>OX327010.1:40392858-45392858 GCA_946800695.1 Geum urbanum
TATTCATCATCGTATTTCTTGTCCTCACACTCCTAAGCAAAATGGTTTAGCTGAACGTAAACATCGTCATATTCTTGAAACTGGTTTAACACTACTTGCTCAAGCCTCTATGCCTCCTTCTTATTGGGTTATAGCATTTAATACAATTGTGTACTTGATAAATCGTCTTCCATCTTGTCAATTTAAGTTTCAGTATCCTTCTGAAATTTTATTTCATAAGCCTCCTAAATATGAATTTTTACGCGTGTTTGGTTGTGCTTGTTTTCCATGTCTTCGTCCGTATAACAAAAATAAAATGAAATTTCATTTAAAACCTTGTGTCTCTGTTGGATATTCTCTTAATCATCGAGGTTATCAGTGTTTGGATAGGTCTTCTGGTTATATTTATCTCTCGCATCATGTTGTATTTGATGAACAAGTCTCCCCATTCTAAAAGACGATTGCTACTCCTCCTAGTTTTTCTCCTAATACCCCTCCTTTGGTTATCCATGATGTTTCATCTCTTCCCATCTCTCATTCACCACCACCTAATTCACATAGTCCTATTCCATTATCTCTTCCACATAATTCTATATATCTTCCATTATCTTCACCGCCTAATTCAAACTCACATATCCAATCCTCTCATGTCATTCATTCGTCATTAGAGTCACAAACTCCTTCTAGTCCTCCCAAATCTTCTTCGATCACTAGAATTATAAACTTCTTCTAATCCTATTCCAGACTTACAAGCTCCTACCAATTTTATCACACCACAAGCTCAACCCTCTTCTCCTCCCGTGAAAACACGTAGTAAGCACCACATTTTAAAACCTAACCTAAAATATGCTATGGTCACTTCAGTTGTTCCTACTTTTCGTGAACCTACATGTTTTAGTCAAGCTGTTAAGCATGTTGAATGAAGTGACGCTATGGCAGCTGAATTCAATACTTTTCAAGTCATTGGTACATGATCTCTTGTGCCTCCTACATCATCCAAGAATATCTTGCCTAACAAATGAGTTTTTTCTAATAAAATGAAAAGCGAATGACTCCATTGAAAGATATAAAGCTCGCCTAGTTGTCAATGGTTTTTATCAATAAGAGGCATTGATTATGCCAAGACCCTCTTTGGTCATGGCAATGACAGTATGAATTATCGTTAAACATACTATAATTCATACTGTCATTGCCTTGTCTACTCTCTTTAGTTGGTCAACTCGCCAACTTGATGTTCAGATGAAAGGACCCGACCCCAATTTAATTGCTAAATCGAGATTAGACCCTAACGACCTAACTTAACACATAAGAATCTACTGAATTTTTGACATGGTTTCCCTTAAAATTAAGTGAACCTAAAACCTGCACTTGAAACCATACTTCTAATTCAATTCCTAAAAATAAACCGTGGGACGTCGATTCCCATACGGATTTCTCAACACATTTAAATTATACAACAAAGCGTTTCTTCTCAATAAACCAAAGGAACTACAACAAAACTAAACTTAAACACCGAAAGAATACTCAAAGAGGTACTTGAACATTATTTACTACATACAACAGAAATAAAACATGTTATCAGAGTGACCTCTAATTTACATAAGATACAACTAGTAGGCTGAACTAGGAACCTACTAATGATGGCAGATGACACGATCTCTAAGCCTCTGACGTGAACCAACAACCTATAGATAAATATTGCAAACTGGGTAACATAAACCGAAAGGCCTATGAAAAGGCATGAAAAACATGAATCGTCGTTAGAGTGAGTGGACGAAAAGTAATAATTGTTTATAATAGAAAAGTATGAAAATAACCTATATACCTTTCCACCAGTGTATGAAAAAAATACTGTGCGAGTCCGTAAACAACAATATAAATTGTCTATGGAGTTTACCATAGCCCAAAGACGATAACAGACCAATGGAAGCAGTGATTAGAGTACTTCGACCTCTAATCACTATGAGTTATCCGGGGAGTTTATCATGGCTGAAGGACAACCCATGATCATCTGGGGCGTTTTTTCGTGGCTCATAGATGATCAAGTGCCGAGGGGGAGGGGTGTGTTTTTCGTGGCCCAACCCAGAGCTACTTGGGGACCATCCGAGAAATCGACGCATCGAAGCGAACAACCTGACTATAGTACAACCTCTAACATGACTGAAACTGAAAATACTAAAATAGCCTCTGACATGACTAGAATACCGAAAATACATGAATTGGTTCCAACATAAATAAACTGAGAAAATGAAATAAGACACTGAAATCACTCAATCATACCTTAAATCATAAACTCGCATAGTGACTGTGAAAAGAAAAGTGTCAACTCACAGTATATGACTAATCCTGTTGTTCGGCGAAAGTCCTTTCGCTGTGATCCTGATTGTAGTTTCCTGAACAATAAGAATTCGCTTAATATCGATGAAATAATGCACAAACAGTCTAAAAAGAACCCCAGAAATCCCTCTCGAAAAACTAAGTTTCTGCCTGACCGGAGCTCCACCGTGGACAGCAGCGCATCGCCATCACTCGCCACCTCTGACGAATTTTTTAGCGACCCCAAAGCTCACAAAAAAATGCTTCTTCCCGACAAACCCAATAACTTTTCCTTCTTCGTCGGAGAGAGATTAGACGACGTCGTGGCCAAAACCACTGTCACAGCCGTGAACCACCAATTCCGGCGACCGCCACCAACGACGGTGATCAACCCACCAAAACCTTCCTCTACTTGAGCCCAACCACTTCTCTCAGTATCACCTTACTTAACCACGCTCGAGGTGGCCGGAATTCTGCCCGAAACCAACTGGCCTCAAAATTGTCGGAAAGCTTTCGAGGCCGATTATGGCGTCGAAGAGCCATGTCATTCCACGAACCACCCCTAAAATCATCCTGCCATCCTAAGCTACCTAAACCCCCTACCTGTCGCCGCCAATTTAGTTGGAGAATCGCCGAGCCCGGCGATAGTACTCTGTGGTGAAGAATCACGTCGATCCTCTCCGACCAAACATGAAATCACCCAAAATATCCCAGCAATACAATCCATGAGTGATAGGCTTTTGACCATACCTGAAACTCAGTCAAAGATGGTCGGCCGACATGGGTCTCTAGCGGGTCAGGCTATCGGATTGAGTCGGGCTGCGTGGGTCTCTCTAACAAACCGGGTCGAGCACCAAAGAGAAAAATGGGCTAGGGTTTCTGTTTAATTCTCTTCATACCATAGGGAGCTCACTTAATCCGACGGCCCATATTTGATCTTAGGAAAAATCGACGGCTGAGATCAAACCTCCACAAAATTAAATCTCTTCTTTATTTTACTCGCACACAACTTCAAAAATTTGTAAAAATTTGCTCATGTATCCAAAAAATATATTGTAAATTTTTATGAGCTTGAAATAAAATTCTCTAAAACTCTTGTGAAGAAAGTCAAATCAAATTCTCGACGGAAGAAAAAGTCGTTACTAAACCCTTAAATTAGACAAATCAGTAATAATCCAAATTATGAGACGCTAAGCATGATATTTTAGTTCAGGTCGTTACATCAGAATACACTTTCGCATGGCTATATTTTTGAGGAAGTGTATATGAAGTAATTGACATTGATACTCAACATCCGAATTATGTTTACAAACTTCACCGATCTTTATATGGTTTGAAACAAGCTCCTCGAGCTTGGTTTCACTATTTTTCAGATTACTTATTGTAGCTTGTTTTTACTGAGTCTATGGCAGATTACTCTCTGTGTACATATTATCATAATGGTGTGTTTGTAATCTTGTTGATTTATGTGGATGACATATTGGTTACGAGGAACTCACCAAGTTGTGTCACTAAGCTTATCTCTCAGTTTGTTGGGTAAGTTGTTCTCTAAGAAAGACTTGGGTTCCTTCCATTATTTTTTTCGGCATCGAAATTATGCGTAGTGGTACTCAGGTCCATCTTACTCAAAGTAGATATGCTTTGAACTTGCTTCACAAGGTCAAGTTTCAGGATATCGATGTCAAGCCTCTCTCCTATCCTGCTTCCCATGTAAAACTTTTAAGTGTGATGTTGATGTTCTTCCTGATCCTATTGAGTATCATAGTGTGGTTGGAGCCCTTCAATACTTAACAATTACCAGACCTTGCTTTTGCTGTTAACCAAGTTTGCCAATTTATGCATCGTCCAACAACTTCTCATTGGATGACAGTCATGCGTATCTTACGTTTTGTCAAGGCTGCTTATGACCATGGATTGGTCTACTCCCCATGTACCTTAAAATTACAAGGTTTTTCATATGCCGACTATGCCAATGATCCTGATGAGAGACGCTCTACTAGTGGTTATTGTATTTATTTGGGAAAGAATTTAATTTCTTAGAGCTCTAAGAATTCGAAGCGTAGTGGTGGTGTTTCTTGCTCAAGTACCGCTACAAGCAATTGGCTTTGGCAGCAACTAAAAATCTCTTTCACTCATTGTTTCAAGACTTGGGGGTTGTTCTTACTCCTCCATGTTTGTGGTGTGATAATATGAGTGCTATTTCTCTAGTATCTAATCATGTTTTTCACTCTCAAATAAAGCAAGTTGAGGTTGATTATCATTACTTATGTGATAAAGTTATTAGAAAAGAACTTTCAGTTAACTTTGTGTGTAGTGAAGACTAACTCGCTGATATCTTTACAAAATGATTACATCTTAAGTGCTTCAAGTCGTTAGCATCCAAACTTCCAGTGCACTCTTGCTCTGTCAGTTTACGAGGGTGTAATAAACGTCCTTTATGCTCTCCTGATTCTTCTCAACAAACTGATCAATGAAATTGATTGACTAGCTGTGATGTAGATTATCCCACCATATTTCTTGTATTTGAATTTTTGTATTTTCCTCTTCATTCTGTTAGCAAGAGATAGACTCCCGACGTGAATGTGAAGCTATCTCTTCATGTATGTACTGCATATAAAATCTATAAAAGATCCATGCTCTGAGTGTGTGTTTCTACGCTTAGTTCACAATCCTATTTGGTACTCAAGTACTCAGACTAGTTACAAACTTACGATCGTTTACAAATTTTGAGTGACCGGACGAAGGAGAAGCGGTTGGTTTGGTTATATATATCTCTAATCAAATTGGAGAGATCGAATAAAACATACAGTAGTTGATAATTCCCAGCAGCTTTGTTTGTTGAGTAGTGACATGTATGCCCTACAAAGTAAATAAAGAAGGAACCCCAAAAACAAGGCAAGCAAGGCTACGTACCCAAAAATTTAGGGCCATGCACAGAAACCCAGATCCATGTCTCCTCTCTTGTCCCTTTCCCCTCATTTCGATCTTATTATTTCTAATTTTCAAGAGACTATGACTGACAAACCAGTGCAGATTCCCACGGAGACTAATGAATCTGCATATATATATATATATATATATATGTGTGTGTATGTATGTGTGCGCCCGCGCGCGCGCGCGCTGTAGCTAGCTGGGAGACTTGAGGTTAAAAACGCACAGAGCTTGTACAACGTCAATGAAGATATATGCAGCAGCACAACAGAGATTTATATGTACTTGTTCGTCAGCTAGTAGTAACTAAGCATGCATACAGTGGTAATTAATTTACTGATCAGTTTTCACCTATCGATCAGAAATTGTACTAGTACCTCTATCTGCAATGTGCATGTCGACGTTCGGCAAACTTACTGTTTACCTTCATTCACTGGTAATTATAGATTTTCTGAATTTAGCTACCATAGTTGATGTATAGTACCATGATATAGCTAGCTAGTTATGGCTAGGGGTTCATTTGGTGCATGTACTAGCTATTGACTATACCAATTGCATGCGAGGGAGGACATGATTGGATCGTTGCCTCTTTGGTACGAAGAAAATTATAAACTTATAGATTGCTAGCGCTTTAAAAATATTGTTTGCACCGTATGATAAATTAAGACTCGACCGTTTTCTATTCTTTTTCTAAGTTACAGAACTAAATGTTCATAATCAGTCAACACACAGTTCTCTCGAAGTGCAGCTATTTTTGTTTCTAAATCAAATGCATAATCGCGTGTATCATGCAAACCATGTCACACTGCAATGTTATAGACTTATAGTTACAACGTGCACATGGAAATTAAACAATAAAAGGGATATCCTTAGAGTTTGGGATCAAAATTATTGAAGCACAAACATTCGAGTTTATATACTTCATGGCCAGCTAGATCCCACTATACTGATTAGTTCTACCCTTTATAACTAGACAAATTAAAAGCAAATCCCAGCTTGAAGTTTATGCTTAAAGAAAATGGTCTGCATGCATGATTGCATGATATCTCACACTAGCACCTATTCTCACGGAGGAGGGTATGACCGCGCATAAGTGAAAGCGAAATGTAATGAAACGCAAAAGCATTTGATTCAAAAAATTAATGAAAGCGAATATGTAGAGAAAACGTGTAATTTCTCGATCTCACCATTTTTAGTGATTTACCAATATTTTTGCTTTCATAAATTGAAATTTGAGCTTCCAAGACACTTCTAAAATGAATCTTATTTCATCGTGTTTTCAGAAACAAAAACTTGCGCATTCAAAATGAACAGTTTTATAATTGTGACTCCAAAAAACTTCCGCTCCTAATTTAAAGCTTCCGTGCACCATACCCTAGACTACTATGCACTGCCACTATTAGATAATGGATATATATTTTTATTAATTAAAAGAATCGAGTCTTACAATTATCAAAAGTCAAACAATCATAATACTAAATTTTGTCCTTTTCACTTATTAAGTTGAAAATAATAAATAAAGGTAAATAAAGTAATTGTGATTGAAAAATAAAAAAGATAAAACAAATTAAAAATCATCCCTTATTTTTCTCTAACTTTTTCTAAACTCTCTAGACGACTTCGTGAAAAACTCGTCGACTATAGTCGCATAAGTTATAGTGCATGCGTCGGCAAAAGTATAGTCAACGATTTTTTTATTGCTTTTTCGTCGGCTATAGTGGAAATTGTGTATGTCGTCAGTTATATTGGACTATAACCGACGAAAAAAATCTCGTCGACCTTTTTTTTTTTTAATGTCGTCGGCTATATATAGTGAAAATGATAGTAGTGATTTAATAGTTTTCAAGTGATTTAATGAAACATGTCATTATTTGATCCATCGATCGATACTTCTCATATATAGTTGGTCGATCACATTTACGTACTATACTCAATATTGTCATCTACCTCTCTCTACACTTGACCTAACAATGGCCTTGCTTGCCATCTCACAGAACTAAAAGTTTCATACATTTCAATGCCGGAAGTAACGGTCTCATAGACAGTACTGGAGATTCGAGTACTGATAGGTTAGATTACTTACAAACAGACACATGTTCTGTATCCCTATGAACTGGCTGAAATTAACCTCTTGTTTAGCCCATGTTCTCTAACCTAGGGTTTACCTTAGTTTAACTGCTATATATCTAGCTTTTGAAACTAATTAAATCAACTCTTAAGACTAAACTCGCCCGTAGTGCGTACATAATGAGAAAAGAAAGGGTACTTTTCCATATATAATCATAGAGAAAAAACAATGATCGAATTGCCTCCTGTATGATCGAGCAGGTGGAAGAAGGTCAGATTAATATTAATATCTGAAATTGACACGCACGTATATATGCATAGATCATGGCCGGATTGCGTTAGGTTAACTCTCATGTAATAATTCACCTAAAATAATTATGATCTTGTTTAATTATTTTCCGGCAGTGACATAGTCAAAGCTTAAAAATATATAGTGGCATAATAACATCACAGATTCACAGACATGCTTAGTAGTAGCGCACGTACTTCAATGGCTGGACATGGCAGCACGTGCGTCAGACGAAAGCAGGAAGAGGACACAAATTCAAAGTTAACAGAAAAGCTGCTTACGGAAAACGATTAAACAACTGGAAAGGAAGGCGGGAAAATAAAGCCCTAATTTCCAGGTGCTCATATGATCGAAGGAGAGAACAGTTAAACACCCATGCACTTCAATTCGATCAATTCAGCACGTCCATGGCTCCCTTCTCCAATAGAGCGTACATAGAAGATGAATGGGTTGCGGGAAATGTAAGGATATTTGACAAGGATGAATAGGTTCTCCTGCAGGTAAGTAGCGTTTTGTTGAACTGTGTATAGGGCTAGATACCAGTTGCTAACAAGGATATGATATGCTTGGCTGATGAAAAATCCAGACCATCTCAGATGTAGAATCAAGAATGTGCCACAAGATCCACGCATGCATATACATGGTTAATTACTTACCATAGTGTTTTTATACAGGAAAAGGTTTAGCACCCGTAGTAGTTGCGGATGGATTTGTCTTGGCAAATCTACCATGCATCGATCATTCGATCTCTGCAAAGCTTGCTAGCTAGGCTCCATAATTTTCACGGAGAGGGCATATATAGGGCCGGGCCTCTGAGGACTGAGGAGTGTGTTCATCTGGAAATAATTCTGCAAACTATGATCGATCTAAGACTCCTCGCTCGGTGTTGTATATCAGCAAGCTTGATCTTCTTGCTCTGCATCCAGTTGGTAGCTTTATCATAATTCAAAGAGCCGGCGCGGTGATTTCCCGAGTACGTTTAACACAATTCAAGGTGCATGCATCCAGTTGTTAGCTTTATCTCCAGACAATAGGAATTGTGTAGCCTACCAAGCGGGCCTCAAGGGACTCAAAGCATTCAAGCCTCACTACCTATAGGTCATTTTCTGTTAACTGATAGAAAGGAGCTTAGTAACTACTATATCTTTCCACACATTATTTGTTTTTCATGTTTGATCTCAGATTGCATTTGCTAATTATGTTTAACCGCGACAAAATATATATGCAGGTTCTTATTAAGGAATGATACGAGTCAACTCAAGTGGTTAATTAAGTCATGATTACCTTGAATATAGGATTTAGGTCATAAATTCGAGTCACACCAAAGTGAGAAATTCTCAAATTCCATTTTGAAGAAATATTTGAAAAAAAAATGAAACAACAAACAAAAAAATGAAACAAACAAGAGGATAATATATATATATATACATATATGTTTTGGAAGCGGAAGAACATATGTAAATTAAGCTCTACGAAACCATACGCTTAATTATTTGAGATGATCGATCAACAATTGAATTTATTAATCCGTTAATGATTCCTTTTTTTTAAAAAGGAATCCGTTAATGATTCTAAACAAGACAAATCTTTGTAGAAGAACACAAATCGTAATTAATACAACTTTCTTAAAAGAGAAAATTATACGAATACACATATATATACTTTACAAATCCATCGATCCGTGACAATACAAATAGTGATGTTCAATAAGTGCATGTACAAATCGACTGTGAAAAGTTGTAGATCTTTGGCAGAAGATGAAGAAGATCGGACACGATTTTACTCATGACAAGAGCGTTTTCTTCTGCCGCACTGTACGTCCTTATAGTTGTTAGATGTCGTGTACAAATAGTTTTGTAGTTTCAACACCCGTACACCATTGACACCAACAACAACCAACCCTAGCACCTGTCTCCTTCCTCCATCCTTCTTCTTTCTTCTCCTTGGCTCAGATCTCACTGGACAAACCAAACAATAGTACCCTTTCATTAATTTACCATTTCATTTTATTCAATAAGCTTTACAACTAGTCCGAACCGTGTCCTTATCCGCTGGGACACGTGCTTCTGGTCTATCTTGGGTCCCATCTTCCATCTCCTAGGCCCAGCGGAGCGCTTGTCTCTATCATCACATCTATGTATGCATGGGGTATCATACATGCATCCTTGGCATGCATATCGAAAGAGAAAGATTCCCCGGTCTAAAGTTATATAAATCGACGGTCATTATCATGAGGTACGTTGCACCAACCAAACCCTTTCGCTGTGTTTACCTGTTAACTGTTCCTTGTTCGAGTACTTTGGAAACCTCATTTCCCAACGGGTCAAAGTATCTTCAAACTATCCAAAATATTCTACTAGATCGAGTGAGGGACGGAAAGCTCGAATAAAAGAAAGAGACAAAGGAGAGAAGAAGGAAAGAATCTCTGAGGCAAAGAGTCTTACGGCACTTATCATGGTAGCACTTTCAAAAATCTTAAAAATATTCCTGTTTTAAAATAACTCTACATACAAAAAATAAATTTAAGGAAGGACAATATTATAAAATGTCATTTGTACACGAGGCTCTCTGTCACGTTGAGAAAGAAAACTGATTTTCAGTTTCATCTTCTCCGACAACTGCATTCGCCCATCAGTTTATCATCGAGAAAAAAAGCGCATCAATTTTCATTTTTATTAGGTAAAGAATTTCTTCGAAGATGGTCTTGCTGAAGCACAGAAGGGCAGTAGAAGTGCATCTTGATTTTTCTAATCGAAGGAATGGTAAGATCGAATTGCAGTTAACCTCCCACCCTTTCTCTTCAAAACCTAATCGAGCACCCGGTCCATTTCTTGAGTTTTTGGTTCAATGGTATTGTCTGAATGAATGATTTAGTTTGCAGGCAAAATGAAAATTATGAACTGTTTCACATCAAGCCAAATGGGTCGATGCCCGTTCGCCGTTCTCGACTGTATACTCAAATAGGTTTTTGTATACACTACCACATAACTTCTCATTGCTGACGACTTAGAGAAACAAATGCCGACGATTTTTGAAGTCGTCGGCAATAGTGTACTATTGCCGACGATTTGTTGCAAAAATCGTCGGCAATACTGAAAAAATCGTCGGCAATAGTACACTATTGCCGACGTCTTCAAAAATCGTCGGCCTTTGTTTCTTTAAGTCGTCGGCAATGAGAAATTATGTGGTAGTGATATACGTTATGATATGGCTTTGCTTTTGTGCAATAGACATATTTTGTGAATGACCGAATACAATTCATGAGAACGATGAATTTTTGTATATCTATAAAGATTCGAAATTAGGATGGATGTTGGATTTTCATTCCTCAAATTTTCGATTAAAGATGGTCCTAATGATGATTTTGCACGTATGTCGTGTGTATCTCACCGGTGGTTACTTTTTACTTCAGCTTTTTTTCCCTTGTACTCTATAGTTCTAAAGGAAAGGGCTCTCACTCTCGCGAACCTATGCACTCGTGGTTTGCAAGAAGGAAAAAGGATGAATCCTTTGTTACATCTGGCACGAGATGATAAAGAGAGAGCTTCGTCTAACATTCTGCAACTTCTTTATCAGAGAGATGTCTGCACTGTCCTGAATTTTTTTTGTAGGCTCATGATTCAATTGCCATGTATTTAGCTATTGAACCTCAAAGTTTATGTTTTTATGTGATCAGAACACCAAAAAGAAAGTTTGAATTTTTAAAATACCAACCAATTGAAAGGATAAGTTCAATTCATTTTTTTGATTCATATAGATGATATTAAAAAAAATAAAGTAACAAGTAACATAAATAAGAAATTCATTAATCATCTGGGACATTTACGCATCCCTCAATTTTGAATCAACGGATTCATTGGGCAAGAAATACAAGGTATCTTTTATATGCAAACAGTTAGAATAGGGGGTGTAAGAAATGCCTGATGACTGAGAAGCGTCCGACAAAAAAGTAGAGCAGACATAAGAAGCAATAAAGAGAAGAGCAAATTGAGACTTTCAGGAAGGACCTCCCTTGATTCTTGGGTTTAGTCACCTCCCTAAGTATACGTTCATTTGAGGTAAAGATCGGCGAGGCAATGGATGCTTATGGGTTGCGTGGTTGGGCCTACGAAGTCCAAAAAAATAAGTTAGTGAGTGTTTTTCAACTTTTCGGGGTTGTGCTTCGTCTGATTTTAAGGATTCGCATTCGGATTGCAGCCAAGCATAAGATTTGATATTGAGGATGAAGGTTCTCAGTGTGAAATGAGTAGAAATGCTAGAGACCATGTATGTATATGCAAGAGGTTCATCCAGTCTTTACACCACTACTTCGGGGTTAATATGGAATTTGATTTCATGGAATCCTTATTTCATTTGTTTTCATTATGGAAACCCTCCTAAAAGATAGCAAATCAATGACCAAGACCATGTGTCTGAATTTGTTTTCTATGGAGTGTTGCTGGTTATTTTGTGATCGTTGCTGAGAGCACACGAAAGGTATCATTTCAATATAATTTTGGTAGTAAAATTGGTAGTTTTAATTAGGTTTGTAAACTGGGAGTCCTTTTGTTGTAATCTTGATTTAGTACAGTAAAATTACAAGGAGAATCAAGAAAAGCATCAATTACTGGTGCTTGAAGTATTGGTGAAAAGCATAATCAGTCCACAATTGAAGGTGAATCTAGCAAGTATAATTCATTGTTTATTATTTATAAGAGCGATTACTGTTAATTAAATATACAATTTGGCGATGGAAGGTATAAAGTAAGTCGTTTCCTTTACAATAGGGAAAAGCATAGACGATTGTTGTCTAGAGTGTTGCTACTTATTACTATTGTCTTGGGAATTCTCTTAAACCATTCTCTCTTCGGTTTGTCTTTGACAATCTGTGCTGCTGTTAAATTCTTTAAGTTTCTCAAAATTGATGAAAAATGAAATTATGGTCATTGCTAACTTTGGTCCTCAAGATTGATGATATCCAAATTTTATTTTTCATATCTTATGTGTGCAGGTCAAATATGTAATGTGCCTTTTGTACTGCCCTCTTTTATGTGAAACCTATTTTTGGCATGGACAAGCGAAAGCTGAAAATGAGCATAAATGGTAAAGAAGGTCAGAGTGTACTTTGAAGAGATAATAATCTTCTGTCAAATTAGATACCATGTCTTTATGTTGTTATTCTCATTCATTTCACTAGCTATTTGATAAATGTATGAATTGCTTTGTTCATTTTGTACAAATAGTTCAGTGGATATCTTATGGTTGGTGCCAAATCCTACCACTGTAAGTTGTGATCAAATCTGGTGCTGAATTTGTAACGTACACTTGGAAGGATAATGAATCAATAGTTCACTAAAATTATCATAACCCATATTCAAATAAGTCTCTTTTATTTTTTCATCATATAATTTATAAAGATGGTATGTAGTTTATGTGCTTTTACCATTTCACAGGCAACTTTGAGAGGAATATTAAATTCCTCAACTCTGTAATAATGTTTAGTTTTTGAATCATATTATGAAACGTCAACTGTTTCACCCTAGGCTTCCGTTTATGGCAATTGCAATAATAAGATGACTATCATCTCCAAATGATTAAACAAGAAGAAGCAATCCAAATTTATGTACTAGAGACAATATTGAAATGAGGTGATCTGTATAAAAAAAAACTACATATAAATAAAAAGTTGTCCACTCATAAGTTTTTTATTATGGAGGACTAGCCTTCTTGTACGGGCGCACAGAAAAGTGTTGTGCGAGCGCTAGGATTTATTATCAATGTATTTATTGAGCGTATGGACTTATTATCAAATGTCAAAATAAGTCTAAATAGTGATTATGGTGGCCGGACTTCATTGGAGATCTCGGCGTTATTATATATCTCAACTTTTTATTCTTATTTAATAGCAGCTTCTTTTTGTGTGATTTTGTTCCATTCTTCATACAATTGAGAGTCATGATTTGGAACAAAAAAAAGTAATAGTTGTTGAATTATATCTTTCTTAAAAATAGTATAATTGCACAATCTCAATAACTACACTGATAACCCGCATGTAGGAGTCATCAATGGGTTGGACTTGGGCCACCCAAGCCCAAGCCCTGGCCTGAGTCGGGCTTTTTCGTTATGTCTCCAAAATGTGTGCCGAGCCGGACCGAGTTTTTTTTTTAAATTTAAATCCCACAGGCTGCCCACGGGCTTTTTAGGCCCTTACCATGGTTCTCGGGCCAGGTTTTTTATGTTAAATAAAAAATCTTTTAATTTAGTAGTATTTAATCATTCAATATATAAACACCAAATAATTTATATGCCCAAAAAATGATATTTAGTATACGAATAAATGATATTAATATAAATTTGATAGCTTATAGGTATATATTGATAAAATAATCTATAGTATATAAAATTAATGGGTTTGACGGGTTTGACCTTACATCCCGGGTCGAACGGGCCTTAACCGGCCAGGTTAGACAGGCCTTGACCGGCCGGGCTTTTTTAAGCCCGCGGGTTTTGGGACCTCGGCCCAATCCCTTCCCTAAGCCTATAGGTCGATCCGGCTTTTTTGGGCATAAATTCGGGCTAGGCTGGGTTTGGGCTTTGTGGGTCTTAGGCCGCCCGAGGAAATTTCGGGTATATGAGCCAAATAATGACCCCTACCTGCACGCGGGAGCGTGATGCTTATGTTGGGAAGTCCAAGCTAGACCAAATTATTGTGTAACCAATAGTAGTGGTTGAACTATATATTTCATAAAATAGTATAATTGCACGATCTCGCTAAATACACCGATGTTGTGAATGTCAAGCTTTTTTAAGTCTGCGGGTTTTGGGACCTCCACCCAAGCCCTGCCCTAAACCCATAGGGTTGGGCTTTTTCGAGCCTTAATTCAGGTCGGGCCAGGCTTGGGCTTTGTGGGTCTCTGGCCGCCCACAGACTTTTTGGGCCTATGGGCCAAGTGATGACCTTTACTCGTACGCGCGAGCGTGACGCCTTCTTTTGGGAAGTCCAAGATAGACCACATGATTGGGTAACCAAAAGTAGTAGTGGTTGAACTATATATTTTATAAAATAGTATAATTGCACAATCTCGCTAAATACACCAACGTGGCGAAGAATAACCAATGTAGAATTATCTATTGCGTAAAATAATATTAGCCTACTTCATATCAAGTCCACGTGTTCTTAGGTGATACAATGATAATTCGCACGTGCGAGCGCGACACACTTCCGCACGCATGTACGCGCATGCAGGAATGCTAGTATATAAAGATGTGGGTTGTGAATTGAAGAAGTTTTATAATTACACGGGAAGAACTTGATTATTAGTTGGAAATTTGGGTACTAATTAATAATGATAATATTTTTTGTAGGTTTCTTGATTTATTTTTGTTCTTTAGAAGTAACGTAATTCTCAACACGAATTATACTATTTAGGGTACTGCAAAGATTTCTTAGGTCTAGAATTAAGAAAATTCTAGAGTGTTTTATCACATGGCATGCTATAACTTTTTAGAATATTTATAGCCATTGATATATTCAATATATCTAACAGTCACAAAAAATCCTTATGTGTTAACCTGCTTATCCCTTAGACCTTTAAAAAATAAATAGAAAGACTCTTGAATCACAGAACACCGTGAAACAGTGAAACACTCCAAACGCAGCAGCCTTACGAGCATCAAATCATAGAAAACTCCTTAAATTGTTGAATTGACGTCTTTATTGTGTATGCCTTGCTAAAGAATGAATCAACAGCCATTGAAGTATTCTCAGTGAGTTCAAATCGCCAAAAATAAGATATTTATGGATAAATTTTATTTCAAAAGAAGAAGAAAATGTCGTTATTTAGGTCTTGATCGTTGTTAAGTGTAAATTATTTTCAGTTTTATGTTTGTTTTCTGATTTCGTTTATGTATTTGGCAGAACAAATAAAATCCGATCAAGCTGAAACTTTGTGCGTTCGTTCATCAAGGTTTTAATAAGATTAGGTTGAAATTCATCGAATTCTAGCGGTTAGATCTCCAGATATAAATTTTCTTAGGGGATTAGTACTTTCCAGTTTTATGTTGTGATTCATTATCGTATGCATATTTGGATAGTAAATCTGTTCCGATTTGATCAAATTTTTTTTCGTCTGTTTTTGAGAATGTTACTAAGTTCCCTTCAAAATTTCAATAAATTCTATTGGTTAGATCTCTAGATATAAATATTTTCTTACGTGATTAGTACTTTCCAGTTATATGTTGCGATTCATTATCGTATGCATATTTGGGATAGCAAATCTATCGATTTGATCCAATTTTTGTGTGTCTGCTTTTAATCATGTCAATAAGTTTCCTTCAAAATTTCATAAATTCAATTGGTTAGATTGTTGTAAATGATATTTTTAGATTGTTAATTTAGTTAAAGTATTTTTCAGTTCTATATGCTGCATCCGTTTTTTTTTGTAATTATGATAGAAATATTACTCTGGTAGAGGTGATATAATATTTTTGGTGAACGTTTATGAGTGTATAAAAATAGTTAGGTAAAAATTTGAAGGCATTTCAAGGGTTAGATATTGATGTGTAAAATCCTCTAAATGGATAGTCGGATAAAATGCATACCAATTTTTGTTTTGAATTTGTTTTTGTATGTATACTTGGAATAGAATTACAACTCCGATTGAACTCAAATTTTGTGTGTATGTTTCTTAGTATTTTAGTAGGATGCCTTAGAAAATTCATTGAGTTTCAATGGCTAGAAAATTCATTGAGTTTCAATGGCTCGATCGTTGTTCATCATTTTTTAGCAAAGTAGTCAACTTTGAAAATTTGAAAATTGTTATGTATATTTCAGGGATGGATACATCATCTGAACCTCCGGTAGCTAATATTGCTCGTGAAGAAAGTGTTATCGGTAAACCGCAATATAATGGTGTTGATTTTGATAAGTTGACCAGAGAAAATATGATAGGGGTAGAGTTTAAGACTGTTGAGGAAGCCGAGAAATTTTACTATGCTTTTGCGAGGGCAATTGATTTTGATGTTAGAAAGGGGAATATGCGAATCAGCACACGTGTGCTGGGGAGAGTCACTTCTCGTTGTTTGTTTGTTCTGCTGAAGGAAGAAGGCAAGAAGAATACAAGAGTAACAGTAAGCAGATACGCACCCAAAAGAAAGACACAAGGTGGGATTGTCCGTGCTTATTTAAAATAAGGTACAATTCTAAGAAAGTATCTTATGTCGTCCAAGACTTCAAAACTGATCATTCACATCAGCTTGCACAATCATTTGTGGCACATCTATTCAAATCACATCGATAAATCCTAGGTTCACATATAGCTCTAGCCACTTCCATGCAAAAAGTATCAATTAAACCTTGTCATGCATATGAGTACATTGTTGACAGGTACGGGGGATTCCGAGCTGTGGGTTGTACTATTACAGATTTGTACAACAATATAGATGAAACAAAGTGAGAAATCATGCTTCATGGTGATGCAGAAGCTGCACTTGCATATATCAGGGGAAAATTTTCCACGGACTCAAAAATGTACTGTAAGTTTAGCATAGATGAAGACAACACGTTGGCCAACATATTTTGGAGAGACTAATTCTTTGGTCGATTATTCTTGCTTTGGAGATGTGCTTTTATTCGACAGTACCTACAAAACAAATGTGTATGGGTAGCCTTTGGTGTGATTTATTGGTTCAAACAATCATTTGTCGACCATAATTTTTGGTTTTTCACTACTCATTGATGAAACATTTGTGACATACAAGTGAGTTATGGAGACGTTTATATCGTCCATGAATAAAAAAAACATGTTGCTATTTTGACTGATGGAGATGAAGCAATGTGATTGGCTATTGAAGCTGTACTTCCTGGTTGTCCACATCGTCTGTGTATATGACATATCTCTTAGAATGCTCAAAGAAACTTGTGTAATCCTAAGATAGTTTCTGAATTTTGAAAGTGTATGTGGGATCAGTTAACTGCAGATCAATTTCAAGAATGTTGGAATGCTATGGTTAATACATATAGTCTCCATGATAAAGATTGGATCAAGATGATGTATGAGAAGCAACTTAAATGGGCTGAAACATTTGTTAATGGTCATTTCTATGCTCATATGTGAAGCACTCAAAGATGTGAGGGCATGAACTCATTTGTGAAGCAGTATCTTAACACTGGTGTAAAGTTTAAATTATTTGAACTCATTCCAACACTTGATATAACATTATTGAGGTTGAGGAGTAAGGTGTTGGTTGAGGATTTCCACATAAATAACTCCACTCAGGTGCTTACCACTTCAGGGTCACTTTGAAGCTTGGAGCATCATGCATCTACCATTTTCACTGACAAGCTGTTTGAGGAGGTTCGCACAGAGATTAATGGGGTTGGAGGGGGATGCCATCGGAGATTATATCCTTTGGTTGAAGCCGTGTGTACTTAACATCCAATTGAGACATCAACAATGAAGAAAATGAGTACACAACAACCTTCTACAATACAAGAAACATTATTTCTATTGATTGTTCGTGTAAACTGTTGAACAAGAAAAGATCCCTTGTGCACATATATTTTATGTTCTTAAACAACAGCGTATACAAGAGATACCCCCATCCTTAATACTAAAGAGATGGACTAAATCTGCAAAATCTAATATGAAAACCTCGGTTCCTATTGTGACAAATGAAGCTATAGAATTTGCCAGGTACACTCCATATTAATGATGTATTGTTTTAAATATTATCTTAGTTTTTTTTATTTGTAACTGTTTATATATGTAGATTGATGTTGATATATTATAGTGAGTATGTATATATGTCTTTGTTACTATTTGCATACAGGTACAGTTTGGGAATAAACTAACTTTTCTTGCATCAAAGATGAAGGAGGGCACTGAGATGTTAGACTAGGAATTCAAGAGATTAGAGCCCATATTGATGGAGTTAGCAAAGAAAGAACAAGAAAAGAGTGTACATCCCAAAATTTGTAACAACCTTATAAAAGATCCAATAAGGGTGAGGACTAAAGGCACTCAAAGTACCCAAGTCAAGAGCAACAAAAAAAAAACCTCCACAGTGTGGTTCGTGCAAAAACTATGGACACACAAAAACAACATGCCACAAAGAAAATGCGCCACTCCATTAGTGGCTCGGCTTGGTCTCGCTTCCTTCGCCCGACTATAATCAGATCAGATAGAAAAAAAGAGTAATGTAATATAGAGTAATATAATTATAGTAAGTAAATAAATGGGGTTCGAATTCCATAGATAATATGGAAGGTATTGTCTATAATGATAGGCAAATAAAAGACTTGCACAAAAATTTTATTCATCCGCTTGATATTTTGAAAATAAGTTTTGGTTGAACTTTTTAATTTAGGAAGAAACTTTGAAATATTTCAGTGTGGTGAACTTAAATACATGTTTTTTATCTAGATTTGTTATAGTCAGAAATTATATTTAGAAATTTTGTGTGCATTTTTTTACCATATTCCAGATTCTATGTAGACAAATTGAATCACAAAGCATTTGTAGTTCATGTTAATTATAGACGACTTAATGTTAATCTTGAAATCGTGAACTCAAATACAATAGTAGAAAGTAAAGGGTCAACATGTTATTTAAGATTAGAAGGAATATAACAAAGTAAACTGTATTCTAACCTACAGTATCCACGTTAACAAAGTTTTTTTTTTTTTAAAGTATAGTGTTTACTGCATTATATTGTATGGTATATATATATATTTTGGACTTGGTTGTATTGATCGAAGTTTGGGTTGTTTTTACTGAAAATGTACGAAAGTTGATCAGTATCTTCGACAAGCTTACTCAATTACAAAAGATTTCACCGTAAAGATAACTCGAACTCTTATAGTAATTACTAAAACAATACTAACTCGTGTAACTAATGATTTTTCATATATAGTGAGAACTAAGAACTAGCATATTTTGATGTGGTTTACATCCTAAACCTTATTCTATTTTTATATCCGATCCATACTCATGCGCATATAACATAGTTCATATGCACTCACATATAACTTACATAGTTTATATTCTCATGTATATGAAAATAGATGTTCGAAATATATAGTTTCCTTAAAACAAACAAATAAAATTAAGGGTACACTAAGGGTTAAAGATTATTGATTGGTTTGGTAATGTGATTTAAATTTTGGGTTTTAGATTTTAGGTTTGGAGTTTGGGGTTAATGATTTAGGGTTAACGATTTAGGGTTAACGATTATTGGTTTGGTAATGTGATTTAGATTTAGGGTTTTAGATTTGGGGTTTGGGTTTAGAGAATTAGGGTTTAATGTTAAAGGGGTTTAGGGTTAACAATTATTGGTTTGGCAATGTGATTTAGATTTAGGGTTTTAGATTTAAGGTTTGGGGTTTAGGGTTTAGCGGTTGCTCTATAGAGTTTAGGGATTTTTAGGCCTGATCTGGGCTTGGTTTGGGCTTGTTTTTGCTGGTGTTTGCTGTTTTAGTTTCTTTTGTCTTGGCCTAATCTGGGCCTGGTTTGGGCCTGACCTGATTCTTTACTGTTACCAACATGTTTCCGACCCTTTCAAATATATATATATATATATTGAAATCTTGTTTTTTTCCTTTTCGTTTAAAATATTAATATTATTTTTTGTTATTTTTATTTTGAAATAGGGAGGTGAGGTTTATATCCTCACGTTTGTACGATTCTGCATTCACATAGAATAGACTTTTTAGTCCACTACTTCACCACTCCTTTAATTAGGGAGTGCAACTTATCTCTTAGTGGTTGAATACAAAAAGTAACTGCATTGCTTATCAACATGAATATGCTGTATCTCCCACATTAGCTACCCGGACCACATAAAACTTCTCTGTTCTACAAAACATTCATCTCCCTTTCTCTAACTCTCTGCTCCTCAATAGAGGTAACCTAGGGATTTTATGACCTCTCCAGCTCCACCATCGCGAACCTCGCATTATAACATAGTGACTCTAATTGACGTGGTGTCGATGACAGCGTAGGCTGAATACTCTCTCATCGATTCTTGTAGGCTAGACCACAACTTAGAAATGAAAGAGGAGGTTGAGGGCTTTCATTTCGGGGGAAGGAGAAGAGAAGAGAAGCTCGAAGATCGCCGACGATCACACAGTCACGACGAGGAGAAAATGGTCAGGTGAGAATAATCGAAGAAGTGAAAATTTTGATAGTGTATTTGTAATTAGATATTTCTTTTAATAAATTTAATCATTTTTAATAAAATTATTTGTTTGATGATGTAATTATATATTGATTACTATTTTAAAGTACAATATGTGTTAATTATATGAGTTACAACTTTTATGGTTGATTTTAACTTAGATGACATGTATATTATTAAAATGATAAAAACTTAATAATATGAAAATAACACTATTAATGTAATATAGTCCACTAAGTTGTAAAAATGATATTATTTATATCAAATTTTGTTAGTGTTGAAATAACCACGTACTTCTCTAAGAGCTTATTATTACAAATGACAACAATATATATATATACACACAAATGACAACAATATATATGAAGTAGTTATATATATAGTTATTTTGATAATTACTACATTGATAACTGAATTTATTAGTTCGACAACAAGTATAACATTATTGTGATAATTTATCAGTTTATATAGTAACTAGAGTGAACGTCACAAAATGTGTACAAAAAAACCTTAATGCATAATTCACACGTTTTTTTTGTAAAACTCATTATTAATGAGATAATTACTAGTCTTAGGATATAATTACGACACTTTTAAAAATTGATATATAAAATGGTAAATTTGATATTGTATATGATAATTACACTTTTAATGATTTAGTTTATTAATTTATTGATGATTTTATAGACGTGAGAAAAAATATGTTGTCAAACTTGTAAGTAGGAAAAAAACTCGTGTTATCAACGTTGTAAATTAAGTACTCTTTTAGTAAATTCAAATATCAGTGTCATAATTACTTATTGATGTACATTTTACAAAAATTATGATACTGCATCAAATATATGATAATTTTTGTTATATTTTTTGTAATTATCATATTTACTATATGTATTACAATTTTGTGGACAAATTATATGTGTAATGGTAAATATGATGATAATTAAGTTTTTTTTTTTAAAAGTGCACGCACGCGTGTTACTTTTTGATTTGAGAACCTGGTAACCTCTTTAATATATTTTAAAATTTTAATTAATTAAAATAAAATAAAATAAAAAAATTATAACATGTCATGTGTTAACTCACTCTACACAATCCCTAGAATTAAAATGTGAAATACTTTAATATAGTGAATAAAATAATTCGGAGCACAATGTATAACCAAATCGATAACTTCATAGTTCCAACATAGGCTAATTAAGGAGCACACCAAATTAAGTCAAAACTAACCACTTATAATGGTTGACACAATTAATATTGTTGAGAGAACTTACTTTGTTTAATATCTTCAGTTTAATATCTTCGTTAAAAATAAATAGAAAATATCTCTTTTTTTCTTTCGAGAAAATGGAAACATATCTTTATCATGGCAAGAACGTAAGAAGTACGTGTGGTGATCACATCCAACAAGAATACGTACAAGGGACTGTTGCAATCTGTTAAGCAATCATAATTCATAAAGGTGTGACTGGATTAGCTTATCGACCTCGATCTTAACTACCAGATTTATAAGTACATTTTTTTTCGATTACTCCAGATTTATACGTTGCTCAATTAGGAAGACCCTAAACCATACCTTTATTTTTCTAAGATATATATATATATATATATGCATGTATATACATACCTACTTAGAGCTCGATGGGCCTGGCGTGGCCGACTTTAGCACAACGTTTTCAAAATTAGTCGAGCTGGACTAATAGTATAAATTAATAGTGTTTTGTTTAATTATTAAATATATCAACAATTATATACACTAAATAATATATGGGTAAAGTTATGGTAGAGAATATCTACTAAAACATTTATCTATAATTAGTTGAATAGAATTATAACTTTTTGAACTATAAATTACTACATTTAGAACGTAATTACAACCATTTTTATTATTTATAAATATTTAAACAAAAATACTGTTTCTACCAGATTCCGTAAGGATTCCAGCAGAGGTACAGATGTGGCCAGTTCTGGTGATCCGAGCTGTCGCGCGTGTACCGTTCTTTACCTGCTGTTAAGAGTAATACACCAAACGGTCGTTAGAAGCCTTGACAGGTTGTTCCCGCCTTCGACTCTCCGACGCTCAAGTTAGTGTATGAGGCGTAACAAATAGTATTGGTTGAGTAACGGACGTGATATGGCGTACCTTGTAACTGTCATAAATGTGTTGTATATATTGGCGGTTGAGTATGGGGTCTTTTGTTGTTCTTCGATGTGGGATCTTGCTTGTTTGTTCATGTTTTTGTCCTGGTATCTTTCGTTTGCCATTCCGAGCGCGTGGGCTATCGGATGGTGTTGCTTCTTTGTTCAAAGTCGAAGCCTGTGTTGCTGTCTTGCGTTTGGTCTGGGCTGTGTCGACCCATTTGGAGTGACTAAGTATGCGATAATTGTGTTTACGGGATCACGTACTAACAAGTCTCCCAAGTCCCCAAGTCAAGGGAATCAGCTCTTGATTGGGGAGTTGCAAGGCTTTGTCTAAATTTTGCACACGTGGTCACTCGAGAAAGGGAGGGGGGATCATGCTAACCCCGAGTCCCCTAACTCTCCGATAAAGAGCTGATTTTGAGGTCGAGAGTTAAAGTGGTGTGCCGTGGGGCCTTGTTCCGCAATGATGCAGGCGTTTATTGCTGTTCCGCTATTTGGGTTGGACTCCGAAACGTGATGTTGCTGTTTGGAGCCGTTTATGTGGCGACAAGTGATGTTGATACTCGTCCTATGATAGTGCGAACTTTTTTGCTGTTCGGCTATCAGATTGGACTCTGAAACGTGATCTTGCTATTTGGAGCCGCTTATGTGGCGACAAGTGATGTTGCTACTCGTCCCACGATAGCGCGAACGTTGTTGCTGTTCGGCTATCGGGTTGGACTCCGAAACGTGATGTTGCTGTTTGGAGCCGCTTATGTGGCGACAAGTGATGTTGCTACTCGTCCCACGATAGCGCGAATGTTGTTGCTATTCGGCTATCGGGTTGGACTCCGAAACCTGATATTGCTGTTTGGAGCCGCTTATGTGGCGGTAAGTGATGTTGTTACTCGTCCCACGATAGCGCGAACGTTGTTGCTATTCAGCTATCGGGTTAGACTCCGAAACCTGATGTTGCTGTTTGGTTCACTTATGTGTTGGGTATAGCTCAGTCGGGTGGATGCGTAACGGGAGGTCCCAAACCTAAGTCCGTTAGCCCCGAACGATGGCGCAGGTCATGATGGTATCAACCGTGCGCGAACGTTGTTACTGTTCAGCTATCGGGTTGGACTCCGAAACGTGATGTTGCTGTTTGGAGCCGCTTATGTGGCGACAAGTGATATTGCTACTCATCTCACGATATCGCGAACATTGTTGTTGTCCGGCCATCAGGTTGGACTCTGAAACGTGATGTTGCTGTTTGGAGCCGTTTATGTGGCGACAAGTGATGTTGCTATTCGTCCCACGATAGCTATAACGTTGTTGCTGTTCGGCTATCGGGTTGGACTCTGAAACGTGATGTTGCTGTTTGGAGCCGCTTATGTGGCGACAAGTAATGTTGCTACTCGTCCCACGATAGCGTGAACGTTGTTGCTGTTCGGCTATCGAGTTGGACTCTGAAACGTGATGTTGCTGTTTGGAGCCGCTTATGTGGCGACAAGTGATGTTGCTACTCCTCCTACGATAGCGCAAATGTTGTTGCTCTTCGGCTATCGGGTTGGACTCTGAAACGTGATGTTGCTGTTTGGAGCCGCTTATGTGGCGACAAGTGATGTTCCTACTCATCCTAAGATAGCGCGAACGTTGTTGCTGTTCGGCTATCGGGTTGGACTCCGAAACGTGATGTTGCTGTTTGGAGCCGCTTATGTGTCGGGTATAGCTCTATCGGGTGGATGTGTAACGAGAGGTTCCAGACCTTAGTCCGTTAGCCCTGAACGATGGCGCAGGTCATGATGGTATCAACCGTGCCCATGATAGCGCAAGCATAACTGCCACTTGCCTATCGGGTGGACTCCGAAATGGTGTTGCTGTTTTCAAAGTGGGCCCCACTTATTTTTTCGTATTCCGACATTTTCGTCTTCGTAACGGTTATCTATCGCTTGAGGTGATCGTGTGTCAGGTGGTTTATTTCAGTTGTTTGCTGCATGCGTGACGCGCTGAATTCGAAGCGATAAGGTAATTAATTTTGGCAGGAACGCGTGGGGCGCATGAGACACGTTTCGTAATCCTGCGGATGGAAGCGCTGAAAATAAACGGTAGGCATTTGCCTAGGGTTAGAATTGTGGCCTATAAATAGTGGTGCTTTCACTTTCACCTTTTTACACTTTGCTTGTTTGAACTGAAACTCTGCAAAAACGTGCTCTTGAATTTGTGTGCTTTGTCAATCTTGGAGTGTTGTTATCTCGTGAATTCTCGTCTCATCTCTTCAAAGGTAGTGTTCTTGTTTTTTTTGCTTTCCGAAAATTGTTTTGTGGTGTATGGCTTTTGAACTTGTTTTGGGTACTGTTTTTGGGGTAATATATGTGTTTACGTTGCTTTGTGTTGTAATGTAGAGAGGATTTTTGGGCTTTTTCTGGGTGTTGGGAAGAACAACTTCAAGTTCTTGGATTTTTGTTGCTTTTTAGCTGTTCGATCGACTTTTGGGTATTGGGAAATATTTTGTACTTGTTTTTGTTGGGGGATTGGGGTTGCGACAGTCTGCACGTTCGCCCGTTTTGGCTTATCGCCCGTTTGCTTTTCTCTTAGGATCATGGAATTGGTAGCTGTATCCAGTGATGAGTCACCTCCGTCAACCCCTAGGTTCCGTGTAGGGTCCTGAGTTTCATCCCATAGTGTTTCGGACTCCTCGTCCGATAGCGTACTGAGCATCTCCCCACTGTCTGTTAACGCCAGTAGTGCTTTGCGTAGGTCGTCGGTGCCAATCATGGAGCAACCTGGGTCAAGTGAGCCAAATGCTGATGCGTCCTCCTCTTCTGGGGGATCAGATGGATACGTCGTGCTCCCACGCGGTGAGCAGGCGTCTGGGGCTGCCCTCCCCATTCTTCCTCAAGGCAGGCCCGTATTGTGGCAACTAGCAGACGACCAAGTGGTGCAGGAGCCAGATGGGTCCTTGTCAGTGCGGGAGATCAAGCGATGGTATCGGGACTACCATATCCCCTGTACCGTGAAGCTGAGGGCACTCCGTCAGGGTGAATCGTTCACACGCCCCCAGCGCGGCTACGTGTGCGTGAGTGAATTCCAGCTGAAGGCCGGGCTGAAGCTTCCCCTGCATCTGTTCTTCCAGTACGTGCTCGCGCTCTTCAACATCACGTTAGGCCAATGCGGGCCAACGTTGACGCTCATCTTGATTGCCTTCCACAATATCTGAAAGTTGAGTGGGCTGCAGTTCCCCACATAGGCGGAGATCAAGAATTTCTTCCGTTTGAAGTATTCTCCTCGCATGAAGGACAAGGGTACGATGATGGTAGAGCCCCGAACGAAGTGGTGGCTAACGGAGCCCCTTCCTCCTCCACTGCCTGGCACCGGTATCACTGTCTTGTCGGAGACGAGTGGGAATTTGACAAGCCAGATGACGCTCTATTGCGCGGGCGTGACCAGATACATTGAGTCCCCGAGTCTTTCCAACCGCTAGGTGTGATAAGTGTCGACTAGCGGCGTTTGCCCTCTTTGAAGTTTGTATTCGTGTTTGCTAATTCGTTTGTGCTTTTTGCAGATCAAAGTTCATATCCCTCACCCATTTGGAGGAGAATCGGTTGGCAAGAATCAAGTTCGCTTTCGACCCCCACCCAGACGCGCGAAACTTCTGGGCAACCAATCACTGGGAGCTTGTCGAACGCTGTGGTCTTTCACGCCCTCCTAGTATATATCTTCTTGTGTATAGCGTTTGAGTTATCCGTTTGTGTAGGTTATCGATCTGACCTTGTGTACATCGTTTGCAGCTAAGATGAAGAAGTCCAGATCCTCCACGAAGCAGGATGCTGCCCATCAACGTATGCTGGTGCTAATAGAGAGGGCCCGGCAAGCTCGCATGGTCGTCGAAGACCCGAGCGGCCAGCTGGTGCAAGGTGACACTCCTCAAGGTGTCATGCAGCCCTCCAATTGTAATGAGTACCTGGACCCGGTTCCAGAGGGTGATGAGGAGGTCGAAGCCGTGGGTGCGGCTGTCGGAGCTCCAGCCGCCATCCCAGAGGGACGGGCTGAAGAAGTTGTCTCCCAAGCTCAAAGGGGAGAGGGTGAACAGGCCCGAAGGGATTGCCTCCAGCAAGAGAAGGAGACGCGCAGCCGAGAGCGCGGTGAGCATCGCGTCGAATGCGTGGATAAACGCGTCAGTCAGGGCAAGTCTACCTCCACCCATACGGGCTCTTCGAGGAGTTCGTTCGAGATTTCCGCCATCCGTCAACCTGGAGAGGCTGATGGCCGCCGATTCCAGACCTTGGCTAGGAGGCCAGACAGCCAAGGCACTTCCAGCCGCCCGCAGAAGCGCCCTCGTCCGTCCAACGAGGCCTCCCTGCATTGATTATTGTAGTGGCGGGCGAGACAGCGCTCTCGTCAGAGTTCCTTTCTCGTAGTCAGAGCTCCATGGGTGCGGGCATTGAGTCTCTCAGCGCAGCGTTTGATACTTGCACGAAGCTCCAACATCAGCTCTTCATCATCAAAGGGCTTGAGGGGCAATGCTGCAGACCACCCTGCTGTCGAAGGTGAAGGCCGAGAACCGGAAGCTTCAGGCTGACGCGGGCAAGCTGCAGCAAGCTCTGACCAAATCCACTGACATAGCCAATCGGAAGATCGCGCGAGTGAACGAGCTCGTGCGAGAGGTCGACGAGCTGAAGAAGGATTTTGGGGAGGCGCGATACGGGGTTGCTATTCTGGAGACCGATCTGGCTGCCCTCCGATCATCCAGTGGTGCACCCATAGCGGAGCTGGAGCGCGAGCTGGCAGAGGCCCGAGCTTATGCCGTGACGGAGGAGGTCCATCACAGGATTGCGGAGGAGGCAATGGCTGAGTATAAGGCTTCTTCCGAGTTTGAGAAGGCCAAGGCTGACGCGGTCCAGGCTTTCAAAGATTCGGAGGAGTTCGAGGACTTGGTTGCTGCTGAAGCCAACGTCCAATGTGAGGACTTCTCCTTACTCATCCTACTGTTTGTCAAGGTGGACGAGTTTGAGGCATGGCAGGCTGCCGAGGCGGAGAAGCTGAAGCGCTCGCTGGAGGAGCCAGGGGTGGAGGCGTCGACTGGGGGTGATGGGCCAGTGCCTGGGGAGGGTGGAGAAGATGCTACTGCTGGGGCCAGCTAGACTATCGTTTACTTTTGCTTTCTTTTGCTTTTTGACTTGTACTTTCGCGCCTTCATGTGTTTGATGAATTGTACAATTTTTTGGATTATATATCTAAGTGCCTTTTGTTTCGTTTATATTGCTTGTCTGATTGCGTTTGATGTATACTTTTCTATTGGCACATAACAAAACATACATATGCAAAACGTACATCACTAGATTAACGTGCGTTTAGATTACAAAAGGTGTTTAAACGCAGCTAGATAAGTACTTAGTGAAAATACTTCCTTAGATGCTATGTGTTCCGGGGATTGCCTAACCTTCTCCCAAACATATCTTTGATGTAAAACGTACCCGGACTTGCGATTGCATCGTTGACGTAGGGTCCTTCCCATGACGGGCGTAATCCCTTGGGCTTCGTTTGAATTGCTTTCATGACCCAGTCCTCCAGTTGGAGTGGGCGCTCATTCACACGCTGGTTGAATAGTCGAGCGACTCGCTGCTTGTTCGCGGTGTTGTGAAGGTGTGCCGTGTCACGCCTTTCTTCGATGAGGTTATTGTCGAGTATGAGTCCTTCGCCGTTGGTGGTGGGGTCGTAACTTTCGATTCTTGGGCTTTTGTATGTGAGCTCGAGTGGTAGTACGGCCTCCGTTCCGAATGTGAGGCTAAACGGGGTTTCTCCTGTTGCTGTTGTTGCCATAGTTCGGATTAACCATAGTATTTCGGGGAGTAAAGTGGGCAATCATCCGTACCAAACGTCTACCTTCTTAATTAGCTCAATCTTCTTCTTGATTCCTTCTTTGATGATTCTGTTTGCTGCTTCTACCTGTCCGTTCGTTTGTGGGTGTGCTAGTGATGCGAATATCAAATTGGTGCCTTGCCTTTTGTAGAATGCCTTGAGCTTGTCATTATGGAATTGCGGTTCGTTATCGGTGATGATGTTGAGCGGGGTGCCGTAACGACAATAGAGGAAACGCCTTAGGAATCTCTTCACCTTTTTGGTCGTGATCTTGACCATTGGTTCTGCCTCGACAAACTTGGTGTGGTAGTCAATGATGACTATGATGTATCGGTATTGGCCCTTGGATTTCGGAAGCTCTCCGATGAGATCGAGTCCCCACTGTGCAAACGGAACATGAGAGGTAAGGATTGATAAGGGAACCGTGGGTGCGTGATTCTTGTGTGCGTAGAGTTGGCACTAATGACATGTCGTAGTGATTGCGTTCACGTCTGCGTGGATGGTGGACCACCAGAATCCGCAACGGAGTGCCTTTTGTGCTATGGATCGTGCTCCCGCATGGTGGCCGCATATGCTCGAATAGATTTCCGTGAGTATCTTGTGGCCTTGTTCTGGTGTAACGCATTTGAGGTTGGCCCACGTCTTCCCTTATCTGTATAAGCTATTGTGTTGGATGCTGAAGTTGACTGCTCGGGCTATGATGTTTCGGGCATGGGCCTGATTAGCTGGTAGTTCGCCCCTTGTCTTGTATTTGATGATTGGATCCATCCAGCTAGCTGTGTGCGGTTCGATCGTGAGGATCTCTTCTGTTGTCTTGGTGATGCTTGGCCTCTTCAGTACTTCCACTACTCCCTGTCCTGGCTCCGTATGTACGGGCGATGTTGCTAAACGGGCAAGTGTGTCTGCCTCGGTATTTCTTTCCCTTGGGATATGGTTGATGTTGAAGTACTTGAGCTTGCTCAACATTGTGCATACGAGGTCATGGTATGCCGTCATCGTATCACTATTCATCTTAAAGTCGCCCCGGATTTGGTTAACGACTAGCGCTGAATCGCTGAAGATGTTGATGCTCGGGGCTTCTGAGTTTCGGGCCAGCTGTAGTCCGGCGATAAGAGTTTCATATTTTGCCTCGTTGTTTGTTGCTTTGAATTCGAATCTTAGCGCAAACTCGGCTTGTACGCCCCCGGGCCCGGTAAGGATGATCTCAGCCCCACTGGTGTTCTTAGTGCATGACCCGTCTACGTAAAGGTTCCATGGTGATTCAGGTGTTGGGGGTTCTTCCATGCTAACAGGCAGCGCCTCGAGGACGGGCTTTGTTGCAATTGGCCCTTCGGCCTCCGTGTACTCGGATATGAAGTTTGCGATAGCCTGGCCTTTTATTGTTGTTCGGGGCGCGTAATGGATGTCGTATTCACTTAGCTCGACGACCCATTTTTCCAGTCGACCACTGTGGTCGGGCGATTGCAACATCTGTCATAATGGGACGTTGGTGAGGACATGGATGCTGTGGGCCTGAAAGTATGGCCTGAGTCGCCTTGCAGCCGAGACGAGTGCAAGTGTCACTTTCTCAATTGTAGGGTAGCGGGTTTCTGGGGGAGTCATGCCCTTTCCGGTAAAGAAGACTGGTAGTTCGGAAGTCGTTTCTCTTCGGACCAGGGTCGAACTGACGGCCGTTATGGAGACATATACGTACAGGTAGAGGGCTTCTCCCTTCACGGGTCTGGATAAGAAGGGGATGGAGGCGAGGTACTGCTTGATCGATGCGAATGCTGTTTCACAGTCGGTTGTCCAAAAGACGCTTCGCTTGTTTGTCATTCGGAGGGCTTTGAAAAACGACGCACACTTGTTGGAGTAGTGGGAGATGAAGCGATTGAGAGACGCCAGTTTTCCCGTGAGGCTTTGGAGTTCGACCTTGGTCGTAGGGGGTTGCATGTCCAATATTGCCTTCACCTTTGTTGTTGATGCCTCGATGCCCTCCTTGCTGATGATGTATCCAAGAAACTTGCTTGTTGTTACGCCGAACGTGCATTTGGCTGGGTTCAATCGCATGCCGTTCTTGATTAGGAGTTCAAGCACGTTTCGTAGGTGTTCGGGGTGATATGCTACCTTGGTGCTCCTGACCAGTATGTCATCGTTGTAGACCTCTACAATTTCGCCCGTCAGCCTGTCAAATATGATGTTCACCAACCTCTGGTACGTGGAGCCTGCATTCTTCAGCTCAAACGGCATGACTACGTAACAGTAGAGCCCTTTGTCCGTTGTGAAGCACGTCGTTTCCTGGTCTTCGGGGTTCATGAGGATCTAGTTGTATCCTGAGTATGCGTCCATCATGGACAGTAGCTCGTGCCCGGCAGTGGCGTATACGAGCTGATCGATCCGGGGTAGCGGGAAACTATCTTTCAGACAGGCCTTATTCAAATTGTTGTAATCTATGCACATGCGCCAGGATCCATTTTGCTTCTTGACCATAACGACGTTGGAGATCCATTTCGGGTAGTCAACTTTTCGGATAAAACCAATTTTCTGCAGTCTGTCGACCTCCGCGTGCATGCATACCGTACTTGGTCATATGCCTACCGTTTATGCTTTACCGGCCTTGCGAGTGAGCTGATGCTGAGTTTGTGGGAGATGATGCTTAGGTCGATTCCGGGCATGTCCGTGTAGGACCATGTGAATACCTGTTGGCATTTCGTCAGGACCTGAGTCAACCGAGCCGCCATGTCGGGCTCCAATTGCGCGCCGATGCGGATCGTGCATTCCGGGTGTTCAGGGGATAATTGTATCGTGCGTTGCCCCTCCCGTTCCTTAGTGGGTCGGATAGCGTTCAATCCGTCACGCGGGTCATTGGGTTGCTACTTTTCAGGAAAACACTCCGCCACTGCGAGTATTTCCAATCACGTGTTGTCTTTGTTTGGTCAAACAACTCTTTCCACGAAATCATACCCTATGACCGTGCCGATTCCATAGTCTGTTAGGAATTTTTCCATGAGCATATGGCCTGCGATGATCAGCCTCAGCTTCGAGATACCCGGTCGTCTGAGGATCATGTTGTAGGACGTGTGGAGGTCTATGATAACGAAGTCTGTTCTGATTTCACTTTGGGGGGTTCCTGGTGCACCGATGCCGAATCGCATGTAGTCGCTGCCGAGGGGGTAGATGGTCTCACCTGAAAAGCTGGCGATGCTCTCGTGGTCCTGCGTCATCTTGCACTTCGGGCGCTTGAGGCCTTCGTATGCCTCTCGAAAGATGATGTTGACGGAAGCTCCGTTATCAATGAGAATGCGCTTGACTAAGTATCGATCCACCATTCCGTCGATGACGAACGAGAGCGTGCTGTTCTGGCTGCCTTCTTCCTCGTAGGTGAAGGTGATTGGGGGCCAATCCTTCTTGATTGCCCGCGGTGAATTTCTGGGATTTACGGAAAACACGTCCCTAGGTCAGGGTTCTTCCCGTTTTCGTGGGCATTCGGCCTTCCGCTTTCCGCCCGTGATGTTGTTGATGGTACCCCTTGTTTGTATGTCCGTAGCAGGGCGTTTCACGTTCGTCGTTTGGAAGATCAATGTTCCCTCCTTGTGCAATCGTTCGATTTCCTTGGCTAGGATTTCACAGTCGTTAGTGTTGTGGGTGTTTGACTCGTGATATATGCACCACGTTCCCCGGTTGTTCCGCATGGGTGCGATGCCGGGCGCCCTAGGCATGGGCGGGCGGATTTGGCGTTTGTTCTGCTTGAGCACTTCCTCGTTTGTGCCCTATGTGATGGAGAAGACCGCGCGTCACTGGTGTTGATCTCTGAGGGGAGGGTTTCGCTGTGGTGTGCACTCGCGACGCACCTGCTGATATTGCTCATGGTTCCTGTGCTCGCGATAGTGGTCTTCACGCTTGCAGGATGCGGTGGGCTGTACTTTCGGTGGTGGATCCTTGGCTGTATGGGGTGATGACGGGCGATCTTGTGTGTAGCCCTGTGTCTTCGGGGTCTGCGTCGTGGTCGGACCTTGCGCTCCGTATACGTGGGTTTCCACCAGTGCCTTCTGGACGATTAGATCGATGATCTCATCGTATCCAAGGTAGTCCTTCCTGACCATCTTTTCCATGAACGGGGTTCCCGTCAGGTTCTTTAGTAACGCCGTTTTTGCTACGTTCTTGACGAGATTCCTGCACATGTTCGCAAGGGCCCTCCATCGGTTGATGAAGCCGGATAGGTTTTCGTTGTCCCCTTGATGGACCTTTAGTAGCGTGCTGGCGGTGTTGTACTTGCCCTGTAGCCGGTATCGCTTGAGGAAGCACTCCATGAGTTCATCGAAAGAGCCGATGGGTCCCGTCGACACCTCGTAGAACCAGTTTCGTGCTTCTTTCGACAGTGTCTCTTGGAACAAGAAACAGAGGGTTGCATCCGAGTATCGGGTACCTGCGGTGGCGGACTAATACTCGTCGATGTGCGTTCGCGGGTTTCCCTTCCCGTTGAACCTGCTAATCTTGAAGGTTTTGGAATACAGATCCCTGCCCTGCGTCAGGATATCGTCCGATAAGGGGCTCACGCGGGGGGTGTACATTCCTTTCGGTCCGGTGTGCGTGCTCTTCTTGAGTGACATGATTTCAGCTTCCATTTCCACCATTCGCCGGAGCATGGCACTCCCGGCCGTGGTGGTGGGTTCCTCGTTGTCGTATCCTCGTATCCTTTCGGGCGGAGGTGGAGGTCTTGGGAGCCTGTTGTTTCGCTGTCCCCACGGTGGGTCTACCCTGATGGCCTGCCCGCTCATGCCTGGCTCCTCCGTTGGTCCAGATTCTTCTCGTTGAGTCTCTTGGCTTCGGATGAACGCGTTAAGCTAATCCTCCAAGCGCTGTCGGACTTGGCGTTCCTGGTCTCTCTCGGCTCGGGCCGTTTGGAGTTCTTTCACGAGGTGGGCTGCTGCTTCGTCCTCCGTTAAGTCGTTGATGCCGCTGATCGCGTCGACGGGTGCGTCTCTCGTCTTCCGGCTTTCGGGTGTAACCTGGTCTGTTGCCATCTTTGCTGCTATGATTTCAGGTGGTTTACGATTTCTTGATTCCCACAGACGGCGCCAATTGTTTCTACTAGATTCCGTAAGGATTCCAGTAAAGGTACGGATGGGGTCAGTTCTGGTGATCCGAGCTGTCGCGCGTGTACCGTCCTTTACCTGCTGTTAAGAGTAATACACCAAACGGTCGTTAGAAGCCTTGACGGGTTGTTCCCGCCTTCGACTCTCCGACGCTCAAGTTAGTGTATGAGGCATAACAAATAGTATTGGTTGAGTAACGGGCGTGATATGGCGTACCTTGTAACTGTCATAAATGTGTTGTATATATTGGCGGTTGAGTATGGGGTCTTTTGTTGTTCTTCGATGTGGGATCTTGCTTGTTTGTTCATGTTTGTGTCCTGGTATCTTTCGTTTGCCATTCCGAGCGCGTGGGCTATCAGATGGTGTTGCTTCTTTGTTCAAAGTTGAAGCCTGTGTTGCTGTCTTGCGTTTGGTCTGGGCTGTGTCGATCCGTTTGGAGTGACTAAGTGTGCGATTGTGTTTACGGGATCACGTACTAAAAAATACAACATTAACAACGATTTGTTCCCAAATTTGTAAAAATGTATTGGTTATAATATTTTAAAAAATTGAACAAAATTACTAAAAAATTATCTCATTTTACAATAATAACAACAAAATTAGTAAATAAAATCTACGTAGTACGTCACTCTACCCTATAATTTCCCATAACATATAAGCCTAAACAATTTAATAATTAGTATATGAATGTATGATATTAAAGTAAATTAGAGAATTTTGAAGTTTATATTGATAAAATAGTATATAATATATACAATTTATGGGCTAAACGGGATTAGCCCTATGGGTCGGAGAAGGCGTGCCTCGACGGGCCTTGACAGAATGACATGCTAGGCTTTTGTGGGCCCATTGACTTCGATACCTCCGCCCGAGCCCGGTCCTATGCCTATAAGGTCGGGTCTTTTCGGGTTGGACCAAATTTAAATTTTTTGAACCTCGAACTACTCACATACTTTTTTGGACCTATGGACAAGTGGTGACCCTTATACCTACCTACACTGGCCTCAATTACCAAAGTAGATATCGACTGCTCAAATTTGAAGGGAATCGAACTTCACTAAACTTAGTTTAAATCCATCAATAATAATATAAGAACCCTAACGTACTCCTACAGTCCTACTAATCATCCCTTAGCGTAACCCTAGATAGCTAGCTAAAACATCACACTATATTTACAAGAACTTGTTTTGACACAATCACCATGTATGTATCTGATTCTAGTTTTGGCATGGGTACCGTTGGGGACCAGGATGATCCATGCCGGCCATTGATATAACTTCCTATATCTAAACTTCAATTTTGGGTGTGCGCAAGATACACAGTGTCCTATGTGCCAGTGTGGGCCATCATCCCCCCATATGAAGAGTTTAATATATTGATCTGAGTAGGGCCTGGCTTTCAGCAAATTGCATGAGCACTCTCAAGTTCCAGGGCTAAAAATAAATTTGGTTTCAGTCTACAGCACATAACTTCGAGTTTGAACTTTGAATTGGAAGCTCCTTGAAAATTCCATAGCTAGGTACAATAATTGTGGACCATTTTGCCATATATATAGATCCAATTGTGCACTTCATTATTATACTTCTGTGGTAGGTCGATCATTGTAGCGGGTAAAGAAGCTCCAGTGTAATGAAATATTGGGTGATTTTGGCTGCAGCTAAGAGTTTGATTTATTCTCTCCAATGTCTACTCATGTACTACTTTGACCGATCAGCTTATATATGTGAATCTGCTATCCAAGAATATACATCATCGATCGCATTAAAATTATTTGATACTGTACTGTAGGTAGCACAACCCTAGCTACATACAGTATTGCTGATGCGGTCCAACTGTCGAAGAATAATCCAATGCATGTATATATGGGTGGTGCAATGGAGTTGGTTTCTGAAAATACTTGTGCATGCCGATCGATCGATCACATTGATTTTGGCGAAAGCGTCTGGAATTCTGAAACCCTAACTCATAGAACATCCTGATTTCTGAACAACTCAAAAGATTGATCATTGGCAATACTGTGGAATGAGATTAGTTGATTCTATCGATCGCGGCATGGTGAGACGTAAGCAGTAAATACATAATACTATTACGACCGACGTCAGTGAATAATTAATTGTCAAGTTCCAACCAGTTATATACACTACTGGAACAGAGAATCGGGGCGACGTAGTTATATTTCTACGTCACTCCGATTTTAGATGAGGTGACGTACATTGCCCTTGATAAAAAATACGTCGCGTCAACAAACTGAGGCGACGTAGATTCATACTTGTCTCTTCAACAAACTGATTCGACTACTTTTTCATTCGAAGCGACCAAACTAATATACGTCGCTTTGAATAAAATCGAGGCGACGTAGATTGCTCAATCTACGTCGCCTAGTTTTTATTCGAAGCGACGTAGATTAGTTTGGTCGCTTCGAATGAAATCGAGGCGACGTAGATTGCGACGTAGATTGCTCAATCTACGTCGCCTAGTTTTTTTTTAAATCTGGATGTACTCTTCTTCTTAAAGTCAAACCGTTCATAAAGTTAGAATTTTAGAAAAACAGTTCATCTACGTTCTGCAGCTGTTCTTGTGCGATTTTGGGAGAAATTTGAGGAAATTGAGAAAGAAGGTTGTTCTTGCCATTGATTTGATTATTGAGTAAGGTTAGTTTGATTTCTATCTCTTTAACCCTCTTTATGACCATAATATGTTAAATTAGAAGTGAAATTGAAGTTTTGGTGAAATGTTTGAAGTTGAATTGAATTTGGTGTTATGTTGTAGTTTTAGTGTTTGAATCATTGAATTGTGGTAAATCATGTTATGGGTTCATGATTAATGTTTGAAATTTGGTTAAATTCAGTGAAATTAATTGATGATTAGTGTAGATTATGTGTATTCGAGCCTTAATTAGTAGTGTTATTAGTGTTAATCATGATTAGTGTAGATTATGTGTATTCGAGCATTAATTAGATTATGTGTATGGCTATATATAATTGTGGTGTTTATCAACTTAGAACTCCCGTTTGAGAATCAACAACTCATCTAGTTGATCGAGTTGAGTTGTTGATTCTCGAATTGTCCCATTTTTGGACACTTTAGGTGAACATGACTTTGTTGATCCTTTTGCTATTCATGTGATTTCAGTTTCAGTTTTGAGATATGGTTTCGACAGTGTCACCTTTAAATGTTCCCCGAGTGCAAATTAGGTTGTTTAGATATGTGTGCACTCGGGGAACTGTAGGGAGATGCTGCCGAAATTTCCCTGAACTGGAGCTGAAGCGCATGGGTGCAAAAGCGTTGACAAATGTCGTGTTCCCCTGAAGGGGATAGGACCCAACCCGGAGGCATAAGGCGAAGAAGTGTGGGGTTTTGGTTGAATCACAACTGTGGCGTGGTAACTTTGTTCATATTGATTGTTTATGTTGACAGGAAACATGGACGGACTCCCAGACAAAACTTGGATGACATATCATCGTGCTGATCCAAGGTACATCACAGGCATATTCGAGTTCATGAATTTTGCCCGGCGACATAGTAACGGAGCCGATTATTACTTCTGCCCGTGCAAACGTTGTAAGAACGGTCCGTTCAAGGTTACTATGGATGTCATGTATCATCACTTATCACACAGTGGTTTGAGTCCTACTTATACAGTCTGGCACCTTCACGGGGAAGTTTCTGGTGAACCGGCAATGCTCAGTCAACGAAGACAGTGGCTTCAAGACAGAGTCGGTCCTTCTAGTGGTGCCGGTCCTTCAGTGAACCCGCAGTTGGAGATTCTACATGATGCATATCCCTATTATGCTGGATACCATGCAGATGCACCCCAACAATTAGTGGAAGATAATTCGGGCATGAACTTCAATGACATGGTAGACGATGATTATGAAAAGTACGATAGATTATTGAAGGAGTCACAGACCCCATTATATGAAGGCAGTGAGGAAACTGTTTTGAGTGACATATTATATGCAATGGAAATGAAAAATGAAAATGGATGGTCGGACACAAGTGTTGACTCTTTATGTATTTACATTAATAAACTTCTTCCTAAAGGGCACACATTCCCCTGTTCATACTCGAGAATAAAAAAAATCTTGAGTGATCTTTCACTGGGTTACGAAAGAATTGATGCGTGTGAGTTTAACTGTGTGTTGTTCAGGGGGGCGCTTGTAAACGAGAGGATTTGTCCGGTGTGTTATTCTGAAAGATATAAGCAATATACGAATGATATTCCCAAAAAAATAATTCGTAACTTCCCTCTAACACCAAGGTTGAAGCGCTTGTTTATGTCCCCACACACTGCCAAGCATATGCGATGGCTGGGGGAGCGGATATGCGTGGCTGGTAGCCTCAGCCACCCAGTTGATGGAGAAGCGTTTCAACATTTTGACAGAACTTTTCCAGGTTTTGCACGGGACTGCAGGAATGTGCGCCTTGGAGTAGCAACAGACGGTTTCAATCCATTCGGAACAATGGGAACTTTGCATAGTACATGGCCCGTTGTTGTGATGCCGTACAATCTACCACCTTCAATGTGCATGAAGAAGGAATATAACATGTTATCAGTGTTGATTCCAGGCCCTAAATCTCCCGGAAAGTGCCTTAGTGTACTCATTGAGCCGATGATCGAGGAGCTAATACATTTATGGGTCGTTGGAGTCCATACTTTTGATCGAGTAGACAATGAGGTATTCTTGATGAAGGCAGCGGTAATGTGGACTATTAGCGACTTTCCAGGTTTAGGGATGCTTGCGGGGTCAACTGTGAAAGGGTACAAGGCATGTCCAATCTGTCTAGATGAGCTAACTTCAGAGCATATATGTGGGAGGATAGTTTATGAAGGTCATCGAAAATGGCTCCACCAAGATCACCCTTGGAGATTGAGCAAGGCATTTAACGGGAAGGAGGAGTTTGGCGGAAGACCCTATCATAAGAGTGGAGATGAAATTTTGGAGGACGTTAGGTCACACGTTTACCCTATTCTTAGCCAACATGAAGACTTGAAGGTGCCGTACAATCCGAATAATAGACAGTGTTGGACTCACAAAAGCATATTTTGGAAGCTGCCGTATTAGTCATCATTGAAGATCAGACATTGCTTAGATGTCATGCACATTGAAAAAAATGTGTGTGACAACATCCTTGGAACCATTTTTTCGATTGATAAGAAGTCTAAGGATGGTCCAAAAACTCGCGCTGCTTTGAAGAAGAGGAATGTGCGAAAAAACCAGTGGCAAAGAGCGGGTGACTTGGGTACGGCGAAAGTTCCTCATGCATCCTTTTTAGTTAAAAAGGATGATCTAGAAGATGTGTTCCAGTGGTTCAGGGATGTTAAGTATCCTCTTGGTTATGCAGGTAGTTTGAGAAGTAAGGTGAAAGTAAGTTCCCCGTCACAGTTTTATGGATTGAAGACGCATGATTGCCATGTCTTGCTTCAACGTCTTCTTCCTGTGGTTATCAGAGGGTTCCTGCCAGAAAACGTTGTGAAGCCATTGATAGCACTGTCAAATTGGTTTCGTCAACTATGCAGTAGGGAGCTTAAGAAAGAGGTTGTGCGTGACATGGAAACTGAGATAGTGATGATTCTGTGCAATTTGGAGCTCATATTTCCTCCACATTTTTTTACATCTATGGTTCATCTCATGGTTCATCTGCCCGAACAAGTATTCCTTACAGGTCCAGTACACTATACATGGATGTATCCAATTGAAAGGTAAATTTTTTTGTTATTGCTAATATTATGCTCGTTATGTAATATGTCGGCAATTAGGGTTTATTGTACTAATCTTGAGTGGTGTTTTTGCAGGCAAATAGGAAAATATAAAAAGTCAATGAGGAATACACGTTACCCGGAAGGTAGTATTGCTGAACAGTACCTCGTACATGAGTCAGTGACGTATTGTAAGTCTTATCTCAGACGGATGGACAATGAAGATATCGACACTTCCATAGCTGAGTGGAATATCAGCTGTGTTTCACTCTTAGTAAGACCAGATATTATCGAGACTCGTCGCCAGTTCAGGTTGACTGAGGCAGAGACTGCTGAGGCTCACTGGCAAGTCTTGGTGGAAACAGACGAAGTCAAACCTTACCTAGAAGAACATCTCAGAAGGTTCGAGGCTAAAAATGGTGAAGATTTCGACGAGCTTCGTCAGAGGAGGAGTTTTCTTCGATGGTTCTTAACATGGGTACATATGCCTATTAATTCTTGTAAGGTTCTTTGAGGGTTTATAACACTTATAACTAACTTGTTTATAACACTTATCTCTCAGGTGTCCCTTAAAGAAAAAAACTCGGACCCGAGCTTGGTTGCAGGAATAAAGTCATTAGCTCAAGGACCTCAGCAATGTCGGGTTTATAAGTCGTGTTATGTGAACGGTGTCAAGTTCACATCGTTTGATAGAGATCAAAGAACCGTGACTCAAAACAGCGGTGTCATGATAGACATGGGTTCATCCAAGTTCTACGGCCATGTTAACTACGTGGTCGAAGTATTATATGCAGGCCGTATGCCAGTGGTGTTGTTTAAGTGCACATGGCACAACTCCGAGGACCCTGAAGATCTTGACACCCTTATAAAAGATCATGGACTGATATCAGTGAATACAAACAACAGTTACTATGAGGATTCACCCTTCATAATTGCAACCAAAGCAAAACAGGTATTCTACATAGACGATCCAAAAGCTGGTGGTACTGGGAAGGTAGTACAAGAAATGAAGCACCGCAATGTCTACAGCGCCGGAGTACTTGCCATAGATGAAAACATATCACGTACAGGAGATCATATATTCGAGTCTTACCAAGAGGACACTCCAACGGTGATGCAATTTTACCCAGATTTTCAACTACTTTTGGACGAAGAAGGAGACGAGTACGAGGACGAAGACGAGGAGGACGAGGAGGACGAGGAGGACGAGGAGGAGGACGATGACGAAGACGAGGAGGAGGACGAAGACTAGGACTAAACTAATATTATTATGAATTTGAAACCTAAATTTGTATTTTCTTTAAAGAATAATTTATGTATTCGAGAAAATATTACTAAATTAATAATTCTAAACTTCATTTATTTAAAAAGGAAAAAAATTAAATATTAAATACACTGAGGCGACGTAGATTGCTCAATCTACGTCGCGTCATTTATTCATAAGGAAAAAAAAATTAAAAATAAATAAAATGAAGCGAGGTAGATTGATCAATCTACGTCGCCTCATTTATTCAAAAACAAAAAAAATAAAAAATAAATACAAGCGACGTATATTGCAATCTACATCGTATCATATTAATCCAAGCGACGTATATTGCAATATACGTCGCGTCATGTTAATCCAAGCGACGTATATTGCAATATACGTCGCTTCATGTTAATCCAAGCGACGTAGATTACAATCTACGTCGCGTCATAATAATCCAAGCGACGTAGATTGCAATCTACGTCGCCTCGTTTCCTTTATAATTCCAGAATCACAGATTGCTTTCTTCTTCTTCTCATTTCGTACAAACTTCTTCTTCTTCTCATTTCGTACAAATTTCTTCTTCTTCCTCGCGCCGCGCCCCCAAATCCCTAACCCAGAAATCCCTAACCCCTAATCGACCTATCCTCATCTAAACATCCCGAAACCATTTTCTTCCTCCCCCTCCCTAATCTCAATCTTCACAGGTTCGTCTCTCTCTCTCTCTCTCTCTCTCTTCTCACTCTCTCTCCATTCTCATTCTATTTCACTAACTTCATTTCGAAACCATCTGAATTGGATTGTGCTTTCATTGTTCACAGGTTCGGTTTTTCGTCAAATTGTTCACAGGTTCGGTCCTCTCATTTCCAGGTTCGTCAAATTCCTGCATTTACATAATGTATATGTTTAGGTGTGGTTATAATTGGAGTTGTGAACTTGTGATTATGTTGTTGTTTGCTTGAGTAATACCGTGAGCATTTTTGAGTAATACCGTGAGTTGTTTAGGTGTGATTATAATTGTGGTGTGGGCATTTTTGAGTAATACCGTGGAGTTTAGGTGTGGGCATAATTGGAGTTGTGAACTTGTGATCATGTTGTTGTTTAGGTGTGGTTAGTTTTGGAGTTGTGATGTTGTGATGTTGATATGTTGATAAAAGATCAAAAACTTTTCCTTTTTACAGCGAAATTTGGACAAATTTGGAAATCGTGTTGCATTGAAATTTGATTTATTTAGTGGGTCTGTTTGATTTGATGGGAAACTGATGTTGTTTTGTTCGATGGGAATGTGATATTCAAAGGAATGTTGTTTTGGATTTGTTTAGTGGGTCTGTTTGATTCACACAATCAATTCGAAATGTTTGTTTTCGATGCATTTTGGCATTGCGTTGGCTTTGCTTTATGTATTTTATATGTGGTTAGATTTGAAGGGAATCGATCATAAGGGAATGTAAGATCAGATTTTGCTATAAAAATGTTGTGGTGAATATTTTAGGATTGATGAATTATGTGGTTCATTGCTTTTAGATGTGTATGAAGAAACTGATTTTGGAATAATGATGTAACAATTCCTGCTTGGTGTACCTCCTGTAAAGTTAGAACAAAAGGGTTGTGATTATTGACACGAGTGGAATAGAATAGTTATCTTGCTTTAGTTTTCTCAAATTTGGATGGATAGTGTTGATCTCTTGAATTTTTGCAATACATCACCTGTATACATTACCATATTTTCTGGTTTTATGCAAAATTAGTTTTATTTTTATTTTTTTGTGCTTAACGGTCTGTATGCTTTCTAAGCTTGATATTGCATGTACTATAATTTCTGTAGTGCTTTGTTCATCTCTCGTGATTAACTGTTCATCTCTCGTAATATTGCATTGGTTAAATGAATATATGCGTAATGTAAAAAAGAACGAATCTTTCTTTCTCTATGAGTGAATATATGCGTAGTTCAATCTTAATAGAATAGTTTTAACAGAATGGCTCCCGGAGATACTGGATACCAGAGGAAGAAAGCGGCGATCCAGCGTCGTGAAGTGGCCGCGGCGGCAGCTGCGGAGGCGGCAGCTGCGGAGGATAAGGAGGCGGCGTGGCGAACATTCAGCCGAGATGGGGCTTCCGGGTCGGGTTGTCCCACGGGACAATCTGCGACCCCGACGATTCCAGAAGTAGGAATTTTAACGCCCGCCCCTCCACTTGAGGATGCGATTCCTCAAGTGGATGACAGCGACGCCACTACGGCGTCACAGCACCCTCCCGCCCTCAGCATCCTGTGCAAGAAGACCAAATTCCCCGACATGGTCGACATGGCAACCGGAGATCCGACGACGCAACAGCGCGGAGTTGTTGTCGGGACGAAGACGGAGTACCTCGTCCGGATGAACAACAATAGGCGACTACAAGTCGCTTACTCTACGAGGCATCAGGGGCCTGCGACGAGGGAAATGAGGAGTCTGATGTGCAGAGACATCGGTAGCATCATCCGCGGAAAAGTTCCATTTCTTGCACCTAGCTTTTTGGGACTTAGCGATTTGCATCGCGAGATCGTCAGTAACAGTCTTGAGGTATACTTACTGGCCTTAGCTTACTTACCTACTTGTAGTAAATGTAAATATAACTTTTACATAACGGAATTTAAATGTGTTGTGCTAGACGAACTACGACATCCCGGCGACTGATGTGGAGATGTGGAACTTCATTGATGCGACGGCGCAAACAATCTACAAGGATTGGAAGTACGATTGCCATCAACATTATCTCCACGTCAGCCAGGAGACTCCGACCGAGTTTCTCGGGAGGGAAGACCAATGGGCGTGGTTAAAATCCCACTTCGAAGACCCTGCTTACTTGGTGAGCTTCATAAACTATCCGCACAGTTTTGGTAGCCAACATTCGAAAAATATGCATGTTTATCTATTCTTATTTTAAAATGATTTTTGTGTGTGTGTGGCAGCGATTGTGCGAACGGAACCGAGGAAACCGAAACAAGAACAAGGAGTAGCAGCTCAACCACCATTCGGGATCCCTCGCCCTCTCGTACCGAAGCGAGGTGTTGGAGAAGGAGGGTCATAGAGCGCCCGCCGTCCAGACGTGGATTAACGTATACCAGACGGAGAGGAATGCGGCTGAGAAAGTGGTAAGCTCAAATAGGTTCACGTTACGTTATTTCAATTATTTTTGTTTACTATATTGTAATATTATTTATTTTATCTATTTTAATTGAGCTGGCGGCAGTGAAGCGTCGACTCGATGAAGTCTTGTCGCAACAAGATAGTGTTGCGGGCCCAGTTGACGGCGAAGAGGTTTCCCAACCCCAGCCTCTTCCTCTTGATACACAAATAAATATCATAGAGGAAGAGGTGGGTTCAAGGCCCGGGACCTCTATAAGAGGTAATAAATCTCCTAAACCACCCTCGTTCATCTCGAATTACGTTTTGCTTTACCATAGAGTATACTAATATTTGTTCTTGTTCGACGTTACAGGGGTGGGGCGCGCTCTCACACGCGATCCCAAACCGAGAGGAGGGGCCCGAGTACAGGAAACCCAAACCCGAATGCAAAGGGAGATCGCTGAAGCCAAAGAGGAGGCGCGCAGATCGAGCGAGGTGGCGCAGAAGGCCATAGCGGATTACAGTGCGCTCGCCCAAAGGATGCAAGAAATGGAGGCCATGATGCGATCATTCACGGCTGCGAGTCAACAACCTCAAGCTCCTCCACCACCTCCTGGCTCGTAAACTGTATCTAGGCTTTGTATAAACTTGATTTGTGTAAACTTGATTTGTATAAACTTTTAACGTTTTGATTTGTGCCAATTTTTTCTATATAACTTGATTTTGGTTGAATGCGTTTTTGTGGTTAAATGGCTTTTTGTGTTTGTAAATTGCGATAAGTCGTGACTTCGTACAATAATTTTTATTTTTTTTATTTTTGAATAAAGGAGGCGACGTAGATTGCTCAATCTGCGTCGCCTCATTGTCTAAATAAATAAAAAAAATAAAAATTAAATACATTGAGGCGACGTAGATTGAGCAATCTACGTCGCCTCCTTTATTCAAAAATAAAAAAAATAAAATTAAATACAATTAAGCGACGTAGATTGAGAAATCTACGTCGCCTCATTTATTCAAAAAGAAAAAAAAATAAACATTAAATACATTGAAGCGACGTAGATTGCTCAATCTACGTCGCTTTGTTTATTTAAAAAAATAAATATTAAATATTAAATACACTGAGGCGACGTAGATTGAGCAATCTACGTCGCCTCATTGAGCCAAAAAGAAAAAAAAAATGAAGCGACGTAGAGTTCTCAATCTACGTCGCTTAAGGGGGCGATCAGATGAAGCGACGCAAAAGTTTTGACGTCGCGTGAAATCAAATGAAGCGACGAAGATTGCTTCTTTGTCGCCCAAATGTTGGAGTGATCAATCTGAAGCGACAAGACGAGGCGACGTAGTTTTGGTCACAAGAAATCGAGGCAACGTAAAATCGAGACGAGGCGACCACCAATCTTCGTCGCCTCGAATCTCTCCTCTAGTAGTGATATGCTTCAGTTTTATACATTGGATATATCTGATCGAGCTTAATTTCGCTAGAGGGGTCTTATATAACGTTATAAACTACGTATGCGAGTGCATTTTGCGAAGATAAAGAAATCGTCCAGGTCATTCAGTATATATCTGAGTTCCAAGAACCAAGCTGAATTGATTAAATTCTCTCACATATATGCATGTAAATCATATACTTCGATATATCTTCATGCATGTACTTAACCATTATATTATATTAGTTCTAGCTGATTTTCATGCTCATACGTGTTGGATCGGATCCCGCGGAAATTCAGTCTCTAAAGTTTTGCATTCGACGATTTGGAAGGAACGAGAAGAACCTTACTCTTTCTACGAGAAAGCAAAACCCCGAGAAATAACATATAGATAGCTAATTTGTATTAATTAAAAGTCAAGGTATTACAAACATTATGGGGCTCCATGAGTAGTTTAAATCATACGTGGATTTACGGTGCCTTACTGTGTCATACATGAGTTTATCGATCAGTCATCTGTGCCCTAGTGACTACTTAATTTTGTAATCACTTATGTCTACTTTTATTTAGATGTTAATCAAATGACCCGGCCATGGAGAATATCGACGCAGTTGAAACTTGAAACACATATAATCGTCTCATGAACTATTCTCTGCATCATTAGAATCACGTACAGATAATCACAACTAATTATGAACTTAAATGATCAGCAAAACTTTACTACCATTCTGATATATATTCTCGTACGTACGTATTAAAAAATGAGCCGATAAGCTATGAAATTAGGTAAACTTATAGTTATGCGATGGGGTAGGGAATGGGATGGGTCATGGGGACATGGACGTGTCATGGCGATGATGAAGAAGAACGAAGAGACATTGTGATGGTGCAGTTTCGTTGGGTCGCTTTAGCACTCGCGTTGGGGTCTCACACGTCGCTTTCTTTCATAAATAAGGGGAAAGCAAAGTTCCCCCATAGTTGAGAGAGAGAGAAACAAAAGAAGAAAAAAGAAACAAGAAATTATATATATATATATATCAAAAATAGCACCACCACCTCTTCTCACAGTTCAGTGTGTCCGTCCTCTCTCTTAGTCTGTCAGTCTCACAGAGGAGCAGTTCTTGTTCTTAGGTGGGGAAAATGACGTGGCAGGCTCATAAGGTCAGCAGCAAATGAGAATTCAAAGATCTAAAATTTTATACTCATACTGCCCCTGTTTGTGGGTAACACAATTCCAAAACTGACTTTCATCGCCTCTTTTATTTGTTGCGCCTGACCATTAGGATGGTGAGACTGATGGTGAGACAGTCTCACCCGATTACTGCACCTCACTCTGAGACGCCCTTTTCCTTTGCTCTCCTTTCTCTCTCGAGCGGGAAAAATAATAATTATTAAATAGGGGAACCATCTAATAACATTAACAGCACACCCAACAAAGCCTCTCTCTCTCTCTAAAGTCTCCATCTTTTCTTTTCCTACCTCGGTAGCTTAGCTCAGATTCTCTCTGCAAAGGAAAACCCTTATCCCCTTCTATCTTGCTCGACCTTCATACCACCATGCCTGCTTCGTCCGAAGCCGGCTTCTCCATCCGGTAAATTAACCTTCTTTGATGACAAGCTTTTTATCGAGTTGTTTTTGTTGTGTTTTTGGTGTGGTTCTGATTTGGTTTTGTGTGTGTGTGCTTTGTAGGGAGTACGCAGCGAAGATGAGAACCGTGGACGTGTTCAAGAGCTGTCCTTTTCTCGACGACAATCGCGGCGAAGAGGATATGAGCAAGGAGCAAGCAGAGTCTTTGCTTCCTCCGATCACTGTCATTAAGTTCAAGCTGTGGTCCCGCGAGCTCGACCTCATCAAATCCAACAACCACGAGGACACCGTCATCCTCACGCTCACCAACAAAGAGAGCAACGAAGAAATCCCCAACAACGACAGCTGCGACTCCACCGCCGTGCTTGAGCCGCATGATCAGAGGAGGGTTGTTGATCAGACGGCGGAGGAGGAGGGAGAAGAAGAAGAAAATGACGAGTCTTTTCTTAGTCCAGTTCGTGTGGTTTTTGAAAGCATTGATACCAAGGTCAAGTCCAAGTTCAAGTCCAAGTCCAAGGCGCCCAAGAAGAGATCCATTGCCGAGATCTTCGCCGTGGCGCCGCCCGTACAAACGGTTGAAGATGATGATCAACAAACCGTTCAACGTACACTGAAGGCGAAGAAGATCAAGAAGAGGAAGGAGAAGAAAGTAGTACTCTTGGAAGACAACAATAACAACTTGACCAACAAGATGATGAAGAAGGAGAAGAAAGTTGTAATCTTGGAAGAAAAGAACAACGACTTCATCAACAAGATCAAGAAGAAGAAGAAGAAGATTGTGATGATCAAGGTACGTGATTTCATGCTTACTCACTTGGCTTTGATTTTGAGTTGGTGTGATTCTTTCTCATGAATCGAATTGTTGGTCGATTAATAATTACCGTGGGATGGTTAGTTGATTGATTGCCACAATATTCTCCTTTCTTCTTTCTGCTGCTTTCGTTTTAACACATAGTGAGTTTAATTACTGGTTCAAAAAGCTGCAGAAAAAACACTGCAATACGTTTGAGGGCAGTGAGTGAGTGAGTGGTGTTGGGGTTGGGATTGTACTACACACAGCCATAGGTGTCGACTACGCGATGGAAAAAAAAGAGTAGGAAAAAAACATAGAGTATCAATCAAGAGATTTTTTTTTGGGGGATGGTACTGCAGCTGGTGCTCAGAACGGGTTAGGCAGAAAGATATAGCTTTTATATAATAGCTTCATGGAGAGTCTTTTGTCCTTGCTGGTTTAGAGTTCCAAATGTATCATGTGTGTCCTAGCTAAGCTAATAATGCTGTTTCTTGTCCACTGTTGGTCAAGAAGATATAATCATATGTGTTTTGGAGGATCTAAATTTAATCAGATGGCTACTAATTTGATGGTGTTGATACATAAAATATGGAGTCTATGGAACTTATAGATTGGAAACTGACATGGATCGATCTCATATACGATTGAGAGTACGTAGAATGTATAGGTTAGTTCATCATCATCTGGAGATGCAATGTTGAATTCATGAACAACGTTGGTGTTAAGGAGGTTATGGAGAGTACGTTGGTATTTGTTTGCCCTTACTTTTTAGAGCTTCTTTCTGGCTTGAGGACTCGATGCATTTTGACCAGACGTAATAGGATCGATCAGCCGATTGTGAACCAGCCCTATACATTGATCTTTGAGCAGTTAATTGAATAACAAGGGTTTGAGATGCTGTGATTAAGAGTGGTATCTTTTTGGTCTACCATTTCAATTTCTGGAACATAAAGATATCCCTTGCTTATCATTTTATGTGTTTGAAGGCCTTGTATATGAAGCTGGTGGAAATGACTGTACTGATATTTTGAAGTTGGAATGCCAGATCGATATATATGGATGTGGTTGACATGCCTAATTTTGTCAGCATCATTGATATCCCATGACTTCATAAATGATCATTATCACATGCACAATAGCTTATTATTTGAAGCTTACTCTACCTACATTAGCTGTTTGGCTGGATGCTGTTTCTTTAAATCCTGGGTTCTGTCTTTGTATTTGGAGACTTGCTTGGTAGTTTGAAAGTTTGATGCCATAGTATGTTATTCTAATTTAAAGGATGAAAGACACGATAACATCTGGGAAATTAACTTGAACTCTTGAAGTAACAATTAATGGCCACTATGACTCTAAAATCTGGTGATCTGGAACCATTTCATCTCTAATATGCTATGGATATTGTTTGAACCTAGGTTGATCTTTCATGCTTGAATAGATATATATGAATATTTGAAGAATATATAGTGCGATTATTTTGATTGATTGGTTGGACCTTTGGCTAAAATGGTGTCTATAAAGTTGCTAAACTTTTAATATGCAATCGATTGTCTTGGCAACGTCTCATCCTCAGATGAAGGTATACTGCATAGTTTTATTCACGATAGAGTACGTACTAGAACATCTTTGTATTGGAATTGGCATGGACATCTTTGTAGTGATTAAATGAATATCTAGATGTGCTTGATATATGGTTGATTAAAATGACTTCCAAGACTATAACTTGGTTAACAAGACCGATCAGATTTATTGATGTTATTAGTCTGATGTGGAAATGATTTAGAGCATTAGTTTATAAGGAAAAAAAAAATGGCTGCACTACCACATTAAGAGACATTACCGGCGACTTTAAGTCGCCGGCCTTATTTTTTTTTCGCCGGAATTGACATTACCGGCGACAAGTCGCCGGCAATGCCGTCGCCGAAAATTTCCCGCAGGAGATAGCATTGCCGGCGACGGGAAACGCCGTCGCCGGCAATGTCAGCGCCGCCGTGGCCGGAATTTGAAGACATTGCCGGCGACTTAGGTCCATGTCGCCGGCAATGCTTGGAAAAATTTTGAAAAAAAAACACGGTTCTGGATTGGGCCCAATTCCAGAACCTGCATTGAAAAACATAAACCGTACAATCATACAAGTTCAACAGTACACATAAATGTCCAACGTACAGTACAAATAGCAACGACGATACGAAAATTAACTACAACTACACGTCAGGGTCGAGGGGTCGAGGAACTTGAGGGTCAGGGTCGAAGTAATCCATGTACTCATTTGAATTCCGGTGGCTACCCTGGTCTTGCTCTGGCGTTGACTGGTGCGGTGGTGGTGGTGGTGGAGGTGTGGCTAACGGTTGTCCGGTAGTCTGAGCCTCGTACATCGTCCGCATCCATGTGAACATCTGTGCCTGACTCTGGACCAGGTTTTGGTACTCGGCTTCTCTGATTGCCTGCTGCCGGACCAAGTTTTGGTACTCGGCATCTCTGCTTGCCTGCTGCTCGGCTGCTTGCCTCTTTTGGTCCTCCAACTCCCTCCGCGTCCTCTGAAGCTCCGCTACGACGTTACGACTAGAAGTTGAACTTCTTGACCCGGTAGAGTATTCTGAAGTGTTTTTCAATACTCCTTCGCCCGCCGAGCCCATTCCCCTACAGTAGTAGGTATTCTTTCCAGTCCCGCACGCTTTTGCCATGATCTGAGCCGCTATCGGGCGATCAAGCGAATCGATCTGAGAGGCATGCTGGGTGACTTCTTCCTCGGAGTAGTCAGGATGGTTAGACCGAGCTATACTTATGGTCACTTCTGCGGTCGCGTCCTCCACTCTCGCCTAATTGAAAAGCGAAAATGAATAACGTATTAGCTAACAAAATCTATTAATATCGAAAAATAGTTTTATTAACACATTGAGAGGCGAAAGACTTACCACTTCTTCAGGGCACTGCGGATAGAACTTCTGATGAATATACATCAACGGGTTCACATCTTGTTGTTGCTGCGCCTTAGTCGACCAACCCATGTAGTTGAGTGAACCTGCATGATGGGCCCTAGTGTTTTTCAATCTATTCGCCCGGTTCGTCTTCGAAATCGCCTTGTTTGATAAACATATGAAAAAAAAAATTAGTAACTAACTATTTCAATCTGATACAATACATTAGGCTTGTAAGATATATTCAGGATGCATACCTTCGCTTTGGGGTGCTCGAAGTGGGCTATCAGCCACAGCCACTTGTACTCTCTAAACCGAAATTCGCTAGGGGTAGAACCTCGGCCTAGCTCCTTGTATACAGTGTAATGGGAAGAAAGCTCGTTCTTCCACTCTTTATACCTATATTAAAACAAGGAAAAAAAGTTAGAGATATTAAAAACACTTGATAAACAAAAATCTAACTCGATATATATTCAAATAAGTCGAAGCACATCACCTCATATGTAGTTGACGCTCTACCCACGTGTGAATAAGAACTTCATCCACGTCAAACCACACCTGCAATATGAATATATAAAAGGTAAAATTATATATTTATTCGGACTTAATTAATAAATGTAAAATTTACGTAATGAAAATACGATTTTACTCACACTGAGTGCATTATGCACTTGCATCTTCACGTAGATAGGCACAGATTCCCAATCTGGCCAAAGCATTGGGACCTTGTCCCGCACGATCGCACCGGCCATGCTGACATATTTGCGCATGGTGTCGAATGTCTCGATCACCTCGCCATCCTTATTGGCCCTAATGGGCGTTTTCCTTCCCCCGGTGGCCTACTCAAGTCTCTTCCCGGTGCAGGTGCTTCTAGCCCCTTTCCGTTTTTCAGTCCCATTAACGAAATTGCCTAATAATACAATGTCAACAAATTGATATCATTAATTGAACTTATCGTAAATCTTAAGTAATAATTAAGTCATCAATCTAATGTTAAATAAAATTTACCTGCATCGTCCGTTTGTTGGTTGGTGCACCTCACACTCCAAAGCTACACGGGGTCGAACCGGATGAAGTTTTATGCTTCCTCCACGCTCAGGAACTCCGGCCGTCCTTCAACATAAACATGCATCTCCCTATCATCGAATTCAGGGATCACAGGAATCTCGTCGGGTAGGAAGAGACCAGACGGCGGAGATAGATGAGGCCTGGACGATGAGGCGCCAGAACCACCATGTGCCTCAGATGATTCCCGTGAAACGGGAGTAAGCACCGGGCGAATATGGGGCATTCGGATTGAGGGAGTTTCTGATGCCCCCGTTGACTGTCGCTCGTCTGAGGGTACACCGACGGGGGGACGTCTGCTGACTGAGGCTCGACGCTCGACTTCCGGTTGCACGGCTCTTGATCGTGCAGCTTCCTCCTCAGCTCGCGCCTCTAGCAAGGCTCTCATGCGAGCACTCATCATTGGCCCACTGGGCGTGTTGCTAACTGCGGGTGAGGAGGAAGCTTGACTACTGTTCCCTCCACTATTTCGGGAACCTCTCCGAATCCAATTTGCCGCAAAACCTCCTGGACACCGTAATAGTCATAAGGATTCGGTTCTATAACAAATCGGAACCGGAACCGGGCGGAACCGTTTGGAACTGGAACCGTTCGGTTTCAAACGGTTTTTGTTACAAACAGTTCCGGTTCCAAAGGGTTCCGGTTCCGCGCGGTTCCGGTTTAAAACCGTTCTGGTTCTAAACCGTTCCGATCCTGATTTCCACCTTAATTTATACGATTAATTAACAACTATATCACCTAAATTAACATATATACATTTTCGATGTATATATATATACATCATGCATCTTAATTAAATTTAATTTTCACATATTCATCCAAATCACACACCCTAATTAATTTTCCACATTTTTCACACATATATATACATCATGCATCTTAATTAGGTTTAATTTTCACATATATATACATCACATATATTTCCAGACCACATATATACATAATTTTCACATATATATGCATCACTTAATTTTCACATACCTATATATATATACATCACATATATATACATTGCATATAAATTTACAACTTATCACCCTAATTTCCAACTTAGCACCCTAATTAATTTACACATACACATACACATACACATACACAAAAATAATTAAAAATTGAGAGAGAGAGAGAGGGAGAGAGAGAGGATCGGACCTGCCATGGTGGAGTCCGTTCTGCTTTGCCGGCGACGGAGGTGAGGGGAGGAGAGGAGGGGAGGAGGGGAGGAGAGGAGGAGGAGAGGAGATGAGAATCGGTGGAGAGGAGGAGAGGATAAGGAGGAGTAGAGGATAAGGAGGAGGAGGGGGAGAGGAGGAGGAGGTGAGCTAGTTTTTTCGCCGGACCGAGTTGGGAGGAGGAGAGGATCGGCGGAGGAGAGGATAAGGAGAAATGAAGCTCGGGCTCGAGCTGGGCAGTTCCTATCCAGACAACATTGCCGGCGAGTTGCTTATAACTCGTTGGTAATGACATTACCAACGACTTCAACTCGTTGGTAATGACATTACCAACGAGTTATAAGCAACTCGTTGGTAATGTTGACATTTCCCGAAGAATATCCGACAACAATTTCCGACTACAATTTCCGTCTACGATTTCCGTCTACATTTTCTGACTACAATTTCCGTCTACGATTTCCGACTACATTTTCCGACTACAATTTCCATTATCAATTTCCGTCTACGATTTCCGACTACAATTTCCGTCTACTATTTCCGACTACAATTTCCATTATCAATTTCCGTCTACGATTTCTGACTACAATTTCCGACTACAATTTCCGACTACAATTTCCGTCTACTATTTCCGTCTACAATTTCCGACTACATTTTCCGACTACAATTTCTGTCTACAATTTCTGTCTACGATTTCCGACTACAATTTCCGTCTACTATTTCCGACTACATTTTCCGACTACAATTTCCATTATCAATTTCCGTCTACGATTTCCGACTACAATTTCTGTCTACGATTTCCGACTACATCATATTTCCGACTACATTTTCCGACAACAATTTCCGACTACATCATTAACGTACTAAGGATGATAATCGTAATCATCGTCATCACTTGAGTCTGACTCGGTTTCATAGGTAAACTCTGGCAATATGTGCCTCTCCTCGTCATCTGAATCAGCGTCAACTTCATATGGATTAACATCGAGAAGTTCTGCTCCAGTAATTCGAACCACACTCCTAGATCTCACATTATTAAGGCGAATCGTAGATGATTCCGGAATGTCAAAAGCGTTCGGCTCTTGGTATGCAGTAACTTCCTCATCATCTGCGGTATCACCAAGTGTGGCAGCACTGTATATGTTTCTATGAGCAACATCGTTAACCACCTTCCACAGGACTTTGTTAAGAAGATCGTCCAGGTAAAACACTTGTTTTACTGATGAGGCAAGAATGAAAGGGTCATCTTCATACCAGGTAGTAGCAGTATTCATCGAAAATGTTCCGTACTGATCGGTCCTTGTGTTCTCCGGGCTAGTATCAAACCATCTACACTTGAACAAGTGCACTTTCATGCGGTTCCCATAAATTAGTTCAACTACTGAATGAAGGACACCATAATAGTCAACGCCATCCTGCCCACCATGGACCATCACCCCACAATTCTATGTTTTCAGTCGGTCGTCTCGATTTTCACATATAAATTTAACGCCATTGACCTGACACATCGAGTAAACTTTTGAAGCTATCGGTTTCATCGCCAGGACCCTCAATTTGTTTGACCACTCTGGGCAACCATCATTTGCTACATGGTTCATCTGAAAACGATAAGAAACCACACAAGAAATTATGAACATAGAAACCACAAAACCACGTACACACATGCTATATAAGGAAAATGGCAATAAAAAAAAGACATATACACATATACCCTTACCCATTGACCAAAGTAGTTTGCAAAAGTCCTGTTGTGGTAATCAACATTTCCGGCAATAGCAGGGCAGTGAAGATGATAGTTTTTCCAATATTGTACTTCTTCACAGTTAATCAGTACCGACCAGTGGGCAATGACTACCTCATTTCCATCCAACTTGTACGACTTTGGCAAGCTTCGCTGTACTACCACGTCATTGTAGATGATAGAAAGGTTGAACTGAGGTTCATCTATCGGCATCTGTTGTTGGGGGTCCTCAAGCGCTCCAAAATACACTTTGGTGTACGTTACACACTCGTGCGCAACATATGCTTCAGCGATACACCCTTCAGGTGCATATTTATTCTTCACATAGTCCTTGTAGGCTCCCAATTGTCTACAAGTTAACAAGTGCATGTTAACTAAGGTAAAAATAAGACTTTACATATAAAAACAGAGGCAAACCAAATGTACCTTTCCATGGGATACATCCAAGTGTAGTGTACGGGACCGGTAAGCAACAATTGTTTGGGAAGATGGATCATTAGGTGAGGCATGATGTCGAAAAAATTTGGCGGAAATATCCTCTCAAGCTTACACATGATAAAAATGATGTCATCTTGCATCTCCCTAAGATCTGATTTCTTAACTTCCCTGGTGCATAACTTCTGAAAGAATCTTGACAAAGCCACCAACGGCTCCACCACCTCTTTGGGCAGGTACTCTCGAATGAAAATAGGGAAAACCCGTTGAAGCAGTACATGACAGTCATGACTCTTTAATCCGTACTTCTTATTGTCTCGGAAGTTAACACACCTGCTTATATTTCCTGCATAGCCATAAGGATACCTGCATATATATATATATATATATATATATATATATAGCCATAGGCAACAATTATATTTCTCGCATATCACCATAATCCGGTAAAACTTTAAGGCAAACCAATTTCCGTACTGCATAGTCATATATAAGAATATATACCTGACATTACTCAGCCACCGAAAAATTTCATGCTTATGCTTCGGCTTGACGGTGTAAGGAGCTTGCGGCATTTTTCTCTTACCATCTCTCAACCACAAATGTTTCCGCAGTCCCATAGCTTTCAGATCAATACGTGCCTTAGGGATGTCTTTTGTTTTCCCCTCTAAGTTAAGAACTGTGCCCACCACACTTTCACACACATTCTTCTCTATGTGCATGACATCTAGGTAGTGTCTGATAGGCAACCTGGGCCAGTAGGGGACTTCCCAGAATATGCTCTTGTGTGTCCAAAACTTATACCTTTCGGGCTTGTCTGGAAATGACGCCACTATGTCAGGATGATTGCTCAGCTGGCCAAAATCATATTCATTCAACACTTCCAAAATTTCTTCCCCTGTCCATCGCCTGGGTGCCACACCTGTTTCCACAGTCCCATCAAACGCGTCTGGATCCTGCCTAAATGGGTGATCATATGGAAGCCAACAACGGTGACGCATTTGAACAATTTTACTACAATGAGGACTGCAACAATCAACCGTCATGCACTCTGAACAAGCCCTGTAACCCCTGGTAACGTTGCCCGACAACATACCGCGGGCAGAAAAATCACTGATGGTGCCAACAAGCATGACATGCATCTGGAACATCTCATTTTTGAACCTATCGTAAGTGGGGTGGCCACACTCACTTAGGTACTTAAGCTCCTCAATCAAAGGCCTCAAATACACATCGAGACACTTTCCTGGATAACCCGGGCCCGGAATTAACAGAGTGAGCATATTGTATTCCTTCTTCATGCACATCCATGGTGGAAGGTTGTACGGTACCAAAATAACTGGCCATATACTATATTGAAGACTCATGTTGCCAAAAGGGTTGAATTCGTCAGATGAGAGCCCTAGCCAAACATTTCGGACCTCTGCTACAAAATGATCAAACTCCCTGACCATGTGCTTCCAAGCCTCTCCGTCGGAAGGGTGTATAAGGGTGTCATCGTCAGGCAAATTCCTCTCAGCCCACCATCTCATTGCCTCGGCCGTGAAAGCACACATGAACAACCGCTCCAGCCTATCAATAAGCGGAAAATATCGAAGTATCTTCACAGCTTTCTTGTTGCCTGCAGGAGTCAACTTATACCTTTCTGTAAAACATACCGGGCAGGCTTCAAGGTCTTTGAGATCTTTTCCCCAGAAGAGAATACAATCATATCTGCATGCATGGATTTTGATGTAGGAAAGCCCAAGATCTTTCAGGATATGTCGCACCTTATGATGAGTGGTAGGAAGACGATGACCGGGTGGCAGTAGCAAAGCAGTCCACTTCAACCAAGAATCAACAGCTTTGACAGACATTTTTTGTTCTCCATTTTGAGCTGCATCACTCCCATCACACTTTCAAGAACAGTCTTACTACAACCGTCGTACAACGGAGTCTGTTGCAATGCAATCAGGTTGTTGTACTTGTCCATACCGCTTGTGTTGACATGAGCTCCAGGTAATGGCTCGACTGGCTTAATATGGGGGAAACCCTCAACGACGGGAGGGACATTTGGTGCTTCATCAGCAAATACACCGCTCTCATGAGGAAACATATCATTGATTAACATCGATGTTGGATCATAGGATGAACTGCCCCTCTCAGCAAAATCTCTATGATCATAGCGTGGACTGGCCCTCTCACCAAATTGTCCATGATCATGCGGACCCGCTAACGATGTTTCACCGTGATAAATCCAACAAGTATACTTATCCCAAAACCCGTATTTACTCAGGTGCTTCTGGACTTTATCAATGGGAAAACGAAATCGATCGCTGAAACACTTACATTCTTTACACGGGCAATAATGAAGTGTAGTGTCTCCACAATTAGCCTTCACAAAATTCACAAAACTCCTAATTCCCTGGTGATATCTGACATCCCATCTTTCGAGACTCATCCAACTCTTGTCCATCCTGAAAATTCTAACAATTTTACGTGTTATATATATACACACATTCACTACGTACTAATAATCGACGCGATATCTCAATTCAACTCTAATTAAATCAACACATGCATGCATATATATATATATCGATCTAATCTCTGAATTCAATTCAGTACTCGATGATGGTATTCTTCTTTTTTCAGTTCAAAATGTATTTGACTAGGTAGGAGGCTCTCTTAAGCCTGACTCCGATAGCACTACGATAATACCAGTCGTTGATTCAGACACAAGATAAGATTAACTACAAGCAGTTTTCTCGTTTCGGTGACATCAACAACATTTCATATCTCACGAATTGGATTTGATCAACACACACACACACATATATATATATATATACATACACATATACGTATATATACGTACCTATATATATATATAGCTTCCCGAGTGATCGAGTTTTTGACGCGCGCCTTAATTTTTATAATACCGAAGGATCGATTTCAGAGTGTTTTCCTTCTTTCGATTTCACCGGATTTTTTTCGATCAAAATGAATGAGCTCCTGCGATCTGCATCTAATATAAGAGGCATTGCCGGCGATTCATTAAATCGCCGGAAATGGAGACATTACCAGTGACTTTACGCCGGAAAATCACCGGTAATGTTTCAAAACATTACCGGCGACTCCAACCGTCGCCGGCAATGTCAAGCCAAACATTGCCGCCGAAATTCTCGCCGGAAATGTTTGCCTTGACATTGCCGGCGACGGTTGGAGTCGCCGGTAATGTTTTGAAACATTACCGGTGATTTTCCGGCGACATTACCGGCGACGGAGTAAATCGCCGGTAATGATGAACATTACCGGTGACTTTTCCGGTCGCCGGCCTTGTCTCCGGTAATCTCGCCGGTAATGGTCTTATTCCGGTAGTGCTGGCTCAAAGTTTGATTTGTTAATGATTTAAGTTTAAACTTGACGGCACTCTAAAATGATATATATGTAATCTTCATGTGCAGCTTAATGCTACATTGACAAGCTGCATGCAGCATGAAGTTAGGAATCTTCCAATCTCTTTGAAAAATTTGTTGATGTTTTTGAAAGTTGTTAATTATTGGTAAATGGTAATATTCTTTCGATTATAAACCTCAGTTAGAACAACTGGATGACCTTCAGATTGCATTGTATCATTTGTATGTATGAGTCTTGTTGATAGTATGGAATATATATAGGAGAAACTTTACATGAACTGCCTTTAAGTGCATTTTCTACAATACCATATGGCAGTCTGAAGTATTTATTCAATTAGCCTAGTATAATTTGCTGCATCACAAGTAGCTTCTGCAGAATATTTCAATTTTCCTCCATTACATCTAGATGTTATAAAGAGAATGTTCTTCCTAGTCGTATGAATATTAGAGAATGTGCTTCTTATACTGTGACTTAGTTTAGTAGGACAGCAATTTGTGTACTTCACTGCTTTTTAACGGAACCAAGGACTTGTTATATATGTAAATTTCTTGCCTTTTGACTCCAGCATTTGTGATTTCTTGTTCTGATTCAGGAAAATTCATGCAAACTCAAACGGCAAACTCCAGTAATTTTTGCCAAAAAGCTGCATAAGAAGTTTGCCATAGAGAGTTTTGATACTTTCACCGTCCGTTCAAGGACACCAAATATGAAATATCTATCTTCACTGAAGAGGAAAGTAGCACAAACATTCAAATGCATTCCGAAGCAGAAAAAGCGAATGCCGGCTCGCAGCATCCTCAAGAATAATCATGTTCTTTGCGGGAAGAACTCTACTCTTCATAGAATGGAAGGTGATAATCAAGTAAGTACTTGTGGTACTCAACATTCAAGAAGGCATGTCAATTTTTCTGGCATGGAAGATATACTTGGTCCAGTAAGGCATGGAAAATATTCATTTGAGCACAGCTTATTTTCTGAAACCTTATCTAGTTCATCAGAAAAGGATTTATCTGTTGACAGTGATAAAGAAGCAGTTCCAGTTGAGGTAGACAGAAACGCACAAGATGTTTCAATCGTCACAGATAATGGGACCGAGGATTGCAATACAACAGGTAGAAATGAATATCCTAAACTTCTGGATCAGGTTGATGTACCAAGTTTTCTTAGACCACATATCAGTGATATCACTCATCAAGAAAAGACAAATCATTTGCTTGATGATTCTGCAACTAAAGTTTCTGGAACTTCAGATAATAATATGCAGATATTTGATCTAGGCTACCTGACCTCCACACGTGAACCTGCATATACTGTCTTTCCTAGGTTGGTATCTTCTGTAGAAGAGTCCAGCTGCATCAGTCAAGGAGTTATGGTTCCCGGAGCTTTTGGTTCTAGTGGAAAGATCATCGATCATGTTGTGCATCCTATCGATAGAATTTCTGCAGTGAGATCAAGGGAGAATACAGGAGGCTCTTTTGAACCTTGTATGCGAGATTTCATTTTGAATGAGAGTGCACAAGGAAGGATTCCGTTTCTATCACAGTATGCAAGAGATAAAATCGGTGATCATGGTCTGCACTACCAGCCTGTACGTCCTCCTATTGACTTAGTAGATGGCTCACATTCATTTGCACAGTGGAAACAAAGACCAATTACCTTTACGGAAAGGCTTTTGGATGATAAGTTTCTTGGTTTGCCTCTCAATTCTCATGGTGAGCTTATCCAGTTTAGTCAAAGAAATGGCAGTGGATTTGACCAGCTCACAAAGTTAGATACCGCAGCCGGGTCCTCCAATAGCTTATCTTCATACAACCAGCATTTTGTGGAGAGAGAACTTCCAAGCAATCGGTTAAATATGTCCCCAGTGCCGAGTTATGTTAGAGAGAAACACAGTTCACAGTTCCCAGATAGATTGGGTGTTACTTGCTTGGGAAGTACTCAAAGACCAGATATAGACCATCTTGATTTTAATAGCAGAAGCAGCCACTCATTTCATCCGCTGGGTTCAGATATGAAAATATTCAATATCTCTAGTAGTAGATGCAGACAATTTGACCAGCAACAGAACCAAAATATAGAAGGAATGGTTTCTAAGGAACTCTCAGCTTGTCCCAAGCCACTGAACGCGAATCAACCAACGATGCGGTTGATGGGAAAAGATGTTGCGATCGGTGAAAGTAACAGACAGGTTCATGGGTTTGAGGATGGAAAAGTTTGGATGGATAAGCAAATTATAGCTGAGCATTGTCCTTCAAGTAATGCCTTTCTCAGTTCTTCAATGAATAAGAATTTCCATCAGGAATGCTACCCACCCACAACTGTAGCAAAGTTGAAAGAAACTGTTCCCCAGGCCATGGGATTTTCCACTGAACAGGTTCCACAAACAAGTTCATGGATAAGAGATCCAGAATTGAATTTTCCTCACCCTTACCAGAACTGGCATAGTAGCTCTGGGTTTGAACATGGCAGCCTTACCGCCTCCCGAAGTCCTAGTTCTGATTTACTTCATTTTTTTCGGTCACCAACTTCACCTGTAATCTTCAATGGTGCACAGAATTTACGCACGCCGTTCTTATCTAGAACTGAATCTCTACATTCTCAACTGTTTGGTTCTCAGCTACCTATGTTCTCTACTCCGCAGAGTACCTATGCACATGGCAGTTTAAGACCGGCTGAAGTCAGTTACAAGCAGAATCCACCTCATAATAGAAAATCAGCATTTGATTTCCCTTTCCTACATCCAGAATGTAGCGAAAATGTCCAACCATCATGGTTTCAGAACTCTTCAAAAGACGGCCTGCCCCCTTGGTTATTGCATGCAACACTGCAGCAAAATCCGCCAATATCAGCTCCTCAGGCCTTTTCAAACACAGCTGGCAAACACCTTCAGCATATCTTGCCCAGAACTGACATGCATAATGTTCCTTCCAAGCATCTTTCATCTCAAGTTTTTCATTCACAAGCGCAGAGTCCACCTATTCCTGTTGCTACGGTTCTGCTTCCACGTGTTCCAGATGAAAATCCCAGTTCTTCCAGGATCCACATGAGCTATCGGCAAGGAATGAATGTCAAACACAGAATGAAACCAAAAGCTCTTGGTATCAAAGACTCTTATCCCTGCAAGAGAACAAAGAGAGTAATAACAAATCCTCCTACCACAACCAACTTAGAACTTCCGGGGAAGTCTGTGGTTGCAGGGTTCTCGTCAAGCGGGAACTTCATAGATGAAATGCAGTCAAATTCATGTGCACTTGACCTTGAATCAAGTCGGAAGCAAATGAGTGGTTCTGGGTGCACCCCAAGTGAAAGTCACAAGGATGGATTGGAAAGCTTCAGCATTGAGTCTTCCAAAGTGGATTTAGGAAAGCCGGGTCCAGTTAAACTGACTGCAGGAGCAAAACACATCATAAGAGCCACTCAGAATGTGGATCAGGATAAGTGCAGGCCGATTCATTCGACTATCCCTTTCGTTGCAGTAACAAATGAATTTAGAGATCCAGAACCTCAGAAGAAGTCAGCAAAAATTTAAAATTTTTAGAAGTACTATCAGACACTAGTATTTTGTTTCTCCTTAATCTTCTTCATCCGTCTTTAATAACAAACATCAGATATGTATCTGTAACAGGTCGTTGCGCCTGAAGTACCGACTCCAACACTATCCACAGTTTTCAGAATAATTTGTTGAAAACGTTTAGATTTTAACTTCTGTTTCTTCGGTAGTGAGGTATTCTCCACGTGACACATACATCTGGGAAAATGTGACATTATAATCTTGGATTAGTGGTTTAAGTAACATATGCCAGTTATCCTACTATATGATATTATGATTCTCTTCATACTTCTACTGGGTGATTAAGGCAGCTCCAGATTAAAAGATGAGTGTGCATGTTGTTACTGCTGTTATAACAAAGTCTTTTACGTAGATCGATATATATAGAACTTACATGTCAATAAGGAAGGAAATTGCATAATTTAAGAATATTATATGTAGCATTTGGTTTTCCTCATTCCTAAAGATAACTTAGCATACAGAATATAGAATACTGCTCATATATGCTTGTATGAAGCTTTTGGTTCTCCTACCTGGGAGTGTGAAGAAGAAACCAACAACTAAACCCAATTATATATCTTCGTGTTAGTCTCTTCAAACAATTCATCAAGCATCTTAATTATTTGACTTCTAAAGCTACTTAATTTGTGCACTCTTTTTAGGCATGCTTTTTAGTGATTTTAATTGCCTGCACGCGATGGAAACTTTAATGCCTTTAGATCCACCATTGCATCAACATTAGAGGCCAAAATGGGTAAACTAGAGGCATAGAATGAGTTGTGCATAGCAAGACTCCTTTGTAGTACGTTTGTACATGCTAGGCGATTTGGTGTTGTATGCATGATTCAGTTTCGTGCTGTGGAATAGCAGGCAGAGCAGTAATAGGTCCAACTTTGGATGAGAGATTGTACGTGTTAATGATCATCTTATGGTTTTAGCTTGTTAAGAGAAAGAGCAATTGTACGTGTTTGACAAAATGCTTGATATATAATCATATCACGTTAGGCATTGTGATCTAATGTTGCATTATATGAAAGCCAAACCATGTCAAAGATGTCATCTCAATTACCAGCCTAATTTGATCGATTGAAGCTCTCACTGAAACATAGTGACATAGTTGTCATCTGTTGTACCAAGGTCAAGGTGTCTATGTACGTAATATACGTACCAACTATATAATTCAGATACAATACTAAAATACAGCGTTAATTAAAGATTAAAGAGCAATTGGTATTGTGGTATTTCAATTTGGAGGGGACTATACATGCATCTACATTAATTCTTGTTAATTATGCTACATATATATGCAGATCGACAATGTCATTGGTTCAATCTTCACTACACACAAACAACTACCGTGCATCGGTGCATGCATATAAATAGAGAATGGTCAAATCCTTGCGAGTTAAATTCCTCAGTGCTTCCTAGCTTCTCTTTCAGCCTGCAGAAGAAATTTACCACCAGAATTTTGAAATTAGTAAACAGTCGATCATGAACTGCCCAGACATGAGTCGCATGACATATGTAATGTGCATGCATGAATCTTATATGTATGATTGTATATATGTGTATATTATACCGCTTTTACTACTCTTTCGAAAGCCTCTGGTCCATGGTGATCGATGAAACGCTCCACCGATTTCCTTCCGTCGAGGCTCATCATCTGGATGACCTTCTTCTGTCCCTCTGGGTGTTTTGAAGATGATCCTGCTAAGCTCCAATTGATATAGTCCCCGGGCTTCACATATTTCCTCACGATATTCTCATAGATATAGGCTGCCCCGCTGAATTTGGGCAACACCAGCCACATGCAAAACACTAGCTTCAAATATGGCCATATTGGAATCCTGCATGCATCGACGTACTGTAATTCCATGCACGCAAAGCGTGAAAGTGTAAAATTACAAAATGATTTAAGTGTTTAATAGTAATACCATGCGAGAACTTTCCAGCAGAAGAGCTCGAATAATGTGATGAAAGAATACAAAACCCAGTAGGTTAGCCATTGCTGATCGTCTAAAGAAGAAGCGCTCTCTATTGCTCTCATTGTTGCATATCTGTATTACATTAGTCCACCTAGCTACTTTAATATTGTAATTGATGATCGAAATGATGATAGTTTTCAAATAATTACACATATATGAGTAAAAGTACGTAGCCTAAACAATCTTTGGGGTAATTAGACTAATTACTTACAAAGGATAAATAAGTGTCACAACGGGCCTGCAAGATATATATATAAAAAAAACAAATTAAGAACAAGTCAGAATAATATAACTCATACATAAACTTTGAAAAAGAATGGTTAAACTTCATCAATATATCCTACAAATTGCGGTGTGCATGTAGTTTAGAGTAAATATGATCGGTGATATTTAGTGTACGTTATGTGAAATATATAGGTGATTTTGTCAATTTTGGCTTGATACATACCCGATTAACGTATCCATATTCTTCACAATCGCTGCAAGAACACCCATGTTGACGAAGGTTTTATCGTTGCCTATGATCTATATATCTCACAAATCGAGCCCTGCAATATTGGTGGGGAAGGAATAGCATGCCGAGCTAATATTTATGTACGTGCCAGAGTCCAGAGAGGCTTTTTGAGTCTGTTGACAAAGCCAAGTAAAGAATATATGCTTAATGACCAAAACTTTAACCCAATAACACATATATACCTACCTTTTCTTTCTCTTGCACACTTTCTACTTCTGAAATGTACATCAGATCCTTTGTAGTTCACGTTATTAATATGTAAGATTTGTCACATCGATCTCTAATTAGTTAAGGAAACCTAAACCGCCGGCCTCTTTGAAAGAGTAACATTGAGAAGACCTAATGCAAACTAGAGTATTTTCTTAGGGGGTGATCAATAATATATTGAAAATTTGACACTTTATAAGGTTTCGCCGAATACTAACACGATAAAAGTGAAAATTAACCTTAATATCTGAAAGCATGAAAACATAAAATATGTACTTGTGGAAATTGTGAGTTTAAATAAACCAGTTAATCTCAATTATGATTAGTTTACTTGCATGGTTGTCTAGATTCATTGTGTTGTAAATCCTATTGCAATATATAGGAAATGTGTTGTAAATCCTATTGAGGATATGGTTACATTTAATTTAGCTTGCTGAGTTTGATTTGAGGAAGTGGTTCGAAAGAATAAGTTAGATGCATCTCAATGCATGTGTTGCAAGTTTAAATTAAGAATCTCGAAAGATTGGTACTCATTAAGTTGCTTAACGTTCACTTCAACCTCTCGCCCTAAGCTCCATTTCAACCAATTTAAATATCTGTTTCGACCAATTCAAATATTGGTCTTTTTGGTCATTGAGGTGTGCATGTTAAATAAGTAATATAACGATAATGCACTTGATCTCGGTGAATGCCTTACCGTCGGCATATGCTTGTTCTGATCATTCACAATTGTTGTTGCAATCTCAGTCTATATAGAGCTGTTTGTTATTCTTTTGGTTGAAATGTGTTGTTGGATTTGAAAGGCTACTGAATAAGGGATAATTCTTAAGAACCCGTATCATTTATCAACAAATTGTGTAGTCATCGATCATAGTAAGTTTTTATTTGTGTAATTTAATTTAATTGTATTTGTGTAATACTTTACCTAAAATACGGGCATATACATGAGCTATACATCGTTGTATAAATAGTGCATCCTCATATTCTGATTAATTGGACTTCAAATGGCAGCGAAAACAAGAACTGCTCTATATTTTATTGAGCAGATCGATCAGTACGTAATAGCAGAAACACAATGCGAAGATGATCTGCTATTAATTAGTAATTGTACATAATCATGAAGTTGCTTTAGTTTTCAGATTATCCCGCTTCGCTTTGTCCATGCACGTGTTCTTGATAATTTTGATATCCTCAAATCCTCGATGCTTCCTAGGTTCTCTATCAGTCTGCAATTATATGAGCGAGGTAATCCCATAATCGATGGTTATTGATATTCACATATTTATACGTTTATTTGGTATTTAATTATTTTTATATTTAGTTTATTATTATTAATTAAGTGATTTAATTATGTTTATTATTTTAATAGATTTTGTGAAAAAATAAAGGAAAAAAAATAAAAGAATGATTCCTAGTTCAATACGGAGAAAATAAGGAGTTATGTGCAAATAAAGAAGCCTGAACCAATGAGGATTGGGAGAAATCAAATCAAGGAGTATATAAACTCATCTTAGGATTTTGGAAAGGACTAATCAGCACTTTGGGAGCATAATTTTGAGCAAGGAGAGAGCAAGCCGCAGAAGGAGATCAACCCGTCCAGTTTCGACCCGTTGGATTCTGCCCGACCAGATTTCTTCTTCATCTATTTTTTTTGTATCAACTCCATGAATTGTTTTGATTCTTTTATTATGATTATGAGTAGCTAAATACCTTGTTAAAGGGTTGCTTGAACCCCCGCACATGAAGTTTTCATAATTCATGTAACGATCCGAACAAAAAGTTACGTTAAACTTTACAATTTAGGTTTTCCGTGAATTATGCATTTCGTGAAATTTTGTTAACGAATTTTCTTTCGGGCGAGAATTTGATTTGACTTTCTTCGCGGAAATCGTAGAGTATTTAATTTCGTGCATGTGGGAATTTTTCGGGTTATCGAGCTATTTCTTTCAATTTTTGTAAGTTCATATGTGAAATTATGTATTTTAAAATATTTTCCTTGGCGGTTTACTTTGGACCGTTAGATCTTGATCAGATCAAATTGTGACTGTTGATCTAATCAAAAATTTTAGTATTTATAGTAGAAATACGGTGTAAATATAGAATAAATCAGAAAAATACAAAATTTTGTACGTACGCGACCCGTATACTCATTTCGACCCGTTTTGGATTTTGATCTTGACCCACTGGAAAATGCAATGGTTTCCGGCGTTCTTGGTATGGATTTGAAGTCCTTCATCTCCTCTTTCTATTCATGTATTTGTTTGTGAAATTTAATGAGGTTTTGGGATCAAAAAATGGTCAGAAACCCGTGGGTTTTCAGGGTTGTTCGCCGGCGGCATTCCGGCCTTTTTCTGGCATGTTGGTGGGGTGGGTTTGGTCCAAGGACCAAAACCCCTAAGGTTTGGTAGGCCGAGGTGCGTATCCGGCGTCGTAATCGATTGAAAAATTTTTTCGGCGATTTTAGACCCGTGGCCTTTCGGGGTAAATTCCAGCGAATCGACAGCCATTTGGACTTTGGTTCAGTTGGGAAAGATGTTGGTCTCATTGTGATCTTTCCAATGAGTGGTCAAAGGCTCCCATCAGAGCAGTTTGGACCAGGAGAGCGTGTGGTTCACGCACCACCGCCGGTGGTGGCGCGTGACGACCACGCGCCGCCGCTCGTGGCGAGTTTAAAATCATATTTTTCCTGTGGGGTTACCGGGATGGTTTCTGAGTTATTTTTTTACGCGTTTTATCGAATTCTGAAATTAAATTAATTGTTATTTATTCAGGAAACCACGAGAAAGATTTTCGCGAGGGAACTTCCGCCGGGGCTCAGGGTTAGCTGTTTATTGTGAGTGGACACTTTGATTTTCACAGTTGATTTGTGAGTCTATGATTATGCTTTTACGATTATGAATTTATGATATGCATTCATGATTACACATTTTATGAACATACATTGTTTCAGAGGCACGTATGATTTGTTTTTACACAGAATATGGTTATTATGGATGCATCGATGCTATGGCCTCTCGGTTGATCCCCTAGATGCTCCGGGAGGGTTATGACAAACACCTGACCCGTGATTACACAGCATTCAGGAGGGTTAGGACAAACACCTAACCTGGGCATGTTTGTAACTTAAGGGGAACGTACTCAAGTTATTGCCTCCACACATTACACTTCACCCAGGAGGGTTAGGACAAACACCTGACCTGAGCTTGATTGTTTTGACTCTCATGATTTTGATGTGCATTTATTGTGAAAAACATGTTGGATTTATATCGTCGATTTATGTGATATATTATTATTTCTGTCCACTCACTCTGACGGTTTTATTATTTATATACTTTTCGCTGGGATTTTCGGTTTTCTTCTTGCCCAATTTGCAGTTTCTATCATGTGGTTGCGCGTCGTCGTCGAAGACCTAGAGTTCAAGTCACCGTTTTTTTCTAGTAGGTTCCTAGTTTAACCTACTAGCTTTATATATTTATAAATTAGAAGTCGCTCTGAATACTGTGTTAGTTAATTTTCCTTTGTAATGCTTTTCTAGTACTTACTGGATTTTGAATAATAAATGTAAAGAAATACTTTTACTGTTATTCAGTAGTTTGTGAACTTGAGAAACCCGAATGGAAATTGGCGTCATACGGTTTGGCTTTTGTGGACTATTGATAGTTGCATGAATGTGCAACGTAATTATGCTTAATTCTACCCGATGTTTAGTTTTATTGTGATGTTTTCGGTTTATTTATTATTATTATTTGTTTTGTAGGAATTTGGAGAAAAATGAATTAAAGATGTGTTATTGAACTTTCCTAGTGCAACAAGGAGAAGATGTGCCTAATTATTCCAAAGTGGGAATCATAATCCAACGTGGAGACATGGTGTACGTGATGAACTAGTTGATTAACTAGTATATGAGATTGAATGAAGACAGGAGACATACGTACGAAGGTCTTCTAATCCATGAAGAATTGAAATAGAGCACGTGAGCTTTGGCTGAGACGTGATGATTGCTGCATGCTATATATATTAACCTTAGCTAGCTAAAAAAAAGGAAGGATACGTACGGGATGGAGAGAAGAGAGAAGTGAGTGATTGATTAGGATGAAGAGACGTGAAACTGAAGAGAAAAAAAGACGGCTTGGACTCTAGCTTGATATATATAGCCAGAGGAGAGAAAACAGAGGGGGAGTCGACAGTTTGGAAAGAGAAGAGTTTTCTTTGAAGAGACAAACAAGAGCAGACGCACGGAGAGGGGAGGAAGAGAAGCTTCTCCTTTATGAGTTTGTATCAATTTTCTTCTTCTTTCTAAATTTTTATGGATCTTATGAGGAGCTAAAACTCCATTGTTAAGGGGCTGTTTTGAAGCCCCGTTCATGATATCTAGATTGTTTATGCACGTTAATTAAGTTTTGCTTTTGTTATTTGAATGAGGTTTCTTTGTTATTTATACCGTGATGATTCTTGATTATGTATGCTTTGAGTGCACGCTTAGTATGCATGTTTAGGAATCTAATTCTAAGAAAATTGATGGCTGTTGGTGATTATTACCTTCCTCAAGTTTCAATCGTAGAACCCATACATGCTTGGTATAAGAAACCCTAGGTCTAGTAAGACACGACCGTAGTGTACTTATGAAGCCTTGTAGATTCTCAAACCCTTTCTAGATCGTAATGCTTTTCTCTTGGTAAATTCGAGTCCGTGACTTCGGGTTCTTTGAGGGATAGACAATGTTGATAAGCAAACCTTCGACATTGTAAACATAAGGATTGGGTAATAGGTTGTGTTCACAGCTCGGGACCTTCCTGGGAATCTTTCATTCATAACATTTGCATTGCTTAGTTAAGCATTTGTCGTCTAGATGGAGTGACGGTGGTGGATAGCACTTCCCTTAACCTATTTTATTATTGAATTCTCGTTTTACTCTTAATCTGTTTTCTGTTTCAGTTTCGTAATCTAGTTTGTAGAATTTATTTCAATAACCAAACAAACTCCGATTGAATTGAAAATTTGTGTGGTAGTCCACCACTGTGTCTATAGTGTCCTGTATTAATTTCGTGATTTTAGGTTGAGTCTAGATATTTTAATTAATTACGTTAGTGTCCAGTGGTCGAGTCTGTCAGATTTCTGACTTTCGCGTCTGTTTGTAGTTTAGAGTATTGAGTCTCATCTTTCCCTGTGGATTGACCCCTATACTATTGTACTGCATTGACAAGCATATTAAGTTCATTATAGGGTACTTTTGAGGGTGGTTAAACACCGATCAAATTTTGGCGCCGTTGCCGGGGAAAGATCTAGTCTTTATATTCTAACGTGTCTTTTGTTTCAGTTTTGTTTTGTTTTCTTTCATTTCTTTTATAGTGTAACGTGTTTCTTGTGTGCAGGTACTTAGTGCATGCATACTCGAAGGTCAAGGAGAACTGAGCCTTTATTGCTTGATTTAGAGATTGAGCGCTCAGCTAAGCAAAACAGGAAGCAGAAGAGGCAAGCAGAACTGGAGGTTGGAAACACGAGTGGCACAGTGGCAGAACCTGAGGTTGAGGTGGAAACAAGTTCAGATTCAGAAGAAGAAGTTCCTCAATCGCCACCACAAAGAGCAGCAATGGGAGAACAACCAAGAACGTTGATGAATTCTTTTGTGCCTAGTGCTCAGGGGAATTCATCACCAATAGTGTTGCCGGCTCTTGGGACTTATTCAGTACCTCCTGCTTTACTATCAGCCCTACCTCATTATAGGGGGGTATTTTCAGAGGATCCTCAGCAACATTTGGCTGAGATTGAAGCTTTAGCATCAACACAAAATTTACAAAATGTTGAATCTAACGTGTTGAAACTAATTTTATTTCCTTTTTCTGTGAAGGAAGGAGCGAAGATGTGGTTCAATTCTTTAGCTCCTAGGTCTATACAATCTTGGGATGAGATGAAGGTGACGTTCATGAAAGAGTATTTCTCAGCCCAGAAGACTAAGCAGTTGAAGAAGGAGATTAATAGCTTCATACAAAAAGATGGTGACATGCTTCATGAGGCATGTAGTCATTTCAAGGAGCTGTTGAGGAAATGCCCACATCATGGGTATGATTTAGAGGACAGGATGACTTTCTTTTATGAAGGTCTGGAGCCAGCCAACAAGACAAGAGTGGATTCTGCATGTGGAGGTATGTTTATGTACCAAACAGGTCAGCAAGCTCATGATACCATAGAGAAATTGGCTGAGAACACCAAACAGTTCTATACAAGAGAGAGAACGTTGGCGAGCAAGAAACAGCAAGCTGTATTTGAGGTTGCCACCAACCCAGACATGGACAAGAGAATGAAAGCAATGGAGAAGAAGTTGGAGTCCATTGCTACTGCCATCAAGAGCCAAACGACATCATCATCATCTGTTTCTCAGGTATGTTCTGTTTGCTCTATGTCGGATCACACTAATGAATCTTGTCCTTTTATTCCTGAAGAAGAGCAGGTGAATTTTGTGCAACAACGTGCATCAAGAAATGATCCCTACTCAAACACATATAATCCGGGGTGGAGGAATCATCCCAATTTCAGCTATGGAAACACAAACAATGTGCTGAACCCACCCACCGGATTCAAGGTAAGACCTGAATTTCAGCAGGTACAACAGCCGGTTGCAGCTCCAGCTCCTGATCCTATCATGGCAGCAATATTGGCTAGGCTAGAGGGGATTGAGATGCATAACAAGAACTCTAGCAAGGCATTCGAGCTTATGGAGAAGCAGCTAAACAGCTTGCAGCAACAAGTGTCAACAAGAGAACAAGGTACTCTTCCAAGCAATGTGGTTAAGAACCCAAGAACCACTCATGAGGCAAATGTGATTGCATTGAGAAGTGGAAGGGTGATTGAAGAGGTTGAAAAGCCTACAAAAAAGTCTTTAGAAGCAGATGAACCGGTTCTAGAACAGGTGCTACCATTTCCACCACTACTGCAGGATCAGGGAGAGAAGAGTGCACCTGGACAGAAAAATTCATCAAATGAAAAATCAGGTAAGTCAATTTCTGAACCTTCTCCTTCAATTCCTTTACGTGTTCCTTTTCCTGGCAGGTTGAAAAACAAGAAGAAGGATGAGTTGGAGCAAGAGATTCTAGATACATTTCGAAAGGTGGAAGTGAACATTCCGTTGCTTGATGCGATTAAGCAAATACCGAAGTATGCAAAGTTTCTTAAGGAACTTTGTACAATGAAGAGGAAGTTCACAGGGACCGAGACCGTGGCCTTGAGTGAGAAAGTGTCAGCGGTACTTCAGAGGAAACTACCACCCAAGATGGGTGATCCTGGACGATTCACCGTCCCATGTACAATTGGTAACACGAACTTTACTGGAGCTTTACTTGATTTGGGTGCATCAATAAACTTAATGCCTTACTCTGTGTATAAAACTTTGAATATTGGTGCATTACAACAAACTGGTGTTACAATTAAATTAGCTGATCGATCTAACTGCTACCCCAGAGGTTATGTTGAGGATGTTTTGGTGCAGGTAGGTAAGTTGATCTTCCCAGCTGATTTCTTCGTGTTAGAGATGGAGGTAGAGCCTCAACCATCAGAGCTACCACTGATACTTGGTCGTCCATTCTTACGGACCGCTAGGACCAAGATAGATTGTTTCAATGGTACTCTCTCCATGAAAGTAGACGAAGAGAAGATCCGCTTCAACATCTTCGACGCAATGAGGCATCCTAGTGATAATGATTTGTATTCCTGTTTTTCTATTGATACATTTGATAATTTCATGCAGGAATTTATGCAGCACTCAATGAATGAGAATGAGGATGCGTTGAAGAAAGCGATTGAAGAGGGGGGGAAGAAATCTGAAACCTCCCCATGTTCTAAAGTGTGGGATGAACTTGAGGATTTGATCACCCAAGTTCGATCCATGGATGAAGAAGATGAAACAATGAGAATCAACTCAGCTGAAGAGTTAGTGATGGGAGAAGAGTACGATGATGTTGTGGCAGCCCTTGAGTCATTGCCATACATAAGAGGTAGTTCAAAATCTCTTCCTCTTCCTATTACTAATGACACGCTTCTTCCTTCCATTGTAACAGCACCAAAGCTTGAGCTCAAGCCTTTGCCTGAGCATTTGAAGTATGCATTCCTTGGAACTGGTGAGACTTTACCAGTCATTTTATCTTCAAAACTAACAGTGTTACAGGAGGAGAAGCTAATCACTGTACTCAGGGAGTACAAGGAGGCTATTGGCTGGACAATTGCAGACATTAAAGGAATAGATCCAACATTATGTACTCATAGGATATTCCTTGAAGATGGAGCAAAGCCAACGAGAGAACCACAACGGAGACTTAACCCACCTATGATGGATGTGGTGAAGAATGAGGTTATCAAACTTCTAGATGCAGGTATTATTTATGCAATATCTGATAGCAAGTGGGTGAGTCCTGTGCAGGTAGTACCCAAGAAGTCAGGCATCACAGTGATTAAAAATGATGAGGATCTGCTGGTGCCAAAGAGAGTTCAAACAGGATGGAGAGTCTGTATTGACTACCGCAGGCTTAATGCCACAACCCGTAAGGATCACTTTCCTCTTCCTTTTATTGACCAAATGTTGGAGCGTCTTGCAGGTCATGCGTATTATTGCTTTCTAGATGGCTATTCTGGCTACAACCAGATTGCCATTGACAGAGAGGACCAGGAAAAGACAACCTTCACGTGCCCCTTTGGCACATTTGCTTATAGGAGGATGCCATTTGGGTTGTGCAATGCACCAGCTACTTTCCAGAGATGCATGATGAGCATTTTTTCAGACATGGTGGAGAAGATCATCGAGGTATTCATGGATGATTTTTCCGTTTTTGGTGATTCTTTTGATACATGTTTGAATAATCTGTCCCTAGTTCTAGAGAGATGTGTAGAAAAGAACCTTGTGTTAAATTGGGAAAAATGTCATTTCATGGTTGAACAAGGTATTGTTTTGGGACATGTAATTTCTGAAAAAGGTATTGAGGTAGACAAGGCTAAGGTTGATGTTATACGTACTTTACCACCTCCCACTACTGTGAGAGAGGTGCGCTCTTTTCTTGGACATGCAGGTTTCTATCGCAGGTTTATCAAGGACTTCTCCAAGATAGCCCGACCTCTCAGTGCATTGCTCCAGAAGAGTGTGACGTTTGATTTTACTGAAGATTGTCTTGCTGCTTTCAACAAGCTCAAGGAGCTGTTGATCACCGCCCCAATCATCCAAGCACCAGACTGGAACCTTCCGTTCGAATTGATGTGTGATGCATCGAAATATGCTGTAGGTGCTGTGTTGGGACAACGGGTTGAGAGGTTACCACATGTGATTTATTATGCTTCTCGAACCCTTAATGATGCTCAGTTAAACTATTCAACAACTGAGAAGGAACTTTTGGCTGTTGTCTTTGCTTTAGAGAAATTTAGATCTTATTTGTTAGGAACTAAAGTGATTATTTTCTCTGACCATGCTGCATTGAGATATCTTATGACAAAGCAGGATGCAAAGCCGAGGCTGATCAGGTGGTTACTACTCCTTCAGGAGTTCGATGTGGAAATCAAAGATAAGAAAGGAACAGAGAATGTAGTTGCAGACCATTTGAGTCGGTTGACACATGGGTCCAATGCGGAGGAGGATAAACTCCCTTTGCATGAGAGTTTTCCAGATGAGCAACTTTTTGCTATCCAGGAGTCTGAGCCGTGGTATGCGGATATTGTCAACTACCAGGTTTCAAAACTGGTACCTACTGACTATACCCGTGCTCAGAAGGACAAATTGAAGAAGGAGGCCAGATATTATGTGTGGGATGATCCATACTTATGGAAACATTGCCCAGATTCCATCATCAGAAGGTGTGTTCCCGAATCTGAAATTTATTCAATTCTTTCTTTTTGCCATTCACATGTAGGTGGAGGACATTTCGGGGGAAAGAAAACTGCACTCAAGGTGTTGGAATGTGGATTTTATTGGCCTAGCATCTTTAAGGATGCTCATGAATTCTACAAGGCATGTCCAAGATGCCAGATGACAGGTAACATAGGTCCTAGGGATCAAATGCCTCAACACCCAATTCTTGTGGTTGAAATTTTCGATGTGTGGGGTATTGATTTCATGGGTCCTTTCCCTTCTTCTCATTCTAATGTGTACATACTATTAGCAGTTGATTATGTGTCTAAGTGGGTGGAGGCAGTTGCCACCCGAACTAACGATTCTGCTGTTGTGCTCAGGTTTTTAAAATCCATATTTGCTAGATTTGGCACTCCCAGGTACATCATTAGTGATGGAGGCTCTCACTTTTGCAACCGCACGTTTGCTGCGCTCTTGAGAAAATACAATGTCCAACACAAGGTGGCGACACCTTATCATCCTCAGACCAGTGGACAAGTGGAGGTGTCAAACCGTGAAATAAAGAAGATCCTTGAAAAGACCGTAGGCCCTACCAGAAAGGATTGGAGTCAGCGATTAGATGAAGCCTTGTGGGCTTACCGTACAGCTTACAAAACACCTATAGGGATGTCTCCTTACAGGCTTGTTTTTGGCAAAGCTTGTCATCTGCCGGTCGAGCTTGAGCACAAAGCTTATTGGGCGGTCAAACAGTTCAATTTTGATATTGATGAGGCTGGGATTCACAGGAGATTGCAGCTGAATGAGCTGGCAGAAATCAGGAACAATGCATACGAATCCAGCAGTATTTACAAGGAGAAAGCTAAGGCTTTTCATGATCAAAATATCAGGAGCAAGACTTTTGTGGTAGGACAAAAGGTCTTGGTGTTCAACTCGAGGTTGAAACTATTTCCAGGTAAGCTTCAGTCTAGATGGATTGGTCCATTTGTGGTTACTAATGTCTTTCCTAGTGGTGCTGTAGTTGTGAAAAGTGACAAAACAGGAAAAGTTTTCAAAGTCAATGGACATCGATTGAAGCCGTTTCACGAGTTGATGATGGAGCACACTGTTGAGCAAGTACCTCTCGAGGATGTGCCACAAGATAAAGAGTGATACTTGGTACCGTCTGGCTGAAGACGTTAAACTTAGCGCTACTTGGGAGGCAACCCATGTGGATGGAGAAGCTTGGCTGCCAGATTTGAATTCTTATCCCTTCTCTTTTTCTTTATTTTTCTCCATGTTAATGTGATTTGTGATGTGTTATGAGTCTTATTCCATGCTTGTTTGATGTATTGTATGTTTTAGTTTTGTTTTACATTGAGGACAATGCAAATTTCAAGTGTGGGGTGGGATTTATATCATATCCTTAGCGTCTATGTATAATTTTTCGTTATTTCGGTTTTCGCCAAAGTTTGGTATTTTTGATTTTTTCTTGTGTGTTTTTGAGTCCTTATTGATAAAAAATAAATAAAAAAAAAATTTTAAAAATTACAAAAGTAAAAAGTGTCAAGAAAATATCAAAAAAAAAAAAAAAAAAAAAAAAAGTCTTAGGATGCCCGTAACAAAGTCAATGATGATTCTATATCTTTCCAATTTGTGATTAAGAGTTTATTATGTTATTCAAGTTTCTTTGGATGATTTTGATATATGTTACATATGTGGACATGTAGTGGATATAGAAACAAGTTAACATGGTACAGATTTTCGGCATGCTTAAACTTTGTTGAGATTCATTTAACCCGTGAGCTATTGAGCCTTTATGAGAAATACATGTTTTCTTTGATTGAGTGTCAATTGCTTGCCACAGATTAAGTTAATGGACTCTAGAGTTTACTAGAACTTGCTCTTGTACTTTTCGAAACTTATTGTCAATACATGTTCTGATTGAGGAAGTGATAAAGGCATTTAGGGGATACCACCATTGCCATATAAGCCTGTGTCCCGACTTTGTGTACACAAGATGTGCACCCCCTTAGTTAACCACTTTGAGCTTACATGTTTAAACTTTTTGTTATCACCCACATATCTCTAACCTTAAACCTTAGATTAGTTATTTCTTTACCCTTGTTCTAGGACTTGGTAGAGCTATACATGAGACAGGTATGTGAAGACGGCGACAATGTCGAAATGTGATGCAAAGAAACAAGTGTGGGGTATCAAGCTATTTGTGAAAAAGAAAAAGAAAAAGAAGAAAAAAGCAAAAGAAAGAAAGAAAAAAAAAATTATGATGTTTAGCTTGATACCCGAGTTAACTGTTGATGAAAAGAATGATGTGAAGGCCCAACAAAATGAAATCCGGCCACAGGAGTAAGAAATTCCATGGTTGCAAGACCCGAGAAAAGTCTCTTATTCGGTGCTCTACTAGGTTCTAGAATTTGTTTTCGAATTCCATATCCTTGTTTTCTTACACCTAATGAGCTTAGACCCATTACAACCCATGAAAGTCCTTTTGATCCTCAAGATGGCAGCCTTTGATCTGTGGAGATTAGTTACAAGAGTAAGCATATGGTTTGGTCCATTTGGCAAGTAGTTGAATTGAGCGTTAACCTTAAACACATATGAGTGATACACTTTGAGAGCATGTCAATGTGAGGTTGAATCTTGATTTGTTTATGCATGCTACAGCTTTTTCACCATGATTATGTCTTTGTCCTACATGTTGCATGTGTGTTATATGTTAGAGTCATCTCTGGTAACTTGTTTGTACATATGAGACTTGGTGTTACAGTTTTTGGAAGATTGCTGAGACAAATTTGTTAAGGGCATTAGAGTAGTGTTTGTAAATTACTTCATTGTTTTAGAGTCATAGTTTAGTGTTTTGCTCGAGGACTAGCAAAAGCTAAGTGTGGGGTATTTTGATAGTTGCATGAATGTGCAACGTAATTATGCTTAATTCTACCCGATGTTTAGTTTTATTGTGATGTTTTCGGTTTATTTATTATTATTATTTGTTTTGTAGGAATTTGGAGAAAAATGAATTAAAGATGTGTTATTGAACTTTCCTAGTGCAACAAGGAGAAGATGTGCCTAATTATTCCAAAGTGGGAATCATAATCCAACGTGGAGACATGGTGTACGTGATGAACTAGTTGATTAACTAGTATATGAGATTGAATGAAGACAGGAGACATACGTACGAAGGTCTTCTAATCCATGAAGAATTGAAATAGAGCACGTGAGCTTTGGCTGAGACGTGATGATTGCTGCATGCTATATATATTAACCTTAGCTAGCTAAAAAAAAGGAAGGATACGTACGGGATGGAGAGAAGAGAGAAGTGAGTGATTGATTAGGATGAAGAGACGTGAAACTGAAGAGAAAAAAAGACGGCTTGGACTCTAGCTTGATATATATAGCCAGAGGAGAGAAAACAGAGGGGGAGTCGACAGTTTGGAAAGAGAAGAGTTTTCTTTGAAGAGACAAACAAGAGCAGACGCACGGAGAGGGGAGGAAGAGAAGCTTCTCCTTTATGAGTTTGTATCAATTTTCTTCTTCTTTCTAAATTTTTATGGATCTTATGAGGAGCTAAAACTCCATTGTTAAGGGGCTGTTTTGAAGCCCCGTTCATGATATCTAGATTGTTTATGCACGTTAATTAAGTTTTGCTTTTGTTATTTGAATGAGGTTTCTTTGTTATTTATACCGTGATGATTCTTGATTATGTATGCTTTGAGTGCACGCTTAGTATGCATGTTTAGGAATCTAATTCTAAGAAAATTGATGGCTGTTGGTGATTATTACCTTCCTCAAGTTTCAATCGTAGAACCCATACATGCTTGGTATAAGAAACCCTAGGTCTAGTAAGACACGACCGTAGTGTACTTATGAAGCCTTGTAGATTCTCAAACCCTTTCTAGATCGTAATGCTTTTCTCTTGGTAAATTCGAGTCCGTGACTTCGGGTTCTTTGAGGGATAGACAATGTTGATAAGCAAACCTTCGACATTGTAAACATAAGGATTGGGTAATAGGTTGTGTTCACAGCTCGGGACCTTCCTGGGAATCTTTCATTCATAACATTTGCATTGCTTAGTTAAGCATTTGTCGTCTAGATGGAGTGACGGTGGTGGATAGCACTTCCCTTAACCTATTTTATTATTGAATTCTCGTTTTACTCTTAATCTGTTTTCTGTTTCAGTTTCGTAATCTAGTTTGTAGAATTTATTTCAATAACCAAACAAACTCCGATTGAATTGAAAATTTGTGTGGTAGTCCACCACTGTGTCTATAGTGTCCTGTATTAATTTCGTGATTTTAGGTTGAGTCTAGATATTTTAATTAATTACGTTAGTGTCCAGTGGTCGAGTCTGTCAGATTTCTGACTTTCGCGTCTGTTTGTAGTTTAGAGTATTGAGTCTCATCTTTCCCTGTGGATTGACCCCTATACTATTGTACTGCATTGACAAGCATATTAAGTTCATTATAGGGTACTTTTGAGGGTGGTTAAACACCGATCAACTATTTGGAAGTGTGCTTTCATTGCAGGTTTTTGGTTTATTCATTTTATAAAGTAAACTCTGGCGAATTTTTTTAAAAGGTTGTAGTGTTGTTAGGATCTAATTCCGGTTTAGGCAACTGAATCGGGGTTGGGTTCTTTCAGTTGGTATCAGAGCATTAGGTTTTAGGTTCTGTAGACTTTTGCAGTTATGTTACTAAGGACCTTTGAGAATGTACAACATTTCCGGAGCGATGACCCGACCGGCCGGCGGATAATCATTAATGCTCTGGGTGTTGTATGCTTTTAAATGTTTAAGGTATCATTATTGCACTTTGTTGGTTCCGGTGATTAATGTCTAGTTTTCTTAGGATGCCTCTCCGACGTGGAGCCTGTGTTGATAGGGCTGGGGATCCTGATGAGGATCAGCGAACGCACGACTTGTTTATGCGAGTTTTGCATTTAGAAGAGCGCTTTGACCCTGTAGTAAACGCTAGAGCAACTACCTTTTCTGGCTCTACTGATCCTAAAGTATGTGAGGCTTGGTTAGTCCAAGTGGAGCGTGTTTGTTAGCGCTTAAATTTTACTCCTCAGCAGAGGACTATTACTGATGTTGGGTTATTGGACTCAGATGCTTATTTCTGGTGGGTTAGCACCGATAGGGTTCCTATTGATACTCCATGGCCTACGTTCAGAGACTTGTTTATGCGCCGATATTTCAACCAAGCTACCCCGCAAAGGAAATATGAAGAATTTACCAACTTGAGGCAGGGAGGTATGTCAATGCTCGAATATCGAGATAAGTTTACCTGTTTATCTCGATTTGCGCATGATATGGTTGCATCTGAGGAAGCAAAATGCAGAAGGTTTGAGTTGGGCCTGAATCTGAATATCAAGGGAACTTTGACAACTATGTCTCAGGACAACTTTGATGACTTTTTCAGTACTGCACTCCGAGGTGAAGATATTGAGAGAGATAGACAGATGCGGTTTCAGTCTCGTCGTTTCGAGGAAGGTGGATCTAGTCAAAGTCCTTCAAAAAGGCTGAGTTCTGGTACTTCTGGATCAACATCTTATTCGAGTGGTGGATCTTACATGTTTTCTATTGGCTCATCTAGTCAGAGAGGAGGCCGAAGATGAAGGAGGGATCGACCCCAGAGGCCACAAGCTAGCACGAGTTCCAGTGGATCGAGTTACTCTCGACGCATATATGATACACCAGCTGCACTAAGAGATTATCCATTGTGCAACATTTGTAATAGGTGGCATTACGGTTCGTGTTTTCGAGGCACCACCAATTGTTACCGTTGTGGCCAAAAGGGTCACTTTGCAAGAGAATGTCTGGAAGGTGGTACTTTTGGGGGTGTTGCAGCTCAGGGTAGCAGTCATGGTTAGGGTACCACTTCCAGAGATCGAGCAATACAGTCTTCTGGGCAAGCAGACCAGCAGAATCATAGTCAGCGTGGATGATCAACATGACAAGTTCGTGTGCATGCTATGAACCTGAGAGATGGCAGAGCTTCCCCTGAAGTCATCATCAATACGTTATATGTTTTTGGTATTCCAGTTCTTACTTTGTTAGATCTGGGGGCTACGCATTCCTTCATGTCATATAGATTAGCATCATTAGCCACTATACCTACTTCTCAACTCCCTAATTTGTGGCGACTGTTGTATCCATCTGGCGAGGTAGTGTGTGTCGGGTGGGTATATCGGGATTGTGAGATTTTTATAGGAGGTTATGGGTTACCCGCGGATTTGATGTTTCTAGATATTGTGGACTTTGATGTGATTTTGGGGATGGATTTCTTGGAGACTCACTGGACAGTCTTCGATTGTCATAGAAAAGAGGTAGTTTTTAGAAGTCTAGGCATGCCAGAAATCTTGTTTCATGGTGAAAGAAATGTCTCTCCACTTTGTTTGATTTCGGCAGTAAAGGTTGAGAAGATGTTAAAGAAAGGATGTGAGGCGTATTTGGCTCATGTGATTGATACTAATGTTTGTATGCCGAATATTGGGGATATCTCTATAGTTTGTGAGTACCCAGATGTGTTTCCTGAAGATTTACCTGGTCTTCCTCCGATGAGAAAGGTTGACTTCACCATTGAGTTGCTTCCGGGTACTGGTCCGATCTCACAAGCACCTTATCGAATGGCTCCAGCCGAATTGAAAGACTTGCAGACTAAATTGCAGGAGATGATTGAGAAAGGCTTCATTCGGCCTAGTGTTTCACCTTGGGGTGCTCCAGTGCTGTTCGTAAGGAAAAAGGATGGTTCTATGAGATTGTGTATTGATTATCGGAAACTGAATCAGGTCACAGGTAAAGAACAAGTATCTTTTGATACGGATTGATGATTTGTTTGATCAATTTAAAGGAGCTACAGTATTTTTAAAGATTGATTTGAGGTCTGGATACCATCAGTTGCGGATTAAGGAATCTGAGGTTTCCAAAACAGCTTTTCGATCACGGTACAAACATTATGAGTTTCTTGTTATGCCTTTCGGTTTGACAAATGCCCCAGATGCTTTTATGAATCTCATGATTCGAGTCTTCAAGCGTTATTTAGATAAGTTCGTGATTGTGTTCATCGATGATATCCTGATTTATTCTCGGAGTATGAAGCAACATATGAAGCATCTGCGGGTCATCTTGCAAACTTTGCGGGATACACAGCTGTATGCGAAATTTAGCAAGTGCAAATTTTGAATGGATCAAGTGAAGTTTTTGGGTCATGTGATTTCGGCTGACAGAGTTAGTGTTGATCCTGACAAGATTGAGGCAGTGTTGAATTGGAGCAGACCTACTAGTGTGTCTGAGATAAGAAGCTTTCTGGGCTTAGCAGGATACTATAGCCCTTTTGTACAGGAATTTTCGCGGATTGCGACTCCACTTACTCGATTGACGAAGAAAGGAAGTAAATTTGAGTGGTCCGATGCCTGTGAAGAAAGCTATCTGACATTGAAAGAAAAGTTAACTACTGCACTGGTGTTGACATTACCAGACGACAGTGGGGAGTATTTCATTTACAGTGACGCTTCGAAGTTGGGTCTTGGTTGTGTTTTGATGCAGCATGGCAAAGTGGTGGCGTACGGTTCCAGACAATTGAAACCTCATGAAGTTAATTATCCCACGCATGATCTTGAGATAGCTGCCATTGTGTTAGCATTGAAGAGCTGGAAACACTACCTATATGGAGCACAATGCAAGATTTTTACCTATCACAAGAGTCTTACTTACTTGCGTACTCAACCAGACCTGAACATGAGACAACGAAGGTGGATGGAGCTACTTAATGATTATGATTGTATGTTTGAGTATTATCCAGGAAAAGCTAATGTTGTTGCTGATGGCCTTAGCCGAAAATTCGAAGCTTCCCTATTTCATGTACATGTAGCAAGAGTATCACTATTGGCTGAGTTGCGAGCTACATGAGCGGAATTGGAATGGGATGATGATGGAGCATTGTTGGCTAGTTTCCAGGTTCGACCAGTATTGTTGAATCAGGTTCGTGAAGCTCAAAATGCAGACTCTTATCTACGAAGTAAGAAGAACATGATTCAAAATGGTGAACCAACAGAGTTTCAATTGAAGACGGATGGCACATTAATGTTCAGATGGAGATTATCTGTACCAGGAGATACAGAATTGAAGAAAGAAATACTTGACGAAGCTCATTGTTCTGCTTATGCCATGCATCCTGGTGGTACAAAAATATTCCAGACGCTTAAAGCTTATTACTGGTGGCGCAATATGAAAAGGGAAATAGCAATCTATATGAGCAAGTGCCTTATTTGTCAACAGGTGAAGGTAGAGCGACAGAAACCTGAGGGGAAACTGCAACCATTAGAGATTCCAGTGTGGAAATGGGAGTACATCACCATAGATTTTGTATATCAGTTGCCTCGTACATCTAGTGGCAATACTAAAATTTAGGTAATTGTGGATTGTCTTACAAAGTCAGCTCATTTCCTTGCACTTTCCGGGAAAATTTCTGTGAGTAGATTGACGAAGTTGTATATGGCTGAGATCATTTGATTGCATGGGGTGCCTGTGTTCATTTTGTCAGATCGAGATACTCAGTTTACTTCCGAGTTTTGGTGGGCATTACAGAAAGCATTGGGAACTAATTTACGATTTAGTACAGCTTTCTACCCTCAGTTTGATGGCCAATCAGAAAGGACAATTCAAACTCTCGAAGATATGCTGCGATCGTGTGTGTTGCAGTTCAAAGGAAGTTGGGATCAACAACGACATTTGATTGAGTTTGCGTACAACAATAGTTACCAGGCCAGTATCGGTATGGCTCTATATGAAGCTTTGTATGGTAGACAGTGTTGAACTCCATTGTGTTGGAGTGAAGTAGGGGAAAGATGGCTTCTTGGTTCTGATTTGGTGAAAAATACTACTGAAGACATTCAGATTATTCGGGACAGATTGAAAGCTACACAAGATCGACAAAAGAGTTATGCTGATGTGAGAAGAAAGGATCTGGAATTCGAAGTTGGTGACTGGGTGTTTTTGAAATTATCTCCTTGGAAAGGTGTTGTACGATTTAGGAAATGTGGTAAACTCCACTCGTGTTATATTGGTTTGTGTGAGATTACTAAGCGAGTGGGTGTTATGGCGTACAGGTTGGCATTACCTTCTGAGATGGCCAGGGTTCATGATGTATTCCATGTATCTATGTTGCGGAAGTACATTTCTGATTCTTCTTGTATTTTAGCACATTGTTAGCTTCCTATTCGGGAGGATTTGACTTATGTGGAAGAACCAGTTCCAATTCTTGATTCAAGGGTTCAGAAACTTCGTCACAAAGCTATTCCTCTTATGAAAGTCATGCAGTTGAGGAAGCCACCTGGGAAACCGAGCAGCACATGCGGGAGCAGTACCCCTATTTCTTTAACTAACAGGTGTGTTAAATTTTGAGGGCGAAATTTCTTTAAGGGGGGTAGAATTGTAACGATCCGAACCAAAAGTTACGCTAAACTTTACGATTTAGGTTTTCCGCGAATTATGCATCTCATGAAATTTTGTTAACGACTTTTCTTTAGGGCGAGAATTTGATCCGAATTTCTTCGCAAAAGTCGTAGAGTATTTAATTTTGTGCACGTGGGAATTTTCGGAGAATTTTTCAGGTTATCGAGCTATTTCTTTCAATTTTTGGAAGTTCGTATGTGAAATTATGTATTTTAAAATATTTTCCTTGGCGGTTTACTTTGGACCGTTAGATCTTGATCAGATCAAATTGTGACCGTTGATCTAATAAGAAATTTTAGTATTTATAGTAGAAATACAGTGTAAATACAGAATAAATTAGAAAAATATGAAATTTTGTACGTACGCGACCCGTATACTCATTTCGACCCTTTTTGGATTTCGATCTCGACCCACCGAAAAACGCAACCGTTTCTGGCGTTCTTGATATGAATTTGAAGCCCTTCATCTCCTCTTTATATTCATGTATTTGTTTGTGAAATTTAATGAGGTTTTGGGATCAAAAAATGGCCGGAAACCCATGGGTTTTAGGGGTATGATTTGAGGCACGTATGATTTGTTTTAACACAGAGTATGGTTATTATGGATGCATCGATGCTATGAACTCTCGGCTGATCCCCAAGATGCTCCGGGAGGGTTATGACAAACACCTGACCCATGATTACACAACACCCAGGAGGGTTAGGACAAGCACCTGACCTGGGAATGTTTGTAACTTAAGGGGAACGTACTCAAGTTATTGCCTCCACACATTACACTGCACCCAGGAGGGTTAGAACAAACATCTGACCTGAGCTTGATTGTTTTGACTCGCATGATTTCGATGTGCATTTATTGTGAAAAGCATGTTGGATTTATATCTCCTATTTATGTGATATATTATTATTTCTGTCTACTCACTCTAACGGTTTTATTATTTATATGCTTTTCGCTGGGCTTTTCAGTTTTCTTCTTGCCCAGTTTGCAGTTTTTATTCTGTGGTTACGCGTCGTCGTCGGAGGCCCAGAGTTCAAGTCACCGTTCTTTTCTAGTAGGTTCCTAGTTTAACCTACTAACTTTATCTATATTTGTAAATTAGAAGTCGCTCTGAATGCTGTGTTAGTTTATTTTCCTTTGTAATGCTTTTCTAGTACTTACTGGATTTTGAATAATAAATGTAAAGAAATACTTTTACTGGTATTCAGTAGTTTGTGAACCTGAGAAATCCAGATGGGAATTGGCGTCCCACAGTTTGGCATTTGTGGACTATTTGGAAGTGTGTTTTCATTGCAGGTCTTTGGTTTATTCATTTTATAAAGTAAACTCCCGCGAAATTTTTTTAAAGGTTGTAGTGTTATTAGGATCTAATATCTAATTCCGGTTTTGGCAACTGAATCGGGGTTGGGTTATCTCATTCATACACTTTAATCTAGTTTTGCATATTCAATTCGAATGAGAATTCTTTTTCTATGTGACTCACCGTATGAATTCTTGTATGTTTGCTTTGGTGACCAACTTTGTATGCTTGCTAGGATTCTATTGTCATGAGATACGGGCGACTGAATATAATTTCTTCTACCGAATTCTCTGTGGTGATACACCGATTTTACCGTCGGGAGATTGAAATCCATAGGTCTAGCAAGACACGCATATAGTGTACTTGTGAACCCTTGTAGCTTCTCAAACCTTTTCTAGAACTTAAAGCTTTCTTCTTTGTAAACCTTAGGGTCCATGACTATGGGTTCAATAGAAGGATAGATGTAAGGGAGGTCCATGACTATGGGTTCAATAGAAGGATAGATGTAAGAGAGGTCTATGACAAACCTGCATATGCATAAAGATTAGGTAATAGGATGTGGTTGTAACGATCGACTCTTCCTGGAAACTTTCATTCATTGGATATGTGCATTAGGTTAAGTATATGTTAGAAAGATGGAATGGCGGTGGTGGATTGCATGCTTCTTAACTCATTCATTATATAGTTTAAAACTCTTTGCATTCATAATCATATTTACTTTTAGCATTGATTTTCTGCATTAGCTGTAGCTTAGACGAATTATTTCGGAAACCAAATCAACTTCGAATACCCTCAAATTTGGTGTGGTAGTCCACCACTGAGTCTAGTATATTGTGTCAAATTTTCGTTTCTTTTAGAGTAGTCTAGTTTAGGTTCGTTGTGTTATTAGTATACCGTGGTCGAGTCTGTTAGCATTTTAGTCTAGTGTTTGGATTTAGTTTCACTAATTCCTTGTGTTCGATAGCCCTTATAATTAACTATTACAATGATATATTTTGGTTCAAAATAAGATATCTTTGAGAAGTGGTTTTCCACTATCATCAAATTTTGACGCCGTTGCCGGGGAATTGCTTAAATCTAAGTCCTAATAGTCTTTAATTTTCAGTTTTGTTTTATTTTTCCTTTGAGTCTTATTGTTTCTTCCGTGTGCAGAAGCATTGTGTATGTGTACTAGACACACTAACAATATTGAGCTATTATTACTTGATCCAGAGATTGAACGATCAACAAAGTAAAACAGAAAGCAGCAGAGACAACGGTCTATGAGTGTGAATAGTGGTGGTGAACCTTCTGAGTAAGAAAGACATCCAGGTTCAGAGTCTGAGTTTGAGGAAGAGGAACATATTCCAACACCACCACCATCACCAAGAAGTATGGCAAACGCTATAGCCAAGTTAAGAGAGTCCTTTATACCGGGCACAAGTGCAACAGATTCACCAATCGTTCTACCAGAGAATTTAGGAGCTTATTCTATTCCTCCATCACTTATATCGAATCTTCCACAGTTCAGATGAATGCCTTCTGAAGACCCTCAGGATCATCTCAATGAGTTCATAGCTTTGTGCAGAATCCAGAAATCGACAAATGTAGAGGAAGACACTGTGAAGCTCATCTTATTTTCGTTTTCTCTAAAGGAGCAAAAAAAATGTATGGTACAATTCTTTAGCTCCTTTATCTATTGACACATGGGAAAAGATATGTGTTACATTCATGAAAGAATTCTATTATGCTTCCCGTACCAAGAATTTAAAGAAGAAAATAAGCACATTTAGGCAGAAAGATGGAAATGAATTACATGAAACCTGAAGTCAGTTTAAGGGTCTTCTTCGACAATGTCATCATCATAAGTTTGACATCAACACTCAAATGGAGTTCTTCTATGAAGGACTCGATTCTTTTAACAGGTTAAACCTAGATTCAACTTATGGGGGAAATTGGTGGAATATGACTGGAACAGAAGCCAAGGAAGTTGTTGAGAACCAAGCAGAAAATTCAAGGCAATTTCAATCAAGGGATAGATCCATGGGAGCAAGTAGAAGATCTCTCAATGCAATCATAATCGATGGAGCCATGGAAAAAAGATTGAAATCTATAGAGAATGATATTGCTTTGATTGCTAGTAGCTTGAAAGTAGCTAAGAAGACAACAGTTGCTGCAACTCAGGTTGTGTGCACTATATGTTCAGCTACAGATCATCTAGCAGAAGATTGTCCAAAGTTCAGAGCAGATGAAGAAGTCAATCAAGAGGAAGAAGATGCGAATTACTTCCAGAGGCAGCCCAATACCTATGGTGGGAATATGGATCATCTACTGTTGAGTTATAGGAGCAACAATGTGCTCAATCCACTTAATGTTCCACCTGGATTTCAGCCAAGGTAGCCTACAGGAGATGGACAACAGTTTGGCCAGAGGCGTGCTCCTCAACAACAATTTTCAGCTCAAACATCAACAGAAACTTCAACTTTGGAAGCCATAATGCAATAGATGATGTTTGACAACAAGAATGAACGTGAAGAAAGTAGTGCTTTTCACCAAGAGATCAAAGCTAAAACCTAGCAACAAGGAAAAACAATTGATTTGCTAGAGAGATAAGTAAGCCAAATTCAAAAAACATTTGCTCAAGCTAATCCAGGAGGTCTTCCTGGCAACACTCTTCCCAATTCCAAGGGGCTATATGAGGCCCATGCTATGATTTTGAAGAGTGAAAAATTTTTGGATGCAAAACCAGAGGTCAAGAAGCTAAGAAGACAATGGGAGGAGCCTTTTATAGAGCAAATTATGTTTGATGAGCCATTGAAAACCGTTTCAGGAACCCCAACTCAATCCTTTGAGGAAATCTCTCAATCCGTTGAGAATGCACCTGGAATGAAAGTTGTGCCAATACCAAAACTAGCTCAGGTATGTCCCTCACCTTCACCTTTGATTACCACTAATGTGCATTTTCCTAGCAGGTTGAGAAAGCAAGGGAAGGAAGAAAAAGACAAGGAGATCCTAGATATCTTCAAGAAAGTTAGGGTGAACATTCCATTGTTAGATGTGATCAAACATATTCCTCAATATGCAAAATTTCTCAAGGACTTGTGCACTGCAAAGAGAAAGTTCAAATGAACTGAAATAATTGCCTTAAGTAAGAGAGTATCTGCCGTTCTTCAGAGGAAAAAAAAAAATACCACCAAAGCTTGGTGATCTGGGGCATTTTACTATTCCATGCACAATTGGTGATCACATGTTTGATGTTGCTCTTCTTGATTTAGGTGCTTCCATAAACTTAATGCCATATGATGTGTATGATAGAATGAATATGGGAGAACTTATGCCTACTGGGATAACTATTAAACTTGCTGATAGATCTAACTGTTATCCTAGAGGTATTATAAAAGATGTGCTAGTGCAGGTGGGTGATTTGATATTCCCAGCAGACTTCTTTGTTTTAGAGATGAAAGGTGAACCGGTGCACTCTGAGATACCACTGCTTCTTGGGATGCCATTTTTGCGAACGGCACATGCTAAGATTGATTGTTATGAAGGTTCACTTAGCATAGAAGTAGTAGGAGAGAAGATCCAATTTAACAATCTTGAATCTCTCAAGCACCCTAATGGTGATGATATGTACTCTTATTGTTCTATTGATATGTTTGAAAGATTTGTGCAGAATTTCATTCAATATTCATTGGAGGAGTATCATTTGAGAAAGGTTATAGAGGTATCCGGTAAAAAAGACGTTCCAGGGTGGAATTCGACCTGTCAAAAATTTCCTCACAGAATTTTTGACCTATCGAAAAATAGGCACGAGAAGCGGTAGTGGCATAGCTTCGACCGGTCGAGGAAAATTCTCAACTCGTCGAACACGAATTTTGTGATGAACCGGTTTTAGACAGTAGCTTAACCTCGACTCGTCGAATTTGAGTCTGTTTTTCAAATTGCTTCTGCTGAAGATCGTGAGATGGAAGAAGAATATTTTGCAATGTAAGAGGCATTTGAATCAATGCCAAGCATGAAAGGTAAGCCTTCTAAACCAATCCATCTTCCGGTTTCAACTGACGTTCTTGCTCCATCTATTCAGACAGCCCCCGAGTTAGAACTTAAACCTCTACCTGAGCATTTGAAGTATGCTTTTCGGTGATAGTGAAACTTTACCGGTGATAATTTCTTCAAAGCTTTCAAAATTGTAAGAGGAGAAGCTACTGATTATTCTTAGGGAAAATAAGCAAGCAATTGACTGGACAGTAGCAGATATCAAGGAAATTTGCCCTACTTTATGTACTCACAGGATACATCTTGAGGAGGGAGCTAAGCCAACAAGAAAAGTTCAACGTCAACTCAATCCTCCCATGATGGAAGTTGTTAAGAAAGAAGTGATTAAACTCCGCGATGCAGGTTTAATTTATGTTATTTCTGACAGCAAGTGGATTAGTCCTATACAGGTAGTACCGAAATGTTCTGGAATAATAGTGGTGAAGAATGATGAGAACGTGTTAGTGCCTCAACGAGTACAAACGGAATGGAGACTGCGTATTGACTACCGCAACCTCAATGTCACCACAAGAAAAGATCATTTTCTACTCCTGTTCATTGATCAAATGTTGGAAAGATTGGTAGGTCATGCATATTATTGTTTCTTGGATGGTTATTCAGGGTTCAACCAGATAGCCATACACAAGGATGATCAGGAGAATACCAACTTCACATGTCCCTATGACACTTTTGCTTATTGGAGGATGCCCTTACTCACTCGCCGCCATATCACACGTAAATCGAGATAAACGAGTAAATGCATCTCGATACTCAAGTACTGATATACTGCATTATCTCAGATTAGTGAACTCTTCATATTTCCGCTGCTGAGTAGCTTGATTAAAATATCAACGCAAGAACAATTCCTTGAATGGAGGCCATGGTGTATTAACAGGAACCCTCTCAGTACTGGCCCACCAAAAGTAAGCATGCGACTCAAGTAACCTAACAGCTGCTACAGTCTTCTGCTCTGGCGTGAAGTGAAGTCGTTCGCATACTCGTTCCAACTGAACTATCCATGCCTCACAAATTTCAGGATCTGTGGAACCGGAGAAAGTAGTTGCTCCAGCTGTTCTTGCCTTTGCTACTGGATCAAAACGTTCATCTAATTGTAAAACTCGCATAAGCAAGACACGCATTTGCTGATCCACATCACGATACTCAACCCTATTAGCACGGGCTCCACGTCTAGAAGGCATCTCCTATGGATGAAAAAACACATTAGTCAACAGACACGAAGGATACAGTAATGAAACCTTAAACATTTAAAAACACACAACACCGTGAGCATTGATGGGGATCTGTCGACCGGTCGGTCCATCGCTCTGGAAGTGCTATGTATTTGTAAATGTCATTATTAACACAACTGTAGAAGTGTACAAAACCTATAACCTAATGCTCTGATACCAACTGAAAGGACCCGATCCCAATTTAGTTGCCTAAACCGGAATTAATCCCTAACGACACTGGAGTCTACAAAAATTTTCAGAGTTTCTTCAAAAACCAAGAAACCCAAAAACGTGCAAGGAAAACACACTTCTAAAATGTCCACAAAAATAAACCGTGGGCACCAAATCCCATCTGGATTTCTTAAATCAACCAAGTTCTAAATTTACTATAAATATATACTGTTTACATAACATGATAAGAAATCAAAAAATTATGTGGAAAATAAAGCACAACAGAGTCAAACTCTATACAGTATTAAGAGTGACTTCTAATATACATATCATACAAGATTAGCAGGTTAACCTAGGAACCTACTAGATGAGTAGAGTAACATAAACTCTACGCCTCCATCTCCGACGTGCAATCACAGGATAACAACTACAAACTGGGCAGATGAAACCGAAAATCCCAGTAAAGACATAAAATAATAAAAGCTGTTAGAGTGAGTGGACGAAAATAATATTTCACTTTTAACTAAAACTGTGAATAATATGCCTTCATAAATAATGTACATAAAAATAATGCGAGTCTGAAAATAAACAAGCCCAGGTCAGGTGTTTTTCCTAATCCTCCTGGGTACTATGAAATCTACGGGTCAGCAGTTTGCCCTATCCCTCCCGGGAGCTTCTCGGGGATCAGCCGAGAGGCTAGTGCATTGATGCAACACTATGACTATGCTCAATGTAAACCAAATCATGCAAATGCCTCCAAATGAAAATGCATAACCGACAGTGAAAATAAAATGTCCACTCACAGTACAAAGCTAGCTCTTTGGCCCGGCGGAAGTTCCCTAGCCAAAATCTCGATCACAATCTCTGGAATAAATAACACAAACATTTAATACTAGAATTCGATAAAACATGGGAAAATCAACTTTAAAACTATTCCGCAAATTTCCTGAAAAAATTACAATTTTACCATCACCGGAGCTCCGCCTTTGGCGACCAACTCCGGAGAGGCCCAAATTTCACAGGTAGCTTCCCCATATGCTCCCCAACAACTTTTCCTTCTTCGCCAGAGGCCCAATCATCCTAGAAGACATCGAAATCGCTGCCACAGCCGGCGGCGGCGGCCACTACCAACCACCACGGATGGCGGCGATTGACCCCTCAATGTCTTCCTCTATCCAAGCCCTTCTACCACTAAGGCCAATTCACACAACGTCGGCCAAAATTTTGCTCGAAAGCCGTCGGCGTGATTTTTCGACGCGATTCCGGCAATGGCGCCACTCCTCTCCCACCGAGACCACCTGCAAAGTACTCCACTCCATCCCTTCTACCTTTTCCCCTATCCCCGACCTCCCCCATGGCCGGAGAGCCGCCGATCGACGGTGATTCCAATCGAAAATTCGATTGGGTTGCTTCAAAAATCTCCCAAAACTCAAATATAAGTATGCCAAGCCACTCATGGGCAAGAGAGGATGAATTTCCATACCTGAAACTCGAAAATTGGTGACCGGATGGTGAAGTTTCTGGCGGGTCGCGAAACAGGTCTGTAAAATGGGTCGGTCAACGGGTCAGTCAACCCACGGTCTAGCTTTCCAAATCGGGTAAACTGACTATATTCGGAATGTTGCTATTTATAGGGGAAGCTCCTCAATCGATCAACAGCTATTATTCGACTATATCGTGATTGCAAGGCCAATAAAAAATAACCAATAAAAAAAAGTTTCTTTTCGATTTATCCGTTACGACAAATTCCGATAAACATCGCGATAGTTATCCGAAAATAAAACCTTCCAAAAAATGATAACAAATAACTCGCAAATCCGAAAAATTCCCCTAAAATTCCTACGTGCTCGAATTTAAATGTTCTACAACTCTCGTGAAGAAAATCAAGTCAAATTCTCGCCCGATGAAAAAGTCGTTAATAATTCACGTGATACAAGTAATTCGCGATAATACTGTGTCGTGCTAATTTATACGTGGACTTTGGTTCGGTTTGTTACAAACGCCCATCACCGGGCTGAGAACGGAACCCGTCCTGCAGCACCCCATAGCGCCGACTAAGTCCAAGGCTGTCGGACGAGTGAAAGAGACCGAATATTTTTTACCTCGCGTTGCTCTCAACTTTAGGGTTTCCCAATTATACAAATCATTCGGAAACCAAATTTTTTTATTGAAATTTAATAATATATGAATAATATGTATCTGATATTATTCTTATAAAGTAAGAGGTCACTGATTCAATTTCTCATAAAAATAATTTCAGATGAACTGAATAAAAAAATATAAGTATCAAATTGGATATGAAATAGTGCATAGGTGAGCCATATATCCATTAGAACTTAAAATTTAAATTGTGCGGATTTGAACGTGGAGATGGGAAGATGTGACAAAATAGTGAGCCAAATTGATAAGAACCACGTATATATATTACTAATAGATGCGGAGGTCAAGCAAGCAGAACGATAATGTGTACATACTGTGTGTGTGTAACATATAATAACAAAATCAAGCTTCAATTATTCCAAATGGCATGGTCTCTTGCTATTGGGCAGGAACTTAATCAAGTAGAACATGTCGCACATAATAACCAGGTATTACATGCACACTGAAGCTAACTGATGCTAGCTGGAAAGTAGAAATTTAATAATACCTGCTCGATTGATCAAGAGGAAAGAAGAGGTGTCCCCGAAGGAAAGATGAGAACAAGGTGAACGCTCGCTCAGGTTGGTAGCTTGGAACCTCATGCCCTGCTCCCCATACTGTTGCAAATGTCAGCCCTTCGTACCCAATCACATATCCTCCAACCTCGCCGGGGCTCGAGTACCATGGCCGGAATGGAATCTCGGTGCTTAATTTCAGCGTGTTTAAGGCGTACCTTGTGGTTGTCACTGCAACTACTGAATCAATGTACATGTTTGGACTTAAGATAAAATATCTTGTTATTGAATTTTGAAGATTGGATCAGGCAAGTGGCCCGAGAAGTATTCGTTAATTGAGTCATGACGGACCGGAAGAGAGAAGGAGATCGACTCCTGCGGTCCATTAATGAATAATAATCGACATTTCCTATGGAGGAAGGGTTTCTTGGTGAACCTTATCTCTAAGAGTCTTACACTCCGAGATAAAGTAAAAAACATGAGAACCGAGTAATTAGAGTTGTTTAGCAAGTTTAATTGTGAGGAGATTCGGTTGAACTAAAATACGAGCACCGTTTCCTATATATAGAGGAGCATAACACCAAAGAATGGATCTCTCGATTAAATACACTTTGCTATCGGCAAACTACCTTCTCATCTCGAGAAACCCTTGCAAGCAGTGATCAATATAGTTGTCACCCGAAAAGTGTGAGATTCTTGTGATTCAAGGACACAAACAATAGTAACCGGTGATCAAAAGGCTTGTCACCAGGAAGAGTGAGAGTCTGGAGATTCAAGGACGCAAACAACCGCAACCGGCGATCAAGAGGCTTGTCACCAAGAGGAGTGAGATTTTGGAGATTCAAGGATGCAACCACTATGTTCTCAACACCGTGTCAAGAGGATTGCTCTGTTCTACACCAGGAGGAGTGTAGGGTATCGATCTTCGTGGCTCAGTTAGAGACGCGAAAACCACAAGTCCTAAAGTCATTTAGGCAAGAAGGATCCATTCAGGCGAGATTCAAGGATGCAACCACTATGTTCTCAACACTGTGTCAAGAAGATTGCTCTGTTCTACACCAGGAGGAGTGTAGGGTATCGATCTTCGTGGCTCAGCTAGAGACGCGAAAACCACAAGTCCTAAAGTCATTTAGGCAAGAAGGATCCATTCAGGCGGGGTTGGTGTTCTCCCCATCTTAATCGCTTTTAAGAAGTCTCGTAGCAGTTGGCCTATAAATCGACTATTCCGTTGTATAACGGTGGCACGCTAGCGCACGAATCACAAGATCGAGAAAATAGATGGTTTGAATCTTTCTCAGAAACCTGGAAAATTTTTGGGCCAAACATTTTGGCACGCCCAGTGAGACAAACTTTTAGCGTCTTTAAGCAATAATTGGGAATCCTTAAAAAAAGGGATACCCTCAGTGTCGTAAACATCCCCAACCGGAGTACCAGGAACACGCTTATTCTAAGTGTCGTTTGCTTACCAAGAACGTAGTTGAAATAATATTTGGAGTCAAACTTTATTCAACATGGACTTCAACTTCCTAAGCAAAGAAGAGATTAACCATCTAAACTACGAAGACTATAGACCGTACGCCGCCAGGCGAGACGAGCAGTTTGGAGAATACTTCACCTCTATCGAGCAAAGGATAGAGGGACAAGTAGAGTTGCTTGTCACCAATGAAGAGAAAACATATACGGTGACAGTCGAGATCAAAGCTCTAAGGGTCGAGTATAATAGAGGCCTAGAGGAGCAGGCAACTTTGAAAGCTCATCAAGAAAGAATGCATACGGAGCTTCTGCGAGTCTTGGAAGAAAACCAAGCGAATCAGGCCAATGTAGTGGCCGGTTTTTATAAGAGAATATATAGGGACATCTTGGAACTAACTAAGTCTGTTCCTGACCTGACCTAGAAAACAAGGCAGGCTGAAGCGTTTCCAGCCGCCTAAGATGATCGTTTAAATAAATTCATGAAGGAGTGAGATATATACGTCGCCAGAGCGCATGAGCCATACGAGACTCCCTACTTGCCTTTGCAGAAGGATGCCGTTAATACGTGGCAGTATAAACCAATCAACTTGCAGACCTTCACAGGCAACGACAATGCGAATGCGGTGACACATCTGGCATACTTCACCCTGCAGTTAGGATCATTCGCAGAGGATCCAGAATTAAAGTTAAGGGTCTTTGGTTCGTCGTTAACTGGGTTAGCGCTCGTCTGATATACGAGCTTGGAAAAAGGATCCATAACGGAGTGGTCGACGATGGAGGCATTGTTCATTGACCACTTTGGGACAAAAAGTCTAGAAATGAGCATCGGGAAGCTAGTGGCCATGAGTCAGTCATCATCGAAAAGTTCCGTAGCGTTTCTTCACCGGTTTTGGTCTGAGTATAACTTGTGCCGAGCTCCATTGGGGAAGGATGTAATAGTTGAGATGGATATTAACGGTTAGAAGATCAATATCACAATTTGTTCTTTAATCACGAACATCTCACCTTGAACGAATTGATTGTTGCAGTAACGAAATCTCACAATACCATGTAAGAAAGGGATAACAAGCATAACTTCTCAAAATGAACTTATGTATCGAGATTGTACTAGCGGTATAAGCCAAAAATGGTGGCTTACATTGAAGACCCGAAGGACAAGAGTTCAAGTTCTGAAGACGAGCATGTACATGCAGTATAGTGACTTCAAACAAAGTATTGAAACCGCAGAAGTTGCAGCAGAATAAATGTCCTACGAAACTCTCGACAGTGGCTTTTACCAAGCCAGAGTTTGAGGCATATACTTATGATGCCAATATGACTCATGAGATTTCAAATGAGCTCTTCAGTATACGAGCCGTCAAAACAGACTTTGGCCCGATTCCTACTGTCGAGCAGTTGAAAAGGAAGAAGTATTGCAAGTTCCATGGCTTGTGGAACCACACAACCAATTAAAATATCAGATCCAAAAGTGGATTAATGATGGCAAGCTAGCCTTAGAAGCAACACCTAAGATGGTCTCTTTGGTGGATTCCCAGCCATTCCTAGATACTCAAGTTAATATGGTGTAGATCGATTGGCCATTAACAGAGAACTTTGTGGCAGAAACAGAAGGCGTGGTAAAACCAGAGGGCCTCAAATGTGCCAATTCACCTACACTATACCTTCGAGTAAGACAAGATGGACGAAATCCTAGACGAGCTGTTGAAGAACAAGTTCATCAACTTTTGGCCGGTCCGCAAGTTAAGGGATCTCGGCTATATTATGTTGGGTGAGCATTTTTGCAAATACCATAACCAGTTCGGACATAAGACATCTTCGTGCTACGCTTTGAAAGATACTGTACAAAGCCTACTCAATTACAAGATTATCGGATTCAGTCAAGAGGGCGACATAGATTAAAACCTACCAATTTTTCCACCCTTCCACAAAAAATTACATCCAAGCATTTTGATTCCCTCAAACAACACACCCAAACCTAAGCAGATAGAAGAAAGAGCGTCAAATCACCTATGATGTATCTGGGTGAGCTGAAATCTTTGAATGCCTAGTCCGGGAGGAAATAGCAACGATTCCAGATAACTGGGGATCTCCTGTGTCAGAGACAGAAGAAGTAAAAGATCTCCCTTATTGTCGCTTCCGCAATACACGGGGATCACATTCCACTTATCAATGCATAAGGCTGATGCATAGGATTCAACAGTGGATAGATAAGAGAGAGATAGAAATTTAAGCGGCTGCATCAATTTCCAAACCCGAGGGAGATATGGTTGTCGGTATGTTGGAGTTGACAAGGGGTAATCCAGACAAAAGGAAACCTACTCTTGACCTTCATACCAGTGACAAAGACAGCTCGAGGAAGCAGCCGGAGACGACCGCAAAAGGAAAAGAAAAGGTATATCTGAAGGCATAGTTGGCAGTGGCTCTATGTGCTCGCTGTAAATTCCATTATGGACTCAAGATTACGTATGAAGAATTGAAGGAAGCAGCCACAGTCTGTCCGGAATTGATTGCAACACCCGAGCATTATCAACCAAACAGCCCAAAGGAGATTAGCCAAAGAAATGCACAGGTTTTCAAGTGAATGGGAGCAATAGAAAAGTCCACTAAACCAGAGAGATCTTGAGCATCTGCATTCGACTCACTCGCTAAGTCATATGTGTCATCGGCTTCAAGGAATATTATTAAAGAAAACATGTGGTACATAAAAGAGAAAGAAAAGACTATGGAAGTAACTGCCAACCAGAGACGAAATCTGCAACGACGCTTTGGTGAAACTAAGAGAGCATTAGAGGCTTTAGAGTTGAGTTTGGTGCAACCATAGCAATTAACACACTCTCCGAAAAAGCTGTAAAGACGGTTGAATGCTTTAGTAGCTAACCATTTGGTAGTCTTTGGTAAAAAGTCTCGTGAACCCAAAGTCTAAGCTGCCAGACCAAATGTCTTCGATCGCAACCCAGATTTGCTGGCCAGAGAGAGGACACCAGAACCTATGCATGAGGTTCCCCGTTATCCCAGAAGGCATAAAACTAACAAGCAACACGGACACAGACAACACAGCCATGTTGGTGACGAGCGAATGGTTGCTTTCAACAGTCTTGCTCAAGGCTACATTACTTTGAGTAAGATAACGGGGCCACTAAATATGGAAACCAAAGCCATTAATTTTGAAGAGGAAAAGAAGAAAATGGACAACCTAGATAAGTCTACTCCTACTCATCAACAGATGAGCACCAATTTGTTTTCATCAGCCAACATCGAATCTATACCCGAGGTCCAAATCCAGCAAGAACATGTGGCCGCCTTCGGCGTTACATATGATGCAGGCATGGAAGAGCAGGAAACTAGAGAAGGAGTCGAAGACAATGATGAGGAGTTGGTCGACTATGGGGAAGATGAGGAAGCTGAAATGCAAGAGTATGAAGAGAAGGTAGATGTTAACGTCTTATCTGTTTTACCTTCTAAATTTGCGAGTTCCTCGACGAACGTTGACACCAGATCGACCAGAAAAATAAACATCTTAGCGATTACCGAGAGGGAGAGGACAAGTTGGACCAGCAATTGATCGCTAAGCAACCAGAAATTAACTTATCCCTCAGGAAAGCATATATGTTATTTGTCAAACCTACATTGAACATGGTTATGCATATGCGACCGTTGTATGTCATAGATCAAATTCAGGGAGTCCGGATCAATAAGCTCTTGGTAGATTCAGGGGCAGCTGTCAATATCATAACCGTTAAAGCCATGGCATTATTAGGTATTCCTAAGTCTGCCATTTAGGAGACAACATTGAATGTTCGAAACTTCCAAGATAGCATATCTAAGACATTAGGAATCGTCTTCCTACATGTTCAGATTGGATCAACGGCTGGTACGTATACGTTCTTTATGGCAGAATGTATGAGACTATATAGTGGAATCTTGGGACGAGATTGAATTCACCGAAGCTACTTGTACCATTTTCTCTTCACCAGCAGATAGTGCTATAGAATATAGAGTCAGGCGAAGCAGAAATCATTGATGTTGATCCACGTTCTTACTTCATCTTCGCCAACACTTTGGACGCCAATTACTACAACGATGATCTTAGACCACTGGAAGTGTATGGCGTAGATAACAAAGGCCGTCCCATAGGGGTGACGGCCTCTGAATTAGCTCAATAAAGAATTATTCAAGTTGGCGAGGAAAGTCGCCGCCCTTTTACCATTGAGCTACTACTCCAGCCACTACAAGGTTAGAGCCTCTATCAAGTATAGAGGTTGAGGCTTGTTTCTCTCTTCATGATCGATTCAATAATTACTTAATAGAGAGCCAAGCCTATGCGACTGTTCCAATGGTTGCAACATTGGAATACGTAGTCGCCAATGTACTGCATGAATCAGATGAGGAGGAGACAATCAGACCGCTCTAGTAGAATTAGATGATACCCCTCCTAAAGTTAAAGATCTCATCGAGAAAATTAATCTTGAGGCTTCAGAAGAGCCAATAACTGTGGCTATAAGCACCTTTTTGCAGCCTAAAGAATGACAAAGGCTAATTAAATTGCTACGGGAGTACTCTGATTGCTTTGCAGAGAAATACGAAGACATGCCAGGTCTGTCGCCAGACTTAGTATGTCACAACTTACCCATCATAGAAGGGAAGAAGCCCATGAAGCAAGAGATGCATCGTATGAACACGGAAACAACAATTCTAGTCAAAGAGGAGATAGAGAAGATGCTCAAATTAGGCATCATCCGTGTTGCCAAGTATAACGAGTGGCTTTCAAACGTGGTTCCGGTTATGAAAAAGAATGGAAAGATACGAGTATGCGTCGACTATCAAGATCTTAACAATGCAACCCCAAAGGATGCATATCCCATGCCAGTAGCAGATTTGCTGGTAGATTTTGTAGCTCGCCTTGAGATGCTATCATTCATGGATGGGACAGCAGGATACCATCAAATCCCCGTGGCTAAAATCGATAGGCACAAGACAACATTTCGATGCCCAGGTTTTGCAGGAGTATTTGAGTATGCGGACATGTCATTTGGACTCAAGAATGCAGGGATAACTTACCAGCGTGTGATGATTTTGATTTTCCATGACCTCATTGGAAAGTCCATGGAGGTTTACATCGATGATGTGGTGGTTAAGATGAAATGAAAAACAGATCATATCGATGATTTGAGGAAGTTGTTCACTCGCAAGAGGCAACATCAGTTGAAGATGAATCCAGCAAAATGCATTTTTGGCATGCAAGCAGGGGACTTTTTAGGATTCTTGGTCCATCAGCGAGGAATCGAAGTTTCAGATGATAAGAAAGAAGCAATCCTCAACGTTATCCCTCCAAAGAATAAAAAAGAACTACAATGTTTGCTGGGCAAAGTCAACTTCCTTAGGCTGTTCATCGCAAATGCTGCGGGAAAGATACAGCCATTCTCACTCCGGCTCAAGTTACAGAATCAGAAAGACTTTGTATGGGAGCCTATTCATCAAGAGGCTTTCGACACCATCAAAGCATACCTGTCTAACCCACTAGTCTTGGTTCCGCCAAAGCCTAGCATACCTCTCAAATTTTATATCTTTGCTAAAGATCATTCTATTGGGAGCTTACTGGCACAAGACGATATTATGGGAGCCAAACGAGCTATTTTCTACCTTAGTCGTACGTTGACAGATTGTGAGACATAGTACTCTCCAATAGAGAAGTTATGCCTAGCCCTATATTTTTTGGGGTGCAAGCTGATGCACTATATGTTGTCCTTTACCACTTGCGTAATGGCACAAACTGATTTGATAAAGTACATGCTATCAAGGCCCATACTGAGGGAAAGAATTGGAAAGTGGATCCTGGCACTTTCTAAATTTTCATTACAATACGTGCCACAAAAGGGAGTAAGGGTCAGACGGTAGCTGATTTCCTCGCCCATCACCCAATGCTGGATGCTCGCGAAGGTCCAGAGTTAGAGCTAGCGCGCTTCTCACTCACCTCGTGGCACTTATATTTCGATGGTTCAAGTACTAACACCATAGTTGGGGCAGGCATTGCCTTAGTCAACCCGGATGGGGAAACTTTATCTTACTCCTTTAACTTAGACTTTCGATGTACAAACAACCAAGCGGAGTATGAAACATTCATCATTGGGATGGAGATACCGCTAGATATGGAAGTTACAGAAGTTCACGTGTGTGGAAATTCTCAGCTGGTAATTAAGCAAGTGGAATCTAAATACAAGGTCGGGCCAATCTTGTAACCTTATGCGATGAGTCTGCAACTTGCTCAAGTTGCTTACTAAAGTACAATTACGCCACATCCATTGTGAAGAGAATTACGCGGCAAATGAGTTGGCACAGCTAGCAACTAGAGTAAGCCAACATGATGGGGTACATGAACGAATTCTAAAGGTTGAACGACGCACAATGCCTTCTTTCTTCCCTCGACAGGAAGAAAATAATGAGTGGTACATGGAAACATCAAACCACATAGATATAGATTGGCGGCAACTTATCATCTCCTATCTCTAGAATCCTAACAAACTGGCAGACAAGAAAATCCGTTTTATGGCTCTTAATTACGTACTCAAAGAAAACGAGTTATACAGAAGAAGTGAAGATGGTTTGCTATTACGGTGTCTGTACCGACACAACGCTAAAAGGATAATGAGAGAAGTACATCTGGGGGTAGCAGGGGCACACCAGGCAGGTCCAAAGATGATATGGTTATTACGACATCACAGATACTACTGGCCTGGCATGCTTAAGGATTGCCACACTTTCCCTAAAAGTTGTGAAGATTGTCAAGTACATGGTCCAATTAGCCATTTGCCTAATATTCCCTTACAGCCGATCATCAAGCTTTAGCCAGCACAAGGATGGGCTTTAGACTTAATTGAGATTATTCATCCTCACTTGTCAGAAGGACATAAGTTCATCATCGTGGCTACTGACTTTTTCACCAAATGAATGGAAACTAGGCTTTTAAAAGTGGCCTATGTAGCTACCATTCGCCAGTTCTTGTTTGAAGATATAATTTGTCATTTTGGTATACCAGAATACTTCGTGTCAGACAGAGAGGCAATCTTCATGTCTGGCAAACACGACACGCTGATGCGAGATTTAGGCATACACTTTGTACATTCAACACCATATTATGCCAAATCCAATGGCCAGGCAGAAGCGAGTAACAAGTTAATTTTGCATATCCTTAAATGCATGATCGCTGGCAACGGCCACCTGTGGCATAACTACTTGTTCAACACATTTTGGGCATATCAGACAAGTAAAAGGAATCTAACAAAGACGACCCCTTATGCATTGATGTTTGGACACAATGCTGTACTTCCCTTAGACCTGAATATGCAGTCTTTACGTGTTATGGAATAACATGACCTATTAGGCGAAGGTTACGTGCAAGCAATATGACAGGAGCATGAAGACTTAGATGAATAGTGGCTAGAAGCGTACGAGCACTTATGTGCTGAGAAACGAAGAGTTGCTCGGGATTATGACAAGTGTAATAGGGGCATGAGCTTTGCAGAGGGGGACTTAGTCTTGAAAGTAGTACTTTCCATTGGCGAGAAGATTGACGGACGTCATCGGTGCGAACGGCTGCCGCGAAGAGCTCAGCACCTTCTTGCGTGAGTTCTGGGTATTCTTCACGGTGAGGCGACATTGTTTGGGCTGATAAAATAATAAACAACAGTGGCAGAGGAAGAAAGTTTAGCTTCAGAATGAAGTTTGATGATTGAGAAGTGAGAGAGTTGTGTTGAAAATCGGACTCTGACGAGACGTGTGCTCTCTTATACGATGTCATCCAAAGTGGTGCGACTTTTCAAAGGAAGGCCTGACACAGCGTTTGACGTTGAAAGGTATCGTTTGGATGGAAACGGTATGTCGTTAGGGAAATACAAGCCTCTTTGATTACTATTGAAACGTTATCTCAAGGCTTGAGGGGCAATGTTTTGGCCTAATATCTTGTTATTGGGCTTTAGAGATTGGATCAGGCGAGTGGCCCGTTAAGTATTCCTTAATAGAGTCATGATGAACCAGAAGAGAGAAGGAGGCCGACTTCCGTGGCCCATTAATGAATAATAATCGACATTTCCTATGGAGGAATGGTTTCCTAGCGAAGCTTATCTCTAAGAGTCTTAGACTTTGAGATAAGGTAAAAGACATGGCGAGCGAGCAGTTAGAGTTGCTTAACAAGTCTAATTGTGAGGAGATTCAGTTGAACTAAAATACGAGCACCGTTTCCTATATATAAAGGAGCATAACACCGAAGAATGGATCCCTCGATCACATATACTTTGCTATCGGCAAACTACCTTCTCATCTCGAGAAACCCTTGCAACCAGTTATCAATAGAGTTGTCACCCGAAAAGCGTGAGATTCTTGTAATTCAAGGACGCAAACAACTACAATCGGCAATCAAAAGACTTGTCACCAGGAGGAGTGAGAGTCTGGAGATTCAAGGATGCAAACAACCGCAACTGGCGATCAAGAGGCTTGTCACTAGGAGGAGTGAGAGTCTGGAGATTCAAGGACGCAACCACTGTGTTCTCAACACCGTGTCAAGAGGATTGCTCTGCTTTACACCAGGAAGAGTGTAGGGTATCGATCTTCGTGGCTCAGTTAGAGACGCGAAAATCACAAGTCCTAAAGTCATTTAAGCAAGAAAGATCCATTCAGGCGGGATTTGTGCTCTCCCCAACTTAATCGCTTTTAAGAAGTGAGGTAGCAGTTGGCCTATAAATCGACTATTCCGTCGTACGATAGTGACACGCCAGCGCACGAAGCACAAAATCGAAAAAAAAGACAGTTTGAATCTTTCTCATAAACCTTGAAATTTTTTGGTGCCAAACAGTACACACAATCAAACACAATATAATCCACATGTCAAATTAACGTCATGTTAAACTCGATATTTAATGAGAAAATCATATAAAAGAGATTGAGTTAATCGGTTTATATATCCATAATCTGATTCCACTGGCTATGAGCTCTTGTATTGTGGGGAGGACGCTTAAGGGGCTGTCCGTCCATCCAACAGCGCTAGACACCAGGAAAAGGTTAATTAATCGGTTCAAAAACAAAAGCATATATATACCAATCTCAAACCTAGTTATGCACAAGTTTTATAAATAAATGCATGTATGCAGCTAGTATACCCGCAAGCTGCCCACTGTGTAGACGTAACATGAAGAGCTGCTTGAACCTCCGGAAGATTTAGATAGGTGTTCACGTAGATGCTAGAGCATGGATCAAATTCATATACCCGATAGCTCGATCATATGTATCAAACATGCATGCATCAGAACCTTGAACTGCTTCATATAATTACTATGGCTTTCAAACTAAATATACATGTTAATAGTGGCGGATTCAGGTATAGGTGAGGTTGGACAACTGAGATTTGGAACTTAGCTTTATAGCTCATATGGATTAGGCATTGTAAAGGTTGGCAAATATGTAGAAACAGAGTAAAAATGGTAGAACTCAGCGAAGAAGACAACTTGAGTGGCTATGATGTCTTTCTAATTAAAGACCTACAAACAACGTCATTTAACTAAATGTGGTTGCCCCCACGGCATCGTTTAGGGCTAGGTAAAAAGAGAAGTATAAATTACTGTAGGTAGTCCCCCGTACTAGCCCATATGTTGCTCTGTGCCTTTGTCTCGTCTCAAAGTCCACCAAACCTGTTCTCTTTTCTTCTCTCAGTTTCTCCTGTATTGATTATTGGTTAATATAAATTACAGGCACTTTCCTCTCTATTTTGGTTTGTATATACTGGCTAAATTCTATTGATTAAAGAATCTAGGATTCCTAGGAGATTAATTATGGGCTGTCGTAGATTCAAGCCAAAGTCTATAGCAAATACAACTATATCTTAACCCGCTTGACTTATGAAAAATATATATCCCTCAATATTTGATTATGAAGACCCAGTTTTGTTAGATTTCCAGAGTTTTATTTCTTCTTACAGATTAATAAATAACTACAGATAAAAAGATGTCATACTCTCTTTTATAAATATCGTAGGAAAGGTTCTTAATCTTGCCCAACTTCAAAAAAAGTTCTGGATCCGCCACTGCATGTTAAGATATATGCATGCTAACCATCTTCTTCAGCTAGCTAGAGACTTACCGAACCAGTTGAGGCTTTGGATTCTGAATAGCAAATTGGAGCGTAGATGTTGTTAAGGATCAATACATCCCACCTCATGGTCTGATTGAACAAGGTATTTTTCACATGTTCTGGAGATATTTAATGCGACAAAATCGCAATGCTTGTTTATTCCTGCATGGGTTTCATCAGAGTTCAAAGCATGCGTCCACACGTAATCATAATAACTCTGAGAACCGGTACTAGTATCAATCCAGGCCTTACCAATCTGCATATATATACAAAGACAGAGAATTAAGTTAGTAGCTAGGCCGATGATGTGATGAGTACTAATTAAACAGTCTTTTATGATATGCATGAACGCATTTGATAAATGACAACGACTAGCAAGAATTATACTCACTGCAATTCCTTTTAAGTTGATTATTGTTTGGTCTGTGATATTGAAAAGGTATGCATGCTCTCTGAAACTAAAAAAAATGGCGTATTGGGGAAAAATTGGTGCATGCATGGTACCATTGGTACGTACCATTATTCCATGCATAATCGTTTTTCTTTAGTGTATTCCCATCACTGTTGACTCTGAAAGGTCCCAATTCTTCCATGGCTCCATATCCGAGAGATGAACATCCTGGTCCTGATACGTAACATACAACATCGATCAGTACGTGACATGATTCATAATGCAAGAGTGTACAATAATTAATCTAGACATGTATTATTATTATAGTTTGATCAACATTTACCTCCATTTAACCATAACACCAGAGGTTTGGTCGAAGAATCTTGGGGAGACTCTACAAGATAATAGAACAACGCTCTCCCAGCAGTAGGATCAACTGTAACATAACCTGCATACTGAGCAAAATCCACACCTTCGGCTGGTTGTCCCGGCAAAGCATCAATCTTATCGGCTTCCTTTGAACCTTCCTGGTATCCGACATACACCGGAGAATAAGTGTCATTTCCGATGACATCCTGTGGCTGAGATTCAAAAGTATTTCCATATCTTTGGGACTTGATCAACTTCTTGAGGTTGCTAGCTTGGTTTGCGTCGCTGCATGATAGAGAGAGAAGCAGCAAGCACGCGAGCAGTGAAAGCTTCATGTCTATCTTGCAATTTCTTACAACTGTCTTGTATATCTATCGATGGAGCTAGATTATATTTATAGAGACCTGAAAACAACTAGTACTAGACAAGTAGTGAAACAATTACAAAATTGGGACGAGATTATTTATGCAAAGCTGTAGATATATAGGTTTCAACGGCTTCAGACAATTGGGGAGACAACAAGCATATGTTACTTGACAATGAGAATTTTAATTTATTAATTCTTCGGCTGCCATTGGTTTTATGTAGGTGTATACTCGATCTTGCTAGCTAATTAAGCCTAGAGTTGATTAGGAATAGTTGATACCAATATCCAGGCTTTATCTTTGGAGGGGAGTTTGTGGATATTGTCGCAGAAATATTATATATAGTTAACCTAGTCTGCAACTGAAAACCAGTATTTAATCCTCGATGAACGTATCTAGCTAGCTAGCTAACATTTCAATGCTAAAATCGATCAATGTTCTGTTTCCTTTTATTTTGGATATGAGCAAGTCTAGGTAGATACAATAATATGTAGTGTACACATGATATTAGAAATTGAAATGTATCTTCGTACATTTGCTTGTACGTATTTATTATGTGATTCCCCATGTACAGTCTCTACAAGTACGTTCATCTATCTATACGTACTCCTCATAGCAAGTGTAAGGCAACCCAAAAAAATTGGACTAGTTAGTAGCTGGACAACAGTTACATGCATCTCGAATGTTACTCTCACAATCTTCCGATATGATGAAAAGCCGAAACAGTGCATTCATTCCAAAGACATTCACGAATGTTAATTAATTACACATTACATTACGTGTGCAAAAATGATTTGAACTTCACAATAAAACTTAAAGTTGGAGTCTTCACTACCACATTTCTTTCCATTGCCCGCGAAATGAAGAAAACAAAAGCCGTGGAAATCAAATATCGTCGACTATAATAAGTATCACCAACGAAAATGTCACTCGCCGGCCATTTTTTTCCTCATCGCCGGCAATGATATTATAGCCGACGAGTCGTCGGCAATAACATTCTCCTCGCCGGCTATAATGTTTAGTATGGCCGACGATGGTTCGGCCGGAATACCGACGAGATAATCTCTCCATAGCCGATGAGTTAATGAATCGTCAGCTATAACTCTTATATCATATCTACTCTGCAGCAGCTCATTCATTTTACAAAAATCCGGTGAGAAAGAAGGAAAACGCTCTGAAATCGTTGGGTATTGTCAAAAGGCGTCCAAAACTCGCTCGTGAAGCTATATAGCTAGGTACGTATATATATGTGGATGTATATGTGTGTTGATTTAGATATATGTGTGTTGATTTAGAGTTGAGATTAATGGTTTGATATGCAAATAGAGTTGATATATTGTTGATTTTGAGTTGATTTGAGATGATTTCGATGAAAATATGCTTGTGTGTATATATATATATGTATATAAATTTATTTTGTGATTAATTGTTAATATGTATATATATACATGTAAATTTATAATTGGGAATTGTTGGTATATATATATATATATTTTTTTTTTTATATGCATGGGTCAACTTTTGTTTAGGGAGATATATATATAGATGAAGAATTAATTAAATTAGTGTAGTAGCTAGTTTAATGATAGATATATATATATAGATGCATGTAATGATGATTTTTTAATTAATTAGTAGTGAATGTATATACATAAATATATAGTACTGTTAGAATTTTCAGGATGGACAAGAGTTGGATGAGCCTTAAAAGATGGGATGTGAGATATCACCATGGAATTAGGAGTTTTGTGAATTTTATGAAGGCTAATTGTGGAGACACTACACTTCATTATTGCCCGTGTAAAGAATGTAAGTGTCGCAGTGATCGATTTCGTTTTCCCATTAATAAAGTCCAGAAGCACCTGAGTAAATACGGGTTTTGGGATAAGTACACTTGTTGGATTTATCACGGTGAAACATCGTTAGAGGGTCCGCATGATCATGGAAAATTTGCTGAGAGGGTCAGTCCATCCTATGATCCAACAACGATGTTGATCAATGATATGTTTCCTCATAAGAGCGGTGTATTTGCTGATCAAGCACCAAATGTCCCTCCCGTCGTTGAGGGTTTCCCCCATATTGAGCCAGTCGAGCCATTACTTGGAGCTTATGTCAACACAAGCGGTATAGACAAGTACAACAACCTGATTGCATTGCAACAGACTTCGTTGTACGACGATTGTAGTAAGACTGTTCTTGGAAGTGTCATGGGAGTGATGCAGCTCAAAATGGAGAACAAAATGACTGTCAAAGCTGTTGATTCTTGGCTGAAGTGGACTGCTTCGCTACTGCCACCCGGTCATCACCTTCCTACCACTCATCATAAGGTGCGACATATCCTGAAAGATCTTGGGCTTTCCTACATCAAAATCCATGCATGCAGATATGATTGTATTCTCTTCTGGGGGAAAGATCTTGAAGACTTTGAAGCATGCCCGGTATGTTTTACAGAAAGGTATAAGTTGACTCCTGCAGGCAACAAGAAAGCTGTGAAGATACTTCGATATTTCCCGCTGATTGATAGGCTGGAGCGGTTGTTCATGTGTGCTTTCACGGCTGAAGCTATGAGATGGTGGGCTGAGAGGAATTTTCCTGACGATGACACCCTTATACACCCTGCCGACGGAGAGGCTTGGAAGCACATGGTCAGGGAGTTTGATCATTTTGCAGCAGAGGTCCGAAATGTTTGGCTAGGGTTCTCATTTGACAGATTTAACTCTTTTGGTAACATGAGCCTTCAATACAGTATATAGCCAGTTATTTTGGTACCGTACAACCTTCCACCATGGATGTGCATGAAGAAGGAATACAATATGTTCACTCTGTTAATTCCAGGCCCGAGTTATCTAGGAAAGTGTCTCGATGTGTATTTGAGCACCTTTGATTGAGGAGCTTAAGTACCTGAGTGAGTATGGCCACCCCACTTACGATAGGTTCAAAAATGAGATGTTCCAGATGCATGCCATGCTTGTTGGCACCATCAGTGATTTTCCTGCCGGCGGTATGTTGTCGGGCAACGTTACCAGGGGTTACAGGGCTTGTTCAGAGTGCATGATTGTTGATTGTTGCAGTCCTCATTGCAGAAAAATTGTTCATATGCGTCACCGTTGTTGGCTTCCAGATGATCACCAATTTAGGCAGGATCAAGACGCTTTTGATGGGACTGTGAAAACGGGTGTGCCACCCAGGCGATAGACAGGGGATGAAATTTTGGAAGTGCTGAATGAATAAGATTTTGGCCAGCTGAGCAATCATCCTGAGATAGTGTCGTCAATTCCAGACAAGCCCAAAAGGTATAAGTTTTGGACACACAAGAGCATATTCTGGGAACTCTCGTACTAGCCCAGGTTGCCTATCAGACACTACTTAGATGCCATGCATATAGAGAAGAATGTGTGTGAAAGTGTGGTGGGCACAGTTCTGAATTGGGAGGGGAAAACAAAAGACATCTCTAAGGCACGCATTGATCTGAAGGCTATGGGACTGTGGAAATATTTGTGGTTGAGAGATGGTAAGAAAAAAAATGCCCCAAGCTCCTTACACCGTCAAGCCGAACCAGAAGCATGAGATTTTTGGGTGGATGAGTAATGTCAGGTATTCTTATGGCTATGCAGGAAATTAATATAATTGTTCCTTATATGCAAGAAATATAATTGTTGCTTATGACTATATATGTAGGTATCCTTATGGCTATGCAGGAAATATAAGCAAGTGTGTTAACTTCCGGGACAATAAGATGTACGGATTAAAGAGTCATGACTGCCATGTATTGCTTCAACGCATTTTCCCTATTTTCATTTGAGGGTACCTTCCCAAAGAGGTGGTGGAGCCGTTGGTGGCCTTGTCAAGATTCTTTCAGAAGTTATGCACCAGAGAAATTAAAAAATCAGACCTCAGGGAGATGCAAGATGACATCATTTTTATCATGTGCAAGCTTGAGAGGATATTTTCCCCAAATTTTTTCGACATCATGCCTCACCTGATGATCCATCTTCCCGAACAATTGTTGCTTACCGGTCCGGTACACTATACTTAGATGTATCCCATGGAAAGGTGCAAATGATTCATACATTTGTGTTTGCCTCTGTTTTTATATGTAAATTCTTATTTTTTAAGTATCATAACATGCACTTGTTAACTTGTAGACAATTGGGAGACTACAAGGACTATGTGAAGAATAAATCTGCACCTGAAGGGTGTATCGCTGAAGCATATCTTGCGCACGAGTGTGTAACGTACACCAACTTGTATTTGGGAGCGCTGGAGGACCCCCAACAACATATGCAGATAGATGAACCCAAGTTCAACCTTTCTATCATCTCCAATGACGTGGTAGTACAGGGAAGCTTGCCAAAGTCGTACAAGTTGGATGGAAATGAGGTAGCCATTGCCCACTGGTCTGTACTGATTAACTGTCCAGAAGTTCAATATTGGAAAAACTATCATCTTCACTGCCCTGCTATTGCCGGTGATGTTGATTACCACAACAGGACGTTTGCAAACTACTTTAGTCAATGGGTAAGGGTATATGTTTGTGTGTGTGTGTGTGTGTGTGTGTGTGTGTGTGTGTGTATATATTTTTTATATCCTTATATAGCATGTGTGTACGTGGTTTTCTTTTTCTATGTTCATAATTTCTTGTGTACGTGGTTTCTTATCTTTTTCAGATGAACCATGTAGCAAATGATGGTTACACAGAGTGGTCAAACGAATTGAGGCTCTTGGCGATAAAACCGATAGTTTCAAAAGTTTACTCGATGTGTCAGGTCAATGGCGTAAAATTTATATGTAAAAATAGAGACGACCGACTGAAAACACAGAATTATGGGGTGATGGTCCATAGTGGGCAGGATGGCGTTGACTATTACGGTGTCCTTTATTCAGTTGTTGAACTAATTTATGGGAACCGCATGAAAGTGCACTTGTTTAAGTGTAGATGGTTTGATACTAGCCCAAAGAACACAAGGACCGATTAGTACGGAATATTTTCGGTGAATACTGCTACAAGCTGGTATAAAGAAGACCATTTCGTTCTTCCCACATCAGTAAAACAAGTGTTTTACCTTGACGATCTTATGAACAAAGTCTCGTGGAAGGTGGTTAACCATGTTGCTCATAGAAACATATACAGTGCTGCCACACTTGGTGAGACCGCAGATGATGAAGAAGTTACTGCATACCAAGAGCCGAACGCTTTTGACATTCCGGAATCCTCTACGATTCGCCTTAATAATGTGAGATCGGGGAGTGTGGTTTGAATTACTGGAGCAGAACTTCTTGATGTTAATCCAAATGAAGTAGACGATGATTCAGATGACGAGGAGCGGCACATATTGCCAGAGGTTACCTATGAAACCGAGTCAGACTCAAGTGATGAAGATGATTATGATTATCATCATTAGTACGTTAATGATGTACGTATTTTAGTATATATAAACGTGCATGTATGTTTGTTATGACCGACGAGTCGGAAATACTATCATCGAAATAGAAGAACTCGCACAGCTTCGTAAATTACAAAAAGGTGGCCAATGTCATATCGATCAGCCACATCAGTGTTTATACTACATTAGACTTGAAATGGAAAATGAACACAGAGCCTTCGTCGATAATGGCGTTATTTGTTGTCGAAATTTGGGAACCACAATATCACCGACGAGTTAATGCAACTCATTAACTCGTCGGTGATAACCATTTTTATGTTCCAGCCTGACGGGGCAGAAGCCATTTCTTCAAACTCCCAAAAAAAAACCCTAGATTCCTCCCCTCCGCCTCTCGCCGCCGACCCTACCCAAATCACTCCCGTTAGCCTCCCCTCTCTTCCTCCCCTCTCCCCTCTCCCCTCTCCCCTCTCCCCCCAAAAAAACCCCAAATTTCCTCTCCCCTCTCCTCCTCCCCTCCTCCCCTCCCTCCAGCCGCTGGAATTCGAGCACCGCCGCCGCCCTCTCTCTCAACCCGAAGAATGACAGGTCCCCTCCCCCCCTCTCTCTCAATTCGATTTTTCAATCTTCAATTTTAATTACATGATATTATGTAATTATGTATGCATTTTAAGTTGGTGTAAAATTAATCTTCAATTTTAATTAAGTTGGTGTAAAATTATGTATATATGTATGCATTTTAATTATCTATGCATTTTAATTATTAAGTTGGTGTATGCATTTTAATTATGTATGCATTTTAAGTTGATATTTTTGTGTATATATGTAGAATATATGTAGGATATTTTGTGTATATATGTAGAATATATTTTTGTAAAATTATTTTTGTGTTGGTTAATTAAGATTTTGGTTAATTGATATTTTTGATAATTATATTGGTAATGATATTTCTGATATTTTGGTTAATTTATATTTTTGATAATGATATTGGTAATGATATTTTTGATAATGATTTTGGTAATGATATTTTTGATATTTTGGTTAATTGATATTTTGGTAATGATATGTAGGATATTTTGTGTATATATTTTTGTGTTGGTTATTTTTGGCATATAGAATATATTTTTCGCTGTTCTGTTTAATTGTTGGATGTGCAGGAGGTTTTGCGGCAAATTGGTTTGGGAACAACAAACGGAGAGCGACTAGATCCAATGGAAGGAGCAGTAGTCAAGCATCCTCACCCGCAATCAGCAACACGCGCAGCGGCCCTATTATGAATGCTCGCACACAAGTTTTGCTACGTACGTGAGAACAGGAGGAAGCTGCACGATCCGGATCCTTGCAACCCTCAGTCCAGCCTCGACCCTCAAGCAGCAGACACTCAGGCGAGCGACCCTCAACGGGCGCATCAGAAACTCCCTCCATCTGAATGTCCCCTATTGGCCCGGTGCCTACTCCCCTTTCACGGCAATCATCTGAGGCAGATAGTGCAGGTGTCTCATCGTCCAGGCCTCTTCTATCTTCGTCGTCCGGTCTCTTCGTGCCCGACGAGATTCATGTCATCTCTCAATTCGATGCTAGGGGGAGGGTTATTTTTATTGAAGGACAGCCGGAGTTCCTGACCGTGGAGGAAGCGTACGTGTTCAAGCCGTTCGACCCCGTGTTTCTTTGGAGTGCGAGGTGCATGAACCAGCAAATGGACGATGCAGGTAAATTTTATTTAACAAGATTGATTACTTAATTATTACTTAAGACTATAAATAGTGTCAATTAATAATTTCAATTTTTTGACATTGTATTATTAGGCAATCTTGTTAATGCCAATGGAAAACGAAAGACTAGAGGCTCCGTAACCAGGAAGAATCTTGAGCAAGCCACCGGGGGAAAGAAAACAATCATTAAGGCCAATGAGCGTGATGAGGTGATCGAGACAGAAAACACCACGCGAAAGTATGCCAGCATGTCCGGGGCCGTCGTGCAGGACAAGGTCCCAATGCTGTTGCCAGATTGGGGTGTTGTGCCTCGCTATGTGAAGTTACAAGTGCATAATGCACTGACTGTAAGTTAAATCGTATTTTCATTACGTAAATTTTACATTTATTAATTAAGTCCGAAGAAATATATAATTTTACCATTTATATATCCATCTTGCAGCTATGGTTTGACGTGGATGAATGCCTTATTGAGACATGGGCAGAGCATCAACTACATATCAGGTGATGTGATTCGAGTTATTTGAGTATATATCGAGTTAGATTTTTGTTTATTAAGTTTTTTAATATCTCTAACATTTGTTTTTGGTGTTAATATAGGTATAAAGAGTGGAAGAACGAGCTTTCAAAACACTACACAAAGTACAAGGATCTAGGCCGAGATGCTACCCCTAGCGAATTCCGGTTTAGGGAGTACGAGTGGCTGTGGCTGGTATCCCACTTCGAGCACCCCAAAGTGAAGGTATGCATCCTGAATATATTTTACAACCCTAATGTATCGTATCACATTGAAATAGTTAGTTACTAATTTTTTGACATATGTTTATCCAACAAGGCGATTTCCAAGACGAACAGCGAGATAAGATTGAAAAACACCAAGTCCCATCATGCAGGTTCACTCAACTATTTGGGTTGGTCGCGTACGGCGCAGAAACAACAAGAAGTCAACCCGTTGGTATTTGTTCATCAGAAGTTCTATCCGCAGTGCCCTGAAGAAGCGGTAAGTCTTTGGCCTCATTAATTAGTTCACATATGCATGTGTTAATAAAACTATTTTTCTCTATTAATTTATTTTGTTTAATAATATGTTATTCATATTCCCTTTTCAATTAGGTGAGAGTGGAGGATGGGATCACGGAGGTCACCATGAATATAGCTCGAAACGACCATCCTGACTGCTCTGAGGAGGAAGTGACCCAGTATGCCTCTCAGATCGATACGCTTGATCGCCCTATAATGACTCAGATCATGGCAAAAGCGTGCGGGACTGGGAGGAATATCCACTACTGCAGGGTAATGGGCTCGGCGGGCGAAGGGGTATTGAAGGACACTTCGGAATACTCTAGCGGGTAAGAACTTCTTCTAGGAACTCTAACCTAGCAGCGGAGCTCCAGAGGACACATAGGGAGTTAGAGGAGCAAAGGAGGGCGGTGGAAGAGATGCGGCAATTGGCCGAGCAGCAGGCAGCCAGAGAGGCCAAGCACCGGACGATGGTCGAGCAACACCGAGTTATGGTCGAGCAGCAGACACAAATTATGACATGGATGCAGACGATGTATGAGTGCCGGACTACCGGACACCCACGCCCCACACTCCACCGATGCATGTGTTCCCCAGTGTTCCACAACCGCAGCCGTCGCAGCAAGACCAGGGTAGCCGCCGGAGTTCAAATGATTTCGTAAACATGGATTTCGTCGACTCTTAGTGTAGTTGTATTTTATTTTTGAATTGTTGTTGTTTGTACTGTTGGACAAATATGTCTATACTGTTGGATGTGTATTTGTATGGTTTGTGTTGTTCACTGCAGGTTCTGGAATTTGGCCCAATCCAGAACCTGCATTTTTTTGTAAAATGTCACCGGGTATCGCCGACGACAATACCCTAACTCGTCGGCAATAATTTCCAATTTCCGGAGAGATGCTTGCTTATAGCCGACGATATTTTTCAAAAAATCGTCGGCCATAAACGTGGCGGTCAACATGTTGACCCGGTGGAGCTTCATCACCAACGAGTTACATATTCGGTGATGCTCTTTTTCATTGCCGACAATGAGATATCGTTGGTGATAATGCCAAGTTATTACCGACGATATCATCACTATCTCGTCAGTGATACTTCCACCGACGGCTGGTTTCCAGCGACTGAAATGACCCAACCCCGATTTAGTTCCCTAAACCGGAATCAAACCCCTTCGAAAACACGAACCAACAAAAATCATTCAAAATTTTGGCAGAGTAACGTTACTAGTGTGGAATTGCCAATACCTGCACCCTGAAAATAACACTTCGTCCTATGCCACAAAACCAAACCGTGGGCACCAATCCCATCCGGATTTCTCGATATCATAACAATATCAAATAACAGAAAACATATCTGTATAATATAATATATCCGAGAAAATCCGTATAAAACATGTATCAGAATGTATCAGAGCGACCTCTAGTGTAAATATATACAATATATACATCAGTAGGCGAAACAAGAACCTACTGGATAACACAGGTAGCTCAGATCACTAGCCTCCAACCACGACGTGAAACACCAGAACCTGAACTGCAACTGGGCACGGAAACCGAAAAGCCCAGGGGAAAGACATAAAAATCGTTAGAGTGAGTGGACGAAAATAAATGTCTTTCACCAGTTGATATATATGTTAAAATAACATATGCGAGTCCAGGTAAATAAAATAACAAAGTACACGAGGTAAACTCATACTCCTCCAGCGTACTCAGCATGCAAGTAAAAATCTCACGGGGTCACTCATGGACACGTCCGTGCTAGTACAATCCGAATGACGGGATCCCAGACCCACACGTGATTCTAGCCAGAAAGGCCTCAGGTCAGGATATCTGTTTCCACCCGGAAATACATCGGCACAAGGTACAGTTTCCCCTTGGTAGGCACCCTCGGGGATCAGCTGGAATGCGTGTGTATCGATACAACAACATATACTAAGACTGTACTTTATGTAAACCAAATCATAAATAACTCGATGCATATGCGTAAAGCAATATAATAATGCATATAATAGAAGCATAATCGTATAACACATGCTCATATAAAACATAATCTCGGATGCATGCTCAAGTTCGTAAATCGTATAAAAAGACTCGCAATCATTCCGTGAAAAGAAATTGTCCACTCACAGGTGAGCAAAACGCGCACTCGCGCTAATCTCGTGGCCCGGCGGAAGATCCCTCGCCTGAAGCACGATCACGATCTCGATCTCGATCTCGATCCCCTGAATATTCATAAAACACAACTGATCAAAAACATAACCCACAACTCTGTACTAAACCATGGAAACCAACCGTTCCCGGAAATATGCAATGCAGTACAAAATGATTAACCGAATTCCCGAAATCTCCATTCGAAACCCTCGACTGAAAATCCGCTACCCAAATCAATCCGAAAACCTCTGGACGATAATCAGGGCGCGATTACGAGAAAAATGACATCTAAAACGTCGAAAACCAAAAAGTCAACTCTTCGCCGAAGCTCCGCCGTTGACCGCCGCCGACGGCGGCGGCGCGCCGGCAACGGTGGAATTCCACGGCGAGAAGCTCCAGATCACAAGATCTTTCCAAGCCCAATCCTTTCCTCTTCTACCATGAAGTCCAATTCACAGTCTAAACCTTCCAAAACCAGCTTGAAACCGAACGGAATTTACCTCCGGCAACCTATACGGGTTCCCACAAATCCTCAACCAAACCTCAATTAAAGCACATAGATAGCATCCCTAGGCCAAGAGGAGTCAAATCCCCTAACCATCACCACCGTGGCTCGCCGGAGAGCCACCCCCCATCACGGCGAAACCTGGAATCCAAACCCGATTCGGGTCACCTCAAAACTCAACCAATTTCCTTGAATTCAAACACTAATCCATTCGAAATCACAAGGAGAAGCAAAACTTACCCTCTACGAGGTCGGAGATGGCCGGAAAATGAACGTCGGACGGCGAAGCCAAATCGGGAAACTTCCCCCTTTCGCGGTCAACGGTCAACTTGCTATTTTTGGAAAGTCAACGGTCCGGTCAACATCAAACAGTGATTTACGAATATTTCTCGACTATTCCCGATATTTATACTCGCGCCTCGGGTCGATCCACGATTCGAAATGGATAACCATCACAATTCGGATAAACACGAAACAAACGGATAAACTCGTCAAAAACTGAAACTTCAAATAATCGTATTATATTCCTCGGGTATCGAAAAAATCATCCGAAACCGCCCTCGAGCTCGAAATCACGTACTCTACAACTTCCGTGAAGAAACTCAATTCAAATTCTTGGCCGAAAATATAGTCGCGAACAGAATCGACAAACCACACACATAACGTAAAACTGCGACTATGCCCAATCTCGTGAATCGTGCCAAATACACAACTAACTCTGGTTTGGGTCGTCACAGCGACCTTATAACCGGCGACATGTCGTCAGTTATAAGTATCACCGACGATTTATTATGAAAGGCCGACGACTTTAAGTCGTCGGCAATAGGAAGAAATGTGGTAGTGCTTGGAAGTAGATGTCAATGTCAATAGGTGGAGTCGGACTTGATCAACTTAGTTTCGGATTCGTTAAAGGAGTGAAAAAATTAGACTCGTTCTAATCTGTTTATCCGGCGGATCTCTAATAACCAAATTCGGATCCGGATCCGCCGGATCACTTCAATGAAGCGGATCCAGACCCGTTTCTCAATATGCTAATTACTAAACTTATTTTATTTATCAATATGTTAACTATTACTAATACATATGTAACCTCGTCATATAAAAAAAATATTACATTAAAAACAACTTAAATAGACCAAAATAATAATTAGCCTCCCAATTTTCGATGAGAACGTAAACAAGAAACAAAACGATTTGGTTTATCAATCGTTTAATTGCACTATCAGAATAATGACTATAACCGACGACTAAAATTCGTCGGCCTGTTAGAAAATATCGTTGGGTATAGTTATACCCGACGACAGTTCATCGGCTATAGCCTCGTCGAGAGAAGGGGGTCGGTGAAAGTATAGTCGACGACTTTTGTGGCTGTCGTCGGGTATAGTTTAGACGATACCCGACGACACAAAAGTCGTCGGCTATAGGTTGAAACTTTTTTCGACGACAATGTCGTCGGGAAAACCTTCCCCGGTGGTCAACATGGTTGACTTGACTAAGACTATAGCTGAAAATTCCAAAATCATGTCGTCAGCTATAGTATGCAAGTTGTCGGCTATAGTATGAAACTGTAAATTTTATTAAACACTTTAGCCGATGAGTGGGACTAATGTCGTCGGCTATAGTTGGTGATTTCTGGAAAAAAATGCGGATTCTTGATTTCTATTCTAAGAACCTACAATTGCACAATTTTATTTACACAATAGCCAACAACACATATTCACCAACAAACATCCTCACCAACAAAACACATATTCACCTACATTAGACTTCCACTAAGGGTTATCCAAATCTATGTGATCAAAAACAGAGGCGTTACCACCAGAAGCCTACGGATCCTCCTGCGGTTGTGGAGCAGGAAAAGGGAATAGAGGTGGGCCCGGGACTGGGATTCCAGAAGCATGAAGTTGTGCAGTCCAATCCTGAAACCAGGAAGCCAATGTAGTCTGCTCGGCTAATCTCGCCCGCTCTATCTCCTCCATCCATCTCTGAGTCTCTTCCATTTCCCCCTGATGCTCCCTCGCCTGCCTTTGAAGTTGTTCCTATAGCTGAGAAGCCCTGGAAGTTCCCGACTTGCGTGAGAAACTGGGAGTGTTTTTCAAGACCCCTTCGCCCCTTTGTTCTAGACCCCTGTAGTAGTAGGTGTTCCCTCATGGTGGGAAAACCTCGAACATGATCCTCGTCACTACCATCGGGTCATATTGATCAATGTGAGAGAAGGCCCGAGAGAGGTCCTCATCCTAGGTCTCAGGCCATTACTCTCTCACGATCTGAGTCAACACCTCCAGAGTCACCTCTTTCACTCTCGCCTAATTAACAAGGAAAACAAAATAATATATTAATAAACATACGTTTAAAAAATTTAGAGAAAAGATATATATATATATATATAAATAAGCAAATATGTTGATTAAATTATAAGAGCATAAGACTTACAATACTTTCGGGGCACTGAGGATATACTTTCTCTTACGTATACTCCAACAGGGGGACTTCAGGGTGTTGGGCGGCCTCCTCCATCCAACCCACAAATGATCTAGAATCGGCATGATTGTTCTTCGTGTTTTTTCTTCAGTTCGCCGCGTTTATTGCAGAAATGACCTTGTTGGATAAACATATATCAAAAAAAAATTAATTAGGAAACTATTTTCATCAAATACTGTACAAGTAATTAAACACAAATATCATGTTGCAGACCCCAAATTTTGGGTTGTTGAAGTGGGCGAGAAGTTATTGTCATTCGTACTCCCTATACATAAACTCGCTAGGGGTACCCCCATGGAGGTTGCCGTCGTTCTTCCAGTTCTTTTTTAGCTAACTTTTCCACTCCTTGTACCTATATTAATGCAACACAAATGTTAGAAATTTACAATAAATGATCAACAAAATATATAACTCGATATATAAAATATAACTTGGATCCCATCACCTTTTTCCTTGCACGTCATTTTCCCACCTGCATTTGAGCTCCTTCGACACAATAAACCACACCTGGAAATGTATATATAAATGATAATATTTCTATATTTATTTAGAATTAATTAATAAGGGTAGACATACATAATTAATGAATATATAATTAACTCACCGACATTGCATTATTCACCATGTCCTTCACACACTGTGGCACGAAGGACCAGTCTGCCCACAGAATTGGGACTCTGTTATGTATGATACTTCTTACTTGACCGGAGTACCTGCACGCATTCTTTCCCAAAATCACTGATCCATCTTGCCTGGTCTCTATGACCACTCTCCCACTGTCGATGATCGTCCTCTCAAGTAGGTTGCCGGCGACGGGGCCTCTAGTCCTTTTTTCCTTGTCTTCGGCATCTGTTTCGGCTAAGACAAGGTAAAAATATTAAAACATAATCACCCAATTTAATATATAAATTATTAATAAATTTGAAATTAAATAACCAAGGTTGTTAATATTTACCCAATTCTGACATCGATGTGTTTGATACCCTTGCACTATATAGAGATGTATCAAACGGCACATAGACGTATGTTTGTTCTGGGGTAGTGAAACCAAGCTATTCTGAAAAAGGCACTCCTCGATCATCAAGAGCAGGTATGGTAGGTATCTCCTGGGCCAAGAAGAGGTGAGTCGGCGGACCACAGACCCCCGCCGAGGAACTACTTGAAGCACCAGCCTCAGAGAAATGCGGAGCCTGAGCCGTAGAGGGTGAAGGCTCCAGCCGGCGAATGTGTGGCATACGGACACCCGAAGGAACAGGACATGTAGAGGCGACCGGTGAGGGGTTGGAGGAGCCGTCTTCGTTTCAGAGCCGCCTCATGCTGGCGAGTTGGCAGACCACTACATCCTGCTGCGGTATCTGCTGAAGCAGTTCTAGGTGTCAAGAGGTCCTAGGGCCGCTATAAGTGTTGCTGATAGAAGCAGACAAGGAACTATCACCGCAAGACCCGTTTCCTTTCTTAGATCCCTTCGAATTCTTCCAGCTTAACCAATTCATAATTCCTAACGGCTAAAAACCACCCATAATACACACAAGTTAATACATCATCCAATACCAATCTAATCAAATATAACACAAAATTAATACATTTGTGCTAGACCCGTTTCCTTTCTTAGATCTTCCGGCTTAACCAATTCATGATTCCTAAAATACTACAGCCACAAATTTCACAAAATTCAAAAATTCACAAAAAAACACAAATCCAAATACCTCAATCAAATTCGAAACTGTAGCCGACAACCTAATAATATCGTCAGCTATAGTTAAATATGTTATCGGCTTTAGTCGAAACTATAGCCGACGAGTTTCCCTTCACAAACACCGACGACTTTTTTTGTGTCGTCGGCTATAGTATTATAGCCGACGACCGAAAACTATAGCTGACAAACTATTTTTGTCATCAGCTATCGTATAGTATAGCCAATGACATAAAAAATCGTCGGCCTATTTTTATTCATTTTGTCGGGTATAGTACTTATTCTAGCAGTGTTGATTAGTATTATTATATAATTTTGATAAAGACATTTAGTTTTTTTTAAATGACTTTTAGATTACAAACATGTCATATATGAATATAAAAAATAATAAAAAATAATATAAAAATATATACGGTCATTAACGGACTGAATCACTTATGATCCGGATCAGAACTATTAAGTAAACAAATCAACGAGTCGGATCTGGCCGGAGCAAGATCTGCCCCGTTGTATATCTATATATACAATGCCATATCTTCAATCCTATTTTGGAAGGCAAATCTAACTCTTGTCCATCCTAAAAATTCCTACTGTATATATATACATACAGCAATTAAAAATTCATCATTATATCTATATATATCGATCTTTAAACTACAATTACATTAATTCTTCTACTCCTAAATTACAAATTAATACATATATATATATATATGCATACTATATATCACCAATTAACATATAATTATATGTATATATATTTTCATTAAATTCAACTCAAAATCAACTCAACTAAACTAAACTCAAAATCAACAATCAACACACACACACACACACACACACACACACACACACACACACACACACACACACACACACACACACACACACACACACACACACACACACACACACCTATATATGTGGCGGGATATATAACTTCACGAACTCATTTTGTACAGCTTCCGACAACACCCAACGATTTGAGAGCGTTTTGTGTTTTTCTCACCGATTTTTTTGAATGATTAAGCTGCTGCCCAGATCTGTAATAAAGAACTGTAGCCGACAACCTAATAATATCGTCAGCTATAGTTAAATATGTTATCGACTTTAGTCGAAACTATAGCCGACGAGTTTCCCTTCACAAACACCGACGACTTTTTTTTGTGTCGTCGGCTATAGTATTACAGCCGACGACCGAAAACTATAGCTGACAAACTATTTTTGTCATCAGCTATCGTATAGTATAGCCAACGACATAAAAAGTCGTCGGCCTATTTTTATTCATTTTGTCGGGTATAGTACTTATTCTAGTAGTGTTGATTAGTATTGTTATATAGTTTTGATAAAGACATTTAGTTTTTTTTTTAAATGACTTTTAGATTACAAACATGTCATATATGAATATAAAAAATAATATAAAAATATATACTGTCATTAACAGACTGAATCACTTGTGATCCGGATCAGAACTATTAAGTAAACAAATCAACGAGCCGGATCTGGCCGGAGCAAGATCTGCCCCGTTGACAGACTTACTTGACTTCTCGCTCATTTTTTACTATCTACAATAACTTCGTTTTTACCAATTTACCATTATGGAAAATTAAGGTAAAATAATTAACAATATCCCCCCCCCCCCCCAAACTCTTTTGATTTCTCTTTCCCCTTCCGTTGCGCGCCTTCTTACCAAAACCGGTTATTTACCCCGACTGCCACGCCACTCCCTCTCTTTCTCACAAGTCACAACTCTCTCTCTCTCTCTCTCTCTCTCTCTCTCTCTCGCCACAAACAAAACCCTAATTGCTACACCGCTCCAATCGTCGCCTCTCTTGGGAATCTCCGGCTTCGCTTCACCTTCTCCGATCTCCGCACGGTTCGAACCCCTATCTCTATTCTCTTCTCGTCTTTTAATTTCTGACGTTTATTATTAATTTTATATATTTGGGGATTCCAACCCTAGAAATTAACTCCCGGGCTCCGACGCCCCGACTCCGACTCCGAATTTTATTTGGGGGGATTTTTATTCTGTCTCTCTCTCTCTCTGTTCATTTTGTTTTATATGACTCCTTGCGTAGTTGTATTTATATAAGTTCCGATTCCGATCCGAGAATTTGGGCCTTCCGACCCGGCGGGTCGCGACCCGATTCAAGTCGGTTTGGGTCAGGCGGGTCTTGGCCGCCCTGATCCGGCGAGCTCCAGTTGCTCTTCTTAATTAAAAAAAAAAAAAGCAATCTTTCGCTGTATTCAACCCGGGTTGAAAAAAACTCGGGTCGAATTTCCAGACCCTTTTCAATTCTTCAGTTAAAGCTGCCTTCTTTAACTTTCCCCATTACATAAAGATACTAATGTTCGTAAGTAACTATGTTCATGTGTTTCTGTATATATATACTCTTTAGTTGAAGTTTCAAGTATGCAACTTTAGTTGTTGGTTGGGTTTTATTGCCCGAAGATTCATTTGCATTTTGTGTTTTATCTTCAACACTGCGGTGGATTGTTTTATCATAACAAGTATAATGATAAGTCTATCTGTAATGATAAACCTATATGGAGGTTTAAACGGATTATTTACCTAGAGGTGGCTGTTATCTCCCAGATAATGTGATTGGTCAGTCCCTTTGATTTGCCTTTTCTTTCGGCTCTATGAACAAGTCTCGATGAATGTGCTACTTGCATAATGTACGTTGTATCCCTTGATCCTGCAACTATCGAATATTTGATCTTTTTTCTTTCTTTCTTTTGTGAGCTGCAATTGTATATGTTGTGTTCTGTATAATTATCATCCAATAACTCACATTGCTCTTATTCCTTCCATCATTTTGTTAGCAAGTCATTCACAGCCCTTTTTCGCTTAGTTTGAAGTTTAACTTGGGACCTCATGCTGTAGTAATTTTGTTGGACATCAGACCTTGATATATGTGAGGGTTGGTAACGTACTATGTTTTACATAACCAATCTTCCTGGATCTGGGGGTAAATTTGACACACGATATTAACAAAGTTTATGAAATATAGCCCCTAAGCTGTCTATATGAGTATAGGGATTCGGAAGGGTTGATTGTTTTCGTAGCATCAAAACTGCTATATATTGGATTAACTGTCGGCAGGGTTTGGTAGAACTAATTGTTTGTGTTGCTTTCTGTAGTAAAAACTAGAATGATTGGCAATTAGTAGTAAAAACTAGAAAGGTTGGAAGTTATGTCTTTGATCTCATAGTCATTTTCATTTATATTACTTGCTTTGTGATATGTTCATTTTTGTTGTTACTTTGAACTGTATGCGGCAGTATTATCCTTTGTTTGTGCTTGCCTAATAAGATTGTTTTGGTTCTCAGCTGGCTTATTTTTTTGTGCGAAATATTCTTAGGTTACTGGTCATAGTACTGAAAATTATCTGTGCATGATCTTTATTTGCAGATACTGTTGAAATACTAGTTCAATGCAATGGATCTGTCAGACGCTGTGATTGTCAAGTCAACCAGATTAAAATCTGTTGTGTGGAATGACTTTGATAGGATTAAAAAGGGCGACACTTGTATTGCTGTCTGTAGACATTGTAAAAAGAAACTCAGTGGATCAAGTACCAGTGGGACATCACATTTGAGGAATCATTTGATTAGGTGTCAGAGAAGAGCTAACCTTACGATACCTCAAATCTATACAGCAAGAGAAAAGAAAAAGGATGCAGCGCTAACTTTTGCAAATTTTGATCAAGAACAGAAAAGGGATGATGTTATAAACCTTGCAGATATTAGGTTTGAGCAAGAGCAAACTAAGGATGACATCAGTAACTATGGGAGCAGTAATTTCAATCAGACGAGAAGTAGATTTGATCTTGCCCGGATGATTATTTTACATGGCTATCCATTGGGTATGGTTGAGCAGGTTGGATTCAGAGTGTTTGTTAAAAATCTCCAGCCATTCTTTGAGCTTGTCACTTCTGAAGGGGTTGAGGCTGACTGTATGGAGATCTATGCCAAAGAGAAGCAGAAGGTGAGTGAACTCTTGGATAATTTGCCTGGTAAAATCAGCCTTAGTGCTGATATGTGGGCCTCCTTGGATGGTTCTGAGTTCTTGTGCTTGACTGCATATTACATTGATGACTCTTGGCAGTTAAACAAGAAGCTTTTAAGTTTCATTATGATTGACTCTTTTAATACTGAAGACATGCTTTCCGAAATTATCATAAAATCTCTAATGGATTGGGATATTGATCGCAAGCTGTTTTCCATGACATTTGATAGCTTTTCCACCAATGACAACATAGCATTAAAAATCAGAGACAGGCAAGCCCAAAACAAGTTCCTTTATTGTGCTGGACAATTATTTGATGTACGTTGTGCAGCAGATGTTATCAGTTTGATGGCTCAGGATGTCCTAGAATCTCTTGGTGAGATGACTGCTAAAATTCGAGATAGTATTCGGTATGTCAAAAGCTCGCAAGGCATGCAATTAAAATTCGATGAGATGGCTCTAGAAGTTGGAATCCAGGATCAGAGGGGCATTTGTCTGGATAATCAATTGCAATGGAATGCCACATATACTATGCTTGACATTGCGTTGGAGTACAGAGCCGTATTTTCTCTGTTGCAAGAGAACGACCCTGTCTACACAGTCTGTCCATCTGATATTGAATGGGATAGAGCAACTGTCATTATTAGTTACTTGAAGCACTTTGTTGAGGGTACTAATGGTTTTACAAGATTCAAGTCTCCAACTGCAAATCTATATTTTCACGAGCTCTGTAATGTATACTTGCAGCTAAATGAGTGGTGCAAGAATCCAGATGAGTACATCAGTTCATTGGCTTTTAAGATGAGGAGCAAATTTGAAGAATATTGGCAGAGATGTAGCTTGGGTTTAGCAGTTGCGGCTGTGTTAGATCCTCAGTTTAAGATGAAACTGGTGGAGTACTACTATGCCCAAATTTTTGGAAGTGGTGCCCCGGGCCGGATTTCTGATGTTTTTGATTGCATCAAAGAGCTGTATGACGAACATTCCATCAGCTTAGCTTCTCTGGATCAAGGTCTGACTTGGCAAGTCGGTGGTAGTTCTCGCTTGCCAAGTTCTGGAAGGGACTCTAAGGACAGGCTGACTGGTTTTGATACATATCTGCAGGAAACTACTCTGAATGAAGGCTCAAAATCAGATTTAGACAAGTATTTGGAGGAACCTCTCTTTCCTCGTAATGCCCCTGGATTTAACGTATTGAATTGGTGGAAAGTTCATACTCCTAGATATCCTATACTATCGATGATGGCACGCAACATCTTGGGAATGCCTATGTCGAAAGCTTCATTAGACTTAGCATTCAATACTGGTGGAAGACTGCTTGATCGCGATTGGAGCTCATTGAAACCGACTACTATCCAAGCATTGATGTGTGCGCAAGACTGGATACGCAGCGAACTAGAAAGCTAATGCAGCTAAATTATGGTTCTTTGTTTATGTTGACTATATTATCAAGTTTTTCATTATCAGGATCCCAACTGTTCCCGTATGCCGGGTTAAAATTTTGAAGTCAATTACGTTGGTCTTCATTCTATTCTTCGATAGTGTTGTGTAAATTCAGTAAGGATATGGGCATATGGCCCCTTCCTGGTGGCGCTGAAGTAGACGTAGAACTGTTGATTGTAAGGGAATTAGGGAGGGAGCATAAACCTAGTGCAATTGGCAAATGCTTTTACCAGGTTACTTTTCAGCCTGGTTGTACTTGTAAGCTGTAACTATCGAAATTCTGGCAGAAGAATTGAACTCTTTTTAAAAGCATTTTGATACCTGACCAATTTTTTGGAACTTTGCTGGCGTCTTTATATGCCAAACAGCCAAGTGGATGTTTGCCTAGTTTACTGACAAAAATAATTAAAAAAACGTTCTTCAAACAGTACAGAGTACAAACCAACCTGTAGAATGCAGATAGTGGAAATCGAAACATGACCTAAACCCTAACGAGAAAACAAAACCAACTCCATCACAAATCCACAGCTAATTAGATGCTGCAGCTCATTTCCCTCTGACAACTTGGTCTCTGTTCTGACCCAGTTGGAACTTGACAATTGACACCCAGTTAGCAAACACTTCCATAACAACACAGAACTTCATTAGACAATAACCAATCCTATAATACTAGCTAGCTAGCTGGGGTTTCTTCGACAGTTGGCCCATTACTTGAAGCAACATGCTCAACTTACCCAATCCTATAATACTTGGCACCAAAGGACTAGGCGATAACAGAAAAAATGAGCAGAGTCCTTTCAAGTTTGCTGTCACACATTGGATTATACTGCAAGCATTTCAATTCCTACAAATTATTTATGCTCTAGGATTGTGAAGTGGCATTTATAGTTTTAGGTATGGCATTGAAAACGAAGCCTTCTTTCACCATCATTTCCAAGTAACATCATTGCTAGCTCTGTGGTCCCTTAGAAACCAGTTCACAGTGAGTCTAATATCATCAATCCTTTTGGAATGGGGCATTGGCTTTGTACTTCAGATTGGGTATCCCATTCCCTCTCTGTTTCTTCCAACTCCAAAAGAGAGCAAAAGACCTTGATAACATTAGCAATGCATCTTATTCAGCTAGCTTAGCTTTGTGTCAACTTTTGCTTTTGCCCACAACTTGCACCTAAATTGTCATGGGGGATGTTGTGCACTTGTGCATATTTTTCTATGAAATTTATAGATGCGCTTTTTCTCTAGTAATACCCAAACCCTTTTTTTTGTCAAATTTTGTTTACCCCAAATTTGAAGGAAATGAAGGATATTGTTGGTATGACATTCAGCATTTTTGGTAATTTGGTTGTGTCATGGTTCATGATCAACACTATCATTGATCGAACATTCTAATCAGGTCATCCCATCTTTACAAATTACAAATCTATGAAAATTATATTTAGAACATCTTCTGAACCAGTTACCATTTTTTTTAAAGGCACATGCCCCAAATTTATTAATGCCTGCATTTACCTCAATCAACAAAAGAAAAATTCTAGCATAGAACTTCCCGGATAAATGAGATAATCAAGTGTCTATTCTAACCAAATCTCATCAATACCACTATTACTAACAAGATATACATTTATGACCAATTTACGTTTCACAAGACGCACAGGGACGGACCATCGTTGAGGCAAAAGGGGGTCATATTCTCTTTCATGGTCCACCTAACTTTTTTCAAATTATTATATGTCCCCATTAACATTTCTCAACCAATGAAAAAAACCCATAACTTATAATTTGACCCCTCAATTTCTTATAAATTTTCTTAATTGTAACTATTAATTATTTGCATACCCCTTATTTGTTATATTATAATGTTTGTTACTTAGTACGTTGATAGGTGAAAAACTACCCTCAAAGATATATCTATTTTTATGCAATTATATCTATGTAGTTTAACAATAAATATGAGTAATTATCCACAGAGAATTAGTGAAACTGAGACTCAAGGACACAAGAAACACAAAAAAATGCGAAAGTCAGAAATCTGGCAGATTCGATTACTATATGCAAACTAATTTACAAATATTACTTACACTAAACCAAAAATTACAAAAATTTAACACACGATACTAGACTCAGTGGTGGATTACTACACAGAAATGGAGGGTATTCAGAGTTAATTTGGTTGCCGAAATAATTTTTCTAAGCTACAGCTAATGCAGAAAAATGTAGATTTCAGAAAAGTAAATATGTTGAAGAAATTAGAATTAGATGAATATTAGGAACCTCTTTCCAACCTAGATAACCTACGATTACACCCACCTAATCTAAATAACCATGGATGATTATTCCTCATGCAAGACTTATGGTTAAGTCAACGTGCATATTACTCTCTTACTTGACATGAAAGAGGGAGTGGTTATTTGCTCTAACTTGATCCATAATTAACCGACTTATACATATGGTGGTATAAGCCTAGAGAACTAGAGTCATTATGTTCTAAGAATGTTTGAGGAACAACAAAGCTTTAAGGGTTGATTTGATGGTCACCCTTATGTCTTTAAGGAATTACTTCACACAAGAGCTTATTTTGTCTCTATTGAACATGCGATAATATGTTGGTTATGCACACACTCAAGACACTAGATTCTACAACATGCAACTAAGTTGGCCACCAAAGAAACATATAGTAGAAATCATCGATGGAAGAACAGTGAAGTAAAACTCATCCAAATTGTTATTAAAATCACAAGGGGGTCAAAATCGTAAGCATGTCTAAGGCTTCGATCCGCTTCTAACTAGGGAAATTAGCTACTCATAGTTTGAATTACACAATAGAAAAACATGATGGAGAAGGAAGAATAAACCAAAAGCTCTAGAATTCTCGAAATCTTCAGTTCGACGGGTCGAGAGTCGGCTCGACGGGTCGAAAGATGACGACTGAGAATCCTTGGTTGCGACGCTTCTTCTTCCTCGACTTCTTTCTAAAATTCAACAACCCTACTTTAATTTGCTCCTCAAAAGATGCTTATATAGGTATGATCTTTGGTCTCTCCTCATCAATTCAAGGTTGAGTCATCGCCACATGGACGTTCACATCATCATTCCTTATTTGAATAGAATTCACTTTTTATTGATCTTTTTAGTATTTTCCTCCGAATAACCTAAATAAACAAAAAAATAATTAATTACTGAAAAACTAAACAAATAAACAAAGTATTTTTCGGAATAATTAAGCACAAGAAAGTTGTTATTTATGCAATTATCATACGTACCTTAACATATAAGTTTGATCTCCTAAGGGGCACAATATAAGGGATAGAAAGAGATGAATACATCCAATGGTTGTGATTCAAAAACACAAAAATTATGGAAGGATCGTGTTAATTACTTTCAATCGCAGCCATTAGATGTGATCATCCATTTTCATCCCTTATATTAATTGTGTCCCCTAGAAGAGCAAGCCCCCTTAACCTAACTATATATCTTTTAACAAAAAAAAAACTTAGTAATATGTTTAATCTCTATATAAAATGTTTATACTAGTTAAAAACTATGAATTATTAATTATTAAACTTGTGATTTTCTTCCTAATTTATTTACTTAACTTGAATCAATCTTATATATAATTAAAAGAATAATTTAACATTAAACATAATCTTGAGTGTGTGTGTGTGTTTTTTTTTGGGGGGAGGGGGGGACTCAACGTGTATTACTCAATATATAACTACTTAAAAAACAAATTTTAAGTAGTTAATGTTCCGGTATTGGAGGCACATGATCGACGCACATGTAAAAGAAAATCAAAGAGGAATAGACTATATATACTGACCCGGTTCATATGACAACTTCCCATTATTTTATATATGCTGTTGAGGTAAGACTGAGAGTAACCATATATGCTTAGTTCCGTGACAGCAAAAATCTTGAGAAAAATATATATCCCTTTGCAATCCACTAGATTTGTACCAATGGGTTTTGAACTCTTGATCCCTAAAATTCATACAGATTTCACTAATGATTAAATGTCAATTTCAGGGAAGCATCACAAGTTTAGCAAAAATGGTCGATACAAGAAAATGCAGAGTTTCCCCAGAAATGAGATATTTTACGCTGAGAGGTCAAATCCTTTTAGGATGTAGGATGTGAAGCTTCTATCAAATTCCTGGAGAAAATCAAATACGTGCATCAAGGATTTTCATTACGTCTGCCATTTTCATTTTTCCTCTTTTGGATTATCCTAGCCATCCTGGGATTCACTCGCTATCTATATAGAAAGTTAGCTTTGCCTAACCACAAAGTTAGCTAGGGTTTATCAAAAAGAAATTCTTTTTTCTTTATATACGATATCGATCTCTCGTTAATTTATTTTGTAAACTTAAAACTTGAAGGTTTCAAACAACAAAATGAAGTAATTAGTGAACTATATGTATACATGATTTGGTGCTTGAATAAACATAATATGAACTGAGATTTTAGAGTTTGTGTAGCTTTACTTCGTGCACGCATGTGTGGTGGTTTCTAGTATCTAGGTGCAAAGTCTTTTCATTATGCAATAGAAATAATTAATAAAAAATCCGCACGAACAATTATTCGATCTTTTACTTCTATATAGACGCTGTCCACCTCCCATTTCCAGTGGCACTGGTCATGTCAAAATCTATGGAGATAAACTTCATGATCATCAAACCTGTAACACTAATATAGAAGTTACATCAACATGACAACAATGGGACTAAGTTATCATTTTTTGATGAACTCGTGCATGGGAATTGCATGCCCCTTTCATATGAGTTGTTCCAAATTTCACTTGGTGACCTTACTACAAAAAATGGCTTATACGAATCTACGATGTATACTTTTTGCTAGTTTATTTTTGTTGTAGTCTTTACTAATACAAAAAAAATGGGGGTAGAAATAAAGGGCCTCTTATGTATTGGTCTATCAAATCATATGTATCTAACTATTGAGCCATTGAGGTATCACTTCATCGATGGAACGTCAAATGCATGTCTGTTATCATATCATATGGAATGCCTACTCATTCGATCAAATCAAAGTTAAAGGCTATAATGTCCATCTAGTGATACATGACATGATATCTCCTATCTTGACATCGTACGTACACAAGGATATGGATGATAGCTACTCTTCTTGATCGGCTATGTATACTGGCCATTGTATTTTGCACATATATATAGTGAGGGAGGATCTAGAGAGGGCCCCTTTACTTTAAAAGTTTGAGGACTTCTTCATTTTTATACTAGTATATAACATAATTTAGTGATATCAATCGTTGATGTTTTAGATTCTTTTGTAAGAAGGGTGTCTACAAAAAATCAACTAAAACCATAAATCATTTAGTCAATCAATTAGTGTAAACAAATGTAGACCATTAGATATAATAAAAACGAAAAAATGTGTTGATCGAATGGTTAAACGTTTTTCGATTTGGTTAATTTTTTGTGTGATTCATGTGTGTATGTATTTAGAGAATGAGTGATTTAAATCATTAAAATATATGTTAACTTTAATAGTTTAAGAAAACCCTCTCTAGATCCTCCCTCATATATAGTAGAGATGAGACGTATCAACATAGTTAAGTTTTTTATTTTTTGAAAGGAACATAGTAAAGTTTTATGTTAGGTATGTTTTCGCTCACCACGAGTGTTTTAGAAATGGATAACCAAATGATCTAGGTATACTAGCATTTGGCACACATGTGATGCGTGTGTAAGGAGTTTTAATTGCAGGTTTGATCCATGAAGGAAGAAGTGGGAGTTTGAACTATGTACGTAGCAACTCTCTAGTTAGCCTCCATTCATCGGTTTGTTTCCTGCTCTTTCTCTTAATGTTTGATTACAATTACACCCCTCTAAATTAATCATTCAATAATGTTAATTAATCTTTAGAGAGTATTTTTGCCCGATTTTGATATTTTGTGAAACAAGATGAGTTCCATTGATAAGTGGAGATTGAGCTTCTAAAATTAACGGTTATATATTGACAGCATGTTGAGATATATTATTCTTTCACAACCAAAAATCTTAAACGCCAATTTGGAATTTCTTTCTAATCCTTTACCTCATTTTATGGCGGAATATGTAATGAACGAGTCATCCACCTTTCTACTATGGGAAAGATTTTGTTTATAATCTCGTTTAGAACAACTATGTACGTTTTAGTGAGTAGTGATCATGATTTGGATACAAATATTAGCTAGCTCGATCTTACACATCAAAGATGAACTTAGGCCAATTTCAGTCCTGAAAGGTTATATTTGGTTTGGTTATAATTTAGCCTTCAAAATATATTATTTTAATGAATAATAATGACTATATTTTGTACCATCTCCCACCCATAAGGGTTATAGTTTGAATTTTTATATTATTTTATTAATTCAAAGTTTTGAACTTATATATATTCACTGATAATTTATTTAACAAATAACTCATTATTAATATTTTAAAATATTACATTTTTTAAATTTATTTACTATATTACCGTTGCATATATTATATTTACTAAAAAAATTAAAAATATATTTCAATATTTTTAAAGTATTACACATGATAAATTTATTATATTGATAATATTATTTTACAAAAATATTATGATTATTATTGGAGTTAAGAAATTAAAATAAATTGATTAATTAAATGATACAACCATATCATTTAAATTGAAATGAACATTAATTAAAATTAATATTAACCACTAGATACATCAATTTTTTAGTGTTAAAGTACAATTGTAGTCCTCACAAAATATAGCACAGGGCTATACCAAGAGCCATATATAGCCCAATATTTGGCCCAATCGGGCTACTTATAGCATTTTTGGTATAACCCAGCCCTGGGTTGGAGACGGTTTTTAGCTGATTTTAGGGCTATATCAAGTCTTTGGCCCTGGGTTGAAGATGACCTTAGTAGACATTGGCATCTAGCTAGGCATTCTAATCATTTCTAATTCATTTTTTCACCCAATTTTTCCAACAAAAGATCGATACAAAAGCGTGCACGACTAGAACCATTTAACGACTTTTTTTTTTTGAGTGACATACAGATAATTTTTAGGGATCACCATCAAATTATTTTCTAAGTTAATCAGTACTAGAAATGCTTCTCATCAAATCAAACGAATGAATGATAAATGAAGCTAACAGTGAAGCAAATGGGTTGTTCCCAATTCTTACCCAAAATGAACTCAAAAGAAGGGATTGTGAAACAATTAACAGGAGTGTATCACATGGGAGTCTCCTTCGCTCTGTATCTCTATTCTAGCAAGTGACTATCTGCTGTAATAATGCAAGAGAGAGATAGAGAGAGAAAATGAGAAAGAGGTAGTAGTGATGAAAACTTTCAACCGCTGCAGTTGTGATGAGGTCAGAAACAAATCTAGAATAGAAGCCAACCCAAAATCCATGAAGCAAATAACATGGGGAGAGAGCTCCTCTCAGTTTGTTTGTTTCTTCTTCTATTGTCACCGAGCTTTGATCTTCTTCTGATCTCCTTTGATCTCACTTCTTCGTTTTGTATTGAAGCTGTTGCTGAAATGAGTTGCAACATAATAAGTCTCTCTCAAAACGAGTCGGGTCCCAATTCAAAACTCTGATTCATTCGTCAACATAATAATAAGTCACTCTCCAAAAGGTCCTTTATTCATAATTTCATATCATATCACCTTAGCTTCCCTTTTCCCCATACATGAAGAAATGGACGGTTAATGGAGCATGAAAGTAAAAAACTCCTCAAGCTATATAGCGCTCCATATACCATAGTGAAATCATATCATATCCATATTTCTCTATGGATTGTTGTACTCCTCTCCAATGCTCCATTACTAACCTATGCTTGGTAGAGAGACATATATAGTATTCTAGACCCAACCAAAAGAAAAATAATAGTGTGTTGGGTCATGGTTGAGGGGTCTATTTTCTGTCCATAAATACATATCTGCTGAACCAAACCATTTCCACATCTGCAAACTCTACTCCTTATAGCTTAACCATAACAACGAACCAAGAGAGAGAGAGAGAGAGACTCAACTCTACAAGTAATTTCTTCTTTCATCCTCCTATATTTAATTTCTACTAGCTACTACGTTTGGTTAGTGGGTTTACAAAAGCTCACACGCAAAGGATCAACTTAAATGTTTTTCTTCCTTCATTTGTTATATGGTTGTGATCACAATGAGTCTTTTTCTTTTGCCAACAGATAAGAACTGAGCTATTCAATTTGGGGTAGATTTTTTTACCATTTTTATGTCATCTTTGCAAAATTCCATGGAGTTCCCAAAAGAGATTACACATGCTGATGATCCTGAGAGCTCCTCCCAGAAGAAACTTGGCAGAGGGAAAATTGAGATCAAGAGGATCGAAAACACTACTAACCGGCAAGTCACCTTCTGCAAGCGCCGCAACGGTTTGCTGAAGAAAGCTTATGAACTATCTGTTCTTTGTGATGCTGAGGTTTCTCTTATTGTCTTCTCTACCCGTGGACGCCTCTATGAATATGCTAACAACAGGTTTAAGTCATTTCTGAAATTCACTTAGTTTCTCTTCTGTTTCTGCTTCAATCCACTTCTCAAAGTACCTCTTCGAATTAACACTATTTTTTTTGCATGGAATTTGTGCATTGTATGACCATCATGAACCTTTGAGTATCTGAGACATAAATTTCTTTGCTCATTCTGCGTTACTAGGGTCATGAAGATTTAGTACTCAAGTGTGGCCTTAACTATGATTCACATCATATATGTCTTCATTTTCTTGCTTTTGTATGCTTTCCTTTATGAGCTTTGAGGTCTATTTCTCCTAAACGTATAAAAGATTAGATCTTTGGAGTATTTCTTTCTTTGTTTTGTGTTTTTTTTACTCTCCCAGTCATTTGCTTGACTGGGGTTGCAGATCTGATGGTAATTAAGAAATAGAAAGAGAAGTGCTTGTTGAGTATTTGTAGTAGGACTAACAGTCGTGAGAAAGCAAAATCAGCTTAGGTTTCAAAATTTTGCAGGGTCTGCTAGATTTAGCATGCTTGTGTATCATTTTCTGCAAAAATAGCTATTTTCTTGTTTCTCTCTTCTTCTCTCTCTTCACATATCATGTATCAGTCAATAAAAAGCTAAATTTGAGTCTGCACAAAGTATTTTTAATTTTTAATTTTTTTTGGAGGGGTTGGGGGTGGTGTCTGAGACTCTGCGCAAAGCTGTAGAGCTCTCATTAGCCCGTTCCCTTATGACGCTTCATTACTAAAATGTCAGCTCACTGTACAGTACAAGCAGAAAACCCATAATTAAACATTGGTCAGTTTTCCAGAACTGATTAGCTTCACAAGTTTCATAGTTATGGAGATCTGCGTTTAATTAATATTCTCTCTAAGCTTTTGCTGGACGCTTTAGGGTATGATTAGCTAGGGTTGCCAAAGTCGAATAGCTAATGAGCTATTGGTACTTTAGATATCACCTATATGGTCTCTGCCTGATGGATGGTTCACATCCTCAACAGTTCATATATAAGAAAGAACTCCAACAGTTCAAAAAACTCAAATGATTATTCTTTAAATCTTGTAAAAGTTATGTCTTTTTAGGCCGGAAACACCGTTGTATTGGAAATTTACAGTAAAAATACCCAAAGTCTGGATCTTGTGCTTAATTAGGTTCTTGTGCGCGTGTGTCCCATGACCAGTTTACCCTATTGATAAGACTGGTGATGAACATATGCTTAGCAGTTTAGAGGTTCTTGTGTGAGCTAGCTGTGTTTCTTTCTTTGTTTGAGCAAAGACATACGAATCTTTGGTCACGTCACTAAGATATGATGTTTCTGTTCTTCACTCGATCTGGACAATAGAGCTTGTGTCATGATTTCTTGTTTTACTTCACCCTCTCCTTCACTTAAATCTTCTGCTTTCACCAGGACTAGTTAACTTACCTCAAAACTTAACACTGGTTAATTTAATACTGATCGATGATAATTACATTGCCTGCATAAACTCAGAAAAAAGTTTGATTAAAGCTGAGGAATGGGTAAAACTGGGTACGAACCAATAAGAGATGAGGGTTTCTTTCACAGTTAGGGCTCTTTTTGGTGAATGGACAAGGTAAAAGTCTGAGAAGAAACATCTAAAAATGGCTGCCAGTGAGGGACTCAGAAACTTCAGAGTTTCAGAGACACAAATGGATATAAATTCTTTACAGATCCTTTTGAATAAAGAATTGGGATTGGGAAGAACATGTTTCAAAGGTCCCCATTTTGAGGCCATCGAGGTGGGTATGAGGGTGTATCGATAGGCTATTACCCGGTCTGTGATGGGTTCTTGACACGTGTCATAGATGGAGAGACTGTGAAGGAGGAGCCAATCATAGGTTGGGATCTTCTGCCAGCATGGCAGGGACAACCAATCACAAGGTCGACAATATTAAGGTAGTAAGAGTTTCATGGGAGTGTGAATTAATGCCTTGTTTGGTGCTGTTCATAATTTCATATAACATGAAACTATATTTAAATAGCCCTGGTGGAGCCGCGTGGCATGAGTGCTCCTCAACACCCCCAACTAAGCCTTTATTTGATTTTGTACTACTTATTTGAGATATTTATATAATTCAATTCATGTTGTACTGAAAAAGTGAAATACATAGTGTTTGAGAAGTACTTACAAAGACAGATTGAGCTATGATAAGAACATGCTGCAATTTTTGCTGTTTTGAGTATATTCTCCTTAACGGTCAAATATGTGTCAACAGTTTTTCTAAATCCTAAAAAAAATGCAAAATAAAATGAGATGTGCTGAGGGTTTTAAATTATTATACTCCTAGAGAGGGGAGGAATATACTAAGTCGTAAAATGCTTCCTACTTTTGTACAGTTCATTTTGTCCAAAGCTACGTTAGTGAACTTCACAAGCAGAAATTTCTAATTCATGTTGTCAAATTAACACACTTGTGAGTTGTGATGGAAGTATATAACAATAGTGAAAACTAAGAACTTAATACAATTTTCAGTTGTTTTATTTTTTCCGAAACTTTCATTTTCTTCCTCTTTCTAAGTTCTCACTTTATAAACAGGAGGATAAAATATGCTCATAGAGTTGGACACCTCTTGAGTCAACACTAATGCTTAAGTTTCCTAAAAATGATATAGGCAATGCCATACTATTCACAAAAGCACCTAGTCTTATGACTCTTATCTCCTTAATAACAATGCTTGGCCAGGAAATTTGATAACACACATTCTTTAATTGTTCCTTCTTCATCCTTTGATATATTTCCCTCTGCGTGAAACCGAAAGATTAACAGGCCGGCTACCTTATTTTCTAGTGAATGAAATTGTCACCCTATAAACTACTATCTTTTCAAGCCACAAATAACATTTGTTCTGAGTTGAGAATATATACTATCAGTACGTGTGGACCATTTGCTACAATGTTATTAGTTCATACATAATCATATATAGCAAACAGTTTGTGATCCATTTGCAACAATGTTGAGGAACAACAAATTGAAACAAATATATTTAATGCACAAATCAATTCAAACTGAACAACAATGTGCAGTTGTGCCCTAATTAATTCCTTTTACTGAAATATGTACCACATTACGCTGGAAGTTTATATATGTTGTGATGCTTTATGGAAAATCGATATACTGTATATGGATCATAACAGATAATATGTATGTAAGTAGGGATCTTACCTTAGTCTTCAAGAATTCAGAAATCCCACTCCTATTGCTTGAATAATTTTGTGTGTGTTTTTCTTACCACCAAGAACTGCTGATCAACAGAGATCGACATGCAAAACAATTTGAAGAGGAGGTTTGGGCTCTAGGGCACGTATTCTTAGACTGAATAGACAAAACAGTAGGCGGCTATCTATGTGATTCTTTCCTCTACAATGTTCTATATTCCCCTCCTTCTATATTCATCTCATAGTTTTTTTATTTTATTTCTTATATATAATGATAAACAATTTATAAAAAATAAATAAAAGAGAATCATAGAGAGGAGGGGAATCATAACCTTGATATTGATCATTTATGTGCAATTTCTTACCCAACAAACTTGTGTCTCCTTTGATTTTCGTTCAGTTTCTTCTGTTATAAAAGCTTTTTGACCTGCTTATCTGTTTTCTTGTTATAGTGTGAGAGCAACAATCGAAAGGTACAAAAAGACATGCGATTCTTCAAGCAGTGGATCTGTTACTGAAGCCAATGTTCAGGTAAGCCATTTTCCATTTCTCGGATGACTAGAAAATATGCCTCTAGTTTTGCATACTTAAAAGGACCTTTTCATACGTATGTACAATGGAAACCCTAGGAATCTCAGTGATATGACATCCTTTTGTACCTGTATAGGTCCCAGTACTCAAATCTTACCAAATTTGGATTCAAGAACCCTAAATAGTAAGTTAAGTGAAAGATTGTAAAGGCAGTATAGACAATAGTTTGTATACTGTAGAAGAATGTACAAATATAATCCCAGTGAGCAGTAAACAACATAGACAATAGTTTAACTTTTAGCTCCATATAGAAATGAAAAATGCTTCTAGTCACTACTCAATATTTTTTCAGTCTCTTATTCTTCTTGACTATAACAGTGGAAACATAGTAAACGATTAATTTCTGTTTTGATTCTTAAGCTGGAAAAGCCCTTTTTTTTGTATACTGCTGAAACTCTGGATATATAGTATTGCATGATCACTATCCAGCATCCTCCTTCTAAAGCATATCACCTCTTTATGAGTACATAGTAATGTATTTGCTACATGGTCTCAGTTTTATCAGCAAGAAGCATCCAAATTAAGAAGACAGATTCGCGAAATTCAGAATTCAAACAAGTTAGTATTAAGTGTACATTGAGTGATCTATCTATCTTTTTATCCATCTACTATCTGCTGGTCTAATATAGTTGTGATATGTGTATATGTTGTCTGCAGGCATATACTAGGTGAAGCTCTCGGCACTTTGAGCGTCAAAGAACTCAAGAACCTAGAAGGAAGATTGGAGAAAGGAATCGGGAGAATTAGATCCAAAAAGGTACTTACATATAGTGTGCATATATAATCCTATTCTACCCATATCATATTAGTTTGCTAAAGTATTTCACATCTCTGAGATTTGTACTGAGAATTTCACTAATATATTCCAATGTTTGCCACCAGAATGAAATGCTGTTTGCTGAAATCGAATATATGCAGAAGAAGGTAATCATTCTCCTTTCTAACTCTAGTTTTTTTTTTCTTCTACTCGATACTCATGTGGTTTGTCATGGAGTTCTAATGTTAGTGTTTATTATCATCACGCATACCCCAATACCAAAATGCTAAGAATAATATTAGAAATGGCTCAAAATGAACTGTAAAGAAAGTTAACTCTACTTCATGAAATGATGGTAGTGAAACATTGAACACGAGATCATATATGTTAAATGGAAATTTTCTCTTACCAGACAATCTAGTTATCGATTAATTGATTACGCAGATATACTACAATCTCTAGCAGCCTAGTAGCATACATCACATGTCAAATATCTAATAAGGGAACACTGCTCTTGGTTATATATCTTTCCTGTATGCTGTACGCATATACAAGCTACGTACCCATATACAATCATAGTTATACATTCTTGAATACTTATGTAATAGTATCCATATGAAATCCTCAATGTATAACCTGACATTGTGCCATACTTGGCCGGTCAGTTCAAGTGGCTGCATGTATAGGTGGGTCTGAAACTCTGAATTGCAGCATGTGATGACTGCAAGCTGTTTCAAGCTAGTTTCTAGGTTGTCGTTTTTTAACCTTCTTGAAGATCACACACTACTTGTAGGTTGTCGTTTTAACCCTTGGTACAGCATTTGATTGATGATTCAACCTAGGTGCTCTCACATCTAAGCATGGACAACATTTTTAGCTTACCCCTCAAAGTTGGCTTTGATGATATGGCATGAAATTACATTACTCCAATTACTTTGATCAGATTAACCTCTCTAGCTCTTTAATTTTTCTCTTGTGACTGATCCAACTTAAATGAGGACAATTTGTGCACATTATGCAGGAGATTGAGGTGCAAAACCAGAACAACTTTCTGAGAGCAAAGGTATAAACTTGACCTGGTTGAGAGGGATTCTCATTATATCAATCCGTACTAATACGGATGTTAATATTGCATTGCATTGTACAGATAGCTGAAACTGACAGGGCTCATCAGCAGCAGCAAACAAACATGATGCCAGGAACGTCGTCTGCGTATGATCAATCAATGCCTCCTCCTCAAACATATGATAGGAGCTTCTTCCCTGTAATCCTCGAGTCCAATCACCACTACAATCGCCAAGGCCAGAACCAGACACCTCTCCAACTCGTGTAAGAATTCCTAACCTTCCATAAACGCAGCCAATGAGGCTAAACGATGACGAAACTTTGATCTCTTTGCTTTAATTTTTCTTTCTTTTCTTGGCTGCAGTTGACATGCTATAGAAGGAAGCCTGCTGATCTTTTCAGCCTCGATCTTCTGATTTCTTGATTCTATCTGATTGACTCTAGTTTGAAAATATGTGTATGAAACAGGTCTTTCATAAACTCGGTATTAACTAGCTAGGTACTCCTTGTAACTATGAACTCCATGCTGCTCTTTTACAGTGTGTATCAATATTCTATGACAATTTAATAGCCTATTCGATTTCTTACTCCCATCAAAAGTTGAAGTTCCATATCCTATATATATTTTTGTTAGGAAAACGTCAAAACTTCGTATATGAAGATGGCAAGATGCTGCATTGATTTCCAATTTGTTCCATGTCCTAAACGTACGCAACGTTCAGGAAATATGAATGAGGAACCTAGACAAAAGATCATAATTGGTTTCCACTTTGTGGCAAACGGAATTTGTAGGGTTTGCCTAATGCCTAGGGAACCAAAGCAAATGTATATGTTGAATGGTAGGGCTTATGATAACAACATATATATATGAATGACGATTTTTAGTAATGCAAGAACAACATAGATATACGGTTCATGTAATCAAGTCGGGGTATTTAGGGATGGAGATAACGATACAAACTTGTATGATTGTTTATGCAAGAATAAATCTAGCCAACTTCAGTGTATACTAGTTTGGTATCCTCAACTCATATATTGTACACCAAATATACTCAAATCAGTTTGATACAAACAACATGAAAGTTACTTGCCTACCTCTATAACTAACCAGTTTATTTTAGAATTAGTGAATGTACTATTGGGAATTAGTGACATGAGTGTACTTATGGAACTGAAGACTAAATGCCTATACAGATACCCATGCCTTTGTGCCAATGACTAAATACCATATCCTGCCCAACTCACTTATCTGGTGCCAGCACGGCAGCACTTATTGTTGAGCAAGACAGACATATCCATTACTGACATGGTCGCAGTGTAGTGGAAGACTTAACAGAACTGAGCTACAAGAACAACTTAAATAGAAAACAGAAATTAATTGCATTTTTTTTTTGGTAAGTCGGACAAAAGTTGGGGACTAAAAGGGTTTGAACTTGGGGGCAAGCGGGGAGGCACACAACCTTAGCCATTAGACCAATCTCAAATGCTCAGAAATGAATTGCTTTAATAGAAAGTTAACAAAGTTTCATCATTGAGCAAAGAAGTTTCAATAATATCCTGAGTTAATTTACAGCATCAATTGTTAGATACACTTCCATGAAACTTATATCACTTTATCTGCATTAAGGAAGGATGAATATCCTGATTCTATGGTATTATATCGACTGAGTACCTTCGTCTATTGTCTATTATGGACATGAAATAGCCATCTCAGGTGTCTAAGACTTTAGTGTGATGAGCAGAGACTGAAGCCAAAACCTTCTTCCCTCTGATCCCATACTATGTCTGATATGGCTTTTGATCCCAAAATGAATATGTGAAAGCAAAAAGAACTTTATCCCCTTCACCCCATGATTTTACATCTCCTAATAAACTTGTTTGAACAATTTACATGTTTATTCCACAAGCCTCGTACCTCTGGAGACCCGATCTCGAGCCATGGTTTGGCTGGGCCACTGAAATGTATAACCGCAGCAGCTTCAACTATTTCTAGGGGAACTTCTGGGGAGCGATGACCTAGCCCGGCTACATGCCATAATGGATCAATCGGATGCACATGACCCTCAAATGCGATTAAAGCGGGTGGTTTTACTCCTGGAGACCACAGTGTCAATCCAGATTTCTTGCTCTGAAACACAAAAAAGAGTCTAGTATCATGGCAACAGACCAACATGAAATCTGTAATTACATAACAGAGATATAATGTATTGAGCTTTTTTATTTCCTTAGCGAAGATGTACCAATGATTTTTTTTTTAAAATCTAGTATCACGTATATGATTATCATATACGTGATACCATCTAGACAAAAATAACTAGAGAAAACATGAGACTAACTTCCATGCACTTCCCCAAGCCATCATATGAGAATATACTTACAAGTTTTAGCCATTGATGGTAGGTTTCTGTTATATTCGTCCTCCTCCAAGCTTCAAGGTCAAACACATTCACCCCATACTGCCACACACAACGATCACGAACAAAGTTGGATGAAATCGGTGGGTGTGAAAAATTGAAGTAATCCTTGTATTTTCTTCCTGGGCAGCAATTGTCCCCGCACCATGAATTGACTACTGCACCAACAACATTCCCACCAAGATCCATTTCCCACAAAGACGATATGTCACGTTGTACTACAATATCATCCTCCAAGAAGACTATCTTGTTGAGATCTGGAAACAGCTGTGTGGGCAACGAAATTTACATACAATTTCATTGATCCCATCAAGGATCACATATGAAAGAAATAAAGTAATTACCTCAGGGATATAAATCCGAAGAAAGTTCATGAGCGAAAGGCTGCTGGGATTCAAAGCTTCAAGGTATCTTTTATGTTGTTCATCATATTCAAAGTTATACTCTTTCAAACTCTTGTAATACTGTCTCCAGATTGAGCGGTGAATCTCTAACATCTCTTTGACTGCAACATTTACTTCCTGAGACCAGTCATATTGGTGTAACCCTTTAACTTCCACCGCCGCTGATTTGATAGAATTAGTTGCAAACCATGCATGCATAGGAGTGTAAGTCTTTTTGTCAGTGACTATATGAAAAAACAACTTTTCAGGGTTGGCTGAATTTTGGACTGTAGAGGAGACAACAACAGAAGCTGCAAGGACATTATCAGTTAGGAGAACCAGATGGTGAAAGGAGGGATCAGAGAGTCGTGAAACATATTCAGGTGGAGGTAAACGAGATCGAGCAATTGCATTTACTGCATACTCTTCGGCTAATTTGAGGCAAAGACAATGTACACCCTTGGGCACACCATGTGAAGCTAAATGCCAATATATTGACTCCCTCTGCCTTGCTTTCTGAACCTTGTGTTCCATCTTTGAGAGCTGCATGTTTAAGCAAGGATATCTTTTAAATGTACATATTGATTGAAAGTTATTACTGTGTTGGGAACAAAACTACATGGATAGTTTTAAAGAGTGCAAAGGTCAGTCCCAATGGCTTGGCTATATTTCATTTTGAAACCATCTTTAACACATTATCTACTAGACTAGTTTACCAATGAAATAAAGAATTGGCATCAATTCCAACAAATAGCAACCCAAAACAGGAATTATATTTGAACTAATCAGCAAATCGCAGTGTGTTTCTAGCTTATTACCACACTTGAAGGTTTTCTGAATTATTAAGTTATGGTTTTTCTTTTACCACTGAATGCATGTTCTTAACTCTTCACCAGAATCTTTGTCAGAGTCAAATATATATATTTTTTATCAGAAGAGTCGAATTTCGAGCATGAACAACTTCCAGATGTCTAAATAATTGCAGCTAGCTAACCAGCTAGTGCCCAAGATTTAGACAGCAATTTAATCAAGTCATTTTGCTACCTTTCAAAAAATTTGGTCCAAAAAGTTGGCAGTTCAATGTAAAGGTGGCTTTTCATGTCAGGAGATAGGAAGTGGAGTTTTACATATAAAAACTCAGTAATTTTCAGATTCTGGAATGACAGTACCACTTGGATCTGGAACCTACATGCCGATGCTCACGATTTCGATTGTCATAATTCCCATAAAGGACTGATAAGGATAACAAACAGATACAAAAGCGTATTGAACCCGCTACTGTAACAAGGAGTCAAAAGAAAGAACAAATTAAGGGACAGACAAGTGAACCAGTTGGCAACAGTAGTTAGTGACATGGTTCTTAATTTCAATACGAAAACTATGGTCACACACAAAAACAAAACAATACAGAGCCCAGATTAAATAACAAAAATTAGATAAGGATCATAATGGTCAGGAGGGTTCAGCAGACCACCCTAAGAGCACAGATGGGTAGGTGGAATTTAATTAAAATTTTGGACCAACCTTGCCAACTCCATGTGGTTGGACTAGACATGGCATCAGCCTGGTAAAAGTAAAAGTAGTAATAATGATGGTGGAAAAGGAAACAAAAGAAACCGCTGGAAAGGAAAACCAAATGTGTGTTACGTAGCAAGTAACAAAGTGTTGTAGATACGTGAATGTCATAACTCATAAGCGTACCATAGCTTTTGTTCTAAATGCGAAGGCCTTGACGTCTTGTTGTTCTAGCGTCATTTCCTGAACAAGCTGGTTAAACGACTCTATTCCACCATCTTCCTCATTATTACTACCAGAATTCTCATCCTTTGCTTCCAATAGTGCTCTCGTCAACTCCTCCCTAAGCTTTTTTTTTTCCGGTACATACATCACCCAAGTCGAAAACAAAACACATTAGCATTTCATTACATCACTAAACAGTGTTGACAATGGATATTAAGAATACAACGAAGTAATGCCAGCTGTAATTTCAGTGCTTCTTCCACTCCGATTTACATCCAAAAAAGCTTTTCAGAAAGAAAAGGTGGGAAATAGTCAAACAGTTGTCTGGAAATAGAAGTTTTCTTCTTTTTTTTTGGTTACAAGAAATAGAAGTTTTCAGGACCAACTATTTTTATTTTTTTATAAATAATATAAAGAATCATCAAGTGGACGAGAATAAAATGATGGCAGTGCAACTTGCCACGTGGCCATGAGAGCAACTACAGGGGTCGTGATAATGATACACTACGCATACATATACAAACTGACACTCCCCAAATCGCGCTTATCCATTGACTCTAGTGTCAGTAGTGTATCTATCCTCGATACAAGTATATGAGTCTGAAAACGCCATCATCACTAAACTCTATCCTTAAAAAACCGCAATTTATTAATGTGCACAATAAGTGTTAATATTTTGGGCAAGTAAATAAATACGAGAGCCTCTTTAATAATTTATATTATTATTAAGGAAACATATTATATTTTCTTATTTTTTTTAATTTTTTCAATTTTAACCTTCTCACTTTATTAAAACAGATCAAAAATTTTATTTTAATTAATAAATTATATATTTATTTAAATTAATTCTTTTTTTCTCTATGTAAATATAGATATTCCTATTTATTAGAGATACTTATCAATAACTTATCAACAACATCTCTATTAATAAAGTCAAGCGTGTCTTTGGTATCATCAGCCTCACCAAAATATTTATTTCCCAAAATGCCTACAATAAAAAAAAATATTTATTTCCTATTCTTAATTTTTAAAAATCAGCAAAATGAAAATAACTTATATAAATATGTTTTTACTCTCCTAAACTCGCATTTGCGTCTCTCTGCACACATCGAGTGCGGATTTTTTCTAGTTTATAATAAACGTATGCGATAAAAAAACAGTTTCTGTTTCCAAAAAAATATTTTTATTTTTATTTTTCAACATCCAACATACATATAAATAAATTACAAATTATTTAAGGAGATTTATTCTCTATAATTCCCGGTATGTATCTTATCCTTGTTAGATACGAATTAGATTAGATAGATATTAGAGAATCTCTGTTTTATAAGGACAATTATTGTAACAGATTGTATCAGTCTATATTTAAGGCATTCTATCAATGAGAAAAATACACTATTTTCAGTTTACATATTTTCTCCTGCAATACATTATCACCAGCTCTCTGGGCTGATAGCCATCACAACCAAAGAAGAAGAAAAACCTAAACTTCACAAAAAGCCTCCACTGCCGGCAGCCTAGTCACCGCCACCACCACCGTCGGCCTCTCTCTCTCTCTCTCTCTCTCTCTCTCTCTCTCTCTCTCTCTCTCTCTCTCTCTCTCTCTCTCTCTCTCTCTCTCTCTCTCTCTCTCTCTCTCTCTCTCTCTCTCTCTCTCTCTCTCTCTCTCTCTCTCTCTCTCTCTCTCTCTCTCTCTCTCTCTCTCTCTCTCTCTCTCTCTCTCTCTTCCGGAGCTCCTTACACAAGCACAAGCTCCTCAAACCTTCCTATGTCGTCAAGATAGCTCGACTTCCGAAGAACCGTTTCAGACGAGCTTCAAATTCAAATTGATCAACAAGTGTACCGATCATACCGAGCACAATACCCATCGAGGTTAAATTTTCTAAACCCTAAATCTATAGATTTATGATCAAACTTAATTTCTGCAAAACCCTAGATCTAAGTTGATGATAATTGTGATATGAATTGTTCTATATTGCATGTTTACCCTAGTTCCTACGGACCTGTATTCATAAAGTATAAGTGACAGTCCTGAAGGAGTCACGGTTTAGAAAAAAAAAGAAAAAAAATCGATATTATATGAAGGTTAGTCACGGTAGCTGGGTGTGGTTTTTGCCACTGTTTATAATTGATTTTGTGACCATATATCATAGATCACGTTCTTATTCATTAAACTTGAAGTTTTGTGATCGTAGTTTTTCGATCGTTACTGATAAAAACATCTCTGTGTGTTTTTGTATATGAGTTCAAATGAGCCAGCTAGGCCGGAATTCGGCATCCTTGACCTTCAAGTCAAGGAGTATCACCGTTGGGTCTCAGATAAGAAAAATACATTCATCGGAAAGAAACTGACCAACATCATCAAACCCTCTGGGCCTGGACCAGTTCTTATTCCACCCACAGAAAAATCAAAATCTCAACCCCTCATGTTTTTTAGGTGTCACATTCATCAAACTCTAAAGAACCATTATTTAAACAAGACAGATCCCATGAAATTGTTGGACGTTCTGAAGCAGTGCTTCAATAACGTGCATGATGCACAACTTTCTGGGTTGACTGCAAAATGGGAAAACACCAAACTTCTGGATTTCCCAAAGATCCAAGATTATAATTAAGCAATGCTCTATCTGCAGTCGAAGTTGAGTTTATGTGGGGTGTAGAAGACCAGCAAGATATGATTGAACAATTGTTGAACACCTTCCCTACATCCATGAACATCCTTGCTCATTAGTACCGGATTGAGTACAAACATGGGAGAATTACCACATTCAGTGATCTCATAAATAATCTTGCGGAAAAAAAGAGACATCATGAGATCACCCTAAATAATAACTCAAGACCGGCTGGTACTAAGAAGCGTTAGAGTTACCAAACTAGAAGAAAGGCCCGTAAAAATAAGAATGTTGCTCGTTCAGAACCTTATGCTCGTGGAAGACATGCTCCACACGAGGGTAGAGGAGGGTGTAGACATGGCCAATGCCGCAGTCAAAATCTGACTTGGCAAAGAGATCAGAACACCAACTCCAACAATGACCATTCCGGCTCGGATCCTGATAGTCAACGGTCTCAACATTCTGGAAGATACGTTTGTTTCAAATGTGGTTCAACTAAGCATATGTACAAACATAGTCGTGCTAGTAGAGAAATCCAGAACATCTACAAGAGGCACAAGCAATATTTGGCTCAATAGTCGAATTATGCTGGAGATTTAGAAATGGAAGTTGACACCAATCTTGTTCTTGCGGAAGACAAGGGAAATGAGCTTGATACTCCAGATTTTGATTAAGCCTATGTAAAAGGCAGTTGTCTCTGTAATTTTTCAAATTTTGGTTTTTGTTTTTGGCTTATTTTTCGGTCAAACTTATTAAGACGTTTGTCTTGTTTTTGATTAAGAACATCCATTATGTATTTTTGTTGGCAGTAATGAATATTTCTCTATATTTTGGTATATGAAAGTATTGAGAATGTTCTATTTTCATACAATTCTTATGTATAGTTTGATGTTTACAATTGTATATGGTATAATGACACAATGATACAGTAAAAACGAGACACGAAAAAAGCGGTTATTTTAATCTTGGGACATTTTCGACCCGTCGAATGTTCCACTCTGATCGGTTTTTAACATTTTTCGACCCGTCGAATGTTTGCTTCTATCTTAAACTATATCCAATTTTGACACGCCGAAAATTGATCTCGATTTGTCGAAAATAGATATCGAAAAATCAATATCAATTTTAAGTTTCTTTGCAACCCGTTGAAATTTTGATCGACCCATCGAATGTACGTCTCTCGACACTATTTCGACCCGTCGAAAATATCACTCGATCCGTCAAAAATCAGTATCAGAAAATCAACTTTTATTTTGAGTTTTCTTCGACCCGTCGAAGATGTTACCCGGATATGGTGTTTTAAGATTTGTTTATACATCGATTTTATTCAAAAAAATTTAAAAATTTCGACAACCAGGATTTCAGTACCAGATGTTGTTTATACATCGGTTTATGTTATACAATATCAGCACTCAACAGGGATCACACCCTTATTCAAATCTTTAAGTGTATACTTAAAGTGTACGCCTGGTCTTTAGTATATAAAGATTTATTTATTTACATTGATTTTGTAGATGTCTCAAGGCGATATTGAGTGTCTAACAGATAGTGGTATTACCAATACCATTATGCGGAATAGGCATCTATTTGTGGATCTTTTTCCATACAAATCCTTAGTGACAACCATGATCAGTGCAGCGCCCGTTATACAAAGGCGTGGTTTTGCAGAGTTTCTGTTACCCCATGGTACAAAATTATATATCACTGATGTTTTATACACGCCAAAGGCCAATCGAACCTTACTAAGTTTTAAGGATATTTGTGCCAACGGTTTTCACTTGGAAACTTATTGTGAGAATGAGAAAGAACTATTGTGTATAACTTCTGTTGAATGTGGCCGCAAGCGCATTTTAGAGAAGTTTCCGGCTATTCGTAATGGTTTATATCTAACTACAGTTCAGATTATTGAATCCAATGTCGTGACTCACACTACCACGTGTGATTCTGACTCATGCAAGCTTTGGCATTTTCGACTGGAACATCCAGATGGTGACATGATGATCAAAATCTTAAAAAATACTCATGGTCATCCGTTCTTTAGAGCGAAAAAATATGTGAGATTACCTATATCCATCGATTTAGATTGTGAGGATGAGACAGCTCCTCTCAATCCTGGTTTAGTCTCCAAGACGACTGCAGCACCATCCCGACAAAATACTGTTGAGGCATTATGTGTTATCCCACCAGATTATTATGTTGCAATCTCTGATGCACATCGCTCGTTTTGCAAAGCATGTTCTTTAGCAACGTTACAGGCATGTCCTTCTTTTGCTGTTGATAATAATGACAATATTCCATTCTCACAAAGGATCTAAGGTGATATTTGTGGACATATCAAACCCAAAAGCGAACCATTTAATTATTTCATGGTTTTAATCGATGCATCAATGTGATGGTCACACGTTGCTTTGCTATCCACAAGGAATGCTGCGTTTGCAAAACCCCTTGCTCAAATCATTAAGTTCCGGGCTCACCACGCAGATCGTCCAATCAAGTTTATTCGATTAGATAATGCAAGAGAGTTTACATCAAAATCTTTTGATGATTACTGCATGTCTCTTGGGATTAAAGTTAAAACATATTGTTCCTCATGTTTATTTTCATAACGGTTTAGAATAGGCTTATATCAAGCGATTACAACTTGTGTTTAGAGCTTTGGTAATGCATACAAATTTATCGGTCTCTGCGTGGGGATATACAGTGTTACACGTAGTCATGCTTCTTCGTTTTTGACCCATAACCCGCTAATCATTCAGTATGTATCAGTTGATAACTGGATATGAGCCTGATGTTTTAGATTTGCGCATTTTTGGTTGCATAGTTTTTGTGCCAATTACGCCTCCACAGCGCACTAAAATGGGTTCTCAAAGAAGATTAGGCATTTATGTTGGTTATGAATCTCCAACGATAGTCTGCTATCTTGAACCTTCAACATGTGATCTCTTTACTGCTAGATTTGTAGATTGTCACTTTGATGAGACATATTTCCCGCCGTTAGGGGGAGATAATAATGGTTTTATTCCAGTTGAACGTCAGGAATTAACATGGTTTAATCTCACTGTGTGTCATCATGATCCTCGCACGTCTCAAAGTGAGACGGAAGTGCGAAGAATACTTGATCTTCAACAAGTAGCACTCTATGCCCGACTCATTTACTGATATCGTTAAAGTGACGAGATCGGATATACTTATTGCAAATGTACCTGTAAGGTTGGAAATCTCGAAAAAAGTGATTTGTTAGTGGTAACACCGGACAAGGAGGCGTTCCTCCTGCTTATGTTGAAGGTGTTGCATCGGCCTCGACTCCCACCAAGAAAATGGGGAAACCAAACAAATCTATTGATGAGCCGCCGATTAAAAAACAGGCCATCGAGGCACAACAAGATCCATTCATCATCAACATTGTGAATCTTTCACATGAGATTGTCTCTGACTACAGTTATGTCCTTGAATCACAATTGACAAGTCTGGGAGACGCTTCAGAACCTCTTATGATGTCAGAGAACAAAGAAATCTCACTTATAACAAATGATGCGCGCATTCTTATGGATAGATCTTCCATTTTAGTTGATAATGTGTTTGCTTATTTCGTCACTCAGGAGATTATTGATGACGATGAAGTGGAACCCTGCTCTATTGTTGAATGTCAACGTAGAGCAGATTGGCCGAAATAGAAGGTAGCAATCCAGGCTAAACTAGATTCTCTAAATAAAATGCAAGTTTTCAGTCCGGTTGTGCTATTCCCATCAAATGTTGGACATAAATGGGTCTTTGTTCGAAAGCGTAACGAAAAAAATGAGGTCTTGCATTATAAAGCTAGACTTGTAGCGCAGGGTTTCTCTCAGCGCCCTGGAATTGATTATGAGGAGACATATTCTCCTGTTATGGACATCATCACCTTCCGCTACCTGAAATGCTTAGTAGTGTCTAAAAAGCTTAACATGCAGCTTATGGATGTGGTTACTGCATATTTCTATGAGAATCTTGATTTAAATATATACATGAGAGTGTCAAATGACATTGTTATACGTAAATCAAATAATTCTAAACCACGGAGTGCTCATGTTATCAAATTAAAACGTTCACTATATGGATTGAAGCAATCCGATAGGATGTGATATACACATCTTAGTGACTACTTGATTGGGAAGGGATACAACAACGATGACTTATTCCCTTGCACGTTCATTAAAAGAACAAGTTCAAGTGTTGCTATAGTAGCAGTTTATGTTGATGATATGAATATCATCGGAACTCTTAATGAGATCAATGAGACGATTAGCTACTTGAAATCTAAATTTGAGATGAAAGACCTTGGTAGAACTTGATTTTGTCTCGGATTAGAGCTGGAATATCAAGTTGGTGGAATTTTTATTCACCAGTCTGCTTATGTCCAAAAGATGCTCAGACAATTTAGCATGGACAAAGCACACCCTGTTAGCACACCAATGATTGTTCGCAGTCTGCACTCCAAAAAAGATCTATTTTGTTCGCTAGATGACGATGAGGGAATCTTGGGAGATGAAATTTCCAATCTTAGTGTTATTGGAGCTTTATTGTATTTAACTCAGTGCACGCGTTCAGATATTTCTTTCTTAGTGAACTTGTTGGTTAGATTTAGCTCTGCACCTACGCAACGTCATTGGAATGGAGTATAACAAATCTTCAGGTACTTAAAAGGTTCCATTGACATGAGGTTACTCTTCTCATACAAAGAATACAAAGAGAAGCATGAAATTCTCGAAAAAGATAAAGTTGAAACGCAGTCTGGGATTTTTCGACCCGTCAAACCATGGCTTAGACCCGTCGAATTCTGCACCCTGGATCGACCAGAGTGATTCTCTCGACCCGTCAAAAATTCGTCCTGCTTCGGATAGTTTTCATGCAACTCTCTATTCCGAGACACCGGTTAATGTGTTGATTGAATTTGCAGATGTTGGATGCCTCTCTGACCCACAAAGGTCGTTCACAGATCGATTGTGTTTTCACTATGGAAAACACAGTGATCTCTTGGAGATTTACTAAGCAAACCTTTGTTGCTACTTCCTCGAATCATTCTGAAATTATTGATTTACATGAAACTGTTAAAAAATGTGTTTGGCATAGGTCAGTCATAGGCCATATTTTCGAAGGTCTAATGGATTACCATCTACTGTTACTGTTCTCACTTGCATATATGAGGATAATACAGCATGCATTGAACAGATAAAATTGAGTTGCATTAAGGGTGACAATACAAAACATAGATCACCAAAGTTCTTCTTTAATCAGCAACAACACCAGTTGTTGAATATCTAAATGAACCAGATTGGTTCCATTGATAATGTTGCGGACTTGTTTATCAAGTCATTACCTAAATCTACATTTGTGAAACATGTGAGACGCATTGGTATGCGCAGGTTATCTGAACTCTATGACTGAGTTTACAGTCATGAGAAATTACATTTCTGTAGACATCAAGAAGAGTCAAAATCACATGTAGTAGCTTTTGTAGTTGATGCGTTGTACTATTTTTTCCTTAAACCAAACTTTTGTTTTACCTATGAGATTTTTGTTTATTTGACAAGATTTTTAATGAAGTAAGAAGTCATGCATCATTCTTGAGGCCATCAACATAATATGGAGTGTTTAAAAAGATTTATTTTCTATAATTCTCGATATGTGTCTTGTTTTTGTTAAATACATATTAAATTAAATAGATATTAGAGAATTTTTATTTTATATGGACAATTATTATAATAGATTGTATCAACCTATATTTAAAACATTCTATCAATATAAAAAATACACAACTTTTAGTTTACATATTTTCTCCTGTAACACAAACTTATGTATTTTTAATTAAACCATACACACATAATGTGTGAACTTATTCTATTATTTTTTAAGAAAATAAACATTATCAACTATAACTGAAAAATTTAACAAAAATAATCTTTTAACAGTAAAAATAATTTGATATGGAAAGATATGTAAAGATACAAGTGTAATTAATTAAACAAAAGAAGTAAAAAAAATGTTGGAGATAGAATCCCTGAAAATAAGGGCGCAAATAACTTCTCCCCGATCCCAATTTCTCAGGTTTAAAAAAGAAAATAACTTCTCTATATTTTTTTCTGGACAGAAAAAACCTCAGAAAAATTAATTAATTTTATCAAAAAATGAGGTAAATTGCTTCCACTCTTCCAGGCACATGCATAGCATGTGTGTACATTCATAGGTTGTGTTATATACGGCGACATCTTAGTTGCAAAGTGCTTTTCTGAGAAGGAAAAAGCTGAATCTGAAATGGGAACTTTAGTCAATAGAATTACAAGCACTTACAATAGATGCGTCACTCCCGCTGAAAAACCTCCATCCAATACAATCTGCAGTGACAAAAACAAACTCTTACTCATTAACGAAGAACACACGCAGTAAAAAATTCAGAGCTCCATCACAGCATTTCACTAATACATTTTTTTTTACTTTCACCGAAGTAAAAATTAAGAAGCTGAGTGAAAACCAAGCGAACGACGATTAAATTTACCAGGCGAGGAAGAGCAAGCGGCGGCAGATTCGAGCACAATGAAAGCGATCCTAACAAACAGAAACGGAAGAATGAGCGCGAGCACCAGCACAATCGGCAAAATCGTCCTGCCGGAGAATCTTCTCGCCGGCGCCGGAGATCCCCTGCCGTGGCCGGCGCCGGCGCCGGCGCTCGGTATTGTCAGCCTTTTTATCCCCGTCGTGGATATGTAGAACCTCATGTTCCTCCGACGCACAAAAACGACCGCCTCTCTATCCTCCGCATCGACCTCATATCAATGCGCGCGAGTACTGCTATTACTACTGGTTCCGACGGCGGCGATGTGGTTGTGATCGGCCGGAGAGATCTGAACCGTACGTACAGAGCGAGAATGAGGGATCGGAAAATGAGAGAACGGCGAGGTTTTGGTTGTGGGGGTTTTCGGATTGATTTTGGGTCACGGGGTTCTGTTGCTCAGAGAGAATAGAGCAAGTAGCACAGTAGAAGTGACTACTAGGCTCTTCTTCTCTTTATATTCCGCTCACTTATATTTATATATTTTCGTTTTCATTTTATTTTACATTATTCATGAAAAATAAAATAAAATAATAATTTCCGCGAGTAGAGGGGAAAAGGCCAAAATCAAAGCCGCGGGAAATAGAGGGTGACGTAATAAAAACAAATGTAGGGGTGTAATTACGGATTTGGGCACCGTGGGTTTGGGTTTAAGACTAATCACCGACAAAGCTTGGGAGTCTAGACGTCAATTTTTTAAGGTAATTTCTTTTTCTTTTTTCCCTCGCTTTCATACGAACTTTCGGGCATGCCCCATGGTGGTGTGTGTGATGTGTTCTGTGTGCAACTTTGTATTAGTACCGACAATTGGTTACAGTCTTACAGAGGAGGATTGTCTACGTGTACGGTATACGAGCAGTCACTACGATGTGATCTTCTTCGGTGTTCGGCTCGATCTTTCTGACAAATCTAGTTAATTGTAGCTAAGTAATCATAAATTGTTGTTTCTATGTTGCGTGCTAAATGTGTCATTATCGAAGATAAAATAATGATATGTACAGCGTGGTTGATTTTGTTTCTTCTCAAGTGATTGGAGCAAGAAAGGCATCAACATCACTCGATGAGTTCTTTTTGTTCAAGTGCTTTAGGACATCAGTTTCGTGTTTCGCTACAGAGCCACAAAAAATCGATACTTCATACATCATGTCTGGTACAAAGTAAAGCAATCTTCTTGGTAAGTGTTGAGAACACTAATTTGACTTCTTTGACCGCGAAACTTTTACGGCCTATCTGGTGAGAATTATACATTCATCGTTACCGGTTTCTCTCGCAAAGAGAGTTGAATTTGCTTACAGTAAATTGTGTATATGTGTAAAGGTGCCTATTGATCTGATCATGAACCATTTATTTATAGTGATTGCTCAAACGTATCTCTTGCTAAAAAAAGTAAGAAATCAAAATCCTTGAAGGATTCTCGGACTCGCTACATCTTTCTTGCTCAGCAAGAGATACAACAAAACAATCTAATTTCCTTCCCAAACTAAGTTTGCTAAATAAGCCGCAGGAATCAGCATATGGGCTTTACTCGTAACCAAACAAATATAATATTAATTTGTGGTCCAACCATTGTCTCCCAGGCCCAAGGAATGCAAAATCGAAATTATCGGCGATATTTCGCCGATATTTCGGTTTTTTAAACTTACGTGAAAAATCCGTGAATATATCTCCAAACTTTCCGAAATTTTCCGAAACTTTCCGATATTTCCGATATATCCCCGATATTTCCGATATTTTTCGATATTTACCGAAATTTTTGAAATTTTCAGTAACTTTTTTAATTTAACAAAATTAAAAGCTTGTCAGTCATTTGTCAATCAATCCATCATTCCATTCTTGCGTCAGACTTCCCACGTTGCCATGTTTATTTGCTGAAGGAATAAATGTCGAGCAGGTACTTCGTGAAGAGGTTATAGGACATGTTGATGAGCATAACTCATTTAAATCTCTCATGAGTCAAGACAATATTCAACCTAATCCAAAGCCTAGAAGTTCACATGCTTCCCAACCTCCACGGTTGAGGAGGGATACCTCAGGTACGAGATCTAGAAGCTCATCAAGCACTGGAGGAGGAGACAGCGGAATGCAGAGTGTTGGAGCCGGTGGTTGTGGCAGCGGATATGGTGGTTACAGTGAAGATGAACCATTTTACTTGACAGAGGAACAAAATTTCACACATGCAACCCAAGATGAAGACTATGGAGACAGAAGAGCAGGTCATGGATACGGTGGATGAGGCAGAAGAAGTGAATATAATCCAAGAGAAATGGGTCAAGGGAGTTTATCAAGGAATGTTGAAGATGTGTTATCCACTACTTTTGGCTCAATAGGTGTTGGAGATGGTAATTACCAACCCTATTATTATGGTCAAAATTTTGCAATGCCTTATCCTTCATATATCATGCCTTATGGTCTTCCAACAAGTGATAACTCATCGTTACAATCACAAACAAATGCCTCAAATGATGATAGCAATGAAAAAAGTTGAGCAATGCCTGGTTCATACTACGAGCTCCAAAATCTTCAAAGACCGCCCCCTGACCCATATGGTTGGCATGTAAGTCAATACGTGCAGAATTACATGGGAGAGCAATCATTTAATGAGTACTCTTCACAATACACACATGATTCTGCACAGAGAGATGAGGAAAATAGTGTGAATTTCGAACCTCATAGGTCCTCTATGTGGTTTTGAAGTATTTATATATTTGATTTTGTAATGTGTGATGTGTAACATATTGTACAAAAATGTGATGGTCTAGCCTCCCATTAAAGTTTAGCCATCAAAAAAATAAAAATAGAACTATTAAATTATATTTTAATAGTTATCAGCACTTAACACGTACTAATTCATATAGTAATATAGCAAATTCATATGTTTTGATGTTTGATCAATATTTTCTTTTCACATAAGGTAGGTAATTGATCATATAACAATCTCCAAAAGTTTCATTACAAATTTCCGTATATTTTTATTAGTTTCCGTCATTTCCGTCAGAATTTTCAGTAGATCGATATTTCATCGATATTTCCGTCGATATATCCAAATTTTGGACTGTCGATATATCCTCGATACCCGATATTTTACTCCTTGCCCAGGCCTCAAAATTAGTCCCCAGCAACGTGATTGAAGAGGCCTTGTAAAAACGGTGCAGTGAGCAAGAATTTCAATCCTTTAAGTAGCGGGAAACCTTCAACCCGTTTTCAGAGGATGACACAATACCTAGTGTTCCTAAGGATGACATCCCTTCTTTTTTCTACCCCGAATGATGATGACTTGCCCGTCGGGCAGACCTTCAAGTGACTAAGACGGTCTGATATGGCTTCGTCCATTCCGACCTCTTCCAGTGAGGGAAGTCCCATAATTGTTTAGGGATTGATAGCGGAGACGTCTGCAATTCTCGCTGAGCAGGCTGCTTCGGAAACGTCAACAACCCATGCGGGTACCATTAAAGTGTCAAATATGGGTGCTTTAATTGGGCCCTGGTAGTGAGCCTATTGTCTTATGTAAAAACTAGACTGTAATATAATTCATGTATGCAATATTTATTCAGTGAGGAAAACTTATTATTTGTAGTACAAAATTATTTTAGCCACAGGTGTTGGCCATTACCGGGTGTTGGCCATTACAGTATATTGTCAACCCCAAGTTTTTCTAGGTGAGCGAGCACAAAGAAGAGCCTTTAATGTAGGTTGTCCACGAACGTAAAAAAAACTAGGTCCTTTAGTCAGGTGAATCATCATACTCCCAAACTGACTCGTTGATGGGATTTTTGTAAGAGCGAGAAACATGACGCTCTTCAGCGAGCAAGCTATCAATAGTGGCTAACTGGGGTACAAATGATCTCGCTTCAACAGTGTTTGCTTCGGTGAGCTATGACATCAATGATGCATACTGCTTTTCTGGGTACTGGTCACGTGAGACAACATACTTCTCGTAGTTACTATAGGGCATGCCTCTATTTTCCTATAGAGTTTTGGTGGTAAAATCCATTGTAGCTTCTAGCATCGTTCCAAACTTGTCCTTGACCTTTGAAGATGATAACCCATGGCAAACAGATGAGTTCTGCGCAAGGAAAGCTAGTATTGGATGTTTGTTGCAACTAGGGCGCACCTTCCTGTAAATGTCCTCTATTGTTGAAGCGAGACCCTAAAACCTTTGTCTCATTGGGCGTGCCAAAATTTTTAGCTATATTTTTTCAATAGGTCTAGGTAACCATGACTAGGTAAACACAAATTGTCTCTTTTATGTTGCGTGATTGGCGCGTGACTGCCGAAGGCAGAATGATTATATGTGTAGCACCGTTAATCTTGATTCTTCACAAGCGATTGGAGCGAGGAGAACACCAACCTTGCTTGATGAGTTCTTATTGCCTAAGTGTTTTAAGACTTAGGTTTCGTGTTTTGCTGCAGAGTCACAAAAATATATGCTCTGTACACTTTGTCCGGTACAAAGCAGAGCAATTTTTTTGGCAAGAGTTGAGAACACTAATTGTGACTTCTTTGACTCTCGGAACCTTCACGCCCTGTCTGGTGAAACCTCATTTGATCGCCGTCGTCTAATAAGAGTAAACTACCGGATTTATCACACCTTGTATGGTGAAAATCCGTAGTCTGCACATGTCAATTGACAAGATAGAATTGTCAAATCCTTTACGCCCTATTTGGTGAGAATTCTAGATTCATCGTTGTCGGTTTCTCTCGCGAGGAGAGTTGAATTTTCTAAGAGCAAATTGTGTATGTGTGTAGAATTGTCTTTTGATCTGGTCATGAACCCTCTATCTATAATGATCGCTCAAGCGTATCTCTAGCTGAAAATAATAAGAAATCGAAATCCTTGAAGGATTATGAATGCTAGATTCTCTAGAATACATCTTTCTTGCTCAACAAGGGCTACAACAAATTAATCTGATTTCTTTTTCAAACTAAGCTTGATAAATAAGCCGCAAGAATCGGCATATGGGTTTTATTCATAACCAAACAAATAAAATGTTAATTTATACGGGTATGATCAAAATTGTGCATGATAGAAAAAGATAGTATAAAATTCAACTTGTATATTTATGGGTTGCACACCAAAATGCATTCCAATATACGATACATAAAAAGAATACAATAGTGTAAAGGGGTAAATTGGGTTGTGACATTGATGAAATGTTCAAAAAGGACTAAAGAAGAGATTATGCCTAAAATCAATCAATTGGTTAATGATCGAGTTGGAAGTCTTACACGGAGTTTAATTACAAGTGAATCTACAATATGCGGAACACAAATGTGCAAGGGAGTAATCTTTGAATGCACCATTCAATTCATCTAAGCTCAATGCAGACATGATTATGACAAATGTCTTGTACACTAGTATTCCGCACATTATATGTGCATTCGATTAATTACATGAAAATATTAGTATAACTTAAAAAGATATAAAGTATAACGAATTTTTACCACACATTAAGAAGTTCATTTGTATCGATTTAAAAATGATATGAGAATATATATATACACAAAATATTGTCAAACTCCTGGCATCAAATTAATTTTTTTTTATACAACAGTTTGATCAAAGGCAGCAGCAACACTTGCAAAAGACGGCAATGAATGGTCCCAAGTAAGATGATTATGGAGGTTATGTCCATGATTGGCTAACTTATCAGCAACAAAAATTGTTTCCCAAAGAACATGCTTGAATTGAATTTCTTCAAATTGATGAGCTAGTTTACTGATATCTTCAATTAGAGTCCTTAGTCTCCAAGGTATAAAAGTTTTTCCATTGATGCAGTTGATGCTTAATAAGGAATCACCCTCAATCACAACATTGTTGAAATCAAGGCAACAAGCATGGCGAAGAGTATCCCTTAAAGCAGTGGCTTCAACAATATGCACAGAGGTGTCACCAAATGTTCTAGCACCAACAAAAATTGGTCAATCTTCCTTCAAAATATCTAAAGATAAGATCTCTAGCAGCACTTCCCACTCCCCTTTGCAACATATAACCCTCAAAATTGATTTAGCGTAAGTGTTGGGAGGGGGAGGTTTTCATTTGACAAAGGTTGAACTTGGAGCTCTCTTCTTTTTGTCCAGATTGTGATTAATTAAGATGGCTATGAAGATAAGTAGCAGCAGCCATAATCCCAAGAGGAGTAGGCTACACATTCCTGAAAATAAAATCATTTATGGCTTTCCAAATATACCGGTAAGAGGTTAACAATTTTTCAACAGTGTGATCAACATTAAAATCCTATAAGATCAAACTACAAATCTGATCATAAAGTTTTCATTCTCATCAAGACAGTTGAGGTTCATTAACCTCCACACAGTTGAGGTGATTATTCTGCATTAGAACATAAGGGACAAACAATTGTATTAGTCATTCCAAATCTATGAAGTTTGTCTCTTGTTTCACTCTTCCTTTAATGAGGATCCAACAAAAAAAATTCATTTGCAGAGGAAGATTCCGTTTCCAAATTTTGTTTAAAACATTAGGCCTTCATAATTCTTAAGATGATCATTTTTTAAGACATCAAATTGTTTTTGACGATAACATTGATAACATTATTGTGAGACTTGCTTGACAATAACCATTGGATACATAGGGTACTAGCTAATTGTGATCCAGGTTGCATCAATATTCCAATCGTTCAAGGTACTCTTTGAAAGTGGCAAGACAGGAGCTATGCAATATTCCAGATCGAAGTAGACGTTTTTAACTATATAGTCGAAATTAGGTCTGTTTGCTATCAGATACTGACCTAACTGCTCAACAATTGAAATAATACCAAACCGACGAAAACCGTCCATGCTACTTGAATAGGAAATATGCTACCGTACGTTATAGCTAGCCATCGGCTCAGTTCAATCCAAGTCGCACCACATAACACTATATATCTAGTCTCAGTCTTGTTAATTTATAGTTTCACTTTTATGATGCGAAAATAATCATTTGACATTAGTTGAGTTTCACCAAAAATAAGATGAAGTGGAGCAACAAAATGTCATTAATTGTTTTGTTTCTACTTTCTATGGTTCATGATATGAATGCAGGCTTTCTCTCAATCATGACACAGCGGCAGAGCCCATCTCTTACTTTGCCGTGAATATCTGAGATGTGCTCGTCATTTTTCAATTAGTACTTTTTAGCTTTTCGATTCACACACGCTGTTGGCCGGTGCAACATGAAATCATGCATTATTTTTCATCATTTTAAGCCTGGCTAGCCTCTTCCTTGATTAACGAAGTTGGCCACTAGCAAATATTGGAAATTTCAATTATATATAATATATATGTATATAATAGTTGAAAAGATATGGTGGTTGAGTTATAATCAGTTTGATTATAATCAAACATAAGTGAGGTGGAACAGAGAGACTTCGAAACAGAGGATACATGCCTCTTATGAAAGACATTAGGTATTGAACAATTATGTCTATATGAAAGGGCATATCGATACCTCTTCGGTACCTCTTCGTCTCTGTATAAACAACACTATATGGCACTAGTTTGATCATCAAAAATCCATCGACAATCCCTTCTCCCGATCTTCTTCTTTTCCTATAATTATACAATTTCCCACTAGTATATTCCAACGGAAATCTTTGATTTTGGTATATCACAGATTCTAAATTTTGTTGTATCCTAAAAATAATTTGCCAAGAATTTTTTAGCAACCTCCTCATTGAGTGGAAGCAAATAACACTTTAAGGAAATTTATTTTAGCAAATTTATCACGGCATGAGGACGTATGCAGATAAGCTATACGTTTACCAGGTAAAAGCGTCGTTCACCGAGCAAATGTCAAAGTGTAAATAAACAAATGCTTAAATGAGTTAACATATATCATGCTAGCTTATATATTAATTCACATAATTTGTAATTCGTAAGACGAGTCTTTCTTCTTGTTTTATTTTTTTTTACAAAAAAAATATATAAACGACATTCTCGGCCTGAATAGTACATACACAGTTGATAAGTTCTGTTTTGTCAATGAGGCTTTGTCAAGTTATTGTAGTCTATACATTAGTAATTACTCAACATCCTTATAACAACTTTTGGGACAAAAATTACAAATCTAAAACCATTTTGCAACTTTGAGGACCTACAACCACTAAATAAATAATCGACATTAAATTTAAAATCAGTCAACTTTAGGTACTTGTAAAAATAAGTAAGTTACGAATTAATCATTCTTACATGATATGATTTTTTTTTTTTAAAAGTCTTATTGTTTTGAAAGAAAAAGTCAATTTTATAGTAATACCTGTATTTTTTTAAAGACTAATATCAAGTGATGATTACATAAAATGAGACGATTTTCTTGTGCACAATGGAAGATTGAAGTATGTGGTTTTACATACGCCGCAAAATAAACACAAACAAATTTATAACGAGAGATCGAGTACCATTTGATTAATTAGTTACATATATAATTGCTATCAATTAATGTTGTAACATTAGTATTAATTAGGTCCTCCAAGCACATGCATGCATAGGCAAAGTCTTATATAGTCGGTCAATTATATTAGAGCATATACACCGGCGTTTGAAAACGGCACGAGCAGGGTCGAAAAGTCGGTGGCCCCCGCTGGCGAGAGCACGAGCTCGGAAAAGTTGGGTGCAGCGGTGCTTAGATCGCCCGGCGACCGCTCGTTGACTTCGGCGGCGAGCTCTGGCACGAGCTGGAACGGCAGCTGCTGCTGCTCAAGCAAGCTAGTGGTCCCCACTCACGTGGGTGACGCCAGCCCCCCTTTTTTTTAATTTTTTTCCGTGTGGGACCCACCGAGCTTCAGTAAACTGTTTTTTTTACTGTTTCATGACACGTGGGCGAATAGAAAGCCGCCACGTGTCATGTCGGTGCAGGAAAAAAAATTAGAAACGGCTACTTGATCTGGACCGTAGATTTTGAATCGAAAATCCAATCCAATGGTCCAAATTCGTATTAAACGACTACTTTTCTATATAACAGTAAGAATTATTTATTTTGCAAAACAATTCCTAAAAAATTGAAAAATTACTCAGTAAATGTTGCAAATCAGACCCTAAATATTTTCTATAAATACTACATCATTTCATTAACCTCTCACACAAAAATTTATCATGTCCCTCATTCCCATCTCTCTTTCCTTTGTATTTTTTGGCAAATTAATGGCCACTTGGCTTCCTTCGGAGGATTTACAATTGTGCATTTCTTATGTTCGTCATAGTGTGGATCCTCTCACCGGCAACAAGCAAAAGACCGACAAATTATGGGAAAAAGTCTATGCCGATTATTCGAAAAATTGGGAGATTGGTCATGGTGAATCAAGCAAGGAAGTTAGGACCCAAATCGTAATTTCATCTCGTTTTACTAAGTTGAGACCAATTTTGAAAAGTTGGGGTGATGCTCTTGCTTATGCACAAAGGAATCCACAATCCGGTACAAATTTGCATGATGAGGTAATAACTCCTTATAATTTTGGCATCTCCATTTTGTTTGATTTATTTAAATAAATGTTGTCATCTCCATTTTATGTAATATTATTGTGACATAAATTCGTATATTTTTTGTAGCTAAGAAAAGCTCAATCATGGTATGTGGCACAAAAGAAGAAAGAGTTTACAAAGTTTGAATATTGGGAAGTGGTGAAGAACCATCCTTATTTTAGGTTCATCCAAACTACAACTCCACCTTCTTCCTTTTCATTCGAAGGTACTCCTCCCGTTTGTGAAATGTCTCCCACAATCGATTTGGATGAGAATGAAGAGGTTTTAACACCACAAAGCAACCCCAAGGTCTTTCTAGTCCGGTTAGACCAATGGGAGTGAAAGCGGCTAAGGAAGCAAGGAAAAAGGGAAAAAAAGGAATGACTCATACAAATGAGGTACGCGATGAGGCTTTAAAATGCATGGTGGCCAATCAAAAAATTTGGCTCTCCGGCCAAAAATCAAATGATGATAGTGCGTTTGCTTTACACAAAGAGACACTCGCCCTCCAACACGAGGACTTCAATTTGAGGGCTTTATCCGAAGAAACAAGGATCATGACAATGGATATGAATGCTTTGACCCCAAACACAAAGAGGTATTTCTCGAAGAGGAAAGCGGACATCCTTAAGAAAGTGGATGAGGCTGAAGAGGATGGTAGCACTGCAACATTTTCAAACTGTTATCGCCCGCTTAATTTTAGTGATTAGTTTAATTAGTTTGTCTTCATAATAAATCTAGGCTTGGCTTGTCATTATGTAATTTTAATTTTCAAGAAATAAAAACGTTGATTTCTTTATTGAGATAAAATTCAAACACACAACAAAAAAATAAAGTACATTAAATTCAAACAACATGTAATCCAAACACACAAAATTCAAATACACATAATGCAAACACATTAATTAAAAACAACATATTTAGATATGTTCATTGGTTTCAATAAACCAATTGTGTTTCACCAAGTCCTTCTGAAGCTCTTCATGGATATAAGCAGATTGGAGATCCACCACACGGTCGTGAAAGCGTTCTTCATTCAGGCCATCTCTTCCAACTGGCTCCAAAGGAACTCGATTACCTGAACCATCCACTGGCCCATCATAACTAGCAAAGGCGCTGGCTGGGTTTTGTAGATCTTCTTTGTCGTTCTCCTCAAATTCTTCCTCCACAAATTCTTCCTCAACAATCATGTTGTGCATTATGATGCAAGCCAACCTGATCATTTTTAATACCGATATGTGGTGACACCGAGCTGCATGACGAATAATTCCCCAACGAGATTGTAAGATCCCAAAGCACCTCTCCACGTCTTTGCGGTATGACTCATGTTTTCTTGCGAACAACTTCTGTGGTAGCTCCTGGGGATTGGGAATTGTTTTGACGAATGAGGAGTACCTCGGATATATTCCGTCGGCTAGATAATAAGTTTTGTGGTACGTCATACCGTTGACTTTAAAACTCCGTTGCGGACTTGTACCGGCAAGGAGTGAATCGAATATATCCGATTGGTGGAGCACGTTGATATCATTTTGTGCTCCAAGTACCCCGAAGAAGCTGTGTCATATCCACGTGTCATATGAAGCCACGACCTCTAAGATAATAGTGGGTCGTTTCTTCCGGCCCGAGAATGCTCCTTGCCAAGCTGTTGGGCAGTTTTTCCATTCCCAGTGCATGCAGTCGATGCTTCCAATCATACCAGGAAATCCCCGAGACCTTCCCCTCCTTAGAAGTCGAGTGAGATCAGCTGCATTTGGAGCGCGGAGGTAAATGTCACCGTAAATCTCGTACACTTGCTTGCACCACTTCTTCATGCATTATAGTGTTGTTGAATCACTCATCCTTGTGATTTCAGCGCACTGATCTGCGGCTGAGCAGTACGTCAACATACGAAGAGCACCGGTCATCTTTTGTTGGGGAAGAAGGCCGAGCATTCCAGTGACATCTGATCTTTGATGCCAAAATTGGTCGTGGTTGCAGAGATCCGTCATTATACGGTTGAATAAGTTCGTACTCATTCTGTACCTCCGACGAAAGGTTTGTTCGTTGAAGATTGGGCGTTCGATAAAGTAATCTTCCATCAGATTCTGTCCCCTTGACTCCCTATGCCTTTCTTCATTTCGACGGCGGCGAGGGGGTTCATCATCAAACGATGTAGCTACCATGACCGCGTCAGTGACGAAGGCATTAGCAACTTCAGCATTTTGCTCACATTGTTGTTGCCTCCTCGTAATAAAATGGTTCAAATCGAAAGGATTCATCTTACTGATGTGGGGATGTGAGGAAATATTTGAAGAAATGTGTGTACATGTAGAATAACTAGTGAATTGGAGATGGTGTGAGAATACAATGATCAATTGCCGATTTTTATAGCCAAAATCAGATCATCTGATATCTGAAGATGATGACACGTGGCACATTTTGATTGCTCGAAAATCTGATCGGAAATCTTCTTCAATTATTCGAACGATAATGACACGTGGATTGGACACGTGGCAGCCCGTGATTGATCGGTAATCTTATCAGAAATTTGGTTCAATTATTTAGACGATAACGTACTGTGAGAATGACACGTGTCTACTCGTCATTGGTCGAAAATCTTACCGGGAATATAGGGTCATTATTTACACGATAATGACACGTGTCACCTATTTATTGGTTGAAAATCTTATCGAGAAATAAACAATTTAAATTTTATAAGCTATGAATAGTAATAGGAGGTGCTATTTTTTACACTGCTGCATGAAAAACAGGAACAGCACCTCCTATTCGATGAATAGTGATAGCACCTCCTCAAATAGGAGGTGCTATCCCAATAAAATGTGCTATATAGGTGCATATGCTGTTAGTAGTCCCCAACTCCCACATGAAGCAGCAGCAACAGCAGTAGAACTGTAAAACAATAAACTATAAATCATCAACCAAACTACAGTATAGTGTTGCTTCTATGTGGTTTTTGATGTTTATGTTGTCTAGCTAGCTAGTTACTAGTTAGTATTTGATCGTTCTGGACCAACAACGTACGTACATCGATCGTTATAGTTAAAATGCAGTTATACATATCGATCGGTTGGTTCAATTCAGACAACCAGACTTATAAGAGCTGATCGATATCTCTTTCACGTACTCTTTTCTCAACCAGACAAATTCAGGCCCAGTTATGTTATTATAGTATCTAAATTAGATAGAACAATCCATCGAGCTAGATCTTCTAATCCCCATGAATCACGATTAAGGTGAAAATGTGCGAACGAACTTTGTGATGTAGGACATGGAAGATGTCGATTTAGTCAGAAAATAGAAAAACTAAAGAAGTGGAGTTTATTCAAGAAGAGTATTTGGTTGATTGGTAATTCACGGTTCATGAGGTTATTAACTTTTGAGGTATTGAAGAAGTTGCGATATTGGATATTTCAAGTAGCACGAACAAAACTTAAGTTTGGACTGTTCAGTCGGATAGAAGTAACTTTGGGCTATAATCTCCATTTTAGACGAATAATAGATTCTCATAATGGGAACAACGAAATTTTAAAGACTCACTTTAGTGAGCTCTGCGAATATAAGACATTAAATGTCGTTTACAGAATTCGATTCGGGATTTAGTATTATTAGACTACTTTCTTATCTTTTATATTAGATTTATTTTCCTAACAGGTTAGATTGTTTACTTCTTTCCTAAGTCTGGAGAGTTATTGTTGGTTAGGTTTAGAACTGTTTCATGTAGATGCATATATAAGCATCCTTAAATCCTTGTATTGTTAACTTTTGATATTTTATAATAAAAAAAAACCCTTTGGGTTCTTCTCAAAACTTTGGTGAATTCCAGAAATTCTCGTGGATTCGAGAACTGGTCTAGTGAACTCTAGGCTATCTTATTCCTTTAAGATTTAATATTTGTTAACATATATAATCCGTTGAGTCACATATTCAATGGTAGTAAGGTTTTTTTTTTCACATGCAATGATAAGTCGTGGTCAAATGTAGGGTTCTAAATACCGTTATGCAGTCCTATACAATGAGGGTACATTCGAGCGCCTACACGGTTCTAGGCGGAATCTAAGACCGCCTAGATCTCTAAGGTTGTTCACCTTCTAACGTCTAACAAAATCTATGCGATCTTTTAGACCTTCATTTACAGCAATGGTCAGATTTTATTAGATTATTGTAAATTAATTAAAATATTATTTAATATTATTTGTTAAATACAAATTTATTGACAGTTGACTGACCACAATCAACTAACTACCGAAACATGATTGTCGATTACTATTTCCCATTTCACAGTCACCATGTACTTACGTTTATGCTTAATCAAGCTTTTCATTTTCATGTTCTCAAGGCTGACTCATCGGAATCAGATCTAAATGAGTAAATTTTGATTATATATTGTACGTGACTCAAGAAAACCCTAGCTGATCTCAGTAGCTAGCTATTAACCAGTTTTCATGGCAATCACATAGGTCAAGAACTCAAGATAAGGACCAAACAGATACGTAATGGTCAAAGTTCGATTCTCACACTTTACGAACTCCATGAAATCACATATATAATACTTGGAAGCTAATTAAAGAGAGATTGTTTAAGCTGATTCATATATGACGACATAGTTAAAGCTCGAATTGGTCCACTTTTTGTTGACCAAAGATGAATGAAGCGACCACTCGGTCAGTACGTTATCTCGAATAATTTCTAGTTGCTTCAGCAAATTATGGACACTGCTTTATTCATTAGACTTTCTTTTCTTCTCGTCGAATGTGACATATGTACGCAGGACGGGTATGAGTCCAATCCGATGGCATAAGGTCCAATTCTTCTGTTTGGCTTGTTGCTCAGAACATTGTACATCTCATTTTTCATGGCATATAGATCTGCTCAAATTTGCTAGAACCGTGCATAATGTAAAATTAATTAGCACATGAGATGGGGACTAAGAGAATTGAAGGTGATCGATCGATATGACTCATGCTTTAGCTCTATTCTAGCTCTTCTACGCCAAAATCTTGGAACCAAATCATGAGGTGCCAAAGAATATAAAAGAACGATGCATGTTGTTATGTGTTTGGCTAGCTTTGGCCACCCCATCTAATTTGTCGACCTAAATTTAAGCCTGCAGGTAACATGCAATTCGGGGCCCTTGTTACGTCTTTAAGTCGCATCCAAAACAAGTGTCGCGATTCTAATTCGCTCGAGTTCTGAACTAAGAATGATGGGGGAGGACATATGAAAGCGGTCTCACCGGATAGTGATTGAAGACGATCGAACATATCTATGGAAGATTGGACAATCGAATTGCATCATGAACTCGATAGTAAAATCTAGCTTGTGTTAAAAAGTCGAGTTATTGAATTGGTAATTTATCGACTTATCACATATATGCTCGCTACATATTGTCTAAAAGTAATAGCACGTCTCATAAGAGCATTCGCACCGATGGTGATGGTGCTCGAGCAAGAGGTGAGTCTGATCAGATTGAGGTTTGCTCAAGTAAGAGGAAGAGCAAAGTTTGTTCCGATAATTGCTTGAGCAACTAATGGAATCCACAAAAATTCTGTGTATTTTGCTCGACCTTCTTCCTCTACCACTGCATATAGTGATTTTGCTTGAGCTTCTTCCTCCCGACCCTGCTGTTTGCTCTCGCAAGACAGCTGCCAGTGTAGATGCTCTAAGACCTCATTGTAGCTGCTTGTAACTCAGATTTTACATTATGTGTAATCCTCATGTCAAGCTAGTACTAGGATTGGAACACAAATTAAGAAGTGAGAGCAATCAAGAATATGAGAAGATCCAAACAATATTAGTCTGAATTTTATATAAAATTAAAATAAATAAAACGATAAAATAAAACCGGTACTTTAGGAATGACCATTGTGTCAATTAATTTGCTATCCTAAGAATTTTTTCTGCCAATTTGCTGCTCTAGGTTTTAAAACTAGCTAATTTGGTACCTATACATCAAATTAGGCAAAAAAAAAATTGGCCAGTTTGCTACCTTAAGTTTAATTTTTTTGATAATTTTTTTCTTTGTTCAAGTCAATAGAATAAAAGATTTAGAGTATCAAAGTTCTTTTAAATGTTTAGAACTTGATGAATAAATTGATGAAATTCAAGTAATTAGATAATAAGGTAGCAATTTGACAAGTTATAAATCCTAGGATATCAAATTTGCTTGAAAAAATTATAGGGTAATAAAGTGACATTGAAGTGATTTCTATGGTAGCAAATTGGTAATTAAGCCAAAAAATATACTGTGCAAGTATGTGGGTGTGCTACAAAATCAAATTTTCAAACAATTCGACCAGAGATTAATTTACTGAATAATATATATCTGATAAATGTTATTTGATATATATTAAGGGACCCTACTTCAATGTTTTAACACAATTTACAATAAAAAACATGTTTATAAAATAACCATGAAATGATAAACTAATTTACTTCTTCAAGGTTGTAATATCAAGTTCAGTTTTCCCATAAGGAACAGTACCAAACATAAATAAGTAACTTTTTATTTTACGGTGGTGTTAGATCAAATTTTAAAAAAATGAATAGTCAAGATTAAATTGTAAATTGTAAATAAAAAGTTACTTATTTAGGTTTGGTACTGTTTTTTATGAAAAAATTAAACTTGATATTGCAATCTTAAAAAAGTAAATTAGTTTACAATTTTATGATTATTTTATAAACATGTGTTTTATTGTAGATTATATTAACACATTGAAGTAGTGTCCTATATTAAAAACGAATATTGCAGGCATAAAATTTCATAAACTAATACATTAAGGATGAACTAATTTACTTGAGCAAGATTTGTGCCAAGGATTTGTACATATATAAAAGTTGAACCAATGATCTAGCTAATCTAGTCGACTAATCCTAGCCTGGTTAGGAAGGGGTGTTGGCCATCTTGGGAGCACGAATGGAAATACTAAAGGAGCCATGCCATGATGCCTACTGCTGCTAGTCTCCTTCAGTTTCTTTCTTCTGACGAATGTTGTACGTGACGATGTAATGAAACAGTTCCAAATACAGCACATCCTCATTGTCTGGGTCGAAAGCTAGTCAAATGGCACTGTTTGTATATACATATGTATGAGATAATTAAGTGTATTTAGTCACTAATGTATCAGCGTTATCGAGCACCAAGCAAAGAAGTATTGAACACACAAGGAAAAGAAGAGCAAAAGAAGAGGAAGAGCCTCGTCCCACATCGAAGAAATAGAAATAGAAAATCTTCTCTTGGTTTATATAATTTGGGCTCACTCTCACTTAATGATTCACTCTTTTCGATCCCGATTACACATTACTCTATTGTAATCACCACTTAGGTTTCCATCGAGGTCCGAAATCCCTAGTGAAAACTCAATAAACTAGCCGAATTTGGTGAACCACTATACATCTTGTGTCGACTCTTTTACTTATCGCACTTTACTTTATAGTATTTACTTTATCATTGCTTCTATCAACCTCCTTACGAAAATCGGTAGAAACAGTTGGCGCCGTCTGTGAGAATCAGAACGTCAAGTTCAAACCATGTACAAACACCACTGTCCAAAGGCTCATGGATCCATCCAGGCCCGGTCTTGGCCCAGGGCAGGCAGGGCACAGACCTGGGGCCCAAAAATTCAAAGGGCCCAATTTTATTTTATTTTTTGTGTTTTAAGAAAAAAAATTGAAATAGCAAAAAGACGCAAGAGTCAAGACGCAGAGGAACAAAACCAAAAGTCCAAAACCAAAACTATCTGTTCCGACTTTCGATCCCGTACATTCCTTTTCTTCAATCTTCATCTTCCCATCTTCAATTTCTATCAATTCCCAATAATTTGCCAATAATCATGGTTCAATATACCCGTTATACATCTACTCTTCTCCAAAATCTCAGTATATATAGGGTTAGATATTATCCCAAAATCTTCATCTTCTCTCTCAATCTCTTGATTCTCCCTCTCTCAATTATATTGTATGTTTCAAATCAGAGACACAAACTTGAAAGCTCTACAATCCTTACTGCTCTTAAGACCCAAGGTAATAAATTTTCTATCAATTATCCCTTTCCCAATTTGATTTCATTGTTATTAGTTTATATAAGATGAAAGTTTGATTATTTTGTTGGCTTGTTGCTTATATTACAGAGAAGGACTTGAGAAGGACTTAAGGGTCACGTTGAGTGGGCACTGGGCAAAGTAGCAAAGCAATTTAACCATTTAAGCTTTTGTGCCTTTCCAATTTCCATAATTCGCATTGAAAAAAAAAAATCAGGTTCTATTGTTTCATTTTGTTAATTGATATTTTCTGTTTATTAGATCTTAATGAATTAGTGTTATGGAAAAATCCGCTTCAGGTCGTGACAAAAGAAAAATAAAAAAATGGGAAGATAATTTTTTAGATTCACAAAGAGATTCTTTAGATAAATTTATAAAAAAAAAACAAGTGTTTCTTTGAAAAATCAAGGTGAAAAGGAGGTCATCGAAGAAGTTGATTTAGGTCAGAATGAAAATGTTCAAGGTATCAGCGAACATGAAAATGTTCAAACCGAAAATATGGAAGAATCAAATGTGCTTGAAAATGAGAATATTGAAACAAATTATGTGAGTGAATTGTCACAAAATACAATGCCTTTAAACGTATTTGATCCTAGAGTTTGGGATAGTTTAGATAGAAACATGAGAGATTTGCTTGTTGAAAAGAGTCCTATGAGAGAATTGAATATTGTTTTTCCCAAGTATAAATTAAATTTGGGGTTTTCATTGGATTATTATTCCCAAAAGATTGGGAATAACGGTGAAGTTTCCGATAAAAATGGTTGGTTTACTCAAAAGATTTGGATAAAGTATTTTGTTTTTGTTGTAAAGTTGTAAGAAAAACTCATTCTAGAAGTAAATTAGCTTCCGAAGGAATTGATGATTGAAAACATTTGGGGGAGAAACTTAGAGAACATGAAAAGAGTCATGAGCACCTATCTAACCTTGGGGCTAGGAATGAGTTGCATGTGAGATTGAGTACAAGTCAAACAATTGATAAAGAATTACAAGAGAAAATTAAGAAAGATACCAAGTATTGGAAAGAAGTATTGGTTAGAGTAAATGTTGTTGTTAAACGTCTTGCTATGAATAATTTAACCTTTCGAGGAACAAATGAAAAAATATTTGAGGATTCAAATGAAAATTTCTTTGGATTTTCTTGAATCAATTGGAGAGTTTGATCCAATAATGAAGCCATCATTTTCGACTCATTCAAGAGAAAGAGATTCATTATCATTATTTTAGTTATAGAATACAAAATGAATTGATAGCTACGTTGACATCAAGTGTCAAGAGTGTGATTATAAAGAAGATTAAAGAGACTAGATTTTTTTTCTGTGATTCTTGATTGCACTCCTAATGCTAGTCATCAAGAGCAAATGACTTTGCCATCTCACATAAGGTGTGTAGATGTTGAAAATCATCCCATTAAAATAGAAGAGTATTTTTTGGAGTTTTTAAATGTAAAAGATACATCGGGCTTGGGTCTTTTTGATGAACTAAAAGTTGCTCTAAGCTCTCTTGATTTAGATATTGATAATGTGAGAGGACAAGGTTATGATAATGGTTCCAATATGAAAGGGAAAAAGCAAGGCATTCAAAAAAGGTTACTTGATATAAATCCTAGAGCTTTTTATATGCCATGTGGTTGTCATTCTCTTAATCTAGTACTTTGTGATATGGTAAATTCATGTGCAAAAGGAAAATTATTTTTTGGAGCATGTCAAGCAATTTATAATGTGTTTACTAATTCAACAAAATGATGGAATATTTTACTTCAATACGTAGATGAGTTAACTTTGAAATCTTTGACGACTACATGGTGGGAAAGTCGTATTGAAAGTGTGAAAGCGATAAAGAATCAATTTCCCAAAATAAGATAAGATTTACTCAAATTTAATGAAGTTAGTGATGAATATGAAAATCATTTAAGTTGGGAAGCAGGTAAATTGTTTGATGGTAAATTTTTCAGTTTTGAGTTTATTTTAAGTTTGGTAATATGACATGATATTTTGCACAAAATAAACATGGTGAGCAAAAATTTGCAAGCTGGAGATATGATTCTTGATGTTGCTGCTAAAAGTTTTAAATGGTTGATTTCTTTTTTTGAAAAATATAGAGAATTAAGATGGATTTACTTCTGCTATGATTGATGCTAAAGAAATTGCAAGAGAAATAGGTATTGATCCTGTATTTTCTCTGAGATGTAGAGTTACAAGAAATAGACATTTTGATGAAATTCCTAATACTGATAGAGAACAACAATCAGCTGAAGAAAATTTTGGAACTGATTACTTTCTTGTTTTAGTTGATATGGCTATTTCTCAATTTAAGATTAGATTTGAAAAAATGGAGAGTTTTGAATCTATATTTGGCTTCTTAATTATTTGATGCATCAAGGGTTATTTCATTGGATGGTGGCAAAATGAAAAAGTGTAGTTTGAAACTTGAACTTGCTTTGAAACATGGTGATGTGTATGATAATGATACAAAATATTTATTTTCTGAGTTAAAAATGTTGCAGGAAATGCTACCAAATGAAGCATATGATAGTGGAAAATCATGGAATTCCATTAAAATTATGGAGTTTGCAAAAAACATGGACATGTTTCCAAACATTTTGGTTGCTTATAGGATTTTATTGACCGTACCTGTTACAATGGCAACTGTAGAGAGAAATTTTTTAAAATTAAAGCTAATAAAATCTTATTTGTGGTCAACAATGACTAAAGATAGATTGAATGACTTAGCAATTTTGAGCATAAGAAAAAAACTGTTGAAGGATGTCGATGTTAACACTACCAGAAGAAGTACTATATCCGACGAGATCCTCAAAGAACGACCGACGAGAAGGGATCTCGTCGGATATAGTAAACTATAACCGACGACATGATTATCTCGTCGGTTATAATTTTTTGACCGTCGAGATTTTCTTGTCGTCGGTCATAGTCGCCGGAAACTCGTCGGTCATAGTTTTGGACAATGTCCGACGATTTTTTTTGACTATTACCAACGAGTTTTTCATTTCGTCGGTTATAGTTTCTTATTTCAGATCTGGGCAGCAGCTCGATCTGTCATTCAAGAAACTTTCCATTTTTTCTAAAAATGCTCTGAAATCGATCTTTGGGTGATGTCGACAATTAGTTCGTAATGATTCATGCGCATTATATATATATAGGTACGTCGTGCTTAATTAATATATATATATGTGTTGTGCATGATATGCATGTATGTATATATTAATGCTTAATTGGTTGAATATATAGATCGATCGAGTTAATTAATTGATTATGGAGTTTGAGTAATTGATCGATGGTTGATTTTGAGTACGTACGCGTGATTGATCGTAAATATATATATATATTAATTGTTGTTAATTTTAATTTGATTATTGTGATTATATATATAGCAATAACTAGCTAGCTAGCTAGGGTGATTAATTTATTTAATTAATATATTGCATTATATATATATATATAATTTTCAGGATGGACAAGAGTTGGATATGTCTTTCAAGATGGGATGTAAGATATCACCGTGGAATTAGAAGTTTTGTAGAATATGTGAAGGTTAATTGTGGAGGGATGACAATTCATTATTGTCCGTGTACGAAATGTCAGTGTCGTAGCGAGCGATATCGTTTTCACATCGATAAAGTATTGGAGCACTTGAAGAAAAACGGGTTTTGGGATAAGTACACATGTTGGATTTATCACGGTGAGAGCTCAACAGTTGGTCAACATGATCACGGACAATTTTTTGAGAGTGGCAGTACATCCAATGATCCAACAACAAGGTTGATCAACGATATGTTTCCTCATGAGAGCGGTATATTTGCTCAAGCACTGGATATCGATATCCCTCCCGCCGTTGAAGACTTCCCTCATATTGAGCCGGTCTAACAATTACCTACAGCTGTCAACACTGCTGGTATGGACAAGTCCAACAACCTCATTGCCTTCCAACAGACCCCGTTGTACAACGGGTGTAATAAGACTGTTCTCGAAAGTGTTATGGGAGTAATGAAGCTCAAAGTGGAGAACAAAATGAGTGTGAAGGTTGTTGATGATTGGCTGAAGTGGTCTGGTTCGTTGTTGCCCCCCGGTCATCGTCTTCCTACCACTCATCGTAAGGTGCGACAGATCCTTAAACATCTTGGCATTTCCTACATCAAAATCCATGCTTGTAGATATGATTGTGTTCTCTTCTGGGGTGAAGATGCTTATGGGAATGATCTTGAATCTCTTGATGAATGCCCGGTATGTGGTACAGATAGGTATAAGTTGACTCCTACCGGAAACAAGAAAGCTGTGAAGATACTTCGGTATTTTCCCCTGATAGATAGGCTAGAACGGTTGTTCATGTCTGCACACACGGCTGAATCTATGAGATGGTAGGCCGAGAGGAATTTGCCCGACGGTGATACGCTTATACACCCTGCTGACGGAGAGGCTTGGAAGCACATGGTGAAGGAATTTTCTTATTTTGCATCAGAGGTTCGAAATGTTTGGCTGGGGCTTTCATCTGACGGATTCAACCCTTTTGGCAACATGAGTCTTCAATACAGTATATGGCCAGTTATTTTGGTACCGTACAACCTTCCTCCATGGATGTGCATGAAGAAATAATACAATATGCTCACTATGATCATTCCAGGGCCGGGTTATCCAGGAAAGTGTCTCGATGTGTATCTGAGACCCTTGATTGAGGAGCTTAAGTACTTGAGTGAGCATGGTCATCCCACTTATGACAAGTTCAAAAATGAGATGTTCCAGATGCATGCCATGCTTGTTGGCACCATTAGCGATTTTCCTGCACGCGGGATGTTGTCGGGCAACGTTACCAGGGGATACAGGGCTTGTCCAGAGTGCATGATGGTTGAGTGTTGCAGACCTCATTGCAGGAAGATTGTACAGATGCGACATCGTTATTGGTTTCCACATGATCACCCATTTCGGGAGGATATGGAGGCATTTGATGGGACTGTGGAAACAGGTGAGCAGCCGAGGAGATGGACGGGGGATGAAATCTTAGAAGTGCTAAATGAATACGATTTTGGGCAGCTAAGCAATCATCCTGAGATAGTGGCGTCAATACCTGACAAACTCGACAGGTATAAATTCTGGACACACAAAAGTATTTTTTGGGAACATCCTTATTGGTCCAAGTTGCTGATCAGACACTACTTAGATGTCATGCACATAGAGAAAAATGTGTGCGAGAGTGTGGTTGGCACAGTGTTGAATTGGGAGGGAAAAACTAAAGACGGCTCGAAGGCACGCATTGATCTTAAAAGGATGGGACTGCGAAAATATTTGTGGTTGAGAGATGGGAAGAAAAAAATGCCACAAGCTCCTTATACCGTGAAGCCTGCCCAGAAGAGTGAAATCTTTGGTTGGATGGGTAATGTCAGGTATCCTTCAGGCTATGCCGGAAATATAAGTCGATGTGTTAACTTCAAAGACAACAAGATGTACGGACTAAAGAGTCATGACTGTCATATACTGCTCCAACGCCTCTTCCCTGTTTTCATTCGAGGGTACCTGCCCAAAGAGGTGGTGGAGCCGTTAGTGGCTTTGTCAAGATTCTTTCAGAAGTTATGCACGAGAGAAGTGAAGAAATCGGACTTGTTGGAAATGCAACAGGACATCATTTTTATCATGTGCAAATTCGAAAGGATATTTCCTCCAAAAATTTTCGACATCATGCCTCACCTGATGCTCCATCTTCCGGAACAATTGTTGCTTACTGGTCCAGTACACTACACATGGATGTATCCTATGGAAAGGTACGTAATGCATCTCTGAATCTGGCTATATATATGTCGATCTTTAATATTATTTATTCACTTATATATTGTTGCAATAAGCATAACACGCTCGATCTGTAATTACCCATTTACAGACAATTGGGGGACTACAAAGACTATGTGATGAACAAATCTGCACCCGAAGGGTGTATCGCTGAAGCATATATTGCGCATGAGTGCGTAACGTACACCAAGTTGTATTTGGGAGCGTTGGAGGACCCTCCACAACATATGCCCGTAGATGGAGGGCAGTTCAACCTTTCGATCATCTCCGATGATGTTGAAGTTTCTGGAAAGTTGCCCAACTCGTACAAGTTGGAACCTTATGAGCTAGTCATTGCCCATTGGTCGGTATTGATTAACTGTCCAGAAGTTCAATATTGGAAAAATTTGCACCTTTACTGCCCTGCTATTTCCGGTGATGTTGAGTACCACAACAAGACGTTCGCAAACTATTTTGGCAACTGGGTAAGTTGATACTTAAATTTACCTGTATATGATCGATGTTAAGAGCATGTCTCGCATCCTATTTATACGTACTTAATAAATGATTATTTTCAGATGAATCATGTACAAGATGATGGTATCCCTCAGTGGTCACACGAATTGAGGCTCTTGGCGCAGAAACCGGTAACTTCCAGAGTTTATCCTATGTGTAAGGTTAATGACGTGCTATTTATTTGTGAACATAGAGATGTCAGACGAAAAACACAGAATTCTGGGGTAATGGTGCATGGTGGGCAGAATGGAGTTGACTATTACGGTGTTCTCCATTCAGTTGTCGAATTAATATATGGGGAAGGCATGACCGTGCACTTGTTTAAGTGTAGATGGTTTGATACCGACCCTCAGAACACAAGGACCGATCAATACGGGATTTTTTCGGTGAATACTGCCACAAGCTGGTATGAAGATGATCCGTTTGTGTTGGCCACGGCGGTGAAACAATTGTTCTATCTTGATGATCTTGTGCATAAAGGCGCGTGGAAAGTGGTTAACCATGTTCTTCCACGAAACATATACAGTGCCTCCACCCTTGGTACTGTGACCTCGGATAATGAAGAAGCCAGTGCATACCAAGAGCCGAACGCAACTGGTATTCCTGAAACCTCAACAATTCGCCTTAATAATGTGAGACAGGGCAGTGTGGTACGAATTCCTCAACCGAATCTTCTTGATGTTAATCAAAATGAAGACAATGAAGACTCAAGTGACGAGGACATACACATCTTACCTGAAAGTAACTCGGAAACAGAGTCAGACTCAAGCGATGATTCTGATTATGCGCCTTAATTAGTGTGTATATATATATATGTATGTTATTTCGACTTAGAACGTACAATGTAAAATGAATTTTATTCGATCATATTATCGATCGACTTTAAATTGTGTCGATCGATCGAGAAAAAAATACAACCGATCGATTAATAATTAATATCGATCGATCGTATTATTAAATAATTTTGCTTTACTAATTTTGTATTAACTATTAATAATTTCGTATTAATTAACTATTAATAAATATATATATATATATATATATATTAAAATCACTACACATTTAATTAGTTTACCGGCAGGCATAAATGAAAAATAAATAGAGGAACTATATCCGACGAGTTGCATATGAAATCTCGTCGGATATAGTCTGTTTTATATCCCGATCTGGGTTTCGATTTGGGGCAAAAACGAAACTGCCCCAAACCGGAACAGTCGCCTCCTCTCCGCCTCCTCTCGATTTTCTACGCAATCTTCGTGTTGGAAGCAAGCAATCGAAGGTCAAGTGCTATTCCATCGATCCTCAAACCAAATCCCTCGTCGATTAGTGAAAAAACAGGTTTGAAATCCCTAATTTCAAATTTTAGAATTTTTTGAATTCGGTTGGATTTTACGTTGTGGAATGTGTTGATTGTCGATGTGGATGCATGTATTGATATAGTTGTGGAATTTGTGGATTTTATTCATGTATTGAGTTATATTAGAATAATTTTGATTTTTAGGTTAAATTTAGGTTATTTTAGGTTAAATTTGCATGAATATTTGTAAATATTATGTTAAATTTAGGTTAAATTTGCATGAATATTTGTAAATAATATGTATGTTAAATTTAGGTTAAATTTCGATTTTTTTGAATTTTATGCATGTATTCATATATATTGGAATAGTATGAAATTTTAGGTTAAATTTGGATTATATCTGGATTATATATGGATTGGATTATATATGGATTGGAATTTTAGGTTAAATTTGCATGAATTTGGATTATTTGGATTATTGGAATTATTGATATATATAGTTAAATTATTGGATTATATATGGCACCGGGAATAATTTTTATAATTTTATGGATAAATTAGGAATTAGGAATTATTTTTAATTTTTATAATTTTATAGCAACGATGCAATGGTTTAATTGCGGACCTTCCCGAGGGGCCGGGTCGCAATCGAGTACTTCGAGGGGGAGGTCCAGAGGGAGAGGGAGATCGGGACGTGGGGATGAGGGCTCGGGAGCTGGGGATCCTGATGGCACCGGAAGTCGGTCCGCATCAGGATCTACCAGTGTCCCCAACACTTACAGTGTTCCGCTGACCTCTCGACACCGTCGGCTGATGGGCGAGGGACAACCTCAGCAGCAGCAGCTCGAGCCGGCTCGATCCTCAGGCGCGAGGAGGGTTCAGCAGGTCAGTCGCACGCCGGAAACGGATAGTGCATACAATGTTTGCAGACGACCATTTGTTTCAATTTTTTCGTTTCTTTTGATTATGTTCATACAATGTTGTTAGTTACTAACGCTTGATTTTATGGGTATATATAGGTATAAAGAGTGGAAGGCCGAGCTGAAGAAGCATTGAAAAAAGTACGGGGACGATCGTGAGGGTACCCCTATCGAGTTTCGTTATAGGGAGTACGAGTGGCGATGGCTTGTGGTTCACTTCAACAACCCTCGATTGAAGGTACGCAACCTTCAATCGATTTAATTTTGGTTTTATCGTACTTCCCGTAAATTATTTGGTTAATGAGTGTTTTTTTTATGTTGACTTAATCGCGCAGGCTCTTTCTGAAGTCAACGCAAGGAACCGGGCCAAAAACACAACAAATCATCATGCCGGTACCAGATCATACTCGGGTTGGATCGAGGAGGCGGCCAACCACCCAGAAGATGATCCCCTTGTCTATACGATACAGCACGCGTATCCGCAGAATCCCGAATATGCTGTAAGTGTCCTTATAACAAAATAAACTTATTTCTTATTTATTTAGATTATTTTTTTAATTAATATTTTATTGTTCTTTGTCAATTAGGCGAGAATTCAGGAGGCGATTCCGGAGGTGTTGACTCAAGTGGCGAGAGAGCTCTATCCTGACACCCCCGATGATCAGATTGATCGATCTGATTGATCAGATTGATTGATCTGATCCGATCGTCAGGGCCAGGATTACGTCAACTGCGATCCCTCCAGGGAAGAACACATTCTACTACAGGGGTTCCAGAAAATGGGGTCAAGGGCTGCTGAAGCAGACCCCTGAATTCTCTCGCGGATCGGGATCATCATCATCATCTTCGAGGACTAATGAGCTAAACGACCGGCTTCATAGACAATCAATTGAGATGGAAGCTCAACGGCGTCAGATAGAGGAGATGGAGCAAGCGCAAGCTGTAGAGCAGAATCGGTTGGCCGAACAACAGCAGCAAATGGGGACATGGATGCAGCACTGTTATGCACAGTTGCAAGCATCTGGAATCCAGATAGCTCCCCCCCCCGCCGCCCATTTTCAGTGCGCCACAGCCACAGCCATAGCCTCAGCCTCAACCGCAGCCTCAGCCTCAGCCAGACCAGGACCAACCTACTTATGACGATCCGTTTGACCACATAGACTTAGGACCAGGACCTCCCTACATTTGAACAATTATCGGTTTCATTTTTATTTTCATTATTTACTACGCATATGTATATAGATTTGAACTATTTCGGTTTTTTATTAATTTATTTATTTACTACGTACTCTAGTTTCAATGGTTGTTGATTTTCAATTTGAACAATATATAGATAGCGTGATTTTTTGTGAATGCAGGTTTTGGGATGAAACCCAAAACCTGCAAAAAAAATTTAAATTTTTCCACTATATTCGACGACATGTGTCAATATCGTCGGATATAGTTTTCTCCAGAGTCAACCATTTTGACCATGGAGAAAACTATATCCGACGATGACATCGTCGGTTTTAGTTTAAAAATATGACCGACGATGTACCATCGTCGGATATAGTGTATCCTTTTTCCAACGAAAACCCTAACTGGTCGTCGGATATAGTATGACCGACGGTCTATTACTGACGCTACTATATCCGACGACACATCGTCGGATATATGCTATGACCGACGAGGAGCCCAAACAGACCGACGACACCAAGTCGTCGGTCATAGTAATTGTTCCGGTAGTGTAAGTACATAATTGATGAATTTGCATCTATAAATTCAAGGAGAAGTCATTTTATATGAAATTTGATCAATTTTAAACAATGTAATTTTTTATATATCAAAATATTTGTTTATGCCGATGTAATTTTTTTAATTAATATAATTCTTTTTTCTATATAAAAGATCAAATTTTGTCTTTCGTCCCGGCCGTACGAATGCCAAGCCGACCCCGAGCATCATGTTGGCACCCCGTCACTTCAAGAGATAAGTCTTAATTATGCCACTTAATTATGCTTGATCCTTCATTCTATGTTCGGCCATGCAGCAGCTAGTAATATATTTTGCATGTTGCTTATCAGTCTGCATGCCTCTCTTATGCTTAGCTGCTTATCGATTACCATGCAATGTTCGCACGTCTGGCTAGCTTGCTTCACTTATCATATGCACGCATCGGTCTTGTCTAAATTAAAGCAATGAAGCATGATTACTCGTATTTCTAGCGAACATGTCTATGCATGCCCGAACGTAGAATTCTTACATAGTCAATCTTATATCTGCATGCATGCATGTGTGCCTAACGGGCTTAATTAGCTGAACGCCCGAGATCCGATTATATAAGCATACACGATTAAGGATGGATCAAGTTCTAGATATTTGCATGCCTCCCAAGGATTGAAATAGATTTGCATGTTCGTAAGCTAATGCATGGCCCCTTGCGGTCATCATCTTCCCTTGTGTATATCCATCACGTTTACATGTATAAGCACTCGATCAACATAACCACGTACATCAGCATGCACTTCGAATACCATCACTCCTCACATTTCATGCTCCAACAATGTATGGCCGTGCTGTGAGAAGCGACAAAATGAACCGTGCAGCATTTGTCTGTTAACAAGTTAGCTAAATGAGTACCTTACAAGCATCAATAATTCACACGATATTAATATAACGTAAGAAACAAGCAAATAAGCAAGCAAGCGTACAAGTGAGCAAACAAGCGTGTGGGCTGAGCGTCAGCGAAAAACACAACAAGGAACAAATAATTTAAGAATCGAATGGAACAATCTCACAATGCACAGATGATTGAATCTCCTCTTTTATTGATGGTAAGACGTTTAGGGAGACAAAAGTACATGTGCTTACCTATACTAGTTCCTGAGTCCAACAGTAATGCCGACTAGGAACCCCTTCCTATATATGATGTTTTACATAACTTCACTTTGCAGGCGGAAACATTAAAATGCTTGAGGAGTCATAATGAAAAGAAAAATACTATTCTAACTCTGACACACAAGCAATCAGCTACGGGTTTAACTCATGACCCTGGACAAGCTTACTTGTGGCCTTACAACCTATCAAGAGGCCGCACGACATGTTAGTAGAGTAGAGTGCGGCTCTTGACACCCGTGTTATGCCTGGCTTTAACCTCTTTTAGATGTTGCTTATTCGCATGTTAAGGACTCAAAACTCAAGCGAATGACTCGTATGACTCGTACGTGCTTCCGGAATTTCTCTACCCCAACCATAGGAAGGCAACACAATGACGCTTGAATCTATCGGTCCCGAAATAATCATTCGATGGCCCGAACAATTCCGACCCGAACAGATCAGCCGAACGACGTTTGAAGTTCATCCGATCCGAACAGGTCACCGGATCCGGAAAGGTCACTCGATCCGAACAGGCATCCCGATCCGGGAAGCTCACCACGACCCGACAAGCTAGCTCATCCTTTAGCCTCATCCGAAGAGGAGTCTGTTGGCCCATCCGACATGGAGGACTCGGCTCAATCTCGTCAAGCTTTCGACTTCTGGCAGTCGCCAAGCTCCTCACGTTGAGCACTTGACTTTCGCCCATACCCACCTACTCGGGGGACTGGGGACTCCGATCCTCGAACGCCACCTGGTCCCGAACGTCAAGCACCCAGACCCGAACATCAACATCCGGACACCAACTCCGAGCATCACTTCCGAACGTCAAGCACCCGGGCCGAACGTAAATTGTGATCCTCAAGCCGCAATCGAGTTCACCACTTCGAACGCCACCTAGGTCCGAACGTCAAGCACTCGAGCCCGAACCGCGAACACCCCAACTCAAGCTCAATCCGAGAAGCTTCTCCCAAGAGTTCCATCAAGAGCTCGATCTCCGACAGCCGCCACGCTCGCCTGTTTTGTATCATTCAAACTCATATATGGACTATCGGACTCGACACCGAGAGCTGACACTTGAGGACTGACGTGGGTGCCACGAGCTTTTAATACAAGTTCGGGCGAACATCGTTCCATCAGAGGCTACCACCACGACACTCTGAGAAGCACCGTGTCAGAGCCGAACCATCAACGATTCAAATGCTTCAAAGAGCGTCTCGATCCTTTCGGGTCAAACCGAAAAGTAAATGGACCCCAACAGTAAGAACCTTGCCGAGTAACTGGGTTTCGATCGACATTCGATGACCGTCATGCTCGGGGACACCGATCTGTTGAATTCTGGAGGATTACCTCGACTAAGAACTACCTCGTCAGTGCTATTCGCGGACACAATCACACCTTGCTCCACTCCACTTCAAAGATAAGTGTTCCGATATCAATACAAACCCTCAACTTACCATGTATAATGCCAGATATTTACTATGTATATGCATGCTACTGTATTAGCTAGTTCGCTTCATATATATATGCCCCCGTCAACACGATCGCATATGTTAGCTCGCACCTAAAGCATCACCACCTCTCATATACCTTATGCCATTAAGTACCATGATTGTTAGAAGTGCATGCTGAGCCCGAACACGAACATATAAGAATTGTTTGGAACTTGATTCACGAACACGTACGTAGCCACATGCGCCAGTTTAAATTCAAGTTATTTGCATGCGTTTAACGTGGAAATGTATCTGCATGCATGCCGACATTTGATCTCATGTCCGAAACAAATGTAAGATCTTATATAGTTAGTCACATACATGTTCGCATGCATCTGACTTACGTAGTCGGCCACTCATGTCAATTATGCCATGCACACACTATAATATCCCGCATGCACGTACGTACTACTCAGTGCATGGCTTTAACTTCTCTCAAATATTATTAGCTGCATATTGACGAACGGCCGAGCAAGCATTATACGTGTCGCTGAAAATTCAAGGTCATCGCCACGAGCTCCCAAAACCTCAAATCCAGCAGCTCGGGGACTTTCCGTCAAACCCAAACGTCGAGCATCCGACTTTCGCACCCGCAACAGGCAGTCTGATTTCATATATTCCAAACAAACTCAATCGCGTCAGACACTCGACCTCCATCAACCTCGAATCTCCAAGCTCATCACTCCGAGCAAACATTCAACCTTCGACAACTCAAAGATCCCAGGGATTTCGATGTTCGAAACTGCTACGGCTCGCCGTTAGCACATGCTCCGTCAACTCCAAAGCCGTCGGGCCCACATCAACAACTTCACCCGAACCACCACTCCATCGGTTCGGGCGATCAACCTCGAGCCATCGAGCTCACCAAACTCCGACAATGCTCCGCTTTCACTCTCCGGAACCAAGCTGCCCACATACCTCAGCCCGATCACTGACAAGCCCCGAACGTCGAGTATCCGACCGCCGAACAGCCTCAAGCGTTAGGCTTGGGAGAACTGGGGGACTTACCGACCGTCAAACCTTTTTCGGAACAACCCCGCCACCATCACTCCAAAGTAATCGGAGCACATAGCTCCGAGCGCCGCCAGAACTCACACACTGGGGTACTCCGTTTGAACTCGACTTCCGGATCCGACAACCTTGAGCTTGTAACCTCTAGGATCCGAACTCTCAAACCCGCCAAGCTTGACGCTAGCGGGTTAAACCCGAAAGGCGAACGGACTAAGTCATTGTTCTAACAGAGGAAGAGAAGGTCACGGCTCTCATGTAGCCGTGTCAGCAAAAGAAGAAGAAGAAGAAGAAGAAGAAGAAGAAGAAGAAGAAGAAGAAGAAGAAGATGAAATCAGCAATGGAGACGTGCCCTATCATGAAAGCTTCTTGGGCCGTCTCACACTTGGGCCACAAGTTTATTAATTTGAGGCATTTGGGCCTATATCAGCCCACAAGTACCGCCACTCCTCCAACTTGGGCTTACAACTACAGCATCCCAACACCCAAGCGTATCTGGGCCCAGCGGCAAAAAACCTTATCGATAGCATGCAAATGGCAACCTGCAAAGGAATTGGATTCTCTCCTAACGGAGAGAACCTTACCACTACCTAACAAGACAATATTGACCGTCCGATATAATAGACGATCAAGATTTGTTTTGTTTTTTTGTTCCCTGTCATCTCGTCTCTTCTCTTCTCTTCTTCTCTTCTTCTCTTCTCTTTCACTCTCGAAATGTAGCAGCTCTGACTCTCTCTTTCCCAAATTACAGACTCTTTCTCCCTCTCTCTCTTTCTCTCCCAAATTACTCTCTCTCTCTCTCTCTCTCTCTCTCTCTCTCTCTCTCAGTCCGTAAATGATGACCCCAACAACATCCTCTTCTAACGATCCTCATCAGTTCGTCCCGCCGCTACTCAACGACAACCACCACCCGGAGCAGGTTTGTTGTCTTCGTTGTATTTTTTTTTTTCAAATTGGGTCTGATTGTATCTGAGGAATTGGGTCTGATTACATTCAATTTTTTCATGAACCACTGAGAGACTCAGGCCTCATTATTCCTCTCCCATGGCCGTCACTGTAATCTCATCCACGTCGTTCACCGGCACGTCTTTGCTGTCCCTCTCCCGCCGCGTGTCCTACACGCTCCTGTACCACCACACCGGAGCTGGACTCGTCTCCACCAGAATCAGCAATTTGTGCGTTGTGAAGTTGTACAAGTTGGGTTTTGGTAGGTGAAGGTTACAGATTTTGTTATGTCTCAAATTTGTGAGTTTTGAGATGGGTGTTTTTGGCTTGCTTCAGTTTCTGTTTCTATGGATGTGTTCCAGTGTTATGAGTGATAAATCGACTGCCAGAGAAACAATGAAACAAGTAGGTGTTCCAACTGTCAGATAAGCTTCACTTTTGTTTCTTTGGTTTGTCAGCCTTTGTTTTCAAGCAGGTAAAACTTTCAAAGCCTCACTCTTCCTTCCATTTCAATCCTCTCATTCACTTTACCAATCCCAAAAAGATTTGTTCGGATTCATATTACTTTCCTTGATTGGTGTTTTATGATCATGAGTGTGCATAAGTTGTTGATTTGAAGTTAAAAATTGTATAGAATTGAAGTGCCAACTTGCCCACTGGTCTTGTCTCCGAAAATGAGAAGGAGAGGATGAACCGAGTTCCTCAGAGTATTGAACTTTGGATTACAAAGTCATAGAGAGTCATTGTTTCTTGTTGTAGTGTAATTGGTTTTAGATTCTGCAAAAGAAACTTGCTGTTTGTTGTGGTTGGTTTTATTGATTATTGATTTGGTTGACAGTTTTCGATTAAGATGGTGGAGAAGAAGGCTTGGATTGCAAACGATGTTACCGAAGTGAGCCCATTTTCACTTTACTAATTTTGACATTTTCGGCTTCCAAGAGTTACATTGTGTGATTTTTAATTGTGGGTGTTTGCAGTTAATTGGCAATACGCCATTGGTGTAGGAGTATTTGTTGTGTCAAAGAGTTACGTTTACATGTGCACGGATCGGGACATCATTCCTTGAAAATGAAAAAAAAACAATTCACTTTTACTGTTTTCTCTTAATGGAACTCGTTCTGTTTGTGTGATTCTTATCAGTCCTGAGACGCTTGATCAGCTCGAAGTCAATGAAGATGTCTTTGGAAAGAATGCTAAATACCTACAAGGTCGATGAACTATGATATCATATAACTTGAACTCTGTTTCTCTTGTTAGTTAGTATCATAGTTCCAAGATTATAGCCAGCTTACATATTGCTTCAAAAATTTATTACAACTATTTGGATAAGCTTTCTTTCTAGCTCCCATTAGTGGTGATCGGTTTCTGTCATGATACTGTGTGCACATACCTGCTATTAGATGGTCATTTACTAACAGTTTACTTGTGATCAGAAAGATAATTCTGTTTATGAATCCATTGAAAAATCTAATTAGATGTTTTCTTCTAGTTGTCGTTGGCAGATAATTAATTTCACAGAATTACAGTTTCATCATAATTGATAAATGTCATGGTTGTCATTTTTTAAGCTAATCTGAAATATTGTTTTTATGGTGAACAGAAGAAATGAAAGTTAGAGTGGAGCTGTTTAACGGAACCCCTCTATCTGCATCAGTTCCAAAGCATGTGAACTGTACCATCAAGGAAGTGCAACCTCCTATAAAGGGGATTGCAGCAACTCCTAGGTTTGTTTTTCTTCCATTTTACGATCTCTATCAGTACAGATCAGGTTCCATTTTCCTATACTTTTACTTCTGTTCCTCCATACCAGCAACATAGTATTTTCTTTACTCTCTGAATCATCATCATCACATCTTTGATACATTCTTTGAGGATTTTGTGCTTTACTATATACCCTGATATTTTTCTTAAATGCAGGGATAAAATAGCTACAATGGAGAACGACTTCACCATAAAAGTAAGTTAGATTGTAATATATATTCCTCTTCATATGCATAATTTAACAATGCTTGTCTAGAGTTTGTTTAGCTTCTGTTTTAGAGGACTTCTTGTTCTATATAGTTTTCTTCACTATTAATAAAAGTTTTTGTTTCTTCTTAAAAAAAATACAAAGCCGGTAGCTAATACGAGACAGTAGACATTGTGTTTCCATTTAAGTCGCGTCCTTGTTCCCAGAAGAGGGATTCCCTTGTTATTTTCTTGCTAGATTTCCACATTCTTGCAAAGTTCAGCTTGTTCTTGGTTCAACTGTGGTTGTTGATACCGAGGATGACTCGTATGTTAGAAGGTAACATGTCCGGGCATCTTCAATTGCTATTAATCCTACTTGATTATTGTTCATTTTTCAGTACCTTGGTAATTCGTTTGGTGGCTCGTCTCATCTTCATTTTTTGTATCAGGGCCAAGGCATGATACTCGATAGGATTGGTTCGAAGATATATAAATTTACTCACAATATGGACTTGGCAATGGAAGAGATACACCTCTTTTAATACGCCATTGGTGTATCTCAACCATGTCGTAGATGGCTGTGTGGCGAGGGTTGCTGCTAAGCTGGAGATGATGGAACCTTGCTCTAGTGTCAAGGATAGGTACTAACAAAAGGCCGTTGTAGTGGTAGTTCTGTACTTGTATACTTTTAACATGGACAGCAAGTTTTAAACTTTTTGGTCTGTAGGCTACTACAGCCTCAAGCATGAATATCACAAACCCCCTTTGTAATGATGATATATGGCAAAGAGAAAAATTGACATGGCAAAGGCAAACTACCAGTGTGATTATGTTAGTCAGAATATGCTTTATTTCAAAAACAAATAAAATGCTATATAGTATGACATTCTGGAATCACATGCTATTGCATCTAATCTTTCGCATTATCTGAAGTTCTAAGGTCTGGCTCATTATCTGAAGTTCTAGGGCCTGACAATGCAACTAGAAATCTCGTGATATTTTGTAATAATGCTTGTGCATTTGTGTTAGAGGAGTCTTGATAAGCCATCCAAGACATTTGGTTCGACATTTGATTCGATATTTGGTGCATCTGTAGTAATAACAAAAAATTTATCACTCAATGAGAAACTCATACATTTACATATGACACGGCTTACAATAAGATACTTTACACATACTCACATTGTATGGGTGATAGATCAATGGCATATATGGAGAATTACCAACTATCATAGGAGACTGAATTGAGACCTGTAAATAAAAAGTGAAAAAAAAGAGGGTAAAAACTCTGAAGCACCAATTTGAATCATCTTCATCTACAACTATGCATGTAAATTGATGCTACAAATATTTGATAAAGCGATTCACTCCAGATTATATATACCTAGGATTGTTGTGAAGAAGGTGTTGGAGATTCGTCTGTTCTTACACTATAGTTTGAAATTCCAGTTACCTATCATTGTTAAAATTACAAATTAAAGTTATATACTTATATTCGAACAAAATACACAACAAAGTCAACAGTAGGTTAAACATCTTACCTTTGCAGGCCTCTTCTTATTTTTGTTTAATTCTTGTTCAACGCGGCCTTTACATCTATGCTTTCCAGGATGAGTAGCTTCTTTTTTTTTTAATCCCTTTGCATTTGTCACATCATTATTATTAATGTCATCGACTGATACCTTTTGGCTTTGGTCTTCCAGATCTTTATCACAATTTATTTCCAAACGCAACACATCTTCAATCATTTTTGCCAGTTTTTCAGCTTCCAAAACAACTAGCTCATATGCCTTCTCACTCTCTGATGCTCTTGATGCTACTCGAATGAGTTTAGAACACAAGACTCTATTTCTAGAACTTTGTTTGAGTCTCGGATTCTCCACAATTTCATGACCATGCATGTCTTGCACCACATTATCAACTCTTGCATTTTTTGTCCACCTCTCTAAGACATATCGAGTAGGAATTAGTTTTATGAGGTTAGTTTCTCTACCTTCCATCATAACTTTGATAGCATGCCTACACAAGACACCTACCATTTCAAACATCCGACAGTTGCAAGATACAACATCATCTCCTTCTCTTTTTACTAACCGCTCTTTTGCAAATCCATCCCTAACAACAGTGAAGATATGATTTCCACCATCAGAAACACAATTTCTTATAGACGACTTTAAAGAGACTTCATACTGTGCTTGAAACTCTTTATATATTGCTTTAGTATAAACTTCTCTGGCTTGCTTCAAAATCGGAATCTCTATTTTGCAATGAATTATCCGAAACAACAAATCATAGTCGGCTTCAGATTCCTTGTACCTCTTATCAACAACCATTCTTTCAAAGTGAGTAAAGAAGTCAGGTAATTGGAGGTCTGATTTCAAATAGCCCTTCAAAGTAGCATTAAAGCTTTCACTGAGTTGGGTACTTTGCATCCCTGCTGACCATGTCCACTTGACATATGCATGCACCCATTTTTTTCTTATTGCAAATGTCGTAGCCAACCAACTATTCTCATGTGCATTGTACTCGTCAAACATAGACTCCCAAGCACTTAAGAACTCATTTTATTCCTCAATCTGATAAAGAAATTTGTTGAACACATTCCTCTTGTCATCGCCATTAGAGTTTTTAAATAAGAAGCCTACATTCCTCACAGCATTTTGCATCAAATGCCATATGCAAAGTCGGTGATATGAATCAGGCATCACATGTAAAATACCATTAACTATTGCAGCATCTTGATCGGTGAAAACTGTTTTTGGAGGCTTCCCACACATTGCCTTCAAAAACGTGTTAAACAACCAAATAAATGAGGCGGCAGTCTCATCATACATCAAAGCAGCTCCAAATATGATTGTTTCCCTGTGGTGATTAAGCCCAACAAACACTGCAAAAGGTCGATTTGCTTCATTAATCTTGTAGGTTGTATCAAAACTTACAACATCTCCAAATATACCATAGTCCATTATCATCTTAGCATCGGCCCAGAAAATATTAGTGATTTGTTCCTCATTGTCTAGCTGCATCTCATAGAAAAAAGATGGATTCTATAACATTTGTTTTGAAAAATATTCCAACAGATAACCAGCTTCTCCATATTTCATTTTTCTTTGTCGAACAGTTTTAAGATAATTCTTGTGATCATCTCTTGTAAATCCCACTGAACCCCTTCCACCAGCTTCATTTCCCATTAATTCAAATGTAGCCTTAAGCGGAACTCCCGAATCTTTGGTCAACTCTATGAATACACCCTGTGAAGTTGTGACTTTCCTTTGAGATGGTAACATATGCACATAGTCTTGCTTAACAAGAGGATGATTATGCTCTTCAACATGTGCACATGGTCTTCCTTATCATGTCCTGTTTTGATGGTAACATATGCACATAGTCTTCCTTATCATGTCCTGTTTTGATCCCTCTACAACATTGCCAGAATCTTCCACACTATTCTCGATTTCTTCCGCAGTATTCTCAATTTCTTCCACTACGGTTGCCATTCTCAAATCCTTTATTAGAAAACAAAGATTATCACATGATCAGAACTAAAATAGGAAGAAAAAAAAAATACATTGTATGGTATTCACTTAAACATATATAATTTTAGATTTTAAAGTTGTTATCGTTTGTTGCCGCAATGAATATAGGGTTGTAGAAATATCTTTTGAAGTAAAGTTCTTGGATATTGCACGAAACTTTTGGTTTGATACTAAAAATCCTAAAATATTAATTCAAGGAAAAAAAACCCTAAAACGTAGATCCGAAGAATTAAGAAAATGTAAAACCAAAAAATAATTCGGAGGATATAAACAAAGTCTGATATTTAAATTTGAAGTAAAATAGTTATTAAAGGGTTAAGTTGCTTACCTGTACGCGTACGAACTTCTGAAGGGAGAGAAAGTGAGATGGGTGATGGCTGATGGGTGATGGCTGATAGTGATGGCTGATGACTGATGGTGATGGTGATGGTGATGGTGATGGTGATGGTGATGGCTGAAATTGAGATGACAACTATGAAAGAAGAAAAAGTTGGGAAGGGAAGGGAAGAAGAAGAAGAGAAAAGAAGGAGAGAAAGAGATAGAGACGTATGAAATTAAGGGGACGGTGGAAAAAGTTGGGAAGAGAAGAATTGAAGAGAAGAGAAGAGAAGAAGAGATGAGATGATATGAGAGAAAAATAAAAACAAAACAAATTTTGGCCCTCTATTAAATCCTACGGTCAATATTGTCTTGTTAGGTAGTGGTAAGGTTCTCTCCGTTAGGAGAGAATCCTGTTCCACCTGCAAAAAGCTAAGTTTATCTCTCTATTCAGTTACAAGCAAATTAGCATGCCTACAATTGATCGAGTATATTTCTATACATGTTCACATGTAGCTCCAAAACGCATGCTTAGCAACATACGCATTTGATTACTTGATAAACTTCCATGCTTAACGTATAATTAAGATGCATGACTATTCACATGAAAAATTTACATGCTTACTCTGCTTAACCGTGCCCATGTATCTCAAAGCAAGTCTTGATCCTTGAGCATGATTCCAGTAGCCTGTCTACTCTATATTTTCATATGTGATTACTCCCCCGAAATATGCATGCATGTGTGCTTGCCACAACCCATATGCTTCAAATGCCTCGGGAATGTATATGTCCAATCATGTGCCAGCATTGATTCACCCGTTAGAGTAATTCCCCCGAAATATGGGAACACGGAAGGACTTTCGCATCCAAATCGAAAAGTCGACATTCGAGAGTCGAGGCACTTTGAAACAGGCAAAATTATTTTGAACTGGCATGTGATAACCGAATGTCAAGGATGTTCGAACTATCAGTATCTCGGTCAAACCAGCAACATCAGGTTTGAGCCAGATGGGCGATTCCAAAATTAGTGACTTCAGAATGCATATATGATTGACAAATGGTAGGAATTGTTCGGTCTTTCACTACCATGATCGAACAAGCCCCATAGTTCGATAACATGAATGCGCTTTCGAGACAGGCAATGTCATCTCGAGAAGGCATGGGTTAGACGAACGGTAGGAATTGTTCGGACTTTCTCGACCATGATTGAATAAGCTCCATGGTTTGGTACATGATTGCGCTTTCGAGACAGGCAATGTCATCTCTAGAAGGCATGAGTTAGAAGAATGGCAGGAATTGTTCGGACTTTCTCGACCATGATCGAACAAGCCCCATGATTTGGTACATGAATGCGCTTTCGAGACAAGCAATGCCAACTCGAGAAAGCATGGGTTAGACGAACGGCATAAATTGTTCGGACTTTCTCGACCATGATCGAACAAGTCCTATGGTTCGGTACATGAATCCGCTTTCGAGACAGGCAATGTCAACTCGAGAAGGTATGTGATTGACGAACGACAGGAATGTTCGGACTTTCACAGCATGATCGAACAAAACACTTTTGTTCGATACATGAGGATGCTTTCAAAAACAAGCAAGTACATTTTGAAAGAGCATTTATCTTTGAACGATAATAGTGTTCAGAGTACGAGGGTCAAACCAGCAACACCAGGTTTGAACCAATCAAAACGGCTCCAAGCAGCAACATCATTTTGGTGTCCACCGGACAAACAAAGCAATACCGAACAACGACATCATTTTTTGAGTCCACCCGACAAACAAAGCAATACCGAACAACAACATCATTTTGGAGTCCACCTGAACAGGCAAGACCGCCTCAAGGAGCATGCTATTTACGAATGGCAAAGACGTTCGGATAATCAAAAGCATTGCAAATTACTTCAACACTTGAATCCTTAGCCCAACATCTGATGCTTGGGGACTTAGCATATTACATGTGCACCACAAACGCATCTACTTTACTCATGCACTTCATATGCTCGTCGCACACTTATCACGTGATGTATTGTATGTTCGCATACATTATTTCTCGCACACCACCATCTTTTCGATTATACATGTTATTGTTATCTCATTGCCTCTTCATGCAGTTACCCGAAACTTAGTTAAGCAAGATCATCCTTACTTGAGGAGCTGAGGGGACTAGGGGGTATGGTACGTAGCCACTTAGTGTGGCTAAGTACTCGTAATTAGGCTCGAGTTTTTCAACTCCCAAATCAAGAATGATCTCTTTGACTGGGGGACTTGTTTATATATACATATGTATGGCCTAATTAATTGTACTTAGTCACTAATCTATCAAAGTTATCAAGCACCAAGCAAAGAAGCATTAAAGCAACAAAGAAAAGAAGAACAAAAGAAGAGGAAGAGCCTCATCCCACATCGAAGAAATAGAGATAGAAAGTCTTCCCTTGCCCTATATAATTTGGGCTCACTCTCACTTAATGATTCACTCTTTTCGATCTCGATTATACACTACTCTATTGTAATCGCTACTTGGGCTTCCATTGAGGTCTGAGATACCTAGTGAAAACTCAATGGACTAGCTGAATTCGGTGAACTACTATACATCTTTTACTTATCGCACTTTACTTTATCATTGCTTCTATCAACCTCCTTACGAAAATTGGTAGAAACGAACACCATCTACCATTATCTCTCAACTCCAGAACACGAATACTAGGGATATAAGAAAAGATATGACACAGTCATAAACGTCCTCCTCGGCACGCGCTTAACAATGGAAATGCTTCTTCTTCATCACATTTCACATCAATTATAGGCCGAGGAATTGAACGTAGACCAGGACACTCACAAAAGTGATTCAACTCTAGAACAAAGCCATCATAAGCATTCAACCAAATATAACATTCCGTTACAAGTAACGCCTCCACTGCTCTTCAGATTCTCCAAAACAAAGTCCCACGGCTCTTTATAAATGTTGTTGTTCATTTACCCATCTCCGAAGTGAAGATCTCAACTTTGACATAGTATTGGGACCAACGATCTGCAGGTTCAGAAACTATTCGCACGACGGCGTATCTAGAGTTAGCATCAAACTGGATTATACCACTGCCAGTAAAAACTTCTTCTTTTTGATCATCAACATCAACCCTACTATTATAGTACAGATCGCAGACGAACCATACTCTTACTTCTTCATAGCATTGAGGGGTGTGAGGAAGGTGAATAGTTCTTTTGGTATATGGATTGGAGATGATATGATTACACTGATTCTTAATCTCTTCGGAGCATAAAACTAAGTCATGGCTCGTCGCTACCATAGTCGGTCCAGCATCACTGGTTTCCGTGTAGTCTGAAGAAGCTCCCAAACTTGAAGACAAGTTGTCCTCTGTTTTGAGCATCGGGAGATCGAGCTCCGGCAAGGTAAACCATTCCTTCTTGTCATTTCCATCCGTGAAGATGAGAGAGCTCTCTTGACGCCAAATTTTAGTTTGTTCACGTGTACTGTAATGTTGATCTGATGGATTGGAAATTGGAAATGTCTTTATTTTTACTCATTGAAATGGGCTGGGTTTGATTCCCCCACACACCCTCAGTCTTTTAACCTTCTTTATTTCTAGCTAAGTAGCTATTGCTTCTATATATTTAAGCTACCACTCATTTTCTTCACCTTCCATGCATTTTATAGTATATTTTTGTATACCCAGTTAATTTTCTTATTCTATAGCTCATATCAATGTTTTCATTATATGGTTTGTGTTAGATTTTTTGATATTGTTCTTTTCTTTATCCAGTTAAAATTCTCTATTTATTATTTTATATATAAATTTGTTTGCCCAAAAATCGTCATGGCCAAAATCAGGACGGTCGGTAGACTTCTAGTTCAAAGTGTCATTTTTATATGTGTAGGGTGTGCCAACTCGCAATATGTAGGCCAAACAAGATTTTGATAGATTGCGCTGGATCTAACTCTTCAAGTGATTGATGGCCGAGGAAGAAACCCTCTCGACCGTTGGTCTGAATGTCTAGTACGAAAGGATTTGACCGAGGCACTAATCTTGGTTCTCGATCACGTCCAAGTTTTTAATGAACTCGAAAGTGTGCGTGACCAACGAGAAATTAACTGGGTTGATGTACTCGTAAATCACAGTAAAGGTGAAAGTGAAGTATACTCAGTCGCCAAATTTTTGTGAGGTGATATGTGTGTGAACGAAAAATCGTATCGACCCAATCCGGACTGGCTAGAAGAGATCGATGAGTAGAGAGTGTTAAGTTAACCAACTACTCCTAGGTGTAAGGAATCAAAGTGCAAAAACTAAAGAACAGAAAATAAATTGCAAGAAAGTAAAGAACAAAAATGTAAATGGCAAGAACTGGATCTATATTATCAAAGTAAAGGATGAACAAGGTAAAATACCTAAGAATGCGAAAGATAGAAAACTTGTATGTAAGTTTGTGTGTTTGGTGCAGGACCCTTTACATTGTGCTATAAGAACTCTATATATACAATTTGTACAAAACCCTAGGTTGGTCGACTCGCCTATCCAGCCTATGAATCCCAATAGAACTTGAATTCCTTGATTTCAGCCGAGTAGAACTTTCCTTATCTCGATCATCACTTGATACATTCTTTCTCATACTCGGTCACTCCTCGATTCGATGACGTTTTGTCTATTAAAACTTGATCCAGCTAATCACTATAATCTTTGCATTAAAATCATTCCTTATCCGAATGGCGCACTCCAATCAACTGACTCGAATCCAAATCATTCTTGATTGAAGCCCAGAAAGTCACCCGAACTCGGCCCATGATAGCCACCCAAACTCAATCCATGATAGTCGCCTGAGCCCGGCTCATGATAGTCACTCGATCTCGGTCCATGATTGTCACACCCCCAAATTCGGGGCCAGTATTATACTAAAATATGGTGTAAGGATTTGTGATGTGAATAAGAAACCCAAATAATTTCAAAAAAATCAAGGTGTCTGAATAGTACATTTATTGAAAAGAGAAAGTGCTAATATTACAATACCGAAGTTTTTGAAAATAATAGTCATAACATTTATTCAATTCAAAATACAAGTAAAAATAATAATTTGTTTATTTAGTAGGCGACGTATCTCATTTTCCCCAAGCATTCTACTCATCACCTGAAAAAGAGAAAGATGTAGTATCATGAGTCACACTGACCCAGTAAGTACAGCTTACAAGCATATACTAAATTTGGGCCAGTATTATACTAAAATATGGTGTAAGGATTTGTGATGTGAATAAGAAACCCAAATAATTTCAAAAAAATCAAGGTGTCTGAATAGTACATTTATTGAAAAGAGAAAGTGCTAATATTACAATACCGAAGTTTTTGAAAATAATAGTCATAACATTTATTCAATTCAAAATACAAGTAAAAATAATAATTTGTTTATTTAGTAGGCGGCGTATCTCATTTTCCCCAAGCATTCTACTCATCACCTGAAAAAGAGAAAGATGTAGTATCATGAGTCACACTGACCCAGTAAGTACAGCTTACAAGCATATACTAAATTATCTCTAAGAAACATCAAACCGAACAACCAATTCAAAAAGGTGAAATATTGAAACTGGCTATTCTTCCATACTTATACTTGAGTCTTTGTAATATATACAATTAGGTACATAATATATATACTTGCACAACTTCACATCTACACACAAACACGTCAATACTTCCTAAGTGAATTCTTTTAGATTAACTGGTAATTACTAAAAAAAAAAATCACGTGCTTAGTCTCACAATACCAACACACATATAAAGTCACAGCATTCAAAGGCCACCTGCCAAAGAATGTATACTCCCGGTTTGACATAATTCATTCCTTAGAGTATAATAGTGCACTATCTGTAAGGGACTAGGGCCCTTGGCTAACTCCCACAATAATAAAATAATTTACCAGCAATTCACTTAAGCACGAGTTAATTTGTACTATACACCTGACTTCACACTTCAATCATAACGATCACAATAAGTCTTTAATTAAGACTATGTATATAGATCATAGAGTATATATTTACATCATAATTTTGTAATAAATATATACGTAATAGAATTTGTAAAGGAAGAAAGATCAAACTTAAACGTATTTCATTAATTAACAATTTTGGTCCAAACGTTTCATTCGGCGGTAGTCCGCTCGAAATTCTCCATTTGTTCCAAATTATATTTGAGAGTAAATAGATAGAGCGATTAAGTAGATAAACTTGAAATAAAAATTAGTTATCATTGGTTCAAAAGTTTCATTCGGCGGTAGTCCGTCCGAAATCCTCCATTAGTTCCAAATCAAATTTAAGAAGTAAATAATGCGAGTAAGTAAATAAAAATAAAGTACAAATGCAGAAAATAAAATTATTAATCCTTGGACAAAAGTATCATTCGACGGTAGTCCGTCCGAAATCCTCCATTTGATCCGTTTTATAATTAATCCATATTATGTCCAAATCAAAGAAGTGAGTATACCATCTTGGAGTGTTTTTCGTGAGGAATCCAATGGTAATAATCACAAAGTTCGGTAAGGAGTTCTCAAGTCCATAAATAAAAATGTTTAGCAACTGTCTAGAAATGATTACGCTCGCTATTAAACTCATTTGCACGAATTAATTAGTTAGTAAGTATTAATTAATGTCTTTCAAACTTTCTAGATTGATAGTTGAACTCCTAAACTTCGTTTTGATATAAAGAACACTAAATTTGGTTAAGAAATGAGTGAGATATGAATATTTCAAGTTAAGAGCACATTAAAAGGTTTCGAACATGATTAAGGAAAAGATTAGCAAAACTTGTTTTAGCCATAACTTTCTCATTACTTAACCTTTTTAAGTGATTCAAAAGACAAAGTTGAATAACTTTTTGTGTAGAATCTGAATATGTAAAAATATTTGACTAATTAAAACTTTAACAGAAACGAAAATATTCAATTTTCACTAAGACTCATTATTTCTCTTTTATTCTTAGCCATGCACTTTGATGTAATCTTAAAGATAAAGAAGTATGGAATGTACTCATGTACTTACTCAAGAATATCAGTAGGTGATGAAGGTATTTGATTAACTCAAGTGACCATCTTGAAGCAAATGAATTAACTACTAAAGTACTTGGAAGAAATGTAGTTTGGTGTGAGATTTTAGGGGAGTTGCATTGCAACTTTGGGAGGACTTCAAATCAGTACATAAGGGGAAGGTTGAAGTGGTACAAAAATTAGATTGAACTCAAGGGTGATTTATATAGACATGGGAGGGGACATGAGAAATAAATTCATAACCATTTTTGTAGACTTTTGTAGACAAGTTGACAATGGAATAGTTGAGCTACTAATTCTAGGGTTAAAATGCACTTGTAAAAACAATAGTAATGTGGTTGGAAATCTGATTGAAATGTTGAAATGTGATTATGTATGCATGTGAATGCAATATGTAATGTGATGTGTGAAAATGTATGGTTTTACTAATAAAGTGTAATGTAGTGTAATATATATTTATCAACCAATAATAATTAGCACCAAATTGATACATGAGCATGACCTCTAAAAGTATGAATTGCAATCTTAAAATACAAAATTCGATTCGGAGAAGAGATTCGAACAAGGAAAATTTGGTCGGTTTGCTAAAATTCCATTTCCGAAAATCGGCTAGTTGGAATTAGAGTTTCTTACCGTCTCTAACTGGAGTAAAAATATTTTTATTATTTTTACTAACCTATAAAATGTAATATTTCACGATTGCAGCTCGTGGCCTCGAACCCAAGACCAGGGAGTACCTGACTTGAAATTGAGTATCCACTGGACCATTTGCCCCACTCCGTTAATATTTCTATAAAACTCGTTTTTATACATTGTCTTCGCAAGACAATTTTTTTTTATCAATTTCTAAAACCTCTAAGGTCAAGCTAAATTATGGTGATTTCTAAGTTTAACGAGTCATACAATAATCTAAACTATTATATTAATTTTCGAGGTATTACAATGATAGTCACCCGAACTCGGCCCACAACGATCACCCGAGCCCGGCTCATGATCGTGTCCCATCGCTTTATCGGTTGTCTTACATCAATACGCTCAAGTACTAAACTCTTGGTTCTTTAAGTCTGACATCTCACTTGGCTCGTATGATAGAATGTTACATTTTTCGGTCACGAAATGAACCGTCACTGCGGGCGACATGGCCCAATGCCGGTCACAACACTCGTTAGCCATCAAAGTACTTCATTTTATTGCTGGCCGATGGAGAATACATCTGCGGACGACAAATCTAGTACTTGTAAAATGAAGTACAAACATTGCCCCATAGTCTCATGAGATTCGGCCCGCAAGCCAAATATTTATGAGACTAAAACAAACCAAACGCCGACTTGGTCGCCTCATTAGCGAAACTCCACATCTCTTGACATTTCACCCCAACTTCTCTTCCTTGAATTGTGTGCCAAAAACTTCTTTTTTTCTTCTTCTTCTTTCTGCTCCACTGTTTTCTTCATTTTTTCTCTAATTATTTGCCCTCTTTCTCTCTGCATGTAACCTTATCTTTCACCTCTTCTGTTCTTCATTTCTCTTCAGTGCTCTTTCTTACTTCTTTCCCATTTCATGCCGTTGCTGCATACTTTGCACATATTTAATATGTGAAACCAAAATCCAAACCAGATGTATTGTCGTGAATAAGTGTCCAACGCCTCTCTCCTCGTATAGTCAGTATACATATAACCAAGTAAGTAATTCCCCAAGTTAGATTGAAAGCTCTAACACCCATCAATTTGACTTTCATCACCGATCTAACATTACCCACTGGTTTCTTCGTCGACTTCTTGCAGAGCTATGACATCAATAGTGGAAGGGTCCTCCAAGAAATAAAGGAAAATATGGTATTTCTCCTCTAGCCCAGCACGAAATGCCATCTCGAGTGACTTCCGACAGACATTTCCTGTGAGATTACTTCCCTTTAATTGTTTGATAGCTACATTAAATCAAATGCTCATCCCTTTCTTCTCATGTTTTGTAGCTTAATTACACGCTAAATGAATGAGCAAATGGTTTTAGGCAGCAGCTCTACTTGAATTTTTCGCTCCGTATCCATCTATTGATTGTGAGACAGACCTTTCACCTTGTCCTTAATTCAACAATCTTTGCTCCATGTAAATATCTACACTACTTATGCTTTATTTGTCCTGTTGATTTGTTTGAATTTTTGCCCTATACATCTGACTTGATGGTATATTTAAACGATTTGATGCTCTATGCCGTAAACATTTGTGCCTCATGTAAGTGGCTTCCGAAAATGGCTTAATCAGCTGCCACAAATCTATCCTCGACACATAGCTGAGAACTTTTTTGCTTACTATATTTTTTTTTTACTTCTTCTTCAATCAACGAGTTGGCTTATGATACCCCAAAATGAGTTGAGCATTGTCTGAGTTGATCTGAATTGTTGTGACAACAGGTTAGTCGATCTATTGACGTCACTGCAAAAGAAATGTTAGACAACCAGACCCTGGAAGAAGAGTCAGAGACTTTCATGTGTAGGCTTGATGTAGAACTACAAGGGTCTCGAAAGGCTTGCACGAACTCTATAATATGCAATTATAGAGATGACAATGATGTCCAACTTGCTTGCGTCCTCAGGACACACTATCGTAATGGCATGCCTTCAGTTGTTGCCGAAGTCTTAGAAACTTCTAAGATTGATCGTTCCACTTTGTTCAAAGGGTCTCAGTGGTTGGTTTGGGATAAGAAATTAAGATGCCCCCTGTTTCTACCGGATTATGCGGAACGCAATCAAGCAGAAGCAAGTACGAGTAATCCTCTCGCGTCCGAACGTTCGGGCTGTTCGGATGATCGCGTGCTCCCTCTCTTCTTCGGGTGTTCGGCTTCTACTGTTAGAAGAATACAACAACAAACGGGCGGTCAGATGGTCAAAACAGGGTCGGCCTGCCTTCAACGCTCCAATGCCTAAGTTAGAAGATGTATTGGATATAACAGTTAAGCGAACGGATAAAAAAGTGGGTTGAAGTATTAGATGTGGAGTTGAATTCAGTGTCCCCTTACCTGTAATAAATGCCTTACATATATAGGTGGTTGAGATTGTTGCTTACTCGTGTTCTTCGATGTGGGATAGAGCTGTTTTGCTGTCATATGATCCGGGTATTCGGATGGGCTCGGTCTTGCGGGTGAAGTTGTAACCTGCTTGGTGGTCTTTCGGGTGGTCGAGTAGGTGTTGATCACCTGCTTAATTGGGTAAGTATGTTAATTAACGAACTAGTGCTGCTATACTAACACCCCCAGTCGAGCTGGCCGAACTTGACAGCCGAGTGGAAGAAATGGGTGCCATGCATGGAGTCTTGTTTCAATGAATCATGGAGGAAGCTGGGCATCTATGACCCCATAAAGATAACCGAGCAAGAGATTACTATGGATCAACCTCTTCTTGCAACCGCACTCTGTTTTTGGTCTTTGACCACGAACACTATGAACCTTCCTTGTGAGGGTCATCTCAGTACTCTTTCATGAACCAAACGCCAAAAGATGTTTGCTCAAAGTGTCATTTTGGTTCAAAGTGTCATTCTTAGATTGCGCTAGGTCTAGCTCTTCAAGTGATTGATGGCCGAGGAAGGAACCCCCTCGGCCGTTGGTCCGAATTCCTAGTACGAAAGAACTTGACCAAAGCACTAATCTTAGTTCTTGATCACGTCCAAGTTTTGAATGAACTCGAAAGTGTGTGTGACCGACGAAAAATTAACCGGGTTGATGTATTCGCAAATCACAGTAAAGGTGAAAGTGAAGTGGATTCGGTCGTCAAATCTTTGTGAGGTGATATGTGTGTGAACGACGAATCGCATCGACCCAATTCGGATTGGCTGAAAGAGATCGATGCGTAGAGAGTGCTAAGTTAACAAACTACTCTTAGGTGCAAGGAATCGAAGTGCAAAAACTAAAGAACAGAAAATAAATTGCAAGAAAGTAAAGAACAAAAATGTGAATGGCAAGAACTGGATCTATATTATCAAAGTAAAGGATGAACAAGGTAAAATACCTAAGAATACGAAAGATAGAAAACTTGTATGTAAGTTTGTGTGTTTGGTGCAGGACCCTTTACATTGTGCTATAAGAACTCTATATATACAATTTGTACAAAACCCTAGGTTGGTCGACTCGCCCATCCAGCCTATGAATCCCAATAGAACTTGAATTCCTTGATTTCAGCCGAGTAGAACTTTCCTTATCTCGATCATCACTTGATATATTCCGTCCTCGATTCGATGACGTTTAGTCCACTAAAACTTGATCCGACCAATAATTATAATTTTTGCATTAAAAGCATTCCTTATTCGAATGGCGCACTCCAATCAACCGACTCGAATCCAAATCGTTCTTGATTGAAGCCCAGAAAGTCACTCAAACTCGGCCCATGATAGCCACCCGAACTCAGTCCATGACAGTTGCCCGAGCTCGGTTAGTAGTTTTTCTGAATTACTAAACTTTGCAATGGTTTTCATTTTACTACTTATTTTTCTTGAGGATGACCTGAGAGTGAGCGGGGCATAGCGACTTCCTTAGGTTTCGATCCCCTAAACCATTGGAGGGGCTTTACGAATGGGATGGTGTCTTACATCCTTTGTGATGTGGCATCAGTCCTAGGTGGTAGAGCATTAATGGACACTTTCGCTACTTCTTACCATTTGATGGAGATTTATATCTTCGGTAAGAAGGTAGTCGCCTAGGATAGCAGGTCATTATGTTTGATATATTACCCAGGTGCTTTATTTGTTTTCATATGATTTTACTATACAGAACTTGATTTCTTTTTACTATTTCGTTTATGCGTTTTACTCAACCGACGTCAATACTATTTAGATTTATGCTTTCAAACCTAACTAGGTTGTAGCTTGAGCAGCGAGGACGAAAGCTCACCTCTACTATAGTTGGTTTTGCAAGTACTGTGCATGAGGATTAAGGAAGATTTCGGGAGGGAGCTAGGTGATATGTCTCAAAGTTATGTGTCGGTATATTTGTTTCTTTTTCGAGATCACCTTTGTATTTTCCACTACCCTTTTGAGGCTCGCATCATTTGTAATGAGATTATTGTTTGTGCTAGGTTTCTTCTTTTATCATTATATTTTGGTTGGCATTCATTAATTAGTTAAATTTTTGTTTCTCACCTCCTTTTAACTCAATATCTTCCGCCTTTGTATCTACTCTGAAATGAATTTATTTACTTGTTTAAAAATAGAATTTGCCTTGCTTATCTTTAGGTCGTGAGTTGAGTCATCTTACCTTGCGAACCTAAGGGTTTGTGGCACTATAACATGCTCAATTTAAGGAGGTGTAAATTGGGGCGTTATAGTCATGGAACCATCAAAATTTATATTGAAACTGTGAAGAGGGGGAGGCTTCCAAATGATGGTAGACGGGGCACGACTTCTCTTTATTGGATCAGGATTATGCTCCATATAGGAATTAAAGATGTCAGCAGCTGAGGAGACAATGGCTTGAGGAGAAAATTTTTCATTCTTGAAGATAACATTATTTCTAGCTTTTCAGACCTGCCAAAAAATTGTTAGAATTTTTGTAAAAGTATTGTTCTCATTCTTGTTGTTCATGATGAAACTTTTCAGCCTTTGAATCACATTATCATTATGTTGAAACAACAAAATGTTTGACAGTTTCTAGACTTCCTTAGTCATATGACAATGACAGAAAAGGTGAGATGCATATTCTTCATTAAAGCTGCACATAGGACAAACACTAACAGGAATTAAACCAATTTTAAGCAATCTATCTCTTATTTTTAGACGGCCTCAAAACATAATCCAAGAAAAAATCTTAATTTTCGGAGCTATTTTTAAGCTTCAAAACTTTACTTAGCAGATTGTTAGTACGTGATCCCGTAAACACAATTATCGTACACTTAGTCACTCCAAACGGATCGATACAGCTCAGACCAAACGCAAGACAGCAACACAGGCTTCAACTTTAAACGAGGAAGCAACACCATCTGATAGCCCACGCGCTCGGAACAACAAACGGAAGGTACCAGGACAGAGCATGACCAAACAAGCAAGATCCCACATCGAAGAACAACAAAAGACCCTATACTCAACTGCCAATATATACAACACATTTATGACAGTTACAAGGTACGCGATATCACGCCTGTTACTCAACCAATACTATTTGTTACGCTTTATACACTAACTTGAGCGTCGGAGAGTCGAAAGCGGGAACAACCCGTCAAGGCTTCTAACGACCGTTCGGTGTATTACTCTTAACAGTAGGTAAATGATGATATACGCGCGATAACTTGGATCACCAGAATTAATCCCATATGTACCTCTGCTGGAATCCTTGTAGAATCTGGTAGAAACAATTGGCGCCGTCTGTGGGAAGCGAGCAATCGCAAACCACTCGAAGCCATAATAGCAAAGATGGCAGCAGACCACGTTACACCCGAAAGCCGGAAGACAAGAGACGCACCCGTCGACGCGATCAGCAGCATCAATAACTTAACGGAGGACGAAGCAGCAACCCACCTAGTGAAAGAACTCCAAACAGCCCAAGCCGAGAGAGACCAGGAACGCCAAGCCCGACAGCGCTTGGAGGATCGGCTTGACGGTTTCATCCGAAGCCAAGAGACCCAACGAGAAGAATCCAGACCAACGGAGGAGCCAGGAACCAGCGGGAAAGCCATCGGGGTAGACCCACCGTGAGGACATCGAAACAATTAGCTCTCAGGACCTCCACCGCTGCCCGAAAGGATACGAGGATACGACGACGAGGAACCTACCACGACGGCCGAGAGCACCATGCTCCGGTGAATGGCGAAGATGGAGGCCGAAATCATGTCACTCAACAAGAGCATGCACACCGGGCCGAAAGGAATGTACACTCCCACCCCTTATCGGACGATATCCTGGTGCAGGGTAAGGATCTGTACTCCAAAACCATCAAGATTAGCAGGTTCAACGGGAAGGGAGACCCACGAACACACATTGACGAGTATCAATCTACCACCGCAGGTACCCGATACTAGGATGCAACCCTCTGTTTCCTGTTTCAGGAGACACTGTCGAAAGAGGCGCGAAACTGGTTCTACGAGGTACCAACGGGATCCATTCGCTCTTTCGATGAACTCACGGAGTGCTTCCTCAAGCGATACCGTCTACAAGGCAAGTACAACACCGCCAGCACACTACTAAAGGTCTGTCAGGGGGACAACGAAAACCTATCCGGCTTCATCAACCGATGGAGGGCCCTTGCAAATACGTGCAGGAACCTCGACAAGAACGTAGCAAAAATGGCGTTGCTAGAGAACCTGACGGGAACCCCGTTCATGGAGAAGATGGTCAGAAGGGACTACCTTGGGTACGATGAGATCATCGACCTAATCGTCCAGAAGGCGCTGGTGGAAACCCACGTATACGGAGCACAAGGCCCAAGCACGACGCAGACTCCGAAGACACATGGCTACACACAAGATCGTCCGTCATCACCCCATACAGCCAAGAATCCGCCACCGAAAGCACAGCCCACCGCGCCCCGCAAGCGCGAAGACCACTATCGCGAACACAGGAACCACAAGTAATATCAGCAGACACATCGCGAGCGCTCTCCACCGCGAAACCCACCACCCAGGGAACAACACCAGCGGCGCGCAGTCTTCTCCATCACCCAGGGCACAAACGAGGAAGTGCTCAGGCAGAACAAATGCCAAATCTACCCGCATATGCGTAAGGCGCTCGACATCGCCCCCATGCGGAACAACAGGGGAACATGGTGCATGTATCACGAGTCGAACACCCACAACACTAACGACTGCAAAATCCTAGCCAAGGAAATCGAACGATTACACACGGAGGGACCATTGATCTTCTGAACGACGAATGCGGAGCACCCAACAACAGACATACTAACAAGGGGCATTATCAACAACATCACGGGAGGGAAGCGGAAGGCCGAATGCCCATGGGAACGGGAATAACCCTGAACTAGGGACATATTCGCAATACATCCCGGAAATCTACCAAAGGCTGTCAAGAAGGATTGGCCCCTAATCACCTTCAACTACGAGGAAGGCAGCCAAAACAACACGCTCCCGTTCGTCATTGACGGAATGGTGGATCGGTACTTAGTCAAGCGCATTCTTATCAATAACAGAGCTTCCGTCAACATCATCTTTCGAGAGGCAGACGAGGGCCTCAAGCGCCCGAAATGCAAGATAACGCGGGACCACGAGAGCATCGCCAGCTTCTCAGGTGAGACCATTTACCCCCTCGGTAGCGACTACATGTGATTCGGCATCGGTGCACCAGGAACCCCCCAGAGAGAAATCAAAACAGACTTCGTTATCATAGACCTCCACACGTCCTATAACATGATCTTTGGATGACCGGGTATCTCAAAGGTGAGGCTGATCATCGCAGGCCACATGCTCATGGCAAAGTTCCCGACAGACTACGGAATCAGCACGACCAAAGGGTATGATTTTGTGGAAAAAGCTGTTCGACCAGACAAAGACAACACGCGATTGGAAGTACTCGCAGTGGCGGCGTGTTCCCTTGAGGAGCAGCAACCTGATGACCCGCGTGATGGACTAAACGATATCTGACCCCTCGAAGAGCGAGAGGGTCAACGAACTATACAACTATCCCCTGAACACCCGGAACGTACGATCCGTACCAGCGCGCAATTGGAGCCGGACATGGCGGCTCGGCTAACCCAGGTCCTGATGGACTGCCAATAGGTATTCGCATGGTCCTACACGGACATATCCAGAATTGATCCATGCATCACCTCCCACAAACTCAGCATCAGCTCATTGCAAAGCTTGTAAAGCAGAAACGGCGCGCATATAACCAAGTACGGTACACAGCTATGCACGCAGAGGTCGACAGACTGCAGAAAATCGGTTTCATCTGAAAGGTTGACTATCCGAAATGGATCTCCAACACCATTATGGTCAAGAAGCAAAAAAAATCTTGGCGCATGTGCATAGATTACAACAACTTGAACAAGGTGTGTCCGAAAGATAGTTTCCCGCTACCTCGGATCGATCAGCTCGTAGACGCCACTGCCGAGCACGAGCTACTGTCCATGATGGACGCATACTTGGGGTACAACCAGATCCTCATGAATCCCGAAGACCAAGAGGCCACATGCTTCACAACGGACAAGGGGCTCTACTGTTACGTAGTCATGCCATTTGGTCTGAAGAATGCAGGCTGCACGTACCAAAGATTGATGAACGTCATATTTGACGGGCTGACGGGCGAAATTGTAGAGGTCTACATCGATGACATACTGGTCAAACGCACCAAGGCAGCAAATCATCCTGAACACTTACGAACCGTGCTCGAACTCTTAATCAAGAATGGCATGCAATTGAACCCGGCCAAATGCACGTTCGGCGTAACAACAAGCAAGTTTCTTGGATACATCATCAGCAAGGAGGGCATCGAGGCATCGACAACAAAGGTCAAGGCAATACTGGACATGCAACCCCCTACGACCAAGGTCGAACTCCAAAGCCTCACGGGAAAACTGGCGTCCCTCAATCGCTTCATCTCATGTTATTCCAACAAGTGTGTGCCTTCTTCAAAGCCCTCCGAACGACAAACAAGCGAAGCGTCGTTTGGACAACCGACTGTGAAGCAGCATTCGCATCAATCAAGCATTACCTCGCCTCAATCCCCCTCTTGTCCAGACCCGTGAACGTAGAAGCCCTTTACCTGTACCTATCCGCTTCCCTGACGGCGGTCAGTTCGGCCCTAATCCGAAGAGAAACGACTTCCGAATTACCGGTCTTCTTCACCGGAAAGGGCATGACACCCCCAGAGACCCATTACCCTACGATCGAGAAAGTGACACTTGCACTCATCTCAGCTGCAAGACGACTCAGGCCATACTTCCAGGCCCATAGCATCCACGCCCTCACCAATGTCCCGTTGCGACAGGTATTGCAATCACCCGACCACAGTGGTCGACTAGCGAAATGGGTCATCGAGCTAAGCGAATACGACATCCACTACGCGCCCCGAACAGCAATAAAGGGCCAGGCTATGACAGACTTCATATCCGAGTACACGGAGGCCGAAGGGCCAATAGCAACACAGCTCGTCCTCGAGACGCCGCCTGTTAGAGTGGAACCTCCCAAAGAAGAACCCCCAACACCCGAATCGCCATGGAACGTTTATGTGGACGGGTCATGCACCAAGAACACCAGAGGGGCTGGGATCATCCTCACCGGGCCGGGGGCGTACAAGCTGAGTACGCGCTAATATTTGAATTCAAAGCAACAAACAACAAGGCCGAGTACGAAGCTCTTATCACCGGTCTACAGCTGGCCCGAAACTCAGAAGCCCCGAGCATCAACATCTTCAGCGATTCATAGCTAGTCATCAACCAAATCCGGGGTGACTTCAAGACGAATGGTGATACGATGACGGCATACCATAACCTCGTATGCACAATGTTAAGCAAGCTCAAGTACTTCAACATCAACCATATCTCGAGGGGAAGAAACACCAAGGCAGACACACTTGCCCGTTTAGCAACATCGCTCGTACAAATGGAGCCAGGGCATCGAGTAGTAAAAGTGCTGAAGAAGCCAAACATCACCAAAACGATAGAAGAGATCTTCACAATCGAACCGCACACAGCCATCTGGATGGATCCGATCATCAAGTACAAGACAAGGGGCGAATTGCCAGCAGACCGGGCCCAGGCCCGAAACATCATAGCCTGAGCAGTCAACTTCAGCATCCGACACGACAGCCTATACAGACAAGGGAAGACATGGGCCAACCTCAAATGCATTATGCCAGAGTAGGGCGACAAAATACTCAGGGAAATCCATTCGGGCGTATGCGGCCACCATGTGGAAGCACGATCCATAGCACAAAAGGCACTCCGTTGCAGATTCTGGTAGCCCACCATCCACGCAGACGCAACCGCAATCACCATGACATGCCATCAATGCTAACTCTATACACACAAGAATCACGCGTCCGCGGTTCCCTTATCAATCCTCACCTCTCCTGTTCCGTTTGCACAGTGGGGACTTGACCTCATCGGAGAGCTTCCGAAATCCAAGGGCCAATACCGATACATCATAGTCATCATTGACTACCACACCAAGTTTATCGAGGCGGAACCTATGGTCAAGATAACAACCGACAAGGTGAAGAGATTCCTATGGCGTTTCCTCTACTGCCGCTACGACACCCCGCTCAACATCATCACCGATAACGGACCGCAATTCTACAACGACGAGCTCAAGGCATTCTGCAAGAGGCAAGGTACCAATCTGATATTCGCATCACCAGCACACCCACAAACGAACGGACATGTAGAAGCAGCAAACAAAATCATCAAGGAAGGAATCAAGAAGAAGATCGAACTCATCGAGAAAGGAGACATCTGGCACGAACGATGGCCCACTTTACTTCTCGAAATACTATGGTCAATCCGAACTACGGCAACGGCAGCAACAGGTGAAACCTCGTTTAGCCTCACATTCAGAACGGAGGCCGTACTACCACTTGAGCTCACGTACAGAAGTCCAAGAATCAAAAGCTACGACCCTACCACCAATGACGAAGGACTCAGACTCGACAACAACCTCCTCGAAGAAAGGCGCGACACGGCACATCTCCACAACACCGCAAAACAAGCAACGAGTCGCCCGACTATTCAACTAGGATGTGAAGGAGCGCCCACTCCAACTGGGGGACTAGGTTATGAAAGCAATTCAAACGAAGCCCAGGGGATTACGCCTGTCATGGGAAGGTCCCTACGTCATCGACGTAATCGCAAGTCTGGGTACGTTTTACATTAAAGACATGTTCGGAAGAAGGATAGGAAATCCCTGGAACACATAGCACCTAAGGAAGTATTTTCATTAAGTATTCATCTACCGGCGTTCAAGCACCTTTTGTAATCTAAACGCATGTTAATCTAGGGATTGTAGATTTTTACATATGTACGTTTTGTTGTGTGCTAGTATAAATATAAGTATACATCAAACGCAATTAGGCAAGCAATGTAAACGGAACAAAAGGCACTTGTAATATCCAAAAATTGTACAATTCATCAAATGCACGCAGGCGCACAAGTACAAGGCAAAAGCAAAAGAAAGCCAAAGTAAACGATAGTCTAGCTGGCCCCAGCAACAGCATCAACTCCACCCTCCCCAGGCACTGGCCTGTCACCTACAGTTGGCGCCTCCACCTCCGGCTTCTCCAGCGAGCGCTTCAGCTTCTCCGCCTCGGCAGCCTGCCATGACTCAAACTCGTCCACCTTGACAAACGGCAGCACGAGTGAGGAAAAGTCCTCACATTGGACGTTGGCTTCAGCAGCAACCAAGTCCTCGAACTCCTCCGAATCTTTGAAAGCCTGGACCGCGTCAGCCCCGACCTTATCAAACTTGGAAGAAGCCTTATACTCAACCACTTTCTCCTCTGCAATCCTGTGACGGACCTCCTCCGTCAAGGCAAGAGCTCGGGCCTCCGCCAGCTCGCGCTCAAGCTCCGCTATCCGCGCACCACTGGATGATCTTAGAGCAGCCAGATCGGTCTCCAGGATAGCAACCCCGGATTGTGCCTCCCCAAGATCCTTCTTCAGCTCGTCGGTCTCTCGCACGAGCTCGTTCACTCGCGCGATCTTCTGGTTGGCTATATCAGTGGACTTGGTCAGAGCCTGCTGCAGCTTACTTACCCGCGTCAGCCTAAAGCTTCCGGTTTTCGGCCTTCACCTTCGACAACAGGGTGGTCTGCAGCATTGACCCCTCAAGCCCCTTGATGAGGAAGAGCTGATGTTGGAGCTGCGTGCAGGTGTCAAACGCTGCGCTGAGAGACTCGCTCGAGTTGGCGCCCAGCTGACGCCACTTCTGGAGAGACTCAATGCCCGCACCCATGGAGCTCTGGATACGAGCAATGAACTCTGACGAGAGCGTTGTCTCGCCCGTCACTGCAACAGTCACGTCAGGGGAGGCCTCGTTGGACGGACGAGGGTGCTTCTGCGGGCAGTTGGAGGTGCCTTGGCTATCTGGCCTCCTGGCCGAGGTCTGGGACCGGCGACCATCCGCCTCTCCAGGCTGACGGATGGGGGAAATCTCAAACGAACTCCTCGAAGATCCCGTATGGGTAGAAGGAGACTTGCCTTGACTAATGCGCCTGTCCACGCATTCGACGCGACGCTCGCCGAGCTCCCTACTGCGCGTCTCATTCTCTTATCGGAGACGCTCCCTTCGGGCCTGCTCGCCCTCCTCCCCCTGAGCATCGGGAGCAACTTCTTCAACCTGTCCCTCTAGGATGACGGCTGGGGCTCCGACAGCCGCTTCCACGACTTGGACCTCCTCATCACCTTCTGGCACCGGGTCCAGATACTTGTTGCAGTTGGGAGGCTGCATGACACCCTGAGGAGTGTCACCTTGCACTAGCTGGCCGCTCGCATCCTCCACAACCATGCGGGCTTGCCAGACCCTCTCCATTAGCATCAACATACGCTGGTGGGCAGTATCCTGCTTGGTCGAGGATCTGGACTTCTTCATCTTAGCTGCAAACAAGAAGACAACACAAGGGTTAGCCCGAAAACCTACACAAACAGAATAATCAAACGCCTTGAATAAGGATACTTACCAGGAGGGCGTGAAAGACCACAACGTTCGACAAGCTCCCAGTGATTGGCTGCCCAGAAGTTTCGCGCGTCTGGGTGGGGGTCGAAAGTAAACTTGCGCCAACCGCTTCTCCTCTAAATAGGTGAGGGGATACAAACTCTGGACTGCAAAAAAAGCACAAACAGATTAGCAAGCACGAATACAAACTTCAAAGAGGGCAAACGTCGCTAGTTGACACTTATCATACCTAGCGGTTGAAAGGACTCGGGGACTCGATGTATCTGATCGTGTCCGCGCGAGAGAGCGCCATCCGACTTGTCAAATTCCCACTCGCCTCCGACAAGGCAGTGATACCGGCGCCAGGCGATGGAGGAGGAAGGGGACTCTGTTAGCTACCATTTCGTTCGGGGCTCGACCGTCATCGTACCCTTGTCCTTCATACGAGGAGAATACTTCAAACGGAAGAAATGACCGATCTCCACCCGTGTGGGGAACTGCAGCCCACTTAGCTTCCAGATATTGTGGAAGGCAATCAGTACGCGCGTCAGCGTTGGCCCGCATTGGCCTAACGTGATGTTGAAGAGCGCGAGCGCGCACTGGAAGAACGGAAGGAGAGGAAGCTTCAGCCCGGCCTTCAGCTGGAATTCACTCACGCACACGTAGCCGCCCGGGGGGGGCGTGTGAATGACTCACCCTGACGGAGTGCCCTCAACTTCACCGTACGCGGGATATGGTAGTCCCGATACCATCGCTCGATCTCCCGTACTGACGGGGATCCCTCTGGCTCCTGCACTACTTGGTTGTCTGCCAAACGCCACAATACGCCCCCCCCCTTGAGGAAGAACAGGAAGGGCAGCCGCAGACGCCCGCTCACAACGTGGGAGCACGACGTACCCATCTGACCTCCCGGAAGAGGAGGACGCGTCAGCATTCAGAACACTTGACCCAGGCTGCTTCATGTTTAGCATTGACGACATACGCAAAGCACTACTGGCGTTAACGGACAATGGGGAGACGCTCAGTATGTTATCAGACGAGGAGTCTGAAACACTATGGGATGAAACCCGAGACCCTACACAGAACCTAGGGGTTGACGGAGGCGACTCGTCACTGGATACAGCTACCAATTCCATGATCCTAAGAGAAAAGCAAACGGGTGAGAAGTTAAAACGGCGAACGTATAGACTATCGTGACCCCACTCCCCCAGCAAAAACAAGTGCAGACCCTTCCCAACACCCAAAAATCGATCAAATAGCCAAAAAAAGCAGCAAAAACCCAAGAACTTGAAGCTGTTCTTCCCAATACCCAAAAAAGCCCAGAAATCCTCTCTACATTACAACACAAAGCAAAGCAAACCCATAAATTACCCCAAAAACAGTACCCAAAACAAATACAAAAGTCATACACCAACAAAACAATTTTTGAAAAGCAACAAAAACAAAAACACTACCTTTTTGAAGAGATGAGACGAGAATTCACGAGATAGCAACACTCCAAGATTGACAAAGCACACAGATTCAAGAGCACGTTTACGCAGAGTTTCAGTTCAAGCAAGCAAAGTGTAAAAATGTGAAAGTGAAAGCACCACTATTTATAGGCTACAATTCTAACCCTAGGCAAACGCCTACCGTTTATTTTCAGCACTTCCATCCGCAGGATTACGACACGTGCCTCATACGCCCCACGCACTCCCGCCAAAATTAATTACCTTACCGCTTCGAATTCGGTGGGCCACGCGTCACGCATGCAGCAAACAACTGAAATAAACTGCCTGACACATGATCACCTCAAGCGACATATAACTGTTACGAAGATGAAAAGGTCGGAATACGAAAAGACAAGAGGGGCCCACTTCGGAAACAGCAATACCGTTTCGGAGTCCACCCAATAGGCAAGTGGCAGTTATGCTTGCGCTATCATGGGCACGGTTGATACCATCATGACCTGCGCTATCGTTCGGGGCTAACGGACTAAGGTCTGGGACCTCCCGTTACGCATCCACCCGACTGAGCAACACCTAACACATAAGCGGCTCCAAACAGCAACATCAGGTTTCAGAGTCCAACCCGATAGCCGAACAGCAACAACGTTCGCGCTATCCTGGACGAGTAGCAATATCACTTGTTGCCCCATAGGTGGCTCCAAACAGCAACATTAGGTTTCGGACTCCACCCCAATAGCGGAACAGCAACAAATGCCCGCATCATCGAGGAACAAGGCCCCACGGCACGACACTTCGACTCTCGACCCCAAAAATCATCTCTTTATCGGAGATTTGGGGGACTCGGGGTTAGCAGGATCCCCCCCACCCTTCTCGAGTGACCACGTGTGCAAAATCTGAACAAAGCCTTGCAACTCCCCAATCAAGAGCTGATTCCCTTGACTTGGCGACTTGGGGGACTTGTTAGTACGTGATCCCGTAAACACAATTATCGCACACTTAGTCACTCCAAACGGATCGACACAGCTCAGACCAAACGCAAGACAGCAACACAGACTTCAACTTTAAATGAGGAAGCAATACCATCTGATAGCCCATGCGCTCGGAACAACAAACGGAAGGTACCAGGACAGAACATGACCAAACAAGCAAGATCCCACATCGAAGAACAACAAAAGACCCTATACTCAACCGCCAATATATACAACACATTTATGACAGTTACAAGGTACGCGATATCACATCTGTTACTCAACCAATACTATTTGTTACGCTTCATACACTAACTTGAGCGTCGGAGAGTCGAAGGCGGGAACAACCCGTCAAGGCTTCTAACGACCGTTCGGTGTATTACTCTTAACAGCGGGTAAATGATGATATACGCGCGACAGCTTGGATCAGCATAATTAACCCCATCCGTACCTCTGCTGGAATCCTTACGGAATCTGGTAGAAACACATATTTGCATTTTCATGCTTCTGATAATCATCATGTTGGATCCATGTTGCAGATCTCACAGAAAAGATACCATTAGGATTAGGCCCACAAACAAAACTATCTTTCTAATCACTGACAAGAATCAAAATAATGCAAATCATATTAACAACATCTATGTCTAAAACATAAAGCAATTTATCTTTATAAATTACCTCAAGAGATGTCGAGAAAAACATATTCATTCAAATCACACTGAATATTCTGATTTTTCACTAAATTGATGAGCGGGAAGTCAAATTTCCAATTAAAGTACCAAAAAATAATATCTCTACCATTACCAATTATCCAGCGCATACCTTTAGTTAAATCTGTCTAGTATCTAAAATACATTTCCAAGCAAACGAGTCAGAAGATTTTTCTTTGTATTGAAAAAAGAATTCTTTCGAAGGTATTTATGGCTAACCAGTCTCACCCACCATTTGTTTGGTTGGGTTAAGATTTTCCACTCTAATTTAGAGATAGCAGCATCATTGACATCAAGCCAGTCTTTTTTGTTTCAAACCTCAATGTTTTACCCTTAATCTTTACAATTGACATCAGTCTTACCCCTCTGTTAGTTTTTCATTCAATTTTACTATTAAGTGGCAACATGACAATTGCCACTTCATCAAGTGGATCCACTATTATAAATAAATTCATATTTTATCCTTTAATATTATTTTTCAAAAAGATTATTATTTTTATTTCTAATCTCCATTTTAATTTTTTCTTTCTCTTGCAACCCATGATTGATTACAGTATCACTTAAAAAACAAAATATATATATATATATATATATAAAGTTGCTAGAGAAAGAAAATAAAGACGAAAATTCAACTAAAAAAAGTAGACAATTAAAAAACTAGAAATAATTGTAATCTTGTCTTTTTTTCTCTCTCACAACTTTACGACTAATTGCAATCTCGTATTTTTCCTTACATTTTTATTATTATTTTATATATATTTTTAATTTTCTTTTTATGAGAGTTCAAAATGAAAAAATGAAGATAAAATATAAAACTAAAAATGAGACGACCAAAATGAAAATGAAAGATTAGAATGAAATAAAATTAATTTACAAAAAATAAAAATAAAATATTAAAATAGAAATTTATTTTTGATATGGGACCCACTTATTGACGTAACAATTGTTATGTCATTACTTAATGGTCAAATTAGATTGAAAATTGACGGAGGGATAAGACTGATGTGAATTAATAAGATAAAGGGTAAAACATTCAACTTTGAAACAAAATGGACTAACATCATGTCTGAGCCAAAGTTAAGGGGGTAAACTGAAGTTTGTCCTTGAAATAAATAGGATTCCTAATTCCAAATATATTGACTTCTATTTAATTTTAAGAGAAATGAAAAAAAGAAAGATAAGATTTCCAAAAAAACAACTTCAAAAAAAACTCAGCTGACATCATTTTCTTCTAAAAATGCCTAATAAGTTATAAATCCCTTTTTTTTTTTACCGATTTTGTCTTTCTTTCCTAATTTGAATTTCTAACTTTCCCCTTTAAGAGATCCACAGCTCTCTCTCTCTCTCTCTCTCTCTCTCTCTCTCTCTCTCTCCAACTGAAGCAGATGGCAAGACTTACTGGGCTTTGTAGCCCTGACCCCTATGAAGCTAACTATAGCTTGGTTGCTTTCTAATTCAATCGGTGTTTTCCGAATTGAAGATTTTGAGATTTTGATGTTGAAAGGTAAATTCGACGTTTTGTAGTTAGAATTGGAGAATGTTGTAGAAGCGAAAGTTATTTGTTGTTTGATTTTGAGCATAATAAGTCTCGGGTCGCCGGAGAATGGAATGACAAAATGGGTGAATAAATCGACAGCTACGTAGACAGCAACCTAGACAGCTACTTAGACAGCTACCCAGACATATACTTAAACAGTTACCCAGATAGATATTTAGACAACTATCCAGATAAATACTTAGACAGATACCCAGACAGATACTTAGATAGCTACCCAGACAGATACTTAGACAACTACCCAGACAACTACCCAGACAACTACAACCATAAAATCATGGAAAAAAAATGATGTGATGAAAGAATATATTGAATAAAAGATCCCAAAATTAGATTCAACATTACTTTCTCGTCATATATAATTTCTCAAGAAAAAATGCTCCCTTTAATTTGTATATATATGCATGTGAAGAAGAAGAAGAAGAAGAAGAAGAAGAAGAAGAAGAAGAGATTAAAAGGGAAAGATTATGATTAATTGATTAAATTATGGATTAAATTAAGTGAAGTGTAGGGTAGTATAGGACGCCATTAATTCAAATAGAATTTATTTTTGAGACAAAGACAGCTCTCTAAACAGCTACTTAGACATCTACCCAGACAAATACTTAGACAGCTACCTAGACAGATACTCAGACAGTTACCTAGACAACTACTCAGACAGCTACTCAGACAGATACTTCAACATATATACCCATACAACTATCAAGACAGATACTTAGACAGCTACCAAGACAGATACTTAGACAACTACCCAGACAAATACTTAGACAGATACCTAAATAGATACTTTGACATATATCCAGGCAAATACTCAAATATAATCTATTTGACTTGGAATTCAAAATGGTCGAAGTATTCAAGAGAGAATCTAACCATATAATTCATGCTTTTGATCATACTATTCAGTTAAAAAATAGTTTGGAAGCTTTATTTGGGATGCCTCTCCTCTACCTAAAGTCTTCAACCACTTAACGTAGAGGTGGTGGTCTAATGCTCTACCATAACACTTAATTGAATGACATGACTTTAATTAATTATTAGGATCAAACAAGAGTGAGGTACGGAGCTGTGGATGACTTTGTTAATGTCAATCCAAACCCATTGTCAAGATTTTTTTGGGTAAGAAAACCTGTGATGGAACCCATATGGCAGATATGATCAAAGTCAACACTGATGGATGAAGCATGTAGTTGTTCATATAACAAGTCTGGGTTTAATTCTTTTGTCTAAATTTGAGTTATAGTGATGGGGAATTTTGTAAACATGCCCAAATGTCATTGTTGAGCTGTTCAGATTGTTGAGGATGAAGGAGAAGCTCTGGCATGTGCTGTCTGGATCAGGTATGGAGTTGGATCGAGTCGTGCGCTAGAGAGAGAGAGAGAGAGAGAGAGAGAGAGAGAGAGAGAGAGAGAGAGAGAGAGAGAGAGAGAGAGAGAGAGAGAGAACTTTAGGTGATTAGGTTTGAAAAATGCGGTGATATTTTTTGTAAATAATTTAAACAATGTCTGTTATCTATTCAGAAAATAGAATGTGTATTTTTGGGATTGAAAACTTATGATAAATTTTTGAAAAAAAAAGAAAATTTAAACCGAGTCTTTTTCTCATTTTTTTTTTAAATTTTAAGCCAATAAAAAACTGTCAAGTATCTTTAGCTAAGCTAAACAAAATTATTTTGAAAGAGATTAACTGATCAAGTAATTATCTTTATTTAATTTCCCTTTAAAAAAACAAAAGTATCATTGCACTTCTTAGTTCTCACCTTTCACAGTCCAGTACATCTTTTATTTATTTATTCTTTAAAACTTTCACGGTGGTCTTTTACCACTTCGACTGTTGAGAAACCGAGAGCTCAGAAATCAGCAAGTCCTCCGTTTGAGAACTGGATCTAAAGCTATTATCGGTAAGTTTCATCTCTTCGTACTCCGAATTACATAAACTATTCACATATTTCTGGGTTTCTGATAAATGAAAGATTAACTGATCAAAGCCTCACAATATAAAGCTGTTTTGTGTTTCTGGGATCTAATCAAAGTAGCGTTCTCTCGTATCCCCCACATTTCCGTCAATCGGCTCATTTTGTTATCAAAGTTTGAATTTTTGTAATGCATGCTACATTAGCTGAGTGTTAATAGGTAGATTTTCCTGAAAGTTGAAACTTTCCCTAATTCAGATGCATAAACTTTATAGTAGATGACACTCGACTGAAAATTTGATTCTAATCAAGTTGAATGCAAATATATCTGTGGCCAGATGTGTGCTTTCCAGTTTAGTTTTTTAAAAATTGCTCAGGTGACTGTGTAATGTGTTATCTGGTATTGGACATTTAGCAAACTAAAGCTAGAGTCTTTGGACATGGTAATTTGAGCTACTTTTATTATCTGCTAGTTGATTATAACATATGTATTCTCAGTCTCTGCGCTTTCTTTTTGATCTTTGTCGGCATTCTGTACTTCAAAAGAGTTTATATGAAAGTTGTTTGAATTTTTTATTTTTTATTTTCTTCAGTAATGTGGAAGCGCGGAAGCAAACCAAAGCAATTCAATGGACCTCAGAACCGTTTCGTTGCTTTTCTGGTTGTGTCTATCACATTACTACTTCTTTTTTGCATAATATTGTTTCACAACACTGAACAAAAGCCAAGTTCAGTTCTTGGAGTTCGAATAGAAAAGTGGAATAGCTTTGAGTCAATGGTGCAACTATCTCCAACCTTAGAATTCCAGAATGGAACAGATGTAATGTGGCAATTACCACAGTCACCGAAAGCAGTCCTATTTCTGGCCCATGGTTGCGATGGTAAAGCAGCAAACTTTTGGGACAAGTCCGCTAACTGCCCAAACTGTGTCGGTTTGCCAGAAGAAAGACTGATAGCTCTTCATGCTCTTGCTCAAAATTTTGCTGTTCTTGCTATCTCAAGTAAAGGGAAATGCTGGACCTTCAGAAAGGAGATATATATTGTGAAAGATATTATAACATGGTGGGTTAAGAAGAACAAGCTTGAAAAGGTTCCTCTTGTGGCTTTGGGGGCCTCTTCTGGGGGATACTTTGTTTCTGTGCTTGCCACTGCACTGGAGTTCTCTAGTATTGCACTTATGATTGCTGAGGGGATGTTTGATCAAATAGATGTCAAGGAAAACTATCCACCTACTCTATTTGTGCACATGCCTAAAGATCTGTACAGACATCAAAAGATAGCTGAGTATATGGAAGTTTTGAAAAATAAAGGTGTTGATGTTGAAGAGGTTAAATGCATGGAGTTTCCCTTGTCACCACATATCTTAGCTGATAGAATCCCAGGTCTTGATCAGTCTGTTTCTGCTAAGCTCTTTGAAATCTTCCGGAACAAGGGGTTTATTGATGAAAATGGATATATGAAGAATGATGGCCGTAGAACACATTGGAAAGAAGCTTTGGGAGAGAGTAACATTATTTTGCCAGACAAGAAGTTAGCCCATTACATTCAGGAGGAGTTAAATCTTGCTTTTGCATTCCATGAAATGACAAGCTTGCACTCTGACAGAATATTTACTTGGTTTGAATCTCATATGAGGTGACTGCTTCTCTGAATTTCTCATCCTCTGCGTTGATCAGTTATATGGATCTGCCAGAATCTGCAGTAAAGAATGTTCTGCTGGTGTCTGACTTCTCGTTGAACAACTTTTTTGTTCGAAACCACACATATTGGGGTTTTCGTTGGATCAATTAGCGATGAAGTGATTGGGTTGAAGAAACGGTGTATTGCAGTGATCTTGAAGTTAACAAAGCTTGAAGGTTGCAGGCCAAAGACTACGCCATTGATATGCATCAGATTTAGGTAAATTTGACTGTCTTTGAAAAGGAGAACTATGATATGTGCAAACGATATTTTCCTACTTGCATGATGTGGAATCAAGAAAGATTTTGTTTGTTGTTTGTAAAGAAAAGTAGTTTACTCTTTACAGTAGTCTTGGCCTTTTTATTTGTCTGAATAAAATTCTTGGCATGGATGCCAACATTGTACTTTCAGCCTGTAGTAATCTGCATCCTCGAATCATCATGAATTTGGCAGCTTTCACCCCCTGACCTCTCTTTCTCTTACTTCAACGATATAACCAGTGGAAAATTTAAGGCATCAAAACTAATCCTGGTTGAACTTGAATTCATACTTGTACATTTGCATCATTTGACTGAACATGTTGGTGCATGCAGAGGAGAGAGCCATCAGCTCTTAAGTTTCGCTGCTTGAAATCAATTATAGTTTCCTTAGTTCCCTCCCAATTTTTCTTTATCCATGCAGAAGAAACATTCATCCATAGTTTTCAGAATTTATTTTTATATAAGTTTATAAATATTTTCTGAAATTCTTTTTCTGATAAATTGTTGTCTTAAAACTTGTTAGGAGGAAACTAAAAGTTGGCTTTTCCGAAAATATATGGGTAAAATTGTATTCACTGTGTACCTTTATACAATGAAGGAAGCAGTAGATTGCAGTAATCGTCACTCACTGTGTAGCTTCCTTAGATCAGGCATTGATGTGCCATGGCCTCCTTAAGGTTCTTGTGGGTTTATTAGTGACTCTTGTATAAAGGATTTTGAATTCTAAAGACCATGTGTCCCTCTCTTCAACTATTTTCTTTGTTTTCTTCTTGTTGATTTGGTAGGTATGCAATTACTACTGTTTAAACCTTCATGTACTAGTGAGGTCTGAGGACATTTATTTCCTTGGCCCTCTCTTATAATTGAATTAAGCTAGCTGTGGAAAATAAAATCTTCATTTATGGACCATGATCTTTGTCATTAGCTTATTTTATTTGCTAGTGTCTATGTGCTTTTGACAGTGTTGGGTTCCTAAATTTGGGATTCTGTTAGAACTTAGAACTGTTGCTTCTATATGCTTAGAAAATGCTGCATGAGATATGGAACTAAAATAAAGTCTTGAAAATAGATCTAAAGCAGATTAAGCCAACATAAACTTAAAATTTGATAGAATTTAAACTGAGTATCCATCTTAACATGCTGTTATACAGCAAATAGAATTATACAAGACACTAAGGACACAAATTCTAGAATAAACCACACTGGTGTAATGTAGCAGTACTGATCATAAACTATGAAACAAAAGCAAATGTGATACTGAATCAAGCTCTGGGCTTGAGTTTTCCCTCATTGGCCAGCCTGAAAAGACGAGCTTGAGTTGTTGCTGCCTTGTTTGAACCCAGTCCTCTGACAAAAGCGTCCCTGACTTGCTGGGTAGTGAAATGGAAGCTGCTGTCCACCATTGAGTTGAGTAAGGCAGCAGTTCCTTCTCTGTAGAGCTCCCCTAGTCCATCAGCATGAGTGTTGGAGAGTGCTTGCTGCAAGGTCATGGTGCTTGATCCGAACCCAGGAATGGTACTAGTCAGACCAAAAGAATGGCCGACAGTTCCCCACCAGCCCACAAGACCCCAAATCACTGTGGGGTGGTTCCTCCAGTAGCTGCAATAAAAACATGGTAATTACTAATTAGTTTCTGCAACTTGGAGATATTATATACATGTGAAACTTTTGTATGCTACTTATGTATTAGATTACTTACATGCAAGTGAAGGGTGGTGAGTTGGGGTCAGGAAGATAGGGAGGTGTAGGAACACCTGGAGTACCAGGGTCGATAGGTGGAGTTCTGATGACTGGGATTGGAGGGGTTCCAACAGTAGGGGTGCTTGGTGGAGCATGGTAGGTTGGAGGTGAGTTGGGGTCAGGAAGATAGGGAGGTGTAGGAACACCTGGAGTACCAGGGTCGATAGGTGGAGTTCTGATGACTGGGATTGGAGGGGTTCCAACAGTAGGGGTGCTTGGTGGAGCATGGTAGGTTGGAGTTGAAGGAGTCGAAGGAGTTGATGGTCTTGAAGGGGTTGAAGGAGTTGATGGTGGGGTACCACAGTTGGTAGGTGGTGATGGTGTAGGGTTGTAGCTTCCATGATAGGGAGGGTTGTGAGATGCATGAGATGGTGTGTGGGAAGGAGGACTTCCATATGAACCTGCATTTCATGAAGAAAGAGATTAGGAGATGTGTAGAGATAACTGAAGAAAGTGAAAAGATATACCATGAAGAAACAAAGAAACTGAATCATTGTTTATGCATGAGAATGAAAATGTGAGAGAGATACCTCCATGGGTAGGGGGAGTACTGGTATGTGGGTCAGTATGTGGAGTTCCAGGATGTGGGTTGGGAGCGTAGTAGTTCTTCTGGTCGTCAACGGTAGTGGACGTGACAGGGATGACTAGGTTCTGGGATAGCATACCAGCAACCAAAGCCCATATGAACAAAGAAGAAGCTTTGTTTCTCATGGCAACACCCATTTTTGCTCTGCTTCGTCAAGTAGGGTTGGAACAGAACTCAAGGATGAAGTGTGTGTTGCCAGGAAGAAGAGGCTGAATATATAAAGGGTGGATGTAGAGGAGTAAATATAACAGGTGAAGGAGTAGTGTAGGTAGTTGATGTGTTGCAGGGTGCATTTATTTTTCCTATTTACTTCTTGTGCTCTTGCCAAGTTACAATAATGGTCATTTTCTGAAGTAGCTTAGCTAGAAAACAGACATTATAAACTAGATTCAAAATTCTCTCTCTTCCTCTCTTGCACATACAGACACAGAAATATTTGATATATCATATATGATTTGAATTACTTTTCATGTTTGCATATACTTTTGCTTGTCGGTGATCTTGACAATTTGTATTACTGGGGAGTAAGGCTAATTGAAAATGTGAAGTTTAATGTGATTGTATCCCTCTTTCTTGATGAACCCTTTTCAGAAAGAAGTGCCATATTAGTTTTTCAGAATGCATGATTTTTTATATGCAGCATCCAAAGACAAATCTTCCCTCTCCAGTTCTGTTACCAGTGTATGATCCTCTGAGCAAGGTCAGTATCAGCACAAATTGTTCTTCCTTTAGGATTTTAAGATAGAAACCGAGTCTTGCTTTGATTTCACAAATTAAAGATGGGAAATGGTTATTTCAATCTTAGCTTCTTTTGTACAGTTACCATATAAGAGTGTCTCCATAACTTGTTTTTATACGTTTAGAAGAGCTTCAACCCCATTTTGAGGCTGTCCCAGAAATCTCCCAATAAAGGTTTGAACAAAGATTATCTGGTCCCTAATCAATGGGAAAATCTTTCATTAGATATGACTATTAGATTACTTGATTACAGTTTAATTTTCTAACTTAATATGTTGGATATATTAATGCATTATGTGATGCACGAAATATCCTTGGACCCTTTTATCCAAATTTCCAGACAGGCATGCATATGTTAAGCTCAGAGCTAGTGGAGCCTAACTGATAAAGATGAGTATTTTGCAATGGACCCATGTTCAGATTTTTCTTGCTTAAATTTGTTCAACTATCCAAATCTGGTCCTCATCTTCCCTCATCCCCTAGATTCATGATGTTATTGTAATTAGATAGGGAATTCCAAAATCCAAACACATTTTAAGTACATGTCTAGCTCACATTTTGCAATCTATCTAACATGGGAACTATTCTGGTCTCCATACCAGTCAATGTATCGTGGAAATCAAATCCGGTGACACACTTTCGTTTCACCCATACCCTAAAGACCATCAGGCTACCCTAAAACCAGGATAGTATGTACATAGTCGAATGCTAATTAAGTCTATGGCAAATAATGTCATGTAAAATTGAATGGAATAGTGAACATATGTATATGTATAGTTGTCACACATAAATTAGCTCTACCCCAACACCTGCTACATGAATTGGGTTTCTGTCTCGAACTTAAATGAGATTGACAGAGAAGTAGGTGGAGATATGCACAAAAAATGTTGGGAGGGAGTAAAGATGAGGCTAGCATAGATGGGTATAATTTTAGAAAAGATGTAATGGAGTCCCTTTGATTCAAACCTGTCTTTGACTATATCTAATTCCAGCTTATGGCTCTGCAAGATACAGCTTAGCCATGCCATCTTCCACAGTTCCCTTCTGAGTTGTCACAGTAAGGAATTAGGCTTCAGCAGTTGAGTTTTATCAAGGATCGATGGTGAAGCACTGAAGCCTACCATATGTTGTAGAATTGTTGCAATGCATTGTGCAGTCCATGTGAGAGCTTTCAATTCATTTCAAAAATATAGTGTGGCGGTAGTTGAAAGCATTCATCCATCTCAGGGAACACTTGGAGAATAGTGTTTTGAAACTCAAAGAAGGTGTCTTGTTTTACTCTTTGAACTAATGTACCACTCATGTCTCCGGATTTCTAAATTCTAATCGTTGAAAAACATTGGACTAATTGTCATCTAATGTTTAAAATTACTGAAGAAGTTTGGAGATTAGAATAAACATGACTAAATATTGACCAGGAAGAGAAAATTTGCATGAGTGACTTGGTCTCCAGCTTTCTCATGTACAGAGAGAGCTTGGTTCATTAGCTGCAGCTCTTATAAATGCTACAACACGTGTTCATATACAATTCCATCTTCTTTTGTCAGAGATCTGAAATCTTACTGCTGGTTTTGTGTGCAACTATTCAAAACGCTGAAACCCCTTAAAGAATCGTAGTTAATAATAACCTGCAACATTTACTGCTACTACTGATGATACGGTTGATACCCCTGGAACACAATGCTTGGCTTTGGTTTTTTCTCCCGAAAATATATTACACGTACTTGTATGTCTCTGCATTCTGCATACATTGATACCATAATTCCATGCATATATGCTGTGTTATATTTATATTTGGTGGGTGCTTTCATATGATTTTGCTTGCTGGAAAACACGTATATGTAATGGGATCAGTTATTTAGACTCAGGAAGATGTATACGTGCAGCACTGACTACTCTCAGCTTTGCACAATTTGATTTATCTTTGCATATTTCACGGTCTCATACACTTGGTATATTCCTTTCTTTTTTTTTCTTTTTTTTTCATTCTCAACTGATGAAGTTGGCAGTGATTCTATATTGTTGGAATGATGCCAATCATGTGTCTACTGTATGAGATTATCAGCACAAGCTTACCAGATTTTCTGGGATATTTCAGTGATTTTAAAATCATTACGATTGATTGGTCGGCAGAGCCTGAGTTTCTATTCTTTTTCTCCATGCCATCATCTCCTATAATATGCAGTGTATGTGTTTTGGGGCAGTGAACTTATGATCATCTCTGCAAGCACATGCAGTGTGTTACACTAACTAAATATTATTAGCAACGTCAAAAGCAACAACAGTGGCTCACCTGATATCACATCAACATTTCTGTCAATCTTTGTGACAGCAACAGAAAACAAAACATATCATCAATGGTTACTGAAATGAGGTACACTACTACACTTTCTTTGTGCTGTGTATTTGCTGCTATATTGATCGTTATAGTCATTTTCTTAAAGCACAAGAAACACAGTTGTGCAAACAAGAGAAAGCTACCGCCTGGTGAAATGGGGCTGCCCTGGATAGGCCAAACCATGGAGTTCTACAAAGCTCAACAGTATAACAGTTTGTTCAATGATTTTGTCCGACTGCGGATTGCAAAGTATGGAAAAATCTTCTCAACACATTTGATGGGATCACCAACTGTGATTGTGAATGGAGCCGATGCCAATAGGTTTCTGTTGTCCAATGAGTTCAAGCTGGTGATAAGCTGGTGGCCTTCATCGTCGGTTCAGCTCATGGGGAAGGACTCAACCATGGAAAAACAAGGGGAGAGGCACCGCTGTCTTCGCGAGGTTATAAGCTCGAGCCTTGGCCAGACAGGGCTTGAGACTATGGTGCCAAAAATGTGCAACTTAATGAAGCTGCGATTGGAAACAAAATGGAAAGGCCAGGCTGAGATCAGTCTGTATCGGTCAACAAAAATCTTAACTTTAACAATAGTGTTCGAGTGCTAGTTGGGGATTAATGTGAAGCCAGATATGTTAAGAACATTTGAGAGGGTTTTACAAGGGGTTTTGGCACCACCAATTAATTTTCCGGGGTCCAAGTTTTGGCGAGCAATGAAAGAAAGCAAGGAGATTGAGAAAATGCTGGTTGAAGTAGTAAGAGAAAGGAAGATGCAAATGGAACAAGGCAAGCTAGTAGAAGAGGAGAAGAGAGGGATGTTAGCTGTCTCAACTAGTTGCTGCAATGATTCCAGGAGAAATTACCGAAGAGGAAGTTGTCGATAATGTGGTTTTGCTGGTTTTTGCAGCTCCTGATACTACTTCTTTTGCCATTGCCATGACATTCAAAATGTTGGCTCAACATCCACAATGCCATGAAATCCTACTTAAAGGTACCATCTCTAATCTTTCATTCGGTCAAGATCATCAATATTTTCCTATTAACACAAATCTAACATCAGTGAGGTGCATTTTATTTTCTATCAGAGCATGCTGAGATAATGAGAAGCAAAAGCCCTGGTGATCAAAGTCTGACATTGGATGACACAAAGAAGATGAAGTACAGTTGGCAGGTTTCGGCTCTTTCCTCCCATCTTTGGCTCTTTCAGGAAAGCCATTGCTGATATTGAATATGAAGGATTCACTATTCCAAAAGGATGGAAGGTACAAATGTGTTCTGCTTTACATTTTGATATTGCAATTTTACTCGATGGTTTGCTTATTTGAGTTGGCTTTTGCTGGTTCATGTGCTAAAGGTGTTGTGGACAACATATGGAACACATTACAGTTCAGAATACTTTGAAGATCCTTCGAGTTTCAATCCAAGCCGGTTTGAGGAGCATGTTCCACCATACGCCTTTCTAGCATTTGGAGGTCCAAGAGTTTGTGCTGGATACCAACTTGCTAAGCTCAACATACTCATTTTTGTGCATTTCATCGTGACTCGTTATGATTGGTCTTCGCTATATCCTGATGAGGCTATAACTATGGATCATTGGATCCTCATCCATTCCCTTCTCATGGTATGCCTATGAAAATTACCCCAAAGTTGTATTGAAACTTCACTGTATAGATTGCCAGCAAAACTTTACAGCATCGACGATTTAATCAAAGATCTACACTGATTGTGTTGACGTTTTGCCAGATTGTGGGACATTTTCACATGCAGCGAAAAGAAAATAATCAAACTTTTAACATTGCTATGAATTAAGAGAATGGTAAAACTATCGAGACCGTTGACAGAGCTTCAAAAATAATTTTTCTGTATATCAACAGTAATTCTTACAGGACTGGTGGATGTTTAATACATTGCATGCCGTCTGGCAACAACCTATGACTGACGGGCTTTAACCCTGACCTAGACCAACTATTCACAAGGGTTGTTTCAAGTTTCCTCACCTGCAATTACCACCAAAAAAGTGTCAAACTAGCACGAACCTGGAAATTAACTTGCAACATGAAAGCACACATAAATCCCAAAAAAAATTTATAAAGAAAGTGCAACTTAAAGAATCCACTCATTCCTTTTTGTCATTGTTGCCCAAGTTACCCAATCCAAAAGATTCCAATATAATTTTTCCACAAAGATCGTTAGTGTTTGAGTCATATATAGAGGTTGGCAGTTTAAACTTGTTGGGTCGCTTTCGTGGTCGATTATAAGCTTGAATTGGAAAGGGGAGAGAACTTGATTGGAATGTATTGTAGGTACTAAGGTACTAAAGACTTCAGATGAAACCCTCCTGCTTGGATAAGTTCGATTCTTTGAGTGCCCTTATGCAAAGCCAAACACTTGAAGACTAATAGTGAAACGTTTGAGAGGGTAGGACATTATCAGGGTTAAAAGAAAAAAGAATACTTCCCAATTGATGTTTTTTATTCTTTGTTTGACGTTCCTCCTCCCTTAAGTTTGGGTTTGCCACAACTTTGGTTTTCCCACCCCACAAGACAGGATAAGAAGAATTTGAAGTTTCTTAAGCTAGAATGATAGAACCATGGAAAAGAGGCGAGCTACAATTACCTACCTCCAAACCAGACATTTGGCAAAAGAATGTTCAAACAGATTGATTAAAACACAGCATACAATATAGCAAAAAAGAGACAATTGCAACAACAGCTTAACCATACTAATAGCACAGAAATCACTGGCAGTGAATGAAAGAGATCAAAGTATAAACAAAAACCAACCTGCCTAACAATGAATGGCTCTTCGGTAAGACTCAACGGTCCAGTTAAGATGGTTAGAAAGCCATTGTGATTTCCATAAACAATATCTGTCAAAGGTCGATCACCTACCTACATATAGACAAAACTAGGCCATCAGTATCCAAACAAATAAACAACTCAACAGCTCTATGAATTCTTGACTCTACCATAATAAGATGTGACGCTTTACAGCCAAAATGCTTCTCGATCTCTTCAGCTGTCCCAGCTGGTTTCTTCACTCCTGTAACAATGCCAGTGTCAATTACTACATGAAAAACTCTAAAACTCCCTCAGCAAACTACTGTGTTTGATATACATAATATTCCAAGTTCAAAACTTTGTAGCAAAACCAAAGTTTAAACTGTAAAAAAAAAAAAAACACTTACTATGCCGTATGACTTTAATTCCAATAGCTGCTTCAAGCTCCCTAGCTTTGGAGCCATCATGGTCATACTCAAATAGTCCTAACAATCAAACCAACATCACATCAACAAAAAAACAAACAAAACCCATCAATAAAAACAAAATCTTTATCTAGTTCTCAAACATATGCTGCCAAAATTTACCAGCGGAGTTACTGAAGACTGCAATATCGGGCCCGAAAACGGATTTACACTGCTCCAGTGAAGACCCAAGAGGACCCCAAAGCGTCAAAGAGTAAGGCACAGTGAGAGTGTTGTCCTTATCAAACACAACGCCCTTGAATCCCCTTCTATGGAGCTCAACCCAATCAATGTGCCTAATATCCGGCACAGAAACGTGAGGCAGAGCCAAGTTCTTGTCTTTGGCGACAACCTTGGCCGAAAACACAATCGCCCCCAAGTTGAATCTCTGCCCCAACGCAGCTTTCAAATCCGCCCACCACATTTTCGACCAAAGAGTTTGGTGTTCGCTCTCTGCTTTATGTTGCTTCGCCTCTTCGGCTTCTGGGCCTTGGTTATTGCTGGTGCTGGTGCCGCCGGAGGAGTTGAATTGGAGAAAGAGAGCGTCGTAGCGATATGGGTCGGATTCGGCGGCGCCGGTAAAGGGTTTGAGGTTCTGGGTTTTTGGGTTTGGGGGGTCTCGGCTGTAGCTGTTGTTGGTGTGGGAAAGGGAGACTGAAGAGTGGGGTGTGAAGTGGGTTTTGGGCTTTTGAGAGAGGGAGAGGAGGGTTTTAGGGTTTAAGGGATTAGGGTGGAAGAAGTAGTGAGCGGAGGAGGGGCATTTGGGCAGCGGAGGTGATGAGATTGAGTGCATTTCCTAGTTGCTCCTTTTCCTGTTTTTATTTGAAAGGGTTTTATTTTAGGGATGTGCATTCTTATGGATCTTCAACATTGTGATTTGGTTGGAGACAAAGCCCACATGTCTATGGCCAACACAGAGCCACATCTTTTTAATTAATTTGACTTTTAACTTGATAAAATTTGGATGTACCACAATGCTAAGATTGTATGGTAGATCTTTTGATAGGGCATAGGTTCTAATTCTTGTAACACTATTAATGCCATAAATTAGGTAAAGTTACACCTCAAGAGGCAAAGATAAGATATGAGATCCTTTTTAGTATTGAAAGACCATATGTGATTGAGACTTGAGACCATTTTTCATATGATGAAATGAAGTTGCAACATGTCTAAACTCTAAAGAGCTAAATAGGCAGTCACAACCAAGACAGGAGGAAGGGATCTCCATGCCAAAAGAAAAATACATGGAGGAGCTCATTTATTTATTTAAACAAACTATGGTAATAATGGTATCTGAATGTACGTTGTTAAAGGCAGAGGTGGAGCTTAGTAGCAAACTTCTGTTGTTGTGAACCATTGAACCAAGACAACACTATGCATAATGTTGGAAAAAAATTGAACTCTGTATCCATTTATTAATCAAGTATCCGGTACAACAAAATAATTGAATGAAAAAATTAATCTTGGGGAGAGATATTTGCAGAGAGAATGAAAGAATCTGTGATCAATAAGGAAGAGAGAAATTAAGGAATATGGGATCTTCTGACATGTCTAGAACCTTGATCGCTTGCACTCAACTGGAAGGCCTTTCGGAAATCGTTTGAGGTCAGAGCAGTAGTTGTACACCATGAACTTGCTCTGCACCCAACGAAGCCTATTGCGGCCTGCGGCGTCAAGACTTTGAGTCTGCCATGCACTCTGCCGTGTCGTCGAGTCAGTCGATGCAGTTGTGGCCACACCGCAGGAAGAAGAAGATGATCCAGCAACAAAAGCATTGGCATTGAAGTTTCGGTAAGAAGCAGTGAAAGGAGCTTTAGTCCAGTCAGTCTTGACGCGCCCACCTTGTGTGGCCCAATCGTCGGCATTCCACAAGCTCGAGTAAATCCTCATTGGTTGGTTTTTGGGGAATGGAACACCAGATGATTCCATATTGTTGAACACTCTGATTGGAATGTTGTCCACTAAGAATCTGCATGCAGAACAGAACCATAGTTGCATCAGAAAGATTAATAGGACAGCAAGAACAACTGGCCATGCATCTAGTGTAACATGGTCGATCAGCTGGTCACTTACATAATGCGTTGGGAGTTCCAGACAAATGTGTAGGTGTGGAAGGCCTTTGTAGGGTCAAACCAAAGATGGAATTGTTGTTCTCTGTCTCCTTTGCCCTGACTGAACACATTGGTGTGGAGAGTGTAAGGTTCGCCAGTTGAGTTGCCCAAAAACTCGAAGTCGATTTCATCATGAGTTGGACCTTCAGAAGATAACTGCATGTATATCCATATGTTTATGAAATTAATTATAAATCAGCAATGCTTGTAATTAATTAGGACAAAATGACAAACGTACATAAGAGTACGTACTATATGCACAATATTAATGAAGGCTACTTACATAGTATGTAGTGACAGTGCCAGCTGAGTTTCCGGGGACGAGCTTGATTTGCATGTCAATCCTTCCAAACAAATATTCGTTCTTTGATTTGAAACCAGACCCAGAATACTGGTCGAGGTTGAGCGTGAGAGACTTCCCTCCTTCGAATATCTTTGCGCGTTGATCGCCAAATGTAATGTCGAAGTCTTGAAAAAAGTTTCCAGCTGAGGCAGTCAATGCCATAAGAGAAGAGATGCACAAAGAAAGAAGAAGCGCCATGGAAACCTTAGAAGACATTATGATACTTCTGAAACAGACGAGAGATCTAGAGCAGATGAGAAATGAAGAGGAGTTAGATGAGAAGCTATTGTGTGTTTGCAGCCATTTATAAGTGCATGCATGTAGTATAGCGCGTTGAAATGTGGAATATACTATATTAGTTGAAAACTGGTGACAGTTTTGCAAAATAGATGAAACAATAATGGTGCCTTGAGGTGTTCATAGCTTTATTTGGGTGAGGTGGTACGTGCCTCTGGAACTTTTAAGTCCATGCATCTTCGTTTTTTTGGCCTTTCAGAGGTGCACACAGGTTCTCTTTTTCAGACTATACATGCTGATCGAGGAAGCATCATAGGAAAGTAGAAATGTATGGGTTACGATGCAAAGAATGTATTTAGCCGAAAAAAGAAAGGCAAAGAATATAGCTAGCTTTGTGTTAATATATGATTCAAGTTGGTGTAGGAGCCAGAGCATGTATATGGTCTGGACCAGAATTAAGTATACAGTATCATATTTTGGTATGGACAAGAAAGAAAACGTGTACGCATGAGATGTGAACCGGCTAGAGCGACGCCCTTTGCATTCGAGTAGTCTAACACGTAATGGCTAGCTTAATCATGTATATATAATTCATGTTCAGTTCTTTCAAAAGTGTAATTCTTCATCGTTATATATCGTTGAGCATACAGTTAATGCATAATTGTATAGGGTTCTTTTCATTAATTAATGATTTACAAACTTTTTTTTAACCCACCCCACCCTTATCACCTTATGAGCAGATTCGAACATACAATCCAACATGTTAGAATTTCAAATTATCAACACGTTACGGATCAGTGCCATTGATTTGCAAACTTATAACCGGTCTAAACTTAGGGTGTATCAAAAACGTTAACTTAGGGTTTAAGTTGCTTGACAAGCTGGACGATAATTTGCATATATATGCGCCACGATTAATTTTATGGTGACTCGAATTCCTGACCTCATCTTTGTAATATCAGGTCGCCACTACATCAAATACAGTGATTCACAGCGGGAAGTTAAGAATCTCATTTATGTTCTTAGTAGAGATCATCCCGACATATAAAACTTAATTATCACATAGAATTACAAAATTAATTAGCCATAGGTCCCAAACTAATCTCCATTATATGTCATCATGGCCCTCTGCGGGGAATGAATATATATCAGCTCTTTGAACTTGGTATATATTAGGCAGATCAAATCAAAAAAGGTATACCACCAAAACGCGCATACACCGGCCGGTTCTTTTCTATTGTCCATAGTCCCAAACTCATATATACAGACCTACATGCATGGCTCCAAACCTCCAACATCATCAATTTAAATAATTTAACAAATCTAACAACCTAAACAGGAGTCAATTCATCACAATTGTCATTTCTAGCTTTGCCAACATGTCACCAGCTTCAATATCAAGCCGTGACATATAACTAACAGTAACAGCTCTACCGATTAACGCGGCACGTACACTTGATATTACGTACCTACTCTGATGTCAAGCTTCAGCTCGGAAGGATGTATATAAGGGGCTTGCACTCCACAACTATAGCATCAAACACAACAACAGCCTCATCTTCTCTTGCATGCTAGCTATCCTCTTCATTTTCCAACATGTCAGCCTGTAAGGTCTCACTGATGGTTTACCTTTCATCTTTGTTGTTTAGTTCTTTCGTGGCCATGGTTGCTGGTAATTTCTATCGAGACTTTGGCATCACATTCGGCGACCACCGTGCTAAGATATGTTAACCATGGTAAACCTAGCTATGGATTTAGAGAAGAGTAACAGAGGTTGAAGAAGATTCTGAGAACAAAATGAAGCAGAGCTATCTCTATTGATGTATTGTTCTTCAGTCTTAAAGATGATTACAGCCACAGAGTCTATATATATGACAAGAGCCAATCTAAGACTAGTCTATGGTCAGCATTAAGAGATAAAAATATCTACGCCAGCTGTCATTTTCCTCTAGGCACATAAACTTCAGTCACATATAAACGAAGCTACAGCTATACAAATACTGATTCAGTTAACAGCCCCCCTCAATCTCAGGTAGGGAAGCTAAACTGAGATTGACACTGTGCTGGAGAAATATAGGAGAATGCAGGCCTTTGGTTAAGATATCAGCAGTTTGCTCTGTAGTGGGAACATAATGCAGCAACAGATCTTGCTTCTGTACTCTTTCACGCACAAAATGAAAATCGTTATCCAAATGTTTAATTCTAGAGTGAAAGACAGGATTTGAAGCCAAAGCAATTGCAGACAGATTATCACACTTCAAGAGAGGAGGTCTAGGAATGCGCACATGCAGATCACACAACAAATGCCTTATCCAGGAAATATCTGCTGCTGTGTTAGCAAGAGATCTATACTCTGCCTCAGTTGAACTTCGAGAGACAGATCCTTGTTTCTTTGACTGCCATGAAACAGGACAACCACCTATATAGATCACAAATCCTGTAGTGGATCGTCTTTGATTTACTTCACCTGCCCAATCAGCATCGCAATAAGCACTAATACACACTCCATTGTGCACATTCTTCCCAGTATGACTGAAAAACAACCCTTTTACCAAGGTACCTTGCAAATAACGCAATATACGCTTAACTGCAGCAAAGTGGACATCAGTGGGATTAGTCATGAATTGACATACGGTGTTTACAGCAAAGGCAATGTCAGGGCGGGTAAAAGTTAGATATTGGAGAGCGCCAACAATACTTCAATATGTTGTTGGATCTGACAAGAGAACACCATCACCCTTTAACATCTGTACATGAGGCAAGCAAGGAGTAACACTTGGTTTAGTATTGTGCATTCCTGCCCTAACCAGAAGATCCTTGGCATATTTTTGTTGACTCAGGAATATTCCGGTTTTAGTCTGTTTAACTTCAAGTCCCAAAAAATATGATAAGGGACCAAGATCCTTCATGTCAAAGACTGAGCTCAACTCATGTATGACATCATGAATACCTTTTGAATCAGATCCTGTTATGACAATGTCATCAACATATAATAAGAGAGCTACCAGTCCAGCAGCACTGTGTTTAACAAAGAGACTAGGATCAGAATGGGAGAACTGAAAACCGAGACCAGGAAGAAAGCTGGTAAACTTCTCATTCCATGCTCTTGGGGCCTGCTTCAAGCCATAAAGTGATTTCTTCAAAAGACACACATGATTAGGAAAATCAGAATCTACAAATCCTTGTGGTTGTCTCATGTACACTTCTTCCTTTAAGTCACCGTGAAGGAAGGAATTTTTAACATCTAACTGCCTTAACTCCCATTTATACAGAGCTGCTAATGCCAAAATAACTCTCACAGTACTATGTCTCACCACTGGACTAAAAGTCTCATCATAATCCAAACCTTTTTCTTGACTAAAACCTTGAGCAACTAGACGTGCTTTATACCGAGATACAGTTCCATCAGGTTTTTTCTTCACTTTGTATATCCATTTACATCCAACAATATTCTTGTGTTGAGGACATGGGACAAGAATCCACGTACCTTGTTTCTGTAATGCTTGTACTTCTTCAACCATGGCCTGCTCCCATTCAATTTTGCCAGCAGCATGCTTGTAAGTTTTAGGCTCGTAGACATCTGAAATTTCAGTGACAGCTGTAAAACCACTAAAATAGGCTAGATCATTGTACTGCTTCTGATGAACTATAGCAGAATAGGCACAGTAGTCTTCAAAAGTTTTAGGCTTCACAATTCCATTTTTAGCTCTAGTGAGCATAGGGTGCTCGTTGTAGTTCTGAGCTTGAATGAACTGCAATTCCTCAGGTAAATTATTCAAGTCTAAGGCTTCTGCATGAATTCCAAACTGATCTCCAACTCCTACTACATTATGCACTTGTGGCCCAGGAGTCTCATCATGACTTTCAACAGCAACCATATTATCAATCTGTGGATCAGGAGCCATAATATGATGATCAGAATTCACATCATCAATATTAGTGGTATTATCACCAAGATCAGTATTAGCAGATTCTCCATTAATAGTATCACGTTCATCAACTCCTCCAGACTGTGACGAAACAAAGACTGCACTAGAATTTGGAGATACAGAACTATCTTCAACAGTATCCGTAGATGTAGCACTGGTATTCGTAGATGTAGAGCTGGCTTCAATCTCACCCTCAAGGGGAACAACTCCTCCAGGAGCTCTAACACCGGCCACAGGTGATGATGCAGAAGGGACAGGCATCCAAGGAGTAGTGGAAGATCTGGGAGAAGGGACAGACGACACAGAGGACATTTTGGAGTAGGGAAAACTAGACTCACTGAAAACAACATGTCTACAAATCCACAATTTATTTTTGGAAGGACAGTAACAAAAGAAACCCTTATATCCTAAGGCATAACCAAGGAAGACACATTCAGTGGATCTTGGTTCAAGTTTGTCCTGATTATAGGGGCGTAGTAGAGGAAAGCAAGCTGAACCAAAAACCTTAAGAGAACTGACATCAGGAACTGAACCAAAAAGAGACTGAAAAGGTGAAGACATGTGCAAAGATTTACATGGCATTCTATTTATGAGGAAGGTTGCATGAGCTATGGCATGAAACCAGAAAGGTTTAGGTAAAGAGGCTGTAGATAATAATGCAATAGCAGTTTCGACTATATGTCTGTTCTTCCTCTCAGCAACTCCATTTTGCTGAGGGGTATATGGACAAGTGATAAAATGTTGAATGCCATGATTTTCAAGATACTCTTTAAACACCTTACTGTTATATTCCCCTCCCCCATCAGTTTGTAATGTTTAAATAGATGCATGAAACTGATTTTGGACAAAAGCTGAGAATTTAACAAATCTAGCAAAAACATCAGATTTATTGATTAATGGGAAAATCCAAGTAAACTTGGTACAATCATCGATGAAGGTTACATAATATTTGAATCCTTCAAGAGACAATGATGGTGCTGGTCCCCAAACATCTGAATGCACCTTTTGAAAAGGGAGAGCAGAATGACTACTAGACTCAGGGAAGGACAATCTATGCATTTTTCCTTCAATACAAGGGACACAAGGACTACTAGAGCTATCTTTTTGAACCGACAAATTTGATGAATTCAACATTTTGACAATGATGGCTTCAGTTGGATGGCCAAGCCGTTTATGCCACAGAGAGTGAGACACAACAGCACCAACAAAGCCAGAATGGGAGAGAGACTGAATTTGAGGAAGCTTGGGAGTTTTGAAAAGAAACAGACCTTCTCCACTACTCTTTCCTTGGTATAATGGGACCTTGGATGCCTTGTCCTGCACAGAGATATCATTTTCATCAAGCACAATAAAACAATGATTATCTCTACATAACTTGGTGAATGACAACAAGTTAACTGCCAATGTAGGAACATGAAGAACATTCTGCAATTTAAAAATGTGGTTTGATGGCTTGATGTAACCAGAGCCAATATTAGCTATATCCAAACCAACACCATTGCCAATAGTAATCTTACTGTCATTGGAATAAGGCTGTGCAAGAGTGAGATTGCGAAGATCTGCTGTCATGTGATGTGTAGCCCCAGTATCACCAATCCAAATCTCAGAAGAGGAAGAAGGACCTGAGTGACCAACACTGTTGGAAGTACCAGAACTGGATCCATGTTCATACACACTGTGAGCATGAAGAGCAGTGAGAGAGGATGATGGTTCTGCTCCTTGATAGGCATAATTTGACCTATGAGTACAATCCAATGCCTTATGGCCCTTGAGACCACATATCTGACATGTAGGGATAGACAGAGAAGGGTGGCCATTTGGTACATCAGTCCTGTAGAAACAATTAGCTGCAGTATGACCTTTCTTGCTGCAAATTTGACATTCCGGTGCAGGCCCTGTGTTGGTCCTAAAGTTCTCAGCACTAGAGTTAGAAGAACCAGAATACTTGACATTATTTGGATTTTGATAGCAATTGTTAGCCAAATGTCCTTTCTTCCCACATATTGGACATTTGTTAGCTTGGTAGCATGTAGCTAAAGTATGCCTTTTCTTGCCACAGAATGTGCATTCTGGTTTGCCATTACCACCTTCGTAAGTATGAGACTTACCCTTGCTTTTATCAATGTCAAACCAGGACTTCTTAGTGTTATCTCCTTCATCAGAGTATCTTGTGCCAGACTGGTATCTATGGCCACCATTTCCTCTTGCAACCATAGCAGACATGGTAGAGGTTGCCTGAAATAGACTGTCAATACGCCTCTCCTTGGAAAGCAATTGAGACCTCAAGTCTCTAATAGAGATGGGATTTTCACGGCCTTCAACAACTGAGCGAATAGTGTCATATTCCTCTGGAAGGCCATTGAGAATCACAATGACAATATCTTCATCAGCAATTGTAACTCCAACAGCAGACAACTGATCCCTTGCACTTTTAATCCTCTGAAGATACTTATCAATGGACTCACTTCCCTTTTTGATAGTCTGAAGCTCAGTTTTAAGTTGCATTATGTTAGCTCTTGAAACTGTTGAGTAATGTTCTTCAAGGATGAGCCAAGCTTGTCTGGCAGATGTAACTCCAATCACCATATCCTGAACATCATCTTCTAGTGTAGACATGAGGAAGCTCAGCAACGCCTTATCGGCTTGTTTCCACATTAGATAGGCTTCAGAAACATCACTGGTAACAGAACCATCCTCAGTGAGATTGTATTTTGGAGGAGACACTTCAGATCCATCAAAGTACCCAAACAATCCGCTGCCTTCCAAGGTAGACTGAAATAGAAAGCGCCACTTGATGAAATTTCTTTCGCCAAGTCTAGTAGTGATACCACTCCTCAAGGCATTGATCTCAGATTGTGTAGGTCCAGTTGAGACAACAGGACGAGAACCAGACGATGATGATCCACTAGTCATCGTGTTCAATATCTTCTGTAAACAAATAATGCAGCACAATCTAACCACAATTGTATACTTCTCACAAGTTTGCAAATCAACCAGAGAAACACAACAAGAAGATTTGTGCTAGACAAGTCTATCAATAAACTTTCTACAGCAATACTCACAACTTTTACCAAATGTTTCCCACAACTACTTCAATGTCTACAGCAACCTCCACAAATTTTTACGAAATTTACTACAGCAACTTCCACAAGTTTGACGAGATTTTCAGCAGCAAGTCAGATTTTACGAGATTTCTACAGCAACTCCAAGGTTTTACGAAATGTGCTACAATACTCCAAGATTTTACGAGATTTCTACAGCAACTCCAAGGTTTTACGAAATTTGCTACAATACTCCAAGATTTTACGAAGTTTTCTAATCAAGAACTCACAAATCCTCAGTATACAGTCATGATCACAATATAGAGTCAAGTAGTGACATCACCAACATCATTACAAAGCTTCAGAGAAAAGAAATGGACCTGAAACTGATTTCTGAAGGTCAGGTGTTCGATCCAAACCGTGCTTGCAGATTTGAGACGAGCACTGAAACCCTTACACTCGACACTGAGAAAATCGAAGGTTGAAGACGATCTGCGAAAACCCTCGGATGAAACTCGACCGATTGCAATCTTGAACTTCAACGAAACCAGAGAGATGCGGAAGCGTAGCTAACAGGCTCAGAGCTAGGTGAGCTCTAATACCATGTTAACCATGGTAAACCTAGCTATGGATTTAGAGAAGAGTAACAGAGGTTGAAGAAGATTCTGAGAACAAAATGAAGCAGAGCTATCTCTATTGATGTATTGTTCTTCAGTCTTAAAGATGATTACAGCCACAGAGTCTATATATATGACAAGAGCCAATCTAAGACTAGTCTATGGTCAGCATTAAGAGATAAAAATATCTACGCCAGCTGTCATTTTCCTCTAGGCACATAAACTTCAGTCACATATAAACGAAGCTACAGCTATACAAATACTGATTCAGTTAACAAGATACTCGACGGAGGACAAGTTCTCACACTCGACCTCGACAAGTTCTCAGGATCAGGTTTCAAGTCCAAGAATGAGTACTTGTTTGGAAGGATTGACATGCAAATTAAGGTCGTTGCTGGCAACTCAGCTGGCACAGTCACTGCATATTATGTATGTCTAGCTAATTATCACTTGCGCACTTTTTGCTACTTATTTTTATTCCCTTAAGACATATTTTCTCCATACTAATCTTGCTTGGATATACAAATATATGCAGTTGTCTTCTCAAGGCCCAACTCATGATGAAATCGACTTCGAGTTTTTGGGAAACACTACCGGGAATCCCTACTCTCTCCACACCAATGTGTTCAGCCAGGGAAAAGGCGACAGAGAACAACAATTCCATCTTTGGTTTGATCCGACAAAGGCCTTCCATACCTACTCGCTTGTGTGGAACGCCCACCGCATTATGTAATTAGTCACTAACACATCTTCAACTCATTTATCTACTGCCTTCTTCACTTGAAACCTTCTAATTTAAATTTACTTGCGCATGCAGATTTTTGGTGGATAACATTCCCATTAGGGTTTTTACCAACTGGGAGTCAGTTGGTGTTCCATTCCCCAAGAACCTGTGGAATGCCGATGACTGGGCCACACAAGGCGGGCGTGTGAAGACTAACTAGACTCATGCTCCTTTCACAGCCTCCTACAGAAACTTCAAGGCCAATGCTTGTGTCGTCGGTTCATCATCGTCATCATGCAGTGTCTCTAGTACTACTGCATCAACAGATATCAACAGAATGCATGGCAGAACCAAGGCCTCGATGCTGCGGGCCGAAACAGGCTTCGATGGGTGCAGCAGAAGTTCATGGTCTACAACTACTGTACTGACCTAAAACGATTTCCCCAAGGTCTTCCGGCTGAATGCAGATGATCAAGGTTCTAGCTAGTCGATCTTCTGGATGACACTTCCCTTGTTCGATTCCCCTGTGCAGTTTGCCATCTTTGGTTCTAGTATTATTTCATTCAATATTAATATTTTTACCATATATACTTTATTCAGATTTAAAGTTTGTCACATACATCACAATAAGCATTTTACTATTCATTTCATTCAGGGTAAAACATCAAATAAAGTCGAGTTGAAATCTCAGTTACTACAGTTTTTGTGTTACTTGGTAGCAGCTTGCAAAATTTCCTTCATCTATTCATATATATCGATAGTTGAAGCTCTTCATAATCAACAATGGTTTGGCCAAAATTAAGACTACTGGTTAATTAAGGGAGTGAAAATGTACGTGAAAAAAAAATCTCACAAGTGACTTAACTATAATCTCATGCATCAATCATGGCAATTCTCACAAGTGACTTCTAGGTTAAAGACGCGTGACCCTATACGTAATTACATGCATGTGAATCGGTACACAAATTATGTAACTAATTTTTATTTTGGGTAGTCAAATCCTTAAATATGTGACTAATTTGTCGCTTTGCCACAACTCCCATAACTAGAAGAAAAAAATTATAGACATATAAAAATTTGTCCCTATAAAGAGTCAAAAGTAACACATAATGGTCTTCAATCTCCATTAGGGACAATGTATAGACATTTAACTCGTATGTTTATAATGTTGGGGTTTCCATTTCTCATAAGAGAGAGACTTAAGAGCAAATTTCACCATCATTTTTCTAGTTATTACATAAATCTTTGTAAAGAATACTAGGGTTGTATTCAATTTGGATTTTAAAGGATTTTTAAGGATTCTTTATAATCCGTGGATTGTTGTAAATTGTTTTAAATCCACAGATTGTTTTAATTCCGCATAGATTTGAAATGATTACTTTGTATTGTTTTATAAGGATTTAGTTAGATTTCTAAGGATTTCTCAAATAATTAAATTCTAATCAAAAATTCAAATGTTAAAATATACTATCACATATTCAAAAACGAAATGCACTATTTTTTATCTTTCCAACATTATGATGAAACTCTTGAGTCTTGAATTGGTACCATCATCGTATTTCTAATTCACGTTCTCATTATCTTGATTCTCTTTAACATTCATTGTTCCATTATCAAGTAATGTTGTCATTTCCGTAGAAAATTATGTTCTTTATTGTTTGAAAACAAAAATTATAGACACTTCTATATAAGAAAATTGTATGTACTATAATGGATCACTCAATATTTTAAATTAGAAGATACTGTTAGATGACGAAGACATCTCATTGCTATAAAATAAGATTTTGAGAATCATTTTAATAATATTTATAAAGTCCTAGTAGTTAGACCAAAGTTTATACCCCATAGAAGTTAATTATTGAAAGTATAGTAGTTGAAGTCATTAATGAAATCAAACCATGAGAAAATGGTAGTAAAAGCAAAAGTTAAGGACGTTATCTTTGTTGTGACACCAATGTAAACGCTTTAAAGACGTATGTAGAAAAAAAACAGAGAGAGAGAGAGAGAGAGAGAGAGGGAGAGAGAGAGAGAGAGAGAGGGAGGGAGATGGAGAGTGAAAGGGAGAGAGAGAGAGATGTTCTATTTTGAAATCCATCAAAATCCATGGCCTAATTTCAAAAAGTCATTTTGTGTGTAAACAATCCTTCAAAAACCTTCAAAATCGGTAATTTAATGAAATCCTTAAAAATCCGTGGATTGTTGAATACCACGGGATTTCTATGGATTGTTTAAAATCTAGAATGAATACATCAAAAAATTTAAGGATTGTTTAAAATTCAGATTGAATACATCAAGATTTTAAAGGATTTCTGAAATACAAAACAATCCTACCAAATCTGTGGTTGAATACACCCCCATAAAGAATACATTGTACAAATATTATACTTAATACAAACACATATGAGTCCCATCTTCAAACAAATTAAATTTTAAAAAAAGGTACACCTACCCAGCCAACCACTAAAGTAGGCTTCTCTCTCTGTATTTTACTTTTGTACCCCTTGAAATTTCTCTTCCATCTTTTTCAACAAAAGTTGGTGGCTTTCCTTCCCCTTCAATGCCACAAATATGCTATGTGCATAAAATGACCAGGATTCAAATACAAAGCACGCATTACTGTAGTGATTGCAATGTTGAAGTTGTATGCACGAGTCCAAGTCTATACATTAAAAAAAATCAGTCGGTATAACAAGTATGGAAAGAACAATCTAGCAGTTTCAATGGGAACATTGTTAAATGCTAAAGCCAAACCAACAATAAAATGATCTCTATAATTCTTCTGGTTGTATATAAGGAGCTTAGAGAATTCTCATTAACAGTGGAGTGTTAATCATAAATTATTGTGCAGCTTATTCACTGACCTATCCAAATGCTCTCCAAACTTAAATATCTTTCCTGGAGAAGTCGAAGACCGTCCCAAAATGAATCACCACCTTGGACAACCGAGTAGAAACACAAAAACATTAGTCAGAGGTTACACGATAAAAAGTAAATATCAATCACTTTGAGCATTATACAAAATAATGAATGGCTAACAATCTCAATGGATATCATCAAGTGTCTCATGTACATTTGCACTCTCATGCAACACAAGTCTCATCATCAATATAGGAAAGCAGCTTCTTAGTTTCTGGAACTGCAAGCTCGGGTCATGGCAAACCAGATTCCAGTAGGCATAATGTCTGCCTCACATATTCCATAAGAAGTTGCAAAACGGTAGACTTTGCTCAAGTAAAACATACAGAAAAAAAGACAACCCCTGAAATAGATATACATAGCATAAGCATACACAAAATTTTTGTTTTATAAATATTCACCTATCCAAAATGATTTTAAGTAAATATCTATTTATGCAAAATATGACTACGCACCTTTTTTTTATGAGATATAAGTTTCATATAATTTAAAGCTATAATAAACCTAATGTGATGGAATACAAAAACAACACAGCGTAGGGAGTTTAATCATGATAATACCTCAGGATCTTTCTGAAGTTACACAATAGTATTATAAAATTTATCAAAGCCACCAATATATCCATGAGGTTTCTGGTACACACAACATCATAGTAGAATGTGAAAAATAGAGATAATGAGAATCATAGTTGATAAAAGCTTAAAGAAGGAAAAAATCTCAATATTACATAACCCCCTTTGGTTAACATTAAGAAAAATAATAATTATACTATCAAAATTACCACTGCAGATAAATAGTTACCTTAAAAAGGTCAAGAGTGGAACTCTAAGAATTTCAACGGAAGGTTCCATATTTTCATAATTCATAAAACATACATCAAGATAAAATTCCCCAAGCATATGGGCCATGAGACAACTAAAAGTGTTCATAATTATCAAATTAATCTAGCACAATGCAGCTAGATGTACGTTCTATGGCCTAGAGATAGCAGCTAAGCTCTGTCAGCATTTGACGAGCATCCTAAAGTTCCTTATCATATATAGTGTACTCCAAAGCTTTTCTTTGCTTGTCAAGTTGTTGACATTTTTAAGTTCCTCTTTCTCTTCATCCAGATTCTTTAATATCTCATCCAAGTACTTAACAACTTGGATTACTTACTCTGTTTTGTTTCCTGAGTGATTAGAAAATAGAAAGGAAAAGTATGAGAAAGCTACCATAATCTACCAATTAATGTAATTTAAAATTAATTTGTCGGTGTCCTTGATGATTTTTAAACTTTCTCAACGCCTAAAATACACTATAATGCCACTGATTTCCTTGGTAAATCCGATCACTCAGGTTAATCAACTCTAAAGAAAACTGAAATATGAACATGAGCACAAAGAAATTTGAGTTTTCAAAGACCCATTGTACTCCAGAAAAGATATACATCAATTGTTACTACTAAGAGTCTAGCACTAGATTTGAAATCAAAATTTTGACCCCATAAGACATAGTTAAGCTCCAACTAATATCAACCTTGCAACTAACTTGGTATATAAAGATGATTCAACTTTCCAATTTCAAACAGAATATGATAAAGCATTATATTCCTAAACTACAACATAAGTTTCCAACATAACTCAGATGTACACATCAATTAGATTACTTATTCGAAGCAAAGTGAAACAGTTACCCATCATATGTTGATAGTTCAATTAGAAAGACCGAGAGAAAGCACTCACTCATCTATCATTAGATCTAGCTAGTATTATATCTTCCAATCAAATGACCCTCTGAGTTTGACGGCTTGCTTGACGAATGCGTACTTGTTCTGACTAGGTGGAGTAGAAGTGCTAGTCGTCAGTATGATCTCTTGATTTGGTTGTCATAGTGATCCACCTGGAGATGGTAAAGTCTTTGTCGTACAAGTCATGGTGGAGGACTTCGACGACGGCTAAGATCTAATCTAAGCTGTACAAAACGTGCTTCATCTCTTGCTCGAGGATTGCGTAGTTGTAGCACGAAAATAAATTACTCAAAGGGAGTAAAAGTAAGGGAGCACTATTAGAAAACATGGTCATAGACATCTGTTCTGAACCGATGTCTAAAAATTTTCAAACCAATGTCTATGTGGGCGATGTCTATTGTAAAAAAAAAATAGACATCGGTCACCAAATCGATGTCTATTTACTTATAAGACATCGCTTATTTTACCAAACCGATGTACTAACCCTTGTATTGACATCGTTTCTTATGCTTCAAACTGATGTGCATTACTTCAATTAACATCAGTTTTGTTGGGTATGTATGATGTATATATATCAGTTTTAGACATCAGTTATTTTCATCAAACAGTTGTTCAATGCCTTCATATACATCTAGTTGAAGCTAATTAAGAAACCGTTATTTCATTGCATATTCAAACTGAAGTACAAGCAACTACCATTGAGTCAGTAGTCATTACATGTATATATATATATGTCTTACATATTAAAGTCAGTAGCTAGACATTACATTTCTCCCATAGCTTAAACAAAAGACTTTCCTGATGGTTAACATGTACAACAACCTAATACATGCATTTTAAAGTCAGTAGCTAGCTAGCCATTATAATTTTGCCCTAGCTTAAACAAAAGAGTAATTTCCTGATCTCTAAACATGCAGATCACATTCCCATGTTCACAAAATGGTTCTCATTCCATAATCAGTGTCGATCTATATCAAACCGGAAATGAAGTCTCCAACTTCAACTCGCACCTCGTCAATTTCTTCTTGAGTATATTCTTTATGAATTCTGAATGCCCACTACAAATGTATGTATAGACATATATCTATAAGCCATCATCAGAAACTTGCCAAATAAAATTAATAAAAATGAATTAGTTTACAACTACCGATACCTTATCTGCAAAACCAAGAGTTTCATCATTTATGATGTCTCTCATATACCGCATAACATAATACCCACACTCAACTTATCCGGGTTGTTTAGGGACGCCCTATAAATGCACAATATAGATTTATACTCATATCATATAATTGCATCCATTATACTAACTCAATCAACCACAAATCCATAACTTACAGCAAGTCTTTTTACTGTTGGCACTTTGTTACCTCTTCCAGTTTCGACATTAAACATTTTTACAGCCTTATAAGTACACCAACAGATTAACTTATAAGAGGCCTCATCATAATCACCCTCATCGAAATTTGCTTCACACATATCCACAGTTTCAGAATGAAATTGAAAGGTTTGAGGCAGACCTATATCACTAGGTGCACTAGCACAAAAAGGCAAGATTGTTTCCCCATGACAATACCAGTTTGTGTAACTGAAACTGAAACAAATGTCCTCTAATCACATTAATCTTCTTCACTTTAAAGTGGACACATTTGGAGCAAGGACATCGGGCTCTCTTACGGTTACTAGCATTTTCTTTAGCAAACATCAAGAAACTCTCAAGACCCAATGAATATTTTTCAGTATCTCTATCTTCATTAATCCAAGATTTATCCATAACTGAAATTAATTCATAATAGAAAATCAAATAACTATGACATTGTATATTTCAAACAAGACATCAACAACAAACAAATTACTACAAATTTATACACTTCACACACAAACTAACAATCATATCTAAGTAAATTATAAAATAGCAAGAGATTATTAACTTTGCTAACTTGACTTATTCAAGCGTAAAGTGAGAATACTCCTCTACTCCAAGCTCTGCAAAGAATCATTTAATCCCTTTCTTAACTCCTCAATCACATAGATGTTGTATAGTCAAAAAATAATAATTAATAAGAACAACGCCATAGTAATACGATGGCAGGGAACAATTTAATCACAATTCTTGCCAAGATCAAATTTCAAATTTACAAAATTCTCACTCAATTATCATCAATTCATATTACATCAAGTTCACTCATTTGTATTAATATTGTTGAGAATGATCTAATATGCAAAAGTAGTACATACTATAACTTTTAATTTATCCAAACCATCATAGAATACTTTTCAAACTTACATCTCTAGTAGTCTAGATAAAAATCAAGGATGTCATCACAATTTTTTGCTCTGTCACTTATAATCTAACACAATCAGTCCAGCACAAGTGAAACATATTCTATTCTAAACATAAGGCATTTTCCAAATCAAAAATAATTTCCTATCATCATACTAAAACCATCAAGCATCGACCTCCCTATCACCACTTACTGCACTACTAAAACTCTTTCCCTATCATTCAAACTCCCTGTAAAACGATATAATCCTTACAAAAACATCCCTACAAGAGTACAATCATAATACATGCATAACCTCTCATCCTCCCAGGTGACTTCTTACTTCATAAAACCTAGTAAACCAATCATTCAAATGTTTCTATCTTATTCTAGGACTCTTTTGCCAGAACATAGCTAAGCATTTAATGTAAGTTGTCATCAAATAATATATGCACAAAGCCAAATTCAGAGCAACTAAAACCATATACATGCAACCCTTAGTCCACCACGAAAATCTACAGAGCATACATAACACACTTGAACTTCTGAAACAAGAACTAAAATAGAATCTTCAATTTTCAATTCGGCTTCCTTACCTTTTATCCAGAAAAATATTTGCAGCTCTAAACACCAGAATCTAGCCCAAATCTTCAAGCTTTCTTCCAATCTAGCCTACACGATGCACAAGAAAAACTCTCAGATCAAAAACTCAATCTAGTTACAAGAAACCAACTCCAAAAGTAAGCTGAAATCATCTGCTAATTACTTGGGATCATACTAAAAAGCATATTTCTTCAATATAAAACCTATTCTTTTCCCAGTAACTAAGCATAAATTCAACCACTTAACAGCCAAAATAACTTCAATCATCAATGCCCCAATGTTTATATTCCAGCTCTGAACTAATTCTAGAAGACAAAGTAAACCCTACACTAATAAGTAGAGAAATTAAAGCTATGGGATAAGCAGAAGAGATGTACCTGAAAGTTGTGAGAGAGGAAAACGGAGATACAAGAGATACAAAAGATAGGGCTTGACTTTTGTCCTTCGAGAAACATCAAAGTGATAGGGAGCGGTGATAGTGGCGAGGGTCGAGGTGAGGCCGACGAGGGTCGAGGCGAGAGGAGAGAGACGAGGTGAGACCGACCTCGTTAGACTAACGAGCAGTACCGTCGATCAGATCGGCGAGCGGCGAGGTCTCGCAGCAAAGTGAGAGAGATGAACTTCTTAGGAAGTGAGGAATCGAGGAGTTGAGAGTGAGAGTTAGGGCATGAAATTCTGACTAAGTGTGGACTAAGTTTGAGCGCGTATGGCAATTTAGGTTCTCGCATTCCCCAAATTTTAACTTAGTCATTTCTGTTTTTTTTTTCAATTTTAAGATAAGATTATAGACATATATCGAGTATGTAAAGCGGCGTCTATATCACAATGTGAAGTTAAAATAACTATTTTACATCGTTTTTTTGCTGACCGATGTCTAAGGCCATTTTTCTAGTAGTGGAGACATTGAGTTGCTAGGTTGAGAGAGAGAGAGAGAGAGAGAGAGAGAGAGAGAGAGAGAGAGAGAGAGAGAGAATAATGCCAAATGGGACTCTCACTTTGTTCGTCCCAACGTCTAACTAAAACTACGTATTTAGAGCATCCCAATAGTTTTATTAATTAAAATTTAAAGTTAAATTTAACTAATTTCTCAACAATTTTCTCAAATACATATCCTAAAAATAAGCTAAATATAACTTTTTGTTAAAAATTCTAGTTATATTTAGGAGAGAATTTAACTTTGAGAGAGATAAAAGTTAAATTCTCTCTCTTCAATTCCTACATTTTTATTTTTTCACAAATATAACTAATGAATTTGACCTCCCTATTGGGGATGCTCTTAAAATTCATCGAAAAAAGACGAGCAACCATATGTAGAGTATACGGTCCTGGTACCTTAAAAAGAAAAGCATAGAGGAGAAAACAACTGCCCATACAAGGGCGCCTGACACACACAAACGTCCTCTGTCTTTTTTTTTTCCTTTTGAAAGGCTTTTTTTTCCTGATTTGGAGAGAAACTCACAAACGCCCCATTTGTTTTCACAAGAAGTATCAAAGATACCGTATACACCTGTTAAAACACTCAAATATCTCTATTGTTGTAAAAAAAAGGCATTTCCCCTTTTATGTGTATTATTTCTCTTTTTCCATTTTTTTATACATCAAATGTAATAAACAATAGTCCCTAGTCAGTTTTTATTCATACTATCAACTTTGAAGGACTCAATAAAGTCTCTATTAACACAAGAGACATATGAAAGTCTCAAATCTCATTGTCCGTAAAGGGGTTTTTTCTAGTAGTGTCCAACATACAAATATATAGTTGAGACCACATTAGACTTTCCCTAATTAACTTTCACTTTTGTAAAAAAGTTTCCCAATTTGGATAACAATTACTCTTTCTAGTGCAACTTAACTTGAATTATCAGAGTCTTTACTTAGCTAATTCTCGTTCCTCAAACACCATATATTGTGCAAAGGAAAAATTGCTAAAAATGTCACTCAAGTATGACATGTTCTAAGGTTTGCTCATTCATGTATGACAAATATCACTTTACTCACTCAAGTATTACACTTTTACTCACTTTGCTCACTCCGGATTATTAAAATTTTGGGGTTTTGAATTCGATTTATAACCGACCAAGGAGACCTATTGGACATTGTAACTCTCTTTTTTGTGAGTCTTTTCATACCAAGGTTGAGCTTCAATTCAACCCGAGGAGGGAGAATCAAATATTTGAAATTTTGGGTGTTCTTGACTTCAAATGTCAAATTCGACCACTTCTATGATGAATTGGATTTAAGTGTAGTTGAAAAAATTGTTGTTGGATTGATTTCGCACAGATTGAGCTCCAGTTCGCCAAAAGTTGGAATGGTGCCGCTAATTTCTCCTGTTCGGAATGAGCAAAGTGAGTAAAAATGTAATACTTGAGTGAACAAAGTCATATCTGCGGTATATGAGTGAGCAAAACTTAGAACGTGTCATACTTGAGTGACATTTTTAACAATATTCCCTTGTACAAATTATATACCATATTTTCATAACAACAAACACTAGTTCTATTTTCCAAAACATCAAAATGTCTTCTTGTAACGTCAAAATCTTTCTCACTTTGTTCATATCTTGTGTCACGATCATGGCTGCCTCGGCTAGTAATTTCTATCAAGACTTTCGCATCTTATTCGGTGAGCAACGTGCTCAAATACTTAACGGAGGACAACTTCTCACCCTCTCGCAGGACCAGACTTCAGGATCGGGATTCATTTCTAAGAACCAGTACCTATTTGGACGGTTTGACATGCAAATGAAGCTAGCACCCGGTGACACTGCTGGTACTGCCACCACATTTTATGTAACTCTCCAATCCCTATAGCTATTCCATCATTTATATATAATTCTGAATGTGATTCGATCATCGATCTACTCCTTCTCCCACTTGCTATTTGCTAATTAAGTCATCAACACTTAATTCATACCATGCATGCATGCATGAATGCAGTTATCTTCTTCAGAGAACCAACATGATGAGACTGACTTGGAATTTCTGGGAACTCGTCTGGGCAATGGCGGATGTAGAATTTTAAATTTAGGTAAGGGACAATACTTGGTTTCAAAATCATTTGAACTCTAAGTTTCAAACTCATTTCATTTTTATCACTTTCGATTTGTAATTTTAAATTTGAGACAACTTATTCTATAGATTATTGGTTGACGATCAACTATACAAAAATGAATTAAAATAGAGATTATTTAGGTATCCGATCTTGTAAAACAAATTAACGATTGTTATTGTAATGCTAAAATTCACCATAACCGTTTATTTGTTTTGCAAGATCGGAGACCCAAATGATCTCAATTTTGATTCATTTTTTGTAGAGTCGATCTTCGACCAATAATTTAAAGAATGAGTGGTCTCAAATTTAAAATCACGAATCAAAAATAATAAAAATAAGATAAATTTGAACCTTCTGGTCCAAATAACTTTTGACTCAATCAAAATCCCTTGGGGAGCGGAATTTGTTTTTGTAAGAGCTGTTTTGATTGTTAAATTTTTTCTATTATTATAAAAGGCTTAAAATAGCCACTTTTGCACCAAAAAAGTTTACCATGCATGCTCATATAGACAACATAAAGAAGAAAAATAATTCATAATATTAGAAAAGACATGTGTTAAGTGCACAACTAACTCATAAGAAATGAAGGGGTTAAATTATAGGAATTGGTGTGTTGTTACTTTTATTTATTATTTTTAGGCAAGGAAAAGTGGGCAAGTGGGACAGTTTTAGTTTAGAAAGAATGTTAGGGCATCTCCAATGGAGAAGTCTCATAATGGGGTCTTATACCTGTTATGAGACCTCAAATGGACACTATTCATATAAGACTTGGTACAACTCCAATGGTAGGGGTTCTAACTTAAAGTCCTAAATTTATATATTCATTTTTTCTTTATTTTGTGTTGTTCTAAATAATAATTTATATTTGTAAACTATTCTTATACATGATAAATAAATATAATATTAATTTAAAAAAAAACAAAAAAATTGGGCCCCGTATGCATTATCCACAATCGGACATGATTTCGATTGACATGTGTCGGTGTATAGGATTGTAAATTAAATTATACTTGACACGATAACTTATCAGAAATCGTCGTAGATTTTGGGCAACAAGTGTCAATTTCTAATTCGTTGTCGAGATTTCGTTATCATCCACGTGTCAGTTTCTATCTTCGAAGATCATGTTGATCTTCTATAAAAACGGAGTCATTCACTCATTCATACTCACCAATTCACAAACACTCCTCCTCCCACAACAAATTGTGGTTTCTACATTATTATTTCATACTTTGAGTTTTGTTTTCTGTCATGAATAGGTTGTGGAAACTATTGAAGAAGGAGGAAGAAGAAGATGTACCGAGAAGGCAACAACAAGCCCTCTTGATGTCTGCGGCTGCCCACCAAGTGGAGATGATGGAAGAAGATGAAGCCTCACAATGGGGCGGTTCTTTGGAACGGCGGAAGTACATACTAAGGGATCGGGAAATGATGGATCAGCGCTTGAAAGCTCTATATTTCACCGAACCGTGTAGGTTTGACGACGACACCTTTCGAAGGTGCTTTCGTATGTGACCTCATCTCTTTGACAAGATGATGCATAGCGTGGCTAACCACAACCCGTACTTTGTACAGACTATGGATGCCACCGGCAGACTCGGTCTTTCCACCGAACAGAAGCTAACATGCGCTATGAGGATGCTCGCGTACGGTCTACCGGCTGATTTGACCGATGAGTTCCTTGATATTGCTGAATCCACTGCTCTTGAAGTTTTGGATCATTTTAAAAGAGCTATATGGGCTGTGTACCGTAAAGACTATCTTCGCACACCAACAAAGGCAGATCTACAAAGGTTGACAAACAAAGCTGCAGATCGGGGATTTCCAGGTATGTTGGGTAGTCTTGACTGTATGCATTGGCAGTGGAAAAATTGCCCCGCTGCGCATGCCGGGCAGTTTCAAGGTCACAAGGGAAAACCCACAATTATCTTAGAGGCGGTGGCTTCGTATGATACTTGGATTTGGCATGCATATTTCGGACTTCCAGGTTCCCTCAACGATCTCAATGTCCTGGGAAGATCACCATTGTTCGATGAGGTATGCAAAGGTGAAGCTCCTCAAGTGAATTTCAAAGTGGGCAACAGTACGTATGATCAAGGTTATTATCTGGTGGACGGCATCTACCCTAATTGGGCAACTCTTGTCAAAGCCATAAAAAATCCTACCACTCCGGCAACAAGACACTTTACAAGAATGCAAAAGGCCTTTAGGAAAGACGTTGAGAGAGCATTTGGTATTCTCCAAGCACGTTTTGCAATTGTGAGGGGTCCAGCTCGTTTGTGGAGTAGGGAGAGCCTACAATACATCATGATGACATGCATTATTTTGCACAACATGATAGTAGAAGATGAGCGTGACGAAGATGAGCAATATGAATTTGACTTGGACGACATCCCGACTCGTCCAAGAAAAGCTAACATATATGATAAACCAAGTTATGATCATGAGGTGGAACGTAATCCCCAACAAATGCATGCATTTATACGTGGTCGTTACAAGAAGCTTCGATGCCCAGTGATATCTGCTTCACTAAGAGCAGATTTAGTGGAACACGGTTGGGCTTTGAAGAAGTGGAGAGAGCGCAACAATGGCTAAGTGGTGTCGCCTTGATGTGTCAATAATTGGCATTTTTTGCCATAATGTTGTTGGTTGCATTTGATTTTGTGTGTGGTTGTAAGCATTTAACTTTGTGTGTGGTTGTAAGCCTTTAATTTTGTGTGTGGTTGTAAGCATTCAATTTAAATTAAGGACTACATAGTTATTTAAAATGAGAAAATAGACTACATAATTGAATTACAAGACCTAAATAAAACAAATAAGGACTACATAATTATTTAAAATGAGAAAATAGACTACATAATTGAATTAAAAACAACATCATAAATTAGATCGAACTTGTTCTCACGCTTGATTATTATTAGGATACCACTCCGTTTGATCGAGCGGAAGATAGGGGGAAGAACTTGATCCGCCATGAGGAGGTGTAGATGCTTGAGGGGTACGGAATGGCCGAGGAGATGAATTTTGTGCCATTTCTAATTCCTCTCGCTCAAGTATCATTTTTTGCTTCATCTCCCAATACCCTCTTTTACAAGGTGAAAATGTAGTAGGATCCACCATCATTGTCCGAGCATCTTCATCCAGTTGTTGAGCCGCCATAGCCTCTTGGTAGAGTTGTTCCCTTCGTGCATGATCCCTATCATTTTGATCGGCAAGTCTTTTCATTTGATCATGAATACTCATTGAAAGCTCTTGATTACCTCTTCTCTTTGCCGCCTTGGCCGCTTTTTGTCCCATTGGACGATCTTGTCTAGCTCTAAGTGGCATGCTTGGAATTGACATATTTCCGGGTGAATCGTTATCATCCAAGTTGATAGGCGTCTCAAAATTTGTGGTATCCCCTTCCATTGATGGGGGATTTGAAAATTTTGGTGTATCCTTCAAGATATCCCAACAATGCAAAAATCTGAAATGCTCTCCATGAGATTCATCGAAATAATTCGACTTGGCATTCCTTATCTACAAACAATTGAAATAAACATAGTTGTGGTTATTTATTTTAACTATATTTTAAGCGACTAGGAATAATTAATTTTAACGATATCTTTCAAATGACGAATAAAAATACTTACATCATCAAGATCATTTTCGCCACTCTTATGATTTGCGATGGCATGGTTTAATGCTATGCGCCATCTCATGCATGCGGGATTAATCTTCTTCCATCGAGACTCAACACTTGAAGCGGTTCGCTCGATACCTTCAAAATACTCATATATATATACGATCCCACAAGGTTCCGCTCGATTGATTAGTACCGATGGCGACGTCTTCACCAATACTCACAACGGCAATGCACAAAGCCTTGTCTTCCTCCTCTTTCCAATTTTCCGAGCGTGGTGCCCGTGGTTGTTGTGCCCCTTTCTTTGGACCCATGGTGCTAGAAAAACAAATTTTTCTATATGAATAAAAATGATGGGGAGGAGGAAATGTTGGAGAGGATGTAAGAAATAGTGTGGAATGAATGAAATTTTGGGTTGGTATTTATAGAAGAAATCTAAATTTACTGTAGCAACGGGCAGAAAATTATTCAAAATTTTTAATTATTTTTTTTACACTTTTCTTACTGATATATTAAAAATCAAAGTTAGTTTAAATAAGAACCGTCGATTAATTAAAAACCTATATCTTGAACCATTGGATCAAAAATAAATTTAAGAAAAAAGAAAAATGAATTAACTATCAGAATTAATATGGCCGTTGGTTTCTTGGTAGCATGCATCTGGGCCGTTCAGCCTGCTAGCCGTTGGAGAGCCGTTGCTCTCTGCTGCTTCACGTGCGCGGGACCCGGTGCAGCAGGAACTGTCTCCCACTCTCCCCCTTCAGTCAGCGCGTGCGCGTGGCTCAGCCTGAAAAGGCTTTGTCCTTTTCTGCTTCGGTGCTGCACTCTCTCTCTCTGGCGCGTCAGCCTGGATGCCCCCCTTTTTCCTCTGCGCAATGGAGCCCACCTTGTCCATTATAGGACGCGTCTCATTTCAGGTCTCATTTTGAGACTTCATTTGAGACGTAGGTCTACATTTATAGGGTTTAGGACCTCATTTTTTTTACTATTGGAGAGTCAAACTTAATGTAAAGTCTAAATTTATAGGGTTTAGAACCCATTATTGGAGATGCCCTTAGGTCACTTGAAAAAGTGGGACACTTCAGGATTTAAACTTTGGGCTGGAATTTGACCCAGAAGAATTTCTTTTTTATATTAGACTGGTCAAATCTTGCCCAGGCTGCTGGGCTTGCGCTCTGCTAGATCCCCCTGCTCTGGGGATCCGTACACTCTCAGAACCAACATCAACACGCAGGGAATAGGGGGCAGAGAACAACAATTCCATCTTTGGTTCGATCCCACCCAAGACTTCACACATACTCCGTTGTTTGGAATGTCCATCGCATTGTGTAAGTAATAGGTGCTCAAATCCTCTCAATCTTTAATTGCATTTTGTTGTGAATGTTGTAACTTCGGCTCAAGAAAATGAGTTTTTGGTTTAACTAGTACTCTCTGTTTTGGTTGGATGTTCCCTTTCACTCTCCAAATTGCCTTACAATTTACAATAAACATGCATGCATGCATGTTATGCAGAATCTTTGTGGACAACAGTCCAATTAGGGTTTTCAACAACCTTGAACTACTTCATGTTCCGTTTCCTACAAGCCAACCCATGACGATTTACGGCAGTTTCTGGAATGGTGATAACTGGGCGGCTACACAAGGTGGGCGTGTGAAAACCGACTGGTCCAAAGCTCCGTTCACCACCGCTTACGGAAGCTACAACATCAATGCATGTCTAGGGCTAGGTCACAGCAGCAGGGTTCACCATCACCACCTTATTCGTACTCCAAGTGTGTTCCGACATCCACCAATCCCTCTAATGACAACACATGGAAGAATCTAGGGCTTATTGCTGCAGATCGAAACAGGCTTCGATGGGTTCGCAGCAAATTCATGACCTACGACTATTGTGCTGACCGTTATAAGTTTCCCGGTGGTCTTCCACGAGAATGCAAGCATTCCCATATTTAGAATCTAGGTTTTTTTTTTTGTGGGTTGACCACCGAAATCACGAAATGTAAGTAATAAACTTACTTACGTACACGTAATGATAAAATAAACCTTACTATTGGCCTATTGGGCATTCTTGAACCACAAGACAGTTTTTACGTCGTACTGTATAAGAAAATTTCATGTAGAGAAACTTAAGAATTATAAAATTAAGTACGTATCATGTCTCAATGCATAGATACAAGTTATAAATTTGACCGGCCAGTAGCAACAACAAAAGAATCGAGAATCCACGATAAATGATATAGCTGCTTTGTCCCTTCGCCACAACTACACATATGCAAAAACAGACCCTTCACAAATAGCACTTTCAAATTAAACCTCAAATTAATTAACGATCTTTTAATCAACTTGTGTATACAACTTGTCTAGCTTCATCGAAAAATAAAACAACGTATATCCTTTAGATTGCATATCCCAAGTTTTCTAGAAAATGATGAAAGTATCTTCAACCAGCTGAAGTTTAAAGTTATATTTCGTGGAACATATACTTGCTTTTTCCTAGCTATCAGATGAGAATAATTAGTATATACCATATCAAAATGTCTTTCTGTACGGTTGCAATGGTGTCTTTTCTGTCTTTGTTCATGATGCATGGCCGGCACAGCAGCCCCAGCTAGTAATTTCGGTCAAGACTTCAAGATTACATTTGGACACCACCGTGCTCAGATACTCGAAGGAGGGCAACTTCTAACACTCCCAGGACAAGGGTTCCGGTGCCGGGTTCAAATCCAAGAATGAGTACCTATTTGGACGTTTCGACATGCAAATGAAGTTGGCGCCTGGGGGAACTCGGCTGGTACTGTCACCACATTTTATGTAACTGATTCTCAAACCCTACCTCTTCCATTAAACATGCATGCATGATCCATTAAATGTGCCACACTCCTTTAATTTTCTTTAGGTAGTATTTAGCACGCATGCTGTTGGTGAAACATATATATGTGATGTATATATGTATATATGTGCGTGCATGCAGTTATCATCTCAAGGGAGCAATCATGATGAGATCGACATAGAGTTTCTAGGCAACTCTACCGGAGAACCCTACACTCTGCACACCAATGTGTTCAGTGAGCTAGGGCAGAGGGAATAGAGAACAACAATTCCATCTTTGGTTTGAGCCTACACAAGATTTTCACAACTATACCATTATCTGGAAGGAGAATGATAGGAGGCCTAAATGGCCTAAAATATTGAGGCCCTAAAATGATGTGCCAAGCCACGTCATTTCTATGTAATTATATAATCATATATATATTATCATATTTTGATATCAATTTGTAAAAAGACGATCTTATCATTGTGCATTTAACGACTATCAATTATTCAATTAATATAATTTAACAATTTAATTACCTAATTAAAATCAAACTATAAAATTTATTGTAAAATCTCAAAATAATAAATGTTAGTATAACTAAATATAGAATCCTAATTATAATAAATCAATCCTTGCAAATTAAAAGATATAAATGTTCAATGATAGTTATGGAATCCTATATATTCATTACATTTTATAATTCTTTATAATTATAATAATGATTGAATTTTTTTTATGATTTTTATGAAATTAAAAATCGTTATTAATGTAATACAAAATATCAAAATATCAATCGTTATGAAGTTTAGAATATCAAAATATGAGTTATTAATTAGTTAATGTAATAAAAAAAATTATTAATATACTCTCTTTTTTTGAAAAAAAATAATTAATACAAAAGTCGATCAAAAAGAAAAATTGGTTTGAAAATTTATAATTTAAAAAGGCTCTCTCGTTTCTTTCTAACAAAAAAAAAGATGTTCTCTTCTTTCTACTGGATTCATCTCTTGTTCTCCATTATTATCTTCATCGTCATTCTTTTCTGGGTTTCTTCAACAAATGGTCATTTGTCTAATTAAATTTTGGGTCATACGGTTAATGAATTACACTGGTAAGCTAGTAGCTATTAAGCATTTTTCCAAAGGAATTAAATCGAGACGGAAAATTTGGGTTTGATTTCTTTTTCGATGAAGAAACCATAAATGATACCCTGATACTTACACTACCGCTGCAAACACTATAGCCGATGATTTTTTTTAAAACTATAGCCGACGAGATAAAAATCTCGTCGGCTATAGTGGAAAAAATGTTTTTTTAATTTTTTAAAATTTTTTTTAAATTTTTTTTTTTTTTTTAAATTTTTTTAAAAACTATAGCCGACGAATCTCGCCGGCTATAGTTTAAAAAAAAAATTATTTTTTATAATTTTTTTTTAAAAACTCGTCGGCTATAGTACTATAGCTGACGATAATGCATGGGTAAAAATTTCGTCGGCTATACTATTACCGACAGGTTTTAGCCAGTGACTTTAGCCGACGACCCTTAAAAATCGTCGGCTATAGTCTCGTTGGCTATAGTGCGTCGGCTATATTATAGCCAACGATGTTTTTGCCCCTTTTTCGTCGGCTATACTTTTTTGTTGATTTGTCGTCGGCTATAGTGGAAATTGTCTACTATAGTCGACGACAAAAAATCTCGTCGGTTTTTTTTTTTCGTCGGCTATAGTGAAAATGCTGGTAGTGTTAGATAAATCTAACAATGAGTGGTAATATTACAAAAGTGATTTTAATTGAAAATAATCGATCAATTTGTTGGATTTGTTGCTGGTATAAAGTGTAGTTATAAGATAAGAAGAGTATCACTACAACATTTCTTCCCATTGCCGGCGACTTTTATGTCGCCGGCAATGTTTTTGGACATTACCGGCGATTTTTGCCGGAAAAATCGCCGGTAATGTCTTTATTATTTTTTTTTTTTTAACATTACCGGCGACATAAATGTAAGTCGCCGGTAATGTCTTGCCGGAAAAGACATTGCCGGCGACATACATTTATGTCGCCGGTAATGTAAAAAAAAAAAAAAAAAAAAGACATTACCGGCGACATAAATTAAGTCGCCGGTAATGTCTTTTTTTTTTTTTTTTTTTACATTACCATCGAGAGATTGCCGGCGACGGACATTACCGGCGAAAAAAATCGCCGGTAATGTAAAAAAAAAAAAAAAAAAAAAATTACCGGCGATTTTTTCGGCAAAAATCGCCGGTAATGTCCAAAACATTGCCGGCGACATAAAAGTCGCCGGCAATGGGTCAATTTCCAGTAGTGTATCCATGAAAGATTAAGATGAGGAATGGTAGAGACGAAAGAAGAAATTAAGAGATGGGCAACCTTATATGGAACTCATACTATGATTTTTTTAAAAGAAGAAGAATAGAAGATAATAAGAAAAAAGAAAAGAAAAAGAAAAAAAGTTTCGGAAAAAAAATAACCGTTAGATCGTATGATGGATAAGATTATCTTTTCAAATATATCATATATAAGTTATATAATAATATATTAAATTCTATAATGACATGAAAATGATGTGACAAGCCACATCATTAATTTTGGGGCATCAATATCTTAGACCCCTTTGGAGCCTAAAATCATTTCCCTGTCTGGAACACCCACGGACGGAGGGACATGATATGAGGGCTAGGGTGGGCCTGGCCCCCCCTGAATTTATATGGAAAAAAATTAGTATACTATTATTATTATATAATATACATATTATAATTTATTTTAAGTATATCTAAACTTCAATAACGTGTATGAGTGCATGACTAATTCAAATTCGACGACTTTGTAAGAATATTATTATATATTATTTCAATAATGAAGTCCAAATATTAGGTCAATTGGGATTTAATCTCTTATCAGGTTTAGAATTTTATGGTCTTTTTTTCTTTATAAAAGCTATACTATTCCTGAGATTAAAATACAACCATTTTTATTAGGTTTATTATATATGGAGAGATACTTCAAAAGAAAAGAAAAACACTCTTCTTCTACTCCAACATCAAATGAGCAACTACCTACGAAAATTCAAAAGAAGAATAGTAACAATATTAAAAAGTCTCATACTGGAGATATTACAGAAAAGTACCCATTGGATCCCGCTAAACGTCCACCAATTTCAAGTTATCATCCTAAAATTCAAGAAGAAGTTCGAAGATATTATCTACAACAAGACATTTATCGACCTAAAAATCATACTTTTCATTTCACGAAATTTGGGTAAAAAAGAATAAAATAAAGTTTATTTGTAATTGGTTTATTGAATTTCTATATTGGTTAGAGTACAGTATTAAAAAGGATACTGCACAAACCAGCTACTGAAGAACAAGGCGACGGTGAAACTTTTGTTGGTGTTGGTCATAGATTCAGTAATTGGAATAAGAAACAAACGCTAATATCATATTTTGGAGGATCAAATATTACTCATAATCAGGCTGCGAGTAATTGTGATATTTTATCAACCCAAAAACAACACATTAAGACTGTTTTGACAAAATATACAGATCAAGATCAAATTAACTACCATAACCGACTATTTTTTAAGTTTTTCATTTATACTCCTCTAACCGAAAATTTTGGCTCCGTCCCTGATAACACCCATCGGATTATGTAAGTAACAGCGATCACATGCATGCATGGGGGCAAATAACGCTAGAAGCAAATTGCACAAGTTACTTTGTCACACTAATGTTTAACGTACGCACCAAAACTTTCAAATTAACAAGCAAACTAATGCAACCATTACAGGTTTTTGGTGGATGGCAGTCCGATTAGGGTGTTCAACAACTGCGAATCATCACTTGGTGTTCCATATCCTAAGAATCAACCCATGAGGATCTACTGTAGCTTCTGGAATGCCGATTACTGGGCGACACAAGGCAGGCGCGTAAAGGCCGACTGGTCTCAAGGCTCTAAAACAGTCTCTTACAGCAACTACAGCATCAATGCTTGTCTTGGCTCACAGCAAGGCTCTTGTGCTTCCTCCTCCACCGGTGACTCGCAAAACAGTTCAAGGCAGAATGTAATGCTTGATGAAGCAGGTCGAGATAGGCTTCGATGGGTGCGACAAAAGTTCATGGTCTATAACTATTGTGCTGGTCAATGGAAATTTCCCCAAGGTCTTCCACGTGAGCGTTTGCATTCCGAGTACCAGAATGAACATTCTACACAAAACCCCGCAAATTCTACCCAACACAACTCTTCGAACTCCACATCCCACAACCCTGCTAATTCAACAAACTCTAGCCATCCCAACTCGACAAATTCTACTGCACCCAACTCTGGAGATTTACTTAAGTCTGCCAACTCTACCATATTCAAATCCGCAAATTCTACGGCCAGTGTATAGTCAATGGTTTTGTCCTAAACCCTTTTATATATGACGGAATACATCATCGTATTATTTGTGTAAATGGCACGCACAACTGGACAATCAAATGTTAACATGTGTATATCTCAATCTACTGATTGATTGTATGTGAAACGAATGTGATTACTTCTTCTTCAGAATGATATTTGTACGTAGATTTCCTTTCTCTCATTGTTCAAGTTTCTCCCACAAAGTCCTCTAATATTTGTTCCTCTAATCATAGCTTTTACTTGGAATAACAACTCACAAGGACAGACAGATATTTCTCATGAAGCATAAGCTTGAGCTTTTGGAACTTGAGAAAGTATGGCACCCCATGCATTCATGGGAACAGACTTGTTGACTCGTAGCAATATGACTATAGCTTCTTGATCGCTCTAATTGTATCAGCTTGAAGCTAGCTAGTCCCTAGCCTACACCCCAAGTTTGCAATACAAAAATAGATTTGGACTATATAATCATCAATAATCTGAACTCATTAATCAAACTCACGAGCTTCCAATGCAAGCAGTGAAGGTGTTGGATACCAAGCTGCACCCAGAACATGCAAGGACCAGAAACAGCACTATAGGAAACGAAGCCTGTGTCCGGCTCTAATAACAAGTCTCTTATTTAGCTATATATGCCAGCTTTTGAAAATTCAGGCTTTACCTGCATGCACATGCAGTCAACGGCTAACATTTGTGCAGCTCTCTCTTCCAAACCTTCACTCTGTCTCTCTAGCTAACACATTTAAGTAGCCAAAGACAAAAACATGTCAATCTCCAGCCGAAACAGGTCATACCTTCCTCTAATAAATCTCTCACTTATCCTTCTGTTTCTACATTTGTTAGAACTACTGTTTCTCACCAGACCTGCAAACAGTTAGAGAAACAGAGGTGGAAGGCTGGAGGAGGAGGACCACTTCAGTAAGGAACCTTTACATAATCTTGTGGTCTCTCAACTGTGTGAGATCTAGTTTCAATTTTCTACCACACTACTACACTCAATTGTCCAAGACACTGACGTTGCCTTGGTGAAGTGGTTGGATGCCTAAAAGCTTTTAGTCCTGACCAATTTAATACATGAACAGGTTATTCTTCCTGTAGCCCTTGATATAAATAGCCAGCTGACATAACCAGTCTGCATAATTTCCTCTCTGTTTTATATTTTCATCTGCTATGTACTGTAGCTCCAATCTTTGACATCAAGTTTGACCAGCCAAATTTTTGCTTTCAGAAACTGAGTTTTCCAATTCTACTATACAAGTTACAGAACATCTCACAACAAATAGAGATCAAAGGTTACACTCCAATCTATAGCAAAAGGGATACCAAAATAGGCTCCAGATGCATTGCAGTAGAAACAAATACATAATCAGCCAGTAGAATGACTAGAGTTTTGATACAGCGGTTACCATCGAACAAAAGATAGTAAGTTATGTCCATCCTAATGCAAGAAATCTCAGACTACAACAATGTTGAGTGCTCAACGGACCAATAGCTTCATTCCCTACTCCACACACTACTGCTTATCGGTTTATGCTCTCCAGCACTGAGAAAGAGCAGATTGACTTCATTCTTGTATGAAAATTGAACCATCCCAAGTCCTTGAAGCAAACAGCACTGCTATCTCTGCCATCAAATACAGAACAATAAACTCAGATATCACTCAAATAGTCAATTTAACAAAGCACCACCTAAATTGCACCATATATACCATTCAAAAAACATTGTTCTTAACGAAGTTCTATCATCATCTCTTCCAATCTAGGTAGATGATAGTAGAACATTTTCCATTTCCCTACAAGGACCATATATCATCGGACGAAGAAAAAGAGCAACCAAGAGCAAAACAGAAATCTGCAGCCTGTGGATTCAATCTCTATGCTTCATCTCTACCAATATATGGATGACTGATTCAGAACTATCTCATTGAGTACATAAATCAAGGTAACAGTAATGTAAGTCGTTCTCCCCCAACTCCCATACAGAGGCAAACTAAATGCCTGACAAATTTCATCCAATTATTCAAGGACCCATGACAGAAACAAACCTCACACTCCAGATTGGGAGCTTCAACATATTCTTTTGCTAAATACTTCTCATAGATTTTAAGCTTGCTACTAAGTTCCTGATCATAAGCTTTTACTCAGCACCAACTACCAAGAACCACCATAGAGAAACAGTAGGCAAGAACCACTACATTAATATCACGGACAGAGGTAAATGAGTAGTCTTAACATCGATTCTCTATCATCATAACCCAACCCAATAAGCTTAGTTCATTATGCTTATTGTAACAAATGTTAGTAATGCTAATAGAACTTCTCCGATGTGATGAGAAGGTAGCCTGCAAGTCCATTGCAGACATATCTTGTTCTTTCCCAACTTATTTGCAAACCAGTACTTGAACAATCAGAAGAGGCAAGGTTTGTAACTTTACACCAAGGTTGCCCAAAGTTTCTGATTGGAACACATGGGAGCATTTCCTTTGTGTATTCTCTTTAGTATAAATAGTACACACTATTATTCCAAAAAAAAATAGTGCACACTAAAGCTCCATATCCTATTATCTTGCATAGAACAGCCTATTACTGAACAAATGTAGTCCCTCTGCTGAAACTATAAAGCACTAATATAAGTCAACAAGCACCACTAGTTCAGATTTCACCATTAAACATCGTTGAAAATTATATACGCACATAAACCATATGGAACAAGAGAGTAACTTTGCTGAATGCCTGAATATATAAATCTTAAGCCAGATAAAAGTGTGAATCTTTCATTCACCGTTCTTCAAGATAGTGAAGAAAGAGAGGGGAGAGAAGGGAAATCATCATTTGGGGTCCTAAAATCAAAACCCATTACTAAATCAGCAATGCTGATAGATTCAAGTTTAGTAACATTCATCTCGGATGGTAAATCGGAACCCACAACAGAAAACAGAAACAAATTCACAGCAAAGATTTCTCTTTTATACTCAATAAACACAAACCCAATACTCTGAAAGAGGTTTTTAAGGACCAAAGATGAAACGGATAAGGTTTTACCTGGAGCAGTGGTCGCCATCGATGAGGCCGGAAGACGGGCCATGAGAATGAGACTCGGTCGGAGTTGCAGGCACCATTAACCCTAATTTTGGTTTTACCTTTTCGCTTTTTGGGTTTGGTTGGGTCTCTAAAGTTGAAGCTCTCTCTCACTTTCTAAACTCTGTTTTTTCTGTTCTCTATGTATGCGTATACTGCGTGTTTTTACTTTGGGGGTTTAAGAAGGGTTCAAGATTTGCACGAATCACGAGAAAGCGTCATTTTCACTGTTCCTCTTTCTGCCCCTCCCGCCAAAGTATCTTTCTTGCCGCTTTGCTTTTGGTCCCGTCCAGTCAGCAGTTATGAGCTCGCTACCAGTTTCCTCATGTTGCTCTTTAATTTTGTAAACCTTCTTTTTTGTACTACGCTGTAGTAACCAACTATTACAGAACCGCTGGGGATAGCATCGGTTCAAAACCGACTACTTGAACTGGGTAATGTGAGAAAAATTGATACGATATTGGGCCCCTGGTTGAAATTCAATTGGATTGTTATGCGATGGCTCATATTACTTTGATCTGAACACAAAGCCTCTTAACTGTTCACAGAAAGGTTCTCATCCACTATCATCTTGCAATTCCAAATCATAAACCACTGAATATATTCTCGTACTGTTGTACATGTATATACAGAATCAGCACTAAGACTACCCGATTCGTCTGGTGAAGAAAACCTACGCGCATAACATAGGGATAAACCAACGAAATTGCTACACAGATTCCAAAAGGACCAAGAAGTGACCTTGGATGCAGGCTAGTTTAATTATTTTTGCCCTTATCCTAATTTTGACCAACTTTTACTTGTGTGTTTAGGTCGAGGAGAATAAGATGAAAGTTATCCGAACAAGTGTTGATATGGCGACTGATTATGCAACTGCATATGTGAAATACAAAAGTTTCAGACCTTTTGCATTTTTCATTGTGGGCATGCAAAATGAGGTATTAAAATATCCTCTTCATATTCCAAATTTTACTATGGTATGTTAAATTGTAAAACAATGATATCAAGCTTGAAAATATTCTTTTCTTTTTGTTTTTTGCAGAGTCTCAAATCTGTGCTTTTTGCAAGTGACCCTGATCTGCTGGATGACCAAGGAAAGAAAAAGAATAACAATAAGGACACAAGAATGGATGGTCAAAATGAGCCAGTTGCAGTAACAATGACCAGTTGGAAATCTGTTGGAACAGATTGCCATTGATATGGTCAATGAGGAATGGGCAAAACACCCAAATTTGATGACCGAAAAACAAGCAGAGCTTCTTTCCCAAAAATTCTTCTTAATATCCTCACTCAGGATGGCAGGCATGATAAACAGTAATGATCTCTATTATATCTCTTTAATTAAGTTTTTTTTTAATTCATGCCGTTTCTAAATCCATCAAACTAACTAGTTAAGGTTTTTTTTTTTTACAAGTTGTCAAAGTCGATTCATCTGGGAGAATAACTTCGAGTACAAATGTATCAGTAATTGCTTTGTACGTCTCTCACTACGACGTGGTTAGCAGCACTAATGAAGCAAGGACAATATTTCTCTTGACTCTGGATGATGTTACTAATGCTGATATTAAGACTTGGTTCAGGTTAGTATATTATACTTTGTGATACTTAAAGTAAATACATAGATATATAGTGAAATAATTGATAATATACTTGTTATATGTACGTATCTGTCTTTCAGGGGTGGTTTATCGATATTAGGAGTTCCAGCCGTGAAGACAGGATACCACCACGAGATTGGAGTTGTTAGGGGTGGCTTCCGCCTTCGCCGGATAATGATGGAGACAATGACGGCTGATGCCATGTGTGAAGCGGTGTCGCAACAATGCATAACAAATGGTATCCAGGATAGGATACCACGAGACAGGATGAATTGTTGCGACACCGCTTCACACATGGCATCAGCCGTCATTGTCTCCATCATTATCCGGCGAAGGCGGAAGCCACCCCTAACAACTCCAATCTCGTGGTGGTATCCTGTCTTCACGGCTGGAACTCCTAATATCGATAAACCACCCCTGAAAGACAGATACGTACATATAACAAGTATATTATCAATTATTTCACTATATATCTATGTCTTTACTTTAAGTATCACAAAGTATAGTATACTAACCTGAACTAAGTCTTAATATCAGCATTAGCAACATCATCCAGAGTCAAGAGAAATATTGTCCTTGCTTCATTAGTGCTGCTAACCACGTCGTAGTAAGAGACGTACAAAGCAATTACTGATACATTTGTACTCGAAGCTATTCTCCCAGATGAATCGACTTTGACAACTTGTAAAAAAAAAAAAAAACCTTAACTAGTTAGTTTGATGGATTTATAAACGGCATGAATTAAAAAAAAAAAACTTAATTAAAGAGATATAATAGAGATCATTACTGTTTATCATGCCTGCCATCCTGAGTGAGGATATTAAGAAGAATTTTTGGGAAAAAAACTCTGCTTGTTTTTCGGTCATCAAATTTGGGTGTTTTGCCCATTCCTCATTGACCATATCAATGGCAAATTGGCAATCTGTTCCAACAGATTTCCAACTGGTCATTGTTACTGCAACTGGCTCATTTTGACCCTCCATTCTTGTGTCCTTATTGTTATTCTTTTTCTTTCCTTGGTCATCCAGCAGATCAAGGTCACTTGCAAAAAGCACAGATTTGAGACTCTGCAAAAAACAAAAAGAAAAGGATATTTCCAAGCTTGATATCATTGTTTTACAATTTGACAGACCATAGTAAAATTTGGAATATGAAGAGGATATTTTTATACCTCATTTTGCATGCCCACAATGAAAAATGCAAAAGGTCTGAAACTTTTGTATTTCACATATGCAGTTGCATAATCAGTCACCATATCAACACTTGTTCGGATACCTTTCATCTTATTCTCCTCGACCTAAACACACAAGTAAAAGTTGGTCAAAATTACGATAAGGGCAAAAATAATTAAACTAGCCTGCATAACATAGAAATTATTAATTTTGATTTGGGTAATTTGAGTATAAAAATTTGATTTCAGTTGATTGCATTCCAAATACATACCCCCTCTTAGGTATCAAGTTGAGGGTTTCTTCAAGAATCGATTCCTGATGAACGTGTGGGTTCTATTTCATTCCAAATTCAAGTTGCACAAGTAAAAACAATTGTACTCATCAATTGGAATCAATTCCTGATTTTCTATACCCATTACAGGTAAGTAAACAGGCCCTCAATGTATGTAACCTTCTAACTGCTAGCTAGTGATTTCTGATAAACAAGTCACTTGCAGTTGAACATCCAAGACTCGAGTCAGTGTGACAAAATGCAATTCAAATTTAAAGTCTAGAAAATGAAGAGAACTCTACATTGATACCCAACCATTTGAATGATCTCCATAGTTAATTACGAGTGAATAAGCAATGTCAGTTCAACTAACAACACATATCATAATTTCAATACAACAATGAAAAATTGAACGATAAAAATTTATGCCAGACAGACTCAAAGGACAACCATACCTTCTTTGATACATTGAAGCTCACTTCAAAGAGTGTCAACTGCCCTGTGGCCTACTATTCTGAGCTACTCCACTGCTTTCTCACTTCCTGGATTTCTTCAGCTTTGCTTCTTCACTCTTCAACTTCACGGGCTCACTCTTCCTCTTCTCCTTCTTTCCCACATTAGACACTCCTCATTTGATAGACAAAACATCTCCTTTCTTCTTCATAACATCATTTTTCTCATCTTTCCCAGACAAAGCATCCTACTCTTGCTTGACAGTGACACCAGTATCACTCTTAGCCGACTTCTTCAACGGTTTCTCCCCTTTCAACTCAACATCCTTGGCCAACTTCTTCAATGGTACTTTCAACTCAACAGCCTTAGCCATCTTCTTCAATGGTTTCTCCATTTTCAACTCAACCTCCTCTTTCACCTTACCAGCCTTCCTCAAAATCGGCTACTCACTTGGGGTTTGACATCATTTGACTTCTTCATCCTAATCCTAGTAGAACTCCTCAAGCTATCTTTCACGGCATCAACCTCAACATCTTCACCAACAACCTTTTCCTTCTTCCTCTTCGCCTTCCTCACCTCACCATCATCTAGTTGATCACTCTCACCACCGCCCACTCTTCTCCTTCTTCCTTTTCGACTTCTTCAACTCACCACTACCCGGCTCATCAACCTTAACACCATCATCACTCTTCTCCTCAATAACGCCCACATTGCTATCCAAATATCTCACTTCATGAATCCTCCCCTTCTTCTTCTTCTTCTTCTCCCCCACTTTCTTCTCCTTCGCATTCTTATCCGACTTCACAACAACAACTTCCTTAACTCCCTCCTCAGCTGCTGCTGCTCCCTCGAGCTTCAACACCTTATTCGGCAGAGTCTGATACAACGGCAGCGGAACCAACTCCAACAACTTCAAATACAACGAACTAACCCCATCCCATTTCTTTGGCACAATCTCCATCGCCCCTTCAATCACCCCTTCTATATTTGCCACAATCTCCTCCACACTCATCGTCGTCCTCGACACCTTTACCACACTACACGTCCCCGTACTCACAACCATCATCCCCGAGTTACAAATACTCTCAACCTACTCCTTCCAATTCTTCTTGTGCACCAAATCAATCGGCACCAGAATCTTCTTGTTCTTGAAAAACTGCTTCCCTAACAGCGTCAGCAACAACGGCACGATCCTCTTGTCGGCTACTCAAACGCCTTGTAGTCGGATTTGAGTTTCGAGAATATAAGGAGTTTCACAATAGGGAGATTGTCGACTTTGATCTTGGCGAGAATTTGGGGCTTGGTGAGATTGGTGGACTTGGGGCGGTCGTCGCAGATGAGGCAGAACTCGGTGAGGTTGTTGGAGTGGAGTGGAGTGGAGTGGAGTTGGGAGAGGGATCTTGAAGGCGTTGACGCGGCCTTTTTGGGGGATTTTTTTTAAGGCGAGGACGAGGTAGATGAGTTCGTCGGAGTCGGAGTTGAGGAGGTCGGATTTGGAGGCTCGCCATTTCAGGAGGGTGGTCACGGCGTTGAGGGTTGTCTTGGAGGATACTTTACCAGGTGGAGGAGGAGCTGGAGTGATTGCAGCCATTGGAGGCGGAGAGAGAGGATTTGGTTCGAGGAAGGTTAGTAGGGTTTAAGGACCGAAGAGAAAGAGGAGATTGGGAGTTTTGGGGGGTTTAGGATTATTTTTTTGGGAGACGAAGGCTTTCTGAAATGAATGGAAATGGATTTGGAGTTTGAGTTTGATTTGAGCCCAAAGAGTAAAGTTGTTTAAGTGGAGGCCTGCTTTCCTGTTTTCTAATTTGTATCTTCTCGTGTCTCGTGTTGTCTTCGGCGAAGACAACACATGTACAAGTTTCTTTTTTTTTGTCTCCGAAAGAGACAACTTTTGTATCGGATTATGTTTGATTGTGTCTTGAGTTGACTAGATTTAAAATTTGGTAAGTTATATTGAACTAATATTAACGTCCAGGAGCAGGACGGTGAGGATTTCACATCTATAGGAAAATTTTGAACTCGTATTAACTTGTGTTTTGGAATCTATTGAGTCGACTTCACCGAAGCGATCGAACCAAGAACATTGCATTGTACCGAGATTAAGCGGTACATCCAGCCAACCGTTACAATGATACTTGGTTACAAACATGGAAAACAATTTTGTGTAGTATGCTTCATAGGCTACATTTTGGAACCACCATAGTATGACCTGCGTTACCAAGGCCCTAAAACCGAGATCTGTAAGAGCATTTGCACCGGGGGCTGGAATTGCTCGAGCAACCGGCGAAAACTAGGGGGGCCACATGCAATAACACGAGCAACGTCGAAATCGTGGTGCAGCGGGGAGCAGTCCATCCAACGACCGGACATTGACGTCGGTGGAGAGCAACTGCTCGAGCAGCTGTTGCTCGTGGGAGAGGGCGAGCAGCCTGGCGGAGCCCACGCACGTGGGTGACGCCAGGTTGCAGGGTATTTTTTTTATTACACACGCCCGTAAAAGTAATTTTTTTTTACAGTGCCGCACGGACCAATTGGAGCACGACACGTGGCGGCCATCAGATCTACCATCACCCAAAACAGTCAGTTGCTCTGAGCCGTCCCTTTCAATTTCAAAATTGAATCTGACGGCTCAGATTCAAATGCAACGGCCAAATTGAATTTTTTTTGCAAACCTAACGGCAGAACATAATTTACGGCAAAACAAATTCCAAAAAAATTTCAAAAAATTACAAACACCACCCTACAATTTTCCTATAAATACTACATCAATTTTACAAACCTCCCACACCAATTTGTGCACAACAAGTTCATAATCTCCTTCCATCTCTTCTCTCATTCATTTGTGTTTTTTTCTCCAAAATAATGTCGAATTGGCTTGCTTCGGAAGATTTGCAATTGTGCATTTCTTATATGCATGTTAGCATTGATCCTATCACCGGCAACAAGCAAAAAGTCGACAAATTGTGGGAAAAGATCTATGTCAATTATATCGAAAATTGGGTGATTGGTCATGGTGAATCAAGAAAGGAAGATCGGACCCAAACCGCCATTTCATCTCGTTTTACTAAGTTGAAGCCGGTTTTCAATCTTTGAGGCGAAGCTCTTAGTTATGCACAAATGAATCCGTCACCATCCGGCACATCTCCACAAGATCAAGTAAGTTTTAGAAAAAATTTCATGTCTATTATTTTGATTTTATGAACTAAATGTTGTCATCTCCATTAAACAATTTAAAAATTGTGACATAGAAATTTGTTAATTTTTATAGTTAAGAAAAGCTCATATATTTTCATTGTGTTGGTGTATATAACAATTTAACAATTTAAGCTAAATATATTTTCTCTTGTTGGTGTATAATTGTTGCTTCATACAGCAACCATTTGGTAATCTTTTCCATCAGATATGCAAGTACTATTTCATAATTTCAAAGAACAACCTTTTTGCTTTACCAAAAGCAGTCCGGCACTCCCTCACACAAACAAACAAACACATTTTTACAGTTACAAAATGATGAGCCTCCTCAATTCGCTGTAGCATTAATCCGTTACCAAACTTCCCGCCCCCTTTTAGTTTCCAGAGGACTGTTGGCATTTTTATTCGTGGATATTATTGCGTTTTTAAAATTGGTGGGCGGGTAAAATTCTATTCTGTTTTCTTAGAGCATCTCCAACAATGTCACTTAAAATTTTTCTATTTTGTTCCAAAATATAGCTCAAACCTATTTTAGCTAAGCATTTGTAAAAATTTACTCCAACAATATTACTCATAATTTAGCTAAATATGAATAAATACTTTGTTTTGATTGGTTAATAAAAATAATTAACATTTATTAACTTAGAAATTGATTACATTTACAACCTTTTAGGAAACAATTAATTACAATGTTGACATTTACATTACCTAAAATTCAAGCTTTAGGTATGAGGATAGGGGATGAAAACATGAAATATAGGGAATCCCTAAAATAGCTAATGTGATAGAGGATCTCTTGGAGCTGATTTTAAAGCAAAAACCTCATATTATAGATAAAATTGACTTTTAAGGGATCTGCTGGAGTTGCTCTTAACGGGCGGGTAATAGGTATTTTCAAAAATATCCGATAATTAAACGGGCAGGTATGGGTATACCCGCGGGTATTTTTTTTTTCTCTCTCCTCCCAACTCTCTTTCTCACTGGAGCTCCGGCGAGAGAGCTCGTCGTCCGGCCACCAAAATTTTTGAGTAAGGTATCAAAATGACCACTCCGACGCCCTCTTCTCTTCTCCCTTAACTCTCAACTCCATTTTATACCATAAAGAGTTCAAACTTTGAAGAAACCAAATAAAAATTTCTAGAACCCTAGAAATTTGGAGTTTTTTATTTCGAGAACAAATCGGCTAAAGAGATCCTTTGGGCTTTGTAGCTCTTGTCACCATGAAGCTAACCATACCTTGTTCGTTTCCCAATTCACACTACAACATTTTTACACATTGCCGGCGACTTTTAAGTCGCCGGTAATGTCCAAAAACAAGGCCGGCGATTTTTGGACATTACCGGCGACTTAAGTCGCCGGTAATGTAATTTTTTTTTTTTTTTTTTTTACATTGCCGGCGACATGAATTTATGTCGCCGGTAATGTCTCGAAGCTAAAGACATTGCCGGCGACATAAATTCATGTCGCCGGTAATGTAAAAAAAAAAAAAAAAAAAAAGACATTACCGGCGACATAAATAAAGTCGCCGGTAATGTCTTTTTTTTTTTTTTTTTTTACATTACCATCGAGGGATTGCCGGCGACGGACATTACCGGCGACAAAAATCGCCGGTAATGTTAAAAAAAAAAAAAAAAAAAAGACATTACCGGCGATTTTCCGGCGAAAATCGCCGGTAATGTCTAAAGACATTACCGGCGACTTAAAAGTCGCCGGCAATGTCTCCAAATGTTGTAGTGTCAATTGGAGTCAGTGGAATTGAAGAGTTGAAAAAATTGAGAATTTTGTGTTCAAAGTAAAATTCGTTGAATTTTGTTTAGAATTTGATGTTGTTTCTTTGGAAATAATTGTTGTTTGATTGATTTGGAACGAGTTGGACTTTTGTTCGCCAGAATCGGAGATATCGCCGCCGCCGCTGGTGGTGGTTCTCCGACGGGACAGGAAAAAAAAACCAAAAAAAAATTTAAACGGGTACCTGTGGGTTACCTGAAGTTTGAACAGGTGGGTATGAGTATTACCCGTTCATCATTTTACGGATAACGGGTATTAACGAGTTTTACCTGTTCAGTATTAGATATTCCATTCAACAGGCGAGTACCGCCCATTTACCCATATTGACAACAATACACAGGCCCCATTCCCCATCGCCATTTTCTTCACGCTCACGTTTCTGATTTCCCTCCCTCACCGTTTCAATTCAAAAACGTCAGAAGTCGGAACAAACCAAAGTGAATCCCACAAGCCTTAAACTCATGGTCTGTCTCAGCGTACGTAACAGCTTCAGTTTCAAAACCGAAAACTACCTTATTTACTCCCATCCACCATTCTTCCCCTTCTTCTTCATTAAGAGGGACACGGCAACTCATAAGTCTTCCCAACAACTAGTCAAAAAATGCCTCCACGTCCAAAAAAGAAGAAATCATTGAAGAAAAAGCCCAAGCATTCGACAGCGCAACGCATCCATTCTTCTCCAACAACCTTTCAAATCCAAGTGCATGGTATAAAACTCATCCATAGTCTTCTATTTTCTCTTGGATTCTAATTCGTTGTCATTTGCTTAGTTGGCGAATTGGGTTGCACATTCTTTGACTTACTCGCTTATCTATCTGTCTCAAGTCTTGAACTTTTCTTTTCCTTTTCTTAATCAGAAAGTTTTAACGAAGCTAATTTACAAGCGAGGTTCTATACCTGGTACTCCAAGAGGATCAAGAGAAGCAACCAAAGTTTTCTTCTGCAGATCATAACCTTATGGCGGATTCAGCAAATGGAAAGTTGGAGGAGGCCCAGAAACTTGAAGAGGTTCAAGTTGAAGCCGTGAGGGATATAGCTATTGATGACTATTCCGTAGAACACCCGAAAAAGACCCAAGAGCTAATCGAGGCTGCTGAGGAGAGTCCTGTAGTGGAGGAGGCAGCATTAGTAGTGGAAGAGCAGGAGGAAGAGGTTCCTATTTCTGTTGCTGTTACAGAAGCTTATGTGGTTGATGATGTCAAACCAGAAGAGAAGGGAGAGAAGGTAAAGCAATACGCACCGCCTGTGGACGAGACTGATGAGTCTTCTTCTGTCGTAGAAGATGTTGTGTCGAAGTCGGTTGAAGAGGAGAAGACTATATCAGAATTGGTGTCTAATGGAGCAGAGGAACTAGCATTGCCTTATTTGAGCGAGGAGAAAACTATATCTGATGCTGTGTCCAATGAAGCAGAGGAACTAGCATTGCCTTATTTGAGTAAGGAGATAGCAAATGTGGTGTCAAATGGAAGTGAAGATACAAAAGAGCCTTGCTTAGAGGTTGTTGCTCCAGCTGTTGAGGATGTAGTTTCAAAGGGGATTGAAGAAGTAAATTTGCCAATTGTTGAGGAAATAAGTACTGGAGAGTCATCAGATGCTGCTTACAAGGTAACTAGTGAAAGCGCTGTTGATGAATCGTCGAAGCCGTCGCCTGTGGTTCCAGTTCCTACTCCAGTTGAATCAACTGAGGCCGGAGAAGGGTATGGCAAGCGTGAGATGCCTGAAGGCGTAGGAAATCCGGTAACTAAGCTACTGAGTTGTTCTTTTGATCTCTTTCAGTCTTTCCTAGTTTGAGTTTTGTGCTAACATCTCAGTTTGTTCTATCTGCAGTCTATCGTATCTGTGACTAGATCCCCCCTGCAACCGACTTCATGGAGGAGTTGCTGTGGACTTTTCGAAGTTCTACGTCGTTCTGATAAATAAGATCTATTCAAGGTAATCGAGCGAAGATCATGTTTCTTACATATTTATGTTCATCACATATACAATCTGATCACTTCTGTTTGAATCCAGTAACTCTGCACTTAATTTGTTAATAGAAAGAGGATTTTTAATGACATTTACTTGTCAGAGCATCTCCAACAGTAATGTTAAATTATTTAGTCAAATTAGGGCATCTTCAACAGAGTAGCTAAAAGTTATATTTTTTGAAATTATAACTAAAAATTGATCCAACAAAGTAACTAAAGTTAAATCACTTTAAGTTATATTCACAAGCTATATTTAGATATAAAAGAGTGAGAAAGTAGCTTAAAAGTTAAATCTCTGACCATCCAAAACGTAGTTTCACTATCTAACAAGTGACCCAATGGTTCAAGTATTTAAAATAATTTTGTTTTAGATACAACTACTAAAGTTGAAGTCGAAAACATGTGAGTTATATTTAACTTTTTAGTTGAAAATAGCTATAAATATAACTTTACTGTTGAAGATGTTCTTAGTTAAAAGTTAAAGGTAACTTCTACTTATATTTCTCTTTTACTCCAGCAGTTAAAAGTTATAGTTAAGTTAATTCAAAAAAAAGTATATTTATAGAGAACTCTTCCGATGAGGACCATTATAATGAGGACTTGATGAGTACCTTTCATAAAATACTGTAAGAGTCATTTTTCAATAACATTTTTACAAAGCTAACCGTTAGATGTTTAGATATTGATGAGTAGATCATTTATACAAATTTTTATCCAAATTAAAAATCGTTAAGGTATCAAACAAGATCAAATCAAAAAACGAACTAAAACTGTCAAGCATACATCGTTCATGTTCATAAGTGATAAATCTTGATTATGAATGACTTAACGATTTTCAATTTTTGTGAAATTTTGCATGAGTGATCTACTCATTATTATCTATCCAACCAACAGTGAATTTGTCAAAATATAAAGAAAAAGTAGGTTTAATAAGAAAGTACTCACCAAGTCCTAATTATAAAAGTCATCAATGGAGAATTTCCCCTAATTATATATAGCTACAAAATTTAACAAAGTTATTTTAACTTTTATATAGGGTATGTTGGAAGTTATAAAATTAATTAAATTATAACACTTTTTTTTATATAGAGATGCGTTTTCTAGCTATCATTACATGGTTTCTGCTCTACATTAGTACCATGAAATGATTCAAAACTTTAGGGCCCTATACTGTCAACTTCCAAATGCTAAGGTCAGATAGATGAAGGTCCTTGTACTAGTAATAGTATTGATATTTGATAGGAAACACTAGACACCTTTAATGTTGTCCTTTAAGAACAACAACCCTGAGTTGATAGTAGTTACGCATTAGATTCAACAAGAAACCTCAAAATTCGTACTACGCCTTCTAATGTGCATAACCAATCTATATGACTAAATGGATCAAGTTTGGAAGAGTTTATGTGCAACTAATGTTTCAACTTCCATTGCACCTCTGTAATTTTTGGTGAACTGACCAAATCAAAGTCGGCAATGCACTGTAATCTGCTGTCAAAAGACTCTTTCTGGTTCTATAATGCAGCTTCAGTAATCAGTAACATGGCTTCGCAGTTGGCTTAATAGTCACTCATACATAAGAATGGGTCCAATTAACACTCACTGTCACACCATCATCTTCCGCATAGTGCTAAGTGCTAACAGCCTGTTTCTGCAAATGGCTGAGCTGACTTCGCTTTTATTTTAATGATGCAGAGCGGAAATATGAATCTCACAGAGAAGGTCTATAGGAAGATGGAGAGGTAGAGCTTCACATATTTGGTTTTGTGTGTTGTGTTATTTAACTTATACGGGTGGTGGCTCTTTTTTATATATTTACTCGTTTTGCTTGAGAAGCATTCTTTCTCACTTCCTGTGATGCTTGTATGTGTTAAGGTGGTTTTTCAACTTCCATATTTGTGCTAAAAAAATTCTTCTCCCTTCGAATTTTGGTACATATTGTACCAGATAATTTGTTCACAGATGTAAACGTTTTGTTTATGACAAAGATCAAGCACACTCGGAATGAATTTCTACACTTGTTTTCAAACTAGACTTGCGAAAATTGAAAATGACTTGCACAAAATGAGACACAATACATACCAAAAGAGAACGTACACACCAACGAAAGTTATACAGATAATGAAGGAAAAAATTCACCGGAGGTACTTGAACTCTTGCGTACATACCAGTTTGACACTCGAACTCTCAAAACTATTTACATGGTACTTGAACTCTTAAAACACGATGAACATGATACCTCTATCTAATTTTCAGTTAGTTTCACCATTACTTGATGACGTGACATGTTTTTTTTATTCTAAACTGAGGGTAAACTGATCATTTTCCATCACCGCCTCCCTCTCTCCCCAACCCTCCTTCGCTGCCAATCCACGAAGATGAATCCGACTACGTACTGGACCTCGCCACCGCGCTCATGCTTGAGGACGTGGAGCGATTCGCGCAAGTACACGATGACCGCGAGCGGTCCCTCTCGAAATGAGGAAGGCGAAACAAGACCTCGACCGCCGGATTCACGACCAGAGCTTCACAGAGGAGGTCATCTCGGACATCGGCAACTCCAATCGCACCACTGAGACTCGTCCAAACTGATTTGAACTATTGTGTGTGGGTTTCACACTTGCTCGCGTAACTCTTGCTCGCTTACGGTTGCTCGCGAGACCCGTGTGATGTGCATGTGAGGTACATGAGTCGTATGCTAGAAGTTTGGATTGGTGTTGTAGCGTACGTAAGAAGCTTGGTGGTCTTTGGCGAGGAACAGTGTTCTTGGCGAGTAAGTTAGGTGTTAGTGAGAGAGTTGTATAAATACAGAGTATCGTGTGTTTGTAGTTAGCAGAGCTTGTGTGTGGTTCTCTCTGGGTAGTTTTAGGGCTTTGTTTTGTAACCCTATACTCTCTCTTTGTAACCTCTGTTTCGATTTGGTTCCCTTAGTATTGTGTTCATCTATCTATTTGGTGCACTTTAGAAGCACAACAAGTAGTATTAGAGCTTTGGCTTAGATCCGGTTGAGATAGATGGCAGATAATAAAGGTGAGGATGTCAACCCATTTGGTGGAGCTGAGAGCTCGAAGGTTACGAAGACGACGGTTCAGAACGCAAGGTTTGAGGTGGAGAAATTTGATGGTACAAATAACTTTGGAATGTGGCAATGTGAGGTGAGAGATATGTTGACACAGCAAGAGTTGGATGTTGCTTTGAAAGACAAACCCCAGTCGATGTCGGATGGCGATTGGAACAAGATAAATAAGATGACACTACAAGAAAAGGAGTCATTACCGGCGAGATTCCGGCCAACAAGGCCGGCGACCGGAAAAGTCGCCGGTAATGTCCATCATTACCGGCGACTTACCCCGTCGCCGGTAATGTCGCCGGAATCTCGCCGGTAATGTTGTAAAACATTACCGGCGACTCCAACCGTCGCCGGCAATGTCTAGGGAGACATTTCCGGCGATTTTCCGGCCGAAATTTCGCCGGAAATGTCTCCCTAGACATTGCCGGCGACGGTTGGAGTCGCCGGTAATGTTTTACAACATTACCGGCGAGATTCCGGCGTAAAGTCGCCGGTAATGTCTTCATTTCCGGCGACTTACTCCGTCGCCGGCAATGTGTCTTATATTAGATGCCGGATGGGGCAGCTCGATCATTCAATCATTTTGAGCGAAAAAAATCCAGAGAAATCGAAAGAAGGAAAACGTACGCTCTGAAATCGATCATTCGGTATATTGTCAAAATTAAGGCGCGCGTCGAAAACTCGATCACTCGGGAAGCTATATATATAGGTACGTAGGTATATATATACGTATATGTGGTATATATATATATATGTGTGTGTGTGTGTTGATCAAATCCAATTCGTGAGATATATATGAAATGTTGTTGATGTACGGTCACCGAAACGAGAAAACAGCTTGTAGTTAATCTTGTGTCTGAATCAATGACTGGTATTATCGTATTGTTATCGGAGCCAGGCTTAACAGAGCCTCCTCCTACCCAGTCAAATACGTTTTGAATTGAAAAAAGGAGAATACTATCATCGAGTACTGAATCGAATTCAGAGATTAGATCGATATATATATATATACATATGCATGCATGTGTTGATTTAATTAGAGTTGAATTGAGAGATCACGTCGATTATTAGTAGTGAATGTGTGTATATATATATAATTAATACGTAAAATTGTTAGAATTTTCAGGATGGACAAGAGTTGGATGAGCCTCGAAAGATGGGATGTCAGATATCACGAGGGAATTAGGAGTTTTGTGGATTTTGTGAAGGCTAATTGTGGAGACACTACACTTCATTATTGCCCGTGTAAAGAATGTAAGTGTTTCAGCGATCGATTTCGATTTCCCATTGATAAAGTCCAGAGGCACCTGAGTAAATACGGGTTTTGGGAAAAGTACACTTGTTGGATTTATCACGGTGAAACATCGGTAGCGGGTCCGCATGATCATGGACAATTTGGTGAGAGGGCCAGTCCACGCTATGATCATGGACATTTTGCTGAGAGGGGCAGTTCATCCTATGATCCAACATCGATGTTAATCAATGATATGTTTCCTCATGAGAGCGGTGTATTTGCTGATGAAGCACCAAATGTCCCTCCCGTCGTTGAGGGTTTCCCCCATATCGAGCCAGTCGAACCATTACCTGGAGGTCATGTAAACACAAGCGGTATGGACAAGTACAACAACCTGATTGCACTGCAACAGACTCCGTTGTACGACGGTTGTAGTACGACTGTTCTTGAAAGTGTGATGGGAGTGATGCAGCTAAAAATGGAGAACAAAATGTCTGTCAAAGCTGTTGATTCTTGGTTGAAGTGGACTGTTTCGCTACTGCCACCCGGTCATCGTCTTCCTACCACTCATCATAAGGTGCGACATATCCTGAAAGATCTTGGGCTTTCCTACATCAAAATTCATGCATGCAGATATGATTGTATTCTCTTCTGGGGAAAAGATCTCGAAGACCTTGAAGCCTGCCCGGTATGTTTTACAGAAAGGTATAAGTTGACTCCTGCAGGCAACAAGAAAGCTGTGAAGATACTTCGATATTTCCCGCTTATTGATAGGTTGGAGCGGTTGTTCATGTGTGCTTTCACGGCCGAGGCAATGAGATGGTGGGCTGAGAGAAACTTGCCTGACGATGACACCCTTATACACCCTTCCGACGGAGAGGCTTGAAAGCACATGGTCAGGGAGTTTGATCATTTTGCAGCAGAGGTCCGAAATGTTTGGCTAGGGCTCTCATCTGACGGATTCAACCCTTTTGGCAACATGAGTCTTCAATACAGTATATGGCCAGTTATTTTGGTACCGTACAACCTTCCACCATGGATGTGCATGAAGAAGGAATACAATATGCTCACTCTGTTAATTCCGGGCCCGGGTTATCCAGGAAAGTGTCTCGATGTGTATTTGAGGCCTTTGATTGAGGAGCTTAAGTACCTGAGTGAGTGTGGCCACCCCACTTACGATAGGTTCAAAAAGGACATGTTCCAGATGCATGCCATGCTTGTTGGCACCATCAGTGATTTTCCTGCCCGCGGTATGTTGTCGGGCAACGTTACCAGGGGTTACAGGGCTTGTTCAGAGTGCATGACGGTTGATTGTTGCAGTCCTCATTGCAGTAAAATTGTCTCGATGCGTCACCGTTGTTGGCTTCCATATGATCACCCATTTAGGCAGGATCCAGACGCGTTTGATGGAACTGTTGAAACAGGTGTGGCACCCAGGCGATGGACAGGGGAAGAAATTTTGGAAGTGTTGAATGAATACGATTTTGGCCAGCTGAGCAATCATCCTGACATAGTGGCGTCAATTCCAGACAAGCCCGAAAGGTATAAGTTTTGGACACACAAGAGCATATTCTGGGAACTCTCCTACTGGCCCAGGTTGCCTATCAGACATTACCTAGATGTCATGCACATAGAGAAGAATGTGTGTGAAAGTGTGGTGGGCACAGTTCTTAACTTGGAGGGGAAAACAAAAGACATCCCTAAGGCACGCATTGATCCGAAAGCAATGGGTGTGCGGAAACATTTGTGGTTAAGAGATGGTAAGAGAAAAATGCCGCAAGCTCCGTACACCGTAAAGCCGAAGCATAAGCATGAAATTTTTCGGTGGCTGAGTAATGTCAGGTATATATTCTTATGGCTATGTAGGAATTTGTCCTTAAATTTTTAGCGGAGTATATATGGTTATATGCGAGAAATATAATTGGTCCATATATATGGCTTTATCTATATATATGCAGGTATCCTTATGGCTATGCAGGAAATATAAGCAGGTGTGTTAACTTCCGGGACAATAAGATGTACGGATTAAAGAGTCATGACTGCCATGTACTGCTTCAACGCCTTTTCCCTATTTTCATTCGAGGGTACATGCCCAAAGAGGTGGTGGAGTCGTTGGTGGCCTTGTCAAGATTCTTTCAGAAGTTATGCACTAGGGAAGTTAAAAAAGCAGACCTCAGGGAGATGCAAGATGACATCATTTTTATCATGTGCAAGCTTGAGAGGATATTTCCCCCAAATTTTTTCGACATAATGCCGCACCTGACGATCCATCTTCCCGAACAATTGTTGCTTACCGGTCCCGTACACTACACTTGGATGTATCCCATGGAAAGGTACAAATGATTCATAAATTTGGTTTGCCTATGTTTTTATATGTAAATTCTTGTGGTTAAGTAAGTTAACATGCACTTGTTAACTTGTAGACAATTGGGAGCCTACAAGGACTATGTGAAGAATAAATATGCACCTGAAGGGTGTATCGCTGAAGCATATGTTGCGCACGAGTGTGTAACGTACACCAAAGTGTACTTGGAAAATGTAGAGGACCCCCAACAACAGATGCCGATAGATGAACCCCAGTTCAACCTTTCTATCATCTCTAGTGACGTGGTAGTACAGGGAAGCTTGCCAAAGTCGTACAAGTTGGATGGAAATGAGGTAGCCATTGCCCACTGGTCGGTACTGATTAACTGTCAAGAAGTACAATATTGGAAAAACTATCATCTTCACTGCCCTGCTATTGCCGGAAATGTTGATTACCACAACAAGACGTTTGCAAACTACTTTGGTCAATGGGTAAGTATATGTGATTTATATATCTTTATATAGCATGTATGTATGTACGTGCTTTTGTGGTTTCAAGATGACATAATTTCTTCTGTACGTATTAATATATGGACGTTTTCAGATGAACCATGTAGCAGATGATGGTTGCCCAGAGTGGTCAAACGAATTGAGGGTCCTGGCGATGAAACCGATTGCTTCAAAAGTTTACTCGATGTGTCAGGTCAATGGCGTGAAATTTATATGTGAAAATCGAGACGACCGACTGAAAACACAGAATTGTGGGGTGATGGTCCATGGTGGGCAGGATGGCGTTGACTATTACGGTGTCCTTCATTCAGTTGTTGAACTAATTTATGGGAACCGCATGAAAGTGCACTTGTTCAAGTGTAGATGGTTTGATACTAGCCCGGAGAACACAAGGACCGATCAGTACGGAACATTTTCGGTGAATACTGCTACTACCTGGTATGAAGATGACCCTTTCGTTCTTGCCTCATCAGTAAAACAAGTGTTTTACCTTGACGATCTTCTTAACAAAGTCCCGTGGAAGGTGGTTAACCATGTTGCTCATAGAAACATATACAGTGCTGCCACATTTGGTGATACCGCAGATGATGAGGAAGTTACTGCATACCAAGAGCCGAACGCTTTTGACATTCCGAAATCATCTACGATTCGCCTTAATAATGTGAGACCTGGGAGTGTGGTTCGAATTACTGGAGCAGAACTTGTCGATGTTAATCCATATGAAGTTGACGCTGATTCAGATGACGAGGAGAGGCACATATTGCCAGAGGTTACCTATGAAACCGAGTCAGACTCAAGTGATGACGATGATTACGATTATCATCCTTAGTACGTTAATGATGTAGTCGGAAATTGTTGTCGGAAATATGATGTAGTCGGAAAATGTAGTCGAAATTGTAGACGGAAATTGTAGTCGTTAATCGTACGTAGACAGAAATTGATAATCGAAATATTAGTCGGAAAATGTAGCCGGAAATCGTACGTATACATAAATCGTAGACGGAAAATGTAGTCGTTAATCGTACGTATACTTCATTCGTAGTCGTTAATCGTACGTATACGGAAATCATTAATCTAAATCGTAGACGGAAAATGTAGTCGTTAATCGTACGTATACGGAAATTGATAATCGAAATTGTAGTCGGAAAATGTAGCCGGAAATCGTAGACGGAAAATGTAGTCGTTAATCGTACGTATACAGAAATCGATAATTGAAATTGTAGTCGGAAAATGTAGCCGGAAATCGTAGACGGAAAATGTAGTCGTTAATCGTACGTATACAGAAATCGATAATCGAAATTGTAGTCGGAAAATGTAGCCGGAAATCGTAGACGGAAAATGTAGTCGTTAATCGTACGTATACAGAAATCGATAATCGAAATTGTAGTCGGAAAATGTAGCCGGAAATCGTAGACGGAAAATGTAGTCGTTAATCGTACGTATACAGAAATCGATAATCGAAATTGTAGTCGGAAAATGTAGCCGGAAATCGTAGACGGAAAATGTTGTCGGATATTCTTCGGGAAATAATGACATTACCAACGAGTTATAAGCAACTCGTTGGTAATGACATTACCCACGAGTTAACTCGTTGTTGGTAATGTCATTACCAACGAGTTGCTTATAACTCGTTGGTAATGTCATTACCAACGAGTTAACTCGTTGGTAATGTCATTACCAACGAGTTGAAGTCGTTGGTAATGACATTACCAACGAGTTATAAGAAACTCGCCGGCAATGTCTTCTGGATAGAAACCCAGTCGAGCCCGAGCCTTTCATTTCTCCTCCTCTCCCTCTCCTCCTCCTCTCCCTCTCCTCTCCCTCTCCTCCTCCCAAATCGGTCCGGTGAGTTCACCTCCTCCTCCTCCTCTCCCACTCCTCCTCCTTATCCTCTACTCCTCCTCTCCCTCTCCTCCTCTCCACCGATCCCCTCTCCTCTCCTCCTCCGAAAATCTCCTCCTCCCCTCCTCCCCTCCTCTCCTCCCCTCACCATTGTAGTCGATCGGCAAAGCATTGTGAAAGGAAATCCATGGCAGGTCTGATCCTCTCTCTCTCCCTCTCTCTCTCTCTCAATTTTCAATTATTTTTTTGCATGTGTATGTGTATGTGTATGTGTATGTGTATGTGTATGTGTATGTGTAAATTAATTAGGGTGCTAAGTTGGAAATTAGGGTGATAAGTTCTAAATTTATATGCAATGTATATATATGTGATGTATATATATATTTAGGTATGTGAAAATGAAGTGATGTATATATATATGTGAAAATTATGTATAAATGTGGTTTGGATGAATGTGTGATGCATGTATATATATGTGGAAATTAAACCTAATTAAGATGCATGATATATATATGTGTGATAAATGTGGAAAATTAATTAGGGTTTGTGATTTGGATGAATATGTGATGGATAAATTTAATTAAGATGCATGATGCATATATATATACACATCGAATATGTATAGTTCTTAATTTAGGTGATATAGTTGTTAATTAATCGTATAAATGAAGGTGGAAATCGGGATCGGAACGGTTTAGAACCAGAACGGTTTTAAACCGGAACGGTTTGGAACCGGAACCGTTTGAAACCGGAACTGTTTGTAACCGGAACCGTTATGTTACAAATGTTTCCGGTTATAAACAGTTCCGGTTTCTAACGGTTCCGGTTCCAAACCGTTCCGATTCCGATTTGGTATAGAACCGAAACGGTTTGGAACCGGAACGGTTTGGAACCGGAACGATTTGGAACTGGAACTGTTTGTAACTGGAACCGTTATGTTACAAACGGTTCCGGTTCCAAACAGTTCCGGTTTCAAACAGTACCGGTTCCAAACCGTTCCGGTTCCGATTTGTTATAGAACCGGAACGGTTTGGAACCGGAACTGTTTGTAACTGGAACCGTTATGTTACAAACGGTTCCGGTTCCAAACAGTTCCGGTTTCTTCCAGTTCCGGTTCCAAACCGTTCCGGTTCCGATTTGTTATAGAACCGGAACGGTTTGGAACCGGAACTGTTTGTAACTGGAACCGTTATGTTACAAACGGTTCCGGTTCCAAATAGTTCCGGTTTCTTCCGGTTCCGGTTCCAAACCGTTTCGGTTAATTACCGAATCCATGACTATTACGATGTCCAGGAGGTTTTGCGGCTAATTGGCTTCGGAGAGGTTCCCGAAATAGTGGAGGGAACAGTAGTCAAGCTTCCTCCTCGCCCGCAGTTAGCAACACGCCCAGTGGGCCAATGATAAGTGCTCGCACGAGAGCCTTGCTAGAGGCGCGAGCTGAGGAGGAAGCTGCACGATCAAGAGCCGTGCAACCGGAAGTTGAGCCTCGAGCCTCAGTCTCTAGACGCTCAATCAACAGACGTCCCTCCGGTGGCAGAGCCTCAGACGAGCGACAGTCAACGGGGGCATCAGAAACTCCCTCAATCCGAATGCCCCATATTCGGATGGTGCCTACTCCCATTTCACGGGAATCATCTGAGACACATGGTGGTGCTGGCGCCTCATCGTCCAGGCCTCGTCTATCTCCGCCGTCCGGTCTCTTCCTACCCGACGAGATTCCTGTCATCCCTGAATTCGATGATAGGGGGATGCCTGTTTATATTGAAGGACGGCCGGAGTTCCTGAGCGTGGAGGAAGCGTATAACTTCCTCCCGTTCGACCCCGTGTATCTTTGAAGTGTGAGGTGCACCAACCAACAAACGGACGATGCAGGTAAATTTTATTTAACATCAGATTGATTACTTAATTATTACTTAAGACTTGCGATAGGTTCAATTAATGATATAAATTTGTTGACATTGTATTATTAGGCAATTTCGTTAATGGGACTGGAAAACGGAAAGGGGCTAGAGGCACCTGCACCGGGAAGAGACTTGAGCAGGCCACCGACGGAAGGAAAACGCCCATAAGGGCCAATGAGGATGGCGAGGTGATCGAGGCATTCGACACCACGCGCAAATATGTCAGCATGGCCGGTGCGATCGTGCGGGACAAGGTCCCAATGCTTTGGCCAGATTGGGAATCTGTGCCTATCTACGTGAAGATGCAAGTGCATAATGCACTCAGTGTGAGTAAAATCGTATTTTCATTACGTAAATTTTACATTTATTAATTAAGTCCGAATAAATATAATTTTACCTTTTATATATTCATATTGCAGGTGTGGTTTGACGTGGATGAAGTTCTTATTCACACGTGGGTAGAGCGTCAACTACATATGAGGTGATGTGCTTCGACTTATTTGAATATATATCGAGTTAGATTTTTGTTTATCAAGTGTTTTAATATCTCTAACTTTTTTTCCTTGTTTTAATATAGGTATAAAGAGTGGAAGAACGAGCTTTCTTCCCATTACACTGTATACAAGGAGCTATGCCGAGGTTCCACCCCTAGCGAATTCCGGTTTAGGGAGTACGAGTGGCTGTGGCTGATAGCCCACTTCGAGCACCTCAAAGCTCGGGTATGCATCCTTAATATATCTTTCAAGCATAATGTATCGTATCAGATTGAAATAGTTGGTTACTAATTTTTTTTCATATGTTTATCAAACAAGGCGATTTCGAAGACGAACCGGGCGAATAGATTGAAAAACACCAGGGCCCATCATGCAGGTTCACTCAACTATATGGGTTGGTCGACTAAGGCGCAGCAACAACAAGAGCTGAACCCGTTGGTGTATATACATCAGAAGTTCTACCCGCAGTGCCCTGAAGAAGCGGTAAGTCTTTCACCTCTCCATGTGTTAATAAAACTATTTTTCAAGATGGAAATAGATTTTGTTAGCTAATATGTTGTTCATTTTCCCTTTTCAATTAGTCGAGAGTGGAGGAGGCGACCGCAGAAGTGACCATGAGTATAGCTCGGACTAACCATCCTGACTGCTCCGAGGAAGAAGTCACCCAGTATGCCTCTCAGATCGATCCGCTTGATCCTCCGATAGCGGCTCGGATCATGGCAAAAGCGTGCGGGACTGGAAAGAATACCTACTACTGTAAGGGAATAGGCACGGCGGGCGAAGGACTATTGAAGAACACTTCAGAATACTCTACCGGGTCAAGAAGTTCAACTTCTAGCCGTAACCTCGCGGCGGAGCTTCATAGGACGCAGAGGGAGTTGGAGGAGCAAAAGAGGCAGATGGCCGAGTACCAAATGCAGCAGACACAGGTGCAGGCTCAGATGTACACATGGATGCGGACGATGTACGAGGCTCAGACTACCGGACAACCCTTCCCCACACCTCCCCCGGTCCCGGTCCCTCCGTTCCCTAGCTATCCACCACCACCACCGCACCAGTCAACGCCAGAGCAAGACCAAGGAAGCCACCGGAATTCAAATGAGTACATGGATTACTTCGACCCTGACCAGCAAGTTCCTCGACCCTGACCTGTAGTTGTAGTTAATTTTCGTATCGTCGTTGCTATTTGTACTGTACGTTGGACATTTGTGTACTGTTGAACTTGTATGATTGTACGGTTTATGTCTTTCAATGCAGGTTCTGGAATTGGGCCCAATCCAGAACCGCGTTTTTTTTTCAAAATTTTTTCACACATTGCCGGCGACATGGACCTCAGTCGCCGGCAATGTCACAAATTCCGGCCACGGCGGCGCTACCATTGCCGGCGACTTGAGTCGCCGGGAATGTCTTGACATTGCCGGCGACACAAGTCGCCGGTGATGTCTCCGACATTACCGGCGACTCTGTTTCCCGTCGCCGGCAATGTTAACACCGGCGGGGGATTTCCGGCGACGTCATTGCCGGCGACTTGTCGCCGGGAATGACAATTCCGGCGAAAAAAAAATACAAGGCCGGCGACGGGAGGTCGCCGGTAATGTCTCAATTTCTGGTAGTGTGACTTGTTTATCTATACGTTTGTGTCTTGCAAAGCCCCAAAAGTTTGTTGTGATGAGGGAGATGAAGGCAAAGGATTTGTGGCAGAAACTTGAAGACAACTACATGTCTAAAAGTGCCGAAAACTATCTGCATATGAAGAGGAGGTTGTTCTACTTCAAGTACAAAGAAGGTACGAAGATGATACACCATCTTGATGCTTTTAATAATATAGTTGCAGATCTGTTTAATTTGGATGAAGACATCAAAGATGAAGATAAGGCTTTGATTTTGTTGAATTCCTTGCCTGAGTTATATGAGCATTTGATTACCACGTTGCTTCATGGGAAAGAGACTATCAAGTTTGAAGAAATGTCTAGTGCCTTGATGAATCATGAGATTAGGCATGCAGACAAGAGGAGTAGTGCTTCTATATCAGATGCTTTGGTAGCTAAAGGTAGGCAGTTGAAAAGAAGAGTTTCAACAACCGGAGAAAGTCTCATTCTCGCACCAGAGGAAATTCTAAAGGCAGAAGGAGTTTGTGGAGAGATGAATGTGCCTTTTGTCGTGAAAAAGGTCATTGGAAGCATGAATGCCCGAAGCTGCAAAATAAGAACAATGAGCCTCTTGCAAATGTGGCTTCTACTGGTGAGGAAGCTGATTATCTTCTCACAGTAGCTTCCAATTGTGTTGCATCAGGAGATGAACCTGATTCATGGCTATTGGATAGTGGTTGCTCCCGGCACATGTGTGCAAATCAAGATTGGTTTGCTACTTTGGATACAAGTGTCACCGGTAGTGTGTTTATGGGTGACAACTTTGCTCATGATAGGAAAGGTGTAAGAACAGTCAAGTTGAAGCTCCATGATGGTATAGTCAGGGAACTGACTAATGTGTAGTATGCTCATATGCTTGGCAACAATCTGATCTCTTTGGGTGCCTTGGAAGCTAGTGGTTACAAGATCACTATGGAGAATGGAGTCACTAAAGTGACAAAATGAGGTTTGGTAGTGATGAAAAGAAAAAGAGATCGCAATCTATATATACTGCAAGGTGAAACAGTGATTGGCAATGTTGCAGCAGTTAGAGATTGTACAGATGATGCTACTAAATTGTGGCATATGAGGCTTGGACATGCTGGTGAAAAGGCCCTGCAAGGTTTGGTGAAATAATGGCTCTTGAAGGGAGCCAAAACTTGCAAGATTGATTTCTGTGAGTTTTGTGTCTTGGGTAAACAACATAGAGTGAAGTTTGATACCGTTGTGCATCAGATCAAGGGAATCCTTTACTATGTGAACTCTGATGTTTGGGGTTCTGCAAGGAATGCTTCCATGAGTGGTAAGCATTTGTTTGTGACCTTTGTTGATGACTTCTCCAGGAGGTCTTAGGTTTACACAATGACACACAAGGATGAGGTGTTAAGTATCTTCCTTGATTGGAAGAAGATGGTTGAAAACCAAACTGGCAGGAAGGTAAAAGCTTTGCGGTCTGACAATGGTGGAGAGTATACATCTGATCCTTTTCATAGAGTCTGCAAAGAGGCTGGGATAGTGAGGCATTTCACTGTTCTAGGGACTCCTCAGCAAAATGGAGTGGCCGAGAGACTCAATAGAACCCTGTTGGAAAATGTGAGGTGTATGCTGCAGCAATCTGGCTTGAGTAAAGCTTTTTGGGCAGAAGTAGTTACTTATGCATGTCACCTGGTCAATCGTTTGCCATCCTTTGCGATCAATGGTAAAACACCTATTGAGGTGTGGTCTGGAAAACCTGCAGATGATTATGATCATTTGCATATCTTTGGTAGTCCTGTTTACTTTCATGTAACTAAAACTAAACTAGATGCAAGGGTCAAGAAGGCTATATTTGTTGGTTTCAGGAGTGGTGTGAAAGGCTACAGGTTATGGTGTCTAGAATTGAAGAAGCTTGTGATTAGCAGGGATGTTACATTTGATGAAGTTAGTATGCTTCACACTAATGCCAAGGTTGCAGATGAAGGAAGAGAGAAAAATGATAGTGTTGTTCAACAGGTGGAGCTGGACAGAGTGGTTACCAAAGATGTTTCTCTTCGCCAGAATGATATTGGTGACTTTGGAAGTGAAGAAGAGATTGATGTCTAGAACAATGAAGATGTGCGCAACCAAGATGATGTTGAGGCACATGTTAGAAGGCAGAGGCAAGATCATGTACCTGATTCTGAATCCATTGCAGCAAGAAGACAGAGGAGAGAAGTCAGAAAACCTACAAGGTTCAACAACTGTGTTTCTTATGCTTTCTCATTATCTGTGCTGAAATCCCATCAAATTTCAAGGAGGCTTTGGCGAGTCCTGAAATCAGTGATTGGGATGAAGCAATGAAAGAATAGATGAGATCCCTTGAGAATAACAAGACCTGAGATCTAGTTCAGTTGCCCACTGGGAAGAAAGTTATTGGCTGCAAGTGGGTTTATGCTAAGAAGGATGCTGGCGACGACAACAAGAGCATAAGGTATAAGGCTAGATTGGTCGCCAAAGGGTACTCGCAAGAAGAAGGGATAGACAACAATGAAATTTTCTCTCCAGTTGTGAAGCATAGTACTATCTGTGTGTTGCTATCACTAGTAGCACAGTATGATTTTAAGTTTGTACAACTTGATGTGAAAACAGCATTCTTGCATGGAGACTTAGAGGAGGAGATTTATATGTCTCAACCTGATGGTTTCAAGGATGATGCAAAGAAGAATTTGGTGTGCAAGTTGAACAAATCTATCTACGGTTTGAAGCAATCACCGTGACAAAAGTACCTCAGATTTGATGAGTTTATGAGGAGGCAGAAGTACACTCACAGTAGGTATGATCATTGTGTGTATTTCAAGAAGTTGCCTGATGGTTCATTCATCTACTTGTCAATCTATGTAAATGATATGCCCATTGCTTCAAAGAATGTGATGGAGATAGAGAAGCTGAAAGAGCAAATGAAGAAGGAGTTTGAAATGAAGGATCTTGGCGAGGCCAAGAAGATCCTTGGGATGGAGATTACTCTCAAGATAAATGATGGTTTGATGTGGCTAACTCAGAAGCAATACATTGAGAAGCTTCTACTGAAGTTTGGTATTTGTAGTTCAACCAAGCCTGTGAGTACTCCTTTGGCGAGTCATTTCAAACTTAGTGCTCTTTTGTGTCCCAAATCTGATGAAGAGAAGAAGGAGATGAAGAAGATTCCATATGCTAATTTGATTGGTGGATTGATGTATGTGATGGTCTATTCCAGACCTGATATTGCTCATGCGGTTGTTAGTCGGTATATGCACAATTCAGGAAATGAGCATTGTGATGCAGCTAAGTGGATACTTAGATATCTCCATGGGACTAGAGATGTTGGTTTGTGTTTTGGAAGGTGTTCTGTAGATTGTAATCTTCTTGTTGGTTACACTGATTCTGATTATGCTGGTGATTTAGATAGGAGGAGGTCTACTACTGGGTATTTGTTTACCATGGAAAATGGACCAATCAATTGGAGGTCTATTATGCAAGATACAGTGACCTTGTCTACCACAGAGGAAGAGTACATGGCGCTAGCTGAAGGTATTAAGGAGGCTCTGTGGTTATCTGGTCTCATCAGTGAGTTGGGCATATATCAGTGAGTTGGGCATATATCAGAAGAAGGTGGAGGTCCATTGTGATAGCCAAAGTGCTATTCACTTGGCTAAGTACCAGATGTATCACTCTAAGACCAAGCACATAGATGTGAGATTCCATTATGTGCGTGATATTGTTTAGAGAAGAAGATTGTGTTGAAGAAAGTTGGTACTGCAGACAACCCAGCTAATATGTTGACGAAAGTTGTTGGTGCTGCCAAGTTTGAGCATTGCTTGGACTTGGTACATATTCTTCATGCTTGAAGAGTTGTTTGAGCAGTAGGAAGTTGAGTTGTTAGAGATGGAAGGTGGGGAGTCGTGTGAATCCCAAGGTGGAGATTATTGTATGTGGGTTTCACACTTGCTCGCGTAACTCTTGCTCGCTTACGGTTGCTCGCGAGACCCGTGTGATGTGCACGTGAGGTACATGAGTTGTATGCTAGAAGTTTGGATTGGTGTTGTAGCGTATATAAGAAGCTTGGTGGTCTTTAGCGAGGAACAGTGTTCTTTGTGAGTAAGTTAGGTGTTAGTGAGAGAGTTGTATAAATACAAAGTATTGTGTGTTTGTAGTTAGCAGAGCTTGTGTGTGGTTCTCTCTGGGTAGTTTTAAGGCTTTGTTTTGTAACCCTATACTCTCTCTTTGTAACCTCTATTGATAGTGAAGATTCTCCCTGCTGCTCCATGGACGTAGGATATTGCCGAACCACGTATATCTTGTGTTATTGTTCTTGTCTTCTTATCTTCTTTATGTTGCTTGGGTTGTTTGCTGTTTCGATTTGGTTCCTTTGGTATTGTGTTCATCTATCTATTTGGTGCACTTTAGAAGCACAACGTTGGACACCCTCATCGGCCTCAAACCTTGTCGTCGCCACCATCTCCGCTCCCATCGCGCCTCGCTGCCTCATGACACCTCCTCTAACCTTGCGCCTTGCCTCCGCACACCTCTGCGTGCCTCCGCCTCGAGTTTGATCTCGGCCTCGCCGGCTCCTCCTCCTATCTGGACTACGACGCCACGCAACTCCTCCTTCGTTGGCCTGCATCCGTCGCCACCCTACACTAGATCTGCCGGCCAAACTCCACTAGATCTTGTCGACGCCGCCTCGCCGCCATCTTGCTTGAGTTGCCCGCCACTAATCCCAATTAGAGATTAGTTAGGGATTAGTCAGAGTAATTAGAGATTAGTTAGGGAATAAGCAAAGGTAGTTAAGTCATTTCTCAATTTTTTTTGTCACAAAAATATCCACATCATCAAATAGACGAGTCGTTAACGAAAAATTGGACGGAAATATCATGTTCATCGTGTTTTAAGAGTTCAAGTATCATATTGATAATTTTGAGAGTTCAAATATCATACTGGTATGTACGCAAGAGTTCAAGTACTTCTAATGAATTTTTTTCCGATAATAAAATGCCAGGCATGATGGGGTATCTGGGATGCTAAATAGTAGTAACTTTATAAAAATTTAATATATCTGGAATATAAATGATTTGTATTCCACAATGCTTTACCAAAGGGGAAGTGATGAAAGCAGTATAAGGTCATTCGCATGCAATTCCAAACACAGCCAGCTACACTTGCACTAGAACTCGTGTCTGTTACTTTTAAAGTGGTATACAAGGGTTAAAGATTTGATTGATTCCAAGTAGTCGATAAAAAAGATGCATGTGCATCAAGTGTACCAGAAAGCAAGAAAAATGCAGACACTATTCACACTAATTAGACGTAGAGTTTACTGTTTAGGGATTTAAACTACATTATTGTTCAACAGAAGTTTGCATCTCAAACGAAACATGAACATAAATACCCAAAGTGAATCTTTTAAGTTTGTAATATCCTATTGAATGTTCTTGCTATGTACCAAGATGGTGTTCTATAGTACTTCAAATCAAACTTCCGACAAACAAAGGAAAACTGCAAATAAGGGAGAATAAAGATGGCACTCAATTGAAACTAAAAATAACCAAGCTTGCAGTTAATGATTACAGACACAGATGTTATTGAAACCCTACCAAACTTCACCAATTCTTATGAGACTCGCTAAAACATATATGCTAGCAAGCAAGGCAATCAAAACGATTTCAGCAGAAGAGCTAGTGAGCTACACAATATAAAATCGGCATATACGCAACAAAGTTAGAGTACTCTGTTATAGGTCAAGCAAATCAAATAGCTACAGCAGACAAACTATAATCCTTCAAAACAGATTTATGCAAGTGGCCCAACCAAAACAGAAAGCACCCAAAATATTAGAGCTAAGAAACAGATAGGCTAGTAGAAAAACCAAGGCCAGCAAAAAACATCCAGTATCCCCGACAAAATTGTAACAAGCTCTTAATCCGTAAGCCCTAACCTCTAGCTTTCTTCCCACTCAGCAAGTTTTCACAATTGATGCAGCAAGTATTCCAATTACCGCCGCCTTCCATACAGCACAAAAACAACAGCCACCACAGCAAAGACAGCTCCAGTGGACCCTACAACCACAGGCAAGCTCAATCCCTTTGATCCTTTCTCATTTCCACCTTCCAGAATCTCCTTCACTTCATTCATAGACCCATTCATGGCCCCAACAGTCTTCTCCTTCAACTCATTCATAACCCTCCCAGTCTCCGTCACTTCCTTCTGCAGTTGTTCCATCTTCAACTCCACAGCTCTGCACTTCTCCTGCGATTCTCTCATAGCCGACTCAGCATTGCTCTTTTCCCTCATCCACTTCTGCAATTCAGCACCATTCTTCCTAACCACAGACTCTAACTCCTCGATCTTCTTTTTCAACAAACTAACTTCCCCGTCTTTCTCTTCAAGTCTCTCCCTCATTTCCTCCTCGATCCTAATTCTCTTGCTCTTATCCTCAGTCTCCTTCACTTCTAGAACCCCAATCTTCCTCTCCAACTCCCTAACTCTCTTCTCATTCTCCGCTTTCTCTTTCTTCAGGCTCTCGAGCTCCTTCTCCAAGCCATCAATCTTCTCCCCCTTCTCGTCCAACATCCGCTTCAATTCCGTAACCTTGGCATTCGCCTCGTCGCCCTCCGACATAGCAGTCATCAACTCATTCTGAAGCCTAGTGACCTCAGTCTCAAGCTCCATGGCTCTATTCGCAACAGTCTCAAACACATCTTTACCCTCCGCGTTCCGCTCCAACTCCAACTCCATCTCCCTCAGCCTCTCCTTCATCGCCTTCTCGCCGCTCTTCAATTTCTCAATCTCCTGAGTCAGTTCACTGATTTTCTCCTTGGTTTCTTTGTTCTCACGCTCCAGTTCGCCTTTCTCCCACTCCAAACTCGACACCTTCTGGCTCAACGACACTGCCGTCTGATCAGCGTCGTAGAAATCATATCCGCCGTCGACACCGTCGTCGACGTCATCGACGATCTGAACCGTCTTATCCTCTTCCATTTCTAAACCTAAAAAAAACGATAACCTAATCAAAATCTAGACAAGCGAGTTCAAATTGCAGACGAAAACCTCTCCTAACTTTACTCTATCAATTCGCTAACAGTTATAAAGCAAAAACGAAATTCACAATTACGAGTTGTGGTGAAGAGAACGAACCCGAAAGCAAATGGCGACCGGCGAAGGGCGATTGAGAATCGGCGACGGAGCTTTTGTTGACAAGAATTTCTGGTGAGAGAACGGTTTTCAGAGTAAACAAAGCTCTAGGGTTTCTGTTTCTGAAGCATTCGCGTTATCCCTTTTCGTCGATCTCTATTTTTCTAGGGAGGGATCCGATTCAGAACATAGGAAACGGACGGTTACGACGTGAGGGGTTTGGAATGTGCGGAGCACGTGCGAAAAGATACGGGGACCAAACGTGCCTTTTTCTGCGCTGCTTCGTTATACTACACTATGATCAAGGGCTCTGAAGCAATATTAGTGTATGGATTTATGGCGGAAGAAAGACTATTGAAGCTTTTCGAAAGTGATTCGTTTTTTTATCTGCATCGGAGGAGAGAAGACTGTTTTTTTATAAGAAAAAAAAATTGGAGGAGAAAAAATGAAAACTAAAAATTGTAACTCTTTTATTGATAAAATGTTATATATAAGCTGATACACAATCTGTTATAATAATTGTCTCTATAAAATAAGGATTCTTTGTATCTCTATCTAAACTAATTTGTATCTAAATAGGACAAGATACACATCAAAAATTACAGAGAATAAATCTTTTTTTAAAGAAGAAGAAAATAAATCTCCTTAAACGTTCTCTATTGTGTCGATGACCTAATGAATCATGCATGACATGTTGTCTCACTAAAAACCTCGTTAAGCAAATAAAAACATCATGAGTAAAACAAAAGTTTGGTCTAAGGGAAAAAGTGTACAACGCATCAACTATAAAAGCAACCACATATGATATAGACTCCCATTGATGTCTACAGAATTATAACTCCTCCCTTACTGTAAACTCAGTCATGGAGTTCAGATAACTTGCGCATACCAATGAGTCTTCACATGTTTCACAAATGTAGATTTGGGTAATGACTTGGTAAACAAGTCAATAGCATTATCCGCCAAACTAACCTGGTTCACATGGATAATCATTAACCACTGCTATTATTGATTGTAGGAGTACTTTGGCAAAATGAGTTAAGTATGATACTCTTAATATAACCAGACTTCATTGGTTCAATGCAAACTGTATTATCCTCAAAGATGCAAGTTGGTGATGTCATAGTAGATGACAATTTACTAGACCCTCAAATATGGTATATTACATACATAAGTTAGACACACACATTAACCGCTTCATACAAAGCTATAATCTTAGAATAGTTCGAGGAAGTAGCAACAAGCGTTTCCTTTGTTGTTCTCCAAGAAATCGTCATGTTCCCCAAAGTGAAAACATAACCTATTTGGGAACGTTCTTTATGTGAGTCAGAGAGGTACCCAACATCAAGAAATCTGACCAACACATCAACTAGTATTTCAGAATAAGGGAACGACAGTAAAACTGCTCGCAGCAAAGGAGTAACTTAACGGTTCGAAGTCCACACTCGACAGGTCGAACGAATACTTCTGTTCGATCCAAGGTGCAACCATCAATAGGTCGAGAGATTTTCTCGACGTGTCAAATAACAGCTTCGGGTCCTTCCAAGGTGTACCTTTCGACGAGTCGAGAGATCCACTCAACAGGTCGAAAAACCCAGAACTTGCATGCTGTGATTCAACCATTCCTTCTCCGGGAATTTCAAGCTTCTCTCTGTTTTCTTTCTAGGGAAAGAACAAGCCCAAGTCAATGGTTACCTTCAAGTACCAAAAGGTGTAAAATACTCTAATCCAATGACTTTGTGTTAGAGCATACCGAGAGAACAATGTCTTGATGTGTGCACCAAGCTACATTTAACCAAGCTCTAACCACACTAAGATATAGAATCTCAACTCCAAAAGATTTTTACCATCATCATTCCGATGAAACAGATCCTTTTAGGTTCCAGACTGCAAACAACCATTAGTGTGCTTAAGAGAGTGTGCTTTGTCCATTGCCTAATTTAGACATAAGCAAACTGGTGAATAAGAATGCAAGCAACTCGATGTACTGTTTCTAAACCAAGAAAAAATTGATTCCTACTAAGGTCTATCATCTCAAACAACTTGTTCGTCTACTGAACACGCATGGGCATAACTTTTCATTCTTCTATCCATTCTCAATCAAGTAGTCACTAAGATGTGAATACCACATTCTACCTGATTGTTTCAATCCATATAGTAAACATTTCAATCTAATTACATGAGCACTCTGTGGCTTAGATTTACTTGAATTGGGTAAAACCATGCAAACTGACACTCTCATGTATATCTCTAAATTAAGATCCCTATATAGATGTATTGTAACCACATCTATAAGCTACATACTCAGTATTTTGGACACTAGCAAACTGATAATGTATCGGAAAGTACTGATGCCCATAACCAAAGAATACATCTCCTCATAATCAATACTAGGGCGTTGAGAGAATTGTTGCGTCATAATTTTTCTCATTGTGCTTCCAAACAAAGACTTATTTTGTGTCTAACCAGCTTACTATTCAGTGATCATAGCACTTCCATACTGAAAACTGGCTATTTGTAAGAGAGTCTAGTTCAGCCTAGATTGCAACTTTCCATATCGATCAATTTTCTTTACATTAACCATTGACAATCTGCAACATAGCAATGTTTCACTTCATCGCCGTGAATTTCTGAGTGATAGAATAAGTAAATGCATCATCAACGAACATGAGAGAACCATCCATAATATCGCTAGCATTTGTTTAATTTTATCATATTTCTTTGTTTACTGACATCGTCATTGACTCTGAGATGTCCCCTAGTGTTTGTCAATGTCGACTTTTAGATACAATTGTAGTCAAAAACAATCTCATGTGTTGATGATGAGTGGTTGTGCCTTGAGGCTTGCCTTTTCACCGATAAATCATCAGTGAAATTTGACCAACGCTACACCCTCACTATGGGAAGGAGAAACGCTACTTTACCTGGGTGTTATGTTAATTTACCCAATGCCAGAAAATTTCAACCCTGCAGGATTTGCAGCAAGTAAACCGATCTAGTCATGTTCATGATATCAGTAAAGAAGTTAATCATCGAATCTGCTATTTTTTAAGATCAAGAATATATTGCACTTTAATCTCACACTAAGATGTGCAGGGATCATGATGACATAGTGGAGACATACCACATCAATTTTCAACGTTTAATTAGAATTGAACCATTCCAATCCTCCCCTAACGGAGGGAGGTATGTCTAATCAAAGTGACATGATGCAAAACAAGCAGTAAAGAGACCTCCTGTCAAAGGTTCTTAATAGCGGACAATCATTGAAGAATCATAACCAAAATATATTCATAATCGTCGGTGATGAACCATTTTTTAAATGTACTGGAAGTGTAGTAGGCACATGTATCACACAACCAGAGATGCATAAGTGTGAGATATCAAGCGCATATCCAATTACCAACTGGTACGCATTGAGTGGTTGGTGGTTTACGGGTCTCAAGTGCATGTAATAGTGCATATCCCCGAGCAGGTACCGACAAATTATGATGCATAACCATTGCTCTAGCCACAAGATTTAACCGCTTTATTCGTGTCTTTGATAAACCGTTCTATGAATGAGCATGAGGAATCGGGATGTTCAACTTCAATCTCAATCAACATGCAATAATCAACAAAATATTTTGATATAAACTCTCCTACAGTATCCAATCTAATTGACATGGTTGAGTTGTTCGGGTGGTGAGCCTGAAACTTAATAATCTGTTATAAGAGTTTGGCAAATGCAGCATACCATATGGATTGCAAAGACGTGTGACTTATATGTCGATGCAACAATCAAGATCATATACAAAAAGTCTGCATACCGATTTGATTGATCCACAAATATATTCTTAAAATCTGTGGAGGAATGGAAGTTGTGTCTTCAACAAAAGACTGTCATGCATGTAAACAACATTACAGACAGAAACAAGCTTTTTAAAATGAACGATGTGTATCAAACATTACAACATATGAATCTTGGTGGGATAACGCACGACGCCACAGCAGTATGTTGTCGGGATTGTGTTGCACTCGTCTTGGAGACCGAGCTAGGAATGAGACGAGTAGTTTCATCCTACCTATCTAAACTAATGGATTTAGATATTCTCATATGCTTCTTCGCTCTGATTACCCGTTGACTATAAGAATTTCTCAATATCTTGATCATCATGATGCAAAAGCTCATATGAGGCCAAGTCACACATAGTAATATAAGTGACTGCATTAGATTTAATGATTCTAACCGTAGTAAGATATAAACACTATAAATCTTCATAAACCTCTCCAGATTGCGTCATTGGAAGCATTCTATGGAGATGAGATACAAAACTCTGTTCCATTCTCAAAATATAGTCCAAGTGAAAACCATTAGCACAAATATTTTCAATCACTTAGTAAGGTTTAAATGGCTTTTAGGCGCACATAACACTCAATCTCGCCATCAAATATAAAAAAATAATGTCAATCAATCCGTCTTTGAACCCAAGACATGGCGAATACTTTAAGTGAATACTCAAAGATTTCAAAATGGTGTAAGCTTTGTACAGTGTTGATATGGTATGACAATAGTGTAAAACAACCGATGTATAACAATATCTGACCGGTTGAAATGACCATTGTAGATTAAGTTACATGACATGACAAAAACCGATGTAAAATCATATACTGTCATTTTTCTGATCCTTTTTCAATAAAATTGATGTAAAATATATCAAAAATACCAATTCTATGTTAGATTTTCAACGGGTCGAGAAATCCACTTGATGGGTCGAAATAAACCTAAAAATCAATATGAATTTTTGATACCGATTGTTCAGCGGGTCGAAAATTTGGAAATTTATGTCCAGGGGGACGTCTTCGACGGCTCGAGAAAATGGCTCGACGGGTCGAAGAAAAACCTAAAACTGATATCGATTTTTCAATGTCTTCTTCGACGAGTCAAAATTTGGACATTTTGGAGAAAGTAGCTAGCCTTCAATGGGCGAAGGAAAAAATAGGTAACCGAGAACCATCTTTTGACGGGTCGAAATAATTAGGACTAAAATTTTCAACGGGTCGAAAAAGTGCAAAAACCGATCAAAAAGATGTTTCTTGACAGGTCGAGGATTGCCAGGATCAAACCATCCTCTTATGTTTGTCTCGTTTTTATGGTATGTTGGTGTCATAATGTGATAGAGCTATATATAATTCGAATCATTCAAGTAATATGAAATTTAATAACCATTCTTAACACTTGCAAATACCTAAAGGAAAAAAATTTCATTACTCCAACTTTAAAAATTACATTAAAGATGTCTTATAACAGAACTGACTAAAACAAAGTCTCAACACATGACTAAAATCAAGTCAAGAGAAAAACAAAACTTGATGACATAGCAAAGACATGAGCATAATACATAGACTATTAAAAAAACCCGCAGTCTCCAGACTTGCTTATGTGTTGTCTGCTATTATACGATTGACTTCACTGCAATCTTCCATCTCATGGTCTTCAGTGAAGTTAGTCTCATGTGCCAAGTATCGTGTATATTTTTTGTAGGCATTTTGAATATCATTGGGTGCATGACATTGCTTTTGCTTGCACTTGGTAGAACCACACCTATAACAAGATGACAAGTGAGAAGCGGAATGAGAAGAATTCCCACCATTACTAGGACCAAAATTGGATTGGTTCTTATTGGAGTTATAGTTATTGTCTTGGTGAGTCCAAGTCAAGTTCCAACTATATCCTCTACCATGAATTGTGCCACGTCCTCTTCTTCAACCATGGTTATTGTAAGACTCAAAACGACCGTTCCTCCTATCCTTACATGCCTTCACACCAAAGTTATACAACTCATGGGTCTTTTTAATTAGTATCGGCTGGCCGAGCATTATTGTTGAGAAGAATCTCGCGATACCGCTCTTTCTTGACCAGCACATTCATGAGATCACTAAATGATCTAAGTCGTCGTTGCGCAAAATCCATGCAAAATTGGCAAGCAATGTTGTCCATGGAGGTAGGAAAGGTGCTTAAAGACTTCTTGATCATAGTCTGATCGGTCTTTACAATGCCACAAATACTCAACTCCGATTGTAGCTCCAACATAGCTTGATTGAATGCATCAATCTTTAGATAATCCAATAACCGGATTGAATCCCATCTTTCTTACATTTCTCAAAGTTGTGCATTATGCACATTATTAAACATATCTTGTCAAGTCACCCACAAAATCGCGGAGTCATTATTTAGCAAATATTATTTCTTTAGAACTTGATGTAAATGTCGCCTAAAAAACATGAGGGCATGAACTTTGCGAGTTGGAGTTGTTGGCTCAGTATCAGGTGGGGTGGTTGGATTGTATCTGTCAGATTCATACCAAGAAGCGTGTTCTCAACATCTGACATCCAACGATGGTATTCTGCTTCTTAAGAATCAAAGATATCAAATTCATGCATTTCCGGCTCTATTGATGTCATATACAAGAGAGACAAGAGATATAACTAGTTTACCGATCGAAAAACTACGATCACTAATATCAAGTTCAAGGAATAAGAACTATGATCAATGATGTTTGGTCACAAAAATCGATTATCAATAAATGATGGTTCAAAACCACACCCAGAAACTGTGATGAACCATCACATAGTATTGATTTTCCTCTTTTACTTTCTTTTTCTAAACCATGACTCCCCCAGGACCGTCACTTATACTCTATGGATATAGGTCCATGGGAACTAAGGAAAAAACATGCAATAATCACAATATTACAATAGCACAATCCTAAGATCTAGGGTTTTGCAAGAAATAAGTTTTATTGCTAGATCTAAAGATTGAAGGTTTAAATTTTTTACCTCAATTGGTGTTATGCTCGGTATGAAAACTTTGTAGAAAAAGTATGAAACAAAATGTCCACGAACATCGACGTTGGAAGAAATCCAGCAATGATAATCGGTGAGTCGACGATGAAAGGAAGGAGGGAAGTCGGGGGTGGAGTGGTAGTGTTTTAGGATTTAGGGTATTTTTCTGTTGTAATTGATTGCTATCAACTCAGAGCATGTTGATATCGTATTGAAGGAGAAAAGTATGATAACTGAAAACTATAACTCTTTGTTTGATAGAATGTCTTATATATATAGGCTGATACAATCTGTTACAATAATTGTCCCTATAAAACAGGAATTCTCTGTATCTCTACTTAGACTAATCCGTATCTAAATAGGACAAGACACACACTGAAAGTTACAAAAAATAAATCTCCTTAAACAATCTGATTTTATTCGGATCGGACGAAATCAATATGCGAAGAAAATTTAAATTATTGAATCACATAATAGTTCAATCTCTAAACAAAAATTAATGTAAGGGTTAAGGATGTCTGCGCTCCAATAGGTTTTGTTAACATGCTGTCCACTTGATATTACACTCAAATATAAAGTTAGATGATCGAAACATCATAAAACTACTAATTTATGCGATTCGAGTTTTGGAAAGATATAAATCGTAATTTTATTTGTCACAATTATTTCCTAAATAACAAGTATGGTGTAATTTTCATTTCAGCTAGAAAAAAGTAGACTTCAATTTATTTTCTTCTAAATATGTACATCATTCAACGGTTGCAATTTAAAGATACAAAAATTATAATAAGGTCGTGTTCATTGTCTTCAATTTTAGCCGTCGAATATGTCAATCTCATTATATCCCTTAAATTGTATGATTTAAGAGAACAAGTCTCTTGTTGGTATACTAGTGTTAAGGGTGTTCACTTCTATCTTGTCTTTAAAATTAGCACATATGTTCGGATTTATGAATAAGGTGTCATGGACTTCAATTAGCATATCTGTTGGGCTGGTTGCAGTCTGAAATCTTCTCTTTTGCTCCTTATTCTGTTGGGCTAGTGTCCTACAAATTAAAAGAGAACACCCAAAAGAGTCATTTCTGCTTGGTTTTGTCTTTGATTCTTATGTGCCATATCGGAGAAAGCAAAACCATAAATCTGTTCGGAAGGTATTCAGGATTCATCCTACAAGAGTTTTTCGAAAGGTAATATACTTTGGCGGGAGAGCGAGGAAGAGCTTCTGCTTTTCATCACATTTTATTCGTAGCTTAATCACCAATTTGCTATCTATCTACAGAAATTCTTGGGCGTTTGTTTTCTCTTCTCCCATGTGTTAGGTTAGAAAAATGAGATTGAAGTAAAGAGAATATGACCCTGCTGTCTCTATTATTCATTTGGTAAATTTCGATCTTTTGCTTTCGTCGAAACTGGAAATGAGTTTGAATTTTACAGCCTCTCTATGCCAGAGAGTTTACAGGTTGTCCAAGGCTAACATTTGTCTGGGCTTCTTGTCGGTTTTCAGGATGTAGCCCTAATACCATGAATGTTCCATGCGGACCACCTGCCACTGCCATGGCAGTGCTGCTCATCTCTGTTAGACAACACCACTTTTCCTTTGTTTCTAGCCTCCACAAACAATGACAACATCCATCTCTCTCACTACTCACTACTACTTGACGCTCTCTCTTTCTCTCTTGCCCAAGACCCTTCCACATCTTTACATTGTGACATTTCCCCTAGACCCAAATGGCCAACTCCATACTCATACTGCTATCCAGCCACCACATAATCAAGAATCAAAACTCACTGCAACCACTAAAAGTTGTTTTTCGGGGTTTGTTTTTCTTATTGATATACATTTTGATGAAATCTTATTCTCTGTGACTCTGCTAATTCCACATTTTAAGTGGTGCCAAGAAAATCGTACAAAAGCTTATTCTCATTTGGATCTTGTATTGGCCCTACTCAACATATTTTGAAGTGTTTGGGATTTTGGATTGAATTAGATTGCACCAGTATTTTCCTTTGTGGTTGGAATTAGACTACAAAAATAATGGGCAGTGATTTTCGCACTCCCAGGTTTATATTCCACACTCCCACTTTGCTTTTTTCAGTTGACTTTCCAGTTTTACCCCCTGCACTACTTAACTGGCAAAAGAAAACCAGTCTTGGCCGGAGCTTTTTGGTTTTCTAAATCAGCGACCCGACCGACGGTGAACCCAAACCTGGGTTTCAATTCAATTGTCTTTAAAGCCTAGATCCCCGGGTTCATTTAACTTTCTTTCAATTTTGAAAACCGTACAAGATTGAGCAAAACCGAAATTGTGTGAGAGAGATCGATTGAGAGTAAGAGAGGTATTAAGGGGACGATGCTGGGCTGGACGCGAGCTCAGCGGAGACGTGGGCGCTGGCGTTGATGGTGTCGACGCCGCTGTATTGACACTTCTTATGGTGGAATTTGATTTGTGAGCTTGGATTTTTTGTGCTCTGATTTTGGTTTTGGAAGCTCCTTTATTATGGTGGAGATTTAACAGCATGGTTGTGGAGAGTATGGAATGTAAAGATGGGAATGTTAAAATTGCTGCCCTATATAATTCATATGGTCAAATTTAATTAACATATTTGGACTTCCTCATTTCTTTTTGTTTTTGAGAATGACTTCCTCACATTTATTGAAATCACATAGATTTTCAGACACCATAGGGAGTATAGGCACAAAAGTGAATCAGTGCCAAGAAATTTTCTCACACACACATAAATTGAGATTTTAGCAATGAATTCTTGAGCCATTGAGGAACTCATTTAAATTGGGTACATGTAAAACCAGAGTTATTAGACACATGCAGTCACCAATGGAGACACCAAAAATGCTTGCAACCTAAATTGACTTAGAAAATCGCATAATTGAGATTCAATTCGACAAAGCTGAAGGTTGGGGTTTGACTCTGTGAATCACGACAGAGGAGGGGGATGCGACGTCGTCGTTGACCGCTGGGAGGCTATGACGAGTCAACGATGGCGAGGTGGAGGCGGAGCTTGAAGCTCGCGATGCTGCTATAACCGAGAGAGAGAGAGAGAGAGAGAGAGGGATGGCGGTGTCGGAGCCGGAAAACAAACGACAGAGGTCGGCTGAGAAGGAGAGAGGTACGGGTGTGTGGTTGTTTTTCTGGGAAGGAGAATATTTCATATACTGTGCTTATCTCGCAAGTCTAGTCAAGCATAACAATAGTTGAAAAAGATAGAAGGTTCAGATTTTATCACGTGTAAAAATTGAAAAAAGTCTATTAAGTTTTTAGATTTGGGTGCAGTCTAGAATTATCTCATTTTCTGATGAGCAAGGTCCTTTTCTAGACCTGAAAATTGAAAAGGACACCATAATTCTGTGCAGCTCCTTCATCCAAATCCCAACAGTCTTAATCTAGCTACTACTACTGGAAAATAAAATCGTCAACACACCATACAACATAAATTTTCTCTACTACTAGCTAGCTAGATGGAACCTCGATCTTTAATTTCCTATTTCATTAGCTCATTACAAATATAAATAAAAAATTAAAATTAAAATTGACATCATGAGGATTTTGATGAGGAGAGGAGACAGAAGAACTGAAGAAGCTATCCCCATTAAGCCACTACTACTACTACCCAACAAAGAAAAATTAAAAATTGAACCAATTGAAGAACCTCCCTCTCTCCCATATGAGCAAGCTAAAGAGGACCTTTGATTTAGAAGTACTTGAGAACTACTTCAAGCTCCAAACTTGTTCTTCTCCTTCTCCAAACCCTCGAAAAAGTTAGCAAGAGCTTTCATGGCTTTGAGCTGAACCTGCAAGGTCATAATGTAGCCAGCTGTCTCTTCAAATAGCTTGTCCACACCAAGTGACTCGCCTCCGGGGACAATCCTCTGCAATGCCTCAATCTTCTTCTCCACTTCCTCCTTGTCATCTGAACCAGCAGTTTCATCTCCTTTGGTCGAAAGCTGCTGCTTCTTCTTCTTCTTCTTCTTCTTCATGCAAGGCTCACTGTTGTTGTTGTTGTCGTCGTCGTCGTCTCTTCTTCTTCTCTTGATTTTATTGGAGTGGGATGACTCATGCACTGCTGCATTGTGGGCTTTTCGGATTTGCTTTCTCTTCAATGTGTGTATGTTGGGTGTGATTTGGGTCTGGGATTTGTTCTCGATCTCCATGGATGAAGTGAATTAAGAGGCAGAGAGAGAGTGATGAAGGTAGAGGAGGAGGAAGAGGTTTATGACTCTGTGAATGAGTGTGAGGGAGAGAGTATGAGGTTGGCGTTAAATTATTGTTGAGCTCTAGAAATGTCAATGCCAACGAAGCAGGGCCCTCTCAGTTTTGGCTTCCCCCAAAGCCCTGGTTTTGTTTTGGACTCTAGAGCGGTTGCTCGATTAGTATAGCCAAGCGCGTCGTCTGATGCATGTCCTACAAGGATTACGTTTTAGTAGGCCTGGGCAGAAAAACTGGAAAACCGGTGAACCGGACCAACCCAAACTTGAACCTGCCGGTTCGGTTCAATTTTTTGATTCAAATTTTAGTTTCTAAGTGAACCAAACCGAAGTCAAACCGGTTCGATTTGGATTCAATTTTATGTAGAAACAACACACCTGGTCATAGAGAACTGAATATATTACGTGTTGTTCTTCTATTGGTCTATACCATCGAGCTTATGTTACTTTAATAGTTTTTATTGCATTTAATCTCAAGTATATCAGAAGTTCAGAACAACATTCTAACCCTAATTCAGTCGTCCCCAAATTCACTTCTCACTTCTCAGACTGTCTCTCGGTCTCTTGCGACTTTGCCCAGTCTCTCTCTCTCGATCTCTCACCCATCTCACTCTATCACCGTCGATTTTGTCACTCTCTCATCGTCGACTCACTCACTCCTCTTCACTTCATATCCAGCAGCATCGTTGTGCCTCTCGGTCATTAAGGACCGCCGTCGTGGCTCTCGTGTCTCTCTGTCTCATCTTTTCCCAGTCGAGTGAGTCAACTCTCGACTCTGATTTCTCTCAATCTCGTCAAGTTGCCTCTCTTCACTCTCTATTCGATTTCTCAGTATCCTTCGTCGTCACAATCAAATATCCCTAATCACTTCACTCAAATAGTCGATCTCAGGTTCAAAGAAAACCCCACCTGAAAAACCCATATTGTGAAACTGAAACTCCAAAGAACGGACCCGAATTGATGAATTCGGTTTCACTTTGGTTCTCTTTATTTTTCATCAAAACCCGAATTGAATAAAGCTCCTTCAGTTCAGTTTTAGTTTACCTAATTTCAGGGTCAAACCGACCTGTGCCCAGGCCTACGTTTGAGAACAACTTCAACAATTCAAGTGAATATTACTTGGGAAAAATTGCTCAAATGATGACTCAAGTATTACACGTTTATACTCACTGATGTTTGAAAAAATATCGATAAGGTCATCATCGATTGATAATGTTAATCACTTTGATCACTCTGTCTCTAACGGACGTTAAAATATAATTGACGTCGTTAAAAATAGATCATTTGTCATTCACATGTCATTTTGCAAGGATATTTTAGAAATTTTATATTTTATTTCTATTTTCATTTTCTTTTAAACTATAGTCGACGACTTTTCTTGACTAACATCGACGACCAGATTTTTCATCATCGGTTATAGTATTATAGCCGACGACCATTTTTGTCGTTGGCCATAGTATACTATACCCGACGACAAAAGAAGTCGTCGGCCTATTTTTCTTCATGTCGTCGGCTATACTACTTATTCTGGTAGTGTTGCCTATCTAATATAATATTTTATAAATTATATAAAATTTGATGTTTTAATTCTGATAAAAAAGATTACAACTGGCACAATATATAGTAGTAACACAAATTTATTTTGGCACAAGTGTCGTTAAAAGAGAAAGAAAAAATAATTAAAACAAAAAAACAAAATTAGATAAAAATGTTACGACTCGAACCAAAATTACGCGTTTATCGAGTTATATTAAGTTTTATCGCCGATTAGTCGCATTACCGAGGTTGTTAACGAATTTTTCACCGGGCGAGAATTTGATTTGAATTTCTTCACAAAAGTTATAAAGTATTTAATTTTGATCTCGTAGAAATTTTCGAAGAATTTTTCGGGTAAGCGAGTTATTTCTTATGTTTATCGGAAGTTTGCGCGAGAAATAAAGAAAAAAGAAAATATTTTTAGTCGGTTAATTCTCGACCATTCGATCACGATAAGATTGATTTTGGACCGTTGATCTATTGAGGAGCTTGGGGGTGTAAATAGGACAATTTTGGCAATAAAAATATTTTAAAAAAATCAGAAAATTGGTTTGAAGCCTCGACCCGTTTTCTTCAACCCTACCAGAACCGCCGAGTCCGGTCACCTCCGACGACGGAAAAGGACATTGTGATCGTGACCCTAGCAGTGAAGGAAATTCCGCTGAACCCCAGCAGTAGTCGCAAACTTGTGAGTAGACGTTTATTTATTTTCACAGTTGCTGCGAGTTCATGTTTACGCAGATTTACAATCTCCTGTATTTTATTACAATTAAGTTTGGAGGTATGTTTGTGATGGTTTTATTTTTTGCATCAATACTTTGACTAGTCGGTTGATCACTGACTAGTCAGGTCAGACCGAATTGGGACAAACGCCATGCTAACCCAGATTATCTCGGGATAGGACAAACCCCTTAGATGATCCCATCACCTTTTTATTTACAATCTTGGAGACTCTCCGGGTTTGGACAAACACCTTGAGCGCCCACCTCCATATTTTATTTGAGTTTATTATATTTGAACTCGTTTAATACAAATTTATCGTTTTACGTAGTTTACTTTATTTTTGTCCACTCACTCTAACGTTTTAAATTTTAAATTTTTTTCCTTGAATTTTTCGGTTTTCGTCGCCCATACTGCAGTATAAATCTTGGGTTTGCGTAGTGTCGTCAAAGGCTTTGAGTCCACCAGTCAGCTCATCATTCAGTAGGTTCCAGTCTACTATCAGATCTGTTTATATGTATCTTAAGTTGATAGAAGTCTCTCTGAATTCCAGTTGTTTATGTTAATTTCAGTTCCTTGAATAGTAGTCGAGTATGTTCTCTTTGTATTCAGAACTAGTATTTTGTAATTACGTTTTTAATTCATGAGTTGAATTCCTGGTTCTTCTCTATGTTATTTTTTGAGAAATCTGGATGGACAATTGGTGGTCCACGGTTTGTTTGTGGGAATCTAGTTAGAAGTGTTCTCTTCTTGCAGATTTTAGGTTGTTCAGTTTTTAGGGGAAATAATGTCAATTTTCGTAGAATTTTTCAGAGTTAATTAATCGTTAGGATTCAATTCTAGTTTACTAGCTAAACTAGGGTTGAGTCCTTTTACCTTGGTATCAGAGTATTAGGTTACAGAATCTGTAGACTCTTGGTCATGTCAGTATAGCCATTTGATAGTGTACAACACTCCCGGGAGGTTGACCCAACTGATCGGCGGATCCACATCACAGCTCCAAGTGTTGTACATTATTAACTGTTTAGAGTCTCTTAGCTGAGCCATGTTCTTGGTCTCTTTGAGTGAGATAAAAATCTTTTTGTGGACTCATAGGTCATTATGCCTCAACAAGCAGCTCAATAGGATGAAGCGTAGTCTTTGGCACAACAGATACGTGAATTAATTACACGTATGATGTCAGTGCCACGTGAGGATCATGATGATTTAGTAACCAAAGCTAAATCTGCAGGAGCAGTTCCCTTTGAAGGATCTCATGACCCTGAAACTTGTGACAATTGACTTATTGAGATTGGTCGAGTATGTTACCGCCTGCGTCCCCAGTTGACTTCATAGTAGAGAACAGTGATAGTTGTAGGTCTATTGCAGGACTATTCTTACCGTTGGTGGGAGAGCACTGAGAAAAAAAAACCACCACCCCGTGGGCAGAGTTCAGGGAGTTGTTCATGAGTTGCTTCTTCAGTAAAGTAATAGAGCAGATGAAATATGAGGAGTTTATGAATCTTCGACAAGGAGACTTGTCCGTGATGGATTATAGGGATCGTTTCACCCGTTTATCTCGATTTGCACCAAATTTTGTCGAGCTACTTCCGGGTATAGGCCCTATAGCTCAAGCTCCATATAGAATGGCTTCAGCTGAGTTGAGAGAGTTGCAAATTCAGCTTCAGGACCTAATTGATAAGGGTTTCATCCGTCCTAGCATATCACAATGGGGAGCTCAAGTTTTATTTTTGAAAAAGTAGGATGGATCTTTGAGGTTATGCATCGAATATCGAAAGTTGAACCAGGTTACAGTAAAGAACAAGTATCCACTACCACGGATTGATGATTTGTTTAATCAGCTTAAGGGAGCCATGGTATTCTCTAAGATTTATTTGCGATCAGAATACCATCAATTGCGGATTAGAGAGTCAGATGTTCATAAAACCGCTTTCCGATCTCGATATAGGCATTATGAGTTCCTAGTTATGTCATTCGGCCTGACGAATGTACTTGCTGCGTTTGTGGATTTCATTAATCGAGTATTTCGGGCATATCTCGATAAATTTGTCATTGTTTTTATTGACGATATCCTGATCTACTCTACAGACGAGAGCCAACATGCAAGACATTTGTATATTGTTTTAAAGGCCTTAAGAGAATCTCACTTGTATGCCAAGTTCAGTAAATGTGAATTCTGGCTGGACAGAGTTAAATTTCTTGGCCATGTGATTGTGACAGATGGAATTAGTGTTGATCTTGATAAGGTGGAGGCAGTGTTGAATTGGAGCAGACCTACAAGTGTGGCTAATATCAAAAGCTTTCTGAGCTTAGCCAATTAGTACCATCGATTTGTGCAAGATTTTTCACGTATTGTTGCACATCTTACCCAACTTACGAGGAAAGTAGTCAGATTTGAATGGTCAGAGGCTTGTGAGGAAAGTTTCCGGGCTTTAAAGACAAGGCTGACCACTGCTTTAGTGTTGATTGTACCGGATGATAGTGGGGAGTTTAAAGTTTTCAGTTATGCATCCAAGTTAGGTTTGGGATGTGTGTTGATGCAGCAAGACAAAGTTGTTGCTTATGGTTCTCGATAATTAAAGCCTCGTGAAGTGAATTATCCCACTCATGACTTGGAGTTAGCAGTGATTATTTTCGTTTTAAAGGTTTGGAGATATTACTTGTATGGTGTCAGGTGTCAGATTTTTACCGATCATAAAAGTCTTACGTACTTCTTTACACAACCAGAACTGAAGTTGAGGCAAATGAGGTGGATGGAACTATTGAGTGATTATGTGTGCACTTTTGAGTACCATCCTGGAAAGGCGAACGTGGTGGCTGATGCTCTTAGTCAGAAATTTGAAGTTGTTGTGTTGTATATACAAATGACTCGGATGCCACTACTTTCTGAGTTGCGAGCCACTAGCGCATTCCTGTACACAGATGATGACGAACCGGGAGTTTTACTTGCCAACGTCCAGGTTTGATCTATTCTTATTTACAAAGTTCATGACTTACAAGATTCTAATGTATCATTGCTAAAACTAAAGAAACTAGTATGTAGTGGTTGACAACCAGACTTTACCTTGCAGATAGATAGTTTATTGGTGATCAAAGGTAGACTTTGTGTTCCGAATAATGAAGAATTGAAACAGGAGATACTTGATGAAGCTCATTGTTCAGCTTATGCAATGCATCTAGGTAGTACAAAAATGTATCAAACTCTTAAGGAGTATTACTGGTGGCTTAATATGAAAATGGAAATAGCAACATATGTGAGCTAGTGTCTCATTTATCAACAAGTGAAGGCGGAGCGGCAAAAACCTTCAAGCTTGATGCAACCTCTAGAGATTCCAGTTTGGAAATGGGAGCATGTTACTATGGATTTTGTATATAAGCTACCTCGTACATTCAAGAGTCATACAAGTATCTGGGTAGTTGTGGACCGTTTCACGAAGTTTGCACATTTTATACCAGTTCCAGAGAAACTTTTTGTGAGCAAATTAGCTCAGTTGTATATGTAGAAGATTATGAAGCTACATGGTGTGCCTGTTTCTATTATTTCATATCGAGATTCCCTTTTCACTTCACAGTTCTGGAGAGCTTTACAGGAGGTTATGGGCACCAAGTTACGATTCAGTACAGTTTTTCACCCCCAGATGGATGGCCAGTCCGAGAGAACCATTCAGACGCTGGAGGATATGTTGAGATCCTGCGTATTGCAATTTTTGGAGATATGGAATAATTACCAGCATTTGATGAAATTTGCTTATAATAACAGCTTCCACTCCAGCATTGGTATGTCACCATATGAACCTTATAATGGAAACAATGCAAAACCCCGCTGTGTTGGAGCAAGATAGGCGAGAGAAGCCTTATTGGTCCGGATATTGTGCAAGAAACGACGAAGAACGTGCAAATCATTCAAGACAGATTAAAGGTTGCCCAGGATCGACAAAAGAGTTATGTGGATATTAGGAGAAAGAAACTAGAATTCGAGGTTGGTGACTGGATATTTTTGAAATTGTCGCCATGGATTATGCGATTTGGAAAGCGTGGCAAGCTTCAGCCACGATACATCGGACCATATGAGATTATTGAACGTGTTGGTGATGTTGCTTATCGTTTGGAGTTACCATCAGAACTAGCACGTGTTCATGATGTATTCCATGTGTCCTTGTTGCGGAAAGGCATCTTCGACCTTTCTCATGTTATTGTGCCTCAACAAATTCTATTACGCGGGGACTTTGTTTATATTGAGGAACTAGTGGAGATTCTTGACCGTAGAGAGCAGATTCTCTGGAACAAAACCATTCCTTTAGTGAAAGTATTGTGGAGGAATCATGCAGTGGGAGAAGTCACTTGGGAACTAGAGCATCACAGAAGCGAGCAATACCCTCATCTTTTCTAACAGGTATGTTGATTTATGAGGTATTCGGCCAGGATGTGGAGCCAACCGTTTATAGTTTGAGATGAGATTATTGAAATATTTTCGTTATATAGGTTTTTGGGTTCCTTACATTTTAGAAGAGACTATGCCCAATTTTTTATAAGAAATTTTGAAAACTATATAAGGTTGGAAGTTCATTGCGGATCGACCAAGTACCCATATTTGATGTGATTTTTAAACTGGTTTGTTGGGTCCCCTATTTGTTGTTTTGGTATCCACCTTATGGGTGAGTGTCCGAGATTGGACATCTCAGATAGTTTAGAGTGCAGGGTTCTGATAGCAATTTAAGTGCCACTTCTGTGTTGGAATCGCACCACTACTCATGTGGTTATCTTTGTGAGACCCTGGTTTGAGCATTACCGAGGTTGTTAACGAATTTTTCACCGGATGAGAATTTAATTTCACTTTCTTCACAAAAGTTGTAGAGTACTTAATTTTGAACTCGTAAGAATTTTTGGAGAATTTTTTCGGATACGCGAGCTATTTTTTATGCTTATCAAAAGTTCGTGCGAGAAATAAATAAAAAGGAAAACATTTTTAGTCGATTAATTCTCGACCGTTTGATCGCGAGAAGATTGATTTTGGACCGTTGATCTGTCGAGGAGTTTGGGAGTATAAATAGGGGAATTTTAGAAATTAAAATCAGAAATTTGTCTAAAGCCCTCGACCCGTTTCCTCTGGCGACCTGTTTTCTTCAACCCGCTGAACCACCGATTTCGGCCACCTCGGACGACGGAAAAGGATATTGTGATCACGACCCTAGCATAGAAGGAAATTCTGCTGGACCCCAGCAGTAAGCGTAGACTTGTGAGTAGACGTTTATTTATTTTCACAATTGCTGCGAGTTCATGTTTACGCAGATTTACTGTCTCTTGTATTTTATTACAGTCGATTTTGGAGGTATGTTTGTGATGGTTTTATTTTTTGCATCGATACTTTGACTAGTCGGGTCAGACCGGGTTAGGACAAACGCTCTGCCGACCCAGATTATCTCAAGATAGAACAAACCCCCTAAACGATCTCATCACCTTTTTATTTACAATCTTAGAGACGCTTCGGGTTAGGACAAAGATCCTAAGCGCCCACCTCCATATTTTATTTGAGTTTCTTATATTTTAACTCTCTTTATTTTACATAAATTAGCGGAAAAGTATGTTATTACAGATTTATCGTTTTACGTAGTTTATGTTATTTTTGTCCACTCACTCTAACATTTTATATTTTAAATGTATTTCCCTGGACTTTTCGGTTTCCGTCGCCCAGAATGTAGTATAAATCTTAGGTTTGCATGGTGTCCTCGAAGGCTTTGAGTCCACCAATCAGCTCCTCATTTAGTAGGTTCCAGTCTAATGTCAGATCTATTTATATGTATCTTATGTTCATAGAAGTCGCTCGAAATTCCAGTTGTTTATGTTAATTTCAGTTACTCGACTAATAGTGGAGTATGTTCTCTTTGTATTAAGAACCAGCATGTTGTAATTACGTTTTTAATTCCTGAGTTGAATTCTTGGTTCTTGTCTATGTTATTTGTTGAGAAATCCGGATGGACAATCGGTGGTCCACCGTTTGTTTGTGGGAATCTAGTTAGAAGTGTTCTCTTCTTGCAGGTTTTGGGTTGTTCAGTTTCAGGGAAAATTACGTCAAAATTTTTGTAGAAATTTTCAGAGTTAATTAATCATTAGGATTCAATTATAGTTTACTAGCTAAACCATGTAGTTTACTAGCTAAACTTGGGTTAGATCCTTTCAGAAAGCCACTTAAATTTCTAAATATTTATTCGAATAGCTCTTTTTGCTAAGATTTCGTAGTGATTTCATCGCGATTTATTAGAATGGTTTACAAAATGTTGTACATTGCAAGCCATACTAGCCGAACTTAACCAGTTTGACTCTGCTCAATTAAATAAAAAGTTAACCAGTTTGACTTTGGTACAAACGACGAAACCGGTTTGACTTTGATTTGGTTAAATAAAAAGTTGGTGTTTGAACTAGAAAACTTATCCAAACCAACCGGTTCTAGTCCGGTCCGGTTCGTCTATTTTTTGGGTTTCCTGCCCGGGCCTGATTCTTGTCAATAATATCATATTCTTCGTAATCCAATATCACTTTTAAAAGGAATAGTTTCAATTTGCCAACATTCGGTCAAACTTGCTCTTCATAATCCAATATCTTTTTTCAAAGAATTATAAGATTTCACTCTACCCCTTTGTACTACTTCCTAGGCAGTGATGCTTTTATCACTTGAGTTAGCCCACTTCCTCAACACACATCTCGGAGAATATACAAAATTTCTTGGAGACTTTTATCAATTGTTCATAGCATTAGACCACTAACAGATAAGTCTGAATACATTATCTTGAAGCACGTCCGTAAAGAAGCTAATTGTGTGGTATACAAGATTATTGATTGGGATACAACTCAATAAATTTACATATTAGATCATGCACTTCATGCTATTTCATGCTATTCTTGTTCGCATCAGAAATGTTCTTTTGTTCGAAGTTAGAACAAAGGTTGTATTGAAGATCCTCCATAGCTCTTTCTCCTATTGTACACAAAATATATTTAGTTACATATAAACACCACATCATGATAGTTAATAATAGCAAGTTAATAATAACAGATCAAAGATAACTGTAAGATCTATATTAAATGATCATGTATGTTAATGAGCATCTCACAAAAAAATAGTTGCAAACATTATTACCATATTAACATATTCTTATGTTGATATAATGGTGTACAAACTAAAAATTCATTGAGACGAATTAAGGACATGTTTGGTATAACTTTTGAAAAAATATTTCTAAACATAAAAAAGTATTTTTATAAATTTTAGAGTGATTGTTTTAATTGGAAGTGTTTTGAGAAATTTTAGGAAATCATTTATAAGTCTCAAAAGTAATTTTGAATGAAGCACATGAGATAACCGCTAGATGCTTCCACTTGGAAGTGCATGTTGCTAGTAGAAAACCGCTAATAAGAAAATATTGCAGATATTCACACTTCAATTTTTGCTCTCCTTACCCCAAGTTATTTGAATTATTAAATTATTATTTTATCCTTATTTAAATTTACATAAACATTCATATTCTAAATATTTATTACTTCTACATCCCAATAATTATATTACACTTAAATCATATTGGTTAAATTGTATGCGCTCACGGGTGGAAAGGACTTGGGCAAGTCATTTTACAATTTTCTTGAAGTCATTATTAATTATCAATGAGGAATTATTAATAATTAAATTGTTCGTCAAACTTTTGACAAACCATAGGATGATATTGTCAAATGCATTGACAAAGGTTGATATAGTATTTGTCAGCCTTCTGACAAACAATAGTACAAAATTTGTTATGACCCTGACAAACACGATTGAATGTTTCATTAGTTGGACTCTTAACAAACATGTGATCTTTTTTTGTTTATGTGATGACAAACAATTTTATGTTATTTATTTATCTTCTGACAAATTAGAATAAGTTATTTGTTAACACCTTAACGAATAATGTAAAAATGTATTTGTTATTGTAACTTCTTTGACGACTTCTTTCTTTGTCCAGTTTAATTTTTTTATATATATATAAGAGAAGAATGGGGTGGTGAGAATGAGAATTAGAATGTAACTTCAATTATTTCTGTTTATCGATAAATACATCTAAAATGATATTTAAGTAAACAATTTGAGTGTATTCAACATTTTATATTATTTAAAAATTCTCATTAAGTGTAGAGAGTAATAATTAAGGTGAATAGATAAAAAAAAATTATGGTACCAATAACCACACTCATATGGAAAATTATTTTGAGAATTAATCTCAAACAATTAATCATGCCAGTAAAATTAGGGAAGATGAAAAAACGCAGGGAGGGGATGCAATCCAACGCGCAGCCGTGGGGTAAGGTAGCGCGCGCGGAGAAAGAGTTCGCATAGAATCAGTTGCAGATAGGTTCATATATTTAGCGAGAGAGAGAGAGGAGAGAGCGAGTAGGGTTTGTGTGGGGGTGGAGGGAAGCGAGGGTCCGACGGTACAAAACAAAAGGCAATAGAGAGCACATGTGATCACATGATTTTCTCGAACCTAACACCTCCCCTTGTGCTCCCTCCTCCTTCCTGTGATCTACATGACTTTCTTTCGCATGCTCGCCACGTGTCTTCCTTTACTGGACCGCACCTTGAGCCTCATAAAACACTCTTAAAACAAAAACAAAAACAAAAATTTTCTTATGTTATTTTCATAATTTCTACACACATCAATATTTTCTGGTCCGATAATTTTTTGAAATAAAAATAGTACATAAATTGGGGGACATAAAGTCAATAACAACTCCAGGAAACAAACAAGTACAAACTCTACTAAGAAAGAACTAACAGTAAAGTACAGAGAATAAATAACATACAAACCGAACACTACATAGGATACATGAAAAAGAGTTGTCATAATTCTTGAGGGAGCATACACTGTGACACTGGCACGTAAAGGAGACAATCCAAGAAAGCCGAAGAACGAAACATTAGTGAAATTAGGTCTCGTCGGAGCAAAGACCGATGAAGCTGACTCACACAATGATTTAATGAAAAACCTATGCATATTCAAAGGCAAGCAAGTTTCACCATCATACTTGAGCTTATTTCTTTGATCCCAAATTCACCAAAAGAGAGTCGATACAACTAATTTCCAAATCATCATTGTTGACTTAGTAAGAGAGTTGACAATATTTACTTGAAAACAAGTTGAGAATGAAGAACCTAGAACCATTAGAGAGGGAAGATGAAAGGACAAATACAACCATTCCAAATGCATCCGGGTTATATCACACTTCCAAAATAACTGGTTAATTGTCTCAACTTGTTTCAAACAAAAAAAGCTTCTTGAACACATAATTGCACCCCACCGTTAGAGTTGATCGTCAGTCCATATTTTTTGGTTCAACACCTTCCACGCTACTAAGCTTTTCCTCGGCTGCAAAGAAGCATGCCATATTCGAGGACCCCAGTCATAGGGAGGCATAAAAGTTTCAAGGATTTGGTAAGCAGTTTTTGATGAAATCACACCTAAAGCAACTTCTGCCCATACAATCTTGTCTTGCATGCCTCCACTTGGTAAGGCGGTTTTTCTTATAGCCATTTTAATCTCCGGCGACAATTGATCAATCACTTCAGAAACTAACCATTGTTCGTCTACTATGAAATCACTAACCTTATCCTCGAAAAATTGATGATGACGGGCGTCTACGTTAAACGTATCCACCAATCTCTCACCAAACCAGTTATCACACCAAAACCGAATATAGTTACCATTCCCAATTGACCAGCGAATATTTGGCATAAGAATAGGCGGCCAAATCTTTTTAAGACTACCCCAAATAGAGGAGCGTTTAAACATAGTAACTGGTTTCAAACCTTTCATAAGAAACCTATTATGTAAGAAGCAAACAACAGGGCTTACCATTGAAGCAACGTCCCAACACCTTTAAAGTAAAAGAGCTTTTTTGATTTTGTTAAAACCTTTACACCCAATCCCCCAAAATCACAAGGAATACAACACACATTCCAAACAATGAGAGAAGATCCTTGTTTTAATGGATCTCCATTCCATAAAAAATTGCACACCCATGTTTGAACTTTTTTCAACAAAGACACAAGCCACTCGTAGACTTGGAAGCTATAAATTAAAATACCCTGAATTACCGAAGTAATGAGTTGAAGTCTACCAGCTTGAGATAATTGTCGACCTTTCCAAGCAGATAAGTTACACCTAACTTTATCAGCAATAAGAGATAGATGATCTGATTTTGGTTGACAAACAAAAATTGGAACACCCAAATACTCAAACGGCAAGGAACCAACCTTAAACTCGAAAATGAAATTTATCAAAACTGCATGAGGCTGCGCATATCTCCCAAAAAAAACTTAAAACTTTGCATGATTAATCACTTGACCAGAATTAGTGTCATACTCCTTTATTAAGCCCATAAGAGAAGCTAAACGTTCATTATTAGCTTGCAAATACACCATCACATCATCTGCAAAGATTGCATGCGTAGGAGGATTGACACCGAGAGGAGCCGCCATAGGCCTAATCTTCTCTTGTTGTACAAGTAAGGAGATGTCACGATTCAAAACTTTCTCCGCCAAACAAAATAAAAGAGAAGATAATTGATCTCCTTGTCTAACACCGCAAGAACAATTAAAAGTAACCACTGATTTTGCCATTAACACAAACAGATAGATGCGCCGAATGAAGCAGTGCACTAATCAGAGTTACAAAAGAATCACTAAAACCAAAACTCTGGAGGACCCTTATCAGAAATTCTCAATCAAGCGTGGCAAATGCCTTATTACTGTCTAACTTTATAGCCACATTCTCATCCATACAATGCGGGTCAAGGAGATTAATACATTCCGAAGTAGTAATAATGGAATCTGTGATCACTCTACCCTTTATGAAACCATTTTGTTGCGGAGAGATAATACGAGAGGTCACACAACCCAATCGATCGGCCAACATTCTAGTGATAATTTTAAAAACAAAATTTGTCAGCAATAGAACGATAATCCGTGACCATCTTCGACTCTTGTGACTTTGGAATCAAGGTGATGAGATTGTTATTGAAGTGCGACACTGTCGAGCTTATTATTGGTCTCGAGTATGACTTTGTTGAAGATTTTATTATTTTGATAGACAAAACGTACATGTATAGTGTTTGCATCATCCATTAACTAGCAAAAATGTGTTGGTGTAATTAATTTCAATTTTTTTATTATTATTTGAATTTCATAAAGTTTCACGCATTTTTCACAATAAATAAATAAATTTAAATCACATAAATCAGTTTTAGGGTGATTTAAACTTTTGATCCAATATAAGAATAATATCAAGTGATCACTACATAGAGATCATGACTCTTTCATTTTATAGCTTCATCTCCTCATTGTTGGTTCCACCATCATACTCTCGAGTCTTGATCGCCGTGTTCTAGCTAATTCATTTCTATTTGATTCGCTTTTGATTGGAAGTTGATGCTTACTATGATCCATGGTGAAGCCAAGTTGTTTCATTCAGGTTTGTGGATAGAAGCTAGAATGTCTACTATATTAATATATTTTAGTGTGTTTAAGTCAATTAATTTGTTGACACATTTAATTTTAATTATCCACAGAGAATAATTATAATCTTTTCAAAAAAAAGAAGACTAATCATAATTTTTATAATTTTTTTCATTATCAACTCCTATTACAACAATTATAGGCGGTTAATCCGGCATGCGTAGTATTATGGAAAACGAATATGGGCGAGGCGCGGCCGGGGTGAGGTGGTGTAAATGGAGAAAGAAGAAAGTGGTGGTGGTGTTTCCAAGGAGGAAACCAGCGGAGTTTGATTGTGATTTGATGATCATCGGGATCCATACTCTGTGACTTGCTTGTGTAGTTGTGTTGGAGAGAGAAGAGATTTGGTTACAATGTGTTGGGCATATGGGGCTCCATGTGATCAGAACCCTCCTTACTCCCCTGTTTCTTCCCCTGCGCGAGCTGTCACATTCACACTACCAGCTAAGCTTACACAAGAACCAAAACACAATACGGCCTGTTCTCTCTTCATTGTTCTCCTTTTTTTTTTCTTCTATTTATTTCTCTATTTTTAATTACTCCAGGAGCATTTCTTGGATCACAATCAGTCACAGTCCAGATCCTCTCCCCGCATAACTTGTTGATGCGGATTTAGTAAGACACATGGGCGTGTCGTTACCATGTCTACAGTGTACTACACACACCCACAATAACCATGACCGAACCGATTTACTGAAAAATTCTGATTTTTATGACAATTACTGATGTATGGGTATATAATTTCTTCAGATTTGCTTGCCCTAAAATTTTGATACGAAATCGATCAAATTTTTCAATCGTATTTCTCTTGTTCATTTGAATTTTAATTATTTTATGTCTCCCGAAATGAAAATTCATTATCTTGCCATTTCACCACACACACATCATACATATTAAAACATGATGTTACTGCCGACTAAAATTTGCATGACGAGATTGAAACTTATAGTCGATTTTAGTGTGCACATACACAAATGATGGATCAATTTGCTTAGCAAATTCAAATGAAGGAGAGTCAGTCCAAACTTATTGGAAACAAAGTCAGTTTACAAACGACATTGGAAGTCAATTTGTAATCTTAACAAGATTAGCATATAAGACATATCCAAATTATTAGTCTTTATCATTGATTTGGACAATTTTATCAAACACATTATCAAGCAAGAATGGAAGTTTGATTTTTTTTTTTTGGAAGTAAATCATGGATCAAAGTTGGAGATTCTTCTGCAAATGGGCTGATGCATGTGGAGAGAAGAAGGGGACCCTTGTGATGGGTGGTCATTGGGACAAAGCATACGTGCAAAAAGGGGTCCTTATATATCACCATCCATATAGATGTACAGCAAAGTAGTCGAGATGTATTGAATAATAATGGCACAGAGCTATGTGAACCCATTACCCCTCCATCCCGCCATAATAATAATTATAATCACAAGCGAGAGATGATCGAATTCATCATGGACATGCTTGCTGAGTCGCTTCTGCTGCTGCTGCCTGCGCAGAGAGAGTCAGAGAGGAATTGAACCTGTTGTATTGCTTGGATGTCCATGGTAGCCAACTCATTTAATTACTTCCCACCACCAAACTGTACAGTGTACTGATCGATTTACACGTCCCCAGCTGGCGGCCAACTCCCCATCCATGGTGTTGCTTCAACTTGGCTCAGTGCTCCTCTGTTCCTAGCATGTCCAAACAGTTCAAAGTGAAGAACTTGTTGCGGACATGGGTACTCTCTAATTTCTATTCTACACATGGGCGGAGGCAAATGGTAGCTGCTCCGGCTGGAGCCGGGCCTAAATTTTACTCAATAATTATAAAAAAAAATAGAGATGCAAAAACAGAAATTGAAGAAAAAATTAAAAAAGGAAACTATGTTGCTCACGTGCACTTCTCCTCAAATGACCAAATTCCTGTCTCAGTTGTATATCTCGCGGTTTACATAGAAGAAGAAGAAGAATAAGAACACCTTCATGGCTTCACCACTTCAGTCGTGAGTGGAGCTCTTCATTTCAGTCGATGCCTCGCTGGCTTGTCAGTCCCTAACTTTTTTGAGTTATCCCCTTCTTCTTATCTTTTAGGTATTCTCTTCTTTTAAATTCAAGAGTTAACGAGTTATATAATATGAGATTTGAGTTTCATAAAATACCATGTTCTTGACGATTTTTAAAATTGTGGTTTATGAATTATAATATAGATTATTGAAATTAATCATGGTTAATAGATAATAGATTTGATTCAACATGACAACGTCACTTTTGACTTGTATCGACTAATGGTTGAAACAAGAAAGTTAGTATTCTTCCCAATGATTTGTAGATTGATTCATTGATATGTCTTGTGTTGACTCTTCATGTGTCTACTGCAACAACAAATGAAGCATTTTCATCTATGAAGATTTTGAAACTACTCTTCGAAATAAGATGAGTGATGAGTTTCTTGATGATTCAGTGGTTCGCTATATTGAAAGAGTATGCCAAAAGTATTTATAATGATTCAATTGTTGTTGAGTTTGAAGTAAGCAGACTTCGAAATATGAGGTTTAGTTAATTATTTACAATGTAAAATTTATAATCACAGGATTTGGTTGTTACAATAACAAAAGTGTGAGGATGAGCCTCCTAATAGATTACAAATTAAAAAAAATAAAAATGTGTTGCACAATACAACACTGTAGGTTTCAAAATCTTGAATCCCCCCTGATTCTACCTCATACAATGTATCCTCGAATCCGCTTTACTTTGCAGACTCGAGTTTTGTAGAGTCTTAGTAAATGGTTTACTAAATACACTGAAAGGGCGCCCTTCGGATCAGAAATAAACACACTGTTCTCACAATGCAAATTATGACGTTGTAAAATTAGTCCGACATTGTACCGTAATCTCACAATTCACATTCTCCATTTAACATTTCACCATTCATATTCAATAGAGAATTACTCCTCGGGACTGGGAGCCTTGGGAATACTCTTGACATCGTCAAAAACCAAAAACCGAAAACAGCTAAAATGAAGCAATGGTTGCGAGTAGTTATGTACTTTCGATCGGACACCCCAACATTCATTTGAGGCGAAGAGCATGGGTCGACTGGTCTCTGAGATGAGATCATTAAGATGCATCCGAACCATTGGCACTGATTTCCAATTTCATGCCTCAGTGCATGTATCACCCAAGAAACAACCTAAGAGTTGAGCTTCCTATGAGGGAACAAAGAGGAACACCAAAACAAAGATGTTATATATCTTCCAAAGTCTTTATTCGTAGCAGAGGCACCCATAATCCCTTGCCCTTACCTGCATGCACTCTGCAATGTCGTTTTTAAGTCTTACTATGACTTCTGGTTTCATCTCAACTATACATAAACTCCATATCCAGTTATATATGTCACAACTCAAAACACGTATGTTAGGGTTCCGTTTACATCCCAGGATTGGATTGTACGTATATGCAAGTTCTAAAACGGTAAAACCTCTCTACATAAAGAAATACAGGACAAATCAACAATAAAGAACAAATACAGGACAAATCAACAATAAAGAACAAAATAAACTGCATTTAGGCCACATCTACAAACGAACACTGATGACGGTATATCTCATTCGGATAAAGGATGGAACATTCTAATAGGGAGACGCTATCAGTTCTGACTCCACACAATGGTGGAGTTAACACCTCCAATTTATTATTTATCCAATTCAAACGGAGTCCACATGGAAGTATTATTCTAGAGTACACAGTATCTACTATCTCCTTCAGCTATTACTGAGAACCCCTAGTATATAGCAAACGTATTTTTTGCAAACTGTGCTACCTTATTGATGCAGAATATAGAAAGTACTATATCTATGGTTTGCTTAGATTAGGGATACTGTTAGATATTCATGATAGCCCTATTATTATTAGGAATCATCCATGATCTATCCTACTTGTTCTAGTATTATCCTATATTCTCTATAAACTGGCATTGTAATAGTTTGTTAAGCAGACCGAGTGACAAAGCAGAGTACCTTTGCTCCTACTCCTCTGGCTGTCTCCCTAGTCTGTCACTTTCTCACCCTGCTTCTTCTAGTTTCTCTACTAAATCTCTGATCGTTCTCTTCTATCCCTAATCTAAGCAAAAACTATAGATATATATACTTTCTATATTCTGCATCACTTATGTTCAGCAACAGGTTATATTCTGGGTCTTGTGTCCGGGAGTTTCATTTATGAATTTGAATGTATAGTTTCACAGACATAGTTTCTTGTGGCAACATAAATGTACTTGTGTCTAAAATAACAAAGAAAAAAGCTCTTGCTCTTTATAAAAGTAAAAGCCTCCATCGCCTGCTTTCAACCTCCGTTGGAGTGCTTAACCATCCCATTGGAGGAGCCTTCGTCCTAGGCATGAACTGTGCTCATCTTTAGTCCTACTCATGAGCTGTGCCCCATCTTCATCCACTTCAAGACTACAGCTCCATTAGGGACAACAGTTCTATGACTGATAAATCACCGGTCTAAATGCTTCCCTAGTACATCCTTTGCATGCCGAACTGAACGGTTTCAACTTTACGATGGGCGGTCACATTGGCAGCAGCAGCACCGATCCCACCATATGGGGCCTTTGACTGCAAGAAATTTGAGTCAATAGCAATCCGGTCATCATGTTCCACCTTGTTGACGCCTACCCGTGTCATAAAAAAGGGGTTTGTGTCAATGTTGATAGCTACCTCTGGTGCTACTTTTGTTGCCATGCCACAATGTACAGCTTGCTTGGTTTGTGAGGAAAAATCTCTATTCACTTCTACTGCAAACCTTTCTTGACTTCCAGCAGTGGGTTTGCGATAACAATAAGAAGGAGGGACAGCCTGAGGAGGCATTATGGAACTTCTAACAAGTGTCCTCCTGTCGTAGGCATCTTTTAGAACGTTTCCATTTTCATATGGTACAACAGGCCCAACAACTCTACCTGGTTTAGCTGGATAAGTAAACCAATCTAGTTAAGACGAATTAAAGAATATAGAAGAGCTACAAAATCTTTAAGGAAGTTGCTGACAGTACCCATTGGAATTTTTTGTGGTGCTTGCATTGTTCTTGATACATTCACATGTATCTCTTCAGCATGTCTCTGATCTTTTAAGCAAGGAAAACTTTGTTGGTCTTTAGCAGGAACCGTATTTGAATGTACAATTGTAGACCTGTCATCAAATAATGCGTTTTGAGCTTGTCAATATAACCCTTTACATAATTTAACCATGCAGCTTTCACAGAGCTAGAAAAGGTACTCAACCTGGCTACATATGAGTCAGCCTTGTACTATAACCGCAGTTACTGTGTATGGAGTAATTGAAATACTTATTGAGAGTGAATCTCTTCAACAGGAAAAAAGAAACACAAGGGATGGATTTTTTTACCTAGGGAGAGATACGTGCTTCCGTTCAAGTGGAATAACTGGAGCACTTTTACCACTGTTCTCTTCAAGATGAGCAAATTGCTTCTTGAATTGATCAACAGCACTGCATATAAATGCACAAAAAACATCAGGAAAGAGGTAGCAAGAAAAGAACTTAATCGCTCTATGCAACATTTGATCTCGTTAATCAAGTAAATACGGCTGTGTGAACCTTGGATAAAGAAAATTTGTCCTTTCGCTCCCATTAGTGTAGTCTTTTAGCAATTGAGGATGGTATTCCAATATCTCCCTGAAAATTAGCTCCCTTATATCTTCTTTTGTGACCCTTCGCCTCTCAAATTCGAACTCCATCTTTGTAATCGGCTGGCAAGAAGGTTCCCTCTCAATCTTTGACAGACCCTTAAAATAAGGATCAGCGAGTGCCTGAAAAAGAATAATCTCAAATTCAGCACATTCACATCCAAAATGTCTATATACAAGTACTGGCCTAGATCATTGCTCAAGACATGCCACAAATAGCACTGATGCAAATAACAGAAAACACGAGAAAAACAGCTATAGTAATATATAATGCCTGACCTCTTCAGCAGTTGGCCGGTCCTTTGGATCAAAGGCGAGCAATCTTTGCAAAAGCCGTAGTGCTAAAGGATCAGCATTTGGAAATTTCTGAGCAAACGACACAGGTTGTTTTTTCCTCATACTAGTTAGGTATCTCCTTGCCTTTTCATTTCGAACCTGCACATGGAATTAGATGATCTTTATTATGAGCCTATCTAGAGTCTAAACGTGTATAAAGACCAAAATCAATACAGAGAATAGCATCCAGTTCTTTATACCCGAGATATGGTATCCAATGAGGGTGTTCCAAGCAAATCAGTCATCAAATCCAGCTGGTGGACAACATTCTTTCCGGGAAAAAGTGGCTTTCCAGTTAATACTTCAGCAAAGATGCAGCCGATACTCCATATATCAATTGCGGGTGTATACTGAATTTCAACAAATTAATAGGGTGGCAATTAGATCATACTAGAAAGTAATTTTACAAAAAAACGACTGTCACACTGCTTCTAACATTTGACACTGAGTAGTGTGTTAACAATGTAATGATGCCTTTCACTCGTCCACGTCAATATGTGAGTAACAAAACAATTGACAACCTCCATTCAACACGAGAAAAATATACATTGGTGTCAAAATGCCACCACCATAGCATATATAAGCTGAGTATGAGAAGTATTGGTTTGTGGTTGTGAGAGCAAAGCTGGAATAATTACAGGTGAAAGAAATATGAATATCCATAAGCAGTCATCTTAGCTGAATGAGCACAAAGATGTACTTAGTAACTAGATATAATTCTACCTACTCAGAAACCATAACACTCTTAAGGTGTAGCCAAATTAAAAAGGTAAAAATCTTCTGTGAAGTTCTACCTTTGAGAAAAATGATCCACAAAGCTCTGGAGCTCTATACCATCTAGTTGCAACATAGTCCTGTAAAGGTGATGACTATTAGCAATACATATAACTTAGATGATAAAGAAGTCACCATTATATAAACATAGGTTCATGTGAGATAAACTACATAACATCATAAATTGAATACCGTCCAAAATATCGTCGTAGGTGTATCATTGAATGCAACTCTTGCTAAGCCAAAATCACATATTTTCAGCTTGCAATTTGCGTTTGCCAATATGTTCTTCGGTTTCAAATCACGATGGTACACATTTGCTGCACAGGTAGACAAAGTGTCAGGTACATTTCAAATTTAATTATATCCGAAATAACAGACAAATTAAAGAAGGCGAGGACAACAGCAAAACCAGGAAGAGGGGCAAGGCTATAATTAGGGAGAGAGTTCCATGCACAATCCATATAATCACCATGAAAAGCTATATGGCAAACCCAATCAACCAGTAGAAACAAAAAAGAGCAGAAAACATATGTCTATTATACATGTGGATCATGGTCCAGCAACCACTCTCATGGTTTTGATTTGTTACTGTTCTTTTTGCATTTTCCGAAATTGAAAAACATATTGATAAAACAGCAAAGAATACAGTGACATGTACCAGTGTGGATATACTTCAATGCACGAAGCAGTTGGTAAAGAAAGAACTGATAGTGTTCTCGTGTCAGGTCATCATTCGCTTTGATAACTTGATGAAGATCTGATTCCATGAGCTCAAAAACAACATATATATCTTTAAAGTCTCTTCTAGAAGGTGGCAGCATAATGTGTTTGATTTCAACAATGTCGGGATGTCGGAGGAGTCTGAGAAGCTTTATTTCACGAAGAATACGAGCAGCGTCAGATATATGTTCAAATATGTCATGTATCTTTTTTATAGCCACTTTTTCGTTCGTGTGAGTGTCTATTGCTGAGCAAACAACGCCATAGCTTCCTTTTCCAATAACTTCCTGAATTTTGTAACGATTAGCATCACCATAATCAGAGAAGAACTCCATCTCTGTTTGATTCTGCAGCATTGAAACCCAGTTAGATCAGTATCCAGTATTAATTATTAACAGAAACACAGCAGAATGCCTGTATTAATTCACAAACAAAAACACAACACAATGTATATAAGTATCTATATCCCAAGATACCATGCACTGAATACAGTCATTATATATCTAAATTTATAAACTGCCAGTTTGACCAAGCATTACTATCCATCTGAAAGAGCCAGTTTTCATGTCGACATGTTATTTTTCAGGAAAATTCAAGGTCAACTGTGACTGAATACAAATAAAATGAAAATGAGAAAGGCAAATAAGATCAAAAACGTCAATATTCCCAGAACTGCCAGTAAAGATGTCCTACTGATTCATTCATTCCTCGGTGAACATACTAAGGACAGCCAAAAGGAAAAATGAAAACGATGACAAGTAGACAGACTGAGAAAAACAAAACTAGAGAGAAATACCACTATAGTAATACAAATCTGTCCAACAAAAAAGAGAGAGGAAGAAATTGGCATATAATGAGCTAAAAAGAAATGCATAAGTATAAAATTCCAGGAGTAACAACCATTCCAGAATAAGAATGGAAACCACCTTCCAACGATTATGCATTTAACTTATACCGTTATCAATTATGACTGCTACATATATACATCTAGAATCCAAAAGCACCTCTCTTTTTTCCATCTTTCCTCAAAGTTGAGATGTGATTTGATATCTAACACCAGTTAGAATTATAATTCCCCAGCTAACAGAGGTTTCAAGCAATCAGCAAACCAAAAGCTTCAATCTTTACAAATGACATGAACTGTGCCTAAGATCTACTTGTGAACTCTCACAGCTCAAAGATCATAAAAATCAAAACTTTCTCAGAAAACTCAACATCTACACATCCAATAATGCAGAATTACACACATAACAACGTTTCGATGATCACGAGAATAATCGGAAACCGAAAACTAATGCCAATAACTACAAAAACTCAATAATGAAAACACACACAATAAGACACTGACCTTCTTGGTATGATCCTGCTGCATTATTGCCGCAAACCCAGAACTCAAATTCAGTAAAGAAAAACTTGAACCCAAAGTTGAGATTGAGAATTGAGATCAAGTAGAAGCAAAACAAACAAACAAAAACCGAAAAGGAGTCTGAATTATGAAAAAGAGTTCAGCCACATTTGCCCCACCTACCCCTGCTTCTGATGACAACAAGCCCACAATGATCCCAGCTCAAATCTCTGACCCAACATAGAACCCAGAAAACCAAATCCCTCATGCACTTGAAAGCCTCTAATTCCAACCCCAAGATCACAATCACAGAACAATAATTAGACCCTTTACCAACTACCACCATAAATTATCAGACAGCGCATAAAGCTTGAACATTTCGCAACACAGACCCAAAAAAACCCACACCCCTTTTTATAACTTGACTTGAATTGGCCACAAACAACAACAAAAATCAGAAGCAGAGAAGCAGAACAAGCAGATAAGCAGACTTTGTATGTGTGCTAGCTGCAAGATCTAAACTTTACACCGACAAAATGGGTAGGGAGAGTCTGAGGCCTCAGAGATAGGGGAAGAGAAGAGAGAGAGAGATTACAGAGAGGAATAAATCTAGGGAACGCAGAGCTAAATAAAAATGGATGGTGTGGTGTGGTGCGCTTTCGTGATCGTGTACTTTAGCAGTAGTAGCGTATAGATACAGATAAGGATGAGAGAGAGATACGAATAGGAAGTGGCAGTGAGATTAATTACGACGTAATGTAGGGTTAGTTTCAGATCACAAGGAGATGGGTTTTTTAGACAAAACAAAAAAAATAGAGAAATGTCAAATTTTTAGCTCTCACTTTTACTTTAGACAAAACAAAAAAAAATAGAGAAATGTCAAATTTTTAGCTCTCACTCGTACTCCATATTACACTCTTAAAATAGGGAGATCCCAAGAGGTCCTAAATTTAAGAAGAGAGAAAGAAACTCTTAAATTTTTTGAAACATTAATTAATTAAAGTAATTTTTATATGATAAATATGATTACATGATGATTATTATAATTTGAAGAATTTAATTTATTGTATATTTTATTATTTGTATTTATGTCAAAAATCAATGTTTTGTAAATTAAATAATTTTCAAACAAAACTATTATAAATTCAATGTGGCTGCCTAATTGTTTTTCAATATTATAGAATTTAATTTATAAAATATTTTATATTATTTCTTTAAATTTTTGTTAAATATAAATAGATTAAGAGTTTAATGAAATTATTAGAAAAATACATTTAAAAGTAGATGCATTAAATGTGACTTCTTATTTTTTTGCATGGTTAGAATATAAATTTTTTGACTCCCTAAATATTTAAATTTTAATTATTTTCTTAACAAACCTGTTGAAAAAAAAAATAAAGAATACCCACTAATGCTCTAACAGAAAAAGAACATAACCTTCTTCAGGACTTTCGTTTCTTGTACGTGCTAGCTCATTATTCACAACGACTCACACGCTCTGGTTGTGTCCAAATTATAAATCCAAACTTAGTTATATATGATGATGCATTATATCGTATAGTTTATACATGAATGAAACTACGGTTATAATTGTAGTGTTGAACAATAATTTAGAGAGGTGCCTGTACGTATTACTTTAAAACAAATTAAATAGTTGATATATATACTTTGTGAGAATACGTCGAACATTGTTGCCGGTGTATTATCGAGTACGTTTGCAAGTTTTTTCTTTCTTTCAGAAATGTGGTGACCGACGAGATATGGAGGTGAAAATTAAGAGAGGTTGGTAGTTGGTTTAAGCTAGGGAAAAGGTCGATCTACAAAGTGCCACATTGCCTAATATATAGAGCAATGCACTTTAATTTTGTTACTTTTGTTAGAGTGGATGGACCAAAATGATGACAAAATCAATGAGATAGTGAAAATAATTGGATTGGATCCCAAATTTGATTTTTTTTTCTTTCCAATTTATATAATAAGAACATGACTTATGTGCAATGAGAAACAAAATCATATCTAATTCCTCCAATAAGAAATTGATCTATGCATCATACATGCATTTATGTAAGAATGTGACCTAGATTGAAGTTTTGTCATCTAAATTCCATCGATGGTCGTATTTAATACGAACGGTAATAGAACCCCGGGCCTAAATTGTAGTTAGATGTCAAGATAGAAGTAGTACGTATAGGAAAACATAACAAGCATAATAGAATGACCAAATGGCATAGTTTACACGTACTATTAGAAAAAAGGTTTTAACTACGGCGCGTACAATTAGCTATATGTGCGCGTATCATGGAAGAGTTATATAAAGGAAAGAGCAATGTTATGGCCGAGCCAAAATTTGTGGTCTTAATTTTAAGTATTAATTTCGTATCACATAAATAATTTAGATTTTATATTTATGTCAGCCATGTCAATTTTCATAAACCAATTGTAACCCTTCATTTTTTTTCTTCTTATTCTTTTTGCTCAAATTACTTAAAACAAAAGGACAAAAAAATTAATGAAAACTGAAATCATAGAACCCTAGTTTATTAGAAATTTGAAAAATTATTAAACATTTTTAAATGATTAGAATGGAGCAAACGGTTTGAGTGGATTAATTGAACGATGAATTCAATCCATGAAGATTGAATTTTGGACTTTAATAGATTTAATCATGTGTGTGTAATTTTTATATATAATAGAGTTTGAATCCTGAAGTATCCACTCCATCAATATATCATTTGAGTATCTGTAAACCCAGAAGTATATTTAATTACCTAGTCAAGAAAACTTTCCCATCATAATTGTTCTCTCTCTTTCCTTCTCATCTAGCTTACCTGGTTGTTTTTAATTCAAGTTTTTATCAATCGCTTTCTATATGCATGTTATAGTGCTGATGGGCGAGAAAACAGATATAATATTTTTAAGTAAGATATATTAATGTAGTAATAATAAATAGGGTTTATCGAACACAAGGAATTGGCGAGACTAAATCTTAAAACACTAACTAAACGCGAATGCCAGAAAGCTGACAGACTCAACCACATGAGTGACATGACACTAAGTACACTACGAACCTAACCTAAACAGACTCAAATGCTACAAAAATTTGATACAATACACTAGCTAGACACAGTGGTGGATTATCACAAAAAATTTGAGAGTATTCTGAGTTGATTTGGGTATCGAACTAAATCGGCTAACTACAACTACGTGCAGAAAATAAATGCAGAAAATAAATATGATTATAAATGCAAGATGTTAAACTATATGAATGAAAAGTTAAGAGGAACGCAATTCATCACCTCCATTACATATTTCTAATACATACTAGACCTAATGTACATATCTCATGAATGAAAGTTCTCAGGAAGAATCATTCGTTACGACTACAACCCATTACCTAATCATTATGCCTATGTGAGTTTGTCATGGACCTCCCTCAAATCTATCCCTCTATTGAACTCATAGTCATGGACCCCAAGGTTTAAAAAGAAAAAAGTATTAAGTTATAGAAAAGGTTTGAGAAGCTATAAGGGTTCACAGGTACACTATGAGTGTGTCCTACTGGACCTAGGATTTTAATCACCCAACGGTTTCTCACCTCTGTTGGTGAATCACTATAGAGAATTCGGTGGAAGAAATTATCTCCAATCACTCGTATCTTATGATAATAGAATCCTAGCATATATACTAAGTTGCGCGCCAAAGCAAACATACAAGAATTCATGGTGAATCTCACAAAGAACGAAACCTCATTCAAAAGAATATGCAAAATTAGATCAAAATGTACGCATTAAAAAGACTTCATGTACGGGGCTTCAAGCAGCCCCTTAACACGGTGTTTAACTACTAAAAGTCATAATAAAAGAATCAAAATAAATTATAGAGTTCACAGATCAATAATGGATGAAAAAGATGAACTGCCGTCCAATTTCGATGGATCGAAGGTTGATCTTTGATGGATCGAAATTGGTCTATGGCTCTCCCGTGGCTGCTCCTTCCTTTGCTCGAGTTCCTCTATAAAATTTCTGATTAGCCTTTCAAAAAACCCTAAAATGGGTTTATATATGTCTCATAATTGATCTCCTCAAGTCCACATTGGAATAGACTTCTTTAATTACACAAAACTCCTTAAATCCATATTGAGCTAGGAATCTTTTATTTGTTTCATTTCCCTTTATTTTTTCACAAAATATATAAAATAATAAACATAATTAAATACTCAATTATATAACAATAAATTAAACATAATAAGTAAATTGAACACCGAATAAACGCATAAATATACAACTATCAACTATCGATCTACACATATATACATATAGATGATTGTACGTGTTGATTCCTCCGTGTGTGTATATATATATATATATATATATATATATCTACACAAGCATTTCCAGTCTTTATTAATCTTCCCTTTCGGTTTTGTTGATTCTTCCTTTAATCAATGAATTACTCTATCAACATCCCTAACCATGAAATTGATTTTGCTTGGACCAAAACTCCAGATAATCGAATTGATACCTATAACTCTATGACTGCTAGATTAACGTGGGAACTTGAGAAGAGAAGTTTGAGAATATTTATCGGGCATAGTTTTGAACAGAAGATGAATCGATTGATTTTTTAGTTTTTATGTTTTTTAAAATGGATCAAAATGGGTAATATAATATTTTAATGATAATCACATATGATCAAATATAATGACTTGACGTATATTGATGACATGACAATGGCATAATATGCCACCAAAGATCAAGGTCATGATTCTTACGCCTTCCTTAAGACCATAAATCATTTTCTTAGAGGAAACTAAATGTTTGCTATGCCTGTCATGAACATCCACTACCACATTTTTGGGCATTATCAACGAAATGGAAAACTAAAGCCGACGATTTAAAAAATCGTCGACAATAGTTTTCCCTATTGCCGACGATTTTTTAAATCGTCGGCCTTAATTTTTTATTTCGTTGGTAATATCCAAAAATGTGGTAGTGATCATAATGCCTTAACTCGTTGATACTTAGCCAAGTAAACGTATAAATTATGTGATCCAGAAAATACTCGAGGTTTCATAATTAAATTTGAAAATGAAGATAAACGATGGAAGTCTATTTTATTAATTCTAAAACAAACACACTTTGACAAAATAGCTAAATATATGCATGTCTTCTTAGTTTGATCGGGAAATTGATTAAAAATTTATAATCAGCCTGCATGTTTTTGTATATATTACGTATACTGATATACTAGCTTCAAACATGAAAGCAAGCAACATACCTTCCAACACAGACGTTTTATCTACCATAGCTGAAATAAGAACCCACGAAGAGAACAAAATAGATGTACTCGATCATGTACCCAATTAGTTTCTTAGATTTCTTTATTTTTCTTTCTTTCTTAATAGTCGTTCGATTGCAATTGACTTGCAAAGTTGGAATCATAAAAGGGAGCGAGGCATATATATGTACCGATGTACGTGGTGCATATATATTAGAATTGAATGGACCGAACACGAACGGTTATACCTAAATAGATTAAAAGAGACAAAAGTCTTATAATTTGGCAGCTCAAAAGCTCGCCACAGACGAACTAGCTTCAACATTTGAATATTTGATTCCTTCAACGTTTGAATCATCATATTGATCGAAATGGGCGTGGAGGCCGACCACAAAAGTTGGGAAGGTGCAATCCCATCGTTTTCCATTGATCATATTAACCTATACAAAAAACAAACCTTCAAAGCAAAAGAAAAGTATTCTATCTCACTTCTTTTATATCTCCGGCCCCAACCTTTTTTCTTACATGGATGTTTGGTGGTCTCTATCATATGTAGCATTGTATATTTCCCAAAGGTCGGTTCCATTCCCTAGTTTCATTTCAATGTGGTTCATACACCTAGCAGAAGACAACATATATATGTAGCTGAATGAAGCATATATATTAGAAAACGATGCAATCGACACTCATTAAACAAAGATGACTTACTACACTTTGCTTTCACAATCACGCATGGTGTATTGTGGTTGAAGAGAGAGGAGGTTAATTTCCGAAAAAATAATGAAGTTGTCATTTTCATTCAATCATTTTGCTAATATGTATGTGTTTGGTAATGGAAACTAGAAAGCTATTTAATTGGGTTCCCAAGTACATGTGTTTTAACATCATAAGCTCGTTTATGGTCATAGATTGATTGTGCATTATCTAGTGTATACGCATGTTAGGAACATTCAAGGCATGGCCAACATATATATTACAAGATGAGGAAGAGTTTATATGTGTAGATATCTTTCAGGATCTCATACTTTTTAGATAACCACTCACTACAATAATGTTGTTTTTCTTTTTCGATTGAAATTACGACAATGTTCTTGCTTTTTCAAAAACGTATTCTTATCAAATTTGGGAAGAGTATTTTTTTTTTGATCGGTACAAAAATTTGGGATAGTTTAGAAGATCAGCTAGCTAGCTTTATTTTGGTTGAGGAAACTAATGTCAGGTTGGTTTAATTAATCTTAATGGCGGCGCATATTTTTGATATAGCCTAAGCTTTATTTCCTTGAAATGTTTGATGATCGAATTATCTGAAAGAGACTAACATATAAAGAAATTAACCAATCGGTGTCCGAACTTCTTTATCTAGCTCTAAATACAACAAAATTAAAGGTCCAGTCGCAATGGCCAGCCATCATGATGTAATTCCAAGCAAGACAATGGTGGTTCTTAATCAAGAAATGCATATGTGCATGCCATTCTATCGCATGCTTATAAGTTATAAGTGCCTAACAACGTTCATAGTCCATAAATTCGATCGATCTAGATGTGCGTGGCGAATACATTAACACTCACCGGCCAAAGCAGATCGAACTTCTTCAACATAAAGCAAAACCATCAACACATACAGACACACACTAGGATAGAAAGCACCAAAAGCTAATGGTTCCATCACCGGCTAGCACTTCTCCTCTGGATCAACTTTTATCACAGATGGCAGAAGGAGAGAAGAAAAACCATAGCCCACGACTTACTCACAAAATCCCACTACCAAGCAAAGCTATATTTTCTTAAGAAAGATGTATATGAAGGCACTAACATGTATATATATAGGGCCGGGCCGATCGATCGACCACAGAATTTAGCCGAAGGTAACTCTCAGTATAATGGGCGTTAAATTACCAGTGGAAGATTACGACCTGCCCAACCCATGCAGACATTGCACGCAGACAAAGCTAGCAAGCCCTAACCCTAATTGCTTGCATGTGAGGTTATCCATCGCCACGTGCGACACGTACACCTCAAAAATCAAACGCAGCAAAGCTACACCTTACATACGTGTACGTATTTAACCGCTCTACCGACTCTACGTACGTATATCGATATCCAATACCGTATGTATATTATTAGTATGTACATGGGAGGAGGAGGATATATATACGATTAATATCCGGAAAAAGTGAACTTTTGCCGATATATCAATATGATGCCCAAACTCCCGAAACTATATCTACATGCATGATGCCTAGCTAGAACCATTTTTCGTTACGACTCTGTTAACACTAATGACGTGTAGTTTTTTTGTTTAAAAACAAGGAAAAGTGACTTTAATACCCTTATATATATCTATCTCTCTCTCATTACAGAGACCACAGTAGCAGCTCCACTGCTCTCCCCTCAAGAACGATGCCACCCTCTCTCCACTGCCACATCCTCAACTTCTGACGATGGTGCATCATTGATTCGCATCGCCTCATTTTTAAATTCCGGCGACGGTGCATCTTTAAATACCATAGTCGGAGCTGCCCAAAATACTAATTAAGGCTATTACACATAAAATCAGCCAATCAATCAAGTAATCATCTCAATCAAAATTAATTGATAATGGCTAGAGATCAAAACTCAATTTTAGCATGTGGCCGAGAAGGATAATAGGGAGATGAGAAGAATAAACTCCGATAGTTATGTTCATGGCAACGGGTAATCCCCACCCACCCCTATGTACTCACCTTCCTTCATCACTCTAGAGTCCAATATTTGCACAAACCCTCAATAAATTCTCAACATCAAGTATTCTCACCACCCTTACCCAAACACTTCTAGCTCATTGTTTCCACAAACCTCTACCCTCGAGCTCATTCAATCGTTTGCCTATTGTACTCAAATTCCAACCAATACTAGCTTTGTTCCTCCAACATTACATACATACAAGAAGGTTAAACTCTGATCTCCGCCGTGACCACCTCCGAGGGTTGATCCCCGACGAAGCATAGTCCATCTGGGAAGGTCGGCTCTTGGCAGCGGCAATTTTGTGGCGATCGGCAAGGCGGGCCTTGGAGCGTCAACTCCAAGTTGGGGGAGGAGAGAAGAGTAGAAGCTTGTTGAGAGGGAGAGAAGCAGTTGATGAAGTATTGAGAGAAGGAAGGGTTCGCCTTGGGGATGACGAGGGGGATGAGGTGATAAGACTTAGAGAGAGGTGGGGGAGTTTTTCGCAATAGGCGAGGCGTGAGACAGATTTTGGTTGGGTGGACGGAGGCTCCGAGAGAGAGAGAGATTATGTTTTGGTGCCCAAATCAATTTAGGATGTCCTTAAAGAATTTCTTAGCTCTCATAACTTTTTGGGCTTTTTCCTAGAAAATTACTTATTTATCCCTTGTTTTTAAACAAAAAATTGACACATCATTAGTGTTTAATGAACAATGACGAAAAATAGTTCTAAACATTACGTGAATATAATTTCAAAAATTTAGACATTATTTTATTAATATTTAAAATTCGAATATTATATTGATACCGGACAAAAATTCATCAATATATTTGTTTTCTTTAATATCCGTGACTCGAGCAGGAATATCCCCCGTCTCGTTCCCCCCACATGGCCACGTGAAGTTTCCATTGATGAGTTCACAGACCGTCGGAAAGAAGGTGCGTAGGCCCCAGCACAGTTACCCCTGTTGGAGAGTTCCGGCTGATCTGGAGCGGGCCCCGCCACTGTCGGTGGCTATGATTGCCAGCAGCATCAAAATCTTTGATGATCGTACTCTTGATACGTTACCGTGACAGATGCAGAGAGAGTACTGGATGACTCGATCGACTGCCACGTCGGACGGTGTGCTCGGTGGTTGCTGCTGCCAACTCGAACAACCTGAAATCGTGAAGTGTTTGTTTTTGGGCAAAACAGGGGGCCAAGCCTTTGCCGCTCACAACTTTCTGGTCATTGTGGTGGGGAATTTTGGGGTACGTTGGAAGGGCACCAACGTTATTTCCACGAACACTGATGTCATTTTCTCCTCTTACTCTGGAAGAAAATGTTATGTTGGTACAAATTAGCGTGGAAAATGATGGAAAGATTAGTATCATTATCAGGGTTAGAAACTGTTGAGATTAGAGAGACGTTAAAACTAATTAATGAGTGTCGGTTCCTAACACGTAAGTATATTAGTATATAGAGGAGATGTGAAAGCTGGATTGAGCAGCATTATTTGGCATTGTTAATCAGATGATTACAACTCGTTTTACACTGTTTTGCTTAGCTCGTTTTGCATGTGCTGAAATAGGATACAACTGAGAATATCTGCAATAATGAAATCAAATTTATTAAATTATATTTGTAAAAAAATAAAAACGTAAGAATTGAGGAATAGATATTTAATTTTTTTCTCTTTCAAAGTTAAATTCTCTCATAAATATAACTACAAATTTTAATAAAAAATTATATTTAACTTATATTAAGAGTATCTGTCAAAGCATTGAGTTAAAACTTAATCAAATTTAATTTTAAATTTATATTAACAACACAATTCATGTGTTGCATTCGTCGACACGTTTAGGAATTTATTTAGGATGAAGGAAACAAATCCGAGCAAACCAGGATATAAAATGGGCTTCAGCTGGGCCTATCTTTTTCAAGTCCAATCTTCATACTTCATTGCCATTTCGGAGGAGTCCAAATACCAATTTCCGTGATGTCCACCCTACATGCACGATTATTAATCGATCAATAACTCAGGAGGGATGCGACCATGAGAATGACTAATTAAAGAAATTAATTTGCCACTACACTATGCTAGACATTGTTATTTCAGCTCAAAACATTGTGTTATTGTAGGTGTTTGTCTCATACTATAATGATCTTAGTCTTAACACGTATACACAATGTAGTCGTCTCATTACAAAATGACCGGTTATTCCAAATATGTATTTGGTTCCGTACATACCAAATTTCTCTCATATGTATGTCAGTGGATGTTACTGAGCTAGATTCTTGTTCTCGTTCAATAAACAAAACATATCTATTTATTTTGTTGATATTATTAAAAGTGGACGGGGATTAAATCGGTTGCTTCAAACTACAATCACCATGCTTGTTGTGGTTTACCACAACTACTTTATTTATTCGATGCACCACATATTTGGTGCAGAGCGATACTGTCGGTATTTAACCCATATTTAGTAATTTTAAAATAACAAATAAATTTAAAGATTTGAATATTACATAATCAATGTCTAAGAATATCAACAATTTAAATATTAGATAATCACTAACTTAGTCGTGGTGAAAATAGAGAAGTGAGTAGAGTTTCTTTAATATTTATTTTCTAAATTTTAGAACTAGAAATGTGAGGAAAAAAAGTGACAAAAGGGTTTAATAGTTATGATATGTCTATACTATTAGGATTTTGGGTCAGGTTTGCCCTATTTTCACTTTCAAAGAAATAAAAATGATTTAAACTATAATTATATAGAGGTAGATACGCACGAGCTTTATTAAATATACCAACAAAATATAAACATAATGAAAAATTACATTATATATATAAAAAATTAAAGGCAGTGCGGTGCAGTATATTCAGGCGGTTTTGTTGCTTAACCCTCCACCAGGGTCGACCCTGAGATTAAAGAGGCTCTAGGCGAAAACACAAATGGGGTTCTCGACCGTTTTTTAGCTCAAATTAACCAAATAGATAAAGATAGATCGAAACAAAAGCGAAAACAAAATAAGCAATATCACATGTATAGTATACATTGGAAACTAAGTAGCGCACACATAATTATTTGAGGAGAACATGAACAATCTTAATGAGATGAGTCTAAGAAAGAACATCGAGAGAGAAAAGTAGTTATTGTGAGTTATAGATCATGACAGAATGACTCAAGCATGAAAAATCAAGTTTGGATTTATACAACAATTGTCCAGATAAAGCATTCTATTTTTCAATTTTTATAAATAAAGATTAAACATAATAGAAATGTTAATGACAAATTGTAAACTTTGGGCCCTTATGAGTGGGGATCTAGGCATGTGCCTAATCTGCCTACCCTCAAGGCCGACCCTGCCCGCAATGACCTCGTTAATTTGATAGCGGTGCAGTTCATCAATAAACTTACACTCATATTATTCAGTGTGGTTCCCATTTATTTTTTTGAATCATTACAGTGCAGTTCCCATTTATAAAATAATTTTTGCTCAGCCCCAGATATTATTTTCTTGAATTCATTATCTTCCAAATGAATATCCTCTCAAAAGATAAGAGAGAAATAAAAGGACTGCATTCTTGAAAAGTTATAAGCCTTCCGATCAAAAGAGAAAAGAGGAGAAAAGAAAAGGAAGGCCCACTCGAAGTCCAGTCCCGGTGGGTTTGGGCCACAAAACTATATGCTGCGGGTCCGGTCAATTACGAACCATGATTATATCAACGTGTCAGTACATCACTGGCTCCTTATATTCCTCGGCTCTTGTTACACAGCAGAGCAGTGGAACCCAACTCTTTGGCCTACGAACCAAGCGCGTCACCCAACCCCACCACCATAAACCACAGTTGTAATCCTCTGCAACAATCTCCAGACAAGCAAGCCCCTTGCTCGACTCTCCACACGACACGTAGCAAAGAAAGCGAGTGAAGCAATGGCAGTCGCATAATTTTACATCCCAAAGCTCCCAATAATGGGATTTGCGTCATCTCATCTCTATCAGTATTTGCTTCGTGTCAACGGACTCCAAACAAAATTCAAACACCCGAATTTTGTGTGTTAGAGTGCGAGTGTCCGAAAATAAAAAAATATATAAAAATAATCTTCATTTTCGTATATTGGTGCTAATGCTCCTCGCCTCCAATCATTTGTGCTCTGCGTTTTTAATATTTTTTTAATTTCGATTTCTGTCGTAGAAATTTTCCTACATTTTTTTTTGTTCGGTTTATTTTGGTTAAGGGTGTCTGGTTTCACGGCGAGAGAAGAGGAAGTAGAGGAGTAGAAGAAACAAATATCTCTGCTTCTACGAAACTCTGTGTGTAGTCTAAAATTTCCATATGATCATGAAATTGAGTCCAAATAGCCCATCTTCAATGGACTCTCTATAACTGCTATCTTTGTCTCTACTCGCTTCTCTCTCGAGCTAGGTTACTGTTCTCTCTATCTATCTACCTAGCTCTCTCAAAACTGCTTCCTTTTTTTTTGTCTTGTCATCCATGTTTGTTCAGGTAAATTAATCAGAGCTTTTTTGGGGTTTCTGGGTTTCAATTGTTCTGTTGTGATTGTGGTTATTTGTGCTAAAGTTTTGGTCTTTTGCATGTGGTTTGATGATTGTGCATGTTTTTTCTTCTTCTTCTACTGTTGTGGAATTGATTGGTTTTGAAGCTTGTTTGGGTGGTCAAGAGTAGCATTGAGTTCTTATTTGGGAAATTGGGGGTGGTGAATTTGAGTTCTGAGCCTTTGTTGACTTGGTGCCTAGTTGTTGTTCTGAGCTACTGGGTTGTGCTATGGCATATTGTTATTCTCAATTTTTAGTGACTTATGGGTTGACAAGTAATTAAGATGGTTTATTGCATGATTTGATTTCAGCCGTATTTTGTTTGTGGGAGCAATCTGCATAGTGGTGTAGGTTAGCCTGATCAATTGCCAAACTTGTGTTGTGGGGGATATTAATAGACCTGTGTAAATATCATAATTTGTATACAACTCCTAGTTTTACCCGTGAGAGATCATAAATATATCTATTGTTGATCCTTGGGAAAAATTGTGTTGCATGTTTTTATGCGATCTTTAACAGTTATGGATGGCTTTTCTTGAGCCACTAGAAGAGAGAAACTATGTTCCAAGTCTCATTAAGCTCATTCTTTATTGGGCGTCTTGATAAATAGGGATGCAATTTGGAGTTCAACTAGTAGTATTTTACTGTTGGGCTTTTAGAGCAGTTATAAACAACCTCTAATGTTACAGAGCAGACATGATTGGGGCTAATCAAACCACTTGAACTGTGGATGTATTGATTGATCTCGTTCATTTCTTTTCACCTTATTGACTGTTGTATGATATTTCTATCGGGTATATTTGTCAATGCATATGATGTGTCCGTGCTTCAATATGCATGTTTCCTTTCCTGAGCTGGCCAACAATTATGCATTTGAGAGGTTTTCGAAAACTAACTGTTCTTCTGTTTGCAGAAAGTAATTCAATGGAGAAACATTTAGAAGAAAGTAAAATGGGTCATTTTGAAGGTCCCTTCTCTTTTCTTTAACTGATGGAAGCATAATAAGGCACACAGCCACCTACATATGCCCTATACATGTATCTTTTCATGATCTTCCTCTTGATTGGTCATGTGTAACTGTTTTGTAGGCGGCTTCAATATTCCATCTGTTAACATTCGTAGAAAGTTAGAGAATACTGCATGGGGAATCCAGCGTCCAACTGAGGCATATCATGCTTCAAGTGATGCTAGCCTGTTCTCGAGCTCATTGCCTGTCCTTCCTCATGAGAAATGTATGTTGGGCTTATTTTACATCGTAGGAGATTATCTGTACCCATAGAATGTGTGTTGAGAATTGATTCTATTTTCTCAAAATGCAGTGAATTATGCTGATTCAGAGCATTTGCGGCAGTCTGTTGATGATAGCTTACCCAATCTAATAAGAGCTGACCAAGACATTGAGATTAAGGATCCACTTGAAAATGCTGAACCAAGTGCATTCAGAATCGCTCTTCCTGATGACGAAGATGATCTCTTAGCAGGCTTAACAGATGATTTCGATCTAAGTCGACTGCCAAGTCAGCTCGAGGAGATGGAAGATTATGATCTATTTGGTAGTGGTGGCGGAATGGAATTGGATTTTGAATCCCAAGATGGCCTTGGTATTGGTATGTCAAAACTAGGCATATCAGATGGTGTTAGTCCAAATGGTGTTGGTCATTTTTCTCTTCCAAATGGAGCAGGAGCTGTGGCTGGGGAACATCCTTATGGGGAACATCCCTCAAGGACCTTGTTCGTTAGAAATATCAATAGTAACGTTGAGGACTCTGAACTGAGATCACTTTTTGAGGTATTTTACAATGACTTTCACTATGATTGTTTGCTTTACTTGGCTTCTAACTCCCGATTTTGTATTTATGTGGGAAGTTGGGGTTCTTGCTTGTCAGATAACTGGGACTGAATACATAGAGTTAAACGATTATACTATTCCAAAAAGTGGAATCAAATGTGATCTAGCACCTTATTCAGTGGTGTTGTCTCTAAAAACTGACTCATTAGAATTAAGACCCATCAAGGCTTTTAGTGCATAGATCTGTCAAGTCCTCGTGCCAGAGAACAAGAACATATTCTTTTTCATACCATAGAGAGAGCCTTCTCTTTCTGCTGTAACTTGCAATGCAACTTATTTTCCTTGCGGTATGTGGATCTCTAAATTGGATTGGTTTTCCCCATGCTCCCTTTATTAAGTTGATAATTTCCTTCATTGTTGCTACTTGTAATTTTTTTCTAACTCTGTGAATGACATTGGTAGGTTTCTGGTCTAGTTTCATCTATATGTTGATACTCTTATTCTTATTGAGTGGTGCTCTCCCTGTTTTGTAAGCAATACGGAGATATCAGAACTTTGTATACTGCTTGCAAGCATCGGGGCTTTGTGATGATATCTTACTATGATATCCGAGCTGCTCGCACTGCAATGCGTGCATTACAGAACAAGCCCTTAAGACGAAGAAAGCTTGATATTCATTTTTCAATTCCCAAGGTTTGAATAAATTTTCTGTTATTATAATTTTGTGTGGCTGCGTTGATTGATTTGCGTCTTGATATTATATCTTTTTCTCTTCTGGATTCAGGATAATCCATCAGAAAAGGATATCAACCAAGGTACTCTTGTGGTTTTCAATTTGGATGCATCTGTGACAAATGATGACCTTCGACATATATTTGGGGCTTATGGAGAAGTCAAGGAGGTATTTTTTTCTTCTTTAAATTTAAAGTACATATGTATTTACATAAATAGATAAAGTAAATATTCTTGTAAGAATATTATGTGCTTTGTGCACCATTTCACTATTATGGTTGATTTTATAAATCTAAATTTCGTGGATTACGATATGCAGATAAGAGAAACACCACACAAGAGACACCATAAATTCATAGAGTTTTATGACGTTAGAGCTGCAGAGGCAGCTTTAAGATCATTAAATAGGAGTGACATAGCTGGGAAACGTATAAAGCTCGAACCCAGCCGCCCTGGTGGAGCTCGAAGAAAGTAAGGAATATCTTACTTGTCGATTTTCACTAGTTTGACATTTGTGTGTAGCCATAGGCATTAACCTGGATTTTATCATCTTATTAATCTTGTTCGAATCGAGCAAATTGTGATGCAAAGGCTTACTGGATGTTGCCTGCTTGGTTAATGGTGCTATGTTAAGTTTTCACCGGATATATTTAGAATGTTTATCAGCAGAGTTTTTTACTTTTTATTGTGGTTTTCGTGGATGTTGTTTGGGATCTTACTTCACCGGTCTATGCTTCTTTCTTGAGCAGATGTACTTTTGGAACCTAGTTTTATCCACCTTCTGTGTCTTACTTTATATTAATTTTCTCCTGGGCTTCATATTGTGTGTCATAGAATTTGGCTACTTTTGTGTCATATTAAGTTCTATAACCTATCTTGAATTCCAATAATTATATTTGAATTTCCTATATTAATCCAAAGAATGTAGGTACTTTCTGATTTCCTTATTAGATCTTGACGTGGAATTAATTCATTAATTTCTTATGTTTTAGCTTGATGCAACAACTAAGTCAAGATCTTGACCAAGATGAAACTTGGAGTTTCCGACATCAAGTGGGTTCACCAATGGGCAACTCTCCTCCTGGTACAGAAATCTCTTCGCTCCATATTGATCTTCTCTTATTTTAAGTCCCGGATTATACTTATTGCGAATGCATGGTCTACTCTAAGCTAAAACAATGGCTATGACACTGTGCAGGTTCCTGGGCACACATTGGAAGCCCCATCGAACGTAATCAGCTTGGCTTTAGTAACTCTCCAGGTCTGGGAAGCCTAAGTCCAGTAGACAGCAACTACTCAACTGGATTAGCTTCAATTCTCCCAACTCACGTGCCCAATTCTCCAAAGATCGCACCTATTGGTAAAGACCAAGGAAGAGTGAATCATACAAATAAGATATTTAGCAACTCTGCTTCACTGCCAGGAGCTGCTTATCCACAAGCCCATTCCTTTCCTGAGCTGAAATCAAGCACTAGTCCAGGTCCCATCTCTTATGGCGAGTCAAATTCAAATTCATCTGGGATTGGGACTTTGTCAGGTCCTCAGTTTCTTTGGGGAAGCCCAACTCTTTATTCTGAGCCTAAGTCGTCTGCCTGGCTAACATCATCTGTGGGACGTCCACTGTCGTCAAGTGGACAGGGACAAGCTTTTCCATTCACTAGCCGGCATAGCTCTTTCGTCAGTTCACCTAACCATCATGTAGGATCTGCTCCTTCTGGTGTTCCCCTGGATAGGCATTTTGGCTACTACCCTGAATCACCCGATTCATCCCTCATGAATCCACTGTTTGGGAACATGGGTTTAAACCACAACAATGGTAATTACATGATGAACATGGGTGGTCGTGCAACTTTGAACGCTGGTGTTGGTCTTCCAGGAAATATTACTGAAAATGGCTTGCCCAGTTTCAGAATGATGTCAATGCCAAAGCATAGTCCTGTGTACCTCGGGAATGGTTCTTACACTGGACCTGCATCAACCATCAGTGAACTATTTTCTGATCGTGGAAGAAGTCGGCGGGTTGAGAATACTGGGACTCAACTGGATAGCAAAAAGCAGTATCAACTTGATTTGGATAAAATTCTTTGTGGGGAAGACAGTAGGACTACGTTAATGATCAAAAACATCCCAAATAAGTAAGGATTAACTTGTGATATTCCATGATTTGCTGCTTGCATTTTTTTAGGGAGGTTTAGATTATGGTTCTGACCACATGCTGCTTATATTCTTTCTGATTTTAGGTACACTTCTAAAATGCTTCTGGCTGCAATTGATGAAAATCACCAGGGTACATACGATTTTCTCTACTTGCCAATCGACTTCAAGGTGATCTTTTTCACTGATGTTTGATGGGAGTGGCTCTGTTATTTTCTTTAGTTTTTCTAATACTGATGGATGTCTTTCTCGCTTTACAGAATAAGTGCAATGTGGGTTATGCCTTTATCAATATGGTGTCTCCCACCCACATAATAGCCTTTTATGAGGTAACTTTGGTCACCATTCCGTTTGTTTGCTGCTGATCCATCAGTGATTTGTGTAATATATTCTGTAGTAAAACTTGAAACTGATACATGATCAGCAACCTAGGTATGTTGAATTTGTTTATGAGAGTGAAACAAATGATAACACATTTTATGTTAACTAGTACTCATAACCTAAAAATTGGTGCAGGCATTTAATGGGAAGAAGTGGGAGAAGTTTAATAGTGAAAAAGTTGCTTCACTGGCTTATGCACGTATCCAGGGAAAAGCTGCCCTTGTGACTCATTTTCAGAATTCAAGCCTTATGAATGAGGACAAGCGTTGCCGGCCTATTCTTTTCCACTCAGAGGGCCAAGAGACTGGTGATGAGGTAATATGTTGGAGTCGTCAGTGTTGTATAGATAATGATATTCACCTTTGTGCTCCAATTGTTAATGTGATCTTACAATGGTTTATGCCAAATCAAATAAGAATTTTATGGTTTTGTTTTTTATGTTTCCTCATCTTTATTATTCTGATTGGTACCATAGAATGGCTGCAAAAAGTTGTTCAGCATCATTAAGACCCTCTCTGTTTTGGAATTTTTGTGTGGCTCCTCTTTTGCTTAACTGATATCCATGTTATTGTGGATCTTCAGGATACTTTCCTGTCCAGAAACTTGAACATTTGTATACGGCAACCAGATGGATCTTATTTGGGCGATTCATTGGACAGCCCAAAGGGGAATCTGGATGAGAATCAAGCGAACAATTAACAATGGATTGGTAGTCTGACTTGCCTAAGGGGGACAGTTAACTGTAAAAAAGTAGAGAAAGAGAAGTCAAGGTATGGGTCATGTAATAACTCAATCTGGCTAGCGTTCGCTTTGAGAGCAGGATACTTCTAATATTTCTTAAGAAGGTATCAAGGGAAAGCAGTGAATAGCATTTTGTTAATTTGTAGAGTGCACATTGTCATTCAACCAAGGGAGTAGAATAACGTGAAGCATATCGCTGAACTGTGAAGTCTCTGCAGCTGTATGTCTCAACCGTTTGTGCAGAATTTCTCCTCTGGTTTCTTTAATTTTCCTTTCTATGTTATGGGTTTCTACTTCCCATTTGCAAATACTCGTTTCTTGCATGTTTATATGGTTAAATGCTCTGTTGGATATTAGGCTACAGGGCATTTTCCAAAAAAGAAAAGTTGTATAGAAGGGAACTGAGTCGTCTTGTTTATATTGTATCTGGTCTTTGTCATGTACTGAAGAGAAATTGTACTAATATATGTACAGATGTTTCTTACTTTCGTTTCAAAGTGTTACAATTTAAAGGAAAAAATTCATTCATGATGTCGGAATTCTATTGGTCAGGTTAAAAGAGTGTAAACTTTAAAAATTATTAAAATGATGTCCGAATTCTTAAAATGCGTGATGTCTTTGTGCTTTTTTTGTCTATTCACCATTATTTTTGTTGATGTGACATTTTTTTGTTCAAACCGAAAGGTAAATAAATCATTATGCCAAATTTTAAATTTTTTTTTTGCTTGGACTCTTTCGGTCAGGTCAAAAGGATGCCCGAATTTTTTGTCAAGTGCCAATCCTTGAGTCACCCGAGCTCGATCTGCACCTGGTTTCTTACCATCAAGCATTAAAGCTCGCGACGCCTCTTCTTGAATCTAGGCCTAGTGGCTAGCCGAAAATTTTACTCTTTTATTGACATATTTCATGATATGGATGATTTCAATGTAGGGTTTCATGAACCTGAGAAAATGTTTGATGCTCATTTTTGTTTTGGATTTTGGGGGCTGCTCAATTTCCAAGGTTTTTGGGTTGGCTTAAACTAAAATTAGGATTCTTGAATTTAATCCAAAAGAATAAATTTTGGAGGTTTAATGTTGGAGAAAATGGCCATAAGAGAAGCAATTGGCACCAACTCTGGGATGATGAACCATTAGGTCTTGTGGATTGTCTAATCAGAGACTGACATATGTTGATGGAATTAGTGGTGGCGCGGGACTGCAAGTTGAGTCTGGCCAAGTTCTGGATTTCCGTGGCTGGCATCAAGGTAGGCGGAGCAAGGTGCATAGGAGGACCACCATCACCACCCTTGCGGCGAGGTCGGAGAAGAGGAAGAAATCAAAACCTGGAATCACAGTTGGAGGCTGAAGGAATAAGCTGAATTACATAAAGAAGGTTGAACCGTACATATGAAATCGTCACATTTCCATTGATCCATTAGCGGCTTCAATTTTGGTACTCGATGGTTTGTAATTGGGACTTTGGGGAAGACAATCCGAAATTGAAGTGCAGAAGCAATTCGATTCCCACTACAAATTAGTTTTTTTCTTTTTTTTTCCGAGAGATATACATATATATATATATGCGAAATAAAAGAAATTAAGAATTTGGGCATCATTTTGATAGTTTTTAGAGTTGACTACCCTTTGACCTGACCGAAAGAGTTTAGGCATTATGAAATTAAGGAAAATAGAAATTACAGGGACTTAAACATCTTTGAACATAATTTTTTGTTCAAAAAAAATGTCACGTCAACAAAAATAACGATGGATGAACGGATACACAGAAGCATCACACTTATAACATTTTAAGAGTACGGACATCATTATAATAATTTTTAGAATTCGAACACCCTTTTGACATGACTGAAAGAATTTAAGCATCATAGCTAAAAATTTTTCCAATTTAAAAGATTATGAAAACAGTTCTTTTGAGATTTCACAAGGCCAGGCACCTTCCATTAATTACACATGTCATAACATATGGTGTAGCTTATGATGAAGGATAAGTTGAAGAAAGAGAGGACATTGACAAGGTGATGCATGTTTCGGGGTGCTTCCTTCACACCTCCAAACTATACCAAACAGTTAATCATTGATCACTAACCTTCAATAACATAAGTGCATTAGGACAAACTCAACTGGAGTATTATGATTCCAAACATACTATCACAGATTAGCAGAGCTACAATATGACAGGTTCTGGGGTTGTAAGACTTCAGTCAATGATCCAATTTCAGTTGGTTATTAATATAAAACTCAGTAGCCTCTCACACTTGGGGAAACTTATCTAAAATCGCCTTATGTTTCGGGCCTTGCCCCAATAACATCACGCTGTCATAAGATGGAGATTATCTAACTGATAGTTGTTCATCTATTGTAGAGCATCCGCAATGGATCCTGCAAGACTTAAGATTTCAAAGGGTGCTTTATTTGCAACGGCTTTGACAGTAAGAGGGCAGGAATCTGTGATCCAAAAATAGGCAAAAGTGTTCTGCATCTCTCCTGAATATCAAAACACAAGTGTCAATCACAATTTAATTTAAATATAAAAAAGTTATAAGAACAATACTATGGAAATGCTTACCATTCTTGTGAGTGAAACGCTCCCATGAGCACTTAGGAAACACTCCATGGGTGACATAAGCACTAACCTTAGCTGCACCATGAGCAGCCAAAACTTTCTGCACAATGAAAACAACTCTATCGTCATAAACTCATAATGTTCAACTTCTGAAATAAAAAGTAATAATTTTGTTGTCTAGATATGACCGTCTGCATTTATATAGCACCTCAAACATTAGGGTGCAATATGCTCTGTTACTCCTATCTATATATCACAGGTTAACTATGTTATATATCTCGGAACTTGTTATCATGTCATTCGTATGGAAATTCATGTAAAATTGTTATGAAGGTAATAACTGAGGTATTGCAATCTTTTTTCAGATAGTAGAACAATTGCAATATTGAAAGTAACACAAACTAGTAAACTGAAGCACTTCTTCAAAAGTAAGAAAAGTTAAGGGAAAATGCTGAGAAGAAATACCTGGCACTCAATCAAAGTGCCTCCAGACTGCACCAAGTCATCAACAATGACTACATGAAATCCCGCAGGATTCCCCTCTTTGATCCGAACTATCCTCTTATCGCCTTCACGAACCTTATTGCACACTACCTGCCATTAAACAACACCCAACTATAAGAAAAGAAAAGAATAAAAAAGACAACAACAATAACATCCATGTCATAAATATGATATTTGGAATCGTCCACAGACATCAATACTCTCTTTGAGTAAACTATCAGACTAACCATGGGAAAATGATCCAACTGCTTGTGGAATCGCTTCCATGCTCCATCGTCGGGAAATGCAACAACTATCTGGAAAACAATTGAAATGGAAATCACAAATACAGAACTGCAGCAGGTTAGAAAACATCTATAGATAAGGCACGGAAACTAGAAAATAAAATATATTATAACTTAAAATAGAGCATTATGAGATGCATTGAAAATGAGTGGCACACTGACCTTTTCAGAGTCAGAAAGCTGGTGGAGGCGTTGCTTTAATAGAGGAATTCCAGTCTCAAACAGCGGCAAAACATGGTCTCCAAAGTAAAATCTTTCCTGCACAACTATGAAACTTAAGTAACACAAACACAATTATGCACCAAAACAGTAATGGCAAACAACATTTTACGGTCTCACTCCTATTGTAGATAGAGAAATGAGCGTAGCAGAGTCGACTGAAATAGAGCAGAGCATGTTGTACTAGAGATGTATAATGTATAATATTAAAAGAACTTCTGTTCAAAACAATATCTGTGAATTGAACTGTAAGTCTGTAACCCTCTGTTTGGCCAATTGTTTGTGGGAAACAGACATCGAAATATAGGTCATGGAAAAGAAAGGCAAATGGGATGATGTGGTTATCTGCAACTATTGACATAAGCTAAATTTGCTCAAAGGAATTTTACAAGTAAAATGTCGAAACAGCTGGAAATTCATGAGCTTTGAGTTAATATGATGGTTACCAGCTTTTGGTTATTAAACTACACTACACCCTAGATCAGATAGAATGGGACTACAAATTAGAACTTCCCCAGAATGATGACAAATGATTTAATATGAGTTCACATTCTCAAAATCTTCAAAATATGATCAATTTAAATGTTATAGAGCATATCCATCAGAACAAGAGATGTCCAGCACAGTAAAAGAACCTGTAGAGCATGAATATCATAAATAACCAAACTGGTCGGCCCTCCTTTTGATATGGGAATGTTTGACAACATTCTGGCCATGGTAAATGCAGTTGCCACGTCCCCTTCTTCTTCCATTCGTTCAAAGGAACCAGTTGGAAAGAAAGGCAACACTAATGAGAAGGATGCAACAAACAGCTTGGGCAGTGCATATATTACAGACAGCTGCTCAAAGATAACTCCTTGGGAGCTAAAGGATGCGAGAAAGGCAACATGTTGGCCTCGAAGGTCTTGTGCATTGTTGATGAAAATATTCGGAAACCCATCATCAAAGTTCCTGAACAAATATAATCCAATCAGCATCCCAGTAATCTCAAAGGAACCAATTCAAGTATCTCCAATCAAATGTAAAGTTCTGGTATAGCTCCATTATACATGACAAAAATGACAAGTAAAACTCAAGGGACTAGTCCAACTTTAAGTAATTACTGGAAATCCATGAACTCAATCACTCATCTCCAGTTTCAATCATTCAATTCTTACTACCCTTACTGATCAATCTTTCGACATCCAAGTTCCCCCTTTTGTTAATTTTCCAAATTCTTAGCTTCACACAACAACAAAAGTTTAGCTCTTTTGGTTTCTTACTCACTCCTATCACTGCACGCAGTGAACTAACACATGAATAGTAAAGTACCCATCTTTTCTTTTCAACAAGTCAGCTAAAATAAGAAGTACCCATCTCAAATTCAGGACTATAAGAAACCAGAAGCAAGCAGAATTGATAAAAAGAGACAGTAAAGTAGAGACTAGCATGCAGAAACTTTTAAGATGACCGACCTCCATTTGATGGTCTGGAGAATAATGTGGTCTGATTGAGAAGCAATCTGTTTAGCAAGGTCTTCGCATTCGGCGCAGTAGAACAAGTAGACCAGCTTGTTCTGTGACTTGTTCAGTGCCATGGAAGAGCGAAACAAACAGGAACAAGGACAGAAGACACAGAAAGAAAGAAAGGGGGCTTGCGTTTGTTTAGTTGCGACTCGCAGAAGAAGATGATGCCCCCCCCCCCCCTAATTCACTTATTTGAGTCCACGAGTGCGCAACCCTAACCCTAAGTATGTTGACTGTTTTACTTTAGTCTTTTCCTTTTTCCTTTGTAATTCCCAAATAAAATAGTCTCGTTTACGATTTTATATCTACGTACTTGTTTATTTTATTTTTTTAATTTAACAAATTAACAATGGTATCGACCAACTAATTATATATGAGGGAGGCCTTCTATAAAGAAATAAACTAGGAAGTACGGAAGCTTCAAATTGGTCACATTTTACGTTTCGGAAACGAAAACGTTTTGAAAGTGCAATGGAAGCGCTCGGAAGCGTCCGGAAGCGCGATTCCAAAATTCTTAATTTTGTAAGCGTGTCGGAAGCGCAAACTTCCATTTTTGGAAGCATGATTCCAAAAATATTCTTTTTTGGAAACGCTTTAGAAGCGCGAAATTAAAAATAAATATGAGGTTTGAGGGAAATAAATTATTTTTTTAGGTATGTATTGAGTTTCATCTATGAATTGTAACATTTATGAACGTATTGTGTTTATAAACAATCAAATCGAAACTAGAATTTTGTATTTTACCTACTTAATTTCTTATATTTTATTATTATCTTTATATAATTAATTTCTATTATTTTATTATACGCTTCCTCCGCGTATCTGTTTCTTCTATTTTTTTGAAAAATTCGCTTCTGCGCTTTTCAATATTTTGGTTCCACGTACCCTCATTCGTTTCCATGCAACCTAAGAATTAAAGATAGAGGTGACCGGTAGAGGAGATGTCGTACGATCATCCGAATAGGAATAGATTTAGTGCACCTTGACTCCTCGAGTGTGTGCGGATCAACCATAAGCAGTTTGCTTTCAGCTAGCTTTATATCCCATGCTCTGCACGTAGGTTCGGTTTATTGGTGAAAAAAATGGCATTCGCACATTAGTTCCCTGCTCATGGCATCATCACCACCCGAATAGACTCCACGAACAAGAATCTACACAATAAGGATTAGAGAGTTAATATTCTACGAAAATAGTCGTAACTCGAGGAAATCATGCCTTGGATCCCAAATTTGGATAATTGGATCCAAGTACCAATCCCATTTGAAGCCTAATTCTTCAAGAACAGCTCAAAGAGCCCAGTAATGCTCCAAGCCCATGAAAGACCAAAACACAAGCAAAGTCCAACATTTGAAGCCTAAGAGCAACTCCAGCAGATTTTCTATAAGTCATTTTTAGCTAAAATATAAAGATTTTTTATTAAAATTCACTCAAGCAGCTCCCCTATCTTATTAGTCAGTTTAGGGATTCCCTATATTTCATGTTTTCATCCCCTATTCTTATACCGAAAACATGAATTATAGGTAACGAAACATTCAATATTGTAATTAATTATTTCCTTCTAGATTGCAAATGTAATTAATAATTATATTAATAAATAAATATTTTATTATCAACCAATCAAAATTAAGCATGTGTTTAGAACTAACTACATTTTAAGTGATATTGTTGAAATAAATTCATACAAGTGACTAGCTAAAATATGTTTCGACTTTATTTTTGAACAAAATAAGCAAACTTTTCATGACATTGTTGGAGTTGCTCTAATCTTTTAGCTTGCCTTAACTTAACTGACTCTGATTAATAACTATAATTTCCTTAATCCTCCCCTAATTATATTCTCATCAATTCAAGTTCAAGTTCATAGGAATCAAAAGCCAATTCAAAACAATGCTTGCCAAGCATATGGGATAGATACTAGTACATGGTGACTTGGTAACGTACATCTTATGCTGTATCACAAAAAACAAAAAAAACCATGTATCTAATGCTGTTGGTTGGCCTAAAATCTTGTGATGGATAATCTCAAATTCATGGCAAAGAGCAATGACAGTAAGAGCAATGTTGACTTTGATTGCCTCGTGTACATGGTGACGCGTGACGTGTTTCCTTTGTTCATTCACCTACATATCATAACACTGGGGGGTTACACGTACACAAATCTCAAACGATGTCTGTCCGGCTTAATTCACTGCCCAGCAAAAAAAATCAACTTCGACGGCCAACCATATAAAGTTTTGTCATTTCAGTAGAAGTTATAAGACAAAACAAACTTTCGTCAAAATTTTTATCGTCTAGAAAAGATTTAGACGACGAACAATCTATTTTGTCGCCGAAGATATTCAACTTAGATGACGAAATCTTAATTCGTCGTTTAAGAAAATAACTCACGAGGTGAAAATAACATTCATTGTCCAGAGATTATTCTAGACAACGAATTTAACATATTCGTCGTCTAAGTTATTGCTTAGACGACAAATCATGATTCGACATTTTAAGTTTCGCGCCGACGGCGAAATATGTCACTTAAGTGACAAAACAAAATATTTCGTCGTCTAAGTGAACTCAATTATTTAGATTTGTTTCCAGTTTCCAGATTAAACATATTCAACCTTTCATCTTTCTATCCTCTCCTAACATTTCTCAAACATACCTCCAGCTAAAATTATGAATCATAACGGTAAAGCTTTAATTGAGGTCTCCTAAAGCTAAATTACCCACCTCTCTTCTTATCTTTGAAGGCATAAATTATTTTTCGACAATTATTTTGTTCAATTTACGTATGGTGAGTTTTCTGGTGAATGATTTCCGTCAACCTGGTCTTGTTTGCTATAACATTGTTTGTTAACTATATTGCTTGCATGGTAGCTAGCTAGCTTGTGTTGTTTATATACGGTGAATTTACTTAATTAATAATTAATTAGTTGATAATTATAGTGTTATGTAATTTAATTGTATATTAAGTACATTAGATGAATATAATAAGATGATTCCTAATGTTTGAGGATATATATGACATATGCATGAATGCACGATGACTAGATAACTAGGTTATTGAATTGTCAGAAAATTATGTACGTAGAATTTGCTAATATATTCCTAAAATTAGCTAGCTAGCTAGGTTGTTAATTATTGTTTTGTTTACATAGAATATGGACAAGAGCTGGATGAAGTTGGATGATAGATGTGATGCAAGGTATCTAAGCGGAATCAACGAGTTTTTGTCGTTTGTGAGGGAACACGGTCAAAGAAAGAAGTGTTTCAGGTATCCGTGTAGGAGATGCTATAATAATGAGTTTATGGAGATTAATGATATGTGTCAACACTTGTACAAGTACGATATGATGTATACGTACACTGAGTGGATTGAGCACGGTGAACTACCAGATTTCAGCTCATGGTAGAGTTACCAGGGTGTCTCATTCAGCGATACTACCGCCCCTCCTTGGAACCCCACCATGGAATTGGTACATGATGCTTTTCCGGCATGATGACACAATCTCTCCACCCTTGGCCACTGACACTACTGAGATGGATAAGTATAACATGATGCTACTCCAAGCTCAAACCTTGGTGTACCCTGGATGTTCAGAGAATGTCTTGCATGCCATAATGGAGGAAATAAAGATAAAAGTGAAGAACAAAATGTTGAATGGTTATTTTGACCAGGTCCAGGAACATATATGTACGTTGCTTCCTCCTCATCACAATCTTCCTGATAACCATTATAATGTAAGAAAGATCTTGGCTAAATTTGGTATTTCTCACAAGAAAATTTACGCATGTAAAAATGATTGTATCCTATTTTACAAAGAGCATGCAAAACTGGACTATTGTCCTATATGCAACGCGTGTGGATGGACGAATAAGAAGAGGAAGCAGTCTCCAGTCAAGGTGCTTCGCTATTTTGCTTTTATTTCAAGACTGCATCGTTTGTACATGTCTCTATACATAGCTGAGGCGATGAGATGGTACGTGAAACATAGAACAGATGTCAGTGTGCTTAGACACATGGAAGATAAGGAGGCTTTTAAAGCCTTTGACAAAGAATTTCCAAACTTTGCAATAGAGATTCGTAATGTTAGACTTGGACTGGGTTCAATCCTTGGGGTAATAATAGCACTAGAGTTAGCACTTGACCAATTATTCTCATGTTGTACAACATGCCTCCATGAATGTGTATGAACAAGGAATTTACTTTTCTTACTATGCTAATTCTAGGTCCAAGTTCTCCTGAAAAGTGTTTAGATATGTACCTGAGACCTTTGATTAACGAGCTTAAATAATTGTGAGAAAATGGGGTCCCAACTTGTGACAGGTTCACTAGAACAATGTTCATGATGAAAGCAGCAGTGATGTGAACCATCAACGATTTTCCTGCTCATGGGATGTTGGCATCTACCACAAATAAAGGGTACAAGGCTCGTCCTGTATTCTTAGACGATCTCAAGTCTAATTGGCATGCGGGGAATGTATGTTTCATAAGTCACCGTAGATAGCTTCTTGAGGATCACGAATGACGAAGGGATTATGATAAGTTCGACAAGACTGTAGAGAATGATCCGAAACTCCGACAATGGTCTGGTGATGAGATTCTTGAGAGGTTGTATGACTTCTATTTTGATGTGTTAAGCAATGATGCATCTATGATAACCTACAATCCATACTCTCCCAAACCTCTTAGATATTGGGCTCACCAGAGTATTTCTTCAAACTCCCTTACTGGTCAAAATTGAAAACCAGGAACACCCTAGATGTCATGCACACAGAAAAAAATGTGTGCGACAACGTTGTTGGGACAATTCTTGGTATTAAGTTTAAGACTAAGTATACAACTAAATTGCATAAAGATTTGAAAATTATGTGTTTACGCCGTCACTTATGGTTAAGAAACGGGAACAAGATGCCAAATGCACTTTACATAGTGAAAAAGACATTGAGGGAAGAAGTACGTATTCAACTGGTTTAAAAGTGTTCGATATCCATCTAATTATGCAAGAAATATAGTTTCATGTGTAAAAGTTAGTGAACACAAGTTCAATAATCTAAGGACTCATGATTGTCATGTTATGCTCCAACATTTAATTTCAGTGGTTATTCGAGCATATTTCCCTTATGACATCGTCAACCCAATAGTAGCATTGTGCAGATGGTGGCAGAAGTTATGCGCCAAAGAGTTGAAGAAGTCAAATGTGGTTGAATTGAAAGAAGAGATTGTTTACATTCTTTGTAAATTAGAGATGATTTTTTCCTTGCTTTCTTTGACGTCATGATTCACCTCATGATCCACCTTCCTGAACAAGTGTTGGTTACTGGTTCGGTACATTACACGTAGATGTATCCTTAGAAAAGGTAATATATTTCATGCAAAGTAAATTTTTTAACCATGTTTTTCATCATTTATATCTATTCTTGTCTTACATTTTACTTTAACAATTTTATAAACAGCTTGACCAGTATAAAATATTTGTCAAAACTCGTTATGCTCCGTATGGATCTACAGTAGAAACATACCTTACACATGAGTGTGTAACCTACTATGACATGTACTTCAAACCTCCAGTCCCTTCCACCGTCTCCAATACACTTGATTGCTACAATCTTTCAGTCATCACAAATATTGTACGACTGTCTAGAGTAGAATTAAATGAAAGCTTAAGTGAAGAGAAACTCATTGAGGCTCATTAGGTAGCATTGCAGGACTTTGATCAAGTCGATGAGTTCTTTAAGTTTTATAGGGACAAAATTTGGAAAGCCAATATGAACAAGAGTCCTAACTGGGTTGGTGATCAGCCTAATGATGACATTTCATCGAGATGAAGACAAAAAAAAACCCTAAATAGTGAAATTGTGGTAAGCCAAAAGCCTGATGTATACTACAGAGCTCTTGATAAAGTCGTTGAGCTATTATATGGGAATATAATGCTTGTTGTGCTTTTCAAGTGTAAATGATTCAAGCATTCGAAGGAAGATTTTGGTCTTTTATCAGTCAATACAAACACAAGGTAGTATGAAGATGAGCCATTCGCTCTTGCCACCTTGGTTAAGAATGTGTTTATTTGGATGATCGAAGGAGGGAAAATGTTGGAAAATAGTTAACAATATCTCTCACCAAAATATATAGAGTGACACAACATAGCACTATCGAAAGTGACATTGGAGCGAATAATGTGGATTCATATCAAGAGCATAATTCCGATGTCATCCCCTACATAGATCAACTTATTCGCTTGAACGGGGACTTACTTAGTCCTCAAGGTCACACAAATTTTTCTCCAATTGAGATCGTAAAGGTAGCGTGACGACCCGACCCAACTCGAAATCATCAAATTGAACAAAATAATAAAATAATCGGGTAAATCGATGAAGTACTCGATATGAACAATTCCAACTAATTCAATCGAAGAATGGATTTGATAACTTGTTACGACGAAACAGTCGTAACGACAAACAACATACTAATATCTCCGTTGCCCGTACCGCCTCTAGTGGCGAATCCCATCGCCACAGCCCACCCACTAGGATGACGAAGTCTAAATGTTTTTTAGACTTCACAACTGTGTTCATATCGCTGATATGAACCCAACGACATATAACTTGACACGTTTCAGAAAGATATTTTCTGGTCAGAAATTCCGGTTACATGCCGCTATAGACGGCGGCGCGTGCAGTCCATGCACCACCATCGACGACCATCGTCGGTGGTGTCGAATAACCTATAAAAACAAAGCTCATGAAGAGCCCAACAATAAGTACCAAAGGAGACTAGGCAGATTTTGTCACGATTGGCCGAAATTGGCCTCGAAAAATCACGACCGAAAAATAGTTTTCGGCACCGATCTCCACCGTTGTGCCGTTTCAGAGCTTGAGGGTGGACCCAAACGACTCACGACGAGGTGGGAAGAAAAACCCATCTCACCCCGCCGCCAAATAACACCGGCTCCGCCGCGTACGACGGAGGCTGAAACAAACCCCAATCAGAATCGTTCGATACCGAATCCAACCGGTGCAAAACCTGCAATTTCAATCCATACAAGTATAAACAACCCATAAAGAGGTTCTCATGACCTTGATTATACCTATAATCAGTCGAAATCGGCGTCAACGACGGTGAGCCCAAAGTCACCGAAGACGTGGAATTTCCTTCCGTCGATTCTCCCTTCTCCGGCAAAATCGCTACCGGTCAATCCCATAAATCAGTTGGGGACGCCGAGTTGCGTTGAACCCACCGAACGGCGCTTCGCCACTGGCGAATCACCACACCGCTTCGGTTCCTCACTCTCTCTTCGGGAGGAGGGGTTGACCGAAAGTCAACCCGTACCTAAACTCATGACTTACCCGATATGGAAACCTCCCATTTATATATGTTTCCAAATATGGTAACTCAGTAATTAATTTTCGACAAACTTTCGTCAATCGACAATCGTAACTTCCTTTTCGTAACTCCAATTTCGATGATTCACACGTCTGCGGACTCATCACAACAAATTCTACGATTTCTACCCAAAGTCAACTGACGTCAAAAATTCAATGAAAAGTCAACCCAAAATACTTCGAAACTTACCAACGATAAAATTGTTTTATCGCAACATCAAATCGAACTCGAATCATATGTAAATATTAACAATTATATAAAAATTTTGGGTTATCACAGAATATGAATGCCTTTGATGAAGATTCGGAGGATGACAATGAATACGAGGATTATGAGCAAGATGAGCCCGATGATGAGGAAGATGATTTAGACGATGTAGATTATGATGGCTGTGATTGATGATTAATATTATTTATAGGCAAAATAGCTTAAATGGTCATTAATCTTTGCCCAAAACGACACTTTAGTCACTATCGTATGACATATATCAAAATGATCACTCCCGCTAAGGTTTCATTTTCAAATTGGTCATTCGAGCTCAAATGTCCGTTAAAAAAAAATATTCCGTTTATTTTCAGGGGTATTTTTGTCTTTTTATCCTCATTTGGTAAAAAAAATTATTTATTAATTACACTTCTTAGACATGTCTTGAGTTAGCCAGTCACAGCAACTGAGTCAGCCACTCGCGGCAACTGAGTTAGCCAATCTCAATCTCACATCTCCACACCCAAACTCCATCACCACCACCGCTTTAGCCACCCCACCTATACCTACTCCACCGGCTCCTATAACCATGTCGTCGACATCGCCGCCCCACCTATACCCACTCCCGCCTCTTATAACCCCACCTATACCCACCCCACCTACACTTCCCTCTGGGCCTTCATCGCCCAAATGGAATCCCTCCGGGTTGGCCCGAACCTGACAAGGCAAGGCGAGGCAGGTGCTAATAGCTCTAATGCAATGGCAGAGGTTGTGAGGCGAGGCGAGATGAGGCCGAGGGAAGTTGTCATTGAGGCCATGGAAGTCAACGTTGGTAAGGCTGGAAGAGAGGCTTTATTGATGGAGGCTCAGATTGGAGGCCGAGACGTGTGGACGATGGCTAGAGCCGAGGATGATGCCGGATCTGGGAGCATGGAGATCGAGCGAGCACGACGTCAGAGTTGGGAGGCCGCGACGGCAAGGCGCTGGCGGAGAGGTCAAGATCAATCGAGCTTCCTCTAGGTTCTCTACGAGAGAGAGAGAGAGAGAGAGAGAGAGAGAGAGAGAGAGAGAGAGAGAGAGAGAGAGAGAGAGAGAGAGAGAGAGAGAGAGAGAGAGAGAGAGAGAGAGAGAGATGCAATGGTACATTTCGTAATTTTTGAAAACTTAACGTAATAGCATTATTGTAAATATATAAAATTAAATGATAAAAGAACATTTCTACCCATCACAGGTTAAGTGTGTAACATCTAAATTAGACGGAGTGACCATTTTGATATACTTTAAGAAAAGATTAGTGACCATTTTGACATATGCCATATGATAGTTACCAAACTGTCATTTTGGGCAAAGATTAATGACCATTTAAGCTATTTTGCCTTATTTGTAATAAATAGAATGTTTGTAATTAAATGGTAATAGTAGTTATGATCGAGTGTTAATATTGAACTAGTAATAGTGTTATAATGTTTTACAGGAATTGAGTGGGGGTTTTGATGATTTTTTGTATAGAAATGATTTAAGAATAAGTGTAGATGGTTTTATCTTTCTAAAGGAAAACTTAGACGACGAAATGATGACATATTCGTTGTTTAAGTACAATTTAGACGACGAATACATTATTTCATCGTTTAAGGGGAAACTCTAAACTCCAAACCCCTAAACCCTAAACCTTCACATTTAGCCGACAAAAGTGGCATTGTCATCATCTAAGAACTTCTTAGACGATGAAATTGATTTAATTTCGTTGTTTGAGATGAGTTTTACAAGTTGACCTCTATGATGACAAGCACGTGTGACATGTTAGAATGCAAATTTTATTCATCGAGGGCAGAGAGTAAAGAATACCTACACTGTGAGTGTTGATGGTTCAAAAAATGGAGTTACGAAGATTCATTTATGAACGTATCTGTTTCGTTGAAATTTTAGTTTTATAGTTGACTACACTGATCAAACACTTAACGAACTTCATATGAATCAAAATTTCGTCTACTTACATATTATGTTATGATGAATATATCAAACGGTTATTTTGTCTAAATTCAATTTCATTAATATTGATGTGTCATGAATGTAGCCATTTCGAATTTAACAAGTACTTAGTATTTCATCAACTTTTCATGTCAAATTTTAATTAATTTCTATCTAGTTGATATATTTAGTTTCTACATAAGTGGAAACACTCGTGACTTGGGAAACATATATACGAATTATATTTGACGATCATTTTCGTCATTTGACTATTTTTCGATAATCACTAAATTAACTCGATCAAATTCTAAACTAATATGACTTGTGGTAATATTTTTTTTACATTATTTAATGTTTACATCTGACGGTTGAATTATGATGATTGTTGAATTCAATTCAATTAAATTAAAAGAACTAAGAGTAAGTAATTGTTGGATTACAAAGTATCAATTGCTTCAAATTCAAATTTAATCTCCTTCCATACTTCACAAGCAATATGTACAGCTAGTTTAGGACTCAATTTACAAGCCTCACGAATAACTTCATTACCTTCATGAATTCGTCGTCTAAGTGGTTTTAAAATGATCGACCTGGGTTGATCTTCTCCAATTCAATTATTTTCGTCGAAACCTAAATTTTTCCTTTCTTCTCTCGTCTCTCCGACGTGCGTCACCGTCTCTCTCTCTCAGTATCTCTCGACCCTCTCCACCAATCCCTCACCATAGCAAGGCCCTCTATCCCTCTCCACCAATCACTCACCACAACCTTTCCTCTTCCTTTATGATCTCTTACGTTGCACCCTCATCGACGCCGTTGTCTCTCTCTTTCTCTCTCCCTATCTCCTGACCCTCACCACAAAAAGGTCCTTTCTCCCTCTCCACTAATCCCTCACCAAAACTTATTTTCTCTCCCTTTCCAATCTTCTACTCCACATCCTCACCGACGCCGCCACCTCACCGACGTTGCAGTTTCTCCTCTTTCCTCTCTCCGATATCGGACTCCGCAACCTCTCCTCTCTCCCTTTTCTCTCTCCGATCACCGAAGCTTAAGGAATTTGGTATACCACATAGCTCTCCGATTATCATTTTTACTTCTTTATTGATGTTGTTGTATGATTGGATAGTAAGTAGGATTGAGGTATGAATTATGATCGACGAATATATGGACAATTAGTAGGATTTTGTACTAATTCAATTATATTAAAAAAGAGTGAATTTTGGACAGTGATGAGTGATTGATGTTATTGATTTCATATTATAGTGATTTCATATGATTGATGTTTTTTTTCTTCTGTTTTTCTTTTCTTTTCCGTTCCAGCGATAAAGATGCCTCGCGGGAAGAAGAGGCATACCACATAACAGTTGGAGGAGGAATATGCCATATTGATGCGGCATTTGCATGGAGTTTCCATGTTAAATGACCTCGTTAATCGTGCTAAGAGGGCAATGATTCCTCCTCATGCTCCCTTTGAAGTGACGACAACCCTAACATAAGCGCCAGTGACATCATTGATTGCCATTGAACTACTCGTCGGAACATGGATCGTCACATCCTTCTCCATCTACTGATAAATCAGTTTTTATTAGTGCACGATGCAAAGTTAGGAATGGTACCTCAGGACCAGCGCCGAAACGCACTCGAGGCTTGGTGAAGAATGCTAAAGTTGATGCGATGGTAAAGTCATCAGGGGAGGGGGGCTCAATGTGCAGTACGACCAATAGCTTAGAGGCCCATCAACGTTTGATATGAACAAGATACCTTTGAAGGCGGAGACTTGGAAAGATCTGAGCTGAAAGATAGGTTCCCATTATACCACGAACTCTCGATAAGAGTTTCGGTCTATTTAATTTAATTTTTAAATTATTTTTAATAAATGAAAGCTCGGTAAGAATTAATAAATTATTTTTTATTCTTTTTATTTTTTTTCGTAGAATGCATATGAGATTGGTGAAAATAGTGTGCTTCATAAATTCATAGAGGATGAAACACATAAGATTTACAAGTAGTGGAAGCACGATCTACATAAGTTCTACATCGAGTACGGCTCCAGAACAGTCCCAATTGAGTTGAAGGGAAGGCCTGAACAGTGGGATTGGTTGGTGACGCACTTTGAGTCCGGTAAGTTTAAGGTAATAGTTATTTTGAAGGTAATCAATTACTAATTTGAAGATAATATATTATTATTTAATTTATTTTGTTGTGAAATAGAAAAAGTCGGAGGCCAACAAGCGTAACCATGATAAGAAAGTATTGCATCATCGGACGGGTCAGAAATCATTCCCCTAGGTGGTAAAGGCTCACCTAGAGAAGGGTTCAAACCACTGTTATGTTGATGGCTACAAGACTGCATATGTAAGGCCTGGGGTAGACGATATTGCGAGTCAAAATTATGTAAGTAACCATTTTTTACAAGTTTAAGAAAATTGATTCAATTGAAGTTTAAGAAATTACATAAACTTTCGGTTCAAACCAACTAGCTAATTAATCCAACTATAAGACCCAACGTAATACTAAAACAAAGTAGAATTAAGAAAGATAAATTTCCTAACACAATAGTACTTTTTTATTGTTTTGAACTTGAGAAACCCGGATGGGAATCGGTGCCCCACAATTTGTTATATTGGAATTTGGTTATTCAAAGTGTTTTATCTCATGCAAGTTTTTGGTTAATTTCCTCAATTTTTAGGGGAAACTATGTCAATTTTTCCGTAGAAATTATTATTAATATATTATTTTAATGTAGGAGAAGATGAAACAATTAGTCCCAGAGCAAATTAGTCACAAACATGCAGAGAATCCAGAGATGACGCTTGATGAGTTGTCTCCTCTTCTCATGGAGACTCAAATTCAAATTCACGATCAAACACTCGGCCGCCGACCAGGGAAGGAGATTAGTGACTTTGGACGAGAATGCGTGCGAGATTTGAGCCAGTATTTCAGGTCCTCGAGTAGGCGGTCCAGTGCGATGGATAAGTGGGTTCAAGTGGCCGAGGAGAAGGCCCGAGCGACCAACAAAAATGAACGAGCGGCCCAGAAGGAGACTGTAGCGCTGAGGGCGACGATCAATGGAATGCACGAGTTTCTCATGAGTTTTGGCTAGATTCCTCCTCAAACTTGTCATCTAATTGTCACGCCTCAGGGTCTGGGACACGATGACCTCGATCCTACTAGCGGAAGAATTGGCGGGATCGCTACTCCCAATGCGGCTTCTATTTAGTTCCGTAGTTTATGTTTTGAAATTTATGTACAAATTAAATATTTTTAATTTATTTTTTAATATTTTTAATTATGCAATTTTTTTCAATATTAATACAACAAGACGACGAATGTAATTAGTTTGTCATCTAAGTGAGACATCTTAGACGATGAACACGTGTTCGTTGTCTAAGAGACAAGGCATAAAAGACAAATGAAAATGTTCGTCATCTTTAAGAAAACGTTAGACAACGAATGTAACAGAGTTCGTTGTTTTAGCGTAACCACTTAAACGACAAATTATATTTTTTCATCGTTTAAGTGTTTAGACCTAGACAAAGAAATCTTTACATTCGTTTTTAGGTGTTAAACACTTAAACGATGAATGATAGTTTTCCTCATCTTAGATAATTAATGCGACGAAAATTTTCGTCGTTTTTGGGTTAAACTCTTCGTCGGATTGATTGTTAGACCACCAAGTATATTTTGTCGCCTTGAGTCTTACTTAAATGACAAAACATTGGTATTTCATCATCTAAGTACTTGGCCCACAACATTTATATGGCAGTGATTTCGTCGTCCAAGTTGTTAGACAACGAAATACCTCTCTTAAACGACGAGTTTGATTTGTCGTCTAAGTTGAATTTTTTTGTAGCATACCCCCTTTTTTTTGAAGTAATTGGTTATAATGGTTAAAGACTTGATGTTATTTGAAACTTTCACTCCACACCTTCTTCATAGAAGTTTTAGAATAAAAGCTCATTAATTATTGGTGGTGAGAGGGGTTGCTACAGTAAAGTTGGCTATTACGATAATCAAATGGCATGACTATTGTACGCACATCATCATTTCAGCAAGTTAATTAGCTATAGTTTGGCTGAAAAAGTGCATTCGAATGTTGAGAACGTTAGTTGGAATGTGGATTAATCGGAGCTGCATGCATTGCAATGATTGCATTATATTGCTTGCAAAAAAAGGTTGTGGAAATCATATGTGCTAACTATAGCTAGCTAGCTATATTACTTGTGAAACATTCATATCTAATATGTCCGAAAATATGATCGATTTACAAATAATCTTGTGTATTGCACCTACGTATCTTGTTGGTCTTAATTCTCGGTACAAATACATAAGAAACATGTGAATTATCTATCTAACTATCTAGCATAACCAGGTTGGAGTGTTGGACGCGTACGTACTACTGTTTGAAATGTCATATTAAATTAAATTGTTGAGGTCTTGAGGAAATGGGCTTGTCGATCAGCTCTCGATCGAGCTACATAGCTAGCTATGTCATCTATGAAACATCGATATCGAATGACTTCAATTTTTATATTTTCAGTGTTGATAATAGCTAGTCACGTTTTGAGTAACTTGTATCCTTCTAGGAATTTCAGCTAGTTATGTTCAGTGCAAACAATATGCATGAAAGCCATACATCTATATCATATGATTAAGACCTCACCAGCCTGCCTGGTTACCGATCTGCATGATCTTAACTGCCAAACCCAAAAAGCAAACAAGGGACAATTGGAAAAACAAAACCAATGAGTTCTTAGATGCTGTGACAAGATCATGCATACATTGCAGTCTTTGACCAGCGCTCGAAGTGCCACCTTAATTTTCTTGTTCTCTTTTTTTTTGTTCTTCGAGAAGAAAAAAAAAAGCCGTTGAGATATTACCAACCCTAACAAGGACTACAGATGTCCATTTCTACAGTGATATGCAGATAAGAGTTATGATTACTACCATAGCTAATTTTTTATTTTATTTTCCTACATTCACTGGATTAATGTAATGGTAGTATATACGTGTTGGGAAAACCAAAATATATATAGGAAATTAAGCAAGGCCAATTTGTTTATTGCTATATGAATGTAAAGTCAAAGAATGAAGATGGTGCAATTTACCAATGGTACAGTGTTTGACTTTTCTTCAACGTACGTTCAAATGGTTAAAGAAGTCAATATATGGGATGGTATATGGGTTATCTAACTGAATCATGGATTGGTCTTCCGATCCTGGATTAATGTAGGTGTGACAATGGATACCCATTGGTGAAGCTCTTTCTCAGTTTGACATACACCCATCGTTTTTGGATAACCAAGAATACCCTCATCAATATTCATCCTTAAAAATCTGCACACATTACAATGCATGCCTTTGGAATTTACAGATGGAGGAGAAAAAATGCACATTAAGGCGGTCACCAACAATCCAACCTACTGTTGGTTTTCATAACATAAAAGTATTATGATATATATGCATAGAAGAAGAAACTTGCAGAGGTGATCCATATATATTAGGAACAAACAGAGAGGAAATAGAATTGTGTTGAGGTGGCAACTAATGCCAACTGTGTGGCTAACCAAATGCTCTAGCTAGTCAAAATCTTATAATGGAGCTTCTATAAATACCCACTGATTCCTTGCCTCTTCTCCACAAAATCCCTTCTCTCTCTGTTTTCATTCTTCTCTCTTCTGTTATTTGAATAATTTCCTAGCTTGCTACCATGGTCCTCCCAATAGTACTTCTCAAGCTCACAGACTGGGTTTGGTACCAGCTGTTAGCAAATTCATGTCAAAGAGCAGCTAGGAAAGTCAGAAACTATGGCTCTCTCAAACCCCACCAACCTCAGTCTCTTTCTTTTCCTAACATAACCAAGTGTGATGTAAAGGGTAGAGGTTCCCAGACACTTGTTTGTGACTTCTTTGGAACACTTCTGAGATCAAACTCTGCATTTCCTTACTTCATGTTAGTTGCTTTCGAAGGAGGTAGCATTATTAGGGCATTTCTCTTGTTGTTATCGTGCTCTTTTCTGTGGGTTTTGGACTATGAGCTCCAGTTAAGGGTTATGATTTTCATAACATTTTTTGGGCTTAAGATTAAGAGCATGGAGAGTGTTGGAAGGGCTGTTCTACCCAAGTTTTATCTTGAAAATCTTAACCTTCATGCATATGAAGCTTTGGCTTCAACCGGATATAAGGTAGTTTTCACGAGTGTGCCTAGAGTCATGGTTGAAGGTTTCCTCAAGGAGTATTTGGAAGTCGATGATGTTAAGGGGACTGAGCTGCTCACTTCTGGGAAATACTTCACTGGTTTGGTGTCTGAATCTGGTTTGCTCGTCGAGCACAAAGCTCTGAAGGAACATTTTGGTGACAGAAAACCAGACATTGGTCTTGGAACTTCAAGCCTCCATGATAATCTCTTCATGTCTCTTTGCAAGGTATGTATAAGTTTTACTTGCAAAGATAGTCTTAATTAACCTCTGTGTAATATATCATATTAGAACGTATTTCCGTTAATTGATAAGCAACTAGACCTAACTCCCATGAAAAAGTAGTTAGGTGATCTTATTTATCAACTATTGTGGTTTAATTTGAGCTCTCCATCTAGCATGCATGTTAGAAAAACATAAGCAATATTCAATTTCTTCTTTTGGCATCAATTGTTTTAAGAGTAAATTAAACAACACAACCATATATAGTTCTTATCCTCTGAATTAGGCCAAGTTTGTTTTCAACTTCTTCAAGTTTTTTGTTTCTTATTTATTTTGAGCTCTTGACATCATTTGGTTTATAAGCTAGAAAAGCATAACAAAACCATGTTAAGAAACAAAAGCATATATATTATACTTTCTTCCCTTGGCATCATTTGATTTATACGTAACAACCCGACCAGAATTAGTTTCTTCTTAATTAATTAGGCCAAGGCTTGCCAATCTTTTTACTGAAGAGTCAAGTTGAGCAACTATAACTTGACCCGATTTTAGGGGTGGTCCAGTTCCTTTCCAACTTCTTCAAATTTTTTCTCTGGCAAAAATTCTGACATGCATGCCTATTAATTTCTGTGGGGTGATATTTTAATACAATCGTTATCTAGTAATTATAGATTAAATAGGTGCCATGCATGTTACATTTTTGTTGTTGCTCTTTTCAAGTTCGAATCACGAATATTTGTTGTTGTTGTAATCTTTGACTTGCTTTTTTATAAGTACTAACGTGTGAAATCGGACTTTAATCTAGTCACGCTTATACCATGTCACTTTGTTTGTTTCTAACTCACACTATTTTCTTCGCGATATATAGAACAATTAGTTAATTCTATTATTATGTTACAGGAAGCTTATGTAGTGAAAAAGGAAGCGAGCAGGAGCAAGTCAAGCACTTCAGTGTTGCCAAGGCACAGATACCCCAAGCCTCTAATATTCCACGATGGAAGACTAGCTTTCTTGCCTACTCCATTAGCAACTCTCACCATGTTCATGTGGATCCCCTTTGGAATAGTCGTAGCAATATTCAGAATCTCAGTGGGTATTATCCTCCCCTACAACGTTGCTCTCTTCTTAGCCACCTGCACCGGCCTGAACCTATCTGTCAAAGGCCTGAGCGCGTCAACAAAATCAGACCACGAAAACAGAGGAGTCCTCTACGTGTGCACCCACAGAACACTTCTAGACCCAGTTATGCTCAGCACCGCTCTAGCCAAGCCCTTGACAGCTGTCACGTATAGTCTGAGCAAGATGTCTGAGGTGATAGCACCGATCAAGACGGTGAGGTTAACAAGGGATAGAAAACAAGACGGAGAGACCATGAACAAGTTACTTAGTGAAGGTGACTTGGTGGTGTGTCCGGAGGGTACAACATGTAGGGAGCCCTATCTGTTGAGGTTTAGCTCTCTGTTTGCGGAGTTGGCCGACGAGATTGTGCCGGTGGCTGTTAACACGAAGGTGAGTATGTTCTATGGGACTACAGCCAGCGGGCTCAAATGTCTCGATCCCATTTTCTTCATGATGAACCCTAGACCTGTGTATTATGTGGAGATATTAGGGAAGTTACCTAGAGAGCTCACTTGTGCTGGTGGAAAATCTAGTCCTGAAGTAGCTAACTATATACAGAGTAAGTTGGGTGATGCTTTGGGGTTTGAGTGTACTACTCTTACAAGGAAAGACAAGTACTTGATGCTGGCTGGGAATGAAGGAATAGTCGGTGACAGTAAAAGGAAGAACTAGCTTGTGGTGAAATGGTGAATCTTTATGTTCATTATTGACTATATTAATTATCCGGCCTGTTTGTCAAGCCTAGCTAGGAAGCCATATAGTATAAGGTCAATTTTTATTTTTTTTAGATCCCACTTGTGGTTGTGATCAGATGTATGTATCACTTAACTATATATTACTAGCTATTTCGCTTCATGGTATACACATCAATCGTTTCTTTCTAGTATTGATATTTAAAGACTAGAACATGCATCCACGAAATACCTTATCTACGTACCTGTGCCAAAACGCCTTGTCTAGCTACTTGATTGGCAAAAATACAAAATCATATTCATGTGTTTTCTCCCACTCCACTAATGCTTCTCTCTCTCTCTCTCTCTCTATATATATATATATATGGGTAAAATCCAATATATATTCATGCTACATTTGCAACAAAATCCATGAAAATCTCACTAGCTAGCTAGCTGTACTTAGAAAAATTATATGCACCACGCAAATTTTGTAATGGCATACCAAACGCATCATCGACCGTTTGATGATGCCACTTATCCTTCATAGCTCTATTCAACCGTTGAATGAACCCCTTGCTATACCCTTCATAATAATACAACCACCTTGCCACGGCTGCCGGGTCCTCGTCCTCCCACCACGCGTGGTGCTCGCCCTCCGGCAACTTCCCGCCACTTTTTAGGCCACAAACCCTTCCGCCGCCATGCATCCTCTCGTACTCCACCATGCCGGTCACGAACTCCGGCGGAGCACCGGACTCCGTACCATCCCAAAGCCAAACACGTGCCACGCCACGCCGGATCGCCGAGACTAATGCTTGTTAGATGTCGTTGGCCTCTTCCAAAACCGAAGGACTAACGTTGACGTCGACGGACTTATGATCACGTTCCACGACCTTAACTCCCATGTCGGACGTGAAGTTCATGCTCACGAGCCTTAGGACGACGTGGTTGACTTGCTTCTTGGGGATGTCGTCGTCGTTAGGGTAAAGAAGTCTTTCGATGAAGTCGCTGGCGTCGAGGACCATGCGGGTGGCTTTGTCGTTTGCGACGTAGAAGAGGCTGAAGCGGTGGCTGGCGGGAGAGTCATGAGCGATGTTGTTTACGGTGACGTCGAAGCCTTTGGAAGCTTCGTGGTTTGCCCACAATGACAGGATTCCGACCAAGATAACGGTAAGGAAACGGATGAGGATTGCGGTGCCGGATGTGGAATCATAACTAGCTTCGTGGTTTGTGACTGGTTTTCTGAGTAGGAGAGGTCGGAGAAGATATTGTTGGTCCTCCATAACCACCGTAGCTGCTGGAGGACACGAAAGAAATGAAGCGAATGATTGATAAGAAACCGAGATGGATCTAAGCATTATAAGCGATGAAAGCGAAACGAGTGGTTTCTAAATTGTTAGGCCCCATGTCATGTACCTACATATATATGAAATGGAATTATGGCTTGATTCTGATATATATGAACTTTGTTTTGTTGCTAAATTACAATTTTAGTATGTCTTTTGTGTACGTTAGTAGTCGTAATTTGTGTTAGTTGTGCTTGTTTGCATTTTGTCGTCCTTATAGATGGGAGATCACTATTATAACTTGACCTTTTTGCCTAAAAATGATGTTAAGACACCTGACTCACATGAAATGTCACCACTCTCTTGGACATAGATAGTAATCACTATTGAAGCATAATTAATAAAAAATAGCCAATTGTGCATCTAGACAACGCGGCCATATTAATTAGCTAAAACAAATTTATACTCAGTATTGCACTCGATCTGTTTTAACTAGTGTACGAGGCATCATTGTCTAGATGCCCAAGTCATTATCCCTCTACGTACTATACATGTTCTGGTAATAAGTAACATGCGTGGAGAACAAAGTAAGATTAATTATTTCCGAAAGGGAGGTATTTTTAGATTGATTAAATGATTAGGACAAAGGTTGTAGGCCATGACATTCATAACAAATTCTTGAGTTGTGGAGAACCACTCTGTAGCAACATCCGACCGACACACCATTTATATAAGTAAATGAAAACAGATATATAGAACTCATACTCAAATTCTGATTTTTGTTTGTTTGTTTTTTCAAATAAAGAAGATTCTTTGACGATCTGAATAATACATACGTAATTAACAAGCAATCATAGTTCTACCCAAGAGAAGAAGAAACTAATCAATAACAAATATTGATCTTTAAACCACTAACTTCGACCATAGTCGAGTTTATTTATATCTTCCAAAGACATACGAAACACACTTACAATGGAGATGAACATATCTCTGAGCACTCAATTGTAGTAGATATGACATCTCCATGAATAACGCAGTCCCAAAAATATGCAAATAAGTCCTGGTACCAACAATACTTGACTCAAAAATCCTACACAGAAGACCATAAACGTAATTAGTAAAAACTAAAAACCTAGATTAAATAAAATCCCAAAACACAATTTAGGCATGAGGCCCAAACCCCTTAGGCCCACACAAATTCACAGCCAACAACACCATCATACGAGTAAAACACCACACCTCCCACCGCACACCTCCACCTGAACCATCGTTCAGACCAAACCTCCAAGGTCGCGACCTCTAACTAACCTCCTCGCCTTTCCTAGTCGGAAACCAACACCGTAAAATTGGACCCGAAACAGCACACCACCCACAAATCACCAACCAAGACTGAGTTAGAAAGAAACCCATACCACATCAAACTGTCGCCGGAATTCCGAAGCGCCAACGATATGCCGTATGCTGCCCCATCCCGCCGTGACACCGAACCCGTAAAACATGCCTGAGCCGAAGACCTTGAACCCCACAACCACAAAACTGCCAGGGCCTAATTCCTTGTCCGACAACAACCACGGAATTAGAATAGGTCAACAACCTGCTCTGTCTGAGCCGCCATCGGACTAAGAGAAGTAAATGGAAGGCGTCGTCTCTAGGAGAAACTAGATGGAGAGAAAACCCTAAAAACAAAGATTTATAACTCAATTATTAGACTAATAAGTTGCTGATAGAGACGTAATACTTATTCTAATGATAGGTATTTTTGTTTGTTTGTTATACTTTGTAATTATAGATATACTAAAGTAGGGTTAGAGATTCACTGATCCTAAGCATAGTGAATTTCCGACTTTATCTAACCTTTTTAAAATAATTATGACATGTGCCATTGTCTCATAAAATTTCAGCTTGTTTAAGGAGAGTTATTCTCCATAACTTTCAGTGTGTATCTTATCCTAATTAGATACAGTTTAGTATGGATAGAGATATAGAGAATCACTGTTTTATATGGACAGTTAGTGTAACAGATTGTATCAGCTTATATATAAGGCATTCTATCAATGAAAGAGTTACAGTTGATTAATTATCATATTTTCTTCTTTAACATGTTATCAATAGATTTTGAGTTAATAGTCAGCCCAAACCCTAATAGAACAATACCCTTTCACATCCTCAAATTTGAGATTGACCACTTCAATCTCATAGCCTAAGCACATCCACCAACTTTGACAGAAGATTTCGAGTAACTTAGGATGAACCAGGAAGAGATCTTCATATGCATGGAAAGCTCGAGATGTCTAGTTTCCAGAAAATCCTCCAGATCATAATTTGGATGTGTTTAGAGTAAGTTATGGCCAATTTAGTACACAAATGCCAGTCTTCCAGAAAAGAAGAAAAAAAGAAGAAAGAAAAATACCCTAAGCTCTAAACACCTCCAGCTCCACCACCGACCTCCTCCTTGACGGAGTTCTATCATCCACGGCCGGAGCTTGTCGCCAGAATTCTCTCTCTCGCTTGAAATTTGTGGACATTTTTCTCTTTAAACTTCTTTTCAGCGAAGTTTTCATACTGAGCATAACACCCTTGAGGTAAATTTTCTAAACTGTCAATATCTAGATCTAGGAATAAAACTTACTTCCTAGAAAACCCTAGATCTTAGGCTTGTAATATTGTAATTATTGCATATTTTTACCCTAGTTCCCATGGACCTATATCTATAGAGTATAAGTGACGGTCCTGGGAGAGTCATGGTTTAGGAAAAGAAAAAGAAAAGAAAGATAAATCGATACTATATGGTGGTTCATCACAGTTTCTGGGTGTGGTTTTGAGCCACCGTTTATTGATAATCTATTTTTGTGACCAAACATCATTGATCACTGTTCTTATTTCATAATCTTGATATTAGTTATCATGGTTTTTCAATCGGTAAATTAATTACATCTCTTGTCTCTCTTGTAGATGACATTAATAGAACCATAAATGCCTGAGTTTGATATCCTTGATCCTTAAGCAACATAATACTATCGTTGGATGTCAGATGTTGAGAACACGCTTCTCAGTATGAATTTGACGGATACAATTCAACCACTACCACCACCTGGTATTGAGCCACCAACTCCAACTCTCAAAGCTCAAGCCTTCATATTTTTTAGGCGGCATATACAGCCAGTTCTAAAGAAATAATATTTGCTAAGGAATGACCCTGCGGTTTTGTCGGTGACTTTACAAGACAAGTTCAATAATGTGCATAATGCATAACTTCCTGGAGTGCGAGAAAGATGGGATTCAATTCGATTATTAGACTATCCAAGTATTAATGCTTTTAATCAAGTTATGTTAGAGCTTTAATCAAAGTTGAGTGTTTGGGGCATTGTAAAGACCGATCAGGCTATGATCGAGACTTTAAGCACACTTCCTACTTCCATGGACACACTTGCTAGCAAATATCGCATAGATTATGAGCAAGGAAGACTAAAATCATTCAGTGATCTCATGAATGTGCTAGTCAAGATAGAGCGGTATCGCGAGATTCTTCTCATCAATAATGATCGGCCAGCCGGTACTAAAAAGATCCATGAGTCATACAACACTGGTGAGAAAGCACATAAGGATAGGAAAAACAGTCGTTTTGATCATTAAAATAACCTTGGTGGAAGAGGAAGACGAGGCAAACCTCGTGGTAGAGGATATAGTCGGAACTTGACTTGGACTCATCAAGACAATAACCAAAATAACTCCAACAAGAATCATTCCAGTCCTAGGAATGGAAGAAATTCTTTTATTCTGCTTCTAATTCACGCTTGTCATCTTGCTATAGATGTGGTTCTACCAAGCACATGCATAAACAATATTGTGCACCCAAGGATATTCAACATGCCTACAAGAAATGCACACAATATCTGGCACACGAGGCTTAACTTCACTACAACCTATGAAATGGAAGATTGTGGGGAAGCAAATCTTATAATAGAAGACAATACGAAACCAAGTCTGGAGACTGTAATTTTTAAGTAGTCTATATATTAGGCTCATGTCATTTCTATGTAATCAAGTTTAGTTTTCTTTTTTACTTAGTTTTCGTCATGGTTTGAGACTTTGTTTTAGTCGGTTATAAAATAAGATATTTATGATGTAACTTTTAATTGTTTGCCAGTAATAGAATTTTCTCAATTTTTTGGTATATGAAAGTGTTGAGAATGTTATTTTAATACTAATTCAGTGTATGGTTCGATGTTTACATTTACATATGGAATAATGACACCAAGATATAGTAAAAATGTGACACGAGAGATGATGTTCTTTTGATGACGAGGAGCCTTCGATCCATCGAGAAATTGTTCCTCGATGCATCGAAGGTATCCCACGGCTCGGTTTTCTGAAATTTTTGATCCATTGAAACTTTGTATGTTGATCCATCGAAGGTGATCCTCGGGTCCTTACACTACATTTTTCGATCCATTGAGGATTTCTTCCTTGATCCATCAAAGGAATGCCCCGGGTCAGTTTCTTTGACCCATAGAAGATTTTCTTCGATCCACCAAAAATCAGTATTGGAAAATTAAAATTTATTTTGGGTTTCTTTGATCCATCGAGGAACTGTTCTTCGATCCATCGAAAATATCCCACGGGTAGGTTTCTGAGATTTTCCATCCATCGAAAATTTTGTACTTCAATCCATCGAAGGTTGTGCATGGATTGTGGTGTTTTTGATGTATTTTACATTACTTTTATTGAAAAATGATCAGAAAAAGGTCTAAAACGACCAACTTGGAATTCTGCACCAAATGTGATTTTACATTGGTTTTTGTGATGCCATGAGACTTAATCTACAAGGGTTACACCCTTCAAAATCTTTAAGTATTCACTTAAAGTGTTCGCCATATCTTGGGTTCAACGACGGATTGATTGACATTGTTTTATTGATGACAAAAACAATATGATGGCGAGATTGAATGTTATACGCGCCTAAAAGGCTATTCAAACCTTACTCAGACTTGAAAACATTTGTACCATGGGTTTCACTTGGAATAATATTGTGAGAATGAAAAAAAGTTTTACATCCAATCTCCATAGAATGTTGTCAACGACGCAATCTGAAGAGGTTTATGAGAATTTGTAGTATTTATATCTTACTACGGTTAGGATCATTAAATCCAATGCTGTGACTTGTCCTCATATCAGCTTTTATATTATGATGATCAAGATATTGAGAAATTCTCATGGTCATCGGTTCTTCAGAGTAAAGAAGCATGTGGGAATACCTAAATCCATTAGTTTAGATGGGGAGGATGAGACTACTCCTCTCATTCCTGGCTCAATCTCCAAGACGAGTGCAACACAATCCTTACAAAGTACCACTGTGGCGTCATGAGTTATCTCACCAGATGTCCTTATGAAAAAATCCAATGCACATCGCTCCTTTTACAAAGCTTGTTTATGTCTATAATATTGTTTACATGCATGACGGTCCTTTGTTGTAGACACAACTTCCATTCCTTCACTGATTTCAAGAATATATTTGTGGATCAATCAAACTGGTATGCATAATGTTTATAAATAGTTTTGATTGTTTCATCAACGCATAAGTCACACGTCTTTGCAATCCACATGGTACATTGCATTTGCCAAACTTCTAGCATAGATTATTCAGCTTTGGGGTCACCACCCGAACAATTCAATCATGTCAATTAGATTGGATAATGCAAGAGAGTTTACATCAAAATATTTCATTGATTATTACATGTTGTGTGAGATTGACGTTGCACATCTCGGTTCCCCATTGCATTCACAGAACAGTTTTACAAAGAACAAGTCAAGCGATGACAGCTTGTGGCTAGAGTTTTGGTATGTATATTAATTTACTGGTACCTACTTGGGGATATGCAATATTACATGCAGCTATACTCATTCACTTGATACCCGTAAACTGTCAATCACTAAGTGCGTACAAATTGGTAATTGGATATAAGCCTGATATCTCACACCTGTGCTTCTCTGGTTATGCGGTACATGTGCCTACTACGCTTCAACTGCATACAAAAATGGCTAATCAACGATGATTATGCATATATATGTTAGGTATGATTCTCCAACGAATGTCTGCTATTTAGAACCTTTGACATGAGATCTCTTTACTGCTAGTTTTTGTAAATATTCACTATGATGAAACATATTTTCCGCCATTAGGGGGAGATAGGAATAGTTTCATTCTGGTTAAATGTCAGAAATTGACTTGGTATGTCGCCACTATGTCTCATCATGATCCCATCACATCTCAGTGTAAGATTGAAGTGCAATGCATTCTTGATATTCAGAAAGTAGTAGATTTGATGTCTAACTTCTTTACCAATATCATGAAAGTGACTAGATCGGTTATATATGTTGCAAATCCTGCAAGGTGGTAAGTCTCTGACATTTGACAAGTTAACGTAATACCCGAGAAATGTAGTGTTTCTCCTGCCTATAGTGAGGGTGTAACATTTGTCAAAATCCATTGATGAGTTGCAGGTGAAAAAGCAAGCCATCAAGGCACAACCGTTCATCATCAACACATGAGATTATTTCTGACTGCAATTGTGTCTAGAAGTCGATATTGACAAACACTGGGGGACGCATCAGACTCAATGACGATGTTAGTAAACAAAGAAATCTCACCAAGTTAAACAAACATTAGTGATATTATGGATGGTTTATCCTGTTTCGTTGATGATGTGTTATTTATTTTGTCGCTCAGGAATTGACGACGATGAAATGAAACATTGCTCTGTTATGAATTGTCAACGGTTAATGTAGAGAAAATTGACCGATATGGAAAGTTGCAATATAGGCTGAACTAGACTCTCTTACAAATGACAAGTTTTCAATATGGTAGTGCTATAACCACCGAATGGTAAGCCAATTAGATACAAAAACGAGTCTTTGTTTGGAAGCACAATGAGAAGAACTTATGACACATGAATTCTCTCAACGTCCTAGTGTTGATTATGAGGAGATGTATTCTCCAGGCATGGACATCATCATTTTCTGCTACCTTATCAGTTTGGTAGTGTCCAAAATACTGAGTATGCAGCTTATAGATGTTGTTATATATCTCTATGGATATCTTAATTCAGAGATATACATGAGAATGCTGGTTGGCATGGTTCTACCCAATTCAAGTAACTCTAAACCACAAAGTGCTCATGTAATTAGCTTGAGACGTTCACCATATGGTTTGAAACAATCTGGTAGGATGTGGTATACACGTCTTAGTGACTACTTGATTGGGAAGAGATACAAGAATGAAAAGTTATGCCCATGCGTGTTCAATAGATGAACAAATTGTTTAAGATGATAGACCTTGGTAGGAATCGATTAAGTCTTGGTTTTGAGATGGAATTTCGAGTTGGTTGAATTATTATTCACCAGTCTGCTTATGTCTAAATCGAACAATATACAAACACACCTTATTAACACACCAATGGTTGTTTGCAGTCTGGAACCCAAAATGATCTATTTCATCGGGATGATGATGGTAAAAATCTTTTGGACCTGAGATTCTATATCTTAGTGCGGTTAAAGGTTGGTTCAATATAGCTTGGTGCACACATCCAGACATTGCATTCTCGGTATGCACCAACACAAGGTCATTGGATTAGAGTATAATACATTTTCTGGTACATGAAGATAACTATTAACTTGGGCTTATTCTTCCTTTATAAAGAATACATAGAAAAACTTGAAATTCATAGAAAAAGTATGGTTGAATCACAGTATGCAAGTTATGGGCTCTTCGCCTCGTCGAGTGGATCTCTCAACCCGTCGAAGGCAGTGAACTGTGATAACCCGAAGGTGTCCTTCTACCCATTGAAGGAATTGTTCGATCCATCAAACGTTGAACTTGCTGTGAGCAATTTTACTGTTGTCCCCTATTCTAAAACTGTTACAACCCGTACCAAAATAATACGCTTGTCGAACCACGTTATGCATTATCGCGGATTAAGCGCATTATTAAGGTTGTTAACGACTTTTTCACCAGGTAAGAATTTGATTTGACTTTCTTCACGAGAGTTGTAGAATATTTAATTTCGAGTTTGTAAGAATTTTCGGAGAATTTATCGGATAAGCGTGTTTTTTTTAATATTTATCGAAAGTTGGTAGGTGTGTTTATTAAAATGTATTAATTTTAAATGTTGAATCAAATTTGAGCTGTTAGATTGAGATCAAAATGAATGTCAGCCGTTGATTATGTCTGTGTATGAATATGGGTATTTATACGTATTATTTTTGGAAAGTTTTCAAAATTAGCAGAGATACCGTATGAGATACGTATACCGTACGCCGACCCGTTTTCATTGACCTGACCCGTACCGCCGATTCCGGCCACCTCCAGCATCGACCCAGGTATGGTTGGAAAGCCCTTTCTCTCCTCTTTCATTTCATATAGGTGTTGATGAGTTTTGGGGTTGAAATGTTTAGGTATCTCGGCCGGATTTTGAGGTTATCGGTCGACGGTGCTCCGGTCGTTTTCCGGCGAGGTTAAGGGGTGGGTTCGATTGGGTTTGGTCCCAGGAGTCGAACCCATATGGTCTTGGGGTCCGAGGTGGAGCGACGGTGGCGATTCGGCTAGAAACCAAATTGTGTGGTCGTGGCTTTCGAGCCGTTTTCTGGCCAAATTGCAGAGATTGGGGCTTGGCCCTGTTGGGAAAGTTATTGCTCGTGGCAGAAGCTTTCCAACGTGGGGTCGAATGCTCCAAACAGAGCAGTTCGGCCAGGGGGCGCGTGTGGCTCACGCGCCACCGCCCATAGTGGTTTTCTGGCAAGTCAATTTTCCGAAATTATCGACAGGACTTCTGGGGTTATTTTTAGGGTCGATTTTCATAGTTTTACACGTATTTTGATATTTAATGATCCGTATTTACAGGACATCGAGATTGCGACTCGAGCAGCGAAGGAAATTCCGCGGGACTCCAGCGGTAGTCACACACTTGCGAGTGAACCTTTATTTTTCACAGTCGTAGTGAGTTCTTATTTTATTATCATGCTCTACAGTTTATTTTAGAGCTTTTAAATGGGAGGTTTATTTGTGATGGTTTGATTTGGTGCATCGATTCTCTAGCTATTCGGCTGATCACCGGATAGTTTAGTCAGGGGAGGTTAGGTGACCTCGTCTGACTCAGATCGACTAAGGTTAGGTGGCCTGTGAACGATCCCGTCTCATTTATTTTATTTGTGTATTCTATTGATAGTCGTACCGGGTGAGAGGCTCAGAACGACTATCCCTCCATTTTATATCAATTATTTATTTCGAACTCGCGTTATTTTCAGAAATGAGCGGAAATGCATGAAATTACAGTTTAGTGATTTACGTAGATTATTATATTATTTTTATCCACTCACACTAACATTTTATATTTTAAATGTCTTTTCCTGGGGTTTTCGGTTTTCCGTTGCCCAGGTTGCAGTGTTATCCCCGTGCGTGCTTAGTATCGTCGAGAGCTCCGAGTCTATCAGTCATCATCCTATCAGTAGGTTCCAGCTCACTGTCAGTTTGTTTTATATGTATATAGAAGTCGCTATGAATACTAGTTTTCTTATATTGGTACAGTAAGACTTTTGTGAATAGGTTATTACTCGAGTAGTTGTCGAGTTTTGCTTTTCCTAGTGTTTAGAACCAGTACTTTGTAAAATATATGTTAACCTTGAATTATATATCCATTTTAGTTTCTGCTATATGTTGAGAAATCGGGATGGACATTGGTGGTCCACGGTTTGTTTGTGTGATTTATTTGCGAAGTGTTTTTCTTCTTGCAGGTTTTTGATTGTCTCAATTTTGAAGGAAGTTATGTCAAAAAATTTACATAGTTTCATAGATTTTAATCAGTCGTTAGAGCTTGATCCTAGATTACTAGTTAATCTAGGGTTGGGTCCTTTCAGAAACACCAGTTGATGTGTTGGTCGGATTTGCTGATGCTGGGTACCTCTCTGACACACATAAATGATGTTCCCAAAAAAGTTATGTATTCACCATGGGAAACATGGCGATTTCTTGGAGAATAATGATGTAAACTCTTATTGCTACTTCCTCGAACTATTCTAAGATTAGAGCTTTGCATGAAGCAGTAGATGAGTGTGTCTGGTTTAGGACAGTAATACACCACATTTGAGGGTCTAGTGGATTACCATCTACTACAACACCAACTTGCATTTTTGAGGATAATACGGTTTGTATTGAACCAATGAAGTTTGATTACATTAAGGGTGTCATACTTAACTCATTTCTCCAAAGTACTTCTATAATCAACGATAGTAGCGGTTATTGATTAACCATGTAAATTGGGTTGATTCGGCGGATAAAGCTGCGGACTTGTTTACCAAGTCATTATCCAAATTTACATTTGTGAAACATGTGAAAACGCATTGGTATGGGCAGATTATCTGAATTCTATGACTGAGTTTATAGTCAGGGAGAGTTATATTTCTGTAGACATCACAGGGAGTCTCCATCACATGTATTAGATATTGTAGTTGATATGTTGTACTCTTTTTCACTTAGACTAAAATTTTGTTTTATCCATGAGATTTTTGTTTGTTTGACAAAATTTTTAGTGAGACAACAAATTATGCATTATTTATTAGGCCATAGACATAAGAAGGAGTATTTAAGGAGATTTATTTCCTATAACTTTCAGTATGTGTCTTGTCTTAATTAGATACAGTTTAGTATAAATAGAAATACAAAAAATCTCTATTTCATAGGGACAATTATTGTAACAAATTATATCAACTTATATATAAGACATCTATCAATAAACAAAATTACAATTAATTATCATATTTTCTTTCTTACACAGCTCTTTCTCTCTCTCTTTCTCTTTCGATCCTATCGACTGTCTCTTCTCTTCCTACTCTGGATCATTCGCTTATCGACTCTCCACTCTCTCGCATAAAATTCCAGATTCAATCATGCATTCCCACCGCCTCAATCTCTATCTAACTCCCTCCTCCTCTCTTTTGGCTCTTGCTTCTCTCTGCCTTCAGAATTAGATGGCTTTCTTTTGAGCATTGCCTGCTACGACTATCAACACAAATAGAGTTCATTCTCTATTGGTTCAGGAATTTTCAAGGCCTCAAATTAAAGTTTTGCTAACCGATTTCCCCATTTTATGTTGAATGATTTATTCATTTTTAGTTTTCTATTAGATCTATTTAGTGATTTCCCCTTTAATTTGTTAGCTTAGCCCTATTTTGATTTTGATGTTCTTTTAGCTGTTTGAATTTTTTTGTGTTTGGGTTGTTGAGAGGACAAGATACATGGTTCTTTCTTCTTCTTCTTCTTCTTGAATTGGGATTGTGTTTTTCCAGAGTTGATCATCATTCTGATGTCTTCTTTTTGGTTGTTCGGCTCATACTTCACAGTAAGACCATAGTATTTGAAGGGCTAATTCTTTTACCTGCAGTCTTAGTTTTTAGCGATATAAATAGTTCTCACTATTGGGTATCAAGAAAGAGAATACAAAGAAATAGAAGGTTGCTCTCCAAATTGATTGCAGACTAATGTTCAATCCTTGGCTGGCGATATATGAGTGCATTTTGTCTGTATGTACGTCTTAGTACTAGATATTTGGTTTTGAAGAATCCATGTACTAGACATTTCAATTAAAGGCGGAGGCAAATATCAATATGTATTATGTATATGTCTCCCTATTCTCTGCTAGCCATCAAAATCCTCTTCAAATTTAAATTTCAGGGTAATGGGTGTGGTGATGACTTGTTTGGAGTTTGTTCAAGTACTTCAAATCCCGACAGATGAGTTTCTGCAACATCATAGTCTTCGTTATATGCATTTGTCTGCTTATGTTAGTATGTATATTTTGATTTGTAATGCAATTGGATTGAATGATCAAGTATTTATCCGGGAAGGGTACGGTTACGACAATATCAGGATGATGTCGAAGAGCAAGCAGTAGTGATACAAACATGTTTGATAGAAGTACGGATGGTCATGACAACGTGGGAATTAACCTTCTTATCCTACAGATAACAAAAGGTTCTTCATAGAGTAGGCGAGACAAAAGTTGAAGCATGAATTGGTTTGTATGAATTGATCACACAACACAGGTTACCTGTTTCTTGAGGCCCCTTATACACTCTAGGATTATTGCAGCCTAAAACATTATGTACATTTGATATTCCTTGGCTTGTTTTTACCTATCATAAGTAACTTGGGTGGTTTTGAGCTGCTTTTCTTATATAATCACCACTCATGTAGAAGCCCAATTACAAAATTAAACATGATAACAACTGTTTTGGTATTGGTATCCCAACTTTGAGGTCGCGTTGTGCGCAAATCTAAAGACGTTAAAGTTTGAATTTGCTCTATATATATCTGTAACTAATGCTCTACTCGATGTTTTATTGGTTTGATTGCATTTTGTCTGTCGTGCTTTGTTTAACAGATTTTGACAATCAATTGTTTAGCTTTAGATGTATACGATGTTATTTTGTAGATCCTCTCATTCACTAATTAAATTCTACAAATGATACCAATTTCCTTTTTAACTAATTATATCTCATGATATAATATAGATCATTACATCCAATAGTATATTGCGCAGCACAGCGCGGGGAAGCTTGCTAGTTCTATATAAACTCCAAACGAGCTTAGGCCTTGGGGTATATAGAGGAAATACACCAAAAGTTGTACAAAAGAGCTTGGAGCGAATGTAGAGTTGTATACAGAAGGCCTGTTTCCGCACACAGACCCAGACCCAGTAGGCCAGCAGAGACAAGTGCCCGAGCCCAAATTTCATTTCCAACATTGCACTGATTTGCAGTTTGTCTCCGAATACTTCTGTAAGGTCTTTCAGTCTCATGAATAAGAAAAAAACTCAATTGATATTATTCATTGCGACATTTCAAGAGGCATCCTCAATGTAAATGTGCACCTCCCCATGACTCCATATGTATACGCTACACTCTACATACCCCAAAGGCCCCAAACCAAACACCATGTTTTAGTCTTGGAAGTTGTTTGAACCATTCTAGCTAAGTGATTATCATCACCATCAGACACATCATCAAAGTGATCGTATTTCGCAGGCTATGTGAACTTGCAGTAGCAGCAGCTGCTGCGGAAGAAGGACCAGAAGGTACTGCACCGAACACCGTTGAGCCGCTTGAATTCGTTGTGTTTAGTACTGATGAACTTGTGCTGCAAAATCAATTACATATATACATGTAAGAATTTGATCATTCTCACCAAGATGGTAGTGTGGAAAGTGTAATTAAGCAGTGTTACCTAGTGGATGGATATTGACATGTCCCAGTACCTAAAAAAACCATGCATGTTGGGGAAATAACAAAAATAAATGAGACAGAACAGAGGAATTGGGTTTGAGTCTGTATATATCAGTACTCAGTAGTTAACAAAGCATTAGGTAATGTTCGCCCGTAACAAATTTAACTGCTTATGTAACCTTGTCTTTCTAACAGAAATTCGAGACAAGAAAATGTACTTAAAATAACAGAAGAAGTGGCATGGTATCTTACTAGGGTCAGTGCTGGTGATGACAGCAGTACCAGCAAAATTGCAGCTAGTTGGAACTGGATTCTTCTGATAATAGTTATTGAATGCAAAAGAAGCACGATCTCGTACAGTATTCGGATTATAACAGCTTCGACCGAGCTGAATCTCCGAACAATCAGCTCCACCATAACCGCAAGCATAGTCTAAAGCAACTTGTAACGCTAACTGTGATGCACTGTGGCTAGCAACACACCAACTCGCAGAAGCTGATGATGTTGTGGTTGTAGAAGTAGAAGAGGGGGTTACAGTAACAGGGGGGGTTGAATCGGGTGTCGAAGTAGGGTTCATAATCGGTGTTGATGAAATGGGAGTAGCGGGAGTTATAGTAGGAACTGTTGTTATTGGAGTTGTGATGTCCTTTTTGGTCGTGGAAATTGAGGTACTAATATGAAGCTGTTTGTTTTCATTGCTTTGTCCTTTGATGATTCTCACCTTCAAACCTGTACTAAAAGTGACAACTAAAGTTAGCTTTACTTTCATGGTCAATTCTTTTTGAACATGAAATAATCGGTACTAAATCTGAGTTGTTTCAGATTTCAAATTCAACATCATGTTGGTACACAATACTAGCCGAACAGTTTCTCCATATTGGTTATAGACTTATAGGCAAGCAAAGTTTTCTTCTAAAGAAAACAGCAAGTACCAAAAGATCAAGTATACATGCAAGGACATATACTTATACCAGAAGGCTGCAGAGAGAGAGAGAGAGAGAGAGAGAGAGAGAGAGAGAGAGAGAGAGACTATTCAAGAGACTATACCTACAATGATTCAAAATATGAAAAAGAGAGATGGAGAAGAAGAAAAGAGAGAGAGAACAATGCTTGAGGATGTGATGAGACATTTCATTGATGTGCAAGTGCAACATTCTTCAGGCTATTGACTAAGAATCCAGAATACAAGAACCACACTTTGAAATGAAAAATGCATATTCATTAGATAAAATCCAAACTACTCTGAGTCAAAATTTAAGATTCTCACAGAACACAAAGCTAGATTCTAATTAGTAGCCGAAAGTTGATGTGCAGGTAATTATAAAGGAATAAAAATTCACTTGTCAAAGACTGAAAGAAACAAAGAAAAACATAAAGAGGCTACTGGGATTATTCACACATATACTAATCAACAAAGGAAAAATAGAAGATGAGAGATGTTGTCACGTACATTGAAGTAGAAAGAAAATTAAATATTAAATTGTAAAGAACCAAACAAGCACCTCAAAGCTCAAAACAAGACAAAGGTGTTCACCTGAACAGAGGAAATGACCCAACAAGATCAGGAATATTATCAAACCGTAACTAAACCTTCCACCAATCATCATCATCTTCCTTGGTGCTTCTTCTTCCTCAGATTTTCTCCTTCTGCTTCGTGTGCTTGTTCTTCTGGTTTTGCAATAGTGATGTTCAGTCCAGCTACTTCTATTTTTTTTTTTTTGGTTTGAAAGAAAGAAGGGAAGAGAAGGAAATATATCTTGAACTGGAGATGAATCAATGATGCTGTTGAAAGGAAGGGGTTTCCTTACGCCTTTGTCAAATTTCATGTACTTCAAAGATACATATATATGTTGTTTTTTCAAAACAAGTGCAACCCAGAGAGAGAGAGAGAGAGAGAGAGAGAGAGAGAGAGAGAGAGAGAGAGAGAGAGAGAGAGAGAGATGGGGTATTAGTGTAGTGCAGGGGGAAAGTGCAAGCAAGGGAGGGAAAAGTGAGGAAGATGAAGAGGAAGATGAAGAAGGTTGAAGAAAAAGGCAGAGAGAGAGAGAAATGTTTGGAATTTAGGTTTGGTTTGTGGGCTTGGTTAGTGATGATTGTAAATTTGTAATGATGGTGGTGAATGGTGATGTGTTCATTTTGCCCTTCTCTCTTTTCTCTTGCATTCCTTTTTCTAGTTTGATACAACTTACTCTGGTTCAATGGTTGCCATTAACCACCACTTTCCATTCCAAATACCTTCGCAGGTGGTTTGCAGAATAAGTAATCATTTAAAGCTACTATGGCTTGGTTATGGTGGAGATGGGATTGTACCTTCTTCCAAGTTGTACTTTGATCACATAACTTGTCATCCTCTGAAACATAGTCTGTGAATTCAAAATGAACATTTCTGTTTTCACACAAAGAATTGTGAAAAAAATTGTAGCTATGTCTCTGTCTCTTCTTCCTTTTGGGTTCTGTTCTGATTAGGATGATTTGCTTGCACGCAAGGCTTTGTAGTTGGGTTGTTAAAAATTGTGATTCACCTACCACACTGCATAACCAGCAAGCATTTGATATCTTTGCGAATAGTTTTCTATATTCAAGATCTGTTACTCTGTCAAGCAAAAACCTAGGGTGGTCACCAAAAGTAAATGATCAGTTGAAACTCGGTTCCACATATGCAGACAGTAAATTGAATTGGAGAAATGGTATGTGGATTCTTTAGAATCCTATCCTAAGCCTGCACTTTTTGACCAACTGAAATTTAAATGTTCATAATCTATTTGCCCTAGCCCATAGTCTTTGCTTTATGCTTTGGCTCCGAGGAAAGCACTTGTTGATTGTTACTCCCATAATCCCATTAGTGTTTAGTGGGAATTTTTTTGATTGAGACTATAGAGTATAAAATTTCTATTCATCACTTTTCTGATGAATAGACTACAAAATTCTTGGGAGTTCAATTTAGTTGTATGTTGAAGATACTGAACGTAGTGTTCACCGTGGCATGTTGATCCAAAATTTCTAAAATTCTCGTCTTGTTTCGGTGGTCAGATTTTAACCTTCTAACATTTTAACTTGTATTTTGTTTAAAACAAGGTATGTAAAATCGATTAGGGCTGGGCGCGGGCTGAGCCCGGGTTAGTTTTTTCAAGGCCCGGGCCCGGCCCGGTGGTATTATAACGGGCCGGGTTTTGGTGTTAAAAAATCAGGGCCCGGGTCAGTTATTTGAAGGGCCCGGTAAAGCCCGGCCCGGAAAACCCGGCGGGCTTGTAAAACCCGGCGGGCTCGGCCCGGTACGGGCCCGTCGGGTTTTCCGGGCCTAACCCTGCTTTTTGGCTGCCTGGTACTGAAACTGAAAGTCTGAAACAATGAAACTTATGAAAGAATAGGTTACTGGTTACATAGCCAAAATGAAAGCAATCTGTCTGACTATCTCTGTAACAGAAAGGAAAAAATTGCAAGTGCCTGCTGCTACTTGATGCTCTACCAAGTACCAAATAGGCAAATATAGTGTTCAGTTTGTCCATTAAAAATACAAAGTCATAATCAACCAAATTAACCAAAGTTCACATAACCAAAGTAAATGAAAGCTCAAACTCCTTCACTTCAATCGATCGATGGGCAGATCCTCCAAATCTTCAATGCACAATTGCACACCTTGACTTCAACTTGACAAATTTAACTCGCCATTCTCCAATGCACTTCAGTAATTACCTTGTACCTGTAAGACAGTGTATTTCAATTGCTGCTCATCCATGAAGACCATGAGAAATAATTGGAATTAACACTAAAAACAGGAGGAACTTCAACCTAACAAGTTCTAGACCAGTAATACACACAATGACACAATGGCAAGCCAATGTAGCATGTTACCATCAACAAATCTACAAACCTAACAGAATTTTACCCAATAACATCAACAAAAGCTATATCACAAGAAACAAGAGCATTACTTCATTATGACACAATGGCAACTTGGCAAGCCAATCTAGCATGTTACCATCAACAAATCTACAAACCCAACAGAATTTTACCCAATAACATCAACAAGACAATAAATATAAAGAAAAGCTATATCACAAGAAACAAGAGCATTATTTCACAACAAATGTAAACAAGCTATATCACAACTTGTTGGAAGATTATTTCGTAAATCCAGTAACCTACTTCTATCATGACACTACTGTGATCATGCATAATTTAACAAAGTTCCTAGAAAAGCAAAGCTGCAACTTAACAAATTTAAATGTTTAAATCCAACATCATCCACTTTAATGAGCATTGAGTTAAAAGAAATAATACCTTTCGATTTCTTCGATGCTAGAACCATTTGTTTAAGTTTTAAAGGCTGGGACTTGGCTTGAACACCAGCAACAGCTGAGGTAGTTTTCTTTGAAGAGGTTACAGCTGCTGCTGATGAAGGACCAGCTGCATCATTTTTTTTAGCAACCTTTGCTGCTTTCTTGGGCTGTGAAGTTCTAGTTGTCGCCAGTCTCGCCACAACTTCATGATCTTCATCTTCACTTTCAGATTCTGAATCAGCCACAACCTTTGCCTTTCCCTTTCCTTTTGCATTCTTTTCCTTTGCTCTTCGCTTTGCCGCAGCTACAACAAAGTTAAACAGAATGGAACAAGTCAAAGTCATAATATTAAAAAAATTCAAACAATGCAAGTAAGCAACAGAAAGTCAGAAAACATGTAAGGTATCATACTTGAACTAGCAAACATACCTCTTTCCATCTTTTCATAGAATTCAAGCTCTTCACAGCTTGGATAATATTCAATTTCAGATTGATCCTTTTTCTTTATCCAATTTTGCAAGCAAAGCAAGGCTTCTACAGTTTTAGGAGTTAAAGAACTCCTAAAAGGATCAATCACTCTACCTCCTGTAGAGAAGGAAGACTCAGATGCAACAGTACTGACTTGAATAGCAAGTACATCCTTTGCCACAAGAGCAAGGTTTGGATACTTGCACCCATTTATCTTCCACCAACTTAGTAGGCACCAAGTAGCTGCTTCTTGTTTTGGAGGAACCTCGATTGGATCAAGTAGGTACCTATCAACTTCACTCTCAACAACAACTTCGTTGGACTCAACTAGGTGTTCTTGCCACCCTACAACCCAAAAAAAAAAAAAACACATCACACATTAATATTTAAGAACAGCAGTAAGAATTTAACAAAAACCAAAAGTTGTTACCTTCCAACAAGTCAGCCATTTTCCCTGACATCTTCACAGCCTTGGACCTCTTCGACTTGGAAGATGAGGCTGTTTCTTTTGTACTACTAGAAACCTCACTTGCTGCAGTACTGCTCTTCTCAGATGCATTGGCATTGTTTGATGCATTGGTTGAAGTTCTATAAATGTCGGTTAATGATACCAAGAGCTCCTTAACAGAGTTGGTCTTCGTTTTTGCTTCCTCCGGTGAATAATGAAGCACTTTTATGCAGGTATGAGCTATGTTCTTCAGCTTGAAGCGAGGATCCAAAACCAATGCAACCAACAACAACTGATTCATGTCTTCAATCTCCCCATAATATTTTCTGAATTTTGCAAGCATCTTTTCATACATCTTCGACATCAACGTTTTCACCTCAGTTGGAGTTCCAGCCGAAGGCGTAGAAAGTGCTTTAATTTCCCCTTCTATTGATACAATGTCATGAAATGCTTTGTGGGCGGTAGGGTGTCTAGTCATACTCATCCTCATAGTGACATTATAGAATACCCTCAAGATCATCACAAATATTTCAGCCTTCTCCCAATCCTCATCTTGTGGTGGTCCAACTCTTTTTCTTGGTTCAACATACTCTTGTTGTTCTTCTTCCTCATCAAGCTCCTCCTCTTCATCAAAATGGCTTCTGTACTTGTTCATTTCCTCCGCAGCCATCCTTTCAAAAGTCGTTCTCACATCTAAAGCTATGTCTAGCATTAAAAAGGTAGAATTCCATCTTGTTGGTAGATCAAGTGCGGGTATTTTGTCTGTGTCTATGTTCCCTTCAGCCTTCTCCTTCTTCATGCACTCCTTGAACACGTCCAATCTGCTAGAACTACTTCTAATATATTTGACTGCATTTCTAATTGCCGCACAACTTTTATTCATCAAAGACAAACCAGCCTTCACTATGATGTTCAATATGTGAGCCATACACCTCACATGAAGGTACCTTCCTTCAAAAATTGGGGGTTCTTTCCATGCAGCCATTTTTCCTTGAATGTAGTTTATCGCCACCTTATTTGCACTTGCATTATCAACCCAGATAGTCAACACCTTATCTATCTTCCAACGCAGCAAACAAGATTCTAAATTTTTTCCTATTGTGTTCCCTTTGTGATTGGGGATCACACAAAAGTTGATAATCCTCTTGTGCAAAGTCCAACCAGCATCTATAAAGTGAGCCGTCAACACCATATAGTTGATGTTCTGAACTGATGTCCAAGTATCTGTTGTTAAGCACACCATGTGATGACTTAACACCTTTCTAAGCCCCTCTTTCTTCTCATCATACAGCTTCCAAAAGCACCTTACTATTGTTCTCCTAGACACCGGTTTGAATTGCGGGACAGCCACCCTGCAAAAATGCCTAAAGCCTTCCCTCTCAACATGACTAAACGGCAGCTCATCAATCACTATCATCTCACAAGCAGCTTTTATACAATTGTCCTGAGTCCACACCTTTTGGAGTTGAATTCCTTCTACAGCTTCACCATCACCAGTGATTACGGCTTGACCGTCATCTATGCTTTCCCTACCGGGATACTTCTTGCATACGTTTTGAATATGTCTACGCAATGTACTCGTGCCATTAAAAGAGGAATCACCTTTGAGGTCAGCGCCACAATAAACGCATAATGCACGCTTCTCATGCCCTGCGTGCACTTTCTTCCCATCAATGTTAGTGAAAAGATCTCTCTTATACTGGGTGAAGTGCTGCCACACCGCTGAAGTCTGTTTAGAAACTTTAGGCTCAGTTGATGCAGAAGCTCTTCTTCTTTTTCTCGGCACACCTTGCGAAGTTGCAGTTGCTGCTGGTGCTTCTTCTATAACCTCCACTGGAGCTGCTGGTTCTTCTTCCTCGTTCTCAGCCTCTGCTGCAATCATGTCATTACCGGTCTCAGCTGGTACTTCTTCAATTTCATCATCTGAGTTGTAACACCCAGAATCAGAATTGAAGCAGCCGTATGATGAAGATGAGGCGGTCGACATCAATCTGTAACAACCACCCAACCAGCAACATACATGTTATCAGCTATACACCAACAACAAGTCAACAACATCACAATAGCACAAGCACTGAAGCAACATCACAATATACACCAACAAATCAACAACATGCTATCATAAATGTAAGATCATTTAGATCACCATTCACCAATTCATGGGCATAAACACTGATTTCACATAGGAGAAAGAAGCTGATTTCACATAGATTTTTCACATAAGAGAAAGAAGCTGAGAATTGAGAAGAATGGTACCTGAGTCAGCCTTGCCGCCTTGGTTCGTGGTCTGAGTGAGAGGGACAGACAGTGAGAGATGACGACTCGGCACCGGAGAGACCGAGAGAACTGAGAGTCTGAGAGACGAGGCCACAAGTCCATGACGAGTCGATTAGTGAAGAGGGAGGCGACGAGGAGCGGCTGCGATGGCGCAGCGATGCGAGTGAGGCGAGGACAAGAAGCGGTTGCGATGGCGCGGCGATGCGAGGCGATGACGAGGAGCGGCTGCGATGGCGCAGCGATGCGAGTGAGGCGAGGACAAGGAGCGGCTGCGATGGCGAGGCGACGACGAGGCGGCGGAGGCGCGGCGAATGGGCGATGCGTGAGAGAGGCGCCGCAATGAGAGTGAGACTGAGAAATTAACTAATTGAGAGTGAGGGCTGAGGAGTCGATCCAGTCGATCGATGGTTTAGGGTCATCTGGTTATGTTCCAGTGTCATTTTACCTATTCTATAAGTTTAGGACCACTTACAAAAGCCAATTAGATAATGACACCTAAGGTCCCGGGTTTCCGGGATTTTTTTGTTTAAGGATCTGAAGGCCCGGGCCCGGCCCGGACATAACAAAACCCGGCCCGTTTATCACATAACAACACATAAGCCCGGAAAAAAGCCCGGCCCGCCCGCCCGGGCCCGTCGGTCCGGTCCGGGTTTTTTTTCTTCTTCGGGCTTTTTGCCCAGCCCTAAAATCGATAATATCGGCGATGTTTTGCCGATATTTCAATTTTTTGGAGTTACTTGAAAAATCCTCACATATATTCCTAAATCTTCCGAAATTTTTCGATTTTTATCGATATTTCTGATATATCCCCGATATTTCCGATATTTTCTTATATTTCCCGAAATTTTCATAAATTTTCACATTTAACATTTAGTTTGGTAAATGTCAAATCTTCACATGCTCAATGTTCAATCCATCATTCACGTGGCATGTCCAATACATACAAAATTACATGGAAGAACAATCATATAATGATTATGCACAGGGAGATGAGAAAAATAGTGTGAATTTCGAACCTCATAGGTCCTCTTCGTGGTTTTGAAGTATTTATATATTTGATTTTGTGATGTGTGATGTGTAACATATTGTACAAAAGACATAATGACCTTAGCCTCCCACTAAGTTTTAGTCATCAAAAAATAAAAATAGAACTATTAAATTATATTTTAATAATTATCAGCACTTAACATGTACTATATTTTGATCAATATTTTCTTTTCACATAAGGTAGATAATTGATCATATAACAACCTCCAAAAGTTTCATTACAAATTTCCATGTATTTTTATTAGTTTCTGTCATTTCCGTCAGAATTTTCACTTGATCGATATTTTCGTCAATATATCTAAATTTTAGAACGTCAATATAGTTTCGATATCCGATATTTTATTCATTGGTTTAAAGGGTTAAATAAGTAGAACATAGTCACACAAATAACAGAAACAAATAGCCACAAGAAATGTTGACACCATGTTGTTGCTCTTTCACTCTCCAACCTCAATTTCCCAATCCATTTCAAACAAACCACACCTCTCAATGCTCGAAACCAATGTGTTTGAGCCTAAAATAAAGTATTTCATTTTGGGCTTAGATGGCCGAGATTTTCGCGAGCGGCCCACTATGTTATAGACGCTTGGTGAAGGGTCAAGTGAGAATAACGCCTGGCGAGCGTTCGCCAGGAGCAAGCTTTGAGTTCTGTTAAGAACTATGTCTTATTAATTAGCCGGTTCCACGCGGCTTGGATTCTATCATAGCTTGTTCTATTTTAGATAAACTTCTTAGAGGATTTATGATAGTATTAGAAGTTCTACGAGGATTACAACACGTATGCTGGTGTTAGATTCAGACTGTGATTACGAGAGCAGAAAGAGTTTGAAACAGAATGAATGACTGTTGTTTAAGCGAGTATATAAGGAGAGTAAGAGCTTTGTGGAATAGGTCCCCGATCAAATACAAACATTTGCTATACGCAAGTAAACCTAGATAGACATCTCGTCTTCGAGATTCTATCTTCTTTGCAACCAGAAGGTCGAAGAGCTTGTCACATAAGGGAGAGAGTTTGGGCACACGAAGGAAGCAGTGTTCTCAACACTCTGTCAGCGGGATTGCTCTGCTTTGCACGGATAAGGGCGTGTGGAGTATCGATTTCAAAGACTAAGCTAGAGATTCACATATCAAGTCCTAGGTCACTAGGCAGCAAGGACCTATTCGAGTGGGGTTGGTGCTCTCCCCATTCTAATCGCTTATATAAGAAGTCAGGCGGCTGTAAACAGTCCATATTCCGTTGAAGAACGGTGGCACGCCAGCATACGAAGCACAAGCAGGATAAACCGGCTCACGCGGTTAAAACATCCGAAATCATAAAAGAGACTGCTTCGCGAGAAGGACCTCTCCGCGAGAGATATTTTTGCATCGAACACAATGTACAAATATGAAAGACCTCCAGATGATCCATGCCACCTCATCAAAACTGACCTGGCCAATGACAAAGTTGCCGCCAGCCGCATCTTGGCCTTCTTTGCCTCCCCAGCTGGAAACATCAACTACGCCTACAATGTCTTCAGACACATTCACAATCCAAACCTCTACATCTGGAACACCATCATCAAAGGTTTCTCTCAAAGCTCAAACCCAGAAGCCGCAATCTCTCTATTGGTCACTTTGACTATTGACCCAGCTAGATTGACTTACCCTTCGGTCTTCAAGGCTTATGCTCAAGTGGGTCTAGCCCATGATGGAGCACAGCTTGGGAGAGTTGTAAAGTTGGCTCTTGAAAGCGACAGGTTTAGAAGGAATACCATCATTCATATGAACTCAAACTGTGGATGTTTAAGTGAAGCAAGAAGAGTGTTTGATGAAGATGACTTGGAGTTTGACATTGTGGCATGAAATTCCATGATTATGGGCCTTTCCAAATGTGGTGAAGTTAGTGAATCTAGAAGGCTGTTTGATAAAATGCCTCAAAGGAATTCGATTTCATGGAATTAGATGATCGGTGGGTATGTTAGGAATGGAATGTACACAGAGGCATTGAATCTTTTTGGTGAAATGCAGAAGGAGAATGTTAAGCCTAGTGAGTTTACAATGGTGAGTCTGTTGAATGCTTCAGCCTAGTGTTTGAGGCAGCTCCTATAACAGGGTTATCATGTTGGAACACCATTATTTTGAGGTTAGCTACTAATGGATTTGAAGAAGCAATTGAGCTATTCTCAAGACTCGAATCTTCAACTCTTGTACCTGATGATGTTACTTTTCTTGGTGTTTTAACCGCATGTAGTCACTCAGGTTTTGTAGAGAAAGCGAGTTATTTTTCAGTAATGAGAGAAACTTATAAGATTGCACCATCCATTAAGCACTATAGTTGCATGGTAGATGTGTTGGGTGATAGGATTTTTACACCCCTCAAAGATATCCCTCTTCTTTTGTAATGTATATCAATGTACTAGTATAGAAAATATGGGTCATTACCCGCTGAAAATTGATAAAACCAAGTATTAAGACACAAACAAACACTAAAACCAGTTTCTTGGTAGACTCAACATGTAGACACAAACCTAATTAATTACCTAACCTAAACTCAACCAAAAATCACGAAATTAATACTGGACACACTAGACACAGTGGTGGACACCACAAAAAATTTCAATTTATTCGGAGTTGATTTTCTATGTGAACAAAAATAGACAAACAGATGAATACAGTAAATCAGCTTTTATGAATATGACGAAATTCAATAGACAAATGAGCTAAGGAGTTTTGCCATCCACCACTGTCACTCCATCTAGACAACATATGCTCAACCTAACAATGTTATACATATGGATGAAAGTTCTCAAGAAGATTCAATCGTTATGAACACAACCTATTACATAATCTTTATGATTACATCGGTGAAGGTACACTTATCACTGATGACTATCCCTCAAAGAATCCAAAAGTCACGCACTCGAATTTACTATGAGATAAGCATTATGATCTAGAAAAGGTGTGAGAATCTACAAAGCTTCACAAGTACACTAAAGGCGTGTCTTGCTAGACCTAGGGTTTCTTATAACCAAAAAGTTTGGTTTCTACTAAAGAGAGATTGAGGAAGATAAAAAATAATCAACAAGCATCAAACTATCATAGAAATAGATCCTTAAACATGCATATTAAGTTTTCACTCAAAGCATACATGATAGATTTCATCAATGGAAAACCAACAAAGAAACATCATCCAAGAACAAAGCAAAATTAGGTTAAAGTGTATATATTATTTAGACTTTATGTATGAGGCTTCAAAACAACTCCTTAACAAAATATTTAACTACTCATGAAATAGAAAATTGAAACAAAACAATCCATAGAAAGATAACACAAACAAGATGGAAGATGAAGCTTTGGCTTCTGGCTTCTGGCATGCGTCTCTCCTTTCTCTCCTTCTTTCACGTCTCCTTCTCTTCTGTCTATCCCAAGCTCCGTCCCCCTTTTCTTTTTTCTTCTTCTTATACCTCCACCGATCTCAACTAGGTTAATTACCTCCTAGTTATTAACCACGCGCTAGTCCAAATTGCATATGGACTTCTTTTAGTAGTCCACCAATTAACGGCCTGATTTCTTCTCTTCACATGGATTCATCAAATAGCCCATCAATTAAATCCTGTTTGTAATAGAAAAGCTCTAATTAATTTCTTTTTCTTTATTTTCTCCAAAAATTTAATAAAACATGTAAACATTATTAAATATACTGAAAACATAATAAAAAGGACTAAATATCGAGTTCAATTAAGCATAGATATGTTGTACATTTATGCAATTATCATTAGGCAGAGCTGGACTTCTTGAAGAAGCAGAGAAGTTCATAAATGGTATGCCAATGAAAGCAGGCGCTAACATTTGGGGTTCCTTGCTCTCATCTTGTAGGCAGCATAGAGACATTGAGATAGCTAAGCGTGCAGATGTGCTCGAGTTGGATCAAAGTGACAGTTGCGGTTATGTGCTTATGTCCAATGTGTATGCTGCCTCTAGTCAATTTAAGGAGGCAGTGAAGGAAAGGATTTCGATGAGAGAGCAGAAAATTGAGAAAGAACCGGGATGTAGTTGATCGAAGTTGATGGAGAGGTTCACGAGTTTATAGCTGGTGGAAGGCTGCGTCAGAAAGGGCCGGAGATTTATTCCCTACTGAATCATTTGGGGAGTATGCTAGACAGAAATCTGCAATCCAATAGGTAATGAAGAACTTGCTTCCAAATAAATTGAGAAAAATTATTGCACTTGAGAAGCCTCGTTTCTTGTGTTCCTTACATAATGTATGTAATTAATTAAAGTTACATCAACAGGAAAACCAACTGTAGTATATGGTATGTGAAGATATAAACTCTTGTTAAAATTACAAGTAACGATACATATGAAGAATATTAGTGCCAGATGCCAATGGAGGCTGCAGTGATGTTTCAAGTCTTTGACATGTTTCGGGCTGATGCCCATGAATAAACCTCAGGAGGCACATTACCATTAGTGAGCAGATTTGGAGGAAGTCCATATAAATCTGACATGTCCAGGTGGTGGTGACGACCGTTTTGGTATTGTTGGTTTTGCAAAGCTGCAGCTACCTCATCTTCATCCAGCGGAAGACGATCAAATGTTGCATTCATGAATGATGCAGCCATGATCACAACAGGCCCTGAAGCAATGAGTGCACCTACAGCACCACCACCAACAACCTGCCCCTGAGCCCCAGCTAAGTAAATGGTAAGGCCTGTGATGCCAGGAGGGGCTGGAGGAGGCAAGATTGATCCGAGCAAGGAGAGAATTTCAAAGCGGCCGTGGAGGGTCACAATGGTACCAGAGGAAGCTGGTTGCCGCAGTGTGACATTGGTTACACAGCCACTTCCACTCAGTATGCAAATGCCCCTTTGTTTCCTCCTTGCAAAGTTTGTCAAGCTCTCACTCACGTCACAGCCTGAACTCACTTCCATAGCATGTGCACGAAGTGCATTAGCACTGTCACGGGTGACAATGATTGGCGGCTTCGGCTTGTTTTTAGAGCCTGCCGGCCTGCCACGAGGTCGCCTGATTGTCTCCCCTTCAGATGCTGAAGAAACAGGTTGCACTGGCTTTGGTAACTTGGGAGCCATCAGTAAGGCATCAATGCCTGGCCTGTGGTGACTATTATCTTTCTCTGCATCTTGGCTTCGGTCCATTGAAGTTTTCGACACGACATTAGGTCCCCTAAGATCTGAACCTCCGGTCATTTTCTCGTACACCAGTGGGATAGCAAACACACTATGCAATGATCAGAGATTCGCCTGAGCTGCATTCAGGATGTGGCTCTATATAGTGACATTGTGCCAATTGTTTTATCAGCAAACCAGAAAGAATGAACCAGAATTAGGAGATGTTTAAGTGATACCAACCATATAATTAGCACTATAATTAAACTCCGGTGTCTGCCTACCTCCCAACCAAATTTTCTTCATGTCAATTGCCTTCCCCAACAGATAGTTAGATGTTACATGTATACTTGTATCATTCACAAGCATTACAAGTCAGTTAATTAAAGCAAACACTACCAACATTCACCCTTTTGTAATTATATCAGAGGGTTCATGTTTAAGGACATTGTGCAGAATGATGCCTTGAAGTGCTTACTACAAAATCTTCGATCTATACTACCAAAAAGGATGGCTTTTTCACTGGAAATATTAAACTGGCAAGCTGTCCCATTGCATGCAAAAATTATGCCCCAACACAATTTCGTAGAATACAACATTAGGGCAGAAGGCACAAAACAATAACTTCTCTGTTCAGAGTATGTACAATTGGACAACCTGCCAGAATCACCGTGATTCTGAACTATAGTAACACCCTACTTAGCCAACTCCAAACTCACTACAATCCCCATGGGGAAAAGAAAGCGAGGGAACAAAAGAAACAGCTAGTACGTCTGCTGCCAAATTTGGTGCAACTGCTGAGGCGACAAATCTGGAACACCACCTAAGGACAACTCATTGAAGTTCTGACGTTGACCTTCTTGGGTCATACCCATTTGAGAATTATAGAAATCTGGGTACCCCATGGATCCATAATGCTGCATCTGCGAGGGAACCTGTCTAGCCTGCTCTTGTCGATACCCTGCATACTGGGGATTCTGCCCAAGTACATTGTTATAAGCATTGTCTGGAATGGAAGACAATGTTCTCGAATTCTGGTATCCACAGCCAACAGTTTAAGGAAAAGTTAATATTATCACTGTGAACGAGTCCAGCATGACTGATGAAACACATGCAGCAAATAATACCTAGTGATTCATGCATACTTCTATGCTTCAACAAAGAAATTTGAGATATGCATAACAATATACGAATACAGATATAAAGTCCAATAGTATCTATCATATATTGGTTCAACACTGGTGACATTCCAATGAATTACAAATCCTTGTACATATTTATGTTTTTAACAGAAGACAACCAAGGATGAGAGATAGGTCAATTTTGATTAATTTACTCTTAACAACTATACACGTACAAAATAATGGCATACCTGATGAAGAGGGTTTATATGGTTCCCATCCTTGTACTGAGATCGAAAAACATCATCATAGTCCCTAGTGCTGATGGGTGAGTTGGGCAAAAAATTACCATGAACATTGGTAGAGGTCCCAAAACTTCCGTGGCAAGCAGCAGCAGCAGATGGTCTGTTTACTGAGGCCCCGTTTCTGTACTGTGAAAAGCTGTATTCCAAACCTCCTGCAGATTGATGGAGCCCAGTACTACCTACATATGCTTGCTGCATTGTTGGCATGCGCGAAAAGCTCTGAGAAGGCTGGCCAATAATATTTGCTAGTTGTTTGTATATAGGTTGAGAGTATGACTGAGCCGAAAGGTGCTGAGGAAGCATTGAAGATGCCTCAGGTAAGGGAAAAGAACCTGGTCTCGAAGCCTGTATCATTTGATTGCCAGACATCAGCATGGTGACAATTAATTGTCTCTGAAATATTGCATGCGGAACCCTCTTTTTGGTCCAAAATTTATTTCACTGGAACATAATACGGGAGGGTCACCCATTGCTTACCTCAGACATGGAAATGGTTGGACTGTTTACAGATGAACCTGCAGCACTGTATCTCGAAGGCATTGATGGTGTCCCTGACAGCTGTGCATATGGATGATCAGAACCTCTTAAAGATTGAAATGTTGACTCCAAAAAATCACTTCGCCTAGTCTCTGAGTATGCCTGCAGCATTTTTGTATGCGATAGAAATAATTAACAATACTATTGAAGTTTCAAAAGTTCTGAATAGAGCTACAAGAAGCGGTAGAAAAGATAAAACATACAGGGCAACTACATAAAAGTTCCTCCATGCATAGAGGATCAACTGTCTAGCACTATGCCAGATGGACAATGATAAACATGAGATGCATATAGCAGCACATAATTTTTAATATGACATGTGAAACTGAGCACATCATTCAAATGTGCAACTGCCGATCAAATCGATCCAACAAATAAGAATCATTTCAATGCCCAATCACAGAATGCAGTATAAATAACGCTATTGTATGCAGAAATGGCCAATAAAATTACCATAGCACTTTGAGGAGGAGGTACATTTCTGAAGTTGGGTTCTTCCCTCGCAAAAGACAATCCAGAGCTTGCCCTTAGGATGTCAGTACTAAAATTAGGTAAAGATGAAACCTCTTTATGCCGTAAAACTTCAAGGATATCATGTTTTATCAGCTCAGGTTGTGAATTCACAGGCAAATCATAATATTTAGCATCTATGCTTGCTCTCCCGTTGTCGTATAAGGTTCCAAGAAGTTCATCATGATTGTACCCCGAGTTCCTGGACAGTGTAAAATTCAAAACTTTAGGAGACATAACAGCTGAAACATTGGAAGACATTACAGCTGAAATATGATAGGAACAGACTGAAGGTCTCATGCCTGGTATCCAAGCGCCCGGAAACTGAAGCATCTATTCCTGCATAGGCTCCTCCCAAGTCAGTTTCGAAAGACTGCAGCCCTGAAGCATTTTTGCCTGATTTATAGGTGCCAAAACTCAAATGTGAACAGTCAGCAGCCAATTCTTGCAAATTATTTGGAAGAACTACTGTACGCTGATCACTAGCCTCCTCCCTTCCTAAACTCAGTTGCTGCATGTTCAAAGTAGCTGATGATACTGCCACAAAGACATCATACAGGGTAGAATGACTCAGGTTAGAGAATTTTCTTTAGTACTTCTATTTAAATCAACCAAAAATAAACACTATCAAAAAAAGATAGCACAAGCTCATTGAACAGTCAACGTCTAGTATGACAAGTCAGACACTTTCTTTCAAAAGAAAAACATCTAGTATAGCATCATATAAATACCATACACAGCGTATGAGTCCTATGTAAGACTACAAGTCACCAACTTTTCCGTACAAGATTGCAGAATGAAGTTATACATGTAACAATGGGAGGCTAAACAGGTAAATGAGACAAAAGAATGCTGAGACATATTTCACTCAGCCAAGGATGTTCTAACTTGAATCAAACAAGTACAACGTAAATTATCCATATTCACATTCTGCACTTATTATCCTATCTCATTAAGTACCATGCTTCTAGTCATCAATACAAAACTACTATATGACAAGTGATGGACAAAGTTAGTATTTGATCTGTATTCCAGCAAAACTATCAGCAATCTTCTTTATCTTTCACACAATAATCAAAATATAGAGAGCAAAGCTGCCCAAATGTTACAAGGAAAACCTAAAAAAGTAGTACCTTCCTCCTTTTCATTTGTGTGCCTATGAGAGCCATAGAAGCTTGGGTTAGAAGACAAATTGTCATCAGGATAAGATCTTGCATGAGAAGCATCAACAATTTTCTGTCTACTGGAGACACTGTGGTCAGAAAAACCGTTTTCACTAAAACCCACCTCTGATACTCGGACACTATCTGAGTGGTGATCCCTTGACATGTTGGATTTGTTAATATACGAGCTAGACATCGTATGCGTCTCTACATTTGCATGTATAGCTGCGGACCCAGTAGCCGCTATTGGCTGCTCAATCACAGGCCATTCTTCATGAAAAGCATTCTGTCCAGCAGTATCGGCAGAAGTTTGGGAAGATCCCACATTGTAATTAAACGAAGTTGTTTCAATTGCATCCTGATGTGAAGAAGATGTCTCGCTTGATATATGTGATCCCTTACTGGGGTTGTTACCCATTTTTACAATGTCAGCCATTGAAAAATGACCCGAGCTGGTGGTCGACCAAGCAGATTGATTTACTTCCGAAGGTTGCACAGATGCAGAGTTAGCATCACCAGAACCTAATGATGTACTTAGAGAATCACTGCAGAAAAATTGAAAGATGATTTGACACGAGTAATTAAAGATTCAACGGAGTATGTGCTTGATCTTGCAGATTGCTTGTTTGCTTTTCTGATGTAGCAATTATCAGGTGTATGCAAGTCTAGATTAATTTAGGATATCATGCTTCATTCATCTTATAGGTAGTTCTATAAAAGACAACACGAGAATCCGACTAGGATCTCTTAGTAGAGCTTGCCTGTGAGATGAAGGTTGCTGGTTTGTAGTTCTTCCAGTAACATGAGAAATCGATGGATGATGTGAAGGCGCAGCAAACCCATTTTGTCCCTTATATGCAGCTTTACCAAGCTCTAAAATGAGGAAATCAAAACTTTAAATTATTAACACAACAAAGAAATGCGCACACATGCCATTGATACAAGTTACTTGACAATTTCCATTTACCATTGTAACTTGTCTGAGTTGATCCACAAGATCCAGAAATATGTTCACTAGTAACTCTAACTCCACGGATTGAAGTCCCATTGAGGACTTGTGGTCTGGAGTCATTTGTCTCCTTCACCTGAAATTTTCAAACGAACATTAACATATATAGATAGAGAAGGATATGAAAGAGAAATTGCCCTATACTTATGCTGACTTGACATGGTTGAAAGAGACAACGAGAAGCTGAAAGTAAGGATACTTTTGACACAAGCGAACATGCTGTAACTGCAGAGAATGGTGATGAAACCTTTTTAACCAAAAATAAGTAAGCATTTAGAACATTTTTCCCAAGTACCTTTACCAAATTTACACGTAGATGAAAATGTACAACAGTTAAGTTGCACACTATGTGAGAGAATATTAATTTCAAGCTTATATTACAAAAGCAGAAGCTTGAAACTAGCACATATTTTCACAAGATTACCTCTTTCCTTCTTTCACGTTTGCTCTTCACTTCATGAAACGTATCTACACAATTGTAAATTACCAATTCAATGATGACTTTGAAGAGAAACAATATCCAAAAGTAGTCAAAGAAGAACAAGTTCACCGCTAAATCGAACTCAGTATACTATCACAAAAGATATTTGATGAACTAATAATTGGCATACACTGATAGCTCAAACTGCTATGCCCCCATAACAACTCAACACACACAACCCCAAAGGTGCTTTTAATTCGACTGCAGCTGAAATAACTATCAAATACCATCATTAACAGCGCAATACATTCTAACTCTTCAATTTTCACCCACTGGATTCCTCAGCAACGCAACTAACAGAGGCAAAAACAAAGACTAAAATCCTAACACATTGCTTCAATGGGATATAACAATCAACTACCTGTCTAAAAATATCAAAACAATGCAGTCAATCCGGCCCAAGAATTTAGAGCTCAAAAAAGGTTAAAAATTCCTCCACAGTCAACAAAGACCTTGCCGAATTCACAGCCTTGCTTCTCCTTATCTCCTCCCAAATTACACATCAACCAAACAAAAACCAAAAAATAAAAAACAAAGCTTTTCGGTCTATTCCCAAAACTAAACCCTACGAATCTTCAACACAGTTAAAAAAAACCGATACACACACGCACACACACATATATATATATATATAAACACAGAAAATAAGCAAGAAAACAGTACGGCGGAGTGAGACCTAAAGAAAGGAGGCGCTGTACGGCTTCGTTGGGGTCCATGTTACATTCTTTAAGGACGGCGTAGATCTCCGCCTCCGGAATATTAACAACCTCCTTAAGGCTCTGTATCATCTTCTTCGTCCCCGCCAGAAACTGCTGCCCTACTTTGCTCTCGCTTCCCATCGCCGCCGGAACTACGAAGTAATTAAAAAAAAATCGCCGGAAAATTTCGATTTGCTGCTCTCGCTTTGTTTTCCGATCAACAAAAACCCTCAGTCTCCAGTCTCTCTCTCTCTCTGTATTTGCTCTAATGTTGATGATTTTTCTCTCTCTATCGTTTTGGCTTTTATATACGGCCTCGTTTTTTTTTTTCTTTCTTACTAGCCTTCCTGCGTGCGCATATGCGCGTGCAGAAGAACGTCGCGCTCGCGCGTGCGAATTATTAGTGTATTTTACGCGTATTTCTTTTATTTTACGCAGTCTATAACTCAACTACTATTAATTATACTGTCCCAAATCCATGGATTACAATTTGTACAATACTACTACTTAATAGACTTAGTAATATATTGAGCACTTCACATATATTAGTAAAAATTTATGAAGTATCTCATGCGTATGCACTATATAGTGAACTATTTGTTGTAACACGTACGTTTTTCAGAGAGAATTGACGGTTTTCATGAGCAGTCTACACATGTCATTTGCATTGTTATAACGTATTTATTTTTATACACTCAGTTTACACAAAATATTTATTTTTCAAAATAAGTTTACTAAAGGTAGTAAAGGGCTAACACTACTACATACCCTACATAAACGTAAATAGATAGACATATATAGTCCTACTTATTGATCATATTCTCCCATAAATCTGGTTCCGTCCCTTTGTCGAAAGAACCTTATTCGTACAATACCTACACAAAATAGACAAAAAAATATTAACACAATTAAATAGGGTCATGATTATTTCTTCGATATCAACTACATATGTATTTCTGCCATTTGTATAGTACCTATTAATTCTAGATATCATTTGAATCTGGAGAAAGTAAAACCTCCTTGAACACCACGTTCTTAGTGAATGCCCCATTTTCACCAGTAATAGACCATCTTTTAATGATTGGCACATCCGCCTCGTCCAGATCTCACAACCAAATCTGGTTGCCACCTCCGCCGAGCCTCGAGATCATCGACAATAGTAGCTGGTATGGTATTTCGACTGCTACTCTGTTTGCTTTCAATTTGGTATGCAGTAACAAATTAAAGGATCTAGAATTTAGATTATTTGTTTTTGATATACAGTAGCACCATATTTGACTTGTTTGTGAATGTTGTTTGTGTTTTTTTACTTCATATTTTCTAGGATTGCTACCAGGTTTTCAGGATTGCTTATACATTTTCGCTTTGTGCATTGCTAATACGTTTTCTTGGATTGTTGCTACTTTTTTGGAAATGTTTATTGTGTTTTTTTTACTGTCAATGTGTTTGCACGACACTGCTACTGCAATTTCTGTTCTGGTGTGCTAATTGCTGGAATGTGTGCTTCTACATTTATGTATATAGTTCAATGGTCTAGAATTTACGGTTAAAGATATTTACTATCTATTGGACAGTTGTGGAGAGCGATGCCTGAGATCCTTTCATGCAACTGTAAAGCACGGCAAGGATTTTAATTGTGAATATCTTAGATTAACTCAGGATGAAGTAGATGTATGCTCCTCTTTTAAAGTTTTGATCCATGTCAAGCTTATTTCTTAAAAGTCGTCGTTTTGATACTTTGAATTTGATAGGCAATTCGAAAACTTGATTTCTACCGCAACAACTGTCAATATGAACAGCATCAATGCCATGCTTGTGGGAAAATTAGGCTCCTCATACAAATCTTAGCTTGGTTGAATTCAAAGACACTACTTTCTCCTCCATTTCTTCATAGTCTGTACGTAAAGGTTAGTGGTTCAAATTAATGTCTTTGTCCTGGAGAAAACCATCTGCTTAAAATTTAATGATCCATTGCTCACTACCAATCAACGGCGTTAGAACCAAACGGCGGGCTTCACCTAACGGAAAACAACCCGAACAAATCTGAAAGCAAATTGTATATAATCTTCTCCAGCCAAAGCTCTCACAAATTAAACAACACTCTTCACAAACAGAGAGAGAGAGAGAGAGAGAGAGAGAGAGAGAGAGAGAGAGAGAGAGAGAGAGAGAGAGAGAGAGAGAGAGAGAGAGAGAGAGAGAGAGAGAGAGAGAGAGAGAGAGAGAGAGAGAGAGAGAGAGAGAGAGAGAGAGAGAAGTGTTCACTTGGGCTTGACGAACTTTAATCCTGGAAACCGTCCCCGATAAACAGTTTGCTACCGGAACCTGGAAAATTCAGAATTTTCACTCATATTTCTTCTGCAGAAGAAGAATTCGATGGTGGTCTACAAGTTTGAACTCGATGGTGTTCTACAGAATTCGATGGTGGTCTACAAGTTTGAATTCGGCTTTTCTCCTTATTTGATATTTGAAATCTCTGCTTTGGCTTTCGGCGGTTTGATTTGAAGTAAAAAAAATGGTTAAGCAACGTGAGAGCCTTTGCTTGACGTACGTGGAACAATGACCGTTCTTATTCTGTTTTTCATTTTTTTATTACTATTCTACCCCTCAATTATTCTTTTTGTCTTGTTTTTCAAGATATGCTGAAGAGGGGCAGATTTTGGTATTTAGAATGTTTAACCATAAAGACTTTTCGCATAATTAATAGAGATGTGATTACTTTTTTCCTAGCCAAAATTAGTAAATAGTGGTTTAGTGAGTCGGGAGGGGGGCGCGTCCGGCGCGATAATGTCACTGGCGGTTTGCGTTTTGGGGATTGTGATAGACGGGCTTTACGGGCCACGACGTCAAGTGGGCCCAAGTAAATAGGCGGTTGTGGAGAGTGTGGGATTTGAGATTAGGAGGCTTAACGTTCTTGAGATCAGAAAGATTTCTAGGGTCGTTTTCTAAAGACTCTTTGTTTGTGATGTAATTTTGTATTTTCAAATGAGAAAAGGGTTGACTTAGAATATCTTTAATAATTTTTGTAAAAACTCTATATTATACCAGATAAAAATATATAATTTATAAAATAAAATGACTATAACTTCAATAATTTTTCTATTTTTCTGTACAAAATTAAATATTGTTTTGTATAATTTAATGAATCTATATAAATATTATATATTTAACTCAAAAATTTATATTAAAACTTACTATTTTCAAGGAGAGTGAGTGAATTATGATAGATGGGCAATAAATTTTAGAAGTTTTGTGATGAATATACAAGTTTTGAGAATTTTATATATATATAGATTCTCTAAAAAAATTATATTTTCTATATGATATAAGATAATTTACAAATGTTGTTTGAGATAAAAAATGACGTTTTTCATATAAAATAGCAATTCTTTTGAGTTTACAAAAACTATTGGAGATGTTCTTAGAACACAAATTGTGGTTACAAGTTAACTTGAAGAGATTGAGATAGGCCTCATCATTTGGCCCGCGGGCCACCCTCGAAGCCCAAGCCCAGTCCGCCCTTGCCCGTAAGAAACTTAGCTTGAAAATTCGTCTTGTATTTTAATTTCTATCATTTAATATATGGATTATAATTTATACCTATTTATAAAAAATAAAATAAAAAAACTTGCAATAAGAAAACAATATTGTAATCTCTTTACTACTTCAATCTTCTCTTTGTATAAGGAATAAAACTAAGAAAATAAGACTACAACAAATTACTAGTTTAATCTTTTCTTTATATGTAATCACTCTTTAAAGTAAAAACAAACTCTAATGTTTATTTTTCTTTATATTACATTTTTTTTGTCTATTTGAATAGTTAAATTTTCAGTTTTAAAATATTGGCAACTTCTTCACTCTCGAATCACTCGCTGAGCATTACAAAGCTTGGGGAATTTTGATAATCTGGAACACTAGAATTTTCGGTGCGGCAAGCCCAGAAACTTCAAGTCTCATGCGCGCAGCGTAGCTGACTGCAAAGCTCTCCACGTGGCCATGGTTTGTCCCTCAATATTTCTACTGCCTATGCTATTTCTACTTGTTTCAGATACCACAACTTCATCTAACTTTTCTCCCGTACGTATATCTCATCTCATAGCTGTATATGTACGTTTATCTCATCTTAATTAGTTTTCTTTTGTCCTTTTCTTAATTTTCCATGATCACTGTCTTAGAACCATCTGGTAACATTGTGTTCACAAGTTTTCTTGTTCATATATGGATCATATAATACGTGCTGGTTAATAGTTATGCTAAAGTTTTACTTTAAATATTGTGATCAGATTACTCAGATACAAGTATAGCTGGACGCTAATATCGATTTAGTATTGAAGTAGCTACTCTTTGATTGCATTAGGCCATCCGTTTGTTAATTCCCAAAAGAAGGCATGTGAGTGTAGAGGTTTTTTGATCATAGGGTTTGATTTATACTGTGCATAGATACATAAAGGCGGCAATTTGAGTGATGACAGCTCCTGTGAGGAACAATATGAACAAGCCAGAGGATCAGAAAATGCAGCCTAAGAGTGCATATGTAAGTCAAGTAAGTGATCTTTGGACTGATGGACTCATTTGTGCATTCGAGCTTGTTCGAGGGAACAAAAAGGTTCTGTCAGCACACTATGTTGTCAATGATGGGGTAAACAAGCAAGTGACGTCCTCACCTGAGCGGAGTAATCACAAAGATTTGAGAAAGAATGTAACCAACTCATGTGAATCTTTGCCGAATAGAGAATCTGAAGCTGGTCGGAATAATAAGCAAGAAGGGCATAACTGCAACCAAGATAACTCAGGTCGTTTCTGTGGGAGAGGACGTCTTCCCAAAAGTTGTTGGGTGCCGATTGGCTGGGGCAGGATTTCTGAACTGGCCCAGACAGTTCGAGTTGATGATGGCTGGGACTCGCAGCCTATGGACTTTGAAGACGGCGATGATGATGTTGCTGTGGCAGATGTGGCAGCTCCATACTGGGAACGGCCAGTAGGGCCTACTTGGTGGTGTCACGTAGATGCCGGTCATCCATACATCAATTCATGGCTGAGCACTGCCCAATGGCTGCATCCTGCCGTCAGTATTGCTTTGCGAGATGAAAGTAGGCTAATAAGTGATCGAATGAAGCACCTTCTGTATGAGGTAAAACCATAAAACACACACTTGAAAGTATATCATTATGCCTTGATTGACATGTCATGAATGGATAGTTGCCTCTTGATACAGTTGAACTCGTACCTTCTGAAGTGGGTTATATATTAACATCTAAATATAGTTCACAACTTATTGTGTTATAGACTAAGCCTTAATCTGTAAATGTAACAATGACATATGAGGAGTCATTTTTTGAATTTTTCTGGATCATCTGATATTATAGTAGACCAGTTTTTTCATCCAATAGCGAATTTTTATGAAAGCCTCTCGTTTGCTTCTCGTCAATATGATGGAAGTTTTATTTTTCCAGAATGTACCTAATCTTTTTTCTGATGATCAAATCAACCGGTGTAACATATATTTTTGTTCACTCAACATCATTTAAGATCTTCTTACGGATCGTATGTGCCGCATTTGTTGCTCCTTTTTGTATCACCAGGTTCCTGTAAGAGTTGCTAGTGGACTGTTATTTGAGCTCCTCAGCCAATCCGCAGGTGATCCTTTTGATGATGAAGATGACATTCCCATTGTTCTTAGATCATGGCAGGCACAGAATTTTTTAGTGACAACATTGCATGTTAAAGGTCCTGTACAGAACATTAGCGTGTTGGGAATAACAGAAGTCCAGGTTGCTCATGTTCAATGAATGACTTTTCAGAGCTTCTGTTTTTCTGCTAGATTTGTATATAACTATGTGCTCCACAATTCTTTGTGCAGGAGCTGCTTGCTGCTGGAGGGATTACCATCCCACGAACTATTCATGAAGTCATTGCACATCTAGCCTGCCGCCTTGCATGTTGGGATGACAGGTAAGAATAATTTTCCTTGTCCGTTTTATTCAGTACTTTGTTGCAATGATAGAATTCTCCGAGTTTTTGATAATCTAATGTCTAGTTTCTATTCTTTCAGGTTATTTCGTAAATCCATATTTGGGGCTGCTGATGAAGTTGAACTAATGTTTATGAACAGGTGTTTTTAATGCACATATGACTATATCATCGCATTATGCAGAAATGCAGAATAGATTCACTTTGGAATGATTTCTACTGTTTTGATCACTTTTTGACATATAGAATGAATGGTTTTCTCTTATGAGTAGGAGAACACATGAAGATTTGCATCTGTTCAGTATAATATTAAACCAAGAAATTCGAAGGTTATCACACCAGGTACAATCGTCATATTCTTTGCAAAAGAATACATATTCTATAGTGTTTAAACGCTAAAGTCTGTATGAATAGCTAGTCTTTTCTTTTTCATATGGTTTACCCAATTACTCTATCTATCTTACGCATAGCATACATTGGCTGGAGCAATTGTTATGGTTGTGTCTTTGTCTACTGTCAAAGTTCCATCTATTTTTGTGTGGTACAGTTTTGATGGTCTGGTTAACAGTTTTGTTTTCCATACTATCTCTTGAAGTATCATCGTCATAATCAAACATTTGAAGTTGAGGAAAAGAAAAGGGGGGGAAGAAAAGGAAAAACATATGAAAGTGTTTGAGCCTGCCTTTTTCTCTTCTATATTTCTTGATTTTTATTCTCAAGGTTATAAGAGTGAAGTGGTCCCTCCATGCAAGAGAAGAAATTGTGTTTGAGCTTCTTCATCAATTGAGAGGGGATGCCACTAGGAAGTTGCTAGAACAAATACGAAAGAGTACAAGATGCATGATTGAAGAGCAAGAAGCAGTTCGTGGTCGCTTGTTTACTATTCAAGATGTGATGCAGAGCACTGTTCGTGCATGGCTACAGGTTTGAATACTGATCATCTTGTAGCAGTGTTATTTTGGCTTCGAAAACTGCTGGTTTGATCCTTTATTAGGTTTGTGGGTGGTTTAGCTTCATTTAATATTTGTTTCTTGTTCAGCTTCAAATTTTTAGTTCTTTTTAGGTAGTGTTGATGCTCTGGTGTGGTTGTTGAATCGAGTGGTATTCTCACATCCTACACAATAATTTCAGGACAAAAGCCTAACAGTTTCACATAATTTGGGAGTTTTTGGTGGTTGTGGCCTTGTCCTTTCTATCATTACTGGACTCTTTGGTATCAATGTGGATGGAATCCCTGGAGCTTCCCAAACACCATACGCATTTGGTCTATTTTCCGCTGCTTTGATTTTCTTAGGGGCTGTACTGATTGGAATCGGATTGGTTTACCTCGGGTTGAAGAAACCCATTGTTGATGAGGATGTTGAAGTTAGGAAACTAGAGCTCCAAGAGCTGGTTAAGTTGTTTCAGAAGGATGCAGAGTCTCATGCACAAGTACGAAAAAGTGGTGCCAGTGCCGATGCAACTGATACAGGTAGACTCCCAGACGGTGCAGGTTATGTTCTCATCAGTTGAACCTACTAGGACTCAAGTTCCTCTTGTCCGATTTTTCTATGCTGCAGGTACATTTAAACTTGGTAAGACATAGGGTTCATTTTTGTTGGTTACCGAAGTCTGTATTTCAAGGTTGCGTTGTTGGCGACTGGCTTGACTTCTACTAGATTGAAGAACCCTAAATATAACTGGTAGACTGCCTATGGTGCTATCTACTTTGTTTCCATTTCAGTTCGCCTGGCTGTTCACTTTTTACTTTATTCGAATGGTTAATTCTGAGCCAAGAAGAATGCCGGATTTATACTGTCAAGTTAAGTGCATGTACGCTTCGTAATACAATGTGTTCATGGTGATTGTTTGGTTTCTGGATTAGCTACAATCGGCTAAGAAAGAGATGTTCTGCATATTATTGTTAGCTATACTACAGCAACTTGGGGCGAGTCCGGCCAATTACAAGGCATGATGGGTTCGCTGATTGGTGCAACTAGGAAAATGACACAAACAATCTACAGTATTCAATAAAAAATTAAGTAAAGAAAATAGAAGGGGACACACAAACAGTGCTCAGTTCTGAACTGAGTTGAAAAATACTTGGTGAAGACAATGATAATAAACATGCAGGGGCAAACGAACGTATAGTATAACGACGAGAATCAGCTAAATAAAAGACGCAGAGTTCATCTGTATACACGTACTGCAGCATATATATGTGCACAGGCGACTTAATAATTGGTCAGAAATGGTGAGTCGTTGACTGAGAAGAGTTTATGTTAGTCACTTGTGTCTTCCATTTCCTATTTAAAATGACTACTTGAGATTAATCCATCATGGTTGTTAGCTAGAAAAGATGCTTAATGATCTTATTTTCGAACATCAGAAGTAGCCGAATTTCTGGAAGGAAATGAAGATGGGAGATCATTTTTCAGTTGAAATGGAATTTTACTAAGAAAAGCAGTTAACAAGTCTTCAGGTACAAGTTGGCTGCAGTTTAAAACCAAACAATGACAGTAACCAACTACACTTCTCTAGTTCTCTTCGTGAGTTGACTTGTAGTTAGATGTTGGCACTCGTTTTCTTCTTTGATAGAAACATATAGCTCATAATAGCAAGTTAGACATTGAAATTTTGGTACAATATATGCAAACTCACCATGGATGATCGGCCTTTGCTTTCCAAGATTGCAGCAGAGGCAGGTGGTGAAGGATCAAGCATAGCAACACCAAGAAGATCATCAAGATCAAGTTTCATTGATCTCCCCTCTTCGCGCGGTCTCCCAAGTAGTACTCAGATAATCTCCAGCAGCGGTGATATTGTTGTTCCCATAACACCTACTTCTTCTTCCTATGCAAATCTCATTGTCAACTTGAACAAGAACAGGAAGAGGAGGCTCAAGCGTCGATCACACTCAGCCCCATCAGTGTTCACTGACTTCAAGGATACTACCATTGCAGATTCTTTGGATCCCAGGCCTGCTCCGGAATCAACTCCTTTCATTGTCAGACAAGCCTCCGTTGGCATCATCGTGTATGTTATAATCGGCATAGTGATCTACTTGACAATTGGAAATCTCTCAGGCGAAGATGTCACATACAAGCCGGTGGACGCCATGTACTTCATTGTTGTTACACTCTGCACCATTGGATATGGTGACATTGTTCCGGACTCAACATTTACCAAGCTCTTCACTTGTTTCTTCATCTTGGTTGGTTTTGGCTTCATTGATATTCTGCTAAATGGTTTGGTGACCTACATCTGTGACAGGCAAGAATCAGTTTTGTTGAGCACTCTGGACGAGAACAAGTTCAACAATATGGTTCAGGCTTATTTCATTGATAAAGAGAAGGGAAGGATGAGAATAAGGATGAAGGTATGCTTGGCATTGGCAGTTGTTTTCTGTTGTATATTCATAGGGACAATAGTAGCTCATTATGTGGAGAGCTACAGCTGGGTTGATAGCTTTTACCTATCTGTTACATCAGTGACAACAGTTGGTTATGGGGATATTGCTTTCAAAACCGTCGGAGGAAGATGTTTTGCAGTTGTCTGGTTATTAGTAAGCACATTTGCAGTTGCACGGGCATTTCTATACCTGACAGAGCTGAGAATCGACAAGAGAAATCGCAACATAGCGAAATGGGTTCTGCAGAAGGAGGTCACCCTAAGGGATTTGCTAGCAGCAGACCTGGATAATGATGGATGTATCAGGTACCCCTAATTTTCTGTACACACTATACAGAAACGAGAAAGCAAAACAATTTTGATCTTTCATCCAATTTCAATATGTGTATATTCTTATATGAACTCTCTGTTTTTCAGCAAATCAGAATTCGTTTTGTACAAGCTCAGAGAAATGGGAATGGTAGCTAATAAGGATATCATGCTCATATGCAAGCAATTTGATTCTTTGGGGCATAGCAATGATGGCAAGATTACTCTTGTCGACCTAATGGAAGGAGGTGATGACCATTTATGATGTTCTCAGTCGGAAGATCAATGCACTGCCCAGAATTAGTTACAGCAAGAACTAGAAGCAAACTTCGAGCATATTCTTTTCTTCTTTTGTTTTATGAGTACATAATATATGAACCTCATGGTTTTACTTACAAGCAGAATTCAATTCTTTTGTACATAATTTTTCTGCTAATGAAAAATGGGCACTATAAAGATCTCATTCCATTGTTATTCATTTGCTTAAATCTTCTTTCAATCAGCATCAAGTAAATTAATGTATATGCTGAAGTGAAATGTCAACAGATTGTTGATACTACAAAAGCAAATTCCAGTTTGCGATAAATATGTATTGGTATATACAACTACACATACAGAGGAACATATACAGGATATGAATGTATATTTACAGGGCATTGGAAGGACATTTCATTCATAAACGTGTTTTATATACAATACCAAAAGGTTATCACCACTGCATTTAATTTCAAAGTTGATTAATTAATAAGTCGGTATATTCAAGAGAACAGGCCTTCACAAGATTGACAGATGGGGAAGAAAAAACTAGCTGGTATAGTCTTCAAGCTTAAGTGGCCTAAGAAATATCACTTATCCCTTCTGATTGTAGGGCCAAACCCTCAGATTTTCAACAAAAGATGCATTCAAGAATTGTTGAGTTGAATAGGTCCCGGCCTCTATTTATAGTAGTCTTGCAGTCTTGTGATCCTAAATCAGGCAATCTTTCTTCAACTACAAAGATTTTCACATCATGTGTTTGGACAAACCAAAGGGAAATTTCTCTATCACTATTCACCAAACAGACCTACTATGCTTTTACCGAGAACAGCAACATCATTAACAAAACACTGTTTCTTCTTCTTCTTCTTCCTCTTTTTTTTTTAAGAACAAACTTAGCTTTCAAGTGAGAAGGAATAGTACATTAGAAAACAAGAAGACCTTAAAGCACAACATTTTCAAGTGTTATTAACTTATTATTGAAAAATCGTTTTCCTGATTAGACCATAGTTTACAGTTCCAGAACTACTTAAGTTGCATAATTGGGGATATGATGTATAAATACTATCCTTGCAACTTTTCAGGCAGACAGAATTTCTGATTCAAATTATGCAGGTGTAACATATCTAACTTTCAACCTCTAGATCAATAATATTCAGACTGAAAACATCGTTGCAAGTGACAAAACATGAATAACACAATCCTTACCAAAAAGAGACTGAATGAACTGAAGCTTTATGCCTTCATCTGATCTTCACATCCGCCAGCTTGATACTTGAAATTCTGGGGTGCCAAGTAAAGTTATTGAAGAAGCATAAAAACTTTGCTAAAACTAAGTAAGAACTGAAAAGCATCATGGATATAATAGCAGTAATGGGGAAGTTAAAAATTATACCTATCTCTAATGCCCCCTATGCTCTCAATAAGTTCCATTATCTGTTGCACCTTGAAGTTTTTGGTTTTCTCATGGCTGTTTGCTACCAGTGTTGAGATCCTTAATACAGCGACGAGTTCTGCTTCAATTTTGGTAAGTTGACTGTCCAGATGAGCCAAAACAATCTCAAAAATGGTTATTCCCTGAAAGCTACTAATTATGTCATCTTTAATCCCATCTCCCCTACCTAAAGGATCTCGACGATCATCTGCTTCTTGCTTAACAAGTATGCTTGCTTGATTTTCTGCAAGAAGCAGGTTTTCTCGGGGATTCTCCCCAACCTTAGGAACAAATTCTTCCCTCTCACCCAAATCTTCTGCACCTTCAGTTGTTGGGGGCACAATTCGAACTGGACTGAAAGCATTTTCTCTGACATCAAGATCCAAAGCAACAGTTCCAATTAGCTGCCTTTCTTTTACAGCAATCGCCTGAAACCAAATTGGTCTGCTTCTTATTATATAAAGCATTACAATTATGGAGTAAAATCTATAATAAAAAGTTGGGTGAAAAGGGGCACATATTTACACTCAGTTTGCAAATGAGATTCTACACTGAGTAATGCCTTTTCAATTTCTGAGAACAGAATAATGCTGAATAGTAGATCTAGCTACCATTACCCTAAACTACAGCTTCGTTCCAATCAAACAATTGAGGAAAGAGAGTAATCTCTAATGCCCCAGAAATAGATGCTCATAAAGATGCTCAGAACTTAACTCTCAACAGCTATCTCTTTACAACTATATATATTTTCTTTCCAGTAAAACTCTCTATTTGAATTGATTTTCAGAGCACAATGCATTTATTTAGTAAGTTCCTTTGTGCAAGCAAATATCTTCATGCCTATAACAGCTTAGTGTACCTCATTTAGTTTGGACGTTGATCGCTGCTTGCCGCCTAAGCTTCTTGGCTGCCTCCGACAGTCGCAGAAGCCTCAATCTTGCATTGTTAGCTAAGTCAACAACCATGAGCTATTCTTAACACTACTCCAGGTACTCTCATATTAAGCACATAGCTATGATAACCATTAAAATCAAACTTGACCTTATACTAAAGCACAGTACAACAAAAGAAGAAGCTAACAGAAAACCTCTCAGTGAATAGTGAATACTCATCTCAACAACAACATATAGTGCAACACATTGCCTAATTCACAAGAATGAACAACACTACAACAACATATCCAAATTTCTACACTAAATCTAATGATAATCAGGACAGAAGCAAGAAACACTAAAATCTACAACCAAGAACAACAGGAAAGACAATAACTTTCAACGATATTCAGAATAAAGATTTGGTTTTTTTACTGATAAAAGCAAATGGGTATGAACCAAAAGTCAAAAATTTAGTGTTCACCTTTGTCTCTGGTGGTCTCAGCCTCAGAATGAAGCTTACTGAGTTGGGTGCGGAGGTTCTCTGTGTCAATATTGGAAGCGAAGCACATGGGCCTCCATGAAGGTCTGCAAGAGACAGCACGCATGGCCGTACCATCACCACCACTCTTCAACACCATCATCATCATCTCCCTCCTCTCAACCTCTTTGTCTATTCGTCCAAGATGGAACAAAACCAAAAGGATACGAAGCGGGTTGCCCCATGATGAGGCCCATATAATTTTTGTGTGCCTCTGCGGCCCACGTTACTCCCTATACTTTATCCCAGTGGCCCATTAATGTTTTTAGCAACAACTGCATATTGGCTAATTGCATAGGGATGCTCTTTTTAGTTTGTCCAAGTATTACATGAAATACATTGATGCAACACCTGAACACCATCTATCACTAATTGATGTGTGTTTTGATATTTTGAACAAATAGCTGAGATTTGTAGAAAGAAAGATTGTATCGGAGCATAAATTAAATGGTTCTAAACCTCTCGAGTTATTAAGCAAAATGAATGAATGATAAACGATCATTTATCATTCATTTTTTTAGGGGTTGATCAAATTCACTATAAAAAAGAAAGTTGATAGTAATACAAAATTCTACCGAATTATTCGGCACGATAAAGAGAAACCATATAGTACTACTATACTGGAAAAAAAAATGTCAAACCAAGGCCCTAGACCAACAAATCAAAATAGAATGAAGTAACTGCCAAACTTGAGGTTCACTGCTCCTTAACTAGTTAGGAACCCCTTCTACCTTGAAACAACGTCTCCTGGATCCAATACTAGTGGATGAGAATGACTTAAAATGCAAATACAATCAATAGGATCACCCGGATCCAAAGATATCTCATGAAGCATCCTACCCTTCCATTGCCTGGGGCCAACCTAGCAAGCCCAAATGTCCAAAGACCAAACATCTTTCTACTAATTAACCTAGCCCAAGCCCATAGGATGAAGACCCATAAAAAGTTACTATTCATTCAACTCCTCTCTAGCGAGCCTCGACCCGAGGTCTTCACCATGCCACCAGTAATCGCCACCCGCTTGTAGCAAAGGCTAGACCAGGCAACAACGCCACCACCAAGACAAAGTTAGGACGCCCGCTACCCTTGGAAGGTGACCCCGGTGCCGACATAGAATTGTCGGGAGAATTCGAGGTCGAGATCCGAAGTTGTCACTCGGATCCCAGGCGCGGATGTAAATCGCCATTCCTCTGTAGACCCAAGAGCCTCGCCGCCCACCTGGATAGATAATCCTTGGCCAAACATCGCAATCCTCGGTCTCTACAGCACTGCGTCCCTCATCGAGATCCACCAATCCATCCCAACTGCCATCAAACTTCCTCATCGCACCACGTACACCCATGTTGCTTGCGAACCAAAACCACACCAAGAACCAGAGGATAACATGATCATGACTCATGAGAAGAAGAGAAGAAGAGGATGCCGTCGTAAACAAAGCACGTAAAATCCTAGCTGGTGGAACAAAATCTTCGTTTCACTGGGAAAGACGGAGCTCAATTGGATCAATTCTCTAAACTATACAATTAGTATATTATCGTTCATATATGCATATGTACTAAATTATGAAGTACATTTCTCTTGTTTCCTAAAATATAAAGTTAGCTCGATCGTTCCTCACTTCCTGTGGCCAACTCAAGTAAAATCATTGAAGCCTTTAGTACAGAAGAAAACGTACGTACGTTGTTTTGGCTATGGTATTTTATGTCCCGTCAATCATTTCCTTACTACATTCAGACCGATTGGAGTATCGATCAGTCCTCTTCAATTTGGCTTTGAATTCGAGTTCATCAATAGATTCTATGAATGTCATGCATATCTCTCAAGAGTTTGAATTGGCTCCACACCAAAAGTAATAATAGGACATATATATAAGAACATCGATCATGGCTCACTCATGGTCGACGGCCTCCCATAAATCAAACCACACTTACCAACGACTGATCGAGCTGAAAAAAGGTGATTTTGACAACCTCCTAACTTCAGAATCTCATACAGTACAAGAGATCTATATATGCCATATGGTGTGTCAATAATTTCTTGGTACATTTTCTGAAGAAGAATACCAAAAAAAAAATTACATAGAAATTCGACTGTGTTAATTAGCTACTAGCTAGTGTTAATCATCAATGATCTAATGCATCAAATATTCTCGCCATCGTTTTTATATAACTTTAATTGTAGTATGCTTGACATCCTTAATTAAGTACCTTTGGAGGTCATAATTAACCAGAAATTTTAGTGGTTGTCGCCAATCAAACACACACAGATATATGCAGTTTTCATCGAGTGCGAAGTTTTGCACTAAAATTTTGGTGTGAAGTTGCATTTTATACAAAATTGACAACATAATTTCATCATTGAAATCAATCATCTTTTAGATACATATGCAAAGATTGGACATGCAAAATTTCAGCTCAATCGGAGATGTTTTAACCATTTGATCGTGACATTGTTTAACAATGCATATAGATTGTCCGATTTAGCTCTAAACTTGAATGTGGTGATCAAATGGTTAAACAATATCTGATTGTGCTGAAATTTTACATGTCTGATCCTTGCATAACTATCTAAAAGATGATTGATTTCAATGATGGAATTACGTTGTTAATTTTGTGTATAATACAACTTTACATTGAAATTTCAGTGCAAAGTTTCGTACTTAATGAAAACCGTATATATATATATATATTACACACATAGTTAGGTACCAAGTTTTGTCATTTTGTACGCAAATTTCGTATTAATCAGTATGTTACATACAAATAAACCCAAGAGTGTCATCTTGAACGTTAGATTTTTAATTTTGATTGATAGTTTCACTTTATTTGATAAACAGTTTGCTGATATTTACCATAGTTCCTATTGCATGCATCTCCTAAACATAATGTCCCCACTTCATTCTCTCTGAACTGAGGGACCTAATTGAACTGCCACTTCTAGAATAGTGTTGCAAAACTTGCAATATTTCAACACTAGCTGCATTAATAAATAACAATCGGTAACGCTAATTTAAGTCAAAATCTACTTCTTTGTGTCTCCATCTAAACCGAATTCGTTATATGCATGTAATCATTATAGAATCAATGCAAGCAACTCCTACCTTTGTTTGTATGCAGGGACGGAGGGACATGGGCCTGCCTCCCCCCTCCGAATTAATTTGGAAAAAAATTAGTATGCTATTATTATTATATAATATAAATATTATAATTTATTTTAAATATATCTAAATTTTAATAATGTGTATGAGTGTATGACTAATTCAAATTTGACGATTGTGTAAGAATATTATTATATATTATTTTAATAATGAAGTCCAAATATTAGGTAAATTAGGATTCAATCTCTTATCAAGTTTAGAATTTTATGGTCTTTTTTTCTTTATAAAAACTCTACTATTCCTGAGATTAAAATACAATCATTTTTATTAAATTTATTAGATATGGAGAGATATTTCACAAGAAAAGAAAAACCCTCTTCTTCTACTCCAACATCAGATAAGCAACCACCCACGAAAATTCAAAAGAAGAATAGTAACAATATGAAAAAGTCTCGTGCTGGAGATATTATAGAAAAGTATCCATCGGATCCCGCTAAACGTCTACCAATTTCAAGTTATCATCCTAACATTCAAGAAAATTTTTGAAGATATTATCTACAACAAGGCCCTTGTCAACCTAAAAATCATACGTTTCCTTTCACAGAATTTGGGGGGTGGGGGGGGGGAGAAGAAAAGAAGGTTTATTTGTAATTGGTTTATTGAATTTCTATATTGGTTAGAGTACAGTATTAAAGAGGATATTGTATTTTGTTTATGTTGTTATCTTTTCAAACCAGCTATTGGAGAACAAGGCGGCGTTGAAACTTTTGTTGGTGCTGGTCATGAATTCAGTAATTAGAAGAAGAAACAAACGCTAATATCATATTTTGGAGGAACGAATATTACTCATAATCAAATTATACAGATTGAGACTGTTTTTACAAAATATACAGATCAAAATCAAATTAACTACGCTAACCGAGACTATTTTTTAAACTTTTCATTTAAGTTCCCCTTTAACCAAAAATTCTGACTCCATCCCTGTTTGTATGCTACATATATTGATGTATCAAGTAAACTTTGACCTTTGGAGCATAGAAACATATATACGTACCAAGATATGGACTCGTCAACTTATTCAAATAACTCAATGTCATTTGATGATTCTCACGTCAAGATGTTTCATGAAAAACATTGTCATTATCGATTTCCAGCTTCATTCTCTTCGTGGGATATAAATTATATCCAACTCCATTGGTGGACTGGAATAGATCATGCTTGAATCCAAATCTAGAAGATAGTGAGTTGATAGTCGCATATTCGGTATTTAATTTGTTTCTTATGTTTAGTTTATTATTATTAGTCGAGTGAATTAATTATGTTTATTTATTTTTAGGTATTTTTGAGATTAATGAAGAAAATGAGATTAAATAGTATATTCTGGAGTGCTTGGCGAGAAAGCAGCTTGAAATTGGTTTTGGCGAGGAGGAGTTTGGCGAGTGAAGATGGTTTAATTATTGATGGATACTTGATGGAGTGCACGTGCTTTTCTTTTGGTTTAGTTAATTGGCTTAATTGAAGGAAGACTTTGATTGAGCTAGTTTAGGAGATGTTTGGCGAGAGAAGAGAAAGAGATCAAATAAAAAATAAAGAAAAGAGGAAGTGGAGTTTGATTAGGAGTATAGCACGTGAGCTAGATGCTAGGTCAATTGTTGTGCTAATTATACATATATAAATAGCAAGTGGGGCTGAAATTTAGAAGGAGGTTGGAACTTTAGAATGGCTGGGAAGAGAGAGAATATGAGAAAACAATAAAAGAAAGGGAGAAGAAGTTCTCGTGCATGAAGCGGAGCCTGATCACGTCGTCGTCAAGAGTTCTTCTTTCTCCTTCATTTAATTTATCTCTTATGAATTATTTGATGTTATTATCTAAGACGATGAGCAGCTAATTTTTTTTTGTTAAGGGGCTGCTTGAAGCCCCGTACATGAAGTCTTTTTAATGCATACACTTTAACCTAGTTTTGCATATTCTTTGAATGAGGTTTCTTTCTCTGAATGATTCATCGTATGAATTCTTGTATGTTTGCTTTGGTGGCCAACTTAGTATGCATGCTAGGATTCTAGTTTCATGAGATACGGGCGACTGAAGATAATTTCTTCCACCGGATTCTCTATAGTGATACGCCGATTTTACCTTCAGGAGATCGAAATCCATAGGTCTAGCGAGACACGCCCATAGTGTAGTTGTGAACCCTTGTAGCTTCTCAAACCTTTTCTAGAGCTTAATACTTTTTTCTTTGTAAACCTTGGGGTCCATGACTATGAGTTCATAGAAGGATGGATATAGGGGAGGTCCATGACAAACCTGCATAAGCATAAGGATTAGGTAATAGGATGTGGTTGTAACAATCAACTCTTCTTGTGAACTTTTATTCATTGGATATGTGCATTATGTTAAGTATGTGTTACGAAGGTGGAATGGCGGTGGTGGATTGCATTCCTCTTAATTCTTTAATCATTTAGTTTAAATTCATTTGCATTCATTAGCATTTTACTTTCAGCATTTATTTTCTGCATTAGTTGTAGTTTAGCCGATTCAGTTAGGTAACCAAATCAACTCAAAAAACCCTCAAATTTTGTGTGGTAGTCCGCCACTGTGTCTAGTTCATTTATCCAAATTTCGTAGCATTTGAGTCTGTCTAGCTTAGGTTCGTAGTGTCATTAGTGTATTGTAGTCGAGTTTGTCAACATTTCAATTTTGTGTTAGGATTTAGTTTCACCAATTTATTGTGTTCGATAACCTCTATTTATCTTACTACATTGATATATTCAAATTGTGAATAGAATATGTTTGCAAGATGTTTACCCACCTTGTGATGAGTCTCCATATATGATCGATTATTAAGAGATCTTAAGGTTAAATAGATTCCCTTTGTCTAAACGCTTTAGTGGTTGGATCTGCAGTCAAAAATGCTTCTGACTTTATAAGGAAGACTTCCAGAGTTCCATAGAGCTGTTTGGAACTCCCTTTCACATTTGAACTGGATATATGAAGTTGCACCATACCTACCATACATACTCAATCGTCTCAATGCCATTTGTAATCTAATATAGAATTAGAGTAAACCCAAATAATCCAAAAAAATAATGTCGTCGTTCATCATCTATTTTGTGTAAACTCATCGTCGTTCCAATGATCATTTATAACTCATCGACTTTTTCATATCCTGAATTAAATAGCAGTAACAAACAAGCATGCATATCTATTAATCTATATAGAACTTTTTATTTCTTGAGGCAGCTTGTTTAGGTAATGATCATGATCAGCATCAGCAGCAAAGCAGCTAGCTAGCTTTTGAACCCATGCACGATTTATAATACATTTTTGGTACTGCTGTACGTACTGTTGATTTTGGTAGCTAGGGTTAGTGATCTGTATTGGATTGGTGAAAGAAAAAGTACAAGAAGTTAAGTTAGATCATTTGCCTAACATTAACGAAGACGATGAGCTAGCTTTCAACGTACTTGTGCATTTATATATGACTATATGAGCACTAGCTAGTCAAACTCGGATGCTGATTAATTCATTCATGTAAGATGTAAAGAGTTCATGCTGTAACGTACTACTACTGTATGTCTATGCGCGCAGTTTTCTTTCCTGTGTATAATTTTTCAACGGATTGAGGATAGAGCAACTTAACTTCCACGTCCACTGTTTGTTTTATAAGCAGGTTAATATACAAGAACTTCTTTGCAATTGCACTGCCAAGTTTGTGATCGGTATTAGGTGAGCGTTGGCTGTTCGATCGATTATGATGTGTAGTGTATTATTGGACAACAACGCAACTACGCAAGTGTAAGACACATTGAGTTTGATTGTGTTCACCATAAGTTTCAATAAGATTGCAGATCCGACGAGTACGTGATGACACTGAATCAATTACCCGGATCAATGAGCAAGCCAAGATTGAGCAACTATTTTTCTTAAATAGCTGCAAATACCTAGCTAGCTATCTCAACATATATTTCATTATTTTCATAAAAAAAATGCATGTATGCTGTTAATTTGTACTGCCTAGATCTGACAATGAACCTGTTCTCCATTGACCAAAACGTATGTACTCCAATCGATGACATATATATATGATATATATACATACAGATGGTATACTCCTTTTAGCATTTACAAAGGACACAATTGTCAACAATCTCAAGCCACCTCTTCATTTTCTTCATGGATTTTATAATTGTTACTTGTTTTTTCAAAAAAATAATTGTTTACTTGTACGATTGCTGCATATTATGCTCGACCTCCTACCAAAAGCCTACACCACTCGAAAATATTCCCAATCAAATCGATCATATCACATAAATAATATTCTCAATTATTAACCCACCTTTTCCTATTGGAGATTGACTGATCTCATTGATCATCCATGACAAACTATGAAATCCGGTACCTAGAAAAATAAAACATGTGGAGCACATATGGTAAGGAGGAGAGGACAAACGAATTACTAATCCAATCATAAAAATAAAACATTTTTCATAAAAGGAAAAACTCTCGCTCTTACCTACAAACCTTAGGGCGTCGTCGCTGGGTTCTCGACCTTGCTCTCGTCGCTGCACCTCATGGCCATGGATGATGGAGCATCTAGAAGATTCGCAACAACCTTTGTTGTCTCAGAAAGAGGGAAGATCTCTTTTGGTGTCAAGGACGCCGACAACTCAAAGCACTACGCCGTAAAGCGTTTATTATTTGTGAAGAAGGAAATCAGCCCCAAAGCTTTTCAAGGAACGATAGTTGGGGTATGGGATCTAAAGAATCGTCTCTCTATTCGTCATCAAGGGGATAGATACCTATATATTTTGTTTTGGTGTGGAATCGGAGAGAGACCGGATATTGAATGAAGGCCCGTGGTTTTACGGGAAATCAAACTTGGTGTTGAACAAGTTTGATGGAGTTGAGTCTGTCGATCCAGTACAACTATCGCGCCTTCCTATTTGGGTGGAGATTCTCGGTCTCCCACCGTGCCTGCAAACCCCTAATACAGTCGGGTATTTCGCTTCAACACTGGGGGAGATTATCCGACTTGATGAAGCTGGCATCAAGAATGGGAAAAGGATCCACGCCCGCATATGGCATGATATCAAAACTCCGGTAAAGCCGGCTTATTCATCGGAGGTGTTTTAGTTTGATGGAATGGTGGCTCCGGTTAGATACCGCTATGACTGAGTGGTTGGGTATTGCCGCACTTGTGGGTTTTGGGCTCCTTGAGCATGTGATTTGTGGAGGTCCACCGGATCTGTCAGTAGCAGAGGAAGCCATAACGACACTAGGAATCCCAAACCATAGAAAGAAATAAGAAGTGGGTGTTGGTACAATTTGCGAGCTTCCTAGTCAAACCGGGACTCCTAGCTTGACTAGAACTCAGAATTGAGCTCTTGAACAAGCAGGTTCTAGTGGCATTTCATTGGCTGCTCCCGGGTTTACTCTCTCCTTCCTGGGCATTTCAGCGACGGAGCTCGCTCGAAAACTTGGAGCTTTCTCATTTAAGGCTCCCAAACTCACCACTCCAAGCTAGGGTGCCTTTCACCAAGGAATCTCGTCCTATCCTTGGTAGCAAGAGAAAGGCACAAAGAACAAGGAGACGATACTGGACAGGTCTATGAAAGTTAACGCCCGATACTAGACAGGTCTATGAAGGTTAACGTCAAGTGCGTCAGCCTATGCCGGAGCAGCCAGAGGAGGGAGTGAGACTCCTCCAATCGCTGACCACTTCTCTTACAGATGAGTATGGGAAAATTCAGGTTTCTCCTCTCAAGAGAAAGAGAGGTCGCCGTATGGGTTCAAAGAATAAGCTTAAGGAGAAAACCGAGGTAGATGACTCGAAGGTGAATGTTAATGAGGTGCAGGGTTCCCCAAAAGTGAGGAAGAGACGCATCAAAGGGCGTCGTATAGTTCTGGACGATGTGGAGGGTTTAGAGAATGTGGTCTCGACTGTGGCAGTACTTCCTACAGGTGAAGGGAGTGGTGACATGGTGGGGGAGACAGAGCAAGACCCTGGGGAGCCGTACTATAGTAAGTATTAGGTTGCATTACCTTAGTTTATCCGTATTGGTGCTTGCCTAATTTTCGCGTGGCATGGTTCTCGGTTAATTTTCGTATTTTATTTGTTTACGATGTTTGTGCGTTGATTTATGGTGTTTCTCTAGGTTAGCTTAACAGTAATCTTTTCTCTCGTACTCTCTGGGTGTCTACTGTGTAACATTAATAAAAATTGTGTCGTGTTTGAGCCTTAAAAAAATTACTAGTCCAATCATATAAATATTTCAAGAAAAACAAAAACAAAAATATAGAAATAGAAATCGGTTTTCAACATGACAATGATCTTGAGGTTGGTATTTGACCAACTTGTATTGACCGAGTTGGAACAAAGAGAGATGGAAAGCGATGCCAGAAAATACGGAGGTTTCCGTAACGGAGATGGCGCCAAATACCAGTCAGCACATCGGTGTGGAGAAAGAACAGAATGTCCTCCCACGTGCCGCCACGTACCGTCGAGTCAAATGACGGTGCCCAACCCCTCTAACACGTGTAAGCTTTTGAGTCTGTCCTACTGGCCATGTTGACCACCACCACGCCCTAAACCCTAATCAGATCGATCGAGTTGATCATCATTTTTCACTGCCTACTGAAATGAACCACAGAGATCGAGATCGAGCTCCTCCGAATTTCTATATCTGAGGCAATGTCTCATCGGAAGCTATATCATTTTCTTCGAAGCTAGCTAGCACGTACTGTAATGAAGTTAGCACTGTTCATTACGTACGTCAATTCTTTCTGCCAAGTTAATTACTAGGAATTTATGAAACAATTTATTGCAGACCAAAAATTGCATTGAGTTATGAGTGCGAAAACAAGTCATATACAAGAATCAAAACGAAAATTTAGGTTTGAGATACATTGCCAATTTGAGAGTAAATAATCACATAATTAAATGAGTGTTTGAACACAAGTACGAAATGGCAAAAGTATGCGCTAAACAGCCAAAGCTACCGTCCTATCATATCACTCTCTCTCTCCTATTAGAATACGAAAGATAAAAATCTAACCTAAAGATCATTTTTCTCTCAAAAGAACAAAGCAAGAATCTTAGCCCCATCTCTCTTTCTCTCTTAGACTCCTCCTCCTCCTCCCTAGCTTTGTTCTTTCTCGATCTTCTTCTTGTTCTTCAATGTCAAATAATGAAAGGAGAAACCCTTATGACCCTTTCAAGTACAACTCCCACGAAATCGACAGGTACTCAAGCTTTCCGTTCTTCAATCATGCCACAGATTCCCCATCCTTATACAATCTTCCCCAAACACCAGCAGACTACCCCAAAGGTCATAATCTACAAGGGTTCGATTCTGATCCTTCATATTTGATGAGCTTCACCGACTGCTTACATGGGTCAATGAACTACAACATCCTCTCAAAAGCCTTTGACATTTCATGTTCTTCATCTGAAGTCATTTCTCCGCCGCTATTGGATCATGACGATAGTTCAAAGAGCAAGGCTGCAGCTGCTGGTGTAAGAGATCGAAACCCATCGACACCGAATTCATCGATATCTTCTTCATCTAATGAAGCTGGTGCTGCTGATCATGAGCATGAGCATGAACATCATCAAGATTCAGATAAGATCGGCAAGAAAGCCAAACAGCCAAAGGCAGTCTCCGAAGATAATCCTGGAGATCATGACGAAGAGAAGTCAAAGAAAGTGTAGGTTTTCCTCGGTCCCTTTGTAGCTAGATTCATGGTCAAGGTGAAATCTTAAGCTAATTAAATTGAAGGATCCTCTCTTTTCCTCTCTTGGTATATAGCATATATAATAGGGCTTTAGATTGAAATATGTTTTGTCTCGATCTAGCTAGCTCAGGTAGACTTTCAAAGTCTTACATATACAATAACGTTTAAGTAAATTCACTTTTTTAATTGATGCATTACTCTCCTGTGTTCTCAGCTTACATATCATTATATGACTTTAGGCTACCTTTCAGGAGTCAAAAAGATCTGGGGTCTGTAGCTAGCTTCCTCTCTTATTTGCCAAGTAACTAGCTCATAGAACCCTAATATATATTGTCATTTCGAAAGGATATATACATATGCAAAGCGGTTGAAGATAATTTAGTGCATGCAATTTTCTTAATATGTTAGCTTAATGAAAATTAATTTGGGAGTCTATCGGGAGATAAATGAAGTATGGTTAAGTAGGTGTGATACCTACTGTTACTATTCCATGATTATAGGACTATGGTGGAGGATTGAAGCAAAACTAGCTAGCTTCCAATATCTCCCAACAGTGTCTTGCTTAATGTCTGATAGACCAGCTATAGCTTAATTACTGAATATGATGATGTGATTATTTAGGAGAAAGGCGAAGAAGAAAGAGAAGCGGCAAAGGGAACCGCGGTTTGCTTTCTTGACTAAGAGTGAAGTGGATCACCTTGAAGATGGATACAGATGGAGAAAGTACGGACAGAAGGCAGTCAAGAACAGCCCTTATCCTAGGTTAATACTTATTTTGTTTGGATGCTTTTGTTAGCTAGATCGCTAAACAGTCCAAGTTGTCAATAACCATTCTCCGATTTCATTATAATTAGAACTTTTAATCACTTCTATCGGTTTATAACTTCATATATAGTGTCACATAGCCTTCACATAAATCCCTACATTTCTAGCTAGACTACACTTAGTTTGTTTCAGGCACTCCAACTATATATATCGTAGTGACACATTCCTGCACAATTCTTCATTATACAGATGAATGTTTGATTTAATCCCACTCATCTGATAAAATGGCACAAGCTAGTGATCATCATATCGAAAAGCTAGGCTAGGGTTTAATCTAATTAACAACTGTGATCTCATGAGCTTGTTTATTTGTGTAAATTTTCAGAAGCTATTACAGATGTACTACTCTGAAGTGCATTGTAAAGAAACGTGTGGAGAGATCATTCCAGGATCCAACGATTGTCATCACAACATATGAAGGGCAGCACAACCATCAATGTCCAGCAACACTCAGAGGTAGTATCAATGCTGTTGGAATGTTGACTCCTTCGTTTTCGGCATCGGCAGGATCCGGGACTAGTAACGGTGGATCCCCAAGATTTCCACATGAATTATTGTTAACTCAACTGCTTACTCCAATCAATAACAACCAACTGCAAATGCAAGCTCAGAATCACCATCATGATCCGGCAAATTCCATGTTATACTCAAACCTCATGAGTACTTTTCATCTGAGTCAACAGCCGCAGCAACAGCAACATGTACAACAGTTACAGGTTCCTCATGCCCTTGGTCTGTTGCAAGATTTGGCACCCGCATTTAGTCACAAGGAGGAGCCATGAATATTAATAGAACTGTATGCAGTTAATTAAGTATGATTTCAGTACTACTCTTGTGCTGTAATTAATCCATTAATACTACTAGCTAGTTGCTAGTGCGGGCACAGTCTACTATATATTATGTACGTAAAATTTCATATAAGAGAAATTAGGGGCGAATATGCAGGTCTCAAGAATGGTATTTAGTATTGCGTATACCATAGTCCAGTACTAGTTTAATTTGACTACTACCAGTTCAGTGCATACATACTCACTCATCTTGTTCATTAGCTTACACTGAGATAAGAAGGCACCTTTGATGGAGACTTGGAGGTCTATATATACAATTATACATACTGTATATGGCAACCCTAGCTAGCTGGCTGGCCAATATGGGGCTGATTACCTGATTGGAGTACTGAGAACGTTAAGCGTGGTAGTCTTTAGCTTGTTAATTGACAGCCAATATCGATACGTGCGTACGTAGTTTGGAATCATATCAAAGAGATGGGGTTGATTGGAGTACTCCCCGTTTGGATTGAGTTTGATAACTTAAAATAGCTGATTTTCAACTATTTTAATGAAATTAGTGTTTGGTAAAATAATCAAAATTGTTTATTTTCAATTTTTTAGTTCAAAAATCATGGTTAGTAAAAAGCAAGTGAGTGATTGCTTTTCCTGAACTGTATTTTTTTAAAGTTGAATATTTTCATTTCAATCTCAAACTAAGCCAAAGGATGTTAAGTTAATCCATCATTTCTAGCCAGGCCGGAGGAATCGTGCTTGTGACAATTTAAATAGTGGATGTTGTTCCGTAATTTCCTTCATTTTCAATAGGTGAGTACGTTAATACATATTACAACACATACATACATACATATATATATCTAAGACTGGGATCGATCTCTAGAATCAAGGTGATTATATTGTCATCTTCCTTAATTATATACGTATAGTTGTTGGAGTTTTTGAAGGTAACGTAGTGTTTGGTTTTAGGCTTTTGGGTTGGAGTCTAGCTAGCTTTGGCCCTTGGGCTAACTAGCTTGGATTGTGTATATATGGCGTCAGGACCATGCTGCATGTTGAGTGTTGACCCGTCGTCATGCATCGTCTTCGATAACGATCTACTAGTGCTCCGATTCACCTGCAGAAAGTTACGACTTACGACTTACGACCATACACAAGCATAATCAAGACTTGAGGACTAGTCGTTAAACAAAACAAAAATCGTGTTTTCTTCTAATACCATGCTCTGCTCTCTTCGTCTTTACGTTCTCACCATACTTCCGGTTGATCATTTATGTTGCCTCGTCTTCTTTCTTTGGATGTGTATGTGCTTGTGGAAGATGTAGCTTGCCTCCTAATGGTCCTTTCATTTCTCTTGTTGCCTCACATCTTCTCTTCCTTCTAAAGCGCGTAAATGCCTCGCCTGAATCATGGATCTCTCTATTTTGGCTGGAGAGTGGAGCGAGACAGTGTAACACTAATATATCGTCGTTGTTATGTAGTAGTGTGTCATTGTGGATGCGATGTTGCTCTCTCTCGGGTCGTGTGGAGCAAGTTTGGAGCGGCTCTCTTAGTTTTATCTTTGATATAAATTTTTTATATTAAATTCTGAATTTGAGTCACGATTAAAATAATAATGAACTTTTTCATCCCTAAAAAATAGAGATTACTAATCACCCCAACTATGAAAATCCGCCAAAAGAATGGACAGGGTCACAGGGATAGTGTTTTACTGATTAATTAGTAAACAAAAATTCACAAAAATCTCTGCCTAGACATTACCTAGAAAACTAAGCACTAGGCTCTACTCTACCGTTAACGTATGTGGGACCATCCCTACCGAGAGAAAAACATGTGTGGGACCAAGAAAGTCAAAAGCTGGGAACAGTCCTAAATTCAAATATAGCGGGTAGCCTTGGCCAATTCCATTGCATGCTGAAGCTGACCCAGCAGCACGTATAATTATTTTGCTACTTCATCCCACCTCTACAAAGGTCATACAGATCATAAGAGCATCTGCATTGGTCGAGCTTTTGCTCGATCAAGATGGTGGAGCCCGTCAACGAAAGTTTTGTTCGAACAAGAGGAGGAGCAATGATTGCTCGAAGAAATTCTTTGCTTGCTCGAGTTTTCTTTTCTCTACCGCTACATAACCAGCTTTTGCTCGAGCAAAACCCGTCCGGTTCTGCCAGTTGCTCGAGCAAAATTTCTCGTTTTACTCACTAGTGCAGATGCTCTAATGATAATACTTTGTTGCTTCACATTTTGCCTTCAAGCTAAAGTAGCTTTTTTTCTAATTGCTTTGAAGGATCAAGTACAATGTTAAACCTAATACAAGACAAATGGCATCACTATTATGATTCATTATGAAAACCCAGAGCCTGATGTGAAGTGCAGTCTATCAGACAAGGCATTATGGTTTATACTTCATGTGTATGTAAAAAGAGAGAAAAGAAAAAAAAAAGCAAGAGCATGAAGTATGGACTGAATGGGGCTAACATCATTGGACTAAGAGAAAGAGCAAGACATAACTGCAAAAAGAGAAAGAGAAATCATCTTCATCATTCCTTCAATGGGTTGTTTTCTTAGTTTCCGGGTAGAAAAAATGATAACTATTAATTAAAATTAATGAAAAATAAATAAATAAAGTCATAGAAGCCATTCATCATTTGAAGAACAGTATTCAGGTAAAAATTTGAGGCAGGAACAGAGAAGATTTACAATCATGTATGCGATGAATAGCTAACTGATCCCCAAGAAACGTCTGTACAACAAGGGCCTCTCCTTCTACTCTGAACATTCCCTGCTTATGAAATTGGGTAGTACCTTTCTCTTCATTCTCGACAAATCAGGGTCGAGGTGCTTCATGATCGAAGTGTCTATCTCCAAACCAAATCCTCTCGAACTTTATAACTTCTTTTGAAACCAGACTTTGAGATGTAAATGTAGTATTGAAGAGTTAATCAAACCTCTAACTCAGGCAGATGAAGAAGTTTATGTGTTTGTCAGTCCTACCCATGAGTTGTCTCCGGTATTTGGCTCTCCAGATCCCCTGGTTTGTTTTCTATGTCACCTGAGACAGAATGTTCCTTCAAGGATTCAATTTCCATGCTGGTAGTACGAATCTTTCTGTTCCTTCGATCCTGAATCATACAAGTTAGCAAATTAAGAACCGCAATATGCCAATATAATTATCAAATTGCAACAATGTGAGCCTATAACTTCCCCAGAACATAACAGAGAGTACTTTGGCATACAACAAAGATAAGTTAGACAGTAATCAGAGGATATGATCAAATGAGACAAGACTAAAAACAGAGGTATTTTCAGACTAATGAATAAAAATTTGGAATTGCTAAAACGCTTAAAAATTCAACATCTAACATGTCAAAAGATACCTTGCATAACAATCGTCAAAAATAAAAAACGAACAAGAACAAGAAAAAGATAACACTGAACTGAGCTGAGCTGACACTTGAGGACTCCATTAGGCATATGTCAAACTATTCAATTGGGTTAGAAACTTAGAATATTCATCAGTTTATCTAATCTAGATTTTCTATTCAATGAACAAATCTAGATCAATTGAAATCATATAAGAATACCAATGGTTGGCAAGTCAACCATAATATACAACAGTCTGGAAAAGGACTTCTAGTTCACGGATCTATCTCAGGTTATATTATCTGCCATGCACACCAAACACAAATTCCAACAGGAGATTGCACCTACTCCACATTTAGGGCGTGTTTACTTACTTGGAATGGAGTAGTTCATGAATAGGAACCAATATCAATGGGTATCATAAGGAATGTGTAGGGGAATAAACCATTCTCATTGACTTGTTTACTATCCATCGGGAAATAGAATAAGAATGTTGTGAATTCTCGTTGATGTTGTTTACTTCATGTCATGAATTGGAATGAGATTTAATCAAATTACCAATATATCCATCAAATATAAGTAGTAGTATATTCACATATAGCCTTCCGACAAAACAGAAGAGTAATAAAAAATCCACGTATTATAAGTTAAAATAGAATATTAATAACAATTATCCAAAATTAAGACAAACAAGTACGTTAGAGCACCTCAAAGGAAAAGAAACTGAGTCTTGAGACAACTAAACATAAGCCTCTTGTTTTTCTAAAAACTTTTGGTTAGGGTTTTTAGTTTCATAGGTAAATGGTAATTTGAAAATTATGAATTTTAATTAGGGTAATTTAGGTATAAAAAGTTGATTCCAGTTGTTTTCATTCCAAATACATACTGCCTCTTGGGTATCAAATCGAGGGTTTTTTCAAGAATCGATTCATGATAACGATGTGGGTCCCATTTCATTCCAAAATCAATTTGCACAAGTAAACGCAATAATACTCATCAATCGGAATTGACTCCTGATTTTTCATATCCATTCCAGGTAAGTAAACACACCCTTAGATGGAATAAATAAAGCAATCATTTGCAAGGGAAGATGATGAGAGGTACCTCACGAAATGGGTATTCATCAGCTTCAAGCATACGTACAACCTGACTCATTTTAGGTCTATTCTCTGCATCATGATCGACACACCTAAGTGAAACCAAAAGGGCCCGTTTTAGAGAACGTGTACTGGGTTTTACTTCGAGGTTTGGATCCACAATCTCCTCTGCTCTTCTTGCACCTACCATCATTTTTAGCCACTCAACTAGATTTACCTGAGAATCAAAGAAAAGCTTCAAAAATCCTACATACAAGCAAAATCCATAATACCAGTACTCTGCATCATGAGGATACAAAGGAAAAGACTAATGAGGCGCAGACAATTTCAGAAATAGCAAAAGTGCTTCTAAAGCTTTGTACCTCATTGGCAGGCCGGCCATAGTCCACAGGATCCCTTCCAGTAACTGCTTCGAGCAGAAGGACACCAAAGCTGTAAATGTCACTCTTCTCATTCAACAAGCCAGTATTAGCATATTCTGGAGCCACATAACTGCATAAAAGATCATTACCATGCTTGTATGGAAATAATCTGCAGATGAATTATAATGATGACGTATCTAAACATTTACATACCCAAATGTTCCCATTACTCTAGTTGTGATGTGACTTTCTCCTGAATCCAAGAGCTTGGCTAATCCGAAATCAGAAACCTTGGAATTGAACTCATCGTCAATCAAAATGTTGCTTGATTTTATATCTCTATGAATAACTTTTGGTTCAATAGCTTCGTGTAGATAAGAAAGCCTGCAAATTAATATCAAGATGATTATCAAAAAGTTAAAGCTAAACAAGCCCTATAAATCTTCAGTTAAAGAATACTTACGCTCTGGCAGTACCAAGAATCACTTTCATTCGGGCCTCCCAAGTAAGGGTCCCTTGTTGGCGCATGGCTCCATGCAACCATTGTTCTAGATTTCCATTATTCACATATTCATACACCAGCATCCTGTGCAAAGGAGAGAAACACAGTACGTTCAATAAAAAATGAACCTATACCCAAGTACGAAGCACACGAGGAAGTAAGACTGGGGGGAACCTTACAAAGAAACAGTTATAGCATAGAATGAGAGGATCCCAGTATAAAAGTTTAAGGCACCAGAGATTGTCATAAATGATTTCATCCTAAAATAAAGTCAAAAATCTAACCTGTGAACCCCTTCAATGCAATAGCCTAGGAGCCGCACAAGATTCTTATGCCGAACATGACCTATAGCCTCCACTTCAACCCTAAATTCTTTCTCTGCTTGCCCCCTACAGACCAAGTCAACAGACAATTATACAGAAGTCATGCCACAAGTGTCGTGGTAAGTAAACATCATGCATTTCAGTTCAGATCCTTACAAATTATTTAGAAGTTTCTTCACTGCCACCTCAGTTCCATTTACCAGTGTGCCCTTGTAAACAACTCCATATCCACCCTCACCAAGCACATTTTCGGCCGAAAAGCGATTTGTAGCAAATTGTAGATCCCTAAGAGTAAACCAGTGACCCCACCCAAGATGAGAACCTTCTGGCAAACCAATTAAAGGAGAGGCTGTTACAAGTCCTCCCTGTGACAATGATGACTGCTTTCGCACAGTCCCGGAAATTCCTTCATCCCCAGAATGCGAACTAAATGCCCTCTCATGATGATAGATGGAGCTGCACTGACTCATGTTGTCAGGATCACTCGATTTGCTCATACCCAAATGAGCAAACATATTCTCGGAGTTCTTATCACTTGCTTTATCATGTACTGTATGATATAAGTTATTAGGCTGATCATGTGAACTCTGAGCCCCAACCCTATCAACCCTGATATCTTTGGAGATATTTGGTATTTGGTTGACTGAAAAATTGTCTATCGATCTTTTGGATTTTCTTCGAAATGTCACCCAGATAGATAAGAAACACAGGATCAAAACAATAAATGCACCAACACTTAAACAGATCAAAACCCATAGTCTTATACCCAATATCTTCTTTGATAATTGCACGTTCAAAGAACTCTCAGACGACATTGCTGATCTCTGGATAGTGGATACTATATATCAAACTTCTACTGCCAGGAATAAACTTCAGACATTCCAACCTGGATAGGAGAAACAAATCAAGTTACTCAAAGCACTTCATAATGGTAGCCAATACGTGAGATTCTTCAATTTTCTAGATGCATTTTACTGAAAAACCCTGCAGGTACAATAGCTATATAATGGCAAGACTGGTTGATTTTATCTTTGGCTTAGTGATTGCCTCCTTTCTTATGTAACACTCAAATTCCACAATTAAAAACAAATCCTGTTAAACTCAATTTTGAAGATATCAGATTGTAGGCTCGATTCTTGGCTTCATTTCCAAATACTCATAAAATAACTAAAGCTGCAAACAAAGAATGGCAGACTAATTACGCAGTTCGTCATCAGAATGACCAAAATTTGAGCAGCTGGATTACATTGGCATTAATAATTTCACAAGAGAACAGTGAACAAAAGATGAAACCCAGTAATGTGTAGGACAATTTGTTCATAGATGAAGCAAATCCCATACCAAGTTTAAAACTTTATAACAAGCACATGTCCATGAAGCCCCAACATACAAATTACAATCCTTAATCCATGAAAACAGTGAAATTCCCAAGAGCACCACTTATGATCCAAGTAAGAGACCAATACAAAAAAAAAACTCTCGAGTCTATCCAAAAAGTGATTAAGAGAAGAAAGCATTTACCTTTGCAGCGATCTATGCTAACCCCCTTGATCTTCTTCTTTGAGCACCCAGAGAAGCAAACAAGGGGATTCCTTTTGAACCAATAAAGACTCAATAAGCATAGATAGGCCAATGCAGGCCTGAAATAACACAAACCCAGATGTCCAAAGAGCCAAGGTTGCAGAGGAGTAGTTTACAAGTTGAAAAGAGTTGTGGCCTCAAGTGGGCCAAAGGGAATTCAGAGAATCATAAAACTAAGAATGGATAAAAGAGATGCAAGGCCAGACAAAAATCTAATCTTTCAAGGGAAAAATGTAGGGGGGTAGGGAAGAAGTGAAGTTAAGAGAGAGAGAGAGTTTAAATATATGGGAAATGTTGGGTGGATTTTTTGAGAGGGACTCAAAATCTCAAAAGAAAAGGTGGGTAAAAGGGTTGGTGGGTGTCTTCTGTATGTGAAGAAGAGATGGGCCTGACCAAGCTGGAAAGGAAGAAGCTTGGTTTGCAATGGAGGAAACCAGAGAGGGAGAGAGAGTAAAGGAAAAGCAAAAAAATAAGGTGTACAGAGATAGGGGGCATTTATAGCTGGTTATGAAAAAGAATATTGATTAAGGTACAAAAGCAAAGTGGGAACATGAAAGAAGGAGAAAAGATAGAGAGAGAGAGAGTCAACTCAATACTAATTAATCAGTATAAACAGAGGAGAGGGATTATTATTATTTTTTTGGCCTAAGAGGAGAGGGAATTGGAGCTGCAAATCTCTGGCTTGGCTTTGGGAAATGATGGTTTACTTACCAAACTGCCCTCAGTTCTCGGAGAAAATCCTGCTTCAAAATCTTAATAATATTCCATTTTACAGAGAAAAGAAGAAGAGAGGATGAGATATTGTAATGGTGTGTCACGTGTCACTGCACACTTTGCAACTGAGAGAGAATGGAGGTGTAGACTGGTCCATAGTCCATATAACTCTATGGCCTGAGTATTAGCATATGATCGGGGGAGATTACTCGATCATTTCGAAGTTAAAAAATAAATTATGTCATTAAAAGAAAGTCATGTGTCTTTTTAGGTATTTTTGTTTCGTTTTTCTTTTTTTTCTTTCTCTTTCTCTCCCCGTTGCTCTGCTGGGACGAGACTCTTGCACTAACTCAAAATTTCGCCATCGATTGAGTTCGAATCATGGATCTGAATTCTTTGCTCCTCTCCACCTTCTTCATCATCTTCCTCTGCTTAATCCCATCGTCCAATCTGACATCATTCGAATGCCCACCGACTCCGAACCCATCATCTCTAAAGACGTCTGAGGGCCTCGCTCCCCGGTCGTTGGGAGTATCACCCAGCCGTTGTCGTCCTCAAAGGAGGAGTCACTCGGTGCTCCAGCTTGAGAGCATCACCTCCCGACCCGAAGAGACCATCGCAACGGCCAATCCTCTATTTGACGACGACGTCGCTACCAAGGACGTTCACATCGATCGTTTCACTCTTTATCAATCCGAATCTTCCTCCCGGAGGAGTCACCCGCCACGAAATATAGGGTTTCTCGGCGGCTCAATTTTGATTCAGTCCACCGCGCGCAACAGCTACGAGTATTGAAGAGAGAGAGGAAAAATTGGAAAAGAAAAGAAAAATAACAAAATAAAAGGACCTTTGCAAAATGGCTCGTATTGCACATGATCTTTTCTTTAATCGTGTCATTTATTTATTTGTCTTAAATAAGTGATCAAAATTTAAAACATATCATCATTCATCAATTTTTCCTATGATTAATTGGTTAGTACAATTTGGATTTCATGGTAAAACAAGTACACCATGTGCTTCACAAGAGTAATAATACCCGGCTGTTCTCTATTCCCCTGTAACAAGCAGGTAACACATACCTTGACAATTAATTCATTTGGGCAAACAAAACTCAAGTACTTGTGACTTGGGAGTGACTGGACTGACTACTCAATACATAACAATTAAGTATTTTGCATATAGGGCTAGCTAGATTTAATATTTTTTTGCTATAAAGATGACTCGTGATATACTAAAAATAAAAACATTATTCTGATTTTCCTGAAGTATATTCAAAATTTTCGTATATCAAATTCAAAACCAGTCTGCTTATAAAAAAATCGATTCAACATATAATTATAATAGTTATTGTGAAAATTCGATCCCGATTTAGTTGGTTAAACCGGGATTAGGTCCTTATAACGTTACTAATTGATGTATTTACTAATAAATATGTAAGAAATCTCAACATTGAATTTTACAAGTCTTGAAAATCATTTAATGTATAACTGATAATATGCTCTTAAAGGATAACACAAATTTTTCACACCAAAGCTACTAAACACTTCCAAAACATCTAACCAAACTAACTACTATTCGTACGATCAATTGTGAATCATGCAGAAGGGAATTGTTATACCTCGAACTTCGTGCGCGCCCGACCTATGCTAAAACTTTGCAACCTAGGCATTTGAAACCAAAAGGCCCAGGGAAGGACATTTTAGAAACATAAAACTGTTAGTGAGTGGACAAAAACTGTTGAACGTAAGAAAACGGTTAAAAATAAAGTTATGTCATTTCACTAAAATTTATGTGAACACTGTATGCGAGTGATGTAAAATTCTGTTTTGTACTCCACATGTAAATGAAAATCACGACTAGCTTTGAAGACGGCAAAATTGACACGAAAAATGAAATACAACTGAAGAGTGCTAAATCTAAAAACTAAAGATTTGAAACTGAAATAAATCGATGAAGGTAGGGATCTAGGGACCTAACATCACGGGTTGTCCAATGTTGGTTAGGAGCCTAGCATCCATGACGACATGTGACTAACGTGACATATTAAAACATCTGAAATTTTTGTGCGATCAAGCTAGCACACTAGGAACTGATAGCTCAACATCATATGTGTACCTAAGGGAGGTGGTGAACAAGCGGTCTAGCTAGCTTTTGTCACCTAATATCGTCTAGGGTCTAGCTAGCCTAGACGACATAAGTCACTCAATAATCAGTCGAGTGACTCGTATGCGCTTACTTAAATTGATCTGACCTGAGCCTTCAAGGTAATGGCTATAAGAGCTACAAACTGAAATATTGTAAACTGAGATTTACCTGAACTGGACTCTTAATTGAGGGTGTCATACACTGAGATACATCTGAACTGGATGTTAATTTGAAGACATCATATTCTAGAACAAACTAAAATCAAAATCGGACTAGTTGGACTGAAATCGTGACATGTAGGCACTGAAAAGATTTAAGATTTATAACTAAGCTAAATTGAAAGCAACATGCATAAAAGAGTTAGCCGAACTGAAATCATAAATTATAAACGCTGAAAATATCTAGTAACCAAACAGAGCTAAACTGAGTACATACAACATAAAGAACTAGTTGAACTGGAAACTAAATGATAATAATTCGACCATAACTAATTGAAATCACAAAGCGTACTCGCTAAAACAAAATAGATTAGACAAATATTTCGGATTTATAAACTCATATACACAACTGTGAAAAGTAAGGGTCCACTCACCTGGATTGCCTAATAAGTTACTTGTCGATCACCTAGCTCGGAAATCTAACTCGATGTTTCTAAGCCAAAACAAACGTCTAAAAACTGATTACTAAAACATTGCGATATTACGACTAAAGTAGAAAAGATAACCGAGGCAACCCGTACATCGGAAACTCACATTCGACTAAACGATAATCGTGAGATCTCTAAATTCTGCTCGTATTCATCATGATACGTGTTCGAAGCCATTTGTTGTACCACGACTTGACACACAGTGATTGATTGTGTCAAAGTGTTGAGTCACCTCTATTCCTACATATAAGCGGATACCTTAATAATAAGTGTAGAAAAAGGCGAAAACTTGAAATGACCCAACCCTAAATTAACTAGTAATCTAGGATCAACCCTAATGACAAGACCTAAACTACAAATTTCTGTAAAAAAAATTTAATATAGTTTCCTCTACGAAGTAGAATACCAGAAACCTGCAAAAAAAATCACACTCTGGATTTTCCATAAACAATACCATGGACCATCGATGTCCATCCGAATTTCTCAATAAAGTGCAGAAAGTAAATTAATTAAAATGCCGGAATAATAATACATACACTGAAAACTCATAATCCAGTAATACTAACAATTCAAATCCAACACTGAAAAATATTTACAACACTAGTGTTCAGAGCAACTTATAAAAGTAGAATAAAACATATGAAAATACACTACTAGTGGACCGAAACCTACAGAAAGGTATGATAATTTGGTCGACTCAAAGCCTCTAGGGATCAAAACTCAACTCAGGAGAAGCACTGCAACCTGGGAACGAAAAATCGAAAGGCCCAGGGAAAGACAGATAAAAATATAAAAACGTTAGCGTGAGTGGAAAAAAAATCACAATCAGTGTAAAACAGTAAAATATTCTATCAGTAAAATAATAAACTGAATAAAATAGGGAGGTGGGCGCTCAGGGTATTTTTCCTAACCCGAAACTTCTCCATGACTGTAAATACAAGGTGATGGGTTAGCATGGTGTTTGTCCTAACCTGGTCTGACCCGAGTAGTTAGTGATCAGCCGACTAGTCAAAGCATCGATGCTGAAAATAAAACCATTACAAATATACCTCTAAACTTGACTGTAATAAAATACATGAAACTTAAATCTGCATAAACATGAACTCGCAGCAACTATGAAAATAAATAAACATCCACTCATTGTACTATGTCGGGATGTTCCTAAAGCCGTAACCTGCTAATTAGCGTAATAATCATCCGATACAGCCCGCTAGCTCGTAATCCTGAAACTCCTATTATAATTAATATCTACTCGTCGATATTCAAATTGAATAGCTAAACTCGTAATCCGACGAGCAATAATGTCGAGAATCTCGCATTTTGAATAACGTATTTTCTGACTAAATATGAAATCAAATTTTGAATTCAATTTCTTGCATTCCTTCACTGTAATCAATTTTAGAGTCGCAACATTAATCTCAAACATCGAGCGACTTGAATTTAAATCAATAGTCGGATCGTCCGTTAATAAAATCGTAAAATCAATTAATTATTATCCGATTAAACACACGTCTAAATTAATTAATCAAGTCTAGATCCATTCAAGAACCTCACCATTGCATTCGGCACAAAATTACGAGTAGAACGACATAAATTTTTGTCAAAAATCCAACATCTCCGAAGCTCCGTCGAACACGGCGGCGCGTAGGGCCAGGCACCACCGCCAATAGAGGCCGGAATCCCACCGGCACCAAATGGAGCAACTTACACATAAAAATGTTCGTCTCAACAAGCCCAACAACATTGTAGTACAACTCAAAACTAAAATCAAACCGAAAATTAACGAAATCCACCGTTGAAATTCCGAACCCTTGCCAAAAATTATTTCCTCCGTTCGTCGTCATCCGGCCATGGCAGGATTAAAGACCTGTCCCAATAGATTCGTGGTCGTCTGGGCTTCAAAACCCCTATGGTTACTACCTTCATCGCCGCCGTGTGCACCACCACCGTTGCCGTCGAAATCACCCAGAATCCGCCACCTTCTCGGCCTCGATTTTTCCTCCACCGGTCACAAATGCCGGAGATGTTACCACCAATCGATAGAGGAGAGAGAGAGAGGAATATTTTGACACTGGTCTCACCGATTTTGGTGGCCGGACCGGCTAGCTACGTCGCCGGCGAGCTTGTAGCAGTGAGAGAGGAGAGAGACACGAGGGAGAGAAGAGAGAGAAAAGAAAAAAAAAGTTTGTTGACTGAAATGGAAAGTTTGACTTTCCATTTCTGGAAAGTCATATTTATGCTTGCAAATTGTGACTAACTTAAATTCGTAAAATTGTACAAAATTTTCGTTGACCATAACTTCCTTGTCATAACTCCGATTTCAATACTTGACGTGGCCACGAATTCATTTCGACAAACTCTACGACCCTTTATCCAAATAAATTTCTCGAAAAATATAGTCAATAAAATCTAGACGAAACGTCAGCAAAAGTTATCGACTGTAAAGACTAATTACCATCGACAATTAACGTAATTAATTAGGGACTAACTGCATAAGTTTCGATTATCGCGTGATATTGTTCCGGGTCGTAACAAAACTATTCAAAATCGAAAGAAAAATGGTTTAGAAACCTTCCCGTTGCAATATTGACCTTCTGTCACCGGAGCTCCGCCACGTACTATGGCGCGTGGGCCCTATGCACCACAACATACGGCTCCAAAACCAACCTACTCCAATTTTATCGATTAACACATCAAAACAAAACATCTCAATGAGTAATACAAACTGTCTAACTACACCACGATGAGAAAATGACCGAAAGTGGTCAGAATTTACCTCAAATCTTAGAACTCTTGCTGGAATCGTCACCAACCGACAAACGGAAAATGGCTGACTTAGGCCGCTTCTACCAGCGTTCGAAATCCCAGACTGAGGGCATTCAAACCCCCATGGTCCGACAACACGTCGTGGCCAGAAATGCCGCCACGAGTGGTGTGAAATCCAACCCGAATCCCTAACTTCTTCATTACTCAATTCGTAATCAATGGGTAATGCATGTCAGTTTTGAGGAAGGTCGAGGAGAGAGAGTGCTCACAATTTAGGGTAATGCGGCGAGCTGAGGTGGCCAAACGGCAAGGATCCGATCTGGTTGAATCACACCATCGAGTCGCCATCTGGGTCGCGCAATCTGGGTTCTACCATCCAGGTGGAAATTTTCAAATTTATACCCTAGGTTAAATTGAAATTAAGGGCTGAGATTGAATATACTATTTGATCTAACGGCTAGGATAAATTGACAAATGGTAGATTTTTAAATAATCATATAAATACTCCAAACTTATGAAATTCACAACAATTAACTCAGACATCTAAAAAATTCACTAAAAATACGCACGAGATTGTAATAATTTTCTCTACAATTTTCGTGAAGAAAGTGAACCGAGAATCACTATTTCAAAAATGTCAATTTTCAAATCGCGGTAAAATTAATAATCCAGATAAATGCGTCGATGATGGATTAACTCAATAATAAACTCGACGAATAAGGATTAATTGAGTGATTTAGGTTTGGGCTGTTATAGATATGGTTATCTATACTTACTGCAAACCAAATCTTAAGCAATCCATGCCAATAACGGATTCTCGAGAAGAAACTAAATCTTATGGTCTTCTTTGATTATCGGAATGGAATGTAAATATTTTTGTTCATTTTCTGTTGGAAGGGAAAATAGAATTTTCCATTATTTTTTGTTTTGTAACATTAAGATTACTGTAAATTAGATGCGAAAAGTAGCTAGGAAGGGGAAAAAAACAAACCCTAAGTGTATGGAAAAATGGGAAACTACTTGCCCTTCCATTTGGAAATTGGAAAGTATTTTCTTTCTTTTGTCATTCCAAAGTCTAAACACTAAAAAAAAAATTCCCCAATTTTGACAAACCAAAAAACTGCAATAGAGAATATGTTGGAACAAAGAAGTATTTCATTTGAAAGATTCATAATCGATAATAATTTTTGCCTAACGAGATTCGAACACATGATCTCAATAATCACGTTATAAATTTTTACCATTAGACTACAACTCATCAACAATGAATATCTATCTAAATAGAGATAAAAAAACTTTTCCATTTCAATTATAGACTTTTCGTTCCCATTTAATCTTTCGGCCAATTATTTTTAGAAGTTTACTTCTTGAAACCACCATTTGTATTGAGCTATTGATTAATAGGCGAAATTAGGCATAATCATATTGCTAGCTGTTGTGCCTTCTTTTTTATTCGTCATGGATAGTTGAAAACTTGTGTCAGAACTCATAATCAACAGTGTTTTATTGCAACGGCTATGGAGGTTAGATTCGTCCCATACTAATTTGACTTAACCTAACTTTGTAGATGTTTACCAAATAAATATTTTTTTTCTTCCAAGTAAACAGATTTATGCCGTTCTTGATTATCATTATGGCCTATAAAGAACGAATTCCTCCAATTGGGAGAAGGTAATGAGGCTTTGATTTGAAGTATAGCTTTTGGCTAAAGTGCGTCCCATATTCCTTTCACACCAAAATATTCTTGATGATAGAAAACTGAGATAAAAAGACACTTTTAGTTTACACCACGTGATGGCATGAGAGATGTAGGACCCCAAACTCTTTGGTTGAATCCCCCAATCCCATGCTTCCAATATTCATGATCAGAATATTGTTATTGAGGGTGTAAAAAATCTCATTAAACGATGTAAATTTTACAAGTTAACGTCTAATATGGCTTATGGTCGATTTTTAAATACAGTGGTGGAGCTAAGATTTAATCTTAGGATGGGCACAAAATTGAAAAACAAAAATACAGGTAAAAACAAGGAAGAAGAAACTGTACTTATACTTAGAAAATTAAGAAGAACAAAAAATATTTATAATATAGTTGAAATTAGAAAAACTTGAAGAAAAGGAAAAAGAATTAGTACAAGTGTACGGCAAAAATGTAAGCAATAAGTGGAAATGGGTTCGAACCTTGATCTAGTCTGTTCAAAACAATGGTGCTAGCTACCACTTGGTTACCAGAGTATAAGCGTACACCCCTGCTTAAATATGAACTTCTTACTTGTAGAGTTTTTTTTTAAATTTCAATTCGTCCGAAAATCAGTTTTATAAGGAATTCGATCTCTAACTTGTGCATTACCAGCTGCTGGTTAAAAAATTCTATCCCACAAAGCCACATGTGATGATCTTATTGGTGCCCAGGTAAGGCGGTGGTAGGGGTCATCATTTGGCCCGTGGGCCTCGTGGGCCGGTGGAGGCCCGCAAGCCCGTGGGCTAAAAGCCCGGCCCGGCCCGCAAAAAAGCCCGCAAAAGCCCGCCAAGGTGGTTGGTGGGCCGACCATGGTTTAGAGATCTAAAGCCCGGCCCGGCCCGCGGGCCCGGCCCGCCAAAAGCCCGTCAAGGCCCGTTAGGCCCGGCCCGTCAAAGCCCGTTAGGCCCGGCCCGTCAAAGCCCGCACACATATTGACATATATCATTAAATTATTTAATGAATTTTAATCATTATACAATTTATACCTAGTTAATGTTTACCTACACACATATTGACATATATATATATAATATAGTGACTAGTAGTCTAATAGACTAATACTATATAGATATATATTTTACATTTGTGTATATATATTAATATATTACATATAGATGGATAGATTGAATATTTGAATTCCATATATAATTAAATTTGTGTATCTATTTTACTATTAAGTCATTATTTAAAGTTTAGCATAAGTTGGGGTTTATGTTTAGGGTAAATTAGGGTTTAGGAGATTAAGATTTATGGTAAGTTAAGGTTTAGGAATTTGAGGTTTAGGGTAAGTTAGGGTTCCGGTTCTAGGATTTTATTGTAATTTTTTTAGGGTTTAGGGTTTGGGGTTTAGGTTTTAAGGTTTAGGGTTTAGGTCCAAAATTTATAAAAATTAGGGACGGCCTACTTAGAATATTATGAACAACCAATCCGACATTCAATTTTTTATATATATAAGATAGTAGTACGTATATCATTATACCTACACTTATATATATAATATAGTGACTAGTACTATATATATATTTTTTATATTTGTGTATGTTTATATTAATATATTACATATACATATATTGATCAAATATTGGAATTCCATATATAGTTATATTTATGTATCCATTTTACTATTAACTGAAAAGGGTTAGAGCCATATTTATGTATCCATATTTATGTATCCATATATAGTATCCATATTTATGTATCCATATATAGTTATATTTATGTATCCAAAGTTAGCCAAAGTATCTGCTAACTTTGGATACATAAATATAACTATATATGGATACATAAATATGGATACATAACTGAAAAGGGTTAGAGCCAACTATGAACTATATATATGGGATTGGGAGCAATAGCTACTAACAAGAACCCTCGAAACAACACCATTCGCATATTTTTTTTGTTTTCATTTTTTGTATAGATCATTCGCAATCTGTATTGGTCTCGTACTGATGCAACATAGATAAGGACCCCGTCGCTTTCTGGTTCAGTGGTCTCGAATCTAAGCTCGCGTACTCTCTGTCACACCGTACCGGCCTCCACCTCTTTCAGCTATCTCTTCCGATCCTTAGCTTTATCACGTACTTCATGCTTACATATATAGTACATTTAATCAATTCATTTGAAGAAAAAAAAAACTTAGCTTCGTGATCGGGTACTTTGTGGAATATTTTCACGCTTGGAATTCCCTTTCGATGACATAGGGAAGGGTGGAATCATCTACACGACAAAAAAAATGTGCATATTATTCCATCTCGGAGTTGTGAATTTGGATACCTGATTTTCTTTTTCTTTTTCCCTCATTCAATTTATTATTGAACTTTTTTTTACAAAGTTCAAGAAAAAAAAAAAGAGGGCAAGAAGATTCAGAAAAGAACTTTCCGCCTCTTGCACATGGCAAACATCAATAAACAAGAACAACTACTCAAACTAGAAGTCTGAAGTTTGAAAACTTGTCGTTGCCCCATGTATTGATGCTTATTAACCAAAACAAAAGTTGGACAGACTCATTAAATTCCGAATCGCTCCAATAGTAAACAATGTACGAGAGTCCCACCAATGTAACTCATCATTGTCTACTCCAAAGTTAGCCAAAGTATCTGCAACTTATTTCATTTCACAATAAATATAAGAAACACGAACTTCCATTGATAATTGATCGGTGTTCACGTTTTATACTTCATGGCGTTTTCATGCTGATATTAGTAACTTTTGTCAATGCAGTTCCCAGACGTGACTTATGAAATAGAAACTAAATCTCCTTAATGGAGGATCATATATTCTCTACGTACAAGAGCAAGATCTTTGAACATAATTTATATATATTCTCGAATATTTCTCCTGAATCTCATCTTATTAATTTGGTTTTTAGTATTATAAGATGGAGTGCTACTGATGCATCTCGTCGAGTCGAGAAAGATAGTACACTTAGAACTATATATATACATGCAAACTATTGATCACTAGCCACATGTACTGCAACATTCAAACTTACTTTAGTTCGATACTTTGGTACTTATATATTGATGATGCATATCTTGTTCTCGATCTAGGGATATATATTGCAAAACTTTGACTTGATCGAGATGTTCCAGTAACGGAAATAGAAGTTTCACAAGCTAGCTCACAAACAAATTAAGTCCCATTACACAAGAACTGTAATTTACAAACGCCTGAACAGTGAACACACTAATTCAAAGCTTCACTTCCCGGGAACATAGTTGGTGGCGGATGATCGGGCATTGTTGTTAACAGAGTCGGCCAAATGGCCGGCTAAGTTCTCGATCGGCCCCTTTCTGAAAACATAGTGCCGAAGATGAACCAAAACATGTAAACACATCAATCATGAGCTGAAGAAGATCAGAAACTTACCAGCTGCATTCACCAAGACTGCCATCTTCTCTTGAGCTTATGTCTTCTGTTCTTCTCTCCTTAAGCTTTTTGTATGGGATTAGAGCTGTATGCTAATTGTAGAGAGAACATGGACAAGTCTCACATACATATATAGAGATGCAACAAGGTCTTGCCCATAGAAGAAGCCTAGTTGCACTCAAACACAGATTTCATTACTATGTGATCATATCTGTAATACATAAGGATTCCTAATACAATGTAATCAGTATATGTTGCTTACATGTACACTAGGATTAACTACACAATTGTGACTCTCATTACATTGTCCAAGATTCAAACATAATGCCAACACTATATCAACACAATTGTACAATGTTCACTCTTTCACTTTCCAATGACGATGGCTTGTACGAAGAAACCAAACATGGAGAACATGGCCAATCGTCCATTCTTGAGCTCCTTCACCTTAAGCTCAGCAAAAGCTTCAGGGTCTTCTGCAAGACCTAGTGGGTCAAAGCTCCCACCAGGGTACAATGGGTCAACCACCTCACCTAGAGGCACCCAGCAATTCTGTATCCCTCAACTTCACCCATCAAGATGACTTGAGTTGCCCAGATTGCCAAAATGCTCTGAGCATGGACCAAGCTTGGGTTTCTCAAGTAGTCTAGTCCACCCTCTCTGAAAATTTGGAAATTAGCCTTGAATCAGACAGCTTCGCCGAACTTGACTCCATTGCGAGCCAAGAATTCAAGGAAAACACACCCTAGGGCACCGAGCATGGCTCATCTGGAGTGGATGACTTCTAGCTCACGGTTTTTGGCAAAGGTCTCGGGATCGGCTGAGAGTCCAGTAGTGTCCCAGTCGTAGTCATCGGGGAACTCACTAGTGACGTAAGAAGGAGCTTCTCCAGAGAATGGACCAAAGTACTTGACATGGTCAGGGCTGTACCATGGGCTACCGAAAGAGACTTGTTTGGGCTTGGTTGCAGTCTTGTGCATGGTGATTCGGCCCTCACCGAAAATGTTAGATGTGGAGGAGCTGAGCTTCACAGCTTGGCCAACTAGAGAAGAAGAAGAGCTCGAAAGAGTCATTGTCGATGTTATAACAAATGTAAGAAATAATACAAATTTATGTTATTTACTAACAATGTGTTAGCTACATCCACAGACAGAGAAGAACCGCTTTATTAATCCTTGAGGAAAACAGATTACAGATTACTGAATACCACACTAGGTTAATAACCTAAATGATATATATACCCCAAATGATAGGCCCAACAGAAAACCACAGCCCAATATATTAATTTAACTGCCATTACAGAAAAAATGAAAGTGTTTAGAGCTAGTGTCTTAATTAGCCTCTTTGACTATAGGTAAAGACCGTGGGATGGTTTGTGATCGGGAAAATGCATTGGTGCGTTTATGTGTATATAGGTTGTTGCATGGGATGTTCTTATCTTTCTAATATTTTCATCCCTCTTTTCATTGGTGAAATGGAATTGGAAGATTTTCACGATGAATCTCTTCCATGTATCCAAATTTCAAGCAGGCTAATATGCTCCACTAGTTTGATTGAATCCAAAAAAATCAGAAAGGAACAACGTGTTTTGGCTTCTATATGCATGCGTTTTGATCTTCAGCGAATGACTTCCATTGTAATTTGAGAGTAATGAATATGGTTCACACTTCACAGCTTCCTTTGGACCAGGAGATCGAAACAAAATGAGAAAACAACAATAAGCATAAATCGGTACTCTCTCTTCAATGTATTTATAGTGTAAGAGACACTTGTCATAATCTCGATCGCGTTAGGTTTAGATAAATAGTGCATGAGAAAAATTATACCGTAAATTACTCTTTTGTACATTTGTACTCGATACACTGTAAAATTACTCCTCTTTCGGATGGATATTATATATTTATATTTTGTATAACCACATCATTGTTATATCTTCATCCGTTTTTTCATTGGTGAAAACGAAGTTCAAAGATTTTCACAATGCACTAGTCTCATCCTCATATAGTTTTTCCATTTGTACTTTGCTAGATTTTGATTATGGACTGATTTCATTCCAGTGGAACAATCAGTAAAATGAAAATAACACCAGTTTTGGACAATTTTATCGATCCCTATTGACTAGGCATAAAGTTTGCCCGAGGTGCACGTCAGGAGGTTCACGCAGTCAGTCTCGAAGGGACTCAAGTACATTCACGACAAGGGTTTCGTCCACTGCGACATCAAGCTCGCCAACATATTTCTCGTGCGCGGTAGTCCTTATGATGCAGGGTTTGATTCCTACATTGCGAACATAGGGGATCTAGGGATAGCGAAGAGGCTTGAGAAAGGCAATGTCATGAAGTGTTCTGATGGCATACAAGGGACTACGTTGTACATGTCTCCAGAGGTTGTGTGTCAGAACATTCAGGAGCCGCCGGCGGATATATGGGCGTTGGGATGCTGTGTTCTGGAGATGTTGACCGGGAAGGAGTGGGAGGTTGACGTTGACGTGAGGGATGAATGGGGGGCTCCGATTGGGATGCCGATTATAGCGGAGCGGTTGGGCGAAGTAGCTAAGGATTTCTTGGGTAAATGTTTTGTAGCGAATCCTTCAGAGAGGTATACTGCGGAGAGGCTTTTGAAGCATCCATTCATGTGCACATGGTTTTTGCCAATACGGAAAGTGTGCAGGTCTTGTGATTTTCTGAGAACAAGTGTGATACAAGAACATGTTATTCCTTTGATGGGGGCAGCATATTAAGTCTGTATGTGTATTTTCTTTAGCCTGATCTGCTCTTTCCATTGTAAAGGCTAATTAAATGTAAATAGTTTGATCTGTTGTACCAAGTCTTTTGGGTACTGTACATTCTTTAACTATTTGGTGTTTATTAGTAAATCTCAAGTCTCAGGTAGCCATTTAACAATTAAAGACCTTCACGACGTTCATCAGTATAATTGACTTGATATAAATGGTACAATACATAAAGAGTTTTATCTCTAAAAGAAATTCACTTCTGCGATCAGGTTTTACAATCTCACATTCTCACCATTGATTTGTTTGATGAGTACCAACAAGACTCGCACAACTTCTCCAACAATGGGCATAATTCAGAATTTGTATCGTAAAAATGATCATTCCAATCCCACTTAATTACAACAATATTTGCTCACACACTTGCATGGTAAATCACGTACTAGTTTGCTCTCACATATCCAAACCTCACTTTCCGGGAACAAATTAAGTTGGTGGCGCATGACCAAGCATTGTTGTTAACAGGGTCATCCAAGTAGTCGGCCAGATTTTCGATAGGTCCCTTTCCGGTGACGATGGCTTGTACGAAGAATCTGAGCACGGAGAACATGGCCAATCTTCCATTTTTGAGCTCCTTCACCTTAAGCTCAGCAAAAGCCTCAGGATCGTCTGCAAGCCCTAATGGGTCAAAGCTCCCACCAGGGTACAACGGGTCAACCACCTCTCCGAGTGGACCTCCGGAAATTCTGTAGCCTTCAACTGCACCCATCAAGATGACTTGAGTTGCCCAGATTGCCAAAATGCTCTGAGCATGGACCAAGCTAGGGTTTCCCAAGTAGTCTAGGCCACCTTCATTGAATATCTGAGCTCCTGCCTTGAACCAAACTGCCTCACCGAACTTGACTCCATTGCGAGCCAAGAGCTTAGGGAAGACACACCCAAGAGCACCGAGCATGGCCCATTTGGAGTGGATGACTTCTAGCTCACGGTTCTTGGCAAAGGTCTCGGGATCGACTGAGAGATTTGGCGGTGTCCCAACCGTAGTCACCGGGGAACTTACCAGTGAGGTAAGATGAAGCTTCACTAGAGAATGGGCCCAGGTATTTGACATGGTCAGGCCGTATTGTTTGGGACCAAGATAAAATATCTTATTATTGGGCTTTGGAGGCTGGATTAAGCGGGCGGCCCGAGTAGTATTCTTTAATCCAATCGTGACGGACCGAAAGAGAGAAGAAGGTCGATTCCCGCGGCTCATTAATTAATAATAATCGACATTTCCTAGAGAGTGAAGGATTCCTGGCTAAACTTATCACTAAGAGTTTTAGACTTCGAGATAAGGTAAAAGACGTGGAAACTGAACAGTTAGAGTTGCTTAGCAAGTTTAATTATGAGGAGTTTCAGTTGAATTGAAATACGAGCACCGTCTCCTATATATAGAGGAGCATAACACCGAAGAATGGATCCTTGATCACATACACTTTACTATTGGCAAACTACCTTCTCATCTCGAGAAATCCTTGTAACAAGCGATCAAAAGAGTTGTCACCCGAAGAGCATGACATTCTAGTGATTCACTGATGCAAAACACCGCAACTAGCGGTCAAAAGAGTTATCACCAGAAGAGCGTGAGATTCTTGTGATTCACGAACACAAAACACTGCAACTGGCGATCAAGAGGCTTGTCACCCAAAGAGTGTGAAAGTCTTGAGGTTTAAGGATGCAACACCCTGTGTTCTCAAAACCTTGTCAAGGAGATTACTCTGCTTTACACCAAAAGGAGTGTGGAGTATCGATCTTCGTGGCTCAGCTAGAGACATGAAAATCACAAGTCCTAAAGTCATTTAGGTAAGAAGGATCCATTCAGGCGGAGTTGGTGCTCTCCCCGTCTCAATCGCTTTTAAGAAGTCAGGTAGCAATTGGCCTATAAATTGACTATTTTGTCGTATGACAGTGGCACGCCAGTGCACAAAGCACAAGATCGAGAAAAGTGATGGTTTGCAAACTTCTCAAAACCCTGAGAAATTTAGGTGCCAAACATTTTGGCACGCCGAGTGGGACCAAAGTTTTCGAGTCTCTTAGCGACAATTGGAATCCTTATAAAAATGGATACCCTCAGTTTCGTAAACATCCTCAATTAGAGTACTGGGAACACGCTTCTTTTAAGTGTTGTTCGCTTACCGAGAACACTGTTGAAATTATCTGCGGAGTCAAACGTGGTTCAACAATGAACTTCAACTTCCTAAGTGGAGAAGAGATTAATCATCTAAACTACGAAGATTATAGACCGTACGCCACCAGGCTAGACGAGCGGTTCACAGAATATTTCACCTCTATCGAGTAAAGGATAGAGGGACAAGCAGAGTTGCTTGCCGCCAATGGCGAGAAAGCACATACGGCAACATACGAGATCAAGGTTCTAAGGGCCGAGTACAATAGAGGCCTAGAGGAGCAGGCGACTTTGAAAGCTCTGATAGCTACCCTGGTGGAAGGACAGGAAAGAATGCATACAGAGCTTCTGCATGTCCTGGAGGAGAATCAGGTGAATCAGGCAAGGGTAGTGGCTAGTTTTTATAAGAGGATATATATGGACATCTCAGAGCTAACTAAGTCTGTCTCTGACCTAACCAGAAAAATGAGGCAGGCTGAAGCGTTTCCAATCGCCTGGGAGGACCATATAAAAATTTTCATGGAGGAATGCGATATACAGATCTCCAGAGCTCATGAGTCAAATGAGACTCCTTACCCGCCTTTCGAGAAGGGTGCTGTCAATGCCTGGATGTGGCCGCGACATTGTAAATCGATCAACTTCCAGACCTTCACTGGCGACAACGATGCGAATGCGGTGACACATCTGGCATATTTCACCTTGCTGTTGGGACCATCCGCATAAGACCTAGAACTAAAGTTGAGGGTCTTTGGTTCGTCATTATCTGAATCAGCACTCGTCTGGTATACGGGCTTGGAAAAGAGGTCCATAACAAAGTGGTCAACGATGGAGGCATTGTTCATCGACTGCTTTGGGACAACAAGGCTAGAAACGAGCATTGGCAAGATGGTAGCCATGAGCTAGTCATCATCAGAGAGCCTGTAAGCGTTCCTTCACTGGTTTCGGTCCGAGTATAACTTGTGCCGAGCCCCATTGGGGAAGGACGTAATTGTTGAGATGGAAATTAATGGTTTAGAAGATCAGTATCACAATATGTTCTTCAATCACAAACATCTCACCTTGAACGAACTGATTGTTGCAGTGACAAAGACTTACGATAACATGCAAGAAAGGGGTAACAAGTGTAATTCCTCAAAGGGGACTTATGCACCGAGATCTTAGGAGCGGTTTAATCCAAAAAATGTGGCTTACATTGAAGACCCTGAAGATAAGAGCTCAAGTTCTAAAGACGATCAGGTACATGCAATAGAGCTAGCATCAAATAAGGTCTTGAAACCGCGTAAGCTATAGCAGAACAAAGGTCTTATGACACTCTCAACAATGGATTTTACCAAGCCCGAATTCAAGGCATACACTTATGATGCCAATATGGCCCATGAAATTCTAGACGAGCTCTTCCGTATGCAAGCCGTTAAAACAAACTTTGGTTTGATCCCTACTGCCGAGCGGTTGAAAAGGAAGAAGTACTGTAAGTTCCATGGTATGTGGAAACACATGAACAAAGACTACGTGAAGCTGAAGGATCAGATCCAGAAGTGGATCAATGATGGCAAGCTAGCCTTGGAAGCACCGCCTAAGACGGTATCATCGGTAGATTCCCAGCCATTCCCAGACACTCAGGTTAATATGGTGCTGATAGAGTGGCCATCGCGGAGAACTTTGTGGCAGAGTCAGAGTGCTTGGTAGAACCGAAGGGCATCGTAGACAAAAATGCACCAATTCATCCACGCTATACTTTTGAGGAAGAAAAGATGGATGAAATCGTAAACGAGCTGTTGAGGAACAAGCTTATCAACTTTTGGACGGTCAGCAAGTTAAGGGATCTTGACTATATTATGTCGGGTGAGTATTTTTGCAGATACCACAACCAGTTTGGTCACAAGACATATTTGTGTTATGCTTTGAAGGATACGGTGCAAAGCCTACTCGATTATAAAGTTATCAGACTTAGCCAAGAAGGTGTCATAGATTGGAACCCACCAATTTTGCCACATTTCTACACAAAACTACATCCAAGCGTTTTGATTTCCTCAAGCAACACACCTAAGCCTCAACTGCGAGAGAGGAGGTCAAGACAGAAGCCAAAGCATCAAATCACTTACGATATATCTAAGGGAGCTGAAATCTTTGAATACTTGGTCCAAGCAAAGATAGCGACGATGCCAGATAATTGGGGATTTTTCGCACCAGAGCCTGAAGAAGTAAAAGATCTCCCTCATTGTCATTTTCATAACACATGGGGATCACACTCCACCGATCAGTGCATAAGGTTGATGCACAAGATTTAGTAGTGGTTAGATGAAGGGGAGTTAGAAATTGAAACTACTACATCAAACATGGAACCTGAGGAATATATTGTTATTGGTATGCTAGAGTTGACAAGAGGAAACCCAAACTAAAGGAAACCAACTCTTGATCTTCATACGAGTAGCGAAGGTAGCTCGAGAAAGCAGTCGGAGATCGCGATAAAAGGGAAGGAAAAGGTAGACCCAAAGGTAGAGTCGCCAGTGGCTTTGTATGCTCGCTGCAAATTTCATTGTGGACTCAGGATCTCGTATAAGGAGTTGAACGAAGTAGTCATGGTCTGTCTCGAATTGATTGCAACAACTAAGCATTATCAGCTGAACAGTCCAAGGGAGATTAGCCAAAGAAATTCACAGGTTTTCAAGTGAAGGCGAGAGGCAGAAAAGTCCACTAAACCAGAGATATCTAGAGCAGCTGCAACCGATTCACTCGCCAGGCCATATGTCCCACCAACTTCAAGGAATATCACTAAAGAAAACGTGTGGTGTGTGAAGGAGAAAGGGAGGACTGTGGAAGTAACTCCCAGAAGAAGATGAAATCTGCAACGACACTTTGGAGAAGCTAAGAGAGCGTTGGAAGCTTTGGAGCTGAGCCTGGAACAACCAAAGCAATTAGTACATTCTCCAGAGAAGCTACAACAATGGTTGAATGCTTTATCAACTAACCTATTAGTGGTCTTTGGCAAAAAGTCTCGTGAACCAAAAATTTGAGCTGCCAGACCAAATGTCTTCGATCGTAACCCAGATTTGTTGGCCAAAGAGAAGACACCAAAACCTATGCCCGAGGTTCCCCATGATCCCAAGAGGCATAAGACTATCAAGCCACGTGTCCACATTGGTAACGAGCAGCTTGTTGCTCTTACCAGTCTTGCGTATGGCCATGTTACCTCGAGTGAGACAAAGAGACTTAGGTGGAAACCAAAGCCATTAATCAAAGAAGAAAAGAAGAAACTGGCCAACCTAGACAAGTTTGCTCTCACTCATCAACAGAGAAACGCTGGTTCATTTTTACCAGCCAGCATTGAACCTACACTTGAGGTCCAATTCCAGCAAGAACATGTAGCCGCCTTAGATGTTACACAGGAGTTGAACGTGGAGGTAGAGGAAGCTGGAGAAGTGGCCGAAGACAATGATAAGGAGTTGGTTGACTATGGGGAAGATGGAGGAACAGAAATACAAGAGTATGAGGAGGAGGTAGAGGTTAACGTCTTATTCGTTTTACCTTTAAAATTTACGAGTTCTTCGACAAAAGTTGATACCAGCTCGACCGAAAGCATAAACAACTTGGTGACTATCGAAAAAGAAGAAGACAAGTCAGACCAACAGTTACTCGCCAAGCAATCAGAAATTGACCTATCTCTCAGGAAGGAATATATGTTGTTCAACAAACCTACACTGAACATGGCTATGCATATGCGACCACTATACGTCACTAGTAAGGTCCAGGGAGTCCAGATCAACAAGCTCTTGGTGGATTTGGGGGCAACTGTTAACATCATCACCGTTAAAGTGATGGCATTGCTAGGCATTCCTAACTCTGCCATTCAGGAGACAATGTTGAATGTTTGGAACTTCTGAGGCAGTATATCTAAGACATTGGGAATAGTCTTCCTACATGTACAAGTGGGACCAGCAGTTGGCACGTACACATTCTTTGTGGCAGAGTGTACAACACCATATAGTGGCATTTTGGGACGAGATTGGATCCACCGGAGTTACTGTATACCATCGTTTCTTCACCAGCAGATGGTACTCTGGAACATGGAGACAGACAAAGCAGAAGTCGTCAATGCTAATCCACGTCCTTACTCCGTTTCATCCAACGCTTTGGACGCCAATTATAACAACAGTGACCTTAGGCCACTGGAGGTGTGTGGCGTAGAAAACAAAGACCGCCCCATAGGTGTGACGACCTCTGAATTATCTCAATGGGAAATTATCCAAGTTGCAAGGATAGTCGTCGCCCTTATACCATTGAGCTACCACTCCGATCATTCCAATGATAGAGCCTCTATCAAGAATAGAGGTAGAAGCTTGTTTCTCTCTTCACGATCGATTCCATAATTATTTGATGGAGAGTCAAGCCTATGAGAACGTCCTAATGATTGCAACATTGAAATATGTAGACGATGATGTATTGCACGAATTGGACAAGGAGAAGGTGATTAAACTGGCTCCAGCAGCCTTAGATGATACCCCTCATAAAGTTAAAGATCTCATCTAAAAGATTAATCTTGGGACTCTAAAAGAGCCAATGACTGAGGTTATAAGCACCTTCTTGCAGCCTGAAGAAAGACAGAGGCTGATTGAATTACTACAAGAATATGCTGATTACTTTGCAGAGAAATACAAAGACATGTCAGGTTTATCGCCAGCCTTAGTGTGCCACAACTTACCTATCATAGAAGGAAAGAAGCTTGTGAAGCAAGAGATGTGTCTTATGAATACAGAAACAACAATTCTAGTCAAAGAAGAGATAGAGAAGCTGCTCAAGTCCAGCATCATCTGCGTAGCCAAGTATAACGAGTGACTCTCGAACGTGGTCCTGGTTAGGAAGAAGAATAGCAAGATGCGAGTATGTGTCGACTACCGAGACCTTAACAATGCAACCCCAAAGGATGCATACCCCATGCCAGTAGCAGATTTGCTAGTAGATTCTGTAGCTCGCCATGAGATGCTATCATTCATGGATGGAACAACAGGATACCATCAAATCCCAATGGTAGAAGTTGATAGGAATAAGACAACATTTTGATGCCCAAGTTTTGCAGGAGTATTTGAGTATGTGGACATGCCATTCGGATTCAAGAACGCAGGTGTAACCTACCAGCGTGCGATGGATTTGATCTTCCATGACCTCATTGGGAAATCCATGGAGGTCTATATCGATGATGTGGTGGTGAAGACAAAATGCAAGAAAGATTATACAGAAGATTTGAGGAAGGTATTTATTCGCATGAAGCAACACCAATTGAAGATGAATCCAAAAAATTGCGTCTTCGACGTGCACGCAGGAGATTTTTTAGGTTTCTTAGTCTATCAACGAGGAATCGAAGTTCCAGACGACAAGAAAAAAACAGTCATTAACGTTATCCCGCCTAAGAACAAGAAAAAATTACAACGTTTGTTGGGCAAAGTCAACTTCCTTAGGCGGTTCATTACCAACGCTGCAGGAAAGACATATCAATTTTCACCCTTGCTCAAATTACAAAATTAGAAAGACTTTGTATGGGAGCCTATTCACCAAGAGGCGTTCGATACCATCAAAGCTTATCTGGCAAACCCACTAGTCTTGATCCCGCCAAGACTGGGCGTACCTCTCAAGCTTTATATCTCTGCTACAGATCATTCTATTGGGAGTTTACTAGCACAAGACGATACTTCGGGAACTGAACGAGATATTTTCTATCTTAGCCGTACGTTGCCATATTGTGAGACACGGTACTCTCCAATGGAGAAGTTATGCCTAGCCCTGTATTTTTCGGGGTGCAAATTGAGGCACTATATGTTATCCTTTACCACTTATGTGATTGCACAAATTGACCTCGTAAAGTACGTGCTGTCAAGGCCCATACCGAGGGGCAAAATTGGGAAGTGGATCCTATTACTTTCTGAATTTTCATTACAATACGTGCCATAAAAGGCAGTAAAGGGTCAAGCAGTGGCTGATTTTCTTTCCCATCATCCAATGTTGGATGCTCGCGAAGGTCCAGAGCTGGAGTTAACATATATCTCACTCACCCCATGGTACTTATATTTCGATGGATCAAGTACTAATACCATGGCCGGGGCAGGTATTGCCTTAGTCAACCCAGATGGAGAGACTTTCTTGTACTCCTTCCGATTAGACTTTCGTTACAGGAACAACCAAGTAGAGTACAAAGTGCTCATCATAGGGTTAGAAATCCTGCTGGATATGAAGGTCAGTGAATTTCATTTATTTGGATATTCTCAGCTGGTAATTAAGCAACTGGAATCAAAGTACAAGGTCGAGCCAATCTTGGAGCCTTATGCAAGACGGGCATGTGACCTTCTCAAGTTGTTTACCCAAGTAAAATTGAGCCACATCCCTCGCGAGGAGAATTACGTGGCAAATGAGTTGGCACAGCTAGCGATTAAAGTCCTACATGATGGGGTATGTGAACGAACTGTGAAGGTTGAACGATGCACACTGCCTTCTTTCTTCACTTGACAAGAAGAAAATAATGAGTGGTATGTAGCAACGTTAGACCATATCAACATAGATTGGCGACAACCTATCATATCTTATATCCAAAATCCTAAAGAACCGACAGACAAGTAAATCCGTTTTCTAGTTCCTAATTATGTGCTAAAAGAAAACGAGTTATGCAGACGAGGTAAAAATGGTTTGCGATTGTGGTGTCGACACTAAAAGGATACTGAGAAAAGTACATCTAGGGGCAACATGGGCACACCAAGCTGGCCTAAAGATGAGATGGTTATTACGGCGTCACAGATTCTACTGGCCATGAATGATTAAGGATTGTCATTCCTTCGCTAAGGATTGTGAAGATTGTCAAGCACATGGTCCTATTAGACATTTACCTAATATTCCTTAGTAGCCGATCATCAAGCCTTAGCCAGCACAAGGATGAACTTTAGACTTAATTGGGATGATTCATCCTCACTCGTCAGAGGGACATAAGCTCATCATCGTGGCTACTGACTTTTTCACCAAATGGGTGGAAGCTAGGCCTTTAAAAGTGGCATTTGCCGGTACCATTTGCCAGTTCTTATTTGAATATATAATTTGTCATTTTGGTATACCAAAGTGCTTCGTGTCAGACAGAGGGGCAGTGTTTATATCTGGCGAGGTCGACACGCTGATGCAGGATTTGGGCATATACTTTCTTCATTCAACACCATATTATTCTCAATCCAATGGTCAGGCAGAGATGAGCAACAAGTTCATTTTGCATATCCTTATACACATGCTCGCCAGTAACGCCCGCTTGTGGCATACTGACTTGTTCAACATACTTTGGGCATATCGGACAAGTAAAAGGAACCCGACAAGGACGACCCTTTATGCACTGATGTTTGAACATGATGCTGTACTACCTTTGGAGCTCAATGTGTAGTCTTTACGTGTTATAGAACATGATCTGTTAGGTAAGGAATACGTGCAGGCAATGTGGTAAGAGCATGAAGACTTAGACGAAAAGCGGCTAGAAGCATATGAACACTTATGTACTGAGAAAGGAAGAGTTTCTCGGGCTTATGACAAGTGTACTAGGGGCATGCGTTTTGCCGAGGGGGACTTAGTCTGGAAAGTAGTACTTCCCATTGGTAAGAAGATTGACGAACGTGGCAAATGATCTGAAAAATGGGAAGGCTCATACATAATAGATCGCATCCAAGGTCGTGGAGCAGTGCCTCTTCGTGACCAAGATGGTACAATCCATGTCAACCCTATAAATAGTCGATTTCTCAAGAAGTATGTGCAACCAGTTTGGGAATATGATGACCCTCTAACAACAGAGTAATTCAGTTCATTTAGGATCCTACCCAATCACTCACCTAAATGAACCAAAGAGGCATAACATCACAAGGCCAATGACAGTTGTCAATTCCATTAGAAAAAAGAGAGCCAATTTATGTGGCTAAAATTTTGTCTCATGGGTATATTTGTTCTTTATTAGCCAATCTATATGGCCAAACATGAAGTTATAGATGCATGGGAACATTTGCCAAGGTTATGAAAATTAACAACATAGCTGTAGGGACATGTCTCAGCGCTTTCCTGTCAAAATTGTCGACAAATTATGCCTTGAAGTCCTTGAAGATGGAGGCAAAAAGAGATAGCGATTGAGTAGATCTGAGGCCATCCCAAAATTGTGCTTTCCACGAGCGGTAGTGCGGGGTCACATTCATAGAAGGAACATGGGGAGCAACTAGTTCTTCCTTGGGAAGAAACACTACCGGAAAGCCAAAGTGCGGGTCTGCGGCATCAGATCCTATAGGATGAGAAGTGGCTCGCCAAATGCTATAGCGATTCACCAAGCCAACCATTGGCATATGGGAACGTTGTGTTAGCCCAAGTTACCTGACGAAGCGGTTGAGGATATACAGCTCGTATCTGACTCTGGACGAGTCAGGGACTAACAAATCTCCACAAGTGTGACTTTGGAGGAAGATGAGCTTCGCTTGGTGACTTTGGTCCTACGAAGGCATAAAGCCAGTTTCCAGCTCTTGCGGGAAGCAACGGTCTAAGACCGAGTCTGAAGGGTAGTGACTGTGCTAGCAGAAAGTGGCGAAACAGGTCTGGTAAGTCCAGCCATCGAAAGAAAGAGGGGTTGCCAGAGTTTTCCCCAGAAGCTTGTCTGCGTCGAATGGCGGTACCTCGGGGTGTCAAAAAATCAGAAAATAAATATGGAGCTAGAGGTCTACCATCCATAAAGGGCCAGGCCTGTTGAGTTGTAGTGGTAAGAGAGAGATCCATCTCAGGCTGTGATAGATGCAAACGAGGATGGATTGTGTGAGACCCATTTTTGTGCCCGTAAATAAGCACTCGGCGAGGTTGGTCTAACACTTGATAACCTTCTGAGAAGATGTACAGAAGATATATTTTGATAACCAAAATTCAAGGAAGATATACCTCCTTAGTTGGATGTGTTGCACATAAAGCGAGTAACTCAAGCTGGGAAAGAGGCGGGCTGGTTGAGGCTGGCTTTGTTTGTGACCTTGGCAGAGAAGCCTTGCTTCCAAATAGGTTCTGCTATGGGTACCTAGAACATAGTGAAAATATCTAGCAATGTAATGCTCACATCGCCGCATGGAAGACGAAAGCAATTGCAGGCGGCATCCTAGAAGCACATAGCGGTGGCAAAGGGAGCACGATTCCTTCCAATGGGTAGCGAGAAGCAGAGGTCGATGAGGTCTGTGATGCCTACCGCTTTCCAGCAAATGAGGTTGATTTCCTGGCGTGTTGAATACCAAGTGCGCTCGTTGTCAGAAGTGACTGGCCATTTCCCAATTGAGCAAAAGGTATCTTTGTTCGTCCACCCGGTTAGTTCGGCACGGTTGTTTTCTCGAAAAATTAGAGCTGAGTTATAGTACCTGGAGTGAAGAGTTGGATAGAGTGCTGGAGTGATAGGTACAACAAGGAAGGAACCCAAACGGCCAATGGTGGTGTTCGAGATTTAAAGAGTGACCACGGGGTTGGGTTTTGCCGGATGGCGGCGGCGCGAACTGCTGCAGTGAAAAGTTCAGCATCCTCTTGCGTGAGTTCCAGGTGTTCTTCACGGTGAGGCAGCATTGTTTGCGGTTGACCAGAGGAATGGATAACAATGATGAGGAAGGAGGAAATATTAGCTTCAGAGCGAAGTTTGAAGTTTGAGAAGTGAGAGAGTTGTGTTGAGAATTAGACTCTGACGAGACGTGAGTTTTCTTATATGATGTCATTTGAAGTGGTGCGGTTTTTCAGAAGAAAGGCTGACGTAGTAGTTTACGTGGAAGTTACCGTTGAAATGAAAACGGTATGTCGTTAGGGAAAAATAAGCCTCTTTGATTACTTGAAATGTTATCTCAAGGCTTGAGGGGTAATGTTTAGGCCCAAGATAAAATATCTTATTATTGAGGTTTGGAGGCTGGATTAAGCGAGCGACCCGAGTAGTATTTTTTAATCGAATCGTGATAGACCGAAAGAGAGAAGGAGGACGACTCCCACTGCCCATTAATTAATAATAATCGACATTTTCTAGAGAAGGAAGGATTCTTGGTTAAGCTTATCACTAAGAGTCTTAGACTTCGAGATAAGGTAAAAGATGTGGGAATCGAACAGTTAGAGTTGCTTAGCAAGTCTAATTGTGAGGAGTTTCAGTTGAATTGAAATACGAGCACCGTCTCCTATATATAGAGGAGCATAACACCGAAGAATGGATCCTCGATCACATACACTTTGTTATTGGCAAACTACCTTCTTATCTTGAGAAATCCTTGTAACCAGCGATAAAAAAAGTTGTCACCTGAAGAGCATGAGATTTTTGCGATTCACGGATGCAAAACACCGCAACCAGCGATCAAAAGAGTTGTCACCCGAAGAGCGTGAGATTCTTGCGATTCACGGACGCAAAACACTGCAACCAACGATCAAGAGGCTTGTCACCCAAAGAGCGTGAGAGTCTTGAGGTTCAAGGACGCAACACCCTGTGTTCACAAAACCTTGTCAAGGAGATTGTTATGCTTTACACCAGGAGGAGTGTGGAGTATTGATTTTTGTGGCTCAGCTAAAGACACGAAAACCATAAGTCCTAAAGTCATTGAGGCAAGAATGATCCATTCAGGCGGGGTTGGTGTTCTCCCTGTTTCAATCGCTTTTAAGAAGTCAGATAGCAGTTGGCCTATAAATCGACTATTCCATCATACGACGGTAGCACGCCAACGCATGAAGCACAAGATCGAGAAAAGAGACAGTTTGCAAACTTCTCAGAACCATAAGAAATTTCGGTGCCAAACACGTACCACGGGCTGCCGGATGAGACAGGCTTGGACTTGGCTGCTGTCTTGTGCATGGTGATTCGGCCCTCACCGAAAATGTTAGATGTGGAGGTCTGGAGAAGTTGAGATTCACAGCTTGGCCAGCTAGAGAAGAGGAGAGAGCCATTGTTGAAGAAGCCATTTGAGTGAAGTGTACTGAAACAATATGTATCTGAGACTTCTCTTAGAAAGGATGGGAGGGTGAGGGCCGAGTGTGTTTGTGTTTAGGGAAGAGAGTTTGGTTGGTATTTATATAGGGCTTGAGGTCTTGGAGTCTGATCGTTCTGATATCTTCATCTCTTTTCTTATTGGGTGAAAATGATGTTTGAAGATTTTTCTGTGATTACATTTCTTCATATGCAGTTGGCTCAATCTGCTCAGTTCCAAAAACAGAATGAAATACAGAGACAAAAATGGAAAATCTGTGATGGATATTATGTGCTTTGATCTCTGACCAATAGTTTTTCGCCGCGTAAGCTTTGGATGAGGGTAATGACTTCTTAAGATTCTCGGATGAGTTCTTCAAAACAATGAAGGAAAGAAGATGTATCGATCGGATCGTTTGATAAGAGCAAGATGTATAGGTTTTATGTAAAATCAGAAGTAAATTAGCAACTCATGTGATCTCATGAACAGTTAATTATTAATTACAACTTGAGTATTCTAATATTAAATTTATGTATAAGGAAGGTGATTTTTTGAAATCATACAGATAACTCATATCAAAGAGTTAACTAAATGATGTAAATTAATTTACAAGAATGATCAAGTGCCTCAATTAATTTGCAAGAATGACAGATTATTGTGTGTTTTCATAGTTCTAAATATCGCTAGGCGGTAGTCAGACGGTGAAAGGGGACTAGCATCAGAGGTCTAGGCGAAGAGCGTCGGTATTAAGACGGGCCTAGGCGAATTACTTAAAAAAATTATGTTATTGTTCATATATTTAGTGTTCTTCTTTAATTCCATACTGTGTGATAATATTGATATTGTCACTAGTCAGGTGGTTAATCACCTTATGCGGATCCTCTCCTTGGTTAGATAACCTAACCTAAGGATCCTTAACCACCATCTAGGAGGCTAAACGGATAATTAATCGGGCTAGGATGATACATTTTAACAATAGTGATTTTTGATTTAAAGCAATTTTGGTATTGTATAAGCTTAAGCTTAATAGTTACAAGGTGAATTTGAATGGAGCCTAAACATTTGGCCTGTTAATATCATGTAATAGGTAGAATCTGTACGTATTCAAGTATGTTTCTAAGCATGTATATGTCCGTTCCTACTTTTTGTAGTAATTCTAGCTCAAGAACTTCTCACACTTATAATCTGACATTGTGAAGCAAAATGTCTTATGGAGGGAGATCTATATTGATGATGTCTGATTTAATTTTTCTTGAGAAATGAATTAAAAACTTCATGGACTTAAGTAGATACGAGGTTTCGTATGCACTATGCAGCAATCTAACACTACTAAGTTCGTAAAGCGCAATGTAAGCAATCACACTCGTTAAATTCCTTTCCATCCAGAAACAAAGATTCAACAACATGAAGCACACTAGAAAGAAATCCAACTTAATTACAACAACTGCTCACACACATGCATGGTAAATCAGTAGCTCTCACATTTCCAAACCTCACTTTCCGGGAACAAAGTTGGTGGCGTATGACCAGGCATTGTTGTTAACAGGGTCAGCCAAGTGATCGGCCAAGTTCTCGATCGGTCCCTTTCCGGTAACAATAGCTTGTACGAAGAATCCGAACATGGAGAACATGGCCAATCTTCCATTCTTGAGCTCCTTCACCTTAAGCTCAGCAAAAGCTTCAGGGTCTTCTGCAAGACCTAATGGGTCAAAGCTCCCACCAGGGTACAATGGGTCAACCACCTCACCTAGAGGCCCTCCAGCAATTCTGTATCCCTCAACTGCACCCATCAAGATGACTTGAGTTGCCCAGATTGCCAAAATGCTCTGAGCATGGACCAAGCTTGGGTTTCCCAAGTAGTCTAGTCCACCCTCGCTGAAGATTTGGGAACCAGCCTTGAACCAGACAGCTTCGCCGAACTTGACTCCATTGCGAGCCAAGAGTTCAGGGAAAACACACCCTAGGGCACCGAGCATGGCCCATCTGGAGTGGATGACTTCTAGCTCACGGTTCTTGGCAAAGGTCTCGGGGTCGGCTGAGAGTCCAGCAGTGTCCCAGCCGTAGTCACCGGGGAACTCACCAGTGAGGTATGATGGAGCTTCACCGGAGAATGGACCCAAGTACTTGACACGGTCAGGGCCGTACCACGGGCTGCCGGAAGAGACAGGCTTGGACTTGGCTGCGGTCTTGCGCATGGTGATGCGGCTCTCCCCTAGAAGGTTAGGAGTGGAGGAACTGAGCTTCACAGCTTGGCCAGCTAGACAAGAAGAGGAGCTCGAGAGAGCCATTGTTGAAGCAGCCATTTGAGCTAGAAAAGAGATAGTAGTATGTTCAGACTTAGAGAATGGGTGAGTGATGAGTGCTTGTTTTCCTATGGTAGAGAGCTGGGTATATCTTTATAAGCTTTAGTGGCTTGGTGCCAAGGGATTATGCATTATCAATGTGATATCTTCATCTCTTTTCTCATTGGTCGAAGATGAAGTTGATAGATTTTTAAGATTTCTTCCTTTAACAATTTCCAGGTGGTTCAATGTGTTCCACCAGTTTGATTCAGAATAACAACTATCAGTTTTGGAATCTATATACTTTCATCTGTGGCCAGAATAATTTTCCCAACGACTAGTTCATTTCCAGTTGGCTTGACAAGCTCCACTAGTTAAGCTCTAAACACCAAGAGGAAAATTCAGCCTTTGATTTTTCTATGGTGTTGCATAGCACATATATATACAGTACAAGAAAAAGAAAATTCAAATCCAATACAGTTTTGCTAGCTGTCGGATGAGACTGATGACTCATCACATAGTAGTTTGAGTATAAAATTTGATACTACTTACGGGAATGCAGAATCAATTTCTAAAGCAACCTTTTTACGTGTATATAATCCATTATTTTAATTTCAGTTTTGATATATAAAGGTTATGGTAGTAATATAATGTTATTTATGTACTGACCTACAATTCTAATATGCAAAGTTTTGTGCAGGGAAATATGATTCCATGCTACTTGTATCCTGGCCTTCTATGTGCTTTCTGCAAGTTTTATGTACTCTTTTTTTTCCTGCTACGAAGGTTCTCCCCTGCATAGGTTCAGGGTGAACCCAAGTATTTTTACACTTTAATAAAGCATTAGATCAGGTTCAGCTTGAACTTGTGCATGCCCGCCGTACCGCAAGTTTTACACCCACTTTAATCTCAACAAGATCATACAAGCTGGGTTTATTGTCATAATAATACTAAAGTTAAACATGGCAATTCACATAATGATATTCCCAAACCAACAGAGGATTTAGCACAGATGATCCATTTTTAAGAGCAGGAACAAATTACAACTCAAGAGAACCAAACAAATTAATCAGTTTAACACATTACTGACCGAGGATTTAACATACCTGTCAGAGTAAGTGTAACTTGTCTATAATAACCAGAGCAGTCCACACCCTCGATTTAAGAGGAGTCCAGTATCCATTCTTTTGGCATTGAAGATTTGAATATTCGGAAAAGCAATGTCTTCTCTCTTCTACCTAGTTTTTTTGCACCATATCCACGAAAAACACCAAGCTTAAGTGCTTTTTCTCCTTCTTCCACAGCTCTTTTTCTCACAGCCATCAGTAAATCTGTACCTTGGGGATCTAGCTTTACTTCTTTTTCACTTTCATACTTCTCTTTGTTCACTGTAACTGAATTTCCGCTATCAGAATGATGTTTGTTGTCTTCATCAGTCTTGCCTGCTTCGCCACGGACGCCCTCATCACGATCAGGGCTAATGCTTCCCCACCATCTATTGGATGTAGTTGATAAACCTTCTGATGGGAATCCATGTTTAAATTCCTCTAAGATTGTACCTTTAGTCAAGCCTAAGGTGACCATATTATGAGGCCGTCCAGTCTGAACGTTTTTGCTTCCTTGCTGCTGCAAAGTATAAGAAGCTGTGATACCTTGTTGTTTCGACTGCATTACTCGGTTCTGCGAGTCACTGCAAAAATAATTATAGTATAGAACGATGACGAAATATCACATTTGATGTAATAATGAATCTACAAGTCAAAATGTGGTCTATGTGGATCACAGCAGTCAAGTTAGTTTAAACAAAAGCAGAAGTATAATTATCAGAGGAGAATATCTAAGCTGAATACAAGAATTTACAATAAAATACAAATCCCACCATGTAACAGCATTTACATTAAGGTTCAGATTCTCAGACTTTTCCTCGTATATATAAAATTTGCATTAGCTTCTGACTGATCTAACATGTGATGCCTATCTGCTTCAGGAATAATCTAAAGATAAAATTCGAAGTTTTCTTTTGATATCCAACAATTTTTCCTACCACCTTGTGTATTTCTTTTAAGTTGTATTTTCAGATGTGCACCATAATCTACAATTTCCTTTCTGGTAGCCTAAGCCCGAAAGCAATTAACTCAAAAAAGAAATCTACGCTCAACTACAATATGCAACTCATAATCTAATCTAGAGGATACACAGTCAGTAGATCAGCAAGTCATGGGTGTGTCCCAAGTGCGCTAGACCAACAGCAAAGAAATCCAATTCTCTCGAGCTGTGGTGCAAACTGCTCTCCTAATCTTCAAAAAAGAGTCTTGTGCATCATAACCTCTTGGAAAAACATCTCAAGCTACAAATAAAGTCTTCTTTTCAGATCCTCGTTTTCAAAAGATGTTTACTGACTACAGGATAAGATGGCCAACCGACGGCATAAAGTCATAAACGAACATGGCCGGTACTAAATTGCTTATATTCTTCCGCAGATTATCTAATCTCTTACAGTATAGACATACAAGGTATCATAGTACAATTAACTCAATTCCAGTACAAGCACCGACATTTCTTCTGTAAAACAACTGAATTTGAACATCTGAAGCACAAATAATCAATTTTCTATTAGATGCAAGACTATGGTGCTTTTGTCCAAATCAAGTACTTAAAATAAGATGAGCAGTCACCAAAATCTAGCCCAATTTTCTTCAAAAGTTTAAACCTTTATCTATGGCATCCGACTCGAATCTTAAAACTTCGGCAAACCTTTACATCATTTCTGGAGTTGATTTTGAAATCACTCGGCAAAACAGTACAGATAGAGAGAGAGAGAGAGTGAGAGAGTTACTTACGATGGGGCTGTCTGGTCTGGTCTCGTCTCGTTTCAGCTGACGAAGATGTCCCAAATCTGACTTTCAAATTGTTCAGGGACTTCTATGCCTCTTTCTTTAAGGTGGTATTTAACACGTGGCGAAATATATTGTTCCTATAATCAAATTAAAAAAAAAATTCCGCTGGTTACCAAAAAAATTAGGTAAAAGCTTGGTTAGAGCATCCTCAACACACAAGTGCCTTTGTACGCGCCATAATTTTTTTTTCTTTCATAAACAGCGACATTGTTCGTCCGGCGGCTCGACGTTGATGTTGGCCTTCTGACCTCATCAACGCGCTATGAGTGCGGCCGGACGGGCTGAGAAGTTACTCAGGTACTGTTGATTGTGATTTAACGGCGGTGACGTACTGAGGCAGAGGAGCAGATTGGATGTTGTGTCTTCAATCGCATCTCACCAACCTAGCAGATGTACCAAGTGGTAGTGGCGATGGCCGGTGACAGAGGTGACCAGTTTTCTAATGACGCGGTTCATGGTGAATGCTTGTAGATTTGATCTGCTTGTTTCTAATGAAGCTCGGGTTGTGGCTATGAGGTCAGATTGGAATTTTCCTGATCTGATCTTGATATGGCATTTTTGTGGGTGGGTCTTTGGCGATGTTGACGGTCAGACGATGGTAATTTGGGTATATGAAGATCTGGTGGAGTGCAACAAAGTGACAGCTGCAAACCTAGGTGAGATTTGTAGGTGCATAATACTCATTGTCTTCTTTGCTTTTGATGGTCTCTTTTATTGTTGTTTACTATACATGCTACACATGTCCATCATCAAGCTTGTATAGCTTCCTGCTCACCCTTGTGTGATTTTGTACTCATCGTGGTGATGCTGGCTTTGTCCAGATTGAGAGGACTTTGTTCCTCGTTTATTTTCAGTCCTTATTACTATCTAGTGATCTCACATGTGTACAACTCAAGAATCAAACAACACAGTAATAGTTTCATTCTTACCACTCCCAACCAATTTCCATAAAATTATTATCAGTAATGAGATCAAGATGTAGAACATCTTACATCTATGTCACTTTATCAAATCTAGCTTTGGTCGAATATCTAACCTTTAATCCGCGTAACTATAGTCTAAAGAGATAATATACTTGTTCATTCATTCATTTGATGTAGATCTTGTAATGCATATATACATTACACGTTGAGTCGTTTGAGGTGAATATAATCTATCATTCTATCCAGATATCAAAAGGACTGTGATCTAAGAAGCTCGAACTCATGACATTTTGTACGTGGGAGTACTGATCGATCAAATGGACGCGGCGTCTAGATAAGCATATTGTTCTTGTTGGACCACGCAATTAACACAAATGTATCTAGCTCCTGGTATATATACATTGTCGTGTTGTGCATGTGTCCATCTTCTGGGTAAGTGATAACATGATGCACGCAGTCATGAACCAAAATCATACGTCTAGCATAGCTTAAAAAACTTTATCCGGAGCCGAACTCTAAACAGAGTAAAGTTTTGAATTTTACAAGATTGACAAAGTTGTTCATCCATTGAAATCAACCATCTTTTAAATTATCATTAAAATATTACACTTGTAAAATATTGGCCTAATTAAGATGTTGACCATTTGATCATCGCATTCAATTTTTAATGAATGCAGTTCATCTGATATAGCTTAAAAGTTTGATGTAACAATTAAATAGTCAAATCATCTTTAATTGGGCTGATTTTTTGTAAATATGATCGTCTAATATTAATATAAAATCTGAGTGGTTTCAGTCGTCGAACAACTTTGCTATTCTTGTAGAAATAAAAATTTCGCTCTATTTTTTCAAAGCGGAGCTCCGCTCAGGATAAAGACTATATATATATTGCTAAGCAAGTCTATATAACCGTCCATTTAATTTTTGTGGTTGAGATTCAAATGTTGTCTTTGTTTCTTTTCTATCGGAGCAGGTAGAGCAAGATAAGGCGTCGGTGTTTGGTGTTCCATTATAACTGGAACTGTCGAATTGGTCCAGTCGACTTCTGCTTATATATATAACATACGTAAGTGCATGCATGTGCTGAGATGTGCTGTTCGGCTCAATCTCTGGCTTCCATCCTGTACTTCCACTGCGAAAAAATTGTTATTTTATGACGAGCAATTGCGACATACATGAAATGTACGTCGCAAAAGATAGTCTTTTACGACAAACTTATAATAAATGTCTTAAAAGAGTCTTATTATCTTTTACAACGCATTTTTTGTGTACGTCGTACATAATGTACTTCATTTACGACACACTTTAAACGTGTGTTGCAGAAAACTCAAAAATTTAGTCTATACGACACACATTAAAATGTATGTCGCAAACTCTTTGATGACACATTTTAAATGTATGTCGCAAGAGACATTGATTTCATTTTTTCTAACTAAACCATATTGATTGAAAAATTAATCTTAGTAAAAACCTCTGTGCGCTAACCCTACCGACCCAAAAATACGTTAAAAGTAGCCTCATATTTCAAAATATTTACTGCCATGCCATTAGTTGAATTTCTTGGTCTCTATTTCGGCCTCATACTCATTCACACTTATTACTCCAAAGATTAGCACTAGCACTCGCAGTTGTCCTCCTCCTCCTCTCTCTCTCTCTCTCTGAAACCTTCGTCGTCTTTGAAACCCTAGATTTGCTCAAAAATCTTAAGTTCCGACCGACGATGTCCGACATCGAGACGTTCGCCTTTGAGGCCGAGATCAACTAGACCCTCGGCTCGCTCACGCTTTTCCGCTGGCGTTGCTTGCCGCCGACAAGTCTTGGGGAGGCAACTCGCCTCAGATCTCCTTTTCCCTCAGCCTCTGCAAGCCGTCGCTTTGGTCATATCCGACGTAGTTGTGGATCCACCAGCCACCTACAGGTATGGCTGACGTGCATCGTCGCTCATAGCAGTCTCTTCGTCTTCCTCATCTTAGTCTCTCACTGTCTGTTATTGTGGTATGCATCTTTCTTCCTCATCATCGTTTTCAAATTCTGTGATGAAATTGAACTTTAACTTTGAGTGTGATGGAATTGTTTGGGTCCTTCAATTAGGTCTTTAATTGAATTGAATTGTGGTGATTAGTAGGATTGGAATGTTATCAGCGAGGTGTTGTGTCTTCTTGTACATACTAAGACAATTGGATGATGTTTTAATCTAAGTTGTGCAATGCTATAAGAATAGTGGTATGTGTGTTGTTGAATTGGATTATGTTTTTCTTTTCTTTATTTTCTGATTGTGTTTTTTGATGGCACTCTAAGTTGTTGGTGTATTAGGGAACTGCAACTGTGCTCTGACTTGCGAGCGAAGATGTGTGCATTCATAAGTATGCATTTTTGCAGACAAGGAAAATTGGTAGTTTGACTATGAATGAGTAACTTTCAAAGGAGATTCTGAGGGAAGGGTTGCTCCCTGGTTACCGTGTTTATGATTGTTCACTGAGTATGATTGTAATTTGGAGGGTGTTATGAATTTTTTATATCTTTATTTTCATTTTTGTTGGCTCATAAATGGCAAATGTTTTGCAGCTATTCAGGAAGTTGACCAAGGATGTCAAAGGTTATGTCCAGAAGGTTCATTACTTTATTCACGGCTTACTTATATTTCTTTGAGTATTTGTTTAGGTTTGGACGAAATCGTTTAACGTATGGTGCAGAGTGTCGACAATGGAAAAGACGCCAACTTGCCATTTGCAATTAAAGCAAAAACCATTACCAGTGGTTTCAAATATTCACTCGCTACTGGAAACTAGGGGCAAGCAAATGTCGCTAGGACAAGATCTGGAGTGTCACAGGTAGTTAACAGTAGTCCTGTTTACTGCTGTTGATTTTGATAGTCCTATTTCCATCATACCTGGATATGGTTGTTTCTCTGCTAAGACAACCTTAGATTGTAGCAATTCTTGCATATCAATTAGTTATGACATGTAGTTAATTTATTGTTGAAATTCAATGATCGGGACAGGTGTTAAATCGTTTGACATATGCATCCACCTTATCACACTTGTGAATGCTAAATTCTCCCATTGGGCATGAAGATAATGTGACTTTCTTGCTTCTGCTATGACTTTTATATGTACTTATATTTTGTAGCCAGTTTATATGAAATTTTTATTTCATTTCCTTGAATAGACTTCTCTTGCATCAAGTAAATTGGCGAAACCCCGACAATGGCACAATTCTCAATGGGGAATGATGTGTCCTGCTGAGACTCCTAAATGGCAAGTAAGTATAGTTTCTTAAAATTTTGAAAATGCAAGTAGAATCGTCTCTTATATGACTTAATAATCTAATCTATTGTTACACTAGGAATGTGGACACGTAAAGAACCTGCCATTGATGGTCTACATAACAGTGGGATCAGATGCATATCGAATCTTAGAGTTTTTAGAAGAATGGGGATCTGAAAACTTTGAGGTATGCATTATAGGGCGTATGGTTGCGGACTTGATCTGTCATCTCTATTCTTTCTATTGAGACTTGTCTTATATGCTGATTGTAGGAAATTCCCCCGAGTACAAGTAAGGCTGAATCCTAAGGAGACATATTCTGACACTTACACACATTGTGAAATTCACTTGTCACTTATTTTGGGTGTTTGCGCTTCTATTATACCATGTCCTGATCATAATCAGGTAGATTTCCTAACAGACAAACTTTTTATGGTTTACTAGCTTATTATGCAATTATTTCAATTGCTTGCACTCTGTACGTTACTTGTTTTTGTTGTTGATAATCTCAACGTAATACATATCAATATGCTATGGACAAGCAAGCTATAGGAATCTATTTCACCAATTACCAGTTCCGTATGGTATGATGTGGTTTTCATCATTTTAACCAAAGTTTATATTCTTTTATGAATAAACAATCACTCACCTCTGGTTGATTTATTTAGGACATTCTAGCTTATAAATAAACAATCACTCATTGCTTTTTATATTTGTTTGGGCAGTTTCAGTTTCTACTTTCTGCTTCTCATCTCTCAATTATATACTAAGATTTGGGGTGATTTTCAGAGTATGCAACATGGTTCTTATGATAAATTAATTATTTCAGGGTACTAGTTTTTGCTTTGTTGTTGCTCATTTGGCTTCTGGAAAGAAGAAAGGAGATGAAGGCATAATGAATCTCCAAATCTCAGAGAACTACATTTTGTGTACATAATCTATCCAAGCCATGATGATCAGCATAAAGATAAAATGTTTTTGTATGGGAACACTTATAGAGACTTCTAGAGAACAGATTCATACCGAACTATGTATTTGTAATGATGTTAACTTGGATTATTGAGTGAATGTGTAATTAAGTTTGATTGCCTATTTGTGGTTTGAATGGACTTTTGTTAATTTGTATTTACGACGAGCAAAATGTTTTTTGCGATGCGTTGATTAGTCTTTTGCGATATACTAAATAGATCTTTTATGGCGCACATTGACGTTTTTTGCGACATACTTAATGTCTTTTACGATGCACATTTGACATTTTTTGCGACATACTTAATGTCTTTTACGATGCACATTGTACGTCTTTTACGACATGCATGTCTATGTCGCAAGTAAACTTTATCTTTTACGACGTGGTCTTTTACGAACATGTGCATGTGTGTCGTGAACCTATCTTTTGCGACACACATCGCACTATCGCAAAAAATACTTCCTCCGATAATGTTCCTCAAATATTTGGCTGGACATTGTTCATTCTTGTGCACAAAGGCAAAGTGATGGATGTTCGATCATGGCGCTAGCTTGCAAGCTAGCTCGATCGATTTCTAGCTTGAAAGAATCTACTCACTAAATCAGAACTCTTGGATCGATATGCAATCACATGAATAAAATACGAGGAAAAAAAATTAAGGTGGACGTACGTAGAGCTATAATAAAGATGTCATTACAATGTCATATTTAATTAGTTAAATATGCTTTGACATCATATAAAGCAAAAAGTGTAGTGTGTATCACATTTGTAAGCCTATGATAAAATATTGGTATGAAACATGTCTCATCGATCTCTCATACTTATATTTATGGATGATAAGAGATTATCACTACGTAAATATGAATGTGCTTTGTTGATTGATGTTTATGGTCGACGTAAAGTTAGATATATGTGTGTGTGTGTTTCCAAACATTCAATTGCGTTCGAAATTTCTTAAATTAAGAGATCAAAGTATGTATGACCAAACCTACATACATCTTTAATTTTAAATTAATTATTTTTAAGTTATTTTTACTAACTAGCTCGTGCATTGTAAAAATGTTTTGATGAACTTAATATCTAACCAATTAATTAGCAGAAATAATAGAAGCCTAACAAAAGATTACCTTCGGATTCTCTATCTTCGTTTGAATCGTTTCTAGAAATGAATACTGATGCATGTCATCATCTTTGCAATTAGGATGTATAAAAAATCATCTTTTGCAAAGATACATACGCATCAGCTGGCATGAGCTAGCAGAAAAGTTCAAAGCTAGCTAGCTAACTTAATTTGTTAATTAACTTGTCGAATGGCTATATGCCATGCCAACAACCCATGCATTATGTTGTATAATGAACTGGACGACGACCCTGCAAGACGATCGGAATGTTCTTATTAACTAGCCGTTATATGTGCATGCGGCCTTGACCATCGATCAACTGTCTTATAGTATAAGTGGAACACAGCTAGCTAGAGAGCCAGCAAGCAATTGATAAAACCATGCATTTGAGAGCAGCATATATCGCATTGTTTCTTAACTTTTTTTTTAATAGGAGCCGTTGCGAAAGGTATTGAGATCGACAATGACCGAGAAGACTTGGTTTGACAAAATGGCAATTTATCGTTGGACACGTTCAGTGCTGCTCAAGCATATTTTAGTATCTTTAATCATGTGTGTTGGCCAAGAAACCGTTGCGGGACTTTTCAGTTTACTAGGGACAAAACTGAAATTATACATATGAGCTGTTCTCTAATTCCTAAATTTAAAGAATAAAAGAAATTCTCGCTTGCGTTAAACAAAAGTAGATAATGGACATGTTTAGTATAACTTTTAAAAGTATTTATAAACATAAAAAAGTATTTTTATAAATTTTAGAGTATTTGGTCTTATATAAAAGTGCTTTAAAAAAATTTAGAAAATTATTTTTCAGTCTTAGAAATAATTTTGTAAGAAGTACCCCTAAGTACTTCCTCTTAAAAATGATTTCTCTTAAAAGCACTAATTAGACAAATCATTTTAAAAATTCATCCTAAATAAGCGTAATAAGTATACATGAAAATGAAATTGAAAATAAAAATGTATGTTGTTTTAGATGGAATTGTTTTAATGTGTAATGATCAATATGTTTTCTTCGTATACTACTCGTTAGGCCTCCAAATCGAGCAGCACGCGCACCATTTTGATAAGTCATGTCAGCCCTAGCCTAGATAAAGGTGATGATGCTTGTTCACGTGGGGGACTTTGAGTTGAACCCATTCCAACTAGATTTACTAATTCCTCTCCTATTTCTGTCCTATCCTTTATGCTCAACCAATTGAGCTTGGCTGTCGAGTAGTTAGCCTATTAACAAAGAATAAAGAAGGCATCAAAGTTTTTGAAGTGGTAACAGGCTTTTGAATATTACGCGCAACATCTTCCTCTTCATTCCTCGCATTAAGAAATTGCACCTACTAAACAAACCGTCAGTTAATTAACTAAGCCAATTCCCTACTTCACAAAACCATATGTCTATTTTTTTGAAAGGGCAAAACCATATGTCTTTCTTGCGGTAAAATGACCCAAAAATGCCCACTTTTAAGCCAGCATATTCGTACACTAAGCTATTTATTTGACAGAAATACCCATCCTCTTCTGGAATCTCTAGCTCCCTTCGGCCATCACCAGCTCAGCTAAGCTGCAACACCCTTCTTTATGAAGAAACCAAAGCTAGCTAGCTAAGCACCAACGTCTATTCCTCTTTTTGTAGTTTTCTAGCTATATATACCACCTCCACCACCATCACCACCACCTCAATTCTCAACTTACACAACCATAAAATAACATCATCAACAACGTAACAACAGCAACAGCAACAACAACGTACAGCGAGATATATCGATGGCGCGCTACAGAGAGATTGACGTCTTGGAAAAGAGAGAAAGAGATCATGAAGTGGTAGCTATTGTCGACAAAATGGAGAAGAGCAGCACGAGAAGCAGCTACAAGTCGACGTCGTCGACCAACAAGCAGGCTTGGTCGCTAAACCTAAAGAAGGTGATCAGCAAGGAGCTGTGGCCCAGGAAGCTCTCGTCGGTGTTTCGATGGAAGCACGTGGACTTGCGGCTGAGCATCATAGACGACGTCGTCTTCAAGATACTCTCCGTCGTTGAGGCCGTCGTTCTTGTCTCTACCTTATGCTTCTTCTTCCTCTGCTGCGGTTGCCATATCTGACACCATCAGCTATGTACCATTTTCTAAATAGTTTCTAAATTAAATTTCATTTTACTTAATTCCTTGGCCCTCAGATTTAATATTAGTATTAGATTTGATGTTTGTTTTCTTGCTTTTGTTGCCGAAATTGGCCATATTATAAAACATGTATGGAATGTATAAGACTCCTTCATCTATATTTATTCATTCTGGGAATGAGATGAGCTCTGCACTCCGCAAATTTTCTATATATATACATGATGTTCATTCACTCTCTCTAGCTCTAGGGCCTCGCGCCCTCACCTCATTTCGATTTTTTAGTTAGGAGAAGGTTAATATCAAGATCATGGACACACAAGTATGTTATGTAAAATGATTTTTTAAATTTGCTCTAAGAAACTAGACCTCATCCAGCCGGTGGCAAAGGCAGGAAAATATTTTGGGACGTTGAAATATGTCCATATAAATATATTGTACATAATATAAAAGATAAATAAAAAATCTTAAAAATAATATTACGATATCAAAAACATAACAATGCGACTACAATTTACAGATCGACTAAATCTTCAAAATAGTACTAGTATTTCTTGATCAGATGTCTTTATGCATGATTAATTTATGCTAAATGTTTGACAACTTTCTTAATTTACATACATATGTTAAAAAGTCATCTTCTATTTTTTTTTCTGAGGCCTAATTTTGACCATACGTTGATTATTTTTTCACCTCTTTGAAAAAAAAATTTACCACACTATGCTTTTGAATTTCGATCGATGTTGCTAGTATGTATATACAGATTTATATATAGATTTATACTACATCTTATAGCCTAATCAGTAAATTAAGAATTATGATTAATACATTGTATAATTGAGTTTAAGAATTGGAATCCTAAACGTCTAAACTAAAACCAAAACTATATACAGACGAAACTAAAAAATTATAAGAGAAATATATAGATAAATAAATAATATAATAAACTCTAAGAGAAACATGTGGCTAAATATATTAGTTTATAGAACGAGGGGTGTCATTTTATGGTTGACTCTTCAACTCTTCATAATCAAAATAAGATGATATATATAATCTAGGATCAGATGAAAGTTGTGGGGGTGGCATGCCCCTTAGTCCATACGTACCTCCGCCAGCCACTGTATCCAATAACCAATGCAACTTGACTAATTAATAATTACCCTAAGTCTAACCAATTGCGCGCTCTCTTGATCAATATCACTTCCAACAATGACGAGAGTAATTTGTTTTTAATTTTATTAAGAGTTTCTACTAAATTTCACACAATGAGATAAATACCCATGGTATATAATTTTTCATACTTACACTATGTGTTCTATAAGTGCAAATGTGAAGTTCATTTTGGGAAATGAAATTCCAAAATCAATCAATTTTTTGAGAAATTCTCATGCGAACCGGGTTCGTCTTGAATTAAGACAAAATATAAAAAGATTAACAATAATCATCAACCGTCCAATGTGATGTGAATAGTGAGATTGAAGTTGGTTTACGGTGAACAGAGTTCACTCCAACTTATCCCAATAGGAATGACAATAATACCCATCGGGTAGGGTATCTATCAGATATTTGACCCTAACAGAAGATACTTACGGGTAAAAATGGGTAACGGATATGGGTGTATTAAATACTCAGTTTTTTATAATGGGTACATGGCGGGTATGATATTTCAATATTCGTACTCATACTCACTCAATAAGAATATTAAATATAAAAATATTACATATTTATTTATTATAGAATTAATATTATGTCTAATACTTTATTTTTAGGGAAAATGAAAAAAAATGCCTATTTTACCACTCTTTTCTCAAAAACCCACTATAAGTTTTCAATTAAAAAAAACTATTTTATTTTTAAGTATGTAACAATCCAATATTATTCTCATATTTACTACAGATGTCACCGATTTGTAAAACTTCTTCCCTTTTCTGAGAAATCGTCTCTCTCTCTCTCTCTCTCTCTCTCTCTCTCTCTCTCTGAAAATACACTAGCAGAACACCACTTTTCCCCAACTCCAATCACGCCGAAACCAAATCCTTTGATTCTTTTCCACACAAATTAAAAAAATGGGTAGTAAAGGCAAGAAAAGAAAGCACATGCAGGACACGAGCAACGATGACTCACCGTCGTCTTCTCCTTCAACCTCCTCCGACTCTGATGATGGGCATATTTTGTGTGTGAATGGAACTCCCCTTATTTATGTTTGAATGCAGTCAATGCACAATGAAGTGTTGAAAGGAATTCTTTACAAAATTGGGCCAAATATGATACGTGTAAACGTGTAGTAGTTTAAGTTCTTCTAGGAGGTGGTAGGAATGTGGGAGTTTGAAGTATGCTAGAAGGGATTTTGATAAGATGCAAGTAAAGTACAACCATAGATAATTGTCCAGCGAGTTGTCTAGGTAGCTGTCTGAATAGCTATATGGATAACTGTCGCCGTCTCAAAAATCAATTCCATTTAAATTATTGGTGTCTTATACTATCCTACATTTCACTTGGTTGACTCCATAATTTAATCAATTAATCATATTCTTTTCCTCTTAATCTCTTCTTCTTCCTGGTTCACATGCATATGTATACAAATTATATGAAGCATTTTTTTGAGAAATTATATATGATGAGAAAATAATGTTGAATCTAATTGTAGGGTCTTTTATTCAATATATTCCTCCACCACATCATTTTTTTCCATGATTTATGGTTGGAGAATACCTTAGCTTTACTCATATATATGCCACTACATATATATACACCCAATTTTGAGTTATTTTTGTGTTGTAAAATGCATCATAAAGTGCAGAAACAAACATTTTATTTCATAGGCTTAATCCATTGATTCACTTATTCATGGATAATGTCTAGAGAGTTGTCTATGTAGTTGTCTAGATAGCTGTCTAGAGAGCCGTTTAGGTAGCTGTCTGGATAGCTGTCCAACGAGTTGTCCAGGTAGCTATCTAGATAGCTATCCAGCAAGATGTCTAGGTAGCTGTCTTTGGCTTAAAAACTGTATTTCATTACCAACTATATACTCAACTTTAAGTTGTTTTTGTGTTGTAAAATGCTTCATAAAGTGCAAACATATACTGAAACAGATACTCAAATACTCATTTAAGGATAGTTTTCTAGAGAGCTGTCTCGAGAGCTGTCGATTTGTTCATGTCACACCCCCAAATTCGGGACCGAAATTATACTAAAATATGGTTTTACGATGTGAAAAAAACCCAAATAATTTCAAATGTTAAGATGTATGAATAATACATTTATTGAAAAGTGAAAACGTTAATATTACAATACTGAAGTTTTAAAAGTAATAGTCATTACATTTATTCAATTCAAAGAGCAAGTAAAAAAAATATATTTTTTTTATTTAGTGAACAACGAATCTCATCCCCAAGCATCATACTCATCACCTGAAAACACCGACCCAATACGTACAGTTTACAAGCATATACTAAATTATCTCTAAGAAATATCAAACTGAACAACCAAATCAAAAAGGTGAAATAATCAAAATCGGTTATGTTCACTTGCGTCTTTATAATATATACATATAGGTACATAATATATGTATTTGGACAACTTCACATCTACACACAAACACGCTAATACTTCCGAAATGAATTTTTTTAGATTAACTGATAATTACTCGAAAATTATGTGCATAGTCTCACAATACCAACACACATGTAAAACCAAAATATATTAAGACCACCTGCCAAAACATGTATATATTCCCGGTTTGACACAATTCATTCCTAAGAGTATAATAGTGCACTATCTGTAAGGGACTAGGGCCTTTGGCTAACTCCCACAATGACAAAATAATTTACCAGCAATTCACTTAAGCACGAGTTAATTCGCACTATACAGCCGACTTCACACCTCAACCATAACGATCATAATACTATGTATATATAAATCATAGAGTATATATTTATATCACAACCTTGTAATAAATATATACGTAATAGAATTCGTAAAGAAAGGATGATCAATCTTAAACGCATTTAGATAGTTAATAATTTTGGTCTAAAAGTTTCATTCGACGGTAATCCGCACAAAATCCTCTATTTGTTCTGGATTATACTTGAAAATAAATAAGCGATTAAATAAAATTGAAATAAAAGTACAAGGAATGAAATTAGTTATCATCAGTCCAAAAGTTTCATTCGGTGGTAATCCGTCATAAATCCTCTATTAGGCCATAATCAAACATAAGAAGTAAATAATGCGAGTAAGTAAATAAACTCAAAGTAAAAATACAGAAAATAAAATTTATAAATCCTTAGATCAAAAGTATCATTCGCCGGTAGTCCGTCCGAAATTCTCCATTTGACCCGTTTTATAATTAACCCAAATTATGTCTAAATTAAAGAAGTGAGTACACCATATTGAAATATTTTTCAAGAGAAATTCAATAGAAATAGTTATAAAGTCTGATAGGGAGTTCTCTTATTCAGAAACAAAGATGTTTAGCAACTGCTCAGAAATAGTTATGCTTGTTATTAAGCTCATTTGCACGGATTAATTAGTTACTAAGTATTAACCAAAGCCTTTAAAACCTTCCATATTTATAGTTGAACTCCTAATCTTCGTTTTGATATAAAGAACACTGAATTTTGTTAATAAATGAGTGAGGTGTGAATATTTCAAGTTAAGAGCACTTTAAGAGTTTTCGAACAAAATTAAGGAAAAGATTAACAATACTTGTTTTAACCATAACTTCCTTATTACTTAACCTTTTTGAGTGATTCAAAAGCCAAAATTGAATAAATTTTTGTATAGAATCTAATTATATAAAAATATTTGATTAATTAGAACTTTACCAGAAACGAAAATATTAAGTTACACTAATGCTCATTATTTCCCTCTTATTCTTAGCTATGCACTTTGATGTAATCCTAAAGATAAAGAAATATAGGAATGTACTCATATACTTACTTAAGAATTACAGTAGGTGAATAAGGTATTTGATTATCTCAATATGGCCTTCTTGGAGCAAAGAAAGAGTTACTAAAATATGCTTAATAGGAAGGTTTTGGTATAGGACTTTAGGTGTGTTGCATTGCAACTTTGAGAGAGTTTCAATCAGTGAAAACTTGATTGAAATGGTGTGTGATCAGATTGGATTAAAGGGGATGTATATATAGGCCTTGAGAGAAGACATGAGAATTTAATTTAAAACCATTTTTATTGACTTTCACAAGACAAGTTGATAAGGAATAGTTGGGCTACTCTCTAGGATAAAAATTTATTTGTAAAAAAAATAGTACTGTTGTTGGAAATCAGATTTAAATGTGTATATATATTCATGGTGAATGCAATACGTAATGTGATGTGTGAAGAAAATGTGTGATTCTACTAATAAAGTGTAATCTAGTGTAAAAATGAAAAACACATAATCCAATAATAATTAACACCAAATTAGTATCGAATTGATATATAAGCATGACATCTAAAAGTATAAATTGTAATCTTAAAATACAGAGTTCAATTCGGAGAACAAATACAAACAAGGAGAATTTGGTCATTTCGCCAAAATTTCATTTTCGAAAATCGGCTATTTGGAATTAGAGTTTTCTTACCGTTTCTTGCTCGAGTAATTTATTATTATTATTTTTACTAACCTACAACATGGAATGTTTGCGAATCCAGTTTCGTGGTCTCGAACCCAAGACCAAGGAGTACCTGATTTGAACTTGAGTATTCACTGGAACCATTTGCTTCACTCCGTTGATGTTTCTCTAAAGCTTGTTTTTATATATTGTCTTTGCTAGACAATTTGTTATTGAATTTCTAATGGCTCTAAGGTTAAACTAAATTATGGTAATTTAAGTTTAACGAGTCACATAATAATCTAAATTATTATACTATTTTTTTGGGTATTACAGTTCATCCATTTTCCGGCGACCCAAGACTTATTCTACTCAAAATCAAACAACAAATAACTTTCTCTTCTACAACACCCTCCAATTCTAACTATAAAACGTCAAATTTACATTTGAACTTCAAAATCTCAAAATCTTCGACTCGGCGAACACCGATTGAATTAAGAAGCTACCAAGGTATGGTTAGCTTCATAGAGGTAAGGGCAAAAAAACTCCGCGAGTCTTGCCGCCCGATTCGACTTGAAATCGATCAACTTCTAATTTATAGGATTTTAGGTTTTCTTGGACTTTCTCTTCACTTTTATGCATGATTCGGCCAAGGATAAAAGTAGCTAGGAGTTGAAGGAAAGAGAAAGAAGACGTCGAAGTGGTCATTTTGGTACCTTATTCGAAAGTTTTTGTGGCCGGACAACCTTGGTCCGTCGCCGGCGATTTCACCGCGGGAGAGAGAGAGAGTCGAGGAAGAGAGGGAATGTCGAGAGAGATAGAGAGAGACTAAAATAGAAGGGATGAACTGACTAACCAGCAAGAAGGGAAGACATAGAGAATTCAAATTAGGAAAGAAGGGCATAATCGATAGAAAAAATAGGTTTTATAACTTATTGAGTCTTTTTGGGAGAAAAAGACATCAGTTGAATTTTTTTTTTAAAAAAAAATGTCATAAGTTGGGCATTTTTTACCTTGTTATCATAAATTAGTTTCTTTTAGAAATTAAATCTGATTTTGAGTTTTAAAATAATTTTCTCTTATTTTTATATACATTTTTGAGGTAAACAATTAAGTATTTACTTATTACCCGGTTTACTTATTTTTTTATAAATTTTAAATAAATTAGACATGTGTTACTCGTATTTAAAAAATTGTTATACGAAATTAATTTATATTCATTGGATTGATGAATTTACTTATAATAATTTTTTATTTATTGGCATATTTTCTCACTGGTGAGTACAGATACTCTAGTATCTAACAGACACGGGGACGGATAATACCCAATATAATATTATGGATATCAGATCGGATATGGGTACAAAATATAAACTCTAATATGAGTACAGTATTTTGATATTCGTACCATACTCTATCCATTGCCATTCCTATACCCCAATTTACGATGAGAGAGGAAAATTCTTATAGATTTGGGCTAGACCCCAGTGGTCCTCATTCAAATTTGGGCTGGTCAACTATGTGCCCAAGTGAGACTTGGGCCAATAAGAAAAAAGAAGCGAGAGAAGCGAATTACAGTTGCAGAGAGAGAGAGAGAGAGGAGTGGAATGACATATCACTAGGTACACACCACTGGGGGAACTGAAAGAGAAGCCTAAATCGGGGTCAGAAATGGCCACGTCACCGGCACCCACCGCCTCCCCTCTCCAACGCCTCTCCACTTTCAAAAGCCCAACCACCGCCTTCTCCGCCGCCGCTGCTTCCCCTTTAGACACCTTCGCCGCCGATCCCATCTTCTCCGCCTTCCTCTCCCCTTCCTTCTCCTCCACATCATTCTCCTCCGCCGCGCTCTCCTCCGGCTCCCCCGCCTCCACCGCCGAGAAGCTCCAGCAAGCCATCCGCCTACTCGAGTCTCAGCTCCGCTCCGAGGTCCTCTCCCGCCACTCCGACCTCCTCTCACAACTCTCCTCTCTCCAGCACGCCGATCACGCTCTCTCCACCATCAGATCCTCCGTCCACTCTCTCCAGTCCTCCCTCCGCCACACCCGATCCGAGCTCTCCGACCCGCTCCGATCCATCACCGCCCTCACGCGCCAGCTCACCAACCTCCACTCCACCTCCGAGCTCCTCCACCACACCCTCCGCGCCCTCCGCCTCTCCAAAAAGCTCCGCGATCTCGCCGCCGGAGACTCCGAGAAGCTCGATCTCGCCAAGGCCGCGCAGCTACATTGCGAGATCCTGTCGCTCTACGAAGAGTACGACCTCGCCGGCGTCGAGGTCGTCGAGGAGGAGCTCATCTTCGTCAGAGAGACCGGCGACCTGCTCCGAACCGAGGCCATGAAGGCGCTTGAGGTAGGGATGGAGGGTTTGAACCAGGGTGACGTGGCGATTGGATTGCAGGTGTTCTACAATCTCGGCGAGCTGAAAGGCGCCATGGAGCAGCTGATTGGCAAGTACAAAGGGATGGGGGTGAAGAGTGTGAGTGTGGCGCTGGATATGAGGGCGATTTCGGGGTCTGGAGGAGGTGGCAAGTCCGGTCCCGGAGGGATTAGAGGGAGCGGGACGCCGCAGATTGGGGGCGGGGTGAAGGCGAGGGAGGGGCTCTGGCAGAGAATGGGGACGTGTATGGATCAGTTGCATTCCATAATGGTGGCTGTGTGGCATTTGCAGAAGGTGTTGTCAAAGAAAAGGGATCCGTTCACGCATGTCTTGCTTCTTGATGAAGTAATCAAGGTGAGGGTTGGTTAATTTGGTAGTGTTGTTTTTCGATTGCGTATCTGTGGAAATATTGGTAGGAACTACTTGTGTGCAATGTGATACATTGCAATGGAGGATATGAAATTATAGAAAACAGATGTGATTTTGGAGCTGCTTAAGCTAAATGTAGTGTATCTAATTAAGGTCTTAAAAATGTTTGGGAATGTGGGATAGCTGATTAGCTTATGAGACATTTATGAAATGGGGATAATGAACAGATGTGCTAGAAAACTAGATGAATACTGAGAGAAGAATGATAGACAACATGGCTTTACTCGATATATTTTCACTATATACCAATGAGGCCTCTGGGTAATAATAATATATGTCTTGTAATTCATTTGCACTTCCAGTCTGACTTCAACGTGATGTACTTATGTTGAATGGTTAATATTTTTGTTTTCTTTTACTTCTACTCTTGTCCAAAATCCCTTACATTTTTGTACATTGCATTGTCTTCTTAGGAAGGTGATCCCATGATAACAGATAGAGTCTGGGAGGCCCTTGTGAAGGCTTTTGCCAACCAGATGAAGTCTGCTTTCTCTGCATCAAGTTTTGTGAAAGAGATATTCACCATGGGGTATCCAAAGCTGTTTACCATGATAGATAACCTTCTTGAAAGAATTTCACGTGATACAGATGTGAAAGGGGTTCTACCTGCTATTACTCCAGAGGGAAAAGAAAAATTGGTTGCAGCTGTTGAAATTTTCCAGACTTCATTTTTGGCTCTCTGTCTCAGTCGTCTGTCTGATCTTGTGAATACTGTATTCCCTGTATCCAGCCGTGGGAGTGTTCCTTCTAAAGACCATATCTCAAGAATCATTTCACGGATCCAGGAAGAAATAGAATCTGTTCAGTTAGATGCACGCCTGACTCTACTTGTATTGCGTGAGATTGGCAAGGTTCTCCTCCTGCTTGCTGAACGAGCTGAATACCAGGTAATTCTAAAGTTACCTTGCATTAAATGTGAGGTTGCCTGTGAAAGGAAAATATTCTTTTTTTGACTAGTGTAAGATCTCCAGATTACTTAAGAAGCTTATTTACAGAGAAATTACATTAGATATGAATCACTGGATCTTATTGTAGCTGCTCCATTGCATCAACCCATAAGTCAACATTCATTGTCTGTTAATTTCATTGTTGAACTCTTCTCTATAGGCTTGTTTGTCTTACATGTGAATGAGTGAATCTATGGCCTACTCTGAACGAGAGATCGTAGTACAACGAAACCACATTGTCTGGAAACCCATGGGGCTTTAGTCTAGAAAAACTGAGTATGTTGTAAGGCGCATGAAATCAGGGATAACATTATACTATGTCGGCTGCAAAAGCATGTTCCCTTAGATATCAGATGTACTAGCTTATTTTGTGATGTCGTGGCTTATAAATGAATCAATTAATTCAAAGGAAGATTGATTTATAGGGTAGCCAGTTATTGGAAAGATTAGTTTGAGACTGCAAATTGAAGATTTATATATACTTTGATACAGTTATGGTGTCACCTGTTATTTGACAAATGAATTCAGGCAATGTTGGAAGTTTGCTTATTTTGTTGATACATTTGAATGACAGATATCAACTGGTCCTGAAGCACGCCAAGTAAATGGTCCTGCAACTCCAGCCCAACTCAAGAACTTCATGCTATATCAGCATCTCCAGGAAATTCATACACGTGTATTGTCAATGGTTAGTGGACTGCCCACTATTGCCTCCGATGTGCTGTCTCCGGCATTAGGTGCAATATATGGGGTTGCTTGTGACTCAGTGTCAACCTTATTCCAAGCTATGCTCAACCGCCTTGAATCTTGCATCTTGCAAATTCATGAACAGAAGTTTGGTATACTACGCATGGATGCTGCTATGGACAACAATGCTTCACCTTACATGGAGGAGTTGCAAAAGTGTATTCTCCACTTCCGCAGTGAGTTCCTATCTAGGCTGTTGCCTTCAAAAGCTGCGACAGTGGGAGTAGAGACCATATGCACTAGGCTTGTTAGGAGCATGGCTGCACGGGTTCTAATATTCTTTATCAGACATGCTTCTCTTGTCAGACCCCTTTCAGAATCAGGGAAGTTAAGGATGGCTAGGGACATGGCTGAGCTGGAATTAGCTGTAGGGCAGAATTTGTTCCCAGTAGAGCAACTTGGTGCACCATACAGAGCCCTTCGAGCATTTCGACCTCTAATTTTCTTGGAGACATCTCAACTTGGATCCTCTCCTCTCCTTCAAGATCTACCACCGAGTGTCCTACTTCACCATCTTTACACCCGAGGTCCTGATGAATTGCAATCGCCACTACAAAGAAACAAACTAACACCTTTACAATACTCCTTGTGGCTAGATTCTCAAGGAGAGGACCAGGTTTGGAAGGGTATTAAGGCAACACTAGATGACTATGCGACACATATAAGAGCCAGGGGAGACAAAGAGTTCAGCCCTGTGTATCCCCTAATGTTTCAAATTGGATCATTCTTGACAGAAAATGCTCCAGCAACCCAAAAGCCTTGATGTACGGTGCACTTCATGTAAGGTTACTCACCTGAAAAGCAGGCATTAGTCAGGTCGGTATTTTGTGTAGATGTTGAAGATGGGATAGTTGCATCTAAGAATTGCTATCAGTTGCATTCACCAGTGTGAGGTATGTTACGAGGTTTCAGCCGGATTATTGTTACTCTTCAGGTCTTAGGTCTATAGTTTTGATAGATAAATGTGAGGGCTTAGAAGCTAATGAACTCTAGGTCAGAACCAGGGACTCCAGGTCACAAAAAATTCATTTAAACTTGTTTCTTTTTGTATCTATTCTTTCACTTCTTCACCATTTTTGTGGTGATATTTATACTCTGTTTCATGTATATTAGATGCATATAGTAAAATGTAATGTTACATTTGGTGCTCGGATCATATGAACATTTTTTCATTTGCATCTTTGTGGCTAATTCCTAATGAAATCAGATATTTCGAGTTTGATTTTAAGTTTTGATGATAATAAATTGGCTAGAAGATTTTTATATTTGATTATGTCTTTTATTTTTTTAATCGAAAGACGCAAGGCATTTCATAGAAATCAAGTCGTACAACTTTTGGTTTAGATAGCCTCAATTGCTTGGGGGCATTCCCATACCAAGTCTAACTACTTATCGAATGTAAATTATATGCAACTAACTTGTGAGCTATAGAATTAGTTTTACGATACACAAAAGTCAACCTATAGCTAGGTATCAGCGACATATCCTGGAAGACATTCTCCAGTACCTTACCAACCTCCGAGTCATCAATCACCCCTTGAGTGATGACATTCACCGCGGTTTGGCAATCAGACTCGATCACAAGTTGTGACAAACCATGTTGAGACGCAAACCTGCATGCCTCTCTCAACGCTAGAGCCTCTCATCTTCGACCCCAAAATATGGTTTCGGTGGAAAACAAAACCACCTAATTAAGATGAGTAAGATCTCACTTGTATGGTCACGGAGTACACCTCCCAGACCTCCACTAGAAGTGGTTACAGAGAATGACCCATCAACGTTCAATTTCAAATAACTTGGGGAGGGAGCAGACCAAGAATTCACTGGTCGCGCCCTTCTTGGACCTCTCTTTTTCTGAAAAAGATTCCAAGCCGTATCGAAGTACATACTGGCTTGGAAACTAACCTGGATGGAGTCTTCTCCTTCCCATACCACAAACGTTGGTTGTGTTCACGCCATATAGACCAAGCTATAACCATGAGCAAAGCAAAATCTTCCTTTGATAGTCTTGAGGAGCATTCAAAGATCCATTCTCGGACAATTATATGCCTAGGGCTAGGAATGTTCCTAGTAACGTTAGGAAATTGACCGAAAGCTTCTTTTGTGAAAGGGCAGTGCCATCCAACGTGGAATACATCCTCGTAAGAGCACCTGCACAGTAAACAACCCGAGGTAAAAAGAACTCGCTGCGATAGGAGATTGGCCACAGTAGGTAGGGCACCTCTACAAGCTCTCCACATATGAAGCTTGACTAATTAGTGGTAGGTAGGGCACCACTCATAAACTCGGGTTTCATTCCAAGTCCGGTCATCACTAATTAGTGCACTTACACAAGCATTCACCGAGCTGAGCATTCTACTGGCCGAAAGGTATAGGGTCTTGGTAGCCATGGATTTTTGCAAAGGTACACGGATGATTGGTGATATTCCCAGGACCAGGTCTATGGATGATTTCAAGTTCCAGGGATATTTTGGGAGTAGGGATTTTAGGTATATTGGGCCTGCATTGCCAGTTGATCAATCTAACTTTGAGCAGATGGCAGATTTTTGCCGCCGCACTGTCAGCATCATATGGCACTACCATGGGGGCTGCATTGCCGGGAAGGTGGTTGATGGTGATTTCCGTGTCATTGGTGTAGATTCACTCCGATTTGTTGATGGGTCTACTTTTGGCATTTCACCAGGGACAAACCTCAGGCCACTCTTCTGATGCTTGGAAGGTAAGTCTCCTCAAATCATGTTAGCAGTCCTTGTAGAAGTGAATGTGTTGCTATTAGATTTATATGTTTAGGATTGTATCTTGATTAATTTGTTGCTCAATAATAACGGCGAGTTAACTATTTCATTGATCGCTTTTGGCAGATATGTTGGGCAGAAAATAATAAAACACAGAACAGGAGGACATTGAATGGTTGATTGATCATCGGTCGAGCTGAAAAAGAACTGTGGCTTAGATACTGCTTGCTGGTGCATGACAGGTCTTTGGTTTTTGAGTACTTCTGTAATCTCTCCAGAGAGATATGATGATTTTTGAGTAGTTTTGTAATCTCTTGAAAATATCTACTGAGAGATATGATGATTCATTGATTCACGGTACAGAAAGTTAGATTAGTTAGATATATGAACATACATGTAGCAAGCAACTCTGAACTGATTTGCAGTTTTGTGCAGTTTTTGTTTCAGACATCTTTCACTTCTTTAGTTGCTTTTGGTTTTGATATCGAGCTTTTACTTTGATGACTAAATGATAATAACGAAATCAATGCAAAGAGAACAATCTGGTGTCATGTAAAACTTGCATTTCTGTTGTGGTCTGCGGAAAAGGATTGATATACTTAAGTCAGCCACCTAGCTCTATCATTGTATCCTTCTTTCGTATATAACAATGGATTTGTAACCTAGGATACATGTAGTCATCATTTCCCATAGGAAAATGGATGTTTCATTTTTTCAGCCATTTGGCATTTGTAGTTGATTTCCCCCCCTATTTGACCTGTAATATTACTCAAATTTAATCGAGTCTGTGTCTACATACTTTCGGTTGCATCTTCTACGGATCAAATGTCCTGATGAGCAGAACACTCGTTAGTGTTAATAAGATAATGAGGCAAAGATTTACTGGGTTACTATCTCTCTTTACATAGACTCTTATGGCTCTTTACCAGATCTATCTTACTTTGATATGTATACTCGACTCTTGCATCAAATTATGTTAAATCCGGCACGCGTAGCTGAAGATGTCTAGCGTGCCAAGGTACACGAGTTGGGTTCAGTCGTCTTCTTCGTCCAAGACTACTCCTTGAACGTCAGGCAGGTGTTCCACAATGGTGAAAACGACGTCGGTCCACCGAGCAAAGGAGTGCAGATTTGCAGATGAAGAGCTTTGGAAGGAGAACGAGCATAGAGCCTGCTGAGATCAGGCGGGATGCCAATGCGATACTGATCAATTAGGGAGCACTTGCTGAAATCTTGAATGACTTTTTGAGATGTGGATCCAGCTTTGGCTGGGTTTTCAAGACAAGAGTGACTAAAAATAAAAATAAGCATGACACCTAAGAAAAAAAAAACATGGAATAAATTTATTATTACACTTACTCTTGTACAAGGAATACCTCAAAATCAAAATCAAAACCAAAATTAACATGGTTTAATATAAAAAATCACGCACATCGCTCTGCATTTTGAGTAAAACATCTACTACTTCACATAAAGCAATTCATCCAAATCCATATAGAAATAAAAGCCTATATTGCCGATGTTTGGCTATGCCCATTAATCAATGTCGCCTAAATTGCCAAAATCTTTTAAGGAAATCAAGCTTCCGGTATAACTTACTAAAAAAGAGTTCTTCAACTCAAGTGGACATTTCACAACATTGCTGACAGAAGGAGATCGCATATCCAAAAAGAATCTGTTAGCACTTGGAATATCACTGAAAAATAAGCTATGCTCCCATTCACTACAAAGAGCATACTTCAATCCATCCTTCTTGCGAATATCCATGTCCAAATTTAAGCTGTAGACTCTCACCCATTCCTTTTTAGCATAATCCTTCAACAACCATATATCAACATCCATTCCTTGTTCTCCTGAAGATGTATAGGTCTCCACAATGGCTATGCACCCTCTCAAAGTAACCAAGTGCTTTTCGGAGTGCTCGTGTAGTGTTGAAGGTTTAGGAGTTTCATATAACTCTTCTTTTATGAAATAAAAAGAAACTATATTCCATTCTTTGACCGACATTTTCTTATTTTTGTTAACCAATGCATATCTCCATATGCACAAACACTCTAGTGGCAGTATATATAATGATGAGGAACATAAGGGTATCTCTCTCCACGAGTCATTTGTTCCTCCCAGTTCAAGAATATGTGCCACCCTGTCTATAACCTTCAAATAATCTCCATAACGTCCTCTTTTACGAATGTCGGAAACATGAACAATCTTGTAGGTGTTGCTTATACTATCATATCCCATACCATACGTACGATGTGCTACTATAGTATCCGGTTTATCAGGATGGTATGGTTTAGTGTTAATTGGTGGGAGCACTAAGTAAAGGTCCTAGAGAGGGGGGGGGGGGGTGAATAGGCATTTACCACTTTTTCGTTTAATCTGGTCTCGGGATAGCAAGATGTTGTCCTATCTCAAGAAACAGGATACGAGTAATAGAGAGAAAAGCAGTAAGGAAAGAATGACACCAGATGTTTTTGGTGACGCAGAAATCCTACAACCAGGATCAAAACTGCGTGCCCCTAACTCTTGAGGGACAAACCTTTCCACTAATTTGTAACTCACACAATTACAAGTTTCTGGCGCTCTTGGGATACATAACCCTTATGCTATCCTGACTAGTCTACCCACTAGTACAAACAGAGCTACACTACTTTAATCTATGTGCTTACACTTGGAAAGAGAAACTGAAGTATCAAAACAGATCTTTAACTACTCTTCAAGTTAAAACCTTCTTGACCGACTTCATGGGTTGGGCATCTCCACACTTATCTCTATGGAATGCACAATGCAATGATGCCTATGAGTTTTGAAGAAAACAGTTTTTATGATTTAGAAACAATGTCTATTATGCACAGATATGAGCAACCAAAAGACATGGAGGAGGGAGAGAAGACAGAAGAGAAACTACACACGAATGTGCTCTCAAAGAGTACCAAAACAGAGTAACCTAAACACCCAAGTATCTCACTCAACCAACCAGCCTTTCAGTACAGTATAGACTCCTTTATATAGACCATACACAACAGCATCACAATACAGCAAGTAAGGCAAAGCAAAGGGTCAACGAAAATTGAAAAGGCACGTGTCACAGCAGCACAGAATGCTGCCCTAAGCACAGTCCTAAAACAGAGCGAAACAAGTCTGCACACTGATGGGACAACACCACAAGCATAAGGAAGAAAGAAAACAAAACAGCTTTTTGTTCTTCCTAATACCCAGAAACCATATCAGTGAGAAACAATACAAAAGGGTTAAGCATGACACCGAATCACGTGGTCAACTAGCATAAGAGGAGACCTATGGCTGTCCAAGAACCAACACAGATTTGACTAAGCAGTTTTGACACAGTGAACAAAACAGGAACATGTTTCAAGGCAAAATGCTAAGTCAACATCAGTTTTCCATTTGGGGTAAGTTGTATTTTAGGAGGGAAAATGCTGAACCCAACCTATTACCAGAAATGGCAAAACAGCAGAAAGAGTAACACGTGAAGCTAAAGCTATCCTGATTCCAGATTGTAAAGCACATGCATAAAGTAGCACAATATCCTAAGTATCACATGTTGGCTTAACACATTTGAATTTTAAGGTCAACTAGCAAGAACTAAGAAACAAACATAAAGATTGACCTAAGCTACTGTAGGCACATGCGTACTGAGATAGGATAGACCTAAGCAATCGAACCAGATAAGAACATGTTCACAGAAGCATACCAGAACAATAGGGATACATGCACACTATCATATCCTAAATGAAAAAGCATGATATGCAATGAATGAACTACCTGATGTACTTAGGAGATAAATTTGGAGATGCCAACATCTTCAATCTCTTGTTTGAATGAACATCGAGTCTTATCGTGTTTTGTCAATCGTCAAGGAAGTGCCAATTCATGTGTATGCCTTCACTAAGTCTTCTCCTGATTTGGGTCCTTGTATTAACTGGCAGTGTTGGTTTTCACTGGTTGGGAGCATAAGGACTTGTCTGTCCCTGCTTAGAGGATTAATCAGCAGGCAATGATAATCGTCGTATGCCAAGCAAAGCAAGTTGTAAAAAATAAAAGATACAACGTGATATAACAATTCAGAGTTGAAGACGGAGGCACAAAATGCGCATTTGCTGTTCGTGAAATTGTTGATGTCGTCGTCGAATATAAGTGATTGTAGAGTTGCAATGTCATTCTCGGAATGTCTTGTTTAGGAAATTAACATGAGCCGAGGGGCTTCGACGTTGCTAGTGGTGGCAGCGACAATAAGTGAAAGCATGTGACATCTAGTGAAGTCGAGGCTGTCGACGATTTGTGACAAGGTCTTGAACACGCTTCAGATGTGAGCAAGAGATTTGGAGGGCAGTCTCAGAAGGATGTCGACAACAATTTCAGTGGGAAGATTCATCAGCATCGTCGCCTTGGCTCTTTTAAATTCGTGCTCCTTCCTCCTCTTTATCTGGCACCTTATCGCCATCATTTCCTTACTCGATGATCTAATTGAGTCTAAACTAATTCAGAATTATACTATATGTACATGGTGCATAATGATCTCCCTTCTAGTTAGTGTTGGAAATCAAAACCTATGAGTAATTGGAAAATCAAATCCTAACTGGAGAGGGATTGAAGAAAGACGGGAAGATGTACCTTTTGCGATCAACCATTCAATCAATCTCTCTTCCCCTTCTGAACTCCTCCGTCAATCTCGCGCAATGGAAGACCGTTGATGAACAGATCTAAGTTTGCCGATCTAAGCTTTTGTTGGGTCGTTTGCGGTTGTTGCTCTCTCCGAGGTTTGAGAATTGGGAAGTTGTTTTTTTTTGGAAATGAAAAACAAAAACAGTTTCGCCACTCTTTTTTCTCGAAAATCTATAATATGTTCTCAATTTCAAAAAAAAAAAATATTCACAATAGTCACTAAATTTTGTCATAATCAACAATTTGATCACTGAAGTTTAAATAATGTCAAAAAGTAACTGAATTTTAACTTTGTCTATCAATTTAGTCATTATGCCTGTTTTGAATGTCAATTTTTCTATTTCCTCATCGGTCTTTATACTTCTCTCGCTTATGCTATGTGCATTTCTCTCATAATCTTATCTATATAAGAAAAATACTTGACAAATTTTAATATTTAAAATAGACAAAGTGATCAAATTAATAGACAAAATTAAAGTTCAGTGATCTTTCTGATATTTTCTAAAATTCAACGATTAAATTGTCAATTATGACAAAGTTCAATGATTATTTTAATAATTTTCCTCAAAAAGATCTGTTCTATTTTTTTAATATATAACAAATTTTTATTTATTATTTATTTACGAAAAATACCACGTTACAGGCTCCTCATTTTAAGAAATCCTCTCCGTTTTTTTAAAAAAAAAACCTCTCTCTCCCTCTCAAAATAGTAATGCAGTAGCAGAGTTGGCTGGCTCCGCCTCCGGTCACTGTCGCCGTCTATCACCGCTGCTTATCTCTCAAGAAGCTCCGCGTGGCGCCTTGCGGCCTCCAAGCCGCGTGAGCCTCGCCGTCTCCATTCAGCTGCCTCTCCGATTCGTCGCCGAGTCCGACTCCACCATTAACTTCTTCTCCCAAACCCAATCCATACCAGACCTCCATGTTAGAGAATGTGAATGGAGAAATACTCCCACATTGGAAATGAGGGGCCTTGCTAGTGGGTTATAAGGATTTGGGCTACTCCTACCATTGCCAATTGGTTTTGGTATGGAACCCCAGATTACTTTATCATGGTATCAGAGCCAGGTTCACCCTCGTGTGATGCCAAATGGGTCACACGTGCTCACCGCCACCTATATATGTTGTCCATGTGTTTGACTTGTGATGTCGCCACACGTGCGTGGGTGTGTTAGAGAATGTGAATGGAGAAATACTCCCACATTGGAAATGAGATGCCTTACTAGTGGGTTATAAGGATTTGGGCTAATCCTACCATTACCAATTTGGAAATGAGATGCCTTACTAGTGGGTTATAAGGATTTGGGCTAATCCTACCATTACCAATTGGTTTTGGTATGGAACTCCAGATTACTTTATCACTCCAAGGTAATTGAATTCTGAAACTGAAATTTAAAATCGAAATAATTGAATTTGAAATTTGAAATATGAATTGGCTGTAAGTAAAGCATTTTTCTGATTTCCTGTCTCGCTCAAGTCCCTGAACACATGATTATTCCCTTCTTGAGGAAAAGAATCAGTAGATGCTTCACATACATATCTGTTTTCAAGTACAGAAAGCTGCTCTTGTTTAAAGTTTTTGCTTGCATAAGGATTTGAGAAGAGATCTTCTTGACCTTTAAATGACTGGGAATTTTCCACTGTCTTGTTACTGCTGGTAATCTCTCTTTTTTTAGCAAAAGGCGTAGAAATCAAAGTTGTTCGCAGACTTTGATCCGTTTGATTTGGCTTGTTTGGATATTTGGCTCAGTTTTGTGTTTATCTCTGTTTGGATTGTGGTGAATTTTAGTGTTGGCAAGAGTAAATAAGGGGTGCATGGAAGGTGTTCGACGAAATGTCTGAGAAAGACACTATTGTGAAACACTGAGCTTGGATACATAAAATGTTGCATATTGCATTTTACTGCCCCTTTGGATTCTTACAGTTTTAACATGTTTCAGGAGGAGCATTATGCGTCAAAGCTACACTATGCGTGGCCTCAGGTTGAGTGCATTTCGGGGTTTCCTGCCAGGGAAAGTAGATGCGTCTTTGCCAACTACAGAGATCATATGGGAGAGGCAAGCTTTACCCGTAGTGTTTTTATTTTGTAGCTAGAATCAGATATATTTGTTTGGTGTATGATATGCATTCAATTTCAGTATTTAATATGAGAAATGCATATTCTTTTCAGGTCCAGAAATTTGCTGTTCGATTCCTGTCGGTCAATGAAGCAAAGAAGTTCATGAATCTTATGAAGGTGAGTTTCGATCAACAATATGGAAATGTGGAATGTTTAAAACTCTTACGGGAAGCTTTTTTCATTCTTTTGGGAGTTTTATGATCAATTGATTAGAAGTCTAAGAAGATTGCATTGCCCTGCTCATACCTTTATCATAGGGATTGCATTGTTAAGTATCTGGAGAAGTCTAATCTCCCATGTGCCGATACCCAATGCCACCTGAGGAAGCATCCACAACTACAGCTACTTAAATAATGTACCCTCTTTAGTTTGTTCTGTTTTTGCTTTAATTCTATCCTTGATTGATTGCAATAAGTTTCGTACTACTGCATGATTATTATGCTATGCATACAATTTGGATGTATTGGTTGTGTTTATTTCTTTCAAAAGATAAGATAAGATGGGTGAAACTTTGAAATCAATCATAATACCCATATGGTATATATGTGTTTGAACAAATACGTCGACATATAGTTTGATAGATTGTTGAAATTTGAACAGATACTTGAACAGATAGTTGAAATTTGAACAGATACTTAAACATATAGTTTGACAGATAGTTGAAATTTGAACAGATACTTAAACAGATAGTTATACAGTTATATGACAAATAGTTGGATAGATATGTGACATGTATGAAATTTGAAGAAGATAAATAGTTGACACTTTCAGACATATAGTTAGACAGATATGTGACAAATAGTTGGTTAGATCGAAGTTTTTTAGGCCACTAGGCATCACAAACTTCTTATTTGAGTTTGCTTTTGGTGTAATCTTGTTGAGTCACTATGTACTTTTATGTGTGTTTCAATTTGTTCATGGTGACAATACGTGCTACATGGAGATCAATTACACCTTCGATATTCAGGAACACTGGCAGACATCATAAATATCTTTTCAGATATCTTATCTAACTAGATTTTGAAGCCGATATCTGACTTTCAATTCAGTTCGACACAGATGATCGACTTAAACAATGAGGGGAGGAGTATACTTTGAAAGAAAGAGGGGAATAGAAAAGTAAAAAAGAAAAAAAGATTTGTTTTGCTAGCTAGGTATTTGATCAATAAGATTGAGGTTGCTTGTTTGATGGATCAGAACATTTTTTCTCTCTAGTTAATTATCTTTTATGTGATGATGGGGTTGACCATCATCTCTCATGTTAATAGATGCTTTACCAATTCTATCGAACATTTTCCGTTTTTCTTAAAGAGACAATTAAGATGAAAGGTGTATAATAAAATGTTTGTTCTTTATATTACTTTTTTTCTTTTAATTTTATTGATAATTTTGAAATTTGAATAGATACTTCAACATATAGTCTGACAGATAGTTGAAATTTGAACAGATACTTAAAACAAATAGTTTGACAGACAGTTGAAATTTGAACAGATACTTAAACAAATAGTTTGACAGATAATTGGACAGTTATGTGACAGATAGTTGGACATATCTTCGATATTACGGTATTCTATATAAGTGTAGCCGGGTTAAGCTGTTTTGTCAAGGAGTTTTTGGAAATAGAAATATATTTTTGAACATTTCGGATTTGGTGAGATTCGATCTATAGGTTTGAGGCACTAATTGTATAAACCGATAGCATCACGAATTGAGGAATTAGGTGAATCTTAAGTGTCAAAAACTAAGATGCTGTTAGCAGCTGAATGCTTGAATTATATGAAATTGGTGTTTATTTTGAATCGTGCCGAAAAATTATTGTGAGGGTGCATGATTGTTAGTTGACATACATTTTGGTTCTAATCACCGATTATGAGACCTTGTGATTGATTATCATTTTAATAGTTTCGGTTTGAGATTGATTGGAACCTTATGATTGTAATCATATGTAATCATTGAGTGCCGTGTTTGTGCTTCTTGTCATTAGTACTTTGTATTGTTGCATTTTTAATTTTTCGTCCCCTAACAATTTTAATGTTAACAAAGAAAATTTTGCTAAATTCTGTTGCAGATACTTGAAGGGCTTCTTAAATTGCCAAGGAATAGGTAATGTGTTGATTGCAAATTCAAGTAAGGAATTGGTAGAAATTAGTTTTATTCACCAGCGAGTTCCATATGAGGATTTCCGGGCACAACACACAAGAGATATATAGAGGATTGCAGGACAAAATCTGTAGCAATCATCCGTGGAAATATACTTTGTAATACAAACAAATCATTACAATTTTGTACTATGCACTTATGTATCTTTGAAGAATTTTAGTAGTATAACAATGGCTAATATTTTTGTGCTACCTCAGTGTCTCATCAGTCTGATGACCTCTACCAAAGTAGATATTTTCAAAACATATAAATGGTCTTATTTACGTTATTTTTAAACTTAATGAGATATAAATATTTAGACAGATCGTTGAACATATATTTAGACGGATAGTTGAATAAATATTCAGACTTTTAATACTTCCAGCAACTAAGTTATGATCAAGTCCTTATTTTTCAGTTATTCTTCCAATCTGATTATTTTTTTGAATCAAAGTAGCGATCTTCAAAACTTATAAAGGGGGTTTACACTATTTTTAAACTTGATAAAAGATAGATATTTAGACAGACGTTGAATATATATTAAAACTTATAACTTAACAGATATTCAGACTTTTTGGTACTTTCAAGAACTATGTTATTGTTAGACTCTTATTTTTCAGTCATTCTTCCAATCTGATTATTTTTTGAAGCAATGTAGAGATTTTCAAAAACTTATAAAGGGTCTCGTTTACACTATTATTAAACTTGATAAAAGATAGATATTTAAACATATAGCTGAATAGATATTTAGACATGCAGTTGAATAGATATTAACAGTTTTGGTACTTCCACCATGTCGATTATTGTCTGGCCCTTATTTTTCAGTAATTTTTCCAATCTAACTCTTTTTTCAAGCAAAGTAGAAATTTTTAAAACAAATAAAGAGTTTTGTTTACACTATTCTTAAACTTGATGGCAGATACATATTCGGACAAATAATTGAACAAATATTTAGATAGATATTTGGACAGATAGTTGAACATATACTCAGACTTTTTGTACTTCCAGTAACTATGTTATGATCAAGCCATTATTTTTCAGTCATTCTTCTAATCTGATTCTTTTTAAAAGTAAAGTAGAAATTTTCCAAACATATAAAGGGTATTGTTTACGCTATTCTTAAACTTGATGAAAAATAAATTTTTGGACAGATAGTTGAACAGTTATTTAGATAGATATTTGGACTGATAGTTGAACAAATATTCAGACTTTTGATACTTCCAGTAACTAGGTTATGATCAAGCTATTATTTTTCAGTCTTTCTAATCTGGTTCTTTTTAAAGCAAAGTAGAGATTTTTCAATCAAATAAAGAGTCTTGTTTACACTATTCTTAAACTTGGTGCAAATAGATATTTGAACAGATCGCTAAATATATATTTAGATAGATATTTGGACAGATAGTTGAACAAATATTCAGACTTTTGATACTTCTAGCAACTATGTTATGATCAAGCAATTATTTTTCAGTACTTCTAATCTGATTCTTTTTTAAAGCAAAGTAGAGACTTTCCAAACATATAAAGGGTATTGTTTACACTATTCTTAAATTTGATAACAAATAGATATTTAAATAGATACTTAAACAAATAGTTGGATAAATATGTGACAGATAGTTGGAGATACATCCAAATGAAGGTAGTTGACATTCTCACAAATAATTTGAACAATTATGTTACAGATAGTTTGACAAATGTTGATACTACTTAAATTTGAAGAAGATAAATACTTGACACTTTCAGACAGGTAGTTAGATATGTGATAGATAGTTGATCAAATATCCAAATGAGAGTTAGTAGACACTTTTTCAAACATATAATTTGACGGAATGACATAAATGTGATAGATTGTTTTAGACTTGCCTATATATTGATCAAAACAGTTGCATAAAATATGAAAACATTGTTGCCATCACGCACAAACTAAAAATGGAGGTAGTGAAGACACTCGATAGATCTCTAATAACTACTCGGCAGATTGTCATTAGCTATATTTGACAGTACTCTAGTTTTATGTCTAGTAAGTACTCGGGAGATTGTCATTACCTATTTGATTATGTCTCTTAGATATAACCAATGTATGTAAAATCGATATTATGGACGATATTTCGTCGATATTTCGATTTTTTGGAGTTACCTGAAAAATTCTCAAATATATCCCTAAATTTTCCGAATTTTTTCTATTTTTATCGATATTTTTGATATGTCCCCGATATTTTCGATATTTCCCAATATTTTCCGAAATTTCTGAAATTTCCGTAAACTTTTCACATTTAACATTTAGTTTGGTAAATGTCCAATCTTCACATGCTCAATATCCAATCCACCATTCACGTGACATGTCCAATACATGCAGAATTACATGGTAGAACAATCATTTAATGATTATTCTTCACAATACACATATAATTATGCACAGGGAGATGAAAAAAATAGTGTGAATTTCGAACCTCATAGGTCCCCTACGTGGTTTTGAAGTATTTATATATTTGATTTTGTGATGTGTGATGTGTAATATATTGTACAAAAGACATGATGACCTAGCTTCCCATAAGTTTTAGCCATCAAAAAATAAAAATAGAAATAGTAAATTATATTTTAATAATTATCAGCACTTAACACGTACTAATTCATATAGTAATATAGCAAATTCATGTCTTGATGTTTGATCAAAATTTTGTTTTCACATAAGGTAGATAATTGATCATGTAACAACCTCCAAAAGTTTCATTACAAATTTCCCTGTATTTTTATTAGTTTCCGTCATTTTCGTCAGAATTTTCACTGAATCGATATTTCATCGATATTTCCATCGATATATCCAAATTATGGAACGTCGATATATTCTCGATATCCGATATTTTACTCATCGGATATAACTACAAGAAATGAATGGTTTGATCACAGTGACTCGTCAAAACGCAATAGATTAGGTTGGGCGGGGAAAGTTGCCAACTTTCTTCTTGTTTATCTTGGTATGCAGCAGTTATCTCTGGCCAAAAACAGTGTTGTTAAACCATGTTTCCTGCGACACTTTAATGAAAAAGCCAAAAAGGATCCTACCCATTTTGGGTGGGTTCGGATATTTCTGAATGAAATCTTTGATGTTACATTATACAAAGAAATGATCGAAATGGTCTAAAAATTTGCATTACGAACATAGCCAGCAGCGAGAATAAATCATTTGCAAGGATTCTTTTCTTCTATAATTTTTGGGGTTTGCATATTAAAAGTTCAGAGGCAACCCCATCTGGTGATCATATTCTCGATCTTATGATCGACTCGAGACACAAAGGCACCCCATCGATGACCAAACTAAGTCAATTAGTTTCGTTACCATAAGGTAGCTAGGTCCTTCTCTTTGTCAGTCTCACAGAAGTGAACTTGAAGCGTCTCTTTTGTCTGCACTGTTGGTACTAACTTAGCCCGCTGGAGCCTGATACGTACAAGCGCTAGCATACAGCATTTGCCAGTGTCACGGTGATGACTTATCATCCACGTTGATCATACAATTTACTATTCCAATTTCTGTTTTATAGCTTATACTACTTTTCTATTAGCTAAATCATCAAATAAGAACACAATGATTCCTGTTAAAACATGGAACTTGCTCTTACTCAGGATCTTTGGTGGTGAAATCACAGGGTACAATAGGAGTAGAAAGACAAGTTGCTAGAGTCCATGAGCAGTCAGCATCATGAGGCTGCAGCATTCCTGGGAGACCAAGTGATTCAATTATCTCTTAAGAAAATGACTTCCTCTGCCTAAACACTTCACCTATCTTTGTTGCTACAATGTGGCACAGTGTCATTTGCAGGTAGCAAATAGTATATGACAGCAGACGCCAAAATCCCAGATTTCTTATGTGACATCTTCTGATATGGACATGCAAGTTAGCTATATGTAATTATGCATTCACACAATCACACATCACTGTTCTGAATGACACTAGCTATCTAAATTCCCAACTCTGCCTCATATAGCATGTAAATTAGTACCTCTGATATTATTTGATGTCCCTCCTTTGTTTATTCTACAGATTACTTGAAGCCGAGTAATAATTATGCAGCACATATCAATTGAAAAAAACAATTATGCAGAATATATAATTGTTAATAAATAGTAGGCGGCATGCCCTGAATGTTCCTCCACCCTTATATGACATACAGTGTAATGTAATTTCTGTATTATTCTACAGTTATCATTAGACACAAACCATCCTTTTGAATTGACCAACGTCTACATCTACTTCCATGTAACTCCAAACCCTAGCATTTCTTTTGAAGTTTGGTGGATCATTTTCTCTGAAAATGTATTACATTTCAAGTTGGTCTTGATGAATCCTGTTATGAAGCTTTCTTTTCTAATTTTAAAAAGCCAACATCATATTCAGCATCTGTATTTTTTTTGTCTTGTTCTGTTTCCACCACCTTCAGAACGTACTTAATCTCCTTCATTGTTGGTCATAATATTTATAGCTCTTTGAGCCATCCTCTTCAGCATATTATCTTGGAGGTGAATCCTAGGCAAGGTAGCTAGCTGAGATAACTAAGTAGAATTGTAAGAAACTATGGAGAAGAAAGTAAGCCAAGCATCGGTGAAGATATCTAAGCAAGAAAAGAAGGAGTTTAACAGTTTGATAAAACTCCTGAGGCCTAAAGTCTACATCACTGACTGCTCAAGCTTCAAGACTCTTGTGCAAGACCTCACCGGCAATGGAAGCGCAAATATTACAATTCCTACTTCCTCATCATACTCTCAGCATCGACAACACGAAGTACCAGTTGTAGTAGATGTTGAGGAGTATCAAGTAGAGCCTGAAAAAAGAAGTACTAGTGTGGATGTATCAAGTGCTGTTGCGTCGTTCAATACTTCTGAGCTGTGCAACCAAGAATTCTTTATGAACGACCAGGAACTTAACCAATTGTGTTACCAGATGTTCTCTGATGATGCAAGTCATACAACAACTACTAGCTTAGAAGGTTTATCATCACATTCCACAGCAGACCAAATGGTGAATATGTTGCCATTCGAGGATCTCGAGTCATGGCTTTTGAGCACTGAGCCTTTCGATCCCTTCAACATGAATGGTTTTGGTCAGATTGATCAAGAGGTCAGCGTATTTGACTATGAACTGTCAGGGCTACTATGATCATCAGATTGTACATTTTTGGACAAATCGATTCTCTAGGCTGTAATATTCTTCCCCTCTTCAGTCTTCACACTTTTGTACATTTACATGTACATAGCTGCCAATAGATGTATTTGCTCAGTTAATGCTGTTAAATTTTCTGCATAGAGAACCCCCATTTCCGCTTTTACAAATTACTGTCTTTGTAATTTGATCAATCTATACTTTGTCCCATCCATGTAATTTGATCCCCTCAACATTAATTAATGGTTATGGTCAAATTGATCAAGAGGTCAGCATATTCGACTAATCATTAATCAACATGGATGCTACTATGTATAGAGAACTCGGACTGGTTGTTATACAGTATATTTACTTTCTGAACATGATCCACTCTCCACTTTGACCTCAGGAGCTCCCCATGATCCAAGGATTCCTATAAACTCCTCCATTTGGGAAACAGAGAGACAAAAGCACCTTCAATTATTCAGTCCCTCATAAGCTATTGGGCCCTTCCCCCTTTAGTAAAGATCCCCTGCACTTGTATCATGCCTTTGTAATGAACCATTTTTAGTCTCCACTTTCCGGCGAGCGTCTCTTGGCGAAAAGAGACTGTAATCGTTCTTCTCCCTCCCGTAAACCCCTAAACCCAACACTGACTGACTTGAATTTGAGTGGCTGAGTAAGTTGCTCTCTATCTCTCTTCTTAACTTTTTAATTAATAAATTCTAAGCTTATGTTTGAATTGTCATGTAATGTCAGATTTGGATTTGATCTTCCGGTTGATTTTCATTGTAAAACAATTGAAATTTAAAAAACTAATCTGTTCATCGATCTTCCACTGCTAACGCAGAATTACCATCTGAATATCTCAGTATCATGTCAAACTGGCGAAGAGCAAAGCTCGTGTTTGATTCTTTCCTCACTTCAAGGATTAATGTAGCCAAAGATGTGCCCTGTCGCAAAGATTTGCTTAGTGCAGCAAATCGTAAGATGTTCCGTGGTGTTGTGACAATTGTGGGCTCTGGTGTTGTGATTGGCCTGTGTGTCTCAAAATTTGAGACTATTGCCTACCCGAACCGAACCCCACTTTGTGATTTTCAGCTCAAACTTGCAGAAGAAGCTGCAAGACTTGGTGCTTGAATCTCACAAAGTGGATGAGGAGAAGTTAAATGACAAAATTTTGCCCGGTAGACATCCGCAAACCATTCGTGTGATTATGGCGCATTGCGAATAGAATAACTGAGGCACTGCAGAGAGAGATAATAAGTGATCGGGAGGGCTCTAGAGTGCTCGCCACCTCACATTTGGATGGTATAAAGTGGAACATCTTTCTAGCAGTCTGCCCTGAGCAATTTGCAGGAGTCATGGACACCGGGACAATTGTGGTATTCACAGGGTTGCTCGATCATTTTGAACGAGACGAGGAGATTGCTATGATAATTTGTCATGAGGTATATACCAACTCGACTCGATCTTTCTTTTCAATACATTATTATGTGGAAGTGATTCATGTACTAAAGCACATTTAGAATTATGCATATTTTTCCTCAACACGACATGCAGTAGTTATCAAGTTATCAACGAATCAAACAAAACAAGTTATTTGATTTTGAACATATATATATGTTATGTTATGTTTTGTGTTGTGGTGTGTGTACTGGAGCACATATAGGTTGCGCATATCGTGGCTCGGCATGAAGTAGAGAAATTAACAAACCCCATGTTGCTTGTGACCTCTGCTCCAACGATTACTATTTCCCAAAGTTGACCACATTTTTCCACCACAGGTACGTTCATATTAACCATCGTCGTCACACTAATTGTAGCTAGGGTGATCACGTTGTCTTTGTTGATATGTAGGATGGAAATGGAAGCGGATTACATCGGGATGTTGTTGCTTGCTTCGGCAGGGTACAATCCTAGGGCTGCACCAGGTGTTCTCACAAAAATGGCAAAGCTTAGTGGTGAAGATACAGACAAGTATCATCATTTGTCCACACATCCAACCTGGAAAGAGAGAGCAGAAAATTTGGCTCAAGCTCACATCATGGAAGAAGCACTCTCCAGGTACAATCAGGAAATGAAGACATAGACGGGGACAGACACGTTTAAGTCCCGCCACCAGAACGGTAAGTGATGGATTTCTTAAAATAATTTAAGAGAATCTCTACTAGGACCTCTCAATTTGCTCATGTAGTCTTATATACAATCACAAATTTAAGCCCTAGAAGTTAAAGATCGCGGCGGTGAGTATGTGGATTAAGATGTTGAGTGATTTGGTTTTTAAATTTGAAGCTGTATAACTACATATCACTCTCGAACAAAATTCATAAGGTACAGGCGAAGGCTCGAAGCCATGAACCTTAACCCGCCAATGGTTTATTCTATGTCTTCCCTATCCCTAAACAGCTTCTTTACTAAACTGGTAGACATGCTTGCATATATATGAAGCTTAAGGCGAAGGGTGAGTGTACAGTTCGAGTATACCACTGCATAGTGATACCACTACTACCATTTACAAGGCAAAAAAGAACAGCGAACTATAAACTAAAATCAAGTATTGCATGCAAAAAAAAACAGCACCATGACTCAACTATACGTAAGAACCACATTGAAAAATGAGCTATTTATTCACCCCCAAAAATGAAAACATCAGCCTTTGTTATCTAGGAAGCGCAGCTGGTTGAGGGAGGAGCTGGAAGGCTATACAAGCATCAACAAATTGTGTGCATATTGTAACAATCTTCCTTGAGATGCCTGAAGTTTTGGTGTATATGTTGTCATTCCGGGATCTCGAGTCATGGCTTTTGAGCGCTGAGCCTTTCGATCCCTTCAACAGTAATGGTTATGATCAGATTGTATGTTCTTTACTTCATTTTCTAGGCTGTAAACATTCTTCGCCTCTTCACACTTGAGAGTACATTTACATGTACATAGCTAGCAATAGATGTATACTCGAAGTAGATCGAAAGAGTGAATCAACTGAACTAGAAAGTCATAAAAATGTTCTCATAAAATCATTATAGAGCTTCCCCAATTGAGAAGCCCTGTATGTAGTGCTCCTCAATTAATAGGAACAACTCTGGGAAACAGAGAGACCAAAAACATATGGAAAAGCTACCTCAGTCCCTCACAAAGGATCAAAGAATCAAATTCACTACAGCAGCTAGTGTTAAAAAAAAACGGTAATCGGACACGAATCGTTATGGTACTGATTATTGTGTAACCGATTACTCGGTGATTAATTGAGATTAATCAGAATCGGTATTTTTTTAATCTATTAAATAATATTATAATTAGTAATATATTAAAAAAATATCTAAAAGATCATTAACATCTCCAACGATACCCTATTTCACAAATAAAGTCAAATTTTAACTTTTCTTACGTAAAATATCACTCCAACGGGTACCCTAAAGCAAAGTTAAATGTAACTTTAAGTTAAATTTTGAAATTATATTTATCAAAAGTGGGGAGAGAAAATGACTTGAAGTCATATTCTCCATCTTTCAGTTTTTATTGTTTTAACGTTCAATTTAGTCTAGTTTAATTTTTAAGTAATTTTTTTACTACCTCACAAGTTATATATAGTCTAGCTATATTTAACTTTTAGACAATTTTAACTTTAAAATTTAAAACTCCATCATTGGAGAAGGTAAAATGATTAAGTAAAAAAAAATGTTAGGAAAGTGATCAAAATTGAACACATAGTTTAATATTAAAATAATAAACATAAGAGAATGCATTTCAAATAAGAAAATCACTCCATGCCAAATCTTCCTTGAAAAAATAAAATTGGGTTTTGGGTTGTTATTTTTAAATTTTGATTTCTCATTAAAAAAAAAATCTGGTTGTGTAGGCAGTGTAACACACCGATTAATCGGTGAATCGGCCGATTAATCGGTCTCTACACAGTTCACTGTGTAGGGGAGCAGGCCTTAATCTATGCAGTTTCTTACCGATTATCAATTACACACCGATTAATCGGCTGTGTAGACTGTGTTTTCGAACACTGACTACAGCTAGCTCCATGCTAAGCTAAGCTACCAAAGATTTGGTGTGAAATAAAAAGAAGAGACTGAGGTAGCTCCATGCTAAACAAAATAAATGCGGTTTCTTACATTCGGACTGCAGATTCCTATGGCAGCTGATGGGACCAATAAATTGCCGTAATTTCTGAGGAACAATATTCGGTTACCAAGATCAGTAACTTGCGTCCATCGAGGACCTTCATTTTGTTCAAGTTTGAACACTCGAAATTCATCAGTAAACTCCTCAGCGGGCAGGTGATCAGGTTTGTAGGAACCGCTCTGACTAACATATGTCATGAACAACTCTTTTGATGTTGCATCTTTGAATAGTTGAGTCACAACTTCACGTTTACTCCCGTACAGGACTCCATTATCACTCTCCACAAGTGGAGAAATGGACCGAACTGGCCAAGCAGGTTGAAGCATAACCAGCCTTTCAGACGTATAACTATTAGCACTTCGGCCCTCGGCATCTATGTGAATGTCAAATACGTATAAAACGTAGGGTGCATTCACAACCATAACATATAATTTCTCATTGATTATCTCTATACAGTAGTAGCGGCACCTGTGTTTTTCAAGCCCTTCAGCAAGCTCTACATCAAGAGTCTCAATGACGGTCCATGACTCATCGGAGGGTCTATAAAAAACCAAACCACAAGTCCAATGAGTAGCAACCACTGATTGGCCTAAAATAAATAGCCTTTATTTATTTAGAGTTTGATTAATATTATTGGACCGATGCTTACGGTCCGAATGACGAATGGTTTTTCTTAAGGAGGAAAGATTTCCTTAGCGATCTTATCATCAAGTTTTAGATTTTGATTGAAAGACCTAAAAAGTAAGATTTCAGGCAATTAGAGTCATTAAGTGAATCTAAATGTTAAGAATCGTAAAACAACTACAACAGGTCACTGTGTTTCCTGTATATAGGGAAAATATTTATGAACACAGGCACATTTGATTTTTTTTACACAGAGCTAGTCACAGTTGTTGCATTGTTGCACTGACTTCTCGACTGATCCCTGAGACGCTTCGGGAGGGCTATGGACCTGACTCGAGGATTTATAGAGTACCCAGGAGGGTTAGGACAAACACTTGACCTAGGCGTTCTTGTAACTTTGAGGAAAACAGACTCAAGTTACTGCCTCCACACATTACACAGTACCCAGGAGGGTTAGGACAAACACTTGACCTGGGTTTGTACACTTTTAGACTCGCATAATTTTTATGTACATTATGGTGAAAGACATAGTATTTATAGTTTTCAGATTAATGTGAAATATTATTTTCGTCCATTCACTATAACAGTTTTATTATTTTCTGTGCATTTTCTTGGGCTTTTCGGTTTAATTGCCCAGTTTGCAGAGTTCGTTTGAGGTCAAGCGTGCATGCAGATCAATGCATAGTGGCATGTACCGTAGGATCTGAGGTAAATCCTATGAGTTAGTATTCTCATCACTGTTGTTAGTTTAGAATGTCTTGCTGCTCTGATGTCGCAAACAATTTATAATTGCTATTTTTAGCTTTTAGTTGATATAAAAGAAAATAGTTCCTTCATTTATTGCTTTTGAGTTTTGGATCTCTAGTTTGATTTTTGTGTAATTTGAGTAGACACTTGGATTAGTAGGGTCATTAGAGTCTAACTCTGGTTTAGGCAACTAAATCGGGGTCGGGTTCTTTCAGTTGAGGAGAAAGGAAAAACTATAAAGATAACCCCTAGCAGGCGGCAGAATTTGCAGTACAGGTTTGAAGTAGCCAAGTGAGCATTGAAAGCTTTAGACATGGGCATTATCCAACCAGAGCAATTGACTTACACACCTGAGCAATTACGAAGGCGCTTGAATGCCTTAGCAGCTAATCTCACTGTGATTTTTGGGAAGAAGTCCCATGAACCTAAGGATCGGGCAGCCAAATCCAATGTCTTTGCTCGAAACCTAGATTTGCTCACCAGGATTCCAGAACCTATACCAGAGGTTCCCCAGGACCATAGGTGGTCCAGAAACAATAAACAGGGTGTTCAAAGCAACAAAGATTTCACACCAGTCACACTTAAGATTTTTCAACATGCAATTGAACCTACCGGAGGCTATATTGCTTCGAGTGAGGCAAATGAACTTAGGTGGAGGCCAAAACCACTGATAGAAGAAGAGAGGAAACAAGTAGCTAACCAAAACACGGCGGCTTCTTCCTCTGCAGTGGCCTGTTCTCGCCAGGGAGAATAGAACCTACACCTGAGGTTCCATTTGAGGATGACTTGGTAGCGACCTTCGAGGCCGTAATCCCTGTCGACCATGACATGGCAGAGGCCAAACTATAAAATAGGGGTGTAGAGTTAAACGTCGATAATGATGAGGATGAGGAATTGCTGGACTACGACAAAGATGAAGAAGTGGAAGTACAAGGATATGATAATGAATTAGATATAAACATGGTGTTTGTCCTACCTTCCAAATTCGCCGGATCTCCAGTTGGGGCACCGTGTCTCCTTCCTTCCATTCCTAGAGAGGTCACCATGGATCGAAGAAGAAACATCAACAGCTTGGCAGCAGCGACCGACAAAGAAGACAGACCAAAACAATTGTTGCTCACCAAACAGTCAGAGATCGATTTGTCCCTCAGGAAGGCCTACATGTTGCTCAGAAAGCCAATGTTGAATATGGTTATGCACATGAGACCATTGTACATCACTGGCAGAGTCCAAGGGATTCAAATCAATAAACTCTTGGTGGACTCCAGAGTCACGGTGAATATTATTATTGTCAAAGCCATGGCACTACTAGGTATTCCTAAGTCTGCCATTTAGGAGACAGCCCTCAACGTCAGGAACTTTCAAGGTAGCATATCTAAAACTTTGGGCGTCGTTTTCCTTCATATGCAGGTTGGACCAGTAGTTGGTACACACACTTTCTTCATTGCAGAATACACAACACCACACAGTGGAATCTTGGGCCGAGATTGGATCCACCGGAGTTACTGTGTGCCATCATCTCTTCATCAGCAGATGGTGCTCTGGAATATGGAATATGGAAAGGCAGAAATCATCGATGTTGACCAACGACCATACTTAGTGTCTGCCAATGCTCTGGATGTTAGTTACTACAACGGTGATATGAGGCCATTGAAAGTATGTGATGTTGACAACAAGGGATGCCTCGTAGGGGTGACGACCTCTCAACTAGCTTAGTGGGGAATCATGCAAGCAAGCAAGGATGTTCACCGCCCATTCACCATTGAGCTCCCTCAAATTTCAGCTCAATGATACAACCTCTATCGAGTATAGAGGCAGATGCTTGTTTCTCTCTTCATGATCGACTTAATAACTACCTAATGGAGAGCCAAGTCTATGACCATGTTCTAATGATTGCAGCATTGGAATGCATCGATGATGATGTGTTACATGAATTAGACATGGAGAAGCTAATTTAGTTAGCCCCAGCTACCTTGGATGATACTCCACCTAAAGTTAAGGACCCTGTGGAGAAGATTAATTTGGGGACCTCATAAGAGCCAACGACTATGGCTATTAGTACATTCTTAGAGACTGAAAAACGTAAGATACTTATTGCATTGCTACACGAGTACGTCGATTTCTTTGCAGAAAAGTATGAGGACATGCCAGGATTATCGCCAGATCTTGTATGTCATCACTTACCTATCATATAGGGTAAGAAGCCGATGAAGCAAGAGATGCGTCACATGAAAACTGAAACAACAATCTTAGTCAAAGAAGAAATCGAGAAGAGGCTTAAGTCTGGCATCATTCGCGTGGCCAAATATAATGAGTGGGTGTCCAACGTCGTTCCAATCAAGAAAAAAAATGGGAAGATGAGGGTATGTGTTGACTACCATGACCTCAATAATGCCAGGCCAAAGGACGCCTACCCAATGCATGTGGCAGACTTACTGGTCAATTCAGTTGCTCGCCATGAGATGTTGTCATTCATGGATGACACAGCAGGCTACCACCAGATTCTAGTGGCAGAAGCTGATAAGCACAAGATGGCATTTCAATGTCTTAGTTTCGCTGGCGTCTTTGAGTATGTGGACATTCCATTTAGACTCAAGAACACAAGGGAAACCTACCAAAGGGCTATGAATATGATCTTCCATGACCTCATAGGTAAATCTATAGAAGTATATATTGATGATGTGGTAGTTAAGACCAAACACTGAACCATTCACGTGGACGACTTAAGAAAGGTCTTCGACCGTATGAGACTACATCAGTTGAAGATGAACCCAACTAAATGTGTCTTTAGGGTTCAGGCGGGTGATTTTCTAGGTTTCTTAGTCTACTAGCGAGGGATCGAAGTGCCTGACGATAAGAAATAAGCAGTAATTAATGTTAGCTTGCCAAAGGACACGAAAGAGCTTCGACGTCTGCTGGGTAGGATAAACTTTATGTGACGATTCATCGCCAATGAGGCATGTAAGGTTTAGCCATTCTCATCGCTACTAAAGTTACAGAATTAAAATGACTTTGTTTATGAGCCTATTCACCAAGAGGCTTTCGATGCTATCAAGATGTATTTGGCTAACCCGCAAGTTTTGGTCCCACCAATGCCAGGGGTACTTGTTAAGCTATACATCTCAACTACAGAGAAGTTCATTAGAATTTTGTTGGCACTGGACAACACTACTTGCACCGAACGTGCCATTTTCTACCTTAGTTGAACGTTGACGGATTTTGAAACACGGTACTCGCCAATGGAGAAATTGTGCATAGCTTTATATTTTTCAAGATGTAAGTTGAGGTATTACATGCTATCCTTTACAACATGTGTCATTGCTCAAACAGATATGGTAAAGTATATGCTTTCACGACCTATACTAAGAGGCCAAATTGGGAAATGGATCTTGGCAATTTCTAAATTTTCCCTACAATATGTGCCACAGAAGGCAGTGAAGGGCCAGGCGATGGCCGATTTTCTCGCCCACCATCTAATGCTAGATGCCCGCAAAGGTAAGGTCTTGAAGTTAGCTCATATTTCACTCACTTCTTGGTTCTTATATTTTGATTGTTCGAGTACTAGCACAATGGTTGGGGCAAATATTGCTTTAGTCAACCCAGATGAGGGAACTTTCTCTTATTCCTTTAGATTGGACTTCCATTGCACTAAAAACCAATCTGAGTCCGAGTACAAAGCACTCATTATTGGCCTAGAAATTGAGTTGGATTTAGAGGTCACAGATGTTATTATTCGTGGAGACTCTCTTCTTATTATCAGACAACTAGAGAAGAAGTATAAGGCATGGCCATTCTTAAAACCTTATGCTAAACATGCCTGTGACTTACTGAAACTATTCATAGAGGTGGGCAAAACCAAGTTGCAAACGAGTTGGCCCAGCTTGCCACAGGTGTGAGTCTACAAGATAGAGTCCGTGAGCGTATTCTGAAGGTCGGACTTTGCCTTCTTTATTTTCCAGGCAGGAAGACAACAATGAATGGTATGTCACAACCTTTAACCACATCAATTGGCGGCTACATATCATCTCTTACATCCACGACCTCAATGCACTAATGGATAAGTGTATTCGTTTCCTTGCTCCCAATTACGTGCTCAGGAATGGCAAATTTTTTAGGCGAAGTGAGAAAGGTGTGCTACTTCGATGCATTTGTAGGCGAGCTGCCAAACATCTAAAGAGAAAAGTACACTTAGGGGCAGCATGGGCACACCAGGTTGGTCCGAAGATGCATTGGTAATTGCGACACCATGGATATTACTGGCTCAGTATACTCAAGGACAGTATCACTTTCGCCAAGGGCTGTGAAGATTGCCAAGCTCATTGCCCCATTAGTCACTTACCTAATATCCCTATGTAACTCATTATCAAGCCTTGGCCTGCATGCGGATGGGCTTTGGACTTGATTGTGATGATTCACCCCTATTCGTCCGAATGGCCCAAGTTCATTATCATGGCTACGGATTTCTTCACTAAGTGGGTGGAAGCTAGGCCTTTAAGAGTGACCTTGACACATACCATTTGTCATTTTATTTGAAGATATTCTATATCAATTTGGTATACCATAATGTTTTGTTTCAGACAAAAAAGCAGCATTCATGTCTAGCGAGGTGGACAAGCTTATGAAAAATTTGGGCATTCATTTCCTTCATTTTACTCCCTATTATGCTCAGTCCAATGGCCAGGTGGAGGCGAGCATAAACTCATGTTGCACATCCTTAGGCAGATGATTGCCAGCAATGCTCACCTATGGCATGCTGAATTGTTCAACACACTTTGGGCTTATCGTACGAGCAAACGAAACTCCACAGGGACAACTCCTTATGCTTTGATTTTTGGATATAATGTTGTTTTACCTTTGGAGCTCAATGTTCAGTCTTTAAGAGTTATGGAACAACACGACTTAATTGGCGAAAACTATGTCCAGGCAATGTGGCAAGAACACAAGGATATCCCGGACTTAGACGTGCAGCATCTAGAGGCCTATGAACACTTGTGTGCTGAAAAGCGAAATGTTGCTAGATCATATGATAAGTGCACAAGGGGAAAGAGCTTCGCCGAAGGTGAACTCGTGTGGAAAACAGTATTACCCATTGATGAGAAACTTGAAGGACGCGACAAGTGGTCTGGAAAATAGGAAGTATTGTACATTGTTGATCATATCCAGGGTCATGGGGCTGTCTATCTTCGGGACCGCGACGGTATAATTCATGCTAATCCCATTAATGGTTGTTTCCTTAAGAAGTACATCCATCCAGTATAGAAGTATGATGACCCGCCTGGTGCAGCATAATTGAGTTGGCTCAAGCTCGCTTACCTTTGCTCCCCTGATCAAACTCAAGGGGCAACCCCTATAGTACTCTTTCCTAAGCCAATTCTTGTGGCTCAACACCAACATCAGTATCAATGTAATAATCTTGTTATTACGCAAAGCCAATATTTGTGGCTAACGTTATCAATGAATACAGTCTCTTTTGCTGGAATACCTCACCTTTACGGTGCATAGTACATACAGTAAAATTACATAGAATCAATCTTATTTAAGGTAAAAGTGTTACAAAAGCTTTGCGGCCTTGAGCTCTGATACCATGGAAATACAAATTTGCTTGCAAGTAAAAACCAGAAGGTCTACGTAAAGAAGAAGAAAGGGACATCAAGAGACAAAAGAAAGGAAACTAGACCAACACGCCAAAGCTAAACAAGACAAAGGGGAGCCCTTTTGTCTCTTTCCTCATTGGCGTCGATGAGCTAGTTTCCACCTTGGTGTCCACCCCGGGAACGAGTCGATAGCCAACGATGCCTCGCTATACACCTCTATAGATCTACCATCTATGTAAATGGGGAGTGGTAGGCCCGCAACTCTGACACTTTTCAGCAAGAACAACTTTGTATGAAGGTGCCCTCAGCTCTCCCTTGAAGGCAAAAGCAGAGTTATGGCTAGCGAGGGGGTGGACGCGACATCATTCCCGTCGTTTGGATTCAGCTACTCCTGAAAAGCTGGGGCAACTTTACCAAGGTCAAACCTGAGCATAGATATTGCTATCTAGCCCAGGTCTGGGGCGTGGATATTGTTATCTAGAGCTTAAACTTGAAGCAAGAACATATGGAGGGTTTGCTTTCAGAAGGAACCAAACAAAGTATTATGGAGAAGACATTTCTCTGGAGTTATTTGGGAAAGAAGATGAAATAGCTTAAGTGTTAGAAGTCAGAGGTGATATTTATAAAAGTCTAACCTTAAAGGCTTTACATGTAACCGAGCGGTTAAAATAAACGAATCAATTCACCTTTAATGGTGATTGACATGAAATTTGTTGTTATGATGGTTCATCCCTTACAATTAAAGGATAGTAATGATAATTCATTCTCAGACAGTTGAAGGGAAGGAAGCGTGCTCCTTGGAAATCGAAGGATTTAACTGCACGTTTCGTTGAGTTTAGTTCCCTGTTTGAAAGTGGGCTATAATTAGACTTTCCTATAATTAGTTCCGCCAAAGCATTGTTTTACTCCGTGATAGTCTTGTAAAGATCTTAAAGTTGCTTGAAGTCGGACTGCACTAGTTTTTCCTACTCTTTCTTTGCTTCTGAGTGTTGTGTGAAGCGGTGGTACAAGTCATTCTGGCCGGACTGTGATTCCTGGAGGTCATGAAGATCCTGTTGGTACTGGGCAAGCGGGGAAACAAGCTCACTAGGGTCAATCCTCAACAGTTCGGTAACCTCATCCAAAGGGGTATTGAGGACCTTAGGCTTGTTCGTATCAGTGGTGAAGAGTTTCCGAATGGTGTCCTTAGCTTTAGTAATATTTTTTGGATCAGGATCCATGGATAAGATCTTCGCGAACAATGCCTCAAGTTCTCGGGCTTGTTGGGAGTAGAGAGCAGTGTTAGAAGTGGGCCTAGAAGTACTTGGGGCCTGCGTTACCTTGAGGCTGGGTATATTATGAAGCTCACCTGCCAAGCCTTGCTCGCCAAGGGCATTCTGAAGAGCATTGGCAAGGTTGTCCCTCTCGTTGGTAGACAACACCAAAGCGTTGTTTGGAGTAGAGTTTGGTTGAGGAGTGGTCGTATCCACGGTTCTCTCCAACGAACGCTCTTCGAGGGTAGGTTGTGACGACCTGAACCAGAATCAGTTGTGTATTCTGCACGATTCCCGAGATTGGTCATAGTCGCAGTTTTACGTTATATATGTGGTTTGTCGATTCTATTCGCGACTATATTTTCGGCCAAGAATTTGAGTTGAGTGTCTTCATAGAAATTGTAGAGTACATGATTTCGAGCTCGAGGGCGGTTCCGGATGATTTTTTCAATAACCGAGGAATATAATACGAATATCTGAAGTTTCAGTTTTCGACGAGTTTATCTGATTGTTTCGTGTTTATCCGAATCGTGATGGTTATCCATTTTGAATCGTCGATCGACCCGAGGCGCAAGTATAAATATCGGAAATAATCGTAAAATAGTCGCAAAACACTGTTTGACGTTGACCGAGCTTTGACTTTCCAAATTGGGAAAGTTGACCGTTGACCGCGAAAAGGGAAAGTTTCCCGTTTTGGCTTTGCCGTCCGACCTGCTTATTCCGGCCACCTCCGGTCAAGTGAAGGGAGATCGAGATTGAGAGCGTGATTGTGCTTCTGGCGAGGGATTTTCCGCCGGGCCACGAGTTTAGCGCGAGTGCGCGTTACGCGAGTCTGTGAGTGGACATTTCTTTTCACGGATTGTTTGCGAGTCTTTTATATACGTTTTAGGAACTTGAGCATGCAGTATGATCATGGTTTTACGAGCATAAGATTTCATACGAGATTATGTTTATTATGAGCATGTGTTATACGATTATGCCTATACCAGTATATAGTATGTAAAATGCATATATATATTGTTTCGTGCCTTTGCATCGAACTGTTTATGATTTGATTTACACAGAGTACAGTCTCAGTTACGTTGTTGTATCGATACACTTGCCTCTCGGCTGATCCCCGATGGTAGGCCCACCAGGAAGGGCAGAACCCCGACCTGACCGGCGAGGGGCAGTACCCCGAAACCGAGGCCTTTCTGGCTATGAATCATGTGGAAGTCAGGGACTCCGTGATTCTGACTGTACTAGCACGGATGTGTCCATGAGTGACCCCGTGAGATTTTTCATGCATGCTCTGTTTACGAGTTGGAGTCAACGTCTCCTTGTATACTATTTGATTTATTTATATTTCGACTTACATATGTTTTTATAACATATATTACTCGGTGAAAGACATTTATTTTCGTCTACTCACTCTAACAGTTTTCATGTCTTTCCCCTGGGCTTTTCGGCTTCTGTGCCCAGTTTGCAGTTCAGGTTCTGGTGTTTCACGTCGTGGTGGGAGGCTAGTGATCCGAGCTACCTGTTTTTTCCAGTAGGTTCTTGTTTCGCCTACTGATGTGTATATTGTATATATTTACACTAGTGGTCGCTCTGATACACTCTGATACGTGTTTATATGGATTTTCTCGGATATACTATATATAGTACAGTATGTTTACTGTTTATTGTTTATATTATGATGTTGAGAAATCCGGATGGGATTGGTGCCCACGGTTTGGCTTTTGTGGCATAGGACGAAGTGTTATTTTCTGGGTGCAGGTTTATGCAATTCCACGTTAGTAACGAAACTCTGCCGAAATTTCGAAAGATTTTTGTTGGTTCGTATTTTCAGAAGGGATTCGATTCCGATTTAGGCAACTGAATCGGGATTGGGTCCTTTCAGCTTGGTATCAGAGCATTAGGTTGTCAGATTCTGTAGACTCTTGTAGTTGTGACGCTTAGGGTATTTGAGCTTATACAGCATGACTGGAGTGATGATCCGACTGGCCAGTGGTACTCATCAATACTTTGGGTGTTGTGTGTTCTCAAATATCTGCGGTTTCATGATTACGTTCTTTTTTCTTGTACCTAATGCTTGTCTTGTATCAGTAGGATGCCTCCTCGACGTGGTCCCCGTGTTGATCGGGATGAGGATCCTGATGAGGATCGCCGAACGCGCGACTTGCTGATGCGAGTGCTGCGTTTGGAAGAGCGTTTTGACCCTGTGGTTAAGGCTCGTACTGCTGGTGCTATTGTGTTTTTAGGTTTAGTTGATCCAGAGATATGCGAGGCATGGTTGGTTCAGATTGAACGTGTATGTGAGCGTCTGCAGTTTACTCCTGAGCAGATGACAGTGGCATCAGTCGGTTTACTTGAGGGTGATGCATACTTTTGGTGGGTTAGCACCGACAGAGTTCCAGCTGATACTCCGTGGACTTTGTTCCGTGATCTGTTTATGCGGAGGTACTTTAATCAGGCTACCCAGCAGCGCAAGTATGAGGAGTTTACGAACTTGAGGCAGGGCAGTTTGTCTGTACTTGAGTATCGGGACCGGTTTACCCGTTTGTCTCGTTTTGCGCGGGATATTGTGGCTACTGAGGAAGCCAAGTGTCGCAGGTTTGAGCTAGGATTGAATATAAATATCAAGGCGACTCTGACTACGATGTCTCGGAACAAATTTGATGAGTTTGTCAGTGCAGCACTCCGAGGTGAGGACATAGAGAAGGAGAGGCAGCAGAGATACCAGCCGAGACGGTTTGAGGAGGGTGGACCGAGTCAGGGGCCTTCGAAAAGGCAGAGTTCTGATACTTTCGGTTCAGCTTCATCTTCTGGCGGTGGATCTTATCGACCACCAGCTAGTGTACCCAGATCGAGACCGAGATGGAGGAGAGATAGACCGCAGTGACCACAGGCTAGTGCAGGTTCCAGCGGTTCCAGTTATCCTCGGCGTACTGGTGGTTCATTTGTTGTACCGAGGGAGTATCCATTGTGCAATAGGTATCATCTTGGTTCATGTCAGCGAGGTACCCTCAACTGTTATCGTTGTGGCCAGGTGGGTCACTATGCGAGGGCGTGTCCTCAGTTGGTTGGTGCTGGTGATCAGGCAGCTCAGAGTTCCGGAGGAGAGCGAGGTGCCACTTCGGGAGCGCGACCAGCACAGTTTGCAGTCTAGGGTAGGCAGCAGGGACAGCCCAGCGAGGATGACCAGCAGGACATGCGAGAGTTCATGCTATGACTCTACGTGAGGGCAAAGCTTCACCGGAGGTCGTTATCGGTACGTTACATGTCTTTGGTATTCCAGTACTTGCATTGTTAGATCCAGGTGCCACAGATTTATTCATATCATTTAGACTATCATCATTGGCTATGGTACCTGCATCTCCACTTCCGGGGTTATGGAGAGTGTTGTATCCGTCAGGTGAGGTTGTGAGCATCGGTTGGGTGTACAGAGACTGTGAGGTGTTTATTGATGGTCATGGATTAGCCGCAGATCTGTTATTGCTTGATATTGTGGATTTTGATCTGATCTTGGGTATGGACTTCTTGGAGACGCACTGGGCCATGTTTAACTGTCACAAGAAGGAGGTCGCGTTTCGACGACCAGGGTTACCCGAGATACTGTTCCGTGGCGAGAAGAACACATCACTACCGTGTTTGATTTCCGCGATGAGGGCGGATCGGTTGATGAAGAAGGGTTGTGTCGCTTACTTAGCCCATGTTGTGGACACTACAGCTGCAATGTCGGATCTTGGTAGTATTGAGGTTGTGTCTGAGTTTCCGGATGTGTTTCCAGCGGAGTTACCTGGTATACCCCCTGTGCGGGAGATTGATTTTACTATTGAGTTGTTTCCAGGTACAGGACCGATTTCCCAGACACCGTATCGTATGGCGCCTGCGGAGTTGAAGGAGTTGCAGATTCAGCTCCAGGAGTTGCTAGAGAAGGGTTTTATTCGACCGAGTGTTTCTCCGTGGGGAGCCCCAGTGTTGTTTGTGCGGAAGAAGGATGGGTCCATGCGTTTTTGCATCGACTACCGGAAGCTGAATCAGGTAACAGTGAAGAACAAGTATCCGTTGCCGCGGATTGATGATTTGTTCGATCAGCTGAAGGGTGCATCAGTCTTTTCGAAGATTGACCTTCGATCCGGTTATCACCAGTTGAGGATTCAGGATTCGGATGTGGTCAAGACAGCTTTTAGGTCGCGGTATGGGCATTATGAGTTCTTGGTTATGCCGTTTGGTTTGACCAACGCCCCCGCAGCTTTCATGGACTTGATGAATCAGGTGTTCAGACGGTTCCTGGATAAGTTCATGATTGTATTCATTGACGATATTTTGATTTATTCCAGGAGTGTGGGCCAGCACAAGAAGCATTTGCGAGCAGTGTTGCGGACTTTGCGGAACCATCAGTTGTTCATGAAGTTTAGCAAGTGTGAGTTCTGGTTGGATAGTGTGAAGTCTCTGGGCCACGTGATTTCGGTCGAGGGAGTCAGTGTTGATCCTGACAAGATCGAGGCCATACTGAACTGGAGTAGACCCACTACTATGCCGGAGATTCGGAGTTTCTTGGGTTTAGCAGGCTATTACCGGCGGTTTGTACAGGATTTCTCCCGGATTGCTACATCACTGACCAGATTGACGAAGAAGGGCATCAAGTTTGAGTGGTCTGATGCGTGCGAGGAGAGTTATTTGCTCCTGAAGGAGAGATTGACTACCGCACCGGTTCTGACATTGCCAGACGATAGTGGTGAATTTGTAGTATATAGTAATGCGTCGAAGTTGGGGCTTGGCTGTGTATTGATGCAGCATGGTAGAGTTGTAGCATATGGTTCCAGGCAGTTGAAACCACATGAGGCCAACTATCCGACGCATGATTTGGAGTTAGCCGCTATTGTGTTAGCGTTGAAGAGTTGGAGACATTACCTGTACGGAGCTCAGTGTAAGATCTTCACCGACCATAAAAGTCTTACGTACTTGCAGACGCATCCGGATCTGAACATGAGGCAGCGCCGGTGGATGGAGTTGATTAATGATTATGATTGCACATTTGAGTACCATCCAGGGAAGGCCAATGTTGTAGCAGATGCACTTAGCCGGAAATCTGGAGCCCCGTTGTTTCATATGTGTGTGGCCAGAGTGTCGATGTTAGCCGAGCTTCGAGCTACGGGTGCTGAGTTCGGGTATGATGACGAGGGAGCTTTATTGGCCAGTTTTTAGGTTCGACCCGTATTGATTGATCAGGTACGTGAGGCTCAGGATTCAGATTCCTACTTGTTGGGCAAGAAGACCATGATACGGAATGGTGTGCCTACAGAGTTTCGATTGAGCGACGACGGTACGTTGTTGTTCAGAGGCAAGTTGTGTGTACCCAAAGATGAGAGCCTGAAGAAGGAGATTCTGGACGAGGCCCATAGTTCAGCATATGCGATGCATCCCGGAGGTACGAAGATGTTTCATACACTTCGAGCATACTACTGGTGGTGCAACATGAAGCAGGAGATCACCACATATGTGAGTCGATGTTTGATCTGTCAGCAGGTGAAAGCGGAGAGGCAGAAACTTGCCGGAAAACTACAGCCACTTGAGATTCCAGTTTGGAAGTGGGAGCACATTACGATGGATTTCGTCTATCAGTTGCCGGGTACTTCGACGGGCAACACTGGCATTTGGGTTATTGTGGATCGATTGACGAAATCCGCTCACTTTCTTGCACTTCCGGGGAAGATATCAGTGGGCAGATTGGCCAAGTTGTACTTATCAGAGATTGTTCGCTTGTATGGTATGCATGTGTCCATTATTTCTGACCGAGATAGTCAGTTTACTTCTGAGTTTTGGCAGGCGTTGCAGCGAGCTTTGGGCACGAGGTTGCGATTCAGTACAGTTTTTCATCCTCAGACTGACGGGCAGTCCGAGCGGACCATTCAGACTCTTGAGGATATGCTGCGTTCATGTGTGTTGCAGTTCCGCGGAAATTGGGATCAGCAGTTACATTTGATTGAGTTCGCCTACAATAACAGCTACCAGGCTAGTATTGAGATGACACCGTACGAGGCCCTATACGGGAAGCAGTGTCGCACTCCATTGTGTTGGAGTGAGGTGCTGGCTTATTGGTCCAGATTTGGTAAAGAGTACGATGGAGGACATACAGGTTATTCGGGATCGATTGAAGATCGCCCAGGATCGGCAGAAGAGTTATGCGGACGTGAGGAGGAAGAGCCTCGAGTTTGAGGTAGGCGATTGGGTTTTCCTGAAACTATCTTCGTGGAGGGGAGTTGTGCATTTCGGGAAGCGTGGCAAGCTTCGACCACGGTACATTGGTCCGTATGAGATTACAGAGAGGGTTGGAGCTGTTGCTTACAGACTTGAGTTACCAGCTGAGATGGCTCGTGTTCATGATGTCTTCCATGTTTCTATGTTGCGGAAGTACATCTCAGATCCTTCATATGTGTTAGCTCCACAGCAGTTGCCGATCAGGGAGGATTTGACGTACGTAGAGGAGCCAGTGCAGATTCTCGATCGTCGTGAGCAGGAGTTGAGGCACCGTGTGATCCCGCTAGTGAAGGTCTTGTGGCAGAATCACTCAGTTGAGAAGGCCACCTGAGAGACTGAGCAGCGTATGCGGGAGCCATATCCTTATCTGTTCACTTGACAGGTACGTAAATTTCGAGGTCGAAATTTTTTTAAGGGGGGTAGATTTGTGACGACCCGAACCAGAATCAGTTGTGTATTCTGCACGATTCCCGAGATTGGTCATAGTCGCAGTTTTACGTTATATATGTGGTTTGTCGATTCTATTCGCGACTATGTTTTCAGACGAGAATTTGACTTGAGTGTCTTCACAGAAATTGTAGAGTACGTGATTTCGAGCTCGAAGGCGGTTCCAGATGATTTTTCCGATAACCGAGGAATATAATACGAATATCTGAAGTTTCAATTTTCGACGAGTTTATCTGATTGTTTCGTGTTTATCCGAATCGTGATGGTTATCCATTTCGAATCGTCGATCGACCCGAGGCGCGAGCATAAATATCGGAAATAGTCGTAAAAATAGTCGCAAAACAGTGTTTGACGTTGACCGAGCTTTGACATTCCAAATTGGGAAAGTTGACCGTTGACCGCGAAAAGGGAAAGTTTCCCGTTTTGGCTTTGCCGTCCGACCTGCTTATTCCGGCCACCTCCGGTCAAGTGAAGGGAGATCGAGATCGAGAGCGTGATTGTGCTTTTGGCGAGGGATTTTCCGCCGGGCCACGAGTTTAGCGCGAGTGCGCGTTACGCGAGTCTGTGAGTGGACATTTCTTTTCACGGATTGTTTGCGAGTCTTTTATATACGTTTTAGGAACTTGAGCATGCAGTATGATCATGGTTTTACGAGCATAAGATTTCATACGAGATTATGTTTATTATGAGCATGTGTTATACGATTATGCCTATACCAGTATATAGTATGTAAAATGCATATATATATTGTTTCGTGCATTTGCATCGAACTGTTTATGATTTGATTTACACAGAGTACAGTCTCAGTTACGTTGTTATATCGATACACTTGCCTCTCGGCTGATTCCCGATGGTAGGCCCACCAGGAAGGGCAGAACCCCGACCTGACCGGCGAGGGGCAGTACCCCGAAATCGAGGCCTTTCTGGCTATGAATCACGTGGAAGTCAGAGACTCCGTGATTCTGACTGTACTAGCACGGATGTGTCCATGAGTGACCCCGTGAGATTTTTCATGCATGCTCTGTTTACGAGTTGGAGTCAGCGTCTCCTCGTATACTATTTGATTTATTTATATTTCGACTCGCATATGTTTTTATAACATATATTACTCGGTGAAAGACATTTATTTTCGTCCACTCACTCTAACAGTTTTCATGTCTTTCCCCTGGGCTTTTCGGTTTCCGTGCCCAGTTTGCAGTTCAGGTTCTGGTGTTTCACGTCGTGGTGGGAGGCTAGTGATCCGAGCTACCTGTGTTTTCCAGTAGGTTCTTGTTTCGCCTACTGATGTGTATATTGTATATATTTACACTAGAGGTCGCTCTGATACACTCTGATACGTGTTTATACAGATTTTCTCGGATATACTATATATAGTACACACTACCACATATTGACTCATTGCGGGCGACTTTTAAGTCGCCGGCAATGTTTTTGGACATTACCGGCCAAAATTCGCCGGCAATGAGTCAATATGTGGTAGTGACAGTATGTTTACTGTTTATTGTTTATATTATGATGTCGAGAAATCCGGATGGGATTGGTGCCCATGGTTTGGCTTTTGTGGCATAGGACGAAGTGTTATTTTCTGGGTGCAGGTTTATGCAATTCCACGTTAGTAACGAAACTCTGCCGAAATTTCGAAACATTTTTGTTGGTTCGTATTTTCAGAAGGGATTCGATTCCGATTTAGGAAACTGAATCGGGATTGGGTCCTTTCAAGGTTCTGTAAAGTTTAGTGTGGACAAAGCTACATGAACCTAGCGAGATAAGTAGTGAATATCACGTACCTAGAGCATAAGAGTAAAAAAACACAAGTGGAAAAATAGGTACCTCTTGCTCGCCAGAGAATGCTGGACGGATGAAGAGGGAACATGTAGTGGTCGAGCTGCCAGAATCTCTGGTTGCTCTTCATTTTCAAGAGGCACCCCAAGTATTTGCTTAGGATCATAGTGCGTGGTGTGAAAGGAGAAGGAAGCGTCTGCGAAAGTGAAGGTGGTTATTTCCTCGCCAGTGTTGTGGGTGTCATCGAAAACTCCAATGTGATGGTTGTTTTGAGAGGCAACATCCTCATTTCTGTTTGCATCAACACAGCCCTCAGGAAGTGCGTTCGTCATAGAGCATGCCTCAGTTTGGGTTTCCTTAGGGAATATATCCTATAGACAAACAAAGTTTAGAGATCACGAGGAATAGCTAACAGTACTTATCACGCAAGTATAAACACTTACCTCATGAGGAGAATTGGCAGAAGGTTGAATAAGAAGCCGATGGCGTTCCCATTCACTCGTGAAGGACGTATATTCGTCACACATTTGTCAGGGTATGTTCACAGTTTGGGCATTGCCAAACGGGATAGACTATCCTTGCCATTGATCAACCCAGTGGTGGGGCAGTGTTTCTCCCTAAAATTACAGCTTTGTTTCATCATCGGCCCCGAAGTGACGGCCAAGCTAGGTCAAGGGCATTGAGATAGAGCAACTATAGAGGTTGCATGGTCGTTTGGTGATCTCAAGTTGATGACGCAGGTCGCTGGCGACACGATTTGGGGAAGGGGTCTGAGTGTGTCTGCGAGGATTCTGAAAAACAACGGTTAATTGTTGAAATCTCTATGGGACATTAGTACTTAATGATATGAGTAAAAGTTAACTTATAGGTCGTGGGGATTCAGCTGCCTCGTTCATATCTTCCATCTCCCGGTCAAAGTTCGAAGGGATGGTGCGTTTGTTGTGGCGGGGATGTCGCTTGCCGAGTGGAGGATTTCCTTCAGGGCTGCTTGTGAGAGTGCATTTGTGTTGGCGAGTGTCCGAATAGAGACACTGTTGAGGCGTTAATATCATTATCAATATCTGTGGCAAGAATTTTTTTTACAAGAACAAGTAGAGTTACTTACGGAGGGCCATGACGTTGGTACACTTGGGCCGTCCGGGGTATCATATCGGAGGGTGGCTTTGTCGTACGGGGAGGCAAAGTGGGTGGCAAGTTCCCTGAATATTCTAGCAAAGAGAGTCAAGGGTTGTAAGGTATGAATGTCATCCCAGATTTACGCTCGCCAGGCGCGATACTGCTTCGTCACACCGAGGGATGGTGTGAGGGAGAATGTAAAGGCTTCGGGAGGTAATTCCACGATTGGGAAGCTGAAGTAATCATCTCCCATCTCGGTCTTCACCGGATGGGTGTGTGCCTTCCAGGTGCTATAGCGGTTGACAGAATTGATCAAAGGCATTTGTGCTCTTTGAGTTAGCCCGAGCTACCGGGAGAAATGATTGGGAGCATAGAGCTCGTAGTAGACTTTATTGGCATCAGGAACACGCAGGTCAGCACCTGTGTTGCTTTGAATGAAGACAATTCTTGCCTTGTTGTCTTGCTCTGGCGATGAAAGGATTCCAGACGCTAAGTCTTCAGAAAAGCGGTGTTGGACAATGGTGTCAATAGGGTTAGAGGGAATGAGTGTATGAGTGCATGCGTGCAGAAAGTAACGAAACTATTCTGGTGGATGAGTGGATCAGTATGTGGAGGCTCGATGATAGTTTTTCCAAGGATCTCATCATCCTTGAATGGTTTTGCATCTGGGTGTTGGAACATTGGGAAATAGACTGTAGCCAGAGGTCTACCATCCACAATGGTCCGTGAGAGTTTTTGTACTGTAGCAGCGACAAGAAAATCCATCTTAAGCTACGATAGATACAGGTGAGGATGGATTGAGCAAGTCCAACTTTAGTGCCTTCGAAGAAGCACTCGGCAAGTTGGTAACTGATTTTATTGACTTCCGGGCAGATACGAAGAAAATATACTTAGATAGCCAGTATTCAAGAAAAGCGATACCTCCACGGGGGGTTTTTTCCTTGCCAAAGGTAGTGAGCCAGGCGGTTTAGGAGCCGAGGCGATTTATGCTAGCTTTCTCTATAGCCTCGTATGTGTCGTCTTGCTTCCAGACTGGGTTCGCCACTTGGACTCCACATATTGTCGCCAAATCAAGCAAAGTGATGCTCATATCTCCACATGAGAGTCAGAAGTAATTGCAACTCGTGTCCCAGAAGCACATCACGGTTGCAAAGGGTGCTCGCCCCCTTTGGGTAGAGAGAAACATAGGTCCAGTCGATAATCGATGTTGGCAGATTTCTAGTGGTCCTTGTCAATGCCTTTATGAAGGTCATACCAGGCTTTTTCTTGCTCTAAGGTTGATCGCCATTTGCCTAATTGGCATTGCACGTCTTTTTGATTCCACTTGGTTGGCATGACAGATTCTCCCCTGAAAATCAAGGCAGAGCTACGAATATCGTAGTGGGGGATTGGAAGAGTGCCACGTTGAACGGCGTGTTGAGGAATGGACCTAGCCGCCCGGTAGCGCTATCGGAGAGTTGCAGAGTCACCATGGGTCCTGGGTTTTTTTGCAGCGCAACGGCGTGAACGGAATCGAGGAAGGAATTCGCACGCTCTTGAGTGATGTGAGGGTGTGGATTTTCGTGGTTGTGAGGTGGCAAGGTGTTAGTCAGAAACGATAAAAGCTTCGCAAAAAAGTTTGGAGAGTTTGGGAGACTGAAGTAGAGGAGTATTTTGAGGAATGGGTTCAGACAAAACGTGTGCATTCTTATACGATGCCATATTTCTAGGTGCGGATTTTCAGAGGTGATGATGAAGTGGCGTCATGAATGGAAAGTTACCGCATGGCTCTGAACAACGCCTCCTAATTTCCAAACCTTTTCAATTACGCTTGGGACTTATTTCGAGGCCTGGGGGGCAATGTTTGGGCCTAAAATAAATAACCTTTATTTATTTAGGGTTTGATTAATATTATTGGGCCGATGCCTACGACCCGAATGACGAATGATTTTTCCTAAGGAGGAAAGGATTCCTTAGCAATTTTATCATCAAGTCTTAGTTTTTGATTGAAAGACCTAAGAAGTAAGATCCCGGGCAATTACAGTCATTAAGTCAATCTAAATGTTAAGAATCTTAAAGCAACTACAACAGGTCACTATGTTTCCTGTATATAGGAAAAATATTTATGAACACAGGGCAACAACATCACATACATTCTTTGCTCTCGACAAATCAACCTTCTCATCTCGAGAAACCTTCGCAACCTGCGATCAAAAGATCTTCACCCGAAGGAGCATGGATATCTAATGATTCAAGAAAGCACCATTGTGTTCTCAACACTATGTCAAGGAGATTGCTCTACTTTACATCGAAGGAGCTGTAAAGTATCAATTTTCGTGGCTCAGCGAGAGACATGAAATTATAAGTCCTAAGTCACTTAGGCAAAAAGAATTCATCGGAAGGGGTTGATGCTCTCCCCATCCCAATCTCTTCTTAGAAAACAGGTAACGGCAAATTTATGTTTAACGTTCCGCCCCACGGCGGTGACACGCCAAGCATAGAAGCACAGGCGGTGAAGAAAGGAGACTGTTTGAAACTTCTCAGTACCCTGAGATTTTTGGAGCCAAACAGCCACAATACAACCCGGGCTTGTTGGTATTGAAGAGGCTACTACTGTTCGCAAGAAAGCACATTGATTACTTTGTTGCTTCGGTGGATTAATAATGGTGGATTCTGATGGTAGGAACCTTGACACCTAACATTGGATTCACGAAGAATGGATCGGAATACGATAGTATGGTCTTCATTTGTGTCAACCAGGCACAGATGCAGTGGGGGGCTAGGGTGTGCTGCAACACCCCCCATTTTTTTTTGTCAAAAAAATATTAATGCATATATACTAAAAATATATATATATAAATCACATGTCAAACATCGAATTTAGTCTTTCTTGTTCGGTTTAATCTTAGTTCGGCAATCCCTTCTTTCTCGACCTCCGTAGTTCTTATTGTGCATCTCCGCTTAGAGCTTGCTCTCTAGTCTACACTGCTTTTCTCCATGTCTCCAACTTTTTAGGTCAGATGTTTCATCAAAATAAAATAAACTCTATTGATTTTTCTGAAGAAAAAATTGTTCTTCCTAACAAAGGAAATTTAGCACACTCAAAATTTAATTCCTGACTTCGTGCCTGGCGTCGACCATGATCAACCTGTTGGAAAATGGTGGTTTTCCACCATTTTAAAGTGACAATTTAAATAAAATAATTGAGTGTGTTGCACTTAATTTTGATGTGAGGGAAACATGGATTTGTATTCTCCTACAAGAGTACATAAAGATTATGTATTCATTTGTTTAAATTGGTTAAGGGGTGAATGAGAAATTGTCACCCAAAGATGGCTACTTGAAACAAAAGGAAGGAATGTGATCTCACATGAGAGAAATTAGAAATGTGGAGGTCTTTATATATGATTGCACCTTAGTATACCTTGAGTAAGTGAGTAGAGAGGCTCTCTCTCACGTGTGCAGGGGGGTGCAAATCTAGGATGAAATGAGTATGCGATATGAACTTGTGTGCCGGACATGAATGTTGTTCCGATTTGGGCCGCATGAGTTTCCTTTTGCATTCAGGAAAGACTTTTTGCATTCCTCGAGACCTTTCAACTTCGCCGGTTATGGTGGCTATTGGCCGAATTATGGTGGATTTTCTCACCATTATTGGCCGGTTTTCTCACCATAATTGGCCGGATTTATGTTGAATGGTTAATGAGTGATAACTCACAACCTTTTGGTGGCCGGCCATTATGGCATTCTCCATCTCCTCTATGTATAAATAGAAGCAATCTCATCTTCTGATCACTTCTCTCCCTCTCTCAACTCAGAGCAAAATCTGGTGATAGAGAAATGTATACTTCAGTTCGAAGAGAAGTTCACTACCACCGTAATAACTATAGCCGATGATTTTTTTAAAACTATAGCCGACGAGAAAAAAATCTTGTCTGCTATAGTGAAAAAATGAATTTTTTTTTATTTTTTTTTTAAAACTCGTCGGGTATAGTACTATAATCGACGAAAATGGATAAAAAGCTCGTCGGCTATACTATTACCGACGGGTTTTAGCCAACGAACTTTAGCCGACGATTTTTAGGGGTCGTCGGCTAAAGTTCGCTGGCTAAAACCTGTCGGTAATAGTACAGCCGACGATCGAGTTTTTTTATCCATTTTCGTCGGCTATAGTACTATAGCCGACGAATTTTTAAAAAATAAAAAAAAAATTCATTTTTTTCACTATAGCCGACGAGATTTTTTTCTCGTCGGCTATAGTTTTAACAAAATCGTCGGTTATAGTTATTACAGTGGTAGTGGTTCTTGTGCAGCGGTACAAAATTTGAAGTTGTTTTATCATGCGAGAACAATGTCATACAAGCCTGTGGATGACGTAAAAGTTCTTAAGGAAAACGTGTGATACACGTGACTCAACTTAGTTCATATTCTAAACCAGAATTTATTCTTCGTTCATATGTTTATAATTTATTAATTATTTAATTAATATTTTGTTTATTATATTTAATTTAATATCACTTACTTTTTATACGCAACCAACCCTCGACTGAGCCACAACATAATTGCCACTACGTATTGTCGTAAAGGGGATTTGTTCTGTAGAGTTTAAGGTCATCCTCGCTAAGACTTATAAAGTGAAGATGAATGGTAGAGTACGTTGAGGCGTCGACGTTCCTTATAGTGTGAGCATGATCCATGGATGTTGTGGAGCGAAACTAAAAGGTTTTCGGCCCATGGCTGCCATATCAGTGGCTGCCGATCGCCAAGAAGAGCAGACAGCACCGCAACGAATGTAATCTGATATGCTCAACTTCTAAAGAATCACTTGCATAATTTCTTGCAGAAGTTGTTTAGACCATTTTGTCCTCATGCGCGCAGCGCGCCGCTTCTACTTATTCTTCTTCATCATCTTGACAAGAGATTTTTCTTCATTTCCACCTGAAAAATGAAGAACAAAATTCACGTAGTCTTTCCCGCATCATTCCAAGATGTCCTGAAATAATCTACGAGAAGCTAAGGGAGCATGCAGTTTGAAGGATTAGGGCAGAATGAGCATGCTTTTTTTCAAGGATACGCTTTAAACTGAAGCTTTAAACTGAATCCGGAAAAGAAGGTGAAAAGCCGAGTATACTTGAGTGACTAAAGACATATGCATTTCAATTTTTGGTCTCCAAATTTAATAAAACTATGTGTCCGAAGTAATCTTTATCAATAAAATCAAGTTCTCTTTTTGGTGTCATCACTCTCACCAAAATATTAATTTTCAAAAATGTCCATATTTTTATTAAAAAGATACTCATATTTAGTCCTAATTTTTATTTAAAAAAACTCAAAAAATCTCTATTAATAAACTCAAGTCTTTTATTTGATATCATGAGCCTCACCAAAATATAAAATTTTAAAAATACTCATATTTCTATTCAAAAAAATGCTCATATTTAGTTCTAATTTTTATTAAAAGAAATTCAGAAAAATAAAAATAATTGTTATAAACATGTTTTGTCCTTCCAAACTCTATTTTCGTTGTTCCACAAATAACGAGTATAGGTATTTTATAGTCATCACAGTCATATACATGACTACTATTATTGTGATAACTTAAAGTAAACTTAAAGGAGTAAAGTGACATATGATACGAATAAAGGACCAAAATTTATATATAGTACTTGAAACCATTCTAGCTATATTCACTTCTTTATCTAGAATGCTATCGTTCTTCTCTCTCTCTCTTCTACACCCCCAAGACTAGCTAGATTGAGTGTCGTGATTAAGAGTCTCCCGATCTCAGTCATCAGTTCTCATCACCAACAATTACGATAAGGCAGGCCGGCCTAACTCAACCCAGAAAGTCGGTGGCTGAGTAAGTTGCTCTCTATCTTTCTCTTCTTCATTTTTTAATTAACTAGTTCTAAGCTTACGTTTGGGGTTCTGGAATCCCATGAATTGTCATGTCAGATTCTTTTCTCACTTCAAGGATTATAATGTAGCCAAAGATATGACTGAATTTTCCGGCGGTCAGAAGTAGAATCATCAAAACAGATAAACGCAGTACTAATATTCCTCGTAAGATGTTCCGATGTGTTCTGACAACTGTGGGTTCTGGTGTTGTTTTTTGGCAAGTTTGAGACTATTGCCTACTCGAAGCGAACCCACTTCGTGATTCTCAGCTGAGACTGGGAGAAGAAGCTGCTGGAAGACTCCACTTGAATCTCATAGAGGTTAAGAAGAAATTTTTGCCTAGTAGACATCCGCAATCCATTCGTTGTAACCGCGCATTGCCAATAGAATAACCGAGGCACTGCAGAGAGATAATAATAAAAAGTGATCGGGAGGTCGCCACTTCGCATTTGCATGGTAGAGCTTAGGGGTGGGATGTTTTACCGAAAAATCGAACCGAAAACTGAAATAAATCGAACCGAAACTCGTTGGACCCGAAACTCGTGGGACGGACTAATTTTGAAACCGAACCGAAATAAATCCGAACCGAATAATTTTTTATGGTACGGTACCGAATAAAACCGAACCGTTCCGAAATAATATATGTGACAAAATTGTGTTTATTTCTTTACACAAATGAATATATATATATATATTCACCTATTTTGAATCTTTTTAGGACATTTATATAGAAAATTCTTACAAAAATACTCTTATTCTCTCACATTTCTTCTATCTCTATGATATTGCCTTTTATAAATAATAATTAACTTAAATAATTGTTTAGGCCTAGAAAATTTTATCGAAAAATCGATCCGAAACCGAAATATACCGATCCGAAACCCGTTGGAATCAAAACTCGTGGGACAGACTTGTCAAAAAACCAAACCGAATAGGATCCGAACCGAATATTTTATTACGATACGGTATGGGTTCCGACCTAATACCGAACCGTTCCGAACTGATCCCACCCCTAGTAGAGCTACTTGCAATAACCACGTGCGTTGGGACAATTTTAATATCCATAGGGTTGCTCGATCAACTTCAACGAGACGAGGAGATTGCAATGATTATTTGTCACGAGGTATAAACCAACTCTATCTTTCTTTTCAGTACATTATTATGTGCAAGTAATAATGTGTTTCCTCTATGTAACATGACATGCATTAGTTATCAGGTCATCAACGGATCAAACAAAATAAGTGCTTTGATTTTGAGAATATATGTTATGTTATGTTTTGTGTTTTGTTGTGGTACTGGAACACGTCATATAGATTGCTCATGTCGTGGTTCGGCATGCAGTAGAGACATTTACAAATCCCATGTTGATTCTGATCGAGTTGCGAATACAACTTCATAAAATGTTTGGACTTTGGACATGACTGCCATGATTACTACTTCCCAAAGTTGACCACATTTTTCTGTAGCCTTTACCAATGGTACGTTCATATAACCCATCGTCATCATACTAATTGTAGTTAGCGTGATCACGTTCTCATTATTGATATGTAGGAAGGAAATGAAGGCGGATTACATTGGGATGTTGATGCTTGCTTGGGCGGCGTACGATCCTAGGGTTGCACCTGCTCTGTTTACAAAATTGGGCTTGCTTATTGGTGAAGATCCAAGCAAGAAATGTTATATCCCCACACATCCAACCTGGAAAGAGAGTAGAAAAATTGGCTCAAGCTCACGTCATGGAAGAAGCACTCTCCATTCTCCAAGTATCGGGCTGTATTATCAGAATACAAAGACGTTTAAGTCACATAACACAGGCCACTACAAGTGGTCATTGAAATGTTGGTTATTTAGACTTTTTCAAGTGATGGATTACTTAAAAGTAATCCAAGAGAATTTATGTTGGGACCTCGAATATATGTTGGGACCTCTCAGTTATTAGTCGATGTCAATAATCAATATATACAATCACAAATTCATTCCCTCAAAGTTTAAGATCGAGGTGAGTATGTGGATTAAGATGTTCAGTGATTTGGTTTTTAAATTTGAAGCTATATAATATATCCCTCTTGAACAAAAATTCATAAGGTACAGTCGGTGCCATGAATCTTACCCTGCCAATGGTTTGATCTATATGCAGGTCTTTCCTATCCCTAAACAGCTTCTTTAAAAAGAGAAGGCGAAGGGTGAGTATACACCATTACATAGTGATACCACTAGTACCATTAACAAGGCAAAAAAGAACAGCAAATTATGAACTAAAATCAAATCTTGCATACAAAAAAGAACAGCACCATGACTATACGTAAGAACCACATTGCAAAATGAGCTATTTATTCACCCAAAAAATGAAAGCATCAGCCTTTGTTACCTAGGAAGTGCAGCCGGTTGGGGAGCTGGAAGGCTATACAAGGATTTCAGCTGCCGACTGATGAGTTTACTGTTATGGACAGCCATCTGAAGCTCCAAATCATCAGACCACCATTGCTCTAACCCGTGCGCTTCAAGAAACTTCTGGTTTCCCTTTGACATAACAAACAGCTTTGCTGCTGCTTGCCCTGCTATTGAACTTGGACCTACATTTTCCTTCCCAGCATTGCTTCCTTCTATTCCGTCGGGGTCAGTATAAGAGCAACAGATGTAATCACTATTGTTTACATACAAATGAGGCACCCATTTCCCCAAACCTACACCAGGAGGACCTTTTAAACCCGATATCCAATTCTTCAGTCCAAAACCAATAGCCTTGTCACCCTCCTCGTTACTGACCTGAGTTTCATTGCTCATAGGAAGCATTGATTTGAATCTCTTCCAAGCAAATCCAGCTTTCTCTCCAATGTTCCTAAAGCTCATTGCCAGAGAAACCGAAGGCGGATTAAATAAATGAGTCTCTACATACATCCCTTCTTTTGCTAAAGCTTTTCCAACTTGGAGAGCAAAACCAGCTCCTAAAGAATGGCCTGCAATGCACACATTGCTGCTTCCATACTTATCTGCAACTGATTTCAAAGCCTCCAGAGCTACTTTGAACCTGCAAGATCCCTTCAAGCTCTCCCAAGCAAGAAAACGAAGGTCATCTTCGATATCCCTTCGCATTGTTGGGCCTTTGAGCAATGTTCCTCTGAGTGCTAAAACTGCCCTTGGAGCTCCACTTGGTCTCATGACTACAAAATGAGCAAGAGCAGCAGATCGATCCCATTCTAGAATCGCACCAAAGATGGATCCATCTCTTTCGTCAATCAAAGTTTGTGTTAGCTTATATTTGAAAGGTATCCACCACTTCGGAGCAAGAGCACTGTCTGCACCTCTATTCTCCTGTCTGTCTAGTTCAAGTAAGTAAATTGCTTGTATGAAGCATGCAATAACAGTTCTTCTGTAATTCTCATCCTTCCTGCACGAGAAGACAAACATGCATTCAACGAAACCGGATGACCTTAAAACACCAATACATAAAGCAAGTTCCAATCTCAGATGTCAATCACATCCCAAACACATTCTAATCTTAAATTTGCACCAATTTTAGCATTTAATTTTAACAAAGCTAGACAAAATCATATTTAAATAGAGCATATTACAATCAACTGTAGTAAAAGAAAAAGATCAGGCAATTAGGAACTTACTAAATATACATACTCACTCTATTGAATCGAAATCAGTAATTGGGCAATCTATATGATCACATAATTAACTTTCCATACACAAACTAGTAATCACATAAATCTAGTAGCACACAAAATAAGGAAATTCCACCATGATTCATGGGCAATTGATCAAACATCATAATTGAACAAACTCCACATTTCCTAGATGGAAAGATCTGAGAACGTGAGATCAATAATGGGTTTTCCTAATCTATCAACAAACCCGATCCCCATTTCCAAAGCTGGTCCACCACCAACAAAATCCAACCTGAAACTCAAAACCCGGTAGAAATCTAAAAGAACAAAGCTTTTTGGTCATTGATCGAGAATCGAAGCGCGTAACTTACCAACTGGAGCTTATGTTGTCTCTCCAATTAGGGGAGCACAATTTGCGAGGACCCGAGACGTGAAATGCGTAGGGATGATGATGTGGCTGCTGTACTGCTTCCGCTACTACTTGCTGAACGACGCAGCGTTTTTCCATCAACACGGCGACGCCGCCGTCGGTTTGTTGAGCTTCGCTGAGTTGCTTTGGGGTTCCTTGCATGATGGTGGATTTAAATGAATGAGATGAGATATGGTATCGGATTCGATGATAGCGAGAAAGAGATTGAAAGTTTGGGTTTTTATCTTCGATCTTCTTCTTCTTCTGGCTTTTGATTTAATTTAATGATTCGAAACGCCTGGCTTTTGTTGGGTCTCCCCTCTCTCTCTTCACTCAACGGTCATATTGAATGGTGGTTTGGAGTGCAACGACCGTTTCGTCCCTCTTCAAAATTTCCATTTAGAACAGAGGAATCCATTTTCCTATTTCCCACTTGAGGAAGCAACTTTGTTCGTTTTAGAACAAGTTTTGATTCTGACTAGGGAGCTGCCCGCCCCTTGTGACGGTATTATCATAATTGTTTTAATAGGTAATAAATTTTGTATGCAGACAATACATGAGATAAAATAGGATAAAAAAGAGTTGTGAAATACGAAAAATAATGATCTATTTATAGCATGAATGTCAGGGATTCAAACTTAATACTATCCAAGATGACACTTACAATCACAAATGATAAGAATGACAATTCCTTATTTACACAGATCATTATAGTCTTTCTTTACATTATAAATGCTTTACATTACTAAACTTGTACAACTATAGAAGTCTTGCCTAAGAAGTTTATTATTTGAAAAAGAAAGAATAACTGAGATCAATGGTTGCACTATCTATTCCCTGTCTTTGAGGATAGAAGTCTTGCCTCTATCCATTCCCTTTTTTTTTGAGGATTTGAAAGCCTCCCCTAGATTCCGAGAATCACAGACTTCCAATATGACAATTTTTGATGATATATGAAAACTTCTAAATAACTGATCCGAATCCGGCCTCAGTATATCATTTCTTCTCTGTAACAAACCAAAACCCCTAATAATTATGTCCCCCTCCAGCAATATGCAATCATTCATCTTTCATTTGCCATCTCAACCCCATCAAAGCTCAATGAACAAAGAGAATAAACACATTTTGTTATTCTCCTTAACACTGATACAAACTATCGATGAAATCTACACAAAATATTACCAATATACAAAAGTAACAATAATACTATCTTTTTTAGCAGCAAAATCATTCGAACAAAATAGCTCAGAATAACAATATAAACCACATGATGATAATGACCCACATCTTCACACTGAGGGAAATGATGGCCATCAAAACAATGTCTATCGATGAAACATAAAAACAACTCTGTCAGTAATCGTGACTTTGACTTATTAGTTTTGACAAATAGTTCAACTTGACGCATAGCTCCCTACCAGGAAACTTCAATTTATCATGTAGAACAACGTACACTCTTCTTCCACCAGCTGGATCATTGGGGAAGCTGAAACTTCTAGAAAATAAACACCAACAAAAGACAATTAAACAGAAATAAAAAATGGTTTTAACTTTTTATCAGTTGGATAACTAATCGAATCACATTTTTACCAGATCATCCTCATCATCATCACTAAGTCCATTCGAAGATGCTTACCTGGTGGTTTTCATTTCACAGCAACCATAAGAGAATCTAGCAAAAAGAAAATGTATGAATTTACTATTGCCAAGTGATACAGAGCTCATTAAATCAAGAATACTAATGCAATGCTCATTAAATCAAGAATTATTCTAACATCAAAATACGAAATAAGTACATCTCTGAGATAATATAAGATGGGTGTGCAAAGTATAACACCGAAAAGACCAATACCACCATCCTTGAGTCGTAGATACACATTGTGCCCACTTTTGTTGTCATCATTCTTCTGATAACAGTCTCCAAATTAAACCAAAATTTTTTATAACACACTAAAAAAACAAAGATTGAATTCGAAGAACATTGACCTAAAATGGTAGCAGCCGAGTCCATGCTTGCATTGGCCCATACAAACTCGCCAGCATAACTGCTGCCAATGGAGCACGTGTGGACTCCGACATTTTGATACTTACACATCAACACAAACATCCTGCTGAGTAATATAAGACATATCAACACAATGACTCCAACTCTCCAACCAATCATCCTAAGTAATATAAGACATATAAACACAAACACACGTATGCATATATACTCAGAAATTGCACCAATTTTCTGCCACATCACTCAAAATAGAAATGTAATAACGCTATGGAATTTAGCAATTCACTAATTATATACCCAAAGCAAGACAAATTTTTTTGTACACAAACCTTGACGAAGCTGAAATCGAAAGCAGGATTTTTGCAAGATTGAATCACGGACAGCGCCTCTTTGATCTTATCGTCCTTGACCATAGCCACGACCTTGCAATTTTGCGCGTCTTCGTTGCCAAGAGCAGCCGATAGAACTTCAATTAGGTTATTTGAAAAGAAAAATTCAAATTTACTAAAAATCGCAGTACATAGAAATTCACATATGATTTCGAAAAGGATTTGAAAAGAAACACTAACAATCAAAATCTGACAGCTCACCACACCGCAAAATCAGAACGAAATTGAAATTGAAATCCCAAAATGAAATCCGAAACTCACGATTTTGAGGTTGTGGAATACGCGTAACAGATCATATATATACAGTTATTAACAGGTCCATCATCTCCTAGCAAGAATGTATTGTTCAAGTTCAATCAGTTTTTACCCTGATCAAACAAAAATTAGAATCAATAGAAAAAAACCAGATCAAGGCTACCAGCAGTTGTATAGCTATATAAGTAAACCCGTAAAGGTATGCATAATAGAGAAAACTATTTTTCACATGTTTATCCTCCCACACAGCCACATCACACACTTTCCTCGTTACCCAACTGATAAAATAAAAGGTAAAGCAATTAATCGTTGTTCTATTGAATCACTCTACCATGGAAATCAACTGGCAAGTAAAGAAACATGTAAAAGAAATCTCTACTATAATTAAAAGCTGTAATAATAGATGCCTACAAAGACCGCATCATCAAAACTTAAGGATTAATGCACCACTTGAGAGATGCAATTGGAAAAAATGATATACCTGCTCATACATGCTCCTCTTGTGAAGAAAAAAGTCCATGCACTGTGCTATACTTTCATCAAGTTAGCTTCTGCAATTTCAACTATCACTGAGTTACTGACAAAATAAAAAGGAAAGCAATTAATCGTTGTTCTATTGAATCACTCTACCATGGACATCAACTTGCAAGTAAAGAAACATGTAAAAGAAATCTCTACTATAATTAAAGCTGTAATGATAAATGTCTACAGAGATCGCATCATCAAAACTTAGGGATTAATGCACCACTTGAGAGATGCAATCGGAAAAAATGATATACCTGCTCAGACATGCTCCTCTTGTGAAGAAAAAAGTCCCTGCACTGTGCTATACTAACACTGAGATCACTGCACATATCCCTATAATGATGCTGAATCAAACTTGGTGCACAGATTAAGAAGTAAAAGCACTTCACCACAACCTGTTGTAAAATCAAAATAGCACTGTAAATCAGGGCAAATTGGTTATGATGATAAAAGACCAAGAAGTTAAAACTACTGCCTTCTTTCCCATTAATAGATTAATGCCAATTTCTCACGATCTCATATATAGAAAAACTTGATTCCCAGAATTTCATGTAGGCCCCCGATAAAAGAGTTACACCAACAATGAAATCTGTACGCATCTCTTCCCCGACCCATTCATCAAATTGACAGAAATTAAGAAATCGAAATTATAGCAACAAACAAAGCAGCCTTATGACCCTTACCCATTAAGTCAATAAGAGCCGAGTCTAATTCTCTTTTCTTCCAATATCTACTTGCATTACTTCACAACAGAAACTGGGTACAGTGCAACTGTGACCCCTGTAAACAATGCAGCTCCAACTACATAAAACTTAGTCCTATCTAACCTGCAAATTGGAATACATAGAAGTGTCTACATCAAACATTGAACTGAAATTAACAACCCAAATCAAAATCAAACAAAAACCCAATTTTTTAATTCATCCAAGAACACAGATAATCAAATACAAACGAAATGAAAATGGGGATTTGGAAATCAAGAGAATTAGATAAAAGAAACGTACTTGTCCCAGTTGATCTCGACAGCATCAATGGGTATTAATTGAAATTTATCTACAAACCAAAAATCAAAATACACAACACCGAGCATCAGAAGAAAACTAAATTATAAAAACAAAATAAAAATACCCAAATACAATACACTGATAATCATCCTCAAAATTACCTACAAACCCAGACAAAGCCCATCATGCTAAAAAAAGTACCTACGAACCAAGACGAAGAAGCCACCAGAACCAAAACAAAACTATAAATCAATCAATACAAATAGCAAGCGAGATCAAACCGTGGGGAAGACAAAGAGGCCAAAGTGTCCTGAAACGAAGGGGCGAGATCAATCAATACAACTGAATCGGAACCCAACAACAACAAAATACTGAATATCACAACAAACGAAAAAATTACCCAGAGCTAATTAAACAAATTAGTAACTCCGTTAAAAGCTTCTGAAACAAAGCTAAATGAAACAAAAATAAAGAGAAATTTTACCACATTACTTTTCTTACTTCATAGTAATCAAGTTTAATAATTTGCAAGGAAGTTGAGTATCATAATCTTAGCAAAACTACATAACATGAGTCTATCAATACTTGTTAGTCATGAACCTATTAGCACTCGTTGGTGAACTCACTTAAGACTAACTTAATATGAATATTAGATTGTACATATACTACCACACTGGCAATTAAACATTTTAGTCCTTACAGCCACATACTTTTCAGGAAGTTACAGGTTTCATTAGATTTCGAGATGCCAGCTAGACCATGTTAGGTAAAGCTAGCTTGAAGTTTCTGAATAAGTTTTTGGTGTCGCTTTGGTCTATTGAGCTATCAGAAGAAGTTTTTGGTGTAGTTTTGGTCTTTCAAGTTATTGGCTAAATTTGGTTCAAAGCATCAACCACCCGCTGCTCCCTAGCTCGCTCATATCATATTTTGATAACCCACAATACGCGCACCAAACTCCATATTAATCAAAGCATCAAACACACAAACAATATAGAACAAATCCAAAAGATTAATCCGTCCCATAACAGCTCACGAATTTAGTAATCAATCGATGACGATCGAATCAATCAATTACTCCGGCTGCTCAACCTTAATTTAGTGCTTACATTAATCCTTTCAATATAATACAAACCCAACACCCCAATTCTAGAACCCTGATTGAATGAAAGCAAACTAATGATCTTTTCTGCTAAAATGAACCAAATTTAGCCAATAAAACAGCTAGTTAACAAAATCGAACAAATCAAACAAAGGAATTAGAAACACACCTACTGTAAAAGGAAGAACCCTGACAAACTTTCCCAAGAACAGCAGAAATCGAAAGAAAGATTCGGAGATCTACACAGCGAGATCGGACAAACTTTTTGAGTCCAAATCGAACTGTAACACAAAAACCAACAAAGCAAATTAAACCCATCAATACCTTGAATATAAAAACTCATATAGAGAATAGCTCACCTTTCAAATGGGAAGCTCTCGGATAGATACCAAATCGAGAGAGAGGAAGGTATCAGATCGATTGATTGCAAGAGAGACAAAGCGAGAAAACGATCGGAGGTCGAGATCGGAGATTGGAGATCGAAGATTAGAGAGCACAGTAAGAGAAACGATGAGAGAGTTTGAGATAGATTCGAGACTATAATTCAAAACAACAAATAGATATATACATGGTTGTAGCTCCGCAAATTAAATTGACGGCATCGGCCTCAGCTTGAAATTTCGACGGAGCGTAATAGCCGGATTTGTAGAGGAAGCCGGGTTTGTAAAAAGAGGTTGAGAAAGCTAATAGAGGCTGGATTTGAGAGAGCGTCAGATTTATGCGTCGATATCCAAAACAGTAACAACTTCAGAGAGAGAGAGAGAGAGATCGAGAGGAGTTAGGCTTGGATACACGCCCAACTCGTACACGCCCAAAATATTTTAAAAAGTGTCACATGTCGACAAATGATTGGTTAATATAATCAAAGGTCACCGAGCTTATGATGAGCTCAGCCCACTAGATTGGTTTTCTTTCCCCTCTTTCTCCCTCCCCATCGCCGACTCACCACCACCATCGTTGTCGCTTCCCTTCCTCCCATGTCCACGATCAAGAAAACCCGAATCTGACATCATCCCGCGGGGTCCACCGGAATTCTGGCGCCGACAGGTCGACTTTTATCCCGGTCATGGAATCAAAGCTCTCGCTCGTCAAAACCCTAATCCGAAATGTAGTTATTTCTCAGAGATCCTACTCGTCGACAAGCTTGTCTATAATAGAGAATAAGCCGATTAGCCTTGACTCCATCACTTGGCTAGGAGACGCTGAGGAAAGTGTGGGCCCAAAGCTCGACGAGTGGGTCTCCAATCGCAACAGAGTCAGTTTCAGCTATCTCAATTCCATCATTTTGGAGCTTTGCAGAACCGAGCGCTTCACTCAAGCCCTTCAGGTTTTCCAATAATCTCCATTCTTAAATTTGAGCTTTGACGAATAATTTAAATGATATTGAAGTGGCAGAAGTGTATATGAGTTTTGAAGAATAATAATTTAAATGATAATGAAATAACACTGTGTTATTTAGTTAGTTAACTAGTTTCTGTTAAGATATGAGTCGAGGAAATGTGAATTGTGTGCAGATTTATAATTGGATGGATGAGAGGGGATGCAGATTTAGCAGGAAACAGTTGGGCATATGAATTTGATAAGCAAGGTTTCGGGGATTGATTCGGAAGAAGTGTATTTCAGTAAGTTGGGGGAGGAAGATAAGGACAAAAAGACATATAATGTTGCTTTTAGGTGGTATGTCAGGAAGTGTCAGAATGAGAAGGGCCTCGCACTTCTTTGCAAAATGAGGGAGATGGGGATTGCTTGTTCGGCTGATGATTACAATGCAACCTTGAGATTGTGTAAGAAACTTGGTCAGCACGAGAAGATCCCAGAAGTGCTGGCTGAGATGAAGAAGGAGAATATGGACTTCTATACTTATGATATTGCAGCTGATTTTTATATAAAAGCAGGCCAAACTGAAAATGCTATTGATGCATTAAAGAGGTCGGAAGAGAAGTTCGATAAGCAAACACACAGCTACGAGACTTTGATTTCACACTATGCGCGTCTGAAATGTAAGGATGAAGTTTTGAGGTTATGGGGTCTTAAGAAGAATGCATGTGGCAAATGCACAAACAAGGATTATATATTCATATTGCCATTTCTGATGGAACTTGGCGAGTTTGGAGAAGCTGTAAAGATATTGATGGAATGGGAATCTTTGCTGAAAGACTTGATGGATGAAGGAAATGCGACCGGCCATAAATTGTGGCAAAGAGTAGCTGCTGGATATGCCGATAATGGCAAGATGGAAAAAGCTATCGAGTGCATGAAGCTTGCTCTCAAAGTGTGGAAAGAGGGAGGACGGTGACCTAATGACAAATTGGTAACAACCTTTCTGAGCTGGCTTGGTGATGAAGGCAGTGTTGAAGATGCAGAAGCTTTTGTTGGTTCACTGCAAAAGGTTATCCCAGTGAACGTAACGATGTACCATGCATTGTTAAAAGCTTATATCAGAGGCGGCGAAGACGTAAAGAAGGTTGTTGATCGTATGAAAGCTGATGGAATAAGAGCTAATAAAGAAACAATGAGAATCCTTGAACCTCTTTAAAATAAAAATAGTTCTTCTGGTTCCCTCATAGCTTAGAAACTACAATTTTACTCATTTTCGAACCTCGAACTGACAGAAATGTTTCGGTATTGAATAATGTTCATGCCTCGTTGTCTAGATTATATTGAACTCAATTGTTGAGTAGCAATGTCTAATTGGGTAAAAAAATGAGCTTTAGAAATTTGCTTATCAATAAATAACCCTGAGCCTGCAAGCATCAATTAAACATAACAAGGTATAATGAGAAAGTATCTAAAGCAAACCAAGTCTAGAAATTTAATGAAACTGAACGAAAGATGAACTCTAGAAATTGCTTATCAGAAATAATCCCCAAGTCTGCAAACATCACTTAAACAAAAGACTCGGTATATTGTTAAAAGTATCAAAAGAAAATCAAATGTCTAATCAGACACTTAAAACACATCAGAATAAAAATGATTTTCTCGTTTCTCTGGGATTATTCGATAAACAAGGCCAAGGTTTCACTCTGTCAGGGTAGCCTTGAGCTCTCCACTGTTTTTCAGCTCCAGTATAATATCACATCCTCCAATGAGCTCACCTTTGTAATACAGCTGAGGGAAGGTTGGCCAGTTTGAGAACACTTTAAAACCCTGCCTCACCTCCTCCTCGGACAAAATATCAAAGGACCCAAAACTAATGCCATCTTCTCTAAGTGCATTAACAACCTTGGAACTAAACCCACATTTGGGAGAATCCGGTGAACCCTTCATGAAGAGCATCACTGGTGAAGAAGATATCAACTTCTTTAAGCGATCTTCAAGGGTATCTTTCTGAACAATTTCAAGGATAGTCGAACCGGCAGCCATCCCAAGGCTGGCAGGAGCTGCAGGTTCTCCATGGCTAACAGATCCAGCAACCTTAGCAACTTTATTAGCCAAACTAGATGGATCAGCACCTTCCAATTTATCAGCAATCTTACCATCCTGACAAGTAATCATGATATCAATACACAAGATGTTTTGATAAGCAAAAAGAAAGAAAGCATATACAGAAGAGAAAATGATAAGCTGAAGAAAAGGTACTGCATACATTATAGTGTTGCAGACGCATAACTAACATTCAAGCATATTATACTTCAAATATGACAATCAAATTACCTCAATTGATCACCATATACAAAATGTTCTACCTACTTACATTACAAAAGTTAGCATCATTATAGAATTCAAAACCTGGGTAATTCATAGTCACTCGTGATCATACAATCCATGAGCAATTAATAATCCACATGAGCCTACCTAACTACCTCCCAACACCGGAGCACATAATTGCATTATAACAGCAACCCACTCTCAAATTCAAAAAAAAAAAGAGGAATCATTCTTTCAGTTGAATAATCATTCAAAACGAGGAACACAATTTCTGTTTCCAGTACTTCATCAATCCTCACTCAAACCATAGTGTTCAACTTTCACAAATAGTAGTAGCAAAAGCTTACTATTATCACTACCAACATAACAAAGCTAATTTGAAACCAAACACCCACCATATCATTCAAAACAAACATAACCACACACAAATCCTTAGGCCATCAAATCCTATTAGCAATGCATGTGCCTTATACATCCATCCTTAGGCTATCAAATCCTATTAGCAACGTCCCAGAGTATATAAAAAGGAGGCATACTCTTCTCAGTACGATGTTCTTGATACACCATAGGTGTGTTTCTCTCTGAAAATGTTTCCTTTGGAGGTTCAGTGACTAAATTTCCGTATGCTGCATATCCTCTGGTTGGTCGGACTATTCTTTTTCTTGGTAGCTCCGGCTCCTCGGGTATATCGGGAACACTAAAGAGAGCAGCCAAAACTTCCTTCTGGAGATCAATTCTCTCCTTTACTTTTTGAGCCGATTCTACTCCACTCATGTTTGAAGACATATCTCCATAACTGGAAGAAAACAAAAATAGATAAGTCAGACTGATGGATATATAAGCTAACACTCAATAAAACGGAGTATTAAATACCCGCCATCTTCTCCCATAACGAAAGAAAAATCATACCTTTCAGTCCAGTCTATGTCCTTCTCAGAAGATGCATTGGATATCAGACAAGAGCCTGTAGACTGGACAATAATCTCAAATAAGACAGGTACTAGAGTAGCAATTACTTAGCAGCACTATCAAGTTTCAACTTCACCTAAATAAGGTGGTGATCCTGTGGCATTTGCTCACCGTAAGTCTAAGATTGGAGAAAGATCCTACGGTCAAAATTAAAAATATTTTTGGGCGTGTATGAGCAGCCCGTGTACCCAAGCCTAACTCGAGAGAGAGATCGAGAGAGAGAGAGAGAGAGAGAGAGAGAGAGAGAGAGAGAGAGAGAGAGAGAGAGAGAGAGAGAGAGAGAGAGAGAGAGTAGCATTTGGCTCACACGCTTCGCACGGGCTGGAGGAAAAAAGACCAAAAGGTCAGTTTACAACAGGAAAATGAACAGGAGGACATGTGAACAGTGCACCGACTCACCAAAATTGTTATATAGTAAATTGGCCAAAAAGAAATGCACTATTTTACTTATTTATAAAAAATAATTGACAAAATGTATAATGTTGAGTATAATAAAATATACGAACTCTAATCTTGAGTATTAGATTTCACGCTTTAGAATCACAATATCTTGATAATTATATTTATGTCGATTTTGTACGAATGATAAGATTTGAATGTACTCAAAGTTCTTCATCTTGATTCTATGGGACAGAAGTGAAAGAGGAACAATGCTCAATTTGTTTATGCCGTTACGCGGATATAATTGATCGACCGACCATATGGACAAAGCACTACTTAGTGGAAAATGAATCTGAGGGTTAATCTTGTCATTCAGAGGGATTGCCGGTTGGATTATATATGGAGTCAAAGCCTATGCTCGTTTGGTTTACTTAGTCACGAAGTTCAAATTAGTAGCCAAAAAATGATCATCAAACATTGAAACAATGAAGAAATTGACCAGAAAAATTAATTTGGGTTAGCTAGAGCAGAATGAAATGGTACGCAAGTTTGCTCAAAACAAAAATTGGTTGCAATTTTGCAGGAGTAATTGGAGAATGTGCTAGTGTTATATATGTGGATGAGCTTTTTTCCCAAACTTATTCCGTACAATATAAATTGAGGTGGGTGTAATGCAACACAATTTTTGGAGACCAAACTGAATTATAGCCTCAAATGCCATGGTAGAAGAAGCTTCTAAACTCACAGGTCACACAGAATTATGGCCCTGAGTTTAACTGTTGCTTCGCTTCATTCAAACCCTTCTTTCTCTTCTTTTCGTTCTTCTAGTCCTCCTTCATTTCTAAATCCAAAGCACAATCCCCCTCATAAGCTTTACACCTATCCATCTTCTTGCAGAACACCTGCTGCACGGTCCGAGGGAACTGAGAGTTGGATTAAGGAGGAAGACTCTCCTGCTTCTTCATCTGGTTAGTGTACTAGGATTGTTCTTTCACCATTTTCGTACTAGCTTATTATGAATTTCATGTTCTTTGTGATATTTTCGATGTTACTTATAAATTTGAAACTTTCGGAGTTATGGTTCATAAAGTATGATTCTTCAGTATTAAAGCTATGTCAAATTTCATTTGGACTATGGTGATCATTGCCTTCATAACATGAGGTTCTATAGAGAGCTATTTTTTTTTTGTCACGATCAGATGAGGTTTCGTCTCAGATTGTTGCTCTTCTAGCATAATAGAACAGAATGTTTCATCTTCTAGATAAACTTACAATTGATTGCTTATGTTTCCTTAGATGTCGGCTACCTGAATTTGGTGACACAAGATACTCAACTTATTGATTTAACTCTAATCGCTTCTGATGTGCCCTCTCTTCATAGGATCCTCGTCATCTGCTCAAACACGGCTAGATCTTCTGGAGCAACTGTCCTCAACAAGCTCATCAGTTGAAGGTGGTATGCAAATCCTGTCCATACCGAAACACATGCATCACATGAAGAAACAAAATGCTAACAACTAAACATTTCATTATTATCAGGTTATGAGAGTGATGGTAACTCTCGGAAACTTACAATCCGAGAGCAGCTAGCACAGCTGGTTGGAGATAGAGAAGGCGATTTCACCATTCCACTGGGTAAGAGAATCAAAAAGGTTACCGCCAAGGTGTTAACTGTCTCGCAGAAGCGAAATATCAAAAGACAGGCATACTTGAATGAAGTATCCCAGAGAAATGATTCAGTTTTCTTTGCCACTATTGGAGCATTTATACTTGTTCCACCTCTTGTAATATTAGCTATTGCTATATCAACAGGTTATGTACAGCTAAGTTTCCTTAACTAATTTGGAGATGCAGTACTTCATTTGTTCTAATATTATTTTTGTCTACCAACTGCTTTCTCTTTACTTGCTGTTAAGGTGGCTTGAGCCTGTTGATAAATGAACCACCAATCCTGCAACCTTTTTGAGAGCTCAGGATGATTTCCCTTTAAGCATTGCATCTAAATATTGCACTCAAGTAACTGTATCTAGTATTTCTGAAGTTTGTTCAGCTTTATTAGTGTGAGCTGCCTGTGAACTATGTAAATTATAGTCTGAAGTATCTTGATGAGCTTGGCACAGTACTTTATCATCAAACTAGAATACATTAATGAATCATCTTATAAGAAGAAATGCCTATCCGAACACTCAATTCTTCACCTGCTATGAACATTTTCACCAAGTTTCTAATTAACAAGTCTGAAGATCCATACATATGTTCTATATTTAGGAAGGTAAAAAAAGAAAACAGAAGGACCATGTCAGTGTCATCTGGCCACTTGCTTTCTTAACTAGGCTCTGCCAGAGCAACCTCCTTTTGCTTTTCTCTTGGCAAAACAACTTGATCTATGGTGGCCCTTTTCGATTCATTTCCCAAACTCACTCCTTGCTGTTGTATATAAAACCATTTGTCTTGGAACAGGTAGAAGAATGTAATGAAACATACTTCAGCTGTGAAAACTATGGTCCAGAACTTTATGCTTTTCGATGTCTTTTCATGGTAGGCTTCTAAACCTGTGTATATGCTGAGTACTCCAAGCAGAGATATTGCAGTTCCAAGGATCCAATGCACCACAAACCACATTCTTCTTCCCCTGGACTCCCTGTAGAAGATAAAAGATAACAACTCAGAACTGCAGCTATTTCACCTTTTGTGTAGAGGCCTTACAACTTCACCATTAAAAATTTCACCATTCATTTAGCATTTTGAGCTTACTTGTGTGGCCTTACAATGCCGATAAGAGCTTGCAGCCATATTAGACCGTAGAGGCCAACTCCGAGCCTTTGGTGTTTATTGTTGAACGAGTTGTTGAAGTTTCTGAAGGACATTACAGCTCCTGCTGTCGAAAGAAGTAGAGAGAGTACCTGTTGAACATAAAATACTTCAACATGAAAATAAATTGAAATATTTAGGGAGTACAAGGTATACAACTATAGTTGGTGGTATTTTTACTGGTTTAGAATCCATTGCATACAAATTGCACAAGTATGATTTGGGAAAATGAAACACTTTAACACTCTAATGTGCTCATTTACGGTACATTAATGTAACGACACACTATTACACTAGATTGAGACAAAGATAGACCAGTGCTTGACAAAGGTTTACTAGTTTGATTAGTCAGCTTGATTGGTTCCACACATAACCATGTGCAGATAGAAGTTATTAATCATCTCTTGCCCTCTAAACAATAATGATAATCTTTCTTAACATACAACTATTTTGAGGTCGTTAACAACTATCTGTGGGCGGCTTAAAATACAATTTGCTAGTGAGTAATCATTTCAGTTCAATATACTTCACCATCTTTGGACGTAAGACTTTAACAGTGGGGTATCTAATCTAAGCTAAGAATCCTAAGATAATAAACAAAGCTTAAATATATCTCATTTTTAATATAACAGTAGTACAGAAATGAACTTGCCTCTGATGAAGCATGAACATAGAATAGAACTCTAATTCTCCTTCTACACTCAATTCTCTGTGACATTCTAATGGCAAGTAGTCCCACAGGCATCAAGAACCCCATAGAAGCCCACAGCAGAAACCCGTGAAGCTTGATTTCGAACACTAGTTTACGACTCATTTGCTGCAAGTCATCAGAAAAAATCTTACTCAAAGTACACTTCAGCATTTGAATTCCTACATTAAAGCTGTAACAGAAGCTTAAAGAAGATAATTGAAAACTAAACAGTACCTTGGGAATGTTGTCTTCGTGATTGCTTACACCATTCGCTTGTTCTCGAGATGAATATGAAAGTACTGGCGAAGCAATAAGAAGTAGAAGAAGAAGAATGGAGAAGAAACTTAAGTTCTGCAGATATCTCATCATGGTTTTCTCTAGCTATGAAAATGAAGCACAAACCAACTTGTGAAATAAGCACTTCTTAAGCTGGTGAGGCTTTGGATGGCAGTTACAGACAATTACAAGGCTTTAGTGCATCACAGCATTTAGATTGTCAGAATTGTTTTGCTCTCTCAGCCACAAACAAAGTACTACCCCACTTCAAAAGCTTGAGAGATGTCAAAATGAGAAGAGAACAAAGGTGGAGCTAGAAGATGCTAAAAGATTTTTGGATTAAACTTTGTCATACTACTACTGGTTCTTTTTAGATTAAAGAAGGCAAAGCATGATTCTTTAATGAAACAAAGATGAGAATTGCATGGATGTTGATGGTAGGATTGGTAGCTAGTCTGGATGAGAAGACTTGATACTGAGGAAAAGAAGCAAAGTGGAGGATAATTAGGTTGGAATTGATATTTCAACCTTAGTGGGGTTCATTACTAACTTTCACAGGCTTTTGGGGTTTGATGGAAGAGAATTGTGGAATTTCAGAGCAGAAAGAATGTCAGGTTCTCATGTTCAAAAGTGATAATTGACATGGGAGACACTGTGGGTTCACTAGTCAATTATCTTCATCTTCGATTCCCACTAACCCCCCTTGTGCTCCATACCATTTTTGAACCTAGTTACAGCACAAAAACCATTCATAAGAGTACTCTAAGACAGTCATCAAAGGCATTGTGGCCATGAAATGAAAATTTTACCAAACTTGCAGACTGCTTAGAGGAACAATAGCATAAGAAATAGATCGATCATCTGAGTGAAAGTGGGGAGTACGAGACAGGTGGACCAAGACAGGGTTAGCTATGGAAATCTAGTTGTGATTGCTACACAGAAAAGCTGAATATTTGTGGTCCTCTCTTTTCAAATACTACTGCACTCGGTTTCTTCAACTTCATCATCACCATCTTGTAACTTGTTCTTGCATGTTTGTCATACAAAGTCAATATTTAGTCAAACTAATAGCACCATTTGGGCTTAATTTTGTTGGGCCTGACTTAAGCGGGAAATAAAAAAAATAAAAAAATTTCTCCTCTTCGCTGTCGACTGAGCTCTAAAACTGATCATAATCTCCGATCAAAATTCCAACTAACAATGGCGCATCTTCAATTCCTCGGGTCTTCTCCTCGGCGAGACCATCTGGAAGCATCCCGGTGGAAGACTCATCGGAATGTCGTGGACCGAGGACCAAACCCTAGTGTGCCTCGTTCAAGCGGCACCGTCTTCCGCTACTCGATCCGCGCCGAGATCCTCGACACTAGTCCGAGCTTCTCCATGGGGAAAGAATGCTTCGACCGCGACGTCGTCGACTGCGTTTTCTGGTCCAACGGCGTCGTTTGCCTCACCGGATCGAACCAGCTCTTCTGCGTGTCGGATTTTAATCGACCCGACCCGGGGATCGAGGAGCCGCCGCTGTGTATGGCCGTCATCGAGCCGCAGTATACTATGTCGACGAGCCGTGGGTTTTGGCCGTGGAGGAGGACGGTGTTCAGCAGCTAGGGGTTGACGTCCTACGTGACGGCCTGAAGAAGATGGCGGTGTCTCGCGACGGTCAGTGGCTTGCTTCGTTCACTCACGACGGTCGCTTGTTGGTCATGACTTCAAATCTCAACGACATTCTCATGGAGCAGGAATGCGAGGTCGGTCACATTTTCAATTAACCTTAAGCTTCTTTATGAGAATAATGTGGAGTAATAATTGCAATTGCTCAATGTGTGTGCATTTCAGTCGGAGACGGCACCAGAGCAGCTAGCGTGGTGTGGAATGGACACGGTGTTGCTCTATTGGGATGATACACTATTGATGATGGGTCCTAGAGGGGATCCGGTGCACTATTTTTATGATGAACCTATTGTTCTGGTTCCCGAGTGTGATGGAGTGAGGATATTGTCTAATTCCAGCATGGAGTTTCTGCAGAGGGTGCCTGATTCTACTGAATCCATCTTTAAGATTGGTAGTACATCGCCTGTGGCTTTGTTGTACGATGCTTTGGATCATTTCGACAGACGAAGTGCCAAGGTTGCGTAACTTTTTCTTTATTAGTAAGTTTTAACAGTTTGTCTTCATTAGATTATCAAGTGGTCTTTAGTAATGCTAAAGGGAACTATTTCATGCTTTCACCAGGCGGATGAGAACTTGCGACTGATTCGTGCTTCCTTGTCGGAGGCTGTTGAAGCATGTATTGATGCTGCCGGTCATGAATTTGATCTCCTACGTCAACAAACTCTACTAAGAGCTGCAAGCTATGTTCAAGCCTTTTGCAGGTTAGTCGTGCTTAGTATTGCAGTATATATCTGATCACCCTGATCTCTTTTGTCTTGCCTCTTCCTCTGACTACTCCAGCCATGAGTACTTTGAGGCAAGTCATTGAATGATTATAGGGTTTTTATGTATTTTGATTGGACTAAGGTGCTGATCTCGAAGCCGTGATACGGTTGAGGTCTTGATAATATTTGTTATTTTGTCAAGACTGTGCTTCATTATATTCTGGTTACGTTAGAACCTGGAACCTAGTTATAGTTTATAAAGGTTACTTGGGATATCCTAGCTATCCGTCAACTAGGATTGCCAAATTATATTCAAGTTTCAAATTCCATAAGTATCTGGAATTTTAGGCTTATGATGAGTTTCTATTATATATAAAATTAAGGTTCTTTTTGCACAATATGATACGTATTATCTACGTTGTGTCACATTCACTCATTGTATGTTCACGGTAGATAGTCTTTTTTAATTTCGTTTCCATAGGTATATTCTCCAATCTCCATTGGATGCATTGATATTAGATTCTTAGCACATTATTTCTGATCTTTCTCTCGGTAATGATATCCAGTTGGCTTTGGCAGCAATTTTCAACGTGATCATATTCAAGAAATGTGTAAGACTTTGCGACTATTGAATGCTGTGCGGTAGCCTGATGTTGGAATGCCTCTGAGTATTCAACAGTACAAGGTTTGAAAATGACTCTTTCTATTTTTAATTGGAATACAAATGTTATTCTGTCTCAGGATACTTAATATGGCAAATGTTTTCAGTTGCTTACACCATCTGTTCTGATTGGTCGTTTGATCAATTCCTATAGGCACCTTCTTGCACTGCGGATATCAGAGTACCTTGGGATGAATGAAGTAAGTTTACTCTTTTCCATTTTCATAGCTTCTGTATGTTTTTCATCTTTTTGTACTGTATAACAAATAACATAATTTTGGAACTTGATGCAGGATGCAAATATTGCAGAAAAAATATATTTAGAATGATGATGTATTCTGCATCTTTAATTTCATGTACTATTAAAATGATGCACTATTCTGCATCTGTAATTTCATTCTCCTAATGTCCTTGGTTACTTACATAAGCTCTATATAGTTCGTGCTTTCTTGAAAATCCTTATTACTGTATGTCAACTTATCACTTCAGGTAATGTCTTACAGGAAATGGTTATTATGCACTGGACATGTTCAAAGATAACAGCTTCCCCGGCAATTCCAGATGCTACCCTCCTTGAAATCTTACTTGATAAGGTTGTGCGGTCATCTCCATTCATTGTTGTGCTTTCTCATTCTGTACTTGGAAACAGACATCTTACATTATATTTTTCTAATGTCAGTTGAAATTGTGCAAAGGAATATCCTATGCTGCAGTGGCTGCTCATGCAGATAAGAATGGCCGCCGGAAGTTAGCTGCTATGCTCGTTGAACATGAACCACGGTCCTCTAAACAGGTCTGACAGATATATATATATATATATTTGTAAATATGTCATTACCATCTTTCTGAGATTCTATCGCCTGCGGTAAACTTGAGCTGGCGTCTTCTATGATGAAAATGCAATAGTAAGAATAGTCATGTCATTCTGATTGTTCAAGTTCAGGTTCCGCTCTTGTTGAGCATAGGAGAAGAAGGTACGGCTTTATTGAAGGCAATTGAAAGTGGTGATACAGACCTCGTTTATCTTGTACTGTTTCATGTATGGCAAAAGGTAATAGTCTGGAAAACTCAACATGTACTCAATTTTCTGTTACGAGCTTCCACATATGGTTTAAGATTGATTATTTGGTGAACTAAAGTTCATTTCAATTTTATGCAGAGAGAACCTCTTGAATTTTTCAAAATGATACAAGCAAAAGGTCTGGCACGCAATTTGTTTGTGATCTATGCAAGGTAGATTAGACTATCCTGATATATTTCTAAGTTGAATCTTTATGAACTCATTTTAGTTTTATGTGAATTCACAAGAATAATGAGCTTTATCTGTTTCAGGTGCTATAAACATGAATTCTTGAAGGACTTCTTCCACACGACTGGACAACTTCAAGTAGGTTTCAGTTGGCTTTTGGGTTTTGGGTTTCATGTGTACATACGCATGCATTTACTGTTGTGATCACATTTCTGAATTCATGTTCACATCTTTCCGCATGTTTTGTAGGAAGAGGCTTTCCTCATGTGGAAAGAATCTTGGGAGATTGCAAAAAATCCAATGGCAAGCAGAGGTTCGCCCCTGCATGGTCCACGCATCAAACTAATTGAGAAGACCAAGAGTCTCTTTGTAGATCCTAAGGATACCTTTGAAATGAAGGCTGCTGATGAGCATGCAAAATTGTTGAGGTTAGATCTGACTACTTCGGTTTGTTGCAATTTTAATAGGATATCTCCAACACACAATTCTTTTTGGTAACTATGCATCAAGGAACATATATTATGGGTGGCATCTTTAATAATATAATAGCAGTTGTTTCCAACTTCCTAGCAATCACTCTAGTGTTTCATGCTTTTATACTAGTGCAATATTTTCTGTTTCTAGGTAAACTTTCTTTACACAATTCTCTTAAAATCTGCAGAATGCAGCATGAGCTAGAAGTATCAACAAAGCAGGCCATTTTTGTTGATTCTAGTATAAGTGATACAATTCGAACTTGTATAGTGCTGGGAAATCATAAAGCGGCAATGAAAGTGAAAAATGAATTCAAGGTCTGTGAAGTTATTTTTTTCCTTCCAAGCCTGAGGCTTGTGCCTCCTTTCAACCCTTTTTCTTCTGCCTAATGTCAATCATTTCTTTTCTTTTCCTCTTCCTAAAAAAGAAAAGTAAAAACAAATTTGGTAAGTTGGTCACTCTTGCTTAGTTTCTCAACATCAGGTTTCTGAGAAGAGATGGTATTGGTTAAAAGTTTTTGCCCTGGCTACAGTCAGAAATTGGGATGCGCTTTAGAAGTTCTCAAAAGAAAAGAGACCACCAATTGGTAAGGCCTTTGTTTAACTGTGGAATCATTAAAGATGGAAAAAAGGAAGATGAAAACAGCAGTTTGATATTACTTTTCTTTGTGATCTTTTGGGACATGCCATGGCAGGCTTGCGGCCTTACTGAGTAAATACTTCTTTTGTTTTCTTCAGGTTACAGGCCATTTGTTGAGGCATGCATTGAAGCAGATGAAAAGGGGGAAGCTTTGAAGTATATCCCAAAGCTCACAGATCCTCGGGAAAGAGCAGAGGTAACTTAAACCATGTGCTGCTGACACAGTGTATTTTGCTCCACCAATATCTTCCGTTGATAGTGGTCTAGGTAACTGTCTAGGATATAGTATTCTCTTCTTTTGCCAATCAAATGTTCATAAATGTTAAAAATGATTAAAAGTGGTTCAGTAGTAATATAGAGTTAGCTTTGCTGACGTGAATGTCTGTATTGCCTGATTAGCAGTTCAACTCTCAGCACATCACCTCCCTTCAATTAACTCCCTTTTTAAATTGTTGTAGTCTTATGGTCGGATTGGTATGGCCAAGGAAGCTGCTGAAGCGGCCTCTCAGGCAAATGATGGGGAGTTGCTTGGTCGACTAAAATCAACATTTTCACAAAATCCGGCAGCCTCATCAATTTTTGATACTCTTCGAGATCGTTTGGGCGTATCATAATTTTCCTTTTTCCTTTTTTTTTAATCTCTGTAGTGTGTTCATATCCGGTACATTGTACAAGGCATGATGATTAATGTTTACTGTAAAGGCTAGAAAGAATGTAGTTATTGGATTAAGTATTACTGTAAAGGCTAGAAAGAATGTAGTTATTGGATTAAGTATCTTTGCTGTAAAGCTTGCGGTTGCAAAAGCATTATGGTATCTGGTGAGGAATTGAAATTATCGACCCGTTTTGATGATTTATCATATTTGATTGATTCTCATTCTTTTTTGGAGTGCTTAAAAACAAGATTTGGTTATCAAGCAGCTGGTAAATACTTTTGACAAATGTCTTTCACATGATGGCCTGATTCATTACCAATTCCAATTAGAGAATGCATAAGCGTCCGCCCAGTGAAGTGGAAGTGTCCGTCCAGTGGAAGAAACAAAATAAATGTTGGTGCATTTTGTGTGGAGGAGTTGGTGTTGTGCGTTGGAGGGTCAATCTCAGTACACTTTTGGTTCCATCTTTGGGAGCTGGGTATCGTCCATGGGAATTTTCAGCGTAACTCCATGGGTCAAAATCCGGTCTCACGAGAAATTGTGCAGGCCGATAGGCGGTCGTAGAGTCGTAACTTTGGGGTGCATATTTAGATAGAATGTGGGGTTCCGGGTTTTTTTTTAGTCATTTTCTTACGTTTAGCCCGTCTAGTTATGAGATGATAGCTTTGTGCTGAGCATGTAATAGTTTAAATTACTTTAGGAAGTTCTTTCTATTGTGCCGATGATTCGGTATTCTCCTTGTAATCTTTCAGCTAAATCAATTCTATCGGTTATCTCAAAAAAGCGTGGACGAGTTGGTATTGTTGTTTGTGACGAGGTTGGTGTTGTGCTAGCTGCTTTTTCTTGTCATGTGCCATATGCCTTATCGGTTTTGCATATGGAGGCAGAAGTTGTGCATGCTGGGTTACTAATTGCTATTTATCAGAATTTCAAGGATACTGAGTTTGAGTGTGATTGTGCTGCTCTTGTGGCTTCTTTTGTTAGTAGGTCCAGGAGCATTATGGAGGTCAATGACATTATTTCAGATTGTTGGAGGTATTTAGATGATATACTGGTTGTTTAGGTAAATCATATTTATCATGAAGCAAATGGTGTGACTCAAAATTTAGCCCATCTTGCTATCGTTAGTAATTTAGAAGTCTATTAGTTAGACGAGACTTTGGATATCATTTCGGATGTCCTTATTTAAGATGATTGTATTTTCACACAAGGTATTGGCCCTATGTCCCCCTCGTTCTCTTCTTCGACCTTCATTAATAATAATTGTGTGTGAGGGTGAACCTCCTAGCATAACAAGGCTAAGCACCACACCCCTTTAAAAAATAATGAATAAGGAAGTCTCACCGATTACTTTACTCTGAGAAGGCTTTGGTCATCAAACTCTTTTGTTTTTGCAAACTCCTCAACCGGCCTTCCTCAGTCTCTCTTTCCATGACTAGCTTCGTAAATGATGAAATTGCATATGAATGAAAGCAGACATTTCCGGTAAACTTATAATGAGTAAGATAATAAAGAAACTAGGAAAGATCTCAAAAAACGTGTGTAAGCATAGTGTACATTATTATTATTATTATTATTATTATTATTATTATTGATAAGAACAGTGTAGTTGATTGACGAAAATGAAAGGTAACAAAAAGTTTATTGAAATACTGGCCTGATCAAACGAATCTCTAAAAGCACATATATTATATAATTTTACCAAGTACCCAACATAACTGAATGGATTAGATGTAAAACAAAATTAAAAAAAAAATATAGGTCTCACATCCTATTCAACTATGTCACCTAAACTACATTCAAGGATCATCCCACAAGATACGAGCCCAAAGGACCCTAGCCAGCAAACGACGTAAGCCGACCCTAAGGAGCAACCGCTGACCATATAGTGGTACCACATCCCGATCTTCGTGCCTCCCTAGAACTCACCTCTTCACCGTACCTTGCTGCCGCCAGCCACATCTCAGGTCGATCACCAACATTGATGTCGACTGCTTCTGCAACAATGAAACAACAGGAAGCATTTGCCTCTCCATTCCCATCTCTGTTGAAGCAACCATCCTGCCGACTCGCACTAGGACCTTTCTCATTTGGAGAAAACTCACGAACCAGAAAACAAGTCGTCGCCAACATCAATGATGGCTACAATCGACACTGGAAACCTAGAAATATAGGTCTCACCGGCTCGAGAGTCTTGGCTTATAGAAGAGAGTCGTGCTCTTTAGGGTTTCTGCTTAGTGTACATGATGGCAATCTACATAACTGTTGCCTGCTACTCATGTAAAGTGTAATGTTCGTTTGATCCTTTTAGTACTTTTTATTTGGACCTTCATGTGATTTACATTTAGCTCACTGCTGCTATAATCCTATTTGCATGCATGCCAACTCCCAAACTTAGGATGAGTTTCGACGTGTCATTACTGTTAGTCTCTCTTTTCTCTGTCCTAACTAATCACTCGCCACCATTCTTGTGTTGAATAGAAATAGAGTTGCTATTCAGATCAATTTTGGTATTCTGATTAAAAAAACTGGGAGACGGTTACAAAGTAACTTTGTGATATTTATAAGAAAAAAAGTTATGATCTGTGGATTATTTTTTTTATATTAGTATCGTTATGAATATCAGTTTTTTTTATGAAGTGTTAGAATATTGTAAGTTTGTTCATTTTTATGTATTATGTCTGGTTTAATTTATAAGTACTTTAGTTTAGGCTTATATTTGACTTGTGATTAACAAATTTGATATGAATACATAGTAGATAATGGAGGTGGCATAGAAACCCTAGGCTCCCATGCGACGGCTCAGAATTAGGAGCTGTCGGGAGTTCTGGATGTCGGAGACGGTGTTGAGATGGATATTTGCGTTGAGATGGTTGAAATTGTGGGCAGACGGAGATGACGTCCTGATTGAACGAGACTGCGAAGGGTCTGAAAAAAAGGGCGAACGGTGGGCAAACTTGGGCGAGATTTAGGTTTGGGCAGAGACGATCACGATCGGGTGAAGGCTGGGTCGACCGAGACGTGGCCACTTCCAAGACCTTAGGGTGTGCCAGGGGCCGAGAAGAGATCAGAGGAGGTACGAGCTCGTTCCTGGTCTACACGTGGTCTCGGGTCAAAGGAAAATTGGCGCCGGAGGTAGAAGATGAACTTTGTTAGCTTTGACGGACTTGAGCCGGCGAAGACCAGAAGACGGTGACGACTCGATGGTGGAAACTCAAGTAGGTGGTGACGGTAGGTATGCGGTCCCTAAATATGTGGGAGATTGGGGTCCCAAATGGGCTTTGGGCCACTATCACCAAGATGAGATGCTAGCTGGGCTTTTCAAATTGATGGGTAATCTAATGAGGTCTTCTGGGACACATGGCTTTGGTAAAGCACAATACACTTTTGGTTTCGGATCTGGGAGCCGGACATTGCCTTTGAGAAGGTCCAGCATTGCCCCACGCTAGAAATTACGATCGCATGGGGAGTTGTGCAGGCCAATGGGCAGTATCTCATTGAGCCGTAACTTTAAGGTGCATAGCTAAATAGGATGTGGGGCCCCATATTTTTTTAGGCATTTTCCTATATCTAGCACATCTAGTTATGTGATGATAGGTCTGTACTGAGCATGTAATAGTATAGATTACTCTAGGGAGTTCTTTCTATTGTACCGATGACTCGACGTTCTCCTTGTAATATTTTTTACTTAATCAATTCTATCGTTCATCTCAAAAAAATCTAACATTTAATTTTATTTTTCTGTGTATTATGTCGGAACATGCATAACTATACAGGAATATTATTTCATATATATATATATATATTCATAAAGCAAACATTATGGAATCAATGAAGAAATCAGTATGACTCTAGAACAAGGAAGACATGATTTCATATTAAATGAAGGATTCATGCCAACTATCGAAGTGTGTCCATGGTATAAGAAAACTCACCCAGAGTGCCAAGTGCCCGATTCATCTTCTGAGAGCGGTCATTAGAAATCGGACCAAGAATGCCAGGTGCACCATGATCACAAACATTCACCTCTGAGTCCTCAACATTTCCTTCATTGCTAAATTTATTTTTCTTTTTCTTTCTTATTTTCCTTTCACTTTTCTCTAAAACCTCAATTACAGCAGTTTCATCAATTGTTTGAATCTTCAAAGCAGCACGAAATTTGGATTCTTCCAATTCCTTAAGCGAGAGATCTGTAAGTGATTCTTTTACACCAGCAAACATCTTTGAATCAAGGACAGCGGTATCATCAAAGATTTGAACTTTTATAGAATCTTCATATTAATTATGAGATTTACGCCTTATAAATCAGCAAGAGATATCCGTGCCCGTACCTGAGGTGAGGCGAAGGAGGGCGACCGACTTAAGCACTAAAATTCTAAATCCCAATTTTTTTTCAAGAAAAAATATACATATAAAAATATTTTTAAAAAAACTACGATATGGTTACATTAAAGTAGTTTTGTGATGCCTTTAAGGAAAGAAGTTATAACCTGAGAATTATTTTTTTTTCTTTTTTATTAGTATAACTAGCTACCAGAATAAGTACTATAGCTGACGAAATGAAGAAAAACAGGCCGACGACTTTTTATGTCATCGGTTATACTAGAGTATAGCCGACGACAAAAATAGTTTGTCGGCTATAGTTTTTGGTTGTCGGTTATAGTATTATAGCCGACGACCCAAAAAAAATTGTCGGTGTTTGTGAAGGAAAAATCGTCGGCTATAAATTCAACTAAAGCCGGAGACATATTTAACTATAGCCAACGACATTATTAAGTTGTCGGCTATAGTTATTTATTACAGATCTGGGTAGCAGCTCAATCGTTCAAAAAACACAAAACGCTCTCAAATCGTTGAGTGTTGTCGGAAGCTGTCCAAAATGAGTTCGTGAAGCTATATCCCGCTACATACATATAGATACGTATATATATGTGTGTTGATTGTTGATTTTGAGTTGAATTCAATGAATATATATATATATAATTATATGTATATTGTTGATATATAGTATGCATATATATATATGTGTGTGTGTGTGTGTGTGTGTGTGTGTTAATTTGTAATTGAGGAGTAGAAGTTAATTAATGTAATTTGTAGTTTAAAGATCGATATATATAGATATAATGATGGATTTTTTTATTGGTGCATGCATGTATATATATACAGTTAGAATTTTTAGGATGGACAAGAGTTGAATCTGGCTTCCAAAATAGGATCGAAGATATGGCATTGGAATGTAGAGTTTTGTGGAATATGTGAATGCTAATGCTAACGGGAAAACAATTCATTATTGCATGTGTACGAAGTATCAATGTCGCAACAATTTGTATTATTTTTTCATTGATATAGTATGGGAGCACCTGTAGAAAAATAAGTTTTGGGATAAGTACACATGTTAGATTTATCACGGTGAAACATCATCAGCAGGTCAGCATGATCATGAGCAATTTCCTGAGATGGCCAGTACATCTAATGATCCAACAATGAGGTTGATCAACGATGTGTTTCTTTATGAGAGCGGTGTATTTTTTCAAGCACAAAATATCATTCTCATCGTTGAAGGTTTCCCTCTTATTAAGCTAGTCCAACAATTACCTAAAGCTGTCAACACTGCCAGTTTTGACAAGTACAATAAGCTGATTGTCTTCCAATAGACCCCGTTGCACAAGGGGTGTTATAAGACTGTTCTTAAAAGTGTCATGCGAGTAATGAAGGTCAAAGTGGAGAACAAATTGAGTGTCAAGGCAATCATTATCTGGCGTTGACTGCTTTCATGCTGCCCCCAGGTCATCACCAGCCTACCACTCATCGTAAGGTGCAACATATCCTGAAACATCTTGGCCTTACCTAGAACAAAATTCATGCATGCAGATATGATTGCGTTCTCTTCTGGGGTGAAGATGTTGAAGGGAATGATCTTGAAAATCTTGATGCGTTTCTGGTATGTCACACGGATAGGTATAAGTTGACTCCTGCAGAGAATAAAAAAGTTGTGAAGGTACTTCAATATTTCTCGCTGATTGATAGGCTGGAACGGTTGTTCATGTCTGCATACACGGTCAAAGTTATGAGATGGCACGCTGAGAGGGATTTGCCTGACCATGATACCCTTATATACCCTGTTGACGGAGAGGCTTTGAAGCACATGGTTAAGGAGTTTTCTCATTTTGCATCAGAGGTCCGAAATGTTTGGCTCAGGCTCTTATCTGAAGGATTCAACCCTTTTGGCAACATGAGTCTTCAATACAGTAAATGGCCAGTTATTTTGATACTATACAACCTTCCTCCATGGATGTGCATGAAGAAGGAATACAATATGCTGACTATGTTAATTCCAATGCCTGGTTATCCAGGAAAGTGTCTCGATGTGTATTTGAGACCCTTGATTGAGGAGCTTAAGTACCTGAGTAACGTTGGTCATCCCACTTATGACAAGTATAAAAACGAGATGTTTCAGATGCATGTCATGCTTGTTGACACTATCAGTGATTTTTCTGTCTGTGAGATGTTGTCGGGCAACGCTACCGGGGGATATAAGGCTTGTTCAGAGTGCATGACTGTTGATTGCAACAGACATCATTGCAAGAAGATTGTGCAGATGTGTCACCGTTGTTGGCTTGGACTTGATCACCCATGGCGGGAGGATGACTAGGTATTTGATGGGACTGTAGAAATTGATGTGCAACCCAGGAGATAGACGGGGGAGGAAATTTTAGAAGTGCTGAATGAAAACGATTTTGGGCAGCTTAGCAATCATCCTGATATAGTGGCAGCAATACCTGATAGACACGACATGTATAAATTCTGGACACACAAAAACATATTCTAGGAACTCCCGTACTGGTTCAAGTTGTCGATCAGGCACTACCTAGATGTCATGCACATAGAGAAGAATGTGTGTGAAAGTGTGCTGGGTACAGTGCTGAATTAGGAGGGGAAACTAAAGACGGCCCTAAGGCACACATTGATCTGAAAAGGAATGGGTATACGAAAACATTTGTGGTTGAGAGAATGGAAGAAAAACATGCCTCAAACTCCTTATATCGTCAAGTCTGAGTAGAAGAATGCAATTTTTAGGTGGATGGGTAATGTTAGGTATCTTTCAGACTATATAGGAAATATAGACTAGGGTGTTAATTTTCGGGATAATAAGATGTACGGATTAAAGAGTCATGACTGTCATATACTGAACGTCTCTTCCTTGTTTTCATTTGATCATACCTGCTCCGGGGAGGACATCATTTTTATCATGTGCAAATTTAAGAGGATATTTGTCCCAAATTTTTTTGACATCATGCCTCACTTGATGATCCATCTTCCCGAACAATTGTTGCTTACTGGTCCAGTACACTACACTTGGATGTATCCCATGGAAAGGTACGTACAATTAAACATCTGAATTTTTAGTCTATTTTTATATAATTATATTTTTTAATAATTATCACATGCACTTTACAATTTGATAGACAACTACGAGACTACAAAGACTGTGGCTAATAAATCCATACCTAAAAGGTGTATAGCTAAAGCATATCTTGCGCACGAGTGCGTAACGTACACCAAGTTGTATTTGGGAGCATTGGAGGACCATCCACAACATATGCTGGTAGATGAATCACAGTTCAATCTTTCTATCATCTCCAATGATGTTGAAGTATATGGACAGTTGCCAAAGTCGTACCAATTGGAACCATATGAGCTAGTCATTGCCCACTGGTGGATATTGATTAACTGTCCAGAAGCACAATACTGGAAAAACATCCATCTTTACTGCTCTGCGGTTGCCGGTGATCTTGAGTACCACAGTAGAGAGTTTGCAAACTATTTTGATAGCTGGGTACGTCTATATATATGTATATTTACTTCTATATGGATATAAATTAATTTTAATGTTCATATTTAAAGTTAATGGGTGCGATTTTTCTTCTTCAGATGAACCATGTACAATGTGATGGTGACCCACACTGGTCACACGAATTGAGGCTTTTCATGATGAAGCTGATAACTTCAAGATTTTATCCGATGTGTAAGGTCAGTGGAGTATAATTTATATGTCAACATAGAGACGACAGACGGAGAATATAGAATTCTGGAGTAATGGTGCATGGTGGGTGGAATGACATTAACTATTACGGTGTTCTCCATTCAATGGTTGAACTAATTTATAGAGAAGGAATGATAGTGCCCTTGTTTAAGTATAGATGGTTTGATACTAACTCTGGGAATACAAGGCCCGATCAGTACAGTATTTTTTCAGTGAATACTGCTACAAGATGGTATGAAGATGACCTTTTTATTTTTGCCACATCGGTAAAAAAAAGTGTTTTATCTTGATGCTCTTGTGCACAAAAGTGCGTCGAAAGTAGTCAACCATGTTGTTCCTAGAAACATATACAGTGCTTCTACACTTGGTGAGGCTACAGATAATGAAGAAGTTGCTGCATACCAAGAGCCGAACGCAATTGGTATTCTTGAATCCTTTACAATTCGCCTTAATAATGTGAGACCGGGTACTGTGGTTCAACTTCCTCGAGCAGTTGTAAGTCTTATTGATGTTAATCCAAATGAAGACAACGAAGACTCCGGTGACGAAGAGCGGCATATATTACCAGAAATTAGCTCGGATACCGAGGAAAACTCGAGTGATAATTATGATTATGAGCCTTAGTTAAACATAAATTTGTTTTAAACGTGTTTGTTGGTCATGAGTATATTTTTGTAAAGTTTTTTCACACTTTTGAATATAGCGATTAGTTTGATTATGTTCTTTAATTAGTTAAACGGGTATTTGTGGGAAACGTGTTTTCACATGAGCCTAATTACTTAAATTTTTTCACACTTTACCCGACGACATTGGCTTATCTCGTCGACCATAGTTACTATAGCCGACAACTGTGACACGTGTCGTGGGCTATAGTATAGTCGATGACCTTCATAGTATAAAGTCGCTGACTATAGTTTTCGGGTTTATAACCCCTGAGCCGCCCAGCCCGTGCCACACAGCTGAACCAAAACCTTAAAGACCTCTAAACTGCCGCCCAGCTCGCCGGGAGTCACCTAGCCCGCCGCCGCCTTCTCTCTCTCTCTCTCTCTCTCTCTCTCTCTCTCTCTTTCTCTCTCTCTCTCTCTCTAATTTGATTATGTGATTATGAAATGTGATGTTGTGATTATGGGTTATTGATTATGTGATTGATTTTGTGATTGATTACAAAATTTTATTATATATGGGTTATGTGAATTTTATGAAATTTATGTAATTTTGTGAATTATATATGAGTGAATTATATATGTTTAGGGTTTGAGATGTGAATTATATATGGGTTATATATGGATTTTGTGAATTATATATGGGTGAAGTAGGAAGTATCATACGTGATAGAGTCTCAGTTCTGTGGGCAGACTGGTCCTCTGTGCCATAGTGTGTGAAGGACATGGTGAATAATGCAATATTGGTGAGTTAATTATATATTCATTAATTATGTATGTCTACCCTTATTAATTAAGTCTGAATAAATATATAAATATTATCATTTATATATACATTTGCATGTGTGGTTTATTGTGCCGGAGAAGCTCAAATGCACGTAGGCAAATGACATGCAAGGAAAAAGGTGATGGGATCCGACTAATATTTTATATATCAAGTTATATTTTGTTGATCATTTATTGTCAATTTCTAACATTTGTGTTGCATTAATATAGGTACAAGGAGTGGAAAAGTGAGCTAAAAAGTACTAGAAGAACCACGGCAACCTCCGTGGGGGTACCCCTAGAGAGTTTATGTATAGGGAGTACGAGTGAAACTGGCTTCTAGTCCACTTCAACAACTCAAAATTTGAGGTATGCAACATCATATTTTTCTTTGCTTGTATCATATTTGGTGAAAATATTTTCCTAATTAATATTTTTTTGATATATGTTTATCCAACAAGGTCATTTTTGCAATAAACACGGAGAAACGGGGAAAAAAACGAAGAACTATCATGCCGGTTCTGGGTCCTTTGCGGGTTGGATGGAGAAAACCGCCCAACACCCTGGAGTCCCCCCGTTAGAGTATACGTTAGAGAAAGCGTATCCTCAGTGCCCCGAAGATATTGTAAGTCTTATGCTCTCATAACTTAATTAACATATTTGCTTATATATGTATTTTCTCTATAAAAAATTACGAATGTTTACTAATATGATATTTTGTTTTTCTTGTCAATTAGGCAAGAGTGCAGGAGGTGACTCCGGAGGTGTTGACTCAGATTGTGAGAGAGCAATGGCTTGAGACCCAGGATGATGACCTCCCCCAGGCGATCTCTCATATTGATCAAATCAATAGTATTTCTGATGGAATTGGCTTATGCTCCATCTCCAGCACAAAGAAATCTTATGGGAATATCAAATCTTCCACTTGCACCAAAACATCCTGAATAACACCTCGAGGGTAACAGTTAGACTGATCTGCAAGTTTAATGGTGACACCTGTGGGAATGAGTTATCCCATCTTCAACCTATCATACACAGTATAAGGCGTTAATTTTATTTATGCACCTAAATCAAGTAGAGCACCTGCAGACCTATGATCACCAATAATACATAGGATAGTAAAACGTTCAGGATCAGCTAACTTAGGCGGGAGCTTCATTTGAAGAACACCAGATACTCTCTCTCCCAAAGCCACGGCATCAGTTCCATAGAACTTTCTTTTTATTGTGCACAAATATTTCAGGAACTTTGCATACTGTGGTATCTGCTTGATCACATCCAACAAGGGGATGTTCACTCCTACCTTTTTAAACACATCCAAGATCTCCTTCTCTTTGTCAACCTTCACTTGCTTCTTCAACCTGCTGGGAAAAGGCACATTAGGAGTAATCAAAGGTGAAGGATTAGATAATACCTGGCCTTCTTTAGGCTTTGTCAATGAACTTGCTCGAGGTGCATTTTCGACTTGTAGAATTGGGGTTCCTGGGCTATCCTTCAATGGTTCACTTGATGCAACCGGTTTGGTCACCGACTCTTCCCACTTTCTCCTTGGGTTTGTTGACTTGGGCACTTCTTCTAACACATTCCCACTCTTTAAGGTCATTGCATGAGCTTCATATTTTGTGTTGAGATTGGGAAGAGTGTTGCTGGGAAGACTTCCTTCCTTGACTTGAGCAAGTGTTTACTGAACTTGGGTCATTTGTCGCTCTAGAAAGTCAACTGCCTTCCCTTGCTGCTGAGTTATAGCTTTAATTTCCTGACGAAAGGTACCCATCTCTTGGCGGAATACACTGTTCTCCTGACGAGATGCACTATTCTCCTCCCTATCTTTCTTATTGTCAAATATCATCTGTTGTATCAGTGCTTCCAGAGTTGAAGTTCCAGTTGATGTTTGAGCTAGAGGTTGTTGCTATTATGGCACACACCTTTGCCCAAATTATTGCGCATCTCCTATAGGTTATCTTTGCTAAAATCCAGGTGGAGTAGCTGGAGGATTGAGCACATTATTGTTCCTATAGCTCAACAGTGGATGGTCCTTATTCCCACTATATGTGTTGGGTTGCCTCTGGAAGTAATTTGCTTCCTCCTCTTGATCAACCTCTTCATCTTCTTTGAACTTGGGACAATCTTTTGCTAGATGATTTGTAGCTGAACATAGAGTGCACACAACCCGAGCTACAGCAATTGTCGTCTTCTTGACCACTTTCAAATTACTAGTAATCAAAGCAATATCATTCTCCATAGAAACTAATATTTTCTCCATGGCTCCATCGATTGTAACTGCATTGAGAGATCTTCTACTTGCTCTCATGGATCTATCTCTTGACTGAAATTGCCTTGAAATTTTGGTTTAGTTCTCAACAACTTCCTTGGCTTTAGTTATAGTCATATTCCACAAATTTCCTTCACAAGCTGAATCAAGCTTTGACCTGTTAAAAGAGTCAAGTCCTTCATAGAAGAACTCCATTTGAGTGTTGAGATCAAACTTATGATGAGGGCATTGTCAAAGAAGACCTTTAAACTGGCTCCAGGCTTCATGTAATTCATCTTCATCTTCATCTTTCTGCCTGAATGTGCTAATTTGCTTCTTCAAGTTCTTAGTGCAGGAAGCAGAATAGAACTCTTTCATAAATGCAGCATACATCTTCTCTCATGTGTCAATAGAAAGAGGATCTAAAGAGTTGTACCATGTTTTTGCTTGCTCATTCAGAGAAAATGAGAACAGGAGAAGTTTGACAGTGTCTTCTTCCACATTTGTCGACTTCTGGATTTTGCACAATAATGCAATTCATTGAGATGATCCTGAGGGTTTTCAGAAGGCGTTCCTCTGAAGTGTGGCAGATTCGATATAAGAGATAGGAGAATAAAATAAGCCCCCAAATTTTCTGGCAGAACGATCGGCGAATCTGCTGCACCTGTGCCCAACATGAAGGACTCTCTCAGCTTTGTGGCATTTACCATTTGTGGTGGTGATGGTGATGGTGTTAGAATGTGTTCATGTTCCTCAAATTCAGACTCTATATTAGAACGTATTTCTTGCTCAGATTGATGACCACCACTATTCACGCTCATGGACCGTTGTCTTTGTTTCTTTCTGTTATGCATCGCTGAGTGTTCAATCTCCGTATCAAATAATAATGACTCAACGCTTCTAGTTTGCCTAGTACGCATACACAACATTTCTACACACGGAATAAACATTAAGACTCAAAGAAAAAAGAAAACTAAATGAAACAAAATTGAAATTTAAAGACTATATTATGACTTAGAATTAAGTAATTCCCCAGCAACGGTGCCAAAATTTGATGATGTGGAGAGGATTACAATCTTGACCCTCAAGTATAATACCTCACTCACCAATAGAAACAAGTAGGGTGAGAGAGGATTACCTTGTCAAAGGCCCCTTTCGAGTTTGAAAAAAAATTCATTTCTCCCATTCAAAACAACCGAGTATGAAACAGACCTCACACACTCCATTATCAAACCAATCCACCTCAGGCCAAAACAAAAGGCATGAAGTGTGCCTTCCAAAAAATCTCATTCTACACAGTCGTATGCCTTCACCATGTCTAGCTTCAAAGCCAATTCATAGTGCTCACCACTGAGCTTCATCTTTAGGTAATGAAATGCTTCGTGTGCCACACAAATATTATCCTAGATCAATCTTTGACGTACAAATGCATTTTGATTTGTAGAGATAATGTCTGGTAGTATCCTCTTTAGATGATTGGCCAAAATCTTAGCCAATATCTTTTAGGAATTGTTACATAAGCTGATGGGGTGGAACTGTGATGTATTAACTAGATTAGGGACTTTAGGTATCAACGCAATATGTGTCTTGTTGATCCTCGCAAGATTCACTGATCCATCAAGGAAATCCTTAGCAGTACCCACAATAACATCCCCAACTATATTCTAGTACTTGTGATAAAAAAAAGCCATGGGAAGCCATCCGGTCCAAGGACTTTGAGTGCACCCATTTGTAGTGCCGCCATCTTCACATCACCTTCATCAGCAAGAGCCATAAGCATGGCTCCTGCTTCCTAGTGCCACAATGCTTATAATCAGATTTGAAATGTTTTTCAAACTCACCTATGACAAGTTTCGCACCCTCTACCGTATTTCCCGCATCATTTGTCACTTTAAGGATCTCGTTGTGGTGACGTCTTTGCAATGTAGTTAAGTGAAAGAATTTTGAGTTCGTATCACCTTCCTTGAGCCATGCAATCCTAGATCGTTGATGCTAGAACATCTCATCCCTTCTCCATAACTCAATCGACTTTGCCACAATCACACCATGTCTCTCTTCACATCCACTCGTGTTGGTTTATTCCCAACTTCCTTTGGCTCTTGCTTTTCCCAATTTTTCCTATACTAGCTGAAAGTCTCATCTTAGGGTTTGACCCCTACTTTACTTTTTTATTTTCTTTTGGACCAGTCTCACCATCCATCATCTTCCTCTTCCCAAGTGTTCTCTCTTCATCCTCAGCTGGTAACTCCGAGATACTAACACCAGTTGTGATTGGTGATTCAATGAGTGAATTTTGTTTAGGAACCACCGACGGGTCTTGTTCATGATATTCTGGCACAAGATAGTAATTAGCTTTATAGTAATCAGCTACTCTCAAAAGCCCATGGGGGATTGTGGCAGGGTCGGGCCATGGCCCATGATTGATTGAGAGTCCATTATAAGCCCGTGTGATACTACCGTTATGATAGACCACCCCGTTAACATTGGGATCCCAATAATCGTAGTTATAGTTGACTCTGCGAGTGGTCCTTGGTATGGGTGAAAGTTGTGGGTCCTGTGTTGGGTTGTCCACCAATGACCCACTCCCGTTGTCTTTGCCGCCCACAGCAGAGTCGTCTTGTCCCCCGGCACACAACTCAACACTGACTTGCTTCTCTTTTTCAAACACTCCATGTACATCCCGGCCAATCCACGCCGGAGTCGGTGCTGGTACATACGGAAACTCTATAGGATGGTGTTTCTGTGTAAAAAAATAGCTCTTTTAGGTGCCTCGACCACAAGTGAGAGATCATACACCACCCCTAACCAGATGATCATGGGGTGCAGTTGATATTTGCATGTCGATATCATATGCCCAAGTCTTCCACTCCGGAAGCAAAAGCGTTTGAGGTTCTCATACCTTATTTTGATTTTCTTTTCTCCTCCATAAGGTAGAGATAAGTTGCATGCAATAGGTAATGGCCTCCTCGCATCAATTTCCACTCGCATCCTAGCATATCCCCTGAACCCAACAATCTTGGGATCTTTTGCTTCCAGTACTGCTCCAATCATCACACCCAGTTTTCGACTATTTCCGGCAGTTATGAGTTCCTTGGGTATGCCATGACCTACTGTATTCCTGATATAGGGTAATGTGGAGATAGTCACGGCAAATGTGGCATATGTACTCCCGATATATATAATCGATATTGTCCCAACTTGAACCACCTTTAAGGGGTTAGGTTTTATCCAAAAAATATCGATTAATATCCATCCACTTTTCTAATTTGGATTCTTCAGCTTCTATAAGTACTTTAAACAAGAGATTTATAGGTGATTCTTTTATACCAGCAAATATCCCTAAATTAAGGACAACTGTATCATCAAAGACTTGAAGATAAAATCCTCTGATTAGTCTAATCCTAGATGATGCTTGGAAGGTAAGTCTCCTCAAATCATGTTGTGTAGAAGTGAATCTGTTGCTATTAGATATATGTATTTAGGATTGTTCTTGATAAGTTTGTTGCTTAATAATAATGGCTAACTAACTGTTTCATTGGTCGCTTTTGGCATATATGTTGAGCAGAAGATAATAAAAGACAGAAGAACAGGAAGCTGAATGGTTGATTGATAATCAGTCGGGTTGAAAGAGAACTGTGGCTTAGATACTTAATGCTGCTGGTAGAAAAACTTCTCTATACTGCTGGCTGGTACATGGCAGGTACATTCTTGAGGACTTCTGTAATCTCTTGTAGATATCTCCTTGGAGATATGATGATTCATTGATTCACAGTACAGAAAATTAGATATATGAACATACATGTAGCAAGCAACTCTGAACTCTGATTTGAATCCAACTGAAAGAGCAAATTGTGCAGTTTAATTTTGTTTCAGACATCTTTCATTTGGCCATAATTGTTTGTGTTGGTTTTCATATTTAGCTTTTACTTTGAAGACTTAAATGATGGTATTGGTAATGAAACCAATGCAAAGAGAACAATCTGTCATATTAGCAGGGGACAGAAGGACAAATCTTTCTGGAATTAGAGTTTCTGGTGTCCATATATGTCAAGTAAAACTTGGTGACACGATAATAGAAAGACTGAGCTTACACGTGTTACATTAAACTCAGCCTAAATTGCCAAAATCATTTGAGGAAATCAAGCTTCCATATAACTTACCAAAAAAGAGTTCTTCAGCTCAAGTGGACATTTCACAACACTGCTGACAGAAGGAGATCGCATATCTAAAAAGAATCTGTTAGCACTTGGAATATCAGTGAAAAATATGCCATGCTCCCATTCACCACAGAGAGCATACTTCAATCCATCCTTCTTGGCAATATCCATGTCCAAATATAAGTTGTAGACTCTCGCCCATTCCTTTTTAGCGTAATCCTCAACAACCATATATCAACATCCATTCCTTGTTCTCCTGAAAATGTACAGGTCTCCACAATGGCTATGGACCCTCTCAAAGTAACCAAGTGCTTTTCGGAGTGCTCGTGCAGCGTCTAAGGTTTAGGAGTTTCATAGAACTCTTCTTTTATGAAATAAAAAAAAACTATATCCCATTCTTTGACCGACGTTTTCTTGTTTTTGTTAACCAATGCATATCTCCATGTGCACAAACACTCTAGTGGCAGTATATATAACGATGAGGAACAGAAGGGTATCTCTCTCCACGAGTCATTTGTTCCTCCCAGTTCAAGAATATGTGCCACCCTGCCTATAACCTTCAAATAATCTCCATATCGTCCTCTTTTACGAATGTCGGAAACACGAAGAATCTTGTAGGTGTTGCTTATACTATCATATCCCATACCATACATAAGATGTGCTACTACAGTATCCAGTTTATCGGCCGGATGGTATGGTCTAGTGTTAACTGGTGGGGCACCAAGTCTTCTCCTGATCCTGGTCCTTGTATTAACTGGCAGTGTTGGTTTTCAGTGGTTGGGAGCATTAGGACTTTTCCGTCCCTGCATAGAGGATCAATTAACACGCAATGATAATCATTGTATGCCAAGCAAAGCAAGTTGTAAAAACAAAAGATAGGACGTGATCTATCCATTCAGAGCAGAAGATGGAGGCACGAAATGCGCATTTGCCGTTTGTGAAATTGTTGATGTCGTCGTCGAATGTAAGTGATTGTAGAGTTGCAATGTCATTCCCGGAATGCCTTGTTTGGGAAATCAACAGGAGCCGAGGGGCTTCGACGTTGCTAGTGGTGTTAGTAGCAATAAGTGAAAGAACGTGACGTCTAGGGAAGTCGAGGCTGTCGACGGCTTGTGACAAGGTCTTGGACACGCTTCGGATGTGAGCAAGTGATTTGGTGGGCAGTCTCAGAAGGATGTCGACCACAATATCCATGGGAAGATTCATCGACGTCGTTGTCGTCTTCCTCTTTCTATGGCACCTCGTCGCCATCATTTCCTTATTCGAAACTACTACTAATCCAGAAGCTGGGATTTTATTTTTTATATATAATGATGCATGGTGATCTCCCTTTCTAGTTAGTGTTAGAAATCGAAACCTATGAGGAATCAAATCCTAGCTGAACAGGGATTGAAAATCAAATCCTAGTTAGTGAAAAATGATATATTAGATAAAGACGGGGAGATATCCTAGCTTTGATAAGTTGAGTTTCCTCAATATAGTATAAAGATCATGGACTAGCTGATTATTACAATATGATTCAGAACGTACAACCCTAGTACATTAACAAGAACAACTCACTTCGATCGAGTACAACAAATCACATACGACTTGACCAGTCACCTTCATTTCAACAATGGATAGGCTAAATTCTCATATTTTCCATGCCACCTGTAATTTGTTGAGTTAGAAACACGTCTTATTTTTTATTTTTTTGAAAGGCACACAAGTCTTATTTTAGTGGCCATAATCAGCATCAAAGCTTGTTTTAAGAGTATATATAGCTTCAATAAGAAATTATGAGCCAACTGTCACCTGAACTCTTCCTTTTCTTGAATCTTGAGCTCCAATTCTTCTGCAAACGGCTCAAAAACAACATCTATCTTCCCTTCCTCCACAGTGTCAAGAGTTGGTGGATTCCACTACAGCGTACAGCCATACATCATTCATTGGGAGATAAGAAAAATGAAATAGGAGGAAACAAGCAGCTAAATTTAGTGACAATGCAATAGTAGCAGAGGGCAGGGGGGGTGGGTGTGGTGTACCTTAGGAGCGTTATCTTTGTCAATAGTGAGAGCCCTGATACCCTACTCATCAAATAAAAAGATCTCATTACAATTCTGAAGAGAAGCAATACTGGATAAATGAATTGGAATGTGATGAATGTCTATAGTTATGTGTTCTTGTTAGTAATACTGTAATACAAGAATACAACAATTACCGACCTCATATACATCCTCAGATATGGTACATCTTAATATATTGATTGTGAGACGAAATTCCTTCTTCAGACATTCAGCCAATGTTTGTTTTCTGCCTTCACGGATCTGGAGAATAAAAAGGCAAAAGCAATCTAAGCATCACATCCATATTTTCTGTAAAAGGAGTTGAAATAACAAACCACAACTGTCGATGTCATTTTGGAAGCATGAATCCCACTTAGATTTCTGGCGCATAAACTAGACCTCTACTAACAAACATTACCAATTGGTATAAGCAATTTCTTTTAAGTTTTAAGACAGAAAACAAATGTTGATCAGATCAAACTACTTGAAACCATACCGATCTTAATGTTATTTTCAATCCAGTAGGAGATGATCTTTTCAAGCCCTTAAGTACTGGACCTATCCATCCATTGTCTTCTTTCTTTGCCTCGGTTTCCTGTAAAACAAACACAAACTATATAATTAGTACCTAGAACATGCCTGAACACGTTCATCAATTTGTTGAATCAAGAATAAGGAAACGAAACTTACAAATGAGTACATAATCTCAGCAACAGTACCTTTGGAGAAGCACTCATCAATTATTGACTGTCTGAAATGTGTGGATAGCTTAATATATGATCGATATACAAAGCCCCACTAAAAGTGCAATTAAAAACTAGACACCACTAACTAATATTTATTACTTTTTCAATATACTTTCTTCATCAGGATGTACTTCCACAGAGAATTCTTCAATCACAGCCTTAACTGCACTCTCATTGCCTGAGTTTAAGCTTAATAAACGCTTCTCTAAATCAGACAGTTTCTGGTAATACAAGAAAAAAAAAAGTTTCAATTTACAAGTAGCAGTAAATATAAATCATATTATGGGAAGGGATCTTAATAAATTACTTCTATAATCAAAGTGTCAAATCGATGAGTTCTATCGCTATGATGTAATCAGATTAAGACTACAAGACTTATTTTTTCTTTTCCTTTTTTTATTTTTGAGAAAATGCATATGTAAAACAAGGAGAAAGATCACCTCAAGAGGTACTAAGTGTGTTGCCAATCCAGCTGCAACTAGTTCCTTACCATTCAGCCTTGCTCCGGTTAAGGCCAAAAACTCTCCTGCACATTTACAGATTATCATTCAGTCTTGCTCCTGTGGCTATATATTGAAGCCAAGCAAAATATTTCCTTCTAAATTACGACGCTTACCGAGATGCCCAGGAAGATGGGAAAGCATATATGAGAAACCACAATCAGTATGAAAGCCAATGCTAGCTTCGGGAGTGGAAAAAACCTAAAAAAGGCATTCAAGACATATACCAGAAAAATGCAATGATATCACTATACAGATTTCTGTATGAAGCCTGTTAGACACATGAGACTAAAATCATACGGTCTTTTCAGTGACAACAGAGAACTTCATTGGAACCATTAGAGAGGCGCCTCCACCCATTGAAATTCCATGGACCAGAGCAACCTGTTGATATTAATCTTTGAGTGATGCCTTTTCATGATAACATAAACTGCAGGTTACACTACCTCCTTCCAGAAGAGAAACATAGAAAGATAGAACCAGATTTTAAGAAGCATCACCTGGGTTTTCTTGTAAGTATGAATGTGGTAGCAAAGCCAATACATTCGGTAGACCACTTCAAGGCATGAATCCTCTATCAAAGACACAATATCAATTTATGAGCATCTTCAGGAAATGCAATGTGTACAACGCAATTGGAACACAAAGACTTTATAGCTGAGTATTTACTTGATTTTCTTCCATCATAAAACATTTTCAAGTCTCCACCGGCTGAAAAAGCTCGGCCTGCTCCCTATACAAGAACAGTGTGTATTACTGGCATTTCCAATGGAAAGCTTGATTGAGTTCTGCAATGATATTGAACCAAGATCACCTATGGTAGTCCAGGATTTTGGAAGTGTTAGAACTAACCTTGATTATTACAAGCTCAGTCTTATCGTCCTTTTCCCACTTTTCCAAGTTTTCAGCTAGAAGAGAAACCTGAATGCAGTAACAGGAAAACATAAATTTTTTAAACTTCAGGTCACTAAATCCTAGCAAGTTGCACAAATATGCAAGTCAAGATACTTGATCATACCATATCTGATGAGATAACATTCAATTGACGAGGCCTGTTCAATGTGATCAACCTCACTCTATCTATTTCTTCTCCAAGAAGAACCTAAGAGATCAGTCACATAAAACCCATGAAATCATCAATGAACAGTTACTGTGTACTGGGCTGAAACACCAAAATAATGTTGTATGCGATCACAAATGCAGGTGGAAGTAGATTACCTGTTCATTTGAATTCACAACTTGTGCCATTTCAACAATTGAGTAACTTGTGGGTTATAATCCAACAAACTGCAACAAGTATAGAAAGCCAAAGATCAGGTCAATTAGCAAGAGATAATGTGCAAATGAACTGGACCAACTTCCCAGAAGCTGTTTTCAACTACTTGATCAAGAGACATGCAGTAATCTACAGTTACAGCAGCCTGGGAGCTCTTTGAAGTATTATGCACCGATTTAAGGTCGGCTTTTAAAGAAACTGGTGCGGAAGTAGTTAAGGCAGTCTGCTTGAGGCTTTCATCTACCTACCACCTCCAACTACAACACTGGTTTTTACCACCTCCAGCTACAACACTGGTTTTTAGAATATGTGGCTTTATACGATGAAGTAGCTAGGGGCGTGACTACTACCAACCCACATTGTCTTTGTTTGTTCTCCTAATCGTGATGATTTCTATATTACCTTCATGGGCCTTTCTAAATGGGAACCATAAAATGAAAGCAACCTTTTCTTGAGGTTCAAGATTTCATTTCATCCAGTACTTCGGTTCTTCCCCTTATTTTGTAGAACTTTTGGGCTTCAGATCTGATCTTTTGGCTCTAGAAAAATCAAATTATACTATTTCAGGATGGAGAAACCCAATCATAAAGAAAGAGATCTCTAAAATTTCAGAACAAAAACACAAAACAAAGTTCCATATCATTAATGTCATTTTAAGCGAGATAATATTCAAAGCTGAAACACTAGATGATGACAGAAAATAGATGTTCATACTCCCAACAAACAAAATTCAGAAATATTTGGATCACCATTCCTAGGTTCATCTAAGCTAAAGCACAATGCTTCCGATGAAAGGAAAGACGGCATGAGGTAACAGGATTACATAAAGATGTTAGGCCTGGATGCCTTGTAGGTGGTCTTGAGCTTCCTTGATGGGGGCCTAATCTTCCTGATAACCAATGGAAACTTGATCTTGGAGTTGTGGAACTGCTTGGTGCTCTCCCTTTTGCAAAGTTTTGCTGGGATAGTTGCTGTCTTGATAATTTGGATGCAAGGAGACCTCACCCTGTGACGAGATGCCATCTCAGTGTACATGTCTTCCACTGCTCCATTCAGAGTTGTGTTTCTGTACTCCTTGTACATGTTGTGATAACCAGTCCTACTCTGGTATCGCAGCCAGATTCCATAGTTGTTGATGGTAGTTGGGTTCTTCTCAAAAATCTGCAAGCAGAAATTCAATATCAGAATCTCATTTATCACTTGCAGTAACATTGGAATATGTTTTTTTGTATATAGCATACTCGGCAGATAAACACTCTAAACCTATACTGGCAAAAGTATTCATATACAACAGCAGAACTCAAGTTCAGAACATGAAAATCACATCAAAAACTAGAATGTACTGGTATATTCAATCAAAACAGAAGTGGAATGAATTAATGGGAGTCAGAAATCTCGTGTGGATGTGCCACTCACTGAAACCAAGATAATCATGGTACTGCATTTGCACAATACTATTCATCATCCTCTTAAGTTCACAAACTATAAAACAGCCCAGAAGAGAAAGCAAAATGATTTGATATGAGGGAGATTCAGAAATCTTGTGTGGAAGTGCCGCTCATTGAAACCAAGATAATCATGGTACTGCATTTGCGCAAACTAATCACCATCCCTTCAGTAACATAAAAAACAAAAAACAACTAAACAAACAAAAGAGAAAGACTACTGAATTCAGGTTGCACTTACATATGCAATGAAAAATGAAACAGAAAACTCTCAAACTTAGAGCTAAATCAAATACATGTTTTAAAATCAGAATCGGGCTCAGATATATGTGGAAAAAAAGTCTATTCCCGGACCACAAAAGGTCTCGTAATGAGCTGGGATACACATCTATCATCATTGCAGTAACACAATTAGCATCCATCATATTTTAACTCACCTTCAACTTGGTACTTGGAACACATAAACTGTAACCAAGCATTATTGTTTTTTCTTCATACTTAACACGATGCTCAGATATAAATGTGGAAAAAGTCTAGTCCAAGACCACAACAGATCTCACAATGAGCTGGGATCACATCTATCATCACAGCAGTAACATAAGAGGTTTACAGAGTCTCAAAACCAGTTACTTCTTCACAACGTTAACCAAACCCTAGGCTTCAATCATTAACTATAACCAATAACTTTTCCGTTCAATCTGAATATGGGCTCAGATATATGTGGATAAAGTCTATTCACGGACCACAAAAGGTCTCGTAATGAGCTGGGATCACATCTATCATCATTGCAAAAACAGTTTGCAGATCTTTATTATTAAAAAGGAACCGCTCTTGGCAAGCAAACGCTAAACATAGACGTATTTTGAAACACAACATATAAGAAGCCAATTAACAGCATGTTCATATTAGCTCAAATAGAAATGTGAGATGAATACCTCATTGATTGCCAAAATTTGCCCATTACTCTTTTTCACTTTCTTCAACTTCCTCAAAAAGTACCTTAAAAGATATAAGAAAATCCATATGAGATCCCAGAACACACAGCCAGAGATCATATCACAAAATCTACTCTGGTGTAGAGCATTCAATAACTTTAAAGCAAAACAAAGCAAACCATGTATGGTCTAGTCACACATTCTTGTCAGAAATGCTTACCAGAACTTGGATTTGGCACGGACCTCATTGGTGTGCCACAGCTTCATGCGGAAGATCTTGGGATGCTCATCCTTCTCAGTTGGGAGAGCTCTCCCCACCACCTGGTATTGATGATACTGTTTTCCACAAACCACACAAAACCCATCAATCAAAAAACCTCAAAACCCAGATTACATACCTCAAAAAGCTATAAACTGTATCATAACAACACAAACCCAGATTCGATAACTCAAAAAGCCAAAGACTTTACACTAAAATCGCGTGAACATGCATCGGAAATTAAAATGATGAAATGGGTGTGTTGTGCGTGTGTGTGTAAGGTAACAAGAATCGACTAATGGAAATAGAGATTGTTGAAGCTGAGTGAAGAGATTGATGAGAGTCATACTCTGAAAGGAGCCATTTGAGAGTTGGGAGAGAGAGAGGCCGAAGCTGGCTGTGACTGCGGTGAGAGAAAGAGTGCTGCTGCTCCTAGATCGCTCTCTCTTTAACAAGCGGAGAAGGTTTAAAACCCTAGCTCCTCGACTTGGTTATGGGCTTAGTAAAGATCAACCTAATACAGCCTACTATATATGTTTCACGTCAAAAGTGGACTTGACATGAAGAAAGCCCACTGCTTGAACCTAATAAGATATCGCTAGAAGAGATGTTATTGGATAAAGGGCTGATTAAGATGCCATCTTAATCGGGCTGCCCCTTGGCCGGATGAAGATGTTTGTCACCAAAGGGGGCGATAATGATTTGGAGGAGTGCCTTCGAGGCATGTATGCAAGTGCGTTTAGATTCTTCCTTCATCCGTGCCTGTAAATGCAAATGATATTTCCTTGTTTGTTTTTGTTTCGGAGCTTAATTTTGAGTAGTTGTTACACTTTCTAGCGTTGATCTTATTTGGTTCTTTACCCTTAAGAGGTGATCATTATATTTTTGTTGTCTTGATGACTTTTATCAAGAAAATGTTTAGGATTGTTCTAAAAAAAAGTGTTTAATGATTCGAGAAACTTATTCTATAATATGCAACAATACGAAGATGCTCGGAGAAGTTGGTAGAAAAGACAACTTAACCTACATTTCTCTAATGTTCAAGTGCTTCTCTCCCAAATTAGGAGGGTCATCGTGTTACTATCAAAGAGATTGGTAGACTTTTGAGCACAAATGTGTATGTATAGATTTGTATGTTTCTTTCCTTTATAGCAACCTTGTAGTAGGAATGAACGAGGGTTAAATCGGTAATTTAAAGTTTAAATTGCAACTATTTCACTTGTTGCGGTTTGTTAAAAATACAAACCACAACCGTTTTACTTATTCGGTGCATCCATATTTCAGTGCATCATATCATTAGTACGGAGTAATACGATTTCGGTATTTTTAACTCATCTTTATTAATTTTAAAATAACAAGAAAATTTAAAATTTTGAATATTACATAACCAGCGTCTAAGAATATCAATAATTTAAATATTACATAATCACTAACTTAGTCATGGTGAAAATAAAGAAGTGAGTAGTGCGTATTTTATATTATTTTCTGAACCCCAGAACTGTAAAGAAAAAAATGACAAGAGGGTTTAATAGCTCCGATATTAATATACTATTAGGATTTTGGATCAAGTTTGTCATATTCTCACTTTTAAATGGTTAAAATCAAAATTAGATAGATGTAGATCTCTATTAAATATACCAATGAAATATAAACATAATGAAAAATTACATTATATATACATAGAAAAAAAATTAAATGTGGTGCGGTGCGTTTATTCGGGCGGTTTGGTTGCTCAACCCGCAACCACCCCATTAATTTGGTAGCAGTACGGTTCATCGGTGAACTAACATCCATATTATTCGGTGCGGTTTCCGTTTTATTTTTTCTGATTGGTGCAGTGCATTCCCACTTGTAAAGCGGTTTTTGTTCATTCATACCTTGCAGGAGACATTAGATTTGAATCACAAATCGAAGAATATCGGAGTAATTTGGACAATGGTGTCTAAATGAATTTGGACACAAATATTTTCTTTTGACTAAAGAAATCCCAAGATAAGTTTCAACTAAGCTGAATCCTACTTGAATACTTTCGGATATCGCACTGTGATTGATAGAGAAACCAATAGTGATGCATGTTGTGAATTGAAGACTTACTTCAGTTCCTTGACACCGCAGAAGCCATCGGCCAGAAATCCTGAATTAAAGTAGCCCTTGACACTGCTGGTCGATCTTCCAAGACTGAAATGTCTACTACAGTACGTTCTGGTCTCTTCCTACCAAGTTCCTATCATGCACTTGCACCAAATAATACAGTCTACAGATGACGAATGAAGATGAATCATCATTTCTGGCTGTAGATCGAGCCTATAAAGTGGTACGTACACAGTTGGCCTTCTGGAGGCAGCCATGACCGACTAGGCGACTCACCCTCTACATTTCTGATTTCTTCCCATACAAGAAACTTCCAAAGCTCACTATGCACTTTGTTTGTGTCAGAAATATGTATCTGCTGAAAGTAAAAGCTCCCAAAGAAGAAATCTTCATAGCACGCACTTTTGAAATTTAGTCTACACCCTTTTTAGGTGAGTTTCATATCACATCTTGAACATGTAACTTTTATATACACACGGCTACCACTTATCCAATTAAATCCTCGTACATAACCAACGAATTTAGGTTTATGGAGCTTACCTGCAATTACCTTAGATTTTGACAGACTACCCTATCAAAATATTAATCTCAACATTCAACAGCGTACATATGTTGAAACTTATGAGCAGCACTCGTCTGTGACATCCCTTACAGTAGTTGACCAACTCTTTGTCATCTTCTCTGTTTTTGTAATATCAAATTAAAGTGTTACTCATACGCAACAACTGACCAGAATTTATTGTTTTTTGATCGATCCATCTTCAACTTGAGGACAACGACCTCCATACGAAATAATAGTCCAACTTTGATACGCAATGGGATTAAAACAACAATACTCTAATATTGCGGATAATATAAAGATTAGCTGGTCAAGTGTGACTTCAAAGCTGAGACACAGTTTAGGTCTTTAAAACTGAATACTGAAGAATATTTGGAACAAGATGCAGGAGTCTCACACCGATTGTTTTATACTTTTAATAGCATAACTCTAAAGCTCTAGTCTTGAACATATGAAATAAGAGGATTTTTATTGGCCCTCTCTTTTTATTTAGTTGACCTCCTTATTATTTTAAAACAAAATATATTTCATTATATCTTATTCTTTAGAATATAAAAAAATAAAAATTTAATTGTTACATTATTCATACGAATAGGAATTTATAAAAGGTGTAGAGGTTGAGTATCAGTTACTTGATTATATCATTAGATCAAATTAGAAGTTCATGGCATAGCCATTGAAGTGAACTATATGCAGTTTGCAATGAATCAATATGATCTCGTTTGAACCCAGATGGAGGCAATAGTGAAGAAATACCAGCAACGATTCTGAAAGGTGAGGGACGAAATGGACACATGGTCCAATCTTCAATCTTTCTTCATTTCAAAGTACAAAACGAATCCTCCATCATTCAGATTTCATTCTCTCTCTCTCTCTCTCTCTCTCTCTCTCTCTCTCTCTCTCTCTCTCTCTCTCTCTCTCTCTCTCTCTCTCCATTGGTGCCGACAACGAGAAACCCACTAAGCACATCACCATATTGATCGATCTAATAGTCTGCACCTGTTTAACTGCTCTGACTAAACACATTCATTTCTCTAAGCTCAGTTTTATTTCGAAGGGCAAAAAAGAAAATTTAAGGATAAAAAATTAAAAGGAGATATAAATAGCAAATTGGGAGGTACCAATAGAAAAACTCATGAAATAAACTTGAACCCTGAACAAATAGAATCCTCTATTCATAAGCATCAAGTCAATGAAAGTAAGAAGCAGTTTAAAATGTGTACAAAATGCATTGATACTTCTGTTTTGAGTACAGACTATGACCCTGTCTAGCTAGCTAGTTTATCTTATCAATAAGAAATAATGAACTAATTTCTGTGTATAAAGTTACCTCTGATCCTCTTCAATAAGAGGGGGAAAAAATAAAGGATAAGGAAAAATGTCCCTCCCAGACTACCATGTTTACAGTTTGTTGTTCTGATTTTTTCTAGGTTAAACATCACCACAATCCATTGGTGCATATCCCAGCCTAGACTTCTTTGTGTCATAGAGGATATGAAAATTCTGCTGCTGGTAATTCCCAATAATCGAAAGAGCAGACTTTGGAGTCCCCAAAATCACTAAGCAAACGACTTCTTGAGGTTCGATTTGAATGAAGTAATTCTCAACTGGGAAATCCCAAACGGCTCCATCTGCAAACACAATTGCAAATTCTGGTAGCTCCAATTTCTCAACTTCAGACACATTGTAACAAGGGTCCAAAATCGGAAAGTCCTTCACTAGTGGATACCCTTTAACCTTTTTCGAGAATGCCTCCTTGATCATTTCGTAGGCAGGATCAGCAAAGTAACTCAATGTAGTACCCGAATCAATGATCGTACCTCCAGCCCCTTCCGATGACAAACTCCAAGTCTCCTCCGGAATGTTCACCACTTCTCCTCCGACTAGGATAGATTTGATCTGAACATAATAAAATGTATCAACGGGGTTGTCTTTGCCAGCAACCAAGGATGTGTAATTCAATTTTGGGTGGCTCAATAAGGCCTTGTCCTCCCCAAATATCAACTTGCTGCTTACATTCGTATCGCTGTTCCTATCCACAAGACAATACGAAAACGAATGACCATAGAGTGATTGAAGCTGAGAAGCAAAAGAAAGAGGCCCTCTCCCTAGTCCCAACAGCCCTGCAGCCCCATGGAACAAGCCTCTATTCCAATGGCCACAACCGAACATCACATTCTCAACTTTTCGATACTCAGCCTTCCCGGTAGGCGATGTAAGATTAACAGTGAAAGTCTCAAGAGCAAAATCCCCAGTTGTGTTAGAACTGTCCCCGTACCAATAGAAATAGGGGCATGTTTGGTTCGAAATCTCAGCCTTACATGGCTGAGGAGGGTCAGGAGATGAGACCAACTGACACTTCGGATCATGGCAGCCAATGTTGCTAAACGAACTCGAGTCTTTCGGATCATAATGCGGTCCGTTTTGCTCAAAACAATCATAACAAGGCACACATTGGATCCAATTGAGGTCACTACCAGTATCAAGTATCAAAGAAAAGTGTTTAGGAGGTGTACCAATAAAAACATCCATGAAGTATTCTCCAGAACCAAGACTCACCCCGGACTTCAACGTCGCCTCCATCTGGCCGGAAAGCTCGCTGTCTCCGGCATAAGACTTCGGCGAGGCCGCCGGAGAAACAGCAACAGCAACAGGCTTTGACGGGTCCTTTGTCGGCACCTTGGTCTCTTTGTGTAGCCTTGAAATGGTGTTTTGATTCTTTCTCTGGACAATTCTGGTGTGCAGGGTTTGAATTCTAGTCAAGTCTTTGACTGTGGACTCGAAAACAGAGTTCTTCTCGTGCCTCAAGTGAAGTTTCACAGATTGCACGTGGGGATCAACTGCTTCTTCTTCTTCATCATCATCAGAGTCTCCATCTGGTGTTGTTCGCGTGGTTGCCGACTCTGATTTGCCGAAGCCGCAGCCGGTGTGGGAGACAGCATTGAAGCTCCTGTGTGCCGTAAACTCTATGCCGGCGAGAGTAGAATCATTCTTGTTTTGATTGTTGTTGTGGCTGTGAATCCGAGCAAGAGATACAAAAGCGCTAGAGGAGATCAAAAGCAGAACCAGGGCCAGAGCCAGAGAGGCCTTAACAACAACCATAGAGATGACTACTTTTTCTTCTTGTTTGGTTAATGGGGATAGAATCCTACATGAAAAATCCCAGAAAGCATGAATCTTTGAATTGAATTTCAAGCCGTTTTGAGCTAATCAGACACAAGTCCCAAATGGATTGTTGAGAAAACAACGCAGGACTTGTGATTAAAGACCTAGAAAGTGAAAGTTGAATCAGAACTCAGAAATGAAGAGAACACAAATCTTTTTATTGAAGAAAGAAGAGAAAGCTAAAGCAAAGAGAATAGTCTATGAGTTGTGATGAGAGGGATGAAGAGGTAGTAGAAGTAAGAGTAGTTGTCTATTAGCTCTCTCTAATTGGGTGTGTGCCTTCTGCGTTCAGAATCAATGTCAAAGACTTTGAATCAAAAGGAAGGTGTGGTGTGTTGAATACGCGGTTTCCATGAGAAATTGTTTATTTTTACGTTTATGGTATATTTTTTTTGCCCAGTGCATACCTGGTCTTGTTCATCTTCAGCTTCTTCCTTTTTGCTTCTTCGCTTAGCTAGTTCGCTTTGCTTCATTGGTCACGTGCAGCACTTCCATAGCGCCGCCTGGCAATATGTTGGCCAGGCCCGACCAATGAAAAAAAAATTATATACAAAATGTACCTCTTTCATTCTTCTCAAACCCCAGAATATCCCCATCCACCCCTTGCAAGGCCAACAATTTAGCTTCCCCTCTTCCACGTGGCACGGACATTTACAGTTACATGTTACAAAACTATATGAGAACTGCCACTGTACCAGTCCATCTCTGTCAACAACTTTTGGTGTTTATAACTTTCATTCTTTACCAGGTAAAAGTCTATGGTCTTGGATTTGACTTTAGAATTGGCTGATGTGTTGCTAGATAATTCCTCATCAAAATTTCTAACAAAGTGTTGATCGAGATTCTTTTTCTTTGTCGGAATCAAATTACAAAACTATACTAATCGAGAAAAGAGATGAGAATGTTGAGGATTTTGACTAGAAAGCCAATAGTTTTATGTAATACATTAAAGTTTGTTAAAACTACATTAAAAAAAGAGAAATTATCTAAAAACATAAAAACACATTTGGTTTTAAAAAAAAAAAACTCAACTTATTACACTATGGTAAAAAATATCAAACTTATGACTCATATTTTCTAAAAAAACTAACCGACATTATTTTCTCCTAAAAAAATTTCAAAAAATTATAAAACACAATTTTGACATTTCAAATTTTGCCCCTAAAGAAGAGGTTGTTGGTTAGTCAGTTAATCTCCTTCTATTTTAGTATCTCTCTATCTCACCACACCTTCTCTCTCTTCCTCGACTGTCTCTCTCCCACGGTGAAGTCGCCAGCGACGGACCAAGGTTGTCCACCACCAACACGTACCTTCGAGTAAGGTACCAAAATGATTACCTTGACGTCTTCTTTCTCTTTCCCTTAACTTCTACTCTTATCTTTGGCCAAATTACGCAGAAAAGTGAAGAGAAAGTCTGAGAAAACCTAAAATCTTAGAAATTAGGGGTCGATCGATTTCAAGCCAAATCGAACGACAAGACTCACTGAGCTTTGTAGACCTTACCTCCACGAACCTAACCATAACTTGGTTGCTTCCTAATCCAATCAGTGTTCGTTGAATCAAAGAATTGAAGATTTTGGGATTATGATGTTCAAAGGTAAATTCAACGTTTTGTACTTAGAATTAGAGAATGTTGTAGAAAATAAAGTTGTTTGTTGTTTGATTTTGAGCAGAATACGTCTCGAGTCGCCGAAAAATGGATGAACAAATCGACAGTTATCCAGACAGCTCTTTAGACAACTCTCTATGAATGAGTGAATCAATGGATAAACCTATGATCGAATTAAAATATTTATTTTTACACTTTATGATGTATTTTACAACACAAAAACAAATCAAAGTTAGGTGTATAGTTGGTACTGAAACACATGCAGTCCTTAAGCCAAAGACAGCTACTTGGACAGCTCACTGGACAACTATCCAAACAACTACATAGACAACTATGCATGGTTGTACTTCCAGTATGCAAGTGAGACTCTAATTTTGGATGAGTTTGTTTCCAATTTTCGTCCTCTCTTTTGTATGATGGCATTGGTAACACATAATGAACAATATGAAACATTCCTTACTTTTCAGAAAATTTTGAATGAAATGACAAATACCTAAACAGATATATTGACAGATAAATAGACCGATGGACTTGAAAATGATATAATCGATGGACAAAAATTAAACAACATCATTCATTCTTTAAAGAAACAACATATATTCATTGATAATAATATGTATGATTAAAATTCAAAAGTGCATAATAAACTACAAATGCAAATTTGATAAGTGTCACACATCTGTCCAACTATTTGCCACATAACTGTCCAACTATATGTCAATCTATATGTTTAAGTATCTGTTCAAATTTTAACTATCGGTGGCTGCGATCTGGTCAAGTTCATTCTCCTTCTTGGCACTGTTTGAGAGTAAAATAATGGTACTGAAGCCCAATTCAAGGATGGTGAGAGTCAGTGTTGTCGTGTTGGGTAGTAACCGCAAGAATGGTTGACTGATAGTTTGTATAAACCTTATGTTAATGAAGTTTAAGTAAACAACTACCTCTTCCTATAATGACTGCCTAACTATCTATCTGACTATCAGTCAAACTAACTGTCTAACTATCTGATTTTTCAAGATTTCATAATTGTGTTGATGATTAAAATCTTTTACACACGAGTGCATAAAATTGGAAGAAAAATGAAAAAGATAAGGGTCTGATTCATAAACATTCACAAGCTTTTAAAAGCTTGAATTGAACTTTCAAAAAAAAAAACTTGAATTGAATAGTTATTGAAAAATAAGGGCTTGGCAATAACCTACATGCTAAAAGTACCAAAAATTCTGAATATCTGTTTAAATATTTTTAACTATTGGTCTAAATATTGTTCAACTATCGGTCTAAATATTTGTTCAGCTATCCGTCTAAATATATATTTGTTATTAAGTTTAAAAATAGTGTAAACAATACCCTTTATATGTTTTAAAAATCTATATTTTGCTTCATAAAAGAATAAGATTGGAAGAATGACTGAAAAATTAGGACTTGATCATAACCTAGTTGCTGGAAGTACCAGAAAGTCTGAATATCTGTTTAAATATCTGTTCAATTAATTGTCTAAATATCTGTTCAGCTATCTGTCTAAATATCTATCTGTTATCAAGTTTAAACAATAGCCTTCTTGGATAGCACTAAATCATGAAAAATTATCATGAATGACATTTAGGCAGATAGTTGAACAGTTATTCAAATTTTTGATACTTCCAGCAATTAGGTTATGATCATGTTCTTATTTTTTCAGTCGTTCTTCCGATCAGATTTTTTTTTAAGCAAAATAGAGATTTTCAAAACTTATAAAATGTCTTGTTTACACTGTTTAACTGTTTATAATTTTTTGTAGGTAAAGGTGTAAAAAAACATTGCTACCGGAGATGGTGCAGTCTGATGTGTTAGTGCACGATGACATGAACCTGCGAAAGAACAAATACATACACTCTTTTGATGATAATTATGTTACAGTTGCTTTCATGCAAGATTTCATAATCTAATTAAGCTCCGAATTCCAGAAGATGGTAACAAGTTCGTATTCAAGTCCACTACTAATGCAGAGTTGCTTTACCACCATTATACTGCCTTGTAGATATCTACACATGATCTGGTCAACTGCATACATTTTTTTTAGTAATTACTCATAAATCAACTCTTTTACTACAAAGATGCAATAATTAAATCTTAATAACAAGGGGAAAGTGGAAGATTCAACGCATATGAGATTACATTGTACGTGAAACTATTTCTTTCTTGTCCTTCCTCTCAGAGCTAGAGAAAAGAATTTCAACTACACTAGTACTTCCTCTTCCTTGTTTTGAAACTCAGTGATCGAATGACATTGTCATCAACTTTCAAATTCTGTTCAAGAAATTTGATAGACTCAGGTTTTGTGAAGTAGGTAAAGAGTAGGCAGATACCATTCAAGTAAGTGTTTGACTCTCCAACTTTGTTTTTCTTCTGGATGCCATAGGCTAGTGGAATCACTTCTCTATTGAAGACCTCCACATACATGCCACCCCCAGCTATAAGCAACTGCAAAATTTGGACCATCAAAACTTACAAATTGTAACAGCTAAACTTTCTTTCTTTTGTGGTATACAGACCGAAATGTTTCAAACAATATCATAAAACTTTGCAACTAGTTTACGAAAGTAGACGGAAAAAATCATCATGATTTACTCCCCATTTTCTATAAGCCTATAACCAATTATGTGTTCATGATTGACCTCTTAACTACTGTCGTACCAAATAAACTCAACCTCTTAGTTCTGATCCATTGGTGACTTACATTACAATTACGAATGTTAATCACATAATCTGACAATGTGGGAGGCAAAAAATAGGCATTTTGTAAATAGATGAATTACTTGAATTTGTTGCACAACTTTATGCTCATCTGAATCGGCCAATATATGAATCTGACCATCCTTCAATATGTTGGAAAAGATTGTAAACTCAAGCTCAAATCCGCACATAAATCAAATCATACATGTCATAATGAAACATATTGATACAATTGGATGCAGAAATTAGAGGTGGTGACCTTTCTGTGCTTGTCATTGAGCTCCTTGGTGATGCTGGACACCGAGGCACTTGACAAGGAGGCTGGAGGCTGCTATGCGTGAGTCACGAGATCATGTATAAAGCGCGGCAGTGATCCGAGGAAGACAGAGGTTGTGAGCCGAGGCTTGAAAGTAGCGTGCGAGGCTTGGAGGTGGCGGCGCGAGAGCTTAGATGCGTCATCGGTGGCGAGGCAGTGAGGCAGCGGCGGTGGGTTGACCACCGTTGCGAGAGAGAGAGAGAGAGAGAGAGAGAGAGAGAGAATATTAGTAAATAAGAAAATAAATTTAGGCTGTTACATACTTAAAAAATAGAATGAGTTTTTTTTAATTGAGAGAGATTATTAGTAAATAAGAAAACAAATTTAGGCGGTTACATACTTAAAAAATAGAATGAGTTTTTTTTTAATTGAAAATTTATAATGAATTTTTTAAGAAAAAGAGTGGATTTTTTTTCTTCATTTAAAAAAATAATAATAATAATAATTTTTTTTTCAGAGATGTGTCGTTGTATGATACATCTTGTTAACTTGTGTTGATTAAATGCGGGTCGAGCCTCATTAAAATATTAATTGTCTTAAATGTAATACGCATGCAACTAGTATTTTGTGGGCGTGACCGAACTATCATTCTAACATAATCAATGTTTCAATTCAATGCAAGCCTGGTATGTATGTATGTGTGTGTATATATATATTCAAATAATTCAATATTTCAATTCAAAAATCATGTACATGCATGCTTGAATTTCTTCTCCCTTCTTTTTCACCTAGCTAGCTGCAATAATATATTTCATTATTTGGAATTTGCGATCAGATACATATATATTACAATAATACGATCATGCAACATCAAGGTTTTTCTTTTTGATTAGTGCTTGAACACGATGATCGAAAAAGTAATTATTTCAAATGACATAGATTTTCAGCTTATTGATAAAAGAATAATAATAAAAATTTATATCGTTTTTTCTTTTTCTTTTTTGAAATTAGACGGCAATTGATGTCTTATGATAGTTGAATGCATGACCTCAATAATAACCGTATGAAACTATGAGTCATAATTACTATACTACAACTCACCAACCTTTTCTCTTTATAAGTAATGAAAAAACTAGCTAATTAAGGCCTATTCAACATTTTAGTTAATTAGCTAGTCAAATGACTGAAAACGTAGTCCATTTCTTTGTGGTCATATTTTTGACTAAATTGTAATGTACCTTTTGAAGTGAGTCACCAAGCGATAAGAATTGCGTGAACCGGAGGGAACTAATAGTACATTACATTATTGACATGATCATGCTGTTTAAGAAATAGAGAGAGAAAAAAAGTCCTAGCATACAAAAAATGAGAGCACCGTGCAATACAACAAAGCCGTCTTATTGAGTATCCCCGTTCGGCGGCCTCAGGCCTCGTTGGCGTTCTCTCTAGGGTGCTGCCAGACGGGTAAAGTCCCTCGACCCAGTGATGGGTGATAGAGGAGATCGGAGCCCAATGTGCGGTGGCGTACGTGTTTCATTTTAGTCGGTTTGCAATGGAGGTAATACGGTGGGATGGTGTAAGGTTTGTGGTGAGTGGCGGGGGCTAGATCCACTGCCGGTATTTTAGTTCTTCCCTGGTCGTGCGTCGCGGACGGGAGGCGAGACGCCGACTATACTTGGAATTTGTCGAACCATTGTTTCAATGTTTCAGTGTGTGTCGGTGGGAGCTGGTTTACAAGGGGTGGACGGCAGTGGATGGATTATGGAGAGTCGGTGTGTGTGGCTCTATACTGAGGTATCAGTTGGTGGTCCGGCGAGGGAGGAAGGCGGCACAGGAGGTGGTGGCGTGTGGGGAAGAGAATGGGCGTTATGGACTGATGTGGGCAGGCCTGCCCCAATGCTGCATATTGGGCTCCGAAGTTGGGCCTGGACTAAAAACCTAGGTCTCTTTTATTTTTCTTTTATTAATTTTAGTTTAGTTATGTTTATTTTATGCTTTTAGTAGCTTTGTCAAAAATAAGCCTTTACCCGTTTAGGGTAGGCAGAAGTGAGATTTGTCCCGGGCTGTGCACCTTTGGTGCCTTGTCTGCCCTAGGTAGGTCTTGGTTCGTCGAGTGGGTGCACCCTTCTAATGGCAGGATGAGATGTAGTGCCGACAAAAGTTTTGTTCGGAAGCGTAGCTGGAAAGCTGTTCAAAGTAAATTCATGTGTTGTTGGTATAACATTACTTTTCCATTATTGTGTCGCCTCAAATGTAAAGCAAATGAAGTAGCCAATGTTGTACTCTTTGATAAATTATGCAATTTAGGATACATAGTCGAGTCGGTTGATAGTATTTCGGGTGTTTCTCTTCTTAAGCGGTATATGTTTTATGTCTCCCCCTGTATTCTACCATTTCATTAATCAAGGCATAAGAGTAACCGCTAGCCCTTACTTCAAGAGAAGAAATCAGAACATTAAAAAAAAATACTAAAAGAAAGAATTTAGGTCCATATACCATGCATTTATCGGGTTGAAGGTTGTATATGATCATTTGCAATACGTTACATTGAGGGATTCAAAGTGAAAGTGACTACAAATGATAACGAGACCCCCTTTCATATTAATTGTGAAGATTGTTTGACACGTTTGTATTATATCATTTCTCGATCATATTATGCAGGTTTGAAATTTGTTATTCATAATTATACATCGACACTTTAATTTGCCGTGAACCCTTGGTCATCTTGTAACACAACTTCTTTCTTCTTTTGTCAAAAATGGATTTCGCGTATACTATTGTTTTCGAGTAAATATTGCCATCACTAGCTTGGAAATTTTGAATCCGAACGTAATACCATTATGAAAATGCAAAATAATTAAGGACGAATGTCTGCCATTGTAGGTTTGGAATGTTCAACGAGCTGGACACCTTTTTTTCTTTCTTTTTATGCTAACAAGCTAGACACCTTGAAAATATGAACACAAAGCACATATAACGATTGCATGCCGTTGCGGCCATAATCAGTTTTATTTCATAGAGAAATCAAGTACATAATTCTAAGGCTATATCTTGGATTTGGTCAGGCAAAGGGCCTTCCCATTCAAAAGAAATCTTGGAAAGTAAAGTGAAACAACCAAGACGATGTGCTGCACAATTTTTATCTCGGAAAACATGAGTGATTTTAAACTCCGGAATCTTAAGCAGGAGCTCTTTAATATCTTCGATAACTTGACCAGTGAAAGAGTCATCTTCCTCATCTGCTTCAACAGTCCTAGCCAAACCAAGATTGTCCACCTCTAGTTCAAAACGTTGAAATCCCTGCATAACGACATGTTGAAAGGCCATTCTAGCAGCCTCGACTTCAACATAGGCTCGGGAAGAGCTAGGGGCGAGAAACTGACCCAAACCAGCCTTTACGTTGTCGTGATGATCTCGAAAATTATATGCAGCAGCTCCTATCTTAGTGTTAAGATCAAAAGCTCCATCACAATTCGCCTTAATCCACCTTATCGTCGACTTTTTCCAAACCTGAGATACTCTAGTTTGCTTCTTCAAATGAATTGGTTGAGCATGTAAATAACTTGTGTAGGCCGAGAGAGCCAAAAAACTTACTCGAGAAGCTGGCATAAAATCATTACTCCAGCGTCTTCTATTCCTCTCTTTCTATACAGACCAAACAACAAAAGCTAATGAAGCACATTCAGACTCATTGAAAAGGAGTAGGCAGTCCGACCACCAAAGACAAGCCGAGCCAATTTCAAGACTCGAAAGTTTGGCACTCACCGTAGGTAATGCCATTATAGCCTCCTTAACAAAAGGGCAATCACGAATAATATGCTCGATGGTCTCTATCAATCCCGTCTCACAAAGAGAGCATTCCAAAGGGACACTAACCCTTTTTGTTAAAAGAGAAGAAGTCGTAGGAATAATATTGTGACATACCTTCCAAAAGTTAGTTTTTATATTGTTCTGTAATGGTAAGCTCCAAAGTTTCCTCCATTGCATGACAGTTCTTTGAGAACTACTTGATGGTTCAACGCCACACAAAATCTCTTTGGCTGCAATCCTATAAGCACTCGACACTGTGAATCTTCCCGAAGGGATGAAGAGTCACACCATTTTATCAAACCCTAAACGATAACTCAATGGTATCCACCAAATTGCCTCAGCCTCCTCCTCATTAAAGCAAAACTCGACTAGTTCCATATTCCAAACACCTGAAGCCATAATCAAATTAGCAACTTTATGTATCCCGTTTATACTAGGAGAAGTATGTATAAGGTTACCCGGCCTCGGAATCCACGGATCCTCCCAAGCCTGGACACTGTCTCCTTGACCTATCTTCCAAATCATTCCCTTTTTCAATAGAGAAAGAGCCTCATAGATCCCTCACCAACATTGTTAAAGAGACGATGCCAAGTTAGCCTCCCAAAGGTTACCTGTAGGAACTTTGCTTTATAGACTCTGGCAATAAGAGAAGTGTGATTCTTCAACAATATCCAACCTTGCTTCGCAAGAAGAGCAAGGTTATGTGTATACAAATGCTTGAAAACCATCCCGCTTTCCTCTTTTGATAAACACAGTTTATCCCACAAAAGCCAATGAATCTTCTTCTTATCTCGTGTCGAACCCCACCAAAACTGAAAGGACCCAACTCCGATTTAGTTGTCTAAACCGAAATCAATTCCCTTCGAAAACATGACCTTAAATTTTTTTTGCCAGAGTTTACTTTGAAACACGTGAACCAATATTAGAACCTGCAAAGAAACACACTTCGAATATTCCACAAAAGCCAAACCGTGGGGCTCCGTTCCCCATCCGGATTTCTCAACATCATATATATAATAAATCAAAAGGTTTACAAGAAATCCAGAAACATTCAGGAGAAACTCAACTGAAAACACAACATAAGTATTCAGAGCGACGCCTATATACATCATATACAACTAGTAGGTCGAACAAGGAATCTACACAAACTGAAGTGTGATCTGAACTCTACGCCTCTATCGTTGACGTGCAACCCTGGAACCCAAACTGCAAACTGGGCAAAAGAAACTGAAAAGCCCAGGGGAAGGCAAATGAAATCGTTAGAGTGAGTGGACGAAAATAATAATATGCCTTTCACCATTTATATATTCACAAAAATAATGTGAGTTCTTTAAATAAATGAAGGTCGCCACTCTGGCGGATTTCCCTGCCAAAGTAGCATGTCGGGCGAATCTCTCAAGTCTAGTCGGCATATCAAGCGAATCTCTCAACCCCGATAGATGGACTTCCGGTGATCAGCTGCGTAGCCAATGCGTCGATGCTAAATAAATAAATGCCATCACCAATAAAATATACAATACCTTCAAAACGATAAATAATCTGAACATTGTACTTGAAACAAATACTGAAACCAAGAACTCGCTACGACAGTGTAAATAAATGTCCACTCACAGTACGAGGCTAACTCTGAGGTCTAGTGGAAGATCCCTCGTCAAACACTCGATCACGATCACCTGAATAACATGGATACGATCAATACATATTGAAACACAACATACGGAGCTAATACGTCAAGAACCCCGCGTTCTCGAAATATCGACGAGGATAGAAAAATTCCCAAAATACACCCAAACAACCCTCGTCCCAAAATAGAACACTCAAGTCGATTCAAAACCTCACCATTGCGTTTGGAATGCGAAAACAAGTGAAACAACATAAAACTTGCCAAAAATCTCACCTCGCCGGAGCTCCGCCGGTCGCCGGAAAATTCACCAACCCAGAAATCTTCGACCTATACATCAGTTTGAAGATCTCGACATTTCCAACAACTTTGTAGTTCAAAACTAAGCCCAATTTTAACCGGAAAAGGTCCAAAACTCACCGTGAAGTTTGAAAACCTCGCCGGAATTCAATTTCTCCGATCGGCCACCATCGGGCACGGAAAGGGTTGAAACCAATTGGAATAGACTCACCTCTCCATGGGCTAAAAACCTCCACAACCTCAAGCCTCATCGCCGCCGTCTCCGTCGCCTCCGTCGTCGGCGAATTCGGCCAGAATTCCCCAAATTTCACCGCGTTGTATCTTCTTCATCTGATAACCAAAATAAGTGATCTACCTATCAAACTAAAGAGAAGCTTAAGCCCAACAACTTTTATGAAGGAACCATGGCCAAAATATGTCGGAATAAGGCACACCGACGCCGAGAAGGTCACGACCCAAACGGGGTCAGTTTTGACCTGTTGGTCAACGCGGGTCAACAGGTATTTCTAAAAATAGAAAGTTTCCCAATTTGTTTCGTATTTATATCGTATACATACCGTACACATATCATCCTTAAATCAACGGCCATAATTCAATATGATCCAAATCGGACGGTCACGATTAAATCAACATTCATCAACCGACTTCAAAACTCGATAAAACATTGCTCACTTATCCGAAAAATTCTCCGAAAATTTCCACGATATCGAAATTAAATCCTCTACAATTCTTGCGGAGGAACTCAAATCAAATTCTTGTCTGATAATTTAGTCGTTAACAAACCCGACATATTGATCAATTACGACAAACCGCGACTAATCGTGAAATGCGCAATTCAAGCCAATTAATATACCATTTTCGGTTCGGGTCGTTACAAAAACTTTGCACACATCTGATGGAGTGATCCACATAACTCTTTTGGCAAAAGAAAACAGTTCATAGTATATACAGGGAGGGCTTGAGCCACAACCCGAATTAAGAATTTCTCACCTGCAGAACTTAACAGTTTGCCTTGTCAGCCTTCTAACTTTTTTAGTAACTTCTCTTTGATGTAAGCAAAGGTTGTCGTTCTCTTTCGCCCTATATAGGTTGGTAGCCCCAAATTCTTCTCATGTTTGTCCACCATAGTGACTCTCAAAACCAACGCAAGCTCTTCTCTATATGCTTCCGAAACTCCTTTACTGAAAGCTATACTGCTCTTGTCAAAATTAATTTTCTGCCCCGGGGCCAATTCTTAATCATGTAGCGCTTGCTTGATATCCATACACTCCTCCAAAGAAGCATTCTCAAAAACCAAACTGTCATCCATAAATAGTAAGTGGTGAATGATAAGAGCATCATCACAAACCTAAATACCCCTTAGATAGCCTTCGGCAGCCCTATTTACCAGAATGGCCGTGAAAACTTCTGTTCCCAAAAGAAAGAGGAAAGGAGAAAGAGGGTCGCCTTGTCGGATGCCTCGCGTAGGAGACACCTTTAATTTTACTATTCAGCAAAAAAGAATAACGAGCAGTCATTACACACTGCATTACCATATTTATCCAAGACTTGACAAAAGCCTAGCTTGTACAACACTGCCTCCAAGAATGGCCATTCTAGACGATTGTACCCTTTACTCATATCTAACTTCAGAGAAAAAACTCCTGCCGACATTGAAACATTTGTGTGAATAAAATGCGATACTTCATTAGCCACAAGAGTATTATCCGAGATTAATCTTCCTGGGACAAATGCACTCTGAAAAGAAGAAATCACCCTATCAAGTATCTTCTTTAACCTGTTTGCAATCACTTTCAAACACAATTTGTATATAACATTGCATAGGGCGAACGGTCTCAGATCCTTCATCCTTTGAGGCCGAGGCACTTTCGATATCAAGCAAATATGGGTATAGTTTATCTCACCAAACAATCTTCATATACTTAGAAAATCTTTAACCCCTTTCACCACCTTGAGTCCAATAGTATCCTAGAAAGTTTGGAAGAACAGTGGAGGCATTCTATCCGATCCAGGACTTTTTGTCGAATACATTTGAAAGAGAGCATGACGAACATCCTCTGTAGTAACCTCTGCCAAGAGCTCCTCATTCATTTATGTCGTAACCTTAGGTTGAATTAAGTTCACCATGTTTCTCATATGTGTTTGATCAATTGTTCCTGCTTTATACACCGTGTTAAAGTAATCTAGCATAATTTTCTCCCTTTCTTCCTCCGAATTCTGCATGTTACCTTCCTCATCAAGCAAGCCAAAAATTCAGTTCTTAGATTTACGATTAGAGGCCTTCTTGTGAAAATACCTCGTATTCCGGTCACCATCCAAGAGCCATTGCACCTTAGATCTCTGCTTCCAATAACCATGTTCCTCCCGAAGAAGAGTCTGTAGTCAAATATTGATCTCAACGTGCTCCACTTTGTTAACCTCACTGAAAGGTAGAGCCCTTAAAGTTTCCAGCCTACTACGAAGTCCATCAATCTTCTTGCCTCGCTTGCCAAAGACCGATTTCTGCCAATTATTCAACTCCAACCTTGTATTCGTAATACACTGCTTCACCTCATGCATTGGAGAACCCCGATGATGATTTCCTCCATCCTTTTTTCACTACATCCGCACAATCGTTATGACCTATCCAAAGAGCTTCAAAGTGGAAGCGCCTGTGAGCCCTAGGAATATTTTGATCTGCTACACTACGAATCTCGATGAGAATCGCAACGTGATCACCCTGAATATGTTTCAGATTTGTCACTTTTGTGGCCGGAAAGATATCGAGCCAAGCCCTTAACACCACAGCTCGGTCAAGGCAGCACCAAACTCCATTTCCTTCCTAGGTGTATTGAATTCCGTAGTACCATAAATCAAAGGTTTCGCAATATGTAAGTGTCGATCTAAACAACTGCATTTGGCCGTCTCCACGCCGAGCACCCCTATCCTTCTCCTCATTGTGAACAATTTCATTAAAATCACTGGCACTCAACCAAGGCATCGAGTACCGATCTTCCAATTCTTTAAGTAAGTCCCATATTCGATGTCGCTAGGCAGTGCAAGGATGCCCATAAAAATCGATGAAACGCCACGTTTTGGAACCATCTTGTGGTGTGACCAAAACATCAATGTGATTCAGCGATTTAGTCAAGAACTCCACCTTGACCTCATTGCACCAGAACAAGGCTATACCTCTAGATTGACCTTTTCCACTTCCATCACTTGCAACGCTGTACACAACTTCACAATTGAGAAAGCCAAGTCGAAGCAAAAAAAAGTTCATATAATTAGGGTTTGAAACATTTGTCTCCGTCAAAAAAATCATTACCGGTTTGTTTTTCCTGATCAAAGTTTTTAGGACTTCCACTGTGGTATCATTGCAAATCCCACGGCAATTCTGCGCAAGAAAATTCAAGGCCGACATCCTTACCCTAGGGTTTAGAGGCGGCTCCTTACCGTACGTGGATCTTATCAAAAGAATTCATATATGATGTTTTTGTAATCGGACCATTTTGGATTTTGAAGCAATGTTGTTGACTCCAAAACCTAAAACCATTATACAAGCCATTGAAACTGGAAAAGGATTTGACACTAGGTAACCTATTTAATTAAATAATCTATTTTTCCCATATTGTCTGCCATCATGTTTTGTATATAACTTGTCTCTGCTCCCATGTGGTGCTGACTTTGAAATATGTAGTTTAGATGCACCCACCCTTTTTTTTTATCTCTAACTCCAAGCCTAACTGTAGTAGCTAGTCAAGCTAGTCGAGTATTTCTCAAAGAGAATTTTGCCATTCAATTCGTCCCCCATCATTTTCAAGAGTTTCAGCTTCCATTGAACAAACAAAACACATGGCATCATTCTGCACATTAGCAACAAGTATAATCTCTAGGTCAAAGCCATCGCAAGAAAAAAGCTTTAGTACTACAATCTAGCATAAACCTCTGTTACACCACTATCGCTCAACCATGAATTTTGTTAGTGATGGAAACAAACGGGCGTTTTCTGAGGGTACGTAGCTTGCAATAATAGGATGTTTACATCAATCGTTTCAACAATCACTGCTCACATTCGAATCTAGTGGACACCCAAAATACATATGAAAACGTCATTAATATATAGTATTACGTGCAAGTATATATGAAGTACGTAAAAGCAGATCGATGGTTTTGGAATGTCGACCTTCAAATGCTTTAGAATCAGTCTATATGGGAATTGGGATTCACGACGTACTACGGGTAGCTCAGAGGCTTTGTACTCCTTAACAATGGATTTTTTATGCACAACTAGACACACTGACTAGCTAGCCACCATACTTCAGAATGACAATTTTCTTTCCTTAGCCTAGATTTAGTGTAGTTCTAGTACAAAGGCAAAATGTTTGTGGAATGTGGGAAAGAGTTTTTGTTGGACACACAAATTAAGTAGGTGGTGGTGCTGCATATACGCGGCAGTCCCAACACATAATCACGTTTTAGGTTTTTGCCTCAAAAACTCTCTAGCTTGGTATATCGATATGAACCAAGTTGATCGAGCATTTGAATATTGGAGCACGTAAGAAGAGATTACAAAGATCTTGAACCATGGGAACTATAGCTAATTTGACGAGATTTTCCATTATATTGCCGAATCTGTCTTCTAGCATTTGGATGTGAATCAAAAAGCCTACATCCATGTTCTTCATCAATCTTCAATCCTTCTCGTGTGAAATGAAAATATTTGCTTGCATGGTGTTTTGCATTTGCTACTTAAATTAACTTATTTGGACTTTGATTATTTCAACTATAGGTAGGGGAAATATATAGTTGTGCAAATCAATAATCCTTTTTAACGATACAAACTAAATGTCTCTCTATAAAATAATTGTGTCTTGTAATATGGGCATTCTTTTAACGGGAGTAACTGACAGAACTGAATAACATCGTCTTCATGAAATTTTTTCGCACTATTACAACATATTCTCACTCTCCTTACTCGGCGTATAGTAGGAGCATCATATTACATACCACCAACAATAACAGTTTCATTATCTTCTTCATCTTGATCATCGTCGTCTTCAATATTATTAGTAGACAAATTTGGAGTTTCTGTAAAAGAAAAATTAAAAATTTGTACATTTAATTTACATACAAAAACTTGCGTGAATATAAAATTTATATTCACGAAAAAGTATTGCTAATATTATATACAATAGTTTGAATACCTCAGGCTGGAAGTATGGAAAAAGATAGAGTAATATATAGTTTTTTTAAAAGAATAAATAACCTGTGAATTGTTCTTCCAGATTGTTGGGGTTTCTTTGAATGTAGTGACCATGCACTCTTTCTCCATCATGCAATCGTATCATTGGTGTACGGGCTCGATGCCTTGGGTGATTTAAACGCATTCTTGTAAGCTCTTCACCATTATTCACATGGTTATCAGTTTGTTCATTTTGAAAAGTGTGGTCATGTACTATTTTGTCATCATTTATTTGTATCCCTGTTGTTTGCACTCGCTGCCTGATGTGAGTTAGACGGACTCTTGGAATCTCTTCATCATGGTTGACGTGATTCTCGTTTTGTCTTATTTATTGAAGCATAAATACATCAACACTATACATATACATACTTTGTATGTATACACTTTAACATGTATCAAGATATGTATATACCTATAGGTTGTTCTTTCATATTATCTCGATGTGTGTCGAGTTGGTCATGACTGCTTTCTAGTATTAGTCGTTTTCCTCTCGCATGGTCTCGTTGTCGTGCCAAATAAGCTTCATGTTGTTCAGGACTCATTGAGTGTAGCCATTGTGTATTGCATGAAGCACCTTATGTGTTTATTTGGTCCATACGATTTTCAATCTGTTAATTCAAAAGAATACAAATTTTAAATACTCTGTTTGTTTGCTACATAGTGACTTATCCATGAGATTCTTCAAAAAATATAAAATGTAGATACATAGACAGTAATTCACAAATACAATAATTCTCACCAAGCCCACAATTCCTCCCAACCCTCCTCCTTATCACAATCAAATTGTCCTCATTGTAACGAATTTTGAACCTCTTCAGTAGAAATTATAGTAATGGATGATTGATTTTTTTTCTCGATGATTGTTAGTTTGGGATCTTTCCATGGGTATTAAAACTGATATAATATGTAAAGGGGAAATTGATTATAAAATGGCTCATGACCGCCAGACCGTATGTAAAACTATATCAAGAATAGAACAACTTGAATATTAGTTTTCTAATATTATAGGCATGAACATGAACTAATTACATGTATGAAACAGATAATCGAAAAGCTATTAAAAAAAGTTCTAAGTTTATCTTATAGTTACTGTTAGTGTGTGATCCCGTAACACACAAAAATCACACACTTAGTCACTAAATACGGGTCAACAAAGCTTAGACCAAACGCAAGGCAGTAATCTAGGCTTCAACTTTAACCAAAGAACCAACACCATCCGAACGTCCACGCGTTTGGTATGATAAACGAAAAGTACTAGAACATGCAATGTACAAAAGACAGGATCCCAAATCGAAGAACAGCAAAAGACTCCATGCTCAACCACCAATATAAGCAACACATTTATGACAGATACGAGGTACGCCCATTACTCTACCAATACTATTGTTACACTCCATACATTCTAACTAGAGCGTCGGAGAGTCGAAGGCAGGAACACCCCGTCAAGACTCCTAACACCCTTTTGGTGTATTGTTCTTAACAGCAGGTAAATGACGACATACGCGTGATAGACGAGGTCAACCCTAAATAGCTCAACCCGCTCTTCTGCTAAAAGACCCTTACGAAATTTGGTAGAAACAATTGGTGCCGTCTGTGGGAATCGAGCAATCGTAAACCACGTACGAAAACACCGCGAAAAAAGAGTCTGAAAACCAAAACTAGCAGCAAAGATGGCGACAGACCACATCACACCCAAAAGCAGGAAGACAAGAGACACACCCGTAGACGCAATAAGCAGCATCAACGACCTAACGGAGGATGAAGTGGCAACCCATTTCATGAAGGAACTCCAATCGGCTAGAATCGAAAGAGATTAGGAACGCCAGGCCCGAAAACAATTGGAGGAGCAACTTGATGCATTCATCCGGAGCCAGGAGACCCAACTCGAGGAGCCAGGGCTGACAGAGGAACCAAGAGAGGGCATGCAGGTCATCAGAATCAACTCACCATGGGGACTACGAAACAACCAACTTCCGGGCCCACCCACACCGCCCAAAAGAATACAAGAATACGACGACGATGAACAAATTGCGATAATCGAGGATGCCATGCTTCGACGGATGGAAGAGATGGAAGCCGAAATCACATCACAAAAGAAAAGCACGCACATAGGGCCTAAGGGGATGTACACGCCCTGCGTAAGCCCATTATCGGATGTCATCATGGCACAAGGTAGGGACCCATATTCCAAAACCGTCAAGATCAGCAGATTCAATGGGAAGGGAGATCCACAAACACACATCGACGAGTTTTAATCAGCCACCGCAGGTACCTGGTACTCGGACGCAACCCTCTGCTTCTTGTTCCAAGAGACATTAACGAAAAAAACACGAAACTGGTTTTACGAGGTGCCTACTGGATCCATACACTCGTTCGAAGAGCTAATGGAGTGTTTCCTCAAACGATACCGGCTGCAGGACAAGTATTACACTGCCATCACGCTTCTCAAGATCCATCAGGGAGACACCGAAAACCTGTCCGGCTTCATCAATCGATGGAGAGCCCTTGTGAACACATGCAGGAACCTCGACAAGAACGTGGCAAAAATGGCGTTATTGGAAAATCTGACAGGAACCCCGTTTGTAGAGAAGTTGGTCAGGAAGGACCACCTTTGGTACGACGAGGTCATCAACCATATCATATAGAAGGCGCTGGTGGAAACCCATGTATACGGGGGACAAGATCCAAACGCAGCTCTATCCTCGAAAGCACCCAACTATATACATAACCACCCACCATCCCCCACATAGCTAAAAGCCCACCACCGAAAACACATCCCGAATTAACCTCCCGAAAACGTGAGAGCCACTACCGCGAACACAAAAGCAACAAACAATATCAGCAAGCGCATTGCGGACGCGAACCCCCAGCCCAAAAGAACCCACCACCACCACTCAGAGATCTCCACCCACGCCACAAAATCTTCTCGATCTCCCAGGCCTCGAACGAGGAGGTTCTCAAGGAAAATAAAAGTCAGATCCGCCCACCAATGCTGAGAGCACCTGGTATCACCCCCATGCGGAATAATAGGGGAACGTGGTGCATGTACCATGATTCAAACACCCACAACACCAACGACTACGAAATTCTGGCAAGGGAAATCAAGCGGCTGCACAATGAGGGAACGTTAATCTTCTAGAGGCCGAACACTGAACGACAGGTTACAAACATACGAAAAAGGGGTACAATCAACAACATCTCGGGAGGGAAGAGGAAGCCCGAATGCCTACGAAAGCGGGAAGAGCCTAGCCCAAGGGACGTATTCGCAATACTTCCCGGGAATCCACCAAAGGCAGGCAGGAATGATTGACTTCCAATCACTTTCTTCTGCAGTGAAGAAAAGGGCAACTGGAACATCACACTCCCATTCGTCATTGATGGAATGGTGGATTGATATTGTCAAACGTATCCTCATTGACAACGAGGCATCCGTTATCATCATCTTCCAGGAGGCATACGAGGGGCTAAAACACCCGAGGTGCAAGATGACACAAGACCACGAAAGCATTGCCAGCTTCTTGGGTGAAACCACATACCTTCTCGGGAGCCACTATATGCAATTTGGTGTTGGAACGCCCGACACACCCCAGAACGAGATCAGAACGGACTTCGTCATTGTAGACATTCGCACGTCCTACAACATGATCCTTGACGACTCAGCATCTCGAAGCTAAAGCTGATTATTGCAAGCCATATACTCTTGGCCAAGTTCCCAACAGATTACGGAATCGACACGATCAAAGGGTACGATTTCGTGGAAAAGGTTGCATGACCGGACGAAGATAACACACGATTGGAGGTATTCGCAGTGGCAAAAAGCTCCCCCAAAGAACAGAACCCCGATGACCCAAGGGACGGGCTGAACTACATCCAGCCGGCCACGAAACGAGAAGAGCTGCGCATGATACACCTGTCCAGCGAACACCCAGAGCGCACGATCCGCATCGGCGCTCAGCTAGAGCCAGACATAGCAGCCAAACTGGTCCAGATCCTATTGGATTTCCAGCAAGTATTCGCATGGTCTTACGTGGATATGCCCGGAATCGCCCCAAGCATCATCTCCCACAAACTCAGCATCAATCCAAACACGAAGCAGAAATGACAGACGTATGACCAGGAACGATACACGACCATGCACGCGGAAGTAGACAGATTACAGAATATCAGTTTCATCTGAAAGTTGATTACCCGAAGTGGATCTCCAACGCTGTTATGGTAAAAAAGCAAAACAGATCATGATGCATGTGCGTAGATTATAGCAATCTGAACAAAGCCTGCCCGAAAGACAACTTCCCATTGCCCAGGATTGATGAGCTAGTGGACGCCACTGCAGGACACGAATTGTTATCCATGATGGATGCTTATTCAGGGTACAACCAAATCCTCGTGAATCACAAAGACCAGGAGGTCACTTGCTTCACTACAGACAAGGGACTCTACTGTTATGTAGTCATGTTGTTTGGCCTCAAGAACGCAGGCTCCACCTACCAAAGATTGATGAACATCATATTCTATGGGCTAACGGGCGAAATCGTGGAAGTCTACATTGATGACATACTAGTCAAAAACACCAAGGCAATGGACCACCCCGAACACCTACGAACTGTACTCGAGCTTCTGATCAAGAACAACATGCGATTGAACCCTGCTAAGTACACATTCGGCGTAACGACAAGCAAGTTGCTCAGATACATCATCAGCCAACGAGGTATCGAAGCTTCCACTACAAAGGTCAAGGCAATACTAGACATGCAACCTCCAATGACCAAGGCCGAGCTCCAAAGCCTAACGGGAAAACTAGCATCCTTGAATCGCTTCATCTCTCACTACTCTGATAAGTGCGCTCCATTCTTCAAGGCCTTTTAGATAACAAACAAACGAAACGTCATTTGGACACCCACCTGCGAAGCCGCATTCACATCCATCAAGCAATACCTGGCCTCAATCCCCATCCTATCCAGGCCCGTGAAAGGAGAAACCTTTTATATAAACATATCTGCTTCTCTAATCCGTTAGTTCCGCCCTTGTTTGGAGGGAAACAAATTCGAAACTACCAGTTTTCTTTGTTGGAAAGGGCATGACACCACCCGAGATCCGTTACCCAACAATCGAGAAGGTGGCACTCGCACTCATGACAACAGCCAAATGACTCATGCCGTACTTCCAGGTACACAACATCCACGTTCTTACGAATGTTCCACTACGACAAGTACTGCAATCACCCGATCACAGAGGCCATTTGGCAAAGTGGGCCGTCGAGCTGAGCGAGTACGACATCCATTATATGTCCCGGACAACAATAAAGGGCTAGGCCGTTGCAGACTTCATAGTCGAGTACATTGAGGCCGAAGATACAACACAGCCTGCTCCCGAAGGCACGGCACCCGTTAGCACAGACATCCCCGATCAGAAGGCCCCAAAACCCGAATCACCATGGAACCTCTACGTAGATGTATCGTGCACCAAGAGCACTAGTGGGGTCGGAATCATCCTTACCTGGCCAGGAGGTATACGAGCAGAGTATGCACTCAGATTCGAATTCAAATCCACAAACAACGAGGCCAAATACGAAGCTCTCATTGTCGGACTGCAACTAGCCCAAAACTCAGAAGCCCCAAGCATCAACAGCTTCAGCGACTTGCAACTGGTCGTTAACAAAATCACAGGTGACTTCAAAACAAAGGGCGATACGATGACGACATATCTCGGCCACGTTCACACGATGCTAAGAAAGTTCAAGTTTTTCAACATCAACCACATCTCAGGGGAAGAAACACCAAGGCAGATGTAGTCGCCCATTTGGCCACATCACCCGTCCATACGGAGACAGGGCAAATGGTAGTAGAAGTCCTGAAAGGACCAAGCATCATGAAAATACTAGAGGAGATCTTCATCATCGAGCCACATATGGCCAGCTGGATGGACCCAATCGTCAAATACAAAACAAGGGGCGAACTCCCAGCAGACCGGGAACAAGCATTAAACATCATAGCCACAGCAGTCAACTTCAGCATCCGACACAACAGCCTGTACCGACAGGGGAAGACATGGGCCAACCTCCAATGCGTCACACCAGAGAGAGGCAACATGATACTGAGGGAAATTCATTCGGGCGTATGTGGCCATCACGCAGGAGCACGATCGATCGCACAGAAGACACTCCGAAGTGGATTCTGGTGGCCTACCATCCATGCTGGCGCAACCACAATTACAAAGACTTGCCACAAATGCCAGCTATACGTACACAAGAACCATACGCCTGCAGTACCTCTATCGATTCTCACTTCTCCAGTTCCGTTTGCACAGTGGGGACTTGATCTCATCGGAGAACTTCTGAAATCCAAGGGCCAATATCGCTACATCATCGTGATTATTGACTACGACAACAAGTTTATCGAGGCCAAACCGATAGTCAAAATCACAACAAAAAAGGTCAAGAGATTCCTCTGGCATTTTCTTTACTATACCTACGGCACCCCACTCAACATCATTACCGATAACTGACCGCAATTCTACAACGACGAGTGATAATTGCATATTTATGCAACATTTATATGCTTAACCGAACCTTATATTTAGTTTTTTCGTTACGTTTTAAGCAACTTATTATTGTTATTCGTTTTGTAGGTAATTTGAGGAAAATAAATAAAAGTTGATTAATTGAGCTTTCCTAGCTCAACGAGGAGTAGCAAGGGGCTGTCAAGAGATAAATGGACCAAGTCCAACTTGAAGATGGATTACTAAAACCCTATGGAATGTGGATTAAGCCCATTTGGGATTAATAACCCAAACCAAATTTGTTTTTATTAAATAAATGAGACACCAAATCAAACAAAAGAGTGGAAAAACTGAAACTAATGTAAAAAAGGGAGAGAGAGAGACGTGAAAGAGCAAGGGAAGACGTGAAAGAAGAAGAATAAAGAGAGGAAGAAAACGTGAAGAAAAGTGGAGGCCATTTCATTGTGTAATTTTTCTATCTTTCTCTCATACTCTTATGGCTGCCATGAGGAGCTAAACTCCATTATTAAGGGGTTGTTTTGAAGCCCCGTTCATGTCTTCTAGATTACTTATGCTTGTTAATTGAAGATTTTTTTTGTTATTCGAATGAGGTTTCTTTGTTGTTTATACATCGATGATTCTTATTTGTGTATGCTTTAAGTGGACGTTTAGTATGCATGTTTAGGAATCTAATTCTAAGAAAATTGATAGCGTTTGGTGATCATTACCTTCCTCAAGTTTCAATCGTATAACCTATACATGCTTGGTATAAGAAACCCTAGGTCTAGTAAGACACGACCGTAGTGTACTTGTAAAGCCTTGTATATTCTCAAACCCTTTCTAAATCTTAATGCTTTTCTCTTGGTAAATTCGGGTCCTTGACTTCGAGTTCTTTGAGGGATAGAAAATATTGATAAGCAAACCTTCAATGTTGTAGACGTAAGGATTGGGTAATAGGTTGTGTTCATAGCTTTGAATCTTCCTGGGAACTTTCATTCATGACATTAACATGATTTTGGTTCTGCATTTGTGGTCTAGATTATGTGACGGTGGTGGATAACATTTCCCCTTAACCATTTTTATTATTGATTGTTACTTTACTGTTAATTTTTTTACTGTTTCAGTTTTGTAATCTATTTTGCAGAATTTTATTCGGCAACCAAACCAACTCAGATTGAATTAAAAATTTGTGTAGTAGTCCATCACTGTGTCTATAGTGTCTAGTATTAATTTAGTGATTTTAGGTTAAGTCTAACTATTTTAATTAACTATGTTAGTGTCAGTTGTCGAGGTTATCAAGTTTCTGATTTTCGCGTCTATTTGTAGTTTAGAGTATTGAGTCTCATCTTTCCCTGTGGATTGACCCTATATTATTGTACTGCATTGACAAACATATTGAGTTTATTATAGGGTAACTTTGAAGGTGGTTAAACACCGATCAAATTTTGGCGCCGTTGCTAGGGAATGATCTAGTCTTTTATATTCTAACGTGTCTTTTGTTTTCAGTTTTTATTTTGTTTTGTTTAATTTCTTTTGTAGTATAACGTGTCTCTTGTGTGTAGGTACTTAGTGCATGCATACTCGAAGGTTAAGAAGAACTGAGCCACTGTTGCTTGATTTAGAGGTTGAGCGCTCAGCTAAGCAAAACCAGAAACAGAAGAGGCAAGCAGAACTGGAGGTTGGAAACACGAGTGGCGCAGTGTCAGAACCTGAGATTGAGGTAGAAACATGTTCGGATTCAGAAGAAGAAGTACCTTAATCGCCACCACAAAGAGCAGCAATGGGAGAACAACCAAGAATGCTGATGAATTCCTTTGTACCTAGTGCTCAGGGGAATTCATCACCAATAGTGTTGCCAACTCTTGGGACATATTCAGTGCCTCATGCATTACTTTCAGCCCTACCTCATTATAGGGGGGTGTTTTCAGAAGATCCTCAGCAACAGTTAGCTGAGATTGAAGCTTTAGCATCAACACAGAACTTACAAAATGTTGAATCTAATATGTTGAAACTAATTTTATTTCCTTTTTTTGTGAAGGAGGGTACGAAGATGTGGTTCAACTCTTTGGCTCCTAGATCTATACAATCATAGGATGAGATGAAGGTGGCATTCATGAAGGAGTATTTTTCAGCCCAAAAGACTAAGCAGTTGAAGAAGGAGATTAATAGCTTCTTACAAAAAGATGGTGACATGCTTCATGAGACATGAAGTCATTTCAAGGAGCTGTTGAGGAAGTGCCCACATCATGGGTATGATATTGAGGACAGGATGACTTTCTTTTATGAAGGTCTAAAGTCAGCCAACAAGACAAGAGTGAATTCTGCGTATGGAGGTATGTTTATGTATCAAATATGTCAGCAAGCTCAGGACACCATAGAAACATTGGCTGAGAACACCAAGCAGTTCTACATAGGAGAGAGAACATTGGCTAGCAAGAAACAACAAACTGTATTTGAGGTTGCCACCAACCCAGATATAGATAAGAGAATGAAAGCAATGGAGAAGAAATTGGAGTCCATTTCTACTGCAATCAAGAGCCAAACAACATCATCATCATCATCATCTATATCTCAGGTATGTTCTATTTTCTCTATGTTGGATTACACTAACGAAACTTGTCCCTTTATTCCTGATGAAGAGCAGGTGAATTTTATGCAACAACGTGCATCAAGAAATGATCCTTAATTAAACACATACAATCTGAGGTGGAGGAATCATCCTAATTTCAGCTATGGAAACACCAGCAATGTGTTGAACCCACCCACCAGATTCAAGGTAAGACCTGACTTTCAGCAGGTACAACAGCCGGTTGCAGCTCCAACTCCTGATCCTATCATGGCAACAATATTGGCTAGGCTAGAAGGTATTGAGATGCACAACAAGAACTCTAGCATGACATTCGAGCTTATGGAGAAGCAATTGAACAGCTTGCAGCAACAAGTGTCAACAAGAGAACAAGGTACTCTTCCTAGCAATATGGTCAAGAACCCAAGATCTCAATATGAAGCAAATGTGATCACATTGAGAAGTGGAAGAGTGGTTGAAGAGGTTGAAAATCCTACAAAAAAGTCCTTAGAAGAAGATGAACCGGTCCTAGAACAGGTGCTACCATTTCCCCCACTGCAGAAAAGTTTGACAAAAGCCTTCGATGGATCGAAGGAATTCCTCGACCCATCGAAAGCAGCACATGGGAAGGACCAACAAGATAGCCTCGATGGATCAAAACCAATTTTCGACCCATCAAAGGACCAGGGAGATAGCTTTGATGGATCAAAGCTATCTTCGACCCATCGAAGGATGTACACGGGAAAAATCTGAGAGATGGCTTCGATGGATCGAAGCCAATTTTTGACCCATCGAAAAGTGCACCTGGACAGAAAATTTTAGCAATCCAAAAATCAGGTAAGTCTATCTTTGAACCTTCTCCTTCAATTCCTTTATGTGTTCCTTTTCCTGGTAGGTTGGAAAAAAAAAGGATGTGTTGGAGCAAGAGATTTTAGATACATTCAGAAAGGTGGAAGTGAACATTCTGTTGCTTGATGCGATTAAGAAAATACCGAAGTATGCAAAGTTTCTTAAGGAACTTTGTACAATGAAGATGAAGTTCACAGAGACTGAGACAGTAGCCTTGAGTGAGAAGGTGTCAGCAGTGCTTCAGAAGAAGCTACCATCCAAGATGGGAGGCCCAGGACGATTCACCGTCTCATGTACAATTGGTAACACTAACTTTACAGGAGCTTTACTTGATTTGGGTGCATCAATAAATTTAATGTCGTACTCTATGTATAAAACTTTGAATATTAGTGCATTACAACAAACTGGTGTTACGATTAAATTACCTGATCGATCTAACTACTACCCCCAAGGTTTCGTGGAGGATGTCTTAGTGCAGGTAGGCAAGTTGATCTTCCCAGCTGATTTCTTTGTGTTGGAGATGGAGATAGAGCCTCAACCATCAGAGCTACCACTGATACTTGGTCGTCCATTCTTACGGACCGCTATGACCAAGATAGATTGTTTCAATGGTACCCTCTCCATGAAAGTAGATGAAGAGAAGATTTGCTTCAAAATTTTCGACGTGATGAAGCATTCTAGTGATAATGATTTGTATTCATGTTTCTCTATTGATACATTTGATAATTTTATGTAGGAGTTTATGCAACACTCGATGGATGAGAATGAGGATGCATTGAAGAAAGCAATTGAAGAAGGGGGGAAGAAATCTGAAACTCCCCCATGTTCTAAAGTGTGGGATGAACTTGAGGATTTGATCACTCAAGTTCGATCCATGGATGAAGAAGAAGAAACAATGAGAATCAGCTCAACTGAAGAGTTAGTGATAGGAGAAGAGTACGATGACGTTGTGGCAGCCCTTGAGTCAATATCATACATAAGAGGTAATTCAAAATCTCTCCCCCTTCCCATTACTAATGACATGCTTCTTCCTTCCATTGTAACAACACCAAACCTTAAGCTCAAGTCATTGCCTGAACATTTGAAGTATGCATTCCTTGGAACTGGTAAGACTTTCCCAGTCATTTTATCTTCAAAACTAACCGTGTTACAGGAAGATAAGTGATCTACGCATTTTATGCATATTAATTAATGTATTTTCTCTACATTTTTACTTTGATAATTGCTTAGTTTTATTAGTTTTAACTTATTTTGTTAATTTCAGGTGTTGACCAAAAGAGACGGAGTAAAGAAGTCTATAAGCATTCAAAGGCTAGCAAAATGGAAGGAACAAATTCGGTTAAAGAGATGGATCGGAAATTCCAAGGAAGAAAGAAGAAAAATTGAAGAGAAAAAGAAATCATTGGTTGACTAGGAAAACCTTTCCTATGTTGACTAGGATTTGAAAGCTTTCGGAAGGATCTTGAAGAAGAACAAATGAAAATGGGTCTAATTAATTAGAAGACCATTTAGATAGCCCAAATATGAAGATCCAATCAGCCAATTTCGTGGAGATCAAGATTTGGTAGGAAAAGGATTCCCAAAGTCAAAAGAAGAAGGAAATCATGAAGAATAAGGAAAGCAGAATCTGCCTGTGCAGATAGGCCAACTTCGAACGACAGCTGGGAACGAACCAGGAGGAGTTAAGATGCGATTAACCTATGGTTGGAAAGATATTTGAATCATAATTTTTGGAGATCTACAACTCCGGGAAAGTGCAAATATTTACAGACTGCCAGATCTGCCCGAAAATAGAAGGAAAACCTTGTTCTAGGAGGAGAATGATTCTTGTAAGCCTATAAATACAAGAGGCTCGGCCTCAAAGAAAATAATCACTTATTCTATGGCCTATGCTCTGCCAAATACTCTCGTCCTCCCCACAAATTAAGCCGACATCCTCAAGAAGCCGACTACGCCATCATACCGCCGCATCTCTTCTTCCACCGACGCATAGGGGATTCCGAACGTCATCCACCAAAGAAGTCTAGTTCTCTTGAGTATCCATAGGGGATTCCGAAGATATAAAAGTGTAACAATGACCTCTTTACTCCGTAGTCTCTTTTTGTTCATGAAACTTGTTTGTGTGTTTTGGATGATTGTATTTCGGTTTTATTACATACGTAAATTTCAATAACTTTTCCATGTGTTCCTTATTCTAGATTTCAATTTGCATGAAGTTAATTGGTTCTTAATGCTTTGGTTTTGATTTAGGGGATTCCTAGTCTAGATCAATGGTGTTTAGGGGATGCCTAGCACAAAATATGAATTATGCATGTTTAATCGAAATTTAGGGTTATGGGATTTCGGTAGTGTTGTTATTTGCATGTGTTGATAAATGAGTTAGATTATGGATTAAGTTGATCACTTGTATATAATTAATTAGGTTTTCTTTTTGTTTCAAACATGGTATGTGTTTTTAGGTCTTCTATGTGTTTGCTTGTCTATGAGTCAATGCATGTTAGAGTCCTAGGATTATGTGCTATGTTTGAGACGTTTTTAGTAAATAAATTAGGTAATTAAAAACAACTCTTTTATACCCCCCTTTTTACTACACAAGAATTGCATGCACCCTTCAATCCCCGGTTAGAACGATCCCTACTTGCTTAAAATACTACATCTATAGGGTTTTAAATTGTATATGGTTGAATTATGTGTTAAGTGTTTATTTGATGCATGTTTTGGTCATATCAAGAAGCTAGTCACTGTACTCAGGGAGTACAAAGAAGCTATTGGCTGGACAATTGCAGACATTAAAGGAATAGATCCACCATTGTGTGCTCATAGGATATTCCTTGAAGATGGAGCCAAGCCAACGAGAGAACCACAATGAAGACTCAACCCACCTATGATGGATGTGGTGAAGAATGAGGTTATCAAACTTCTCGATGTAGGTATTATTTATGCAATATCTGATAGCAAGTGGGTGAGACTTGTGCAGGTGGTGCCCAAGAAGTCAGGCATCACAGTGGTTAAAAATGATGAGGATTTGCTGGTGCCTAAGAGAGTTCAAACCAGATGGAGAGTCTGTATCGGCTATCGCAGGCTTAATGCCACAACCCGCAAGGATCATTTTCCTCTTCCTTTTATTGACCAGATGTTGGAACGTCTTGCAGGTCATGCGTATTATTGCTTTCTAGATGGTTATTCTAGCTGCAACTAGATTTCTATTGACAGAGAAGACAGGGAGAAGACTACCTTCACATGTCCCTTTGGCACGTTTGCTTACAGGAGGATGTCATTTGGGTTGTGCAATGCACCAGCTACTTTTATGAGATGCATGATGAGCATCTTTTCAGACATAGTGGAGAAAATCATCGAGGTATTCATGGATGATTTTTCTGTTTTTGGTGATTTTTTTGATACATGTTTGAATAATCTGTCCCTAGTTCTAGAAAGATGTGTGGAAAAGAACCTTGTGTTAAATTGGAGAAAATGTCATTTCATGGTTGAACAAGGTATTGTGTTGGGACATGTAATTTCTGAAAAATGTATAGAAGTAGTCAAGGCTAAGGTTGATGTTATACGTACCTTACCACCTCCCACTACTGTGAGAGAGGTGCGCTCTTTTCTTGGATATGCAGGTTTCTATCGCAGATTTATCAAAGATTTCTCCAAGATAGCCCGACCTCTCAGTGCATTGCTCCAGAAGAGCGTGACGTTTGATTATTCTGAGGATTGTCTTGAAGCATTTAACAAGCTCAAGGAGCTATTGATCACCGCCCTAATCATCCAAACACCAGACTGGAACCTTCCATTCGAATTGATGTGTGATGCATCAAAATATGTTGTAGGTGCTGTGTTGGGACAACGGGTTGAGAGGCTACCACATGTGATTTATTATGCCTCTAGAACCTTTAATGATGCTCGGTTGAACTATTTAACTACTGAGAAAGAGCTTTTGGTTGTTGTCTTTGCTTTAGAGAAATTTAGATCTTACTTGTGAGGAACTAAAGTGATTATTTTCTCTTACCATGCTGCATCGAGATATCTTTTGACAAAGCAGGATGCAAAGACAATGCTGATTAGGTTGTTATTACTCCTTCAGGAGTTTGATGTGGAAATCAAAGATAAGAAAGGAACAGAGAATCTGGTTACAGACCATTTGAGTCGGTTGACACATGGATCCAATGCGGAGGAGGATAAACTTCCTTTGCATGAGAGTTTTTCGGATGAGCACCTATTTACTATCCAGGATTCTGAGCCGTGGTATGTGGATATTGTCAATTACCAGGTTTCAAAACTGGTACCTACTGACTATACCCGTGCTCAGAAGGACAAATTGAAGGAGGCCAGATATTATGTGTGGGATGATCCATACCTATGGAAACATTGCCCAGATTCCATAATTCGAAGGAGCGTACCCGAATCTGAAATTTATTCTATTCTTTCTTTTTGCCACTCACATGTAGGTGGAGGACATTTCGGGGGAAAGAAAACTGCACTCAAGGTGTTGGAGTGTGGATTTTATTGGCCTAGCATCTTTAAAGATGCTCATGAATTTTACAAGGCATGCCCAAGAAGCCAGATGACATGTAACATAGGTCCTAGGGATCAAATACCTCAACACCCAATTTTGGTGGTTGAAATTTTTGATGTGTGGAGTATTGATTTCATGGGTCCTTTTCCTTCTTTGCATTCTAATGTGTACATACTTTTAGTAGTTGATTATGTGTCTAAGTGGGTGAAGGCAGTTGCCACCCGAACTAACAATTCTGTTGTTGTGCTTAAATTCTTAAAGTCTATATTTGCTAGATTTGGCACACCCAGGTACATCATTAGCGATGGAGGCTCTCACTTTTGCAACCGCACTTTTGTTGCGCTCTCGAGGAAATATAATGTTCAACACAAGGTGGTGACACCTTACCATCCTCAAACCAGTGGACAAGTGGAGGTGTCTAACCGTGAAATCAAGAAGATTCTTGAGAAGATTGTAGGCCCTACCAGGAAGGATTGGAGTCAGCGATTAGATGAAGCTTTGTGGGCTTACCGTACAACTTACAAAACACCTATAGGGATGTCTCCCTACAAGCTTGTTTTTGGCAAAGCTTGTCATCTGCCGGTCGAGCTTGAACACAAAGCTTATTGGGCGGTTAAACTGTTCAATTTTGATATTGACAAGGCTGAGATTCATATAAAATTGCAGCTGAATGAGCTGGCGGAAATCAGGAACAATGCATATGAGTCCAGCAGGATTTACAAGGAAAAAGCTAATGTTTTTCATGATCAAAATATCAGGAGCAAGACTTTTGTGGTAGGACAAAAGGTCTTGGTATTCAACTCGAGGTTGAAACTGTTTCCAGGTAAGCTTCAGTCTAGATGGATTGGTTCATTTGTGGTCACTAATGTTTTTCCTAGTGGTGCTATAGTTGTGAAAAGTGACAGAACAGGGAAATTTTTCAAAGTCAATGGCCATCGACTGAAGCCATTTTATGAGTTGATGATGGAGCACACCGTTGAGCAAGTACCTCTCGAGGATGTGCCATAAGATAAAGAGTGATACTTGGTACCATCTGGCTGAAGGCGTTAAACTTAGCGCTACTTAGGAGGCAACCCTTGTGGATGGAGAGCTTGGACCTCATATTTGATTTCTTTCTCTCTATTTTTCCATTATTTTTCTCTAATTTAGTGTATGTTGTGTCTTGATACGATTCTTGTTCATATTTGATGAATGTGTTACATGCTATACCTTTGATACATTGAGGACAATGCATTTTTCAAATGTGGGGTGGGGTTGTATCAATTTTTGAAGTGTCATGTGAATTTTCTGACATAGTTACAGGAGTATCTTAGTATATGTGTCTAGTGTATGGTCACAAAATTTCAGATCATTTGGATGTGTAGTTAATTCTGTAGAAAATATGCAAGTTAGAGTGCGCAGTTTCTTCGGTTTTGACCGTTTTTCATAAAATTTCCAGTGGGGTACCTTCGATCCATCGAAGGGATCCTCGACCCATCGAAGCACATCCTTAGGAAAGACCAATGAGCACACTTCGATCTATCAAAGGCTAGCTTCGACCCATCGAAGTTTTGTGTCAGTTTTGAGTGTTTTCCTTTGTTTTCTTGTGTATTTTTGAGTCTTTTTTGATAAAACAAAATACAAAGTAAAAAGTGTCAAGAAAATACCAAAAAAATAAGAGTCTTAGGAGCTCATAGCAAGTCAATGATGTACTTATATCTTCCATTTTTGTGATTAAGAGTTTGTTATGTTTCTCAAGTTTATTTGGATGATTTTGACATATGTTGCATATGTAGACATGTTGTGAATTTAGAAACAAGTTAACATGGTATGTATTTTTGAGCATGCATAAATTTTATTGAGATTCATTTAACCATGAGCTTTCGAGCCTTTATAAAAAAATACATGCTTTCTTTGATTGAGTGTTGATTGCTTGCCACAGATTAAGTTAACTCTAGAGTTTACTAGAACTTGCTCTTGTACTTTTCGAAACTTATAGTCAATACATGTTTTGATTGAGGAAGTGATAAAGGCAATTAGGGGACACCACCCTAACCATATAAGCATATGTCCCGATTTTGTGTACATAAGTTGTGCACCCCTTAGTTAACCACTTTGAGTCTACATGTTTAAACTTTTTGTCATCACCCACATATCTCTGACCTTAAACATTAGAATAATTATATCTTTACCCTTGTTCTAGGACTTGGTAGAGCTATACATGAGACAGGTATGTGAAGACGGCGACAATGTCGAAAGGTGATGCAAAGAAACAAGTGTGGGGTATCAAGCTAGTTTGTTGTTTAAAAAAAAGCAAAAGAAAAGAAAAGACAAATTGTAATGTCTAGCTTGATACCCGAGTTAACTGTTGATGAAGAGAATGATGTAAAGGCCCAACAAGATGGAATCCGGCCACAATAATAAAAAGTTTCATGGTTGCAAGATCCGAGAAAAGTCTCTTATTCGGTGCTCTACGAGGTTCTAGGATTTGTTTTTGAATTCCATATCCTTGTCATTCTTGAACCTTGTGAGCCTAGACCCATTATAACCTATGAAGCCCTTTTGATCTTCAGGATGGCAGCCTTTGATCTGTGTAGATTAGTTGGAAGAGTAAGCATATGGTTCGGTCCATTTGGCAAGTAATTGAATTGAGCATTAACCTTAAACACATATGAGTGAAACACTTGGAGAACATATCTTTGTGAGCTTGAATCTTGATTTGTTTGTACATGCTTAAGCTCTTTCACCATGATTATGTCTTTGTCTTATATTTTGCATGTGTGTTATATGTTGGAGTGATCTCTTTTAACTTGTTGGTACATTTGAAACTTGGTGTTGTAGCTTTTGGAAGATTGTTGAGACAATTTGTTAAGGGCATTAGAGTAATGTTCGTAGATTATGTCTTTGTTTTGAGTCATAGTTAGTGTTTTGCTCGAGGATTAGCAAAAGCAAAGTGTGGGGTATTCTGATAATTGCATATTTATGCAACATTTATGAGCTTAACCGAACTTTATATTTAGTTCATTCGTTACGTTTTTAAGCAACTTATTATTGTTATTCATTTTGTAGGTAATTTGAGGAAAATAAATCAAAGTTGATTAACTGAGTTTTCCTAACTCAATGAGGAGTAGCAAGGGGCTGTCAAGAGATAAATGGACCAAGTCGAACTTGAAGATGAATTACTAAAACCCTATGGAATGTGGATTCAGCCCGTTTGGGATTAATAACCCAAACCAAATATGTTTTTATTAAATAAAGGAGAGACCAAATCAAACAAAAGAGGGGAAAAACTGAAACTAACGTAAAAAAAGGGAGAGACAGAGACGTGAAAGAGCAAGGGAAGACGTGAAAGAAGAAGAATAAAGGGAGGAAGAAAACGTGAAGAAAAGTGGAGGCCATTTCATTGTGTAATTTTCTATCTTTCTCTCATACTCTTATGGCTACCATGAGGAGCTAAACTCCATTGTTAAGGGGCTATTTTGAAGCCCCGTTCATGTCTTCTAGATTACTTATGCTTGTTAATTGAAGATTTTTTTGTTATTTGAATGAGGTTTCTTTGTTGTTTATACATCGATGATTTTTATTTGTGTATACTTTGAGTGCATGCTTAGTATGCATGTTTAGGAATCTAATTCTAAGAAAATTGATGGTTGTTGGTGATCATTACCTTCCTTAAGTTTCAATCGTAGATTCCATACATGCTTGGTATAAGAAACCCTAGGTCTAGCAAGACACGACCGTAGTGTACTTGTAAAGCCTCGTAGATTCTCAAACCCTTTCTAAATCTTAATGCTTTTCTCTTGGTAAATTCGGGTCCTTGACTTTGGGTTCTTTGAGAGATAGACAATATTGATAAGCAGACCTTCAATGTTGTAGACGTAAGGATTGGGTAATAGGTTGTGTTCATAGCTTTGAATCTTCCTGGGAACTTTCATTCATGACATTAACATGATTTTGGTTCTGCATTTGTGGTCTAGATGATGTGACGGTGGTGGATAGCATTTCCCCTTAACAATTTTTATCATTGATTGTTACTTTACTGTTAATCTGTTTACTGTTTTCAGTTTCGTAATCTGTTTTGCAGAATTTTATTCGGCAACCAAACCAACTCGGATTGCATTGAAAATTTGTGTGGTAGTCCGCCACTGTATCTATAGTGTCCAATATTAATTTTTCTTGATTTTAGGTTGAGCCTAACTATTTCAATTAATTACGTTAGTGTCAGTTGTCGAGGCTGTCAAGTTTCTGATTTTCGCGTATGTTTGTAGTTTAGAGTATTGAGTCTCATCTTTCCCTGTGGATTCACCCATATATTATTGTAATACATTGACAAGCATATTGAGTTCATTATAGGGTAACTTTAAAGGTGATTAAACACCGATCAACGAGCTCAAGGTGTTCTGCAGGAAACAGGGCATCAACCTGGTATTCGCATCACCAGGATACCCCCAGACGAACAGACAGGTAGAAGCAGCCAACAAGATCATCAAGGAGGGAATCAAGAAGAAGATTGAACTCATCAATAAATGAGACATCTGGTACGGACGATGACCCACACTCCTTCCTGAAATACTATGATCAATCTGAACAACTGCAACGACATCAAAAGGAGAAACCCTGTTTAGCCTCACATTCGGAACAGAGGCAGTACTACTACTCGAACTCACATACAGAATCCCAAGAATTAAAAGCTATGACCCCACCACAAATGGAGAAGGGCTACAACTCGACAACGACCTCCTCAAGGAGAAGCGGGACACGACACATCTTCACAACACCGCAAACAAGCAGCGAGTCGCTCGCCTATTCAACCAACGTGTTCGGAAGTGCCCACTCCAACTGGGGGACTGGGTCATGAAGGTAATCCAAACAAAGCCAAAGAGTTTACGCCTATCATGGGTCCTTACGTCATCGACGCAGTCGCAAGCCCAGGCACGTTCTACATCAAGGACATGTTCGGGAGAAGGCTAGACAACCCTTGGAACACATAGCAATTGAGGAAATATTTTCACTAAGTGTTTATCTGCCTACGTTTGATTGGCACCGACGCACATACATCCAACGTTGTGTAACTTTTCGTATGAGTGCATTCGCGCGTTTTATTTGTAGCCAATGATAATGAAAGTATTAATGTAAGTCAAACGCATTCAGTCAAGCAATGTAAACGAAACAAAGGTACTTAGATATGTTTCCAAAAAGTTGTACCTAGCTCATTCAACAATGCACGCAGGCGCTAGAGCACTAAGCAAATAAATAAATAAATGAAAGTACAAGATAATCAGTTGGCCCCAGTAGCAGCATCAGCCCCACCCTCCCCCGTTTCCGGCACCCCATCTCTAGCCTGTGCTCCTATCTCTGGCTCCTCAAGCGAACGCTTTAGCTTTTCGGCCTCAGCGACTTGCCACGCCTCAAACTCGTCCACCTTAACAAATGGGAGCACGGGCGTGGAGAAGTCCTCACACTGGACGTTGGCCTCAGCTGCAACCAGGTCCTTAAACTCGTCCGAATTCTTGAAAGCCTCGACCGCATCAGCCTTAACCTTCTTAAACTCAGAAAATGCCTTGAACTCGGCCACCGCCTCCTCCGCAATCTTCCTGCGAATATCGTCCATCATCACATGAGTGCAAGCCTCACCCAGTTCATGCTCTAGCTCCGCAATACGAGCACCACTGGACGATCGGAGAGCGGCAAGATCTGTCTCCAGGATTGTGATCCCAGACTGAGACTCCCCCAGCTCCTTCATCTTATCGAGCTCATGAACCAGCTCATTCACTTGAGAGATCTTGCGATTGGCTATATTAGTGGACCTCGTCAGAGCCTTCTGCAACTTGCCGACTTTGGACGACATCCGCCTACTCTCGACTTTGGCCTTGGACATCGCGGTAGTCTGCAACATCGACCCCTCTAAGTCCTTGATGAGGAAGAGCTGGTGCTGGAGCTGGGTGAAGGTATCAAACGCTGCATTTAGGGACTCGCTCAGAGTCACGCCGAGCTGACGCCACTTCTGCAGCGACTAAATGCTCGCACCCATAAAGCTCTGGAGGCGAGTGAGGAACTCGGAGGACAGGACCGTTTCGCCCGCCATGACAACTGTGACACCCGGCGAGGCCTCGGTGGACGGACCCCTTAGGCGTTTAAGAGGATGGCTAGACGCCCCTTAATTATCCAGCCTCATCAACGAAGACCCCGGCTGGGACACCCCCGCATCTCCAGGCTGACGGAAGGGAGAGAGCTCGAACGAACTCTTGGAAGAGACTATCTTGGCCAGCGAGTGGGACTTGCTCCGAGAGCCAAAACGCTTTCGACCTTCACTCTGGCGTTTGTCCACGTGGTCGATCTGGCGCTCACGGAGCTCCTTACTCCGTACATCCTTCTTTCGACGGAGGCGGTCCTTTCGGGCTTGTTCGCCCTCTTCCCCTCGACGGGTGTCGAGAGTCACCTCTTCCACTTGATCTTCGAGAGTAGCAGCCCGTATAACCGAAGCTCCAGCATCGGCACCCACAGCCTTGACTTCTTCATCGACCTCGGGAACCGGGTCGAGATACTGGTTGCAGTCAGAAGGGTGGAACACAGGCTGGGGAGTGTCTCCTTGGACAGGGTTGTCATTCCCATCCTCCACTACCATACGGGCTTGCCTGGCCCTCTCCATCAGTACCAGCATGCGCTGCTAGGCCGCATCCTGTTTGGCAGAAGAACGAGACTTCTTCATTTTTGCTGCAAAAAAAGAGAGAACGTCAGTTCAAAAGCCACACAAACGGCAAATGCAAACGCACGAAATAGAGAGGTCACGAACATACCAGGAGGGCGCTAAAGACCACAACGTTCAACTAACTCCCAGTGGTTGGTCGCCCAGAAGTTCCTCGCGTCCGGATGAGGATCGAAAACGAATTTGATTCTAACCAAACGTCTTTCCTCCAAATGGGTGAGGGGATACGATCGTTGATCTATAAAAAAAATAGGGTATTAGCAAGCACGAATACGAAAAGAGATTAGCAAAAAAACTCCGATAGCTGGCAACACTTCAACACCACACCTAAAGGCTGAAAGAACTCGGGGACTCGATGTATTTGATCGTGTTCACGTGAAAGCGCACCATCGAGTTTGTCGAACTCCCACTCACCCCTGACAAGACAATGATACCGGCGCCAGGCAGTCGAAGAGGAAGGGGGCTCCATTAACCACCACTTCATTCGGGCTCCACCGTTATCGTACCTTTGTCCTTCATACGCGGGTACTTCAAACGGAAGAAATGACCGATCTCCGCACGAGTGGGGAACTGCAACCCACTGAACTTCCAAATATTTTGAAACGCGATCAGCACGCGCATCAGCGTAGGACCACACTGGCCCAACGTAATGTTGAAGAGGGAGTGGATGTATTGGAAGAACAGGTGGAATGGAAGCTTCAACCCAGCCTTGAGCTGGAACTTGCTCACACAGACGTGACTGCGAGGAGGACGCGTGAACGATTCTCCTTCATGGAGGGCCCTCAACTTCACCGTTCGGGGAATGTGGTAATCCCGATACCACCGTTCGGTCTCGCGTATGGACGGGGACCCCTCCGGCTCCTAAACAGCCTGCCCATCTGCAAGACACCAAAGCACGGGCCTGCCTCGGGGGAGTACAGGGAGAGCAGCCTCTGACGCCCGGCCACCACGAGGTAGGATCGCGTAACCTTGCGAGCCCCCGGAAGACGAGGTCGACACTTTACCACTCGACACCACAAATGCACCTTGATGTTCGGACCGCACAACCATAGACCCGCTCTGCTCCATGTTTGGGATGGATGACCTACGCAAAGCACCATCAGCATTAACAGACAGAAGGGAGATGCTCAGTATGCTATCGGGCGAAGAGTCTGAAACACTATTGGCAGGACCGTTTAACCCTATACGGAACCTAGGGGTTTGCAGAAGGGACTCATCGCTTGAAACAGCTACAAATTCCATGATCCTAAGAGAAAAGCAAACGGGAGAATAAGCCAAACGACAAACGTGTAGAGTATGCCGCGACCCCAGTTCTTCACATAGCACAAACAGGTACCCACCATTTCTCAAACACCCAAAAATAGATCAAAAGCCCCAAACGAAGCAAAAATCTCAAGAACAATTGTTCTTCATAACGTACCTAGAAAGCAACAAACCCAAAAAAAATTTTAAAGCAAGAAAACAGAGAGACACAATATCCTACCCAGCCAAACGTGCTATACACTAATAAAACCACAAGAAACATACCACAAAAATTCAAAAATTATCACAATAATCATCGACCAATCATACTACATGCCAAACAATACGGAATATGCCAATACACCAATCATCAACCAATCAAACAAATTCAAATTGTCACACATTCAATTTTATCATAACTAAACTCAAATACATACCGAGGTCAAAAAGTAACGAAAATGATCGACTTTTGAAGTTGGCAGTCTGTTGACATACCTTTGTCCTATGATACTTCTTTTATCAAGTTGCATAGGCTGTCGGAGCAGCCAGGGCAGCCTAAACATTCGATAATCAATCTGCAGCTAAAAAGCAAGAGAATTTCCAAATCCAGTGATGAAAAGTTAAGTAATTTAACATTCACAACAAAACCAATCAACAAAATTGAAGTGAACTGACGAAGCAGAGTAAACCCACGAAACGAGAATCAAATAGGAGTACAAATAAGGATACACAAACCCAACCTACAAGATCTAAAATTTACGCAAATTTCAAAATTTAAGCAAAACCCATGCTAAAGAGTAAACGAACCTGATGATATGAAGAGTATACTCAAATGAAATCCAAATGGCATTCCACCGAGAAGTCGACGTGGTTTGGCAAAGAATCGCAAATGACGTTGAAAAGATTCAAAACTTGATTGCTTCAATACGTCTCCTGCGGCGAACAATAGAGTGGAAAACTTACATGGGTAGGAAGCACGAGAGGAGCTAAAAACTACTACCAATTTTGTCGTCGTACACTTGTATCGGCATTGGTGACGGAGAAGAAGAAGCGCGAACCCTAAATAGGTTTTTCTTGCTTCGTTCCTTCTTTATTTGGTTAATACCTAAATTTAAGCCGCTTTTATTTGATTTTCTTATGAATTTACCATATTTGATCCACTTTTGAGATGGGATTATACAGCAACATTAATCTTTAAAATGATAAGTCACTTTTCTATATATAGTAGTAAAAATGCAAATAGTTCGTCTATAAATTTTATTCTTATAAATATCCGGAGCTAGAATATTTATTCAAAAAGACCACAAACATAGAGTAGCCTTGCAAGTGCTCATACGTACTCGAAAGACGAAACGCAACGATGTAGCAATCCCTCGCTTGAATTCAAAGGTACTGGCTGGAAACCACGAGCCTATACGGCACCGGATGTTGAATACTTGTGCTAAATCTTAAACCCCAAACCCTATGCTTAGCCAGGTGCCTAGGTCAAAGAAATGATCATACATTGCTTCACCATGCATGGATTCAATGATTCATGCTCTTTTGGTAAGTAATAAGCATAGTCGACTACAAATGCACCTTTGTATTATCACGTAGTATATATACCTGCAGCAATTAATGTAACTAGAAAGCGATCAGCTACAAAAACTACTAATTAATTTTCACCAAAACTAAACATTTTACTAGAAGACTGTGGCTGGTTTCTGCAGGAGACATACTCTTGTACGTAGATAAATAGGAGCTCTCTTTCCACCTTATTACTGCTAGTTATCAACCTTTAACGAGACGAGGAATTTAATACCACGTACGTACCAAACCCATTTGACGTACGTAAAGTACAGCACGCATACCTTGATTTACCTTTTCTACTCAATTCAGTTCTTTCAATCTTTCCGTGTTCTTGTTGTTCATGTTTACATTTCCATCTCCATCACATTCAATTTGTGTGAAACAAGCTCCCTTATACTCGATTACTGAACTATACAAAATGTCTTACCTATAAAAGAGTTTAGAGACACGTACCATTCTCGTTCAAGCTTTGATCAATGGCTGGCGGAGCTCCAAGAATCCCAGCCCTAGACCTTCCATGGGTTCTAATATTTACCCTCTTTTTAACCTTCATGTTCAGCTCATGTAATTCTTCTCTTTTAAGGAAACTTCCAAGGCTCCGAATCATACCAAACCGACCAATTAACTTCCGAAATCACAATCGGACCAACTAATTTAACCAAACCCTAGACCACTTCAGCTACCAGCCAGGGAGTTATGCGACCTTCCGGCAGCGTTACATGGTCAGTTTTAAGCATTGGGGAGGTGCCTTTGCAACCTCTCCTATCTTTGTGTACCTTGTCTCCGAGGAGTCCTTGGACGAAAGCGTTAGCTCTATCGGATTTCTCAACGACAATGCAGAAAGATTTGGTGCCTTAGTCGTGTACATAGAGGTCAGAAACATCATTTCTGCATTTTTTGCTTGATTAAATTTGTTACATGGAGTTATTGTGTTACGGTAGCTTACTATATAGGAGCACTTTGTTTACAGCATCGGTACTGCAGGAAATCGATTCCATTCTAGACCACCAGACTTGCAGAATGTGTACAATGCTACCAGCCTGGGGTACTTGAATTCTGCTCAAGCTCTGGCCGATTACGCAGAAATTATACAACACTTGAAGAGGAATTTATCCACAGAGGCTTCTCCAGTAGTGGTTATCGGAGGCTCTAATGGTGGAAGTAAGAAACATATCAATACCATAGTGAAAAAAAAGCCTATCAGTTTTGCTTGGTAAAAAGAACCTTCACACAATTTTCGTTCCACTGTCTTTTTTCGCAGTGCTCGCAGCATGGTTTCATCTCAAGTACCCTCGCATTGCCGTGGGAGCATTGGCCTCTTCTGCCCCGGTTCTTTACTTTGATGACATTACACCATCAGATGGATTTCATTCAGTGGTTACAAGAAATTTCAGGGTGTGTGTGTGTATATATATATATATATAATTTTAGTACTTTGATAACTATGTGTTTGACAGTTTGAGTGCAATATCATGTTAGATTATAATTGTTGAACACACTCATGCAGGAAGCTAGTGAGGTTTGTTACCATACCATAAAGCAATCTTGGTCCGAAATTGACAGAATGGTTGTTGAACTAGAGAATGGTCTTGACATCCTCACCCAGAAATTCCAAACTTGCGAGTGAGATACATAAGTCCACTCTTATTTACATTCATTTTAATCACCTGTTGATAATTTATTGGGAAAATATCGACCAAGAACGGTAATCGTACAAATTCTACCATGTGAATAAGTGTTTGAGATGAACAAGATCAAGATTTTGGATAACGGTTGTTACAAAATATGTATTATAAGTATGGATCAAGCTATGAATCACAGTAATTATTACTATAACGTAATTTAATAAAATTAAATAACAGAGAATTAAATTCGAATTGAATGCTTCGGATGAAGTATGAGATCAAAACAGAGAAAACAATTTGAATTCACTAACTTGTTTCTTGAGAGAGGCTCGCTTAACGCAATGTCCTAAGACAGAAATTCGTCCCTGCACTTCTGCTTGTGGAATCGTCTTGACATCTGTCTCCCAGGATACAACTCTCAAATTCAAGGTGTTGCAGATTCCCTTGAATTCTATCTCGAACTTCAATATGTGTTTTTCTCTTGATAGCAAGGAAGATGTATTTCGAATTTTCAGTGTGTGTTGTTGCTGATCCTTCAAGCTTCTTTTATAGACGAATGACGCCTGTTCGGAGTTTTGAACAAAAGGTCGTCTTTGTTCCGTTTCGGCAGAACGTCGTCTTTGTTCATCTTTGATTACGTCTTTACGTAAAAAGGAGCCTTATAGCCCACTAGGAACCCAAGAGAATTTCCCATGAAACCCATAGAAATTCCCTCACCCAAGCCCACTTCCATTTAATACCTATCATGGGGTATCCCTTATTAAGGGTAGGAGTCCTTATACATCTTCCATGTGGGACTAAAGTCCCACAAAGGTCCAACAATGGTGTGAGTGAGTAATCGATAATGTTTAAGGTTAATGTGGTTTTAGCTTTGAAGAGGTTTGTGTACACTGTAGGTTTGCCATACAAATTGTCTTGCTTGGTAGAATCAAGATATCTTTACTCGTGAAATTGGAGTTGATCTGATATTTTGATGCAGCAAAATGTGTATTCTTTTTGGCAATTAGACCTTGGGAAGAGGGAGATGAAATGCAGCTGAAGGCCTACTTGGAATTGACATACATAACTGCATCTCAGTATGATGACCCTCCAACATATCCAGTCACTCAAATCTGCAGCACTATTCAGAGTGCAGTAGTAGGAGTAAATAGTACCATTGATCTAATTGCCTCGGCTATCAATATTATTCGCCAAGAAAACAGAAATGATAATAACAACAACAGAAACAATGGTCAATGCCTCGACCTTAGTAGAGAACTCCGTCCATCAGATGATCCCTCGGATACTCTGAACTGGCTATGGCAGGTAATGCATTCTACAATGTTTAGGCATGTAGAATTATTGTGTGCTTAACCTTCTGAAACTGAGCCTGTTTCTACAATGCTTAGGCATGTACAGAAATTGTTATGCCAATCGGTCATGGAGAGAATGACACTATGTTTCAGGCAGACCCTTTCGATATGTATCAGTACTCTGAAATGTGCAACCAGCTATATCACGGTGCCCGGCCGAGACCCCATTGGATCACAACGTATTACGGAGGCCATGTAAGTATCTCAAGTCTCATAACTACTTCTGTATATATGCAAATATTGCCTGGATATTATGATTTATGAACTGAAATGAAAATGTAACTTTCTCTTGTATGCTTTGATTGCTTTCAATGTTCCAAACTGTAGCACATAAGGCGGACATTGGAGAGGTTTGGCAGTAACATCATCTTCTCAAATGGCCTCCTTGATCCGTTTAGTGTTGCCGGGTAAATAGCTCAGTAGCAAATATTAACTTTTCATGATTCAATACTAGATAGCTGATCGATCCTGTGCTTCTGCAACAGGATATTGACAAGTATATCACCTAGTGTAGTGGCAGTGACTACGCCTCGAGGTAAATATGATCAATGACAGACAGTATGTGTATATATATATATCCGTCACTTTTATTCTCTGCATGAATGGAATTACATTGGATCATATGCGTGTGTAGGTTCTCATTGCTTGGATCTATTGCCTGCAAAGACAAACGATCCCAGATGGTTAATTGCGCAACGAAACAGAGAGCTTGGGATTATAGCAAGATGGCTTCGCAACTACTACAAAGATTCTCGCATCTACTCTTTTGAGAAATAAGCATGCATTATGTACGTAGTATCTTTGAAGATCGTTCTAATAATACATCCAGAATGTTTCAGCCAAATGAGATCTGCAATTTTTCTCAGTCATCTGTAAATAAATAAAAATTGTCATTTGTCAACTGCAATGATATTCTCTTTGAAATTAAAATCACCTAGTCAATTCCAAAAGAAAGTGGTTATTCAGGCTAAAACTATTTTTACAGTCTAAAAGAATGAGAAAGAATAGTGCAAAGCTATATACAAACCGTCAGGTTTTACCGAAAAAGAACATGCGAAGAACGAAATAGCTATAATTCAAGAACGTTAATCCAGAACCATCTAAATGACAACCAGAACTTCCATATGTAGATGCACACAAGGTTTGAACAAGTACAGAAGATATTTCATGATGCTTCAATACGAAGAGTAGTAAAGTGACCGTTTTCATTATTATTTATCATGTAGTCAATTAGTACAACATGCACAAGTAGCTCACTCTTTGAGTCATGCTTCAGTATGATGCTTGAATTTTGTTATGGCAATATCAGTACTCTTTATAATATCAGTACTCTTCAGTATGATGCTTGAATATTGTTATGGAAATATCAGTACTCTTTATAATATTGAGTCCAGCACAGCGAACGGTAGGAGTAGAATGCATCACGTGTAATGGAAAGCTAAGTGATTCATCATTCCAGCAGTAAACCGATTTCCTTTCAGACGTTTTTGTACAAGATACATGTCCCGAGGCATGATAATATCTCTATGTAGATACAGACTCATAGGTCTTTCTGATAAATCTTGCAATCCACAAACCATATTTGCAGGCACAGCTACGTCCATCATCTTTGGATATGCAAGTTTTAGATCTGTAAACATCCAAAACAATTTACCGAGTTCAAGCTTTAGATGTTTGGACATATCATGTGACAAATGAAATGTGCTAAATGTTCTACTTACTTTTCATGATATTTTCAAATCCCTCCTGCAATTAAGAGAAAGATCAAATTAGTTGGATTAATATAGGGAAGAAGAGTGTTGAAATATTCATATCACCTAAGGAAAGAGATCAATACTGCAGTGGAAAAATACAGAAGAAAGAACTGATACCTTATCTTTGTAAGCCGAGGATTATAGAGGATCTCCTCCCCAACAGTGCTAACCTGCATTCAAGAAGATACATGGTATAAGCAGCTGCCAATATTTACAAGGTAAAGAAGAAATAGACACCAGATGGTTCCCTACGTGAATCCCTTGTAATCATGAGCAGGGTAGATCAATGTATCCTTTGGCAATGTGAAAATCTGGATATATGAGGACAAAAGTATTAGCATCTCCCAAATTCATGTTATGTATTAATTCATTTATTTCCCATGGTATCTCGTCAGCTTTTACTTGCCTGTGAAAGGACTGACTCGTAGAGTTGTTCTGAGCTGCCACCCTGCAAAGCGATGATAAAAATCAATACATTATCCTTGATAAATTCCCTCAAGATTCTGGCAGACAAAGAGTAGGTCAAATTTTTTCTGGAAATCTTTTTGTGCTTTGCTTCTCTTCATCTTTCAACTAAAAAAAAGAGCGGGACTTCATCACAGAAAGTCAGAAAGTAAATTAGAGAGCTTAAAAGTTTAACATACTACACCTGAAAATCAATTCTCCCACATCCACGGATGAGTACAGCATCTCCAGTGAAAGCCATCCTTGGTTGCGGCTGATCAGGCCCATCTCCTGTAACGTAGGTAACGCAGCCTAACGTATGCCCAGGAGTAGCTCGAACCTGCAATATGAATACACAAACTAAGATTACTCTCAAAATTAATAAGTACTAACACATATAGTACAACACCCCACATGTCAACTGAATAACTGATAGAACCAAATTCATTGGTTTAGCTAACCAAAATCAGCATTTTCCACAAAAATTGAGTTCCAGTAGGTCGTTTTATGGGAAAAGTCTATCAGACCAGAAATTGGAACATAGAACATCATGCACACATTAAATGATAAATTACACTCACAAAACAGATGGTAACTGCTGTCGAATCTGTAATAACCAGATAAACTTATCCGCAAAGGTTGTTTCCTTTTGTCATATCATTTGTGACATGAGTTACATAGAGCCCTTCTAGACCACTGAAATTTTTAATGAATTGCTACCCAACTGTTTTCTCATCCTATTTGATCAGCTAGAATTGACTCTTCAGTTTCCAAACAACTTGATCAGACAAGTAAACTTGTACACTGATCAAGACTAAATCAAATATCTGTGTCGCATATCGATAATCAAAGAGACTAAAGTGATCACTTCAAGAAGAAACAAGCTACAACAAAGGTCAATGTGCAAAAGAACTTGAGCAACTTAAAACAAATAAACACAAAGTTGTGCCTAACCTCCAAAAACAGGTCCCCAAAATAGATTTTATCACCAGCTTCAACCAAATAATCCGCTTTCAATTTACTCGCCCTTGAAATTACAGACTTCACACCATCAACCTTACTCTGCCATATAAACCCAAAACAACATAAATTGCATAAAGAACAAAGCTTTATCCTAGCAAAGTACCCAAATGATCAAATACCTCAAAAAGTCCAAACCTTGATGAGACCAGTGCCTGTTACATGATCAGCATGTGAACACGTGTGTTCAAAGCACAAATAAGCTTCAAACCCAACTCTTTAACCAATGTTAGATCCCTCTCAACTGTTTTGTCCACAGGGTCAATCAGCTGTAGATATCAATCAAATTACAATGTTCATCATAATCAAACCAAAAGAAAAACCCACAATTTATTTTCAAGTCTTGATTTTTAAAGGAAGACTGACTGACCAGGGCGGGCTTGTCGGGGTGAGACGCGTCGGCGAGAAGGTAAGTGTAAGTGGAGGAGTCTTTGTGGAAGAGCTGACGGAATAAGAGCTTGGAGGAAGACGACGTCGTATAGGACGCCATTGTTGTTGTTCTGGAGTGGCATGTAGGAGAGAGGTTGAGGAAATGGGGAAGGATTGGAGAGCGATGAAGTCGGAGGAGGGGACTAAGTCGAAGCATATTAACAAAAACTAGTAGTAGTATAGTAGTCTTCTTGTCGTCGTCGTCGTCGTCGTCGTCGTCGTCGTTGTGGATTTGAGATAGCTATGAGAACGAACCAGATTCGTGTATTTTAAGGTGCTATTATTGTTGATGAGATCACAATGGGATTGGCTTTCTTGGAGCGCGCCAAACCCGATGCGGAATTGACAGCACACAGCTACGGGAGTACAAAATACATCATCAAAACACATCTTGACAGCATTGGACAAGGTGGATTCACACCTCTCAAAGATACCCTATTCACAACCTGGATATATCAATGTAGTAAGATAAATAGGGGTTATCGAACTCGAGGAATTGGTGAAACTAAATCCTAACACACTACTATGCTGATAGACTCGACTACGGAACACTAATGGCTATCGAACCTAAGCTAGATAGACTCAAATGCAGCGAAATTTTGACACAATAAACTAGACACAGTGACGGACTACCACACAAAATTTGAGGGTATTCGGAGTTGATTTGGTTACCGAAATAAATCGGCGAAGTTACAGCTAATGCAGAAAATAAATGCCGAAAGTAAATATGCTAATGAATGCAAATGGGTTTAAACTATATGATTAAAGAGTTAAGAGGAATGCAATCCACCACCGTCATTCCATCTATCTAACACGTACTTAATCTAATGTACATATCCAATGAATGAAAGTTTCCAGGAAGAGTTGATCGTTACAACCACATCCTATTACCTAATCCTTATGCCTATGCAAGTTTGTCATGGACCTCCCCTACATCTATCCCTCTATTGAACCCATAGTCATGGACTCCAAGGTTTACAAAGAAGAAAGCATTAAGTTCTAGAAAAGGTTTGAGAAGCTACAAGGGTTCACAAGTACACTATGGGCGTGTCTCGCTAGACCTATGGATTTTAATCTCCCGACGGTAAAATTGGCGTATCACTATAGAGAATCCGGTGGAAGAAATTATCTTCAGTCGCCCGTATCTCATGAAACTAGAACCCTAGCATGCATACTAAGTTGGCCACCAAAGCAAACATACAAGAATTCATACGGTGATCATTCAGAGAAAGAAACCTCATTCATAAAATATGCAAAACTAGATTAAAGTGTATGTATTAAAAAGACTTCATGTACGGGGCTTCAAGCAACCCTTCAACAATGAGTTTAGCTACTAAAAGTCATAAATAATAAAATCAAAGAGTTCATGAAAGATAAACTAAATAAAGGAAAAAGAATAAACTCTTGACGACAACGGAATCGGGTTAGGCTTCTTGCATAAGATCTTCCCTTTGTTTTTGTTCTTCTTGTTTCTCTCTTTCTTCTCCCAAGAATTCCAGCCACAAGCCGTGCGTACGTCCTCTCTCCTTAGCTAGCTATATATATATAAGCATGCAACTTGATTACCAAGCTAACCCACGTGCAGGACTTCCACTCAATTTAGACTTCTTTCTTTATTATTCTTCTTTTAGTCTCCAAGTCCAAGTCAAACACCACTTCTTTTTTTCTCACCAACTTTGCTCGCCAAGCAACGTACGTAATCTCCTCGCCAAGGCATATATAATTGCAGTCATTAAACCCATCGAGCTTGCATATATTCCCCCGCTTGGCTCAACCTCGCCAGACAGCTACAAAACATATTATTTAATCTCATTTTCTCCATTAATCTCCAAAATACCTAAAAACAAATAAACATAATTAATTCACTCGATTAATAACAATAAACTAAATATAGGGAACAAATTAAATACCGAATAGACGCATAAATATGCGACTATCAAAATGTCATCTTGACATCTTCCGTAGTTTTATTTGGTAGTTGTTGGTTTATGAATCAATCTACACTATTCTGTGATTTGATTCGAGAGAATGTAGACTAGTGTAGTGGTTGATTCTAGTTAAAATGGTCAAGTCTTATTATGTTAATTTGATTTAAGAGAATGTAGACTATATTTTCTATATGAACAATCATGACATGTGAACATGTGATATATTCGAATGAGCGATTTGAAGACCGTAATTTCACGAATAATCGAAAATTGATAATTTCAAAATACTATAGTTTTGTAGAATGATTCAAACATACTTTATGTTATCTACATTGCTGACAGAACTTTCTTTCAACTCAGAAATGAATATGGTTGCGATAAAACACATGCATGCATTTGTCATAATCTTCTTTGCATTGTATATAAATTTGTTGGATAAAATTTGGGAGTTTAAACTCACTTGGATGTCAAGGTCTAAATTATTTTTATTTATACAATTTTTTATTTGTATTTTTATAATCGAAACTACCTATCTTATACATCATTAGTTGAAGATTAACTTACCCAAAAATGAATCAAAATGAAGATCGTTTGGATATCTAATTTTATTAAATAAATAGACGGTTACTGTAAATTTTAACATTACATTAACAACCGTTTATTTGTTTTATAAAATTTAATGAGCTAACGATTTCCTATTTAATCAAATTTTTGCATACATAATCGTTACGAGATAAATTATATATTAGGTGGTCTCGATTTAACAATAACAATAACAGTCACAAACACAAATTTAAATTCAAGATTCTACATTTAGTTAACTAGATAAGCTAACCAACATAACATAGCACGACACTCTCGACCTAACTTGTTCCAAATCACTTCCACTGTTCTCTTAAAGCCAGGAGGTTTTTTTTTTCTTCTGTTTTTTTAAAGAAAGCTAAGAGTTATCTTTTGGTAAAAAGAGGACTTGATTTATATCTTGTAAATGGGCCCGGGATCAGAATTATCCAAGGAACCTCGACCCGAAACAGAGCCCGACCCGAGAGAGGTTAAGCTGAGACCAAAAATGGCGTCTTTCTTTTCCGCCTATCTTTGAATGTTACAGAAAACGAGGGACTTGTTCAGAAGAACCATCGCAACCTTGTTCACCCGACACAAACCAATGGAGGATCTCCAACAACAACAAAAACGTTACAGTTACAACCCAACTCTGGTTGGGAACACCGAGGTCGAGAGCTGCTTGTCCAACGCTTATATATCATTTTTATAAAATTTCACTTTCACAATTTATTCCCTTCCATCAGAATATTTTAGATGTAGTTACATGGACCTTTCAAATTCGTGTTTGATTTGGATGCATGGGTTGTATTATACTTAATAATTTTCTTTTAATTCAAGTGCATACTACAGGTGTCAGTTGAATCCTTGAGACGACATGCAAAATATCAAAGGAAAATGTTTGATCAGGCTGTGCAGCTAGTTCGTCCTGGTGGAGTTCTTGTGTATTCAACGTTAGTAGATATGCCTTCACTTGTTCCTATTGTTGTTATGCTACAAGATCTGTGTGGATGTACTTAAGTTTCTTTTGTCGTGCATCATCTTACCCTTGAGCTGAACTTTTGATTTTCTTGGCTTTAGATGTACAATAAATCCCGGAGAGAATGAAGCTATGGTTCGATATGCTTTGAATACGTATAAATTCCTCTCCTTGGCACCACGAGTTTGTTCTTAGGATATATATCTAGGTTTTACTACTTGGTCTTTATGTATATCTTTTTTTTTGAAAGGTATTGTTTGAGCGCAAAATATCTCCCGTGGAGAGATCCTTCCGCGAAGCAATCTCTTTTAACAGGTTCGGATAGCTTTAACCGCAGGTACCGGTTTATCCTGTATCGTGTGCTTCGTATGCTGGCGTGCCACCGTTCTTCAACGGAATATGGACTGTTTATAGCCGTCTGACTTCTATATAAAGCGATTTAGACAGGGAGAGTACCAACCCCGTCCGAATAGGTCCTTCTCGCCTAATAACCTAGGGCTTTTGATATGTGTCTCTAGCAGAGCCTTCGAAATCGATACCTCACACGCCCTTATCCGTGCAAAGCAGAGCAACTTCTCTGACGATGTGTTGAGAACACTTGCTTCCTTAGAGTATCCAAACTCTCAGCCCACAGGTGACAAAGCTCTTCAACTTTCCAGTAGCAATTTGCTTCCTTGGAGTTGCAATACTCTCACTCGACAGGTGACAAGCACTTCGACCTTCTGGTTGCAAAGAAGATAGAAATCTCGAAGACGAGATGTCTGTCTAGGTGTACTTGCGTATAGCAAATGTTTTGTATTTGATCGGGGACTTTTTCCACAAAGCTCTTACCCTCCTTAAATACTCGCATATTGCAAAGAAGATAGAAATCTCGAAGACGAGATGTTTGTCTAGGTGTGCTTGCGTATAGCAAATGTTTTGTATCTGATCGGGGACCTTTTCCACAAAGCTCTTACCCTCCTTAAATACTCGCATATCAGCAGTCATTCAATTCTATTAAACTTCCTCTGTTCTTGCTCTTAGAATCCCAATATAACTCCGACACCAGCACACAGGTTGTTAATCCTTAAAGATACTCAGTACTATCACAACTCTTCTATCAAAGAAACCTATATGAGACAAAACCGATATGATAGACATCCAAGCCGCATAGAATCAACTAACTAATGAATCATAGTTCTAACTGAACTCTATTTCCTGTACTTGGCTGCTCGCCAAGCTCTCTTATAATTCACGGGCCGCTCGCCAAGACTTTAGCTATTCTTGGGCCGCTCGCCAAGACTTCAGTCATTCAAGTCCAATATAAAATATTTATTTCAGGCCCAAACATGTATCTTTTATTCTTTTAACTTCTTTTTGATTTATTCTAATTTTTGCATATACAATTGACTTTTGATCTACAGAACCCAAGAATTGGAGGACCTGGTCTAGTTGGTCGTTTTGAATTCCCTGACGGATATATCGAGTAAGTTCTTATCTGTTGTCACATGTGATTGTGTACACTCAATTCTTGATTGGTATCATGTGAAAATCACTACATACTTATCTCTGTGGTCATCCTTATGACTGATGACTTCAAAAAGAAGGTGTTAAGTGGATTACTAAAAGAGGATTGTTGACGTAAACAGCATCAAACATGTTGATCAGAAGTATGAAACACAGTCATAATTACATATTGACTATATGCTTTGAGCTCACAGCGAGTGGCTGAGACCTGGCGAAGAAGAACTTGTTCAGAGGTTTGATCCATCTTTTCCGCTTGATACTATCGGGTTTTTCATAGCCAAGTTTATAGTTGGATCAAAGGAACGCCGACTTGGGAAAGTCGGCAACTTGATGGGATCAAACGTTATCGTGTAGTTTAACTCAAATTCAAAGTTGACCAGACAAGTCTGTTTGCATCTATCTGCAGTACCACGTAGGGTGATGTCTATTAATACGCTTGATAGAAATTGTCATAGAATTGACTTTATATGTCCCAGGGAGTGGCTTAGAAATTGTATCATTTATTCTGAACTAAGTTGTCACTGAGTTGAAGTTAAATGTATGAATTCTTTCAGTTAAAATAGTAAGAATGCATTATTTCCTATATAACAAACGTGAAGCACCTGTTCATTCTTACTATTCATACTTACTGTTCACATTTTCAGAAACTGTTTATGCGCATGCCAAGCGAGTCAAACTCTCTCACACTGTCGCTCCCAAACCTCAACAACAACCCAAACCCAAACCAAATCGCAGCTCAAGTTCCGATCTTCGACTCCCTCTCTCTCTCCGATCTCGGCTACCGTCCCTCGATCTCCCTCTCTCTTGCCTTTGAAGGTCTGCCTCCACCTTCATCTCCGGCGAACAGTAATGCCCTTTTGATAATTTTCCCTTGAACGTGCCAAGCGTGCGAGGTTCTCTCCTACAAGGTTCTCTCCTATACCTCCTGGCTCTCTCTCATCACTCATAATTGACATTATCTTGCTCACGCCTCACTTGCTCAATCTTTCGATCTATTTATCAGATTTGTTGGTTAGACTTCTACAAAGTACTCCCGATAATCGAAATGTTGGTTAGACTTCTATCAACCTAAGATGATCAAAGTACCTAGAGAGTGGACCATTATCAATTCTAATGTGAAGCTTTGATTGTTTTGTTTTAGTGAGGAAGTACTTTGTTAACTGTTTTTAACTATGTGTCTTTATGTCGACTATGTGCAAGTAACTTCTTCATTTGTTTCGATTTTGTGCCTCTATGCCTATTCAGTTTCAGCCCTTCAATTTTTTTTGCTTCATGTTGGTTAAAAGGCATTAGTTATCTTTTTATGGGTTGTGTTTGTAGATGTTATGTTATTAGATATATTACCCCAGTGCATTAACAACACCAACAAATTACTTTTGGGTTTGAACTACTTCTCACAGCAAAGTCGGGTAGTATTTATTTGGACTCATTTGCTAGGTGGATTGACTTTTTTTGTGTAATATCTGTGTTTTCTACTGATTGATTTTACTTTGTAAAAAAGAAACTGATCAGATGTGTGTTTTTGTCTTTGTAATTGGGATTTCTTGGTCAGTGTAGTTAGCTGTACTTTTTTCTGATAAATCTAAGTTTGTTACAAAGAAGCATAAAATCAAATCCAAGAGTTATGAATTTCTTGCATCAAGATTTGGAATATCAGTTGCAATTGTGAATGGACTTTTTTGTGTAATATCTGTGTTTTCTACTGATTGATTTTATTTTGTAAAAAAGAAACGGATCAGACGTGTGCTTTTGCCTTTGTAATTGGGATTTCTTGGCCAGTGTGGTTAGCTGTACTATTGTCATAACAAACAAATACTTTTGTCTGCTATGATATCTTAGGTGAGGGGCAGACTGATATCTAATTAGGTATACTTATGTAGCTATACCTGAATAGTCGTGATAGGTATAGATACATGTTCCAGTATCCTTTTTCATATTATTCATACATTATCAAATATAACATATATCAAGTCTATTCAGGTATATGTGTGTATGATATAACATCACGTGTATGATTATTCAATGAACATGTTTTACTGCTAATGGTTTAGTGGTTTTTATAATGGTGTATGTATCTCTCTCAGTAGCTTTTCCCTGATGTAGCTTACATATATTCACTGTTTTGAACATGAAAATAGTTCAATACCCTGGAAAATTATCCAAAGTTGGGATCTTTTTTCTTTCGGGGATTGCATATAGTGGTGGATGAGGCCTTTGGGGCAGTAGAAACCAGTTTTTGATTCGGTTGGGTTTCAAGTTTAGGTAATGAGAAAATTGGTTTAGGATTTTGAACTATTTTAGTATGGGCAGACAGCTGCGTTTACAATTATAAGGGAAAATAGTGCAAACTACGTTTACATATAGAAAACCTGATCATTATGTGAAAACTTTGGAACTGTGTTTGCATCTGTGTTTTTCATATCCTGAGGTATTGAGTGAGCAATTTCCAACAGCAGTAATACCTCTAGCAAAACATGCAGTATCAGGACAGTAAAAGGATGTTTTTAATAGAAATAACCATAGTGGCAATAACCAATAAAAATAATCAATATTGATGTTTATCTTCTAAGCTAAAAGTTTTCACTTGGTTTGATGAGCTGTATGTATTTTAAAAATTGGTTTAGGATTTGGTGCAAGTACCAAATAATGATTCGGTTATGATAGAAATCTTTTGTAGGGATCCTCAAGTATAGCAAGCATATTCCTAATCATTCTGTAATGAAAACAGAATCAACTCATTGTACTGTGACATCCTAATATAAAGAATGACCAAACAGAGATATGCTAATATTCTTGGTTTCAAACAAATAATGAAGTTTATTTGCAGTCTACAAAATAATCAATTTCCGTTTTGATTCTGTTTGAAGGACCAAATTAGGAACATTTATTTTAACTTGATTTGCATGTCACATTTTCTTATTATTTGGTGTACTAATCGTTGCATTGTTTTCCCTCATTAATTGGAATTATATAGTTCAGGCTTTCCAAACCTCGAATCTGACAAAGTGAGATATGGTCGAGAGAGAGAGATGATATATCTCCTCTATCCGAAACAGTTGGCTCGCACGCAGACACACGCTAGCAAATTTCCAGACGAAAACGCCCTCTATGAATAGTGCTACAGTGATTCACGTTGTATGCACAGTAAAACTCATGGATGTTATATAGGTAATATGAACAATTGTAAAGAGTTTTTATTGATTTAGGGTTATAAATAGAATTATAAAAGTTCAAAAATCTTTTGAGGTGTAAATATCGATTTTAGAGGTGTAAATAGACGCACTCAACGAATGTCATGATTGAATTTAGGTATGTTATGCATCAGTGATAAATTTAATATGCAATATACTTATCACTCCAGCATCACTCTAGCTAATACATGTTCGCGTTTTATTGATCTCCATAACTTCAACTAATGTAAAATGTTCTTAAAATTTGATTTACTATATAATACTTGATTCAATATGCTCAACGGTTTGAAACAATACAAGATTGATTTCATTTCACTGGTTGATTATGTAAGACTGATTTCATTTCACTGGTTGATTATGTATAACTGATGTGTGATCAATACAGCTTCAGATTTTTCCAATTGGGCAGTGAATATCGTGTATAATCTTTTGGCAAACACAAATAATATAAGTGATGTACAAGTACAAAGATATCAAAACTGGATTGATAAGTATCAAAACGCAATAATATACAAACGCTCTGCTTCATTCTTTTCACCAACATTGATGTATGCATTGCTAATTTTGGCTAGATATGATATAAACAAATGCGAATACATGAGCTAATATAAAGACTGTGCCAATAAATCTATTTCAATAGATTTAACTTGCCATTTTATATTCAACTTGCCATATCAGATAGGAATATCAACTGGCCAATTGCAATTGCTTAAAAAAATATCAACTAGCCTATAAAGAGCACTAATCTATTATTTTGATTGCCACTTCGCTTCAGTGCAGCTTCAATCCCCTGCATTCGTACTATAAATAGATCGTTGCTTTCCACATATCCACAAGTCTCTCCTGCCCTCTTTCATCTCATCTATTGTCTGCATTTCAGTACTAATATTTGCTGAAACAGTTGCGGTAACACCGCCCCAACGGGGCGGGCAGCCATCTAGTATATTCTGTTCTACCATGCAACATACACCAGCATTGGCAGAAGTTACTTCCTTAACAATCAGATCTCTTCCCACAAGTCAGTGTAAGGTATTTCAGTGCTGAAGGCTTCAACTCCACTATGCAGTTGCGAGTAATCTCCAACACTATAACCAAAGTCCACCATTCCCACCATGTCATCTCTGAACCAACCCTCTATTTCCTGTAATGGATCCGTCTGCATCATCATATCGTCCATCTCTACCCAGTTTGACGTCGAATCAGGGATGCCGCCGATCTCACTTCTCTCGAAAGGAAGCGTGACAGCGGTCATCGTGTTATCAGAATCAAGACCAATGAGATCACTCTTGTCACTCTTCTTCTCCTCATTCTCCAGTTCTTCAAGTAAGTCCCACAGAATGGCTCCATCAACTTCTGTGACCTCGAAATCTTCGACCTCGCTGCCGCCAAGAGCAAACTGCATGGTCTTAGTCTCGGGGAAATCTGAGGCCATACCTAGTAAAGCAAATGTAGCTGCAAAAGAGATTGCACAAAATGAAGAGCAGCTTAGAAGAAGAGCCTAATTAGTGAATCCAAATTGAGAGCTTAGTACGAAATGAAGATAATGTTGAGTTCTATATATAGTGATTGAGGGTAGGCATCAAGTAGGCACATCGATGGATCTTTGGCCATGTCACGGAAGCAGATTGTTGGCATATATCATAGGTCATTTTGAAAATTACAAGTACCCAATATTGCTAGAATTGGTGCAAACACAAATGGGGACCAAGCACGATGGAATCAAGCAAAATGGTATGAAATGGAAAATTTCTAACTTGCAATCAACATCAAACATGGAGATCGTTTTTAGGTTATCATCGATCTGCTGATTTCGTTCTGACTTCTTATCATCTTATATGTCGGAACTAGATCATTTTCCTCAAGAACTTTTGAGAGACGTGCAATGTTCCATTTTTTCGTAAGACCCTTCTCCAATATATTGTTTCTTGATTCAAAATGATCCAAGCTAGATTCATAACAAAAAAAACTTTTTAGTCATCCCACTATCACCAAATTAACAAAAGGAAAATTTAATGATAAATAAGAAAACTCATTTCGAGCTATCTTTATGATGCTTTTTGGTGATTACTTTTCCGAGTGTATCATGTACTATACCAAAATACACGAATGAAAATGTAAATGTTACTTGGCATATTTGTGATTTTAGTGCGTCTCGAGTTCTCACCATGGCCAATCAAAATTTTAGAAAGGAAAAGGGGAAGAGAAAAAAAGTATGCCGACGTACGTGGAAGGTTAGAATCTATTTCCCACGTTGTGCCAAATCCACAATGCGAAGTAATGGTTTACAGATTGTTAATTTGGTACAAGTGCCTCATGCACGACCTTTACCAAATTTAGATGCACAAGTATACGATGTAATATGTTTTCTGGTCTCTCATGATCCTCATTTGCAGATGGAAAAGCTGGATATAAGCCTAAAACCTAACACTAATATAAGCATGTGAAATGTAATACATTGGCATCATGGTATGTGCATCTGATTCCAATATGCACACGTTTTCATTGCGTGCATTGGTACTTTGCACATGATATTGTTGTGGCTTTCCTTCTAATTTGGTGTCATTTTGGGCTTTGAGCTGTCACCATACACTCCTGCCTGTCCTACATTATATTTCTCAAGTCTGAGTTTCCTTTTTTATTTGGTTTCTAAGAGGCATGGAGATCTACACAAGTTGCCAAATTAAGATGAGCATATATATTACCCACTTTTAGCTTTCATCGGCTTAGCTCGATCTTCTCCAAGTAGGCCTTCGTCTAATTCATATGCTTTATGCATGATTTGGGATTTTATATATATGATCCTTTAGCAGATCCTCTATCTAATAATTGCTTACTAGATTTCACCTATATATAAACCAAATGTGATTAATTAAGATATAATGATTGTTAAACAAATGTTCGATTAAAAGCACTTTCCCAAGTCAGTACGTTAAAGGGCTTAAAAGTTAAGAGCTAGGTTAGACAACTCCGTATGCAAAACGCATTAGATCATATCTGATAGTCATATAGTCATACATTATGTTTTATGTACTTATCGGTACAATGCTACTTGTGTTTTGATTTACTCTCTAGGATACCTTTAAAGAGAAGGACATCGTATCTGATCTTAAGCAATCCTTGTTGGTGAGACCCGAATTGCTGTGCTTGATTTTCCAGTGTGACAGAAATTCGAGGATGGTTCATCAGCTTGACTGGAATCCAAACTTTCTCCATATGATCATGATCCTGGTCATCGTCTTCTTTTCCGACAATGAGCACCGGAACATAGCCTTTTCGGTATTTGACCGACGAAGAACGACTACAGCTGCTAATCATGCTCATTCAGCTGCTAATCGTACCTTAAATGTTTAATTAGGTTCTTATTATAGCAGGAACGTATATACAATATATACACACACACACTTGCTCCAATATTTTGACATGCATGTTTTTAATTAGTTAGTCAATTCCACTGCATCGATCAAGTCAACTGTGCTGGATTTCGATCGCTGAATTTGGAGGAGCGATTAGATTTTTTAATGCAAAATCATAATTTAAAATTCTATAGTTAATGGATGTTGATTTTGATTAGTTAAAAACTCTATATTTTTAGTTATTTTCCAAATCAGGTAAGGCGTCGCCTAGCTAACTAGTCCATGAATTCATAGATGGTTAGAATTAGATTCATCATTCCACGTATCAAGTAAACTACTGCAAATCAATTAAAGTGTGGTAAAAACTACGAAATGATGGACGATTAATTACAAGAACGAGCTAGGTTAAGTGCTCAACTTCTTGTTCTCACTTGCATGGGCGTAGGCACTGACGCAAGTACGTATAGTCATAGTATAAACGCAAAGAGTACATATTGACGCAAATATACCTTAATCATCGAAGACGTGGTTGAAGCTCTAGTCAGCCAACTTCAAAATGTGTTTCTTTGGTGTTCCAAAGGAAGCTAGAGGAAGATTAATTAACGAGTAATTCGGTCCAACACATACATATATTTTTTCAGCGACACAAATCTGGTTTGCCAATTTGTTATGTGCTCAGTTGCTGTCGGTTATTGCTTGATCAGTATCTAGTGAATGAGAATAAAATTGATATGAACTGTTTTTTTATTCTCATCCATTGAATTCGGAATTAGAGATATAATGATAACCGACTAAAACTAGCTACGAATATCATTAATTGAGCACTAGAGCGGTACTTGTAACAACACTATCAAAATTAAGGAACTTAATTTCAACCTTAAAGCCAAAATTCTCCGGGCTTGGAACTTGGAAGTTCAGGATTGCTCCAACCTCTTCCTCTTTGGCTAGCCTCTTCCTCTTATACGGTGTATTGTGGTTGTATAGTAGCAAATAATTATCATATCAACTCGTAATTTTTAATAGCACGTTCTTGATCGATCAACGTACTTTTGTTGATACGCACATCATTCAAAGATCTAAGAATAAATTTCAAAGCCATATATAGACTTTCTTCGGTACAAACATGCATGCCTCTAAAATTACAACGTACGTTGCTTTGTAAGTTTTATTACCTTGATGAAACTCATGGGTGGTTGTCATCATAAATATGTGACTGCTACAATCATCGATCCACAAGCTCTCTGTCATATCCTTGGAAACATAATTAAGCTATCTACTATCTATATGCACTAATTTAGCTAACTACAGTACTGTTAATATTGCTTGCGACTTGACAAGCTCTTTATCATACCTTTGAAAACTTGGATATCCTGAGTAACAATCTTAAGCAAGCCCTGATGGTGAAAACCAAATTCATCGGCCGAATGGTTTAGTAGCGCAACGATGCGAGGATGCTCGAGAAGCTTGATCGGCATCCATAGTTTTTCCATAAGATCATCCTCCCCTTCTCTGGCCACAAGCACCGGTACATAGCCTTTGCGGATCACCATTTTCTCAGTAGCACTAGTGCTGCTGATTAACTTCATGTAGGATGATGAAGCAGCAGCCAAGCCAATACTTCTCATTTGGATTCCCATAGATTCCAACTCGATCGACCCTCTTAAACTTGGTTAATTTCCATGTAGTTTCAATACATAGTTTTCAACTGTTCTTATAGCTTGATAGTATACACCTAATTAAGCCACATAAATAATACTCCAACTTGTGTCATTATCTTTCTTGATTGACCATATAGGATAATACTTGGTTAATTAGTCATCAAACTTATACATCGGTTCAGTTATTTAAGTAGTTGATGATATATTATCTTAGAGGTCCCACTAATTTCATATTGCATGCATCATGATATGTTGACGCAGCACAGCACATTTCATGTATCAATATATTGATGATAATCCAGCGTAAGATTTGGTCAGATGGACGTCGTCACAAAATCACAAATTACATAAAAATATGCATATATCTCAATCAGTAAGGCGTGGATAGTCCATGCTTTGATAAACAATATAGTTCGAGCGAGTTTTTACATGTTTCATGCTGTTTTTGCAGACGCATTGAGCAAGCAGCTGCGATCGATGAGCTGATCGATAAGTCATGTTACTTCAAAGTAAAAGTAGGTTGCAGGAAACCAATTTGTAGTTTCGATTCAAATTTCCCAATGTTTTTTTTCCCATTGTCATGTTACTCATGTATCACCAGGATGATGTCCAATTGTCCATATACTACTTGCATACTAAGCTCATTCAGAACTTAATTATGACTTGTCCTGAGTTATTAGTTATTAATTACTAGTGATAAACCAACTCCTGTTGAGCACTTGAGCTAGTCATATAACGTCCGGTTGGTAATTTGTAAATCCAATATTGTATCAGTTATGTGTTGATTTGTGTTTGATCATCACTAGCCTACGTAAGGATGAATTAACAAATTCTAATTTAACGACTAGAAGTGACTCTACTTAAGCGTCATTATGGATTATTAGAGCAACTGCTTTCTACATACCAGATTACCAGAGGACAATGCAAGTTCATAATATTGCATCAATGAAAGATGACAGCAATTGGTCATAAATGGCTACCAACAACACCCCTAATCTTGATGCCAATAATGATACAAAGTAAAAATGCTGCTGGCCGGTAAACCCCAAAGGGTTAGTCGGATGGTAACTTCGCTCGGCCTTCCGCATTGTTCCGAAGAATCCGAACAAGCAGCCAGAGCTTGGAGTGGAAATTGTCCTCAATATCAAATATCAAGACAAAAAAGAAGAGTTTCTGGTATTGAAACCTCTTTCTCTTATGCATAAATATTGCTTCTCAAACAAGTAAATCTTCCTCATCAGCCAGGACTGGAGGAGGAGTTGAGCACATACAGTGTTTCATATATCTATTACTCTGCAACTTCATCTTCAACATATATGACATCATAAAATACTACACGTCTATAGTCTATACCAACACAATCAGATAGGAACTGGGAGTTAATGGAAGTTGCAGACGTTCCCATATATTAGTGCTTTAATGGCTTCCATTCACTTTTTAATCGCTGTCCTTAATTTATCATCAAAAGCCATATGATTGCAGAAATCTAGGCCTTTACTCAATTTACTTCTGACTGCAGAATCGTTAGGTGAAGCATGTTGCTTTACCCCATATATAATGCGCAGTACCGACTAGCTTGGTCCGCATTGCCATTAATATCGATCAGAACTGCCACCAAACTCTCTTTTTCATATCATATCCCATAAGTTTAAGCTCTTCCATGAAATGAGTACACAATCAAATATCCAAGTTTCCCATCTCAGAAGGCCAGTTATTGCATCTCATGCTTAGTTCCATCCAAGAGTGAGTCACTACAAGATGGAAAACTTGTTGATTCCTTGGCTTCTCAGTCCAAACACTAGTGGTTGTTGCAAAATCCAGAGCTAAAGTTCCAAGGGTCGTAGTTTTCGGAGATTCTTCTGTTGATTCCGGCAACAACAACTTCATTCCAACGATTGCCAGGAGTAACTTTGCACCTTATGGTCAAGATTTTCCAGGCGGCCAAGCCACCGGCCGGTTCTGCAACAACCGAATTCCACCCGACTTTATCTCTGAACTCTAGGCCTCAAGCCAACCGTACCTGCGTACTTGGATCCCATGTATAATATCTCAGACTTTGCCGTTGGAGTTTGCTTTGCTTCTGCAGGAACTGGCTATGATAATGCCACTTCTGATGTTGCTGTAAGTTACACCATCAGCAACTTCTATTCCCTAAATCCCTACACTATATCAAGTTTTGTTGAGAAATGAAACACAGTTTAAAATTACATGTATCTTGTGTCTTCTCATACTTGTAGCATACACAAATGGTCCAGAATTACGAGCTACTTTTAGCAAGATTTTCCAGCTACAAAAATGATTAGGCTGACTCACCATATCATAATGTCAACTCAAGTTTTTGGTTAACTTTTTCGTTAGTAATCTCAAGGGATATACAATACAGCCTTTATTGCTTTTGTTAACTCGGGTATTGTTAATGCAGGACGTGATTCCTCTGTGGAAGGAAGTAGAGTACTATAAGGAGTACCAGAAGAGGTTAAAAGCCTATCTTGGAAATAGGAAGGCAAAGAAAATAATAAGTGAGGCTTTGTATCTGATTAGCTTAGGAACAAATGACTTCCTGGAAAATTGTTGTACACTCCCGGGTCGACCATCCCAGTTCACAGTGGAGCAGTACCAGAATTTCATTATAGGGCTAGCTGAAGGCTTTGTGAAAACAATATATGCTCTAGGGGCAAGGAAGATGTCCCTAACAGGGGTTCCTCCAACGGGGTGTTTGCCATTGGAAAGAACCACAAATATTATGGAAGACCATGCTGGTAATGAGGAATACAACAATGTGGCTCTGGAATGTAACGGCAAGTTAAAGGGTTTGGTAGCAAAGCTGAACAGGGAGCTTCCTCGTCTTGATGTGGTATTTGCAGATGCATACGACACTTTATTGCACTTCATAACAAGGCCTTCTGTATATGGTAAGTTATGACTAAAACCCAGAAAGACTGGTTCTATAACCACAAAGTTTTTATCTTGATCTCATTTCAGATATAAATTTTCCTGCAGTTATCGAATTTGTACAATGATTTAGTTTCCTTCAAAGGTGTATAAATTTTCGTTTGATGACAGGATACGAGGAATCAAGAATTGGGTGCTGTGGCACAGGGAGGCTTGAGATGAGTTTTCTATGTGATCCATATAGTCCATTTACATGCCAAGATGCAAATAAGTATGTGTTTTGGGATGCCTTCCATCCTTCAGAGAGAACCAATCAGATGATCTCAGATCATCTACTCAAAACTTCTTTAGCAAAGTTTCTTTGAATCTCTTCCTAAAGTGTATCATATGAAACATTATGTCACTACAGTAGGAATTTTTCTTTCCATGTTAATGGAATTTTCTATTCTATACACATGACCAGCAAACAAGAACAAGCTAGAGTTTGGCATAACTAAATTCTGACTTCAATTCATCTCTAAAGTTGTTCAAATACATGACCAGAAATGTGCAACAAGGCTGTCAATGATTACATTGTACATAATTCAATAGGCACCAACCATTATAAGTTAAGGTGGTCATACCTTAAAGCTTAGTATACACAGGCCGGCCCTGAGAAATTGGAGGACCGAGGTACAATTTTTTTGGGGCCTGAACTTTTAAAAAAATATACATATAATTTAATAAAATAACGATGTATCGAAAAATGTTTGAATAGATACTACAGTATATCAATTGAGCAATGGATCGAATATATTTCAATTAAAATAGATATTGTTATGGAGTTATATGATCAAAGTGTACCAATAAAATTTGAACTTCCCAAACAAATCTGCAAGAGAGAACGCACAAAAGACTAACATATAAACAAATTAACATATAACAAAACAAGGAAGTAGAGAACTGATCAAAAATTATAAGTGAATTGAGTAACTGACAAAAAAAATAAGGAAAAAAAATAATATGGTAAGAGGAGTTGTCGATCGACAACCTTAATTAATTGAATGAAGGAGTTCTATCATCTCATTCATCTGGTATGAAAAGTATGAAAGGAATGTTCAAATGAGTTGGAAGGGATCGATTCTAAAGTCAATGTTTGTCCTCTCAAGCTCTCTCACAGAGTTTGGATATTTTTTTTCGGAAGGTGAAAATAAATTAAAAATTTGGGCTGAAAAGCGTTTAAGTTGATTTAATTTTTTATTTTATAAATATACATATATGAGTTTGAATTTTGAGAACCTACCTCAGGGCCGGCCCTGAGTATACACACCAACCTGGCTTCAGATGAACCCGAATCACGCAGACGCGAGCTGTGCAATCTGCCTGGCTTCCAGTGTCTTCTCATACCCTGGTCATCTCTATCTACCAGAATCCCCAACTCTTCGCATTCTTTGATTTGATCATCCGTCAGCATTATTCTTAAGATTCCGGTAATACGTCGGCGGCGGCATGCTCCGCTGCCTCATCTCCCTGAAACAAATAAATTAACAAAACCTTCCACGTGTACCCTTTCCCTTCCGGAAAGGAGATAGAAGGAAATAGTTGAAGGAATATTCAAGGAGGTTAAGACTTAAGAAGGTTGTCTCTCCAAGCATCAAGGTACTTGTAGACGGTTGTCTCATGCTCACGTACAACAAGCGCCTGGATGGTCCTGCAAGTCCGGAATCAATCCAACAGATCATGTCGAAGCCGGTGGCGAGTCTTGGGCTAGATGAGAAGACGGATGAGTGCGCTATATGTTTCAAACCTCTTCTTTTTGTTAATGTTGTTGCAGCAGATGCATGTCTACAACATCTCGCTCGTTTGCCCTGTGGACACCCTTTTCACAAGGATTGCATTCGGCCATGGCTGCAGTACAAAAATCATACGTGTCCCATCAACCGATACAAAATGCCAACTGTACTCCCTCTGCCGCCAACTGTACTCCCTCGGCCCATCTCCTATATTGATGTCAAAGACTCATCCGAAGAATCCGCAAGGCTCCAGAAGTTGAAAAAGGAGATGGTTCGCAGGGCTGCTGCACTGCTTCGAGTGAAGAAAGCTCGGGTCGTTTCGGCAAGGGCAGCTTTGAAAAAAGCCAAAGCGCAACTCAATAAAGCGAAGGTCGAACTCAAGATTGCGGAAGACTCCCTTGGGGCAGCAAGGGCTGCGCTACAGAAGGCTCAAGAAGAGTGGAATTCAGAGATGGTGACCCAACAGCAATTGTCGGAAGAGATTTAGATAAATGTGACGTTGTCGTCATAGAGTCTGTTCTTCTCGGTCCATTTTGTTTTGGTCTCGGCCCATTTAGATAGCCTGTTAGAATTGTGGTGTTAGAGCAACTCCAATGGAGATTGTGATTAAATTTGAATTTCAAGTGGATAAATGACAATTGGGCACCCCAGTGGATATGTTAAATAATAATGATATATTATATTAATACTAGCCTTTCTAAAACACGTGCTGAAGTGCATCGCAATTGTGCGTGTGAATTGTTAGTATACTTATTGAACGTGTGGATTTATTATACACGAAGGTTAGTATTATTTTACGAATAAATAATTCAAACATTGCTAATTCTTTGCTCTCTAATTCTATATTTAAATAGTTGCTTGTATGTAAAATGAAACCAAAACATACAAAGAAAATTCACTATAAGGATAAAACAAAGTCAAGAAATCCAATGCCATCGGGATATCCAATAAACACGTATGGTAGCACCTTGATATATTTTAGTTGTTTCCATTAATTAGAAGAAGATCGAAGCGATTGGAGTGCAATATCTACAGACAAATAGAGAAACAAAATAAAATTATTTAGACAATGAAATAGATAGAGATTACCACAAAATATGTAACTGTTTATATTTGTGTATGGATGAAGTACCTAAGAAGATGCATCATTACTTGTGTCTAAATGAAGAAGCATCTCTTTAAATACTACATTTCTGGTATATACTCCATCTTGGCCAGTTAATGATCTCTTTTGTATTTTTGTAGTTGATCTCGAAACTCCTCTATACAATACGACATACAATTGACCAAAGCTGAAAACATGATCTGGAAGATAAACACCTATGTGGGGAATAGTTTCACCTTGAGTCTTGTTTATGGTGAGAGAGAAGCTTAATTTCACTAAAAATTGTTTTCTTGTGAGTACAAATGGTAGGCGAACAAAATATGCAGATTTCAACGAAATTCGAGGTAGAAAGACTCTATTTCCGACAAACTGTCCACTGATAATTTCAGTATCTATTAAGTTAGGGTATGAACCACGACATAACAATCTCGTACCATTACATAGACCCAGGTTTGGGTCGATGTTTCTCAGAAGCATGATATAAGCACATATTTTCAAAGTTAACTTATGTGGCAGGAGACCTCCTACAGTAATCGAATCTAGAACCACTAGAATTCACTAATTTCTTTTGGCCTACATAACCACTCTTCTTCTTATTTTTGTAAGTCATTAGCATCCAACTTCCAAGATCATCTTTCTTCACAACAAAAGCCCCTCCATCCCCATACATTAAATCCATACCTTGTTCCTTCTCCCCAACAACAATGGCCTCAATTGACACAATTACACCAGTATCAGAATTAGCTGAGGCCTTAGTCTCACAAGGCACGTATTGAGTTTCTGAAACAGGAGATGGGCGCTTTATGGTAGTACATCAGTCCTTTGAGTGTCCATAACACCCGCAGTCAAAGCATATTAGAGAAATCCTTTCATAAACCACATGGTAGCTGATATTCTCCACTTCAACAAAAGGCCTTAAAGGCCTGCTGAGATCAACCTCAATACACACTCTAGTAAATCTACCTCTGGTTTTCTTAAGAGTAACATGATCTACCTTTACCACCGACCCAAAGGTACTTCCAATTTTCTCCATAGTAAATTTCTTATTAAACTTCATAGGTAAATCCACAATATGAACCCATAATCCCATGCTTCCTACCTGAGTAGTCATGGGGTCAAACCCAGGACTCCATTTACGAATCAGCAAAGTCTGGCCTGCGATCCAAGGTCTTTCACAGAGAGCATGAGTCATATCTTGTTCCCAGTTAAATTTCACAATATAGAAATCATTAGGCAAATCAACATTCTGCCAGCCTCCTTTGACTTGTCATTTTCTTCTCAATCTTTTCAACATGAAATCAAAACTTGAAGTAGAGTTAGGCTTACCCATGAGCTTGACAACAACTGCACATATCCAGTCCAAATCCAACTTGTTCTGAACCTTCTCAGAAAAAAAAAATATTCATCCCATGTAGACCCTCTGTAACCATGCAGTCCTCATCAGTCATCGAAAAATCTTCACTCATGGCATCGTGATACTTCGAAATTGGACTACATAGCATGCGCCACCGCCCTCGGCATCTATGTGGATGTCAAACGCGTTCTATGTAGTCCAACGGATGTCTTGGTTAAGCGTGTAAGTCCCATTTTATTCTCGTTTGACATCCACATAGATGCCGAGGGCGGCGGTGCACATAGCTACATGGCTGAAATACCTGAGCTAGTTCCATTTCTTGATTTTCTTCCAAGACGTACAAACGTGACTCGGCTAATCAAAGATGCAGCATCAAAAGAGTTGTTCATGACATTGGTATTGGTTAGTAAGAGTGTTCAAACTACAACACGACGAAGGTTCTCGATGGACACAAGTTAAAGAAGTTACCGATCTTGGTAGCCGAATATTGTTCCTCAGCAAGAACAGCGGGTTATTAGTCCATCTTCCATAGGAATCGAATCGATCGATTATGGTGGTCCGAATGGTAAGAGTCTTGCAAGAAACCGCATTTACTTTGTTTTCGAAGGAGGGTACGATTTTGGTGTGTTTTCTTTGACAAACAGGAGTATACATTTCCTTTTCCTAAGGATCGTTATTCTACTTATTTGACTCCATCTTGGTTCACACCAAATCTTTGGTAGATATGCTTAATAGCTAGCCTGGAGCTGTAGTGAATTTGATTCTTTGATCCTTTGTGGGGGACTGAATTGAAGGTTGCTTTAACGTACATTTGGTTTTTGTCTTTCTGTTTCCCAGAGGTGTTCCTATAAAATTTGGAGCATCGAGCACTACATAATATCATTTCTATTTTGCATTTCGACAATGATTATTGAAAATTTGTTGATGACTTTCTTGTTTATTTGATCCACTTATTGATCACATTTCGACAAATCTGACTGTTTAATGTTTAAATTTTTATGAATAGAAGATCACTTCTACTTAAAAGTAATGTCTTCATTTCCTCATGATCTAGCACAAGTACCACAATGGCTCAACCCGAGCAAACTGAGGAGTTTAAATAAGCTTTGAGCAAAGGGTGACAAGCTTCAGAGCTTGGATCATGGGGAGCCAAGTGGAGGGTGAAAATCTTGCGTCTCCAAGTACTTGAGCAGGTGAGTTGATCCTTGTGATTATGGAGAGAAATGTTTACAGATTAGAAATAAAATATACTGTATGTCCGAATACGTGCCAACAAGCCCGAGTGATCTCTATACAAAGTAGCATTCATGTTGATTAATGTACAAAGTACCAGGAAGGTTGGAACTGAACATGGATGGAACAAAGTATAGATTGAAAAAAAAAATAACAAATTAAGGCAGTACGTAATTTGTCAAAGCGGAAATGGTCTCTCTCTCTCTCTCTCTCTCTCTCTCTCTCTCTCTCTCTCTCTCTCTCTCTCTCTCTCTCTCTCTCTCTCTACAAAGAATGTAACATTGAGTGAATACATCCATCTCGAAGGACATACAATCTGATCATAGTAGCCCTGACAGTTCATAGTCGAATATGCTGACCCCTTGATCAATCTGACCATAACCATTAATGTTGAAAGGATCAAAAGTCTCAGTACCCAAAAACCATGACTCGAGATCCTGAAATGGCAACATGTCCACCATTTGGTCTGCTGTCGAAGGTGATGATGAACCTTCTAAGCTAGTGGTTGTTGTATGACTTGCATCATCAGAGAACATCTGGTAACACAATTGGTTAAGTTCCTGGTCGTTCATAAAGAATTCTTGGTTGCACAGCTCAAAAGTATTGAACGACGCAACAGCACTTGATACATCCACACTAGTACTTCTTTTTTCAGGCTCTACTTGATACTCCTCAACATCTACTACAACTGGTACTTCGTGTTGTCGATGCTGAGAATATGATGAGGAAGTAGGAATTGTAATATTTGAGCTTCCATTGCCGGTGAGGTCTTGCACAAGAGTCTTGAAGCTTGAGCAGTCAGTGATGTAGACTTTAGGCCTCAGGAGTTTTATCAAACTGTTAAACTCCTTCTTTTCTTGCTTAGATATCTTCACCGATGCTTGGCTTACTTTCTTCTCCATAGTTTCTTACAATTCTACTTAGTTATCTCAGCTAGCTACCTTGCCTAGGATTCACCTCCAAGATAATATGCTGAAGAGGATGGCTCAAAGAGCTATAAATATTATGACCAACAATGAAGGAGATTAAGTACGTTCTGAAGGTGGTGGAAACAGAACAAGACAAAAAAAATACAGATGCTGAATATGATGTTGGCTTTTTAAAATTAGAAAAGAAAGCTTCATAACAGGATTCATCAAGACCAACTTGAAATGTAATACATTTTCAGAGAGAATGATCCACCAAACTTCAAAAGAAATGCTAGGGTTTGGAGTTACATGGAAGTAGATGTAGACGTTGGTCAATTCAAAAGGATGGTTTGTGTCTAATGATAACTGTAGAATAATACAGAAATTACATTACACTGTATGTCATATAAGGGTGGAGGAACATTCAGGGCATGCCGCCTACTATTTATTAACAATTATATATTCTGCATAATTGGTTTTTTCAATTGATATGTGCTGCATAATTATTACTCGGCTTCAAGTAATCTGTAGAATAAACAAAGGAGGGACATCAAATAATAACAGGAGAACTAATTTACATGCTTTATGAGGCAGAGTTGGGAATTTAGAGTGTCATTTAGAACAGTGATGTGTGATTGTGTGAATGCATACACATAGCTAACTTGCATGTCCATCATATCAGAAGATGTCACATAAGAAGTCTGGATTTTTGGCGTTTGCTGTCATATACTATTTGCTACCTGCAAATGACACTACCACATTGTAGCAAGAATGATAGGTGAAGTGTGTTGGCAAAGGAAGTCATTTTCTTAAGAGATACATGAATCACTTGGTCTCCCAGGAATGCTGCAGCCTCATGATGCTGACTGCTCATGGACTCTTGCAAGTTGTCGAGATTTCACCACCAAAGAGCCTCAGTAAGAGCAAGTGCCATGTTTCAACAGGAACCATTATGCTCGTATTCGAAGATTAACCAATAGAAAGTAATATAAGCTATAAAACACGAATTGGAATAGTAAATTGTATGATCAACGTGGATGATAAGTCATCACCGCGACACTGGCAAATGCTGTATGCTAGCGTTTGTATGTATTATTAGGTCCCGAGCAAAGTGAGGTCAAGAATACAATGACAAATGAGGCGCTTCAATTCGCTTCAGTGACAAAGAGGCGAACCTCATAATGACTAAACTTGACTTTTGGTCTTTAACCCTCCAGAGGAAATGATCATCGTATGATACAATACTAGACAAACATGTAAAAAGACAGACAGCCCCAGCTATGAAGCAGTAAACCCCAAATTAGGGTACCCAGATTGAAATCCCCATGGAAGAAGATACTTAGAAGTGATCTGTCCTACTCCTTCCAAGAGAGAAATCAACCCCACGGCCTACTTGATTCTGAAAATTCTGCTCTTCAAAGCATATTAAGTTACCTTGACATTTATATGATATTATGATACATGTTTTCCCTCCGTCAAAACATGTCGATCAGTGGATCTTCCTCATTTTGCGGGTTCTCAAGGGCCAAAATGTGACTTTTGAATGATGCCGCAGCCTCTTCTCTGTCCTCCAGTCTTCCCAGTTTGTCAAAGACAATAGCCATTAAGTAGAAAGCTTCTGCTGCCAATTCATGATACTGTGCACATGAAGCAATTTTAGCACATTAAAGGAAATGACATTTAACGGTCAAGTTTTACACATTCAAATTGATAAATATATTTTACCTCCAGTAGTTGAAGCTCGTCTGAAGCTTGTCTAAGAGGATCCAGCACGATATCAGGACTTTCATAAACTGGCAAGTAAAATTTAGGACAGCAATTAAAAGTAGTTTGATAAATCCAATGTTTTCGATGCAAAGAAAGGAACACAAACCAAAGTATTATTCAAATAATCCAGAGGACTCCAATAATCTCTTTTATGATTATCAAGTTTGACAGCAATGATTGACAAATGTAAGTGATCAACTTAAAAGTATTCTATTTATAAAGCCGCAAGCACATATTTCAACATCCCAACATGTTTTCAACTTGTGATACTGACATGCATGATATGAAAAGAAAAAGGGGCACAATTATTTGTCTTTCACTAACAGCAAAAGTTCATGATACTTGACGTACCGGAGAAGCTTGGATCAGATAGATAGCATTTTGCTTCTACAATATAGGCCCGAGCACGGAGCTCCAAACCTCCTTGTCCAAGAATCATAGGAAAAGCCCCATGTATAAGGCTCAAGGCCCTTTTAGCATGATTTGATCCAAGTGCAAGCCACAACTCGGCTAGTGTGAGTGTGGCAGATGCTTTGAGAAGATCCAAGTTAAATGACTGGCAAAATGAGAGGCTCGCCAACACATATGGAAGACCTAAAACGGCATTACCTGATTTCTGACAAATAGGAACACAAGAACTTTAACCTTTGGCACTTTGGTCATGAATTTAAAATTAGAAACTGATATAGTAGTTAATACTATGCACTGCAACAGCGCACATTAGATGAAGTGGGGAAGGACGATATTAATATCGACTAATAAGGGAAATGAATACACGTATTAGTTGTGAAGTCTTTAATCGTGACTAAGTAAACAAATAACAATGCCTCATAAAAAAACATTAACTCTACATGCAAATCCTCTAGAACGTCTGTCATTAACTCAACCAAACTTCTTAGGCCATGACCTAATAAATACTAAAGTAATGAAACAAATTTTTAGGCTAGGCATGTATCTCCTAGTCAGTGGAAGACAGTATGGTGTTTTTCATCTCTCTTTTTAATGTAATGGTATGTACATGGGGGACTGAGGTGTTCAGCCATCGGTAAGAATTCCTTTCACTACTTAAAAGAAAAAAACAGAATAAGAATAAACCTTGGTAAAATGATTGAACTCACGTTCTAGCATATCTGAACCGTCTTAGGTCAAGAGGAAATATAAGCATATCTGAAACTCTAATCACAGTTTGCAGCAAATTTACAATAGTACCTTGTGGATTTCAGCTAGTAACAGAAGAACACTTGCATTTTCAACTTGCATATTGAATTTGTAACACATGCAAAAGAGAGAGTGTGCTACAGCTGCTGCCTGCAATTAAACATTAAAACAGATGAGCAAACCCAAGCAGCACAAGCATATAAAACTCTAGCCTTTGGTTGAGATAGGCACCGAAACTTCATCATATGGATCACATGCTCAAATTGTCAGGATGTTTGACAATATAAAGGCAATTTTTGTAATTTCAAAAAAAATGGAAAATTTTAGAATTGAAACGGGAAATTAATGAATGTTTTTTGATAGCATTTAGGAAGATGGTAAAAGAAGCTAATGACACACATTAGACGGAAGCAATCTAGTTACAAGGTAAGAATTACAATGTTCTGAATATATCAAACCTCACTGAACTGGTTTGCTGCAAGTAATGTACGAGCGTTTCGAAGGCTTGCTTCTGTCTTCAGTTCCATATCCACACCAGTGACAGATGATGCCAGGACTCCGAGCTCATCACATACTTGTTGAGCAAGCTTCAAGTGTCCTCTAAATGATTTTTGAAAATATACTTAGAACACAGGTCATAACAAACAGAGATGTAAAGAATATACTGTATAGAAACAAAAACAGTTACTCAAGTGTACCTGGTAAACTTACCTATGTAATGCACGTTCATGAAGTAGCTGAAGTTTTAGTAGCAAGATGCGTGACTTTGAAACCGTTAAAAACTTCTCCGCGGCTATTTTAAGAGCACAAAAGGCCTCTAAACAAGTACAAACAAACAAAACACATGTCATCAAGGATTCAGAGATAAAAAGTTTTGATGACAAAACCGTCTCTGCACCAGAGAGAGAGCTACTGGAAAGCTATGCAAGCATTTCATCTAACCTTTGTATCCTCGAGAAACAGCCAGATGTTGGATAAGCTTTAAATATGCTAATGCTGTGTCAGAAGTACTGAGGGCATCCACAAACAGAGAATTCAGGATACATAGAGATAGAAGGTGACTGTACTATGGGAATTAAATGGAGATGTGTATATCTTGTGATACTTCCAGCCAGCAATTACCTCGAAACATCAGGAAAACAGGTTGCATGAACAATGGCATTAAATCTAGCAAGAGAGGTGCTGATGACATACACAAAAAAACAAGACATAAGAGTCAAAGGAGTAAGACCACAGTATACAGATATAAAATCATTATTCATAGTCCACACAATAAACTTAGAATACTCATGATAGTAATTGTACCAATGTCTTCCTATCAATTTCTTTTTCTTTTTCTTTAAACTCGAATTATTAAATACAAGGTAGTCACCACATCCTCCAAAAAAATAAGTTAATGGGACATGGGGTTCAGAGTATTATATTAAAACAGTCATCCTCCTCATATGCTGCCAGAGGTCACTGCAAAGTCCAGTTCCATTTTAAAATTCAATATATATCTGCAAGACTGCTAATTCAGGTATACAAACTTAAGGTTTCAAATCGATATCATCTCAAGCTTTGTTGGTTTACCACTATTCTTGAGGCTTATTAGGATGTGTACCAATGATTATGTCATGCTCTTAACAAGTTTATGTTTGATGCATCTTACATCAATGCAAGGAGTATCTCCATCAATCAACATATGAATCTTATTTGAGAGGCTAATTCCAAATGTGGTCAATATAACTTGTACATTTGCCAAAATAGAATAGATCACCTGCCGTATGTTTCCCAAGCAGTGGCCCTGAGTAAGTATGAAGAGCCTACTAATTGCAAAACTGATGAAGGAACTGGACTTGGCTGTGCACAGAACTGGAAAGCATTAGCACGGCTTCCTGAACCACTTTCATGAGACAAGACTTGTAAATCCATTGGCTTTTCTAAATTTTTAAGCCACGCAGTACTAAAAGCACCATCAGTTGTCATTGAAGAAGTCTCGGCAGAAAATTCACTAATCAATTGAGAACTTAATCGAAGTTCCTGCAAGAAATACGTAATAGAGAAAACTCAGAAAACAGAAAACGTCCTTAGGAAATCAAATAGTTTGGCATGTTAAGAAAGCAACAGATTACTTCAAGCAATCCACCATTACCTTGCAGACATTAACTGGGTTTGTTTTAAGCTTTATTGAAGCCTTGGGACCAAATGAAACAAGAGGCCTTTGCACATGCTGCAAAGAAATGACACAAAATTTTAGGGTTTAATATTAAGGCCTCTCCACTGTTACAGAAAATAACAAAGAATCAAATTTTAGGAATCTGTTAATTGCATAGCAGGCTCACCGTCAAATCAAATTTTGCCATCAGAAGATGATTGGAAGCCACTAATCGCTTTAACTTCAAATTGTCTGCTCTCTTCAAAGACCCTCTCAGTAGAACAAATAGTTGTTGCTGGACAGACAATGAAATGCCTATTCGGGTCAGAGGTGAATATGATGACCCCAGTATCCCAGTTGTGCTAGAGATACCAGTTTCTGACAACAAATTGCAGATGGCCGCTAATGTGTAGGCAAGGCATGTCTCATTACTTTGCTGCACAAGTTGATGTCATAAAGCACTATGTTAGTACAAGTATTGTATTTGAAAAGGAAATATCATAATTTCTTTTTCATTGAGAAACAAACATGTGCGATGAAGACACAAGAAAATAATATATTTAATAGTGACTAACTGCAACTGAATATAGCAAATGACCTGTGAAATATGTTAGATTTGGATGAAAGTGTGTTCAGGGAATTACCTGCCTAGATACATTAACTGCTTCAGTCAAAACCTAAACATATGCAAGATAAACAAGTTATAGAACACAGGGACATCTAAGTATGACAGAAGATTCATAAATAGAAAACAGTATAGCAAAATGATGCTTTATGGAAAGGAGTATCCCCTTAAGCTCACCTCAAGTGCTTGCTTTGGGTGACCAAAGTGGAAATGCATCATTCCCAAAAAGAGCAAGGCAATTTCAAATCTTCCTAAGGTATCAGAAACAGATGCAGGAGGAATAAAATCAAATCCTTCAATCCCTGCACTTTTGTGCCAATACTTGTATGATCAGTTAAATTGTACAACAAGAGACATCAACTACAATACCATAAATATTCTTTGATGCATTATTCAGATGTTATCGCTACACAAATTATTCGGTGTTTAAATGGTGAAGAGATAGTCATAAGAAGAATTGACAGAAACCTCTTCAATACAACTGTACGAAAACCAGAAAGCATAAGCATGGCTCGTCAATTACAATTTATAACCAACGTATCTTGGATTACAGAGTGAACTACTACAGTAGAAAATAAAAGCACCATTAATCAAGCAGTTATAATGACCAGTAGAGACCTAAAGTTCTGACATACCTGTAATCGAAGTAGCAGTGAAGATTCTCCAAGGCAGCAAAATAATCATCATGATACAAGCCATTCAAGTAACGTAAGAAGTGAACCTGCATGAAGATCCAACAGAAATGAGAAGCAACAAAAAATTAAGTGCAAGTACAAAACACGTCACCACATAAGAAAAGCATTAATGTATGTTACTTACACGATGGAGCTCAGGTGCCAGTTTCTGGAGCTGCCTCAGCATTAGTTCAAAATCATTTAAGGAAAAAGAGCCCGCCTGCCTACCAAGGAAATATTAATTCAGATTTACAGCATAAAACAGGATAAAACACATACGAAAAAACAAAGAGTTCAACAGATACTTTTTGTCTCTTACTTTTCGAGTGCATCAGCTTGGTCCTGTAGAAATCCTTGTACCTGCCAGTTTGTCCGTAGAAATAGCCCACCATTCGGGTCATGATCTGTTGATGTATTGCTTGGAGGATGTGCATAATGAGAGCCTTCTCTAAGTTTGTCACCATATTTCAATTTTGGATCCGCGGGGACCTCAATATCTGGTATATTTAGTTTGCATTACACAAATGTATGAACACCAGGAAGTTGAAGCTTGAGCATCATATTTGGGACTTGTAAGTAAGATTCTTAGTATCTATACCTTCAACCAATCCAACAAGTGCTTTGGGTACATGAAGATGAAAAGGAACTCTTCCGCCAGCTCTCTGTCTTGCCTCCATCTCTTGAGTGACTTTCTCAAAAACAAAATTCTCAAGGTCCATATTTTCATATTCTGTAATTGTGTCTAAATCATTATTAGAGTCATCCATCTGAGGCGCCTCATTTGGAGGACAGCTCAATAGTGCTTCTTTACAATACATCCCTATACTGTTCAAAAGATGGCATACACCCTGCATTAACACCAAACCTTTCCTTATATCAAAATGAACACATCACAACATTCAATTGCACATATATGCCCGAAAGCTTCATGTTCGACAAAACTGGAAAAATAGTATAGAAAACCATTTCACATTTTGAAAACCATAAACTAATTGTACCTCAAACGTGAGGAGATTAAAAGCGAGAATGCATCGGCGAAGAAACATCCCCAAGTTGCTATTTGGATCCAAAATAACCTGATCATCCTCCAAAATAGCTTCTGGACCGCCAAGAACTCCTGAATACATATATCAGCATAAAGTCGAAAATCACAGTCAGAAATAAAAAATCAGCAAACATAAAAAAAATAGCGAAAAATGACAGTAAAACCAGACCTCGCATGTCACTGAAGAAGTTAAACAAATCATCAGGCGACGAAAGCGAAGAGAGCCTATTGGTTAGATTATCAGTGAGAAAATAGTTCAAAAGCCCCCCAATTCCTCTCAACTGATGAATCAAATCCTCGAGTTTCGGCTCGAAAATGTCGTCAAACGACTGCAAATTCATAATCCACAGTTCAATTGGGGAAATGTTGAGCACTGAATAAATAAAAATTGGAACTTTTTGACAGAGAAAAGGATGATTACTTTGGTGAGGGACAAGAGATAGAGGCCGAGGCGGTTGTGCTGATCGACGGAGGAGAAAGGGAAGGGGACGGAGACTTGGCCCGGCGGCGCGTAGATCTGGAGGAGAATGCAGACCGAGACTTTGTGAGGCGTCACTTGGAAAGCACCGGGAGGTTTTAAGATTCCGGCCATCTGTGTGGCCGGAGAGCGAGAGGGTTTTGGGGTTTTGAAAAAGAACCGGGAAGGTTTTTGTGCTCCCGTTTCACTTCACTTCACTTCACTTCACTTCTACCGAGTATTATTGAGAGACTGGAGCACTGGAGAGTAGACACAAATTGTCAAATTAATCACTTGAAAAAGAAAAGAAAAAATCTGATAGTTTATATTTTAATTTCGTCTAAAAGCATTAAGGACAAAAGATAATTAAATATCTACATGTATTTTAAATTATTAAAAAAAACACTCATCATTTGTCGATTTTTAATTTCAAGACAAGTAACAATAAAAGGCATTAGAGTTTTCTCTCGATTTCCTTAATTAGAAATCTAGCAAATGCGAATTATGACTAATTTGGTTTAGGGCAAATGATAAAAAAAATTAAATTTAGTTTTTTTTTTAAGTTCAATAATTTTTTCTCCCACTAAAAAAATTCAACACTTTTGTTCTTTTTTTAAAAAAAAAATCTAAAAACATTAACTAAATTCTTAAAAAACTCATTCTTTCCCAAAACTCAATTTTTTCTTTCCATCTTACCCCTGAACCTTCGTTTCTTTCCTATTCAAATTCAAAAATTTGTTTTGAATGTAAAAGTGATCAGCTCCTCTCTCTCTCTCTCTCTCTCTCTCTCTCTCTCTCTCTCTCTCTCTCTCTCTCTCTCTGAATCGATCGTTCTTCCTCAATTGACGATGTAAGATAAATTTCGACCTCTCTCTCTATATCGATCTCTCTTGCTCAATTGTCGATGTAAGATAAATGGGCAAATGAATTCCAACGATAGTGAGGACGACTCCACCTTCGATGTGAGAATGAAATTTGTTCAGGTTCGATTGAGGGTTGAATTCGAGGTTTGTTCACTGTTGTTAGCTATTAACCCATGTGTAATTCATGATTGGTATTGTTTCTATTAGAATTTTATAGTTCACTGTCGGTTAACTGATTATTAACTGTACTTCACTGATAGATAACCGTCGTTAGCTTTAGTGTTTGTAGTCACTGTAATTAGCTAAGGTGTTGATGCTTAGGATTCCCCTTTTCACTATTTTTATAGTGATATGGCAGCAACTTTTAGCGGCACGATAGTGAAGTATGTTTATAATGGGGAGACAGTGATGGCATCTTTAAATAGTGACTCGACACTTGATGAAATATGTAATACAGTTCGTAACCGCATCATGTCCGTTAAGGATTCAGTTTTATCAATGAGGTACCGTATTCCACCACAGGAAGATTACGTTATTCTGGAAAGTAATGATGATTTGGTGATGATGATGGTTTATCTACAAATGTTCAATTCAAAATACATTAAGATAAAATTGAATGTAAGTACAAAAACTTCATCTTGCTTCACTGTGCTTCGTTGTAGTTAGTTGTCGCATAATTGTACTTTAGCTGTAGTTATACTTCTCACTTTATTTTCCCTTTCTTTCTTTGTTCTTGCTCTTAATAGGTCAACCATAATAATTTTGGTGGATCCGATCATTTGATTGGTGAAAATCATGGCGATATGGAAGATGATGATGGAATGAGAAATGTTGCAGATATTGCTTTTGGTTGTTTCCGTCCAAAGGAGCTAAAGGAATATATGACTAAATTATGGTCAAACACTTTACAAGATAAGGGACAATATTTTTTGGGTGGAGTGGAAGAATTCTGAGACAAACTCATGATCTATTCAATAGAAATTGGCTTCAAGTACTTATTCAAAAAGAACGAGCCGACACGTTGAAAGTGCATATTGCCTAAAGAAGAGGATGATCACTGTGAATAGAAAGTGCAGGCGCATTTATGCCATGTCAATGGTAGGTTCTATATCACGAAATTCCAGAAAGAGCACACCTATAAAGAGATTATCTGTGTTAACAAGAGCGAGATGATAAAAGCCTCTGTAGTCTGGTACGTGTTCATTGTGGTTTAACTGTGTTTCACTATGGTTAGTTGTCTTCTAGATTTGTGGTTTACACCTCTGTAGTCTGATTCATGTTCACTGTGGTTTATTTGTCTTTCACTATGGTTAGTTGTATCCTAGATTTCTGGTTTACTGTGATTAGCTATGATTTCTAGATTTGTGTTTCACTGTTATTAGTTGTGCTTAATTGTAATGACTCTTAGTTCACTAACTCTAAAACTTTTACTTTTTTCAGCTCTATTGTCAAAGACAAACTACAAGCGAATCTTAACAAAGGGGCAAAGGTGCTATAATTGGAAATAAAGGAATCTAATGATTGGATGTACCTTATAGGACGATTTGGTACGAAAAGGAGAAGGCCATGGCTACAATTCATGGGAACGAAGCTGAATCCTACACAAATCTTCTCTGGTTTGCCGACAATTTTGTGAAGACAAATCCAGACTCAAGAGTTGTCATACATAGCGATCCTGAAACACATAAGTTTCAACGAATTTTTGTGTGTTTTGGCGCTTGTATGAAAGGCTTCCAATTTTACAGACCGATGGTTTTCGTTGATGTCAGCTTCTTGAAAAATAGATACAAATGGACTATTATTGGTGCTTCTGAAAAAGATGCAAATCAAGGTAACAGATTAGGTTTTGGTTTAACTGTCTCTTCACTGTATCTCACTGTGGTTAGCTGTCTGACCTTGCATTTTTACTTCTGTCTTCCAGGGCTTTATCCATTGGCTTTTGGTATAGTGGATTGTGAAAATTGGCAATAACTAGAGGTGGTTTCTGGAGAGGCTGAGAGAAGAGATAGATAAGTATTATACTAATCCTGAGTAATACTCGTAGGAAACTCACATTCCTCCTTGATCACCACACGAAAATAATGAGTTGTCTTCCTGAGGTTTTCCCGAATGATGCGCACTGATTCTATTTTAGCGACTTACTGGAAAACATCAAAGACTTGTATATGGGTGCTTTCATGAAGTCTAGGATCTTTGAACTCTTCATGAGATGTTCTTATGCCAGAAGCGAAGCACAATACGAGTTCAACCTTGCCAAATTAAAGGCTGAAGGCGGGGATGAAACAATTACTACTTTCTTGCAAGATCTACCAAAAGAGAAATGGTATGCTGCATTCTTTGAAGGAGATCGATACGAGGAAATGACAAACAATATTTCTGAATGCTTCAATAGTTGGATAGATGAAGTTTGAACACTTTCTGTGTACTATCTTGCCGATGAAATTAGGTGTACTCTCTCTCTCTCTCTCTCTCTCTCTCTCTCTCTCTCTCTCTCTCTCTCTCTCTCTCTCTATATATATATATATATATATTTGAGTTTTCCCTAACTTACTTAACTTTGTTGGCTGTTCTTTGTTATATATATGAGTTATTCCTTTTTTGTCTTACATTTGTTATTAAAAGAAAGCACAGTGGTGTAGTAACAATGTGGGTAAGCTGACATTGCATTATGGTTAACTGTGGTTCATTGTCATTACAATTTTTTGTTTTTGGGATTTTAAACGCAAGTTGATGGAAAGGCTTGCAACCAAGAATAAATTGGCAAAAACATGGCACACTGTGATAGGACCAAAAATGAAAAAGAACCTAAAGAACTTCATAAACACCAGAAGGCATTAGAGGGTGATGCATGCCAACGGTTATCTCTATGAAGTGCAATACGACAAGTATTCTACTGTTGTTAATAACGCGTAAAACATGTATCAAATATTAACACAAAGTAGACACTCAACACATATCTCATATGTATGCAATTTAAAACCCTTCTTTGTAGATGTAGCATTGATAAGTAGGGATCGTTCTTAACCAGAAATTTATGGTATTAATGCTTGACAACGTTTATAAATACAAAAGTAAATGTATGGGGGGTTTATATGTTGGTTTTTAATATCTACGGAATTTTAGGCTTTATGGTTCAAACATATCCAGATCCTAAATTTCTAACATACTTCACTCATAGACAAGCAAACAATCCAGAAATCTAGACTCTAAACATGTTTGACCTGAAAATAAAATACTAATATATTATTTACAAGTGATCATCTTATTCCTTACCTTCACTCAAACATGACATATATACATCTTTCAACAACCTACGAAATTCTATCACTCAAATTCTCAACACACATGCATATTTCATATTTTGTGCTCGGAATCCCCTATACACCATTGATTTAGACTCGGAATCCCCTATATCTAAGATCAAAGCATTAAGAACCAAATACACATGCAAGTTTCGAATAAAATTAATAAAGCACATGGAAGATTTATTGAAAGACATATAATTCATGAAACCAAATAAAATCATCCAAAACACACAACCAAGTTTGATACTGTGATGACCCGAACCGAAATTGGTATAGTAATCGGCTTAATCCACGAGTTTTACGAGTAATCACTGTTTGTCGTAATTGAGCATTTTTGGCGGCTTTATTCACGACTAATTTATCGGGCGAGAATTTGGTATGAGTCTCTTCACAAGAGTTGTAGTATGCATGATTTCGAGCTCGTAGCCGATTTCGAATAATTGTTTCGATAACCGAGGAATATGTTATGAATATTTGAAATCGCGTAATTTAGTCGTGTTTAACCGTTTGAGTTTGAGTTATCCGAAACGTGGATGTGATTCGATTTGGATCATCGATCGTATCGAGCCGCGAGTATAAATATCAAAATAGTTGTAAAATTGTCGAAAATCACTATTTTGGAAGTTTGACCGTCGTTTGACCGAGGTTGACTAGTTGACCCGCGTTGACCGAGAAACAGGAGCACCACCGTTTGACTCACCGTGGACTATTCATTTCCGGCCACCTCCGGCCTTGATTTTGGTATGGCTAGCTTCCTCTCTTGATTTCCTATGGTGTAGAACTTGGAACTGTGTGATTTGATGAGGTTTTGGGGGAGAATGAGCTCGAGGAAATTTAGGGATTTCGCCGGAATTGGGTGAGGTGCTCCGGCGACATTTGGGGTCGGGGTTATGGGGGGAAAGGTTCCTCTCAACCACTTGATGCTTTTGGGTGGAAGGAATTTTGGATTGGTCGCCATTTGGAGCTCGCCGGAAAACTCACCGGAATCCATGGATTCTGTGAGTTTCGAGGTGAATTCCGGCCGGTGGGCTTGGAATTGGGGCTTTGTGTAGAAGAGAGATGTGTTGGGCTTGAGGAGTACTTGTGATCTGCAAAGTTTGGCCGGAATCCGCCACTATCGACGCCGCTAGCAGCGGCGCTCCGGCGAAGGGTTGACTTTTTTTATTTTTGTCAAGTTTTATGCGTTTTGCTCGTAATCGCGCCCCGATCGTAGCCTTGAGGTTTTTGAGTTGATTTGGATACCGGATTTGAAGTCGAGGGTTTATGTGGAGTATTTGGGGGTTTTCGATGATTATTTTGTATCCGAGTTATATGTTTCCGGAAATGGTTGGTTTCCGAGGTGTGGTACAGAGTAATGAATTGTGATTTTGATCCGTGATTTTGATCCGTGATATTTTGTGATTATTCAAGGGATCGAGATCGTACGCTTGGCGATGGATCTTCCACCGGATCTCGGGATTAGCGCGCTGTGCTTATCTGTGAGTGGACACGTTTCTTTTCACTGATTGATTGCGAGTTTTTACTATATGTTTTACGAGCATGAGCATGAGCATGTGTATGAAATTATTTATTGTTTTTGGAGGTATTGTTTTATGTTTTATTGGTGATGACATTTACTTAGCATCGATGCATTAACTACTCGGCTGATCACCGGTAATCCAGTTCCAGGGTTGATAGATTCCCCTGATGTGCCCGCTAGGCTTGAGAGATTCGCCTATTCTATCACCGTCGGGGTTGAGAGATTCGCCTGACACCTCCATTTATTTTAAGAACTCGCATTATCTTTATGATTATGTAAATGGTGAAAGGCATTTGTTTATTTTCGTCCACTCACTCTAACGATTTTATTTTCCTTTCCCCTGGGCTTTTCGGTTTCCGTACCCAGTTTGCAGTTCGGATTCTGGTGTCACACGTCGCAGTTGGAGGCTTAGTGTTCGAGCTACTTTTCTTTATCAGTAGGTTTTTTGTTTCGCCTACTGCTGTGTAATTATGTAAATATATACTAGAGGTCGCTCTGAATACTCCGATGTTTATATTTTCATATGATTTTCCCGGATTTCTTTAAAGTACAGTTTTACTTATTACTTTACGTTATTGTTATGATATTGAGAAATTCGGATGGGATTGGTGCCCACGGTTTGGCTTTTGTGGCATAGGATGAAGTGTGTTTTCGGGTGCAGGTTAATGGCAATTCCGCGTTATAGTGAAACTCTGCCGAAATTTCTTTGGTTTTTGCAAGTTCGTGTTTTCAGAAAGGGTTTGATTCCGGTTTAGGAAACTAAATCGGGGTTTGGTCCTTTCAGATACACAAAAAGAGACTACAAAGTAAAGAGATCATGGTTACATTTTTATAGCTGCAGAATCCCCTAAGGCTACTCAAGAGCACTAGATTTCTTTGGTGGAAGACGCTCGAAATCCCATATACGTCGGTGGAAGAAGAGATGTGGCGTTATGATGGTGTAGTCGGCTTCTTGAGGATGTCGGCTTGATTTGTAGGGATGAGGAGAGTGTTTGGCAGAGCTTAGGCGTAGGAATGAGTGATGATTTGCTTTGAGGTCGAGGTCACCTTTATATAGGAGAAGGGTAGGTTGTTTTCCTACCATAACAAGAAGTCCATATTAATTTCGGAGAAATCTGACCTCCTGTAGTAAGACGTGATTTTCTTGAGTTTAAATATCCAAATTACATGATTCTTATGGCATTGGAAAGATCTTTCTGAGGGATATAAAATACCTTCCTTTATCCCCTCAATAGGAGTTAATATGCGATTTCTACAGCCTATCGAAGTCTGATATCCTGTAACTTCAGATTTCCTTGTTTTTTAAGTATTAGGAATCTCAATCTCATCAAATCTTGGATTTCTTGCCCTCCGATTCTTCTTGTCCGAAAATATTATTTAATTACACATATTTTGGGCTTCAAATCATATCCATATCATCTTGAAATATTTTCCAAAAATTTGGCCCAATGGTCCTTTATTAATTCGGCAAGGATGTGCTTTCCTGGATCGCGCAGGAGAAATGTCTTCTTCTTTATTTACATCATTTTCATTTGTTCTTCTTCAAGATCCATGGAATTTTGGTAATATTTCTTCACTCCTCTTTTTGCTTCATTTTGCCACGCCTCAAATACTTGTAGACCTCTTTACTCCGTCTCTTTTGACAAAAACCTAAAAACAACAAAATGAATCAAAACTAATAAAACTAAGCAATTAACAAAGTAAAAATGTAGAGAAAATATATTAATTAATACGCCTAAATGCGTAGATTAGTTGTCGACATGGACTCAAGAAATTGTTCTTGTGGACAGTGGAAACTATCAAGGTTCCCCTACTCACATGCTCTACTCGTCATCCAGGGGCTCAATCATTCTCCCTACGACTACTTGGAACACTTGTACCATGTTACATCTTTCAGGAATGTCTACTCTTTCACTCTGAATCCAATGCCATCAATTGAGAGACCTCTGCATGACATGACAACATATAGTCCAAAATTATTGCCTCCATTGACAAAGAAGCCAGCTAGAAGACCCAGAACAAAGAGGCTAAAGTCCAAGGTTAAGAAGGAAACAATCCCTACAAAGTGCTCAAGGTGTCACAAGTATGCTAGTCACAACAGAAGAAACTGCACAACAGTTATCTAGCTTTCCTTTTGCACTTCCTTTCATTTTTCTTATCAATTTTAGTGGAAAATTAACACTTACAAGTATTGGTTCACTGATGTTAGTTGTCGCTAGCTGTGGTCATTTGTATGGTAATTGACTTGAAAAAAATACAAAAAATAATGGGTTCAGTGTGTATAAAATCAATGGGATCAAAGATGCATCAATTTTCATTCGTTATAATAAACAAAAGAAATGAACAAAACTCTAACACAAATAGGAAACCATACCCAATGAAGGGAAAATGTCTTACACACTGCTTCATTGCAGTTTCTAATGTGTTGGTATACGCAATACATAAATCATTGTCGTTCAACTAACCCTTAATTATCCGTCACTGTTGTTTAACTGTCTATTCACTGTCGTTAACATTATTTGTGTTAACCAGAGTTTGATGTCATCTTTATGTGATATGAACAACTAACTACTAACAAATTGAATTTACAAGTTCCTCAATGGAAAACTAATGACCAAGTAGTCCTAACTAGATATTTATTTGCCTCCCTTCAGCAGTCTTCTGCTAGTTGCCTTTGGAGGGTTCTTCTTGCACCATCCAAGCTTGTGGTCAATGAAAGATTCTATGAGTTGAGCCTTAACCAAAGAGATATCTTCGTCGTCCATACATTTACTAAACGGATCATCCCAAGAAAACTGAGTCATGTAGTAACATACGAATGTCCCGCAGTCATTCTTATGCAAACATGAAACAAAAAAGACAAAAAAATATAGCGAAGTTCAAAAACAAACAAAAAGAAAATAGCTACCCCACATACAGTTACCAAGAAATTAAGTGCATATATACTTACGATCTTGGAGGTTGGCGTGGACAGTTGTCGCAGGTCATCACCATCATGGTCTCATATAGACGTCTTTGTCTCTGCTTTCTCACCCACTCAATAGTTTCCCTCTCCCTCACAGTCAATTTAATTTCTCTTATCTTCAGTTCTTTAGACATGCTTCGTCTGTCATCCACCAAGAATCTCTCATTGTTCTTCAACATGTCATCTGAGGCCTCATACACTGCATCCAACCACAAGTTAAACACGCGAATGATTTTGAGGGCCTCCTTGACATGACTCCCACTCCTCAGTTCCCTAGGATTCTCTGGTTTCAAGGACTCAAAGTGAGTCCAATAAGGCGAGTTTGTCTCTAGACACAGCAAGTGGTGTTGGCCATTAGATGTGATAGGGATGAAAATCTTGGCATAAGAACCAAGATCTTTGGAAAGCCTCTTATAGAATAGCTTATGGACTATCTTTATTGCCAAGTTATCCACCCCCTACTGTTTTATGAAAGTAACATATCCAAAAATTAGTAATAACAAGCAGAAATATTAAAATGAGAAATCAGAAAAGCAGGAAAGAAAAACGGCCTTACAAAAACTTGGTTGTTTAGAACAACTGACTTCTCAATGCCTTGTAGGTGCTAACCCTTTATTTTTTCCATTATGATATTCTCATACGAGTCTATTATACCATAAGCATTGTTATGTCATCACGCTCAAAGAATAATTTTGGATCAATATAGATCCAAAATAAATCCCTACACAGCACAAGTTTAGTGAACCCAAATTGCAGACACTCAAAAGATGCATTAATAAGTACAACTACCCACACTCATGCAGACACCTTTTGCATGAGTGTCCAGCGAATTCAGCAAGAGATTGACAATGCCACTTGGCCAATCATATTGTTTCAACTCTTCCAAGTCGCTCACCAGGTTGATAAGATTCCAACCGGTGCTCCCGGAAGAGTTAAGCAACAAAATAACAGATAAGAGAAGCAAAACCAGCAGCCGAGCACTGTCCTCCACTCTTCTCGAATCCAATAGTGCTTTATTCAGATTTTCAACAATCAGTCTCTTTGGCACCGTACATTTCTTCCCGAACATGTCTATTTCGAATGGTAACTTGATAAGAACCTTTTCACAGGATATGATTGGTCTTGCTCCACAACCTTTCAGCCCAAACAGATCTGTCACATATTCCGCTTTGATTCTGTCAACCCTTGTAGGATGAAACATAAACGACTTCGTCTTGGTATCGTAACAGTCAACCAAGTATGACATGCATACGTCTGACTTGTAAAGCCCCCCGGTTTCTCCATTTTTGTTTATGACCGACCTTAGGCTTCACAACTTTCTTCTTCTTCTTCTTCTTCTTCTTCTTCTTCTTCTTCTTCTTCTTCTTCTTCTTCTTCTTCTTCTTCTTCTTCTTCTTCTTCTTCTTCTTCTTCGTCGTCGTCGTCGTCGTCGTCGTCGTCGTCCTCATTATCATTATCATTATCATCTTCATCATCTTCTTCTGCATTTTCATCTTTATATGCTTCTTCACCTCCATCGCTTTCGTCTTCATCATCATTTTCTTCCATTTCTTCTTCATCATCATTTTCATCATCCTCATCTTCTGAAGGATCTGAAATTGTATCCTTGCTCTTTCTCAACTTATTCTTTTTGTCTTTTTTCTGGTCCTTATTCTTTGAGGATGGTTTCCTCTTCGCCACTGATTTCTTCTCCTGTTCCAGCTTCTGTATTGTACTTGTTGCTTCATGTTAGTAAGTTTGTACTTCATCAAACGTTGTTTTCCTCGGGCTCTTAAAGTTACGGAAGAATCAGATGATTCAAATTCAAAATCAGTGTGTGAAAATGACTTATTCTTTCTCACTGGCAACTTTATTCTCTTGACAAATTTTGAAGAGCAATCTGTTTCATCATCATTCTTTCTCCTCCGATTTTTTGTCATTTTTGCTTGTTTGAAAGGCAAATGTTAGCTAGTGCAATTCTAACATACATATATATAAGAAGTTAACTCACGGTGAGGCTAAACAACAACCCATACTTAACTTAACCAAATGAAATCACCAACAACACAAAATGAACCACAGTGAACACATAGTTAACCCTAAACATGAAATCAATAATAACAACAAACAGTGAACCCATAGTTAACTCTAATATGAAATTAATAATAACAACAACACACAGTGAACACATACAGTGAACCCACAGTTAAGCCTAACATGAAATTAATAACAACAACAACAACACACAATGAACTCACAGTTAACCTAACACGAAATCAACAACAACAACAACAAAAACAACAACAACAATACACAGTGAAACACAACGAACACTACACAACGAACCACAATTAACCCTAACATGGAATCAATACCAACAATACACAGTGAACATTACACAGTGAACAAGTTAACCATAACATGACATCAACAATGACAACAATAACCAAAAGTATTTCGAACACACTACATCTCAAAATAAAAACCCTAGAGCGAGAATGTTTCCGAAAAAAATTAGGGCAATGAATTACTTACGAAAGAAGGGAACGAGAATCAGTGAGTGATGAATCGATGAGTTCGGCGAGCACGAATAGGTGAGTGCGGTGACCACGAATCGGATTGGCGACGGAGACCACGACTCGGAGCAGCGGCGAAGGATCTGTGGGTCGGAGAGAGACAGTGAGAGAGGATAGATATGAATGAATCAAGCAATCCAGAGTAAATCGAAATGGGTTTTCAGCGATTAGAGAGTATTTGTGGGTCAGAGAGAGAGAGAGAGTGAATGAAATGAAATGAGATCTGAAATGGGTGAAGGTTTAAATTTTTCAGTGGCATTTAATATAAATACGTTAAACGCGATGAGTTCTTGTATAACAGAAAAACGTATTGGGTTTTTTTAAAAAATAATTTTTTGAGGTTGTTTTTAGGAAAGAGATCTCCTAAAGTGAGTTTTTTTTTTTTTTTTATCATTTGTCCTTTGGTTTATGTCAGGTAAGTGATTTCGGTTTTCGACAGAGGTTATGGATCCAGTCAATCCACATAAGGCAGCGGGTTAAGGTTAACCTAGTCTATGGTGTGTAGTTGTTTGGGCACCCTATGGTTAGTGATTTTTTGTGTTTGTATCAGGTGGTGAGAACTAGAATTGATGAGTATTAATGTATAAGTCAGAGTATGATTGAACGATTTGTGCAAGTGATCGTTGTGTTATTGTGCGTAAAAATAAACACCTCGTATTACTGTAAGTGTAAAGTTACTAATTACAAACGCGTCTCAAAATACTTGAAAAAGCAAAACTACACATTTATCTTGCCATGCTCTAATTCTTTTAAGAAAAGAAACACCAACTATTTATATATCTAAGTTCGTCCGAGCATGTATAAAGGCTCGATAATTCGTTAAACCATACCGCACCAGCAGTGGCGGAGCCAGAGCACGGTTTCGGGGGGGGGGGAACTTTTAAAGAAGGGTTATCATGTGCTTACCATTACATCATCCTCGAGCTTTTGTCTATTTTACCCAACTCCAAAGTCAAAAAGAGAGAGTCAAAAGTACAAATACGAGAAGTATAGAAAAAACCGTATTTCTGTTTAAGCATCATCATCATCATCTTCTTCACCTGCAAGTCCGTGTAAACAAACCTACCAGCCTTCTTTACACACCTCAAAACTCAAAAAGTACCTCAAAACCAAAAAAGCTTCAACCTTTTCGATCCTCTGAATCGATCTACCATGGCCTCCAATGGTGCTTCTCCCAGAGTTGCAGACCCAGAAAACAGCTTGGAGAAGATCAAGCGCCAGCTGACTTCAGGTTCGGGTCGGAACTTGCTCCAGGGACCACTTCTCAAGCGATCCGAGACCGTAAACTCCCTGATCCTAATCTCTCTCATTATTCTTAGTCTCATAGTCTGCGTTGTATTCAATTTCGGTTTTGATATTAGCTTATGTAGAATAGAATAGCTTACATCAATACATTGTATAAGCCCAAAACCTGAATTGGTCTGAATCAAGCTTGAAAATATAACTGAGACTGATTTGGTGAGCTGAATTGAGTGTGAAAGCTGTGATCTTGAGCTGGATTATCAATTATGGAAGTTTTTTTTAGGGTGGACACTGTTTTTCGATGTTGTTTGTTATCGAAATTAGCTTAAGAGATGGAAATTTGATTGTGACAGCTGAGAAAATGGAACGAGCGGTGGGTGATCTTGGACCCGACAACAGGAAGAATGGAATACAAGTTAATAGTTTTTCACAATGCTACTTCTGGCTTCAATTCGAGTTTGATAAATGCATTGACTAATACTTAAGTGTTTGTTATGATTTAGGATTAGGAGAAATGAGCCGAGTGTGAAGGGAAACATTCTGTTTGATGCGAATAGCACCATCACCTTATCTCCAGTGAACTTTCAGTAAGTTCAAATTTATGCATAGTATATGTTATTCATATGTCAGCAGCTATTTAAGTTTAACAATTTTTAACATGCATTTGTTTTTATCTTTTTTATCTTCTATTTTGCAGTGGGATGCCTAAGTATGATGGCTGCTGTTTTTGTATCCTCTTTGTTTTTTGTTTTTTAAAGTTTGCTGATGGGAATACAAATGAGGTTGAATATTGCTATAGAAGACATCCCTGTAGTTGGATTGAAATTCTTAATTCTGAACTTGCGTGCTACTTAACCACATTCTTTAGATATTGGTACCCCACAGAAGAAAGACTACTTCCTTTGTGCAGAGACTCCTGGTGCAGCTAGAGCTTGGGTATCAACATTACAGTAAGTTCATTCCTTAAAATGGTGTATTAATTATGTAGTCGTTGCATTGCGGTTTGCTTTTGCAGATAGTATTTTTCTCATGCCCTTTTTATGTTTAATTTTTCCCCTCTGACAATCAGAGCAACACAGTTGGTCCTAAAAGCTCATAAAGAAGCTGTGAATTCCTTGAGCGGCAATGGTTCAGCAAAACTAGGAACCGTTGCAGCAGTTGTTGCTGCTGCGAATTCAACAGCTTCAGAAAGTTCCAAGGAAATCGAAGCTGCGATGCATATTTCTTTAAGAAATGCTTTGGGAATGATAAACCAGAAGACAACTGATGGTCCCATGGATGATTTTGCAGTAATGAAGGTATTGTGGCTTAAACACAACTTTGAAGATGCTATGCAGTATCTTTTATTAACCAATGGTTTGGTTGAACTACTTGATAAGTTCCAACTGTGGCATGGTGAAGTCTCATAGAAATGTCTGATAAAAAGGATTTCTAACACTTCTAGAAGGGAATGCACACCTTTTTTCTAAAGCATCAATTTGTGGTCGATAGACTTAAAAACTAGTAGACTATTCAATCTTTTTCAATGTTGTCAGAAAGAAAAAATTGTGCAAGGATAAAGTTTTATTCTAATGTTCACCATAATAAACACAAAACACTGTAAGACATTTTCTTAAGAAGTTTGGAGAGGTGTGGAGATCAAGTGAGGTTCTTACATATGCTAGTTTGATGGTGGGACTGATATTGTCAACCAAACTTAGCTGCTATCACTTAATTGACTTTTAAAAGGAGTCTAGGTTTCAGGCCAGAACTTGCCCGAGGCTGCTAAGAGTGTCTTATGTACCTCTGCCAGGTTCTGGCTAATGCTGGTCTAACCTAGAAATTTGTCATCTCTACTGTTGTGATCAACTAGCTCACATAGCTTCACATCTCTTCTCTAGGAAACACTGCGGGTCAAAGATGAAGAACTACAAAATTTGGCCCGGGACGTAAGATCACGTGATTCAACAATTAAAGAACTTGCAGAGAAATTGACTGAGACTGCTGATTCTGCTGAGGCTGCAGCCACAGCAGCTCATACAATTGACGAACAAAGGAGAATTGTTTGTGCAGAAGTTGAGCGTTTACAAAGAGAGTCAGAGAAGCTGCAGGAATCTTCCATGTTAAAGGTATTAATGAGCTTTCATATGTCTTAATCTTATGACTGTTTATATTTCACTTTTTTCCCTATGACTCACTAGTTTGTAAGGAAATAAAAAATGAACTAAACTTTTTTTTGATAGAGCACTATTAACTGGTCTGGTTTGCTTGTGTCTTTAGCTGAAAGATTCTGAAGGAAAAGTGATGGACTTAACCAAAGAAAGAGAACAGTTGATTAAGCAGAGAGACTCTGCTCTTCAGGAGGCTCACATGTGGCGTTCTGAACTTGCAAAAGCTAGAGAGCGTGTCGTGATATTAGAAGCAGCTGTTGTCAGAGCGGAAGAGAAGGTCAGGGTTGCAGATGCAACAACTGAAGCTAGAATAAAGGAGGCTGTGCAGAAAGAAGTAGCTGCGCTGAATGACAAGCAGGAGCTCCTCGCCTATGTAAATAAGTTACAAGCACAACTCCAAAGGTTGGTTATCTCTTTTCCTTGTCCACAACTATTTGATTATGGGTGATAATACTGTGTTAATTTAGAGAACAGTCAGAAAACTAATGACCCCTGCTCCAAGAAAAAAGCTGAGGCTTTTGGATTGGTCGTATGCTTTATTCTTCAGAAAGTGAATGGACGTAGTTTTAGTTGTAAGTTGTGCAGTGCATAGTTGATTCATGTCCTTTTCCTGCTAACAGGGAGCACGTTGATATGAAGCAAGTGTTTGAGGAGAAGTCAGAGTCTTGCTCAGATGGCAATACACCCCTGACAAAACATGTAGACTTATCTGACGAAAATGTTGACAAAGCATGCCTCAGTGTTTCTAGATCAGTTCCAGTACCTGGAGAGAGTGTAGTCCACATGGCAGGAGATCAAGCGAACCTCCGGCCAATTGGAGATGGTGAATGGAGTGATATTCAGGCCACAGAGTCGAATATATCTGATGTAAGAGAAATCGCCCCCGCGTCAGAAGCAAGCAGCTTAGATATTCCTGTTGTTAGCCAACCGGTTGGTAACCATCCTGATCAAGGAGGGAACTCTTTTCAACAGCCATGAAAAGTGATACATTTGTAGAGAAGACTATAGAAGTCAGTTATAGGAGAAGCGAGATTTCTTGGTGTTTGGTTCTTATTTAACAAATTGAGTTTGCAGAGGTTACTGTATGCGATTGCGTTGGACACTCACAGACCTTTGTGTAATTGTTCCTTGTGACTATTCCCGGTACATACTACAATTTCTTCCGAGTTTATGTCCTTACTGTTGTATTCCGTCGAGAAACTGTTACTAATATTGAGGAGCTTCGGCCTATACTATCTATTAAGCTAACATATGTACTTCCGGCTGATGTGTTCGATCTGTTTTTCTTTCACACTTGTAGTCATGGTATCTCGAACTATACACTGTACCCGTCAAAGTGTTGCCATAGCTAGTGTACGTAGGGGAATTGAAGTTCTTGTCAAATGGTAGTGTAATTCAAAATATATGATCGGCCATACGTTACAACGATCTCACTTGGAGAGATCGTAGTAGTACGTACGTGACGGTACATGCATGGTCATACACGTATATATAAAACACATGCAGGATTGTTCAAAACCAAGTCTTGAGGTACGTACAAACAACTCTTTTACGTCGATTATATTTTAATTTTTGTTGGTGACCGGAACATTTCATTAAGGGACACTTCCAAATGAGAACAGGTAAAACATCCTCTCATAAAACATCCAACAAATGAAAAGTAAACCAGTGCAGATCACTTCCTAACCCAGATTATATTGGGAAAGAAAGAGCTAATCGGGGTCTAGTTAAAACAGCAAACCTACGCTGCAAAAATTCACCCATAAGCAGTGGCGGAGGGAAGAAATTTTTCTTATGGGGCAAGAAATATTTCTCATGTGTAGTAAAAAAAAAATATATTGAACTTTGTTCCATCATTATTTCATAGAGTCAATCTTAGTTCATGAATATAATTCTAATTTCCCAATAACAATTTTAATAAAGGAAACTCATATATTATATCCACAAAATTCATTGTAAATCTCAGAAAAAGCTATATAACACATATTCAGTAAAAAGCAACCATACATATCAAATGTTACATGAAATGATCAACCTAAAAGCCTATAATTATCCCCGACGAGGCGCCATGTTTTGGATACGTTGAATGATAGACTCATTTTCAATTTCATTGAAAACATCTTTCTAAAAATTCACAGTTAAGTTATCATTAAACATCGATCTCCCATTCGATTGTGCAATCAATTTTTTATAATGCTCATAGCTGAAAATGCTCTTTCGACAGGGGTTGTAGCAGTTGGAAGTACTAATGCCAACCTTATCAGCTATGTCTTATGTTTTCCTGTCTCAACAAGTTTCATTGCAAGATTAGTGATTCCTTGCAACTTCTGAAACTTTGTATTAGATTGCATATCATTGATATAAATCTCAAGTTGAGTTTCAAGTACCAACAACTCCACCGTAGAAAAATCATTCGGATAAAACCGAGCAAGTTGCATCAAACTTTGCTTGTCAAAAGAAGCAAAGCATTCATTCGGACTTAAAGATGCTAAACAAATGAGGAGTTATGTATTACCTTCATTGAAATGATTGTTTAGCTCTTGAAGTTGGAAGTCTATCACAGCACAAAAGAAATCAAAGCAGTAGAAATGCATGTTGGTCATCTCCTGCCTATTGCGTTTTGATTTTCATTGAGGAGGTATATATTAATCACTCATTGTGACAACAATTATCTTCTCTTTGCCACAGAGCATAACAACTTGCTCTAGTAAAAAATCTCATCCTATCTCCCTCATAACCTGTAACTTTCTCTTACAATTTTTTACCTAGTCCATAACATTTAATATATCTTGACCATCTCTTTGCAATGCTTGTGATAACTCATGAGTAATGCCAAGTATAATCCCCATCAAGTGAAGACTGAACATGAAGTCAAACAATTGCAATAACCCCAATAAAATGAAGGTATCATGTTTCTGATCACCACCAATACTATCGAATGTAATTTTACCCAACACATCAATTATGGAAGAGAACATAGCAAAAAAGTTTATAAACATACCATAATGTGAGCTCCAACGTGTGTCACATGAGCGCTGAATTTCAATATCTTGATTCAAACCTCTTTGAGTTGAGAGTTCTCCACTACTCAATACTTGAACAACTTTTAGAGCTCGCTTTTCACGAAGAATATCACGACGTTTAGAAGACGCTCCAACAATGTTGACCACTCTAGCAACAGTATTGAAGAAAGAACGTACAATGTGGTGCTTGTTTGCAACATCCACTAAAGATAATTGAAATTGATGTGAAAAACAATGGACATAGAAAGCACTTGAGTTCTCCTTCAAAATAAGAGTTTTCAAACCATTGAGTACACCATTCATATTGCTTGCTCCGTCATAACTCTGACCACGTAAACTTGACATGCTTAAACCAAGTTTACAAAGTAATGCATCTATAGTCTGCTTAAGTGATATGGCAGTGGTAGTGACTACATGCTCAATGCCAACAAAGCTTTCAATCACACAATCACTCTTATTCACGTAATGAAAAATCATAGCCATTTGCTCCTTAACAAATGCATCCTTAGCTTCATCAACTAGAATAGAGAAGAACGAATCACCCATGTCTTTAATTATTGTATTTATTGTTTCAACTGCTGCAACATTTACTATGTCTTTTTGAATCGTAGGTGATGTTAGTTTTATAGTTTTTGGAGCATTCTTTAACACAACTGCTCTAACTTCTTCATCATGATCAGCAAGAGATTGCAAAAGTTCAAGAAAATTACCTTAATTGCGTGAACAATCTAACTCGCCATGACCTCGAAATGCAAGGCCCTGATAGAGTTTAGAGATGTAAACGAACTCAAACACTCTCAAACTGAATGCAATTACATCCCCATTGAATGGAAATCATTGGCTATATATAGCCTACAACTTGTAACCAGAAAGCCAAAACTAAGCTAACAAACTAAGCCACAAACGGCTAAACAAGACTTATTCAAAAAACAACTAATCCCTACAGACCAGGGTATCTTCAACAGTTTCAACAGAAAATAGAGAACGGAGGTTGAAGACTCGGACAAGATGCTAGACTTCAAGACCCTTTAATTCTCTCCCTTAAGCTAAACACAGTGAAACTTGTTTTAGCTTACCTCACTGACTCTGCACATTCCCAACATCTCTCTGAGTTTGACAAAAGCATCGGACTTAAGTGGTTTGGTCATGATGTCTGCAACCTGATCAGTGCTACCACAATGCAACAAAGCTATAGTTCCTTCTTTAGCTAACTCTTTAAGAAAGTGAAACTTGACCCGAATGTGTCTGCTCCGTCCATACAGAACTGGATTTTTAGAGAGCTTGATAGTTGAAGTGTTGTCACACATAATGCTAGAGCACTTCCCTACCTCATGTTTGAGCTGCTTCAAAATGCCTTTCAACAAAACAGCTTGTCAAGCACTGGTTGCAACTGCTACATACTCCGCTTCTGTGGTTGACAATGTAACTATAGGCTGCTTCTTTGAGCTCCAAGAAATAGCTCCAGAACTTAGCATAAACACATAACCACTTGTACTCTTACTGTCTTCAACATCTACAACATAGTCACTGTATGTGAATCCCATGAAATTGCTAACATTTGCATGCTTGTAGAATATTCCATAGTCTGTGGTGCCCTTCAAATATCGCAAAGCCCTCTTGACTGCTTGCAAGTGCAGCTCTGTTGGACCAGCCATGAATCTACTCAGTAAACTTGTAATGAACATCAAGTCTGGTCTAGTGGAAGTCAAGTAGAACAGACTGCCTACAAGCTGCTTGAAATGTGTTGCATCAACTGCACAGCCAAGTTTGTCCTTCTCTAACTTCGAGCCTGGAACAATAGGAGTCCCAACCATTTTGCTTTCTAGCATTCCAAACCTGTTTAGTATTTCAACAACATATCTCTTTTGATGGATGGAAATTCCCCCTTTCTTTTGTATCACTTCAATCCCCAGAAAATAACTCATGTTCCCCATGTCAGTCATATCAAATTCTTTCATCATCGACCTCTTAAACTCAAGCAACAAATGTGTACTATCACCAGTAAAGATCAAATCATCCACATAAACACTTACAATGATTATATGTCTTTCACTGCTCTCCTTTGTGAATAGGGTTTGCTCAGTTATGCATCTTTGGAACCCTTCTTTGACGAAGTAGGCCTCAATGATACTGAACCAAGCTCTGGGAGCTTGTTTTAGTCCATATAGTACTTTGTGTAGTTTGAGGACCATATGCTCCTTCCCTTTCTTCTCATATCCCTTCGGTTGCTCCACATACACTTCTTCACTGAGCTCTCCATGCAAGAAAGCAGACTTGACATCAAGTTGATAGATTTTCCAACCCTTGTGTGCTGCAACAGCTATGATGGTTCGCACTGTGTCCAACCTTGCTACTGGTGCAAACACTTCTGAGTAATCAACTCCTTCCTTTTGTGTGTACCCCTTTGCTACCAACCGAGCTTTGTACTTGATCACCCTCCCAAGCTCATCTCGCTTAGTCTTGTATATCCACTTGACTCCAATTTTCCTTGCTCCACTAGGTAAACTCGTTAGAGACCAAGTGTTGTTCTTCTCAATGGACATAATCTCATTATTCATGGCTTCCCTCCATTTCTTTTCCCTTACAGCATCTTCAAACAACACTGGATCTTCAACATCACCAATCACCATATAAGCAGTTTCTTCATCATGCTCTTCATCACTCAACCCTTCTCCACTTACATAGTCTCCCATCCAGGTAGGTGTCCTCCTCTCCCTTACTCCAATTGTTCTACCAGTGTCTGCTTCAACATTCCTAACCCTACTAGGAACTCCCTCTTCATTCCTAACTTCACTATTTTCCCTTTCTCCTTCGTTTTCTTCATTATCACCCTCGCTATCAAACTCCATATCTACCCCTTCATGCTCATCTCTATACTCCTCGTCCTCACCATCATCACTAATATCATCATCTCCCCATAGTAATCCTGCTTCTATTTGATCCTTATAGTTAGAATCCCACTCCCAAATCTTTTCCTCCTCAAATACAACATCTTTACTCACCACAACTTTCTTATTCTTAGGATCAAACAGCCTATAACCCTTTGATTCTTCACTAATACCCAACAAAATGCAAGGAAAACTTTTATCATCAAGTTTACCTCTTTTAGCTTCTGGAATGTGCACATGAGCAATGCTGCCCCAAATTCAAAGGTGATCAACTGAGGGTTTTATTCCACTCCAAGCCTCTTGTGGGGTGATGTTCTTTACTGCCAAGGTGGGACAGCGATTCAAGATATAAAAAGTCCAATTCACAGCTTCAGGCCAGAAAGGTTTGGGAATCTTCTTAGTAGTGAGCATGCATCGCACCATGTTCATCACTGTCCTGTTCTTACGTTCTGCAACTCCGTTTTGTTGTGGCGTGTAAGCCATGGTGAGTTGCCTTTTGATTCCTTCCTTGTCACAGAAAGCTTTGAACTTTAGAGAAGTGAACTCTCCTCCCCTATCTGTCCGTAGGCACTTGATGGACACTTCTGCTTCCTTCTCCACCATTTTCTTGAAAAGTTTGAAACTTTCCAGTGCTTCTGACATTTTAGATAAAAAATAGGACCAAGCTTTACGACTAAAATCGTCAATGAAGCATAGGACATACCTTTTCCCACTATTTGAAATCGGTTATATTGGACCACAGATGTCTGCATGTACTAGTTTCAGCACCTTGCTTGCACGCCACTTACTCTTCTTTGGAATTGCATTGCGATGCTATTTTCCTGTGTAGCAATCAGTGCAGGTGATGCTGGAATTCTCCAAGTGTGGCAGTCCTCATACCATCTTCTTGGACTGCAAAGTCTTCAGTCCCTTGTAGCTCAAGTGTCCATATCTTTGATGCCAGAGATAAGTGAGATCAGATGTGGTATGTAAGCACTTTTGATCAGTGGAAGCTGTGGGGTTAGGTCTTTCATTCAAAAGGATAAACATCCGATTTGCATTCATGGTTGTGTGCACCACCAAACCCCTTCTGGGATGATAGATATTGCATGCACCATTATGTATAAGAATGGCAAGCCCTTTCTCTTGCAACTGTCCCACACTCAACAGATTGTTTCGAAGCTCTAGAACATAGTAAACATCTTGAACATGAAAGCTAACACTATTAAATACCAATTTAACATTTCCTTTTCCAGCTACATCCATTCTTGAATTGTTACCACATTTAACAGAGTGTTTCCCACCATCAACCATATTCAAGAACATACCTCTATCACCACACATGTGATTTGAGCAGCCTGAATCCAAGAACCAAGCATCACTTCGTTTGCAGTCATTCTCTTCCACGTATGCCATTAAGAGTAGTTCTTCTTCCTCTTCTAACTCTGCATAGTTAGCTTGTTTGTTCCATTTAGGGCATTCATATTGAAAGTGCCCTAAATTGTGACATTATAACACTCCACTGTGGCCTTTGAGAAAGATTGACGCCCTCTTCCTATACCACGATAGACTCCTCTACCCCTACCTCTGCTGCTTTCTACTTTGAGAGCTTGATCACCATCTTCTCTCTCATATTTCTTGAACTTTTGCTCATGGATCACCAGAGAGCTTTGGAGGTCATCAACTGACATTGAGTCTGTGTCCTTCGACTCCTCTATAGACACAACCACATAGGTGAATTTGTATGTTAGAGTTCGGAGAACTTTTTGCACAATTTGTGCATCAACCATTGTATCTCCGTTGCTTCTCATCTGGTTTGCAACCACCATCACCCTTGCAAAGTATTTTGTGATCGTCTCACTTTCTCTCATGGACAACACTTCAAATTCTCTCCTCAGGGTGTTGAGGAGATGCTTCTTCACACGATCGTTCCCTCCAAACTTTCTTTTCAGAGAATCCCACACAATCCCCTTCCAAACGATTGTGTGGGATTCTGCAACTGCACAGATCTTTTCAGAGAATCCCACACAATCTCCAACAGGTCTTGGACAATTTCTTTCTTCTTCCAATTTTCAAACCCCTTCCCAGTAAATGCATCACCACCAACTTGTTCTCCGGAATTTGTCTTGAAAAGATAACAACATAAGCAAAATGCACAATTAACATCTACACTATACTCTAGCTAGTTGGGATATTGATCAACCCAATCTTGATTAAACCTTCTTCTAGTCGCAACTCCACATTCAATGAAAGGAAGATCATAGTTTTTAGGCTGACAAGGACCTCTATGTAAATATTCTCTTCTAACTTGATCTCGAACATTAAGATGATAATCTAGAATTCTTGTTCGAACTGCAGGATCAGATGGAAGATCTACTAAGCTAATCTCCACGGATATCCGATTTTGTTTTGATCTTTCACTCTCTATAAGGGATGTTACATCTAATTTTCTTTTAAAATATCTCTCCATAATTCTTCACACTCCACAACTACATGTAGAGAAAGCACTAAAACCATTTACTAGTCTAGCATTAAAGACAATCTAATTTCAATTTTGAAACTTTCAATCGACAACTTAAAGAAAACAAAATACAAAACGGTGAAATGAAAAAGACGTACCTCATTCACAAGAAAATAAAAAGAATCGGTGAAACCCCTCGGTCCTTAACTCACTAATCAAGTTGGAGAGCTATTCCCTTCATTTGCATCTTGATTCTTGAAGTAGAGAACAAGGAGTCTGCAAGGTTTTAGGTAGAAAAGGAAAAGAGATTGAATGTTACCCCAAGGAGTGCAATGACGATAGCTACTTTTGATACATTGAAACTTGAAAGAGTACAAGAGAAGTTTCATTTAATTCTACGTGACTTTTCTTTTGAGATGGGTTACGTACGGACTTGAACAAAGTCAACAAGTCTTATTCTACCACAAATTTATAAAACATAATATGGTAGTATAAATATATATATTGTTTGATAATTATAGTGGGGCGAAGTGCAGCAAAAGGTGTCATTTCAATTACATATCGTACGTAATCATATATTTAAGGGGGGGAGGGGGGGGAGCGATCGCCCCCACTGGGCCTGAGTTCTTCTGTCACTGCCCATAGGGGTGGAGTCAGAGTTGAGCATCAGGGAGGGCCAAAACTGAAAGGAAGAAAAAATTCTGAAAAGTGAAGCCCCTAAAATGGGAAGAAAAAAAATATATAAAAAACACCTATATCCACAGCTCCAAGTTTCGAACCCAAGTCAATATACATGTTAGTGGGCATGAATACCACTACACCATTACAAGATCTGTGCACATGTAGGAAAACGGGCTGTATTTATTCAAACTCAGGGGAGCAGTGCCCACCCCCCCCATACGGGCATGGACAAATATTATTCTTCAAAACTTTTGAAATAACTACTCTTGAGTTTTTTATTTTTTTCTCTCTAGGTAATCCACATTAATCGTACAAACAATATCTTCCATACATACGCCTTTCTGGCAAAAAGAAATTTGCGTCTAATTTAGATAATATGTACTGTCGGGGAACCAGCAAATGAGAAAATTTAATTATAATTAAATCATCATTTACCCACTGAAACCAGCAAATGGCCAATTGGTGCTTGATATTGTATATATAATCATCTGTTTGCAAAATTCTATTGGAGACTTCATTATGATTGAACCCACCTATTGATCTAAAACATTTGTTTTCATATATAAACATGTTTTTAGCAAGACATTAGATTACACCATTTGACCATGCATATTTCTTTTGATGTCTTTTTTTACTTGCATTGGTATGAAGCCAATCCAATCAAGAATTGTTTTGTCATTAGTTCTAAATTATTGAATTTAATTGGCATTTGTGTTGTAGCTGAAACTATTTAAACAAGTCTAGGTAATTACCGATCGTGTCGTTAGATATATGTGAAAATTTGAAACCATGCCAAGAGTTAGTAGATCTATATGGAGAGTAAAGGTAATTGTTCCATTTCGATGTGGAATGATGTTATATATAAATCAAAGTTGTAAAAGCAATGTTTGTCACTACATTTTTATTAGCTATTTGATTATATCCTGCCTATATCTACATATATATACCTGATCTAGAATGAAACAGAAAAATGTCCCATAAGAAAAAATTAGAGCAAAAGGATATATATCCAAGTGCAGAACTGCAGACACCTAGCTAGCTGCAGATTTATCTATACACGGGCATACACTTGGTGGATGGATCCACAGCCAGTTGAACCACTGGTCTCAGCTCATCCCAGCAGCTTGCATCCGTAAAGCAATCACCTTCATTTGGATTAATAACATTCCTCATGAAGCATGAGTTATCATAAGGCGCCGAGAACGAATTAGCCTCATGATGCTGCTCATCAGCTAGAGAGCTCATCAAATGTCCCTCAGGAAACCATTGGTTATTAGTTTCATTGCGACAGAGTTGTGCCACTACTGGCTTCCTCTCATTGATGTGTTGAATGACAGCCGACTCGTCTAGGCTCGAATATGGCTCGTGGGTGCTGCAGTTCTCGGACTCAAAGCTGCTTGTTTTAGAGCTCGAATCAGCAGTAGGGTTAGGGTTCTGTTTAGTTGATGTGGCTTCTTCCTTCCAGTTTGGTGTGTATTTTTTGTAAGATGGCAATCTTTTGAATATCCTGCAGAGTGTCCAAACTTCCTGTAATACATGAACGCAAGTACGTAACAAAATTGTGATTAGTAACTTATAGTATAATGCAGTCATGCAGATATAAATTATAAACATTTATCTAAATTTAATTCAGAGACTCTTATAACGACGACGCTTTGGCCGAGTGGTTAAGGCGTGTGCCTGCTAAGTACATGGGGTTTCCCCGCGAGAGTTCGAATCTCTCAGGCGTCGTTCTCTTTTTTTTCTTCCTTTTTATATTTACTTTCCTTTTTCATTTTCATTTCCCAAAATTTGCAGCCAAAGATGTTCACACTCAGTCTTCGAAGTTTGATTCGACTCTTTGACGTTAGAGTCTTCATTAAATGAATTCTTTCAAGGTCACTATCAAATAATTTCTAGCTATAAGAACGTATATATATGAAGTTTGACTTTGGAGGTTTGGATACGTTCATAGTTCATACACATATGGTCGAGATTCAAAGACACAGAAAATTGAACTCAATCAACTAATAACATCAAGAATAAGAAGAGAATTGAAGAAACTATAATAAGGTAGATCGAGTAGGCTTACAGCTTCTTGTGTATTGTCCTTGGCATTAACGAAGTTGGTAGTACTTTTTCCAGTAGGTGGAAGACGAAACTCGTTCATCATCCAGTTGGTTTTTGTGCCTTTGCCTGCACTTCCCCGGTAGTAAACTAGCGATTTCTTTAGGCCGATGCATTCGAGAGGTTCTTTGGCCGAGTAGATCGGTTTGTCAATGCCAGTGGCTTTCCAAAATCCAGAGCCGGTGACTCTATTAGGCCTTAGGCTGTTCCTGTATTTTCTCCCTCTTCTGCAAAAGAAGTAGCACTCTTTGTCTCCCACAGTGCTAACTTCGTCATTATAAAGTACCCCATTAGAACACCATAATTAAGATAAAAAAATATAGAAGTACAAATGACATACGCGCATGGAAGAAATGAGGTTGCACATCAGGTATATAGTAGCTAGCTAGGAAACTTAAAATGGAGGACATATTATTTGATCTCACAATAACTAGCTAGTTGGGATTAGGTTGTTTATCTAGTTGCATGTCAAGGATATAGAGGGAAGGGGACGTTCTTAGGTACCCCATGGGTACCATATACCTTTTTTATTATTATTATTTTAGATAAACTTACTAATCACATGCTGACATGTGTCATTTTAAAAATAATTTTTTTATCATATTAACCGATACATTGTTATCTTCTATGTAACATCTTTCATAAACATGTAACATATGAAGTAATTATAATAAATTACATCGTAGTAGAGCGAAAATAACAACCAATGATAAAAAATATTGTAGTGGTGGTAATTATATGATCAAATATGTAAATATTATAATTGGAATTTTTTCATTAAATAAGTAGTCTTGATTACCGAATGGAGAACTTGATTACAACATCAATGCATGACCAACATAGATTTACCTCTAATTATAAACCTTACCATTCTAACTAGTCATAAGTAGTAATATTTGTCAAATGGTTCATTTTGTCGTAAACGAGGTGTTAAATGAGATATTTACCAAATATAAAATACATATCATCAATATGACATCAATTTTTGTGATATGTGGTAAAATCGTGGCGGGTAAAGTAATAACCTCCTTTATAATAAAAATTAAAAAATTTATCATATTTATATATAACACATTTGTCGTCATATAAATAAAATTGGATATCATGTTGTATATATGTCATTAGTGGAGTACTTACTACAAAATGAACAATGCTTATCACTTGTACATCAATTATTGACTTGGGTTGTAGAAGTGTCTATAGAAAAATAATTATTTATTCATGAGAAAAATTAAATAATCTAGTACTCTAATTACTGATGAGAGGACTCTTTATACAATTGAGAACATATGTAATTATATTCAAAATAAATAAACTTACAAGTCGAGAACACAATCGTGATAATATTTATAATTTAGTTTATAAGATAGTAATATGTAATCATTAATATGTAACTACTACAAAATGAGCGAGAACTTATCACTTATTAACTAAATTTGTGTAGTTTTGTAGTAAAAAAAACATATATAGAGAAGTAAAATTGATGATAAAAGTTACACACGTAACCACCCTAATTATCCATCAGAGGATCTAATAGCACCATTTTAAACGTATATACTTTAACTCAAAATATATAAATTTACTAGTACGAGGACCTATTCGAGATATTGGTTGTAACATGGTTCACATAAAATACTTAAATTGTGAATTTTACTAGTAATATAAATATTAATGATCGTTTAATAGCAACATCAATGTCCTCATTTGACTTCTTTGGATATGTTAGCAAATTTAGTGTATTTCTTTGTAGGCAAAGGAAAATTAATGTGCTGATTTAGTGTATTTCTTTTTGCACACAATCAAACTAATTGTATTGAATAAAATAGTAATTGTAAATAACTAAAAAAGGAAACGTCATACATCTAGAAAATGTAAGAAAAAATATTTTCTCAAAGAGATCAAATAACCCTTAGATTTATTAGAATTATATTATTAAACGTACTAACCTGTATCTCATAAAAATATTGTATCATACTGCAAGAATTTTCCGGGGGGGGGGGAGTGTATATCAAGACTTTGATGATAGACTATAGCTAACTAATTAACCTGTATTTAACTTTGATGCTACACGTAGACATACTTGATCGATCAAACGCACAAATCATCAAATTAAAAATGACGACGTACTTGGAAGATCCCATGGATCATATTTGTAGATATCAATCTGTCTGATGAGTTGATTCAATCTAGTAGAATTTCTAGTACCAATCTTTTTCTTCTCCACCTTGATCGGCAGATAAAATCCAACAAGTTCTTCGTCGGTCGGATGAAACCGAAACCCTGGAAGTGTCCCTGCTGCTAACTCCTCATCACCATTTTTGAGCCTAACCTTTTCAGCCTCCATCCCTCAGCTCGGTCTCGATCTCTTGCTCAATCTCTTTAAGTGTTTCTGATCAGCTCATACTTATAGTCTTCAAGTAGCAGAAGCTTCTTATATAATACAGATAAGCTTGCACTATTAGTTTCTACCCACACAAAAAAAAAAGTTTTGATTTATTTGGCGGTGTCTAACTTGGTCAAGTCATAAGAGCTTCCAAACGATCGAAAAGGCTAGGTCTTGGAGGAACCAGTCCTCTCCTTCCTGTAAAAAGTTTAAATTAAGAGTCAAAACAAAGCTATAGTCATATATAATGATTACCTATGACTTGTAAATCAAAGTAAGCATGTTTTTCTTCCATAAATTAGGTCACGAATGATCCACCATGCTTGCTAGAGGTTAATTAATCATGTATCGGAAGGTAAGAAAACAGGTGATGCAGGACTTTCTGAAGGAGCCCTATCATATAAAAGTCCACCTGTGTAGGCATCAGCATTGACTAACTAATTTTGCGGAGTTTTTCAACCTGAAGAAGCTAGTGGAGCTCGCATTATTGAGGAAGGGAGGTAATCGAAAGCTACTGCAATAATATATATCAAACCCTAGTACTCATAATTTATCTCGAGAACTTACGTACTCTGTGGCTCTGTGTCCTCCAGAATAGACCAGGCATTTCTACTTATATGAGACACGTATGCCCTTTTTCGCCACCTGATCGAATCAAACCAATTAGGTATGAGTGTTGTCCTAATATCTTTCAATAATTGTAGCGAAAACTAAACTATTTAGAAGAATTATCAACCCAGAAGTTCTGAACTGCTGCCTGCATATATGTATATACATGCTCTTGTTGTTGCCCAGTTTAATGTGTTTCTCATTGGTGTGTTGTACAGGTTAGTCGACATCGTTCTCCATTTGCAAACTCATATGGACGCATGCAACTACGTGCCATATATACTTAATTATATAGTATGAACAGGCCGGTGAATAAGTATATATATACGTATATTGATAGTACAATATCTGAGGAGAAAACCTTAGTGTGCAGTAGCCTGTTTCTCTAGCTAGTAGTGATTTAAAGACAGAGATCATATCATCTAGTATTTTCCTAATTTTAGTTTCAAGAAGCCGATTTGACTCATTTGAGTCGAACACGAACTTTAGTTAGTAGAAAGATCGACGTGCATCGAGTAATTAACATGCACCATCGATCCATACAGAAAATTAATGCATGTTTATTTACTTCACAAACACACACTTTCGTACATTGCAAAATAAACAAAAGCATGTATCTTGTGCAATATTGACTCTAACAACAAGAACGATATTGGTACGTAATATACTAAATACATAACAGTAATTTCATTGTCCATATCATCCCGATGTCTCATTTTTTATCTAGACTATTCCAAACGTGTCAATTGTGATAAAATGTCAAATAGATAGATTATCAAATTAGATTTTCTCATCATGATCCATTCATGTTAGTCCCTAACTCTATTAATTAGTTGCATTCGTATTTCACATTGCTCTCCATGAGTTTTGCTTACTTATATCAGCTGCCAAACTTATTAAGCTAGATGCATATATGTATAAGATTTGGATCTGTGTGAAAGCTGACCTTAACGTACATCATTCCACTTCAAATTAACATACAGCATGCCCACATCTTTGACTATCTGAAGAGCACCCTATCTAGTTTACAATATTATTTGTCTAAATTCGAAGAAACTGATCGAAACGCAATCTTCATGATACGACATTTGCTTCCGAAAATTCGATCATGTAGCTAGATCGAGCTCAGTCTTAATTTGACCACATTCATTCTTTATCGACCTGGGATTCCAAATCTGTTAGATAATATATATCTATCTGCATTCGCGGTATTAGCTAGTAAGTTAAACATTGCTTCAGCGCTAATCAGCTACGTTGAGGCAGCCATCTGATCATTTGTTAATGTATCTTCCATCCCATATCGCCGCAGATCGAACTAATTAAGCAATCAAATTAGAATTCACTTCATGAAATTCTGATTAATTCCTTAATTTGTCCCAATCAGTACTGGTGGTGCAACAAACAGTTTTGCATACTTTCTTCTCTGCAGCTAGCGTACGGTCCCAATATCCTGATTTCAAATCATTCTTCTGTTCAAGAGATTCGATCATCAATCGACAGTACCTGTTTATTGACCTAAGAACTAACATGCTAGCTATTCAGACGTTTTACACTAATTATTGAAAGAAAGAAAAAGGACGGACTTGACAAATAGACTGGATTTGTCGTCCACTGTCCGAGCAGTTGGAAGGTGCAAATAGCATCCATTGACAATCTGTGTGAATTTGGAGACATATATTTCAAACCTATATAACGCTATACACGTAAATGTACGTATACAAATAAATAGTTGAGTTCGGCAATTCACAGTCCGAGCATTTTACCAGCGTCGAGAGAATTTGCTAGTTCTTTAAGCCTAAAGCCTAGAAAGTTAGCTAACTTGAGTTGGAATCAAGTTTTATTCCTACAATCCTACAGATAGTCGCCAAATATGACAGAGTATGCTTTGACATTTGAACAAAAATGTAAGCATGAAAATTTGTGTTTCACAACGGATCATGAACTCGAACAGATGATTGAATTGATGCAAGTAGACGGCTCTACGCTAATAGCTTCGCCCGGTCAGTTGTATCACTTGGTTATCTCTTAATCTGCTTTCGTGAAAGTGCCCAAACAAGAAGAAGAAAATGATTAGGCGTGACATTTGTGTTATGATTAGATGATGGACCAGATTAATCATTTTTTTATGGTGTGTTTGGATGAAATATTTTTTATTTTTATTGTTATTCACAATAGATAAAAATTGGATTTCATCATTTTAAATTCTATGATCTGTGAATTTTAGTGTTTGGAGTTTTTCATGAAAAAATTTAATTATGACAAGAATTTCAAATTTTTATGAGTAAGTCGAGGAAATTATAAAATGATACATATTTTTTTTAGGGAATTAAAATAAGAAATTTGGGATTCAAACTCCTCTGTTTTTTAAATAATAAAAATTATAAACTTCTTAAAAAACTTATCCAAACACATTAATTTAAGTAATAAAATTCTAAATTGCTAAAATTTAATTAAATTTCAAAGATTTCATTCTCATCTGTTAGTTAACTATCATCGCTGTGTATTTCTACTATTTCATCAAGGCCGAGGCGTGGTAGCAACTTGCCTTGCGTATTCACAGAAGGACAAGCTGGAGTTTGATTCAGGTTATACCTTAAACAAAGAGGGCACAATTCACAGAAGTAGAACAGAGCATTTATTCTTCCTAACGCATAGTTGCATACAGTGGATGGATAGAAACTCCTTCAGACTAAAGTTTTCACATGCTGGTAAGTGACAAGATAACATGAGGGCGTTGTACACGCCTGTTATTACAAATGTTATTACAAATGTTACAAATGGGGCATCAAACTCTAGCACTTTCTTCCATGATGGCCTGTTGCTAATATCATCCCACCAAGCAGAGACATGTTTTCTGCTCTGTATCATGTAATCCTTCCTATAGCACCCACCAAGTACTGAGTAAATGGAAGGTGGCTAAGATCAGCCAGGCTGAAAAAGTCACCGGCCAAGTACTTGCTCTTCGACAGCCTCTCCTCATACACATCCAGCACCTTGCCTAGCTTTTCTTCACTCTCTGCAATGATCTTGGGGTCTGAAGAGAAACCCAGGACTGGGGCAAACAAAATGTGAATGACCAAGTTGTCGATTGATGGATGGTAGTTTTGTGCTTCAACCTCTAGCCATTGTTCCACAAGACCTCTTTCCTCAATTGTCTTCCCCAACAAATCAGTCCCTTGCGACTTATATTTTTCTGCGTAGTACATAGTATCTCATGATTGCACGAGATTCTGCCAGATCAAACTCAAACAACATTATCCAGGGAATAACTGGGATTGTTATGCACAAGGAAAGAAAATGTGCAAGTTTATCATAAAATGAATCTGTATAGATGTTTCAATTCAAAAACACCCCCATAATTATTTGATGCTTCCACAAATTTGAACTATTGATTGAAGTAAAACCATGAAACTGGAAAGTCATGTATGGTTTGACCTATGGTTCCACTCTGGGCCCTTGAAAGAATATGGTCAAATTTGCCAATAGAGACAACTAAAAAAGTTATATCTTATATTTTCTGTGATTTATATCTCCTGTTGTTGATTTTGACCAAACTATTACAAATTCCAGAGATCATCCCAAGACTTTGAAAAAGGAAAATAGATGGTCTCATTAATTCGAACCACATATTCAATTACGAAAAGTATCTAGAAGTAGAAAAATCATCCAGCAGAGTCAGGGTGAAGGAAGAAATATATTGCAGAAGTAAGATAAGAATAGTACATGAAAGACCATTTCAAATGCATAATTAAATTTCATATTGAATAACAGTATATGAAAACTCATTCCGCATGTAAGAGTACATACCATATAAAGTATAATCACCATCTTGAATAACAGGAACTGCTCCAAAGGGCTACAGCTCAGAAAAAGTAACACAAAAGATCAATTACCACATAAACAAACAGACTTTAGATTAGATGATAGATATGACTTCCAAGAGATTACCTGTAATTTGAGGAATTCAGGATCCTTATGTTCTTGCTTGAAGAGATCAATGGGGATGGTTTCAAACTCGATCTTCTTCTCAACAAGGCACACTAACACATGTTTAGGAGAAGCATAGGAGGGGCCATACACCTTAACCACCATTGTAATTGTCCTGAAGATAAATAGCTTTTAGTATGGTAAGTTCTGTAGTTTGGTTTCTGCTACTTTATTCTTATAGACTACCTGCTTCTCTATCTCTCCCAGGATGATTTCTCCCCTAGCCAAAGATAGGAGACACATTATAATACCAACAAAAGAACCCAAGAAAAACAATTAGGTAGGATGATCAAAGTTGACACTGAAGACGATGCATCCCCCCCTAGCCAAAGACAGATGACACATTAGTTTATGCAATAGTTCAAATCCAATATGTGATCAACCTTAGAAAGAAAGAAAATACAACAGTGATGATCCATATAGCTCTATCTATTCTACAAAACTTATCAAATAGGGCCCAAAAAAAACAAAATAAAAGTTGAAATATAAGCACTGAAAGAACAGAAAACTAAACTATACTCCTACTCAAGCCCAAAGTAACTACATAAAGGAAAAATTCCACCATCTCACCTCACTAGACTAAAGCGATTATCCACCATTAGTGATAGATTCCAATTTTAGACCCTTCGCAAAACTAGAAATAAGAACAAGCTGTGGTCCAAAATTGAGTCAGGAAGTAAAGATATTATTCGCTTGGTATTCTCAGAAACGTATTAGCGTAATAGGTGACTAGTCTAGTCTTGAAAAAAGACCAAGTTACGAAAAACAAAGTGGTAAGCAATGGCCAAACTGATTTTGACAGATGGTTATAACACAACTCTAATCTCTACATCAAAACCATCACAAAAGAATACATCTTTCTACCACAGCAGATAGCTTAAGCACTCATGCATCACAATACATACTCACTCAACTTCAAAATCTAGCAGAAGGATTCTGATTATCCACAACAATAAGCAGCATAGTTCTACAATCCAGCATCAATGATAAAAAGTTAAAAACAGAAACTTTAACTAGACTTCAATGCAGTCCAACAAAACAAAAGAAACCCAACAAGAAAAACCAAACCCATAATCAAAAACAAGCAAAACCCAATAGAGTGGGCGGTGAAAGATGGAACCTTCAGGGGCGAAACCTCATCATCATTAGGTCCCTTGGGGTTTTGAGGTGGGCAGAGCAAGAGAGGCAGAGAGAAGAAAGAACAGACCGATAGAGTAAAGTCTGATACGAGCAGCAATCGAATCAAACGGGATTATTCAGATTGAAAACTATAATAAAATTTGAAAGGGAAAATCATGGTCCCCTCACATGAGTTTTTCGTCCACATGGTCGTTAGATTGATTGCTGCTTCAAGTATTTCAGAAAACCCTAGTTGATGTTGTTGTTCTTCTTCTTCTTCATCATTTTTACTTCTCTCCCACATAACTACTCCACACTCGCGCTCGTCCAACGCCGGCTACAGTTTTTCTATTTAAATGTTTAGGGCGTTTTGGGCTTTCAAAATTTGTAAAACAGCTGTAATCCAAAATCTTTTTAAATAATCTCTATTAATTATCGTAGAGAGGCTTAGGGCGGTTGTGAAGGTAGAACTTTGCAAATCCCCTCGATTACCCTTCAATCAACCTATTTCTGCCAGGAAAAAAAATAATAAAACTCGGGGCAGAGCAGTAATCAGAAAACCCATGTTCTCTCGCACACATCAATTTACGCAAATTTGAAACTGATTTGCAATCTTATCTTCTTCAACTGCTTACCTGTTGTAATTGGAAAAAAACAATCTGGGATCTTTGTCGTTCTCATATAATGACTCTCCGGAGAAGTGATGTTGACCGCCCTCCTCAACCACATGTCTTCTTCTTCCCTTGGACGACGGCGCTGACAGTTTCACCTCTACCACGAGAGGCTTCGAGTTTCCTCTGCTTTGATTGTTGCTTTATATCCCGTGAAAACTGATTAAGGTTGTAAATTATCTTTCCTTTTAACCTCTTTTGGATTTTGGCATTTTGGGCTATTGTTAATTCTTCTTCTTCTTCTGATTGCGATTTGTGAGAGAGACACCATGCTGTCGAGTCGGTCCGAGTCCCCAGCCAAGCGTTTCTCCGTGTTTGATTTCGACCCGAACGACGTCGTCGAGGTTGAGTCTGCCAAATCCTGCGCCAAGTTTCGAAATTCCAACAGGGCTTCCAATAAAACCAACAAGTTGAAGTTTTCCCCCATCAGCAAGTGCACCTTTCTCCAGTACTGTAATTTTCTCTCTCTCTCTCTCTCTCCAATTTTTTACTGCCAAAGAGTTGTTTGAGTTTATTTTACAGCAATCTGAAACCATGGCTATTGTGGAGAACAAAAGCTTCGACTATTTTTTATTTGGTATGTAGCTTCTAACATTTGCATACATACATATATAAATATCATGAGTGAATTGATGACATGAGTTGTTCTATGAATTCAGACTCAGACAATCAAGTAAAGTTGGATTGGTCAAGCAGATACAATATTATAGGTGGAATCGCCAGAGGGATTCTATATCTCCATCAAGATTCTCGGCTTAAAATCATACATCGTGATCTTAAAGCAAGTAACATATTGTTGGATGAGAAAATGAACCCAAAAATATCAGATTTTGGAACGGCGAGAATATTTGGATATGATCAAACTCAAGGAAGTACCAGAAGGATTGTTGGAACTCTGTAAGTATAGAACTTTGGTATATCTTTAGATACAAAAATGAGTGACATGCCTACAAGGTACTTACATACATATAGTTATACTGATGCGGCCAGTTTACAGTGGTTACATGCCTCCAGAATATGTACGGCACGGGCATTTCTCGGTGAAGTCTGATGTGTACAGTCTTGGTGTCCTGATCTTAGAGATTGTAACTGGGGAGAAGAACACTAGCTTCTATCAGTCAGACTGCGGCGAAGACCTCTTGACCTATGTGAGTATAATAAGTTCAGAATAAAAACATTTAGTTGTCACATATATGTAATGTACTACAATTTCTTAACGATTGCAGGCTTGGAAACATTGGAGGGATGGGGCACCAGAAACGTTGTTGGATTCAAATCTGAGAGGTTCTTTTTCAAGAAATGAAGTAGCCAGATGTATTCATATTGCTTTACTGTGTGCTCAAGAAGATCCAACGGAGAGACCTACAATGCAAGACATAGTTCTCATGTTGAGCAGTTACTCGGTTACTATGTCATTACCTCAGAAGCCAGCATTTTGCCTGCATAGTACATATGATTCACCAGAAGAAAGCATAGGTAATATGATGAACGCAGATATGGCTTCTTTAATGGCTTCCACCGACTCGGTAACTTCTGTGGTTGCTGCAAAGGAAGAAGTAAAGCAGGCTATTGCAGATGATCTAAATTCAAAACATTCGTCCCCGTGCGGCTGGTTCATATGTGATGATGATCAAGCTGCCGTCAGTTTCTTGGTCATTCAGGTAATGAAATAGATATTTGGTCATTCCATATTTGGACACTGATTTGATCTAATAAGTTGAGGCTCTGTTACGGATTAAGACATTTTGCTTATTATATATCTCAATATCTGGTAGTTTTTCTATATTCAACTCCTAATTCTTCTTATATTCAGGGTTCTGAGTCTTTGGCATCCTGGCAAGCAAATCTACTTTTCGAGCCCATTCAGTTTGAGGTAAGTTGTGATCTTAGATCATTGTTTGTTAAATTCTGAATTATCATCTCTTCTGGTTCCTCTCTTTTATTATTCGATGAGATTGTGAGACCAAGTTATATATTATGGTAGGTCTGAGTTTTGGTTTAGGAGACCAACTACTGTTTGGTGTTCTTTTCTTTGCGTTGAGTGGTGACCAAGCATTGTTTATGTTTTTAAAGAACCAGACAATAGGTAGTTGTAGCTAATCAACACAAATCATTTTCCTTTTACTTCATAATTCATACTGTCACAGACTATTTTGTTAAGAGTTTTACTCATCAAGATTTGTCTTTATCATCTACTGCAGCTCAATAGCCCTGAATTTTGTGTGCGGCTTAATATAAAGCATATGTAGAGAACATGGACTGAAATTTCACCATCAAATTAATGCTTGGTCTCTGGAGCTTCACGTCTTTGATCACAAAATGTTGATCAACTTCCGGGTGATTTTGAATTGCCCCAAAAATGACGAGTGGATTCTTGATGATACTCAATGCTTGATGATAGAGTCTAGCAGTGTATCTCGCCTAAAAGCTAACGACCAGAACTATTTTGACAGCATAGACACCGCAATTTGGAGAATCTTTAAATTTCACTGAAATATTGTTGACTATTATCTGTTGCAAAATTTCAAATGGAAAGGCAAGTGATACACAGTTCATTGAGTTAAAGCAGTGCACTTGGGGATGGCACTTACGGCAGTGTATATAAAGCAGTGTACTTGGGGATGGCACTTGCGTCTCTATATGGATGACTGCCTTTCCATATCTTTAGATACAAAAATGAGTGACATGCCTACAAGGTACTTACATACATATAGTCATACTGATGCGGCCGGTTTACAGTGGTTACATGCCTCCAGAATATGTACGGCACGGGCATTTCTCGGTGAAGTCTGATGTGTACAGTCTTGGTGTCCTGATCTTAGAGATTGTAACTGGGGAGAAGAACACTAGCTTCTATCAGTCAGACTGCGGCGAAGACCTCTTGACCTATGTGAGTATAATAAGTTCAGAATAAAAACATTTAGTTCACATATATGTAATGTACTACAATTTCTTAACGATTGCAGGCTTGGAAACATTGGAGGGATGGGGCACCAGAAACGTTGTTGGATTCAAATCTGAGAGGTTCTTTTTCAAGAAATGAAGTAGCCAGATGTATTCATATTGCTTTACTGTGTGCTCAAGAAGATCCAGCGGAGAGACCTACAATGCAAGACATAGTTCTCATGTTGAGCAGTTACTCGGTTACTATGTCATTACCTCAGAAGTCAGCATTTTGCCTGCATAGTACATCAGAAGAGATGGGCATGCCATCAGTATCCTCTAGATCATCAAATCAGACGTAAGTCGCACCGAACTCCAAGAGGCTACATATTTCTATGAAGAGCAGGCATATAATGCCTTAAAATCAGCACAAACGGGCTGATTACTGTCAAAGACAGCAAGAACAGGAGTATTACTATCAAAATCAGCAAGAAGAGGCATGCGTGTACTTACAATATCCAACAGAGTAATTTTTTGCTTCAGCACTATGCTGGTTAGAACAGCCTGAGTTTGATAAGCGTAAGAATAAGGAGAAATAATCAAGATCGACAACGTTCAACTCCCACACCATTTCAATTCTTAAGAAAGAAGATTAAGCTGCTGCAAACCTTGCTCATATCTCTTGCTTTAATGATGAGGGTACCAGGAGCCTTAGGGTTATAAGAGTTCTTGACCCTGACAGGAATATCGCCATCTCTAGCTGGTCTCATAGATTGTGGACGTAGAACCTGCTCAACATGTTCAAAATTTTTAAAGTACTTCTTTCTATTGGAGTGCTGTTTACAATACCAATGCAAGCTGAGCACCAAATAGATGTCTGACCTGAGCACCAAAAAATGCAAGCTCAGCTTTACTCTAACAATAGTTATTTTTGTTATCTTATGTTCTATTTTGTACTTTGAAGGGCATCTCTATATATCTAGCAGTCACTCTTGGAATGAACTTTTATTCCTCAAGTCGGGCTACTCGGACATTCAACTATCAAATTACTGTATTTATTGTTCATTTGTATAAATGTGTGATGAGGACCTTACTATGGTTTTACGGAATAATAAGAGATTAGGGTCAGTGAAAAGGCTTAAAGGAAGCAGGTTTTTTTCTTCTTCTTCTTTTCATGTGTCAAGGGAAGAAAGGAAGCAGTTAGATTATGAGTAAGGCCTAAGCACTTTTATTCGACATCAAGTTCTATAAACTTTTAATAAAATGCAATTTGTGCAAACTATCTATTTTATAATTTCTTTGCCCGAATGATGCATATGCTCTCTTCCGCAGGGGGCGTATGTGCATGTAGGAAGACTAAAAATGGATAATCATAAGTAGTAGTGCTTAATGCAGTTGGGGAGGTAGAACATTAAAAGTTGTTTTCGTGTAGTTGTATCGTTGAATATAATTGCACACTTTTAAGTATGCCATCGTTAAATCGCACGCGCGAGCGCGAGGAAGGCTAGTATTTTATAATGTAAAATATTTATTTTTTATACGTCTATGATCTTTATAATAAAGAACTGCAATTCTTATCTTGCAATTCTTTTCTTTTGTAAGTTGCAAGTATTACCTTAAATATTACTTAGTTTGTAAATTGAGCATTGTCTGTCTCCAAATAATTATGATTTGTACATTACGATAATCTAATTTCTAAATAAAATTGTACATTCAAATTAATATTTTGTTTCAACTATTGATCTTACTTCGATGATAAACTGCGCCTCAGCGCGGGAGGCAACTCTAATAATAACATCAATCATGCTCTGGTGATCAGGTGATTTTCGTGATTAGTCGTGGTCACATATCGTTAGATTTACATTCAACATATGATATCAAATTGTTTTTGTACTGTTTTTCAATAAACTACCGTAAAATACACATCTATCTGACGACAATTAACTACAACTGATCACTGGCTATTAGAACAGAATTCATAATGAGGCCAATATAGCTGTGGTTGGTCACCGTGGTTTAATTTGCCATAAAGATGATTTCTGGTGACGTTAATGCATCATCGTTCATTTTAAAAATTAGATTAAATTAAACATAAATAATATATCGAAGAAAGTCAAGAAACTATTCCATTTTTTCAAAAATTATTATCAGATTTGGAAAACCGAATATGGGAAGAGAGTTGCTCCAAAAATGAACGTTACATGTCCAAAGTAATTAAAAAACCTCTAATCACAAACATTTCCTTTTAATCCCCGAATAACTCGGACTTAAATACAAACCATTCCACGTGTGACGTGTCGCATATCCGGAGCGAGTAGAAGTCTCCGCACAGTCGCTCGAGTACTGAAAGGTCAAATCGTCAGTCTCATCACGCTGAACATAGGACAGTCCCGTACTTCCTTTCCCTCGTTTAATTTGTTCAAACTTCAAAAACGACCCAACAACTCTCTCAGTCTCTCTCTAACCTCACTTAAACACCAAATCACCTACAAAACAAAACGAAAACGAATCCAAGAAGCCAGGGTTTTCGATTTCTTCATTCTTTTTGCTCCCATTCAATTTCTGGGGATCGATGTTATGCTTCGGTCGTGAGTTAGGATTTGCGTGCAGATCGGTGCTCAGGTTTCTTGACAGATCGGTCGCCGGAGCTATGGGCTGCTTCTTCGCTTGCTTCAGAGTCAGAGACGATCGCAGTCTTCGCTCTCGTCCTCATCTCGCTTCTCACTCCTCGCGCTCGGTACGTCGTCGTTTTGCCCCCTCTTTGAATAACTTTAGCTCAGTTTTAGTTCTTGTGAATGTTAATTTGTGCTATTATGAGTGATTTGGTTGATCTTCTGTTTATTTTTGAGGAAAATATGAGAGAAGTGAATCAATTTTGAGTGGAAATGTTGATCCTCGTCTTGAATTAGCAAAAGAAAACGAGATTTAGGACTTGCTGTGCTGTTAGATTTCGATTTGTTAGCTAAGATTATCATGTAAGATGAAGATAGAAGCCTGATTGTTAGATGCTAATAAGTGTTGATTGTTTTAATTAGGGAGCTGTGGTATCTCAAAACCGGTTGTCGTCTCTATTCCTTGACCAAGGTATGTTATGTTCCCCACATATGAACTATTGTCATTAACCTGAATGTCTAAATGTTATTGAGGATTATTAATTTTTTCTTCCTTCTTTCTGTTGTTTTGTATATAACTCTGAAAGAGAAAGGAGAGTCTTCACACAGGGATACGGACAGCCCCAGTTATGGGACTCCACAAATTGACAAGGAGCTCAAGAAAGAGGTATGAGAAGCTCAACGCCACTTGTACAGTCACAGGACATATAAATGTGGAAGTATTTGTATTTTGGCCTGACTTTTGTATGTGATTTATCACTTACAAGCTATAAGTTCATAATAAAGCAGTACTGTGTGGCTTTGTCCTCTGACAAACCGACTATCAAATCATATAAGCAGTTAACATCTGATTAATTGGTTGGATAATGCAATAGTGCATACTTAGAGTTTGTGGAATGAAATAAAGCTTGTGTATGGCAAATCACTAGAGCAAAGAGCTTCTTTTCTACTGGCATGTATTTGAAACCAGCAACTATAGTCAGTTTACATAAGTGTTGCTTTTTGGCAGTCAGTGAATAGAGCTTCAAATCAAATTTTTTTGTGTTAGATTAGTCCCATCATTCCTAGTCACATTTGTTTGGTTGAGTTGTAAAATTACTAAGTTAACCATTTAAGTTCTCATACTGCTGAAAACTACTTGTTTTACTAAAGCACATGATTCTGCAGGCCAAGTTTCTTAAGGCTTGTGGTACCCTAGTGGAGACTCCAGTTGAATTTCGGAAAGCTTCAAAGCATCATGATACAAATTCGGATTCCTCAAATTTCAACGCTTGGCTTCCCAACACATCCATTACAAAGCTTCAGCAAGAGATTCAATCCGAGCAACCTCCTACACCTGTTAAACTTTTTGAAGAGTGGGGAGAGGGGCCAAAGCATACACCTATCAGGTTATCTTCTTAACTGTTGTTGACTGTGAAATTATTGTTGTTGTCTCATCATTCTGTTTGCATACAGAAAATATGGTTCCATTGTTAAAATTTCTGCAACACATAAATGAGCTGTTATCATATCAGTCACACGGTGCAGACTTCGAGAAGAACTATTTAGTATAAGTATGAACCTTGGATTCAGTGTTTTTAACTCTCTTCCAACTATTTTTGTATCTTATATTTTTCTTTCTTTAGATTGCATAGTTTCTGACATGTGTCAAATTTCATATATTTTCCGTAGTTATGAGTCAAATTTAAAGACTAATGGAAAGATCTCTATGAGCTCTACTGAAGGTAGTGGAATAGGTGCTAGCTCATCAATAAAGATACATTCAAAACAGGCTGAGAACACTGCAACTCAAACTTCACCTTCGAACTCAGCCACTGATATCCAGTGCAGGGGCAAGTCTGTTCGTTTTGAATGCGATTTTGATACATCATCCTCAAAAGGGTCTTCATCTGGTAGCAGGAGTGTAAAAATAGCTGAAACTTCAGGAAAACAGAGCATATCAAAGTTTTCAGCTTATCCAACCCCACTGACTCTTTCTGATGAGATGCAGACACCTGGAACAGTTTACCCAGCAAGCCAGGGAACTTATCCTAATGGAAAGTTTCAAATCAGGTCCCAGTATGTGTATTCAGTTCCAAACCCTGAGTGGAATGTACTAAAAGAGGAAGATTTGAACTCACATGGGTTTTTAGGTCAGCCTAGTGAGTCTCTTAAACAATTCAGAAATTCTTCATTAGGAGAGGGGCAAAATGAGATTTTATCTGGAAAAGAATTTGAGTCAAATATGTCCTCGTGGCTGAAGCCAGTGACATCTGGGGACAGGCCTATAATTGGGGGTGTTTCTACTCAAGATGATAACAATTTGAAGTTTAGAGATGTTTCAGGTAGAAATCGTTATTTTGGAAGAATTCCTGGGGACAGGCCTATAATTGGGGGTGTTGCTACTCACTGGAATGAAGATGATTCGACTCGGGTCTCTCCCAAGTGGTGGGATGGCAACGGGATTCCAAATTCAACCAATAAATACAAGGAGGTTTGTCTTATTGCCTCTTTATGTATTTCTGCAGCCTTCATCAAGAGCCATATCTGAAGTGCTTCTTTACTTTCAGGATCAGAAAGTGAGTTGGCATGCGACACCATTTGAAGAGAGGTTGGAGAAGGCATTGTCCGAAGAAAGTTTCATCTCTCAAAGGTATAACTGCTCTTTTCTAAAGCCGCAGCATGATTTCGGTATATCTTCTCTTAGATTGTAACTTGCAAACAATGTGAATTTTTGTCTTGTGAAGCCTAGTCTTCCGTCACCTGATAGGCTGTCAGGAATGCACTAAAGTATTCCACTTGGTTAATTTTGTTTGTCATTTGGCGTTCCTGATTGAGTCATGAGTATGGTCACATTGTGGATGTCCGCCTTCTCTTTCATGGTTTCTGGTTCAGTCATGAGTATGATTCACATTTTGGCTGTCTGTTGGTTTCCCACTTTTTTTTATTCTTTATGGTTTTTAGGTTTGTTCTTGCCCATCCTTATTTTGATTTGGAGAAAAGAAAATAGTTCACTTCACCTTTGAAAGGTGCAAGTGCGAACCTGGAAATATGACAGCGGTCTAAAATTGGGTATTCCTTTCAGTTGTGTGTGCATGGAGACATATCATCTTCCTCTATGGCATTCTCCTCTTTTGTGATACAATTACTTTCTATTTACTTGTGTTCATCAGAGAGCTGAGTGATTTCTATTACTTGTCTTGGCATGTTTCTCATCAGTCATCACTGCTGAAGCATTGATTCATCTCAATAAGCATACCTAACAGTCTACTTTCTTTGTTTCTGCAGAAAGCATATAGAGGGAATGCCCATAGTATTCGATGAACATGAGGAGAGTGATACTGCTCTTTCACAGTTGCAATCTTCGTCCCAGCCAAAGTCAGTTGTTTCATTTTGATGAATGACGGGCCTTTTGTTGTTTGATTTAAATGCGAATTGTTATCGATGGAGTTGATCACTTTCGACCCTAAATTTGGGGTTTGCATAATGAGTTAGAAAATTGGTGAATAGGCTAGCAAACTGATTCTGAAAGTTCTATTCTGGTGTCAAATAGTCATGGTAGTATGCTGCCGCCAGGAATGTACAGAATCAATGGAATTTTAAATCTCAGCTGTTTTACCAGATCTATTTGTGCCTCAATGTCTACTATTATATTCATTGAATGATCTTTGTGTTTAGTTTTCATAACTCAGAAGTGTGGATTTATCTAGAGCTAGTGAGTTGGTTGCTTAACGTGATGCCTCTTGGACGAGCTACGTTTTTGTACATTTGTGTCTTAGCGAGTTTTTTTGTATAGAATAAAAGAGCTGAGATCTTAAGTCTAATACTTTGAATGAAAAGAGGAGCAGTAGTTAAAAAAAACCCTAGAGCGCAGCCAACTAGTTTTTGCCCTAGTCTCGCAGCGTAGCATCCCATGGCCTCCTCAGATGGTGCATCTCACAGATTTTTGGCTGCCTTTGTAGTCACAGAACGAGGCAAGACCTATTTTTGTGTCAAAGATGCCGAAAATTCCAAGCATTATGTTGTGGGATGCTTGTTGGCGGTGAAGAAAGAAGTTAGCCCTAAAGCTTTCATGAGCACGATTGCAGGTGTGTGGGACTTGAAGAAGAGGTTGTCGATCCGGCAACATGAGGATTGTTATGTTTCTGCTTTCGATGTGGAGACCGAGAGAGATCGGATATGAATGGAAGGGCCGTGGTACTACGGCAAATCAAACCTTGTGTTGAACGCATTCGACGGAGTTGGAGACATTGGAGAGGTTTTGCCGAATCAGATCCTGGTGTGGGTCGAAGTGATGGGGCTACCACCACGGTTGCAGACGGTAACCACCGTCGGATATATTGCTGCAACTCTTGGCGAGATCATCCGAGTTGACGATCCATGTATCATGAGTGGTAAGAGGATCCGGGCCCGAATTTGGCATGACGTGCAGAAGCAGGTGAAGCAAGCTTTTCCCTCGGGGGTGTTCGACTTCGATGACATAGTGACATATGCGAGGTATCGCTACGATCACCTTTATGGTTATTGCTGAACTTGCGGCATATTGGAGCATGCCATCTCTGGAGGACCACCAGACATGACGGCGGTGGAGGAGGCCATGGCGGTGCTCCACATTCCTAACCCGAAGGGTAAGAGAGCAATTGGGGTTAGACCGGTTCGTGAGCTGTCGAGGTCTAGGGGGAATCCCGGTCAATCAGGTAATCCTAGTTTGACTAGGATTCCTACTCCCTCAATAAGAGTTGCAAGCCCTTCGGGGATATCCCTGGCTGCTCCAGTGTTCACCCTATTATTTTCGGGCATATCAACGACGGTGCTCGCCCGACAGTTAGGGACCTTCTCCTTCAAAACTCCGGAACAGGTCACACCCGGGGTTAGATTCTTAGATGCAGCAAGGCTAGTGATTAGTTCCAAAAGGAAGGAGGCTGAAAACACTCCAATGACAATGCCGAGATCAGTGAAAGTGTACCAGAGGGCGGCTCATGATCCTGTTCCGCCACCTTCGTCTAAGGGTGAGGCTCTACTCACCGCACTATGTTCATCACTCACGAATGAGTTTGGCAACATCAAGGTCTCTCCGTTGAAGAGGAAGAGGGAACATCACATGGGATCAAAGAACAAGCCAAAAGTGGTGTTGGCAGCTGAGAATGAGGCAGGAAGTAGCCTGAATGTGGCAGGTTCCCCTAAAGTCTAAAAGAAGCGTGTTACTGGAAGGAAGCTCGCGATGGGCGGTAAGGGGGTGTCGAATCCTGTGGTAACTATGACGGTGTCTACTTTTGATCAGGCAGACAGTGAAGTCCTAGTCGTAATGGTCGTGGAGACTCCTGGTGAGCCCAAGACTAGTAATCAGGTTTTTAGGCAAACATTACCTTGGTTTATCCATGTTGGTGTTCGTCTTGGCTGAGAGAGGCATGTCTTGGTTACTTGGTGTTCATTCATAAATATTTGTTCGTGAACTAGTTTAAGTTTTCTAGATTAGTTTAACAGTAGTCAATTCTCTCGAACCCTATGGGTATCTGTTGTGTAACAATGCTCCATTTTGATTATTTAAGTGCCTCTCTTTTAACGATAAAAAAAGAGAAGAGCTGAGATCTTTATTGTTACTTGAAATTAGCTCTGTTAATTTTACTATATTAATATTCGATTGATTTTACTTGCTTGTTAAGTTCACTAAATTCTAAAACTCTTTAGAGCTTCTTGTATGATCTTGTGTAAGGTGCGTGTGCATCACTCGACAGAAAAAGACTCGAATACCGTTCTAGTAATGATTTAGTGCAAAATCTATCGTTTTCAGAAAGAAAAAATAAAAAATAATAATAAGAAACATTAAAAAGTACCTCGCTACTAGGAAAATAATGGCCTTGATATGTCCAGATGGAAGAAACAATGGACCAATTTTAAAGAAAAGAAATAATGCAAATCCCGGTTTCATGTCAGGCAACTGGTGTCGACTGTCGAGGGTGTAACCCAAATCGCCACCTCGAAATTGTATTGAGGGTGAGAATGTGTAATGCTTCCGGTCTTTAGATTGAAGATGCCAACATCACCCTCTTTAAATGTGTAGTAAATACAGTTTGGCTGACAACCGGGAAAGTTTGAAGCCGAAACAGATAGCCGCGTTTCATTGTCATCCACGAACAGTCTCGTCCCCAATGTTGTTCAACTCAACTAGCTTTGGCTTGGATCTTCCATATTCCTCCTTCATCACCACCTCATAAACCGTGAACCTTCTGGTCTTGTTCCGTCCGGGTTCCAAAAATCTGTCATCCATCAATAAGTTTCCCTTTGTTGATTTTTTAAGATATATTCCACCGAGATCATCATCACTTGTGGTGATGTTTTCAGGCGGCTGTGTGCGACTCAGCACTGATAGTCGGATCGGACGGCCGTTAACGTCGTGTGACAGGAATAGAAACGGGTCTGTTGGATCGTCTTTCCAGATCGTATACACTCTGCCTCGACAATATGTTAAAGCACTTCTACCGTCTTTTTTGCAATTCCAATCCGGTTATCCTCTGTTAATAGAATACACCATAAATCTCGATATCAATCCTGGCCTAATATTTGTTATAACCACAAAGTTGTTCCAGCCCCCGCCTAGGTCTGTGGGATTAGAAGACAAGCTTAAGGTACAGGCAAAAGATGCTGGATTTGTGTCTGACATCAGCATTAATGGAGGGAGATGATGAATAGTCTCTCTTGCTGTTTGACATCAGTATTATTCCAGTCAAGTCGTTGCGAGTGAGAGTACCGTAAACTGTCTCTTTTGATTCGTTGATGTAGTGATGCGTGCGTGGCGTGTCACTGCCGGGGGCAGAATGTTGTTGTGAAGAGCGCTGCGTCTGTATCTTGCTTCTTGCCAAATGATTGGAGCGAGGAGAGAACCAACATCGCTCGTTGAGTCCTACTTGTCTTAATGTATTGCAAGACGTAAGCTTCGTGTCTCTCTACCGAGCCACAAAGAATCGATATCTTATATTCTGTGTGAATACAAAGCAGAACAATCCTAAGGATCGGACAAAGTGTTGAACACAATAGATAGGTTGACTTCGTAGATCTTTAGAATTCCCACGCTCTGTCGGGTGATCTAGATTCCTCTGATTGCCGTCGTCGTTGGTGTAGCTTGAGTGAATCTTCAAATCCTCATGCTTTGTCGGGTAGCCTAAATCCTGAATTCGTTGTCGCTGGTTGTTTACTCACTGAGGGAGTAAGTACTTGCTTGTGCGCAAATTTGTACGCAAGTGTAGATGTCCTGAATTCTTTGACAACCTCCTTTATATAAAGGCTGGTGCTCCCCATTTCTCGGCTCGACAAGGAAATTTTGATGTTTAGGAAAAAATAGATATCGGATTACTCCGGATTTCCCCAAAATATCTAAGAATCGCATGCACGTATTTCTTTCCTGATTCTCGTAGTTTTATTTTGGGCTGAATGTGGTCAGCCTGCTTTGTTTCTTAGGTCCAAAAATACTTAAGAATATTTTGGGCCCAAACAGTTGTTGTTGCTTTGCTGAAAGGGTTCACACGAGTTATAGATACACTACTGTTATGATATTTGAGTTCAGCCAACCAACCATGGCCACAGTAAATCTTGTTTTTATCCGGCTTAACATTGTTGTAGATTCTTCTTTCGGAAATGTTTGGGCCCAAAATAAACAATCTTTACTTTTATGATTTTTTAGTGATACTATTGGGCCAATGTCTGCGGCCTGAGTTGCGAAGTAACTTTTCCAAAGGAGGGAAGGATTCCTTAGCGATTTTATCATCAAGTCTTAGATTTTGGTTGAAAGACCTAGGAAGTAAGATCCCAAGCAATTACAGTCACTAAGTAAATCTAAATGTTAAGAATCTAGAGATGACTACAATAAGTTATTGTGTTTTCCTATATATAGAGAAAATCTTCACAAAAGCAGGGGATCGACATCGTATACATTCTTTGTTCTCGGCAAATCAACCTTCTCATCTCAAGAAGTTCTAGCAACCTGCGATCAAAAGATCTTCACCCGAAGGAGCGAAAATATCTGGCAATTCAAGGAAACACCTAACAACCTGCGATCAAAAGATCTTCACCCAAAGGAGCGTGAATATCTGGCGATTCAAGGAGACATATCCTTATGTTCTCAACCCTTCGTCAAGGAGATTGCTTTATTTTACATCGAAGAAGTTGTAAAGTATCAATTTTCATGGCTCCGCGAGAGACACGAAAACCATAAGTCATAAGTCACTTAGGCAAAAAGAATTCATCGGACGGGGTTGGTGCTCTCCCTGTCCCAATCGCTTTTTAGAAGACAGGTAGAGGCGAGTCTACGTTTAACGTTCTGTCCCAAAGAAGTGGCACGCCAAACATATACGCACACGCGGTCGAGAAAAGAAACAGTTTGAGACTTCTCAGTACCCTGAAATTTCTGGAGTCAAATAGGAGATGTTGTAGAGATGATGTGCATGAGGAGCGTTAGGGATGTATATCATGGGAGGACGTTCAATAAGCCTTGGCTGCCTTTCGTGGTTATACTGCTTCAAAAGAGAAAGCCATTCACCCTAGCAAAACTAGCATGGTCAATCGGTTCCAACAACTTATCCAAAATAACAAGCATTATATCTCTAGGAAGACTTGACCATCTTCTTTATGATTTAATTGATAGGTGACTAGATGCATCCAGACCATCTTCTTGTCTTGAACTCATTCTTAAGGCTTCCTCTAAGCCGGCGTAATTTTGCAAGGCTGTTGTGTTCCGTCTTTGAACCCTTTCGCAAGGCATGATCAAGTTCAACTTCGTCATCAGTAGAGCAGGTTCAGCTTCAGGTTCAGGGATGTTCGTCCTTTGATTGGTCTAGATTGGTGATATTCATCTTCTTGTTCATCTTTTTGAATCTCCAATGTTTCCAACCTTTTCATGTTGAGCTGCTCAACATTGTTCTGATTGGCCATAGAAGGTCATGCCTTGCAAGCCTGTTAGTATCCCCCTTTATATAATAAATTTCGATGGATTATCGAATTCTATTATGTATGCAATTAGGTTTTGTATTCAACACGAAATCCTAATCCTAGTTTATAATGGAAACCTATTCTTAATTCAATATTAAAAAAACATTAATGCTTCTTTTAGGGGCCGGTTTTACAGCGTTCATTTCGGAAAAGGAGGCCGGCGACAGTTTCCCGACTTTCCTCCATTTCGCCAGAAGGTTTAGAGAGGTCCTCGTATGCTTCCTTGGGACACTTTAATTATAAGTCAAATTAGAAGCTGATCATAATGACATCATGAGATTAGTCAATTGAACGAACAGCTTTCACATTGCGAGTGAGGAACACTAAAGTAACATAATTTAGTGTGTCGTATCATCATTTTTCCTTGTGTAGATCCTTCTCATGTGATGAAATACAGATTGTTTTCCCATATTTACTATATAACACAATGGTGGATTGGAGGGTTTACTGTTCATGCACTATTCATAGGGGTATTTTTGTCAACAAATTTCGAGTGTGCCAAGCGTGTGAGGGTTTGGCTGACCTGATTAATCTCTTGCGATCGTTCTCTCAGCTCACACACTCATCTATCTTCTGCAATCTGAGTCTCTCATCTGAAACCTTAGTCTTTCACATCTGAAACCTAATCGTGCCATAAGTTGATCATCGTTGCCTTTGACCTTGACAACGCTAAGCTCGGCTTCAGTGGCAGCGGCTTGCGATCTAAAATCTAATCTCTCTTTTTCGATTTGAGTCTAATTGTGCCAAAAGTTGATAATTGCTGGTTTCGACACATGACTTACACTCGAAAATCATCTTAGGTAAACTCTTTTTGATTTCTTCTTTTCGGAATCAGTCAAAAAGCTTCAAGCTTTTTTGTCTTTTTTTTCTTTGCCGAGATTTTTTCACTGATAGAAAAGTTTTGCTGTTTTTTGGTTTCTGAGAGTCTGAAGAAGAAAAGAGGATCTGGGTATCAAATACAATTGAGGGCGTATTGGGTTTCATCCCATTTTCTTCCATGAGTGTTTGGTTTTAGGCGCATTGTTTCATTGTTAGGTTTATTATGGCTGATAGGTATTACACCTCTAAGACAGACTATGTATGCGACGATTTTTGTGGAGAGGTAGTTGTTGCTCTTTTGTTTTGGGTAATGAAGAACACACTTGGGGCTTATCCCAGCTAATTGTTATTGCTTATGTATTTAATTGTGTTTGTGTAACCTTTCTCAATTTTGATGGGTTTTTTATCAGAATAGAAATAGAGATTGAATTCAGAGCTAAATCGTACCTCGCACTCATGTTCTAATTTTCGAAAGTTACTCTCTACTTCTAATTGATGTCTTCTATTTTGATCTCATATTCTCATTTTGTTTACTTCGATCAATTTGGGACTATTTGGGACTATTTCAATCATAAGAACCATTGTTTTCAGATTGGGACTATTTGGGAGATTTATTATCCATGGAACTTGGTTGTCTCTAGGTTTGATTCATTTGACTGAATATGGTTTGATTTACGTCAGTTTTAGACTATAAATTGATAAGTAAACCCTGATTATACACAAAGGTTATCCCATGGAATTTGTAGTTTTGATAGCAAAATATCGAGTAAAACAATATTTGTTTGAGGATTTGAAGAGAATGGGGAATTTATTGAGGATTTGTTTGTGTTAGCCCACGAAAATTGTGGTTTTGATAGCAAGAAGCTAACAATGGTATTCTGCAAGGTGGTTCTTGAAGATATAGTTGGATAAAGAGGGGATCTTTCAATTTCATATTTTGATTGTGCACCGATTACTATGAGGATTAGTGCATATTTTGAGGAGATATGCTATGTAAATATAGTGAAATTCATGGTTGTTGGCTTCAACCAGATTTTGAGGCTTGGTTAATTTTGCTCAAGTACAATTTTTGATTAATTTTGAGGCTTGAGGCTTCAAACATGCAGATTTTGATTAGTGCAGTTTCATGGTTGTTGGCTTTAACCAGATTTTGAGGCTTGGTTAATTTACTATATAACAATGGTGGGTTGCCAAGGTTTATTGTTTACTGTTCTGAGTGAGAAAATATTGAATTATGGCTGTAAAGAACTGTGTTGAGTAAAATGATCTATTTTTTAGATATTGATATGGTTTTAAGTTTTAACAATCTTTAAAGCAAAGTAGATGACAAAGGAGAAAATGACTACAGTGGAACTATTCCTATAATAATAGTTGTTTACATTTTCATTATTAAAGGAACTTGAAATTTGACGATTCAATAATTAGATAAAAAGCTAATGCATGCCCAGCTTGACAATAAAGGCCATCTTAATAAGAAACTGTTTCAACTACGATTGAAAGACCATAGTCTCTTCAATTTAAAATTTAGTTAATTGGTTATGCTCTATGAATATAAATTACAAGTGCTCTATATTATGAAATTTCAATTGATGCATTGAATCATGCTTTTTCATCTTAGGTTGAATACATGACTTACCTTCTGAGGAGGAGCAATGTGCGACTAAGGGAAGCAAAACAAGTTTTCTTTCTCCACTCTTCTATGACTTATCAGAAGTTTAACATTCACATCCACATCATGTCTGAATAACTTGGTATATCTGGGTTATCAACTTTCTCTTCTTTTTTTTTCTTCCTTTTTCAGTATGTTCATAATATTTAGTTACCTATTTTCTCTAATTTCAATACGGTCCTCATGTTTGGTTCATAATATTGTTCTCAATTTGGTGTGTTTGTTTCTGTGGAGTTGTTCTATGGTAGCCTTACTATGATATTCTGGGTGTTGTTTGTTGAATTAGTAAATCCATGATGGAACTTTTGATATAACTAAGATCATATCAATAATGTTAAAGTTTAGTAGGTTGTACAATTGGAAATTGGTAATATGTGCTTGAACAGTTTTGAATGACAGGTAGTTAGGGAATGTATTATTTTTGGTAAATACATCAACATCGGTATCTACTAGAAATGACTTGCATGGTATTTGTTTATTTTTGTGGTTGATAGAAAGGTAGGTGAGATGAAGTACAACTTCTGAATTTTTTTTTCCTGTTTGAAACCGTGTTTTCGTTGTTGGCATGTATGTTTTCTTTGATTTTGGTTATGCTCATTGTTTGCTCACTATAGTTGAAAGTGAGAGAGAGATAATCTGAAACTTTATATTTGGTTAGCTTTTGATTACCATATTAAAATGGGCGATGTGAGACAAATCCACATGCTTGGATCTCAGCATGATCGAAGCCCTAACCCGAATCTCGGAGGTCAGGATTTTTGATTGGTTTTTCTTTTCATTTATAAATTTATTTGGATCTAATTGAATTTTTTGGATCTTATTTCATCTTATTCTTTTTTTGGCTGCAACTTCTCTCTCTTTTGCACAGTCCATTCACTGTAACGAGCTTCGCACATAACCTGGGTATGAATTCGATTTGCTCCTCTCCTCTAATTTGGTCTCATGTTGACCTCCTTTATTTGTGTGAATTCGATTTGTAACTTTTGTTCCTGGGTATTGGTCCATTCTTTGTGTAATAGTTTTACTACCTAAATTTATAATCTTTTAAGGTGAAACTTGAATTTAATATGACTATAAAAAAAATGGGCATGTCTCTGCACTTTATTTTGTCGCATAATTTAGAACATATGTTGTGGAAAAATCAAAGTCAAACTGAAGTATTTCCATGATTATTGAAGTGTTTTTGTTGAAGTATTGATCAAAAGAGTCTTCAATATGATTTCTAATGTTACTTGCCTGCCTGCATTGCAATATTGCATAATTTTTTATTGAGAGGGAAGGGATATGTGTATCTGACAATATGAGGCTTTATTGTTTCTGCTTTCAAAGTCATGCTTTTTGGATTTCAGTTTGTCGACAAAATTTTTAGTTTTTGATCTTTATGTAGATAATTAACATGCTTCAGTAGTTCAATCAATTTTTACAATCTGCTGTATAAAAAAAGGGCATTTTATTGGGTTTAAGATCAAGTGGAGTGGCAACCCGTCATTAGTTTCTTTGTTGTTGGTCAGAATTGAGCAATTATGAGGAGTTTACTGAGTGTTTGCAAGACTGTTTTGATCTGATTAATGTCTATATTATGTAGTATAAAATATTTATATTCTTGAAAATTGTTTATTTTCTCTTTTTCTGGTTGTGTTAGACATTGTGAAAGTCGAATTAAGTCTTGTTGTTGTATTTTTTTTTATTTTAAAAGAAGCCTTAATGTGATTTTGAATTATACAGTCGTGTAAGATCTATAAAAATTATTATTGCATACCTGGCAATTTTTTTAATCATCTCCGTGCATGTGTCAATTTGTCCCCCTCACACGTGTCAACCTCTTTGATATGGTTTTTTCTTATTTTCTTTATTGCTTTCCTCAGTAGTTACTGATACTAAATTACAAGTTTGCAGTAAATAATCACACAAATTGAAAGAGCACAATTTCTTATTATCGTAGGGATTTTGATTGGTTTCTTTTTTTTTGTATAAATTTCTTTGGATCTAATTGGGTTTTTTTTTTGGCAGTGATCCACCTACAAAGGAGAGATTTATACATTGTGTGGGTAAGGTCTTTTGTTTATCTATAAGATATACATAAGCTATTTTCCAATGTTGAGCACATGTTTACCTATGGGATAGTTCTTTTGTTTTTTGATTTATGTCAATCCAAAAATAGATAAGACAGAACAATATGAAGCTGAATAAGTTTAAGCATTAATATTACTCATTCCGAATGTATTACAAATCAAATAGTTTTTAGAGTTTATATCATACCATTGTTTCTTAATGGTAATGATTTTTTCGTCTCAGGTTCTCTAAAGTAGGGGACAAAGTCAGGGTGTCTGGGGTATTCTCCAACTTGATGTTGCCGGGAGTAATTAATGAAGCAGACAAAAAAATTGTCTCTGAGTTAAAGATGCTGAATCCTGCTCTGCACATAGTGTGTAACAATATAGCTTATCTTCCAAGATATTTAAAATGACAAAAACTCTAAATCATTAAATCCGGTTCTTCATCTATGATAGACTGATCGTATATTTCTGGACTATTTGAATTGCTTAGCTCTTCAATATGTTTTCCATGGGCTATGCAGCTTATTGATATGTATAGTTTTGTTCTTTTGCATGTTGATTCGGTTATTGTATGTTTCATTTGTGTGATGTATAAATTTGTTAATGTTTTTATTTATAAGCTTAATTCTCAGCCATTTTGTGTGATTCTCTTAGGTTGCAAAAGAAGAAGTTAAGAAAAACATTGATGTTGGCCATTCATTTGACTCTAATATCACAAGTCTGGTTATACTTCTAGACACAGGTGTATCAGGTATGGTTACCTCAGGTACTAGAACTTTTTGTTTCATGGATGTATGTCTCGGATCAATTTCTGTTACTGATTTCTATGGTTCTATATTCAGACCCACCTTGATATTTATGTGAAATTGACAAAATCAATATCTGTAAATCGACAAAGACCGTCGAGTTTTTGTTTCATGGATGTATGTCTCGGATCAATTTCTGTTACCGATTTCTATGGTTCTATATTCATACCCACCTTGATGTTTCTCTGAAATTGAAAAAATAAATATCTGCAAAGCGACAAAGACCGCCGAGAATACACTGCATATATATATATATGCATATGATGTTTAATGCGATTAAACATTGGGAAGCAATCCTTATGTGCTTGCACCGTCATATATGTCATAAAATGCTATGGATTTGATAGTGCTTTTTCAGTTTTCAATAGCAGCCAAGAAGCTCAAGATTAGCCACATGACTATATATATTTTATACAAAAATTTATTATAAGAGCATGAACTCATGCAATGCACTGGCAATATGCTAATATGAACTATATTTTAAAGAACTAGATTGGTTTCTGACTTTTCATTATCGGTGAAGCAATATGTGCATGTATTTTTTTATCTAAAAGTTATGAAGATATTATTATTTGACTAACTTAGCAGTACCAAATTTGTTAAAATATAGTTTTCAATACATCAATATCTGACTAACTTCTTATAGCCAATCTAAATTGTTTGGAGCTATCATCAATAATCCGTTTTTAGCTCAGACATTTTGGATTTAGTACAGTTAGTATTTTGGATTTAGTTTGATACATGTTTTCTGTTGAGAATGAATTTTTGATGATTTGCATGTTCTTTTATGGTATGGATTTCAGCGTTGGTGTTGGAGCTTAATTAATAGTTACTACCTCGATATGTTGTTTTCGTCGTGGCTATAGTGTAGCTATTTTTTAATTCGTGAGTTAGGTAGTTTGGATCATTATTAACGATTAATTGTTTGAGAAAAATGTTGAACTATCGTTGCATCATCCAAAAAGCTTTGCTCGAGGTTCTGACGGCCGGACCCATCTCTTGCTCGAGTAACTCACTGCCCGATGCAGGTGCTCTAAGAATAAAAGTGGAACATATAAATGTACCAATTAACAAAGGGAACATGAATACATTTATGTAGTGTACATTGCATTTATTTTGATGTAATCATAACTCAAATCACAGCCCCATGCTTGACCACGTCCTGGACCATCACCTGTTAGAAAGAAATAAGCGTATCAAGTACGATGCATACTGATAAATAATAAAGGTCTTTGAAGAGGCTCATGGAGATGGAAGTTTTGCATACAAAAGAGGTTTATCATTTATATTCCGCTATGATTTTATATCATTTTATCTATCATCTGACTTGCATATGCTTCGCATAATTCAGAAACTTACCTATAGATACATTGATCGGAACTGGTAAACAATGCTTGAACTTTTCTATTGGCTTGGTAAGACAATCAGTCACATTGTCATCAATGTGAACCTTCTCCACAATAATATCTCCAGATTCTACCCAATCTCTAATTCTATGATAGTGAACTTCAATGTGTTTTGTCCTTGCATGAAACACTTGATTCTTTGTTAAGTGAGTGATACTTTGACGGTCACACTTCACAATCACGTCCTTTTGCTGAATCCTAAACTGACTCGCCAGCTCATTCAACCAAATAGCTTCCTTAGAAGCCTCTGTTAATGTCATATACTCTGCCTCAGTAGTAGATAAAGTTGTGAATGCTTGAAGAGTTGCTTTCCAACTCACAGGTCCTCCTCCACAAGTAAAAATATAACTTGTTGTAGACCTTTTTTTTATCTAAGTCTCCTGTATAATCTGAATCCACGCATGCTACTTCTTGTTTTCTCTCAAACATGATTCTAAGTTGCCTAGTACCTAAAAATCTACTTCACCGCTTCCCAATGAAGCTTACCTGAATTTGACATGTACTTAAAGACAATGCTCCACGCTTGAGCTAAATCTAGTCTTGTACAAATCATTGCATACATGAGACACCTTACTGCACTTGCATATGGAACATCCTTCATCCTTCAATCTCCTTTTGACTTGATGGCCTTTGCTTTACACTTAGCTGAAAATATCCATCTAATGGAACAAAAACAACCTTTGGTTCATCCATGTTGAAGCATTCAAGTACCTTCAGAATGTACTTTTCTTGTGGCAGCCAAATTTTGCCTATGTCTCTGTCCCTCCTTATTCAATTCCAAGGATCTGTTGTGCAACTGCCAGATCCTTCATGTCGAACTCAACTCCTAGTTGCTTCTTCATTTCTTCAATCTTCGACATATCCTTGCATGAAATTAGCATGCCATCTATATACAGAAGTAGTAGAATGATCTCCCGATCTTCGAATACATTGTAATAAACGCAGCAGCCATGTAGACATCTTGTGTGGCCTATTTTCAGCATGTATGTGTCAAAACGCCTGTACCACTACCTTGATGATTGCTTGAGCCCATATAGTGACTTCTTCAACTGACATACAAGATTCTTCTTTTATGTTTCAACCGCTCAGGAATTAATAACGATGAAGCGGAACGTTGCTTAGTTGCGGATTGTCAACGTAGAGCAAATTAACCGATATAGAAAGTTGCAATCCAGGACAAACTAGACTCTCTTACAAACGGCAAGTTTTTTGTATGGTAGTGCTATGACCATCGAATGGTAAGTCAGTTAGACACAAATGAGTTTTTGTTTGGAAGCATAATGAGAAGAACTTGTGGCGCAAGATTTTCTCAATGTCTTAGTATTGATTATGAGGAGATGTATTCTCCAGATATGGACATCATTACTTTGTGCTACCTTATCAGTAGTGTCTGAAAATACTGAGTATGCAGCTTATGGATATAATTACAACATATCACTATGGAGATCTTGACTTCGAGATATACATGAGAATGCCAGTTGGCATGGTTATAACCAATTCAAGTAACTCTAAACCACTACTTTAAATGACTATTTGATTGTGAAGGAATACAAGAATGATAAGTTATGTCCATGCGTATTTATTAGATAAACAAGTTATTTGAGATGATAGACCTTGTTAGGACTCGATTTTTTCTTGGTTTAGAGATGGAACATTGAAAGGACCCAAACTCGATTTAGCTACCTAAATCAAAGTTAAGCCCTAATGACCTTATTAACATGGTTCCTAAACATACTATTCAAAATCATAAAAAAGAGATTCTACAAACCAATATTCGTCAATTAAGTAAACTGACTCTGATATCAACTCAAAGCTACCCAATACTGAAAACATAATATTATTTATGACATCAGAGTATCTAGACTTCTAACTAACTGTAATAGCTGAAATACTAACTCGTACGATCATCTTTGGATTCTACGACGGATAATGATATGCCTCGAATTGCATGCGCACCTGACCTCCAAAGAAACTCTGCAACCTGGGCGATTTGAATTGAAGGACCCAGGAGAAAAACATATAAAAACTAGAAAACTGTTAAAGTGAGTGAACAAAAAACAAAAAAATTTAATTAATGTAAAACAATGTATTTATGCCTTTTTTCCTAAATAAAGAACAATAAATACAGCAAGTCCAAGAAAAAAAATAGCATGTGTGTGAAGGCTGACTAGAGCGTGATTCCTCTAGCCATCTTATCATCCTCGTATTTGTAGCCGGATCTAGTAGTCTGAAGTGTCTCACCGAAGGCTACTCTCCGTGATTAGTGATCAGCCGGATGGCCTATCATAATCGTAGCCGGATCTAGGATCGTGAAGTGTCCCGCCGGAGGCTACTCTTGGTGATCAGCCGGATGACCTATGCATCGATACATTAACATAGACATATCATGTGGGAAAAATCATAAAAACATAACATAGATGCCTCCGTGCATAACCATAAACATGAGCATAAATCATATCATAAGCTTATCGAAAATAAAATTCAAAAACATAATCTTAGACTTGCAACGATCAGTGAAAAACAAATTGGCCACTCACCTGAATCGTAAGAAAAATAATCGTTGATCCACTAACTCGAGAAATGTACTTGGCGATCATAAGCCAATCAAAGATCTAATTTAATTAATACAATATTCTAATCAAACAACTAGAGTAAATAAGGAATCCGAGATGATTCGTATCTCAAATACTCACATTCCATCCCTTGATAATAAAGTGCCGCTACTCCGCCACATCGTGAATTCACTCACATTTAAGTGCCTTGACTTCCAAGCTCCATAGAACGGTGAGCCTTGACTCAACACACGATGAAAGATCGTGTTAAAAGTGTCGAGTCACATCTAAATCATATACATACATTGAAACGTAACGCAATTTCCCAAAACATATGAAACTACATAAGAGTTATACGAAAATAGCTAAAGAAACTTCCCGTGAGGAAAATGGTATTCTGGTTGCCAGAGCTGCGTCGTGCCCGACGACGCATGGGGCTCATGTGCCACCATTTGCGATGGCTGGAATCCAAGCCACTCAAAAACAGTCGACCTGCATATCAAATTCAAGATCACATCAAGCCAAATAACTTTCTAATACAACTCAAATCCAAAAAATAACTGGAAAGCATCGAATTTTACCATTGAAGTTTAAAACCCCCGTCGAATTTTCAAGTGGACCATCCGATGTTGTCAGGTCATGGCGTGACCCAAGATGAGTTCCGACTCCTAAGCTAATGGGCTTCAAAATCCCTATGATTTCGCTGTCCAAATCCTACTGTGGCTCCGTCATCAACAATGACAGGGGCTCGCTGCAAAAAATCTCATCGGTTTCCTCTCTGCATATCATGCATGGCCTAATTGAGGATGGAGAAGAAGATAAAGGAGGGAGAGCTGTCGAATCCAACCGAAATCACGACCAGAGGTTGTATGTCGCCGGCGAAGTGAATCGGCGACGTCTCCGTCGTATTTCTCCTTGACGAAGACAACAATTCGCATAATATGGGCTTCATCCCAACTAGATAGACCTCTAAAATATTCCCATCAAATGGATGGCCTAGATTTAATGTAAAGAAGATCAAATGGTCCCAAAAATTTAACCGATGGTAGTTTTCTAACTTACTTACTTTTCACTTAAAACTTCTAAAATTCGTAAAAATTAGCTCGAAACTCCAAATAATCCGATAAAAATACGTACGAGATCACAATAATTTTATCTACAACATTTGTAAAGAAAGTTGAGCAAAATTCAATACCTATAAAATGCCAATTTTCTAGTTCACCATGATTGACGAATCTCGATAAGCGTGACTATGATGATTAACTCGTTAATCAACTTGGCTAATGACGATTATCACGCTAATTTGAGTTCGAGTCGTTATAATATCGAGTTGGTTGAATTCTTATTCACCAGTTTACTTATGTCCAAATCCGACAATGGACAAAGCACACCCTTTTAGCACACTAATGATTGTTTGCAGTTCGGAACCCAAAATGATCAATTTCATCCGAATAATAATGTTGAGAAACTTTTGGAATTAAAATTTCATATCTTAGTGTGGGTGGAGCTTGGTTATATAGAACTTAGTGCACACATTTAGACATTGCTACGCAAAGTCATTGGTTTGGAGTAGAGCATAATTTCAGGTACTTGAAGGGATCCATTGACTTGGGCCTATTCTTTCCCTACAAAGAAGTAAGTCTACTTGAAATTCCTGAAAAATGGATGGTTGAATCGCCGATTGTAGATTCTGAGATTTTCAACCCATCAAGTGGTTCTCTCGACCAGTCGAATGGTAGCCCCTAGATCGATCAAAACATGTCTCTCGACGCGTCGAGAGAAACCTTTGACTCGTCGAAGGATGTTCCGACTGAAAGCATTGTAACCTAATTCAGTACGGTCCTCTACTCAGAGACATCATGTGATGTCTTGGTTGGTTTTACTACTGATGAGTATCTCTCTGACCCACATAAAGGAAATTCTCAAAAAGGTTATGCATTCACCATGGGAAATACGACAATTTATTAGAGATCAACAAAGTAAACCTTTTTTACTACTTCCTCGAATCATTCTGAGCTTATAGCTTTACATGAAGCAGTTAAAGAGTGTGACGACCTGACCGTAGTCCAAAATCATAAACTCTAAATATATATATATAAATCGAGGAAGTACTTGATCCAAAAGTAAACTTAAACTAATCTAGAAGAAAACCTATCCAGAAAATTTGTTACGATGAGACGGTCGTAACGATATATGACACACCTAATTTCTTCATCGGCCTCACTGTCACTAACAGAGACACGCGTCACCGTCACCCACACACTAGCGATGAAGCCTAAATGACAAACAAACCTCACGACTATTTTCGTATCTACGATAGGAACCTAACGGTATATCACACACCCTGTTTCCGGAAATAATTTTTCGGCCGCGCGCCACCACTGGTGGAAAACTCTTGACAAACCTTTCAAACTATCTAACTATACCAAAGTCCAATTCTCCACGATTCCGGCTGAAAAATACGTCAACAAACCGTAAATCATAAACTCGCCGAAAATCATTTCCAACGAGGTAGTGGAGCCCTCAAGCCACGATTGAGCTCGTGGCTGGCCCCAATCGGACTGCGAGTAGGCAAAAAGCAAAACCTCTTAGACCCTAGCCCCTAAACGCTATCAGAATCCTCCATCCAAGGCGAAGACCAACAATGCGCTCACCAGAAATCGTTCGATTTCCCAAGCTAAACTTGCACCAAAATCAAATCACAACACATAAGCACAATCACCGCACCAAACCCTATCGATTCTTACCCAAATCATTATCGAAGACCTCGTCGGCAACGATGACGAATTATACCCGAAACTCTAGATTTTTTGAACCTATTGAATCTCTTCTCTTCAACCTCAAAGACATCGATCAAGGCCGAAAATGGTTAGAGGAGGCCGACCCGCGTGGAACCCAACCAATTTTGTGGTCGGAGGTGGTCGGACAGCGTTGCACCACCGCACCGAACATAACCTTTTTTCTCTCTCCACGGGAGGGAAAGTTGACCAAAAGTTGACCCACTAGACTCAATACTGACTTTCCAAAACGAGAAAGTCCTATTTATACCCATCCATTTACGGAAAGTTATTACGACAAACTTCCGTTGATCGTAACTTGTCGTAACTCCGTTTTCGGCATTTCTCGCTTCTACGGACTCGTCTCGATAAATTCTACGACTTCTACTCAAAATCAACCAACTTCGTCAATCCAATAAAAAGTCAACTTGAGACTTTTAAATATATACTGACGGTAAAAACGTGGCCAGTAAATTGAACTCGAATAATTCATAAATATTAACGACTATATATAAAGGTCATAGTCTTACAATCTATCCTTATTAAGATAATTTCTTCCTCGAAATTACAAAACAAAGATTTCAGAAAATTTCTGCAAAAAATAGGGTAGTCTCCTTTAAAAGTAGACTACCCAAAACCTATTGAAAGTCCAGACACTTCAATAATGCAAATCTCAACATATATCGAGAGTCACTGATGCTCATCCGAATTTCTCAACTATCAACAGAATTTCAAATCATATATCTATAACATATCGAAAATTTTAAACCAAATTCTAAAATTCTAAGTCGTCAAAATTAAATAAATTAAATATAAATAATCACGAATGATAATATAATCAATAAATCATTAACTAATATAACGATTCCCTTGTTTGTTGTTTCGATAAAATTGATAATCATTGTTTCAAATTTTCAATCATTGTATTACTGCGTAAACACGGAATATTATAATCACACTCGTGCTCGTTTCACGTGTTCAAATTGTATTGTATCTCATACTCATCGAATGAGTTTCAGATTATATAATCACACTCGTCACACGAGTAAATATTATTTTCTTAATTTCGTCTTTCAAGTTCAAATCATCTAATGTTTGTATGCTCATCGTGTGGATGGAAATTATATCGTCATGTCTGTCGCGTGGACAAATATTACATCTCAAGTTATATCGTATATCATATTGCTCATCTCGTGAGCTCAAGTCTCAAATCACAGGCTCGTCTCTCAAGCTCATATCACACATCTCAAATTACATCTCAATGATTCGTTTCACGTTTCAAGTTATTGTTTTACTTTTCGAATCGTATCGTTATATATCGTATACTCTTGAATTAAGAAAATCGAGAACACCCCGTCCACGAGGGTACTCATTTAGTCTCATATCATCAAATATAATAATACCTTGAATTAGAGAAACCGAGAACACCTCATCCGCTGATGGATTCATATAATCTCATATCATATATCACCTCGAGTTAAGGAAATCAAGGACACACCATCTAAAGATGGTAATCATATGTATATATATACTCTCCAGTTAAGGAAATCGAGAACACCCCCCGAGTTAAGAAAATTGAGGACACCACCTGAATTGTCGCCACCGGTGGCGGTGTGGCCTACGAAGATATTAGATATGTCTTATATCATTAGGATCGTTTCGTCGTAAAAGATCTGTATAGTAGATTCTTCGACTAGTTGAGTCGAAGTTGATTTCTAATCGAGTACTTCTTCGATTTATCTGACAGATTTTTGATTTTTACGATATTTAAATGGGTCGGGTCATCACAAGGAGTGTGTTTGACTTAGGTAAGTTATACACCACATTTGAGGGTTAGTGGATTAGTATCTACTACGACAACACCAACTTGCATATTTGAGTGTAATACGGCTTGCATTGAATAAATGAAGTTGGGTTACATTAAAAGTGGTCATACTAAACATATTTCGTCAAAGTACTTCTTGAATCAGCAACAACAACCGTTACTATATATCCATGTGAACCGATTTGGTTTGGCGGATATTGCTGCAGACTTGTTCAACAAGTTTCTACCAAAATCTACATTTGTGAAACATGTGAGACATATTGGAATGCAAAGACTATCTGAACTCTAAGATTGAGTTATTGATTAGGGGGAGTTCATTTCGTAGACATCAGGGGGAGTTTACATCACATGTTGTCGCTTTTGTAGTTGATGCGTTGTATTTTTTTTTCCCTTAGACAAAATTTTTATTTTACTCATGAGATTTTTGTTTCCTTGACAAAGTTTTTAGTGAGACAACAAATTATACATTATATATTAGGATCACAACAGAAGGAGGAGTGTTTAAGGAGAAATATTCCTAGTATCTCAGTGTGTCTTGTACTAATTAAAATATAAATAAATATTATTTTAATCTCTAATTTATAAAAATATTAATTATAAAAAATTAATTGTAATACTTAGATTTAAGTATAATTTCAGTCTAGTATCTATTTACTTACAACTAGCCTTCCTGCACGCGCATATGCGCGTGCCAAAGGCGTCGCGCTCGCGCGTGCGATTTAACGATGGCATACTTAAAAGTGTGCAATTATATTCAACGATACAACTACACGAAAACAACTTTTAATGTTCTACCTCCCCAACTGCCTTAAGTACTACTAATGATTATCCAATTTTAGTCTTCCTACATGCACATACGCCCCCTGCGGAAGAGAGCATATGCATCATTCGTGCAAAGAAACTATAAAATAGATAGTTTGCACAAATTGCATTTTATTAAAAGTTTATAGAACTTGATGTCGAATAAAAGTGCTTAGGCCTTACTCATAATCTAACTGCTTCCTTTCTTCCCTTGGCACATGAAAAGAAGAAGAAGAAAAAAACATGCTTCCTTTAAGCCTTTTCACTGACCCTAATCTCTTATTATTCCGTAAAACCATAGTAAGGTCCTCATCACACATTTATACAAATGAACAATAAATACAGTTATTTGATAGTTGAATGTCCGAGTAGCCCGACTTGAGGAATAAAAGTTCATTCCAAGAGTGACTGCTAGATATATAGAGATGCCCTTCAAAGTACAAAATAGAACATAAGATAACAAAAACAACTACTGTTAGAGTAAAGCTGAGCTTGCATTTTTTGGTGCTCAGGTCAGACATCTATTTGGTGCTCATCTTGCATTGGTATTGTAAACAGCACTCCAATAGAAAGAAGTACTTTAAAAATTTTGAACATGTTGAGCAGGTTCTACGTCCACAATCTATGAGACCAGCTAGAGATGGCGATATTCCTGTCAGGGTCAAGAACTCTTATAACCCTAAGGCTCCTGGTACCCTCATCACTAAAGCAAGAGATATGAGCAAGGTTTGCAGCAGCTTAATCTTCTTTCTTAAGAATTGAAATGGTGTGGGAGTTGAACGTTGTCGATCTTGATTATTTCTCCTTATTCTTACGCTTATCAAACTCAGGCTGTTCTAACCAGCATAGTGCTGAAGCAAAAAATTACTCTGTTGGATATTGTAAGTACACGCATGCCTCTTCTTGCTGATTTTGATAGTAATACTCCTGTTCTTGCTGTCTTTGACAGTAATCAGCCCGTTTGTGCTGATTTTAAGGCATTATATGCCTGCTCTTCATAGAAATCTGTAGCCTCTTGGAGTTCAGTGCGACTTACGTCTGATTTGATGATCTAGAGGATACTGATGGCATGCCCATCTCTTCTGATGTACTATGCAGGCAAAATGCTGGCTTCTGAGGTAATGACATAGTAACCGAGTAACTGCTCAACATGAGAACTATGTCTTGCATTGTAGGTCTCTCCGCTGGATCTTCTTGAGCACACAGTAAAGCAATATGAATACATCTGGCTACTTCATTTCTTGAAAAAGAACCTCTCAGATTTGAATCCAACAACGTTTCTGGTGCTCTATCCCTCCAATGTTTCCAAGCCTGCAATCGTTAAGAAATTGTAGTACATTACATATATGTGAACTAAATGTTTTTATTCTGAACTTATTATACTCACATAGGTCAAGAGGTCTTCGCCGCAGTCTGACTGATAGAAGCTAGTGTTCTTCTCCCCAGTTACAATCTCTAAGATCAGGACACCAAGACTGTACACATCAGACTTCACCGAGAAATGCCCATGCCGTACATATTCTGGAGGCATGTAACCACGGTAAACCGGCCGCATCAGTATAAATATATGTATGTAAGTACCTTGTAGGCATGTCACTCATTTTTGTATCTAAAGATATGGAAAGGCAGTCATCCATATAGAGACGCAAGTGCCATCCCCAAGTACACTGCTTTATATACACTGCCGTAAGTGCCATCCCCAAGTGCACTGCTTTAACTCAATGAACTGCGTATCACTTGCCTTTCCATTTGAAATTTTGCAACAGATAATAGTCAACAATATTTCAGTGAAATTTAAAGATTCTCCAAATTGCGGTGTCTATGCTGTCAAAATAGTTCTGGTCGTTAGCTTTTAGGCGAGATACACTGCTAGACTCTATCATCAAGCATTGAGTATCATCAAGAATCCACTCGTCATTTTTGGGGCAATTCAAAATCACCAGGAAGTTGATCAACATTTTGTGATCAAAGACGTGAAGCTCCAGAGACCAAGCATTAATTTGATGGTGAAATTTCAGTCCATGTTCTCTACATATGCTTTATATTAAGCCGCACACAAAATTCAGGGCTATTGAGCTGCAGTAGATGATAAAGACAAATCTTGATGAGTAGAACTCTTAACAAAATAGTCTGTGACAGTATGAATTATGAAGTAAAAGGAAAATGATTTGTGTTGATTAGCTACAGCTACCTATTGTCTGGTTCTTTAAAAACATAAACAATGCTTGGTCACCACTCAACGCAGAGAAAAGAACACCAAACAGTAGTTGGTCTCCTAAACCAAAACTCAGACCTACCATAATATATAACTTGGTCTCACAATCTCATCGAATACTAAAAGAGAGGAACCAGAAGAGATGATAATTCAAAATTTAACAAACAATGATCTAAGATCACAACTTACCTCAAACTGAATGGGCTCGAAAAGTAGATTTGCTTGCCAGGATGCCAAAGACTCAGAACCGTGAATATAAGAAGAATTAGGAGTTGAATATAGAAAAACTACCAGATATTGAGATATATAATAAGCAAAATGTCTTAATCCGTAACAGAGCCTCAACTTATTAGATCAAATCAGTGTCCAAATATGGAATGACCAAATATCTATTTCATTACCTGAATGACCAAGAATCTGACGGCAGCTTGATCATCATCACATATGAACCAGCCGCACGGGGACGAATGTTTTGAATTTAGATCATCTGCAACAGCCTGCTTTACTTCTTCCTTTGCAGCAACCACAGAAGTTACCGAGTCGGTGGAAGCCATTAAAGAAGCCATATCTGCGTTCATCATATTACCTATGCTTTCTTCTGGTGAATCATATGTACTATGCAGGCAAAATGCTGGCTTCTGAGGTAATGACATAGTAACCGAGTAACTGCTCAACATGAGAACTATGTCTTGCATTGTAGGTCTCTCCGCTGGATCTTCTTGAGCACACAGTAAAGCAATATGAATACATCTGGCTACTTCATTTCTTGAAAAAGAACCTCTCAGATTTGAATCCAACAACGTTTCTGGTGCTCTATCCCTCCAATGTTTCCAAGCCTGCAATCGTTAAGATATTGTAGTACATTACATATATGTGAACTAAATGTTTTTATTCTGAACTTATTATACTCACATAGGTCAAGAGGTCTTCGCCGCAGTCTTACTGATAGAAGCTAGTGTTCTTCTCCCCAGTTACAATCTCTAAGATCAGGACACCAAGACTGTACACATCAGACTTCACCGAGAAATGCCCGTGCCGTACATATTCTGGAGGCATGTAACCACTGTAAACCGGCCGCATCAGTATAACTATATGTATGTAAGTACCTTGTAGGCATGTCACTCATTTTTGTATCTAAAGATATACCAAAGTTCTATACTTACAGAGTTCCAACAATCCTTCTGGTACTTCCTTGAGTTTGATCATATCCAAATATTCTCGCCGTTCCAAAATCTGATATTTTTGGGTTCATTTTCTCATCCAACAATATGTTACTTGCTTTAAGATCACGATGTATGATTTTAAGCCGAGAATCTTGATGGAGATATAGAATCCCTCTGGCGATTCCACCTATAATATTGTATCTGCTTGACCAATCCAACTTTACTTGATTGTCTGAGTCTGAATTCATAGAACAACTCATGTCATCAATTCACTCATGATATTTATATATGTATGTATGTAAATGTTAGAAGCTACATACCAAATAAAAAATAGTCGAGGCTTTTGTTCTCCACAATAGCCATGGTTTCAGATTGCTGTAAAATAAACTCAAACAACTCTTTGGCAGTAAAAAATTGGAGAGAGAGAGAGAGAGAGAGAAAATTACAGTACTGGAGAAAGGTGCACTTGCTGATGGGGGAAAACTTCAACTTGTTGGTTTTATTGGAAGCCCTGCTGGAATTTCGAAACTTGGCGCAGGATTTGGCAGACTCAACCTCGACGACGTCGTTCGGGTCGAAATCAAACACGGAGAAACGCTTGGCTGGGGACTCGGACCGACTCGACAGCATGGTGTCTCTCTCACAAATCGCAATCAGAAGAAGAAGAAGAATTAACAATAGCCCAAAATGCCAAAATCCAAAAGAGGTTAAAAGGAAAGATAATTTACAACCTTAATCAGTTTTCACGGGATATAAAGCAACAATCAAAGCAGAGGAAACTCGAAGCCTCTCGTGGTAGAGGTGAAACTGTCAGCGCCGTCATCCAAGGGAAGAAGAAGACATGTGGTTGAGGAGGGCGGTCAACATCACTTCTCCGGAGAGTCATTATATGAGAACGACAAAGATCCCAGATTGTTTTTTTCCAATTACAACAGGTAAGCAGTTGAAGGAGATAAGATTGCAAATCAGTTTCAAATTTGCGTAAATTGATGTGTGCAAGAGAACATGGGTTTTCTGATTACTGTTCTGCCCCGAGTTTTATTATTTTTTTTCCTGGCAGAAATAGGTTGATTGAAGGGTAATCGAGGGGATTTGCAAAGTTCTACCTTCACAACCGCCCTAAGCCCCTCTACAATAATTAATAGAGATATGCATGAGTGACAAACTAAAAAATAAATAAAGAGAAATTTTAAGTTGGCACAATTTCAACATGTTATCTAATATATACATGAATGACATGTCTAATTCACCCCCAAAAAATGGCGGTATGAAGTAGTCTCGTCCGAAGTGTCAAAAAAAAGTCTTCTTATAATCAGTGCGCAAATAACACTTTGATGTCTTCGTAATCTATTGTTACAGCAAAAACAAAAAAAACAAAAAACGTTTAATATCAGTTGCATTTCAATGTAAAATATCAGTTAACTTAGCTCAAAACGTCATGTAATGTGTAAGAGATGAGATGCCTACCAATCATTGTTGTTGTGAAGCTTTAATACTCAGTTTCAGTGTCACTTTGACATTCGAAAAAAATCTTAAAGGTAAATTTTGATTAGTTAATTTGACTCACCAATAAATAGATTCAAGAATTCTGGTTATTGGGTTTAGCTTACCTTTTAAGAGAGATCATCTGATCGAGAAGAAAACAATGAATAATTGCAATGAAATTCATTTCAATTCAATTCACAGAGAAAAAAATTCATTCACATACAGGCATACTCAAAGCTCTTTGATCTACAGGAAAGAGAGAAATTATTAATAATTGACCAATTAAAGTACAGAAAATGAAAACAAAAACTAAACTATAAAAGCAATATAAAAAACACACAACAACACCAAATGGAATATGAAAGCTTGGGTTTGATCAATTCACACAAAACAGATAATAACTGGATAAGATAATAGACCAACCTCCAATTTTTTTTCTTTTTCCATACACAAGTGATCTGTAAATCGAGGTCGAGTTCCTGAGGTTCAAACGAAATTAGTCCACTGATATTCATCCTGCAAATAAATATCTAATTACCTAAGTTATATATGAAACATACTATATAAAAAAAACTCTCTGATCACATTCCTTCTTTTACCTGTTGCGTGAATGCACGCTACAAGAAATGAAGATTGTATTTTCTGATCAAATGATGGCGCCATTTAGCACCCTCTAATAAGACAAAATCTGATATAGCACTTCCCTACATTTTAACGTCATTATTCATAAACCAAATCTGGACCTTGTGGACTCTAAGAAGATGAATTAGTTTTTGTAATCTTACTATTAGTCTCTTGCAAGTATCTTGAACGCACATAGTTTCGTTAGAGCTTTCTGCAACGCCAGGATCATCATAATAGAGCATTCTTTTAATAAAAGAGAAAACTCCATGTCATTTTATTTCCTTCAACAATTTCTGCTTTTGTTTGTCTAGAAATTACACTGAATTTTAGAAAGAGATGGGGGAAACCTATGAATCATAAATTCTTATGAATCATATTAATCTCTTAAATAATAATCATATTCAAATCAGAAGCATAACCACTGTTTAACCAATCGAACCCAAACTCAACAGCCATGACATAAAATCTATAATTGAATAGTCCACGCCAAATGCGCGGTATTGCTAATATACGTTAAAAAGAGTCGAAAATGATGCATAAATGATATTAGGATTTAGGTAGAAAATATACGTTAAAAAGAGTCCGAAATGATGCATAAATGAGATTATGATTTAGGTAGAAAATTTTGTTAAAGATGAAACTTGTTAAAACAAAAAAAGTTAATGTGGAAAATTTAGGCAAAATCTATATAAATTTTTTTTATTGTAAATTTTAACTTAAAAAAAAAATTATATTGTTAAAAAATAATACTGTGAAAATGATGTGTGAATATTAAAAAATAAAAGTAAAATTACAACTGTTAAAATGTAAAACACAAAATTGTAAAAAGGTTAGGCAAAATGTTAAAGTAAAAAATTGAACCATAAAAGTAAAAAAAATAAAATTTATAACCGTAAAAAAAATTGATAGAAAGTTATAGTAAAAAACTAAAACTATAAAAATAAAAAAGTAGAACAAAAACTGTAAAAAAAATGATAAAAGTGAAAGTAAAAAAGTAAAATGTAAAGTAAAAGTAAAATATAATACTATAAAAATTGTTAAAAATAAAAATAAAAATAAAAAAATAATACAATAAAAAATGTAAACAGTAACTATAAACAGTGTGCTTTACATAAAAAATATGTTTATAAAGTTTTAATAAATTCATCCAAGCAACTGAAGCAAGTGTTTTGACGTAGGAGAAATGAGCATATAAGAACAAATAAGTATTACATGAGACAAAGTGAGTTGACTCAGGTGGTAAGAAAATCACTACTTATAAATGTATACTACTAGTTGAGAAAAAAGTTATTACATGAGATTTGTTCTTTTGTTGCATGCAAACAGACATTGAATTAATCATATAATATTAATTAAGTAATTAAGATAAAGATTAGAGGTGAAAACAAAACTCAAATCGATAAGCTGTCTTCTCCTCTTCTTCTTAATTGTTTTGAAATCATCACTGAACTATTCATTTAGATTTACTAATTACATACGATTTTGAATTAATTTTGTACCTCTTAATTTTAATTTCTTATATAACAACCATAGACAATTATTCATAGTTACTGTTGAAAGAGAATATTTTAATCTTTTCAGACTAAAACTTTTTATAATTATAGATTTGTCTCTCTCTCACACACACCCGCAATAATGCGGGCTACTTTACCGGTTCCTAAACGCTTAGAGCATCCGCACCGGTGAGCAAAATTTGTTCAAGCAAATGGTGGACTCCACCACAAATTGCTTGCTCAAGCAAAATTTGAGCAAGAGCTCAAGCAAATTTTAGGACACAATATATGTCTTGTTTGAGAGCATCCGCACCGGTGAGCAAAATTTGCACAAGCAAATGGTGGAGTCCACCACAAATTGCTTGCTCAAGCAAAATTTGCTCTTGCTCTTGCTTGAACAAGAGCAAAATTTTGCTTGAGCAAGCAATTTGTGGTGGACTCCACCATTTGCTTATGCAAATTTTGCTCACCGGTGCGGATGCTCTCAAACAAGACATATATTGTGTCCTAAAATTTGCTTGATTTTGCTTGAGCAAAGCTTTTGTGGTGGAATCTACCATTTGCTTGAGCAAGATTTGCTCACCGGTGCGGATGCTCTTAGATGAGTTATGTTGAATATTGACCAATAAAACTATCAATTATTAATTATATATATACTTTAGTTTCTACAAATATCTCATAAGTTTGATTAGGACAAAGTTGCGTGCAACGGTAAAAATCAAATGCTAGCTATACAAATAGTCATATATATGATGAAGCCAAGTAGATAGGTGCATTTTAGTGTATATAGGTTAGTATACATATGCAAAGTGTGGTGACTAAAACCATGTTAATTTTGTTTCAGTTCTACCACAATTCGTTACTACAAAAGTTCACGATTCTCACACTTTTGTCCTTTCGATAAGCAACGTACATATGATTAATTCATAGATTGATATAACGTGACTGCCATTTCGGTATGCATTTAATTTGTTTCAACTTTCAAGTTGGATCGGTGTTTAACATGAGTGTCTTTGTTTATAGAAGGGAAAATTATCCAAATGATCCCTCAATTATATCAAGATAGACACTTTAGTAATTATCTGACATATATTAAAATAGTCATCCAATTTTTGTCTCTGTATATTAAAATGGTCACTCTGTCAACTAGAACGTTAAAAAAAGACATGTGACATACATGTACCAAATTTTACAAGAAATTTTTTGTCATTTCGCTCTCTCTATGATCACCTTGATAATTTTTTTTCCAAAAAACTTACACATGTGATCATTCCATTGGATACTAAAGTCAAACTTAAACGAGCTTAAAATAAGCTCAGTGCACCATATTCTTTATCCTTCCTCAGAATCTTAACTACTCTTCACTGCGACTCCATCATCGAAAATATTTCTCTGACACTCTCTATTTCTCTCTCCTCCAATTTCTTGCTCCTTCTCCCCCTCATCCGTTTGTGTATACATATTTTGTTGGCGTAGGAGGTTGCGTCCGACGCGAAGATGTGATAGAGGTGTTGGAGGGCGCAACGACGAGGAGGTAGAGCAAGCTTGAACGACGAGGTCGGTCGCGAGGCACATCATTAACGCTGGGAGAAGAAGCAGAGACAAGAGCGCAAGATCTGTGGTGCTACGACAGGCCGCAATAATGGAGCTCGGTGTCAAGTTGCTGCGTGATTTGATTTGGACTCATTGGAGCAAAATGATAGGGGTGAACGAGCACATTGTCGAGTACGACAACATTTGGAAGTTCTTCGTGGTAGGAATGGGACCAGCGTTGGCGGGTGGAGAAAGCCACATGGTGGCGGTGCACAAGAATCAATTCTCGGGTCTTAATTTTCGGTCAAGGTTTGACCCTAGGCCGTTGCATCGCTGCCTCGTGGCAACCCCAAGCCTCGCACCTCAACCCGATCATATTTTTGGGTGCCCAGATCAAATTTTTGTGTGTGCCCAAATCAAATTTTTTGGTGCCAAAATAATTTATAAGAAAATAAAATAATAGATAGTTAAAAAGATGTTGATACCCATAAAAAGTAACGGAATATTCTTTACTTAACTGATATTTGAGAACAAGAGACTATTTGGATAGTAAAATGTCAAATTTGATGACCATTTAGATATATGCCAAATGATAGTTATTAAAGTATCTATCTTGACATAATTGAGTGATCATTTGAACAATTTTCTATCATAGGAAAATAAAAAGAAGGGAGTTGGCCATGGAATTATCTCATTTTCAATCCTACTGTCACGTACACCAGGTAAATAATTGTCATAAGTTGAAAGTATCGTCATAAGAACCACTACGAGAAAAAGCAACTTAAACGACGAAACAGTGAAGGTTTCGTCGTCTAAGTAGAATTTTAGACGACGCCAATAAAATGTGTCGTCTTATTTATTTTTCTGTCGTCTAAGTCACACTTAGACGACGAAAAAATTCTTTGTTGTCCAAGTGAGGAGTGAAACGACGCACCGACACATCGTTGTCTATGTGTACATAAACGATGCAAATACTCATTTTCGTCATCTATAGACGGAAACTACACACAGTCCATCGTCTAAGTAGTCACTTAGACGACAAATACTCATTTCCGTCATCTAAGTGATGCATTATATATTGTGCCAAATTCTTTTCCTCTTCGCTCGCTCATTCTCATTCTCTCCTCACACGTACAACTAGCACTATATATATATATATATATATATCTCCAACTCTGACCATCGATTCATCATATATCGGTGAATGCTAGGTACGTATGTAGTTAATTTCTAACAATCTTAACGTTTATATATATAACTAATTTTACGTTTGATTGATTGCATTGCTAGTACGTAAGTTAGGTAATTGATTGATATATATATATATATTAGTTAATTAACTAGTATGCATGGATGTTTAAAATTTGGTTAATATTTAGTTAAAACGTATTAGATATATTAGAGTAATTAATGTATAGTATATTCACTGTTAATTAATAAAGGTAATTAATAAATACTTTACTTAATTATACATTAATAATTAAGGTAGTTAAAAATTTGTATATATAATAGTTTAATGATTACTTGAAAATATGAATTTATAATAGTTGACTAACATGATAATTATTAAATTTCGTAGAAGTATGGACAAGAGTTGGATAAAGTTGCGGAATAGAAGTGATGTCCAATATATGGATGGAATCAGAGAATTTGTGAATTTTACGATGGAACATGGTCAGGGAAAGAAGCGTTTCTGGTGTCCGTGCAAAAAATGTTTTAGCTATCAGTATGTAGAGGTTAATGTTATGATGCAACACCTGTACGAAAATGGTATGATGTGGAGTTAAATTACGTGGAGTGAGCATGGTGAAGCAATAGACTTCAGCTTAGCAGACTTCAGTTACCATAGTGCCTCATCCAGCGGTAGTGGTGTCGGCCCCTCTGCTTGGAGCCTAACTGCTGATTTGGTCCATGATGCATTTCCGGGATTTAGTCATGGTGAACACCAACACCAAGAGGGAGGTTACAATACCACTCATGGGCATGATGACACATTCTCTGCTGCTAGCTTGGTCACTGACACCATTGAGATGGATAATTACAACACAATGCTACTTGAAGCCCAGATCCCGGCGTCCCCTGGATGTCGAGAAAATGTGTTGCAATATGTGATGAAGAAAATGGAGATAAAAGTGAAGAACAAAATGTCAGTCAGTGCTTTTGACAAAATTCACGACCAAATATGTAAGTTGCTTCCTGATGATCACAATCTTCCTAAATCTCGTTATAAGGTTACAAATATCTTGAGCAGCCTCGGCCTAAAGTACAGGATAATTGACGCATGTCCAAATGATTGTGTGTTGTTTTACAAAGAGTATGCAGATTTGGACTATTGTCCCATATGTGTCCAGTGCAGATATGAGTAGAATAAGAAGAGTTCGAAAAAGAAAATTTTTGTGAAGGTTCTTCAATATTTTTCATTGATTCCCAAATTGCAGCGTCTATACATGTCTTTATACACAGTAGAGGCGATGCGATGGTACGCAGAAAAGTAAATAGATGATGATGTGCTGAGACAAGCTGCAGATGGAGAGGCTTTCAAACATTTCGACAACGAATTTAGAGACTTTGCAGCAGATGTTCAAAATGTTAGACTAGGACTATCTACAAACGGATTCAATTCTTAAGGTAGTAATAGCTCTGTCGTCAACACTTGGCCAGTTATTCTGATGCCATACAACCTGCCTCTGTGGATGTGCATGAACAAGGAATTAATTTCCTTACTTTGCTAATTTCAGGTCCTAAATCTCCTGGGAAGTGCTTAGATGTCTACCTCAGACCTTTGATCGACGAGCTGAAATTGTTATGGAAAAATGGAATCCCAACTTATGACAAATTCACTAATACGATGTTCATGATAAGGGCAGCCGTAATGTAGACGATCAGCGATTTTCAGCGTATGAGATGTTGGCAGCCTGCAGAACGAAAGGATACAATGGATGTCCTATATGTTTGGATGACGTGAACTCTAGTTGGCACACGAGGAAGGTGTGTTACCTGGATTACCGTAGATAGCTTCCTGTCGATCACCCATGGTGACAGGATGAACCTCATTTCGACGGGACGGTAGAGAATAATCCTAAACCTCGTAGTTGGTATGGCGAAGAGATTTTAGAAAGGTTGAGCTATTTCGACTTTGGTGTGTTGACCAATGACAAGGATGTATAGAAACGCAATCCAATACATCCACATGATCTCAGCTATTAGCATCACAAGTGTATATTCTTTGAACTCCCTTGCTGGTCGAAGTTGAAGCTGAGTAACAACTTGAATGTGATGCACATAGAAAAGAATATGTGCGACAGCGTGGTGGGAACAACTTTCGGTATTAAGTTTAAGACTAAAGATACTCCCAAAGCGCGTAAAGATCTGGAATCTATGAATCTACGTCATCCCTTGTGGTTAAGGAGGGATAGAAGAGGAGTGTACAACAAGATGTCAGCTGCACCTTACATAGTGAAGCCAACACTTAGAGGTTCTGTATTCCACTGGTTTAAGAGCGTTCGTTATCCAGCTACGTATGCATCTACTATAATTAGAGTAGTGGATGAGGTGCAACACAAGTTTGTTGGTTTAAAAACACATGACTATCACATTATGCTGCAACATCTGATTCCAGTGGTAATTCGGCCATATTTGCCTCGTGACGTCGTAGAACCAATAATGGCATTATGCAGATGGTGGCAGAGGTTATGCGCCAAAGAGTTAAAGAAGTCAGATGTGGTGGAACTGCAACAACAAATTGTGCACATCATTTGCAAACTAGAGAGGATTTTTCCACTTGCTTTCTTTGACATCATGATTCACCTAATGATTCACCTACTCGAGCAGGTGCTCATTTCTGGTCTGGTCCAGTAGACTTGGATGTCTCCTCAAGAAATGTACGTATAACTAATTAATTATACAAGTTTTCTGATCCATTATTTGTTCCACTCCAGATTACTAGATATATGTACTTATTCTACAATTAATTAATTGAACGTTTGATTTTGTAGATAGCTTGTACAATATAAAGGATTCGTGAGAAATAGGTTAGCCCCGGATGGCTCCATAGAAGAGACATACCTAATACATGAGTGTGTTACTTACTGCAACAGGTACCTCAAGGATCCACCACCTCCGATCCCAGTGCCCGCACCAATCTTTCTGTCGTCACAAATGTCGTACAACCGTTTAGAGGAGTATTAAAGGAATCGTTAACACGAGAAGAACTTATTGAGGCGCATTTGGTAGTTTTGTGAGACTATGATGAAGTTGAGTCTTACATGATTGCGTATAGGGAGAAGCTTCAGGCGTTAAATCCAGACAATAGTTCGGCGTGGTTTGAAAAAATGGTTAAGAAGAATTTTCTCGATTATTTCTTCCAATGGGTACGTATGTTTACTTATTTAATTTATATACATGTTTGTAGAAATTAAACTCTTTAATTATATATTTTTTCTTCCCATTTTCACATATGATTGATCTACAAAAATCAGATAACCACAGGGGGGTGGTGGTCCTAGCCAAATCACTTGCTAGCAGGGAAGCCGATTAGACACTATATTTACCTCGGATGTTTTGTAAACGGTGTAAAGTTTCATTCATTGGCCCGAGATGAAGGAAAAAGAATACAAAACAGTGGGGTAGCGGTTGAGAAAGACAATGATATATATTACGGGGATCTTGTATATGTCGTTCAACTATGTTACGGAAATGATGTCAACGTTTTCCTATTAAAGTGCAAATGGTTCAAACGTACAAAGGAAGACCTGGATCTTTTATCAGTCGATACAAACTCAAGCTGGTATGAGGATGAGCATTTTGCTCTTGCCACCTTAGTTAGGCAGGTGTTCTATCTTGATGATTTGAAAGCTGGTGAAGGGTGGAAAATAGTAAACCATATCTCTCATCGAGGAATATGGAATACCACGATAGCTGAAGAGACGCCGGCAACTGAAGATGCTAAACTGCAAAGAGACATTACTACATATCAAGAGCCTAATATTCTGTCATCTGCTCCGACATAATGGACCTGATTCAAGTTGGTGAATGCTTACACGTGCTTGATGGTTATACGGATCTAACTGAAGATGAGATTATAGATGTAATTAATGAGGTCGATGAAGAAGAAGCGTAGGATAATGACGAGGACTCAGGATATTCGTCGGACGATGTAGAGTATGATGATGAGGAGGAGCAATCGGATAACAGTGGTGAGGAGGATGATGACGATTATGACGAGGAGTTCAATGTAACGACGAGGAATATTAATTGGTAACTAATTATTGTAATTATATTATGAGGAGGAGTAGGTACAATTATTAATTATATACTTAATTTAATAATTAATTAATTTAATTAACTCTTAACTTTTTCGTATAATTAACTTCAAATTAATTAAAATGCGAGGTCGGTTCGACGAAATACAAAAATTCGTACGACCAAATATCATATTTTCCTTAAACCCTAAAACTTAGACAATGGAGCGACTTTTCATAGTCCAAGGTAAACACAATTATATAACCCTAAATCCTAAATCTTTATCTTAGACGACGCAAACAGGTCATTTCGCCGTCTAAGTAAACCCTAAACCCTAAAATTTTAACTTAGACAACGCAATGACACATTTGTGTAGTCCAAGTATTCACTTAGACAACGCAAATGAGGCCACTTTGTCGTCTAAGTCATGATATCCTAATTTCACATCTAAGACAACGACCATGTAGACCATGTCCCAAGGCATATTTTTTTCGTCGATAACATAGAGTAAACAATTCTTGGAGTGTGAGCATCGACAGTTCCAAAATAGGAGATACGGATTTTCGTGTATCCACATTTCCGGTTTGTAAAAAATTCGGTTTTACGGTTGACTGTGGCGATGAAAACCCTTAACGAACTTACTATTTACTGAAAATTATTCTACTTATATATTGTTTTATGGTGAATGTATCCAACGGTTGTTTTGTCCAAATTTAATTTCGTTAATATTGATGTGCTGATATTCATACTTAATAACACTTAAGTTATACACATTAATAGATACTTAACAAGTTTGAAGACGTAAATTAATTCGTCGTTTATAATTCCACTTTTTATTTATACGATTATTTAATTGATATTTTACGACAACTCCATTTGAATGACAGATCGGAAACTTCCTTACGAATTATTTTTAAATATTATTTTTAGAGAAATTGTACTTAGACGACGAAGGAGGAGGGTTTTCCGTCGTCCAGGTGAGCACTTAGACGATGGAGTTGACCAACTCTGTCGTCTAAGTTCAAATTTTTAGCGGTCCAAATTCTACTGCCATTTATTTTGGGAACCGCTTAAAATTTGAACTTAGACAGCGGAAGCTGATTTTCCGTCATCTAAGTTCAAATTTTGAACGGTTTCCAAAATAAATGGCGGTCAAATTCCACTCACCAATTAATTAGGAGAGAAACCGAGATTGATTTAGACGACAGAAAGATGAGTCTATGTCATCTAAGTGAACACTTGGACGGCGTAAAATTAGTTGTCGTCGTCTAGGTGATGTCGGTTTCATTTAGACGACGTAAAATCAGCTTCCGCCGTCTAAGTGAAACAATATAATTCCAGATTCTAGACAGTTTTGATCGATCACTCTCTCTCTCTCTCTCTCTCTCTCTCTCTCTCTCTCTCTCTCTCTCTCTCTCTCTCTCTCTCTCAAACTTCGGCTCCGGCGACATTTCACGTCTCCCTCCGGCGACTCCCACCGGCAGACCTCCACCTCTTCTGTCGCCTCCCACCTCCTCCACTATTAGCCTTTCCTCCCTCCCTCCACCGTACAGCCTCCTCCCTCCACCTCCGATGCCTCCCATCGGCCGGCCTAATCCCGCCGCCGCCTATAATTTTATTTTTTTACGTACGTATGTATTTATAATTTCTTTTTAATATGCATTCAGGTATAGTATTATGTATTTAGGTATAATACAATGTATCTATGTTTAATTGTAAATTGGTAAATTGGTAAAAATTATAAATTAGTAAAAATAATAAATCGGTAAATATTTTGTAAATTAAGTCAATATTTTAAATTGATAATTATTGTAAATTAGTAAATATTAAAAAATTGTAAAAATAATAAATTGCTAAATATACTACAGATTAAGTAAATATTATAAATTGGTAAATTTTGTAAATTGGTAAAAGTTATAAATGGGTAATTATTGTAAATTGGTGAATATTGTAAATAGGATAAAAATAATAAATTGATAAAAATGATTAAAAATATACAAATTGAAGGTAAATATTAAAAATGATAAAATATTAAAAATACTAAATATGAAAAAATGGTAAATAAAAACATGATAAAACCAAATAGTAAAAAACAATGTAAATTGTTAAAAAAGGTTAAAGTTACAAATAGTAAATATTATAAATTGGTAAATATTAAAAATGAAAAATATTAAAAATAGTAAATTTTGTGGTAAATATGAAAAAGAATAAATATTGTAAATTGTTAAAAATAGTAAATAGTAAAGTAGTTATAATTAATGGTAAAATAAGTTTAATAGTTGATTTTTATAACTCTTAGGTTAAAATGGCCTTATAGAGTAAAAAGAAGGTACAAGAAGAGGCCAAAGATGCTCAGCTCCGATGCTTCGCAGAGCAAGTGGGTTGGCAAAGATTGGAGGACAACGTCGCGCCTCTTTCAGACCCTTCAGCTGGTCCCTTAACTGCGGCGACTGGGAAAATTCATAATGCCTTAGTTATACAGAGCGATGACGATAACACACATTCAAGGCGATCATCGATGTCAGAAGGTGCCCAGGAGTCGGCCTCCGAGTCTATTCTCTACAATGCGCAGCACAAGGTCAGGAAGGCCCTGTCAGACCCTCAACCAAAAAGGACCCGAAGACTCGGAAAAGGCGAAAAATCTGAGAAGTTGTTCAAGGCGACCAGACAAAAGATATAATTGTCGTACAACGATTTCACCGATGGCCCTCCCATCTCACAGCTAGCTAGTCTCTCATCGCACAACATCGAGGCAATTATTTGCAACAAGATTCATATGGTTGAGCCTAGATGGAAGGAGTTGCCGGACTTGGGGAAGGGGAAAGTGTTTAAAGAACTCTCGGCAATACAATTTTAAATTCATTTTTTAATAACCAATAAAAATCGTAATTTCATAATATATACAATTATAATTTTTTATTCTTTTTTTGTAGGAATAATATGCAGTGAATGGCACACCGGAGATGCTTAGGCACATCAACACCACCGCCAACACCATCTACCGTGATTGGAAGTACAGACTTAACAAGTATTACCTCCAATTCGGCCGCTCACCTACCCTCGTAGAGCTGCATGGGGATAGGGAAGATGATGGGGAGTGGTTGGTCAACCACTTTGAAGAAGAATTGTATCGGGTTCGTCTTTTTTTATTTAAATTGACGAAATCGTATAATTTATTTTTTAGTCATTTATTAGTCTTTTAATGATTTGTGTTGTTGAATAGACGAAATCAGATGTAAACAAGGCCAAACGGGAGAAGAAGGACAAACATCATACCTCCGGCTCCAAATAGATGATACAAATCGCCAAGGAACACAGAGATAAAGGCTCCAAACACCCTTATCTAGATGATAGCATCACCGCTTACGTAACGTCTGGGCTCGACAATGAAGCGAGTCAAAGCGGCGTAAGTGTCATATATATTTCTTCTCAATTAACGTAATTATTATTTATTAAACTCTCGTACAAATTTATAATTATTTAATTATTATTATTATTATTATTTTCAGGCAAGGTTGGTAGAATTGCCCCAGCAAGAATTGGCCAACACCCAGCTTGCACACCCGGATTTGTCGCCGGAAGACCTGCCTCCTCTATCGAGGGAGAGCCAAATTGCAATCGCGATGAGGTATACGGTCGTCGAGCTGGCAAAGAGATTAGGGGGTTGAGACGCAAGGTGCAGCGAGATTTATCTCCTGACTCATCTATGGCACGCTCGACGAGAACAAGTACTCGGGATGTGGCGGTCGATGCAGCCATTGAGGACGCTCGACTCGCACGAGCAGAAACGCTATCTATGTGTCAAAGGCTTAATGAGCAATAAGTACAGATAGCCAACCTCCTGGCCCTCATGCAAAACAGGGTTCAACAAGATTGTCGTCTTGCTCCGACCCCACACCCTGACGACGACGACATGGCTGGAAGCGGGGGACTCGGCGACGCGTCTACTCCTACCGTATTTACTTAGTTTGTACGTAGTTTTTAATATTTCATTTTTTTCGAACGATATTGATGTACGTACAATTTTTAATTATTTTATTATTTAAATTACATATATTATTTAATTTAATTTAATAATATTTTACTTTAAATTCAAATTTTAATTAACAAAAAAAAATTAAAAAAATTATATTAACTTAGACTACGAAAGCATATACGATTTTGTAGTCTAAGTCATCACTTACACTACGAAATCGTATATGCTTTCGTAGTCTAAGTGATGTCTTAGACTACAAAATCATATATAAATACGTGGTCTAAGTCATTACTTAGACTACGAAATAGTTTCGTGGTCTAAGTGATGCTCTAAGTTGTACTTGGACGACGCAAATGTTTAGGGACCATTTGCGTCATCTAATCCTTACTTGGACAACGGATCATTTGCGTCGTCTAAGCCGTCACTTGGACGACGTAATGATATATTTCAGTCGTCTAAGTACTTAGACTACGACACTTGAACGGCGGATTTTAGACGACGAAAATTCTGTAGTCCAAGTACTTAGACGACGGTAACTCTAACGTAGACGACGGAATAACTTCGTCGTCTAAGTAAGTTTTTCTCGTAGTGAACGCAACTCTAGTATATTGCTAAAACAAGTGCAACTCGATCCAGTCAATCTAAAACATCACGTTTTACTGTTTTAGAGTGTCCAAATTGTAATTACAAGAGTTGATGAAGTATGATGACCACCATGCTCTTTACCCATTTATACAAATTGTATACAAGAGCTAGATCTACGTATACATTCGAATCGGAGTCCACAAGAAGATCGAAGAAGAAGATGGTCCGTCGTTTGTGAAGTGATCGATCTTTATGGTTCACAGCTCTCATTCTCCCGAGTACGTCTAGAGTCCACACACTTGCATTATATTCCAAGCAAGTTAAACTGCACCTGCATGCGGTCCAAACTCTAATATTTTGCTGTCTTGTTCCGAACAGTTGGGGACTGAGGGTGAAAGATCCGATGCCCCAGTGGGCATAGGGTTGTCTTTTACCAAACAAAACAAGCAGGTGGAGGTGGTCCTTTCATGGCGCTTTCCACGGCAGCAAAAGGTGTGTGAAAACTGAAAAGTCTGGGTATAGAGATTTATGGCTACCTTCGACACACAACAATCGACTCCTTTTATCACAAATATGGAGGTGTTCGAGTCTCATTATTTTCGTAAATTGACATCTATTCTTATTCTAATCAAAGTAGTTAAACAATTACATGAATCAAGTGCATGCGTACGTTATATTTTTTGTTTGTTGGTTTACCCCTTTATTAACGACTGTTCTCTATTCTCCGCTTTAGTCGATTTGTGTTTTCTCTGGTACGGTGTTTCTCGCCAAGGGAGGAGAAAGTTTTGTGTGGGGCTCTTGTGCCTAGCTAGCAATGATTATCCCTTTTATAATCCCTTACATTCGAAAACCCTAGCTAGCTACTGAAGGAGAATGTAAACAAGTCTTCGTCCGAGTCAAACACACAAAGGTTTCATAGGCTAAGGGTCATCGTTGAGCTCAAAAGGGTTCGTTCATGAGCGAAAATTTATTGTCATCAGTATTAATGCAAGGAGACGAAAAAGTTAGCAATGCATAGGGACAAGACACGAGTTCGCGCCATGTGTAGGGTAGAATAAGGGCACCGATCGACGGGGGTCTTATATATTAGTGTCATGCCATGCTCTCCCAGTCTCCCCTCATATGGTAAAATGCCAAATCCTATAGCATGGTTCTGCATGTGATCGATGCGAGATTGCGAGAGCAACCTAATTACATTCAAGGGGGATCGAAATAACTAAGCTACCTTAGCAAGTCATGCATCATCAGAGAGAGAGAGATTTCTATATAAATGCATGCATGCAGCACCACATGTCGAGGTTCATATGGAGGTTGCCACTTTGCCCAAGGCAGACGCGATCACTCACCAGGGGCGCTTGGTGGAGCACATGCATGGAATCAGCTCATGGCATCTTCTTCTGTTTTTTTTCTCTCTCTTTCTTTCCCTAGGAGAGACCCTGAGAGCTAAGATTGACGTACATCTTCTTCTGCTAGGTTCTTCCCTCTATCGATCAGCTGAGGCTTATCAGCAAGCAGCCAATCAAGTTCGTAGCGGTGCATGCGTTGTTTGACATGCACGTTTGTTTTTCTCCAGCTTGGTACAAATGTAGAAGCACTGCTGTTAATTCTTTAAAGCATAAAACATGTTTTCTAGATTCTATCGCAGTGATGTGACCATTATGAAGCGTTAATGTATTTGAGCCTGCTGGACCGTCAATAATTTTATTTTTTATATTATTTGTAGCTTTTAAATAAAAAGTGAAATACTGAAGAAGATTGAAATGCAATTTCATCCATCAATTAACTCGTGCCACATGTACGTGAGATTTGAAGAGAAGATTGGCTTCTTGCCATGTGTGTCTGTCAATGCGTACATAAAATCGAATATCCCATACATGTTGCGGAAGGATCAACATGTACAAAATACGTACACCCGAAACAGACTAACTGCTTGAATAGTGGAGTGAAACTAACTGGTCCAAAACCACGTACATTCGGGATACCACCACATTTTCTTTAGGTTTCCATTAACGTCTTCCACCAGAGTATTAGCAACCAATTGATGAATGCCATTAATTAAGCAAAATAGGGTTGCGATCGATTGGTTTCATTTAGTGGCCACTATATAAATGGCTGGTTCGTACTCTCACCACTTTCGGGTAGTTTTTTTTGACGAAAGGATGCATGTGTTGTATTTCAAATTTGTCATATACACCAAAAAATATTTAGAATAACCCTATTTTTTAAGTGAGGCAAAACTAAATTAGACAGTGATGTATCTCTGATACATTTGGAGCTCAAGAATTACAAGTCTAATCTATCAATTTCTTTGATGAAACTAGACTTAGCCTACACTTACTATTATTTATTTTTGGCCTTGCCTTCAGTAGCAAAGCCCTCTTCCTCTACCGCCGGCATTGTTGCTTTGCCAACAGCGACAAAGCCACCCTCTTTGACTTTTTACCTCTGCAGCAGTAGGACTTGTAAGCACAAGATCGCCTGCGACCAAACCTTCTCTAGCACATTTAGCCTTAGATTCCCAAATATTGAAAGTCCTAAGGCTAGGGTTACTCCCCAGCACCAAAATCGCCCATGGACTACCCTTGAAAACTTAATTGCTATCTCTTTCGTTGTCAAAAGTCATCATTCTTTGAAAACTTTGTTGTTGAACTTCATCACAGTTGAAATCAATCATCGGAGAAGCAATCCTTACAATTACTATGTTGCAACTCATAATTGTGCACACACAAGCGAGATGATGATTGAAATTGTTGCTGAGAAACATGGTTAAACCCCATATCTGACGTCATCAACAAAGAAAATAGATTTTTCTCTTGGAGAAAAAACTAGACTTTTCCTTGAGAGAGAAAACTAGGTTTTTTTCTTTCACATTTAGAATCTCCCACTTTCGGGTAGTTGATTGCCGACCAGACTAAGATAGTGAACTAATAACTCATACAATGGTGCTTTGATACGTCACTTCACATTAGGCCACACTTTGTTCATGAAGTGCTGTACATGAAAAGGTTGACAATTCTTAGTCGATTTCATTCCTCTCCATCAATGAGACTTTAAATTTTACTAAATCAAACTATCTTTATCGGTTCTTCAATAAAAGAAACAACAATGTATTATCTCTATTACTATATTGGCTTATCAATATGGAGAATGTGCTTAAAAAGAAGCACCATACGTCTCTTACTCCTCACGAATTTGCGTATTTTTTTAATCAACTTTGCTTTGACTATCTAGTTTTGTCGATTTCTGTTAGAAGTCTTATCTCAAAAAAAAAAAAAAATCGGCTAGAAGTCTTGTACTTTTATTGATTGCAATACGTTACTTTTATAATATTCTATTTCTTTCCGTTTGAAAATATTAGAAATAAAACAATATTTTCGAGATGCATGCATGTAATAACTAGGAAAATTCTTCTTTGAAAATCCTTAAAATGAGAACTTGGTGAATACCTTCTCATTAAACTCACTTTTTCTTTATATTTTGACAAATATACCATTAGATAGATATATAATGATGAGTAGATCTCTCATGCAAAATTTCACAAAAATTAAAAATCATTAAGTCATTCATAATCAAGATTTATCACTTATGAACATGCATACTATATGTTTGACAATACGTTTTAGTTCGTCCATTCATTTGATCTTGTTTGATACCTTAACGATTTTTATTTTGGATGGAAATTTATAGAAATGATCTACTCATCAATATCTAAACATTTAACAGTTAACTCTGTAAAAGTATTATCAAATAATGACTCTTACAATAATTTTATGAAAGATACTCATCAAGTCCTCATTATAGGGGTCTTCATTGGAAGAGTTCTTGTAATAACTAATAACATCTAAGTTTAAATTTAAAAATACAAATAGATTAAATTGCTATCCACAGAGTTCACACTAAATGGCTAACCGAGTTCACATTCACTACCACCGTAATAACTATAGCCGACGAGAAAAAATCTCGTTGGCTATAGTTTTAAAAAAATCGTCGGCTATAATTATTACAGTGGTAGTGATTTAATGGTTATCCCTCAAATTTCGAAAGTTTTTTAGGCAAAGAATTACACACAGAACATTTAACTTACATTACATTAATGCAATTGCCAACTAGCCAAAAGAATCTTGGTATAGGTTTACATTTTGATTTTTTTTCATTGAGACCACATAATTTCGTAAAATAATTTCAATTGTAATGGCATCTCTAATGGGAGGTGCTAAAATTTATTTATCTAGATTTGGGTGTTGAAGGAGCTCACCAATGGTTGAAAATTGGGGATCTAAACCCTAAAAATTTAGCACCGGGTGTCAAACGAAGTGCTAAAATAACACCCCATATGAGACGCGATCCATAACTGAAACGTTGGACCCGATATAACATAGGAGAGAGGGGCGGAAGAAATTTTTTGTGGGACCCACTCATGTGAGGAAAGGAAGGAGCCACTGCTCTCTTTCCATTTGCCAATGGCTCATTATTTCAAAAGGCCACCAACGGCTAAGATTCATCCAAATTTGATCCAAAGGCCACAATTTAAAAGAAACGATAATATGATAAAAAAAATTAGAGACGAATTGCAACAGTAATCTACACTTTTTCTATAAATACTAACCAAAATTTTCATTCATTCCACAACATTTCTACATCCTCTAAAAATTTTCTTCCTCCTCCTCTTTTCTTATAGCAAATTCTGATTTTTGTTCAACACCATAGGTCCAAAGAGAGCGACACCGACTACAAGGGCACCACAATTGGAAAATTGGAAATAGATGGGTGATAGAGTTTTATGCATCAGCATGTTGACTATTGGTGGAGATGTCGTCATCAGTACCTCTCAATCCAGTGGAACCTTGTGGGATCGTATATATGAGTACCTTGAAAGTATCAAGCCAACCAATGCACCTAAGCGAACCCAAACAAGTGTTGAATCTCGATAGAAGAAGATCAATCCTGCAAGTATGAGTTGAGGCCAAGCATTGAACAAAGCCATCAAGAATCATGCGAGTGGCAAAAATGATTAAGATGATGTAAGTATTTTTATTTGTCACTAAAAATATAGTAATAATTCATGAGATTAAAATAAATAGCCACTATTATGTTTGTTTGGATTGTTTGTAGTTAAGGAATGCCAAGGGATACAACTTCGATGAATCCCATGGAGAGCTAGCATTTCACATATATGTATTGTTGGAATATCTTGAAGAAGTCACCAAAATTTTTAAATCCGCCATCAATGGATGAGAATATTGGAAATTGTGAGACGCCTACCAACTTAGATGATATCAATTCGCCTAGAGATCAAGCAACTCCAAGCATGACACCTAAAGCTAGGCAAGAGCATCCAACGGGACAAAAAATAAAGGTAATCAAGTGCTAAAAATGAGTATTCATGCTCAAATGAAAAGGTTTGCCAATCAAAATGATAGAGAGTTTGCACAAAGGGAACAACTTTACAAAGAGGCTGTGGCGGCTCAACAAATGGAGGAAGATGCTCACACAATGACAGTAAATCCTAGTATATATTCACCCTGTAAAAAAAGGTATTGGGAGTGGAAACAAAAAGTGATACTTGAGCGAGAGGAAATGGAGGCACAAAATTCTTCTTATCGGCTATTCCGTACCCTTCAAGCATCTACACTTCCTCATGGCGAATCAAGTTCTTCCCTCTATCTCCCGCTCAATCAAAAGGAGTGGATGCGTAATGATGATCAAGAGTGATTAGTTTGTTTTATCTTGTTTATTGCTTAATTTATATTTTTGTTTTAAACTAATTTTAATTAATTACGTATGAAGTGTACTTTTCAAAATTTTAATGGTAATTCCTTATTTGTTATATGATCTTGTAAATTCAATGCATACAACAAAAAACTTAATGTAATTGGCATAAAACAAAGTATGGCTTGTGCATACAACAAAACACAAATTATTGGCCAGTAGAACCACACAAAAAGTTAAATTCAAACAACAACACACACATAAATTCATACAAGTACACACAAAATTACATGCACACAAACAAAATTAAATACATACAACCACACACAAAATTAAATGCAAACAACAACATGATGGCAAACAATGTCAATTATTGACATATGATAACGACACCACTTAGTCATTGTTGCATTCTCGATACTTCTTCAAAACTCAACCGTGTTGAACTAAATTCGATCTTAGTTTCACACATATCACTGGACATCGAATCCTCTTGTAACGACCACGTACAAATTTATGCATTAGTTGGGGATTACGATGCATCTCATCATCATAACTCGGTTTCTCATATATATCAGCTTTTCTTGGGTGAGTCGGAATGTTGTCAATGTCAAACTCATATTGCTCATCTTCATCGTGCTCATGCTCTACAATCATGTTGTGCAAAATAATGCACGTCATAATGACGTATTGGAGGCTCTCCCTACTCCATAAACGAGCTGGACCTCACAATTGCAAAACGTACTTGGAAGATACCAAATGCTATCTCCACGTTTTTTTTAACACATCTTGCATCCTTTTAAAGTATCTTGTCTCCGGAGTGGTAGATTTTTTTATTTCTTTCATAAGAGTTGCCCAATTAGGGTAGATGTCGTCCACCAAATAATAACCTTGATGGTACGTACTGTTGGCCACTTTGAAATCCACTTGAGGAGCTTCACCTCTGCGTACCTCATTGAACAGTTGTGATATTCCCAGAACGTTGAGATCGTTGAGAGAACCTGGAAGTCCAGAATATGCATGCCAAATTCAAGTATCATACGAAGTTACCCCCTCTAAGATAATTGTAGGCTTTTCTTTGTGACCTTGAAGCTGCCCTGCATAAGCAGTAAGACAATTTTTCCACTTCTAATGCATACAATCAAGACTACCCAACATACTTGGAAATCCACGATTTGCAACTTTGTTTGTCAACCTTACCAGATCTGCCTTTGTTGGTGAGCGAAGATAGTCTTTGCAGTACACAACCCATATCGCTCTTGTAAAATGATCCAACACTTCAAGAGCACTGGATTCAACAAAATCAAGGAACTCATCGCACAAGTCAGCTGGTAGACCATATGTGAGCATCCTCATAGCCCATCTTAGCTTCTGTTCTGTGGAAAGGCGGAGTCTGTCGGTGGCATCCATCTTCTGTACAAAGTACGGGTCATGGTTGACCACGCTGCGCATCATATTATCAACGAGATAAGGTCCACGATTCAATGAAGTATAGAGCTTTCAAGTGTTGATCCATCATTTCTCGGTGCCGTAATATGTACCTCCACCCTTCCAAAGAACCACTATGTTGTGAGACTTTATCTTCTTCCATCCTCTCTACTTGTAAGGCTGTCGCAGACATCAAGATGGCTTGTTGTTTCCTTCTCGAAGCATCTTCTGCTTCCTATTTCTTCAATAGTTTCCATAACCTATTCATGGTGGAAAGCAAAATTAAAGGTATGAAACAATAACTTAGAAACCACAATTTGTTTGTGAGAGGAGGAGTGTTCGTGAATTGGTGAGAAATGAATGAGTGAATGACTTCGTGTTTATAGAAGATCAACATGATCTCCGAAGATAAGAATTTACACGTGGCAGATAACGTAATCTAGCCAACTAATTAGACGTTGACACGTGTTGCATGAAATTTTGTTCGATATTTTGATAAGTTATCATATCTATATATAATTTGTGAAACGATTGACACATGTAAAACACAATTATATCTGAGTTGTGAATAATGCATATGACATTTTTTAAAATTTATATAATTATTATTTATCATGTACAATAATATTTTACAAAATTTAAATTATTATTAAAAGCAGCATAAAATAAAGATATATAAAATATATAAAATTAGAATTTTGATATAGAATGTTAATCATTAGAAATGATTGAAATCTTAAATAAATAATGTTAAATTAAAGTCTCTCCATACAGCACCTTCTCATGAAGATGCCTAAACTAATCTTTGTTAATCCTACATTTTTTGTGTAGAAAACTAATATTCCACTTGGTATTAAGAACCAAAAATCTCTTTCATTAAGGTGAGATCATTCCCTTCATAATTTCATACCGGAACGGTGGTCGCCAAACCTCCACTAGGCTAACACTATTGAAATGCAAGGATGAGAGAGTCAGAGAGTAACAAATACCTACGTACATAGGCCTCACAAAGTCCTCAACCTGCTGTCCACATACTTCTCTTCACTTCTCTTCTCTTCTCCATTTTAGCATCATCTTGGTCTCAAATTCTTTGAATTTGGCTGTGCCAGAGAGAGAGACAGTCTGTAACATCCACATATGGTCAAAAAGAAAAGCAAATATAAAGATGGAGGCCCTTTTTCTTTTTTGTTAAAATCTTGCTCACAAAAACTATTGGTCACCCAATTGCCAACCCATTCCTCCCCAAAACCTTATTCTTATAATTTTTGCTGCACTCTCTCCACTCTTCCATAAGAGCTGGCCTAAAAACCTCACAGGTCACAGCTGCCACAAGTCCCACACAACACAACACCCTCTCTCACTCCCTTTGAAGCCAAAATAAAATAAAATCTCAGAAGCCAAAAGAACCAAACCCAGAAAGCCAAAGTACCCAAAAGCTTAAAACTTTAACACCTAGTTTTGACATGTCTGGGGTTCTTCTTTGGGTGGTGAATCCCAAAGAGAATGCCACCTCTTTGCTTAGCTTGATGCCCAGAATTGGAGGTGGTATCCCAAAGAGGTCCAAGTTCTGCTCCAGGCTGAGCTTCTCGCCTGGGATTATAGCCTATTCAGGAGCTGTTGCTCACCCACCAAGGTCTTCAGAGGAAAAGGTATATGAAGTGGTGCTCAAGCAAGCTGCTTTGGTTAGAGAACAGAGGAGGCCCAAAGAGAAAGCTTTGGACTTTGATCAAGGGATTGATAGCAGTGATGATATGACCAATTGGGATTTGCTGAATGAGGCTTATGATAGGTGTGGTGAGGTTTGTGCTGAATATGCCAAGACTTTTTACTTGGGTGAGTGGACTTGAGACTTGAGAGAGCTCCTCTTCTCTTTTCTCCCTGGTTCTTGGTTTTGAAATTTCTGTATATTTTATTTCTGTGTTGGGGTCTAGTCAGATTCTTGGATATACTATTAAACTTTGAATAACATAAAAAGTAACACAAAGTACTAAATTGGGTTTTCTATTTTATTAGTCAAGATTTAGTCTTTTGGAGTGGATTTGGGTTATTTAGTCCTCACTTTGTAGTTATAGGCAGAGATTCTTCGTATTCCAATTGCAAATTATTTTGGTCTTGGTTTTGGTTTACTGACTAGTACTGCATGCAGGAAAATATGAAGTTATGCAATTTCTTCAGCTTGATGTGTGTGGTTTTTTGATTGACAGGGCACTGTATTTGAATCAAGTTCTTTCTGTGATTTTCAGGCACATTACTGATGACACCGGAGCGGAGACGAGCCGTTTGGGCAATTTATGGTTCGTGAATCAGTTCTTCTTCAACATGCATGTGGTCCTTTGTTGTTCTTGTGGTTCATACAACTTCTGTCATATTTTTATGAATAGAGTTTGTGATCAAAAGTTCTATGCAGTCAGTTTAAGTCTCAACTTTAAGCATCTTTGCCTCTGATATTTCCAAGTCAACAATTTTGACCCCAAATACCCCGTGGAAAAATTAATCTTACCTGCCTAATTGCATTGAAACCAGTATTCTTTTTTATTAGTTGAATTAAAGGCTGTAACACAGAGGGTCTTCAATTTGATTTTAGACTTCTCAAAGTTGCAAATGCACCCATTATGATGTTTGACTTGTTTCTTAATGAACAATTTGTGCATAGCCTGAAGCGTAGAGATCAATTTGTTCTAAACTAACAAGTAATGGATTCTTTAATGCAGTATGGTGCAGAAGGACTGATGAGCTTGTGGATGGACCTAATGCTTCATATATCACACCTAAAGCTCTTGACAGATGGGAGAAAAGACTGACCGATCTCTTTGAGGGTCGTCCTTATGATATGTATGATGCAGCTCTATCTGATACTGTAACCAAGTACCCAGTTGATATACAGGTACTAATCTCTCACATGTCCAAATCCAGGGTTGGAGTTCTCTTTCCTGTAATAGTAGTGACTAGTGATTGACAAATTGTGTTTTTGGTGACAGCCCTTCAAGGACATGGTAGAAGGAATGAGGTTAGACTTGAGAAAATCAAGATACAAGAACTTCAATGAACTTTACCTCTACTGCTACTATGTTGCTGGAACTGTGGGCCTAATGAGTGTTCCGGTAATGGGAATCGACCCTGAATCAAAGGCTTCAACAGAGACTGTTTACAATGCTGCGCTGGCCCTGGGAATTGCTAATCAGCTCACAAACATACTTAGAGATGTTGGAGAAGAGTAAGCTTCTTCTTATGAATACAATACTATTGTTAACTATTCCATAGACAATTGTTTCCATGAATTACACTAGTTGGCCATGCCCGTCCATTTGCAACTATATTTATGTCACGTGTTATGATGCGAGATTGCTAATTTCAAGCATTCATTAGAAGGAATTTTGTTTTGCCATTTCGATAAATACATTAGCAAAATTACATGCCAGAGAAGAGTAATGTAGTCCTACGTCATTAATCTATGCATTCACAATTCTAAGTCCGTGTCTTAACCTTCTGATTTTTTGATCTTTTCAGTGCTAGGAGAGGAAGAGTATATCTCCCACAAGATGAGCTTGTTCAAGCTGGACTATCAGACGATGACATCTTTTGCGGGAAAGTGACAGACAAGTGGAAAAGTTTCATGAAGGGACAAATAAAGCGAGCTAGGATGTTCTTTGATGAGGCCGAAAAAGGTGTTGCAGAGCTTAACTCAGCAAGTAGATGGCCAGTATGGGCTTCCTTGTTGCTATATAGGCAGATTCTGGATGCCATTGAAGCAAATGGTTATGACAATTTCACAAAGAGGGCTTATGTGGGAAAAGCAAAAAAGTTAGTATCATTGCCAATAGCTTATGGCAGAGCACTTATACGCCCCTCAAAGTTAACTGAGCAGTTGATTGCAAGATAACTTAGATTCTTGGATGTCTCGGTTTTTAGCAATGTATACCATATTAGAGAAAACCGCAGATGAATCTCAAGTTCATGTGCAAATTTAGATTCATTTGTATTCTGAGTACTCTTCATCATGAGACTTATGATTCAAGACTCGCTTAACATAACAATTCCCCATCATCCCCGGTTGTAAAGCTGTGATGTGTAAAAACTACGCTTGGTTTGGAATTTGAAGTAATTGCAACCTAAAATGGTTTCATTTTGCTGCTTTTGTATTCCCACCAGAAAGCTGCACTACTACTTCTACTTGTGAGAACACAATTAGTTGTATGACTTGTATCCATGATATGTGATGATGAGTAGCGGGTTTTTCATCTGTCACCTTTTTTTTGAAGAAAATTCAGGTTAATAGACATTGCTCTACCGCTCTCTCGTTTGGTTACTTACTTCCCTTCATAGTTAGGTTTTTCCTAGTATGACAAGGTTTCCCCATCTCTGATGTCCCAAGTATTTTAATTGGATTAGGTTGATTAGATTTCCCAATCTAGGTTCTTGTTCTGGATAGGTTGAATCTCGATCAAGTTCATGTTTAATTTGTATGAGTACTTCAGCAGTTCAGCTGAAGAAAAATGTATTGATTTTTAGCGGTCTACTACTAAGATGTTAGATTCACATTGAACGAGAAATGATGTTGCTCAATGCTCATTATATACACCTATTCCTCATCTACATGTTAAAGATATGTGTAATGCCGCAAAGGGGATATGGATGAACACATTCGGATGTACGATAAGTTACATCTCTTCAGTCGCACTTCTTAAGTCAATGTCATATCCCCACCAAAATCTTTCACTGCCTTTTTGCTAAAGTCTTCTTCAATCCCTTCAAAATCTTCCAAAACCACATCAGATTCATGGCAGCTAGCATCGGTGGCACCCCAACAGCTAAAAATTGTCCAATTGCGTGCATTTGCTTAACCTGTTGAGAATAACATGTAGGATGGCAATTTATGTCTTGTGCATTATGTATCCAAGGCTTATAAACCAGTTTGTAAACTAAACCTCTAATTGGTCTATCAACTCAAGTACTTGTAGGCGTAAACAACTAGAAATTACCTGTTCATAATGTAGGTAGAGATGGTAGAACAGAAACATGAACAAGAGTATTCTGGCAACCTACACATTGGTCAGATATTCGCATGAATACAACTAGAGAAAAGATTTGGCAAAAGACTATCTTGACTTGGCCAGTTCTATGCAGAAAAAGATTATTAAATTTTACAGATACTATGAATAGATTTGACTCACCAGCCAAGCAATGAATATCACAACCCCGTTTATCATATATGTTTTGGACCTCTTCATTCCAGCAGTGTCAAGATACCTTCAAAAACTCACCACATACTGGTAAGCAACCACAGAAAAAATAATCGAATCTTTTAGAATGATATGATGTTAAGAAACTTATACCATCTCAAATTGATGCCAGGGGTGGTTGTCTCAGAGATTAGAACCATGTAGGTATACAACTGTCCTTCCCCAGCCAACATGGCATATGCTACGGATGTTATGGAAAGAAGATGATGAATCACCTGTTAGATCGACATCGTCACTATACATTGGAACAGTATCGAGGTGATTGCACATCATAAACATAAATCATCCAATGAGCTTGTGATAGTGCAATACAGCTATTGCTAGGTTCAGCCCAAATACACACAGTTCAAAAGGGATGCACTTACATATTCCAATCCACCTAGAGCAGGATAAAACCAAATGATCATCCCAAGGTCAGATAAAAAGTACCCAACTGAGACCTGCCAAAATTACGCACAACTGAAGTTAATTCAGATGGTAGCGATACATCGTTTGGAATCATCTATAACACAATTAACTCCTTAGGATTGGCTTCTCTGATGTTCTTATTCTACTCAAACATGCAGAAACACCATCTATTGAAACAAAGCTTGCCTATTCCAAATAGTTTCACACATGCATCAGAGACCAAGCATATTCAAAGTTGGACAATGTGGAAGCAGAGAAATCATCATTACCCCCAATGCAAATGTAGACACCACGGATCTCTGCAGAGTAACAAACGGCTTGAGTTCATTGTCAGTATAGTCCGAATAGAGATTCGACCAAAACACCAAGTACAACGACATAGCTGTAATAAAAATGGCATGAACAGTCGATATAGCCCTACATAACGAGTACCACAAAATACACACAATTTCTCAGTCACCAAAATCCCAAACAGGAACAAACAAACCAAGTAGTTAAAAAGAGGTCCAAATCACCTATTGTTCCACTCAATACGTTTCATTCTCGAAAGGCCAGAATATCCCTTGAAGTATGCAGCACTGAACAAATGGTTAATATGATAAACCTGCGAAACAAAATCGACAAAAAAAAAAGGTTTCTCATGAATCCACAATCAACATCATGAGCTTAAAAGCTTAGCTAGTAGCACTGGCGATAGAGAGAGTGTACAAGACATACCAATTTGCAAGCGAAGATTCCCAAAAGCAAAGATGTGTATGGAACAAAAGGGTCTGCAAGTAGGTATTTCTCGGCCAACATCTCATATGATTCGATTGCCATCGAAAACACCAAATTTCAAAGCATACCCTTTATTCCCAACAGCTCAAATTTTATGATACAGAGGTTGGTTTTGGCTTATCAGCACAAAAGATTCGAACTTTATTTTGTGACACAAAGTTTCACAAAAAAAAAAACCAATGACCAGATAGTTCGAGAGAGATTTAGAGAGAACAAAAGTGTGTGTACCTGAAATTGAAATAAAAGAAAGAAAGAGAGAGGAGGAGAAGATGTGGTTTAAGGATTTTTGTAAATTAGGCTTGGGGCCGAAGCAAACCTAATATGAAACTTCAAGAAAACCAAAGAGAGAACAATTCATATTCCCACTTTTGTTTCTGTTTCTTTTTGTCTTAAACCGAGCTATAGCTAGGATTGTGTAGCACGCTTTTGTCACGTGCTCCGATTATACTACGGATTTTTGGACAAATTGCAATCATAGAATCACAGCGCTTTGTATTTCGAGTCTGTTCTCATCATTGGTCTACCTAAAGTTTTAATCTTTATGTAATTTAAACTTTATCTGTAACAGAGTTCTACGTGTGGTCGAGATGGTAAGAATGTTTCGAGTGGAACTCTCATCTGGGTTCAAATCAGACCGAAGACGATCATACAGCTAGTGTCATACAGATATGGTGACGAACACTAGTGTCTTTTCTTTTGATACAGGATTTGCATTCATTATCCTTGAGGGAAAAGCAAACCAGTAAGACACGACTATGATGCTGATGCTGATTCTGTTATGTTCCTGCTCAAAGAAAATTGACCAAGTAAAATTTTTATGAACGATAAACTAGCAATGCTGCTGCTACACATATTCAATGCTGGCGCGGTTACAAATATGGTTATTCAGCATCATGGTTACAGAAGAAGGATGTGACCCCGGATTTCTAAAATGAAATCAAGGATACGGCGAACAAAACTAACAGAATTTGCACTTTGCATGTATCTCTTATTAGTGGAGAGTTTGCCAAGAATATGAAGCCAACAATCCTACACCAGGGGAAATTCAAAGAACAGCTAGAATTGGATCTTCACTTACACTAATATTTTCAAAAGGACCAAAACTGGCCATTGATTTATTTAGTCTACACCTGTATTCGAACTTGCCGCTAAACACGAGCGAACCGAACCACCATTTTTTCATAGAACTTTCTTGCCCAAAATTTACATCAAAATACAATAGATGAATAGTCATTCGATAATTTTTTTTTTATATTCCGATTAAGCATAGAAATCCAATCAATAGGGTTATTAACTAATAACGCAAGGTTATTTCTCCTATGCTATAAAGAACTTTTTTCGTAAAATCTCGCCTACTAACTACTAATAAGTTTCTATTCCAATACAGAATGAAAAGGACAATATACAGGATGGGTAAAAGAGGCTGCTTGGCTCGACCCACGATCCAAAACCGCAGGATCAGGCTATAATAGAAAAAAAAAGAAGAATTCCATTAATTAATTTAATTAATTACAAGTATAAGATAAATTTTAAAATAAAATTAAGAATATACCAATCCTAAGGATCCGTAGGATTAATTTTGGATCCAACACAACAATAAAAAAAGCCTTAAGTTGTTTCGTCTTATCTATTTATCTATCTAGATAACTATCTAGATAACTATGTATCTATATACCTATACAAAATAAAAAAACCGATACATCTATACAATAGGATCCTTTTATTATTATTGTATTCGGCTCAATCTTTTTAGTAAAAGATTGGGCCGAGTTTAATTTCAATTCAATTTTAATTCAATTAAATTAAAAGAACTAAGAGTAAGTAATTGCTGGATTACAAAGTATCCATTGCTTCAAATTGTATCCATTGCTTCAAATTCAAATTTGATCTCCTTCCATACTTCACAAGCAGCAGCTAGTTCAGGACTCCATTTAGCTGCCTCACGAATAACTTCATTACCTTCACGAGCAAGATCACGTCCCTCATTACGAGCTTGTACACATGCTTCTAGAGCTACTCGATTAGCTACGGCACCGGGTGCATTTCCCCAAGGGTGACCTAAAGTTCCTCCACCGAATTGTAGTACAGAATCGTCTCCAAAGATCTCGGTCAGAGCAGGCATATGCCAAACGTGAATACCCCCGGAAGCGACAGGCAAAACACCTGGTAAAGAAACCCAATCCTGAGTGAAATAAATACCGCGGCTTCGATCTTTTTCAATAAAATCATCACGTAATAAATCAACAAAGCCTAAAGTGATTTCTCTTTCCCCCTCAAGTTTACCTACTACGGTACCAGCGTGGATATGATCTCCACCAGACATACGTAATGCTTTAGCTAGTACACGAAAGTGCATACCATGATTCTTCTGTCTATCAATAACCGCATGCATTGCACGGTGGATGTGAAGAAGTAGACCATTATCTCGGCAATAATGAGCCAAGCTAGTATTTGCAGTGAATCCCCCCGTTAAGTAGTCGTGCATTACGATAGGAACTCCCAATTCTCTGGCAAATATGGCTCTTTTCATCATCTCTTCGCATGTACCTGCAGTAGCGTTCAAGTAATGCCCTTTGATTTCACCTGTTTCAGCCTGTGCTTTAAAAAGTGCTTCGGCACAAAATAAGAAACGGTCTCTCCAACGCATAAATGGTTGGGAATTAACATTCTCATCATCTTTGGTAAAATCAAGTCCACCGCGAAGACATTCATAAACTGCTCTACCGTAATTCTTAGCGGATAACCCCAATTTAGGTTTAATAGTGCATCCCAATAGAGGGCGGCCATACTTGTTTAATTTATCTCTTTCAACCTGGATCCCGTGAGGCGGGCCTTGGAAAGTTTTAACATAAGCAGGAGGGATTCGTAAATCTTCCAAACGTAGAGCACGCAAGGCCTTGAACCCAAATACATTACCTACAATGGAAGTAAACAAGTTAGTAACTGAACCTTCTTCAAAAAGGTCTAAGGGGTAAGCTACATAAGCAATAAATTGACTTTCTTCTCCAGGAACAGGTTCAATGTGGTAGCATCGCCCTTTATAACGATCAAGACTGGTAAGTCCGTCAGTCCATACAGTTGTCCATGTACCAGTAGAAGATTCCGCAGCTACCGCTGCCCCTGCTTCCTCAGGTGGAACTCCAGGTTGAGGAGTTACTCGAAATGCTGCCAAGATGTCAGTATCTTTGGTTTCATAGTCCGGAGTATAATAAGTCAATTTATACTCTTTAACACCAGCTTTGAATCCAACACTTGCTTTAGTCTCTGTTTGTGGTGACATATGTCCCTCCCTACAACTCATCAATTAATAATTCTCACAAGAACAAGGTCTACTCGACATAAATTCGGAATTAATGAAACCTTTCACAGGAATCTTTTAGAAAATTATCAACTAATACTAATAGTATCAACTAATCAGAACGGTTAACGTGGTATTTGATTCGCCAAATACATCATTATTGTATACTCTTTCATATGTATGGCGCAACCCAATCTTTGGTTTTGAAATTTCTAATTTTATACTTTTTTGAATCTAAATATCGAAATAATCTAAATAATACGAAAATTGCTCTTGACAGTGATATATGTTGTATATGTAAATCCTAAATATAAAAATATGCGAAATTCGTTCATAAACATGAAAAATTAATAGGCTAAATAGACAATAATCGGCTAAGTGTAAATCGATATGCTGAAATCATAAATAAGGACCAATCAGATCAGATAGAAAAAAAGAGTAATGTAATATAGAGTAATATAATTATAGTAAGTAAATAAATGGGGTTCGAATTCCATAGATAATATGGAAGGTATTGTCTATAATGATAGGCAAATAAAAGACTTGCACAAAATTTTTATTCATCCACTTGATATTTTGAAAATAAGTTTTGGTTGAACTTTTTAATTTACTAAAATTATGAAATTCAATAAGTAAAAAATGGAATTGGATTCCATTGGTACCATACAACGGAATCGGTTGCTAAAGCTCATTTCTTATTATTATTGATTCAATTAACCGATCAACTTAACGTGTTTTGTTATCGAACATTTCTATTTATTGATTTTGTATTTTAGTTCAGTCATTTTCGCAAAAAATTTTGACATATTTTATTATGAGAATAAATCCGACTACTTCTGGTCCTGGGGTTGCCGCACTTGAAAAAAAAAAACTGGGGCGTATTGCTCAAATCATTGGTCCGGTACTGGATGTAGCTTTTCCACCGGGAAAGATGCCTAATATTTACAACGCTCTAGTAGTTAAGGGACGAGATACCGCTGGTCAACAAATTAATGTGACTTGTGAAGTACAGCAATTATTAGGAAATAATCGGGTTAGAGCTGTAGCTATGAGTGCTACAGATGGTCTAACGAGAGGAATGGAAGTTATTGACACAGGAGCTCCTTTAAGTGTTCCAGTCGGCGGAGCAACTCTAGGACGAATTTTTAACGTACTTGGGGAGCCCGTTGATAATTTGGGTCCTGTAGATACTGGTACAACATCTCCTATTCATAGATCTGCGCCTGCTTTTATACAGTTAGATACAAAACTATCCATTTTTGAAACAGGAATTAAAGTCGTAGATCTTTTAGCCCCTTATCGTCGCGGAGGAAAAATAGGACTTTTTGGGGGAGCTGGAGTGGGGAAAACAGTCCTTATTATGGAATTGATCAACAACATTGCCAAAGCTCATGGGGGTGTATCCGTATTTGGCGGAGTCGGTGAACGTACTCGTGAAGGAAATGATCTTTACATGGAAATGAAAGAATCTGGAGTAATTAATGAACAAAATATTCCCGAATCAAAAGTAGCTCTAGTTTATGGGCAGATGAATGAACCGCCCGGAGCTCGTATGAGGGTTGGTTTAACCGCCCTAACTATGGCGGAATATTTCCGAGATGTTAATGAACAAGACGTACTTCTATTTATCGACAATATCTTTCGGTTTGTCCAAGCGGGATCCGAAGTATCCGCTTTATTAGGTAGAATGCCTTCCGCTGTGGGTTATCAACCCACCCTTGGTACCGAAATGGGCTCTTTACAAGAAAGAATTACTTCTACCAAAGAGGGGTCCATAACTTCTATTCAAGCAGTTTATGTACCTGCAGACGATTTAACCGACCCTGCTCCGGCCACCACATTTGCACATTTAGATGCTACTACCGTACTATCAAGAGGATTAGCTGCCAAAGGTATCTATCCAGCAGTAGATCCTTTAGACTCAACATCAACTATGCTCCAACCTCGGATTGTTGGTGAAGACCATTATGAAACTGCGCAAAGGGTTAAAGAAACTTTACAACGTTACAAAGTTTTGGTTTGCTCTAGAACTGCGGACTATTGCAACAATTTGCAAGCCAAATACCTACAAGTGATATTTTACAGACTCAATCTAAGTATGATACACAGAAGCCACAAGAATAGGGTCCTAAAACTATATGAAAGGAAAAAGATACTTCAAAAATTTGTTTAAACTGTCTCAGCTTCCTACAAAAAGCAATTAACTCGACTTTCCTAACCTTGTTCTGATTTACCTCTCCTTCGGAGAGATGACGATGATCATGAGGAAGTTGAAGCAGACTGATTGTTTTCAGCCTTTTCAGCCATGTCCTTGCAAAATGCCTTCTGTACCTCGTCCTTAAGTTCCAAGAAGCGCCTCTTCTTCTTTCTCTGCTCTTCAGGTGTGCCTTTGTCAAGAAAGTAATCACCCATACCGAGTTCATCCAAGAACTTATCCAGCACTGCTGAGCAATGGGGGAAGAAGCGCCGGCCTTTTTCCACTGTCATCACCACAGAATTTATAACTTACAGATTGCTAAAGAGAGTAATCAGGATACAAAATATAGGCTTCTCAAAGTAATTGTCTTGGAAACTAACTTGACACTTGTTCTAGAAAGTTCGGATTTCAATATATAGGCTGCAATAGTTGATTCCATTTATACTTTCTAGCTTATCTAAAAGCTGCCAACAAATGACAGACAACTCTTCATTTCATAGAGCAACAGAGAACAAAAAATTTTAAAAAATAAATTCCAATCTCAGTTACTTCCTAACATGTGTACCCGACCTATAGGAACATTCAGAAAATGTCCCATTCAAAGAAAAGCTCAGAGGACTTAATCTTACATCACTAGTTCATAAAGATAGAGTTGCCTTGTATATCTGTTTTGAATTGTAATAACGATCGATGCTGAAAGTTATTCCAAAATTTCTACTGAAGGAAATTTGAGGCAATTTACAGTTAAAAAATCTTTTTTTTTCCCTTTATTTTTTCTTCTTCTTACAGATGCAACATATCATTGAATGCATGGGTTGTGATAAAGGAGGCAATATGCTAGCAGGTCCATCTCCAAACAGGAAGGGTTAAAATGCACAATGGTCAGGGATAACGATTGAAAGTTGAAGGAAATATTAACGTACATAAATGAAGGAAGCATGTAAATTATACAGGTTTATCCTATGGTTTGAAATACATGTAAGTCATCACAGGTAAAATGAATATACCTGTTTTCATAAGGGCTCGCGATCTTTCTTGGAGTCTCTTGGTCCTTACCGAAGGTGTTTCATTCAAATCAACCTCGTGTAAGTTCCCATTTGAGCTTTTTGATTTTGAAAGGGCAGGGTACCTTGATTTCAATTCAGCATCAGCCATTTCCATAGCAAGCTTGGCTTCAGCAGGAAACAACAACCGTGCAAATGCAACTGAAAATAAAGAACAACAGTCAACACTCTCTTTCAAGGGTAAGAATACCAAAAACAAACTACATATCTTGATGAAATTGGGAACTAAGCTACTAGTAGGAGTTTTAAATGTTTCAAGGTCATAATGACTTATCAAGCAGATCCATGCACTGCTTAGTCATGTTGACCCATATATCTCATTCAACATCTTCATCTATACCAGTCTAAAGGCATAGAAGTAAGATAAAGTGTGTACGCACATAAATTAAGATAACAATATCATGGGTTGTGCTACATTAGATTTCCATATGCAAAATGATCATAAGTTCATGGGAAGAGATGGAAACCTCTGGTATCAAGGGAAACAACTACTATGCAGTATTCTGAAGTCAAACCCGTTTTAAACTTTTAAAAAATGTCATTCAAGATAACCAAGAAATTTCACCTCTATTTTCTAGATAGTTCAGGCTCACGTGAAAACCATCAGCTTGTGATGTGTTCGACAAGTTCCCACATATAGAATTTCTTCGCATCTCTCTCTCTAGAAGATCGATGCACATTCTGTCTTTATTAGATACATCTCCCTGCTCTGTGTTCTCATCATAATCCTTTGGTTTAGTCAACCTACGGCAAATTGCAACAGCAGTTTGACCATCCGATGTAGTCTCCAAGGCAGAAGCTCCCTTGTTAAGAAGATGAACTATAATTGATGGCTCCTTGCGTCTTGCTGCCACATGTAGGACAGTATGTTCTCTGGCATTTCGAAGGTTGACATCAGCCAACTTTAGACCAAGAACCTCCTTCACAATCTTAGGATCACAGTATGCAACAGCATAATGAAGAGCGTAAGCATCATCTAACGTAATAGAACCAGACTCATTCAAAAGAAGGTTAACTAGTTCCACGTCATCAGAGTCCAATGCCTTGTGGATTCTCCTGATACTTTTGAGCCTCTTATCCTCCTTTGGTTCCTTTTCCTGCATACGTGATTCATCATTTTTCTGAGATTCGAGACGGATTGATTTTATATCATCTAAAACTTCATGAGGAAGTTCTTTCTCTAGAGCCACATTGTCAAGATCTGACCTTGAGACCCTTTGTATACAGTGTGAAAGAAGCTGACTCAAATGACAGTGGAAAGCAGCTACAAGAATTGGGATCACATCTTCAACAAGAGCTTTGTCAACAAAGTTCCATAGACGCCGCTACATGAATTTATAGAAATTGTCAACAAAAGATGATGATCATGCAACTGGTATGTGGCCAGTTTTGGCATATATAAAATAAAAAATATGAACTTGTTGTTCACTTGCATATACGTGTGTGTCACTTAAAAGGTTATAATGATCAGCTGAAATCCATAAAGACAAAAGATGATCGAGAGCAAGATCGTATTTTTGTACTAAAGTAAATTAAATTCTCAGAAGAGGAGTTGAGATCTGTCTACAAGTTAACACTTTACAATTAATCAGAAAGAAGCTGTTATCACAAACTAAAGGAAATAAAAAAGTGACCATGATATCAGAATCCAACCAAAACTATCAAAGAACACCAAATAAGCTTTTCGAAACAATACTCTACTCAAGCAGTAAAACCTTTTGTAGACAAGACAAGAATCAGTCTCCCTACAAAATTATGAAACCAAAGGAAAGTGCTTATAGCTTCAAAAATTTGAGTGCAATATCAATGTTCATGCTTTAAGATCTCTAAGAACAAGGAAACAAGTAGTGACAGAGAAATGACTGGCCGCATGGAAGTGCACTGATAGAGAAGAAATAAAAACATTTGCTGCACATAAGTAGTTCTTTTGCTTTAAAGGTTCTGAGAACTACCAGTAGACTTGAGACTAATAACTTATACACGCCACATACTAAAGTTTTCAGAAACGCAAACAACCTGAGACTGTTAAGCCAAGCACAAAATTGGGCACACATTGGGAACAAAGTTGCACAGAAGATTTTCTTTAAAAAATGATCAGAAATGATGTTTTGTGCTCATTTTTCGGCTAAAAACAGAATACTGTAAAAAATAGACAGGAAGAATCATAAAACGTATGCCAATATTTCATCAAATTTTGAGGGACAATAGGTGAACCAAAGTGTGCTGGTAGTGCAGCTAATTGCAAACATGGAGTAAATATAGAGAGAGTAGTCATCATATGCATTCTGGATTTATATGTAAAATCTGAAACGAAATGTGAAGTTAGAACATTTCAAAGCATTATAGGGGAACACTGTAGGATATATCATCACACTTTCCAAGTATAAGACATTAAACTAGAAGCTGGCAAAAAGATACACATCTGCATGTGTCCTTTCAAGAAAAATATATACTGAATGCATCAGTTGCATCTTTTAACTACGAAGGGAAGAGCAAAAACAACCTGAACAACTTGAACGAGCTCCTTCATCTGGAAAGTGGAAGAAATATACATCAACTCCACAGCATAATTAATAGCAGGGCCGCATGCATCATGAGCACAAACATCGTCAACACACGTCGATACTTCAGGAGGCGACGGCTTAAGCTTCCCGGTGTACAAATAGTTTAGGATAACCTTGAACGCTTCCACACTAACCCCACCACGAGGAACCAAATCAGACATCAGATATTGAGATTTACCATATTTTGTCGATTTATCACTTCCCTTTTGAAAAGTCTCGTGAAAAAACTGACTACGTGCAGCTAATATACACCGACTAACACCAACCGGAACACCATCAACGACGACCTCCGCGTCACTATAGTCATACTGAGGATCAACTAACAGCTTCTGAAGATTATCACTCAGCTTGCTTAGACTCAAATGTTCAGTACTGAACCCGGTTTGACCATTGGCTGAGGCAAACCCATGACTAGACCCATTTGACATATACGAAGACGCAAAGCTCAAAGAAGCCGACACACCATTTACATTATCCATGACTTTCAAATCTATACAGCAGTTTTATCAGAAATTGACACTACTATCAGCAAGACCATATCTTTCTCAAATCCAAAGTAAACCCAATTTCTCCAGACTCTAAATACTCAAAACCCAAAACGCAACACTCAATTCGAAGCATTACCCAATTCTTCAAACATTGAACAGAATCCCAAAAACACAGAAATGAGAACAATTGCTATACAAAGCTGTATAAATCCTCAAAAATCCAATATGGGGTGCGAGTTGAATCTTTCATTGTTCATCAAATCTGAAGCTTGTGGTATCCAACAGATTAGAAAATTGGAAACTAAGATGAGGTAAAATGATCAAGGTACCATAAAAAAAGGAGCTTTGACTTGGCTTGATGGGTACTGAAGCGCAACTGCATGACATGAGCAAGATGACGAAGAGAGCCAATGGAAAAGCTTACATCTTCACACTTGGCAAAGCAAAGATTCCAACTTTGATTTAATCATTAACTCTATGCTGCAATCTCAAGGTTGAAGACTTGAAAGTCTATTAAGTTATGGCGTCTCTCAGTCACTTGTTTTATAGGCATGGCAAGTAGCGGTCGGGGGCTTTAATACGAGCAACTGGGAGTTTTGGCAATTTTGGAGGGACAAAATTATTTAGGGACCGACTCTAGAGAAAATGGATAGACAAGATTTCATTTGGGTGATTAATCCTCACTATTAAGAATTTAAAAACTCCAAACTACGTTGCCAAATATATATATATATATATAACAAGATTTAAGCGTAAAAAATAATAAGTTTATTTTGTTGAAGGAGAAATATAAATAGGTAAAAGATAGATGTGAAACTGTTATTTATTCATTGATATATGACTTTAAATAAGCATTATAATCTGTTACAATCAATATTTCTATAAATCAAAGATTGAGATAATATCTACTTCTACTCTAATTAGGACAAGACACACACCGAGATACCAGAAATATTATTTCCTTGAACACTTCCCCTTGTATTGCGACCTTAATGGATGATGTATAACTTATTGTCTCACTAAAAACCTTGTCAAGCAAACAACTCTTGGGTAAAAACAAAAGTTTGATTTAAGGAAAAAAAATACAACGCATCCACTTCAAAAGCGACCATATGTGATGTAGAATCCCCCTGATGTCTATGAAATGAACTCTCCCTGATCAGTAACTCAATTTTGGAGTTCAGACAATCTTCGCATACCAATGTGTTTCACATGCTTTGCAAATGTAGATTTTGACAATGACTTGGTAAACAAGTTTGTAACATTATTAGCCGAATATACTTGATTCACATGAATGTTCAATAGCTGTTGTTGTTGTTGTTGTTGATTGAAGAAAAACTTCAGCGATATGTGCTTGGTATGATCACCATTGATGTATCCCAACTTCATTTGTTCAATGCAAGCTATATTTTCCTCAAAGATACATGTTGGCGTTGTAGTAGTGGATGATAATCCATTAGATTGACCTAAGTCAAACACAGTCCTTAACCACTTCACGTAAAGCTATAATCTCAGAATGATTCGAGGAAGTAGCAATAAGGGTCTGCTTAGTTGATCTCCAAGAAATTGATGTGTACCTCATGGTGAATACATAACCTGTTTGGGAACGTCCTTTGTGTGGGTCAAAGAAGTATCCAGCATCAGCAAAACCAACCAAGACATCACAAGTCTCTGAATAGGGGACTACACTAAATTGAGAAATAATGCTTACAGCCGGCTCAATGTTCGATGGGTCGAACAAGTCCTTCAACGGGTCGAAGGTATGGTTTTGGTCCATCCAGGGTGCAACATTCGATGGGTTAAGTGATTCACTCGATAGGTCGAAGACCTTGGAACCTGCATGTTGCGATTCAACCATCAATTTTCCGAGAATTTCAAGCTTCTCTTTGTATTCTTTGTAGGGAAAAAACAAGCCCAAGTCTATGGAACCCTTCAAGTACCTGAAGATGTGCTTTATACATTTCCAATGACGTTGTGCAGGCACAGAACTAAACCGAGCTAACAAGTTCACAGAGAATGCACTGTCTGGTCTTGTGTATTAAGCTAAATACAATAAAGCTCCAATAGTACTAAGGTATGGTACCTCAGCTTCCAATAATTCCTCATCATCATTTTTTGGACGGTACAGATCTTTATTGGGTTCTTGACTGCATACGACCATTGGTGTACTAAGAGGGTGTGTTTTGTGTATGTTGAATCGCCTGAGAATATTTTGGACATAAACAATCTAGTGAATAAGTATTCCATAAATTCGATGTTATAATTCCAAACCAAGATAAAATCAAGTCCTACCAAGGTCTTTTATCTCAAACTCGGATTTCAAGTAGCCAACCGTCTCATTGATTTCATCAAGAGACCCAATGATATTCATATCATCAACATAGATCGCTACAATGAAAAATCTTGAACTTGTTCTCTTAATGAACACACATGGGCATAAATTATTATTCTTGTATCTCTTCCCAATCAAGTACTCACTTAGACATGTGTACCACATCCTTCCAGATTGTTTCAATCTATATAGTGAACGTTTCAACCTAATCATATAGGCACTCTGTGGTGTAGAGTTACTTGAATTAGGTATAACCACGTCTTCTAGCACTTTCATGTATATCCTTGAATCAAGGTTTCCATATAGATATACAGCCATCACATCCATCAGGTGCATGCTCAATTTTTCGGATATTACCAAACTGACAAGGTAGCAGAAAGTAATGATGACTATAACCGGAGAGTATGTCTCCTCATAATCAATGCCAAGACGTTGAGAGAATATTTGCTCCACAAGTCTAGCTTTATACCGCATGACTTCATTCTTCTCATTACACTTTCAAACAAAGACCTATTTATGTCTAACCAGCTTCACATTTGGTAGGCATATCACTATTGGACTAAAAACCTGTCTTTTCTTCAAAGAGTCTAGTTCGGCCTGTATTACTTCTTTCCATTTCGGCAAAGAGAAGCCATTTGTGATTTTAGGACATAATTATAGTCCGGAACAATGTCATTTGAAGGATTCACAACGTTGATGATAAAATGATCATTTTGTGCCTGGATGGCCAACCTTTTCGCCGACAGCTCATATGTGAATTTTCTTAGTCTCCCCTTCTTCTTAGTGGGAGCCGAGCCCGACGCTACTTCATCCACATGGGCAAGAGGCACGCTACTCTGCTCTGAAGTTGCGTTATACCACCCCTTCTTAGGGACTTCCAACCTTGCAGAAATATTTGTAGCAGAAATGTCTGATCTCGTCACTTTGGCAATATCAGTAAAGGAGTCAGACACCGAGTTTGCTACCTTCTGAAGATCACTGATTCATTGCACTTCAATCTCACTGAAATTTGCGTGGATCTTCTTGAAACATAGTGGTAGGAGTTTTCCACGTCAATTCATTACGCTCAACCGAAATGGAGGCATTTCTATCTCCCCCTAACGTCAGGAAGTATGTTTTTTCAAAGTGACAATCTGCAAATCTTGCAGTAAAGAGATCTCCTGTTGAAGGTTCTAAGTAACGGACAATCGTTGGAGATTTATAACCAACATATATGCTTAATCGACATTGAGAATCCATTTTAGTACGTTGTGGAGGCACAATTGGCACATACACTGCACAACCAAATATGCGTAAGTGTGAAATATCAGGCTCATATCTAGTTACCAACTAGTACACACTGAATAGTTGCCATGCTACAGGTCTTAAGCAAAGAAGCGTTGCTGCATATAATACTGCATATCCCCAAGCAGATACCAGCAAATTAGTATATATAACCATTGCTCTGGCCACAAGCCGTAATCGCTTAATTTGTGTCTCTACTAAACCGTTTTGTAAATGAACATGAGGGACGAGATGTTCAACTTCAATGAAATCGAAATACAGTAGTCATCAAAAGTATTTGATGTGAATTCTCCAGCATTATTTTATCTAATTGACATGATTGAGTTGTTCGGGTGGTGAGCTCGAAGCTTAATAATTTGTGCTTAGAGTTTTACAAATGCACCATTCCTTGTGGATAGCAAAGCAACGTGTGACCATCGCATTGATGCATCTATCAAAATCATAAAATATTTAAATGGTCTGCATTCTTGTTTGATAGGTCCACAAATATCTTCATGGATTCTCTGTAAGAATTTCAGTGTTATCAACCACAAAAGAAGGCCTAGCTTGCAACTTTTCCAATGAACAAGTTTTTCAAAATGAGCGATAAGCATTAGAGATTTCCATAAAAGAATCTTGTAAACTAACACTAGGTGTTGTAGTCAACTTAGTAGTTGTAATTGGATTAGCAATGTTAATCCCATCAATTCCATAAAAACTGTTGGGAATTGGTACATGCTTCTTTACTTTGAAAAATGGATGACTATGAGAGTTTTTCAATATTTAGATCATTGTATCACAACCTAAATGTCCAAGTCGGTAATGTCAAAGGTGATAAGATTCTGAGTCACACGCAGTAGATAGAGTGACTACATTAGATTCAATAATCCGATCGTAGTAAGATATAAACCATTACGAATTGCCACTAAATTTTTCAAGACATGCTTTTTATCGCATTCCTTGGAAGTTATGCATAAGAATTCTGTATCATTCTCAGAATGAGTTTCCAAGTGTAAACCGTTGAATCTAATGTCTTTAACATTTTGCAAGGTTCGGTTGGCCTTAGGCGCATATAATGCATCAGTGACATGAATTTTTGTACCATGTAGTGGTAAAAATTGTGCTGACCCACACCCTTGTATAACCAGCGTAGAACAAATCATGGTTGTCATTGATGATGTATAAGACACAAGAACAATAAACAATTGCATATTTCACAGTATAGTATGGGTAGTACCTCTATCTACTAGACCTTCAATCTCGCCTTCAAACATCTACAAAAGAATTTGAATTGATTAGTCTTAAAGACTTGTCAAACACTTTAAGTAAAGACTTAAAGATTTACCAAAGGGTTGTGACCCTTAAAGAGTGCTGATATGGCATAAACAAACTGATGTAAAATCACATCTTTATCAGGTGCAAAAATCCATGTTGGTCGATTTCGAAAAATTTTGAAATTTTTTTGAACCTTTATTTTTCCAGAAAAATACCAAATCTGAGTACAACCTTCAACGGGTAGAGAAAAAAATTTTGACGGATTGAAGGAAATCCTAAAACCCTATCGAATTATCGATATATTTTTTTTCGATGGGTCGAGGAAAATTTTTTGACGGGTCGAAAAATGTGACATTTTGGAGGCAGAAGCTATCCTTTGATGGGTTGAGACTAGTCTTCGATGGGTCGAAGGTGAAATCATGTACCATGAGGACTATATTCGAGTGGTTGAAAATTTTCAAAAACCGATCCAAAGTGTTCCTTTTGACGGTCGAAAGAATATCTCGACGGGTCAAAAGATGCCCAGGATCAAAACCATCATCTCTTTGTCTTGTTTTTATGATACTTTGGTGTCATAATGCCATAGAATTTTGTAGAATTTGAATTCTGTAAGAAATATGTATGAACATAACCATTCTTAACACTTTCAGATACCGAAAGGAAGAAAATTTTATTACTTTGCCAAAATCAAAACTTACATCAAAAGATTGTTCTTATTCAATAATCATGACTAAAAATAAAGTCAAAAATAAAACTAAACTTGATTACATAGTAGAGATATGGGTGTAATGCATAGACTAATCAAAATTCGTAGTCTCTAGACTTACTTTGTTGACATCTGCTACTATAAGGTTGGCTTCACTAACACCATTCATCTCTTGATCCGCAATGTAGTTGGTCTCATATGCCAGGTACTGCTTGCATCTCTTGTAGGAATTTTGGACATATTTGGGTGCACAACATTGCTTGTACATATGCTTGTTAGAACCATACATATAGAAAGGAGACAAGCTAGACGTTGAAGGAGCAGACCTTGAAAAATTTCTATTGTTCCTAGAACCAGAACTTGATGGATTCTTGTTGGAGTTTTTATGACCATTGTCTTGGCGAGTCCAAGTCAAATTTGGACAGTGTCCTCCTCGGCCACAACCTCTACCATTATCTCCTCTACCATAATTATTTTGATAAGACATGAGACTTATAACCTTATCAAAATAATTATAACGCTAACCTGGTCCATTACCTCCTCGGCCACAACCTGGTCCATTATCTCCTCTACCATAACGCTGCTTCCCTTTATCCTTTCAAGATTTCCCACCAGTGTTATAAGTCTCATGGACTTTCTTTGTACCGGCTAGCCTGGAATTACTTTGGAGAAGGATCTCGTGATGCCCCTCGTTCTTGGCCAACATGAGATCACTGAATGATCTAAGTCTTCCTTGCTCATAATCAATGTGCTACGGATGCGCAAGGGTGTCCATTGAGGTAGGAAATGTGCTCAAAGACTTCTCGACCAAAGCTTGGTCGGTCTTTACAACGCCACAAATGGCAAGCTCAGACTGTAGCTCTAGCATATCCTGATAAAAATTGTTGATCTTAGGATAATCCAATAACCGGATTCTATTTTATCTTTCTCTGAGCTCTGGAAGTTGTGCATCACGCATGTTATTGAACCGTTCTGTAAAGTTATCCACAAATTCATGGGGTTATCCTTTAACAAGTACTGTTTTCTCAGAGCAGGATGAATATGTCTCCTGAGAAATATGAGAGCTTGAGCTTTTCTAGCTATGGTGTCGTCGTTGACTTCTTGACCCGCTGGTATTGGTTGGATAGTATCCGTGAGTCTTTTATTGATGAGAGTATCCCTCACATTTGAGACCCATCTATTGTATTATGCTCCTTGAATATCAAGGATGTCAAACTTTGGCCTTGCCGACTTAGTTATCTACAAAAGACAAGAGATGTAATTAGTTTACCGATTAAAGAACCACGATCACTAATATCAAGTTAAGGGAATAAGAAACATGATCCATGATGTATGGTCACAAAAATTGATGCAAAACCGGTGGTTTCATACCACTCCCCATAAAACCATGACTGACCTAGAGTCACAAAATATCGACTTTTTATTTTATTTTTATGTATATTGTGACTCCCCCAAGACCGTCACTAATCTTAAACTTTGCTGAAGAGGTGATTAGATTCCCTTTCACTCATACATGCATTAATCCACAGGAACTAGATGTATATTATAATTCACGGTATTTAAACGTAAATCTAGACCTAGATTTAGGATGTTGCGGCAATTAAATTTTGTAACCTGATTCTAAACCGAAGAAAGTTAATCGATTTACCTCAAGGGTGTTATGCTTGGTATGAAAACTTCACTGTGAAAGAAGTTTGAAGAGAAACATCCACGAAAGCCCGCGGTAGAGAGCTATGGTGACGACAAGGTGGTCGACGGTGTTGATTCCGTGCAAGGGAGGGAGGCCGACGGTGGAAGATTGTAGTATTTAGGGGTTTGAGTTGGCTATCAACTCAAGAGCTGCTGATAATGTGTTGAAGGAGAAAAATAAATATGTAAGAGATAGATCTGAAACTGTCCTTTATTCATTGTTATATGACTTTAAATAGGCATTACAATATGTTACAATTAATATCCCTATAAATCAAGGATTGAAAGAATATTTACTTCTACTCTAATTAGGACAAGACAAACACCGAGATACCAGGAATATTATTTCCTTGAACACATTTGACTTTTTTCTTTCGGGAAAAATGGTAAGTCTTCATAAATGAAACTATTGAATAAGTAATCAACGGGATATCAAACATAAATCATGTATTACAATGGCCACAAACAAAATGCCTCGAATAATAACAAGCTACTCATATTACAAAGTTGCACATATTTCATGAGATAGTCGTTTTGGAAGAAAAAAAATAATCTATAAAGTTGTTCAATCTTAGTTGTTCATGATTATTTTCGTTGAACAAGAAGAATTCCAACCAAAGTTCCTATATCGTACATTGTAAAGTTTTTGTACAATCACTATAATGCTTTTTGGATAGGAAAGTTTACATTATTAAAAGATATGATAAAATTCATCACCCGAATTTGAACTCTTTGGCATGTATCAATTTGATGTCCGACCTTCAAAAATTATCAGTCATGTCTAAACTCCTGAAATCTTATCAATGTGATGCCGTCAATTTCTGTCTATGCTCGATTAACTTTGCTGACGTGCCATTTTTTTGTTCGAAAAAAACTACAAAATGACTTTAATATTCTTGTAATTTTAATTTTTAATTTTTTTATTCTCTCTCTCTCTCTCTCTCTCTCTCTCTCTCTCTCTCTCTCTCTCTCTCTCTCTCTCTCTCTCTCTCTCTCTCTCTCTCTCTCTCTCTCTCTCTCTCTCTCCCTCCCTCCTCCAGCTGCAACAACCTCGACCTCCAACATTAAAGTCATTGGAAATTTATTCTTGACCATATAACAATGCAGCACCCCCACCCCCTTGCTCCAGCGCACCCAGGTGCGAGTAGGCACCCAGAACACTCACCATAGTCACCTCGTTTGCTTTCGGCCCCGTAACCTGCATCCTCTGAAACACTTTCAAAGCCTCTTCATACTCTCCACCCTTCACATACCCTCCATACTACCATACATATGAACCAATGAGTTACTCACAATCATATCTGATTGAAACCCATCTCTCATAATGCGGCCACAAGCCGCCGCGCTGAGCTCTCGCTTCAACATACACGCCGCCGCCTTGACTACAAAAGGGTATGTGTTGTCAAACCACTGGAGCTGCTCAATCTCAGCCCAACAGTGTATGCGAGAATGGATCAAGGCATCCTCCTCGTCATTTTGCTTAGTGAGGAGTCGCCAGATCGGACCAAAACTGATGTTTCTCTATGTTGTTCTCCTCTGTCGCTGATGCCTGATCTACACTGCCGATTTTGGATCTCGCTTGAAGATCAACTCCTCTTCACTATTGTTGTTGCTCAGCGAGGAACACGATGCTTCCCTTCTCGCATCTCACGACTTCTTGTCGTAGATCCAAGGCTGAAAAACACTTTTCACTTTCAGACTCTTCCAACACCACTCCTACTCATCACACATCCTCAATTTTGCGGCACTTTCAGATCCATGTGACATCGAATACTCGTACCAGGTCCTGACCCAACTCCATGACCCAACCATCTTCAATTGGAACAAAGTCATCCGAGGTTACTCAGAGAGAGAGAGAGAGAGAGAGAGAGAGAGAGAGAGAGAATATATAAATAAATAAAAAATAAAAATTACAAGGATATTAAAGTCATTTTAAAAAACGACACGTCTGCAAAGTTAACCGAGCATATACGGAAATTGACGGTAGGCATCATGTCGGTAAGGTTTCAGGAGTTTAGGCATCATTTTGATAGTTTTTGAAGGTTAGACATCAAATTGATACATCCCAAATAGTTCAGATCTAGTAGGTTGTGTCAGCACAACTGCTCACAAGTATTACCAACTACTATAGCATTATTATTTTTCAAATAGATTGTTGGGGAGTCATGCTTGGCTACTTCAGTAAAATTGGTGCGCTATATATGAGTGATGATCCTCTAATATTAAAAGCTGCAGATAATTTATGAGCTAGCTCTTTTTCTGGGAAAGTTTGATCTGAAACACATATACAAAAACACGGTTTACAGATGGCTTTATTACTATTGTAGAGCAGACATCTGGTTTTCTCCAACAAGGTTAACTCTTGTAAAAATTTACAGGCCATACAACTTGTACGTGGTATTGTTTGGCACCAAAATTTCTCAGGGTTCTGAGAAGCTTGCAAACCGTCTCTTTTCTCGATCTTATGCTTCATGCGCTAGTGTGCCACCGTCGTATGACAGAATCATCGATTTGTAGGCCAGCTACCACCTGACTTCTTTAAAGCGATTGAGACGGGGAGAGTATCAACCCCACATGAATGGATCATTCTTTCCTAAATGACTTTAGGACTTGTGGTTTTCGTGTCTCTAGCTGAGCCACGAAGATTGATACTCTATACTCATCCTGGTGTAAAGCAGAGCAATCTCCTTGATAAGGTTTTGAGAACACAAGTGGTTACGTCCTTGAATCTCAAGACTCTCACGCTCTTCGGGTGGCAAATCTCTTGATCACTGGTTGCGGTGTTTTGCGCCGTGAATCACAAGAATCTCATGCTCTTCGGGTGACAACTCTCTTGACCCCGGGTTACAAGGATTTCTCGAGATGAGAAGGTAGTTTGCCGATAGAAAAATGTATGCAATCAAGGATCCTTTCTTCGGTGTTATTATCCTCTATATATAGGAGACAGTGCCCGTATTTCAGTTCAACTGAAACTCCTCACAATTAGACTTGCTAAGCAAATCTAACTGTTTGCTATCCCACGTCTTGTACCTTATCTCAAATTCTAAAACCTTAACGATAGGCTTCACTAGGAATCCTTCCCTCTGTAGGAAATGTCGATAATTATTAATTGATGGGCCGCATGAATTGGCCTTCTTTTGTCTTTCGGTCTATCACGATTCGATTAAACACTACTTCTCGGGCCACCCGCTTAATCCAACTTCTGAAGCCTAATAACAAGATATTTTATCTTGGGTCCAAACATTCCCCCACAATCCTTGAGATAAAGCTCCAGTGGTAATCGAAGAGGCTTATTTTTCTAACGACATACCGTTTTCATCAAAGCGGTAACTTTTCACGTACAGCGCCAAGTCAGCCTTTCTTCTGAAAAGCCGCCCCACTTCGAATGACAATATATAAGAAAGCGCATGTCTCGTCAAAGTCCGATTCTCAACCCAACTCTCTCACTTCTAATCATCTCAAAGTTCAAACTTTGCTTCGAGGCTAAACTTTCCTCCTTCGCCGCCGTTATCATCCATTCCTCTGGTCAACCACAAACAATGTGCCCCACCGTGAAGAATACCCAGAACTCACACGAGAGGATATTGAACTGTTCGCTATAGCCGTTCGTACTATCGCCATCCGGTAAAACCCAGGCCCAGTAGTCACCCTTAAAGTCTCGAACACCGCCACCAGCCGTCTGGGTCCCTTCCTCGTTGTATCTATCATCCCAGCACTCTATCCAACTCTTCACTTCAGGTACTGCAACTCAGCTCTAATTTTCTGAGAAAACAACCGTGCTGACCCTGTCGGGTGGAAGAATAAAGACACCGTTTGCTCGATATAGAAATGGCCAGTCACTTCTGAGAACGAGCGAACTTGGTATTCAAAGCGCCAGGAAACCGACCTCGTTCACTGGTAAGCTGCTGGCATCTCAGACATCATCAACCTCTGCTTCTCGCTACCCAGTGGAGGGAATCGCGCTCCAAATGCCACCGCTATGTGCTTCTGGAACGCCGCCTGCAATTTCTTTCGTCTTCCTTGCGGCGATGTGAGCATTACATTGATGGATCTTCTCACCATGTTCAGTATACCCATAGAAGAACTTGTTTGGAAATAAGTCTTCACCGCCAAAGTTGCAAACAAAGCCAGCCTCAACCGGCCCGCCTCTTTCCTAGCGTGGGTTACTCTCTTTATGTGCGACACATCCAACCAAGAAGGTATAGCTTTCCTTGAATTCTAGTTATCAAAATATGTCTTCTATACATCTTCCCAGAAGGTTAAAAAATGCTGGATTAACCTCACCGAGTGCTTATTTGCGAGCACCAAAATGGGTCTTGCATAATCCATCATCTCTTTCATCTATCGCAACCTGAGATGGATCTCACCCTCGCCACTACAACTCAAGAAGCCTGGTTCTTTATGGATGGTAGACCTTTGTCTCTAGATGTATTTCCCAATTTTTTGACATCCAGAGGTACCACCATTCGAGGCAGACAAACTTCTAGGGAAAACCCCGGCAACTCCTCTCTCTTTTGATGGCTGGACTTACTAGACCTGTTTTGCTACTTTCTACTCGCACAATCATTACCCATCAGACTCAGTCTACACCATCTTAGACCGTCGCTTCCCGCCAGAGCTGGAAACTGCTTTATGCCCTCATGAGACCAAAGTGACCAAGCAAAGCTCATCTTCTTCCAAAGTCATACTTGTGGAGATCTGCTAGTCCCTTACTCGACCAAATTCGGATACGAGTTGTATGCCCCCAACCATTTCGCCAGGCAACTTGGACTAACACAGCGTGCCCCAATGCCCCTGGTTGGTTCAGTGAATCGCTATAGCATTTGGAAAACCACTTCTCATCCTGTAGAATCTGACGCTGCAGACCCGCACTTTGGCTTTTCGTTAGTGCTATTTCCCAGGGAAGAAATAATTTCTCCCCTTGTTCCTTCTGTAAATGTGACCCCGCACTACCGCGCATGGAAGACACAATTTTTGGATGGCGTCAAATCTACTCAGCCTCTATCTCTCTTTGCTTCCATCTTCAAGGACTTCAAGGCACAATTTATCAACGCTTTGACAGGAAAGCACTGAGATCTGTCCCTGCAGACCCCAATGAAGATACTCATTGGCCTATGGTATGTATCTTTATCTAGTATTTATTTATTAAACCCTTGCCATAGGTATTGAAATTAATTTGGCTTCGCACTAATGTTTCTCACCAAAAACCAAATAGTTCTATGAAGAAGACTGTCATTCCGACTCCAATGAGGAGCATAAAACTGTGGACGAACAATAACTAGAACAAGAACGGGATCTAGAACAAGAGCAAGAACAACTACCGGCCGTAAGTAGCCATATCTTATGTTCAAAGTGCATATCAAATTTCTGAAATATAATTGTCCCATTCTATTCCAGATGTCTTAGAAACGGCAAAGAAATACTTCTCCAACTGATGTCTCTGGCAAACGAAAACACCATCGCCGATGACTTGGCCCTGAGGATGTTCAAGAGAAACTGCTTGAAGAAGCTGAGCAAACACACTAAACATCAACACTATTGTTACCTTCTACTTTAGCGATAGACACCACAGGAGCCCTCCCTATTATTCCTACTTCGCCACTGAAGACTACCAGCCTCTCCATCAGCTTTGAATCGCAACACGAGCTTATCAAGTCACCATCCTTGTCTCCAAACTGGGTATTCTATCACCTCCTTCAACTATCCCTGTAAAAAATTTCATTATATTCCTAATGCAGGTTTTTCCCTCTTAATCTTAGGTCGTGCCTAATCCCTTGGAAGAGACCATTGCTGCCAATGTTGTGGACACAGACGCTGGGAATGCCAACGATGATTGTTTGGACACTGAACTTGCCCGCCACATCACTAGTTTTCTTGAGGCAACTGTCTTGCTTCAAACTCAATATCTTCATACTGCTGAGGATGATGCACACAACAATAATGGTATGGATGAAAGAAACAGTGATGTTAATGACCAGAGCGCATTCAGTTTTGGTTTTGCTAATGCTCCCTTCTCATATCATACCATGTATTATACTTCAGAAGAGCAGCAAGCCATGGCAGAAGGGCAAGTGCTACCTCTCATTAACCAAGAACCCTTAGAGGTGCTAGACGTACCCAACGAACCTAACGTGATCCTCACCCAAGTGGTGTTCGACATCAACCACTCGCTTGGCTCAAACATGCCTAGTGAGACTGAGGTATGCAAATTCAGTTGATCTTTCCCCTCACTCACCCACATATTTGTTCTAAGTTTGATACTTTTTAACATGACCTACAACGTCTAGAACTCTCTGCCAGTAAATCTTTGGAGATAGAGCATATGCCTCACTTGGCGACGTGTCCAACTCCCACGGCTGCCTCTAAGACTACTGTCGATGTGCAAGATGCAACTCCTTGGGACTCATCTGCTCAGGTCCCGCCAGCCAAGTGGCCATCCTATAGAATCTAATCCTAAGTCTGGAAGAACTCTCAGCGAAGCTCATCACCATAGAGCATATCCCTACTGAGATTGTACTTCCTCAAGTCTCCCTCAAGGAGCTCTTCAAGGCCAAATTGGACACCCTCGCAGTCATTAATATCGTGCTGGATAAGGTGGTGGACTTGAAAAGGACTTCCCCTGGTGAACTTCTTTCCACGATCTCTCAATTCGAGCAAGGCCTTCACGATCTCTACAAGCTGCATACCAACTAAACTGACATAAAGCACTGCCTGAAACACAAAGAAACAACTGTAGGCGAGATGGTCAGTCAGATGGGCCAAGATCGAGAACGAGTTCAAGCTCTCCTCCAAAGTGTTTCTTCCAAGAGTGCAACTCTGGCCACTAAAGAAGCTGAACTGGCCACTCTTCAAGCCGAGGTGGAACTCTTACGGGCTGATGCTATTTCTACTCATGAAAACGCTCAACAACAACTTGACGAGAGCTCGGGCCGAACCAAGAAACTCATCGAAGCTGAGGATGATGTTGCTTCTCTTCGCGAGTCGTATGGCTCCGCTTGGGGTGACTTCAAACATTTCAAAGTAGAGCTAAAGAACAAAGCCCTCTTGTTGTAATCCTTGAGCCACTAGTAATAGGCCCGACTTTTGTACTCCAAACACTCCGAGTTAATGGTAGTATTTTAGTATTCTAAGTGCTCAATCTTTCCTTCAGGCCTTATTCTATATCTCAGAATCTAAAATGTTTCATGTATTTGCTCGTGGGCCTCAGGTACAGGCCTAATTGATAACAAAAATCCAACGAAAACTGGCCTATATCTGAATCATCCTAAATTTACCATTGTCGTTTGGTTATCCTAGTCAATCCTCATAACTAGGGTTAATTTTGGTTTGAAATCGGAATCGGCCATTTCGTCTTCCAGTTTCCAAGAGGCATGCTCAACTGCTTCGGGAATCATTGACCATTACTCCATTGATTCTAAATGGATGAACCGTCATATCAATGAATCCCCAATGAACATGTGTCCTTTATCCAGCAATCAAGTTCTGGTTCATGGATTTTAGCCGCCCTGTCCGCATAAATCACTGTGGTTCTTCATGTTGTGCATTCCACCATACTATAGTTCAAAATGCAATCTCTTTTAGTGCATTGCCTCTGGTTCTTCCTCAAAGAGAAACCCCCAGATAAAATCACCACATAGCCGAACCTTAAATAGTGATATCCATGTCCAAACTTAGGCTAGATAGTGATATCTATGTCTAGGTCGATCCTTGGTAAAGATGCTCCATGTAAATATAGAGTAGCAAAGTCTAAACGCCGGGGATAACGTTGCGCCGGTCCCCTCGCTAGCAACAACTCTGCATTTGTATGCATAGAGACTGCAGATCCATGGATGTAGACGCTCATGGTAAGGAATAACAAGGAGTTGGTTGTGCTACCACTCCCCACTTACGTGGGGGTTAATTCAAGGACGTGTTGCTAACACTTGGCTCGTTCCCCGAGAGAAAACACCAAGGTGGAAACTAGCACATCGGCTCCAATGATGAAAGAGATAAAAGGAAAAATCCATCGCCCTTTCACTCCTCCTTCATCGCTTTGGACTGCTGAATTAGTTTCCTTGAGGTCTTGTCTCTAATTCCTCTTTCTTCTTTTGTCTCTTGAGGTCCTTCTCCGTCTTTTAGTGGAGCTGTTGGTCTTCGTGGCACTCTTGTTTCCATGTATGCATATTTGATACGAGTGCCACAGAGATTGATTTTCTTAACCACATCAACGATTGTAAAAATTTGTTTTCTTATGGTAACAGAGCTTGAGGCTGCAAAGCCTTTGTAACCCTTTCCGAAAAAGGAATCCGCTTGATGCACTTTGTTATTTTAGCATTGTAAGTCTTTCCACAATATGTTGTTCATTTTGATAAACTCGGCAAATGTTAGTTAATAAATTTACGTTTGGCCACAGAAATTGGCTAATAAAGAACAAATATTAAAATGAGACAAAAGTTTAGCCACAAGGATTGACCTTAAAAATTAGAAAAATTATGATATCTAGCCACTGTCATTGCCCTTGGGATAAGATACAACATCTCCCTATAGGTTATACCCCTTCGGTTTAATCAGGCGAGTGATTGGTTAGGAGCCTGAATGATTCGAATTACTCTGTTGTTGGTGGGTTGTCATACTCCCAAACTGGCTGCACATACTTCTTAAGGAAACGACCATTGATAGAGTTGACGTGGATTGTACCATCTCGGTCACGCAGACGCACTGCTCCACGTCCTTGCATGCGATCTATTATGTGCAGGCATTCCCATTTTTCAGACCATTTTCCACGTTCGTCAATCTTCTTGCCAATGGGAAGCACTACTTTCCAGACTAAGTCCCCCTCTGCAAAACTCATGCCCCTAGTACACTTGTCATAAACCCGAGCCACTCTTCGTTTCTCCACACATAAGTGTTCATATGCTTCCATCCGCTTTTCATCTAAGTCTTCATGTTCCTACCACATTGCCTGTACGTAGTCCTCGCCTATCAGGTCGTGCTGTTCCATAACCCATAATGACTGCACGTTAAGCTCCAAAGGCAGTACGACATCGTATCCAAACATCAATGCATAAGGAGTCGTCCATGTTGGATTTCTTTTACTTGTTCGATATACCCAAAGTGTGTTGAACAAGTCGTTATGCCACATGCGGGTGTTGCTAGCGAGCATGTGTTTAAGGATATATAAAATTAACTTGTAGCTCGCCTATGCCTAACCATTGGATTGAGCATAATATGGTGTTGAATGTAGAAAGTGTATGCCTAAATCCTACATCAGCGTGTCGACCTTGCCAGACATGAGCATTGCCGCTCTGTCTGACACGAAGCACTTTGGTATACCAAAACGACAAATTATATCTTCAAATAAGAACTGACGAATGGTACTCGCGGAAGCCACTTTTAAATGCCTAGCTTCCACTCATTTGGTGAAAAAGTTAGTAGCCACGATGATGAACTTATGTCCATCTGACGAGTGAGGATGAATCATCCTAATTAAGTCTAAAGCTCACCCTTGTGTTTGTCAAGGCTTGATGATCGACTGCAAGGGAATATTAGGTAAATGGCTAATTGGACCGTGTGCTTGACAGTCCTCACAACCCTTAGCAAAAGTGTGACAATGCTTAAGCATTCCCTGCTAGTAGTATCCATGACGCCGTCATAACCATCTCATCTTTGGGCCAACCTTGTGTGCCCCTGCTACCCCTAAGTGTACCTCTCTCATTATCCTTTTGGAACCCTGTCTGTACAGACAACGTAGTAGCAAACCATCTTCACCTCGCCTGTATAATTCATTTTCTTTAAGCACATAATTAAGAGCCAAAAAATGGATCCGCTTGTCTGTCGGTTCATTAGGATTCTGGAGATAGGAGATGATTAGTTGCCGCCAATCTATATCAATGTGGTTGAGAGTTGCTGCATACCACTCATTGTTTTCTTCCTGTCGGGTGAAGAAAGAAGGCAGTGTGCGTCGTTTAACCTTCAAATTTTGTTCACGTACCCCATCGTGTAGGTTGACTCCAGTTGCTAGCTATGCCAACTCGTTTTCCACGTAGTTCTCCGCACGAGGGATGTGGCACAATTATACTTCAGTAAACAACTTGAGTAGATCACATGCTCGTCTCGCATAAGGCTCTAAGATTGGCCTGGCCTTGTACTTCGACTCCAGCTACTTAATTACTAGTTGAGAGTCTTTGCATGTATGAATTTCAGTGACCTCCATATCTAACAGGATTTTCGGCCCAATAATGAGTGCTTCGTGCTCCACTTGGTTGTTCATACGACGGAAGTCTAATCTGAAGGAGTAAGAGAAAGTCTCTCCTTCAGGGTTAACTAAGGTAATACCAGCCCTAGCCATGGTGTTAGTACTTGAGCCATCAAAGTATAAGCACCACAGAGTAAGCAAGATGCGAGCTAACTCCAGTTTTGGATCTTCGCGAGCATTTAGCATTGGATGGTGGGCAAGGAAATCAGCCACCGTCTGGCCCTTCACTGCCTTTTGTGGTACGTACTGTAACAAAAATTCAGAAAGTGCCAAGATCCACGTCCCAATACTGCCCCTCAGTATGGGCCTTGAAAGTATGTATTTTACCAGATCTGTTTGTGCAATCACGCAAGTGGTAAAGGATAACATATAGTGCCTAAATTTGCTTCCCGAAAAATACAGGGCTAAGCACAACTTCTCCACTAGAGTGTACCGTGTTTCACAATCTTTCATCTTGCGGCTAAGATAGAAGATAGCTCGTTCAGCTCTCGCAGTATCATCTTGTGCTAGTAAACATCCAATAGAATGATCTGTAATAGAGATATAATGCTTGAGACGTACGCCCAGCCTTGGCGAACCAAGACTGGTGGGCTCGCCAGATATGCTTTGATGGAGTCAAAAGGCTCTTGATGAATAGGCTCCCATACAAAGTCTCTCTGATTTTGTAATTTGAGCAAGGGTGAAAATGGTTGTGTCTTGCCTGCAGCATTTGCAATGAACCACCTAAGGAAGTTGACTTTTCCCAGCAAACGTCGTAGTTCTTTCTTGTTCTTTGGCGGGACAGCATTGATGACTGCTTCTTTCTTATCGTCTGGAACTTTGATTCCTCGCTGATGGACTAAGAAACCTAAAAAATTCCCTGCTTGCATGCAAAAACCACATTTTGCTGGATTCATCTTCAGTTGGTGTTGCCGCATGCAAATAAATACCTTCCTCAAATCTTCGATATGATCTGTTCTGCACTTCGTCTTAACCACCACATCATCGATATAGACCTCCATGGATTTCCCTATGAGGTCATAGAAGATCAGATTCATAGCAAGTTGGTAAGTTACCCCTGCATTCTTGGGTCCAAATGACATGTCCACGTACTTAAAAACTCCTGCAAAACCTGGGCATCAAAATGTTATCTTATGCCTATCGGTTTCTGCCACTAGGATTTGGTGGTATCCTGCTGTCTCATCTATGAATGACAACATCTCATGGTGAGTTACAGTATCTACCAGCAAATCTTCTATTGGCATGGGATATGCATTCTTTGGGGTTGCATTGTTAAGGTCTCGGTAGTTGACACAGACTCGCATCTTTCTTTTTCCTGACCGGGACCATGTTCGACAGATGGTTGACTTAAGCATCTTCTTTATCTCCTCTTTGACTAGAATTGATGTCTCTATGTTCATACGACACATCTCTTGCTTCACATGCTTCTTTTCTTCTATGATAGGTAAGTTGTGGCACACTAAGTCTGGTGATAGACCTGGCATATCCTCGTATTTCTTCGCAAAGCAATCAGTGTACTCCTGTAGCAATTCTATGAGCCTCTGACATTCTTCAGGCTACAAAAAGGTTCTTATAGCCACAGTTACTGGCTCTTCTAAGGTCCCAAGATTGATCTTCTCGATATGATCTTTAACTTTATGAGAGGTATCATCTAAGGCTGTTGGAGCCAGTTTAATCACCTCCTCCTCGTCTGATTCGTGCAGTACATCATCCTCTACATATTCCAACACTGTAATCATTAGAACGTTCTCATAGGCTTGACTCTCTATAAAATAATCATGGAATTGATCATGAAGAGAGAAACAAGCCTCGACTTCTATACTTGATAGAGGCTCTATCATTGGAATGATCAGAGTGGTAGCTCAATGGTATAAGGGTGGCGACTGTCCCCAGCAATTTAGATGATTCCTCATTGAGCTAATTCAGAGGCCGTCACCCCCACGGGGTGGCCTTTGTTGTTTAATGGCCTAAGGACACTGTTGTAGTAATTGGCATCCAAAGGGTTGGTGAAAACGGAGTAAGGACGTGGATGAGCATTGACAACTTCTGCTTTGCCTGACTCCATGTTCCAGAGTACCATTTGCTGGTGAAGAGACAATGGTACACAGTAACTTTGGTGGATCCAATCTCGTCCCAGAATTCCACCATATGGTGTCATACACTCTGCCACAAAGAATGTGTACGTACCAGTTGTTGGTCCCGCCTGTACATGTAAGAAGACGATTCCCAATGTCTTAGATATGCTGTCTTGGAAGTTCCGAACATTCAACTCTGTCTTCTGAATGGAAGACTTAGTAATACCCAGCAATGTCATCGCTTTAACGGTTATGATGTTAACGGCTGCCCCCAAATCCACCAAGAGCTTGTTGATCTAGACTCCTTGAACCTTACCCGTGACGTATAATGGTTGCATATGCATAACCATGTTCAGCGTAGGTTTTGTAAATAGCATATATGCCTTCCTCAGGGATAGGTCAATTTCTGGTTGCTTGGCGAGCCATTACGGGTCTGACTTGTCCTCTTCTTTCTTTGTAGTCACCAAGTTATTTATGTTTTTGGTTTCCAAGTCAACCTTTGTCAAAGAACTTGCAAATTTTGAAGGTAAAACAAATAAGACGTTAACATCTACCTCCTTTTCATACTCTTGCATTTCAGCTTCCCTATCTTCTCCATATTCAACCAACTCCTCATCATTGTCTTCGGCCTCTTCTCCAGCTTCCTCTTCCTCAGTGTTCACATCCTGTGTGACATCCAAGGTGGCTCCATGTTCCAGCTGGAATTGGGTCTCAGATGTAGGTTAAATGCTGGCTGGTAAAAACGAACCAACGTTTTTCTCTCGGAGAGTAAGAACGGACTTGTCCAGGCTGGCCATTTTCTTCATTTCTTCTTCAATTAATGGCTTTTGTCTCCACCTGAGTCCTTTTATCTCACTTGAGGTAACGTGACCTTAGGCAAGACTTTTCAGAGCGACATGTCGCTTAGTCTCCTTACTTACGTGGACGCGTTGCTTGATAGTTATATGCCTTATGGGGTCACAGGGAACCTCAGGTATAGGTTCTGGTGTCTTTTCTCTGGCCCACAAATCTGGGTTGCGATCGAAGACATTCGGCCTGGTTGCTCAGACTTTGGGTTCATGAAACTTCTTGCCAAAGACCACCAAGGGGTTGGCTGCTAAAGCATTTAACCGTCTTTCCAGCTTTTCTGGAGAATATGCTAGTTGCTCTGGTTGTATCAAGCCTAGCTCCAAATCTTCCAATGCTCTCTTGGCTTCTCTGAAACGTCGTTGCAGATTTCGTCTCCTGCTGGGAGTTACGTCCACAGTCTTTCCTTTCTCTTTTACATACTACACGTTTTCTTTAGTGATATTCCTTGAAGCTGGTAGGACATACGGCCTAGCGAGCAAATCGGCTACGGCTGCTTCAGATATCTCTGGTTTGGTGTACTTATCTGCTGCTCGCCTTCGCTTGAAAGTCCGTGAATCTCTTTGGTTATTCTCCCCTGGAATGTTCGGGTAATAATGTTCAGGTGTTGAAATCAATTTAGGACAGACTGTGACTTCTTCCTTCAACTCCTCTTACGTGATCTTAAGTTCACAGTGGAATTTGCAGTGAGCACACAAAGCCACTGGTGACTCTGCCTTTGGATTTACCTTTTCCTTCCCTTTTGTCGCTATCTCCAGCTGCTTTCTCGAGCTACCCTCGCCACTAGTATGAAGGTTAAGAGTTGGTTTCCTTTTGTTTTGGTTGTCTCTTGTTAACTCTAGCATACCAACAACAATATCTTCCTCAGGTTCGGGGTTTGATGTGGCCGTTTCAATTTCTATCTTTCATTCATCTATCTATGATGAATCCTGTGCATTAGCCTTATGCACTGATCGGTGGAATGTGATCCTCATGTGTTATGGAAACGACAATGAGGGAGACCTTTAACTTCTTCGAGCTCTGGCGCGGGAGATCCCCAGTTATCTGGCATCGTCGCTATCTTTGCTCGGACTAGGCATTCAAATATTTCAGCTCACCTGGATACATTATAAGTGATTTGATGCTTTGGCTTCTGTCTTGACCTCCTCTTTCGTTGTTGAGGCCTATGTGCGTTGTTTGAGGGAATCAAAACGCTTGGATGCAATTTTGTATAGAAAGGTAGCAAAATCGATAGGTTCCAATCTATGGCACCCTCTTGGATGAACCTGATAACTTTATAGTCGATTAGGCTCTATACTGTGTCCTTCAAAGCATAACACGAAGATGTCTTGTGTCCGAACTGGTTGTGGTATCTACAAAAATGTTCACCCGGCATAATGTAGTCAAGATCCCTTAATTTTCTTACTGGCCAAAAGTTGATCATCTTATTCCTCAACAACTCGTCCAGGATTTCATCCATTTTGTCATGCTAGAAGGTATATCGTAGGTGGATTGGTACATTTTTGCATGCGAGGCTCTCTGGTTCCACCAAGCCTGCTGACTCTGCCACAAAGTTCTATGTCGATGGCCACTCTATCTGCACCATATTAACCTGAGTGTCTAAGAATGGTTGGGAATCCACTAAAGAGACCTTCTTAGGTGCTACTTCCAAGGCCAATGTGCCCTCATTAATCCACTTCTGGATCTGGTCCTTCAGCTTAACAAAATCCTTGGTCATGTGGTTTCACATACCATGGAACTTACAGTACTTCTTCCCCTTCAGTTGCTCGACATTAGGAACACGGCCAAAGTCCATTTTGACGGCTTGCAGACTGAAGAGCTCATCTAAAATCTCATGAGCCATATTGGCATCATAGGACCTTTTTTCTGCTGCAACTTACGAGGTTTTAAGACCTTATTTGACACAAGTTCTACTGCATGTACATGGTCGTCCTCCGAACTTGATCCCCTGTCTTCAGGATCTTCAATATAAGCCACAGTTTTTGGCTTATGCCTTTCATAAGACCTTGGTGCATAAGTCCCCTTCAAAGAATTACGCTTGTTGTCCTTTCTTGCATGGTATTGTGAGCTTCTATCATTGCAGCAATCAGCTCATTAAAGGTGAGCTGTTTTTTATTGAAGAATATATTGTGATATTAATCTTCTAAGCCGTTAATGGCCATCTCAATAATTACGTCCTTCCCCAATGGGGCTCGGCACAAGTTATATTCGAACCGAAATCGGTGAAGGAACGCTACCGGGATCTCAGATGATAACTGGCTCATGGCCACCAACTTGCCAATGCTCATTTCTAACCTTGTTGTCCCAAAGTGGTCGATGAACAATGCTTCCATCGTCGGCCACTCTGTTATGGACCTCTTTTCCAAGCTTGTATACCAGACGAGTGCTGACCTAGATAACGACTAACCGAAGACCCTCAACTTTAGTTTTGGTTCTTCAGCGAATGGTCCTAACTACAGGGTAAAGTAAGCCAAATGTGTTGTTGCGTTTGCATCATCGTCGCCTGTGAAGGTCTGGAAGTTGATTGGTTTATAGTGTCACAGCCATTTCCAGGCATTAACGACACCTCTCTCCACAAGCGGGTAGAGAGTCTCATATGGCTCATGTGCTTTGGCAATGTGTATATCTCATTCCTCCATGAACCTTTTTCAACGATCCTCCCAAGCAGCTGGAAAAGTTTCCACCTACCTAGTTTTCCTTGTTAGATCAGAGACGGACTTAGTTAGCTCTGAGAGGTCCCTGTTTGTCCTCTTATAAAAATTAACCACTGCCCTGGCCTGATTCGCCTGATTCTCCTCCAAGATGCACAGAAGTTCTGTATGCATTCTTTTTTGCCTTCTACCAGGGTTACTATTTGCGCTTTCAAAGTTGTCTGCTCTTCTAGGCATCTATTGTACTCGGCCCTTAGAGCCTTGATCTCGGCTATTGCCGTATCTGTTTTCTCGCCATTGGCGGCAAGCAACTCTGCTTGTTCCTCTACTCTTTGCTCGATAGAGGTGAAAGTACTCTCCAAACTGCTCGCCTCGCCTGGCGGCATACGGTCAATAGTCTTCGTAGTTTAAATGGTTAATCTCTTCTTCACTTAGGAAGTTGAAGTCCATCGTTGAACAATGTTTGACTCCAAAGATTATTTCAATTGCATTCTCGGTAAGCGAACGACACTTAGAAGAAGCGTGTTCCTGGTACTCCGGTTGAGGATGTTTACGACACTAAGGGTATCCCTTTTTATAAGGATTCTCAATTGTCGCTTAGAGACGCGAAAAGTTTGAGTTGCACTGGGCGTGCCAAAATGTTTGGCACCAAAATTTCTCAGGGTTCTGAGAAGTTTGCAAAACATCTCTTTTTTCGACCTTGTGCTTTGTACGCTGGCGTGCCACCGTCGTATGGCGAAATCGTCGATTTGTATGTCACCTGCTACCTGACTTCTTTAAAGCAATTGAGAAGGGGAGAGCATCAACTCTGCCTGAATGGATCCTTCTTGCCAAAATGACTTTAGGACTTGTGGTTTTCGTGTCTCTAGCTGAGTCACGAAGATTGATACTCTACACTCTTCCTGGTGTAAATCAGAACAATCTCCTTGACAAGGTTTTGAGAACACAAGTAATTGCGTCCTTGAATCTCAAGACTCTCACGCTCTTCAGGTGACAAATCTCTTGATCGTTGGTTGCGATGTTTTGCGTCTGTGAATCACAAGAATCTTACGCTTTTCGGGTGACAACTCTCTTGACCGCTGGTTACAAGGATTTCTCAAGACGAGAAGATAGTTTGTCGATAGCAAAATGTATGTGATCGAGGATCCTTTCTTTGGTGTTATTCTCCTTTATATATAGGAGACAGTGCTCGTATTTCAGTTCAACTAAAACTCCTCACAATTAGACTTACTAAGCAACTCTAATTGTTCGATATCCCACATCTTATACCTTATCTCAAAGTTTAAAACCTTAACGATAGGCTTCGCCAAAAATCCTTCCCTCTATAGGAAAGGTTGATAATTATTAATTGATGGGTCGCAGGAATCGGTCTTCTTCTCTCTTTCGGTCAATCACAATTCGATTAAAGACTACTTCTCGGGCCGCTCGCTTAATCTAGCCTCTGAAACCCAATAACAAGACATTTTATCGTGGGTCCAAACAGATATGTTACATGCTCACTCAGGTAACTCATTCTATCATACACAGAAAGCCACCAAATGGGATTTCTAAGAATGTGTAAGCTAAATAACCAAAAAATAGATCTACAAAACCCATCAAAAATTATGTAGCATCCTACAATAGCATCAAGTTAGCCTTTTCCTAACCCTGCGCTTAACGACCTCCTTCTGAGAAGATGATGTGGATGACGAGGCTGCCAAGACCGACCCGTTTTCAGCCACATCCTTGCAAAACGCATTCTGCACATCCTCTTTTAGTTCTAGGAAGCGCATCTTCTTCTTATTCTGCTCTTCAATAGTGCCTTTTTCGAGGAAGTAATCTGCCATATACATTTCATCATCGAGAAACTTATCGAGAACTTCTGAGCAATGCGGGAAGAAGTGCCGTCCCATGTCCACTGTTCATTTCCACAAAACACAAATAAAAAATGCTAAAAAAATGATCAATATTTAACACTGTTTCCCTAAATTAGTTCTGGTGGCAGTCAAATGACAATTTTAAAGCCTAATTAAATGAATTTCTATCACTCTTGAATCTGAACTATCTTCACCATGGTACTGGACTAATAATTAATAAACTTAGATCCTTTATCACTTCTTTAATTATACCTTTCTACCTTGTCTAATGTTTCATCACTACGAAAACAAACTAACAGAGAACTGTAGATAGGAAAAGTGCATCATAGACCAAAACTACAGAAGGTTTCCTAGTCTCAGTTCTTTCTTCTTCTCTTTTCAATAAACATCCTTAGGTTATCTTAATCCAATAAACCGTTGAGAGAACAAAACCTTATAAATTTTTTGATGAAAAAAGGACAATTACAAAGAAGCTCCTCTACAGCACTCACTATCTAACCGATCAAAACATAGAGCAATCCTACTTCTACTTGGAACACAATTCTCCCATATATAGAGGTTATGTATGAGCTTGATGCCCAATTGAAGCCAAGAGGTTATGAACACAAAACCTTGTAATTATTAGTGTGGAATAAGACAATGCTATGGGCAAAGAGATAAGGCATCGGAAAATGGTTGGAAATTAAAAGATTCCAAAGGAGGCATCCAAATCATACATGTGAGAAGTAAAATGACCATACCTGTTTTAATAAGGGCTTCCAATTTTTTGTGGAGTCTTTTGGATCGTACAGAGGGTGTTTCATTCAAATCAACCTCCCGTAAGTTCCCACTAGATCCTCTTGATCCAAAAGGGCCTGATGATGGATGATCTGCCATTTGCATAGCAAGTTTGGCTTCAGCAGGAAACAATAACCGTGCAAATGCCACTGCAAAAAAGGGAAAGCTTTCACTAAATTCAAGTTAAGATTACAAGAGTTATGTATATACATCTTGATTACAGTAATGTGAGAGTTACTGTATTAATTGAAGTGCTACTTGTACAAGCAAAACACGTAAACAGAAAAACAAAGTTTGATGAAGACTGAAGAGATAACTAGCCTCGTGACCTTGCACCCAAACATTGTACCATTATAAATTTAATTCAAGCGACTGAATCAACGCAACAGTTGAGAAATATTACCTCTATCTTCAAAATAGTCCAGCTTCACATGCAAATCATCAGCTATCACCTGTGATGTGCTTGGCATGTTCACTGATATTGAGTTTCTGCGCATCTCTCTCTCTAGAAGATCTATGCATAATCGGTCTTTGTTAGACACCTCACCCTGCTTTGTGTCCTCATAGTAATCCTTTGGTCTAGTCAATCTCCGGCAAATTGCAACAGCTGATAGACCATCAAATGTAGTTTCTAAGGTAGAAGCTCCTGCACTCAGAAGAGGAATTAGAATTGCTGGCTCCTTACGCCGTGCTGCCACATGGAGTACAGTATGTCCTCGAGCATTTCTAAGGTTGATATTCCCCAAGTGTAGACCAAGAACCTCCTTTACAATCTTAGGATCACAATATGCAACAGCATAATGGAGACCATAAGCATCATCTAATGTAATAGAACCAGACTCATTTAGAAAGAGGGTAAGCAACTCAACATCATCAGAGTCTAATGCTTTGTGGATCTTCCCGATGCTTTTAAGCCTCATATCCTTCACCAACTCCATTTCCACCTCACTTGATTCATCCTTTTGTTGAGACTCGAGACGGAGTGATAAAATATCATTTAAAACTTCATGAGGAAGCTCCTTATTTAGAACCACATGGTCAAGATCTGACCTTGCTACCCTCTTTATGCAGTGTGTGAACAGCTGACTCAATTTGCACTGGAAAGCAGCAATAAGAATTATGATCACGTCTTCAACAAAAGCTTTCTCAACGAAGTCGGTAAGACGGCGCTGCATGAATTTATGGAAACTGTCAGTATCTAAATGTCCAAACGCCTAGATGTTGGCAAACATAAAATAAACACTACAAGCACTGTTTATTTGCATATATATGTGTCATTTAATAGGTTATAGTGAACAGCTACGAAACTGAAATCCCCAAATGAAACATTAGTTGATAAAGAGTCATGTATACCCAGAGAAGCCCTAAAATGAGCTCAAGCTCAACACTTCAGTTACAACAAATACAAGGTTTAAAAGAACTGGCATCCATTTTTAGATTAGTTAGGTATTAGATCCTACCAAAACTAGACAATTAATCCATGGAAACCAAAGAAGGACCATTACCATGATTCTTCTAATAAAACTGCAAGAGAGATAAACCATTCAAAAGAGAATAACAAGTAAAGCAACAAGCACACAGAATTGTTACATACCCAACAGAAAAACATTAGTATTCCTACATAATTTAAGACTAAAGAAACCGTGACAACTTGGAAAACTAAATTGAATTGAAAACAGAGCCATGAAAGAGTTACGGGTAGCACTTTGATACAAAACAACAATACATAAACAATCATCACCTTCGTAATCAAGCCCATCAAATAAAGTAGCTATAAAAGAAAGCACTTCATGCAAATTTTCTATGCTGTTTTAACTAAAAAGAGAGAGCATGAACTACCTGAACTACTTGAACCAACTCTTTCATCTGGAAAGCGAAAGAAGCATACATCAATTCTACGACATAATTAATAGCAGGACCACACCCATCATGAGCACAAACTTCATCAACACAAGTTGACACCAATGTTACTTCATCGGGCGGCGGCTTCAGCTTCCCAGTGTACACATAGTTCAGGAAAACCTTGAAGGCTTCGACACCTACCTTACCATACGGAACCAATTCAGACATCAAATACTGCGAATTTTCATCTTTCTTTGACTCATCCCTTCCTTCCTTGAAGAGTTTATGAAAAAATTGACAGCGTGCAGCCAATATACACCGGTTGACACCAACCGCGACACCATCCACAATAATTTCTGCATCACTGTAGTCAAATTGAGGATCAAGCAACAACTTCTCAAGGTTATCACTGAGTTTGCTTAGACTCAAGTGCTCAGTGTTTTGAGAATTAACCGAGGAGGCAGCTACATAGTTACCACTTGATCCATTCGACAGATAAGAAGAGGCAAAGCTCAAAGATGATGAAAGGTCATTCACATTATCCATGATTCTATACCTTTGAAGCTTAATCTGAACCGTCTACGGCTATAAAATGTATACACAACCTCCCTACTAAGAACACCATATCATTTCTGTAACATATAAAGCATACCAAAGCTGAAGTACCTATTTGAGAGCAACTCAACATAAAATCAAAGACTACAAAGCTAGGTAACCCAACTTGAGGTAATAAGAAGCTTCAATATCCCAGCATATACATGACTTGGATCTTCATAAGCCACCAACCCCATGAAAAATCAAACCTTATACTTCTCAAATGGACAAAAACAGAGAGAAAAGAAAAAAGAGAAGTCTGAAGATGGCAAACAAAGACACCTTTTTGACTCGGCTTGAAGAAGGATCGAAGAACATCACAGCAGGGCTAGCTTTCTGGGCCAATCAAAGAAATACTACAGGACAAGTTGACATGGACTTAACCAAGTTGACGCTTCTTAAACTTAACCCAATGTAGCCAGAGCAAATGGTTGACTCACTTCCCAATACTACAAGACAAAATAACGAAAATATAAATAGCAAAAACAGCTAATAATTCAAACATAATTCTATTTTATTTATTTAGAGTCTTGGCCGGCGGCGTTATACAGTAATCATGTACTTTAATTATTTATTTAAATGTAACTTTATACTTTATATATCTTTTTCCTACGTGGCGAGATTTGATGGGTTGACCTGTGTGAGCTCTGATGAACTCGACAACAGACAATACAAGCTCCTGAACACTGACACCCGCCGCCGTAGTATCCACCACAACCTTCGGCACATTCCCAACTTCGTACTCCGTGCACCCGCCGTACCTTTCCAAATGCCTCTCCATGTACCGCCACGTGGACGGCTCGTCCACCACCACGCGGGACCCACCGCGGCACGGAGGAGACAGTCGAGGTGGGCCCGGCGGGAGAGCGGCGTACGACATGTTGTTTAGCGAGGGAACTGTACCGGGAAAGGAGGTTTGGACGGTCAACGTGGAGTCGCGGACGTCGTCTTTGTCAATGAGTGGGATTTTGAGAGCTGAAGCTAGTGAGAAAGCTAGGGTGCTTTTTCCGGTGGCCGGATGACCTTTCATGGCGTTAATCACCGGAACTTCTCCCGCCATTTTCCAAGTCCGTGACATGTTCCGTACTTGTGTCTTATCTAGTCATATGTTTATCTGTTTAAGGTGGAACCAAACAAGATGAGATGGCTTCTTGTCTTCCTTCATCTGAGTATAAACTATACACTACTTGTTTATACTACAACAGAAATAACAAACCGCTGAGCTTTTCAAGAGAATCTGAAACATGTTTTTTCCTTCTATAATGTGTCCATCCCATCATACAACACCTTTTCTGTCTAACATAATGTAAGGTTTGGAGAAAAATCAGTCATTGACCGGCACGATTACGGAGCTGCTTCTTCCGTTTGGTTCCGGCTGGATTTAGGAGTCGTGACGGATTCCGCGGGGCCATGTCTGTCAACGGTGAACTGTGCACTGGGGCATGTGACCGAGATTTGTGCCGATGAGGAGTGTCTGTGTCATCGTACAGAAGTGATGTGAGATAGGAGTTTGGATTACCAGTCTCAGTCGATTTTACAGTTGCATCCAAATCATCATATGATAGGAGACGAGCTATAGCATAAATGGATGCCCCAAGATCAGGAGGCAAAACTTCATTTGGATGTGTAACCTACAAACAGAAATAGAGATTTAGAGGTCATCTACCGGGTCTCAGAATGTAAACGCATTAACGTGCATCAGAACTAAGAAACAATAGGAATCTTACCTTAAATAGTATTGCTCTGGAGAGGCGTTCCCTCAAGCAGTAGATCTGTGCAACTTCAAGAGCTGTCAACCGAAAATAAAGCCACCGATCCACTATAACCACAACAGATTTATCAGGCGATGACAGAACCTTCTCCTTGTGCTGTCCACCCGGCTTACCATCTATCTCCATTGTATCTTCATCAATTTTATCCTCGTTGTCTTCAGCATCATTTCCCTCATCTTTACCATCGGCTGGAGCAACAGCAATTTCTGCAGACAGCAACAATAATTGAAGTGGCCCAACAACACTACAGTTCCGTATAACAGAGCCCCCATCCCCGCGAGTTATCTCATCAAATACAACCAATGGACAACCACCATCTTCTAAATTGGACAATACAGTAGACTGACTGTGCAAACGAACTTTACTACCACTGGCAATCTCTACAAGAGATCCTGACCCTCTCCATCCCCTAGAAGAAGGAAGCAATTTTCCCACCATGGGATACAAACCGGCCACAAGGATAGCTTGGAGGATACCTGGGTTGTGCGCATTCAAGCTACATCTCGACACGTCCTTGGGAATAAACCCAAGCCGAATGAGCTCTGATTGGAGTTGTTGCCGCACACCAGATAGCATGTGCATCGTACCTCGAGAGAGATAGTAATTTTCACAGAACTTATCCGTTTTACCCTTTTGTTGTGCAATCTTCCAGCAGTCAAATGCTGCTATGACAGCTAGCTGATCACTTGGTCCACCATACAATACAGAAAGTTCAGACTTAGCAGCTAAAGCATTCTTCTTTTCATCAGGTATCATAGGATTCATAGGCAGAGAGAATGGATCCTTGAAATCAGCAGCACATGCCATAGTCAAAGCTGGGTCGAGGCAGTTCATCAGTATGGCAAAGAAAAGCATTTTGCTTGTCAATGGATGAACAGGTAGATAACCTAGCTTTTTACCAAGTTCCGTAAGGTTTTCATCAAGTGTCAAAGCCCCAATATCTTGAAGAACAGAAATCGCATTGCGAATGGTCTCAGACTGCGGAGGATCCAATGTCTTGTTTAAGAACTCATCTATCTTGCAATCGGGATCAAGCAACTTCACCTATCAATAAGATATATAATGATGCAAACTTTAACACATGACCTCATTATATTCAAAAATCACATAACACCAGCATTTTTACTTTTAACTCCAAATTTATACTGAATACAACAAGGAAGCACTATCATTTCCAAATATTACATGGAACTCTAATGCAATACATTATGAAATACCAAGTCAAAATTATCTCGCTGCCTAATAATCACCCATGTTTATACTCTCATTTATCACTTCCTAACTAAAATTGTACAACTCATTATTCAGTTAATTTCTCCAGTTAGGATATCAGACTGCACAGCATTACTAGCAGTGAATGAAAATCCTGTTTGTTTCTTCGCCAACCCACGAGAACTTATTACTAATTCAATGAAACAGAAAACTGTAGAATCCCAGAAGACTGAGAAGCCTGACAGAAAAATTGCAGTACCTAGAATGTCGTGCGCATTTCATTTCATTATATTAAGGGATTTTAACAACAGAAAAATTAACAACCAATACCTGCAGGCAAATCTCCTCAATTGGCATTCTCCTTATCTCAGGTACCTGAAAATCGGGCAATGTTGCTGCTCGGAGTTTAGAGTAAAGATGATAACATACTCCGGGCTGACAACGGCCCGCACGACCCTGTCGCTGCTTCGCACTCGCCTTTGACACCCATGAAGATTCGAGAGTTGAAACATTATCATAAGGATCATAATTCTTTTCTTTCATCCGACCAGTGTTTATAACATAAACGACATCATCAATGGTGACTGCAGTTTCAGCAATATTAGTTGAAAGAACAATTTTTCGGCAACCAATGGGTGGGCAATCAAAGACCTTCTTTTGTTCAGCAGGTGGAACCATTGAATGAAGAGATATTATCACACAGTTTAAAGAATCTCTGAAATATGGGTTTGTGAGTAACCTCACCCGCATTTTTTTTATATCATCCCACCCTGGAAGAAAAACAAGAATAGCTCCGTCTATTGAATCACCACAAATTTTTGTTATTAATTGCTCAATAAGAATGAAATCAATATTATCAGGATTGAAATGATGGAGATATTTATCGAGCAACTTTTGATCTTTCATGGAGTCAGAAAGAGCACTTTCCATATACTCTTTCAACATCTGAGCAGAATCTCCTTGATCAACCCGTTCAGCCAACTCTAATGCAGTGGTTCCATCCTTGGCCCGTAATTGGCAGTCTGCACCAAATGATAGCAACATACACACATCTCCTACTCTGCCCTTTCCAGCAAATACCATTAACGGTGTAAGTCCGGTTACAGAATGCTGGTAATTGAAGAGTTTACGGTGTCCTTGAGTAGAAACCAATTCCAGAAGTGGATCAAAGTCATCATTTGACCAAGCCGAACTAATAGCTTCATCTAAAGCAAGGTTATCTACCTCTGTCAAGTCACGGTCTATAGTTGAGGCACCTAATGCAGGGTTATCTAGGTGATTGTTTTCTACAGATCTCAAGATAGACAGTACATCCTCCAGATAGAAGCATTTGACCTGAATAAAGAATAATATGACATAAACAGGAAAGTGGAGTGTATGTTAAAAAAAAATTGACAATCAACAATCTAACAAAGAGTTCTTACAGGATGAGTGAACCCTGGGACACGGATAATTGGACATCCACCAAAATATTGTGAAAAGCGTTCAGCATCAAGAGTTGCGCTCATCAGAATCTATTCAATATAGGTTTTAAATGAAATCAACCATACACTAGCAATTAATATAGCTTGAAAAATGAGAAATACATATATATCCCAATAAGTAATTTCTTTTTAAATTAAAATGTTCATGAACTAACCAGATGCAGATGAGGGTGTAAAGGAAGCATGTCTCTGCACATTAGTAACAAAAGATGGAATTAAATCAAAGTCAGACTAAATATTTCAACTAAGAGTTTGTAGTCACTGATAATTTACACTACCTAGTAACACTTCCACTTTCATCACTAATTATCAATAGCTCAGTTCAATACTACTTGAACTATAAGCTCCCAATCAGACTATGAATAATTACACATTTATGTTCATTATGACAAGCATGAAATTATAGGTAACGAATCAGCTAGTAATATATAATACCTGAGAATAGCCAGCATGACATCAGAGTGGCGATCCCTTTCATGAATTTCATCCTACAGAGTAAACCACTGATCATTGCCAATGCAATACTTTTGAAAGAAAAAACGAATATGGGCTTGTATCAGAAAATAAGTCCTACTTTAGCAGACCTTCAAGACAATAGGTATAATTAGGGCTGAGACATTGTAACCAAAAACCGGAAAGAAAAAAAAAAAAACCTGCCCGAAACCGAGTCATGGCCGAAGAAACCGTAAACATTTGGTTCAGTTTTGAATCTCCAAAAACCGAACTGCACCGAAAACCCGAATTGTGCAAAAACAACATCGTTTTGGATATTTTGCAATATATTATATAAATACATACAGAGTAAAAACCGTAAACTCCTAAAATCCTAATGTCTTTATGCACATACTTTGTCAAAATCTCTCATAGAAACGAGTCAAAGTGTTAGGCGACTCGAAAACTTGTCTTTTTAAGAAAACGTTTTAGTTATTGTTTGAAAATATTGTTTTGTCTACATTATGTAAAAACAGAGAGAGAGAGAGAGAGTACCACAATAATGTGAGTTATGTCAGAGAGATCCTGTAGTTTGATTTCTTTATTTGATGCTTTTGGATTTGACTTGCCACTTCCTTTGGAAACAAGAATTCTCACTAAAATCCCATTTGTGCAGAATACAATCGATGAGTGCCTCCCACCTTTGCTTTCCAACCGTATCTAACATTCCAAATATTAAAAAAATTTAAAATAAATAGATACTAGTTGAACACAAGTTAGGAGTGGTCTGAAATTACTACGATTAAGAGTTAAGATACAGACATCCAAAGAACCCACACTGGACTTGCATACATAACTGTCTAAAGACTCGTAATTATTTTTATGATTTCCAGAGAACTGCTGCTATAGCATAACTGTAAATTATACCATGTTAGCCTCTTGCATTCTCTTTCAATTTTAATTTTTTTTTCTCTCTTCTTCTTTTGCAACGACAAAATCAAATTGTTCAAATTCCAGATAACAGCATGGACTTGCAAAACTCACGTCTTGGGAAATAACAGTTATTGTCTGGGACTTGGACTAATATTTCCATAGTAAGCATGAAAGAGATTCACTTTTTGTCTCAAACAGTGTATGACAGCATGGTTATTCATAGGATAAAACTACAACTGATTAAGACAACTCAGGAGTAACATTACCTTGTATCCGACATCCTCGCCAACGTCTTGTCCTCTTTCATAAGAGATTCTCTCAGCAACTGAGCAGATGAGCACAGAGTTGAGAACATGGTATAGCACATTTCCGATTGAAGAAAATTTTGAATAGTGGACCAGAGAAGAATGACAGATTAATTAACCAAAGAGCTAGAAGAGAGTAGACCTGATATGGCTGAGATACGCCGAGGTTGAGTGCACACTACTTTACATGCCTCACCCTTACCCCACATGTGCTCCAAAATATATTGTGGGACCTGAGTCATATTTAAAATGAAAACACTATAAGATAAAGCCCACACCAAGTTGTCAGCATAATGGCAAGATCATGAAATTTCATAGGAATCTCATATACGTGTGAGGTGATTATCGTAATGAAACTGGTAAAGAACTGATTACCTGTGTCGTCTTTCCACACCCAGTCTCACCAGCTATTAGAACAACCTGCTTTTGATCATGGAACAAAATAACAATTCAGTGATGTCATTTCAAATACTTACGCTGGAGATCTGTCCTCATGCCAAACTAAAATTCAATGATGTTAAAGACATAGAAGTTCTCATAGCCAATAGCAAAGTGACTGTGCTGAGATTAAGACACATAACATATTTAACTCACTCTATAAAATTTCAAGTCACTCATAGAGTAAACTGTCACTAGGGCACTAGTTATTAAAAAAAAAAAAAATCCAAGCACTGGTCATGTTAAAGCTTTACAAAATTAACCTGGTGAGATTCAACTGCTGACACTACCACATCCCTGTAGGCTGCCATTGGAAGCTTAGAGGTCGCTGTTTTAATCTGCATACGTAAATCAGCACATATAAACACTACATTATCTACATTGCGCAAGAACTGTGTCAACAGGATCCTTTCTCAACTCAGAAGTACCTTTGCTTTCTTTTTGTTCTGTTTTTTCAGTCTGTTTTCAATTTCACCCTTGTTCATCTGAGGCTTCATAAACATTGGGTCTTTACTCCGCAGATGCCTCACAATCTTCTCGCTATCTAACCCAACCGCCTCTTTGGCCCAGTCTTCATCTCCCGGCGGGTAGCACGAGAACAATTCTCCCAATACTTGTTGGAAGCCTTCGGAAAACGTGACATTGGTAGGATTACTCTCGGAATGGGGTAACCCCACAGCCTTCTTGCCCTCGGCATCCTTCTTTGGTAACCCCACATCCCTGCTAACCGTTACGCACCGTTGTGGCCCCTTCCTATATTTCACTCAAATCATCATCAGCAGCAGCAGCAGCAACACAACAACAACAACAAAGACATTGAAGAAGTGAAAGTGTCACTGACCCGGTGCTCTTGGATTTGAAGCCCATGCGTTTACAGTTGAGGTGCACAATGGCACGTTCTGCACTGTTGAGCTCAGGCCCAAATGTGTAAACTGTCACAAAACCACATTCTCAAAATTAACAACCAAAGATTGAATTTTTATTTTTTATTCAAAACAAACCAAAGACAAAAACTTTGATGAGAGGATTTGAGTAAAGGTTTGACCTTCATCGTTGGATTGTTCAAAGTTGCGAAGGGCTTCCATTATTCGGAGCCTTGACTCCGGTGGAAGATGGCGGGTGTCGTTTTTCTGTTTGCGTTGGCTCTTTGCCATTTTGGGTTAGGTTGAGTTGTGAATCTGAATTGTTGAAATGAATGGAGAATGTTTGAGTGGAGCTGTTCCAAGGCTTCGGCTGTGGCGTTGGGTCTGGTCTCTGGTATGGTTTGGCTTTGTGGCATATGCTTTCCCTCCTCTGCAGTATTGCAGAACTAGTCGGCTTCCTCAACCCTGCGTTTTGGGCTTGTGATTTCAGTTGATTTGTATCTCTCTCTTATTTGGTTACTTTGATTTTCTTGGTTACATTCATGAAAGGTCATGAGTTCGCCTCCAAAACGGCACAAATGATAGTTTTGATTATTATTATTGTTGTTTTTGAATAAATTATTGTTTCTTTTTTAGGAGGAAAAGAGTGAAAGAAAAAATATTTCAGTAGTTGTTGCTGAGTTGTTAAATAATAAAAATTTATACCGTGATTATTAATAACGTGTTCGAATGTCATCATACACTAATATTGTCGTCCAACTATAAAAATCACTATTTGAGTTGAGAACCTATAGCTTCATGCCCAGACCTGAACTGTCATTCTTCAGATGGATCGTTGTTTGATAGTTATCGTAGCCGGGATGAGCAAATAGCTGAAAAAGCTTGAAGAGGAAGGCCGAGATGTCAAAATTGAAGAGCACCAATAGACAGTAGACCAACGGAAAAAATGCTTTCGACAAAGGATATTTTATTGTTAAATAGAGCGGTGATTCAATAAAATGAATTGTCTGTAAGCTTATATTATAATGATTTACTGTACATAAGTTTTTTTTTCAAAGCAGGTATTGAGTAAACTCAACACTCAGACCTAGAAATTTATTGAATAAAAAGAGAACAATACACTGGATAGAGGGAAACTATTTACCTAGGAAGCATGAAAACTTCAAATTGGTCGTGTTTCGCGCTTCGGAAGCGCGTATGAAGTGCTCAAAAGCGTCAGAAGTGTGATTCCAAAAAACTTAATTTTGGAAGTGCGTCGGAAGCGCAAATTTCTATTTTTGGAAGCGTGATTCCAATACTATTCTTTTTTGGAAGCGCAAAATTGAAAATAAAAAATAATCTTGAGGAAAATGAAACATTTTATAGCTATGTATTAGATTTTCTCTATGAATTCTGGCATTTATGAACGTTTGTGTTCATAAACAACCAAATCGAAACTAGAATTTTGTATTTTAGATACTTAATTTTTTTTATATTTTATTATATATCACTATATAATTAATTTTTATTATTTTATTACATGCTTCCCACGTATCCACTTTCCCTATTTTTTTGAAGAAAAAAAAAATCGCTTTCGCACTTTTTTACGATTCGTTTATGCGTACCCGCACCGATTTCCGTGTAACCTAACTATTTACTGTACATAAGTTTCAATAGAAACGATTAAGCAACTTAGTCTTTACAACATTTTACAACATATTGTAACGAGTAAAACAGTCCCCCAATTGATCGTTCGGGCTTAACCAACTTATGCACAATAGCCCACCAAGGGACACTAACATCTCCTTCGAATTCAACATAGCTAACTCTCTCTATTTGGGACTTGGGACTGCTTTTGATAATCTTAAAAGCGCTTTGAAAATTTATAAAAGATTATTGAATTAGGAAACACTTGTCTTGTGTTATCCAAACCACTTCATGTTCTTCTAATACTCAACTAAAACATTTTTTTATTAGTTTTTCTGTTTTTCCTATTTATACTTTATGAATCCAAAATCCATTTTAAACTCTTTTATGACCTGTTTGGTATAGATTTTGAAAACACTTTTGGACATAAAAAAATACTTCTACAAACTTTGGAGTGTTTGGTTGTATATGAAAGTATTTTGAGATATTTTAAGAAATCATTTTTTAATCTTGGAAATAATTCTGTAAGAAGTACTTAGGAAATGTTTCCTCTTGAAAGTAATTCCTCTTGAAAACGCTAATTGAAAAAATCACTTTAAGAATCTATCCCAAACAGAACAAAAATACTTCCTACATAAGCAATGCCAAAATGGACCTAACTTCAACATCAACCTTCCTTCTTTAGCCCAAAACTTACACAACCTCTGCCATCCCTCTGTTTGGCCCATATCACACAACTGTGAGAAAACCTTCTAGGCTTCCCTCGTGAACATTTGCTCCAGAAGTCCAGAGTTACTACTACACAACTTGAAACTCTCTCTAAAGACTCCATCTCTCTCTTTCTATATTAACCTCATCGAGTTGGTTTCCTCCACGCAAAAGAGAGAAGAGAAGAAACTCTCATCACTGTGTGTGTTATACGACAAAGAAGGGCACCAGATACTTTATTCATTTTCCATTCAACCCTCCCCCAAATCCATTATACTCATTTCTAAAATTTGCCCATCTCATTTTTTTTGTTTTGTTTATCTCAATCCGTTGCTTGCTTCTCTTTATTACTTTTAATGTGCCGACACAGGAGAAGAGGCTAGTTCTTATCTGAAAACCCATTATTGATTCTTGGATTCTCGACCTGTTCCTGTTCTGGGTTTCATTGATCGGACTGAAATCGCTTTCTGGGTATTAAAGATTTATGCTCTTTACAGTTTGTTATCATCTGACTTTTTGGGCTAATCTTATGATTGCTATGCTTGTTTCTTGTTCTGGCCTTCTAGGTTTCTGTTTTTGGTGTTGATTGTGAATCATATGATGTGTTAATCTTGTGTTGTTTGTTGGGTGTTAGATTCCGTTGTTTGATTTGGTTTCTGTTGCTTGGTTTAGTTGGTTTATCACAGGATTTGATTGTTCTGATGTGGGTTTATCACCAGGGATTTGTATGCAGTGTAAAAAACATAGCTGTATGGTCTGAAATCGGACTGATTGTGCTTCTTGACTGCTCAAATCACTAGTTTTGATGCATGGTATGGATAATTTGATGAATGATGTACGTTTCCTAGAGTGTGAAATGCGGATCATTTTTGTAAATGGTGCTAAGATTAAGATGAATAACCCCAAAGTGGTTGTTATTGTTGTAATGTGGATCATCTTAACTTCTTGGCATGATTATGTTTGATGCACCAAGCAGCTTCATTGGAGGGTTTTCTTTATGGTGGTCATTTCAGCACTTTGTGTGATTATATAAGATAATTGGCATTGATTTCTATCATTAATATTGAAATGATATCTTTCTTGAACTTAGATTTAGTTAAATGTTGGTGCCAATTTTATGTTACCAGAATCGTGTAATATTTGGTCTTAACCTCTGTGAAATCTTACTTTGTGATATGAATGTGCTGTTGACTGGTTATATCCTTTGGTCATAGCTAGTGTTGATGCATGTCTAGATATAGCATACTTTCTCTGTATAGTGATGAGATGAAGTATGTGTCTTTAGGGTTTGGTTTACAGTTTTAGAGAGCTTGGTTTTGGTAGCTGAGTTTCTGTTTTGTTATGATTAAAGATGGTGTACAGTTTTACTTCATAGATTTACTCTTAGTAACTTTGTATTTTCTTACTATATTATGCAGGAATTTGTTTCTCGGGACGTGCTGGAGACTCTTGGAAAAATCTGCCTTTATGGGCTGAGGTGCACATTTCATGGGAGGTGTGGGGGATGAAGAACCAGCCTCAAAACGCATGAAAGTGTCCCTTGGAGATTTGAGAGGCCTTTCCAACGGTTCATCTCATACAGAGCCTGTAGCTGGCTCTTCGAGAGACTTGATGGCTCGGCCCCTAACATCTGAAGGGGACGAAGAGGTTGTAGGTTCAAAAGGAATTATTAAGAAAGTTGAGTTTGTACGCCTAATTGCAAAGGCTTTATATTCGCTTGGCTATAACAAAAGTGGTGCTCGTCTGGAGGAAGAGTCTGGAATACCTTTGCACTCTCCTGTGGTTAATCTGTTTATGCAGCAAATTCTCGACGGCAATTGGGATGAAAGTGTTCGCACATTGCAGAAAATTGGTCTATCAGATGAAAACATTGCCAAGTCAGCCTCCTTTCTGATATTGGAGCAGAAGTTTTTTGAACTTTTAGATGACAATAAGGACATGGATGCATTGAAGACATTGAGAACTGAAATTGCACCTCTCCGCATAAATGGTGGCAGAGTTCGTGAGCTTTCATCCTGCATAGTTTCTCCTTCATTTGTTGTGTCACCTGGTCAAAACACAGTGAGAGCCAAGTCTCGGCCGAAGTTACTGGAGGAATTACAAAAGCTGCTCCCACCAACTGTTATGATACTTGAGAGAAGATTGGAACAGCTAGTTGAACAAGCGCTCGTCTTACAGCGCGATAGTTGCATTTTTCACAACACTTTGAACGAAGACATGTCTTTGTACACTGATCATCGGTGTGGCAAAGATCAAATTCCTTCTCGAACCACACAGGTCAGAATAAGTTTGTATCTGTTAGTGGTCGTAACTTATAGTGAGTTATTATATTTGAATATATAATAGTATGAGTGAATGGTGATCGATAGTCTTGGGTAAGTTGCATGATTTTCAGTCCCTCTTACTCCACCAGGCTTCATTGACCTTGCGGAGAGCGACTAACTGTTGCAATAGATGAACAAGTTTGTCTTGCATTTCATAGACATTGGATATCTTGGTGGAGAGATGTACAACAATAGAAAAACCGATAAATCAGTAAACATTTGGTGACAGAGACTAATTAAATTTGTTTTTTTTTTCTCTCTCTTTCTTCACACTGGCAAAGCTGTATAGCCAGGGTTCCATACTTATACGGTAGCTAAATGAATGCAAACTGTCCTATCATTTGCCTGTCACTTTGGCTTCTGTGTGTCGTGAGATAGACCACTTCCATCTTTGATGTCACTGAACATTAGCTTTTAGGTAAGAGACAAGAACATGGTGCAATACACATTGGAACATGGTTGAAAGTTGATACAATGGCGGTCATCATTCTTTATAGTCTAGGAACACAAATATTGGGGTATTAGAATCAGAACATAGATTTGTGGAATCTTGGATCAGAGATGCGTGCACAACTTCACTGACCATATTAGACACGTGGAACTTGGTAGCCCTCCTCCCTTGTCTTTGGTTGTGGAGGCTAAAATCATGTTTTTTGTGGATATGTTTTGACCTGGTTTGGATTACCCATTCTTTGGTTATAGCTATAGTTGCATCCATTAAATCTGTCTTGTTGCTTGGTCTTGCAGGTATTACACGATCACTGTGACGAAGTCTGGTTCGTTCAATTTTCACACAATGGGAAATTTTTGGCTTCATCATCAAGTGATAAATCTGCTATTATATGGGAGGTATTTGAAACTATTGTTAATTTATGCCTACTGGCCTTGTAATTTCTGTTCATGAGTTTTTCATTTTCTGTTTTTTCTAATTTAAACTTGATTTCTATCGATGTATGTGTAAGTGCATCTATAATGGTCCTTAGCATAAGTCCTTCCATCAATTTTATGGTTTGAGAGAGCAGTCTAAGTGGTTATCTTTATGCTTATATACTTCAAAGCTGTATTTTTGTGTTTATACTCGACTAATCTGGTTTTGACCACCTCATGTGGGATGTTGAAGTACATTGTAAAACATTAAAAAAAAAAGAGAACTAAAAGATTTCAGATAAAAGATAGATGACTCAGATCAACTGTCGCACTGCCTGCATGCTGAAGCTAGTTTGGAATTGTTAAGCCAATGTGCGCACATAAGGAACAACATTAGTTGGAAACTTCCTAGTGTAATTTTATTTAATGTGATGATTCTGTTATTGCCTTCGAATTTCATCATATTGGCTAAAGAAGTTTGTATCTTGTGTTTTTCATAGGTTGATGTGAACGGCTGAGTTTCATTAAAGCATAGACTAAATAAGTTTGTATCTTGTTTTTTTCATAGGTCGATGTGAACGGCAGAGTTTCTTTAAAGCATAGACTAACTGGTCATCACAGACCGGTTTGCTCTGTTTCATGGAGTCCTAATGACCATCAGATCCTCACTTGTGGAGTGGAGGAGGTTGTTAGGCGTTGGGACGTTTCTACTGGTGAATGCCTCCATGTTTATGAAAAGCCTGGCCTTGGTCTATTGTCCTGTGGATGGTTTCCAGATGGAGAATGGATATTTTCTGGTGTCACAGACAAGAGTATCTGCACATGGGAAGTCGAAGGGAAAGAGCTGGAGTGTTGGAAAGGCCAGCGAACTTTAAAAATCTCTGATTTGGAAATAACTAGTGATGGAAAGAAAATATTAAGTACTTGTAGAGATGATGCTATATTGCTACTTGACAGGGAAGCCAAAGTTGACATATTACTTCAAGAGAATAAGCCTATAACTTCTTTTTCATTATCAAGAGATGATAAGTTTTTGTTGGTTAATCTTTCGAACCAAGAAATTCATCTCTGGAGCATAGAAGGTGAAGTGAAGCTTGTTGCCAAGTACCAAGGTCACAAGCGCGCCCGATTTGTCATCAGGTCTTGTTTTGGTGGACTTGATGAAGCTTTCATTGCTAGTGGTAGTGAGGATTCACAGGTAAAAAATCACTGTATAGCTTCCAGTGTAGAAGAAAAAAAGTAACATCTGATCATAAATTGGGGATATACACGTAACTTTGCGTCTGTTTCTGTTCATCAAGTATGGTGTTCTTATCTGTCTTTGAGAATTGAGCGCAATCCTTATTTCTGACAGGCAGACATAAGCTTACATATGTCTCTGATTATCAATTGTCGTCTGCTGTGCAGAATATTTCTCCGGTATGTTTTTCTGGTTGGTTAACCATTGGGTTTTACCCTGCAGGTTTATGTATGGCATAGATGTTCAGGGGAGCTCATAGAAGCATTACCAGGACATTCTGGAGCTGTTAATTGTGTCAGCTGGAATCCAAAGAACCCGCACATGTTGGCCTCAGCCAGTGATGACCGTACAATTCGGATATGGGGTCTTAACGAGCTAAAGGTGAAACACAGGGATGCACACAGCAACGGTATCCATTGTTGCAATGGGGGAAGCTGAAAAAGACTTGGAAAGCAAAACCGCTGGTTATAATTTCTTTCTCTGACCATTGCATTTGTGTAAATACTTTATCATTGTCAAATCAGACATTCATGTCAAACAAGCATGTGCAGCAAGTAACATACTATATAACAAATTTACTATTTCATTTTCAGTACTTTTCTTTCCAGTGAAACTTCCAAATTTTTGTGCATGAGAAAGGTGACTTGCCCAGTTGCCCGACTGGTTGCAACTTATCAGTCGGCACATATATGTTCTGATGATGAGATTTTGTCAGATACTTGTGCATTTGTAAAATTTGCATATTCAGTTTATAGCAACTCATGGATACATGAAATAACCAACCTCAACTGATCTTGTTGAGGATCTTGTTTATAGCAACATTTCTGTTTCATCGATTGGTTACCAATCGAGGTATCACTACTGTCCTGAGGTTCCTTAGGTTCGTGTGTAATAGAGCTTCCTGTAACTGGTTTTGGTGCTCAACTGCTCATATCAAATTTGTACCGACCGGCAAAACCTTACCCACCTTACAGCAGTGCCTAGTGCTCTGGAATAAGATTCACAATTCTGAGTAAGAACCCTTGTGCTGAGTATTAGTTCCACATGGACATACCAATTTTTTTTTTTTTTTAGAGATCAAGGGTTTCACCCTTTCTCTCTTGAACTCGAATTCAAGACCTAAAACTTATTTCCTATGTAGTGGTGCTCTCGACACGGAGATATATAATCTGCTTGAACATTTTGCGGAACCATTTGACTTGGAAATGGTAAAACAGTAGAGGACAGTTATCTAAGTACCGTAGAAAGTCATTAGAGTCAGTGAGCTAAAACACTTATTATTTCTCAAAGGGGTTCTTTATACCATGAAATATTTCAATTTGCTCAAGGCTACTCCAACCAGTTACCTCGATTATAACCAACTCTGAAACACTTGGGGAGAAAAATTATAGAAAGAAAATGACTGGAGAGCTCAACACAAATCTTCAATCTTAAGGTGATTTACATATACAAACCCTCTTTAGATCTTGTTTAGGCAACACTGAAAGAGGATACACTGTTCTCTACGAACTTCTTTGCTCCCTTGAACCACCTCTTGTCTCCGGCCTGTGCCTTGCAGATGTAAAGCTTTCCGTCCTTCACGGTGGCTGTGATCAGTTGGTGCTTACCACCTTCATCTCCATCAGCTGTCCTTGTCAACACAGAGATGAAGTAGTATGGTTTGCCATCAATTGTTTGACTTGCAGTTTCCAATATGTTGGCTGCCGCCACGGCACCTGAGTCGAAACCTCCCTACGTAGTTCAAAATCAAATTCCCATAAGAACTGTAAGATATTTTCTCTATTGAATACATAGGTTTATTGCACGTAAGTAACCTTAGAAGAAGATTACATTGTCCAATAAACAAATGGCATTCCATCAAATCTTGGCTCACTTTGTTCTCTTGATTTGTTATAAAACAATAACACATGGCAAGCAGGTTTGATGATCCTAGCTTGCACTTCATAAACAAATTTGGTCACACTAATTAACTAGCATTTTTGCTCTCTCTATTGTAAAGCGCATTACCTCAGAATCAGTCTTGCCAAAGTAGGCTTGTTTGCCTAGCAAGTAGTCCACCTAGAAAACAAGAGCAACATCAAACCTGAATTGTTAGTAAGCAATTTACCTCAGAATCAGTCTTCTATGGTATATCAAATATGGATTAGCCGTACCTGGGTGAGGAACTGTTCAGGGCTACCAAAGTCGGTGATGGATTTCTTGTCAGTTGGGTTGACTGTGACGGTCAGATTGCTGGTGACGTCGAAGTTGTCCTCGTATCTAAGAACTTGACCAGGGAACTCAACTTCCTTGCTCGGGTTCCATTTTGCCGGAATCGAAAGCTTGAATCCTTCTCCGGCATATGGCAGGAAGTCTGTGTTAGTCTTTGGCTTTCCGAAAACGTTGGCTACACATGCATACATAGAACGTACCATTAGTTTATACAACTTGATACTAGAAAGTTAAATCTTATGATACTTGATCAAGAAGTAACGTTATTCGAAGTTAAATATATACTTGATCAAATATAACAGAAGTGCTTTAATTAGTTATATACCGGATTCGCCATAAGCAGCATCAGCAGGTGCAACCTTGGAGGTTAGGGCAGCGCCACCGATAAGGAGGGTAAGAGCCAAACGGCGAGAGATAGCGCCGCCATCTTCCTCCTGAGCAGACTGTACTTGCTTCTGAGCCCTGCAGATCACAACTTGACTAGGCTTGATGCTCACGACTTGGCGCTGCGACGAGGAAGACCTAGCGGCAGTCGAGGTTGTGAGTGCATGGTGGTGCAAAAAGCATGCAGTCGAGGCCATTACAACTAACAAGAACAAACTAGCTCTCTTTAGTGTGATTTTGCTGTGGTGTTGTGTAATGTGTGAGAGCTGTGAGGAGGAAAATGAGTTGTGGATATGTTTGTTTTGTGTGTGATATGTGAAGGGAAATGGTTGGTTTAGTTTTTCTGGATATTGGATTAGGGGAAGTGGATGATTTGGAGGATTGGATTTTGATGTGGGATAAGGTTGTAGAGGCTCTCATTGGTTCATTGGTGACACGTGGCGACGTTTCAGGGTCGTTGTGTTTGTTGGACTTGGACATCGGCCAGTCGGCGGCCACTGTATCTTTTTTTATTTTCTACCAACTGTTGTTGGCGTAACTGGCTTTGTTTTGTTCATGTTTGATTGTTGAAGCTTTGAAGCTAGGAATACAAGAGTGTACTTAAGGGCCCAATGGATGAGAGTTATGTTAATCCTTATTTAGGGTGGGCTTGGTTTTGTTTTGAGCATTTTTGTGTGGACCAATATGTATCGCATTCTCCTTCCAACAGAAAAAAATGTATGACATTCTATATTTATGGTGAACATTTTGATCTCTGTAGCATCGATACTCCATTATCCGTGTCACGTGTACGATACTTAGGGACATTCCGATATTTGGGGATACTTGGGGACGCCGTGTCTAATGTCTCATATGGCGTGTCCAAAAATATTCCTTTTTAGACACTTTGGGACGCTCGATGACACTTTAGCCTATTAAATAATATATATATTTATATATTTTTAACGTAAATAAATGAGAATCCTATTCACTATAAAATTAGGAGATTATATTATATGTATATATGTATGTATTAGGGTTAACTTGTGAAGACTTCTACCAAAAAATCTTCTTCTTCTCATATATATATATATTTATGGATCATTTTGAATATTATACTCAATTAATTTTTTATATTTATTAAATATTTAAATTTAAATTTAATTAAATTGTCGTGTCTCAGCTGTGTTCGTGCCCTACTTTTTAAAATTTGGTCGTGTCCATGCAACATAGCTTTTGATCATCAAGGAGAGGTGTATAACATGCAATTTACTTCCAACAAGCTAACATATTGTCATAACTTGTTAGTTTACATATATAATGTATTGATTCGTTTCTTTATAAATGTTGTGAAGTGTATATATACATTATTAGTATTTTTTTGGAATATTTTTTTTGAAATCTACTCTCCGAAGTATATATATATTTTTCGAAGTATATATATACATTATTTTTTCATTATATATATAATGTATTGATTCGTTTCATTATATATATGCATTATTTTTGGATTTTTTTTTGAAGTATATATATACATTAAAGTTTGCTGTTTTTTGATCGAAGTTGATATTATACTCAAAATATGTGTTTATCATCATCATCTGCCATTGAAAAAGAAAACGAAAAAATGATCCATCCTCTCGCCTAAATTAGTCAGGGAATTGGGCCGATGATCACTTAAGTATTATAGGTTAAACACTAAACCTATTAGTGTCGTGGACTCGTACATCTTTGGACAAATTAGTCAAGAAATCGCACAAATTAGTTATGCTTGATCAACTCTCGACCTAATTGGTATTGTCACGAAAAAAAATAACTAGTGATTTAAATATCGTGGTACCCTCCGAAAATAATAATACTGTAGATGGAAAAGTGTGATTCTTTTGATTATAATTATATGTACTATTCTCGATTGGCTTCAAAATGAAACGTTACTAATTATTATTTTTCAAGAGCACCCCCAGAAACAAGAAATATTGCTAGATTCCAAATGAATTCTACTTAAATAGTACAAATATAGCTGACAAGAAACCAGAATATATCTTTATTCTTTACAAACACTAAGCCCTGTAGAAAAATTGAGTGATATTAAACTAAATATAATATAATAAATACTAATTAAATAATTAGTAAAATGTAAACATACGAACAAAGAACAAATTCTGGGTAAGAAGATGGACTAAGTTGAGTCACGTGTATCACACTTTCCTTAAGAACTTTTACGCCGCCCACAGGCTTGTATGACGTTGTTCTCCCAGGATAAAACAACTTCAAAGTTTTGTACCGCAGCACAAGAACTTCTCTTCGAACTGAAAAATACTTTTCTCTATCACTGGATTTGCTTTGAGTTGAGAGATGGAGAGAAGTGATCAGAAGAAGAGATTGCTTCTGATGGGATCGATTGAATTGATTGAATCGATGAAATAAGAATAGGAAGGTCGCTTTATATAGGCTTCATTGGGGTCAAGCCACTTATTGTCGAGTTAATACCAAAACCATTTCTGGTCATTAAACTCGCTATCAATTGGCAGTTACAAGATATTTAATTTGCCGTCAATAATGTTTACGAACGGTTACAAAACAATCCATTTAGTAGGCTTCAATTGTATATCATAACTAAGGTTTATGAGCGGTTACAAAACCGTTACAAACCATTAGTTCGTTATTCAATTACTTGCCATTACTAAGGTTTATTAGCCGTCATAAATAATTTAATTGGCAATTCGAAAGCCTTTAGCTTGCTTTGGGTGATAATTTCTCATTCACCCATTTAACCATTTGAACAATTAAATATCTAAATTTAATTGTCTCAGAATGGTTAGTTAAAATAGTGTTAAAACACCTATTTTTCCAACAAGCCCAACATATATCGAGCTTCCCTGAGTCTTAGACAGGACACGAAAAACATGAGAACATAAAAATGCATACCCCTAAGCACTCGATAGTGGTAAGTATACATAGACCAATTAATCACGCAATCCAAAGAAGACGCAAATAAACCAACGATACCAATAGTACATAACCAAGGTCCTAAAAACATAGAACATTATTGAATTAGCAAAAACTAAAACATAGAATGGACTAAAAGAAAAATCTATCCCAAAAAAGTATGATCAGCAGCCCAACCAATTGAGACCTAAAATTCTAGGCCCAGAAAATCTCATCCAGCCAAACCAACACCACCGCCGTACCTAGCATCAACAACAAACATTCCACCACGATTCGCCGCTCCTTGTCGCTAGAAAACAGTCTCCACGACCTCCCAGCTAGAAACCCGCTCCAACCTCCTCGAGGCAAAGATCGTCGCTCGAAGTCGCTGCCCACCGACCATACCACCCTCACAGTCACAATCCAAATACGACATACAAATGATATAACAAATGATACAGTGACTGAGTGAGTGACTGAGTGACATATATTCCAACTTACTAATATGATGTAGGGGTCACCTTTTGGCCCATAGGCCCGAAAAGCCCAAGCCCGGCCATAATTTAGGCCCAAAAAAATCTAGCCCTATGAGCTTCGGGTAGGGCTCGGGCCAAGGTCCCAAAGCCCACAAGCCTAAAAAATCCTGGCCCGACCCATAGGGCCAAACACATATAGTCCATTCATTGTATATATTACATATTATTTTATCAATATAAACCTCTAAATACTCTAATTTACATTAATATCATTCATTTATATACTAATTATCACTCTATTTATGCTTATATATTATTTAGTGTATATAATTGTTAATATATTTGATAATTAAATACTATTAATTTCTAATTTTTTTCATTAAATACAAGAAAAATCTTGGCCCGGCCTAGCCTGAAAAGCCTAACAAGGCTCGGGGCCTAAAAAGCCCGTGGACTTCAAATTTTTGAAAAAACTCGACCCAAATTTTGGAGAAGATGTGCTAAAGTCTGGCATGGTCTAGCCCAAACCCAATGGGCTTGGGCTTAGGTGGCCTGGCCCAACCATTTACCGAGTCCTAATCAGATGGATATAAATCATAAGATACAGTGACATACTTACTTACTATTCGGATGGGTATAATATAGCATCTGGCCAGTTGGCTCGACTTTGTTGAAGGTGTTGAAAAGTTCTCCTTATGAAAAAGTCATAACTGGTAGTCTAAATTGTAAAATCAAACGACACACTCTTCCTCGACCCATCGAAGGTCAACTTCTGGCTGGGTTCCGGCTTGAGTACAGTCACCTGTAATACTAACTTCTGGTTCCCCAAATTAGTCTTCATAAAACACATTCTTCTCCTCCTCACTTGGATTTTTCGTAGGAGAAAAATAGCACACGTCTTCACTAAATGTGACATCCATGGTGACATAAAATCTTTGAGAAGGAGGATAGTAACACTTATAACCTTTCTGATGGGTACCATAACCAACAAAAACACACTTCAGAGCACGAGCCTCTAATTTGGACCTCTGATTCTTATGAATATGAACATATGCCACACAACCAAAGACACGGGCAGGAAGTCTGTTGAGAGACAGGATGACAACATGTTTAGACAGTATCCCAAATGGAATCTGATTCTGAAGACTTGTAGATGGTAGACGATTAATGAGACGAGAGGCACATAATACAGATTCTCCCCAAAGATATTTTGGCATGTTGGCACTAAGTAAGAGAGCTTTTCCCATGTCTAAGAGATGACAGTTTTTTCTCTTAGAAACTCCATTCTGCTCTGGTGTCTGAGGACATGTAGTCTGGTAAACAATTCCATGTTGCTGAAAATAATCTTAGAAATAATGATTGACAAACTCTCCTCCATTGGCAGACCAAAGTACTTTCACACAAGCATCATACTGAGTGCGAATCAGATTATGAAACGCAGTAAAGGTGGAAAACACAACATCCTTCTTTTTCATCAACACAACTTATGTCAGTCTTGTAAAATCATCAACAAACAGGACAAAGTATTTCATTCATGTGAAGGTCAGATTCTTCGAAGGCCCCCAAACATCAGAATGAACTAGTTCAAATGGTGTTGAACTTGAATGAGTACTAGGAGAATAACTGGACTTATGACTTTTAGCAAACACACAGGTTTCACAATGGAAACTAGATTTTTTTTATTCCTAGAAATAAGGATAGCATGGACTTCTTCATAACCCTAAAAGATGAATGACCCAACCGGCAATGCTATAACCAAATTTCTTGAACTCGATCAGAATTCAATGTCAAAGCAACAGTTCTTAATGGCACATGTGTCTCCCCGCTATACATGCAATCCAAGTGAAATAGTCTCCCCCTCCGATCTCTCTTGCCTATTATTGCCTGAGTACATAGATCCTGAAATACCACATACATAGGATAAAAATAAAAGAGCATTTGTTTTGGCAATTCAACTCAGATACTGACAACAAATGATGGGATAGAGAGGGAACATAAAGAACATTATGTAACACAAGAAATTGAGTAACTTGGATTGATCCAATACTTAACACTGGAAAAGACACACTATTTGCATTAGACACTTCAGGTAAAGGAGAATGTGACAGACTTGAAAACAAGGATTTATCAAAGGTCATATAATCAGACGCACCAAAATCAATATCCATGTATCATCACCAGTAAAGTCAGAAACTTTCAAAGCAATACCAATTTTACCTTGATGTTTCTCAGTGAGAGAAACATTACCCTCCAAGTAGTTTTGGCTCTCCATGCCACAGAAAACAGGTTCTTCAAACAGCAAAATATCCAAAGATGATTTCGTCAAGAAACAAGAACTAATTCAGGTTGTCAAACTTTGACGGGTCGATGACAGCTTTTGACACGTCGAATAAGGCGTTTAGGTTCAGGTCAGGCAACAAAATTCAGATTAGGTCAGATAGCCAGGGGTTAGGTCAAATAGCTAGGATCAGATAGCCAACTGACTTTAGGAGTCAGCAATGGGCCCGACCCGGCTCGGCTCGATCCAAGTAGTGCTGGCACGAGCCAGGCCGGGATTCAACAGTGTTTCAATGTCTGCGGGCCAGGCCGGGCTGGAATTTTCCTTTTATATTAAGATCCAGGCTCGACCCATTCAGCCGGGCTTCTACGGACTTTTACAGGTCGGGCCTCTTGGATTTTAACGGGCCGGGCCTATTTAAATGACTAGAATCAAAGTTTAAAAACATTACAAATCCAAATCCAAAATGCATCTTTACATCTAAATTGCATCTTCAAATTAGAATATCAGATTTACAAATCCACAATGCATATTCAAATATTAGATGCAAAAATCTAGAATGCTAAAAATTCAAATCCATAGAATGCTATAAATCCAAATCCATAATGCTTAAAAGTCCATAGTTCAAAGTTCAAAATTACATCTTATAAATCCAGAATTCTATCAACTCAGAATTACATCAGTATGAATCAGGAAGATTAGTTGATGAGAAAACTTCGGATGGAACTTCTACCGGAGTCCTCTCTTGAGGATGTTGAGAGACTTGAGAAAATATGGCATACACATTATACAAAAAATGTTAATCACATACACATTCAACAAAATTTAAAAACCAAAAATTGAACATAATGCATCAACATACCTCTCCCACGTCCTCAAAAATGCATTCATCTTCAGCCTCACTATCAATCATCCAATCTAGTCGTACAGCTCTAATAAGCCTCATTTCTTCAGCTCTCTCTTTCTCGCGCATAGCCTCTTGCATCCTCAATTTTGCTAAATTCCAGTCCTTACAGCAGACCAACGCCTCAATTGTATTTGGACTCAAACTGGCCCTTCTTTCAGATACAATTCTACCACCTAAACTAAAATATGACTCTGAAGTTACAGTAGAAGCAGGAATTATTGACAAATCTCTAGCCATAAGTAAAATCATGTTTTTCAACTAAGGTAAAAGGTGATTCAGATCTTATAACATAATCAACAATTTCTTTACGTGCAACATTCTTATCATAAGCAAAAGCATTCAAATTTCTAGAAATACCAGCACTTAATTTTTTCTGATTTCTTTTATGAGTGAGTAAATGTCTTCTTAAATGACTAGTACCAACACTAGGACCACCTCTAAGTTTATCACTACAAATCAAGCATTTATTTTTCAGTACCAAAATTCCATCCTTTTTAACTTCAATTCTTTCAAAATATTCCCAAACATCACTGGTAAACCTAGAATTTTTAGAGGATGCAGTATTGTCACTATCATCAGTTGCACATTCCATTTCTAAACTAAAAGGAAAAGGTTCAGAATATGATACTTAAGTTGCAAGCTTTCATTTCCTCTTCTTAGTGCTAGTGCATCAATATCATTTCCTCATTGCTTCTGCATCATGATGTATGGAAATGATTAACATTTAATATAAGATTGCCATAATGTAAACAGATTCTTGCTTTTAAAAACTAGATACTCATAATGTAAACATATGCAAGCCTTTCACTATCAAAAGCTAACAGATTTATGGATTGGATTGGATTTCGGCATCAAAAGCTAAACAGATGCAAACTAACATATGTAAGCTAACATATCCTCTCACCATCCAAGCTAACAGATGCAAGCCAAACTAGCTAACAGAGCCTCTTCCCGTCAAAAGCTAAACAGATACAAGCTAACAGATTAGATTTGAGCACATATGGGTTGGAATTGATTTGAGCACAGATGGATTTATTGAATTATGTAAACAGATGCAGATGTGATGCTAACAGATGTAAACACATGCAGTTTTAAAGCTGTAAACACATGTAGATGTCAAATATTCAGATCTGTCTATTATATTCAGTCATTCAGATCTATCTATAAAAATATAAAATGCATGGTTCTTTACTTCCTAAAATAATAAAAATATAAAATACATGGTTCTATCAATTCTTTCAAAATTCCATCCTTTTTAACTTCATCATTTTTCAGATCTATATGTTAGTCATGGCGTCATGCATGGTTCTCTATAGTTTTTGTAAAATAAAACATAAGTACAAAAAAATAAGTAGATCGGAATAGAATCAATACTAAGCCGATTAGCCGAAGTGGTAGCAGATTGGATCGGGACAGAATCAATACCAAGCTGTGATGAACCTGTCAACCAAATAGAATACTATGAGACAGAGAGAGATATATTCTGCAAATCAAACCAAATAGAAGCTAACCACAACACAAAGCAGCTCGGTGAGATCCTCTGTTATTCCTCGCGTTCTCTGACTTCTCTCTCAACACACTACACAGAGCATCTCAGTGAGAGAGAACCAGAGAAATAGGGGAGATCGAGATCGAGATAGGTGAGCCGGTGAGATTGAGATAGATCGGTGAGGGTGAGTCGGTGAGTCGGTGAGATTGAGAGGTGAGGGTGAAGCCGTGAAGGATCTGTAAGGTTTAAGAGATGTGAGGTGAGCCGGTGAAGGTTTGACTGTGAGAGTTCGGGTGTTTCAGTTTTGAGAGTTTGAGTGAGTCTACAGCCTTTAAGAATTGAGAGTTTTTCTTTGAGAGAGGTGGAGAGGGAGAGATGCGCAAATTAAGTTTTGTTCTGCGTCTTAGCTTGTTAAGGGGTAGTATTTATATAAGTGACTGTGAGAGAGAATTATGGTTAAGTCTTTAATCTGAATCGTTGAATATTAAAATAAATAATGAATTTGAACCATTAAATTGTATATTGAATATACTCTTATTTTTTTTCGTTTTACCGTTTAGCCGTTTAGGTTAATTATATATAATCTGTACTCCACATATTTCTATATAATTATACTCAAGATATTTATTAATTAATTTTTTTTCAAATAAATAAATTCAAAAAATCATATTTTGCTCTTAATACAATGTTCTTATATTAATGAAATAAGTATCTTATAATAAAAAATAAAATAAAAATACTTTATTCAACTTTATAAGTATATTATTACAAATACTTTTGCGATTATAATCGAATCTAGACATTTTATTTGCATAGATGAATTCTATTATTGAATTATGTCATATATTATTGGTGACACCTAAATGCTTACTTACCTTACTTCTATACTAGGTATACTTCGTATTTTGTTAATCAAAACCACTACTTATATGCACAAATATACACTTAAGAAATATACAAAAAATTAGCCAAATATAAATTTGTTTAACCATTTGATTAACATAATACTCTTAAATTCTAACCTACCATAAATCTCAAACTCCTAAACTCCTAAACCTAAACCCTAACTTACCATTAACATCAAATTCCTAAATTCTAACTTATCCTAAACTTCGAACCCCTAATATCTAAAAAATGATTAAATAGTAAAATTGATACACAGATATAAATTTATAAGTATATTATTACAAATACTTGTACGATTATAATCGATTATAGACATCTATTTGGATAGATGAATTCTATTATCAAGTTATGTCATATATTTTTTGTGACACGTTAGTGCTTAGTGACCTTATTTCTATACTTTGTATTTTATTAATCAAAACTACTAGTTATATGCACAAATATACAATTAAGAAAAATACAAAAACTTAGCCAAATCTAAATTCGTTTAACCATTTGATTAACATAATACTTTTAAATCATAACTTACTATAAATCTCAAACTCCAAAACCTAAACCCTAACTTACCATAAACATCAAACCCCTAAACCCTAAACCATAAATTCTAACTTACCCTACACTTTGAACTCCTAAAATCTAAACAATGATTGAATAGTAATATAGAATAATAGATACACAAATATAAGATTATAAGTATATTATTACGAATACTTTTACGATTATAATCAAATCTATACTTTTTATTTGGATAGATGGATTATATTGTTGAGTTATGTCATATATTATTGGGGACACCTTAGTGTTTAATGGCCTTCTATATATACTTTTTATTTTGTTAATCAAAACTACTAGTTATGTACTTAATTAAATATATTATACATATAAACATTGACGGGTTTTGACGGGTCAGGCCTAGTGGGCTTTGATGGACCGGACCTTAGCGGGTCGGGCCGAATTTTAGACATCTAAACCAAGCCTGGCCCTCTAACCACCTAGGCGGGCTTTTACGGGCTTTTTAATGGCTGGGCCAGGCTTTTAACCCACGGGCCAAATGATGACCCCTACCTGACTCTGATACCAAGTTAAATAGAACATAAGTATTTGAGAATTTTCTGATATATTGATCAATCGATTCAATCCCAAATTTGGTATATATACAAGCATACTTACAACTCAAGTACACTACTGGAAGAAGGAATCGGGGCGACGTATTTACATTTCTACGTCGCTCCGATTTTCAACGAGGCGACGTAAAATGCCTTTGATAAAAAGTACGTCGCTTAAAAAAATTGAGGCGACGTAGATTGAAGTACGTCGCTTCAAAAAACTGAGGCGACTAGTTTTTCTTTCGAAGTGACCAAACTAATCTACGTCGCTTCGAATCAAAACTAGGCGACGTAGATTGAGCAATCTACGTCGCCTCGTTTTGAATCGAAGCGACGTAGATTAGTTTGGTCACTTCGAAAGAAAACGAGGCGACGTAGATTGATCAATCTACGTCGCCTAGTTTTTTTTAAATCTGGATCTACTCTTCTTCTTAAAGTCAACTCGTTCATAAAGTGAGAAGTTTAGAAAAACAGTTTCATTTCGTTCTGCAGCTGTTTTGGGCGATTTTGGGGAGAAATTAGAGGAAATTGAGAAAGAAGGTTGTTCTTGCCATTGATTTGATTCTTGAGTAAGGTTAGTTTGATTTGTATCTCTTTAACCCTCTTTATGACCATAATATGTTAAATTAGAAGTGAAATTGAAGTTTTGGTGAAATGTTTGAAGTTGAATTGAATTTGGTGTTATGTTGTAGTTTTAGTGTTTGAATCATTGAATTGTGTTATGGGTTCATGAATAATGTTTGAAATTTGGTTAATTTTAGTGAAATTTATTGATGATTAGAAGTGAAATTGAAGTTTTGGTGAAATGTTTGAAGTTGAATTGAATTTGGTGTTATGTTGTAGTTTTAGTGTGTTAAGCATTGAATTGTGATAAATCATGTTATGGGTTCATGATTAATGTTTGAAATTTGGTTAAATTTAGTGAAATTAATTGATGATTAGTGTAGATTATGTGTATTCGAGCCTTAATTAGTAGTGTTATTAGTATTATGGCTATATATAATTGTGGTGTTTATCAACTTAGAACTCCCGTTTGAGAATCAACAACTCATCTAGTTGATCGAGTTGAGTTGTTGATCTCGAATTGTCCCATTTTTGGACACTTTAGGTGAACATGACTTTGTTGATCCTTTTGCTATTCGTGTGATTTCAATTTCAGTTTTGGGATATGGTTTCGACAGTGTCTCCTTTAAATGTTCCCCGAGTGCAAATTAGGTTGTTTAGATATATGTGCACTCGGGGAACTGTAGGGAGATGCTGCCGAAATTTCCGTAAACTGGAGCTGAAACGCATGGGTGCAAAAGCGTTGACAAATGTCGTGTTCCCCTGAAGGGGATAGGACCCAACCTGGAGGCATAAGGCGAAGAAGTGTGGGGTTTTGGTTGAATGGCAACTGTGGCGTGGTAACTTTGTTCATATTGATTGTTTATGTTGACAGGAAACATGGACGGACTCCCAGACAAAACTTGGATGACATATCATCGTGCTGATCCAAGGTACATCAACGACATATTCGAGTTCATGAATTTTGCCCGGCTACATAGTAACAGAGCCGATTATTACTTCTGCCCGTGCAAACGTTGTAAGAACGGTCCGTTCAAGGTTACTATGGATGTCATGTATCATCACTTATCACACAGTGGTATGAGTCCTACTTATACAGTCTGGCACCTTCACGGGGAAGTTTCTGGTAAACCGGCAATGCTCAGTCAACGAAGACAGTGGCTTCAAGACAGAGTCGGTCCTTCTAATGGTGCCGGTCCTTCAGTGAACCCGCAGTTGGAGATTCTACATGATGCATATCCCTATTATCCTGGATACCATGCAGATGCACCCCAACAATTTGTGGAAGATAATTCGGGCATGAACTTCAATGACATGGTAGACGATGATTATGAAAAGTACGATAGATTATTGAAGGAGTCACAGACCCCATTATATGAAGGCAGTGAGGAAACTGTTTTGAGTGCCATATTAGATGCAATGGAAATGAAAAATGAAAATGGATGGTCGGACACAAGTGTTGACTCTTTATGTATTTACATTAATAAACTTCTTCCTAAAGGGCACACATTCCCCTGTTCATACTCGAGAATAAAAAAAATCTTGAGTGATCTTTCACTGGGTTACGAAAGAATTCATGCGTGTGAGTTTAACTGTGTGTTGTTCAATGGGGCGCTTGTAAACGAGAGGATTTGTCCAGTGTGTTATTCTGAAAGATATAAGCCAAATACGGATGATATTCCCAAAAAAATAATTCGTAACTTCCCTCTAACACCAAGGTTGAAGCGCTTGTTTATGTCCCCACACACTGCCAAGCATATGCGATGGCTGGGGGAGCGGATATGCGTGGCTGGTAGCCTCAGCCACCCAGCTGACGGAGAAGCGTTTCAACATTTTGACAGAACTTTTCCAGGTTTTGCACGGGACTGCAGGAATGTGCGCCTTGGAGTAGCAACAGACGGTTTCAATCCATTCGGAACAATGGGAACTTTGCATAGTACATGACCCGTTGTTGTGATGCCGTACAATCTACCACCATCAATGTGCATGAAGAAGGAATATAACATGTTATCAGTGTTGATTCCAGGCCCTAAATCTCCCGGAAAGTGCCTTAGTGTACTCATTGAGCCGATGATCGAGGAGCTAATACATTTATGGGTCGTTGGAGTCCATACTTTTGATCGAGTAGACAATGAGGTATTCTTGATGAAGGCAGCGGTAATGTGGACTATTAGCGACTTTCCAGGTTTAGGGATGCTTGCGGGGTCAACTGTGAAAGGGTACAAGGCATGTCCAATCTGTCTAGATGAGCTAACTTCAGAGCATATATGTGGGAGGATAGTTTATGAAGGTCATCGAAAATGGCTCCACCAGGATCACCCTTGGAGATTGAGCAAGGCATTTAACGGGAAGGAGGAGTTTGGCGGAAGACCCTATCGTAAGAGTGGAGATGAAATTTTGGAGGACGTTAGGTCAAACGTTTACCCTATTCTTAGCCAACATGAAGACTTGAAGGTGCCGTACAATCCGAATAACAGACAGTGTTGGACTCACGAAAGCATATTTTGGAAGCTGCCGTATTGGTCATCATTGAAGATCAGACATTGCCTAGATGTCATGCACATTGAAAAAAATATGTGTGACAACATCCTTGGAACCATTTTTTCGATTGAATCGAAGTCTAAGGATGGTCCAAAAGCTCGCGCTGCTTTGAAGAAGAGGAATGTGCGAAAAAACCAGTGGCAAAGAGCGTGTGACTTGGCTACGGGGAAAGTTCCTCATGCACCTTTTTTAGTTAAAAAGGATGATCTAGAAGATGTGTTCCAGTGGTTCAGGGATGTTAAGTATCCTCTTGGTTATGCAGGTAGTTTGAGAAGTAAGGTGAAAATAAGTTCCCAGTCACAGTTTTATGGATTGAAGACGCATGATTTCCATGTCTTGCTTCAACGTCTTCTTCCTGTGGTTATAAGAGGGTTCCTGCCAGAAAACGTTGTCAAGCCATTGATAGCACTGTCAAATTGGTTTCGTCAACTATGCAGTAGGGAGCTTAAGAAGGAGGTTGTGCGTGACATGGAAACTGAGATAGTGATGATTCTCTGCAATTTGGAGCTCATATTTCCTCCACATTTTTTTACATCTATGGTTCATCTCATGGTTCATCTGCCCGAACAAGTATTCCTTACAGGTCCAGTACACTATACATGGATGTATCCAATTGAAAGGTAAAATTTTTTGTTATTGCTAATATTAGGAAAATATGTTTGTACTAATATTAGGAAAATATTGTACTAATCTTGAGTGGTGTTTTTGCAGGCAATTAGGAAAATATAAAAAGTCAATGAGGAATACACGTTACTCGGAAGGTAGTATTGCTGAACAGTACCTCGTATATGAGTCGGTGACGTATTGTAAGGCTTATCTCAGACGGATGGACAACGAAGATATCGACACTTCCATATCTAGGTGGAATGTCAGCTGTGTTTCACTCTTAGTAAGACCAGATATTATCGAGACTCGTCGCCAGTTCAGGTTGACTGAGTCAGAGACTGCTGATGCTCACTGGCAAGTCTTGGTGGAAACAGACGAAGTCAAACCTTACCTAGAAGAACATCTCAGAAGGTTCGAGGCTAAAAATGGTGAAGATTTCGACGAGCGGCAGCGGAGGAGGAGTTTTCTTCGATGGTTCTTAACATGGGTACATATGCCTATTAATTCTTGTAAGGTTCTTTGAGGGTTTATAACACTTATCTTTAACTCCTCTTAACACTTATCTCTCAGGTGTCCCTTAAAGAAAAAAACTCGGACCCGAGCTTGGTTGCAGGAATAAAGTCATTAGCTCAAGGACCTCAGCAATGTCGGGTTTATAAGTCGTGTTATGTGAACGGTGTCAAGTTCACATCGTTTGATAGAGATCAAAGAACCGTGACTCAAAACAGCGGTGTCATGATAGACATGGGTTCATCCAAGTTCTACGGCCATGTTAACTACGTGGTCGAAGTATTATATGCAGGCCGTATGCCAGTGGTGTTGTTTAAGTGCACATGGCACAACTCCGAGGACCCTGAAGATCTTGACACCCTTATAAAAGATCATGGACTGATATCAGTGAATACAAACAACAGTTACTATGAGGATTCACCCTTCATCATTGCAACCAAAGCAAAACAGGTATTCTACATAGACGATCCAAAGGCTGGTGGTACTTGGAAGGTAGTACAAGAAATGTCGCACCGCAATGTCTACAGTGTCGAAGTTCTGGCCATAGATGAAAACATATCGCCTACAGGAGATCATATATTCGAGCCTTACCAAGAGGACACTCCCACGGTGATACAATTTTACCCAGATTTTCAACTACTTTTGGACGAAGAAGGAGACGAGGATGAGGACGAGGACGAGGACGAGGACGAAGAGGAGGAGGACGAGGACGAGGACGAGGACGAGGAGGACGAAGACGAGGACTAAACTAATATTATTATAAATTTGAAAGTCAAATTCGTATTTTCTTTAAAGCATAATTTATGTATACGAGAAAATATTACTAACTTTATAATTCTAAACTTCATTTATTAAAAAACAACAAAATAAAAAATTAAATACTAGGAAGCGACGTAGATTGATAAATCTACGTCGCCTCATTTATTCAAAAAAAAACAAAATTAAAAATTAAATCCAAGCGACGTATATTGATCAATCTACGTCGCCTCATTTATTCAAAAAAAAACAAAATTAAAAATTAAATCCAAGCAACGTAGATTGATCAATCTACGTCGCCTCCTTTATTCAAAAAAAAAACAAAATTAAAAATTAAATCCAAGCGACGTATATTGATCAATCTACGTCGCCTAATATTATCTATTTGAAAGCGACGTAGATTGATAAAAAATTAAATTAAAGGAAGCGACGTAGATTGATAAATCTACGTCGCCTCATTTATTAAAAAAAACAAAATTAAAAATTAAATCCAAGCGACGTAGATTGATCAATCTACGTCGCCTAATATTATTATCTATTTGAAAGCGACGTAGATTGATAAAAAATTAAATTAAAGGAAGCGACGTAGATTGATCAATCTACGTCGCCTCATTTATTAAAAAAAATAAAATTAAAAATTAAATCCACGCGACGTAGATTTATCAATCTATGTCGCCTCATTTATTCCAAAAAAAAAAACAAAAAAAACAATTAAATAGAAGGAAGCGACGTAGATTGATAAATCTACGTCGCCTTAATATATTTATTTTTTATGTTATTTTAAGTATAAATTAAATAGTGAAGCGACGTAGAAGGATCTATCTACGTCGCTTCAGTTATTCAAACATATGTTGAAGCGACGTAGAAAGCAATCTACGTCGCCTCGTTGCGTTTATAATTCCAGGAACACAGTGGCTTTCTTCTTCTTCTCATTTCACTTATCTCTCACAAACGAAGCCTCTGTTCGACCTCGCCCCAAACCCTAATCCCAAATCGATTGAGACCAAATCGAATCCCGAAACCCAAAACCCACCGTCGTCTTCCTCCACCAAACCCGAAACCAACTTCTTCCTCCCCCTCCTTCATCGTCGAATCCCGAAACCCAAAACCCCAAAACCCAAAACCCAAAGCGTGCCGAACGGCTGCAGAGCTGTACAAGAGAGCTAATGATATCTTAGGGTAGGAATTCGAACTGTTTTTCGTGGCAAATTTACTTCCGATTTGTGGAGGATAGTTTTCGGTAGTGATTTTTGTGGTGTTTGCAGGTTTGATCTTTTGGATGTTCGTGGCAAATCTTTTGGTGATTTGTATCTTTTGGATTCTACAGTTATAAGCCAGGTACAGTATGTGTTGAAGCCCCATGTGCTATTACATATAGTAGATTAGAAGTTTATTCGATTGCCATATTCAACAAAACTGGAGCTGTTAAGATTTTTTGAGGGCTTAGTTGGATGAATACGTTATCTGCTTACTGGGAATTGTATAAGCTTTGTTTGTGTTGATGATGGGGTTGACAGGATAACTAGGACATTTCACAATTGTCTATCAACTAGAATACAACATGAATATGCCATGATTCTTCAGGAATGTTGCCACATGGGGCTGTAGTACCATTTTGTTCTGAGAATCTTACCTACATGAGCAAAACAGTTTCGTGTTGATGGGTGTGTTCTATTTTATCAATTTAAGCATGAAAGTTTCAAACTTTATCATAGTGGAACGAGTTAATGTCATCTCTACATACATTGTTTCGATATAGTATTTTATTGGCAATCTCACTGAATTGAGCGTGATATTTTTTAGCTTCATGTGACATTAAGCTAGCATGTGTTATTTGAAGTAGCTAATATGTTGTCAATCTGTTTTCATCGGTGTAGCTAAAGCAACCGAATCCGAGCCAACTCCGTGTAGCTAAAGCAAACGATTTGAGGCAACTCGAGAAGGTATGGAGCTTTGTGTTTTATACTGTGCCGAATGTGTATTGTGATAATGATTCCGAATGTGTTTTCAATCTGTTTTCATGTAAGTATTGTGTTTTGTGATGACGATGATTTCGAATGTGTTTTGTGATAATGATAGCAATCTACTTTTGTGATAATGATGATTCCGAATGTGATTGAAAATGATGATGATGATTCCGAATGTGTATTGTGTTTTGTTATGATAAGGATATATTGAAAATTGAGTTTGGTTCACCGAATATGTAGTACTCTCGGGATTAAGGATTAAGGGTTTGGTTAAATGAAAACATATGCGTAATGATTAAGGGTTTGGTGAGGACTAAACATATGCGTAATGATTGTAGTATTCTCGGGATTAAGGATTAAGGGTTTGGTTAAATGAAAACATATGAATGTGATTCTTCCTCTGCGAATGCGATAAGCTATATGTGTTTTGTGATGATAACTATAGCATTATAGAAGTACAAACGAGTAAATCTTCAATCTAATTAAAAATAACAGTTTAGTTTTAATAGAATGGCTCCCGGAGATACTGCATACAAGAGGAGGAAAGCGTTGATGCAGCGTCGTGAAGCGGAAGCGGCGGCCGCGGCGGCAGCTGCGGAGGCGGCGGAGGCGGGGTGGCGAGCATTCAGCCGAGATGGGGCTTCCGGGTCTGGTTGCCCCACGGGACAATCGGCGACCCCGTCGATTCCAGAAGCTCCGCAGTAAACGCCCGCCCCTCCACTTGAGGATGCGATTCCGCAAGGACCGGATGACAGCAGCGACGCCACTACGGCGTCACAGCACGCTCCCGCCCTCAGCATCCGGTGCAAGAAGACCAAACTCCCCGACATGGTCGACATGGCAACCGGAGACCCGACGACGGAACAGCGCGGAGTCGTTGTCGGGACGAAGACGGAGTACCTCATCCGGATGAACAACAATAGGCGACTACAAGTCGCTTACTCTACGAGGCATGCGGGGCATGCGACGAGGGAAATGAGGAGTCTGATGTGCCGAGACATCGGTAGCATCATCCGCGGAAAAGTTCCAATGCTTGCATCTAGCTTCTTGGGACTTAGCGATTTGCATCGCGATATCGTCAGTAACAGTCTTGAGGTATACTTGCTGGACTCCGAGCTTACTTACATACTTGTAGTAAATGTAAATATAACTTTTACATAACGAAATTTAAATGTGTTGTGCTAGACGAACTACGACATCCCGGCGACTGATGTGGAGATGTGGAACTTCATTGATAGGATGGCGCAAACAATCTATAAGGATTGGAAGTACGATTGACATCAACATTATCTCCACGTCAGCCAGGAGACTCCGGCCGAGTTTCTCGGGAGGGAAGACCAATGGACGTGGTTAAAAGCCCACTTCGAAGACCCTGCTTACTTGGTGAGTTTCATAAACGAACCTACAGTTTTGGTAGCCAACATTCGAACAATATGCATGTTTATCTGTTCTTATTTTAAAATGATTTTTGTGTGTGTGTGGCAGCGATTGTGCAAACGGAACCGAGGAAACCGAAACAAGAACAAGGAGCAGCAGCTCAACCACCATTCGGGATCCCTCGCCCTCTCGTACCGAAGCGAGGTGTTGGAGAAGGAGGGTCATAGAGCGCCCGCCGTCCAGACGTGGATTAACGTATACCAGCCGGAGAGGAATGCGGCTGAGAAAGTGGTAAGCTCAAATAGGTTCACGTTACGTTATTTCAATTATTTTTGTTTACTAAATTGTAATATTATTTATTTTATCTATTTTAATTGAGCAGGCGGCAGTGAAGCGTCGACTCGATGAAGTCTTGTCGCAACAAGATAGTGCTGCGGGCCCAGTTGACGGCGAAGAGGTTTCCCAACCCCAGCCTCTTCCTCTTGATACACAAATAAATATCATAGAGGAAGAGGTGGGTTCAAGGCACGGGACCTCTATAAGAGGTAATAAATCTCCAAAACGATTCCGTCGATGCATATCTCGATTTACGTTTTGCTTTATTTTGGTTTACGATATAGTTTACTAATATTTGTTCTTGTTTGACGTTACAGGGGTGGGGCGCGCTCTCACACGCGACCCCAAACCGAGAGGAGGGGCCCGGGTAAACCAGGAACGCCAAATTCAAATGCAAAAGGAGATCGATGAAGCCAAAGAGGCGGCGCGCAGATCGAGCGAGGTGGCGCAGAAGGCCATAGCGGAAGCGAGTGCGCTCGCCCAAAGGATGCAAGAAATGGAGGCCATGATGCGATCATTCCAGGCTGCGAGTCAACAACCTCAAGCTCCTCCACCACCTCCCGGCTTGTAAACTGTATATAGGATTTGTATAAACTTGATTTGTGTAAACTTGATTTGTATAAACTTTTAACGTTTTGATTTGTGATTGAATGCGTTTTTGTGGTTGAATGCGTATCTGCAATTTGAATGCGTTTTTGTGTTTGTAAATTGCGATAGGTCGTGACTTGGTACAATAATATTTATTTTTTATTTTTTTTATTTTTTAATAAATGAGGCGTCGTAGAATGTTCTATCTACGTCGCCTCATTTATTTCTAAATAAAAAATAAATAAATATTAAATAAGTTGAGGCGACGTAGATTGTTAGATCTACGTCGCCTCATTTATTAAAAAAATAAAAATAAATAAATGTTAAATAAATTGAGGCGACGTACATTGATCAATATACGTCGCCTCAATGTATTTAATATTTATTTATTTTTTATTTAGAAATAAATGAGGCGACGTAGATAGAACAATCTACGTCGCCTCATTTATTAAAAAAGAAAAGAAAATAAATATTAAATAAATTGAGGCGACGTATATTGATCAATGTACGTCGCCTCATTTATTAAAAAATAAAATAAAATAAATATTAAATAAATTGAGGCGACGTATATTGAGCAATATACGTCGCCTCAACGGATTAAAAAAAGAAAAATAAATTAAAAATAAATAAAATTAAGCGATGTAGATTGATCAATCTACGTCGCCTAAGTTCAAGCGACGTGATCAATCTACGTCGCTTCAATTGAAGCGACGTAATATTTTTTACGTCACGTGAAATAAAACGAAGCGACGTAGATTGTATCTACGTCGCCCCAATGGTAGCGTGATCAATCTGAAGCGACAAGACGAGGCGACGTCGTTTTGGTCACAAGAAAGCGAAGCGACGTAAAATTCATACGAGGCGACCACATTTCTACGTCGCCCCGATTTCCTCCTCCAGTAGTGGTAGGAAACTACTTTACACCTAATCAATTATAGAAGCCTATATAATTACAGAATATATACCTCCTAAATATACTAAAAGTATGACTCACTCAACATAGACATGTTTTCCGGCAAAAGATGAAGAAGCTGTTTGGCTTTGCGTATCGTATGTGGTTCCGTCCTGGGTGTTGACACCGTCATGAAACAGCTGCATGAATCCAGTGTATATATGAATCCATGAAAAACTAGTCGTTGTTTCACCTCGAAGTAGCTGTTTCTCAAACATGTATCTATCGATTTAGGATATTTCTTGGAGAAAGTCATGACCAGCTCCTTGTGTTCATAAATATCTTCGTCGCTCCAAGAAGAGTTACTGGGAGAGGGCACCGCTTCCATACCCAAGGCTTTTCCATCTAAGAAAGTTCAGCGGTGGTAATTAGTGGTGTGTTGAGGACAAGTGTTAAGTTAACTCTACGCCAAATGCGTGGCTTTATATAGAGCATATAAGTTTGAAACTTAAACTAGTTTAATGCACCTAGACTAGGAAAACGGTAGATTAGCGAAAAGGAGGAAATCTGATATAGGTTGTATGGAAATGGGTATGCGGAAGCGCGGAAGGGATTTTTAAAAAAAATAAAGGGAAGCGGGTACGTTGACAAAGCGTGTAATAAGATCATAAAAATTAATTATATATAGATATATATAATAATATATAGAAAATTAAGTATCTAAAATACAAGATTCTAGTTCCGATTTGATTGTTTATGAAAATAAATGTTCATAAATGTTAAAAAATATAGAAAAAATTCAATACATAGCTAAACAAAATGTTTCGTTTCCCTCAAGATTACTCTTTATTTTCAATTTTGAGCTTCTAAAACGCTTCCAGAAAAATATATTATTGGAATCATGCTTCCAAAAATGGATGCTTGTGCTTCCGACACACTTCCAAAATAAAAAAAATTAGAATCGTGCTTTTGGACACTTTCGTCACGCTTCCAAAACGCTTCTGCTTCCGAAGCACGAAACGTGACCAATTTGAAGCATCCGTGCTTCCTAGACCTTGACATATAGTTAGGATTTCCTTTTCCTAAAAGGATTCAGAAACTAACAAGATCATTTGAATGACCCAAAAATGAAGATCAAGTCAGTCAACTTTGTGGAGTACAAGTTTTGACAAGAAGAGGATTTTCAAGTAAAAAAAAAGAAGGAAATCATGCAAAATAAGGAAAGAAGAATTTGTCTAGGTAAGATATGAATATGTTTCCTAAGATATGAATATATATGTAGCCATTGACCTGATCGATCGGATATATATGAATATGTTTCCTCAGAGTAAGTATGTAAGGTCATCTCCAGTTCAGGGGTAAAGGCTTGATATAGCTCTAAAATCAGCGAAAATCTGTCTCCAACCCATGACTGGGCTATACCAAAAATTCATAAAATAGCCCAATCGGGCCAAAAGTTGGGTTATATATGGCCTTTGATATAGCCCTGGGATATATTTTTGTGGAGACTACAATTGTATTTAAACACTAAAAATTTATGTTCCTAATTAATGGCTAAATATTAATTTTATATAGTGTTCATATCAATTTAAACGTTATGGTGACATCATTTAATTAATTAATCAATTTTAATTTTTTAACTCCAATAATAATCACAATATTTTCGTAAAATAATATAATCAAAATAATAAATATGTCATGTGTAATACTTTCAAAATATTAGAAATATATTTTTCAAAATTTCAATAAATATAATTAATGCATCTGTAATATAATAAATAAATACAAAAAATGTAATATTTTAAAATATTTACAATAACTTATTTGTTAAATAAACCATCTGAATATAATACATATTGTATAATGCAATTAAAACATGAGTATAAATATCAACGGTAATATTTTCAAATACCATTTTCAACAACTAAATTAAATATATACAACGATAAATATAGGTTTGAATATATATATATATATATAAAAGTTTAAAAGTTTGAATAAATAAAATAAGATAAAAATTAAAATTATAACTCTTACGGATTGGAGAAGGCATAAAATCTAACCCTCATTATTTATTAAAATAATATATTTAAGGGCTAAATTATAGTTCAAGGCTAAATATAGTCCACCAGGACTAGATGACCTGTATGTTATGTTCCCTAACATAGTTTCGCTGGCTATTGGCTTTGCCTGCCATGATCGTCTTGGATTTCATCTAAAAAAGAGAGGATAGTAACACTTGGTTCAATCTAATGTCTAGATTTTAGATTTTGGTGAGAGGTGCGACCTTTTGAATAGCTTTCAATTAACTAATTGGTCATGGTTTGAGAATTGAGATCGTGAGCTTGTGACATTCGACCGTAAGGGTTTACTGTTGACAACATATATATATACATCTAAAGTTTGTCAAATAGATGAATTTTTCTTCTGTTTTTTGGCTTCTGGGACAAACAGAGAAGAAAGATCAGTAAGCGTTTGACAGTTAAATTCAGAACTATTTGAAATTAGAGTTTCCTTGCAACTAAATGTATTGTGTCACAAATTCAATTGAGTATGTTTTTTTATTACAATTAGAATATTAGAGTAATATCTGAAGGTACCAACACGATGAGAAGAAATGTCATGATAGTAGTTTAAAACCAAGAGAAAGTTTGCCGATTTGTAAACTATATAGAAGGTATCAAGCCGATCAAAAAGTTACTAGGCATCAGGCCATCAGCTGATTTTTCAATGCATTCTGCTTGCAGGGCAGGGCTAGTCTCAGGAATCTTTTACCGGTGAAGAACACTGATCGAATCGAAGGTGATGTTCCAAACTCAAAAGACGTACCGGCTGATTCAGAAGTCAGAACACTGCTCAGAAGACACCGAGCGAATACTTTTCAATGCTGAGATAGACGGCTGGTCTATCACTCAACTCAGGAATGTCTTTGAGCTGGGACTGATTGTTTAGAGGGCGTCCTTCCCCAGTGTCCAACCTCTGACTCCTTATGTCATGACCAAGGAAATCCTGAATCTTCCATTTCACATGATATAGTGTATCGTTCCACCCAACTTGAATCAATGTCACAAATCTTTCTGTCCCTGACTCCAGAATCTGTAGGTCGAAATGCTCATCTTGAGGAGCAGCTTGAGCATCGCTGTATTGAAACATGTGACATGTTAGACCAATATTTCATACTACTGCTCCAATACTTTGTTTCCACAGTAACTAAAGACAGAACAAATGCATGTTAGTATAGATTGGTATATATTGTTTGGGAATGCAAATGTTCAGTTATCTGTTTCAAATTCCACATGAATATTAATAGATGGTAATACTTAGTTACTTGCATGCCAAGATCAACTGCAGCTGGTTCCCAATTGTTGACAAGGGGACCATTCAAATTGTTGTCGGCAGCACCATCATTCCAGTTATTGACAACAGCATCATTCCAAAGCCTAGCCAATAATCACAATACAAAAAAGCCAGTAATATAAGAATTCAAAAAATGAAAGAAGTAACATAGTTTATGTATAGTCAAAAACATACCTATAAGGATTGAGTGCGTAGCCTTGATAGTATTCTGCCCCAATGTACAGGTGAAATGGCCTGAAAGGCAATTGTGATTGATATTTTGATTTAGTGCTATGTATAGGCAAAGATCGATTGGCATAAATGGTATGAATGTGACCTAATCTATTTAAATCTACAAATTGAATCTAAATCAGTGTGGTCTCTATCCGGACATAATTATGACCTTACTGAATTCTTCGTTAAACTAGAATACTAGATTATGGACAATACTTCAGTGTATTAACACAATGTACTATAAACACATGCTTATAAGATAATCATAAAAAATAAAAAAATTAGTTCTTATAAAATAGACAATAATCCGGAGTCTTTCCTCTCTAAAACACGTTGCGGTGTGAGAGTGAGTGTTTGTCGGTCGTTGCTCCGGTGAGTAATCACTACGTTTTAAGCTAGAGTTGCGTATGTGGAGTGTAGTCGTTTGGTGTAGGGTTCTGTGGGATTGGTTCTGTTCGAGTATCATGAGTCTGGAAGCGGTGATGTCAGATTTCACGAGGAAGATGGCAATTGATGGCGAGACTGTGGAAGTTGTTGGCCGCCAACGTGATATGGCGGGCCGATCTGAGTATTACAATTTGGTGGGAGAATTGATGACTGCTCGTACGTATCGCTAAGAGTTCCTGATTAACACTATGAAGAGTCTTTGGATGCCGCGTGCAAGTCCTCAGGGGACAAATCGAATCACGACGGTGGAGATTGATGGTGGTCCTCGAATTTTGTTTCGTTTTGCGGTGAAAGAAGATTGGAAGCGAGCGGTGATGGGTAACCCGTGGTCATTCCACTCATTCGACAAGGCTTTATTTGCGGCGGTGGCCACAGATGGGCTGGAGGACCCTACCAAGGTTTCTCTGGATACCCAATTCTTTTGGCTCAGGATCCGTGGTCTCCCCCCAAAGCTCATGGATCGGTTTACAGGGGAAGATATCGGTTCAGTTCTGGGACAATATGTGAAAACATGGACGAATAGGGATGGATCGTGCCTAGGTAAATACCTTAAGATTCGTGTAGCCGTGTAGGTATTGATGTTTCGAAGCCTTTGGTCAAAAGAGTGTCGTACAAACCAGAAGGAGGTGTGGCTGCGGTGTATGCCTCGGAATATGAGCATCTTCCTCCTTTTTGCTTTTTTTTTTGGGGGATGTTATCACACACACGGAGAGATTGTCAAAGAAAGCTGAGTGGGGAGATTGAAGAACTAGGCTACGATGCTTGAATTTGTGCTGAGAAGATGGATGCATGGCTCATGGATCAGGAACGTATCAGATAGGAAGAGCTGCAAGCTCGTGGAGCTGGGACTCGGTTTGGACTCCGACGACAGAAACCAAAAGGATAGAGAATGTCGGTGCCGGAGCTGTCCTTGACGGGTCTAACACGGACGAGGTCGGAGATGGAGACAAGTGGGGGCGAGGAGTCGTGTGATGTGATGGATGTGGAGGCTGAGCTGGAGCAGCAAAACGAAGAGTCGCTGAGAGCTGGGAAGCGGCGTCGTTTGGATAGGTTAGCAGTAGCGCCGTCCCACATGGTGGTGACGGTGGACCCGGGTTGGAAGAGTTTAGGTGAGAAAAGAATTCTGTGGGGGATCCGCAGTCCCTAATCCCATGATTGTTTGAGGATCCATCATGTTGGATTCCATGGTTTTCGGGGAATTTGGCTCGGATGCTAATCAAGTTGTTAAGAGGGACACACAAAAAAAGGAGATATGCTGCTGCTGAAAGATAGGAAGATTCGTGGAGATGATCGAAGCCAAGGAGGTTTGGAAGTGCATGGAGATAATGAGAAGATTCTTGAAGCTTCGGTAGACACAAATACAAAGGAGGATACTATTGTGGGCCAAGGGAGTGTGAATATGTTTGCTGTGGGGCTTTTCTCTCTTGGGCCAGCGTCAGGAGTAAGTAATGTGGACTTTGGGCAACTTGTTAGTCAACCTATGCATGGCACTGCTCACGTACAAAAAGAGTTACAGCGTACGTCAGTGGTTATCGAGGAAATGAAGAAGACGCGGACACTACTAAGGTGAATACTGCTGCGAGTGATGTGATTTCTACGAGTCTTGGGCGAACTCTTAATCGTCTCTTCGATGGGTCCGGCCTCGATCCACGAGAAATGAATGCGTTGGTGTGGAACTGCCAAGGGATTGGAACTCTTGGACAGTTGATGGACTGAAAGGGCTTATTGCTCTAACGATTCCCAACTTCCCAAGGTGATTTTTCTGTGTGAAACTCGATGTACGACGAGGGAAATGGTGGGTGTTCGAGAGCAGGTAGGATGGGAATATGGTTTTTCGGTATCGTGTTCTTTGCAGCCTAAGCCGAATGGAGGTGGCTATAATCGTGCTGGTGGGGTTAGTTTGATGTGGAATGAGTTATATCAAATTAGATTGCTTTCTCATTCGGCATATCATATTGATGTGTTGATACGGGAGTCACCTAACCTAATGCAACGGAGTTGCGGTTTACAGGGCTGTACGGCCGTCCAAAAAGGGAAAACCGTCACCTCACTTGGGATTTGATAAGGTTGTTAAAGGGTCTGAGTAGTGCACCATGGGTGTTACGAGGAGATATAAATGAGGTGGCATGGGCGTCGGAGAAGGATGGAGATCGGTTGAGATCAGAAAGTCAAATGAAAGCGTTTCGGGATGTTTTAGAGGATTGTGGTCTTTATTCTTTGGCTATTTCTGGCACTTGTTTTACTTGGAGGGGAACTCGTGGGGGTATGGAAGTTAAGGAGCGATTGGGCCGGTGTGCTGCATCAAAGGAGTGGAGCAGCTTGTTTCCTTTATCTAAGGTGATTCATTTAAAACCTAATAGCAGTGATCATCTTCCAATTCTTTTAGAGGTGCGTGAAGTCAGCAGTAGAAGAAAGAAGAAGAAAAAGACGAAACGTTTTCGGTTTGAGGAAGGTTGGTTGAGGGAAAAGGAGTGTATGCAGATTGTTGAAAGAGGTTGGGCATTGGGAGGGGAGTTTGAAGAAGAGCAATTTCAATCTGTTGTATATTTGAGAACTCTGAATTACAAGGACTTATACAAGAATAAAGGAACAAAACAAACTCTACCTAACAGCATGGGCTAAAACTAGAAAGCTAGCTAACCACCATGCTGAAATCATGACAATCATGATACAGCCATACTCTAAATATCTTCAACACGCCCCCTCAAGCTGGATCAAGGGGATTCATTGATCCAAGCTTGCCAAGAATCAAGTGAAACTGTACTGAGGGAAGAGACTTGGTAAAAATATCAGCAAGTTGATCAATACTTCGGGTATACACAGTTTCAATTACCTTGGCCTGCACTTGAGATCTAATATAATGACAGTCTACTTCAATGTGTTTGGTTCTTTCATGAAAAACTGGATTTGAAGCAATGTACATGGCAGCTTGATTGTCACAATGCAAAGATATAGCACCAGTGACAGGGAAGCCAAGGTCAAACAATAAGCTCTTAAGCCATATTAACTCACAAGAGGCAGACGCCATAGCTCTATATTCAGCTTCTGCGCTTGATCTAGCCACAACCCTTTGCTTTTTACTTCGCCATGTAACTAGGTTCCCTCCAACAAATGTGCAAAAACCTGTGGTGCTTTTCCTGTCCACTGCATTCCCTGCCCAATCAGCATCAGCATATCCAACAATGCTAGTGTGATGGTTTCTTTGGAACAGAATACCTCTACCAATTGACCCTTTCAGATATCTCAGAATTCTCTTGACAATACTCAAATGAAAATCAGTAGGAGAGTGCATAAACTGACTGACAATGCTAACTGCATATGAAATATCAGCTCGAGTGATAGTTAGATATATCAATTTGCCAACTAACCTTTGATAAGAACACACATCAGAGAGATGAGTACCCTCAGTATCCAGCACAAGTTTACTGTCAAGAGGAGTGCGAGCAGGTTTGCAGTCAAGAACTCCAGCTTCACACAGAAGTTCGAGAGTATATTTTCGCTGACTGAGGAAAAGACCCTTTGAAGATGTAGCCATCTCAATTCCCAGAAAATACTTGAGAGCTCCAAGGTCTTTCATTGCAAACTTGACTTGCAGAGAACTTTTAAGAGAATTTATCTCAGCAATACTATCACCAGTAATGATGAGATCATCAACATAGATCAAGACCACAAGTTTTCTGCCATTCTGTATCCTAACAAACAATGAGGAATCGGCATTACTACTGACAAAACCAATATCTCCAAGGATTGAGCTGAGTTTTGCATACCAGGCTCGAGGAGACTGTTTTAAGCCATAAATGGCTTTATGAAGCTTACATACCATCTCAGGGTGATCAGAAAGTTCATGACCAGGAGGGAGTTTCATGTAAACTTCTTCCTCCAGGTCACCATGTAAGAATGCATTCTTTACATCCATTTGATGCAAAGACCAATTTTGATTTACAGCAACAGAGAGTAACACTCTTACAGTGTTCATTTTTGCCACAGGTGCAAACGTTTCCTTATAGTCTTCTCCATAGGTCTGCGTAAAGCCCCGAGCTACCAGTCTTGCTTTATGCCTCTCCACAGTCCCATCAGCATGAAACTTTGTTTTATAAATCCATATGCACCCAACAACTTTCTTCCCTTTAGGCAACTGCACAAGACTCCAGGTATGATTGTCATCAAGGGCCTTAAGTTCAGTATTCATAGCCTGCCTCCAAGCTTCAACTTGACTAGCCTCTTGAAAGGTTTGAGGATCAATATGACTGTCTATGGCACTTAAATACGCAGCATAAGCAGAAGAAAACTTTCCAGCATTCATATAGTGTGCAACAGGATACCTGGAAGTGTAGGACACATAATCTTTGTGTCGAACTGGGGATTTCTCGAGCGGTAGGGATTCCTTCTAGGAGGAGTTGGAACAATGGGAGCATCAGCAGCAGCTTCAGGTTGATTCTCTTCAACATTGTGACCAAGAAATTCATCATTGGCATCAGGAGCTTCTGTACCAGCATCAAAACTAGTAGATGGCTCAGGAACACGATCATTCCTGACCAGACTAGGAGATAGTTCCATTGCCACATCTGTACCAACATTTGGAACTGGGAATAGATCCTTGTAAAACTCCCCCTGAGTGCTTGTATCCAACTGCTTAGAAAAATAAGGAACAGTCTCATTGAACCTGACATCTCTGGAAACAAATTTCTTCTTACCAACTGGATCATAGCAACAATACCCTTTCTGAGTTGAGGAATATCCCAGAAAAATGCATTTGATAGCTCTGGGATCCAATTTATCTTTATGTTTGGCTTGAATATGAACATAACACACTGATCCAAACACCCTCAGATGAGACAAATCAATTTTCCTATGCTTTAGAACTTCCAGGGGAGACCTTGAATTCATAATTCTACTGGGAAGGCGATTAATAATATAGGTGGCAGTAAGAATAGCTTGAGACCAAAATTCTTTTGGTACATTAGCATAAAACATCATAGCCCTTGTTTTCTCAAGCAGATCCCTATTTTTTCTTTCTGCAATCTCATTTTGTTGTGGTGTTCCAACACAGCTGGTTTGATGAATGATCCCATTTTCATTTAAAAACTGAGACATTTTATGGGACATGTATTCTGAGCCATTATCAGATCTGAGAATTTTAACTTTGGATGAAAATTGAGTATGCACCAGATCATAAAAGTTTTTAAACACATCAAATACTTCACTTTTAAACTTCAATAGCTACAACCATGTAATCCTAGTAAAATCATCAACAAAGGTTACAAAATATCTAAACCCATCAAAGGATTTTAGAACTGGTCCCCAAATATCAGAATGGATGATTTCAAATGGATTACAAGCCCTAGAGGCAGAGGAATTGAACGGTAATCTAGTAAACTTAGAAAAGTGGCAGACTTCACAGTTGTGGACTTGTTGACTGAAGGAGGGAAACAAAATGGATAACACCTTCTCTGATGGATGAGCTAGACGGTGATGCCACAACATATGATCAAAAGAGCTACTGGAAGATGCTTGAAACGCCAGGGAAGGTTTGGACACATAATACAACCCATTTAGAAAAACTCCTTTACCAATCTTCCTCTTGGTGGTGATATCCTGAAAGATCACGTTATGAGGAGAGAAAATAGCTAGACAATGTAGAGTTCTCACAGTTCTACCCACAGATAACAACTGGAAAGGAAAAGAAGGAATGTATAAGGCATCTGACTCTATGTTCTTTGAAAACAGATTAATTTTTCCTTTTCCTAAGACTTCTGCTCCTTTCCCATTAGCAACCGAAACATGAGAAGATAATTTTTCAAAATCATGCAAATTTTCAATCTTATTTGTCATGTGATCTGTGGCTCCAGAATCAATAACCCATAAATCACTCTCAGAATTCATAGTAAGTGCAGTCTTAAAGGCAGTCAAGATACCTGAAATATCACTGTCCTTGACATGGTCTGTTTCTGCAAGAAATTCTGAGAAGTTACTGAGGAGAGCATTGTGATCATGCTCATTCACCTTCTTTTTCTGTTGAAGAAAAACAGCAAAGTCATTGATCAAACTACAAGGGTTGGTGGTGAAGTTCATGGACACAGAGCTTGGACTTAAAGCAACTAGTGCAGCATTAGAACCAGCAACAGAGCTAGAAGGGGAAGACACAGAATACGCCTTGGCACTTCCCTTAGCCTCTCTCTTGGCTTTTTCTTCAAGAAATTTCACCTTGAGTTCTGGAAACAATATCCAGCATTTATCTCGGAAATGATTACCGTTGCAATGAGTGCACTTGCCCTTCTTTCCATTGTACCCTCTGTTATCAGACTGCTTATAGCTAGACACATAGGCACTGGACTCAGCATGAATAGTCTTTATTTCTGCATTCATGGCCTCCCTTCTAGTTTCCTCCCTCCTTACAGTAGCACAAACAGATGAGAAAGAGGGAAGAACGGAATTCATGAGGATGTGACTCCTCAGATCTTCATAATCCAGGCTCAGGTTGGCTAGTAGCTGGAAAACCTTGTCTTCATCAGCACGTTTGCGCAGGATAACTCCGTCTGTAGTGTGAGGTCTGTACAGATCAAGCTCATTCCACATGCTGGTTAACCGCCCAAGGTAATCAATGAAGGGTTTACCTTCTTGCTCAAACTTAGCAATATCCTTTTTTAGCTGAAAAACACGAGCAGCATTATTCTGATTCCCACAGAAATCTTCAATTTCCTTCCACATAGAACTTGCAGATGAAGAATAGCTGAAGATAATTGCCATTGATGGCTCCATGGTGTTGATGAGCCATGCTCTAACAAGTTGATCAGTGCTCAGCCAAGAATCAAAACCTTCAGTACCAACTTCTTGAACATCAACTGTCTCATAGATGTAACCAAGCTTCTTCTTGCCTCCAAGAGCTAAGGTCACTGCTCTGGACCAGTGAAGATAATTGAAACGATTCAGCAACACTGAACACAAACGTTGATTTGGGTTCCCATCATGATCAAAAGATCCAGACCCAGAATTAGGAACAGAACCAAAAGGGTTTACAGTTGACGAGCCATCGTCCTCCATTGAAAGAGGTAGAACGGGTAAAGGTTTAAGAGAAATGAAAAACTGAAAGCAGAAGCAGGATACTAATAATCCTGCTCTGATACCATGAAGAAGAACAATTTCAATCTGTTGTATATTTGAGAACTCTGAATTACAAGGACTTATACAAGAATAAAGGAACAAAACAAACTCTACCTAACAGCATGGGCTAAAACTAGAAAGCTAGCTAACCACCATGCTGAAATCATGACAATCATGATACAGCCATACTCTAAATATCTTCAACAGAGTTGAACCGTTCTCTCGTATGTGTAGTAAAATTGTCTGCACCCGTGAGGCTTTGATTAACCGGAGTAGGGAAAAGTTTGGCACTATAAAGAAGGATATTGAGGATATTCGCGCACAGTTGGCTAGGTTCTATGACCCGGCATTATCAGTATCTCCGGATTCCGTACGAGTTGAATTGGAAATTAAACTAAATGAGCTGCTGCAGATTGAACAAGATTTCTGGAGACAGCGTTCTAGAGTTTTGTGGCTAGAAGATGGAGACTTGAATACTAAATATTTTCATCAAAGGGAAAATAACACAAAAAAGAACACTATCAAGGGAGTGTTCGATGCAAATGGGCGCTGGTGTACGAAGGATGAGGAGATGGAGAAGATTATTATCGACTATTTTTCTTCTTTATTTGCAGGCTCTTCTCCAAGTAGATTGGGGGAGGTGAGGAAGTATATTGATTGTAGTATCACAAGTGAGATGAACGACAAGCTTACAAAGCCAATTAGTGGCGAGGAGGTTTATGAGGCTCTTTGCCAGATGCACCCATCTAATGCACCAGGGCCTGATGGATTCTCACCTAGTTTCTATCAACAATTCTGGGCAGTGGTTGGGGCCGATGTGGTGTCAGCAGTACAAGCGTTTGTGGGGAATGAGGTCTTGACCAGGCAAATAAACCATACATTAGTAACTTTGATTCCGAAGACCAAGACTCCGGAATACATAAGTGATTGGAGCCGATTAGTTTGTGAAATGTGATTTACAAGATCAGGTCTAAGGTACTCGCGCACTGATTAAAGCCGCTCCTCAGTAAATTGATTTCTCCTTTTCAAAATACATTTATTCTGGGGCGTCTCATCTCTGACAATTCCTTGTTGGCTTTTGAGGTTTCACATTTCTAAAGAATAGGCGTCGGGAAAAAGTTGGTTACGAGGCACTTATGATTGATATGAGTATAGTATATGACCGAGTGGAATAGAATTTTTTGAAAGAGATAATGAGGTGTATTGGGTTCAGCGAGCTTTGGATTTTGACTTGTATTTCTACAGTGCCTTGCTCATTTAATTTGAATGGGTAGCCAAGGGGCATGATTGTACAAGCTCGTGGGCTTAGGCAAGGTGATGCCATCTCTCCACATTTATTTATTTTACAAGAAAAACGTACTTAGACCACGAAACCTTTACGGTTCTGTCGTCTAAGACACACTCAGACGACGGAAAGATTTTTTTCGTCGTTCAAATTGCCACTTGGACAATGGACCAACACGTCGTGGTCTGAGTGGCCACTTGGACGACGGGTTCTAGGTTCGTCGTCCATGTATCCACTTGGACGATGGAAAGTACCTAGGTCTGTCATCTAAGTGGTAACTTAGACGACGCACCGACGCTCCGTCGTCTAAGTGAAGCATTATATAATGTCCATGCCGAACTCTCTTCCTCTCCGCTCGCTCGTCTCAACTTTATCCTCATATATCGATCATTCTCTCTCTCCCTCAAACTCTCCTCACGCGTACATGCATGCATGCAAACTAGCTAGCTAGCTAGCTAGTACTACATGTGTGTGTGTGTGTGTGTGTGTGTGTGTGTGTGTGTATATCTCCGGCTCCGACCAACGATTCGCCATATATCGGAGAAGGCTAGCTAGATACGTATGTACGTAGTTAATTTTCCAACACCATTAACGTTTATATATATAATTAATTGTAGGTTTGATTGATTGCATTGTTAATTAATTAGTACGTGTAATATATATTTTTAATTAAGTTTGGTAATTGATGATATAGATATATATTAGTTAATTAATATAGACCAGTAGTACGTATATATGCATGGATGTTTAAAAATTTGGTTAATATTTAGTTAAAACGTACATGCATGTTAGACATATTAAAGTAATATATGTAGAATACGTATATTCACCAATCTCTATTAATTATGCAAATAGTGCTTAAGGTTAAATTTTTAAAATGCCCAAATTTGTCCTCCATCATACATACTCGCAATGTTAGAATCTGAAAAATAAAAGGGCTAAAAAGTAAAAACAATAGAGGAGCGGTTTGCCGCTGCAGTTTATCCCGTATTCACTGTGGTCGCTCTCAGATTGGAAATTCTCTATTCCTCTCAATCCTGACAAAAGTGATAAGATTTGGTTATAGATGGTTTTGTTGATGGTGTAGGAGAGAGAGAAACAATATGAGAGTGGAATTAGAGATGAGTTGGGGTTGGGTGGTTATGGGTTATCGAGGTAGCGGGGGCAAATTCGAGTTGTGGCATACTTGGTCAGCCGACCACATACGAGGAGATTTATTGAGACCAACCAACGCACCACAGACCCCTAACTAACGAAGGTCATTGGCAGCCATTGATAACAAATGAAGCAATATAGAAGAGAGACGATGAATAGAGACCTATTCGAAGAAAATTAGCAACAAATGAGAGGTTTTAACTTTTACTGTTTTACATGGTTCTAAATGGTTTATTTCTCCTCCATTAAATAATTCTATCTCCTTCTTTCTTCACCCCTTTAATTATTCGTTCTATTTTACCTGTTTTCAATTTATGGGTTTATTTGTTATTCATTTTGTCTATCATATTTACACATCCTCAATAAACACTCACATTTCGTACGCGTGAGCATAACGCTCTTCTGCACGCGCGTATGCGCGTGCATGAAGGCTAGTAATTAATAAAGGTAATTATTGAAGGTAATTAATTAATAAATTAATTTAATTAAGGTAGTTGAAATTTTGTGTATATATATAATAGTTTAATAATTACTTGAATAAAATAGTTGACTAATATGATAATTAATTATTAAATTTCATAGAAGTATGAACAAGAGTTGGATGAAATTGCGGAATAGAAGTGATGTCCAGTATATGGATGGAATTAGAGAATTTGTGAATTTTGTGATAGAACATGGTCAGGGAAAGAAGCGTTTTAGGTGTCCGTGCAAAAAATGTCTTAACTGTCAATATGTGGAAGTTAATGTTATGGTGCAACACCTGTACGAAAATGGTATGATGTGGAGTTACAGTACGTGGAGAGAGCATGGTGAAATATTAGACTTCAGCTCAGCAGACTTCAGCTCAGGGTACAATTACCATGGTGCCTCATCCAGCGGCAGTGGTGCCGGCCCCCCTGCTTGGAACCCAACTGCGAATTTGGTTCATGATGCGTTTCCGGGATTTAGTCATGGTGGACATTAATACCAAGAGGGAGGTTACAATACCACTCATGGGCATAATGACACATTCTCTGCTGCTAGCTTGACCACTGACACTAGTGAGATGAATAAGTACAACATGATGCTACTTAAAGCGCAGACCCCGGTGTACCCTGGATGTCGAGAGAATGTGTTGCAATATGTGATGGAGAAAATAAAGATAAAAGTGAAGCACAAAATGTCAGTCAGTGCTTTTGATGAAATTCAGGAGCAAATATGTAAGTTGCTTCCTGATGATCACAATCTTCCGAAATCTCATTATAAGGTTAGAAATATCTTGAGCAGTCTCAACCTAAAGTACAGGATAATTGACGCATGTCCAAATGATTGTGTGCTGTTTTACAAAGAGTATAAAGATTTGGACTATTGTCCCGTATGTGGCCAGTGCAGATATGAGCTGAATAGGAAGAGTTCGACAAAGAAAATTCCTGTGAAGTTTCTTCGATATTTTCCATTGATTCCTAGATTGCAGCGTCTATACATGTCTCTATACACAGCAGAGGCGATGCGATGTAATCTACGCATTTTATGCGTATTAATTAATATATTTTCTCTACATTTTTACTTTTTTAATTACTTAGTTTTATTAGTTTTGATTCATTTTGTTGTTTTTAGGTTTTTGTCAAAAGAGACGGAGTAAAGAGGTTTACAAGCATTTGAGGCATGGCAAAATGGAGCAAAAAAAGGAGTGAAGATGTTGCCAAAATTCTATGGATCTTGAAGAAGAACAAATGAAAATGATGTAAATAAAGAAGAAAACATTTCTCCTACGCGATCCAAGAAAACACAACCTTGCCGAATTAATAAAGGACCATTGGGCCAATTTTTTGGAAAATATTCCAAGATGATATGGATATTATTTGAGGCCCAAAATATGTGCAATTAAATGATATTTTCGGGCAAGAAGAATTGGAGAGCAAGAAATCCAAAATTTGTTGAGATTGAGATTCCTAATACTCAAAAAGGAAGGAAATCTGAAGTTACAGGACAACATACTTCTACAGGCTGTAGAAATCGTGGATCAACTCTGATTGAGATGATTAAGGAAGTTATTTTATATCCCTCGGAAAGATCTTTCCAATTCCATAAGAATCACGCAATTCGAATATGTATAACTGAGGAAAATCGCGTTTTACTACAAGAGTTCATATTTCTCCAAAATTAATGTGGACTTCTTGTTATGGTAGGAAACAACCTACCATTCTCCTATATAAATGGGAGCTTGTCCTCAAAGCAGATCATCACTTATTCCTACGCCTAAGCTGGATACTCTCCTCCTTCCCACAAATCAAGCCGACATCCTCAAGAAGCCGACTACACCATCATAACGCCACAACTCTTCTTCCACCGACGTATAGGGGATTCCAAGCGTCTTCCACCAAAGAAATCTAGTGCTCTTTAGTAGCCTTAGGGGATTCCAAAGCTATAAAAGTGCAACCATGATCTCTTTACTCCGTAGTCTCTTTTTGTGTATCAAACTTGGTTGTGTGTTTTGGATGATTTTATTTAGTTTCATGAATTATATGTCTTTCAATAAATCTTCCATGTGTTTTATTACTTTTATTCGAAACTTGCATGTGTATTTAGTTCTTAATGCTTTGATCTTAGATATAGGGGATTCCGAGTCTAAATCAATGGTGTATAGGGGATTCCAAGCACAAAATTTGAAATATACTTGTGTTTTGAGAATTTGAGTGCTAGAATTTCATAGGTTATTGAGAGATGTATATATGCCATGTTTGAGTGAAGGTAAGGAAAAAGATGATCACTTGTAAATAATAGATTAGTATTCTATTTTCAGGTCAAACATGTTTAGAGTCTAGATTTTTGGATTGTTTGCTTGTCTATGAGTAAAGTATGTTAGAAGTTTAGGATCTTGATATGTTTGAACCATAAAGCCTTAAATTCCGTAGATATTAAAAACTAACTTATAAACCCCCCCATACAATTACTTTTGTGTTTATAAACATTGTCATGCATTAGTACCCTCAATCCCCGGTTAAGAACGATCCCTACTTATCAATGCTACATCTATAAAGAAGGGTTTTTAATTGCATATGTATGAGATATGTGTTGAGTGTCTACTTTTTGTTAATATTTGATGCATGTTTTACGCATATCACGATGGTACACAAAAAATAGAATAGATGACGATGCGCTGAGACACGCCGCGGATGGGGAATCTTTCAAACATTTTGACAACGAATTTGGAGACTTTGTCGCAGAGGTTAGAAATGTTAGACTCGGACTATCTACAGACAGATTCAATCATTTGGGTAGTAATAGCTTTGCCATCAGCACTTGGCCAGTTATTCTGATGCCGTACAACCTGCCTCCATGGATGTGCATGAACAAGGAATTTAATTTCCTTACTCTGGTAATTTCTGGTCCTAAATCTCTGGGGAAGTGCTTAGATGTCTACCTCAGACCTTTGATCGACGAACTCAAACTGTTGTGAGAAAATGGAGTCCCAACTTATGACAAATTCACTGACACGACGTTCATGATGAGAGCTGCCGTGGATGATCAGCGATTTTTCAGCGTATGGGATATTGGCAGCCTGCAGGATGAAAGGATATAATGTATATCCTATATGTTTGGACGACGTGAACTCTAGTTGGCACGCGGAAAAAGTGTGTTACTTGGATTACCTTAGATGGCTTCCTCACGACCACCCGTGGCGATAGGATGAAGCTCATTTCGACGGGACGGTATAGAATAATCCTAAACCCCGTAGTTGGTCGGGCGAAGAGATTTTAGAGAGGTTGAGTTATTTCGACTTTGGTGCATTGACCAATGACAAGGATGTAAAGAAATACAATCCAATACCTCCACATGATCTCAGCTATTGGCATCACAAGAGTATATTCTTTGAACTCCCTTACTGGTCGAAGTTGAAGCTGAGGAACAACTTGGACGCGATGCACATAGAAAAGCATGTGTGCGACAACGTGGTGGGAACAATTCTCGGTATTAAGTTCAAGACTAAAGATACTCCCAAAGCGCGCAAAGATCTGGAATCTATGAATCTACGTCGTCCCTTTTGGTTGAGAAGGGATATGAGAAGAGTGTACAACAAGATGCCAGCTGCACCTTACACAATGAAGTTGACACTTAGACGTTCTGTATTTCACTGGTTTAAAAGCGTTCGTTATTCGACTACAAATGTAGCTACTATAATTGGAGCAGTAGACGAGGTGCAACACAAGTTTGTTGGTCTAAAGACACATGACTATCATGTTATGCTGCAATGTCTGATTCCAGTGGTAATTCGACCATATTTTCCTCGTGACATCGTAGAACCAATAGTGGCATTATGCAGATGGTGGCCGAGGTTATGCGCCAGAGAATTAAAGAAGTCAGATGTGGTGGAACTGCAACAACAAATTATGCACATCATTTGCAAACTAGAGAGAATTTTTTTCCCCTGCTTTCTTTGACATCATAATTCACCTAATGATCTACCTACCCGAGCAGGTGCTCATTTCTGGTTCGGTCCAATACACTTGGATGTATCCTCAAGAAAGGTACGTACAACTAATTAATTATACAGGTTTTTCGATTCATTATTTGTTCCACTGGAGATTACTAGCTATATGTACTTATTCTACAATGAATTAATTGAATGTTTAATTTTGTAGACAGCTTGGACAGTATAAAAGATTCGTCAAAAATAGGCCGGCCCCGGATGGCTCTATAGCATAGACATACCTAATGCATGAGTATGTTACTTACTATAACAGGTACCTCAAAGATCCACCACCTCCCACCGCCCAAGATCCCAGTGCCCGCATCAATCTTTCTGTCGTCACAAATGTCGTACGACTGTTTAAAGGAGTATTAAAAGAATCGTTAACACGAGAAGAACTTATTGAGGCACATTAGGTAGTGTTGCGAGACTGTGACGAAGTTGAGCCGTACATGATTGGGTACAGGAAGAGGCTTCAGGCGTTAAATCCGGACAAGAGTTCGGCGTGGTTTGAGAAAATGATTTAGAACAAACTCCCCGATTATTTCTTCTAATGGGTACGTACGTTTAATTTTTTAGTTTATATACATGTTTGTATAAAGTAAACCCTTTAATTATATATATATATATATTCCATTTTCCCAGATGATTGATGTACAAAAATTCAAAAACCATGGGGGGTGGTGGTCCTGGCCAAAGCACTTGCTTGCAGGGAAGCCGATTAAACACTATATTTACCCGAGATGTTTTGTGAACGGTGTAAATTTTCATTCATTGGCCCAAGATGAAGGAAGAAGAACACAAAATAGTAGGGTAGTGGTTGGCAAAGACAATGATCTATATTACGGGGCTATTGTATATGCCGTTCAGCTATGTTACGGGAATGATGTCAACGTTTTTCTATACAAGTGCAAATGGTTCAAGCGTACAAAGGAAGACCTGGGACTTTTATCAGTCGATACAAACTCAAGTTGGTATGAGGATGAGCTTTTTGCTCTCTCCACCTTAGTTAGGCAGGTATTCTATCTCGATGATTCGAAAGCTGGTGAAGGGTGAAAATAGTGAACCATATCTCTCATCAAGGAATATGGAATACTACGACAACTGAAGGGACACCGGCGACTGAAGATGTTGATAAACCGGAAAGAGACATTCCTGCCTATCAAGAGCCTAATATTTCTGTCATCCGCTCCGACATAATGGACCTGGTTAGAGTTGGTGAACGCTTACCCATGCCTGATGGTTATATGGATCTAACTGAAGATGAGATTATTGATGCAATTAATGAGGTAGATGAAGAAGAGGTGCATGATGAGGACGAGGACGAGGACTCAGGATATTCGTCGGACAATGTTGAGTATGATGAGGAGGAGGAGCAATCAGATAATAGGGATGAGGATAATGACGATTATGACGAAGAGTACAATATAACGACGAGGAATATTAATTGGTTGTTAATTATTGTAATTATTGTAATGATGCATGATCGATGAATTATATATATTATGAGGAGAAGTATGTACAACTATTAATTTTGTACTCAATTAATTTAATAATTAATTAAATAGCGTGGTCGCTTCGATCGACGGAAATTAAAATTAATTAATTAATTCAGAGCATCGGATCGATCGAGAATCACATTTTCACGAAACCCTAACACGGGTCCATACTAAGGTAATTAAACACAATAGTAATTAATTATACATATATAAAACCCTAAATCCTAAAAATAGCACTTAGACGACGTAAAATGGTCAAACCGTCGTCTAAGTATACCCTAAACCCTAAACCCTAAGGCCCTAACCCTAAATTATGAAATTTTCACTTAGACGACGCAAAGACATGTTTGCGACGTCTAAGTGAGTACTTGGACGACACAAACGTGTCTTTGCGTCGTCTAAGTGCTTACTTGAACGACGCAAACGTGACTTTGCGTCGTCTATGTGAAAACTTCGTAATTTCATTTAAGACAACGATCATCTAGACCATGTCCCAATGCATATTCTTTTTGTCGAGAGTGCGAGCGTCGACGGTTCCAAAATAGGACTTATGGATTTTCGTGTATCCACGTTTACGGTTTGCAAAAATTTCGGTTTTGCGGTTGACTGTGCCGATGAAACCCTTAACGAACTTACTATTTTGTGAAAATTATTCTATTTATATATTGTCTTATGGAAAATGTATCCAACAGTTATTTTGTCCAAATTCAATTTCGTTAATATCGATATGCAATGAGTCTATACGTAATAACACTTAAGTTATACATATTAGTAGATACTTAACAAGTTTAAAGACGCAAGATTATTCGTCGTCTTAAATTCAATTGTTTATATATACGATTCTTTATTCGATGTTTTACGACTATTTCATTCGAATGACAAATCGGAAACTTTCTTGCGAATTATTTTTTAAAATTAATTTTACAGAAATTTCACTTGGACCGCGGAGATAGACCATCTCCGTCGTCCAGGTGACCACTTGGACGACGGAAACAGACCATCTCCGTCATCTAGGATGAAAAAGTTGGCAGTTCAATTTCCACCACCAAATTTTTTAGGAACGATTCAAATTTCACCTGGACGACGGAGATGTCTATTTCCATCGTCTAAGTGAAATTCAAAACGCTCCCCAAAATTAAGGCGGTTAACTCTCACCCGTCAAATTTAATATGTGCCGGTTCCAAAAATTGAAACGGTTCACTTAAACGACGGAAACAAGTTTTTCCGTTGTCTAAGTTCACTTGGACGACGGAGAAATAGGCTCCGTCGTCAAGGTGAAACTCTATATAAAGGAGTTGGCCGATCCTTTTTTCCTCATCTCATTCTCAATCATCCTCTCCTCTCATCTCTCTCTCACTCTCTCTCAAAAATTCGGCGACATTCCAGCGACTCAAAATCCGCGAGTCCCTCCCTCCGATCCGGCGAGTCCCTCCCTTCAGCGACTCCGCTCTCCCGCGACTTCTCTCTCCGGTAATTTTTAAATTTTTTAACATAATTATATTTTTAATTTGTGTTTAATAATAAATTAGTAATAATTAGTAAATTGGTAATAATAATTATTAATAATTGGTAAATTTGTAATTATTATAGTAATTTTTTTGAATTATTGTAAATTTATGATAATTATGGTTATTTAGTAATTAATTATGGTGTAGTTTTTATAAATTATAATTATTTTTGTAATTACTAAAAATTATAATTATCATTGTAATTATAATTGGTAATTATTATTGTTAGTATAATTTGTAATTATTGTAAATTTATTATAATTATGGTAAATTATTGAATTATTAAAAATAATAGATTGATAATTATGGTAATTTAGTAATAATTATGGTAAATTATTTAATTATTAAAAATAATAAATTGATAGTTATGATAAATTAGTAATTATCATGGTAATTTATTTATTTATTAAAAACAATAAATTGATAATTATACCTTATTTAGTAATTATGGTAAATTATTGAATTATTAAAAATAATAAATTGGTAAATTATTGAATTATTAAAAATAATAAATTGGTAAATTATGGTAATTATTGTAATTATAGTAAATAATTCATTATTGTATTTATGGTAAATTAGTAATTATGGTAAATTATTATATAATTATTATGGTAATTATATGTTTACAACTCCTAGGTTAATTAAATGGCTCCGTGGGGTAAGAAAAAGGTCCAAAAAGAGGCCGAAGATGCTCAACTCCGACGCTTCGCAGAGCAAGTCGGTTGGCAGCTCGAGGAGGACAACGTCGCGCCTCCTCCGGACCCTTCAGCTGGTCCTTCAGCAACGGCAACTGGGAAAATTTCTGATGCCCCAGCTATCTGGACCGATGATGATGACGCCCCTTTCGGTCTGACATCGATGTCAGAAAGTGCTCAGGCGTGGTCGGCCTCCTCCGAGTCCATCCTCTACAGCGCGCGGCGCAAGGTTAGGAGGGCCCTGACAGACCCTCAACCCAAAAGGTCTCGAGGACTCGTTAAAGGCGGAAAATCTGAGAAGTTGTTTAAGGCCGGTGGCAAAAGATCCAGTTTCTGTACGACAATTTCACCGATGGCCCTCCCACCTCTCAGCTAGCTAGTCTCTCCTCGCACAGCATCGGGTCAATCTTTCCCAACAAGGTTCGTATGATTGTGCCTACCTGGAAGGAGTTGCCGGCCGAAGAGAAGGAGAAAGTGTTTAAAGAACTTTCGGTACATAATACATACAATTTTAAATTTATTTTCTAATAACCATTAAAAATCGTAATTTCATAATATATACGATTATACTTTTTTTATTCGTTTCTTATAGGAACATTATGAGGTAGATTCCACACCGGAGATGCTTAGGCACATCAACAGCACCGCCAACACCATCTACCGTGATTGGAAGTACAAACTTCATAAGTATTATGAAGATATCGGTCGAGTGCCTACCCCCGTAGAGCTGTGTGGGGTAGGGAAGATGAGTGGGAGTGGTTGGTCACCCACTTCTAAGCAGAAGAATATCGGGTGGGTGATTATTTTTTTATTTAAATTGACGAAATTGAATTATTATTATTTTAGTTATTTATTAATTTATTAATGATTTATGTTGTCCAACAGAAATTCTCGAAAATTAACAAGACCAACCAGGAAAAGAAGGACAAATATCATACTTTCGGCTCAAAGCAGATGATCCAAATTGCCAAGGAGCACAGAGATAAGGGCTCCAAACACCCTTATCTGAATGCTAGCGTCAGCGTTTACGTGACGTCTGGCCTCGACAATGAAGCGAGTCAATACGGCGTAAGTGTCGTATATATTTCATCTTAATTTGTGTAATTATTATTTATTAAATTATCGTACAAATTTATAATTATTATTATTTTCAGGCAAGGTTGGTAGAACGGACGCAGGATGAATTGACCAACACGCAGCTTGCATACCCGGATTTGCCGCCAGAAGACTTGCCTCCTCTATCGATGGAGAGCCAAATTGCAATCGCCGATGAGGTATACGGTTGTCGAGCTGACAAGGAGGTTAGGGGTATGGGACGCAAGGTGCAGCGAGATTTGTCTTCTGACTCATCTACGAGATGTTCGGCGAAGAAATGTGCTCGGGATGCGTCGGTCCAAGCAGCCTTTCAGGAGGCTCGACTCGCACGGGAGGAAACGCAATCTATGCATCAGAGGCTTGATGAGCAACAAGCGCAGATAGCCCAACTCATCGCCCTCATGCAAAACCAGGCTCGACAACAGTGTCAACCTCCTCCGAACCCGTACCCCGACGACGACGACACAACTGGAGGCGGGGGATTCGGCGACACGTCTGCTCCTCATGTATTTTAGTAGTTTGCATTTTATGTAGAACATGATATCGTATTTTCGATTCCGAATGATTTAATTTGATGTATGTACAAATTTTAATTATTTAAATGACAATTTAGTATTTTAATTAATTTATTAATATTTTACTTTAAATTCAAATTTTAATTAAAAAAAATATACATTCACTTAAACTACGGAACATATTCATATGCGTGGTCTAAGTGAGCACTTAGACTACGGAAAATAAATGGATCCGTGGTCTAATTGGTCACTTAGACTACAGAAAATATAGGGATCCGTGGTCTAAGTGACCGTTTAGACTACGGAGTTTTTGCGTGGTCTATGTGATCACTCAGACCACGCAATAATTCCCTAGTCTAAGTGGTACTTGAACGACGAAATTATTGTGTCGTCCGAGTGACACTTAAACCGCGGACTATTTTTGTCGTCCAAATACCACTTGGACGACGCAAGCATCATTTGCGTCATCCAAGTGGTACTTGGACGACGAAAATAGTCCGCGGTCTAAGTGCCACTCGGATGACGAAAATGGACTTTTCAGTCGTCCAAGTACCTGGACGATGGCACTTGGAGGACGTATCCTAAACCACAGAGATTCCGTCATCTAGGTACTTGGATGACGGAAATGCGCACCTAGACGACGGAAATAGTCCACGGTTTAGGTGCATTTTTCTTGTATATTATCTTATGTACAGAGTTTTTTTCACAATTGATACAGAGAGTCGAGGCTAGGGAGGCTCTCAATGGCATGGCAATATGTGCTAATGCTCCTTCAATTAGTCTTTTTTTTTTGCTGATGACTCATTTATCTTATTTAAAGTGGAAGAGGAGGAATGTCGTGTTGTAAAGGACATATTTGGTTTGTATGAGTGCTTGTCTGGGCAGCAAATCAATTTCCAAAAACTAAAAGTGTCTTTTAGTCGCAATGTTACAAGGAGTCGACAAGATTGGTTTGCTTCTTTACTTGTTGTGGAGCGGGTTGATAAGCATGATAAATATCTAGGCCTTTCTACAGAGGTGAGTTATTCGAAGACCAAAGCTCTTAACTTTGTGTTGGAGAAGGTTAAAAAAAAGAGATGAAGGGTGGAAGGAAAAGATGTTAACCACAACGGGAAAAGAGATTTTAATTAAGGCAGTAGTATAGTCAATTCCTACATATTTTATGAGTTGTTTTGAACTGCCGATTCGCATGAGCGATGAGATGCATAGGGCTATGACTCGATTTTGGTGAAGAGATAAAGGAGACGTGAAGAAAATTCACTGGCTAGCTTGGGAGCGGATGTGTGTTCCAAAGTCGGAAGGTGGCTTAGGCTTTCGTGATATGCGGAAGTTTAATATGGCGCTTCTTGCAAAACAAGGATGGAGACTTATAACTAATCCATCATTCAGGTCCCGGGTAACTGAAGTCCTAGTCTGACATACTCAATGTCATTAAATCACTTCATATTAAAGATATAAATTCACCAAACCTTCTCACTAATCAAGATTTTTGAAAATAACCAACTTAATCTTCAAAACTACGACACGTCCAAATTACTAAGGACACCCATTTAACTTCACATAAACAATAGTCCATCTATAAATAAATCGTAATGATAAACCAAAATCTAACCATCATCACTTTAACTAGTTTTGAAACAGGTTAATTTACCAACATGCTAAACAATGGACAACTCTAAATCCAATTAACATCACTTGAATGGTTTTCACAACAAGTACATAACCTATTGTTAGCATATGCTTAATCACAAATAATGTCATAAAGTAAACAAAATAGAGCTTCTAAAACTTGATTATAGCATAACCCAACATCAAAATAGACGAAGAAATTCCATGAATGTCGCAGTGTACAATGAACACCCACGATGACCAATAACATCGAAAAACCAAAAACCAAAAACCATCAATCTTGATCAAATTCAAAAATTCAATGTACTAATTAATCACTGTTAATTGAATCTCACAAACGAATGTATCAGAACACATACCATGAAGAGGAAATCAGCTTCTATTCCTTGCTTCCCTTGCATGTATGATCAGAGACCAAAATGATTCCAACATCAATGAGCAACAAGTCTCAATTAATCCATCCCAATTGAAACAACATCATCCATACCCAGATGAAGAGGATCGGAAGAAGGAATTGACATGCAACACAAATTAGAATCCATTTGATGCTAAATTGAAAATCAAGAAACTGTGATGAGCAGTGGCTACGTTTATATTGATCTAGAATGACTCCACCGTTGGATCGTCACAAAATTTGTATATGATACCGAAGACACAATTTCGAGAAACTTTAATGAAGAACTCAATATTAAAAGAGAAATGTAGCATGTCAATTCAGACTATGAAATGCATCTGATGGGAATAGTATTTAGGACGAAAAACAGTAGCTATGTTCACTCTGGTTCTTTTATAAACTGATCCCAATATAGAAGAACTTCCATTCAAAGCCTAAATCACAAGACTTATGATCAATTGTCAATAATAATCCTTTTTAAAATAAAAATATTTCCTTACTTCTGATCTTCCAAAATTCGATATAAATAGCAAATGATTCCGAAAAGTGCCACAAAAATTACCACGGACTCTTGAAGATGTGTACTTACTCATCGAAGCTTTAAATCCAGAATTTCACTTACTCAAAATTTTATAAAATTTTTGCAAAGATCTTCATGATCACCGAAATTACAAATTAAATGTGGCGTTAATCCTTAAATATTTCCGGATTCTCACGGTCTGCATGTGTTTAGAAATTGTAGTATTACTAAAGAACTTTGGTGTTTGAGCATGCTGCATGTGCATGGTGGTCCAAGTCAGTTCACATGTGTGAAGGAATGAGTTTGCTCAGTTAGCTTCTCTCTTAATAATGCGGAACAACGAGATTTGTTCTTTATGCTACTTTGGGGAAGGGGAATGACAGGAGGTCCAAATGGACTTAAGATGTGGAGGTCCTAAAATGATGTGGTTTGTCATATAATTTCATGTCATATAAAATTATATAATTATATTACCATAATTTGATATCCATTTGTAAAAAGATGATTTTATCATTGTGCATCTAACGGCTATCAATTATTCAATTATTTTAGTAATTTAACTACCTAATTAAAATCATACTATAAAACTATTGCAAAATCAAAATAATTAAAATCAACTATAAAATTATTGCCATATCAAAATAGGGATTTTGGTTCGAAAATTATAATTTAAAAAAGAAATTATAATTTCAACACTTTTGCATATTCGTTATTAACAAGAAAATTGTCAAAATTTAATGTCTATTTATGTTCATCTCTAAAAACTAGCTAGGTTTCGATTTATTTATAGAATTAATCATAAATGCTTACATATTTCCTTTCTAACTGATAATTGATGGTGTAGGTTACAAAATATTCTATCTTTATTCAAGTTCATTTTTAAAAATATGTCTTCATTTATGTAATTAAATTTTAAATGCTTATATACTTTTTTAACCGATAATTGATGCTATAGAATACAATCAAATCACGAAAAAGATAATATTGTTTCATACTATATATTTTACATATTCTATGGCCAACTAAAGAGTTATTTGTTCCTTGTTTATTTTTATTTTAAAGTTTATTTCTTATTCTCACTCCAAATCGAAAAACTAAAAAATGTATGAATCAATAATATCTCATTTGTAAAATGATGTTTATATGTCAATTTTTTATAAGTATTAAAATGGTTAAATTTTGTGTGAGAATTCAACAATTATGCATAATGAAATCGCTCTTTGAGAACTCGAAATGATCATAGTATGATTTTGTTAATCCAAATTGAAACTAAAAATATGATGAAAAAATGGATATGATTTTAATCTTGTTTTAAATAGCGAAAATTGATAAGTTTTTTAAAAAAACAATAACCATTAAATATAAAAAGGATATAATTGTCTTTTTAATATATGATTAATTATATTTTAAATAATTATATAATTTAGAAATGATGTGGCTTCCACAGCTTAGCCCACTTTAGAGGCTGAAATTATTTTCCTTCGGAGAATTTGGCACGAGCGTAACAATATTATTTGGAATCAAGGAGCTTCAACGCTGGCCATATATTACAATGGGTAGGACAATTGTTGATTGATTATCATGTGGTACATAAAAAGGGGGCTAGGAAGACGAAGCCGAGGCGAGTTCAAAAATGGTGTTGTGCTTTACGGGGAATGCTTAAGATAAATGTGGATAGTGGATTCCAAGCAGAGTGGAAGAAGTGGTATATATTGGGGTTATTGTACGGGATGCGAATGGGGAACATGTTGCTAGTTTAGCACGGCACCTACTTTTTGTGGGTTCGACACTTCATGTTGAAGCTGAGGCTTGTTGTGCGGGGATATTGTTGGTAATTTTTTATGGATGGATGGAGGTGGTCTTGGAGAGTGATTGTTTGGAGGTTGTTGCGGCGTTATAACAATCAGAAGTTGATTTTTTGGAGGTAGGTCATATTATTGAGGATTGCAAATCTTATATAGGGTCTATAGTCTCTTTAAAAATGTGACATATACCTCGTGAAGCAAATAATGTAGTACATCGCTTGATACACCTTGCTAGTAATAGTGATGTTGATGAGCTTTGGTTAGAGGAGGCTCCCATGATTATCCAGAATACTCTCTTTGATGATTTATTTTCTAGTGACCGGGGCAAATGTGTTTTATGTCCTCCCCGGTAGTTTCGTGTAATTTGCTATCAATAATTTAATCAGGCGTAAGGATGAGCCTTCTAACATAGCACTTGGCTAGGTTTCAAACTTCTTTTCAAAAAAAAAAATACGGATATATAGAATATAAGTCAAAAAAGAAGAAGAACTGGTATATAGAATAAGTAAACATCCATGTCCTTGAAGTAAAGTATATTACTGTTCCACGTTTTTGCATGCCATGCAATTTTAATAAGGTTCTTCTTGAATTTATTTGAAAAATACACAAACCGAAATAATTTAATAATCGTTTGGTCTTCTTAAGTATTTATGTTGAACGGACACGGATATGAGGACACGGACACTCAGGGACACGTCAAAATCTAAAAAAGTAGGACACAGATACGGTAGGAACACGGAAATTAAATTAATATAAATATAAATATTTAATATATAATAAACTAAAATTACGTTAAGTGATCAAAATTATTCCTGTGCATATCTATTAAAAATTTATGTCATTAAAGAAAAAAATATGCATTGAATCGAAGAAGAATGTAGAGACAACAACAGAGTACGAGTTAGAATAATTTTGTCCGTGTATGGAAACTTTTAATCTAATACAACTATAAAATACATTTATATCTCCAACTCAATCTCTAGTTCTATAATAAATATGACTCCTACTAAAAAATATAAAGATATATATATGTATATTATTTGATGTGATAAAGTGTTCTAAAATGTTGAAGAAGTAGCCCCAACTGTCCAAATAACAATAGTTTGGGACACCCCACGTGACACTTTTAACACGTATCCCCAAACATCCCCAAGTGTCAAATACATGACATAACACTAAAATTAAGTGTGGGTACTACACAGTTTAATATACGAAGGATAAATTATGTATAAGGTCACTTACATAAGATTACTTACGTATAAGGTCACCAAATATTTCTTTCCCCAATCAGATCATCTAATTTTTTTATTTTTAAAACCCTCTCATTCAAACTATTTACGTCTAATGCCATCATATATAAACCTGGTCTCTCTCTCTCTGGTTCAGACCAGAAACCAAAATCGACCATAAATTCCCAAATCAACGAAACCCTAGCAGAGTTCTGCCACTCTCCTCGCTCCATCGTCGTCTCTCTCTGTCATCCTCCTCTCTCTGTCGTTGTCTCTCTCTCTCTGTCACCGTCTCTCTCTCTCTCTTCGTCGTTGTCTCTCTCTCTCTGCTGCTCTCCTCTATTTGTCGCTCTCCTCTCTCCGTCAAACTCGTAGCTGAGAGGCACTTTTTCCTCCACTCGACTCACAACGGCCTCACTCTCCTCTTGCCACCTTTCCACGTCGTCGCCGCCAACGCTCAGCGCCACCTTATTCCCGATTCTGATCGGTAAAACTCTATCTCTCTCTCTCATCTGATTCTGTTTAACTAGTTTCACCCTTCCCACAACTGCAAATAATGGCACCTCCCGCAGCTACAAACCCTAGCCTCTGCAAAAAGCTCCTCCCGCAGCCTCAAACCGCAACACATATAGGTAAATAATTTAGTGTGGTCTGTAGTAGTATGTAGTGTGGTATGTAGTAGTATTGATGTTAAAGACAATAGTGTGTATGATATGAGTAGTATGAATGGTGGTCCGTAGTACTATGTAGTGTGGTATGTAGTAGTATTAATGTTAGAAGACAGTAGTGTGTATGATGTGAGTAGTATGTATGATGGTCTGTAGTAGTATGTAGTGTGATATGTAGTAGTATTGATGTTAGAAGACAGTAGTGTGTGATGTGAGAAGTATGTAGTGTGTTAGATGTGAATAGTATGTAGTGTGGTATGTAGTAATGTTTTGGTTGTTACGCAGTAGTGTCTACGTTAGTCTATGGTAGTGTGTATGTTAGTCTGTAGTACTGCATACAGATTGATGTGCTTTGATTGTTACGCAGTAGTGCCTACATTAGTTTGTGGTAGTGTGTATGTTAGTATGTAGTAGTGTATACAAATTGGTGTATTTTGGTTGTTACACAGTAGTGTCTACGTTAGTTTGTGGTAGTGTGTATGTAGTCTGTAGTAGTGTATACAGATTGATGTGTTTTGGTTGTTACGCAATAATGTCTACGTTAGTCTGTGGTAGTGTGTATGTTAGTTTGTAGTAGTGTATACAAATTGGTGTGCTTTGGTTGTTTGCAAAAAACTGATTTTCTTTTTTATAATAATGGTGATGACATGCAGGGAAGTACCGATAGTGGTCAGAAACATGAATTCAAGTCGAAAAGGAAACACGATAGGGTGGCAGAACCTATCGATGCTGGACGTGAGTTGAGGTAAAAAAAGAAGACATGATAGGCCGGTAGAACTAGTTAAACGCCAACTGAGGTCCCAGAAGGATGCTCAGTTCGACTACGGAACAAGAAGAAGGCAACCGAAAGCATCAAAGTCTAAGTAGTAGTATAGTGTTTTCTGTTGTGTTAAGGTCTGATGTAGTTCCATGTTGTTAGGGTATGATGCAGTACATTGTGTTACAGAACAATAGTACTTACCATGTTTTGAAGTAGTACTCTGAATGTTTTGGAGTAGAGCTTACTAGAGACAACAGTAGTACATTGTGTTACAGAACAGTAGTACTTACTATGTTTTGAAGTAGTACCCTGAATATTTTGGAGTAGTGCTTACTAGAGACAACAGTAGTATATTGTGTTACAAAACAGTAGTACATTGTGTTACAGAACAGTAGTCCCTCATTGTCTCTCTCTCTCTCTCTCTCAAATTTTTAAGAAGACGAAGAAAAAAAAGTTAATATAAAATGACAAAATTGAAAAGACAAAAAATATGGATAAAAAAAGTGATATTAATTAAGATAAAAAGTAAAAATGACCTCATGTGTGAAATATTGTCTCTAATTAATTTTACATGTAATTTTCTAATATACGAAATATTATATCTAAAATTTTAGAGGTGGGATCGGTTCGGTATTAGGTCGGAACCCATACCGTACCGTAATAAAATATTCGGTTTGGTTTTTTGGCAAGTCCGTCCCACGAGTTTCGGTCTCAACGGGTTTCAGATCGGTATATTTCGGTTTAGATCGGTTTTTCGATAAAATTTTCTAGGCCTAAACAATTGTTTAAGTTAATTATTATTTGAAAAAGACAATATCATAGAGAGATAGAAGAAATGTGAGAGAATAAGAGTACTCTTGTAAGAATTTTCTATATATATGTCCTAAAAAGATTCAAAATTGGTGAATATATATTCATTTGTGTAAAGAAATAAGCACAATTTTGTCACATATATCATTTCGGAACGGTTCGGTTTTAATCGGTACCGTACTATAAAAAATTATTCGGTTCAGATTTATTTCGGTTCAGTTTTTAAATTAGTCCGTTACACGAGTTTCGGGTCCAACGTCGATTTTCAGTTTAATTTTTCGATAAAATATCCCACTTCTATAAAATTTCGCATCTAAAATGATAAGAGAGGATAATGAAATGATCCTACTTTGTGAAGTGTGCTTGATTGATCTGAGATAAATTTGTAGTAGAATTTAGTAGTATTTTTTTGGTATCAGCCATCATTCTCTGGCCTTTTCACAGGTCAGCCGGGGTCTCCATCCCTGAAAAGTAAAAAGAACAAAAGTTTGGTGGCAGCAAATTTTTAACACCAAGAGGTCAAAACTGAAGAATGAAAAAGAATCCCGATTATTGAATTCGATATATTGGTCCAACTGCTCAAATCAAAAACGAGGAGCAGTTATTGAAAGAAGAAAAAAAAGTCGTTACTGGTCCAAGGACATGTCCTATGTTGTAAATAAAAACAATACTTTATGTCGAAAAACAGGATTCAGCTGCCTGCACGCAATACTTGTTCTTTACTTACACATGCTCTGCACCGCTCTGCCAATCATAGTCGATAATCTGCAAAGAAAACCCATACCCGTTTGCGCCTTCATTTTGCTTAAATCTCATCTTACCTGGTAACCCATCTTGTCTTTCGATTCTGGATTTTCTTTTTTGGTAATGTTTCGATTCTGGATTGGTGTTTACTGTTTAGCATTATTTTTATTCCTGTTCTTTGGTTGGGGCTTAAAGTTTGTAACTTGTTTGTGTTCATGAATGGAACTTGTGAGCTTCATGTATGTATTGATTGTGTTTTCTGTACTTGGCGGTGATTCACTTCAGTTAGAGTAGGAATTGGTAAGTGAAGTTGGATTTCTGGGTCACTTGAATCGGGAAGTGTTTCGAGTAATGCGAATTGGAACTTGTTTATATGATTGCCTTGACTTTTCGAGTCAAGATCATGTCTTTAGAGGGATGCAAGATTGTATCTTTATTGTGTTCATACTGGGTCTTTGTTTTCTCTTTGCCTGTTGTGGTTTTGTTGTAGCAGCAGTTGACTTTTAGTTTGCAAGTGAAATTGGTATTTTTCATTTTACTTGGGTCACTGGAATTGGTGAATGCTTTGGAATCTGAAGTACTTCATACTATTGCCTTGAGTTCTAGTTCTGTAAGTCGTATCTTTTTAGGAGGCTAGATAGTCTACGGATTAGAGTTTTAGGAGGAGAAGTTTTCCAGTCATGAAGTTTGACATAATGTCAAATCATTAAATTTGTAATCTGTATATCAGTTTTTTTTGTAGTGTAACATGAAGTCTCTTTCGGAAATCCTCTGCTGACAGTAGTTCACGCGGGTTGTGCTGCTACCCTTTTCGTGGCATCTAGTGTGGATCACAGTTCAATGTTTTTTTATTTTTCCTAATCAGCAGTTTGATGCGCTCACAATGCAACTGCTATGTGTTTGATGCTTATAGGAAATGTCCAATGCTCAAAATTGTAACTCCATCATGGTTATTAATTTTGAGATGTGGACTTTATGAGACTAAGAAATTTTAATCGTTGATAAAAGTCTTGGCGAGCATTCATGCCCGTGCTACTGGTATAAGCGCTGTTATGCCTGGTAGGTGTAGGCTGTGTGTTCTCTTAAATTGTTTTGAAGATCATCTGCTTTTTTTGTATATCCTTCGACTGTGAACTATTTGTGATTCAGCAAAAAACTTAATTTTTTTTGCTTTTAGAATACAACTGTTGATCTTGTAGTTAACAGGTTTTTGAACTAACGGTTGCATGATTTCAAATTTGGGTCTCGAGATAAACTGTGATTGTTCTTCATGATTCTGGTTACATTACTTACACGTTTTGGTATGAGTCTAGAGGGCTGATAGAACCTGGCTATTTTAGATATGTATGTATATACGCTTTTTGGTATGAGCCCATGGATGAGAGAACCAGAGTTAGCGTTATGTGTTGCTATACATATTGAACACACCCTTCAAGCAAAACGGTGCTGGCAAGAGAAAATTTTGTATTGTATTTGGGTTGTATTCTAAATTATATCACTAGAATGAATTGTGTCATGATGTTTTTTGTGTAGTTACTTTCAATCGTGCTAAATATATCTCATCTGCATGTGTGTATTGTTGTTCTCACAATTTTAGTCTACTGATGCAAGCTTGACAGTATAGCTCTGCATTGATGGGACTTGTTTATGAAGTGTAGGAATAATGCCTGAGAAAATAACTGCTGAGGATCATTTGAACAACATTGTGAATCTAGCTGAAAGTAGTTCTAGACAGAAATCGGTTTCCTTTTTTGGTGATGATAAATCAGATTCGGTCTCTTCTCAGTTGAATCGGCTATTTGGACGCCAGAAACCTGTCCACCACCTTTTGGGTGGAGGAAAATGTAGGATCATTATTTTTCTATAGTGGGGAATGAGTAGTTTTTTGTGCAGTATGAAGTTGCGGCTCTACCAAACTAACTTTTTGGTCTTATGTAGCTGCTGATGTCTTGTTATGGAGAAACAAAAAAATATCAGCTAGTGTTTTGACTGGTGCAACTTTTGTCTGGGTGCTCTTCGAATGGCTCAATTATCATTTCTTGACTCTTGTGGGCTTTGTTTTGGTTCTTGGTATGCTTGGTCAATTTCTTTGGTCAAACTTTTCAGGCTTAGTTAACAGGTAATTTCAAAATGCTCAGTGTCAGCTTTTCTTTGGTTGGATTGGTAATCTTGTGTTACGTAGAGCTACAACTTATGATCTTGATTACATTCTTCTGGTGGTAGGTCCTCATCTAAAGTACCTCGCCTTGTTCTCCCTGATGATATGTTTGTCCATATTGCGCTATCCATTGGTGCTGAAATTAATCGAGGGCTGGGGTTTATTCAAGATGTTGCATGTGGAGGAAATTTGAAGCAATTCCTTGTGGTATGATGAAGTTTTTCTTGTAACATGTTTGTGTAGTGACATAATGAAATTGTAAATTGCAGGTTAGATATGAATAATAGTTATCTGTAATCTATTACTATGCATTTCAACTATCTATATCTGCTTTATTGATCTATATGAAGATTACTACATAACTTAAATTTAATGTTAAAAGCAATGTCTTGGCTTACATTGCTGTCAAATTATGAAATCAGCAGTGAAGCATTTATAGACGACCTCAGGCGATCATACTATTAATATATGTGTTAAAGATTGTAATGAACTGTTATGATGTCTTCCCAGGTTTTAGCAAGCTTGTGGGCTGCTTCAGTGATAGGGAGTTGGTGCAACTTTCTGACCGTTTTATACATTGGTGAGGTTTCAATCACTAGTATCAAATTGGGGGTTAATCCTTAGAGATGGTGAAAATATCTTGATTGTAATCTACGGTTTTCTAGCTATGACTCTATGTGATGGTATATGCTTAGAACTTAGTGACGGTTAGTACACGGCTATCATTAAAATGTTTTATCACAAATGTGATACATAGTTACATTTTATTTGCAATTGTCAATATGCTTATCACATATGCATGCATTGTAATGTGGCTCACTTCTTGTTTTTAACTCGAGAAATCAGAGCTTATAGGCTAGATGAGGAAGAATGTAATGCTTTTCTTTGGATATAATCACTGGATTATGTTTAATATTGAAGGAAGAATATGAGCTATACGTTAAACAAATTAAAATTGTGATGACGTTTGAAATAGGTTTGGAATTTCAGGATCATAAAGCTATAATCTCCTTTCTGATTTCCTGAATTTACTTTTCTCTCAATGCATTGGATACAAACATAGAAGTCTCTCCTTGTTAGGCCAACAGTAAAGTTATATTATGTTCCTTTATTTCTTTTCGCTGCTTCAGCTAGACATGCTTATAGCCTTGTAGGAGTTACATAGAAGCTATGATGTCTGCATAAAGTTTGATTTTATGGCATGAGATGTGGTGTGGTTTAGTTGTTTTTTTTTTTTGAATAACGGGGTTTTGGTGGTTTAGTTGTTTTATTGTGGTGCTGGCAAGAGACTGATAATGTTCATCTTGATTTTATTGTTAGGATTCGTTGCTGCTCATACATTGCCGGTTCTTTATGAGAGATATGACGATCAGATCGACAACTTTGTGTACTCAGTCTTTGGACAGCTTCAAAATCACTATCGCAAGTTGGATACTGGTGTCCTCAGCAGGATCCCGAAGGGAAATATAAGGACAAAGAAGTATGAATAGATCTATGCATTCCAGAAGATAAATAAACGGCTTGCGTCTACTGTGGAAATTTATTGTGCAAGCTAGGGATAAAAATATTAGATCTTAATGTTCATGATGCAAAATCTTACTCTTCGAAGTTTCTTGTAATTAAATCTTCTCTTGAGATGTTTTACCTTTTGTAAAATCCAGTATTCAGTCAAATATGATTTCGTTAACTCAAACAGAAATTAGAATTGTGGCAATGCAAGGGTAGGTTGAGCTATGTGGTTATCAAGAATGAGGCATCTGACTCGTCTAAAAAAGACCATATTGTTTTCACATCTGTGGACAATATATAAGTTTGGAGTCATATTTTTCTGATACTTTCTTCGGATTGATCAAGCTCCAGTATTTGAGTATAGGACTTCATTTTCTTTTCGGTTTTGCTACTTTGGCTCTTGGCTTAATGATGTTGAAGTTTACGACTTGTAGCTACTAGCTAGTTGTATGCATTTTTCCAAGTAATAAATATGAATGGTTCTGAATTTAAAGGAAACATAGAAGGTATAAATTTGTATATATATATATATAGAGAGAGAAAAAAAATTCACCACAAGAGTCTGAATTATACTCAAAATATCAACATGATGCCTAGAGTTTAAAAGTTATCAATGTGATGTCCAGAGTTTGCAAACAACATTAAAGTGATGCCTAAAGAGATTTTCTGTCTATCATCGGTTAAGAGTGCTGACTTGTCACCGTCAATCGTGCAAGATGACTATAATGCCCTTATAATTTTTATTTCTTATTTTTTTTTGTTTTCTATTTTTTTGTTTTCTTTTTGTTTTTTTATCCTACTCTCTCTCTCTCTCTCTCTCTCTCTCTCTCTCTCTCTCTCTCTCTCTCTCTCTCTCTCTCTCTCTCTCTCTCTCTCTCGCTCGATCGATCGATCTCTCGATCTCTCGACATAGCACTGCTACTATAAAAAAAAAAATCATTCGTCGTTGACTCACCGAACGACACATCCAAACCGCCGCCTCCCAGCCACCGTCACATTGTCACCTCCATGCCATCGTAGAAACCGCGGTTGTGCCAGATTCTCCTCCACCACTACCCTCTTCAGTTCCAGCCCATAGCACACTGTTAGCGTCTGCTCACTCCGATGTGGATCACGCAGGGCCTTGGCTCAACGTCGCACGGCCTCGAATGGCTCAGTCTCATGCTGATCTTTTCTATGTGCCTCCTCATGCTTTCCCCATCGCAACACTGCACACCGTCATTGTCGTGTCGTCGTACACGAGTGGTGTAAGGCTTTCCCTCATGGCGCAGCTTGCCCTCACGGCCTCCGAAATCCAGCGTCGCGGCCTACTCTCTGTAGGGCTGTTAATACAGAACCTCAAACCGAAAAAAAAATCAAACCGTAACCGAAAAAACCGAAATCGAACAAATACCGAATCAAAAAACAAAAAAAACGAACTGAACTGAAAAATTTGGTTCGGTTTTGATTTTTGGCTCCAAAAAAACTGAACCGAATCATTTGAACCGAAATGAATAAAACGACGTCGTTTTACAAGTGTCAATCAAGTTTGATGTTGTTGAGTATCTTTCTTTGTCCCATATGAAAGTAGTATTTGGTATGTGCCATAGTTTGATATTTAACAATGATTATTGGGGTTCTTGTAGGTTTAAGAAAATGAATGCTAAGTTGCCAAAGAAAAACCCCCTAGTTGAGAAAGTGAGAATGGTGGACAAGTTGAGTATAATTTGAGAATGGATTCAATTGAGTGTTTTTATGTGCTATTTGGATTGTATTTTTATTTGGATGGATTGTAAATTGTTTTAAATTTGGACTATGGAGTGTGGACTTTGGTTTATGTTTATTGATGTTTGAAACTTTGAATTTGTGATGCAAATTTTCGGTAAACATTTGGCAATTTGCTATGGTTTGAGACTTTGAATGTGTGATTTGTGACTAATTATATTTGTTGTAGTTTGATTCGATTTGACATAAACTATGTTTCACACTTTCACAAAGTTATTGAAAAAAGTAGCTAATGAAAATCTTCGAATTTTCGAAACTAACAAAAAGAAATAGTATTTTTTTTAGAAAGTTTTTTTATTTAAAAAAAACGAAAAAACCGAACCAAACCGAATCGAACCATTCGGTTTTTTGTAAAAAAATTAGGAAAACCGAATCGAACCAAACCGATTAAAAAATACGATTCGATTTTCGATTCGGCCTAATAACATAACCATTTGTACCGATTAACAGCCATAACTCTCCGACATCGTCACGAGCTTACGATTGTTGTCCATGGATGATGTTCGATCTTCTCCATCCCGCCACGCGCAAAGGAACACGACTGCTCAACCTCTCTGACTTCAGGGACGAGGCTCACTCCAGCTCGTGGGACCACTCGGACCATAGGCTCGATTTGGTGGTCTTCGAGAGGAAGAGCAGCGGCGACGGTGGCAATGGGACCACTCCGTTGAGAGACAGCAGCAACTCTGAAAACTTCTGGTCGCTGTCGCCGAGGCCTAATTATGAGTATAAGTACGGAGGAGGAGGAGGTGAGGGGAGGGAGTTTGAGAATGGAGGAGGTTATGACATTAGAGAGGGAGAGAGATGAGGAGAGAGAAAGAGAGTTTTGATTTTTTTTGGGGGGGGGGTGAAAATAAAAATGGAGGGGTTAGGTTTTTAGGCCAACTATACCTCTCTGGTTTGAAATCTCTAACTGACACATCAATACTCTTAATCGATGATGGACGAAAAATCTCTTCAGGCATCATCAGTGCTGGAGCCAGGAATCTATATCAGGAGGGGCCTAATTAAATTAATAAATTAAATCCTTATATAAGAAAACATTAATTGTATATATGTAAAGAGATAACTGTCATAATTGTAAAATATCAAAGGTAAAGGAAAGAAAAAAAAATATCATATCATAATATAATTAAAAAAATATTTGGTATATTAGAGGATAAAGAGGCAAAAATCTGTAGAAAATATATGAATAGGTGATGTGAGAATCACATGCATGATACAAAAACACTCACCACTTTACCAATTGATTTCTTCTATACTAATGATGCAAAGTAAGGTATCTATTAAAATTCAGGGGCCTAGGCTTGGGCTGACCCTCATGTGCCTCAGCCTCTTGGCATTACTTTGATATTGTTTACAAATTTTAGGTATTACTTTGATATTATTTACAAATTGTAGGTATCACATTGATAACTTTTAAACTTTAGATATCATATTGATGTTTTGGGTAAAATTCAAACTCCAATAATAATTTTTTTCCATATATTTATGTGCAAGTTTCCAGGGTGGTCTCTGGGCATGAGTATAGAACTCGAGGGAGTGTGCATGAACTGCTGTTTGCATGTGTCGGATGTGCAGTTCAGCAAGCTTCCATGAGTTCTGCTCACTTCTGGTCCCTCTGAGTGTCAAAACTGTCAAATAATAGAAATGAGTGGAGGCTGTGGAGCTTTATGTATCATCTCCCTTTCTTTCATTTTCGTACATAGCCACTGAGCAGATTCTCTGCCTTCTGAGACACCCGAGAGAAGCCAACATGGTCTTTTTCCTGGTAAGATATAATATCTGTATATATACTCTCTTAGCTAAATTAATTATATATAGCAGTTTAGAGAAAATTAAGAATTGGTTTGGGAACTTTTGGGATATGCAGTTGTTGATCTTCCTTCTACATTACTTGCACTGCACCACATAACTTTTAGTGTTTAGTGTTTGTCAAATTAACATCTTAATTAGTCATCATCTTAGGTTCAAATCTTTGATCTAGCTGTAACTAATCTCCACTAATTTGTACGTTGGTGTACGTGCAAGGTACGTTTAGTCCATATATATATACATAGTAGTTTTATATATCCCTTAAATTTTATTTATACTATTTATCCAATATTTGAAGATACTATATTTTTTAATCGATGTTATCAAGTACGCGTTCAAGAATTGATACAATATGCGTGCATTGACATCTGTCAACGTGTATAAACTTAATACTATGTTTTTTTCATTTAGAGAATTTGTCGTTTCATCTTGTTGTTTTTTCGTGTAATTTTGTTTTCAAAGAGTTTTTTTATTTTTTTTGAAATGAATCACTTCAATAAGCCGCCACGAATGAAAAAAAAGGCATAACCTCCTAGAACAATACAACAAGATAAACATAGTAGAAAAGTTGCATCTCAAACCTAAACCACTGGAGCCAGCGCAAAGAGATCAACCCTAAAAATGAAAGGAAAGAATCCTACATCTAAACTACTACTATAGCCACCACCAAGTCGCACCACCAAAAACTGTTGCGCAATGAGAACTAATGTTGTCAACAGAGAAATCAAATCAAGGGAATACAATATGTGCCAATACCAACAATATCCCAATACATACATCAATAGATTACCAATATCAATATGAACACACTCTCCACCACCGGGGTCAAGGAAAAATCACGATTGCCGATTAGGATCAAGGATCCAAATCATAGAATGCAACAAGGAACCAGAAAAGAACCGAAACAAAAACCGAAACAGATGAAAAATGGGGGGGGGGGGGTGAAAAACTCATGCGTGAGCACCCATAATCGTCGCGGTGAGTGACTAACACTAATAGTTGGCAACCAAAAGCACTATCGGTCAATCCTCTCATTTCATTGAGGTTGGGGGTAGAAGAGCACGAAATAATATGGGTATGACTGAACTTTGATGTGAAAATGCATGAGACAATGTGGCTATGATAGAACCTAAACCTGGGCATAGCCAGTAGAGCCACCACAAGGGCGTAGGATCTGAACCAAGCCAGCAAAGCCACCACAAAGGGTGTAGATAATTTGGCTATACAAGGGACCACCAAACGAATTATTTGACCTAAACAAAGGAAATATAAACATTGAATGCAAAAGGAAAGCTCCCAAACCCATAAACCACAAGAACCAGACAATGTGATAGTCGTCCTTCCCATAAATGAGGTTGTACCTGCTGCGAACGCATCACCATCACATAAGCGCTGCTCTTTAGCATCCACTAGTCCAGACCATTGCTTCACCATGCCACAACCTGCCGTCCTCCATCACAAGACGCCATCACAGTGAAACCCAGTAGCCCAAGATGTCTGGTTCTTCGGATCCCAGATTCACCGAAACCCAGAGAGGTCAACACCACCCAACTTCACCATAGACGCTCTGGAAACTTCGTCAAGGGTGAAGGGAAGACGAGAATCACCGCGCCTTCACCCCACACAGCAACTTCGGCACCACCACAGACTATACAGGTGGCATACCAACCAAACTCTCCGCACAAAAAAAAAATTTACGATCTGGCCCTTGCTAATACTACCACCCATCATATAGGCCATGTCTCCCGTCCAGCCGCACCCAAGTGGCACCGACAAGGCCATAGTCATCGTCGAACCTTGGGTCGCCGGACGAAAACGCGAGAGAGAATTTTGGGGATTTCTTTTTCGCGCGCTTCGCACGTACTATTGTTTTCAAAGTGTTTTAAGTCTATAAATAAGAGGGCAACTTGAGTTTCATTCTCAACACATCTCAAACATAAACATAAATCTGTGCATGTGTTATCTTTTGTTCATTCTTTCCTTAAATGGTGATATTTTGTGTCACGAAACCTTGTTCAATATTAAACATAATCCACAGATTGGAATTAACGTATATAGTACGTACTCACATATATAGATAGAAGGTGAAATTAATAAAACCAGATTGTACGTGTTGTTCATCCATCTACATATATATACTGAAATCTTTACAGTAAATTATTTGCAAGCTTATTTCAATTCTCACGCACAGACAAGTAGAAACCAAAACGAAGATCTTCTTTCGGATTCTACATATATACGTCTAATTTTTGTTTCTTTTTTTGGGATCAATGCAAACATATCTCTCTAGCTTAGTACGTGCTATATATAGCTCCAGCGTGTCAGATGACAACACATGCAGCTAGAGCTAGCTTGAGACTTGAGAGTGTGCATGGAATGTTGAATCCACGGATGGAATGTGCAGAGCAGCTATTTGCCATGAGTTTTATCTTTACAGAAAACGTATGGGGCTCAGTCGACCATTATCGATCCCTTTCCTGCTCTCTTTTTCACTTTTCACCATCGATCTGTAAAGATTTCAAACATGTGCTGTGTAATTCCTTTCCTTATAAATGAAAGAGGATGTGGAGTCTCTATGTAGCTCCATAGATTCAAACGCAGAAATGATGAGCAGTACTGTGGAATATGGCACGTTGGTTAGTGTTAGGGTTTCATATATGTGTTACTTCACCGGAATGGCAAATCTCCTCCGTGCTCACCAAGAACATGACGACGACGACGACGATATAGACGATGCAACCATTGTTGCCCCAGCAGCGTAGTTAAGTGCAAGAGTGTTCCAACATTTACCATATATTCTCAGTGGAAGCTAGATTCCTCAACTCGATCACTAAAGTCTGAAGGAGAGCTAGCTGCCTACTGTGTTTCTTATATATGCGTTCTTAGAGTGAGCATGATATGTACTGCAGATATATGGTTCTTATGTTTGAATTAGTGTGTGTGTGTGTCTATATATATATATATATATATATATATATATGAGCTAGCTAGCTAGTATGGCATTCGGAACGAATTAAAATGCTCGTGCATGTAGAGTGTACGTAGATGCAGACATGCAGCGGAGCTTAATCAGCTTAATTAGGTCAATCTCGCTGGAGCTTTTTCGTTGGAATTTAGTTAATTTCGAATAATTAAAGCAAAACATGTATGTTTATGCTGTACAAGTAATGCTCATGGTTAGGGTGGACAGCTCAGTAAGAAACTTATATAATTCGAAGATATATAATATTCAATCTTAACTATATAGTATAAATCTTCACTAATGCAAAGACTCAAAGAGAAGTCAATCTTATAAGTTTCTGTAGGTATATTTTTACATATTGCTTCGTCGTATCCAAAGGATCTGGACTTCCAGCATTACTTTTAGCTGTTGCCGATTTTCTTAACCAATCTATCCAAACTCTCGATCGACAATAAGAAGTGAGGCTAACTAGAGTACGTACGTATAAGGACGATTACTACTGTATATATATGATAACGGATCACGATTCACACCTTAATTCCCTCAAAGTAGATCGAAAAATCTTGATGGCTCAAAAAAATCATAAATGGAGTTTCAAAAAAAATGGTAATTCAAGTTTTAGCGGTTTTACACGTTAATTATTATAGTTTTCAAAGTAACTTTGATCACTCAAATGTAACACTATCTTTTAAATTGGTCATTTCGTCAACTTAATAATTTCACGAAATTGTGGTTGCATTTAAAAAATTGTAGTTACATTAACAAAAGAAAAAAATTCACCCATGATGCCTGAACTCTTTCGGTCAAGTCAAAATGGTACCCAAATTCTAAAAACTATCAAAAGATACCCAAACTTCTAAAAGACTATATGTTTGATGCCTCCGAGTGGTTTCTGTCACGCTGCTGCCACTTTTGATGGCATGACATTTTGTTTTTGAAAAAAAGAGGCCAAATGACCTTTACATCCTAATATTTTTTTTATTTTTTTTAATTCTCTCTCTCTACAGTGGGATCCATTTCCCCGAGCTCAATGTCAGTTGCTTTGGTCCAACCCAAAGCTCCTTCCAAATTCGTCATCGCCGCTAGACTCCTCTCCGACTGCAGCGTCAAGGTCTTGGACGTATGCAATGCCCTCCGCGACGGAATCGAGTAGATACGGCAGTGGCAGAAGTTTCAGCAACAACGAGCTTCTGGGCGGCGCAATAGGAGATCGACCAAGGAGGGGGAGGGGGGGTGGCGAGTGGAGTGGTTCCTCTTCAAGGACCTTCTCGGACTTGAGTCCAATCGGGTCGAATTGTCGGTCGCAAGGGCTTTAAAGTGCGCGAAGACGTTGTAGCACGAGCTGAGCCTCATGAGGCTCGGAGGCGGAGCAAGTTTGGCGAGTAGTAGCATCGATTGGGAGTGGCGTCGATGGCGCGACTTGGAGGTATAGCTTCCGGATGGTGAGAGAGGCCCAATGCACGGACATGAGCAATCCCTTTCCGTCGCAGACGACCATGCCGTTAAAATTACGGGTCTCTGGCAAGGAGGAGGGTTCATATTTGATTCGAGTGGTCGACATTGGTTTTGTGATCAAGTGGATATGATGTCCTGAACTTATCATAAACTCAGTTATTTTTCAATATCAATGGATGAGATTTAATGAAAGAGATATTTATGAAATAAATTAGTTTAAATCATATGTAATTGACTATAATACTTTATTTTTTAAATATCATTCTGCCTCATCAGTAAAAACGAAGCTGTGACAAAAATACCACGGAGTCATCACACATATAGCGTTTTAGAAGTGCGAACATCATTTTAATAGTTTTTAGAGTTCGTACACCCTTTTGACCTGACCGAAAGAGTTTAGGCATCATGAGTGAATTTTTTCCTTAGCAAAATCGTGGTTGTCTTAAGTGGACATAGTGACTAATTTGAAACACGTTGTTATAATTCAATAACTAAAGTTATATTTTTGAAACTATATTGAACAAATGGAGAGTGTCTGAAACTTGGATGACGATTCATGCAACTACAAGTCAATTTTGAAGTGCAAAAAATATAAGAGCAAATGCACCCCAAATTGATCAAATGCAAAGGCAAAACTTGCCTTCTAACTTTTGTGTTTTGAGTGAATAACTTTTTCCTTTTATCTTATGAGTAATTTATTAGATAAAAATGGATGATGATGTCAGCCAAATACATGGTTATAATTGGCTCTAGCACTTTGATCAACTTGAAGAGCAGACAAGACTTGCTTGAGTAGTAAGTGGACAGCTTCTTTGTATGAGAGTTTAACTGTTGGGGGCTTAATTGCAATGTAGATCAGACTAGGTCGGGCAAAATACCTTGCGGTGCATTTTTTCTAAGGACATCTTCAACATAGTAATTAAAAACTATTTAAATGCCAAAAATCACAAATTGTCACTGGAGTTTGACGGTTTCTAAGTTGTAGTCACTAAAGTTTCACAAATATAGCTTTGGTCTCTGAACTTTGACACCAACTTTCACATTGGTCACTGAAGTTTCGCATATATAGCTTTTTCACTGAACTTTGGCATCATATTTCAAATTAGTCACTAAGTCTATTTTTCAGATGTTAAAGAGTATTGTGGGCAAACATGCTATTTAGCGCAAAATAACTTACCACAAAATGCAATTAGAATACCACTACAAAATATGGAGAGAATTTGCAATGAAAATGGAGCAAATTTGGATGGAAACTATCCAAAATTGGAGGAAATTCATTTTTTATTCGTGAATTGAGACAAAAACGCTAAATAGCTTATTTGACCACAATACCCTTAATAGTTAAGAGTGTTAACTTCAATTAACATCTGAAAATAGACTCAGTGACCAATTTGAAAGATGATGTTAAAGTTCAGTGACCAATGTGAAAGTTGGTGTCAAAGTTCAGTGACCAAAACTATATTTGCGAAACTTCAGTGACTAGAGCTTATAAACCGTTGAACTTCAGTGACCACTTGTGATTTTTTGCCTTTTTAAAAAATTATAGCTAAAAGAAACTCAATCAGAGTAGATAAAGCTAAATCATATATGACTTTGAGGAGTTTGAACTATATTCACAAGCTATATTTAGCTACAAGGGAGAGATAAAACAACTTAAAAGTTACATCTCTCACCATTCAAAAAGTGGTCCCACTATCAAACAAGTGATCTAACAATTCAAGTATTTAAAATGATTTAACTATAACTACAACTGCTAAAATTAAAATTAAAATTAAAAATCTGTGAACTACATTTAATTTTTTGATCAAAAATAACTATAAATTTAACTTTACTCTTTAAAAATGCTCTATGCGCCATTAAGTCCATTATACACCTTCTTGGGGACTATTCTCAAAGAGGAAAAAATATTAAGAAAAACAGAGAAGAGTATCAACTAAATGGCTAGCATAGAAGTTCGGCCCAAACAAGGCTCGTGGTACATTCGGCCTAGTTCGGTTTCTGTCAAATCTTCTTCACCCACACAAAGTCAAGCGTCAGTTTTAACGGTTTCTGTCAAATCTTCTTCACCCACACAAAGTCAAGCGTCAGTTTTAAGTGACTCGATATCAAAATGGCTCATGCAGATCGAGCCGTCCGCAATATCTTGTGCTGCTCTTTGGAACTGGGAAGAACCAAACCAAACATGTTCAACGTGTACAACGTAAGGACCATGTTTCTTGTTACCTCTAACTCTCTTCTCAGCCCAACAAAACGCATATCTCTACTCTATAATCATCGTAACTTGTCACAAAAAATAACAAACCTCTGTCTCTTCCCTCCTAACTTTTGGGTCCTATAATTTCAGGCACTTTGATTCAGTTTTAAGCATAAACTTCTTCAGTTTCAAAGACCCCCATTGATATTTTATTTTGAATTATGGCTATGCATGTGAGCAGTTCTGCAGGGTTTTCTATTTTCAGTCACAGGAGAGTTCACAGAGTCAGGGCTGTTGCTTCTGATAATGTAAATGTGGCTACAGATGAACAAAAGGTGAAATTGGGGGCTTCTGATTTCAAGGTGACAAAGCTTGGGATTGGAGCTTGGTCTTGGGGTGACACCAGTTATTGGAACAACTTTGAATGGGATGGTAAGTTGCTCGGTCTCACTTATATAAGACTGAAAATTTGAGATAACCTTTTGAAATTTGTGGCTATAGTTGTGGCTGAACTAGCTTCTAATGAGTTTCTGTATTGTACTTTTACTATTTGAGGGAGATTGAACTTGAACATGGTGAAAAGATTGAAATTTTATGATACCCTTTTGAAATTGGTGCTTTGTTTTTGCATATTTGTTGGCTACATGAGCTTTGGATCAGTTTTTCTAGTGTGCCTTGTCTACCGTCTAATTCCAACGTATCAATTAAGGGAGTACTTTGCAATATGGCATAGATTCGTACAACATGATCGTGAAATGAATTTGTCTGATTCAACATTGATCCCTCTGGTTGACGAATGAATCCACAAATTTCAAATATTTTTACCCAGATATTAAAAAACCTGATGGAAAGAAGTGTGCATGCGATGTTTGAGATATTCTAACCATTCTTGCAGCTTTGTAGAATAGAAATTTAAGTTCAATAGACTGGGGCAATTTGTCTTCATATCTATAAGGGGAGATTCATAATGGCTGTGTTTTGGTAATCTGCAGATAGGAAGATGAAGGCAGCCAAGAATGCTTTTGATGCCAGCGTTGACGGCGGTATAACCTTCTTTGATACTGCTGAAGTTTATGGCTCCAGGGTGAAAATCTTGCCTTACTGTTCAGTTGTTTTTCACTAAAAAAATGGCATAACAATTTTGGGGAATCCAAGCAAAATCATCATTTTTCTCTGTTGCAGGCTTCTTTTGGGGCTATAAATTCTGAAACTTTACTAGGAAGGTACAATCTGGGGTTCTGATAGTGCCTCATTCTACTTTCAACTCAGCATAGGATGCAACTAATGATGATTCTTTAATATAATTGGCTAATTTGAGTTGATATACAACGTCCACTGGATTCGTACAGATTTATCAAGGAAAGGAAAGAAAAGGATCCGGACGTGGAGATTTCTGTTGCTACCAAATTCGCTGCTTTGCCATGGAGGCTGGGCCGTCAGAGTGTCATCTCCGCCCTCAAGGATTCTCTCAGCCGCCTTGGTCTTTCTTCAGTAGAACTGTATCAACTCCATTGGTAGGTCTTATGAGCCTCCTCGATGATATTTGTAATTTATACATATAATTTTCTTCGTACTACTAACTACAATAGCTAATATTCATGTTTTGATTTTCAGGCCAGGAATATGGGGAAATGAAGGTTATCCTTCATCTGTAATACCATTTTTTGTTTTAATACCTTATGTATCTGAAGAGGCTTTAGTCCTTTAGAAAGCAATTTTCAGGTTATCTTGATGGTCTTGGAGACGCTGTTGAGCAAGGCCTTGTGAAGGCAGTTGGTGTTTCAAACTACAGAGGTATAAATCTAGTTTCAACAACAGTTAGTAGATCAAATCACTATACTTTCTTTTATTTTTAGAAAGGTTAGTCAGACTATAACAATTGAGCAGAGCTGCATCCCCTCCTTAACTAATCATAACATGATGCATAAATATCTGATACCCTTTATTTCAGAAAAGAGATTGCGTGATGCATATGAGAAACTCAAAAAGAGAGGCATTCCCCTGGCATCAAACCAAGTGAATTACAGCCTCATCTACAGGGCACCAGAGGAGAATGGAGTAAAGGCTACCTGTGACGAACTGGGAATCACTTTGATTGCCTATTCCCCTATTGCTCAAGGTAAAGTCTGAATCTTTTGATGAACTACCTTTACTATCATCATCTTCAGTTAATGTGGCAAGAATATAGAGTTTTTCAGCTCACAGCATTCATGACCACTCTTAAGAAGTTCTCTTAACTTCAATGTCATGTTCTTATCCACTTTCCTGGTACTACATGAACATGATACAATGTGTAAAATTAATGAATGCACTTAAAAGATCACAATCTCCTGCACTATACACCTTAAACGTGAAGAGAATAGTGCATCAATGTGGATTGACTGTTTTGAACATCTTTTGCTTATGGTGAAATTAAACTACAATTGGAAAGCGAATCTGGCTTGGTGAATTTTAGAGTGAGTCATGTGGGTAATAGATATGTGCTTTTGTATTGTTGTTCCACATGCTCACTCCAATTTTCACTTAATCGATGATTCATAACTCAGGTCGAATGCCAAACTGAACAGGTTTTAGCTTAAATCAGGGGCCTTCTAACCACAAAAGGATGTGGATACTTGGAAGAAGAAAAAAAAGAAACTCTGCAGAATCTATGATTACAGAAACTTTAGTCTTGGATCTTAGTAGGTTGATTGCTGCAGCAGTCACCTTTCATTTCCAGTGGAGGGGGATTATAAAAAGTAACATTGCTATTATTATACACATGCAGGTGCTCTTACCGGAAAGTATACTCCAGACAATGTTCCAACTGGCCCTCGAGGCCAGATTTACACTCGTGATTTTCTTACAAAGGTAAATGGTATTAAATGTTCAATACTAATGGGCCATTGCACAGTAGTTCTTTTGCTGATAATTGTGATTTGCAGCTCCAACCTCTGCTGAACAAGATCAAGGAAATAGGAGAAAAGTACAGTAAAACACCAACACAGGTCTGTTTGAATTCTTTTAGTACTTGCTTTCTTTCTTCCGTTTTTGTTCTTTTCTTTTTGTGACCTGAAATTTGTTGAAGCTTTGGAAGCCTGACTAAACCATTGACTGAAATTACCTACATGCTAGTACATAAGCCATGGTAGACACTACTGGCAACTATACCAAACTACAAGTTTTTATATAAATAAACACACTTTCAGCAAGTTCATGTAGTTCCCCTCACGGTAATACTTAAAAGCAAAAACAAAGTTATTGAATGCAGAATTAAGTATGGGGGTTTTTAGAATCTAGACATGGTTTGTTCGATTTTCTGAGATCTGATGGGAGTCGGGTTCCTCTTGACAGGTATCCCTAAACTGGTTAATAGCCCAGGACAATGTTGTGCCAATTCCAGGAGCCAAAAATGCAGAACAGGCTATGGAATTTGCAGGTGCACTCGGATGGAAGCTCAATGATGATGAAGTAGCTGAGTTGCGCTCTTTAGCTTCCGAGATTAGACCTGTTACTGGTTTCCCTGTCGAAAACCTATAGTAAAACTTATACTAGCATTTGGGCTGTAAACTTCTGTATACAAGAATGTAGAAATACACTTCTTCACTAAAAGAATACAAAATTGACCCATCTTCATTACAATGATTGTAGGTTGTTGACCAATGATACAAAGCATTTAAGGCAAACCTAGAGCTGAATCTAGTAGGATCACTCGAGTAATTCCAAGCTTCCAAACATTGACCTTCCCTGTAGAGTAATCAAAGCAAATTGGTCCTCCACCTATAATTATAAGCAGACTTCATGGACCCAATTTGATATTAAAACATCACTTATAAGGTAGGCCTCCTGCCTGCAATTTCACTGAAAAAGACAATAGCTCACCCAAATTCATGGCCAAGTTCACAGCAACCCTATCATGGGCTAAGCTTAAAGACTAGTAGTACTCTCAGTGCCGAACAAAATGGTATGAAATTATAGTTCATGAACACGATCTGTATCAGTACAGAAAAAAAGAACACAAAATTATGAACACTACTCTCATGAGCTGGTACTTGTAGATCCTCATGGCTCCTTCCGTTGGAAACATTGCACTTGTACTAGATTCTAATACCCTCTATGCCAACAACTACTAGCTCTCCAAATTAATGATATCAGCATTCATAAATTTTGCTCCGAGATTCAACCTTTGGCCAACTGTTGATATCTTAAGTGACTCACTTCAATGCTGGATGAAATAGAAGGAGCTTCTAGCGAACTCCAAATCATGGTTTCTTATCCTCACTATTCATGTTTGCCAATTCTTGTAAGGTTGCGTTGCAGGTGCAAACTTTCATTGCTAAGCAAAGATGATGTTGCATTTAGCTTTAAATTCTTGAGGCATTTTTCTTTTAAAGATTCACAATTGACGTACCATATTAACATTTTCTACATAGGAAGGACCATCTAGCGACCTTTATAATGTTTTGTCAAGTTTCCTGCACCACTGAACAACTTTGTTCCCCAGATTTTATTTGTTACTTTTAATATGATATCTCGTCTAGGGATGATGAGTTCATTCTAAACATTGTTATTTTTTACTCAAAAGACATAGGTATATGTTGCACTAGTAATCGGTAAACAAATTACAGATCTATCTAACCTAAAAACCTAAATTTTTAGTATGGCCGTATCTTATTTTATATTTATTTATTTTTCCCTTGATTTTATCGTTCTTACTTTCATAGAGATAAGATGGGTGCAATTTGCATTTACATCTAGCCAACACGAGGAGTAAAATATTGGATATCGAAAATATATTGATTGTCCAAAACACGGATATTTCATGGAAATATCCATGAAATATCGATTCAGTAAAAAATCGACGGAAATTAAGATAAATACACGAAAATTTATATTGAAACTTTATGAGTTTCTTATACAATTAATATGTGTTTTGAAGCTTTTTGTAATTTGTGTCTTATTGATTATTAATAGAGATTATTTGATTGAGTTTATTGATTATTGACACGGTGAGTTTTGTGTTTTGGATTTAGTGTTGTCAACATATATTTAAAGTCAAAATCTCGGATAAATTCGAAAATATCAAAAATTTCGATGATATATCGAAAATATCACTATTTCAAAAAATATCAGACGAAAGATATTAATATGTGTGATTAATATTAAGAAGAAAAAAAACGAAAATATCACAGAAGGATTATCGCATTTCATTTCTTGGGCCAACATGAAAATGAAATTCGAAACGAGCTTTGCCTGCCTACTTGAGCCAATCAGTAACATGAGCTGTCTCAAACTTTCTCTCTTCATTGTCCAATAAAATATAGTCTGCCATTGCCAACGTGGCACCACCCTCACTCATTTTCTGATCCCAGATTGATTGTCCTCCAACTTGTAGATTTTGTTGCCTCAAAACTAAACCAATGCCATTCACGCCAATTCCAACCTTTGCAGTTTCTACCATTCTTACACAACAATCCTCTAAACTCAACTCAACTAGCTAGCCATACTTTCTCAACATACCCACAATCACTGTGCCACATGGCATGCTAGCAATGCTGCTGTAGAAATCTGAAGCTCCCTGTGTTACTAGCCAATCTCTGCTCTCTGACCTCTGTTTCTAAAGTCCCTGTCCTTCAAACAGGTCTTAAAGACTCTTTGGTCCGTTTCAAGTTTCTCTGCTTAACACAGAGAAAGAGCTTAACTGTTGGCCTTCAATTTCCAGCTCAAGTGAAATCAGAGCCTGCTTTGATCAGTGTGCTTCTCTATTCCATTTTTAGCTTCTGGGTCTTTTTTTTTTTACACATTTTGTCTTTCTGGGATTCTTCTACTAAAAGATTGTGTTTTTTGTTTCTGGGTTTCTACGGAAAGATGGTTTCTTGGGTAGAAAAGCAGTACTGTTTTTCCTCTCCATTTTATTGAATAGTGTCTTGCTTAATTGGTGGATGATGTCTCTTCCTCCTGTATTTTGTTTTTCAACAAAGATTATTTTACATGGATTTTTCTTCATCTTATCATTGCTGGATTATTTTATTCTGGTTCCATGGCCTCTGTCTCTATCAAAATTGTGTCTCTTAATATTATAATCTCAAAACTTATATGGTGTTGTAAGCAATCATAGAAGTGGGAATAGAAAAAGGAAGACTTTTCTTTTCTGAAAGAACTGTGTACTTTTGTAGAGTTCTACTTCTATGTTGGGGCTTCATTCCATTGTTCCTCTTGTTTCAATTCTTAGGATAGTTCCAAATTTGGTGTGCATCATTTTTTATTGATTAGTGTTTGATTAATAAATTAGTTAGGCAGTTGACGTATTAATCAATTAGTTTTTTATGTAGATTTTCTCTATTTGAGATATCTAATGTGTCTTCTTTCTTGGTTTTACAGGAACTTCTGTCTGTTCAGACATGAATTCTTGCATTCCTGATTGGAACTTTGAGGGTGATCTCACTTTACCCAACCAAAAGAAACCCTTGGGGTAAAAGAAATTAGAGAGCATTAAAAGAACAAATATCATGTATTTATACATGTTGAACTATCTTGATATGGGTGGAAATTTTTACAGGCTTGATCATGAACTAGTAGAGCTGTTGTGGAGAAATGGGCAGGTGGTTTTGAACAGCCAAAGACATCGAAAATCGGGTCTCAATCCCAGTGAGTCAAGACAAGTTCCTAAACATGATCAAATGAGGGTTGGTGGGTTCTATGGGAACTCAGGTAATATGATTCATGATGAGGATGCAGTCTCCATGATCCACTACCCTCTAGAGGATTCATTTGATAAAGACTTTTGTTCCCATTTCTTTTCTGAACTACCTTCTTGTGATCCAACCGAGATCGAAAAGCCAAGCAAACAATTTGGTGAAGAAAAACTAGTTAAGTTTGATGCTTCTAACACCACCACCAATCTTGTTTCCTCCTCACCTCAACCTAATGGAAAGTCTTCCTCTACTGGTGTGAAATATCCTCAAAATCCAATGCCTCCTCCAAGATTTCAAATCAGTAATCCAACTGAGAAGAATCAGAATCTTGGAGGCATGGCGAAGATAGTTAATTTCTCTCAGTTCTCAGCAATGGGGAAGGGTGATATGGGATCTTCCAGAAGACAATTAAGAGGGAAGGAGCCCGGTAATTTGAACCAAGGAGAAGTTAGAGAGTGCTCAGTGATGACTGTTGGGTCCAGCTACTCAGGTAGCAACCAAGTTCCTACTGACTTTGATGTGAGCCGGGATTCAAGCAATGGTGATGGGACTACTATCTTTTCTACTGGATCCTTGTGCAACAATGTTCAAAAGATGATGCCTTTGAGTGAGGGAGGGATGACAGAAACTCTTGATCCGACTCTTACTTCATCTTCAGGTGGTTCTGGGAGTAGCTTTGGCAGAGGAGGAAAGCAGTCTAATGTTGTCAATAGCAACAAACGAAAGGGTAGAGATGCAGAAGACTCAGAGTGCCAAAGTGAGGTAAAGATCTTCTCACCAAGACTTAACTGCTGGTAAGGCGTAACATCTCTAGTTTTTTTGCTGAGGTATTTGTGAATCTTTTCAGGCTATTGAACTTGAATCAGCAGGGGGTAACAAGCCAGCACAAAGATCAGGATCATCAAAGAGGACACGTGCTGCCGAAGTCCATAATCTCTCAGAAAGGGTAAGACTTCTTGGGATGCATAGCATTTTCAGATATTTTTTTACTAGTGATTCTTTTGCTAAAAGTTGTTTATCTGGTGCAGAGGAGAAGAGATCGGATCAATGAGAAAATGAGGGCATTGCAAGAGCTCATACCTCATTCTAACAAGGTTTACTTTCTTACAAGCACTCAGTTCTTAGTCTTCTAATATCTGCCTAATTTCTTGACTAATATGTTCTTATCTTGCAGACAGATAAAGCATCCATGTTAGACGAGGCAATCGAATACTTGAAATCTCTTCAGCTGCAACTTCAGGTATGATTGACACTTATTAAACTTAAATCCGTCCAATTTTTTGTAGCACAAGCAACTAATGACTTTTCTTGGCGATTTAGGTAATGTGGATGGGAGGTGGGATGGCACCGATGATGTTTCCGGGAGTACAGCACTACATGACCCGAATGGGAATGGGAATGGGAGCGCCTAACATGCCTGCTATGCACAATCCAATGCAGTTACCAAGGGTCCCTTTGGTCAATCAGTGCATGACGGTACCTCCACCAACAAACCAAGCTGTAATGTGCCCAACACCAGTTCTGAATTCTATTGATTACCAGAATCAGATGCAAAATCCCTCTTTTCAAGAGCAATACGCACGCCTCATGGGATTCCATCACATGCAACAAACCATGTCGCAGGTTTGTTACTACTTGTCTCAAGTAAAAGATTAATAATTTAATCCTCAGTTTTTTAAGCGAACATGACTATCAGTCTTTTTATATTAAATTTGTCTTGCAGCCTATGAATATGTTTAGATTTGGCTCACAGCAGCTACAGCAGAATCAGATGATACCACCAACTAGCATGAACACTGGACCTTTAAGTGGTGGAGCAGCAACTAATGGTGCTTTGAGTGGCAGATGAGTAAGTCATATCAGCAACTTTTCGCCGTATAATTGTATTGCCTGTTGCTTTCCAATACTCAAATAATATTTCAAAAGAAAGATTATAATGATATGATTGAATTAATGAGTTCATGGCTGTCAAAATCAAGGGCTATATAGGGATTTGGGTTCCATTGGTGATTAAATTTCCTCGTTATCTTCTTCTTCATGCATGTCCGTAGGAAGTGAATGGTCACCAGATTTTCCCTACTATAGAGGGTTGGCCATATATATTCGTTTTGTGCACTATAGCCAGACTATATGTATATATATAGGCCATTATGTCTTATTTTTATAGATTTACACTGGATTTTCTTTCTAGCTGTCAACAGTCCCGACTCTGATGCTCTTGTATGATCGTTTTCGCTTAATAGTAGTATCCAGCTGACTGAATCTTTGATGCCATTACTCCATTAGTGTCCTTATCCTATCAATTTTAAAGGACACTCACACGCTGCCGTTCCTGATGTTAACAGGTTAATCAACAACTATGCATGCTTATCACTATGGTCCTCGACGTGGAAAATGGTGATATGAACTTTTCCTGCTCACACCATCCACAAGGCTTCCCAATTCATCATGTATATGCTTCTTTTGGTGATCAAAGAGTCACAATATGCCAATGCAACTTTTGCCAAGTGTTCACATATCAGAATCGCAGCATTGAACTTGCTCTGAAACCCTACAGAGTGAAACAAGGCTAGTGGTGTATTTCTGTGGTTTGAGTTTTTGACTCTTGCAAGTAGGATTGTAAAACATACAAGCATATTTTCTCATTGATGTATGCTTATATAAAATTAATTACTAGTTTTTTTTCTTTCTGTTGATGGGGATACTGATGTGTCCTGAAGTGTTACTTTCTCTGCAACTTTATATATGCTCCTGCCTATGTGCTCACACACTTCCTTAACTCGTATCTTATCTACATTTCTCTAGTCACCAATGGCTACTCTTGAAGCATTTGATCTAGAAAGCTCATTTCGAGTGATTTTACAGGACAACATGCTCTACTTGAACATGCATGCATACATACAGGTCTATTCCTTACCTGTTCTTTTCAAAAGTTGAGCATCAATATGAATTCGTGTATGTACCACTGTTTTATCTTCTCAAGCTTTCTGGTTGTTGGTTAATTTGGTCAATCTGCAATAAGTTCAAAGGTTGTGGTCTGGGAATCAAAATAAAGTAAAGCCAACTACCCTGCTGATATTGGGATACCCTTTATCTGTAACTCCATGTTACCTAGTCTTAAGACCTCATCAGCATTATACACATGGCTTTTGCAGGACTGGTTAATTGTTCAAGTCTTCGGGAATATGAAACCATGGGAACTCTTCTAAAATCTGATCAAGATTGTCTTTTGAGGATATCTGCAAACTTGATTGTCTAGGTCAACAATAACCGCTACTAAGATGCATCCCTAAGTAAATAATTGGTCTTCATCGTAAGCAACAATGCTTAATCTTTTGGCTACGTAAATCAGCTTCCTTTAGATAGATGATTTCATACTTATCTTTCAAGCAAAACACTTATTTCTTGTCATCATCATACAATAAAAGGAAGAAAATAGTCGCTTTAAACTCCTAAAACCATGTGTTTAATCTTTGAACTCCTCCATTTTATTTTTAGATTAGACATCATACCAATCAGTACCTCGAATTCTTGATCTCCCTATCATTTGGAAATCTCAAGCTTAAGTAGTAATTACACAGTGCAGAGTCACATGCATGTTGATTGTCGCATAAATATGTATACTGTGTTTAATTAATCTCTTATACTTTATTTATTGTTATTATTTAAGTAAATTAATTATATTTATTTATTTTAAGTATTTTATAGATAATAAGAAAATAAGGAGACTCAGTCAAGCATGGGAGCAGAAGGTCTGCGTTAACAAGGTACTAATCCTAAGGCAAAAAGGATTTGGTCATGTGTGCACGTGAGTTTGGAGTTAGGTTAATTAACCTAACTCTAGCTAAATAAGGAGATATATAAAGAAAAAGAAATAAGAAGTGGGCAGACTTGGAGACGTTGAGAAGAATAGAGACAAAAAAAAGCAACAGAGAAGTCAACGGAAAGAAAGAGGATTGTGAAGCCAAGCTGAAATCCGAATTTGATCTCAACGTCAACAAGAGTTCATTTTTCTCCATCATTTAATTTATTTATTATGAATTTTTTGATGTTATTATCTAAAACTATGAGTAGCTAAATACCTTGTTAAGAGGCTGCTTGAAATCCTGTACATGAAGTCTTTCTTATTCATACACTTTAATTAAGTTTTACATATTCAATTTGAATAAGGTTTCTTTTTCTATGTGACTCACCATATGAATTCTTTTATGTTTGATTTGGTGGCCAACTTAGTATGCATGTTAGGATTATATTTTCATGAGATACGGGCGACTGAAGATAATTTTTTCCACCAGATTCTGTATAGTGATACATCGATTTTACCGTCGGGTGATTGAAACCCTAGGTTTAGCAGGACACGCCTATAGTGTACATGTGAACCATTGTAGATTCTCAAACTTTTTCTGGAACTTAATATGTAAACCTTGAGGTCCAGTGACTATAGGTTCAATAGAGGGATAGATGTGGAGGAGGTGCATAACAAACTTGCATAGGCATAAAGATTAAGTAATATGATGTGTCGTGTCGTGTCTATCGATCTTCCTGGAAACTTTCATTTATTGGATATGTGCATTGTGATTAAGTATGTGCTAGATAGATGGAATGGTGGGGGTGAATTGCATTTTTAACCCTGTCGTTATATAGTTTAAATTCATCTGCATTCATAATCATATTTACTTTCAGCATTTACTTTCTGCATTAGCTCTAGTTTGGCCGATTCAATTCAGTATACAGAACAACTCAGAATATCCTAAAATTTTGTGTGGTTGTCTATATATCATTGTGTCTAGTTTATTGTATCCAAATTTCGTGTCATTTGAGTCTGTTTAGAGTAGGGCGTAGTGTCATTAGGGTACTGTAGTCGAGTCTGTTAACATTTTAATTTCATGTTAAAATTTAGTGTCACAAATTCCTTGTATTCGATAACCCCTTTTTATCATACTTCATTGATATATCCAAGTTGAGAATAGGGTATATTTGCATAGGTGTTTACTCGCCTATTAAATTTTGGCGTCGTTGCCGGAGAATTGCTTAATTTTAAGTCTTAATGTCTTTAAATTTCTGTTTTGTTTTGTTTAGTTTCTTTTTCTTTTGAGTCTTATAGTTTCTTCAGTGTGCAAGAACATTGTGTATGCGTACTAGGCACAATATAAGTGCTGAGCCATTACTACTTGATCCAAACATTGAACGCTCAGCAAGGCAAAACAGAAAGTAGCAGGAACAACGGTCCATGAGTGTGAATAGTGGTGGTGGACCACCTGAGCAAGAAAGACATTCAGGTTCAGAGTCTGAATTTGAGGAAGAACAACATATTCTAACACCACCACCATCACCCCGCAACCAAGTTGAGAGAATCCTTTGTGTCAGTCACAGGTGCAGTAGATTCATCGATCGTTCTACCTGAGAATTTGGGGTCTTATTCTATTTCCCCATCCCTTATATCAAATCTGTCACACTTTAGCTCCTCTATCTATGGATACATGGGAGAAGATGTGTTCTGCATTTATGAAAAGGTTCTCCTCTGCTTCCTACACCAAGAACTTGAAGAAGCAAATTAGCACATTCAGGCAGAAAGACAGTGATGAACTAAATGAAGCATGGAACAAGTTTAAGAGTCTTCTTCGACAATGCCCTCATCATAAGTTTGACTTGAACACTTAAATGGAGTTCTTCTATGAAGGACTTGATTCAGCTTGTGGGGGAAATTGGTGGAATAAGACTGGAGCTGAAGCAAAGGAAATTGTAGAGAACCAAGTAGAAAACTCAAGATAGTTTTAGTCAAGAGAAAGAATTATGGGAGCAAGTAGAAGATCTCTCAGTGCAGTTACAATCGATGAAGCCATGGAAAAAAGATTAAATTTTATGGAGAATGATATTGCTCTGATTGCTACAAAGAGAAGACAACAGTTACAGCAGCTCAGGTTGTGTGCACTTTATGTTCAGCTACAAATCATCAGGTAGAAGATTGTTCCAAGTTCAGAGCAGATGAAGAGGTTAATCAAGAGAACGAAGGAAATTATTTCCAGAGTCAACCCAACACATATGGTGGGAATAGGGACCTGTTGAGCTATAGGAGCAACAATGTGCTAAATCCTCCAATTGTTTCACTAGGTTTTCAGCAGAGATAGCCTACGGGAGATGGGCAACAATTTGGCCAACAACGTGTACCACAACAACAACAACCTCTAGCTCAAACATTAATTGAAACTTCAACTCTGGAAGCACTGATACAACAGATGATGTTTGATAATAAGAAAGATAGGGAGAAGAATAATACATCTCGTCAAGAGAACAATGTATTCCATCAAGAGATGAGTGCCTTTGGTCAGGAAATCAAAGTCACAACTCAGCAGCAAGGGAGGGCAATTGACTTGCTGGAGCAACAAATGAGCCAAGTTTAACAAACACTTGCTCAAGTCAAGGCAAGAAGTGTTCCCAGCGACACTCTTCCCAATCTCGACACAAAATATAAAGCTCATGCAATGACCTTGAAGAGTGGAAAGGTGTTAAAAGAAGTGCCTAAGTCAACAAACCTAAGGAGAAAGTGGGAGGAACTCGTGCTTGAACAGGTTGTCCCTTATAAGTTGTTGGACAATTCGTCAGAAGATACTGCAGGAACCCAAATTCGGGCCGTCAAAAATGCACCTGAAACAGAAAAACTGACAAATCCAAAATTAGGCCAGGTACTCCTTATCCTTCAATTACTTCTAATGTGCCTTTTTCTAGCAGGTTGAAGAAGCAGGTGAAGGTTGACAAAGAAAATGATATGCTTAATATGTTTAAAAAGGTAGGAGTGAACATCCCATTGTTGGATGTGATTAAGCAGATACTACAGTATGCAAAGTTCCTGAAAGATTTATGCACAACAAAGAAAAAATTATATGGAACTAAGACTGTGGCTTTAGGAGAGAGAGTATATGCAGTTCTTCAAAGAAAGCTCCCACCTAAATTGGGTGATCCAAGATGTTTTACGATCTCATGTACTATTGGTGATCACAGGTTTGCGGGTGCTTTACTTGATTTAGGTGCTTCCATTAATTTAATGTCATATACTATTTATGACAGGTTAAAAATGGGAGAACTTATTCCTGCAGGTGTCACCATTAAGCTTGTAGATCGATCTAACTGTTGCCTTCGAGGTATTATTAAGGATGTCTTAGTGCAGGTGCAAGACTTGATATTCCTAGCATATTTTTTTGTGCTAGAGATGGAGCATGAGCCAATGTCATCAGAAATACCAATGATTCTTGGGAGACTATTATTGAGAAAAGCGCATACAAAGATTGATTATTTTGATGGATCATTGAGCATAGAAGTGGCGGAGGAGAAGATCCACTTCAACATTTATGAAGCTCTCAAACATCCAAATAGTGATGATACTTATCTTTGTTGTTCAATTGACACTTTTGAGAGTTTTGTGCTGGAATTTATTCAGTACTCATTGAATGATGATCATTTGAGAAAAGTCCTTGAAAAAGAAGAAGAAAATCCCATGGAACGATCTGTGCAAACCCAATTTTGATTCATCGAAGCTGAGCTTCGACCCATCGAAATGGAGCCAGTTTTCAAGAATGACCGAATTAGGGAAGAATTAGATGAACTTGAAGCTATGCTGGGATACAAACCTTCAAGTATGGGGTTGGAGGAAGCGTCCTATGAAGAAATCAATGAGCTTGAATCTCCACCATTCATACAAACAGGTAGTATCTTATCGGTTAGTGTTTCTTCAAAGCTGACACAATTGTAGGAAGAGAAAGTATTAACTTCCAATAGGGAGCACAAGGCAGCAATTGGAGGGGGGGATTTCACACGGAACATCAAAAACTGAATGCGACAAAGCGTAAGGATCACTTTCATCTATCCTTTATTGATCACATGTTGGAGCGTTTTGCAAGTTTTTATCGTAGGTTCATTACGGATTCCTCTAAGATACCTAGACCGTTGAGTGCACAGCTTGAGAAAGACATAGCATTCAATTTCACTGAGGAATATCTATAAGCGTTCAACAAGCTAGAGGAGTTGTTGACTACAGCTCCCAACATTCGAGCAACAAATTGGTGCCAACATCTTGATGCGGCGTTATGGGCCTACATGATAGCATGTGAGTCCAGCAGGATTTCAAAGGAGAGAACCAAAGCTTTTCATGACCGAAATATCAAAAGAAAAGAATTTGTAGTTGGTTAGAAAGTTTTGCTGTTTAATAGTTGTCTACGCTTATTTCCAGGTAAACTTAAGAGTAGATGGACTGAATCTTATGTTATTACTAATGTTTTTCCTCATGGTACTATAGAGATTATGGGTTCAAAAATAGATAAAACATTCAAGGTAAATGAACAACGACTCAAGCCTTTATATGAGTCGTTTGTGGAACACGTGTTTGAAGATGCGGACCTTCAGAACACGCCTCCTATGGAGAATTGAGTAGATTCATCGTCTGGCTGAATATGTTAAATTAAGCGCTACTTGGGAGGCAACTCATGTTGATGGAGAAGCGTGGCTACCAGATTTGTTTTCTTATCCCTTCTCATTTACTTCATTTTTCTCCATGTTTAGTGTGATTTGTCATGTGTTATGTGTTACATTTCATGCTTATTTGATGTATTGCATGCTTTAGTTTTGTTTTACATTGAGGACAATGCAAATTTTTAGTATGGGTGTGGTTTATATCATATCATTAGCGTCTATGCATAAATTTTTCATTTTTCATTTTTTGTGTGAGTTAATTCGGAACTGTGGAGTATACTGTATTGTGTAATTTATTTGACATAGGTAGATATCTCGAAAAATTCTGAAATTTTGAAAAATATTTATACATGTATCTAATTTATGCTCATAAAATTTCAGCTCATTCTGATGTGTGATTAATTCTGTGTAAATTATGCAAGTGAATATGCTCAGTTTTGGATGTAGAGGTGACTCATTTAGACCCATCGAAATGTTTTTAGGTTTTTTGTGAATTATCGATATCAGATTTTTGACCCGTCGAATAAATTATTTGACCTGTAAAAATTGAGTCAGTTTTGGGCAGAAGCATGCATTCAACCCGTCGAAAGTTGAGGTGATCTTTTCCGACTACTTATTCATCGTGGAAGGGTTTCTGCATCACTTTTTGATATTTTTGAGTTTTTTTGTGTGTTTTAGTGTCTTATATGAAAAACTAAATACGAAAGTAAAAAGTGTCAAGAAAAGTAACACAAAAAGAGTATTTTAATTTTTATTTTGAGTCTTAGGAGCCCTTAATTAGTCCATGATGTAATTATATCTTCTTACTTTGTGACTAAAAGATGATCATGTTATTTGAATTTCTTTGGTTAATTTTGATATATGGTGCACATGAAAATGTGTAGTGGATGTAGAAACAAGTTAACATGGTATAGATTATTAGCATGCTTAGACATTGTTGAGATTTATTTAACCTATGAGCTTTTGAGCCTATATGTGATATACATGTTTTTATTATTGAGTGTCAATTGCTTGCCATTGATTAAGTTAATAGACTCCAGAAATTACTAGAACTTGCTCTTGTGTTATTCAAAGTTTTTATTCAATACATGTTTTGATTGAGGAAATGATAAAGACATTTAAGGGACACCACCATAGTCATATAAGCATGTGTCCTGATTTTGTGTACACAAGATGTGCACCCCTTTGTTAACCACTTTGAGCCTACATGCTTGAACTTTTTGTCATCACCCACATATCTCCGACCTTGAACCTTAGAATATTTATCACTACCAGAACAAACACTATAGCCGATGAAATATTAAAAAACAGGCAGACGATGAAAATTTTCATTGGCTAGAGTGTAGTACTATAGCCAACAAAAATTTGTGTCGTCGACTATAGCATTTAAACCGACGATTGGAAAATAAAAAAATCGTCGGCTTTACCTGGAAAAATTATTGGCTATAGTGTCGTCTTTAGCCGACAATGGATCAGGTCGTCGGCTATAGTCATCGGGTTTATATCCCCAACAGACCGCCGCTCCTCTATCAAAAATCCTAAAAATCTCTCTCTCTCTCTCTCTCTCTCTCTCTCTCTCTCTCATACCTCTGTCGCGCCTCGCCCTAGGTAATCTTGGCCTATTATTTAGTTTTTAAAAAAAAAATAATAGGGTTAATGTTTAATTTGTGTGTAATTCAATCTCTATGACCCGCCGCCACCACCCCAGCCCGCCGCTTAGATAAGGGTTATGTATAGATGGAACTTTTGTTGAATTTGGTTGTAATTTTTGTTTAGTTTAATTTGAATTGGTAAAATAAATTGTAATTTTATTTTGGTGAAATAAAATTGTGATTATGTTTTGGTGAATTTAATTAGCTAGCTTTTGTGATTATGGTTTGGTGAAGTGATTATAGTTTGGTGAAGGAATTGACAGATCTGAATTTTTGGGAATAGAAATCCAGATCTGCAGTTATTTTTTCTAAATCTAGGACTATAGCTGACGACATTCATATAGCCGACGACGTGCGAAATTTTTGTTGGTTATAGTATGGCTAATAACCATTTCCCGACGATACTATAGCCGACGAATCTTCATCGGCTCTAGGTATAGCCGACGAAAATATTGAACAGGCCGACGATTTTTGGTCGTCGGCTATAGTACTTATTTTGGTAGTGCATATCTTTACCCTTGTTCTTAGGACTTAGTAGAGCTATACATGAGACAGGTATGTGAAGACGAATAATTACGTATTTACAAAATACCGTCTCAATTCATCATATTTCCTCTTTTCGGTGATACAAAGAAATAAGTGTGGGGTATCAAGTTAGTGTAAAAAAAACCAAATAATGTGAAGGAAAAAAAGTTGTGATATCTAGCTTGATACCCGGGGTTAACTGTTGATGATGCGAATGTTCAACAAGATGAAATCTTGCCACAATAGTGAAAAAGTTCATAGTTGTAAAGTTTGAAGAAGTATCTTATTATTGGTGTTTTACTAGGTTCTAGAATTGTGTTTGCAATCCATACCCATTTATTCTTTAACCCATGAGTCAAGCCTCATTACAACCTTTGAAAGTCATTTTTGATCCTCAAGATGGCAACATTTGATCTGTAGAGATTAGTCACAAGAGATGAGCATATGGTTTGGTCCATTTGGCAAGTAATTAAGTTGAGTGAATACCTTAGACATACTTTGAGAGAAACACTTTTGAGAGCATATTTCTGTGAGGTTGAATCTTGACTTGTTTATTGCATGCTGCAGCTCCATCCACCATGATTATGTCTTCGTCCTACATATTATATGTGTGTCATGCATTGAAATTAACTTTCGAAACTTTTCGGAATATAAATGTGGAGTCATACTAGTCTTGGTGTTACAATTGTGGAAGATTACTGAGACAATATGCTGATGGCATTAGAGTTATGTAGTTAGAGTTTTAGTTTAGTGTTTTGCTCAAGGACTAGCAAAAGTTAAGTGTGGGGTATTTTGATAGTCGCATATTTATACGTTTATATTATGTTTAAAAAAAATTTATACCTTGTTTATTGTTATTATTTGAGTGAATTAATTATATTTATTATTTTTAAATATTTTAGAGATAATTAGAAAATAAGGAGACTTAATCAAGCATTGGGGAAGAAGGTCTGCGTCAACAAGGTGCTAATCATAAGGCAAAAATGATTTAGTCATGTGGTGCACGTGAGTTTGGAGTTGAGTTAATTAAATTAGCTCTAGCTAAATAAGGAGATATATAAAGAAAAAGAAAGAAGAAGTGTGCACTCTTGGAGACGCAGAGAAGAACAGAGACAAAAGAAAGAAACAGAGAAGTCGACGGAAAGAAAGAGGGTTGTGAAGCCAAGCTGCAACCCGAATTCGATTCTAACGTCGACAAAAGTTCATTCTTTTCCATCATTTGATTTATCTCTTATGGATTCTTTGATGTTATTATTTAATACTATAAGTAGTTAAATACATTGTTAAGAGGCTGCTTGAAGCCCCATACATAAAGTCTTTCTAATTCATACACTTTAATCTAGTTTTGCATATTCAACTTGAATGAGGTTTCTTTTTCTATGTGACTCACCATATGATTTATTGTATGTTTGTTTTGGTGGCCAACTTAGTATGCATGCTAGGATTCTATTGTCATGAGATACAGGCGACTGAAGATAATTTATTCTACCAAATTTTCTATAGTGATAGACCAATTTTATCGTCGAGTGATTAAAACCCTAGATCTAGCAGGACACGCCTATAGTATATCTGTGAACCATTGTAGATTCTCAAACTTTTTCTAGAACTTAATGCTTTCTTCTTTGTAAACCTTGTGGTCCAATGATTGGGTTCAATAGAGGGATAGATGTGGAGAAGGTCCATGACAAACTCGTATAGACATAAGGATTATGTAATATGATGTGTCGTGTCTATCGATCTTCCTGTGAACTTTCATTCATTGGCTATGTGCACTGGATTAAGTATGTGTCAGATAGATGGAATGACAGTGGTGAATTACATTCCTCTTAACTTTTTCATCATATAGTTTAAACACATCTGCATTCATAATCATATTTACTTTCAACATTTACTTTCTGCATTAGCTGTAGCTTAGCTGATTCAGTTTGGTACTCAAATTAACTCCGAATACCCTAAAATTTTTTGTGGTAGTCTGCCACTGTGTCTAGTTTATTGTGTCCAAATTTTTTGTGTCATTTGAATCTGTTTAGAGTAGGATGGTAGTGTCATTAGTGTACTGTAGTCAAGTCTGTCAGCATTTTAATTTCATATTAAGATTTAGTGTCACAAATTCCTTATGTTCACTAACCTCTATTTATCATACTACATTAATATATCCAAATTAAAAATAAAATATCTATGTACAAGTGTTTACTGGCCTATCACATGTCTCCCGTCCATCATTATTGGATAAGCACTATTTCACTAATCCAAACTGCATTTCTCCTTTCCAGCAAGAACGATTTCTGCTGTCTCCGACATGTATCAGCAATTCAATTCTATCATGCTGCTGGTAGGGTTCACTTGTTTAGTTTCATCTATCCATGCCAGATTCTCAACAGTCACATTTTTTGCTCAATTTGAAGAAAAAATATTTTTTTATTTTTTTATTAATAAACATAAAATAAAATTATTCATATCAAATACACCTTAATTACTTATCTAAAATTTTCATATTTACATCAAATTAATCAAACGAGTCGATGGCTATTAGATATATGGTCAGCAACAGTTTCATAACATATGTCTTGGCCATTTTTAGACAAATTCTCTTATTTTTGTTCAAGAAATTGATTTTGAAATTAGTTTCTCATCTCTTCAGATGCAAGTGGCTAGGCTAAGGCATGCATCAACATCATCATGAATTCTAGTGAGTAGTGACTTGCTTCCCAGTTGAACATTTTTTTCTTCCAATTGGGAACTATTACTCTATTAGACCCACCTAGAAGACATAACTCTAAATTACTAAATGTAAATAAAGAGAAAATAGAGAACTCATACAAATTAAGCTAGTTGGCATGGACAGCTCTGTTTTCAGTATTTTTACTAATATCTTCTCCTTCTCGGCCCCCACTACAATCTTTTCCTTGATGTTGGAAGCTGGAAAAGGATTGATCTCCTGTGGAGTTTGGTCCCATTACTTGCTTAATTGCCTGGCTGATCTTGATGATCATTTTTCACAGTTTTGTTCTGTCCACAAGTTGTGACTTAAAAGAAAAAGAAAAAAAAAACCTAATATCATGCACATAACCAACAATGTTGCTCTACCCTACTTGAAAGATTTAAAGCATCCAGGTTCAATTGATTCTGGAAAGGTTGTATACAGTTTCTCCTTCCCTTCAAGGCCTCAATCAATGGCTTCCGAGTTCTTTGATCTTCCTCCACCAAATATATATTATTGATTGCTAAATTTAGTCGAGCAAATGTAGAAAAGCTATGTTCCTTGGCTCCTTGCATTGGATTAAAATAGCAAATAGAATCCAGAAAGGTGGTCTTATTTATTTTTTTTGAAAGGGAAAGGTGGTCTTATTGTCTTGAAAACATTACTAATCACAGGATCTGAGTCAATATATATATATATATATATATATATTGATACAGTGAAGTGAATATTTTTGTGACATGTACCACTGCTAATGTGTACTGAAATACAAAATAGATAAAGTGGAGCTGAAAAATTTATGATTTGGGTCAATATGATGGGCACTGGATCCTAACATTATGGGTTGGGCTGGATAATTGGGAGGGACTACCAAGTACGCCTGCTCTACTGTGGCTCAGTTTCATCACTTTCATGATAAACATAGGCTCCAACATGGATGGATTGCCATGTCCTGCTGCAAACTTGGACTAGCAGTTTTTTGTCATAGCCAGCTCCAAACCAAATTCCTAGCTCAGCTGCTCAGTGCCTCAGTTCCTCAAAAACTCTTTCTCGTGGCCAACATTTTGAAGTGTTTTTCTTTGTTCTAATAGAGTATGAACGCTAGTTAGTTAGTCTTTAATTATGTTTTTCATTTCACACCCATTTTCATGAATGAGGCACTTTGTGCTGAATGTATTACTTGATTTAAGTGAAATATTTTAAATTTTAATTACTCTGACAAATATTACTAAAATCACTGTCGAATTACACTACCATTCCGTCTCTAACGCGGATGTTAAAAATTACATGATCGGATCATATGCATTCACGTGCCGACTTACAAAGAATTTGAGGGATACTTGTGTCTTTTCAATACATCACGTGTCATTCACTCAACATCTCCGCCACGCCTCCATATCACTTGGCGACGTCGTCGGCCTCCTCCAGCCTCACCCTCGCGCCTTCAATAACTATACACCAGCCAATGCCGCATACCTGCCGAGATCAGCACATCCAACGGCGCGAAACTACAACTTGCAGCAAGCCCAGCGCCTTCGCCGACTGGCTCTGCTTCGCGCCTGCAATGCATGCACAACAACGACTCAGTCCAACACCTCAGTGAGCTCCAAACGGTGCGTCGTCTCTCAACCTAGATCAACGCTTCGTAGAGGCATTAGCTTCCCACCACCGAAACTCGAACTCCCTGGAATCGTCTCTGCCCTCCAATACCCCAACCCTCGTGCCTCCGAATCTCAGCCCTTAACCTCTCCGGCCCCAGACCCGTCGCCCGCCTACGCGATCTCAAACGAGATCTTCCGGAAATAAATGGGTTGCCCAACTTAATATTTTGGGTGTGGTGATTAGGGAGAGAGGAAAAAATTAAAAAGGAAAGATAAATAGGAACAAAATAAAATTCCTAAAATGCCTTTACAAAATGGCACGTATCTTATTTTTAACGATGTTAATTATTTCTTAGAATAGAGAAGAAATGTCATACCCTCATTTACATAATACCACCATTTCTATTTTTTAGAACAAAATTACAACAAACTTTTACGATAACTTATGATGTTTACAGTTTACATAATCAACCAATGTTCTCGTGTAGCAAATTAAGGCTATCAACTTATCATATCCTTTTTTTTTTCCTTTCTTCCAACTTATCAACCAAATCAATTCAATGGCACATATCTTTGGAAATCGGAATGCATCGCTGGCTATTCCTCTTTATCACTTGGGAGCAAAATAAAATGGGCTTGAAGATGGGCCTCAAAAGTTCATTTAACACCAAATACCATAGTGAGCCTGCAAAAACATAGCATACTGAAGCTGCACAACTAAAAGTACAAGCAAACTCTCTGGGTTCTCTGAGGCCGAGAGTATTGCTTGCGTTAAAGGGGCAGTCTTTAATCATTGGTTTTCCTGGAAACTTCTCTGCTGCATGTAAAGCAACAAATCGAGTAAGACGCAACAGTACCACGATGCAGATTCTGATCATTTCCTCAATTATTGGAAAAGCTAGAAGAAGAAAGAAAGCCAAAAGCCCTAAGCCAAAAAAAAAGAAGCAGAAATTTGAGAAATATCTTTCTGCACTGGGTAACGCGTGGTTGTAAAACTAACCTCTCAAACCGAACCGACGCACGTCGTTTTCTGTTGCATGTGAGGGTTTTTTCATTTTCTTTCTGCAAAGGAATAGGATCCACGAAAACGTTGTCGGGATTTGGGACAGAGAACCAGTCCGGTGAGTTGTCCACATTATAAACATTTTTCTTTTTCTTCAGGTTTTGCTAATGGAGGCGAAGAGATTGAGCAACGAACAGCGATGTGTACCAAACTTAATTACGAAGTTAAAAATTTGTTAATAATTTCTAATTGAAATTCTTATCGTTATTTTTTGCAATTTTAGTGGGATGGAAGGTTGAAACTTGAAACCCTCAAACCAGTGACTGGTATTTGGATGAGATTTTGGATAAGTGGGATCGAAGATGTACGTGAATATAAATGAGATGGAGATCGAGTTGGACGTATCACGTATATATGTTAAACTGTGAAATAGAACGTAAATCCAATTTTATAATGTTTTCAAAGTAATTGTGATCACGTATATATATGCATTAGAATATTACATTCAGACGTTCACTTTTTCAAAAATAAATAAATTAAACAATCACAAATAGTTATACACGTCTAAAAACACTTGCTTGATTATGGCTTATCGATGAGGGCTCTCGCTTTCGCTCTCTCCAACTCTAAGGTTTGGGTGGCGGCGGTGATAGCTTCACTTCCCCGACTTGCTCTCTTATCGGACGGAACACTCCTGACGCCTCTTCTTGGCGTGGCACCTCGGCTAACACTTGGTTGGTACCTTTGTCTCGCGATTGAACGAGACGTTCCTAGCCGGCGTCGAATGTTTTTTTTTTTCTGGATGGGGAGACCGTGGTTGTAGTGGCTTGCGTCCGGCTCATGCCAGGCTTAAGGGTCGGCTACGTTGAGGAGGCTGTCAGAGTGGAGGTGGGAAGGGAGGGTTGTTGCGGCAGTTGTCAGAAGGCAGATATGGGGCAAGACGTTGGGACCGATCTCGGCGTCTTCTTGTGGATTCGCGATGAGTGGATGGCTCGTGAATCTCTACACGACACAACTTGCCACGGGGAAGGTGGAGCCGATCTGGTTGCAGAGGTGTGCTTTGCTCAAGACACCGGTGACGATGGAGGAGGAGACACGTGGTCCTAAGTGTGTCTTTTTGGAAGGGACGTCGTGGCAGCGGTGGAGAGCGGGTCTTATGCTCTCTGTTGGGATATGGATTGCTGGGCCTGAGACTGATTTTTGGGTCCTTAATGTGGTATGTGTCACTTTGTTTATAAGATTTTTTTCACTGTTTTAGAAAATGGCCTTAAGGTTAGAGGGTCTTGTCCCTAACCTCCTTTTTGAAGTCTCAACTGGTTCGGACCATTTTTGGAACCGAAATTGGAAGCCCAATGCATGAAGTTTTGTATACATGCGAGTATTATCTTGGTTTATCCGTGTCGGTGCTCGCCTTATGAGAATGCATTATCCTAGTTACTTGGCTACTTTTTGGTGCTTATTGCTTCAAATCATGTGTTTTTGTACTAGTTAGGTCGCCTAGATTAGTGCGACAGTAGTTCAATTCTCTCAAGTCCTACGAAAATTTTAGTGTGTAATATATAATTTCTTTCTTGATTATTAATATAATGCCTCTTAGTTATCGTAAAAAAAAATAGTCATACACGTCTTTAAACCAATCAATATATCTCCTACATTCGATCTAACTTACATCATGTAAGGAATCCAAATAGACGTACAATAGATCGAAGTATCGAATTGAAGTAGCTTTTCCGAGCAAATTAACCAACCCTTGGAAGACTGATGCAGCCGAACTCAATCAGCTACGTACCTATGCAGGCATGAACAAGCTTACAAGCTGATCCATAACCAAGCAAACCTACTTTATTGAATCTACCAGATATAAATGTGCACAAGTACTTGCGTGAGATTAATGTGACTTAGCTTGTTTCATGTTTTTTTTGTCACTATAACAAGTAGTGCACATTAGTGACACTTTTTAGAGTCAAACTAAATATTTCGTGACCATTAACACATTTTTTAATATCAAAAGTTTTGATTCGATATTAAAAACATCAATGACATAATCATTTTGATACAAACAATATTAGTGTTGAAATTAATTTCGTCGCTATAGCCTTAAACATTAGTGACAAAATCATTCTGACACTAAAGATATTGGTGTCAAAATTAATGTCACTAAAGCAATTTGAAAAAATTGAAAAAAAAATTCACATAAATAAGAGAGAGTTGCTCTCTGCGGTGTGAGGCGAGACAAAGAAAAGAAATTGGTGTTTTCAAAAAAATAAAAAATAAAAAATAGCTCTCAGCCTCACACTAATTTCAAATTCGTGCTTCAAAAAATAAGCTCCATTGATTCAAACGACTTGAAACCATTAGACTGTGCAAGTAGTGACGCCACGTTGTCGAAGATCGTCGTCAGAGATCGCCGCTCTCGTTTATGACACCACACGTCGTCGTCTCTGAAGGACGACGTACCTTATTCTTCGATCAATTGATAGTGAGAAGGGGCACAAGGACGGTGTGAAGAAGAATGAGGACAAATTTCCAGGTGACGATTCAAACTGCTTTGCTTTGCAATTCAAAATCCCTAACTTGTTTGATTCAAAATCTAGTCGTATTAATTTGAATTTTCGTTCTCAACTATGCTTCTGCAACTTCTCTATGCCTGGAGCAGCAAGTCGATCGCTTGGAGTCTCTCAGTTCAGTTTTGCAGCATCTCTGAAATCTCCGTCCTCTTTGAAAATCGAATTGGTGAAAGCCAAACAGATCTCTATCACTTTCTCTGTCTGTGATTTTGCATTATAAATAGGTTTATCTAAACTGCTATTTTCATGGTCGAAAACTTGTGGTGTTGATTTGATCGAGTATTTGTTGGTGTGATTGGTCATTGAAGTGTATAGAGTGGTTTATAGAGATATATGCAAGTAATGAGTGATGATGCATCTCTAGAATAAGTTGTTGATTGATGAAATGTTGAATTAAGATGTCAAAATGTATGATATACTGGGGCACCTGGCTAAATGATTGTGATCAGAGTCTTGCTCTTTGTGTATTTAAATTGTGAAAGTTGGAAGAAATTGTGTAGGTAAACAGTTAGTGAGTCTGCAGTTGTTCAAAATGAAAAGATGCGCAAAATATTTCAAAATTTTGGTTAAAGATTAATGCAGAAGGTTTTCATTCAATTGATATAGAATTGAATTCCACGTATTTGCAGAATCTATCCAAAGTTGACTTTCATGTGTCAACGGTTTCTAAAATCTAAAGTTGATTCTAACTACGTAGTAACTATCCATTTCCACAACTTGATTGTATAATAGACCAAAGAGTACTACAATATTATTTATGGGAGGAAGATGAGTTAGGTGAGTGTTCTTGAAAAACTACAATGTTAAATCTCTTTACCTTGAACTGTTTTTGCATCCTCATTTACATGTTTTTTATGTTTCAGATATGAGGAAAGCATTATCTCGGGATGTTAAAAAGAAGTCATTCATACTTCTCAAACAACCAGTTACTCCTGACGAATTAAAGTATGACTAATTCTCTTTATAAGTGTACTGATGATGCATTACTATATACTTGCCATTTTTAAAGATCTGAAAAGTAGGCACTTAAACAGCTTTTAGAACTGTGTTGGATGAATTTAAGTGTGCTTGTTATGATTGTCACACTAAGGGTTGGTATGATTATAATATTCTAACTTTTATATTACACTCATTCAAGAGTTACTAAAGGCAGGTATTCTCTTGCCTATTCTACAAACAGGTTTCATATAATCTTCATTCTTTCCATAATAAGCATGTGGCTTAGTGTTGAGGATCCATTCGATGAAGATCTAAAATGATTCATGTCCAAAAACTTTTAACGTCTCACTTGGTAGTTTTTTTGGCAACTTGGAGAGAATTTAGAGATAAGCATCCCATGAGCCTTTAATATGCCTCTGTTATATGTATTTTGTTTCCAGCTATAGGAGCACGACCATGAGCTAGACCCCATTCGGTTCTTTTACAAAAAACATATAAAGAATGATGTCCAGAAATCATTTATCGACCAAATTTATAAGGAAGCTTATGTGAGAGTTCTATTTGTATAAACTTTATGTACAATATAGAAATCTGGATTCAACTCCTTATAACCAAGTTGTTTATTAATTTTTTCTAGGGTAAGATGCAAGTCAAGCTAGATGAAAGTGATGGTCGTGGTGCAACACATGAGATGCGAGAAAGAGCGTATGTTGCAGTGATGGGTTCAGAGAAGCGGTACACTGTTCATGGGTATGGGAGTAGTGTAACACCTAAGATGGTTCCCTATTGTCAAACGGATGATACATCTTCTAATCAAAGAGCAAGAAAATGATCATATAATGCCTTGCAATCACAATTTGTGGAGCTGGAGTCGAAGTATGAAAAACAACAAGAGAAACATGAGCAATCTCGAGCATAACTTCTCCAAACTCAACAAGAATTGGCAAGCATCAAACAACTTCTTCAGTCTCAACAACTTTCCTTTTCAAATTCCTTCATCATACACTCTTCAAATGCATTGGCCGCCATTTCAGAGGCAATCATCTTACCCGAACAATGGATTTATAGCATGTCTAATGGGAAATGGAGACCCTAATTCTCTTGAAGCGTCGTTGTTCAACAAGGCTCCATCAAATCAAAGCTCTTGTGTGCAAGACTGAAAAATGTATGTTCCATACTAGCATTTCTTATATGTTTACAATGCTTGCTGGTTTGAATGAGATAGTAGTATTGTGGTTTATGCAAAGTATACTATGTTTTAGTCTTATCAACATATGATGACTTGTTTTACTGTCAGCATAAGTTACAGTACATATTAGATTAAAAAATAAGAAATATTTCAAGAAATAATAGAGCTCACATATTGGGAAGTTTCGTACCCTGTGGAACTTGTTTTAATGATAATTTCTACTTAACCCTTTGGTATGCATACTGCATGCTAATTTCATCTTCTGAACTTTGATGTTTAGTGGTGACTTATAATGCCATTAAAATGAAATGTCATGGCTTATCGATGTTCTTCTTTGTGGTTTAATTGGCTTATGAACTCATCATAGAGGCTTTTGGTTATGGATTACTCATTCATTAGTTTATACTTGTTCAAGTTAATGATAAATATATATATATATATATGTTTCTCACTGCTCTTTCCCTTGGCTTACACCTTGTGTTACTTAGTGGTTCTCACTTTTATGATCTCTCTTGTGATGCATTGTGGTCATATAATCTCGTGTTGAAACCATAGGATGTCTATTGTGAAGGATTTATCCTCAAGAGGTTGATTATTAATTTTAAGGGTCTTTGTGGACAAGATGGGGTTCAACCATCCTGTGTATCATCTCACCTGAGACATGAACTGTAAATGTGGTTGAGATGGTATAGATAATAATCATACTGCTCATATTGATACATGAACTTGTAACTGTCAGGAAACTGGAGGAGAGACAATTGAACAATTGCTGGAGCTTTTTGAAGAAATGTTTCAAGAGGACATTGATGGTTTTAGCTCATGCTTTCAGCAAGCTAATTCGTGTTCTACTTGTTTGTTTTCGTATGCATCCTACTATGAAGGTTCTATTCCCAGTAACAAATGTAATTACTCTGTGATGAACTACGGAAAGGCAACCTTGGATGGATCTGATGTTGTTGACCATTTTCACAATTTTTGTGTAGGAGTTAGTGCTCTAGAAACTGTAGTGATTATTTTTTTTAGGTGAGAATTCAAGAAACTTGATTGATAGTGGATCAATAGGCTGAACTGTTAGCAGTGGTTAATTTGATGGATATTAATCCCTTTTATTTTGTTTTGGAATTTTAATTCCTAAATTTTTAAATTTTATTTCCTTTTTATGTATTTATATGATGTGTATGTATTGTACATTATATGTGTATGATAATGTATGATACATAAAAAAAATGTTTTTTAATTAAAGTAATATCATTAGTGACAAAATAAAAAGTCACTAAACATCTTAGTGTTGAAAATAGTTTGACACTAAAAACTCCCTTTAGTGTTGAAAATTCTTTGACACTAAAGACCCCTTTTTAGTGTTGAATTTTTTTTCTTCACTAAAGACCCTTTAGTGATGAAATTTGAGTGTTACTTAAGGTTAAAAGTATTGTCAGTGTTGGTTGGTCCTATTATATCAATAGTGACAAAATAATATTTTTGTATGTCACTGAAGACTTTAGTGACGCGACTTTTAGTGACAAAAATTATTTCGTCACTCATAGTATTAGTGACAAAATTTGTTGAAATTTTGACACTAGAGGTCTTTAGTGACCAATTTTTTTTTGTCACTAGTGAGAATATTTGTTGTAGTGTGTTAACTGTTAATTAAGACACATCGATCGTATATATACTAGCTATCATGTACACAAAACTATATACTCGTGTACAGTGGCAGAGCCAGGAATAAATTCTTACCTGGGCTAATTATAGCACTAATTTTTTGCTTCAAGAATATCAATGATACAAGAAAATATTTATTAACAAAAAAAGGGGAACATAGTAAGCCTTACTCTCGTACACATTTGCATAAACAAAAAATACAACATAAAAGGAAAATTAACTAAATCTTACTCTACGCGAACCTGAAGATTCAAAATCTTTAATCACCATCTCATTCTTAACCGTTTCACCAAATTCTTTTTCAATGTGAAGCACCATACAGTCATCAAGAAAATCATCCTCTATCTTATTTATAAGCTTATTTTTGATGATGTTCATGGATGAAAAAGCTCTTTCAGTGGTTGCAGTAGAAACAGGGAGAGTCAACACCAAACAAATCAACCTATAAATCATAGGAAAGAACTCTGACCTTCTTGTTTGAACAAGTTGCCAACACAAATCAGAGATAGAATCTAAGTTGTGAAATGTTGAATCCATAGCCATATCTTTCTGATAATATGCACACTCTAGCTCAAGAGAAAGAAGTTCATCTTGCACAAAATCTTGAGGATAAAAGCTCTTAGCAAGACGGAGCACCTTTTCGATATGAAAAAGACTGAACTTATCACGAGGATCTAAAGTTGAACTGAGCAAAAGAAGTTCACAAGATTGTTCATTAAACCTCTTATCTAACTCACTCAATTGAAAGTCAAGTACAACCTCATTTGTGATATGATTCATTTGTTGAGAACGGCGACGAGTACCATCCATGTAGGGAGCACTCATATCAGGCATCTCAATATCATGTGTGTCACAAAAGGAAAGAAGGTCTTCAAACAAATCATTCCAACCATCTTCTCTCATCTCTTGAAGAAGTGATTTTGTTAGTGTAACAAAATTCATGGCTTGTAAGATGTCGATAGCTTTTCGTTGTACTGCTTGACAAAGAACTTCTGTGATCTTCATAACTCTATTCATCAAAATCAAGCAAAACATGAACTCAAAGGATATCATAGCTTTAAGAACACCACTAGATTCTCCTTGAATGGATGAGGATGCAGTATCTCTCATATGTTCTATAGTTGTTACAGTTGCACCATATAACTCGATCAAACTCTTAATAGAACGGAAATGAGAGCTCCAATGAGTAGAAGCAGGTCGTTGTAAAGTACAAATTTGATTAGAACCCGTACCTGTTTGAAGATTGCCAACAACTATTAATTCTTGGATTTCTTCCTCCGTTACCGCTTTTAGCTCACCCTTACGCTTAGCAGAAGAATCAACAAAATTCACAACCAGTAATAGAGTAGTAAAGAATCGGTTAGTATCATGAACACCTTTAGCTGCACCAGTTAGTGCTAGTTGCAAACGGTGAGAAAAACAATGAACATAATATGCATACGGGCAATCTTTAAGAAACAATGTTTTTAAACCATTCCAAACACCACTCATATTACTAGCTCCATCATATCCTTGACCACGCATATTTTCCACTTGCAAATTGAACATACCGAGAACTTTAACTATCTCCATTTTTAGAGTTAATGAGCTTGTGTTAGGCACACTGACTATCTTAAAGAACCGTTCTCGAATGAAACCCAAACGATCAACAAACCTCAAAATAATAGACATTTGCTCCTTGCCAGCTACATCAACTGCTTCATCAGCAAGAATACAGAATTTTGCATCACCAACTTCTTCACGAATAATTTGCCTCACCCTATTATCTAAAATGTTCAAGAGTTGTTTCTGCACAGGCGGGGAGGTGTACTTGGCATTTCTGGGAGCATTCTCCAAGATAGCTCTATCATCATCACTAGCCATTCTTTCGTAAGACTTTCTTACCTGCTTAAAATTTCCAGCATTAAGAGAGCTTTCAGATTCATCTTGACCTCTAAAAGCTTGTCCCTGATTTGCTAGAAGTCTCACACCCTCAATTGAAGCCTTCAACCTAAATCGATTGTGCTCCACCTCTTTTGCAGTTTTTTTAACAAAAACTCTCTCAATTTCTGTTGCAACAATCCTCAAGATATTCCATTTCTCCATAGCTTCATGATGTGGACCATTTACAGACCCAACATGTACTCTTAGAACATTCTTATCCTTCCAATTTCTCAGCCCTCCTACAGTAAATGCAGGATGATGAGGGTTGTCTTTATCGAAAAGAAAACATGGGAAACAATAAATCTTGTCAAACTTCTCCGAGTACTCAAGCCATGAATGACCTTCAAACCACTCATAACTAAACTTACGATTCTGTGTACCATGGAGTGAAAGTCGATACCGATCCAGCTTAGGTTGACATGGACCCAATGAAATATAAGCTTTTCGAATAGCATCACGCTCATTCATAGGATATTTCCATATAAGACACCGTTTGCCGGGATCACGTTCAATGACATTAATATTTCCATGTGGATCATACTCATTCCTTTAGGACTCAAGAAAAGAAGATGTTGCAGACGGTTCCTCACTTACTTGAACAGCAATTGGAGTGCTAACAGAAGCTTGCGAACTAGCACATGATGATGGTTGTCTTGGTTGATCATTCTTTTTAACAAACCATGAACTAATATCTTTAGTTTTAGGTCGTTTGACATGATCATTTTGTTCATCAGACATTCTGAAAAATAAAGACATCTATAAATATAACAAGCCTAAAATCTATATACTCTATGAGGTATAACAACGTAAGCAAACATTTCTCACCTCTCTCCCAGCGGGCTGTTGCAATGCATATGTGATATCAGCAACCTAAATGAAACAATTGAATCAGTGTCCTCAGTCTTCATGAAATATAAGAAGAAAAGCATGTGCATAACATCATGATTAAATCAATAAGACTACTAAAATGAGTTCTTTTTCTTCTATAGCACACAGAAATAAACGGTGGCTCTCATTGGTCTTAGAGTTTCAATCCTGTTCTCATAATCCAATTTTCCAACAAAACACAGTTTACATTTGTCTCCTCCATGTCCCGCACATGATTCTTTGCTTAAACTTAAACCTCTAGATTAATCTAGTTACTGGACGTGCACTATGCATGCAATACAAACTCCCCTTGGAAACCACAATAGCACAAACTATCTTTCACTAACACAAACCAATTTAAAACTGCACTTCACATCTGTTAGTGCATCTTACCACTAAATTGAATTTAATCGGTGAGAAACAAACAGAGCAAAATCCCAACCGCATAACATCAATTACCTGCCAAATTCCAAGTTGAACTCCTACTCTCCTAGACCGTCTGCAGCTGCTGCGTCGGCAGCGTCGCAACACCAATTCTCCTCAGCATATCCAACAACTAAAAAGAAAAGTGAGAAAAACACAACAATCAAGAGGAAGAAGAAGATGGTCATGATGTTCTGATTCTGACGTAAGTTTGTGATTCGGTCGGATGACTCGGATTCCACTCTCACTTCCCCGATCTCGCGCCGCTCACCACCACCACTCTCTCTCTCTCTCTCTCTCTCTCTCTCTCTCTCTCTCTCTCTCTCGTTTCTAACCTCTTTTTTTTCTTTCTTTCGTTTCTCTCTTGGGCTCTTGGCTTCTGAATGTGGTCGAACACTTGGCTTAATTAGTTCTATTTTTTCTCAATCACTTCGTGTGGGCAGTGGGCTCACATGAGCCTAACATCTCAATTGTATCTATTAATCTAATTAGGCCTAGAAAAATTGAAGTGGTTTTGAGTCTTTGGTGTTTTGGGTTTTATTGAAGTAGTTTTTTTTTTGGGCTCAAAATTTTCACCCGAGCTTAACCCCAGGGGAGCCTTGGGCTGGCTCCGCCACTGCTCGTGTAAGTTCAGAACTAGCCAGTGTTTCATCGATATAAATACATGCATGTTCTTACATGTTGTAACTATAAACCTACGTACTCACTGTATAGAAAAGTTGTTTATTTCCAAATACTATATATATATATATAAATTCGAAATCTCATCTACCATTACGAAGACAAGTTTCACTAAATATTTCAACTATTGGTCTATTGTCGACTCCTTTCATTGGGGATCAAGAACCTATGTATTTTAAAAACGTTTATCGAATGATATATTCGAGGGACTGTTAGTACGTGATCCTGTAAATACATAGATGTCACACATTTAGTCACTCCAAACAGGTCAACACAGCTCAGACTAAACGCAAGACAGCAACACAGGCTTCAACTTTAAACAAGAAAGCAACACCATCCGAAAGCCCACGAGCTCGGAACAACAAACGGAAGGTACTAGGACAAAACATGAACAAACAAGCAGGATCCCATATCGAAGAACAACAAAAGACCCCATACTCAACCGCCAATATATACAACACATTTATGACAGTTACAAGGTACACACGCCCGTTACTCAACAAATACTATTGTTACGCTTCATACACTAATTTGAGCGTCGGAGAGTCGAAGGCGGGAACAACCCGTCAAGGCTTCTAACGACCATTTGGTGTATTACTTTTAATAGCAGGTAAATGATGACATACGCGCGACAACTCATATCATCCGAATTGACCCCATCCGTACCTTTACTGGAATTCCTACAGAGTTTGGTAGAAAAAATTGGCGCCGTTTGTGGGAATCGAGCAATTGTAAACCACCCGAAATCGTAGCAGCAAAGATGGCAACAGACCACGTTACACCTGAAAGCCAAAAGACGAGAGACGCGCCCGTCGACACGATCAGCAGCATCAACGATTTAACAGAGAACGAATCAGCAGCCCACCTCGTGAAAGAACTCCAAACGGCCCGAACCGAGAGAGACTAGGAACGCCAAGCCCGACAACGCTTGGAGGATCGGCTTGACGCGTTCATCCGAAGCCAAGAGACCCAACGAGAAGAATCTGGACCAACGGAGGAGCCAGGGACGAGCGGGCAAGCCATCAGGGTAGACCCACCGTGGGGACAGCGAAACAACCGGCTCTCAGGACCTCCATCGCCGCCCGAAAGGACACGGGAGTAGGATGACGAGGAACCTACCATGACAGTTGGGAACGCCATGCTCCGGCGGATGGCGGAGGTGGAGGCCAAAATCATGTCAGCACGCACGCCGGGCCAAAAGGAATGTACACTCCCTGTGTGAGCCCCATATCGAACGATATCCTGGCACAGGGCAGGGATCCGTACTCCAAAACCGTCAAGATCGGCAGGTTCAAAGGGAAGGGAGACCCACGAACGCACATTGACGAGTATCAATCCGCCATCGTAGGTACCTGGTACTCGGATGCAACCCTCTGTTTCCAGTTTCAGGAGACACTGGCGAAAGAAGCACGAAGCTGGTTCTACGAGGTGCCAACGGGATCCATCCACTCGTTCGATGAACTCACGAAATGTTTCCTCAAGCGATACCGGCTACAGAGCAAGTACAACATCACCAGCACGCTACTAAAGGTCCGTCAGGGGGACAATGAAAACCTTTCCGGCTTCATCAACCGGTGGAGGGCCCTTGCGAACACATGTAGAAACCTCGACAAAAATGTAGCAAAAACGGCGCCGCTGGAGAACCTGACTAGAACGCCGTTCGTGGAGAAGATGGTCAGAAATGACCACATCGGGTACGACGAGATCATCGACCTAATCGTCCAGAAGGCACTAGTGAAAACCCATGTGTACGGAGCACAAGGCTCGAGCATGACGCAGACCTCGAAGACACACGGCTACACACAAGATCGCCTGTCGTCCCCCCATACAGCCAAGAATCTGCCACCAAAAGCACAGACCACTACGTCCCGCAAGCGAGAAGACCACTATCGCGAACACAGGAACCACAAGCAGCATCAGTAGATGCATCGCGAGCGCTCACCACCGCGAAACCCACCACCCAGAGATCCACACCAGTGATGCGCAATCTTCTCCATCACCCAAGGCACAAACGAGGAAGTGCTCAAGCAGAACAAACAACAAATCTGCCTGCCCATGCCTAGGGCGCCCGACATCGCCCCTATGCGGAACAACAGGGGAACGTGGTGCATGTATCATGATTCGAATACCCACAACACCAATGATTGCGAAATCTTAGCCAAGGAAATCGAATGATTGCACACGGAGGGAACGCTGATCTTCCAAGCAATGAACGCGGAACGCCCGGGGACAGATATACGAACAAGGGGCACCATTAACAACATCACGGGCGGGAAGCGGAAGACAGAATGCCCACGGGAACGGGAAGAACCCCGACCTAGGGACGTATTTGCAGTGCATCCCGGAAATCTGCCAAAGGCTGTCAAGAAGGATTAGCCCCCAGTCACCTTTACCTACGAGGAAGAAGGCAACCAGAACAACACGCTCCTGTTCATCATCGACGGAATGGTGGACCGATACTTAGTCAAGCGTATCTTCATCGATAAAAGAGCTTCTATCAACATTATCTTTCAAGAGGTATATGAAGGCCTCAAGCGCCCGAAATGCAAGATGATGCAGGACCACAAGAGCATCGCCAGCTTCTCAGGTGAGACCACTTACCCCTTCGGTAGCGACTACATGTGATTCGGCATCGGTGCACCAGGAACCCCACAGAGCGAAATCAGAACAGACTTTGTTATCATAGACCTCCACACATCCTATAACATGATCCTCGGACGACCGGGTATCTCGAAGCTGAGGCTGATCATTACAGGCCACATGCTCATGGCAAAGTTCCCGACAGACTACGGAATCGGCACGATCAGAGGGTATGATTTCGTGGAAAAAATTGTTCAACCAGACAAAGACAACACGTGATTGGAAGTACTCACAGTGGTGGAGTGTTCCCCTGAAGAGAAGCAACCTAATGACCCGCGTGACAGATTCAACACTATCCGTCCCGCCGAAGAACGAGACGGGGAATGCACGATACAACTATCCTGTGAACACCCGGAGCGCACGATCTACATCGGCGTGCAATTAGAGCCCGACATGGCGGCTCGGCTTACCCAGGTCCTGACGGACTGCCAACATGTATTTGCATGGTTCTACACGGACATGCCTAGAATCGCCCCAAACATCATCTTCCACAAACTCAGCACAGCTCACTTGCAAGGCCGATAAAGCAAAAGCGGTGGGCGTATAACCAAGAACGATATGCGGCCATGCATGCAGAGGTCGATAGGCTGCAGAAAATCGGTTTCATCCGAAAAGTTGACTAACCGAAATGGATCTCCAACGCCGTTATAGTCAATAAGCAAAACGAATCTTGGCGCATGTGCATAGATTACAGCAATTTGAACAAGGCCTGTCCGAAAGATAGTTTCCCGTTACCCCGGATCGATCAGCTCGTAGACGCCACTGCCGGGCATGAACTACTGTCCATGATAGACGCATACTCGGGATACAACCAGATCTTTATGAACCCCGAAGACCAAGAGGACACGTGTTTCACAACAAACAAAGGGCTCTACTGTTACGTAGACATGCCGTTTGGCCAGAAGAATGCCGGCTCCACGTACCAAAGATTGATGAACATAATACTTGACGGGCTGACGGGCGAAATTGTAGAAGTCTACATCGATGACATACTGGTCAAGAGCACCAAGGCAGTGGATTACCCCGAAAACCTACGAACCGTGCTCGAACTCTTAATCAAGAACAACACGCGATTAAACTCGGCCAAATGCACGTTCGGCGTAACAACAAGCCAGTTTCTTGGATACATCATCAGCAAGGGGGGCATCGAGGCCTCAACAACAAAGGTCAAGGCAATACTAGACATGCAACCCCCCACAACCAATGCCAAACTCCAAAGCCTCACGGGAAAACTGGCATCCCTCAATCGCTTCATCTCCCGTTATTTCGACAAATGTGCACCGTTCTTTAAAGCCCTCCGAACGACAAACAAGCAAAGCGTCGTCTGGACAACCGATTGTGAAGCAGCGTTCGCATCAATCAAGCAGTACCTCGCCCCAATCCCCCTCTTGTCAAGACCCGTGAAGGGAGAAGCCCTTTACCTATACATATCTGCTTCCTTAATGACCGTCAGTTTGGCCCTGGTCCGAAGAGAAACGAATTCCGAATTGCTAGTCTTCTTTACCGGAAAGGGCATGATACCCCCAGAGACCCGTTACCTTACAACCAAGAAAGTGACACTCGCACTCGTCTCGGCTGCAAGGCGACTCAGGCCATACATCCAAGCCCACAACATCCACATCCTCACTAACGTCCCATTACGACAAGTATTACAATCGCCCGACCACAGTGGTTGACTGGCAAAGTAGTCCGTCGAGATAAGCGAATACGACATCCACTATGCGCCCCGAACAGCAATAAAGGGCCAGGCTATCGCAGACTTCATAGCCGAGTACACGGAGGCCGAAGGGCCGATAACGACACCGCCCGTCCTCGAAACCCCTCCCATTAACACGGAGCCTCGCAAGGAAGAACCCCCAACACCCGAATCGCCGTGGAACCTTTACGTAGATGGGTCATGCACCAAGAACACCAGTGGGGCTGGAATCATCCTCACCGGACCCGGAGGTGTACGAGCCGAGTACGCGCTAAGATTCGAATTCAAAGCAACAAACAATGAGGCAGAATACGAAGCTCTTATCGCCGGTCTACAGCTGGCTTGAAACTCAGAGGCCCCGAACATCAATATTTTCAGTGATTCACAGCTAGTCATTAACCTAATCCGGGGCGACTTCAAGACAAATGGTGATATAATGACGGCATACCATGACCACGTATGCACAATGTAGAGTAAGCTCAAGTACTTCAACACCAACCACATCCCATGGGGAAGAAACACCAAGGCAAACACAGTTGCCCGTTTAGCAACATCGCCCGTACATACGAAGCCAGGGCAACGAGTAGTGGAAGTGCTGAAGAGGCCAAGCTTCACAAAAACGCCAGAAGAGATCTTCACGATCGAACTACACACAGCCAGCTAGATGGATCTGATCATCAAATACAAGACAAGAGGCGAACTACCAGCAGACCGGGCCCAGGCGCGAAACATCATAGCCCGACCAGTCAACTTCAGCATCCGACGCAACAGCCTATATAGACAAAGGAAGACGTGGGCCAACCTCAAATGCGTTACACCGGAGCAAGGCAACAAGATACTCAGGGAAATCCATTCGGGCGTATGCGGCCACCATGCGGGAGCACGATCCATCGCACAAAAGGCACTCTGTTGCGGATTCTGGTGGCCCACCATCCACGCAGATGCAACCGCAATCACTACGACCTGCCATCAGTGCCAACTCTATGCACACAAGAATCACGCGCCCGTGGTTCCCCTATCGATCATCACCTCTCCTGTTCCGTTTGCACAGTGGGGACTCGATCTCATCGGAGAGCTTCCAAAATCCAAGGGCCAATATCGATATATCATAGTGATCATCGACTACCACACCAATTTTATCAAGGCAGAATCGATGGTCAAGATCACAACCGAAAGGTGAAGAGATTCCTATGGCGTTTCCTCTACTGTCGCTACGGCACCCCGCTCAACATCATCACCGATAACGGGCCGCAATCCCATAACGACGAGCTCAAAGTATTCTGCAAAATGTAAGGCACCAATATGATATTCGCATCGCCAGCACACCCACAAACAAACGGACAGGTGGAGGCAGAAAACAAGATCATCAAGGAAGGAATCAAGAAGAAGATTGAACTCATCGAGAAAGGAGACGTTTGGTACGGGCGATGACCCACTTTACTCCCTGAAATACTATGGTCAATCCGAACTACGGCAACGACAGCAACAGGAGAAACCCCATTTAGCCTTATATTCGGAACGGAGGCTGTACTACCACTTGAGCTCACATACAGAAGCCCAAGAATCGAAAGCTATGACCCCACCACCAACGGAGAAGGACTCAAACTCGACAACGACCTCCTCGAAGAAAGGTGCAACACGGCACACCTTCACAATACCGCGAACAAGCAACGGGTCGCTCGACTATTCAACCAACGTGTGAAGGAGTACCCACTCTAACTGGGGGACTGGGTCATGAAATCAATTCAAACGAAGCCCAAGGGATTACGCCTGTCATGGGAAGGTCCATACGTCATCGACACAGTCGCAAGTCCGGGTACGTTTTACATCAAAGACATGTTTGGAAGAAGGATAGGCAATCCATAGAACACACAACACCTAAGGAAGTATTTTCACTAAGTGCTCATCTATTTGCGTTTGAGCACGTTTTGTAATCTAAACGCATGTTAATCTAGTAATTGTAAAACTTTTGCATATGTACGTTTTGTTGTGTGCCAGTAGCAATATATGTACATCAAACGCACTTAGACAAGCAATGTAAACAAAACAAAAGGTACTTAGATATATTTTCCAAAAGTTGTACAATTCATCAAATGCACGCAGGCACGAAAGTACAAGGCAAAAGAAAAAGAAAACAAAAGTACAAGATAGATGAGCTAGCCCCAGCAGCAGCGTCATCCCCACCCTCCCCAGGCACTAGCCCGTCACCCCCGGCAGGCGCCTCGACATCCTGCTCCTCAAGCGAGCGCTTCAGCTTCTTAGCCTCGGTGACCTGCCATGCCTCAAACTCGTCCACCTTAACGAACGGCAGCACGAGTGAGGAGAATTCCTCATACTGGACGTTGGCTTCAGTAGCAACCAAGTCCTCGAACTCCTCCGAATCCTTGAAAGCCTGGACCACGTCAGCCCTAACCTTCTCGAACTCGGAAGAGGCCTTGTACTCGACCACTGCCTCTTCCGCAATCCTCTGACGGACCTCCTCCGGCACGGCATGAGCCCGGGCCTCCGCCAGCTCCGCTATTCGCGCACCGCTGGACGACCGGAGAGTGGCCAGGTCAGTCTCCAGGATGGCAACCCCAGATTGCGCTTCCCCCAAGTCCTTCCTTAGCTCGTTGGCTTCACGCACAAGCTCGTTTACCCATGCAATCTTCCGATTGGCTATGTCAGTGGACTTTGTCAGAGCCTCCTGCAGCTTGCCCATGTCAACCTGAAGTTTTCGATTTTTGGCCTTCGCCTTCGACAGCATGGTGGTCTGCAGCATAGACCCCTCGAGCCCTTTGATGAGGAAGAGCAGATGCTGGAGCTGCGTACAGGTGTCAAACGTTGCACTGAGGGATTCGCTCGGGTCGGAGCCCAGCTGACGCCACTTCTGGAGGGATTCAATGCCCGCACCCATGGAGCTCTGGATTCGAGCAATGAACTCTGACGAGAGCGCCGTTTCGCCCGTCACCACAACAGTCACGGCAGGGGAGGCCTCGTTGGACGGACCCAGAGAGCGCTTCAACGGGCGGCTGGAGGTACCTTGGCTATCTGGCCTCCTAGCCGAGGTCTGGGACCGGTGACCATCCGCCTCTCTAGGCTGACGGATGGGGGAGATCTCGAACGAACTCCTCGAGGAGCCTGTGTGGGTGGAAGGAGACTTGCCCTGGCTAATGCGCCTGTCTACACGTTCAACGCGACGCTCATTGTGCTGCTTGCTGCGCGTTTCCTTCTTCTACCGGAGGCGCTCCCTTTGAGTCTGCTCGCCCTCTCCCCTTTGAGCATCGGGAGCAACTTCTTCAGCTCGTCCCTCGGGGATGACGGGTGGGGCTCCGACAGCCGCTCCCACGGCTTGGACCTCCTAATCTCCCTCCGGTACCGGGTCCAGGTACTCGTTGCAGTTGAGGGGATGCATCACACCCTGAGGAGTGTCACCCTGCACTAGCTGGCCACTCGCGTCTTCGACGACCATGCGGGCCTACCGAGCCCTCTCCATGAGCACCAACATACGTTGGTGGGCAGTATCCTTCTTGGTAGAGGATCTGGACTTCTTCATCTTAGCTGCAACAAAAGCATACACAAGGGTTAACTCGACAGCACACACAAACGGAGTAGTCAAACGCCATGAACAGAGGATACGTACCAGGAGGGCGTGAGAGACCACAACGTTCGACAAGCTCCCAGTGATTGGCTGCCCAGAAATTTCGCGCGTCTGGGTGGGGGTCGAAAGCAAACTTGATTCGCGCCAACTGCTTCTCCTCCAAACGAGTGAGGGGATACGAACTCTAGTCTGCAAAAGCACAAACATATTAGCAAGCACGAATACAAACAAAAACAAAGCAAACGCCGTTAGTCGGCAATATATCACACCTAGCGGTTGAAAAGACTCGGGGACTCGATGTATCTGATCACGTCCGCGTGATAGAGCACCATCCGGCTTGTCGAATTCCCATTCGCCTCCGACAAGGCAGTGATATCGATGCCAGGCGGTGGAAGAGGAAGGGGGCTCTGTTAGCCACCACTTTGTTCGGGGCTCGACCGTCATCGTACCCTTATCCTTCATACGAGGAGAATACTTCAAACGGAAGAAGTGCGAGATCTCCACCCGTGTGGGGAACTGCAACCCACTTAGCTTCTAAATATTGTGGAAGGCTATCAGTACACGCGTCAACGTTGGCCTGCATTGGCCTAACGTGATGTTGAAAAGCGCAAGCGCATACTGGAAGAACGGATGGAGGGGAAGCTTCAACCCTACCTTCAGCTGGAACTCGCTCATGCACACGTAGCAGTGCGGAGGGCGTGTGAACGACTCACCCTGACGGAGTGCCCTCAGCTTCACCGTACGTGGAATGTGGTAGTCCCGGTACCACCGCTCAATCTCCCGCACTGACGGAGACCCCTCAGGCTCCTGCACCACTTGCCCGTCTGCCAATCGCCACAATACGGGCCTGCCCTGAGGAAGCACCGGAAGGGCAGCCCCAGGAAGAGGAGGACGCGTCAACATTCGGCACACTCGACCCAGGTTGCTCCATGATCGGCACTGACAACCTACGTAAAGCACTACTGGCGTTAACAGACAGTAGGGAGACACTCAGTACGCTATCAGACGAAAAGTCTGAAACACTATGGAATGAAACCCGGGACCTTATACAGAACCTAGGGGTTGACGGAGGCAACTCATCACTGGACACAGCTACCAATTTCATGATCCTAAGAGAAAAGCAAACGGGCGATAAGCCAAACGGCGAACGTGTAGACTGTCGCAACCCCAATCCCCCAGCAAAAACAAGTACCAACCCTTCCCAATACTCAAAAATTGATCAAACAACCAAAAAGCAACAAAAACCCAAGAACCTGAAGCTGTTCTTCCCAATACCCGAAAAAGCCCAGAAATTCTCTTTACATTCCAAGAAAAAGCAACACAAACCCAGAAACTTACCCCAAAACAAGTACAAAAGCAATACACCCAAAACAATTTTCGAAAAGCAACAAGAACAAAGACACTACCTTTGAAGAGATGAGATGAAGATTCACGAGATAGCAAGTAACACTCCAAGATTGATAGCAAGGAAATCCGAGAGCACGTTTACGCAGAGTTTCAGTTCAAGCAAGCAAAGTGTAAAAATGTGAAAGTGAAAACACCACTATTTATAGGCAACAATTATAACCCTAGGCAAACGCCTACCGTTTATTTTTAGCGCTTCCAACTGTAGGATTACGACACGTGTCTCACGCGATCCCGCCAAAATTAATTACTCTACCGCTTCGAATTCGGTGCGACACGCGTCACACATGCAGCAAACAACTGAAATAAATCGTCTGACACACGATCACCTCAAGCGATAGATAACCGTTACGAAGACGAAAATGTCGGAATACGAAAAGATAAGAGGGGCCCACTTCAGAAACAGCAATACCGTTTCGGAGTCCACCCGATAGGCAAGTGGCAGTTATTCTTGCGCTATCATAGGCACGGTTGATACCATCATGACCTGCGCCATTGATCGGGGCTAACAGACTGAGGTCTGGCACCTTCCGTTATGCATCCACCCGATAGAGCAATACCCGATAGCCGAACAACAACAACGTTCGCGCTATTGTGGGACGAGTAGCAACATCACTTGTCACCACGTAAGCGGCTCCAAACAGCAACATCAGGTTTCGGAGTCCAACCCGATAGCCGAACAACAACAACGTTCGCGCTATCGTGGGACGAGTAGCAACATCACTTGTCGCCACGTAAGCGGCTCCAAACAGCAACATCAGGTTTCGGAGTCCAACCCGACAGTGGAACAACAACAAAACGCCCGCACCATCGCGAAACGAGGCCCCACGGCACGACACTTCGACTCTCGACCTTAAAATCAGCTCTTCATCAAAGAGTTGGGGGACTCGTGGGGTTATCAGGGTGCCCCCCCTCCCCCTACTCGAGTGACCACGTGTGCAAAATCTGGACAAAGCCTTGCAACTCCCCAATCAAGAGCTGATTCCCTTGACTTGGGGGACTTGTTAGTACGTGATCCTGTAAACACATAGATGTCGCACACTTAGTCACTCCAAACATGTCAACACAACTCAGACCAAACGTAAGACAACAACACATGCTTTAACTTTAAACAAGGAAGCAACACCATCTGAAAGCCCACGCACTCAGAACAACAAACAGAAGGTACCAAGACAGAACATGAACAAACAAGCAGGATTCCACATCGAAGAACAACAAAAGACCCTATACTCAACCGCCAATATATACAACACATTTATGACAGTTACAAGGTACACACGCCCATACTCAACCAATACTATTGTTACGCTTCATACACTAATTTGAGCGTCGAAGAGTCGAAGGCGGGAACAACCCGTCAAGGTTTCTAACGACCGTTTGGTGTATTACTTTTAATAGCAGGTAAATGACGACATACGCGCGACAACTCAGATCATCCGAATTGACCCCATCCGTACCTCTACTGGAATTTCTGCGGAGTTTGGTAGAAACAGGGACTATCCTTGAAGCTAAAAGTCAAGTATGTAATTATTAAGATGAATTATAGAGACACTGAGCTTCAGCTGTGGACATTCGCACCAAGCCGATTTGTATGGATTCTGGCTTTTGGCCGGCGTTTCGGTCACCAAATCTCATCTCCACTGTTCAGAATATATATATATATATGTATGTATGTATAGATCAACTCTGTAAAATTTCATCTAATTTGGTGATTATTTGGGTCCTCAAAATCACGATTTACATGAACGGACAGAAATCAGTAAACCGAAACCGTTTGTATAAATCGTAATTTTGAGGACTCGAATAATCACCAAATTTGATTAAATTTTACAGGGTTGATATATATATATATATTATAAACGGTGGAGATGAGATTTGGTGATCGAAACGCCGGCCAAATGCCAAAATCCATATGAATCAACTTGGTGCGGGCGTCTTTACCTGAAAATCTCTCATTATAGAGAAGTGAAACGTACTGTCGATGTCTCACATTGTTTTTGGTCATGACTTAACAATAAAAACTAATGTTGATGAGTTGTAATCATTAATGTCACGTGTTTGAATCTCATCATACATCAGAATTATCTTCTAATATCAAAAGCACGATTACACACTTACACAAAACACTATTTTAATTTAAGTTATGTACTTTTTATTTAGAAAAATGATAGGACTCTATAATTCTCTATTTAATTTCAAACCGAAAGATTTATGTTATGAATTAATTAGATATGCAGAGATGAACTGGGAGAACATGGAATCGGGCACATTGGAGACATCAGCTAGCTCTAGCACACTTCCAAAAAGATACTGTTAAAGAAATGAAAAAACGTTAGCAGAAGAAAATGTCAGATATATTTGTCTTCACGTTCGTATTTGGCATACTGTTTCTTTATTTATATATTATTATTTCTTCTTTACTTTTCAACGACAGAGACAACAGAATGCACGTGTCATACAAGATCACAAACTTACAGTTAGATCTTGGTCTGCTGTGCAATGCTTGTGTTGCGTCTGCTCGGTGATTTGCAACATTTCTCAACTATGTTACATCCCAACGAGGGATGCAAAAGATCGTGCCATGCAAGATTATAACATTACTACAATATAGTGTTGAATTAAATTCGGTTATCACAATAAAAATATATCATGCTCTAATTTTTAAATAATTTACCTAAAATATACATAAAAAATAAAGATTCATATGACATAGGGAGACATGGAACTTAGGATTGGTATGATGTTGACAATTTGACATCAAAATTTTCATTACCAAAAACACGACACAGCCCTTTGCCAAATTGGCCATAAAATAAAAAAAAAATTGTCAAAATATATAACAGCCCAAAGAAGAAACAAAAAAAGAAAAAGAAAAGACCAACACGTTGCCCCTTTGCGTACAAAATCGGAATTTTACCCACTACAGCTTTACACGTGTCAAATATCCACCGCGAGTGCATTCAGGCGCGTGAAACACCTGATTCCTATCTCCCTCTCTCTGCTACAAACACAATCTGGCATATGATGACGAAGCTGCTGCTGCTGCTTCTTCTTCTTCGTCTATATAAACCCAGCCGCTGAAGCTCAGAATATATTTCATCTCCGCTTATCTCTCTCTCAAATTATAACTTATTGTTCCGAAACCTAACCCCTTCCTAAATCCCCGACCCGACCCGAATCCGAGCTATCTCCTTGTTCCAATTTCCGATCGTGGAATTTTAGGTTTCCGGCGACCGGAATCCGATCTCGGTTGTTTGATCAATTGAAAATCGTGACATAGTCGCATGAGCTGGTTGAGGAAGCTGGGTTTTATAAACGGAATATCCAATTCCAATTCCAATTCTAATCACTTCATTACGTGTCTGTTGATCTTCATTCTCCATTACTCGCCTCAATTGAAATCCCTTGATCCCTTATTATTAAAACCCTCATCATCGTCCGATCTTAATTTTAATCCAAATTTAAATTGTGATTTCAATCTCAATTTGAATAGCCATGGCGTCTGGAAACAACACTAGTAGTCCCCAATTGCGCAGAGGTTGATTCACATTTCTTTTTCTCCTTTGTGTATTTTTTTTTTACATGTAAAAATTTAGTCTTTATGTAAAAAAGTTGAATACACTTTTACTGATGGATGGGTAAAAATGCAGCTGTTTGTAATTCAGATGTTGAGAGGAGGCCGGCGGCGGCGCGCAGAACGATGCCGTCTCCGTCTGTGATAGTTATAGGTGCAGGCATGGCTGGGATTTCAGCTGCGCGTGCTCTTCAAGATGCATCATTTCAGGTAACCCAATATGAGTTTTTGTTTAATTCAAACTACATTCAAGTGAGAAAGTTTGTAACTTTGTGTAAAATTTGGAGTGGGAAATATGTTAAGGTCTGTGAAGTACTAGAATTTTATTAATTTTTTAGTTGTGGTGGTCCAGGTTGTGCTGTTGGAGTCTCGGGATAGAATCGGTGGTCGAGTTCACACGGATTACTCATTCGGGTTCCCAATTGACTTAGGTGCATCATGGTAAGCTGAGAGTTGGGAAGAACGAATTGTATTTGGAGATTTCAGGCATATCTTTTTTGTTAATGTTGTGTTTTTTATGCTTTAGGTTGCATGGGGTGTGTAAAGAGAATCCCTTGGCTCAAATAATTGGGAGATTGGGTTTGCCTTTATACAGAACCAGTGGCGATAACTCGGTATTGTATGATCATGACTTAGAAAGGTACTTAACCTCTTCTTTAATTAATTGTTGAAAATTCATCACCCCCTTTGTTGTTGTCGGTTGTACTTGCATAAGTTTAGACTGTTTGTTTGTGTTCTGATCAAACTTGGATCTAACTGATTGTGTATATTAGCACTATATATCAGTATTGAAGTATCTCTTCGGTTATATGTGAGTATTTTGTTCTAGAAGTGATTGAAACTAAAACGTGTTGTTCTTTGCAGTTATGCGCTCTTTGATATGGATGGGAAACAAGTTCCCCAAGATTTGGTTACAAAAGTAGGTTTAACATTTGAGGAAATATTGAAAGAGGCAAGTGATCTTATGTGCCCTATGACTAATCCTTTACTTGAACCTCAATGTATAGTTATCTCGGTCATTGTGAACATCTTTGAGACGTTTTTTTTTCTTGCATGCAGACAGATGAGGTCAGGAAGGAATTCAGTGAAGACATGTCTATTACACGTGCTTTCTCAATTGTTTTTGAGAGGAAACCGGATTTAAGGTACCATAATGTGTAACGATATTACACTACTATCACTGTTGAACATTTGGACGGTCCAGGAATAGCTCATTGAAATTGCTCTCGTATTATTGTATAGGTTGGAAGGAATTGCCCATAAGGTACTGCAGTGGTACTTATGCCGAATGGAAGGTTGGTTTGCAGCAGATGCTGATACAATTTCACTTAAATGCTGGGATCAGGCAAGCTTCTTATCCATTATTTACAGGTTGCAAAAAAGTGTCTTAAAAGTGTTTTATTTAGTTATTTATTAAATTTTACTTTTGTTTTGTCTTGTTTATTGAAATGAGGATAATCGTAAAGTAGATGGTCCTTTCTATTTATATATTGCATTGTGTGGCTGTTCCTCCTGTATTTTAAGTTTTAAGCTATTATTTTCTCTGCACACCCTGAACTGGAACTAAATTTAGCCAGATGTTAGTATAAATTGTATCACTACTGTCATATGCTGCTCATTGACTGCAGGAATTTAATTCCTTAAAAACTTAACATCAATGAGAGTGTTTTTTTCCTTCCCTTTTCTTTTAGATAATACCATGACTAGGATGAGTTGGTGGATGGCTGAAACCATTGAATTGCCATTAATCAACTTTTATTTTCTGTTGTATAGGAAGAACTTCTCCCTGGAGGTCATGGTCTTATGGTCAGGGGCTACCGCCCTGTCATAAACACCCTAGCCAAAGGTCTCGACATACGCCTGGGCCACAGGTAGGCATTGATTGTCCTTTAACATTTTTCCAGTGTTCTCTTTTATCTTCTTGTAGCTTATCAACCATATAGGCTTACATATCTTCTGTTGTCAGGGTGACAAATGTAGTAAGGCGATATAATGGAGTGATCGTAACAGTAGAGGATGGCAGGTCATTTGCTGCAGATGCTGCTATCATTGCTATTCCTCTCGGTGTACTGAAGGCAAATACCATAAAGTTTGAGCCGAAGCTACCTGACTGGAAAGAAGCAGCCATTGCTGACCTCGGAGTGGGAATCGAGAATAAGATAGTGTTGCACTTTGAAAAGGTGTTCTGGCCAAATGTGGAATTTTTGGGAGTAGTTGCTGACACATCTTACTGCTGCAGCTACTTTCTAAATCTTCACAAGGCAACTGGCCATTCTGTACTAGTTTATATGCCTGCAGGGCAGCTGGCTAAAGACATTGAGAAAATGTCTGATGAAGAAGCTGCTAATTTTGCATATATGCAGCTCAAGAAGATCCTTCCAGATGCTTCTACTCCGGTAATCCTTATTCTCATCTAACATTGACTTCTAAATGATTCTCATCTTCATCTCAAAGCTAACTTGATTTGCAAACTACGCAGATTCATTATCTTGTTTCTCACTGGGGAACAGACATTAATTCACTCGGATCCTATAGCTATGATGTAGTAGGCAAATCCCATGATCTATATGAAAAGCTAAGGGTCCCAGTAGATAACCTATTCTTTGCTGGGGAGGCAACAAGCGTGGACTACCCGGGTTCTGTGCATGGTGCATTTGCTACTGGTGCCATGGCTGCAGAAGACTGCAGGATGCGCGTTCTGGAGCGATATGGCGAGTTGGATCTGTTTGAGCCGGTTATGGGTGAGGAGGCCTTCTCTATCCCAATTCAGATCTCCCGCCTGTAAATTCCAGGTCACCCTTGCTTAGAACCCAAGCATTGAAGATATGTTTGACGTCAGATTGGCTGTACATGCTGTCGCTATATTGAACTGCTCGTGTGCAACATATTGAAGAAAATCTCTGTCAAGCGGGGATCAATGTGTTTATAGGTCTCTTCTATGCGACATATCTGTATTGAACTATCTTTTGGACAGTCACTAAATAAATTATGAAGAATATAGTCCAATGATTGCTTGTGGAATGTTGCATTGGGCAGACATATGAGAGATCTTATATGACCTCCTTTCCACTGAGCTATGCTTATTAGAGAGCAATCTACCGAGTATTTTTAAGTACTCTACTCTTTATGATGGAAACAGTTTGACAATGTGCTGAATGTAGTACATGGATTTAGCATTCTGCTGAAGAAGAATTACATTTCATTCTGGAGCCATTGTGCTCTTTGGTGATCTGATCTCCCGGTCAGTGTCGATTTTGCCAAGTTCGGTCTAAAGACCATGCTATGAATAAACAGAAAATCAAGTCTCTTCATTCCAAGAATTTCATACTGCTGGAAAGGTTGGTGTTTGCATAAAATAATCATCCGCAACATGTTCATATCCAAAGGAGTGATCCAGACGAATGGTTCATATTTGTCTTGCTAAACCATGCTGGGTTTGCGCATGTTGACTACTGATAGCCCATCATGAGACTGAGGACACAAATGGATACAATTCAATTCAAAGAAATGAATCTGCAACTTTCTTCGACTGTTTTCCCTGGAGGGTCACAGTTTCAAAGACACAAAAAATTGTAACTGAGCTCAAACATCTTGTTCTTCTTTCTTTTCTTTCTATCCATGAATTGAAGTCAAAACTATCTAAAATTGTTGCTCAGCTACACCAAATACATATGCACAATTGAGCCAAGTGACAATTTCTAGCAATTGCATTGCCAAAAACCTGCCCAAAAACAAATGAAGAAATAATGAGATGGTTCATGGAAAGTAACGTTAGCCTCTGTTCCTGTCGCTTTCAATTGAATCCTGTGCCTTTTTGATGGTAGAGGAATGAGAGTAATATCCAAGACCCCCGGAAGATACCCAATAAGCCAAGTGGCTCTTTATAGGTTCCTGTATGTGAATGAGGTGCTAGTCAGATTTCACTGTGAAACTTCTTCAGACACAAAAGATATTAGCAAGTAATAATACTTACACCCATTTAATACAGTGTCCATCACATAATAGAGCTAAAGCTTTCAATAGGATCAGATTCTTCAAGCATTGTAGCTGCCTGGAAGCAGTCTGCGGCATCGGCTATCCGTCCATCATCTCTGTGAATCATCCCCAAGTGATGCCACGCCTTGCGATTGTTAGGGTCAAGTCTTAATGCGTCCGAGAGTAAACTTCTTGCAACAGGTAATGCCTTTGGTCCCATCTTCGACATATGCATGGCAACCAAAATCTTACCAGGAATATAATTAGGTTCCAGCATAAGAGCATTGATAAAAGTGGCTAGAGCTTCTTGATTTTTGCCACATCCTTCCAAGATAATGCCTAATATAATTACACAGGAAAACAAATTTGGAGTAAACCTGTTATTCATTCAAATTAACATAAGAAATTGATTAAAGAGGTAAATGAATTTATTTCTTGCCTTCCGTGTGTAGTGATTCTGCAGCATACTGCTTCAACTCTCTGGCCTTACCCAAACATATTTCTGCATCTTTCCAATATGAAAGACTAGCGTATAAGTTTGACAAACCATGCCAAACGTCAAATTCATTGACTTTATCATCCTCGGTCTATTAAAGAAAAGCCAAAAACAGAACTTAGAAGGCAGAACTTGCTAACCAGGAATTATTATGTGCATATGTTCTTATAATGTAGTTTAAAGGCATTGCAACAGAAATGGAAAACTATAACAGTTGATCAAAGCAACACTGTCTCTTTTTTTTCAGTTTTATCGCTGCATAAAGCAACTCATCCTCCTTTGCAGGGTGAATCAAACCCTCCCTAATGGTTCTCAAAAAAAAAAAAAAACCTCTCCCTAATAAACGAAGTTTGCCTTTTCTTACGAAAACAGAAACAAGAAGATAGATGAAAATATAAATATCTTTTCTAGCAATCAATTACATGATTGACATCCTACAAGAACTGAACTTAACAACATAAACAATCAGAAATTTCATAGAACATGATGCTTCAGGTCTCAACTACCATTACTTTCAATTATTGAAAGATTATTAGGATAAACTACCTCCGAATCCTCGCAGAATCAAAATATTATAGTAAAATGCTTTCACTACCAGTAATTGCTTACACAGGAACTGAACCATCTATATTTTTCTTTCCAGTAAAATTTAACACTCTTTTAAGACAAAGTAAGCAGGGTAAAGCAAAAGTTAGAGATATTACCTGAGTAGTAGCTTTGAGAGGCCCAAAAGATTTCCTTTGGGCTTGAACCAAAGCAAGAAGGTAACGATATGTCTCAATTGCATCCATCGGTAAGGATTGGGAGACCTTTAACCTTGCTTTAAGCCTGAGGAGTGGCCCTTGCTCCCATTTTGAAGTCTCATCCAAAGCCGCATCAGTAACTACATGAGCCTCCGAAAATCGTTGTTGAGCAGATAAAACTAGAGCAAGCAACCTCCAACCTTTTAGCATGGATCCCCCTGTTTCATTGATGAACCGTTTTGCATAATGCAAAGCAGCATTTAAGTTCCTATGCTCTGCATATTGAACGCCCAACTCAAAAATCAAATCTGAATTGTTCTGCTCCAAAGCAATGGCTTCACTTAGTGATTTTAGTGCTTCAGACTGAAGACGAGACCTCTCAAAGTCAGAGGAAGAAATTTTAGCTTGCTTCCCCAAACATAGACCCAACAAGCGAAGACCCACAGCTTTTAAATGTTCATCCTTCCCCTGAGAATTATTAATAGCCCTTCGTGCATATCCAATGCCTTCAGCAGCAATATAAGGATCCTCACTGCAAATTCTGGCAGCCAATAACAGTGGCATGAGTTCATCTGGCCGTTCATGTTTGTGTAAAGACTTCCTTAATAGGTTTAAAGCGTCTTTGTTTTTTCCTGCTCCACTATAACACAAAGCTAGAGAATTCCAACGAACAACACGCGGAAATACTCCAGGCAGGATCTCTTCAAGTTGCTTTGCTAACACAGAAGTCTGGTTACAGATAGAAAGTGCATATGATAGGTGTTCTATCAGTGATGGATCCCATTTTGTTTTACGTAGGGACAATTTTCTCAAAAGGATCATCAAAAGCAGAATTGCCTCCTCCAGATTATTTTTAGGTACATATGAACCTTCGACTTGAACACCTAAACTGGGTGGACCAGCCTCTAATCCACTATAAAGCAGAAATACAGCAAATGCTTTCTGAATTCTTGCACAGCAGTCATTATCCAGGTTCCACTGACTAAGTAGTGCATGCCTATAAGCAGATATTGTTTCTTGATAAGAACCAGATTGTTTCCAAAGCTCTGGAAGGAGCTCCACAGCTCGGCTCACTGTCTCCTGCAGTCTACTATCCACTTGTGCATCGGGTATACCTAGATGGAATATCTTTTCCACGGCATCAAGCACTTTTTTACATTCATGAGCAGCCTCTGCCAAATCATAATCGGATTTAAGCATGAAAATTAGGAATGTATGATATGACAAGTGAACTTTAAACAAGTTGCACCTACCTGTTAATCTGCCAAGCTTATGAAGTGATTTGGCTTTTAAGTATATGGCATCAAGAACTAGAGTAGCAGCATGCTGCGAGACTGAATTCTGTAAGTCGGAACGAGATCGGCCTTTCTTAGGAGGTGTTTTCTCAGATATAGAAGGTTGTAATCGCTCTATGGCTGCTTGTAGATCGATGCCATCAAAAACACGAAGAGCACTTTCTAGATTACCTCTTTGGTACTCTAACTTTCCCAGAAGAGCTCTAGCTTCCTGGAAATGAATATCAAATTTCCAAAATTATATAATACGGACCATCGCGCACTACTCTGATCTGTACATACAGCTGCATACTTAACTATGCTAATGATGGTAAATATACACACAAACGAGGGAAAATAAAGACCTAGACAAGATCAGATGAAATGCTATGAGCCTATGTCTATCATATGAAATCTGCTCTATCACATGTATATTATTCCCGATTCACCAAAGCTTAAGCCACAATCTCACAGTAGTTATAAGATCCTAAGGCCTTGGCCAACAATTGGATTCTTTCACATATGAAATGAAAAGATGATATGCATGAAAAGTTACCTCAAAGTTGAGCGATAACCCCTCTCGTAACGAAGATTCTGCCTCCTGAATATTTCCTTCATCGAGTTTGGCCTCAACATCAGTTGCTTTCATGGAATTCCCATTTGCAGAGAACTCAACCACCATGCCTTCCTCATACTCGCCAGATTCCATCAGGCTGGCTCCCTATAATCTGCTCCCCCACTCTCTTCTCACAATTCAGTTCCGTTCGATTCTTTCACCCATCCAACACTTCAGCTCACATACATTACACACAAAAAGCTGCATCAGAAGCCAAAGAGTTACAATTAGCCAAAAAGCGAAAATCAACTTATGTTGTAACAAACCCCAGCTAACCTCACACATTATGTACATGAACTGGTTGTTTAAATAGCAGTAAAGCTACAACTTTGTACAAAAGCCAGAAGCTTTACCCTATCATAAAATGCAATTCTACCTGCACATTGCTAGCTTGATTCAAATTCCAAAACGTCAAAACAGGGAATTGTGGGGAGGTCAAATGGGAGATCATAACACAGCATTCAAAAGGTTTAATCAACAATGCCAATTGGAAAGTTGGAACCTTTGGATCCAATATCATCAAATTAAGCTGAAAACAGTGAAAAGTTCAAATCTTTGGCCCAGAATTACGGCTATTAAGACAATGCAACACTAAGTTATGAATTCGAGCATTCTGGGCCAAAACCAAGATTCAAAATTGAGTTGCATTGTCATTTTTTTTAATCAAAAAACCAAAGAATGTTTGGAAATGGCGGAGTTGTGATTTACCTTTGGGCGGCGGAGATTAGCAGTGGCACGGCGGAAATTTTCCAGATCAGGGTTGGTTTTGGGTGGCGAATCAGGATCGAGAATTCAGGATTCTCTGTGAGGTTGAGGAGGGAGAAGAGCTTTCTATATGGCTGATCTGAACATGTGTATTATTGTATAACAAAAACTACAGGCATTGATGGGGGAGCTACGCAATATTATACGTTGTGATTCCCATATTTTTTTATTTTGTTTTGGTCTGGTCTCTCTCTGATTATGCTGCCGCTGCTGCTTCTTATTCTGTGTCTTCTCCATTTTTTAGTGAAAGAGAGAATTTTCTTTTTGTTCGCATTGTGACTCAATTTCTACGTACACTTCGTACCTTTCAAGCTATATATGGTTTCAATTTTGGGTATGGTGTTTGTGGTTTGCCTCGGGAGGTCACAGAGGTGATTGATATTTCACATTTCTACCAGGGGCGGATCCACGTTGTGGGCTGCAGCCCACGGAGATTTTTGAGGAAGCCCAAAAAAAATATTAGTAGTAATTTGGCTACAGCTCGTCTTTTCTCACTCTCCACTCTTGCCTACAGCTCGTGAGTCGCAACCGGCGACTCTTCAGCCCTCACAAGATCTCACAGTCTCACAACAGTGACAACACACAACTTTGCATAAGGTAATTGGGCAAATCGATAGAGGAACTCATAAGATGTAAGTGAATTTGGTTTGTGTTTGTTTGTTTGTTGTGATTTTGTTTGATTTCTACTATAATGTTGCTGGGTAATAATTGATTTATTTCTACAATGTATTTGTGTCGCTATTTTCACCAATAATTGTTATTTGCACCATCAATTAGGTCTGCAATTGTTTGTAATTTGGATTTTTCTTTGTAATTTCTATCTGGGTTTTTGTTTTCATGATCTGAGATTGATCCAAATTTATCTATTTGGTTAGGTATTGTTTTGAAGAAAGCAATGATAACTAAAACGGGAAAGAACAATGTGAATGTACCCAATGGGGCATTGATGGATACTCTATTACTCTTGTAATCCTCTCGGCTGATCTTGTTCAAGTTGTTGCCAAGGTAAATTAACCATCTATGTTTGTGTTTCATATCATGTTTACTTCTCGGATTGATTTCGATACGCATCGGAGATGTAGTACATAAAATTTTGTCTACTTTTTTTTTTATGTGTCATTGATATCATCATATATATGCTTGTCCAATACTCTCAATTTCATCCAAGTATGTCTCATTTTCTTCAATTTTGGATTTCAAAACATCAGTGAGTGATTCTCCACTCTCCAGGTCCTCATACTCTACATAAAGATGAAGGCTCAAGATTAATGACTGGTTAGTACAATGACTGATCGCGATAATCCTAAGCGATACAAAATTCTATTTTTATGGCTTACAAATGACACTCCATCAAGAAGTGAGAGTAGGAATGTGACTGAGAGGCGTGAGGATGAACCTCTTACGGGTTATAAATCTCAAAAAAAAAATGTGCGTTACACAATAAAGTACAGTCTACGAGATTTCAAATTCCTGGATCCAGCCTGACTTCTACTGACATAGTTTGTCTATAATCATATGGTCCATACGGTCTAGCTACATTTCTCACGGTTTATGAATCTATGAGTTTATAACTCATTGTCTCACATATTACATTATGAAAATGATAGGAGGCAAACATTTGAAGTCTATGTATCAAGAACATGACCCCGATCACAATCTTAAGTTAATAAGTTGTGAATAAAAAATTATGTTGAATGAAATTTTGCTGGCTAAATTCCTCTTAAAATAAAATGTTGATCGTTTTGTTCAACAACGTATAAATGATCAAGTTTTGTGAGGCTTCATGTTTAGAGACCAAATAGGCAATCTTATCCCAGCCTGCTCAACACATTTTATAAAAAGTCAGCGTGTCAACGAAGTTCCTTGTTAGCTATAACATAATCACTGAGTAGCCTACAGTGCCGATTTTTTTCTTTTTCAAGATGTCTAGTAAGATATAGCCTTAGTAATAATAACAAATTACACATAAGTGATGTTATTTTTCTATTTAGGTAATTAATCTTTTGTCCCATATAAAATTATTTAAATTTTCCACTTTTTTTAGAGAGACCCAACATAAAATACTACTTATGTCTTCTAAACACACTATAATGTCAACACATTAGATCATTACTTCAAAACATTCAATGTAGTTTCTCATCGTTAAATATACTATTGTTGTTTTTCGTACACACTACTACATCACAACGAAAACACTACTATCTGATCAACACTATTACTTTTGTTTCTCACACAGACTACTACATCACAACAAAGAATACTATTTTCTGCCTGATAAACACACTACAATGTATCAACACATTAGATCACTACTTCAAAATATTCAATGTAGTTCCTCATTATTTAACATACTATTGTTGTTTCTCGTATACATCACAACGAAAACACTACTATTTGATAAATACTACATAAACAAAAACTAATATTGTTTCTCACGCACATTATTATATCACAACATAAAACACTACTCTTATTTGATAAACACACTACTTCTTGGACTTTGTTGCTTTGGGTTGCCTTTTTCTTGTTGTGTAGTTGAAATGTATTTCGTTGATCGTCATCTTCATTTTTTCATCTTCACAATTTTGACCAAGAAAGAAGGTGACTTCCTTACTTATTCCAGCCACATTAGCATCCTTCTTACTTTGGGACCTCAATCACACTACCATAGAGGTACAAACATCCCGCCATAGACCATCACACATTCTAAAAATTCATCAAACCCGCATATACTACTTGAGACCTACAATTACACTACCAAAAACTATCAAACATACTACTTAGTTCATCAAATAAATAAAAAATATAGGTCTATAAAAATGCTACCACACACCAGCAAACATACTACTACAAATTAACAAAAACACTACTACATATCAACAACCACACTATTATTAACATCATCATCCTTATCCACATCACACCAATCGAATCCGACTTAAGTTTCTCAAACCAAAACTCTGCACCAACAATCATACAGTATAAAAACCCTAAAATCAGCAACTGAACACCAAGTAATTGCACATGTAACTCTCTTCCAAAAAACTTATGATTTTCATAGATCCCGATAATCGATAACAACAAACATCCTACTAGTATGGATTAGCAAAAACACTGTCACTGGTTAATAAACACATTACCAATGATCATTAAACATACTACTCTATCATCACAGTTAAACATACTACTTTATTCATACAAAAGTTAATGACCTGAACCAAAATGATGTACTTAATGATTCATATTAGCTTTATCGCGAATTTATCGTGAGTAGATTAATAAATGACATTTTAATCAATTTAGAATGACTTAAGTTTCTTCTCAAGAATTAAAGAGAATTTTATTTCGAGATCATAAGCATTTTTGAATTTTTTTCGGATAATTGAGCTAATTTCTACGAATATTTGAAATTAGACGAATTTTAAATAAGAAAAGAATTTTTTATTGGTGATTTGATCTCAGCCGTTGGATTTATCGTTGATTTCGATAAGGTGCTTATGAGTTATAAAGGAATTTAGGGTAAAACCCAAACCATACTTTTCACAGGGCTCGACCCGGTACTCTGGTGACAACCCATTTTGCAACCCGACCTGACCCGTTTGCTCGACCCGCCGGAATCTACGTCGATCAACCACCAAATTTGACGCCTCATGTATGGAATTGAAGATCATGATCTCCATGTTGTGTTTTTGGGATTATTTTGAGCGTTGCAGGTGTTGTGGTGAGCGAATTGTTGAGGTTTTGGCTGGCGGGGTACTACCACCATGGGCGGTAGTGCTCAGACCGAGTTAGACGGTGATGGTAGGTTGAATGGATGGGGTTTTCACTCAGGAGTCGAAACCCTGTGGTTTCGGTGGTCGTCGTGCGTCGGCGACGGCGAATCGAGCTGGAAACCTCGCTAGAGGCCGTCGGCTTTCAAAGCATTTTTCGGCTGATTGACGCTGATTCATTCATAGGGGTAGTTTGGAAAGTGATTGGGCTTGGCGAGAGGAAGAGATTGAGATATGTGGCGCCGCCGTTAGTGGTTGTTGCCGACAAGGAGGCCGTTGTTTGTGGCAGCGATTTGGCCCTCAATGCAGCCATTTTGTGGCACAGTATAGTTACAAAAGTTATAGGCCTCGTTGAGAGCTTTCCAACGAGGTATTGAACGCCCCCATCAGTGCAGTCACAGCCAGAGACGTATGAGACCCACGTGACACCACCTGTGGAGGCATGAAGACCATGCGCCGCCATTTACGGCGGAGCTCCAGCAAGGCAAAAATCCAGTTTTGTTCAGTGGGTTATCTCCTCAACCTTTTGACTATTGATTAATCTAAGGCTAAGTGAATTTCTTTTACCTGCAAGTGTACGGGGTTAAGTTATAGTATTTGTAAGGAAGTCGAGTATCGAACCCACGAGGATTGACCACTTAAACTTCTTAGCTTGACTCGATTAAGCTCCAAATCATGGATTAACTAGACACAAGGCATGACACTAAAACTAAGGCAAGATGTGGAAGTGTATCTCAAGACCTAGTCATTTGGAGACTTAGCATTGCAAGAGATGGTTGAACTACGATGAATGATTATCCAATTGATTGAACGTTTACTACTAACTAAGTTAAGTGAAAACATAAAGTAAGAGCAAAACAAAATGTAAATATTTGGTCGGCTAGAGATGTCGCCACTAGCCAACTCATTGTACCAACTATGTCCAAGTTATGAGTTTAGTCCGATTCACACATGCTTGTACAATTCGTGATTCTTTTGAGTCACTATTGGTTATGAACCAAATCTCCTGAGCCATTAAGGCACTAGAAGTGTTCTGGTCCAACATTCAAATATAAAGCAAACCGAGACTAGAATGCAACTCAATTACGAATCGTATCCTAATCATACCACATGTCTAACGAGTTCAATATGTGTCCACTTATGATGAATGTGAATGAATTTCCTTCCTAAGTCCCTATTAGAGGACATGAAAGTATGTTCTAATGACTTTCCTAATCCACACATTTTAGAACATTAATTAGAATAAGTAACGATTAGCTACAATGCCTCTTCGAGTCAATGTAAGCTTGACCGAAGCTCCTTGAGTCGTTTGGACTTCAAGAAGACTTCAGTTCATGATCAAGCCCAATGAAAACCAAACCTTAAACCTATATTCTCAAATGCAACCTAAGTCATGTTTACATGCTTATCTTCCTTAGGTGAGTGACTAATTCACTTAGGTTCATTTTTAGCTTCCCTAAACATATCTCAACTTAGTCATGGGTAAGACATGAATATGAAAACGTTGAATCAAACCCAAACATGCAAACATACCACAATCACATCACAAACTATCAAACCCATTCACAACATGTAGTACACTAAACCAAATTCAATTCCATAACTCAAAACATAGTTGTATGTACATCAAGCCCTAGCCTTCCAAAAGCCAACTACTCACTAAGCATAATGAAATAGAAAACTAGATGTTCAAAACAAGAAGAGAGTAGAAATAACCAAGGTCCCCTAGCCAATACTCCACCAAATGACTCCAAGGATTCTAGCTCCACTTCTTCACTCCAAGTTAGTACCAAGTCTTTAAGAGGAGGTAAGGGTAGTCCTTAGGATTCCAATGAGTCAAGGGAAAGAGGGATTACTTCCCACTCCTTTGAACTCTAAAGACCAAACCAAACCCTAGAGGCAAATATAAGAGAAGGAACACCAAAAATAGGCCAAAGTGACGGTGTGGTGGTGGAGATGTTCGGCTCTACCCAAAAGAGGGAAGAACTAGTTCTCTAATGGGGGTAGTTACGGAGGTGTTTTGGCCTAGAAAAGGAGGAGAAGTAGAAGAGAGTGCTAGAGGGTTGAGATAAGGATAAGAGGTTTAGAGAGAGACTAAACTATGAAAAATATGAAAGTGACATGTGTTCTCTATGTGTGCAGTGTTGAGGGGGAGCTCGACCCTATAGTGTTGAGGGAGATATTTTGGGTGCAAATAATTCAAATTTAAGCTTAGACATGATCCGCATTTTTAGACTTTAAGTAGTGGTCCTAAGATGACTCACCCATATCATGTGAGTTGCATGTGCATGTCTCCACACCAAAATATCTTTTTATGTGGGCTCTTGTGGGCTTGGGCCTTGAAGTCTTGGGCCATCAAATCTTGACCTGGTCATTGACCGGTGAAGACTCGCCGGAGTTGACCATTGACCACTGGTTGAATTTTTGTCTTCTTCCCGATTTTGGTCATTCTTCTCCAAATGCTTAGGAAACTTGCTTGGCTTCTTCAAGAAGCGGTTAATCTTCATATTTAAGCTCGTTTCCACACAAACTCACCCATTTCCTAGCATGACAAGGAAATGTATCAAAAATGATGCTTTATTCCAAGAAGGTAAGCATTAAGCATAAGGTTAGACACATAATTAAAACGTAATTATGGACCTTACAGTTGTCGGGGTATTTTCTATGCTAGATTTGCATACTCTATCGAATTACTATTTTGAATGATCTTGTTATTGTTGATTCAAGAACCGTGAAAGAGATTTGGGCGAGGAGACTTTCGCCGGACCTCGGAGCTAGCTGTTTACTGTGAGTGAACACTTTCATTTTTTCACAGTTGTTATAGCAAGTCTTTTCATTATTTATACTCAGCTCAGTTTTTAGTTATAGTTTCATTTTTAGTTTTGGAGGCTAGATATATACATACATTCAGTATTGCATCGATGCATTGGTTACTTGACAGACCCCCGAGTGGCTCCAAGGAAGTATCAGCACTTATCCCTTGGCATTCACAACTTCTTTGTGTAAGGAGTCACCAGACGACTTTTGGTGGCCAAAGGTCTAAGAACTCTGGTCATCGCCTCCATTAGCACTTGATACTCGAGAAGGGTCAGGTATCCCCCTCGATGTATCTTTTATTATTTTTACAATATCTTTGACTCGTTATTTTTTTATACCTTCATCAGCGGAAATGCATATTGTTTATTTTGCTCTTTGTGTACTCGATTATTAGATTTTGTCCACTCACTGTAACAGTTTTTTTTGTTATATGCCTTTCCCTGGGCCTTTCGGTTTTCATTGCCCAGTTTGCAGTTTTTATCCTGTGGTTACACGTCATCGTCGGAGGCTTAGAGTTCGAGTCGCTCTTCTTCCTTAGTAGGTTCCTGGCTTACCCTACTAGTCTGTATAATATGGAAATTAGATATCGCTCTGAATTCTGTGTACTAGTTTGCTTCCGTTTATGTTGTGTTCATAAATAAATAGCAGATTTTGTATATTTTGGAATTCAGTATTTAATGTAAGTAGTTTGATAAGTTGAGAAATCCGGATGAGCATCAGTGACTCTCGATTTAGCTTGTGGGATTTGTGTTTAGAAGTGTTTTTTTTTTCAGTGTAGGTTTTTGGTATCCTTTTATTTACGGGGAGGTTAGGCTAAATTTTTGATAGAATTTCTCTATTTTCTTGTGAGTCGTTAGGATTTGATCTCGGTTTACTAGTTAAATCGGGATTGGGTCTTTTCACAAAAACAGTATCAGAAATTATCAAATCCACTACTACCATTATCAAAGTTAAGCATACTACTTCATTCATATAAAAGCACTATTAGAGATCATCAAACCCACTACTACCATCATTACAGTTAAACACACAACTTCATTCATACAAAAGTACTACCAAAGATTATCAAATACACTACTACTGTCATTACATCTAAAAATACTACTTCATTCTTACAAAAACACTATTGGATATCATCAACCACACTATTAACATCATTCTCATATAAAAATACGACTTCATCCATACAAACATATATTCAATTCCCTCTTCAACCACACTACCACATATCTTCATGCATAAACCATAGAACAACAAAAATTCATGCATATATGAAGCAGAGAAGTACCTAAGGTCATAGATGAGTACACTGATTATGTTGAGCGCGACAGTCACGGCGGAGAGAGAGAGAGAGAGAGAGAGAGAGAGAGAGAGAGAGGCGATAGCCGGAGCTTTGATGGCGAGGTGCTTCGACAGTGGCATGGAACGGCGACGACAAGGGAGCGACGACCTGAGGGAGAAGGAGCGAGGCAACAAGCTATCGGTGGAGTGTGACGATGAGGGAGAGCTCGTGGTGGTGAGGGAGCGACGAGGGAAGCCTATGGCGATGAGGGAGACCAGGGAGGGCTAGCAGAAGTAGTGAAGATAACCAGAGAAAGTTCGTGACGACGGTGAAGTGGAGAGGAGCGGCTACGATGGATGTTAGGGTTTTGAAGAGAGAGGGGATGAGAGAGAGACTTGGTCTCGATTGGATTGTGAAATGGGTAAGAAAGTTTGGTCTGGTATAAAAGGATGACATGGTCATAAATATTGTCAATTTTAAGGTTATGTTTGTTAGGATGGTGATCTGATTTGGAATAAAAATGTTGAGTGATTTAATCTAGCATAGATCTTATGCAAATGACCTTATATGTAATTGGCCCTAGTAATAATCATAAATGACATCGAAATAATTATTCTGATTTCTAGTTCAATCTCATTTGACATGTTTGAAAAAGTGAATTTTGTTGCAAATAATTTAGTGCTAAAAAAAAATCTGAAAAACAGAGAGTTTTTCTTGATTTTATTGATGGGAGGTGATTCTCACAATCTCCTTTTCTCTCTCCTCCTTATTCTCACACTTCATTTTTCTCTCTCTCATTTATTATACTATTGCTTTGTCAATCACTTACCAAACTATTCTTAACATTTATCTTCTCAACTTATTTATTCAATGGTCATTTTGATAAACCAAAAAATTAAAATTAAAAATGAAATAATGAAATAAAAAGGAGAGAGAAAAGTGAAGTACGGGAATAAACATGAGAGAGAAAATAGGAGTGTGGGAATCACTCCCCTTATTTATTTGGAGTTTTTGGACTAAGTCTTTTATGTATTTATTTAGAAGCCCCTCAAATCACCCAATTTCAAAACCTCTCCTGACCTGTGAAGTAACCTGATCCCAGTTAAATGTATGGGTTTTCTCACCAGTCTGTCCTGCTCTCTCTAAAAAGATAAGATTTTTGTCGAATATCTCAGACACTCTTCTGCTTCTTCTACTCCCAGTCTCCCACCAAGTCCCCAACTCAAACTCCCATTCTTCCACAAATTCCACAACGAAAGGAGCTTCTTCCAACTTCAGCTATGCTTTAAAAGCACTTTTCCAGACACAAACCCAGAAAATGCCTCAAGCCCTTTTCTTAAAGCCCTTCATTTCTGCTCCTCTGGATAATTGGAGGTATGTTCTTTCTCAAAGTTTCACTCTTTGATAAACCCCTCTTAAACCCTTTACATTTTAAGCGTACCCTTTTCATTTCAGCTTCTGGCTTTGTACTCAAGTCTCTATTTTGTTGCTTATAATCTGACGGGAAAATCTGGGTTCATGGGCTGTAGTCTTTTTAACTGTGAAAGTTTGTGACTTTATGGCTTTGGGTAGCTAAATTACCATTCATATAATGTAGCATGATTTACCATGTTCGTGTACTTGTGCTATGTGTGTAGTCTGATAGCTCTAGATTGATGTGTATGTTTATTTTGGTATTTGAGGAATGACTGCGAGTTTTTTTCTTCTGTTCAGTAAATTGAAAGAATGCACAAATTCTATAGGTGCCAATGTGAAGATGCGTGGGAGACTGAAGGTAGTTTGTATGGGAATGCTGGCACCGAGAAAGTTCTTGCAGAAAAGGAGGAAAGTGGAGGTCTTTAAAGATGCAGCCGACGAGGCTGACCAGAAGAACTGGAGGAGGCTGATGAATGAAATTGAAGAGAAGGGTTCTGCTGTTATAGTGCTCAAAAGCGAAAAGCTCAAAAACAAGACGATACCGAAGGATGTTGTCCTTGGCACGTTGGTTAGATTCAAGCAATTGAAGAAATGGAATCTTGTTGGTGAGGTATGCAGACATGCATTGTGTTCTTCTGTGAAACTTAATATCTTTACTTGTGAGGATGACAAATTGTTGCGATATTAGTGGACGCATATATGCTGACTTGATCCATAGACCCTAGGCTATCTGAAGAGCTGGTGCTTAATTTTGTTTTTATGCTTATATTCTACTTTGTTAGCTGACATCCTTTGTCTTCTAGATTCTTGAATGGCTTCAGACTCAAGACTGGTGGAACTTCAGCGAAATGGATTATCTGATGCTTATAACAGCTTATGGAAAGCAAGGCAAATTCAACAGGGCTGAGAAGATTTTGAGCTTGTTGAATGAAAAGGGTTATCCACCAAGTGTAATATCACATACTGCTCTAATGGAAGCATATGGAAAATGTGGCCGATACAACAATGCTGAAGCAATATTTAGAAGAATGCAGTCTTCAGGCCCTGAACCATCTGCTGTGACATATCAGCTCATATTAAAAATATTTGTCGAGGTAAGTTTTAAAATGCAGACCTTATTTCCAAAGCTTATGCACCTAGTTTGCATTCAATGGACTCTTTGTACCTACCTCATCAAAGTAACTTGAAATAGTAGGGATGCAAGTTTAAAGAAGCGGAAGAAATCTTTGAGACCCTTTTAGATGAGGAAAAATCACCTCTAAAGCCAGATCAAAAGATGTTCCACATGATGATCTATATGTTTAAGAAGGCTGGAAGTTATGAAAAAGCTCGTAAGATGTTTACAGTGATGACTGAAAGAGGGGTTCAACAATCCACAGTTACTTATAATAGCTTGATGTCATTTGAAACTAACTATAAGGAAGTTTCAAAGATGTACAACCAGGTAAATCTTGTAAAAAGGGCTGAATTAACTCATAGAGCTATGTAGAGTGTGCTGAATAGTTTTCTATTAGAGTATGCTTTGAATTTATAATTATAAGGTGGCAGAAATAGCTGCCTGTGATCTGTTGTTTTATATGTCATTGATTGGATCGGATTGCCATTAGATGGAAGGATGAACTGCCCTTCTGCTCTAGAATTCTACTCTCAGTAGTTCCACTGTTAAAGTTCTTTTAGCAAGAGTCATTGCTGGACTTCAACTGCTCATTAAGGATTTTGGTTATATCTCTTTCTGTGATGCGCTTCTGTTCATTCTTTGTACCTATTTTTCTTTTTAGGTTAATTATTGTCTCCCATTAAGAAAAAGTGATTTCATCCAACGAATTTATGCATGAGTTGTTGAGTAATTTCTTTCTTTTATAGTGTTTGTCATCATCAGTCAAAAATATTTTATATCATCTTCTTTCCCATGCTTATCAAAACTGTCTGGCCTTAACCTGTTAAAATGCTACTGAAGTTTATACTGATAATTAAAGTCATAAGAAACTGAAGTAACCTGTTGATCATAGATGCAAAGAGCTGGTCTCCGACCTGATGTAGTGAGTTATGCCTTATTAATTAGTGCATATGGGAAAGCTAGAAGAGAGGAAGAAGCCTTAGCTGTTTTTGAGGAAATGCTTGATGCTGGTGTCAGGTATGTACAGAGGCTATTTGTGTTGTGATTTACAGGCTCAAAGTCATAGTGCACATAATATTAGCTCAACTTATCTAGTCATTACTTAAAAGATATCTTCAATTTCTTATGGATCTGAGATCGGAGATTATAAATAAATAAATAGGGATAAAACTAGACGTTGGCCTATCCGGATGGTGAAGAGTTTAGACAAAAGCCTTACTTGTTGCATTATATGAACCATAGCCTAACATATTGTGAACTTCTCCTCTGCTCAAAATGAAAATTGCTGGTTGCCTTGGGATCTTCATATGTATGAAGCCTAGGGCATCAGTTTCTTGTTCTGATTTTTGCACCAAGCAAATCTGATGGGGAGTAGCTAAAGCTTATCGCCCATATCATGCGGTTGATATAAAGTATAATACTGTTGATTCTATCGCTTCTGCAGACCAACCCGCAAAGCATATAATATTTTGCTCGACGCATTTGCAATATCAGGAATGGTGGACCAAGCTCGGAATGTTTTTAAAAGCATGAGAAGGGACAGGTATACTTTTGATATCTGCATGAGTATTAAGCTAAATTGTGAATGGTGCACTTCTCAAAACTATATTTAGTTGTGAGTTCTGACATATTATCGGTTTAATTAGTGAAATTGTGTCTGTAGTGGCAGTGAATGAGAACTGATCGTGTGCAATCTTATTGGGATAATACATTTAAGAAAATGTAAAGGACGCAAAATTACCCATATCTGTAACGGAAAGATCTCTCACTAAAGAAATTACTGTGGTCTGGATAGTGAATCCTATAAATATTTTGTGTCTTCAGGTATGACCCTGATATATACTCATACACCACGATGCTGTCAGCTTATGTAAATGCATCAGATATGGGGGGTGCTGAAAAATTCTTTGTAAGACTAAAGCAAGATGGTTTTAAACCCAATGTTTTCACTTATGGGACCATTATCAAAGGGTTTGCTAAGGCAAATGATATTGAGAAGATGATGGAGAAGTATGAGGAAATGCAGGCAAGTGGTGTCAAACCAAATCAAACGATCTTGACAAACATAATGGATGCATATGGCAAGAACAGAGATTTTGGAAGTGCTGTTGTTTGGTACAAGGAAATGGAATCCTGCAGGCTCCGGCCCGATCAGAAAGCAAAGAATATCCTTTTGTCTTTGGCAAAAACAGCAGAAGAACAACAATTAGCTAAAGAAGTTGTAGGATACTTGGATAATAGTGGCAATGAACGAGGACTTGGTCACATATTGATCCCTGTTGATGAAAATGATGAGGATGAAGACAACAACGAAGACGAAGACGAAGAGGACGACAATAGTTGTGATGAGGAAATAGATGGCCCTTCACTTGTCATTTCATCATCTGATGATGAACAAAGACATGAATTGACTTATTTAAACGGTAATAGTGAAAAGAACATCAAGGACTTGCTTACAGTGGCTGATTTGTAAAGCTGGGATCTTCTGGTAAAGTCACATTTTTTGGGCTTCATTGTTAAATTCAACTACATCAGTTGAGAATTGATACGTGGGAATGGACACGTTCCACACTACATTTTTGGCAGTTAAGCTAATACACTTATTTTTCCCTTTCTTTTTGATGGTTTTTCTAGTGGAGTTGGATTGTCTCCGGCAAAATGTGCATAGATGGATTTCACTCCTGTATAAATGCGATACTTTTGTCGTGTGTGAGCAAAAGTATGTTTCGGAAAGAAACATATGCAGTTGACTGCAGTATGCTGCTTTATAATGAGCTCTGCTGCATTTTGTTTAAGAAATATGAGGGTTTCTTGATAAATAATCAAAACTGGCTACATCAGATTGAATTTTTACAGGGGAAAAAACAAATATATAGCTCAGTTCTCGTCAACAATGCTATGTCAAAAATCACTTGCATTGCACCACATTAAGCGCTGCTGAAATGAAGTTAAAACTATGATTCTATGAACAACTTTTTCATGTCTACGCCAACCAACGCTAAGTTTTCTTCACTTGCAGATCTCTTCAATCGCTCAGCTGCGTTCACAACCTACAAAACAGAACAATGATCAAAATCTGTAGTAAAAACCTGTCCAAATTTAGTTAATAGCTACTAGTTACTCAGATAATATGAAAATTTCATCGAAACCTTTACAGTTACCTCTGCATTCCAATTTGAAGGGTCAAAACATCTATTTGGATCCTCGCATTCATCAATATCTGATATTCAAGAATTCAAAGTGTGGCTACAGGTAGAAATAATCATGAAACTTTACATTCTTTTGGTGCAAACTTACTATAGAGTAATTTTAAATCTACACAAAGTGTATCCCTGTATGCATGTAAATGGTTGCTAGAAGTTACCTTGGCAGCCATTGATGAGGTAGGGGTTTCCTTGATAGCCCTGTGAGCAGAAACATTGATGAGTACCTGTGCAATTCGTGGTTGCGTCATCTTTCCAATTATTCGTGCCATATATTTGGACAGTTGAGTAGTGATTCAAGGTCCAATCGAGCATAACTGGCATGAACGCAAGATACTGGAGGCTAGTCATATCTATAGCTGAATAAACATCCTTGGTCTACCAGAAATGCTTCAAAGCTGTAATTGAAGGCAGTAAGCTCCGGGGGAATGTTGGTATGGCAGCAGTTAATACCGTTGCAGCTATCAAGTGTAGTAAGTGGGACAAGTGCGCCACCGTTTTCACAGATGGAAAGGCAGCCACCTATTGCTGAACCATTAGAGAGCATCATCCAGGTGACTCCATCACATCCTATTGCAGTGGATCTGTTTTTCTGGGAGTACAGAAACGGGCTTCCACTCAAGTTAGCTGGTTGGAGAGTAGTTGGCTCATGATCAACACAACTTTCGAGCAAGGTAATGCTATTTTTGACGTGTACTGTGCCATCATCAGAGATATTGAGGACCTCAAGGTTCAGCTTGCTAGGGTTTAAAAAGGGTGTGGGATTGCCGGTGGAGTTGTCACAAAGGATTTGGAACCACTCATCTATGTAACAACCTGCTTCGATTCCAAAAGGATACGGGATTGGAACATCACCACAACGTGATGAACAATTGGACTTTGCTATAGGTACTGCTTCTGATGTTAGTGCCAGTATTGCAGTGTTACTCACAGAGCACAAGAACAGAGTGATCATAAGAACTACCGCGCAGGTGCCATTCTGATCATCTTCCTCTTCCCTTCAGTTGTCTATCTATAACGAGTTTACTGTAGCTAATAGGGAACTTGAAATCAGAAAATTTGGCATACAAGTCTAAGGACTGTCACCATTGTGATGAGATTTGTTTTTAAAAGTTTTGTTTGCACTTTCGTAAGGAAACCATTTACGTGGGCTTCTGAATCACGACTACAAGAAGAATTGCTTATATTAGAAATTTCTTTTCTGGTTTCCAGGTTTATATTGTTGCTAGCTGCCACACATGAAAGTAAAACTGAGGTTGATTTGACTGTGATGGAATCAATTTTATATGCCATTCATGTCATTTTATGGGGAAGTAGTCGCTTTAAATCTAGTCAAAATTTCAAATTCTTGCTATATTAATATTAATAGTTTTGGCTTTGTATCTTGATTAGAGTTGAAGCGACTGCTTCATCAGGATATAAACAAAGGTGAAATTTTGTTTAGGATCGATTTAAAATTTTCGACAAGTTAATTAGGAGCCGTGAACGATTGGAATTGGCAAGGAGTTGATAAGAAATTAATGTAATTTGTATTAATTGAGTCCAAGGGAATCCTTGAATCTTCTCTTTTGTCTTTCTTAGTATGATCTACGTGCATTTTTCTAAATCTATAAGGAGCTAGCTAGCTAGGAACAACTGTAGCACAACATTTTTGAAGTCCATGCTGATCAATGTAACAGAATTGATCAGAGCCGGGTAGTTCTTGCCTTCTTGTTTGGAAGTTGGTAAGGATATAACCGATTCGATTCCATTTGATTCGACTCTTGTAGACCAATTACAGAACCTACCTGTTTCGAAAGATTGATTACTTTGAAAGATGGTCCTCACTGCATGAACAAAGACGAAACAAGCGAATAAATGCATTTCGTGTAATGAAATATAGCTATGATATCCAAGTACTTTCATTGCTAAATAAAGTAGATGTTATATCTATTTTGTTGATTGATCACCAGGTACAGTTGTTCGAAATACAGTAGTGCTCTGCTTCATACAGAATGGAATTGAAATGGGATCCCCAAACATTTTGCATAAACGTAAGTCAAGACAAAAGAAAACGCATGCAACGTACCTCAGAGCGTCCCAAAAGCTAATAGTAATAGGTGAAGGAATTTGAGATTTATGATTTAAGATTTCGTTAATTAAGATTCTGCCTTGACAAAAATTGAAACAGAATTTGAGATGGTTCTTGGGTTTCCTAGTCCAAGATGGATTATGTTTTCTTGGCCATATTGGTTCAGGTTTCCATTTTCCAACTCCTACACAGACATGGAACGAAGTACTAATGTGTTCTATAAATAGGTCATCTATTCGTTCTTATACAACCACAACCAGCAAATTCAAGTACCAGTTCAATTCAGCACAACCCAGAAGATCGTGAAGAAGTTTATCTAGGTTTAAAGCCATGAGACCAACTTGTGTGATACTTTCGCTATTTTTAGTGATTCTTGGTTTGTCGTTTTCTTCGGGACAATCCGTCTCAATTGCTTATCTAAACCATCGTGAAATACCAGTTCCAGTACCTCAACCGGAAAGCATTGCATTTGATTGCAATGGCGCACCGTATGTGGGAGTCGCAGACGGGCGGATATTCAAGTGGCTTGGACCACCATATGGTTGGACTGAGTTTGCACACACCTCTCCATACAGAAGAAGAGAGTTATGCGAGGGCTCGACGAACAAAGACATCGAACCAACTTGTGCGAGGCCCCTCGGCCTCAAGTATCACCTCCATGAACATTATTGTGCACAAATATCGAATAGATTATGCGCAAGGACGACTCAGGTCATTTTTTGATCTCATAAGTGTGTTGGCTAAGAACGAACAGATTCACGAGATTTTTCTTACCAATAATGCTCGGTCAGCTGTTACTAAAAATATTCATGAGTCGTACAATACTGGTGGGAATGCATGTAAGTATAGGAGGAACGATAATTCCAAACCTTACAATAACCATGGTGGACATGGATGACGTGGCAATGATCATGGTAGAGGAAAGCATAGTCAGAATTTGACTTGGACTCCCCATGACAACATTCACTACAACTCCACTAAGAATCATTCCAATTCCGGTTCTAGGAATGGTGAGAATTTTTCACATTCTACTTCTACTTCGAGCTTGTCATCTTTCTTTAGATGTGGTTCTACCAAGAACATGCACAAACAATGTTGTGCACCCAAGGATATTCAACGTGCCTACAAGAAGTGCAAGAAATATTTGGCACATGGGACTTAACTTCACTAAAGTTCATGAAATGGGAGATTGCTATGTAGAAAATCTTATAATAGCAGACAATACAAAAGCAAGTCTGGTGACTTTGGTTTTTGAGTAGTCTATGTATTAGACTTATGTCGACTTATGTCTTCGCTATGTAATCCAATTTCGTTTTATTTTTGACTTCGTTTTAGTCATGTTTTGAGACTTTGTTTTAGTCGGTTTTTTTGGAACAAGAACATCTATGATGTAATTTTTGTTGGCAGTAATGAATATTTCTCTATTTTTTGGTATATGAAAGTGTTTAGAATGTTCTATTTCATACATTTCTTATGTATGGCTCGAAGTTTACAATTGTATATGGAATAATGACACAATGATACAGACGGACGAGACACGAAAAAACAATTATTTTGATCTCAGGACATTTTCGACCCGTCGAGATTTTCCTCGACCCGTCGAATGTTCCACTCTGGATCGGTTTTGAAAGGACCCAACCCCGATTTAGCTCCCTAAACCGGAGTCAAATCTCTTCGAAAACACAAACCAACAAAAAATTTTCGAAGTTTTGGCAGAGTTTCGTTACTAACGTGGAATTACCATTACCTGCACACGGAAAATACACTTCATCCTATGCCACAAAAAGCAAACCGTGGGCACCAATCCCATCCGGATTTCTCAATATATCAACAGTAAAGTAAATCAATAAATATATCTATACTTTACTGAAATCCGGTGTAAAATCATATAGCATATACAATAGGACGCTCACAGCGACTTCTAATACATAATCATATACACATACCACAGTAGGTAGAACAATACACCTACTGGATGAAACAAAGTAGCTCGAGCACTATGCCTCCGACCACGACGTGCGACACCAGAGCCTGAACTGCAAACTGGGCACAAAAACCGAAAAGCCCAGGGGAAAGACAATAAACACGTTAGAGTGAGTGGACGAAAATAAATGTCTTTCACCAGTTGATATATATGTAAAATAACATATGCGAGTCTAGGTAAATAAAATAACAAGTACACGAGGTAAAACTCATACTCCTCCAGTGTACTGAGCATGCAAGTAAAAATCCCACGGGGTCACTCATGGACACACACCGTGCTAGTACAGTCAGAATCACGGGATTCCAGACCCACACGTGATTCTAGCCAGAAATGGCCTCGGATCCGGGGATACGCCCCTCACCGGTCTGGTTGGGGAAACGCCCCTCCAGGCGGCCTACCATCGGGGATCAACCGAGAGGCAAAGTGTATCGATACAACAACGTAACCACGACTGTACTCTGTGTAAACCAAATCATAAACATTTCAATGCAAATGCATGAACAACATATAAGTATATGTATACTCGTATATGTATATTCGTATAAGTATAATCGTATAATCGTAAATCACATGCTCATGCAAATCCGAAATCTCATACGCATGCTCAAGTTCATAAATCAAATAAAAGACTCGCAAGAATTCTGTGAAAAGAAATTGTCCACTCACAGACTGGCGTAACGCGTATCGCGTTAACCCGTGATCCGGCGGAAAGTCCCTCGCCAAAACAACGATCACGAACCCTTGAATATTCACAAAGTCCATTATTCAAAGTCATAATCCGACAATACAAGACAAATCACGAGAAACCACCGTGCTCGGAAACACGAAATCCGAATACGACGAATCGTCGAAAATTCATATATAACACCTCAATACCTCGCTTAACTTTCGGACGCTCAATTCGAAAAACGAACCTCTCCACTGCGATCGGAGCGCGATTTCGAGTGAAATGACATGCAATTCGTCGAAAACTACTCCGGGCGAAAAATCGCCGGCGCCGGCGCCGGCGTTGCCTCCGGCCACCGGAAAATCCAATCTGCCCAGAAAAATACATGGCATACATGGTTTTGAAGATCTCGACGATTCCAACAACTTTCCAGTTATAAGTTAAGGCCAATTTTGACCGGAAAACCTCCAAAAATTAACTCAAAGTTCCAAACCCTTAACGGAATTTCAATTCAACGGATCTCTCTCCTCCGGCCACGGCAACCCTCAAGACCACTTGGAAAAGATTCCTTAGCTCAAGGCTAACAAAACCCCTTAAGGTAGAGCCACCAACTCGGCCTCCACGCCGTCACCCCAATCGAACAAAACTCGCCGGAAAATCCATAACTTTGCCGATTCTATTCTCTCTCCTCCGACCACCCCACGGGACGATCCACCTACCAATTCAAAGAAAAGCTCGAGCCCAACAAATCTCGTGAAGAAGTCGTGCCCAAATATGGCCGAAATCGGCCTCAATTTCGGCGAACCATTTCGGCCTCCAAACGGGTTATTCTTGACCCGTGGGTCAACGTGGGTCAACCCAGCTTTCCCGATATGGCAGGTTTCCCAAACAGGAAACCTCTATTTATAGGCCTTTCCCGATTAGGAAACTTCATGTTTATCCATTCCGACGAACTTTAAACCCTCGTAACTCTCTCGTCGTAACTCCGATTTTGATAATTCTCGTGGCCACAAACTCGTCTCGACATGATCTTCAATTATCATCCAAAGTCAAACACATCGGCCAAACGGATAAAAAGTCAACCCTTCAACCAAACACATATTTAATCGACTAAATAACCAACAATCAGAAATAATCACAACTTAATCTTCGTAACTCAGAAAAATGCTCCAGAAGTTCCAACAAACTCGAAATTAAATTCTGAACAACTTCCGTGAAGAAGCCGAAACCAAATTCCCGACCGGTAATTTAGTCGTTAAGAAGGCTGCCTTTAAAACCCGAACTTCAAATATTCATAATTAATTCCTCGGTCGTCCAAATAATGATCCGGAACCGCCCACGAACTCGAAATCACATGTACTACGACTCTCGAGAAGAGACCCAGCTCCAATTCTCGGCCAATAATTTAGTCGTTAACAAGTCTGGCGATTCGAATAACCATCGGACAACTGCGACTACGCAGTAACTCATCGATCAAGCTGATCATACTGCTGATTCTGGTCCGGGTCGTCACATTTTTCACATTTTTTGACCCGTCGAATGTTTGCTTCTATATTGGATTATGTCCAATTTCGACCCATGGAAAATTTAGCTCGACCCATTAAAAATAGATATCGAAAAATCGATATCGGTTTTATCGACCCGTCGAATGTATGCCTCTGGAAACTATTTCGACCCGTCGAAAATATCACTCGACTCGTCAAAAATCGGTATCGGAAAATCAACTTTTACTTTGTGTTTTCTTCAACCTGTCAAGGAATCCTTCGACCCGTTGAAAATGTTACCCAGATATAGTGTTTTTAGATGTGTTTATACATCAGTTTTATTGGAAAATGTTGAAAAAAATTCAAAAACTTAAAATACAACGGTCTTTTCGATCGGTTAGATGTTGTTATACATTAGTTCTATTTTAAGTATTATCATACCATATCAACACTCAACATGATTGACTTAAAGTATTCACCCGTTGAAATCTTTAAGTATTCACCTAAAGTGTTCGCTATGTCTTGGATTCAAATACGGTTTGATTGACATCATTTAATTGATATATGATGGCGAGATTGAGTGTTACTATTCGAACCTTTCTCAAATTGGAACACATTTGTGCCAACATTTCTCACTTAGACATAACATTGAGAGAATGGAAGACATTTTTGTGTCTAATCTCCGTAGAATGCTGCCAACGGCGCAATCTGGAGAAGTTTATGAAGATTTGTAGTGGTTTATATCTTACTACGGTTTGGATCATTGTATCCAATGCTGTCACTTATATTACTATGTGTAACTTAGCCTTATATAAGGTTTTGCACTGTGATGATCAACCTATTGAGAAATTCTCATGGTCATCTGTTCTTAAGAGTAAAGAAGCATGTGAGAATATTTAAAACCATTGCTTTAGATGGGGGAACTGAGATTACTCCACTCGGATCAGGCTCGGTCTCCAAGACGAGTGCAGCACCATCCCGGCAACATATCGCTGAGGCGTTGTGCGTTATCCCACAAGATTCATGTGTTGTAATCTTTTATGCACATTACTCATTTTGTAAAGCTTGTTTATGTCTGTAATGTTGTAATATTTTGTTAATTACACATCTTTCTTTCTCTATAGATTCCAAGAATCTATTTGTGGATAAATCAAATCGATATGCGGACTATTTCTATATGGTTCTGATTGACGCATCGATGTATCGGTCACACGTCTTTGCTATCCACATGCTACACTGCATTTCAAAACCCTTATCACATATTATTAAGGTTCATGTTCACCACCCGAACAATTCAATCCGGTCATTTAGATTGGTTTAATACAGAAGAGTTTACATCGAAATATTTTGTTGATTATTGCATATTGATTGTGATTGTTGTTGAATATCCTTGTTCCCCATATTCTTTCATAGAACGGTTTTAGCAGAGGCAAAATCAAGCGGTTAAAGCTTGTGGCCAGAACTATGGTAATGTATATTAATTTACCGGTATCTTCTTGGGGATATGCAATATTACATACAGCTATGCTTATAAGCTTGATACCCATAAATTGCCAACCATTTAGTGCGTACCAGTTGGTAACTAGATATGAGCCTGATATCTCACATACGCATCTTTGGTTGCACAGTATATGTGCCTACTATACTTCCACTGCATAGAAAAATGGGTCATCAATGATGATTAAGCATCTATGTTGGTTCTCCAATGATTGTCCGCTATTCCGAACATTTGATAGGAGATCTCTTTACTGCTAGTTTAGCAGATAGTCACTGTGATGAGACATACTTCCCGCTGTTATGGGGAGATAAGAATGGTTTTATTCTGGATTAACGTCAGAAATTGATGTGGTATATCCCCACTATGTCTCATTATGATCCCCGCACATCTCAGTATGAGATTGAAGTGCAATGTATTCTTGATCTTCAGAAAGTAGCAGATTATATGCCTAACTTCTTTACTGATATCATGAAAGTGACGAGATTGGTTATATATGCTGCAAATCCTGCAAGGATGAAAGTCTCTGATATTGGACAAGTTAACGTAACACCTGGGTAATGTAGTGTTTATCATATCCATAGTGAGGGTGTAGTGTCGATCAAAATCCACCGATGAGTTGCTGGTGAAAAGGCAAACCATCAAGGCACAACCATTTATCATCAACACATCGGATTGTTTCTGACTGCAATTAAGTCTAAAAGTCGACATTGAAAAACACTGCAGAACGCCTCAGAGTCAATGACGATGTCAGTAAACAAAGAAATCTCACAAAGTGAAACAAATGCTAGCGTTATTATGGATAGTTCTTCCATGTTCATTGATGGATGTGTTTACTTACTCCGTTGCTCAAGGATTGAAGACATTGAAGTGGAACATTGCTCTGTTATAGATTGTCAACAGTTAATGTAGAGCAAATTGATCATTATGGAAAGTTACAATCTAGGCTGAACTAGACTCTCTTACAAATGACAAGTTTTCGGTATGGTAATGATATAACCATCGAATGGTATACCGGTTAGATACAAATGAGTCTATGTTTGGAAGAAAAATGAGAAGAACTTGTGGCACAAAGATTCTCTCAATGCCCTAGTATTGATTATGAGGAGATGTATTCTCTGGTCATGGACATCATTGCTTTCCGCTACTTTATCAGTTTGGTAGTGTCCAAAATACTGCGTATGCAGCTTATATATGTGGTTACAGTATATCTCTATGGGGATCTTAATTCAGAGATATACATGACAGTGTGGAATGACATAGTTCTACCCAAATCAAGTAAATCTAAACCATGGAGTACTCATGTGATTAGAATGAGACGTTCACTATATGGATTGGAATAATCCGGTTGGATGTGATATACACGTCTTAGTGACTACTTGATTGGGAATGGATACAAGAATGATGATTTATGCCCATGCATGTTCAATAGATGAACAACTTATCTGAGATAATAGACCTTGGTAAGACTCGATTAAGTCTTGATTTAGAGACGGTACATCGAGTTGGTTGAATTCTTATTCACTAGTTTACTTATGTCTAAATCAGGCAATAGACAAAGCATACCCTATTAGTACACCAATGGTTTTTTGCAGTATGAAAATCAAAAGGATCCATTTCATCTGAAAAGATGATGATGAGGAACTTTTTGAGCTGAGATTCTATATCTTAATGCGATTAGAACTGAGTTGAATTTAGCTTAGTACATACATCCAGACATTGCCTTCTCAGTATGCGCCTAATCAAAGTGTGATGACTCGGACCAAAATTGGTATAGTAATCGGCTTAATCTGTGAGTTTTACGAGTAATTGAGATTTATCGTAATTAATCGGATATGCAACTTCGTACACGACTTAATTTTTGGACGCGAAATTGATTAGGGTTTGTTCGTGGGAAATGTAGAGAATTTGATTTCGAGTTTGTGGGAGCTTTCCGAGGATTTTTCGGATAATCGAGGAATATAAAATGAATATTTGAAATTATCGCCGAGTTAGTCGTGTTTATCCGTTTGAGTTTGAGTTATCCGAAATGTGGATAGAATTGTTTCGCGACGTATAAATAGCCGAATAGTCGTAAAGTTGTCGCAAAAGTTTGAAAAAGGGTTGTTTGACCGAGTTGACTGATTCTGGCCGAGTTGACCGAGTCAACCCCGCGTTGACTCACTGAGTCGCGACTCGCCGTCGTGGTGGCTGCCGGAATACGGCGCGGTTGCCGGATTTTAAGGTAGGGAATTGAAGCTTATGATCTATGCTTCCTTTTGATATATGTATTGGGTTGTATTGTGGAGTTTTTGGCTTGGAATTTTGGAGGAGAAACGGTGAGATTTCAGGGGCGACAGACGGCGGTGCTCCGGCCACGGTGGTGGCCAGAGATTAAGGGGGAAAGGCTTGGTGGGCCACAATGATGATTTTGGGAGTGGTCTCGAGGATCGCCGTGCGTCGTGGCCGGAGTTCCGGTGGTGGACCGAGTCGCCGGCCGGTTTGAGATCCAAGGAGATTTCGAGCTGTTTTCTGGCGGATTACGGCGAATTGGAGGTTGAGGTAGTGGAGAGAAGTGTTGGGCTCGAGGAGGAGAAGAAATCTGGGCTTTCCTCGCCGAAAAATCTCTCCGGTGACGGCGCGCCGCCGCCGGCAGCGACGGTCAACGGTGGAGCTCCGGCGAGGCGTTGACTTTTTGGATTTTGTCAAGTTTTATGCCGTTTTACTCGTAATCGCGCCCCGATCTTCGTCTTGAGGTTTTCGAGTTGATTTGAGTAGTGGATTTTAAGTCAAGGGTTTATGTGGAGTATTTGGGGATTTTCGACAATTCTTTTGTATCTGAGTTATATATTTCCGGAAATTGTTGGTTTTCGAGGTGTGGTTCAGAGTATTAAATTGTGATTTTGATCAGTGATATTTTGTGATTATTCAGGGGATCGAGATAGTACGCTTGGCGAGGGATCTTCCGCCGGATCTCAGGATTAGCGCGTTGCGCGCTGTGCTTGTCTGTGAGTGGACACTTTTCTTTTCACTGATTGGTTGCGAGTCTTTATATTACGTTTTATGAGCATGAGCATGCACATACGATTATGAGTTATTCGAGCATGTGTTTACGATTATTCATTTACGAATATACATCGACGAATATGCTTATATAATTACGTATTACGAATATGCATTCATATTACGCTTTATATATTTGCATGAAACTATTTATGTTTTGGTTTACATAGAGTACAGTCACAGTATATATTGTTGTATCGATAGATACACTTGCATCCCGGCTAATCCCCGAGGATGTTTACCGGGGGAGGCTGTGACCCCTGACCTGAGGCCTTTACCGGGGGGGTGGGGGTGGGGGCAGACCTCTGACCTGAGGCCTTTCTGGCTTGAATCATGTGTGGGTCTGGGATCCCGTGATTCAGATTGTACTAGCGCAGATGTTTCCATGAGTGACCCCGCGGGATTTTCGATGCATGCTCTGTACGCGTGAGGAGTTAGAGCCTCCCTCGTATACTATATTATTTTCATTTATTTTGACTCGCATATGTTTTTATAACATAAATTATTCGGCGAAAGACATTTATTTTCATCCACTCACTCTAACGGTTTATATGTCTTTCCTTGGGCTCTTTGTTTTCAATGCCCAGTTTGCAGTTCGGATTCTGGTGTCGCACGTCGCAGTCGGAAGCTTAGAATTCGAGCTACTTTTCTTTCTCAGTAGGTTTCTTGTTTAGCTTATTGTTGTGTATTTATGTATATATATACTAGAGGTCTCTCTGAATACTCTGATGTTTATATTTTCATTTGATTTTCCCGGATTTCTATAAAGTTACAATTTTTGCTTATTGCTTTATATTATGATATGATTTTGAGAAATCCGGATGGGATTGGTGCCCACGGTTTGGCTTTTGTGGCATAGGATGAAGTGTGTTTTCGGGTGCAGGTTAATGGTAATTCCGCGATATAGTGAAACTCTGCCACAATTTCTATGGTTTTTGGAAGTTCGTGTTTTCAGAAGGGGTTTGATTCCGGTTTAGGAAACTAAATCGGGGTTGGGTTCTTTCACAAAGTCATTAGAATGGAGTAAAACAAATCTTCAGGTACTTGAAGTGATCCATTGACTTGGGACTATTCTTCCCTTACAAAGAATACAGAGAGAAACATGAAAATCTTGGTAAAGGGATAGTTGAATCGCAGCATTTAAGTCCTGAGTATTTCAATCCGTTGAGCATATCTCTTGATCCATTGAATGTGATGAACTATGATAACCCGAAGGGGTCCTTTGACCCATCGAGAAATGGCTATGACTCATCGAAGCCGGTGTCCTGGATCGGACAGAATCATCTGTTCGACCCGTCGAGTGAGAATTTTGACCTGTCGAATTCCTCTCTTGCTACGAGCAATTTTACTACAATCCCCTTATACCGAAACACCGGTTGATGTGTGTGTCGAATTTGTTGATATTGGGTACCTCTATAACCCATACATAAATGATGTTCCCATACAGGTTATTCATCATGGGAAACATGGCAATTTCTTGGAGAACAACAAAGTAAACCATTGTTGCTACTTCCTTGAACTATTCTAAAGATTAAAGCTTCCTATGAAGCTGTTGATGAGTGTGTCTGGTTTAGGACAATAATCCAAGTGAGCCAGGTTGGTTCCGTTGATAATGTTGCTGACTTGTTTACCAAGTCATTACCGAAATCTAAATTTGTGAAACATGTGAGACGCATTGATATGCGCAAGTTATCTAAACTTCATGACAGAGTTTACAGTTAGGGAGAGTTATATTTCTGTAGACATCAGGGGGAGTCTACGTCACATATATTGCTGACTTTTGTAGTTGATGCGTTGTACTCTTTTTCCCTTAGCCAAAACTTTTGTTTTACCCATGAGGTTTTTGTTTGCTTGGCAAGGTTTTTAGTGAGCCAACAAGTTATGCATCATTCCTTAGGCCATCGACACAAGAGGGAGTGTTTAAGGAGATTTATTTTCCGTAACTTTCAGTGTGTGTCTTGTCCTAATTAGATACGGATTAGTATTGATATAGATATACTACAACAACAAAAAGTCACTTGCGACGGCACATTGTCGTCGCAAAAGCTCTTTGCAACGACAAAATGAGTTTTTGCGACAGTAACCTTTCTGTTGCAATTGGTGGCGATGCAATTGCTATTGGCGACAGTTTTTACAGTTATCTGAACTCTATTGCGACGGTAAAACTTTCCCGTGACAAATAAACTCCTTTTGCTATGGTAGATTTGTCGTCGCAAATTTTGTTTGCCGTAGTGCTGTTTTTTTTTTGCGATGGTATTTTACCGTCGCAAAATCTGTTTTTGCCAGAGAAAAAAAAATGGCTCCATTTCTTTGCGACGACACCTTGACCATCGCAAAAAATTGGAGCCGATCTTGTGCAAATCTACTAGTATATTAACTCACTGTTATCATTAATAAAGTATACATCTACATAGTCATTCAAATTTACATGATCAACTTAACTGAGATGCTAAAACTAGAATTTTCAAAAGTAAAAGAAAAAAGAGCAACATAGCATCCCCTACGGCTAGTTGTGAGTTGTCCACTCCCTTTGACTTCAGTGGCTGGTTTGGTCTTGAACGGCTGGAAAAACACCTCATCACCTTTTTTATCCCTGCCCATGTGTAATGAAGGATTTGCATATATGGAATGAGATTTTGAAATCACATATTATGTAATAGATATATCCTTGATATGAAATCTCAAATTTACTTTCTTAGCAACTATTTTTTTTAAAAGTAAAGGAAGGATCAGTATCAGAATCTTACAGCCGGTTCAGATTTGACATCAGGAAACTCTGGTTTGAACCTTTTACAGAAATCCTCACCACAAATACAGATCATCATCTCTTGAAAATTTCCAAAATGCAGTAATTAAACCTGCAAAAGGCAAACACATCATCATTATCTTCATCTTTAAACAATCACAGATCTTAAATTCACACTCTTTTTCCCCCCAGTGTAGTCCTCATCGTGAAATAAATTAATAGACCATGTAAAAAAAACTCAACCCTCTGCAGTGCTCACAAATCATATTTGGCTTCTCATCAACCCAATGTATAAAACACAAGATATTGAACCTAATTATGGTAAAGCAATGCTTCATTTGCAAACATAGTTGAATCAAATTTCATGTGAAGCAAGACCCTCTCACACCTAGGAAATGAAAAGGACACAAAGCAATTTATAAATAGATTAAGGAATTGTTATTAAGATTAATATTGCTGCTTCTAGTCATCTACTCAGTCAAAATGAATACTAGATTAAATAAATACAAGCATGTAGACATACTCAGATTGATTGCTGCTGAAGACTACTCAGAAATTGCTGAAGACATACTTCTACCTAAAACAAAAGTACAAGGAAAGCGTAAATGAAGTAGCCATAAAACATTGCAATATCACTATAGTGAGACAAAGGTGATTCCAAATAGTAGTCACCTTTGAACATGATTGGTGATTCACCGTATTAGTCACGGAGACTTGAGTGAAAATCAACAATTTAGAGTAAAATTAAAAGGTGATTAACTACATTAGTCATGAAAACACGCCTAACACTATTACACTTCTTGGTGGAATCAAGTGGGCAGGTGGTTCTTACCTCCGAATGAATCGCTAAGCAAATCTTGTTAGCTTGGAATCATGAAATGGAACATGAGTATTGTTCTCTACAAGTGATTTATACAATTTTCTAATGCACATATTGATACATTTGGCTTCCTCTAACGTATGTCCCTCACTTCCTGCACCAACAATAATGGCAATGAAGCAATAGTAATAAACATCAAGAAAACAGACATAAATATGATGTCTTTACTATGTTACCATCATGACATAGCCATGTATTTTATCAATCAGGTGCTTAAATCATTTGGGAAAGAAAAGTCACAAACAGCGTTGCTATGCACCCTTCTCATCTCCTCCAGCAGCTGGCAAGGAAATGAAGATAAAACAAAGATATGGTCAAGCAAATCATGAAATTGACTTGTGAAAACACGTACCTAATAAACCAACAACTAACCCATGAATATTGGTAATGGATAACAACTACACATACTCACCCTGTTCTAATATGCACCCATTATCCATTGTTTCATAAAAACCCCATGAAGGACTTTAGGATTTTGGAAAATTGGGGAACTAATTTCTAGTAAGGGAAATTAAAATTTTCGCAAGCTCAGTCGAGTTCGAGGAGAAGTCATGAGTCCTTGAAACTCAACGGAGTTGATTATGGCCAATATAGGAGCTAGGTAAACAAATGACAGGCCCAATATCAAGGGCAATCTTGATCCGAACGACTTGTGCAAGAGAGTGGTGACTCCCAAAACAAAGAGCACCGTGGATACCACGTTTGCAATATCCTTCTACATGCACTAAATCCAGTCAAAAATAAACAATCCAACATTAGTACACACAACATCAAACTTACTAATTGGTGTAAAAAACTACCACTCACATAAGTACCACCCATTGCGGGAACTATGATGAGCAAGATTAGTATTATCGAACCCAATATCGATAGATAATGCTGAAATTCATATAAGCCAATGGGTACTGAAACACATTGTAGCAACAAAACCCAACATTACATCAACATTGCACCACTTCAAAATTTATGAAAAACTATAAAAAGACAATGCAAGTAGGTCAAATGAGTAACTGACCAAGCCTGGGAATATCTCTACGCTCAGACATAATATGTGAATGCCTGGACGCATAGCCGCCATCATCATCATCCCCACCATTTGCCACAACATCAACCACTTCTTCACTCCTCGCTGCCCTATGAATTTGAGACATAAGAAGGTTGGCTAATTCAGTTTGATTTTTCCTTAGGAAGAATGATACGAAACAGAAAAATATACATACCGTTTTTAAATTCAGGTTCCTTGTTAATGGAGAAAGCAATTCTTCTGAATCTCTCGTTAATTCTTCTGGAGCTCAAGGCCGAGCTCAGGCTGTGAATCGAGGCCGAGCTCACCAACTACCGCGACTGCAAGAACTAAGGGAGAGAAAGAGATAGCAGAGGTCGACTGCAAGGTTTTGAGATGGTGCGCAGAGGCTGAGGTGGCTCGAGGGAATCGCCACGCAGGAGAAACTCTTCGGAGGTCCTGAGATGAATTTGAAGAGGGGTTTTATCTGATCCAAGCTCCTCATGCTCGGAAACCCTAGCTTTTGAGGAAGTCGAGCGCGATGGCAGCATGGGCTCACAGAGACGGCGACGTGGACTCGGCAATGGTGAGAGAAGACTCGGCGGTGCGGTGAGAGGTTTTCACGAAACCGAGCTAAACTAGTGGCATCGTGGTCGGTTGAGAGAGAGAGAGAGAGAGAGAGAGAGAGAGAGAGAGAGAGAGAGAGAGAGAGAGAGAGAGAGAGAGGCGCAGATAGATGTTTAATTTTTTTTTTTAACTTTTCATTTAGGGTTTAGGGTATTCGTTTAGGGTTAGGATTTTGATTTAGGTCTAGGGTTTAAAACTTAGAAATTTGATTTTTTTACATGGCAATGTAAATGTGAATCCTACGAGAATGGGAGTGATGTATTTGGTCTCAATTTTTTTTGATGAAATGGCAAATTGCATTTTATTCTAAAGGATAGTATGGTCATAATAGTATAACACTCGGATTGAGGTCGAATTCCATTCGGAAAGTTCTAAATTTTGTACAACGTGTTTAGATTAGTCTCACCGTCTCATCCAATGGTCAAATTTATAAATTGATTAATTGTTATTAGTTTAGCTTTATAAAGATTTTGTTTTCATATAACCAATAAACATTGTAAGTAATATTAGTAGTCATACATGCAATTATCAACATATGAAAACCGAAATGGTGTAATGAGAAATGTGTCCATACATATGCGTCAACCTCGTAATAATATAGATTTTTCAAAAAACTTACCCTCGTTGAAGTTCGTTTAGCGGTCGGTCAATAATGTCAAATCTTACCAAAAGACTAAAATAGTCTTTTTCAAGTATTTTGCTCATTCTCCTATGGGAGGAGTACCTAAATTGATCTTTTAAGGTCATTTTTTTTTCACATAATAAGATAGATATGAGCTCCACGATAATGCATGTGCAAAAATTGGTCTCAATTTTTTTACATAGTGGCAAATCGAGTTTTAATCTGAAACGTTTTAGGAACACAACGATTTAATGCTTGATCGACGTCGAATTCAAGTCAAAAAATTATAAGTTTTTAATATCATACTTAGAGTATTCTAATCATTCCATCCAACAGTCATTTTTGCGTAAAAAATTATTTATCGGCAAAAATAATTTTGCGATGGCGTTTCTTTTCTGTCGCAACCGATGAAACTTTTTAAGAACGGTGTAAAAGTGCAGTCGCAATTGATGTTTCCTTTTGCGACGGTGAAAAATACCGTCGTAATTGATGAATCCTTTTGCAATGGCATCGGTTTGCCATCGCAAAAAGATCTCTCCATTCGCGACGGTGAATTTGTCGTCGCCATTGATAGACATTTGCGATGACAATGAATGCTGTCGCAAAAAAGCGTAGCAAATTGAATTTTTTGTTGTAGTATGCAGAAAATCTCTGTTGTATCGGGACAATTATTGTAACATGTTGTATTAGCCTATATTTAAGGCATTCTATCAATAAAAGAGTTACAGTTTTCAATCTACATATTTTTCTCTTGCAACAAAGATAAAATGAAAAATAAAATAGACTGGGGATAAGATTAGATTTGTAATATTATGAAATGGCAATATGGAGTTAAATTTATAGTGACATGTAATGTCACATAAATTTAAGGACACAAAATTAGGCCTTCCTTAATCCTGTGATGTACACGGTTTTTTTTTTCCTCTAATGTATATCGATCTAAATGGTGACCTTAGACCAATTATAACATACACGAAAGTACAGAAAAATTTCCGTGCATATAATTAAGAATTCAAGGTCCTTATATCACTCCCACCAAGTGCAAGTTCTCTTCACTCGCAGATCTTTTTAAGCGATCGGCAGCTTTCACAACCTACAAAATTAAGAAAGAGATCACGAGTAGTTCAAGACCATCAGAATCAGGCATGTGATACTCTTAGAATACGGTAACATAGCTAAATACTTACCTCAGCATTCCAATTTGTTCTGGCAGTCAAAATAATGAGAGTTATTGTTTGCAAAACTACTCCACCAATCATCCCCCACCAAATACCCTGAAAAATAAAGGCCAATTTAAACAATGTCGCTATTAGCAAGATTTATCGAGTTAATTAGGGAGAGCAGCGATCAAATACTTACAGCTACTCCCATATCAGTTTTGAAGCCAAGAACACATCCGATCGGGAGACCAATGATATAGAAACAAATAAGATTAACATAGGCCACAATGTCTTGCCATCCACTTCCAATTGCCACACCTGAAAACAGTAATTTCCACATAAATGTTACATCTCCAATTCAATTCTAGAAATATAGGAGAATGGTTATCAACTATATATATCCATCTTGATTTTGTACCTGAGAGTATAGGTTGGATGCCATTCAAGAAAACGGAGATAGCTAGCAACGGAATTAAATCAATCACTGCTTGGATAACATCAGGGTCGCTACTAAACAGCTTGCTTAATCCAACTTGGAAGATCAAAATTATTGCAGTGAAGGCTATACTGATGAGAATACTTGTACCGGTCACTACAAAAACTGAAAATTTGGCCACCTTTGGATTACCAGCCCCTAGCTCATTACTCACTCTAACACTGCAAAATTAAACCTAATCCCATTAGAATGCTTCTAAGTCTCCAAATCAAATTAAATGACGTACTATTGAATTAGACTGATCTATCTAGTACTTGTACGTATAATTGTCACAAACCTGGCCGCTGCACTTAGGCCTAACATAAATTGCAAACTCCAGTTCCAGTAATTCATGCTGCAATTGCGAGAACATTTAGCTAGTTTGATTAAAATTGTCACAAAAAAGTTGAATTAAGTAAGTAGGCTGCTGTAAATAAAAGACGTACCAAATGGAAATGGAATCTAGAGAGATTGTAGGGTTGGCGAGGAGCCCAGATATGAGGGTTAGTCCTTGGTTGTACCATATCTCCAAACTACGTAAATGAATCGCCAATAAACGGTTAAATATCTTTCACTGCATGTAAAATATGCACGCATGATCTTAATGTATTTGGCTTGATTATGTAGACTAATTATGTGCAAGTTACACATACCACAGCATGACGGCAGAGGCGAGAGTGATCTTGAAATAAGGCCAGATTCCGTTGAAGGCTTTCCGAGAGAAGCCGGTCCAAGTTTCCTTGCACTTGGGGGTAACAAGAATGTAAATCCCACATAGTATCACAAGTAACCACCACGAAAAACTCAGAGTAAGAGCAGCGCCCATTAGGCCATATTCCATGACATCGATCACCAACCAACTGAGAAGAATGTGAAGGGCGAAAACTCCGCCGGAAATGTAAGCCAAAGGGTTCACTATGTTCTGTGCTTGAAGGAACCTCTGTTGTGGGCAGTTTATAGCAAATGCATAGAGTTGAAGAATTAGGCCACGGGCGAAGACTTGACCTTGCTCTGCTATGTCCTTCGATTGGCCAATGGCGACGAGTATGGGGCATGACCACCAGTACACAAAGGTGAGTAGAATTGCAGCTCCTACGTGCAAGATGATTGCTCTTTGGCATATGATCCCCATTGCTGATAAGTGCTTGGCTCCATAGGCTTGCCCACAAACTGTTTGTACCGCACTTGCCATCCCTAACTTTAAGTTCAAAGCAAGAAATCAAGTATACAACATTATGAGATGTGACTATACATATACAGGTGTTTACGTATGATAATGTAACATAATAAAAAGGTAGGTACATTTGGCCAATTGGGTACGTACCATAATGCCATACGCAAGACCTTGTATGCCAACACTAGCCACCGATGCTCCGGCGAGTTCCAAAGCGCTTAACTGACCACAGAACATGAGAGTGACGAAACTCAACATGTAGTTGAAAACCGAAACGAGGATTGATGATCCGGACAAGAGCCAGAGGAGCCTTGACTCCCAAGCAACAAGCCGAGCCCATAACCGAACTGCCACCCGCGGCCGTTCTTCGAGAAACTCTTCGATTGCGGTGGATGACAAATCTGAAATGCGAGACGTCGGAGAGTCGAGCACATGTAGCAGCGGCTGGTGCTCTCCGGATCCCATGGCTGCTTTTCTACTGATAATTAATTGGTACGTTATACGTACCGTGACCAACTTAGCGTGCGACTGCGCTAGTTAATTGGTATAGGTCGAATGAGTGTGTGCCTTCATATTTATGGAGTAGGCTATTATTGGACTATTATAAGGGACATCTACCGCGATTTGTGTTAGGCACAACTACCAAGGTCATGGTGTGCAAATATACTGTAGCAGATCCTTAGTTTAGCTAAGCACATGCCAACATATAGTCATATACAGCAAAAATGACTTTTCCATTCGAGGTTACCAGAACCATATGTGCGGCTGAGGCTACACTCGGAAATTTTTTACACGACTTTATGTTCTTGACGTGCTCGCTTCTTGATCTATTGGTCATGTACTCTTTGGAAATGCTCAAATTTCACAATACAGAGTGTGCAATTGAATTGAATGGCAGGTGATCGAGCTGAATAGTAGGAGTCAAAGTATGACTGGTTGTAAGATGTAACTTGAGAGAGCTATTCCAACCACCAGGACATCCCAAAATTCAAAGCTTCTGTATTTAGTCATTTGCTATATCTAGAGCTCTGTCTTCAAAGTTCAAACTGCAAAGGTTCTAAAGCTCTCCAATTAGAGCAAATCAATCAGAGCAGTAACATCAGCATACATAGAAATTCATTATACTGAACTCTACAACAGAAGGTGCGTATATAAGGAGGGAAAAAAAAGAATCACTATCATCTGAAGGACAATAGAGGTACTGCGTCTAATGAAGAACCTGTACCACTATCCATATATGATGACCCAGTTGGTATAGAAAACACCTCCCAAGCCTTGGAGATTCCATTAGTCTGAATGACCTTTGGAACGTTTTGTTCAGCATCAGAGTGAGCTTTAGACAACACTTGGATTCCCTCCAACTCCACGGCAACTTCTTTCATTGTGGGACGTTTCTTCCCATTCAAATCTAAGCATTTTTTCGCAATGTTTGCAACTGCCACAATATCTTCTTCACGGCCATCACTCCTAACTTGAGTATCAAGAATATCGAACAGGCGATTCCCTTCCATCGAAACAAGGAAATAAGTTGATAGACTTCTCCATTCGTCTGTGGTTACCGTAGAAATTGGTTTCTTTCCTGTCAAGAGCTCTGCAAGGATCACTCCAAAACTATAAACGTCACTCTTATCGGTAAATTGGCTGGATTGAAAATACTCGGGGTCTAAGTAACCAAATGTGCCTTGTACTCGAGTAGTAAGGTGAGTTTTGTCAATAGCTATAGATCTTGATGTCCCAAAGTCTGCTACTTTGGCTCTGTACTTGTCATCCAAGAGTATGTTAGAGGACTTGATGTCTCGATGGTAAATAGGCACGGAAGCAGATGAATGTAAGTAGGAAATTGCTCCTGCAATTTCCACTGACACTCTTAACCGCATTTCCCATGTGAGCGGAAACTCCTCGTTATGCTGATGAATATACTGAGAAAGTGTTCCGTTTGGTATGAATTCATAAATCAGAAGAGGAACTTCCGTCTCTAAACAGCATCCCATTAACTTAACCACATTGCGGTGGTTAATTTGTGACAGAATGACTATCTCATTAATGAAAGATCCAATTTCACCTCCATCAATTTCTTTAGATTGCTTTACAGCAACAATTTTTCCATCTTCGAGCATTCCTTTGTAGACGGTACCTTGACCTCCTTGACCAAGAATTCTGTCCACATTGAAACAGTCAGTTGCTTTCTCCAAGTCCTTCGAATTGAACAGCTTAATCTTCTCAACATTCACTTCACCAGATGATAGTTGTTGCTCCAATAATAAACCATCATTTTGTTTAAAAAACTTCTCCTTGAGCTTCCTAATTTTCCTTTTCTTTATAGTTTTGTGTAACCACCATGCACCAAGAAGTAGAAACAATAGTCCAAGAATACTGCAGATAACTGAACATGATAACTTATTACTACATTTCCAATTATGCACAAGGAAAAGAAAGTTGCTGTTCTCGACCATAAAAAGAAAAGATTCAAGGTCATACCTATAAAGACCATTTTAACTGGGGATGTGCTCTTGGGGTAGTAGCATTCAGCATATCCAATTTGATTCTAACACACATAGTCTGCAGGACACATCCGGTTTGGAGCCAAGCATTCATCTATATCTGTTTATCGAAAACAAAACACAAAGAATTAATAAAAAAAACAATAATGATAATGATACCAGATTGTTTAGTTTCTTAGCCTCTTGGGCATTAAACACGACATTTGAAAAAGTTATCTGCAGACTAGAGAATACAATGACATCCAAACTATACAGTTACAATCACATCCGAACTATATCAAGTATGATAATTGATAAGGTAATATAGATTTCTCAGGCATTTTCTTTTGTTTTCATTTTATATTCATTCAGAGGAGAGTCTACAGGTCTCACATAATATCCTACTTTAAGCATAGATGAAGGTAGTTAAATAAGTTAATAGAGGTTTACCTTGACACCCGTTTATGAGATAGGGATTTCCTTCAAATCCCGTTGCACAGAAACATTCCAGCCTTGAAGAATTGTATCTTGAAGCGGTGTCATTGTATTGCCGGCAATTAATAGATCTATCAGAAGGAAGTGAAGAGATGCCCAATACGTCGACAATTGAATGATACAAGTTCCACTCTAACATGGCAGGCACGGCATCCATATCCTTGATACTGGCAGAAATATTTGTTGAATTGGTGGAAAACGCTTGAAACCAATCTTGGTCTACCACGAATGCATAATTGCAAGGATTAGTTGTAGACAAAAACTTAGTATCGAAGCTATAGACAAAGGAAGGGATAGCAGTCTGATTGCAACTCAAACCAGAGCAGGTAGTCCAAGTAGTACCATTGGTGGGAGCTTCACACTGAGACGAACATAGAGCCGTGGTTGTCAATCCATCTGAGCTCGAATACAGGCTAGCCTCCACACCGCAACCAATTACTATGAATCTGTTCCTCTAGGAAAACACAAAAGGACTTCCGGTCAAGTAAGCTGCTTGTCGAATCGGCTTGTTACTGCAATTAGCAGAGAAGGTAATCGAGTTGCTGATTTTCAGCGTTCCTTCAACAGAAATCTCCAGCACCTGGATAAACTTAGTGTTGTTGTTCAAGAAAAGCAGGGGCGGCGATGATGACTCGTCGCAACGTACTTGAAACCAGTTGTCAATGGAACAACCTGCTCCAATTCCAAAAGGAAATGGGATTTCAATATCTCCACAATGTGATGGACAACCCGTCTTTGCTAATACCTTCTCTTGTGATGCTGTTGTTACAATACCAGTAATACTAATACTCCACATAAACAGAGTAATGCCAAGTAGCAACTGCAGAACATCCATTTAATTTTCTAGGAATCTTGAATCTAGCTAGCAATATGCATAAAGAAGATAATTCTCAAAGTATCAATCTTGTGCCTGAATACAAAACAAGAGTACAAAGTGTTTGTATAGCATGAGTTGTCCGATTAATATACTTATCCGCTTAAGCAGGAAAACAACACCTACCCGACCGCCCGCAGGACCACCAAGGAGGCTCCAACTTCACTCGCAAGACCGACCCCATCCGAGCGCACACGCGCTCGACGGGCGCACGCCCGAATGTGCAGATCACATGACAGCAAGTGCACCAGTCCCACATCGAAGAACACCACCAAACTCCAAACTCAACCACCTATATATGTAAGGTATTTATTACAGGTAAGATCATCCCATTCACTCAACCCAAACACTATTCACGCGCACGTTCGCTTGACTGTTACATCCAATACACCATCTGACTTAGGCATCGGAGCGTTGAAGGCGGGCCACCCCGTCTTGACCCCTGACCGTCTGTTCATTGTTGTATTCTTCTAACAGCCGCACGCGAACCCGCATACCCGATCACCCGAGAGAAGAGGAAGCGCCCGAAAGAAGAGTCAACCGTCGGAAGAGAGAACCCGCACACCCGAGAGAAGAGGAAGCGCCCGCCCATCCGAACAGCACCAACGTTCGGACGAACAACAAGGAGAAGGAAGTCTACTCGTATTGCTTCTGCCCCATTACGCCCCAGCGCGTAATTCGGTAGAAACAGTTGGCGCCGTCTGTGAGAAACTTACAAATTGCAAACCTCGTATAAACACCACAAAAATCAAAAGTCCACATGCTCAACCCGGTGACTAACGACAGCAACATGCCCGACGGGGAGATGCCGCCAGACTCACAGGGGCGGTATGTACTGGCGACCGACAGGGACGACGGCGAGGAACGCATCAGCAGCCTGGTCCAGGAGTTACGGGAGGCGGCGCTCGAGAGAGCAGAGGAACGCCAAATCCTCCAGAGGTTGGAGGAACGGTTGGACGCGCTCGTCAGCCAGCAGCTGGGGCAGCACGAGGAGACCCAGGAGACCGCCATCGAGGAGCGATACCTGTTCAGCGGGACCAGCGCACGGGCGACCCGAGCGTCCTCACCCGTGGAAGAGTCGGCGCCCCCGACGAACAACGCTCTGATCTTTCGGAGGATGGAGGAGCTGGCAGAGGAGGTCTCGCGCCTGCGCAAGAACAAACTGGTCGGTCAGGGCGGGACGTTCGCCCCCCGGGTCAGCCCGTTCTCAGCGCATATACTGGAGAGGGGAAGGGACCCCCATGCGAAGATAACGAAGATCGCTCGGTTCGACGGGAGCGGAGATCCACGCGCGCACGTGGACGAGTTTCGATCCACCACGGACGGAACCCGGTATTCGGACCCAACCCTATGTTTCCTGTTTCAGGAAACGCTGGCGGAGGAAGCACGGAGCTGGTTCTACGAGATCCCGCCAGGGTCCATACATTCATTCCTCGAGCTGGCGGAAAGCTTTCAGAAGCGCTATCGGCTCCAAGGCAAGTACAACACCACGGGCATCCTCCTCAAGGTCCGCCAGGGGATGGACGAGAGCCTGTCGAGCTACATCAACCGATGGAGGACGCTCGCAAGCACATGCAGGGACCTTGATAAGCGAGTGGCCAAGGTAGCCCTGATGGATAATGTGCTCGCCACCCCGTTCGTAGAGAAACTAGTGAGGAATGAGCATCTCGACTACGACGAGATCATGGACCTGGTCGTACAGAAGGCGTTAGTGGAGACGCGAGTGTAGGGGTCCGCCTCCGAGTCTAGCACCACCAGACCGGAGGAGAACGCTCAGCCTCGACGACCCTTGGACGACGGAGGGGCACCAGCCGGAGGGCAGAAGAGGAACCGGGACACGCATAGGCAGAACTACCAGAGGCCACCCTCCCGCTACTACGACAACCGCCATAACCAGACGAGGGGACCAACGCAGCAGGGCGCCCGTCTACCGCCAGCACCACAATATCGATCGGCGGGGCAGGAGGTCTATGCGGTCGACCAGCAGTCACCCGAGCAGCTTCTCTGCCTGCATCGACACCGGATCCTGCCACCAAACAACATGACGAAGGCGATAGCTCTGACCAGCCGACTCCCGGACGTCTGGTGCGAATTCCACAACGCCGCCACCCACCGTACCAACAGCTGCATTATGTTAAAGAATGCCCTCGAGGAATTGAGGGACGATCAGGTCACCCCTCCCAGGGCGGAAGAGCGACAACGCGAGGCGAACACCGGGACCCGTGGGACTATCAGTACGATATCCGGGGGCAAGCGCAAGGAGGGGACGTCGACGCCCGATCGCTCAAGCAGAGAGGTTCTAACGATCGGGGCAGGGAGAGCGCCCAAGGCAGAAAGGAAGGAGACGCCCACTATTAGCTTCATAGCGAGGGACGAGGAGGGAATCCCAAAGGACAGCACCCTGCCATTCGTGATCGACGCGATCATCGACCGATTCCTCGTGAAGAGGGTGCTGATCGACAATGGGGCGTCCGTGAACGTGATCTATTTCGACGCGTACACGACGCTCGGAAAGCCCGCCAGCAAGATGACACAGGACCACGAGTACGTCGCCAGCTTCACAGGCGAGACATCGTACCCAATCGGGAGTGACAGCCTCCGGGTTGAGATTGGCGCACCCGACTCCCCACACAGCGAGATCCGAACGGACTTCATCATCATGGACACCCCCTCCCCCTACAACGCCATACTCGGGAGGCCAGGGATCTGCAAGCTAAAGCTGATCGTCGCAGGGCATTTGCTCTTGGGAAGATTCCCAACCGAGCATGGGATCGGACACGTTCGGGGATACAATCACGAGGAAACCGCACAACCCCGGGGCAGGCAGGAGGTCCTCGCCTTGGAGCCCACGGATCAAGGGGTACGATCCACGCACGAACGGCGAGGGGCTACGTCTCAGCAATAGACTGCTGGAAGGGCGAGGAGACATGCCGCCTCTCCACGAACGCCTGATCGTTCAGCCAGCGCACCCGGGCTCGATCAATCCAACTGGGGGACTGGGAGGCAATCCAACAAGAGATGGACACCCCGTCCGCGGAAGGAAGCGCCAGCACGTTCTACCTCCGTGATATGCAGACTCGACGACTACGGCACCCGTGAAACGTCCAGCATTTGGGGAAGTACTTTCATTAGAATCTTATTATGTTGTACTTTTGCTTATACTTTTTCCATCTATTTATGTTGGCACGCCCATTCGTCCTTACCCCGCCCGCCCATCTACTCGGGGGACTGGGGATAGGCCGCTCGCGTGAATGTAACACTTGGTCAAAATCCATTCAAAGCAAGGAAGTGGGCGCACGTTTGCGCGAGTCATTCAAAAGATGCAACAACAAAAAAAAAATTCAGACCAGGCACACATACGAAAAGAAATACTTCATTAATGAAAGGCACAAGGCCCGACTACAACAATATATCCCACTACAAAGAAAAAGAAGAAAAATCCTACACTACGCCCCTGTATCAACATCCAGCTCCTCAGCCTCCTCCGACGACGCCACCCCAACAACTTCCACCTGCTCGCCCGGATCCATCCGCCTGATCACCGGCTCCACCTCTCTCTCAGACGCAGGAACCTGAGCGCCCGCCCGTCTCTCAATTTCAGACGCCACGAATGCTTGGTACTCCTCCATCTTCAAGAAAGGACCCACCGCTGCCTGGAACGCAGCCACCTGTTTATCCACTTCCGCTCTGACCAGTTCGCGGAGCTCGTCAGACTCCTTAAACGTCGCCACAGCATCCATGCGAGCAACACGACCAGCCTCCTTCAGCCGGGACTCGGAGAGCGCCTCCCGGGCGGCTGCTTCAACACGGACGCGCTTTAGCTCGGCGCGCATCTACTCCACCTCGGCGCGCACCTGCTCCACCTCGGCCACGGCCTCATCCCGTTCGGACCTTGCCCGAGCTTCACGGGTAGTAGCTTCGGTAGACCGGGCAGTCGCCTCCTCTGCACGGGCGGTGTACCGCTGCGCCAGATCATTAGCCTTCCCCAGCCTAGTCACCAATCGCCCCACCACCAACCGGTGCGTCCGTGCGTCGGCCCTGAGGTTTTCAAGTTCCGAGGCCTCCCGCGAGCGGACGCGGAAGACCTGATGCATCAGGCGGGTGCACGCAACAAAGGCCGCATCCAGCCCGTCAGGGCAGCATTCTCCAGCGGCTGCAGCAGGGACCCAAGCGAGGCAGCACCATCCACCAGCGCACGGCGCAGAGCATCCAGAACATCACCACTCGACCCAGGAACGGGGCCGGGAGAGGAGTCTTCCGTCCGCGCCCGCTTCTGCGCACGCTCCTCACCTTCCCCTTGCTCCAGAGATTGTGGAGGATCCGAAGGCGGGAGCACGGGATTTGGAGAGCAAGAGTATCGTGGAGGACTTGGAGGTCGACTCGAGGACGGGGGCGCGACGGGCGCACGACTTGAAGACTGAGGCGTATGAGCAGCCTCCCGCCTGTCCCCGACATCATCTCGCTCGGACTGGCGCTGATCACACCCCACCTGCTGCTGTTCGCGCTCCGCCCGGGCCTGGGCCTTGGATCCACCAGCATTACCCGGTGGCGGGCGGGGAACATCTGCTTGCGGCCCTCGAACGGGCGGGGCAGGGTCAGCCACATTGGCAACAGGGGTCTTGGGCTGGGTACTGTCCCCCTGGACGAGTACGCCACAACCGTCATCCGCCACCTTGTGGACCTTCGCGGCAGCATCCCGCAGTGCCAACAAGCGGCGCTTGAGCGCTCCATCCATATCGATGGCCTTGCCCTTTGACATCTCAACTGCACAGACACAACAAACGGAAGGTTAGCGAACAGATACAACACCGTAAAATTATCCTATTCCTATTTTCTGGTAGAAAACTACAACACACAGCCCATGCGGTCTGGCGGCACGCGTGCGCCCATTGAAATCCCAAAGGCACGCATGCGCCCAGCGGGTACTCGTTCATCTCGAGCGTACGGAAGGACTGGGGGACTCGACCTAACGGGGCAGAGTGTCGAAGACGGAAGCAACAGGGGACTCCCGCCCGTGCGGGGTGGTCCAGCCCGTTCGAATGGAAGACATTGACACCACTCGAACGGAGGCAGACTTGGAGAAACGCCAGGATATATTGGAAGAACGGGCGGAAAGGCAACACTTAGCAAAGGAGAGTAGGGGGGCAAGCCACCAGAAACACCAAAACACCCACAAAAACTACCCAAAAACAGATCAATCCCACCCACCTCAAGAACATGCCCTGTTCTTGAGATACCAAACCCAGAAAAACCCAGAAATCATGACGCCACCCAAAAACGAAAAACAACAGAAAACGGGATGAGAGCCTCACCAATTCGGTATTTCATGGTGGAAAGGAGGAATGTCGACGAGGGAACTCCGGCAAGAAACAAAGAACAGCAGAAATCAGAGGGGAACAGTGGGCAAAATAGATTTTTTGCTCAGTTTCGGCGAAGTATGAAAGTGATGGAAAAAGACGAAGACCAGAGCCCTACTTATACTGATCAGACGGGACACACGAACGAACGACAGCCGTCCATTCTCGCATGTCCACCGTCGGATCGTGACGCGTGGACCAGGGCGGTTTACTTACCCTCCTAAGTAACTGTGCCAATTCTTCAGCTTCCCGCCTCGATTTCAAACCCTAGCACGGTCTCCCACAGCCCGACACGTGGCGTCCATGCAACAGCCCACGCGCCGGACCTCTGAGCTCCAAGCAGTTATCACATTCACCAGCGTTTAATGCCCGGCCCACGCCAGCATTAAATACGATGACTCACATTTATTACACAACGGCTCCCGAGGAGCAGTCAAAAGGAATATCACCTCGAAACATCTCGTCAAAGCGCCACCAGATCCAAGGCAAGACACACCACGCACACATCACCCCCACGACCAGTAAACGAAGAGCACCCGCGCACGTACAAACAAGTAAACGCCGCCACAGGCGTAGGGCACCTCCCCCCGTGCGCACACCGGTAAGAACTGGCAAGCCGGATTAGGCGGCAACAGGCATGGGGTCCGCCCCTTCTTTGCGCGCGCTAAGACCGATGGGCGACACGGGCGTAAGGTTCTTCCCCTCCGTGTACGTAACGTTACCAATCCCAACTCAGCCCTAGCAGAGGCAGGGGGCCCGTCCTCCCCTTGCGGACTCTGAGGCTAATGGGCGACGGATGTGGGGTACGTCATCTCCGTTCGCGCAAGTACAAGCCGGATTAGGTACCAGAGGCATGGGGTCTGTCCCCTCTCTGGGCGTCCCAAAATCGATAGGCGGCAACAGGCATGGGGTCCGTCCCCTCTTTTGCGCGCGCTCAGAGCGGCACGGGCGTGGGGTTTTTCCCCTCCGTGCGCCAGCTCAGCCCTAGCAGTGGCATGGGGCCCGTCCTCCCCTTGCGGACTCTGAGGCCAATAGGCGACGGATGTGGGGTACGTCATCTCCGTTCGCACAAGTACAGACCGGATCAGGTACCAGAGGCATGGGGTCCGTCCCCTCTCTGGGCGTCCCAAAATCGATAGGCGGCAACAGGCATGGGGTCCGTCCCCTCTTTTGCGTGCGCTGAGGGCGGCACGGGCGTAGGGGTTCTTCCCCTCCGTGCGCCAGCTCAGCCCTAGCAGAGGCATGGGGTTCGTCCCCTCTCCTGGCGAACTAAAATCGATAGCCGGCAACAGGCATGGGGTCCGTCCCCTCTTTGCACGCGCTAAGCTCGATAGGCGGCGCGGGCATGGGGTTCTTCCCCTCCGTGCGCCAACTAAGTCCTAGTAGGGGTGTGAGGTCCGTCCCCCCTGCTAGGAATCTTGAATCTAGCTAGCAATATGCATAAAGAAGATAATTCTCAAAGTATCAATCTTGTGCCTGAATACAAAACAAGAGTACAAAGTGTTTGTATAGCATGAGTTGTCCGATTAAGATACTTATCCGCTTAAGCAGGAAAGCAACACCTACCCGACCGCCCGTAGGACCACCAAGGAGGCTCCAACTTCACTCGCAAGACCGACCCCATCCAAGCGCACACGCGCCCGACGGGCGCACGCCCGAATGTGCGGATCACATGACAGCAAGTGCACCAGTCCCACATCGAAGAACACCACCAAACTCCAAACTCAACCACCTATATATGTAAGGTATTTATTACAGGTAAGATCATCCCATTCACTCGACCCAAACACTATTCACGCGCACGTTCGCTTGACTGTTACATCCAATACACCATCTGACTTAGGCATCGGAGCGTTGAAGGCGGGCCACCCCGTCTTGACCCCTGACCGCCTGTTCATTGTTGTATTCTTCTAACAGCCGCACGCGAACCCGCATACCCGATCACCCGAGAGAAGAGGAAACGCCCGAAAGAAGAGTCAACCGTCGGAAGAGAGAACCCGCACACCCGAGAGAAGAGGAAGCGCCCGCCCATCCGAACAGCACCAACGTTCGGACGAACAACAAGGAGAAGGAAGTCTACTCGTATTGCTTCTGCCCCATTACGTCCCCGCGCGTAATTCGGTAGAAACACAAAGCAATAGAATGCGTGCTTAAGATAAATGCAGTGTTCAATGGAGAGATTGCAGCAGCGTGTAAATAAATAGGGTCTAGTTTAGCAACCATTCTTGACGAATGACGACCTCAACCCATTAAAAAGTGTATATTTGGTTTGCTGGGACTTGATCAAAGAACCTTGGTCTTAGTTTTCATTCTAAATAATCTTCGAAAATACCTCAAGACTTGGTCAAGACAACATGAAGCCAAACAAGTCAACTTTAAACCAGCAAGTAAATAAACTGCAAACGCACTTGTTGAAGGCTTGAAGCCAACTCAGGTCAAATGGATGGATGCCCAAGAGGCCAAGAAGTCAAGAAACCCAATATAATGATCCAATGAAAGAACTAAAGCAACCCTCTTTCTGAAGCTTAGGCCCTTCAAGAGTCTGATCCACAAGAATCCCCAACCTCATGGAACTCCATTTCACTTTGATGACGGCGAGGTCTTGGTTGGACAGAGCTTTATGTGCTTCCTTCACACCAATTTTTCTTGGACCAATCGGTGATTTTGATTTAAGCAGCTCCTGACGATGATCAGAACAGTACATTCTAATATCGTCTGTAACATTGAGATGACAATAAAACAATGTCACTAACCTATTAAACATTAACCTTCCATGTTTTTTATTTTTTTGACGGCTAAAAACGGGAGGTAATATATTGACAAATGCACAATGTACAAAGCACCCACCATAAGGTAAGGGAGAAAAAATCGCTGTCAAGCTAACATAAAAAAAATCCATACACTAATTCACGAATATTGTACTAAAAATTAGGCACAAAAGTAACCGAAAAATTATCACGCGAAAATTAATCAAACACTAACACGGATAAACTAATGTAATGCTCACTTAAACTTTCTAAAGGACACCCTTATCTGAAATTGCAACAAAGTAAAGATCCACTCAGATCCCATATCATAATCCAAAAGACCAAAACCCTATCTCAAGGATCCCAAATTCCAAGCCCAACTATCCCAATACAGGGAGCTCAGGACCAATCCCCTCCTTCCACGTTTCTTCCAGCAGAGCAACAAAAAAAAACTTCAATATTTTTGACAGAAAATAAAAATAAAAATCAATATATATCAAAATTCATTATACTGTACCAAACAAAAACATCAATATGATATCAAATTCCGTTATACTGATAACTGATCTACAACATGAGAAGCGCATATATGCCTTGGCTATATGGTGGCACAAACACATCACTAATTCACTATGATCTTAAGGACAATAGAGGTACTGCATCAAATGAAGAACCTGTATCAGTATCCATATATGATGACTCTGTTGATATAGAATTTACATCTCCATTTGTTCGAATGAGCTTCGGAAAGTTTTGTTGAGCATCACTATGAGCTTTAAACAAGACTTGGATTCTCTCCAACTCCACGGCAACTTCTTTCATTGTAGGTCGTTTCTTCCCATTCAAATCTAAGCATCTTTTTGCAAGGCTAGCAACTGCCAGAATTTCTTCTTCATGGCCATCACTCCTCACTTGAGTATCAAGAATATCAAACAGGCGATCCGCTTCCATTGAAAGAAGGAAATAATTTGCTAGGCTTCTCCATTCTTCTGTGGCTACTAGAGAAATTGGTTTTTGTCCTGTCAAGAGCTCAGCAAGGATCACTCCAAAACTATAAACATCACTCTTGTCCGTAAATTGGCTTGATTGAAAATACTCGGGGTCTAGATAACCAAATGTGCCTTGCACTCGTGTAGTAAGGTGTGTTTTCTCAATGGCAATAGATCTTGATGTCCCAAAGTCTGCTACTTTGGCTCTGTACTTGTCATCCAAGAGTATGTTAGAGGACTTGATGTCTCGATGGTAAATAGGCATGGAAGCAGATGAATGTAAGTAGGAAATTGCTCCTGCAATCTCCACAGACACTCTTATCCGCATTTCCCATGTGAGAGGAAACTCCTCATTATGCTGATGAATATACTGAGAGAGTGTTCCGTTAGGTATAAATTCATAAACCAGAAGAGGAACTTTGGTCTCTAAACAGCACCCCAATAACTTAACCACATTCCGGTGGTTTATTTGTGAGAGAATGACAATTTCATTGATGAAAGATCCAACTTCACCTCCATCAAGTTTTTTAGACTGCTTTACGGCAACAATTTTTCCGTCTTCGAGCATTCCTTTGTAGACGGTACCTTGACCTCCTTGGCCAAGAATCCTGTCCACATTAAAGCAGTCAGTTGCTTTCTCTAACTCCTTCGAATTGAACAACTTAATCTTTTCAACATTCACTTCACCAGATGATAGTTGTTGCTCCAATAATAAACCACCATTTTGTTTAAAAAACTTCTCCTTGAGCTTCGTATTTTTTCTTTTCTTCACCGCTTTGTGTAACCACCATGCACTAATAAGTAGAAACAATGCTCCAAGAACACTGCCAATAACTGAGTAGAACATACAAGGGTAACTTGGTCATTAAGATGTTCACCTTGCAATCTTGTAAAGACTAAAGAATACTAGTTACTGCCAGTTTCCCAATTGCAAAAGAAAAGGAATTAAGTGATCTCTACCATAAAAATAAAAGGGTTGAAGGTTGTACCTATGAAGGCCACTTTAAGTGGAGACACCCTCTTTGGGAGATAGCATTCAAAATATCCACGATGATTCTTGCATGCATAGTCCGCAGGACACAGCCGGTTCGGAGCCAAGCATTCATTTACATCTGGGTATTGATATACGCCAAAACAAAGAAAATGAAAATTAAATAAAATTAAGGATGGTGATGTAGTTGCCTATCTTAAAATAAGAAAATTAAAAATGTATCGGCAGGCAGTAGAATACAATTCAATCCAAATGGGATAAATCAAAATTCAGCACATTGTTTCAAGAATCACACTCGGCAAACTATTTACCATGCATTTGTTATCATCCTTTCATTCAGAGAAGAATGGTTTTTGATAGAAATTTACCTTGACATCCGTTAATTAGATAGGGATTTCCTTCAAAGCCTGTTGCACAGAGACATTCCAGCCATGATCGGGAATCATATGTTGAAGAAGTGTCATTGTATACCCGGCAATTAAAAGATCCATCAGAAGGAAGTGAGGAGGTGTCGAAGACATCGATGATCGAGTTATATAACTTCCACTCTAACATGGCAGGCACGTCATCCATATCACTAATACTAGCAGAAACATTTGTTGTACTGTTGGCAAATGATCGAAACCAGTCCTGGTCTGTCAAGAATGCAAAATTGCATGGATTTGTTCTAGACACGAATTTTGTATCAAAGGTGGAAAGAGAAGACGGGATAGGGACCTGGCTGCAATCCAAACCATTGCAGGTACTAGTACCATTGTTGGCAATATCACACTGGGAAGAGCACGTAGCTGAAATAGTCAAGTTATCTGAGGTTGAGGTTAGAGTAGCCATAACACCGCACCCTACTACTGTGAATCTGTTCTCCTGGGAAAATACGAAAGGGCTTGCCCCCAAGTAGTAGTCTCGCTTCTGCAACGGCTTATTACTGCAATTAGCAGAGACAGTAATGGGGTATCTGATTTTGAGAGTTCCTTCAACAGAAATCTCCATCACCTCAAGGGGACTGGTGCGGTTCAAGAAGGGTTTGGGCGGGCTGAATGACTCGTCACAACGTACTTGGAACCAGCTCCCTAAATAACAACCTACTCCGATTCCAAAAGGAAATGGAATTTCAATATTTCCACAATGTGATTGACAATTAGGCTTTGCCAATAAGTGCTCTTGTGATGCTGCCTTTACTACACCTCTACCACTTATACTCCACAACAAAAGAATAACATGAAGTAGCAACTGCACAACATCCATTTTTCTCTTTTGTCAAGTATAATGCTCAAAACTAACTACTCGGTGCAGATGACTCTCAAAGTATCAATCTTCTGCTTAAACCAAAGCACATTAAAGAGCACTAGAGATTGTGCTTACCACATATACACGTTTTGAGATGCATGACTCATTTTTAAAAACAAGTAAGAACATTCCGGGATGCATGACTCATTCTTAAAAGAAGAAAAAAAACTAAAAATGTACCTATCAAGATGCTCCAGGAGCACCCTACATTCAGAAGGGTGTGGTGGAACTCTTCCCTGATGAAGATTCTTAGCAGCCATACTTGACGAGCATAACAATGGAATATTCAACTTGTTAAAAATGTGATTTCTTGCCGCATTTTTCATATATAATACCAAAATAAACTAGCTAGAATATTCTGTTACTTGGGGATATGATAGATTGATAGTCTAAAAGACTAAAAGTATAGTTTTTAATACAAATAACAAGTACATATATGGTTTGCGGTGACTTGATCAAAGACCAAGGGTAGAAGCTCTACTAGTTAACCTGGTCTTATCTTTCTAGTCTGCTACATGAAGAATACTCATAAACTAATGGTGTATCAAGACTTGATCAACACAAACAGATTAAGCCATACGAGCAGAGCAAGGAAACACACCTGAAAGTCTGAAACCAACGCAGGTCAACCGGATGCCCAAGACTAAAGCAGACCTCTTTCTGAAGCTCAGGCCCTTCGGTTAGAGAGAGCTCTACATTTTTGTGGAGTTTCATTGATGCGGCGATCAGTATTCTGCCGAAATGAGTATCGGAGGTCGGAAATTGGACGGTGGAATTGAGCGGACAAAATGGATATGGTCCCAACAGTGGTCAATTACAGCCCAACCAAGAATAAGCTAGTCCTAAGCCCAAAATATAGCCCACCAACCTCTCCCAAGAGGAGTTGTATACTCGATATTTCCTTCCCGAATGGTCATTAGGTCAAAATGAACGAGGCACACCAAATGAGTTATTATTCATATATTTTGACCTAATTGTGTCAAAATAACTTGGGTGTATCTGAACCATCTTTAATTGCGCATAGATCACATAGGTTGATGATGATTCTAGTTACTATTCAAAATTCTGTCTTGCTTCAAAGTGAATCCGATTCATACGAAAACACCCCAAAAATTATGATAAATAATGTTTACTCGTATCAAAACACATTTTCTAAAAGTGTCACATAACGATCAGATCAATCAAAGTAACTAAGCTAATCTCCTTGCTTTTATTTCAAATAGGAAATCAACTAAACTCTCCCAAACGGATAAAAATGAGATTAGGATTTTTCCTTTTTGATTGTCTTGTATAGGAATGAAGATATATTTAAGAAAACAATAAAGAAATATCAGAAAGGAAAAAGATGAAGAAACTAATAAAAGAGGATGGACATGAGTCAAAACTGGTTGAATTACATAAAAACATAAAAACGTATCCATGCATCCTTTCATTTCTTTGCATGAAATGTTCATGCAATCACTTTAGTTAGATATACAATTACAGTAATTAGTATGACAATGTGAGACAAACAATGACCTTGCAGGTTTGATTGCATATAGAAGCTAGACTGATGTCAGGAACACAAAACATGTTCTGTAGATAAAAGAGAGAAAAAACTAAATTAAAATATTACTACAACGGACTTCTTTTTATCATCACCTGGTGTTGAAAGTTTTTTTTTTGTTTTTTTTTTTTGAAAGGGTTTGGTACCTAACCAAGTGCGATGTTAGGAGGTTCATTCTCATGCCTGATTAATTTATTAAAATCAAAGTACAAAAATTAGTCGGGAAGGACATAACACCTTTGTCCCAATCATTGACAGATATATCCTCATAGAGAACATGATACTAGTGGGACATCACACTGTGGCCCTGTTGAACTATCCCACAGCTCGAATGATTCCGCATGTTCATAGTTTGGTACATTATTAGAAACCATGACTGGCTTCTGGATCCCTTCTAGCTCAGCTGTGACCTCTCTCGTTGTAGGACGCATCCTTCCTTTAAGATTCAAACATCTTCTCGCGAGGTTAGCCACTGCTTCGATATCGGCTCTCGATCCTTCCTTCAAAACTCGAGCATCAACAATTTCAAACAAACGTTCTTTGTGCATGGAAATAATGAAATATGTGACAAGACTTTTTCCTTCCTCCTCCGACCTCAAAATAGAAATTGGCTTCTGTCCTGTAAGAAGCTCAACGAGAACAACCCTAAAACTATACACATCACTCTTCTCCGGGAATTGGCTTGACTGGAAGTACTCGGGGTCCAAGTAGCCGAATGTGTCATGTACAAGTGAAGTGGTCAGGTGAGTTTGGTCGATCGCTATTGATCTTGAAGTTCCAAAGTCTGCAACTTTGGCTCTGTACTTCTCATCTAAAAGTATATTGGTGGACTTGATATCTCTACGATAAATGGGGACGGAAGCTTTATAGTGCAAGTGTGCGAGAGCTCTTGCAATTTCTGTAGCGATTCGTAGACGCATTTTCCAAGTGAGTATAAAGTCTTCAATCTGCCCTGTGATATAGTTGGAGAGGGTTCCGTTTGGTATAAATTCATAAACCAAAAGAGGAACTTTTGTCTCTAAGCAGCAACCTAATAGTTGAACCACATTTCTATGGTTAATCTGATAATCTATGAAATTTGGCTTTCACCAACCATCTTTGATTTCTTCACAGCAATGATTCTTCCGTCCTCCAACATGCCCTTGTATACTGTACCTTGACTGCCTTTGCCGAGAATTCTATCTGAGTTGAAATTATCGGTCGACTTCTCTAACTCATGTGACTTGAACAATTTGATTTTCTCGACATCAACTTTACCAGACGATAATTGTTGTTCTAATAATAGACCACCATTTTGCATGTAGAACATCTTTCTTTATTTTATCTCGTTCTGTTTCTTTAGGAATCTGTATCCAAACCATGAACCAATAAGCAAGAATAGGAGTCCAATACTCGAGCTCAGACCTGCATATATAAACAGCCACAAAAACTTACATTAATTAGCTGCTTACTCTAATGTTATATACCCAATATTGCAACCGCGAGACTAGTATTTCTTTCTAAAATTGTAACACAATATTTATGGATTTACGTTCTATATATACCTGCTGTGATGATCAGTTTAGCCTTACTCGATCTCTCGCCCTGGCAAGAATAGCCACCAGGTTGATTCACACACACTTACGGTTGCCGCCACATGTTTGCTCACTCATGCACTCATCAACATCTAATACGTTGGAAGGGACAAAGAGAAAACAATTCAGAAATTATCAACCAAAACACAAATATACAAAAACTGTTCAACTATATTATAACGTACTCTGCAGCACTGGTATTGAACATAACTAATTAATCACGGATGTGATCTACTACTGGACCGAAACATCAATCATATAGAAAATATAGCTAGTTGTGTTCATCTTTTTTTTATACAACTAATAAGACCAAATCTATCTAGCCAGCTAATTGGCTACTAATATATACTTGCTTCAGTTGCTTGTGAGATATATAGAGAGGAAAACAAAAACAAAGAGTTGAATTGTTTTTCATGATAAACAACACAATGTCAGCGTGCAATGTTCATACACATGCATGAGAGAGTGCAATATTAATACAAATGGATGACAGTCACTTTTTTTTTGTCAAAACTTAATTGAGGATGGAAAGCTGCATATATTAACTTGTAATTAAAAATTGATGGACGATAAAATAACATTACCGTAGCAAGAGCCGAGATAGGGATTTCCTTCGAAGCCTGTCTTGCAGGCACATTGAATCCCCCACCACGAGTTTACTGTGCCAGTACTGAAAACCTCACAATACCGATCCCCAGATTCATAAGGAGTACCATAATTTTCAGTGATGAGACGAAACTGTGCGAAGGACTTAGTATCGTTGATCAGCATCCAATACGGTGTCACAGAACCTTTCTGTGCATACTACTATTGACGGCACTATAAGCTAACGATGAGATGTTATTATTCATCCCAAACCGATCTTTGTCGGCCAAGAATGCAAAATTGTTGCAGTCGCTAGTTTCGTTGACGTAAAAGGTAGTATTGTAATTGATAAATGTGAGATACGGAGGAATACTGGTCTGACAACAGTTTATGCCCGATTCACAACTCGTCGTCGTGCTATCCGAATCACATACCGACATGCATCCGCCGACGGTAGAGTCCCCGGAGCTGACCATGACAAGGTTGCCGCAGCCGACAGCAGTGAAAATGTTGTAGCGCTGAGAGTAGAAAAATGGACCGCCACCTAAGTCCGCCGTATGGCCACTATCTGTTCCATTGCAGAAGAACGTAATGGTGCTGTAGACCTGAAGCGTTCCTTGTTCGATAGAGATATTGAGCACCTCGAGTTTGGACCCTCTCGAATAAGGGCGCCCATTTGGTGGTTTCGTTGCTATTAAGGAAAGAATCACTAGTTAGTACCCTGATATTATGTAATCACTGTCATTGATCTTCTTACTTAGAATAGCTCCTAGAATAGTGGATCGTATTATATGTAAGCTGTATATATGCACTGTAATCTCTTGCTGCAATGTATAGAAAAACATTCACAATTCTCTTTATGGTATCAGAGCGTACGATCTTGAGAACCTAGACATTCTACAGAAACAACATACCTCATGGCCGGTGACGACGAGTGAAAAGTGATCGAGCATACCAAAGGTTCGATCTCATCCAGGACCGCAGGCCCATGGGAGAACCCCAACCATCAACTTTTCATGCATCACTCCGATCAATCGAGCACAGCCCTTGTATCGCCACCACTAATGGAAGACAATTACATTGATTGGGTAGAATCGATGATCATGGCACTGACCATCAAGAACAAGAACGGTTTTATTGATAGAACCGTAAAAAGATCACTCACCAATCTGGATGAGCAAAGACAATGGGATCGTTGCAACACACTTGTCAAGGCGTGGCTATTAGGAAGCATGTCAAAAGAGATTAGGAGGAGCCTTGCTCATTGCAAAAATGCAAGTGACATATGGGATGAATTGCAGGAGAGGTTTTCTCATACTGACACAGTTCAACTGTTCAATATAGAAAATGATGTTCTTGAATGTGAGCAAGGAACAGGCACTGTCACAGCATTCTTCACCAAACTCAAGGGTGTTGTATGTGGGTTTCATACTTGCTCTGGTTTGCTTGCTCGCGTAAGGTTGTTTGCGTAACTCTTGCTCGCGAAGGTTGCTCGCGAAGACCAATATGAGGTGCACGTGAGGTGCTTGAGTCGTATGCTGAAGTTTGACTGATGTTGTAGTGTACGTAAGAAGCTTGTTGGTCCTTGGCGAGGAACACTACTGTTGGCGAGTAAGTTAGTTGTTAGTGTGAGTATATATACAGAGCATTGTATGTGTGTGGAGAGTGTGCCTTTGTAGAGAGAGAAAACAAAGTGTGAGTAGTTAGCTTAGGGTTTTGTTTTTAACCCTACTCTCTTTGTATCCTCCATTGTTAGTGAAGATTCTCCTTGCTGTTCCGTGGACGTAAGCTATTGCCGAACCACGTATATCCCGTGTTCTTCTTCTTGTCTTCTTATTCTTTCTGTTTGTCTTGGGTTGTTTCATTTGTTAGAGATTGTTTCCCTTGGTATTGTGTTCATCTATCTATTTGGTGCTACACATAGTGTGTGTGAGCGCAACAATTGGTATTAGAACAGAGGCTTAGATCCGAGTGAGATAGATGGCAGATGATAGGGGTGATGATGTCAACCCATTTGGTGGAGCTGAAAGCTCGAAGGTTACGAAGACGACGGTTCAGAATGCAAGGTTCGAGGTGGAGAAATTTGATGGTACAAACAACTTTGGAATGTGGCAATGCGAGGTGAGAGATATGTTGACACAGCAGGAGTTGGATGTTGCTTTGGAAGACAAACCCCAGTCGATGTCGGATGCCGATTGGAACAAGATAAACAAGATGGCTTGTTCGTCTATTCGTTTGTGTCTTGCAAAGCCACAAAAGTTTGCTGTGATGAGGGAGACGAAGGCAAAGGACTTGTGGCAGAAACTCGAAGACAACTACATGTCAAAGAGTGCTGAAAATCGTCTGCATATGAAGAGGAGGTTATTCTACTTCAAGTACAAAGAAGGTACGAAGATGATACACCACATAGATGCTTTTAATAAGCTAGTTGCAGATCTGTTTAATTTGGATGAAGACATCAAAGATGAAGATAAGGCTTTGATTTTGTTGAATTCCTTGCCTGAGTCATATAAGCATTTGATTACCACTCTGCTCCATGGGAAAGAAACTATTAAGTTTGAAGAGGTGTCTAGTGTCTTGATGAATCATGAGATTAGGCATGCAGACAAGAAGAGTAGTGCCTCTACATCAGATGCCCTGGTAGCTCGAGGTAGAGCAGTTGAAAAGAAGAGTTTCAACAACCGGAGGAAGTCTCAGTCCCGCACCAGAGGAAATTCCAAAGGCAGAAGGAGTTTGGGGAGAGATGAATGTGCCTTTTGTCATGAAAAAGGTCATTGGAAGCATGAATGCCCTAAGCTGCAAAACAAGAATAGTGGGCCTCGTGCAAATGTAGCCTCTACTGGTGAGGAAGCTGATTATCTTCTCACGGTAGCTTCCAATTGTGTTGCATCAGTAGATGAACCAAATTCATGGCTATTGGATAGTGGTTGCTCCCAGCATATGTGTGCTAATCAAGATTGGTTTTCCACGATGCATACAAGTGTCACTGGTAGTATGTTTATGGGTGACAACTTTACTCATGATAGGAAGGGAGTAGGAACAGTTAAGTTGAGACTCCATGATGGTGTAGTCAGGGAACTAACTAATGTGTGGTATGTTCCTATGCTTGGCAACAATCTGATCTCTTTGGGTGCCTTGGAAGCTAGTGGTTACAAGATCACTATGGAGAATGGTGTCACAAAGGTGACAAGAGGATCTTTGGTGATAATGAAAGGAAATAGAAATCACAATATGTACGTATTGCAAGGTGAAACAGTGATTGGCAATGTTGCTGCAGTTAGAGATTGTACGGATGATGCCAGTAGATTGTGGCATATGAGGCTTGGACATGTTGGTGAAAATGCCATGCAAGGTTTGGTGAAACAAGGGCTCTTGAAGGGAGCCAAAACTTGCAAGATTGATTTCTGTGAATTTTGTGTCTTGGGTAAACAATACAGAGTGAAGTTTGGTACCGCTGTGCATCAGACCAAGGGAATCCTTGACTATGTGCACTCTAACGTTTGGGGTCCTACAAGGAATGCTTCCATGAGTGGTAAGCATTGGTTTGTGACCTTTGTTGATGACTTCTCGAGGAGATCTTGGGTTTACACAATGACACACAAGGATGAAGTGTTGAACATCTTTCTTGATTGGAAGAAGATGGTTGAAAACCAAACTGGCAAGAAGATAAAGGCCTTGAGGTCAGATAATGGTGGAGAGTACACTTCTGATCCTTTTCTTAGAGTCTGCAGAGAGGCTGGGATAGTGAGGCATTTTACTGTTCCAGGGACTCCTCAGCAAAATGGAGTAGTTGAGAGGCTCAACAGAACTCTGTTGGAAATAGTGAGGTGTATGTTGCAGCAATCTGGCTCTAGTAAAGCGTTTTGGGCTGAAGCAGTCACATATGCATGTCACCTGGTCAATCGATTGCCGTCCTCTGCTATCAATGGGAAAACACCCATTGAGGTGTGGTCTGGAAAACCTGCAGATGATTATGATCATTTGCATATCTTTGGTTGTCCTGTCTACTTTCATGTAACTGAAACCAAGTTGGATGCTAGAGCCAAGAAGGCTATATTTGTTGGTTTCAGAAGTGGTGTGAAAGGATACAGGGTATGGTGTCCAGAAATGAAGAAGCTTGTGATCAGCAGAGATGTTACCTTTGATAAAGCTAGTATGCTTCATCCCAGCGTCAAGGGTATTGTTGAAGGAGAGAATGATAGAGATGTTCAACAGGTGGAGCTGGACAGTGTTGTCACTAAGAATGTATCTCCTCACCAAAATGAAGATGTTGATTCTGGAAGTGATGAAGAGATTGATGTCCAGAATGATGAAGATGTGCACAACCAAGAGGATATTCAGGCACAGGTTAGAAGGCAAAGACAAGATCAAGTACCCGATCCTGAATCCATAGCAGCAAGAAGACAGAGGAGAGAAGTTAAGAAACCTACAAGGTTTAGCAACTGTGTTGCATATGCTTTTCCCATAATATGTGCTGAGACCTCATCAAATTTCAAGGAAGCTCTTGCAAGCCCTGAAAGGTGTGATTGGGATGAGGCAATGAAGGAGGAAATGAGATCCCTTGAGAAGAACAAGACATGGGATCTGATTGAGTTGCCTACTGGGAAAAAGGCTATTGGCTGCAAGTGGGTTTATGCGAGGAAAGATGTTGGCGACGACAATAATAGTATAAGGTATAAGGCTAGATTGGTTGCCAAAGGGTATTCGCAAGAAGAAGGGATAGACTATAATGAGATTTTCTCTCCAGTCGTGAAGCATAGTACTATCCGTGTGTTGCTAGCATTGGTAGCACAATATGATCTTGAGTTGGTACAACTTGATGTGAAGACAGCCTTCTTACATGGAGACTTAGAGGAAGAAATTTATATGTCCCAACCTGATGGTTTCCAGAATGAGGGAAAGAAGAATTTGGTGTGCAAGTTGAACAAATCTCTCTATGGTTTGAAGCAATCACCGCGACGATGGTACCTCAGATTTGATGAGTTTATGCGAAGACAGAAGTACACACGTAGTAAGTATGACCATTGTGTGTATTTCAAGAGGTTGCATGATGGTTCATTCGTCTACTTGTCCATCTATGTAGATGATATGCTCATTGCTTCAGAGAATGTGATGGAGATTGAGAAGCTGAAAGAGCAAATGAAGTTGGAGTTTGAAATGAAGGACCTTGGTGAAGCCAAGAAGATCCTTGGGATGGAGATTACTCGCAAGAGGAAAGATGGTCTAGTTTGGCTGACTCAGAAGCAATACATTGAGAGGCTTCTGTAGAAGTTTGGCATTTGCAATTCTACCAAACCTATGAGTGTTCCTTTGGCGAGCCATTTCAAACTGAGTGCTCTTCTGCGTCCCAGTTCTGATGAAGAGAAGAAGGAGATGAAGAATGTTCCATATGTTAATTTGATTGGTGGATTGATGTATGTGATGGTCTGTTCCAGACCAGATATTGCTCAAGTTGTTAGTGTTGTTAGTCGCTACATGCATAATCCAGGTAGAGAGCATTGGAATGCAGCTAAGTGGATACTTAGATACCTTCATGGAACTAGAGATGTTGGCTTGTGTTTTGAGAGAGGTTCTGCAGATTGTAATCTTCTTATTGGCTACACTGATTCTGATTATGCTGGTGATCTGGATAAGAGGAGGTCGACTACTGGATATCTGTTTACCATGGCAAATGGACCAATCAGTTAGAGGTCTATTTTGCAGGATACAGTGGCCTTGTCTACCACAGAGGCAGAGTACATGGCGCTTGCTGAAGGCATTAAGGAGGCGTTGTGGTTATCTGGTCTCATTAGTGAGTTGGGCATATTTCAGAAGCAGGTGGAGGTCCATTGTGACAGCCAAAGTGCTATTCACTTGGCTAAGTACCAGATGTATCACTCAAGGACCAAGCACATAGATGTGAGATTCCATTATGTGTGTGATATTGTTGAGCAGAAGAAGATTACGTTGAAGAAAGTTGGTACTGCAGACAACCCAGCTGACATGTTGACGAAAGTTGTTGGTGTTGCTAAGTTTAAGCATTGCTTGGACTTGGTACACATTCTTCATGCTTGAAGAGTTGATTGAGCAGTGGGAAGTGGAGTTGTTAGAGTTAGATGGAGAAGCGTCGCATGAAACCCAAGGTGGAGATTGTTGTATGTGGGTTTCATACTTGCTCTGGTTTGCTTGCTCGCGTAAGGTTGCTCGCGTAACTCTTGCTCGCGAAGGTTGCTCGCGAAGACCCATATGAGGTGCACGTGAGGTGCTTGAGTCGTATGCTAAAGTTTGACTGATGTTGTAGCGTACGTAAGAAGCTTGTTGGTCCTTGACGAGGAACACTACTGTTGGCGAGTAAGTTAGTTGTTAGTGTGAGTATATATACAGAGCATTGTATGTGTGTGGAGAGTGTGCCTTTGTAGAGAGAGAAAACAGAGTGTGAGTAGTTAGCTTAGGGTTTTGTTTTTAACCCTACTCTCTTTGTATCCTCCATTGTTAGTGAAGGTTCTCCCTGCTGCTCCGTGGACGTAGGCTATTGCCGAACCACGTATATCCCGTGTTCTTCTTCTTGTCTTCTTATTATTTCTGTTTGTCTTGGGTTGTTTCATTTGTTAGAGATTTTTTCCCTTGGTATTGTGTTCATCTATCTATTTGGTGCTACACATAGTGTGTGTGAGCGCAACAAAGGGTTTATGGGATGAAAGGGATAAGATATGTGGCCTCCCTCCTTGCACCTGTAAAGCAGCCACCGACATCAAGACCTACATAGAGACACAAACGACAATGAAGTTTCTTATAGGGTTGAACGAAGAGTATGCAACGATCCGGAGCAACATAATAAGCATGGATCCCTTTCCAAGTTTAAACAAAGTCTATGCAGCAGCCATACGTCATGAAAAACAAGCAAAAGTTTCCGGAGGGAAGACGGTAACGCCAGCTGAGGCATCAGCCTTCGCAGTAAAGAAGTTTGATCAAGGTGGTAACCATTCCGAACCTGAAGTCAAGTGTGAGAAGTGCAATAAGACCAACCATAGGTGTGCCCTATGATTATTGTCGTAGGAGAAAGAATGCGATGCGAGGAGAACAGATCCATGATAAGGTCAACCATGCAATTTCTTTTGGGGACAATGAAGAGAATATTGAGGATACTCTTCCTCTTTCTCAATCTGATTGTCACAAATTCTTCAAGCTCGTGAACAAAATCAAGTCTGCAGCTGCTAACCATGGTGATTACAGTAAGATGTTGGAGGCTTTAAATGACATCAAGCCCGCTGCTGCAAATCTAGTTGGTAATGTTCCGAATTATGAGGAGCTTTCAGGTAAAGCATTTTCTGTTTTACGAGAGGGCATAGAACCATCATGGATTATAGACAGTGGTGCAAGTGATCATATAACTTGCACATACAGTCTACTCACATTACTACGACCTGTTCATAACCGTTTAGTGAAACTCCCTGATGGCAGTATGAAACATGTGACTCATATTGGGACAGTGGTGTTCTCTCCACAACTTGTTCTTCACAATGTTCTTTACGTCCCAAAGTTTTACTTGAATTTGATATCTGTGAGCAAGCTTGCCTTTGATTCATTTTATGTTACAATCTTTCTCAGACAAGTTTGTGTGATACAGGATCTACGATCGGGGAAGACGATTGGGATGGGAACTGAGCAGGAGGGACTCTACTGCCTTAGCATACCAAAGAAAGGAACATGCAATGCGGTACATTCCAAGCCGGATCATTTGTGGCACCAACGACTTGGCCACCCATCAGATAAAACTTCTTCATTATTTTCATTCCTTACAAATAAAGCTTGCAGTTCAAGCACTTGTTCTGTGTGTCATTTAGCCAAACTTACAAGGCAACCTTTTCCAACAAGTACTACTCGTAGTGCATCCTGTTTTGATTTGATTCACATTGATATTTGGGGTGGTTATAAAGTTCCGTCTCTTACTGGTGCAAAGTATTTTTTAACTATTGTCGATGATCATTCCCGAAGCACATGGGTATATTTGATGAAACACAAATCAGAAGCACGTCCTCTACTCATTCATTTCATTCATTTGATTGAAAATCAGTTTGGTAAGATCATAAAGGTCGTTAGGAGTGATAATGGTCCGGAGTTCACAATTCCTCAATTTTATTCCTCTAAAGGCATTGTACATCAAACTAGTTGCGTCAACACGCCACAACAAAATGGTGTGGCTGAGCGCAAACATCGACATTTGCTAAACGTAGCCCGAGCACTTCTTTTTCAGGCTAAATTGTTAAAACCTTTTTGGGGGGATGCCATACTCACGGCAGCTTAATCAATAGAACACCAACTCCTAACCTTGAGGGAAAAACACAATTTGAAAAGCTTTTCCATAAAGAACCTAGTTATTCCCATTTAAAGGTTTTTGGTTGTCAATGTTTTGTGTCCACACATTCCCAGCGTCCTACCAAAGTCGATCCTCGGTCAACAGAATGCATATTTATAGGCTACCCTCATGGTCAAAAGGGGTACAAAGTATATAATTTGACAACCAAGAAATCACTAGTTTCAAGGGATGTGATTTTCGTTGAAAATGTGTTTCCTTTCCACACAGATTTGGGATCTCCTCATGATTTGCTTCCTTCTTCAATACATCTTCCTCCCATTGCTCCACATATCAATTCAACTCCTACAATCACGTCCAATCCACCTCCCAATATCTCTCCTCTAAGTCTTCCACCAATAACTACTCATCCAAATTCCCAGACTTCCGCTGAGCACCATGATTCCAATTCACCTACCAAATCTGTCTCAAGTCCATCTCCTGATAATACTCAATTACATTCCCATCCACAACCATCTCCACCACGTCTCTGCAGGTCTTCTCGAGCCACCCAGGTTCCCACCGCATTGCAGGACTTTCACATTGAGGCGGCCCTCCCCTCTCGTCCTGCTCCGTCGTCTTCCTCAAGTGAGGTCACTCCTTCTAGTACGGCTCATTGTATCTCTCATGTTTTATCTTATGCCAATCTCTCTACACCACACAGGGTTTTTACTACTAATATCTCTGTGCAACGAGAACCTACTTCATTTTTCCAGGCAGTTAGGGACCCTAAGTGGAGAGAAGCCATGCGCTTGGAAATTGAGGCGTTGTAGGCTAACAAAACATGGAGTTTAGTCTCTATTCCGGCTCAAAAAAACCTCATCGGTTGCAAATGGGTATACAAGATCAAGTACAACCCTGATGGGACCATTAAGCGCTATAAGGCGCGATTAGTGGCGAAAGGTTACAGTCAAATTGAAGGACTTGATTATAGAGAAACGTTTGCACCGGTTGCTAAACTCACCACCATTCGTGTTTTGCTTAGCCTCGCTGCTCAACAAAATTGGCACCTTCATCAACTAGATGTCAATAATGCATTCCTTAATGGAGATCTTCATGAGGACGTGTACATGCAACTTCCACCGGGTTTCAAACGAAAGGGGGAGTATAAGGTATGTAAATTGCATAAGTCTTTATATGGGTTAAAACAAGCATCAAGACAATGGTTTTTGAAGCTTTCATCTGCCCTCAAATCAGCTGGATTCAGACAATCATGGTCCAACTATTCTTTGTTCGTTCGAAACCATCAAGGATCTTTTACTACCTTATTGGTTTATGTGGACGATGTCATTTTAGCCGGGAACAGTTTCGAAGAAATCACAAGGACAAAGAGCTTCTTATCAAGCCAATTCAAGTTGAAAGATATGGAGAAATTGAAGTATTTTCTTGGGTTGGAGGTAGCGAGGTCCAAACATGGTATTGCATTAAGCCAAATAAAATATGCATTGAAGATACTTGAGGACACAGGTTTTCTTGGAGTAAAGCCCTCTCGGTTTCCGGTTACACAAAATGTGGGCCTCACACAAGAAGGTGGAGCATTATTGGAAGATGCATCTCAGTATAGAAGACTAGTAGGACGTCTCATCTATTTAACTATTACAAGACCAGATCTTGTATATGCAGTGCACATCCTTAGCCAATTCATGGATAAACCACGACAATCCCATTTAGAAGTGGCATATCAGGTGTTAAGGTATCTTAAACAAACACCAGGTCAGGGAATCCTTTTACCCTCCAAAGGTTCATTGGAATTGAAAGCATATTGTGATGTGGATTGGGCACGTTGCAAGGATACCAGAAGATCGACGACTGGTTATTGTATTTTTCTTGGGGATGCTCCCATCTCATGGAAGACCAAGAAACAGAGCACGGTCTCGCGTTCAAGTGTTGAAGCAGAGTACTGGTCTATAGCCACTACGTGTTGTGAGATAACATGGCTGCTGTACATTTTGCAAGATTTGATGTTAAGCAGGTGCAACCAGTCAAGTTATTTTGTGATAACAACGCAGCAATACACATTGCGTCTAATCCGGTGTTTCACGAAAGGACCAAACACATTGAAATTGATTGTCATATTGTGAGAGAGAAAGTGCAAAGAGGTTTGATCAAGACAGAATATGTGAGAACAAAGGAGCAACCAGCAGACATCTTTACAAAACCTCTGAGTTCGAATCAGTTTACATCTTTGCTGGACAAGTTAGGAGTGATCAATATCCACTCTAACTTGAGGGGGAATATTAAGGAAAGAATCACTAGTTAGTACCCTGATATTATGTAATCACTGTCATTGATCTTCTTACTTAGAATAGCTCCTAGAATAGTGGATCGTATTATATGTAAGCTGTATATATGCACTGTAATCTCTTGCTGCAATGTATAGAAAAACATTCACAATTCTCTTTAGTTGCAATCGATTTGAAACCATTCGTCATAGTAACAAGCTTCATTCTCTTCATCAAGTCCAATCCCAAAAGGGTACGGGATAGTGATACCTCCACAATCTTCTTGACAACCAGCCTTTGCCATCGGCGGTGCAGCAGTACTAGTACGGCACAAGGCGAAGAGCAAAATGAACATCGGCAAAAGGCTTCTGCATCATGGATCTTTAATGCGTCTGATTGGAGTTTTTTTCAATCATTTCTTGTCGTAGAAAAATTGGATCCAAGTGCAAGGGCAAGTTAGGATTTTATAATGAGGGGGCTAAATTTTTTTTCTAATAAATTTATTCATAACGTAGGAGTTAGATGCACAAATTTAGGGGGACTAATTTTCAAAATTTAAAATTTTATAGGAGAAATTAAACTGTAAATAATTTTTTTTTTAAATTTAAAGGAAAAGAATTGTAGTCCATTGTAACACATTTGTAACTACGTCTTTGTCCAAGTGACGCAGTGGAAATGATGAAGTCTTCGTTGCCGTAATTGACTAAGCTAAGCTATGAGAACGTCTGATATTTATAGCTTGAGTCAAAAAATAACAAATTAGTACGTGGGGGAAAATAATAGTGGTCAATTACATGTAAATTGACTTGCAACTTCCTATTGCAATTAAAGATATAAAAAATAGAATTTAACATAATAGAATGACAAGTTAAGTTAAGTATCAATACATAAACTAAGGCAGAAGGTGGACCCAGACAGGTGATATGTAGAAAAGGCTCTTAGATAACTAAGTGATGCAATCTAAGTTTTAAAGTCCTTTCGTATTACTCTGATTTGTTAGTTTATGTTCATTGTGTGTCATACTGTTTTCTAGTATATGTGTACTTTAGGACTTCTCTCTTTAGCGTGTCGGGTAATTCGGTGAAGTTCTGAATTCCTATCATAAGTTCTGAGTGAATATAAATTTTGCGCTCTTTCAAAAAAAATATACATAAACTAACCACAACTATATTTAGACAATCAAGGATACAGGCTAGAGGCCCAAAACGAAGTAGCAGATACTCAACTCATTAAACCTGACGAAATGACACATGTACCCTCTTAAATTTTCGAAAAACCTCTCTCTTTCTCATTAACAAAAAACATAGTAGCACTCGGGAACATCTCTCCGCCTACGTCATCCGCCAACGCAAGCCCGTCTCACCCATCGTCTTCGTTCACGGATGCCTCTCTTCCGGCAGAAGCATAAAGAAAATGTCGCTGCCTCCCGCCGCCACCTCATCATGAACTTCGTCGACCTAACGAGAAGTCCTCAGCTCTGCCTCAGTTCGGCCGCCTGCCTTGTCCTTGAGCACTGCACCCTCAACTCGTGTCGCCGCCCTCGTCGGCCTCAGCCGCGACCTCGCCGTCGGAAGTGTCGTTGGCTCAATGTTGGCAGTGATAGAGCTATAATCTTGTCGTTTCAAGCTTTGAGATCCGTGCCTCGCTTACGCCGCACAGCGCTTCCTTGCGCCACCGCTTCTCCTCGCCTCCAAAACATTGCCGCCTCTCTCAAGTCACTATTGTTACTGAATTTATTATTCGATGGGATTGTTACTGTACTTAGTTATTGATGAGAACACAGTAGCAGAGGAGCACTACCGTGGAAACCATTCGTCGCACCTGCCTCACTCGACCATGACTCACCTTGGACACTTTACTCGCCTTATCTCCATCACCAGCCTCAGCCTCAGCCTCAGCCTCAGTCTCAGCCTTGAGCTCTGCCACTAACCTCTGAGCATTGCCAAAAATAGGCTAAATTGATATTAAAGTCATTTAGTATTGAAAATGCAGTGTATACTTTAGCAAGATTTGTGTACCAAACACTTTCTTCAGTGATTAGTATAACATAACATACAAGAGACCATATTTTCCTATCTCCTGCCAATGTGATGAACGCTTTACAAAGATTTGAATGATATAAAGCTCAATGCTTGATTGAGATAAAATGAACTAACTGTATTTCAACAAGGTAAAGCAAGGCATCCTTGGGACCTGGTCAGCAAGTCATAGGGGTGTGTTTTGCTTCTAGTGTCTTGGAAGATATCATTCAAGAAATGCCTATGGATTACATTATGTACAAAGTTCATTGTAAACCTTTTGGTGCTGACGGACACATGCATTGGCCAAACCTTGTGATTCTCTAGAGCTTGAAGAAGTGGGAAGTAATCCCTCTTCCCCTTAGCTTCTTTGAGTCCTAGAGGTTGCCTCTCCTCCTCTTGAAGACTTGGTGCTTGTTGAAGAAGAAGAAGTGAAGCTCGAAGAGCTTAGAGTCACTTGGAGCTTTGTTAGGGACCCTTGGTTATTTCTACTCTCTTTTACCTCTTAAACATGTATCAAATCTTGTATTTAATTATGTTTAGTGAGTAGTCTCTTTTGGGAGGCTAGGGTTAGAACCCTAGCCATGTGATGAACAAACTATGTGTTGGTTATGTATGACTCTTGAATTGTGTTGTGAAAAAGCTATTGTGTATTTGTGGATGTTTATGTGTTTGAGCCTCATGTCTAGTTTGTTATGCATGTCTAAGCTAAGACTAAGTTGAGATATGTTTAAGGAAGCTAATAATGGACTTAAGTGAATTAGTCACTCACATAAGAAAGATGAGCATATAAACATAATTATGGTATATTCTGTGAGATTTACCTTGAGAATTGGTTCCCTAGCACCTAGCATGGACGAGAGCTTCTATGAGTCTTTATAGACTTGAGGAACTATAGTCAAGTACACATTAATCAAAAAGGTTATTGAGACACATTGTAGAACTTCTTAGCTCGTAACTTACTAATTACGAGTTGAGGGATTCACTAGACTACCCCTCAGATCTTTCGATCAATATTCGAGAGGGGAACCTTTCCACATCTATCACACAATTTACTTGTTGACTTCACAACGTGATGTAATATTGGGATTCAAGTCTAAATAGCTTGGGTCTTGGTTCCACCTCACAATATTCTTCAATGTTGGGTTTGAGTAGCCTAGAGTCCGTAATGGCCTAGGAGCTTAGATTTAAAACCAACCGTGACTCACAAGGTCACAACTTGGACATTCATTCTCGTGAACAAAATTAATCTAAACTGGGACATTGTTTGGTGCATCATATGGTTAGTGAGGATTTCCCTAGTTGACCTATTTTCCCTTATATTGAATTTGTGTCATTTAGTTCGCATTTAGTGTAATCAATCAACTATCAACCAACTCGTTAATCACTCACCGTAATTGCATCATCCCTTGCAATGCCAAATCTCTAAAGGATTTGGTAGTGTGAGATACACTTTCACATTTTAATTCCTCTAGTGTCAAGTAATGTAGTGTCTAGTGAGACGTAATCTTTGTGCTTTCATTTCCGAGCTAAGGAATCTAAGTGCTTAATCCTCGTGGGTTCGACACTCGATTTCCTTTCTATACTATTACTTGTCCCCGTACACTTGCGGGCGAAGACCATTCTTGCACTTATGAGTTAGCTAATAGCTTACGAAGTGTGAGGGGTGTAAATCTTCCAATAACCACCAAGTCTGAATATAAGATTGCTTATGATACCTTGTTTTCCACTGCCAGTAGCAGTGTTACTACTCTCGACCCGAGTTGGAGAAGACTTTGGAAGATGCTTGTCCAAGGAAAGGTTAAGCTCCACATGTGGAGAGCTTGCAGAGGTGCCCTACCTACTGTTGCTAATCTCCTTTCACGCCGAGTACCGATTACCTCGGGATGCTTACTATGCTGATGTTCCTACAAGGATGTCTATCATATCGGGTGGCACTGCCCATTCACAAAAGAGGTGTTTAGTCAATTTCCTAACCTAACTAGGAGTATCCTTAGTCCAAGGAATATGATTTTCCGAGAATAGATTTTTGAGTGCTTATCAAAGCTCACTAAAGAGGATTTAAGCTTGTTCATGTTTCTTGCTTGGTCAATTTGGCGAGGGCACAACCAACAGCTATGGTACGGGAAGGAGAGGACTCATATCTAGGTTAGCTTCCAAGCAACTTTGTACTTCAACACTGTCTGGTCTATCTTTCAAAAGAAGGGAAAGAGAGCACGATCTACAGTTAAGTAGTTAATATACCCATTCAATAGGCTCTTGGATGGTGATAAGTAGTCATAAAAGTGAAGAGCCAATAAGGGAAAGAGATGATGATTTTTCTTCCAAGAGTTTCAAACCTACAAGGAAGAGGATTCAAGAAGATATAAGTGGGATTACACATAAAAATCAGTTTCTTCTCTCTTCTTCCTCTCTCTCACGTCTCTCTTCTCTCTTCTTTCTCTTTTCTTTTCTCTTTTTCTCCATTTTTTTATACGTTTGTTTAGGTTTCATTAGTTAGGGGCTGATCGAAGTCCTAGATATGTTTCGATTTTGAATCTCTTGTGATTTATATAATTTTGGATGAGATTTTCTCCACTATTTCATCATTGATGATTTGTATCATATGTTTCTTTGGTTGTAAATTTATATGCATGTTTTAGGGTTTATGGTCTTGAGTATGTATGCGAGTGTTAACATCAGTATGTATTCTAGAGAGGCAAAACAACACGATTAGTTGTGTGAAGTTATTCCTAGGTGATGTAAGGAAGCACTTACCAGTAGCTCTAGAAGTCTTGTTATTTCTCAAACACTCTATAGATATTAATGACTTTAATTTGTTAGTCTTATATTACCATCATAAGGTTGCCAATTGGGGATCAAGTGGAGGCAGTTTACCAACCCCGAAACATACCAATTAAGAGAGTATAATACAGTTAGTGTCCTAGCGATTTTGTAAATAAATGTGGGAAACATTCATCCATGGTTATGTAGATTAGGTTTGGGGTAGATCGAAACTATCTAGGGTGGAGAGAAGTTCATAACTTTCATATTTATTAGATTCTTCTTTGTTTTATGTTGTTATATTTTGTTTCAGTTTCGTTTTCTATTTTGTCGAATTTATTTCGACAAAAAAATCAACTCATAAAATTCTGTAAATTTATGTAATAGTCCGATACTGTATTTATTTGTAGTGTTTGTTTTATCATAATTTTAGGTCGAGTTTAGATAGTTTAATAAATTAATTCTTTGTCTGTAGGTCGAGTATGCCAAATTTCTGGTATTAGTGTATTGAGTTGTTTAAAGCATTTAGTCTCACCAGTCCTCTGCGGGAATGACCCCTACTTACCTTTGCTACAATTAACAATCTTAGAAATGAAGTAGGAACTTATCTTTGATAGGTAATTTTCAGCCTATCAAATTTTGGCGTCGTTGTCGGTGATTGATTTAACTCTAATTTCTTTAAATTGTATCTTTGTATCTAACTTTTGTATATAATGTATTCTAACTTTTTGGTGTGTTCTATATGTTCCATGGCAGGACACTCAACTAAGGAATGTGCCTATATGTAATATCAACGTTATTCCACCAAGTAGAGCAACTAGTACTACCCATCTCTTTACACTCAGACTTGGGATGATCACTCTAGCTATGACTATGCAAATCAAGGATATCCACAAGAAGAAGTTCATGTTTTCAAAGAAATCATGTCTCGTCTTGAATGGTTGTTGAATGATCAGATCACTATGGATTCCAAACTTGAGAGGTTGAAACATTTTGTGCAACAGTTGATGGATGATATAGCCAAGCACACATATGTTGAGCAAGAGGATGTAGCATCAGAGTTAAGTGAGGACCTAACTTTTTCTCAACATTATGACTTCTTGATATGGATGCGCCATTAGCAGAAGAGGGACTCAACAATCAACACATTGATACTGAGCTTTATGATAAAGAGTTTCATGTGTCGGATATGACTATGGTGCCTCAAGAAAAGGTTGAGTGTGATGGTGAAGAGGTGGAAAGTGTCTTTGAAGAGGAATACCATCATGAGGAATATCTCCAATGTGGATGGGGTGATGATACTTTGAAGAAAGTGCTAAGATCAATTAAGCCGGTATTTGTAGAACAAATGTTGATCTAGCAAGAATTAGACGAGCTCGAAGCTCTTCTCAAATATAGACTCATGAAGCTGACTACTGAAGCTGAAATTACAATGGAAGAAGGGGATGCCTTCTTTGATGACGATGAAATGGATGAATTCCTTGTGGAGGAGTCCATCGAAGTTCCTTTTGTTGAGGAGTTGCTGCCACCATATGAATCACCACAAGAGCATTCAATACCAAACTCAAGTTCTACATTTGTTTGTTGCATCAAATAAACACTTGAGTTTGAAGATTTACCTACATAATCCTCTTATTTTGTAGAGCATATTGAGATGGTGATGCCTAATCATCATGTATCAAACAAAGAGATTCTCTTCACCTTGTTTGTTAAATTGAAGAAGAGAAGGCTTTGGAAGAAGAGGAAGAAAGAAAAAAGATGCATTGGGTCTTGTGTGTGTGGGATTCCAAGGGTGCTCAAGTTGCTTGGGAGAGCTCATCTAGCATCGTTATTAAAGGCTAAGCACTTGATCGAGCCAATACCACAACCACGTGATGGTTTTGAAAATATTTGGCTGAAGACGTTAAATTTAGCGTTGTATGGGAGGCAATCCATAGTGATGGAAAAATATGGCTACCAAATTTGCTCTTTTATCCCTTCTCTTTTGTTATTTTTCTCCTTGTTTAGTGTGTTTTGTGAGGTGTTATGTGTTTCATTCTATACGTGTTTGATGTATTGCATACTTTAGTTTTGTTTTACATTGAGGACAATGCAAATTTCAAGTGTGGGGTGGGGTTTATATCATATCCTTAGCGTCTATGTATAAATTTTTTATTTTTTGGGTGTTAAATCGGAACTGTGCAATATGCTTGATTGTGTAATTTATATGACATGGTTATAAGTCTCATAAAATTCTGAAATTTGAGATATTATTTATATATGTGTCTAGTTTATATTCATAAATTTTTAGCTAATTTAGATGTATAATTAATTTTTTTATAAATACTTCAAGTGGGTATGCTCAGTTTTTCCGATTTTTGAGTTTTTTTTATAGTTGTTCAGAAAATGTACTTCGACCGGTTGAAGGAATTTTTGACCCGTCGAATTTTGAGTTAGTTTTTGGGTAGTAGCATGCATTCGACCCATCGAGGTATGTCTCGACCCGTCGAATGATTAGGAGGTCTTTTCAGACGACCAGTTAGTCGTGGAAGGGTCTCTGGGCCAGTTTTTGGTATTTTTGAGTTTTTCTTTGCTTTTCTTGTGTATTTTAGTGTCTTATGTGAAAAATAAAATACAAAAATAAATAGTGTCAAGAAAAAGTAACACAAAACGAGTCTTTTAGTTCTAGCTTTGAGTCTTAGGGCCCTTAACTAGTCCATGATGTGATTATATCTTCCGACATTGTGACTAAGAGTGAAACATGTGACTATGTGTTATGAATTTTTTTGGTTAATCTTAATGTATGGTGCATATGAGAATGTGTAGTGGATGTAGAAACAAGTTAACATGGTACAAATCTTTGAGCATGCTTAGACATTGTTGAGATTCATTTAACCTGTAAGCGACTGAGCCTTATATATGTTATATACATACTTTCTTTGTTGTGTGTCAATTGCTTGTTGCAGATTAAGTTAATAGACTTTAGAGATTACTAGAACTCACTCTTGTATTTTTCAAAGCTTATAGTCAATATATGTCCTGATTGAGAAAGTGATAAAGGTATTTAGGATCTACCACCATGGCCATACGTAGCCTGTGTCCCATATTTTGTGTACACATGATGTGCACCCCTTAGTTAACCACTTTGAGCCTACATGATAGCTTTTTTGTCATCACCCACATAACTTTAACCTTGAATCATAGATTAGCTATACCTCTACCTTTGTTCTAGGACTTAGTAGAGCTTTAAAGGAGACAGGTACATGAAGACCAAGGTAACAGTTTATGAAGGTGATGCAAAAGAATAAATGTGAGGTATCAAGCTAGTGTTTGTTAAAAAAGATCAGAAAGAAAGAAAACAAAAATTGTTCTTTGTGATATCTAACTTGATACCTAGGTTAACTGTTGATGAAAAAAATAAGTGAAGGCTCAATAAGATGAAAACCGGCTACAATAATGACACAATGGTGGAGAAATTCAATGGTATAAAGTTTGAGAAAAGTATCTTATTATTGATGCTCTACTACGTTTTAGAACTTATTTTTGAATCCATATCATTCTATTCTGTAAACCCATGAGTTTAGCCTCATTACAACCTTTGAAAGTCCTTTTTGATCCTTAAGATTAACAACCTTTAATCTGTGGAGATTAGTTACAAGAGTCGAGCATATGGTTTGGTTCATTTGGCAAGTAATTGAGTTGAGTGTATACATTACACATATTTGGAGTGAAACACGTATGAGAGCATATTTGTGTCAGGTTAAATCTTAACTTGATATTTACCATGATTATGTCTTCATCCTATATATTACATATGTGTCATGCATTGACAATAACCTTCGAAATTCTTTGGATTGAATTGTGAAGTCATGTGATCTTGGTGTTACGAGATTAGGGAGATTGCAAAGACAGATATTAAGGGTGTTAGCGTTAGTGTTAGTATTTTGTTTTTACTTTTTGTTGTTGAGTCTTGAGTTATAGTTTAGTGTTTTGCTTGAGGACTAGCAAAAGATAAGTGAAGGCTTTTTGATCAACGCATAAATATGCCCATTTATGCTTATAATTGATGCTCATATACATATTCTTTTGTTAAACACTCATAAATATTAACTTATTTTATGATTTATAGGTATTTGGAGTGAATGAGAATAAAGGAATAAAAAGAGGCATTAAAAGCTTAAATTTGGAAACCTGCATGTGCAGGTCAGTCAACTTCAACAGAGAACTAGGAACATCTCAGAAGGAACTAGATGGTGATCTTTACATACTTGGAAAGCCTCAGATGTCTAATTTCCATAACATCTTCCGGATCGTGATTTGAATGTTTGTAGAAGAAGTTATGATCGATTTAATACAGGGAGTTCAATCTGCTCGGGAATCTGACTTTGGACGAGAATTCATGTTTTGATGCCCATATCTCACTGACCGATAAGCCCGTGGACGAATTTGTGATTGATATACCCATTCAATAATCACTTGGCCGGTGATAAGAAGTCATAAAAGTGGAGAGCCAATAAGGAAAAGAGATGATGACTTTTCTTCCAAGAGTTTCAAACCTACAAGGAAGAGGATGCAATAAGATATAAGTGCAATTACACATAAAAATCAGTATATTCTCTCTTCTTCCTCTCTCTCACGTCTTTATTCTCTCTTTCTTCTCTTTTATTTTATCTTTCTCTTCATCTTTGTTATATGTTTGTTAAGCTTTCTTTAGTTAGGGGACGATGAAGTCCTAGATATGTTTCGGTTTTGAACCTCTTGTGATTTATATGATTTTGGATGAGATTTTCTCCACTGTTTCATCCTTGATGATTTCTATCATATGTTTCTTTGGTTGTAAATTCATATGCATATTTTAGGGTTTATGGTCTTGAGTATGTATGTGAGTGTTAACATCAGTATGTATTCTAGATAAGCAAAACAACACGATTAGTTGTGTGAAGTTATTCGTAGGTGATGTAAGAAGCACTTGCCAGTAGCTCTAGAAGCCTTATTGTTTCTTAAACACTCTACAGATCTTAATGACTTTAATTAATTATTCTTGGATTACCAGCATAAGGTTGCTAATTGGGGATCAAGTGGAGGTGGTTTACCAACCCCGAAACATGTCAAGTAAGAGAGTGTAATACAGTTAGTATCCTGGAAATTTTGGGCTAATTGTGGGAAGCATTCATCCATGGTTATGTAGATTAGGTTTGGGGTAGATCAAAACTATCTAGGGTGGAAAGAAGTTACTAGCTTTCATATTTATTAGATTCTTCATTGTTTTACGTTGTTATATTTTGTTTTCAGTTTCGTTTTCTATTTTCTCAAATTTATTTCAACAAGAAAATCAACTCATAAATTCTGTAAATTTACGTAATAGTCCGCCACTGTGTTTATTTATAGTTTCTATTTTTTCGTAATTTTAGGTCTAATAAATTAATTCTTCATTTGTAGGTCGAGTTTGCTAGATTTCTGGTATTAGTGTATTGAGTCGCTTAAAGTATTTAGTCTTATCAGTCCTCTGCGGGAATAACCCCTACTTACATTTTCTACAATTGAAAATCTTATAAATAAAGTAGGGACTTATCTTTGATAAGTAATTTTCTGCCTATCAACCACCGCTTCTGATTCGAGAGCTACTAGACTGATCATGAGGAGTGCAAATTGGTGGTAGAGAAGAGCTAGAACAAGGCTATCACGGGGACTCCAACCTTCTAAGTTGTAGAGAGAATCAAGGCAACAAGGTACTCTCTCATCTCATGGAAATATACTGCTTTTGGTAATCGACAGAGGGAGATCGATCAACTTCGGTCTAGACTGGACAATCTACAGAAAGAAGATTTTTTGGAGGCAGTTAAGACTGAAAGTGAAGTCATCCATGAGAAACTGGATTCGCTACTGGTAGCGAAACACCGGTACTAGAAGCAAAGGGGAAAAGTTCAAAACATTGCGGAAGGTGAACGTAATACAAAGTACTTTCGCACGAAAGCCTTCAATCGTAGAAGGAAGAATATGTTGAAAGGCCTCTATAATGGTGACGGAGTTTGGAAGGATATTGTTGAGGGCATGGAAAAGGTTACTGTTGATTATTTCAGTACAATTTTCACTTTTAAAGAGACTGATTTTAGCCAGAGACAACAAGTCATTGACCTCCTTCAACCTAAAGTGACCAAGGACAACAATGCCATGTTAAACATAGAATATTCAGCTGATGAGATACGAGCAGCTCTTTTCCAAATGTATCCGATAAAGGCTCCTAGTCCTGATGGGATACCTCCTCTATTATTTCAAAAGTATCGGGAGATGGTAGGTCCTGATATAGTAACTGCAGCTAGAAACTTTCTTCATACGGGCCAACTCTTGGGATCACTTAATTTTACTCACATTTGCTTGATCTCGAAGGTGAAAAACCTGAAAAAGGTTGATGACTTACATCTTATAGCTCTCTGCAATGTTCTGTATAAGATATGTTCGAAGGCGGTTGCCAATAGATTGAAGAGAATCCTTGACAAACTGATCTCCCCCTTTCAAAGTGATTTCGTTCCGGGAAGATTGATAATTGACAATTCCCTTGTTGCAAATGAATTGTCTCACTAATTAATAATTGTCAGTTGGGCACATAAGGTGTCTTTTCTTTGAAGCTCGACATGAGCAAGGCTTACGACAGAATGGAGTGGGATTTCTTGAGAGCAGTGCTTCTTTGATTAGGCTTCATGGAGCAGTGGGTACAGGCAGTTATGCAGTGTGTGACAACAGTCAAATACTCCTTTTTGCTAAATGGATCTCCTAAGGGCTACTTGACACCTTCTTGGGACTCACAACAACTTGATCCTCTCTCACCTTACCTATTTCTTTTTTGCACTGGAGTGTTTACTACTTTGTTGGATCGGAAAGCCTCTACAGAGGTTCTAAATCTGCTCAAGCGCACCTATCATCAGACATTTATTATTCGTCGATGACAACTTACTTTTTGGAAAGGCCACTATGCATGAATGTATGCAGTTCAAGGAGGTGCTTAAGGAATATGAAAAATTGTGTCTGGTCAACAGATTAATTACGACAAAAGCAACATTGTTTTTATTAAGAAGGTGCCTAACGATTTGAAAGAAGGGTTGGCAGCGTTTTTGGGAGTCACCATTGAAGCCAAACACGAGAAGTACCTTGGGTTACTGACATATATTGGCAAGAATCGTGTTGAAACCTTTTCTTATATAAGGGAGAAGGTTAGAAAAAAGCTAGAAGGTTGGCAAGGGAAGATGTGAAGCAAGGCCGGAAAGGGTAACCTAATTAGGGTTGTAGCGCAATCTTTGCCTACATACTCCATGAATTGTTTTCTTTTACCTCGGAGTTTGTATGACACTCTACACCAAATGTGTGCAAAGTTTTGGTGGGAAGGTACCTCTAAAAGCAGCAAGATCCATTGGCTCTCGTAGGATAAACTATGTCGACCAAAAGATGAAGGAGGAATGGGATTTTGTGATCTTCATGCTCACAATCTAGCTTTATTAGCTAAACAGGGATGGAGGCTTATCAAGTATCCCAACTATATTGCTACTAGATTGTTGAAAGCAAAATACTATCTAAAAAGTGATTTATTTATTTTTTACGCAAGTACTCATGGCAACATCTCAACTTGTTGGAGAGGGATCAGTGTTACCAAGGACGTGATAAAGAAAGGGATGAGGAGACAAGTTGGAACGGGTGAGTCCATAAGTATCACTCAAGATCCTTGGATACCAAAACCCTATTCCTTTCGGCCGACACAGTGTTTGGCTCCGGAAAATGCTCGTGTTATTGACCTAATTGCAGCGGAACGTACTTGGGATGTGAACCGAGTTAATGCTTGGTTTGAGGCTGATGATGCATCCCTTATATTGAGTGTTCCACTAGGCAGTAAATGCATAGAGGATCACTAGATATGGCATCATGATAGGAAAGGTGTCTTCACCACCAAGTTTGAATATAAGATTGTTTATGATACCTTGTTTTCCACTACCAGTAGCAGCGTTACTACTCTCGACCCGAGTTGGAGAAGACTTTGGAAGATGCCTGTCCCAGGAAAGGTTAAGCTCCACATGTGGAGAGCTTGCAGAGGTGCCCTACCTACTGTTGCTAATCTCCTTTCATGCCAAGTACCGATTACCTCGGGATGCTTACTATGCTGATGTTCCTACAAGGATGTCTATCATATCGGGTGGCACTCCCCATTCACAAAAGAGGTGTTTAGTCAATTTCCTAACCTAACTAGGAGTATCCCTAGTCCAAGGAATATGATTTTCCGAGAATAGATTTTTGAGTGCTTATCAAAGCTCACTAAAGAGGATTTAAGCTTGTTCATTATTCTTGCTTGGTCAATTTGGCGAGAGCGCAACCAACAGCTATGGTACGGGAAGGAGAGGATGAAAGGACCCAATTCCGATTCAGCTATCTAAACCGGAATCGAACCCTTTCGAAAACACGAACCAACAAAAAATTTCCGAAATTTGGGCAGAGTTTCGTTACTAGCGTGGAATTACCTTAACCTGCACGCGGAAAAACACACTTCGTCCTATGCCACAAAAATCAAACCGTGGGCACCAATCCCATCCGGATTTCTCAACATCAATATAATCAACAACAGTAAATAAACTGTACTATGTATATATGTATATCCATGAAAATCCGCACAACATGTATCAGAATGTATCAGAGCAACCTCTAAAGTAAAACATATACAATATGTACATCAGTAGGCGAAACAAGAACCTACTGGAAAACACAGGTGACTCTGATCACTAGCCTCCAAACCGCGACGTGAAACACCAAACCTGAACTGCAAACTGGGCACGGAAACCGAAAAGCCCAGGGGAAAGACAATAAACACGTTAGAGTGAGTGGACGAAAATAAATGTCTTTCACCAATTATTATGTATGTTATAAAAACATATGCGAGTCCAGGTAAATAGAAATAATAAAGTACACGAGGTAAAACCATAATCCTCCAGCGTACTGAGCATGCAGGTATAAATCTCACGGGGTCACTCATGGACACACATCGCGCTAGTACAGTCCGAATCACGAGGTCCTTAGTCCCCATGATTCTAAGCCAGAAATGGCCTCGGTTCCGGGGAAACGCCTCTCACCGGTCAGGTAGGGATAACGACGCCCCTCCTGGATGGCCTACCATCGGGGATCAGCCGAGAGGCAATGTGTATCGATACAACAACGTAACCAAGACTGTACTCTGTGAAAACCAAATCATAAACAATTCGATGCAAATGCATGAAACAATATAAAAGTGTATGCATATTCGTATACGTATATCCGTATAAACATATTCGTATAATCGTAAACACATGCTTATATAATCATAATTTCGTATGAAATCTCATGCTCGTAAAACCATAATCATGCTGCATGCTCAAAATCATAAATCACATAAAAGACTCGCAAGATTTCCGTGAAAAGAAATTGTCCACTCACAGATCAGCTAGCGCGAACTCGCGCTAAACTCGTGGTCCGGCGGAAGTACCCTCGCCCGAAGCACGATCACGATCCAGATCTCGATCTCGATCTCCTGAACATATTCATAAAACATAACTGATCAAAATCGTAGTCCACAACACTGTACTGATGCACGGAAACCAACCGTTCCCGGAAATACGAAATGCAGTACAAAATGTATAACGGTAATCCCGAAATCCCCACTCGAAATCTCGACTGACAATCGGCTAACCAAATCAACCCAAAAACCTCCGTACGATAACCAGGGCGCGATTTCGAGAAAAACAACACTAATTACATCGAAATCTGAAAATTTGACTTTTTCCTCGCCGTTGACCACCGTTGACCGCCGCCGCCGCCGGCGGCGCGCCGTCAACGGCAAGATTTTCCGGCGGAAAACTTCCAGAACTATAGGCCATCACTAGGCGAACAACTTCCATAACTAACACGACCCCTAATTCGAACCAAAACCTCACCAATTTCCCCTCGAAACAGCTCGGGTCCAGTTTTCCGTTAGGTCACCCCCAAAACTCAACCACAACCACCATAAAGCATACCAGGAGGTTCAGAGGGACAAGGGGAGTCGAATCCCCCCATCCACCACCACCAACACTCGCCGGAATACGGCCAACCGATAACGGCGATGAACCCCGGTTCGGCCCGATTCGGGCATCAAGAAAACCTCATCAAATCTCACAATTTTTAACATCAATCGACTCGAAAATACCCAAGGATTCTAACCGTACCTTCCTCGAAGCCAACGGTGGCCGGAAAACCGGTCGACGGACGGCAAGACAGAAACGGAAACTCCTCCCCCTCGGGTCAACCAGTCAAACTTTCCAAAATGGGAAAGTCAACGCAAGTCAATGCAAATTCGTGTTTTTGCGACTATTTCTCGACTATTTTTCAACCTTTCGATATTTATACTCGTCCCTCGGGTCGATCAACGGTCCGGAATGAATATGCGATGTGATTCGGATAAGCTCGAAACAATCGGATAAACTCGTCGGAACCCGAAACTTCAAATAATCATAAAATATTCCTCGGTTATCGGAAAAAATCTTCCAGAACCGCCCACGAGCTCGAAATCACGTACTCTACAATTTCCGTGAAGACACCCAACTCAAATTCTCGACTGAAAACATAGTCGCGAATCGAATCGACAAACCACACAATATCGTAAAACTGCGACTATAACCAAATCTCGAGAATCGTGCCAAACACACATCTGATTCTGGTTCGGGTCATCACAGAGGACTCATATCTAGGTTAACTTCCAAGCAACTTTGTACTTCAACACAACACTGCCTGGTCTATCTTTCAAAAGAAGGGCAAGAGAGCACGATTTGCAGTTAAGTGGTCTGCTCCCTCCCCAGGTTACCTTAAGCTGAATGTCGATGCTTCTTTCTCCATAACCACTAATAGTGGCGGTCTGGGAGGTGTGCTCCCCGACCATACAGGAGGGATCCTCGGGGGTTTCATGTCACAAAACAATCACATCTTGGGGCCAGAGATAAGTTAGGCTCTGGCATTAAGAGAGGTGTACAATTTTGCATCCCAACATGATTTGTCTCCCCTAATTATCGAATCTGACTGCCAAGTTGTAGTGAATGCCATCAACCAAGGAGTGATTAACGATTTGGAGGTTGGCAAGATACTTGAGGACATCATATAGTACATGTATTTGATTCCTAGTTTTCGTTTGGTTTTTGTTTATCGTGAAGCTAACTCGTTAGCTCACAAACTCGATGCTTATAGTTTACATTCGATTAGTAGTCAGGCTTGGCATGGGAATATCCCCCAAACAATTGAGGCTATCTTAGCCGAAAGTTGTACAACTTAATTTCTCTGAAATGGAATGCTTCACGTCTTACTCTCAAAAAAAATATAGCTCATATATATTTTTTACTTCAACTCTAATAGTTGTAGCTAAAGTAAAGTCATTTTAAATACTTAAATCATTGAATCAATTATTGGACAATGGAACCACTGTTTAGATGGTAAGAAATTTAGCTTTTAAGCTATTTTCTCTCATTTGTAACTAAATATAGCTACTCAAAATAGTTCAAAATTAAATGTAACTTAACTTTAGTTACCTTATTAGAGTGATTTTACCCTTGCCAGAATTTTAACCACCGAGAAAAGTACAGGCTAATAGTGGTTTTGGGCCTTGGAAGATAATCATAGCCGTTCATCGATTATTTTCCATTTTGGGGTCTCAAACTGTGTCTACATTAGCAACCTATTAGAGTCAGCAGTATGTACCAAAGTTCTGCTTTTGACTTTTTTCCAAAACTTTAGAACAAGATAAGCAAACAGGTTGACACGAGATCAGAGTCATGGCAAGTTCTTAACTCGATATAATTAATACATTACAAGATAAGATACCATACGAATTGCTGACAAGGATGTCTTGGGCTTAAGGGTAAAGGTGCTGTTCTACGTGCTGTGGCGGTAGTGTACAGAAACAGGTCCTCCCTACTATAATTTACAGTGTATAATTTATAAGCTGACATGCAAGCTAGCTTCAAATAGACTTTAGCCCGCGCAGTACATGTTACCAGCCACAGAGAAAAAAAGTACATTGCTACAAATCCACTTATGATAGACACTACTAGGCATAGTTAAAACACTCACTAGCAGTAAATTTTCTTAACATTGAACTTAGAAACATTCGCATTTAGTAGTCAAGAGAGCCCAGTGATGCAATCCCATTGCTTGAGTTTCTCAAGTCCTGTCGGCTCACATAGTCATCACAGCTGTTGCTGCCATTGTTGAGTTTTTGATTTGGGACAGAACCCACACGATTGAGGCCCTCTTTTCCCATCTGTTGTACTTCAAGAGGAGAAAGTATCTTGATATACCATACATTGTTGACAAACTCCCTGAATATAGAAAGAAGAATCGTTACATCCCTAATGAATCATGAGAGGACAAGCAACATTTTTCAAGGCAGTTGCTAGATATCTAAAAGAGTAAATGTAAACTTTTACATTTTTGTTAATAAAGTTTTTTCACTTACTGCCAAGGGTCGTCACCGAGGAGAAGAACATCATTCTCCCGGTCTACGAATACAAGCTGCCAGCCTGATCTCTGAGGATCCTCTAATTGGCCTTCAAGGCCAAACATGCTTCCGAGTTCACTGCGCAGCTCATCGTAGCTGCTGAATTTTGAAATATCCAGTGACCTCCCAAAGGACCCTGACTTGTGAACCTGTCAAAATTGAACCATCTAAGTACTCGAATACAAACAACTGTGACAAAATGAACTGCTATGATAATGTCCATACATTGCACCATTTTGTTACACGAGAAAATATTTCAAAGCTAGAGCAAAACGATAAGTCTATAATACCTTCACAAAGGTTCGAGTTGGTGGGTTTACTTGGTCCACATTTTCTGAAGACTGCAAGAAGCCTGATTCATCTACACAACTCGAAGTAGTCATATCTGAATTAAGTGGATAATCATTGCCTGTTGCACTAGTACAATTTGAAGCACCGTATGTCATAGACAATGAATCGGTTCCATTTCCCATATTCCTCAGATTAGATATCCCATTTTGTAGCATAAGAGATGATCCATCAATGTTAACCCCAAACAAAAGATTGCTCTGCGGATCAGTAGCACTATGGAAAGAGTACTCTCTGCCAGGAAATGGAGGCAAGGCTGTGAGCTCGGAGATATTGGGCTGTGCTGTTCCCAATTGATCCACTTGTGGGAGTACACATTGAGCGGCTCCAGACGGTAGCTGAGATTCAACCTTGGGTAACAAGGTAGATGATATAACAGAGTTCGATCTACTCAAGTTCAGTAGTTGGGACGGTCCGTCCCGCGATAGTGACCCTAGTATGGTATGTAAAGGGGGAACATCGGATGAAGATATATCATTTCCAACAGGGTCAGGAAAGCTCTGCTGTTGAGTTTGAGAAGTGATAGCTTGCAGAGATGCAGACTGAGATTGAGACGCAAAATTTGATAGAGAAGACATCACATTTGGAATCTGCTGCTGAACAGAAAATTGGTGCATATTCTGGGATTGTTGAAGCTGATGTTGTTGAAGCTGTTGCTGTTGCTGTTGCTGTTGCTGTTGCTGTTGCTGCAGCTGCAGCTGCAGCTGCTGTTGCTGCTGCTGCCTCTGATCATTATTATATGGATGGTAACGCAACTGTTGTTGCAGAACCTGAGCGCCAGGAGCCTGGTTTTCTTGAAAGCTCTGCATAAAAGTATTCTGAGACTGAGATTGTGGTAGACTTTGTCTCTGAAGCAAAGCTCCAGGCCCAGTTGAAACATTGGAAGATTGCTGGAATGGTAAAAGAGATTGTGATGAACATTTTGCATCTACTGCCCTCATCTCTTGAAGTGCAGCAGCTGCCATAGCTTGGTAAACATCAGGCTGTAGACCAGCCATAGAAGCATCTAGCCGTGGCTGCATCCACGGTGAAACCCCAAATCCCTGGAAGTTCAAAGATTGCATCGCAGGATCTCCAACCCCTCCCTGGAGCCACATCATAGGCGCATTAATGCCCATATCACCATCTTTGAGCCCTAACATAAACATACTCATGAATATACAAGCATAAAAAGTTATCCGAGACATAAGGTATCATGTGATCCCCAATCAAATAAAGAAATAACAACGATACCAGGGAAAGACGGCATGCCCGATGGCCATGGACGCTTAAGTCTGAGGGGGAATGGGGATGGATACATGGGAAAAGTTGTTAGCGGCTCAATTTCCCACAATGAAACTCTTGGCTGCCTCTCTCCTGCAGTTGATTCGTCCCAGCCAACCTGCATTAGTAGAATGAAGTGAGGAAACGCATCATAAAAAAATCTAAAATAACTACGTCTGTATCAACTTTTTAAAATGGTAAAAGCTAATACAGCATGTTATGTGAGTATCATAATTGCCAAATTTGACCAAAACCTTCACAGAGCGCCAATGTGAATTTGACCAGCGAACGGAATCTAAATCACTGATGCCAGTTATCGTACCCATGTATCTGGTCGGATATAAAAGGAAACACAACGCACAGAACCCAAGTAGTAAGTATCAAACAATGCACAGGAAAATTGTAATTGCAGCATATTTATCATGAAAGCATCATATGTTAATCTGATTATGTTGTGACTGGAAACATAAAATAACAGAACAAACAATGAAAGAGAAAAATTGAAAGTCATACACACAGAAAGTCCACATAATTGAAACTATTTTTTTTTCTGGACGACACACTTTACTTCTTAAATGGATCAAACTGTGTCCAAACTATGTCCAATTAATATTGTGATTAGTATTCCATATATGGTTAGAAATAGCAGTATACCGACGAACACTTGATTCTTCTGTCTCAAACAGCATCCTGAAGCGCATTCCCACAGAAACCCGTGTATGATAGACGGCTTTAACATATTTGGCCAGGGGTATCACAAATTCAGATGGACTTGCTCTGCATTGAAAGAAACCTGAATAAGAATATGTAAACACTATGTTTTGATTAATTTCAATGTGGAGGTAGCGAATTCTAACCTTGGATTATAAAATATAGTGAAGCGACTATTGGTTGCAGCTGCATGAGCTGCAGCAGCAAGAAGACCAATGTGCATGCTATCGCTTGATAAGACTGACGACGGCATCACAGTTTGTGGACGATTCGCTCTCCGAATACCCAAGAGCAACTGATTCTTTTCATTCCTGATTTGAGTCCAGCATGAATTAAAGAGGGAAATTAAAAATGTATAATACTATTACAGGGCATGTTTAATTGATTAGGCATACTTTTCTTGGTGACCCTACATATAATGTGTACAGTACTTGGCAGGTATGATGGATAATATTGGTTTCCTCATATTGATTGAACAATTATGTCTCACTATCCCCAACCCCCACAACAAATAAAAATAACAAAACAAGCTCATTCATAAGTATTTTGTAACAGTTCAAAGTTCAAACTTACCAAATAAAAAGGACAGAATCACCGGCAACAAGTCGCTTAGCACTAACAAATACGCTCCATCCTGTTGTAAGAAGATGTCTCTTGGGCTGGCCTGCACAGTTTGATCACAGTATTTCATGTTAATATGTTAAGAATTCAACTACCATTATTTTAAATACATGCCGTTCATTTTTAAAAAGCTAGGTGTCCCAGAACAAGGCTCAAAATACTTGGCTTGGTTTTGATTTCTTTAACCATATTTTCCTCCATTATCATTTGTCACCTAGACTCGTCACAATGTAAGACGGTCTAACATGTGATCAAGATTGATGACAAAGTTCTTGACAATCACAAGACAAAGATATTGTTCAGATACAAAATATGTTTGAACCAACATATCGGCATTTTGACCCAGCTAGTGTGAAGAATGCATATCATAGCTGGTCTCACTTCAACATTAAAGCCAGAGTATGCTAAATCAGAGAAGGACAAAAGTGAAAGCAGGAGAGACAAAACAGACGTCTGAACAATCCATATATACCTCGGAATATATGTCTAAATTTCCATTCATTGTCATGAAGATCCCTTGCAATTAGTTCCTGCGCTGGGGGCTGCTGTGAATAATCCTGAAAGAACGGGATAAGGGAAACCAAGTTCATGAGATGATAACATGAAAGCAAAGTGATGATTAGATGACTCAAAAGAAAAGAAACTTACAAGAGGAGGAAAAACTTTCTCGGCTGCACGGCGCGGAACAGAGAATCCTCCATGTGTGCTAGTATCACTTGCAGTCAAAGTTTTACAGAAATAGTTGGTTGGCTGTTTGCTGGGATTACCGAACTCTGCAGGCATTAGGTACACTTCCTTTTGCTCTTGCTGCATAAAACAGTTTATGACTTTATGTCAAGCCGTGAGGAAAGTGATTGGACTAGCAAAGTCAGGGGTTGATAAAGTCTTTGTACAATACCGGACTCAATGGTTGTAGGGTCATTTGAGCATATACCTCATCTGTCTCCACATCTGCCTGTACCATACAAATCGAACATTTTAAGGAGGAACCAAAAATGGTCCAAATTACACGGAAACCGACTGACACTTACATGCATAGTCACATTGTGAAGCTGACAAATTAACTGCGGAGGCAAGTTTGGGTAATTGGGAATATGGGCATCAACTTCCTTATTGGTTGATGCAGCAACCTGTTGTCCAAGAAACACCCAGGATTAATAACACTCACTAAATAAATTCTGGAACTAGGAAACCAGTTGCATGAATTTAAAAGCATCAGCTGTTCGAGCAGCAACAATGTTGTCAAATAATTTGAAAATTAGCAGTAACAAAATAATTTTGTATTGAATACACAGTATGAAAACTGAAAATTATACGTCATGTTAAACAAAGGTATTCTATCATTCATCAGCAATTTGTGTTACATTTAACAAAAAGTTACATAGCATGTTCAGATGATATTGACATTGATCCTACATTCCTTATCCAGACGACAAGGAGATCTAGAGATGAGACATCTTAATTTTTGACTCATCATAACTGAACACAATCTGGCATATATAACACGATGGTATATTATATATCCATCTTCACCAATAATGCTTATACAATAAATGTAATTGCATCTTAACCATAGATCCGAAATTTTCATTCCACTAACTGCAGGTTTAACCAAATGTCTAAACAAATAAGATAACCATCTGGTTGTACTGACCTGCTCACTGTGACCTTGCGGAAAGTAGACTACACGACTGCCAAGAGCAGGCAGAGACACCAGAGGCCCCGCACACGCATGCCATAGCTCAGAATTCAAACATTTCTTCTCCCCTGCACATAGTTTTAACAGTTACATGAGTAAAAGCAAAGGAATTAACTCTTAAAACTGAAACAACTTTAACCGTAAAAGTGGTAAAACTATATAATTTCAGCATACTATAGCTAAATTAGGTATCTCAAACTTCAATACATCATACATACAAACAAGAAATGTGCATAAAATATTGCTGTTATTTCAGATATATCACTCCATAAAGACACAACAAATCTAGCAAATAAGTATTACACACATTGACATATATACACATTGTACACATAAACTAACAAACTACTTAAGGACCCAAATGAAAGCATAAGCAAAGTTCTTACCTTCCTGATGCTGATGGTTAAACCCCGAAGACGACGACGAAGAAGACGAAAGCCTCATTCTTTACCCAAAGCAAACACCTTTCGCAACCTTACCGAAACCCAAAACTTCACCAAATGCAGTAAAACGAAGCACCACCACCACCCCCCACCCTTCCCAAAATCAAAAACCAAAACCAAGTATCAAAAATCACTATCATCCAAAACCAGTCCCAATACAAAACCCAACTTCTCTAACCCGCATACGCCCTCAGATCTTCTTCTTCACCCCACCACAACCCTCCTCATTCACCTCACCACAATCTCCACCGCCGCCGCCGCCGCCCCCAAAGGTCGGAAGTTTACGCCAACCCTAGGCCGCCCAGATCTCAGAAATTGAACGGTGAGTGACCCAAAGAGTGAGCTCAGTTGGGTGAGAGTGGCATTTAATAAAGAGCTGAGCTTTGATAAGTAGTAGCCGCTGCTGCTCTAGCTTTGTGGAGCTGAGAAAGAGAGAGGTTTCAGGTCTGGGTAAGAAAAAGCTTTATGGAGAGAGAGACTAGAGAGAGTCTTGATTGAGGGCTTCTTGTGTTGGTCTTCGATCAATTAATGCAGTGGTAATTATTGCCTTTGGTGGGGTAATGTAATGTTCATAGGGATGGCTGTCAGAACCACCAAATACAAATCCAAAGGACCAAAAAACTTTACCCCTATTCTCCCCATTTTACCCACACTTTTCCTTATTTTTGCAATTTTTGTTTCATAATCTTCGGAGACGATTTAAGTTTATCAGACCTCGAAATCTTACGATGTCACGTGTACAAGATGACAAGAGTAAATGTTCCGAAAAAAATCATTGATATCGAGATTGTCTAACCGTTCAATCTTATGATGTCACGTATGAGAAAGATGATATATATCACGCGACACAATCGTTTTAGTCAGAGCTTATCACAATGTGTATTTTTTTTTCTCCTCCTAACATTTAATTTCGCTGTTCCTGTTTTGGAAATGGACAGTTTCGTTCGTTTGAAGTTTTTGGGAAGTCTTTGATCTAGAAAGGGAAAGATGATTGGGTTATCATTGTTTTTTAGAATGATCGAACAAAGAGAAAACATTGAAAGTGAAATTGGTTAAATTGCATTTATAGTGAACTCCCCTTAGCCCCGCCCCATTCTTTTATCCATAAAAGTTTGGTCGAACTTCCTTTATTGTCAAATGGGGAGAGCCTTGATTTGTAGATGGTGTGGGTTGAAATGTCACTGAATTAAGGAGATTGTTTCCAATGTGTGCCCACAATTGGCAATATGGCATTAGAAAGGGCTAATGGTTTAATGGAATACTATGGCTGCTTAGGGTTCAATCAATGTGTCATTTACCAAACACCTAAGACCTAAATCATCTCTATAATGAAGCCTCTTGACACAAGTATCATTGCCAATCATATAGAAAAGTTCAAATTAGATTACTCCAATCCAAATTTGCAAGTCCTTCATCAACCCATTAATCATATAGAGATAGCTCAAGCTTTGTTAACATTTGTATTCGTTTATCCTTACTAATTATTTTCAATAGCATTTTACATAAAGAAATCTGTGTGCAATAGTATGTACATTCTGATATAGATTATAGTACAACAGTTCTTTTACGGGACTTTAACTTTGAGGACTTAACCGATCATGTGTATAATTGATTTTTAGAACATTTCTCTTACAATTATTATTTCATGAGACATGAGTTGTAGGTTGTTGTGAGAGATGTGTTTGTGTACAAATATACAATCCCTTCCCCATTCTTCTTGCTTATGTTAGGTACACTTCAAATCAAAGCTCTCCAAGCCTTGCAGATAATTCAGGAAGATCCAAGTAAGAACAACCTAAAATAATTGAGAGAGAGACAGATTAATTAAAATCTTCTTGTTTTTTTAGAGACAATATCATCTCATACACAACAAGTAGCTGAATAAACCAAGTATAGATCGAGCATGGCTCTCAAGCAAGAACCACAAGTTGACCACATTCAACAAAGCTGGGTGTAGCCGTTGAGGGGATAGATAGCAATCCCCCATACTTCTTCTCTTCTTTTTAAATTCGATCTGTAGCCTTGAGTTTTACTCAACACTAGTCCCATAAAACAGAAACATTAGCATGCAATTAACAAGAACAATAATTTACCTCGAGTTAATTCAAGTTGTCAGATTGTCAATTTGAACTGTGTGACTTATTAGCTCTTGGAGTCCCGCAGCAGCATATTCATTGATGTTTTTTTGGTACGTGATCAGAAGCCAGCTTCTTGTTCGTGCATGCATGACAGCATGAGTCATGCTCTGTGTATTTGTTTGTTAGCAGACTACAGGCCAAAAGCCTTTGCAGTTTTCTTAGAGACAACTACAGCTTCTCTGGGTTCCCTGACTCGTACGTGTTCATCTTGCTCATAAATTGATAGTTGTGATTCAAAGATGTTTTCTTTGGCTCTATACATCCTCTTGGAATTGACAACAAAAATGGGGAGGCCGAAACAATGATGAAAACAGGTCAATCTTAAGAAAATAGAAATTGGCTACACTCATTTAATTACCTTCTCTACTTTCTGGATTTTCAATTGTGTAAAGCCATACTGGGTTTACTACCTGCAAAGCTACTGTGTTCAATGAGAAACATCACCCTCTAAATTGCTTGCAACACAATTTCATTTCTATAAACAGAGATAGTTTTACAAGCAAATGCTAATAACACACGATCGATCCAGAATCAACAGCTGATATATTTAAAGAATTAGCCTACCAAACATTAGGCTGGACCAATACCTAGTACTATGCTGATAAAATATTGATGATGAGTATGACTTCTCCAACCAAAAAGATACATATGATATAACGACTTCCAAATTCCATTTCGAGCTGTTTGTTTCGCTTTCACTTCATTATTGATCCCTTTCCACTATACAATTTAGTTTTATATAAAATCATCGACTGTCAGAACTTGAAGGAGTTGAAGGCTTCTTTTAGAGATTCTTTCATCAAACAGTTCCATGCTAAAAACGCTGCCCCAACTGCAGGCTCAACCTGGCGTTGATACAACAAAACAGAAACCACAGTTTGAGAATGAACATAATAAATTATCCAGAAAGCCTGTATACGATTAAAAGTTTAGATTTCAATTTTATCCCTTGCATAATCCATTTCTATTCATCCACATTTCTTGTTCAAATATACTAAGCTTAATATGAAGACTCGTTTCCTTTCCATTCTATATAAATGCAGAACAGAAAGAAGACGAATTCCAGCTATAGTCAGTGTATTCAAGTAGCATTGTATGCAAAATAGAAGCCTTACCCTGTATCACTTGCTTAAAATGTCACAGTTTGATTAAAATAAGGCATTGCATAAGCCTTACCTTTGGTCTGATTGGCACTGCCCCAGGGTAGTCCTTGGAGATGCACCTAATGACTTCCTTCCCTATATCCCATCTCTTATTTGCTTCAAGAACACCACCAACCATGACAAGGGGAAATGAATCTTTTCCATCTGCAATTAATTTACGATACACATTATATCAGCAACAAAAATGATATTGGTACACACAACATGAGCTTTTACTTAACAATTATAACTTGCAAGTTACTTTATAACTCTGCCAAAGCAATTTATATAGCTCATTATGCAATGATCACAGTGCTGTCACACCATCATACTCATGAAACGATGGCTTGCAAGGTCAACTATGCTTAAATAATGAAACATCCTTACACATAAAAATTAATATTGTATGTGCTCATTTCTCATGAATGATTAAGAAACTATTTCCTTTACATTATTCACTTTTATGTTCAGTACGTCATACCTGCACCACACAAGTCAAGTCTTTGAACAACAGCTTTCACGCTTAACCCCAGCTCCTCAACTGAATCAAACAAGATTTTATCACCAGCCTCTGCACAAGATACTACCTCTGGAACAAGTGCTGCAATGCGAGCCCAAGATGGATCTGCATAGGTCCACCTGGCATACAAAAAGAAAAGGCTAATTGTCATACGATGTCCCATATTGTTTTTTTTTCTTTCTGGTGAGGCATATCCCATAGACCATACTGAAACATCTGGTTCCTCAATTATACTTACACGTGTGAATAGACTTCCAGTTTATCTTTTTCAAGGAGACTTGCAGAGACATACAAATAACAGAACACCAATTCCTTTTATATAAGATATTACAGAACTAGATCAACTAATAGAACATCTCAATGGAAGAAATACCTATAACTCCATTTTCAAGCATTGTCCAAAACTGCTTAAACATTGTCTGGAGACTGTAAAGATCCCAAAATGACAACTAGTAACTTCACCCATTTATGTGATGATGACATTATATAAGTTTCAGATAAATACCCAATCAGTTCATCTGCGGAAGGAAGACCAAGTTTTTCTAAAATACTAGAGGTAAGTGCAGTCTGTGGACCACGGCCATCATGAGCCCTTATTACTGCTGTTAACGCTTGTGCAGCTATTCCATAGCCACTGCAAGTAAATAAACGCAAGAAAGGAAACTCACATTTCTATTGAACACAACTTAAAACGATACAAACAATTGGAAATGCTAACTAATAGGCTCAAGATATCAGTTCAACATGTAAGCACATCTTATATTATCAGGCAACTAACATAAAATGAAACTGCCAGAAATCTCAACTGTACAAGGCTATACCTTCCCCAATCACCTAAGGTCAGTCCTGCCCCGGCAGCCCTTGCATCCCTACCATCTTCGGTGAATCCATACGCAATGGTGCTGGTGCCGGCAATCAGAACACACCCATGAAGCTTCCCCATAGTTCCACAAGCTAAAGCCGCCACCGCATCATTCTGAACATACAACCTCACATTGCTAGGGAACATCTCCCTGATCACATCATCATAACACAAAATTCAGAACCTTTACTCCTAAATTAACATCTTTACTTTCACATTGTAATGAAATGAAAAAAAAGGCAGTAACTTTTGAAAAAAGAAAGGAGTAAAAACCTGAGCCAGTCTAGTATTCTCTGCTGATCAGAGGGGTGGTTCACACCAGAAACCGCCAAACAAACGGCCCGAACCGCCGACCGGTTCGACCCGGACTTGGCCAACGCCTCCGCCATCACTCGCTCCAGTGTCTCCTTCGCAGCCGCCTCTGTATATTTCACCGGAAATTACGAAACGATCCTCAACAAGCAGAGAATCAATAGAGAGAGAGAGGCGCAATTATTACCTGTTGGGAAGTTGATGTCTTAGATTTTGTGATTGCTGATTTGCACAGTAAGCTTTGATCTAGTCAAGATTACTTAGTCTTGGTTGTTAATAAATCCCTGGTCTGTAGGGATAATTAGTTTGATTTGCACGATAGAAGTTGTTGCTTCAAATTCTCCTACTTTCTAGTTAGCTTTGAATTCAGTTTGCTTTGTAAGGCTATATAAGCCAAGTAGTTCATGTTGAATAGATAAGAAGAAAATCCTGCTCTTTGGGAAACACTGTGTTTATTGAATTCAGTTTTTATCAATTGGTATCAGAGCCCCTCACGGGCCTGACCGAAATAGAGAAAGATTGAGATTAAGAGAGAAGAGAAATCAGTAGTCATGACGACTGAGAAGAGTAACATGCTGAGTATCCCTAGATTTGATGGGGATTTTGAGCATTGGTCTATGCTTATGGAAAACCTCCTGCGCTCAAAGGAATGGTGGAATCTTATTGAGGAAGGAGTGGTGGAACCAGCAGCTGGTTCCACACTGACTGACGCTCAGAGAGAAGAACTTGCAGCCCTGCGTCTCAATGATCTCAAGGTGAAGAACTATTTGTTTGCTGCTATTGACAAAACAATTCTTAAACAGATACTTCAAAAGAATACCTCCAAGGAGTTATGGGACTCCATGAAAGCAAAGTATCAAGGGAACGCGAGGGTACAAAGCGCACAATTACAGCGTTTGCGAAGGGACTTTGAAGTACTTGAGATGAAGATGGATGAGACTGTTGCTGAATACTTTTCTCGAGTGATGCTGATTGCAAATGACATGAGAAACTTAGGAGAAGCCATGACTGATGCAAAGATTGTGGAGAAAGTACTAAGAACTTTATCTGAGAAGTTCACGTACGTAGTGTGCGCCATAGAGGAATCCAAAGATATAAGGAATCTCTCCATTGATGAGCTCCAAAGCTCACTGCTGGTTCACGAGCAAAAGTTTAGAAGGAAGACGGATGAGGAACAAGTCCTAAAGATCACTGATGATAAGAATGGAGGTAGAGGTGGACAAGGCAGTGGCTATAGAGGTAGAGGATCAGGTCGAGGAGCATACCGAGGAAGAGGAAGGGGCCAAGGAAGAGGATTCAACAAAGCTGCGGTTGAATGTTACAAGTGTCACAGGTTAGGTCACTTCATCTATGAGTGTCCAGAATGGGAGAACAAGGCCAATTATATGGAGATTGATGAGGAGGAAGAGATGGTTCTTATGGCTTATGTGGAGAAGAAAGAAGCTCAGCGAGATCAGGTCTGGTTCCTAGACTCTGGATGCAGTAATCATATGTCTGGTGAAAATAAATGGTTCAGTAATCTCGATGAAAACTTCAGTCATTCAGTTAAGCTTGGGAATGACTTGAGACTCACAGTAAAGGGGAAAGGCAATGTTAGAATGCAGATTAATGGGGTTACTCACATCATGACAAATGTATACTACATTCTAGACCTGAAGAATAACTTACTGAGCATTGGACAGCTGCAAGAGCGTGGTGTCGCAATACTCATTCAAGGTGGTACGTGTAGCGTCTATCATCCTATAAAAGGTCTGATTGTTAAAACTGATATGACTACCAATCGCATGTTTGTATTAATTGCACATGAAGTACCAATTTCTGCTGCATGTTTTACTACTGTGACGGAGAATGCCACACAATTATGGCATTGCAGATATGGTCATCTAGGTTTTACTGGTCTAAAATCACTGAAGCAAGGAAACATGGTGCTAGGATTACCCGAGATGGAGTCTTCAAATGGACAGTGTCATGAATGCTTAACTGGGAAGCAGCACAGGGAACCTTTCCCTAAGGAAAGTACATGGAGAGCCACACATCGACTGCAGCTAGTCCACTCTGATATTTGCGGTCCTGTTACTCCGGAGTCAAGTAGTCATAAACGTTACATTATCACGTTTACTGATGATTTCTCCAGAAAGATCTGGGCTTATTTTCTTTCAGAGAAGTCACAAGCTTTGGCCACTTTCAAAATCGTCAAGGCAAGAGTAGAGAAGGAGACTAATCAGTACATACAGTGCCTTAGAACTGATCGTGGCGGAGAGTACAATTCGAATGAGTTTAAGGAGTTCTGCATGAATCATGGCATTAGAAGGCAACTAACTGCTTCCTACACTCCGCAACAAAACGGAGTGGCAGAAAGAAAGAATCGTACCATTATGAATATGGTGCGTAGTATGTTAGCTGGGAAGAATGTACCTAAGGAATACTGGCCCGAGGCAACTATCTGGGCAGTGCATCTCATCAACCGAAGCCCAACTCTAGCTGTGAAGGAGATGACTCCAGAGGAGGCATGGACAGGAAAAAAGCCAGACGTACAGTACCTGAGAATCTTTGGAAGCTTGGCTCATGTGCACATACCTAAAGAAAAAAGGAAAAATTTGGATGATCGAAGTGTTCAGTGTGTGTTATTTGGGGTAAGTGAAGAATCTAAGGCCTATAGGTTATTTAATCCTGCTACTGGACGAATAATTGTGAGCAGGGATGTGGTGTTCGAAGAGGACAAAGAATGGAACTGGAAGGCGTTATCACAAGGAGAAGCAAAGTCACCAAACCTGGCATGGAGTGAACATGGTGACAATTCAGAGAATGAAGCTGATGCAAGAGAAGAAACAGGAGTAACCGGGAACGTTGATGCTGACAACGTTGATGATGAGCAGGCCGAACCAGAAGTGATTCAAGTGGATGATGACACGAGAAGGATTAAAAGAATGTTGATTCAAGTTGATTCAAGTGGATGTCAGATTATGTTACGGGAGAGGGACTTTCAGACGACGACAATGATGTTGATCAGTTGGCTTCAAACATGGATCAGTTGGCTTTGTTTACAAGTAATGATGATCCTTTGACATTTGAGGAAGCTAACAAAGAAAGGAGATGGAGAGAGGCTATGATGCAAGAAATGGCTGCCATTGAGAGAAACCAGACTTGGGATCTATGTAGTCTTCCTCAAGGAGCTAAATCCATTGGCGTCAAGTGGATATACAAAACTAAGCTAAACAAAAATGGAGAGATTGATAAATGCAAGGCGCGCTTAGTGGCAAAAGGATATGCTCAAAAATACGGAATAGATTACACAGAAGTATTTGCTCCTGTGGCTAGATGGGAGACTATTCGTGTAATTCTGGCTCTTGCTGCTCAGAAAGGTTACAAGGTTCATCAATTAGATGTGAAGAGTGCTTTCTTGCATGGTGAACTTACTGAAACAGTGTTTGTGGATCAACCTCAAGGATTCGTGAAGCCTGGAGAAGAGGAGAAGGTGTACAAACTAAAGAAAGCATTGTACGGCCTTAAGCAAGCACCTCGTGCTTGGTACAGCCGTATTGAAAGGTATTTCAGAAAGGCTGGCTTCAGTAAATGTCCATATGAACCCACCTTGTTCTGCAAGAAAGATGAAAGAGGTATCATGATCATAGTCTCTTTATATGTTGATGATTTGGTTGTGACTGGTAACAATGATAAAGCTGTGGAGGAATTCAAGGATGGTATGAAGAAAGAATTCGACATGTCTGACCTCGGGGAGATGAGGTATTTTCTTGGTGTTGAAATAATCCATAAGCCATCAGGAATTTTCATATCTCAGAGGAAGTATGCTAGAGAAATACTAGAAAGGTTCAAGCTTGATCAGTGTAATCCTGTCAAGAATCCCATAGTGCCTGGTATGAAGTTGATCAAGGAACATGGTAGTGAGAAAGCAGATGCGAAGGTTTATAAGCAAATGGTGGGGTGCTTGATGTATTTGGCAGCAACAAGGCCAGACTTAATGTATGTCATTAGTCTGATCAGTAGGTTTATGGAGTCACCCACGGATCAGCACATGCAGGCTGTCAAAAGGATTTTTCGTTATATTAAAGGGACACTGGATTGGGGCATTTGGTACAGATGTGAAGGCAATGAGGAGTTAGTAGCATTTTCGGATAGTGATTATGCTGGTGATCTAGATACTCGAAGAAGTACATCAGGATATGCTTGTTTCTTAAGTGATGCAGTGATTTCATGGTCTTCTAAAAGGCAATCAATTGTTACTTTGTCGACTACTGAAGCTGAGTTTATTTCAGCAACATCATGTGCTTGTCAGGTAATTTGGCTGAGATATATACTGTACAGCATTGGCTATACGCAGGAGAAGGGAACAACTATATATTGTGACAATATGTCAACCATCAAGCTTTCTAAGAATCCTGTCTTCCACAAAAGGAGTAAGCATATTGATGTTAAGTACCATTTTCTGCGTGATCTGGTTAATGACAAAGTGGTAAAGATGGTCTATTGCAGTACAGATGTGCAAGTAGCTGACATTCTCACAAAGCCACTGAAACTTGAAACTTATGAGAGGCTTCGCAAGATGCTTGGAATGTATGAGGCTTCAGATATAAACTGACACTGAGAGTGTTCAGTTTAGGGGAGGCATTGTTGGGAAGTTGATGTCTTAGATTTTGTGATTGCTGATTTGCACAGTAAGCTTTGATCTAGTCAAGATTACTTAGTCTTGGTTGTTAATAAATCCCTGGTCTGTAGGGATAATTAGTTTGATTTGCACGATAGAAGTTGTTGCTTCAAATTCTCCTACTTTCTAGTTAGCTTTGAATTCAGTTTGCTTTGTAAGGCTATATAAGCCAAGTAGTTCATGTTGAATAGATAAGAAGAAAATCATGCTCTTTGGGAAACACTGTGTTTATTGAATTCAGTTTTTATCATTACCGCCGACGCTGTTGTGATTGGATTAGCCGGAGACGGCCCGGGCAAAAACGGGAACCGGGTCGGGAAGAGGATCCGAGAACGGAAGAAGCGGCATGCAAATGCAAACCGCCGACGTGGTGCCGCCGTCCAAACCGAGGATGACGTCATCGGCATTTGTTGCTCAAAGTCCCAGATTTCGCCGTTCCTGTAACGCTTCATTGTTTCTGTGCGTGGTAAACAACGAATCAGATTTCTCAATTGTATTGAGAGTGAGAGGCTGCCGCCGAGTCCGTAGTTAATAAATAATCAAAAGGAAGGGCACCAATGGAGTTCAGCTAGCTCTCTCTCTCGGAGGCAGATAGGGTCGAGAAGAAAGACTACAACGAATGTGATCACTTCACAGCTCAAGAAAAATTATTTTTATTTTCAAATTCTCTATGATACTTTTTCGCTGAATCATGATGCTAGATTATTATTTTGAATATTCAGTCGTACGATCTTTGTCATGCGTTGATCGATGATTAATTGATTATGGTTGTTCTCTTTGTAGCTTCCTGGGATCTGGAACTAATCAAACTATACCAAAAAGAGACTTCTGCATTGAGTTTCAGTACATGTTGGAACAGATTTATATGGATTGAATGGTAACTACAAAGCAAGTGAAAATAATCTCTTATTTCTGTATCTGTGATTCTATATGCACTCCATCAAATTGCAAGGTTTTTGGAACTAGTTGAGTAGGAGGGCGTCCATGTTCCGTTTTCCTTCTGGGCCCTTTGTGTATTTTGGAAGCAAAATACATCCAAGATTTACTCAAGAAAATTAAGTTTTGCATGCACTCATGCACTATTTGTTTCATGATGCGACACATGTCACTGCGAGATAGCGTCGTCGACAAAATAATTGAACTAGAGTTCCGGTTTGATTTTCGTCCAATGACGATGCGACACGTGTGTTCATCTTTAACAGTCGGATTATCTATTGACTATAAAACGTTCATCTATCACTCAATCTATACTCACACCATCTACAAGAATCTGAGCAGATAATTCATCCCTCTAAACACTTAGCAACATTTCCTTGTTCATCACTCTGATTGATCCTTTCAGCTTCCACAATTTTTTCAGGCGGAGACAACGTCAACAAGAAGAGGATGACGATATGCAGCAATCATTCATCAATCAGGTGGTCATGGCGGAAGCACAAGATGACGATGAACCACCACAATCAAGCGGTTCACGTCGCGATAAAAAACCGAATCATCCACGATAGAGGCTATCTAGGAGACACAATCTCATGGATGATTACTTCATCGAACATTCCAACTTCGAGGCGGCAGAATTTCGCCAGCGGTATAGGATGAGCAAAAACCGATTCAACACTATCATGACGGATTTCTGCAACCACGACCAATCTTGGAATCAAATACCAGATGCCACTAGATTGCTAGGGCTTCTTTCCGAATAAAAGCTTGCTGGTGCTCTACGAATGTTGGCTTACGGGGTAGCCGCAGATCAGTGCACTGAAATTACAAGGATTGGGGAATCGACTACCCTGGAATGTATGAAGGATTTTTGTAGTCAAGTGTATCAAATTTATGATCCAAAATACTTCCGCAATCCAACACTGGCAGACCTCACGCGACTACTAGCAAGGCCAACACCGAGGCTTTCCAGGTTTGATTCGAAGCATTTACTGCATGCACTGGGAGTGGAAGAACTACACAACCGCCTATCAAGGGGCATACTCGAGTCGAAATGGTTGCCCAACTATTAACCTGAAGGCGGTGGCCTCGTATGATACGTGGATATGGCCCAGTTTCTTCGGGTGTCCTGGAACCAAAAATGATATTAACGTGCTCCACCTTTCGAATGTGTTCTCAGAGATCCTTGCAGGAAGATGCCCAACTACCGTCTACGAAGTCCATGGAGAGAGGTACAACCATGCTTATTATTTGGCTGACGGAATATATCCGAGGTACTCTACACTCGTCAAAACAATTTTCAATCTCCAGACGCCGCAAGATAAACTCTTCGCAAAGAAACAAGAGGCATACCAGAAAGATGTGGAAAGGGCCTTTGGCATCTTACAATCTCGGTGGGAAATTATTCATCATAGTTGTACATTGCACCACAAATCGGTAATAACTACCATCATGTTAGCTTGCATCATATTGCATGACACTATTGTTGAGGAAGAGTACGTGGAGGATGAGGATGAGGAAGAAGGTGACGTGCAAAACCCATGGAGGGCTTTCCAGGTTTATGATGGGCATGTAGATGCACAAGGAAATCGAATTCCTTTTGAGCCAATTAGTAGAGATGGAGCCAATATACAACGGTTTTTTCACGACCGTGTTACCGATCTCGAATCTGATTACATCCATAAAGAGCTCCAGAATGACTTAGTGAAGCACAATTGGAGGTTGGAAACTGGCGAGATACTCTAAATATTATCTTGAATATGTGTGTTTAATTTTATTATGTGTTTTCATTAAGCTTGTGTTTAATTATTAAGATTGTGTTTAATTTCAGTTTAATTTTAGTATGTGTTTTAATTTAACGTGTATTTCAATTTCATCTTAATAAATAAATTGCATTTTTATTTTTCAAAAATTTAAATTACATAAAATGACGAACCAAGCCCAGATTTATTCTTAGTACAATACTATAACTACTATAGAAAGAACACGCGACTTGGGTGATAACAATCGGAATATGTTTCATCGGTAGGTTGGTCTTGACTAAGTTTTCCTTCATTAAGGATGGCTAGTTTCCTCTTAGTAAAATACATTTTCGAGATTGGGGTCATTGTCTCCAATTCCATTGTCATGATCCTTGTTTCCTCCTCTTGTTTCTTAAATCGTAACTCTTCGTCCGCCCTTGCTTCATTCCGCTTTTGAATTTCTATGTACTCCGCGTAATAATTAAGCTCACTTTCATTATGCGATATCCTCTTGGATTGCCACGATGCTTGTCACTTGCAATGGAATGCAAAACCTCAACTTGTTGCTTAATAGGAGTCTTACCTTATTTCTTTTGCCACCTCGCTTCCTTTGCCGCCTTGGTTCCCATTGGTCTAGGCGGACTCGAGGGAGTGGCCACGTGGCTTTGAAGTGTCTCATTTACTTCTTCGTCATCCAAATTGATGGTTGGAGATGATTCGGCGGCGGAAGGAGTATGTTGGTAACTACTTGCATATGGCGATTGAGTAGTTGGTAGCACCTCAAGGAAGGATAGATGATCTTTAACCACTTCCCAACATTCAAAGTGTGTAAACACTTTTTTTTTCTTATAGTAACATGATTGAGCATGCTTGAGCTATGAAAAAATGTATATTAGCTCTTTCACTATGCCACATATTTAAACGAATGAAATATATAAATTACATAATTTAATTCAAATAATGAAATAAAATTTATATAATTTATGCTACAACAATATAAACTTACTTCATCCATTAACGAAGTGCCGCTAGCTATACGTTGTCGTACCGCGTACAAACATTCGCCCTATTTTTGCAAGAGCAGCTTGAACTTATTGTAATGAGATGAGAGCGTGATTCAGGTCCTCGGAACATTTGAAGGATTTTCACCTTGTGTTGACTTCTAATTTGCCACATAATCGCCATGAATTGTCGCCCATAATTTGTCCCTTTTTTGTTTGTTACCGTCATATTCATCAATGTTATGTCTTACAAAAGAGATGCACATTTGTAAATCTTCGGAAGGAAGCCAATGGGAGCCCCTTTTTTGGAAAAATCGCTAAAGTAAATGAGAAGATAGATGGAAGAAGATGTGAAATTTGTTGTGCACAAATTGGTGTGAATTGTGAATGAAATGAAGTAATATTTATTAGGGAAAAAAATAGGGAGTTTTATGTAATTTTGGATGATTTTTGCAATCTTTGAGAATTTTTTGGTAAATAATTTCATTATGCCCGTTAATTTTGGAAAATGACCGTTTTATATGAATTCTAGCATTCGGATTGAATTTCTGGCATTCAAAATGAAGGGCCCAAATTAAAGGCCCGTTAATAAAAGTAATTTTGGAACCGGTGTGACGTGGCGTGTTCCGATTGGACCGGTAAATAGGTTAAAAAATTACTTTTTCTAAATTAAAAAAAAAAAACCGGCCTGACGTCACCCACCAGTGGTGGGCTCCACCAAGCAGCAAAGCAACCGACTGAGCAAATTAAGCTTGAGCAAATCGATCTTCTCCCTCCCCGCTGCGAGCTCCTTCTCTATTTGGTTTGCTGCCCGTGCAGATGCTCAGACTCCTTGCATGTCACACGGACCTTGATCTGAATTCAAACTAATTGTTAGGACAAAACAGAAAGGACAATGACTACGGGTTCGGTGTTAATTTGGACCCAAACTAAATTATATTCCTAACCAAATCATATGAAAACAAAACAAGGAGAGGAAAAATGCTTAAAACAGAGGAGTGATCTCATGCCAGAAGCTACAAATAGTGGTTGTTAGTGGCATTCAAAATGAAGGGCCCAAATTAAAGGCCCGTTAATAAAAGTAATTTTGGAACCGGTGTGACGTGGCGTGTTCCGATTGGACCGGTAAATAGGTTAAAAAATTACTTTTTCTAAATAAAATAAAAAAAACCGGCCTGACGTCACCCACCAGTGGTGGGCTCCACCAAGCAGCAAAGCAACCGACTGAGCAAATTAAGCTTGAGCAAATCGATCTTCTCCCTCCCCGCTGCGAGCTCCTTCTCTATTTGGTTTGCTGCCCGTGCAGATGCTCAGACTCCTTGCATGTCACACGGACCTTGATCTGAATTCAAACTAATTGTTAGGACAAAACAGAAAGGACAATGACTACGGGTTCGGTGTTAATTTGGACCCAAACTAAATTATATTCCTAACCAAATCATATGAAAACAAAACAAGGAGAGGAAAAATGCTTAAAACAGAGGAGTGATGTCATGCCAGAAGCTACAAATAGTGGTTGTTAGTGGCATCAACCAATTGGCAATTTGGCAGCATGATCTAAGGCAAGATAAACTTCTTCAAGAACTAATGTCTTAAACCCTATCACAAAAAGTAAAAAGCAAGGCGAACAATATCTAATCCAATGTGACTTCTTAAACGTTGACAGATTTAACAAGATGTGAATTTTATAGTAGCACCGATCATAGGGCAGTAGGTTTGAACTTTGTAGCTAACACTAATACACTATTGCACAAGCAGTCAACCTAGACCAAACCCTACCTTTATTCGCAAAAATTCATCCTACTTGCTTGAGAGTAAAGACACGTGAGGTTACTAGGATAGCTTGTCCACAGGTCTCTAAACAACTAAATATCAGTTACCTACTACATGAGGTCAATAGCATATCTAATATAGACATATGTAAGTATCCCTAAACGAAAAACATATTAAAACCCCACTCGATTAATTCCAATATCATAGAATGTGTAAAACCAAAGCATTATTACGAAATATGAATCATTCAAGAGCTTCCAGACATACGAGCATTATTCTATCTTCCCAATCTGCATGGTAGTTTGAACTGCATATATTATCATTCATGTTTTCTTCATATACAAATAAAGCCTAATCTATGAAACAGAATCTTTAACTGTTTGAATAGAACTCATTCAAGTCATAACAAAATGGAACTTCAACATCCTGAATCCCTCACTCTCCGCACAACATTAAACTTGTTTGACTCTAAAATATCTCTGGCGAGGAGCGTGTAGAGATCTTCTTGCAAACTGTCTCTTTTACTGATCTCGGATAGTTTGATCGCAGATGTCGGTTTATCCTGTATGTGCTTTGTGTGTTGGCGTGCCACCGTCTCTCAACGGAATATGAAATATGTAAGCTGTCTGACTTCTTGATTAAGCGATAACGACAAGGAAAACACCAACCTTGCCTGAATGGGTCCTTCTCGCCTAGTGACTTAGGACTTTGGATTTTTGCGTCTCTAACAGAGGCACGGAAATCGATATTTCACACTACTCTTTACGAGTGCAAAGCAGAGCAACTTCTTTGACGATGTGTCGAGAACACTGCTTTCTTGGATATCTGAACTCTCACTTGATATGTGACAAACCCTTCAATCTTCTAGTTATGTTGCTTCCTTTGATCGCGATACTCTCACTCGATTGGTGACAAGCACTTTGATCGTCTGGTTGCAGTAATAGAATCTCTGATGAGATGTCTATGTGTTTGCGTATAGCAAAGCTTTTGTATTTGATCGGCGACCCTTTCTCAAATGCTCTTACTCTCCTTATATAATACTTAGTAGTCGTCTTTCAATCTTCTCGAACGTCTTCTGCTCTTTGAATCTCAATATATCTCTGATATCTTCCAGCACACGGGTCTTATCTTTATATAATTTTAATGTTAGCACAATTCCTTTAATGAAAGAAACTTAACCAAAGCAGGAAAAGTATGATAAACATTAAGCCGCATGGATCAGCTATCTTAACTCACAGTCCTAAATCGATACGGAAACGAACTCTGTTATCCTATTTGACCGCCCGTTAAGCTTTATTTTTAACCGAGTTGTTCGCCAAGACTTCAACCTTTCACGTCCAATATGAAATATTTATTTCAGACCTAAACAAATGGATCAACTAACAGGGCATTGCTAATAGATAATAAAGCTTCCATCTTTATAAAAGAAAATGAAAAATGTGAGGTACCTCAGTTTGGTCAGCTAGGAGAACAACAATGGCATTATCTCCCATAGGCTCGACGAGCACCCACCCATTGTCTTTGAGCCCCTCAAGCCCACCAACCTGTCTTGGACCAGCAGTGTGATCGCTCCAAAATCGGAATGGGCCTGCAGGCCCAACGTAAGCTCCGGCTGAGGACACGGCGGGTAATAACTGATAGTAATATTCTGGTAAAAATCTCCAACCGCTACATCTAAACGCTGCGTTTGAGCCCTAGGCTCTCGGAGATCATCCCCAGCAGCTCACTCGCCAGTGCCGCGATCCGATCGCTGTACTCCGGCGGATAATCCGGCCAGGGAGTGGGGTCGCGGCGCGTGAGCGGGAGTGTGTGGTGGTCGAAGTAGTCTCTCCAGTCCAAAACGGTGTCGTCTTTCGCAAGCATCCGGCTGCCGTACCCTTCCGAAGCAGCGCCGGAGCTTCGATCGCATGCGTAGCGGAGCTTCTCCGGCACGGTGGACTCGGCAAAGAAGGTGCGGCCCACGCTCTTGATGTCGCTGAGGAGAGAGGCAGGGACGCTGTGGTCAGTGACGTGGAAGGCGCCCCAGTCGCGGCAGGCTTGGGCGATCGAGGATCGGACCGAGTCGCGGCGGGTCGGGTTGAGTCCGTATAAGGGGATGAGCGGGACGTTGGAGGAGGATAGAGGGTGTTTGGGTCGGTGGTGGGGAGGTTGACTGTACTGCGGCGGAACTTGGGTGAGACCCGATTGGGCCAGGGTTTGGACCCGAGTGGGCTCCGAATCTGCTACTACCATTTTTATCGAATTGGAGGAGCACTGCAGGTTGATGATGACACCGACTTTATAGTCCGACTGGTTGCAAGTTTGGAAATAAAATTTACGCGATTATTTCACTATATGCTGTAAGTAAATCTTACGGTAAGAAATGAACAAGTCGTATTGGAAGCGGTCCCGTCCTAGTTTTGAATTTGGGTGGTGAACACAGTGCCGTACTGTTTTCAGGGCCGGCCAAGAAAAATTCGAGGCCCTGGACGAAAATTAAATTTCGCCTTTTACGTGAAAAAACTAAAAAAAATAGATAAAATAGAATAAGGCAAACGAATCAAATATATATTAATAACGACGATCATGTGCCCCTTATAAGTTGCATTATAATCTTCCGTAAAATAGTTTTTGACCGACCTATTAGTAACCTGACAACAACAACTAATGACATCATACATATAAATGAAGAATATTGGTCATAAATTAATCAAATATACAAGAATACAAAGAAACAAAGATCACCACTATATCAAGAATACAAGAAGACCATAGTATAAATGAGAAATCCAATACTCCTGATATAATACATACAACGAGAAATACTTTTTCAACATTTTTCTATAAAATATTACTTATTTGCTCAAGTTAAATTACCCAAAAGATGGACATTCTCAACACATTTTATCGTCTTTTTATATTATTCTCTTCATGAGTTGGAGCTTCAAAGGCATTATATCTAGCACTTAGTGGGTATTTCAATCGCTACAACTCACGAGTAAGCTAAAATGTTGCCAAAAAAATGAAGGAAATAAGACAAATGATTCTCAATTGCACAAATTACAACAGCAATATAACAATGGTAAGACTAGTTGATCGAGTAACAAACTAAAACTAGTGCAATTACCTAATTTTTTTATGCGAGATTAGCTGTACTTGCAGCCCAAACACCCAGTCGATTCAGAGATGAGATAAACTTAGAGGACTTGACCGAATTATTGGCCTATTTATAGAGAGATGGAGGGATATAAGGATCATGTGATTTTTGGGAAGATGAATCATCTTCTCCATTAATTTGAAATGGGTATATGGGTTATATTCTCTATGATCGATGATGGGACTTGAGAAATTGGGAGGGGTGAATATTGAAGAGGGAAGAGATTGAGAAATGTAAAGAGGAACCGATGAAGATGGCGTTGTCTCCTATGCGAAATAGATTTTTTTTTCTTGTTACTTTTACTCTTATATATTACTAGCACTGAAAAAAAGTTGGGCCCTTGGTGGTTTGAGCCATGGGCAGTCGCCCGGCCCACCCTCCCTCATGGCCGGACCTGAGTGTTTTGGTCACTCGACCAATACTCAATACTCGGTAATCATGACGCTTTAGCCAGTTACATATATCATTTGACAGAGTTTGATAATCATCAATTCTATACTCACATTATGAAACTCATTATTATTTAAATGTTTAAGTATAGATTGTTTTTCATCGATAATGTAGACCTTTCATATGAAAACATTATTAGTTGTTAGAGTATCTCCAACAACTTTTTTATAACTTCTCTCTATTATAGGGAAAATAAAAAACACAGGGTATACGCTATATTTTCTATTTCAACTCCAACAAATTTTTCATTTTGTAAATTTTATTGTTCTTTCCCATTTTATTTCCTAAAAATATAGAGATTGATGTAAATATAGGAAATATTGTTTTTCACATTCTTTATTTTAGAGAATGTATTTAGGAAATCTATTAGAGCAAAACAATCAAAATATTTTTTAAAATAAAGAAAATTTTAAATATTAAAAAATTGTTAAAGTTGCTCTAATTTTTTTTAAAGGGATTAAAATTTTATTTCATCATATATATAATTCGCAAATTTATTTCCGACGCCATCAACATACAAATCACCTTAATGATGAATGACTCGATGTCATACATTAGGAAAAAATCGAGTTTTCTTAATCTTCCATTGAAATACTTAAAAATTTCTTACTTGTTACGATGCTCTATAGCATTGAAATTATAAAATGATTACCTTGCACAAATCGTAAATTCATACTTTTACCGCCATGTGTTGAATTGACCTTGAAAATGGCCAACAGTAAAGGAGGACGTAGATGAGTAGATGACCGTATTACTAAAATCCGTGAGTGGATAATACAGTGGGTACTGCCCAAATTCTCTAGCTTGTTTTTGACTGGGGAGCTACCTTATCGTCACTATATTTTCCCATCTCCTCCTTCCCTCTAATGTGATAGACTCAAAAAAAACAGAGCTTGGAAATCAGCCACCGCAATGCCGCCTCCAGCCGCCGCATTCTCAGCTCCTTCCTCCTTCGCTCTCCTCTCCCCATCTCCCTCCCGCAAACCCAACCTCGCCTCTTTCCACTCCCCAACTCACTCCTTCCTCTCCGCCACGCGCCCCACGCGCCTCCGCTACTCCTCCGCTCTCATGTCTCCGCGGTGCGCCGTCATCGAGAAGGAGACACCGGAGACCGAGAAGCCGGAGACCTTCCTCCGCGAGTCGTCGTCCCCGGGCTCCGTCCGCGCGCGGTTCGAGAAGATGATAAGGGAGGCGCAGGACACCGTGTGCGACGCGATCGCCGCCGCAGACGGCGGAGGCAGTTTTAAAGAGGACGTGTGGTCGAGACCGGGAGGCGGCGGAGGGATCAGTAGGGTGTTGCAGGACGGCGCCGTTTTCGAGAAGGCTGGGGTTAATGTGTCGGTTGTTTATGGGGTTATGCCTCCCGAGGCTTATAGAGCCGCGAAAGGCGCCGCCGGGTCGGATCACAAGCCTGGACCCGTTCCCTTTTTTGCCGCCGGAATTAGCTCGGTAAATATTGACTTCAATTCTGTAATGTTTGTGTGTAATGTGCCATGTTTTGTTCTGTGAGTTTTGTTTCTAATTGGATTTTTTTTTTGGATATGAATGTGTTTCAGGTTTTGCATCCGAAGAATCCATTTGCGCCTACTTTGCATTTCAATTATAGGTATTTTGAAACCGACGCTCCTCAAGGTAATGATGATCAAGTGTGTATAGTTACCTTGTTGCACATTGCTTAGTTAGGTATTACTTCTGTGTAGGCTAGTTAGTGATGAAATGAATGATCCTCATGACTGTAGCATTTCGATAGCATACTTGTTGCTAAATCAGAAGCAGTGCTCATGATTAGTAATACTAGCAATAGGCCTTATTTCAGTAACGTATGTATGTAATTTGTTTGAATGAAAAGTTTTAACTCTTCTGATTTTTTCACCTTTGACAGATGCTCCTGGAGCACCGAGGCAATGGTGGTTTGGAGGTGGAACTGACTTGACACCTTCCTATATTTTTGACGAGGATGTTAAACATTTCCATTCAGTATGTAGTCCCAACACAGTGCTTTTCTCATGATTTTTTTTATTAATTTTTTGCTGCTTAAAGTAAAGTGCCACATTAACATTCTCTACTTGAAAAATGTTGCGTCATTAACTAACTGCAGAGTTTTGGTGGACTTTTGTAGGTTCAGAAAAGTGCTTGTGACAAATTTGATCCAACCTTCTATCCTCAGTTCAAGAAATGGTGTGATGATTATTTCTATATCAAGGTAACATCTTTCATAAATGGTATGTACAATGATAGGGGATAAATGATGAGTTCGCATAAAAACATGTATCTGCTTGCATTCATATCAATAAAGATGTATTCCTTGCATATATACAATATGATGGTTCCATTGCTCGGAATTAGTCTGTTAGGGTCTCGTGATATTAATTATGGATTTTGAATCTGTGAGTCTTGCTAAATACTCAACACCTGTTACAGTTTAAATGAGGATTACCCATTAAGAAGCTCCATATAGACTTATCAACATGTAGAGAACTGAAGCAACTCTGAATTTGGTGTCTGTTTTATGTTTCACCTTGTAGTATCAAAGCATCAAAATTCGAATATTAAGGTGTATCAGAGTTATAATTGGGCTGGTGAAATTTGTGTAAACAATCAATGATGGGTTTGGTTTCTCTAGGTTGTGAATCCAAAATTAGGTCTGCTCTGAAGATGTGATTCTTGTTTATAATCATGGTGAAATGGGTAGAATTACTTATATGCTTGGACTCATTATTTAAGAAACCCAAGGAATTTTCTGACACTGTGTTGCGTTATGTTCGATGATCATTTCTATATCCAGCATCGTGATGAAAGGCGAGGGCTTGGAGGAATATTTTTTGATGATCTAAATGACTATGACCAAGAAATGCTTCTTTCTTTTGCAACTGGTACATATATAGAATGCTCGTGTTTTTCTTTAGGGTATTTTCTAGTTATTATTTCATACTAGTTGAGTGATTCTGTTCCCTTCCTACTTCCAATCCTCAACTTGCAGAATGTGCAAACTCTGTGGTTCCTGCTTACATACCAATTATAGAGAAAAGGAAGGATACTCCATTTACAGAGGACCATAAGGCATGGCAGCAACTACGAAGAGGGCGTTATGTCGAATTCAATTTGGTATGGAAACTTATCGCTGATGTTAGAGAAGTTTGTATAATCTTTTAAAAGACTTCCTACTGATACTTTCTGGTTTTTGTAAAGGTTTATGATCGTGGAACAACTTTTGGACTGAAGACAGGAGGTCGTATCGAGAGTATTCTTGTCTCTCTTCCGCTGACTGCTCGGTGGGAATACGACCATGTAATCCTACATCTCTCTTAGAGACTTTTTTTCTCGCTTTTTTCCTTTTGAAGTTTTGGCTTACAAATGGTGTAAATAAATCTTGTTGTTTGGTGTGCAGAAACCAGAAGAGGGAAGTGAAGAATGGAAACTATTAGATGCATGCATCAACCCAAAGGAATGGGTTTAATGTTCTAATGTATATTTCTGTATGATTTTGAAAGTCACCTCGTGTTTCACCGTTCTGTCCAATTTTCTTCATTAATAGTTGAGGTAGAAGTAGTAGCATCTTCATCGGAATTAGTCCAATCCAATACGAGTACAAGATGATATAAGTTTTGATTATGTAAGACTTGCCATTTTTTTATGACCGGAAAGTCTAGCTTCATGACTCCTGAAATTGTCTAACATCTGCTTTGTTGCTGTAAATCACATCGTCTCTAAAACAAACTACATAATAGTGGAAGCAACTTTTATACTTGTAAAGCAATCAGAGAAAGGAAACATGTATATGTTTAGCAATGAATACAAGAAATTAACCAAACAAGAGATCTGATGACAAGTCTTGGATTCCACACTACCGAACTCTGGTTTAACCGAAGTTTCCAAGTACAGTACTGCTGCACCCACTCCAAGAGTGACAAACTCTAAAACATGCCTAAATTTATCTTCTTGGGGATTATATATGAACAAGTATAAATCAGAGTAATCACTCCAGGTTACTAAAACTTCACCATTCTCCATAGCACAATAGGCGGAAGCCGAAAAACTTCTTGCTGCATCCTTCATCATCCATATGGTAATTAGCATAGATCTATCATTACACTCATAAGAGTACAAATATAGACAATCTCTAATATTTGCAATTTCCACCATAAACGATGTTGATGTGCGCTTAAGCTCAAGATGGCATAATTGCTGAAATTTCTCCTCCGCCAAATCGAAAGAGAGAATTTTGACAGAGCAATCATCATCCATCCAATACGTCCAATGCAGAGCTCCTTTTACTAAGCAACCAGTCCCCCATATAGAACCAAAAGAAAACTCCTTGTCCTCCCAAGCCCTCCATCACCGTCACTAGCATCCTCATCACTACCATCCTCTGAGTATGCTTTTGACTCGTCTTGTACACACATCAGGCCGTTGCAAGAGCCAAGAATACTCCGAAAGTCGGCAAATTTCGGGGAGTAATCGCGATGATGAATACAGTCATGAAGATTTCCTTGTATATCTCTGGTTCTGATCAAATCAAAACGTGAGAAATCCACGTATAGGAACTTGAGTGTAGCATGGTCGAGATGCTTTTGAACTTGAGGTGCTGGTGCTGGACGAGGCTTGCTGGAGTCTCTGCCATGTTCAAGTTCAACGATGACACTTTCTTGCTTTGAAAGGAAAAATCTAAATGTCAATGCCTTTAATAAGCACCATATATCTTAATAACCCCAAGCCCCCAACACAAACCCAATCCCTGTCGAATTAGTATATGAAAACTGTGTTTGCACAGAACAGAACTTTGTAAACTCTCTTTATCCTATAAGCTAGGAGAAGGTATGACATATCAATATGATGTATAATTCAATCAATATGGGCAAAGAATAGTAATTTTACAAAACTATCAGCGCGGTTGATCATGGTGATAATCGTGCACTTCAAAGTCATGATACTGCAGAGAACCGTCTTTGGTATAGTGAAGAAGGAAATAGCAGTTATCGCAGAAGTAGCAGGGATTCTCCGGAGTCCACTTGTCATTGACAGTCATCTTTGTAGCTCTATAAATTTTACAAACTCTACATTTTTGTACATGCAGCTTCAACTGGAATAGTAGTATTGGATAAGCTCTCCTGTTTTGTACATCTTCCGGATGAAGCAGCCTCATGTCTCTAATCACAAGTGTGTGTCTGCAGTCCCCCTAGAGTAGAAAGTCACCAAATCAAGTTACACATATAGCAAAATTCTGGGAACAAAACATAAAAAGGATATGAGTAATCTCATCAAGATTCTCACACCCCCAAATATATAAGAGAACTGAGATGAGTAATCAGCACTCATCATGTAAATGAAGTTGCCTTATTGTACCTGGTGACAGTATAGATATCCAGCACCAAGTTGAAACTTCATATTGCAAAACTGTGTCTTGTGCATATCAGCAGCTTGGAAATGAGGCAATTTTGAGCCAGTTACATCCCCTACAACTGCTTTTTTATTCTTTTGCATTTTTCCAGCTAAAACGGACTCCCACTTTTTTAGAGCATCATCTCTTGAATTCCGTAGCCAACCAATGATAGGTTCACTATAATCTACTGCAGAAAGATCCCTCAAATCATTGTAGAATGTATCCTACAAAAGACAGCAATGAACTAAGTTTTTTGCATGGAAAAACCATCTTTATTTGAAAATGAACACTAAATGGATACAGCTTACTTCTATGAGGAAATATCCTGCATGATTCTGTCGTCCATCTTTCTCCATCACCTTGTCTGTCAGGCAGTATATCTTATCTCTCAACTCAGTCAAGGTTTGTTGTCCTAGAACCAAAAACTCTTGGGTCTGCAAGCAATATTAAAATGTCAATGAAAGTACAAATTTCATGGAAAGAAGTCGAGAAACAAAAAGAGTTAAAAAGGACGACAAATACGTGGGATATGTGTGCAAGGCCACAAGGGTTACTATAACCCTACACCAAACCTAGAGCTGAACAACAAGAAATTGGAAAAGGATCCAGTTGCCTACTTAACTCAGAGAAATTCTGATCAGAATTACAGATACCGCGACTTCCTATCTCACTACAGTAAGTCAATATGGGATATTACAATGAAATTTCCATCAAAGAGGTCACTGATGGAAGCATCCTCAGCCAGCTAGGTTTTAATATCTTTATGGAGTTGGTCACTGTTACACATTCTATGAATAGCCAGTTGCATGATTTTTTTATATAAACTATATATATATGATCTTGGTTGGCTGGCCCACATATCACTAATAAAACAGGAGTACAGAAAACTTGTTTCAGCAAAGAAACACAGAAGATGAAATACCTTGACCCAGTTCCGCACATTATGGTAAACCTCAATGGATAGAGCAACTTCTGGATGGTGTACTGGTATGAAACCCCGAATGCTGGATGACTTTATCTGTGTTTCATAAACTCTTTTGGTCAAAGTTTCTTGAAGTAATAAAGCTAAGTAAATTTCTATAAGAGCTGAAGCATCAGCAAGTGGATTTCCAATTACCAGTAAGCAGTAATAATGGGCAACTATATAACAAACCTTCATCGATGAACTTGCAGATCTAAGGGGTTTCATCCTTTCAACTGCCCCCGAGGATATAGTGGCACGGCCCTTGATTTTCAAACTGCGGCTGGATCACCATAAAAGAAACCAGTGAGTTGAAAATAGAGGCATAGATCATTAAGTATGTTGTGTAACTATCCTACTAACTTGAATGAATGTAGATTCACTGTCGCTTTGTCCGCATCCTGCTTTTCTTTCATTTGCTTAATATATTCAATCTTCTTGGCAATTTGTGACCAGAAAGCCTTCTTCTCTGTATCAGTTCTCTGAAATGTTTATTAAGTATTACAATCAAGCAAGGAAAATGACATATATTATCCCACAGAGGGTCCTAAGTTGCAAGACACTTACTAGGTATGTAATATGAATAAATTTAAGAGCTTCTATTTGCACCCAATCTTTTGTTCAGCACCTAGGGTTCTTCTCAGCTTGTTATGCAAATAATAAAAGGCAACACATGCACCACAGGGGCCATGAGCATGTTGCAAGGGACTAAGGAGGGACATGGGAATTCGGGATAGGTAGAGGGGAAAGGGTAAAGGGACTTGATTAGTGTGCAGAACAAAAAGTTAGGTATAAATACAATTCCCAAATCACTCTATTCCTTCCTAGCCAAGATATACTGGTAGCTAATATAGTTCAGCACAAGATATACAGACACTACAGACCTACACAAAAGATCTCAAAGACACTGTAAACCAAGTATTTGAGATGGGACACATACATGTACAGATAGTGAAAACCAAAGACAAACTTTAGTTACAAATTAATGAAAGTAACAGTGCCTGGGCTTGCAAAACGAAGGCAGTTTGGGCATTACATGATCAAATACTACAACAAAACTTTAATAACCATATTAGCAGTATGGAGATGTGAAATATGTTTTTACCTCAATAGCATGCTTATTGGCCTTCATACCTTTTCTTTTCCGTGGTTTCTTTATGCAAATTTCATGATTTGATGTCTCAGGATCATCTGCTCTCCTGCATTGACAAATTGATTCTTGATAAGAATGTGATTTGGGAATACAGTGGCAAATAGGGCACTCGACTACTGACAACTTCATAAAAATACATGCAAGAATCAGGTTAACATAGTGGCCTATGACACAGTTTAAATACTATAACCCACTATGTATGACAACCATGCAATGTCACAAAATAAATATTCTACCTAGATTCTAAAATCAGTTATAATACATGTATCGATACGACTTACCTTTCATTAAAGGACGCTTGCGGAAGAGATAACAGATTGGGGAGTTCTTCATCATCCTACAATCACCAACAACTTTGATGAGTTCATTTCCCCTGGACAATAAGATGTTAAGAATATATTACTCTTACCTTAATAGAATTATTGTTTGTCAGCCCTCCTATTTGTTTGCATGGTCGAAGTTGTGATTTTGGAGCATCAGCTGCTCTGCTGAATATGATGTACAGACTAATAAGTTAATAGGATATAACTTGAAATCCACTTAATAGACGAAAGACTAAAAGCATACAGAGAATCGTTGTACAATTTGGACGAGAGGACCATTACACAAGAGTCAGGTAAAATAATTCAGCTAAACCACCAAGAGAGAAATGAAGCTTAATGTGAAACAAAAACTCAAGGGAATCACTTTGCATGATTGTCAAATGTATTTCCTACCATGATAAAAGAGCAATGCCTAAACATGAACTATGTAGATAAAAATCCAGAAACCACATATTGTGCTATTATGTCAAGATATACATGATATACCCTGATGAACCTACAATAATAATAGAGATGTGTATATGGCTGACCTTTCTTTCACGGGATTTTCTGAAATAGTCAAAAGATCTGGGGAATCTTTATTGTCCTACAATCCCCAAAAACTTGGATAAATACACAATCACAAAACACAGTAAAGTAGGAGATCTATTTTACCTCATAAGCATGTGTACGCACCTTTACTATTCTTCTTCTTTTCCTTGAATACTTTCTAAAATATCTGTCATTTGATGTCTCAGGAACATCTTCTCTCCTGAATATGGTGTACAGATGTAAATCAATTAAGAATGATAAAATTTCACAATTTGCACAGAAGATCAATCATTACAAGCAAATAGGCTTCACAGTAGCTAAGAAAACACAAATACTGTTCATTGTAAGAGATGCACATTGTCAAATGTCAAGGAAACCCTACCATGAAAATCCAAATTGGTGTGCAAGAAGAAGTCCAGGGAATCAATTTGTGAAATTCTCAAGATCAACAAGAGAAACAATACTAAAGTACCCTGATGACCGTACAATGACACAAAGTGATATGTGTATTATATTAAAGTAAACCTGTTTCAACATGTATTGATGACTGACCTTTCATAAGAGTAATTCTCTGGAATATCCGGAAGTTTGGGACGATCGTCATCAACCTACAATCACCAACACCAACACCAACAATATAAACAAATATGCTAAGTGCAGACACAGAGTAGTAAATACATTATTTTACATCAAGAGTACAATTATTACCTCCATTCCTTTTCTTTTCCTTGATTTCCTTGCTAATGTTTTACCATTTGATATCTCAGGCTCCTCTGCTATCCTGAATAGTTTTTATAAATATAAATAATTAGCATGATTAAAGTATGGAAATGTGCATGAAAGATAGATAGTCACTGGCAAAAAGTGTATATTTTGCAAAGTAGAAATGAAGACAATTATATAACAGATGCAAGAGTCAGGTAAGGACTGGCTTTTGATCAAAGAGTATCCACACTAACTTATTTAAACCACCATGAGAGAAATAGTAAATTGAAGTGCATACAAAAGTCAAGTAAAATTAAGCAATTTGTCAGGATCTTGAACAACCATAAAGAGCGACAGAAAGACAAATATTTGAATGCAAACAGAAAAATCCAGAAACCACACGAACTTATTATAGGTCAATGTGAGTAAAAGGTATTCTGTTGCAAACTGTGCACACATGAAAGTATGCAAAGCTGTTTTGGACTTGTTGAAACCAGTCTACTTCAATGTGCAATGCTATATGCTGGTAAAGCAAGATTTCAAAAAAGTTTGTTGCGAAACATATGGATATGACTGACCCTTCATTGGAAGGCTCTTCTGGAATAGGTGAAGCACTATCTCGATCGTCCTGCAATGATCCAATACAAAGCCATTAACTGCCCGCACAAGCACAACTACTACTTCTTAAAGCTTCTTAAAACCACTAATAGAGGTATTTATAAGCCCAAGTATGAGATTACCTTTAGTACTTCCTTGATAGCCATATCCACCAACTCTTCCTCACTCATGATTTTGAGATCATCCACCCTGCACAACAATTACAATCACAGTGAACTAAAATTCGAAACAAAAACGAAAAAAACTTCAATCAAGAAAGCTTACGAAATATCTTCGTCGCATAATTGGGATGCACCTGAACCCAATTCCACCTCTAAATCCTGAAAGTTAAGAAACCACCCAATTACTCAAAATTCAAATAGCTTCAACAGTAAAATCAGTAAATGTAGTAAACAAAAATGTAAAAAGCTCAGGTCAAAGCTCAGACCTGAAGCTCCTGGAGAATACGAGACCGGAAAAGGCCAACACTTGTGAGAGGACTGGTGAGATTCTCAACGTAGAGGGGGCCACCTCTGGGAATTGAGAGCTCCTCGTCTTCTTGGCGTTCAACACAGTTGGCCATCTATTAGAATTGAATTAAAGTTTCGATCTTTGATACCTTCCCACAATTTCGGAAGTGAGCGGAGAGAAATGGGAATGGGTCCTTTTCGAATGAGACGAAATTGAAAAGAGAATAGACAGAAGTCTAGGGTTTCTGAGATAGATGAGTGAAAGAGACGACAGTCGGAAGTTTTGGCGCTGCGTCTCTAGTAGAGAGACTGACTAGTGTAGTCACCTCTAGCTTTAGGCGCTCAAAGCGGTTTAGGGGATTTTGTAGCAGACATCAGCGACATGTCGCATTGTGAATTGAAGATAACGACGGCATTAGTGACGCTCTTTATTAATTAGGTTTTTTTTGGGTATTTTCTTTTTTAAGGTAACAGTAGAATTGATATTATGGTAGAGTACAAGAAATTTACCGGCGTTCCGTCCAGATAGAAACGTACTGCATAGAGTAAACTATACTATTACATTCTCAAACAAGTACCTACATAGCTAGACGAGATAAGTGTGGGATAAGAGTTAAACAAGTCATGGTCTCACACTCTATCTAACTATATATCCCAAACTACAGTAGAATGAGTCGTCGATCCTCCGTCTCAGCCATAGCCTTGGTCACCTTTTCCATTGCGATCTTACTTTAATGGAGATTCATGTTTCGAGACACCCTGTCGCCCATCGGTTTGAGTCATCTCACCATGAACAACGCTCATCTGGCTTCTCTTCATGTTTTGACCGCTTTTTCGAGCCCAGGACGCTGCAGCCAACTCGCCGAACAAGCGTACGTGAAAGTTAATATACCAGCCTGCAATGCAGATCCAACAATCTGCACCTGTTACTGCTGTTGGTTCCTTGGATATGAGAAATGAGTGTTCTATATTCCAGAAGCATGACAAAGACCATTTGTGGTCTAAGTAACCTGCTTGGGTGACACTTGGCTTGGTGCACCATTCACGAGCTCTTGCATTCCTTCCATGTGTTCCAACATGCACCATCTCGGGACTCACGCCACCTGCCACACTATTCCCACTGCTGGCCGTTGCCAACATCGACTGAGACACCAGCGGCACCGCCGCTTCCGACTCATTTGCCCTAGCAATCAAAACTAAACAGACTTCCTGACCATGACCAAAACATCCACAAAGGCCACAAAAACCCTTAATCCCAACATAATCAAAAGTCAAGACCACCGAAATCCCCATCGCACTATTAAAGGCTGGCGAAGATCCACTGCAACCTGCAACCACATCTCTCTCAAGGTATTAAGCTTCAGGAGATCCACCTTCTTGAACTCCCTGAGCTACCGCCTAATCTTCAGGGCCCACGTTTCATTCATCCCACCATCCGGCACATTGCTCACTTTTACCCATATCGGCACCACCACCGCCTCCACCGCAAAGAAATCTAAAAAACCATCGAACCGCTACACCACCACCGTACAATCACCAAAATACCACGACCCACTTTGGACTGCTCGATGCACCATCGCCAAATCCCAAAAGGTGAAAAAGAACTTATCCAAAGATTTTCGAAAATGAGACACATTCGCCAGTCGGTTTGGCGTGCCCCATAGTCGAGCCATCATGGCTCGCAGCTCGCTTTGGCGGCTACCCGATAGTGGCTCCATCCTAAACAATCGCAGCACCCCATTAAAATCATTATTGGGCCACTAAATCATCATCGGAGTCCGACAAGTCGATCTCCTCCAACCAAGCTGCGTTGCGCTTAGTGAACTCCATCTCCCCTAGAACTGGCGGGCAACCTCGTTGGCTGAATTGGCTATGCAAACGGTTGACCAGAAAGGTCTCGAAAAGAGGAAGACAACGAAGTAGAGGAATGGGGGAGATGAAAACCAATGAGTGTGGATCAAAGAGGAAAAATGGTGGCGACTTAAATTTTTTTTAGGGTTTTGAAAGAAAGAGAGAGGGGCTCGAGTGAGCCCAAAAAAATTCATGTAAACGACAGGCTACTTTGTTTTTTTTTTTTTTTTGTAATCTCTTGGTTGGCTTGGTATATGATTTTATTAAGGGTGAGAAATTGTAACTGAAAACCGAAGAAAAAAAAACTCAAGCCACGGTCGAAAAAAATAAACCTGATACAAATAGAACAAAAAAAAAACCGAAACAACAAAAATAATTTATAAAATCCGAACTGAACAAAAAAATCAAAGTATGCAAAAAACATATCATTTTTGAGTATTTTGTAATATATTGTATAATTAATTATATGCAAAATAAAAAGCTTAAACTCCTAAAATCATAATTTTTTATGCATAATCCTTGTCAATTCTCTTATAAAAACGAATCAAAATGTTATGCAACTCAAAAAATGTCTTTTATAGTCAACTTTTTAGTTATTTTTTTTAAAAAGTTGGTTTAAAAAAAAACAAATCCAAAAAAAATAATTTCAATTCGATATTTGATAAATTCGTTCGGCCCGAATCCCACCCTAGATGTTATGTCCAAACTATGGTTTGTTCATTTGTTGTATATATACTTACTTTTTTTAAGCAAAGTCAGTCTATTTCCTCACATTTATCAATTCTTTTAATTATACATTTTTATATTTGATGCGATAAAATAATTAAAGGTTATTATTATAATTTACAAATAAATTTATATTTTGTTTTAATTTTCTCTCTCTCTCCACGCCAATTTCTTTCTTTCACTTCATAATTTCATGCTGGGTAACTGATTTCAGTAAAAAATAAAACAATAGATAAATTGTTTTTTTTAAATAATGTTTATAATTAATATTTTCTTTCAATCAATTTAAAAAAGAAAAAAATTATTGTAATCAAATTAAACACACATGTAGTCTGTGCCTCCCTCTAGTTGTCTATTGTTCATTATGTTTTTTTTTCCTTTCAAACGGGTACTGGATGTAAGAAGGGAAGTTGTTTTGGGGGAGGAGGGGGATTATAGTTGACTTTACGAGTTACAAACCTTCTCTATCTGACTTTCTTTCGAATAATCATTCTCATTTCTTTTAAGTGTTGTCATTAATGCTGTACAATCGCACTCAATTTTTATTTTCGACTGAAAAAAATGAATCCGAGTAGTAGATCATAGACCTTGATACGCCTCAACTTCTTTATAAAGAAATGAGATAGCATGCACAAGCGACTTAACAAAAGTAGTGATGCCGACACTTTGATCATCTCTTATTATCACTCCCATACCACTCGAGCCATCACCAACACTAAAGGTTTCATGAGTATTGATCTTAAGTCTTCCCTACGGAGATCACTCATATTGTTACATTAGACATTTCTTATATCGTACGTCTAAAGGAGAATTTACTTATCGTCTCTTGTGAAATTTAAAGAAGAAAAAAGAGAGTTATATTTGTTTTTATTTTATTTTAAAGAGTGACATTATTTGCAGCCGTGGTGGTTAAACCCTTTCTCTAAAACCCTCCAAATCAAAGCCCTCTCACTCTCCCCAAACCTTAAGCAATGATCCACTGAAAACAAATCAAACAATGCTTCCCTATCTCACTCTCCGCCATCTGTCCCTCACTCGCCTCACGCGCCACTTCTCCTCCACCACCACCACCACCAAAATCCCCACTCTCTACTCACCCGCCACCCGAAACGACGCCGTACCCACCACATCCCTCCAGCTCCTCTCATGGGGCAGGGGAGCCTCCGGCCAGCTCGGCGGTGGCATCGAGGAAATCCGCCTCTACCCATCTCCGGTCGCCAACCTCACCGTCCCTTCCTCCTCCTTCACTCTCTCACCCACTCCCGGCAGAATCCCAATACCCAATACAACCTCAAATGACGTCGTTGAGGTGGGCCTCTCTTGTGGGCTCTTCCACTCGTCGCTTTTGGTCGACGGCAAGGTTTGGATTTGGGGCAAAGGCGACGGCGGCCGCCTCGGTTTTGGGCACGAAAACTCTGCCTTTTTACCCACATTGAATTCCTATTTGGATTCGATACGCTGCGTTTCGCTTGGAGGATTGCACTCTGTTTCGCTCACATCACTCGGCGAGGTTTATACTTGGTCAGTACAATAGTAAAGACTTCACCTTTCTCGCATTTCTTCAATCACATTGTCTCACATTGTCTTATTTGATAAGCTTCAATCGTGTTGGTAGCCAAGTTTGAATTTTTAGTGTATTCTGATCACAGATTCTTGTAAACTTTTGAGTCCTTAGTGTATTCTGATTATACATTATCTTTTTTGTGTGTGCTGAGAGAGTTTAAGTGTATTGAGTGTGATGTTTTGTTGGCTTGTGGTATTGGTTGGGTGACTTAATGGTTGCCGTAAAACATGAAGCTTGCAGGGGTTTTGCTGCGCTTGGACATTCTATCTATACCAGAGAGTTGTTTCCTAGATTGGTTAAAGGTTCATGGAGTGATAGAATACAACATGTTTCGACTAGTGGGACGCATACTGCTGCGATCACGGAATCAGGTCTGTTAGTGTATTTTGCTGTTGGAAGTAGTATATGACTATATGTACTAGATGGATGAAACAAGTTTATCGACTTAAACAATGGATAGCAAGAATTTCGAAGATGTTTCTGAATGGTAGTAGTGTATGACCTGCTTTTCCAGTTTCCTACTACTTTGTGGTTTCCAAAAGAGGATGCATAGATTTGCTGTTTCTATAGATATTTCTTTTTGTAATTGACTTTCACTTATTTAACTTAGGAGAACTGTATACTTGGGGTCGAGATGAAGGGGATGGTAGATTGGGACTTGGTCCTAATCGGGGTCCAAATGAGGCGGTGGACTTAGCATACCCTCCAAAGTGAAAGCATTACCTATGCCTGTGGTTGCTGTTTCTTGTGGAGGCTTTTTTACCATGGTACTAACTGAAGATGGAGAGCTTTGGAATTGGGGAGGTAAGGCGTCATTATGTAAATCAGTTAGTCTTATTTTCAGTGGACCCTATTGATATATAATTTTGAAAAGAGTGATTGTTTGCTCCTTATAAACTTGGATTGCCCTGAATCATAATATACTGTAACATCAAAACAGAATGCCTAGTAAGTTTAATCAAGTTTCTGAGCAACATGGGGGTGTTGTTATCAAACCTTTCCCCAACATATTTGAGTCATGAATCCGTTAATTTTTGGAAAAGAGTTTAGACTAAAACCGGAATGTAGCATATTATACCGAGGTAAGTCCTTCAAGATCTAAAGGGTAACATCACTAATGCTTTTCAGTTAGGAGGGTTCATTAGTTCTCTCATGGTTATCGCTATGCTTTGAATCATTGACATTGCTCTTCTTCAATTGTGTGAAACTAATGCAACGCTTGTCTGCTGTTTTTGGTGTTTCCTCAGCAAATTCTAACTTTGAACTTGGAAGGGGTGATAGGGTCGGTGGCTGGCAACCAAAACCTGTCCCTAGTCTTGTAGATGTTCATGTCATCCAGGTAGCAAGTGGTGGATATCATTCTATTGCATTAACCGGTAAAGTTACAGTGCTGGTATTATTCTAGTGGGAACCATTTTATAGTCCTTATTTCTTGAAAGGTTAAAGTCTTGCTTTTGGTCTTTTCTTGTTGGTTGTATTTCAGATGAAGGTAAAGTACTTTCTTGGGGCCATGGTGGACATGGTCAGTTGGGTAACTCTTCTGTCCAAAATCAGAAAACACCCACAGTTGTTAAGGCTTTAGCTGATGAGCGTGCCATCTATATAGCTTGTGGAGGATCATCTTCAGCAGCAATAACAGGTATAACCATTCATATCTTCTTTGGCACTGCACTTAAATTGGTATACGAAACATTCAGGATGCTGAAATTTATGTGTATTGCAATTATTTTATCTTCTGTTTATAATGAGATACTGTAGGTGGCATTAGCTAATTTTTCTCTTTTTAATCATTGAACACATAGTTTTGTATTTAGTCATCCTTTATATAGTCTGGTAATGGTTGTTACTGTTATGGACTGAATTTCTGAGCGTAGTTTCAATGTATTAAACTTGATATCATACTTTCCTGATTTTAGAACTATTGATTAGATGTCTTCTGTTTCCCAACAGATATAGGAAAGTTGTATATGTGGGGATACACCAAAGATTCTCAGTTAGGAGTTCCTGGTCTGCCAGAGATACAATCGAGCCCTGTTGAAGTCAAATTTCTAATGGAGGAGGATGGATTAATGATCTTTCTATTGCAGTTGGTGCTTCGCATGCTATGTGCCTGGTTTCAAGGTCAGGTGTATCCACTGAATTGTCAAATTGAGTTGCAATGAAGGAGAAGATGAACTTGTCTGTGATTATGAGGTTAAACTGATACAAGATTAGAATGAGAAAGATGAGGACTGCTAGTGAATTGAGATCCACAGACCAAGAAATGAAATACAGGATACTCATTGTGAATACTCGAGCGCAAGAAGCTTCCTACCCATCTCACTGGGGCAAAGTTACAAAACTTGCAATATCAATGACCCTACACAACTTGTTCAAATAACTCTACGTAAGCTCTGCAAATGATATATGCCTCAGAGCCTGTTGCAGGATCTGATTTGACAGAACACAGAAAATGGTAGCTATGAAGCCGATGAGAGTTTATCAGGTTTTTTAACTTAACATCAGAGGTGGGTGATGTATCCTGTTGTGTATCATTCTTGTAATTACCTATTGATCTTCCTCTCCTAGTTACTTGTCCCAGTCCCTGACTTCTCCCCAAACCCTTGCTACAATTTTGGGTCAAAATTTCACTGTGACTGTTCCAATACTTGCCGCAATGCAGATCAATAATGCATAGAGTGCTTATCGGATTTAGATACTAACAAGTTTTCACCTCAAGAAAATTGTTACTCTTTCATGGTTCAGTCGTACACTGTTGTAAGTGATTTAGATCTCCACTTTTACAGCTGTTTGGCCAAGTTCCTTCCTTTTTACCTAGTGTTGTCTGTCGCTGAAGTTCTTTGGTTCACTCTATGGCTTTTCTGGGCCTCATAGTACGTTTCCCCGTGCTTTGCTTTCTTTAGCTTCCATCTGCTGATGTGACGAGGGCTTCTAAAACTACGTCATTGTCCTCGGCTTCGCTGCTGAGACCGTAAAACCAGGTTTTCTGCAGCAATTATTCGATCCACTCCACTGTAAAACACTAAAACCACATCTCTAGCTCTCACTCACTTGTGAGTTGTGACCCTCTCAGTAACTATCTGATTAGAAAACAGAAAAGAATAAGAACGTTGGAATCGGTCGTCCACTTGTGACATGCAGGGTAAACCTGATTTGGGGTTTTCCTGGTTCCCATTTTGATGTATACCCAGAGAGTCAAGCAGACAAAATCTACAAGAGGTTAACGTGAGTGTGGACCAGAGCCTCCTTCTCTTCCTGCGAGCTTCTCTGTGAGTCTGTGAATGATCGTTTGGTGGCGTGACAAACTTCAATTATTCTCACTCGGTTTCTTGGCTCCATCTCACTCACACCTCTCACGACAAACAATTACGAACCATATGGTCCAATTGGCCCCCAATTAATATTTTCCATTTCCCTTGCATGATTTCTTCTTCACATTTCACAGCGTAACAGACATTTCTCCTACTCACCTGCACACTCTTTGATCTTTTATATCGTGGCTATTGAACTTAAGTCTAGCATATAGGTTATACTGCAGCAATATCACATTATGAGATAAGTCGACATCACTTCGAGCTTTCCAATCAAATATCACTTCCGGTAAATTTTAGTTTGAATTTTTTACCATTAACTTCAATGATTGACGAGCATTTCGTTTAAATTCTTAAGTTTGTTCCATTGAAAATATGTCGCTTTCTTCGAGTTTTGTGAACACGATAATATTGTATGTTAGATCGGATTTCATTACCGCAATCTCAATATAGATTTGATATTGATCAGAACGAAATGATTAGAAAAGAAGACTAGAACATTATTTCTGTATAAAAAGAACATTATATATCTTTACAATTGCGAACCAAGAATTGGTGGTTGAATATATGGAAGATTTGATATCATTATGGTATTTAATTATGTTGTACAAACTTTCTCATATAGTAGTTGCTGCCTACTATTGTGTACGTATACCCACTTTCCCATGTCGCTAGCTAAGACCGATCAAACTCGTTACCCGTAATTAAACACCGAGCACTGCGCCGCCGGCCGCGACAATGCCGTGCCCGCGCTTGACGGACACGCCGTCAGTCCGACCGGCGGCACCATGCAGTTGTAACTCAAGCACAACGACACAGTATCGGGCAACGCCGTCCCGGGTTCCACGTGGAATCCTGATAGGTAATTGTGCTGCAAGTACAATGTTCGAGTAGTCCCCACGTACACGCTTTTAACGTACTCCCTCGGCACGTCCCCGATCAGACGGTTATTATTCAAATACAAACTCTCCACCCCGGCCAACGCCGTTGAAAGCTCACCGGACAGCGCGTTATGGCTCAAGTCCACCGCGGAGCCCGGGCCCCACTCCAACTCAGTTGTCACGTTGGGGACCCACCCGGAGAGATTGTTCCGCTGCAGCATCAGGGAGGAGAGAGTGGTCCGGAACAGCGACGCCGGGAGGGCCCCGCTGAGACGGTTCATGCTGAGATCGAGATGAACTAGCTCGGTTAGAGACTCGAGGCCGTCGAGTGGTCCCACCAGGGAGTTGTCGGATAGCGATACGTAGCGGAGGGTGGTCGGGAGCTGTTGCGGTAGTGTGCCGGTGAGTTTGTTGCTCTTGAGATCTAGGTGGAGGAGCTGTGAGGATATCACGGCGGGCATGTCGCCCGAGATTTCGTTGGAGGAGAGGATGAGGACTTTAAGGAGAGGGAGGCGAGTGAGTCCCTGAGGGACCCAGCCAGAGAGGCGGTTGGAGCTGAGGTCGAGGGTGTGGAGGTTGACTAGGAGAGAGAGAGTGGTGGGAATGGGACCGGTGAGGCGGTTGTTGGTGAGAGATAAGACGCGGAGGTTGACTTGGCGGAGGCCGAGCTGACGTGGGATGGGGCCGGTGACGATTCCCGGGTAGAGAATGAGCTGAGTCAGCTCGGTGAGGTCGGCGACGGAGGGAGGGATGGACCCGGCGAGTCCCGGGGAGTCGGCGAGGCCAGTGCCGAGAGTGAGAGTGGTGACGCGGCCGAGAGAGGAGCAAGTAATGCCCGCGAAGGTGGAGCAGGGATCGGGTGCGGCGAAGTCCCACGTGGAGAAGAAGCTGATTCGGGTGCGGCGGAGGGGCACGTCGGTGAGGGAGTTTTTAATGGAAGCGAGGGCGTGGAGGTCGACGGAGGAGAGCTTCTGTTGCATTGTAGGAAGAGCTAGGTTAAGGAACAGAAGAGGTAGTACAAGTAGTAGTAGTGAGTGTCGGTTCTCCATTAGCACGGAGACAGTGACAAACTCTGTACGTGCGTTTCTAGTGCTTTAGTTAGTTAAGCTCAGTGAGGACGAAGAAGAAAGAAGAAGGTATATTCGTATTCATATATGGTGTGATGATATAACCGTTGGCTTGCGTAATGATGTATTTATTTCCGTCACCGAGTCATATTTAATTTCTACCTCTTTTCATTTTTTATTTTTTATTTTTTGAGCTTACCTTAATCATATTTAGTCAAGGCTTATGAGTTGCTTTAAATGAGTGTATAGTTGCGTATCACCTTACTTAATTTGACAACACTTTTGGGCCCTCATGATTATGATCTTTTAGTGGTTAGGATGGTGGTTAGAACTTAAAAAGGATGAATGAACTGGCCGGGATCGGATCATATATTTCTGGTGGGTGGATTGGTGCGTGGTGGGTTATCAATCGGGGACGGCCTTTCCCCTTTTTAGCTAAAACGAGCTTTGCAATTAACAGATGATGATCATGGATTAATCATTGATCACTTTTGCAGTAAGTGGAACTAATAACGTCGAAGCAATTGAATGTACATGTTCGATCATCAACCATGCATGCTAATTAGTAAAGTTAATGTAGAGTTTAGCATAAAATGCATGTTATTATTAGGCATGAACACCACTATTTGGGATAGTACTTAGGCTATTAAGTCTTGATCAAGTACGAATCACAATAGAAGATATATATGCATAAGTGAAACCATTTGATCCTCTTTGAAAGAAAAAAAATACAAAACGTTGAATACTTACACATATGATGTATTTTCGAATGTTGATAGTTAGACTTATTCATCTTAAGTCTTTATTCATCCTAAGTCGATGAAAATTATATTTAATTATGTTTTTCTTATAATTTATATTAAGAATATTGATCACCAACTCGCCATACACTTTAAAAAAGAAGAAGATCATCATACACTTAAGTTAGTTTCTCCTTAACAATTCGTGATCTCTTCGATGTATGTAATATCGATACTTTTCACGAAATTTTGTCAAAATTTTGTCTTTTTCATCACCTCGATATATCTTTAGCATATATCGATCGATATCACTGTTTGTGTGATACTAATCATATTACGCTTTGTTCTACCTGAAATTAAGGGTAGCCCACCCAGCTTATTAAGGCTCAAACCCAATATTTAGTAAATTCCAACCAAAAATTCATAATCAGCCATGGGATTCAAACTTTGGTCACTTGCAAATGAATCCCAACACCCAGCCGTTATGCAAGTTTTTTGAACTTTTAAAGATTTATAATGTATATATATCCTCTTTGGTTTGAAGATTTGATTGAAAATAAATCATTTTTATTTTTAAATCTGCATAATATCTCTCAAAAAATTTACTTGTACCGAAATTTTCTCGATATTTTCATCGAAATTTTCATATTTTCAACAGTCGATATATCTTCGACATCCGATATTTTACACCTTGGATCTCTTTGTCCATAAGTACAAAGATCTCTTTGTCCGTGATTTCAAATGTGTTGGCCGAAATTATTTTCAAATCTTAAAATTTACTCGAACTAATCTTGATTCCCATGCATTATAAATTGGGATTCACAAATACATCACATGAAACACTAAACTGATCGATCCCACAGCCCACATTTCCCAATCAATAGTTAAACATGCACAAACAAAGCACACTTCGGATGTAATGTAATCCATTTTCCCACCATGTCCAAAGATTAATGTCAGTAAATTACAGATAAAACATAGCTACATTAACCAAGTATTTAGAGTGCTCCAGTACTGATCAATACTACCGGAAAGGACTCGTTTACAATGGCCAAAACTTGTACATAATGACAAAACTCAGTCAAAAACAAAGAACAAAAACAAGACAATAGTGTTAGCTAATCTCCACTGCTGCCCCTGATTTAACTTATACGATATGTTCTTAATCAAATCAAATAGCTCGATTCAAAACTCATGCACATGGGTGGAACCAGTGTGGGCAAAACATGCATCAAAATCCACCCCAACAGTCGACAAACTATATATATGTTATATATCCCTCAATATTCTAATCGAGGATTCCATGCATAATGTAGATCCACACATGTACCTAAAGCACTCTTAGGTAGAGACTTCGTGACGCCACAGCTGGAAAGATTCTCCTCTGTTTGCTAGTTTAGTCACATTTAATTGAAGGCACTAATAAAGAAAGAAGAGGATCGGAAGAAAAAAGGACATGCATGGGAGCGTAATTATAATAATTTGGTCAGCTTTACGTGGGTGGTCATTTCCTTTGTTTAAAAATGGGACAATTTAAACGACCCGCATATATTAATTTGGTCCAAGCTTAAAGAAAGCATTGGTGCGTAGGTTCAGAGTACTCGATCTTCTTCTAGGCAAAGGCTGCAAATGAAGTGCATGCGCAATCTCCACGACTATAATGAAAGAATGGGAAGCTATTGGCATGGTTTCGTTACCGCCTTATGTAATAGCCCGCCAATTTTTGAGCAGTTTCCTTGAACACTTTTGAGGCAGGCATAGTTCAAGAAAAGACTCAGAGCGTTTTGAAAGCATCTGGAACATCATGGAGGGTTCTAGAAGGGTCCGAAACATTATGGAGTCCTCCAAAACATTATGGAAGCATCTTAAATACTATAAAAGTCTCTGGAAGGCCGTGGAAGGCCATGGAAGATCGCGGAAGTCTTCGGAAAATTTGGGAAGCATCAAGACAAATCTTGAACGCTCTAGAATCTGAGAGAGGCTCATGGGTCAAGACCACTTCGAAGATCTCTAGGCAACAGGCTAACAAACACTCTTGTAACGCTTTCTTTCAGCAATATAAGTTCTTACTTTCAAAGTTCTTTTCCCTTTGTTCTTTCGGTTGTTCTAGCCAAGCATTTGCGAGAATTAGGCTGACTTAGAATAAGAGAAGTACTAAGGCCGCACGAGTGTTAGCTAAAAAATTAAGCTCATTCAAGACAATTGTGAAGCAAACAGTCGGCAAAGCTACTTCATCCGACGTGGCATAGCTTGATGCTATCAAATGTGCATCGGGGTCCACCCCTTCAGAAGTGGTGACGCAAGAGGGAGTTCACGAAGAGCTTGCCAACCCAAAACGGTCTACCAATGACATGTTTTCTTTTCTCGACTCACGCCTAGTTCAGGTGGAGGAGACTGTGAGTGGCATGGGGGCCTAAGTGGATGATCTAAGCCAACAAGTGGATGGCTTAGAGGTGGAGGATATTTCCATCCACATTGCGATCGAGGGGATGTTGATCCAATTGGAGGAGATCTTGCGTGGTGAGATATGGAAGATTCACGGGGATTTCATGGGGGAACTCACAAAAATGTGTTGTCTATGAGAAGGAATCAAATAGAACACTTGCACGTATGGAGGAGATGCACGAGGACTTGACCCTATGCAAGCACGCATTGGGCGACGGGGACAAGCACCAGTGGGTCTATGGAGGCTAAGCGCATTCAGGTGCCAGAGTCGAAGAGTTTCGGGGGTTTGCGCAACGCTCGTAAGTTGACAACTTCTTATGGGAACTATATCAATACTTAGGAGCCGTATGCATCACCCAGGAGGATGCCAAGATTAAGGCAGCGACTCTCTACCTCACCAACACAATCATGTTATGGTGGAGGCAAAGGCGAAGAGACATTAAAAAAGGTACGTACACCATCTCTACCTTTGATGACTTTACAAAGGAGCTTAAGAGACAGTTTTATCCCGAGAATGTTGAAGATGAGGCAAGAGCTCGTCTGCGGAGGCTCAAGCACTCAGGATCTATCCGCGATTATATGAAAGAATTCACAAACCTGGTGCTTGAGATTCCCGATTTGCCCGACAAGGATGCTCTTTTCAACTTCATGGATGGACTTTAATCTTGGGCCAAGACCGAGCTAAGGCGGCGTGGAGTGCAAGACCTTGCCACAACCATAGCTGTGGCCGAAAGCTTAATAGACTACACCAGTCCAAAGGAGCCAGCCAAGCTAAGGGAAAAGAAGAGTGTCCATGCCACAGGTGGGGGATACAGAGGCTAACGCAAGGGCGAGTTTCACCAAGACAGCCAGCCGACAGGGAGCAGAGACAAGGGCAACCAGAAGGATGTAAGGAGCTTGGGGAAACTCAACAACAACAAGTGTTTCCTTTATGAAGGCCCACACTGGGCTTGGGACTGTCCATAGTGGAGGGCTCTAAGTGCGCTCTTAGGAAGCCATCAGGACGAGATAGAAGCCAAGGGGGCCAACAGTGGTGCACACATGGGGTCTATGCGTCTGCTCAATGTGATCTGATCCACACCAAAAGTCCAAACCAAAGGGTTACTCTTCGTTGACATCACCATAGGTGGGAAATCAACGACGACGATGCTCGACATAGGGGCAACCCATAACTTCATCTCCATCGAAGAAGCATAGAGGCTGGGACTTAGAGGCAGCGATGGAGGGGGCTCCATCAAGGCGGTAAACTCGTCAGCGAGACCCATTCATGGTATCCTTCGAGGAGTCAAGACTAGCGTGGGAGCGTGGTGTGGGAACTTGGACTTCTCAATTGTTCCAATGGATGACTTCAAAGTCGTCCTAGGGTTGTAGTTCCACGATCAAGTCAAGGAATTCCTAGTTCCATTTGCCAACAACATATGCATCATGGATGGCAACAAATCTTGTGTAGTGCCAACACACAGATGCATCCAGTAAGACGTGAAGGTGTTGTCCACATTGCAGTTTAAGAAAGGCAACAAGAGAGACGAGGAGAGCTACTTGGCTATTTTCAGTGAGTTTGACGACGAAAAGCCAATGCCTTAAGATGACATGCCCAAGGAAGTAACTGCGGTTCTCAAGGAGTTTGAAGATGTTTCACCATCTGAGCTGTCAAAGAGACTACCACCAAGGCGAGAAGTAGACCACGAGATATAGTTGGAGCCAGTGACCAAACTGCCTGCCATAGGTGCCTACCGCAAGGCACCTCCCGAGCTAGCAGAGCTGAGGAGGCAACTAAAGGAGCTTTTGGATGCCGGGTTCATTCAACCATCAAAAGCCCCATTTGGTGCCCCAGTATTATTCCAAAAGAAGAAAGATAGGTCTCTTCGCATGTGCATCGACTATCGGGTGCTCAACAAGGTCACGGTAAAGAACAAGTACCCTATCTCTCTCATTGTCGGTTATTTGACCAGCTGGGTCATCCACGTTATTTCTGCAAGTTAGACTTGCGATCGGAATACTATCAAGTGCGAATAGTCGAGGGAGACGAACCGAAGACCGCTTGTGTTACCAGGTACCGTTCCTACGAGTTCACGACCTTTGCTCTAATTAATGCACCTACAACATTTTTGCATCCTGATGAACAAGTTATTCGAGCCCTACCTCGACTGATTCGTAGTTGTTTACTTAGAAGACATTGTGGTGTATAGTAAGACTTTGGAGGAGCATGTAGAGCACTTGAGGGAAGTGTTCAAGGTGTTGCGGGACAATGAGCTATACATCAAGAAGGAGAAGTGCTCCTTTGCTAAGTCGGGGGTGCTGTTCTTGGGGCACAAGATCAAGGACGACAAGCTCATGATGGAGGACTGTAAGGTGCATTCCATCTAGGCTTGGGAGCCACCCACCAAGGTACACGAGTTGAGATCTTTCCTTAGGTTGGTAAACTATTATCAGCGTTTCATACAGGGATATTCGGCAAGGGCTGCCCAGCTGACCGATCTTCTCAAAAAGACCAAGACATAAGAGTGAACATCGAAGTGTCCAGAGGCCTTTGAAAACTTGAAGAATGCCATCTACAAAGAGCCCATACTCAGCCTACCCGACCACACCAAGCCATATGAGGTACATACCGATACCTCTGACTTTTCCATTAGTGGTGTACTTATGTAAGATGGGCATCCGATTTCCTATAAGAGTCAGAATCTCAACGAGACAGAGAGGCTCTACACTGTGCAAGAGAAAGAGACAACCATCATCTATTACCTTAGAGTGTGGTGACACTACTTTCTTGGGATAAAGTTTACCATCATGACCTACAATGTCGCAACCAGTTACTTTTAGACACAAAAAAAGCTGAGTCTGAAGCAAGCAAGGTGGCCAGACTTCATAGCTGAATTCGACTATGTCATGGAATATAAGCCAGAAAGAGTAAACATGGTAGCTGACGAGTTGCACCGGAAGGCAGAGTTTGCAAGCATCTCGTAAGCCATCATTGTCTTAGCCAAAGGAGGGACTCGAGGCAGATTTGCAAGCTCAGACCATCATTGTCTTAGCCAAAGGAGGCAAGACTCGGAGGTTTTGGGTAGATGAAGACCTCCTCTACACCAAAGGCCGCTGCATCTATGTACCAAAGTGAGACAACTTAAGGAGGGAGCTGATTAAGGAATTCCATGATTCCTTATGGGCTGGCCCTCCAGGTATGCGCCACACACTTGCTCTCTTACAATCCATGTATTATTAGCCTAGGATTCACAATGAGGTCGAAGAGTACGTGAAGACATGTCTTATTTGCCAACAAGATTATGTGGTACAGCAACAGCTAGGGGGATTGCTTGACCCCTTACCTATCCCACAGAGACCATGGGAGAGCGTCTCTATGGACTTCATCACTTGCTTACCAAAGTCTAAGGGGTTCAGAAGCATTGTAGTCATGGTAGGCATGTTCAACAAATATGCCACCTTCATGACCGCATCAGTCGACTGCACCGCGGAGGAGACAACGAGGCTTCTCCACAACTTGGTAAACTTTGGGGGGGGGGGTTCCAAAGAACATTATCAGTGACCGAGACATACGCTTCACGGGTAGATTCTGGATGGAGTTGTTCAAGATGTTGGGGTTAGACTTGAACTTTTCAACAAGCTTCCACCGACAAAGCGACAGTCAGACGGAGTGCATCAATGCTCTCTTGGAGTTATACCTATAGCACTATGTGAGTGCCAACCAAAAGGGTCGGGCCAGGTTACTCGATGTTGCACAGTTTTCATACAACTTGCAGCAAAGCGAGGCCACCAACAAGAGTCCTTTTGAGACCATGTTGGGATAACAACCGACAACGCCAATATCCCTTGCCACACACTACGACGGGAAGAGTCTAACAACGTTCAAATTTTCCAAGTCTTAGCATAAGCAAACGAAGTTAGCTCGAGCCTCGATGTACAAGGCTGCCACAAGGATGAAGAAATGAGAGGACAAGAAGTTGAGGCATATGCAGTACAAGGAAGGAGACCTTGTCCTTGTGAAACTTTTGCCACAACAATTCAAGTCCCTTAGAAAGGCGTATAAGGGCTTGGTACGCACGTATGAGGGGCCGTTTGAAGTGATCAAATGCATAGGCAAAGTTTCATAGAAGCTCAACCTTCCACCCAAATTGACGATTCACCCGGTCTTCCACGTAAGCATGTTAAAACCTTATAATGAGGACATGGAAGACCCCATAAGGAGAGTATCACATCAGGCACCAATAGTGGTAGTCATTTCTTTGGATAAAGAGGTGGATGAAATACTCTCAGATCGGGTCATACGACGACGAGGAGTACTAAGTTATAAAGAGAACTTCATCAAGTGGAGATGCATTCCCGATACAGAGGCAAGCTGGGAGTCCGAAGACAAACTATGGCAATTCAAGGTCAAGATCCAGCAATACCTCAACGAAGGCGCGATGAGGGCATCGTGAGCTTAGGTAGGGGAGAATGTCATAACCCGCCAATTTTCCAGCAATTTCTAGAGATGGTGGGGTTTGGCTTGGGCTTGTGGTTATAGTTAGGGTTGTTGATCTTTATTTTGGGACCGTGCAATTTCTCTGAGTTGTGGGCTAGGGGAATAACTCTAGGCCCACTAAGGATTTTTATGTTATTGTCTTTTATTACGTATTTAGTATGTTATTATTATTGTTTAATGTCTATAATAATGCACTCTCTCCTTAGAGTGGGTCTAGTCGGGCAATCTAGGTGATCTGTGTGTGTGTGCACTCTTAGTGCCTTGTCTGTTCTATTGATAATGTGGGTCGTGGTCAAATTGTCACATCCTCCTAGTAGCAGGATGAAACGTAGTACCGACGACTCAATTATCGTTCGACAACATGGTTAGAAAGCTGTTCTATTTGTAATGATGCGTCGCCTGAGTCGCGTTATCTTTCCATTTCCGTGTCGCCACATTTGTAAAGCAGATAGAGTAGTCATTGTCGCAATCTTTGCTAATTGGTGCATGGTTGAATGCATATATGTTAGGAGTTGTCTTGTGGCTATCTGAGATGCTCTGTATGTGGTTCATGTAATACTGGGTTTAGGTAATATGTCCCCTCTCCCTCAAGGGGAGTATCACATTGGGCACCAACAATGATAGTCACTTCTTTCGACAAAGAGGTGGATGAAATACTCACAGACCAGGTCATACGACGACGAGGTGTATCAAGTTCTAAAGAGTACCTCATCAAGTGGAGAGGCATGTCCGATACGGAGGAAAACTGGGAGTCCGAAGACAAACTATGGCAATTCAAGGCCAAGATCCAGAAATACCTCGACGAAGGTGCGATGAGGGCATCGCGAGCTTAGGTGGGGGAGAATGTCACAATCCGCCAATTTTTCAACAATTTCCTTGAGCACTTTTGAGGCAAGCATACAATTTTAAGAATGTAGCCACTTCAACTTCTCTAATAGAGACAATCCGAACACATTCCCTATAATTAGTTGATTTCCATCCATAGACGTACCACTCTGAGTCGTACAAAAAAGTATCATTTACCAAAAGTAAAGTTTATATCTATATAATTGATCTTGTATAAATATATATATATATATATAACCATTAACACAAAATAATAGGACTTGTAAGAATGAATTACATTGCCAGCTATTTAAATTCTACTACGTCAATTTCTAATGCTCCTGTAATAGCTGGCATAATTTTTATAACTGATATAACCATAGAGTAAACCATCAAAAATACTTCTTCATTCATAACCAACCCATGCATGTACTCTTCTTCAGCATTAACATCAGCAAAGAGGTCTGCACTTACACAACACAGAACACAAGTGCATATACCCTTTAGATTATGCCATGTTCTGTACCTATAAACCATGTCCTCCAAAGTGTAATAGATAGCTTCAGAGTTTACTTGCCAAAAGAAGATGGGACCTAACTCACATAAAACTTTACTGTTGAACATAGACTATATGATCACCAATGGAGAATTTTCTAGTAGAAATATAACATCAAATCTGCATTACAACAAAGAAAAAGCAATTAATCCTCAAAGCATATTATCAAATAATTGAGCTAATATCAACCTAAAGTACCTGAATTAAAATTAAAAAAAGACAAAGCAAAACATGTATATGTACCATAGTAGATAGCTGTTTTTCTGTATGGTATTATAAATAAATTTGACTTGTCATCGTCGCTCGTTGCCGCAATTGAAGCATCTGCATTCCTATTCCTATGCAAAGTTGAGAAAGTAAAACGGTAAGACTCGATCAAACCTACCCGAAGCCTAAATTCCAACTCAAACCCTAATTTTGGGCATTGTAACAATGATCTTTCATAATCAATCTCTCTACAGTTCTACCATATAGATCATAAGGGATGGGCTAGCCTGGTTTCAATGACGAAACCATTTTGACTATCTAAATAGTAAAGAAAACACTTGATTATTGAAATCAAATTAGGATCAATGTAAAGCTTCTAACTTATAATATCCAATAAACCCATAAACCCTAAGATAACCTAACTTAAACCCTTAACCATAGAAGCACAAAAACCCTACAACGTTCAAAATATACTAAAACGACAAAAGAGATTCAACTTTGTATCACTACAAAAAGAACATTCATACTCACATCAATAAATTATCAATAGTAAGCCCTCTTTTGCTTTTTTTATGTCCAATGAGCAAAGACACTGTGTAACCCAAACCCAAAATCTCTTTATAGATTTCAGATGAACTCCAGGCGGCTCCGAAGTCATGTTCAATCCCTGAAAAAATAAACATGTAAACAGATATAGAAGTCTATATATTAATCATGCCCCTCATATTGGATTAGTATTGCCAAAATAGTCACTGAAACTATTGTATTATTGTTCTATTTTTTTCTTCCTATTCTTCATGCTCAACCAGCCCAAAATAGCTTGAACTCAACTAAAACCTAAAATAAAAATGTGAATTTCTCATCTCCTTCCCTTCATTTTGTTAGCAACCAGCCAATAAACTATAAAAAACCAACAATTCGAAAACAAACCCAGGAAATCAGTACCAAGAGTAAAGGAGAAACAAATCAATACACAGAAAATTGAGGCATAACTCACTTCCAAAATGACAGTTAACTTATCAGCTTCAATGAAAGCAAAACCCTTGATGTTATCTACAATTTTGTGCCCATTGCTTGTAAGTCAACAAACTTCTGTATCATACAGTAAGCTGAGTGTTTCGCGTCCAACCTACGCGAGACACTTTTGTTTTGGTAACTTTTGTTGTAGTGAGAAAAGAGTGACATTTTGGTTACACCTATATAAAATTTTGCTTACCAAGCAGATAGCAGTCAAGTTATGATTCCAGAGAAATTGCGATTCGATTTGAATTCTGTAAATCAACCTCTTGGGGCGGTGTTGTAGTTCAGTCTAGGCTTTATAATCCTTTAAGTACTCGTCTTTGCTTTCAAAAAGATATTGATTTATCTATACTGGAGATTTAATCAATTAGTTACATACATCTTCATATCTACAATTACAAATTTACATACAAATGTTTATGCTAAGATGATAGAGCAAGCCAATAATAGACTTTAGGGTACAACCACATCTTAAGCACTTCCATTACCACATTGCCTCGAAAGAAATTCCACATCTTCCAATAAAAAATAATTCCATTCTTTCTTCTGCAAAAGAATAAAGCACAAACCTAACAGTAGGTACTATTATATACAAATTAGGTACTATTATGTACAAATTTTCACCAGTAGGTACCTCCTAATATGTTTACCAGTAGGTGATGCTTCCTGAGTGACACCTAATCGATCAGCCACCCGGAGGAACCCTCAAATTCATATCAGGTATGATATTCACTGTCCAGTAGCACATAAATTATCGGTAAATGCATACCTTCAACATGTTGTTGAATCCACCTCAATCTCCTTAAAAAACCAAACACAGAATCACTAAAAGCAAACTCAAAATCTATCAAACTCAAAATCAGTACAATCAAACAAAAAAAATCTAAAACTAAATCTTCCAAAGTGCAGTACTTGAGTTCCTGACCAACATATGATAGTAAAACTTTCAACTTTATCAAGAAGTAAACTGTAGGCAAAAAAAAAAAAAAGGTAAAAAAACTCTGATGTCTTATAAAATGCCATCAAACAACAAAGAAACTCATATAGCGATGAAACTAAACAGAGAACATATCAACCCATCCAATCAAAACCCAAATTATTCTTAGTTTTCAAATGCAACCTACAGACTCTTCACATAACCCGAAGTAATCTAAGCAACCAAACAATATACCAATTACATATGGTGTCACCTAGATAGAAAGCCAACGCGCGGCGCAGAGATTTAATCATCTAGACTTGGATATAAAGAAAACTAACTTGCATATGATAATCACACAGCATAATAACATATTACAATACAAATAGAAATCTCAACATTGTTTTGGTACTTAAAAAACGCTCCCTCTTATAAAGGCTGGATTTGACCAGCTTGCACCTTGAAGATCAAATAATGTCATGTTTTTTTCATTGCAAATGTGCACAAAGTAGTTAGCAGTAGCACATCTCTTTAAAAAAATTGACCATATTTTATTCATTGAAAGTTGACATTCTTAGCTAGTGTACTCAAAAAACAAACATTTTGCAACTCACACTGATGTTTGGAAGCAACGATGTTTGTGCAAATCGCACTGATGTTTGCAACTTTTATTTTGCATAGATCGACCAACTACACACCACCACAGACTCATAGAGCATGTGAAATTCAATCAATCCAATCAGCAAAACAGAATTCATGAACACAACACAACACAATCCATTCATCAACAATCTCCAGGTTTCATTCATCACACACTACAAGATTTGAATACAACAATGGATGAACATATCCCAAATGACTCACATCATAACCAACACAATACATCATACTTGAATTCTAAATCACATCTCAATGTAATCTCTAATTTAGTCTTTGAATTACTTGGGCAGTAGATCATTATGGACTAAGTAGTTTGATCTTAGGAGAACAAAACGCCCTAAATTGCACAAAGAGAACTCTACTACTTTCTCCTATGATCTGTCAATTGTATATGCCTGTAAATAAATCTTTCAACTTTAGCGATCATATATTCATAAGAATAATCTCTAAGATGAATAGAAAGCATGGGAGAAATTTGATTTGCATGAGTATGTTACAAAGTGGATATTGGCAAATTACCATAATACTTATTGAAGTAAATTAAGAAACCTCCAAAACAAAACAAATCTATTGATATTCAAAGGGCTCCAAAGTATAAAAAATGAACATTCTAGCTTAACATCAGATAAATGAACAAAGCCCTGAAAACATAAATGTACGTTTTGATTGCTTTTCTTTTTGCTTCAACTGGAGTATTATAGTATGCAAGGATTTTATGCAAACCTGTTTACGGGAAAGTTTCAAATCCTCTAGCTTAGTTTACACGGCTAACTAAGCTCCAATTTTAAACACTACATTCCTAGACGTTCAACTTGGGTCTCTCATAAAATTGTACTTAATATCACAATTAGCTATTGAACAGGTTTGATAGCTTCTCTACTTTCTATACCAGATTTGATATTCCCATCATATTCTATTCGATCCATACACACCATTAGGATCAAACATTATATAAGCATAAGTTAGATAAGATAAGTTAGATAATGTAGTTTTTTTTTGGCCTGTAAATATATATGAGAGTGCTTTAACCAGAATATATGAGTCCTTGGGATGCTGACCCTTGGATATTTTCTTTTAGCAACTATTGTATTCTATTTGTATATGATATAGAGAATACACTATTTGTATACTATTAAGGAAGTTAACATATTGATACTGGGTAACCTGTTTTATCATATGTTATTTCCTTAGGTTTGGTGGTGAGTATTGATAACCTTGTTGATGTTGTTGGTCTTACTCTTGGTCCCAGAGATATACTTAAGCATTTTCACAAATTGGTGTTCGAGTTGGTTCTACTTTGTATCTTACATGGCCAGTTTGGATGATTCGTGGTGTGTGAAAATTTTTGTGTAATTGATTTTATGTGTTTTGTGGCTAGTAAAATTTAGCTATCAAACCTGCTTCATACAAATTTAGCTATCAACTTCGTTCTTATTCCCCCAAACAACAAAATGTGAACAAACCACTTAGTAAATATGCTTGAGCATGATATACCACTACTGAAGCATAACATATATGCAGGAGAAAAAAACATATTAACCAAATTGCCAGTTGCCACTAATGAATTCGTTTATCAATGGTTGTTATATTAAAACATGTCTTCAAAAGATGTGGTAAATTTCTACTTGTTTATTGTTATATTCCATTTAACTTCATGAATTTGGTTAGAATCCCACCAAAAGTTTTACTTCTTTGGATCAAAATGCAAGAAATTTTAACATATTCACACACTACAATCTATAAAGAGTAAGTAGACTTCGATTCTTGACAAAAAAAGACATACAAACTGATTAAGTACATCAATCAACTGTTTAAACGTATCAATGCATTATAAGCTAACTCTCATCAATCATACTTTGGTTTTCAGTTTTCTTACACCCATGGTTCTTAGACTGGTTAACTAATCTCAATTACTATGACATCACTACTAACAAATTTTTTATATTTTCGAGTTGAGTAACAATGAAGAATCAAATCAGTGAAGTTTATAAATTCGTAGTCGCCACAACAAATCCTACAGATTCATACTAAATTAGACAAATCCCAGTCAGTTTTCAGTAAAAAAATAAAGAGAAACTTGGCAGAAAAAGTAAAAGTTTGCTTCCCTGAACATTAAACCTGCAAACAAAACTAAAAAGAACAAAAATTAGGGTCTGAAGACTCTAGGTTAGGCTATGGGGTTGGTGTGCCAGCGAGAGATCGAAATGGTGGGAGAACGATGAGACTGTAAGAGTGACAAATAGAAACTGTGAAAAGGTAGATTAGAAACTATAAGAACACATTAAAACAGAGATCACCAAAACAACAACAGCAAAACCAAAAAGCCCTTTGTTTTGTTTCGATCAATAAACCAAACTAACCTGCTGGGCATTCTTAGCAAGCCTGAAATATAAAAATAAATTCAAATATCAAAATTGGATCCTTAATTGGCAAAATTTGAAAAAAAAAAATACTAAATGAGAGAGTAGAGATTGCAGAAAGTACCGAGCTTTCGAGGTAAGGCTGGAAGCAAAGCGATATATGGAGAGAGAGTGAGGAGATTTGCAGAGAGAGAAAAAGAGAGTTTTGAGAGGGAACCGGCGAGTAGGGTCAGAGGGGTCGAGGAAGAGCCTGTGAGAGATCAAAATGGTGGGGAAACGATGAGATTGTGAGAATGACAAACAGAAACTGAAAAGGTAGATTAGATGAGAGGAAGATTAGGTCGATGAGAGAGTACAGTGATAACTGAGCGCATCGCACGCACAAAAACTACAGCACGCATGCAACATGAACAAGGTTAGGAACAGTAAAACCCACCATTGTTATATAGGAAATATACACTAAGTAAAAGATGTTGAATGGATTTCTACCCGCGAAAGTGATCGATCGATCATGGGAGAACCAGATATTACTTCCTGCACATTTTTATTTATAAGAGCATCTCTAATGACTCTTGTAAAAAATTTCTAATATTATACAAGATGAAAACACAATTTTTTTGTAAAATAAAATGATCTCAACTCCAACATCTCTTCTGTTCTACAATACAAAATTAAATATTTTCTTGTTTAATTTAATAAATCTATTTAAATATTATATATCAAATTCAAAATTGTATATTAAAACTTACTTTTTGGAGGAGAGAGAGTAAATTATAGTAAGTGAACAATAAATTTTAGAGATTTTGTGATGGATATATAACTTTTGAGAATTCTGTAGATATAGAAATTCTCTATCTATTTTTTCCATTTTCTATAGGATACAAGATGGTTTACAAGAGGCATTGGAGCTAAAAGGATGTGTTTTTTCGTTAAAATAGTAATTCTTGTGATTTTACAAAAGTTGTTGGAGATGCTCTAAGAGATCATCCATTGTATTTCACAGTATTTTGTATTAGTAGGTATAGGACAATAATAAATATCAGAATTTATATGGGTTATTAATTATGTATGTGAATATCTAATTTTCCCCTGCAGGCTGAAATTTAGTTTGAAATCCAAAAAATTGATCGAACCCCTTACTCAATTCGTAGATAAATTTAGTACGAGTATAGTTTCGTAGGAGTACTATTGGAAGGTTATTGATCTCCGGCAATTTAAGTAGGTAAATTGCCTTTAAAAAAAGTAGGTAAATTGATCTAAATCAAGTGAGTAGATAAATTGATCTATGACAATTGAATAGGAGTTCATTAAGCAGTTAATTTGATCAACCGGGAAGGTGATCTACCCAAATTCTTTAAGTAGGTACATTGATCATTGACTAGGTACTTGGTCTATCTCTAGTTAATTTGAAGGAGGTAAATTAATTCAGTAGGTACTAGGTAGGAATTTTTTTTAAAAAAAAACTAAAAGGTAGGTAATCTAAATAGCTGTAACAATATTGATGTACACATGAGTAGGTAAATTGTTTCCTTAACGAGGAGATCAAAAGAACATCAAGATCGAGTTGAAGACTATCACTACCACAATCAATATTATAACTGACAAAATATTAAAAAATAGGCCGACGATGTAAATTTTCGTCGGATATAATGTATTATAGTCGATGAAAATTCAAGTTGTCGGCTATAACATTTAAACCGACGATTAGAAAAAAAGTCGTCGTCTTTACCTTGTAAAATCATCGGCTATAGTGCCGTCTTTAGCCGACAATGGATAAGGTCATCGGCTATAGTATACCCGACGATGAATCATTATTCATCGTCGACAATAGTCATCAGGTTTATATCCCCAGCAGACCGCCGCTCCTCTCTCAAAAACCTAAAATTTCTCTCTCTCTCTCTCTCTCTCTCATACCTTTGCCGCGTCTCTGCAATTTTTTTTTCTTCAGATCTGGGACTATAGCCACGACATTCATATACAATGTCGTTGGTTATAGTTTCTTCGTTCAACAATTTTGTCCGGAGGCAGAAGGTTTGGCCAACGACTTTGTCGTCGATTATAGTCCAACTATAGCTGATGACGTGCGAAATTGTCGTCGGCTATACTATGGCCGACAACCATTTTCCGACGACACTATAGCCGACGAAAATAATGAACAGGCTCACGATTTTTGGTCGTCAGCTATAGTACTTATTATGGTAGTATACACATATGCATGATGCATTAATAAGTATTTTGTTTTATAAAAAAAAAATACTGCATAAGTAAGTGAAGGTAAATTGGTTTCTCAAAAATTAGGTAAATTGAGTTAGAAATAGAATTTAGGAAACTTCACACACAAAAAAGGAAAGGGTATATATTATACGTGTAGGGCTGAGTCATTAGGTTTGAAAAAGAAAATTTATGAGCTTAATTATTAATTATGAATGAGGGACTAAAATCATGAATAAAACTGTACTTATTTTTTAAAATTCAAATATGGTTGGGAGTTTTCCCTAATTTCTCCCATGCCAGTATTTAAGTGAGGCCATGTTCTATGTGTCCCGCATTTTGCACGTTTTCAATCAGAGTCGGCTCTCGGTGGATCACATTGCTCTGTTTCTATAAGTGCTGCACCTCCTTACACAATGATCGACACAAGAAGTAAAACCGAATATTTCCTTAGTTAAATTTCTTGCCTTATAGTTCTCATGGCTTCTGGTAGATTTCATTCGAGTGTCCTAGACATCGATGCTATGCATGAAGATGAATATGGTTACCATCCCAGTAATCGCACAGCAGCAGTTCTGGAGATCCAACCAGCTTCGAATTCTAGAGGAGATTCCTTTCGAAATACAGACCGAAACCATGTCGTTCAGTTAGGGGAAGTTCATGAGGGTGCTTCCTTGACATGGCAAGATTTGTGGGTGACAGTACATGGAAGAAGCTGCAGCTCCAAGGACTAATTGGTTATGCTAAACCAGGGCAAGTCTTGGCTATAATGGGTCCTTCTGGTTGTGGCAAGTCGATCTACTTTTCTTGATGCTTTAGCAGGTACGTACTACTTATTGGTGATTGTTCGATCAAGTACGTGCATGCATGATGCATGCCATCTAGCTAGCCTTTTCAATTTAAGTGCATGTACTACGTATTTTCTGTTGGTGCAAATTTTATTAGTGGTTAGTTAGTCAGTTAGATAATGAAATTCTTACTGCAGGGAGACTGAGCTCAAACACAGAGCTAACTGGGGAGATCCTAATCAATGGACGTAAACAAGCACTGGCTTATGGAACTTCTGTACGTTAACGTTCATGACTAAAACTAACCCTTAAAGCTCATTTGTTTCTTTTTCCTAATTTCTACGTACGCTTAGGGCTAATAATGAGGAAATGAATAAAACAGGCATATGTGACACAAGATGATACTCTAATCACAACATTAACAGTGGAAGAAGCCGTGTACTACTCAGCTCAGCTGCAATTACCAGACTCAATGTCCAAGTCCGAGAAGAAAGAGAGAGCACAGACGACAATAAGAGAGATGGGTTTGCAGGACGCCATGAACACGAGGATCGGAGGTTGGGGAGACAAGGGCCTCAGCGGCGGACAAAAGAGAAGAGTCAGCATTTGCATCGAGCTCCTTACACGACCGAAGCTTCTCTTCTTGGATGAACCAACAAGCGGGCTTGATAGCGCTGCTTCTTTCTACGTGATGAGCAGAATTGCAAATCTTGGTCATAAGTCTTCCCCGAGAACTGTTATTGCTTCCATCCATCAACCTAGCTCGGAAGTCTTTCAACTCTTTGACAATCTGTGTCTTCTGTCTTCGGGTAGAACTGTATATTTTGGTCCTGCTTCTGCAGCAAATGAGGTGAGTTTGTCATGCTTTCAGACTTTCTGATGTAGAGTAATTGACGATTACCTAGTCAACTAATGATGCAAGACATGCATGTTTACACTTTACTTATTGAAAACAGTTTTTTGCTTCAAGTGGTTTCCCATGTCCAACTCTTCAAAATCCATCAGATCACTTCCTCAAGACCATCAACAATGACTTTAGGCAGGTAAGCCATGCATATTGGACACTATTTCTTTCCAGAATTAGTTAAACTAAACAAAAACGTTAAACTGTGAGTTACTACCGTTTTATATATTGCTCTAAAAATTTATTTAAAACGAGAATAATTTAAATATATACCTACTTTTGACAAGAGTAATGTTACGATGAGAAATCTATGACCCGTGGTGATCAATTGTCGTTAAATCTACATTGAATGGTAGAGAAAATAGAATTTAATATCATCTGTTGAATGTAGATCTAACAACAACTGAACACGAACCAATTGACCACTAGAATATGACTGGCGTCAACAAAGTCTAATACTTAGTGTAGTGACCATATCAATATTGTTGCCAACTTTTCAATTATATTTTAACATTTCCACCGTCCAATTATTAGATCTATATGAGTAGGTCATTCTTGTAAAATTTCAGTTAAAATAGTGATCGTTAAGATATCGAACTAGATTAAATCAAGGGACGGACCAAATTTGTTATACCTGGACCTATCATACTTATAAATTTTATTTTCAGTTTTGAATACCTTAACGATAATCAATTGGACTGAAAATTTGTAAAATTTATCTATACATTAGGGTTTAAAATCTGATGGAGATGGTAAAATGTGATTGAAAAATTGGTGTAATACCCTAAACCTGAAAATACCCCAAAAAATATACGTGGAAGGCCCTAGTTATCAAACAATTGTTAGTTGTTCGATTAACTTTTAACTTAATATCGATTAATTTTATGAAGATGTAGGAGCAACTCTAAGGGCTTTACCAAATGTGAAGGTTGTTTATGCTAGACTTGAGGCCAATCAAGTTACTCACGTTCAATTCTTGCAAAGGAGGCTGTCAATCAGGCTTCTCTTGTTTTTTCTTCTTTTCCCAGTTCTATTGTGGAGCTCATTGCTTCTGACTCTTGTACAACCTGATTTTTCTTATTGAAGATTATTGACCTTTTCCCCTAAACGAAAAATATAGAGATCTATGAAGTACTATGTTATAATTAATCTTACATGCAGGATATTGAGCAAGACAAAGCCAAAACCACAACCGCCAAAGAGGAACCTATTGATATTTTGATAAATTCTTACGAATCATCTGTAAATTATGACCAACTTCGAAAACATATAGCTGCAGTACAAAAGAAGGTACACAATTAATCGAGTAGGTGATCCTCTGAATTTCATCTGTTGTGGCTAACATGATTAAATTGTGTACTAATGTGTACTGGGTGAATATTATAGGACTGTGAAGCACTAGAAAAGAGAAGGCATGCTGGTTTTCTTACACAATGTTTAGTGCTTACAAGAAGATCCTTCCTGAACATGTATCGAGATCGAGGCTACTACTGGCTGCGCCTTGTGGTATACATCTGCATAGCTCTAAGCTTAGGCCTTATCTTTTATGATCTTGGACATTCTTCTAGAGAAATCCAGGTAAGAGATAGAATTGAGAGAGAGGTATCCTCGGAATGTGATTTTACTCATTTTAGTAGACGTATGTATATATGCACTCTATTTTTATCTACTACAAGGTTATATGAAGATCACATAACTTTTTTTCTTCACTCGTGATGTTTAGGCAAGAGCCTACATGCTGATGTTTGTAGATACGTTTCTAACTTTCATGTCGGTTGGTGGGTTTCCTTCCTTCGTGGAAGACATGAAGGTACTCATTCTCTCTTTTCGATAAACTCAAATGTATATGATACGTACTCAAATTGTTAATGAATTTAAGAGTCGATTAATATGATCATTTTCTCTTGTGTATGCGAGATATTTGAACGAGAGAGACTTAACGGGAACTACAGCGTTGCTGCATTTATTTTCGGCAACACATTTTCCTCGGTACCTTTTCTGTTGTTGATATCACTTATTCCTGGAGCAACAGCATATTACCTTGCTGGACTTCACAGTGGATTTGAACACTTCCTCTACTTTGCTTCTTCATTATTTGCTTGCATGCTGCTGGTAGAGAGCCTTATGATGATAGTTGCGAGCATCGTGCCCAATTTCTTAATGGGTGTAATAGCTGGTGCAGGAATCCAAGGGACTATGATATTGTGCACCGGATTCTTCCGGCTACCAAATGATCTTCCAGATGTTGTGTTCAAGTATCCGTTATACTACATTGCATTCCACAAGTATGCAGTTCAAGGAATGCTAAAGAACGAATTTGAAGGAACAAAAACTCTGAACGACAAGCAGCTGACTGGATTGGGCAACTCTAAATGGATTGATGGTGAACGCATTCTGAGAGATGTGTTTGAGGTGGAAATGGGTTACTCTAAATGGGTTGATCTTGGTGTTTTAGTAGGCATGGTAGTTCTATATCGGGTTTTGTTCTTCGGTATAGTCAAGATTACTGAGAAAGCCAAGAATGTGACTACCTCGGCTGTTCTGTCCGTGGCTCCCAGGCGACGCATGCAAGCGTTGGTGAATCCCTCCTCTACTCCATTGCATGGAAAGTAATAGCTTGCAATAGTACGTACTATTTTCTTTTTAAGGCAGAATGTCTGTCATTTATAATCGAAATATAGACTGTACGTTCTTAAGACCCAAAAATAAGAATAACAGCAAGTTAACCTAAGATATCTACGACACGCACTTTTATAACATGAAGCACTTGAGAACCAGAACTGTTTATATACCTGACTTATCACCTCTCGTATGTATAAATGAGAAATGTGTCTCACTGCTACCGTGACAGTAACCACTGGCAGGATAGCTCCAATCCCGATGACCAGCACAGTCCACACCTCGATACAGATAGTGCCCACGTGCCAAACAAGAAACCGGTCAGACAACACCTCAACGAAAAGAGTATAAACACCAGTCCCACATCGAAGAAACGGTAGGAACCCAAGTCTTAACCACCAATATATACCAGTCAAACTCAGCATTAATGGTACACATTCAATACCCAATCACACTGTTATTCTATAAAACTTACATATCGCTTCTGACTTAGGCATCGGAGGGTTGAAGGTGGGTAACTCCCGTCTCTCCTTAACCGCTGTTGATCTTAGCAGCGAGAGCGAGTTGGATTCGGATAGATTTTGGAGCGGTATTGAAAGCACAGCGATAGCGATATCACTCCAAGGAACATCAGCAACATATCTACCACTATTATCGAGACACGATCTTCTTGTTCAATATCCGATATACATATCGGTATCGGATATTAACATTGGCGCCGTCTGTGGGAATTGCACACCGGAAATTATTTTCCCAACCACGAAGCTCACAGCAAGCGACAATTATGGACACCAGCCTAACACTAGGCATAACGCCCAGTATCAGGCAGGAATTCCATCACCAAACACTGATCACGAACGAACACGGCAGGCAACCCTTGGCAACCCAACGGCCGGGAAAGCGGCATGTCACACAAAATCAGGATACCGCCAGTAACACACATAAGTACATCGGCGATATGGAACATCGATACGAAATGGCCATGGAAAAATGCCTCGAGCTCGAAAAGGCCCGAGAGTTCGAGCACCAGCGATACATCAGGGCTGAGAGCCACGGAGAATCGCCGACTCAACTCAGAATCAACGGCTGACTCCGAATGCATGGAAGCTCATGAGGTGACCCGACATCGGGGAACATATATCCTATCACCACTTCGACCCCACCACCTACGGGAAGCAGAATCACCCCCAAGAACGGATAGGCTACAGCGCAATCTCGGGCCAGAGTTGAACGACGTCGCACGTATCCCAGTACCATCCGAGTGGGCGCAACCACCGCCGCCGCCACGATACGAGATCATCTCAGTAGCAGACAATCAGGTCGGTACAGGTATGGCGGCATGAATCACCGACCTCGAAGCAATGATACGACAATTATCGCAACCCGAAGTAAGCTACCTCGACCGCACACTCCCGGCAGTATGCGTTGAACAGTATTCAACCGATATCATGCGCCAAGGACGACACTCGCTGGCCAAGGTCAAATTGGAATGATACAAGGGAAAAACAGACCCCTCCCTCCACATCGACATCTTCACCTCAGCGACAACCGACAGAGGATATGACGACGCTACAAACTGTTACCTATTCATGGAAAGCCTCACCGGCGAGGCACTCAGCTGCCTCTTCAGCTTACCGCCAAAATCCATAAAATCTTTCCCAGAACTTATTAGAGCCTTTCTAAAGCGAAATATAACATCGGCCAGTTGCTCACTAACTTACAATCAATTGCAGGCCATTCAGCAGGAACCCTCGGAGGGGCTATCCACGTTCATCTCACGATGGAACACCGCCATCGCTAACTGCCGAGGCATCTCCGACGATTCGGCCTTTTGCGTACTCAAGAACGCACTACAACCCGAGTCGCTAACTTGGAAACAAGAACCCAGCAATCACCTACGGCGACCTACTCGACCGAGTGATGTCACATGCCCTGCTAGAATTATAAACTTTCGGCTCCAACCCCACGCCGACACAACAGGCAAACACATTCACTAGCACCACAATAACCAATGTACAGAGCGCGCCCCCCGCATGAGAACCAGCACGAGCGACGTCACCTAGACATAGAAGCGGACCGCGCGACCAGGACTAACAAGGGTGGAAGCAAAACAGTCGAAGAACCGAAGGAAGTCAGAGGCATAACAGCGGCAAACACAACTACGTCAACAACGGGAAGCGGCCACGAGACGAAAGGACCAACCACATGGCACCACTACCGCAACCAGTCTTCAGCATATTAAACACCAAATACGTCGACATCCTAACAGCTCACCTAGAACTGATCACCTTACCAAAAAAATCATATCGAGCAACAGAGTACAGAAACACGGGGAAGTGGTGTAGTTTCCAACAAAACGAGTCGCACGATACGGAAAAGTGTCACGGCGTAGAAAAGGCGGTAGAGGCACAGCTGGAAAAATGCAACCTATTAGCATTTAGAGCAGGGAACCACATCCCGTCTACAATAGTGGTAGCAAACATCGACAGCATCAGGAGGATCAACGTCATCACGGGCGGCAAGTCTAAGATAGAACGAAGAAATGAGCGAGCAGTATGCAGCCTACGGTAGGGACCGACCAAGGCCACTAAGACCGGGTGGGGATCTATCACATTCTACGAATCCGAGGAACAGGGGCGACCACCAGTATCAAAAGACTACCCCTTTCTGATCGACGCCATCATCGACCTATGCAGCATCAGACGATGTCTCGTAGACACGGGATCATCCGTCAACATCATATTTCGACCGGCATACGAAGCATTCAAGCGACTTCCATCCAAACTCAGGAAGGACCACCATCCATTAGTAAGCTTCTCCGGCGATCAGATCCAACCTCTGGGAAGTGACTACCTCAGATTCGCTTTAGGACAAGAAGGCTGCAGCGCGGAAACACACATCGAATTCCTAGTCGTCGACGCCTTATCATTCTACAACACCATCATTGGATGCAATACGCTAAACAGAATCAACGCTATCATATCACAACGGATGTTGACAATGAAATTCCCAACACCCAACGGTATATGCACCATCAGGGGAACGACGCCCACATTACCAAGATCACAAGCAGACGCCAACTACCCGGCACGAGAAGTGTGCTTACTTAAAAGCAACAGATCGGAAGAAGCTCCAGACGACCCAAGAGGAGAACCACTCACGGCTCGCCCCGTCGGAGAGGATTCGACGAAACTCGTCCCAATATCGGATGAGCACCCTGAACGAACGATCAGAATAGGAACCAACCTGGACTCAACAACCAAAAACGCCCTCGTCAACGTTCTCAGAGAATGCAGTACCGTATTCGCATGGTCTTACGCCAACATGCCAGAAGTATCAACGGACATCGTCTCACACAAGTTAGGAATCTCGCCAGACATTGTGCCAAACAAACAAAAGCGCAGAGCTTACAATGAAGAGCAGTACACCGCGATGCAGGAAGAGGTAACCAAGCTTCTCGATATGGGAGTCATCAAAAAGGTCTACTACCTGGCATAGGTCTCAAACGTCGTCATGGTCAAGAAAAGCAACAACAAATGGAGGATGAGTGTCGACTACAACGACGTCAACAAAGCCTGCCCAAAAGACTCCTTCCATTTACCAAGAATTGACCAACTCGTAGACGCCACCAGTGGCCACGAACTCCTGTCAACAATGGACTGCTACTCCGGATACAACCAAATCAAAATGCACCCAGCAGACGCCGAGGCAACATGTTTTGTCACCGATTGGAGACTATACTGTTACAATGTCATGCCGTTCGGAATGTAAAACGTGGTAGCAACATACCAAAGATTCATGACAGAGCTACTGGCCCCATTAGACAGCGACATGGTTGCGGTTTACGTTGACGACCTAATAGTCAAAAGCAGACACCGGGAGGACCACGTTAGAAATCTAAAAGCAGTACTTGATACGCTCATCGACAACGGGATGAAGCTTAACCCGGAAAAATGTATCTTTGGGGTAACGGCAGCCAAATTCTTGGGATACATGGTAAGCCAAAGGGGGATAGAGGCCAACCCAGGGAAGGTCCGGGCCATCCTAGACACAACACGACCGATAACGAAGAAAGAACTCCAGGCACTAACCAGAAAGTTGGCGTCACTAGCTCGATTTATCTCACGATACACCGACAAGTGCAACCCGTTCTTCAAAGTGATAAGAGTCACAAAGAAGAAAGTGGTCGAATGGGTTGACGAGTGTGAAACAACGCTATCCGCCATCAAGCAGTATCTCGCCCACATTTCATTCCTCTCAGCCCCAGTGCCAGGTGAAATCTTATACATTTACTTAGCCATTTCGATAACCGTTGTTAGCTCCGCCCTAGTCAGACGGGAAGCTGACACGAAAATGCCAGTCTTTTTCTCGGGAAAAGGATTGGACAAAGCAGAAATGAAGTACCCAGCGCTAGAACAATTGGCCTTAGCACTCATAATATCAGCAAGCGCCTGATACCTTACTTTCAGTCACACACCATCCACGTTCAAACAGACCAACCACTCCATCAAGTTCTAGCAAGCCCTGACCACTCGGGGAGATTAACCAAGTAGGCAATAGAACTAAGCGAGTTCGACATCAAGTACCAACCAAGAGGGGCAATAAAGGAACAGACGATAACAGACTTCATAGCAAAACTCACACCGGTGTCAAACGACCAGTCACATCCAACAGCCTGCACATCGCCCCCTACAACGCTTGTGACTCCACTCCTAACAGTAGAGGCATTACGCTAGAACCTATATGTAGACGGATCAAGAACAGCGATCGCAGCAGGAGCAGGAGCAGGAGCAATCCTAACCGGCCCTGGCAGAACCTACGTCAAATATGCTCTGAGATTCACATTCCCAGCATCCAACAACGAGGCGGAATATGAAGCTTTGATTTCCGGATTACAACTCGCCCTCGACACCAGGGCCAAAGACGTCAACATATTTAGCGACTCCCAACTAACGGTAAATCACGTAACTGGGGACTTCGAAGCACGAGGAACACAGATGTCGGCATACCTGGGATACGTAAAGGCACTATTGAGTAAATTCTCTTTTTACAACATAACACACATCCCCATAGAGCAAAACAGAAGGGAGGACACCCTAGCAAGACTAGCAACAACTCCATGGATCGCGGCAAGAGGACACACAATGGTAGAAACTCTAGAAAAACCTAGCATATCCAAAAATTTCCAATAAGTATTTGCAGTAACGTTAGCGGCGTCATCAGCAGCACCAGAGGAAGATTGGAGAAAGGGCATGATCAACTATCTGATAGAAGGAACGGTACCAGCCGACCGTGTAGAAGCAAGAAAACTCGCTCAAAGGGCGGCATACTACAGCTTACAAAATGACCAACTATACATAAGCAAATGGGGCTTCCCCATGCTCAAATGCGTTATACAAATGGAAGGTTGCAAAATAATAAAATACGTCCACGGTTGCAGGTAAGGCAACCACGGCGGGCCAAACAGCATAATACACAAACTCCTCAGCTACGGTTTCTATTACAAGGGAATGAGGCAGGATTCAAGGGATATCGTAGATCAATGCTAAACATGCGCCCAATACGCTCACAGGATACACGCCCCAGCAACACCAATTTCCATCATCATCAGCCTCATACCATTCGCACAATGGGGACTCGACCTAATAGAGCCACTAAAAGCATCATCATGCCAGTTCAAATACATCATTGTCTACATAGACTACCACACAAAGTACATCGAAGCAAAGCCGCTCGTGCTCATCACAACAAAAAAAGTAATCAACTTCCTCTGGAAGGACATATATTGCCGATACAGAGCCCCGCTCATAATAGTCACCGACAACGAAAAATAATTCAACAACGACGAAATGAAGAAATTCACGAGCGACTTGGGGACTCGATTAGTATTTGCATCAGTGTACTACCTTCGGAAAAACGGGCAGGTAGAAGCGGCAAGCAAAAAATTAAAGGCCGGGCTCAAAAGAAGAATGGAAGACAATAACCACAAGTGGGCAGAAAACCTATATGAAGTATTATGGTCGATACGGACGACGCAATCAGAAGCAACAGGGGCCTCACCATTCTTGTTGGTCTACGGAGAAGAGGCAGTCCTACCATTGGAAATCACGCACCGAAGCCCGAGATTGGAGGGATACGACGAAGACACAAATGAGGACGGGCTAAATATGGCCAACTTACTCCAGGAAAAGGGACAGGACGAAACCAATATCGCACTCATGGCAAATAAGCAATTGGTCGCACGACACTACAATAGAAGGGTCAGGGCACGAAGGCTCTATGTCAGCGACATAGTCTGGAGGGAGGTCATTCCCAAACTCAAAGGGCTAGCACCGATATGGGAAGGACCTTTCAAAATCATCGAGAGCATCACGCCAACCACGTTCATCCTTGAAGACAAAAACGGCCTTGGAACGCCTTACACATGGAACATAGAGCACCTCCGATATTGCCACCAGTAAAACAGGTTCTAGAATTATGGCAATTACGGCGTTAAAAAAGTTTTCTGCATCATACTGGGGACTAGCCCCACCCCAACATAAGTAGTATCGCCACCAATGAAACAAAAATTCTTCAAACCTTTGTCATAAAAATAAAACACTCTCGGGCCACAATACATATAAAGTCTGAAAGGCATAGTGAAGCCCAACGAGGCACAAGTGGAGTAGCCAATTGGTGAACCACTATAAACATTTGTGTGTTTACTTATCGTTTATCTCTTATTGTCTTTACTTATCATTACTTAGTTGCTCTCGTTTTGTATCTTGAATACCAGTTATTCTTGATATCACACTTAGCTACTTAAAAATTACACAAGTACAACGAACAAATGAATTTTTTTCCAGATCTTTCATTGGTTAGCGATACCAAACCACACTTAGAAAAACTCTTCTTTCCATTCAAAAAAGCCATCACTGCAAGAGTACTAAAATATTATACATTTGTTGTTCTAAACAAAACGCTAAATACTATTACAAAAATGCCTTGGGCCCCACACCGGGTCAGCAGCGCCAACATCTTGCAGGATCACCTCGCGCTCGGCCCGACGAAAACGCTCACGTAACTTGACCGCCAGCCCCTCGCTCCTGGCCTGAGGAAAAAGTTCAACATCACGAAAATGACGAGTGAGGGGGTTGATGGAGACATACTGGGCGTTAAAGGATGAAAGCCGTTAGGGGTCATACCTTCAGAGACGTTGCTCCGCTGACGATCAGCCTCATCGGCCTCCTCCTGCTTGACCTTAGCAAACGCCTTTTGACTGGCCTCGCACCTCAGCCTGCGCTCCTCATTGATACGTTGCAGGTCAACGTGGTACTTCTCGTTCACCCACCCGTTCTCAAAGAAGTCCGAGTCTGCTGGAGATTGTCGCTAAAAGTCTTACACTGCAGCGCATCAAAGGCCAGGCCGGCCTTGAAGTCCTCTACGGCATCGGCCACTCTTGCTCCCGCCGATCCTCCAGCTCTTTCACTTGACCGCGGAGAGCGGTGACTTGGCCCTCAGCAGCCGCCAACCGTGCCTTCAGGTCCTCAGCACGTTGCCACTCCTCTTTTACCTCCAACTCCAGCTGCCGGCCACGAAGGAAGGAGGCATCCAAACACTCATCGGAGAGCTTCTTCTCGCTCTCCAGAACCTCAAATTTTTGTTGCAAGGACTACCACTCTTCGCTCGCCTTAACCAGCTCTTCATCCTTCTTCACCAGCATCCCGCTCACGCGAGCCAGTTCCTCGAAAGAAGCAACCAAGGTATGGAGCTGATGGCACATCAGCTGGAGAGAGGCAACAAAGGACCGTAGGCACTGATCTGCACCGGTGGAAATATCGGCCACAGTGCTCACATTGGGAGGAAGGAGAGAGAGGATCTTGGCCGAGTACGGTGGCGGCCCTTCCTAGTTGCTGGAGCGAGCAATAACAACGCTGCCGTCGACGACAACATTGGGGTCACCACAGGTGACACTGCCTAGCAAAGCATAAGGGGGAGGATCAAGATCAGCAACCGAAGGAGTAGGAACACAGTCTTCTATATCAATAAAACCAAAGATTATCAGCGTCACCTGTTTCAACAGCAGCGGTACCGGCATCGCTAGACGAAACAGCAATGGTCACCCCGGAGACATCGGCATCGTCTGTAATACAGATGGGTATGCTAGGAGTGACGCCCAGCCGCCTCAGCCGCTTCTGAGGAGCAACGTCGCCCTCAAGTTTTCTCTTGACACGCAAGGGCGAGCACGATGAGGTCTCGGGCAGGGCAGTGACGACCCTTACCGGCACACTACTCCCAACCCGGTCAGTCTGGGACTCGGGCGAGGGAGGAATATCTATCGGCTCAGAAAGGCTAAATCTCCTCCCAGAGCAAACGTCCAGATCGACCTTCTTAGCCGCAGCAGCCTCCTCTGCAAGCTGGGCGATGATCTCATCGATGTCGCCATATGAACTAGTCATCTTGCAATCTCGCTTATGATTCTTATTACCAACTACAAAGCACAAGCAAAGGGGTCAGCACCACGATAAAACAGAAGAATACAGAAACACACAACAGTACAACGACAAAAAAAAACAAACACAACAAAGCGGCATACTAGGCATCTTGGCAAGACTGGTCATCAGCGAGGAGATACACACTCTTAAACTTCTCACTAAAATCCTTCTCAATCCTATGGCACCGCTGCTTCTCAATGGCAGACAGAGCATACTGACGCGTAACTACAAAATAAGGATGAATAAGCAAAAGAACGCTATAACAGATCAGGGAGAAAGAACACCGAGATAAAAGGGTCACCTCGGGCCCGAAAACGAGTCGGCACGAGGCTGTTGGCAAAAGACGACCACCCACTAGCGAAGAAATGCTCATTCCTCCAATCCAGGCACGAGCTCGCAAAATCGGTGAGGCCAAGAGAACTCATATGCCGCTGTCCCAGCGAGAGCATACCACCACACCCCTTCTTGGTTGAGTACGCAACGTTGAAATAGGACAACACTTCGTTGCGCGTGGGGTAGTCCAGCCCGGCAAGCTTCCACAGCGTAAACATGGCGCTCAGAACTTGGAGCATTAATGGCGAAACTTGACCCACAGCACAGCCAAGTTCCCCAAAAATGTACTCGTGGAAAGGGTGGAGCGGAAGACGTACGCCATAACGCATTTGAGCCCGATCAAGGGCGATAAAGCCCTTGGGCGGCCTCGAAAATACTTCACCAGGCGCGGGGGACTTGAGGACCACACTGCTGCCAACCTGGAACTCAGACCTCACCTTATCCAGCTCCGCCATTGAGAACGCCTTGAAGGGCTCATCGACCTCTTGGCCATCCCTTAGGGTCCACAACAGCGGCCCATCCAATCCTAGCCGGCGAGCGCCAGAACTAGCAGCGATATCGGCATCAGGTCGAGAAGAAGAAGCCATGTCACCTGCGAAACAGCCACGGATAAAGTCAAGCCTAGTGGTTCGCCGATATCGGGTCACCAGTCCGCAACCAGCTTCCCAGGCGACATACACCCCCCACGACACCGATAAAAGCGAGAAAGACACGATAAAAACAAAAAACGACAATCAAGCAGACACTAAGTACGGCGGGACATCGGCTATCACCCAGAAAAACCAAAGCCGGCATATCAACACCATGGAAGTACGATTGCAACAAACATCAAATCAAAAAATTAGAAAACCCAGAAATCAAAAAAGAGGAAACAACAAAACTAAGATAAACAAAACTGAGGAGGAGCAAACGACGGCGTGTTACCTGAAAAAGTGCAAGAAAAGGCCAGCAACGACGGAGCAACGTCAAACAACAACCACGACACGATGGAGGTACGAGAATGAAGGAGAAAGCTTTTCTTAGAGAGGAAAACAAAAATTTCATACAAGAATGAAAAAGTGTACGAAGAAAGAAGAAGTGAAGGCTTATATATAAACAAATCAGCGAGATCAAGACTGTTAAAGATGACACGTCGATCCAGCAGATGGTCACACGTGGCGAATGATGTCACTAGAGTTAGAAGGGTCCGGAATGAAAACTGGTACGCACTGTTTCAAAAAAGCACGACCCTCGAAGAAAAAGCAATCATCATGCTTTATTGCTACGATGGAACGTTTGGGTACCCCGAGACCCCCTACGCAGACACTTGGCAAATTGATATATGACGGCATTTAATGATCACAGGGTAGACACACCTACCACATTGGCTAAAAAAGAACCATCCCGCTCACCGGAAAGAATGCTACCAAGATTCATATGCTTCATTCTCGATACCGATCTATGCACTGCAAATCCTCTCGGAGGAATGGACTCGGGGACTTAAGGGTTACCAATTCAAATGAGCTCCCCCTACCGTAGTGCCCCCACCGGTTTGAGCTACCTGCAACAGTGCAAAAAAGCTACCGGCCTGAGCAGGACCGAGTGTTTAGGCGTCGTCGAGCGACCCCCTCGATTGATATAATATAAACCGCTCATTCAGAAGGAAACTTGGTTACCATTACGTATGCTACCTCGGCGGAACGGTGAATTAGCTACTCACCGATCCCGTCCCTAACCAACTAATCAAATGTCAATCGCATGCGCACTTACAGGTACACCTATCACCAAGCATCACAACCTAGGTCGCCGAGTTGGGGGACTGTAATGCATGATACCCGGCTCCAAAAGATAACATCGATGTTGAGTACGTATAGATGATTTCGTCGGTATTACTTCTTTCAACTCACCAACCAAGGTTGATCTCCTTGGCTGAGCGAGTTGGGGGACTTGTACATATACCTAGCTTATCACCTCTTGGTATGTACTTAACGACCTCATTATAAATTACAAATGTGTCTCACCGCTACCGTGATAGGAGCCACAGGTAGGATAGCTCCAACCCCGATGACCAGCATGATCCGCACCTCGATACGGATAGCACCCACACGCCAAACAAGAAACCGGTCAGACAGCACCTCAACGAAAAGAGTATACACACTAGTCCCACATCGAAGAAACGGTAGGAACCCAAGTCTCAACCACCAATATATTCCTGTCAAACTCAGCATTAATGGTACGCATTCAATACCCAATCACGATGTTATTCTATAAAACTTACATATCGCTTCTGACTTAGGCATCGGAGGGTTGAAAGCGGGTAACTCCCGTCACTCCTTAACCGTTGTTGATCTTAACAGCGAGAGCGAGTTGGATTCGGATAGATTGTGGAGCGGTATTGAAAGCACAACGGCAGCGATATCACTCCAAGGAACATCAACAACATATCTACCATTATTATCGAGACACGATCTTCTTGTTCAATATCCGATATACATATCGGTATCGGATATTAACAAGAACCAAACGTAGCAAAGAAAAAATCGGATCACTGAGTCTCAAAGTAAGTCCTTGATTTAATTGAGAAACTAGCAAAATAAGTACATAACCCATCCACAAATCCTGATTGAAAAACACTTCTGAACCCAGAGCGACCCTAGCCCATCCCTTTGACCCAACCCAACAACCAAGGCCCAAATCAAAGAAAAAAGATGCTGAGCCATAAAGAGCCCAAGCCGGGGACCGACCAGCAACACCCGCACGGCCAATGCCCCTCCACTGGATTCCGCCGTCACCAACCACACAACGACTGAGCCCTTAACTTACTGTCCATGCATGAAGCATAAACCAATATTTTTCTTCAAAATTGCAGAAGCTGAAGTTCTTCTAGCATATTGCTACATATCACGCACCTCGATCCATGGGCCCATGGCTCGATTATAATATGCATTAATATTAATGCAGTTTAGGACCGACTTATATACCCATAGTGTACGTAGAGAATATGTAGTAGATAAAAGTGGACGTACGTACGTACGTACGTAATTCATCTGTGCACGTGATATGTGATGTTATATTCCATGGATAACCTTACAAACGAATGCCGTCAAAAATACCCCTCAAAAGCTGCACTACAGTACTCACGTGAAGCTCTAGGGTTACGAGAGGAGGGTCCAGTTTGACAGTGACGACTTGTTCACAAAATAAAAGAGCTGGCTTTAATTTTTAGCAAATTATCGTCGCTTGCGCCCCCGAGCTCCGATGCTTGCTCACCTGGCACATCCACCATGGCCTCAGCTCGCTTGCGCAGTAGCAGCCAAACCTCGTTTGCCTCTACCATAAGTCTTTCGTCGCCTAACCTTTGCGGCAATCGCGTCACCTCATCTTCATCTCTCGTAAGTGCTACTGTATGATATTCAACCTTAAGAAAAAATGAAAAAAAAAACCTTTACTTATTGATGATTTGAAATTCAGATTTTACAATTTTTTAATTGTTATGTAAATTGTGTGATATTGATTGTCAATTTGTGATTGACAATGCTTAATTCAAAGAACTGGTATGTGTTCAGTATTGCTACTGCTCCAAAGACGAATATGATATTGTTGATGATCTTTTGTCGACCGCCTCATTGGAAGGCGATAGCCGAAATGTTACTGCATCAATTTATGTCTCCTATTGGCTATTGCAGATTTGCGTATGCTGTGTTTGAGAATTGTTTGCATCTCGATCGAGAGGTCAAATGATTTGATTTAAGGTTTGGTTTGTGAATCGCAATGAATATGCCATCTCTTCTTCAAAGATTTAGTATCAGACTAGCTATTAGTCTTTTCATAAAGTTGAGGATTAAGGTTTTGTGTGTTAATTTGAAATTGAAGATTAATATTTTGTCGAGGTGTTCACGGTTTTAATCAAATTTGGAATATATGGTTACTGCATTTTTTTTTCAAACTAGAAATATCGCTCCCAAAAATGCAGTAGCAATCACGAAAATACAGTAACAGTCCTTGAATCGAAAACACAATAGCAGATGGAGCTAAAAACACAATAGCGTACCTGAAATAAAAGAAAAACATAGTATTGATCCCTGAAGTCAAAAATGCCGTAGTAATTCCCGAAAATGCAGTAATAGTCTCCAAGTAGCAGCAGTTCCCGAAAAATGTAGTAACAGTCCACGAAAATGCAATACCATCCCTAAAAATGTAGTAGCAGTCTTTAAACCGAGAACACAGTAGTAGTCTCAGTCTTAGAAATTGAAAATATAGTAGCAATCCCCTGCTACAATTAGTAGAAATTCAACTGTGGATTAATTGGCAAACCAACTAACGATTCAGTAACATCTGGACAAATAATTTTGTAGAAGCAGTTTAAAAATTTAATAGTAGTTTATATACGTAGTAGCAACCATTTGAATAAGGTATTTGATTAGGACATTAGGGTTCACAGAGTAAGAGGTTATATGGTATATGGATGGTATAAGGTCTTAGTGGTATTTTGGTCAAGTAGGGGTTTCAAGATCTAGTAGCGGTAACAATGTGCATTTTTTTGCTAGTAGTAGCGTGCATTTTTTTCTTCAGTATCTATGTTTATTATTTTTCGAGTACCAACATGCATTCTTTTTCAGTAGCTGTGTGCGAATTGAGGTTACTAGGTGGTTTAGAGGCCTCAGGTTATAGAATATTTAGGGTTTAAGGGGTCTTTTGGTATAGGGTTTAGGAATTTTAGTGATTTAGTAGCAATGTGTATTTTTTTTTTCAAGTAGCAATGTACATTCTTTTTAGTAGTAGTGTGCGTCGAAGGGTTATATGGTGTTTTGGTGTATAGGTATTTAATTAGGACATTAGGGTTCACAGATTAAGAGGTTATAACGTATATGGCCGGTATAATATCTTAGCGGTATTTTGGTCAAGTAAGGGTTTCGGGATCTAGAAGTAACAATATACATTCTTTTTCTAGTAGCAACATGCATTTTTTCAGTATCAGTGTTTATTATTTTTTGAGCATCAGTGATTTAGAAAACTTAGTAGCACCATTTTTTTTGAGGTGAGTAGCAACAGTTTAAAAACACAACAATTTTCACCTAAGAAAATACAACAATTTAATTCAATAATGCAACAATTTAATGATTTGACAAATTATCTAATGCCTATTCTAAAACAACAATGACATTTTTCACTTTTTGCTTGTTGATGCAAATTTCTAAAGCGAAATATCATAATTTTAAAAAAAATTATTCTTCACTGCTACTTTAAATTTTAAAACGTAAATAATAATACAACACATTAGTAGCAAAGATAAACTTTTTAACACAAATTTCGACAATATAATAATTCAGTAACAATGGTGCAATTCTTAACACAAATCACAACTTTAAAATGGTTAATTCCATATCGGCGTGCTACTACAACATTTTACACCAAAGTAAACATATGACGAGTATGATACTACAATTTCTCAACATCTCGCATTGTCACTATTGATGCATCAATCAATGAGCACAAATGGTATGGGAAAATCGAAAGAACGGATACGTTTCCCCTAAATCAAACATATGCTTTTCATAAATTATACATTTGTTACCAATAAACAAATGCAAACGGTAGAAGCAATAGCACATAAATTTCAACAATCAAGAAAAAAAACGTACACAACAACACAATAGCAGTTAAGAAATGAGGCACAAAGTAGCTGCTTAATTGAGCTCCAGCTTGAGGGAGGTTGTTATGACCCGAACCAAAATTTCATACTTATTAGATTGTATTGAATTTTATCTGGATCTATCTGGAGCTCTGGCAGTGGGGGTGCTCCGACGAGTTTTGGGGGTCGAGGGTTAGGAGATTTGAAGCTCTCCCTCTCTTGGGTCTACTTGGATAGGTAGTTTGAACTGACGAAATTCCATGGCAGAGCTTCGACGCCACGAAATTTGCTGGCTGATTTCGAGCCATGGCTTTCGAGGGGGATTTCGGCCACGTGAGGTTGAGTTAGGGTGCGTGATTTCATGTGGTTAGGTTGGGTTTGAAGAGAGGAGTGGCGGTTCCCAAAAATAAGTTTTTCAGCGTGTTTACGTAAATTCTGGAAAAAAATCGTCAAATTGGACCTCGATCCAGTTATGAAAGTGGTAGGGCTCATTGTGAGCTTTCAAACGAGGGGTTGAATGCTCACATTGGAGAAGATTCACCGGGGACACGTGTGAACCACGGGTGGCCGCTTGTGGAGGCGCACGTGGGCCACGCGCTGCCACCTATGGCGAATCTTCGGCAAGGCAGTTTGTTAGATTCTTCGATGGGACTGTCGGGTTATTTTTAGGCCAATTTTCATAGATTTACACATATTTTAATATCATATGATCCGTGTTTACAGAACATCGTGATCGCGACCCTAACAACGAAGGGAAGTCTGCTAGACCCCAGCAGTAGTCGTAGACTTGTGAGTGGACTTTTATTTTGCGACTTTATATTTTATGCATTATGTTTTACGGTATGTTTACAGAGCGTTTATTTGGAGGTTTCTTATGTAATGATTTTATTTAGTTGCATCGATGCCCTACCTATTCGACTGATCACGGAATAGCCGGTCAGATCGGGTTATGACAAACACCATGTCCGACCCATATTGTCTCGGGTTAGGAAAAACACCCTAGACGATCACATCACCTTAATTTTCATACATACAGTCATTCCGGGTTAGAACAAACACCCTGAACGATCATCTCCATTATATTTCAGTTTATTAGATTTGAACTCGCATTATTTCATGAAAATCAACGGAAATGCATGATATTACAGTTTTATCGTTTTACGCAGATTATGTTATTTTTGTCCTCTCACTCTAACGTATTATATTTTATTGTCTTTTCATGGGCTCTTCAGTTTCTGTTGTCCAGGCTGCAATGTATATCCTGAATTGTTGTCGAATTTTGTCGAAGGCTTTGAGTCTACATGTCAGCTCTACATTAAGTAGGTTCCAGTCCTCTGTCAGACTATTTCTTGTGTATTATATGTTTATAGAAGTCACTCTGAATATCATTTATATTTTGTTGTTTTAGTTACTCGAGTAGTAGTCGAGTTTACTCTCCTTTATATTTAGAACCAACATATTGTAAATATATTTTAAATTTCTTAGTTGAGTTTCTGGTTTTAGTTTATGACATTTGTTGAGAAATCCGGATGGACAATCGGTGGTCCATGATTTGTTTTTGAGAATTTGATTTAGAAGTCTTTTCTTCTTGCAGGTTTTTGAGTTGTTCAGTGTTCAAGGGGAGTTATGTCAAAATTTTCATAGAATTTCTCAGAGTATAGTTAGGCGTTAGGACTTAATTCTAGTTTACTAGCTAAACTAGGATTGGGTCTTTCCAGAGGCAGCGCGCAAGGTTTGGAAGCTGTGATGCCTCGACGATGTCGAGTTTGTGAGATGACCACGGTGGCAGAGATCAATAGCAGCATCGAGGCAAGGCTCTACAATGAGTTGCAGCCGGTGTGAAGCTTCTGAAACTACGACGGCTGGTGCGACGGTGCTCAAGCCGATGGTGAATGGCGGCAGAGGTGGAATGTTGACCCGTTGTTACTATGTTTTAGGGAGGGAGAGAGAGAGAGAGAGAGAGAGAGAGAGAGAGAGAGAGAGAGAGAGAGAGAGAGAGAGAGAGAGAGAGAGAGAGAGAGAGAGAGAGAGATGTGCGAGCGACGCGAAGGTGTTGACACGCGAGGCTAAGACCAAGCGTGGCGGCGTGGAGTTGTTGGCTAGTGCGAAAGAGCTGATAATCTGCGATATTCCATGACAGAGATGCCGTCGTGCATGAAGGGCTGCAGAAGGCCGAGCCGTAGCAGCGAGCTGAGACATGCAGAGGAAGGCGAGCGCTGGAGTTGGGAGGTTGCGGAGAACGAGACTAAGAGGAGCCGACGACGTTGGTGGGAGGCGACGTTAGTGTGAGACGGCGGCAACGAGCGATGGTGTGGCGGGCAGCGAGCTGTGATTGTTTCTACTGTGTTTACATGAGAGAGAGAGAGAGAGAGAGAGAGAGAGAGAGAGAGAGGTGAATGAATTTACTAATTTAGTGGAATATGTCAATAGGATTTTTTTATTTATATAGGAGGGTAGTGTTGTCTTTTATCTGTTTGATGGGCTGGGCTGCAGATCTAGTTCTTTGTTGTCCAAATAATGTTGTGGTTGAGTTATGAGTACTATTGATACTTAGAGCATCTCCAACAGAGTAGTTGAACGTTATTTTTTGTTGTTGAATTTTTAGCTAAAATCAGATTCAATAGAGTAGATATAATTAAAGTCAAATGTAGCTTTTAGTTAAATTTGTAACTATATTTTAGTTACTGAAGAGAGAGAAAATAAATTAAAGTTAAATATTTAACATTTTATATTTAATTTTAACTTTAGAATAGATATCCTTATTAAAATTGAAATCCCAAAATGATGAGTTATTTAACTTATTTTAACTTTTTAGTAATTATAACATTCTCTTATTTTATATTTTATATTTTCTTGCCTGTCGTTTTCTATTTAATTTTTAACCCGATCGAATTATTAACACAGCACACAGTCCTAAAATAGAATAAACATGCATATTCAGATTTCATTAACACGATGAACATTTTCGATTTCATTAACACGATGAACACTTGCCACAGTGTATCGATCTGATACACAATGGATCGATACCAAAAACACAAAGCAAAATTACAGTTAATAACTAAACTCGTGTAGCAGATTTACTTCCAAGCTAGTTAGCTTTTGTTGATCACATACGTACATGCTATTAATTATTACCTGCCAACTATTACTGAAAATCCTAATATCGATCAAATTTGATTTGAAAACCTCGAAGAAACTCATGGAGACTTGACCAAGAGAGCTTATGAAGGACACTTGAAACCTTCGGGTGGAGTCTTCCCACAGTCGATGAGGACCTGAAGAGCAAGGGGTATGATGATGTTGATGTTAAGAAGCTTAAGCCTGATGGTGGTGCAGAGGCAAATCGCGGCATCCAAGTCCAGCAGTCCTTGAAGAACAGGGCAACAAGCTTCTTTAGCACTGCCGCCAATCCCGATGTGAATGAGGCCGCCCAGCACGTCCACACATCCCCCTAGCTTGAGTGCGTCGATGGGACACGTGTCTTTTGGTGGTGGCGGAGGGGATGGCTTTGGTGGCGATGGCACTTTAGGTGGAGGAGGAGGGCATGGTGTTTCAGTCGGTGGTGAGGGTGGGCCAGGTGTCACAGTGGGTGGTGACGGTGGGCTAGGTGTCACAGTCGGTGGTGACGGTGGAGGGCTAGGGTACACTGGTGGAGGGTACACAATAGGTGTAGGCGGCGGGTTTGGGTACACCGGTGGAGGGTACACTGGTGGCTTGACAATGGGTGGTGCGGGAATGACAGGTGGTTGCACGATCGGTGGTTTTGGGATGAAAGGTGGATGGACGATTGGTGGTTTTGGGATAAAGGGTGGATGCACAATTGGTGGTTTGGGGATATAGTGAGGTGGGTTTGGTGTGGGTGCATGGGGAGGCTTCACATGTGGCGGTTTCACCGGTGGTTTGGGAATATAAGGAGGCTTCGAATGTGGCGGTTTCACTGGTGGCTTGGGAGGCTTCACATGTGGCGGTTTCACTGGTGGTTTGGGATGGTAGGGAGGCTTCACATGCGGTGGTTTCACTGGTGGTTTGGGATGGTAGGGTGGCTTCACATGCGGTGGTTTCACTGGCGGTTTTACATATGGAGGATATGTGGGCGGTTTAGGGTGAACTGGTGGTTTAACGTGGGGAGGGTGTTTAGGAGGAAACTTTGGAGGGTATGTTGGTGGTGCACAGTAAGGAGCGTTTGCAAGAGAAGTGAGGAAACTTCCCAAGTTGAGAATCAGAACCAAGAGCAAAGCCAGAACATAGGTCGTCCCCATGTTCAATATACCTAGCTCAGAAAAGAGTAGGCAAAGCTAGATATATTTGAACTCAGTATCATGCAAAGCCTTCTTATAGAGTTTTAGATATTGTAATGTGCATGGCAGGCTTGTGAGAGTGAGAGACTGAGAGAGAGAGATGCACAGCTCACTCCTCTGCCTTTCTGTGTGGTACCAACTCTACTTTGGAAAATAACATTAACTTAATTTTGTGCATATACTAAAATTTTCAAATTTTCATGATTCTATCGACCTATAAGTCTCCTAGCTCCAACTTGAAGATCACGGTTATCCTTTACATTGGATGGATTTGAGTCAAGTTGGCGGGGATACATGTACGTAGTTAATTAGTGATTGATCCTTAAGTTTTGCCCCAAAAATAGGTTTCCTAGCTACTTTCAATTTTTGGGCAAAGCTAGGGGGAATGAAGAAAATTGCGTTCGGGATAGAGCTGGTTTTTTAGCATGTAGTGGCTATACTATTTGGCCCGTGATTGGGTTCATGACTTCATGATGCGCGCCAAAACATATATGCACGTGAATCTTTCAGCACATAGCACGAATTATCTTGGATTAAAAAGGTGTGGGAAGAAACTGTGCGAGGGGACAAAACACGCACAAGAGGTTGACAATTTTCCAATCACTCGAGGATGTGATTTTTCTTCCCACACGAATAAACCCCTCATTGTCTCAATTAATCTATAGCTTACCTCCTATCTAGTCTAAATGTACACCAAACCTTATAATAGACTCCTGCATTGGCGTTTGGTGTCGGCCACTAAATCTATAATTATTTACCAATTACTAATTAACATCAAACAGTTTTACTTTTGAATGATGTAGAACATGAGAAAGAGTTGAAGGATGTGGAACATGAGAAAGTTGAAAGCTTTAGAGAATTTTAGAAAGAACAATGGTACTGTTTTATTACTTCTTAATCACGAAAATGTACAACAACAGATCTATATATATTACAGAATGGATGAAGACACCTGTATAGCTGCTATTCAGCATGTTAAAACAGAATTAAGCAGTAATTATCATGCTTAACAGACATGTTATGCTAATACTCCCCCTCAGCTTGATGGAGGTCTCTGAAGCATCAAGCTGATACTAAAAAAGGTATGTTGTGGAGAACACAGCCCTTTGGTAAAGATATCAGCAAGTTGATCTTGAGAGGAGACGAATTGCAGTTTGATAGACCCATCCTTGACCTTGTCACGAGTAAAATGAACATCAACTTCTAGATGTTTCATCTTGGAATGATGCATAGGATTAGAAGCTAAAGCAAGCGCAGAAACATCACAGTGAAGCAATGGAGTAGCACTCAGAGGGATCTGCAATTCTTGTAGCAAATGTTTGAGCCATTGAAGTTCACAAGTAGTGTCTGCCATGCTTCGATATTCTGCTTCAGTGGATGAACGTGAGACTGCATGCTGTTTTCTACTACACCAGGAAATAGGCATGTCATTTAACAAAACCACAAAAACTGTAGTAGATCTCCTGTCATTAGGATTCCCAGCCCAGTCTGAATCACAAAAGGCCTGTAAATCTGCCTCACAATGTGCCTGTAAAGTAAGTACAGAATGTAAAGGATGATTCTATCTTTGATACAGAATACCTACATCAGAGGTGCCTTTAATGTATCTTATGATTCTTTTCATAGCATTGAGATGATCAAGAGTAGGAGAATGTAAGAATTGACAAACATTGTTTACTGCATAAGTGATGTCAGGTCCGATAAATGTGAGATATTGAAGGCAACCAACTAAAGTTCTGAAAAAGGAGACTTCATTGTCTTTCAAAGGAGAACCAAAATCTTTGAGAAGTTTGATACCAGATTGACAAGGTGTAAGATGAGTATTACAAGCATCCAGACCAGCTTTGTGAATGAGATTCCGAGATTATTTGTGTTGAGAAACAAAGATGCCATTCTTACAATGCTTAATCTCAAGACCAAGAAAATAATTCAATAATCCCATGTCTGTCATTTCAAACTCAGTCTGCAGAGAATGTTTAACCTGTAGAATAATTTCCTCATTATCTCCAGTGAGAATAATGTTATCAACATAGAGTAACAAATAAATTCTGCAACTGGTTGTAATCTTGACAAATAATGAAAGATCAGCATATGATGAGTTGAATCCAATAATAGGTAGAAACTGAGTAAATCTCTCATTCCAGGCTCTAGGTGCTTGCTTCAGACCATAGATAGATTTCTGAAGTTTGCAAACATGAAAATGAAGTTGAGGATCTTCAAAACCACTTGGTTGTGACATATAGACTTCTTCTGACAGATTACCATTTAGAAAAGCATTCTTAACATCAAGTTGATGAAGAGACCAACCAAATGATACAGTAAGAGCTAGAACAAGTTTCACAGTGGTGTGCCTAACCACTGGAGAGAAAGTCTCTTCATAGTCCACCATATTCCTGACTAAACCCTCGAGCCACAAGTCTTGCCTTTTGCCTAGCTACACTGCCATCTGCAAGTCTCTTTATCTTAAAGATCCATTTACAAGAAACTAAATTCTTATCAGGAGGTAATGGAACCAGTGTCCAAGTATTTTGTTTAGTCAATGCATCAAACTCTTCTTGCATAGCTTGTTTCCAAACTTGAAGCTTTAAAGCTGCTTTGTAACCAATAGGTTCTATATCAGAAGCATTAGAACTATTAGTTAAGGAAGAGAGAAAACATTTCTTTTTGACAATGCCTCGTTTACTTCTGGTAAGCATGCCATGATTATTAATTATTGCAGGATCAAATAAACCTTCCACTGGATGAAGAATATTAGAAGAAGACATGGCATTAGGTAGCCTGTGTTGATCACACTCAACAGTAAGAGAAATACCATGTCCAGGAGAGGATTGAACATTCACCAATTCAACAGATTCTTCAAACATAACATGTGTATGAGAATCAGAACTAAAAGGTATACTGGTGTTTGGTGTATCAACAATAGATGCATCATGATCAGTAGGAGGAGCAGATAAAGTATCTGGAGTATTACTAGTGCTATCAGAACTAGCTTGAGTATTATAGTTATGATCATCAGAGAACTGACTTGATTGCGCAGAGGTGTGAACATGTGTATTGGGGACAGATGTAAGAAAAATTGATGGAACTAAAGGCCACTGAGTGATCACAATAGGCACCATACCACTTGATGTCTCAGTTGTTACTGAAAGCATCCTTATCAATGTATCTTCGGAACTTAGATAAAACGACATATCAAATATATCAAAGAAATATTGAAATATTTAGAAACGAATGAAGGCCTCGATGGTGATTATTCATTAGGGCGTTTTATCAATCAAATCAATAACCATTGTACTCTATTAGAATATTAATTTTAGTTGAAAACCCTATTTCTCTCTCTGTGAGAGAACTGCGGCCTCCCTAAACCCTAGTCGTCGTGATTTTGTCAAGAGCTACCATGTCTGATTCGATTGAGTATGTGTCAGCTTCCTTCACCTCTGCCCTCACCCTTAGCGTGCTATCGGTCGACTCCCTTTGTCGGGTTGGTGGTGCTTTGCCTCAAGCTTCCCAAGTTTTCCTTCTTGGTTTTCATAAAAAATAGTGGATACATATGATTTTAAGGCTTAATTTTGCCGAGTTTAGCTCCTTGAAGGTTCGATCAAGATTCAAGAGAGGCCGAATGGGGTGCTGCTCTTCACCTTCATTGGTAACCGCAACAAGAAATGGGTCCTTTGTGGAGGGTCGTGGCATTACAAGAAGGCTCCTCTGGTGGTACTAAATTATGATGGGGCTTCTCCAATTGATGAGGTTCTCTTTGATACTATTTTTTTTGGGGGTTCAAATCACTAACATCCCTCCTCTCTTTGATTTGGATAAAAATATCAAGGAGTTTGTTGTTGGATGCTACTGCCTGAAAGAAGGGCATAATTAGGGTTCGTGTGGCTCACTTGATTTTGGAACCCATGATCTTTGAGAAGGAGATGTTGATGGCACCAGATGTTGTAGCAAATCTCAAAGTGTGGGCTGTTATTCCATCCATCTGGGGCATGTTTGGTGAAGCCGGGAGGGATGTTTCAACCTTTGTCGGCTCCGAGTAGAATTGGTACAGAGGACACCAGTGCTAGGAAGAAGGTCAGTCATGGAAGCCCTAAGTAATCAGAGTTGGTGGCAGTTCCTAAACCTAAGCCGACTATTTAGTTAGGGTTTGGATTTTGTGAAGTTCTAAGTTTGGGCGTTTGTGATGAGGACTTCAGGTTTGGCACCAACAACCCTTAGACTTAGGAAGCTTTCTCTGCAGCCTGCTTCCCAGAGAAGGAAGTCAAGAAGCATAGGGCGGGTACAATTATTATTCATCGTCCTGAGATGAGTAGCATGGAGGAATCTAATCAAAATGAGGAGCCTGAGATTAGTCGCAAGCATTATCGCATTGCAGGTACTGAAATTTCCCCCAAGAATTTCAAGCTTGGGCCTCTAGAAGAAAACATTGTGCATGGTGAACCAAAATGGCTAAAGGTACCTTCCTTTCCAGATTGTTTGCAAGCGGCTTTACTTGATTTGGTAGAAAAGCCATATGAGATGGTGAAGCAACACAAGAGGGGCCCTGGTTGTCCATTGGGATCAAAGAACAAACCGAAAGGTGAAGGTGTACCGGTTCCAAAGGTTAAGTCAGGGAAGACAAATGTGAGTTCTGCTATTGAGCCTCTGAAGCTAACTTAATACGTGCATACGCCTAGCCCATCTAGTAGGGGAAAGGAAAAGATGGTGTATGCACTATTGGTGTTGGCTTACTTGCATCAATTTTGATTTTTGATTTTGATTTGGAGTTAACATACCTACCACAATTGAGTACTTATGAGTATGTTTCTTCTCCATATGTGTGTGTTTGTCGTCGTCCATGACAGATGCAAGTAAACTCGACAATTGTTGAGGTTAGCGTTTTCAAAGAGTACTCATTCTCTTATAGGTCTCTTTTTCTCTTGATTAGGGCTATGAGTTGTTTGTCAGTTTATTTTGTACTATTTACGTCATTTAAATGATATCTTCTATATTTCAAAAAAAAAAAAATCAAATCAATAACCCATCACAATTCTTTTCTACTGTCATCAAGCATTATATTTCCATTAATTTGTGAGTTTGATACCAGAAAATACCAAATGTCTTCATCATCAAAACAAGGTCATAGGTTGTGTTGTTGGTGTGCAAAGTGCTCTAGAGGCCTTCGAGGATCTGCACTTTGATTTAGCAATTTAGTAGAAGACAATAAAATGACTACTTGGACATACTCCTACTTCCTACTTTGTAAGTAAATTTTATTCCTAAATCTTGTAATAGTGTTGCACTACGAGCTAACCATGCTTATAATTTTTGTATAAAAAAATTGGTTTGCCAATGTTCCAGATTTTATTATGGATGTCATGTACTACGACCTTAGTCGCGTAAGTTTAATTTCAATAAAATTACTCTCCTTTTTGGAGGTGCATGGTTTCTGAAGAAAAAAAATAAAAAATAAAAGATAATTGCGTCTGCCTGCCAGAGTCGAACCAAGATCTATTCTTTGAATTACTTTAGCCACATGCATGAGCGGATGAGCCCACAATCTTGGCCTCCTCTGGCTCCATACCCACTCCCACCACCATTCAAATCTCCGAACCCAATTGCAACAATCTCTCGACCACCTTCAATGCCGTGCATTGCCACGTTCTCCTGTGCCTGTCGATACTAAGTTCGGTTCTTCACAATTCGCTTATGAATATGATTAGTTTGTTTTAGTATATATAGAAGGTATTTGATACAATGCCTGACTGAAATGTGGTCTCTTGGAATACGTTGGCTGCGTGGTATATTATTAAGGGCTAAAGGATGATGATCAATATGAGAAATAACTCCTAGCGCTCCGAGTTTTGTCTATGTTATTTCCGCTTTGTCCGCCATGGGATCGAGACTATAAAAACGCCAATGTTTTGTATGGTTTATTTTAAAATGAAAATAAATGGTATAGAACTATAGATCGATAGAAACTAGAAAGAGATTACATTGCAGAAAAGAAACTCAGACGCTTTTTAATCTGTAAGAGTTGCTAACATGACCAAATGAAGTTGAAGAACAGAAGAACCACCATCCGTCATCCAAAACCTCAATTGCTTTTGAGGCATTCCAACGTGACCTCAATCAAGCTCCCAGACGAAGTAGATGAAGAACCACTATCGGCAACAGCCCTCCTACACATTTCACTCATTTCCTTAGCCCTCTTCCTAATTACACCTGCACCGCCCATCACACTCTCCAAAGCTTTCCTAATCTCATCAGAAGTCACAAAATCACCTCCGTCCCACAAGTAATCCAGTCCACAGTGTGACACAAAGCTTCCAACTGCTATGTGACCTAGAACCTCCACTTGCGGCGCCCATCCACACAACATTCCGACCCCTTTAGTCCTCTCCAGGAAACCTTCAGGTAAAAAAGCGTCATAGTTTGTGTACTCACCTACAACATAGTAATTAAAGATGTAATTAGCTAGTTGCAATATCATAGGTCTGGACTCTGAAAATGCATGAAATAGACCAAAACTATACTTGTTAGAACAAACAAAGTTATCATCAATCAAGAAAATTTTCCCTTTAGGTACCATATTTAGTATTAACTCACCTGGCATTGCGATGGTTCCTTTAGGTGGGTTTTGGCGCACAGACCACAAGAACCTCTGGCCACTTTGCTCGAGCGCGATTGCGATCTCTTTCAATTGGGTTTCATCCACGTTCCCAAAGCTTCCAAAACAGAGGAACACCACTGACTTCGGAGGCTTCTCATCCAGCCATTTCATGATCTGTTCAGCTTTGGTAAAGTTAGACTGAGCTTGAGACTTACCTCTGAGGTCAATTAAGGTCCCAACTGTGTAATCATGAGGCAACGGATCATTTGCAGCTGCATTACATAGTGAGTGAATGCATGAGATTCGAGCTCCATCAAAGTGTTGATGATTATGCCCTTGGTTTCTTTGAACCTCTTTGCATGGTTTGCTAACGACCTGTATCCGCCATTGTTGAAGGAGAATCTTGGTAATACACTTGTGGGAACTGGGTTGATATAACTCGGTACAATCGAGTCAGGATCGGATTCATCGAACACTTTGCCAATTCGGTCGTACCGTTTTGGAAGGTAGAGCAAGAAACCAAGAAAAGCAGCACTGGCTGTGAAGAAGACAAATGATGGAACCTTGAGCTCATTGGCTACGTCAATCATGGTGGTGCGGAGCATGTCAACGATCACTCTGGCAATCTGAGAAGTGTTGGGCAACACTTGGTTGACTATGGTGTCCTTGACATGGTTCTTTTGCCTGGTTATGTAATCTGTGAGAACGTGCTCTGGACACTCAAACTCGGTTGGGGGATCAGCACTGGGAAGATGGATGATTTTTATGTTAGAGTGGGAGGCTGCGGATAAAGACTTATTACTGTTTGACTGAACTGCAGTGACTCCAAATGGCGATTTCATCACAAGAATTGTTATCGAAAACCGATCTATTTGATCCAGTAAACGTTTTGAGAACTCGATAATGGATACGAGATGACCTACAACTGGGGTGGGAACGAACAGCAGTTCTGCTCTCTTCATTGTTTGTATTGTGCAGTTCTTGTTTGCTAATGCAACTATATATATATATATGAATATATCTCTAAGTATGGACAATTTTTACCGTTGAATAAGTAATTTAATTGCATAATTCTGACTTTCTTTTTTTCTGAAAGGGAAATGTGGTAGTTTCTAACTGTCAACAATATTTGATTTTTTAATATTATTGTCTACTTGTTTCTTAATTTGTGAAACAAATTAATTGAGTACCTGCAGGCATATAGCTTTGAAAACAAGAAGTAAACATCGAACATTTCTTAATATGATTGCTTGAAATGGAATTCAATGACATAAGAAAAAAGTGCAGATCAAGAAAGTAGATATTGTTTAGGGAGATTCAAAAACTCCCTGCCACATTTTTTTAGGAAATATAGTTCATTAAGATACACTACCACATTTCTACTCAAGAAACAAAGGCCGACCCGATTTTTGTTGTCGTCGGCAATAGTGTAGTATCAGAAATTATGAATGCTCAACAGACCGATGAAAGTAGGAGGGAAAACCTGCAGAAATTTTGAGCTCCATGATCATGGCCACCTCTGGCTCCACACCCACTCCCTCCACCACTCAAATCTCCATACCCAACAACCTCTCAACCACCACAATCCGCTCCCGTCTCAGCAAACTCTGCCAACAAGGCCAACCTCACCTTGCCCGCCAACTGTTTGACGCTTTGCCTCGCCCAACCACACTTCTCTATAACACCATCATCATCGGCCTCGTCTTCAACAACCTGCCGACTCAAGCTCTATCACTCTATACTCGCATGAAAACCTTCACCCCCAGCACTCAATGTGACGCTTACACTTACTCTTCGGCACTCAAAGCCTGCGCCCAGTCGCGCAGTTTCGGCTTCGGAAAGGCCGTGCATTGCCACGTTCTTCGGTGCCTACCGAGCCCAAGTTTGGTTCTTTGCAATTCGCTGATGAATATGTACTCTTCTTGTGTTGAACGCTTTGATTATGCTAGGTTTGATTTGGTACGAAAGGTGTTTGATACAATGCCTGAGAGAAATGTGGTTTCTTGGAACACGTTGGTTGCGTGGTATGCTAAGATTGGGAGATATGAAGAAGCTGTTGAGCAATTTAGGATGATAATGAGGATGAGAGTAGCTGCTAGCGCGGTGAGTTTTGTCAATGTTTTCCCTGCTTTGTCCGCGATGGGAAACTATAAAAACGCCAATGTTTTGTATGGGTTAGTTGTTAGATTCGGCAGCGAATATGTGAATGACTTGTTTGTTGTGAGCTCGGCAATATTTATGTATGCTGAGCTTGGTTGCATTGGATATGCTAGGAGGATTTTTGACCGTTGTTTGGGGAAGAACACAGAAATATGGAACACCATGATTGGTGGGTATGTGCAGAATAATCTTCCCCGTGATGCAATTGATCTTTTCTTTCAAGCCGTACGAGCAGACCAGGCTGCTCTTGATGAAGTGACATTTCTTTCGGCTTTGACTGCATGTTCACAGTTGCAACAGTTGGAACTAGCTGGACAATTGCATGCTTTTATTACTAAAAAAATTAGAGTGATGCCTGTTATATTATTGAATGCAGTTGTTGTGATGTACTCAAGGTGCAGTTCTGTTGAGATGGCGTTTAAGTTCTTTCATAAAATGCCAGAGAGGAATGTTGTTTCATGGAATACTATGGTTTCTGCATTTGTTCATAATGGCTTTGGTGATGAGGCGTTGATGCTTTTTTATGAGATGCAGAAGCAAAGCTTTTCGGTTGATTCCGTAACTGTGACTTCTTTACTTTCAGCTGCGTCAAATCTTCGAAACCTTCATATTGGACAGCAGACACATGCTTATCTTATTAGGCATGGTATAGAGTTTGAGGGGATGGAAAGTTATCTTGTAGACATGTATGCTAAATCTGGCTCAGTCAGGATTGCAGAAAGAGTTTTTAGAAAATACTATATTGATGATAGAAATCACACTATTTGGAATTCTTTAGTTGCGGGGTACACAGAGAATGGGATGATTGAAGAAGCTTCTGTTGTCTTTAGGCAAATGCTTGAGCAGAATCTGATACCAAATGCTGTGACCTTAGCATCAATTCTCTCAGCTTGTAATCCAGGGAGGAACATAGATATGGGTAAGCAGCTCCATGGGTTCTCTATCCGTCACTACCTTGATCAAAACATCTTCTTGGGAACTTCTCTAATTGACATGTACTCTAAATGTGGTGCAGTCTCTTATGCTGAAAATGTATTTTTTAACATCTATGAGAAGAATTGTGTCACATATACTACAATGATACTTGGTTATGGTCAACATGGAATGGGCGAAAAAGCTCTTTCATTGTTTCACTCATTGGAGAGATCTGGCATTGTACCTGATGCCGTTACTTTTGTTGCTGCATTTTCTGCTTGCAGTTATGCTGGTTTGGTTGATGAGGGTCTTTCACTATATGATACAATGAAGTTGAAGTACAATATTAGACCAATGACTGCACATTATTGTTGTATAGCAGACATGTTAGGAAGAGTTGGAAGGGTGACTGAAGCTTACGAGTTTGTTAGAGGGTTGGGTAAGAAGGGTCATATATTGGAGATTTGGGGATCACTTCTTGGTGCATGTGGAATTCATAAAGAGTTTGAATTGGGAAAGATTGTTGCTGACAAATTGCTCGAAATAGAGGTAGGAAATGGCAAGACAGGCTATCAAGTTTTTCTCTCAAATATGTATGCTGAGGTAGGTAAGTGGGAAAGTGTTGGTGAAGTGAGAAAACACATGAAGGTGGAAGGTTTGAGGAAGGAGATTGGATGTAGTTGGATTGGAACTACTGGTTTTTGACAAATTTCCTATCCGGAGACAAAAAAACACCCTCAGTGCAATGAAATGTATGATATGACAATGGGCGATTATCTTCTAGATGTAGTTTTGGAATGACGAGTATTACTTGAGAAAGGTGTGTCATAATCTGTTTCCAAAGTGAGGCCACTTTGACAAATTGAAGTTTAATGCCTGTTTTGAAAGCTGTAACTCTCATGTTTACTGATTTACAGTTTTACACTGCTGCAGGAATATTCTGAGATGCTACTCAAAGTTGCCTATACAACCTATGGTAGAGCACTGGCGGAATGGGAACTGAGCCCGACTAGGTTTATAAGCTGCCTGTATCTCAATTCTCCAACAAGACTTGTCCCGGTTGTTCAGGTCAGTTCATTATAATGATGCTTTAGTCTTGGAATCTTTCTTCCACTTGGCTTAAGTTTGTATGTGCCTCTTGTTATTTCCGTTGCACTTATTATAGAGTTCCATATCTGCATATGCTTTTTGCTCAACTCAGTATTGGTTGTGCATTAGTGCTGAAATAATATGGAACATGCTGTCTAGATGTAATATGGAATTCATGTTTATAACAAGTTTCTTATTTTAACAAAAGAAATGCAGAAAACATCTTACTAGGTATTGTTATGTATGTACTTCACTTGACAAACTAGAATATAGCAGATGTCTAGAGTTCCAAATATTTTGGAAATTCCTTTGCCAGTTTTGTTTTTGTGGAAATGTAAGACCTGTAAGCCATGGACAAACTACTAAGGATCAAATTAATTCACTTATCTCTTACATGTCTTATTTTTTTTTTGTGAGAACCAACAGATGTGTATAATTAAATTGAATTGTTCCGTTTTCTACTTCACTGGACAAATTTTTAAATATGAAACTTATTTAGTACTGGTTTTTAGTGCTTTTATCTTGGTGCATCTAGACGTGAAATCTAGTGGCTACACTTGTGCTCCCTGTAGATGCTCTCTTCCATACATATATGTCTGGTACTTGAGCTGTGCGGTGATCCAGGACTCCATTTCTTCTGATAAGTCAAGCTGATAGAGCTAAAGGTCAGAGAGACAGTCTGTTAGCATGACTACGGGGGAAAAGATATGTCACTTGCTATTCCAGTCTTGTGATTGAAAAAGTCGCATGGATTCTATCTCCTGCCAGCAAAGGCATGATGTCAATTACATTTTATGATAGCGGAAGCACAAGACTTCATAACAGAGGATATAAAGGCTGAATACTGTGAGTATAAACATATTGATATCTTCCTCATGAATTCAGAATAATATTTCATCATCCTGAATACCTGATCCATATATCCTCACATGTGAAGGTTGTCACAGCCAGCCATTAACCAAATCAATATTACTATCTCCATCAAGTCAAAGATGAAGAAAGCTGCAGAGTTAATATTCATTCCTTCCCCAGGTATTGGACATATCATGTCAACGGTGGAGATAGCAAAGCTCCTGGTTGCTCGAGATGACCAGCTTTTCACTACCATCCTCATCATGAAGCTACCCCTTGACTTCAAACCCATGGATGTAGATTTTACTTATACAGGTTCCAATCGTGTCAAGTTCATCACCCTCCCTGATGTAAACATAGACACAGTAGGCAATAGTCCCAACAACTTCCTCAAGTTATTTGTTGAAAGTCACATACCTTACGTTAGAGATACGGTCTCGAAGCTCAGCCATTCACAATCCCAATCCAAGCCTCAGCTTGCTGGGTTTGTCATTGACATGTTCTGTACCTGTATGATAGACGTGGCCAATGAACTGGGGGTTCCTACATATTTGTTTTTTGCATCCAACGCAGGGTGTCTTGGGCTCCTGTTCCACCTCCAAACTCTTTGTGATGAGCATAACAAGGACTGTACCAACTTGAAGGACTCGGATGCTGAGTTGGTCTTGCCCACTTTCACCAATCCAGTGCCTGCTAGCGCCTTACCTAACATGTTTTTGTACGAGGATAGCACTACCACATTCATCAACCATACAAGAAGGTTTAGAGAAACCAAAGGTATTTTGGTGAACACTTTCATGGAGCTAGAAGCACATGCTCTTCAATCCCTTTCTGATGGCAAAACTCCACCGTTGTACTCTGTAGGACCTATGTTAAACCTTACGAGAAATAAAAACCATGAGGATAAGTCCGATAGTATCTTGAAGTGGCTTGATGATCAGCCACCGTTGTCTGTAGTGTTCTTGTGCTTTGGGAGCATGGGAAGTTTTGACGAGGACACAGTGAAAGAGATAGCCTATGCACTAGAGCACAGTGGAGTTCAATTCTTGTGGTCATTGCGGGAGCCCCCAGCAAAAGGGAAGGTTGCTCTTCCCGTTGAGTATGCAGATTTTGGGGAAGTCTTGCCCGAAGGGTTCCTTGATCGAACGACTGGGATTGGAAAGATGATCGGATGGGCTCCACAAGTGGCCATTTTAGCCCACCCTGCAATAGGAGGTTTCGTATCTCACTGTGGATGGAATTCTATACTTGAGAGCCTTTGGTATGGTGTGCTAGTGGGCACATTGCCAATGTATGCAGAGCAGCACTTGAATGCTTTTGAGATGGTGAGGGAATTGGGATTGGCAGTGGAAGTGAGTATGGATTGTGGACAGGGTAGAGTGAATGCACAAGATATAGAGAGAGGGATTAAAGAAATGATGCAGCACGATAGTGATTTAAGAAAGAAGGTGAGAGAGATGAGCGAAATGAGCAAGAAGGCCTTGATGGATGGTGGTTCCTCGTACTCTTCATTGGAGAATTTCATCGAGCAGATTTTCCTTTGACTTGTTAGATCTTATGAAAATGTTCTTCATAGACATGAATAAGCTTGTAGAAGCAAATGAATGACAAAGCCTGCCTCTTAATTCTTAGCTAGATTGTACTTTCTTTGGTTTGGACCGACACTTGCCACATGATGTCAACTGTTAGTACCCAATTTTTACCCTGTTTCTGGCAAAAGCTACTCGAAGCTGCCTATACAGCTTATGGTAGAGCACTGACTGAATGGGAACCGAACCCCAGTTGGTGTATAAGCCCCGCCTATATAACAAGTCCTGTCTCGGTTGTTCGGGTCAGTTCATTATAATGATGCTTTAATTTTTGAATCTTTCATCCATTTGGCTTATGTGCGTCTAGTTATTTTGGTAGCTCTTGTTATAAATTTCAGTTAATGCATATGCTTCATGCTCAACTCACTGTGGGCTGTGATTTAGTGCTGAAATAATCATCGAACATGCTATCTGGATGTAATATGTATCCATGTTTAAAACAAGCTTCTTATTTTAACAAAAAATAAAATGCATGACGCATATTACTAGGTATTCTTATGTATTTATGTGTCACTTTACAAGCTAGAATCTTCTATTGCAGAAGTCTGATGTTCCAAATATTTGGGAAATTCATTTACCAGCTTGTAGAACTGCAAGACCTGTAATCCGTGAACTAACTACAAAGGATCAAATTAATTCACTTGTCTCATAGATATCTTCTTTATTTCGTGAGAACCAACAAATGTGTATCATTAGGATTAAAATTTTCCAGTTTCTACTTGACTAGAAAATACGACTATTTGAAACCTTCTTCTTCTTTTTTCCTTCTGGTATTTAGTGCTTTTAATCCTTTTATCTCTTCGCATTTAGACGTGAGATCTAGTATCTGCACTAGTGTCTCCTTGTATATGCTGTCTTGCACTCGTGTCTCCTTGTATATGCTTCCTCACAGATAAGTCTGGTCCTTCAGCTGTGTGGTAATCCAGGCCTCACCATCTCTACTGATAAGTCGAGTGTGATACTTCAGTCCTTCAGCTATCTGTTTATAGCCTGATACTGGCAATAAAGTGTCAGAGACAGACTTCCACCATGACTACTCGGTAAAAGTTAAGTCACTTGCTATTCCAGTCTTGTGATTGAGAAAGTCACATGGATTCTATGTCCTGCCAGCAAAGGCATGATGTCATTTACATTTTATGATAGCGGAAGCACAAGAATTCATAACGGAGGATATAAAGGCTGAATACTGCGAGTATAAACATATTGATATCTTCCACATGAATTCAGAATAATATTTCATCATTCTGATTCATATATCGTCACAAAGTGAAGGTTGACACAGCCAATCCAACCGAATCACTCCTACTTTCTCCATCAACACACCGATGAAGAAAGCTGCAGAGTTGGTATTCATTCCTGGCGCAGGTATTGGACACGTCGTGTCGGCGGTGGAGCTGGCAAAGCTCCTGGTTGCTCGAGATGACCGACTTTCGATCACCGTCCTCATCATGAAGCTACCCCATGACACCAACCACCCCATGATGATTGTAGATGTTACTTATACAGGTTCCGACCGTATCAAGTTCATCACCCTTCCGGAGGTAAACATAGTCAGTGTAGGCATTACTCCCCACATCTTCTTCAAGTTATTTGTTGAAAGTCACGTACCTCACATTAGAGATACAGTCTGGAAGCTCAGCCAGTCACAATCCGAATCCAAGCCTAGGCTTGCTGGATTTGTCATTGACATGTTCTGTACCAGTTTGATAGACGTGGCCAATGAATTTGGGGTTCCTACATATATGTTCTATGCATCCAATGCAGGGTTTCTTGGGCTCATGTTCCACCTCCAAACTCTTTGTGATGAGCATAACAAGGACTGCACCAACTTGAGGGACTCGGATGCTGAGTTGGTCTTGCCCACTTTCACCAATCCAGTGCCTGCCAGAGCCTTACCTAACATGTTTGTGTATGACGATTGCACTGCCATGTTCATCAACTATGCCAGAAGGTTTAGAGAAACCAAAGGTATTTTGGTGAACACATTCATGGAGCTGGAAGCACATGCTCTTCAAACTCTTTCCGATGGAAAAACCCCACCGGTGTATCCTGTAGGTCCTATGTTGAACCTTACAAAAAATGAAAGCCACGAGGATAAGTCAGATAGTACATTGAAGTGGCTTGACAATCAACCACCGTTGTCTGTAGTGTTCTTGTGCTTTGGGAGCATGGGAAGTTTTGACGAGGACACGGTGAAAGAGATAGCCTATGTGCTAGAGCACAGCGGAGTTCGATTTTTGTGGTCCTTACGGAGCCGCCGGCAAAGGGGAAGGTTGCTCTTCCCGGTGAGTGTGCAGATTTTGGAGAAGTCTTGCCCGAAGGGTTCCTTGATCGAACGACTGGGATTGGAAAGGTGATCGGATGGGCTCCGCAAGTGGCCATTTTAGCACACCCTGCAATCGGAGGTTTCGTATCTCACTGTGGGTGGAATTCTATTCTTGAGAGTCTCTGGTATGGTGTGCCAGTCGGTACACTACCAATGTATGCAGAGCAACACTTGAATGCTTTTGAGATGGTGAGGGAACTGGGACTGGCAGTGGAAGTGTGTAAGGATTATAGGCAGGGCAGAGTGAATGCACAAGATATAGAGAGAGGGATTAAGGAAGTGATGCAGCTTGATAGTGATTTACGGAAGAGAGTGAGGCAGATGAGTGAAATGAGCAAGAGGGCCTTGATGGATGGTGGTTCCTCGTACTCTTCATTGGGGAATTTCATTGAGCAGATTTTCCCGACTTGTTAGTGTTTGGGTCTAAATAAAATATTTACTTTGGGCCTGGATGACCGGGGTCTATCGAGCGGTCCATCACTATGTTATAAATTCCTATCGAGGAAGTTAAGTATAAAGGTCTAGCGAGATTCGTATCGAGCTTCGCTGGAAGAAGACTTAGAGTTCTATTAGAACTGTGTCTTATCGAGCTGGTTTCACGCGGCTCAGTTTCTATCATAACTAGTTGATATTTGCAGGACTCTAAGAAGAGTTATGGTGGAGTTAGAATACCTATTAGTGGTATAACACGTATGCTGGTATGGAGATTCAGACAAAGTTACAAGAGCAAAGGAGTCAGAAACAGAATCAATGACTGATAAGTAAGCGAGTATATAAGGAATGCGAGGATCTTATGAAAAGCACGACACAAACATTCAATCAAACATCCTTGCTATACGCAAACAAAACCTAGACGGTTATCTCGTCTTCGAGATATCTATCTTCTTGCAACCAGAAAAGTCTAAGTGCTTGTCACCTATCGAGTGAGAGTATTTACGGCTCAAAGGAAGCAAAAACTGCAACCTGAAGGTGGAAGAGCGGCTCACTTGTATGCTGAGAGCTTGAAAACTCAAGGGAAGCTAGTGTTCTCAAACACTTCATTAGGAAATTGCTCTGCTCTACACGAGAGACGTGGGGGTATCGATTTCTGGATTTAGCAGAGAAGTACACATATCCAAAAGTCCTAGGTTCCTAGGCAGAAAGAACCTATTCGGATAGGGTTGGTGCTCTCCCTATCATAATCGCTTATATTAGAAGTCAGGCGGCTGTAACTAGTCCAAATTCCGTTGAAGAACGGTGGCACGCCAGCATCGAAGCACATACAGGATAGACCGGTACACGCGGTTAAGACATCCGATACCAAAAGAGACTGCTTCGCGGAGAAAGTCTCTCCCGAGAGATATTTCTGCATCGAACATTTTGGCACGCCCAGTGGGACTGTCAATACTTCTTTGCGTCTCTAAGCGACAATTGGAGACCCTTATCAAAGGGTTTACCCTCAGTGTCGTAAACATCCACAACCGGCATACCGTGAACACACTTCTAACCAGTGTCGTTCATTGAGTAATCAAGCGGTTAAAGTTATCTTCGCTAGCAACTTCAACACCATGGAGTTCGAACCTCTAAGTGAAACGGAGATAAAGGCACTCACGTATGACGAATACGTGGCCTATGCAGCAAAACGGGACTTACACCACGCTAGTAGTTTTCGATCGCTCGAAGACAGACTTGGGCAACATAATGATCATCTCGCTGCTCAGACCGACTCCTTAAAGGGGATAGCGAGTACTATGCGGTCTATGCGATTAGATTTGAATCAAGAACAAGAAGATAAAGAATCCATAAACGCTCAGGTGACTAGTTTGGCAGAAGGTCAAGAACGCCTACGGGCTGATGTCCAAAGCCTTTTAGACAAAGGATTGGAAGAATACCGCCGGTCAGCGGCGGCTATCACTCAGAGAGTTGATAGGGATCTGGGTTCTCTAACCAAAACCGTATTGGACTTGGCTAGGAAAACCAGACGATCAGAGGATTTTGCTTTCGAGTGGGAGGCACGTATAAATAAGCTCATGGATGATTGTCAAGTAAGAATAACCAAGATGCATGAGACTTACGAAGCGCCGTTTCCTTTGAGCAAAGACGATCCTAACGAATGGCATTGGCCAAAGTTCTATAAACACCAGACCTTCCAAACATTCTCTGGTGATGATGATGCGAATGCGGCAACACATCTGGCTTACTTCACCTTGCAGCTAGGCCAGTTTGCCGAAGACGATGGACTCAAACTAAGAGTCTTCGGTTCATCATTATCGGGATCAGCCCTCGTATGGTACACTGGCATCGAGAAGGGCTCGATCAGTACGTGGAAGGAGATGGAGACCTTGTTTATAGATCACTTTGGAACGGAACGACCAGAAACCACTGTAGGAAAATTGGCTTCTCTTAGCCAGTCGGTGACCGAGAGTCCGGTCACTTTCCTACACTGTTTCCGTTCAGAGTATAACCTGTGTAAGACCCCTCTGAGCAAGGAAGAGGTAGTCGAAATGGCCAAGAATGGGCTGGAGGATACTTATCACCAGCTATTCTTAAATAGTAAGTATTTCTCTTTGAACGAGTTCATCGCTGCGGTGACCAGAGCATACAGCAACATGCAAGAGAGAGATAACAGGAAGAACGCGTCCAAAGGGACGTATAACACTAGAACCTATGACAGGTTAAAGCCAAAAACAGTGGCTTATGTTGAACAGACGGACGACCAAGAAACAGATTCTGAGGACGACCGAATAGGGGCTGTTGATTTAATGTCAAGTAAGGTGCTGAAACCCCGCAAGCTTCAGAAGAATAGAGGTCCCATCAAGCTCTCGACAGTGGCTTTTACTAAGCCAGAGTTCGAGAAGTACACTTATGACGCCAACATGGCGCATGAGATATTGGACGAGCTGTACGGTCTGCGCGTGGTCAAGGCAGACTTCAGACCACTTCCCATAGCTGAGCAGTTAAAGGGTAAAAAGTACTGCAAGTTCCATGGAGCATGGAACCATCTTACCAAGGACTGTATCAAGCTGAAGGACCAGATCCAGAAGTGGATCAATGAAGGAAAGCTGGAGTTGGAGGGTTCATCCAAGACAGCATCACTAGTGGATTCCGAGCCATTCCCTGCTCAACAGGTGAATATGGTTGACGTAAGTTGGCCAACACCTAGTAGAATCCTTGGAAACCAAGAGGCTTGGAATCAACCAGCCTACTTAACCTATTCATTCAAGACGGACATGGTGGATGAATACTTGGATAGGTTAAAGGATATGGGGTTGATCTTCTTCTACCCTGTCTATAAGCTTAGACATCTACGGTATGAAGGGCCAGCCCAACATTTTTGTAGATTCCACAATCACTTTGGCCATCGAACATCGATGTGTTCAAACCTGAGAGATAAGATCCAGGGCTTGATCAACTGGCAAGTGATTGTGATCACTGAAGACGGAGAGGTGGATTTTCACCCTGAATATCCTCACAGAACACCATCTCCTCCGATCACAGAATCTCCCGTCAGCGGCACTTCTTCAGAGCACAATCCAGATACACCGACCCAAGTGAAGAAGAAGTCCAGGCGAAGGACCAGGAAAAACATAGCCTTTGTCCGACCGAAGCGGACACGCATCACATATGACGCATCCTGGAGGGAAGAAATATTTAAAAAGCTATGCCTAGAAGGAATAGCAGTGGTGCCTGACAACTGGGGATCACCAGACCCACATCCTGATGATGTTAGGGGTCTCCCTTATTGTCAATACCACCACAAGTGGGGAAGTCACGCTACAGCTGCTTGTAGAGATCTGAAGTATAAGATACAGCAGCTGATCGATGACGGAGTGATAGCGATCGAGCAGAAACCGTCGCTTAATCTCACGACTCCCATCCCCATGATGGTTGGCATGTTGGACGTGACAGGTACTAAAACAAACAAGAGAAAGCAATCCAACGACCAACAAACTGCTGGCGAGAATCTACCTCGTATACCAAATAATAAAGGAAAAGAAAAGGTGGACCCTAAAGCAGACTCACCAGTGGCCCTTTGTGCACATTGCAAATTGAGGAGTGGGCTCAAGATCTCCTTTGAAGAGCTGGCTCAGGCAGCCAAAGCCTTCCAGGAACTATTTTCCAATAAAGATCATCAATCCCCACCATCAAAACAAAGGGATACTCCTGCTCCCAAGCGACCAAGAGCAACAAAACAGGCCAGTGTAGTTAAAACACCTAAATCTAAGGTTGCTTATATGCTCACCAAACCATATGTCCCCCCAGCCTCAAGGAACATCACGAAGGAGGATGTATGGTATATAAGGGAGAAGGGAAAGACAGTCGAGGTGACTCCAAGTAAGAGGAGGAACCTACAGCGACGCTTTGGTAGGGCCAAGAGAGCATTGGATGCTTACGAGGCTGGCCTTATCAAGGAAGAAGACCTGGAGTTTCCTCCAGAAGTGCTGCAGAGGAGATTGAACACTCTTGCAGCAAATCCATTAGTGGTCTTTGGGAAGAAATCTCACGAGCCCAAAGTGAGAGCCCAAAGACCAGGGGTTTTTGATAGAAACCCAGAACTAGCAAACAAAGGAAAAGAGTCTGAACCTACTTTAGAGGTTCATCGTGTAGTTCAGAAACAACGACCAGTAAGGAGGCCCCTTAACTTTGAAGAAGACACGATGAAACAAGTAGGGCTGAAGACACCTCCCAATGGAACAGAGGGGCCACCACAACAAAGTACTCCGAGCAAGCCACCAGTCTTGCAATGGAAGCCAAGGCCTTTAGTTGTAGAAGAACAAGCGAAGGCCAAGAAACTAGCCCCGGTTCCCAAGGAAACAACTACACCGCCAACACCACCAGTAGCTATCGATCCTATCCCTGAGGATATAGTACAACAAGTTGCTCACCTTGAACTGACTACATTGTCCATCGAGGAAGGACAGCCATCGGCTGAAGGTGATAACTACAACGATGAGGAGGAGTTGGTGGATTACGGTGAGGATGAGGTCGATGAAGTACAAGATTCCATCGAGGAGGACACTGCAGCCATTAACATGGTGTATGTCCTATCCTCCAAATACGCTCTGCCCTCACTAGAAACAAGAGATGAATCCAGGAACATCAGTAGTGTGATGTTACAAGACGAAGAATCGAAGGTGCCAGACAGTTCCACACTGGATGACACACCAAGACTGGATTCACCAGAAACAAGAGGACAAATGATGTTCTCCAAGCCCACCATCGACATGGCCATGCATATGCGGCCACTATATGTCACAGGACAAGTCCAGGGAGTCCAGTTAAATAAACTTTTGGTTGACTCAGGGGCAGCAGTGAACATCATCACCTTTAAGGATTAGCCCTTATCGGTGTTCCCAAGTCAGCTATCCAAGAGACCTCGCTGAGTGTCGGGAACTTCCAGGGTAGCATAACAAAGACCTTGGGAATTGTCTTCCTACAGGTACACATCGGGATAGCTTCAGGCACTTACACATTCTTTGTGGTAGAATGTACATCACCATATAGTGCCATCCTGGGACGTGATTGGATCCATCGAAGCTGCTGTGTACCATCTTCGCTACACCAGCAGATGCTATTGTGGAACATGGAGTCAGGGGAAGCAGAAATAGTTAACGCTGACCCTCACCCATATTCCGTCTCTGCTAATGCTCTAGAGGCCAGGTATTACCACAGTGACCTTAGGCCATTGGAAGTATGTGGCGTCGATAGCAAAGGCCGCCCGATAGGTGTCACGGCCTCTGAATTAGCTCAGTGGGGGATTGTTCAAACAAATCAGGATAGTCAAAGACCCTACACCATCGAGCTACCATCCAGACGTTCTCCATGAACGGGTCTCTATCAGAAATAGAGACCGAGGCTTGTCTTTCGTTGCACGAACGCTTTCACAACTTTATATTAGAAAGCCAAGCCTTTGAGAAAGTTCCAATGATTGCAGCATTGGAATATGTGGATGAAGACGTTCTGCAAGACTTAGAAGAGGAGGACGAGATTCAATTAGCTCCAGCAGCCTTAGATGATATACCTCCTAAAGTCAAAGATCCCATCGAACACATTCAGATTGAAACACAGGAAGAGCCAATGTCTGTGGCTATAAGTACTTTCTTGGAGCCTGAAGAGAGGCTCAAGATGATTGAGTTGCTGAAAGAATATGCAGATTGTTTTGCAGAGAAATATGAGGACATGCCGGGTCTTTCACCAGACTTAGTTTGTCACAACTTGCCCACCATCGAGGGAAAGAAGCCTATAAAACAAGAGATGCGTCGCATGAACACAGAGACGGCAATTCTAGTCAAAGAGGAGGTTGAGAAGATGCTCAAGTCAGGGATTATACGAGTAGCCAAATATAATGAATGGATGTCTAATATAGTTCCAGTCAAGAAAAAGAATGGGAAGATGCGAGTATGCGTCGACTACAGAGACTTGAACAATGCAACCCCTAAGGATGCTTATCCTATGCCAGTAGCTGATTTGTTGGTTGACTCAGTTGCCCGCCATGAGATGTTGACATTCATGGATGGTACTGCAGGATATCATCAGATCCCGGTGGCTGAAGAGGATAGGCATAAAACAGCGTTTCGATGCCCAGGCTTTGCCGGTGTTTTTGAGTACGTGGATATGCCATTTGGACTCAAAAACGCAGGGGCAACCTACCAACGAGCAATGAACTTGATCTTTCATGATCTCATTGGTAAGACCATGGAGGTATACATCGATGATGTGGTAGTCAAGACAAAACGCATAAGTGACCATTTTGAAGACTTGAGACAAGTGTTTCTCAGAATGAGGCAGCATCAACTGAAGATGAACCCAGCCAAATGTGTGTTTGGCGTCCAGGCAGGCGACTTCCTGGGTTTTCTAGTTCATCAGCGTGGGATCGAGATACCGGATGATAAGAAACAAGCGGTTATCAGTGCAGCCCCACCAAAGAGTAAGAAGGAACTACAACGTCTATTAGGAAAGATCAATTTCTTACGACGGTTTATTGCCAATGCTGCTGGGAAGACACAATCATTCTCTACTCTCCTCAAGCTTCAAAATCAGAGAGACTTTGTATGGGAGCCTATACATCAAGAGGCCTTCGATACCATCAAAGCATACTTAACGAACCCACCAGTCTTGGTACCTCCAAGACCTGGGGTTCCTCTTAAGCTGTATATTTCAGCTACAGAACTCTCCATTGGAAGCCTACTGGCTCAGGACGACACAGCAGGGGTTGAACGTGCTATTTTCTACCTTAGTCGTACCTTGAATGATTGTGAAACGAGATATTCTCCAATGGAAAGGTTATGCCTAGCCTTATACTTTTCAGGGTGTAAGTTGAGGCACTACATGCTATCCTTCACTACGTGTGTCATAGCACAAACAGATTTAGTGAAGTATATGTTATCCAGACCAATCCTCCGTGGTCGTATTGGAAAGTGGATTCTGGCTCTATCAGAATTTTCTTTACAATATGTTCCTCAGAAAGCGGTGAAAGGCCAGGCCGTGGCTGATTTTTTGGCTCATCATCCCATGGAAGAAGTGGTTGACGGGCCGGAACTGGATCTCGCTCGTATTGATGTGGCCCCTTGGTGTCTGTATTTCGATGGGTCCAGTACGAGCACTATGGCTGGGGCAGGGGTAGCTTTGATTTCCCCACGCGGCCAAACTTATTCTTATTCCTTCAGGTTGGACTTCAAGTGCACAAATAACCAAGCAGAGTATGAGGCTTTAATCATTGGATTAGAACTTCTATTAGATATGGAGATCAATGATGTGCATGTTCTTGGAGATTCCCAACTAGTGATCAGACAACTTGAGACAAAATACAAGGCAGGTCCAATACTAGAACCTTATGCAAGGAGGGCCTGTGATTTATTGAAGTTGTTTACAGAGGTGGAGTTGAGTCATGTTCCTCGAGAGAAGAACTATGCAGCTAATGAGTTGGCTCAACTAGCAACGGGTGTAAGTTTGCAAGATGGAGTACGCGAAAGAATACTTAAGGTTGAACGAAGAACCCTTCCATCTTTCCTTGCACGACAAGAAGATAAAAACGAATGGTATGTTGCTACACTTGATCACATCGACAAAGACTGGAGACAGGAAATCATTTCTTATCTCCAGGATCCTAATAGTCCGGTTGACAAGCGGATTCGATTTTTAGCTCCCAATTATGTGCTCAAAGATTCTGAGTTATATAGAAGGGGAGAAGAAGGCATACTATTAAGGTGTGCCTTTGGACGTGACGCTAAGCGGTTAATGAGAGAGGTCCATCTTGGGGTTGCAGGAGCTCATCAAGCAGGTCCCAAGATGAGATGGTTATTAAGAAGACATGGCTTTTATTGGCCAGGAATGCTCAGAGACTGCATCACGTTCGCTAAGGGTTGTGAAGAATGCCAGAGACATGGTCCAGTCAACCATATGCCCAGAATACCATTACAGCCTATAATCAAGCCTTGGCCAGCTCGAGGATGGGCTTTGGACTTAATTGGAATGATTCACCCTCATTCATCTGAAGGGCATAAGTTCATTATAGTGGCTACTGATTTCTTCACAAAGTGGGTCGAAGCTCGACCTCTCAGGGTATCTTCAGCGAAGGCCATCCGCCAATTTTTGTTTGAAGATATTATTTGTCGGTTTGGCATCCCTGAGTGTTTTGTTTCAGACCGAGGGGCAGCCTTTATGTCTGGAGAAGTAGATACGTTAATGAAGGATCTTGGGATCCATTTTTTACACTATTCTCCATACTATGCCCAATCCAACGGTCAAGCTGAAGCGAGCAATAAAATCATTATTCATATCCTAAAACGGATGCTCGCTGGAAATGCCAGACTGTGGCATGAAGAACTTTTTCATACCTTATGGGCTTACAGGACTAGTAAGAGGACCCCCACAGGTATAACTCCTTATGCACTGATGTTTGGGCACGATGCTGTTTTGCCTCTGGAGATCAATGTTCAGTCTTTACGAGTAATGGAGCAACACAATTTGATCGGTGAAGACTATGTCCAAGCAATGTGGCAAGAGCATGAAGATCTCGATGAGCATCAAATACAGGCTTTTGAAAGTCTACGTGCTGAAAAACAAAAGGTGGCTCGTGCCTATGACCAGCGAACAAGGGGCATGAGTTTTGCAGAAGGAGAACTCGTCTGGAGGGTGATTTTGCCTATCGGTGAGAAAACGGAAGGACGAGGAAAATGGTCAGAAAAATGGGAAGGACCATACATCATCGATCGACTGTTGGGTAAAGGAGCAGTTCGCCTGAGAGATCAAGATGGTACTATACATGCAAACCCGATAAATGGTCGTTACCTAAAGAAATTCATACAACCAGTTTGGGAGTATGATGATCCTCCAGATACTGCTTAATCTAGTTTATTCATGCTCTTGCATCAATAAACTACAGGGGCAACACGTATACTCATCGAGGATCATAGACATCGAATAAACCTGTTAACGGGGTTAATTAGTTAGTGCCTACATTGGAGGCCAACTTTTGTAATCAGAGTAGTTATTTATTCCAAGTCAAAGTTCGATACAGGCCAGTCTTTGTGGCTTAAATTTTTGAGCAAACTATAGACGAGTTTATCAATACAAAGAACTTTTATACTTCAAAATAAATATTACATTCAAATACTTGGAACAATACAAAGGCTTTGCGGCCTCAGGCTCTGATACCATATGGTGAAGATGAATCTTGCACAATTGCAAAAAGAAAGAAAGAAACTCAAGAAATTAAAGATTCATTCTTCACAAGATCCTCTGCGTTCCTGATCCCATCTCCCTAAAGAGGTCTGAAGACCTAAACAAAAAGATAAAGCCTGCAGATCAATCTCGGTGATTGGAAGAGATCGACCTCGGTATTGGAGAGGGAGAGGAAGCTGAATCGTCAAGACAAGAGGAGGAGGACTACAACAAGAGTTGCACCTGCCTTGACGATTGTCGCATTTTCTCCAGTCAAGATGTACCCCCAACTTTCCCCATGGATTGCAGGAGACATTGGGGAGCACTACCACCGCCTATGCCTATTGACACCGAGCGGGTGCGAGGCAGAAGACGAAGGGGATGGAACCTCGGGAGTGTGGCTTCTCCCTTCTTGACTCCTTCAAGCAGGGAGAGCCAAGGCGACGCCTGGGCATAGATATTGCTATCTAGTCCAGGTTTGGGCATGGATATTGCTATCTAAGGAACAGAACATCGAAGGATTTATCTGGAGGTTTCTTTGGATAGTAAGACCAGAGCAAATGGAGTTGGGTTTGATTCATTCTCGCAAGGGACTTGGTTCATTTTTACCAAGGGAAGGAAACCTTTTATAGCCAGGAATTACAACGGTTTGGTTTCGCGTGAGTAATTACACCCAACAATAGTGACTACGTGTTCAATTAACAGTGGACCATGGAAGCGGTTTATCTGCTCGCAAGAAGTGCATGATAAATGAGAAGATCTTTGGGGCAGGTAAAACGTATTTCAAAGATTTCGATGGTTTGACGCGATACGGATTCCAAGTATAGAATTCAATTCCATTTATTGCTGGACAACCGAAAAGTTAAAATTAGTTACAGCCTGAAACGAGGCTGGGTCAGAATTGGGAAAATGGCTTATTATAGAGGCCCAATCAAGTTTTAAACCCAATACATGCTTTGTTGTCAAAACAATGTAGATATATGAAAACCTTTGTTTGTTCGATAACAAATACAAAAAGCCTATACTAGAGGCCCAAAATTCATTACATATCAAGGAAGCTCTTTATCGAGATCTTAATCATTTCTGAGATCTTCCAGGCTTGATAAGCTGCTTTACGAGCTTCGATGGCTTCCTGATGTGCCTCTTGCAGGAGTTGGGCTAGGAGCTCGCCTTCTGCCAAAAAGTTATGCATTTCATCCCGATAGTTGGGGATATAGCTTTCCAATGCATTTATCTCTGTTCTGAGTGCAGCGACATCAGCCTCAAGAGCAAGGAGCCTGACACGTTTGGCCGCTAGATGTTCCTCTTGTGAAGGCAGCTCCTTTAGATATTTCTCGATCCTCTTTGTCTCCTTGTGAGTTTTCTGCTCCAGGGTCATTGCTGCTTCTTTCTTTCGAGCAGCCTCGATGGACAACGATTGAGAGATTTCACTACTACGCAGAAGCTCAAGCAGTTTGTTTTCCATATCTTCCAGACATGGAATGAGGTCTGTTGGGGCGTTGGCATGCAATTCCTTCACTTGCTTGTGCGCGGCCTGAATGTCTCCAAGAGAATCCAGGGGCCCAGAGAGAATGTCGTGGAGAAGGTCTTCGATGCCTGAAGGAGTTCTCAGTGTGCTCAATGAACCTACAAGTTCTTGAATCTTGGTTGAGTCTTCTACACTGAGCAGTTGGAGTTGCTTTCCAGATGATGAAGAGGGGACAGATATTTCCTCGTTTCGAATGGAAGGTCCTTCATCATCGATGGCTAGAGACTGGTAGTTGCATGAATGTGTAACGTAACTATGCTTAATTCTACCCGATATTTAGTTTTATTGTGATGTTTTTGGTTTATTTATTATGTTTATTTGTTTGTAGGTTTTTGAAGAAAATAAAGAAAAATGAATTAAAAGGAACTTTCCTAGTACAACAAGGAGAAGATGGGCTTAATTATTTCAAGTGGGAATCATAATCTAACAGGAGCCATGTTGAGGGAGAAGACGTGAGGCGGCATGCATATATATATGTTGATGCAGCAGCTAGCTAGAGTGGACGAAGCTTTAATTGATCAATATATACAATATATATATATAGCTTGCATACAACGTACAGGACACTATCTATATATATAGATTTGACTAAACAAAAGAGACAAGAAACGTACGTAAGTGGAGTCCATGTGGGACTGTGAGATCAATTAAGAGAGGGGCTGCATGTTATATATATACACCTAGCTAGTTAAAGAAAAGGGAACGGAGAGTTTCAAAAGAAAAGGGAAAGCAACAGAGAGGACGGGACGGACGAACAGAAGAACAGAAAAAGAAGAAAAAAATAGAACAGTTCGGCAGAGGAGAAGAAGTGGAGAAAGGGAGAACCAAACTGCATGCCTGCGATCTCGACGTCGTCAAGAGTTTATTTCTTCTTCTTCTTTTTGTCCATCTTTTGTCCATCTTTTCATGAATTCTTCAATGATATTATTTATAACTATGAGTAGCTAAATTTCCATTGTTAGGGGCTGATTGAAGCCCTAGATATGCTTACGATTTTGAACCCCTTTTGATTCTATTAATTACTTGGATGAGTTTTGTTTCACTGTTTTCTCACCGTATGTTTTTTATGTTCATGTTTCTTTGAGTGCACGCTTAGATACATGGCTTAGGATCTATAGTCTTGATTATGAATATGACCACCTTATCATTGCATATTCTCTAGAGACAAACATGAATTTGTGTGAAACAAGCCTTAGTGATGAAAGGGTGACCACCTTATCAACCCTTGAAGCTCTGTTATTCTTCAAACATTCTTAGAACGTAATGACTTCAGTTCTCTAGGCTTACATCACCATATGTATAAGTCGGTTAAGTGAGGATCAAGATCGAGCGGATTGTCCCTCCCTCTTTCATGCCAAGTAAGAGAGTGTAATACATAAGATGACTTAACCAAAGCTCTTGTGTGGAGAGTATTCATCCATGGTTAGTTCAATTATATTGGGGAGGTCGTAAGTATGTCTAGGGTGGAGAGAAGTTCTTAACATTCATATCACATTGGTTAACTACAACAATTTACTTTCAACAATTTATTTTCTGCAATTTACTGATTTCTGCATTAGCTGTAGCTTAGCCGATTTATTTCGGTGACCAAATCAACTCCGAAAACCCTAAAATTTTGTGTGGTAGTCCGCCACTGTGTCTAGTTTATTGTGTCAAAATTTCGTAGCATTTGAGTCTGTCTAGCTTAGGTTTGTGTTATCATTAGTGTACTATAGTCGAGTCTGTCAGCATAGTAGTGTGTTAGGATTTAGTTTCACCAATTCCTTGTGTTCGATAACCCCTATTTATCTTACTACATTGATATATCCAGGTTGTGAATAGGGTATCTTTGAGAGGTGTTTATTCGCCTTGCCGATCAGATTGATCTTCGATGGCCATCGAAATTGGCTCTCCGACTGTGCCCGCCTGTTTCCTTGGACTATCAGGAAGACTTTGCTGAATGACCAGGTCCATAGGAACAACATCGGACTTCGATATAAAAATAACAGGAAGTGTTAGGACTATATCGAACAAATTATTAACCTAAGAAGTGAGGTTACGATAGCTTACTTGTTGGGGAGACAGTACTGGTGTTTCCTCATGAGTCTGAACTTGTGGCTCTGGTGAGGAAGGACCTGCTGCTTCGACCTCTGGGCTAGTCTCAACTGGAGTTTGTGATTGATCAGATCTGGGCTCTGGTGAGGAGACAATTTGTTCAGCCTCTGAGACGACTTGTTCATCATGAGCACTGGGACCTTCGCCAGAAGAGAAAGGAATGTAGCAACCTTGAATTTCGATCTGAAGACGATGGAACAAAGTGTCAAGGGCTACAGGCTGTTTCTTCTCCTCTTCCTCAAGCTCTGCTCGATGGACTCCAGCCAAGAATTGGACTATGAAGTCCTTACAACATTCTTTGTGGCTGCTAACTATGGTCTGGTCTGCAGTACTGGATATGGAGCTGGACTCATCGAATTTCAGAATGAAAGCTTTGCTGTGTCCTTCTTGGAGCCTTTATCCTAGTGAGTCAATTATATAGAAGGCTTCGTCTTCAGCCTTGAGGACGAAGAAGTGATCATTCCAGCTCACTATGAAAACCTGAGGCTTCCTGCTTTTCTGAATGTGTTCCCACAAGTCATCGAAGGGGCAGCAGCCGTGACCATTCATATTAGCAAACCTCTCAGGATTAAAGAGTCCTATCAATGTGTCATCGGCCGAGAATTGGAGCGGCCTGATGTTTGCCTTCAAGATAGTGTCCAAATCAAAATGATGGTTTGGATACTCCCTGGTCAGGGACTCGTCCTTGCATAGCTCCTGCCATTCCCTGGAGCCTTGGAGAAGGAGGTCATCGGACTGAGAGAGAGTGGGAGAGCTACCCGGATTTGCACAAAACCAGTGTGCAATGGTAAATGCAATGGTTGAGCAAGCACTAGACCCTGAGGCTTTGCTGCTCCTTTGATCAAACGAAGCACGGAAGACTCGAGCATGGAGCTGTAGTTGATTGTCTCTGCTCTTGGTGCGGGATTCCAACCAAACTCCACTCTCTGGGGCCCTCAGCTTGAGTTTCTTGGAGCTTTGGGGCTGCAGAGATTAAGGGTCGGTGTTAGGATCAGTAGATAAGAATCAGTTTGTTCTGGATAGGTAATAAATCGAATACTTACAGGTGATCTGGAACGCTGGGTCCTTTTCTTCTTGAAGGAGTGAATAGCCATGGTTATATCCGGCTCTGGATTGCACTGTGGGGAGAAGAGAAGGATGGTTATTTCTGATCCTAAGATTACCAACACAAGTGAAAATTTCTGAACTAAAAACATACATGTGGCCATGGGGTTGAGCTCGAGTTGGAGGGAGGATCGGTGAGTGCTTCCTTGTCTGCCTTCATCGAGAATTTCTCATCGAATCCATGAAAGATGGTGGCAAAGCACAGTTCTGGACTCTGGTATTGCAGCTCGACCCAGAATTGGGAATACCAGGTGAGGTATGTTGGGGTGACCAACCTCGATGGAGACAGTGGCTTAGTAATCTCGGGAACTATCACCAATGGAAAGCCAAACTCTTCATCGATGACTTCTGCTGCATTGGGCTTATTCTCTGCCCGCCAGAGAGTATACTTGTTGACAGAGCATGCAAGGGGCATCTTGGCCAAGCCCAAGCTGTCTGCAGAAGTGATTGGGAGCATAAAGCTCATACCCGGAGTCTGGGAGTGGTAAGTTCTGACAAGTGTTCGACTTAACGAACAAGCTCCTCGCTTGATTATCTTGGTCAGGAGATGGCATGAAGCCACTTGAGAGGAGACCAGGGTGACGACGACCCAGAATTGTTTCGATGGCAGTATAAGGAAGGTCCTTGTGGTGGCAGAGGTGCTTGAAGCAGTTGGAATAAGACCATTGCTTAGTCCTGGGCATTGTAGCAACCAGCGACCAGCCCAAAAGCTTGTGTTCTTCGAACCTAGGAGTTTTTGAGGGACAGAAGAAAGGGAAATAGACCTGCAGCCAGAGGTCTACCATCCAAAGTGGTCCAGATTGGTTCAAGTCGAGCTTCGATAGAGTGATTCGCTTGAGACCACAATAGATGGAGGCCAGAACGGATTCAACCAAACTCAGTGGTTCTCCGCCGTAAAGACGTTCAGCGAGATTGGTCCACGTCTTGATGACCTTTGCTGAGGTTGTGCAAAACAAGTACTTCGATAGCCAGTACTCCAAGAAAGCTATTCCTCCTTGTGCGGTGTCTTTCTTTGAGAAATGTTTCACCCAGGCGGAGTAGGATTGAGGCCGCATCTCTGAGGCTTTTTGAGTAGTTTGGCTGGTTTCCTGAGGAGTCCAACTTTTCTCAGTGGCAGGAACTCCAAAGATGGTGTAGAGGTCGAGCAATGTGATGCTTATATCTCCATAGGGAAGTCTGAAGCAATTCACTGTGCAATCCCAGAAGCACATTGCTGCAGCAAGAGGGGGTTTGTTAGCTCCAGACGGAAGAGAGAAGCACAGATCAATAAGTTCAGCAATTCCTGCTGCTTCCCATCGATCTTTGTCTTGCCTACGGCGTTGGTGGTACCAATCGAGGTCGTCGGAGGATGTGTGTGGCCATTTCCCGATGGAACAGAGGCTATCTTTCTTTGACCATGACTTTGGGTCTGCAGAAGGGTCTGCCTGAAGTAGAAGGGAAGAGCTGCATATGGGTTTACGAAGGGAAGTGAAGAGGTCTGGATTCAGTGGAGATTCCAGAAATGGGCCGAGAAGACCTGTGTTTTCTTCAGGGTCCACGGCAAGGGTACAAGTGGCGTCTGGGTTCGATCGAACAGCGACTTCCTTGAGCCGTTTGACAAACTTCTTGGCGTGAACGATGTCAAAAGGAATAATAATGTCCTTACGAGGAGGCATTTTCTGGGTTAGGGTTTTGACGGCGGTGAGAAGAAAGGTTTAAGCTTTTTTACTGTGAGAGTTAAAAAGTTGCAGGTTTCTGAGCAATTGAAAAGTTTTTGATGAAAGATGAAACTTGTGGATATGGACTGTTGCTCTTATAGAGGAGTCAGTCGAGCGTCATACTTTTTCGAAGAGTTGGTTAGACGTGGCGTTCGAATGGTGGTATAGCGTTTCAAAGTCAATGAGCACATCGTTCAAGGTACATTCAAGTCTTTTCACTTGTTCAGAAAGTTTCCAAGTTCAAGACCTGAGGGGCAATGTTTGGGCCGAAATAAAATATTTACTTTGGGCCTGGATGGCCGGGGTCTATCGAGCGGCCCATCACTATGTTATAAATTCCTATCGAGGAAGTTAAGTATAAAGGTCTAGCGAAATTCGTATCGAGCTTCGCTGGAAGAAGACTTAGAGTTCTATTAGAACTGTGTCTTATCGAGCTGGTTTCACACGGCTCAGTTTCTATCATAACTAGTTGATATTTGCAGGACTCTAAGAAGAGTTATGGTGGAGTTAGAATACCTATTAGTGGTATAACACGTATGCTGGTATGGAGATTCAGACAAAGTTACAAGAGCAAAGGAGTCAGAAACAGAATCAATGACTGATAAGTAAGCGAGTATATAAGGAATGCGAGGATCTTATGAAAAGCACGACACAAACATTCAATCAAACATCTTTGCTATACGCAAACAAAACCTAGACGGTTATCTCGTCTTCGAGATATCTATCTTCTTGCAACCAGAAAAGTCTAAGTGCTTGTCACCTATCGAGTGAGAGTATTTACGGCTCAAAGGAAGCAAAAACTGCAACCTGAAGGTGGAAGAGCGGCTCACTTGTATGCTGAGAGCTTGAAAACTCAAGGGAAGCTAGTGTTCTCAAACACTTCATCAGGAAATTGCTCTGCTCTACACGAGAGACGTGGGGGTATCGATTTCTGGATTTAGCAGAGAGGTACACATATCCAAAAGTCCTAGGTTCCTAGGCAGAAAGAACCTATTCGGATAGGGTTGGTGCTCTCCCTATCTTAATCGCTTATATTAGAAGTCAGGCGGCTGTAACTAGTCCAAATTCCGTTGAAGAACGGTGGCACGCCAGCATCGAAGCACATACAGGATAGACCGGTACACGCGGTTAAGACATTCGATACCAAAAGAGACTGCTTCGCGGAGAAAGTCTCTCCCGAGAGATATTTCTGCATCGAACAGTTAGATCTCATGAAATGTTCCTCATTCCCTCTTAATCCTAAGCTAGAACTTGTATTGTCTTTTGTTTAACATGAAGATCTAGGTTTGCTAGAATGGCTGGCCAGCTTCTATGTAATATGCAGTTGAATAAAAACACCGTAAAGCACACTTGCCGCAAGATGTCGACTGTTAGTACCAACTTGTTACCCTGTTTTTTGTTTCCAACAACGTGTTTCATGTCACTTGCATGCAAGCTTCTTGTAAGGCAGGGGTGTATGATGATTTTATCTAGTGTTACTCCTTACTTACGTTCCATGCATGGCAAGGCGTAAAATTGTTTCTGGCAAGACTTGTTCCCCTTTATATTCTGTGCTGAAGATGAAGATAAGCTCTCATTGGGTTAAAAGAAAATGGACCGACTCGAGTATAGCAATGTCAAAAAGATGGAGGTGATGCATGCAAGTAGATATACACCAAAGATCAATTTCGTCTTTCTTTTTTTCTTGTCCCAAGTCTCTTTCTTTCTTTCATACTCCCAAAGCCATTACATCACTTCCATCGTTTTCTGATAGCTGTAAGGCGAATAGAGAATCGAAGATTCTAGAGTATGAAACTACCGGTCAACTTTTGAAGGATTGTGTCTTTGCTATGATCGTATGCAACATCCTTTGCTTTCGTGGAGTGGTAAGCTGTCCATATTGATTGGATTGATCATGTGGCCAATAGTTAAGATACTGATTTGCTAACTTCAAAAAGCATTCTTCATTTGTTAATTAAAACGTTTGTCGAAGGAGGTCGAGTTTTATGCTGGAATAATTTTTAATAATATAAAATAAAGAGAGTAAAAAGTTTATCGGTTAAAAAGTAACAGATATGTCCAATGAATATAACTATTAACGGAGAGACATATCAATTGGAAATAATTTAAATAGATACAATTAATTCTTAATGAAAATGTATGTCTATTAAAAAATAATCAAAAAGATATTATTTTTTAATTGTAAAAAGGCATAATCACTTCTATAAATATGAGTGATTCTCTGCAGATTCATATAATCAAAATTTCATTTACTTTTTTCAAGTTCTCCATCATTTTTTAGTTTTTAAAATACAAAATTTAGGAATTATTATTTTACAGAAATAGTTTCTAGTAACCTTGAATTTTTTGTAAAACCTTCGATTGAGTGTTGGGTTAATCTTCGTTGGTGCAAACCGACGATCCACAAATAACAAGTTATTATGTTTCATTATACATTAAAAGTTTATTTAATTATTTTCTCTTATACACTAAAATAAAATAAAAATGTAAATATTTACGTACCTGTTTTTCTCACCGAGACAAATTTCCAACGATTCAAACCCGAAATAGTGGAAATATCGAAATGTTTGCAATTCGAATTGTACAGGCGTGTCTTCATAAATTTCACGGAAAAATCATTCTATCTTTCTTTGTAGTCATCGATTGCAGAATACAAAGCAAAGCCTAGAATTTCTGATCCAAGTCATTCAACTATCGTTGACGTTTGGGGTTGGAGATAAGAAGGCAATTGAGAGGAACAATAGTGAGACACGTACTTATGCGAGGAGGCCGGATAATCATCCTTGCAATTGAAAGGAACAATGGTGAGACACGTACGTCAAATAAACTTAGTCATCTACATATATACATACTACGTGTTCTTATTTAAGCCTAGGACCATCGTGTCCCGATCAAATTAGGAAATCTTCGAAGCTCGACGACCTAGGATGAAGACATTCAAGACAAGGACCTAATGCTGTTAGGATTCACGGTTTGAAGAAGAGAGTATAAAATTAAAGGAAAGCAAGTAAAGAAAACGTTGAGATTGTTACTACATTGAATATTGAAAACAGTACATTCTTTCTCTTTATAGGCCAGAGATTATAGGTAAAAGACCTCACTCATCTATACATGGTTAATAAATGCCTTCGGGGACATACACGAAAATTGAACAAAGCAACTTAAAAGAAAAGCCAACAAAGCTAACTAGTAGTAAATTCTAACGAATATATCATTATGATATAGTGATATACAGACAACACTTCACGCCCTTCTGACTCATCATTTGGTCTCAAAACCTCGAGTTTAGCCCACCCAATTTATGAAGTCGAAATCTGGTCAGACTTCGTGTTAAGACGAATTAGTCTAGTCTCATTAAAATTAGGATAGGGTTTGGACCATGTAAGTGAAACCCGGTCCGGCTCTTTGGCCTGACCTTTTTGAGTTTTAGAGGCCAAGCCTAACCCGCCCATTTTAACTTTTTTTATTTAAAAAGGACATATATTATATGATTTTTATTATAATTTTTCTTTTATTCCCCTTACTCTTCTCAATTTACAAACATATTTTCAAAATAAATATCATAAAATAATAATCGTAATACCTCAAATTAACCTTTTAAATATATATTTTTAATTTAAGGCTCATCTTTGCCCGGCCCATTGAGACCGGTACGACCGGACCCTTTTAGCTTTTTTGGCCTAGTTTTAATGGACAAACTAGAACTTCCGAATTGTGACCTCGGTCCAGCCCAACTTCATTATGTTTGAATTTTGACCAAGTTCAATTCGGCAAACCTAATCTTCCAAGCAAGCAAACCAAATCTTCCAAGCAGCGATATCTATCCATCCTCCACAGTCTACACAACTACATCACTTCCTTCCTCGCAAACCTAATCTTCTAGATTTCTTTAGCCTCGGTCTCTCTCTCTCTCTAGCTAACACCACGAAAATGAAGAAAGCCACAGAGCTGATCTTCATCCCAATCCCAGGTATCGGCCACATCGTCTCAACGGTCGAGATCGCCAAGCTCCTCCTCTCTCGTGATGACAACCTCTCCATCACCGTCCTCGTCATGAAGTTTCCTTTCAACGTCGACGGCACCGAAGCCTACATCGAGTCCTTATCAAAACAGCAGCGCATCAACTTCGTCAACCTCCCACAACAGCAGTTCCGGGAGCCCGGCGTCATGGGTTTCTTCACATTCGCCGACCAGTACATACCCGCCGTCAAAGACACCGTCACCAAGCTCGTCGAGTCAGACACCAGTCGAGTTTCCGCCTTCGTCGTCGACATGTTCTGTACGTCGATGATAGACGTGGCTAACGAGCTAGGGCTTCCTACTTATATATTCTACACCTCCGGCGCCGCCGACCTCGGGCTCATGTTCCACCTCCAAGTCCTTCGCGACGAACACGGTAAGGACTGCACCGAGTTTAAAGACACGGTCGAAACCGAGTTGGTCGTGCCTAGTTTCGTACACCCTCTACCCGCCGCCAAGGTCTTGCCTAGCATCGTTTTCGATAAGGTTTCCGGCGATTCCTGCCTCGACTTTTCAAAGAGGTACAGAGAGACCAAAGGCATATTGGTCAACACTTTCCTAGAGCTGGAACCGCACGCGCTTCGGTCTCTGAGCTCCGACGATAATATCCCTCCCGTCTACCCGGTGGGTCCCATACTGAGCGTCAACAGTAGTCAAGAGGGTTCGGATGAGAAGTCCAAGTTGAAGTCGGACGTGTTGGAGTGGCTAGACGACCAACCACCTTCGTCGGTCGTGTTCCTGTGCTTCGGAAGCATGGGATGCTTTGGCGTGGAGCAAGTGAAAGAGATAGCAACGGCGCTCGACCAGAGCGGGTTCCGGTTCTTGTGGTCACTGCGGCAGCCACCCGATGATAGTGACACGAGTTTCCCGAGAGACTACGCCGACTACGGCCGAGTCTTGCCGGAAGGGTTTCTCGAGCGGACCGCCGACCGGGGGAAGGTCATAGGGTGGGCCCCGCAGGTGGCGATACTGGCACACAGTTCGATAGGAGGGTTCGTGTCGCATTGCGGGTGGAATTCTACGTTGGAGAGCATATGGTTCGGGGTGCCCATAGCGGCGTGGCCTCTTTACGCAGAGCAACAGCTGAATGCGTTTGAGCTCGTGGAGGAGTTGAAACTGGCGGTGGAGATCGATGTAGGGTATAGAAGAGGGAGTGGAGTGATTGTGAGTAGGTCGGAGATAGAGAGAGGGATAAAGGAGTTGATGGAGAGTGACAGTGAAGTGAGGAAGAGGATGAAGGAAATGAGTGAGATGAGCAGGAAATCTATGCTTCAAGGTGGGTCCTCTTACACTTCGTTGGGGCGTTTTATTGATCAAATTCAAAGCTTGGGCCAGTGTAATAGTTATGCGAAACCAAATTTATCAAATTTGAATTTGAATTTGAATTTGAATTTGAAGGTTAGTTAGGAATTAGGCTAATTTTATAATTTTATCTTTAATGGATGTTCAAAAGTTTCTTGCTTTGTTAACATCTACTATTTCGTGTTCTTCACATGAGAAGAGTGAAAGTATTTGTGAGTTTATGTTTTTTATATGACATGAATTAAAACACCGTAAAAATTGGAAAATGTAAAATTCTACACGTTCATCGTCTCCTTCAAGAAGTCTATTACCTCTTTTTTTATAAACACTTAAATGTTAGTTCTTGGCTCTCTGAAATATTACTTTGGTACAACTATCAAAGAATGCAATATAACTGTTTTTTTACACATGACAATCACAAAAGCCCGAATTCAGAGTTACAGTTTGAGATGATTAAGAGCTGAGTTGTAGAAACCTCAAGGTGCTTGGCTTCTAAGAATTTATCTGATTTTAAAATTTCAACAATTTCTCTATTCACCAGGAGACACACTACATCAGCAATTCTCTAAATTTGTTTGATGTTGTGTGAGACCATAATGATTGTCATACCCTGTTTCTTCTTCAACTTCTCTAAAACACCTTCTATATGCTCTGTTGATATTGGATCCAAGGCACTAGTAGGCTCGTCTAAAAACGAAACGTACCAGGTAAAGCAAACACATAATAAAACACAACAATCTCTTGCTATACACATTGATAGTTCGACAACAAAACATTGAGAATGCCAATATGACAATCAAAATTATAAGATGTATGGCGACATAACTCTTCGACAACATATATGACATGATAACTCAACCGTCTCGACATGTATAAACAAAATGGTCGTCAGAAAATTAGTTACCTTTTATCCAAAACAGGACTGTTTACCTTATTCCCATTCCCCAATGTTGAATTTTGATGTTTATGGCTCACTTTTTCTAAGTAATGGGGAAGAGGACCGAAACATGCCACTGAAAAACTCTACTGAGACAAGACTAGGTTTAAGTGGCTAATGAAAACTGTGTATTAGTTAGCAAGTGCGTGATATTATTGAGAAAAGATGCATCAAGGCATACAAGAGTCGATAACTTGTAAACATCCTAGTCAATAAGCGTTTTCCCACTTAATTGAGGACCATAATAGATGTTGTCTGCAACAGTACCTTTAGAAAGACCAGGAAGCTAGCTAGAAGAGCATTCCAACCTTTCTCCGGAGAGCGACAACATCAAGATCACAAATATCATGATGGCCATCCAAGAATACAGTCCTGGCCCGAGGCTCCCAGAGGCGATTGAGTGCCCGAAAAAGTGTCGATTTGCCGCAACCGCTAGGGCCTATGATTTTGACGATCACTCATTTTGGAATGTCCATGCTCAGCCTATTCAGTATCCTCACAGGCACAGCTCCTCCTCCATTGCTTTATGGTCTTTTGGTTAGATTTCTTATCCGAAACTTCACGTCCTCGTTAGCTTCTCCAACATTGATTACCACTGCTGCTTCTTCTTCAACAATGATTGATTTCTCCTCAACCCATTCGTTTTTTTTTGTGAAACAAATCCTTCATATATATAGTGAGAAAATTGAAGTGGAAAACTTCTTGATTGGGTTATGTTGTTGATTCATGATCTCAGACGCCCAATTTATTTGCACATTAAGTTGGGCTTGACCGTTTGATTGAAGAGAGAGAAGAAAAATCAATCGAAGAAAGATGAAAGCAGAGAGAAGAAGAGAAGATCGAGTAGGTCGTTTGAACACCTTAATAGACGAGGCAGAGACTGTCCAATTTGACAGATCATTTTGGATTGGTCATCCATGTAGATTTTACCAATCAATTAAAGAGCACAAAATGTCAAAATTTTGCTGTCAGAAATTATCGTTACTACCATGTAGATTTTTGCCTAATCGATTAGACTTGGCCTTATGAACCTAATCCTGATTGAGTTCTTATGCACACAAGTAAAGTTCGATCCGTTTCCTAATGTATGCTATGTACGTACGTGCTAGCTTATGTAATATGAAAAGCTTGGGATAGCCTTAAATTAAAGAAAAAGAATGTGACTTGTGAGTAATCACTACAACATTTTTGCTCATTATCGGCGATTTAAAAATCGTCGGCAATAGTTTTCCATTATTGCCGGCGATTTTTCCTCCAAATCGCCGGCAATAATTGGCCGGTAATAAAAAATAAAAAATAAAAAAGTATTGCCGGCGACTTGCATGAAAATCGCCAGCAATAATAAAAAATAAAAAAAAAGTATTGCCGGCGACTTGCATGGAAGTCGCCGGCAATACATTTTTTTATTTTTTATTACCGGCCAATTATTGCGAGCGATTTGGAGGAAAAATCGCCGGCAATAATGGAAAACTATTACCGACGATTTAAAAAAATCGCCGGTAATGAGCAAAAATGTTGTAGTGAATGTGGGCCTGTCCAGTGCAAAAGACAAGTCAAGACAAGGGTCAATAATTCTAAAGGCATGAATGACAGTTTTCTCAAATAGTAAGATGAAAGTATGATTGAAAATATGAATAAAAAATGAGTGTATGGTACTTGTCTTTTTATAGGCATGTCGATATAGTATCCGACTTCTCAAAATTATTAATATGGTATCTAAATTTTTAAATCACTATAAATATGATATCTCCGTCTAATTTTCTTTTATTTCTCCGTTGACTTGATTATGTGGCATATTTTTTTTTAAAATTTTGAGGGTAAATTGGTTGTTTTACATATATTTTAGGAAAAATGAACGTATGGTATCCATCCTCTTTCTGTCTTGTTAATATGGTCCTCAACCTTTCAAAACTATCAATATGGTACCTAAACCATCTATCGACGCTGTATACACATTCGGCGTCTAACCATTCATAACCCATCTCCTCTAACATCTCAAACGTCTGCCTAACACTCCTCCTCTTGTACAACCCATGAATCAACGACGTATAGTTAATCACATTCGGCTTCACACCCATCTTACACATCTTATTGAAACACCACGACGATCGGATCACAAAACATACTTATAACCAAAGTAAATGTAGTATTATGCACAATAAACCATTTTCACTTGTCCACCTCCATAACGTCTTCGTTTCGACAGTACCCAACAACCACATATATAGCTGAAGAATTAAAATTCACACCTCTCACAGACATTTCATCAAACATGTTCTGTGCATACTCAACCAAGCCCAATTCGCAAGGAATCTCAATAACACAACTCAAGTGCTGAGCACAAGTCTAATATTCTACACCTCGAAAATCATATTCGCAGCCTCTTTAAACCTCCCACTCTAAGCGAAGCTTCTCAACATGGACTGAACCACCTCATGTGCCCTCTCAAAATTGTCATTGTTGAACAACGACACAATGCATAAGATGTAGAGACACACATAAAGTATCAAAATTTGGGGAACTCAAATGCCCAGTAGAATAAGTTGAGGGCCATCATGTCACCATGGGCCAGCGAAGAAAATACATCAATGGCGTGTTCGTGGGTTAGAGAATCAGAATCCAGATTGAGCTTTGGAGGTTGTGATTTGAAGTGGATTTGAGGGGTGTAGGATTTGTAGACCGTTGAGCAGTTTTAGATTACCTGAGACTCTAATTATGGTTGTGAATCAGCGGTGGCGGGTGAGGAGTGTGGTTCGATGTGGTGAGAGAAGGAAGAAAAACGTAAAAAATATATATGCAATTTTGGGTACCATATTAATCGTTTTGATAGGTTAGGTACTATATTGACAGGGCAGGAAGATGATGGGTACCATACACTCATTTTTTCCTCAAATATATGTAAAATGACCAACTTACCCTCAAAACTTTTGAAAAAATATGTCACGTCATCAAGTTAACGGAGAAATGACATAGAATTAGACAAATGTATCATATTTATAGTGTTTTAAAAGTTTGGGTACCATATTGATAGTTTTGAGAGGTCGAGTACCATATGGACATGCCCGTAAGAGGACACGTACAATACGCTCATTTTTTTTCTTTCCATATTTTCAATCATACTTTCATCTTACTATTTGAGAAAATTTTCATTCATGCCTCTATGGAATTATTGACCCTTGTCTTGACCCATCTTTTGCATTCGACGGGCCGACATTACTCGCAAGTTACTTTCTTTTTCTTTAATTTAAGGTATTGTGCCAAGCTTTTCTTCTTCTTCTTCTATTATCTATTCCTTCGCTATGTGCTTTAAATAATTTTATTAATTTTTTTTGAGGTAAACAATAGTATATAGACGGAAGTGCTAGAATACGAGGAATTCACCTATATTCTGGCCAGATAGAAACAAATTCTCTAGAGTAAACTACACTATAACAGTTCAAACAAATATCTAATATAGCTAAATCTTAGAGATGTAGGAGATGGAATAAAATTTAAGGTCCACACCGTGTCTAGTTATGTATCCCAACTACATCGGAGCGAGTCGTTGTTTTTCCACCTCAACCTTAGTCAATTTTAATCCGAAATATAAGTAACTCAAAAATAAAGTCCACAACAACTCAAGCCCAAATTTGGATTGAACCAGAAGCCCTAGCCCATCAAGGAGACTGGGGAAAAACTCTTAAAGAGAAGGTATTATTCTCCTGCAGCCTTCCTCTAATATGGCCTCCCTTGTCGGCCCTCTGATCTGAACGTCGTTGACCATCGTCCGCCAGCCGCAAGCTCTCGTCGGGCTTCATAAAATATCTGCAGGGAGTGGTCGAAGCCAGCTGCTTAAATATAAGTGGCTAAAATATAGTGGAGTAGACTTCTATATTGAACAAGTAGACTTATACTGGCCACTTAACTCAATTTAGCCCACTTAGTGAAAAGCGAGATGTGTAATAGTAAGTTATAAGAACTCACCCCAAGTTGTTGGGTTGTCAACAATAAAATTACCTAACAAAAACTATGCTAATTAATTACTCGAGCAAATTAACGAAGAACATGTAAGTGTACGTAGCCTAGCCTAACAAATGCAAGGAGCTAGCTCAAAATTTATGTGTGACGTAGGAGAAGGAGATGTCGATTTAAATGGAAAAGTGTAATAGTAAAAAAGCGACGAAGAATTAAAAAGTGTGATTAGTTGATCGGTAATTTATGTTTCGTGAGGTCTTTAATATTTGGAATATTGAAGAATTTATGATGTTGGACACTTCAGGTTGCACAAGCAAAATGTCGAGTTTAGACTTTTAGTTGGTTTGGTGTAACTTTGGGTCAAAATCTTTGTTTTGGACCGATGATACATTTTCAGAATGGAAATGATGAGATCTTAAATACTCACTTTAGTTAGCCTTGCAGATATCCAAAAAAGATCACTTACATGTTTCGATTCGATTCGAGATTTAATGATTTTAGAGATTTTATAATTTATATTGATTTAGGATTCTAATTTTCTTTTGAGATTAGAGTGTTTATGTTCTTACAAGTCTTTAGAGTAATTATTAGTTTTTTTTAGGTCTCTTAATCGAATATATATAAGCATATCTCATATCCGTTATATTATTTATCTATCATATTATTAAAAAAACTTTGAGTTTTCTCAACTTTAGGATGGATTCTAAATCTTCTCATGAATTCGAGAAACCTTACTCTTGTGGATTCAAGGAGATCGTTGATGAATTTCAATGTTTTAGCCTATATCATGTCACTAATAGCGCGTACATTATCAGAAATACACACTTGGGCGAAAAAACAGTTAAGATTTCGTCATCTAAGTAAGTGTTAGAAGACGGAAAAAAATTCATTGTGCAACAAAATACTTCGTTGTCTAGGTTGGACTTAGACGACGAATTGTCAGTTTCGTCGCCTAAGATTATGCTTAGACGACGAACATCAAGTTTCGTCGTCTAAGAGTTCCCTTAGATGACGAAACATGTATTTGTCGAACGTTTCGTCGTCTAAGAAAAAACTTAGATGATGAATAAAAGTTATGTCGTCTAATATAACTTCTTAAAAGATGAAAATATTATCCATCGTCTAAAAACTCAACTTAGACGACGAAATATGTAATTCGTCGTCTAAGAACTAACCTGGACGACGGACCTATATTCTTCGTCTAAGTATAAACTTTGACAACGAAGTGTTACACTTAGATGACAAATTATTTTTTCGTCTAAGAAAACTCAATTATTTAGATCAAATTCTATTTACAGATCGAGCATTTCATCTCTCTCTCATCTCTCAAAACCTCTCAACACCACATCCGGCCACATTTTCAATTTATACGGTTTTCCACATCCAGAGTTTTAATTTACCCACTTATCTCCTTATCGGTGAAGGTATCAACTCGTTTCTCTCGATTAATTTTTTTTAATTTAATTACATACATAATAACATACAGTGATGCAGTTCTTCGGTGAAATATTTTGGCCGACGACCTTGCAAGTTTGCATATTGCATTAATTATTTATTTAATTAATTGTTAAGCTAATTACATCTATGTGTTGATTAATTATATATATGATTAAATATGTTAGATTAATTATATATATGATTAAATATATAATATGTAAATGCATATTATTGAGTTATGTAATTTAGTTACACAGTATATTAGACTAATTAGTTAAAAAATTATATAATATGATAATTAGTTTATGCAAAAATATGGACAAGAGTTGTATATAGTTGGTGAATAAAAGTGATGAGAGGTATCTGAAAGGAATCAAAGAATTTATGTTGTTTGCAATGCAACATGGTCAAGGAAATAAGAGTTACATGTGTTCATGCAGAAAATGTCTTAACCATACGTTTGTGGAGGTTAATGTTATGTCTCAACACTTTTATGACCACGGTATGATGTGGAGTAACATTAAATGGAGTGAGCATGGTGAAGTAGTAGACTTCAGCTCAGGGTACAGTTACCAGGGTGCATTATCCAGCTATAGTGGCGCCCCTTCTTGGAACCCTACTGTGACTTTGGTTCATGATGCTTTTCCAAAATTTAGTCATGTTAGACACCAACACAAAGAGGAAGGTTATGATACTCTCATTATGACACAGTCTCTGCAGCCTTGGCTATTGACACTATTGTGATGGATAAGTACAACATGATGCTACTTGAAACCTAGACCCCAGTGTACCCTGGATGTTCAAAGAATGTGTTGCGATATATAACGGAGGAAGTTCAGATAAAAGTGAAGAACAAAATGTCAGACCATGCTTTTGATGAAATGCATGCATATATGTAAGTTGCTCTCAGATCATCACTATGAGCGTAGATTTGTGACGCCCCGAGCTTAGGCTCCTTTGGTTAATGAAAGCACCAGATCATAAGGGATGCCTATGATCGTGGAAGGTGAAGACCTTTCTTCTGAGTGATGATGTGAGGCTTCGCCATACTACTTTCCCTGAGCCTTCTTCCATGAAAACCTATAAAAACAAGTCCAAGTACGGTGTGGTACCGTGCTTAGACCCTCTGATACTTAAGTTAATATAGAACCAAGCATAAGCGTGTATTATGGTTGAATGAATTTCTTACCTTTGCCAAGCTATGGCATCATATATATAATGATCATTCAAGGTCTAAGCATAGTCTGTGTAAGAATCAGACTACTTACTTTTGGATAGGAGGAGTCCATTAAGGAATATATCTCCTTATCCAAGGTTAATCATGTTTCTAGATTACCACAAGCCCTTTGGTGTAATCCCCTTAGAAATCATACAAATCTTACTTTTATCACCTAAGATTTCTGTCAATCCCTCGAGGTCTGACTCTGTCAATCCCTCGAGGTCAGATCATACTATCCCACGAGGTCCGATCATGCAATCCCTCAAGGCCTGATCATGTATTTTCTTGAAGTCTGATCGTACTTTAGGATTGTCACACCATCTTACGAACATTCTAGAGGCTTTTAGATCATTCTAGATACTTCCAGAAACCTCTAGATTAATCGATTCATACTTGGAACCCTAATCATACAGGCTCAAGTCCAGTATTCCAATTATCATGGAAGCAAACTCCATTGAGAGATTTCTCATTCTTCATGCAAGTTTTCTTGTTCCCACAGGTCTTCCATGGGATACCTCAATATTCCAGTAGGCGAATCATTCATGAAGATGAAGATAATAATGAGTTTTGCAACTTGCTTAACTCGAATCCTTTAGCTTTCTGCAATGATGAGCTCAAGAATGCTCAAAAATCCATTCATATCGCTCATGGGAGTCTTCCCTCAGCTTGGAACACCATATACGTTGTTATAACATGGTCCCCATAGAGAATGCTCAACAAAAAGTAGCTGCCGAGATTTCTGGAGAATCTCGAGGTTTCTGAAAAACCCTCGAAGTCTGGAAAACCCTTGAGGTCAGGAAAGCCCCCTGGTTTCTGCAAATTACTTACTTAGAAACCTTAGGAAAAACAAACGCTTTCCTTCGAACATGATCATCTTTCACCTTGGTTCGTAGGATCATCTTAGACATGTACTTTTGCCTAGCAAATCGAAATTAACATCTTTCCTCGTGCTCGATCAAACAGGCATGAACGAATTGTTCTTTCTTTCTCGACTTTTCAACCTCATGTTCCAAAATAAATAGTTCACGATGCATGGTGGAAATCTGCCCCAGCTCTGTGACACTTTCCTCCAACTTTTCGGAGCCTTCCTCCAGCTTTCCTCAAGCTTTCGAGCAATCACCCCCAGCTTTCATGGAAAGCTCGAGGCTTTATGGAAAACTGTAACGTTTCTGGAAAATAACTTCTTTATCTGAAAGTATTCAGCTTACGAAGCATTCCATCTATTTTCCTCGAGCTTTCGGACAATAGATCTTTCTCCCTCGAGCTTCGAGTTATTTATGAAGTACAATTCAAACTTTCATCAAATGCATCTTGCTCAATCAATCAACAAACCTTTCTCAAACAGATTGTTCAATTTTTTCAACATAACCAGGGTCGCCTCTGAGTAGCTATGGCCGCAGCATGCCTCTTGGAATCCATGAATCGTACAATTGCTCACAGATGAGGCTTATGGAGAGCCTCCGTAATTTATTAAGGTCTCCGGGGAATGCTCACTATTTCGAGACGGTTCCCCTCAAAAGATTGCTTGCTTAGTCTTAACCTTGTATCAAAGATTATCAGATTCTAAAGCTAGCTTGTCTTGGCCCGGGCCCTTAAGTTTGGCTAACTCTTATGCCAAGAGTAAATATCATGCTTAATCTCTCATGTTTCAGCTTATCGTACTTTGCTTTATCGTTCTTAGCTCATCATACTCAACTATTTCGTACCTTTCTGTTTCGTGCTTTTATTCCATGCCATAAATATTACTTTTGGGGCTTAGGAGATCTGCCTCTGAGTGCCTGTGGGCTCAGTTCGACTCTTGAACCCCCCCCCCCCCCCCACTCATTCTAAATGCTCTCGGAAGAGGCTTAAGAAGATTGCCTTGATAACCTTAAGGTCTCCTGGGAGGTGCTTGTGGTTTTAAGACTGCCTCCCCTTTGGGGGGGTATGCATGCCTACCCCAGTTGTATAAAGACCACCGTACTCTAGACCCTTCCCCCAACCAAATCCCTTCGTCTTGGAAGATCTTAACTTCACAAGGACACTTGATGCTATCACAAAGACCACATTAGGGTTGCCCTTCGAGCTCAATTCTAACCAATGGGGCTTGTTTGCAGTGTTGAGATGAGGTCCGCCAAAACTCTTCTCATCGACTTTGACTTATCCATATGGCGTCGTTAGGTGTGTACACTTGGGACTTAGAATGCTCAATTTTCCAGAATATGGCCAAGCCACCACTTGGGTGTTTGTTAATCTTACCACGTACGATCTGACTCCATTAAATCTAATCTCGAGGCCATACTAACCCAAGATTACTTTGAACTGTCGTGGAATTTTTCTCTGAGTGTTTTTATCTATCCATGGGAGTCATCCTCGATGCCCTAACCTCTTTCCCTTAGGATGCCTTACCTTTGTGAGAGTTAGTTAGCTTGCAGGGTCAAAGTCCTTCCCATGGGAACTAATGTCGTCTGCCCCACTCGAGCTCGATGCCTTTCATGGAGCATGATCCTGAATACATTTATCGTCATGAGTTGACTGTGATACAGTTTATGGCACTTGTGCAAATGCGATAATCAAACTAAATTTGACTGCTTCTATTCGAAACCAAACATGTAGATAAAGCAATATATCTTAGCTTCTAGTAAAATTTCTCGTGCAGTTACATATTTCATAAGGTTCCAGATCATAAAAGTAACCATTATATGAAAGCTAGACAAGTCAAAAGGCTGGTATAATCTAAAATCATTTAACACGAACACTCTGATGTCGTTTTTTTTACATGGCTAAGGAGCAAAACTAAAAGTTCAAGTTTAGGATGTCTAGCTACAACGGAACCGAAGACAAAAGCTTGATCATACCATAACAAAACTCTAAACACACTGAAGATTGACAAAAGCAGAAGTTACGCTACAAATATGTTTCAAGTGACTGAAGTTCCCCCTTGCAAACTACAGGGAATCATGTCTCGGCATCAAAAAGCAACCCTATATTATTTTACAGAGCCCCATGGACAAGTAATACTGGTACAGTAAAAGACCCTACTTCTTTTCTCGGTCATTACTTACTTTCTCGCTCTTTCCTTTATCATTTCCCTCTTTCTCATTATTAGAGTCTTTTCCATATACCTCTTCATAGTATTCTTCATCGTCATAATATTCTTCATCATCATAATATTGTTCATCTCCATCGTCATAATACTCTTCAGCACCATCATCACTAACCGCCTTACCATTTTCAAGCCGACCTGCCAACTGCTGCCCTCTTAAGCGCTCTTGAATTCGATCTCTAATGGCAGTGCCCTGAGACAATTCCAAATCATAGGGCAAGGGATAACAAAAATATCAATTAACAATATTTTGTGGTTATCGATCTATTAAATATATGGCCATCAGATTATAAAAGTGGCTTACCATTTTATGGCAACCTTCTTCAAACATCTCAAGAAATCCAGCAACCCAGCGATCAGCATTTTCCACCCATTCATTACGATGCATAGCAACAGTCTGAATCTATAATACCAAGTCAGAAATACACACCAGTCAAGGAGAGATATACAAGAACTCTAGATAAAGAGTACACTTCAGAAAACGACAAACAAATAATGATGGTTTTAGCCTTAAAGCAAGACGAAGACAATAAGAGGATAGTTTGGTCATAGACTCATAGGAACTGACGAAACTGGTACACCCTCATTTATTGTTGAGCACTAAATGCCTTGGTTCACAAAGAAGCACAAGAATTGAAAGTGATCTTGAACAGAAATCTGGAAATAGGATTAGGAAAGTTGAAATGATTAGGAATTGAAGTTAGATCGCTGATCAGGAAGGCAGTATGACTCAATGTCTATAAACGAAAACAAGAAAATCTTTGTAAATGTCTGTATGTGGGTGTCGTTCATAAAGATGTGGGATTTCTTGTTATTGAGTAGACTTCGTGAGCACAGGTCCAAACAGGGTGTACTAAAGCAAAACTTCGTTATATTTAACACTTCAATTCCCTCGTTGATGTCTAGTCGATTTGACAATCTCTTTTTTGTTACTAGGATACTAGCACACAATGAGACATACACAAAAGACAACCCTCCTTCAAGAAAAACAAGAAACAACAGCCAGCAGAAAGAGAGAAGAAAACACCGGCAGCTTCCCATGAAAAAGAAACACTCTTCATCAAAGTGCTTCATTGATCAGATATTAATTTTGCCCACTAATGGGTGATCAATCGATTCGCTATTTAAGCCTCTAGTGGTATGCTTTACATATAACAGAAGATTATAAATTACATCAGAGTGATGCAATGAAAATGCTAAAAACAAACAATGGGATCGACATACGCACTAGGCTGTTGACTAACTTGATTTCAATCTGATGGCCAATACCCCACCAAGTTCATTATCAATGAGTAAATGTTAAAAATATGCCATGTGCGTATCAACAATACAAGAAATATGAAGTAAGGTTGAAATGAAACAGCAAACAAAGAATATTTATTTTAAGTTTTCTTAAGAGAAGCTGAGGTCCAGCTTACTGTGATTTCCATCACACAACTATAGAGTTATAGAGCAAAGAAAGACTTTAATAAAGGAGAGACATACCCATCAATAAGAAAATTAAATTTTAGAAAGTGATTAGCGTAATAATATCATACAAGGTTACAAAAAAGTTCACTATTATTACTTGAGCTCACTGTGATTACGACCACTTGGCAATGCAATACGAAAGAGTAATGTGTGCCAGATCCGTTCCTCTATCCATCGAAAGTATGGCCTCACTCAAAATTCCTTAAACGTAGCAATCAGTAAATTTAGTTAACATAATTCCTGACCAAAGCGGATTTACGCATGAAAAAAGCTATATTGTGTGTCCTATCATTCAGCCTGCCCGACCTAATAACATATATCTCATCTCCCATTACATCCTGTTATATAGAAGACTGATACATGACATACCGTTTCTCCTACTTTTTCTTGATGTTCTTTCACTTTCTCCTGTAATTTCTTCAACCTCATGTTCACCCGTAATCGTTTTTCCTGTTGATAGATGAAAGCAAAAGGATTAATTCCTTCGCCATATCCAAGTCAATTGACAAAGAAAAGACAAACATATAACTAAATAGTCAGTTATATACTAAATCAGTAAAGAACATAACCAAAATCTTGCCTTCACAAAACTAACTCCAAGCTCTTTCCTTGTATATCCACGATCCAAGTTACGCAACACATACTGGTTGTAATCTTTTACAATCCTCATGATAATGTCCGATGTCGAAATCCCTTCAGTTCGCTTTGTCTCCTTGAACCTGCCAACGGCTTTGACCTATAAGACAAGAAGCACTTAACAAATTATATGCTAAAGAATGAAGATTGACGCAAAAGAAAAGTAATTTTCATCTGAAACTTACAAATTCGTATACATCCTTCCCAGCTCCACTAGTATCAGCATAACTATACAACTCGTCAAAGAGTATAAATTTTGCATGGTTAGTGTCAAGACTAAAATTAAAAATTAAAAATTAAAAATTAACTATGAAACACATACTAATGATACTATCAATATCTATAAAATTGAAGTCATACCATTTCTTATAAAGAAGGGAAGACTAAACAAAGAAACAATTTTGAAGCTAACAAAGAAATGAAGTCATACCATTTCTTATAAAGAAATGACTTGAAGTCATACTATCAAGTCATACCATTTCTTATAAAGAAGGGAAGACTAAACAAAGAAACAATTTTGAAGCTAACAAATGAGTTCTTCAGAAGTATTTAGAGTCACCATGAGGCAGCATATCATTCAAGCTGAAAAGTGAGAAATGAAAGAAAATGTACTTACGGTAGAGAATCGTGGGCAACATAGTCAATATTATGCTTGTCAAGAAATTCTTGATTGATTACCCAGGGTGCGTCAGGAATAACCTCATCCACCCACCTGCACAAATAAAAATCATTAATCATGGTTTTCACAGCAGAACTCTCAGCTATTCCATGGTATGAAAATTCCCTCACTAAACGTATATGTAGCAAAATCATACTTCTACAAAACCTCCACAAAGTCCATATAAACGGAATTGAGCATGTAAAGCAGGAGGTAAGAGAAAAGACAATACTTGCAATGGCGAAGAGATTCATATCGTTCAGATTCTGTCATGACAGTTTTCCCTTTATACTTGTGAGTTGTGGCATCATTGCAGCAACCAACGAGCAAGTAGGTGTTAGGGAACCTGAATTTCAACAATCGCAGCTTATAAGCAAAATGCAAACGGGATGTCGCATCATATCAATCTCAAAACTCGCAATAGCAAACCATAAAGATCCACACAAGTTCCAAACAAGCTTACATGACATACATATAAATCCAATAGCCTTAGCCAATGAAAAAGATTAATCACCACACACAATCTTCAATCCCGATTAAAGAAGCTAAGATTACTCATTAAGAACTAAGTAAATTTCAACAATCAGAGGAAAATAACACATACCCAGATAATCAAACACATCAAAGTTGCAAACCTTGTTAATAAAACAAAGTAAGCTTGCACAATTGGAAGTACCCAGAAATGAATATATGGAAAGTGTGTGAGTAAATACATACGATAGCTTGGCTTGTTCGAGAGAACGAGCATGGCCGAAGTGAAAGAGATCGTAGATCCCATCGGCGTAGACACGAACAAGATGATTCTCATCAGGATCGGAATTAGAGGTGGTGTGACGAGTATCTTTGGGCCCAACCTCTGCCATTGGAATCCAATAAGAAGAAGCTGAGGTTTTTGGGCTTGAGGTATTAAACGACGAACACCTTGTTGTTTCTTCAGCAGTAGTATGTATGTATTACGACCTCTGCTTCGTTCTTCTTCTTCCTTTCTCAGCTCTCATACTGTTTTCTTCGTTATTTGTATTCCCGTCCCCCCCCCCCCCCCCCCCGGTTGAACTGTACAACCTCAGAATATGCGGTAATTCCGCGTAGCGATTTTCATTTTATTTCCTTTTATCGGTTCTTTTTCCTTTCTGTGACTATAACGAAATAAATCATAAGAGCAACTCCAGCAGATCCCTTAAAAGTTAATTTTATCTATAATATGAGATTTTTGCTTTAAAATCAGCTCCAAGAGATCCCCTATCACATTAGCTATTTTAGGGATTCCCTATATTTCATGTTTTCATCCTCTATCCCCATACCTAAAGCTTAAATTTTAGGTGATGTAAAAGTCAACATTGTAATTAATTGTTTCCTAAAAGGTTGTAAATGTAATCAATTTCTAAGTTAATAAATGTTAATTATTTTTATTAACCAATCAAAACAAAGTATTTATTCATATTTAACTAAATTATGAATAATATTGTTAGAGTAAATTTTTACAAATGCTTAGCTAAAATAAGCTTGAGCTATATTTTGGAACAAAATAAAAAAAATTTAAGTGACATTGTTGGAGATGCTCTAAATCCTAAGTATTTAAGTGGAGAGGATCGGCCGATATTATTATCCACCTGATAGCCGAAATAGCAATATGTAAAGAATAGTCAAATACGCTTTTGGTTGATTAATGAACTTGTACAAATTGATTGATTTGATACTTTGAGTACTAGCTAGAGTCAAACATATATGTTTCGAATTTGTTGTACAAGATTTAGCGACATCCATGCCAACAAAATGCTAATTTTACGATTTGAATTGCTAATAATCACTCGGCGTTCGTGATAATTAATATTTTTGATTATATAAAATTGTAATCATTGAAAATTAAATAATCACCTCAAGCGGCCATAATTGTATTCACTTTATGCAACTTTTATCTCTTCGAGCATATTATGTCATATCTCATAAAGGGTAATTTAGACACTCAAATCTGATTCTTTTCTATGAATAACCTTCTCTTCAGCCTTATGTTGTTAACGAGAAGGTTAATCGCTACAAAGTGGTGGAAGAGAAAATGGTTATCGAAGGTAACCAAAGAGTTTGTGTTAAGAAGTGTCCGAATCTTTGTTTGAAGTTGGGAAAGCACGAGTTTCGTGAGGAGTTTTATGTGAGGGGGATGTGGGGGTGTGACATTATATTTTGCTTGGGAGGCCGTGGTTGCGGAGATTGAAGGATGTGAGAGTGATGAACAATGGGGAGATGGAGTATGTTTGCGACGGGGTTAGTTAGCGGCTGCAATGGAAGGTTGTGGTGAACGTGGAAGACATCATTAGCACTATAACCTCGATTGTCAATCATTTCTGGTAGAGGTAAAAGTACTTGCTGCATTGCCTTATTTGGAGAGAGAGCTTCAGTTTGTATGAATCCTATGATCAGAGATAAGAGAGAACTTGGAATTGCTTTGTCGGAGTACCTCTATGTTGTTCTTGAACTTAATTTGTAGGTTACAAGGTGTTGCCTAAGTAAATGGAATGTATGAAACTCTAGTATTTTCAAAAAACAAAAACCTTTTCTTCGACTGTTTGTGATATACACACGCAATTACACAGAATATATGCAATATGCTAAATATTTGTACAGAGATGAACTGTTTACTGGGTTTCTATTCGACTGTTCAGAAGGTTGAAAACTTGATTTAAACCAAAATGCTCGACGTTTGCATATTATGAAAATGTCTGCAAACCCTCCTGTGATAGTCTAGTCATATTCTAGCAAGGTCATATTACTCATACGCCATACCAATAAGCTAGCTAGGCAACCCCAGATCGAATACGTGATAGCCGATTTTCTCATTTTCCAGCTATATACGTACTCAAAAATATATAAATATCCCCGAATTGATAACTCTCAAGTCTTAACCCTTCCTCAATGTTCCTGGGGCCAAGATGAGCTGCAGTTCAACAGTTGTCCACAACCACATCATACATCCTGTGTCACATCCATGATATTTTGAATGACGAGCTTTTCATTGTTTCCTTTTTAGTTTCTAGCTACGTACGTACTCAAGATGAGCTACAATAATTCTATACTAACGGATCGTGGAAACTCCCTTTGGTGGACCGTGGATGCGGTGGTGATGTGATTAAAGATGCTTCTCTTCAGTTTTTTGGTGTCACTATAAGGCTAAATAAATATATTTTTTAGCAAGGTTTATTTTTTTTTTTGCTAGAAAAAGAAGAGATTATAACAACCCTTTTGGGCAACCGTTGCCTTCAAGATCAAAGAGACGAACACAAGCAACAGACGAAGAAAGAGACCGCAACCAAATTGAAGTGGAGGGGAGGAATGATCAATGCTAGCAAGTCTATCAGTAGCAAAATTAGTTTCTCTTTGCATATGTTTTTGATTTCTTTGATGATCATGTGGAGACGCCAAGGAATGGAACACTTCTGATTAAGACAATTGATGACTATAAGAGAGTCTCCCTCCACTAATAGCTTCTTGTAATTAGCATTTTTTGCATGGAGAAGACTTTCTTTGATATCTAAAGCTTCGGTAAAAGGAACATTTGTAGATTCAAAGTACTTTGCCCTAGCAGAAAGGACCACAACATAATTATCCCTCAAAATAAATCCTCCTGCAGCATGAGATCCTTTTTTGGAGATCACAAAACCATCAAAATTAATTTTAACAACATCTTGATGAGGAGGTCTCCACTTAACAACTCTAGGCATTTTCTTAGGAGCACTAGGAGAGAGGCCTAGCTTCTTGAAATTGTTCCAGGTTGAAGCCACCATGGCACAGATAGCTAGGGGATTAAAATCTTCTTGTCGAAACAACATGTTGTTTTTAGCATACTATATGTTTCAACAGATATTTAAAGCCATGGGTAAGGCCTCATGATCATAATTCTTAGTATATCACATAGTTTGTATAGTTGTTTGATCAAGTCCTCATCAACATTTAAGTTAGCAAAAGAAGACTGGTGCCAGATGATCTTAATTTTAGGGCAACTGCAAAACAGATGATTTGTAGATTCTTCTGCATTATCACAGATAAGACAGTTATTAGTGTTCAGTAAATGCATCTTCATGAGTATGTCTCTAGTTTTGAGTTTGCCTCTAATCAGAATTCAGCTGAATTTTTCTAGCTCAGGAGGAATATGAAGCTTTCAAACTTTCTCAAGGAGCTTAGCATGTTTATGCTTAGGACTATTCCCAATCAGAAGGTTTGAAGCTGACTTAAGAAAAAATTTACTTGAGGGGGCAGACCCCTAAACAAAGGTATTTTCCTGATTAGTAGTAGTAGGAGGGGGGGGGGGATATTGTTTACAGTATCATCCTCTAGAACTGCAGAATTTTGTCCTTATTCCACCAACCATTGCAAATATAGTTACCCATAGGTTCATCTTCATCAATGTAGATATTTCTTGAATGATCCAATAATTTATAAAGGGAAAAAGGAAGCGCCCAGTTTTAATTCCAAAAGTTAACAGAGAGGCCATTGCCAATGGTCCATCTCATGTCATCATTAAGAAAACTCTTGTTATCCAAAATTCCTTTCCAAGCAAAAGAGTTACCTTGTTTATATTTTTTATTTTTTTGCAAAGTTTAGTGTCATAGATACTGAAATTCTTGTTGTCACTAAGACTCTTCGGATAAGGATATTTCATCGAAAAGTACCTAAATTTTTGCCCATTTTAAATATTCATACCTCAACTTTACAAAATATCATAATCATATATACCTCAATTTCCCCGATCCAAAAATCATACATATCGTTATTTATTCTGTCATACACCGTTAATTCTTATGTTTATGAAATTATATAATTTGAAACGGATTAAGATGCAACAAGTAACGGTATGTACGATTTTTTAGATCGAGGTCAAAAATTAGGGTATAATTCTAATATTTTGTAAAATTAATTATAAATATTTAAAATGAATAAACTATTTGTTGAATTTTTCAGTCTGTTTGGTTTGATCGGGATTTTTGTGTGGCCCAAATCTTGAAATACGTTTCTAGAAATTTGCCTTATAATAACCACCAAATTTGTTTTTAGGTGGAATGTATGTGGGTTACTTAGATAAATCCCCATGTGTTGCAGAGTTTCAAGTAAGTACTTAGAGCAACTCCAGCTGATTCCCTATAAATCATTTTTTAGCTAAAATATAAAGATTTTCACTTAAAATTCACTCCATCAGCTCCCATATCTTATTAGCCAATTTAGGGATTCCCTATATTTCATGTTTTCATCCCCTATTCCTATACCGAAAATATAAATTATGGGTAACGAAACATTCAATATTGTAATTAATACTTTCCTTCTAGATTGTAAATGTAATTAATAATTATATTAATAAATAAATATTTTATTATCAACCAATCAAAACTAAGCATATGTTTAAATCTAACTACATTTTAAGTGATATTGTTGGAGTAAATTTATACAAGTGATTAGCTAAAATAGGTTTCGGCTTCATTTTTGAACAAAATAAGCAAACTTTCTGTGATATTGTTGGAGTTGCTCTTAAGAACTCTCAACCTAATTAGTGCGTGTTGTCATGTTGGGCGTTTGGCCCCCAAAATTTTCGAACTTATACATAAAAAAAGGGAATTTAGTCTGCCATTCAGTACGTATCCTATATGTAAACTGAGTACTATAATCTGCAACGTTCTTTCGTGTATAAATTGAAACATATGCACTTTTATTGGTATACTACCGTGGGTGAGAACTATGTAGGGGTGAGCAATTGGGTCCGACCGTTCGACCCGTCCTTGCACCGTCCTGACCCGTAATAGGACGAAGCGGGTTTGAATTTTAAAGTTTAGAGCCCGTACTGTCCCGACCGGTTTAAGAAAAACGGGATAGGCCTCGGGTTTATATATTTATTTGCTTAAAGTCCCGGCCCGGCCCGTAGAGAGAAAACTCACTCTGATTAACCTACTGCTACCTCACTTTCTCTAGTTTATCGCCTCCTTCCCACTGATTCTCTCTCGCTCTGCCCCAATCCCTCCACCTCTCCCCTCACTCAATCACTCTCTTTGATCTCAATCTTTGATTTTGCGACCCTTTTTTTATATTTTGAGATCGAGTTTAAGCTCGACTAACGGTTTGGTTTGAGTCAGAAGGCACTGCGGGCTATTGATTTTAGAGCAACGACGACATCCATAGAGAGAGTTTGGATGCTGAATGGTATGATAGATAGTGGGATAAGAAGAAAATCAAGGACAACACCAGAACGAACAGATCTAGCTTGAATATCATGAAATGGAGGGATAACACAATGATAGATTTGATATATGGTCTTTTTGTTATTATTGAGGAATTGACTGAGTTCCATTTGCTTTCTTTTGGCAATTGTCTGGGTTGAGATTCATACATGAAGATATAGCTTTTCTATAAGAATATATCCTCTTAATCAACATTCATCGTCTTCTATTTCCAGCAATGTTTTACAACTAGCTGAATTATTATGTGTGGACTTTAGAACAACTTCTGCTTAGTTTCATTCTTTTTCAAGTCTGAAGCACCTGAAGTAGACAAGATGGAGCTATTCAAATTTGTTGATAACAACTAAAAAAAGAAGAAGAGTGAGGATCACGTGCTCGGCCCAGCCCATCCCGAGTCCAAACGGGACAGGCCTTTACGGGTTTTCATTTTAGATTCCTATGTCCCGTCTCATCCCGTAATAATATAATGAGACGGATCAGGCTTTGTTAAAGCCTATACCGTCTCATCCCGTGCCCAGGCCTAGAAGAACTATGTATCACAATATCAATCATTATAGGGTGGCAACCATTCAGCCCTATCAATGAAAGACACATCAAGGAAAGGAGAAGCTTGACTTGCTGTGAGGCTGTGCAAACGAAGCACGGTTGTTCATATCAGCTCCAGGTCCTTTGCAGTTGTATTCTCCGAAGAACACAGTCCTGCATGCCATGCCTGCATTAATTTGCAATTTTCAATTAACTACGTTAGCTTAAATTAATTATTGAGATTAGTTTGGGAATTGAAAAACATATGATTCATATCCAAATGTTTAATTACGTACGTACTCATTGCTTGCGGCACTCCAACCTTCAGGAGCGATAATGTTAGTCATGTTGGTGTAGGCAAAACCCACTCGTGCTGAACGTCTCCAATCTCGACCTAACCAGACTCTTCCGCTCCCTGCAATGGTGCAATTCACAAACGCAAAGCCTGTTTTCTCAACTAAATACGTATTGTTTCTGCCGTGCGCTGTAATGATGCATTTATGCTCTCTGATCCCGCAGCCGCTACAGAAATTAACTGGCACAGTGGCACCTCTGTGTCATACAGTTCATCATTAATTTATGCACTATTTAATTACTGTTAACTAATCTACTAACACTCTAGGTATCATAAGGTTTAGGGTTTTACTGTTTTAGAGACATTTATCCGAAACTAATTAAATCGGCGCAACCATTTTGATCCAGAGTGATTACCTTATAAAATGACTGTTCATTGCTATAGATGAAATCAATGGTGCCCTGGATATAGCAATCCTCAAAGTAATGGCGGCCATCATCATCATGGAGGGTGTCTTCGTATCCATAGATTCCACACCGCCAAAATCCAGCTTTATCTCCCGGTACTCCAAGAGCTACAGCTTGAGCTCCTTCAACACCAACTTCTGGAGGTGGAAGAGTGTTCTAGTTATATGTTTACAAGAAAAACACTGAAACTGCTACGTACTTAATTCTACAAGTACACGTACACAATACATGATATGAAAATGTTACCATTGCTACTTCTTAATTACACATTGAAACTTATGTCTTTAGCAATGAAGTTGGCACCAGATCTGGAAACACGAACAGAGGCACTACGAGCTGTGCCACCTGATGACTTGGCCGTGTCATTCCAAGCTATTTCAGTTGATAGATACCATTCTCCTTGAAATGTTATATTTGGCTTGCTAATCACCATTTTCTCACAGTTCACAAACGTTATACACATGCATGAGAGATAAATTGACAAAAACTGAGGATGCATGTGTTGCAATGATCGACAATGTCTTACTTGTAAATGCCTTTTCTGATCAATATTACTCCTCTTTTCTGGCTATGATCTGGAACTGCATCAACAGCTGCTTGAACCTTTGCGAAGTTACAATGCTCGTTCTTATCGACGCAAAGATCATAGGAGGTTGTGCTTGTTTCCTGTAGAGGAATTTCAGGTGAGCAACCATTAGTTTCTTCTGAAGAGGTGTTGAGACTACAATAGTACGCAGAATACTTGAAAGGTGGTGAGTTTGGGCTAATGATAAGATGTTGAGATGCCAATCGAACTGCGAAAATGGCGACAAAACATGTTAAACATGTGGTTTTGGGACTCGTCATCACTAGCTACCTGGAGATCGAGTATGAGAATTTTGTGAAGGCATATGTAATTTTGGCTACTCCTTGACAATCAACAAAACACAATTGACCAGAAGATCATCAAAGAAAGAGATTGAAGATGTTGGCATCACTTGCTTATCTCTTTGGGAAAACAGGTAGTTCGTGCATCCCATAACATGGTTTTCATTTAGGATAGCAACTGTTGCACATATCCTCGTTGATCTGCTGTTATTCTGGATATATGTCCATACATAATTTCAGTCACTTAGGTGATTTCTTAGTCTGTATGCATGTGATTTTCTGAGGGATAGGTCTTCCTTAATTCAGAATACAAAAGCTTTTGTTCATGATAGTTGACTCTACAAAAAATGTAATGGTTTAGGCTCAGTTGTGACTTTTAGGAGTGTGTGATGTGCTTTACAGCCTGAACAACTTTTTGCCTTCCTCAATCTGTTTTTCACGTGCTAGCTGAACTTGTGCTTACCATTTCTAGTATATGTCTTGGAAAGTTTTGTTTCCCTCCTAAAACACTCTTTGCTTGAAATGGGAATTAGATGTTGATCTTGTATGGTGTCCTGTGAGCATGCGTTTGTCTTGCAAACTGTGAAGTGTTGGGTCAATATCTGGGACAGTTTTAGGGCTGCAATAGGGCTGCTTTATATGCTGTCGTTTCACGTGCTTTTCTGTTACCTTTGACCTCTGGTTTTGCCTTGTTTACTTGCTGTTGTTTGCTGCTATATTACATTGCCTATATATTGTGTCTAAGGCTGTTCAGAAAGTGTTGGTTGAGTGAAACAGTTTCTGGGTAGATTATTCTGTTAAGGTTACTCTTTGAAGAGCACATTTCTGTGTTGAATCTCTTCTCTCTTCTCTTCTCTTCTCTTTTCCATGTCTTTTGGTTGCTCATAACTGTGCATAATAGACATGGTTTCTCAAGCATAAAAACTGTTTTCAAAACTCATATGCATCTTTTGCATAGTGCATTCCATTGAGATAGGTATGGAGATGCTCAACCCGAAGAAGTAGAGCAAGAAGATTTAACTTAAGAGTAGTTAAGATCTCTGTTGATGCTTCTGAATATTTTCCCAAGTGTAAACACATAGTTCAAGTAATGTAGCTCTGTTAGAACTGGTAGTCAGATTAGTTATGATAGCAAACAGGTTATGTATCCCCAGAGTACGAAAGACTTGTAATTGAGTATTACTTGATAGTGGAAAGTTTTGTCCCTTAAGAGTTAGGGGCACGCAGTTTTAATCCTGGTTGTAGGATTTTTGCGTCAACAAAAACATCTTGTGTTATTCTTTACTTTCTGTTTTTACGCTTTAACACTCGTATCCTGTATTTCGGGATGGGTTTCTATTTTGCTATCCCGAGAACAGATTAAACGAAAAAGTGGTAAAAGGCCTATTCACCCCCCTATAGGACCTATATTTTGAAGTGATCGGGCTAATGGAATAAGTTTATGCACTTATATACACATAGTTAGGCAAGTTCATCACATATAATTCTCAGATTGAGAATGTGCTGAGACATAATTGACTGGAATGGTCTAGTGCACTTGCAATTGCTAATTTAAGTGTTAGCCATCCCTTTCTCTTTACAAATTTAGGATACACAAATTAAATAAAGAAAAAGTAGCTAGCTCTACCTCTTGTGACTTACATATATGGTTAATATTGACATAATTCACATAAACACATGCTCGAATATTGTATAAGAAAGCAGATACCATGTGCACGTAATGACTTATTTGCAAAACACAAGTAACCATATATATATACACAGTGGCGGATCCATGCAGTGGTGAGTTTTTGAATAATGTATAAAATTTATATGTAGTAGAACTTTAACAAATAATATCTGTAGTTCAGTTGGTTATGCTCTTACTTAACATCCATTGCCCCTCCTTATTTTACTTCATTTTTCATCTTCTTCTTCATGCCCCTTTATTGTACTCCATTTTCTCATCTTCTTCTTCTTTCCGGTTTATTTTCTGCTCGGCTTCCATTTTCTTCTCTTCTTCTTTTATACTTTTCAGCAATTTCATTGAATTTTTTTTTCTTCAATCAATCATACAAAGCTTAAAGGTTATTTTCATAACTCTGAAAAAAATTTCTCCAAACATAAATTTTTTTGTGTATATTGTAGAGGCTTTATTAACCTTAAATGGATAAAAAAAAAACAAGGTAAAATTAGCCACCTTGAGTTTTTGATCTTGGATCCGTCTCTCTCTTTATATATATATATATATATATATATACACACACACACACAACACCCTTCCACTCAGGTATACTTTTTTGGGGTCATTTTCAGGTATGAAGCATTACACCAACTTTTCAATCATATTTTACCATCTCCGCCGTTCAGATCTTAGGTCCCAATGTGTAGATCAAGCCTGTAAATTTTCAGCCAAAATGGTGATCGTTAAGGCATTTAAAACTGCAATTGAAGTTTATAAGTATGAACGATTCAGGTTTGACAAATTTGGTCCGTCCCTTGATTTAATCTAGTTCGATACCTTAGCGGTCACCATTTTGGCTAAAAATTTACAAGAATGATCTACTCATATAGATCTTATAATTAGACGACGAAGATGGTAGAATATAATCGAAAAATTGGTGTAATGCTCCACACCTGAAAATAACCAAAAAAAGATATATCTGAGTGGAATGGTGCTTTATAGAGAGAGAGAGAGTTCATTTTTGTTCACTAGGCTGTTGGATCCATATATGGACATTACAAATGTTCATATTTGAATCTAAGTAGCACCATGTCTTACTTTCTTCACGATCGATCTCTTTTATATTATCTAAATTTGCACCATGTACGTTTCCCTGTTTTACCTGCTCCAACCACTACAAATTAAATGCTTTTTCCTTTATTTTCCTCCGATCTAGCAAATAAAATGTCAGTATATTCTCCTGCTGATATATATCAATTAAGCATGCATGTATATGATCGAGTACGTAATGAGTAGACGAAGAAAGAGATAGCACTAGTGCACTACCCACTAGCTAGTAGAATTGATTCAACGTACAGATGTGTGGCCATGTAATATATTTGGGATTGTGCCAGAGATAGATCGATCATTTGCTTTACTCTGGTTTAGCTTGATCTAGAACTTTTCCTATGGCTTTCAATTTACTTTTCCTAGCTTGCATTACTTTGTGACCTATATTTCCTTGAAGAAAAAGGAATCTACCTATAATCAATATGTAAATGCTTTTAGAAATGACGAATAGTCTCACTAAAACCTCAATTGATGAATGTGATTTAAAGTTTGAGAGGTATTCATTTGTTAAATATGTTGCAATTTTAATTGTAATCCATTGGTTTAGACTGTTTAGTATATATATAAGATATACATTCAATCAAAAGAATTTACAAAGTTTATTGCAAAGAATGAATATTCAGATTTTAATTCGAAGGAACTGATTGATTAGGTCGATGAGGATGCTAGCTAGCTAGCTAGTTAGCACCAACGGGTTGTAACCAATCATTCCCATCAATGAAGGAAACATTGAGGAATGGAGAAACTTGAGTATCGTTGAGTTTCTGTACATAAGATGGCCGCATGGTCATATTAGCTCCTGGACCTGAGCAGTTGTATTCCCCATAGAATATAGTCCTGCATAACGTACATGCATGCATGTATGTAAATATATAATTTGATAGAGAAGTACTTAATTAACTTAGATTAATTACATAAGTATGAAAATTAGGGTAGTGATTTGTGTGTTGCTAATTGTTACTTACTGGTCTCTTGTTGGGTCATTGAAATCATTCCAGCCTTCTGGGGCTATGATGTCGGTCATTGTTGTGTTGATAAACACCACACGTGAGAAAGACCTCCATGCTCGACCTAACCAAACTCTTCCAGTCCCTCCAACAATGCAGTTCACAAATGCATAGCCAGTGTTCTCATTTGAAGCTCTACCATGCGCTGTAAGGGCTCCATTAATGTTTTTCACTCCCGGGGCTACTGGGTTTGCCATAGAAACCAACTGGCAATTCTGTGCAAAGATCAAACGGTTACTCACATAAGCATCCACTGCTTATAATTTGTTCTTAGTAGACATGCATTTAGAATATATAGCCTACTATTGCTTAACCTAGCTATTTGGATCGCATTTTTGCACTACAAACATTATGAAGAAATTAGGTATTAGCGTACGTGGTAAATGATTCATGCCTCTTTTTTAAAATTATGACATCTTCATGCATGAGAGGAAGAAGAGAAGTGGAATTGAAGCAGCTGCCTAGCTATGGGTTTACCTCGAACAACGACCTTGCATTGCCAAAGATGAAATCAATGGATCCCTGAATATAGCAATCCCTAAAGTAATGGCGTCCCTTATCATCATGGAGGGTGTCCTGAGCTCCAAAGAATCCACAACCCCAAAATGCAGATTGGTCTCCAGATACCCTAATCGCCACAGCTTGAGCTCCAACATCCCCAGGTTTTGGAATTGGAGCCACATTCTAGCATTACATATTATTTACTATTAGTACCTAGGTTAGTATATTAGTTGGTGCAACTAAATTCAGATTGTTGCTGACCATGAAGCTTATGTTCTTGGCAATGAAGTTGGCTCCAAAAACTTGAACAGAGCCGCTATAAAATGTGCCGTGTGATGAATTGGCCGTGTCGTTCCAGGAAATTGCTGTTGATAAATACCCTTGTCCTTGGAATGTTATATTTGGTTTGTTGCTTGGAACAATGACTTTCTCACTAATAAATCACTTCGAAAATAGATAAGAATAGAACAGAAACAAGAAGATAACAAAAATAGATCTGACATGTTAAGGAAATAGCCAGAAATGAAAGAAGAAAATACTAGCTACGTACTTATATATAGTACGTTATACTTACTAGTAAATTCCACTAGTAATCCATATTACTGTTCTGTTTTGGCTAAGAGCTGGAACTGCATCAACAGCTGCTTGAACTAATGTGAAATTGCAGCACGCGTTTCGATCAACGCATAGATAAGAAGTTGTATTAGTATCTGGAGGAGGTATTCCAGGTGGGAAGTCATCACAAATGGACACTTTTTTCGGCTTAATATCTTGCTTTTTGTGATGATGCCTGGCAATAATGCTGATGGAGTTTGGGATGAGAAGAGAAATGATAGGTGATATTGAAGGAATGGTGAGACCAAGATCTACATAGTATTTGAGGTAATGTGAGTTTGGATTAGAAAGTATGAACTGTCTAGATGCCCAAAGAACGGCAAAAATGGCAACAAACAAGGTTAGCGATATGCTTCTGAAACTCATCATTTTCTAACTGAAGCAATAGGAAAGAGGTCGAGATGAACACGAGATCGATGTTCGAAATTATTGGATTGGTTAAATAGACATGCACGTGAAGTGAAAGGATTGATGGAATGTCTTGCAAACTACCCTGTACATATATCCTAGCTAAGACAATATATATCTATCCTACCAAACATTTTCCTTATTTTTTTGTTCAACAAAGACAATTCATCATATGAATTTCATATTAATTAGTAAGCTGATGCAGATGTACAAATTAAGTACAACGCATGAAAGCAATGAAGCATGTATTAGTAAGTTCGTGAAGATGCGTATATATACAGCTCTATTTCAATGAGGTATACTTTTTTTGGTCATTTTCAGATATAAGGTATTATACAAATTTTTCGATCACATTTTAACATCTTCATCGTCCAATTATTCATGTAAATTTTTCACCGTCATTTTCAGGTATAGGACATTACTCGTATTGGTTTATATGAGTAAATCATTCATGTAAATTTTCATCCAAAATTGTGATCGTTAAGGTATCGAACTAGGTTAAATCAAGGAATTGACAAAATTTGTCAAACATGAACCGTTCATACTTATAAACTTCAATTGCAGTTTTGAATACCTTAACGATCACCATTTTGGCTGAAAATTTACAGGCTTGATCTACACATTAGGACATAAGATCTGAACAATAGAGATGGTAAAATATGTTTAAAAAGTTAGTATAATTTCTTATACCTGAAAATAACTCAAAAAAAGAAATACCTTAATGAAAAGATGTTGTACATATATACAACTGTACAAAGTACAAAGCATGTCATTAAGCTGATGAGTTTGTACATATTAACTTCATCAGTACAAAACATGTTTGTATCACTAACAATTCAATGTATTTCATATTAGGGTTCAAACTAATACATGGTTTCATTAGTAGTTTTCTTATTTCGTGCAAAAGTCAGTTCAAATTACTTTGAATAAAATTGGAATTAATGATGGTACCTATACTATAACTTCAAATTACTTCGCTAATGTTTGAATACCAGAACCAAAACCAGAGGACCCCAATATTAATGTTTTTATTTTTATACTGACGTATATATTTGTCACCTTCATGTGGACAATTGTTTATCTAGCTTAAGTTTCAACTACTTTCCTTTTGTGGGTTGGATATAACTTATAAGCAAGGCAGACTCGAAAAGCACATATTACAAAATATATAGAGGAGGGTTTAAGGGGGGTCTTTGGAATTATATAAATTAACAATGACAATTTCAAGATGGGTTTTCTTGCCAAAAAAAATATAGCAAGATTATCCATACACATATATATAATTTCTATGCAGACTGATGTTTCGCTTTCAAAAATTTGAGCAAAGCTTCGATTTTCACACAATTGACAAAACTACTCAACTACTGTAACCATTTAATGTATAAATTACTCACTCAAAAAATGTATAGATTACTATTCGGGATCTTGATTAGAAAAAATCATTCCCATCGAATGTGATTTGACCGTTTGATCGACACATTAAATATTTGACTTATATTGTTCGTCTGATATAGCTTAAAAGTTGAATGAGACGATCAAATTGTCAAATCATTCCCGATTGGTTGATTTTTTTCTAAACATGATCCTTAAACAATAAGTTGCACGATGAATGGTTAAATGAGCGAGTAACTTTGTCAATCTTATAAAAAGCGAAGCTTCGCTTTGTTTCTCCAAAGTAGAGCTTTGCTCTCACTCTGGATATGGACGTAATAGAAAATGGCTTAGTAGAAAAGTATAAACAAAAGTGTTTATGGTAGAATACAAAGTTTTTATTCATTCCCGAATTAGGTATATATACAGCTTTATAAGGCATATTCCTAATAAGAAGGAATATCTACAATAAAAAATAAACCAATTCTAATTACAATAGTAATCTAGAATATCTACAGTATCAATACTTTACAAAACTCCCCCTCAAGTTGACGCGTAGATGTCAACCATGCCCAATTTGACCAACTATTTACTAAAGACTTCGACTGTCATTTAGTAAGAACATCAGCTAACTGTTCCTCAGACGACACAAAGGAAAACCAAATAATCTTCTTGTCAAGGTTATCCCTCAAGAAATGTCTATCCACCTCCACATGTTTGGTTCTATCATGTTGTACTAGATTGTGAGCGATCTCCACAGCAGTTATATTATCACAATGCAAATCCATAAGTTTATGAAGTCTGAAACCTAACTCTATCAACACATTCTTAATTCACAATAATTCACACACCTCATTTGCTATTCCACGGTATTCAGGCTCCGGACTAGAACGAGCAATTACATTTTGCTTCTTACTGTGCCAAGTTACCAAACTTCCACCAATAAAAGTAAAATAACCAAAAGTAGATACCCTATTAGTATGATCATCAGCCCAGTCTACATTACTATAGCCTGAAACACACACCTTACCAATGTAGCCAGAAATACACAATTCGCTGTTTCTTGTAAATAACAAACCCTTACTAGGTGTGCCCTGCAGATACCTAAGAATACATAATACTACACTCATATGATCTACTCCAAGATTAGGAATAAACTGACTCATCACACTAACAACATATGCAATATCTGGTCTAGTATGTGATAAATAAATAAGTCTCTCAACTAAACGTTGATACATGCCCTTATTTGTTGGAACTTGATTTAGAAGAAGTTCTAACCTGTGATTCTGCTCAATAGGAGTGGCAGCAGGTTTACAGTCCAACAATCCAGTTTCAGCAAGAAGATCAAAAACATACTTCCTTTGGGACAATGTAATCCCTTCCTTGGATCTTGCGACTTCAATTCCTAAGTACTTCAAATCACCCAGATCTTTCATGTCAAACTCCTGTGACAGCTGCTTTTGGAGGCTTGTCATCTCACATGGGTCATCTCATGTAACCATCATATCATCAACATACACAATTAAGGTTGTAGTCTTACCATCCTTGCGCTTCACAAATAAGGTGTGATCAGAGTTACACTGACGATACCCAAACTTCTTCATTGCCTTGGAGAAACGTCCAAACCACGCTCTAGGTGATTGCTTAAAACCATGCAGAGACTTCTTCAAATGACATACTTTTCCCTCATTGTCTGGTTTGCAATTAATTATGGGTGGAGTGTCCATGTATACTTCTTCTTCTAAGTCACCATTCAAGAAAAAGTTCTTCACATCAAATTGACGTAGAGGCCAATCATAACTAGCTGCAAGGGCAATAAGGATTCGTACAGTATTAATTTTTGCAACAAGTATAAAAATCAACTAGTAGTCAACTTCATACTTCTGGGTATAACCTTTGGCAACCAGTCTAGCCTTGTAGGGATCAATGCACCCATTAGCTCTACGTTTTACAGTAAATACCCGGCGATATCCAACCGTCTTCTTACCAGGTGGCATAGGGACCATATCTCAAGTTTCATTCTTTTGCAAGGCTTCTAATTCCTCATTCATATCTTGTTTTCACTTGGGATCTGCCAAATCATCATGTACATTACTAAGAAAAGATATTGAAGATAATTGATTAACAACAAGTGCATGAGATTCAGACAACATATGGTGGGAGATATAGTTGGCAATATAGTATTTGGCTTTGACATCTATCGTAGGCTCATATTGTTGCTTAGAATTTTTTTAGTAACACGATTAAATTTACGTACTTCAGGTGGAACACTCTGAATGGAGATCTCAGTTGGTGATGTAGACAGGGGAATAAAAAGTCAAGTACTATGTTGATGCAGGTTTTCATTGGCATGAGAGGAATTCGGTTCCTCTAATATGGGGTCTTTGATGCATCGAGAAATACCATTTGATGCATCGAGGTAGTCTCTCGAGTTTTCACTTCTCAAACTCTTCGATGGATCGAAGGTCTGGTTCGATCCATCGAAGCCATCCCTCGGGTCTTCACTAGTCTGATCCTTTGATTGAGCGAGAGGGTCTTTCGATCCATCGAAAGCACCTTTGTGGTCCTCCGTCAGAGATATGCTAGAACCCCCAAGTCTCGACTCCAATTATTCAAGCTCTTCGAATTCCGGCAAATTCAAAGTATTTCCTTCACATCCGTTTATCTTCCTCTGAAGGGAAGACTCTGACACTCCCCATAAGTTAAAAGATTCAGATTCCTAAGAGGAGACATCAAGAGAAATATTAGTGTTCTTGGTGAGAGGATCATAACATCGATAACCTTTCTAAAAATCTGCATAGCCAATGAAGATGCACTTTAAGACATAGGGATCAAGCTTGCCTCTCAATTCTTTATTCATATAAACATACATAGTGCACCCAAAGACTATAGGTTCTAAATTAGGGAGAGAATGGACATTCATCATCTCATGAAGCTTATGGTATGGAGTTTGAAGCTAAATGACATGGGACAGAGTACGATTGATCAAATAAGTAGCAAAAGTAACAGCCGTACCCCTATAAGAACGAGGGACATTCATACCAAACAAAGGGGAACGAACAACCTCTAACAAAGTCTTATTCATATGTTCTGCCAAGTTTTAGGACCATAATTATGTGCCTATTACGCTCCTAACTTTATGCTTATAACTTGTTTTCTATAAATAAAGCATTGTTCTTATGACGTTTTCTATTCTTGCTAGGAAATGTGGAGTTATCTTGGAATGCATTAAATATGAAGAATAATGTACTTATTGGAGAAGACGTATACATTTCCGATGTCACGAGAGAATTTGGAGCAACTTTGAGAAATTGACGAAATAGCTTTACCGAAAGTTGTCCGGAACCTGCTGAAATTTGCCATAGTAGCCCAACCCATCTTGGCCAACCCAATCACATGGAGTTCAGCCCAATGGAGGTCTATTCAGCCCATTTATGCTTACCAATCTGATTTAGAGAGAAATAAAAGAAGTTGGACTACATGATGTCACTATTTTAGAGCTTAGCTTTCCAAAGCCTAAAATAGTGGATCATGGTCTCCCTAATTCAAAGCTAACCCTTAGATCTTCCACCTCCTCTTTTATTATCATCCTAGGGTTGAAATTGAGCCTCCCAAATCAATCAAATTCGAGCTCCTCTCTCCCCACTCACATAACTCACCTCATTCTTAGATTTTCCATAGTTTTATACTCTCTCTAGACCTCTTATCCTTATACCAACCCTCTAGCACTCTGTTCTACCTGTCCTCCTCCATGTCTAGGCTAAAATACCTCTATAACCACCACTACTGGAGACCTAGCTCTTCCCTCTCTTGGTTAGAGTGGAATCTTATCACCATATCACTACCACTTTGGCTTAGTTTGGGTATTCCTCCTCTCATCCTCACCCCCTAGGGTTTGGCTAAACTTTTAGAGTTCAAAGAAGTGGAAAATAATCCCTCTTTCCCTTCCTTCTTGAAATCCTAAGGGTTTACCTTACCACCTTTTGAAGACTTGGTGCTTGTTGAAGAAAATAAGTGAAGCTAGAAGGCTTGGAGTCACTTGGTGAAGCTTTGGCTACGGGACCCTTGGTTATTTCTACTCTCTTCATACTTTAAGCGTGTATCAACTCTTGTATTTAGTTATCTGTGGTGAGTAGTTTTATTTGGGAGGCTAGCGTTAGAACCCTAGCCATGTGATGAACAAATGATGTCTTGGATTATGTATGAGTTTTGGTTTTAGTGTATGTTGTGTGATGTGAATGAGCAATTGTGTGATTGTGGATGTTTATTGTGCTTGAGATTCATGTCTAGTTCACTTATGTTTGTGTTGACTCTAGCTAAGTTAATGTATGTGTAAAGAGACTAAAAATGGTCATTAATTGAATTAGCTACTCACTTAATACTAGATGAGCATGTAAACATGATTATGGTATTTTGTAAGAGGTTTACCTTGAGACTTGGTTTCCATGGACTAAAGCTTATTTGAGTCTCAATAAACTTGAGGGACTCTAGTCAAACACACATTAAATCCAAAAGGTTATTTCTTCTTTTACGAGCGTCGTTGTTTCTGCGTTCTTCATCTACATCTGCTGCTAAACTTACTTCTTCCCCTCCATGGTAGGTAATTTGTGTACTACTAACTCTGGAGAAAGTTCTGGCATATCCTCAAACTTTTCTGCAAAGCACTCTTTATATTCCACTAATAACTCAAAGGGCGTCTTTCTTTTCATAGGCTCTAAAAAAGTACTAATGACCACTTCCATTGGCTCATTCGTTGTTCTCAGGTTGATCTTCTCGGTGGGATCTTTTACTTTAGGTGGAGTATCATCTAAAGTTGTTAGAGATAGCTGGATGATCTCTTCCTCTTCATTGATTCCTTGTTGTACGTCTTCATATATGCATTCTGTCGATGTAACTATGGGCAGACAATCATAGGCCTGCTTCTCTATCATATACGTTTGCAACCTTTCACATAGAGAAGTGCAAGCCTCTGCTTCCAACTCTTTGGAAGGTCGTATTATCATTGATGGCTTTGAGAGGTTAGTTCAAGGAAACATGGACGTACCTTATCATTTTTTGCTTGCACTATTCCCCACTGAGCTAGTTTAGAGGCCGTTACGCCAACCGTTCGGCCTTTGTCATCAATGCCACATGCCTCCAATGGTCTCAAGGTTCCATTGTAGTAATTGGCATCCAAAGCATTCGCAGAGACAGAATATGGTCTTGGATCCATAGTGATCATATGTGATTCCTCAGTCTCCATATTCCAAAGCAAAAGTTACTGATGAAGCGATTGAGGGACGCAGTAACTCATGTGTATCCAATCTCTTCCTAATCGCACTATAAGGTACATTGCAATCTAGCACGAATAAGGTATGAATAGCTTCTGCAGGACCAACTTTGACTTTTATGAATAATAACCCGAGGGTCTGCGAAACTGTCCCTGCAAAATTTCTATTGGTCATGGACGTAGCTTGTATAGAGGACCTAGAAATACCAAGCAAAGTCATCGCCCGCGTAGTCAAAATGTTTACTGCTGCTCCGGTGTCAACCATGATCTTGCTGAGATGGATGCCCCCATATTCGCTGTAATGTATAGTGGTCTCATGTGTGAAGCCATATTCGCAGTAGGTTTGGAGAACATCGTATGCGATTTTCACAACGCTGGCTCTATTGTTTGAACCACCTTGTCATCTTTCTCCTGTTCTGCGAGGATGACTCTCTTCACTGTTTCGCTTACTAAAGCCACTTACTTAGCTTCTACTGGCTTTGTGAACAGAGTTGGTAATACATACATCATTCTAACATGAATGTCCATTAATTCCTCTTCTTCATAATCCACCAACTCCTCATCGTCGTTGTCCTCTGCTACCTCATTCGTGGTTGATGCGCATGCTACACATTCTGGCTCCACTGTTATGATAGGCTCTTGAACCTCAAATTTAGGTCCTTCGGACTTCTGATTAAGTAATACCCCTATCTCTTTTTTGGCTTCAATATTTGAATCGAGGATTTAACTTTTTCTATTCCTTAATGATCAAGGGCTTGGGACACAATCTAAGTACTGGCCTCTTGCTATCTTCAACTACTGTCCCGGTCTTCTTTTGAATTCGCTCCACGGATGACCTCCGTACTGATGTTTCCTCCATCTCGATTACTTTTCTTTGTCTTTTTGGCATTCGCTGCCTCTCAGAGATTGCTTCAGTCTCACTGATTTTGGAGAAAACACTTGGATGAGCTGTTGTGCTTTTTGGTCTATCAGACTTCTTATCAAAAGTGATTACCGGGTTAGCTGCAAGTATGTTCATTCTCATTTTGATATGTTCTAGAGATTCCAGTAGCTGGTTTGGCTTTATTAATCCTTTGTCTAAAGCCTCCAAAGTCCTTTTTGCTGAGCCAAACTGTCTCTGCAGCTTTCTCTTCCTTGTAGGAGTAATTTCCATAGGTTTTCCTCCTGCCTTCATGTACCAAACATCTTCTTTGATGATGGACCTGCTTACGGGTGGGATGTAAAGTTTGAAGTCCTCATTGGGGACTCGTTGTACACCTTTGGTTAACTTAGACTTCTTTCCTTCTCTTTGCCACCTTCTATATAAATTCGAGTCTTTTGGAGCTCCCATTATTACCTTCGGGCTGGATAGTTGAAATTTCTCAGGAGGAGAACTGATTTGTGGACCTGCTTGCACAGCCTCTATAAACTCATCATAAGTCATCTTCAATCCACACTCTGTCTTGCATCGTGTGCAAAGGACAACGGGAGTTGCTTCAACCATAACCTCTTTATGTTTCCCCTTTAGGTCTTCTACCTTTTTGCTGTCAGATGCAGCTGCTTCGATAGTACCCCTAAGGTCCAGAGTTTGTTTTCTTGCTCCGCCCCTTCATGACACCTCTAAGGTTCCTAGCATGAACGAACCAGTGCTGAAATCCTCCTCGTATGCATCTGGCACTACGATTTTTCTTTCATCAATCCACTGTTGGATCTGCTTCTGAAGTTCTTGGCATTGATCTGTGTCATGTGTCCAATCATGGTAGAATATGCAGTATGAGTTTCTAGTTACCCTTTGCTTGTCTGGTGCTGGATTGAAAGGTACTGCTACAATTCCCTCACGTATGAGGTCGTCCAAGATCTCTACCTCTTTGTCAACGCGGAAGGTATTCACAATGCTTGATTGTAACAAATCAATAATGCTTACGAAATTTTCAGCAAACAGTTGATGATCTAATAGGGAAATCTGAGGCGGTGCATTTATTGCAATTATTCCCTTATTGATCCACTTTTGGATGTGGACTTTCAACTTCACATAATCCTTATTAGTGTGGTTGTTCCACATGTTATGGAACTTACAATACTTCTTACCCTTTAGCTATTCCACTGTTGGGTGTGCACCAAAATCTGTCTTGGTTGATTTCTCATCTAACAAGTCATCCAGAATCTCGTGTGTTGCATTCACATCAAAAGTATATGATTCAAATTCTGGTTTGGTGAATGCGCTTGTTAATACTCGCACCGGTCCCTTGGTAGGCATTACCTTCTTAGATTTGATTAGATACTTGGCTCTTAACTCTACTCCAGCCATTGTTGTATCTATATCTTCAGACTCATCAGACTCTTCTTCAAGGTAAGTCACAACGACTGTCTTATGTTGTTCTCTATGATACGGAGCCCTTGCATGATAGGTACCCCTAAACGCACTGCGTCTGTTGTCAGCCTCTTGGTACGCTGTATAAGTTTGAACTACTACCTCTATGAGTGTATTCAAGGAAGTAAACTTCATGTCCAAATACTTGGTTTGCAATCATTCTTCCAAGCCCCCTACTGCAATATCCACCAATTCCTTTACAGCACATGAAGTTTTGCTCTTGGTGTATGCCGTTTTGAACCTGTGTAGGTACGCCTCTGGGGATTCATTAGGCATCTAAGCAATTTGGCATAGCTTTCCCAACTTAACTGTAGGTTTTGCTCCACCAAAATACTCAGTGAATAATCTTTCCATCATACCCCAATTGAGCACTGAAGCCTGTGGCAAATTGGTATACCAATGTAATGCAGCTTCCGACAATGAAGATGTGAATACCCTAAGCTTGAATTCACCAAGAGTCCCCCATGGGCCGCATTGAGCTCTGAATTGCACCATGTGGGTGGCGACTGACTCTAATCCTTCCTCACTGAACTGAGTAAAGGAAATATGTCGATAACCCTTTGGCCACTTCCAATCACGTGGTGGCGGACCTAGAGGATCGCTGTATGTATCAGCCACTCTGGCTGTAACAGGCCACCTTTGTGCAATTATTACCTTGATCTGCTCTTCTAGTTCGAGTTCTAGTAGGGGAAGAAGAGGCTTTGGATGCTTAAATTCTTCATCATCCTTTAGCTTTTCATCCTCCCTCACTCTTCTTCATGGTTATGTATAATTGGCATAATGTCCAACCGTGTTGTTATAGCGGTTAAGCTCTCAATCATTGTTTCTGTTAGAGCAATGATCGAGTTTGATAGGCTATCAAACTTTGCACTATATAATTGGCGGTCTCCTTGCATGGAAGCCCGCATATCTTCCACTTTTGCTGTGAATCGTGCGACTGATTGGTCACTTTCGCTAATTGCTTGGAGGATGTGGTCTAGTTGACCATCAATGTGTTGATCTCTTTCCATGACGTAGTCACGGTAAGCTGCTGAATTAAGAGCTTTAATCTCGGCTACTGGCTTGTTTTGAAGGCCATTACTGCTCCAAATCGTTGTATGACTTCCTCGCTGCTTAGACCCCGGCAACTAGCTAAGTTATGTTCTTGAAAGTTAGGTGACGGGTGTTTGTAGCAGCTAGAAAACTTTCTTCTATACTGATTCTCAATGATTACTATTGAGAGACACTAAACTTGAGTCCCACTAGGCGTGCCAAAATGTTTGGCTTGATTTTCTCCAATCAGGTCGATGTGATGAAGAATATCACAAACTGTCTCTTTTAGTTGCGTTGAGCATGCTTGCGTGTCACTGTCGAGGGGAGAATGTAGTTTTTGTGATTTTGTGCTGCGATGTCTTTGCTTCTTTATAAACGATTGGAGCGAGGAGAGCACTAACCTCGCTCGTTGAGTTCTACCTACCTAAGTTATTTCAAGACTTAGGTTTCGTGTCTCTTCGCTGAGCTACAAAGAATCGATACTTTACACGCAGTGCGAATATAAAGCAGAGAAATATTTTAAGGCGAGTGTTGAGAACACTAGATAAGGTGACTTCTTGAATCCTTGGAACCCCTACGCTCCGTCAGATGAACCAGACTCCTCTGATCGCCGTTGTCGGTTTGGTAGCTAAAGTGAACCTTTGAATCTCCACGCTCGATCGGGTGAACAAGATCCTGAGTTCGCTGTCGCTGGGTTGGGTGACCTCGTAAACCGCAGGAATCTCTATACTCTGTTGGATGAACCAAACTCTTTTGATTGCTGTTGTCGTTGTTTACTCATTGAGAGTAATGAATTGCTTGTATGCAGATTCGTGTATGTGTATGTATGTCAATTTGCTTGGATTGATCTATTTATAGAGATTGGTGCTCTTCTTCTCTGATCGCTCAAGTAAACATTTTGGACTAAGAAACTAAGGATGTATCTGTTGTAAATCTTCCTAGTTTGCCTAAGAATCTTGTATGTGATATTTTTTTCCAGATTCGCAGCAATCCTTCGTGGGGTACAGAGGTCGACCTATATTCTTCTTGACCCATAATATGTAATAAAATGTGGAAGATTATTTTGGGCCAAACACTAATCTATCTCCAAAGAGAAAGAAGATCATTAAGGAAAAAAGGGATCAACATGGGAAACGTGAGGCTGTCGCTACTGGAAAGCAAATGTTTGCTGCTTTGGCTAGAAGACAGTGGCAACAGGAGACTCAGACCGGTCGTCGGTATCATTGGAGTCATCGTGGAAGAGTTAATTTTTACAGCAATCTGCTTCCAGCTGTGCGCCACCAAAGCTGAAACAAAGATGGACCGCTAATCATTATCAAAGCAAAGAGGTTAAGGAGCTTGCACAGAAAGAACCTAGGAAGAAGCTATTACTACTGCGCATGCAATCATGCTATCTGGTATCTAGTACTATCACTGACGGTAGCATGCCTCGTATAACTGTTATTTCAATCTGGGACTCAACCCCGCAGGCCCGCCCGCAAGCTAATCAAACTCCAAAGCTATTGGGCATTTAAAATATGTCCTCGATCTGTTATGTACTATTATGATGTGTATGCAATGCAAGTTTTTAATTACCAACATAATAATGCAGTGATTCAAGTTTTAAAAAATTAAAACGAAATGATTTTAACCAACTATTTTTTTTTAGAACTCGAAAATTCATTCAGTGGTAAGTCAAGTACAATATTTGTTTAGCGCATCTAACAAGAAAGAAGATGCTGTATGAAACAACTTAAGAAAATGAGACTGGTGGAGAGCCCATTTGGCTAAGGTATGAGCGACATTATTGGCTTCCCTTGGAACATGCACAAAAGTTGAATTCGATGAGTGGTCTAGAAGAGTGGCAACATCCTCACAAACATCTCAAGGGGTTGACGACCAGCTTTAAGGGATTTCCTACTGACAAAAACATAGTGCTCATGTCAAGCCAGAGTATGGAGCCATATAGTTTAGCACCCAAAATTAAGGTTGTTCCATACTTTATCATTACGCCCCTTCCAGATGAACCAGATGAAGGTAATCAAACGCCCAAAATTCTCAACAGAAAGATGCTTACAACACTCTTGCAATCAGTCGAATAAATTCACTGAAGCCATTCTCACTCTCGAGGTGATAGATCTGGTCAGAAACTCGGCGTACCGGCAATCTCGAAATAGGTGTAATTCTTTCTCGGGGGTCGAGTTACATAATGGCCACTTTAGAGGAACATTCACCATCTTAGATCTCAGTCGGGAATTCAATTGTAGATAGCCTTTTGTTGCTTTCTAAGTACACATCTTAGCAGCTGGGGTAGATTGTTGATTCCACAGAGATTTCTAGAAACTAGACTGATCCTGTGGAATATGGGCAGCCTAATTGGGTAAGACTATAGTGTCTCGGGCAATAAGGCATTACTTACCTTAAAGATTCCACGGGTTGTGTGGTGCTAGATTAATCAATCCTTACATTGATGTTGATTTAGAGGAATCTGCCGTGCCAGGGCCACATCTTCCGGGTCAAGATAACTCTCCATAAGGGGGACACTGCATGTTCTGTCAAGTTGAATGAATTGGGAAATATAGCGGATAGTTGCTGGACTCCTTAACGAAGCAATATGTCAAAATTGACCAGGGTGGGATAACCAATTGTCTTCCAAAATTGTTGTAGAGGAACCATCATCAACCTATCAACGAGCCCCACCGTCCACAACATGCCTAACAGCTAAAAGGCTATGCCACGTATAGGAAGGAGCGGCACTCGTAGTTTCTTCCCAGATAGAACAAGAATGAAAATAATGAGCTATGTAAATCTGACACACCAATGACTCCGGGTTCTGAAGAATAAGACAAAATTGTTTAGCAAACATTGCCAGATTAAAGGCATACAAATTCTGAAAGCCCAACCCTCCTTGATCCTTAGGCCGACACATACTATCCCAGGTGCACCAATATATCTTTTGTTTATCAGCTTTATCCCCCCAATAGAAATCAACACACATCTATTGTAACTCATTGCAAAATTTCTTTGGTAATAAGTAGCAATTCATTGTATAATTAGGAAGGGTTTGTGCCACAACCTTGAGAAAGATGTCCTTTCCAGCAGTACTCAGGAGGGAACCTTTCCAACTGGCTAGTCTATTCCGCAACTTATCTTTAATATAGGCAAACATCATCTTCTTACTGCGCCCCACATGAGTCGACATCCCAAGATATTTATCATGAAATGGAACTAATTCCATTCCAAAATTCCTGCTAGATCCACTTGATCGCCTTAAGACAGATTCCGACTATAGCACACACTATTCTTGTTGTAGTTTATCGACTGGCATGATGCATGCTCATAAGTTTGCAGGAGCTCTTTCACCTTATAGCATGCCTATCTCGACGCATGATCTAATCATTTTATGCTCGATTCTTAATATATTTCTCTATGCATTTGGATAAGTTATAACCTGAGTATTCTTATTTATAACTTCTTTTTATTGTTTTAGGTCAAAAATAAATAAAGAAGAATAAATGAGGCAAAAATGAGCTCAAAAAGAGACATGGAAGAAGTTACTAGAATACGGAGGTAAAATGAGAAGAAATGGTCCAATAAATAGTCTTCAAATGGTCACCAAAATGGTGTATAAAATGGTTTCCCAAATGATGTCAAGAATTAGTAACCAAATGACAAATGATGCAAATGAAGATTGAAGACATTTCTCCTACTCGAACTCTAAAAGTTGGTGGACGGGTCAAGCATTTGGGCCGACTCAAAAGGAAGATTAGCCCAATTTGAAGCACAATTTTTTTTTACCAAACTTGAAAATTCGGCCAAAATCTCTTGGAAAAGAAGTAAGACGAGATAAAGAAAGAAGAAGATATCCCTACTCCTAATAGGAAGAGGAAAATCAAGCTACAGACATGTAACTTCAAAGGAGCACCGAGAATGTTCCAAAGTCCAAACATAGTCATGTGATAACTCTCTGAAAATATCTTGAAATCTTCTTTCCAATGAGTCCAAGATCATAATTTTTGGAGGTCTACAACTCTGGAAAAGTTCGATTCTTTGAAGACTGCTAGATTTACCCGATTGGAGTAGAGAAACCTAGTTTTGAGAGGAAAATCTCTATTCTTGGTCTATATAAGCAAGGCTTGACTTCTCCATTATGAATCTCTCATATTCAAAGCCAAATCTTTATCCAAACATCTCTCCCTCTCATAGCTAGTCAAAAATCTCTCTAAGGCCGAAGCATTACCCTCCACGGATCAAGTTCATAGGCGCTCTTCATTCTTGTTCTTGAGAATCATCACTTAAGTGTCGTAGTGCTCTTCATAGACTCCAAAAGTGTAGCCATAAACCTTCTACTTCATCTTCTTCCTTGTATTGATTTCGGTTTAAACATGATTGGATTTCAGTTTGACAAAAGGCTTTATGTTTTGGATTTGCTTTGATATCTTCCATGTGTTCTTAGTTTTCAGCCTTTAATTCCTTTGCTTGTTTGTTTGCTTAAAGCTTCATAACATGTTTAGGATGATATGTTCTTCGTTCCTCTCTTTTACATGTTTTGCATGATATTTAGAACTTAAGGTGTTGCACTCTTTGTTTACAATCGTAATAAGCATGTGTATGTGTTTTTGGTTCAAACTATGAATTTCGTTGACAATAAGTAATAAAGAAGCATGAAATAGGTTAGGTAACTTAGATGAGATGAAATCTGGTTTGCAAGCATGTTTAGAATTCTTGGGTTCTTGTTTATTTTTGCTTGTCTATGAGTGAAGCTTGATAGAAAACTAGGTTTTCTGATTTTGTTTCCTACCATTTTTTGCTTTTGATTTCGTAGATAATAAACCAAACTTTAAAATCCCTCATACCTTTAATTTTATGTTTAAAACATTGTAATGCATGTACCCTCAATCCTCGGTTATAATGATTCTTACTTATCAATGCTACAATTACAAAGAAGAATTTTTGATTGTTACGTATGAACTATGTTTTAAGTGTTAAATTTGATGCTTAGTTTTAGCGTTATCAACACCATTGAGAATATGAAATTGTCATCAGCAAACACTAAATGATGTAATTTCGGAGCTCTTGTACATACCTTTGTACCTTGAAGTTCTCTGGCATTATGAGCTTGTTGAATATAATCTGACATCCCCGAAGTGCACAGCAGGAATAAGTAGGGTAACATAGGATCTCCTTGACGGAGGCCACGTGTGGGGGTGAGTCTGCCTCTAGGGGAGCCATTGATAATCACCGAGTACTTGACTGTTCACACACAGGTCATGAGGTTTGCCAACTGTACCAGGAATCTCATACGCAACATTACTACCTCAAAGAAATTTCATTTCAATCTATCATAGTCCTTACTAACATCTAGCTTCAGAGCCATCTGCCTGGAATCACCTTTTGTCTTGGTCCACAAATGGTGAGCCACTTCATTAGCAACTAGTTTATTATCAGTAATTAACCGACCTAGGACAAAAGCGCTCTGGCACAGAACTATGATCTGACTCATAATTGGTTTCAACCTATTTGCTAAAACTTTTATACAGATCTTGAAGATAACATTACATAGAACAATAGGTCGATAATCCGCCACCTTTGTGGGATTTTGGACTTTCGGGATCAAGCAAATATGAGTAAAATGAAGACGTTGTAGAAGCTGACCTATAGAGAGGAATTCCTTGACGTTAGCTATGATGTCTGGTCCAACCACCTCCCAGTACTTTTGATAAAATAGTGGAGGCATTCCGTCCCGTCCAGGTGCTTTATGAGCGCCCATATGGAATAAAGCTGCCTTGATTTCCTCATCTGTATAGTTCACTAAAAACTGTAGCGTCACGTCCTCCGTAATAATCGAAGACAAAGAAGTAAGAATGAGATTATTTGATCTTGGATAATGTTGCCAGAAGTAAATAATGTTTGATAATAGCCAATAACGACCGACTCTAACCCCTGAAGGGGTATCTTGCCAATTACCGTCATCATCGAAAAAGTCCCCGAATACAGTTCTTCTTTTTCCTATTGGAAGCTCGCATATGAAGATACTTAGTATTCTCATTCCCATATTGTAGCCACCAATTCTTCGAACGCTGCTCCTAGTAGGTAGCTTCTTGCTGGAGAAGGACTTTATGTCTGGCATAAAGATCCTTCCTCCTCGAAACATCCACAGGGTTAAAGGACTTGTTGAGAAACTCTCCCACTTCATGCTGACGTAACTCCAATTCTTGTTTCCAGTTCTCAAAGACCTCCTGTGACCAAGTTTTCATACCCATCCTCTCGTTAGGCACCTGACTAACAAAATTGTTTTGAATATGGCTTAGTGCAGAATCAAGAGGTGTATCTTGCCAATCTATCACTGCATCTATACAAGTTTCATCATCCGCCACCATGGCTTCAAAGCAAAAGAAGTGTTGTCGACCCAAGAATCGGATTTCCTTTTCCTCCCTCACTAGGACAAAATTAGGAACATGGTTCGAGCCTATAGGTAACAAGTTCACCACTTGGGTTGACCTAAATTGTTGCCTCCACGCAGACATGGCAAAACCCTTATCTAGCCGACACCGATTAGTGGAAGCCTGCCATGTAAATTGCCCCCTGTGTAGCCGAGGTCTTCTAGGGCACAATCATCCATACATTGAATCATGTCAGTCATCTGTCATTCGGGCCACAGCGGACCGCCAGATTTCTCAATCTATCGCATAATTTCATTAAGGTCCCCAACCACACACCAAACATCAGAAACGACTTGCTCCGATAAAGTACGAAGTAGATCCCACGTTTGGTGTCTAGACATCACACAAGGGTTATCATAAACACTTGTCAGTCACCACGATCTTCCCCTACCTGCTGGCATACGAATATCGGCACCCATAATCCATGTTGAATGATCCTGGAGGTATACATCAATGTCATCTGCCCATAATTGCATCAAACCACCTGCAGATGTGTCGGAACAGGGAACAAACTCGTCATTTCGAAACCCTAGCCTGGATCGTATTTGCTCAAATCTAGTCTTACATTTACATTTCAATTCTTGGAGGAAAATGATACCTGGCTTTTTCACCATGATGAGCTATCGAAGGGTGTCGATTTTGGCTTTAGAACCCGACCCCTGCATATTCCAAGTGAGGACATCATAAATGGTCGCCATAAAACGGTAGTGTTCGGGAGAGGAGATGTTGGTGGTTGTGAACAAGCCGAACGTGAAGGAGGCAGACTTGTCGCTAATGCACACTGGTACGACAGAACGATCCCAAATGTGGAGAAAAGTCGGATCAGACTCAATCTAAGGGAGAGAGGTCGCAAAGACTCGGGGAGGGAGGGGAGCAGGTACGTCATCGTGATTACCACGCTAAGCGATCTAGAATCTAGATTAGTCATCTTCGCTAGCGATGCTAGACGGAGTTAGGGTTATATTTCGATTTTAACCGATTGTTGATTGTGTAATGGTTAGCTATCAATTACTCTTATAGACTGAGAAGTAAGAATTCAATTTTTTATAAAAAATAATTTCTAGGTGAGTTAATTTTGTTTAAAAAAACATAATAATGCAGTAATGCTCCATCTTAGCTACACTGGCCTTAATTTTGTGCTACGTATTCTCGATTAAAGCGGCAAAGACTCGAGTCTCAATGTTGTATGTCTACGTGTGTGTGACCTGGCTAGATTTGTTTATAGGAACGAGACTACGAGTTTATGAGATGTAGGCATAATGCATATATATATGTATGAAATACTGCGTAACTAAATTAACAAAGCATCTTCCCCCAAAAAAAAAATTAGCAAAGTATGACACAGATATTGTACCTATAAAATGTACACACTAGATTAATGAGTATTGAAAAACCCGAAGTATGTAAAATCATATTGTCATGCCAGTGTGAAAGGTGATAAGACTGATCATATCGATCATCGGACATTCACAATATATTGATATAATGCATGCTTCGATTTATTTACTCTTCATTCTTTGGCATATAAATTAAGGTAGGTATATAATATAATTCCGCGTGTTTGACACAAGCTAGTGTATTATCTTGAAAGGTTTTCAGGTGGCTAATGATGCTGGCGGGACGAATAATACTACAAAACCAATAAAGGGTAGAACGAGGTGCATAATTTCTGGGGATCGAAAGGCACCCAATTAAATTCAAATTAGCAAAACACTAGAGCATCTATATTTGACTTGTTCAAGGTGCATAATCTTTGCTTTTTATGTCGAATATGGGTCCCAGCTGGATGGTGAGCTCAGGGGCGTAACTACAGTAGAACGAGCGGTGTGAATTAATACGTCTCAATTCTTGAATGAGCATACAAAGTTTGACTTTTTAAAACTTCATATATAGTATATAAAGCAATTGAACCGGCTGAATTTGATGTCCAGGTTAATTAGTTAATTGTTTAATTGTAGTTAATTTTTATAAGTTAAAAAATTTATTATTTATTCTTTATTATAGTTTTGTCTTATTCGGTGGAAGGAAGTTTAATAAGTATATTGGTTCCTAATTGAAAATTGATTCCTTATTATAGTTGGAATCAACTCAACTTGATTGCGGAATTATATATGAATTCATATTTGTTATTTTTTTTTATATATATATAGACAACTACATATTCTTTTACCCAAACAATTATATTCTTAAACTATCATTAACTATGAAGGCTCTATTCACCAAATACAACAAGAAGAAAACAATTTACGAGTTGACACCTCCTCCAGCTCCTGCAATAAGAACGTCCAACGAAAGTACTTCAAATGAATGTTGCTGGAGGCTCATGTAAACGTCGTGATTCTCTTCGAGAAAAACAAGTTTCTAAGATTATTGAAGAACTTTATGGAAGCAATATCTTAAATGGAAGAGGCTTGAATCAAGAAAATACTCTAAAACCACCTGGTGAGACAAGATGGAGTTCACATTATGGTACTTTGATTAGTATCATAAATTTATTTCCTTCTATCATTAAAGTGCTCGAGGAGATAAAAGAAGATGGATTATCTAGTGATCAAAAGCAAGATGCAAGCAGGCTGTTAGACTACATGGAATCATTTGATTTCGTATTTTGTCTTCATTTATGAGAAGTTTATTGGGAATCACAAATTAGCTGTCACAAGCATTGCAAAGAAGAGACCAAGATATTGTGAATGCAATGAACTTAATGAGAGTGTGCAAGGAACAACTACAAAAGATGAGAGACCATGATTGAGATTCCCTTCTCACTCAAGTGAATTCTTTTTGTGAAAAGCATGAGATCGATGTTCCTGACATGAATGATATATTTTTTCTCCCCGAAAAATCACGACGTAGATCTCCAAAAGTCACATATATGCATAAGTATCGGGTTGAAATAATTATTTTGTGCAGTTATAGATATGCAGTTTCAAGAATTGAATAATCATTTTACAGAGACTACGTCTGAGTTATTACTATGTATGGCATGTCTTAGTCCATCTAATTCATTCTCAGCTTTCAACAAGGAAAGATTGGTCCGGCTTAGTCAATTTTATCCAAAGGATTTTTTAGCGGCATCTCTCCTAGCACTTGAAAAGATGAGCTGACACTAATATAACTGACATACGTAGTTGTGCTGTACCTACGGAATTGAAGGCGATTATTGACCTTGGATAAAAATGGTACAGACACAAAGAGATAAGGTCTATCCATTAGTTTATTTGCTAATAACAATAGCACTAATCCTACCGGTAGTTACGGCAACAGTAGAACGAGCATTTTCTGCAATGAAGAACATCAAAAGTGACTTGAGAAACCGAATGGGTGACATGTGAATGAATAACAACATGATAACATATATCGAAAGGGATATATTTGATAGTATTGATAATGAAATGATTATGAGAAGATTCCAAAATATGAAGACTCGTCGTGGACAATTATAGATATTTTCTAGAAATTTAGTATGTAATAGATTTAACTATTTTATTTGTACTCTTTTAGAGAAAAAGTTATGTTGATTTAAAATTTTGATTTTGACAAGGCTAAACTATTTTCTTGGCTACGCCACTGGGTGAGCTCGCATTCATCCCCTGTTCCCTCTCCATTTCTCACTTACACGTACACATCCTTATCAGTCATGGATTCACGGAAGCATCTTCGGACGCTCCACTCCCGTCTACCTAGCTACTTTGTCGAAAAGGCTAAAAGAAAAGGAAATGCCACTCTTCCTTAAGAGCATCCGCACCGGCGAGCAGCCGGGGAGCTTTTGTTCGAGCAGTTGGCGGGACCGACTGGGTTTTTCTCGAGTGAACTGCAATCGGCGACGCACCGGCAAAATAAGGGACGATGGCTTCTCGTTGACTTCGTGCTCAAGCGATCGCTCGAGAGAAGTTTGCTCGTCCGGTTGATCGAGCACCTGGCGGAGCTCATGACACATAGGTGACGTCAGACGCGTTACATTTTTTATTTATTTCAGACGCGTGCAAAATAGTAAAAAAAAAAGTGACGGAGAAATAGAAGGTTGACACATGGCTTACCGGGCTGAGTTTTACACTCCAACGGTCCAATTGATCTGGGCCTTCCATTTTGAATCTGAAATTTCGATCCAACAATCTGGATTCAAAAGCAACGGTTATTATAATTTCAGAATGGAAATAAACGGAAAAGTGATCAAAAAAATTGTAAAAAATTCCCAAATTTTTTAGAACTCTCCCAAAAATTTGACTATAAATACTACATTTTTTGATCAACTCACACAAATTTGTGCACAACAAAATTCACATCTCCCTCCATCTCTATATCGTCATCCTCTTCTTGTTGTTATTGTCTCCGCCTGAAAAAATTGTGGAAGCTGAAAGAATTCATCAGAGTGGTAAACAAGGAAATAGTGATAAGTGTTTAGAGGGATGTGTTATCTGCTCGGATTGGAAGAGACTTATAGATGGTGTGAGTATAGAATGAGTGATAGATGAACGTTTTATAGCCAATTGTAGATAATCAGATCTTTGAAGATGAACACACGTGTCGCATCGTCATTGGACAAAAATCTTACCGGAAATCTGGTTCAATTCAATTATTTTGTCGACGATGTTATCTCGTAGCGACACAAGTCGCATCGTCATTGGTCGAAAATCTTACCGAAAATCTAGGCCAATTATTTTGCTGATAATAACACGTGTCACTTTTTTATTCGGTGAAAATTTTATCGGAAATCTTGTATAATTATTAAGTCGATAACGACATGTGTCACATTATTATCGGTCGTAAATCAATCCAGTAAATAATTTTTTAACTTTTTACAACATGTTAAAAATGATTTTCTCTAGCAAAAAGTTTATGGGTGTGTGCAAAATTCGATTTACTAGAGCAAAAAAAGAATTTTCTTTGCTTCAAGCAAATTTTGCTTTTACTCTATCAATGGATGCGGATGCTCTAAGCTTACCTTTTAATTGCTGAATTGGACGGTCTAGCTTCTTTCTTGTTACAACTTTTTTTCTTGGTTTAATTTGATTCTTATTTGTTTAGTATGTAACAGGTTACCAAAGGTTATAGAAGAAGCTTGTTGCATTTGTACTATATGACTGATGATCGATCACACTCAAGGTTTTAGAACAAACCTCTAAGCTTGTTCTCCCACATCGATTGCCATGGACACTAGTCGATCTTTCGAAAATAATATTGATCAGCAACCAATATGCCGATTGATCGAATTGAGATATGATGAATGCATGCACATGTTGGAATCGATCGATCTCTTGCATATATGTTTGATCGTTTTCAAGTCGGAAATGAAAGTTATGACTAGCAAACTGTTTAGTGTTAGGCTAACAATTAATCGTGTACTCTGTTTTGTGGTAGGTTAAAACTGCAAGACTAGTACGCGCATAATGGAGTGTTAATTATACTAATTAGTAATGAACTATTATAAAAGATTGCCAAACAACTTAATAATAACATAGCAATATCCTTCATTATCATATATCGCTATAGTGGTTCAATACCCACTTCCAAAATAGAAGCACTCGCACAATTTTGTAAATTACAATAATTCAGCCAACATCATATCCATCAACCACATCAGTGTTTATACTACATCAGACCTGAAAGAAGATGACGATCGAAGATGTCTATCTCAAGGAAAATGAACACAGACCCTTCGATCATGACGTTATTTGTTGATCTAATGATGACATTCATTTTACCAAATAGAGAAACAATGGAAATAAATAGTTTACCACTGAACTAACTAGCTACGGAGCAAATTATAAGATCGAGGCTTGAAAATAACACTTGAAACAATTAGAAACCGAAGAAAACAAAGTAAACAAGATCAAATCGAAAATGAAATATTAACTGACAACAACATATACACGACGAATTGTACGCACGTTCTGATGCCTCATCAACTCATCTAATCGAGAATGAGTACGTAGAACGGTGGAAATAAAACTTGGGAATCAAATACATGTTTGTATGAACAAAAATCATATGAAAAAGCATATAGTAATATACTGTACATTGGTCAAGAAATGTATCCCTAGAGATAAGTCAGTTTACCTAACTTTTTTTTTCCAGCTTTATGTCTCTCTCAATACAAGAAACTGTTGCTCCTGTTCTCATTGGAAGAGTTCGAATTAGGCCTACCACCTCCAACCAGACTACTAGGTTGCTGCCCACCTTGCACTTGGGACGCAACGCCACCCTGATCTCTGCTCAGGAACTCGGCCGAAGAAGAAATTGGAACCCCCATGTTTGTTGGTCTAGCCGAACTTGATGACGAGCTCATTAGTCTCTGAACAAATCCTTGGTTGACGTCACTGTTACTATTGTGGTTGTTCAGCGAAAGCAGGTACGGATGTTGCTGCTGAAGCTGAAGCTGTAGATGATTGTATCCAGGAGGCATCATCACTGAAGACGCATTAGGGTTCACAAAACCCTGTCCGAAACAGAAGTTCGTCGCACCGGGAGGCTGGGCGGCAAACGACGCCGTACTTGAGCCGCCGGTGAACTGCTGCACCATGGCTCGGAAGTTGGCAGTGTCGGTGTTGAGCAGCGTGGTAGGAGTTCTTCTCGAAGCCCTGGACCGTTTTCGGACCGGCTTGGAAACACGGCCTTCAGGGCTCAAGCTGTTGTTGATGTTCGTATTAGTAGTACTAGAGCTCGGATTCGGTGCAGCAGCGGCAGGGAGAGAAGGTGTAGCCGTGGTGATGACGACTGCAGCTTCGTGATGAGGGACGACAGAGTGGTTAGTGAACATAGCGGCGGCGGCAGGGGAGGTGGCGTGGGCGTGGGGCAAGGAGGGGAGAGACTGAGCGGTGGAGAGGGTGTTGTTCTGGATGTTGTAGAACTGAAGCCAGTCGTTGGGGTTGGACATGGTTTCACTCAGAGCCATATAACACAGAGAGAGAGAGAGAAAGAAAGAAAGAAATGTGACCGTGAGAACTGAGAAGAAGCGTTTTGGGCTGTTTCTTTCTTTGGTGTGTGAGAGAAGGAATATGAGAGCGTAGGAATGAGGTATATATGGGAAAGGGCTAGCTAGCCCTGGTCAAGAGTCAGACATTTCTCGCGGCACGTGCTGGTCACGTGGGGTTGGCTAAGAGGGTTTTGGGCGTGTGGTTTCTGGAAGGGAATGGGAGACGAAGAGTAAGCGTTGCGATCGAGTAGTTTCGTCTTTGGGGCATGTTATGTTTGGACCCAAAAATGAAAAGAGAAATATATAAAAGCTAAGGGCATGTTGTGTGCTAGTGTGTGTGCATGGTTCCTGGAAGCAACAGCAGTTAGTGAGGTCTCTTTCCTCGGAAAAAATAGTGAGGTCGCCCTAGGTTTATCGGGATATGTCGTCACTGGAGATTGTGGCCACGTCAGGGTGGGACACGTGGTGGTGGAGGTAGGTGACTTGTGTGACACTTTCGAGACGTCTTCTAGTTAATTGGCGGGAAGAAGATATATAGAAGAAGGGAGGGTTAATTAGGGTTTTTATGAAGAAGCTAAGGAAGAAACAAGCAAGTAGCTTCCAAGCTTTGTCTTTACTTGGTGATGGCTGGAGTCACGGCGGGGCCAATTTTGTGATCCCGCCGTTTGACATCATTAAGATCAAAATGTCTTTAAATTAGCATAAGTTAACTTATGACAAAGCAAAAATACTACGTACGCTAATATATTCTGCACGAGGCACGGTTATTCAATCATTTAAATTTAATTCGTATAGCATACTTGCATATTACTATATACATCAAGAAACCTCAAGTTCGTTTAGTACTTAAAATCTGCTTCGTCATGTTTACAAAAGTTGTATTTGATCCGCTTGCACCTTAATTGTCAAAATAGTATTGATGTCTCATGACCTATTAAAATCCACTACCAGAATAAGTATTATAGCTGACGAAATCAAGAAAAGCAAGTCGACGACTTTTTTTGTCGTCGACTATAGCCACCGACAAATTCACGTCGTTGGTTATTATTTTCCGTCGTCGGCTATAGTATTATAGTCAACAACATAATATCCGACGACTATATGAACGTCGTAGACTATAGTAATCGGGTTTATATCCCAGACTGTCGCTCCCCTCTCTCAAAAATCCTAATTTATCTCTCTCTCTCTCCGACAAATTCACGTCGTTGGTTATTATTTTCCGTCGTCGGCTATAGTATTATAGCCAACGACATAATATCCGACGACTATATGAATGTCGTAGACTATAGTAATCGGGTTTATATCCCAGACTGTTGCTCCCCTCTCTCAAAAACCCTAATTTATCTCTCTCTCTCTCTCTCCGACAAATTCACGTCGTTGGTTATTATTTTCCGTCGTCGGCTATAGTATTATAACCAACGACATAATATCCGACGACTATATGAATGTCGTAGACTATAGTAATCGGGTTTATATCCCAGACTGTCGCTCCCCTCTCTCAAAAATCCTAATTTATCTCTCTCTCTCTCCGACAAATTCACGTCGTTGGTTATTATTTTCCGTCGTCGGCTATAGTATTATAGCCAACGACATAATATCCGACGACTATATGAATGTCGTAGACTATAGTAATCGGGTTTATATCCCAGACTGTTGCTCCCCTCTCTCAAAAACCCTAATTTATCTCTCTCTCTCTCTCTCCGACAAATTCACGTCGTTGGTTATTATTTTCCGTCGTCGGCTATAGTATTATAACCAACGACATAATATCCGACGACTATATGAATGTCGTAGACTATAGTAATCGGGTTTATATCCCAGACTGTCGCTCCCCTCTCTCAAAAACCCTATTTTATCTCTCTCTCTCTCTCTCTCTCTCTCTCTCTCTCATACCTCTGCCTCGCCCTCCGCCCCCGCTGCCCCTCCGCCCTCTTAGCAAAAAAAAACCTCTCCGCCGCCTCGCCCTCTCCTCTAAAAATGGGAAAGATATAATTAGAATTTGTGAAATAAAATTTATAATTTTGTTTAATTTGATGAAATTATGCATGGTTAATTTGGTGAAGTGATTATATGGCCGGTTTGGTGAATTAGGAATTGCAGATCTGGATTTTTGGGAATAGAAATCTAGATCTGCAGTTTTTTTTTCTTCAGATTTGGAACTATAGCCGACAACATTCATATACAATGTCGTCGGCTATAGTTTCTTTGTTCAAAAATTTTGGCTGGAGGGGAAACTATGGCTGACGACTTTGTCGTCGATTATAGTTCAACTATAGTCAACGACATGTAAAATGGTTGTCGGCTATAGTATGAACGACGACATTTTTCCGACGATAGTATAGCCGACAAAAATAGTGAACAAAAATCGTTAGTCATAATACTTACTTTGATAGTGACCTATAAAATATCGTTCAAAATTTTGGACGTTTAAAACATATGCAGCTCACTTTTAAAAATCTTTTTTAAATCCCTTTGGACCACATAAGTGAAGAAAATAATACTGATCAATAACACTATTTGTTGCAAACAAATGTGCTGCCCCCAAGATTATAGTGACTCAGAGTATGCGGGTAGCAGACCCACATCTTTTTCAAAAACATGACCATATTTCGTTCATTAAAAGCCGCCCTTCCTGTTATATAAAAAAAACTGTCCTCATAGCTAGCTAGGGTGCTCCAGAGTGAAAACATATATTTATATACTAAATGCTGCCTTACAGTAATGAACAACAAAGTTAAAGGAGTAAATGATAAATATTAAAATTAAGAGGGGAAAGAATCATATTTTCTCTACAATTCTATTCAGTTTTGAAAAATTTGGGTTGGGGGGGGGACTTTTGCTCCTGTTGTTCCCTTTTGCTACTTCTATCATCCGTATCTAGATAATCGTTAAAGTATCAAATTAAATTAAATTAAGCGACAGACTAAAATTGTCAAAATTGAACGATTCATATTTATAAATTTTAATTATAATTTTAAATGCCTTAACAATAATTAAATTAACTAAAAATTTACATAAATAATCTACATTACGATCTAAAATGTGGATGGCTGAAATTTATGTATATGTCTAGCTAATTAACCCAATAATTAAATTAACTAAAAATTTACATAAATAATCTACATTACGATGTAAAATGTGGATGGCTGAAATTTATGTATATGTCTAGCTAATTAACCCAGCAGATCGATAAAATGATATTGCTATAGCCTTCAACTCTCAACCGCACAGAATGTTAGTCAAAAAAGAACATGTTAGGCGGGGGAGCAATGATTAAATAAATACAGACACCCAGGATAGTGATGTTGTATTGGTTTCTAACACAGAGATCAACCTCTCTACACAAAAATGTTGCTGTATTTGCCCACGTTGGTTATTCTTATTGAGTCAGTTCTAAAGAAGCATGCTTCTTAAAGACTGCATATCTTAATCTCTTGCTCAATTTGCGGCCATGACCGATCGATCCACACACACGATCACACCTGTTATAATGGCTCCAACAAACTACATAGGAATAATGGCTCCAACTGCAAAACGAAGTACATAGTTTATGCTAATTAGCCAAATTCTTAAATATTAATTAACCGAGTTTAGGCTGTTTAGCTTGACAAAATGTTCATGAACCTAGTAAAGTCGTAATTTTTCGTAATTTAGTTTCAAAAAAAGTAAAGTCGTAATAGTTGGACGAAGATGATGTTATAGTAATCAGTTTGCACAGCTAGAGAAAATTAAACGATGATTCAAATTCATGTAGAAACATTAACATTTGCACTTAGACGAGTTTTAGTGTTTTACTAATTCAAACATGATCCAGCTACCTTCTGTGGTGGGTGAAATATAGTCAATGTAGGCCATCTTTAACAGGAATTCAATATCAAAACACTAATTTCAAATTTGTCACCACCAATCATATTATTTTTGGAAATGGCCATCCACCATCACACAAACTTGGGCTTATGGATCATGACCAAGTCTACCCTTCAAGCTCCACCAATCTTCTCAATTCCAAGCCCAAACGCTCTTCTTTCAGGTAGTTCCAATTCTGTAACTGTTGGTTGTTAGTTTTCTTCGACTTCTGATCAGTGGGGTACTGAGAATGAAGAATAGAAGAGCATGAATTCAATGATACCCAGATGCTCATTTAAGCATCTGAGCAGGTTAGGACTTCTGGGTCTCTTGTATACATTCCAAGTTTCTCTCTTTTTGGGACATGCAACTACTATGAAAGTTAAAGTTTCTAACTTTCATTGGTTTCTGATTCTTGTTTTTACAATTCTGGGAGATCAAGCTTGCTTCTTTATCGGATGTCTGAATTTTTTAGATACAGAGATTAAGAAATTATACATCAATGGATACTGATTAATTGAAACAATTCTTTGCATGCAACATCTGATAAGTGTTGAGACTTTGCATAATGTAGGTGCCAATCGACTAGTACTGAAGACCCAAAAACAAAGAGAAATTTACTGGACAATGCAAGCAACCTCCTGACAAATCTTTTGAGTGGAGGAAATTTAGGGTCTATGCCCATAGCTGAAGGTGCAGTAACTGATTTGTTCGATCGTCCACTCTTGTTTTCTCTTTATGATTGGTTCATAGAGGTAAATTCACTCTGCCCAAACTTTGGTTCATTTCATTGCATGATCTGCTGGTTGATCAATTTTGCTCTCTGTGGATTGGAGGTGCAACTAAATATTGACCTTGTTGTGATAGATTATAGTTTTAATTACTTTTTCTTGCAAATGTGGTAATTGAGTTTGTTAGTTCACTAATTTGCATCTGTGACATGTTGAACTTTACAGCACGGTTCTGTCTATAAGCTTGCGTTTGGACCAAAAGCATTTGTTGTTGTATCGGATCCCATTGTTGCAAGGCATATTCTTAAGGAAAATGCATTTGGATATGATAAGGTACTCTATGCTCCTGCAATCCTCTTTTTCCATATCTGATGTCTAACTTTTCTATTACTCTTCAGAAGAGACTGTTATTTTCTTATGCAATTTGGAACGGAGAACTTATAGTTTTGATTTGGTCTCTTTACTCATCAACTAATGTATTTCACACCATATATAGGAAAAAACAGAATTAGAATTATTTTCTTTTGCAAATAAGCAGTGCTGTGCTTCTTCCTCACTCTCTGTATCATCCAGTGTGTTGTATGTCTGAGTTCAAGCTTTTTTAACAGAATACTTTGTAGTTTTTGTTGTCATATTGATTGTGGTTCAAAATTTTCACTTAGTGAGTTCTGGCTGATATTCTTGAACCAATAATGGGAAAAGGACTTATTCCTGCAGACCTTGAAACATGGAAGCAGAGGAGAAGAGGTGAGTGGTAACCATTATATTTTGTGGTCTGTACCTCAGCTACTTGATCACACCATTTATAACAGATTATGGTTCAAAACATACATAGTGACAAGCCATATATGATTTTGCAGTTATTGCTCCTGCGTTCCATGTCTTATACTTGGAAGCTATGATCAAAATGTTCAATGATTGTTCGGGAAGAACAGTGTCAAAGTTTGAGAAGTTACTAGAAAAGGAGGAGTTGAATGGGAGCAAGACTATTGAACTGGACCTTGAAGCAGAGTTTTTGAGTCTTGGCCTGGATATTATTGGGCTCGGTGTTTTCAACTATGACTTCTGCTCAGTTACCAAAGAATCTCCTGTCATTAAGGTTTGATCAAACAAATTTAAGATATTCTTGGTTTCTATATGTTGTTTGCATGTCTATGCGTCTTTTTCTTCCGTTATATTTACATCTCTTAGTATTTTTCAATTCCACCAACTTGTGGAGTTAACAGAGCCTGACAGATAAGATCAGAAATTACTTAAGTTTTTGTTTCTTACCTAATCAGAGGAGTTACTGTTTATTAGTATGCAATATTGCCTATTTCGGTATTTCCCCTTGAATCCTTATATAGTCAACATTGTCGGCTATATTCAATGCTTAATAGTGACATTCAGCCGTTTGCAAATACATGACAGGCAGTATACGGTACTCTCTCCGAAGCTGAACATAGGTCCACCGTTTACATCCCATATTGGAAATTTCCTTTGACAAGGTGGATAGTTCCCCGGCAACGGAAGTTCCATGGTGACTTGAAGGTTATAAATGACTGTCTTGATGGACTCATCAGAAATGCAAAAGAGACCAGACAGGTTAGATGTCATTTAAGTTGAATGACATTGGTAGTATTTCATATTTGTGTTGGGAAACAATAGTTAGTAAAGTTTAGTTTAATTGCCAGTATCTATATATAATTTTATTACACTGACAGGAAACAGATGTTGAAAAACTGCAACAAAGGGACTACTCTAATCTGAAGGTGGGAAAAATCCAACTACCTTTTAACACATTAGCATTTACTTTTAAAACAGATAGATAATTGTTAGGAGCTTTGCTGAAGTGTTAAAATAATAAAAGCCTGCAGGATGCAAGTCTATTGCGCTTCTTAGTTGACATGCGTGGAGCTGATGTTGATGACCGTCAGGTAACTCTTTAAACTTCAATTTTTTGGAGACAGAATTTTTACATTTTAAAGGTTTGATAAACTTAACTGATCTGTAACTGCAAGTTTTATAAATTGCTTATGAATTTTCACAGCTGAGAGATGATTTGATGACGATGCTTATAGCCGGCCATGAAACAACAGCAGCCGTCCTTACTTGGACTATTTTCTTCCTTGCACAAGTATGGATCTTTTTTTCTAACCTTAAGCCTGCACAGATTAGTGTTTTGTCATGTCTGTTTTGCACAAGTGAACACTCTCATGCACTTATGTGATACCGATGCAGTGAATTTGCTTTCTTGCAGAACCCGTCCAAGATGATGAAAGCACAAGCAGAAATTGATTCAGTACTTGGACAAAGTGGACCAACTTTAGAATCACTCAAAAAATTGGAGTATGCCCCTGAGACATTAACTGAACGTTTTGGACTCACTTTTTCATGCTTTATATATACAATGAGATGATTCATATTTGAACATTAATATCAAGAGGATGGAGAAGGATGAATCATATTTTTATAGATTCTGAGCATTTCCTTCTTTATCTGAATGAGTTTTAAACTGCTAATGGGTTGAACAGGGCACTCTGATGCCAATCTGTGGTTAAGTCATGCTAGAGCCAAGCAGAGGCACAATGATTCCTCATGAGATTGCACTTTGTTGGTTTCTTAAAGTAATACTCATGTGATTGTTTCTTTCAGGTACATAAAATGTGCTATCGCGGAGTCTCTTCGTTTGTATCCTCAACCCCCCTTGCTCATTAGGCGTTCTCTCAAACCAGAGATACACTACCAGGTATTAATATAGCAAAACAAGATGCTGAAAAAAGGATATAAAATATATACAAAAGACATTATGTCTTGTCCCCATTATGCAGGAGGGCATAAGGGTGCAAAGGATGGTTACAAAATTCCTGCTGGGACTGATATCTTTATCTCTGTGAGTAAGAGCATTTAACATCATTCTTCCCCATTATCAAGTTCTTGGACAGAACTTATATTCTGAAAATTTGTATGCCCAGGTATATAATGTCCATAGATCTCCATATTATTGGGATCGTCCTGATGTGTTCGAACCAGTGAGGTTTCTACAGCAAAAGAATAGTGACATTGAAGGATGGGCTGGTTTTGACCCTTCTCTGAGCCCTGGAGCATTTTATCCAAATGAGGTTGGTCATTACTGATCACACAACATTTTTGGAGCATACTTCATGTTCTTATAGTTATGCACCAAATGATGAATTTTATTTTTGCAATTATCAGGTTATGGCAGATTACTCCTTTTTACCTTTCGGTGGGGGGCCAAGAAAATGTGTTGGGGACCAATTCGCCCTGTTGGAGTCAACTGTATCATTGGCAATGCTGTTGCAAAAGTTTAATGTGGAGTTAAAAGGATCTCCTGAATCAGTGGGACTAGTTACAGGGGCAACAATCCATACTAAGAACGGAATGTGGTGCAAATTAAGTAAGAGGTCTGATGTGCAATGACAACCAAATACACTTGATAGGAAGAACATTGATGATAACCCTTACAAACTAACTCAACCTGAGTATTGTATCAGTGAATTAGAGTTTTCTGTAAAGAAAATATTGGTCCACTGTAATACATACATTGTAGTAAACAAATGCCATTCCCTTGGGCGATACTAATGATTATGAACGAGCTAAATGCATAATGTCCTGTCAGTAAAGAAGGAAGATGCACCATTCATATTAATAGACGTGGATGCAGTTATAGCCTAACAGGAACAATTTTTTTTTTAATATATATGAACATTGAACTGTCATATACAATTACATGAGCCTTCCTTGTAATCAAAGAGAAGAAAAGAAAGTTCTACTGTTTAGAGCTTTCTTCAAATCTCCCTCGACAAACATGAGGCAGAAATTACAGTTGCACTATAGTCCTCATCATACTGGAAAGCCAAGCTTTCTAAGCTACTGCTGTGAGTGCTTATGGTGTGGATGCTTTAACGCGTTGCCCTGAAAGCCTGAAGATCCTGCACTGTTCCTGTAGCCAAAAGAACATTAAGCTTTTTGAAATAGAATCTTAATGTCAATTATAGAGCCACTAGCTAATTTGGCTATTTAGAAAGCACACCATATCATTTAAAGAGTCCCTTATGTCAAAACCGCTATGCACGGCTGGTGCTCCATAACTAAGTTGCCCCTGAAACTACAAAAGATACCCAACAAGGCACATAACTGTTTCGTAATACTAGGTCATACTACAGTACAGCTACTTATTTGACAAATCAAAAGTGTCAAAATTCATTACCATTCCTTGCAAACTCTGTTGGGTCCCATAATGACCACCATGGATTGGTAGCAAGCGCAAATCTCCCTGAAAAAAGAAGAAGTTTGCTATCTGAATTGTAATGGCAGATCATAATCGGCAGAATGACAGAATGTATGTAAGGACTGTACCTGTGAGCCCTGCCGATTGCCAAAGTAACCATCTTGGATAGGGGAAACTGAGTTCAAACGTCCCTTCACAAGTATAAAACAACATTCGATCAAAGCCTCGCCAGCAAAACATAAAATATGGAGTTAGAAGAAAGTATGTCATACCATTTCTTGCAAGCTTCGCTGAGCACCATAACAGCTATCTAGAGCACGACTTCTAGAATCAAGTTCCTACAAATACATATATAAGTAATATCAACACACTCAACAAATTCAATGCCATATATTGGAATAGCAAAACCATTTCACATTTTACCCCATGCAAATCCTGCTGAGGTACATCACAGTTATCAAGGTTATGTACTCCGGAGATAATCACTTCCTACATTTAGAAGCAACAATGAAATGTGTTACAATGTATTAAAGTCTGAACACATCTTTGTAAGGTGAAGAAGCTGAAAACAACAATAGTATGAGACAAACCCTCTGCGGGCAACTATCTTGCAAACTGATAGGTATACCATCTGGCTCCATTTGTACCTACAATATATAGAAGTTTCATTTCACGACACATATTTATAAGCATGAATCATTAGTCTGCATGTCAAAGATCAAGCTATAACCAACCTTTTTTTTTGTGTGATTTCTTTTACTTAGATGACTTGGCCATACCGCCAATATGATCCCTTTCTTGAACATCATTTGACCCATGAATAGATAATAAGTTAGAATCTGAAACACCCCTACCAGACTTGTTGACATGCACACATTGTCTCAGTACTTCTTCTACTGCCTGAAATGCAACGTGGTAAGCTGCCGGAGACAAGGATCCCTCCTCACCCAATTTAACAGCTAATTTACACAGATCATTGAACCGCTCCACCCTGTAGTTAAGCCTCTTTGACACATCACTAACAGTGTGCCTAACTTTTGCATCTTTTGTCCAGCGCTTCAGAATATAACAGGATGGGATTCTAGAAACATCAGACATATGAAGGACCAGAATTGCATGTCTACAGAGAAAACCTTGGTATTCAAATGAATGACACAAACAGCACACTCTTAATTCCGGTTCATTCCAAGATACAATGAAATTCTGGCGTTGTTCCATGTCATCAACTCAGAATATAACATTTGCATCATCTTCACCTTCCTTCTGCAAATGACAAGAACCTACTCCTAAAACCTCAACTTGAAATTTTGTAAATATTGCGTCTGTATAAATAGTTGACATTTGTTTCTCAAATAGTAAGAGAGATCTTAATTCACTTTGTCTATTCTGTGCTTCCAAAGCAGCATTGGCTTCCATGTCATACCTATCTTTCAAAAACACTTTGTATTGCTCCATAAAATCCTGAAGTGTAGCTTCTGGGGATATGTACCTATCAAAGAATGCAGTTTCAGTTCTGTCAAACATTCTTCATTCTCATTTATGGAACAATCGACATTGTCATGAATCTTATTCAATACATGCCATAAACAAAAGTGATGGCAAGCATTGTTGAAGACATCTGACACGGCTTCTTTCAAGTATTGTTCTTGATCAGTAGTAACTAATCTTGGAGCTTGGCCACCCACAGCTTTAAGCCATGTTTGCATTAACCAAACAAAAGCTGTTGTAGTCTCCTCTCCAATCAACGCACATCCCAACAAAATGTACTGAAAGTGAAGATTAACTCCAACAATAGGAACAAAAGGAACTTTACAGTTATTTCTTACATAATACGTATCGAAGAAGATGACATCACAGAAGCTGCTATAATCATGACTACCTTTTGCTTCAACCCAAAATACACTTCTCAATTTTTTGTCCTGGTCAACATCAGTGGCATAGAAAAAATTGGGATTATCTTCCTGCAAACACATCAAATGTTCAAACATCACTTGGACATCTTCCTCACCCAGAGAGACCAGCACGCCCTTCTTCTGACTCTCAACTATTTCAGGTCTCTTGTTTCTTTCCCCTAAAGCGATAACAGAACCATTGGGTATCTCATGGTTATGCTCCTTCACAAAACTATGTATAAACCATCTTTCATTCTCTCACTTCTTCATCTGCAACCCAGCTTTGCAGCCTGTGATCAATAGATGGATTCGTCGATTATATAATGCGTCTGCGTCATGCTTTCTATATCTAGAGCATGAAAGTTTTATGTCAATAAACTTTCCAGTTTTTTTGGAGCGTCGACTGGCTACAATTGTGATTGCAAACCCCATAGACCAAGCATATTCTCTGTAGTAGGAATAAGTATAGAGAAGATGGTTTTGCTGAATATATTCATTGTATTCAATCTGTCAAATATATACAGAGTACCTTCTCTATCTTTAGTGGTTGTCCTACAAGTCAGGAAACCAACTAGGAAACAAAACCTACTGCAATTACAATTGAATATCCTACCAAATCACATCTACATCTATGATACAAAATATACGTGCATATCAAGTAAATCAAAACAGATTCTCTGTGATATACTTTCCAACACTCCCCCTCAAGTTAGAGAGTGTATATCGACAACTCCCAACTTGCTGATGAGTTGCCTAAACTTTTCTCTTCCAAGTGCCTTCGTAAAAACATCTGCTAACTGTTGTGAAGAAGTCACAAAACGAGCAACAACTTCACCTTTAACAATTTTATCCCGAATAAAGTGACAATCCATTTCAATATGTCTAGTTCTCTCATGGAACACTGGATTCTTAGCAATGTGCAAAGCAGCTTGATTATCACAATGTAAAACAGCAGGACTTGAAACAGATACATGCAAATCTGTTAATAAATAATGCAGCCAAGTAAGTTCACAACAAGTACCTGCCATTGCTCTATATTCCGCTTCAGCACTCGATAAAGATACAGTCTTTTGCCTCTTGGCTCTCCATGATATTAAAGAATCACCAAGAAATACACAATAACCAGTAGTAGATCGGTGAGTAATCGGGCATCCAGCCCAGTCAGAATCACAGAATGCCTTCAGACTCAAAGAATTGTTGGCATGGAGGAGTATACCTTGACCAGGAGATGACTTCAAGTAACGGACAACTCTAAGGGCAGCAGTCATATGTTCCAAGCGAGGTTCATGCATGAACCTGCTCAAAATGTGTACTGAGTAAGTAATGTCGGGCCTAGTAATGGTCAAATAAATCAGCCGACCAACCAGACGTCGATATACATCAGCATCTCGGAGTAGTTCCCCTTTGTTTGAAAGCTTGGATTCCTCCATGGGAAACTCCACAGGCTTAGCACCTAAATAACCACTGTCCTTGATGATTTCCAAGGCATATTTGCGTTGAGAAAGATAAATTCCCTTCTTGGAGCGAGCTACTTCAATGCCAAGGAAAAACTTTAAGTCACCAAGGTCCTTGATACGGAAACGAGCATGGAGAAATTTCTTCAAAGCATTAATAGATTCCATATTGTTTCCAATTATCACAATGTCATCCACGTAGATTAATAACACAGTGAGGGATGTACCATGTTTGCGGATGAATAAAGAGTAATCAGCTTTGGATTGAGAGAAACCAGCAGCAAGAATAGCTTCTGTGAACTTGGAAAACCATTGACGAGAAGCTTGTTTGAGGCCATATAACGACTTGTGAAGGCGACATACTAGGTTCTCCCCCTGTCGCCGAAGACCAGGAGGAGGAGACATGTAAATTTCTTCCAACAAATCACCATTTAAGAAGGCATTGTTGACGTCTAACTGATGCAGTGGCCAATTCAAACTAGCAGCAACAGCAAGTAGACAACGAACAGTAATCATTTTAGCAGTAGGAGAAAAAGTATCGTGATAATCGATACCTGCAGTCTGGGTGAAACCCCGAGCAACAAGACGAGCCTTATAAAGCTCGATAGAATCGTCAACCTTCCGTTTGATTCGATAAACCCATTTACAGCTGATAGGGCGTTTGCCAGGGGGTAAAGGAACTAAACTCCAGGTGTGATTATCCTCGAGGGCTCGAAGCTCAGAAGCCATAGCCTCCTGCCATTTCGGATCAGTTGAGGCAGTTTCATAGGAGGTCGGTTCCTCATCCCGACTAATATTAGCAACATAGCTCAAATAACCAGCAGAATAGCGATCATATGACAAGTAGTGACAGAGAGGATATCGTGTACCTGGTGTCGAAGAGGACGAGGCCGAGGACAATGGGTGTGAAGGCAGAATCACCTGCGAGCAAACGTATTCCTTGAGGCAGACATTGGCTTCGCGAGAACGTTGAGAGTGGCGAAGAGGCTCGGCAGGAAGATCCGGATGGTGGGGAAAGATAGCATAATCGGGTGGTGGCTGGGTGGGAGAAGTTTCTGGTGATGGAGGATGTTCTAGTGGTGGAGGATTCTCTGGTGGGGGAAGATCGGAATCAGAAGGAGAAGGTGAGCTGTTGAGTGCGTCGGCCGACGCAGGTGGAAGGGGAAGAGATGACGGCGGCGCTGGAGCCTTGGGCCGCCGGACATAGGTCTTCCAAGCGGAAGGAGCCGGTGACGGGTCTGGGTTCGAGGAAGCCGACGGCTTGTGGAGTGGGGAAGATGAGAGCTGTTGGATCGGGGAAGAGGATAGAAGAGAAGGGGAAGCAGAAGTCAAAGACTTTTGACTGGGCTGTTGACTGAAGAAAGGATCTGATTCTATAGCAATGGGAGGAGACTGGGCTGTTGGGCCTGGTGTGACTGGGCTGGAGTCTGGCAAGTGATGGAATTTGTCTTCCAGAAATACAACATCTCTATTCGTGAATATTTTTCCAGTATCAATATCATAGAGTTTGTAGGCTTTTTGTCCCTCAGGGTAACCCAAAAAAATGTATTTTATTGCACGAGGAGAAAATTTGGAGGAAGGATTTGGAATAGTAGCGAAAGCAACGCACCCAAATACTCGCATTCGAGAATAATCAGGAAGCTTATGATAAAGAATTTCGAAAGGTGTTTTCTTGTGAAGCAACAAAGTGGGAAGTCTATTGATTATATAAACAGCTGTGAGAACACATTCTCCCCAAAATTTAATAGGTAGATGTGCTTGGAAACGAAGGGCACGAGCTGTTTCAAGTATATGTCTGTGTTTTCGCTCAACAACACCGTTTTGTTGTGGCGTATAAACACAAGAACGTTGAAAGAGAACACCTTCTTCAAGAAAGAAATTTTGTAAGGATAGAAATTCAGCCCCATTATCCGAACGAAGTTGTTGAACTTTTGTGTTGAATTGGGTAGTGACATAGTTAAAAAAACGACGAAGAAGAGGTTGTGTTTCATTCTTGTGTCGCATCAAGAAAACCCATGTAAATCAAGAAAAATCATCCACAATAGTTAAAAAATAATAAGCACCAGAAATAGAAGGAGTTTTATAACGACCCCAAATATCACAATGAATAAGAGAAAATGTTCTTGAAGTTGAAATTGAACTGGAAGGGAAATGTTGACGAGTTTGTTTCACCAACGGACAAACATCACACTTATGACTAGGATCAAATACACAATGGAGAGATTTATTAGCTAAAAATTGTAAACAAGCAGATGAAAGGTGACCAAGACGCCGATGCCAAAGATTAGAGGATATGGTGAGGTTGCAAGAGAAGTGAGATGAAGGAGCAGACGAAGCCAAAGCCACCAAATAGTAAAGGTTACCACGTCGCTTACCCACACCAATCATCGTCCTCGTAGCCAAGTCCTGTAAAATACACCAAGATGGGAAAAAATTCACTGAGCAATATAAATCATCGATCGTCTTGCCAACAAACATAAGATCAACTCGAAAACTTGGTACACATAAGACATCATTTAATTGATAAGAGTCATTAAATCGAAATGATCCTGTCATGGTAATGCCAGCCGTGTCTCTACTAGGTAAAGATACAGGTGCCAGATGAGGATGCTTGACATTTATTAATGATGTAGGAGAGGAAGTAATATGGTGAGTTGCTCCAGAATCGAGTATCCAACGATTTGGAGCAACTGGCAACAAACCTGCAGCATATTCTGTTGCAGAGGCAGCATTAGCTTGAGGAGTTGATGATGTAGGAACCAAAGCAGCAACTACTTGAGTGTATTGATCTTCTGTAAGGTCTGGAATCATTCTTTGCAGTTCCCCAAATGTTGGAGTTGCATCAACATGATTGGCACCAGGATTTCCTTGATGTCTCCTTGTAGGATTAGTTCCTTTAGATCCTTTGTAGAGGCGGTGACCATGAGGGTAGCCATGCTTCTTGTGGCAGGTTGCTTCAGTGTGATAATCCTTGTCACAATAAGTGCAGTGTTTGATTGGTGCCTGAGGATGAAAGTTGCTTCCTTGAGTGTTGCCTTGATTGTCATGCACTTGAGGTTGTGACCTGTGGTTGCTGTGTACTGCCATGGCTGCGGTATTTGGCTGCATGAGAAGATAAGAACCAAGTTCTCGTTGCTTTTCTTCTTGGACAAGGGAAGCATAAGCTTGTCTCACCGAAGGCAAAGGATTCATCAACAGAATCTGTCCACGAGTAGCAGCATAAGATTCATTTAAGCCCATAAGAAATTGCATCAACTTACTTCGATCATTTTGAGCTCCACATGTGCAGGTGACTGTGTTGTATGAAGCAAGTTCATCCCAAAGGCCCTTCAGTTTTGTGTAGTATGCTGCAATAGATAATTGACCTTGTTCAATACGGTAGATGTCTCTTTGAACCTGAAAAATGCGAGGAGCATTGCCCAACGCAAATCTCTCTCGCAGATCTTCCCAAACAGCATGTGGAGTAGCGCAAGAGAGGACAAAATCGGCGAGTTCAGGCTCGAGGGCGTTGAGGATCCATGAAAGTACCATATCATTGCACCTTTGCCACAGTGCATGCTCATCTTGTTCTAGGGCTGCAGACGGCTCTGTAATTTTTCCGGTGATGAAGCCAATTTTGTTTTTGGCACTCAAAGAGATGCGCATAGCGCGGCACCAAGATGTGTAATTGTCACCAGTTAATTTCTTGGAGACAAGAACCAGACCCGGATGGTCTGAATGGTGAAGGAAGAAAGGGCTGGCAGAGTCATCCGAAGAGGACGAATTGCTGTGGTTATGTGAGGAGGTGTCCTCATTGATGGTCATGAGGAAATATGAAAATAAGAAGGAATTGAGGCTGCAAGATTTTGCAGAGATAGAAGAACAGGACGTCAAGCCTGCTCTGATACCATATAGAGAAGATGGTTTTGCTGAATATATTCATTGTATTCAATCTGTCAAATATATACAGAGTACCTTCTCTATCTTTAGTGGTTGTCCTACAAGTCAGGAAACCAACTAGGAAACAAAACCTACTGCAATTACAATTGAATATCCTACCAAATTACATCTACATCTATGATACAAAATATACGTGCATATCAAGTAAATCAAAACAGATTCTCTGTGATATTCTTTCCAACAATAAGCGTCTTCCTTAGTCTCAAACTCCATTCCCTTTTCAGGCTCACAAACTACTTCCTTATCAACTACATTCACTGCAACACTATTCCCATCATCTTGATCCTGAAACACATAAGCACTTCCATGCGTACTCAATCCACAAGCTTCATGCTCACTAGTTTTCTTCTCAACATTTATCTCACCCATTGCATCCCCCTCATCAACTACAAGCACCACAACAGCGTTCACACCGTCTCGATCCTGCACATCAGAAGAATTGCACTCAATCCTTGAGCTTCCCTCACACATTCACTACTCTTCTCACAATCAATCTCATCCGTCGCATCTATGCTACTAACAACTCCCTTGTCAACTACATCCACCACTACATTGTTCACAATATCATGAGCCTCCTCGACACATTCACATTCCTTTTCGACATTCATCTCATCATGAGGTTTCTCTGACCTAGTGTCTGACTTGTCTTGCTCACATGAAGGTAGTTCAAGATTAATCTCCATGGAACAAGTTCAATACTTATGCAAACACAACATAAAAGCTGAAATTATCAACTTTACTTGACAATGAGAAAATTAAAATTAAAACTTCAATGTATGAAACTACACTAATTAACAACTCATAATTCCTAAACAACTTGCTCTCCATAACTCTATAACTCAAAAAGATTAAAACTTTACAAGGTTTACCAAGCTTAGAATGTAAAGTTTGTGCCTTTTTTGATGCCCAGGAATCAAAATCTCGCCGGGAAAGCGTTGATCAACAGCAACTGCAAATCCAAACTGAGTTTATTGAGGAATTGTAAGATTTGGGTGCTTCAAATTTCCTCTGGTTTTTTCGTCAGCTTCCGCAAAACCAAATGAAAGCTCTTTGTGAAAAACTTGTGCATTCGCGAGTGGGTTCACGCGCTGCCACTAATCGACGAGTTTTTTCAACTCCGAAGGGGATGAGACATTATTATATACATATACATCCTTTGGCGACGACATGTTCGTTGGAATTGTCTTTCATAAGACTTGGTCATCGGCAACTGCATAAGTAGCATTTGTAAAGTAAACTGAATAAGCTAAGATCTGCCCACAATGTGTTCATCGGGTAATGTCACTTACAAAACAACTATAAACTGATCTCATGCCTAAACAAAACAGCATTTTTTTTTTTACAAATAGGCTATTGCAAGGTGCTAGAGTACATTCTTACTAGTTGATCCAACTTTGTCAATAGTATGAGACTCTATAGTTACATCAGCTCGGCAACCTTAGAGACTTCGTTCAAGTATAAGATACACCTGAGTGACCTGACATCAGATTGTGTTGCTATCATCGTTCAGTGGGGAAGGTCAGTTAAGTTTTGATGAGATGACAGACTAGATGCCAACTCAGTCGAAACCCCCTTCGTATTGTACACATTTACCTTCTCTGGCGAAAGTTCATGATACCTTTTCGGCTTAAACAGCAGGCCAACCAACTCCGACTTTTCTGATTACGAACAAGTTTAAGCGGGGGAAGTCAACCGACTCCAAGAAGCAACCACCCAATACGGTTAAACTACAGATAATCCCATCTTCCTTCTTTTCAAAATAAAAAGAAAAATGAATGCTTTAAATTTAAACCTACCTGTAAGCCATAACTGAAACTAGATGATGGTGGAAAGTCCAATTGTCCCTACATGATTATAGCACAATTTTGGGAAAGTTAACTTGTGAACATATATCTTTAACCAAACTTCTCTGGAAAGAGAATTACTCTTTAATAACAAAGATACCTACCAGACCATGGATTTGTTGAGTCACAAAAGAACCATCATCCTTGGGTGCTATTGAATTCAGCTGCCCCTACAGCTAAGATAAGCCCACACCCCGAATAACTCAAACAACCATATAGAATAGATGGTCCCAAAGTGACTCCTAGTATCATATTGAAAGTACAACATGACTTACCACTGTTACCAGCCCCTGCAAATTTTCCTGGTTAACATAACAACCATCATGGGGTGGCTCCATTCAGTTTAACTGCACCTGCAAGCATCAGTTTCAGGATATTATAGAAGATCATACAACAAGCAAAATAAATTATTAAATAATACAAGAATAGAAAAGAAATAATACCAGTCCATGTTGAGCACCATAATATCCATTAAGGGCTATACCATCTGAGCTCAGATTTTCCTAAAACCATGAAGACCCAGATTGAAAAAGCATATCATTTAAAATCAAGTAAAAGGATGACATTATTCACTGAAAATCATGCAAGTTCTCCACTGTCGTGCGGCACTAAAAAATGCATGTTCTCAGTAAGTAATGGATTGCATTCAGTGAACAGCTACAATATCAATCATCTGTGATCCAGTTAACACAGTAAAAGTAGATGCCAACTAGGGTGAGGGACAAACCATTTGCGGCAAACTGTCTTGCGCTTGGCCAAGCATGACATCTTGCTCTACTTGCACCTGAAATATAAAGCATATATGGTCAATTATCTTATTGCATTTGGCTCCAGAAAAATGATTAAAATAAAGCAGTCAACCATCAACTTCAGAACCAACCTTTCTTTTCCTATTTGTATTTCTCTTCCTAATTGGTTTTGCAGCAAGGCCTCCTTGATTTTCTTCTTCTGCTTCACGTATACATACAGTGGACACTGGTACTCAACTCCACAACAGTGGTGTTAGAGTTATTCACATTGACACAGTTCTTCAACGCTTCTACAAATGTACGAAAAGCAATATTATACATCTCTTGACTCTCTTCAGATAATGATCCTTCTTCACTCAATTCAATTGCTCGTTTACATAAATCATTATAACATTGCACCCTGGTCCGTACTAGCTCTGATCCTTCAACCATTGACTGTCTGCTTTTTGAATCTTTTGTCCACCTCTTCAATGTATATTGAGGCGGAATGCTTGAAAGGCCACAAATTTGAAGAACAATTAGTAAATGTCTGCAAAGGAAATTTTTGAACTCAAACAAACGACACGAACAAGAGACCTCTGACTTCGTTTCTTTCCAGGTTACCATAAAATATTCTTCCTTTTCACAGTCTTGAACTCTGAATCGTAGTTAATCCATCTTCACGTTCTTTCTTTGGCTGGCACCCAACTTCTCCAAGAACCTCAACTTGAAATTTCCGGAATACTGCATGCGTGTAAACTGTTGACATTTGTTTTTCCCGAGGAGAAGGAGACTTCAATGCCTGCTGTTTGTACCATGTATCAAAGTCTGCAATTGCTTCCTCATCATACCTATTTTGCAGAATTGTCCCATATTGTTTCCCAAACTCTTTCAGAGTGATTTTCTTGTGTATGTATTTGTCGAAGAAAGAGTTCATACTCTCAGAACGCTGAGCCGTACACATTCCAGCTAAAAATGTACCCTCCAGATATGTAGGCACCCATCTTTTGCGATCATCATATAACGAGCTGATCCAATCATCTTGAAGTTCAAATGTCATGACCATATTAAACTATCTCAAGTCAAACTGTTCAACTGTCCATGATTTAAAAATACACTTGTGAAACTTTGGCAAGAAATTCTCACGACGGTTGATTACAGGAGCAAGAAGTTCAGGAATCTTTTCCAATATATTCCAAAGCGAAAAGCAGTGATGTGCATCTTGAAAGACTTCTTCGATGGCTGCCTTCAAAGTATTGTCTTGATCAGTAATAATCACTTTAGTAATTATCCCACCCATTGCTCTAACCCATGTCTTCAACAACCATACAAATGTTGCTTTAGTCTCATCTACAATTAATGCACAACCAAGCAACATTGGCTGAAAATGGTGGTTCACCCCAACAAAAGGCACGAATGGCAACTTTTCATCAACTTTGATGTAAGAGGTGTCCAACGAGACAACATCACTAAAAATCTTATAATCACTCCGACTTTTTGCATCAACCCAAAATAAATTTCTTACACGCTGCTCCTCATTCAAGTTTTCCTTCTGGATACGCTTGAAGTATTCAAGCAGTACTTGAGCATCTCCCTCATCAAGACCTAGTTCCTGGCATGTATCAAATTGATACTTTGTGTCAGTACGAAGAAACGCACTACTTTGATAGCCACCAGATTGTCGAGACATTTCAACATACATCTTTCTAGTTCGTTCACTAACTGCTTGCAAGATGTCCATATTATTCTTCTCAGCTAACTTTACGTTCCTATGAATCCGAAAATGATATGCTAGGGCAGGTAAAAGCTCATGATAGTGCTCCTTAATGAATTCATGAATGATCCACTTTCCATCTGCCCTTCTCTTCACATGCATATGCATGCTGGCTTTGCAATCCGTCTTCTTCACATTTGGTCAACGACTACCCCCGCTATCTGATTCTGGTGTGAATCCATATCTAGAACATGCAAATTTGGCATCAATGAACTCTTTTGATTTCTTTGAATGGTGACTGTTTTTTTTTGATGTGGTGAATCCCATAGATTTGCATATTCCTGACCAAACGAGTATGCCGCCTCGTGTGACTCAAACTCAGTGCCATTACATTGTTCGAAATCTGCATTCCCGTCCAACACCTGAATGTCCCTTTTAGAAGAGCTGATGATCACGCCACCACTGGTCTGCGCTTCTTCCACAACAGGAACCGTACTCATATTTTCGTTCACTCTGCCATCATCCATATTGTCTCGAACATCCACCAATATTTATTCTGTCAATGATGCTTAGCTAAGGGAAGTCTATTGCCCATTCCCACTAACAAACTCCGACCTTTCCAACAGACCCACATATGAACACCTAAAACAGCAAACAAAACAAACAAATACGCCACAGAAATAGACATTAGTTTGGTATTGATGAGAGAATGATCAGCAAACAGAAAACTCAATTGTCAAAATAATCACTTTACCGCAAATGCACAATAAAACGGTAAAAAAAAACGATTTGTGGTGCAAAACACAATACCAAACGGGGCCTAATAATAATTACAAATACTTTAAGTCCTGTTGGCAAAGTACATACTAACAACGTACGTAGTTAAACATAGACAAACAACAGTTGCCAATGAACTTCATACTACTACATTGCCATACAAGAACTCAACTAGATTATACTAGCTGCTCTACACTCTACACAGTACCAGCAAGCAACTAAAGCATCAATCATTTCAATGCAAATATGAACTTTCCATTTTTGGAAACTATCGACATTCCAGACTACAAATTCCATTCCTTTACTCTAAAATTGATCAAACATCATTGATTACAGAAACTTGGGAATTAAGTCACACCAACTCAAAAACCAAAATAGAAGAGAAATTTACTGAATTTATACAATACGGAAGTAAATAAGAGAGAGAGAGAGAGAGAGAGAGAGAGAGAGAGAGCAATTGGGGATCTCACTGGCCCTTCTTCACACGCTCCTTTCTTATTCTCCATCATGCTCTCTCGGCCCGTCTGCTACAATCTCCCCATCTTTCTCTTCCAGTAACTTTTTACGGTTTTACCGTGGCGTAAATACTTCAAAGCACCCTTTCAAAAAAAATAATACTTCAAAGCATAGCCACACGCGCCGCGCATGATAACTTGGGTGAGGAATTTTCCTAATCAATGTAGGAAAGTGGAATAGTTCTACAATGTGCGAAACACAAACAAATGTATAAGGAAGTAATCTACGATCTAGATTCTCTCATGCATTATTTAAGTCCAGCACAGTTGAGATTGCAATTAGTATCATGCACACTTATGTGCTGCACACTATAGGTGCACTCAGGAAAGTGTGACTTAGTAGTGTAACAAGTTCAAATGTGTAACACATAACTGGTTGTTAGTAGTTATCTAGCTGATAGTTAGTTTATCTGGTTGATGCTAGTTAATGAACTCAAGCTGGAAAACAGAATCGGTCATAAACCCATAAGAAGATAAACACACGAAATACTCAATTAGTTTAACCAATATTCGAAAAGGCGTCCCCCTAACCCGCTTAGGCGGCGCCTAGGCGCTGAAAACAATAAAAACGCCTAAATTTTACCCTAGGTGTCCTTCCTAGGCAGCCCTCGGCCTAGTCAACGCCTAGACGACCGTCTTGCCCGCTTAATATGCTTACACGACCGCCTAACTCAAAAACTAAACCTTTCGCATTTCAATTTTTTACTTACTTTGGATTGTAGATGATAGTGTTGAAGAGTCCACAAAAAGGATAAGTTAGAGAACTTGAAGACAATGTGTTTTGATGAAATTTTGTTATTATTTTTTCATTATTCACAATATATCTATATATAATATACTTAATAATTTTATAATTAATTAAAAATATAAAAATAATAATCCACCTAGAATGCGATTAATCTCTGCCTAAACGACTAGGCAGTAACTCTACCACCTAAATCCTTCAAAAAAAGTTCGCCTATCAACTTTTTGAACATTGGTTTTAACTTCTCTTATTAGTTAAGAATTACTTCGATCATGAAATTGTGCAGTAGAGATTAGCTGAATTAGCAAATATATGAAGATAAACGTTAAACGATGAAAAATAGAACTACCTTTTGCAACTTCACATCACTCGATGGGTATGGACTGGGATCAAGTTGTGGCAGATTTCTACTGATTCTATTGAGGCAAAAGAATCAAAGGTAGAGTGCGAGATACAACAATACAGGAGACCTTTACAAACTATTATCAATCCAGCTCGAATTTTCGTCCAAACCGACTATCAGAACACATAATAATTTAATAGATAGTTAACAACAGCCTACACTCTATCTTCTCCTATTTTACAGGTACCAAATGAGGTTTCCATCAGCAGCAAGGCATGATACAGTTTCCGATTACACATAGAGGATCATCTTCCAACATCTCTCATTCACCTGCAGACAATTCATTCGAATTAGAGCTGCTCGCAGTTTCAACTTTCAAATTAGCAAACAGCAATTAAACATAAATGCTTACCAGCACTTCGCAATAAATATGGACTATCAAGCATGTCTGGATGCATCATCGTGCAATGGAGTCGTTCTTACATTGGGGTCATCCTGGCATGAAGGAAACAAGTAAGGCACAGTGACATGAGTAGATATTATGATTATGGAAGCATAAGCACCAGATTAGCAAACTAACCCGAATGTTGTAAGTATAACCAGATCGAAAAAAGTCCATTCCCTGCAAACATAAGAAAATGTAACACCACATACATTAAGAAAATGTCATTTGACCATGGTCAGAAGCTTAAATATTTTCTTAGCATCATTAGGTACCTGTACCAACCCATGCATCGAAGCATTGTAATAACCTTCATGGCTCGGTGCTATAGAGTTCAGCTGTCCCTACAAGTATGAAACCCAGGTCTCAAAATCATACTCATTTCACATGCAGTATCACAACTTGTAGTACAAATTTCAAGGATAAAACTTACAAGCCCCTGAATGTTCTGCTGATTCCCATAGTAATTATCCCGCGTAGATGCCATTAAGTTCAACTGAACCTGAGGAAAAAAAATTGAAAATATGAAAGAGAATACAAGAAAAAGAAAACTATATACTACATTAGTTAATGAATACCGATCATACCACATTCTGCGGTCCACCATAATAACCATCAACGGTTATAGCTCTTGAGTTTAATTTATCCTATGTCCAATTCAGATATAATACCACAGTCAAATACATGTCTAACTTTTTTAATTTCAAACCCAATAGATAAAATGCAATATATATATATATATATTTTCCCACTGTCCACATTATAAACCTACATGTTTGACTGAATATGCATAGAGTTTAAGATCATACTTGATGCAAGATAGTCTAAACATGCATTTTCTTTATTAGAAAAATCAATATATGACAAGACAAACCATTTGTTGCAAGCTCTCTTGTGCTCCAACAGTCACAACTTCTGGCTCCGAGTTCACCTGCAATATATTTAGGTTACCTCATATGAAAACTACAACAAACAAAATAATTTCGGTCACTATAAACAAACCTTTCTTTTCTTGGTAGGATTCTTTTTCTTAATACCCTTGCCATTACTCCTATTTTGACTATCATCTTCAATGCAAGGCAGTCCCAGTGTGGCAGATGTTCCAGCTTCTACCATACTCTTACTCGAATGATTTATCTCCACACAATTTTCAAAAGCTACTCCTAGTGCACGCCATGCAATATTGTAACTCTCCTGTGACAGAGATCCTTCCGCAATTAACTTCATTGCCCGTTGAGATAGAGCATCAAACTTTTGCACCCTGGATAGTGCACGGCCAGATTCTTCTACCACCAAATGCCTGTTCTTTGCATCTTTTGTCCAACGCTTCAATATATAATGATCTGGGATTGTGCCAATCTGACACATTTGGAGAACAATCAATGCATGTCTACAGAGATAACCTTTGTATTCAAATAAGCAGCATGAACAAGAGACTTCTGACTTCACTTCACTCCATGCTACCGAGAAATCTTGATTCTTTTCACAATCATGAACTCTGTAAGTAGTTGTCATCTCATCTTGTCTTTCCTTTTTAGGATTACATCCAATTGCACCCAAAACCTCCACTTGAAATTTTTTCAATACTGCGGGAGTATATTTCAAGGAGACACTCTTCTCCAGAGGCGAAGGGGATTTTGCTGTGGGCTGTTTGTTCCACATATCAGAATCTGCTTTGGCTTCTTCTTCATATCTATCTTGTAGAATTGCTTCGTACTGTTTCAGGAACTCTTGCACAGTGGTCTTCTTATGAACATACTTATCAAAATAGGAGTTCACACTCTCAGATCGCTGAACTGCAGACATCCCTGCCAAAAAGATGTCCCTCATGTATGTTGGCACCCACTGCTTTCGATCTTCATACAATAGCTGGGTCCAAGCATTCTCTTTAAGTTCAAATTCATCAACAAATTCAAACCATCTTTTCTCAAACTCTTCGGCCGTAGATGGTCTGTGAATACAATCTTCAAACTGTACCATAAAATTCTCATGCTGCTTAATTACGTGGCCAAGATTTTCAGAAACCTTCCCTAAGATATTCCAGAAACAAAAGCAATGATAAGCATTTGGAAAGACCTCTGAGACAACGGATTGTATTGATTTGTCATGATCAGAGATAACGACTTTTGGAGCTTGTCCACCCATAGCTTTCAGCCACGTCTTCATTAACCAGGAGAATGTTGTTGCAGATTCATCTGATATCAGGGCACATCCCAGCAGCACAAACTGATAGTGTTGATTCACACCAACAAATAAAACAAGAGGCATCTTATATTTTCCCCTGATATAGGTGGTATCAAATGACACCACATCACTGAAACTGTTGTAGTCATGCCTACTTTTGCCGTCAACCCAGAACAAAGTTTTGAGACGTTGATCTTCTCCAAGATCTATGGCATAGAAAAAGTTGGAATTCATATTCTGCATGTGAGTAAAGAAAGCAAGCGACATCTTCAAATCTCCTGCTTCTAATGATAAAGTCCGACCTTTTTCAAATGGATTTTTTGGATCAATTTTTAGACCAACCACATTCTTGTACTCAGCAAATTGTCTGGCCATTGCTGCATACATTCTTCTTGTTTGTTCACTGACAGCTTGGGCTGGTAAAAGATCATGATTATGCTCCTTAATAAAGTTATGTATGACCCATTTCCCATCTGATCTTCTCTTCACATGCATGCTAGCTTTGCAGTCAGTCTTTGAACAAGATCTACGACCAGTTGCATTTTCTGGGTCATGCTTGTTCTGTCTAGCACGTGGTTTATTATTATAGGTTTTTTCATACTCACGCTTGGTACCATATCTGGAACAAGCAAACTTTGCATCAATAAATTCTCTGGATGTCTTTGAACGGCGACTGTTTTGGATTGCAGTGTTGAATCCCATAGAGCGAGCATACTCCTGATAGAAAGAATATGCTTCCCCATGTGAATCAAATTCCATCCCAAAAAGTGGCTCAAGGTTCGTATCATCCTTAAAGATTACCATATCTGGAGGAGGAGAATTCAAGTTTCCTCCTTCATCAACATGCACTACAGCACCAACATCCACAGTATGTGCACTCTCAATATCTCCACTGTGCAGTTTTTCTTCATGTTCCAAAATGTTATCAATTGCATTTGGCTCTTCATCTTCCTTATCATGGTCACCAGAAGGAAGCCGAAGGTCTATGTCCATGGTGAGATTATTTAACTTCAACTGATGATCATCAGAGAATATCTGAAAGAAAGAAACGATGACGCTTTACTACAGATAAACCCAATCATGATATACTGATTATGATTTAGAAAAAAAGAAAGAAAAAAACAGCAACAACATGACCTTGTTCAATTACATAAAAGTAAGAGAAAGACAGTTCAAATTCAGATAAAAATACAATAACAAAGTACAACTATACTTTGATGATGAAAGTAAGTATATCAGTAAACATTACTAGAGAAAAGGAGTCGCAAACTGTTTTTGAAGTTCAAGTACAACAGTACCAACTGACAGCTCCAACAAGATTGTCTAGCCTTGTAAATGTGAAGAAGATAATAACATCCTCCTCTTCCAGCACCAGGGAACACTATCACCTTCCATGGTATATTAGAAGCTACTATCAAAGGTATCAAGCTATGGCTGATAAGAAAAAAAAAGACAAAAATAACGATAACCAGAGCATTAATCCCATGGGACTTCATATTCAACAGATACAGAAAAGGAAAAAGAAAATGGATGTTGAACCAAAAGACACTCATGCATAAATCAATTATTCTTTATGCCACTTTATACTTCAGCTAATCATAGATAATGCATTTTAGTTGCATCTTAAGTTCTTTTCAATCTTCTGTTTGGTAAGAAATTTCCATCATCCGCAGAAGCAAATTTGGCCCTTAATGCCAGTCAACTAACTAGCTTCAGCCAAATTGAATTGCATAGCCGTAAAGTTTCCAAATTGATCAATATCCGCGTCAAAATAATCCCACATTCTACCACAAACAAAGGATTCTTATAACAAAAATACATTCTTGAGCTACATAATAACCCTACATTTGATAGGAGTATCAAAGTGCAACACACACAAAAACCGGAACCATCCGCATAACACCAACCCGAAAAATCTGTACCGAACAATTTCATGAGCCATTTCTCAACACATTAAGAACTTGCAATCAAAAGTCCTTGAACTTTATACTCCAAAAACAAACTGCACTATGTTCACTTTCACAAACAGCTAATGCTAAGCTAACCCTATATCATTATTATACACAGCTAAAACGAAACACAATCCAGAAATCAAATTCACAAGCTCAGGTTAGTGACCATTCAATTTTCCAAAGCCAAATGCAACACAGTCAAATCACCCGACACAGTATATAAACAAACAACAACAACAGAAATTTAAACCGGAGTTGGGTGAATTTGGTGAGGTCGAAAATTAGAGAGAGAGTAGAGTAGTACCTATGGAGATGAGCGGAGAAGCAAGCTTGGATCTGGGGAGGATCGCCCACGCGACTGCGTTGAGCGAGTGGAGGTTCGTTTAATTTTTGGCCCCAATTCGATTTTTGTGTTTTAGACTCTCACCCACGCCCACTCGCCGCGAGACCTTCTCTTTCTTCTGTTTTCCCTATTCCCGCCCTCACACGCGTCGCGCGTGCCAGCCTGTAATAATAATAATAATAGGGCGTGGGACCCGGTGACATTACATTTGGGTAGGGGAGTGGCGCGTGGGACGCGTGGCTGGCTAGGAAAGTCAGATTGTTTGGACTTTGATTACGAGTTTCAGTGATTGCGTTCCGGAGAAAAATGGTGGGATCACGCCGTTCGATCTTGGTCGTGATATCGAAAGGCATTTAAATTTTGAATATCCAAACATGAGTTAATTGAATCAAAAATTTGAGTGAAAAATATTAGATTTCAAAACCATAATCAATTGATAAAGGTTGAGTGACAGCCTCAATTCCTCATAAATTCACAAATTTTATTTTGGGCCCCCAAAATGTGCACATGAATTTCATCGAGTGATTTCTCTCAAGAGGTTTGTCGAAATAAAATATATTGAAATTGAACCACTGTGTTACAATCTCAATGGACTATGTATTTATTTATTGAGTTTCATTACGGAATACCGGGAGAATTAGTGGCAGATCTAATGTGAAAAGCTTAAGTCAGAGAAAGTCACAACGAATGAACGAAAAAAAAATAGAGCTAATACTACAGCAATGTAAAGAAAGATTCAGAAAACTTAAGAATCTACAACATCTTACACTAGCAAAAACATAAAAAAATAAAATAAAAAAGAGAGTAATAAGAAGAAAAGTAAAAATAAACCTAAGAAAATAAATTTTACCCAACAATTTTTTTCTTTCCCGCAACATTTGTAATTGCAGGGTTTTGTATTGGCTTAGGGACTTGGGCATTGGAGGGCCTAAGCGCGGTACCGACTGTTCTTGGCTTATATTTTGCAGGTTTCAATGGCGGAACAACGTCAATGAACCGAAGGAGGAGAATCTCAACCTTCAAACGATCGTGGACAATTGTTTAAGTGGAATACTTAAGTTGGAAAAATCAGCTCCACAATTATCAAGAGATAGGGACCCTTGGCGAGGCATCATACTCCCTTGAGTGGGGAAGCTCATCCCTCCTAATTCTGCTCGGGTTTTGCTCGTGCCGATATCGCCTGCCCTTCTTTGGTTTCTCTGATCCTTGAGCAGGATGCCGAGGACCTTGGATTCTTGGAAATCGGGTACTTGATGACGACGTCTTGAACTTCCCTCTACTGAGTAGTTTTTTCTTACACTTGACATATTTTTGTGTTGTCTACTCAATCGTTCCTTTTACATCTAACACATCATTCTTTTCTTTCTAATCTTACATAATTGTTGCTAATCTTGGCCTGAGCCTTTAGCTCAGAAAACTCTTTTGCCAAGAGTGAATATCATACTTAGCTCATCGTACTTTGCTTTATAGTTCTCAGCTCATCATGCTCAACTGTTTCATACCTTTCTGTTTCGTGCTTTTATTCCATGCCCATCAATCTTACTTCTGGAGCTTAGGGGATCTGCCTCTGAGTGCATGTGGCCTTAGTACAACTCTCGGACCCCCACTCGTTCTAAATTCTCTCGGAAGAGGCTTAAGGAGATCCTTGGTAACCTTAAGGTCTTCTGGGAGGTGCTCGCGGTTTTGAGACTGCCTCCCCTTTGAGGGGGTATGCATGCCTACCCCGGTCTGTATAAAGACTACCGTACTCTAGACCCTTTCTATGACTAAGTCCCTTCGTCTTGGGAGATCTTAGCTTCACAAGGACACCCGATGCTTTCACAAAGACCACAACAAGGTTGTTCTTCGAGCTCAGTTCTTACCAAGGTGGCTTATCTATAGTATCGAGATGGGGTTTGCCAAAACTCTTCTCATCGACTTTGACTTATCCCGAGGCGTCATCAGGTGTGTACGCTTGGGACTTAAAATACCCAATTTGTCATAATATGGCCAATTCATCATTGGGGTGTTTGTTAATCTTACCACGTACGATCTGACTCCATCAAATCTAATCTCGAGGCCATACTAACCCAAGATTACTTTGAACTCTCGTGGAATTTTTCTCTGAGTGTTTTGATCTATCCATGGGAGTCCTTCTCGATGCCCTAATCTCTTTCCCTTAGGATGCTTTACCTTTGTGAGAGTTAGTTAGCTCGTAGGGTGAAAGTCCTTCCCATGGGAACCAATGTCGCCTGCCCCACTCGAGCTCGGTGTCTTTCCTGGGCGTTAAGCTCCTCGTAATCGAATAACACATCAAACAGATCGTACACTTACAAAACAGTTGAGCTAATCATACTTCATCGTAGATAATCGATCCGTTGAATAAATCCTGGAAACCATCCTTTTGAGGGATGAGAGTGATTTTGAGATATCTCATGGAGCTTGTCCAAGAGATTCTTTCCCCCAGGGGAGGGGGTATTTTGACCTGCTGTCACGAACCTGAAGGGAATGCCCAGCTGTTGTGGACCTCGAGGAAACATTCTGAAATCGAGGAAACCTCAAGGGATTACATTGCTAGGATCGTCACATCAATGGATTCACTCGGAATACTCTAGATTTCAAGGTTGACCAAGCCCATCATCGTCATCCCCAGCAATAACACGTTCTATGCTCGAGAACTTTATACAGATTCGTGGGAAGGCATCCCCTCAGCTAGTATCATCTTCTCCACATGACATGAGAGCTTGCAAAACAGAACCTTTAAGCTTTTCTCGATTTCCTGGGTTTCCTCGAGCTCGCGATAGAGGCTGATAAACTTTCTTGAAAACCCTTTAGGTTTGAGAGAAACCTCGAGGTTTCCACACCAATGCTAAGTATAAAGTTTTTCCCATTTCTTGTAGTCAAGGTCGACCAATTTGTGAGCGCAGATTCGTGATGCCCCCAAGGTAGTACCTTATGATTGAATGAAAACACAAAATCATAGGGGTTGCCTATGATCGGTGAAGGTGAAGACCTTCCTTCTGAGATATGTTGATGATGTGAGACTTTGCCATACCACTTCCCCTAAGCATTCTTCCATGAAAACCTACAAAACAAGTCCAAGCATGGTGTGGTACTGTGTTTAGACCCTCCGATGCTTAAGTTAGTATAAAACCAAGTATAAGCGTGTATTAGGGTTGGATGAGTTACCTTTGCTAAGTTATGGCGTCATATATATAGTGAGTGTTCAAGGTCTAAGCATAGTCCATATAGGAATATGACTACTTACTTTCGGATATAAGGAGTTCATTAAGGAATATATCTCCTTATCCAGGGTTAATTATGTTTCTAGATTACCATAAGTCATTTGGTGCAATCCCCTTAAGATTCGTATAAATCTTACTCTTATCCCTTATAATTTCTGCTAATACCTCGAGGTCTAATCGTACTATTCCTCGAGGTCCGATCATGTAATCCCTCAAGGTCTGATCGTGCATTCCCTTGAGGTCTGATCATGCAATCCCTCAAGGTCCGATAGTACTTCGAGATTGTCACACCATCTTACGAACGTTTTAGAAACTTCTACATCATTCTAGATACTTCCAGAAACCTCTAGATTAATCAATTAATACTTGAAACCCTAATCGTACAGGCCCAAGCCCATTATTCCAGTTATCGTACCTCTTCTGCTTGCGGACCTGGGGGACCAAAATCCCTCCAGCTCGATGTGGCCAAATTCGGCTCCCACAATCATATTTCAAAGTTTTTCTTTTCGGAATCCAGACCTATCTCTTCTTTGTGTTCATAAGAATCTCATGATGACATTATTCTATTATCTTAAATTTGTAGAAGTAATGTAGTCAACGAGATTCTTTGGGTACGTTTAACTGTTGATCGATGAGGTCTTTTTTTAGAGGAGGTCAAATCTCAAGTAAAATTAAAATTAAGAGTGAAAGATTTAAAATTGATTTGAAACATTTGACAGAAGAGTTTATTAATGTAATTGTTTAAGAAAATAATATTCCTAGTATTCCAATGTGTGTTTTATTTTAATTAGCATAAAGTAGATATTCTCTTAATCCCTAATTTATAGCGATATTGATCGTAACAGATTGTAATGTCTATTTAAGACCGTCTATTAATGAATAAATAACAGTTTTAAATCATATATCTTGTATATCTATTTTCTCTTTCAACACTTTATCAGCAACTCTTGAGTTGATAGTCAACCCAAACCCTAAACAGAAAAACTCTAAACCTCTAAAACACCCAAAACTCCACAGCTGGCCTCCCTCCTTGATGGAATCACTATACATGCCGATCACCGACACCGGATTTCTCCACCGCCGGATTTTGTGGAACTTTGTGTTTTGCTTCAAACTTCTTTCAGCAAAGTTTTCATACCAAGCTTAAAAACACCCTTGAGGTAAATCGATTAACCTTCTTCGATTTAAAATTAAGTTGCAGAAACTTAATTACCGCAACACCTTAAATCTAGATTTTAAATACTGTGAATTATTATATGCTTCTAGTTCCTATGGATTAATGTAGGTATGAGTGAAGGGGATTTAATCACTTATTCCTCAAGGTTTAAGTTTAGTGATAGTTCTGGGGGGAGCCACAGTTATTAGTGAATATCACGGTTAATTGTGATTTCACAGTAAACAAAAGGAAAGTCGATATTTATGACTATTTGACAGTCACAGTTTTATGTGGAGTGGTATGGAGTCACCGGTTTTGCATCAATTTTTGTGAGCATACATTATAGATCATGGTTTCTTATTACCTAGATTTGATATTAGTGATCGTCGTTCTTTCAATCGATAAACTAATTACATCTTGTCTTTTGTAGATGACTGAGCCGGCAATGCCAGAGTTTGATATCCTTGGCATTCAACCACTATCACCTGACATTGCAACCAACGAGGACACACTAGCTAGAAAAGCTCAAGCTCTCATGTATCTCAGAAGCCGTATTCATCCTGCTTTGAGGAAACAATCATTGTTAAAGGATGATCCCACGGATTTGTGGGTAACTTTACAAGAACGGTTCAACAATGTGCATGATGCATAATTTTCAGAGCTCATAGAAAGATGGGATAGAATCCAGTTATTGGATTATCCTAAGATCAACGATTTTTATCAGGATATGCTAAAGCTACAGTCTGAGCTTGCCATATGTGGTATTGTAAAGACTAACCAAGCTTTGGTTGAGAAGTCTTTGAGCAACTTCCCTACTTTTATAGACACCCTTGCACTTCAGTATTGCGTTAATTATGAGTAAGGAAGACTTAGATCATTCAATGATCTCATGAGTGTACTGGCCACGAAAGAGAGACATCACAAGATCCTTCTCCATAACAATGTTAAGCCAGCTGGTACAAAGAAAGTAGGGCTGGATTCGGTTGGTATACCAACTTAAATTAACAATACCATGTACCAACCAACTTATGATTGGTAGGAAAAATGTTCTACCAATACCAACCATCGAAGTTGGTATACCAACTTCGTTGGTACGGTTGGTATTCGGTTGGTACGGTTGGTAATGGGCCTCTACCAGCTTATGATTGTGGCCCAAAAATAAAGGCCCAACAGAAAAGCCCATCATCATTTATCACTTTGTTGTGATTTTCATGTTTCATCTGGACAACAAAATTAATTCAAAAAACTTATCAAATGAGCGAATCAATAATGCAATACAAGTTTACAATATTACATCACATCACACCATCCCACAACTAAAGTGAAGCAAAAATCAAGTTCAAATTCAAGCAAACCCAACATAAACAAAGAAACATTTAGGTATTTTAGGAATTTTACTATTTTACCCTAAAACATGGTACGGTACGGTAGTACCAAGTTTGTAAAAGTTTGTACCGAGTACCTACCAACATTGCAATAGTGGTACGGTAGTACTGTACCAACAGTTCGGTTACCAACTTTTCGGTATACCAACATAATTGGTACGGTTGGTACATGGTTGGTACGGTTGGAAAATAGTTAAATTGCCAGCCCTAAAAGAAAGTCCATGAAACTTATAACATTGCAAAAGACACGTAAGAAAAAGAAGAATAGCCGTTCTGACCCTTACAACAATCGTGGTAGTAGAATAGGACGTGGAAAAGTTGTGGCGGAGGAGGACAAAGTCAGAACTTAACTTGGACTCACCAAGACAATAACCAAAATATGCATAATTTTGGTCCCAAGAATGATGCAGGTTCCTCTCGGTCTGTTCATTATAGCTTGCCACCTTGTTATATGTGTGGTTCTGCCAAGCATATGCATAAACAGTGTCGTGCACCCAAGGATCTTATAAATGCCTACAAGAAGTACCAACAGTATTTGGCGCATGAGACCAACTATACCGAAGACTTTGAGATGAAATATTGCAATGAAGCCAATCTAATTGTAGCAGATGACACTAGAGCAAGTCTTGAGACTTTGGTTTTTAGTTAGTCTATATATTAGACTCATGCCTTTACTATGTAATCAAGTTTAGTTTTATATTTGACTTTAGTTATAGTCATGGTTATTGAATAAGAATAATTTTTTTATGTAAGTTTTGATGTTGGCAAAATAATAAAATTTATTCCTTTCGGTATTTAAAAGTGTTAAGAATGGTTATACAACTTCATATTGCTTGAATGATTCGAATTATACATAGCTCTATGACACTATGACACCAAAATATCATGAAAACGAGACAAACATAAGAGCATAGTTTGATCCTGGGATTTTTTTGACCCGTCGAAGGAAGGCTCCTGGATCGGTTTTTGCACTTTTTTGACCCGTCAAAAATTTATACACTAAAAATTTTGATCCGTCAAATATAGTCCTTAGGTTACATATTTACACCTTCAACCCATCAAAATTTTTCCTCGACCCGTTGAAAAAGATATCGAAAATTCGATACGGTTTTAGGATTTCTTTCGACCCGTCGAAGAGTTTTCTTGACCCGCCAAAGAATGGCTTATGTGACACAATTATGCATTTCTCGACCCATCGAGAATATCTATCAACCCGTCGAAGGCTTTACCATGACTTGATGTTCTTGATATGTTTTACATCGGTTTTATCAACAAATAAATGTTTAGAAAATTTTTAAATTTTTGTCACGTCATGGAACTTAATTTGCACTAGATGTGGTTTTACATCGATTTTTGTCATGCCATGGAACTTAATCTATAAGGATCATTTTGATCGGTCAGATATTGTTATACATTGGTTATTTGATGTTGCTATGATCAACACTCTAATCAAATCATGTTAAGTTTTGAAAACTTTTGTGCCAAGGGTTTTCACTTTGAAGAATATTGTGAGAATGGTAAAAAAAATTTGTGTTCAATCTCCATAGAATGCTGCCAGCGGCGCAATCCGAAGAGGTTTATGAGGATTTGTAGTGGTTTATTACTACGGTTTGGATTATTGAATCCAATGAAGTCACTTATATTATTATGTGTGACTCTGCCTCATATAAGCTTTTGTATTATGATGATCAAGATGTTGAAAAAATTTCATGGTCATTGGTTCTTAAGAGCAAAGAATCATGTAGAAATATCTATAACCATCGGTTTAGATGAGGTGAGTGAGAGTATTCCACTTGGTTTAGGTTCGATCTCCAAGATGAGTACAGTACTTTCTCATTGGATGCCTTTATGGCAAAATCTAATGTATATCATTCGGTTTGCAAAGCTTGTTCATGTCTGTAATGTTGTTTACATGCATGATGGTCTTTTGTTGTAGACACAACTTCTATTCCTGTACAAATTCCAAATAATATATTTGTGGACTAATCAAACCAGTATGCAGACTGTTTATATATGGTTTTGATTGCTGCATAGATGCGTAAGTCACCCGTCCTTGCAATCCACATAGTACGTTGCATTTGCAAAACTCGTAACATAGATTATTAAGATTTGGGTTCACCACTCGGACATTCCAATAAGGTCTATTAGATTGGATAATGCAGGAGAGTTTACATCAAAACTTTTGATGATTATTGCATGTCAATTGGAATTGAAGTTGAACATCTCGTCCCTCATGTTCATTCAAAAAACGGTTTAGCAGAGGCACAAATCAAGTTGTTACAGCTTGTAGACAGCACAATGGTAATGTATACTAATTTACCAGTATATGCTTTGGGATATGTAATGTGACATACAGCTATGCTTATTCGCTTGAGACTCGTAACCCGTCAACCATTTAGTGCGTACCAGTTGGTAACTGGATGTGAGCCTGATATTTCATCTACGCATCTTTGGTTGCGCGGTACATGTACCTACTACGCTTTCATTGCGTACTAAAATAGGTTCTCAACGACGTTTATGCATCTATGTTGGTTGTGAATCTCCAACGGTTGTCCGCTATTTAGAACCTTTGACAAAAGATCTCTTTACTATTAGTTTTGCAGATAGCCACTGTGATGAGACATACTTCCCTTCATTAAGGGGATATAGAATAGTTTTATTCTAGTTAAACATCGAAAATTTACATGGTATGCCCCCAATATGTCTCATCATGTTCCCCGCACATCTCAGTGTGGGATTGAAGTGCAATGTATTTTTGATCTTTAGAAAGTAACAAATTCGATATCTAACTTATTTAATAATATAATGAGAGTGACGAGATCAGTTATACATGCTGCAAATCCTGCAAGGTTAAAAGTCTCTGGCAATGGGCAAGATAACGCAACACCCGAGCAATGTAGATTTTCTCTTGCCAATAGTGGAGGTGTAGCATCAGTCAAATTCATAGATGAGTTGCCAATGAAAAGGCAAGCCATCAAGGCACAACCATTCATCATCAACACAAGAGATTGTTTCTGACTGCAATTATGTCAAGAAGTCGACATTGACAAACACTGGGGGACACCTCAGAGTCATTGCCGATGTTAGTAAATAAGAAAATCTCACAAACTCAAACATATGCTAGCGGTATTATAGATGGTTTTTCCAATCTCGTTGATGATGCATTTACTTATTTCGTCGATCAGGAATTAACGACGATGAAGTGGAACATTGCTTAGTTGCGGATTTTCAATGTAGAGAAAATTGACAGATATGGAAAGTTGCAATCTAGACTGAACTAAACTCTCTTACAAATTGCAAGTTTTCGGTATGGTAGTGCTATGATCACCAAATGGTAAGGCAGTTAGACACAAACGAGTCTTTGTTTGGAAGCACAATGAGAAGAACTTATGGTGCAAAGATCTTCTCAAAACCCTAGTATTGATTCTCAGGAGATGTATTCTCTGGTTATGGACATCATTACTTTGCGCTACCTTAGCAGTATGGCAGTGTCTGAAAAACTAAGTATGCAGCCAATGGATGTGGTTATATATCCTTATGGGAATCTTGATTCAGAGATATACATGAGAGTGCCAATTGATATGGTTATACCAAAGTCAAGTAACTCAAAGCCACAAATTGCTTATGGGATAAGATTAAGACATTCACTATTCTAAGTGACTACTTGATTAGGAAGAGATACACAACTGATAAGTTATGCCTATGCGTGTTTATTAAATGAACAAGTTATTGAGATGATAGACCTTGGTAGGAATCTATTTTTTCTTGGTTTTAGAGATTGTACATCAAGTTTGTGGAATATTTATTCACCAGTCTGCTTATGTCTAAATCAGGCAATGGACAATGCACACCATTTCAGCACACTAATAGTCGTTTGCAGTCTGAAACCTAAAATGATCAATTTCATCGGAATGATGATGGTAAGAAACCTTTTGGAGTTGAGGTTACATATCTTAGTGCAGTTGGAGCTTGGTTATATATAGTTTGGTGCACACTATTCAAAGACACCTTATGATGTCTTGATGATTACACAGGTTGCAAGCATTGTAGCTACTCAATTTAATCCCCTATTCAAAGACACCTTATGATGTCTTAATTGATTTTGCTGATGTTGGGTATCTCTCTCACCCACACAAATGACGTTCCCAAGCTGGTTATGTATTCATCATGGGAAACATGATGATTTCTTAGAGATCTATAAAGCAAACCCTTCTTGCTACTTCCTCGAATCATTCTTAGATTATAGCTTCGCATGAATCGGTTAATGCGTGTTTTTGGTTTAGTACAACAATACACCACATTCGAGGGCATAGTGGATTATCATCTACTAAGACAGCCCCACCTTGCATATTTAAGGATAATGTGGTTTGCATTAAATAAATAAATTTGGGCTACATTAATGGTGCTCATACTTAAATATTTTCGCCAAAGTACTCTTACAATCAACAACAACAACGATTATTAAATATCCGTGTGAACTGAGTTTGGTTCGGTGGATAATGTTGTAGACTTTTTTACCAAGTCTCTACCAAACACTAGATTTGTGAAGCGCATTAGAATACAAAGATTATCTGAACTCCAAGATTGAGTTACTGATCAGAGGGAGTTCATTTCATAGACATCAGGGGGAGTCTACATCACATTTGGTCTCTTATGTAGTTGATGCGTTATACTCTTTTTTCCTTCGACCAATATTTTGTTTTATCCATAAGGTTTTTGTTTACTTTACAAAGTTTTTAGTAAGACAACAGGTTATGCATCATCCATTAGGATTGCGACAAAAAGGGGAGTGTTTAAGGAAATAATATTCCTAGTATCTCATTATGTGTCTTGTCTTAATTAGCATAGAAGTAGATATTCTCTCAATCCCTGATTTATAGGGATATTGATTGTAACAGATTGTAATGCCTATTTAAGGTCGTCTATCAATGAATAAAGTACAGTTGCAGATCATATATCTTGCATATCTATTTTCTCCTTCAATAGTAATAACTTATATGTTAAACGAGAATGTAGGCCTTTTGTCACTCATACACAAGAAATTCGTATAATTGGAATGGAACCTTTTGAACCTATCATGCTTATCAACTCGGGTCACCCCTAGCACCTACGCAAGATCAACTTGAGCTGCCATCTTGACATTTCGGCTAAAGGACATGCTAGACTTTTGTAGATTTATCACTTGATCTGATACAACCTCATATCTTTGGAATATCTCCTGAATAATTTCACAGTTCTGTTGTATAGCCCTACAAAATATAAACGAGTTATCCGCAAAAAAATAGGTGATTAATCAAAGATGCCCATGTGTACTCCGAAACTCCCTGTATGAGACCTTCTCTCTCAGCAAACACAAGCATTCGGAACAGAGCTTCAGCGCAGAGGAGGAAGAGATACGGAGATATGAAATCTCCTTGTCGTAATCCCCTACTAGGGATAACCTGCCGGCTGACTTCACCATTGATCACGAATGCATACGACACAGTCTTTACACACCTCATCATCATGCTTATCCAAACCTCACAGAAGCTGAGTTTCCACAAAATTTGCTCCAAGAAACTTCATTCAACTCTATCATAGGCCTTGCTCATGTCGAGCTTCAAGGCCCCATATCCCATGCCTCCTGTCTTCCTTTTCAAAAAATGAGAGATTACAAATGCCAACAAAGAGTTATCCGAGATCAACCTACCTGGCACAAATGCGCTTTGATAGGGGGAGATGAGTCCGTCCAGTAGGGGTTAGTCAATTTGCTAAGGCTTTGGATTCTAACTTGTACAAGATGTTGCATAGGCTAATCGTTCGATATTCACTAATGGTTGTGGGGTTTTTTTTCTTTCGGTATTAAAGTAACATGGGTGTTATTGACCTATCACATATCATTATCTGACGCAAGGAAAGCTCGGATTTCCCTAACCACACACCCTCCCCATAATGCTCCAAAATTTCTGATAAAAACAAGGCACAAAACTATTTAGACCTGGCACTTTCAATAGCTTCATCTTCTTTAAAGCACACAAAATCTCTTCCTCCGTAATCTCTCTACAAAGCTCCTGGATCATCAACTCCGAGATCACTATGGGAACAGGTTCAAAATGCCATTGTCCTGTGTAGAGCATGTCGACGTGAATAGCTTCTCATAGTGGGCCGTGATCAAGTCTTCAATTTCCTCATCCTCATTGCGCCATACCCCATTCTCATCCCCCAGGCCTTTTATTGTGTTCTTCTGTCTTATATTGTTAGACTTCTGGTGAAAAAAAAAGTGATGACTCGGACCGGAATTGGAATAGTAATCAGTTTAATCTGCGAGTTTTACGAGTAATTGAGGTTTATCGTAATTAATCAGATATGCAACTTCGTTCATGACTAAATTTTTGGACACGAATTTGATTTGGGTTTGTTCGTGGGAAATGTAGAGAATTTGATTTCGAGTCCGTAGGAGCTTTCCGAGGATTTGTAGGATAATCGAGGAATATAAAAAGAATATTTGAAATTATCGCCGAGTTAGTCGTGTTTATCCGTTCAAGTTTGAGTTATCCGAATTGTGGATAGAGTTGATTCGCGATGTATAAATAGCCGAATAGTCGTAAACTTATCGAAAAAATTCGAAAAATGGGTTGTTTGACCGAGTTGACTGAGCTGGGCCGAATTGACCAAGTCAACATGTGTTGACTCAGTGAGTTACGACTCACCGTCGAGGTGGCTGCCGGAATACGGCACAGTTGCCGGAGATTAAGGTATGGTTTTGAAGCTCTTCCTTTGGGCTTTCGATTGATATGTATATTGTGAGATTTGGTTAAGGTTTGGTTGGTCAATTTTGAACGTGAAATTTGCCGGAATCGGGTTTAATGGTGGAGGGTTTTCTGGCGGTTTTCCGAGTGGGATTTTAGGTGGAAATGGTTGGGTTCGAGCTTGGGATGAAGTCCCTTGAAGATGGGAGGCCGAGGTGGCCTCACGGTGGAGAATTTCGCTGGAGAAATTTTCCGGCCGGTTTGAGTTTTGGTGGCTTTCGAGGTTTTTTCCGGCCACGGTCGTGGTTGGACGGTGGTGGTCCTTTGGGAAAAAAGGTTAGGCTTGAGGAGAGGAATGTTTTGGAGTCTTGGTCGCCGGGAAATCTCTCCGGTGACGGCGCACTGCCGGCGGTCAACGGTGGAGCTCCGACGAGGCATTGACTTTTTGGATTTTGTCAAGTTTTATGCTGTTTTCCTCGTAATCGGGCCCCGATCGTCGTCTAGAGGTTTTCGAGTTGATTTGAGTGGTGGATTTTAAGTTGAAGGTTTTGTGGAGTATATTTGGGGTTTCCGACGAGTTTTCTGTTATCTGAGTTATATGTTTCCGGAAATGGTTGGTTTCCGATGTGTGGTTCAGAGTATTGAAACATGATTTTGATCAGTGATATTTTGTGATTATTTAGGGGATCGAGATCGTACGTTGGGCGAGGGATCTTCCGCCGGATCTCAGGATTAGCGTGTCTGCGCGCTGTGCTTATCTGTGAGTGGACATTTATTTACACTGTTGTAGCGATTTCTTGGTTTCAGTATTTATTTCTAGTACAATATTGAGATTATTTATTGTTTTGGAGGTATTGTTTTATGTTTTATTGGTGATGGCATTTATTTAGCATCGATGCATTGACTACTCGGCTGATCACCGATAGTCCAGTTCCAGGCTTGAGAGATTCGCCTGATGTGCCCACTAGGCTTGAGAGATTCGCCTAGTCTATCACCGTCGGGCTTGAGAGATTCGCCTGACATCTCCATTTATTTTAAGAACTCGCATTATTTTTATGTTATGTAAATGGTAAAAGACATATGTTTATTTTTTGTCAACTCACTCTAACGATTTTATTTGTCTTTCCCCTGGGCTTTTCGGTTTCCGTGCCCAGTTTGCAGTTCGGATTCTGGTGTCGCACGTTGCAGTCGGAGGCTTAGTATTCGAGCTACTTTTCTTTTTCAGTAGGTTTCTTGTTTAGCCTACTGCTGTATATTTATGTATATGTATACTAGAGGTCGCTCTGAATACTTTGATGTCTAAATTTTCATATGATTTTTCCCGGATTTCTATAAAGTTACAGTTTTGCTTATTACTTTATATTATGATGTTATGATTTTGAGAAATCCGAATGGGATTGGTGCCCATGGTTTGGCTTTTATGGCATAGGATGAAGTGTGTTTTCGGGTGCAGGTTAATGGTAATTCCGCGATATAGTGAAACTCTGCCGAAATTTCTATGGTTTTTGCAAGTTCGTGTTTTCAGAAGAGGTTTGATTCCGGTTTATGAAACTAAATCGGGGTTGGGTCTTTTCAAAAAACCTGTGTTTTCGTCTCCCTTGGTCAACCAAAGCACCTGCGATTGTTGTTGCCAGAATGACTGCTCCTTTCTTTGAGGTCCCTTAACTTCGTCTCAAGCTCTAGTTTCCTATCCATCTTAGGATTCCATGACAAGGAGTCAAAATACACAGCTAGTTCCTCCAATAACTCTTTTATCTTCTTTTGGGGACTCCCAAACTTATTAGAGCTCCAAACTACTAGTGCTTCTCTGGTGGCATTGATTTTTGCGCTGACTTCCTGAATAGGGTCTCTCGAAGTAGGAATCTACTAGCCCTTTTTCCACCACCTCCTTGCATTCATTGTCCCGTAGCCAGTACTCCTCAAACCTAAACTTCTTCTTCTTCTTTCTTCATTTTCTCTTCTTCATCCATTTCACCTCAAGAAGGATGGGGAGATGATCTGACTCATTGGGGAGCAGATGTGAAACTCTAAACGCGTCAAAATGCTCCAGCCAAGCTGTGGTAGCCATGAACTGATCTAATCGCGCCTTTACTAGTTCCCCAATACGAACACCATGCCAAGTGAATTTAGGCCCATAAAATTGCATGTCTACCAGATCACACGCTGCAAAAGCCTCCAAGAAACCTCTCATATGCTCATCTCTTCTTCTCGCCCCACTATCCTTATCCAGTAAGGAATTTATCTCGTTGAAATCTCCTCCTACTACACATCGGAAAGTGCCTCCTGGACCTAACCTCTTTTGGAGCTTTCATGTTTTATGTAGGTCCGCCACCTTGGGGAAGCCATACAACCCTGTGAACCTCCAGCTCTCCATTTCGGATCTATCATTCACCAAGACATCAATGTGGTTATTAGAGTAAGTTTGTAAACGAACATACTTTACATCATTCCAAAGTAAAGACAAACCACCCGAACGACTAATACGTTTTCCTTTCTCCTTTCCAACAAAATTACAACTAATAGAGAAGGCATTTTCCAGCCTATTTTATTTCAAATAACAGTCATTTTTGCTATCGTACATCTCGTTTCACATAAGAAAATTAAAGTGGGAAACTCAAAAGACCATCAACTGTCCAAGAGGGTTCCCAAGTCCTTGGCAGTTCCAGCATAGGGCATTCATTTCTCGTGATGGATCAGGACCGGACCCATCATGTAGAGATGTTCGAGAGTACGCCCTGAACACATCTCATCGTCAACTTTCCCTTTCTTTACTTCACTTTTATGAGAAGAAAAAAAACCCACTCGTCCATGCATGCGTGGAGTGGTTGTCGAACCTTCCCGAATCTTCGATTAAGGTTTCTCCACTATCCTCATGTCATGCACCACTCACCCAATTAGGTTTCCTTCCATTAAAGCTGGCCCTATTTTAGCCTTTGCATTGATTTCCAAACTGGGAACCCCCTCATGCGCTCCCCTTCTCATTTGGTGCCAGGATTACCTCATTTTCATTTATTGCCAATAAAGATAGATTCCTATCTGTCGCCGCCAAATCTACCTTGGGAATTAAACCAGGATCAATCATCTCCTGTCTGTTTCCCTCGTAATCCGTATTTAGGTCAATCACGAGATTCTTGCCCATTTTGGCATTAATTAACTTTACCGCCAGAGCTGCCGTGGACTCAATTTCTGGCCCGGCAGTTTCATTATCACTCCTCTCAATACGGCGGCGCTTCTCTCTACGGTCAACTATTTGCTCCAACTCTTCCTCTTAGCCGCCCTCTGTGTCCATGTCATCTGCTCCAACCACAGCTTCATCCATCTCAGCCCTAGATCGGACAAGGACGATCATTGGTAGGTTCGGGGCCGTAATGACCCAACCACTCTTCTTTGCCGGTAACAATCCAAAACACGTCTTCCACTGGCGGCGGCTACTTGGCCAACCATTCCTCCTTCCTTGCGGCATTTAGTTGTGCATTATAGATTGGCTCCGAGACCAGCCCAGCTTTTTTCAATGGACATCCTTTCCTCATGTTATTCAGCAAACCACAAAAGAAACAAAAGTGTGGTAACCTCTCATACTCTAGCTCATACATTCCCTCTCCAACTTCGTCGGCCGGCCGAAAATCAACAGTCTTCCTTAATGGCTCCTCTATGTTGATTCCTACCCGGAACCTAAGAAAACGACCATCGCAACCCCCAAAACGATTGGTTTTCGTTCTTGTGTAGGTCCCAATAGCACTGCCAAACAGCTTGCCAGTGTCGGCGTTCATCTTCATCGGCAGAAGTCCTCTGACCCGCACCCAAAAGAACTGAGTATCGTGTGCCACTATCAGAGGGTCTTCCTTACCATCGGTCACTGCCACAATTAATGGTGCCTTATCAAACGCCCATGGGGCTCCTTTGATAACCCATTTTATATCCTCCTTATATGAGAAGAAAAACAATAGTTTCTTTCCTCCTTCCCACGGCGCCACCCGCAACCACCTCCTGTCCTCCCTTGCCTTCTTTGGTATCCACAACTGCTTCATTGTGTTCACAAGGAAGTCCCGACTGTAGGGTTTTGGGGACAACAACTCTGCCACCAATAAGAACCTCTTCTCCTCTGTAGTCTCTTGCACCGCCTCCCTTTCCACCACCTCAACCGTCATGGTCTCCTTCAACGCCAGCCTCTTCGCTAGCTTACTCACAACTTCCTCCATCGCACACCCTAGACCTGCTACCGCCAAAACACCTCAAGCGATTCCGTCGAGAATAGATGACACACACACTCTTCTTGTCAAAGACACCGAATGCCATCGCCGACAACCCTAACTTCTAGGTTTTGTTAGAAGAGAGAACAGAGATAGCAGCCCTAGCCTTAATGTGGGATCAAGCAAGTCTTAGTAACTCCAGTAATTAACAAATTGACAACGAAGTGTTGCTTTGTTTCTCATAACTTTGTTGAACGGATCAAACCATCATCAAAAGAGAAGATTAGGAAAGCTAAAAAGAAATGTCAAGAACACAATATAAAGTATAAAATACATGAAGGCATGCATAAAAATTTGAGTAAAGTCGATGAGAGAGACAAAAACAAAGGGAAATTTCGATTAGAGAAAATTATTGGGGCATGAGGACCCCAACATTAATAACGAACACAACACACCCATTTCTTCTCTACCGAAACCTTTACCTAATACACATGTTCATCTTCTACAAATTTTATTTCCAAAAATTATAAAAATAAATCTTATACAATTATATTACTGGGTCTCTACTCTGTCAACGGCCCAACCCCATTTTCAGTTTTGCTTCTTCTTCTTCTTCACCAAAATTCCACTCCATTTCTCACTCGCTTTCATTTTTCCACAACTGGGTTCCCCTCCATTTTCCCCAACTGGGTTTCTGTTCATTCTCTCATTGTGTCAAGAAAATCCAAAAAGATTGCTCCTTTTGTTTTCAAGTTTCTGTCTTTAATTGATGGATTTATTAGCTACCTTACTTAGCTTGTGTGCTGTAGCAATTCATAGATAGAGTTAAAAGTGATTGGCTTTTTGGGCTTTTGGGTGACACAGAGGAAACCACACTTACCCGAAAAGTTTTTAACTGTATTTGTTCTTCTTTGGTTTCTAGTTCTGTCTTCAACTGCTGGGAGTGTGTTAGGGTTTTTGGTTTTTTTTGGGTCTGGATTTATCAGTTATGGTGAGGAAGCATGGATGGCAATTGCCTGCTCACACCTTTCAGGTAGTTACATACTTCATAAACTTTGTTGAATTTGTTTCGTATCTAGAATTGGTTTCTATTGTTCCATTGTAATTTGATTAGGTTTGAATTGAATTCATTAGTTGCTCGTAGCTAGTAGACTAGTATGATCCATGTTCTGTTTGTGATCTTTCGTTTTGTTGTTCAAGTTGAATAGAAATTGGCTGTCATTGTTAGATTTTGGTTTTGGTGAGGAGTTTAGAAGTGAAAGGGTGCTCTAGATGTTGGTTATATAATGTTTCAGTTTTCTGCTGCAATGTTTTGTTTATGCCTACAGATCTTCTGGAAACTGAATTATCATAATAGTGTCATGTTTTCTTTGATTTCTCGTAATTGATTAGTCTGTTGAACTGTCACCTCAACATTGTGCTGTTTAATTGATAGGTTGTTGCAATTACCGTATTCTGCTTGTTAGTGGTTGCGTTCTATGCTTTCTTTGCTCCTTTCCTTGGAGGCCGCATCTGGGAGTATGTTCTGATCGGAAGTTACTCTCCTGTGGTAAGTGAAATTTTCTAATAATAATTTCGTAAGAAGTTTGACAGTTTTATCTTATAAGTATCTTGAAACAGTGGAACAAAATTAGTCATTCATTTAAAACGTAGTACATAAGCTGATCCACTGTATTTGTGTGAAGATGAGTCAATAGAGGATTGTTAGTCAAACCATGGAATAGAGTCTTTGCTATTGAGTATTATAGGGTTGAATAACGGTTCTCTATTGTTTCCCAGTGTTGTATATGCAGATGAGAGCTTGTGATTTTCATATTTATGTCTCCAAATTTGATTTTCTATTTCCTTGGAATTTAATGCAATGAGGCCATAGATTAGGTGGAATCTCTATTTCTCTATGTCAGTCACCTTGTGTACACTTATCTCATAATTCAATCATGATTGTTTCTAGTTAATTTTTTTTCCCACTTGAATATAGCTTTAAGTTTTGACCTAGTCTTATTCCCATACTCTTGTTATGGCATTGCAGGCATTGCTTGTCTTCATTCTTTATGTACGATGTACTGCAATAAACCCTGCAGATCCAGGCATCATGTCCAGGTTTTACAATGGCGTAACCAATAATTTTAATGCAAATCAAGGGCTATCAGTAAAAGACTTCCCTAGGAAATTTGATGATGGTGCAACTGGGGCCTCATCTCCATCATCAGTCTCCAGAAGTTCAATAGCAGGAGCTAACTCTAGCAGGAAAGGCTCACTAGGAGAACTAGGAGGTGCAAATATTACAGAGGACCCAACAACCAGAAGTGTTGGAGCAACTGCAATCTTCTGTGCGTTGTTTGTACATGAAGATTGCCGCAAACAGCAGGAAGGGGCAGCTGAGCAGGGTGGTGAAGCTGGTGAAGAGGCTTTGTTCTGTACATTGTGCAATTCTGAGGTATTATTTCATGATCGTTATAATATAAATTGAAATAATTCCAGTTGTTTCAGGTTAACATGTGTTTCTTTATGAGTCAAAGGAATTTTTATACCTTGTACCGGAAGCTGTGAAGCTGCTTCGTTAGTCCAAGGACTAGCTTTAAAGTTGCTCCATGTTATGCTCTCATTAGCCTTATAGTACTCCCTCTCAATAGATTCTTGTCAAATGAGTTGGTTAATGCTTGTGTTCCAAATGATTCATACGGTCTTTGAAAGTAAAGATATGCTGATAAGAAACTAAAGGAATTTAAACATGTTACAGGTTCGCAAGTTCAGCAAACATTGTAGAAGTTGTGATAAGTGTGTTGATGGTTTTGATCACCACTGTCGGGTACTTTAATCTTCCACTTTCCCATTACTTCAGCAGTTACTTGTTGTGGGTTGACAGATCTTAGTGTTCTTTTGCTTGAAAGTGACATCTATAAATTTGGTTTTCAGTGGCTGAACAATTGTGTGGGGCACAAAAATTATGTGACTTTCATCAGCCTGATGGCCATCAGTCTTGTTTGGGTAGGTGAACAACCTGGTTGCATTATCGTAATTATTATGTGCAACAAAAGTTTTGAAAACTAAAGCTCCTCTTTCTTTATGTCTGCCCCTATCGGTCTAGCTTGCTATCGAAGCTGGAGTAGGTATTGCTGTACTAGTGCGATGCTTTGTTAACAAGAGAAGCATGGAAGCAGATATTATTGATAGACTTGGAAATGGTTTTACTCGTGCCCCATTTGCAACAGTTGTGGTATGTATTGTATTGTATTGTATTGTATTGTATCTTATACTGATTTCACATTTACATCATCATTTTCAGAAGTATTCATGTGCTAATATTGGGTCTCACATTGTTCAGGCTATATGTACTGCAGTTTCTGTTTTGGCATGTGTACCCCTCAGTGAACTCTTTTTCTTCCACGTGATACTAATTAGGAAGGTCAGTACTTATGGTTTGTTGGTTTCATTTTCCACGATGCTACGGTTAGTCAGGAGATGTCAAACAGGCAAAAAGGATGTTAAATAAACCTATTTCTCTCGTTTGTTTATTTGAATCAGGGTATTACGACTTACGAATATGTTGTGGCAATGAGAGCAATGAGTGAGGTACCTGGAGGAGAGGTGGATGAGGCTATCAATAATATCATGTACTCACCAACTGGATCAGCTACAACTGGCTTGAGTGGTGGAAGTTCTTTGGGTCTGCCATACAAGGGTGCATGGTGTACCCCTCCTAGAGTATTTGTGGACTATCAGGTACTATAGTATTCAGTTTATTCTCTGTTTAATATTTATTCTGAACTATAACTCAAATCAAAATAATCTCAGGCTTCCAGCATGCATATATTTGAATTGGACATCTGAAATTGATTATTGAAACTTTCTGTGCGAACTGCTTATCAAGGAAAGGGGAGAATATGAAATCACAAACATGTCATCAAATAATCATAAACATGCTTAGCCGTATGGGTACCTACTTGATTATTATTAATTATATATGACTTTTGTTCCATATTAGCGGCTTGTCCTTCTGGTCTTCATGTAATTATCTAGTCTCCAGTGTATTGTCAAATTGGGTTCTGGATATCCTGCTTGGTCCCGTATTCATATTTCCACTTTTTGGTTTGATATTTTTAAGTGTATATTTATAGACTTTATGCTAGAAAAATATGATGTCTATAAATTTTCAACTGACACAAGTTTGGCTGCATTAGGATGAAGTTATTCCACATTTAGAGCCTGGAATGGTTCCGTCGACTATTGATCCAGATGCAGCTGGAACTACAGAAAGAGAGCAAAAAGCGCCTAAAAGGCCTGTTCGTATCAGTGCTTGGAAGCTTGCAAAGCTAGATTCCAGTGAGGCCTTGAGAGCAGCAGCTAAAGCCAGGGCTTCATCCTCCGTTCTACGACCCCTCGATAAAGCTGATCATGAACGTAGCTCAAGTGGCAATATGAGTGTGAGGAGTAGTGTAAGCACTGATACAGGGACAAATAGAGAGATGAAGAATGATCTGAGGTTGTCAAGAGACTTGTATGCCCCAAGTCAAGGTAGTCGAGACGAGTATGAAACTGGAACGCAAAGTATAAGTAGCTTCAGTAGTCCAAGCCACATTCATGAAACGGTCACACTCAGCCCTCTACCACAGGGTCAAGGTCTCGGTCCTCTGGGACGTTTTAGTGCAGCCTCTTTAGTACCCAGCTTAGTTCCTGAACGTTCATCACCTTCCAGGGGAACATTCCCTAATGTCAGTCAGACAATGTCACAGCCCCTGGGATTTGATGAGAAGATAATGCAGAGGGGTGGTACTGATTCAATGATGCTTTCTGGTCCACCTACTTCTCTTCTCAGAGATGTCAGAAGGACGTCTGTTGTTTGGGACCAAGAAGCCGGAAGATATGTCTCAGTTCCTGTATCAGCTTCCGAAGCTCGAAACAACAGGTTGTCTGCTCTGGGATATTCAAATCCGAATGCAGAGACAAGCAATTATAGTAGAAGGCCAGTTAATCCACCACAGGAGGCTTCATCTTCCTCAGCAAAGTCTCCAGTGAAACAAACGGAGAAACTGATGTACACGGGAGATTCCATATTCTTTGGTGGTCCTCTTTTGAGTGCACCAGTTAGAGATAATGTGAGAAATGAAAGAGGTTTGGGTTCAAGAGACGGCCAAGAGAGGGCAGGACTGAACTTACCTAGGGAGTCCAGATTTAGACGTGATTTGTCTTCAAACCAGCTTCCTGTGTTTGTACCAGGGGGCTTCGAGCAAAACCCCCCATTTGGTAAATAACGTTATGCTTACGACCAAAGAGTTCAGACAAATGAGTGTGTAAAGTCTTCCTCTTCTTGGCGAGGGACATCGGAAGGGTATGCAAGTTTGAACTGATGAGAGTGACGCGTGATCCCTGCTTGACAGCATGAAATTGTTACCAACAGAAGTCTCCCACAGGATTCAAGCCGTTTCTTTGATGACATTCTGATTTAACATGTGTACCGGCTTTAGCTGAGGTCTGTAAATGAGGCAACCTCTGCAGGTGTTTCTCGCCTTTCTTCATTAGGCACATTTTTTGTTTTGTTTTAATTATCTCATTAGTCTACCACTATTCTGCTGAACATGTCGATGTACTGTATTAGATTTTTCTTATTCAAAATTCATCTTCAAACTACACTCTTGTTCTTCCAAAGGCAAACGATGAATTTGTTGCACACTAACCAGGACAACAAGATAACTTAATCACAAACCAACAGCTTAAGTATTGCCAGTGTTCATGTATAACAACTTTAACAAAAGAAACAAATCATTGTTCTTACCAGGGTCCAGTAAGGTTGGTGAGCTTTCTTTTTGAACATGATGTTATGTCTTCAATCATATAAGACCACTACTTTAAAAAGACGACCACATTTCATCTGAACCAAGAATAAAAATGAACAACACTATTGATGATTGAGATACTCCTAAAGAAAGTGCACGTGCTCCGCACAGCAATGTGCGGGAGTTATTTTTCCAAAAATGTCCCCTTTGGACAAAACTAGAAAGATGAGTTTAAAAAAAACAACAAGCTAGCCTTCATTAAGCCACAACTTCAACTATGATTTTCTCACTCGGTTGTTTATGGGAACAAACTCATTGTTGCATGCTTAAATTTTAAGGGCTACTTCTTCCTGACTAATTTTCTCAGTGGACAATTATATATATATATATATATATATTGAAATAGCTCATTTTTTCACATTCTGGGCGGTAGTCCGCCTCCTAAGGAATCAAATGAGTATGCACAAGAATATGAACAAGTAAGAACAATCCACTTTCTTCCTCATTTTGGGCGGTAGTCTGCCTTTTAGGGGAGTTTTAATGAGGTTTTATGAACAAATAAGAGACAAATTGAAAGACTGGTAGTGGGAAACCATAGCTTATTTATTACAACATGATTACAGACTATAGATCCAGAGCCTCTCTCTCTCTGGTAAACAGTTATAAGCTGTTTAGCCACTCATAGTAGTAGACATATTTAGTTGGAAATAGAGAAACTGAACAGTTTGCTTTCACTCTATCTCTTGACTAACTCTCTTTTCTCAGACAATTCTTTTCTCAGATAGAATTCTCTCTATTCTGATTTTCGATGCCTCACACTAAGACTCAATGCTCTTTATATAGGAAGCGGACCTCAAAGCGGAATTGAAACACAAAATAATTACAGTGACTCCACTAGCGATAGTGCTCTGATGCAGATAGGGCATTTGCTTTCTTCCATTGTCTTCTTTCGGAAAACATATTCTCTTAAGATAATAAAAAGATGTCTCCCACTCAAGAGGAAGAAGATAATATGATTTTACCTGCTTTTATTGGTCATCGTATACTTCTGAATTTTTTTCGAGGTAGGGGTCATCATACCTCATTCTTCTTCTCTTCCCATTTTTTTCCATATCTGTATCGATATACATCTAGTAATTTCTTTCTCTCTCGATCTTTTCGAGCCAGTGAGTACAAGCGAGGGTGGAATCTATTTCTCTCCTCTTGAGGGTAACGAAAACATGTCACTCGTTACGGCCTCTGGATGGCCATAGATAGTGACTATTATCTTTTTCTCAGACGCAAGAAAAGTAATCTCATGATCTTCTTCGATTATTTTCTTGATGCTAGCATTTGGGTTTCCATTGTATCCGTCATATGCTGGCTGAAGATACTGTTCATGGATGATTCAGACGTAATGGTATAGAGGAATATATTCGGTCTCTCCATTAGATTTATGCACCCATTCTGGGGGTGTAGATCTGAACTTTAGTCTAAGAATGTAGTTGCTTTTCCTGACATTCTTTATTGTATTATAGATTATCGCTGGAAATCCTTTGAGATCTTAATTTGTCTTTATCCATAGATTATGAACAAATCCATTCTCAACTAACCATAATTTGTGCTCCTGCTGATGTTCACTTTGAACATTTACCAAATACCTTCCCAGGAAAGGGCCTGATACTATGAAGAGGGTATTCGGGAGATTAGTATCTGGTGTATGTGTGCCAATGAGTCCGTGGAACTTGAACCATTATGATTCTTTCAGCGCCTGAATAGGTACCTTGGTATTTTTAGGAGTTCTGATGTACAACACTGCTGGTTCATTGACCGCGCTTGGTGGTTTCTTCTTCTAACTTAGTTCTACCACCAAGGCGTTCATGGTCTCTACCATGAGCCTTTTGTCATTCTCTTGGAAAGCAAACATCAAATTGTCTAACAGTGATCTCTGGTGGGATGCCAGACTTTGGTCAGTCGGGAAGACTGCTTCTGAGAAAGTGTTCAGCTGGTAGCTGAAGATGTTCACAAATCCTGTAAGAAAAATCTTGCTTTTTGGCAAAGCAGCAGCCCTCAACGGTCTTGATGAGCCTTTATCGTCTGCCGTTTGAGACGGGCTAGCCAATCCTTTCCCCTGGAATTGGTCAGTTAAGGCCGGTCTTTTAGAACACAACAAAAAACTCTTGAGGACCTTCTGAACAGATTCTTCTTGCTGATTGGGCTCCTTTCCTGGACTCATGCTCCTTGGGTTGCGACCTTCATCGTCCTTTTCATTCTTCTGTACATGGCTATTTTCCTTGTTAAAGCGTCCGAAAGATAATTCTTGTTACCTGCAATTAGTTCAACATCATAATCATATTGGTTAAGAAATAATTGCCAGTTTTCTAATCTTCCCCTATCAGCAGCTTTATCATGTTTGAAGTTTTTGAAATTTTTCACTCTGGCGCAATCTGTTCTCATGGTGAATAGTTTTCCTAAAAAGGCGGGAGAATTCTTGATTGTTTTTTTGATTGCCAGAATCTCCTTTTCCCATGCGAGATAATTCTATTCTACAACATTGAACTTTCCACTGCAGAATTTCAAAATCTTCTCAATGTTAGTGTCTGGCTCTCTTGCTAGAATTACATATGCCCAGAAGTTGTCACTAGCATCAGTTTAAATAATGATCTCTTCATTCTCTTCAGGTTGATGTAGTGGTGGCAAATTCTTGCATAACTCTTTGATTTGACTGACGATCTTTTCATCGTCTTCTGTGAACTTCCAAGCTCTCTTTGATCTTGTTTTGGGTGACATAATTGCTGTTAATCCAGCAATCTTAAGAAGGAAGTCTCTTCCATAGTTTATGACTCCTAAAATTGCTGTAGACTTTTAGCATTAGAAATTCTGTTTGAGAATTTCCAGGCCTTCTCTAAGATATGAGGTTGAAGCTTGATGACCCCATTTTTTATGTTGATCCCTAAGAAGTCAATTTCATCTAAGACGAGAAAGACTTTCTTTTCTCCTAGAATGATTCCATGCTGGACGATGAGCTTGACTACTGCAAAGAGATGATTCATGTGTTCTTCTTTGCTATTTGAGAACACAAGTATATCATCTATGTAGACAACACAAAAGTCTTCCACTTGCTTGAAGATGTTGTCCATTTTTCTCTGGAAAATAGATGGAGCTTGTTTCAGCCCGAAAGACATTACTAGCCATTCATAGTGTCCTCGTAGAGTTTCGAAGGATGTAAGAGGAATGCTATCAGGATGCATTTTGACTTTCCAAAACCCCGATTTAGCATCAAATTTTGAGAACACTTTGGCTTCTCTGAGCCTGTTGATTAGCACTCTTGCTTATACTATCTGGTAACCATCTTTTACGATTTTCTTGTTGACATCTTTGTAATCTATCACTATTCTTGCTTTCCCGCGAACTTCTTCCATATGATTTCTGACGTAGAAAGCTGGAACGTGATGAGGACTCTTTGATGGTCTTACCAATCCTTTCTCTAGGAGATCAACGATATCTTTTTTGAACTCTTTTTGATCTTCTTCCTTGTATTGAGGGATAGCTTTTACGTAACATATGAAGTTCATGTCATGTAATTTGATCTCACAGACCACTTTTTCCCAAAACTTCAGAAGATTGATGCCAATATTTTGTTTGAGCATTGTTTTGATTTCTCCAAGGGTATGCTTCTTCTATTTCTCGAGCTTAGCCTTGAAGTGCTTGAGATTATGCTCTTTTATGAATGCGGCTTCACCTGTCTCATCTCCGTCTTTTGATGATTCTTCACTGAGCAACCCTTCTTGTTGCGTGTGCTAGTTAGCAGAAGGATTATAAGACACATAGTAATGATACTTGTCTTGATCATGAAGCAACGCAATGGTAGGGTCTCCATTCTCGAATCTAGTCTTCATACCAGGCTTCTTGGACTTCTTCGCTTTTCTTTTGAGGATTTTCTCTTGTTTACACTTGTCACAATATTTCTTGAGAATGTTGTAGACAATGTGTCTTTTGAGTTGGATTCTGGTAGGGGTTTGAGGTGGAGCATCAGGATGCTTGAATTCTCTGTTGCCATGGAACCTACAAAACTCTATTTCATCATAATCTTCTTCTTCTCCTGATGACTCCTCAATAAACAACTCTTCTTGTTGCTTATATTGCAGTATTGTTTCAAATTTTGGTGTGTATCCACCACTATTCTGTTGCGGTCTCTGATATTGCTCTGTGAATCCTGGACCAAAAACACTTTTTGCTTCTTTAAGCCTTTCTGTCCAAAAGATTTTTTAATTATTCTCGAACCCTAATAAGTTCACTTTTGGCTTCTGAATGAAAGTCTGTTATAGCAGGAAGTCATTACCGGTCAAAACATCGGAGTCTTGGCTTTCTGATTGCCAAATACTTTCAATGACAAAGGTTCCTCCTCCTATCAAGATTTGAACCTTTTTGGCAATTTTATTCATGGAAATCCTCCTTCCTTCTACAGTTTTTCCAGTTACACCTCTTTTTGGATCAGTTATCCATAACTCTTCTAGCATAGCAAACTTTTTTGCTAGACAGAAACAAGAACCGTTATCCACAAAGGCGTGTAGATGACACTTCTTGTATCCTGAAAACTTTAATTTTCATGTAAATACTGAATCTACTTGTAGAAGCAGTTGCTACTCTGCACAGATTTTGTTTTGAAGAACTTGCTTTCTCTTCTGTAAAAGGACTGCATTGTTCTTCTTCACCGTCAAATACTACTTATTCTTTCATATCATGAATTGGAATTTCTACAGATACTACTTCTTCTTTAGTAGTAGTATCGAACTTCATTCTTTCTAGATTTCTTTCTAGAATCTCTTGCTTTTCTTCTATTTCATAGAAATAATCTTTGCATTCCTGTTCAATAATCTGGTTTATTGAACTATTTTTTGTTATCTTTCTCCTGGCTTCAGCTATGAAGTATTCTTTGTGATATGTTTTCTTTGACGCTTCACAAAACATGGGGATTCAATCCTTCTCATAGCAGTGACAATAGTCACAAATGAATGATCCAGGGTTGACTTTGTAAGAAGAAATCTTTTCTTCTTTTGTGCCTTCTTCCTAATTCTTTATCTCAAGTAGATAAACCTTTCTAGGTTCATACTCTTCTTCAGATTCTGACTCTTTTGACGATTCATCTCCTGAATAGGCTGAATAGACAGACATCTCTTCATCATCTTCTGATGAATAGACTACTTCGTAGCCTTTCAGCTTTGCCATCTCTATGGCTCCTTCATATCCTTTAAGCAGAGTTTTCAAACTTATTTTTCTTTCTTGGGACATTCGTTAGCATAGTGCCCTTCGGCCTTGCATAACCAACATCTACAAGTTTTCTTATTTTCTGATTCCTGAAGGAATCTTGTCTTCTTGAAAAATCTCTTTCTGAGATTTTGTTTTTCTGTTCTGTAGTTAGAGCTACTCTTGAACCTCTAATTCCTCATTTCGTTTCTCTTGAAATGTTTTTGGAAGTGCTTTGTCCTATGCCTCTTCTCTTCGCATCTCTAGTTGGTTGGTGCATCTATCATTTTGGAATAGAAATCACTTGTTCCTTTGAGCTGCTTCTTGACTGCTTTTGTTCTGGTGTTGGCTTTACATTGTTCGCGCATCAGCTACCTGATTATTTTTACAACTCCTCCAACCAAAAACCTCTAGAGAGGTTTTTCTTCTATGCTTTCTCTCATAGCTGTCCTCCAAGGTTCGGGAAGCTTCCTATGTAGGAAGTGTACTAAGTCGGAATTTTTCAACTCTTCTATTGTGCAATAGTATTCTTGGAACTCATTCAAATATTCCTCGAAGTACTTCATATCGCAGATTTTGAAAGCATATATGTTGATTTTTGCTACCTCTTTGATTTTTTCTCCAACATACGAAATATCTCCGCATAATTGATCATATAGTGGAATGGCGAAAGTATAAGGATTCTTATCCCTTTTATGTTTTCCAGCCATTCCTTTCCTCTTATTGTTTCTTTGAAAGGAAAGTAGAACTTCTTTGTCATTGCCAGGAGAGTTGATTCATAGACTTTGTGCAAGTCTTCTGCTTCAAATTTTTCGAAGATCTTGCAAGCTGCCATGATTAGGCTAGCAGCCTATTCGTCGATGGCCTTTTTCTTGTCTAAATATTTGTCTAGATCAAGCCATACTCCTAATTACATGATTGGCATATTTAGAGTATTTTCTTGTGGAATGAATCTGATAGAGCTTCTGTCTCATTTTTTTTCACTAGGACCTCTTCCATGTGGAAGTTTGGTATTTTCACCAATTTTGAGGATGGTGGTTTGTGAAGGTTCTCCTTCTTCCATCTCCACATCTTCCATATCCTCATCTAGATAAAGAAAGACTTTTTGTTTCCTTTTTGAAGCTGAAACTCTCGATCTCTTTGATCAATTGTTCCAGTTGAGAGAGATCTCTACATTCTTCTGCTTCTTTATAAAGCTTATAGAGTTCTGGTTTCGAGCTTTCTGATATTAGCATGCTGTTGTTTCTTTCTAACTCGTCATCTAAGTCTTCCTCCATCATTGGATTGGATTTTATCGAGATTCTAGTACTCCTAGTACAATTTCTCTGGTAAAGTTGCATCTTCTGAGTGATCTAGAGTTTTCATCTCTGAAGCTTTCAAGGGATACATCACTATTTCTCTGTCCTTCGAATTTGAGGTTGACATTTCCAATTTTCCTGTTCTCATAGAATGTTGCCTTCATGCTTTTTGGCTTTTCGTTAGAACCACATAATTTTCACTCTAGTGGAAAAGTTACCTCATCCTATGTCACCTTGTGAATTTGCTCTGAATTATTTTTGGGATTAGTAAGAAAACCAGTAGTAAGACCTGAGATGTTTGATATCTTGGTCTTTGGCTCTACTGTTGTGCTCATTAGTTTATAGTCAATTCTATAAACTACTGCAAGTTCTTACATGCCTTCCTTCATGAACGTGCCGTCTGTTTTGACTCTATAAACTTGAAGTTTCTTTTTCTGGCTTTAAAAATTTCTTCAGGTGTTACTAGAAGGAGATCTGTTTCTCCTGTTGTTGTTGGTGTGGTGAATTCAAGAATCTTGATCTGATGGTTGTCCATCATGTAAAAACTTCTCCTCTTGTATATCTGATTGAATTCAAATTTCGGGATTGAAGCATTTCGGACGTTGTTTTCAATCTCGTTGAATTCAACAGCTGCACCAATTTTTTCTTGAAGATGCTTAACATTTTCATGTCATGAGTATCTTCGTGTTTAGGTTCTCTCAATCTGAAGGTTGACAGATTTGCTGGAGAATCCTGAAAAAATAGTTTTGGCAATGGGTTTCTTTTTGGAACTTGTAGTGACTTGAAGTCACTAGTCTTTCTAATGACTGTTCAAGGTGGACTATTGCTTGATTTTTTATGTTCTCGAGCTAACTTTTGAACATAATTAAGGATCTTCATATGTTGAAGATATAATCTCTCGATTTTACTCTTAACTCTTGTTAATAGTTCTTGTGTTTCTTCCAGCTGATTCTGGATGTAATCTACTTTGGCTTCCAATTCCTGTAATTGGTTGCTGACTGCTGGAAGAATTTCTAGATATTCTCTGCATTTAGAAATTTCTGATAAAGATTCTTGCTGCCTTGCATCTGTTAAATCTAATAGAGAATCTAGTTTCTCTATTTTTCTTTCAGATGGTGATCCCTTCTTTGAGTTTTTTGAGCTATAGCAAGCTCTAAGAGCAACTCCAATAATATCACGGAAAGTTTGCTTATTTTGTTTAAAAATGAAGCCGAAACCTATTTTAGCTGATCACTTGTATAAATTTACTCCAACAATATCACTTAAAATGTAGTTAGATTTAAACACATGCTTAGTTTTGATTGGTTGATAATAAAATATTTATTTATTAATATAATTATTAATTATATTTACAATCTAGAAGGAAAATATTAATTACAATATTGAATGTTTCGTTACCTATAATTTATGTTTTCGGTATAAGAATAGGGGATGAAAACATGAAATATAGGGAATCCCTAAATTGGCTAATAAGATAGGGGAGCTGCTGGAGTGAATTTTAAGAGAAAATCTTTATATTTTAGCTAAAAATAATTTATAGGGAATCTGCTGGAGTTGCTCTAATACCAGTAGTTTGCGGATCTAACCAAAAGCTCAGATGGACAGTTTATGGAAATATTTTTCAAAATTAGCTTTATCTTTTAAGCAATTAACTAAATAGATTTGCTCAAAAGCAATTTTCTTATCAACTCTTGCTCTGTCGTGACGAGGAAACTTCTTTCCTCAATTTTCTATAAGTTTGATTTTTTGTTTGCAATTGGCAATAAACTCTCTAATTAACTTAAGCTTTCTTCCTAGCATGCGATTAGCTATAAAATGAGAAATTTTTATAATGAGAAATAACTGTTTACCTTCGAGTATTAAGAATAGATCTTTAACTACAAATGTTAGAATAAACAAATTATAAATTCACTACGCTTTCAAAAACACATACACATACGTAAACAAAAAAACCATCCCTTTATTGTCCACTATTCACTAATTATTTTTTACTATTCATCGAAGACTTTGCGATTTTTTTTATCTTCCCGCACATTTGTGCGCGCATGGCAGAAGGACTCCCTAAAGACCAGGCAGTCCTTCACTTTAGGAACACCAAAATACATACTATCACGGGAGGGCCACAATCGAAGCCTAAAGGTGTGGAAGAGTCTTTTGCATTACGAACTAGTTTTATCTCAGACTTCCGGAGATGACGAAAAGATTCAAACTTGTATAATTGGATAACACAATCGTCGTGTACTCGCTTGAAAAACGTTTTGGTAGATGGAAAACGTATGTGGACACGTACAATCTTGTCGCTCTCAACATCATTTTAATTAATAAATAGAGACGAACCAAGTTGAAGCTTCTCTAGTCTCGCACTCAGTCTCTCTTTCTCCATCTCAACACTTGAGACTTGAGAAGTTCAGAGTACAAAGAACTCTCCTTTTGCATGTTTAGTTGCCCAAAATGACTATCAATCGCCTTGTTCGATCCAGTCTCACAGCTCAGGTATCAAATCTCAGATACCTTTTTTTTTTTTTAATTTTGTTCTCCATTGTGTGCAATTTGTGTATGTGGTTTGCTTTGATCATGAACTGTGTGTTTGGTTACATTTTGTTTCTGGGTCAGCTAATTTATTGATCTTTTGATAAAGTTGGAATCTTTTGGTGTTTTGATCACTTTGTTGTTGATGCCTTCCTGCTTATGAGAACATGCTCATGTTTTGGAAGCGACTCAATTTAGCCACTTTGACTTTTCATGGCTTATCTTTGTGGATCAACATGTGCTGTTCATTTTGTTTATGCTTATCTGTACCAGCAATGATGACCTTTTCAGTTCACTCTTTTATGACCAAAGTATTGACTCTGTGTTTACTTGCTGAGAAAATGTGGGAAAGGGATAACTTCCAATCAGAGTTCAATCTCCTTTTTATATTTTATAGTAGCACTCATACTACAGTTGAAATTACTGTTATTCATTTTTTCTATGTAACTGTGCTTATTGTTTCTGCCTGCTTTGTTCTTATACCCATTCCAAATGGGCAATTTGGTTGCTAAGTAAATAATGCAAGTGAATAGTGATCGAATTTGATCATTTGAAAAGCAGAAAAACAGTATGAGTCCAGCAGTTCTTGATGGAGCTGTTTCCTCGTTAATGCTGAGGATGGTTTTTCCATTTTAGATTGTACCTCCAAATGGCCATAGAGGTTAATATGTTTTTGTTAAATGTCCCATTCCCGGTGATGACTTGTGATACTTTTGTATACATGTACTGTTTTATGTTTTGTTGAATCATAGGCTGAACAAAACTTTCATTTTTTTATAAATTGGTGTTCATTACTTCAGATAATCTTCCCATCCCTGATAATGTATGCCTTTTCTGTTTTTACAGCTTCGTTCATGTGTGAAGTCTATTGCTGCTTCCAGAAGTTCACAAGAATGTCTTTCTCCAGCTCCGTTTCTTGCCAGACCCTATGGTGCAAGTGCTCCTTTGCGAGCAGAAGAAGGGTAAGTGGCGATTATATGCTAATCATCTACACTTTAATTTCCCACAGTGTGCACTCTTATTTTTTATATGATAATGTATATTTTCCGATGTGTCTTGCATTCTTATATATGCTTTTGCATGTCATCTGTTCTAGAGTACTTTTGTTATAGAGCATGCATTTTCATGTGTATGTACGAGTCCTGGTCGCCCAAACAATACAATCTTATACATACATTGATGAACTCAGGTTTAAAGGACATGACATGCTTGCACCTTTCACATCTGGGTCCCAGAGCACTGATGTGCATCCTTTGCTTATAGAGAAGTCGGAGGTAAACTTCTGTTGTTCTAGTTGAGTTCTTAAAGCAGCTTGTTTACTCTGTGCCTTATTCTTCCAAAATAATTTAACTTAGCTGGGTCTTGGTTTCAGGGTAGCTATGTTTATGACATCAATGGAAAGAAGTATCTCGATGCTCTTGCTGGTCTATGGTGCACAGCTCTAGGTATAAATCTTTTGTTATGCATTACTATTTTTTTCTTTACAACTTAAGTTGATATTCATTTTCTTTTTCTAAAGATGTTCAGTTGATTTTAGTATTTTGAATTTAATCGAAACTGCCTTAAGTCCCTCAACAATTGCATATTTTAATAAAGAAAAAGAACTGTCATCCACAAGTATTTAGAAACATCTTCCCCTCCACTCCAGATTTTCGTAAATAGGACCCATGAGCATCAGTCCCTTTGTCCAGTCCTGTATATATCTATTTGGGTTCATTTATCTTCATGTCTCACTGGTAGCTTTGTCTTATGTTATCCGTTAGTATGCATCAGGTAGAGTAGCTTTGGAAAAAAATTACATTACATCTTACTTATTTATACTGGTTCGGTGGTTCCTTTGTGTGATTTATGTGAAAGTTCATGAATCTGAAATTTTATTTGTTAAAATAATTGTAGGCGGAAGTGAGCCTCGATTAGTTGAGGCTGCAACTAGACAATTGAATACCTTGCCATTTTACCACTCATTTTGGAATCGTACTACTAAACCTTCTCTGGTATTACATTTATAACTTACCTCATATTGATGGAGAGATATGTACATCTATGTTCATAGAATCATTGCTGCCACATGCTTGTCATTATGTTTCTAAGTCAAAGTTGGTGATTTACCAAATTCAATGTGTTATATAGAAAATTCGTTCTTCACATCTGTACTCTATACTAGACGTCACTTCTGTGACATATCTATTCTGTGTCAAGAGTTGTAAAGGCCTTCATAAAGTGCTTGCATCTGATCGATAACTAGAATATTTTACTTTACAGGATTTGGCAAAAGATCTGATAGAAAGTTTCACAGCTACAAAAATGGCTAAAGCCTTCTTTACCGATAGCGGTTCTGAAGCCAATGATACTCAGGTTTGATTAGCTTATGTTAGCATAATTTGATTTCATTTATAGTATAACATAATAAGCAAGTTTATATTGATGGTACAAATTCCCCTTTATTTATGACAATGATACTGATTTTTGTCCGGATTGTTGAGAGATTAGAAATATTCATATATGGTAACTGTGGAGGAATTAATGCCACTGTATCAAGTTAGTGCATGTAATTATCAAATAAAAATAAGAAACTGAAAGACTTAGGATTCTCGATTTTGGAAATATCTCAGTTACCCTTAGACCCATGTCGCATCTAACATTGTCAAAATACTTTATATAATCAGGAGCCAAAGATGATAACTATAGATAATTACTTGGTCAGTATGTAATTGTCATATTAACTTTGTCAAAATCCAAAGATAAATTCTGTAAAACTGGAAATGTTTTTCTTTGTAGGTGAAGCTGGTCTGGTATTACAATAATGCACTTGGACGTCCAAATAAAAAGAAATTCATAGCTCGACACAAATCGTATGTTTTACCACTCGATTAATTTGTTTAATCTTTATTTGCTCTGGTCATTTTACTGAAGTCCTTTAATGTATTATAACAGGTACCATGGGTCAACTTTGATAGCAGCAAGTCTTTCTGGGTATGATGCATTTTTAAGTGAAGCTTTGAAATGATCACCCTTTCAGTTCATTAACTGTTTGTCTTTTTGGTTTACAGCCTCCCAGCTCTACATCAAAAATTTGATCTTCCTGCTCCATTTGTATTGCACACTGATTGCCCACACTATTGGCGTTATCACCAGCCAGGTTCTTTTCTTTTTCACTAGTTTAATATTTGAGATTCACATTTTACTGGTTCTAACCAAATTTATCTTGCTTATGAATTTTTATCAGGTGAGACAGAGGAGGAGTTCTCAACCAGATTAGCCAATAACTTGGAGAATCTTATTCTCAAAGAAGGACCAGATACAGTAAGCTTTTATGATATCATCTAAAAATCCTTCTCATATAAATCATTTCCTAGTGCAGAGATTAGTTTATGTGCCTGACGCCCTGACATAGTTATATTATTTCAGATTGCTGCATTCATTGCTGAACCTGTTATGGGAGCAGGAGGTGTGATACCTCCACCTGCAACTTATTTTGACAAGGTGAGCATCTTGTAGCTTGTAACAACTAATTGTTAAACTTATCTATGTTACTTGGACTACACATAGGCGTCTCAGCTCAAATTTTATTATGGGTTCTACGTGTTGTGCAATTGCTCGTGAGATGTGGATCCACGTGAACTATAAATTATTTTTTTCCAAATTAGATATTTTTTAGTGGGGAAAGCATTTCTTTGGATACAATGGAGAAATCATTTCATAACTCATATTGGTTGCAGATTCAAGCTGTCGTGAAGAAATATGACATTCTATTTATTGCGGATGAGGTACATGGTATTCTGTTACCTTAACATATGGTGATATTTGCTTGAGATTATATAATGCTTACTGATGCCTATTTTTTTTTCCTAAAGGTAATCTGTGCATTCGGAAGACTAGGGACAATGTATGGGTGTGACAAATACAACATAAAACCAGATCTTGTGTCTTTAGCAAAGGTAAAGTGAGAGTTTGTATGAATGCCAAGCTGCTTCTCAAATCTCATAGCAATATTTTATTTTCTTATCGATCTGGTGTTGGATATTCCAGGCACTTTCTTCTGCTTATGTGCCAATTGGTGCTATTCTTGTGAGCCCCGAAATTTCAGACGTCATACATTCTCAAAGCAGCAAACTTGGTATGCTTCTATCCAACTATCTACATGAAATTCCATCCCTGGTGATTATTGTTGGGTAACATGAACTCTTTGGTGACAGGTTCATTTTCTCATGGGTTCACATACTCTGGACACCCTGTAGCCTGTGCAGTTGCAATTGAGGCTCTCAAGATTTACAAGTGGGTCCTTTTAATATTCAGAATTAAATTTAAGTATCTAGATTCCAACTTCTTTCGATTCATCGCATTGAGGTTGGAATTTGTAGGAAAATGCTGACTAAACCACAAAAATGGAAATCTGTGAACCCTTTAAGATATGTGAAAGGAAATACTAAGATGAAAATCCAGATGAAGACTAAGCTATAGACCAAATAAATGTGTTTCCCCTCGTTTCTTTTATACCTCATGGGTTTTTGTTGCACTTCGAGTAACAGATATGATATTTGATTCTCCTGCTTGTGGGGACATTATTTCACATATCTGCTTATAGAGCTCAGAAGTTGGAAGGAGTTCAATTTACGAAACCGTCTGTTCTCGTTATACTAACTGAATCATGATCATTTCACTTGTAGGGAAAGAAATATTGTTGAAAAAGTAAAGAGCATTGCCCCACAGTTTCAAGATGGAATAAAAGCCTTCTTTGATAGTCCGATCATAGGAGAGGTTTGTCTTGTTCCTTCATTTACAAACTATAGATTCAACAAGGGAAGTTTCAGCCACTGAGATAACAACATGGTAATGATTATTTCATTTTGCAGATACGGGGAACTGGATTGATCCTTGGCACAGAATTTGCAGACAACAAATCACCCAATGATCCATTTCCTCATGAATGGGGTACATACCAATACGAGCATTTTTTACCATCCAGTATCACATCTTGTGAAATCTGGTAGCTTAGACGAATTCTTCTATATATTCTCATGGAGTATATGCATGAACAGGGGTCGCAGCATATTTCGGAGCCCAATGTGAGAAGCATGGAATGTTGGTACGTGTGGCTGGTGATAATATAATGATGTCTCCACCATTTATCATGACCCCTACTGAGATGGATGAGGTAAACTTCACAAGTAGTTTTATTCAATACGATTCCTGTCACCCTGAACTGGTTGCAATTTAAAAGGGAATTCTAGATATCTAATCTGTGTTTTGATTTTCAGCTAATAAGCATTTATGGGAAGGCACTCAAGGATACTGAAGAAATGGTGAAGGAGCGCAAGTCTGAGCAGAAGTAGAATCTTCTGAGATCGCACAATAGCTGATAATATGATGGCGAAAAGTATGTACACTCCTGTTATGTATAAAGCAAAATCTATCCGTTGTCTCCTATCGTTCTTGTTGCACCAGACTGTTGTATGAAGTTAATACATCTAAATAAGGCATTTTCAACGTTAAGTGACCAGGAATTTCCTTCTCTCAGTTTCTTTTGCTTGTACATTGTACACTGCAAATGAATCGATTCGGAATGCCGAGTTCTTGATCATAATGTCAAGAAGCTGTGATTAAACGAGGATAAAATAACTACAACTAGTCATAGGAAACCTTGATGTTAACAAAATCTCATAGAAGGCACTGGTTACAAATTTAGAAACGTATGTTTATCACTAGTACAGGCCAAAACAGAACAGGGGATATGCTATTGCTATGCAAAGAAGCAACTGCTAAAAGCCAGCATAGCCTGGCAATGGCTTCAACTCTTGGATTGTTTGTTAGCTTTCCTTCTAGTTCGCTTTACCCTAGAGCTCGGAGATGGCTTATATCCTTCGTCGTCGTAATCTCTGTTATCCAAGTCCTTGAAGGATTTCTGCAGACTCGAACAAACCTCGATCAGGAACTATGTATCTCATACAGATTATACAGATAGTGCTCAGCTCAGAAAAGCTCACAACGTAGAAAGTGATTGCTGCAGCTGCTACAATACCAAGAACAGGAAGACCAAGCTGCTGTGATTCTTCCATGTTTCTCTAGCTCTCTCTCTCTCTCTCTCCCCGTTCAGTCTGTTGTTATCGTTGAAATAAATATCTAGTGGTCTATGAGACTGAAAGAATGGATCAGATGCTCTATCAATAATTACAATAGAAACGTTCACCACTGTGGTCGATTTGTTTTCACTATTTCAGAAACTACCGTTGTCAAAGAACATTCACCAGGAGAAACAGATTGAAATATATACAAGCAGATTAAATTAATAAAATTGCTAATACAACACCAGGCCTAAGCTTTAGGTAACAAAATTAAAGCAGCCATTTTCTCACGTTTATACGACGTTGAAAGTGGCATTGATGGTGATTAAATTCACTGCTGTTACAGCATATGTTGACCATATATAGACTTTCATTCAATTCCTTGGTGTTTGGTTGAGGTTCAATTAATGTTTGGCAACTTGGTTTGCACATAGCTGCAGTACTCCTCATCATGGTCCATCAGGTTTCTCACCTCCTCCTCCTTGCTCATTTCCACCTTCATTATCCATCCATATTCACAGGGGCTCCTATTTACCTGCATGATATGCCATCACAAAATTAAAAGATTGAAACATAAGATACGTACAAGCTAGGGCATGATAGTATCGAAGTGAATAATGAAAGCCATATATATTAACTGTGCTTAATTAATTACCAAATCAGGAGAGGTGCGAAGCTGTTGGTTAAACTCAACAACATTGCCGGAGACAGGAGAGTGGAGGCCCTTACTGGCTTGGACATTTTCGCTAGTGTTGGAAGGTATTATGGTAAATATTATTTTATAATTAAAATTAAAGTTGTATAGATATGATAGGAATTAAATATTCCTTCATATTAGGAAATCAATTGTACATCTTTATTAACCCCAAAATTGGGATGAATGAAATCATTGAATTCTCCATCTACTCGGTATCAGAGCTGAATTCTTGGAATTTGAAAAAACCTGAATTGAATTAAAACTCTGAATTACCACCACTAAATTATTTCTTCCGCTGCACTTGAAATCCCTGAATTGAAACATTTGAAGTTGAAACTGAATTCTTGAAATTGAAAACCCGAAGTATACTCTTGAAATCCTGAATCTTGAAAAGCCTTATTGTTTGAAACATGAAGATATCGCGTGGATCATCAATTGTCTCAGCTCATATAGTTAAATCGGGGGTAAAGAATAATGCATCATCCCTCTCTGCATTATCTTCGACGCCTATCTAGATCATTGATACTGGTGCAACTGATCACATGACGAACACCCACAGTCTGGAACAGACCATTAATCCATCCTCTCAACATGTTGTGTCTACTGCTGATGGCCCTCCATCTCTTGTTATTGGTGAATGTTCTGTTAAGATATCAGATAATCTGTCAATTAATTTTGTTCTTGTTGTTCCCTCTCTTACTTATAACTTTCTATCTGTTAGTCAGATAACAACAGCGCTTGAATGTTCTGTCACTTTCTATCCAGATTTTTGTATTTTTCAGTATCTTGTGACTAAAACAATTCTTGGCTATTGTGTTCGAAGGGAGAAATTATATTATCTTGATTTGACAAGCAGTGGAGCACAACAATTGAAAACATCAAGACAGGCGAATAATACCACCAGTTTGGATAAAGCTAAGGAAGATGTGTGGTTATGGCACAATCATCTGGGTCATTTGAATTTTCAATATCTGCAGAAGCTTCAACCTCAACTTTTTTCACGTGTGAATATCTCATAATTTCAGTGTGAAACATGTGAATTTGCCAAAAGTCACTGTAGTACTTATTCGCCAAGTTTATTCAAATGTTCTGTTCCTTTTATGAAAATTCACTCTGATGTTTGGGGTCCTGCACAAGTTCCTACCCACTCTGACTTTATGTATTTTGTTACTTTTATTGATGAATGTACTAGGATGACTTGAGTCTCCTTAATGAAGCACAAGAACGAAGTGTATTCCATATTCACTGAATTTCATGTGATGGTGGCAACCTAGTATCAACAGTAAATCCGCGTATTTCAATCTGACAATGGTGACGAATATGTGAATTGGGGGGGGGGGGGGGTCAGAGTTTTCCCTTCATGGGGAAAGAAGTATACATGAAGGCAATCCTCTGATTTTAGATGAATTTGAGGACTTAGAGAGGTTGGAGGAACAACTTGGAGGAAGCCGAAGAAAAGAATGTACATGAGGATTTTTCGACGGGTTAAAAATTCCTCTCGACCCGTCGAAAAAGGTGTCCGAAACGGAGCAGAACGATTTCATCGACCCGTCGAGGAATAGGTCCGAAACGGAGCAGATTGGATGCATTGACTGGTCGAGAGAAACGTCCAAGTTTGCCTGAAATAGTGAAATAGCACACCCAAACTCAAACGGTATATATAATAAGCTGCTTCAGATCATAAATATTCGATTTTCATATCTGTTTCTTGACGCAATGTTGCATTCAATTCATATGTGGTGAGAATAAGATAGCTGATGCTGATCTATGATCAACGACCGAGGGAGACTGCCGTCTTTTGTTTTGATTTGGCCAGATTTTGAGAAGTCAAATTGACTTGGTTCCAACCTAAAGAACGTCTCGAACAACTAGTCCAATCTGTTTAGCCGGCTATATTTGATTGATTTTTTTTAACATTCTTCTTCGATATATTAGTATTGTGAGTGGCAAGTCTCCTTTTTTGTGCCACTTGTAATGATATGTTTTCCAATCGCCAATGGGAATTCTAATGCCTAGTCAGATATCGGGTTCTTTACGTATCACCCCATTTTCAACTTTCTGTCGATCAATTTGGTACATTCATCTTATTTAGTCAATTGCATGAGGAGGCCGGTGTGATGTCTAGTTCTAGTAGCTTGAGTGTGCATGGTTAATTGCATGCATGAGTAAAGTTTAGCGCAAGGAATAAATTTATGATCGATCATCTTGCGCATATATATATATATATATATAGAGAGAGAGAGAGAGAGAGAGAGAGAGAGAGAGAGAGAGAGAGAGAGTATGTTTTTGCTAAAACAAAACGATGGATCTTAATTTTTCGAGATATAACGATCTTTCGTTCACTCTTCGATACTTCACAAGTTGAACGATTATAAAAACAAACTATAATATCGTCCGATTGCACTTTCGAGACTTACTTTGCATAGAAATTATTGTCACGGTTATTTCTAGGTATATATAGGGTTATTTCTAGGCAGTTTATATATAGCTTGTGTTTTTGCATTTCAATTATTAATCATCGGCCAACTGACATGCATATATACTCAAGTCCATTTATTAGCTAGTATTACATCAAAAGTGACAGAATGAATTCCTCAATGGAATCACGAGTTATAATTAACCTACTAATTTCAGAAAGTTGAAGCCCACACATGCACGGTAATGTGTAACTTCTACATATATTCTACGAAATTGTTTCCAAATTAGTAAATTGATCAACAAGGACTTTGCACCAAACATTTGCCTTGGTGAGTAACTCGAACACAGTAATTCATTTATAGCACACTTGTCTTTGGAAATCAAACATTTCTACTAGCTTCATCTTCTAGATGATCATAGAACGCTTGAGATCGGATACGTTGAGGTTAAGGATGATTTGCCATATACATGAGATGAAATTATGTAGTTTAGGGTACGTTAAAGTTTGCAAGATCTCTACTGACTATACATTATTCATGCATGTAATCTAAAAATTGAGTAGGACGTACAGGTTAGAATTTTGATTTTGTTTTTGGATAAAATTTACCTATATTGTCTTAACTCTTTGGGATGTATCAATTTGATACCCGATTTTCAAAAATTATCAACGTGATGCTCAAACTCAAGAAACTCTATTTTCGTGATACCGGTCCTACATCTATTTTTAGGGCTGGGCACTTGGTCCCGGAAATCCCGATCCGACCCAGTTATAAACCGTCCTACATAAAGACGGTACGAGTTCATAATTTTAGAATAGAAAGTTCATCCCATCCTGGCCCATTTTACAACATAGATTGGTCGAAAGAACCTTAGCCCACTACCCATACTTGCTGCCTGGATCTGTCAACTAGATCTCCTGACATTGAAGATCTGCAGGTGGATCATCGGAGGACCGCAACACGGATTTCAAGATCATCAGCCAAGAGATCAACGAGATTGTTTCCAAGGGCAGGACCCCGTGGCAAGGCATCTACCGCCACCACCTCTATTCTGCCCCTCGCCTGAATCAACTTACCCAATTGGTTGGCGAAGAAATCAAGCTTGCCTTAATTGAAGACAGAGCTGGAATCGAGTGGATTAGTGATGAAATAAGTTTGGTCGATGATTAGGCGATATTCCTCCTCATGCTCCAGACCTTAGGCCTGAAGTCTCCTCCTCTGTCATGAGCTCCCCCAGCCTCTGTTGCCGACAAGGTGGTCGCAAATGTATCCCATAGTCTGATTTTTTTTTTCGACAAATGAGAATAAGTAGAGAAAATAGCTCTAAAAATAAACGGAATATCCTTTAATTAACAGATGTTTGAGAACAGGTGGTCAATTCGAAAGCAAAATTTTATTTTCAGTGACCATTTTGATATATATAGGCCCGACCCTCATAAAGGACAGGCAGGGTGACAGCCTAGGACTCAAAAATTTTAAGGGTTCAATTATTTTTTTACTAGCAGAAACTCACACCCGGATGGGTGTGGAGGAAATGAGAGAATAAAACTAAAGCAATGTAATTGTTTTGTTAATTTTTTTTCAATACTTTTACTCTTTTATCCTTTGTTAATTATTTTATATTAGTTTAAAGCTATAAAAAAAATAGTATTTTTTGAGTTTTTTAAAGTTCTACCTTATAACTGCCGTAAGCACTGTTTCTTCAATAAAGATAAAGATTGTTGGTCATATTTCAAAAAGAGAAGATAAAATAGAAAACTTGTGCACAGTCGCACAAGGAGTCCCGACTTCCAAGACCTAGCGACTTGTTTCCTTCCGTCTTCAATCCGCGATTCTTCGTCTTCCCTCCTTGGCTCCGATATTGATGATGGACAAATATTCCCATTTTCCATTGCAAATTTATTGAGAAGGCTCAAGAGACGATTCATTGGAATCATGAATTCATCTCCAAAACTCTATATAAATAGCCTACGATTGTCCAGTTGATTACCAATCTCAGTCTTCACTTAGTCTCTGATTTGTCGCGATCTTGTTTCCATTCATTGTTGTACAGGAGCTAAAGAGGTAATGTTTGTCAATTTTATTTATATTCATAAATTTGATGTCAATGCTTGGTTCATATCTGATATGGCTTGTTTTCATCATATGCTTAGCTGCAGGAAATCCACAAGCCTATCTCCTTAACTCCATATACAAGGTTAGAATCACTGAAGTACTCCATACTTGGGCATATTGATAATTGATTGAATACTCCACGTGGTTTCTGAGATATTGGAGTTGAATATCATTTTTTTCCTCTCTAGTTTGTTATTATTTGGTTTTAAAAATGAAAGAGTGTGGAAAGTGAAAACAACCAAAGTAGAAGTGCTGCCAAACGTTCTTATAGCTGTACATAATCTAATTCCTCGTATAAAAAGTTTATAATTAATTACATATTTACATTCAATTCTAAGAATACATTTGTTCATAACTGAGAATTAATTAATTGATAATTTTTTTATGTAGTATCAAAGTTTCGGTTCGCTATGCTTTAAGGCGAATGCAATCTGCTGTGAGTTATAAATTGATGTAATCTTTATATTTTGGGATGTTGGTTTTATGTCTCGTTGTATCAATTTGTTTGAAATATTTGTAAATTTTAAAAATTTTATTATATATAAGGGCACAAATTTATTCTTCGCCCTGAGCCTCAAATAGCTTAGGGTTGACTCTGGATATATGTCATGCGATAATGACCAAATTGTCATTTTTGACAAACATGAGTGACTATATATGTAATTTTTGCCTTATTTTTTAGTGTAAATGGTATCCCGGCCTGACCCAAATATTATACCAACATAATTAAACCATATATATTAGTGTATTATAGCATTATTATCTCACTTTCTTCCCACTTCCCAGCATTGTTTCTTACCTCTTTCATTGTTTCACGTACGACTTTGATCAACTCAACTTCGTAGAGGTTCTCATTAACTATTGTTTTCTTAGTCTTATAAATGGAAAATAGTTATGCAATTAGATTGGTGAAAATCTGATTACTTCCATGTCAATTGATATCTATATATGCAATTGGATATTTATTTATGCAACTAAGTATCTATATATGCAACTGTATATGATTACTACTATATAAAAACATCACACTACCAGAAAAGTGTTCTTAGACAATGGAAGCTTATCAGATCCGTCGTCTAAGATGTCTTAAACGACGCAAGTGAATTGTGTAGTCTAGGATAATACTTAAATGATGAGAAATATAATTGTTTCGTCTTAGACGACGCAACTCAATTAGTCGTCGTCTAAGTGTTATCTTAAACGACCCAACTTATTACGTCGTATGAGATTACACCTACACGACGCAATTGAGACGTTGTGTCGTCTAAGTGGTTTCTTAAACGACGTACCGACACCTTCGTTTATTCGTCGTTTAAGAAACCACTTAGACGACGCAACGTCCTAGTTGCGTCGTGTAGGTGAAAAAATCCAATTATATATATGAGCTTTGCATGCCACCATTCTCTCCATCTCAATCTTCGATCATATCGATCTCACCCTCTCTAGCTTTATCAACTCTCTAGCTCTCTAATATATATATATATATATATATATATAATATATTATATATTATAGCTAGCTAGCTAGTTAACTAGCTATATATATAGCCTACGTACGTTTATACGTACCTCGATCAAGGTAGCTCGATCGATCACTTCATTTTGATCAACGACGACGTCAATTACACGGCATGTAATTATCGACGAATTAAGGTACGTACGTACGTATATATAATTCTTGTACGTAACTTGCAATGGATCAACCTGATGGTTTTAATTTGTTTGCATGCATATATATATAATTAATTCAATATTATTCCATAATGCATATATATATGTGTGTGTGTGTGTTACGAAGTAGCTAGCCAGCTAGCTATATATTTCGTTTAATTAATTGAATTTGGTGCTAGTTAGGTACGTAACTAATTATTGATGATCGAACAACGCTTGCATGAAATGCATATATATATATATATACAGATATATATAGCTGTATGATTGATATATTAAAATCATAATTAAATAATGTTACTTAGGTAGAAATAAATAAATAAATTATTTGTTAATTAATTAGGAATTGTATGATCGAATTGAACGAAATTTTTTTGTTAACTTCTAACATTAATGGTTTATTCGATAATTTAAAAGTTTCGTTTTCTAGCTTACACAGGAATCGAATATGGACAAGAGTTGGATACAGTTGGCGAATAAAAGTGATGAGAGGTATATGGATAAAATAGGAGAGTTTGTAACGTTTTCGATGCAACATGATCAAGGAAAGAAACGTTTAAGGTGTCCGTGTAGAAAATGTCTTAACCATTAGTTTGTGGAGTGGCATGTTATGGCTCATCACTTGTATGAGCACGGTATGATGTGGAGTGAGCACGGTGAAGTAGTAGGCTTCAGCACAGGGTACAGTTTACTAGGGTGCCTCATCCAGCGGTACCGGTAGTGGCACCCCTTCTTGAAACCCCATCGAGAATATGGTCCATGATGCTTTTCCAGAAATCCAGTCGACATGGTAGAGAGCAACAAGAATGGGGAGGATCTGATACTCTTAATATTGACCCAGTCTATACCGTATTCCCAGAAATTGATACTACTGAATTTGATAGGTACAATAACATGCTACTTGAAACCCGAACCCCAGTGTACGATGGATGTCCATAGACTGTGTTACACGCCATAATGACCGAAATGGAGTACAAAGTGAAGTACAAAATATCGGATACAAGTTTTGACGAAATCTAGAAACACATATGTGATTTGCTTTCTAACAATCACAAGCTTCCACGTTCCCATTACAAGGTAAAAAGTGTCTTAAAAAACAAACTGGGTCTGAAGTACGAACACATCCACGCCTGCAGAAACAATTGCGTGCTGTTTTATAGTGAGTATGCAGAGTTGGACTGCTGTCCTGTTTGCAACCACTCCAGATGGAAGTACCCTGAAAAGAGGAGTTCGAAGAAGAAGATTTTTGTGAAGGTGCTTCGATATTTTCCGTTGATTCTCAGACTGCAGCGTTTGTTCATGTCTCTATACACAGCAAAGCCGATGAGATGGTACGCGAAAAAGAGAATAGATGACGATATGCTCAGACACGTGACAGATGGAGAGGCTTTTAAATATTTCGACAGGGAATTTCCAGTCTCTACAGCGGAGATTCGAAATGTCAGACTAGGACTTTCTACCTATGAGTTCAATTCTTTTAACAATGGCACGTACAACGCTTAACCAGTTATTCTCGTGTCATACAACCTACCTCCCTGGAAGGAGGCTGACTAGTTTGACAGCTCATCAGATCGAAAACTACGTACGTTCTCACGTACGTATGATAACCCCTACTTGGAAAGAGCTCCCCGACGAGGACAAAATGAATGTGTTTCGCAGACTCACGGTAAAAAAAATTTTAATTAACATTATAAGTTTTTTTCATAATTGATTAATTTTTTTATAATTGTTCCTAACTATTTTTTTTAAAACAATTTTAATTATGAACAGACTCCAGAGATGGTGGACTACATCAACAAAATTGCTCACCAGATCTTCAAAAATTGGAAGTACGCATTGCACAAGACGTACAAGGCAAACCCCAGAAAGACTCCGAAGGAGTTCAAAAAGGGAAGGGAAGCTGAGTGGGAGTGGTTGAAAGCCCACTTTGAGTCAGACTCGTATAAGGTTCATAATTCGATCATATTCCTCCACATTCGTGTAATATTTTGGGAAATTTGTGTTGAATAATGATTATATTGTGTAATAATTTAAATTGTTGTGAAACGTACATGCGCAATCTCAGAGGAACGAATCTAATCGGTAGAAGAAGCTGTTGCACCACGGATCGGGCTCCTGCAAAATGCTCAACCTGGCACATGAGCACTTGCAAAAGGGTTCAAAATACCCGCTCATCGTAGGCAGAGTTTTTGCTTACAATAGGCCCGGGCAGACCGAACTTCTTGACACTCAACACGCTGTAAGTAATTTTTTTCCCAAAGTAATAATATTTAATTTTATTAAATATTGTTGCTTCTTCACTTATGCATAAAGAGATAAACTTGATAAATGAGGATATTATTTATTGATGCGTACATATGCATGTGTGGTACATAGTTGAATTTGAGAAATGTGAATTAGATTTTGTTTTGATGTTATTGGAAGTGTTTTGGTTTTCGTATAGGTTTTTGGTTTCCTCAATTTTTAGGGGAAATTATGTCAATTTTTTTTTAACAATCTATATATATTATTCATGTTCATTTCAGGAAAGGTTACAACAATTGGCCGACGAGAGAATTGCGGATATGCAGTCCCAGACTCTCTTGAGGAGCTGCCTACTCTCTCGACAGAGTCAAAGATAGAAATCGCAGATGCAGTCTTCGGTCGTCGACCTAGTAAAGTGGTTCGTGGTCTTGGACAAGGCGTCGAGCGAGATATGAGCCAGTCCACATCGTCAGGGAGTTGGCGATTCAGTGCTGCGGGGTGAGAGAAAATGCAAGCCTTAAAACTTTAAGGGCTCAGAAGGACGCTCGTATGGGTCGGAAGGAGAATCAAGCAACTCAAGCGAGGATGGATCATATGGCTCAATTAGTGCGCATCATGTCGCTTAAGCTTGGCCTAGAGCCCGATGCTGTTTGTCACCCATTTGGCCCCACTCCTCCAGGACCAGGACCCGACGATGACGATCCTAGCGGATATAGGATCAGCGGAGCCCACTAAACACCTTCTAGTGTCGCTAGTTAGATTTTTTATAATTATGAACGTACTTTTGTGATCTTTATCGGAATCGAACAATTAAAACATATTATCATTATTATTTTCGTACTAATTTTATATTTAATATATTTTCGATTATTATTAGTTCAATTATTAAATTATTTTATTCATTTAATATGTAATATATTAGATTAATAATTATAATTTAAAAAAAATATATTTACTACTTAGACGACGGAAAAGCTACTTACCGTCGTCTAAGTAAAATCACATAAACCACAGCACTTTAGTTCCGTGGACTAAGTCGATACCTAAATCTCACAAAAAGCGTCGTCTTAGTGGACTTAGACGACTGCAAAATTTCCATCATTTTGGTTCACTTACACGACGCATATTTATGCGTCGTTTAAGTATCACTAAGACGACGCAAGTTTCAATATCCGTTGTCTGAGTACCAAAGCTACAATGGTTAGACGACGTGTCTTAGACGACGGAACCTCTGGCGTCTAGGTGCCTAGACGACGCAAAGGCCTACTTAGGCGACGATACCTTTCTGTCGTCTAAGAGGGTTTTTCTGGTAGTGTCATGAACTTATTATGATGCTTCTTTTTAATCATTTTGGAACTTTTAGATATACTCTTGCATTATTTTTCTTATCAAAAAAGAACATAGGGATCCCGAAATAAATCTGTACCGAACCTAGCTATTTAGTTTGGGTTTGAGCCGCCTTGAGGTTTATTTTTAGAATAACAAATCTCATATATACTGACATATTTTGCTAAAAAAACTATGAGATTATCGTAATTTTTGTCCCAAACCGATCCATTCCGACCCTTGCCCAGCCTTACATATTTTCCGTTATAGAGCAATTGAAGTTGATGGGGTGCAATTCATTTTAATTTCAAAATAAAAGGGTAAAAGAGTCATTATCTAGCCAAAATACTAAGGCCACCTCCTCCTCCAAATTTTTTTGGGCTAAATTTCGACTAAAACCCTAATTCCCCCCTCCCCGGTCCTCCTCTCCGCCATAGTTGACTACACCACGTACTAACTCGACCCAGCACCTCGTGGAACCGTCCTTCGAATCAAAATCGACGACGATGAAGCTCTCTACTACGGTATCGAGTTGTTGCTCAAGTCAACAATGCTGCCACCTCCGTTCAACGAAATCGACGCCTCGATCGTCACCGCCGTTCAAGTCGACTTCCCCTCAACGATCACACCAGCCGACGACGGCTCGGTGTGGATTGCACACGGCGGTCAGATATCGAGCTACGATTGGAATTTGAGCCATTCCGGAACGATCTGAACGCATTTTGAGGACACCAACTCGATTTGCCGCGTGTATCCCAAAATCGCCACTGCAGGATCCGAATCCGACCCGGGGCTCCAATCCTACGATGCCCGGGTCACGGCCATTTCCAACTCGCCTAACTCAGTCTTTGTCGCATAAGACTGCTCGCAGATAGAGAGAGAGAGTTTTACTGAGAGCAGAAAAGTCAAAAAAAAGATTTAACTATGGTCAAGTTTTTTACTGTGAGGTTAAAAATTGAAAAAAAAAACTAAAGTATATATAATACAAGGCGGGAGTAAAATATTGGATATCGAGAATATATCGATGACTCAAATAATGAATATTTCGACAAAAATATTAATACAAACAAAGTTTCGAGAAAAATGAAAATAATTTATTGACTATACTAACAATAAAATATTTCAATTTTCATTCTATATAAGTTAAACGATATTAATATAATCATTAAAGAAGGTGTAGCGTGGTTGACTACGTCTCAATGTAATTATTGGCTTGACCCAAGTTTGAATCCCAACGAGGGAAACAAGTATTTTGCTGAAATTTCAGTTGAGATGCTAATATTTGGGCCTGAGCTGGAGAATAATATGGGTTCGTTGACTAGGCTCAACGGTTGATGCGAGAATTTCAGGAGAAAGGTAAATATCGCGATAATATGAGGGTTGTCTATCAACAACTCAGAAAAGCGAAATTGTTGCCGAAATATCGGCGATAAAATCGATATTGCATTCATTGGTTCAAGGGTATAATCTTTTATTATTTAAGGGAACCATTCCACTTAGGTATCCTATCTTTTTTTTTGTCTATTTTCAGGTATAGGACATTACACCAATTTTTCGATCACATTATAACATCTCCACCGTCCAATTATTAAGATTATATGAGCAGATCATTCTTGTAAATTTTCAGCCAAAATGGTGATCGTTAAGTTATCGAACTAGATTAAATCAAGGGACAAACCAAATCTATCAAACCTGAACCGTTCATACTTATAAATTTCAATTGTAGTTTTGAATGCTTTAACGATAATCAATTTGGCTGAAAATTTGCATAAGTAATCTATACATTAGAAATTAAAATCTAAACGGTTAAGATGTCAAAATATGATTTAAAAGTTGGTGTAATGTCCTATACCTGAAAATAAACAAAAAGAGGGATATGTGAGGAGAAGGGGGCTGATTATTTAATTTGAATTTTTTTTGCCACATTATCAATTTTAACAGTTATGTGATAAAAAATATATGTAGACATCGTAAAAATAGAATTTCGAAAATTTGAATATCTAATAATTTTTAAAAATTGAACATCAAATCGATAAAATTTAAATAGTTCAGTTTTATCTTTTACTTTTGAAAGTCTATAAAAATTAATTAGTTCCAAAAACGAAAGAGGAATCGATCAAGGGCGGGCAAGATGTCGTAGTTGGGCCAAGGAAAGACAGCAGTGATGATGCTGGCTGGCAGGCCTAGAGGGGCGGCTTGGTCGGTCGGGATATGGCCGCCACTCAGCGACCTTTTTCTTTTTCTTTTCGTTTTATGGGAAAAATTGGCCAATTTAGCCTTTGTCGCGGGGTCCTTATTTTTCAGAAAGTGGCCATTTTCATATATTGGTATCAGTCATCACCTCCCTCCTACATTTCCCAAAGACAAAAACAAATCACAAATTTGGGCCAGCCGAAAAAAAATAGACGATGAGCTATTTCATGAGGTAAACCATCACCTCATTGCCTTTTCCACTCCGGTGTAGATTGGGAGGAGACCTTTGTATGATGTCACCGTGTTTGTTTTATTTTATTTTTTAGAAATATGGTATATGAAATAACAGAATCATTAAGGTCATCCTACTTTGGACTTGATGTTAATGGTGTTTAAATAGTCGACTTTATTCAGATGGTCAAGTATTTTATCGTCAATTATAGTCGGTCATATGAGATTCATATTTATATCTAATAGATGAGAATAAATTGTATTTAACTTAATTTGTTATCTCATTTATTGAATTAAAATATAACTGTAATTGACTGACCACTAGAGTATCACTCTTATAACCGTAGTTTGCTATAAAAACTTGAAATGACATCCTGTCATTGCTAATTGGAAATTTAATCACAGTAGTTTCTAGTTTGATTTGTTTTCAAGATTATTAATTTACTCTCTATCAAGATATCGGTATTTTTGAAAATTCAAAACTCACGATAGTAACTTTTATTAAGATTGTTTTTCAAAACATTGGATCCCTTATTTAAAAAAAAAAAACAATGGATCCCCAAAATAACAAATCTCAACACCGTAGATTTACGGTACATAAAAATCCAAAACGAAAAATTTGCCATGAAACTGTTCTTTCGGAAGTAAAATAAAACTAGCAGTGTACTATGATGAGAAATTATCCATTGAGAACCGTTATAATGAGGACTTGGTGAATATTTTCTTATTAAATCTAATTTTTCTTTATATTTCGGCAAATTCACAGTTGGTTAGATAGATAATGATCAGTAGATCACTCATGCAAAATTTCATAAAAATTGAAAATCGTTAAGTCATTCATAATCAATAGTTATCACTTATGAACATGAACGGTGTATGTTTGACAGTTTTGGTTCGTCTATTGAAATCTTGTTGGATACCTTAACGATTTTTAATTTGAATGAAAATTTGTAGAAATGATCTACTCATCAATATCTAAACATCTAATGGTTAAGTCATCTAACGGTGTATGTTTGACAATTTTGCTTCGTCCATTGATTTTATCTTGTTTGATATCTTAACGATTTTTAATTTGAATGAAAATTTGTAGAAATGATCTACTCATCAATGTCTAAACATCTAATGGTTAAGTCATCTAACGGTGTATGTTTGACAGTTTTACTTCGTTTATTGATTTTATCTTGTTTGATATTTTAACGATTTTCAATTTGAATAAAAATTCGTAGAAATGATCTACTCATTAATATCAAAATATTTAATGGTTAACTTTGAAAAAATATCATCCAAAAATAACTCTTACGATAATTTTATAAAAAATACTCGAGTCTTCATTATAAGAGTCTTTTTTATTGGAAGAGTTTCCTACTATGATATTCCTTGTCGAGAAAATAATGCTCTGGCTGGAAATGTAATTAATACCAAATCGGAAGGCAAGAACTTGCGAGCATAGCAAATTAACTGGTCTCCGATTTGCCGTTTCAAAGGTCCCATTTTGCACACTGAAAGTGGACCCTTTTACTGCTAGATCCCTCGCACCTCTCGCTTCTTTCTTTTATATACAAAACCAAGAGAGACTTTGTCTTATATTTTCATTTCCAATACATTGTCCAAATCCCTCCATTCATTTCGTTTTTCGAAACATTGAAGCATTTTTAGTGTTTCAAAGAAAAACATATTACAACAATAATACGTTTCCCAGTAATCTGAGCAAAACCAAGCAATCATCTTCATCTGGTAAACCGATCAATCACTCTCTTCTCTTATTATGCCTGCTCTGTTATCTGGGTTCTATTTGAATTCTGTACTGTTTCAGATGTTTCTGTTTCATGTTTGAGTGATTCATATACAGTAATGATGCAGGGTATGTTGTGATCAAGCATAAAGTTTTGATCTTTATGTAATTTTGATATCTGGGTACCGATCATACTGTCGTAGTTAGAAACTAAGCATATGAATCTCTCTGTAAATGAGTTTGGATCATCATGTTATGTCAAAGTTTGAGTCTTTCAAGGATATGAGAGAATCCCATCATCTTGATCATGGTTGTGTTCATTTTGATTCAATGATCAGTAGAAGCTTCAAGATCATCTCTAATTGGTTTACTCTTGTTTGACCAGTCCATGGCTTTGAGCTCTTTGTTGATGATGAGTGACTAAATCTGAAAATTCTAAGTAAATATTTTTTTATGGTTTTATTATTTGTTTTTTTTATACAATTTATTATTTGTTTTTATTGGGAGTGTTTGGTGGGGATTTTATTTGACATAGCTGTTTCATTAGATCAAAGTATTAAAGAACATTTAAAGTATTAATTTAGTAAAATTTGTTTTGTTTTGTGTACTTGCTATCTTGCAGTAAAGAAGATACGTTTAATTTAATTACATCATTAACAGCCTTGATGCATTCCCTCAATTAGTGGAACTTTACTTTTATCATCAAACTCATTTGTTGACCTTTTTTCTGTTTGATATGTCACTTTAGGGTATTTGTCCTTGTGTGTATTTACTATTTACATAGCCAAAGGTGGGTGATTAAGGCTCTGCAAAAATCATAAAATGATGGCTAAGCTACCTGTCCATGCACCTCTAGACCTGTGAAAAACTGTTTCTTTGTTCATTTTAGAAAAAGGAAAGTAGTGCATGTAAGATGGGGTATATGAATGAATGAATTACTGAATGTGGATCTGTCCATTCATATAAAAGATGAAGCAAAAAAATTGAAGGATGAGAGTGCCTAACCAAGTAGGCTCCACCCACTAATGCCATTAAGGTTCATATATATATATATATATATATTTTTTTTTTTTATTTGTTGAAATTTTCCTTTGCTGATCTCAATCTCACCCAAATTCCCAAAAGGCATCCTGTTCTGTTTATTCATTTTCTAAACCATGAATTGATGCAAGCCTGTACATTAATAGGAAAATTAGGCTATTGTATTTGTCTTGATGCATAGATAATATTTGGGTCCCACAGTCTGTTAGATGATCCACATGAAAACACCACATGCTAGATCACAGTACACAATAGGCAAAATAGATCTGCCAATTCTATAGAATCTTTCTTCTCACTCAGTTTGTTTTTGCTAATTCTACAGTTTTCTTTTATGGAAGTAACTTATTGATCTTGTAATTAATATTTACTAATTACTATAGTCAAAGAAAGTAAATTACTTTATTAACGGAAAATTTCTTCTTTCCATTTTCTAAAAGTTAACTTCTTTTGTAAGTCGATATTTTTCTGAGCTTTGTAGTTCATGAAGAATCTAAAACTTAAGAAAACTGCGTGCAAAAAATAGTTATAAGTGGGTGAGATGATATTGATGGGGTACCACTACGAGTTAGGGTGGGCAGTCCTTGTTTAGGTGGCCACGCCAATTGTTTGCCTTTGCTCGGAACACAAAGTACACATGGTCAGAAGGCTCAGATTTCTCTGTTTAGCTTTCACTTGCAGCATGATCATATCTGATCAAAAACAGAACATTTGATAGTTGTGTTTGTAACAACATTGAGGTAGCTCATATTTGTGTTGTAACTTGCAGATCAACAAGGGAATTAAGTGACCAGTTGGTTCAATATGGATGAAACACAAGTGAGTGTAGAGACACCAGTGAAGGCTGAGATCATTGACAAGGTAAGCCGTAAGCCTTGCACGATAAGTTTATGAATTTATGCCTTTTCTGTGGATTCATTTCCTGTTTTAAAATTCTGAACAGGATCAGAGTGTTGATTCTGATGGTTTTGTACAGGTGTCAAACGGGGACTTGCTACCAATTGAAAAGGAAGGAAAGAAAGAAGATGATGAAGCTAATTTTGATGGTGAGTTCATTAAAGTTGAGAAGGAATCAATAGCTGAAAGATCATTGGTGGAGGAAGAGGACAGCAAGCCCTCTGTTATCGAGAGAAGCATAAGCAATTCAAGCAGGGAATTATTAGAAGCACGGGAGAAGACCAGTGAACTCGAGGTTGAGATTGAAAGATTGGCTGGTGTGTTGAAGCAATCAGAAGCAGAGAATTCCGAGCTGAAGAATGAGGTCTTACTTACAAAGGAGAAGCTTGAAGAAAGCGGAAAGAAGTATGAGGAGCTTGAGCTCAGTCACAAGAAATTGCAAGAGCAGATCACTGAAGTGGAGGAAAAGTACAGCTCACAGCTCAGTAGTTTGCAAGAGGCATTGCAAGCTCAAGAAGAAAAGCATAAAGATCTTATTGGGGTGAAAGAATCTTTTGATGGTCTTGGCCTCGAGCTCGAGAGCTCGAGAAAGAGGATGGAGGAGCTAGAGCAACAGCTGCAGAATTCTGCAGTTGAGGTGCAGAGGTTTGAGGAGCTTCACAAGCAAAGTGGTTCGCATGCTGAGTCCGAAACAAAGAAAGCCTTGGAGTTCGAGAAGCTGCTTGAAGTAGCAAAGTTAAGTGCTAAAGAGATGGAAGATCAGATGGGTTCAATTCAAGAAGAGCTAAAAGGTTTGTATGACAAGATTGCTGAAGATGAAAAATTCAAAGAAGCACTTAATTCTGCTGCTGCTGAGCTTTCTGCTGTCCGGGAGCAGCTGGTTCAGTCAAGGTCTCAAGGTGTAGACTTGGAGCAAAAACTGTCTGATAAAGAAGCTCTTATAAATGAACTGACTGCAGAGTTGGACTTGAAAAAGGCTTCGGAATTTCAAGTGAAGGAAGACATTTCATCCCTTCAGAATCTGTTTGCTTCAACTAAAGAAGAACTTCAGGCAAAGGTTTCTGAGTTGGAAGAGATCAAAATGAAGTTGCAGGAGGAATCAAGTGCCAAGGAATTGGTAGAAGCTGCGAAAAAAAGCCATGAAGAACATGTCGTAGTTGTTCAGGAGCAGTTGACTGTAATAACAAAAGAAAAGGAAGCAGTTGAAGCAGCTGTGGCAGATCTCACTGCTAATGTACAGATGATGAAGGAGTTGTGCAGTGATCTTGAAGAAAAATTGAAACTTTCAGAGGAGAACTTTGGGAAAACAGATTCTCTGCTGTCTCAGGCTTTGTCAAACAATGCAGATCTTGAACAGAAATTAAAGTCATTAGAAGATCTCCACAAAGAATCAGGAGATGCACATGCAAATGCTACTCAAAAGAATCTTGAGCTCGAGGATGTCATCCAATCCACAAATGCAGCCGCAGAAGAAGCAAAAGTGCAACTGAGAGAGCTTGAGACACGCTTCTTTGCAGTGGAGCAAAAGAATGTAGAGCTCGAGCAACAGTTAAATTTGGTTGAACTGAATAAAGGAGTTTCTGAGAAAAATCTGGAAGACTCTTCTGAAAAATTATCGGCCCTCACTACAAAGTTGGGAGAGGTTGAGGAGGAAAAGAATCATCTGAGTGGTCAAGTGCAAGAGTACCAGGAGAAGATAACACAGCTGGAATCTGCCTTAAACGAGTCATCTTCGCAGAATGCACAGCTTCAGGAGGAATTGAAGATTTCCTCAGAGAAATGTTCTGAACATGAGGGCAAAGCCACTACGATCCATCAGAGAAGCTTGGAACTAGAAGATTTGATCCAAGTCTCTCATTCGAAAGTGGAGGATTCCTGTAAGAGGGTGAGTGAGCTGGAGTTGTTACTTGAAACTGAGAAGTACAGAATTCAGGAGCTTGAGGAACAAATAAGCACGTTGGAGAAGAAATATGGGGATGCCGAAGAAAATTCAAAGAAGTACTCGAGCAAAGTATCAGAACTCGCTTCTGAACTCGAGGCATTCCAAGCAAGAACATCTAGCCTTGAAGTTGCACTGCAGGCAGCGAATGAAAAGGAAAGGGAGTTGATAGAGTCCCTGAATGTTGTTACTGAAGAGAAGAAAAGGTTAGAAGATGCATCAAACAGCTCAACTGAGAAGTATTCTGAAGCGGAGAATTTAGTAGAAGTCTTGAGGAATGAATTGAGTGAAACTCAAGAGAAATTGGTGAACATTGAAAGCAATCTTCAGGCTGCTGGAATCAGAGAAGGGGAGATCATAGAGAAACTTAAGCTTGCGGAGGAGCAACTGGAGCAACATAGCAAAGTGATAGAGCAAACATCATCAAGAAACTTAGAACTTGAATCGCTACATGAATCCCTGACCAGGGACTCAGAGATTAAACTCCAAGAAGCAATTGGAAACTTTAGTAATAGGGATGCTGAGGCGAAGTCTCTTGTTGAGAAACTGCATGTTCTTGAAGATCAGGTCAAGGCTTATGAAGAGCAAGTTGCTGCAGCAGCTGAAAGCTTTGCATCCTTGAAAGAAGAATTGGAGAATTGTTTGAGTAAATTGACTTCTTCAGAAAGTACAAATGAAGAACTCCGAAAACAGATCATGGAAACAGAAGACAAAGCTTCTCAATCGCTCTCAGAAAATAAAATGTTGGTTGGGACAAATGTTCAGCTGAAAAACAAGATTGATGAATTGCAGGAACTGTTGAACTCTGCTCTATCTGAAAAGGAAGCCACTTCTGTAGAACTTGTTTCCCACAAGAGCACTATTGAGGAGTTAACTGAGAAACACTCGAGAGCCTTTGATCTTCACTCTTCTGCCGAAGCTCGCATTCTGGAATCTGAAGCAAAGTTGCAAGAAGCCGGTCAGAGATTTAGTGAGAGAGATTTGGAAGCTACAAACTTGAACGAGAAGCTAAGTTCCCTGGAAGGCCAAATAAAAGTGTACGAAGAGCAGGCCCGAGAATCATCCACAGTTGCCGAAGCCAGAAGAATAGAGCTGGAAGAGGCTCTTTTGAAGCTGAAGCAGCTGGAGTGTACTGTTGAGGAACTGCAAACAAAGAGGGCTCACTTCGAAGAAGAAAGCAGCAAACTAGCTGAGACAAATGTTAAGCTTACAGAAGAAGTGTCCATATATGAATCTAAAGCGAGTGATCTAGAAGTAAAGTTATCCTCTGCCATTGTTCAGAAAGATGAAACAGTTGAACAACTTCAAGCTTCACAAAAGACTATAGAAGACTTAACAGAGCAGCTTTCTGCTGAAAGGCAAAAACTACAATCTCAGGTTTGCAGTCTAAATATTCTGTATCATTTTCTGGTCATTCATATATTGCTTTCCGGATTTTGTGGTTATTCACATATTCCCGCCTCATAATTTTTGAATATCTACATGTTTGTGCTACAGATATCTTCAGTGATGGATGAGAACAACCTGCTTAATGAACTGTATCAAAGCACCAAAAAGGAACTTCAGCAAGTGATATCTCAGCTCGAACAACAACTGGAGGAACACAAAACAGGAGGAGATGCTTTAAAAACTGAGTGTGAAAATCTCAAGGCCGAGGTTGCTGAAAAACCTTTGTTACAGAAGTCTCTCGAGGATCTCGAAAAACAATTGGTGGAAACTGAAGCTCAACTTGCAAAAGAGGTAGACTATCAGCTGAAAAAAATTTATATTTATAATTAATTTTGCAATAGAAGAGCTTAGTATCCTGCATTATTTCGTTCTGACTTGGTTATATTTGCAGGTTGAGAGCGTTAAGGCAGCTGCTGCTGAGAGAGAGGCAGAGTTGAATGCGAAATTGGAGGATCATGCAAGTAAAGTCCACAACAGAGATTTGTTACATGAACAAGTGCTAAGCCTTCAGAAAGAGTTAGAAACTGCTCATGCCACTGTTCTTGAAAAGGTTATGCACTATTACATAAGACTAATTTTACATGGCTATTGGATAAATAATTTGAAGTAAGTTAACAGGTGCTAATTGTTTAGAGCAAACAAAGTATCAGTCTCATCCCTCTAAAAGAAAATTTGTTTTATCTGATAAAATGTTCATTGTTTAAATTTACAATTACAGAAAGAAGCAGATTCTCAAAAGGACCTAGAACGAGAAGTAGCGTTGAAGCATTCTCTTGAGGAACTTGAAGCCAAGAGTAAAGAAGTCGCACTTCTAGACAAGCAAGTGAAAGACCTTGAGCAGAAGATACAGCTTTCAGAAGTCAAAGTAACAGAAAGGGTATGCTACACCATCTCACAACTAACTTTATATAGCCCACCACTGCACAAAATGCAAAACACACATGTGGGCATATACAAATTTATGTACTCATTAAGTTATAGTAGCTCAAATTTGGCTTCTAATTTGTGGAAATCATGGTCTTTTAGCATAATAGTTATTTTAGGCACTTATGCTTGAAACTTGTCGCAGGGTGATATCTCAGGATTGGAAGTGAAATCACGGGACATTGGATCAAGCATTTCAACTCCATCGAAAAGAAAGAGTAAGAAGAATCCAGAAGCAAAAACTTCTGCACAAACCTCATCCTCTTCGGAGAGCCTTACTCATTCTACTGATGCTTCCCCTTTGATGACCGTCAAGGTCATGTTGGGAGTGGCTCTATTCTCTATTATCCTTGGCATCATCCTTGGGAAGCGTTATTAGCTTTGGTGTATTGTGGTTGTTGGTTTGGCCCTCCTCCGGTTTTGGTTTCTATTTTTCTTTAAATGATTCCCTCCCTTGGTATAAATTATGCACAGCAGATTGAAAGCTTTGTTTATACGCTTTCAAGTTTATAGTTTTTGAGGTTTTTGGTCAGGGAGCTTATTTTGATGCATATACCCTTTGCATGTTTGCAAAGCAAAACACAGCTAAGTTATTCAAGTTTGTATTTAAATTTTTTGATAAGAAAGTTTGTATTTAGTTTGGTTGCAGTTGCTTTGAGAACTCTTAATTTTACAGCTTTCTGAAGTATTTAGAATTCACAACTAGAGTTTCAGTTCCCATAATCATTATTCCTGTTAGAATGTAGAAACGTGGAATACATTTAGATGTATGATACCGACTTACCAAAGCAATCATTCACATCTCTGCTCAAAGCTCAACAAATCATTTAAGAACGTTATCAACCGTAAGGGAAAGCTAAAGCTGATCAGAACGTCGATGAGGATGTGTGTTACTCTAAATTTTAACTCATGCTAAAGAGAGTTGAAGAAGGTTAGGTGCGAATGTTGGTTTGAATTATGTTAGCTTAGAGCAAGAAACACAGTTCAAGAGGGAAACCAAAAATGATTCGTGTTGTCACTCCCATTTAAATCACACAAAAAGAGCTATGGATGAGACTTGGACATCATCAAATTGCTTTTGTTTCCTTCTCTATTTAACAAATCAAGTAGGTAGGCTACGGCCTTGAGTGCCTACTGTTCTGCCAAACAAGGAAAAAAAATCTTTGGGGACTTGGGATGATGTCTAGATTGGAATAGACATTTATCATTTAGACGTGCTTATTCGAAATTCGGATCATATCAAATTCATCTTGCAAATTTTTTTCGGCCCCTCCGGAATTTAGTTTCAAGTTCCGCCACTGTATATATGGTCTTATATCTATCCAAGCATCAGGGAGATCAAGCACTCACCTCATCACAATTCCAACAATAATTCCCAGGTGAGCTCTTTCCACTCATTTTACATATTTTTACCAGTATCATATAAGCTAGAAACATTAGTGACACAAATTCTCAATGTCAGTCCACCAACTGCTGCTTTGTCAATTACCTATGCAACTCTACATTTCTTGCTCTGTAGTTGTTTGAAACTCTCTGGTATGTACTTCACTGCCGATTTTTCGAGTTTTTTCTTCTTCATGTTTCTCTTCTTGGGAAAATAATACACATGCATGTCTTAGTTGTAACAAATGATCCATCCTACTATATGACTTTGTGTTGTTTCGACTATATACTGTGGAATCTTTATGGTAAACAAACTAAAAATTTCAACTTCGCAGAGGTGTGCTCCTTAACTGAGCTTACTAGCAGCTGTCTACCGATTTTAGGGCCAGCTTCTGCTGATCATCTAGTTCAGACATCGAAAAGCAGACATTTACTTGACAATGTCCGAATCCTTTCTACTGAATTAGACAACAATGAGGAGGTTTTGCCATACTGGGAGTCTTTTCCCTCAGCAACAAAGCTTCAGCAAGTTGGTGTCACATTTCAACCTATTCGGAGAAGCATCAACTTACGCACCATAACCTTCCTCGATGGAGTGATGGAGATTGCACCGATTACCATTCAGATCGAAAATCACATCTTTAGGAACCTCATCACTCTGGAAGTGTGCGAATCAGGGCCACATAAGTATCAAACCATCTCGTACTGCAGGGCCTTAGCTGACCTTATAAAGTCTAGCAAAGATGTGGAGCTTCTCGTGGAAAAGGAGATCATTCAAACCACTATGAACAAGGACACCGTAGTTGGTTTCTTCAACAACATTTGCAAAGGTCTTGCAACCATCTCATGCTGCCAGTCTATTTCGCAAGTTTCCTCAACGGCAAGACAGTACTATAAACAGCATTGGCTACAAAGATTGATAATGGTGATCAAACGTGATTATTTGTAGAAACCATCTTCAATTTGGTCGGTTTCTAATGCCGTTGTCCTGATTATAGCTTTTACTGTCTTGCAAACCGTGTACACTATCCTCTCTTACTACAACTCGTAGCCTGGCAGTGAGCATTTCTGGTTTTCTCAATGTCTTATTCTCAAGGTCCACAAATCCGGTGTTATGTTGGTCCAGACTCCAGAGTAAAATGATACTGTAAACCTTATACTACCAGTGCTGTGATTGTGTGCCGAGCCTGAGTTTTTCGTCATTGTAATTTCATCTCTTACGGAAGTGTGCAGTATTCTTTGTAATTACCTTCATCTCTTGTAACGAGTTCTTATAATCAATAGAATTCCAGACTTTCATAAACTTTGAAACGAGTCCTTACATTTAACTTTGAAATGTTTTAATAGACTTCTTTGATTAGTTGGACTGCTTATATAACCTGCATTAGACCTGTGATTCTGTCCCGAGTTGTAAGTTGTAACTATATAGGTGAAAGAAAAATCTTGTGGGATGAAGTGGAGATGTGTGGAAATAATCGTAACTCGTAAATGATACAACTGACGATTCATACAAACTCAGTTACCTGAACCCAAATCATCAGCTTCATCAACCGAAAGTTCTAAAAGCTTTGAATTGTAAGAGGGTGGATCAAGTGCTTTCCAATCTGTATTTTCACGGTCTTTTGGGTAAATTTCAGTCTGTTACCCAGTCTTCTACAATATTAGCGTTGTCAAATGACAGAGGATCCACAAACTCATGCTCTTTGATCTTATGAACCCTGTAAGAGAACTGATTTGCAAAACCTAGTTCCTTTTAACCAATTAATTAACATTTACAAAAACACATACCTATAGCCTACTGGTTTCTACTTACATCTGTCTAAGTTGCAAGTTTAACGAACAGAGACCAAATCACTAAGACGTTGATGCTCCAAGCTGTTCCTTGTCTTGTGCAACTGGTAAAAAGGAATCTGATTCTCCTTGCACTGAATTAAGCTGCAAGTTTGACTTAGAATTCGAATTGCCAAACGTGTCATATTTGGGCAACCACCACCATATGTAGACCTCCAATCAGCTGCTTAGACAAATAGAAAGTTTAAAATCTGGTCACCACATGGTTATTCTTAAAATCTGGTCACCACATGGTTAATTTCCATAGGAAGACCTATGCGTTTTCAGATTCTGCTAAGCGTTGAGTAAAGAAAGAAACTATGTTTCATGAATAGCAATGCAATCTAGCTAGAGATCCTCACCAGGAAGCAGATTGCCTCTGGCTCTAATTGCCAAATTCCTCCCCAAATCTCCAACAGCATTTTTGTATAAGATTATCTCTTTGCTGATTTCATCTTGAACTTCAAAATCTGGAACCAACTTCTCTGTGCAGTCCAACATCCTTGACATGATCAACTTGTGCATTTCTCCTTATACTATAGAAAAACTTAGGATTCAGGTAAAAACTTGCTGTTTGGTTTGATTTTTTCTCTAGTCAGATCGATGTGAAAAAGAAAATCACAAACTGTCTCTTTTGGTCGCGCTGTGCATGCTTGGCGTGCCACTGGCGAGGGCAGAATATAGTTGATGTGTTTTGCACCGCGATGTCTTTGCTTCTTTACAAGCGATTGGAGCTAGGAGAACACCAACCTCGCTTGTTGAGTTCTACTTGCCTAAGTTATTTCAAGACTTAAATTTTGTGTCTCTTCGCTGAGCCACAAAAGGATCGATACTTTATACACGTTGAGAGTACAAAGCAGAGCAATCTTTTTAAGGCAAGTGTTGAGAACACTGGATATGGTGACTTCTTGAATCCTTGGAATCTCTACGCTCTGTCTGGTAAACCAAACTCCTCCGATTGCCGTCGTCGGTTTGGTAGCTAAAATGAACCTTCGAATCTCCACGCTCGGTCAGGTGAACAAGATTATGGGTCTGAGGTTGCTGAGTTGGGTGACCTCATAAATCGTCGGAATCTCCACGCTCTGTCGGGTGAACCAGACTCCTTTGATTGCCGCTGTCGTCGTTTATTCCTTGTGAGTAATGAATTGCTTGTATGCAGATTCGTATGTGTGTAGATGTCCTGAAAACTTCTTAGACTCGTTTATTTATAGGTTGTGATGCTCTCTCTCCAATCACTCTAGGAAACAAGTAGAGCTAGGAAAGAAGAGATGTATCTTTTGTAAATCTTCCTGATCTGCTTAGGAAACTCGTATGTGATATTCTCTCCCAGATTCGCAGTAATCTTTCATGGGCCGCAGAGGTCGGCCCGTATCCTTCTTGACCCATAAAATTTTATAAAATGTTTAAGTTTATTTTAGGCCCAAACATTGTCCCCCAGACCACGAGATTAACTCATAGGCAATCGAAGGGGTCTTTGTTGTGATGTGTCGTTCCCAACGGTTCAACAACCTCGCTTAGGCTACTTGAGTGCACCTTTTTGGAAAGTTGCGCCCAACATTTGAAAACCCTAATATATTTACTTGTGTTTCTCTCTCTTCTCAACAGCTTCTTCTCTATGCTTCTGCACTTTCTGAAATTCCTGCCGCCATTTCGATCCTCTTTTCTTCGGCCATGGCACCCTACTGGGTGTGCCAAAATGTTATTAAAGCTAGTCTTGAACACACATGTAAAAAGAACCCCTTTAATAGGTTCTGAATCAAATGGCAAACAATTGAAGTTGTAAAAAGAACCCCTTTAATAGGTTCTGAATCAAATGGCAAACAACTGAAGTTGTAAAAAGAACCCCTTTAATAGGTTCTGAATCAAATGGAAAAACAACTTAAGTTTGTAAAAATAACCCCTTTAATAGTTTCTGAATCAAATGAAAAACAACCGAAGTTGTGAACAATTTGATGTGTATACTGGTTGCCCCCTAGTTTTTCCTGAAGAGCAAGCCTCACTTATAGGCTGCGAGAAAGTGCAAAACTAAGTGGCTGACTCTGCAGGTGTTTCGTACTCCCAGACTGGCTATCTATACTTCTTTAGAAATCGACCGTTGATAGGGTTACGATGCACTGTTTCGTCTATATCTCGAAGTTGGAAAGCTCCTTTGACTTTGATTTTGTCGATCATGAACGGTCCTTTCCATTTTGCAGACCATTTACCCCGTCCATCTTATTTTTCACCAAGAGGGAGAACTACCTTCCATACTAACTCTCCTTCTGCGAAGCTTAGTCCTCTGGTGCGACGATCGTAAATGCGAGTCACCTTTTTCTTTTCGGCGACTAGGTTGTTCAAAGCATCGGTGTGTTTTTCATCCAAGTCTTCAAGCTCCTACCACATTGCCTGAACATAATCTTCACCAACTATTTGGTATTGATCCATGATTCGTAGAGACTGTACATTAATTTCTATAGGTAAAATTGCATCATGACCAAACATTAGAGCATATGGGGTAGTGCCTGTTGGGTTGCGCTCTGAAATCCTGTAGGCCCAAAGTGAATTGAATAACTCTTCATGCCATAATCATGGGTTATCTGCGAGCATCCTCTTCAATATGTGTAGGATCAGCTTGTTGCTTACTTTAGCTTGGCCATTGGATTGTGCGTAATACGGTGAAGAGTACAAAAACTGGATTCCAAAGTCTGTTATTAACTCTTCTATTTCTCTAGTTACAAATGCTCCCCATGTAGACAAAACATTCTGGAATACCAAACTGGAAGATGACTTCTTCATATAAGAACTGTCTGATCGCAGCAGCATAAGCAACCTTTAATGACTTTGCTTCCATCCATTTGGTGAAGAAGTCGGTAGCCACAATGATGAATTTGTGTTGCATGGATGAATGAGAATGAATCCTTCCAATTCAGTCCAACGCCCATCCTCGCGTAAGCCATGGCTTAATGATTGGATGCATAGGAATATTTGGAATATGGCTAATTGGCCCATGAGCTTGATAATCTTCACATCCCTTAGCAAAAGAAATGTAATCTTTTAGAATAGAGGGCAAAGAATAATCATGTTGTCGCAGCAACCATCTCATCTTAGGTCCTGACTGGTAAGCACCACAAACCTTTAGATGGACCTCTCGCAGCAACCTTTTGGCCTCGTTACCATAAACACAAAGTAGGTCAACACCATTCCCTTATCTTCTGAGCAGCTCATTGTTTTGTATAAGGTAATTAGGAGCCAAATACCTGATGCATTTGTTTACAGAAGTACTTGGATCTTTCAAGTAGGCTATGATTGTTTGTCTCTAATCTTCATTAATGGAACTTGAAGTGGCTACATACCAATCATGTTTTTCTTCTTTCCTTACCATAAAGGAAGGAAGAATTCTGTGTTCAACCTGTAGGATACACTCTTGCACACCGTCTATAGGTCCAACCCCTGTAGCGAGCTATGCTAGTTCATTCGCTGCATAATTTTTCCCTCTGGGAATGTGTATTAATTCCACATTAGTGAAATTCTCCAATAATTCACTTGCTCTATTCACGTATGGTTCCAACGTTGCTCCAATTTTGAATGTTGCCTCGAGCTATCGTATTACTAGCAACGAGTCACCCCAGATTTGCACATCTTGACCTCTAAGTCAACTAAGAGCTCTAATACGATAATCAATGCTTCATACTTTGCTACATTATTTGAGCCATGATAGTCCAGTCTAAAGGAGTAAGAAAAAGTTTCTCCACAGAGATTTACTAATGCAATCCCTACTCTAGTGAAAGCACTCGTACTGGATCCATCAAAGTATCACTACAAGATTTTTGCCCATTACCGGCGAGATAACCGGAGACAAGGTCGGCGACCGGAAAAGTCGCCGGTAATGTTGAACATTACCGGCGACTTAGCCCGTCGCCGGTAATGTCGCCGGAATCTCGCCGGTAATGTTCCAAAACATTACCGGCGACTCCAACCGTCGCCGGCAATGTCTAGGGAGACATTTCCGGCGATTTTCCGGCGGGAATTTCGCCGGAAATGTCTCCCTAGACATTGCCGGCGACGGTTGGAGTCGCCGGTAATGTTTTGGAACATTACCGGCGAGATTCCGGCGTAAAGTCGCCGATAATGTCTTCATTTCCGGCGACTTACTCCGTCGCCGGCAATGTGTCTTATATTAGATGCCGGATCGGGCAGCTCGATCATTCAATCAGTTTGAGCGAAAAAAATCCAGAGAAATCGAAAGAAGGAAAACGTACGCTCTGAAATCGATCATTCGGTATATTGTCAAAATTAAGGCGGGCGTCGAAAACTCGATCACTCGGGAAGCTATATATATAGGTACGTAGGTGTATATATACGTATATGTGGTATATATATATGTGTGTGTGTGTGTTGATCAAATCCAATTCGTGAGATATATATATATATATATATATGAAATGTTGTTGATGTACGGTCACCGAAACGAGAAAACAGCTTGTAGTTAATCTTGTGTCTGAATCAATGACTGGTATTATCGTATTGTTATCGGAGCCAGGCTTAACAGAGCCTCCTCCTATATACCCAGTCAAATACGTTTTGAATTGAAAAAAGGAGAATACTATCATCGAGTACTGAATCGAATTCAGAGATTAGATCGATATATATACATATGCATGCATGTGTTGATTTAATTATAGTTGAATTGAGAGATCACGTCGATTATTAGTAGTGAATGTGTGTATATATATATAATTAATACGTAAAATTGTTAGAATTTTCAGGATGGACAAGAGTTGGATGAGCCTCGAAAGATGGGATGTCAGATATCACGAGGGAATTAGGAGTTTTGTGGATTTTGTGAAGGCTAATTGTGGAGACACTACACTTCATTATTGTCCGTGTAAAGAATGTAAGTGTTTCAGCGATCGATTTCGATTTCCCATTGATAAAGTCCAGAGGCACCTGAGTAAATACGGGTTTTGGGATAAGTACACTTGTTGAATTTATCACGGTGAAACATCGGTAGCGGGTCCGCATGATCGTGGACAATTTGGTGAGAGGGTCAGTCCACGCTATGATTATGGAGATTTTGCTGAGAGGGGCAGTTCATCCTATGATCCAACATCGATGTTAATCAATGATATGTTTCCTCATGAGAGCGGTGTATTTGCTGATGAAGCACCAAATGTCCGTCCCGTCGTTGAAGGTTTCCCCCATATCGAGCCAGTCGAACCATTACCTGGAGGTCATGTAAACACAAGCGGTATGGACAAGTACAACAACCTGATTGCATTGCAACAGACTCCGTTGTACGACGGTTGTAGTAAGACTGTTCTTGAAAGTCTGATGGGAGTGATGCAGCTAAAAATGGAGAACAAAATGTCTGTCAAAGCTGTTGATTCTTGGTTGAAGTGGACTGCTTCGCTACTGCCACCCGGTCATCGTCTTCCTACCACTCATCATAAGGTGCGACATATCCTGAAAGATCTTGGGCTTTCCTACATCAAAATCCATGCATGCAGATATGATTGTATTCTCTTCTGGGGAAAAGATCTCGAAGACCTTGAAGCCTGCCCGGTATGTTTTACAGAAAGGTATAAGTTGACTCCTGCAGGCAACAAGAAAGCTGTGAAGATACTTCGATATTTCCCGTTTATTGATAGGCTGGAGCGGTTGTTCATGTGTGCTTTCACGGCCGAGGCAATGAGATGGTGGGCTGAGAGGAACTTGCCTGACGATGACACCCTTATACACCCTTCCGACGGAGAGGCTTGGAAGCACATGGTCAGGGAGTTTGATCATTTTGCAGCAGAGGTCCGAAATGTTTGGCTAGGGCTCTCATCTGACGGATTCAACCCTTTTGGCAACATGAGTCTTCAATACAGTATATGGCCAGTTATTTTGGTACCGTACAACCTTCCACCATGGATGTGCATGAAGAAGGAATACAATATGCTCACTCTGTTAATTCCGGGCCCGGGTTATCCAGGAAAGTGTCTCGATGTGTATTTGAGGCCTTTGATTGAGGAGCTTAAGTACCTGAGTGAGTGTGGCCACCCCACTTACGATAGGTTCAAAAAGGAGATGTTCCAGATGCATGCCATGCTTGTTGGCACCATCAGTGATTTTCCTGCCCGCGGTATGTTGTCGGGCAACGTTACCAAGGGTTACAGGGCTTGTTCAGAGTGCATGACGGTTGATTGTTGCAGTCCTCATTGCAGTAAAATTGTCTCGATGCGTCATCGTTGTTGGCTTCCATATGATCACCCATTTAGGCAGGATCCAGACGCGTTTGATGGGACTGTTGAAACTGGTGTGGCACCCAGGCGATGGACAGGGGACGAAATTTTGGAAGTGTTGAATGAATACGATTTTGGCCAGCTGAGCAATCATCCTGACATAGTGGCGTCAATTCCAGACAAGCCCGAAAGGTATAAGTTTTGGACACACAAGAGCATATTCTGGGAACTCTCCTACTGGCCCAGGTTGCCTATCAGACATTACCTAGATGTCATGCACATAGAGAAGAATGTGTGTGAAAGTGTGGTGGGCACAGTTCTTAACTTGGAGGGGAAAACAAAAGACATCCCTAAGGCACGCATTGATCTTAAAGCAATGGGTGTGCGGAAACATTTGTGGTTAAGAGATGGTAAGAGAAAAATGCCGCAAGCTCCGTACACCGTAAAGCCGAAGCATAAGCATGAAATTTTTCGGTGGCTGAGTAATGTCAGGTATATATTCTTATGGCTATGTATAAATTTGTCCTTAAATTTTTAGCGGAGTATATATGGTTATATGCGAGAAATATAATTGGTCCATATATATGGCTTTATCTATATATATATGCAGGTATCCTTATGGCTATGCAGGAAATATAAGCAGGTGTGTTAACTTCCGGGACAATAAGATGTACGGCTTAAAGAGTCATGACTGCCATGTACTGCTTCAACGCCTTTTCCCTATTTTCATTCGAGGGTACATGCCCAAAGAGGTGGTGGAGCCGTTGGTGGCCTTGTCAAGATTCTTTCAGAAGTTATGCACCAGGGAAGTTAAAAAATCAGACCTGAGGGAGATGCAAGATGACATCATTTTTATCATGTGCAAGCTTGAGAGGATATTTCCCCCAAATTTTTTCGACATAATGCCGCACCTGATGATCCATCTTCCCGAACAATTGTTGCTTACCGGTCCCGTACACTACACTTGGATGTATCCCATGGAAAGGTACAAATGATTCATAAATTTGGTTTGCCTATGGTTTTTATATGTAATGACTTCTGGTTAAGTAAGTTAACATGTACTTGTTAACTTGTAGACAATTGGGAGCCTACAAGGACTATGTGAAGAATAAATATGCACCTGAAGGGTGTATCGCTGAAGCATATCTTGCGCACGAGTGTGTAACGTACACCAAAGTGTACCTCGAAAATGTAGAGGACCCCCAACAACATATGCCGATAGATGAACCCCAGTTCAACCTTTCTATCATCTCCAGTGACGTGGTAGTACAGGGAAGCTTGCCAAAGTCGTACAAGTTGGATGGAAATGAGGTAGCCATTGCCCACTGGTCGGTACTGATTAACTGTCAAGAAGTACAATATTGGAAAAACTATCATCTTCACTGCCCTGCTATTGCCGGAAATGTTGATTACCACAACAAGACGTTTGCAAACTACTTTGGTCAATGGGTAAGTATATGTGTATATGTCTATTTTTATATATATATCCTTACATAGCATGTATGTATGTACGTGCTTTTGTGGTTTCAAGATGACATAATTTCTTCTGTACGTATTAATATATGGACGTTTTCAGATGAACCATGTAGCAGATGATGGTTGCCCAGAGTGGTCAAACGAATTAAGGGTCCTGGCGATGAAACCGATTGCTTCAAAAGTTTACTCGATGTGTCAGGTCAATGGCGTGAAATTTATATGTGAAAATCGAGACGACCGACTGAAAACACAGAATTTTGGGGTGATGGTCCATGGTGGGCAGGATGGCGTTGACTATTACGGTGTCCTTCATTCAGTTGTTGAACTAATTTATGGGAACCGCATGAAAGTGCACTTGTTCAAGTGTAGATGGTTTGATACTAGCCCGGAGAACACAAGGACCGATCAGTACGGAACATTTTCGGTGAATACTGCTACTACCTGGTATGAAGATGACCCTTTCGTTCTTGCCTCATCAGTAAAACAAGTGTTTTACCTGGACGATCTTCTTAACAAAGTCCCATGGAAGGTGGTTAACCATGTTGCTCATAGAAACATATACAGTGCTGCCACACTTGGTGATACCGCAGATGATGAGGAAGTTACTGCATACCAAGAGCCGAACGCTTTTGACATTCCGGAATCATCTACGATTCGCCTTAATAATGTGAGATCTGGGAGTGTGGTTCGAATTACTGGAGCAGAACTTCTCGATGTTAATCCATATGAAGTTGACGCTGATTCAGATAACGAGGAGCGGCACATATTGCCAGAGGTTACCTATGAAACCGAGTCAGACTCAAGTGATGAAGATGATTACGATTATCATCCTTAGTACGTTGGAAATTGTAGTCGGAAATTGTTGTCAGAAATATGATGTAGTCGGAAAATGTAGTCGAAATTGTAGACGGAAATTGTAGTCGTTAATCGTACGTAGACTGAAATTGATAATCGAAATTGTAGTCGGAAAATGTAGCCGGAAATCGTAGACGGAAATTGTAGTCGTTAATCGTAGACGGAAATTGATAATGGAAATTGTAGTCGGAAAATGTACGTAGCTGGAAATGGTACGTATACGGAAAATGTAGTCGTTAATTGTACGTATACGGAAATTGATAATCGAAAATGTAGTCGGAAAATGTAGTCGTTAATCATACGTATACGGAAATTGATAATCGAAATTTTAGTCGAAAAATGTAGCCGGAAATCGTAGACGGAAAATGTTGTCGGATATTCTTCGGGAAATAATGACATTACCAACGAGTTATAAGCAACTCGTTGGTAATGACATTACCCACGAGTTAACTCGTCGTTGGTAATGTCATTACCAACGAGTTGCTTATAACTCGTTGGTAATGTCATTACCCACGAGTTGATGTCGTTGGTAATGACATTACCAACGAGTTATAAGCAACTCGCCGGCAATGTTGTCTGGATAGAACCTGGGTGGTCGAGCCCGAGCTTCATTTCTCCTCCTCCTCCTCTCCCTCTCCTCCTCCTTCGGCGAAAACTAGTTCACCTCCTCCTCCTCTCCATCTCCTCCGATCCTCTCCCTCACCTCCTCCTCCTCTCCCTCACCTCCTCCTATTTCTCCTCCTCCTCCTCTCCACCGAGTCATCTCCTCTCCTCCTCTCCTCCTCCCCTCCTCCCCTCCTCTCCTCCCCTCACCTCCGTCGCCGGCAAAGCATATCGGACTCCACCATGGCAGGTCCGATCCTCTCTCTCTCCCTCTCTCTCTCTCTCAATTTTTAATTATTTTTTTGCATGTGTATGTGTATGTGTATGTGTATGTGTATGTGTATGTGTATGTGTATGTGTATGTGTAAATTAATTAGGGTGCTAAGTTGGAAATTAGGGTGATAAGTTCTAAATTAGCATGTATGTATATATGTGATGTATATATATATTTAGGTATGTGAAAATGAAGTGATGTATATATATATGTGAAAATTATGTATAAATGTGGTTTGGATGAATATGTGATGTATATATATGTGGAAATTAAACCTAATTAAGATGCATGATATATATATGTGTGAAAAATGTGGAAAATTAATTAGGGTTTGTGATTTGGATGAATATGTGATGGATAAATTTAATTAAGATGCATGATGTATATATATATACACATCGAATATGTATAGTCGTTAATTTAGGTGATATAGTTGTTAATTAATCGTATAAATGAAGGTGGAAATCGGGATCGGGACGGTTTAGAACCAGAACGGTTTTAAACCGGAACGGTTTGGAACCGGAACGGTTTGAAACCGGAACTATTTGTAACCGGAACCGTTATGTTACAAATGTTTCCGGTTATAAACAGTTCCGGTTTCTAACGGTTCCGGTTCCAAACCGTTCCGGTTCCGATTTGGTATAGAACCGAAACGGTTTGGAACCGGAACGGTTTGGAACCGGAACTGTTTGTAACCGGAACCTTTATGTTACAAACGTTTCCGGTTACAAACAGTTCCGGTTTCAAACGGTTCCGGTTCCAAACCGTTCCGGTTCTGATTTGGTATAGAACCGAAACGGTTTGGAACCGGAACGGTTTGGAACCGGAACTGTTTGTAACCGGAACCTTTATGTTACAAATGTTTCCGGTTACAAACAGTTCCGGTTTCAAACGGTTCCGGTTCCAAACCGTTCCGGTTCCGATTTGGTATAGAACCGAAACGGTTTGGAACCGGAACGGTTTGGAACCGGAACTGTTTGTAACCGGAACCTTTATGTTACAAACGTTTCTGGTTACAAATAGTTCCGGTTTCAAACGGTTCCGGTTCCAAACCGTTCCGGTTCCGATTTGTTATAGAACCGAAACGGTTTGGAACCGGAACTGTTTGTAACTGGAACCGTTATGTTACAAACGGTTCCGGTTCCAAACAGTTCCGGTTTCAAACGGTTCCGGTTCCAAACCGTTCCGGTTCCGATTTGTTATAGAACCTAAACGGTTTGGAACCGGAACTGTTTGTAACCTGAACCGTTATGTTACAAACGGTTCCGGTTACAAACAGTTCCGGTTTCAAACGGTTCCGGTTCCACACCGTTCCGGTTCCGATTTGTTATTGAACCGAATCCATGACTATTACAATGTCCAGGAGGTTTTGCGGCTAATTGGCTTCGGAGAGGTTCCCGAAATAGTGGAGGGAACAGTAGTCAAGCTTCCTCCTCGCCCGCAGTTAGCAACACGCCCAGTGGGCCAATGATGACTGCTCGCACGAGAGCCTTGCTAGAGGCGCGAGCTGAGGAGGAAGCTGCACGATCAAGAGCCGTGGAACCGGAATTCGAGGCTCGAGCCTCAGTCTCTAGACGCTCAATCAGTAGACGTCCCTCCGGTGGCAGAGCCTCAGACGAGCGACAGTCAACGGGGGCATCAGAAACTCCCTCAATCCGAATGCCCCATATTCGGATGGTGCCTACTCCCGTTTCACGGGAATCATCTGAGGCACATGGTGGTGCTGGTGCCTCATCGTCCAGGCCTCGTCTATCTCCGCCGTCCGGTCTCTTCCTACCCGACGAGATTCCTGTCATCCCTGAATTCGATGATAGGGGGATGCCTGTTTATATTGAAGGACGGCCGGATTTCCTGACCGTGGAGGAAGCGTATAACTTCCTCCCGTTCGACCCCGTGTATCTTTGGAGTGTGAGGTGCACCAACCAACAAACGGACGATGCAGGTAAATTTTATTTAACATCAGATTGATTAATTAATTATTACTTAAGACTTGCGATTGGTTCAATTAATGATATCAATTTGTTGACATTGTTTTATTAGGCAATTTCGTTAATGGGACTGGAAAACGGAAAGGGGCTAGAGGCACATGCACCGGGAAGAGACTTGAGCAGGCCACCGGCGGAAGGAAAACGCCCATAAGGGCCAATGAGGATGGCGAGGTGATCGAGGCATTCGACACCACGCGCAAATATGTCAGCATGGCCGGTGCGATCGTGCGGGACAAGGTCCCAATGCTTTGGCCAGATTGGGAATCTGTGCCTATCAACGTGAAGATGCAAGTGCATAATGCACTCAGTGTGAGTAAAATCGTATTTTCATTACGTAAATTTTACATTTATTAATTAAGTCCACTTAAATATATAATTTTACCTTTTATATATTCATATTGCAGGTGTGGTTTGACGTGGATGAAGTTCTTATTCACACGTGGGTAGAGCGTCAACTACATATGAGGTGATGTGCTTCGACTTATTTGAATATATATCGAGTTAGATTTTTGTTTATCAAGTGTTTTAATATCTCTAACTTTTTTTCCTTGTTTTAATATAGGTATAAAGAGTGGAAGAACGAGCTTTCTTCCCATTACACTGTATACAAGGAGCTAGGCCGAGGTTCCACCCCTAGCGAATTCCGGTTTAGGGAGTACGAGTGGTTGTGGCTGATAGCCCACTTCGAGCACCCCAAAGCTCGGGTATGCATCCTTAATATATCTTTCAAGCCTAATGTATCGTATCAGATTGAAATAGTTAGTTACTAATTTTTTTTCATATGTTTATCAAACAAGGCGATTTCGAAGACGAACCGGGCGAATAGATTGAAAAACACCAGGGCCCATCATGCAGGTTCACTCAACTACATGGGTTGGTCGACTAAGGCACAGCAACAACAAGAAGTGAACCCCTTGGTGTATATTCATCAGAAGTTCTATCCGCAGTGCCCTGACGAAGCGGTAAGTCTTTCGCCTCTCCATGTGTTAATAAAACTATTTTTCGATATTAATAGATGTTGTTAGTTAATACGTTGTTCATTTTCGCTTTTCAATTAGGCGAGAGTGGAGGAGGCGACCGCAGAAGTGACCATGAGTATAGCTCGGAGTAACCATCCTGACTGCTCCGAGGAAGAAGTCACCCAGTATGCCTCTCAGATCGATCCGCTTGATCCCCCGATAGCGGCTCAGATCATGGCAAAAGCGTGCGGGACTGGAAAGAATACCTACTACTGTAGGGGAATGGGCTCGGCGGGCGAAGGAGTATTGAAAACCACTTCACAATACTCTACCGGGTCAAGAAGTTCAAATTCTAGTCGTAACCTCGCATCGGAGCTTCAGAGGACGCAGAGAGAGTTGGAGGAGCAAAAGAGGCAGATGGCCGAGTACCAAATGCAGCAGACACAGGTGCAGGCTCAGATGTACACATGGATGCGGACGATGTACGAGGCTCACACAACCGGACAACCGTTCCCCACACCTCCACCAGTCCCGGTCCCTCCGTTCCCTAGCTATCCACCACCACCACCGCACCAGTCAACGCCAGAGCAAGACCAAGGAAGCCACCGGAATTCAAATGAGTACATGGATTACTTCGACCCTGACCCGCAAGTTCCTGGACCCTGACCTGTAGTTGTAGTTAATTTTCGTATCGTCGTTGCTATTTGTACTGTACGTTGGACATTTATGTGTACTGTTGAACTTGTATGATTGTACGGTTTATGTCTTTCAATGAAGGTTCTGGAATTGGGCTCAATCCAGAACCGCGTTTTTTTTTCAAAATTTTTTCAGACATTGCCGGCGACATGGACCTCAGTCGCCGGCAATGTCACAAATTCCGGCCACGACGGCGGAACCATTGCCGGCGACTCAAGTCGCCGGTGATGTCTCCGACATTACCGGCGACGCCGTTTTCCGTCGCCGGCAATGTTAACACCGGCGGGAGATTTCCGGCGACGTCATTGCCGGCGACTCGTCGCCGGGAATGACATTTCCGGCGAAAAAAAAAGACAAGGCCGGCGACCTCCCGTCGCCGGTAATGTCTCCTTTTCTTGTAGTGTATATCTTCCATGGAGTTAAAGAGATGTAAGATAGTTCTAACTCCTTGAGCTCTGGAATATCCTCTATTGGATGATGTGCTAAAAAATCGGCCACTGCTTGGCCTTATACTGCTTTCTGTGGAACATATTGTAGTGAAAACTTTGAAAGTGTGAGAATCCACCTTCCAATCCGTCATCTAAGTATAGGTCGGGATAACATATATCATACCAAATTTCTCTGAGCGATGACACACATAGTGAAGGATAACATCTCATGTCTTGCCACTGAATCCATTAATATGTCTGCTACTGGTATAGAGTACGCGTCCTTAGGAGTAGCATGATTCAAATCTCTGTAGTTAACACAGACTCGTATCTTGCCTTGATCTATAATATTCCAGTGATCTATAATATTACGCACATATAATATTATAGATCACAGGTGGCAGAAGTTATGTGATCTATAATATTCCAGTAAGACATATACTCTTCTTTCTTGACAAGTTCTCTCTTTATGGCTTCTTTTGCTCGATACATTCCTCCAAAAACATATCTCATTGCCGCCTTCTTCTGACTACCAACAATTCTCAATACTCGCAAGAGCGGATTTGTTAATCGGGTGATCACAGAGCACAAAGGCCAAAATGTGTGATTAGTTATTATACCCTGTAGTGCTGATCCTTCTGGTGTTTTAGAATAGGGGCAGCCTTCCCATTCTTTTGAAGTAACCATAGTCTGCAGATTAAATTTAACGTCACCCATTTGTTTCAATGTCAAAAAGTCAGTAGCGAACCGGGATACTCCCAGCCTCACAATGTCATTTCCAAAAGTACACCTCCGCATCATATTCAAAATGACGCCATTTTTTTAGATAAATCTTGTAACAGATCTAGCCTGTTCTATTACAGAATTTATCCACTCAACTTTTCCGAAATCCTGAAGTATCAAATTTATGCTAGCAGCAGCACAGGGTAGGGAATGTATCCATCAACCTCTTCCCAGCAATAACGTAATGCTCTTCGCTATTTGTGATTACTTGCAAAACACGCCCAACTCCAACTTCTTCCATCACTTGCTTAAGAATCTAGTACAAAGCATCTGGAGAATCCATAGACTCAGTAGCATCCGCTGATTTTACATATGTTGTTCCTTCGGAACAGTACACTGCAAAATTTAGCAATGCTCTACCCGTTTCAGAATTCCATTGGTTAACCAGAAGAGAACAACCATTCCTTGCCCAAGTTTTCGAGTTTTGCTGCACATCATTCTTAACTTGTACAACGATATTACTCGATATCCAACCCCGGAGATCATGAGAAGAGGGTGCTCTAGTCCCCATTCCCCCAGACGCAATTGCATCGATCATTGGCTGGAAATAAAAAGAGTTTAGGAGCCTGAATTTCATACAGAAACCGTCGTATTGCCATATGAATCTATTGACTATTCGTCTGTTCGACATCATCATGACTACGCATGGTTCCACCATTGGCTGCCACTGCTCCCTTATCATCTCTTACCATCTTCCTCTTATTCACAGTTGTATTACTAATGCCAACTTCTTCACTCTCAAATAAGTCTGAACTGGAAAAACCAAGCTTTCCTTGAGTGGGTTCATAAAAAAGATTGTCTACCTCACTACGAATCGGAGCTGGGACAGAACTCAATTTGGCAGCACTACCAGAAAAAGAACCCAAACCAACACTAGTAGCAGCAAAAGAAGCTCCATTCTCCAAGCAACTCAAATTAGGCACTCTGATTCCACCAAATTCGCAATGATCTTTGGACAAAAGTGCAATAGTTTGATACAAAAATTGTTCGTAGCGTGGTACAGTTCCCTAGTGTAAGAGATGTTTAGCCAAGAAAGGAATTGAACAGTAAAGTCCCAAATGTCTTATCTTGAGTGTGGAATGAATGATTCCTTTTATAGGCAGTTGAAAGAGACAACTCCTGTTGGTTTTCGACGTGAGATTAGATGACATCCCCTTTTTGTACAAGTTGACATAAGAACATAGGCTGATCTGATATTTGGCAGCCTTGCCCTGATGGGTTGGTCGACTAACGCGCGTCACGCACGCGCGACGCGCGTGCCGTGTGTACGCTGGGTGGAGTGACGGATTTGCCTCTGTCAACTTTCAGACTTGATCTTTTTTGGCATCCCTTTCATATTGTTTCTGAATGAGGCTAGCTCTTCTTGAGTTAGCACGTGGTGTACTAACACACTCCAATCAATCTCTCTTCACCACTACCCTTATAAGAATCTACCATTGCAACAGGCACAGCAGTCAATCCCTCATCTAACCCAAGTGGCACATCACTCACATTATCAACACCCTCCTCTACTTGATATCCGGAATAGGGTCCGCCAAACAATTTGCATTCTTCATTTTCATTGCCTAATTCACTAGAACTACGACTCGGGTTCGCACCCATTTGTTTCTTTCTGTACCTAGAAGGAGAAACTCCCTCATCTAAACTCTGCAACATCAAAATTTGAACATGGGGAGGGACCTGACCACAAATTGGGACATTTCCTTTTCTATTTGCAATGTGACCTTTAAGCCTAGTCCTGAAACACTTTGCCGCAATATAAACACTTCTTTAGCTTAACTTTTGGGTCCCCAATTTTAACGTAGATTTGACAGTGTTTCCGAGCTGTGTCTTGTTTGTTTGGGGAAATAGCTATGGGCTCAAAACCCTCCAAAGATGACATTTTTAATAGACTTGATGATCAATGCAGCACACCATCCAGAAGAAAAAAAAATTGCTTCATGCGTAATGTGAACTACTAAAGAGTCAGAATGGGCGAGAGTAGATTGGATAAGAAGATGACTTGTGTTTTGGTTATCTTTCTCTGACTCTCAGTATTAGTTTCAGTGCATGCATTTGGGGACCTGACAGATGAAAAAGGGGTTTGTGGTTTTATATAGGAAGCGAGAGCGAGCGTGATGATGACTTTGATGGTTTCTTCAAGGCCAACCCGGTTCTCAACCCATGAGGCCAAGACCAAAGCAACCCAATTCTTTTGTGTTCTCCTTGGGCCTATGCATACAATGTAGTAGTATTTTAGAGGGAAGCTAGGGCCTAACAAATAAAGAAGTTGACCCAATTACATAAGAAGTGTGTTAGTGCATCCAAATACATCTATGTTAAGGTGGTGATCTAGTGTTCCAGTAGATACATTACACACCTGATCACAAAACAATTGACTATGATCGCATTGAATAATTCTAATTGTTACTTGTATATCTAATGTAGAACTTTATAAACCAACGACATTATCGAACAATACTAGTTATATACAAGCAGTTTCATTTAAATAAAATAAAGAGGATAGAAGCGAGAAGAAAAATGGTCTTTTGTAAAATATGAAGTACAAGAAATGAAGAACTGATAAGGATTTGGAGTAGATTAACAATATTGTTGTTAGGGAGGACATGTGACAATGATTTAGACTTTTAGCTCTGCACCTTTGTATCATTGTCTGATTGTCATAAGCATCGAAATTTAGGCATTTAGCCACCAGCTTTACATAAGTGTAGTCACCATCAACTATGAACACGAACAACGACTCTATCACATGCCCTTCTTCTTATTTCATTGCAAATAATAGGAACTCAATCAGTCTGAAGGTGGGGGATTGCTTGTAAAGAAGAAGGAGCGGCAAGATCTCTAAATATCAGGCATAGTAGGATAACACTTCATATTCTCTGGTATAGCTACATGTGCACTCCTTTGTCCTCACAGCTCCAATCATCCAAACTGCCCCAAAGCCAACAAGTTGTACACAGTTGCTTCAATCCACTCCATTTCATGATATCAGATCTACACCTACCGCATAAATTGGAAAACAGATCGACATACTCGGGAGAACAATATGGAAGGAAAACATTCGAGAGACAAACGTCATATCATAAATAGCATATCGAGTTTGTGTAGCATAACATAAAAAAGATACCGTTATAATTCAGATCAGGATATGAAGGTTTAGCAAAACTTATTATGTATTACTTTTGGCTTAGTCTTATTATTCTCAAGGGCACATCAAAGAGGATAAGTCTTCTTTCAGTATCTACAAAGTTCCTAATATTCTTTCCATCTTGATTGCAACTTCCCACCCAATAAGAGTAGAAGACCCATCATTATAACAAGAATATGCATCATCAAACCTTAATTTAACTCCCTCGCGGAAACTTAACTAAACTATTGCCAAAACAAACTCTACTATATGAACTAAACAATGCAACCAATTAAGAATGCCTTGGAATATTTCATCACCCTATAGAAACATCCCACGAGTTACTATGCACCTCTTCATCTTCTTTCTTTCTTTTACATCTAAACGAACAAAAGTAACTACAATGTTTTCAAAAGAATTATTACAGCAAAGTGAAAAAACAAGAAGCTTCTTTTACCAACGTGCTTGATGGTTTCGAAGTAGATTATCATCATCGATGGAGTCAAAGTAATCTAATCGGACGGCTGCCACGCCGAGGCGGTGAGCAAAGAAAGATCCTTCCATCCCAACTTCAAGCACCCACTCTCCTCCACCAACGTGTACCCTTTCCAAGGAAACATCCCAAGCAACAAGCTAGCCTGAGCGGCCGGGTTACCGCCAAGCGAAACGGGCCTAAACCCGACCCGCTTCAACTCCTCCCCCCACCTCTCCACCTTCACCTCCCCAGTCCTCTTGGGCCCACCCACGGCCAGTATATTCCTTATCTCACATCCGAACAGCTGCTGCTCCACCATATGCCTCTCCAGGCTGTCCGCACCCAACCCGTCCCCGAGCGCGTCGAACAACGCGCTGTAGTAATGTAACGCCTCCACGAACCTCCCCAAGAAACTCCCGCTGTGGCTCAGGTCCTGCTCAACCACCGTGATCAGCTTCGGCCTCAACAAGCTCAGCGAACGCAAGGTAGCCACGTCGCTGCCCGTGACGTCATATAAGCAATGGTGCATCCAGTGCACGACGGTGGCCTCGGTGGCTCGGATTCCGAGCTGGCTCAGCTCGGTTAGGTTTCCGATTTTGCCCTCGAGGGGGTGGAATTCGAAAGGGAGGCCGAGGGAGAGTGCGAAGTCGGCGAGGCGGCGGCCCGTGGACTCGAGAAGCTCCGATGAGGATCCGAACCCGGTGATTCTCATGGACCGGATTTTCTTGGAGCGGGAAGCGAGGATGTGGAACAATCCTGGCCACTGGAGGCCTTGCATTATATCCAAGTCGATGACGTGGACGTGATCCTCGCCGTCCAGGGCCTGGAATATCGCCTGGTTCGCCGTGAAATGGGAGAATTTCACGAGCGGGCTGATGGAGTTGTACGACTGGAGCGCGTTGAAGATCCGCTGCGACTGCGCCGCGGTCAGCGCTTTCGTCGTCAGCGGCGAGTACGTCCCTAAACACGAGCTGATCACGCGCGTCTGTAGCGCGTGGGCGAAGTACGCCCCGACTCGCTCAGGCGACGACCCGAACGGCGACGAAAGCTCCGAAATCTCCGGTAAGAGATCACTGGCGTCGTGGAGATTATCCATGGCGACGCACTCGGCGCATTGGAGAAGAAGTCCGAGGAGTTTGAGCCCCGCGGACTCTTCTCCCTCGGCGAGGGACTCGACCGGCTCGGCCGTCTGCTCGCGCGAGAAGGTAGGACGCTTGTTACTTAAGGCGGAGGGGTCATCGGCGGCGGCGGAGTCGGAGTCGTCGCGGTCAACGCGCTTGGTCTTCATGGAGGAAGTAGTAGAAGAGGAGCTAGGGTTTTTAGAGTTGGTGGTGGCGCCAATTGAGGATTGGGAGACTACCAAGCTCTGAAGCATGACTTGTAGAGAAAGAGTAGAGTAGAGTAGAGTAGAGAGACCGCCTCCGTGTCTAGATTGTAGAGAATAAAAGAGGACGAGGAAGCTTGCGAGCGCAAAGAGACAAAGGTCTTCAGAGGTCTGAGTAGTAGTACAGTACAGAGAGATTTGCAGGGACGAGTGTCAGAGAAAGAAGAAAGGGTCTGTTTGGGAATAGAGGAAAAATATTGGAGAAAAGCTTGCTAGCTTTTTGAGGCGTTTTTAAAGGTGTACGTGCGAGTTGGCACGTGCGGGGGTTCGCCGTCGCCGTCGTTAGGTGGCAGACTCCGTTTTGCGGGGTTTGTCGTTAAGTCCGTTGGTTGTGTTGGGGAATTAGGGAAGATGTGGGATTAGTTATGTTTAATTATTGGTTAAGAGGCTTTGTTTAAGGATATAAATTGCGTCATCTTTGGATTCTCGGACATTGTTTTCGGAAGATTTATTGACTTGAGAGGGTCGGGAGGCTTGTCTTTTGGCGTCGACACTGAAATGTGTTATTGTTGATTAATTTATGGTAAATTTCAGTTTACTTATTTGTGGGTTATTTTAAATATTATTTTACTGTCTGTAATTTTAAAATTATCAGTTTATTACTTAAGAGTGCAAAATTTTATCAATTTACGACATCGACGCAATCAGAACGAAGCACAAGAAACTCACTTTTCTCCTCCACTTTGACTCCATCCAATGACATCTTCCCTTCCGTCCTCATATCTCAACTAATATGTGTGTGTTTTTATTGAATTAAAGAGTGACACCTAATAGAATTTTGGGATGAACTTCAAAAATTGATGAGATTTTTACAACTTTAAATAGTAAAATGATGATCTTGAAAGTATAGTGAAATGACCTTTGATACAAACTATAGGCAAAGTGAAATTTGCCCATTAATTTAGTTTGGTTTGGAGGAGATGGTCATTATTTGAGTTTTTGAGTTTTGTTTTGTTTGGTTAAAAGACATAAATTCGATCTTAGAACATGAACTTATGGCTGTTCTTATTTCGTCTCAAAAATAATCTTATAGTGCGTCTATAGTCCTAAACTAAACTTATTGATAGCTCCGTGATTGAAGTCGAGGTAAAAAAATTATACATCTGGAGATTCAAACACCAAGTCATTTACAATCGCTCTATTATATATGTATGTTAATAGACATGTCATTGCTTTACTTCGCTCCAAACTATTTCTACCGACTATTATACACTTTAACGAGGTTAAAATAGATAGTTGTTATATAATTCTCTTGTGCATATTACGGTAGTACGGTTGATGTTGTTTCTTTTACTTGGTTCTGTCTGGTGTAAGATATTCTCTTGTTGCATAATACGGCATGTCATTTTTATGCAAACAAAGATCCGAGGCATTCTTGGTCTATACAGAAGCATTGGTTCTACCAACAATAATTCAAACTCTTTTTCTTCTTTTAGAATCATTCTTATTTATTTTCTTTTGCTCGCCATGTTATCATTTATATCATAAGCAAGTCTTTGTTCAAGCTTATCCAGCAAAACATGCTAGAAATTGTAAAACCTCTGTTTATTCGAGTCTACACAAAATAAGGGCCGGTCAGTCGTCACTTGAAGCTTTGCATAGATTCCTCGTCTCCATTTGAATTAGTCAGTCACTGCTTTGTCACACCAGAACCAAAAGAGTGAAAGACATTGGTAGTCTTTCGTCTCATCTTGTCCAAGAAGTACAGCAAAGGTTGCATTCCCTTTGATTGGAGGCCTGTGCACCCTAAAATCAACATAACCCATGCCTGCACAATAAGCTTTCATCGAGAAAAAAAAATTGGCACATTTTGGTACTCCTAACGGGACTGGGAATAGTGCCGATCCATAAGACTATGGCTAAAGTGGAGAACTAAGAGCATCCGCACCCGTTTAGGACTTCTTATTGACGTGGAATTCCTATTTTCAGGACTTCATATTACTATTCAGCAAATAAGACTTCCTATTCAGTTTTTTTGCGCAGCAGTGTAACAAATAGGAATTCCTATTACTATTCATAATCATAAAATTTAATTTTGATTGATTATTTGTAATATGTTTATCCAATAACTAGGCGACACATGTCATTATCGTGTACATTATTGAACCAAATTTTCGATAAGATTTTCGACGAGTCATATTGTGACACGTATGACGTATCATTGTGACAAATTTGGCTTCAACTTAACAAAACGGGAGGCTAGTGCATTTTGGGACTTTGGGACCTAGGTTCCGCCCTTGTTTCACATTGACCCATCACCCAATTTTGTTGGAAATCGCCGTGAATTTTTTCCCACAATTTGTCGACCTTTTGTTTGTTGCCGGAGATAGGGCATACACTATGACGACAATATGATATGCATAGTTGTACATCTTCCGACATGAGCCAATTGGTGAACATTTTTCGCCAAAAAAAACAAAGAGATTGTGAGATAGAGAGAATAGAGAGGGAGGAGGAAGAGAATTTGTTTTGCACAAATTGGTGTAAAGTATTTGAGAAAATGAAGGTAGTATTTATAGAAAAATAGTAGAGGGTTTTTAGAAATTTTTTGAAATTTTTTGGGATTTTTTTCAAGGTAATTTTGGGGTAGTCATTCTGAAAAAATTCAGAAAACCCAGTAGCCGTTGTGTTTAAATCTCAGCCGTTGGATTGGATTTCAGATTCAAAATGGACGGCCCAGATCAATCGGCCCGTTACTGATTTTATTGGGCCGACAACGTGCCACGTGGCGCGCTGTGATTGGTCAACGGTAAAACCGTAAAAAAAAATTATTTTTTACCGAAGTTTAAATTTTTTTCGTTCCCGCCTGACGTCAGCCTTGCACGTGGCTGACGTGAGCGAGAACGTCCGCTTCGGCCATCGATTTCAGAACATCCTCCCGGACGTCCTCGACGTCAACGATCGGTCTCCGCTCCCTCCCACCCCCGCTGCACAAACCTAGCACCCCGGACGTCCTCCTTGCCGGTGGGCCCGAGAATTTTTGGGGAGGACGTCCTCCGTTTCCCACCTTCGCTGCAGCTGCTCTAATAACAACCTGGTGAGCTGCAAAGTTCGACAACCCAAAGCTATTGAAGAATCTGGTAACTTCGAGAAGAGAAGAAAGATCAGTTCCCCTTCCCATAGGGAAGAACCGGAAGATACCGGGAGAGGCTTCCCTCCACAGGCAGAACATCTTCACTATCAGTGAATTTCCTCATTTGCCCTCACTTTTGTACATGAGTCGGGTTGTACATTTTTGCCACTGCGTGAACTAGATGAACCAGATTGTCGATTTGGATTATCATTTTGGTCTCCAAGGATGATCACCAGGCACAAAAACCTCAAATCCCCAATCTTTGACCTCAATCCATCTCAAAACCCAACCTTTCCTCAAACCCTTTTCCCCAAATGGCCACCGACGCAAAGCCCAAGCTCCAAAACCCTGACTTCCGGCCGAGTACACCGCCGAACCTCGCCGCCACCGCCACCGCCACATCGTCGTCGTCACACGATGGCCTCCGCTTCTGGCAGTTCCTGATCGCCGAGTCAATCGCCGGCATGGTGGAAGACATGGCCATGTTCTCCGTGGACACCGTTAAAACCCATATGCAAGCACTCGGGTCATGCCCGATTAAGTCGGTCGGAGGAGATCACAAATCGATTCTTTTCCTTCGAGCAAGATCCGGCCGGAGTAACATCGACATCATTGTTGCATGAATCTTTCTTTCTCAAATCGGATATGAAGTTCGAGGTATGATACATTGAACACCTTTCTATTGAGAAAGCCATATTGATGAAACTCACTAGTGTTCACTTCATGCCGGCACTTGCTAAATACACTTCAAATAGAATTGGTAAAATCTTTTTTGGTCTTATGAGACACAAAAGAAACCAGAGATGAACCATCTAGAGTATAGTTGACAGATAAACCATATAACTAAACAGGAATATGAAGAGGAAATTATAATCCCATAGAATCAATGTTAGTATGATACAAGTCACAAGTTGGACAACACCTCAAATCGAATTAGCTATCCCCTTGGATGCGCAACTACGAAAGTAAAATGAGACGGAAAACCTACCAGAAACCTATGCAGGCACGGTACAACATTGCATAATTCACCTCCCAAGTGACACAATTGTGCATCCAAGTTCTAGCCAATAAATATCACAACAATGTTATACCAAGTTTATATTTTGCTAAAAATATGTCTACTGAATAAATCGTAGCAAAGGAGCCGAAATTGGACTTCTCAACTGCTATGAACTGTTCACTCATCATTAAACAAAATAACACAGCAGCACCATTCTCTAGAATAAACTAACTTTTAATGAATTTCAAAATATAGCATGAGTTGCAGTCAATCTGATCGAACCATTAAGATATGTCCTCCATCAAGAAGTTGCACATATGCAGATACCATTAACCTCAGGACTCAACAAAGCCGACACATTCTAATCAAACGCTTTCAAAACATACCATCACTATAAACGTATCCAACAATGCAGTCGATCTGGTTAAACCATCCATATGTCCTCAATCTAAGTAGTTGCATAAGTAGATATCATAAATCCCTGAATTAACAAAGCCCATAAATCGGTATGCACTGGCAATGTTCCTATTCCCTAAAACCCTACAGGCAAAGCTCACTCATTTTCAAAACACCTAAACCCAACACCCTTGCCGCCGACATATACTATCTCAACAAAGTAGCATATCCTGCCGCACCGATAACCCTTACACCCTAAATTAGATTAAAGCCTTAGAACAATGTAAGCAAATCCAGCAACAACCAACCACATATTATAGATAGAAGCAGATGGTCAAAATCTCAAACCGCATTGAAATTAAACAAAACCACATGTGCTCAAATAGAGTACTTAACAAAAGCTAAATCAAAACTAAAAGCACTGTTTTAAGAATCCCAAAACGACAAGTCGTTTTTTATGGCTTCTTCAGAACCTGAGCTTGGTGAAAAACCATCTGTTCTTCCCAGTCTTGAACCTCTCCTCGAACCTCTTCTTGGTCTCCTTGAGCGCAGTGACCTTCTTGTCCTTGCTTGTGAGTACGTCAGGTGTGACGACCTCCTTCAGATCCACGTCGAGCGTGTAGCGCGTGGGCATCAGATGCTGGTAGTTGACGAGCTTGACGAAGGGCTTGACTCTCGACTTCTTGGCCGTCTTCTTGGCCGAGTCTTTGCGGATGACTTTGCTCGGGTACTTTTTGATTCCGGCGACGAGACAGTGGCCGTAGGAGCGGTCGCGGGTTCCGTCGTCGAAGGCTTTGACGATTACGCCCTTGCGGCCGGCGTAGCGGCCTTGGAGGAGGATCACGGCCTTGTTTGGCTTCAGAAACTTCACCATTGTCGCGGCGGCGGCGGCGCTCTCTCTCTCTCTCTCTTCTTTTGTTTTGCTTGGCTCTCTTTGGGGGAAGAGTTGCTCTTTATAAAGTGAGGAGGAGAGAGGAAGTGATGGATTAGGGAACCTTATATCTTATTGGGCTTGGGCTCTGTTTTATCGTTCAATTTCTAGATGGGCTGGCTTTCCGTTAATCTTTTTAGGGCTTTTTTATAACAGGTCCAATCAAAAATAGAGATAAAAATAAGTGATAACCATGGGTCCGGTTGCTACTTACCATTAGACGCATACAGTCGGTATGAATTTAATCAGCGGCATGTTTCCTCATGGGAGTTTTGTAGAGATCTAATCAGTTTTGTCTTTGTTTCTTGACATCTTAGAGCATTTTTTAATAGTAAAATTAAATCTATGACTATTTTTAACTAAAAAATTGAATATGATTCGCATGTTTTTCACTTCAATTTTAACAATTGTAATTATAGTTAAGTCATTTTAAATACTTGAAATGTTTTATCACTTCTTGGATAGTGCGACTACTTTTTAGATGGTGGAAGATTTAGTTTTTAAGCTATTTTCTGTCTCATTTGTAGCTAAATATAACTTATGAATTTAGTTTAAAGTCATATTTAACTTAATTTTAGCTACTCTTGAAGTAGTTTTTAGCTATAATTTTGAAAATAATAGCTTCTAACTCAACAGATGCTCTTATAATGCATATATCAGTGGCCTAGAAACTAGTAGCTCATCAAACAGGCCCAAAATGTAGCCCAACTACTCTAGAGCACCGAATGGATTCAACTATGATTAAAGAGGCCCGACATCCCCAAAAGTGATGTAATCAAATTGGAGGCCCGATTCATAAAGCGAATCCAATATTTCTTTGCCACACATGTTTCAAAAATAGATCTTCCTAGCAAGCTTAGGAGTACGCTTCTTACCAACAAAACACTCACTGAAACCTCACTTCTTCGTAGAAGAAGGAAAAGTTATGTGTAATGGTGTACCCGAGAAATTCTACAATGTTTCCTCCAATAGTATGCGAGTTCATTTTCATGAGTAAAGTAGCAGGATGACCAAAACAAATTATAACATGCACATTGATGTGCATGCACACCCAAAGGATATATTGTTATTGTGTTATTTAACAACGTTGTAGATAGCATTATTAATATCATGTCTAGGCAAAGGCATCTGCATATGATTCGTGGAGGAGAAAATAATGTAAAATCGATCGTACGTGTTGGAGAGGAAAGATCCCACATTGGAAAATAGACAAGTAGAAGAAGACTTATAAATGAATGAATCATATACAATATTAACCGAGACCTTTTGGATAAAACCCAACACCTTAAAGGTGGTTCAAGTTATGATAATATCAATTATATTGGGGGTTCACATGCCACACTTGTCGCAGTTTGACTTAGTATTAGAGTCAGGTTCCTCGTCCAACTTTTGACTGCCCCGTCTGTCTTGTCTCAGCTACCACTTCAAAAAAGGTTGTTGATGCCAGATATGTCGACTCTCTCGTTCTGACCCGAGAGAGTCATCTAAACTTGTCGATCTGTTTTCGTTCTGACCCGAGAGGATCATCTTAACTTGTTGCACTTGCAAGTCTACGTTAGGTTGTACGTGAGAGGACGTGTTGGAGAAGAAAGATCCCACATTGGAAAAGAGACAAGCAGAATATGTCTTATAAGTGAATGAACCGTACCTAATATTAGCTGAGGTCTTTTAGATAAAACCTAACACCTTAAATGTGATTCAAATTGAGACAATATCGATTATATTGACAGTTCACATGTCACGTTTGCCGCAGTTTGACTTATTGAGTTAATGTTGTTCATATAACGTACTGTTAATTTTTTGAATTTGAATTTGGTTGTGCAGTTTGATTCAGTCTAACGTTGTTAACAAGATACCGAGGTACACAAAAGTAAATTAGATGAATCATTCATCGAATTAAGTGTAAATTTGCTCTTGTATGATGTCCATCATAGTACATTATTTTGAGGTACGATATACCATTATGTTGAGCATCATATATACCTTCTAAAATATATTATATACATTTATGCTTAATAGCAGTTATACGATATATATACACGATCATGATGTGAAGTATTTTGAAAAAGATCGAATTGTTCTATAATTTAATGTGTCAAACCTCATCGATCACCAAAAAACATTGTATCTAGCTTGCATGCCAGAGATTATGTGCCGTTATTCGATCACCAAAGGATCCTTAGATCGGCAAACTTGGATCTGTTCGTCTACCTTCGATTGCGCGAAATTGACGGAGGAGTTCAGAATGCTTGATCGCAAAAGGTACATCTTCGGATCTTCCCTACTTTCTTCAATCCCTCTCCAGTTAGGATTTGATTTTCCAATTACTCATAGGTTTCGATTTCCAATACTAACTAGAAAGGGAGATCATGCATGCATCATTTATATATATATAGTATAATTCTGAATTAATTTCGACTCAATCAATCAGATCATCCAATAAGGAAATGATGGTGATAAGGTGCCAGACAAGGAGGAGGAAGGACAAGGCGACGATCCTTTTGATGGATCTTCCCATTGAAATTGAAATCCTTCTGATACTACCCACCAAATCACTAGCTCGCATTTGAAGTGTCTCTAAGACCTTGTCACGCACGCACCCCCGACATCCTCGACTTCGCTAGACGTCACACTCCTTCACTTATTGTTGCTAACACCACTAGCAACGTCGAATCCCCTCGGCTCCTGTTGATTTCCCAAACAAGACATTTCGAGAATAACATTGCAACTCTACTGTCATTTATATTCGACGACGACATCAACAATTTCACAAACGACAAATATGCATTTCTTGCCTCCGTCTTCAACTCTGAATGGAGATATCACATCCTATCTTTTGTTTTTTACAACTTGCTTTGCTTGGCATACGAAGATTATCATTGCGTGTTGATTGATCCTCTAAGCAGGGATGGAAAAGTCTTAATGCTCTCAACCAGTGAAAATCAACACTGCCAATTAATACAAGGACCTAGATCATCAGGAGAAGAAGCCATCTTTGTGCTCCCACCAGTTACAACTGACTCATACTAACCTGGTGGACCGGATACTAGAGTACAAAATCGTATGTATGGTATAAGATATGATAGTAAAAGCAACACCTACGAGATTGTTCGTGTTTTTGACATTTGTAAAGGAGGACGTTATGGAGATTATTTGAAGGTTATAGCCAGGGTGGCACATATTCTTGAACTGGGAGGACCAAATGACTCGTGGAGAGAAATACCTTTGTTCCTCATCATTATATATACTGCCACTGGAGTGTTTGTGCATATGGAGATGTGCATTGGTTAACAAAAACAAGAATCCGTTGGTCAAAAGAGTGGGATATAGTTTCTTTTGATTTCAAGGAAGAAGAGTTCTATATTACTCCTAAACTTTCAACGTTGCACAAGCACTCCGACAAGTACTCGGTTACTTTGAGACAGTCCATGGTCATTGTGGAGACTTATTCATCTTCATAAGGACAAGGAATGGATGTTGAGATATGAGTGTAGAAGGATTACGCTAAAAAGGAACGGGCGAGAGACTACAGCTTAAATTTTGACAAGGATATTCCCGAGACTGGATTGAAGTATGCTCTTCGTGGTGAATAGGAGCATGGCATCTTTTTCAATCATACAACAAGTGCTACCAGATTCTTTTTGAATATACGATCTCCTTCTGTCAGCAGTGTTGTGAAATGTCCACTTGAGCCAAAGAAATCTTGGATGGTAAGTTATACCGGAAGCTTGATTTCCTTAAATGATTTTGGCAATATAGGCGTTGCTGATGAACCGATGACTTGATTATTGGTCATAGCCAAACAAGGCAATATAGGCTTTTATTTCTATATGGATTTCAGGATTTGGATAAATTGCTTTATGTGAAGTAGTAGATGTTGGAGCCAATTTTTAGTCATATTAGAACTTTATTTTTAAAGTAGGGTTTTTATTGAGGATGCTCTTAGTAGTTGTAGCTAAAACTAAGTCATTTTAAATACTTGAAGCATTGGATCAATTGTTGGATAATGAGACCACTTTTTGGATGCTAGAAGATTTAGCTTTTAAGTTATCTTCTCTTCTTTATAGCTACATATAGCTTGTGAATATAGCTCAAAGTCATATATGACTTAGCTTTAATTACTCTGTTGAAGTAGTTTTTAGCTATAATTTCAAAAAATATAGACTGTAGCTAATCTGTTGGAGATGTCCTAAGAGAAATGACAAAGTTGTACTTTCAGAAATTAAGTGACCAAAGTGTACATTTCGCCAAACTTGAGTGACTAAAGTTATAATTTTTAAAGTTTAGTAACTAAAAGGTCTATTTTTTAAAACTTGAACGAGTATTATGAGTTTCTTGGCAAAACAGAATTTGTATATCTTTTCTGGATAATAATTTTGTATAGTTGTACTTTTCGGATAACTTTTTGTACAGTTGTGTTGATTATGGAAATGTGTCTGCGTTATGAAAAAGAAAATGGGAGAACGTAGGTTACATCTAGATTTTGTGTCGATCAAGATATATCTAGTCTCAAATATGAAAGATCGAAGATGTAGATTTTATTTACACTCAACCATAAACAAGAGCATGCCAACATAACGATTCAAGTTTGTCATGATTTATCTTCTTCTTATCTGACGGTTCTCACCTTTATTTTGTCTTACTAGCTAGTTTACTATCATGCAATAATCTTCTATCTATTGTATTTTCAGAAGAATTTGATGAACATGGTCATTTACATATTTAAAGATTTCCATGAACCATTAGATTAGTACAATTGGATTTGAGTCTATAAGAATATGTATTCTATTCTGGGATAAGAAAGAACTTCATATTCAATTTCTGATGGCGCATTTGAGATGGATGTGTCGTTTCTTATAGATAAAATCTTGCATCAGAACATCAAAATGTTCTTTTAAATAAAAAATTGCATACGGGTTGGTCCTTCATGTAGTTTCAAGGAATGGATGTTAGACAGGGCTGAGACGCCTGAGAGCTTGAGTAAGGAAACTTTTGCGAAGCTACTTATGATTATGTGGGCTGTTTGGAGGAATCGTAATGAGAAGCTTTGGAAGGACAACAGTGAAGAGGCTGACCAAATAGCAGTTTGAACAATGGCTTATTACCACCAATACCAGGAAGCTCGAGGAATACCAAATGACAAGAAGAAAGCAAAACCGTGAAGGATGGAAGGCACCTGAAGTTGGAGCTTTGATGATCAATGTTGATGCCGGTTTTCTAGCTCAGGAAGGACGTGGTGGTCTGGGTGGAGTAGTCCGAGATCATATGGGACACTTTATAGCTGGATATGCACAAAGGGTCACACAAATGAGCTCCCTTGAGCAAGGAGAACTACTCGGGATAAAGCTTGGCTTGGAGTTGACTGTCAACTGACCTGAGACTCCTATTACAGTGGTATCCGATTGTCTACCGGCAATACAGTCATGTATGGGGACAAACGAATATAAGGGAACCTACTACCACATCATCCGAGACATCAAGGAGTTGATTGGTGAGAACCCAAGAGTGAAACTACGGTATCATTCGAGAGATGGAAATAGGGTGGCACATTTACTGGCTCGACAAGGAGTTGAGTGTACTGGAAACCTAGCATGGCTAGGAAACGCTCCTGAATACATTCAGGATGCAATTGCTAAAGATGTAAACATTACAAAGTTCCAATTAATAAAATTTCACATCTTTTCGTCAATTTTTTTTTAAATTGCATTAGAACAGAGAAAGGCAATTACTTCCGGGTGGTAGATATATGCGTTACATGATCTTCCATACAAGTGTACAATATATTGGACAACAAATAGGTTCGATGATAACTTCAAGATCAACCATAATCTTATTATGCAATGTAGCCCAGAAATGAGTATAAGAGCATTACAAAGTCAATCCTAATATCTCAATCTTTGAATGTATCAAAAAAATCTCAATCTTTGTAAAAACGTAAAGAAATTAAGATATGACGTAGTATGAAATGCAATAGAGATCCTAGAATTTTGTGAAGGTGCTATCACTGCTATGTCATCCAACCATGAAGGTGAAGGTGTTGTTGCCATGAAGGGTCTTCCAGGTCTACAAAATGATCCAGGAGCATAAGGATCACAGTTGAAACCCAATGAATTGGTCTGGTGAATCCTCCACCTTTTGATTGGACCAAAACCAATAGAAAAATCCACACTTACAAATAGGCATACCAAGCAGATTAGAAGGGTGCAGATTCTAGCCAGACATATTTTCTTTGATGGATTTTCCTCCTCTCTATTGATTTCGACACCTGTTTGATAATATAAGAATTGTTTAATTTATGAGGAGACGTGATTTAGAGACATGCACACCATTTCTTCTTTCCCACTGCCTTCTTCTCTTCGAGACAATTTGTCAAACGCATTACACAACACCGAGTTCTATTGAAGATCAAAGAGTTTCACTCATACCCTCCCCTTTCATTTGTTTCGTTCACATTTGGTTTTATTGAATGAACAAGGATTCGACTCCCGATTCTAAGCAATAAATTTATGTATTTGTGGTGATCGATCATCGGCATGTGAAACTATATTTGAATTTTGTGATCGCCTACTACCAGTATTAACAAGTAATCTGCTTGGTTATGAAAGCTGCTCAAATACCAACTGCTTGTGCTTCAACAATGATGACCGTTTTGCTTCAGTGCCACTAAAATTTAAACTAAAAATAACATGTGATGATGGATTATATCTAGAAAAATGAAACTGAATTCAGATAAGACTTTCAAGCGTTTCGCGATTCAACTGGCTCCACTTAGCTTGTCATTTTAGATAGAGCTAGGTGGCTAACTTGAGCATATCAACTCTTTTCCGCAAATCACAACAGAACAACATAGATTCTTGATCACCGACATTTATCTATATATGTAATGACACTTCAAGCGTGCTCTCTGCAGATGGCTTCCCCTAAATAACTTCATATTTTGAGTCAGCTGGCATGAATTGTATTACCTTCCTGAGTTTCCTTCCTAGGTTTCTGATCGATCCTAAGTACAGGCTTCTGGCTATATGCATGTATCCAGCATTGACTTTCTTCATATAATTAATCTTCCAAATTCAGTTGTGATTTGTGAAGCATGATTTCTACTTGAGATATATACTATGTAAATCTTAATACAAGGGAGCTGCAAAACTCGGCCATATATTACTACTCTGTCCCTGGGTTGAGGCAGTATGGTGTGGGGCTCCTATTGAAATTAGATACAGAGGCCGGGAGGGCATCACCACTATTTCTGCTTGACTAGAATCCATCATGATGTGTATGTCTTTGGACGAGCAAGACAGGAATGCAAACTTGAGAGCCATGAGCTTTATTGGATGGGAGATTTGGAAGGCCACTATTATCAAAGCAGCAACTAGTTTGCAACTAATGAGGGTATTATGGTCCAAACCGGTAATATGTGTCATACTTGCATAGGGTTCATGTTAATTTTCTCCGAGTTCTCGGATTTTTAAGTTGTGCTTATTATGAAGAACGGAAAACAACGTAAAATCAATATACTTTTGTATCTAAAAAAATCCTAGTTTCTCTCGAGTAGAGGAAACCGAGCTGCCCCAAGATTTTTCTCGTAGAATCCCAGATCTCCTTTCCTCCTCCATCATGCCTTCATCCGATTCAAGGAACTCTATTCCCTAAATGATCGCCTCATTCGTCCCTAGCACTTGGAACTCCAACGCTGGACGTTAGCAAGGTTGCCTCCAGCGTTGTGCGACGCACTTCACAATCCTTTTTGATCGGTAAGTCACTCGTGCCTAAGCTTGTGGAACTACGTGACTTCCAATCTCAATTTCGGCTGATTTGGAATCTAGAGAAAGGTTTCAAAATGGAAGAACAATCAAAACTACTTGTCCTATCCTTTGATTGATTCAATTCATGACAAGAAACGTGTGTTGCGGGGAGGTCCATGGCATTATCAAAAGGCTCATTTGCTGATTGAAGACTATGATGGAGCAGGTGGTTTATCAAGGTATGCGTTTGAATTACTGTCTTATTGGGTTCGTATCACAAATTTTCCTCCAGTGTTTGTGGCAAAGGAGAATCTTTGTTGGCTTGCTTCTGGGGCGAGAACTTTCCTGGACTATGACCAAGTTGCTTTTCATCGAGGGAAGATTAGGGTTTAGGTGTCTCACAACATTGTTACTCCGATCCTTTTTTACAAGAAGATGAATATTGCACTTGATATCACAAAGACTATCAACTATTTCTATGAGAAGCTGCGAGGCAGATGCGTGACTTGTGGCTTGGTTTGGCATCTTACTGGGGCTTGCTTGATGAAGTGAATTCTTCAGAATACTCTAGCAGGCAGTGATATGGTTGTTCTCTCTGAGGCGTCAAAGGAAGTGGAACCCTCTAGTTCGGCTATCACGATGGCTCCAAAGCCCCCAAAGGTTTGGATCTCGCTACAGTTTGAGTTCGCAAAGGCTTTAGGGCTTGGTAAGGAACACCAGGACTTTGTATTTGGTAGCAACCATGTCCCAACTAGAGAATGGACTACAGTGGAGGAGATGCAGAGGCTAGCCAACATATCTTCTCGTGCTAATTCAGAGCTTGAAGATGTAGAGGAGGATGAAGTGGAAATATAGGGAAAGAGGGTTAGAGAAGAATTGACTACGGCCTCTCCAAAGAGGTTGAAGGATAACAATGCTCAAGTCATGGTAGTGGCATCCTCTCCCCAAGGGAAGCGATCAAAGCTCCCTCCTTGTCTTGGTCGTGTTAGAACGGCTTCTTTTGGTCTTGTGGAGACACCAGAGGGTGTGCTTGTCTAGCCCGGGAATGTTGTTGAGAAGGAGAAGAAGAAGCTAGGTATGCCGTTTGGAGCTCGTGACAAGGTCCCTAGGAAGGCGAAGGTAATTGATAAGGTGGCAGCCCCGCTTCATCTGACATATCCTGTTAAAGAATTGGGTAACAAGACTTCTTCTTCCGGAAAGAAGAAGCATGATGTCTAGTCCCTAGCGGCTTGGTTGAACTCATCTTCTGATTTTCTCTTGATATTTCTTCGAGGTCGTAGCTTATTATACTATAATTGTGTGCTTAGGTACTTTGTTAAGATGTTTAGTTCATTTTGATGTCTAGGTCAACCAAGGATGAGCTCAACATGTGTGTTGAGCTCAATGTTTTAAAAAGTAGTACTTATTCCTTAAAGTTTTAGTAGTCGAAAATGATCATTAAGATTTTGTTAGAACGTATGTATTACTTCAGACGACCTTTTTAATGAGAAAATTTTATTTCAAAAAAAAATTAATCAATAATTCAAAAAATTAATTCTAAATGTCTTATTTGTAAATTGATGCTTAGGTTAAGTGGTTTTTTCTCCGGTTAATTAGACACATTCCACTAATTATCAATTGTTATAGCAGTTTGATATAGTAACCACTCGTCCAACATGCATGTGTCCTACTAGAATATTGCTTCAGAAAAATGATGAAGGTACTAGACCAAAATAGTCTCCAGAAAATAATATAGTAATTGACGTTTAAACATGACGAAGCTGGAAATAATTCTATGAAATTAGTTGATACAAACCCAACAACCGAATCGATCGATTATTAACTTGTCAATATGCAGACGGCCGGCCAACAACTTATGGTCATCAAGTAGCTAGGCACATGACCACTCACTCTCTACCTAATTTCTATACTTGTGTAGAGATATTCTGTGCTAGCAGCTAGTATACTCGATCTTATCTTCCTCTAAGGATAAAGTGGCAATTGGACCAATATTTAAGTTGATAATTCAGATACATGTGATGTACATGTTGCATTGGATTAGTCGTCCTATCTGGTGAACAACAAACCGTACATGTCGATCATGTACATAAGAGTTGCCAGCTCAGAAAACAGCAGCGTTCTCGTCTTAATTATTATGAAAATTAGGGACTACGTTCATGAAGCAAGCTAGACAATTCTAAAGAACTAAAGATGTATATATACTCGAAACATGAAATATTAGAGTAATTAGACAAATATATGATCGGGTAATCAATCAATGAAGTGTAATCGATATCCACAAGGTCCAGATAACAACGTAAATCAAGACTAGAAAACATGTACAAGAAGTAGAAACAAAAATCGGAAATCGGATGGGGTACGTCGACGTCGGTACATACGTGCCTTCAAAAGCAAGCATGCAACATACAACAGCAACAAAGAGCAGCACAGCAACCCTTCCAGAAGCCATCGCCTTTGGACTTGGTTTCGACTCAACCATGGCTCTGGGGCAGATCATCAGTCATGGTAGGATAGCCGGCCAGTGGTGACGCTTGAAAGTTAGTGCTTGAACTCAGGATGATAGTCTAATACAACGGCGGAGGTACGTAGTGGCCAAGGGGCTATGGCACCCCCACAATTTTTTTAGTGCACTACTGGAGGAAGGAATCGGGGCGACGTAATTACATTTCTACGTCGCTCCGATTTTCAACGAGGCGACGTAAAATACCTTTGACAAAAATTACGTCGCTTCAAAAAATTGAGGCGACGTAGATTGAAGTACGTCGCTTCAAAAAACTGAGGCGACTAGTTTTTCTTTCCAAGTGACCAAACTAATTTACGTCGCTTCGATTCAAAACGAGGCGACGTAGATTGATCAATCTGCGTCGCCTCGTTTTGAATCGAAGCGACGTAGATTAGTTTGGTCACTTGGAAAGAAAACGAGGCGACGTAGATTGATCAATCTACGTCGCCTCGTTTTTTTAAAATCTGGATCTACTCTTCTTCTTAAAGTCAACCCGTTCATAAAGTGAGAAGTTTAGAAAAACAGTTTCATTTCGTTCTGCTTTCATTTCGTTGGGCGATTTTGGGGAGAAATTAGAGGAAATTGAGAAAGAAGGTTGTTCTTGCCATTGATTTGATTCTTGAGTAAGGTTAGTTTGATTTGTATCTCTTTAACCCTCTTTATGACCATAATATGTTAAATTAGAAGTGAAATTGAAATTTTGGTGAAATGTTTGAAGTTGAATTGAATTTGGTGTTATGTTGTAGTTTTAGTGTTTGAATCATTGAATTGTGTTATGGGTTCATGAATAATGTTTGAAATTTGGTTAAGTTTAGTGAAATTTATTGATGATTAGAAATGAAATTGAAGTTTTGGTGAAATGTTTGAAGTTGAATTGAATTTGGTGTTATGTTGTAGTTTTAGTGTGTTAAGCATTGAATTGTGATAAATCATGTTATGGGTTCATGATTAATGTTTGAAATTTGGTTAAATTTAGTGAAATTAATTGATGATTAGTGTAGATTATGTGTATTCGAGCCTTAATTAGTAGTGTTATTAGTATTATGGCTATATATAATTGTGGTGTTTATCAACTTAGAACTCCCGTTTGAGAATGAACAACTCATCTAGTTGATCGAGTTGAGTTGTTGATTCTCGAATTGTCCCATTTTTGGACACTTTAGGTGAACATGACTTTGTTGATCCTTTTGCTATTCGTGTGATTTCAGTTTCAGTTTTGGGATATGGTTTCGACAGTGTCTCCTTTAAATGTTCCCCGAGTGCAAATTAGGTTGTTTAGATATGTGTGCACTCGGGGAACTGTAGGGAGATGCTGCCGAAATTTTCCTAAACTGGAGCTGAAACGCATGGGTGCAAAAGCGTTGACAAATGTCGTGTTCCCCTGAAGGGGATAGGACCCAACCCGGAGGCATAAGGCGAAGAAGTGTGGGGTTTTGGTTGAATCGCAACTGTGGCGTGGTAACTTTGTTCATATTGATTGTTTATGTTGACAGGAAACATGGACGGACTCCCAGACAAAAATTGGATGACATATCATCGTGCTGATCCAAGGTACATCAACGGCATATTCGAGTTCATGAATTTTGCCCGGCTACATAGTAACGGAGCCGATTATCACTTCTGCCCGTGCAAACGTTGTAAGAACGGTCCGTTCAAGGTTACTATGGATGTCATGTATCATCACTTATCACACAGTGGTATGAGTCCTACTTATACAGTCTGGCACCTTCACGGGGAAGTTTCTGGTGAACCGGCAATGCTCAGTCAACGAAGACAGTGGCTTCAAGACAGAGTCGGTCCTTCTAGTGGTGCCGGTCCTTCAGTGAACCCGCAGTTGGAGATTCTACATGATGCATATCCCTATTATCCTGGATACCATGCAGATGCACCCCAACAATTTGTGGAAGATAATTCGGGCATGAACTTCAATGACATGGTAGACGATGATTATGAAAAGTACGATAGATTATTGAAGGAGTCACAGACCCCATTATATGAAGGCAGTGAGGAAACTGTTTTGAGTGCCATATTAGATGCAATGGAAATGAAAAATGAAAATGGATGGTCGGACACAAGTGTTGACTCTTTATGTATTTACATTAATAAACTTCTTCCTAAAGGGCACACATTCCCCTGTTCATACTCGAGAATAAAAAAAATCTTGAGTGATCTTTCACTGGGTTACGAAAGAATTGATGCGTGTGAGTTTAACTGTGTGTTGTTCAGGGGGGCGCTTGTAAACGAGAGGATTTGTCCAGTGTGTTATTCAGAAAGATATAAGCCAAATACGAATGATATTCCCAAAAAAATAATTCATAACTTCCCTCTAACACCAAGGTTGAAGCGCTTGTTTATGTCCCCACACACTGCCAAGCATATGCGATGGCTGGGGGAGCGGATATGCGTGGCTGGTAGCCTCAGCCACCCAGCTGACGGAGAAGCGTTTCAACATTTTGACAGAACTTTTCCAGGTTTTGCACGGGACTGCAGGAATGTGCGCCTTGGAGTAGCAACAGACGGTTCCAATCCATTCGGAACAATGGGAACTTTGCATAGTACATGGCCCGTTGTTGTGATGCTGTACAATCTACCACCATCAATGTGCATGAAGAAGGAATATAACATGTTATCAGTGTTGATTCCAGGCCCTAAATCTCCCGGAAAGTGCCTTAGTGTTATCATATTTCCTCCACATTTTTTTACATCTATGGTTCATCTCATGGTTCATCTGCCCGAACAAGTATTCCTTACAGGTCCAGTACACTATACATGGATGTATCCAATTGAAAGGTAAAATTTTTTGTTATTGCTAATATTAGGAAAATATGTTTGTACTAATATTGATTCCTACTAATCTTGTGTAATATGTCGGCAATTAGGAAAATATTGTACTAATCTTGAGTGGTGTTTTTGCAGGCAATTAGAAAAATATAAAAAGTCAATGAGGAATACACGTTACCCGGAAGGTAGTATTGCTGAACAGTACCTCGTACATGAGTCGGTGACGTATTGTAAGGCTTATCTCAGACGGATGGACAACGAAGATATCGACTCCTGCTCCATATCTGGGTGGAATGTCAGCTGTGTTTCACTCTTAGTAAGACCAGATATTATCGAGACTCGTCGCCAGTTCAGGTTGACTGAGTCAGAGACTGCTGAGGCTCACTGGCAAGTCTTGGTGGAAACAGACAAAGTCAAACCTTACCTAGAAGAACATCTCAGAAGGTTCGAGGCTAAAAATGGTGAAGATTTCGACGAGCGGCGGAGGAGGAGTTTTCTTCGATGGTTCTTAACATGGGTACATATGCCTATTAATTCTTGTAAGGTTCTTTGAGGGTTTATAACACTTATCTTTAACTCCTCTTAACACTTATCTCTCAGGTGTCCCTTAAAGAAAAAAACTCGGACCCGAGCTTGGTTGCAGGAATAAAGTCATTAGCTCAAGGACCTCAGCAATGTCGGGTTTATAAGTCGTGTTATGTGAACGGTGTCAAGTTCACATCGTTTGATAGAGATCAAAGAACCGTGACTCAAAACAGCGGTGTCATGATAGACATGGGTTCATCCAAGTTCTACGGCCATGTTAACTACGTGGTCGAAGTATTATATGCAGGCCGTATGCCAGTGGTGTTGTTTAAGTGCACATGGCACAACTCCGAGGACCCTGAAGATCTTGACACCCTTATAAAAGATCATGGACTGATATCAGTGAATACAAACAACAGTTACTATGAGGATTCACCCTTCATAATTGCAACCAAAGCAAAACATGTATTCTACATAGACGATCCAAAGGCTGGTGGTACTTGGAAGGTAGTACAAGAAATGTCGCACCGCAATGTCTACAGCGCCGAAGTTCTGGCCATAGATGAAAACATATCGCGTATAGGAGATCATATCTTCGAGCCTTACCAAGAGGACACTCCCACGGTGATACAATTTTACCCAGATTTTCAACTACTTTTGGACGAAGAAGGAGACGAGGACGAGGACGAGGACGAGGACGAGGACGAGAACGAGGACGAGGACGAGGACGAAGACGAGGACGAGGAGGAGGAGGACGAGGAGGAGGAGGAGGACGAAGAGGAGGACTAAACTAATATTATTATCTATTTGAAACCTAAATTCGTATTTTCTTTAAAGCATAATTTATGTATACGATCAAATATTACTAACTTTATAATTATAAACTTCATTTATTAAAAAAAAACAAAATCAAAAATTAAATAGAAGGAAGCGACGTAGATTGATCAATCTACGTCGCCTGAACATTTATTCATAGAATAAAAAAATAAAAAATAAAATACAAGGAAGCGACGTAGATTGATCAATCTACGTCGCCTGAACATTTATTAAAAAAAACAAAATTCTAAATTAAATAGAAGGAAGCGACGTAGATTGATCAATCTACGTCGCCTCATTTATTCCAAAAAAAAACAAAATAAACAATTAAATAGAAGGAAGCGACGTATATTGAGCAATATACGTCGCCTCATTAATTCAAAAAAACAAAATTAAAAAACTAATCCAAGCGACGTATATTGATTCTTACGTCGCCTAGTTTATTAAAAAAATTAAAAATTACAAATTATGAAGCGACGTATATTGCAATATACGTCGCGTAGATTAGTTAAATGAAACCAAGCGACGTAGAATGAAATCTACGTCGCCTCGTTTCCTTTATATTTCCAGAATCACAGATTGCTTTCTTCTTCTCACTTCTTCTTCTTCCTCGCGCCGTCGCCCCCAAATCCCTAACCCCCAAACAGCCCTAAACTTCTTCTTCTTAACCTAATCGCCCACAAACTAACCCGAACTTCTTCTTCTTCCTAACCCGAACTTCATCTTCTTCCTAACCCGAACTTCTTCTTCTTCTTTCTCTCCCAATTTATTATCTGTTGTTCTCACTCTCTTGTAACATTTCAGACCCTCAATCAATCTCCTCTTGTTATTCTTCTTCAATCTTCATATATGTAAGTGTTTTGTTTTCATCTTCTTCAATCTTCATATAGGCTTGTAATATTTGATTATGTAGAACTTATCTGTTTTTGAATTTGTTTATGTAGAACGTGAGGCTTTTGTGGTAGACTCCGTCGAGAAGGGCTGTCCTCAAATCCCAGTGAGAAAGGTAAGTAGTAGGCTTTTGTGGTTTTCATTGAAATCTGTTTTGGTAATTTGTTTTGAATGTGTTTCCAATCTGTGAGGGTTTAGTTTGATTTATGTGTTTCCAATCTGTGAGGGGCTTGAGGGTATGGATTGATTTATGCAGAGGATTGAGTTGGTTTATGTTTGATGAATTAGTGTCAAATTGACCATGTTCCAATCTGTTTTGATCACAATGTTTGGTTCATTTTCGAAGATGGTTTGAGTTGAGTATGAATTAGTGTCAAACATTGAGTTGCCGGTTATGTATTGGAGATGGTTTGAATGGTTATGTAATGTTGGTATGAAATGTTGGATGGTTATGTATTTTGCATATGTTGAATGGTTATGTATTTTGCATATGTTGGATGGTTAGGGATGGTTAGGTATGAAGCGTTTCCAATCTGTTTTGAATGTGTTTCCAAAGCTTAGTATGAAAATATCAAAAGCTTTTCCTTTTGACAGCGAAATTTGGACAAATTCCGAAATCGTGTTGCATTGAAATTTGATTTGTTTAGTGGGTCTGTTTGATTCGATGGGAAACTGATGTTGTTAGATTTGAAGGGAATCGATCATAAGGGAATGTAAGATCAGATACAGTGCTTATGGAGCTTTGCTTGGTTTAGTTTTATGGTAAACCGATTAAAGTTACATGCTTTCTTTAGTATTTTCTTGGCAATCTCACTGAATTGAGCATGATATTTTTTTGCTTCATGTGACATTAAGCTAGCATGTGTGATTAAGGGTTTGGTTAAATGAAAACATATGCATAATGATTGTAGTATTCTCGGGATTAAGGATTAAGGGTTTGGTTTCCCGAAAACATATGAATGTGATTCTTCCTGTGCGAATGCGATAAGCTATATGTGTTTTGTGATGATAAGCTATATGTGATGATAATATGCGTAACCTAGGTAACTATAGCATTATACTGCTACAAACGAGTAAATCTTCAATCTAATTAAAAATAACAGTTTAGTAATAAAAGAATGGCTCCCGGATATACTGCATATAAGAGGAGGAAAGCGTTGATGCAGCGTCGTGAAGCGGAAGCGGCGGCAGCTGCGGAGGCGGCGGAGGTGGGGTGGCGAGCATTCAGCCGAGATGGGGCTTCCGGGTCTGGTTGCCCCACGGGACAATCGGCGACCCCGTCGATTGCAGAAGCTCCGCAGTTAACGCCCGCCCCTCCACTTGAGGATGCGATTCCGCAAGGACCGGATGACAGCAGCGACTCCACTACGGCGTCACAGCACCCTCCCGCCCTCAGCATCCGGTGCAAGAAGACCAAACTCCCCGACATGGTCGACATGGCAACCGGAGACCCGACGACGGAACAGCGCGGAGTCGTTGTCGGGACGAAGACGGAGTACCTCGTCCGGATGAACAACAATAGGCGACTACAAGTCGCTTACTCTACGAGGCATGCGGGGCCGGCGACGAGGGAAATGCGGAGTCTGATGTGCCGAGACATCGGTAGCATCATCCGCGGAAAAGTTCCAATGCTTGCATCTAGCTTCTTGGGACTTAGCGATTTGCATCGCGATATCGTCGGCCAGAGTCTTGAGGTATACTTGCTGGACTCCGAGCTTACTTACATACTTGTAGTAAATGTAAATATAATTTTTACTTAACAGAATTTAAATGTGTTGTGCTAGACGAACTAGGACATCCCGGCGACTGATGTGGAGATGTGGAACTTCATTGATAGGACGGCGCAAACAATCTATAAGGATTGGAAGTACGATTGCCATCAACATTATCTCCACGTCAGCCAGGAGACTCCGGCCGAGTTTCTCGGGAGGGCAGACCAATGGGCGTGGTTAAAAGCCCACTTCGAAGACCCTGCTTACTTGGTGAGTTTCATAAACGAACCTACAGTTTTGGTAGCCAACATTCGAACAATATGCATGTTTATATGTTCTTATTTTAAAATGATTTTTGTGTGTGTGACAGCGATTGTGCGAACGGAACCAAGGGAATCGAAACAAGAACAAGGAGCAGCAGCTCAACCACCATTCGAGATCCCTCACCCTCTCGTACCGAAGCGAGGTGTTGGAGAAGGAGGGTCATAGAGCGCCTGCCGTCCAGACGTGGATTAACGTATACCAGCCGGAGAGGAATGCGGCTGAGAAAGTGGTAAGCTCAAATAGGTTCACGTTACGTTATTTCAATTATTTTTGTCTACTAAATTGTAATATTATTTATTTTATCTATTTTAATTGAGCAGGCGGCAGTGAAGCGTCGACTCGATGAAGTCTTGTCGCAACAAGATAGTGCTGCGGGCCCAGTTGACGGCGAAGAGGTTTCCCAACCCCAGCCTCTTCCTCTTGATACACAAATAAATATCATAGAGGAAGAGGTGGGTTCAAGGCACGGGACCTCTATAAGAGGTAATAAATCTCCAAAACGATTCCGTCGATGCATATCTCGATTTACGTTTTGCTTTATTTTGGTTTACGATATAGTTTACAAATATTTGTTCTTGTTCGACGTTACAGGGGTGGGGCGCGCTCTCACACGCGACCCCAAACCGAGAGGAGGGGCCCGGGTAAACCAGGAACGCCAAATTCAAATGCAAAAGGAGATCGATGAAGCCAAAGAGGCGGCGCGCAGATCGAGCAAGGTGGCGCAGAAGGCCATAGCGGAAGCGAGTGCGCTCGCCCAAAGGATGCAAGAAATGGAGGCCATGATGCGATCATTCCAGGCTGCGAGTCAACAAACGCAAGCTCCTCCACCACCTCCCGGCTCGTAAACTGTATATAGGATTTGTATAAACTTGATTTGTGTAAACTTGATTTGTATAAACTTTTAACGTTTTGATTTGTGATTGAATGCGTTTTTTTGGTTGAATGCGTATCTGCAATTTGAATGCGTTTTTGTGTTTGTAAATTGCGATAGGTCGTGACTTGGTACAATAATATTTAATTTTTATTTTTTTATTTTTTAATAAATGAGGCGACGTAGATTGTTCTATATACGTCGCCTCATTTATTACAAAAATAAAAAAAATTAAAATTTTTAATAAATGAGGCGCCTCATTTATTAAAAACTAAAATAAAATAAATATTAAATAAATTGAGGCGACGTACATTGATAAATGTACGTCGCCTCATTTATTAAAAAATAAAATAAAATAAATTTTTTAATAAATTAGGCGACATACATTGATCAATATACGTCGCCTCATTTATTAAAAAATAAAATAAAATAAATTATTAAATAAATTGAGGCGACGTACATTGATCAATCTACGTCGCCTCGTTTATTAAAAAATAAAATAAAATAAATATTAAATAAATTGAGGCGACGTACATTGATCAATGTACGTCGCCTTAATGGATTAAAAAAAGAAAAATAAATTAAAAATAAATAAATTTAAGCGACGTAGATTGATCAATCTACGTCGCCTCAGTTCAAGCGACGTGATCAATCTACGTCGCTTCAATTGAAGCGACGTAGAATTATTTACGTCACGTGAAATGAAACTAAGCGACGTAGATTGTATCTACGTCGCCCCAATGGTGGCGTGATGAATCTGAAGCGACAAGACGAGGCGACGTCGTTTTGGTCACAAGAAATCGAGGCGACGTAAAATTCATACGAGGCGACTAGCTTTCTACGTCGCCCCGATTTCCTCCTCCAGTAGTGGTGGCCAACAGGGAAGATCATCAGTCATGGTAGAATAGCCAGCCGGAGGTGATGCTTGAACGTAAGGTTCCTGTTGGGAAGCCGGAGCTATGAAGTTAGTGCTTAAACTCTGGATGATAGTCTGATACAACGGCAGAGGTACGTAGTGGCCAAGGGGACCATGGCACCCACACAACTTTTTAGTGGCCAAGGGGACAGATCATCAGTCATGGTAGGATAGCCGGCCGCAGGTGGCGCTTGAACGTAAGGTTCCTGTTGGGAAGCCAGAGCTACGAAGTTAGTGCTTGAACTCAGGATGATAGTCTGATACAACGGCGGAGGTACATAGTGGCCAAGGGGGCCATGGCACCCCCACAACTTTCACCACACCATGAACTATATATATATATATATATCATCCTATTTGGAGTATGAAGAGTTGAAGAGTCAACCATAAAATGACTCCCTTATTCTATAACCAATTATATATAACCACATATTTCTCTTAAAGTTTATTATACTATTTAATTATCTCTATATTTCTCTTAGAATCAATTTTATTTTCATCGTAAATAGTTTCAGTTTTAGTTTGCCCATTCAGGATTCCAATTCCTAAACTCAGTTATACAACATGTATTATTTAAATCATAATTCTTAATTAATTAGTTGATTAGGCTAGGATGTATAAATCTCTATAAATAATTCTGTATATACATGCTACCAATATCGATCAAAATTCAAAAGTATAGTGTGGAAAACTTTTTAGTTTTAATGAGATGAAAAAATAGTCAATGCATCAAAATTAGGCTTTGTGAAAAATAGAAGATGACCATTTAACACGTACACATATGTAAAGTAGAAAAAATTGTTGAAAATTTAGCACAAACTAATTATAAATTAAGACATGTGATCGAGAAAGACGAGTAATATTTTGAAATTTTAGTATACAAAATATAGTTTGTTATGTTGTTGATATCGTGCTATTATTTTGGAGACTTTTGTTCATTTTTATATTAAGTAGCTAGATATATTTATATAGACATATTTCGGCACCCCGAAATATTTTTTTGGCTCTGCCACTGGTCTGATAGATGGTATGAATATATGATCAAAAAGGCTCGCTGAGAGGAGAAGACTAGGGATGGGATATAAGAAGATTGAAAGAACTTTATATATAGAGAAACAGAGGAAGAGAGTGGATGATAAACAGTTAAACCTTTATAAATTAATAGTCTCGGAGTTGACAAAATTTATTAATTTAGCGAGATATTAAATAATCGATAAATTAATAAGTTATTCGTTAATTAATAACTTATTAATTTATAATACTATTATTGTTATACCTTGTTCAAGGTACATCAATTTTTCAATTTATTGTATATACATTATTAAATGTGCAATGTGAAGACAACACAAAAAAAATAAAAATTCCTCTCATGTTAAGAAAAGTCTAAGATGACATTCTTGACATCAATTTCAAGAAACAACAAATCACAGTTTGAGTCATTCTTCATAAAGTCATCATAAATGAATAATTAATTATATATATTAAGACATTATTAATTTATATATTACATGGGGTCTATATGAATTCTCGAATTTTTATTATCTTATAAATTTAGCGAATTATTAATTTAGCACGTTATCCCCAATTCAAGTTTAAACCGGCAAAAAATATTATTTTAGCAAGGTTATGAATTAATCGAGTATTAAATTATAGAAGTTTTACTGTATCTTGATTAATTAAAAGAGGTGAGCATTTGACAATTGAGATGATCAAACATTCATAATGCCATAAACTGTCCCCTCCTCTTTAAATGTAACACTCAAATTTAATGAACTCGGGACAAAAAGGTAATAAAAAGTGAAAGAAAAAAAATTGTCATTGTGTCACACGTACGCAAATAGTTCTATTGCCTCTAATACACTTTTTGCTGGTATATATATGAGTCTGTGACCCATAAGTCACCAAAATCCAGGATTCGCGTAAATTACCTAAAAAAATACCAAATTATAATTATTGCCACTGACCTACTTCAGTACCAACCTATCGAGCCCAAAATAGTTTGCAAACCCAAATCTCTCTCTCTCTCTCTCTCTCTCTCTCTCTCTCTCTCTCCGGAAACTCAAGCAAAGCTGCGCCTCTCTCTCACCGAAAACTTCAAGCCGAGCCTCACTCTCACTCGCCAGTCCGAGCCGTTCTCTCCACCTCTCGCGGGAAACCAAACTGAGCTGAGCCTCTTACTCTCGCCAACATTCCGAGCCGCTCTATTTCCCTCTTGCCGGAAACTTCAAGCAGAGCCTCACTCTCTCTTGTCGTTCGCCTGAAACCCTAACCCAAGCCGTGCCTCTCTCTCGCCGTCCCTCGAAGATTGTCAGAGCCGGAAGCTTGCTACCTTGCTTATTGGTAATTTTTTAGCTTCAATCTTACGATTTACTAGCTTTGGTATATTTGTTCACCTGTGATGGTATATTTATCTGTAACTGTTGATATATCTATTTGCATGTGATGGTATGTTTGTTTTAGAAGTGTTGATATATTTGTATGTGAGCGATGACATATCTGTTTGCAAATAATGGTATGTTTGTATTAGAAGTGTTAGTATTTTGTTCACCTGTGATGGTATATTTGTCTGTAACTGTTGGTATATCTACTTGCATATGATGGTATGTTTGTTTGGCTAGCTTTGGTACAATTGTGCATCTATGATGGTATATTTGTCTGTGAGCAATGGCATATCTGTTCACATATGATGGTATGTTTGTTTGGCTAGCCTTGGTACAATTGTGCATCTGTGATGGTATATTTATCTATGAGAAATGTTATATATGTTTGCATGTGGTGGTATGTTTATTTTAGAAGTGTTAGTATATTTATTCACTGGTAATGGTATATTTGTCTGTGAGCGATAGTATATCTGTTGTCATGTGATGGTATGTTGTGTTGGTGTATTTGTTCATCTGTGATGGTATATTTGTTTGTGAACGATGGTATATCTGTTGTCATGTGATTGTATGTTTGTTTTAGAAGTGTTGGTATATTTGTTCACATGTTGTGGTATATTTGTCTTGAGCGATGGTATATCTGTTGTCATGTGATGGTATGTTTGTTTTAGAAGTGTTGGTATATTTGTTCACCTATGATGGTATATTTGTCTATGAGTGATGATATATCTGTTGTCATGTGATTGTATGTTTATCTATGAAACAACATGTGCAATCTGAGACTGCAAATAAGGTCGAAGAAGATGATGTAGGAGGCAGCGAAGACACAGACAACGAGTAGACACCTGAAAACCATGAAAAGGAAATGCATGTGCGTAAAAAAGGGGAAATCAAAGTGAAAAGAGTCCGGACTAGGGAAGAAACTAAAGAAGCTGAGCCGAACTTCATGGTCCTAAGAATCAAGAAGAAAGAAAGAAAGCAAAAGGTGATCATGAATATAGGTGTCGAGAAGGAGATGGATGACAAGAAGAAGAAGAAGAAGAAGAAGAAGAAGAAGAAGAAGAAGAAGAAGAAGAAGAAGAAGAAGAAGAAGAAGAGAAGGAGGAGGAGGAGGAGGAGGATGAGGAGATGAAGGGCGATAAGAAGAAGAAGGAGGAGCCGAAGAAGAAGAATGAGGAGCCAAAGAGGAATACAACAACATAGGAACTTGGTAGTTTTTGGTTGTTCAGTGTAATGTAGTCTGACAGTTGTGTGTTTGTACAAGTAAGGTGTTTTGGGATGATTTCTCATCTTGAACCAGATTAAAATGATGTTCAATTCTATTTTTACATGTTGAAGAATACCAAGTGTTGCCTTAAGAAACCAAGCATAGTTTGCAAAAAATACCAAGTGTAGTTCACAAAGAAACCAAGACTCAGAAAGTAAACAACTCTTATTAACAGTTGGTAAAGATTCATGTGTAGTACTTTTTCTAGTCTGTAAAAGTACCAGGCCTATTATGTAAATGTACTATCTCCCCTATGTAAAGATATCATGTCCCGTATGTAAAGATACCAAATATATTATGTAAAGGTGCCATGTTCCCTATATAAAGATACCATGCCCCTTATGTAAAGATACCAACTCTAGTGTGCAAGGATATCAAGCATGCAATCAGGATTAAACCAAGTACCTTTTCTTTTTGTCTTCAACCTCCATGTACTTCCCGCATCTCATAATCTTTTTTTTTTCTTTCTCACATGCAACCTTGATCCGCTTGTCTTTCACCCTACAAATTTATGTCCAACATGTCGAATTTTCTCCTTCCAATCTTTAGAAAGATACATAATTTTCTCGGAATCCCTATACGCCTCGTCTGAAGATATCATAGATCAAAATAAGGATACCAAGTAATGAACATAAATATACCAAGCTCATCGAGTAAGTATACCAACTTTGTTTTACAAAAATACTATATGTTAAAAAAGAGAAGGCATAGGTATTTTTTTACCTAGGTAGGCTTCCTCATCAAACACGTACATCTCCTGCAAGCCTCTTCTTACATCCCTCTATAGCCTTGTCTTCTTCTTTTTTTGATCAAGATCTATAACCTTGTCAATCCTCCCTCTGCCACCACTTCACTCTTGACGACAATGGCTAAGTCAACCTCTTTCAATCTCTCCAAATCTAATGCAAGAAACATGCTTTGCAAGTTGCCGTCACATTGAAGAAAACATGATTGGTATGTGGGAAGTGCAACAATGAGATCCACATCCATTGTTTTTGGGATTCTGAATCTCTTGCCAATCTCGGCCAACAAATCCTTGAATTTCATCGCATTAGTGAGTGAGTTGATGAGAGTGCTCCCTTCATACGTACACTTGCACAAAATTTTGGCCATAACCCTACAAGAAATATAAGGATACTATCACAGAACAACAAAGGTACACACCAAAATTTGTAAAGATACTAACAAGACAATTCGATGCTGAAAATAAGAAATCAACCAAAAGCAACACTAAAAATCAACGATTAGCTTCAATTGATACTCAAAATCAACAACACAACAGCTCAAAGGTCAAAACGATATATTCACTTAGCTTCAATGGATCATAAACTCATCAAAATCATAAACTCAAATTCAAATATGAAAACAATGTAACATGCAATAGAAACTTATAATCAACAACAAACTCAACAACAATTCGATAATGAAAACTAACCTAATTCGATTTTGAGATCGAATTCAAATTCAGACCGTACAGAGATATCAATACGACGCCGAAAACCAATACCTCTCATCCCCCCCCTCTCTTTCTCTCTTTTCGTAGAGCTTCTGGTTTGAGAGAGAAGCTCGTCGGGGTTCAACTTCGCGCTAATGGTCGTAGAAAGTTTGAATTTTGGGAAGAAATATGGTTTGGGGTATTTTCGTCCATATAGAAAAAATGTTAAAATCTAAATTTTAGGCTAAAATGTGACTATTTGGTCAATAAAATTGAAATTTGGTGACTTATGAGTATTTTCTAAAAAGAACATGGTGACTTTTTGGCACATGGATGATTTTAAGTCACTTTTGTGTAATTAACCATACATATATATATAGAGAGAGAGAGAGAGAGATTTGGGTTAAAATCATTGTCCTAAATTTATGGTCCTAAATTTGGGAGTTGGGAGTGCTAAAATCATGTAAAGTTGGGAGTAAAGTTGGGAGTGTAAATTTATGGTCACCATATAGTGTCCCAATTTTGACTGTTAAAATGAACAAGAACAAGGCTGAAATGCCAAAAGAAAAATTCTATAGCTTGTTGGTGTCAAAAAGGAACTAGCCTACAAAGTTCTCTAATTTGGTTACTGAGCGTTTCCCTGCCCAGCCTTCTACAACCTTAATTTATATCTTACACCATTCTCTTTTAATCTTCTGCATACTTCTTTAATGATTGCTCATCATTGGTTACGGCTGGAGGAACTGAATTTATGGTAAATTAGCCTCAATCTCATCGTCTAAATTAAATAGACAGTTGATGATTCCCGGCTTTTTTCTTAGTTTACATTAATTCGATTCGCAAAAGATTTCGCCATCCTCACTGCTTGCGAATCAGCTTCAAAAGCATCCAAATGGCGGTTACACAACTTTCAACGGAATCGTTATATTTTGCCGACCAAGTGGATGAGGACTGAGGAGGGTAATTAACAAAAGTATTTCATGGTGGTTCAGCTCGTTTTGGAGCCCCTCTCCGGGAACTTGTACAAAAAGGATGAATAATCCACCACATATGATCGTGAAGCTTTATTCCAGTAGTGTCAGAAACTTTTGTTTTGTTTTTGGTTCAACACCTTACGCCCACAAAACTTTACTTTTGTCGTGTTTTATTTTGTTCTACCAATAAAAAGAACAGGTAATCAACTATTAGACCTCGCTAAACTGTTTGTAAGAAGAATTAGATATAGTAAATTTGACACGAATGGATGTGACATACAACAAACTAATTAATCATCTACGCGAAGTCGACCGATGTAGTAACAAATAATAATGTAAATTAAGAATATATATTCACTCAAAAAATAGAGTACATAGATCCATATACATAATGTACAAGAAAAGGCTAGCTAGCTAGATTGGATAATCAATCAGATGGAGTATATCCAATCGGCATAGTCCTTAACTTCATCACATAAAAATATAGATGTAGATAACAAAAACAAAAAGAATCAAACATATAAATCAAACAACTAGCTAGCAGGGTATCTGATCGGTGAAGAATCAAGCACATGCAACTGGATATATCATCTTCAAAAGCAAGCATCGAGCATGCAACAGCAACACAAGGCAGCACAGCAACCCTTCCAGAATCCATCGCCCTTGGACTTGGTTTCAACACGACGACCATTCTGGCTCTGATTCAACTCGACGTCGGTCATGGTGGGATAACCAGCAGGAGGCGGAGCTTGGACGTAAAGATTTCCCTGTTGCGAAGCCGGAGCGGTGTATGCTGCTGCAGTCTTGGCACTTGATGAACTCATGATGATATACAGATATGATCGACCTCGGAGAAAAGGCTGAAGATGGATGTGTTTGATTGCAAAGAATTGAAGGCTAGAGATCGATGTACAAGACTCGAGAGTTTACGATTATATATGGAGTATGTGACAGAGGTGAGGGGATTTATATAGAGATCGAGGAACTGATATTGGAGCGAGTCGTTTGTTTCCGAGAAGGTGGCGCTGCGGCGGGGCGTGTTACGCTGTCAGTTTTAACGCGTAGGAACACTCTGTTCTAGAATATCCGAGTCTACTACAAAGATAAGACCAAAGCTTCCAAGGCAGAAGGCGGCATGTCCATGAGACCCGCTTAGATGTCGACACGTGCGGAAACTGCCTATTGGAGGAGCAAGTCATATTGAAAGTCATCTCTGTTCTGATCGAACCTTGAACGACGTCGTGTCGTCGTGCTCAATAGCCCAAGTACGTGGTGGCTACCAGAATGGGAAATGCTTAGAGATCGACTGGTCAATCGTGGAAATTATCGACGATCTAGCTAGCCAGATAGCTTTTGTTGCGAGTTTCTGAATTAATGAACTTTTATGAGTACGCTTTATTCATCAGGGACATCTCTTCGGCGCAAAGCATCTTTGATGTGTTTCTTCTTTTCCATTTTTTTTTATGTCGCAACGTAATATTGACATCTTGAATCTTTGAGTTTTTGGTTCGTTAACTTGTTCACGTTTGCTAGCTAGCTAGCTGGCCAGGTTCACATACAATGTGCGTTTTTTTGTGTGTGAATACAAAGTCATGTGAACAAAATACATGGGCAAAAAAAAAAGGCTGCACATTGTAAAATTATTCTTAATTAGCTAGTTCAGAGCATGTTCGATAATGGTCTATATATTTCCAACAAATTGTGAAAAATATAATTAAAAGATAATATAGTAGCTGATTTTATGGAGTAGATTAAAGAGATTCATGCTCTTATCATGTGGAAAGGCAGAGAGTGTTACTTGATAATTATGGGACTATTGCAAAAAAATATTATAAATTAGTTTTATCGATAAATTCTTAGGAGTCTCTATAAGTTCCGTTCTCCCTTCTCAAATTTACGAGTTCCTAGCCTTGTCTTTCATAAATTGGATAATCTCTCTCAATTGAATAAAAACAGTCTCGTAGATAATCGTTAGATTAGGACTACTGTGGTAGTCCTAGACGTCGTTGTTGATGGTTGTTGACAATGTTTAAGATAGAATGCTATGTTTTCATTCACTCTCAAATTTGGTATATATACATCTTTACAAGACATATTCCTAATAGGTAAAGAATATCTACGATAAAGAATAAATCAATTCTACTTACACTAGGAATCTAAAGTATCTACAAGATCAATACTTGCCAACACTCCCCCTCAAGTTGAAGCGTAGATGTCAATCATGCCCAACTTGTCCAACCATTTACTAAAGGCATCACGTGACAACCCCTTAATAAGAACATCAGCTAATTGTTCCTCATATGTCACAAAGGGAAACCAAATTGTTTTCTTGTCAAGGTGATCCCTTAATAAATGTATATCAATCTCCACATGTTTGGTCATGTCATGCTGTACTGGGTTATGAGCAATTTCAACAGTAACTGTATTATCATAATGTAAATCCACAGGCTTCTGAAGCTTGAAACCAAGTTCTTTCAGAACATTCCTGATCCACAGCAATTCACATACTCCATTTTTCATCCCACGGTATTTAGCTTCTGCACTTGAGCGGGCAATCACATTTTATTTCTTACTGGGCCAAGTCACCAAACTCCCACCAATAAAAGTAAAGTATCCAGAAGTAGACGCCTTATTAGTATGATCACCAACCTAATATGCATCGGTGTAGCCCGAAACACACATCTCACCAATGTTCTTTGCACATAACAAACTTTTACTATGTGTGCCCTTCATATATATAAGAATATGTAAAACAACACTCATGTGCTCTATTCCAGGACTATGCATAAACTGACTTACCACACTCACACCATACACAATATCAGGTCTAGTATATGATAAATAAATAAGTCTCTCAACTAAACAATGATATCTTCCCTTGTCTTTTGGCACTTGATGTGGGAGAAGTTACAGCTTGTGATTTTTCTCAATAGGAGTAGTAGTAGGCTTACAGTCTAACAATTCAGTCTCAGAAAGAAGAACCAAAACATACTTTCTTTGGGACAATGTAATTTCTTGCTTGGACCTTGCAACTTCAATTCTCAAGAAGTATTTTAAATCACCTAGATCTTTCATGTCAAATTTCTGAGACAACTGCCTCGGAAGACTTTTCATCTCGCATGGATCATCCCCTGTAATAATCATATCATCAACATACACAATTAAGACAGTAGTCTTACCATCCTTGCGTTTGACAAACAAGGTGTGGTTTAAGTTGCATTGACGATACCCAAATTTCTTCATTGTCTTGGAGAAGCGTCCAAACCATGCCCTAGGTGATTGCTTCAAACCATAGAGAAACTTTTTCAAATGACATACCTATCCCTCATTACCTGGTTTGCAACTGATTCCTGGTGGAGTATTCATGTATACTTCTTCTTCCAAGTCACCATTCAGAAAGACATTCTTCACATCAAACTGGTGTAAGGGCCAATCATAACGAGCTGCAAGGGCAATGAGGATTCTTACAATATTTATTTTTGCAACAGATGCAAAAGTTTCCTGGTACTCAATGCCATATTTCTGAGTATAACCATTGGCAACCAATCTCGCTTTGTAGCGATCAATGCTTCCATCAGCTTTGAGTTTCACAGTAAATACCCAGTGACATCCAACAATCTTCTTACCAGGTGGCATAGGAACTATGTCCCAAGTTTCATTCTTCTGCAAGGCTTCTAACACCTCATTTATCATTTGTTTCCATTTGGGATCTGCCAAAGTATCATGTAAATTGCTAGGAATAGATACTAAAGATAATTGACTAACAACAAGTACATGAGATTCAGACAACCTATGGTGGGAGATATAGTTAGCAATAGGGTATTAGGCTTTTGCATCTATTCTAGGCTTATATTGTTGTTTGAGAATTTCCTTAATAATTCAGTTAGATTTACGTACCTCAAATGGAGCACCCTGAATAGAGATCTCAATTGATGATATAGATAGGGGAATAGGTGCTTAGTACTATCTCGTTGCTATATAATTGGCAGTTCTTCCCTGTCAACAGAATCTTCGACGGGTCGAAAGTAAGCCCTTATCCCTCCGATGCAATATTTTCGACGGGTCGATGGTAAGCCTCTGCCCCTCTGGAGCACCATTCTTGATGGGTAGATGGTAAGCCTCTGTCCTTATAGAGCACCATTTTTGACGAGTCCAGACTCCTCACTAGATAGGTTGAGAACCTCTGTTTGTAGTCCAGATTTTTTTTATCCTCCAAAACATGCCTCCAACTGCTCAAGCTCATCAAATTCTGGCAAATTAAGAGTGTTTCCTTCACAACCTCTCTCCCCTGAAGGGAAGACTTTAAAACTCCCCCTAAATAATAAGGTTCAGACTCTAAAAAAGAGACATAAGTTTTCTTGGTGAGAGGATCATAACACTGATAATCTTTTTGAAAATCAGCATAGTCAATGAAGACGCACTTCACAACTCAAGGATCAAGTTTACCCAGAAGAAGCTTGTTAATATGAACATAGACGGTGCAACTAAACATGCGAGGCTCAAGATTAGGAAGTGAATGAACATTAAGCAATTCTTGTAACTTCTGGAGTGGACTCTGGAACTCAATAACACGAGATAAGAGTACGGTTTATCAAGTAAGCAACAGAAGTAACAGATGCACCCTAATAAGTCTGAGGTACATTCATGCCAAACAATGAAGCATGAACAACCTTCAGTAATTTCCTATTCATACGTTCTGCCAAGCCATTCTGTTATGGAGTATAGACAATAAAGGTTTGATGACGGATCTCATGAGAGGCTAGATAAGTAGACATGGTGTAGTTAACATACTCACCTCTATTGTCTGATTGAAGAAGTCGAATAGGCTGTTGGTATTGGGTAGTCACCATCTTATGAAACTCAGTGAAGCGAGAGAAGACATCACTCTTGCTAGTCACCAATGAGACCCATGTCATTCGGGTACACTCATAAATAAAAGTAACAAAATAACGAGCTTCAGTTGGTGTAGAAATTCTAGCAGGACCCCAAACATCAGAGTGAATTTTCATAAAAGGTTCAAACTTGGGAAATAAGTAATATGATGACTCTTGGCCAGTTCACAAACACCACACTTAAAATCAGACTCATCAACACCCGAAAACAAATGGAGTTGTAACTTGCTAAGATAACCAAAAGAGAGATGGCCCAAACGATGATGCCATAACCAGATGGTTTCCTTGGTTTTATTTTGACTGATAATACTGTTGTCTTGGCTCAACAAACTCAGCTATTTTTCTCCACTGGATGTCAAATCGAGATAGTACAACTTCCCCCATCTAGTACCATAACCAAGAATCTTCCTAATCAGAATGTCGTGAAATACAAAAAAGAGAGGGTAAAACGTGACAAAACAAGAGGGTCATAGTGATATAACTAATAGATAAAAGGTTATAGGCGAGAGAGGAGACAACTAATACATAATTAATGGTTAAATGTGGAGAAAGAGTAACAGAGCCCTCACCAATAATAGAAGAAGAGGAATTATCAACAGTAGATACACTAGGTAAAGAAGATGGACAAATAAAATGAACTAAGCTAGGGGTATTGGTCATATGATTAGATGCACCGGTGTCAATTATTCAAGCAATATTCCCAAAAGATGTAGTAAGAGAGGTCTTACAAGACATAATTGATTGTACTACATTAGCAGAAGCAATATCAGTACTTGTGGGATTAAGGGTTTTGCGTGGGCGATCACCCCACCAGTCAAGATATACAATCGCTAAAAAACAGTTGTCTTTAGAGTGACCATTATCCCTGAATAGTGGGCATATAGAGTTGGCATAAGGGCTTGAAAGACAAACACGAAATCAGGAAGAGTCAGAGGAACGGGAGAAGGGAGGCTATCGATGAGCCATGGCGGCCTGAGCAATTGAGGCCGACTTTGGTAGAAGCGACGGTGGAAGTTTGGTGGTGGTAGTAGTCATGATCGCAGGTTGAGCAGGAGCTACAGTATGAGTGAGACGGTCGTTGTGAGCCTGACGAACATGAGCATATGTCTTATCAAGACTCAATCACTCCTTACGACGAAGAAGCTCTCCTCAAATTTGATCACATTCAAGATCCAAACCTCCCAAAAACATGTGGACCTGGAGCATAGATTTGTAGTTGTTGTCTTGGACAACTGCAATTACGGTATTAGAAAACGAGGTAACACGCTGATTAAGTTCCTCGATCCAAGCAACCAACTCGTTGTAGTAGATAGAGAAGTAGAGGCAGTGCAACTCATAGATCAGGGTAAAGTCTGAATCATCATAGTAGGTATGGTGTAGGCCACTCTAAAATTTATGCGGCAGTCTTGAGACGAAGATAGCGGTTGATGATGGATGGAGACATGTTGTCGATCAACCAACTCTACACCTTTTCGTTATCAGTAGCCCAAGCAAGATACTTAGATATATTTGCAGGAGGAGTAACCAAAGCACCGGTAAGGAATCTAAGCTTGTTACGGCCTCCAATGCGCATATGCATAACATGAGTCGAGGTAGAGTAATTAGAATCATTCAAAAGAGCTCCAATGGGAAAAAAAGAGTTTTCTTGATAGTAGTGGATAGTAGGTTTGTGATATCCCGATATTTTTATATAATTGTTAATGTTTATGAATAATTCGAATTCGATTTAGTGGTCGCGGTAAAAGATTTTGACCGTCGATAAGTACCGAGATGTCTTGGTTTGAATTTTTATCAAATTGACGAAGTCGGTTGAATTTTGGTGAAAATCATAGAATTTGACGATACGAGTTCGTAGACAAGAGAATCGTCGAAAATGGAGTAACGACGAGAAAGTTACGATTGGCGGAAGTTTTTCGAAAATTATTACCGAAGTTACCATAAATGAAAAAGTATATAGACCGGAGGTTTCCTTTTATGGAAGACGGGAGACTATTCTGGGTGGGTTGACTTTGGTCAACTTTCCCCTCCCATGAGGAGAGAGAGAATGCCGAGGAGATGGAGCTTCTCACTAGCGGCATCACGCTTTCCAGCCACCTCCGACCTCAAGACCTGGTGGGTTCAACGTGGCTCGGCGTTTCCTACCCATTTATGGGATTGATCGGTCACAATGATGCCGGAGAGGAGAGAATTGAGCTGATGAAGTTTTAGGGTTTCGGGCTTCATGGGTCACCATCGTCGGGGACTCCTCTGGCCATGATTTTGGTATGAATTAGTTTCTTTTTATCTATAGAGTATGAATATGTGTTGATTCGCTTGGTTGCAGGTTTATTTATGAGAGTTTGAAATGAGCCCGATTTGTTTATCGTCACCGTCATTCAGCGCCGCCATGACGATGGTTTCCAATGATTGTGGCTGTCGAGGATAGAGGGGTTTTGCTCCCCTCTATCTCCTGAGTCTATTGGGACTGGCCGTGAGTTCGTTGGTGGCTTGACGACAGAGATTGGAGCCAGAGAGATTTTCGAGCCATGGATTTTCGGGGTTGATTCCGACCAAATCGGCCGAAATCATGTATAGGTCATTTCGACAAGGTTGTTGGGCTCTTCACGAGCTTTCTTTTGATGGGTGATCCTCCTCTACCGGCGGTGGTCGCCGATGGTGGCACGTGGCCGGAAATTGTCACCGAAAAACTTATTTCTGAAACGAGTCGAGTTATATATGGTTAGATTCATATTGACGTTGTAATCGTATTTATGAGGTTTAATTTTCGATTAGGATTCGTCATCTTAGTGGGTGGGCAGTGGTGACTAGTGTTGCTGCCAGAGGCGGTGCGAGTGATGAAGAACTAGATGTATCTTGTATCATTAAGCTCGTAATACTATATCGTGTTTGTGGATAAAGTTTTCGACACTATATGATTGAGCTAAAAATTAGTCTAGCATTTACCAGATTTAGTAGAATATTTTATTATATTAATATTGGGACGATTTTTGTTTTGTTGCAATAGAGTTAATCCGAGTTGATTATTTTCTAATTAGGTACAATGTAATTATTTATTTGAATTTACGGTAATTAAGTAGGTTTGGGTCATTACAAGGTTGTAACATCCCGTCATGAGAATTTTCTTTTTAAGATTTGTTTAAGATTAATCGAGGAAGGTAGTTAGTTTTTACCATTGGTAATTATTTATGACTCTTTTAGTCGATATTTTATCAATTAATTGTTTTGAGAAATTTCCTTGGAGAAAGTCGTAGAGTTTATCGAAACGAGTTCATAGCCACATCAAGTATTTAAATAAGAGTTATGACAAAGAAGTTATGGTCAGCGAATTTTTTTAATGATTTACCTATTTAGTTAGTCATGAAAATAAATAGGAGTTACCAAAAATAGAAATTCAAATCGTTCAATTTTTTTCTTCTCATTTCTCTCTCTTCCTCTCGCGCCTCTCCTCCTCCCCGTCTGCTTTACCGGCAATGGATCACCGGCCTGCCACTAAACCGGCCATCCAAGGTGTCAAAATATTCCTCTCATTCTCCTCTATCATTTTCCAATAACCCCAACACTCATATCTCCTTAGTTTTGCTTGAATTTAGAGAAGAAAGTTCGAAAACCTTATGAACCCTAGAATTTGGGGTTTATTGATTCCACTTTAATTCGATCATGGAGACCTACTAGGCTTTGTAGACCTCTTTATTGTGAGTATTTTCATACTAAGGATGAGTCTTGATTCAACCCGAGGAGGGAGAATCGAAGATTTGAAGTTTTTTAGATTTTTGGGTGTTCTTGACTTCAAAGATAAATTCGATGATTTCTATGATGACTTGAACTTAAGTGTAGTTGAGAAAGTTGTTGTTGGGTTGATTTTCCACAGTTTGGTGTTTGGGTCGCCGAAAAAAATCATCGGGCCTCCGCCGGTGGTGGTGGTTCACAGTGGCGCTCTGGCGAAGGGTATTTTGATGTATATTTTATGTTGTTTTACTTGTAATTTCATACCGATTATAATGAAGAGATTATTGAATTAGTTTGGACATTATTGATTAAGACGTATGGTTAATTAGATATTAATTAAACTATTTTACAATTATATCGAATGATTGAGTCGATTCGACTTCGACTTCGAGTCGCGTAACATTTGAGGAATGTGTTGCGACTTTAAAAAGGCAAGACAAAATTGGCAATCTGCGTTTTTGCTTAAGTCTTATATCGCAAGTAGGAAAATTCTTCTACCCTGATCAATTTGTATCAAGAGAGCCGCTCTCTTCAACTGGTAACTATTGGAGGTCTAATCCTGCAACAACAAAAGTGACTGGTCAACCGTTGGTTCGATACGTTGGTGATCTCTGAATCTTATTCAGTACTCGATGATGGTATTCTTTTTTTTTTCAGTTTAGTATTTGACTAGGTAGGAGGCTCTCTTAAGCCCGACTCTGTTAGCCATTCTTCAAGCTGATTCAAAAATTAAAATTTGAAATTAGATTAAAGCACATCATTAGTTCGAAAAGCATGTTATTCTAGAATTCGAGGTTCTCGACGATAATGCTCGTCAATGAACGAGATAATCTATTCATTTTGATTTTCGACTATTAGTTATTAAGTAATAATCGTTGTTTCAGGATGACATGTTCGCAGCCAGTGACAGATGCATAGTAGCCAGATGTGCTTTGACTTGATGAAAATCGCGACACAGTACTGTGAGTAGATGCTTTATTTTTCAGTCGTATTGCGAGTCCATTAATTATGCTTTACGTTTATGATTATTCTTTATGAGATTTTATGTTTTGGAGGTTTGGCTTGTAATGGTTTATTTAGTTGCATCGATGCTCTAACTATTCGGCTGATCACCGGATAGCCGGTCGGACCGGACTAGGACAAACACTCTGCCTGACCCAGACCGTCTTGGGTTAGGATAAACACCCTAGAAGCTCCCATCACCTTAATTTTTATACATACAGTCGTTTCGGGTTAGGACAAACACCCTAAACGACCACCTCCATTTGCAGTTCAGTTTATGATATTTGAATTTGCATTATTTCATAGAAATCAGCAGAATGACATACAATTATAGTTTTACAGATTTACACGGTTTATGATTTTTGTCCATTCACTCTAACGTTGTATGTTTTTATACCTTTCCCTAGGCCATTTGTTTTAAAATGCCCAGATTGCTGGTTAGTCGGCTGAAGTCGTGATCATCTAGAGTTCGAGGCATGACAATCCACAACTTCTGTTTTCTCAGTGTAGGTTCTTAGTTGAAGTTCTGGGTTGCTCGTGCTAAGGTGGCTGATACTAATTAGTCAGTGCTAGATACTCTAATACGGGTCCCACAAGACTTACCCTAGATTACTGTGGTAATCTGAGGCGGGTCTTGTCAATTTGTATAAGAGCATTAGGTTTTCAAAACTTGTATGTTATCTTATACTTTTAGTGATACTTAGTGTGTAATGGACCGACTGCAATGGATCCTATCATATGCTTTTTGGCATTGGTATTTCTAACGGTATAAGGTAGCTTCTTGAGTTAGTTGTTCCTTTGTTATCAGGGTCCCGCAAGAATTACCCTGGATTACTGTAGTAATTTGGGGCGGGTCTTATCACAGGTGGAATTTGAGGTTGAGGTTGAGGAGTTTGAGGTTAGGGAGAAGAAATCACAGCAAAGTCGGAGCCTCCTTCCATGGTAGGGAATTTAGGTGTAGTGGATGACAAAAAATAGAGTTTTGTCGGTCAGTCTATATGTTTGGCTTTGATGCCAAGTAGAAGAATATAAGCAAAAGTGTTTAGGGTGGAATGCTATGCTTTCATTCACTTCCAAATTGGGTATATGTACATCTTTACAAGACATATCTCTAATAGATAGAGAATATCTACAATAAAGAATAAATCAATTTTACTTACAATAAGAATCTAAAATATATAAAATATCAATATTGGCCAACAGAGTCTCACTCCGTTAATTTGGGTTGGAGTTTCGTAAATTAATTAGTGATTTTCATAGTAGATTGTGAAACCAAGATGCATATGTTTTAGCAAATTGTTGTGATCTATTTGGGTGGGAGACTGAATTGGTAAGGAAATGTATTTTAATGACATTTTTTTATTGAGTACCTCTATTCACACTTTTATAGTTGAAACTCTTCATATTTTTAGAACTTTCAAAATCCAAATTTGCCTTTACCTTCGCCCCTTGACCAAAACTTATCATAAACTAAATTTTGATGGCAACTATATCACAACAAACAATTGATAATAGACAAAAACCCCAGAGATTAAAAGATTTGTACGATTCTGCTTTATGAGATCAATCAAGAACTCAAAATCAATTTGTTGATCCCTTTTTTATTCTGCAATTCCTTTTGATTTCTAGGGGGGAGAGTTCATTTTAGTTGTTTTAATCTTCCATCACTATACCATCAAGAAATCTTCGATCTTCTACCATTATAATTATCTGGTTCAAAATAACTCAAAGTAATTAGTACTTCTGGAGATTCACCATTTCTTAATTTATTTTAAACAAATTTTGTGTTACTTTTGACCCGGGTGTTGGGTTGATATGTTTCGAGAGATCTGCATAATTTAATTCTGTTGTCAAACCATAAACAATTCAAGCTTAATACTCTGGTTTCCTGATTAAAATTTTGGGTGATTAAGATCGTTGAACAACAAATAACACCAAGTTTTTTGTAGGTGAAAAAATAAATATGAGTAAAACTGAAGAGTTAGTGTCCAAAAATATTGGAAGATGTACGAATAGCAATCGAGGAGATGCGAATAAAAGCATCCTTTTCGCACCCTTTTCAATCCGAGGCTGGTTACATCCTCTCTTTTTTAAGTTTAGTCGAAGGACTGGCCCAGAACACAAGACCGCACAGCAACCCTTCCAGAAGCGCTTCTTTAACTCGGTTTCAACACGATCATGGTTCTGATTCAACTCACGATCGCGATCCACGTCCGTCATGGCTGGATACCCAGCAGGAGGCTGATGTTGGACGTACAGACTGACTTGCCTGTTGCGAAGTCGGAGCTACTGACTTAGAACTTGATGAACCCATGATGATCTATATATATATGGTCTTGCAAAAAGCAGATTTGTCGATCTTCTAACTAGTTAGAGATGTGTTCGATTGCAGATAAGAAGGCTAGAGAGTAGAGAAGTAGACATATACAATTAATATATATTCGAGGGTTTACGATTATTGAGTAGATAAATATAACATAGCTAATCGAGGGGAATCATGGGATTTGTATATTGTACGTAATTGGACGAAGGAACTGATGTTGGAGCTAGCTAGCAGCCAGTTTCCGAGAAGGTGGCGCTGTGGGCGGTGTCGGTTTAAACGTGGGTTTATTGCATAATATCAGAGTCTACGTATCTAGCTATACAAAGACCAAAGCTTACAAGGCAAGGCAGCCCTAAGCTTAATGAGACCGTACTCGATGGAGGTGAGCCATGGGGAAAGTCTTCTCTAATATTTCTGATATTCCCAGCCCAGGACCTTGATCGAAGGACGTCAATTGTGGCTAGCTACGAGAATTGGATGAAAAGAGATCAGCTGGTCAAAAGCCAGCGTGGAAATTATCAACGATCGATCTAGATATAGTTTTGTTGCTTATCCAAAAGCAATGATAGAAATTTTGTTGTGATTTTTTCTAATGAACTTTTATCAATCGGGGACATCTGTTGGAGACAGCAAGGTTCGATGTTTCGCCTTTTCCCTTTTCCCTTTTCTAAAGTTGTTTATTTATTTATTCCTTAAAAAAATAGTCGTTTATTTATAAAAACGAAAACGCATGCATCTTGTACCTAGCAAGCTCAAACTCTATCCGGTTCAAGTTCATGTATACGAACAAAGTAAACTCTTAAAAAATACCCCAAGCTCCGGGATTATTCGATCCCGTGAGATTAGTGATCGAACTCTAATGCCATCAGGTTCAGGTCGTCAGCGTGAGCAATAGCGTAACCAAGAATCTCACTCAGCCGTGTCAAATAAGAAAAATACAGTTAAACTTGATTATTTACATCGAAGTTCTTAAAAAAATAACATGAGACTCAAAATGCACACTAGAAAAAACTATTTTATTTTTACTAAACTTAATAAACAAAATAGTGTAGTAAAAAACTAAACATTACATTATATTTATCAAACTAATAAGCTAGTAAAGCTTTAAAAAGTTACTAATTGCTTCTTTATATAACACTATTTTCTTTCTCTTGATGAGTTTAGGAATTAATTCGATTAGTCAACACTACAAAATAGACTATGATATAATTATTTTTAAAATTTTTTAACCGTGTCAAAATGTGTTTTATTATGTTAAATAACTAATAATTAAATAAAATTAATTATATAATGAATGAATGTCCAAAAGTTGAGGAGTGTCATTTGACACCCCTCACCATATGCTAGCTATGCCCCTGAGCGTGAGTCACCTGACGCCCTTCTTCTGTTCTGCAAGCTTCCTCCCTCCTTTTCTTTCTCTCTAATCTCTTCTTTGTGCAGATCTGTTTTGAGATGCAAACTCTCCTTCTCTTAGTGATTGGAAGTTTTCAGAGACTCATTGGCATGGATGCACAATCTATATGTGCTCTCCCTGTTATGTTGGCTTCGCCATTGAGAGGCAGAAGCGACATGATCCCTGACGTTGTTATTGGTAGGTGACGTAACCGAATGGAGTTGGATGAGATGCGAGGCTGGACAAGTCTCAAACTCTGGATTCCGTTCACGTTCGAGCAAGAGCAGCAATGACAGTGGCCAACGAAGGAGTTTGGTGGCCGGCCGGTGGTGATGGATCCAGGAGAGTGCTATGGATCGAAAGTTGGGCACCGTATCCCAGAAGGCTTACTACGGTGATGTTCTAATCATGTAGGCCATTATGGTGGCAGACTTGGAGGAGGGTCAGCTGTGTTGGATCTAGACACGAGTTGGTGGCGTGCTCGTGTTATAGGCGGCGAACAATGTTGGTTCGGAGAGGAGTGGGCGCGTCCCCGGGTGACCTGGCGATTGGTACATATTTGGCGTGGATCGGTTGACCAGATTTTTCGGCGTGAGGCGCTGGTCAGTATGGTTTGGCGCGGCCCAAACAAGCTAGGGCAGAAGGGAAATGTTTCCCCGTTGGTCTGTGGGCTCTCTTGGGCTCAACCTAAGTTTTGGACTGAAGAACCTCCACTAGAGGGCCACTCTGACTTTGGGCCTGAAAAATTACATTGTTGCTATTGAACAGGTTTGTGCTACTGGGCGTTCCAGTTGGGTTTCAGTTTCAACCTTAGTATCTGGGAGATTCGGTCTATATCCGTCCGACTAATTTTGATGCTACTTTTAAGAACTGGCTTTTGCATTTTTTAAAACATGTATTTGTTGCAAGGTTTCTTTGCCTCGTCCGAGGTGTTATGTTTACGGCACACAATGTGAGATTGGCTACTGAGGAGGTATGTTGGGACTTGGGGTTTTCTCATTTTTTTGTGAATGACCGGCTATTATGTATAACGCAACTATTCATACGTCATTGTGTGATTCATGACCCAAATCATTTAAAGATTTACCCGACGGATGAAGACATCCAGCTTCTGATTATCGAGTATCATGATCAACTATTTCATTGCTTTCTAGTTGATTTTGTTTTACATATATAGTCTCTATTATCACTCGATGTCTTCCCTAGCGAAGGTCTTTAGAAATGTTTTTATTTGATTCTTTATTAATGATTTTATCAACTTATCAAAAAAAAAGAAAAAGTCGTTGATTTATAGTGACATTTTGGTTTTTCATAATTTTAATTTCATTAACTTATTCTCTCATTTTATTTTAAGGATAATACGTGTGACGCCAGTTCTTACTTAGAAGAAAATGTATAAATAATTATAACCATAACTACCCGATGAAGAAGAATGTAAGAAAAAAAACTTAGTTTAGACGAACTAAGTGACCGAGGGCACCAAACCTATACAAATAATGGAATCATGACAATAGGCACCAAAACCAATATATTTGCTAGCTCAAGGATTTGGTTGTAATGTAAACCAGCTGCCCTCTTATTTCTTGTATAAATGGATTGCATAGGGTCTTACGAATCCTTTAATGTATAATCTTCATCGATCAATTTATGGATCCTTCCTGATCAGGACTATGGGACAAATTAACTTAAACTTTTACTCTACTTCTTTTCTTCGATAGAACCAATCGACAAACTTAAATATGCGTTCATGCATGTTTTTCAGATAACAAAGGATGAAGGCAAAATGTAAATATGTAATGAATGATTATTGTACAATATATAAGAAGCTGGTGGATCGATCGATCGGACAAACAACCCGATGGATCGATAGCTTGATCGGTGACTATAATGGACAAGTAGTCCTTACTCAATTACATAAATCAGTTCTATGGACATCTCGAAACAAATCACACGTATATATAAAAAATGGCACACACACACATATATATATATATGTGCCTCTGCGCATAGATGGATCTTCTCTAAAAACAAGCATCCAACATACAGCAGCAACAAACAGCAGCACAGCAACCTTTCCAGAAGCCGTCGCCTTTGGACTTGGTTTCAACTCGACCATTGCTCTGGGGCAACTCACCATCGGTCATGGTAGGATAGCCGGCCGGAGGCGGCGCCTGGACGTAAGGTCCCTGTTGGGAAGGCGGAGCTGTGAAGATCATACTTGAACTCATGATTATATATATATATATATATGATCTTTCAATTCAAGAATTAAGTTGATGCAGTTGAGAGAGTTTGTATGTGGCTATTTGCTTGTGGACGAGAAAAGGGATCGATACAAATTTAGATGAATGTTCAGGGTTATATATAGGGGATATTTGGCAGAGCAGGGGTAGGTTGTTTCTACGAAGGCGGAGGTTCTTACGCGGCCGGCCACCGCGTGTAGGGTATAGTAGAGAATCGAATAAACGATCATACAAATAGCCAGAGGACGGTTTAATCAGCACAAACGACACCTGGAGTCGATGGGCAAACTAAAGAGCAGAGCTAGTCATTCTTAATTAAATTAAGGGAATTAATTTTGTCTACGAAGTGCGTGTCCTTGCTTGTTGATTATTTATCTTAGGAGGCGGTTCTAGTCTGAAACATATCCTAGAAGCCGACACGTGGAGTGTCTTTTTCTCCTAGTGTATCAAGTTTTCAACCCTAGCTAAGCCTCTTTGAGTGGATAATAAGATGAAAGGTTCTCACTAATATCTAGCTGATTTAATCTCAGCTACTTTTTGATATTCCCAGCTAGCGAGTCGAGGCGAGTTAAAAAAATGGTACTCCAAAGTCCAAAATTAAATAACGTGCAAAACCAAATTCAATTCACGATTATGTAATATCTTTTTACATAACTATCGAATAATAACACTTTAATATGACTATCATAAACCGATTTTATATCTCAATAGTAGATACTAGATAGCTACAAATATTCCAAAAAAAAAAAACTCTAGGGGTCTCTCTCTAGACAGCGCCGCGCAATAGTAAAACACCCCTTATTTATCTTCTCTCGTCCGGAAGCCCATGGCCTCGCCGGCGGTGGCTATGCGGTGCGGCCGGACGGGTTGTGTTCCTCGGACCTAGACCAGGCAAACGGGCGGGTTCGGGCGGGTTATTAGTGGGCGGGTCATTAACGGGTTCAACCCGATATAGCCCGTTAAGCTTAACGGGTTATATCGGGTTAGCCCGATAAGATAACGGGTTACCCATTGAGACCCGATAAAACCCGTTAAGCCTTTTTTTACAAAATAAAATAAAAAATTATTTTATTACCTCATTTTTTTATTATTATTTAAAAAAAACCTTAGAGTTAGGTTTTATGAATTCTTATCGGGTTGTTATTGGGCTAACGGGCTCACCCCGAAACCGCCCGTTTTGATAACGGGTTGTTATCAGGTCACCCATTAATAACCCGATTAGTTAATGGGCGGGTTTTAATTGGTCGTTATCGGGCGGTAACGGGCGGGTCATTTATTAACCCGCCCAATTGCCAGGCCTACTCGGACCGATGATGGGCGACGGTGCCTTATGGAGTGCGTTTAGTGGCAGAGGGATATTCAATTTTTCGTCGGATTCCGGTGGCGGCAATGGAAGTTGTGTAGAAGGTAGGTGGCTGGCTTTGAATGATTGGAGAGGTCTGGGCTTTCCCCGGTGGCGTTAGTTCTCTTCCGGTCAAGCGTTGTTCTGGGCGAGATGCAATTTCTCAAGGCTTGGAGTTTGTTGGATCTTGGATTTGATAACTTGGCTTTGGTTTGTATGTGGTTTTAAAGTCTTTGAAGACTGTTGGTTCGAGATGGCGGAGGCTGTGGGGGTTCAGTCGAGGGTGGGAGGCAAAGTAGGTGGTGGGTTGTGCATCGGGGTTAGGTGGTGGCTGCCAAAGGAATCTGTGATGGACTGGGTTGATTCTCTGCCTTATTCTGGGCTTCAAAAGTGGGACCGGGTGATAACTCTTGGCCTGTTTTGTGTTTGCTTTTATTTTTTCAAGTTTAATTTTAGTTATTTATTTTTTGTCTGTTTAGTCTTTTTAGTGAAAATAAACCAATCTTATGATGAGATTGGTAGAAGTGAGATTGGTAGAAGTGGACTCTCTCCCGGTTTGTGCACCTTAAGTTCTTTGTCTGCTCTAGGTCAGAATTTGCGTTAGTTTTTTGAGTGGCGCACTCACCTAGTGACAGGATGAGATGTGGTGCCAACAAAAATTCTGTTTGGCAGCATGGCCAAAAAGCTATTCAAAGAGAATTGATGCGTCGTCGTTATCACGTTGTCTTTCTGTTACTGTGTGACCATTCTTATAAAGCAAATGGAGTAGTCAATAATGCACTCTTTGCTATTTGGTGCATTTTATGATATAATGTATTAGTTGAGTCGCCTAATAGTATTTCGGGTTGTTCTCTTCTTATGGGGTTTAGGCTTTATGTTTCCCTCTTGTATTTTACCATTTCATTAATCAAGGCTTATGGTAGCCGTAAGCCCTACCTAAAAAATATATATATATTCCAAAGTACAATATAATTATAAATTGATGAAAAGAAAGAAAGCTAATTCTTAGACCAAAATCACTTTCTCAATTTGAAATAAAATGAAAATTACTTGCTCAAAACACAACACGTACGTACTGTATATAGAACATAACTAAGTATTGACACTAAATCAAGTCAATTAATTGAAAAATTGCTTTCCCATGTGATATTCATAAACAATTGGTTACTAAAGACAAATCTCAATTCTTAGATTATTCAAAATCCCACAAAGTCGGATACCCAGTTTTTGAAAGATCAAATTCAATCAAAACCTACAATATCCAAGACTATAATTCACTTCAGTTTGGTCGAATTTGTCTACGAATTAGTCAGGATTTCATACATCACTTCAAATCTTACTTGAACTATATATTTGCCACGATGATGCTCAGCTTGCACTCATCCATCGAACAAACAAGCTCTTGTTGAGAACCATCAACAAAGAAAAGACCGAAGACAGAATTTTGAGCAGCTCAAACTGTTAGATTTTCAAGACATTGATTTGTTATTGATCATTAAGTTTTTCTATATCTTGGGTTCTTAAAAGTTAGAATAGTGGAATGATCAAGAGAAAAGAAAAGTTGGGTGTTTTTAAATATAAACATATCAGGTATATTTAAAAAATAGAATAAAAAAACGAGTCCCAAAATTTTGGGCCTAAAGTTGTTGCCCCATGGACCTCTATTCAGGTCTCAGGTCCAGGTCTGATACAAGCCATTATGTATGTTGTAAGCTTGTTACATGAGCCACCATTGAGGAATTAGAACTAGGGTAGCTTGAACAGATTGGGAGCTCATCTAAGCCTTTTGTATTATAATCTAAGGGGAAACATAAAATCAAACCCGTAAATTACAAGATCTATATTAGGTGCTCCTCAATGACTTGCTTGAGGATATCAAATTGGGCTATCAAATTCTCTATGCCACTCACCAGATGCGCCATGCAAATTCTAATCAAATGAAGAACACCGGAGTAATCAAATATCCCAAACCTAATACCTCGCTCAAATTGGGAGCAAAAAGAAAGAAAAAAAAATACAAATAAGCCATTATTAACATGAAAGTTTCATATTTTTATTCATCCCTAAAGTGTGATTCCCACATGCCACAATTCTTCTACCAAACATCAAAAAATCAACTAATATAGAAAAAAAGCTCATCGGGTGTTCACCAAATTACAAAACAACACCTAAGAAGTAAACAAACAAAAGCATAAAACTTTACTCAACACCGACCAAAGCAAAATCTATATTTTCATATCTTCTTCAGAGTTTCAAAGAAACCGAGGTAATTTAAGTAACGAAAATTTATTTGAAGCAAAAGAGAGATCCAATTAACTCGAGCAAGTCAAATTAGTATTTAGACGATCCAGTTCACCCATCTTCTACCGCTGCTCCTTCACTCCCTCCATTTTTGGTTGCTACTCCGATATGAGGGAGAGAGATCGGGGGAGAGACAAATGGAGACTGAGTGATCGGAATTTTAGAAAACAAGAGACTGACTTAGTTGTGATCGAGAGATGCCGTCACTGGCTCATTACATTATTTTTTTTAGTTATCCCAAAATTTTGGGTGGGCTGTAGCTTATGGTGACTTTTGGTTGGATCCGCCCCCGTGAGCCACGTATTCATCAAAGAGATCTTTGGTTATTTGGAATATTTGACTAATTAACCATGTATTATATTCGATACACTTGTCGGTCTTTCGTCATTCGTTAATTTGCTTGCTAATGATGGCCCTTATCCAGTTATATATGTGTGTGTGTCATTGTGAAATGGTCGTTTGTGCCTTGTTCATGTGGGAGGGTCATGATATCAGAGATGGACAACAATTAGGACAGGGGATTAATATTAAGATACCTTACTCACACTCCCACAATATCCGTGATATTATATTGGATATGAATTATACATTCTCGTATCTTTTGGAAACTAGCACTACCACAATAAACACTATAATCGACGAGATCTGTAAAACTATAACCGACGAGATTACTGTAACCGACGAGATTTGTAAAACTATAACCGACGAGATCTGTAAAACTATAACCGACGAGATTTTTTATCTCGTCAGTTATAGTTTTACAGATCTCGTCGGTTATAGTGTTTATTGTGGTAGTAGGATACTCGCATGCGCTCATTATCTGTAAAGTAAAATAAAATATTGAATATGAAAACTATATATTATAAGCCATCCATCCAGGAGATATAATTATTTTACACAACAATTAACTAAAATCAACCACACATGGCACGAATTAATAATGCAATCAATATGCACGTACACTTTCATTTCTCGGAAGCAGAAGAACTCAAAATATAACGGATCAGATGACGAGATACATTAATGGACTATATATATGGGTGGGTTTAGGAAAGCTTCTCTTTGGAAGGAGTTTTTTCATCAATTTTTTAAAATAGTTGTGTTTGGCAAATGATTTTTTTTATATGAGCTTATAGAAAAAGACGTTTTCTTTATTATTTTGAGAAGCTCATCTGAAGGTGTTTTCGCTGGCTTTTCAAAAAACATGGTGAACAATATTTTTAATGAAATTTTACATATTTTTTGAAAATGCCCTTACGTACACAATTGAAAATTGACGAGAAACTCCTATATTAACATCGACTCAGTTCCTTTCTCTCTCGTTGCAGACGGATTCTGACTCCCAAATTGTTCCGACGAGCTGTTTCTTGTACCTAAACTCAACGAACTGCCTAAGGGCGAAGAATAAATCCTTTCTGCCATGAATCAAGTTTTTCTTCTAGATCGGTAAGCTTCCCCTCGAAGCAGCTCAATCAAATCCCATTTTCTGTGTATTCGTTCAATCTTAGGGTTAGTGTTTTCAATTTTAGGATTGGTATTTTGTAATGTGTTAAATTGAATTGTTTCTGTGAAAGTGTGTACCCATTTGAGTTTACATGTGTTTGAGGTGAGGTTTTGGATATGGGTTTGATCCCCTTATTGATTTATGGGTGCTGCATGATATTCACTTCGTTTAGTTTTATTTGATAGAATTGCTGGTTTTGAGGCTTGGAATTATCTGTATTTTGGTTTTCTGATTGGAAAACTGAATTTAAAATATGGGTTGTGCTTGTCTGGATCTAAAGCAATGGGATTTTGGAGATCTAAGGCATTTGTTTCAATTCTGTGTGGTTCTGGAGATCTAAGGCAGTAAAGTTCTTAGCAGTACTTACTAATCATTATTTTATTTCTTGTTTGGTTGTCTTTTTTGGGTTTTTGAGATAACTTGCATATTATTACGATGAATTTCCATCCAGGGTAACATTCCTCTTGTCAAAATGACGTGTTATCTTGTTATCACGCGTACAATAACTCTCGAGAAGAGACTCAACTCAAATTCTCGGCCAATAATTAAGTCGTGATCAAGTCTGGCGATTCAATAAATTATCGGAGGACTGCGATTACGCGCTAACTCACAAATAAAGCTGATTACACTTCTGATTCTGTTCCCGGTCGTCACACAAGTTGTACGACATGACAATAACTGGCCAAGTGTTGACAGATGCGTTACTATTACCTCAAAGGTTGAATCCATATGTAGAAAGTATGAGTCTAACATTTCGAACATTTGCTGCAAAGTCTAGAAATTTTTTGTCAAAATCTTTAAAAGCCTCCCCTCTGCCATGTGTCTGAGGACATCATCAGCTATTCTCTATTCTGCGTACCATCTCATCACCTCTGATGTGTATAGAGACATGTACAACCGCTGCAGTTTAGGAATCAACAGAAAATAATGAAACACCTTCATAGTAATTTGCTTCTTTGAACTCCTCCTATTAGGGTGCAAATGCCTGGACTGGTTGCATAAAGAGCAGTAGTTCAAATGTGCACACTTTGTAAAACATCACACAATCGTCTCTATACGCGTGAATTTTCTTTGTAGTTTAGGCCGAGGCTGCTCAAGATCTTTCTTACCTTATAATGGGTATTGGGAAGTTTGCGATGATAAGGAAGTAATTTACATATATGCTCCTGCATTTCTTCAAAAGCATGGTCTGACATTTTGTTCTTTACCTTTATCCGAATTTCCTCCATTACATATCACAAGACATTCTCTGGACATCCAGTGTACACTAGGGTTTTGGCTTCAAGTAGCATCATGTTGTACTTATCCATCTCAGTAGTGTCAGTGACCAAGGTTGGAGTGTCTGTATCATAATGAGGAGTATCATAACCTCTCTCTTCATGTTGGTATCTAACATGACTAAATTCCATAAAAGCATCATGGACCAAATCTACAGTGGGATTTCAAGAAGAGGCGCCACTATCACTGGATGAGACACCCTGGTAATTGTACCCTGAGCTGAAGTCTACTACTTCACCGTGCTAATTTCATGTAGTGTAACTCCACATCATACCGTGTTCATACAAGTGTTGAGACATAACATTAACCTCCACAAACTGATGGTTAAAATATTTTCTGCACAGACACCTGTAACGGTTCTTTCCTTGACCATGGTGCATCGCAAACAACATAAACTCTCTGATTTCGTCCATATACCTCTCATCACTTCTATTTACCAACTGTATTCAACTCTTATCCATATTTCTGCGTAAGTTAATTATCATGAGCGAAACAAACGAATAAGCCATAAGTTAGCAAAAAATAATTGTCATTCTTACAATATTCATCTAATTACGGACATAAAGAATCATCTTATCATTCTTAACTTACATTAATATTCATCTAATACATACTATATAATTAAATTACATAACACAAAAATATGCATTTACATATTATATATATAATTTTTGAACTAATTAATCTAACATTTATCATATATATAATTAATCAACACATGCATGCAATTAACTAACAATTAAATAATTAATTAATGCAATATGAAAACAAGCAAGGTCGACGCAGGAATGATTCGCCGGAGTATTTCACTGGAGAACTCCATCACCATGCATTATTACGTAAGTAATTAAATTCAAAATAATTAATCGAGAGAAAAGAATTAATACATTCACCGATAAGAAGATAAGTGGGTAAGTTATAACTCTGGAGGTGGGAAAAGCGAATAAATCAAAATTGTGGCTGGATGTGCTGTTGAGAGGTTTTGAGAGATGAGAGAAAGATGAAATGCTCGATCTGAAAATGAAATCTGATATAAATAATTGAGTTTTCTTAAACGACCAAATAATTAGTCGTCTAACTTTGTACTTAGAAGACGAAGATAGGTTCGTCGTCTAGGTACGTAAGCGCTTAGAAGATGAAATACATACTTCGTCGTGTAAGTTAAGTTTTTAAACGACGAATAGTGTTTTCGTCGTTTAAGAAGTTGTATTTAGACGAGAATACAAGTTTCACCGTCTAAGATTTTTCTTAAACGATGAAACGTTCGACGAATAAATGTTTCGTCATCTAAGGAAATTCTTAGGCAACAAAACTGTAAGTTCGTCGTCTGAATCCAGTTTAGACGATGAAATATTTTTTTGCATGACGAATTATTTTTTCGTCATCTAACTTTTACTTAAACGATAAAACGGTTAATATTTAGTCGTCTAAGTGCAGATGGCCAACAATATATGGACTAAGCTTTTCACCATTTCGATCATGGATGGCGGTCATAATTTCCTGTATATATGCACTTGGATCGATCATATATTCATATATATATGCTTCTTCACCCGCCTTCGACTTGCTCCAAACGTACGCGTAGTCCAAGCATTCCCAGGAATATAGACCTGTCTAATATTATAGCAAGATTCCGGAATCCTCGATCATGATCGAGTCTCCATACGTACCGCACTTATAAGTTGGCATTTTGCTCGAGTTAGTTTCATATATGCAGAAAGTTGATTACTGCGCGCATGCATTATAGTATTCCACAATGCATGTCGGCAAGATCCATATATAACAAAAAAGTTGTTTGGCTAGCTACGAGAAGAAAGAAGATTAATTATGAATAGCAAAGCCAGCTCAATCATTGGTGCATGCATAAATACCCGTGAACGTAGAAAGAAAAACAGTGCACGTATATGGCTTCAATCGTAAACAATCTGGGTGTCGATTAGCTTAACTTCAATCAGTTCCATTTGACAAAGAGTGCATGCTTTGGAGGACTTGGATCACTTCATATCCCCTCAACCAACCAAAACCAGCTAGCTCGCCAAAAGTGCGCGCTATTAACTAATTTACAATAGGAAGAGGATTGGACCCAAATTGAATATAATGGAGATCTTGTACGCCCTACATACATTAGAGAGACAAGGATTAAATGTGAATATGTTATATATATGACATAGACAATGCCCAACTTGTTATACACTTGTACCTAATTAATGTCGTTTAACTCTTAAATTAAGACAACATTTCTGTTTTCTGGAACTTCTACAGTAGCTAGGGTACGTACTAATTTAGTGTTCAATCTTCGATCAAGCTAATTCCAATTCTTAACTTATTTTTAATTTCTTGCATGTTCTTCTTGTAACTAGTGTAAAGTATTTGGTAAATTATTGCCACGTACTCCATTTCATCGTCTTTAAAGTTACTTACGCCTTGGCTCATACCACTTAATCATTTTTACATTTGACAACAGTAAAACCTAGCTAATTTATTCAGTCGATCTCCAGACTTGAGTGAATTGAAGGCTTTATAATTGTTGTTCGCAAAAAAAAGGCTTTATAATTGCAACACATGCATCGTGATGCACATGCTTAGTTGACTGCCCACCCCCAAGCTAGTTTCACTCCGACCTCCCTTTATAAATATATCATCGTTCCCTGTACTTGATCGATCGATCATATATAGACGTGATATAGCTAGCTAGCTATAGATACACATCATATCGATCAGTGAATGAGATTGATCGCGAGATGAGAAACATGAAGTGCATAAAGAGGTCCAACACCATCATCTTGGTTCCATATCCAGCTCAAGGTCACGTCACTCCCATGCTCAAGCTAGCCTCCGCCTTCCTTCTCAACCACGGCTTTGATCCGGTGCTAGTCACACCGGACTACATTCACCGCCAGATTGCACCGAACCTTGAATCCACGAGTATTCGGTGCATGCCAATCCCGGACGGATTGGACGACAATGACGCTCCGAGAGACTTCTTTGCCATCGAGAAGGCCATGGAGAACAACATGCCTGCCCATTTGGAGAGACTTGTTCGTCAACTAGACCGAGACGGCGCCATCGTGTGTGTGGTCGTTGATTTGTTGGCGTCGTGGGCTATACAAGTAGCCAACCGGTGCGGCGTCCCCGTCGCAGGGTTCTGGCCGGCCATGCTTGCCACGTACCGGCTGATCGGAGCTATTCCGGAGATGATCAAGACAGGTCTCATATCCGATGCAGGTTAGCCGTTATCTTTAATTAACCAACTAAGATTTAAGAATATATGCACGTCTTTCTCTTTTTCCTTATAAATTTTCCACTTGGCCTATTATACTAGTTTCTAGTTATTCCTACCCTGTTTATGTAAGTGGTCCAAATCTCTAGGAGGAGTGTTAAGGTAGTATAAGTAGTTAGATAATTATAATTAAGTTTCATTAAGCACCAATCTCCTTCAGTTAGACACATGCCATTCATATGCAGTTGACAAGCAAATTTGCTGAGCAACTGTTTTGAATTAGATAATTAATGATGCGTATTCTTATACACTGTCGACACACAATTAACAACGATTGATCCAACGATTAACGATTTTATACTTTAAATGTTTAAGTATTGTAGGTGTGCATATATATCCCGCCACCTGATATATGTATTCCTAACGTGTTGTAAATGCACATAGATTAGTTTGTTGTTAATATACAAAGATTTCCACCAACTCATTCTTTTGTATAAAGTTCTACATATCCTATAAAAGAAATATATTGAGCAGTGCAAGTTTCGTTCAATGGATTTGGGATTTCGATTGTTGATAACTTGATATAGATTTGCTTTAACATGACATGTGCCTAAATCAGTAGCAAACAAAATGATCTGGTCGTTGAAATATATAAAAAAAAATTATGAAAAATAAATAAATAGAAGTTCTATGACTTCTATAGTAGTTCTATAACATGAGGATAATTGTTTTGACAAATTGTAATGGCGTTTACTTTACTTGACTCATGCACACCATCCACATATATTACAATCCATTTGCGGGTTAGACTGATGCAATTGTCGATGACAATGTGTTGACAGGTTTTCCTAAGCAATTAGGTGGTGCATGTTTCTTAGCTGATCAACCCTTGTTATCTAGTGAAGAGCTACCATGGTTGATTGGCACTCCAGCTGCAAGAAAAGCAAGGTTCAAGTTTTGGACTAGAACCCTCGAAAGATCAAAATCTCTGCAATGGATCCTTGTCAATTCAATCCCAAATGAATATTTCTTGGATGATAAGCAACCACAACATCAGAGACATGATATCCATCAAATGGGCAAATGCACCACTCTAGTCCAACCACAGGTTTTACCAGTTGGTCCTCTAAGCAAGCTCACAACTACCAAAAACACTAGCTTTTGGGAAGAAGACGCAAGCTGCCTGAGCTGGCTGGACAAGCAAGACCCTAACACTGTAATTTACATCTCCTTTGGAAGCTGGGTCAGTCCCATTGGAGAAGCCAAGGTCAAAAGCTTGGCATTGACACTTGAAGCTTTGGGGAAGCCATTCATTTGGGTACTAGGGTCTTCATGGCGTGAAGGTCTACCAGTTGGGTACTTAGAAAAAGTGTCAAAGATAGGCAAGCTTGTGTCTTGGGCTCCACAGATGGAGGTCTTGAAGCACAAAGCTGTTGGATGCTATCTAACACATTGTGGTTGGAATTCAACAATGGAGGCCATTCAGTGCCAAAAGAGACTCTTGTGTTATCCTGTGGCTGGTGACCAGTTTGTGAACTGTGGCTACATCGTAAATGTGTGGAGAATTGGGGTGAGATTGGTTGGGTTTGGAGAGAAGGATGTTGAGCAAGGATTGAAGAGGGTGACGGAGGAGGATGAGATAGGAAATAGGTTGAGGGAGTTGCATGAGAGGACCATGGGGGAGGAGGCTAATTCTAGAGCTGTGTCTAATCTCACTGCCTTCATTGATCAGCTTAAGATGCTAACACTAGGGTATTCTTCTGATGGTATATATGACCATGATTTGTAACTTCTGTATTGTGGTAAATTTGTACATCCACTTCTTATACAATAGTGTTACTTATATTCATGAATGTAAAAATGCTTCCCCCATGTTTTGGCTTACTTGTCCTAACGTTAATGTGAACTTAGTAGTAAAATGACCAAATATACGAACAAAAGAAAGAAACTTGTATAAATACAACTCCAGTTACTCCAAAATGGGGTAACTAGCTAGGGTGCTCTTGTTTTGTTGACTTTGATAAATCTCTATGTGGAAGAATCACAAAAACATGTTGTCGATCCAACCTTTTGGCTTTTGGTGTAATCAAAATCGCTTTAAGAACTATGAGGTCAAAGTGCGAACGCCCTTACAAACCACTCATCTGTCTATGAAAATTCCTAAGTTCACATTAGGAATGAGTTGGTTGTTGACCAAACACAATATTGCATTACTGCTCATTCACCATGGTAAACAACCATTGTTGTTCCAATGGGTCGTTTCAAGATATGAGAATAGTTTACTGGTCTCAACTCTCAACACAACTAAATAATTTAAATTTAAATGATCGATTGATAATGAAAATTAATCTTTTTATTAAAAAAATAAAAGTTAAATGAAAAAATCGGGGATAATTGGCCACGAATCCATGGTATAGTGATGTCATTCAACAAAAACAAAGTGGCAGCCCCCAAAAAGATATCCATCGTCAAGTAGCTTATACTATTTGCAATTCATAGGGCTCCCTATTTTCCCTTCCTATCTCATTATTTTCCAAATTTTCCAAGATATCAAGTCAATCTGTCACACAAACATCACAGTGACCCTTTTTTTTAATTTTCTCCAATCACGATTACTTTTTTGATAATAATCAGTTTGCATATCTCGTAATTCATCCAATCTTGTCTGTATGGTTGCTGCTGCTGTCTTGGTGTTGCTGAGAAAAGCCGACAACGCAAAACCTTTCATTTTGGATCTTCCCAGTTTTGGTGTTTGGACAATCTTTCAGCTCAAGAAAAGCAACACCCTTAAGAGCTCATCAATGGAACACAAACAATTGCATTAAAGATTTCATCTTTACTAACTTGACTGATTTCCCACAACGTCAACTGAGTCTCAGGTTTCTTATTCGCTCCCTTCCCAATTAGTTTTCTATCTCCATAGTAAAAATTTCGACTTTTCAATTACTGTTGGTGTTGTTATTGTGATTGAGGTGATTCATCTGTAGACTAATTCTTGGTGTATTTGTATGAATTGGTCTGCTCCTTTCATATTGTAATTGTGTAGGTACAGAGAAATCTCTTGTTTTGTAGACTAATTTAACTATCTAAGAATTACCCATATAATGAGTTGGTGAAAGAATCAAACTTTTGATTTTATTTCTTATCCAAACAGAGAATAATTGAAGTTAAAATTGATTGATCACTAGTGTTAGGATAGATTTGGAGCTCCTAGCTTTGTGGGTACTTTTTCCTTGTTTCATTTTGGGATTTGTTGTGTTTAACTTGAATTTTAGTTGAGTGAGTTTATCGGATCAATCTGATACCGACATGTTTTGCAGTGGTGTTTGAGGTGTATTCTTTGTTGGGATAATATGAATGGAAACTACAGCAATGCTAGTGCAAGCTCAAGCTCGAGTTTGGATAGCAGCTCGCATGATACCGAGGATGATCAAGCCATTGCGACGATCTTGGCTGAAGAAGAGAAGCTGAAACTGGGTAATAGGCTGGGGAAGCGGCTCAGCCACTTGGATTCCATTCCAGTATGTTGTTCACTATGTCTTTAAAGTTTCGTCTTTTGTGATAAAAAAAAATTATACAAGTCTGCCACTTTAATGCACATTGTGTATATTTATAATGTATACACGGGGCTTATGTATGTATGAGAGGGATAGTTTTTAAGTGCTTTTGATGTGCAAAGAATATGATTGTTGAATAAATTGATTTTGGTAGTTTGGTTTTATGCGGAGTAAAAATTAGAATAAAAAAAGATATCTTCTTTGATTGTGTCGGAAAGCTTTCTTGGTTTTAATGTCTGTTTTCTCATTGGTTCACATTGTTTGCAGCACACTCCCCGGGTGAACGGTGAGATACCTGACGTGAGTGATGCTACCCAAGACCATAAGCGGCTTTCGGAAAGGTTGTAGTTCACTGAAACTTTCATTTATTTATTGCTTATTTGTCACTGTACTTTTCGATCATGGCTTTGCTATTCTCCATTGAGGACTTTGGTTGGGTAAATGTATCCAAGATCTAGCTCCTGCCGAGCTTCTGTCTGTATACTTGGGTGTGTACTGGATGTTAGGATAGCAAAAAAGTCAACTCAACATTTGGTATATAATTAGGAATGATGTTTTTTGATTGATGCAGGTTAGCTACATATGATCTATCAGAGCTGCAAATTGAGGGTGATGGAAATTGCCAGGTTTGATTCCAGACATATTTTTGTTTGCTTAATTTAAATAAACAGCTGAACAAAATAGAAGGGGCCTAGATTATAAGATTTGGTTAAAATGCTGCAGTTTCGAGCAATAGCGGATCAATTGTTTCGCAATGCAGATTACCATAAGCATGTAAGAAAGCAGGTTATAAAGCAGGTATGGCTGATCCTAAGCATCAGTTTTTCTTCTTCATATAAGCCCTTCTACCTGATAAGGGATTAGATTGATTGAAATTATTTTGATGTAATGGTGGATATGCAAATCCTTTTACATGGACTTTGTGGTAGGCATATGATCCTAGCACTAGGGTAGCCTTTATTTGCTTGTGTATGTCCTTTGGTTGTTCAATTTCAAATGAGCTGTGCTTTCGTATACACTTTATCTTCATTGTGAGCATTTACTTATCTAGTTGTCTCCCGTGTTTCAGTTAAAGTATAACAGGAAACTCTACGAAGCTTATGTCCCTATGAAGTACAAAAGTTACCTGAGGAAGATGAAAAAGTTAGAGACCTACTTTCATTTCCATTGAGTTTTACTCCCAAATATGAGACATTGTTGCGTATGTCTCTAATTGTCACATGAGCTAAACCTAACTCATTGTTTTTTATTTTCACAAAATTTGAATATGGCACTAGGAAAGGGGAGTGGGGAGATCATCTTACCCTACAGGCAGCTGCAGACCGAGTAAGTTTCTGCTCTACTCCTTCAGTTTTTATATGTTCTGATGTCAAATTGTGAAGACTCTTGCTTTCTTCATCACTTGAACCCTTATTCTGTGAAGTCATAGCTTGGTTGAACCATGTATTTGTTCCCTTGCATCTCAATGTAAAGTGAATTTATTTTAATCGTTAAAAGCAAGTATAGGGTGGATCAAAACCAATGAATTAAACATCAATAATCATTATAACTTGGTCACTCCTGTAAAACCACACTTGTGATCTGTTGTATTCTTGTCCCTTAATGGTTTTCATTCCATACATAGGTCTGCAAAAAAATTCATTGTTGTCTACTTTCCATGAAGTTAAAAAGTATCGTTCTGCAGAAATCATGTTCGAAGTCAATCTTTGTTACAGAATAAAAAAATGCATTTGTTTCTGTTTGTATTTGTGTATATCTGTTTATTCATGAATGGTTTTGTTCTTTCCCATTGTTTTGATATTTCCACAATGATTGTCTTCTAACGCCTTACGGTTTCATCTGTAGTTTGGAGCCAAAATTTGTTTAATCACCTCTTTTCGGGATACTTGCTATATTGAGATCCTTCCTAAAAATAGCACTCCTACCCGAGGTATATGAATATTATGCAAAATTTAGTGATTGTGCTATTGTACGTGCTTCAAATTTGACCTCCCATCTGTTATTTTGTCTTCAACAGAGCTTTGGCTGAGCTTTTGGAGTGAAGTGCATTATAACTCATTATATGCTACTGCAGGTGATGATCTAAACTGTTATTACCTGAGTCTTCTTTGCAATTTTGTTTCTCTTTGACATTCGGATTCATCAATGTGCAGATGTTCCCACAAAAACTCCCAGAAAGAAGCATTGGCTTTTCTAAACGAAACTAGCGAGTAGAAGAACATCGATGTAAATAATAATAGGAATTCAATTCATTTCTTTTATAGTTAATCCGTGTAAGCTGAGAGTTAGAAATCAGATATCTGTATATATTATGTAGGTTGCCTCTTAAAGGGTCCCTATAGCTTTTTCTATGGTTTCGTCTGTATAAGGTGCTAGTCTTGACAAAGTCAACATTGTAAAAACGGGATTTCCATTTCATCTGAAACTTACTACCTCTATGCGAGTTACATAGAGTTCGTTTGGTTAGCCTTTTCACGACTCGATGTAAATTTGCATCCTCGCTAAGTTCTTAATGGTACAGACTATGAACACACTTGTATCGGCTCTTCAAGCATGTAAGACTTGTTAATCAATCGATGGTACAAAATCTCAATGAGACCTGAAACTTGCAAAACTTGCCTAAACCTTCACCTTCTCACAGAAAGTAAAATTTCCGCGGTTAAATTAAAAAGTAAACCCCGGACGTACGTCACAACAACACCCAAAATACGTACAAGGGACCAATGACAACCGTTGGCACAAGACTTACCAGCGTCTACCAGAGCACCACGCGTACAATACGCCACGTGTCAACCCTCCAATGGCCAGAACTGTTCTTCACTTGCCACGTAAGCATTCCTCGTAAGCTTCCCTTTTTGCTTCGTCGTCAAATCTCGAAACTTTCTTAAAACCAAAATCTTCTGGAGAATGCGATCTGCGCATTACTACTGGTCAGTCTCTCTCTCTCTCTCATTAAATTTCATCTCGCTGTTTTCAATTCTCGATCACTCTGTTCGATTTTGTATTAGTATCTCCGAGAAAATGTGAACGTCACTGTAAAAACCAACCGCTGCTGAAGATTATTTTTCAATTTATTTTTCCGTATTTTGAATTGAAATCTGTAGAGGCAGCTATCGCTCGAGCTCAAAAGAGAAGGTCTGAATTCTAGTATTCTTTTTTGCCATTTTTTTGTGGTTGTTCAGACGAACCTGAAGTCCCAGGGTTTAGTGAGGCATTCTAGGATGACATCGATCTTATTCAAGCTAGGTTTGTGTTTATCGGTGCTATGCGTTGTGATTTCGCCGGCGCAATCTGCGGTTATGAGCATAGATCTAGGCTCCGAGTGGCTCAAAGTCGCCGTAGTGAACCTTAAACGCGGCCAGACTCCGATTTCGGTGGCCATAAACGAAATGTCCAAGCGGAAATCCCCGGTCTTGGTTGCGTTTCACTCCGGTGACCGCCTTATGGGCGAGGAAGCGGCCGGATTGGTAGCTAGGTACCCGGAGAAAGTGTATTCTCAGGCGAGGGAGTTGATTGGGAAGCCTTACGGTCATGGAAAGAGCCTTTTGGATTCGTTGTACTTGCCGTTTCAGGTTACGGAAGATTCTAGGGGGACTGTGAGCTTCAAGATTGATGACGAGGTCACTACTTACTCGGCGGAGGAGCTGGTGGCTATGATCTTGGGTTATGCAGCTGATTTAGCAAAGTTTCATTCAAAAGTAGTAGTGAAGGATGCTGTGATTACAGTACCTCCATACTTTGGACAAGCTGAGCGAAAGGGACTAGTTCGGGCCGCTCAGTTGGCTGGGATTAATGTTCTTTCTTTGATAAATGAGCATTCTGGTGCTGCATTGCAGTATGGAATTGATAAGGATTTCTCAAACGCGTCAAGGCATGTCATTTTCTACGATATGGGCACCAGCAGTACTTATGCAACACTTGTATATTATTCGGCTTATTATACCAAGGAATTTGGGAAGACTGTGTCAGTCAATCAGTTTCAGGTAACTTTCTGTCCTTTTTGAATTATGTTTCAAAATGTAATAGTTTGACCTCATGCATTGGGTCTGGATGGTGTAATACTTCCCATTTAAACATGGTAGACTTTATCTTAAAATTCCACCTTGTGTTGAACTTGAAGGAAGGAAAATACTAACATAATATGATGAGAAGACCCAAGTACTTGCATATGTTCTGTTACCTTAGGAAGTATAGATCCTCACGTCATATCTGAGCCATTTATTACTATTTCTATGATATATTAAGAAAATTCTGTGAAACGCTCCAAGCAGCTATGTCCTCTTTCTTCACACTGTTCCTCTCAAAGTCGGTGTATATGGATTTCTCAGCAGTCTAAGCTACCTACTCATATTTTGTTTTGTTCAGGTCAAGGATGTGAGATGGAACCCGGAACTAGGGGGTCAGACTCTGGAACTAAGGTTGGTTGAGCATTTTGCAGATGAGTTCAATAAACAAGTGGGTAATGGTATTGATGTGAGAAAGTCTCCAAAAGCAATGGCTAAATTGAAGAAACAGGTTAAGCGCACTAAAGAAATTCTAAGTGCAAACACAATGGCGCCAATATCCATTGAATCCCTGTATGATGATCGGGACTTCAGGTTGGTGGAATTTATAAGGGATCCTTTATGTCTTATCGTCATTGTATACTCTTGTTAGTTAAGTTAGTGGAACAAGTGGGGTGAAGAGAGGTTATTCATGCTTTGGATTGGTGTCTAGTGTTATAGTTTCATTTTGCTTCTCTTGATAACTGAGAAATCGGGTATTCTTAAATATTTAAAGTTATATCTGTTCACACTGACTTGTATTTTGGCCATGTAGTTGTTTGAGGTGATATCTTTCTAAAGTATTTTCGCATGACATTTGCTTCCCTTATAGGAGCACCATAACTCGCGAAAAGTTTGAGGAGCTCTGCGAAGATCTATGGGAGAAAGCGCTTATACCTGTTAAAGAAGTGCTTAAGAACTCAGGTTTGAAGGTGGATGAGTTATATGCAGTGGAGCTAATAGGAGGTGCTACCAGAGTGCCAAAGCTGCAGGTCTGAACTGTCTTCCTTTGCATATTCTCTGTAGGATCATGCTGTTCCTTTTTTACTGCACTCCTAAGTGTAGTTGGTTTCTTCCCTAATGTTGAAGAACCCTCATAGCAAGCTTAAATTTCTAGCACGGTGTTCCTTGGTACCATTTATTCTCTAGTTACAGTTTTTGTGCCTGTGAACTGTGATTTTTTCTTTGAGATGTTTGTTACCTTATTCTCTCTCGCTCACAGTAACAGCAAATTACCTTTGAATTGTGTCCTGCATCACTCTGATGTATGTTCTTGTGCTGCATCAAACTACTGGATATTTTAGAAAGAATATTTATGAGAAAAAGCTTCCTATTTATTTGACGACAGGCTAAGCTTCAGGAGTTTCTTGGAAGGAAAGAGTTGGATCGACATCTGGATGCTGATGAAGCCATAGTTCTTGGTGCAGCTTTGCATGCAGCTAATTTAAGTGATGGAATCAAACTGAACCGAAAGTTAGGAATGGTTGATGGTTCATCCTATGGATTTGTCCTCGAGTTAGATGGCCCTGATCTTATGAAAGATGAAAGCACTAGACAGTTGCTTGTACCACGAATGAAGAAACTCCCAAGCAAGGTGAGTTACAATAAATGAGATGACAAATTCATCATTGAAGGTTAATTTTCACTTGGTATTTTTTTGATCAACTGCTTCTCTTTATATGGTAGATGTTCAGATCCTTTATCCATAACAAAGACTTTGAGGTTTCACTAGCGTATGAGAGTGAAGATCTTCTACCTCCCGGTGCCACCTCCCCTATATTTGCCAAGTATGCTGTGTCTGGATTGACAGATGCAAGTGAAAAGTAAGATCTTTTATGTTATTTTATAATTTCACATTTTAAGAAGTCTGATTTATGTTGCAATGTCTATGAGCAGTGACACCTAGTATCCACTGCTACTTTCAGATAACTGACCTGATTATATTCCTGTCTTTTCACTTAGGTATGCATCACGGAATCTGTCTTCCCCAATCAAAGCTAGTCTGCACTTCTCTTTGAGTAGAAGTGGCATTTTGTCATTTGATCGCGCAGATGCTGTAATTGAAATAACAGAATGGGTAGAAGTGCCTAAGAAGAATCTTACAGTAGACAATTCAACAAATGTTTTCCTAAACATTTCGAGTGAAACTGGTGCTCAGAACTCTTCAACAGAAAGTAATGACAAGTTGAATACTGATGGAGGAAGCAGTAACTCTAATCCAGAAGCACAAGGTAGCACAGAGCTTGGTATTGAAAAGAAGCTGAAGAAACGGAACTTCAGAGTTCAACTGAAGGTATAAACAAGTTAATTACCTAATGGATTTTGTTTCTGGCAGGGTATCATTGACTTTTGTTATTTGAACATCTTTTTTATATATATATTTCAGATTGTTGAGATGACGGTTGGACCTGCATCAGCTCCTTCAAAAGAATCTCTTGCTCAAGCCAAACGTAAATTAGAAGACTTGAACAAGAAGGATGCGGATCGAAGGAGAACTGCAGAACTGAAAAACAACCTGGAAAGTTACATATATGCTACTAAGGAAAAGGTGCACCAACAGTTTTGTGATTCAACTCTGTTCTTTTCTGCATATCATTAATTTATTTTTATCTATTATCAAGAGAATCTGTTGTGTCAACCAAAACAGAAATTATTTACTATATAAACCTTCAAATATAAAAAAATCTTTCTACACGATTAAGTATTTAGGGTTAAATATGTAAAGTGAATAGAATTAAAAAAATCAATAATCTCTTTGTCCACTCCAATAACCACTTCTCTGCACTAATTGCACTTTCAACTTCTCCGCAAAAAGCATATTCACCACTCGGTATTTACATATTTTTTTTCTTTCATGTTTTTCAACATTGTGCACCGACATCTTGTGTGTTGAGCATTTAATTTTTGTTAATCCAAGAGGACTCTGCCACTGTTATTTATTACATATTATGTGCTCAGATATTTCAATATGTCACTAAGTTCACTGTACTCTTCTTGTTCAACCGTTTGCTCTCCTGGAAACTATATAGTAGTTATTTGATTTTCTTGTTCGGTTTGTATAGTATGCATTTGAGGATATTGTGGTTATTTCTTTCTGTATATCTGCTGTTATATTTTCTTCTTGATTAGGGTTTGATAGATGAAAATGTTGTTGTTTTATTCTACTTCTCTGTACAAATGGTCATAACAATACGTATACAAACTGTCCAGCTTGAAACATCCGAGGAATTTGAAAAGATTTCAACTAGCGAGGAACGCCAATCCTTTATTGGAAAGCTCGATGAGGTGCAAGAGTGGCTGTACACTGATGGTGAAGATGCCACTGCTGCGGAGTTTCAGGAACGCCTAGATTCACTAAAAGCTATTGGTGATCCAATATTCTTGAGGTATATTTCATTTAATTTATGTCAACTGAAGTAAATCATTGGCCAATTATAATGCAATGTTTCTGATATGACTCTCGGCAACAGATTTAAGGAGCTCTCTGCAAGGCCTGAAGCTGTGAAGCACGCCCAAAAATACCTCGTTGAGCTGCAACAGGTATTTCATATGATTTTATTGGGGCCAAGCAATGGCTAGTGAGAAATACTAAAATAATAAGCATTAGATAATTTGTCATCACGTGATTAGATCAGAAATAAATATACAGAACCAAATAGGTTCTTTATTTTCTTGAATCTGTCTGTTTGCAAGAACCCTACATTTTTTCTGTCTTTTGCGTGTGAAAGATGGTAGTACGACATTAATCACCACCACTCAATATCGGAAAAGCTCTCATACTGTAATTTTTAGAGCTTATAGTGGAACTGTTTCTTTATGGCCTTTTTGAACTATGAGATGCAACCATTAATCATTCCCATTTGATTCTGTGCAGATTGTGAAAAGCTGGGAGTCGAACAAGTCTTGGCTTCCAAAAGATCGAATTACTGAGGTACTCGATAGACATAAAACCTAGATCGAACTCTTAATACTTGTAAATAGTTGTGAAATGCATTGCCTTTGATGCCTAAGTGCTGGATGTGTTTCTCTAGGTTTTGAGTAATGCTGACAAGTTGAAGACTTGGTTGAATGAGAAGGAGGCTGAACAAAAGAAGTAAGTTTGGCTATGCTGTATTTATTTCTCCCAATATTTCATGTGTTTATGTGAACTATGTCCATATAACAATGTAGATATAGGATGTACGGATTTGGTTCGAGTTCAATATATTATATTGTGGAGCTATGTAGTAAAGGAAAACAAGAGAATCCATACTGAAATGGAAATGAAAAAAAGTATCCTGTTGAACAGAACTGGGGAAACTGGGAGTCTCCTTTTAGAATAGGTTATTGTCGAAAGATTCTCCGGAAGGTTTACTTATTCCCTATTTCAGGGGACTATTAATTCCTTGTGGTTGCACTTAATTTCCCCTTTTTGTTGCTTTGATAGTTGATCATTTTCTTTTTCTTCATGACTTTGGCTCTACCTTTGCTCTATTTAAAGGATGTCTTTCTCAATTATGGAATTATGATATAGTGTAGGTGCAGAATTATGCTATTCTGCTAGATTAGTTGAATTTCACACTAATGAAATTGAGGCTGTTTCCTAAATGGTTTTTCTTTAAGGACTCCTGCATTTAAAACTCTGGCATTCACATCTGATGATGTGTACTCGAAGGTGTTTGATCTTGAAGAAGAGGTACAATTGCAATTCTGTTTATGGATTAAAAAAGTGACCTGTTACATACAGGTTTCTGTATTTTAATAACTATATATATAATCCAAACTGACTAATAAACTATTATTAAACTGTTATTTAGGTTGCCAGCGTTAACAGAATCCCCAAGCCAAAGCCTAAGGTTGAGAAACCAGCGAGCAATGAAACGGAGAACACTGAGAAAAAAGCTGAAGACTCGAATAGAACTTCCGAAAGTTCCCCACAAGACGACAACTCTGCAAAGGAACCGAAGAGCCACGATGAGCTATGATCTAACTTCACTGACATGTTCACTTGCACTATTTATCATCTGCCTCCCCTGCCATCATCGTGGATTGGCATCTCTAGGAGAGAGAGAAATGTGCCTGCATATTTTGGACAGTAGAAAAAAGAGCAGTCCATCTCCAGTTGGGTGCTTATAGTTGTTAGTTCAAGGACATCTCTCCTAGTTATTTATACCATCATCGTATACGAACATTACAAGAGGCATTTATGGTTTCATCGATTTGCCTCGTTAAAAGTTCAGCAGAGAAACTGATAGGGATTTTGCAGTTAGGAAAGATGTAGTTGCTACCATGATATAGTACCTTTTTTCTTCCCCATCTAGTTTTTTCTCAACCTTTGCAGAAGAGAAAGTAAGAACCCAAAACGACCATGAAACCTTGGTAAATTTTCACCAGAATTACAGTACGACTGTAGAGCATATTAATAAGGAACTGTCAAAATTGACTAGGGCTGGGCACCAATTTCACAAATTTTGAACCCAATCCCGTGCTAATCTTGCAAGGAATAGAACGGAATGAAAATTAAATTTTTCACTATTCTGTCCCGTCTCGACTCATCCCTATATTTAAGGATGGGATCAGATTTTGATTTTAAAATCTCGATAGATCCGTACCGTTCCGCATAATATATTTTGTCTATTATCATTGTTTTAATAAAAGTTGATATATTAATTTATCAAACAATTAACAATATTCAACAAAGAAAAAATTACTCTACAACGATCAAAGTATAACATTACTTTGTAATATGAACTAAATGTATCAATTAAACATGATTTAAAATTGCTTATAGTTTTATTGCTTTTAATTAAACATTAAGTAAAACAGTGTTACTTATTTACTTTGTGTAGTTATAGATTTCTAGGTTTTATCACACTATGTTTATCTTATATTGAGTCTGAAATTTGGTTTGTCCTTTTTCATTTGGATTTTTGTTGTTAAATACTCTATTAAATGTTCATTTTAAATTGGGCTCGAAATTGGACACGTTCTGACCCATCTTATCCCATCTCATTCGAGTTTCGGAACAATCAAGACTCATGTAATGTGATTGAAGCAACAACAGCAACATTTTCCTCTTCTCCTCCTTCAGAATCTGAAGAAGGATTTGAGTCACTGTCACTCCAAGTAGCTTTTAAGCACTTTGTGAGATTTGTTTTTTCTGTTTGCACAGTCAACAGCTTTGTGTCCCACACCATCGCACTCAAAATACCAGTTGTCTTGTTATGAAAAATCTTTGCTTCTAAGAGGCGTGGAACTAGACCCTTTGAGAAATTTTGATTTGAATTGGAGGAATTCTTTTTTTGAAGTCTTGAGATATTTTTCAAACTATTTGGTCATAAAAGCAATTTCCTCAAGACTATAATCAATCTTTTTAGACACTTTGTCCTCTTCGGTTTTGACAGTGCTAAAAGCTATGGACTTTTCTTTCCTAATTGGTCTTTTCTTAACAATTTCATAGGTCTTTAGATTACCAACTAACTCATCTAGAGGATAGGTGTCTAGATCATGAGTTTCATCAATGACATCCATTTTTGAATCGAAGAAGGAGGGCAAAACACAAAAAAATCGTCTAAATATCTTCTTATCTTCTATTGGTCTTCCTAAACTACGACACTGATTAGTAATGCTAAGGACATATCCATAGAAGTCATCAATTGATTCATTCTCACTCATGGACAAACCTTCAAACTCAAAATCGAGTCTTTGAAGTTTTTGTGTCTTGACTCCATAACTACCCTCATGAGTTATAACGAGTGCATCCCAAGCATCTTTTGCAGTTGGACAGTGAATAATTCTCTGTCATTCTCTTTCAGAAAGAGCATTATAGAGGTTGCCTAGAGCTTTGATATTTGCCCTAGCAAGAGATTTTTCCTATGTAGTCCATTTGGACTTGGCTTTCTGAATGAGGACAGCAGAGCCTTCTACTCTCGGGAGTGTATGAGGATCCTAACCTTCTTCTACTGTTGTTCAGCATAAACCATCATCTTGGTATGCTAGAAAAACAATCATCATAACCTTCCATTGAGAAAAATCATTCCCATCAAATAAAGGGGGAACATTCATGGAGCTTGCGCCATTTTCACACTCCATCTTTGGTCCTTAGAGGAACTCACCAGCAAGAGCTAGTGGGGGGGGGGGGGGGGAATAGGGACTTTGTAAGTTTTTCGCTTTAAATTGTTTCATCAAGGATAGATAGCTAGAGATGAACTATCCTGATTAACAATTGTACAAAGTGTAAAGCATAAAAGTAAAGCGATAAATAAAAACAAACACAAGGATGTTTTTCTTTAACGCTGAAACCCTACAACCATGGAGAAAAATTGCGTGCCATTAACTCTTAAGAGACAAACATTTCCAATAAGTAACAACACTCCTTACAAGACTTTAGTATTATGAGGTTACATAAAGCTACGCTATCCTAACTAGTCTCTCTATTAGTCTAATAGAACTACACTCTCTTGCTTAAGTGTTTACACATGAAAGATCAAAGCTAACACTATGACACTACCACATTTAGTACCATTGCCGGCGATTTTTTAAAAAACAAGGCCGGCGACCGGGAAAGTCGCCGGCAATGCTCACCGAAATTTCGCCGGCAATGGTTGAGCAATCATCGCCGGCGACCTATTCCGTCGCCGGCAATGATTTTTTACATTTCCGGCAATTTTTGGCCGGAATTTCGCCGGCAATACCTCTTATATCAGATGCAAATCGCAGCAGCTCATTCATTTGGATTGAAAAAAATCCGGTGAAATCGAAAGAAGAAAAACGCTCTGAAATCCTTGGGTATTGTCAAAAGGCGTCAAAAACCCGCTCGGGAATTGAAGCTATATACGTACGTAGCTATATATAGGTACGTATATACGTATGTCTATATATGTGTGTTGATTTAATTAGATCGATATATATATATATATATATATGCATGTGTTCATTTAGAGTTGAGATATCGATTATTGGTTTGATACGCAAATAGAGTGGATATATTATTGATTTCGAGTGATTGACTGTTGATTTTGAGTGAATTTGAGATTATTTCGATGAAAATATGTTAATTTGTGTATATATATATATATGGATATAAAATGATTTTGTGAATATTAATTGTTAATATGTCTATATATATACAGGCATGTTAATTTGTAATTGTGAATTGTTGGTATATATATATTTTAATTTATATATATATTAATTAATCGGATGAATTCGAATGTAATTAATGATGATTTATTAATTAATTAGTAGTGAATGTGTGTATATATATAACTATTTACAGTACGTAATATTGTTAGAATTTTCAGGATGGATAAGAGTTGGATGAGCCTCGAAAGATGGGATGTGAGATATCACCAGGGAATTAGGAGTTTTGTGAATTTTGTGAAGGCTAATTGTGGAGACACTACACTTCATTATTGCCCGTGTAAAGAATGTAAGTGTCGCAGCGATCGATTTCGTTTTCCCATTGATAAAGTCCAGAAGCACCTGAGTAAATACGGGTTTTGGGATAAGTACACTTGTTGGATTTATCACGGTGAAACATCGTTAGCGGGTCCGCATGATCATGGACAATTTGGTGAGAGGGCCAGTCCATGCTATGATCATGGACATTTTGCTGAGAGGGGCAGTCCATCCTATGATCCAACATCGATGTTAATCAATGATATGTTTCCTCATGAGAGCGGTGTATTTGCTGATCAAGCACCAAATGTCCCTCCCGTCGTGCAGGGTTTCCCCCATATTGAGCCAGTCGAGCCATTACCTGGAGCTCATGTCAACACAAGCGGTATGGACAAGTACAACAACCAGATTGCATTGCAAAAGACTCCGTTGTACGACGGTTGTAGTAAGACTGTTCTTGAAAGTGTCATGGGAGTGATGCAGCTCAAAATGGAGAACAAAATGTCTGTCAAAGCTGTTGATTCTTGGCTGAAGTGGATTGCTTCGCTACTGCCACCCGGTCATCGTCTTCCTACCACTCATCATAAGGTGCAACGTATTCTGAAAGGTCTTGGGCTTTCCTACATCAAAATCCATGCATGCAGATATGATTGTATTCTCTTCTGGGGAAAAGATCTTGAAGACCTTGAAGCCTGTCCGGTATGTTTTACAGAAAGGTATAAGTTGACTCCTGCAGGCAACAAGAAAGCTGTGAAGATACTTCGATATTTCCCACTTATTGATAGGCTGGAGCGGCTGTTCATGTGTGCTTTCACGGCTGAAGCTATGAGATGGTGGGCTGAGAGGAATTTTCCTGACGATGACACCCTTATACACCCTTCCGACGGAGAGGCTTGGAAGCACATGGTCAGGGAGTTTGATCATTTTGCAGCAGAGGTCCGAAGTGTTTGGCTAGGGCTCTCATCTGACGGATTCAACCCTTTTGGCAACATGAGTCTTCAATACAGTATATGGCCAGTTATTTTGGTACCGTACAACCTTCCACCATGGATGTGCATGAAGAAGGAATACAATATGCTCACTCTGTTAATTCCGGGCCCGGGTTATCCAGGAAAGTGTCTCGATGTGTATTTGAGGCCTTTGATTGAGGAGCTTAAGTACCTGAGTGAGTGTGGTCACCCCACTTATGATAGGTTCAAAAATATGATGTTCTAGATGCATGCCATGCTTGTTGGCACCATTAGTGATTTTCCTGCCCGCGGTATGTTGTCGGGCAACGTAACCAAGGGTTACAGGGCTTGTTCAGAGTGCATGACGGTTGATTGTTGCAGTCCTCATTGCAGTAAAATTGTTCAGATGCGTCACCGTTGTTGGCTTCCATATGATCACCCATTTAGACAGGATCCAGACGCGTTTGATGGGACTGTGGAAACAGGTGTGGCATCCAGGCGATGGACAGGGGATGAAATTTTGGAAGTGTTGAATGAATATGATTTTGGCCAGCTGAGCAATCATCCTGAGATAGTGGCGTCAATTCTAGACAAGCCCGAAATGTATAAGTTTTGGACACACAAGAGCATATTCTGGGAACTCCCCTACTGGCCCAGGTTGCCTATCAGACACTACCTAGACGTCATGCACATAGAGAAGAATGTGTGTGAAAGTGTGGTGGACACAGTTCTTAACTTGGAGGGGAAAAAAAAGACATCTCTAAGGCACGCATTGATCTGAAAGCTATGGGACTGCGGAAACATTTGTGGTTAAGAGATGGTAAGAGAAAAATGCCGCAAGCTCCTTACACCGTCAAGCCGAAGCATAAGCATGAAATTTTTCGGTGGCTGAGTAATGTCAGGTATATATTCTTATGGCTATGCAAGAAATTGGCCTTAAATTTTTACTTATATATGGTTATATGCGAGAAATATAATTGTTGCCTATGACTATATATATATATGCAGGTATCCTTATGGCTATGCAGGAAATATAAGCAGGTGTGTTAACTTCTGGGACAATAAGATGTACGGATTAAAGAGTCATGACTGCCATGTACTGCTTCAACGCCTTTTCCCTATTTTCATTCGAGGGTACCTGCCCAAAGGGGTGGTGGAGCCGTTGGCGGCCTTGTCAAGATTTTTTCAGAAGTTATGCACCATGGAAGTTAAAAAATCAGATCTCGGGGAGATGCAAGATGACATCATTTTTATCATGTGCAAGCTTGAGAGGATATTTCCCCCAAATTTTTTCGACATCATGCCTCACCTGATGATCCATCTTCCCGAGCAATTGTTGCTTACCGGTCCGGTACACTACACTTGGATGTATCCCATGGAAAGGTACAAATGATTCATACATTTGGTTTTTATATGTAAATTCTTAATTTTTAAGTATCATAACATGCAGTTGTTAACTTGTAGACAATTGGGAGCCTACAAGGACTATGTGAAGAATAAATCTGCACCTGAAGGGTGTATCGTTGAAGCATATATTGTGCACGAGTGTGTAATGTACACCAACGTGTATTTTGGGAGCGCTTGAGGACCCCCAACAACAGATGCCCATAGATGAACCCCAGTTCAACATTTATATCATCTTCAATGACGTGGTAGTACAGGGAAGCTTGCCAAAGTCGTACAAGTTGGATGGAAATGAGGTAGCCATTGCCCACTGGTCGGTACTGATTAACTGTCCAGAAGTACAATATTGGAAAAACTATCATCTTCACTGCCCTGCTATTGCCGGAAATGTTGATTACCACAACAGGACGTTTGCAAACTACTTTGGTCAATGGGTAATGGTATATGTGTATATGTCTATTTTTTATATATATATATCCTTATATAGCATGTGTGTACGTACGTGGTTTTGTGGTTTCTATGTTCATAATTTCTTGTGTGGTTTCTTATCGTTTTCAGATGAACCATGTAGCAAATGATGGTTGCCCAGAGTGGTCAAACGAATTGAGGGTCCTGGCGATGAAACCGATAGCTTCAAAAGTTTACTCGATGTGTCAAGTCAATGGCGTGAAATTTATATATGAAAATCGAGACGACCGACTAAAAACACAGAATTGTGGGGTGATGGTCCATAGTGGGCAGAATGGCGTTGACTATTACGGTGTCCTTCATTCAGTTGTTGAACTAATTTATGGGAACCACATGAAAGTGCATTTGTTCAAGTGTAGATGGTTTGATACTAGCCCGGAGAACACAAGGACCGATCAGTACAGAACATTTTTGGTGAATACTACTACAAGCTGGTATAAAGAAGACCCTTTCGTTCTCGCCTCATCAGTAAAACAAGTGTTTTACCTTGACGATCTTCTGAACAAAGTCCCGTGGAAGGTGGTTAACCATGTTGCTCATAAAAACATATACAGTGCTGCCACACTTGGTGAGACCGCAGATGATGAAGAAGTTACTGTATACCAAGAGCCGAATGCTAGTCCTCCCCTCACCTCCGTTGCCAGAAATTCTAGTCGAGCTCGACCATGGCAGGTGCAAGCTCACTCTCTCTCCCTCTCTCTCTCTCTCAATTTTAATTTTATTTTTATGCATTTTAATTAACTTGATTAATTAATTTTTGATAATTTAAGGTGATGTATATATATATGTGATGTATGTATGTGGAAAATATTTGGAAAATTTAATTAAGGTGATGTATATATGTGATGTATATATGTGGAAAATTTAATTAAGATGATGTATATGGTGATGTATATATATATGTGGAAAATTTAATTAAGGTGATGTATATATGTATATATGTGATGTATATAATTAAGTTTTGATAATTTTTGATAATTTAAGGTGATGTATATATGTGGAAAATATTTAGGTAATTTAAGGGGATTTGGGTGGATTAATTGATATATATATATGGTTCATAATTATAATTTAAGGGGGTTTTGCGGCAAATTGGCTTGGAGGCATCAAACGGAGAGGGACTAGAAATAGTGGAGGGAGCAGTAGTCAAGCTTCCTCAGCCGCAGTCAGCAACACGCGCAGTGGGCAAATTATGAATGCTCGCACACAAATGTTGCTAGCTGCGCGAGGAGAGGAGGAAGCTGCACGATCCGGATCCGTGCAACCCCCAGTCCAGCCTCGAGCCTCAGTCAGTAGACGCTCAGTCAGCAGACCCACAGACGAGCGACAGTCAACGGGGGCATCAGAAACTCCCTCCATCCGAATGCCCCCTATTGGCCCGGTGCCTACTCCCGTTTCACGGAAATCATCTGAGGCAGATGGTGCTGGCGCCTTATGGTTCAGGCCTCGTCTATCTTCGCCGTCCGGTCTCTTCCTGCCCGACGAGATTCCTGTGATCCCTGAATTCGATGATAGGGGGAGGCCTATTTATATTGAAGGACGGCCGGAGTTCCTGAGCGTGGAGGAAGCGTACAACTTCATCTCGTTCGACCCCGTGTATCTTTGGAGTGCGAGGTGCACCAACCAGCAAACAGACGATGCAGGTAAATTTTATTTAACAAGATTGATTACTTAATTATTACTTAAGACTTACGATAGGTTCAATTAATGATATCAATTTTTTGACATTGTATTATTAGGCAATTTCGTTAATGGCACTGGAAAACGGAGAGGGGCTAGAGGCACCTGCACCGGGAAGAAACTTGAGCAGGCCACCGGGGGAAGGAAAACGTTCATTAGGGCCAATGAGCATGGTGAGGTGATCGAGTCATTTGACACCACGCGAAAGTATGCCAGTATGGCCGGGGCCGTCGTGCGAGACAAGGTCCCAATGCTTTGGCCAGATTGGGAATCTGTGCCTATCTACGTGAAGATGCAAGTGCATAATGCACTGAGTGTGAGTTAAATCCTATTTTCATTACGTAAATTTTACATTTATTAATTAAGTCCGAATAAATATATAATTTTACCGTTTATATATTCATCTTGCAGGTGTGGTTTGACGTGGATGAATGCCTTATTCACACGTGGGTAGAGCGTCAACTACATATCAGGTGATGTGATTCGAGTTATTTGAGTATCTATCGAGTTAGATTTTTGTTTATCAACTGTTTTAATATCTCTAACTTATTTTTTCTGGTGTTAATATAGGTATAAAGAGTGAAAGAACGAGCTTTCCAAACATTACACACAGTACAAGGAGCTAAGCCGAGGTTCTACCCCTAGCGAATTCCGGTTTAGGGAGTACGAGTGGCTGTGGCTGGTAGCCCACTTCGAGCACTCCAAAGCGAAGGTATGCATCCTGAATATATCTTACAACCCTAATGTATCGTATCACATTGAAATAGTTAGTTACTAATTTTTTTACATATGTTTATCAAACAAGGCGATTTCCAAGACGAATCGGGAGAATAGATTGAAAAACACCAAGGCCCATCATGCAGGTTCACTCAACTATTTGGGTTGGTCGAGTAAGGCGCAGCAACAACAAGAAGTCAACCCGTTGGTGTTTATTCATCAGAAGTTCTATCCGCAGTGCCCTGAAGAAGCGGTAAGTCTTTCGCCTCTGTATTTTGTACTTCACATATGCATGTGTTAATAAAACTATTTTTCGATATTAATTTATTTTGTTAAATAATACGTTATTCATATTCGCTTTTCAATTAGGCGAGAGTGGAGGAGGCGGCCACAGAAGTTACCATGAATATAGCTCGGAACAACCATCCTGACTGCTCGGAGGAAGAAGTGACCTAGTATGCCTCTCAGATCGATCCGCTTGATCGCCCTATAGCGGCTCAGATCATGGCAAAAGCGTGCGGGACTGGAAAGAATACCTACTACTGCAGGGGAATGAGCTCGGCGGGCGAAGGAGTATTGAAGAACACTTCAGAATACTCTACCGGGTCAAGAACTTCAACTTCTAGTCGTAACCTAGCAGCGGAGCTTCAGAGGACGCAGAGGGAGTTGGAGGAGCAAATGAGGCAGATGTAGGAGATGAGGCAGATGGCCGAGCAGCAGGCAGTCAAAGATGCCGAGTACCGAGGGATGATCGAGCAACACCGACTCATGGTCCAGCAGCAGACACAAATGTTCACATGGACGCAGACGATGTACGTGGCTCAGACTACTGGACAACCGCTCCCCACACCTCCCCTGGTCCCTGTGTTCCACAATTATCCACCACCGCAGCAGTCACCGCCACAGCAAGACCAGGGTAGCCACCGGAGTTCAAATGAATACATGGATTTCTTCGACCCTGACCCGAGAGTTCATCGACCCTGACGTGTAGTTGTAGTTTATTTTCGTATTGTTGCTATTTGTACTGTATGTTGGTGCATTATGTGTGTACTGTTGAACTTGTATTTGTACGGTTTATGTTTTTCAATGCAGGTTCTGGAATTGGGCCCAATCCAGAACCGGCTTTTTTTTGACAAATTTCTCCAACCATTGCCGGCGACTTGGACCAAAGTCGACGGCAATGGCCCTCATTTTCCGGCCATGGCGGAGCAATCATTGCCGGCGACTCAAGTCGCCGGAAATGTTCAATCATCACTGGCGACTCAAGTCGCCGGCAATGATGAAGGACATTACCGGCGACTTGAAAAATAAGTCGCCGGTAATGCTTTCACCGGCGGCCAATTTCCGGCGAGAGCATTACCGGTAATGTCATTTCCGGCGGAAAAAAAAACAAGGCCGACGACTTTCAATGGTACTTAATGTGGTAGTGTGAACTTAGCCGACTCTTCAATTAATCTCTTTGTGTGTAGCTTTCCGGGTTACTCCACTACCATACCGATCTCATGATATGCATAATGGAAGTGAATGTAATGAAAGAAGTTGTGAGAACACTCTAAGACTTACATGCAAGGGGAAGAGAAAGCTTAGAGAAAACCTTCACAACAAATCACTCGAGAAGCTTTTAAACAACCAAGTTGTGAAGAGAGATTTTCTCTCATTTTATAGCTGAAGGCCTGAAGTGGTCAGCTACAAAGCAGCCACATAGACGGAAACATGCTTGTTTTGGAAACTTGTGTTTTGGCCAAAAGGATAGGACAAAACAATATTTTCACATAATAAGCTTAAAATTTAAAGCCAAGACAAAAAGTTTTTCTCAACTTACTCTAAATAGAGATTTGCATATGAAAGAGTAAAAACCATTTTCCCAAAAAGTTAAGATGCGAGCCAACTTTTCGAACTTTGTTCCAAGGAACCATGCTAGTATCTCACACGAAAATCAAGACAACAAGTCACGGGTTGCCAATGGAACCTTCATGAATCAAACGACAACTTGAGAACCAAGTCAAGACCCATTCTATCCCTTTAAGATTCTTTAAGTCTAACGACTTATTGAAAATCTGCCCAAGCACAATATTTGGAAAGGGACAGAGAACTCAGGATACAGTAGGAACCAACTATCCTAGATGTGATGCTTATGCATGATATACCTGAATGTCACATGAGATCAATAGGTTACTTCAGTTTGATCTTCAATACTTATCCCTTAGTTCATTGTGTTTTGTTTAAACAGGGATTGCTAATATAGCATATACCTACAATCTCCCCCTTTAGCATTTCTTAACAAAACACATTTTATGTAATCAGATCATAGATTAGTTTGAGCACAGTCCTTGCACATTCTTTCAAAAATATCAAGTGAAGATAGATAAACACATAACATAAGATTAATTAATAGAGAAAAGTTCTTGGATACAAACTAAGGCAGAAATCCCAATCTAAGCATAGATTTAACAAAAACCTAGCAGCAAAAGATTGTCAGCAGTGTGAAGAACATGTCCAAGGTTCTCCCCCTTTTTGTCAAGGAATGACCAAAGGGATATGAAAACCACAAAAAGAGATCAGGATAGATAGTACACATAATATCCTAAGAACAACAGAGACATAAGCGACAATAAAACCAACAGGATAGATAGAAACTACTCCGAGAGCTCAACAGGATCATCATCTTCCTCAACAGACGCACCGAGAACCTCATTGTCGGAGTATGTAGGCTTAAACTCCCCCTCAGAAGATGCCAAAGGATCATGAGAGGATGGATCAGGCAAGGAGGAGGACTTCCTATCCTTGGCACGAGGAGACTCAAGGCCAAGGCGATCAGTCAGCAGTGTGCGAAACTCATCCCTCAACACCTCAAGCTGAGTAGTAGTAGTAGTAGCAGCAGCAGCAGCAGCAGCAGCAGTAATCTTCAAAACAGTAGCATCAACAACAGAGTGAACAAGATCATGCATAGCTCTTTTCAGCAGAGTCTGTTCCATCAGTTTGACGTAAAGGGAGGACTGACAAGCAGATTTGACCAAGGTGGACTTATCAACTGGGTCCTAAGCAAGGGCATACTTATCCGAGCCAAAAACATTCACATCAGCTTTGAAGCAAAGCTTGGTGATAATAGTAGGGAAGACCAAGGAGCTGGTCTTCAAGGTGCAATTGTCGGTGCCAGCACGACGAATAGCTTGGAAGACAAAGTACTCCATAGGATAGACCTGAGAGGCAGGGTAAGTGAAAACATAGGAAATAAGGGCAACATGTTTCTTGGTAATCTTGCATGTCTGGGTGGTGGGAGAGACAAGGGACCGGACCACAAACTCCATGGTCTTGTACCATTCCGTAAGATACTGGCTTGACAAGTGAGAGTGAGGAAGAGGAAGTTTAGGAGGAGTGGTGTACAATTGCATAGCGAGCTTTTCGAGGGAGGTATTAGTAGAAGAGGCTTGGTAAGCAGACAAAGCACCAGAGGCAGTGTTGGGGAGAGACAAGGATGCTCGGATCCATGTAAGAGATATATTGACATTGCTACCGTGGACAACCATAAACATAGGTTCTTTGGAGCGAAGCTTCACCACATCAGAAGACATAGTAGGGAAATTCGCGTAGAATTCACGAACCAAAGACTTGTTAACCAAAGGAAATGATTTCAAGGCACGAACCCAACCAAGCTTATGAACAAATTTCTTCACAACAAGAGGTAAAGTAGAGAAATAAATTGAACGTTCATAGATGAACGGGCGAGATACGGTGACCCTAGCATACAAACAAACAGAAGCATCAGAGACAAAATGGGATCGAGGAGGCAAGAATGATATATATCATTTCTTAGGAAGGAGAGACTTGCTGAGATCCTCAGCGCTCTTAGAAGCCTTGTGTTTGGAGCTGGCAGTGGCCTTGCGAGAAGGCTTTGAGGCAGGAGACGACGACGGAATGGTGATCAAAATACCCTTAGCAGCGGTGAAACGAGTGACACGTGGTGGAAGGGTGGCGATGAGTTAAGCCCCAAATTGAGAACACCCTCTGCATCAGAATCAGAGGAAAGCAAAGTTCGAGCGGTGGTGCGACGAAGGCCAATACTAGAAACAGTACCCTCAGAGGAGGGATTTGGGAAATCGGAGGAGGCCGGAAAGTGAGCAGACAACAGATTGGTCAAGAAGGAAGGCTAGGAGACCTTTGGAGAGTGTTGGGAGTGGAACAACCCCTTCTTGGTAGGTTTCTTTTGACCCATGCTAACTCTAGCCGAAGTAGTACGACGACAATAAGTGGCTAGGGGAGGACAGACGGTGCGATAGGAGTGTGTCATTGAAACGGAAGCAGGGACCAGTGAGGCTAGGAAGGTAGCAAGTGGTTAACAAGGATTATAGATAACCAAAGTGAGAGAAGTATCAGAGGAGGAGGATTGGGAAAGAGGAGTGTAAGAAGCTCTGAAATGGCGATGAAGAGGAAATGATTGAAGAATGAATCTGTGGAGAAGATGGATTTGTGAGTTGGGAAATGGTGTGGAATTATGGCGGCATGCATAGGTGTTTGAGTAGCCAGTTGAGAGGACATCTGATTTGACGTGAAGAAGACCAGAGGTCTGAGTCCCCACTATCTTGAAGAAACAATGCACGTATCAAAAAGTGCATAGGAGAAGAGACCCTCTCAAGACATGTGTCAGAGAGAGACGATTCAGGGAAGAAAAGAAACAATAAGGCTATGGGCTAGCGAAGACAAGGCCCAAGACAAAGGCTTCAATAGTGATTTTTATTGAAAAAAAAAAGCACTAAAGATCACATGTGGGCAAAAAGTAAGCCCAGATGAAAAGTGCTACAGTGGCCCAAGTGTCCGGTGACTTTTTGGTGCAAGTTTTGACATAAGCCCAAAATAGAGAGATCAAAGTGAGCCAAGAAGCAAAGAAACAAACTTTGAATAAAAGTTGGCTTTTGAACAACCTTGGTTTAAAAAAGAACATTGATAAGTACACCATCAGAACATGGAAAGCTTCCCCTAAACATGTGCACAAATTGAAAGTACAAAGGTTGAAAGTAACCAAACACTGTTGGGGCATAGAACAAAACGAAAAATGAAATAAAAAAAGACTAGGATAGAATACAGGGAGTGTAGTCACAATCTTGATTGGTCTAGGCATGGACTCACAAAGTTTGATGCCAAGTTTTCAATTTTCTTGGTGGCTCAAATTTCTCCATCGAGTATATGACCGTAAAAAGTCTCTCATTGCCATAGTCTTTAAGCTCTGTAGAGCATCAAGAGATGAGTGTGTGAAGAAGTCTTGGCTTTGTGGGTGATAGAGGAAGCATCAACCGAGATGAGAGATGGTGCAATAAGACCATTGACTTTGTGACATTTAGTTTTGGAGCTGCTTGTATCAAAAGTGATCAAGTGACTTGTCACAAACAATCTTGTGGCCTTTAACTTTGCCAAATGTAATTTGTCAATTTACGAGCTCATATGGGATATCATCATCATATATTCATGTAGCAAAGTATTTATCATTGATTCCCTGAGCAGATGCTTGAAATGGTAATATGTGTAACAAGAACACTCGGTGGACTAGTTCGAACACACACTACCACATTTTAACCCATTGCCGGCGATTTTTAAATCGCCGGCAATGTTTTTTAACATTACCGGCGATTTTTGCCGGAAAAATCGCCGGCAATGTCTTTTTTTTTTTTTTAACATTACCGGCGACTTAAATGTAAGTCGTCGGTAATGTACCGCCGGTAATTAAAAAAAAAAAAAGACATTGCCGGCGACTTACATTTAAGTCGCCGATTATGTAAAAAAAAAAAAAAAAAAAAAAGACATTACCGGCGACTTAAATGTAGTCGCCGGCAATGTCTTTTTTTTTTTTTTTAATTACCGGCGATTTGCCGGAAAAATCGCCGGCAATGTTAAAAAAAAGAAGACATTACCGACGATTTTTCCGGCAAAAATCGCCGGTAATGTTAAAAAACATTGCCGGCGATTTAAAAATCGCCGAAAATGGGTTAAAATGTGGTAATGACATCGAAGGATAGAATGAATCTCAATGATCTTTATTGGTTCCATAACGGTGCACCCAATGAAGGACTAGCTCTTAGTTCAAATTTTCTTCACCATTTTGGTGGCAATTAATATTTAGAGTATTCAAGTAGAACACACGTCCAGTAAGGATACCAATCTCATCTCAATGATCTAGCTCCTATTTGTGCGACCCACTAAGTGTAATTTCAGTGGTAATTGTAATATGTATAGCTCCAAGATAGTACGACTATGAGCAGAAGAGATCATAGGGCACATATGCAAATACTCAAGAAAGAAATGCAGCAAGGTCAAGCCAAGAAGAGAGAAATATGGATACAGAACTTAGTTCAAGTTCAAAGACAAAACAGAAGAACACACAGAACAAAAATATTTTTGTGATTTTGTGTTTTTTTTTATATTATTATTTATAAAGAATAAGAACCAACAAGGGGAAATTAAGTGATGGTGCACACACCAATGACCTTTCTAAGACTTTCAAAATGAAGGTTATCCAAAGGCTTTGTAAATAAATCAGCTGAGTATTTTTTAGTGGGAATAAAAGTTAACTCAAGCTGATTTTCTTCTACAAAATTTCGAATGAAGTGATACATAATCTCTATATGCTTAGTTCTAGAGTAGAACATAATATTTTTCAAAACATTGATAGTTGAGGTGTTATCATAGAACAAGGATAACATACCTTGCTAGAATTCGTAGTCACTCAACATGTGCTTCATCCAAAGAACTTGTGTGCAACATCTTCCAACAGTGATATACTCAGCTTGAGTAGTAGACAAGGACACACAATTCTGTTTTTTGCTATATATGCCATGAAACCAAATTGTTTCCAACGAAGAAACACCTACCAAAAGTGCTCTTCCTATCTGTGGCATCACCAGCCCAGTCGGAATCTGAGTATCTTGTAATCTCACTGTTTGTGTTAGCTGAGTAACGGATTCCAAAATTACTTGTACCTGAAACATATCGTATAATACGTTTGACAGCCTTTACATGTGATTCATTTGGATTGGCTTGATATCGTGCACACACTTCCACACTATAGGAGATATCTGGTCTACTAGCAGTGAGGTAGAGTAGACTTCCAATCATGCTTCGATAGAGAGTTTGGTCAGTATCGATCCCTTCTAGATCATCACTAATCTTACAGGACGTCCACATAGGATTGCAGATGGGAATAGCAGACTCCATCCTAAACTTCTTCACCAAGTCCTTTGCATATTTCTCTTGGGAGGTAAACAGTCCATCTTTCCTTTGTTGGACTTGAAGTCCAAAAGAAGTTCAGCTTCCCACACAAACTCATCTCAAATTCTTGTTTTTCATTAGAGTAACAAACTCTTCAACAAGTTTTGGAGATGTTGATCCAAACACCATACAATCCACATAGACTTGTGTAATAATCATATGATCAGAGGTGCTTTTGACAAACATAGTTTTGTCAATAGAGCCTCGAACATAACCATAATCAATCAAATGTGTGGACAGTTTTTCATACCAAGCACTTGGTGTTTTTTTAGTCCATAATTGTATCGATACCTTTTATGGATAAAACTCAACACCGTAAATATGGTTAAGTTGGGACAATATTAATACATGACGGACTGTACGTGTCACGGTTGTCTCTATTCAACTATCGAAATGTCAAAAATATTTGAACTTTTTCTTGGTATCCATTGCTAGTTCTATATATGTTTGTGAGTTCTTGTTCTTCATGGTCTTAATACAAATTGAATAATCAAGCAAAACAGAATCAGTGACATGTTCTTCATACATAATAATAGATATAGTTCAAATGGTAAGCATAATACTGCTGCAATATTACAAGGAGTAATCTAATCTCTTCACAAGGAGTTTAGCTCAGTGAGTCCTACAACGTCACCACTGATCTCCCCTATGAGTCTTATGGTTGCAGATTTGCTGCACATAAATGCATATCAATATCTCTTTTTCGGCGTTGAGTCCAACTAGAACCACAAAGTTTCTTAACGTACTTTTGCATTGTTCAAAACTTCAAACAACTAGACAGATCAATCAATATAGACATAGCCGAAGACAACTTTAACATTACAAGCAAATCATGTATGCATGCCAGCAATTAGAGTCAAACTTCACATTACTTCATCGATGATAAGCACAGAAACTGCTTGATGCCATTGAGAAATTAAACTTGTTCCAATATTATTAAACTACTATGTTCCTCCCAAGAAAAAAGAATGTGTGACAACAATGACATATATCATCATATGTTTTTTCTGGTGATACAAGCAAATAAGCATCATCGGTGTTTCTACCGGATTACGCGGGACGTAATCTGGCATAAGCAAGTACGAGTGATCTTCTTCCTCTTCGTCCGAACGCTCGGGCTGTTCGGATGATCGGGCGTTTCGGCTCTCTTCGGATCTTCAGGTATGCGTGTTTGGGTTCGGCTGTTAGAAGAATACAACGACAAATAGACAGTTAGATGGTCGAGACAGGGGTGACCTGCCTTCAACGCTCTGATGCCTAAGTTAGAAGATGTATTGGATATAACAGTCAACTGAACGTGCGAGAAAGTAGGTTGGAGTGTTTAGTGCTTGAATTCAGATTTCTCTTACCTGTAATAAATACCTTTCATATATAGGTGGTTGAGTTTGTTGTTTGCTTGTGTTCTTCGATGTGGGACTGGACTGCTTTTGTTGTTTATGTGATCCGCACATTCGGATGTGCGCCCCACGGGCGCGTGCGTGCTCGGATGGGGTTGGTCTTGTGAACGGAGTTGTAGCCTTCCTGGTGGTTTTTCGGGTGGCCGGGTAGGTGTTGATTACCTGCTCAAGTGGGTATATATGTTTAATCGGAGAACTAATGCTGCTATACTAACAATCGGCAACCTGTGCATCACAATATTAATCATCGGTGACAATTGTATTGTGGGTAATCTTTCATGTAGTCTCGGCCTCTTTGCTGGAAAGACCTGACTATTTTTTTCTTTTGGGTCAAAATTACTTGCAATACAATCTTTGGTTTACGAAATAATGACTAGGCTCACACATAACGTTAAAGACTCTTTCACAAAGCATTATTAAAAGCATTGCAGTTTCGCAGGAAGCACAATGAACACATTCACTAATTTCATTCATCCTTTGTTCCATACATTTATGATTTGTACACTTTGGTAGGTCATGCTTTGGATGACAATTTCAAGAAAAGATGTAGTTACACACGGGTTACGGTGGGCAATAACCCCCCTAAATTTCAAAAATTCCTTTTATTTTGTAGCTGAATTCTAGTGTAAAAAATCAAATTTTAAAAATTAGCCCTTCCAAATTTGTATACCTATATAATAAGCTTACTTAAAATAAAATTTAGCTCCCCTCATCTTGAAATCTTAGCTCCGCCCTTGGTCTCAAGCCCTCCCTAAGTAGCCAGTGAGCAGTCTAAAGAATGTGATAAGAAATTACCTTCCTCACTCTGATCTGATAGAGTATTCCATTACCTATATAATTATTCTCATCCATTTTCCAACACTCCAGAGTGTCCACACTTTGCAACTTGCATACTTGCTTCCTTTCCACTTTCTACAATGAAGTCTCAAAATGCTACCTTATTGTCTTTCTTATTATGTTTCCTCCTCATAATTCTACCAACATTAACATCATCGACGTGTACGTGGGACGTCGAACAGGAAGGAGGTGACAAAAGCCAAGCTATTAAGCTCAAGATTGTTACACTAGTCTTCATTCTTATGGCTGGTGTAATTGACGTTTGCATTCCAATTCTTGGAAAAAAGATCTCGTTGTTGCATCCCGATAAAAAAGTCTTTATTATCATCAAGGCTTTCGCCGCGGGTTTGATATTAGCCACCAGATTCATCCACGTACTTCCAGATGAGTTCGACAATCTTAATTATTCGTGTTTTAAAGAGAACCCGTGGCGAAGATTTCTGTTCACCAGATTCATCGCAATGATGATCGCCATAGTGACTTTGATGGTGGACCCAGTTGCAACATCTTATTTCAAATCTTAACAAATTAATGAGGAGACACAAGAAGAAGATGATGGTCAATCGGATGTTCTTAGTCATGGGACTCATGAGTCACAGCTCTTTTGACATAGAGTAATATCAAAGGTAATTTTTATAATTGCGAATGTAATTTTTGTTAGAGAATGTGAATGGAGAAAGATTCCTACATTGGAAATGAGGGGCCTTGTTAGTGGGTTATAAGGATTTCGGCTGTTCCTACCATTTTCAATTGATTTTGGTATGGAACCCCATATTACTTTATCATGGTATCAGAGTAGGTTCACTCTCGTGTGATGCTAAATAAGTCACACATGCTCACCGCCACTCATATATATTGTTCACGTATTTTGCATGAGATGTTGTCACACATACAAGGGCGGATAATATGAATGGAGAAAGACTCGCCGCACGTGCGGGGCTGTGTTAGAGAATATAAATGGAGAAAGATTAACACGTTAGAAATGATGGGCCTTGCACATGTGGCATGTTAGAGAATGTGAATGTAGAAAGACTCTCACATTGAAAATAAGAGGCATTGCTAGTGGGTTATAAGGATTTGGGCTACTCCTATCATTGTCATTTGGTTTTGGCATGAAACTCCAGATTACTTTATCAATATCTTTATTTTTTCTCTTCGGAAGTCATAGACTTTGATTCATGTTGGCAAATTTTAGAGATAGGGATCGTGGTGCACTATGTTCTTATTGAAATTTCATTAGGTGCTTCCCAAAGTCTTCAGACAATTAGGCCTCTTGTTGCTGCTCTAAGTTTTCAACAATTTTTTGAAGGCATGGGACTTGGTGGATGTATATCGCAGGCGAGAACGTTTTGAATGACAACTATAATCATGATGTTGTTCTTCTCACTTACAATTCCGATTGGAATTGAGATTGGTACCAGAATAATTAACGTTTACAAAGAAAAAAGTCTGACTACTCTCATTCTCGAGGGAACTTTCAATGCGGCATCCGCCGGTTTTTTGATCTATATGGTACTAGTTGATCTTCTAGTAGCTGACTTTATGATTGGTGCAATAATATGCACCTTTGTGCTAATAATTGATGTTTATATATTTATTTTTTGTTATTTATTCAGCAATATTAGTTATATTTATTGTTTTATTAGGTTTTTTGGAAAAATAAAGAAAGAAAAATGAAACAAAAAAGGGATTCCTAATGCAACAAGAAGAGAAGAATAAGGAGTCATATGCAAATAAAGAAGTTTAAACCAAAAAGTACTTGAAGAAGATCAATCAAGTAGTATATAAACTCATCTTAGGGTTTTGGTAGAGGCTAATCAGCATTGAGAGGAAGAGCAACTTGGGAGAAAGAGCAAGGAGCCGAAAAGAAGAGTTGCAGACGTCCAGTCTCGACCCGTCAAATTGTCAACGGGGTTTCTCCAACTTTATTAGTTTTTTTTTCCTTATGAATTCTTATAGTTTAGTTTCATTGTCTATGATGAGCTAATTATTTAGTTAAGCGGATGCCTTGAAGCCCCGAACATGAGATTTATATGATATGCATACTTTGACCTAATTTTGCTTTGTTCTTGAATGAGGTTTCTTTGTTAATTTTTCATCGATAATTTCTATCTTGTATGCTTTGAAGACCTGCTTAGTATGCATGTTTAGAGATTTATTTCTATGAGAGTTTGATGCCTGTTAGTTCTCTATAGCCTTCTTCATTCTCTCTTTAGTAGAAACTAAGCTTTTTGGTTATAAGAAACTCTAGGACTAGAAAGACACCCCCCCCCCCCATAGTGTATTTGTGAAGCCACGTAGATTCTCAAACCTTTTTTAGATCATAATGTTTCTTTCTCAGTAAATCCAAGTCCGTAACTTTGGGTTCTTTAAAGGATAGTCATTGGTAATAAACGTACATTCACCGATGTAATGATAAGAATTAGGTAATATGTTGTGTTCTCAAAGGTATAATCTTCCTGGGAACTTTCATTCATGATTAAGTGAGTTAGTTTGAATGTGTGTCATATTTTTACTCATGTCGGAGTAGATGGTAGTTGTCATTAGTTTGCTTTCCATTGTTGGTTCATTTTTACTTTTCAACATTTACTTTTCTATTTTGTTCAATTAATTTCGTCCATGAAATCATCTCCGAATATTCTACAAATTTATGTGGTTGTCTGCCATGCTGTCTACATTGAGTCTTTGTTTTCCTATAAATTTAGGTCGAGTCTACATAATTTAATGAATTAATTCTTTGTTTATAGGTTGAGTCTCCCATATTTTTGGTATTGGTATTTTTAGTTGTTTAAAATGACTAGTCTCATCAATACTCTGCAGGAATGACCCGTAGTTACCTTTGTTGTAATTGACGATCTTAGAAGTAAAGACTTATTTTTAATAGGTTGTTTTTTTATCTATCACTTTATGAGCCCTAAAATGCACAAGAATGGGAAACTTCAAGTTTGGGCCCATTGTACTCATTTTTGGAGCTGGTTGCATGTCTCGATTGGCCATATGGGCATAGAGTACTAGACACAATAATCATCTTTAATTTTATGTTTAAACTTGTTGTTTACTAAGACATAGCTTGATTGCTTTTCTGCTTATCAACCTTACATTTTTGTTTTGTCACCTTTATAGTTTTATCTCAATAGTTTGCACCAAATGTGATGCAGGTAAAAGTCTTGAACGCAACTGCAAAAGAGTTTGTTATAGGGCATTAGCCGCACACAATCTTGCCACCAATAAAGATGTCGTGGCTCAACTACTGTTTGCATTGTGGAAGACATTGCCACCAACCAAACTTGCAGTTAAATGAGTATGAAAAAAAATGAAGAACTCAGAAATATGAGTATGAAAAACTTACAATCAAGAACTGGGCTTTGGACAGCGTAGCTCAAGACAAAACTAAGAGAATATAGGGTTGGGCAAAAATCACTTTATAAGTGGGAACTGTAATATATCGATCCGAAAAATCAAAATGAAAACTGCACCGAATAATATGGGTGTAGTTTCACCGACGAACCGCACCGTTACTAAATTAACAAGGTAGTTGCGAGTTGAGCAGCCAAACTACTCAACTATACCGCACCGTATTTAATTTTTTTATATATAAAATATAATTTTTTTATTATGTTTATATTTCAATTGTATATGTAATAGAACTTATGCGTATCTACCTCTATCTAATTTTGATTTTAACTATTTTTAGTCACAACGTAAAGCAGATACAATGTGAAGACTTACAAAAATCTTAAGTTAATCAGAAATTAATTTACAAAAATCTAGCATCTCTTTTGATCACAATGTGAAGCTTGAGGTACAGAATGAGCTCGCGGCTTTGCTTGGAGTGACAAGGGTGGACAAGCATGATAAATATTTAGGGCTACCAGTAGAGATTAGCTACTCCAAAGAAGAGGCTTTCGGTTGCTTGAAGGAGAAGTTGAAAAAAAAGACGTCGGGTCGGAGAGAAAATGTTAAGTGTAGCCGACAAAGAATTTATGATAAAAGTTGTCTGCCAATCTATCCCAACTTACACCATGAGTTGCTTTAAAGTCCCGGGTTACATATGCAACGCTCTACACCAACTCATGGCCAAGTTTTAGTGGGGCGACCAAGGCGAAAACAAGAAGTTCCACTGGCTTGCTTGGGACAATTTGTGCATCCCAAATCTGAAGGAGTATGGGTTTTCGCAACATGAAACTATTCAATCGTGCACTCCTAGCTAGCCAAGCAAGGATGGCGCTTGATGAAGAAACCTGAATCCCTCATTGCTAGAGTGCTTAAGGCAAAATATTACCCTAATTGCGACTTCATGGCAGCTCAGTTGGGGCCTGATGCATCCTATGCATGGCGTAGCATTCTGGTGGGGAGGGAAGTGCTTAAAGGAGGCCTCAGGTTCTGTATTGGGGACTGTAAGAAGGTGAGGGTTTGGCATGACCCGTGTCTGCCTCTGCCTCACTGTTTTAGACCTTTCTCGTTTCCTAGAGTTGGAAGTGAAGCGCTCTTTGTATCGGATCTTATTGATGAAGAGAACAAGGAATGGGATGCTTCGGTTATACAAGAGCTCTTTTGTAAGGAGGATCAAGAGGTGATCAAAAGCATTCCTTTGAGTCTGCAAGCAAGAGAGGATGCTCTCATGTGGCATTTTAATAGAAGTGGTGAGTATCAAGTAAAGTAGGGCTACTATGTAGTGTGGACACAAGCCAACGGTCCTCTCCATGCCTCGACGTCAAACTCAAAAGGAGATTCAGGTGGGATAAGGAAACTATGGAATAAAATACTATCAGCATGGTTGACTAATCTTGCTTATTTTGTGGCTTTCATGTTGAGGATGGACTACATGTTTTTAAGGCGTGCCCTGTATTCAAAGATATGTGGACAAGTATTTCACCCCCAAGCATGGTTACGTACCCAGCCACTTCGTGCATGGATTGGATCTTTTGTGCGATGGAAAAGCTATAAAAGTCTCAAGTGGAGAGCATTTTCATGATGCTTTGGGCAATATGGACTGAATGAAACAGGGGCATTTGGAATGGTGGGTTTATGCATGTGGAAAATATGATGATGCCCTGCATAACACTACTGGAGGAGTACCATATTGTTCATCCTCTACCAGGTACGAAGCTTCCAAGACCGAGACCTAGGTGGAAGTGTCCCCCTTCCGGAAGGCTCAAAATGAATATCGGTGAGGCTTTTTTTTCTGGAGAAATGATGTGAGGGAGTCGGTGTAGTAGTAAGAGATGCCGAGGGGTCGACTGTCCTTGCGATATCTGCTCGTCCTATACCTTATGCTTGTTCAGCGTTACATGCTGAAGCAGTGGCGGCACGGGCTGATTGTTTGATTGTTGTTCATCAAGGGTGGACGAATGTTGAGATGGAGAGTGACTGCGCAAGTCAGTGTCAATGCTCAATTGTAGGACAGCGGTAGTCACAGAAGTTAGTAATAAGGTGGTTGACTGTTACCATTATATGCGCAACATTGAGAGCTTGCAGGTTAGTCACATATACCGTGAAGAAAATGGTGTGACAAATCCCCTAGCACACCTTGCTAGCCTTGGTTACTTGGACACCTTTTGGTTGGAGGAGGTTACTGATGTTATTCGGGACCTCTTAGTAAAGGATGGTTATATTTTCTCACGAGATTTAGGCACAATGTCCCCCTCGTTGTACTCAAGTTTTCTGTTAAATAATTTTAATTTTATCTTTTTTGTTGTTGTTTAAAAGTGAGAATAAGACGAACATGACTCAAATCCTAATAGTATATAAACATCGGAACTATTAAACTCTCTGGTCATTTTTTTTTCACAGTTATAGGGTTTAGAAAATAAATATAAAAAATGTTTACTCACTTCTCCATTTTCACCACAACTAGTTAGTTGTTATGTAATATTTAAATTGTTGATATTCTTAGACCTTGCTTATGTAATATTCAAATTTTTAAATTTACTTATTATTTCAAAATTACTAAACATGGGTTAAATACCGAAACCATATTGCTCCGCACCAAAGATGTGGTACATCAAAATATAGGTGTACTAAATAAATAAAGCGGTTGTGGTTTGTATTTTTAACAAACCGCAACAAGTGAGGTCGTTGCAATTTGGAGTTTCAAACCACATCGACTTAATCCGCGCTCACCCCTAAGAATATATATTCACAAATTCTTGCTGCAATATTTGTGGGGCTCAAGAAGAATCTATTACTACTATGCCCTTGGGTGGATGCGGTCTGATTTGGGTCCACATTGGGTTTGAGAACCAAACAAACAAACCATCACCACTTCATCTTGCTGGATACAGGGGATTGTAAGCAATGTTGGAACTAAAGAGGAGAAGAGATTGCTGATGTCGACTGTCTTCTTCTATGGATGGAAACCTAGAAATTCAGGTGTTCGTTTGTGTATCAACATGTGGATGTCTTTCCCTTGAAGGTAATTTACTGTGTCAAAGCTCTACTGGGGGAATATTGGGATGCAAACAAAATAGGAGTGGCTATTCCTAGCGGTACTAGGAGAGTTAAGAAATGGTGCAGATCTCCTGAGAACATGGTGAAGATTAATGTGGATGCAAGTTGGGATAGCATAACACTTTCTGCTGGACTAGGAGCTATTTTGAGATATTATTTGGGGGCGCTTATTGGTGGTGTCCATGAGCATATATATTACTGGCAGGCCCGATATTGAGAAATTCAGGGCGAAAGCATTTTTTTTCCCTTAACACTGAAAATGAGTTCATTTATATAAACAAATAGACAACTTAGCAAGACCGAAAATTAATTACTGTTTTATCTTTAAATATATTGAAATTTGAAATGGACAAATTTACAAGGTAATTTCTGTAGACCTAACATAGGCATGTATAGCTTTGGAGGACTATGACAAAACCAGTTTAGGGTAAATAAGCCAGGCTCACAAAGGAGCTTTATTACAAATATCAAACTTATAGCATACAAGCCAAGTTTAATAAATATAATGAGGTTATGAACATGAATACCAAGTGAGCAACAACAACACCTAAATCTAGCCACTCTCCAATGAGCTTACAAATATCAAATTAAACCAGGACAAGCATGCCAAATGAGGACTTCATTAATCAAATTTGTATCCAAATATAATGATATAAACTCATTATGTTGAATATATATGATCTGAAAGATAAGGTTTATATGTCTAAGCTCTACAAAAATCTGTATCCAAAATTCTAGACATGTAATATAAAATTCGTACAAATACATACTCATTCTTTGGTATTGAACTCATTATGTTGAATGTAATTAGAAATAGTACAAATCAATATGGATCCGCTATGAGCTAAAAGAGTTTAGATAGAACTGTTAAATCTATAATTAACCTACACTTTCAAATTGAACTTCACCGAATCAATTGAGGTCCCTTGTGATGCTAGAAGCAGAAGGCAAATGAAGCATTGAAGCACATCGATCTACTAGCTCCTCTACTAACTCATCTAAAGAATTTGATATCTCTAAATATTATATCCTGCCGAAAAAAAGAATACCCAATCCAAAATCAATGAACTGAGTGAAGTTTGAATTGGAGAGTTAAGAATTTGGGGAGGAATACTTACCGGAGATTGATCGAGTCGTTTTAAAGATCAGTAAAGACAAAGGGAGAAACACCAAGAGCTAGAAAACGTTGTGGGAACCAATTGCTAGCCTATTTGTAGAGAAATTATGGAGAAAATGAATCTATCGAATCATTCTGACCCATGATCGATGTTAAAGACGTAAATTTTGGGAATTGGGAGGAATGAGAGAAGAGGAACAATCGATAATTGAAGGGAAAAGAGGATTGGAGACTGGAGATGCCTTGTTATTGTTAGGAAGATTAGGCAGCAGTGAACCTAGTTTCAAGAAGTTGAGTGGATGTGGGTTACTCGTGATCGATCGATGCTAATGGCTCTGTGAAGGTGGTGGAGTATTGGGAACTAGGTATTTGCATGCTTTTTATCTTCTTGCTCTAGTCTGTACCTCCTACTGGCATTACTGATGAAAATAATAAGAGAATACATATGATCGAAGTCTCCAAACAGAGAGTATCTGATCACAGTCTCAGACCAAAGTCCAAACCCAAACCCACACACACAAATTGCCACCAAATCTTACAACTGCCGCTATCGTCACAATTCAAAGCTCAACACTAGTTAATTATTGGTGTTACATTTTGACAGTCTCGTTCTCGACCGTTTCAATACAATACAATACAATACAATACTTGAAAGTTAAAGTTGGGAACTTTAAAGAGTGTGAGCTGCTCTAGCAAGACCAATGAAACTCAGAGCCATTGCTGAGAAAGGAAGCCAAATAGTGAAACAGAATCTAAAGATTACCCAGTTGGGCAAGGCAGGACGAATTGAAGAAGCAGTCAATGTTTTCTCACAGATGGATCAAAGGAACACTGTGACATACAACTCTATGATCTCTGCCTATGCTAAGAACGGTAGAGTTGGAAATGCACGCCAACTGTTCGACAAAATGCCTCACAGAAACTTGGTTTCTTGGAACACTATGGTTGCAGGGTACCTGCATAATAATAAAGTGGAAGATGCTTATGGGATTTTTGTTAACATGCCGGAAAGAGATAATTTCACATGGACTTTGATGATAACTTGCTACACGTGCAATGGGGACCTTGAGAGAGCAGGAGAGCTGTTCAGATTGCTTCCGGATAAGCGAGATGCGGCCTGTTGGAATGCCATGATTTCGGGGTACGCAAAGGAGGGTAGATTTGATGAGGCTAAGAGATTCTTTGATGAAATGCCGTCGAAAAATTTGGTATCGTGGAATTCAATGCTAGCTGGGTATACCAAGAATGGTGAAATGTGTCTGGGGTTTAAGTTTTTTGAGGAGATGTCTGAGAGGAATGTGGGGTCACGGAATTTGGTGTTGGATGGTTTTGTTGGGGTTGGTGACTTGGATTCTGCTTGGAAGTTGTTTGAGAAGATTCCAGACCCGAATGTTGTTTCGTGGGTAACAATGTTATGTGGGTTTGCGTAGAATGGGAAAATAGAAGAGGCCGAGAAACTGTTTGAGCAGATGCCGAGTAGAAATGTGGTTGCTTGGAATGCAATGATTGCAGCCTATGTTCAAGGTCACCAGATTGACAATGCTGTAAAAATATTCAGAAATATGCCGGAGCTGGATTCTGTGTCGTGGACTACAATGATCAATGGATATGTTCGTGTTGGCCAGCTTGACAATGCAAGGCAATTACTCGACCGGATGCCATACAAAAACGTTGCAGCACAAACGGCAATGATATCTGGATATGTTCAGAATGGGAGGTTGTTGGAACACGATGGTCGCAAATGAGATCTTCAATCGGATAGCAATTCGCGATGGTGTTTGTTGGAACACGATGGTCGCAGGCTATGCCCAGTGTGGCAGAATGGCTGAAGCTCTGTCTCTTTTCAGAAAAATGACCAACAAGGATATGGTTTCTTGGAATACTATGATAACCGGTTATGCTCACATAGGGCAGATGGATAAAGCACTACAAATCTTTGAAGATATTGGTGAGAGGAACATAGTTTCTTGGAATTCTTTGATCACAGGTTATGTGCAGAATGGGTTATATCTTGATGCACTGAAGAGTATTGTAATCATGGGACAAGAAGGGAACAAGCCTGATCAGTTAACTTATTCATGTGGTCTTAGTGCATGTGCTACTCTTGCAGCTTTGCAAATGGGAAAGCAACTGCATCATTTGGCTGTGAAAAGTGATTATGTTAATGATTTGTTTGTCAGCAATGCCCTCATTACAATGTATGCTAAATGTGGACAAGTCAGGAATGCTGTCCTTGTGTTTGAAGATATCAATCATGGTGATATTGTCTCTTGGAATTCTTTGATATCGGGGTATGCTTTAAACGGATATGGTAAAGAGGCGGTAGAGCTCTATGATGAGATGCTAATAGCAGGGGTGAACCCAGATCAAGTGACCTATGTTGGGGTGTTGTCCGCATGCAGTCACAGTGGGATGGTTGATCAGGGGTTGAAATTGCTCAAGAGCATGACTGAAGTTCACCGTATTGAACCTGTGGCCGAACATTATACTTGCATGGTTGATTTGCTTGGCCGTGCCGGGAGGCTAGAGGAAGCCTTTGAAATGGTGAAGGATATGAAGATCAAGGCAACTTCTAGAATATGGGGTGCATTGCTTGGAGCTTCCAGAATACCCCGGAATCTAAAATTTGGCAAGTATGCTACAGAAAAGCTTTTAGAACTTGAACCTGATAGAGCCTCTAATTATGTACTTTTGTCGAACATGCATGCTGAGGCAGGAAGATGGGATGAGGTTGTAAGAGTCAGAGTGTTAATGAAAGAAAGTGACATGGAGAAACAACTCGGCTGCAGTTGGGTTGAAGTCCGAAATCAGGTGCATGCTTTTCTATTTGATGATCCATTGCAACCCAGAACAGCAGAAATTTGCAGTGTGTTGAAGTCTCTGGCCACAGAGATGGCAAACACGAGTTCCTTCTTGACATCTACATAAATGGTACTGCTTTTCACTTTCCTTATACTATTAGTACATTGTAGATAGTGAATATACCAGCATTGATTTATTATATGTTATGTTATTACATATACAAATTACTACGGTCCAGTTGAATAGAGACCTGATACATTGACAAGAGATGGCAGGAAATTGATAAATAAAGTAAGTTGGAGCATATGTGCAGATAACATGCTGGCCAAACTATTTATACAATAAAAGATTTAACTTTAATCTGATTGAACCATCTATACCAACATCAACAAAAGAAGAAGAAAAAAACTATGACCATCTCAAGATATAGATATCTATCTATTTGTGTTGAGTTCGAATATAGAAATTAACAGGCTTGTTAATTAGATATGAATCTAGAGAGGTAGGAGGAGGTCCTACCTCTCAGTGAACCCAGAATGAATTTCCCAGTTGGTCATGACTTTACATATCATTCCTAGTAAGAAATGTGCATCTTATCAGTATAGCGATGCCAGTTAACCATATTGGTTTCCCCTAGATATATCTGAAACTTTATCGATCTCTGATACTTAAAGACCATAACCATGCAAATGTTTTTTCTGCCATTTCCATGCAGTCTGTAGGCTCTGTTGAAGATCTGTGTGCTGAGCTGTCCAGTTTAACTCTTGCCTTATTTTGGAAGGATCACTATAAACTTTTGCGTAATCCCCTGGCCTTCGGCCTAGATAATCAACCTTTATATTCGCCCCTGTCGCCATCTTACATGCTTGCACAAACTCCTTTACTGAACTACCTGTTGTTAAAGTGATTTGAAAAATTCAGGAGAAGTGAAGAATGGAAGAAAGGTTAAGGAAATGAGGGAAATGAAAATTAAGAAAGAAGCTGGGTTACAACCTTTTCCAGTTCCCACATTGTAGATGCCAACTTTCCCAGGCTGGGCATTGGCAAGAGCTTTTATATGAGCATCAACCAGGTCAGTGACATCAATATAGTCCCTCACACAAGTGCCATCAGGTGTCGCATAGTCTAATCCTCTGACCTATAAAATGCAAATTAAGGAAATCAAATACTGTATTGAACTGTAACATTTTTCACTACACAGCTCTTGCTGAAAGGTGGAAGGGAAGGGAATGAATTACCTTCAGTCCGGGAATAATTCCCCGAGCTGCATCAAAGCAAGCTCCTGATATTCGGCCCTGCTCACGTAACTCAGCTCGAGGAGCCTCTCCTAATCTTCCCTCAGGATCTGATCCTATAACATTGAAATATCTGCATATGTAGCCAAGTCTATGTTAGTAATGATAGAGAACAGGTGCTCCACGACTTTATCTACTTCCAAGTAAGTGGAAAATAACAAACAGTGCTAAGCTGAGGTATAGAAACCCAAGATTCACCTACCTTAAGATCATGACTGCCATGTTTGAGTTCTTGGAGAAATCCAGTATGATATCCTCTGCCATCTTCTTGGCTTTTCCATATGGATTGATTGGAACCTGAAAGTGATAAATGTATAAATATAGTGTTGGACCATAACAGAGAAGGAGTTATGTTTTTCACATCTTTGATTCAGGATTAGTGCCTACATGTAAATGGTTTGATGTACAAACACAAGAATTACACTTTTGCAGATGACATATGTAGACTAAGAAAAATGAATTGTGATTTTTACATGGGAAAGACAGACGATTTGTTTTTTTTTTGAAGTGAAAGACAGGCAGTTGTTTCGTGAGTTCTTACTTGCTTTGTTTCTTCCGTAATCGGCATCGTCTTGGGTTCACCGTATGTGGCACAAGTGCTGGAATAGATCAATGTCTTTACTTTATGTGCTGCCATTGCCTCCAAAACCAACAGAGTATTTGATGTGATATTGTGATAATATCTGCAGAACATAGAGGATTTGACTTTAAATCTTGAAGCATATTGTTATCTGTAAAATGAGCTCAGGAGCTGAGATAAACTACCTCAGAGGCTCTTGTGTACTTTCACCAACATAAGCAACAGCTGCAAAATGCATCACAGCATCGAATGCATTTTCTGAGAAGATTTTGTCAACCTAAAATGTTCGAATCAAGGAAGTTTCAACACCGATTGTTTATCATAAGAAAAGAAGACAAATTATTATTTTTTTGATAATTTCAGTTGACATCATCAGGATACAGCTTTTGCATCTCCCAGGTCAGCTTTGATAAACTGCAGTCTCCCAGGTTGTGGAAACAACTTTTGCAGAACCCTAACAGCACCCATATTTCCTCGAGAAAGGTTGTCCTGTAACAAACGATTTCAAATCAATGAAAACCTGAGAATCTAGTACGTAGATTATCATATTCAATTCGATCTTAGTAATGCTCTGTCCAGTTGATCAAGAAAGAAGAGAGCTTGTGTTACCACTATGGTCACGCGGTGGGAATCCTTCAAGAGCCTAAGTGCAGCATGAGAGCCTATGTAGCCAGCACCTCCAGTTACCAATACATGTGTTACTCCTTCTTCATGGTAAGAGAACTGCATATAATATTAGATCAAAACAACATAATATCTTCAGTATCAACTCCCAGACTCTCATCCATTAAAGATCAAAACAACATCGTTTCGAAGATGAGAGAAAAGATGAGCAGAGGATCCTAGCTAGGACTATGAATTACATGTAAAAACCAGAAACATACCAGGTTTGGTTCAGTGTTAAGTGACTGCTTGTAGACGAAACAACAAACAGTAATGACGAGTGCAGCTGCTAAAAACTTGACAGGAAAATTGCTCTTTCCTTTTGCATCTGCGAAATCCATGACTACTACAATGAATGTGAGGCTCTGGGTTAGTTCTTATAGAAGCAGAGAAAGAGTTAAAATTATAAACCATGGCCAATTCTTCAATTTGTTATATATAAACTCTCGGGCCAACGCATAAAGAATATCGATGTGTCCTATGCTTGTATTCTAGCTAAAAAGGATAAAGGAATTTCTGCCGACTTGAATCAAAGCAAGGCTCACAAGTAAATTAAACCCACTTTCAGAATGAAAATATCTCACAAAGCTAGCTAGCTAATACAAAAGCTTAAAAGTCCCACCTCAACTCATGCATGGTGATCATTTCAGCCTTGTCTTGGCAAAACAGGGAAACAGACTAGTCGATCAATTTAAAACACACACAGAAGTAAACCCAGCAAAGATTACCAGATCAAACTGAGGATTCAGATAGAAGAAGACCCTCTTGGTAGAACGAAAACGCCGAAAGTAAAACGTAAAGCAGATGCAATAATATCACATAAACTGTAAATGAAAGAGTTACATAAAGAGAGAATTGAACAGAATATGGAAAACCACAATGCAAAGAAATTAGTGAGAGAACAAAACAAACATGACCAAACCAAGAACTAATTAAAATGAACTGCTCACCTGAGAAACCGAAACCAAAAATTAAACACCGAAAACGTTCGAGGGATTAATTACTTAAATGGTGTTTGTTGATTAACATATATATATATATATATATATATGTGCGCGCGCGCGCAGTGTGTGTATGTATGTATATATGTAGAAGATCGATGTCTGTGTTTGTAAGTTAAACAAGCCAGTCCACCAAAGAACACGAAGAATGAGTAAACATGAAGCTTGTCAACGAGAGCAGCTGAGAAAGAGATACCGAGAGAGAGACTTTGGACCTAGACCCGAGTCTTCTGTAGAAAAGTTGAAAGGGCAAGAAGATTTAAGCGTTAAGACCATTTTTATGGTACGCTCAAAAGTTAAATTTAGCTCATGATTATTCTCATCATAAATTAAATTTCAATTTTCAAGTCAAAATATTTAACTTAAGTAATTTTGTAAGTCAAATTTAGTTTTCTACTTCTATAGACTAGGCCAAATAATATTTTATTCAATTTTATTTTATTTTTCAGATTTGTCCTTCTACTTACCATCTCATTTCATTTTATATCATTTTTAAATTTGAACTAAATTTTTTTAATCTTTCACAACTACATAACTAAAAACTCGTTTCTATTTTTTTTTTTACCATTGCGAAAATCTCAACAAGACCTTTCTGTAACCCCCATATTTAATATATTTAGATAAAATCATATACTTGATTAATTATTAAATTAAAAAAAGTACATAACTTATTCATGATAAGAGTTACATTACTTATTAAAATGTAAACAACACAAAATGTTAAACTTAACAAAATACAACATAACGAAATAACTAACATAAAATGTTAGACTTATTAAAAACACATTATTTTTGATAATTTGAAAGTTGGGGAAATAGGAAAGTTGATAATTGAAACCACAATCTTGACCAATTTGATACAATTTTCCAATGTCATGAAATTTGAAATTCTTTTGATTCCTATATAGTTATCACATTACTACTATATAAGTACATATGTAGTAGTTCAAGCTAGTTTCATAACCTTAGAAGGAAAAAATAAACACTGCTCCCGTTTCTATTCCTCAACAATGAACCCTTCTCAGTTCTCATCATCTTCTATTTCATCAAATGATACTGATGGTTGCTTCCATCAAGTGAGGCAGCATATGATGAAGAGCAAGATTTACTACTTCGCATATATGCGAAAAATAACCTTCTCGTGGCGAAGATTCTTGATGATAAAGATGATGATGCTTAATCAAAATATCGTGGTGCAATTTCAGACCATGTAATGGTCAATCAACCCCGAGAAGAAGCTGCATACAATTTATGGAGCGATTATTTTGCCGAGCGCCCAATTCATGATGACAAAATATTTCAAAGACACTACCGAATGAGTAAAACTTTATTTCATCGAATTGCGGATGCTGTCAAAGACCATGACATGTTCTTTGTACAACAACTCGATGGGGTCGGAAAGCTCGATTTGTCATCCTTACAAAAGATCACAACCGTTTTTCGAATGCCTGCGTATGATGTACCTACTGACGCTCTAGACAACTATTTGAAAATTGGTGAGTCTATTACTATTAGATGTATGAAAAAAATTTGCCGAACAATTATAGAGGTATTTGGACCACAATATCTAAGGAGACCTAACTCTGATGATATAGCAAGGCTTCTTTATATAGACGTAGAACGTGATTTTACAGGAATGTTGGGGAGTTTAGATTGCATGCATTGGTGTTGGAAAAATTGTCCAAAAGCTTGGGCAGGAATGTACTCGGGGCGGAAGGGATCACCAACCATTATTCTCGAGGCCGTAGATGATTATGATCATTGGATATGGCATGCATATTTTGGGTTACCGGGATCGAACAACGACATCAATGTGCTAGAAGCATCTCACTTATTTGTAGATCTTGTGGAAGGTAAATCTCCCCCGGTTAGTTATACAATTATGGGAAAGGATTATAGTGTTGGTTATTATCTAGTCGAAGGTATATATCTTAAATGGTCCACAATTGTCCAAACTATACATGATCCACAAGGTCGAAAGAAAACTTTGTTCGCCACAAAGCAAGAATCATATAGGAAGGACGTGGAGCGTGCATTTGGAGTTCTTCGATCACGTTGGGCAATTATTAAAGGACCAGCACGATTTTGGGATAAACGTATCTTACATGATATAATGACTACATGCATCATATTGCACAACATGATTATCAAGGATGAGCGAGATTTATCGGCTTCGATTAAAGAATTTAATGAAGCACCCGCCCCTACTGTCGAGATGGTGGCCGATGAAACAATAAGATTTAACCAATTTCTTGATTGCCCTAGAAAAATTAAATATAAGAAAGCTCATTATGAATTTCGAGATGCTTTGATTTAACATATTTTGCAGCAATATGGAGGAACATAAGTTTGAAATCGTGACCGTTAAATATTTATTTTTATTTTCAAATAAATTTAGTGTTGTATTTTTTTTATTTTTGTTGGTTGTATCTTTTAATTATCATATATTAAAGGAATAAGATCTATGTATGTCATTTTCAATATTTGTAGTTTTAATTTATTTTTAATATTATATATATGAGAAAAGAAAAAAATATGCATAGAAATATAATATTATATTTATAGGACAAAAGAATTATAAATGGTTTTGTCTTGAGATTTAACTTTTGATGGGAGTGCCTTTTAGAGTCAAAATGCTATAAATTTGGCTAAAAATTTAATTTTTGATAAAAAAATTTGATAAACTAAAAAAAGATTTTACAAAATATTTTTATTTTTTAAGCTAAATTTGAACCAAGGAGGGAGGGGAACACGTGCATGAGGCGAAGGTCAGCGGCTTCTGCATGTGAACCAGTGAAGCTTCGAAGCCGTGTGTTTTATAAATTACAAATTAATTAGCTTCAGCCTTCAGGTACGTACGTACGTACGTACGAATGGTACTATATAATTCTGTTCTGTGGACTCCTCTCGTCGTGCTTTCGTGGACAACTATGTATAGATTCTAATTCTTTGGACAAATATATATATATATATATATATATATATATCAATGATTTTGATACACAAGCCATTTGGTACCCTCTGGTTATGAGAATTCTTAGATTAAAGTATAGTTTGTTGGAATATTGGTATTATGGTAAATTTGTAGTCCGTAGTTGTTTATGATTCAACTTACTTTTTGTTAGAAATACATTTTTTAGTTAGAAATTATTTTATATTTTTCTATATATACCCTATACTAGGTGAATGTAACATACTACAAGCATATGCACCACAAACACATCACATACATTATAAACATCACATCCTATGTTAATATTGTGATTATATTCGACACCAATATACTTTCTAGTTGGTATCAGAGCAAATCTTGAGACCTGCACACCACACCCACACCTTATTCAAAATGAGGGGTGTGGGTGTTGCACACCACCACATCCCAAATTACAAATTTCACTGCAAACTTACATCCTCGACATATGGAAAATGTTGGCACACCCACACATACACCACACCCAGGTTTTAAGATTTGCACAAGCACAAGCACAGACACACGCACACACACTTTCTTTTCGGCATCATGGAAGACGATGACACATGCACACCCCATTCTTCAACACACATACCAACATCATCATCATCACCAACACTCGCGCTTACACCGAGAACAATATCAACATTATTAGTTCCGTACACCCTACACACACTAAGGGGGAAACATGATAGTTGCATATTTATGCAACTTTCTTGTGCTTAATCATGTGAAATTACTTGGCTCATTTGTTTAGTTTTCGATATTTATTAATGTTTTTATTTATTTAGGTCATATGGAGAAATTACAAAAAAAGAAACAATAAAAAGGAAAATCCTAAGACAATTGGATCAAGAAGTCAAGAGTCCACATAGAAAGAAGTCCAAGCCTAATTTGGAGAGGAAAAATGCCCAAGAAATCAACCATATATAAAGGAATTTTTAGAAAATAATTAGGGTTGGAGATTTTAGAGAGAAAAACACTCAAAAGAGAGAGACCCAGAGCTAGAAGAGAAGGAGGAGCCCTGGCTTTTGACTCATCGAAAGCTTCCTGCCGAGTTTTCTAGGATTTCTTGGTTCTTCTTCTTTTCCCATCATATTTTGCTATGATGCTATTATGACTATGAGTGGCTAAATTTCCTTAGTTAGGAGTTGATTGAAGCCGTAGATATGCTCACGATTTTGAACCTCTTTTGGTTATATTAACTATTTAGATGAGTTTTGTTTCACTGTTATTATCACCAGATGTTTTCTATGTTCATGTTTCTTTGAGTGCACACTAAGATGCATGGTTTATGATTTACAATCTTGATTGTGTACATGACCACCTTATCATTGCATATTCTTTAAAGACAAACATGTATTTGTGTGAAACAATCCTTAATGATGTAAGTGTGACCATCTTATCAACCCTTGAAACTTTGTTATTCTTTAAACATTCTTAAAACGTAATGACTTCAGTTCTCTAGGCTTACATCACCATATGTATAAGTCGGTTAATTGGGGATCAAGATCGAGCGGATTCTCCCTCCCTCTTTCATGATAAGTAAGAGAGTGTAATACACAAGATGACTTAACCAAAGCTCTTGTGTGGGGAATATTCATCCATGGTTAGTTCAATTATATTGGGGAGAAATTCAGGGTGGAGAGAATCCCTTAACATTCATATCTCATTGATTTTCTCCAACAATTTTACTTTCTGCAAATTTACTAATTTATGCATTAGTTGTATCTTAGCCGATTTATTTCGGCAACCAAAACAACTCCGAATACACTGAATTTTTGTGTGGTAGTCTGCCACTGTCTAGTTCATAATGTCAAATTTTCATGTCATTTGATTCTGTTTAGAGTAGGGTCGTAGTGTCATTAATGTACTATAGTCGAGTCTGTCAGCATTTTAATTTTGTGTTATAATTTAGTTTCACAAATTCTTCGTATTCGATAACCCCTGTTTATCATACTACATTGATATATCCAAGTTGAGTATAAGGTATCTTTGCATAAGTGTTTACCCGCCAATCAAAACAGTCTTTTGTGACTGAGCAATGTGTGTCGCAAAAGATAAGTTCGCGATACACATGTGCCTGTCGTAAAAGGCCACGTCGCAAAAGATAAAGTTTATTTGCAACAAAAATATGCATGTCGCAAAAGACATATAATGTGCGTCGTAAAAGATATCTATGAGCGTCGTAAAAGACGTCTATGTGCATCGTAAAAGATCTATCTAGCGTGTCGCAAAAGATCAATTAGCGCGTCGCAAAAAACATTTTGCTTTTCGTAAATACAAGTTAATAAACATCCATTCAAACCAGAAATAGGCTATCAAACTTGCACATTCATTCAATAATCCAAGCTAATATCATTACAATTATGCAATTCGGTATTAATATGTTCATAAGAGTTTCCAAAGATCTACTGTCTAACTCTTCTCTACATGTGTTGTCAGACTAACAGGTCAATACCAAGGCAATAACAAGTACACAACACCTTTAATTGGTCAATCCAGTTCTCTGTCTTGTCACTATAGAAATCTTCAAAAGGCTTTCTACATAACGCATATGAATTCCGATCTTCATCAACCGAAACTGAAAGGACCCGACCCTGATTTAGTTGCCTAAACTGAAATCAAACCCCTTCTGAAAACATGAACTTTCAAGAATTTTGGCAGAGTTTCACTATAGCGCGAAGTTACCATTAACCTACACCAAAATACACTTCATCCTATGCCACAAAAGCCAAACCGTGGGCACCAATCCCATCCGGATTTCTCAAAAACATATCATAATGTAAAGTCCCGCGGGGTCACTCATGGACACATCTGCGCTAGTACAGTCCAAATCACGGGATCCCAGACTCACACGTGATTCTAGCCAGAAAGGCATCAGGTCAGGATATCTGCCCCCCCCCCCGGTAAAGATCTCGGGTCAGGGGTCACAGTCCCCCCCAGTAAACATCCTCGGGGATCAGCCGGGATGCTAGGTGTATCGATACAACAATATATACTAAGACTGTACTATGTGTAAACCAAATCATAAATAGTTTCATGCAAATGTATAAAAGCATAATGTAAATGCATATTCGTAATACATAATTATAAAAGTATATTCGTAAATGCTTATTCGTAAATGCATAAACGTAAAACACATGCTCGTATAAATCATAATCGCTTATGCATGCTCATGCTCGTAAAATGTATAATAAAGATTCGCAACCAATCAGTGAAAAGAAATGTGTCCACTCACAGACTTGCACTTCGCAAAACGCGTTAATCCTGTGATCCGGCGGAAAAATCCCTCGCCAAACGAACGATCACGATCTCCTGAATAATCATAAATGCCACTGTTCAAAATCATAATTCAAAACCCTGAACCACATCTTGAGAACCAACCAATCCCGACAACATATAACTCGAATATCGACGAAATCGTCAAAAATCCAATAAACACACTATAAAACCTCGCCACAAATTCCGATTCTCAATTCAAAATATAAACCTTACCACTGCGATCGGTGCGCGATTCCGAGCAAGACGACATAAAACATGTCGAAAATCACCTCGGCCGGAAAACCGTCGCCGCCGGAAAATTTCAACCTACACATGGATTTGAATATCTCGACATTTCGAACAACTTTTTAGTTCAATGCTAAGCCCAATTTTGACCGGAAAACCTCCAAAACTCACCTTGAAGTCGAAAACCCTCGCCGGAATTCATTAACTCCGATCGGCCACCACCGGCCACGGCAAGGTGCAAGACCACTTGGGTTAAACTCACCTCTCCATGGGCTTCAAAACCCCTAACAAGTCGACCCCCAACTCGGCCGCCTCCGCTGCCACCATCGCCGCCGAATCTCGCCAGAAAACCACAAACTTCAAAACGTCATAACTTCTTCATCCTGCAACCAAATTGAGTGAATGACCTATCAAAAGAAAGAGGAACTCAAGCCCAACAACTTTTATAAAGGAACTATGGCCAAAAGACGCCGGAATAAGGCACATCGAAGGCGAGAAAATCAAGGCCTAAAATGGGTCAGTTTTGACCCATAGGTCAAAGTGGTCAACGGGCCAGATTTTCATTTTGGGAAACTTTCTAAAATTGTCACGTATTCACCTCATATTTATACCGTACACGTATCATCCAAATCGTATCGAAACCAAACGGATAAACACGACTAAATCCAATGGCCGAAAATATTCATAACTTATTCCACGTAACTCCGAATAATCCTCCGAAAATTCCCACGAACTCGAAATTAAATTCTCTACAACTTTCATGAAGGAACAAAAATCAAATTCTTGCCCAATAATTTAGTCGTTAACAAGCCCACCATATCGACCAATTACGACAAAACTGCGACTAATCACGAAACTCGCAAATCAAGCCGATAAACATACCATTTTCGGTTCGGGTTGTCACAGAAACAACCATTTTTTCATCACTCCTTTTTTCCACAATAGAGTCAAAATGCAAAAATCCAGGCACCACATCAGTTCCTAAAGCCTCTGCACCACTTAGCCACATGCTTGTAGTTACAAACCACTTACCAGCCAGACAGGATAGTAAACATATTGCTGATCAAAACCTGAAATACCATGTGTGGCTACATCAATGAAAAGTGCAGTAGTCATAGATTCACCTCAAATCTGGAAAAAATTCCAGTTCTAAATGGAAACTTAACTATGTTTGATATTTTCATTTAGTACATTGAGCTCAATCAGTTAGTCACATCAGGTATTACTCATATTAGCAATTCTAGTGCAAGACATGTTAATTCTAGCTCAATCGATAATGCATCAGGGTTCTCACTTTCTTTCCTCTGTGAAGTAAAGAGTTGTCTTAGCTTATCACATTATAAATATACAAATTATACTGATGGAATTCTTCACTAACCATTTCCTCTATAAGACATGCAAAAAAATTCCTACTTGTTCTATGCATCAAGGTCCTTTCGGCTCGTATTGACTTAAATTTATCAGACTTCTTCTAATAAAATCAGAGTGAGAAAATAAAATCAGAAACTGTTTCCTTAGCATATATACTGTGTATATAAAATTATAAGCATTAGCTTGATTAAGGATATCAACTTACCCTAAATTCTTATGTGTATCTGGATTTTACAATAGCATTCCAAGCTAATGGTTCCACATTCTCAGGTTTGAGAAGCGCAGCCGCACATAATAAACCCAACTCTTCAGCTTTGTTCATCACTTTTGTCATTGTTTTTTATTTGTGATTTCCCCAAAGCTTAATCATCATTCGGAACACATACTTCTTGTAATAGTTATCAACAACATAATGTTGCTACATTGAAAGAAAGAAAACCATGACACATGCTTTTTGATTTTATGATTGTATGAGATGAGATTATCACTACAGTACGAAACCTTTGCAATAGCTATGTATATATCAAACTCCCATGATTGGTCAGGCTGAAGTAGATAACAATAGCTATGTACAAATTAAAGACATATGTGCAATATAAGCCTCTAAGACAAATCTATCATCAATTGAACATATAAGAACTACTATGAAAAGTCACAACTTACAGTAATATGTTCTCAGATTTGATCGTTGTATTTATCAGTAAGGTTACTCCAGTCAGTCGTTAATGGTATGAACTCCTTTGCTACAACCCCAATGAAGGAGGAGAAACCGTTGGCATACTTTCCAATTGGTTGATTGTGTTCATTGAATTGCACAAGACATGTGCCTTTGTTCTTCTTGAAGTCTTTATCTTCTTTTGCTTTGCCTCTAGGAGGTCTTTTCAGATTAATAGAATCAGTATCATCTTGGCACCTATTTGAACTAGTAGGTGCCATACAAGCAATGGAAGCTACCTTACTCTTCTTTTGTTGTTTCCCTCTCTTGCTACCTTTGTTCAAGCTTTGGACATAAATCACATTGAACTTGACTAAACACAAATACAAATCTAAATCTTTACAAATATAAGAATTATCAATTAGAAAGCATACTGGAAATTATCAAATAGAATTACCTCATCACGAGGATCCTTGCTTCCGTCATCAATTTCAAGTTCAGATGTAGTGACAGACTCTTTCATCTACTTCCTACATTTAGATAGAAATTACGTCTAGATGACATGTTGTGATCTAACCAGTAGCATAGGTAGTGAAAGTTCCAATAAGTAGATATGTCTTTGACAAGGAATATTAGTTCAAGTTCTTGGCTTACCTGTTGTACACCATCAACTAGAGACCCTTTCTGCTCAGGAGTATCCATACCACCATCTGTAGTAGCTAAGTCATCGTGGTTCTCTGATGTATCCTATAACAAGGCCATCGATATAAGACTAGAGAAAATCCAGTATTTGCATATCATTAATCATTGACCAAAAGGACTAAACTCAAGTGACAGAACATTTGTTGTAGCGAGGTAACTCATTTACATGCTTGTTTCCACTAGATTAGCCAAATACAAAAAACTCGTCCAAATCAATACATCATAACTTTTATCAACATAGATAAGACTTTAATGTGGTCAAAGGAAGAATGTACACCTTAGATGTAAGAAATGTATGTATTTGTTTGCCCATTTTAATGACGCTATAAGAGTACAAGACTAGAAGATAAAGAAATAGCTCATATGAGATATAGCTCAACCTGGTATGAATAAGAATCCTCTAGAATTTCCGCATGATCATCATCTGGTATTTCTTTATGTTCTTGAGCACTTCCAGTCTCCACATTATCACTCCTTTCCTTCTTAGCTTCCTCTTCTGCTTTATTTTTCTGTGGGTCTTCAGCATCACGCTGTTGTTGATTAGCTTTCTCTTCAACTTCTTTTCTTTCCTGCGCTTTTCTTTCTGTAACCGTTCCTTCTCCTCGGCCTTTTCTATTTGTTCTTTATGATCTATACAACAAGCAAGCTAAAAGAGCACTTATTATATTTAACCATAGTAACGCATAATTACATAGATGTTGACTCAACTAACTTTTGTTACCACGGCTTCAGAAAGATTGAAAAAAAAAATAATACTCAGTATCTGTGTAGAGGGCCAGGAAAAATAAAACTCGTAATATAAATGGCTTTGACACTTATTATGGTGTGCTTAGTGTAATATCAAACTCTTGCATTCCCTCGATGGTATATTATCATGAAGAAAATCTACTACTGATTTTAGGTGAGTTTTTTTTTTTTGAACTAAGTTTTTTAGGTGAGTTTACATATGAAGAATAGGTAGCCTATAAGCCCTAAACAAATCAGGTAATATCCTACAAATGTGGGCATGATGATAATGAAAATACCATCATAAGTAAAAGATGCAAAACAAAAGTATACATTTGAGCTGTTCAACAAGTCACTTTAGTATCTTCTCCTCATATTGTAGCTTTGATAGTTTTGCCTCATCTTTAACCATAGCTACTTTTGCTTGCTCAATTTCCTGTTTCCGTATTGCAGCCCTTTCTTGGTAAGTAGCAATCTTCTTCTTGAGCTTATCTCCGGCCAGTTTCCCAGCTTCCCAACATGTGTTTGGGCAATTTACTTCACCATCATATTCATCACTCCCATCACAGCAATCTACAGAATGTAAACAGGTAAATGTGCATAACAGAAGAAAATTAGTCCACCAGGCAATTGAAGATACACAGAGAAATATTATTCGGTCCCTAAAATAAAACATAACATGTCGGTGATGCTAAACACGGAAACCGTAATCCAACATAGTCAATAAATAATCATAAACACGATAACCACGGAGCAACCCTTCCCTCAGAATCTCCTTTGAAAATTTACTCATTCATAGTCAAACTACTAATTTTCCTTGTCTACAAAAACACATACTTATGAATACATACATCTCTGCTCGCAAGTCAGAGCACAGTTGTAGTTCCCCAATACACCAACAACTTAGAGTCCCATCAAAAAAAGAAAGAAAAGAAAAACATAATCCAATTCAATAGCACACATACCACTATTCTTATAGCATTGCACAACATAGATTAAAACATCATCCGGTTGTTTAGTATGTACAAGAAGCACACAACACCTTGCTGATAACATTCCAATCCTACTAATCACCACAATTCAATTCAATTGAAGACCTAATTGAAGGACCCAAACAATTCCGTCAAACTCAAACTCAAAGTCAATTTCATCAAAGAATCTGAAAATGATGATGAGGAAGAGAGATGCATACCATAATAACAAAGAGTGAGAGGCTAAGATGAGGAAGACGAAGAGACTGCGATGAGCGGCAATGCTCGACAGCCGATGGCGAAGAAATTTTAGCTGGTGGTGCCACAGGATCTTTGATGGCTAGTCTCTTATTGAGGTGAAGATTGATTCATCGTTCACCGCCACAAGCCATACCTCCAGGTGGCTCGTGGATCCACAGCTACGTCGGAGATGACCAAAGCGACCATTTGTAGAGGTTGAGGGAAAAGGAGATCTGAGGCGAGCTGCTGCCCCGAGACTTGTCGGCGGCAAGCGTCGCCGGCCGCAAAGCGTGAGCAAGCCGAGGGACTGGTTGATCTCGGCCTCAAAGGCGAACGTCTCAATGTCGGACATCACCGATTGGAACTTAAGGTTTTCTAGCAAATCTAGGGTTTCAAAGACGACGGAGGTTTCAGAGAGAGGAGAGAGAGAGGACGAAGACGACGACTCCGAGTACTGGTTTATGGAGTGAAAGGCGTGAATGAGTATGAGGCCGAGAGAGAGAGACTAGCAAATTTAACTAATGGCATGACAATAAATATTTTGAAATATGGGGCTACTTTTAGCGTGTTTTTGGGTCGGAGGGGTTTGGGTTTGCACACGGAGGTTTTTACTAGAATGAATTTTCAAATCAATATGGTTTAGTTGAAAAAAAAATGAAAGCAATGTCTTTTGCGACACATTTTTAAAGTGCGTCGTAAAAGACTTTGCGACATACATTTTAATGTGTGTTGTAAAAGACTAAATTTTTGAGTCTTTTGTAAGATGAATTAAAAGTGTGTCGTAAATGAAGAACAACATTTACGACGTACACAAAAAAATGCGTCGTAAAAGACAAAGATATGACTCTTTTACGACAAACATTATAAGTGTGTCATAACAGACTATCTTTTGCGATATACATGAAATGTGTGTTGCAATTTGCGCGTCGTAAAAGATTAATTTTCCCGTAGTGACATGACTCTTCGAAAAGATGTTATGTTGGCTCTGCACACCCACACCGAGCTTTTGAGAAGATGTTACTTTGCCCCACACACCAAGATTTCGATGTGAATTCCAAACTTGGTGACATGTGTTAACCTCGTAGTTCGAGGTTATGCGTGAGGGGGAGATGCTGGATTGGATATCTCACATTGAAATATGACAAGAAAAATTATAAAATAAATGAAGAATCACTATTCCTAATTGTACCGAGGTCTTTGTAGATAAAACTCAATATTTTAAAGGTAGTTAAGTTAGAACAATATCAATACAATGATAGACCCTACATGCCTCGTTTGTCACAATTCAACTTAGTTATAGTCGTTTCATAAAACAAATATAATTCCACCCCGCAATAAGAAGACTAGCTAGTCGCTTTTCTAATTCCGAATCTCTGGCGCGCCGAACTGTTTTGTTTCTTAAGCCACTTCCGAAGCTAACCTTAGTTGGTAATTTGGTATGATGTCAAGTTAACCTTTCTTTGATCAGCACAGTTGGTAGGGGAATATAGAGCATATGGTAGAAAACTATAAACATCATCATCATCTCATAACAACCTTAATTTGAAGCTAGCTAATCAAAACCTTAAGTGCTTTGAGAATTGATATGAGCTACGTACATTACAGAGTTTGGATCTTGAAAGAAATGTCATTTATCCAGCATCATATAAATCAACTATGCATGTAAAGACTTTTTATGTGCAGTTTTTCAAACAAAAAAGCAATCTTGTTCTGACCGATGTGATGTTAAAGGAAATCTGTGAGCTATCGCCGACTTCCATCGCGACTCATCGCCGTCCGAATCTCTCCCTCTGCAACGCAGTCTTTCTTTAGGTAAGTTTTTCGATTACAGAGGTCTCCTCGTGACGTGTCAACCGACTATTCTCATGGACCCCACACATTGGCCGTGAATAATCCCACTTTATTTACCGCAAAAGTAACAGTTAGACCCTCCCTCCAATCACACCCCGCCACGTCACACGTGCGCGAAATGCTGAGGTCGTCTTGTTCATTTTCTCTCTCTCTGGCTTCGGCATAAAAAATAACCTAACCCGCACCGCATTCCCAGCAGGTTTAATATCCCCCTCTCTTCGAAGAGAGAGAGAGAGAGAGAGAGAGGAGTTAACCTTCTTTTTTTTCTTCTTTCAATTTTTTTTATAAATTTTTCCTCTCCAGGTCCTCCGATTCTCTACAAATTACACTCCATAGCCTTTTTTTCCCATTCACAGAATGGAACCCTCGAGCTGCATCCACTTGTTGCGGTGGTGATCCCGCACCCTAACGACGTCGTTTTCCCTTTTTGTTTCTCTGGAGATATGGAGAGATCTGGTAGCGGCGGCGCGGATTTCAGAGACTTGCTTCGGAGCTCCTCAGGTATTGCTTTCGTTCTCAGCCTTCGAGATCTGGTATTGTTTTTCTTGTTGAATTGTTGTTTCGGTTGTGATTTTGGAGACGTAGGTGATGAAGACTCGGTCTTCGTGAGTTTGGGGAATCATCTGCATGAGAAGCTATTTTTTCGTTTCTACTTAGCTTTTTGCAGCTTGAATTGAAGAAATTAGGGTTCTTTTGGATGCTCTGGTCCTGATACTGTTTCTTTTTATCATGATGCTTTTGATTTTTTTAATCTATGATCTTGTGTGGGAAGCTTATTTGTATTTGAGTGTGATAGAGTCGAAATTTGAAGTTTTGTGAAATTGTCAATTGGGTTTAGCTTTAAGAAAGTTCTTGTCTTGATAATAGTAGCTGTGATAATGGTTGTGAATTGTTTGTTGCTGTGGTGAAATGTGTAGTTGCAATTGATAATTTCGTCTCAGGGTTTTGCATTGTGTAATGACGAGACAATTGTAGTACACATTTAGCATTGCACTGCACTATTAGCAGCACCTTCTCCTGCGAGTTTGTGTTTTCAATGTACTACTTATTTGGATTGCTAACTTTGTGTCAATTGTCTGCAGAAAGTAATGCACTCTTCAATGCATCCCAGTATGAGTTTTTCGGCCAACATGTGGCGGAAGAAGTTGAATTGGGGGGTTTAGATGATGAGAATGACAGAAAATCTTTATTTGGGTCTGTTGATAATGAGTATCATTTATTCGAGAAGGATGAGGTTAGATGGTCTCCTACTTTGAATATTACAATGCACTATAAAGCCGTGAGCAATATGTGTTCATGTGTAATTTTTTTTGATCATTACTCCGTCTAAAAGTTTGTTTGCTGTACACATGGGTGTGGGTATATCGTGCATTTTACATTGTGTGCAGCTTATTGGTTACTTGTGACTCTGACATTCTGAAATATGAAGCATATTCATTAACTCCTATGTCTTTTTTGTATGTAGGGTCTTGGTTTGGGATCTCTGTCTGATGTGGATGATCTGGCAACTACTTTTGCAAAGGTTAGTTTCCTTAAAGTTGATGATTGAGCCAAATCAGACATCCTAAATGTGGTTTTTCATGCCTTTATTTGATATTCTTGTGTATAGTTATATATTCGATTTGTTTTAGAATAAATGAGTTGCAAAAGTTTTAAAAAAATAAGTTATATGCTTTTCTAAGCTTCTTCTCCATTCCTGTGCTTATTCTTATTTATGGACTTGTTTGATATTCTTCTTCTCCAGCCAACCATAGCATAGAAACTTCCATTTCCTCCGCCTTTTTTCTTTCTTTCATGATCCTTTTTATCTTAACAATTATCTTCATTTCTACTAATCTTATTAATGAAATCCCAATTTGTAAATAATAACTTTATCATAGAACATTCCCTTAATATTTATAGATACTTTCCGTCTTAAGTAATCCTCCTTTTATTTGATCATATGTTGAACATAAATTCTCATTAAAGAGTGGTGGATGGAATAGTGGTTGGTCCTACTTGTGACGTTTAGCATTGAAATGATTGAATAAAGTTATTTTAATTGATTAGATATACACAGATAATTTATTACAGTTAGCAACTTATTGCTTCATATTTTGATATGTCTGTCTCCTTTCATTTGCTTTTCTGTTGCACAGTTGAACAAAGTTGTTACAGGACCAAGACACCCGGGTGTTATTGGGGATAGAGGTTCTGGATCTTTCTCACGGGAAAGTAAGTACTTCAACTGTTATGTCTTCATGTTACTTTGGTTTTTAAGTGCGTCGCATTCGTAAAGCTGATCATGCCGTATGAATGCTTTACATAATAAGGAGGTAACATCAAGTAATCTTGTAATCATTTTTAACTTGTGTTCAGTGGAATTGAATTATCAGGGGCTGGGCTGATCAATCATTTCATTAGGAAGGAAAGAATATCTTCTAATCCTGCTAGAATTGCAAAATTGTGTACCACATCTTGTGATTTTCTCAGACTTTATGTTTTGTTTTTTGCTCTTCAACGAAATAATCACTTTCGTTGGTATTCCACTCTACTAATTTATTTGTTATAATCCTGTGTATGTCTGAATTGGAAAGCTGCTATCCTATTTATATGACTTGTCATAAAATTGTGTTTGTTTAGACTTATCTTCTAGATATTGAATATACAGGATTGACTAGATATGTTGCCTGTCATTTTCACTGTAAAATTTAAATAATCTGAAGCAGATAAGTAAATTCGGTCAATAACCACAGCAGTCAGACTGTAGTCATGAATGGACTATGGGTTGACCAATGGAGTGATTATCTACTTATTCTCTTACTGTACCGTCTTCGGTATCTCCCCATACTAAATTAGTGACTTCACCTAATTAGACCCTTCAATTCAAAACCTTTCATGTATACTCGGAGTTTCTTTCAATGTTTTATTTACGGAGAGTTCTCTTTCAGGTTCATCTGCTACCGATTGGGCTCAAGATGCAGATTTTGGTAACTGGTTGGACCACCAACAGATGATTGATTTAGAGAGTTCTCAGGATGGGAAGAGATGGTCATCACAGCCACAATCTTCTGCTCGATTTCCAGAATTAAAACCTTTGCACAGAACATCCTCATATCCTGAGAAACCACCTGTCCTACAGCACTACTCCAGCGAACCAATTATAGTCCCTAAATCAGAATTCACATCATTCCCTCCCCCTGGAAATACGTCAATGCAGGGCTCACCACAGCATCATCTATCAAATCTATCTGTTGGTTCTAAGTCGCCTTTTTCTTCACCAAATACTTCTTCTTTGACAAATGCTAATCTTCATATGGCTGGTGGTCTACCTCATGGGTTGCATTATGGTGCGAACATGCCTCAGTTCACCAATACTGCTCTCTCTTTCAACAGCAGGTCACAAAATCATTGGGTCAATCATGCTGGAATACTGCATGGGGATCATTCCAACCTATTAAACAATATGTTGCAGCAACAGCTACCTCATCAGAATGGACTTTTGTCAACACAGTTACTGTCAGCACAGCAGCAGTTGCAACAGCAGAGGTTGCACCGTCCGCTTCAGCCATCTTTAGCCCATTTTGCTGCAATGCAGTCTCAAATTTATAATACTCATCCCTCTCCCTTGCACAAGGCAATGCCGGGATTGCCTGACATAAGAGAACATAGACCTAAACATAGAGGCAAACACAATCGTTTTTCTCAAGGCTCTGATACGGGTAGTCAGAAGAGTGATAGTGGGTGGATCCAGTTCAGATCTAAGCACATGACATCTGAAGAGATAGAGAGTATTCTTAAAATGCAGCATGCTGCAACACATAGCAACGACCCCTATATAGATGATTATTACCACCAGGCAAGTCTTTCCAAAAAAGCTGCAGGATTGCGGTCGAAACACCCTTTCTGCCCATCTCATCCAAGGGAGTTCTCATCCAGAGGTCGTAATAGTAATGATCAGCATTCTCATTCTTCTGCCGATGCTCTTGGAAGACTTCCCCTCTCTTCCATCCGCAGGCCTCGTCCTCTCCTTGACGTTGATCCTCCCCCTGGTGAGGCAAATTCTGAACATGCCTCCGAGAAGCCTTTGGAACAGGAACCTATGCTTGCTGCTAGAATAACTATTGAAGATGGCCTGTGTCTCCTTCTTGATGTTGATGATATTGATCGACTCATACAATCCGGTCAGCCCCAAGATGGTGGAGTTCAACTCAGGCGGAGGCGGCAAATGCTGCTGGAAGGGTTGGCGGCATCACTTCAGCTTGTGGATCCACTTGGGAAAGGCAGTCATGCAGTTGGGCCATCTCCAAAGGATGACCTCGTGTTCCTCCGGCTGGTATCTCTTCCTAAAGGCAGAAAGCTCCTTTCTAGGTTTATTCAGCTTCTTTTCCCTGGTAGTGACCTTGCCCGCATTGTCTGTATGACTGTCTTCCGTCATTTGCGATTTCTGTTTGGAGGTCTCCCATCTGATCCTGCAGCTGCTGATACAACTAACAGTCTTGCAAAAACGGTTTGTGTATGTGTTAATGGTATGGATCTTCGTGCTCTAAGTGCTTGTCTTGTTGCGGTCGTTTGTTCGACAGAGCAGCCACCCCTCCGCCCACTTGGAAGCCCTGCTGGAGATGGGGCTGCTATTATATTGAAATCTGTTCTTGAAAGGGCCACCGAACTCTTAAGTGACACTCATGCTGTTGGGAACTGTAGTGTGTCTAATCGTGCCCTTTGGCAGGCTTCCTTCGATGAATTCTTTGGTCTTCTTACCAAGTACTGTCTGAGTAAATATGAAACTATATTGCAATCAATATATGCACAGACCCAGCAAAGTTCAGAAGTTATTGGTTCAGAGGCCACCAAGGCAATACACCGTGAAATGCCTGTGGAACTTCTACGTGCTAGTCTTCCTCACACTAATGAACACCAAAGGAAGCTTTTGTCAGATTTTGCTCATCGATCTATGCCCATTTCTGGTCTTAGTGCTCATGGTGGTGGCAGTGGAGGTCAATTGAACTCTGAATCAGTAAGGGGATAGTGAAATACTGCAGGGTCTTGGAAAACATAAATGCATGGTTGATTGTGGTTCCTTGCATACCGGCGGAATGTGAATCTGCTCGAGTGAAAGGTGGTGTGGCAGGGGAGGGGACTGCATCCTCGTCGAAGTAAATTTTATAAAGCTTCGCTTTTATTTGTTTAACTCTTTACTGTTCTAAAAGTGAAAACGGATTGTCATTTTGATAAACTCGTAGCCATGCCTAAAATGTGTAATATGATGGGAACACTAGAAGGGAGTTTGAGTCTGGAAGTTGGTTCTTCTGGGAGCTTTATTTTGATGCTCTGTGTTGAACTGGAAGCATAGGGATTAGATTGTATAGGGTAGTCTTACAGAACCTTCCGAACTGCTTTTGTTCCAGGTCGTTTTCTCATGTTAAAAATTCCAGTCATGTATCTGTTATGGTGGAGACGTTACTCTTTCACTTATTTGTTTACTCCGTAGCCATTATACTAGGTGCCCACTATATCTTTCTAAATTGTACTTGTTCAATTGTATATCTGTACTCATTTGCAGAACAGCATCCGTATGCCTATTATTACTTTACAGCAATTTGTCTTCAGACAGTAAGTTTACTCAATACAAGTAATTTCCGACAAAAATCTAAGTAGAATGCTCTTACTGAGAAATAACACTTGGGTTATAATATCTCAATCCACGAGAGAGCAGACCATTGAACTCTCTTGACAACTGACATGTAGCTGGGATGAATAATATTTGATATATAATTGAATGCTATCACACAATGATCGTCGAAGTTCGTCATCCACAAATAATTACTTTGAGGCAACAGCTAAATAGAGGTGTGCTCTAGTCTTGCTGATCTCTTTTTCATTGTTCAGAAGGCGGCGTAATACCGGTTCTGCAAGGATGGAGTGTCGTCAAAATATAAAGCTTTTAAAAGAAACAAGACGTGAGCTTAAGATTCAGAGTTCCATTATAGAAATTGAACTCGGTCTTTAACAAAACATCTAATTCACGCATTCACGTCATGTCAGCAGTATTATGTGTTACTTTAAGATTGCCAGCATTAGAGATAAATGACCTATTGGATTACCACAACGAAAGAGGAATCCAAAGATAACAAAGAAAAGCCACTGTACAGGGCGGAATTGGAGATACATACTTGCATCATTGATCTGGAATTTGTAGTGTAGGTAGCCTCGATAGTCCTTTCCCTCTGCAATTGATGAATAAAAGCAGTCAATCTATACATGTATGGTAGTCCGCATATGCCAACAAAACAGAAAATAAAGTTGAAGATGTTACCTCTATATGAAACCCATAATGTAATGCAACCCTCTTCACATCCTCCAAACTTAATTCAATAGACATATCCTGAAAACCAACAAAAATAAGTTGATATGATTAATTCTCCATTGGAGCAATTCATGGCATGAGATGTGCTTCACTGCAACTTACATCTCCTTGTCCATATACATCTAAAAGTGATATAGAAGGGGACCCATATTTATCCAAACCTGTTATGAATGAGTCAAGGCGTCAATAGAGCTATAAACAGGGGAGAAAAACTAAGAACACATCCTGAATCACCAGAACAACTTACTCCTACTTCTTTCAAGATTCTTGATATGATTTCAACATATTCAACTATATTGTGTGCCGTATCAATAAAGAAACAGGTCACGACTGCATCCCAAGCACCTGTATGTGCCACAAATATAAACGGTAAGAGATACAATTAAGTTAGTTTAAAAAGGATCCTGCAGCACTTGCACATAAGTATCAACGTAGACTAGCGAGTCTATCAGCAGCCAAGAAAAATGGAGCAGATCATTCCATAATAACATAGATTGATACTGAATTGCTTACCTACTTGGCTTGGATCATTATAAACCTCAACAAAATCACCACCACACATAGAAAAGCCTTCAGTAATTCCTGCACTGCTTTGCATGACACTCCAAAATTAATAATAAAAAAAGGTAAAAAGAAATGGAAATGAAAAATCTATGCCATTGACATGAACTTATTGCAATATTGAATCAATCATGAGGGGGATGCATTATAGGACAATTTAAATAATGAGGATGTTTGTACCAGATCAAGATATCAACTGAAGACAATTTTTGTCATCTTTATAGGTCTCAGTGATTACATATTGAAAACTATCCATCAACACTACCCTCTGAATTTCAGTATATTCATGATTCAAGGTTACAAACGTATGATTCGTTTAAAGCTTCAAAGGAAATGCTTAAGAAAATAAATGCTCGTATCATTTTTAGACACAGCATAAATAGCAGCATGACTGATGGATAAACTTTTCCAACCAGAAAAGCAAACTTTTGTTGCACTACTAAAGACAAAAGTAGCAGCAAGCGTACCTGGCTGGATGAATATCTGGTATTGAAATGGGACGAAGTTGGTCATCATCTGGAAGGGAATTACAATTGCTGTGGATCCATGGATATATTGTCCACTCCTCAGCACTTCGGCAACTGATTAACACCTCAAGACTAATTATATTGCAAATAAATACGCTTGCTAGAAACTCTTCAGAGATATATTAGAATATTACAGGACGTGATTTAAGACCAAGTGTCGTGGAATTCTTACTCGTTCAGAATAAAACTCGAGCATATCATCATGTAGTATGAAAACTCATTTCCCTGGCTTATGAAACCTACATATAGAATACAAAACTGTAGGCACTGGTATTAATATATAGACAGAATTTTTAACAGCTAAAATGTATGCACACCTCGACACGAGATCTCCAAAGCAAGCCGCCCAAGTCCAGCCCCAGGAACTAAACAGGCTGGAGGGCTGTTCAACATATGATATGATTATTTTCCCATCTAAGTAGTATGGAAAAACAAATATACTTGGGCAACATGAAGCATTACATTGTCCATTAAAATGGGCAAAAAATAAAACAACCATAGTAAAAGAATTGAAAGAACGACAATAACAATAGAAAACACCAATACCTTTCCTTGGTGCGATCAACAAACAGCGCATCAAGTTCTTCAAGTATAGGCTTGTAGCACTGATCACGTTCTTTCTGTCCCTGTATTAGATATGATTACAGTATTATTAAGTAAACCTTAGACCCACAGATATCCTTGAACCTAGAAATAAAAATCACATATGAAGTACATCTGCTGCCCAGTCTCTAACTATGTTCCGTATAATACATCGAACCTGTAGATGGAAAACATAAATAAACTATATTAGAGAAAAGTGAGTTCCAAGCATGTGGATTCAAATTGACTTTGCTCATATGTTTCAATAAATGGAAATGATAATATTGTGATTAATTTTCATTGGTATATTAATTGTGCCAAAAGTCACGTAGAATCAGATTTCCACTGAACAGAATCAACAAACCTTATCAACATCAACTAATGGAACATGTAATTGTGTCGATAGGTCCAACCACGGGTGGGTTGCTGAGGATACCTGAATTCACAATACCAAGAAATATTTGAATCAATATTCAAGAAGTCCACACAGCGACCTATATCTAGAGAAAATTACTCGGTGAACTCCTTTGGGTGGGGGAAGATAAAAAGAAGTTGAGAACAAGTTCAAATCATAATAATTCACAGCTTCCAATAGAGTGAAATCCTCACATTTCCCTTGGATTGGGTGGCATTATCCCCATTACAATTTTGTATCTCTCTGTCATACTCAAAGCCTGAACACTCCCTTTGATGGACACACCATGACCTTCATGTTTCTCCTGCAATTTCTATGGAGGTCAAAAATTTAAAATTTAAATATATAAACAGTGACCTAGATGAAACAGACCATACATTGGAACATTGTGTTATTACTATATTATCTAATGAAAAGCTAACATTGTGACATATGTGATCCAGATACCTCATTGGAAACCACCCTTACTGGAGAATTGCAGACTGCACCGCATGCTTCCACCGTATTTGACTGATCAATTTGGGAAACATAGATATATTGACTTCCACAGGTTGACAGAGGAGTGGAAACATTTGTTTCAGCAGCAACATCATGATTACATGGGGAATTTTCAAGACGTAGGCCATCAACATCTGTGTCCCAACTCAAATCAAGTGGGGGTTCAAACTCCTGCAAGGTAGTGTCAATGCGGCAGAACAAAAGAAATCAAGATAAATCAATGATAGTTACACCAGATTGTCACATCACTAACAAATATCAGTCCTTTCACAAGTGATAAAATGTTGCAATATCAAAAGGACATCAGAATATCATCAAAACAGATACTTTCAAAAGAAAAAGAGAGGGGGGTGAAGTTGGAACTAACCTGAAGCATGTCGAAGATGAAATATGAATTGGCAGACATACACCTGCAGAATAGACCGTCACATCAGTTGCAGTTCTCCTAATACCAAATTATTTCACAGTTACCACAGCAAGAGGGTACTTGAAAATAACATGCTATAATGCATTTAGTTTCCTCTGCTCTCATTTAACTTCTCTGATGCACAGATGAAGTTAAGAAACTTTTATATAGTAATGATGAATTTGGGAAAGTTTACCGTCTTAGTCTTTCAAACTTAGAAGGGTAGTGCGATAGTATAGCCTGCAATCAATGGAGAGGTAGAAATTGAACATAGAATATAGGCGAGTGAAGATAGAAGAAACAAAGATTGATGCATATATTTGTACTTTTCTACAGTCCATCTCTATTTTCTTGTGCCCTGTTTTCAAATAAAAGAAAAGACTGCATACTAATATTAGGCAATCGTAGATAGTTTTGCACGACGAGGCAGAAAAAGACGTGATGAGGAGTACCGAATACAGTAGATTATTAAAAATGAAGATTAACAAATATGTGAATCCCCCATGTCAATTCTATCCAATCATAACAAGTACACCCAAGTAAACTCAACATAATTTGGATAAACCTAATTAACACCCTAATTATTCATAATCACTGCTATCAACTCCAAACAGAATGAAGCACATAGTGGCATTTAGAATGGCAACAATGCTCCAGACTGCCGCTGCTTTCCTCAAAATGTACATAATCACATACATGCCAGGGTACTCAATGTAATACGTCACTACAGTTTCTAGTAAAGATTATACCTTTCTGACAAATGAATGCAATCTCGCATGTAAAACACGGGAAATGCAATCAATGAAGGAAGAAAAAAAACTACCTTATGTGCTGGTGGAAGCCTTTTGAAAGATCTCTCATATCTTCTCACGTCCTCTTCCGCAGCCTCCGGATAGCTGTACACCGATTCCATGGCAAACAGGAAACATATAAGAAAACTACATACATTAGCTATAAAAAGCTCGAAACTTTAAAGAAATGCAGGCATTACAAAACTGCATATAACATCATTAAAAAAAAAATATCAAATCTAAATGAGGTAGTAGGGTTATACATAATCAATCAAAAAAGCTCAAAACTTTGAAATGCCAGCATTACAAAAATGAAAAAAAATCATCATGCTTACGATATTATACACAAAAATATTCGATATCGGAGCTTGGACACCTAAGAATCATTGAAATTGCTGCAATGTTTATAAATAACGAGCCAATCAACCTTGTGGCGTTTACAATTAACAAGCAAATGTGAACCTTTAGAAGCTTCTGAATCGTATTAGCCAGACGAATTTCAATTACACGTTCAAAGAAAACGACAGAAATGTGAAAATTGAAGCAAAGCTGTTGAGAATTGAGAGAAAGATTGATACTTGAGGTAGGCACTGATGATGCGCTTGAGGGATTGGAATTCGAGGGCCTCTTCGTGCTTCCTTTGACGACGTGTTCTTCGTCTTCGTGGAGCTGTTCTCGGAGAGTTATGGTGTCGTTCATTGCGACAGTCATGGCCACTTCGGCGGTTGCTGGAGGACTGATAACTCTGACACTCCTCCGTTGGAGTCAGTTTTATCATTATCACCTCACACTAACTTATTGGGCTTTTCTTCACCAAGACATGGGTTGATGAGTAGTGTTATTTTGGGCTCAGGCTTGTTTGTTGGCCGGATTGGATTGGACTGGACTATTTCAAAAATAATAGTCCAATTTTGTGTTTGGTGCCCATTAGGTGTCAACAGGATTATTTCTCTTTTCTTACATAATACCGACGCGTTGATTTTGCAGTCACGAACCTCCTTAGCTAAGGAGAACAAAATCGACGTCCATAGCTAAGTATTCTTGTCGAAGAGAGACGCTCGACGCTCTTCAAATCTATAGCTGACGACTCAGGTTCATCTTCTTCTCCTTCTTTCTATTATTTAAGATTTTTGGACAATTATACCAGATTTCAGATTTTGTGACGTAGCTAACGACTCAGGTTCACATTGCCGTCGCAAAAGAGTCAAATGTCGTCGCAAATATTTTTTTGCGATGACAAAATGAGTTTTTGCGACGGCAACTTTTCCGGCGCAATTGGTGGCGATGCAATTGCTATTGGCAATGGTTTTAACCGTCGTCCGAACTCTATTGCGACGGTAAAACTTTACCGTACCAAATAAATTCCTTTTGCGACGGTAGATTTGCCGTTACAAATTTTGTTAGCCGTTGTGCTTTTTTTCTTTTTCGCAACGGTATTTTACCGTCACAAGTTTTTTGCCACGGAAAAGTTGCCATCGCAAAATCCATTTTTTTCATAAAAAAATGGCTCCATTTCTTTGCAACGGCACCTTGACCATCGCAAAGAATTGGAGCTAATCTTGTATAAATCTACTAGTATATTAATCCATTGTTATCATTAATATATTATACATCTACATAGTCATTCAAGTTCACATGATCAACTTAACTGAGATGCTAAAACTAGAATTTTTAAAAGTAAAAGAAGTCAGATGAGAAAGAATTCTAATTCGTTCTATTTCAAGGAAATTTCCTCAGGTCTTCTGAAGTAACTTTAATTTCTTCCTCAAGCAGATTTCAGCTTAGATGATGTAGAAGCCAGATGAGAAAGAATTCTGTGTCCCACAGACGGCAAGAAAACTCCCAGCAATCCAAGCCATTTAAATGTCGTAAAAAGATCCAATTGTACATGCATGGAACAAACATGTTATTAGGCACCTTGGGAAAAGAGTCATCAGATATACTAATCTGCCTACAAAAATAAAATAACAACCAGCTTTCTGCCAAACAGAAAAGAGAAAACAATCTTTGATCAATAAGGTATAAAATGACTTTAAATAATCACTTATTATTCTTCACATTATTGTGATTTGTGAAGGACAAAACATGTCATTCACTTATTTATCGAGCTTAATGTTTACAGGCAAGTACATGTAAATTGTGATTGACCAGATCATTGGGTGTCCCAGTAAAGGAAAACATATGTCATACCTTAAGCCAGAAAATCACGTAGAGTAAAAGAACTGCTGCAATGCTAGCATGGAATAGAACACCAAATGTGGCTGGTACTACTGAGGTAGGGAAGTTCTTCAGATTGACTCCTAAGCGCAATAGCTGTTTCAAACACAAATACGGTTAACAAAAATTGTGCATTATCATAAGTACAAAACGCTTAATAACATTGTCATTCCTTATATCTTATAGTCTTTTTGTATGCTAGTGCATACTGAAACCGCTCAATTATTGTGGATACTCCAAGAGATTTGTTTTGAGCATAATATGTTAATAACTTTTCTAAGCCAAATAACAGCATTAAAAATCACTTCTAAAATGACTCACCCCAACCAAAAATCCAATAAGTGGCAAGAGAAGAAGACCCAAGAAAGCAAGAGAGAGATGGTTAGGAGGAAGCTTCTCTGAAACCCTAAAGATATAGCTTATCTTTGATTTGGGACCATACTTCAAGTAAAGATCAACAGCCGGTGAAGGGGGCGGGTGGCCTTCTCAGGTACTTTTGGTAGATCTAGATCAACATGGCCAATATTTCGTAAGAATGAGTTCTCTTCCAGACAATAAATTTATTCTTCAATCTATTTGATCATATAGGAAGTATTAAAAGTTAAGAGGAAAAGTCATGCTTACCATTACAACATCACCAACAGTCAATTGAAGTTCATAACTTATCGGACAAATAGTAAAATTTGTCGACTAATCCAAGAAAATCTTGCCAAATAAATACCAAAAATGAGAATAAAATATATCTCCATTGGCAAGTAAAACTGCTACTTTATTTGAGAGTGTTCAAAATAATACAGTACTCATGGTTTACGGCAGGAAACTAATGAGCTGACAAGAATCTGAAATTCTACTTTTCCAATGGAGTACTGAATGGCTGCACATCGGATGTTTGTATATATTAGGTGAACTATCAGAGCAGGCATGTCAATATGTTTATATGGTTCATATCCGCTTTCAACAGAGGTCTGTATAAAGAGGACAAATAAATCCACAATAAAATGAAGAAAAAAACCTTACTAGTGTTTATCTCAAACTTTTTGCCAGAGTTCCCCACCGAAAAGATATGTCCAACCTTGGTCTCATGTTTCAATTTAAGAAGCCCATGCAGCCCAAAAAATTGTCTAAATTAAGTGAGCATAAAAAAGTTTGCTCATGAAGGAGGTACAAAGAACTACAAACTTGGTGAGGCTTAAAAGCATGGCCCAAAAGTGTGGCCAAATCAAAGGATAGGCGCAGCTTGTGGAGGTGATTTGCTGATAGTGAAACGACATTTTCTCCAGCTAAATCTAGCCTGGTATATTGATGATGTATAAGTAAGAAAAATTTATATGCATCAGAAAATTAACAGCAGAATATGCACAAATTGGGTCAATTAAGCAATAAAAAATACATCGACTTCATGATTATAGTATAAAACATGCAGATGAAATTTCACAAGGATAGATTAGGGATAGATTATAATTATTATGCATGTCATAGTTTCAATGTTCAACTTTAATTTTCTACAAAAGAAGTACGAGAAGTGTACCTCACTCATACTATCAAGTTCCATGAGTAGATCAGGTAAGACAGCAAGTGATGCCTCATTTTCCTTGTTACATTTTCAAAAAGGGGGAGAATTAGAAGCAACAGCTAGCTAGGATCCAATAAATTCGGTGGCGGTCGCGATTTTGGGGTCTGACAGGAAGGGCATCCAATCCGACAAGCCCAATTTCAAGTTAGGAACCAATAAATTTGCGGCGAGAGAGAAGGAATCATACTTTTGAAGAGAGCCTAGCAAGCTTCGGTTTGAGGAGGCTACAAATGAGGCGGTCGAGACTTCTAGGGAAACCATTCGTAGGAGACGGTGACAGAGATGGTCTCCCTTGCTGTCCAAGAAATGTTTTCGATGAGTGACGAAGTAGCCTGCAAGTGGTGGAGCTCGACGCGAGGCAGGCCAAGCTGAAGTCTAGGTGATTGGAGGCAGAGATACGTGGGAGGCCGAGAAGTCGAAGAAGCGACTGAGCAGTAGCTGGCGAGAGAATCCAATCCGAGAGAGAGAGAGAGAGAGAGAGAGAGAGAGAGAGAGAGAGAGAGAGAGAGAGAGAGAGAGAGAGAGAGAGAGAGAGAGAGAGAGAGAGAGAGAGAGAGAGAGAGAGAGAGAGAGAGAGAGAGAGAGAGAGAGAGAGAGAGAGAGAGAGAGAGAGAGCAGTGTGTTGGATGTGTTCGATCCAAGTCATCCAACCTAAATATGTAACCTTTTTTTAGAGTTTAAATTTAGGGTTAGGTTTTAGGGTTTAGATTTTTTTTATTATATGGTTAGATAGAATTGAATCCCAAGAGAATGTGTGTGAGGTATTTGGTCTCAAATTATTTTTGATGGAGTGGGAAATTACGTTTTAGCTTTAGGGGTATTATTAGCACAACGGTAGGATACACCGATCGACATCGAATTCAAGTCGAAAAGTTCTAATTTTTTTACAGCATGCTAGATTAGTTTGATCATGTGATCCAACCGTCAAATTTTTAAAATGATTACTTGTTAATGATTTAGCTTCATAAAGGTTTCGTTTTCATATAACCAACAAACATTTGTAAGTAACATTAGTAGCTATATATGGATTAAAGACATATGAGAAACCGAAATGGTCGAAGGAGAAATGTGTCCATACACATGTATTAACCTCATAATAACATAGAGTTGAAGTTCATTTAGAGATCGGTCAATGAGGTCAAATCTTACCAAAAGACTAAAATAGCTCTTTTCAAGGATTTTGCTCATTCTCCTTGGGAGGAGTACCTAAATAGATTTTTTTGGTCATTTTTTTTCACATAGTAAGATAGATATGATCTCCACGATAATACATGTGCGGATATTTGTCTCAAATACATTTTTTACATAGTGGCAAATTGAGTTTTAGTCTAAAACATCTTAGGAACCACTACAAGAAAACTGCACTTAGACCACGGACCATTTCCGTCGTCTAAGTACTTAGACGACGGAAACTCCGTCGTCCAAGGTCCGTGCTCCAAGTGCTGTCGTCCAAGAACCTGGACGACGGAGATTTAGTGATCCGTCGTCCAAGTTCACTTGGACCTCGGACATTATCCGTGGCCCATGTACACACTTGGACGACGGAAACACTAAGTCTCCGTCGTCCAGGTGAACACCTGGGACACGGATAAGCTACCATTATCCGTGGCCCAGGTGTTCACCTGGACGACGGAGACTTAGTGTTTCCGTCGTCCAAGTGTGTACATGGGCCACGGATAATGGTAGCTTATCCGTGGCCCAGGTGTTCACCTGGACGACGGAGAAGTAGTGTTTCCGTCATCCAGGTGAACACCTGGGCCACGGAGAACGACAGGGTTTAGGGTTTAGGGGTTAGGGGTTAGGGGTTTAGGGTTTCACCTGGACGACGGAAAACATAATCTCCGTCGTCCAAGTGAATATTTAATTTTTTTTAAAAAATAAATTGAAATAAAAAATTATTAATTTAATTTATTATTAATTTAATTTAAATAATGAAAAATGCTAAAATTAAATAAATAAACTAAATTTTGAATATTAAAATTAATAACTTAATTATTAAATAATCAAAGTAAATTAATTTGTACATACGAAAAAACCCATAAATTAAAAATTAAAATATTGTTCGGAATGCGGAAAGAAACGAGATAATATATTACGTGCTAGCTAATACACTGGAGGAGCAAATGCGGGGCCGAGTCCTCCGCCTTCAGCCGGGTCGTTGTCGTCGGGGTGTGGGTTCGGAGGAGGTTGACATACTTCTCGATTTTGTTCCATAAGGGCGATGAGTTGGGCTATTTGTGCTTGTTGTTGGTCAAGTCTTTGCCGCATTGCCTCATTCTGCTCTTGTGTCAGTCGATTCTCCTCTCGTGCCAGTCGAGCCTCTTGAATGGCTGCTTCGACGGCCGCAGCTTGACTCATTCTCCGCTGCCTCGAACCTCCCGTAGATGATGAGTCAGAGGTCGTCGACAAATCTCGTACCACCCTAGGCCCAAAGTGCCTAACCTCCTTGCCAGCTCTACGACCGTAGACCTCATCCGCGATTGCAATTTGGCTCTCTAAGGATAGAGGAGGCAGGTCTTCCGGCGGCACATCTGGGAACGCAAGCTGAGTGTTGGCCAACTCTTCATGCGCACGCTCTATCGCCCTTGCCTACAAAATTATAATTAATTTATTATAATTTTGTAATCATATTTAAATAATAATTACTATAATTAAAAGCACATATATATATATATCACTTACCCCGCATTGACTCGCTTCATTATCGAGCCCTGGCGTCACGTACGCGCTTACGCTTGCATCAATAAAAGGGTGTTTGGAACCCTTATCCTTGTGCTCCTTGGCAATTTGAATGAACTGCTTGGCGCCGGTAGTATGGTGTTTCTCCTTCTTCCCCCGGTTGGCTTTGTTGACACCGGAGAATTTCTGTTACACAAGATAATTAAATCATTAAAAAATGAATAACTACAATTTAAATAATTCAATTATTTTAATTGAAATAAAAAAATTAAATTAATACCTTAAATTGTTCATCGGCAAAGTGGTTACACAACCACTCCCACTCATCTTCTCTCTCCCCTTGCAGCTCTACCGGGGGAGGCACGGGACCGACATCTTCGAAGTACTTATGGAGCCTGTACTTCCAATCTTTGTAGATGGAGTTGGCGGTTTGATTGATATGCCTAAACATAGCCGGTGTCGGATCCACGTCAAATTGTTCCTATGAAAAATAAATAGAAAATTATAATCGTATATATTATGAAATTTTAGGCCGAGATTAACAATATTATATAATAACTAAATTGAACGTATTACGTACCGAAAGATCTTTGAAGACTTTCGCCTTCTCATGATCCGGCGCCTCTTTCCAAGTAGGGGCAGTGATACGAACCCGGTTACGGATGATTGACCCTATCCCATGCGCCGAGAGACTTGCTAGTTGAGCTGTGGGAGGGCCACCGGTGAATTCGTCGTACGGCAAGTCGATCTTTTTACCGGTCGCCTTGCAAATACGCTCCGCTTTCCCCCCTTTAACGAGACCCCGAGTCCTTTTCGGTTCCGGGTCAGTGGGGGCCCTCCTTTGCCTGCGGCGGGCGCTGTACATGATTGATTCGGCGGTGGAGGACGCCTGAGTACTTCCCGTTGAATGAGTACCGGGCGTCGGAGATTGGAAGGGGTCGACGTCATCACCGCTCGAGATGAATGGGGGAGCGGGAATTTCCCCAGAGGGCGCTACGGACGGACCAGATGATCCGTCCGGATTGAGAGCGTCGTTGCCCTCCGGTGGTAATTCCCAACCGACTTGGTCCGCCAAGCGGCGGAGCATGGCATCTTCTGCCTCTTGTTGGGCTTTCTTCTTGCCGGATGTCGTCTTTGGCGGAGCCATTTAAACCTAAGAGTACGGGGTTAAAATACCTACTTACCATAATAATTACAACTTAAAAATTTACGCTAATTAATTAAGTACGTTTAAGATTTAAATAGAGTACACTAGCTTGGCATTTTCGGTCGTTCAATGGACGTGCGACCCGCGCGATAAAGTGTAAATTTTCAATTAATCAGCCTTGGTTAAATCGAAAAACATGGCCAGTTAGGGATAGAGATAACGCGAGAGGCAGGACTAATTTCGACAAAAGTCTTTCTTAGTCCAAATCCTGTCACCAGTCATAACCCGTTTCTAGACACCATGTCCGACATTCGGCCAATTTTTCGAAAATTTACACTCCCTCAAGTCCTTTACAAACTCCGCCCTCAACCTCGTGTCCATAACTTCACTTAGGTTATGGTGTGCGGTGATGAAATCCACATATCACGAGGGGTTAAGGAGATAAGCAAGGAAAAGAGGCGCCATCTATTCCAAAGAGTGCGACTTAATAATTACCAAGCCTATGTACTAAATTTAAATCGAACACGTACTACTAATTAATTTACTAGAAAATAAACGTAAATATTAATTAATAATTCCTTTAATTAGATGCAATAATTTATATTTATTTATCATGCAACTAATAATAAATAATTTAATAGTCAATTCATTTAATCATGCAACTAATAATATATAAATAATTACAATAATTATGATTTAATTAATTAATAACAATAATTAATCATTTATTAAATATTTAAACTAATTAATCAATTAAATTCTACTAATTAATTATATTTAGAATTAAATTAATTAATTAAATGAAAATTATTTTAATAAGGGAAAAATAGAAATTTACCGAATCGGAGTTTTCGGGAATTTCGCCGGAGTTGAGTCGTCGGAGAGGAGGAACCACCCCGGAAAAAATGTCGTCGGAGCGTCGCCGGAGGAGGATCGCCGGAGGAGAGGAAAGGAGAGGAGAGGGAGAGGAGGAGATGGAATGATGAGAAAATGAGGGGGGGGGGGGTGCTGTTCTATTTATAGAGTTTGACTTAGACGACGGAGCACTATTCTCCGTCGTCTAAGTTCACCTGGACGACGGAAACAGTGTTTTCCGTCGTCCAGGTGGCGGTTTAAAAATTTTCAATCGGCGCGTAATTAATCGGCGGGACGTTTTGAACCGCCATGGAATTGGACTTAGACGACGGAGAATGAATTCTCCGTCGTCTAAGTGAAAATTCAAGCGGTCCCAAAAACGGAAGCGGTAAATTGAACCGCCATAATTTTGGACTTGGACGACGGAGATGGTAAGTTTCCGTCGTCCAAGTGAAAAATTACATGAAAAAATTAAACAAAAAAAATTTGAACCGCCATGATTTTTGAACCTGGACGACGGAGATGGTCATTCTCCGTCGTCCAGGTTCAAATTAAGTAAAAAAATTTTTTAAAAATAAATCGCTAGGAATTTAGCGATCTGGCATTCGAGTGAAATAGTCGTACAATATCGATGAACGCATCGTATATATGAACAGTTAAATTTGAACCGATGAATAATTTTACGTCTTGAAAGTTGTTAAGTATCGACTAATCTTTACGACTTAAGTGTTCATGAGTAGACGCTCATTTGCAGCAGAGTATTAACGAAATTGAATTTGGACAAAACAACCGTTGGATATGTTCGTCGTAACATAATATATAATTGTCTTCAAAGGACCATAAAATAATAAGTTCGGGAAGGGTTTGATCGGCACAGTCAACCGCAAAACCGATAATTTCACAAACCGGAAACGTGGATACAAGGCATTTCGCAACTCCGATTTTCGAACCGTCGAAGCTCACACACCAAGAATTGTTTACTCTAAAGTCTTGATGAAAAGAAAATGCATTGGAAGAAGGTCTAGAGGGTCGTTGTCTTAGAAAAAATTTTGATATCTTCACCTGGACGACGGAAATGATCGTTCTCCGTCGTCCAGGTTCTAACCTGGACGACGGATAATGACGTTCTCCGTCGTCCAGGTGCATAGACCCGGAATTCAGGGTTTAGGGGCTTACTGTTTAGGGTTTAGGGTTTAGTGTGTACCTGGACGACGGAGAATGACCAGTCTCCGTCGTCCAGGTGTATAGACCCCGATTTCAGGGGTTAGGGCCTTATGGATTACGGTTTAGGTCGTCCCCGGTCATTTGTGTACGTACGTGTCCGTTTAATTATATTCTAATTCAAAAATATTATTAAAAAATTTATCGATCGATCCGATCGAACTGCTAGCTAGATTTAGGGTCAAGGATTTAGCTAGGGTACGTTTTATATGAGATTGAGATTTGGCGCCAATATTTATTAATTTCTCCGTTGGCCAGGATATATAATTCAGATCGATTAATTTCTTACCGTAAACCGGCATCGATCATATATATATTACGTACAATAATTACAGTAATTAATTACAAATTAATCTCCCTCGTCGTATGACCGTACTCTTCGTCATAATCATCATCGTCCTCATCCCCGTTAGTCGACGGCTCATCCTCGTCATCGTACTCAACATCGTCCGACGAATAACCTGAGTCCTCGTCCTCTTCCTGCTCGTCTTCTTCATCTACCTCATCGATAATCTCATCTTCAGTTAGATCTGTACAACCATCAGGCATGGGTAACCGTTCACCATCTTGAACCAGATCCATTATATCGGAGCGGACTATAGAAATATTAGGCTCTTGATAGGCAGGAATATCACCAGAATCTGGTTCAGCAGCATCTTCAGTCGTCGCCGGTGTCCCTTCAATTGTCTCTGTATTCCATATTCCTCGGTGAGAGATATGATTCACTATTTTCCACCCTTCACCGGCTTTCGGATCGTCGAGATAGAACACCTGCCGAACTAAGGTGGCGAGAGCGAAAGGCTCATCCTCATACCAGTGCGAGTTTGTATCGACTGATAATAGTCCCAGGTCTTCCTTTGTACGTTTGAACCATCTGCACTTGAATAGGAAAACGTTGACATCATTCCCGTAACATAGCTGAACCACGTATACAATAGCCCCGTAATATAGATCATTGTCTTTCCCAACCGCTACCCCACTGTTTTGTGTTCTTCTTCCTTCGTCTCGGGCCAATGAATGGAACTTTACACCGTTCACAAAACATCCGGGATAAATATAGTGTTTAATCGGCTTCCCTGCTAGCAAGTGCTTTGGCCATGACCACCACCCTCCGTGGTTATCAGATTTTTGCAGATCAATCATCTGCGAAAAAGGCCAAATTAATATAATGGTTTACTTTCTACAAACATGAGCAATATGTATTTAAATAATTAATACCGAGTCGTACATACGTACCCATTGGAAGAAATAATCAGGAAACTTCTTCTTAACCATTTTCTCAATCCACGCCGAAATCTTGTTTTGATTTAACGCCTGAAGCCTCTCCCTGTATGACATCATGTACGGCTCAACTTCATCACAGTCTCGCAACACTACCCAATGTGCCTCAATAAGTTCTTCCCGTGTTAACGATTCCTTTAATACTCCTCTAAACGGTCGGATGACATTGGTGACGACAGAAAGATTGATGCGGGCACTGCGATCGGAGGCAGTGGGAGGGGGTGGATCTTTGAGGTACCTGTTGCAGTAAGTAACACACTCATGCATTAGGTATGTCTCTGCTATGGAGCCATCCGGGGCCGACCTGTTTTTGACGAATGACTTATACTGTCTAAGCTGTCTACAAAATCAAACGTACACATTACATAAGTACATATAGCTAGCTGGCTAGTATATATATAATCTCCAGTGGAACAAATTAATTAATTAGTTGTACGTACCTTTCTTGAGGATACATCCAAGTGTACTGGACCGGACCAGAAATCAGCACCTGCTCGGGCAGGTGGATCATTAGGTGAATCATGATGTCAAAGAAAGCAGGGGGGAAAATCCTCTCTAGTTTGCAAATGATGTGCACAATTTGTTGTTGCAATTCCACCACATCTGACTTCTTTAATTCTCTGGCGCATAACCTCTGCCACCACCTGCACAATGCCACTATTGGTTCTACGACGTCCCGAGGCAAGTATGGTCGAATTACCACTGGAATCAGACGTTGCAGCATAACGTGATAGTCATGTGTCTTTAGACCAACAAACTTGTGTTGCACCTCATCCACTGCTCCAGTTATAGTAGCTGCATACGTAGCCGGATAACGAACGCCCTTAAACCAGTGAAATACAGAACGTCTAAGCGTCGGCTTCACTGTGTAAGGTGCATCTGGCATCTTGTTGTACACACATTTCCTATCCCTCCTCAACCACAAGGGACGACGTAGATTCATTGATTCCAAATCTTTGTGCGCTTTGGGAGTATCTTTAGTCTTGAACTTAATACCGAGAATTGTTCCGACCACGCTGTCGCACACATTCTTTTCTATGTGCATCGCGTCCAAGTTGTTCCTCAGCTTCAACTTCGACCAGTAAGGGAGTTCAAAGAATATACTCTTGTGATCCCAATAGCTCAGATCATGTGGAGGAATTGGATTACATTTCTTTACATCCGCGTCATTGCTCAACACACCAAAGTCGAAATAGCTCAACCTCTCTAAAATCTCTTCGCCCGACCAACTACGGGGTTTAGGATTGTTCTCTACCGTACCGTCGAAATGAGCTTCATCCTGTCGCCACGGGTGGTCGTGAGGAAGCCATCTACGGTGACCCAAGTAACACACCTTCCCCGCGTGCCAACTAGAGTTCACGTCGTCCAAACATATAGGACATCCATTATATCCTTTTGTCCTGCAGGCTGCCAACATCCCATAAGCTGGAAAATCGCCGATCGTCCACATTACGGCAGCCCTCATCGTGAACATCGTGTCAGTGAATTTGTCATAAGTTGGGACTCCATTTTCCCACAACAGTTTCAGCTCGTCGATCAAAGGTCTGAGGTAGACATCTAAGCACTTCGATGGAGATTTAGGACCTGGAATTAGTACGGTAAGGAAATTAAATTCCTTGTTCATGCACATCCACGGAGGCAAGTTGTACGGCATCAGAATAACTGGCCAAGTGCTGACGGCGGAGCTATTACTTCCCCAAGGATTGAATCCGTCTGTAGATAGGCCGAGTCTAACATTTCTAACCTCTGAAGCAAAGTCTCCAAATTCTCTGTCGAAATGTTTGAAACCCTCCCCATCCGCGGCGTGTCGCAGGACATCGTCATCTATTCGCTTTTCTGCGTACCATCGCATCGCCTCTGCTGTGTGTAGAGACATGTACAGGCGCTGCAATCTGGGAATCAAGGGAAAATATCGAACAACTTTCACATGAATTCTCTTTTTCGAACTCTTCCTATTCAACTGGAATCTGCACTGGCCACATACGGGACAATAGTCCAACTCTTTATACTCTTTGTAAAATAGCACACAATCATTCGGACATGCGTCAATTATCCTGTACTTTAGGCCGAGGCTGCTCAGGATATTTCTAACCTTATAATGAAATTTAGGAAGATTGTGATCATCAGGAAGCAACTTACATATTTGCTCCTGAATTTCGTCAAAAGCACTCACTGACATTTTGTGCTTCACTTTTATCTTCATTTGCTCCATCACATATTGCAACACATTCTCTCGACATCCACGGAACACCGGGGTCTGCGCTTCAAGTAGCATCCGGTTGTACTTTTCCATCTCACTGGTGTCAGTGGCCAAGCTAGCTGCGGGGAATGCGTCATCATGCTCATTGGTGGTACTGTAACCTCCGTCTTGGTGTTGGTGTCCACCATGACTACATCCCGGAAACGCATCATGGACCAAATCTGCAGTTGGGTTGCAAGCTGGGGGTCCGGCACCACTGCCGCTGGATGAGGCACCATGGTAACTGTACCCTGAGCTGAAGTCTACTGCGCTGAACTCTACTGCTTCACCATGCTCGCTCCATGTAGTGTAACTCCACATCATACCATTTTCGTACAGGTGTTGCACCATAACATTAACCTCCGCATACTGACAATTAAGACATTTCTGACACGGACACCTGAAACGTTTCTTTCCCTGACCATGTTCTATCGCAAAATTCACAAATTCGCTAATTCCATCCATATACCGGACATCACATCTATTCTTCAACTTCATCCAACTCTTGTCCATACTGCTACAAAATATTATAATTAATTAATTATTACATATATATATATTAGTCCATTAATTTACTCTTAATTATACGTACTCGATCTACATCGATCCATCAATTACGTACGTACGTAATTTAATCGATCTGTACATATATATATATAGCGCGCTAACATCCTTGCATATGTATGTACGTACGTTTTCACTAATTAAATATATATTAATTAAGCAAATTATAACTGCGTACGTACCTGTTGCCTTCTCGATATCTGTACGTTAATTAAGCTAGCTAGCTAGTCAGCGGAGATCCCGGCCCTAGCCTTAATTATCCGGCGCGCCATCCTGATTCTTCTCGGCTTTAATTTCTAGCTAGCTCCCTTCTCCTTCTCCGATCCCTAGCTTCTATCTCTTCTTCAAATTAATGGATCGAATGAATTCAGTTTGAATTGGCATCGATCGGGCTTATATATAATGCTTCACTTAGACGACGGAGGTGTCGGTACGTCGTCTAAGTGGAAGTATGTTACGCGCGCACTCGGACGACGGCGTGTCGGTCCGTTGTCCAGGTGATCACCTGGACAACGGATAAGGTATTCTCCGTCGTCTAGGTGACTACCTGGACCTCGGATAATACTCCGCCGTCCAGGTGATCACCTGGACGACGGATAAGGTATTCTCCGTCGTCCAGGTGACCACCTGGACCTCGGATAATACTCCGTCCTCCAGGTGATCACCTGGACGACGGATAAGGTATTCTCCGTCGTCCAGGTGACCACCTGGACCTCGGATAATACTCCGTCCTCCAGGTGATCACCTGGACGACAGATAAGGTATTCTCCGTCGTCCAGGTGATAACCTGGAGGACGGAAAAAGGCTCCGAGGTCCAGGTGTCCACCTGGACGACGGAGAATACCTTATCCGTCGTCCAGGTGATCACCTGGAGGACGGAAAAAGGCTCCGAGGTCCAGGTGTCCACCTGGACGACGGAGAAGGTATTCTCCGTCGTCCAGGTGATAACTTGGAGGACGGAAAAAGGCTCCGAGGTCCAGGTGTCCACCTGGACGACGGAGAAGGTAGTCTCCGTCGTCCAGGTGGTACTTGGACCACGGAGACTTTTTCCGTTGTCCAAGTGTCACTTGGACCACGGAACAATTACGTTTCCGTGGTCTAAGTGATGTTTTCTTGTAGTGAACACAACGATTTAATGCACGGATCGACGTCGAATTCAAGTAAAAAAATTATAAATTTTTAATACCATACTTAGAGGATTCTAATCATCCAATCCAACGGTCATTTTTGCGTAAAAAATTTGTCGGCAAAAATGATTTTGCGACGGCGTTTCTTTTCCGTCGCAATTGATGAAACTTTTTGTGACGGCGTAAAAGTGCCATCGCAATTGATGAAACCTTTTGCGATGGTGAAAAATGCCGTCACAATTGATGAATTATTTTGCGACGGCGTCGGTTTTCCGTCGCAAAAGGTCTACTCATTTGCAACGGTGAATTTTCCGTTGTCATTGATAGAAAGCGTAACAAATTGATTTTTTTGTTGTAATGCTTCAACTTGAGTATTCTATGAATTAATGCTGCTATTAACTAGTAAATGATAATAAGTCAATCTAGGAATTTTCTAGTACCATGTTAGCTTATCATTGACAAAGATGGTTGTGCAGTCACCGTCTCAGTAGTCATTTCTATGTGGATTTCGGTATAGTTCAGAGAACGTATATAGTGTAGTAAAATAGGTAGGGTGGCTTTTTCAGGTGTGCTTGTGCTTTGCTGATTTTCATTTTTCATGATGTATAGCACCACAAAGATGCAAGGAAAAGGAGAAACAAATCATATCCATTATATGATTTAGATAAGGACATAGCAAAAGAAAGACATGCTCGACATGTTCAAAAAGAGTAGACAATGCCATTAGACAGCTCTCCAAGTCCATGTCCGACTTCGCATGGGCCCAACAGTAAGCGAACACATTCCTAGCCGCTTGGAAGGAGAAATTTGACATGTTCATGGAGCAGTGCGATATTCAGGTCGCCAAGCAGCATCAACTGTACGAGACCCCTTTCCCCGTACTAGAAAAAAGGCATCAACGCCTCTTGGCAATGGCCTAGGAATTACAAGTCAATAAACTTCCAAACCTTCGGTGGGGATGGAAGCGGAAGTGCATCTACTTACTTGGATTACTTCACCTTACAACTTAGACCTTGGGGGGAGGACCTGTAACTCAAGCTAAGGGTCTTCGGTTCCTCCTTGTTTGGTTCAGCCTTAGTCTAGTACACTGGTTTGAACCCGCAGTCCATAACAGAGTGGTTACCTAAGGAAAATTTGTTCATCGATCATTTCTGAACAAAATTTCCAGAGACCAGCATTAGCAAGCTGGTATCCATGAGCTAGGCACCACATGAAAATCCAGTGTCTTTCTTGCACCGCTTCAGGTAAGAATACACCTTGTGCAAGACTCATTTGGTAAAGGATGCCATCATAGATATGGCGATCAATGGCCTGGAAGACAATTACTATCGCTTATTCCTCATCACCAAGCATATCTTGTTGAACGAGTTCATCACTATAGTGACGAAAGCCTACAATGCTATGTAAGAGAGAGATAAAAGGCGTAACTCTTCTAAGGGGACATATGCGCCCAGGTCATCCTATGCACCAGAGAGGAACAAGCCAACTATTATGGCTTATATTGAAGACTCTATTGAAGAGGGATATGATTCTGAGGACGAGCATGTCCACGCTGTAGAGTTAACCTCTAAAATAGTGTTGAAACCTCGGAAGCTCCAGTACAGCAAGAGACCAGTGAAGCTCTCGACAGTGGCTTTTATTATGCTAGAGTTCAAGACGTATACTTATGATGCCAACTTGGCTCATGAGATCCTGGACGATCTGATAAGTCAACGAGTAGCAAAGATGGACTTCAGAAAAATCTCTACTACAGAGTAGTTAAAAGGGAAGAAATACTGCAAGTTCCATTGTATGTGGAACCACTCCACTAAGGACTATGTCAAGCTCAAAGATCAGATCCAAAAGTGAATCAATAAAGGTAAGCTTGTTGAGACGTCACCAAAGACAGTCTCATCGGTAGATTCTTAACCATTACCGGCCCCAAGTCAACATGGTTGAGATACGGGGAATATCAGTAAGGCGAGAGGCAGAAAAGGTCAAGCAAAGGTCATGAGAGTTCAGAAGAGGATAGTCAACAAGGACATCCAGGCTATTTAGGCAATATACATTCAAACAAGACTGTATGAATGAGATCCTTGATGAACTGATCATGGAGGACCTTATCAATTACAGGCCTGTGAAGAGGATCGATGACCTGGCCTATATGAGGCCGGGTAATTACTTCTGCAGGTATCATAACAGGTTTGGATATGCTACTTTTTCTTGTATCTGTTTGAAGAACACTGTCCAAAGCTTGCTTGATTACTGGGTGATCGGTTTCGGCCAAGAGGGATGTCCAAGCAGTGATTCTAGGTCTTTTCCACCATTCTGCAAGAAGCTCAAGCAAGTGGTGTCAGCACCAAAAGTAGAACCGATGAAGAAACCTAAGCAGCGGTTCATGTATGATCTATCGCGAGTAGCAAAAATCTTGGGTTATCTTATCCAAGCAAAAATTGCAGAAGTACCAAACGGACCTTCACCTGACCCAACAAGTGTAAAAGGTCTCCCTTACTACCATTTCCATCACGCGTGGACTCATACAACTGAACAATGCACCAGCTTGAAATTTAGGATTCAACGGTGGATAGACAAGGGTAAGATAACTATCGAGCAGCAAGGCGAGAATGCGGCTCAGGAGTCCAACGTCGGCAATGGTTTCATTGTCGGCATGATGAATGTACACAAGACCAATCATAACAAGAGGAAATAGACCTTAGACTTACACACTAACAAGGAGGCAACTGAGATGACAAAGCCAGCATCATCCTTGAAGGGTAAGGAGAAAGTTGATCCAAAAGAAAAGTCGCCGGTAATGCTGTGCTCTCGCTATAAAATCTATTGTGGCTTAAAGATATCATATGAAGAGATAATGGAAGCAGTCAAGGTATGCCCAGAATTAGTCTCTCCACTTGAGCATTACCAGCCTACCAGCTCACTGGAGCTGAATCCGAGAGATTCACAAGCCTACAAGCGAATGCGAGCAGCAGAAAAGTTTCTAAAGCCAGCAACAACATCAAAAGTTGGTGGGGATGATGACCTCGCCAAACCTTACATTCCACATGCAACAAGGAATATTACCAAGAAAAACGTGTGGTATTTTAAGGAGAAAGGGAAAACGATTGAGGTAACCCCTAGTAAACGACGTAACTTAAAACAAGGGTTTGGACAAGCTAAGAGGGAATTAGAAGCTTTGGATATGGGCCTCATCCAACCAAAGCAATTAGCTTATACACCTAAGAAGCTGAAAAAATGGCTAAATGCATTGGCAGCAAATCTCATCGTGGTCTTTGGAAAAATGAATGTCGCTTTCCTCTGAAGATCAAGGCGGAGCAGCAAATGTCGAAGTGGAGAGTCTGGAATAGCGTTGGATTAAAAGATGTTTGGAGAAATGGACCTAATCGTCCGGTCGCATTATTAGAGAGGCTCAGATTGACGGTGGGCCCAGGGTTTTTCCGCGCAGTAATGGAGCGTATAGCGGTCGCGTAAGTGTCTGCAGCTTCTTGGGTAATGTGAGGTTGTTGATTTCCATGACAGTATGGCGGCATGGTGATAGTCGGAAAACTTGATTGAAAGAAAGATGAAAGCTTCGCAAGGAAGTTTGGGCGATTAGGGAGACTGAAGCAGGTTTTGGGAAGTGAACTTCTGACAAATCGTGTGTGCTTAAATAGTGTCGCATCATTAGGGCACAGCTTGTCAGAATTGAACTGAAGTGGCATCATGAATGGAAAGTTACCGTTTGATCCCAAAAGACGTATCGTTATTTCAAACCTTTTCAATTGCACTTGGGCTTTATTAAAGAGGCTTGAGGGGCAATGTTTGAGCCCTAATCAAGTCTTATATTTTGAATGAAAGACCTAGAAAGTAAGATCTCGAGCAGTTAGAGTCATTAAGTGAGTCTAAGCGCTAAAAATCTTAAGTTAACTACAACAAGTCATTATATTTTCCTATATATAGAGGAAATCTTCATAGAATCAAGGTAGCAACATTGCATACAGCTTTGCTCTCGGCAAACAAACCTTCTCATCTCAAGAAACCCTAAAAACTGACAATCAAAAGATCTTCACCCGAATGAGCGTGAATATCTGGTGATTCAAGGAAGCACCTAACAACCTGCGATCAAAAGATCTTCACCAAAAAGAGCGTGAATATATGACGATTCAAGGAAGCATAACCATGTGTTCTCAACACTTGTCAAGGAGATTGCTCTGCTTTACACCGAATGAGCTATAAAGTATCGATTTATGTGGCTCAGCTAGAGACACGAAAACCACAAATTCCTATGTCACTTAGGCAGAAAGGATCTACCGGGAGGGGTTGGTGCTATCCCCGTCCTAATCAGTTCTTAGAAGTCAGTTAGCGGCAAAGCTACGTACAACATTTTGCCCAAGGTAGTGGCACGCAAAGCATATACACACACACGTTGTCGAGAAAAGAGATAGTTTGAAGACTTCTCAGTACCCTAAGATTTCTGGAGTCAAACACCGTTTATAACCCGTTATATAATCGGTCGTGTCGTGTCAGGTTTACTCATATATTATGACCCATTTAATAAATACCGATTAAATCGAAGGAAGTAGGAAAAAAATTCAAATGCAAATTTATAACATACTAAATCAAAAATCAATTACTCAATGTCGCAAATTTATGGGATATATAATACTCCTACTCTAAGTTTTGGAATTAAATAGAGAATCTTGATCAAATTGGAAATAATGTGTAATGGGTCGTATCGAGGGTTATATAAATGACCCGACCCATTTATAAACGGGTTACACGGGTTATTTTCGTGTTATCGGGTTGACTCATCGCCAATCCATTAAAAAAACGGGTTATAAGCGGGTCAAACTAATAATGACCCACTTTTAATTGTGCGGGTTTGACCCACATTATTTCATGCGGGTTTCGAGTCGTGTCATCGGGTCATGTCGAGATTGACAGACCTAGTAAAGATACGTGTCTTTTAACAATAAAACTAAATCTATAACTATTTTAACTAAAAAACTATATGTAGCTCACATGATTTTGACTTTAATTTTAGTAATTGTAAGCTTGTAGCTATAGTTAAGTCATTTTAAATACTTGAAAGGTTGGATTACTTCTTGGATGGTATGGATGATGGGAGATTTAGCTTTTAAACTATTTTGTCTCTCCTTTGTAACTAAATATAGTTAGTGAATTTAGCTCAGAGTCATATTCGACTTAATTTTAGCTATTCTGTTGGAATAGTTTTTAACTATAATTTTAAAAAATATAACTTTTATCTACTCTGTTGGAGATGCCTTTGATTTTTTTGTTACTTTGGTACGGTTTGTGTGAACTTAGTTCCTCAAATCTTTTATTTATATTATATTGACATGATTCACTTAAGCTAGAACTTCTTGTTACGTTGCCATAAAACTAAGTATACATAAATTCACTTATATGAGTTGATTATCAGGAACATGTGATCATTTGGCATCGTTCATAGAAGTTTCACGATAGTGTAATTAGCCATGAATGATTTTTACTAATAAAACAAAATATACAAATCCAAAGGCCATTTCGCATAAGTTTTTTTTGGATGTCCTAACTAGAACTTTTAAAAGCGCACGTTATATGTATATATACAGTACGTACTTATGACTTATGATTTACATAATTTAGCTTAAGCATTACATAATTTACAAAAGTTCTACTAATGAAAAACAATTAGTACGACGGGAAGATACATCATGCATGCAATGCTTACTAGCTTCCCCAGAAAAAAAAAACATTTGTCAAAAATAAGAGAGCCCTTTATGGGGTTCATCTAGCAAATCTAGCTAGGAATTCCTAGATAACTCATCACTATATATCCACCTCTTAATTAAGCTTATTTGCTAGCCCTTGGTCTATCTGCGCGCTGTCTCGCTCCATTGGCTAGCTTGATCAAGTCCTTCTGTTTTGCAAAAATGTCTGAAGAGATTTCTTCACGGATCCACCCGAAGTTCCAAACACTTTTGATTGTAATGCAAGTGACGTTGCTTCCTTGGAGGACCTATCTGATGTGACACCTTCTTCCGTTTCTTGAATAGCAAACAACATCGTCGCCCGAACCTACATGATAGAACTCAAACTACTTGCAGTATCTTTGTGAAAAATATGGTCACTATATATATGCTAGACTATCCGATTAGATGAAATTTGCCGATATTTATAATCATATTTTACAAATGAAGAAGCACATATATATATATATATACACACACAAAGATTTTTAAATGCGGACGTCCGCATGGTAGGGATGATAAACATTTAATCGTTAAGATTTGATGTTTAAGTGAATAAAAACAAAAAAAATTTGTACCGTACGCATGTATTTAACTCAAAATGACTATATATATATATTTTACATTACCTGAAGTTCAACAATGTCGAAAACGTAAACTCGTCCATCATAAAAGACGGTGATTTGTTCTTGACTCAACGTGATCGTCGGCTCATCCCTAACAAAAAATAAAGGAAGAAAATATATAGGGATATATACCAATTTTAAAACAGAAAAAAGAGAAGGGCAGCGACTCACATCATAGCTTTCAGCTGGAAATTAACTCGATCATCTGCGGCAAAGAACCGTTCGTCGCCGGAGAAAGGCCAATGCAAGGTTCAACCGTGCTCCTCCGGGCTGCATTTTGTCATTGTCAGAGAGAGAAAGAGAGAGCTACTTCATGGAAGAATCCAATCGATCTACCTTAAAAACTCCACTACTGAAACCAAAAAGAAAAAGAAAAAGAAAAAGCAAAGGAAAAAGTGACAAGCGCGCAATAGAATCGAAATCGAAGCAGCAGATATTTAAGGTATCAGAGAATGAGCGAATAACAGAGAACGAGTCTTTGTGTTTTGTGGTTTTCTTATAGGGACGACGTATACGCACGAATTAAGGAAGGAAGATACTGGGACTCGTTTAAAATGCTCGATCGATCATCTTAATTAGTCCTCCTCTAGCTCCATCGATCGACGTGCAGAAGATCGAGCAAAGCAAAAACCGGGACAAGCTGGCGATTAATTATAGGAACAAAAATTTACAAACGTGCTAATGGAATTTACAACCTCTTTGGTGAGGTACTGCTGGTCCTTCTTGCCAAAACGGGCATGTGTTGAAAAAAATTAATATATGATTATATGCAAGGAGTAAAATATTGGATATCAAAGATACATCGATTATCCAAAATACGGATATTTTGATGGAAATATTGATAAAATAGTGATTCAGTAAACAATCGACAGAAATTAAGATAAATACATAAAAATTTGTATTGAAACTTTATGAGTTTCTTATATGATCAATTTGTATTTTGAAACTAGCTTGTAACTTGTATTTTGTTGATTATTAATAAAGATAATTTGATTGAGTTTTTGAGTTATTGGCATGTTGAGTTTTGTGCTTAAGATTTAGTGCGATCAACGTATATATAAAGTCAAAATCTTGGATAAATTCGAAAATATCGAAGATTTCGGTTATATATCGAAAAATATCGTATATTTTGGGAAATATCGAGCGAAAGATCGATATTGATATATAAGATTAATATCGAGAAGTACAAAAAACAGAAATATATATCATAGAAATATCGAGGATATTATCGATATTTCATTCCTTGATTATATGTGATGAAAATGGAACTCGTCTTTCGCTTCATTATTATTGTAGGAAATAAAACTTGAGGAGTCCTATGAATAATATATTTTTCGGCGTATGATACATGTCAAATATGCATGATATATACCTATCTACTTCTACTTTATGCTAATAAGACATGAAAATTTTGGAATTTGAATTTAATGGTGACAATTATATATATGGCCATAGATAACTTATTCTAACATGTTTACCTTTACCTTATACGTTTATTCACACCATTCACACCGCTAAATTTATTATTTATACCTTATTTATTAATTATTTATACCTTTAATTCACTTTTTAAATACCTAAAATTGCTATATACACCTCCTTAATTACCAAAATACCCATATCCTTTTTTTGTTTGTAAAAATCTTCTGTACTACTTGAATTGAAGCTGATATGAGCAACTTAACAAAATTCCAAAATAGTCTATTCTTGCTTGAATCAATCAAGAAGGCTTTTCTTTTCCATCACTAAGAACCTCAGCTACAGTTGCTTCTCAATGTTCACTTGTTGCCCGCATGTCCACAGTCCACCTTCATCCCCAGAATTTGAGCCCTTCCTTTTTACACCGGCCCTTTTGCTGAATCTAGGTCCTGACTCTTTGTAACTGCCCTCTCACGGATTGTTCAAAATTTAGGGCATGCAGTAGATATGATGCTACTGCGAATTTAACCAACATATGTATGCTCAGATGTACTGTTGGATGTAGTGTTTCGTGGTGCTCTTAATCACATGGATTAGACTCTCACATAATCTCTACTATAATTAAAACCTCCAGAACTCTCATATGAATACGAAAGTTAATTAGTAGAAGAATTCTCATACTTCCACCGGCCTGATCATCTGTAGCATGTCACTAATATAACATGCTTGAAACTTTGGACTTGGAAATCATCCTCTGATTTTGCTACCCTCGTGCTCTTCTTACGAGTCTCTTCCTACTGTTGCTTACAAATTGATGATAAACTTGACTCAATCTCCTCGCTACTGCATGTACTGGTTTTGTTAGTCTATGCCTTGAATCTTGAGTCGCGTCGGCGTACGCGAGGCGCGTTGGCATACGCGAGGCACGTTGGCATACGTGTGATACGCGAGCAAGGAAGAGTCTCTGGAGAGAGAGTCTTTGGTGAGCGTTGACTTTGGCGAAAGTCTCTGGCGAGGAAGTCTTTGGCGAGAAGAGTCAGAAGTCCTTGGCGAGCAAGACTTCTACTCAGGATTTCGTTAAGACTAGGATTCCTCAGGCATTAAGGAATTGGGTTTCCTTAATCATTCTGGTTTAGGTTTCCTCAGACGTGTGTGTCTGGGATTCCTCTGGTATTCAGGACTCTGTTGGCTATATATATACAAGGGTATCAACCATAAGGGAGTGTGTGATATCTGGTTTTATCCTGTATATTAGGCTTAATCTAGTGTGGTAGAGAGATTAAGTATTCTGTAATCCTAGGTTAGGCTTAACCTAGTGTGATATACTTGTAATCTGGTTCTCTAAGATAAAGTAATCTGTTCTCCTTCTGCCGTGGATGTAGCTAACTCGCGTTAGTGAACCACGTTAAATCTGTGTTTGTTCTTACATTTATTTGCTTCCGCTATAACAAACTGGTATCAGAGCATCGGCTCAGGATGTCTGGAGTGAATGTGAAGATCGACAAATTCACGGGGAGGAACAGTTTCAGTTTATGGCAGATCAAGATGCGTGCCTTGTTAAAGCAACAAGGGTTGTGGGCGCCGCTGATGAAGAAGGCAGTGGGTCTCGAGTCCGCTGAGATGGCCAGTCTGGAGAAGAAGGCACACTCGACTATCATGCTGTGTCTTGCAGATGATATCATCACCAAGGTTACAGAAGAGGAATCTGCATCTGGTTTGTGGTTAAAGCTTGAGTGTCTATACATGACGAAGTCTTTAACCAACAAGTTGCTTCTGAAGCAACATCTGTTTGGTCTGCGTATGCAAGAGGGTGCACCACTAAGAGATCACTTGGATCAGTTGAACACAATTCTGTTAGAATTGCATAATATCGATGTTAAGATCGAGGATGAGGATGCTTCCCTAATTCTGTTGGTATCTTTACCGTTATCATATGAGAATTTTGTGCAATCCTTTATTGTTGGAAGGGATACGGTGACTCTTGAGGAGGTAAGATCGTCTCTTCATACCAGAGAGTTGTGCCATAAGGCAACTGGTACAGGTTTAGATAGTCAGGCTGTTGGGTTAGTAGTCAGTGGAAGTAAGGGACATGGAAACTTGGATGAGAAGAAATTCAAGAAGCCAGGTTTCAAGGGTCCTAAATCTAACGATGTCTGTAAGTACTGTAAATAAAGGGGACATTGGAAAAGGGAATGTCCAAAGTGGAAGCAGCAAGAGAAACCAGCAGGAACTGCTGCTATAGCAGAGGATGACATCAATTTAGAAGAGGATACGACTCTAGTTGCTGATGAACATGCACATCGCGATGATGTGTGGGTTCTAGATTCCGGGGCGTCTTATCATATATGTCAGTGCAGGGAGTGGTTCGCAACCTACGAGCAGGTAAATGGAGGCAATGTGACAATGGCCAACAGTGTTGCTTGCGAGGTGGTTGGAATGGGCTCAGTTAAATTATGGACACATGATGGTAAATTCTGTACATTGAACGAAGTTAGGCATGTTCCACGCATGACTAAGAATCTGATATATCTGAGTCATTTGGACAAGAAGAGGTTTAGTTTCAAAGGAGAATGCGGGATCTTGCGTGTCTACAAGGGTTCAGATGTGGTTCTGAAAGGTGTTAAGTGGGGTACTTTGTATATTCTACAAGGTTCTACGCTGTCTGGTTTTGCTGCTAATGCATCATCGGAAGTTCACAAGAAGGATATGACCAAGCTATGGCACATGAGACTCGGTTATATGAGTGAACGAGGGATGCAAATTCTGGAATTCTGTTGGTATGAGTTTAATGAGTTCTGCAGGAATGTAGGGATTGCTAGGCATCATACAGTCAGGGACACACCGGGGCAGAATGGTGTGGCAGAACGTACGAATCAGACATTTTTGGAGAGAGCTAGGTGCATGCTCTCTAATACTAGTGTTGTATCAGAGAATGGTAGTGTTGAGAAACAGGTGGAGCAACAAGATGAGAATGAACCACAGCATGGAGATCAACACTCACATTCAGAATCAGAGCCACTAGTAGATAACCAGCATGGTTTGTCTCTTAATCGGGTTAGGAGAGCAAACTTCGGGAAACCACCTACGAGGTATGGTTTTGAGGACATGGTGGCTTATGCATTTCAGGTTGCTGAAGAGGTGGATCCTCGCGAGCCATCCACCTACAAGGAAGCAGTTACATGTACTGAGTCTGCCCAATGGCTTGCTGCAATGGGAGACGAGATGGAATCACTTCACAAGAATCAGACTTGGGATTTGGCCAAGAGACCTCAGAAGAGAAAGGTTATCACTTGCAAATGGATCTTCAAGAAGAAGGAAGGGATGTCACCTGCTGAGGGTATCAAGTATAAAGCTCGGGTAGTTGCAAGAGGGTTTCATCAGGAAGAAGGTGTGGACTACAATGAGATTTTCTCGCCTGTGGTCAGACATACATCTATCAGGGTGCTACTAGCCTTAGTTGCACATCAGGATCTGGAGCTTGAGCAACTAGATGTGAAAACAGCTTTTCTGCATTGAGAGTTGGAGGAGGAGATATACATGACTCAACCAGAGGGTTTCCAAGTTCCTGGAAAGGAAGATTTTGTTTGTAAGTTGAAGAAATCTTTATATGGACTAAAACAGTCACCGAGGCAGTGGTACAAGAGGTTTGATAGCTATATGATGGAGATTGGATACAGCAGGAGTCCGTATGATTGTTGTGTTTACTACAACAAGGTTTCAAATGAGGTTCTCATTTATCTGGTCCTGTATGTAGACGATATGTTGATAGCTTCAAAGGACAAGTCAGAGATTCAGAAGTTGAAGGATCTTCTCAGTGCTGAGTTTGAGATGAAGGATCTGGGTGCAGCAAGGAAAATTCTGGGAATGGAGATCTACAGGGATAAGAGTCAGAAGAGGCTGTTCTTATCACAAAAGGATTATATTCAGAAGATATTGTCGAGGTTTGGCATGTCTACAACAAAATCCTTAGATACTCCAAGCGCAGCGAACATTCATTTGTCCACTGCATTTGCACCTAAATCAGCTCAGGAGAAGGAGTACATGTCTCGAGTTCCCTATGGTAGTGCAGTAGGAAACTTGATGTATGCTATGGTCTGCACTAGACCGGATCTTGCACATGCTGTCAGTGTTGTCAGTAGGTTTATGGGTGAGCCTGGAAAGGAGCATTGACAAGCTGTGAAGAGGATCTTTCGTTACCTTAGAGGTACGTCTGACGTTGGTCTCATTTATGGAGGTGATATAGGGTGTTTAGTAACTGGTTACTCAGATTCAGATTATGCTGGGGATGTTGACACAAGAAGATCTATGATTGGTTATGTTTTCACTCTTGGTGGGTCAGTTGTTAGTTGGAAAGCTACTCTGCAGTCTTCAATGACTTTGTCTACAGCTGAAGCAGAGTACATGACATTGACAGAGGCAGCCAATGAGGGAATCTGGTTAAAAGGACTGGTTAGTGACTTGGGTTTACATCACGATCAGGCTATAGTGTATTGCGATAGTCTGAGTGCAATCTGTTTGGCCAAGGATCAAGTTCATCATGAGAGGACTAAGCACATCGATGTCAGGTATCATTTTCTGAGGAGTGAGAAGCGGATCATGGTGAACAAGGTGGGTACTGCTGATAATCTAGCAGACATGTTCACAAAGCCGGTTTCGCATAGCAAGTTCCAACATTGCTTGGACTTGCTGAATGTCAGAAGTTGTTAGTTGCCCGTTGGGGGCAACACCTGGGTTGCTTCTCTGGGAGAAGGCAACGTCTGGGTCCTTTTCTGGGAGAAGGGAACATCTGGGTTCGTTTCTTGGAGGAACGACATTTGGGGCAGAGGAGAAGTCTGGTACTTCGGGTACATCTGATTACTTGGGAGAGAATTCAAGTCAAGGTGGAGATTTGTTAGTCTATGCCTTGAATCTTGAGTCGCGTCGGCGTACGCGAGGCGCGTTGGCATACGCGAGGCACGTTGGCATACGTGTGATACGCGAGCAAGGAAGAGTCTCTGGCGAGAGAGTCTTTGGTGAGCGTTGACTTTGGCAAAAGTCTCTGGCGAGGAAGTCTTTGGCGAGAAGAGTCAGAAGTCATTGGCGAGCAAGACTTCTACTCAGGATTTCCTTAGGACTAGGATTCTTCAGGCATTAAGGAATTGGGTTTCCTTAATCATTCTAGTTTAGGTTTCCTCAGACGTGTGTGTCTGGGATTCCTCTGGTATTCAGGACTCTGTTGGCTATATATATACAAGGGTATCAGCCATAAGGGAGTGTGTGATATCTGGTTCTATCCTGTAGATTAGGCTTAATCTAGTGTGGTAGAGAGATTAAGTATTCTGTAATCCTAGGTTAGGCTTAACCTAGTGTGATATACTTGTAATCTGGTTCTCCAAGATAAAGTAATCTGTTCTCCTTCTGCCGTGGATGTAGCTAACTCGCGTTAGTGAACCACGTTAAATCTGTGTTTGTTCTTACATTTATTTGCTTCCGCTATAACAGGTTTCGAATACTAGGTCTCATCGTTGAAATAATTGAAAATTTTAGGTTAATTTCTTCATTGGTTTACTCGTACAATGTTGTTTTTTTTCTTTCCTTTTTTTACTCTCACGTCTTTATTAGTCCCTTTCATAAGAGTTCTAAAAGTCAACTAACAATTAAAAACGAGAGATGTATAAATAATAATTTTGAAGGTGTAAATAGACGCACTCATATTTTCAGCAACATAAGATAGTCGATTTCAAAACAACTTTATCATACAAGTTGCACTAATAAACAATTACTTATAGAAATTAGTAAAAATTAATTTTTGTATATTATAAGTTACTTGTGCTTAAAGACTTGGTTATACACAGGTTACGGTGAGATTTAACTCTTCCTAAATTTCGAAAGTAATTTATTTTGTAGCTGAATTTTAGTGTAAAAAAATCAAATTTAAGTAGGTGTTTGTCTAGGTTACTCAAAACTTGTGTACTTGTTGAGTAAGCTTACTCGGAAAAAAATTTAATCCCTCTCATTTTGAAATCCTAACTCCGTCATTGTTTGTGCTTATTTCTCAAGTAGAATGTTCTCAAGTTAATTTAGCCATTGCCTCTTCATTTTACACCTCATCGATTACCTTCTTTACATGATAACAAAATATCAATACACTCGATGTTGTCATTCTGATGATATCTTTAATTTGCGTGTTGTTCTAGACATTGAACTTCAGACACAATATATACATGTTGATATATCATCATTAGCCTATGATAATTGATAAGAAACTTAACAATTCGATGAGACTTATTCCACAAACGTCCTTCTCCTAAAGTTGTAACATTGCCGACCATTTTCCAACGTGACTTAATTAGAACCAATCAGACTGTACAAATTTTCTCCGAGGACTAGTTCCTTTCACAGAAGAGGCAGCGGCACGTTAACACTGTCTCTCGAACCTCTTCAGCAGCTGTCACGTGCTTTTGAAAAGCCAGCATGATCATATCATGATACATGTGTAAAATGGAGTTGGAATCATTATCGTACTTGATGGCCATGCGATGTTTTTCAACCACAAAAAATAGGGAGAGCACTTGAGAGACCCAACAAGGGAGTTCACTTGAGAGACCCAACAAGGGAGTTAATTGTGTGATGAGTTTTGTTAGTTGACAGAAAACTAGGTTCATCCGAAAACCATCAAATGTTGACGGTTTGCTCCCTGAGCTTTCTTTTCTGTCTTTCTGGGTGGGTTTGGAATGCATGCGATAGATGATTGATGTGATCCTACATCGGATACTTCTTGAGCAAAACTATGCAGACAGATTAGATGGAGATATGTGTGGTTATGGTTGGTATAAATGTATAATATTTATGTCAATTATGCATAGATCCGGCATGTGGTGTTAGCAAAATCTTTAGAAAAATAGTTGAAATGGACATTAAATATTATTAGAAATCGACAATTTAATCACTGATATTTTTTATATATCAATTTTGAAATTGTATCTTACGTATCAATTTAATCACTCTATTAGAATTTACCGTTAAATTTCCAAATGACAGCCAATTTTTAGGGGTACTGTTGTCACTTTATTGGGGATAAAGCTCGCACCGATCAAAGATCTGACACGTAAGATTAACTACGGTAAAGTATACAAAAAATTACTCACCGTCTTCTTTGTTTCTTCAATTCTTCTCTCACCTCTGGTTTTCTTTGATTCGTACTTGTTGGGCTGGGTACTCTCACCTATGCATCACTTATCAAAGCCAGAAGACAATTATAGCGTTTTGCTTCTTGTTCCCTCCACAACAAGTGGGTAAGATTAATTACATACTTGATCTTAGGTGCTGTTGGTTTTTGCCAGCGTTTAGTTCAATTCCAAGGGACCCCGGCCAATTTCAATCCCAAATTAAGTATTGATTAAACCAGTAAAGTAAAGAAACTGAACCAGCGAATTCGATAAGGAATTATTGATTAAAGAACATTGATTGCTTGTTGGAACCCGAAGTAGCATTGGAAGATGGGGGATACTGAAAAAGAAGGTTGTTGATGAGACGGAGATGGAAATGATCTTTGAGATTGAAATCATCGAAGATCAACATGTTTGGGATCGAACTCGTCGAAGATCTACAGATTCCCTCGACGGCCGCCGGATCTGGAGTGCCATGAACGACTGCATCTAGAGGTCAACAAAGTTCCCGAGGATCAATCAACGGTGCCGACGAGGTGTTCGAGGATGTATCCGACGCCATAGACCTCGATCGAGATTCCAGAATTCTCCCTGGTGAGAAACTCGAAAGAGACCTTTCCAGTCGTTCCAATTTGGGTCCTCAGTCGAGACTTTGTCGACCTGGGTTCGTATCAATTCACGCCACAGTGTATGTCTCCATTCGCCGTAGCGTCCCTGACGGGATCTTCAAGCCCAGGAACAGTGCAATTCCTAGCCTTTGCAACTTCCACGTTGATTGACTTGGTTTTGTCAAAAAAAAAAATGATAACATGACTAAACTACACCTAGATATGACAGACACCACATCAGTTAACGTAAAAAATTAACTCCGTGATCAAATTAATACATACAAACATAACTTCAATTCTCATATATATGAAACATCACTGATCAAATTGTCGATTCGGACAAATTTAAATGATTATTTCGGTTATTTTCTCAAAATTTTTACGACTTTCCTATATATTAGGTGGATCATCTTAATCATCACTGATCAAATTATCGATTCGGACAAACTTAAATGACTATTTCGGTTATTTTCTCAAAATCTTTACGACTTTTCTATATATTAGGTGGATCATCTTAACTGAACTCCAATTAGAAAGAACTCCCTTGAAAATAGAAATAGGGAAGTCCAACACTAGCTAGGACCATATACATTTAGTTTCTTTCGACAAGTTAATTTTGTTTGTTTTTTCCTTCCATCCACCCAAAACCATCAATAAGGCAAGATGAAACATATGGCTTCACTATTCGATCTAGAATGTATTCTGATTCCTGACATTAGCAATGTAAGCGGTCTTAATTATCATACCTAATTGTTTGACGGAAACCTAGCTAGTTAGCCTTCACTCAAACAGCAAACAGGTGGGATATATATACAAGGAAGAAAACTATTCAGTGACCCACCGCCATCTTCAGAGCTTACTGCCTACACATGTATAATCGCAACTGAGAACCTAGAAAAGGAAGAAAGCACTGTATAGATATGCACTCATATGCGGGCCCGGCTTTGAGATTTTGAGGGCCTAGGCGGAAAAAAAAATGGGGGCTTGTTAATTATTTCATAACGACGACTTTTTGTGTATATGAACAATTTTAGGTAATTGAAAATATGAGATGACAAAACTCATGATAAAATACTAAAATAATTTTATGATTTTAGTTTTCAAAAAGTCGATTTATATCAACCAATTAACATACAAAGAAGAAATGGCTAATAGAGCTAAAGTGAAATCACGAGAGATGAAGGAAATTAGATAATTTAGCTATTTAAATCATCACTAATAGATTATAGGTACTTAACTAATTTAAGGACCTTGGGGGTAGAAAGAAGGTAATTATTCCTTGTAGTTCTCTAGCAAACCAAATGGGGTTAGAAGTATGTGTTTCCTCTCTAACCTAACTCTACCCACAATTGTGGCGGCCTTTTTTTGGCCTTGCCGTGAGTTCTATACGGTGTTCTCACCCGACGTTGTCTCTAGGACATCATGCTTGGGTGTCGGTCGATCATCTCCTCGAAGAGTTCGCGATCTTGTTTCTTGGCGATTTTCTCCGACTTGTGCCTTTAGAATCTTGACTGTACTGCAATGGGAGGAGGCTCCCATCTCTATAGTCGACATTTTCACTCGATGGGGGAAGCGACTTGTCTGTGCACGTCTCCGTTCAGCAGAGCCGATGTGCATCAGTGCTGGAGGGTTTTCAAGACCAAGGTGAGCTCGTCTAAAGGTGAGGCTACCATAACTTCATTACAGGTTCATTTTTTGGACGTGGGCTTGGTCTCACCCGGGTGGCACGGACGACAACCATCCGCGTGACAGTACAAGCGACGACGACCGAAGGGATAGGGCCGACGATGAGGAGCCACTACCACATTTTGACTCATTGCCGGCGATTTTTAAATCGCCAGCAATGTTTTTTAACATTACCGGCGATTTTTGCCGGAAAAATCGCTGGTAATGTCTCTCTTTTTTTTTAACATTACCGGCGACATAAATGCATGTCGCCGGCAATGTCTCGATGGTAATGTAAAAAAAAAAAAAGACATTGCCGGCGACTTCATTTATGTCGCCGGCAATGTCTTTTTTTTTTTAAACATTACCGGCGACATAAATGTATGTCGCCGGCAATGTCATTTTTTTTTTTACATTACCTTCGAGACATTGCCGGCGACATACATTTATGTCGCCGGTAATGTTAAAAAAGAAGAAGACATTACCGGCGATTTAAAAATCGCCGGCAATGAGTCAAAATGTGGTAGTGAGCCTGTTAGTCGATCTCCATGTAAGGGCGACAAGATTGGTTGGGAGATTTGCTAGCCAATTTTGACTCTTGAGTTTAAGGTTATGAGTTGGGCCCTTTTTTGGACTGGTGGATTAAGGCTTTGGGATCGAGCTTGGCAAGACTCTATCGGGCTCTCAATAATGTGTTATTGTGATCCAATGGATTTGCATCTTTGGCTCTTTGCTTGGGACTCGGGTGATGTAGAGTTTATTTACTACACTTTGGTAATGCATATTCTCTATTGTTCCAATGGTGTTCACCTGGACTCTTGTTTTGATCGTACCACAATTGTATGCCTTGGCATGCAACTTAATTGGTTCAATTGGCGTGGTGACCTCTCTCATCAGATGATGGAGAAGTTTCGCAATTGTTTCAGGGTGGATATTCAACTTCATATTGTAGTTGTTATGTTTTTAATCTTTCAAGAAACGTGCTTCATTGATGTAAAAGAACAATCAATTAGTTTGCTACTGTATTGTTATGATTTAGACATAGCTATTAGCCGTGTAAGGCTAAAATCTGCTCCTTTTAAGGATGTCACTATAACGATTCTAATCGTTTCAAGATATTTTTAGTAAACATCTTCTCTCCCAGGCTCTTCTCGGGAGAGTAGACTTTAAAAAAATAAACAAAAGGGGTTTAATAATTGATAAATTAAGGAGGGTGTATTCAACCACGAATTTGGTAAGATTATTTTGTATTTCAGAAATCTTTTAAAATTTTGATGTATTCAATCTAGATTTTAAACAATCCTTAAATTTTTTGATGTATTCATTTAGGATTTTAAACAATCCATTAAAATCCTGTAGTATTCAACAATCCACAAATTTTTAAGGATTTCATTAAATAGCCGATTTTGAACGATTGTTTACACACGAAATGAGTTTTTGAAATCAGATCTCCCACCCCTGAGATTTTGATGGATTTTGATGGATTTCAAAATAAAACATCTCTCTCTCTCTCTCTCTCTCTCTCTCTCTCCCCCTCAATTTTTTCTACATACGTCCTTAAAACGTTTATCTTGGTGTCACAACAAAGATGACATCCTTAATCTTTGCTTTCATTACCATTTCCTCATGGTTTGATTTCATTGATGACTTCAACTACTATACTTTCAATAATTAACTTCTATAGGATATGAACTTTGGTCTAGTTAGTACGACTTTATAAATATTATTAAAATGATCATCAAAATCTTATTTTATAGCAATGATATGTTTTCGTCATCTAATGGTCTTTTCTAATTTAAAATATTGAGTGATCCTGTATAACATATACAAATTTCTTCATATATAAGTGTTTATAATTCTTGTTTTCAAACAATAAGAACTTCATTTTATACGAAAATGACAACATTACTTGATAATGGAACAATGAATGTTAAAGAGAATCAAGAGAATGAGAACGTGAATTAGAAATACGATGACGGTGCTAATTCAAGAATGTGATCATTATGTTGGAAAGATCAAGAATATTGCATTTTGTCTTTGTCTATGTGCTAGTGTATTTTGACATTTGAGTTTTTTTATTAGATTTTAATTATTTGAGCAATCCTTAGAAATCCAATCAAATCCTTATAAAACAATACAAGAGAATCATTTCAAATTCATGTGGAATTAAACAATCTATGGATGTAAAACAATTCACAACAATCCACGGATTATAAATAATTCCCCCCTAGGTTATTTCCATGTTTTAAAAATAGTTGAGCACAAAATTTTGAATTTTTTTCCTCAAACAATCGTTGATTAAGTTAAAGAAAAGTAGTTTCTCGTTTATAAGTTTATCCTTTAAAATTGTAAATTTTTTTTTTCAATTTCTTATTTAATGATGATTTTGATTAAATACACATATATATAAATTATAAAATTTTGGGCCTTTAACAATTAGGGCTCTACGGCCAGGTATAGCCGGGGCCGGCTATATAATATGTGTACACTTCTTTTTCTTGATCTTGTTAACTTCTTGTTTTATTCCATGATTTCCATCTAGTCACCTTATGGAAATACGATAGGAAAAACATCCAATACATTAACAAAGTGTGTTACATGCATCCAAAACCAGACTTATTCCCTCGACGTCTTCAACTTCTCTCTTGTCACCTCCAAGCACATTTGAAGCTACTTTATTTGTAGCTATCGCCACTGCATTCTATTCGGTCGGCTCCCCTAATCCTCTATATCTAACTCATCCTGTAAAGCCAAACAACTTGATAATTAATCTTAAATATTGGATGCATGCATATGTATTAGAGCTAGGTTTCTGCTTATAGTTGGTTGAATTCTTCCCAGTCGAACTTGTATAAACCATTGCATGCACTAGTCCAGTGTAAATTACAAACTAGCTAATAGACGGACCGATTAATCTACCAATCTATCATGGGAGATTCAAAAGAAGTAGCGAAGCCTCATATTGTTTGTATGCCACTTCCAGTCCAAAGCCACATAAAGGCAATGCTCAAATTCTCAAAACTCCTCCACCACAAAGGTTTTCACATAACCTTTGTCAATACAGAGTTCAACCACAAACGTTTTCTGAAATCTCTAGGGCCTAAGTCTCTCGATGGCTCCTCTGATTTTCGCTTCGAAACCATTCCAGACGGTCTCCGAAATTCCGAAGATGATACCACTCAAGACCTAAATCTGCTAGGTGATTCCATCAGAAACAAATTATTGGCTCCGTTTGTAAACCTCATCACAAACCTCAATAACAACTCTAGCAATCCTCCAGTCACTCGTGTCATCTCAGATGGTTTCATGTCCTTCACTCTCACAGCTGGTGAAGAACTTGGCATCCCCACTGTGCTCTTCTTTTCTTTTGCTGCAAGTAGCGTCATGGGGTACAAGCAGTTTCCCATTCTGGCGCAAAAAGGAATTGCACCATTCAAAGGTACGTACTAAACTAACTAATTTTTTGAAGCAATTTTTTTTCTCGTGATGTTTCCTTCAAGGAAAATCAAGATGACAACATGAGGGGAATTTATATGTTTATATACATAGCTACAGTGTCTAGGTTTTTTCTATCATGTCAGTTTGACACCAAAGATAACATGATTTTTTTTCTTTTTCTTGTTGAAGAGAGCTGGTTAACAAATGGTGTATTGGATAAGTTAATAGATTGGCTACCAGGAATCAAAACCATGCGTTTACGGGACCTCCCAAACGAGTTTATGACTGCAAATCCTGATGACCCGCATTGGAACTTTGTCTTGGAAACAATTGAGAGATTTGATAAAGCTTCAGCTATTATTCTTCATACTTTTGATGCTTTGGAGTCGATTTTTTTGGAAGCTCTCTCCTCAACTGTGCCTGTTTATGCAATTGGTCCTCTCCAACTACTCATCAATCAGTTACCTCCAGAAGAATCTTTGAAGCCAATGGGGTACAGTCTATGGAAAGAAGACAACGAGTGCCTCCAATGGCTAAACTCCAAAGCACCAAGATCGGTTCTTTATGTGAACTTTGGTAGTATAGTGAATTTAACACCTGAACATCTTGTGGAACTTGGTTGGGGACTAGCTAATTCCAAGATTCCATTCTTGTGGGTGATAAGGCCTGATTTGGTTGTTGGTGAATCCGCAATATTGCCACCTGAGTTTGTGACTGAAACCAATGAGAGAGGCTTCACAGCAAGTTGGTGTCCACAAGAGGAAGTGCTTAACCATCCATCAGTAGGAGGGTTTTTGACACACAGCGGGTGGAATTCGACAGTCGAGAGCGTGGCGGCGGGAGTGCCTATGCTGTGCCGGCCATTCTTTAGTGACCAGCAAACAAATTGTTATTGCACTTGTAATGAATGGGGTGTTGGGATGGAGATGATTGGTGACGTGAAGAGAGATGAAGTAGAGAAGCTTGTGAAAGAGTTGATGAAGGGGGAGAAGGGTGAGAAAATGAGAGATAAGGCCATGGAGTGGAAGAGACTTGCAGAAGAAGCTACTGCTCCATATGGTTCTTCATCATCTAATTTAGACAAATTAGTGAATCAGATTCTGCTATAAGCAGAAAGAAGATCTTCCTTATATGAGGACAGAATTCTTATTTCTCAAAAGCTAAAGGGTCAGGGGATAGATCCTTTCACATAGAACAAAAATGCTTAATTTGTAATTTACTTTCTTTCTAAAAACTCAGTTTACTTTGTTTTTTTTTAATGGAGAACTAATCTCCTAGCTAAGGCACTGCGCCGACATGGGTTTCCTCCCAAACCCTAGTTGGGAAGAGTGGCAGTGACCCTATGTCACCGTCAAATACCATTGATTTCGTCGTTTCTCTCCGACGCCGTGCCTCGGCCCTCATGCCATCCCAAGATCATTGTTCAGTGATGCACCTACGGTACTCCTGCGCGCGGCTTGTGATGGTGCGATGGAATATTTGTTTTCTCTTGCTGTGTTTTGAGACCTGTGCATGCTCGACTCAAGAGCCGATGGAGTACGGTGTTGCTGGAGTCTCTCTTGCCAGTGAAATGCCTGAAGTTGGATATGGTTCCTTCTGCGGTGGATCATCGACCAACATCTCTCGCCAGTCACTCGATGGTTTTTCTTGCCGGCAAGGTTTTGACTGAGATTTGTAGTACGGTCGATACTCGAGGTTTACGGGGTTGGCTTTGTACGCTGGCTGTAGCGCCAGAGTTTACTCCAGGGAAGGTGGAGCCAATCTGGAGGCAGAGTTGGTTCATGTGCGCTATGGTGAAGACGTTTTGCTGGTGTGCTGATTGTACATGCTCTAGGCTGCTGTGATGACCCGAACCGAAATTGGAATGGTTATCGACTTGATTGGCGAGTGTCGCGATTAGTCGCAATTTCGTCGTAATCGGTTTATATGGCGGCTTCGTTAACGACTAAATTATTGGGCAAGAATTTGATTTGAGATCCTTCATGAAAGTTGTAGAGAATTTAATTTCGAGCTCGTGGGAACTTCTGGAGAATTATTCCGAGTTACGAGGAATAAGTTGTGAATATTTTCGGCCGTCGGATATTGTCGTATTTATCTGTTTGGGATTCGATATGTGTACGGTATAAATACGGGAGAATACGAGCCAATTTTGGAAAGTTTCCAAAACAGGAAATTGGGCCTTGACCCCCGTTGACCACGGCTCAAGGGCGACCCGTTTGAAGCCGTTCGGTTTTCTTGGTTGTTGAGCCCAATTCCGGCCACAGTTGGCCGGGGTCTCTTCATGAAAAAGGTTGGGCTTGAGCTCCTCTTCGGATTGGTAGGTGGATCGTCCTTTGAGGTGGCCGGAGGTGGGAGAATCGAAGCGGCAAAGTTGAGGGAAAACCGGCGAGATTTCGGCCTCCTTGGGTGGCGGCGTTTCGGCCGAGTTGGTGGTGGCTCTTTGAGGGTTTTTGTTAGCCTTGAGTAGAGGAAGCTATTGGAAGTGGTTTCAAGGGTTTCCGTGGCCGGAGGAGAGAGAACGATGAAATTGAAATTCTGGCGAGGGTTTGCACCTTTGAGGTGAGTTTTGGACATTTTCCGGTCAAAATTGGCCTTAACTTTGAACTGGAAAGTTGTTGGAAATGTCGAGATCTTCAAATCCATGTGTGGGTTGCATTTTTTTGGGCCGGTGAGGTTTTCCGGCGGCCAGCGGCAGCAACTTTCCGGCCGTGGTGTTTTTCTACAACTTGTATGTCGTTTTGCTTGGAATCGCGCACCGATCGCAGTGGTGATGTTTATTTTCGAATTGAGCATCAGAAATTATAGCGAGGTTTTATGGTATGATTATCGGATTTTGACGATTTCGTCGATATTGAATTATATGTTTTCGGGAACGGTTGTTTCTCGTGTTATGATTCGAGGTTTTGAGTTATGATTTTGAGCAGTGGATTTTATGATTATCCAGGGTATCGTGATCGTTCGTTTGGCGAGGGATTTTCAGCCGGATCACTGGATTAACGCGTATTGCGTTATACTTAACTGTGAGTGGACTTTTCTATTTTCACTGTCGTTGCGAGTTCGTGATTTTTCATATTTATTTTATATACGATATTGAGATTATTTATTACTTTTGGAGGTATTATTTTATATTTTTTTTATGGTGATGGCATTACTTGCATCGATGCTTCGGTTACTCGGCTGATCACCGGTAGTCAGACCTAGAGTTGAGAGATTCCTCTGGACAGGGTTGAGAGATTCCCCTGGGCAGGGTTGAGAGATTCCCCTGTTATGCCCCTAGGGTTGACAGATTCCCCTAGCCTATCACCGTCGGGTTTGAGAGATTCGCCTGGCACCTCCATATATTTTTCGAACTCGCTTTGCTTTACATTGTTTTATTTATATGAAATTGGTGAAAGGCATATGTTTATTTTCGTCCACTCACTCTAACGTTTTTATTTGTCTTTCCCCTGGGCTTTTCGGTTTTCGTGCCCAGTTTGCAGTTCAGACTCTGGTGTTGCACGTCGTGGTCGGAGGCTTAGTATTCGAGCGATGTTTCTTTTATGGTAGGTTATTAGTTTGGCCTACTATTTGTGTGTATGTGTGTGTGTGTGTATATATATATATACACTAGAAGTCGCTCTGAGCATTCTGATGCTATACTTTTATACGATTTTTCCCCGGATTTCTGTAAAGTATAGTTTTATTGATTACTTTACATTACTGTTATGATATTGAGAAATCCGGATGGGATTGGTGCCCATGGTTTGATTTTTGTGGCATAGGATGAAGTGTATTTTTCGGGTGCAGGTTAATGTCAATTCTGCGTAAGTAACGAAACTCTGCCGAAATTTTGATGGTTTTTGTTGGTTCGTGTTTTCAGAAGAGGTTTGATTCTGGTTTAGGAAACTAAATCGGGGTTGGATCCTTTCAGCTGCATCTAGGGTTCCTGTCTAGAGGCGGCGCAGGCTGGCGTGCTTTGCTCAGGGTGCCGGCGACGGTGGAGGAGGCGACACATAGTCCTGTGTGTGTCTCTCATGGGCTCGCTCAACTTAGGCTTCTTGCTGGGCCTAGGTTCTTTGGATTGTGGGCCCAAGTCCTTTTGACCACCCTCGAATGTATCTGGTCCAACTTATTTTTTTTAGGAGGGTTAGGTTTATTCTTGGGCTTTGTTATCATTTCTGGTCTGATATGGATCAGGATTTGAGACCCCAGAGAATGGGCTTCGAGTAGTGAGATACCGGTTCCTGTGGTGTCTCAATAGGTGATACAGTAAGTTAGACGAATATTACTTTGGTTTATCCGTGTTGGTGTTCTTCTTGTTCGCGTGATAATTCCACGGTTACTTTTGTGCTTAGTTTTAGTACAATGTTTGTGAGCTAGTGTAGAGTTTATTTCTAGGTTAGCTTAGCAGTAGTTTTTTCTCTCGTACCTTAAGAATATCTACTGTGTAATATTATTTACTGCATTAAGCAATATATTACCTCTTGTTTGAGCCGTCATGTCACTGTAAAACTTCTGTTTACCTTGCTCTTCTTGTTTTGAATTTCCTTGTTGTTTTGGCTGCCTCTTTCCCCGTCAATTTTAGCCAGCAGGATGCCGTTTTATTCAAAATTGGATTTAACCTTTGAAAAAAAAAAACAGAAGGAACCCCTGCTATTCTGCTACATGCCAAGTTTATCACATGTACTCCTACACTTTGAATACAACCAAGTTGTCCTCAGACAGCAAATGCCATGCACCAAAATCCTATAAAACCCAGCAATTGTGTTCATGTAAAGAAAAAACATATATATTCAAACCCTGTACAAGTACACACAACCTTAAGATGACTTCTGAGAAAGTAGAAAATAAACCTCATATAGTTTATGTTGCGTTTCCAGTTCCAAGCAATATAAAGGCAATGCTTAAATTTGCACAACTCCTCCACCATAAAGGTTTTTACATTACCTTCGTCAATACAGAGTTCAATCACAGACTCTTTCTCAAATCTCTTGGACCTAACTCCATGGATGGCTTGCCTGACTTTCAGTTTGAAACAATTCCGGATGGTATCCCAAGTCAAGATGAAGATACACCGCAAGATGTCGTTGAGGTCTGTGATGATGCTGTCAGGAAAAATTTATTGTCACCATTTCGCAACCTCCTCGCGAAGCTCAATGACACTGCAAATAGTTCAACCCCTAGCTGTAACCCTCTCCGGTGACTCGCATCGTTTCAGATGGTTGGATGTCATTCACCTTAACAGCAACTGAAGATATTGGAATTCCTGTCACACTGTTCTTTGCTCTTGCTGCATGTGGTTTCATGGGGTATGCACAATTCCCTACTTTGGTGGAAAAAGGACTTGCACCACTCAAAGGTGATCAATTAAATACTTGATAAGAATTTCTAGCTTTAATTCCTAGCATGCTACAACTAAGTAATGCCACGTATTTAACCATATGAAATATGAGTTTGATTATTTACTTGGTTACATATATATATACATGCAGATGAGAGTTGTTTAACAAATGGATATTTGGACATGGTGGTAGATTGGATCCCAGGAATGAAACCTATTTGTTTGAAGGATCTCCCAACCAATTAACGGATGACAGATCCGGAAGACAGTACCTAGAACTTCTTCTTGGAAGGAATTAAAGGAATTCACAAAGCTTCTGGAATTGTTCACACTTTCAATGCGTTGGAGCTGCAAATTTTGGAGGCTCTCTCATCTATGTTTCCGGTACCTGTTTATGCTATAGGTCCTCAGCAGCTACTTCTTGATCAGATACCAGAGCACCCTTTAAAGTCTATGGGATATAGTTTATGGAAAGAAGAAACTGAATGCCTCCAATGGCTAAACACCAAGGCACTAAATTCAGTCAGCTATGTGAACTTTGGAAGTTTAACATTCATGAAGTAGAAAAGTGTTTTAGGGAGAATTCAATGAGTTGTGTTGTATTCATTCACTTTTAAATTGGGGTATATATAGCACTTTACAAATTATATTTCTAATAGAAAATACATTCCTAATAGAAAATGATATCTATACTAAATCTTAAATAATTATAAGAAGATATGGAATGATATGTCCAACACTCTCCCTCAAGTCGAGCATAAATGTCATCATACACAACTTGTCAATTCAATCGCCAAATGCCTGATGAGATAATCCTTTGGTAAGAACATCAGCCAGCTGCTCTAAGTTTCGGCCTCCTTGATCCTTATTTTTTTTGTTCTCACTAATGTTCTTCACTTGATGGAGTAGAAAAGGGATCTTCATGAGATTGGACTTCAATTTGTGGTGTTTCAGCTTCAATCCTCGATCCATCAAAGATTCTTCTCGGGTCCGTTACTTCTGCAGTCCTCGATGGATCGAGAATTTCCTTCGATCCATCGAAGGATGCTCTTGGGTTCATCTCTCTTCCGGTCTTTGATGGATAGAGCGTTTCCTTCGATCCATCGAAGGATGCTCTCGGGTTCGTCTCTTGTGTAGGTTTCGATGGATCGAGAGTTTCCTTCGATCCATATAAAGAGGCTCTCGGGTTTGCACCTGAATTTCCAGCTTCAAAACTTCTCTCCAAGTCCTCTACTTCTTCAAATTCTGGTAGTAGAATTTCATTCAAATACACTTTTTCCCCTAAAGGGAATACTCTGAAACTCCCCCTAAGTAATATGGTTCAGATTCATGAGGGCCATCTCTTCAAAGGTAAAAATAAATAAATTCAGGGTAGACATTTTTTTCTGTGGTAGGAATTTTCAGTGGTGGTGGAAATTCAGGGGTTTTCAACTTCAATTCAGGGTTTTTCAACTTCAAGGATTCATGTTCAATTTCAAGGGTTTCAAGGTTTGAAATTTCAAGTGCAGCGGAATAAAAAATGGTGGTGGTAATTCAAGGGGTTTCAATTCAGCAAAATAAAGCAGCTTTAAGATCTGGTGGTGTGTGACACCCACACTCCTTCGGAGAATGTGTGGGTGTAACATGTAATTCTCAAGATTTTTTGGTTTTGATACCAAGTATAAAAGTGTTTTAGGGAGAATTCAATGAGTTATGTTGTATTCATTCACTTTTAAATTGAGGTATATATAGCACTTTACAAAGTATATTCCTAATAGAAAACGATATCTATACTAAATCTTAAATAATTATAAGTAGATATAGAACGATATGTCAAACACATGACACCACAACATCTTGTGGAGTTTGGTTGGGGAATAGCAAATACCAAGCTACCTTTCTTTTGGGTGATCAGACAAGATTTAATTTTTGGTGAATCCACAATTTTGCCACCGGAGTTTATAGCTGAAACCACACAAAGAGGTATCTTAGCAAGTTGGTCTCCACAAGAACAAGTTCTAAACCACCCATCCGTGGGAGGGTTTTTGACACATAATGGTTGGAATTCAACTATTGAGAGTTTATGTGCAGGTGTGCCTATGCTGTGTTGGCCATTATTTGCAGAACAGCAAACAAATTGTTGGTTTGCTTGCAATGAATGGGGTATTGGCATGGAGATCAGTAACGACGTCAAGAGAGACGACGTGGAGAAGCTTGTTAGAGAGTTAATGGAAGGAGAAAAGGGCAAGGAAATGAAAGTAAAGGTCATGGAGTGGAAGAACCTTGCAGAAGAAGCAACTGCTCCACATGGTTCTTCATCTACAAATTTGAACAATTTAGTGAATCAAGTGCTATCAAAGAAAATTAAAGCTAGATAAATATGATTAATAATGTTGTTAAATGTGATACTTATCAGAAAATTATCTGTTTCTGATTTTCTGTTGGCTTTAAATCTGGAAACTCTTGCATACTGTAGTTCTAGCTGCCCATTCAGAATTTGTTTGTACCGACAAATAGTGAGAGATTATACATTAAAAAGGTGAAAAATAATATATAATTCATAAGCAGATCCACTAAACTCATTACCTTCATTTCAGTAAAACTCAGTACCTGGTCACCTGGATATATATATATATATATATATATATATATATATTCCAACTCTTCATGATTCATGTCTCTGGCGCCCTATAAGTAATCTGCAATGCTGCATAGACAAACGTACTACAGCTTAACAGCATACAATGAATTGGCTGGACTTGAGAAGACATATTACAGCAGTGCTAATAGTTTCATTTCTAAAAAGGGTAGGGACTGATGGAAGAAATTGTTGTGGTTCACATGGTTGGACATAGAAATTTTCTGTATATATTAGGTGAAGCATGGCTTATATATTAATCACCATTACATAGATCATATAATCATATATAGATTTTAGGGCAGAAAAAGATTATACTAGGTGAAGCCCTACGCCGTAGGCGCGGATGAACGTTGAGTTTGAAAGTAAAGTTGTCAGGGGATGAAGAAACTGGAAAAGAAAATTGAAGAACATAGAAAAAGATATTAGATATAAATCTAATATAGGTATTGGAATGCAGAGTACTTAAAAGGCAGAAACGATCCACATATTACATACATTACAATTGTATGCCTTCTTTTCTTGGCATGTTGCATTGAAAAATTGAGTTGCATATTCTATATCACATGGAGACATACCTTCACTTTATTATATTCATCGTTGCGTCTTTTTGTATGAGATGTCAACCCTTTATGCCTTCTTTTCCATGTCTTTCGAATTCAGGCCATACATCTACAACACGATTGTCGACCTTAGTCAGTATCCAAATTAACAGTACCAACATACAAACAACAATATCCAAATTACTTTACATGCTTGTGACGAATCAAAGCATCAAGCTTTGTTGATCATGACTCAAATTCCCTTAATACAAATCTAAACAAATACATTGCATTAAGACCACAATCTTCTTAATATACACACTTGAAAGATACCAGAACCTACATGAGACGACCAAAAACTCAACAAATCCTCACATACAACATTTCAAATTAAAATTCACATAGACAAATAGACAAATATGAAACCAAATTAATCACCAAAACTCATCAATACTCATAATCACAACATAACCAAAAAAAACAAAAACAAAAAAATAAACCCAATCGCCATCAACAGAGTACTTTACCTACTTGTGACGATTCAAAAGCATCAAGCTTTGCTAATCGTTGTAAAAGCAAAGACAGAAACTGCACAATTCAAACCCAAAATGATGAGGATCAGTGCTGAGATGGCAAGACCCAAACCATATATATATTCAATCACTACCCATTACAAAAAACTACAAAATCTACCTCAATGGATCAAAACTACACCCAAAACAAAACAGATCTTACCTTGCTGAGGAGTCTTGCGATTCGCAAATATGAAAGCTACGACTCAGATGCCATCTTTCAAGTAATAACTGGAAAAAAATGCCACCGACTTGGTTAGAGTAAATACCACATGAGGCAAGGACTTGCTAGATTACAGAGAGAGAGGGGTTATGCATTTTTTTTTATATTTCTAACTTACCCAGATCAATGCTAATAAGGAGAGAGTTAATATACATTTTTCTATCAATTAGAGTTAATATACCCAGATCAATTGATCTTCATATACGTTTTGAGGGCAAAAATGTGCTAATGTACCCAGATCAATTTATAACGTGATAGTCCAATCTAAAAAGTCTGTTTTGCAAGTGTTATTCTTATGCTTATAATATGAATAAAATGATGAAGGAAATTGTACATTTACCGTAGTTCTAAATTGTGGCAATTTAAAATGTATATATTATAACAAAAATTATGAATGAATTATATACCTTGCAATACATCTTTATAAACAATATTTTTTTGTAAGATTATTGGGAATTTCGTCATTGTTATTTATAAAAAAATTGAGTCCTTTTTTTGATGCAACTCTTGATAATGCTACATATAACTGTCCATGAGTAAAAACTGCTTCTGACAAATATATTCCAACTTGATTTAATGATTGACCTTGACTTTTGTTTATGGTCATTGCATAACATGGTCAGACAGGAAATTGACGTCTCTTAAATGTAAATGGTCATTTACTTTCCGTAGCATATAATACAATTCTTGGAATGTGAACTTTTTGTCCCGTGTTATTTCCTGTGAGTATTTTTGCCTCAATTAATCTCTCAAATAACTTTGTCACAATTAATCTTGTGTCATTACATAAACTACGTATTTGATCTAAATTTCTTAATAACATAATTGACATGCCAATTTTTAAAATAAGTTCATGGGTTGGTAATCCATTAAATTCAAGGTTGTTCAAAAATTCTATGGAATATAAAAGGTTAATATTATCACTATTACCTGAATTGTATGAAATTGAATCTGAACTAAAATATGATTTTTCCTGACCAGGTAATAATTTAATTGCGTAATTATTTATCTCTTGAACACTTACATTTTTCAGAGTTACTATAGCATGCTCTTTTAAATAATTTGTATCATTATATCTATTTAAAAAATTGGGATATGTTGCTTCAAAAATTAATTTTATAGAATCAATTGTAGGATCAGTAAGTAATTCATTTGGTATATCGATCTAACTCACATCTGGATTACCTGTAAGGAATTTTGATTCTAATCGACCTTCACTTATTTGTAACATCCATTCAACAAATTGTTTAATTTCATTCTTTTCTATGTTGCTTAAACCAATAGTTGATAATCTCATATTTTCAGTGAGATGAAATATTGTAATAGTAGGCCACATGTATGAATTATTGAATGATTGTTGAATGACTTGTTTTTTATTGCCACCTTGTATAACCGGCAATGTTTGTCTAACATCTCCTCCAAATAAAATTGTCTTTCCTCCAAATGATTCTTCAATTTTTGACAAAATATCTCTAAGTGTCATATCTACTGATTCAATACACCATTTATTACACATAGGAGTTTCATCCCTGACTATTCATTCAGCATTTTCAATTAAACCAGAAAGATTGGTTTTTTTTATTTATATTACAGCCTGAATCTTTATCTATAATGAGTTTTATTGCAAAACGTGAGTGAGCTGTTCTGCCTATTGGAAGTAATAATGATGCAATGCCTGATGAAGCAACAGCTAAAACAATTTTTCCTTCAGATCTTAATCTTGAAATTATGGTATTCCATAAAAAAGTTTTTCCTGTACCTCCACAGCCATAGACAAAGAATGATCTTGAATATTTTTCTTAGACAGCACTGATCACTTGATCGTATATAATTTTTTGAGTAGTGTTTAATTTTTCAAGTCAGAATGTTGTAGTTTTAATGCTTCACAATCAAAATTTAGTTCTTCTCTAATAAGCCTATTATCAAATTCATGTATTCGCTGTATTATTGGCATTGGCAATTGATGATTCTTTAAACTACTCGATGACATATTAAATAATTTTTCAAGTTCATGCATGCAGAACAGTATTCTTTAAATCTTCATCTGGTATACAAATATTTTGCATTCCAAAATTTAATTTCATTCTATGCGATATATCATCAGACATGTTAATCCAAAATGCATCAAATAAAGCTTTAGGATTAGAGACATTACAAAACAAAATAATTGTAACAAATAAATAATGAATTTGAGTAAAACTTGCAATAAAGTATATTCTAAAATTTTCAAGTTCATGCATGCAGAACAGTATTCTTTAAATCTTCATCTGGTATACAAATATTTTGCATTCCAAAATTTAATTTCATTCTATGCGATATATCATCAGACATGTTAATCCAAAATGCATCAAATAAAGCTTTAGGATTAGAGACATTACAAAACAAAATAATTGTAACAAATAAATAATGAATTTGAGTAAAACTTGCAATAAAGTATATTCTAAAAGTGCTTCAAACCATTCTTTATCATCACCCAATAATCCCAAAGCTCGGCATGTTTCTTGATAAGTAGAATATGTTATGCCGTTGACTGTTCTAATTGCCTCAAAATCAATGCAACCTTTTTGTATATTCAAAAGCATTCTTAGATTACAATTCACCAGCATTTGGCGGCACATGCGCTATTATACCAAGAACACAGTATTGTTTTCTTCGGGTCCATAATTTTTTATTATTATTCCACACAAATTTAGTAGGAAATTGAGTGTACGTTAATTTTTTTGCCTTCTTATAAGTCTTGTTCGCAATGAACCAAGCAGTTAACATCATAATTTCTATGGATGGATCTTGTAAGACATTTTCAATATAGTTAGATCCATGAAAACAAACAGTTTGAACCGCAGAAAACCTAGAGTGAATAGAAAATTCAAAAAGACGCCACACAGACTCATGAAGAGTTAAATATCGACAATTAAGGTAATTTTGTATTTCGTCATTTACATTGTCACAGATCAATATGCGTGCTCAATCATGTCCTTTGTTTATGTATTTGAATAAATATTTAATTAACATAGATTGAGAACATGATTCAACATTTATATGAACATTATACCTTAATAATAAATTAGAATTATATGGTACAACAAAATTATTTCCGACTTCAACTCCTTTTTTGATCACAAAACGTGAATCATCATCACGGCGCCTATAATGAGGAGAGTTAATTTCTTGAAAAATTATGTTCGGAATAAATGGCTTTGGAAAATATTTTGTACATAATTTGTCTCTCATACACGGAGAAGCTGGATTGAGTTGACCGCATGGACCATGAATCATAAATTGGCTAACTATTTCAAATAATTTTGGATTAGTATTTTTATCAGGCAATTCTGCCGAAATTATAGAATCCACATCACTTGCTGTATGACACCTATATTTATTTTTAAGCCAAAATAATAAATGAGCATGGAGGCAATCCTCTTTTTTGGAATTCAATTGTACATACGTGAGCATGAACATCCCCAAAGTGTTTTCCATTTTTAATATAAAAAATCATATCATCCACCTTTATTTTAAAAATTCGACAAATAATATCAGGACGATCTTCCGGTTTGTATCCAGTTTTTTTTCAAAATATCTCAAAATTTCTGGCCATTTTACGTTGCATGTGAAAGTGATAAACAAATCTGGATTCCCATATTCTCTACAAATTGTGATTGCATCTTAATAATTATTAATCATATTTCTTGGACTGCCAGTGTGAGAACCAGGAAGAAAAATTATTTTTCCGACATCATAACCTTGGACAATTCCATCAGAAACAAATGTAGATAAATTATTCCATGTTTCAGACCTCAATTCTAGTTGGTGATGCCTTACATATTCCAAACGATTTTCTTCGACAGTTGCAAATGCATCAACCAAATATTGTTGAAATAATCTGCCACCTTTTAACAAAGTGCTCGATTAATTTGGCCTATCATGAATTTGATAACACACAAATTTGTTCATGGATAATTTTCTATCTTTATTATCAACATCACTTGGCATCGATTTCAATTTCATTTTAATTTTAAACCCGTCCTCTCCATATGGAAAAAGAAGTGGATATTGTAATGACATAAGTTTTGAATGAATTTTAGAAATACGCTTAAGAGATCCTTCATTAGATCGAATAATTATATCTCTATTAGAATTAAATTCACCTATGTTACCCACAATTAATCCACCAATTTCAGGCGCAGATGGTAATTCATATTGTTTGCTGTCATTTTTTTCCCGATCAAGTACTGTTATATCAAAATTTGGCAACAAACAATTTTCAAAATCATCTCTCACAGAGCGATACTCTTTTGTCAATTCATTACATTCATCTAATAATTCTACCAATCTCTTCACAATATCATGATCAATCTTATTATCAGTGATGCGATTTCTAATTTCATTTTCAGTGTCATATACATATAACCGAGCATATTTAGGAGATTGTCCTTCTGAAGGTAAACTGAACCCATAAGATAATGTACTTGGCCACATATTTTAAAGACATAAGGAGCTCCTCCACTGTTTATGCCATATTCAATTTTAGCTCCCATAGATGTAAAAGCAAACATAGAATTATAGACTATGATATTATCATGAAATAACACGCTCCTTCTACCATTATCTGAATTTAATAATTCATCAAGAAAATGAGGTGTTGGATGTGACATTGGAATTGGAACTCGGCCTTTTTCACAACAATGAGTATATATTGGTTGGTTTTTTTGTTTTTTTTGTAATGCTTCATCTAACCAAAAGCAAGCAGCACAATGTTTACATGCATAATCATCATCACCACAATCCTTGTAATCAACAATCACATCTGCAATGTCAATCATAATAGTATAAATTAGATAATCTATGATCAAAGATAATTTTTAGATGAATATTTAGTGTCAAATAATTGATATCAAAATTCTACTAACCTGCTCGGTTTCGTTGATATAATGCCTGTCCAAAAGATCCAAGATGACCACCTATGATTCATAATAAATGACTAAGTTAGATTAATCAATAAAGGATAAGAATGAAAACCTATTTTTCAAGATAATCATAGATCCATTTAGATAAAAAAAATAGTTGGCCATTATATTGAACAATTCATTTGCATGAAATAGTAACAACAAAAAAACACAATATACTAAACCTATTATATAATTCCCCTCTATGTCATGCACTTGTATTTATGAAAATTGTACTTGTAGGCAGCATAAACTATATTTGATATAGGATACACGAAGTTGTTCTAGATCATCCTATATCAAATTAAGCAATATAAACTGATATCATGATTCAAAAAACTCGAATCATACTAAAAGAAGCAATATTTCCAGCTCAAGAAAAATAAGACTGGTGTGCTAATGAAAAATCAGCCATAATCATCAGAATTTTAGCTAATAAACATATTATATAATTTCACATTATTACTTCTACTGCACTACATATGTGTGAAAATTCTACAAAATAGTTGAGAAGAAGAAAAACAAAACTATTTTCCTAACATATAGTGAATCTATTATATAATTACTCATTACTTATATTACTATAGCATATATATCATTCATATGTACGTATGGAAATCCTATGTTGAAGTAATCTAGTTCTATTTTTTGTTGCATATGTATATGTCTCAGACGATCAATGTATGATTTAGTAAACACGAAGTTCTACTAAATGATCTTTTAACAAATTTACGAATATACAATAAAATCATATAATGAACTCATATATGAGCATACATATATTAAACTCATACCAATTCTACTTCAGGAAAAAAAACTGCCTGATCGAATGAAGAAAAAATTAGACATAATTATCCTAATATATAACCATTTGCTTTGTACACATTCCATTATTGTTTCTCACCAAATAAATCCCTATGAATCATTTAAATTTCAAGTGTCACATTCAAATGCTAATCGAGGATTCCAAGCACCAAAAATGTCAAACCGAACAGCAAAAAATCATGAAGATTACACATTTACATCGCCCAAAACTAAATTAAGATTTAAAGGTAATAACATCTATAAACCCAATAGTCTAAAAAACAAATTTTAACTTCTAAAATAACAAAACCACATAGATGACCCACTGTTATCATAGAGTAAATGAAACACTGTATTTGGCTTAGGAAAACAGAAAACGAAGGAATGTTGCGACTCTTTTTTTTACAGCGCACATAAATAGCTCTATTGTTATACAGATATTCATCAAATTTTTGCCGAACTGTTATTTAAGCTATACTCATTACGTGTTATTTGTGCTCTAATATAGATAACAAAAATCAAACTATTTTGCTAACACCAAACAGTAACACTCAAATAATTATGTGCTAAAACACCTGACAGAACTCTGTGAACATCTTCACTGTCTCTATCCTCCTGTGCTTCATCACTGCTCTCGTTGCCATGCATCTCTGGGTCAAGAGACGACAAGGAATGATGAGACCTACTAGCAGATAAACATGTTCTCTTAGAAGAAGGTTCTGCTTGATCTGACACCATTCTTTTTCCATGCTTCATCTTGCACATCATATATAAAAAACCAATTTGAATTTCATCTAACAATCTAAACATAAAAAAATTGAAAACAGAGAATAACAATGTGCGTTATCTTATAAGAACAAAAACAAAACTAAGCAATAAGATTGAATAGTACGGACTACACATAATTTATGATCAAATCTGATGGTTTATGACCTGTCAAAAATGTGTCATATGTATTATAATACTTGTAATAGTCTGATGGAGATCTGCATCATCACTATGTCTATTCATTATTGTTCCTACAAAAGATTTATGACGAAAGAATTCAAATAAATATCATACTTTGCTATAAGAAAAGAAAAGAAAGCAACAAATATTAAAGTGGGCAAAATCACAGGTACACCATATTCTGGAATTACATCATATAAATGAAAATAGCCTGTCTAATGAAACTACACAAAATTGTAGATAAAATAGCCTTATCAATACATGAGAAATTAAACAGTAACATACTAATTATAAACCTATGATTAGTTAAATATATATACATATACCACAGTTATGAAACTAAGAAACAAACTAATAGAAATGAACATCAACAGCCACAACCAGAAAGCTATAATTAAACACACCACAACAGAAATCAGAATGTCCATACAACTTCAAACTCATTCATACAACTAATATCCACACACACATAAATTAGTCTAATGACTCACAAAATCAAATCATGCACAAAATCACAATACCAAAACCACGTTAACAGAAAAGAATAATAGCCAGACAAACATTGGCACACCATCCTTGGAGAAATCAACACAGTAACAAAGAATAGTGACCAAACAATAGTTGCTAGAAGAAAATATCCAAGGGTGACCATCCTAAGGACTCACAGCCAGGTGTCCAACAAAGCAAACTATCCCACCCAATTAGTCTGCCCAATAAAGCCAAAAATTGAACCACAGAACAGATTAAGGTTAAAATACAATTCATAATTGAATATAGCTAGAAGTACGATCCTCACAAATGCAAGAGTAACACTGATAAACATCAAATACTCATGGGCACATTTGCCTCACCATTTTAGGACTTCAATCAACGGTAAAATATATTGCAACCAATTGTATACTACATCAAATCCATCAACAGACACAAACATTATATTCTTCAAAACAAACCAAACATTATATTCTTCGAAACAAACACAAAAATGATTATTGTATGTAATAAACTGCTATATGTATGCCTACATTACCTGATATAATTTCATTAGCATCTTCACTGTTGTCCTCTCTTACATGTGTACAGCTCAACAATGTTGTTGTCTCATAGCACGTCGAAAATTCAGCAAATTGAAAACAACGCTGTCTCTTAGTCAAGCATTGGTTGTCTGGTGTGCTTGTTGTAGGATAGTCTAATGCTGCTGCTGAACCTTTCTCTCTAGTTGAAGAGTCATAATTCCTCTTTCGAACCATGTCTACAAAAGATTTTTATAAATTTACGTAACCAAAATAAATTCTTTCAATCATCATAAATAACATTGTTTTTTCCATAGCCTAATAGTCTATTAACAACATTATATTTCTTCTATAACTATTGAGGTCAGAAAACACACCTGAGTATTGATGGGAAACTGAAAAGGACAAAGACAGATGCCAAAGAAACAACAGCACTGTGAAACAACAAAGTATTTTTAGCATATAATAAATAAAACCTGGAGAATACATGAAAAGAATTGAAAGATATAAAAAAAACTACCATCACAATAGTTTCACATACAACATAAACAACAATCAATTCATCGAATTAGCAAGCATGAAACTGGTAGAGAATAAAAAAAAAGACACAAAGGAAAGCTGATATAGATTCACATTTCAACTAACCATAAAAGCAATCAAGAAATACAATATTTTCAATTTTATCAGGAAAAAGTATTTAAGATAATATAGATATACTACACATTACCAGTATCATTAACATGCAACTACTCATTTCAGAAATAAAGTAAAAGCCAAAAAGTTGGACAGAAATCTTACTGATTAAAGGCCAAATGCGGTACAACTATATAGAGGCAAAGTTCAATTCGTAATTTGTCAAAATTCTTCAAAAAAAAAATCAGTTTATTACTTCATTTGTTCAAATTTGGTTACTGAATTTCAAATATCACAGACATAACCAACTTAAATTAATTCACAACTTGGTTCTTTTACTGACTACAATTAAGTTAAATGACATATGTATATATGTATGCCAGAAAATAATGACAGCGCAATAATATGGAAGTCCCGCCAAGTTTAGTAACACAAAAACAGTAGATGAAATTAAACGTATAAGAAATAAATAAAAAGAGTTTACCACATGGTTGTGTTAACAGATCCTCAAAAGAAGAAGTTGGAGATGTTAATTATTCGTGGTAACCAAATCATGCTTATTAGGGACGTTCTCTCTATAACGCATTTAATATAAAACGGATAGATCAAAGATCAAGGCAGAGGTAAATCTTAATAGCCCAAGATAGAGAAACAATTACCCGCTAATTCGACGATTCGACTTCCACGAAATGGATGAAACATGAAACAAAGGTCCAAAAATCTCCAAAGATTTCTAACCTGCAAGAAACCATAAACATGACCAAGTGAGAAATCATAAACACCAAATATTCACACGATTTCATACTCCAAATCGAACATAAGGTATGAAGACAATAGAGGATCTAGGCAATTGCTCAATTCTTATATACCTTGAGCTCCTAGACTACATAAGTTATTACTTATAGAGATTAAAGAAAACTATAAGTTGATTGCACATGTGAAACATACTTCTTTTGTAGAAATTTTTCAAAAGAATGAATAACAATACGAACAGTGTATAGAAATTAACACCATAGTGCAAGAAATATTTATAGTGTGCCCATACCTGTTACACTATACCAACAGTTATAGGTATATAAATCTTATAGTGTCAATGTTCCAATTCCACTATGGTGAGTTGTTAAAACTTTACATGTTAATTTTTATGGGATCTGCATATACAGTTATTGTGTAAAGAAATTACAACATATTTCCACAGTATCTCTTTTATGTTTTTTTCGACACCATAGAAAGATTGTATAAATCGTATGGTAAGGCTTAAATGGGTTTATAAATTGGTATGAGGACATAAATATAAATTGATTTATCAAATTTAGGCTTAATTGGCTCAATTTTATAAATCTCCCTGACAATCATCCTAAAATACATTATTAGGACGGTGTCATCATATTGGTATGTTTAGGTCATAATATTATATATTAATTTTTACATGTTGGTTTGATGCCTAATGATCTGTAACATACACTACATACAATATGGTGTAATTAATAGAATAAAGACGCCCAGTGAAGGTATGTAGAGCTTATGGTGGTGATGGACACATTTATAGAAAAGAAAACTATATCGCATTTATCCAATACCATCACCCAAACCAGTACCTGTTTAAGGTATACCCATATCCTGGTTTGGGTATAAACAACTTTTTTACTCAAACAAAATCTCATATTGGTAATACCCAAATACAATCGATCTGGCTACATTAAAAATTTCAACATGCTAATACCAATTTATATGAATCATCCTTACTTACTGTAATATTTGGGTTTTAAATTGCTATCCATGATTACAAATTTAGTAAATGGTATTACAGCTCTTTTATCACCCTATCATATAAAGTATTCTTCAGTTATTACCCAACACCGTCCTAAAAATTCTATGCTCCTCTTTGATTCTGATTCTTTCAAAGGATCTGCTTCACATAATGTTATACCATGACATAGAGTAACTTCACTAAAGACAAAATTTTGAAGCTATCAGTTCAAAAGGAATCAGCTATAATCTAAAGAAATTACTTTAATCAATTCTAAAGGAATCATGTTAACCCAGCTATATACTAAAGCTATCAATACCGATCCATTCATCTATTCAGATATAATATATCTATGTTATTATAAAGTCAGGTATCATCTAATGTAACCAATAGCTAAAAACTCATAATCATGATTCACCCAAACATAAAAATGAATTCTCATGACCAAAGAATATAAGCATAAATATGCAATACATATTAGTTAGACTTTATCGTGCAAGCTGATTTGATTAATTTGAAGCTCTACAATTAGGCCTCACAATTTCACTTGCAAACATACACTACAAAGCTAAAACCCATGTGCATCTTTCACCTAGCAAGATTCAATCCCACTATGACATACCCAACAATAACCCAAAACATATCCATTTTACAGGATTCAATCTTACTGTGACATACTCATCAAAAGATCTTGTGGGTTATATGCATCTCATCATTGTAGCTTTTAGGTGACTCATCAAAAGAAATAATCACCACAACAAACCAAAAACTTCAAATAACAAAATCAAAAATCAAACAAAAGAATAGAAAGCAAGAACAATCGGATTTCATTTTCTTATTACCTCACGTAACAGTCCGTGGAGTCGACACGAACCACAACACAATTGATGCAACACCCAATGGATTAAAACTACACCAAAAAAATGGGTCTTACCTTGCTCGGGAGTCTTGGGATTCGCAGAGATGAAAGCTACGACTCGACGATCAGAATCGGTGAAAGGATTAGAGCTTACAAATGTGATGAGAGTGAGGGAGTGAGGATGAAAGTGAGGGAGATGATTAGGTTTTGGTTAGGAGAGATTGACAGAGGTTGAATAAAGAAAAATTGGGTTAAGAGTTTGATGGGTCTTTGTTAGGATAAGAGAGATTCTGGGGAGTTCTGGGGAGAATTGAGAGTGAGATTGCAGTGGGAGATAGAGATGGAGATGGAAAGAGCAAAGTTGACTTTTGAAGAGAAATATCAGATCGAGAGAAGAGAAGAGAGGAGAGGAGAGGAGAGGCTGAGGCTCAGGTTTTTTATCTCCCACGATTCACATGCTCATCATTTCAGGACAAAAAAGCCCCATCATAAACAGTAACTATGAATAGTAAAACACAGAACCCACCTTTACCAACACCACCAATGAATGAAATTTACTACCAAATGTTCAATGTGGGCAATCCTCATATTTTGCCCATGTTAGTTCATAATTGCAATGATATGAGGTACCCTCACTGACGGTTTCTCCTCTGGTTTCTATTCTTGTGTCATATGTGTTAGCTACCAAAAACATAGAAACTATGCCAGCAGTAAAATAATTCATTCACTTCAGCTAAGTGACATGAATGAACCACCTTAAAATCTAAACTCAACATAGGCTACCTGGTTTGGTTTGACCTTTGCAAATAAAAAACTGGAAAATTGAAGAGTATACCAGTATTAAATCAGCTGAAGGAAGAAATTTGACTTGATGGGTCACAAAAATCACAGTTTTGTCTTCTAATGCTGTCAATATGTATTCCTGCATTCACATATTAAACAATTTAGGTCATATCTCCATTTAAGAAAAAGATTTAAGGACCAGATTTCTACTATAGAATAAAGAAGAAAGGTCGTGATAGAAATCCCAAAGGCTGCCAAGTAATGAACAATAAGATATAATTTAGATCATAGTAACTTCATAATATGTCTTAGATAGAGGGCGGAAAGATAATCAAAATATATGAAGCAAACATGGCAAATAAAAAAACTCAATTTCGGCATAAACAGATCCTGGTTTAACCAAGCAATCAAATTATACTGAAAGGACCCGACTTTGATTTAGTTGCCTAAACCGAAATCAAACCCCTTCGAAAACATGACCTTAAAAAAAATTCCAGAGTATGCTTTGAAGTACGTGAACCATTATTAGAACCTGTAAAGAAATACACTTCAAATCTTTCACAAAAGCCTAACCGTGGGGCTCCGTTCCCATCCGGATTTCTCAACAACATGTATATAATAAACCAAAGGTTTACAAGAAATCCAGAAACATTCAGGAGTAAACTCAACTGAAAACAAACATAAGTATTCAGAGCGACGCCTATTTACATCATTTACATCAAGTAGGTCGAACAAGAAACCTACAGAAACTGAAGTGTGATCCGAACTCTATGCCTCCACAATCGACGTGTAACACTGGAACCCAAACTGCAAACTGAGCAAAGGAAACCGAAAAGCCCAAGGGAAGACAAATAAAATCGTTAGAGTGAGTGAACGAAAATAATAATATGTCTTTCCCAAGTATATGCTCATAAAATCATAAAGCGAGTCAATGCACATGAAAATCCCGACCAGGTACATTTTCCTTGATCCATAAATATGCATGTAAAATCCTGCGGGGTCACTCATGGACTCCTCCGCATAGTACAGTTTAATTACGGGATCCCAAACCCCCACGTGATTAATATAAGTCTGAAAGACCTCAGGTCAGGATATCTGTCTCCCTCGGAGCATCTCGGGGATCAGCCGAGAAGCCAAAACATTGATGCATACCTCTATATCCGAGACTGTACTCTGTGTAAACCAAATCATAAATTCTTTCCATGCACATGCATAATTGTAAAATTCATATTTATAAAATGTATACTTATATGTATATAATTGTAACTGCATACGTAAATACATAATGATAAATATATATCCATAAATGCATAAATCAAGACTCGCAATTTAACTGTGAAAATAAAATGTTCACTCACTGTACGGAGCTAACTCTGAGGTCTGGCGGAAGATTACTCGCCAAACACTCGATCCCGATCACCTAAATAACAGGGGTACGATCAATACATATTGAACCTCACGTTCTCGAAAGACGTATACCTCGAAATATCGACGAGGATAACAAAATTCTCAAAATATACCCAATTAACCCTCGTCCCAAAATAGAATACTCTAATCAACTCAAAAACCTTACGACTACGATCGGGACGCGATTACGAGCAAAACGGTATAAAAATCTCAAAAATCCCAAAAAGTCAACCCTCGCCGGAGCTCCATCATTGATCGCCGCCGCGGGGTCAACGGTGACATTTTTCGGCAACCAATACCTCAAAACATTCTTCTTCCCAAGCCCAGTCCAATGTTCAACTAAACCATCACCCAATTCGATCGGCAACCACTCCAAAAACCCTTCCAAAGTCTTCGGCCCGAAATCGCCGGAAAACTTCTCCGGCCGATTCCGGCGCCGTCGCTCCACCTATGCCCTCCAAACCTTAGGGGTTTCCATCCCTAACATGAACCCAACCTATTCCACCCCAAAACTCCACCGGAAACTCGCCGTAAAACCTCCCCTCAAAACCCACCGATTCCGTCCACTTCACCTCCACATTTCTTCAACAAAATTCACACAAAACAACACAATACATACATCAATCAATAGCCTTAGAGGAGAGCTTCAAATACCTACCTTAATTTCTGGCAACCGTGCCGTTCTCCGGCCAACAACTCGACGGTGACTAGGTGAACTTGACGGGTCAACTCGGGTCTGGCTCGGTCAACGCTAGTCAACAACCCAAATGCAACTTTTCGACAACTTTTACGACTGTTCCGCTATTTATACGTCGCGAACCGACCAAATTTATGATTCGGATAACTCAAATCCAAACGGATAAGTACCACTAACTCGACGATAATTTCAAATATTCATTTTATATTCCCCGATTATCTGAAAAATCCTTTGAAACCTTCTACAAACTCGAAACCAAATCCTCTACAATTTCCGCGAAGGAACTCAAACCAAATTCATGTCCGATAATTAAGTTGTGAACAAACCCGCCATATCGATCAATTATGACTAACTGCGACTAATTGTGAAATGTGCAAATCAAGCCAATTAACATATCATTTCCGATTCGGGTCGTTACATATACCTTCTTAGATACGTTTTGTTATTTGTGAAAAATGAGGATTAATACTGCTTGACCAAATTCCTTCTTCAATGGAACCTGCATAAAAGTTGTGAAGGACATTAAAAACATGTGTACCAAATAAGCTCTGTAACAATTGGCATTTGGAATGGATTTGTTTTCGACCCTGGGTTTATCTGAGGACTGAGGACTCATGGCTTTGAGGTATATATTAGTCCTCAAATATGACACAGTTTGGCTTTTACGTAACATAGCATGACTATTTGAGGTATATATTAGTCCTTTATTACTGTACGCCATCACTATTTGCTATATGATCAGTATATCATATGTTGTACTCCATGGCATATATCTTATAAAGATCACACATATACATTTGCAACCCACCTCTTCAATTCATGGCTATACATTATAAAGATCAGACATATGATCTATCTATATGTCATTGCTATATGTTACTGGTGCAAATATGTTTTGGCATCTATATGTGATGTATCCAAAAAAAAGTCCAACTCATCTTTTGTACCAAGCAAATGACGATTTTTCCATCATGCACCATATCGTGTAAAGTTGATGAAACTATTAACAAGCAATATATCACAATCGACCATTATTAATAGAGCCATAAGTATATGTGCAGCTGTAGTATACCATCAAATAAAACAAGCCTATTTGTGCAGGTTTTATCAAACTTAAAATATATGGAAAGGTACGTAGCCATTACGAGCATGAGCATGCAGTTATGATTATGAATTATACGAGCATGTGTTTTATGATTATGCAATTACGAATATGCTTTTATAATTATGCATTACGAGTATGCTTTTACATTACACTTTATGCATTTGCATGGAAACCTTTATGATTTGGTTTACACAAAGTACAGTCTCAGTAGTAGTTGTATCGATACACTTAGCATCCCGACTGATCCCGTGATTCAGACTGTACTAGCGCGGATGTGTCCATGAGTGACCCCGCGGGATTTCCGATGCATGCTCTTTACGCGTGAGGAGTTAAAGTCTCCGTCGTGTACCAACTGATTTTTATGCATCTAGACTCATATATATTTTATAAACATATATATTTATTCGGCGAAAGACATTTATTTTCGTCCACTCACTCTAACGGTTTATATGTCTTTCCCTAGACTCTTTGTTTTCAATGCCCAGTTTGCAGCTTGGATCAAGGTGTAGCAGGTCGAGGTTGGAGGCTTAGTGTTCGAGCCACTTTTCCTTTCTCAGTAGGTTTCTAGTTTGGCCTACTGTTGTGTATATATGTATATACTAGAGGTCGCTCTGAATACTATTATGTTTATATTTCCATATGATTTCCCTGGATTTCTGTAAAGCTACAGTTTTGTTTATTGCTTTACGTTATGTTATGTTTTTGAGAAATCCGGATGGGATTGGTGCCCACGGTTTGAATTTTGTGGCATAGGATGAAGTGCATTTTCCGCTGCAGGTTAATGGTAACTACGCGATATAGTGGAACTCTGCCAAAAAATTTATGATTTTTGAAAGTTCATGTTTTCAGAAGGGGTTTGATTTCGGTTTAGGCAACTAAATCGGGGTCGGGTCCTTTCATCTTGGTATCAGAGCATTAGGTTTTAGGTTCTGTAGACTTCTGTAGTTGTGTTGCTAAGGGTATTTGAGAATGTATAGCATGTCTGGAGCGATGACCTGACTGGCCAGCGGTTACTCATCAATACTTCGGGTGTTGTATGCTTTCAAATGTCTGAAGTTTCATGATTACGTTCCTTGTACCTTGTGACTAATGCTTTTCTTTTATCATTAGTATGCCTCCTAGACGTGGTTCCCGTGTCAATAGGGACGTGGATCCTAATGAGGATCGTCGGACGCATGACTTGCTTATGCGAATATTGCGTTTGGAAGAGCGTTTTGACCCTGTGGTCAAAGATCGAACAGCTGGAGCAACTGTTTTCTTGGGTTCAGCTGATCCAAAAATATGTGAGGCTTGGTTGGTTCAGGTTGAATGAGTTTGTGAGCGTCTATATTTCACTCCTGAGCAGATGACAGTAGCAGCAGTTGGTTTGCTTGAGTCTGATGCATACTTTTGGTGGGTTAGCACTGACAGAGTTCTGGTTGATACTCCATGGACATTGTTTAGAGATTTGTTTATGCGGAGGTATTTCAACCAAGCTACTCAGCAGAGGAAGTATGAGGAGTTTACCACTCTGAGACAGGGTAGCATGTCAGTACTTAAGTATCGGGATAAATTTACTCGTTTGTCTCGATTTGCTCCTGATATGGTGGCCTCAGAGGAAGCCAAGTACAGAAGATTTGAGATGGGCTTGAACCTGAATATCAAGGGAACATTTACTACGATGCCTCAAAACAACTTTGATGAGTTTGTGAGTGCTGCACTCCGAGGCGAGGATATAGAGAGGGAAAGGCAGATGCGATTCCAGTCTCGACGATTTGAGGAGGGTGGACAGAGTCAGGGACCTTCCAAGAGGCTGAGTTCAGGCACTTCTGGACTGGCATCGTCATTTAGCAGTGGACCTTATATACATCCTGCTAGTACGGCTAGACAGTATCAAAGATGGAGGAGGAATCAGCCACAGAGACCACAGTCCAGTGGGAGTTCCAGTGGATCCAGCTATCCTCGATGTACCGGTGGCACTTTTGCTGTACCGAGGGAGTATCCATTGTGCAATTTCTGCAATAGGCATCACTTTGGTCCTTGTCAGCGAGGCACTACCATTTGTTATCGTTGTGGCCAGAAGGGTCACTTTGCGAGGGAGTGTCTTCAGTTTAAAGGTGTTGGTGGTCAGGCAGCTCAGAGTTCAGGAGGAGATCGAGGTACTACTTCTGGAGCTCGACCAGTACAGTCTTCTGGACAGGGCGGACAACAGAGTCACAATCAACATGGACGACCAGCTGGACATGCCAGAGTTCATGCTATGTCATTGCGTGAGGGCAGTGCTTCACCAGAGGTTGTCATTGGTACGTTGCACATTTTTGGCTATCCAGTACTTTGTTAGATCTAGGTGCTACACATTTATTCATATCATTTAGATTGTCATCTTTTGCTACTATGCCTGCATCTCCACTTCCGGGGTTGTGGAGAGTGTTGTATCCATCCGGTGAGGTTGTGAGTATTGGTTGGGTGTATAGAGATTGTGAGATCTTTGTGGGAGGTTATGGTTTAGCCGCGGATTTGTTGTTGCTGGATATTGTTGATTTTGATGTGATTTTGGGTATGGACTTCCTGGAGACACATTAGGCTATGTTCGACTTTCACAAGAAGGAGGTGGTTTTTCGACGTCTAGGTTTCCCAGAGATATTGTTTCGCAGTGAGAAGAATACTTCTCTGCCATGTATGATTTCAGCGATGAAGGCCGAGCGGATGATGAAGAAGGGTTGTGTGGCATACTTAGCTCATGTTGTGGATACAAAGGTTGCTGTACCAGACATTGGTGATATTGAGGTTGATTCTGAGTTTTCAGATGTATTTCCGGAGGAGTTACCTGGTGTTCCTCCAGTCAGAGAGATTGATTTCACCATTGAGATTTTACCAGGCACTGGACCTATATCTCAGGCACCTTATCGTATGAAACCAGCGGAGTTGAATGAGTTACAGATTCAACTTCAAGAGTTGCTGGAGAAATGTTTCATTCGACCTAGTGTTTCACTGTGGGGTGATCCTGTGTTGTTTGTAAGGAAGAATGATGGTTCCATGCGGTTGTGTATTGACTACCGGAAGCTGAATCAGATTACGATGAAGAACAAGTATCCATTACTGCGGATTGACGATTTGTTTGATAAGCTCAAGGGAGCTTAAGTCTTTTCAAAGATTGATCTCAGGTATGGATACCATCAGTTGAGGATCAGAGAGTCAGATGTGCTCAGGACAGCTTTCAGATCACGGTACGGGCATTATGAGTTCTTGGTTATGCCGTTTGTGTTGACCAATGCCCCTGCAGTTTTCATGGATTTGATGAACAAGGTGTTCAGACGATTCCTGGACAAGTTTGCGATCGATTCATTAACGACATCCTGATTTACTCCAGGAGTGTGGGCCAGCACAAGAAACATTTGCGAGCTGTTTTGCGAACTTTGCGAGATAATCAGTTGTTTGCAAAGTTCAGCAAGTGTGAGTTATGGTTGAGCAGCGTGAAGTTTTTGGGTCACGTGATATCTATTGAGGGAGTCAGCGTAGATCCTGACAAGATTGAAGCAATATTGAATTGGAGTAGACCTACCATTGTACCAGATATCAGGAGTTTATTGGGTTTGGCAAGTTACTATCGGCGCTTTGTGCAGGATTTTTCACGGATTGCTACTCCACTTACCAAATTGAAGAAGAAAAGCGTCAAGTTCGAGTGGTCTGATGCTTGTGAGGAGAGTTACTTGCTCTTGAAGGAGAAGTTGACTACTGCACCGGTTCTGACTTTACCTAATGATAGTGGAGAGTTTGTGGTTTACAACGATGCATCGAAATTAGGTCTTGGTTGTGTTTTGATGCAGCATGGCAGAGTGGTGGCTTATGGTTCTAGGCAATTGAAACCATATGAAGTCAATTATCCTACGCATGATTTGGAGTTGGTTGCCATTGTATTAGCCTTGAGGAGGTTGAGACACTACTTGTACGGAGCTCAGTGCAAGATATATACAGATCACAAGAGTCTCGCGTATTTGTGCACGCAGCCAGATCTGAACATGAGACAGTGCAATTTGATGGAGTTGATCAATGACTATGATTGCACCTTTGAGTATCATCCAGGGAAGGCTAATGTCGTTGCTGATGCACTCAGTCGGAAATTTGGAGCTTCATTATTTCATGTGTGTGTGGCCAGAGTTTCCATGTTAGCAGAGTTACGGGCTACGGGAGCTGAGTTAGAGTGGGATGATGATGGAGCCTTGTTGGCTAGCTTCCAGGTTCGACCAGTATTGGTTGACCAGGTCCGTGAAGCTCAGGATGCGAATTCTTATTTATTGGACAAGAAGACTATGATTCGGAATGGTGTGCCAACAGAGTTTCATTTGAGTAGTGATGGTACACTGCTGTTCAGAGGCAGACTTTGTGTACCCAGAGACAAGGGCTTGAACAAGGACATCTTAGATGAAGCCCATTGTTCTGCTCACGCTATGCATCCAGGCGGTACGAAGATGTTTCACACACTTAGAGCCTACTATTGGTGGCAGAATATGAAGAGGGAAAATGCAGCGTATGTGAGCAGATGCTTCATTTGTCAGCAAGTGAAGGCAGAGAGACAGAAACCTGCTGGAAAGCTACAGCCTCTAGAGATTCCAGTTTGGAAGTGGGAGCATATCACTATGGATTTCGGATATCAATTACCGCATACTTCTGCTGGTAACACTAGTATTTGGGTCATTGTGGACCGTTTGACGAAATTAGATTATTTCTTTGCACTGCCAGGGAAGATTTCAGTGGGCAGGTTAGCGAAGCTGTATTTGGCTGAGATTGTTCATTTGCATGGTGTACCTGTGTCCATCGTTTCTAACCGAGATAGTCAGTTCACTTCAGAGTTTTGGCAGACATTGTAGCGAGCTATGGGGACCATACTACATTTCAGTACAGCTTTCCATCCTCAGACAGATGGGCAGTCTGAGAGGACCATTCAGACTTTGGAGGACATGTTGCGGTCCTGTGTATTACAGTTTAGAGGGAATTGGAACCAGCAGCTTCATTCGATCGAGTTTGCGTACAATAACAGTTATCAGGCTAGCATCGATATGACACTTTATGAGGCTTTATACGGGAAGCAGTGCCGTACTCCATTGTGTTAAAGTGAGGTGGGTGAGCGTTGGCTCATTGGTCCTGATTTGGTGAAGAACACCACTGAGGATATTTAGATCATCAAAGACAGACTGAAGATTGCTCAAGATCGACAAAAGAGCTATGCAGATGTGAAGAGGAAGAGTCTTGAGTTCGAGGTTGGTGATTGGGTCTTCCTGAAATTGTCTCCTTGGAGAGGAGTAGTTCGTTTCGAGAAGCGTGGCAAACTTCGGCCACGGTATATTAATCCTTATGAGATCACAGAGAGAGTTGGTGATGTGGCATACAGGTTGGAGTTACCTTCAGAGATGGCTAGAGTGCATGATGTCTTCCATGTATCTATGTTGCGGAAATATATTTCGGATCCATCACATGTTTTAGCACCATATCAGCTTCCTATTCGTGAAGATTTGATTTATGTGGACGAGCCAGTGCAGATTCTTGATTGACGCGTACATGAGTTGAGGCACAGAGTTATTCCGCTTGTAAAGGTCTTATGGCAGAATCATTCAATGGAGGAAGCCACTTGGGAAACCGCGCAGCACATGCGGGAGCAGTATCCTCATCTTTTCAATTAGTAGGTATGTAAATTTCGAGGTCGAAATTTTTGTAAGGGGGGTAGATTTGTGACAACCCGAACCGGAAATGGTAGTTAATCGGCTTAATTCGCGAGTTTCACGTATAATCGTAGTTTGTCGTAATTAATCAATTTTGCGGTCTTGTTTGCGACTAAATTATCGGGCGAGAATTTGACATAAGTTCCTTCACGAGAGTTGTAGAGTTTATGATTTCGAGCTCGTAGGAGTTTTTCGAGGATTTTTTCCAATGTCCGATGAATATGTTATGAATATTTCCGACCGTTAGATTTAATCGTGTTTATCCATTTGGATTCGATCCGCTTTCGATCGTTGATCATTTTAGTCGAGAGTATAAATATTGAAATAGTCATAAAATTGTTGAAAAGTCACATTTGGGCCGAGTTGACCAAAATTGGACCGTTGACCAAGTTTGACCAGCGTTGATCGAAGGATTTTGGCACCACCAATCGACTTTTTGATTCCAGCCACTTCAGAACTCAAGCTGGGTATGGTTAGCTTCCTCTCATGATTTTCTATTGTTTTGAACTTGGTTTGAGTTGATTTGGTTGAGTTTTGAGGGAGAACGAACTTGATAAAGTTTCAAATTTTTGCCAGAATCGGGTAGGCTATTCCGACCACTTTTGGGGCCGATGGGGTTGGGGGTTTTGCTCCCCTCAACCCATAGATTCTTTTAGGTGAAAGAATTTTGGAATTGGAGGCCGTTTGAAGCTCACAGGAATAGGTCACCGGAATTAATAGAGGTTTGAATTTTTGAGCTTGATTTCGGCCGGTGGGTTTCGAATTGGAGGTTGATGTAGAAGGAAAAGTTGTTGGGCTTGAAGAGTAGATATGATATGGAAATTTTCACCGGATTTGGCCACATTTAACGCCGCGCCGGTGGCGGTGGCAGCGGTCAATGGCGGAACTCCGGCGAGTTGACTTTTTGAAATTTTGGGAAGTTTTATACCGTTTTACTCGTAATCGCTCCCTGATCGTAGTCTTGAGGTTATTGAGTTGATTTGGGTGGTGAATTTTTTGTCGAGGGATAAGTAGAGTATTTATGAGATTTTTGACGATTTCGTTGATATTCGAGTTATATGTTTCCGGAAATGGTTGGTTTCCGAGGTGTGATTCAGAGTTTTGAATTGTGATTTTGATCAGTGGTATTTGTGATTATTCAGGAGATCGGGATCGTATAGTTGGCGAGGGAACTTCCGCCGAATCACGGGATTAGCGCGTTTTCGAGTTATACTTGTCTGTGAGTGGACATTTCTTTTCACTGTTGGTTGCGAGTCTTTTATATACGTTTTACGAGCATGAGCATGCAGTTATGATTATGAATTATACGAGCATGTGTTTTATGATTATGCATTTACGAATATTCTTTTATAATTATGCATTACGAGTATACTTTTACATTATGCTTTATGCATTTGCATGGAAACCTTTATTATTTGGTTTACACAGAGTACAGTCTCAGTAGTAGTTGTATCGATACACTTAGTATCCCGGCTGATCCCCGATGATGTTTACCGGGGGGGACTGTTACCCTGACCCGAGGTCTTTACCAGGGGGGGGAGCAGATACCCTGACCCGAGGCCATTTCTGGCTGGAATCACGTGAGGATCAGGGATCCCGTGATTCAGACTGTACTAGTGCGGATGTGTCCACGAGCGACCCCGCGGGATTTCTGATGCATGCTCTGTACGCATGAGGAGTTAAAGTCTCCCTCGTGTACCATATGATTTTTATGCATCTAGACTCGCATATGTTTTATAAACATATATATTTATTTGGCGAAAGACATTTATTTTCGTCCACTCACTCTAACGGTTTATATGTCTTTCCATGAGCTCTTTGTTTTCAATGCCTAGTTTGCAGTTTGGATTCAGGTGTCGCACGTCGAGGTTTGAGGCTTAGTGTTCGAGCCACTTTTCCTTTCTCAGTAGGTTTCTAGTTTGGCCTACTGTTGTGTATATATGTATATACTAGAGGTCGCTCTGAATACTATTGTGTTTGTATTTCCACATGATTTTCCCAGATTTTTGTAAAGTTATAGTTTTGTTTATTGCTTTACGTTATGTTATGTTTTTGAGAAATCCGGATGGGATTGGTGCCCACGGTTTGGATTTTGTGGCATAAGATGAAGTGTATTTTCCGCTGCAGGTTAATGGTAACTACGCGATATAGTGGAACTCTGCCAAAAATTTTATGATTTTTGAAAGTTCATGTTTTAAGAAGGGATTTGATTTCGGTTTAGGCAACTAATCGGGGTCGGGTCCTTTCCTGATAAGGAAGAGAGGTTGGGGGAGTGAGGGCTCAGTTTTGTGATTCTCTTTCAAGCTTTCCACTTTTATTTTTTTCCATGACAAAAATATCCCTCCATAAACAGTAACTATGAATAGTAGAAACCCACAAATGTTATATAGGAAATAATTCGGATTAATTGTCGAGAGCTAACATCACATTGCCAATTTTCAAGATTTGGTATGAATGTATGATATTTGCAAGGTAATGGAAAGTTATCTACCATTCAGAGGAAACAATTTCATCAGATGCGAGTGTATGCCATTGCTATAAAACCCTGCATTCATTTAAAGTGTTAAACACATTGGTCATACACATAATCTAAAGACTTGAAGCTATGAAGCCTCATGTTGTATGTATGCCACTCCCACTTCAGAGCCATATAAAGGCAATGCTCAAGCTAGCAAAGCTCCTCCACCAAAGAGGTTTTCATATCACCTTTGTCAACACAGAGTTCAACCAAAGACGCTTTCTTAAATCTCGAGGACCCAACTCCCTCGATGGCTTGCCCGATTTTCGGTTTGTTACCATTCCGGACAGCCTCCCAGATTCCGATGAAGATGCATCACAAGACATCAGTTTGCTTTGTGAGTCAGCGAGGAAAAACTTCTTGGCTCCGTTTGATGACCTCCTCACAAAACTCACTGACTCGGGAACTTCCAATATTTGTCCTCCGGTGACTCGCATTGTTTCGGATGGTTTTTGTGCCTTCGTCCATACTGCAGCAGAGAATCATGGAATCCCTGTTACACTCCTCTTTACTATGAGCGCAAGCAGCATCATGGCCTATGCACACTTCCCTACTTTGAAACAAAAGGGAATAGCTCCGCTCAAAGGTGAGAAATAGCTATCAATTTATTAGCACTCAAGTGCATAAACTTGAAGATTATATCTACTCCTAGTTTGTGCAGGAAAACATTGTAGGAATACCCTCGACTAATTTTTCTAGTTTCTAACTTTCTATAACATGCTTGTAGATGAAAGCTGTTTGACGAACGGGTATTTGGACAAGGTCATTAATTGGATTCCAGGACTGAAGGATATCCGATTGAAGGATCTCCCTACCAACTTTCAAGTCACAAATCCTGATGACATTGTCTGGAACTTCTGCCTGGACGCTGTTGAAGGACTTAATAAAGCTGAAGCTGTTGTTCTTCAAACCTTCGATGCGCTGGAGAAAGATGTTTTCGAAGCTCTCTCATCTATGCTGCAACCATCTTTTTATGCCATTGGTCCTCTCCAACCACTCCTCAATCGGCAACCACAGCACCCTTTGGATTCTATTGGATATAGTCTGTGGAAAGAAGAAACTGAGTGCCTCCAATGGCTCAATTCCAAGGCACCAAATTCAGTCATTTATGTGAACTTTGGAAGTATAATGATCATGACATCACAAACTCTGATAGAGTTTGCTTGGGGGCTTGCAAATACCAAGCTTCCCTTCTTTTGGGTAATTAGACCTGATTTGGTTGCTGGTGAATCGGCTATTTTACCACCGGAGTTTGTGGCTGAAACGAAACAAAGAGGTCTAATAGCAAGCTGGTGCCCACAAGAGCAAGTGCTCAACCACCCGGCAGTTGGAGGATTTCTAACTCACAGTGGTTGGAATTCAATCATTGAGAGTGTTACTGCAGGAGTGCCTATCCTCTGTTGGCCTTTCTTTTCGGACCAACAAACCGATACTTGGTTAGCTTGCAAAAAATGGGGTGTCGGCATTGAGATCATCAGTACTGATGTGAAGAGAGCCGAAGTGGAGATGCTTGTTAAAGATGTGATGGAAGGAGAGAAGGGTAAGAAATTAAGAAATAAGGCCATGGAGTGGAAAAAACTTGCAGAAGAAGCAACTGCTCCACATGGTTCTTCATCCACAAACTTGGACAATTTAGTGAATCGAGTGCTACTATAAGAAGCTAGAGATTACTCTTAAGGTCAATAAACTAACGCTGTGTTGATTGCTTGTATCTCTTGAATTTGTTTGGCTAATAGTTTTAAGCTTGTCAGATTGTTTCCTTCCGTATAAGAGTGTTTCAAGTTATTGGTTGTTTATATTACTATGTTCAAGTTATGCAGTAATTCTCATTTCAGAAGCTCAAACACTACACTCTCAGCGTGAGGGAATATGGAACTACCATTATTTTTTTTTCACATCCACTAAATTAGAGCTACCTATAGAAAATGAAATACCATATTGAAAAGTTTCATCTTTTTAGAAGTCTTCATACTGTGACTAAAGATGAAATTGAATCTGGCATTGAAACACATGACACATAATCGTGTGCAAATAGTTGGAAATTTTACACCACCTACCATAGTGTGCACTCAATTAGTTTAGGACTATTTTTTGTTTCTCTCCAGCCAATAAGCCAAATATTCTATAGCAACGGCTGTATTGTTGTCCTATATATATTTCTCCAAGTACTACAAGCTCATCCACACTAAAATGGAAGCTAGCAAGCCTCATGCTGTCTTAATTCCAGTTCCAGCTCAAAGCCATATAAAGGCATTCCTTAAGCTAGCGAAAATCCTCCATCACAGAGGCTTTCACATCCCCTTTGTCAACACAGAGTTCAACCACAAGCGCTTTCTTAAAACTCAAGGACCGAATTCCCTAGACGGCTTGCCTGATTTTCAGTTTGAAGCTATTCCAGATGGACTTCCAGATTCAGATGAAGATGCCACACAAGACATCCCTATGCTTTGTGACACTATCAAAAAGACTTTCTTGGCTCCTTTCTGTGGCCTCATCAGGAAACTCAACAACACTAATACTCCGGTAAGTTGCATAGTTTCAGATGGTCTCATGTCGACATTCACCATAACAGCTGCAGAAGAATTTGGAATATCTGTAGCATTGTTCTACACGGTTGCGGCTTGCAGCTTGATGGGGTTTTCACAATATAGCAATTTGATTGAAAGAGGACTTGCACCATTCAAAGGTACTAACTAACTATTCTATTGCAATTGTTCAAAACTTTGACTAAGAAATGTAGGTTTGTTTTCTAAATTATAACAACATTTCGTTGTTTCACCAATGGTTATCTAGACCAGAAAATAGACTGGATTCCAGGAATGAAAGATATTCCGTTGAAGGATCTCCCAACCTTCTTTCGAACAACAAATCCAGATGACATCCTTTTAACCTACTTCACTGGAGCAGCAGGCCCAAGGAATCGTGATGCTTCAGCTGTTGCTATCCTTACATTTAATGCATTGGAGCAAGATGTTTTGGATGCTCTCTCAACTATGCTTCCACATGTCTATGCCATTGGCCCTATCCAATTACTTCTCAATCAGATACCAGAACACCCTCTAAACTCTATAGGTTACAGTCTATGGAAAGAAGAACCTGAATGCCTAGAATGGCTTGAGAACAGGGAACCAAATTCAGTTGTGTATGTCAATTTTGGTAGCGTAGCAGTATTGACACAGGAACAGCTTGTAGAATTTGGTTGGGGACTTGCCAATAGCAAGTTTCCTTTCTTGTGGGTGATTAGGCCTGATCTGGTTATTGGCAAGTCGGCAATTTTGCCTCCTGAATTTGTTGCTGAAACAAAAGATAGAAGCGTGATAGCAAGTTGGTGTCCGCAAGAGCAAGTGCTTAACCATCCATCGGTTGGGCATAGTCATTATCGAATCTATCTACAACTCCATTTGTTACCCAAACCATTTTGGGTAGATCATTTTGTTTCCTCCACGACTCTTTGGTGTGTCAGTCTTCCTCCCTTATAGATATCGGCATAGGGATCCCTTACGATTATCATTGTGATGTAACTCATGGAGTGGAGGATGTAACTCATGTAAGAGTTGGTCACTTGTTTGACTATCGAAAGAAAACACATCAAAGTTTATCTAAATGAAAATTTACTACTAAACAGCATAAATTATAAAGAGTCTATACACATGCATATACACATGCACCTATTGCGTTGATACGGAAGGTTTTCTTTCGTCTTCTTTCACCTCATTTTCCTCTCTCCTTTTCAGTAGTGACTTTGTTTGGCTCGATTTTCTAGCAGAGATGTATTAGATTATCACAAATTGTCTCTTTTGTACATGCTTGGCGTACCACTACCGAAAGCAGAATGTTAACTTGCGTTGCGCCATTGGATTTGCTTCTACACAAGCGATTGAAGTGAGAAGAGCACCAACCTTGCCTGATGAGTTCTTTTTGTCTAGATGACGTAGGACTTGTGCCTAATAGGTTAGGACTTGAGTTCGTGTCTTGCAGTAGAGCCAAGAATATTGATACTTTGTACACCCTGTCCCTTACAAAGCAGAGCAATCTTCTTGGTGTATGTTGAGAACACAGGTTGTTGTGACTTCGTAAACCGTTGTAACCTTCACACCATGTCTGGTGAAACCTCATTTGATTGCCATCGTCTGACAAGAGTAAACCGCCGAATTTGTCACGCTCTATCTATCTTATGAAAACTCATAGTTCGCTGCTGTCGATTGACAAGAAAGAATTGTTGAGTCCTTCATGCCTTGTTTGGTGAGAATTTTAGATTTATCGTTGCCGATTTTTCTCGTGAGAGAGAGCTTGTTTTCCAAGAGAAAATTTGCGTATGTGTTGAGAGGTATCCTTGATTTGGTCATGAACTCTTGTATTTCTACTGATCGCTCAAGCGTATCTCTTGCTAAAAAGAGTAAGAAATCTAAATCATTGAAGAATTCTGAGTACCAGATTTGCTAGATTACGACTTTCTTGCTCAACAAGGGATACAACGAGGCAATCTGATTTCCTTCCCAAATCATATTGACTCTTCCCCTGGCCTATATAAACACGAAGCCTCCATGACTAATCTTAGTTGTGAAAATTGTAGTCTCATTTTCTCTAAACTGAGTTCTAAGCGTGTGCTTATTCTTTGTGTTGTGCTTTATGTTTTAGAGACTACACAAAAATTCTTTAAACTTATACACATTCATCTTGCATTCCATGAGATCATTATGGTAGGTACAAGCAACCCGAAGTGTTTCCAAGAGAATTAGTTGTGCGATAACTAAGTTCCTTTGTAAAACTTCTGTAACTTTCATTTGTAAAACTCTTAGAAACAAGATGGAGTATAGCTCTTAGTCTAGCGCATAAATTTAGATAGGATAGCACCGTTTCTTTACTATTATCGGAACTATAGTCTTGTTAGAAGTGTTGTTACATATTGGAAATGTTTGTCCTTCAAGAGTAAGGGCCACGGAGTTTTTATCCCTGATTGCAGGATTTCTGCGAGTAAAAATCATACACGTGTTATTTGTCTCGTTTACTTATAGCATCATTTGTTTATTTTGGTTCATCTATTTATCATGATAGTTACACATATAGCTATCCATGATAACTAATAACTATAAGAAAACGTCGTGAATGTTCTGATTTCTATTTTCATTTTCCTGTATTATTTGTCTTTCTTTACTTTTCAAGTTTTTTTTCCCAGACATGATCCAAGATGCATGTAACCAAAAAAAAAATATGAGATTGAAACAATTGTAGTTCTGGAAAACCAAACGAAAAACCCAAAATTTTATCATCTTTGTCCCTCACTGAGTTTATGGTGTACTCTTCAACATCAGCGAATAGGTTTGTCGACACCGTTGAGTTGCCGAGTCCTTCAATCGTTGATACCATCTAGTCGCTCGTCCTCTTTCCGACCATGTCGTTTGACGACATCCATTAACCACAAGGAGCATTTCTGGTGACTGTGCCAAACTTTGGGAGTTCCAATTAATCATGTAGGACGACTGAATTCCATTTTTATATCATTGGATGCTACGAATTCCTTGGCTGGGTGGAAGAAGCCAATGAGGTAAATGGTAATGGAAGTTCAGTTCTTTCAGTTTAGGAGATTAAAACTTGGGGTATTTTATACTATTTTTGGGTGTTAGATTTTTGGTTACTTACTGACCAAGTCCTAGCAGCTCATGGATTAAGTTTGTTGTGTTTATGTTGAATAACCCTTACTTGTAGGGAGTAGTTGTTTATTTTGAATTTTTCTTCCTTTATCCTAGCCACTATATAGTCTTGTAAATTGTGGATGCATATTTGAATCATCCCTATTTGTAATGGCTATATAAGCCACAATCTAATTATTCAATAAACAAGGCTTTACAGCTACAAACTCTTGCATTTTGTACTAGAGCCTTTGAGTTACAAATAATGGTATCAGAGCCCTGAAAGGGGCCTAAGTGTGAGTGTAGAACAAAAGAGTGAAACACGAGAAAGAGTGGATGGCTAAGAGTAGTGCTGCATAATTGAAATTGCTAGCTGAAGGCAGTTTAGCCCTTGTGTCTGTACCTGTCTTCCATGGGTACTATGACCATTGGTCTATGTTAATGGAGAACTTCCTGCATCAAAGGAGGCTATGGAGTCTTGTGGATGAAGGCATCCCTACCACAACACAGGTGAATCAACAAGTTGCAACCTTCTCTACAGTCGTGGCTAAGGGAAGACAACAAACTGAGGCACAAAGAAAGAGAGGAAGAGTTGTGTCGAAGAGTAGAGCAGCTGAAGGAGGATGATCTCAAAGTCAAGAACTCTTTGAGGAGTGATGAGAGGGCAACTTCTCCCAGCTTTTGATGCTCTCTAATGGTAGCCAGATCTAACAGAATACTCCCCACAGGATTCATGAGGCCAAATAGCTCGATCAACACCACTCCTAATCTCAATAGGAATTCTCTGATTGCATACAACCTCCTCCTCATATATGTATTCCAGAATAGGATCTAAGGCCCATTGATTTCTCTCATCATCAATTAGTGCATCAACTAAGAAACCATCATCTCTCCCAACTGAATTGGTAAGCCTGCCACTAGGATTATCAGGGATCCATGAGTCCCTCCACACCCTAATCTCCTTCCCGCAACCAACTTGCAACTGTATTCCATCACTAATCAGATCTCTAGCTTGCAGAATACTTGCCCAGCTCCATGAGGCTCTGTGACCCTTTGTGGCACTTAAGAAGTTGCAATTTGGAAAGTATCTAGCCTTCATAATCATTGCCCAAAGACTGTCAGGTTTAGTCAATAGTCTCCAGGCCTGTTTTGCTAGGAGAGCAATGTTGAAATCTTCCAAATTTCGGAAGCCCAGTCCTCCTAGCTTTTTTGTCTGCTCCAAAAACTCTCAGCTTTGCCAGTGAATTTTGTTTTCTTTTTTTTATGAACCCCACCAAAAGTTCACAATAATGGAGTTTAGGTCCTTGCAGAAAGAGGTTAGGAATTTAAAACACGTCATTGGGTACGAGCGGATTGCCAACACTACTGATTTGATCAACACTTCACATCCTGCAGCGGTTAGTGTACAATTCTTCCAACTTTCAAGATTTTTTAAAATTCTTTCTTTCACAAAGCTTAAAGATACTTTCTTTGACCTACCCCACTTCGTCGGCAAACCCAAGTACTTTCCAGGGTTACTAGAAAAAGCAATGCCCAGGAGAGAACTAACCAGGAGCTGCATTTTCTTGGGAGTGTTTGGTGAAAAGACCAGACTGGATTTTTGCTAATTGATGGCTTGTCCAGAGGCCTTATAGTATATGCTGAGGATATTCATGAACTTTTTGTAATTATCCAAGTTAGCTCTTAAGAAGTACAGAGCGTCATCCGCGAAAAACATATGCGAAAGAATTGGACAGTTTTTCGCAAGCTTTACTCCCACAATACTCCCATTCTGAATCTCATGACTGATGCACAATGAGAGAACTTCACAAACAATCAAAAATAGGTAGGAGAATAGAGGATCCCCTTGCCTCAAACCTCGTTGAGGTTTAAAGAAAGATCCAGGACATCCATTAAGCACCACAGAGTAAGAGACACTCTTAACACAGTTCATCACTAGCCTTATCCACCTCTCATTAAAACCAAAGCACCTAAGGGCCTCCTCCAAGAAGTCCCACTCCACTCTATCGTATGTTTTTGCCATATCAATCTTGAAGGCTAACTCATGCTTCTCGCCTTTTTTCTTCAGCTTCAAGTAATAGAATGCCTCATGTGCAAGAGATATGTTGTCTCGGATGAGCCGGTTGGGCACAAAGGCATTTTTGTTACATGAGATAATATGTGGAAGAATCTCTTTGAGTCGGTTTGCAAGGACTTTGGAAATGATCTTGTAAGAGTTATTACATAGACTAACTGACCGAAATTGAGAAGAACACTCCGGATTCTGCACCTTAGGGATCAGGATTATGTGTGTTTTGTTCATATCATTCATGACCATGTTCCCTCCCAAAAAATCATTGACAGTTTCCTCCACCACATCCCTCACTTCATCCCAGAAAGTATTGTAGAAAATTCCAGGGAACCCGTCGGGGCGGGTCGAATCATTAGGTACGTGGTTCTTTCCTCATATGTATTGGTGTATTGTGTTGAGCTTGAACATATTCTTCAGATTATAATAATTAATATTATCTGTTTTGGTTTTTGAAAAAAAATATATATTACCCAGAAGCTGTTAAAATGGTGATAGTCCTGATGTCTTTCAGTATTTGCTGTTGTTACCCTTGTAGCATGATTTAATTTTATGAATTTGGTTGGATTCATTGATTGATACATTCAAAGAGAATATGATGATAATTACGATATTTTATTATTTCTATTTACAGTGAGATTTACTTGTATAAATGGGTGAAAGTATTTTCAATTTTATGGAATGTTTCTGAAGGGACAGATATATTCATGAGCCTGCAGAATGCTGTTTTGATATTTAATGAATTTGATATCTTCTTTTGGTCAAGTTTCATTTTCACCTATCTAAGTTTGACTCTTTATATAGGAACTGATTTTCACATGGCAGAGCCTTGAATTTGAAATCTTATTTTGGTATAGTCACAGGACCCTATTTCTACCTACCTAGCTGGACTCTTTATGTAGGAACTGCTTATCACTAGGCAGAGCCATATCAAAGAGTTGTACTGCATTTGTGTGAAAGGTGAATACAGATGAGTTCTTTAGCAGTAAGTAATAAGTCCCATGTTGTCTGTGTGCCACTGCCATTTCAGAGCCATATAAAGGCAATGCTTCAATTAGCACAGCTTCTCCACCATAGAGGATTTCATATAACCTTTGTCAACACAGAGTTCAACCATAAGCGCTTCCTTAAATCTGTTGGACCCAACTCTCTTGATTGCTTGCCTGATTTTCGGTTTGAAACTATTGCAGATGGTCTTCCGAGTACGGATGAAAATGACAGCCGAGATATTACTTTGCTTTGTGATTCTCTAAGGAAACATTGCTTGAATCCATTTGGCATCCTACGAGCTGAATGGCAATATGAATCTTCCGGTGACTAGCACTGTCTCGGATGGCTTCCTGACATTTACTAGCACAGTTGCTGTAGAACTTGGAATTCCTATTACACATATTACAATGGCGGCAATTGGATTCATCAGCTTTAAAATAATTCCCACCTTGGTGGAAAAAGGATTTGCACCACTCAAAGGTAATGAAGGCAAATTTGCTTTGTTTTTTGGTTACGATGGAGGGGCTTGAGCCCTGACCTACCATATGAGTTTTTATGTATCAGTTGCATTTACCTGCTTTTATAATTCCTTTTGATTGGGAAGTTGGGATCATATAGTCATGTGTATACCAGTAGAATGATTTTCATACTTGAAAATGTCCAAAATTTAAAATATACTCATATAGTGCCAGAGTGCTTGGTTGCGAATCAATATATACTGTCAGACAATAAAAATCTGCTTCTCGTGTTTGATTGCCAAATATTACTTGTACATTTCTTCATTGCTGAGGGACTCTATTTTACTGTCAATTGCTAATGTCAAATTAGATGATGAAATGTTTCTTTTAACACGGGTGATGCAGATGAGAGCTGTCTAACAAATGGCTTCTTGGACACTATTAGACTGGATTCCTGGGGTAAATGACATTTGTTTACGGGATCTCCTAGGCAATTGGAGAACTACAAACCCCGAAGACATCTTGTTCAACTTCTTCTTGGAAGAAATGAATGAAGTACATAAAGCTTCAGCTATTGTTGTTCATACTTTTGATGCACTGGAGGTAGCTGCTTTGGATGCTCTCTCTAGCAGTACTTCTATGCTTCCACCTGTGTATGCCATCGGCCCTCTCCAGTTACTTCTCAATCAGATACCGGAACACCCTTCGAAGTATGTTGGATACAGTCTATGGAAAGAAGAAACTGAGTGCCTCCACAGGCTAGATAATAAGGAACCAAACTCAGTACTGTATGTTAATTTTGGGAGTTTAGTGGTCAGTAGTGACATTACACCGCAACATCTTTTGGAGTTTGCTTGGGGACTTGCAAATAGCACTCTTCCCTTCTTGTGGGTTTTAAGATCTGATTTGGTTGCTGGTGACTCCGCAATTTTTGCCACCGGAGTTCTTTGCTGAAACAATGGAAACAGGTCGGATAGCAAGTTAGTGCCCACAAGAGCAAGTGCTTAACCATCCATCAGTTGGAGGGTTTCTGACACATAGCGGTTGGAATTCAACCATGGAGAGTATGTGTGCTGGAGTTCCCATGCTTTGTTGGCCAATGAAAGCTGACCAGCGAGTAAACTGTCGCTATGCATGCAGTGAGTGGGGGATTGGCATGGAGATCAGTAAGGATGTGAAGAGAAATGAAGTGGAGAAGCTTGTTAAAGAGTTGATGGAGGGAGAGAATGGTAAGGAAATGAAAAATAAGGTAATGGAGTGGAAGAAACTAGCAGAGAAGGCCGTCGGTCCACTAGGTTCTTCATCCATAACCTTGGACAAATTAGTGAGTCAAATTCTACCAAGCAAATGCTAGATGGTGTTCTCATTAAGATGTTTAATTATTTTAAATTTGATTGTTTTTAATGTTATAGAATAAACATCTATGTACTGCATAGAGCCGTAGAGGATACCGTTTCGGTAAACAAGCCAATTTGCCAGAGTAACATTGGTTGGACGTCCAGCTTCTTTATCTATCTATTGTTTCTGTTGAAAGAGAGTTCTACGGCTTCGGCCGGCCAAGAAATGAGGACTGGCAGATTTGAACTTTTTTCAGACGTTTGTATTTGTAGTCCCTTGCACACTTGTGTTTCGCACGCCGTAGATCTCCCCACCACCAGTAACTGTGCCCGTACATATTATCGCACGGTCTCTTTCTTCCCACAATTTTCTTCCTCCCTTGCTCTTTTTTAGTCTCCCAAAGTCGACGAAAAGTATCTTTCCAAAGTTCTTATGTCTGTCTTGTACCAGAAAACTCCTCAGCAGCAAACTCGTGGGCTAACTTGCGCTTCCACAACTCATTCACTTGAAATATCTCGCAGCTCCTTACAAACACTCCCTACTTTGGCAACATCAACACCCGGCATTGCCTCCAAAATCTTCAATTATATCTCAGGAGGAAGGCTCATAAAGCACAATGGAGCAGGTAAACCGGCCTCCGCGCAAAGATCAATCATCAATGGAAGTGCAATCACATCCTTAACAATTCTCCAAAACTCATAAATTTGCCTCTCACGGAATCCCAAATCATTCCCATTAGTATTGTTTCCCCAAAAAAAACTCAAACGCCGGCGCTTACTTATTCTCATCCACTTCCAAACATACCTCCTTACCAGAATCGATCAAGGATCCATTTTCACCATGCGAGGAGCCACAAATTTTGATCTTTTCTTCTGATCAGCCACAAACTTACCTAAATACTCAAACTTCAACACAAATATTCCTTGGGCCATCTTCAGATCACTATTGTTATTATCTTGTTGAACAAGTATCTGAAGCAAAGTGTAGGAATGAGACGTACTGGAAACAGAACCGAACTCGGCGAAGCCCAACTCTAAGAGGGCATCGTGTACGGACGTAGCCGAACTGAAGCGGACGAAGCCGCAGTCCAAGAGCACAGCGTGCACCGCAGCCACGAGAAGCTTGTTGTTTTTGTGGTTTCTGTAAAGGTCTTTGGCAGCCACCGCGTCCAAGAGTACTTTCCTCAACAATTGGCATGGGGAGTACTTGTATTTACCGTCTTTTCCCAAAGGATCACAGTAAGCCCTTTCTTTGCGATCGTCTTCGATCTCTTCACCCATTGGATGCTCAGCCCTAGTTCAAACGCCATGAATATGTAGGCGGCTACTCGAATATGAATTTTTGAATATCCCAAAGTTCACCAACTGTCTATTTTTTAACCCTAAAGGTACATCTCTACCTTAGATGTACGTTTTCTTGGATGCTTTTATGAATTGACCGTGGCCAAATAGGAAGGTTAACGTTAACCTAGGAACAACCCTAATAATCTCATCAATTCCAAAAATCTTAAGAATTGGGCTAATATCTCTACTATTATAAAGTCAAGTGTGTAGAAGCTTCACCAAATTTTGAAATACTTAAATTGTCCAAGATATAAATACAAATAATTACAAAAGAAGAGATAATATAAAAGTGTGGTATTATAAAATTAAAATTAAATGTAAAAACTAAAAGATAACTATTATTAACTTTTTTCTAATTTTTCTCACACTTTCACACCCGAACGGGTGTGAGTTTTTCTAGTATAGATAAACAGTTAGATAAATAGCTAAAAACCTCTCCAAATTTGATTTTGAGCCCAAAAATCAAATTGTTGACCATATGGAATTAAGGTCATTAAGGTCATCTTTTCAGAAAAGAAGGAAACCCCGGCCATTCATTTTTGGTAAACTTTTTGACCACATTCTTCGCATCCCCTCTATCCTCGAAGAATTATTCGATTATGCATGTTTCATGACTTTAGGTATCAACCTACATTAGACAGAAGAGATATGCTCTTTGTGATCATGGCTCCATAGAATTTCATTCTGCATGCGAAGACGGTTCACTAGCTACCATGTGTTCCATGGCAGTAAACCAAAAGCCTCATGTTGTTTGCATTCCTTTGCCATTGGAGAGCCATACAAAGGCTACGGTTCAATTAGCACAACTCATCCACCATAAGGGTTTTCGTGTAACTTTTGCCAACACAGAGTTCATCCACAAGCGATTTCTTAAGTCTCTACACTACAAAAAAACATCACTTAGACCACGGAAACGTAATTGTTCCGTGGTCCAAGTGCCACTTGGACGACGGAAAAAGGCTCCGTGGTCCAAGTCCCACCTGGACCTCAGATAATTTTCCGTCGTCCAGGTGACCACCTGGACGACGGAGACTACCTTCTCCGTCGTCCAGGTGACCACTGGACCTCGGATAATTTTCCGTCGTCCAGGTGACCACCTGGACGACGGAGAATACCTTATCTGTCGTCCAGGTGGTCACCTGGACGACGGAAAATTATCCGAGGTCCAGGTGATCACCTGGACGACGGAGAAGGTAGTCTCCGTCGTCCAGGTGATCACCTGGACAACGGACCGACACGCCGTCGTCCGAGTGCGTAACATACTTCCACTTAGACGACGTACCGACACCTCCGTCGTCTAAGTGAAGCATTATATATATATAAGCCCGATCGATGCCAATTCAAACTGAATTCATTCGATCCATTAATTTGAAGAAGAGATAGAAGCTAGGGATCGGAGAAGGAGAAGGAGAAGGGAGCTAGCTAGAAATTAAAGCCGAGAAGAATTAGGATGGCACGCCGGATAATTAAGGCTAGGGCGGGGATCTCCGCTGACTAGCTAGCTAACTTAATTAACGTACAGATATCGAGAATGCAACAGGTACGTATGCAGTTAAAATTTGCTTAATTAATATATATTTAATTAGTGAAAACGTACGTACATACATGCAAGGATGTTAGCGCGCTATATATATATATGTACAGATCGATTAAATTACGTACGTACGTAATTGATGGATCGATGTAGATCGAGTACGTATAATAAAGAGTAAAATAATGGACTAATATATATATATATATGTAATAATTAATTAATTATAATATTTTGTAGCAGTATGGACAAGAGTTGGATGAAGTTGAAAAATAGATGTGATGTCCGGTATATGGATGGAATTAGCGAATTTGTGAATTTTGCGATAGAACATGGTCAGGGAAAGAAACGTTTCAGGTGTCCGTGTCAGAAATGTCTTAATTGTCAGTATGCGGAGGTTAATGTTATGGTGCAACACCTGTACGAAAATGGTATGATGTGGAGTTACACTACATGGAGCGAGCATGGTGAAGCAGTAGAGTTCAGCGCAGCAGACTTCAGCTCAGGGTACAGTTACCATGGTGCCTCATCCAGCGGCAGTGGTGCCGGACCCCCAGCTTGCAACCCAACTGCAGATTTGGTCCATGATGCGTTTCCGGGATGTAGTCATGGTGGACACCAACACCAAGACGGAGGTTACAGTACCACCAATGAGCATGATGACGCATTCCCCGCAGCTAGCTTGGCCACTGACACCAGTGAGATGGAAAAGTACAACCGGATGCTACTTGAAGCGCAGACCCCGGTGTTCCCTGGATGTCGAGAGAATGTGTTGCAATATGTGATGGAGCAAATGAAGATAAAAGTGAAGCACAAAATGTCAGTGAGTGCTTTTGACGAAATTCAGGAGCAAATATGTAAGTTGCTTCCTGATGATCACAATCTTCCTAAATCTCATTATAAGGTTAGAAATATCCTGAGCAGCCTCGGCCTAAAGTACAGGATAATTGACGCATGTCCGAATGATTGTGTGCTATTTTACAAAGAGTATAAAGAGTTGGATTATTGTCCCGTATGTGGCCAGTGCAGATTCCAGTTGAATAGGAAGAGTTCGAAAAAGAGAATTCCTGTGAAAGTTGTTCGATATTTTCCCTTGATTCCCAGATTGCAGCGCCTGTACATGTCTCTACACACAGCAGAGGCGATGCGATGGTACGCAGAAAAGCGAATAGATGACGATGTCCTGCGACACGCCACGGATGGGGAGGGTTTCAAACATTTCGACAGAGAATTTGGAGACTTTGCTTCAGAGGTTAGAAATGTTAGACTCGGCCTATCTACAGACGGATTCAATCCTTGGGGAAGTAATAGCTCCGCCGTCAGCACTTGGCCAGTTATTCTGATGCCGTACAACTTGCCTCCGTGGATGTGCATGAACAAGGAATTTAATTTCCTTACCGTATTAATTCCAGGTCCTAAATCTCCATCGAAGTGCTTAGATGTCTACCTCAGACCTTTGATCGACGAGCTGAAACTGTTGTGGGAAAATGGAGTCCCAACTTATGACAAATTCACTGACACGATGTTCACGATGAGGGCTGCCGTAATGTGGACGATCAGCGATTTTCCAGCCTATGGGATGTTGGCAGCCTGCAGGACAAAAGGATATAATGGATGTCCTATATGTTTGGACGACGTGAACTCTAGTTGGCACGCGGGGAAGGTGTGTTACTTGGGTCACCGTAGATGGCTTCCTCACGATCACCCGTGGCGACAGGATGAAGCTCATTTCGACGGTACGGTAGAGAACAATCCTAAACCCCGTAGTTGGTCTGGCGAAGAGATTTTAGAGAGGTTGAGCTATTTCGACTTTGGTGTGTTGAGCAATGACGCGGATGTAAAGAAATGCAATCCAATTCCTCCACATGATCTGAGCTATTGGGATCACAAGAGTATATTCTTTGAACTCCCTTACTGGTCGAAGTTGAAGCTGAGGAACAACTTGGACGCGATGCACATAGAAAAGAATGTGTGCGACAGCGTGGTGGGAACAATTCTCGGTATTAAGTTCAAGACTAAAGATACTCCCAAAGCGCGCAAAGATTTGGAATCAATGAATCTACGTCGTCTCTTGTGGTTGAGGAGGGATAGGAAAGGAGTGTACAATAAGATGCCAGATGCACCTTACACAGTGAAGCCGACGCTTAGACGTTCTGTATTTCACTGGTTTAAGGGCGTTCGTTATCCGGCTACGTATGCAGCTACTATAACTGGAGCAGTGGACGAGGTGCAACACAAGTTTGTTGGTCTAAAGACACATGACTATCACGTTATGCTGCAACGTCTGATTCCAGTGGTAATTCGACCATACTTGCCTCGGAACGTCGTAGAACCAATAGTGGCATTGTGCAGGTGGTGGCAGAGGTTATGCGCCAGAGAATTAAAGAAGTCAGATGTGGTGGAATTGCAACAACAAATTGTGCACATCATTTGCAAACTAGAGAGGATTTTCCCCCCTGCTTTCTTTGACATCATGATTCACCTAATGATCCACCTGCCCGAGCAGGTGCTCATTTCTGGTCCGGTCCAGTACACTTGGATGTATCCTCAAGAAAGGTACGTACAACTAATTAATTAATTTGTTCCACTGGAGAATATATATATACTAGCTAGCTAGCTATATGTACTTATGTAATGTGTACATTTGATTTTGTAGACAGCTTGGACAGTATAAGTCATTCGTCAAAAATAGGTCGGCCCCGGATGGCTCCATAGCAGAGACATACCTAATGCATGAGTGTGTTACTTACTGCAACAGGTACCTCAAAGATCCACCCCCTCTCACTGCCTTTGATCGCAGTGCCCGCATCAATCTTTCTGTCGTCACCAATGTCGTCCGACCGTTTAGAGGAGTATTAAAGGAATCGTTAACACGGGAAGAACTTATTGAGGCACATTGGGTAGTGTTACGAGACTGTGATGAAGTTGAGCCGTACATGATGTCATACAGGGAGAGGCTTCAGGCGTTAAATCAAAACAAGAGTTCGGCGTGGATTGAGAAAATGGTTAAGAAGAAGTTTCCTGATTATTTCTTCCAATGGGTACGTACGTACATACGACTCGGATGAGATTATTTAAATACATATCGCTCATGTTTGTAGAAAGTAAACCCTTATATTAATTTGCCCTTTTTCGCAGATGATTGATCTGCAAAAAACTGATAACCACGGAGGGTGGTGGTCATGGCCAAAGCACTTGCTAGCAGGGAAGCCGGTTAAACACTATATTTATCCCGGATGTTTTGTGAACGGTGTAAAGTTCCATTCATTGGCCCGAGACGAAGGAAGAAGAACACAAAACAGTGGGGTAGCCGTTGGGAAAGACAATGATCTATATTACGGGGCTATTGTATACGTGGTTCAGCTATGTTACGGGAATGATGTCAACGTTTTCCTATTCAAGTGCAGATGGTTCAAGCGTACAAAGGAAGACCTGGGACTATTATCAGTCGATACAAACTCGCACTGGTATGAGGATGAGCCTTTCGCTCTCGCCACCTTAGTTCGGCAGGTGTTCTATCTCGACGATCCGAAAGGCGGTGAAGGGTGGAAAATAGTGAACCATATCTCTCACCGAGGAATATGGAATACAGAGACAATTGAAGGGACACCGGCGACGACTGAAGATGCTGCTGAACCAGAAAGAGACATTCCTGCCTATCAAGAGCCTAATATTTCTATGGTCCGCTCCGATATAATGGACCTGGTTCAAGATGGTGAACGGTTACCCATGCCTGATGGTTGTACAGATCTAACTGAAGATGAGATTATCGATGAGGTAGATGAAGAAGACGAGCAGGAAGAGGACGCGGATGAGGTCCTAACCTGGACGACGGAGAACTTCATATCCGTCGTCCAGGTGATTACCTGGACGACGGAAACTCTCATATCCGTCGTCCAGGTGCAGATATCGTAATTTTTTCTAAGACAACGACCCTCTAGACCTTCTTCCAATGCATTTTCTTTTCATCAAGACTTTAGAGTAAACAATTCTTGGTGTGTGAGCTTCGACGGTTCGAAAATCGGAGTTGCGAAATGCCTTGTATCCACGTTTCCGGTTTGTGAAATTATCGGTTTTGCGGTTGACTGTGCCGATCAAACCCTTCCCGAACTTATTATTTTATGGTCCTTTGAAGACAATTATATATTATGTTACGACGAACATATCCAACGGTTGTTTTGTCCAAATTCAATTTCGTTAATACTCTGCTGCAAATGAGCGTCTACTCATGAACACTTAAGTCATAAAGATTAGTCGATACTTAACATGTTTCAATACGTAAAATTAATCGTCGGTTCAAATTTAACTGTTAATATATACGATGCGTTCATCGATATTATACGACTATTTCACTTGAATGACAGATCGCTAAATTCCTAGGGAATTATTTTTTAAAATTTTTTTTACGTAATTTGAACCTGGACGACGCAGATGGTCATTTTCCGTCGTCCAGGTGTTCACCTGAACGACGGAGAATGACCATCTCCGTCGTCCAGGTTCAAAAATCATGGCGGTTCAAATAATTTTTTGTTTAATTTTTTCATGTAATTTTCACTTGGACGACGGAAACTTACCATCTCCGTCGTCCAAGTCCAAAATTATGGCGGTTCAATTTACCGCTTCCGTTTTCGGCACCGCTTGAATTTTCACTTAGACGACGGAGAATTCATTCTCCGTCGTCTAAGTCCAATTCCATGGCGGTTCAAAACGTCCCGCCGATTAATTACGCGCCGATTGAAAATTTTTAAACCGCCACCTGGACGACGGAAAACACTGTTTCCGTCGTCCAGGTGCACTTAGACGACGGAGAATAGTGCTCCGTCGTCTAAGTCAAACTCTATAAATAGAACAGCACCCCCCCCCCCCCTCATTTTCTCATCATTCCATCTCCTCCTCTCCCTCTCCTCTCCTCTCCTCTCCTCCGGCGATCCTCCTCCGGCGACGCTCCGACGACATTATTTCCGCCGTGGTTCCTCTTCTCCGACGACTCAACTCCGCCGATATTCCCGCAAACTCCGGTTCGGTAAATTTCTATTTTTCTCTTATTAAAATAATTTTATTTATTTAATTAATTTAATTCTAAATATAATTAATTCGTAGAATTTAATTGATTAATTAGTTTAAATATTTAATAAATGATTAATTATTGTTATTAATTAATTAAATCATAATTATTGTAATTATTTATATATTATTAGTTGCATGATTAAATGAATTGACTATTAAATTATTTATTATTAGTTGCATGATAAATAAATATAAATTATTGCATCTAATTAAAGGAATTATTAATTAATATTTACGTTTATTTTCTAGTAAATTAATTAGTAGTACGTGTTCGATTTAAATTTAGTACATAGGCTTGGTAATTATTAAGTCGCACTCTTTGGAATAGATGGCGCCTCTTTTCCTTGCTTATCTCCTTAACCCCTCGTGATGTGTGGATTTCATCACCGCACACCATAACCTAAGTGAAGTTATGGACACGAGGTTGAGGGCGGAGTTTGCAAAGGACTTGAGGGAGTGTAAATTTTCGAAAAATTGGCCGAATGTCGGACATGGTGTCTAGAAACGGGTTATGACTGGTGACAGGATTTGGACTAAGAAAGACTTTTGTCGAAATTAGTCCTGCCTCTCGCGTTATCTCTATCCCTAACTGGCCATGTTTTTCGATTTAACCAAGGCTAATTAATTGAAAATTTACACTTTATCGCGCGGGTCGCACGTCCATTGAACGACCGAAAATTCCAAGCTAGTGTACTCTATTTAAATCTTAAACGTACTTAATTAATTAGCGTAAATTTTTAAGTTGTAATTATTATGGTAAGTAGGTATTTTAACCCCGTACTCTTAGGTTTAAATGGCTCCGCCAAAGACGACATCCGGCAAGAAGAAAGCCCAACAAGAGGCAGAAGATGCCATGCTCCGCCGCTTGGCGGACCAAGTCGGTTGGGAATTACCACCGGAGGGCAACGACGCTCTCAATCCGGACGGATCATCTGGTCCGTCCGTAGCGCCCTCTGGGGAAATTCCCGCTCCCCCATTCATCTCGAGCGGTGATGACGTCGACCCCTTCCAATCTCCGACGCCCGGTACCCATTCAACGGGAAGTACTCAGGCGTCCTCCACCGCCGAATCAATCATGTACAGCGCCCGCCGTAGGCAAAGGAGGGCCCCCACTGACCCGGAACCGAAAAGGACTCGGGGTCTCGTTAAAGGGGGGAAAGCGGAGCGTATTTGCAAGGCGACCAGTAAAAAGATCGACTTGCCGTACGACGAATTCACCGGTGGCCCTCCCACAGCTCAACTAGCAAGTCTCTCGGCGCATGGGATAGGGTCAATCATCCGTAACCGGGTTCGTATCACTGCCCCTACTTGGAAGGAGGCGCCGGATCATGAGAAGGCGAAAGTCTTCAAAGATCTTTCGGTACGTAATACGTTCAATTTAGTTATTATATAATATTGTTAATCTCGGCCTAAAATTTCATAATATATACGATTATAATTTTCTATTTATTTTTCATAGGAACAATTTGACGTGGATCCGACACCGGCTATGTTGAGGCATATCAATCAAACCGCCAACTCCATCTACAAAGATTGGAAGTACAGGCTCTATAAGTACTTCAAAGATGTCGGTCCCGTGCCTCCCCCGGTAGAGCTGCAAGGGGAGAGAGAAGATGAGTGGGAGTTGTTGTGTAACCACTTTGCCGATGAACAATTTAAGGTATTAATTTAATTTTTTTATTTCAATTAAAATAATTGAATTATTTAAATTGTAGTTATTCATTTTTTAATGATTTAATTATCTTGTGTAACAGAAATTCTCCGGTGTTAACAAAGCCAACCGGGGGAAGAAGGAGAAACACCATACTACCGGCGCCAAGCAGTTCATTCAAATTGCCAAGGAGCATAAGGATAAGGGTTCCAACACCCTTTTATTGATGCAAGTGTAAGCGCGTACGTGACGCCAGGGCTCGATAATGAAGCGAGTCAATGCGGGGTAAGTGATATATATATATATATGTGATTTTAATTATAGTAATTATTATTTAAATATGATTACAAAATTATAATAAATTAATTATAATTTTGTAGGCAAGGGCGATAGAGCGTGCGCATGAAGAGTTGGCCAACACTCAGCTTGCGTTCCCAGATGTGCCGCCGGAAGACCTGCCTCCTCTATCCTTAGAGAGCCAAATTGCAATCGCGGATGAGGTCTACGGTCGTAGAGCTGGCAAGGAGGTTAGGCACTTTGGGCCTAGGGTGGTACGAGATTTGTCGACGACCTCCGGCTCATCATCTACGGGAGGTTCGAGGCAGCGGAGAATGAGTCAAGCTGCGGCCGTCGAAGCAGCCATTCAAGAGGCTCGACTGGCACGAGAGGAGAATCAACTAACACAAGAGCAGAATGAGGCAATGCGGCAAAGACTTGACCAACAACAAGCACAAATAGCCCAACTCATCGCCCTTATGGAACAAAATCGAGAAGTATGTCAACCTCCTCCGAACCCACACCCCGACGACAACGACCCGGCTGGAGGCGGAGGACTCGGCCCCGCATCTGCTTCTCCAGTGTATTAGCTAGCACGTAGTATATTATCTCGTTTCTTTCCGCATTCCGAACAATATTTTAATTTTTAATTTATGGGTTTTTTCGTATGTACAAATTAATTTACTTTGATTATTTAATAATTAAGTTATTAATTTTAATATTCAAAATTTAGTTTATTTATTTAATTTTAGCATTTTTCATTATTTAAATTAAAATAATAATAAATTAAATTAATAATTTTTAATTTCAATTTATTTTTTTAAAAAAATTAAATATTCACTTGGACGACGGAGATTATGTTCTCCGTCGTCCAGGTGCAGAACCCTAAACCCCTAACCCCTAACCCCTAAACCCTAAACCCTGTCGTTCTCCGTGGCCCAGGTTTTCACCTGGACGACGGAGACTTAGTGTTTCCGTCGTCCAGGTGAACACCTGGGCCACGGATAAGCTACCATTATCCGTGGCCCATGTACACACTTGGACGACGGAAACACTAAGTCTCCGTCGTCCAGGTGAACACCTGGGCCACGGACATTGCTCGTCTGTCCGTGGCCCAGGTGTTCACCTGGACGACGGAGACTTAGTGTTTCCGTCGTCCAAGTGTGTACATGGGCCACGGATAATGTCCGAGGTCCAAGTGAACTTGGACGACGGATCACTAAATCTCCGTCGTCCAGGTGCTTGGACGACAGCACTTGGAGCACGGACCTTGGACGACGGAGTTTCCGTCGTCCAAGTACTTAGACGACGGAAAACTGCACTTAGACGACGGAAATGGTCCGTGGTCTAAGTGCAGTTTTCTTGTAGTGCTAGGACCAAACTCCCTTGACGGCCTTCCCGATTTTCGGTTCGAAACCATCACAGATGGCCTTGCAAGTTCAGATGAAGATGATACCCAAGACATGGCGGTGCTTCAGACTTCCATCAGAAAAGGAAATTGCTTGCCTCCTTTTTGTGACCTCCGCAACAAACTCAATGATACTTCGACTAATTCCGGCAAGGCTGCTCCTCCGGTAACTAGCATCGTTGCCGATGGTTTTATGACATTCACCATCACAGCTGCTCAAGAGCTTGGAATTCCTATTTCACTCTTGTTTCCTTTTGCAGCATGCGGTTACTTGGGATCCAAACAGTAATCAGTTCTCAAGGAAAAAGGACTTGCCTCATTCTAAGGTAATTAATTAAACAAAATATGAAGACATACAAGTGTTGGCTATTCCTTGTAATTGGACAAAACACAGTAGATGAAGGATCATCAATGAAGATGTTGAAGATGTTGATATAGCCTACTTATCTCAATGGAAAACAGGTTGATCATTCATATTACATAACATGTTTTCATTTAGGATAGCACTCTAGGCATGCATCCCTGTTAATCTGGAACGTTTTCATGTGTGATATTTAGTAGCTAAAGTTGCCTCTAAATCCATATTATATGTGTCTAATTTGTGTGAACTTTGATCTTGAAAAGTTATTTTTTAATTATGGAAGATTTCTAGGAGAAAGTTATTTTTGGTTCACATGTGACTTCTTGGAATTAGCTTTGGCTCCTAGGAATATGTTTTGCTTTACAGCTGGGTTTACTTTTTGCCATCCCTAAAATCTGTCTTTGTGTGCAAAACGTACGTGCTTACCTTTTGACCACCGATTGGTTTTTTCTGGTATGAGAGTTTGAAAAACTTTTGCCTCTTTTAACACACATTACCTAAAATGGAAACCCTATAGTTGACTTGTGTGTTTGTCTCTTGAGCATGTTTTTGTCCCATCAAATTGATGGCTGTTGGAGTAGGTCTGCTATAGGTATGCTATAGGTCAGTTTTAGGGCTGCTTATCACGTTCTCTATGCTGTCAAAATTGACTGGGTTGTTCTGTCTATATAAGGGATCTCAATGCAGCATTGGCTCCTTGGTTGAGTGAGTATTATTTTGGGTGATTCTTTGAGAACACAAAATTGTGTAGTTTTCTCTCTTCTCTTCTCTTTCCCTTCCGTGTCTTTACTTGCTCTTTGCTGTGCATGTAAGTCATAGATTATCATTCACAAAAACCGTTTTCAAAACCCATATACATCATTGCATAAGTGCATTCCATTGAGATAGGTATGGAGATGCTCAACCTGAAGAAGTAGATCAAGAAGATTTAACTTACAAATAGTTAAGATCTGAGTTGATGCTTCTAGACACTTCCAAGTTGTAAACACATAAGTCAAGTAGTGTATCTCTGTTTAGAACTGGTAGTCAGACTAGTTAGGATAGCATACGGGCTATGTATCCCCAGAGTACAAGAGTCTTGTAAGTGTGTGTATTACTTTATAGTGGAAAGGTTTGTCCCTCAAGAGTTAAGGACACGCAGTTTTTTTCCCTGGTTGCAGGGTTTCTGCATTAAAGAAAAACATCCTCGTGTTATTCTTTACTCATTGTTTTTACAGTTCAAACATTTGTATCCTGTAATTCGGAATAGGTTGCCAATTTGCTATCCCCGAGTACAGTTCAAGCGAAAAAGTTGAAAAAAATCTATTCACCCCTTCTAAGACCTTTAAAATACTAAATCCCCTAGCGTGCTGCGCGCTTCTTACTTCATTAGATTTATTAGCTTTGTTAGCTAGAATTGGGGAGATCTCGCGCCCACTACTTTTATTAGAGTTTCGGAAAGGAGAGGAATTTACTATCTAACAAAACTCGGTCGAAGGGTTTTCTGTTCATAACCTGTTCAAATCGTGCGACGCGTGCAGGTTGGTTTAACCCATCAACTTCTCTCTCTTCCCTCACCCACTCCGGCCTCCTTTCTCTGGACCTATCGATCTCTCAAGCGACCGAACTCTCTTCCCTCACCCACTCCTCCTTTCTATCTCTCAAGCAACTTCCCTCACCCACTCCGGCCTCCTTTCTCTGGACCTATCGATCTCTCAAGCAACCGAACTCTCTTCCCTCACCCACTCCTCCTTTCTATCTCTCAAGCAACCGAGGACCATTAAGTCTGTTGCTCTATATCATTTCCGTGTCTTTCGACGGGCTTGCCGATCGTTGCTCTATACTGGGTAATCTTCCTCTCTCTATCTCTAAGTCTTTTGTTTTGTTGCCTAAGTGCCAGATTTGCTCTTTGTTTTCAACTGTTTCTCTCTTGGGTCCTCCGGCCTTCGCTCGGCTGGAATGATTGGGTACTTCTAGCTCCATTGTTGACCTGTAAACATGACTATATCTTTGAAAGCAACCCAGTGAGAATGAAACCGGGTCCGGGTCCGGGTCCGGCGAGCTGAGCTTCAAAATGTGAGGGTTTCTTACATCGATAATTATGCAGCAGAGAGAGAGAGGAATCTATGGATGCTGAGCTGAAAGGCTGTGCTTTACAGTGAGGATGGAGGTGACGTGGCGGAAGATGATTGGATAGGTGGTGGGGATGGACCGGGCCGGTAGGGTGTAGCTTTATCCCAACTCAGCTGGCTAGCTAGCTACGGCCTCCGTCTCTCTCTCTCTCTCTCTCTCTCTCTCTCTCTCTCTCTCTCTCTCTCTCTCTCTCTCTCTGTTATTTACTTATTTTGTTACGGACGAGATTTTGGGGCTTATGAATTCAATGGGTTTTAATTTTGGGTTTTCTACTTTTTAGGATACCCAGAAATGGTTATGTTTCCATCGATATATCCACCAGTTTTCCTTCCTGCCAATACATCCATTAGAGTAGTCTTTCCAGCACCACCAATTCCCATTAGAGCTGTTAAGACTCCAGGCCTAAAAGCATAGGTTCTGTTTTTGAAAAGTGTAGGTGACCGGTCCAGGTCATTGTTTCATAGGTTCTGTTTTTGCAAAGCATAGGTGACCGGTCCAGGTCATTGTTTCATAGGTTCTGTTTTTGAAAAGTGTAGTAGATCTTGGCTCTCTATCAGTAAATAATAAACTTACAATAACCACAGTACTTAAATATTGCAATTTTAGGGTGTAAATTTCAGGAGGTTTCTGTGCTATAGTTAACTGCAATCTTTTATCACAGGCCAAGAGATTTGATCGAGAATCTCTTTCTTCATTTCTGTAGCAATATGGTCCTGAAAACAAATAAACAAAATACATAACTCAATAATTGCAAATGAACAAGTGAATGGACAATTCAATACATCCCATATTGCTTTCTAATTTAGTATCGATACAACTCATTATTACATCATCCTTCCAATATGCTTGATCCAAGCTATCCCAAAGGTGAACAATTGATAATCAATTATAAGGTATATAACAGTATATTAGTATCTGTAACCATGATTCCAATAGCAAACTTACCGAGATAAAATCAAAAGCTTTGCTATCTTCTTTTTTTGAACCGTTCATTAATGAAGTAGGAGCTTGATTTGGATGATTTGCCTGGAATATATCAGGAAGTGCTCCATTTGTTCCAGCAACATGATTTGCGTTCATATTTTGAGCATTAAGATTCCCAAGGTGTTGAAAGTTTGACATTGTAGCTAGAAGTTGCTGCTGAGCAAAGAGACTTCCCATGGCACCATAATTTATTGGCTGAGTAGGAAACACTGGGTTGAACATAAAGCCGGGAGGTATGTTGTAAGGCATAGCACCTGCAGGAAACATTGGATTTTGACTCGCCTGATCTGTATGAGAATCAAGAATTCCACTTAAAGCATCCGTGGGCAACTGATGGCTGGGTTGGCTATTTGAATCTGATAAGTGACTTCCAGATAGTAATCCAGGCAAGGTTCCTTTTTGCTCTATATTAGAGGCCATTTTATCAATAGATAAACCAACCATTAAATCATCTATATTATTTGTGAGATTTTGCTCCTGCGGAAGTTCAGGATTGGGACCAAACATGTCAAAAATTTCGGACCCATATTTCTTTCCTTCCATAACATCCTCTTGAGAATCTTGAGTTTTTTTTCTTAACTGAATGAGTTTGTGCCATATAGTGTATTATTCACTCAAATACCATTGGGGGCGTATTGGGTTTCATCCCATTTTCTTCCATGGGTTTTCAATTTGATTTGCTTAATGGTACTTTTGAGTTTTCAACTCCTACACGAAGGAAAACATATAGCTCTCACCTCAGTCTGTTTCGTTGGAACATAATAAGCAGTATTATGTTCCTGATTAGAGTTGCCATCACACCTCTAGAAGTATAGTAGATCACACCTGTAATTTCACCTCACACCTGATCACCCCATTAATTGCAAATATTCAATTAGTGTGATCTACATAATAAGCAGTATTATGTTCCTGTTTGTACAAGTTTCGTTCATATAAAAGGCCTCAGTAACATAAAAGTATAGCTCTCACCTCAGTCTGTTTCGTTGGAACATAATAAGCAGTATTATGTTCCTGATTAGAGTTCTGTATTATAGTTTAGGGTTTTCCTCAATCACAGATAATTACTATAGTTTAGAGGCCTACATATCTCTCATGATTCTCAAGGTCTCAACGTATACTTCATTAATTAGATTACAATATAGTAATCTAACCTGGGTTTCCAATATACTAAGTTTCTATCACTTTCTTTTCACTACTGCTTCCATGTGTTTGCGGACAACTTTCATACGCTCAAGTTGTGAATCTACGCCCTTTTGAATATTCAGTAAAGTTGGAGAATCAATATAAAACTACTTAGTCCACTCTAAATTTAGTGCTTAGCCCCTCCTTAGTGCTCATCCAATTGCGTATAGACATATTACTATAAGCAGACTATGGATTGCCTTACGGGCTAAGTACTGAACGGTAAATTGTTACTATACGTGCCTGAATTGAAATAATTTAGTAACAATGGAACTATATGACTATGCCTAAATTTAGTATCTGAGGTTAGTAAAATTACTAAATTAGTATCTAAATTACTAAATTTATGGAAATAAATTTGCCTAGATATTTATAGTAACAATGAATTCTCTAAATTCAGGAACTATATTCGTCTTGGTTACTATACTAAATTTAGGTATTCGGTTAGGTAAATTGCCTTACGGGCTAAGTACTGAACGGTAAATTGCTTAGTCTGGTTATCCAAACCAGACTGCTCTGGATTTTTCGGCTCCTATGTCTATGAATGCAGGTACTTTATAGGTCAGACCCTAAACCGTCGGTTTTTAGGGTGTTACTATAACTAAGTGGGTTTATCGTCTATGGTTCTTTTGTGTCTTTTTTCTTTCGATAAAGATTTCAGCTTTTGATCGTTGTGATGTTTTTGTTTTACTGCTCTCTGATCTACTCTCCAATCTGTGATCCAAAAGTTTTCTTCGATCTTCTTCTCTCCTAAGGACAACCGTTGTTTACCTTTGTGATTGATTTCCTTGATCTTGCAGGCATTTGAAGGTTTCCAGTTTCCAATCTAGGTAAAGCTACAAGCCTCTTGCCAGTTTTATCATTTTGTGTTTGTAATTAAATTACTGCTTATGTTGTGTTTCTTCTTCTCAGCTCTTGGTGTTCTCAATTCTACACAACCAATAGAGATCGCTATCGAATTCAAGCCACTAATGTAAACCCGAATCGAAACTATCCTCTAGGTATGCTACAGATTTTGGTTCAGCTAGGTATCCTTCATTGCTGTCAAGTTTGGATCTTTGTGTTGGGGTTCTTGATTAATGTTTTATTGGGTGGTCAAATTGGTTGTCTTTTTTGATATGATGATTTGATGAGGAAGGTTAATTTAGGACTAAGTGGGTTTATGATGGATTGAATATTGATGAAGACAAATGATAACACCCTTACTTCTCATTTGCTTAGAGAGAGAGGCGCGGAGATGAAAAATTGAAAACACCTAGCCCTGAATAGAGCCTAAGTTGGGAGAAAAAGATACGATAAGTGACAGTACTAATAGGATAGTACCATAGAAACTGTTTGCGAATATAATGGGCTAGCATGAAGAAAAAGACATAAAACAATATAAAACTAATTGGATATTATGATTTGTTCATCTATGGACTCAGTCATAGACATATTACCGTATAGTAATATGAGATTCTAAGTCAGATCTCATATTTAGGGGTTGTATTCAGAAACTGTTTGTTTTAACTGCTCATGGCCGTCATGGGTTGCAGTGGTGAATTGAAACTACCATATTTGATTATTATAAGTTGGATGTGATTCCTTCAAAGTCGATCATAAGTTGGCTGATGTTACTCAATTTTCTCATAACCTATTTTGCATCTACCAAACCTGACATTGAAGGTGCTAGCATATTGATGTTTTGAATCTAGAAGTATTGCTGGCTCGCAGGATGAAATTGGTTCTGACATTATCAGTATACAGATGTATATATAGCTGCATAAGTGCTAGGCATATATATAGTCTAAGCATATATGGACACTTGCACTGATAAATTCCATGAAAGAACAGACATAAGTTATAGGTCTTATAGGTGGAACCCATCTCTTTGCTCTTCATTTCGGCTGAGGTATGTCTTGCTTTAGTATCTTGATTGGAATTAGTCTGGGAAGTGGTGTTTATAGTGGTGTGTAGAGGTTTTGGTTTTGTTCATGATCAGCTTGCCTTACGTATGGATAGTGAAGTTACGTGGTGGTCTTTTTAGATTAGTCTATGAGTTTTTTTCAAAGTTCTTTTGTATTAGTTTTAGCTTGGTTACTTTTATGTGTGTCGCTTGATGTACTTTTCATTTCTTCAATAAATTTTTAATTTAAAAAAATTGCATCAAAAAAATATATATAGTCTACGTTTGAAATCTTATGAATGGTGTGTGGTTTTGTTACATTGTTGTGTTAGAGTCTGGGTTTAGTGAGCTGAAGTACATTGTCCCAATTTATTTTGAAGAATATTGCATATTAGAGTGATGAGGAACTTGCGAAATCTATTTGTGAAATTTTCAAGAATATTGTCCAAATTTATTTTCTTTGTTATTTACAGTTGTTGTGGCATTAGCGAGCTACAGAAACTGAGCTATTGGTGTTTGGTTAGTTTGATTTGCTTAGTTTTTGGTTATCCATGGACTTTTATGTTCTATTGTTAAAACAATGATTTTATTTTTCTTCAGCTGTCTTTAAGTCATTCAACTACCCATTTTGAATCTTCAACAAACTTCGATGTGTAATTCATAACAAGTATATGGGGTAAATAAAAAATACCACCATCCCCGGAAATCAAGGCAGAAAACGAGAGAATAGCAATTTCCAACCTTAAGGTGTGTTATGCCCATAGGTGACCGACTGTCTGCAACTTCCGTTTTAAGTTTCTCTGATCCAATTTTTGGTACCGATGGATTTGTTGATTGCTCTGTGTTTTATGTGAAAAAGAGATTATAGGTTATGGGTATGTTTTTATTTTGCCTATGCTGCTGCTTTGATTGCGTTTTGTAGTTTGCTTGGGTCTGATTTCTTATATGTAAAACAACTTCTATATATTTGACATTAAGACATAGGGTTAGTTATTAACAAGTATAGTTTTGCATACATATTCGAGTATACTTTTGTATACTTTTATTATGTATAACAACTCGAGTATAGTTTTGCAACTCAAGTAGACGTCATCGTATTAACAGTTTATATATATTCGACCCTAACACAACAATAACCAACTAATACATTAGACCCTAACCCCTGTGTCTTTGAGTAGTTTTGAACAAGGTGTAGTTTTGTGGTCTATTTTTCAATGAGGGATAGATTAATCGAAGTTTGAATTATGTGAGCTATTCGATCTTGGGGTCTATTCATGATTTTGTAGTTCCAATTCCTGCAATTTCACTATAATATCTTATCAATAAATTGAAATCGATGTCTTCGATTGGCCATTTTTCTCATTCTCTTCTTTGTCTGGGCTTGATGCTACGAAATCTATGTTCTCCAGGTCTATTCTGTCGCACGAGTTCAGGTTGATCGAAAGACTACTGTATATTCAGGTTAATCAATTTTGTACGAGTACTGCGTATTCTTTCATACATATCATCTTATATATTTGATTTCAATCAATCAACCAAAATAATAAAAACAACCAAAGTTAATAGGATGACTTCTACTTGCAATTGCATCATTAAAGAACAACAATCGAGGCCAAGTTGACTTAATTAAAGGTTGGCTGTTTTGATTCACTCTGTTTTCATCTTTTGGATGTTAAAACTATACTGTGATGGTGAGTAACTTGAATTTCCAAACTATATTGTTTTCGTCTATTAGTGATGATTAATTCTCCTTTGCCTTCAAAGCAGGTCTTTCAGCATGTCGTTTATAAGAAATATTACGTCTGTCGTCAAGAGGAAATATCCATATGAAATTTGTCAAGAATCGTTTGCATGCCATGAAACTCCATCACCATGGAGCTACTTGCAAAATTGCAAAATGTCGAACCTTCTGGATCCAGCTCAAACCATTCAGCCAAGAGACATTCGCGTCGTAGTGACGCATTTTTTGCTGAAAACTTTTCCAGTGATGTGGTAGAACCAGATGTTTCTAATTCTCCATCTATTGCAGTTGTAAATGATGAAAATGAAAATGTATTAGGTAGTTATGCACATGTACTAATGTTTTACATATTACAATGGTTATTTAATAGTTTGTGTATGAGTAACGCTGCATTTTTGCCTTACAGGAAATGTAATCATGGATTCCAATGACATAGTAGAACCATCTATTACAGCTGGGAGTGATGAAGATGTTGAAGATCAAAATGAAAATGTGTTAGGTGGCTATGCACGTGTACAAATGTTTTACATATTACAATGGTTATGTGATAGTTTGTATATAAGTAACAGTGTATTTTTGTCTTACAGGAAATGTGATCATGGATTCATCTGTTTTTGGTCAATCATCCTACCAAAGAAAGCGTCAAGGTAAATGATGTTATTCATAATGTTTGCTTGATTGATGGAAATCTATCATTTTCTAAATATCTTTGTTAACAATCTGTCATTTAGGTGTGGTCACTACGTACAATGACTCGGGCGATGATGACAACATGTGCAGTCAATGTAATGCTTTCTTTTGGTCAGATGAGGCATTGAAAAAAAAGGATAGAGGACGATTTGTTTACACCACATGTTGTGCAAAAGGAGAGGTACGACTTCCATATTCGCTTCCGACACCTGAATTTTTAGAACAATTATTGAATCCAAATAATCATGAAAGCAAAACATTTCGTGAAAATATTCGAGTTTACAATTCTATGTTTGCTTTTACTTCCATGGGTGCAAAAATTGATCACAACATAAACAATACCCCTGGTCCTTATGTGTTTAAAATATCTGGACAAGTACATCATAGGATGGGATCTATATTGCCTTTTGAAAATGAATGTCCTAGATATGCCCAATTGTATGTGTATGATACGGGTAATGAAGTTTTAAATCGTATTCATGCGATTGATCCAAATAACGCCAATAAAAAACTTGATCCCATTATTGTTGAAAAATTAGCCAATATGCTTGATGAAGTAAATGAGCTAGCGCAGAAATTTCGATCCGTTCGAGATGAATTTGAGAATGATTCATTGCCTAATCTTAATATGAATATCTTGGATCGTCAAGCAATTGATAGTAAACAATATGAAATGCCATCTGCTTCTGAAATTGGTGGTTTGATCGTTGGTGACATTGGAGAGTTTGATTCTAATAGAGATATTATTATTCGATCAAGATCTGGAAATTTTAAACGAATATCAAAGATACATCCAAAATTGATGGCCTTACAATATCCATTACTTTTTCCATATGGAGAGAATGGGTTTGAAATTAATACACCATTGCGAGTTATTGGATGGAAAAAGAAAAAGAAAAAAACAAAGTTGACAATGGTAAAATTTGTTTGTTATCAAGTGCATGATAGAAAAGACGATTCAAGCACTTTATTAAAAGGGGGAAGATTGTTTCAGCAATATTTGGTTGATGCATATGCAACTGTAGAAGAAAATCGGTTAGATTATATTAGAAATAATCAGCCAAATATGAGGTGTGAACAATTTAATCAATTAACTACCCTTTCTTCAAATGGAGTCACAAAATGTTCGGATGTTGGAAAAACAATTTTTCTTCCAGGTAGTCACACAGGCAGCCCCAGAGATATGCTCAATAATTACCAAGATGCCATGGCGATATGTAGATGCTACGGAAATCCAGATTTGTTTATAACTTTCACTTGCAATGTTAAATGGCCAGAAATTGTTAGATATTTTCAGAAAAAACCTGGATATCGAGCAGAAGATCGACCAGATATTATTTCTCGAATTTTTAAGATAAAAGTGGACGACATGATTGCTTATGTAAAAACTGGGGAGCCTTTTGGAGCTGTCGATGCACACGTTTGTACAATTGAATTTCAAAAAATAGGCTTGCCTCATGCTCATATCTTATTTTGGTTGAAAAGACCGTATAAATGTTATTCATCGACAGATATTGATTCAATTATTTCAGCAGAACTACCGGATAAAAATGCTCAACCAGATCTTTTTGAAATGGTTAGACAATTTATGATTCATGGTCCTTGCGGACAATTGAATCCAAAATCTCCGTGTATGTGAGACGGATCATGTACAAAATCTTTTCCCAAACCATTCAAATCTGGTACTATGTTTCACGCAATCAAAGCTCCTGAATATAGAAGACGCGATGATGATTCAAAGTTTGTGGTCAAAAATGACATTCATATTGGTAATAATTTTGTCGTTCCATACAATCCAATTTTATTGTTGAGATATAATGCTCACATAAATGTTGAATCGTGCTCTCAGTTAATGTTGATAAAATATTTATTTAAGTATATTAATAAAGGTCCTGATAGAGCTCGAGTGGCGGTTGCTGACAATGTAAATGATGAAATCAAAAATTATTTGAATTGTCGATATTTAACTCCGCACGAATCTGTTTGGCGCTTATTTGAATTTTCAATTCATAACAGATTCCCTGCAGTACAATATCTAAAAATTCATTTGCCTGGTCAGCAAAGTGTATGTTTCAATGAAGGTCAGTCTCTTGATCAAGTTGTAGATAATCCAAATCATGGTCATACAATGCTGACTGCTTGGTTTGATGCAAATACTATTGATAAAAAAGCATGTAAATTGACATATGCAAAATTTCCATCTAAATATGTTTGGGATACAAAAACAAAAGCATGGATTCGAAGGAAATTTTTGGGCTCTATTGGTAGAATCGCACATGTGCCGCCACTCGCAGGCGAATTATATTACTTACGAATGTTGTTGAATATACAAAAAGGATGTCGCGATTTTACTTCTATTAGGACAGTCCATGGAATTATGTACCCAAATTTTCAAGAAGCATGCCGGGCTTTGGGTTTATTGGATGACGACAAAGAATGGATGGAGGCAATGATTGAATCATCATTTACAGGAACCTCTTATCAAATTAGACAATTATTTGTTACCATTATTCTTTTTTGTAATGTTTCTGACCCACGATCTTTGTTTGATGCACATTGGAAAAACATGTCTGATGATGTTGTATACAAAATGCAAAAGGAATTTAGCATGACCAATCTTACTCTGTCTGACAATGATTTGAAGAACAGTGTTTTGCACGAACTCGAAAATTTATTGAGCATGTCTGGAAGTTCATTAAAAAATCACAATTTGCCGATGCCAAGATTGCGACAACTACAAGAGTTTAACAACAAATTAATAAGAGAGGAGTTGGATTTTGATTGTGAAGTGCTCAAATACACACATTCAGAGTTGGTTGCAAAATTAAATTCATGCCAAAAAATGATATATGATCAAGTGATTGAAGCTGTGGAATCAAAAAATCATAAATCATTTTTTGTTTATGGTTGTGGAGGAACTGGAAAAACTTTTTTGTGGAATACAATTATTTCTAAACTAAGATCAGAAGGAAAGATTGTTTTAGCCGTTGCTTCTTCAGGTATTGCTTCTTTATTATTGCCAAAAGGTAGAACAGCTCATTCGCGTTTTATGATAAAATCGAATATGGACAAAGTGTTGGCATGTTCGATCAATATAAAGACCAATCTTGCCTATTTAATTGAGAAAGCAGAATTAATCATTTGGGATGAAGCTCCTATGTGCAATAAATGTTGCGTTGAATCTTTAGATAAGAACTTGCGTGATATTATGTCAGAAAATTCTGATGATCCAAAAAAAAATATACCATTTGGAGGCAAATCAATTTTATTTGGTGGTGATTTCAGACAAACTTTACCGGTTATACAAGGAGGAACCAAAGAACAGATCATTGAATCTACGTTAAATAATTCATATTTATGGCCTTCCTTAACAGTATTTCATTTAACAGAAAACATGCGCTTGACATCAGCTGATTTAACTATTGCTGAAATAAATGAAATCAAAGATTTTGCGGAATGGATATTACAAATAGGAGAAGGTAGATTACCATCACATTTTGTCACCAATGATCCTGATGCATCTTGGATTAAGATTCCCGATGATTTGCTCGCAGATTCAACTATTTCTCCAATAGAATCGATATTTATAGCTACTTATCCAAGTTTTAATGAAAAATACAGTGATACCAATTATTTGAGAGAGCGTGCTATTGTTACACCTAAGAATTTTATTGCTGACGAGATTAATAGATATGCAATTGATTTATTGCCAGGTGATAAAAGAACATATTTTAGCTCTGATTCTATTTCATTCAACTCAGAATCTTATGATAGTAACAGTCTTTTATACCCTGTAGAATTTTTAAATAAACTTGAATTCAGTGGCATGCCAACACATGAACTTATTTTGAAGATCGGAATGCCAATTATGTTATTAAGAAATTTGAATCAAATAAGAGGCCTATGCAATGGAACACGCTTAATTGTAACGAAAATGTTCGAAAAATTGATTGAAGCAAAAATATTAACAGGAACTCATATCGGAGAAAAAGTTTATATTCCTAGGATTGTTATGATTGCAAATGAAACAAAATGGCCATTTACTTTTAAGAGACGTCAATTTCCTGTCAGAGCGTGCTATGCAATGACAATTAATAAAAGCCAAGGTCAATCATTAAATCAAGTCGGCATATTTTTAACTGAGCCTGTTTTTAGTCATGGACAGTTATATGTTGCACTATCAAGAGTCACATCAAAAAATGGTCTTAAGATTATTATAAACAATGGTAATGACATACCCTATAATTATACAAAGAATATAGTTTACAAAGATGTTTTACGAAATATATAATAGGAATTTAAAATACTTTGCATATCTCTTTTTCTATACATAACATCATTTTTTTAATCTATCTTTTGCTATATATGCATACAATGTATTTGACACTTTGTATATATGGCTAATTTATAAGAAAATAAATTTGGCCATATCTAGGGATAGTTTGATACACACTTTTCATATTTTTATATTACAAAACTTAAGACATATTCAGAGCTTTATTTTCACTATTTAGTCCACGTTCTTCTCTGCCAGATCAACCACTACATTTGAATATATGGAAGAAAAAACCACCACGTTTTGGTTCTTATCCTTTTCAGAATACTTAGTTCATTCCAAATAACTCATTTCACAGTCCGGTTCGATCATACACTCACATCTTCAGTTCGTTCTGAACCAAGCCATCCTAGATCAATCAGTTCTGTTTCCAATCAAATCAATTGTAATGATTCATCTAGATTTTACAACTTGCGCTACACCAAATTCTAGATTAAAAGATCTTGAAAGCCCTCGATCAACTGATCGTGGAGGAACTGTTCACCCAATTCAATGATGGATGACATTACCTCTGATTATGTCACCTATGGTTCAAATAGAGGTGATGTGGCTGTGTATAAAAGGTAAGTTGCAAGAAAAAAGGTCATTTCTAATGTGCAATCAAGGACAGAAAAGATGTTCCCAGTGAAGGTCTCATATTTTTGCCTTTTTCCTGTTCATAGAGTAGATATATGTGAATGTTATTGATATGAAACTTCACGCATATCTATTGTTGCGATGGGTTAAATGGGTTAATTTCTGAGGTCAATATATTGAATGTCGATGCCCTTTGTTTGAAAACATAAGATTGTTGTTATGGTGATGCTCACCTGGATGTGAATATACTTAGTTATTTGTCATTGATTTGATTTTCATTTGATTTGAGGAGCTATTTTGTAGAAGCAGGATTTAATTGCATAGGTTTGTTCGATTTGATCTTGCACGGAGAACCATATCGCAGGTGATTTGATTTTATGTGGCTGTCTGTGTTCTTATGTGTGCTGTTTATTAATGAAATTGATGTTGCTTAAAGCTTGGTCAGTATTGACTATTGAATAGATTTTCTGTGCCATGAAATAAAGTACCAGAGATTTTGGGGTCTAAAAGCTTTTTTATGTGTGCACAATTTCACAGAAAATTAACATTAATTTTTAAGCTTCTCTTTTTTGTTTTCCTGGAGTTGGTTGCTCAAAACATACATAAATATTACTTTGCATTACTTATAGAAGAATGATGATTAAGTTCTCTGAGAAGGGTCTTCTTTTGCTGGTTTGGGTGATTTTTCAATCCTAGCCAAATGTGATTCCCATGCATGACTGTAATTGGAGATGGTGTAGACATGTAGTTATGATGTTTAGTTAGTTAGTTACGTACATTGTTCTGCACTTTGCATATTTCTTTCTATCATTATGGTTGTCTTCATAATCTCACATACTCATTCTTTTTCTTGCTGCGTTTCAATAAGATCCATTCCTGCTTATTTACATTTTTTTAATATAGATCTCAATTCTGTTTCTTATTTTGACAAAAATCCTAATATTGTTCCTGTATCGTGGATTCTTTTTGTATGTGTTTATTATTTTCCCTGTTGGCATTTTTCATGATTTTTCTCTTATTCCTAGCTAGATCAAAGATGACGAAGTTGAATAAGGACATTAAAACATTCACGATTGGCATGACTTTTCGGGCAAATGTTTCACTACAATGGAGACCGAGGCCATTTGAGAGTACGGAATATGAAAGCCTCCATTATTTCTTGGTGAATGAGGAGGTAAACTGATATCACTTTTTTGAGTTACAGGTTGGATAGTAGTATTTCTTAGTTTAAAGTTTAGATGATCTTATTCATTCTAATTACTTGTAGCACATTTTTTGTTTGTTAAAAATAGTGTATTTAGATATATATATTTTTATTGTGTCTGCTGGCATGAATTTTTTCATCTTTGATCTGTTTGTTTTCTTTATTTTCACACAAGTATTCAATTAGGGAGGTAAAGATCTACAATCTAAGTAACATGTGTAGCTTTTCTTTATTTTCTTTATTACATCTTTATTTAAAAATGTGCAACTTTTTCACTTTCTCACATCCATTTAGATGTTCATGTTCTTTGAATGTACAGTCTCCCACTTTTTAATGCCAGGACTTTATTTTTTGTGATGTACTGGGATGAAGGGCATTGAAGCTTTGTCGGTTATAAGTAGCTCTGAAGATAAGAAAAAAGAAATTCTTTGAAAACATGTTAATTAAAGGGTTTGAATTTGATCATTATCTAGCTTCAAAACTTTAATGGATATCATAAATTTGTGCTTTCTTTGTTTCAATTATTTACATAAAAGGGGATATCTTATGGACTAAATCCTTATCTTAAGAAGCTCATGCTGTTTGATCATTAAAGGGCATCATAAGCTCATACTGTTTGACCATATATCATGATTAACCATCAACTATTTATGCTTTAAATTGATATTTCATGTTGATACAAAAACTGTAGGTGCATCCAGCATAGTTCATACATGCTTTATCCTCAATCCACAAATGGAAATGACAGAACAATATCAATCTGAGTAAGTTTGAGGATATTAATCAGTTATTTAGATTGTGCAATAAAAGAGATCATTTTTGGAATTTATATTCTGCTATGTTCCCCTCATGTTAAAGATTTTGTCATGTAAGGTTCTCTAGGCAGGGGACATAGTAAGAATTTCTGGTCCATACTCCAACATGATGTTGTCAGGGGAAATCAACGAAGCAGACAAAAGAATTGTGGCTGAATTAAATATGCTGAATCCAGCTATGCACACGGTATATAACAATGTTGGTTATGTACTCAAAATTAGTAAAATGGCATAAACCCTAGGTCTTTAGATATGATTCTTCGTCTATAATTTCAGAACTATTTTGATTGTTTAGCTCTTCATGTTTGCAATTTCTTTTCATATACATATATGATTCTTAAGTATTTGAATATATGATTTATTTCAATTTAATTTCTATTACATACCAAGCCAATGTACTGTTCTGCAGTCATACAAATGTTTTTTGTGCAGAGAGGATGGTGGTGCCTATAATGAAGGAGGAAGAGGCTGAACACAGTTATTTCTCTTCTGCTCATGGTCAGCAGAAGCCAAAAAGAAGGTAACTTATATCATTTTATCTACACAAAGATGTTTTCATCTTCTCCATTTCAATCTAAATGTTGCTCACTTTAAGTCTTTGATGCATACATGTGATTATATATCATGCAGCTACAGAGTTTGCATGATTATTGGAGATGAATATGACCAAGCAAGCCTGCCTCTTATGGGAAATGCAGCAAAAGAGTTTTTTGGAGCAACCTGGGAAGAGCTATTGGACATGGCATTATACACTTTAGAGACAACCCTCCCAGTTGAGATTTATTCCAACGTTGGGCACAAAATCCTGTTGGAGATAAGGATTAACCAGCGAGGTGAACTCTTTTTGAGGAGTACCCAAAAAAATGAAGTTGTTGACATAGCAAGCAATGGAGATGCTCCTGCAAATGAAGAGCTTTCAAAAAAATTGCCATTGATGAGCCCAGCATGGAAACTCCCCAAAAAATGTCAATGCAAGGAAGCGTGGCAACAAGGGTGTCACAAAAAAATTGTTTCAGACGAAAATGGAAAAGAAGAGCAAGAGGTATGAATAGATTTGTAAAATAGATAATTGTGATGGATTACAAAAATTGTATTTGTATGTTTAATTGTCATGGATTACAAAGATTTGTAAAACAGATAATCTGAGTAATGGTTTCATTTATATGTTCAGGGATGAAGATGCTGGCAGTTAAGTGGAAAAAAAAAGCTGCAGCAAAACAATATGTACATTTGTCTATACTTTATTTGTCATTGTCTGCTTCAAAGATCTTCTATTTCAAAGATTTTGCCGTTGTGGCCATTGTCTGCCTCAAAGATCTTCTGTTTGTTTAATCAATCTGTTACATTTACAAGTGACTATCAGCAACGAGAATGAAAATGACGAGTTGTCTTTTGGTAACAAAAAAATGTATATTTTGCTGAATTTTTATACATGCTTGCAACTTCTAAGTAAATGTGCGATCAGAAATTATGGAATCAGCTAATGTTGTGATTAAGAGTCACTAATTGATCTGGGGGTTAGTTGTGTATTTTGATATGTAAAGAAGCTGTGATATGAAGTTCATGTGTGACATGAAGCTATGCTATGTGTATGTATTATGGTATGTAAAAAAACTCTAATGTGTAGTGTGGATCAGATGTAAAGAAATTCTGTGATATATGCTTTATGTGTAACTATTTGTAATGCTTTTTTCAACTCTTCATATTAAAGAAATTAATGTCCTGACATGAAGAACAAAAGATATAGGAAGTAGAATTTACAATTTACACTATAGCGATAGTTTATAATTTACAAGTCATTCGTGAACTTTACTTAATGTAATTGAACTCAGGTTCATTGAATTGCATGATAAATGTGTGTTGCATGAATAAGTTATTTTGTTAGTCACTCTCACTCTTAGCATGGAATACCGGATGTTTCTTTTTGAAGTTAACCACAAACAATTTTTCACATCATCTTCGTTCAACCGCGCCTCTGGCGCGGGCCTCCACCTAGTATATGAAATAGAGGAGGATATAAACAGAGGAGTAAGGCTTATATATTTCATCACAACACTTCGTTTTGCAACTTCCTCACTCTCTTTACTTCTCTACTTCTTCAGTTACTCTCACACTCCCATTACATATGCTTTGCTTACTAATTATAACCTAAGACCACCGACCTTACATGGTCAAGATTATTCTCCATTAGCAACACAATCAGTTAGATCGAGCTAGGACTCATGCTTATAGAATCGTCTACTAGAGGTTGCTATATACAGGATATATTTTAGAATAATTTGCCTTGTGTGAGCCTAGATTAATCTAAACAAATTTGAAATAGTTTGAAACTCTTCAAATGTGCATTGCCTTCTTCTAACAATCTACGTGCATTATATATACACTTGGCTACTTTTCGTAGATGAGAGCTGTTTCGCCAATGGATATCTAGACCAGGAAGTAAACTGGATTCCGGGAATGAAAGGTATCCGTTTGAGGGATCTGCCAACCTGTTTTCGAACCCCGAACCCGATGACCTCTTCTTTAACTTTTCCATGGAAGCACTGGATAGAGTGACTAAAGCTTCAGCAGTTATTCTCCAAACCTTTGATGCATTGGAACCTGACGTGTTGCATGCTCTCTTCTCTATGCCTCCACCGGTTTATGCAATCGGGCCATTCCAGTTACTATTCAATCGGATACCGCAACACCCTTTCAAATCCTTGGGATACAGTTTACGTAAGGAAGAGACAGAATGCCTTGAATGGCTGAATGGTAAGGCACCAAACTCAGTTGTGTATGTAAATTTCGGGAGTATAATTGTCATGACACCACAAAATCTTGTCGAGTTTGGTTGGGGTCTCGCAAATACCAAGCTTCCCTTCTTCTGGGTGATAAGACCTCATCTAGTCATTGGCGACTCGGCAATTTTGCCACATGAATTTTTGGAAGAGACGAAAGGAAGGAGTCTAATTGGGAGTTGGTGTCCACAAGAGAAGGTGCTTAACCATCCATCAGTTGGAGGATTTTTGACACATAGTGGATGGAATTCAACTATTGAGAGTTTGTCTGCAGGAGTACCTATGTTGTGTTGGCCAATCTTCGCCGACCAGCCGACGAACTGTTACTATACTTGCAACGATTGGGGCTGTGGCATGGAGATCGACAACAACGTCAAGAGAGACAATGCAGAAAAGCTTGTGAGGGAGTTAATGGAGGGAGACAAGGGTAAGAAAATGAAAGCAAAGGCCATGGAGTGGAAGAAACTTGGGGAAGAAGCTACATCTCCACTAGGTTCTTCATCCAAAAACTTAAAACAATTTAGTGAATCAGGTGCTATCGAGAAACAACTAGATAAGTATTCTTAAAAATTGCCATTGCATGGTGTCAAATAGACATCTACATGTGAATCTTTTATGATTCTTTTCCAATGAGTGTGATTCTTTTATGATGATGAATCAACCAATACATATTGTACTATTGCCTTATAAGTAAATGGTTTTTAGGTAAGTACATGACATTTTCTAGTATGGGCGCTCGTCAATGTAGTTGCCGGGAGGATAGTAGTTACAGATGACAAACATCCACCCATTTTTACACTTAGAACGAGCACAGCCTAGCTGAGTTGAATTGCGCCAAACCACCTGAGTATAATGCCCACAGACATCACCAACACATTTGTTAGAGACCGGATCATAGTTTGCCTTCTCAGTCACCCAAAATTTCACAGCTTGTGCACCAGTCATTACACCATGACCTTCAGCCAAATTCTCACCATATGGTCCTTCAGAATGTACCATTTCACAAGTCTCGATTTTCGAGTTAGCATAGTTTTTTGCATAGGCTGCTAATGTGTTGTTCCACACCATCGGACCAACATCAACCTCCGCTCGAGCTTTATTATGTTCACTAATGAAGCCGTGGTGGGGATTTTGAACTCTAGCTTGAGCTACATGAGATATTAAGATTACTGCAATGGAGCATATTCCCAGGAAAAAATTGCTAGAACTCATATTTTTCTCTCTGTGTAATGTTCTTCTCTTTGTGCAATGTGTAACAAGCCATAAGATTGTGTATATTTATAGAGACTGAACAACTGTTTTGTAACTAATAAGATGGTTAAAAAGCATTAATTTGTTACGACAAAAACCAATATCAAATATTGTTATCCTTGAATAAGGAAAATAAAACGGATCATATGCTATGAATAGAAGACTTTTGGAACTTTAGTTCACCCGCCCAATATTTTGTTGCTATAAATTAAATTGCCATCTCACTGATCTTAAGGGGTGTATTGTATTTAAATATTTTAGTGTCAATCAAATCGGTCTAAACTGTACCTGTATCTCCTCTTTTACTCTCCACATATCATGCATTTCCTTTCAAATTGAAAATGATCAACAAGAAAAGGTATCAACTCGCTTTGAATGGGCCCATTCTCAACTCATAAGTTAGGGTAGTCTTTATAAAATGGAACATGCCAGAAAAAAAAAAGATAAAAGGAAATTGTTCAAATTAGGATAACATGTGAGGGTTAATTCTACTACCAGAATTACTCACTTAATGACGAATATTAGTGGTCTAAAGGTTAAATTTTACCGTTTAATATATTACACGGCAAAAGTTTTATCGTTTAAATTCGTCGTATAAGTGTTTTCGTATATATAGGTTCTTATACGACGAAATCATCCATCTTTGTCGTTAACAAAACTCGTCGTATAACCTGTTAGACAATGAAAACATGTTAACTACAACGATGAAATTTTTTGCCGCATTAAGAAACTTAGATAACGAAGTCTCCACAAATTCGTTGTCTAGCTTTTAACCTTAAGAATACGAAACATCGAGTTTTGTCGTCTCACATGTAACATTTAGACGATGAAATTCACTATTTCGTCATCAAGATTGTTAACATAAGATGACGAATTTTCTTAAATCTGTCATCTAATCTTCAATATTAAGACAAGGAATTTTTGTGTTTCATCGGTAAGTTTTTTATTTTGTTAAAAAGAAATTAGAGCAAATTTCAGTCTACTTACCTATGGTTTGGTTCAAACATCAAATCACTACTTCATTTTTCAAATTTGATCATTTCACTACTTATTGTTTGATTCAAACATCATGTTACTATTTAACTTCTTGAAATTATTCATTTCACTACCTAAACTTGTCATTTTTTTATCATTGCAATATACTACCTGAATTTTTAATTTTAAATGTAACCCATAAAGTAAAAGAAGATTAAAAATGATTAAAAATGTTGAGTTCAAATAGTAAAATGATTATAATCTAAAAGTTATGGTAGTGCATGCAATGATTAAAAATAAAAAATCAGGTAGTAAACTGAAATTGATGACAAACTACAAGTAGTAAAATGATCATATTCAAAAGGTCGGTAGTGAAATGATGTTGATGGCAAATCACAAGTAGGTAAACTAGAATTTTTCCAAAAAAATAATATAAATACAAAATTCAATATAAATAAATAATTATTGAAAATATTTAATTTGTCCATAAAAGTACAACATCCAAAAAAACTAGGCTAATCTACAAATTGGAGTAGTGACGAGCCCACTCCCGCTACCTCCGTCATCGTCTCTCGGATGCCGAGACAGGACATTTGTACAACAATTTGGCTGTAGGCCCATCTATAACATCATGCACGCCAAGGCTTCGAACCGCTCTAAGTTCCTTCGTTCTCGCTCTTGAAGTCCACCAGAAACGATTTGAACTAGTAAATTTGGTCCATAAGCAAGAACCGGGAAAAAGAAGGACAATAAATATACTTTGTCATATTCATGACTTAATCAAATTAAGAGTGTTAAAAATTGTAAAGATGCTAATAAAATCACTAGCATAACTTCAACTAAGATCGTATGAAAATGATTCAAATTACATAATCTATCAGCAAAATCACAAAGTAAAAATATCTTGATTATGTAAAAGTACATTTCTTTCCGGGAGAATTCAACCTGTCGAAATAATGGGTCCAATATTGTTACCTAGTCTCCTTTTTTTATTTGTAAGAGTTAAGTTAGTTTAGCTCTTAAATCACTTCCGGTGATGATATACTTTGTCAACAAAAACAAAAGCTGATAAGTATAAAACCACCTACAAAGATATCTTTATTCTTATGCAAATGTATCAATATAGTAATCGGTCAATAGGGGTCATTACCCGCAGAAAATTGGTGAAACTAAATCTTAAAACACTAACTAGATGCAAAAATCAGCAAGTTGACAGTTTCAACTACTGGATAAAAACCAAACCACGAACCTAAGCTAAACTACTCTAAATGCTACAAAAATTTAATAAAAAATACTAGACTCAGTGTGGACCACCACAAAAAAATTGAGAGTATTCGAAGTTGATTTGATTGTCAAAATAATTCGGCTAAGAGACAGCTAATGCAGAAATTAAAGACTGGAAAATAAATGTGTCTATGAATGCAAAGAGTTTAAACTTTATGATGAATGAGTTAAGAGGAATGCAATCCAGCACCATCATTCCATCTTTCTAACACATACTTAACCTAATGTTCACATCCAATGAATGAAAGTTCCCAGGAAGAGTTGATCGTTACAACCACTTCCTATTATCTAATCCTTATGCTTATCCAAGTTTGTCATGGACCTCTCCTACATCTATCCCTCTATAAACCCATAGTCATAGACCTAAAGGCTTACAAAGAAGAAAGAATTAAGATCTAGAAAAGGTTTGGGAACCTACAAGGGTTCACTTGTACAATATCGGCATGTTCTACTAGACCTAGAGTTTCAATCACTCGACGAAAAAATCTATCCAGTGTATCACTATAGAGAATCTGGTAGAAGAAATTATCTTCAGTCGCCCATATTTCATGACAATAGAATTCTAGCATGCATACTAAGTTGTGCACCAAAGTAGACATACAAGAAATTCATCATTGAATCACATAGAGAAAGAAATCTCATTCAAAAGAATATATAAAATTAGGTTAAAGTTTATGCATTAAAAATAATTCATGTACAGGGTTTCAATGAAACGACACGAACCAAAATACCATGCTTAGCGTCTTGTAATCCGCATTACCACAGATTCGTTTAAATTAAGGATTTATTACCGACTTTTAAATCCATTGATATTTGGATTTAACTTCCTTCACAAGAGTTGTAGAAAATTTTATTTCAAGTTTGTGAAAATTTTCAGTGAATTTTTTGGATACCCAAGCTAATTTTTACGAATTTTTGAAGTTACGAGAAAAATAAAAAGGGAATTTATTTTCTGGCAATTTGATCTCAGCCATTGATTTCAGCTAAGATCAAATCTTAGCCATTGATTTGGTAAGGAGCTTAGAGGTATAAATAGAAATTCAGGCCAAAACCCTAGCCAATATGAAAGGACCCGACTCCGATTTAGTTGCCTAAACCGAAATCAAACCACTTCGAAAACACGACCTAAAAAAAAATTGTCAGAGTTTACTTTGAAATACGTGAACTATTCTTAGAACCTGCAAAGAAATAAACTTCGAATATTCCACAAAAACCAAACCGTGGGGCTCCGTTCCCCATCTGGATTTCTCAACAACATATTTATAATAATAAACTCAAAGGTTTACAAGAAATCTAGAACCATTTAGGAGTATACTCAACTGAAACACATTATAAGTACTCAGAGCAACGCCTATATACAACATTTACAACGAGTAGGTCAAACAAGAAACCTACAGAAACTGAGGAGTGATCCGAACTCTATGCCTCCACCAATGACGTGCAACACTGGAACCTAAACTGCAAACTGGGCAACGGAAACCGAAAAGTCCAGGGGAAAGGCAAATAAAATCGTAAGAATGAGTGGACGAAAATAAACATATGCCTGTCACCGTTTATATAATCATAAAATGATGCGAGTTCATAAGTACATAAAAGTCGCCACTCCGGCGGATTTCCCTGCCAGAGTAGCAAGTCAGGTGAATCTCTCAAACCCGATGGTGATAAACTAGGCGAATCTCTCAAGCCTAGTCGGCATATCAAGCGAATCTCTCAAGCCTGATAGATGGACTACTGGTGATCAGCCGCGTAATCAATGCATCGATGCTAAATAAATAAATGCTATCACCGATAAAATAAACAATACTTTTTGAACAATAAATAATCTGAACATTGTACTGGAAACAAATACTAAAATCAAGAACTCGCTACAACAGTGTAAATAAATGTCCACTCACAGAGCAAAGCTAGCCCTGAGGTCCGGCAGATGATCCCTGGCCAAACGCTCGATATCGATCACCTGAATAATAGGGATACGATCAATACATAAAAAATCACGACATACGGAACTAATACGTCGAGAACCCTGTATTCTCGGAAGACGTACCGCTCGAAATATCGACGAGAATTACAAAATTCACAAAATATACCCAATTAACCCTCGTCCCAAAATATAATACTCAAATTAACCCAAAAACCTCAAGACTTCGCTCGGGACGTGATTACGAGCAAAACGGTATAAAACTCCCCAAAATTCCAAAAAGTCAACCCTTCGCCGGAGCTCCGCCGTTGACCGCCGCCGCCAGTGGCGGCGCGGCGTCAACGGTGACCAATTCTGGCGAAAAATTCTAGAACTCATCTACTCCTCAAGCCCAACAACTTCCTCTTCTACCATAAAAGCCAATTCCAACCACACCGCCCAGAATTGAGCTCGAAAGTTACAAACTCCATGGATTCCGGCGAGATTTTGGCAAGTTCCAAACGGCGTCCAATTCCAAAGTACTTCCACCCAAAAGCATCTATAGGTTGAGAGGAGCAAAACTCCCAACCTCAACGCCCCCAAAATAGGCTGGAAACCACCACCCGAATCTGGCAAAATCTCAAAACTTCACCGAGTTCGTTCTCCCTCAAAACTCCATCAATTCTCACAAAATCAAGTTCAAAACCATAGGAAATAACGAGAAGATTCTAAACATACCAAGATTGTGGCCGGAGGTGGCCAGAAACGCCGGGTCGGACGGCGACAGCCCGTGGGTCGCGGTGGAGCTTTGGTCAACGTTGGTCAACGGTCCAAAACTGGTCAAATGGCCCAAATGTGACTTTTCGAAAATTTTACGACTATTCCGATATTTATACGTTCGACCCGAGACGATCAACGGTCCAAAACGAATCGAAACAAAACGGATAAACACGACTAAATCCAACGACCGAAAATATTCATAATTTATTCCACGTAACTCGAAATAAGCCTCCGAAAACTTCCACGAGCTCGAAATCATGTACACTACAACTCTTGTGAAGGAACTTATCTCAAATTCTTGCCTGATTATTTAGTCATAAACAAATCTGTCATATCGACTAATTACGATAAACTGCGATTATTCGTGAATCTCGCAAATCAAGCCAATTAACATACCATTTCCGGTTCGGGTCGTTACACAATATTCTCCTTCGGGTTCAACCCGTTTCTCCGTGAGACCCGCGCAGCTATCTGACCCGACCTGATTATCCGACCCGCATGAATCTTTGTCTGCCGACCACCAATCTCAACATTCTAAGTATGAAATTGAGGCCATTTCTCTCTTTGTTATTGTGCTACGTATATTGGATTGTGTGATGTTGTTTTAGGTGTGCTTTGTCGCCACTGAGCAGTGTCATTGTACTCGATGGTGCTCTGGCGGTTCTTTGCTAGTGGGGTTAGGTGAAATCGACGGGGTTTTTGATTTAGAGTCGAACCCTATAGCCCCGAGATCCGTTGAGCATCATCACCGGCAAATCGAGCCAGAAATTTCATTGGAGGACGATGGCTTTCGATTTATTTTTTGGTGATTCTACGCTGAATTGTGGACAGGGTAGATAGGAAATTGATTGAGCGCGGCGAGAGGAAGATATTGGGGTATGTGGCGATGTTGTTGGTGGCGGTTCCTGACAAGGAGGTCGCCGTCTATGGTGGTAGTTTGGGCCTTGATGCCGCATAATTGTAGTTCGGCATAATTGAAGAATTTGTAATGCTCGTTAAGAGCTTTCCAGCAATAGGTTGGATGTCATCGCCGGAGACAAACGTCGGCCGTGGCGCGTGGCAGCCACACGCCGCTGTCCTCGGCCGAGCTCCGGCAAGGCAGAAAATTAGTTTTTCGAGAGGGGTTTTCTAGGGTTCTTTTTAGACCACTTGTGCATTTGTTTCATTGATATTGAGTGATTTCTTATTGGTCAGGAAACTACGACCAGGACTTCGATGAAGGGACTTCTGCCGGGCAGCAGGATTAGCCGTATTCACAATCATTATGCGAGCCTTTATGATTTGGTTATGATTAAGTTATTTCAGTTTCTCAGTTCCTTTAAATACGGAGGCTATATATGTATGTATTTTTCAGCTTTCGACCAAGTTAGAGGTTGTATTATAGTCATGTTATTTGTATCGATACATCGGTTACTCGGCTGATCCCCGAGTAGCTCCGGGTTGGATGACGATAAACTCTCCCCAGCACTTGATTATCTCTGGGCCACGAAAAATGCCTCAGATGATCATTGATTGTCCTTAGGCCATGACAGACTCCCCGGACAACTCATAGTGGCTAGAGGTCAAAGTACTCTAGTTATTGCCTCAATTTGTCTTTTATCGTCTTTGAGCTACGGTAAACTCCCCAAACGATATTTATTTATTCTTTACAAAATCACATAGTATTTTACATTAGTGGAAAAGCATGCTGAGATATTTTTACAGTTTTCTATTATCAACGGCTATTACTTTTGATCTACTCATTCTAACGTTTTTTCATATTTTCTATGCCGTTTCCTGGGCCTTTCAGTTTACGCTGCCCAGTTTGTAGTATTTGTTTAGAGGTTGCTGGTTCACGTTAGAGGATTAGAGATCGAGTCATCTTCCATAATTAGTAGGTTTCTAGTTTAGCCTACTAGGTGTATCATATGTAAATTAGAAGTTGCTCTGATTTCTATGTTTTGTTTCTGCTGTATGTAGTAAGTCATGATCAAGTACCTTTTTGAGTACTCTTTCAGTATTTGATGATTAGTTCTGATGTAGTAATTTTGGTTTATCAAGCGAAAACATTGTGTTGTATAATGTAAGTATTTTGAGAAATTCGGATGGGAATCAGCGTCCCATGGTTTTTTTTTTTTGGGTATTGTTTTTAGAAGTGTGATTCAAAGTGCAGGTTTTTGGGTTCATAGAATTTTAGAGAAAACTATGTCAAATTTTTGGTAGATTCCCATGTGTTATGGTATGTCGTTAAGGCCTAATCTCAGTTTAGCAACTAAATCAGGGTCGGATCCTTTCATTCAAGCAACCCTTTAACAAGGTATTTAGCTATTAAAATTCATAGTAAAAGAATCACAATAAAATATGAAATTGATACAAATAAGAAAGGATGAAGAAGAAGAAGGTGACGACAGCTTCGACGGGTGATAGGTGCATAAATATGCACCTAGATGCTATATATTGATGCCCATATATTTATTCTTTTGTTATTTATTCAGAAAATATATTTATATTTTATTATTTTATATATAAATGGAGATAAATGAAGAAAAGAAGAGAAATAAAGGATTTCTAGTGCAATATGGAGTTAAGAGGTTTGACTTGTCAAAAATGAGAGTCTAAAACCTAAGTAAAGAAAGATTAAAAGCTGAGACCAGAAAATTCCTGTGAAGATTCGCCAACTTCGACAAAACATTAAGAGCATCTCAGAATGAACCAGATAATGATCTTTATATGCATAGAAAGTCATGGGTGTCTAGTTTCCATAACTTCATCCAGATCATGAATATCACTTTTCTAGAGGAAATTATGGCCATTTTAGTATACGAATGTCAGTCTGCTTGAGAATCTGTCTTTGATGAGAAAGTTGTGTTTTGAGGCCCAAGTCACACCGAGAAGCCCAAATCTAAAGGGTCTAACGAAAATATACATTCAACACCTTAAAATTCTCTATTCTAGGGTTTTGTAAGGAGAATCAGATATTGAAGAGCACACAATTCAGGATACAACAAGGAGCTGCAGACTAGATTCTTCTTCTGCTCTTCTCTTTTATTGGATTATTGTAGTGTAGCTTACTTATCTATGAGTAGCTAAACACTTAGTTAAGGGGCTGTTTTGAAGCCTCGTACATGAAGTTACATGATACATACTCGTTAATCTAATTTTGCATATTGATTGAATGAAGTTTTCTTATATTGCTTTATCATTGATGATTTCTTTACATGTTACTAACAGGTGAAAAATCTTAGTATGCATGTCTAGGAGTTTATTCTAGGAGAGTTAAGATAGAGGTACATCATACCCTCCTTGATCTCTCCATGATAGGAACCAATGAAGGTGAGAAACCGTTGGACGTAAGAAACCCTAGGTCTAACAAGTTATGCTCGTGGCCAACTTATGAACCCTTGTAGATTCTCAAACACTCTTAGAACATAATGACTTTGGTTGAATTTATGAGGACTCACCATAGTATCAAATTTACCAACTAGAGATCACATTAAGGCGGATGACCATTCCACTTAGTATGCTCGGTAAGAGATGTGTAGATACGATTGGTATGTCCGGCTTGACTGGCTCAATTGTAAAAACTTTCATTCATTAAATTACATATTAGGTTAAGTATGTTTCATATAGATTGAATGACGGTGGTGGATAGCACTCCCCATTAACTTGTTCTCCATATTTGGTTCACATAATTACTTTTAGGCATTTATTTTTCTGCAATTAGCTGTAGTCGGCAATTGATTTCGCCAACCAAATCATATCGAAACCCAACCAAATTTTGTGTGATAGTCTGTCACTGAGTCTAGTTTATTTACTATAAACTTCGTGACATTTAGAGAATCCTAGGTTAGGTTCATAATTACATCTTTATTCTATGGTCGAGTCTGCCAGATTGCTAATTTTCGCGTATAATTATGGTTTAAGACTTTAGTTTCACCAGTCCTCTGCGGGTAATGATCCCTACTTCCAGTATATGATATTGTAATCTTTAGGACGTATAGTAGGTATTATCTCTGCAAAGAGATATATCTTTGATATGTAATTTTCTGCCTATCAACGAGTCGAAGAAGATCTTCGACGGGTCGAACTGAGACGGGCTGACTTCTCTTCATGGCTGCTCTCCCTCTTGCTCGAGTTTGTGCTTCCAAATTTTTTGATTAACCTTTCCCTCCTTATTGGTTCTGGCTTCTTTATTGCACATAACTCCCTCTTTTCTTCTTATTGCACTAGGAATCCCTCTTTTGTCTCCATTTTCTTTATTTCTCCATAAAATATAAGAAAAAAATATATAATTAAATTAATAAATTAATAACAATAAACCAAGTATAAGATTTCAATTAAACACAATATAGACGCATAAATATGCGACTATCAAAATACCTCATACTTAGCTTTTACTAGTTCTCGAACAAAACACTAAATTAAGACTATGGAAAGACTCGACATAACACTAACTACATGACTCTAATGCCCTCAACATATTATCTCAGCAATCTTCCCACATATGTAACACTAATATTAGTATAAATCCACATTTATATTGCACAAAGTTTCAAAAGTTAATTCCAACGCATGACACACATGTAACATGTAAGATACAGACATGAAATGGGCGTCATGGGACAAGGTTGGCCAATAAAATTCACTTTCAAGCACTTTGAAAGCTATTTTCTTTCCTCCAAAGTGTCCACCACCTGTGTGTGAGTGACAAAAAGCTATAATATATTGAAATTTAGATTCGGGTACACACTTGCTGATGAAGGCATTTGTGCAATGTTTCCAAAGGTATGGTTCGTCTTATATATAATACTTGGCCTCTTTGACGAGTTTATCTTTCTAGGCTCTGGTGAAGTTGGTGGAATACACTTACTTACCTTGTAGTTAAAAATATTAGCATACCATGGTGCCACATCTTGAACAACAAGCTGCTAATTTGAAAAGCTATCTCTGAGAGCCACATCTCTGGTGGCTCCTCTTCCGCATTAGAACCATGAGTGAGTCTACTCAAGTGATTCCCCACCACATTCTCAAAATCTTTCTTGTCATTGATTTCAATGTCGATGTGACAACCCGAACCAAAATCTACATATTAATCAGCACGAAATTGAATTATCGCAGATTAGTCGCGTAATTGGGTTTGTTAACGACAATTTCACCATGCGAGAATTTGTGTTGACTTCCTTCACGAGAATTGTAGAGAATTTAATTTCGAGATCATGAGTATTTTTGGGAAATTTTTTGGATAAGCGAGCAATTATTTAACGAGTTTTGAAGTCGGTTGGTGAATATATAAAAGTGTTATTTTTATTGTTGATTTAATCGTGGCCGTCCGATCTTGATCAGATTGAACCGTAGCCGTTGATTTAGGCAGTATGTGTACGGGTATATATACGGTATAAATGCGAGACAATATGGGAAACTTTTCATTTTGGGATTTCTGGGTTTGACTGAGTTGACCACGGGTCAAACCGACCCGTTTTTCTTCGAATTTTCTCGCCGGCGGTGTGTCTTTTTCCGGCCACTTTTGGCCATGAATCCTTGATGAAGGTTGTTGGGCTTGATCTCTTCTTCAATTTGGTAGGTGGATCACCAAGATTAGTGGCCAGAGGAGGAAGAACCGACGCGATGAAAAATGGCCGGCAACGATGGTATTTCGGCGGAGTTGATGGCGGCGATACTGGCGGCGATGGAGGTCGAAATGTTGGGGGTTTTGTAGCCCTTGGAATGATGAGTTGAACCCATGTGGTCTTGGCCCTTGCCGTGGTCGGTGGTGGCGGATTGGAGGAAATGATTCCAGCGAGATTTTTGAATTTCACGGTGAGTTTTGGACGTTTTCCGGTTAAAATTGAGCTTAGTTTTGAACTGGAAAATTGTTGTAAATGTTGAGATCTTCAAAATGATGTATAGGTTGAAGATTTTTGGGCTGGTGGAATTCCAGCAGCCGGCGGCGGCGACGGCCCCAAGCGCTGCCATCCGCGGCGGATCTCTGGCGATGTAGAATTTTCGATGAAGTTTTATATTGTTTCGCTCGTTTTCGCGTGCGGAACACAATGGTGAAGTTTATATTCAGATTTTAGTTTGTTCAATTTGGGCGAGTATTTAATCAGACAATTATCAGTTTAATTCACAACAATATTAAAGGACGCTTTGAAGATCAGTTTAATTGCGCGTCGTTTGATATTTGAGATTTGGTTGCGACTCTTTAAAGTGTGGGATTACAGGGAATTGAATTCATAATTTGGTTGAGTCAGTAATTAAACAGAAAATACATTGTTCGAGTTTGAGAGATTCTCGATGTTATTACTCACCAGATTATAATCTTAGCTATGCAGTATGAACCCCGATGATCAGATATTAATTTTAATCGTGGTTTCAGGATTATGAGTTATCGGGTGTAACAGATGAATAATTGTTCTGATCGACAGGATTTCAGCTTTATGTTTAGCCCGGCAACCTGTGAGTGGACATTTTATTTTCACCATTGACCTGCGAGTCTTGATTTATGCATTTGTGATTGCATTTTACGAGTATGCATTTACGATTATGCATGTGCATGGAAAAAAATATGATTTGTTTTACACAGAGTACAGTCTCAGTGATACTAATGGCATCGATTCATTGGCATGCTTGGCTGATCCCCGAGATGCTCCGCGGGGGGGGGGGGGGGGGGGGGGGGGGGGGAGACAGATATCCTGACTTGAGGTCTTTCTGACTATTTAATCACGTGTGGGTCTGGGATCCCGCGATTTAGAATGTACTGTTGCGGATGTGTCCGAAAGGGACCCCGCGGTTTTAAACTCGCATCATGTTTATTTTCAGACTTACATTATTTTTATGCAGATTATATATGGAAGGCATATTATTTACAGTTTCAGTTAAAAATGAATTATTATTTTTGTTTACTCACTCTAACAGTTTTTATGATTTTATGTACCTTTTTCCTGGACTTTTCGGTTTTCTTTGCCCAGATTGCAGTGTGTATCATGCGAGTGTTGGATGTCATCGAGGGCGTCGAGTCCACCAGTTAATTCGTTCAGCAGTAGTTTCCAGCTCACTGTCAGTATGTCTTTTTTGTTATTGAAGTCACATGGGATACTAGTTTTGTAGTATCGTCGTAGTGAGAGTTTTGTGAATAGGTTGTCACTCGTACAGTTGTCGAGTTGAGTTTCTTTGTTTATGAATCATTGTATTTACAGGAGTTATGTTTTCGAATTCTGAATAATGTATCAGTTTTGATTTCCGTTTTATGTTGAGAAATCCGGATGGACATCGGTGGTCCACGGTATTGTTTGTGGGTTTATCTGCGGAGTGTCAATTTTCCTTGCAGGTTTTTGGTTGTCTCTTTTATAAAGGAAATTATGTCAAAATTTTCACAGAAACTAGTAGATTAGGGTCAGTCGTTAGAGCTTGATTCTAGATTACTAGTTAATCTAGGCTCCTCTCAGTCGAACTCTTATAGCAAGAGTATCTATCGAATCAACTTGGGCTTGGCATCCTGTTTAGTCATCAAATATCTCAAAGCAGCATGGTCAGAGTATATAATAACTTAAGTTCCTAACAAGTATGATCTAAACTTTCCAAGAGCAAAAACAACTGCTAAGAGCTCCTTCTAAGTAGTTGAATAGTTCAATTGTACATCATTCAAAGTCCTAGAGGCATAATAAATGACATAAGAAAGTCTCTCTGGATGTTGACCAAGAATAACGCCAACAACATAGTCCGAAGCATCGCACATGAGCTTAAATGGAAGATTCCAATCTGATGTTTTGATGAGAGCTGTAGTCAACAACTTCTTGAGCTTGGTGAAAGCTTGTAGATATTCTTCAGTGAAGTTGAAGGCTACATCCTTCTAGAGTAATACACATAATGGCCTGGCTATCTTGGAGAAATCCTTGATAAACCTGTGATAAAACCCTGCATATTCAAGAAAAGATCTCACCTCCTTCACAATTGAAGGAGGTGGTAAAGTACGCACAATATCCACTTTAGATTTGTCTACCTCTATTCCCTTAGCAGATATAACATACCCTAAAACTATACCATGTTCCACCATAAAGTGACATTATTCCCAGTTAAACACAAGGCTGGTTTTCACACAACGTTCTAACACCATGGATAAATGATGTAGACACATGTCAAAAGAATCACCAAATACCGAAAAATCATCCATAAATACTTTAAGGATTTTTTTGACCATGTCTGAAAAGATACTCATCATGAATCTTTGAAATGTTGTAGACGCATTGCATAAGCCAAAGGGCATCATCCGGTAAGCAAAAGTACCATATGGGCTTGTGAAGGTGGTCTTCTCCTGGTCATCCTTGTGTATGGCTATCTAGTTGTACCCTAAATAACCATCCAAAAATAATATGCGTGACCTTCTAACCTTTCCAACATCTGATCAATGAATGTGAGTGGAAAGTGATCCTTGCGTGTTGTGACATTAATCTTGCGGTAATCAATGCACACTCTCCATAACGTTTGTGCATGTTGTTGCACTAACACATTCTCATCATTCTTAACCACTATAATGCCTGAACGTTTTGGAACTACCTGCACGTGACTAACCCATTTGTTGTCAGAAATAGCATAAATTATACTTGACAACTTCCATCATGGGAGGGTTGAGACGACGTTGAGCTTCTCTTGTTGGCTTAGCTCCCTACTCTAGATGTATCCTATGAGTACATAAAATATGATAAATTCCCTTGATATCTGCTACTGTCCATCCAATTGCTTGCTTGTACTCCCTTAAAACAATCAATAGCTTCTCCTCTTATAATTTTGAGAGCTTTGAAGAGATTATGACCGGTAAAGTTTCACCGTCACCAAGAAAAGCATACTTCAAATGCTCAGGGGGAGGTTTAAGCTCTAACTCAGGCGCTCTCTAAATATATGGAGCAAGAACATTAGTTGAAATTGGAAGAGGAATAGGTTTAGAAGGCTTACATTTCATACTTGGCAACGATTCGAATGCCCCTTCCATGGCATAATACTCTTCCTCCATCTCAAGATCTTTGGCTGAAGCTATCTCAAACATACACAGGCTTATACTCGTCCTTGGAAGTCTCTTCGACGGATCAAGAAATTGGCTCGACATGTCAAACAACACCTCTGGACCTACTTTCGATGTGTCGAGAAGGATCCTTGACAAGTCGAGATTTCTGGCCTAGAGCCTCCTTTTTGCCTTCCACTTTAATGACTTTTCTCAAGGGATCCTCCTCCAATGAATATTGAATGAACTCCTGCACAAAACTCTCAGACACATCAATAGAACAACAAGAGTACATACCATCACCATTAGGGTGTTTGAGGGATTCAAAAATGTTGAATTGGATCTTCTCTCCAGCTACTTCCATGCTAAGTGAACTTTCATAACAATCAATCTTGGTTTAAGTTGTTCTCAAGAATGGTCTACTAAAAATTAATAGTATTTCATAGGGCACATGTTCACCTCTCATCTCTAACACAAAGAAATCTACTGGAAAGATCAAGTCACCTACATGCACTAGCTCTTCTATACCTCTAGGGTAACAGTTAAATATATCAACAAGTTTAATGGTTATTCTAGTAGGTATAAGTTCTCCCATATTCATTCTATCATACATAGCATATGACGTCAAATTTATGGAAGCACCTAAATCAAGTAAACACCAGAAAACCTGTGATCACCAATAGTGCATGGAATAGTGAAACGTCCAAAACCACCTAGCTTTGGGGGGGGGGGGGGGGGGGGGGAGACAGATATCCTGACTTGAGGTCTTTCTGACTATTTAATCACGTGTGGGTCTGGGATCCCGCGATTTAGAATGTACTGTTGCGGATGTGTCCGAAAGGGACCCCGCGGTTTTAAACTCGCATCATGTTTATTTTCAGACTTACATTATTTTTATGCAGATTATATATGGAAGGCATATTATTTACAGTTTCAGTTAAAAATGAATTATTATTTTTGTTTACTCACTCTAACAGTTTTTATGATTTTATGTACCTTTTTCCTGGACTTTTCGGTTTTCTTTGCCCAGATTGCAGTGTGTATCATGCGAGTGTTGGATGTCATCGAGGGCGTCGAGTCCACCAGTTAATTCGTTCAGCAGTAGTTTCCAGCTCACTGTCAGTATGTCTTTTTTGTTATTGAAGTCACATGGGATACTAGTTTTGTAGTATCGTCGTAGTGAGAGTTTTGTGAATAGGTTGTCACTCGTACAGTTGTCGAGTTGAGTTTCTTTGTTTATGAATCATTGTATTTACAGGAGTTATGTTTTCGAATTCTGAATAATGTATCAGTTTTGATTTCCGTTTTATGTTGAGAAATCCGGATGGACATCGGTGGTCCACGGTATTGTTTGTGGGTTTATCTGCGGAGTGTCAATTTTCCTTGCAGGTTTTTGGTTGTCTCTTTTATAAAGGAAATTATGTCAAAATTTTCACAGAAACTAGTAGATTAGGGTCAGTCGTTAGAGCTTGATTCTAGATTACTAGTTAATCTAGGCTCCTCTCAGTCGAACTCTTATAGCAAGAGTATCTATCGAATCAACTTGGGCTTGGCATCCTGTTTAGTCATCAAATATCTCAAAGCAGCATGGTCAGAGTATATAATAACTTAAGTTCCTAACAAGTATGATCTAAACTTTCCAAGAGCAAAAACAACTGCTAAGAGCTCCTTCTAAGTAGTTGAATAGTTCAATTGTACATCATTCAAAGTCCTAGAGGCATAATAAATGACATAAGAAAGTCTCTCTGGATGTTGACCAAGAATAACGCCAACAACATAGTCCGAAGCATCGCACATGAGCTTAAATGGAAGATTCCAATCTGATGTTTTGATGAGAGCTGTAGTCAACAACTTCTTGAGCTTGGTGAAAGCTTGTAGATATTCTTCAGTGAAGTTGAAGGCTACATCCTTCTAGAGTAATACACATAATGGCCTGGCTATCTTGGAGAAATCCTTGATAAACCTGTGATAAAACCCTGCATATTCAAGAAAAGATCTCACCTCCTTCACAATTGAAGGAGGTGGTAAAGTACGCACAATATCCACTTTAGATTTGTCTACCTCTATTCCCTTAGCAGATATAACATACCCTAAAACTATACCATGTTCCACCATAAAGTGACATTATTCCCAGTTAAACACAAGGCTGGTTTTCACACAACGTTCTAACACCATGGATAAATGATGTAGACACATGTCAAAAGAATCACCAAATACCGAAAAATCATCCATAAATACTTTAAGGATTTTTTTGACCATGTCTGAAAAGATACTCATCATGAATCTTTGAAATGTTGTAGACGCATTGCATAAGCCAAAGGGCATCATCCGGTAAGCAAAAGTACCATATGGGCTTGTGAAGGTGGTCTTCTCCTGGTCATCCTTGTGTATGGCTATCTAGTTGTACCCTAAATAACCATCCAAAAATAATATGCGTGACCTTCTAACCTTTCCAACATCTGATCAATGAATGTGAGTGGAAAGTGATCCTTGCGTGTTGTGACATTAATCTTGCGGTAATCAATGCACACTCTCCATAACGTTTGTGCATGTTGTTGCACTAACACATTCTCATCATTCTTAACCACTATAATGCCTGAACGTTTTGGAACTACCTGCACGTGACTAACCCATTTGTTGTCAGAAATAGCATAAATTATACTTGACAACTTCCATCATGGGAGGGTTGAGACGACGTTGAGCTTCTCTTGTTGGCTTAGCTCCCTACTCTAGATGTATCCTATGAGTACATAAAATATGATAAATTCCCTTGATATCTGCTACTGTCCATCCAATTGCTTGCTTGTACTCCCTTAAAACAATCAATAGCTTCTCCTCTTATAATTTTGAGAGCTTTGAAGAGATTATGACCGGTAAAGTTTCACCGTCACCAAGAAAAGCATACTTCAAATGCTCAGGGGGAGGTTTAAGCTCTAACTCAGGCGCTCTCTAAATATATGGAGCAAGAACATTAGTTGAAATTGGAAGAGGAATAGGTTTAGAAGGCTTACATTTCATACTTGGCAACGATTCGAATGCCCCTTCCATGGCATAATACTCTTCCTCCATCTCAAGATCTTTGGCTGAAGCTATCTCAAACATACACAGGCTTATACTCGTCCTTGGAAGTCTCTTCGACGGATCAAGAAATTGGCTCGACATGTCAAACAACACCTCTGGACCTACTTTCGATGTGTCGAGAAGGATCCTTGACAAGTCGAGATTTCTGGCCTAGAGCCTCCTTTTTGCCTTCCACTTTAATGACTTTTCTCAAGGGATCCTCCTCCAATGAATATTGAATGAACTCCTGCACAAAACTCTCAGACACATCAATAGAACAACAAGAGTACATACCATCACCATTAGGGTGTTTGAGGGATTCAAAAATGTTGAATTGGATCTTCTCTCCAGCTACTTCCATGCTAAGTGAACTTTCATAACAATCAATCTTGGTTTAAGTTGTTCTCAAGAATGGTCTACTAAAAATTAATAGTATTTCATAGGGCACATGTTCACCTCTCATCTCTAACACAAAGAAATCTACTGGAAAGATCAAGTCACCTACATGCACTAGCTCTTCTATACCTCTAGGGTAACAGTTAAATATATCAACAAGTTTAATGGTTATTCTAGTAGGTATAAGTTCTCCCATATTCATTCTATCATACATAGCATATGACGTCAAATTTATGGAAGCACCTAAATCAAGTAAACACCAGAAAACCTGTGATCACCAATAGTGCATGGAATAGTGAAACGTCCAAAACCACCTAGCTTTGGTGGCAATTTCCTTTGAAGAACAGTGGACACCCTTTAAGTTAAGGCAACCATTTTGGTTCCTTTGAACTTTCTCTTTGTAGTGCACAAGTCCTTGAAGAATTTCGCATATTGCAGAATTTGCTTGATCACATCCAGCAATGGAATGTTCACCCCAACTTTCTTGAAGATATCTAGGATCTTCTTTTCCTTGTTATGTTTTGCCTGCTTCTTCAACCTGCTAGGAAAAGATACATTAGTGGTAATCAAAGGTAAGGTTGATCGACATATGGTTTTGGACTTGGCAGATTTTTTGTTCCAGATGCATTCTCGTCGTGTCGAGAATGTTCTTCGACATGTCGAGTTGGGGTCCCTGGACTGTCTTTTGACATGTCAAAATTTCCTTCGACATGTTGATCTGGGAGTCATGTAGATTTTTCTAATGGCTCATTAAGCACAAGTTGCTCTAATACAAGTTCCTCCCACTTTCTTCTTGGCTTTTTAATCTCTGGGACTTCACCTAACACCTTCCCATTCTTCAAAATCATAGCATGAGCTTCATATTGTCATTTAGGATTAGGAAGAGTATTGCTAGGAAGACCTTCTTGGTTAACTTGAGCAAGTGTTTGTTGAATTTGTCTCACTCTACGCTTTAGCAAGTCAATCGCTTTCCCTTGTTGCTGAGTTGTGGCCTTAATCTCTTGGCGAAAGGCGTTGCTTTCCTCTCGTTCCTTCTTGCTATCAAACATTATTTGTTGCATCATAGCTTTCAAAGTTGAAGTTCTTATTGATGTTTGAGCGAGAGCTTGTTGTTGTTGAGGTACACGCCTTTGGTCAAATTGTTGCCCATCCCTTGTAGGTTGTCTTTGCTAAAAGTCAGGTGGAGTAACTGGAGGATTGAGCACATTGTTGCTTCTATAGTTAAGGAGTGGATGACTTCTATTCCCACCAAATGTATTTGGCTGCCTTTGCATGAAACTCATATCCACTTCTTGGTTGTCTTCCTCCTCTACTCTGAACATTGGATAATCCTCTGCCAAATGATTATTAGCTAAACAAATAGTACATACTACCTAAGTTACAAAAATTGTTGTCTTCTTGCTAACCTTCAAAGCACTAACAATCAAAGCGATATCATTCTCCATGGAACTCAATCTCTTCTTCATAGCTCCATCAATTATGACTGTATTGAGAGATCTTCTACTAGAACTCATAGCTCTATCTCTAGACTAAAACTACTTTGAATTCTCTGATTGATTCTCCACAATTTCTTTAGCTTCAGTCCCAGTCATAATCCACCAATTCCCTCCAGAAGTTGAATCCAACTTTTGCATGTTAAATGAATCAAGTCCTTTATAGAAGTAATCCATTTGAGTGTTAAGATCAAACCTGTGATGAGGGCATTGTCGAAGTAAGCCCTTGAATTAACTTCATGCTTCATGTAGTTCATCTCCATCTTTTTGCCCGAATGTACTGATTTGCTTCTTTAACTTGGTGCGAGATGCAGAGTAGAATTCCTTCATGAATATAGCAACCATATTTTCCCATGTATCAATCGACTGAGAAGGCAATGAGTTGTACCATGACTTTACTTTCTCCTTTAAAGAGAATAAAAAGAGAATAAGATTGACAACATCTTCAGCTACATTTTGTGACTTCTGTATTCTGCACAATGCTACAAACTCATTGAGATGGTCTTGTGGGTCCTCAGAAGAAGTTCCTCTTAAGTGTGAAAAAATCGTGATGAGAGATGGGGGAATTACATAAGACCCCAAATTCTCTGGAAGCACAATTGGTGAGTCTACCACACTTGTCCCCAGAACAAAAGATTCATTGAGTTTTGGGTTATTGGCCATTGATGGTGGTGATGGTTGTGACATTGGAATAGATTACTCTAACTCAATATCAGAATGTATTTCTGGTGTAAGATAATCACCACCACTGTTGCTTGCTTGCATCAACTGTTGTCTCTGCTGTTTCCGGTTCTGCTTTGCTTAGTGCTCTATTTCTGGATCAAGTAGTAGTGGCTCAGAACTTGGAGTGTGTCTAGTGTGCATAAACAATGCTCCTACACACAAGTAGAGATGTAAGACTCAAAAGAAAAAGAAACAAAACAAAACTAAACTAAACTAAAAACAAAATATACTTTTAAGACATAGAATTAAACATTCCCCGGCGACTCGACACCAAAATTTGATAAGTGAAAAATCACCCACAAAAATATCCCTATTCTTATGAAAATGTATCAATATAGTAATCAGTAAATATGGGTCATTATTCACAGATGATTGGTGAAACTAAATCTTAAAACACTAACTAGATGCAAAAGTTAGCAAGCTGATAGTTTAGACCACTAAACACAAACCATATCACGAACCTAAGCTATACTACTCTAAATGCTAAGAAAATTTAACATAAAATACCAAACTCAGTGGCAGACTACCATTAAAAATTAAGGGTATTCGGAGTTGCTTTGGTGACCAAACTAATTTAGCCAAAAGACAGCTAATGTAGAAATTAAAGACTGGAAATTAAATATCCCTATGAATGCAAAGGGTTTAAACTATATGATGAACGAGTTAAGAGGAACGTAATCCACCACCATCATTATATCTTTCTAACACATACTTAACTTAATGTACATATCCAATGAATGAAAGTTCCAAAAAAGAGTTGATCATTACAACCACATCCTATTACCTAATCCTTATGTCTATGCAGGTTTGTCATGGACCTCTCCTACATCTATCCCTCTATAAACCCATAGTTATAGACCCCAAGGCTTACAAAGAAGAAAGAATTAAGATCTAGAAAAGGTTTGGGAACCTACAATGATTCACATGTACAATATGGGCGTGTCCTACTAGACCTAGAGTTTCAATCACCCAACGAAAAAATCTATTCAGTGTATCACTATAGAGAATCTGATGGAAGAAATTATCTTCAGTCACTCATATTTCATGACAATAGAATTTTAGCATGCATACTAAGTTGTGCACCAAAGTAGACATACAAGAAATTCATCATTGAATCACATAGAGAAAGAAGCCTCATTCAAAAGAATATGAAAAATTAGGTTAAAGTGTATGCACTAAAAATACTTCATGTACGAAGTTTCAAACAACCCCTTTTAGCAAGATATTTAGATACTAAAATTCATAGTAAAAGAATCAAAACAAAACATGAAATTGAGACAAACAAGAAAGGATGAAGAAGAAGAAGCTGACAACAGCTTCGACAAGTCGAACTGGGACGGGCTGACTTCACTAAGCCCCGTGCTTGTACAAGGCAATTCAATTGTCTCACCAACTGATTTTTTTTAAGTATACCTTTTGCTTTTAACACGGACGAAGGAGCTCAACAAATGTGACTGGGCTGCTCATGAGAAATTTTTTAAAACAAAAGCAAGACAATTGCATTGCCTTAGCGCAAGCTGTGGAGTAAGCAAGCTACCTTGATGAAATCAAATAAAAAAGAAGAATAATTCCCGGTGATAATGTTGTCATCAACGTATAAAAATAAAAAATTGTTGATTACCCTTTCCCAAATCCTAAAATGAGTTTATATACTCCTTGGTTTGATCTCTCATAATCCTTATTGGTTTCAGCTTCTTTATTTGCACATAACTCCTTCTTTTCTTCTTATTGCACTAAGAATCCCTCTTTGGTCTCATTTTTCTTTATTTCTCCACAAAACCTAATAAAAGAATAAATATAATTAAATTACTCAATTAATAACAATAAACTATGTATAGGAGTTCATTTAAATACAATATAGACGCATAAATATACGACTATCAAAAGCTAAGTACTATCCATATATAAATGGGATGTAAAGAAAGTTACATGGTTATTAGTCATATTTTGAATATGTTAAGCATATTAATGTCAAAACCAAAAAAACAAAAACAAGTCTCAGACTGAAAATCAAATTAACTATTCAAGTTGCCAACATACCAAATCATATTGAATGCCATAGGCCGACATAACAAATTGTTACCTGGTCTCCTTCTTTGATCTGCGAGAGTTAAGTCAATTTAGCTCTTAAATCACTTCAACTGATGATGTATTTTGTCAACAAAAATAAAAGTTAGGTATTATCCATATATAAATGGGATGTAAAGAAAGTTACATGGTTTATTAGTCATATTTTTAATATGTTAAGCATATTAATGTCAAAACCAAGAAACAAAAACAAGTCTAAGACTGGAAATCAAATTAACTATTCAAGCTGCAAACATACTAAATCTTATTAATTGCCATAGACTGACAGAACAAAGAACATTTGATCTTGATCAAATGCCAAATATTAAAAAATAAGAGAAAGAAAATAAAATTTGTTCAGAAAAATTAAAAGATAAAATAACTCACCCTGCAAAGTCTATCAACTCAAAAGTCAATGGGCGGTGTTTGATAATGGAGTGAGGCCAACCTCGGCCTACTGAGAGAGAGAGAGAGAGAGAGAGAGAGAGAGAGAGAGAGAGAGAGAGAGAGAGACTTGTTTGCACTAAGTTTCTCCTCGTGAGACAAATTTTTCAAAATTTCATACGTGTCACCCTGGGATTAGATAAAAAAAAATTCAATAGTCAACTAGCTTACAATAAGCTCAGGGCACCAAATTATCGTCATTGCTCAGATTTCTCAATCCTTCTCCAATGCCAATAACATCACCGCCACAGCCCAACTCCTTCCACCGAGCTCATCTGAGCATTGAAAACTCAGTGCTCCAATTCATCGAACATTAAAAAATTTAAGCTAACAGTGAAGTCATATGATTACCAAAACAACATTTAAGCCGCCAAAATCCAAGCTGCAACCGCCGTGCTTGTTCATCTCCACCATCACGTTGGTCTCCTCCAGCAGCCTGAGGCTCTCTTCGTACGTCTGGCTCAGAGTCCATAGTTGCACTTGTTCCACATATTAGAGAAGACGAAGCGAATAATTAGGGGAGAGAGAGAGAGAGATCAGATGGCTAGAGTTGGGTTTGGGTTTGTTTCTCTCGAGAATTTCACGGTGAATAATCGAAGATGTAGGAACCCAAAACTAGTGATAAAAGAAAGAAAGATATAGCTAGCTGTTTTCACTGGTAGAGAGTGACTGGAGAAGACGATGTCGACGACGGTCGATCTCTCTCTGGTTGCCTAGAGTAATTTTCGGGTGTCCAGAGCAAAGGCTGACGATTCGACCGGGTGAGAGAAAAGAGGAGATCGGAGGAGAGAGTGTGTGGTGGCGAAGGTTTCTGATGATAGAGCGTGATCGCTGGAGACGGAGACAGGCTGAGGATCTGGGCAAGGTAGTTATTTGGTGTCATGTACTTATCGTAAGCTCGGTTTTATTTTTAAGATCAACTACTGAGATTTAAATATTTTAGGGCGTGTGGAGAGATGTTGTGCAAACAAGTTGAACTCGAGAGAGTGATGTGTGACAAAGTGAGACATGGATTGGCTCAATCTATCAGAGGACCTATGAAAGACTTATGAAATATCTTGAAAAAATGTGAACACCCACGATGACTTTTTCATCTGGAATGATAATACATAATTCTTTGGTAATAGGAAGATAGTCACAAACAACAATAAATTAGAAGGTGTCATCCTATTTTTCTAGAAATTATCCCTAAAAAAACGTAATTTTTTTTAAAAAAAAAAGACAACCACAACAACAACGCTTGTTTCTGGAGATCTTTTGCATTACACAATACTTTTTTACAAACTTAATAACAACATTGAGACATTTTTGCCCTCATCAAATAGACATTTTTTAGATGTACTATCAATTTTACATGGTCAAAATATGTTGGACACGTACATATTCATCACATATTCATGTCACCTCTGTTTGATCCAGTAAATGTTTAGAGAACGCAATAGTGGATACAAGATGGCCTACAGCTAGGGTGAGAACGGACACCAGCTCTGCTCTCTTCATTGTTTGTATTGTGTAGTTCTTATTTGCTAATGCAGCTATATATATATATTTGAATATATATCTGAGTATGGACAATTCTTACCGTTGAATAAGTAATTTAATTGCATAATTCTGAGTTTCTTTTTTTTTTGAAAGGGAAATTCTGAGTTTCTTTCTGTCAACAATATTTGATTTCTGAATATTATTGTCTACTTGTTTCTTAATTTGTGAAACAAATTAATAGAGTATCATGCATATAGCTTTGAAAACAAGAAGTAAACATTGAACATTTCTTAATATGATCGCTTGAAAAGGATACTCAATTAATTCATTGAATTCAATGACATAAGAAGAAAGTGCAGATGAAGAAACTAGATATTGTTTTGGGAGATTTAAATAACACTCCCTGCCACATTTTTTTAGGAAATATAGTCCATCAACATATTCTTTAAAAGATTTAAGACAAATATTAATGATATATAATAACAATTAAAATATAATTGTATTATTAATTTCAAACTATTTACATACAACGCTACAATTAGACGTACAATTTGTAATATAAAATCAATATTTAATTCAAATTCTTATAATTAATTACGTTTTCCATGAAAAAAATATTATATCAATCAATAGTTACCGAGAATAAATTTCAAATTTCACATACCAAATCAAATTATAATAATAAGTTATAAACTATTTTATAAATTAGGTAAACTATTTTATAACTTAGGTAAATTATAGGTAATTCAAATGGAACTAGGTACATTGTACATAAGAAATACTTGTTAATTTATACTGGGTAATTAAATTACATGTAGGTAAATTAATGGTTAGCTATATGTACATATAGGTAGCTAGGTAAATTAATCCCATATAAGAAAAACAGATTGATAGGTAAATAAATCAAGCATGAAAAACGGAAAAAATTTCTCTAAAGTCGCACATAAAATACAGTTCAAGTGTTTCATCGATGAATTCATGAAAAAAGATACGAAATGTTTAAAAAAAAGTGCTTTAAAGTGAACAATTCCAGAAAAAAAATGGATAGTGATGAACTATGAAAAAAATGGATACTTAAATGCTAGTTCTAACTTCAAATAATCATGCCAACTATGAACCAACAGTGCTTCAATTTAAAGCAAATGAAGCAAACAAGTCGCTACTAAAACTCAACTCATTAAATAGAAAACAGGAAATAGAGAGAGGGACATAATGTTTTCTCTTTAGTAACTCAAACAGGTCTGCGAGGTTGATGATTCATAGTGATTAAATTTTTATATTCAGTCAAGGTTAGCAATTTATCAAATATTAGTTTATCAAGTTTTTATTATACAAAATATATGGCTGCTATGAGGGGGTGATTGACCAAGTGAATCTACATATCCATTACATTTACTATATATTCTATTTACAGGAAGAATAACTAGAATGATCACTGAACTTTGTCACGATCAATAATTTGATCATCGAACTTTAAAAAATATCAAAAAAGTCAAACTTTAACTTTTTTTATCAATTTAATTTACATGTCGATTGTGTTTTGATTCCCTGATTGTAGTTAAGGCAGTAAGATATTTATCTATTATTGGTGCTACTTTAAGGGATCTCTATTAAGATGTTGAAGAGTTTACTACCAGATTCTGAGTGCTTTTTTTTTCATCTTAGAAGAGAAGGCAACCATGATGCTCATAATATGGCAAAGTGGACTTTGCGTAATGCAAATACCCCTTCTCTACAAATATGTATATATATATACACACGAAGTTCATGTCTTTCATTATCAATACTGGCAAAGACATCTATTTCATCTCCTCTTAGGTTCTAATCATCGTGAAAAAAGACATCTATTTTGACAGTCTCCATATAATAAACAAATCAATCGATCACTACATACCCATTATTTAAGAAAAATCAAGCAATATCTATACTGAGCTCAAGTTCCAAGGTATTTAAGGATTATATGGTACATATCCATCAAGTGTTGCACCTCTTTATGCTCCCTTTTCACCATCTTCTCAGTCCACATGTTTTCCCTCATACTCATCCCACCATAATTCAGCATTTTCTTATTTGGCCTTATCCTCTTTACTTTTCTTACAAATATCTTTGAGAGAGATTGTCCATGAAGGTGAAGAAAACCGGTTTTGGGTTTTGGTATTCTAAGGTCTTTTGTTTTTTTATTTTTGAATTATGAAGATGAAGATGAAGAAAACGGGTTGGGTTTTGGTAGTCTAACGAGTTTTTTTAATTTATTTTCTAGGAGACGATGCCGATAATGGTATTTCATTGGTAAATGGGTAGATTACAATTTATAAGGTGAACATTGTCCCCCCTATATACTTCAATCTATTCATTGTCAACTGTGGAGACACAGTTGATGCCTACTCCAATAGTTACCATCAATCTCGATCTATATCCCAACGTTGATTCCTTTTATGAGCAGATGATACAGATTGCCACACCAATGTCAAATATGGTTACGGCGGAACATTCAAGTGGTTTAAGGTCGATAAAATCGGACACCCTAAACTGCTCAGATACTCATATCCACACAACGACCTAGCAAGTTAGAACCTGTTCCGCCAGCTTCTTGCTGAGGTATGGATATATCTGAATCTCAATGTCAAACATGTATTCATTGAGGAGAGAATGTGTTAAAGCAACAAACCTCTCATCATCTATGATGAAGAGGGAATCACTTCGTTTGAATCAACCGGACGTTCTTTGTGGATGATAACTGGTAAACATACTCAATATGATTTTAGTTTTTTAATTTATGAAACTATTAGTATTTAGATGATCCAGGATAGTTTATTGATAATTTGGTGACTTTTTATTGTGATTACTACAGACAATGAAGATGAGGACTCAATGAGGAGCACTGAGAACAATAATGCACAAATGGCATGAAATTTTGGTGAATGTGGACCTAGGGCGGGTTCGAAATTTGTTTTCAAATCTCTGCACGGCAAAAAAAAAAAACAAAAAATCTAGAACGATGATGTCACAATGCATGTGTATAATATTTAGAAAATAATTTTGTGTACAATATTTAAAAAATAGTTGTTGGGTCTATGCCAAAAAATGTGTTCGACATCCCTCGAGATTTTGTCATGTTGTAATTCTATCATTGTAGGAATTTTAAAATCCCCAAAACTTCACCAGAGTTGTCATGATTGCATGTCGCGAGAATGTAATATTATGGTTTTAGGAGAGATTTACATGTATAGTGAAATTATCTATACGATGTAATCAATGTACAAATGATTGTTAATGTTATTTCATATTGTCCCAGTAAAAGTTAACCGATCTTCTAAAATCAGGATGCTTGATCCGCATTGCTTTAGAAAAAGCAAGTAATATTATGGTCTGCATGTTTGTTATGCAGATACTCAATACATGATTTTGCATTGCATCTACAACATTTATATAAATTGTATTTGCAACAATTACCGCTATAATTGTAGTGTGGCTAAAACTCAGACACACCTGCAGGATAATAAGTTATAGTGATTACTTGTTTTTTATATACTAATCGAGGTTAATAATGTATCAAATATTAGTTTTTCAAGTTTTTACTATACAAATTGATTTGACCGCGATGGGGCGATTGATCCGGACCAAGTGAATCTACATATTAATTATATTTACTATGTATTCAATTTGCATAATATAAAATGAGACATCTACGCGTGAATATTTCACTGCAGAATCAACGAATACATATTGTACTATTGCTTTATAAGCAAATGGGTTTGAGGTAAGTACATAACATTTTCTAATATGAACGCTCATCAGCATAGTTGCGGGAGGATAGTAGTTACATATAACAAACATCCACCCATTTTTACACTTGGAACCAGCACAACCTAACTGAGTTGAATCACTCCAAACCACTTGAGTATAGTGCCCGCATTCTTCCTTAACACATGTGTTAGAGGCCGGGTCATAAAATTCCTTCTCAGTCACCCAAAATTTCACAGCTTCTGCACCAGTCATTTCACCATAATCTTCATCAGCCAAGTTCTCACCATATGGTCCTTCAGAATGTACCATTTCACATGTCCCGATTTTCGAATTAGCATAGTATTTGAAACTCTGGCCTGAGATACATGAGAGATTGATCACTACAATAGAGCATATATATGCTGAGAAAAAGATTTCTTGAGCCCCCTTTTTTTTTTCTCTTTGTGCAATGTATTACAAGCCATAAGATTGTGTTTTATTTATAGAGACAAAACAACCGTTTTGTAACTATAAAGGGTTAAAAAGCATTTTTTTTTTTTGAAGTGTAAAAAATCATTAATTAGTTACAATAGAACCAAACTATGAAGACTAAATGTTGATATCCTTTGGATAAGAAAAACAAAACGAATTTTATGCCTTGAAAAGGGGATTTTTGGATTTTTAGTTCACATCCATTGTATTTTGTTCCTACAAATTACAACCTCACCTAATTTTTGTGTCAACTTTATCAGCCTTCACCCTGGAACTCCTATTTCACTCTCCATCGTGCGTGTGAATCTTTTTTCTTTTAAATCGGACAATATCAAGTTAATCGACGGATCCTTAATCGATCATAAGAAAGTTAAAGCGGGGCCGCCACAAACTTATTGGTCCTTAATTATTAGTAAAGCATTGTTAAAGCATTCTTATTCGCACAAATACATTAGGGCCCGGGAGTCTCGATCTAGCAATAATCAGTAGTTTATAACCTCACTAGAAAGAGTTCCCCTCATCTAGCTCCAACCTCATGATACACAACAATTTTGGAAATAAAATTTCAAGGGCGGAACTTGCAAGCAACTTTTAATTCATCAGATGGTTTGTCTTTGTCACCAGCAAGTCCATTGTCCACCCATGAAGAGTAGCCCCCTTCCATGTTAATTACATGCTCGAAACCCTGCAAAGGATCATTTACATTTGTAACTGATTAGTACATATTATATGCTTGCATCAATTAGTGTTAATCGAATCCGATTATTCTTAATGAACCACGCACTCGAGGACATTACCTCATTAAGAAGATCAACACAAGCTTTTAGTGACCGGCCTCCGCTGTTGCAACCCTTCAATACAAAAATTGAAAACAATTCTAGATTGGATCAGAAATGAATACCTATAATCAAGGAGTATATATAGGATAGGAGAACAAAAACAGAACCATGCATGCATGCATGCATGCATGCATCAGTACGCAAGTTTTTACGGTTGACTAATTACCACGACCAAGTGCTCTTCTTTCTTCAGGATTGTGGAAATTTGGGTGAGAAACTCAGGATTTTTCACTTTACCTGCATATGGATGATATGGTTGGTTATTATACCACAAGAAAATTCACTCTGTGTCAAATTGAATTGCACATGCAGATCGAGAGGGTACGGGAGGATCGATCTGTTTGACAATCTTTTATATATACTAAACGTACGTACCGTCTTGTGTCTTGAACATGTAAGGAACATTAACAGCATTTTCAATGTGGCTCGTGTTGAATTCCTCATTCGTCCTATATACAGTACATATCGATGAGTTTGCTAGACTTATATGCAGTCGAATATGTTTAATTTGAGAAATTAATACCCACCTCACGTCCAAATACCCGTGACCGGTGCTGAGCAGACCTTTTGCAGTGATTACATCAACGCTCGTAACATCTTCAGCCCTACAGATCGATCGAGTTGACATTAGTCATGAGACCAGATCATATATCATCGTACGTAGTATATTCATATACAGTATCGGTAATTGATATAGATATGTACGTCAGTACGTGCTTGAATTGAAGTTACCGATCAGAAATTAAAAGAAGAACACAGATCGATCGATCGATCTCACCTTTTCATTTCCGCCATTGGTGTTCAACTGAGATGTCCAACCTTGATCTGGAGATTTAGTAGCTAGAACAACTTCGTTCACCACGGTCTGTAAATTGGTGCCTGCAGCCGGCCTTGGTTATGTTCTACTTATGCATATGGAAATTTGTATGAAGCCAATGAAAGTTTCATAGCCAAAAGTTGACTAACCTTACTTCATATTATAAAATTAATTCTCTCAATTATTGATGAATTTATTTAGTTCGAGGAATCTAGCTTATGTTGCACGTATGTTCATGATCATAATAAAACATGCAACTTGTTGCAGGTGTTGACATTAAATGGATGAATTTTAATTTGTACTATTAAGTTTATCTGTAGATATATGACCTGGTCGTGCTAGCTCTAATTTGGTCTAGAGACAAGCTTGAAGAAACTAGTTTCTGCTATCCAAAAACAATATTAGAAGAAGCACAAACTAGTGCATATATATGGCGTAAGCTGAGAATAGTATCGGTACAACAGGAGAGTTGAAGAGAAATTAATTAAGCATCGTAAAAGTATATGCTGTCTGACTTTGAGCCATAGAATAGTTCATGCTTTAAAGAATTTGCCAACGACTACAAGGAGATGAACACATCTTATGATTATATATACATGATGATAGTGGCTCGATCTCTTTGACCTAGCTTTAAGGATTACAAAATTAATTACAAGTTAATTAGTGTAAATTAATTGCAAAGCACTCATCCAGGTGACGCTTCATGGCCAGCATTAGCTATCATGCAAAAGAGAACTGCAAGCAATAACACAAAGCTAGCTAGCTAGTTTTCTTCTTTGACTTCCCCTTCAAATAGTAGTACGTACTACGTCGATCTACTCTTCGATCTTGTTGTGATTAGCAATAAGCAGCTACCTTATATATGTATGTAATCATATATTCATATAAAAAACTACGCACGCTAGCTGTATAGTCTTGAACTCTGGATGGGAGGAAGCAAAAGCTCGACGAGCTTCTTCCATGGCATCGACGCCATTGTTATGCGAAAGGTATTTTACAATCTGTCAATCTCTAACCATACCGGCCAACTCTTACGTACTACTAACTATTTCACATGGCTTGACAATTATCACGTACTAATGGCTAGAGTACGGAATTTCATGTATACAGGTTGGAGCCGAGTTCCTGGGGACTTTCATTCTCATATTTTGTGCAGCGGCAGGACCTATAGTGAACCAAAAATACGACGGCGTTGAAACACTCCTAGGCAACGCAGCCTGTTCGGGGCTAGCGGTGCTGGTGGTGGTTTTGTCCATCGGTCACGTCTCCGGAGCACATCTTAACCCATCCGTCACCATTGCATTTGCAGCGTTTCGACACTTCCCCTGGTCCCAAGTTCCTCTTTACATCATAGCGCAGCTCTCGGCGTCCATCTCTGCAAGCTTTGCTCTCAAGTTTGTTTTCGATCCTTTTATGAACGGTGGAGTTACGGTGCCATCTGTAAGCAATGGTCAAGCCTTTGCGCTCGAGTTCTTCGTCACTTTCGTTCTCATGTTCGTCATTACGGCCGTCGCCACTGATACCCGTGCGGTGTGTAATCTTTTGAGTACATGCAATCTTAATTAGTAGTGTTTATGGATGCATGTGTGTGTTGTGAGAGGTGATCAATAACTGTGCAGCTAATTCATTCCACAGGTAGGAGAAATGGCAGGTATAGCAATTGGAGGTGCAGTTTTGCTCGACATTCTTGTAGCAGGGTGAGTACTTCTATAGCTAACTTGGAAAATAAAATTTGCAAACAAGCATATCCATGGTGTTCCAGTTGAAATTGTATATGCACCTGGCAGGTCAACAACCGGCGCTTCCATGAATCCGGCCCGGACATTGGGTCCGGCAATTGCTGCAGGACATTATAAATCGCTTTGGATCTACTTCGTTGCACCCACACTCGGTGCACTAGCTGGTGCTGCTGCCTACACAGCCGTGAAGCTCCCAGAAATACCAGACAAACCACCAAACCAGGTTAAGACTGAAGCTTAGTGGTTGCATGATGACTTGCATCTCTTTTTTCTATTCTCTTGGTTCTCTTATCAGTAAACATTTATCTTTGCTGTGTTTTTGTAGATCCATGACGCCGCAATTATGTGAACGTAAAAGACTAGTAAAATCGGCATTTGATTTTGTATGGTTAATAATAGTCTGTACTAACTGAAAGACAGAGCTTTGCGCAATGTCACATTTACAATGTTTACTTCTCAAATGGTATGATTGCATGCATTATGCACAATGTAACTCAAATAATTGCAAAATAGGTTGAAACTGAAAGGGATTAGTGTTAGTCCAGCCAGTACGTTTCTTTTTTCTGACTCGGATTGATCAGCATATGTACTTCAAGATATGTTACTCTATACAACGAGGTCCTGCAAAAGTTTGAGAAACAATTAGGAACAAGTATAACATGAGATCCGAGTATAACAAGATATGTTCTGGTAACACAGTAATGAAATATTTTTTTCGACATTTTCTAGATTTAGTTTATTCCTTCTGACGAAATGGAACTCAGAAAATTGTTGTGAGACATTCAGATCACAACATGCAGTACTTGAACAATACAAGTATTGCAAGTTTTAGACAGAACTTGCCAGACTACACGGTGCACAATAAGACTCACGAATTGCAGTTAGTCAATGTGCTTACCGCAATCGAATAATGCAGGAGAGTTTATATCAAAAAAATTTGATAATTATTGCATGTCTCTTGAGATTGATGCTGAACATCTTGTTCCCCACGTCCATTCTCAGAATGGTTTAGCATATGCTCATATCAAGCGGTTACAGCTTGTGTCTAGAGTTTTGGTAATGCATACAAATTTATCGATCTCTACTAGAGGTTATGCAGTGTTACATGCAGCAATGCTTCTTCAATTTAGACCTGTTACTCGTCAATCATTCAGTGCGTACCAGTTGGTAACTGGATATGAGCCTGACATTTCACATTTACGCATTTTTTGTTGCGCGGTCTATGTGCTTATTGCGCCCCCATAGCGTACTAAGATGGGTCATCAACGAAGATTGGGCATTTATGTTGGTTTCAAATCACCCAACATAATCTGCTATCTTGAACATTTGACAGGAGATCTCTTTACTGCTAGATTTGCAGATTGTCAATATGATAAGACATATTTCTCGCCGTTAGGGGGAGATAGGAATAGTTCTATTCCAGTTCAACGTCAGGAATTGACGTAGTTTCATCCCACTGTGTCTCATTATGATCCACGCACATCTCAGAGTGAGAAAGAAGTGCATAGAATACTTGATCTTTAGCAAGTGGCAGACTCCATGCCTGATTCATTTGCTGATATCGCTAAAGTGACGAGATTGGATATACATGCTGCTAATGTTCCTGCAAGGTTGGAAATCCCGGTAAAGGAATTCGTTAATAGCAACACTGGGCAATGAGGCGTTCCTCCTGCTCATGTGGATGGTGTTGCTTCGGCCTCGGCTCCTACCAGAAAGAGGGGGAGACCAAGAAAATCCATAGATGAGCCGTCGGTTTAAAGGCAGGTCATCAAGGCACCAAAATATCCATTTATCATCAACATTATGAATCCTTCACATGAGATTATCTCTGATTATGGTTATGTCCTTGAATCACAATTGACATATCTGGGAGATGCTTCAAAACCTTTTGTGATATCAGAGAACTCAGAAATCTTACTTAGAAAAAATGATGCACACGTTCTTATGGATAGATCTTCCATGTTAGTTGATGATATGTTTGCTTATTCCGTCACTCTGGAGATCATTGACGACGATGAAGTGGAACCCCGCTCAGTTGATGAATGTCAACGTAGAGCAGATTAGCCGAAATGGAAGGAAGTAATCCAGGCTGAACTAGACTCTCTGAATAAAAGGCAAGTTTTCGGTCCGGTTGTGCTATGCCCACCGAATGTTAAGCCAGTTGGACATAATTGGGTCATTGTTTATAAGCGAAATGAGAAGAATGAGATTTTGCGTTATAAAGCTAGACTTGTAGCGCATGGTTTCTCTCAACGCCTTGGAATTGATTATGAGAAGACGTATTCTCCAATTATGGACATCATCATCTTTCGCTACCTGATAAACTTGGTAGTGTTCGAAAAGCTTAGTATGCAGCTGATGGATGTGGTTACTGTATATCTCTATGGGGATCTTGATTCAGAGAGTCAAATGACATTGCTGTACCCAAATCAAGTAACTCTAAACTACGAAGTGCTCATGTTATAAAGTTGAGACGTTCACTGTATGAATTGAAGCAATCCGGTAGGATATGGTATACACACCTTAGTGACTACTTGATTGGGAAGGGATATAAGAACAATGATTTATGCCCTTGTGTGTTCATTAAAAGAACAAGTTCAGGATTTTCTATAGTAGCTGTCTATGTTGATGATATGAATACCATCGGAACTCTTGAAGAGATCAATGAGACTGTTTACTACTTGAAATCTGAATTTGAGATGAAAGACCTAGGCAGAACTCGATTTTGTCTCGGATTAGAGCTAGAACATCGAGTTGGTGGAATTCTTATTCACCAGTCTGCTTATGTCCAAAAGATGCTCAGGCGATTCAATATGGACAAAGCATACTCTGTTAGCACATCAATGGTTGTTCGCAATCTGAACCCCAAGAAAGATCAGTTTCGTCCGTTAGATGATGATAAGGAGATCTTGGGAGCTGAAATTCCATATCTTAGTGCTATTGGAGCTTTGTTGTATTTAGCTCAGTGCACACGTCCAGATATTGCATTCTCAGTGAACTTGTTGGCAAGATTTAGCTCTGCAACAACACAACGTCATTGGAACGGAGTGAAACAACTCTTTAGATACTTGAAAGGTTCCATCGACATGAGTTTATTCTTCCCTTACAAAGAATACAGAGAAAAACATGAAATTCTCAGAAAAAAGAAAGTTGAAACAAATTCTGGGGATTTCGACCTGTCGAAACTTGCACCCCGGATCGACCAGAGTCATTCCCTCGACCCGTCGAGGGATTCTCTGAACCCGTCAAAAAATTATCTTGTTTCAAATAGTTTTCATGCTATCCCCTATTCCAAAACACCGGTTGATGTATTAGTTGGATTTGTTGATGCTTGGTATCTCTCTGACCCACACAAATGTCGTTCACAGACCAATTAAGTTTTCACTATGGGAAACACGTCGATTTCTTGGAGATCAACAAAGCAAACCCTTGTTGCTACATCCTCGAATCATTCTGATATAATTGTTTTGCATGAAATAATTAGAGAATGTGTTTAGCTTAGGTCAATTATAGGTCATATTCGAGGCTCTAGTGGATTGAAATCTACTGTTATTGATCCTACTTGCATCTTTGAGGATAATGCTCCATGCATTGAATAGATGAAGTTAGGTTTCATTAAGGGCGACAATACAAAACATATATCGCCGAAATTTTTCTTTAATCAGCAACAACAGCAGTTGTTGAATATTCATGTGAGCCAGAATGGTTCTGTTGATAATGCTGCGGACTTGTTTACCAAGTCACTTCCTAAATCTACTTTTGTGAAACATGTGAGAAGTAATGGTATGCGCAGGTTATCAAAACTCCTAGACTGAATTTACAGTCAGGGGGAGTTACATTTCTGTAGACATCAGGGAGAATTTACCTCACATGTAATAGTTTTAGTAGTTTATGCATTGTACGTTTTTTCCCTTAAACCAAGCTTTTGTTTTACCCATAAAGTTTTTGTTTGCTTGGTGAGGTTTTTAATGAGACAACAAGTCATGCATCATTCTTACAGCCATCGACACAGGGACGAGAGTTTAAGGAGATTTATTCTCCATTAATTCTGATGTGTGCCTTGTCCTAATTAGATATGGATATTGATTAAATAGATACAGAGAATCCCTGTTATATCGGGATAGTTATTATAACATATTGTATCAGCCTGTATTTAAGGCATTCTATCAATGAGAAGAGTAACTACTTTCTGTCTATTCTACTTTCTCCTGCAACATATATAACATAACAGACCATTCTTTCACAAGTTTGGAAGCAATTAATTTAAACAACTTCTATATTATCATAGAAAAACTTGTAACAAAAAATTGTGCAAAAATGAACAATTACTGGATGATCTGATCCCCCTTTCATTTTCCAGAGTTGTAAGTGCTCACAATTCACCATAAAATGCAAGCATTCAAATACACATGTTTTGACAAAATCCATCTAATATGAGTATGATGAATTAGGTTAGATGACTTAAATCAAACATATTACAAGTGCTTTTGTTCACCTTGGTTTCTTCAACACTTCAACAACTTTGGGACTTGGCATCTGTGTGAAAGCGATTTCACTTGATGCTCTGATGAGATGAAAGTTCCGTTATGGATTATGTTTAAACTTGGCAGGTCTTGGAAAGATAGTCGCATCCTTCGTAGACTCTCAACCCTGGTTGGCTCAGTTGATCCTCTTTAAAGCAAGCACATCGTGTGCTCATTTTCCCCGTCAAAGCAATTTCAAGTGGCCTTTGTACTAACCGTGGGACGCCCACATCACACCAAACCTAACGAAAATGATCAACATATCAGATAAAGCTCATTCAATACCAGATAAACCATGATCTGGACTCAAGGGGTTGATTCAGCTTGTTTTAGGCTAGGTTCTTATACTTCTGTAACACCTCAATCCACTAATAATTTCATAGTATGTCATATCTCAATTACTAATAACAGTACTATACACCATAGGTTCCTAACTTGCTATCGTTAGTAGCCTCAACAACAGCAACAGTTGATACGTGTAACTGTCACAAGATTACTCTGAGAACCAAAACATACCTCTCCGCCCTCGTCCTGACTCCACCTTGAATTGCAACTGGGCTGTTTAGCTTCTTCCTTCTCCTGTTTCTTCAATAGCTGTGCACCTCTCGCAGCCTTTGCTTCAACTCCCTTTAAGTATTTCATAGGATTTCCTTGGTGATCATAGTAACGACCTACTAGCTTACCAACAAATCTGACAATTAAGTCATAATTGTGAGTACCCAAGCATTTCACTCGGTCAGAAAAAAGTGAGTTAAGCGAAACTAGTATCTATCTCATAGAAAATGGAAGAAGCAATTGAGCAGGAAAAAGATGTGCACAAGTCAGTACTTTTTGTTGAATCTGATCACACAAAAAAAAATATGCACACCAATTGAAAACACTAATGATTCTGACACACATAAATTTAGATCAAGTAAAGCTTACACAACTCATAGAAGGCAAGTAGCATGGTAAACCTTCCGATTGTATAAAATGAAGAAACATATTTAAACTAGATTTTAGGTTGCCAACAGTTTGAGAAGTGGAAATAAGTTGGCTGGCTATTGTCAGTAAGCTGGAAGGACTCCTAACAATTTTAAAGGTATTATTCCAATATCCAACAGCACTGAAATAGTAAAAAGATATAGCTCACGTGTAACTTCTATTGTAGAAATCCCTCCATTCAACAATACTCTTCACCTGAAAATACAAAATATCTGAATCATTTTTGTGGCCCACATCAAACAGATATAATCAAACTCCCCAAAATCCTGCAGCTAACCAAAAAGTATCGTTTACATATTTGACTATCCTTATTATTGTATTAAAAATGTGAATACTGAGCAAAGTGTGTATAAATATGAAAGCTACATAAAGATGTCAAGTTGATGAAATTGAAATTGGCAATCAATAGCAAAGCAGGCCCCCAGGTGCTAATAATTTACAGCAGAAATTGGGTTAGAGCTAATTGAGTCTGGTGTGCTCCAATTCGGCATTACTCCATCATAAACTAGCTCCATAATCTAATTGAGCTAGAAGACATAGGTTGAGCATGGTAAAGCATCAGTGCATCAAAGCCGAGCTACCAATCCATGACTAAGAAGGCTCCAATTAGCCATATATAGTTATGTTTTTGTAGCCACAGTTTTAATTTTAGATAGTTAATTCTCAGTACAGAGTCCAGTGTGGCTTAAAATACGCAAGGTAAAGAGGATGAGTATTCAGGAAAGAGCACTAGTAACCTGTTGGCTGGATAAACCACTTAGCGAGTCAGTGAGTCCATCTCCTGCATAACCATTCAAAAAGTCAGATAGTATCTTAATATTAATCTAGCAACAAACAATCTAGTGTCAGAAGGTACTTTCCATTACCTAATAAAGCTAATTATCATTCATATCCAAAGGGAATGTCAATCATCATTCTTGTAGTAGTAAAATATAGAGGTGCACATGTTCTGAACTTCTGAATCAAGCCTTACTTTCCCAGTAGAGCTGATTAAAATTCAGCTTGACCACATTTACCAGGACAACCCTCAACATACTAAACCCAACTTCATTCACCAGTAAATTCCGAATAGCAACTCCAAAGTTCTAAAACCACATTAATAATAAAAATAAGCCTAGCACAGATCAATGCAAACTTGCATAGGAGACCAAACACACTCAATTTTAAACTTCCATCACCAATATAAAAAAAAGTATAAGCCCATTCTTACCTGTAAAATTTCCAGAAACGAATGCTCGCGAAGCGTCTCTTGATTGATTGGCATGGAAAAAAAACAATTGTGAATAAACACATCTAGACAGGTACAAAGGTGAAATGATATATTGTATACCAACTAGAAAATCAAATGTACTGATCAATCTCATACTTCAATATTTCCTGCATTAATTTGTAGTTAAACTTTTCTTGTGTACTGTGGTATGCTCCTTTGAGCATGTGTTCATGATCTTTACACAAATTTAGTTTTTCCCTAAAACAATATTGAAAGACTTGATATGAGCCTAATATTCAAGCTAGTAGAAGATCTTACTAAGATGTTTAAAAGAGGACACACCTTCCAGAAAAATGACTGTAACCTCCACCCTCACCATAATGAGACTTTCCTTTCGTCACATCGTATACCGATCTGATCAATAACATAGATTAATGATCAGTATGATTGTTTAAATTCAACTCGTCACCATTTCAACTACTGTTTATCTCAAAAACAATATCCACATCAAAGTAAGAGAAAGCAAAAAGGGCACCCCAGAATTCCTAAGAAGATTGGCAAACTTGGATCAGTCCCATTGTACAAAGCCAATTCCTCAACAGTGAACAATCTCTGTAATTATCAGCAACATTCAAACCCAATGCTCAGACTTTACAAAACCCAGTTTAAGTTTTTGAATTTAGATTCATAGACCAATTTCCAGAAGTTTTTGAAAACCCAATAAAAATTGAACCTTGGGTTTGCTTTAGCTTCCATAATAATGAAAAAAAGAGGCAAAAAGAAGTGAGCTTTCAGCTATCTAACCTGTTTTGAGAGTGGCTTATAGTAATAAGCGACGAGAGAGACCAAGGTGACGATTAAAGCAATGCCGAAAAATGGAGACGTTAATATAGTCTTTGCCGCCATCGGCCGGAGAGACTTCAAAACAGGTCTCTCTCCTTCGTCCGACTGCAACAGCTTTAGTAACTAGTAACCAAACAGCATCTTTACCACCTTTAAAAACTTAAAACAAGATGTAATAGCTGGACCAATTTCGAAATACACTAAACTTGAGGATCCAACTTAGATTTGAAGACTTCCCGGTCAAATGCATATGTCACAACTCTTGGTAATAGAGTAGCCATTGAGAAATTTATCTCATCCTTTGTTTTTTATATAGCTTAATTCAATTCTAACTTGATAATTTGTAACTCAAAACGAAAGTGTACTCCAAATTGTACCTGAAGTTAAGATTATATTAGTCTACAAACATACAGAAATCGGTTAACATACAAAAATCTAAGTCACTAAAATATGTCACGACTTAGTTTAGAAACTTTTTATTTTTACTAAAATATTTTTTTCTTATCTTTAAAAAAAATGATCATTAGCAAAAAACATAACTCACACAATATGTAACAATATTTTAAAAGACTTTCAAAGCTTTAAAAGCTTTATTTGCTACTATGAAAAAGAGAAACACAGTCATTGTTTTGGCTCTAATAATTTGCCCGAATGAACTGTGAATATCGCTGAATTGTTAGTTATTTTTTAGAAAGAAAGTTCAAAAATGATTGATGAAGAATGGAAGATGGCCCAAAAGTGTAAATACTTTGAAGATTAGGTGCCAAACCGCAATCAACCTGATCCCCTGGGCCGCTGGTACATCAGATCCCAGCTTCCAAGTTCCAATTCCAACTTCCGTGTTGGGTCTTCGTCCTCGCAGCCCCGAAATTCTCTCTCTCCTTTTTCATTCAATCACAAAACGAACAGCTCCAGGTCAGCTCCAATTTCCCAATTCCCTCGATTCATTCCCAATTCCCAATTCCCGAATCGCAGTTTCAAAGTTTCGTTTTTTATTTATTGTAAATTTTGTTAATCATGATCGGCAAAGATTCAAACTTTTACGCAGGTTTAGGTGAATTGAATAAAAAAATGGGGGTGAAACAAGCCTTGAAGAGCTTGGATGCGTTTCCTCGCGCCGAAGAGCATTTGTTGCAGAAGACTCAATCTGGCGCATTCGGTAAATTTTATGTTTATTATTTACTGTGTGATTGTAATTTGGATTGGAAAGTTATGTGCTTTTTTGTGTTGCTTGTGTAGTTTCTGTGATTGGTCTACTTATAATGGCGACATTGTTCATACACGAGATGAGATATTATCTTTCGTCATATACTGTCCATCAGGTGAGGAAGTTTAGAATGATTGGTCTACTTTGCGTGTAGTCAAACTAGAAATGTTGCAAGTGATTTGCAACAATGCAGATAGAATGATATGATTCTGTAAGATACTGTGGATATGAGATATGTAATTGGAAGAGATTATGTGATTGGCAGATGTCTGTAGACTTGAAGCGTGGAGAGACTCTTCCGATACACATAAATATGACATTTCCGTCTTTACCTTGTGATGGTTAGTATTTTCCCTTACTCTTGCTCTTCAAGTGAATAGTAGTTGTTATTCTTATCATGTGGAACTTTTGGTGATGAATGATTGCGTGTTATTATGTGTTGATAATGCTTTGTATCAACTTTTGGTTGCAGTCCTAAGTGTGGATGCGATTGATATGTCGGGCAAGCATGAAGTGGATCTTGACACAAATATATGGAAAGTAAGAAAGCCAGTTAACTTTTTTTGATTTCGTTTATAAAGTCATACGTCCTTTATGTCAAACCATTCTGAACTAAATGTGCCTACTCTGGTACTTGATTTTATCTGTTAAGTGACAGAGAATGCACCTCATGTTGTACAAATTGATACAAAAGAACAACCCAACAATCAAAGCTAACAAAGAATGCAAACACACAGTAGCTAGTATAACCCAGCAATCTATCAATCTCAAAACAGTATAAACCCAAGCATAAACAAGAAAGAAGAACACAAACCAAATTGTTTACCCACTTCAGCAATCAGCCTACATCTGGGGAGTAGATGGAACCACTCAAATCCACTACCAAAAGAGGTTTCTTTACAAGAGTTCTCTCACCAAAACCAACCGAACAACTTCTCTACTTGAGGTTACAACTCTGTCTATCTAAAACAACTCTTCCGAACCAACCAACTGCAATTGTGCAGTTTTTTAGACAGTTTTTCTAATCCCAAATTTATGCATGAGTAATTACTATTCTACCCTGTACAAATAACAAACTAACTACATACAAGCTGAACCAATTCCAGCAATCTCCACTTTGGTGAAACATGTGTGTTGTCCAACAACAGAGCTCACAAACAGCAGCACAACTATTACCAACTGCAGAACATAACCAGCAGCACAACTATTAACAACACATGAATTCTTGTTAACCAAAACCAACTGCAACTTTTCCATCTACTCAACTCCCAAATCAAACACACACAATATGAATGAAGTTCAAACAGTGATTGAACTTGGTTACAGTAACAACTTTGGTTAACATGTCAGCGGGATTATCTTCAGTACCGATTTTCTTCAGCACTATATCGCCCTTCTTCACTTCATGATGAATTCTGTGAAAACGAACATGAATGTGTTTTGTTCTAGCATGATACACTTGATATTTAGCCAAATGGAGGGCACTTTGGCTATCACAATTTACCTCCACCATTTTCTGAAGTATCCCCAACACATTTACCAATCCATGTAACCACTTTCTTTACAGCCTCTGCAGCAGCCATATACTCAACTTCCGTTGTAGACAGAGCTGGAGTTTCTTGCAAAACTGATCTCCAACATATAGGTGCTTGATAGTAAACAAATAATAGTTCTTGATCTCCCATCATCTAAATTTTCACCAAAATCAGAATCTACATATCCCACGGCAAAATTTCCAGCATCACATCTCTGGAAATGTAATCCAACATTTCTAGATTCATGTAAATATTTCAAAATTTACTTAGCTGCTTTCCAATTATCTAAACCTGGATTGTGCATATATCTACTAACGAGTCCTACGGCATGAGCAATATCCGGCCTTGAGCAAACCATAGCATACATCAAAGAACCCACTAGACTTGAATATGGAACATTGACCATTTGCTTCACATCTTCATTAGATTTAGGACATGAAAGAGCATTGAGTTTAAAATGAGAAGCTAAGGGAATACTTACAGACTTGGTGTCATCATTGATACCAAATTTCTGTAGCAACTTATCAAGGTATTGCTTATGAGTCAAGTACACAACTCCTTGATCTCTTTTTCTTGCAATTTCCATCCCTAGTATCTTCTTGGCTTCACCAAGATCTTTCATTTCAAACTGCTTCTTCATCTGAGCTTTCAACTTTTCAATTTTTTGCATATTTTTTGAAGCAATAAGCATATCATCAGCATACAATAACAAATATATGAAAGAACCATCATGCAACCTCTGAAAATATATACAATGATCATAACTGCTTCTTTTATACATCTGGCTTCTCATAAACTCATCAAATTTCAGATACCATGGTCTTGGTGATTGCTTCAACCCATACAACGATTTCTTCAACCTGCAAACAAATTCTTCTTTCCCTTTTACCTAATACCCATCGGGTTGAGACATAAATCTCATCATTCAAATCACCATGGAGAAACGCTGTTTTCACATCTAACTGTACTAACTCAAGATCAAATTGAGCAACCATAGCCAACATAATACGAACTGAACAATGCTTTACCACCAAAGAGAAAATCTCATTATAATCAGTACCTTCCTTTTGTGCATAGCCCTTAGCAACTAATCTTGCTTTAAATCTCACACCACCTTGTTCAGAAAAGTCTTCCATCTTTGTGTATATCTATTTGCAACTGATAGCTCTTTTCCCCTCGGGTAGCTTTATCAAATCTCATGTGTGATTCTTCAACAAGGATCTCATTTCATCATCCATAGCCATGCTCCAGCCCTCTTTTTTTGCACTGAAAATAGCTTCCCTGAAATCAGATGGTATGCCAACACTCATTGTATGAAAAGCAAATGCAATAAAATCCTTATGCCAATTTGGCTTTTGGCTTTGTCTCCCTTGTCTATTCACGGCTATAGACTCTCGAATTTCAGTTCCTCCAGTAGGAGTTTCTACACCAGTACCATCATTTTCTTCATTGTTATCAATCTCCTCAGCTCCAACTTGAATAGAGTCTGGAATAGCAGTAGAGATTTCAAGCTCCATCTTTTCAGCAACTTTTCCTTCCCTTGAAACTCCATCTTCACCACCATGCTAGCTTCATCGAAAGTTACATCCCTACTAATGACTAGCTTCTTCAATTCCGGATACCACAAACGGTAGCCCTTGACACCACTAACACCAACAAACAGAGTTTTCTTGGCTCTTGGGGCAAGCTTATTTTCTATAACATGAAAGCATACGGGGCATCCAAAATACGCAGATTTTCATAATCAAAGGCAGGCTTACCAATCCATACTTCATAAGGAGTTTTTCCATTGGTTGCAGCGGAAGGTAGTCGGTTGACAATATGACAAGCATAATTGATAGCTTCTGCCCAAAACTCTTTCCCCATCTTGAATTGAGCTAACATACATCTCACTTTCTCAAGTAAAGTTCGGTTCATCCTCTCTGCAACTCCGTTTTGTTATGGTCGTGCCACAGTGAAGTGTCTCTTTATGTTTTCATCTTTACAGAATCGCTCAAAGTCTTTGAATGTATATTCCCCACCATTATCTGATCTCAAAGTTTTAATCTTCTTTCCAGTTTCTGTCTCCACCATCTTCTTCCATGTAGTGAAATAACTTAGTGCTTCATCCTTATGCATCGTTGTATAAATCTATAGTCTGCTTGAATAATCATCAATAAATGACATACCAGTGCCGACCACTCTTAGATGCAGTCTTTGTTGGCCCCCAAACATCAGTATGCACATAATCAATGACTCCTCTTGTTTGATGAATTGCAGTACCAAAGCTCACTCTGGTTTGCTTCCCCAAAATGCAAAATTCACAAAAATTCAATTTTTCAGATTTCACACCTTTCAACAAGCCTTGCTTCATGAGTCCTTGCAAAGCCTTTTCGCCAGCGTGTCCGAGCCTCATGTGCCATAGTTTTGAATTATCACCATCATCAGCCACACAAGCAACTGTAGTTTTATCTACTACTATTTTACCTTCAAGGAAATACAGCTTCCATGCACGAGATGCCTTCATTACAACCATAGAACCTTTTGTCACTTTCATCATTCCATCTCCCAAATGAGCGTGGTAACCATTTTCTTCCAAAGTACCCATTGAAATTAAGTTCTTAGAGAGATTAGGAACATACCATACATTAGTTAAAGTTCTTATCACTCCATCACGAAACTTTATATTGATAGTTCCAATTCCCTTCTTTTCCAAACCATAATCATCACAGGTCAACACATCTCCACTTACACTGGTATCCAATGTAGAAAACCACTCTTCTAGGAGTTATGCTCAGTGCAAGCACTGTCCAAAATCCACTTCTCATCGTCATTTATAGGTGATACACAACACATAATCAACTTCCTTCTCATCATGTACTACATTAGCAGTGGAGCTTGAGGCTTTGTTTTGAAGCTTTGGACACTCCCTCTTCCAATGACCCCTATTATGACAGAAAGCACTTTCATCTCTTTCTAAGCTTTTTCTTTCCTTAGAAGAATTCCTTGAACCAGAGGGAACTCTACTCTTGCTTCTGTTTCTTCTTCTTTCACGAGATCTGCATCTTACATGTAGAGCTTTTGAAGTGGAAGAACTATCATGTTTATCCTTATGCCGAACCTCATAATTCATCAATACATTAGACACTTCATCAAATTTAAGTGTCTTTACCATATAGCAAAGTAGTAGTTAAATAATCATATGCATCAAGTAATGAATTTAACAACAATAAGGCTTTGTCTTCATTCTTGATGTCTTCATCCAGATTCAACAAATCAGCAATTAACTTGTTGAATGCATCAAGGTGTTGAATCATCTTCGTACCTTTGAACTGAAATCTGTACATCTTCTTCAAGTGCAAACGATTCTCTATGCTCTTCGTCATATACTTGTCCTCCAATTTTTGCCATAATACCTTCGCCAGCGTCTCTCGCATCACAGAATACTTTTGAGCTTTAGCAAGACAAACGAATCGACAAACACGCAACCCGATTCAATGTTTTCCATTCTTCCTCATCCATATCTTCAGGCATATCTTCCAGAGTCATATCCAAATCTTGTTGAGCCAAGACATCTCTAACTTCACACTGCCACATCCCGAAGTTATTGGTTACGTCGAACTTCTCCACTTCAAACTTTGCATTCTGCACCGTTGTTCTTGCAACTCGAGCACCACCTCCACCCCACCTCCACCGAATGGATTCACCTCGACATCTTGATTGACTTCCATTTGCCCCAACCGGATCAAAGCCGAAGCTCTGATACCAATTGTTGTACAAATTGATACAAAAGAACAACCCAACAATCAAAGCTAACAAAGAATGCAAACACACAGTAGCTAGTATAACCCAGCAGTCTATCAATATCAAAACAATATAAACTCAAGTATAAACAAGAAAGAAGAACACAAATCAAATTGTTTACCCAGTTCAGCAATCAGCCTACATCTGGGGAGTAGATGGAACCACTCAAATCCACTACCAAAAGAAGTTTCTTTACAAGAGCTCTCTCACCAAAACCAACAGAACAACTTCTCTACTTGAGGTTACAACTCTATCTTTCTAAAACAACTCTCCCGAACCAACCAACTGCCATTGTGCAGTTTTTAAACAGTTTATCTAATCCCAAATTTATACATGAGTAATTACTATTCTACCCTGTACAAATAACAAACTAACTACATACAAGTTGAACCAATTCCAGCACCTCACTGACAATTAAGTTGTCCAATTGTGAACTTCATATGTTACAACATGTCTATTTTGAGTAGAACCACTTTATCTGTTGAAGTCTAGACTCTGATTTCAATAAATTCCGCACCACTCCCCCTAATATTTGCATCTTCTTGTCTCGTCTCTCTTGCTTTGTCAAGCAATTGCTGATTGGAGAAGCAATTAGTGAATGACTAGTCGTTCCCCTTTGACCACAGGCAGCAATCATATAGCTCCTAGGTTTCTCTTTACTTTTGCTATAATATCCAGATGTTAGATACATGATTTCTGTGTGTGCTCCAGGGGATTTAATTTTTGAAACTTGAACTGTCTTAATCCTTCCTCTTGCGCATTGTTATTTTGCTAACCAGTTTAGAGTGACAACAGCTTCGCCTTAACAGTCACGGCCACATCATCGGCACTGAATATTTGAATGACCTTGTGGAAAAGGAACATTCTCACAAGCATGGTAATGCTCTTTTCCCCTCCTGAATCAAATCATGTTCTCCTCTTACATTCTCTTCACAATTTTTTTCTTGGTAATTTATGTTTGTCTCATATGTCTCTAGAAGGTCGTATGTAAGTTTTCTTTCTAGCTTTAGTTATGTCCACATCTGATAAAAAACCTTGACAGATGATCATAAGGAGCATACTGAGAACAAAGACCTGGAACATAATTTGCTTGGAGCATTTGATAAAGATGCAGAAGAGTTGATCAAAAGAGTAAAGAAAGCAATAGATGATGGAGAAGGATGCAGGGTATAACTATAGATATCACTGTTTGATTTGCTTGATAGTATCATGTTATAAATATGCTTAATATGATATTTTGGACTTGCAGATTTATGGTGTTTTAGATGTCCAAAGGGTTGCTGGAAACTTTCATATATCAGTTCATGGGTTGAACATTTTCGTTGCACAAATGGTTGGTTTCTTGGATGTTTGTCTCTCTCTTTCCATAATTCTTCATTCTCTATGTTGGGCTAGTATTATCTGATCTATAACATGCCCAGTTAAACTTAGAATCTTGTAATGTTTAAATCCTATTTGAAAACGAAAAGAAGATTACTTGTCAAACTTTTGTTCACACCTTTTCATATGGATTTTGAAGTTGCTGATTATTATGATCAAGGGGTGTTTTGTGCACGCCTACTAACTTTCTTTGAACTTGCTTAAGAGCTTTCTGGTGAACGTTACACTGACAGCTCCTATCTTATTGCTTTTGTGCAGATATTTGAAGGATCTAAAAATGTAAATGTGAGTCACTATATTCACGACTTGTCATTTGGTCCAAAATATCCCGGGATTCACAACCCACTGGACGGAACAGAGCGCATTTTACATGACACCAGTGGCACATTCAAGTATTATATTAAGGTTTGAACTATGGACTATATCTGAGAAATATAATAATATAATGGTTTGTGCCAGATTTAGATATCGGGAAATGCATGTTTCTTTGCAGAGAAGTGCATGAGTGTTCAAACATTTTGAGAGGATACTTTCAGAGATGCTCTTCATTTAAGAGGGTTTATTGAAAGATTGTTTGAAAATATCTTTTCTGGTGTGATGCAGATTGTTCCAACTGAATATAGGTATATCTCAAGGGAAGTATTGCCTACTAATCAATACTCTGTGACAGAATATTATTCCCCAATGAAACAGTATGATAGATCATGGCCAGGTTGGTTTCTCAGGAATTTATTTCATCACCTCTTAACATAGGTTGTTCAATTTTGTGATCTAACGTGATTATTCATATTCAGCTGTCTACTTCTTGTATGATCTTTCTCCAATCACTGTGACTATCAAAGAAGAACGACGCAAGTTTCTTCATTTTATCACTCGGCTTTCTGCCATATTGGGTGGTACCTTCGCTTTAACAGGTTTGTGTTTTGGTGTTTACATTAGGGTTGTGCCAATCACTGAAACTCCAATCTGTTTAATTCTACTGTATTGGTATTACTTTGTGTCAGGAATGCTGGACCGATGGATGTACAGGTTTGTTGAAGCATTGACTAAACCGACCGCTAGAAGTGTACTGCGATAAACTACAGAATCTACAATTACCATTTACTAAAGCCACCCGTCATAGGGATAGATGATGCTTGCAAGGTCATAAAGTTCTGCGGTTAACAAGTGACCTTGGATGTAAAATGCGGAGGCTAGAGCTGAATGAATTGCTCACACAACTTATTCTTGTTTGCTCCCCCAATAGTGATGACCAAAATGTCGATTTGCAGTCGTCTTTCGGAAATCTATTATTTAAATGGTTATAGGTCAGCTGGGGAAGCTCAAGGTTGTTGTAGCCTAATGGATTATTTAGACCCAATTTTGCTTAGTTTTCATTTAGGTGAAGTATGCGGAAATTTTGTTGAGATATGTTAATGAGCAATTCTAAGCCTCTCTTTTGTTCTGCTTTCTATGTCCCTGTAGAATCTGGCATTGTCGAATGCAGTGATAAAAGTCACAAAAGTTGACAAAACCATGAATATCATTTGCTGGTGAAGAATTTCAAAAAGAGTAAATGCGGCACGGAAAATGCAAGCAAATCATCTTGCAGAACTGTGGGGCTTTGCTATTGAATGATAGAGAAACAGCTCATTCACAGTAATCTAACAATCTTATGTTCCATAAACTCTCCTTGCACGTTTGTCTCAGTACATCTCATCAAGAATTCAAGATCAATACAACACCTACACATATGTACTATTCATGATACAGACCCACCGAATATGCACCAGTCTCATCTGACATCACAGAGTTTCACTCTGAACATGCCGTAAAAGTTTGAACTATCTCATGCTGATAGTCGTAAAGGGGCACTAATGTGAGGTTTTTGCTTCCTAAATACTAGCATCAACTCACTAGCTCCTTGACTCAGAAACAAGGCTTATAATTAGAACAATCTTCAAGTCAGCCCTCTCTTAGAGTGCTAATGTTGATTATTTACTTGCCAAACTTCCTGATGGAGTAAATCTTGTAACCTGTTTCAGCAGATCACAAGAAAAGAAGTAACCATTATTCAAAATTGAATAACTACATTGAAGAGTCAACTGACACTAGCCATCAAGGGAGGCAAGAAATAGAACAATCACATGTACGTACGGATTTTACATGGCTGGCAGATTTCATACATCCATAGCCAAACAATTCCATTATCATTAAGGTGTGCCTTGAACTTGAAATTACCTTTTGAAGATGACACTGCTCAATCTTTATGAACCAAGTATCGTGTCTACCCGTAAGGAACTATTCCTATTTGGATCTTCATTTAATTGTTGTTGCTGCTGCTCTTGCTGCTGTAACTGATTCGGAGAGTCTTCTCTTGATCGCTGTCGTTGTTGGTATTGTCGATGATATTGATCTTCCTGCTGCCACTGCTGGTGATGCAGTTGGATTTCATTTCTAGTATGTTGATGGGAAGATTGCAGTTGCCTGCTTGTTTTCCATCTAAGATATTCCACTAGAAGAGAATTTGTGCTGATTGCAATCCCAAAGCCAGTGAATGAGGAAAGGGTGACCGATAAAATTGGATTTACATTAAGCTACAAATTTCATCAACATAGCCATAGGGTTAGAAAGTGAAGTGGCCCTCGGTTGAACCCAAAGCAATAAAATGGAAAGAAAGCATGCAGGAGCAATGAGGAAGCAGATATGCTTACTATAGTATAGAATATGTGAGCAAAGAGGATCACAATGGCAAACTGGAATGAGGCATAGGCCCATATGTAGCTCCTGCTTACTGTAACAATCATGTCCAATCAGGTTCCCCCCAATTCAAAGTAACAAATGCTTTACTAATGTTGAAGCAGTAAAGGGAGAGAGCAGACGGTGAGAATAAACCATAATATTGGTTTCTTGTATAAAAACAACATTTATCATCTAATCCAATAATATTCTCTTACATCTCAATTCCCCTTACATTCCTCTCTTACCCTTTAAATCGTACACAAAGTTCGAATTAAAAAAGAAACTGCTCAAGAGAACTTGTGGTTTGATATATAAAAACAAGAACTGCTCACCCATTGTTGAAGCTATCATGGATGAAAGGAGACCTAAAACACAAGAGAAAGGTAAGGAAATGGCAAGAGCATGAGGACCCAAGTCAGATACCTGTTCACATTGAAAAAATAAAATGCCACCGTTAAATTGATTCTGATAATAGAAGAATTAAACAGAGACTGCATCAGGTCAGCACTTGTTTCTAGGACTAGCAATAGTTGTGCTGCCAGCCTCTCACTAGTTTCGTTGGTGGCATCTTGACAGTAATCAGGTTCCGGAAGTTTTAGGCCTCAGGTAGTATGATGCTAATGGCACCCAAAAGAAGTAATAGTTGAAAGAGAATCAATTCTTGCATTACTATTCAGTATTCAGTCATATCAATGATAATATAAATTTTGCAATCTAGATGAATATTAATCTTTGCAAGTGAGCCTGAACTCCTTGTACTAACCCTAATATAATGATATAGAGTTGCAATTGATTGTATTGGAACTAAGAATAAAACATACCAGAAGTTGTTCCAGAAAGCAGAAGTATGCAAGCATGCTGACCAGAACAAGAACTGGTATGTCCTGCCAGACCCTGTCAAAGATGATAAAAATCAAAATAAAAAATCTAAGTCAAAAAAATAATTTTCCAAATGGTTGATATTTTGATAGAAACACATTAAGATACTTGGACTTGCCTGTAACTAGCGACTTCCCTCTGCTCGGGTATTGAGGGTGGTCGTCTTATAACAGTTTGAGGGTTGTGTACTTTGAGTAGTGTTACATGTAAATTCCGAACATCCTGTCTGCAGACATCGCATGTCTTGTTACCTTTTATTGTAAACCACTTTATTGCACAATCTTTGTGAGCAAGTGCCATCTCTCCTTTGCAGCTGCACTCCATTTTAAGAGTATCACCACCTTCCGTAAGCTCAATCAAACAAATTCGGCAAACTGCTTCTTCTTCAGGAATATCCTCACCATGGTCTTCAGTAGCTGCAAATTAGCAAGTTATCACGCATAAATACCATACAAATTAACGTTAGCTATCAAAGAAAAACAAGATAGTATAATTTGAATTTTTGTGAGAAAACAAAATGTATTCTATACCAGTTTCTATGGCAGGGGCACCATTTTCGGTGGCAGAATCAACCACTGTAGAACGTGGAGTTGAAACTACTCGCATCATCCTTCCAGAATCGACACGCCTTAAACTTTTGGTTTTAATGTTTACCGGAACTGATAATGAGCGGATCATATGCTGCTGAACCTCGATTTGCTGAAACAAATTTGATTTAGAAATGCAATAATAACTCTTTAGGATCTAAGAGTGAGTATGTAATAAAATGGGAGTGGGATATGCACTTACAGAAAGATCAGAATAACTTTCTGACTGTCTTCCTTGCATAGAATCAGAACCCGAATTTGCACTAGGTGTAACTGGTAAGGAATATGCTGTTTTTAATGATGGAGGGAAGAACATCCTATTAAGAGAGAAGGACCTCGAGGTAGAAGGATTTTCGACCTTTTCCAAAGGACCATCTGATGATGCTATGTCTGGTAGAATGAGAATGGCCTTCTCACCATCATGGGGCAAGTTTTTGGCCCTAAAGCTCTTTTGAGGAAAAAGATACTTCACAGACGATTTGATCTTAGCTGAATGAGGTCTAGGGGGCAGCCCAGCTCTAGTAGAGCTAGGACTTTGTGTAGACTGAATATCAATCGTCGTAAACACAGACAAACTACTCCCCAGAGTCCTTTCTGGTATTTGCAAAGAGGAGAGGATCGGCCTTCTAGATTGTTGAACCAAAGGGATTTCATCATTTCTTTCCTTCTGATTATGAATCTGCAATCCACCAAACATCTTCATTGACATACAATTCCGCAACGAGACCCAAATGCTTGAAAACAATAAGTACTAATCTACAACACTGAAAACACAAGGTGTTATACCAACTTCTAAAAATCTAAGCAAACCAATGTAGAATATGCAAAAGAAACTCAAAGGGTGTATTTTGTGGGTAAAATTTCAAAGTGGTATACATTGACTGAGTCAAAGAAACATAATATAAGCTCTTGGTCTGTGCATGAGTGAAAGTAGTGGTATATCCAAATCAAAAGATTAGATTTTTATTACATTCTAATAATTCTATCCACCAATCAATTTCAAATATCATTTCACAGATACAATCACACAGATAAAGAACACAAAATTTCAACTTTTATGTAACACATCAAAAAAATCCTACTTAAACCCAGAAAATGTAGAAACTGAACCCAAAGATTGAACCTTTACTAAACTTTAGCACCTGAGACTTGCAAAAGAACAGAAAAAAAAGACCTGGGTTTTGTTGGGTTCTGATTCATCTCCATGTTCAAGTTCACCATCTGAAATCTCCATCAAAACCCAGAAACCTCCTACCAAATTGAAGACCCAGATAAACCCTAATTTCTGGAGGTGAGGTCTAAAAGCTTGAGAGAGTGATGACAGATTTGAGTGTATTTATATACATTGAAAAACACGCAACTCTGCAACAGTTGCAGAAATGATGGAAACAAGAAAGCGAAGCATGGTCGGAGCTGAATCTACTTTATTTAATCGCGTTTTTTTTGTTCTTTAGGGAAATTGGACAATTTTTAAACTATTTTTGTTTTTAAACTTACCCGCCAACTTGATTTGTGTGTGTGAGTTTGCATTTGGATTCTCCTTTTTGCCTTTTTCCTTTGCTTCCTCTTTACTTTACTCGGTTTAAAATAATTACGCACTACAATCTTTTAGGGGTTAGTGCTGTTTATTTGGACTAAACTACTCCTCATTTTTACTTTCGTCTAAGTTACGGCACAACAAATCTAGGGATGGCTATTTCGATTTACAGCTTTATTATCGTATTATTTTTGTGATTGAGCAAATACAATTATACAAGCCATAATGTGTTATAGTGTTATGTTTTGTGTCATTTTATAGTTCGATGTTAAATTTTAAAGTCATATTTCAATCGTTATTTAGTGTTGTTAAAAATTCACGGTTAAGATGTAACCACTAACCTACTTGAAATGTTGATGTAATATGATATTGATTGGACTCAATAATTTTCCTCTATGACTCTACTTAAGATTACCAACTACCTATACAAAACAAAACAAGAATTTAGATATAATACAATCTTTATGATTATGACACCCAACAATCATCTTGTTTAAGGTCGCTATTTTGAATCTGAATAACTCAATCACCGAGCTGTTATCTACCCTTGGCAGGCAGAAAATGTGAGAAAAATTATCTATTTGGCAAGTCCAAGAAATTGACACCACACATGAACTAAACCAGCACAATTGGGCTCCAATTAAAAAAAACTGATGGTTGGGCTTCAATAGTTTTAGGCCTGTAATCGATGGGCCTGCTCCACAATCCATGTTATAACTTCGGGTCAAAGTCGTCGTTGGGTGAACCCGGTTCCACATAGTGGTTGTTGTCCCCCATCTGAGATGGACCCGGTTGCAGCGCCATTGAATAATCGAAACGAAGAAGAAACCAGAAGAGAGAGAGAGAGCATTATTCACTCTCCGAAATTCTCAGGTCTCCTTCAGCGTACTATCTCTCCGATCCACAACAACTCCGGTCGAGCTCTCCAGCTATGGACAAGTCCAGCGCGCTCGAGTACATCAACCAGATGTTCCCTACAGGTCTCTCTCTCTCTCTCTCTCTCTCTCTCTCTCTCTCTCTATATATATATATATATATATATATGCTTTTGTGTAGATGAATCTAGAAGAATGTAGTAGTAGACGACGAGCCTTACGTTTTTTGAGCTTGAACTGTTTTGAAATTGTGTTGTAAACAGAGGCCTCGTTGTCCGGCGTCGAGCCGCTAATGCAGAAGATACACAGTGAAATCCGGCGAGTAGATGCCGGAATTTTAGCCGCTGTTCGGCAACAGGTGATGATCGTTTTCGTTGGATTTTCTATCCCTAAATTTATAGTTGGATTTTCTATCCCTAAATTTGTCCTCTTTTGCTTTTATTTTCAGCTTAGGCACCGGGAAAGAGTCAGAGGAAACAAATTTACTCCAACAACTATCTGAGGCTTGCTTAGTAGTTGATGCCTTGGAGGCATCTGTGAGGGAAGAATTAGTAAATAATTTTTGCAGTAGGGAGCTTACTTCTTACGAGCAGATCTTTGAAGGAGCTGGTACGTCTCTTATCACATATGCTTTCTGTATAAAAACTTTGCAGTTACTGTCCCTGACGTCAAGTAATCTTATATTTGTAGAACTAGCTAAAATGGATAAGACTCATGGATCAAGCGGCGCATGAGAACAAATGAAGAATTATGGAAAATCTTTCCTTCTTCATGGCATGTATCTTATCGACTGTGCATTCAGTTCTGTAAAAAAACAAGGTAAAATCAAAGTTTTTTTATATAAGCTTTAAGTTTCTTCAGTGTTTTCTATTACATTTATAGAACAACTTCATATATATGAAGAAAGGGGAATTTGAAGTTTGGACGCTTTTATTGACAGCTTGGGTAAAATCTGACATTTTGGCATAGTGGCCCAGCCCTTATATTTCTTAATTGCTAATTATTTGTAGTTTCTACTAATGAATACGAGCTTGATGCTCCGCAGTTGTAGGATTTGATTAACACATGATTTTGCTTGGAATTATTAGAGCAAATATTAATAATGTGTTGAATGATGTGCTGTATTTTTCTTTTCAGGAAACAGCTAGAAGATGTACTTAATAATCAAAAAGAAAAGTCAGATGTCGGGACATTACTGTCGGTAAGCTTCTTTTTTATTTGAATTTTCCTTTATTACTATAATACATTTTTATAAGCCCCACCCAAACTACAAATTTTAGTGTAAATAAACCCACTTCCAGCATTGCTGAGGCATTTGAGTTCAATATAACTAGGTCATCAAGTCTTTCTGCTTAGCCTGAAAACTTCATTTGTGTTCGATGCTATTTTAGTATTTTGTAAAGTTGATCCTTGAGGATCAATGGAGTTAATGCGAGGAAATGAACAGAAATACGAGATAACAAAGCGATTCATGCCCATGTATAAGTGTGAACGGAGAAATTATCTCCGCAGTTATATTTGATTTGCCCAATTGAAGTTGAAAATTACAGATATACTTGAATATCACAATTTTATAGATTTTCTTGTAACTGATTGGTTTTATTCAAATATCTTTGGTATATTTTCTTTATGGTTACAGATATTTTCACAACTTTCTGCCACTTTCACATTTCTTGCTGTTTCTAAGCTGTGGTCATTTTCTATAGGCATTACAGCGAACTCTTGATTTTGAGGAGGAATTGGCAGAGAAATTTGGAGGTGGTACTCGAGGCAGAGAGGTTGGCAATGAGATTGAAGATATTGGTAGAGGAGAAAACACTGCTCAAAGTGCTTCAGATATTCGAAAGAAATATGATAAGAAGCTCGCTGCCCATCAAGGAGATGCCATAGAGGTATACATGCTATAATTGCAACTTGATAAGCTGGAAATCCTTGAATTATCGAGTTACTAATGTTACGTTATGTTTTCTCTCGCCAGGAAAAGGATTCAGAGTTATCTGTGCCTGGAGCTGGGGTAATTTTTATTTTTTTTATAAATGATAAACGTCACACCTGCATGTCTTCTGCATTCCCTTTTGGAAAACTTTGGTGACTCTTCTACAAAGAAATGAGCTTCTTACATGTTTGTGACATATTAGATCTGTTAATATGGTCTTTTTTAATCTGCTATTTATGTTGATTTGCTCTTATATAAAGGAGTCACCAGTAGCTCCTAATGTCTAAAAACAACCCCTAATTTGAAGTCCTACTGTCTTATTTGGCAGTTCAACTTCCGTGGAATCATTTCATCTTGCTTTGAGCCTCACTTGACTGTTTACACAGAACTAGAAGAGAAGACTCTAATGGAGAATTTGGAAAAACTTGTTCAGGTAACTTAGATTTAGAACTTATGACATGTAATTCAATATCATCTTGTGTTAATTTTTCTTTCAATTACATTTTATTTCTTCCATAGGAGGAAACGTGGGACATCGAGGACGGAAGTCAGAATAATGTTCTATCAAGTAGCATGCAGGTAAGCCTTTAGATGTTTGGTGCTTTCTGTCCCTTCAGTTGTCATAGGCTTATGCGAACTTCTTAAAAAATGAGGCATATTACTTTGATGTAAATAGCATGACTTGGTTTCCTTTCGTTGGTCCTGCAGTTGTTTCTTATAATCAAGAGGAGCTTAAAGCGATGCAGCTCTTTAACAAAGAACCAGACACTATTTAACTTGTTCAAGGTGATTTTTGAATATATCACTAGATATGCCAGTTTAGTGTCTCTATGGTGCATGTTCTGTTAAATTCACTATTTCTCAGAATTATTGTTTAACAGGAAAGACATGTTGGAATAAACCTCTTAATATAATGAAAAAGGAAGGGGAAAATTATGCATTTTAATAGTTATATAATTAGTTCTGCTTATAAAAAGTAAATGCTGGTCTCTCTGTTTTCTTTTTTCATAGATAGAAACTTGCATAGTCTGTGAAACAGCTTCATTGATACTATATGGCATGTACTAAGACTACTATCTGCCTTGATCATGCTTTTAAGATGCACAACAAAAGCAGTGCTGTCTGTCATGTTGCCTTGTACTAATAGTTCATTCATGTTCCAACTATAAGCACCGACTGCGTTGACGTGTGTTTAGAGTCCAGGATTATATTAGTGGGTTGAACTTGGTAATACAGTGGTTTAAACAAGATCTCTTATGTTATTGTATATCCTTGCATGCAGAATAGATAAGATCCTTCACTACTGAGGCAAGTAATGCTCAGCAGGAGTAACTATATATGTGTATATGAAGGGCTTGTATTCATTTCCTTCTGCATTTTAGGTGTTTCAAAGGATTCTCAAAGCATATGCAACAAAGCTATTTGCAAGATTACCAAAAGGTGGCACAGGACTTGTTGCGACAGCGACTGGTATGGATGGACAGATAAAGGTATCAATGGAAAAATCTTCATGATACTACAAAGTTCCTGTCAGTTTGAATAGGTGCTCATCTTTTCCATTGTTTAGCAGACATCAGACAGAGATGAAAGGCTGATTTGCTACATTGTCAATTCTGCTGAATATTGCCAAAATACGGTAAGCAGATGAAACTATTTTGTTACAGTGAAATTTTTGCCTCACTCCTTTGTGCACTTTAAAATTTGAAACCTCTGAAAAACTAAGGAGTAGATGGTTTGGTGTGTCTGATATATCTCCTTTTCTCATTTTTATTTTGTATTAATCAATTTACTGTGGATATTATGGGTGTCTAACTGCCATACCTTCCCAAAATGTAATGTAAAGTACTTCTGTACCCAGCTCAATCAGCAATAATTTAAAATTAGATGACAAAAATACAGGTTCCGATTATTGGAATCAAAGTACGATGGAATATTCTGTCAATCTTTGTTTAGTTGTTGAGGTCATTTGAGTTGGCTCTTCATGAAAATTTTAAAGTTTCCATTATGATAAGGCAGCACTGAAGTTGGTATTCACAAGATTATCTATATGCATAAAGATGCTTAGTTTGAAACTGAACATAAGCTACATTCTTGTTGGTTTTGGTTTAATTCTTGGCAGTCTGGTGAACTGGCCGAGAGTGTAGCCAAAATAATTGATCCTCAATTTGTGGATGGGGTGGATATTGCTGAAGTGCAGGTATTAGCCATTTGATAGATTGATATACACATGCCATATTTTCCTTTCATTTTTTCAAGAGTCATGCAATTGTACAGGATGAATTTTCAGCAGTTATAACAAAAGCATTGATAACCCTGGCGAATGGCTTAGAAACTAAGTTTGATGTTGAAATGGTTGCAATGACACGAGTTCCATGGGCTACACTTGAAAGTGTTGGTGACCAATCAGAGTAAGCTGACATTTGTTCAAATGCATAGTCAGTACAATCTAATGATTTACATTCTTCCTATGAATGACCACGTCCACCTTTTTGCAGGTATGTTAATGGAATAAATATGATCCTTGGAAGCAGTATACCTATTCTTGGAAGCCTACTTTCACCGATCTACTTCCAATTCTTTTTGGACAAGGTATGGGGACTAACGTGTTTCCTCTTCATTCTTACCAAACATCCTGCCTTCCTAAGTCTGTGTCATCACTGTGAACAGTGTGAAGTGTTGATAATTCTATTGCAACTTTGAGTTCTGCAGCTAATAATACTCGCTCGATTTCTGTAGCTTGCATCATCTCTTGGCCCACGTTTCTCTGCTAACATTTTTAGGTGCAAGCAGATATCAGAAACCGGAGCTCAACAAGTACTGAATGCATTTGATCATTATGTTCAAATACTTGTCTTGCAAAGTACCTTTTTGATTGATTCTTTTGATATGATGTGCTTTTTGCAGATGCTATTGGATACTCAGCTGTAAAGACAATTCTTTTAGACATCCCTTCGCTTGGTCACCAGGTGAGTACATTAATGAACTATGATCAGAACCATTTGACACATCCCTGTTGTCCTTGTTTAGGATCTTATTCATTTCACTCAACCTCTTAACATCTCAACCCAAGTATTTTACACAGTTTGAACATTTCTTTTCACAGTTAAATTTACCATGACTGTCTGCACCATTTTCTTGTCTTGAACCTCTCAACCTAAGTATCTTTCATTCACACAAATCAAATTCATTAACCGATTGTGTATTGTTTAAATAGACGGCACGTGCTGTAAGCTATTCAAAATTTGTAAGCCGCGAGATGAGCAAAGCTGAAGCACTTCTAAAGGTTGGTGATCAAGTTATTGTCACTCTTTGAAAGCGTCTAATTTTTAATATTAAAGCAGGTTTATGTCATCGTATTCTACAGGTCATACTGTCCCCAATTGATTCCGTTGCATTGCTACCAGAGGGAACACCAATGGAGTTTCAGCGAATTCTGGAGCTCAAGGTCATTATCAACTTCTCCTTTCATTTATGTTTTTGGCCATCAAGATATTATCTGTGCATTCCCAAGCAAATTACTGCCTGCTTAAGTTCATTGTCTCTACTACGGAATTAACTAGTCTGTGGCATATGCAGGGTCTTAAAAAGGCAGATCAGCAGAGTATACTAGAAGACTTTAACAAGCATGGGCCGGGTATTACACAACCTTCTGTCCCACCACCAGTTGTTACACCTGTCCCAGCTGCCCCGACTGTTCCTCTGATGCAACTTCCTGCTTCTGCTGGATTCCTTGCTCCCAGAGAAGATGTATTGACCAGAGCAGCTGCGCTTGGACGAGGTGCAGCCCACGACTGGGTTCAAGAGGTTTCTAGCTTTAATAGAAGCTGCAAAAGACCGGAAAGATGGGCCTTTCAGGAAGCTCTTCAATGCTTGACAGGACTATAACCCTTGGAACTGTACATCATGTACTGGTTTTAATTTTAATTTTTCTTTTTCTAGCTTGAGCCATTCAGCCATTGTTTATCGTTTGCTTTGGTTTTCATATTGGATCACTAGTTCACAAATGTACTAGACTAGTAATAGTTGGAAAAATAAATGCGACATTGTTTTGCACTTGGCATCCAATGTAAGTGGTTACCGAATACTAAAGCAAGCTTCGAACAATTTGCATCCATCTATAGAATTTCTGTTACCAGAGTTTCAAGTAGAATGTAATTTTACCCCAATCAGGTAGACTAAATCGATCTCATCTGCTAAAAAATTGATAACACTTGAAATAGATACATCATACAGAAAAATAGATTACAAGAGAGAAACCTCGTCCTTTATGTGATAGGCTCAATTTTGCTTCATACTGGAATTACAAGCTTTATATTTATAAACAGGTGCCATATCCAGTGACTGACTACTTGTAAATGTACAAAATATGGGTATGTTTCATATTCATAGGTGCAAACACCCTTCCGTCCATATCCAACATTCCCCCTCTCATATTTCACTTTGACATATGGAAACATAACTTACAGGAAAGTGAGGTACTTATCCAGTTATTCTTGCCGCTGTCGCATATTCGCTGATATTACAAAACAAACTATGAGTCTCCAACATAACTAGTGAAACAGCTCAATATCCGGGTAAACAAAACCAAACTGAGAAAGCGAAACAAAAGTAAATTGGATTTACCATTCAATCAATTAAAAGTCTCTTCTTCCTGCATATTGATCATTGGCGACCTTGTCATCTCCAAAATGGCTAGATTTATTGTCATCAAATGTACTGTGGCGATCCAAACAATAGTTCCTCGAACTACCAGAACGATCTCTGAAACCACTTGAATGATCTGAACCACCAAATCCTCCAAAAATGCCAGAACGATCAGAACTTCCAAAATCACCTGAACGACCAGAATTTCCAAAACCAACTGACCTTCCAAAACCGCCTGAACGGCCAGAACTACCAAAACCGCCTGAACGATCAGAACCAAAATCATCTGAACGGCCAGAACTTCCAAAACCACCTGAACGACCGAAACCTGAATTACCAAAGTTCCCACCTCGACCAGAATCACCAAAGGAACCAAACCGACCTGAATTAGATCCACTATATCTACTCTCACTGTTTCGACCAGGTCCAGAACGGCCAAACCCCCCTGGACCACCAAAATGACTAAATCGACCACCACCACTTATGTCAAACATGTCTGCACTGCTGCTGTCAACAGGGATCTCTGGAAGCTGATGATCAGAAAGTAATCAGACAATCAGTCTAGGATGCCACATACTCTATTATAAACACATTAAAAATACTGAAGAGATACAAGTCAGAACTGCGAAAGCTAGACTCAAACTAAGCAGTAAGACAATGACACTGATTGCATTGAGAACCTTAATCAGCCAGGTTGCATATTAGTTAGAGACTTTACCAAGGTGTAAGAGTAATGCTAGGTGAACCACCTTTCTTTGGAACACTCTGATATGGTGGCTCCTCTGCCACACTAGCTGGCACACACGGTGGCATGCAAGTGATAACCAATAGTGTGGTTCACCTAGCATTATTCTTTAACAAGTACATACTGTTATATTATTTACTTGTTTTTCACCTGTTAATGAATATCTCCAAAAACACCTTAATAAACAAAATCATATCTTTGTTAGCCTCGGACTCGCATCAGGTACCTCTTTAAATTTGGATCCAACATCTCGCTCAATCATCCTCACTGTCCTGGATTGGTCCTGTGAGTAAATGAGAATAGCGGTTCCTTTCTTCCCAGCACGACCTGTTCGGCCTGACCGATGAACAAATATTTCTGAATTATTTGGTAGCTCGTAATGTATCACCTAAGAACACAAAAGGCAATAATGTCAGTAGAATTTTGGGCCCTTCATTTAACTGCAAACTATATGAATGACAATACATCATAACTGAATATGTGCCTAGATACAGTAAATACTGTATCAGTAAAAGCTGAACTGATTTCTCATAGATAAAACATAGGTCCGTGAGAGAACAGCTGAAGACAACTCACCAGATCAACATTGGGTACATCAAGCCCACGAGCAGCAACGTCAGTGGCAATTAAAATATTGAATCGTCCATCTCGAAAGCCTGAAAGTGTTCTTTCCCTTTGCTGTTGTGAAATATCCCCATGTAGAGCCTCACAATTATACTTTCTTGCCATGACAGATGACAACCGATCAGCATCACGTTTTGTTTGAGTAAAAACGATGCATTTTCCTCCTTTTGCATGGTCCTACTAAACACAAAAGAGTAGATGAGGGAGGTCAATTTATTGGGAAGAGCAAAAAATGATCAACAGACTCAAACATATGTTAAGAAGATTACATTGGCGAAACAAATAGAAAACAAATAAAAGAGTATAGCAGTCACGCTTCAAAAAAAACAAAATTCAAGTAAGTTACAAATACTCACTGTTATGAGTGGTCCAATAATTGACGCTTTCCCATATGAGTCTGCAACAATCGAGAACAGAGAAATTCCATCTGCCAATTTCTGATCCGAATCTCCTACCTGAAGTGCATGAAAACGGGTTATTTTGTTTGAACAAAAAAATCATAGGGAAATATATATTTTATTACCCCTACATATTCGCTTAAAGGTCGAAAAATAATATAGCAGATTTCTCATGTTCAACTAATTGTTCAAAATAAGTTTCACTCAATGATCTGCCGGTCCGCACTCTACCGTGGTTTTAATATCTTATTAAGAATATACAGATATATGTATATGTACATATACATATACATATTACAGCAAGCTTCCACTCAGGTATACCTGAAAATGATCATTTTCAGGTATATGGCATTACGCTAACTTTTTGATCATATTTTACAATTTCCACCGTTCAAATTTTAGATCTTAATGTGTAGATCAAGCTTATAAATTTTCAGCCAAAATGGTGATCGTTAAGGTATTCAAAACTTCAATTGAAGTTCATAAATAAGAATGGTTCAGGTTTGACAGATTTGGTCCGTCCATTAATTTAAACTAGTTCGATACATTAACGATCATGATTTTGGCTGAAAATTTACAGAAATGATTTACATATATAAACCTAGTAGTTGGACGGTGGAGATGATAAAATATAATAAAAAAGTTGGCATAATGTCATATACCTGAAAATGATCATTTTCAGGTATACCTAGGTGGAAACTTGCTGTACATATATATGTATATTCTATCCTCCAGACATGAATCAGAGAAGAAAAGTTTCAGTATTTCTGACACAATCCCAAATTAATTATAAAAACGTAATAGAACTTGATATGTGAAACCACAAAGTTATACTACAAAGCTTGTTTCCAGCAGTACACTTATGGTAATGGCAATGCCAATGCTCTGATCCTTCTAAACAAACTACAACCAGAAAATGCATACTTACAAGATCAATAACGGCTGGATCAGTTAGGTAATTCCTGGTCAGATTTTTAATCCAAATAGGCATTGTTGCAGAGAACATCAAGGTCTGACGTTTCTTAGGTAACTTCTCCAAGATTACCTCCACATCCTCCTGAAACCCCACTTGAAGCATCTGATCAGCTTCATCAAGAACAACAAGCTGAACTTCCGATAGATCCAAAGCACCTCTCTTGAGAAGATCAATAACACGACCAGGTGTGCCAACCGCCACATCAACACCATGGTCAAGCTGGCCCATTTGCCTTCCAATGGGCGTACCACCATACACGCAAATCGTATCCAAATCCGGCGCCGCCTCATAGAACTCCTTGTCGACCTGCTTCGCTAGCTCTCTAGTCGGAGCCAACACCAAAGCCAAGGGATTCCTCCCACGCCTGTAATACAATCAATCAAACAGCCACTCAAAACCAACTACAAATTCCACAACACTAATTCAAAAAACCTCTCTATAACACACAATGAGGGTGAATGAGGAAACCAACCCGTGCTTGGCATTGTATCGAATAATTTTATCCAAAATCGGAATCCCAAATGCAAGAGTCTTTCCTGTTCCGGTTCTAGCTCGACCAATCATATCACGGCCTTGCATTGCCGGCTCCAACACAGCTCTCTAATACACAAAATAACCTCAATAAAATCAAATCAATACACCCCCAAAAAAAATATAAAGTTTCGAACTTTAGTAACATTAGTGATAAAAGTACCTGAATGGGGAAGAGTTTAGTGATACCCTTCTTCTCCAAAGCACTTACAATCGACCTGTCAATTCCCAGCTTCGAAATCTCAAGACCCTCGTTTCTAGACGACTCGTCGTACGGTGCGCCGTCCTCCACAGCGTATTGGGCGGCGTTAAAAAGGGTCGGCGGCGATGCCCGGTAATCCAACGGCCCCGATTTCGCGTGAAAGATTCTAGCTTGAAACGAGTAGGGGGTTTTGGTGGCCTCGGCCGGAGTCGTGGCTTGTTTGACGGAAGATGATGATGATGATAATGACGTGTTGAGGCGGTTTAGGAGGAGGGTTTGGATGGCGGCGAGGCGTCGCGGCGTAGCGAAGGAGGGTGTTCGCCGGAGCATGATGCTCATCATTTTTTTTGTTTGGAGAATCAAGTGACTTCAGGATTTAGGGTTTAAGATTGTTGGAATTCGAACGGTAAAACTTTGTATCGAGGTTTATTGTTTTGGTTTCAGTGGACTGAGTCGAGGATACTCTGAACACGACTGACGACCATGAGGAATACTCGAGATATTGCCAATTTGCTACTTAGAATCAGTCGGTGTGATTTTATATTCTAAATCATCTATTTTATTGATTTAAATAAAATATATAAAAAAATTAATAAAAAATTTACATTAATAATAATAAATTGATTAAATATTTTATCTAATTAAACAATAAAGTATCAAATTAGCAAGTTTATAAATTCTAATATAATAAATTAGCATGAAAAATTTTTAGAGTAACAAATTAACACGATTTCTAGGGTAATAAATTAACAATTAAGCCGGAATACTTAGAGTTCAAGACTCAAAAGCACACTCCACACAAAATAGTTAGTTACTGAAGTCTTTGATTTTTTAGTGTTTTTTTTTGAAGTGAAACGATAGAATATATTAGTAATCTCAAATAGTACATTGGCGGTGGAGGCGCGGAGGCAAATATCGTAGGGTCATTGACGTGACGCAAAACCCATCTAGCAAGCTTATGCACCACCTCATTTGCCTCTCTCCCTAAATGTATAAATTTGGAATTTGAAAACTGTCTAAGACTATCAGAAAGGTCCTAACAAATGTCACAGAACATGGTCTCCGAGGTAGCGGGGTTTGCTATACCCTGGACTACCTATAGTGAGTCCGAACTAAACCGGGCCAGGTGGAAGCCCCGCTCCATAACAATCCTCAGTGCATCTCCAACTATAGCCAACTCCACTATCATAGGGGAGAAAACCCCATCAACGCGACCGGCTAATCCTAGTATAAACTGTCCAGTCCAATCTCTGACAATAATACCAATCTCTCATCTATGTCTAGTGTCATCATAAGCACCATCCATAAAAATACAGTACTGGCACAGTGGGGGTCTACTCCAAGTATGTAACACTCTGGCTGGGCGGTCCGGAGTCTTGTTAAGAATCACAAAGTGATCTTGCCAAGCCCCTGCCATCACCTGCAGAGCATAACCATCAAACTCTTCCCGTTCCACAAGACATCATTTCACCCCTTCCATATAAACCAGATAAACACCACTAACCTGACCATGTCCTCAACCGAAATAGTCTGGGAACAGATCTTCAACCACTCCTGACATGTATTGGCCTGCATCCCAATACCTTGTGCAACTAAACTGATAATTGGTTGTACCGCTAGATAGTCCCTAAAAAGATTCACCTCTGTATCCGAGCTCTGCTGGCACAATAAGCAAGCACTACCAATATTCACCCTCCAACTCTATAAGTGAGGTATTGTAGGGAATTATCTCTTACAGGCCTTCCATGCACACACCTTGGTTGTTGGTGTTGCCTTAAGTCCCAACAACCGCCTCCACAAACTCGTCGGATTTTGTTGGTCTGCCATTAAAGAAAAAACTAACATATCTCGTGCCACTCTATAAACACTACTAATAGTATAATCACTTATCTGTGTAAAATGTCACACTACCTTATCAGGGTAAGCACTACGGCTCAAGGGGATACTATGTACCAACTCCAACTCCTCCAGACTCAAGAACTGCTATAATCTCTGCCAATTCCATGTTCGCTCTGGGGTAATAAAGTTAGAAGCCCACATAAATGTAGTAGGTGTCATCAACTATTGTTGAGGCCGAAACTGTGTTGGACTAGGTAACCAATTGTCTTGCAAAAAATCAACCTGATCCCCTCTACCAATATTCCAACGACTCCCATGCCCCAAAATAGCATGAGCCTCAATCAAACTCCACCATGCATAAGATGGCCTGGGACCCAACTGAGCATTCATAAAGGTACCATGATCATAGTATATAATCTGGTATAGTTGCCCTACAATAGACTATGGTTACTAAATCAACTTTTATGCTTGTTTTTCCACTAAGGCAAGGTTAAAAGCATAAAAATTATGAAACCCCAGTCTTCCCTCCTCTTTCGACCGAATCAGTTTATGTCAGGTAGTCTAGTGTATCTTCCTTTTGTCTGTTCTATCTCCCCAGAAGAAATTTACACACAACTATTGAAACTCTTCACAAAAAAATTTAGGCAACAAGAAGACATTCATAGCATAGCAAGGCAGGGATCGGGCTACTACCTGTACCAGCAATTCTCTACCAGTCGCACTCAAAAGATAGCATTTCCACCCCTTCAGTCTATCATGCAACTTGTCTTTTATGAAAGCAAACGAATTATTCTTCCTCTTTCCAATCCGCATTGTCAACCCGAGATATTGCTCATAATGAGGCACCCGCTTCATCTGCAGCAAAGAAGCATACTCTCCATGTTCCTCTTCCATCAGATTCTGACTGAAATATACACTGCTCTTAACATAATTAATTGATTGTCCCAAAGCCTCCTCATATGTTTACATAACTTCATTGATGTTGTAGCAAGCTTGTATTGTAGCCTGAGAAAAAAGAAGATTGTCATCTGCAAACAAAATGTGAGATAAACAGGAGTCTGTGGACAAATCTGGATGCCAGGTAGAGCCCAAGTTTCTTTAGAGCTTCGTAATAAGGCTGAAAGACCCTCTGTGCAGAATTAGAATAGATATGGGGTGAAAAGATCCCTCTGCCGAAGCCCACGGGTAGGTGTCACATAACCTCGAAGCGAACCATTTACCAGGAATGCATATCGAACTGAGATCACACATGCCATCACATTATCGATCCAAGGTCCAGGGAATCTCATCTTCACCAAAACCGCCCTCAAAGAGTCCCCCTCCACCCGACCATACGCCTTACTAACATCCAATTTCAGAGCCATATCTCCCTCTATACCACTCTTCTTCGTCCACAAATAATGTGTCACCTCATTTGCCACCAATTTGTTATTCGTAATGATTCGTCCAGGTATGAAGGCACTCTGACAGAGATCAAGAATCTAACTCAGCATAGACTTCAACCTGTTTGCAACCACCTTAGCAGCAACCATATATACCATATTACACAATGCAATCGGCCTATAATTTGTAACCCTCTTTGGATTTTAGATTTTTGTTATCAACCTCATATTTGTAAAATTAACTATTGATAACACATATTCAGAACTCAATAAATCTACCACTGCAGTCACAACATCCACACCAACAATATCTCAATAACACTAAAAAAATAAATGAGGCATATCGTCAGAACTCGGGCCTTCATGGGATGCATATGAAACATATCCATTCTCACCTCCTCAGCTGTATAAGGGGACACTAACATCTCTCCCATAGTTGGAATCACAATCAGCTTAATTTCAGCCACCACTGACTGAATTTGATCATTTGATGTACCTGCCGATGTGAAGAGATCACGATAATAATCACTAATCACTGATTCTATACCTTATGGGGATTCCTGCCACACTCCCTGGCAATCAAACAACCCAATAATATTAGTTTTCCGGCGTCTATTAGTGGCCCTCTAATGATTATACTTTGTGTTCCTATCACCAAACCTCATCCATAAGTTTTTAGATCTCTGGCTCCAGTATGTCGCTTCCTCTGTAAGAATCTTCTACAACCTCATTATCAACATTTGCCTCTCCAAAACATCTGTCACATTAAAATCTCAGCTCTGGTAGTCCTCCAACTGGCGTTGGACTGCACCATTTCGGCTTTCTTACTCCCATACTCCACATTTGCCCAATCATGTAAGGCAAACTGAGTATGCTGAATGCATGTCATCATCTAATATTGAGACGTTTCGGATTCCTCAGTTGGTGCCAGCCACCATGCTTTCGCCACCACCTCTTTACTCTTCTTATTCTCTACCACACATAGCTTCAAATCTAGAAGAAAAAAAAATCGGCGACCAAGAAAATGAGTCATCTGAGTCTCCCTCATAGTGATCAATAATGGAATGTGGTTTGAACCACATGGAGGGAGATGCACTACTTCATTTTCTAAAAATCTCTATCTCCATTTAGCAATGGTCACCACTCAGTCAAGCCTACATTGGGTACGTCAGTTATGCCACGTAAATAGTATACCCAATATCAAAAGGCACACATTGTTTTAAACATGCCATCATGTCATCCATCGGCCAATTTGCTCGGTCATCCCCACCAGATTTCTCCAATGCCCAGAGAATTTCATTGAGATCCCCAAACACTATCCCGGCCGATGGCCTTGCCTGAGCAGCTAAATACTGAACCAAATCCTATCTCTACTTCCTATGTTGAGGTGCTAGCTCTCCATACAAACTAGTGACCCGAAAACAATTCCCTGACCCCGCCAGAACCCTAACCTCCGCGTCAATGAAGTTATTTCCCCGATCGGGGCTATGATCATGGAGATGAAGGTAAATATCCTTCGACCAAAACATCATCAAACCCCCTCCGCCTCTAGATGAACAAGGGCACAACACACCTTCATCAAACCCTAAACTCCTCCTCTATCGATCAAATCATGCTTCATCCTCCATCTTCGTCTCCATCAAAAATGTGATCGATGGCTTTTTGGTGATAACCATCGACCTCACAGCGGACAACTTTGCAATCTCCTTTGTACCTCGTATGGTCCAGGAAAGGACCTCCATAGTCGCTTAGTCCCTTCACATGTCCTCTCGACACCGTGATCATTCCCTACCCAAACCGTCTCGACACCAAGAAACAGCGGCACCGCTTCAAAATCTTCCCTTCGCGCCGTTAGGTTTTCCTGGCTCCTCCGAGAAACTCGATGCTAGGTTACAATAAAAAAAATCTCTAGGTTCTATATTGCTTAGTGTTTTACTGCTCAAAATCACAAAAGCAGCAATATAGGCTCATTGTACTCTAGGCGATTTTCACAAAAGCTACATAAAAGAAAAAAAATACATAAATATAGAGCAATAGATTCAACAAGATCCCACTGATTTTTGAGTTTTACACACCAAAATGATCAAAATCAGGCAAAAGTATTTTAATACCGAACATACTAAATTAGTACAATAAATTTTTTAAAAAAAATATTCAGCTACAAGCTTAAGCATTACCTTTAGATAATAGCTATAAAATACTTGAAACCGATGCATCCTCCCTTAGACAATAATTTTATATTAAAAAAAACAAAGATCTATCAAAATCGGGTGAGCAAATATGTAGATATGCTTCTGCCAGATTTAATGATATTCAATCTAGATTGCCAACAACAGACTTGAAAATAATAGGTATAAAAAACTCTTTTAAAGCATTCTCTTTGTTCTTGCATAATGTAGTCTTTACTATAAGACTAATTGTCAAAACATTGTTTCTCATTATAATAAAATTACTAAATTAGTTATTCAAGACAAAAAATTAAATTAGTAGCAATAGACGAGCAACTTGTAGATTGGTTAATTAATTGAATAGATGCAGTTACTGGCAATGGGTTTAATCCACAATTTGAGCATATTAAAGGAACTGATAATACTTTAGCAGATATATTGTCTAGACGAATTCTTTGAATAATTTTGTAAAAACGGACCCAATAGGGGCATCTTCTTCAAATCCTAGGAGGTCATAGAACATTACTCCAAATACTTTGAGCATGAGCATGGCAACAAGGTCACCCGTAAAACCTGTGATACCAAATCACAACTATGGAAATATCCATATTCAGGAAGTCCTAAAACTTAAATATCGATATAACACTTGATAACTACCACTTGCCAAAGCAAAAGGTATTATTTGATAACTTTTGAAGCCTAAAAAATCAACCTCCACATACGAACGTAGCAATTGAAAAATTAGTACGAGCATTAGAGAATGAGTTTACAGAATATAATCAAGTAATAGAGAATCTCAATATGCAACTCCAGCCTTTACAGGAAAATTATACCTAACTATCTGTTGAGCGTAATACAACATTAGACAGATTTACTGATTTGGAGTAACGTTATAATAGATTGCTTATACTACATAGCACATTGCAAAAAAAAATGCAGCATTACAAGAGCAATTAGAGTTTGAAATAAATAGAGCAGTAAACACACATGGATACATTCCTCAGCAAAATACCCTAGCACTTGATCCTATATATGAGCAGCAAAGAATGCTTCCTCCAAGATTGAGCACATGTTCTATGTGTCTTCTTACAATAGAGTTATTTCATAGTCATTTAGCAAAAGAAGTATTTTATCTTCATCAACAATCAAAGCTTATTTCTTTACAAAGAGCAATTCAGAGGTTTTTCTTTAACATAAGAAAAGATGTAAAGTTATCCTGGAATTAACATTATTTGTAAAGCATTTTGTCTTCATCAACAATCAAAGCAATCCTGGAATTAACATATATTATTTGTAAAGTAGAGCATCACCACCCTGATGAGGAAGTTAGGTATCAAATCCTTCTAGCAAGCATGGATATGACAACCTATCAAGAATTATATTTGGAGCATGAATGAGCAGTTTACCCTCTTTCTCCAAGACTCTCTTGTTGGAAAATGGTTTTCTAGTACATCTTAATTAACATGAGCATGAGTGATCATATAAAGTTTTTCCCGGTCAACCTTAGAGAGAACATTGAGCACTAATTTGAAATCCTAAAAGGCAGTCTTCTTTTGAATATTTAAAGAATTCCACCTGCACGATTCAGCACTAGTTTGAGCTCTGATCCAGTCTAACACAATATCATCATGGAACAAGCTATCTATGTTCCTGGATCGGCAAGACCAAATGTCATTAGAATACTGAATTTAGAAGATTTTAAAAGATATAGAGGGGCACAAATAGCTTACCATGAATTTTGAGAAGATACACATCTCAACTTGGTCAAGCAAACCAAAGACTACAATCTCTACTCAACTAGAATGGCTAGAAGATTAAGGAGATATGGTGTACTTCGTATGAGCAGATCCATTGAAGTTTCTTACAGAAAATTTCAAGCCCAAGAGATAGCATAGATGGAAAACTTGTCTGATGCAAACTTATCTGATCCTAAAGAGCACAACATCATGAATAAGATCGAAGGATGAATTCCCTTCAAACAAGGAGCACATGGAGCAGGAGCAAGAAGATAAATTTTCTATTTCAAGAGTCAGAGTCTTATCATCAAACTTTTTGCATAAGTTGTATAATATAATAAAGATACTAGAGTCTTTTCAGGACTAAAAATGACCAAAATGTCCTAAAACCAAAAATTTCTTTCAAAGTGTCATGGTCTGTCATTTGTCCAAAACAAAATGTGTTTTTGGGCTGCAGAACTTGGGCTTGAGATACTCAGGTCTTGCATAGACTTTGAGCTCAACTTAAAGCAAAAAAGATGTTAACAACTGAATGTTCTCCCCTGAACATTAAGTCTTGAAAATATCTGGAAACAACAAAGTGAGTCTTTTTTTTTCTCTAATAGATGATTGATGTGTATGAATTTTTCTGTTTAGAGTAACTAATGGTAGATTTTGAACTTACCATACTTGTACTACATATGATATTTGTGTTTGACTTTACTCTTGTTATTTTGCACTAGGTAAACTAGCTAATGGAAATGTCATCTGTTGAATTTTGTCAATTGGTATGAATAGTTAAGTATAATTTTTCAGTATTACATGTTGCTGAATGGTGAATTCAAGTTTAGAATTATAGTTTGCTACTTATTAATTTGGTCACTTTGCCCCATGCCTTTACCATTTTGTGATTTATTATTCACTTTTTCTTCAGCTTTCATTTGAGAATTATTTATGATTTTTTTTCGCGGTCCAAAACACAACTACAAAATCAATCAAACTGAGTAATCTGTCTTATGAGTTGCAAATCGCATCATACCTGTAACTTTGTTCATTTGCATTGTATTACCAGTGGACAGTGTGGTTGAATGGAGGGATTTTCTAATTTTGAATTCAGAGAAGACTTCCAACATTTTCCTTTCGAACCTGAATTGTACTTATTTTTTCATTCATTGTGTATTACTCTTTCAAGATGATATGTATCTTTCTTTTTGGCACAAATCAAATGCTTGGTAATGGTTATTCTTGCCCTCTGTTGATAGAGATTTGTAAAACAAAAGATGAAGAAGACAAGAGGGGAAGTATGCGCCACATCAGGTAGGAAGCAAACTCTCGAGGACCCAAGGTTTTGATGATACTGTGTTACATGACTCAGATCGTCGAAATCTCATATGAACAAATAGATGAAGCTCTTGTGTTCCAAATTTGTATTTGTAAACCGGTTTATCCTACCTAATATGTTGAAGCAACATGAAGACATACTCTTCTAAGTTCTAACGACATTCAGTTGTGTTTCACAAGGTTGCATGCATTTTTTTGTTTTATCTTTTCAGTTTTCATTTCTTTATTTAGTCACTTGCAATGATTTAGCATTCTGAAGTAGAAGCCAACTCAATCATGCTAATTCACATTTGAATAGTAGAACAATTTGACAAACATAGACTTTTTTATCACTAGAGATATGTAGTCAACATTTGAGCTAAAACCAATTGAAGGATTTGAGCGTGCATACCTTGGTCGCTGTGAAATGACCAAGTGAGCGCGAGTTACTATGACCAATTGAAGGATTTGGAGTTATTAGAAACCACTACTATACAACTAACTAACAATAAATTGTTCTCCACAAAACGTTCGTATTGTACTAACCCAGAATATATATAAATCTTAGTCTCAGTAGAATTCCCCCTTAATATAAAGCTAGTCTGGGTAACTTTAAACATAAAGTTGGAGTCTGGGCAAGCCAAAATTGATAGATAATCCAAGTTACTCTAAATAAAAAGCTAAGTATGGGCAAACCAAAATTGATAGATAACCCATACAAAAATAAGATGACCTTAGAGCTAAGCAACTATCATTAAACAACAATTTTCTCAAGTTTTTCTCCTTGGGTCCTTGTCTTTGCCTTCATTGTTCTCAGTGTTCCTCCTCGCATCCTTTGTCCTTGCATTCATTGTTGTCAATGCATAGACCCGAGATTATCATATCTGAGACAAACTTTAAAAAATGTGCCCCTCCAAACTAAATGTTCACATAAAAAGAAAAAGAAAAATATACTGATTTCATGCGGTCAAAATATTAGCAGAATAATTTTAGACAGGTAATTTTACTCTATAATAATTTTACTCACTAAGTTCTCAACTTTGCCCAAATACATTTTCACTCTATATACCTCCTCTCAACTTTCAAAAACTATATCTCTCCTAAAAATATTCGGGAACCTACTTATTAGAAACCCAGGAACTAACGAAAACAAAAAATAAAGAAACAGGAGCAAAAAATGATCGAAATCAAAGGGGATATTCAATGCTAGGTAAGAAGAGAGACGACCTCGTCCTTTATTGTAATAAAAAAAAGTATGACATAGTGAATAAGAAGCTCAAAACTTTTTATCTATACTATTTTTTAAAGAAAGAAGTGTTGTTTCCTCACTTTCACAAATTCTTCCAAAAATATCATTTTCACTTTAGACAGATTTAATAGATAAAGGTCATTATAGTAATTAACAAAATAGAAATTACAAAAAAACATTTTTTATCTCCATATTTCTCTCTACTATATAGTAGAGTGATTTTGAATTACTGAAAATGTTCATGTCATTACAATAGGACGGAATTTCAATTCATAATCATCGTAAGCAATACATATATATTCAAACTCCCAGGAACTAACGAAAACAAAAAATAAAGAAACAAGAGCAGAAAATGATCAAAATCAAAGGGGATATTCAATGCTAGGTAAGAAAAAAGACGACCTCGTCTTTTATTGTAATAAAAGAAAGGGCATAGTGAATAAGAAGCTCAAATTTTTTTATCTATACTATTTTTTAAAGAAGAGATGTTGTTTCCTCACTTTCACAAATTCTTCCAAAAATATCATTTTCACTTTAGACAGATTTAATAGATAAATGTCATTATAGTAATTAACAAAATAATAATTAAATAATAAAAATTACAAAAAACATTTTTTATCTCCATATTTCTCTCTACTATATAGTAGAGTGATTTTGAATTACCGAAAATGTTCATGTCAATACAATAGGAGGGATTTTGAATTCATAATCATATACATATTCAAACTCTAATGTAATTTTTTTAAGATTATACGACAATTTGTCTCCGATGAGATTCGAAGACGTAACTATATTGATCATGATATGAGTTACCACGGATTACAACTCACGTCTCACGACTCTGATGCATCTTAAGTGTGAGCTTTCTTAGTTCAAGAACGGCATGGAAGGTAGCGTTTCTGCTCACCCAAACCCCCTAATATGAGCTACATTCAACTTTTTCGATATTAAGTGGTGGAATATAGTCCCAGTCTTTGCAGAAAATGATCGTGTGTTTGTCATTATGGAACAAGTCACTGGGTTATTTTACACTTCGTAAATAACAACTTACACAGCAAACTGAAGCACTGTACTATTTAAGACTTGGAACTAAAAGATCGAACCTTAACATAAACAAATAAGATATAAAGTATATGAAAGAGCCCTTGTCTCCTCATGTAGTTTGCTACATACCGGAATTTCTAGATTTAATATCAACAGCAACATCAGACTTCTACTTCAGAGTTCAGATCAAGGTGCAGTACTTTCGTGACATGCCCCTTCTCAACATTCCTTTGACGTATGAAAAAATTGTTCCTAGCTAATCGTTTTCCTCCCGCTTCATTCCAAAGCTTCTTAAAACTGATATTCAAGACAGATGTGTGAGAATCTCCGATATCACAGAACCAGTCACAGTGGAAATCCACAATGGATGAATTGAACAAATTTTAGATTTACCATTCAATGAAATCAGAAGAAGGCTCTTCTCCCGGCATTTTGATTAGAATTCTGAGCTACCAAACCCTCCTCTGTTGCTGTTGCCTTTCCCAAAGTTTCCAAAGCCACCGGAACTACCTCCGAAACCACTTGAACGATCAGAACCACCAAACCCTCCATAACCACCACTTGAACGGTCTGAACCACCAAAGCCGCTTGAACGGTCAGAACCACCAAAACCGCTTGAACGTTCGGAACCGCCAAAACCACCGCTGGAACGGCCGGAACCGCCAAAACCACCGCTGGAACGGCCGGAGCCACCGCCAAAACCACCGCTGGAACGGCCAGCACCACCGCCAAAACCACCGGAACGTCCAGAACCTGGACGACCACCGAATCCAGATCCCCCACCGGAACGGAAACTGCTTTCCATGCTAGTATCAGCCGCAATCCTGGGCAGCTGAAGAACAGAAAGTAATCAGGCCTTTAGTCTATGTTGCTACCTATATTAACAAAGTACATGCAGATAGAAAAACTCCTAGTCAGTAAGTTTTATAACTCTGTAAGCATGCAAAATATTAGGAACTAGGAAGCTCCTAAACAATACTTGGAGAGGAACGTGGCAAGCCTGTTGTCTGTTGTCACTTGAACCAAGCAGAAAGGCTCATAGGTATCGTGCATGCTCATGGGCACTCAATTAGTACATCCAAGTGCATACTTCCTGATTTTCTTAACTTACGCCAATTTTTAATATAACAGTTTCACTCAATATCCAAGTCATACTTGGGTTAACTATACAACCTTCGAGATAAAGTTATAATGTAAAAGAGATGGATCTTTACCTCTATAAACTTGCATCCTACATCGCGTTGAATCATTTGGACATTCCTTGCTTGATCTTGTGAGTAAATTAGAATAGCAGCTCCTTTCTTTCCAGCACGACCTGTTCGGCCTGACCGATGAACAAATATTTCTGAATTGTTTGGGAGCTCATAATGTATCACCTATGTGCACAAAAGGAAAGCAGAATTAATATCAGTGAATTGTTGCCCTTCGTTTGATTCATAACAATTTTAAATCTATAACCCTTTGAGACTAACTGGGGCACATTTCAAATCGTTATCACATAATTAACAGTAAATGGAGGAAGCACATAAGAAGCTCATACATATACCTAGATTACTAAAGAAAGACTAAAATGTCTAATAAATTAATATTGAACTCAACGAAACGAGTACGGTTGAAGAGAGCTCACCAGATCTACATTAGGTACATCAAGCCCACGAGCAGCAACATCAGTGGCAACTAGAATATTGAAATGGCCCTCTCGGAAACCTGAAAGTGCTCTTTCCCTCTGCTGTTGTGAAATATCCCCATGCAAAGCCTCACATTTATGGCCTCTTGACAGAGCATATGCTAAATTATCAGCATCACGTTTTCTCTGAGTAAAAATAATGCACTTCCCACCTTTTGCATGATCCTAAAATTCACATTTTCATGGTGAGGATTTGCCAAATGTTGAAACGGCAAGTAGACCAAGATTCCTCAAACATATACAGACAGAATCCAAAATCAAGATTTAAAAGGAAAAACAAAAAATTAGAGATTTATATACTAACTGTTATAAGTTGTCCGAGGATGGATGCTTTCCCATAGGACTCCGCAACAATTGAATATAGGGAAATTCCATCTGCCAGTTTCTGATCAGAATCCCCAACCTAAAGCACATAGATGCTGTTAATTTTCTTGCATCATAATCAAATAAAAAAGTTCCTACTTATCAATAAGTAGGAAATAACTTACAAGATCGATATATGCAGGATTCTTCATGTAATTATTGGTAAGATTTCTAATGAAAGTCGGCATAGTAGCAGAGAACATCAAGGTCTGACGTTGCTTTGGTACGCTTCTTAAAATTGTCTCGACAGCCTCCTGAAATCCCACTTTAAGCATCTCATCGGCTTCATCAAGAACAACAAACTGAACTTCGGATAAATTCAAAGCCCCCCTATCAATCAGATCAATAATACGCCCCGGTGTCCCAACCGCCACATCAACACCATATCCAAGCGACCTGATTTGATTTCCAATGGGAGTACCACCATAGACACAAATAGTATCCAACCCCGGCGCTGCCTCAAGAAACTCTTTGTCAACCTGTTTCGCTAGCTCTCTTGTTGGGGCCATAACCAAAGCCAAAGGATTCCTCCCCCTCCTGTGTGATCAAAAATCACATGAAAACTCGCCACTTACAACAATATTTAACTCGATAGCGAAATTATTTGAGATTTAAGAAACACACCCGTGTTGCGCATTGTAACGAATAATTTTATCCAATATAGGAATCCCAAATGCAAGAGTCTTCCCTGTTCCTGTTCTAGCTCGACCAACCATATCTCGGCCTTGCATTGCCGGCTCCAACACAGCTCTCTATTACACATAACATCACCAATTACAATAATCAATATACCGGAAAAGACAATCAGCTTAACAAAATTCACTCATTTCCAATATTTCAATATCTAATTTGAGAAATGAGTAAACATTACCTGAATGGGGAAGAGTTTAGTGATACCCTTCTTGGCCAAAGCAGACACAATCGAAGCGTCAATACCAAGCTTCGATATCTCAAGGCCATCTTCGCCGCCGCTAGTTTTAGACAACGACGGCTCGTCGTACTCTTCAGCCACAGCAGCAAACTGGGCTTTGAAAAGAGTCGAAGATGCCTGAAAACTCAATGGCCCAGATTTCGCGTGGAAGTCCCGAGCTTGAAACCCTGAAACTCTGTCCTCAGCGCCGCCGCCGATATCACTGATCGCCGGGACCGCCGAGGATGACGTGGCGGGAAATGAGAAGCGGTTGGTCAGGAGGGTTTGGACGGTGCGCGCGGTGGCGGTGGAGGATGTCCTACGGAGCATGATGCCTATCATTTTGTGGGTTTGATGTGATGGGGTTTTGGGTTTTGAGTGATCTGATAAACCCTGAGAGGGTTTGTTGGGGGAGACACTAGGGTTTAAGAGAGGCGGAAGAAAGAGAGTGAATTAGTTGAGAGGAGGTTTAAGTCTTTATGGGACACAAGTGAAAAAGATATTTACGGGTAGGGACACTCATGGATATTTTGCTATGAGTTGGGTTTTTGAGTTTGGGTTTCAATAATGTTGATCGTTTCGATTTTGAAGTCCAATCCAGGCCCACTTGATTCTTCTATCCAATGACTCATTTAATTGTTTAAATTCATTAAAGCATCCAGTAATGTGATTAGTGTTGCCTTTGGAGCATATGCACCTATAGTACATTTTAGGCATCGGAAGGTGCAGTCACTATTTATCAAATAGAAGGTGTAATTTTTGTTTTTTCTATAACGGTGCAAAAAATAACACTTTATTACTATTCATTAATTTTAAATAATTTCTTTTTATTTCATAGTAAGATTTTCGACCAATAACTAGATAACACTTGTCAATGCTATGTATGGTTATCGTCTAAATAATTAGACACGTTATCGAATTCTTTATTTTGTCGCGATTCAAAATTGACATATTTTTAAATTATGATTTTGGACTCGCTTTCTTCACGGAAGTTGTATAGGATATTAATATGAACTCGTGCATATTTTTATTGGATGTTTTGGAGGTCCGACCTATTTATTATGAATTTTAGAAATTTCTGAGTAAAAATAGTTTATTTTAAAATTTACAAGTGGTTAATATTTCGTAACCGTTTGATCTACTTATGATATAATATGGACCGTTACTTTTTCAATGGTTGTGGTATAAATCTGAAATTCTACTTCGAGTGAAAAATTGTTACTCGGCCCTGACCCGAATCTCAACCTGGTCAGATTGTCGCCGTCTGACCACCTCGACTTGCCGAACCACCAAGATCGAGAGTTTTCTCTCTCCTCTACTTCCATGGGACCCCAAATTAGCCATGCATGGCCTGTAACCGATTGAAATTCGCCAAGAAAGTTTCGAGCTCGGCCGGATTTCGTCGAACTCCGACGGTGCACAATCGACACTTAAATTCCATGAAACCTTAGGGGTTTCGAAGCTTAACATCTAAGAAGTCGATTGCGACCAATTTAGGGCTGCATCGTGGTCGAATGGTGTGAGTCAATTGGTGGCAATTTTCAGGTGAATTTCACGATTTTTTTTAACTTTGTTACTGACGTGCATGATTTACACGCTTCTTGGTTAAAAAAAATATTGGCCTAGCTTCACCCTCATGAGTGAGCTCCGCCAAAACAACACATCTTCTCACTCGAGCAAAAATTGTTCACCTACTTGCACCTCCTCTCCGTCAACAAGCGCTCGTCGACTCTAAACTGTACTGTTGCATCGCTCAAATTTGTTGCACCTCCTATTTCTAATGGGCCCCAGCTCTTGCACCTCCCACAACTTCTACCGTTGTAGATGCTCTTAGTAGTATAAAGAATAAAGACTCATGCTCTATCTATTAGAAAACCCTAGTGGCGGCGTTTTCTCTCTAGTGCCAACAAATCTCGTCGGCCGCGATTCAGGCCTGGGCTGGCCTATTGGCCATGTTTTGTCTTGTGGTCTGCTGCCGGTGGGAAGTCAAGACCTAGTTTTTCTGACGGAGGTGCATGTCCCTGGTTTGGTTTTCTTTAGGATTTTGTGGCTTTTTCCTGCGGTGTGCGAGACATTTAGTGATTATTAGCATCACTTAGAGGTCGTCATTGGGAGTTTCTCTTTTGTCGGTGGAGTTTTGGTTCATTGCTGCTTCTTGGATGTTTCAATTGGGAACTGTTTTGTGTGGGTGTCGTGGTTTTGTTCGATTTTGGTGCGGCCGCGTAGTCGGATGCCAGCGGCATGGCGGTGCAAATGGGACAACGACACAGCAGGTAAGCAGGGAAGAGGCAGTGGTCGAGTGAGCAAGTTGGTTGGTTGCCAGTTGGATCATAATTTCTAGGTTTAGGCCTGCTACATGGGCTTGTTCTCTCTGGGCTTTATCTCTTCTTTTTTTGGGTTAGGGTTTTTCCTATGCCCAATGCTAAGTATTAGTTTGTCTTTTACGCCACTTGCTTATTTTTACCTTGTGTTAGATACTTGTGTTGATGAGTCCGAATAGTATACCACAATTACGTGTCTTAGTGCTTTTGGACTCTCTACTCTCTTCCCTGTTAATTTTCATAAGGTTCTAATAAGTTTGACAATAAGTTGAGCTTAGCAATGTTTGTAAAGAGTAATATTTGTCTCATCTTTTGTTCCTCACTTCTGCAGAGGGAGTTACTTTTGTAATGCGATGTATGCACTACTTCCGATTTAGATGTTTATCAATGAAACTCTCTCCTTCTAAAAAAGAAAAGAAAGTGTTGCCTCAGTTGTGACGACTATCTTTGGTTAGTCGAAGTATATTGCTCTATAATCTATATATCAACAGAGGCCCTAAGCTACCTCTCACTTTCAATTTCGATTTGATGTATTCACTGTTTTTACCGGATTACGCGGGGCGTAATCTAGCAGAAGCAAGTATGAGTAATCTCATTTTTCTGGTTATCCGAACGCTCGGGCTGTTCGGATGATCGGGTGCCTCCTCTCTCTCTTTGGGTGTTCGGGTGTTCGGCTCCTGCTGTTAGAAGAATACAACAACAAACGGGCGGTCAGACGGTCGAGACAGAGGTGGCCTACCTTCAACGCTCTGATGCCTAAGTTAGAAGATGTATTGGATATAACAGTCAAGCGAACGTGTAAGAATGTAGGTTGGGGTACTTAATGCTGGAATTGAATGCTGATGGAGTTCAATTGTCCTCTTACCTGTAGTAAATGCCTTACCTATATAGGTGGTTGAGATTTGTTGCTTGCTTGTGTTCTTCGATGTGGGATAGAGCTGTTTTGTTGTCATATGGTCCGAGCATTCGGATGTGCGCTTGTCGGACGCTTGCCCGATTGGATGGGCTCGGTCTTGCGGGTGAGGTTATTGTTTGCTGGGTGGTCTTTCGGGTGGTCGGGTAGGTGTCGATCACCTGCTTAATTGGGTAAATATGTTTAATTAACGAACTAATAGTGCAATACTAACATTCACAATTCATTGTATGTGTATTTTTCTTCATTAACTAAAACGATATCTTTGTATACTAGCTACATAGTTTAATCAATTTCATATGTTACAAGGGTACTTGATTGTTTTCGAATAGCAGTGAAAATAGTGGAGACATACTTGGGAGGACATGCAGACTAAGCCTTGTTTTATAAGAGTCGATTTTGAACTTATATAGCGTGAGCTATAGGGGTATGGCATTTGCCCTCGAGTTATTTAGGAGTTATAACTATGACTAATGGCGATCTAGCTAGGAAGATTGAACTGAAATGGATGAGCTGCTAACTAAGTTCCTTTGTTGAACTTGATCACACACTGTAATAAGAACAAGATACTCTTCACTCTAGCTACTTAAGCTGAAAAAAATAAGTATCCGTTGGAAATTCTGCAATATCCCTTATCCAGGTCAAGAGCGCCACGTGGACATCCATTGTTGGACAGTGAGATCCTAACCTAATCTGAAACCCGAGGCAGCTCCAATACTCACCATGAGCTCAGTGCCACCAGTACCCACAAATCTTGGTGCTCCCCTGCCCCACACGTTCTGTCTTCACGAGACCTTACATGTACCAGTTTGTGGCACCTGTGTAAGCTCACAAGTTCATAACCTCTCAGACTTTGATACTGAGAGAGAAAAACACACAGTCGAATTGGGATCATAGAGAGAAGAAGAAGAATAGCATAGAGGAGGAGGAGAAATGGCAGCACAAGCTCTACTATCATCGTCGTCTCTAACCGCCTCGAAGGAGGTTGCGAGGAATTTACTCGGAGGAAGAGCAATTCAGTCGTCTCCTTCTGGGACCAGGAAATCTGCTTCCTTTGTTGTCAAGGCAGCCGCTACTCCCCCTGTTAAGGTATGTATCCAAATGATCGATGTGGCTTAATTAGTAGTTTCAATTCACACACACACACACACATATATATGAACAACCAATCGATCGAGTACTAAAACATCTTTGTGCATGCTCTGGCTATTTCCAGCAAGGAGACAGGCAGTTGTGGTTCGCATCAAAGCAGAGTCTTTCTTACTTGGATGGCAGGTAATCACTTCGCAACGTATCATTGTATGTAATACAAAGCAAAGATTATAGTCTTATTTGTGGTTGACAGCCTCATTGGATATGTCATATTTTTCATTTCTACACATAACATTGAATCGGTTTTGTAATTGTAGCCTTCCGGGTGATTTTGGGTTCGATCCATTGGGCCTCTCAGACCCAGAAGGCACCGGAGGGTTCATTGAACCAAGATGGCTAGCCTACGGTGAGATTATCAATGGACGTTTTGCCATGTTGGGCGCGGCCGGTGCTATTGCACCGGAAATTTTTGGGAAGCTTGGTCTCATTCCAGCTGAAACAGCTCTCCCTTGGTTCCAAACCGGTGTCATTCCCCCGGCCGGAACCTACAACTATTGGGCCGACAATTACACACTATTCGTCTTGGAGATGGCCCTAATGGGCTTTGCCGAGCACCGACGTTTCCAGGACTGGTACAACCCTGGATCTATGAGCAAACAATACTTCTTGGGCCTTGAGAAGTACTTGGGAGGCTCCGACAACCCAGCCTACCCCGGCGGCCCATTGTTTAACCCATTGGGCTTTGGAAAGGATGAGAAGTCAATGAAGGAGTTGAAGCTCAAGGAAGTGAAGAATGGGAGGCTGGCTATGTTGGCAATATTGGGCTACTTTATTCAAGCCCTTGTGACCGGAGTTGGGCCGTTCCAAAACCTATTGGACCATTTGGCTGACCCAGTCAACAACAACATCTTGACCAGCCTCAAGTTCCATTAATTGACAGAGTTGTACAATATTTTAGTGCTGCCCCTTTGTTGTTTGGAAATTGAAATCTCATGTTCTCAAAACTCTTCATCTCATTGTAAAAGATTATGTTGAAACACTTGTTGTTGTTATATAATCTACTATGTGAATCCATAAGAAGAAATATGTGAATCCATAAGAAGAAATGACATGTTAGAAAAGTTAAGTTATAATTTAATACTTCAGACTTTTGATAAACAAGTTAAGAGTGAGATCATTTAAAGATCGGGATAATTTTATTACAATTTACAAATGTATTGATTTTGAATCGATCGTTGTCTTTAACGATTTAAGATAATCGAAAGAGAAAATTGCACGCAGTCTCACATATACTGGTATATAGTTTTCTTGCTATAAATGTTTTATATGATGTTCGTATACCTGGCTAAATCACCTAGGTACGTGCTTAGACGACTTAAATATAAGTTATAATTATGTCTCACCGCCACCATGACAGGAACCATCACCGGGAAGGCTCCAACTTCGGTGACCAGACCCGCCTGACCTTAGATCAGGATAACGCTCACGCGCCAATACTAAGACCGGTCAGACAAAGCCCCAGCAAAAGAGCATACATACCAGTCCCACATCGAAAGTAGAAGAGTAGTTCAACCTTCAACCACCAATATATATCGCTCAACACAGCATTAAATGGTACGCACTCTTTATCTTATTACGCCGTTATTCTGCTTAACTCGTATATCGATTCTGACTTAGGCATCGGAGGGTTGAAGGCGGGCCACCCGTCTCTCCTTAACCGTTGTTAATCTTAGCAGTAACGGCGAGGACGCTGTGGAATAACGACAGCGATCATTCACCGATATCGCCCAACATCAGCCATCTAATGAGCTCCGTCTGTTTCTGATCCCGCTCGACAACCGACATATACACAACGGATAACACATATTAGTTACATTTGGTCATATCTTGAATATTCATTATTCTTGGTATGAACATTGGCGCCGTCTGTGGGAAACGCACGTAGGAAATTATTTTTCTTTCAACCACGAAACTCTCGGCAAGCGACGAGCATGGACACGAGCCTGAAACTAGGAATATCGCCCAACACCGGACCGCGGGAAACCCATTACGAGCATGACGATCAAACCTTACAGCGACGAGGAAAACGCCACGTAAACGATACACACGACTATGTCGGCGACATGCAGCGCCGGTACGAATCAGCCATGGAAAGATGCCTAGAACTCGAAAAAGCCAGGGATTTTGAGCACCAACGATACATAAGGGCATCGAGGGGGATGAGAACCACGGAACGCCAGAGACTCAACCCAGATCCAACGACGGACACAACTTCGCCACCCCGATCCCGCAGCAGGGCACCAGAGTCACTTGAAGGGGAGGACAGACTGCAAAACAACGACGAGGCAGAACCAAATAACATCACCCACTCGCCGGTATCCCCGCCCCCACACATCAACACCAGAACGAATATAAGCGACCCGCTCAGCGGAGCGGTGGCGGCACGAGTGGTCGACCTCGAATTGATGATACGACAGTTATCACAACCAGAGCCCAGTTACCTCGACCGCACACTCCCAGCAGTACGCAAGGAACCGTTCTCAAGCGACATTATGCGTCGAGGACGACATCCGCTGGCAAAAATCAAGTTAGAACGATACAGAGGAAAAACAGACCCGTCCCTCCACATCGACGTTTTCACATCAGCAACAACCGGCAGGGGTTACGACGACGCCACAAACTGCTACCTATTTATGGAGAGCCTAACGGGCGAGGCGCTCAGCTGGCTCTTCAGCCTCCCCCCAAAATCCATAAAATCTTTTACAGAACTCATTAAAGCTTTCCTAAATAGATACATAACATCGGTGAGTTGCTCACTAACTTACAATCAACTGCAGGCTATAAAACAGGAACCCGCCGAGGGACTATCCGCATTCATCTCTCACTGGAACACCGCCATCGCCAACTGCCGCGGCATATCCGGCGACTCGGCCTTCTGCGTACTCAGAAACGCCCTACAGCCAGGCTCGCTAACCTGGAAACTCAACGAAAACCCGGCAACCACCTACGCCAACCTACTATACCGCGTGACGTCACACGCCTAACTCGAGCTACAGACTTTTGGCTCTAACCCAACGCCAACACAACAGGTAAACACATTTACTACCGTAACAAACATGCAGGACGCGCCCCCCGCTCACGACCGATCACGGGTAACCCCGCCCAGACATAAGGGAAGATCACAAGACCGGGACCAACATAGATGGCGACAAAGCGGACAACGACATAACGCTGGAGGACACAATTACACCAACAGCGGCAAAGGTTATACCAATAACGGAAAAAGACAACGAGATGAGAGAACAAGCTTCACCACCCCACTACCACAACCGTTGTTCAGCGTGCTCAATGCCAAATACGCCGATATCCTCACGGCCCACCCAGAGCTATTCACACTACCCAAAAAGTCATTCCGGGCAACATATTACAGGAACACGGGGAAGTGGTGCGACTTCCACCAAAACGAATCCCACGACACAGAAAGGTGCCACGACGTGAAGAAGGCGGTAGAGGCACAGCTGGAGAAGGGAAACCTATCGACATTCAAGACAGGGTACAGCACTCAACCAGAACGGTCAGTAACAAACATCAACAGCATCAGAAGGATCAACGCGATCACGGGCGGCAGGTCCAAGACATAACGAAGAAATGAACGAGCAGTATGCAACCTACGGCAGGGACCGGCCAAGGCCGCCAAGACCGGATGGGGATCCATAACATTCCACGAATCAGAATAGCAGGAGAGACCGCCGGTATCCGAGGACTACCCCTTCCTAATAGACGCCGTCATCGACCTATGCAGCGTTGGACGGTGCCTCGTGGACACAGGCTCATCGGTCAACGTCATATTCCGTCTAGCATACAAAGCACTTGAGTGACTTCCATCTAAACTAAAGAGGGACCACCATCCACTAGTAAGCTTCAGCGGCGACCAAATCCAACCACTGGGAAGCGACTACCTCAGAATCGTGCTGGGACAAGAGGGTTGCAGCGCCGAGACACACATTGAATTCTTGGTCGTCGATGCCCCATCATTCTACAACGCCATTATCGGGTGTAATACCCTAAACAGGATCAACGCTATCGTTTCACAACGGATGTTAACAATGAAATTTCCAACAGCCAGGGGAGTATGCACCATCAGGGGCACAACACCCACGCTACCAGGATCTCCCGCAGACGCCAACTACCCGGCAAGAGAGGTGTGCGCACTAAAAGGCAACAGACTACACGAGGCTCCCGACGATCCACGGGGGGAATCGCTGACAGCCCGCCCCTCAGATGAGACATCCACAAAAACAATCTCCATCTCGGACGAGCACCCCGAACGAACCATCAGAATTGGAACCAACCTGGACCCAATGATCGAGACCGCCCTCGTCAACATTCTCAGGGAGTGCGGTACCGTATTCGCGTGGTCATACGCCGACATGCCAGGGATATCAACAGACATCGTTTCGCACAAACTAAAAATCTCACCCGACGCCATCCCAAAGAAACAGAAGCTGCGAGCATACAACGAAGAACAATACGGCGCCATGCGAGAGGAAGTAGCCGGGCTACTTGACATAGGATTCATCAGAAAAATCCACTACCCGTAATGGATCTCAAACGTCGTCATGGTCAAGAAAAGCAACAAAAAATGGAGAATGTGTGTAGACTACACCGACGTCAACAAGGCATGCCCAAAAGATTCCTTCCCGTTACCATGGATCCACCAACTCGCAGATGCCACCAGTGGCCACGAACTCTTATCCACAATGGACTGCTATTCCGGATACAACCAAATCAAAATGAGCCCTGCAGACAGCGAGGCAACATGTTTCATCACCGACCGAGGACTATACTGCTACAACGTCATGCCATTTGGAATGAAGAATGCAGGAGCAACGTACCAGATATTCATGACGGAGCTACTCGCGCCACTAGACAACGACACCGTCGCAGTCTATGTGGACGATCTCATTGTCAAGAGCCGACACCGAGAGGACCACGTCAAAAATCTCAAGGCAGTACTAGACACACTCATCAACAGCGGTATGAGACTCAACCCGGCAAAATGCGTCTTCGGGGTAACGACAACAAAATTCCTGGGATACATGGTGAGTCAACGCGGGATCGAGGCCAACCCGGGAAAGATACAGGCCGTCCTAGACACAACACGCCTGATAACCAAAAAAGAACTCCAGGCGCTGACTGGGAAACTAGCGTCACTGGCCCGGTTCATTTCACGATACACAGATAAGTGCAGGCCATTCTTCAAGGCAATCAGACTTACAAAGAAGAAGGCAGTGGAGTGGACCGACGAGTGCGAGGCAGCGCTGACCGCCATCAAGCAGTATCTCACCCACATCCCTTTCCTCTACGCTCCAGTACCAGGGGAAATCCTATACATCTACCTCGCCACCTCGCTCACCGCCGTGAGCTCCGCCCTGGTTAGACGGGAAACCGACACTGAGTTGCCAGTGTTCTTCACGGGAAAAGGATTGGAAAAAGCAGAAACAAAGTACCCGGCACTCGAACAACTGGCCCTAGCACTAATAACAGCGGCGCGACGCCTACGACCGTACTTCCAATCTCACACCGTGCACGTTCTTACTGACCAACCACTGCGCCAAGTGCTAGCTAGCCCCGACCACTCCGGAAGACTAACCAAATGGGCGATAGAGCTGAGAGAGTTCGACATCGAGTACAAGCCACAGGGGGGCAATAAAAGGACAAGCAATAGCGGATTTCATAGCAGAACTTACACCGGCAATAACCGACTAACAGCAGCCTAAACCTGACACATCACTAGCAACCCTGAACCCGCCCACAACCCAGATAAAGACACCATCATGCTGGAACCTATACGTCGATGGATCGAAAACAGCCATAGCAGCAGGGGCAGGAGCAATCTTGACCGGTCCCGGCAAAACCTACGCCGAGTACGCCCTACGATTCACATTCCCAGCATCCAACAACGAAGCCGAATATGAAGCCCTAATCGCCGGTCTACAACTCGCCCTGGACGCAGGGGCCAAGGACGTCAACATATTCAGCGATTCCCAACTAACGGTAAATCATGTAACCGGGGAATTCGAAGCACGAGGAACACAGATGTCGGCATACCTAGGGTACGTAAGGGCACTACTGGCCAAATTTTCTTTCTACGACATAACGCATATCCCAAGGGAACAGAACAAGAGGGCCGACGCCCTAGCAAGACTAGCAACTGCTCTAACAATCACGGCAAGAGGACACACAATGGTAAAAACACTAGAACGACCAAGCATATCCAAGAGCTTCCAAGAAGTATTCACACTAACAACAGCGGCTCCACCAGCGACACTAGAGGAAGACTGGCGAACAAGCATAATCAAATACCTAACAGATGGAACAACGCCAACCGACCGAGCAGAAGCAAGACAACTCGCCCAAAGAGCGGCATACTACAGCATGCAAAACGGCCAACTATACATGAACAAAAGAGGCTTCCCAATGCTCAAGTGTGTCACGCAGACAGAAGGCAACAACATACTGAAAGACCTCCACGACTGCAAATACGGCAACCACGGCGGACCAAATAGCATCATACACAAACTACTCCAATACGGTTTCTACTACAGGGGAATGCGGCAGGATGCAATAAGTATCGTCGATCAGTGCCAGGCATGCGCCCAATATGCACACCGAATACACGCCCCAACAACACCAATGTCCATCATCGTCAGCCCTATACCGTTCGCTCAATGGGGACTCGACCTTATCGGGCCACTAAAAGCATCATCCTGTCAGTTCAAATACATCATCGTCTGCATAGACTACCACACGAAATACATCGAAGCCAGGCCGCTCGTCCTCATCACCACGAAAAAAGTGATCAACTTCCTCTGGAAGGATATATATTGCCGATACGGGGCCCCGCTGACGATAGTCACCGACAACGGAAAACAATTCAACAACGACAAAATGAAGAGGTTCACCGCCAGCCTGGGGACTCGCCTAGTATTTGCATCGGTATACTACCCCCAGACAAACGGACAGGTAGAAGCGGCAAACAAAAAAATAAAGAACGGCCTGAAGAGAAGAATGGAGGACTACAATCACAAATGGGCAGAAAGCCTTTACGAGGTTCTTTGGTCGATACGAACAACGCCAACAGATGCAACTGGAGCCTCACCGTTCTCACTAGTCTATGGCGCCGAGGCCGTCTTACCATTGGAAATTACACACCGAAGCCCAAGACTCGAAAGGTATGAGCAAGACACTAACAAGGACGGCCTGAACATGGCCAACGTACTCCGAGAGGAAAAGCAAGACGACACCGTTATCGCACTCTCAGCAAATAAACAACTGGTCGCCCGGCACTACAACAAACGAGTAAAGGCGCGAAAACTCCATATCGGCGACATGGTTTGGAGAGAGGTCATCCCCAAACCCAAGGGCCTAGCACCAACTTGGGAGGGCCCTTTCAGAATCATCGAGAGCGTCACGCCAACCACATTCATTCTCACAGACAAGAACGGCCTGAAGATACCACACACATGGAACATAGAGCACCTCCGATATTGCCACCAGTAAAGCCGGTTCCACGACATAGAGCAACTTTCTTCATCATACCGGGGACTCGCCTCGCTCGCACATCCGGCACCGCCACCGATGAAACAAAAATTCTTCAGACCTTTGTCATAAAGATATCGCTCTCAAACCACGATGCGTGTCAAGATCCAAAAACATAGTAAAAGCCAAACGAGGCACAAGTGGAGTAGCCAAATTGGTGAACCATTATAAACACTCGTCTCATTTACCTACAAGTTACTATGATACTTAGTTATTCTTGATATGCACATCAGCACACAGACAGGCACCACTCATCAAACACTAAATCGCTCTCGGGCGTTATCACGGACGCCAGTTATTCTCAAGCAAAGCCACTTAAAGAGTTGCAAACAGACAAATAAATTTTTTCACACCTTTCATCGTTGGCAATACCGGACAACACTTGGAGAAATTCCATTTCATTCAAAAGGCCATAACGGCAAAGGTACAAAATACAGCAAACCTACACTAAGCAAAAGAAAAGCGACAAAGCTACAAATAGAAGATGCCCCAAGCCTCACAAGTCAGCAGCGCCGTCATCACAAAACCGCTCCCGATACAAGGCCGCCAACCTCTCACTCCTTGCCTGAGAAAAAAGTTCAACATCACGAATATGACGAGTTAGAGGGGTCGATGGAGACATACTGGGCGTTAAAGGATGAAAACCATCAGGAGTCATACCTTTGGAGACGTTCGACCGTTGCCGGCCTTCCTCATCGGCCTTCTCTTCCTTAATCCGAAGGAGGGCTTGTAGATTGGCCTCACGCTTTACCTGACGCTCCTCATTGATACGTTTTAGGTCAGCATCATACTTTTCATTAACCCAACCGTTATCAAAGAAGCGCTTCTGGGTTTGCTGCAGACCGTCAGTGAAGGCCTTCCGTACCGCGACGTCAAAGTCAGGACCGGCCTTGAAATCTTCCACGACGTCAATCAGCTCCTGCTCACGCCGGTCTTCCAACTCTTTTACTTGGCCACGTAAGGCAGTGACTTGGCCCTCAGCAATGGCCAGCCGCTCCTTCAGGTCCTCCGCCCGCTGACGCTCCTCATTCACCTCCAGCTCCAACTGGCGACCTCGGATGAAAGAAGCATCCAGGCATTCATCAGAGAGCTTCTTCTCGCCCTCAAGAACCTCGTACTTCTGCTGCAAGGACTGCCACTCCTCGTTCGCCTTCACGAGTTGCTCATCCTTCACCGATAAAAGGCCATTAACACGGGCCAGTTCCTCGGAGGACGCCACCAAGGTATGACGCTGATGACACATCAACTGGAGCGAGGCGGCAAATGACCGCAGACACTGCTCAGCCCCACTCGCAATATCAGCCACAGTGGCCACATCAGGAGGCAGGAGCGCGAGGATCTCGGCCGAGTAGGGCGGTGGCCCTTCCCAGGAACTTGAGCGGGCAATAACGACGCTACAGTCAACGGCAATATTGGGCTCACCGCGAGGAACATCGCCTAACAGACAGTAAGGACGGGCACCAATATCAGCAACTAGAGGACAAGCCTCCGTATCAAAGTACCAAAGGTTATCGGCATCACCTGTTTCAGCATCGGCATCACCAACACGGCTGGCCGGGACAGCAATGGTGACTCGGGTGGCTTCCCCGTCATCCAGCACGGGGATGGGAGAAAAAGGCGTCTCGCTCACCCGCTTCGGGCGTTTCGGCTGAGCGCCCTCGCCTTCAGACCTCATCTTCAAACGGACAGGAGAGCGGGGAGGACTCTCAGGCTGAGCGGTCACTACCCGGACGGGCACGCTGCTCCCCACCATGTCGGTCTGGGACTCTGGAGGGGGAGGAAGGTATGTCTGCTCCGAGAGGGTAACACTCCTCCCAGAACGCACATCAAGATCGATCATCTTGGCGGTAGCGGCCTCCTCCGCCAGCTCGGCGATGATCTCGTCGATATCACCATAAGAACTCGACATCTTCCGATCTCGCTTTTGATTTTTATACCCGACTGCAAAACAAGGGCGAGAAGGTAAGACACCGAGATACAACAGAAGATAAACAAACAAAAACAAGCAACACAAACAGGCAAACAAGAAAACAGAGAGACGGCATACTAGGCGTCTTAGCGAGACCGGTCATCTCCATGATCCGGTAATCAGCAAGAAGATAGACACTTTTAAACTTCTCACTGAAGCCCCTCTCGACTCTATGGCACCGCCGCTTTTCCATAGCGGACAAAGAATACTGACGTGTAACTACAAAAATAAAGACGAGTAAGGAACAAACACACAAACGACACACGACGGGAATCACGCAAATATAAAAACGTCACCTCGGGCAATAAACCGGGTAGGCACACGGCTGTTAGGGAAGGACGACCACCCACTAGCAAAGAAATGCTCACCCCTCCAGTCAGGACACGAACTCGTGAAATCGGTGAGCCCCAGCGAACTCTTTCGTCGCTGACGGAGCGAGAGCGTCCCACCACAACCCTTCTTCATCGAATACGCGACGTCAAAATAGTACAACACCTCATTACGGGTGGGGTAATCCAGGCCCGCCAGCTTCCATAGCGTGAACATCGCGCTCAGTACCTGAAGCATCAGCGGCGACACCTGCCCCACGGCACAGCCCAGCTCCCCAAAAATGTACTCGTGAAACGGGTGAAGAGGCAAGCGAACACCGTAGCAAAGTTGGGCGCGATCAACAACGATAAAACCCCTGGGTGGCCTAGAAAATTGCTCGCCGGGAGCCGGGGACTTCAGAATCACACCGGGACCGATCTGGAACTCGGACCTCACCTTATTAAGTTCTGTCATGGACAACGCCTTTGCAGGCTCATCGACCTCCTGACCATCTCTAAGAGTCCACAGGAGAGGCCCGTCAAGCCCGAAACGACGAGAACCAGAACCAGCACCGATATCGGCGTCGTGACGAGAAGAAGAAGACATGTCACCTACGAAACAGCCACGGACAATGTCAAAACCTAAACGGTTCGCCAGCCCGCAACTAGTTTCCCAGGCGACATACCCCCCGGCAAACAAAAAGCACACGAGAAAGAAGAAGTAGAAACACAAACGAGGAGAAAACAGTAAAGTACTACGGCAAACCGGGGATCGACCAAAACACCAAACAACACATCAACAAACAGATAACCCAAAACCCCAACCAAAATAAACCAAAACTTCAAGCAACAAAAACGACAAGAGATTAGACAGCGAATCCTTACCGGAAAAGGGGAGAATAAGAAGAACCAACGGTGGCGCAGCAACAAACACGGCGGAAGAAGGAGGAGAACGAGAAAATCCGGCAACAGAAAATCACGAAATCTTTCAGGAGCAAGAAGAGTAAAAAAGAAAGCGTACAAACAACAACAGAGATATATATAGGCAAAACGGCGAGATCGCGACCGTTGGAACAGACACGTCGGTCCAGGGGATCACGGCACGTGGCAACCAGAATCGGAAGGGTCTGGAACGAGAACCGGTACGCACCGTTTCGAGAAAGGCGCGACCCTCGAAAGAAAAGTAATCATCACACTTTATGGCTACGACGGGACGTTTGGGAACCCCGAGACACCCTACGCGGACAAATGGCAGCACGACAAAAGACAACATTTAATGATGAGCAGAGTAGATACACCAACCATACCGGTCAAGCAAAACTCATATCGATGACAGAACGCGAATAGCACACAGGGCAATATCGCCCCACAATCTCCATCACCGATATCGCCCTAGCCACTCTACATTACCGATAGCGGTCTAATCACTCGGCATTACCAATAGCGGTCTAATCACTCGGCATTACCGATAACGGTCTAGTCACTCTGCATCACTGATAACGGTCTAGTCACTCTGCATCACTAATAACGATATGATCACTCTGCATCACCGATAATGATATGGTCACTCTTCATCACTCTTCATTACTGGCCACTAGGAGGAACGGACTCGGGGACTTAAGGGTTACCAATTCAAACGAGCTCCCCCTACCATAGCGCCCACAAACAGCGACCCCCCCGGTCGATACAAACTGAAGAGCGCTCAAACAATAAAAGATACATAGTCACCATTACACGAAGTACTGCGGCAGAGCGGTGAACTAGCTACTCACCGATCTCGCCCATAACCTATCAAATATGGCACGTGCAGGTACAGGGGCGCCCACAGCCAAGATTCTCAACCTAGGTCGCCCAGTTGGGGGACTGTATGGCATGATACCCGGCTCCTAACAAAGGTAAACATCGCCGCTAAGCACGTCCCGGTGATCTCGCTGGTATCATTTCTTTGCAACTCGCCAACCAAGGTTGATCTCCTTGGCTGAGCAAGTTGGGGGACTTGTTCGTATACCTGGCTAAATCACCTAGGTACGTGCTTAGACGACTTAAATATAAGTTATAATTATGTCTCACCGCCACCATGACAGGAACCATCACCGGGAAGGCTCCAACTTCGGTGACCAGACCCGCCTGACCTTAGATCAGGATAACTCTCACGCGCCAATACTAAGACCGGTCAGACAAAGCCCCAGCAAAAGAGCATACACACCAGTCCCACATCGAAAGTAGAAGAGTAGTTCAACCTTCAACCACCAATATATATCGGTCAATACAGCATTAAATGGTACGCACTCTTTATCTTATTACGCCGTTATTCTGCTTAACTCGTATATCGATTCTGACTTAGGCATCAGAGGGTTGAAGGTGGGCCACCCCGTCTCTCCTTAACCGTTGTTAATCTTAGCAATAACGGCGAGGACGTTGTGGAATAACGACAGCGATCATTCACCGATATCGCCCAACATCAGCCATCTAATGAGCTCCGTCTGTTTCTGATCCTGCTCGACAACCGACATATACACAACGGATAGCACATATTAGTTACATTTGGTCATATCTTGAATATTCATTATTCTTAGTATGAACATATGAAACGTACACATATATATAATTTAAGTCGATGTAATATATCACAATATATGTTTTCGATGATGTAGCACAACATAAGGAATTTGGTGTAGTAACAGATTAATGAGTTTGATCAAGTTGATTAGGGTACTATGCCCATCCGCATCCAAGTGTTCGCTGTTCCCCATCTCTATCATTGAAAAAAATGATATGACAAAATATTATTGTGATATATGAGAAATAAAACCATTTCGGACAAAAATTACGTATAGTTACAATTGAACTTCCATTTTGCTTTTCTCGACAAATCAACAAATATGATCTTAGAACAATCTTACTATCTTATGACAACTTATTAGAAACTACCTAACACATCTGATCTGGATCCATCATCATAAGCTCATATCTTCAATGACACAACTAATGAGTACCCTTAACCACCTTAAGCAGATTCATAAGAAACTTTATCAAATCAAGACTACCCCAGTAGTCTCTCAGATCTTAAATCCTCAATCAGTCAACTTCACTCTAAAAAACACACACACATAAAATAAGAAAATTAAAAATGAAGTTAGATCACCGGTAATAGCCCAAGATCCAATCTCATGGGCTTGGGCCCGGCCCACAAGTTGGTCGAATAAATTCATTTTGCGTGAGCTTCATAGTATAACAGTAACCAGTCACATCTCCACTCCCACCATTTTTGCACCAACAAAAAGCTCGTCATCTCTCTCAAGCCCTTGCACTCGCCGCAAATACAAAACCGACGCCGGCGAAGGTTTCCGATTCCGATCAATTCTCCGGTCGATCTTCCACAGCTCTCAGTACCGGATCCAAACCGGTTCGTATCTCATGATCTCAATCTCTCGCATCTTCTTACGCCATAATCCGACGTCGTTTTGTTGCTGCTTTAGTAGTGTTCTCTGCTAGTTTGGATTATAGTAGATCTCTTTGGATCTGTGAGCGTGTTAAGGTTTTGTATACGTTGCTAATTTGGATCTTGTTGAGTTATGTGATTAGTGGATCTGGTGGAGTCGAGGAATAGGATATGCTAAAACCCTAAGCAACTTCATGTTCTAATTCATTTGGAAGAATTTTGTTCATTTTTGGCTGATGTGAGCTTTTTGTTGTTTTTTGGTTCAATTTTGTGTAGATATATTGTTGAATGCATCTCTAAAAGAGTAGCTTAGATTACACTTGGGGGGGGGGGGGGGGTGGTTGTTCTTTTGCGTTGATTCAGATGGCTGTATCGAATCCAAGAATGCCCGCAGTTCTATTGGCGTTGCTGTTTTCGGTTTTGTTCGTGTATGTCTGCGATGGGTTTTATCTCCCCGGGAGTTACATGCATACGTATTCCAAAGGGCAGGAGATCATTACCAAAGTTAATTCTCTGACTTCGATTGAAACAGAGCTTCCTTTTAGCTACTACAGTCTCCCTTATTGCAAACCTCCGGGAGGTATCAAGAAAATGGCGGAGAATCTCGGGGAACTTCTTATGGGAGATGAGATCGAGAGCTCTGCTTACCGGTTTAGAATGAATGTTAATGAGACGGTTTATTTGTGTACTACACACCCGTTGAATGAGCATGAGGTGAAGCTATTGAAGCAGAGAACCAGGGATCTGTATCAGGTTAATATGATCCTTGATAATTTGCCGGCGATGAGATATGCTTATCAGAATGGGGTTAAGATTCAGTGGACTGGATTTCCTGTTGGGTACACACCACCAAATGGTAAAGATGATTACATCATCAATCACCTCAAGTTCAGGGTTATGATTCACGAGTATGAAGGAAGTGGTGTGGAGATAATCATGACTGGGGAAGAAGGTATGGGTGTCATTTCAGAAGCTGATAAGAAGAAGGCATCTGGTTATGAGATTGTTGGCTTTGAGGTTTTCCCTTGTAGCGTTAAATATGATGCTGATGCCATGAGTAAAAATGAGATCTATAAACCTATTCCAGCTGTAACCTGTCCCTCAGAGCTTGAGAAGTCTCAGATAATAAGGGAGCATGAGAGAGTGTCATTTACTTATGAGGTTGAATTTGTGAAAAGTGATGTAAGATGGCCATCGAGGTGGGATGCTTATCTGAAGATGGAGGGTGCTCGTGTGCACTGGTTCTCTATCCTGAATTCGTTGATGGTGATATTCTTCCTTGCTGGTATCGTCTTTGTCATATTCCTAAGGACTGTGAGGAGGGATCTAACAAGATACGAAGAGCTGGACAAAGAAGCTCAAGCTCAGATGAATGAGGAGCTTTCTGGGTGGAAGCTTGTTGTGGGAGATGTTTTCAGAGAACCAGAACACCCAAAGCTTCTCTGCGTGATGGTTGGAGATGGGGTTCAGATTACGGGGATGTCAGTTGTCACTATTATTTTTGCAGCATTTGGCTTCATGTCACCAGCTTCAAGAGGAATGCTACTGACAGGCATGATCATTCTATATCTTTTCCTTGGAATTATTGCTGGTTATGTTGCTGTCCGTATGTGGAGAACTATCAAGGGAACTTCAGAAGGGTGGAGATCGGTTTCCTGGTGTGTTGCATGCTTCTTTCCTGGGATTGTTTTTGTTATTCTTACAATTCTGAATTTTATCCTATGGGGCAGCAATAGTACCGGCGCTATTCCTATTTCCCTGTATTTTGTACTCTTTTCCCTCTGGTTCTGCATATCAGTGCCTCTTACTCTTCTCGGAGGGTTCATAGGGACACGAGCTGAGGAGATCCAGTTTCCTGTTAGAACCAACCAGATCCCTAGGGAAATTCCTGCTCGCAAGTACCCATCATGGCTTCTTGTTCTTGGTGCTGGGACACTTCCTTTTGGAACCCTTTTCATTGAACTGTTCTTCATCCTTTCTAGCATCTGGCTCGGAAGGTTCTATTATGTCTTCGGTTTCCTGCTTATAGTGCTTCTGTTGCTGGTTGTTGTTTGTGCTGAAGTTTCGGTGGTTCTCACTTACATGCATCTCTGTGTGGAGGATTGGCGGTGGTGGTGGAAGGCTTTCTTTGCTTCCGGGTCAGTTGCCCTGTATGTGTTCCTCTACTCCATCAACTACTTGGTATTTGATTTGCAGAGTTTGAGTGGCCCTGTCTCAGCAACCCTTTATCTTGGTTATTCATTGATCATGGCGACTGCAATTATGTTGTCAACCGGCACAATTGGCTTTCTCGTGTCTTTCTCCTTTGTGCATTACCTATTTGCCTCTGTCAAGATCGATTAAGAAGTGTTTGCTGGCATTCTGTATCACACTGCTGACAAATGAGTCTGCTTTGTCGGAAGGAGTATTTTTGGGTAAGGTGAATTGTGTAGCAGCTTATCAAGAGTCTCTGATGGAGCTGCATGAAGAGTTTGAAGACTATATTTCTGTATACTGCCTCGTATGTTACAAGCCCAGTAGGAGCTTTTCTCCTTTTACCTTGGATATTCCATTTTATTTCATACCACAGTTAGTGTTGTGCTTCACTTGGATTACTTACTTCAGTTCATTCACATTGTTCTAGAAAGTTGTAATATCATGAACCTCAATCCCTGTATTCTCTTATATTTCATATCTGAAAATGAAAGTTAAAGTTGATAATATTATTGATTCGTGATAGAAATTTTTATCACTTATGATGCTCTTCAAAGATGCTATACTGTAACCTATTACTTGGCAATTATATTCAACTCTGCAAAAAGAAAGATACAGTTTGACTGTTTTGAGTAGCTCTGCTCTAAAGTTCATCATTACTTGGTAAGGAAGAAACTCAACAGCAAAAGACAGGTATTTTTGAAACTACGAAACTTGAATAAGCAAAAAACATTAGGAGGGTTGATAAATTAAGCTCAGGACTAGAGGTTTCCACTTGCATTTTCAGTAGTATCCAAAACCAAATAAGCTTCTGCAGGATCATCTTCGAAACTCTCAACCTCTTCCTTCATATTTTGAGAGAAAGTATGGAAGTCTTCGACAGATGAATTTGCTGAATGTCCATCTGAGATCAGGTTGCCTTCGGTTGCGAAATATGGTTCTGTCTTGGGTTGAATCATAAGATGTGGGTCTTCGGTGGTGCCCATATGGAAGTCTTCCACAACTGAATTTCCTGAATAAGCTTCATTTGGAGGTTGAAACCAAGCAAGTTGGTGTGCAAAACTGAGCTGCATAGCCTCAGTTAGATTGCATGGCATCAGTCCTGCAGTTCCCAAACCAGCATCATTGTTTCCAAACACACCTGCAAAATCTGATGCAAAACCTCCAAGAAATTGATGAGCAAGCTTTTCACATGCATTCTCTAGTGCAAGACTCATGTATCTCCTTTCGGCAACTTGACGCAATTGCAAATGCTTTTCAACCTGCAAATCGGTCATCAACAAACTCGAAAGTTAGCGAATAGAATTTTCTTGTTGACACTAAAATCTGCACCACTCTCATCAACAAAACAAAACTTGCCTCATTTTGCAGACAAACTTTTTCCTGAACTTCCTTCTTGGCTTTCAGATCTTCGTTCAATTCACAAATCCTGTATGCCAAATAATTTCCTAGCTGAGAATGCAATTGAAAAGTTGAATACAAAAATTTAGAGATGGAAGCCAACTGATCATACTCATTCTCATGGGGTTGCAGCAAGCTCAAGGTAAGAGAACTTTCACCATCACGCTCCTTCCAAACCTGTGCAACTGTGGCCTCTATCATTCAGAGGCATTGAAAGTCTAGGGTTAACTCGAGCATGAAACTTTATTCACAAGTTTCTCCATTTCTTTCACTTTCTACTCAATTATTTCTTCAGATATTAACAAAAGACCATGGTACAGATTCAGATAGATATCTCTAGTGTTCAGTAAAAAACTTCAGACAATATAGTGAATATACTGTACCTGTTTTCGGACTAGTCCCCTCTCTCAACTCCTTCACTCCAAGTCTGTACTTCTGCAACATTTTTACACATCAAAACACACTTGTAATTAAGATCGACAGTTTAAAGTTTTTTTTCCTTCATCTTTTACATTGAAACGAGTTATCAATGGATCAAACTAACAGACCTGAAGGTGACTCTTCACATGAAAGAGAGTTATTCCCTTGACATCCATTTTTCGCATAATGGCCTTAGGAGTTGCCCCTGCAAGGTTTTTATGTCATGTGGTGACATTAGTTCGACGACTGAAACAAGAGCTAACTATCCACCCACATTTATAACGGTGGTATATGATAATATGAACGAGTTTATAAATATACTTACTATGAGGACCACCAAGCAGATTGACTACACCAACAAAAGTAGCATGAAGCTGAGGACTCCATCGAAGCCGAGTTTTGAGACTCGGACCCGAAACATGTAGAGGAACACTAGCTGCTTCCTTGTGCAAAGCACTATCATCATTTGATGAGTTGTCTTCCTCTTCTTCTTCTATTACTTCTTCGTCTTCTTCTTCCTCTTCCTCATCGTCACCTTCACCAACACCGCAATTGATGGTCGGGGATTGAAGCTCTTGTTCTTCATCACAGCCAACCATCCTTTGCTACCTCCTGAGAAACCCGGACACAAGCAACAAAGAAGGAGAAGCTGACGAAGTAAATGAGAATATGAAATGCACATGTACTAGTCCCAACTGTCCAACTACCAGATAAAGCTGTAGTAGCTCTTTCTCTCTCTGTGTGTCATTTACTGGCACTAGAGGTTGAATAGAGCCAAGTGAAGAAAACGAGGTCACACACTGTGTAACTAGCTAGCTAGCTCAGAAATGGAGGTTTCACTTTGCTGTAATTTTTCCAGAGAAAAGGGGAGAACTAAGTTTGTTCTTAACTATTAGTGCATGAAAAGAAACGTGGAAGCATTTCTACTCGCTTAGTTTCTGGAACATTGTCTTTATCCCCTTCTCATTATTACTCCAAAGAGTTGAGTTAATATCATAGTACACTTGAAACTCTCTATATCTAATAATCAAATATTGGTCCTTTGGTCATAATATCCTAGGCATGCTTCCATAGCTATAGCTAGCTAGAGTAGCTAACTCTACACAGCCAGTTAGCTGTGTTTTTAATTTGAAAAACACTAGTCATTACTGTCTTGGTTGGTAAAGACATTGATGGAGTGGCATCAATTCTGCAATTGCAGTTGGGAACTCATACGGTACGTACTCGCTTGTTTTGGGTGAAGTAAAGGGTCCAGGCTTCAAATTTGAGATCAAGTTGGCCTTTAGAGCGGATGCTCCGTTTAAAATTTTTTATTGGCCTAAAAATTCTAATTTGAGAAAGTATTATTATTATTCATGTTTTTCGTGCAGTGGTGCAAAAAATAAAATTTTTTATTACTATTCATTAATTATAAAAATTTAATTTTTTAGTTTTTGGTAAGATTTGTAGGAAAATTAAAGGGCATTATGAGCAATTTTTAATTTTTTTTACAATTTTAAGGTATTTTATGCAAATATTTGAGTTATTAACAAAATATAACCGTTGTATTTGAATCTGGGCCGTTGAATTGAAAATTCGAATAAAAATGAACGGCTCAGATGGAGAGAGCCGTTGGAAGACAACCTCGCCACATGACAGATTGTCATTGGTGCGTACGTAAGTTGCAGGTAATTTTTTTTTTATCCTTTTACACACGCCAAATTAAAAAAAACAGCCTAACGTCACTCACGTGCGTGGACTCCACCAGCGATAGCTTCCTCTCCAACAATCGGTTTTTGATCGACTGAGAAAAATTTCTCTCTGTCAATAATCGGTCTTCCTTGATTTGCACCGCTGCAAATTTCTTTCGCCGGAGACGTCCTATTTCGCCCAAAAATTCTACCCGATGTAGATGCTCTAAAAAGATAAGTGTTTCTACTTTAAGATCTTGAAGAGGCTTCCATCTTGGGGACATTTGTAGATAGACATACTCCATCGGTACGAAGATTCGGAAAGTTGTTACACTTGAGATTTGCTTCTCTCCAAATCTTTGAATTAGTAGCTAATATTTGACTAATTAATGTTCGATTTACAACTCGAGAATGAGTTGACCGTATATGACACATATGTATCGAGATACATATAATAATGACATGACCGATATTCATTAAGTTCTAACGGAGAAAGAGCTGAAATTATGTGTCACATGATACATGCGTAAAATCAAATATAATATTATAAAACTCAATAGAGAAAAGACTCGCATCTTATCGAAAACATGATACGTACGTACACTATCGACTTGTTAATAAATAAAAAATTGAGTTTCTAAAACTAAAACAGTGTTTGGAAAGAAAAAGTTGGAGCCTCTACTAGTTTTGTTTTCCCATAGACACACACACTCCCTTTATTGATCCAAAAATCACATAAACAAGAGATTCTCCATACTAATTATGATATATTAAGTTCTTTATAAACTCATCCGAGAGACATGATTAATGAATTATATTTTTCTCATATATATATTCAAAAACACTAGCTTGTAGATTCTGTCTAATAAATGGATTCACACATGAAAGAGGGGGGAGCAAATACTACTAGAAAGATCCTTCTTAATTTTCTTAAATCTAACTCATTAAAAAGAAAAACAAAAAACAATAGAAGGTTCCCTTTTACGTTATGGACTTATTATGGCAAAAAGAAATAATAGAGAAATGTCAAACTAGCCGTTGCCGTTGGAACTGTTGGAGACGACTCCCATTACCGGCTCACAGCAACACTTTCACACCAGTGACACCACCACCGACCTCAACTCTCTCTCTCTCTCTCTCTCTCTCTCTCTCTCTCTCTCTCTCTCTCTCTCTCTCTCTCATTCACTTCCTTCTTAAACTTTTCATTCTTCACAAATTCTCAGCTCCATTAAAAAAGAACAAACCTTTCCAATTCTTTCATCTTCGATCACACTCAGAAGCACAAAATGTTCATAGAAGGGCTCGATGAAAATGCAATCAAGTGGATCAAACAGGTACCCAATTCAATTCAAACCTCTCATTCCTCATCAATCATACAAAGTTTTCATCTTTCATTATAAAGTTTGAATTTTTAATTTCATGTAGGACTTACCGGAACAACAACCGCCGCCTCCGCCGCGGATTCGGTCGCCGCTCGCCGAGAGGCTCACCTCCGACCACTTTCCCAAATCCCCATCATTTTTCAACTCCAACGGCGGCGGCGTAGGCCATGCTCTGCCGCCGCTCAAGTTCCACTCCGGTCTTCTGGGGTCTCATTTGGCAGCGGCGGAGGTGGCTCCATCGTGGCAGAGCAGTGACATGGACGTTGACGATGAGAGCGTGGGTTCAGTCTCCGAGGACTATAATTTCTCCGACGAAGAATCGAAGCGGCCGACGGAGCAGTGGCACCAAGAAGAAGAAGAAGATGATGATGGGTATTAAGTTTGCTAATAGTACTAATAAGCTGCCCGGTATTGGATTGAATAGAGGGTTTTTGAAGGAGGGTTTAAGAGTTGAGGTGCCAAGAACTAAAATGAGAAGATTCACAGAGAGTGAGGTTGGGTTTAAGGCTTTAAGCAGAGATGTCCTCCCAAGACTGACACTCCTTGTGCTGCCAAACAGTTTCTCAAAAGGGTTCATCTCCGAAATCTCAATGTAAGACTTGGTATTGCATTTGGTGGATTGTTTTGTTTTGGAAATTGGGGATTTTACAGTTGTGAATTTTGATTTGTTTTGATGATTGTTTTGTAGGGTGGAATTCCGGGTGGTGGTGATGAATGTGGTGTGGTTAGAGATTCTTCGGACTTGGGGACTCCGAGTGCGCCTCCCATTTTCGAGAGTGGGAGTGATGAGAAGGGGTTTGAGGCTGAGAGTGAATTGAGGGAGAGCAATGTGGTGGAGAGTTGGACTTGCCCTTCAATGGAAGCAGGAGGTTATGGTGAGAGTGTAGAAGGAGGAGCATATTTGGGTACTAGTTCTATGAAAGCTTCTGAGGTTGATGAAAGGTATTGCATATATAATGGAGAGATCATTGAGCGTTTTTTTATTTTTGTGTCTTGGGGTTTTGATAGTAATGTAGCATAGTTTGACATTTTCCTTATGCAGAGTTTACAACACACACAAGCATAGGTGGAGAAACAGAAACAAAAATTTCGTCTATGCAAGCCAGCCAATTGTACCATACCTCTTATTATAGTACCAGGTGTGTTAAGATTGATTTTCAAATGATGTCTTGGTTGGTGCCATGTTCATTGTACTTAAAAGGACAGGAATATATAGAAAAATTTAAGTATGCCTAAACTGATATCTCATTTTCAATCACTGCAGTGGTCAATATGCTTGGCAAACGTTGATTGCACACGAGGCATGTATACATTTGTGCTTACAAGCATGGGCAAGAGGCTGCACCAAGGCACCTGACTTTCTCTGCGATGAGTGTCTAGCTCTTCGAAGTGCCTTTGCGTTAGCTATCTCTTTCTGATGCTAGCAATATTGAAATTTCATGTCCGGTTCTCTGCTTTTAAATTGACATTTTTTTTTCTTATACCTCTTTCTCAATACAGGATAAATTACATTTTTGCTGCAACCCCGAGGTATGCAACCACCAGAGGCAAAGACTAATAGGAATTCAGAACAAACTTCCCATCCGAGGGCAAACAAGGTGGTTGGCAAGATAAGAGTAGGTATGATCTGATCTGTCTTTTTATTAATTAGTTGTAAGAAGAGACATATTACCATAGACACTGTCTGTATTTGTATTTAAATAAAGTTCAATAATAATGGCAGTGAAGAAACTTCGAGTAATACCTAGAAGGAAACTGAAGAGCACATTTTTGCAGCGAGTTTCAATGTACATACAAGCAGGGGCAGAATATGTCAGACATGTTTCATCATTAGTGGAAAACTGGCATAAGTTCTTTAAAGTCCTCCTCTTCAGCAGTTACAACTGAAGGTGTGAGCTGTGACCGATTCTACTTAGATTAATTTTGCTGCTGCTTAATCTACAATTACCATCTAATAATTGATTAAAACAAGTACTCATATTTATATGTTGGATCTCTTGGTGGCTCTTTTCATTCATTGTCTCTCCTGTGTATTTCATACTGAGATTAATAAGAAGTTGACTTATGGTTTTGAAATTGGGCATGCAGAGTCACTTTCATGCATATTCCAGCTCAATAGCACCACTGAGGATTCTGTAGCAGAGCCAAGTTCTGGAATTTTCTTGCCCCCCGGAAGCGGTGATTACTATGTCTTGTAAGTTTCTTGTGTACACAATGGAAAGCAATCTGCTCCTTTATCTTTAAATAGAAAACTTAAATAGAACAGATGCAATTTTCAATTTTATGAATTATAGCTATGGATATGTCACTAATCTAAACTCTACTTGGCGGCCAAAAAGTTGCAGAGTATGAAATGCCAACACCAACAAGCCATTTTGCCTATTCCAAGAGCCCTTCTTGTGATAAGTGATAAGTTTCAGAAACAAGCAAACTAAAGAGATGCGATGGATTTTGGGGTCTACGATTTATGGACTGTTAACAACACTTCTTAGCTGCATGCAATGGGGACGTAGTTTGCTTGACTTTATATGCAGCTACATTTTTGTTGGACCTGCTTGGAGTGATTGCAAATGTAGACGTTATCATCTTGCTCTTGCATACAAAAAGGTGAGTACTAATACTAAGTTGATTGCAGTTCATGATCTTTCAATGATTGCCAATTGCGGAATAATTTTGATTGGATAGACAACATCTAAGATTGAATTGATATGAGATCTGTCTTGATTCTGAGTTGGTATTGTGTTAGTATAATCCAAGGCAATGAAAGTCTGGGTGATATTAAATTGGTAAACAGGAAAATGGCTTTTTTTTCTTCTTTTTTTGAAAGAAAATGGCTTCTTATTTATCCGAGAATGAAATATGCTTTCATCGTCAATTGTTCCTGTCTCATCCATTGCTTGGGATAAGAACTGGATGTACGAATTTATGGTGTTGATAATATTTGATCATATCACATTTCCTTTTCTGATGCATGATTACTTCCTTGATGGTTTGATTTAACTTTTTCTAAGAGATGTTTAACATATACAAGGACAGATTCTTCAATGAAGTGTATAAGATCACAAACATGTGTTGAGTAGCATACTAAGACGCAAACTGTAGTAGACAAATGAGATATAATACCAGACAAGAGCAAATCACAAACTATGAAGTTCAACACACATATGTTTGATGTTAGTGGTAAAATTAGTACTGGCCCCATGCAAATGAGTTGTCATCCTAGTAAGCATACATACAAAGAAATTAAAAAGCCAGAAATTTTTAAGTTCGCATGAAGCAGTTTCTTCACAATCAAAAGTACTTCATATATTAGAAGGTCAGCATCTAAACTGGTCTGATTACAGTTCTCACTGAGATTCCTAATATTTTAACCTCGACAACTATTGAGCCCAGTAAATTTGACATCATGTAGAGGTAACTCCAGTTAGGCAAAAGAGAAGCGAAGTAGGGTATGCGTTGCACTCTTTTTCAGAATTAATTCTTACTGATGAGAGAGCATGGAAGGATCAGTGGACATGGCCATATGGGAGCTATAAACCATCCCTGTTATTCTTTGGTTGAGTTAAACGTCATTTTTTTCAAGTTCAATATTTTTCCTAAATTCCTAAACTAGAAATAGAATGTGGCATCTTATGATTATTGGCCATACTTCTTTGATACACATTTATAGTCCGGTATGTGATTGCACATTTGGCGATAAACAAAAACGGCACGAGATTGCATGTATCGGATATCAAGACCAAAATGCTACGAATGGTCCCACTGAAGCATGTGGAACGTTCATCTGAAATTTGAAGCCTTGTGTTGGAGTATCCGAACTAGTGAATTCGGTGGAATATGGCAGTTGTAAGAAACAGCAACTCTGTTATGGATTATAAATCAGTTCAATTTTGTTAAACTCAAATCACTAATTAAGTGAATTTTGATCTTGCACATGCTAAAACTAACAAAAAACCAATCTCTCGAATTCAGATATATCAAAACGATAAGCATGCACATAAACAAGTGCATAGGCATAGTCAGTGGCGGAGCCAGAAAAATATCTCAGCTAAGGCAAGAATTTAGTTTTAAAAAATAAACTAAAGTCAATAAAAATGCTACCTCCAATAATAAAATATTATATTACAAGTTTTCAATTAATGACGAGACGGCAGTTGTCCTCGACGCTTTTTCATATTTTGAAAACGCTGCATGATAGAGTCATTGATAATCCTATTAAATACCTCTTTTTCAATGTAAACAAGCAAGCTATCATTCATCCATTGATCTCCCATTCTATTACGAAGTGGATTCTTCACAATGTTCAATGTTGAGAATACCCTTTCCACTGAAGTTGTTGCAACCGGCAGAACTAAAGCCAATGTTAGAAGCTTGTAGACTGATGCATGTGTTATATGCTTTCTTGTCTCCACAATTTTTTTTGCAAGATCCCCAATTCCTTTCAACTGAGAGAATTTATTATTGGATCGCATCTCATTAATGTAAATACCAAGTTTATCTTCAAGTGATAACACTTCTCGGTCAGAAAAATCTCTCGGGTAGAATTTGGCAAGTTGAAGCAATTTTTGCTTGTCAAACCTAGAGAATGAATTATCCGGACTTAAACTTGCAACACAAAGAAGAAGCTCAGAGTTTACCTCATTGAAACGATTATTCAGTTCTGAAAGTTGTCTGTCAATCACAGTATAAAAGATCTCCACCCGATAATGATGAAAGATTGTTACTTTTTCAGCTCTGCGTTGAGATTTCCCTTGAGCAACAAAGTTGTCATTCAAATTGGGAATGTTGATACCATGCTGGCCACAAAAAGAATAAACTTTGCTAAGTAAATTATCTCATTCACAATCTTCATCCCTCATTGCTTGTAGTTGTTCCTAGCTTGCACGCCTTAACTAATTCAATAGCATTGACAATATCTTGATCCTTCCTATGCAATGCCTGTGATAATTCATTCGTAACTCCCAACACTTGTCTCTTCAAAAACAGGCAAAATACAAAGTCAAATGATTGCATTTGTGCTAGCACAAGATTACATTCCCCTCTCTGATCAGAGTTCACTCCATCTTCAATAATAATTTCAATCACCTCAATCGTAGAAGCAAACATAGAAATAATACTCAATAAGGTACCATAATGTGAACCCCAACGTGTATCACCAGGACGTTTCATAGTAGTTTCTTGATTCAACCCTCTTCCACTTAAAAGCTCATCATTATTAAGAGCTTCCATCACTTTCTTCTGTTGTTGTTCTCAAAGAAGATCACGACGTTTACATGATGCTCCAACAAGATTAACCACTCGAGTCACAAAGAAAAAGAAGGAAGCAACTGGAACATGATTTTTAGCTAAAGACACGAGAGCAAGTTGAAGTTGATGTGCAAAACAATGAACATAAAAAACACATTGATTTTCTTTCAAGATAAGTGCCTTGGGTCCTTTGAACTCACCTTGCATATTACTAGCTCCATCATAACCTTGTCCTCGAAGATTTGTAATGCTCAATCCAATTCTAGAGAACAACTCATCTATTGCAAGTTTCAAAGACCGTGCATCAGTACTTTTAACATGTTGAATGCCCACAAATCTTTCAATCACTTGACCTTTATTGTCAACATAACGGAGAACAACGACCATATTCTCTTTCACTGAATTATCCCGTGCTTCATCAACCAGAATAGAAAATGGCGCATCACCGATCTCCAATCTTATTGCATTAACTGTTCAACTGCAACTGCATTTATAATATCTTTTTGTATATCAGGTGATGTCAACTGTAGATTTCTAGGAGCATTTTCAAATGCAACAGCCTTCACACTCTCATTATGTTCAGCAAGAAACTCTAATAGTTCAAGAAAGTTCCCTCTATTGCTGGACGATTCAGATTCATCATGACCACGAAAAGCAAGACCCTGCCTCAACAAGAAACGAATACAATCAATTGAAGCATTCAAGAGAATGTAATAGTTGTTCTTAGCAGATTCCACTTGACGACTAATAACTGATTCCAGATGTTGTTTTTTATTCATAAGAGCATGACAATTCTGTAATGCTTTGTTGTGAACGCTATCCACTCCTCCTACATGATCCTGAAGTACTTTTTTAGTTTTCCAGTTAGAGAAACCTTTGCCAGTAAATACATCACCACCTCCTTGGTCACCATGATGTTGCTTAAAGAGATAACAACATAGACAAAACACAGCATCTTTTTCTATGCTATACTCTAACCATTTTGGATGATCATCAAACCAAGAAGTCACAAAACGTCGCTTTGTTCCGCTTATTATGGTTTGAGGAAACTAGTGATTTTGAGGCTGGCAAGGACCCTTGAGCAAATAATGTCGTCGAACTTGCTCACGAATATTCGGATCATATTCCACGATGTGCTTCCGCCTTGCGGGATCTGATGGAAGATTGCCCAATACAGTTTCAAGTTCCTTTTCTTTAAAGATTTCAGAGTCGACATTGATTCTCTTAGAAGAACTAGAAGCCTCTCCCCCTGACCCCGACACTTTCTGAAAATACCTCTTCATAACTGTTTATCATAAAATTTTACGTATCTATAAAAAAAAAGTACATAACTATTTTATCAACTATCAACCGTACAGAATGAGCATATACTTGTGCAACTCTACAGTCTCTACCACCACAAAAACAAGAATCGGAGAACTTTGAGAAAGAAAATAAAAAGAACCAATGAAATAAAAAGAAGAAAAGTTAAGAGAAAATATATAATATAAATTGATAATAGAGATTAGAGAGAAGTAGAGAACTAACGTGGTTGAAGAATGATGATGATCGATGATTTGATGAAAGAGAGATTGATGAGAGATTGAGAGTCACGACTCACAAGTCACGAGACGGATGAACATGATGATGATGAATAATTGGGGTCTGGAGATTTGCCGATTTGGGGTTTGGCCGTTTGGGGATATAGAATAATAAAGGGTACTGGGTAGCCAGGGTAAGGATGTAGGCTACGTAAGGTTTACATAAATATATATATTAATATATACAATGTCAAGTCACTTGTTACATTATATAGCCAGGGTACTCAAGTGTCAAGCTGTCTATTTACTCTATTATATCAAACTGTCAAGCACTAAAGCTGTCTTACATTAGTTTTTATATATCTTATTACATATATATATAATAGAGGGTAGAGAGACGTAGGGGGTTTATCAGACTGACTCACTGACACCCCACTTTTATATATATTTTTTCTTTTCCTACTAAAAGTCTAAACAAGGTCGTTTCACAACTTTCACTCGTTTATATAATTAAAGGAAACATCAAAACGACGTTGTTTTGAGTTTTCTGAAACAAAAAAAAAATCCGGCAAAACCACCATTTTTTCCGATCAAAAGCTTTCAAATCTAATATCCAGCATAGCTAGTCTCATACTCAAGCCCAGGCAGCTGCCTGTGCTCGTCTATACGTGGCTCCGCCACTGGGAATAGTTACAGCAGAGAAGAAGACAGTAAAATAGCATCCGGTAAAAAGTAACTACCGCTTTGTTAAACTCAACCCTGAGCGGGTTGCCAGAGACTGGAAACCCTTGGAGAGCCTTCTTGGCGGTGATGGCGTCCTCGTCCCTCGCATAGATCTGGCTGAGCTGGAACGCCACGCTTTCCAAGCCACCGAATTTCAAAAAGTGACGTGTCTGTGACACCGTGAGCTAGGTTTCCGATTCACAAGTGTCTCGACGGTGGCGCCTTCCTGCCTTTTTCTGGCGGCTCGCGGCTGGTAAGAGTCACAAACAAAAACAAACTGAATTAGAATCAGAGACTCCGAATTGATGATCACGAAAGACGAGCAACTTCTTCTGAGAATTGAACGGAGAAAACTTACCATAGTGACGAGTGTGATCGACGGTGAAGATTGAGTGAGTCGGAGTGGGGTGAGTTTACGTTTTAGGATTCAAAACAGTAAGGATAGAAATTGCCTGCTGATCCAGTAACAGTACCGGTGCAAAATTTTGCTTAAGCAAATGGTGGAGTCCACCACAAAAGTTTTGCTCAAGTAAAACTTTGTCCTTGCTCAATCAAGAGACAGAGCAAAATTTGCTTGAGAGCATCTACACGAGTGCTAAATTTTGCTCAAGCAAATAGTGGAGTCCACCACAAAAGCAAAAGAGTTTTGCTCAAGCAAAAGTTTGCTCTTGCTCAATCAAAAAGAGGAGCAAAATTTGTTTGAGCTCTTGATTGAGCAAGAGCAAAGTTTTGCTTGAGCAAAACTTTTGTGGTGGACTTCACCATTTACTTGAGCAATTTTACACCGGTGTGGATGCTTTGAGCTCTTGATTGGCAAGAGTCAAGTTTTGCTCCTCCTCTTGATTGAGTAAGAGCAAAACTTTTGTGGTGGATTTTACCATTTGCTTGAACAAAATTTTGTACTGGTACAGATGCTCTAAAGATATTGAAAAAAAAAAATACTTAAGTGGAAGGGTATATATGTCACGTGCAGTATATATTTGGACAGATGTATGTCACGTGTTCAATAAATTTTATTTTCGAGTAGTCAGAGCATTGAGCTAAACTGTCAGCTAAAAAATCGACTTCTATAACAACATATATGTTACATGAAAAGAGCTGAGAGGAGTCTCAGAGTGTGTTTGTGTGATTTTGTTGAGAGTATCGATAAGATTTAAGGGTCTTTTTCGATGATGATGAGAGAACGAAATCAATTATTTTTTTTTTCTTTTTAAGTGAAATTTGATCAGGGGGTACCACTAACACAACATAGCAACTTGGATCAGTCAATTGGAACTATATCCTATATCCTATATCCATCCAGCTATGTGTTCTCTGCTCCAATAGGACAGAAATGCCTGTCACAGTGAGAAAATAACGCCACTGTTTCCTAGCACCATGCCCTATATTACAGTGTTCCGAAACTCTCCCAGGATCAAATACCGCTTCATATTCTGAAAATCCACCTCCAGAAGAATACTCCTTAAGTTGTCTATGTCACAGGAGGTTACCGTCAAAAATCACTTGTTTAATTAGGACATGACACTGACGTCGAGTATCAGTAAATTCACTGCAGCGATCCCTTTGCTGCTTGTTTGAGTGGGTTTCTTCTTGTCCTCTGCAGAAACAAGCATACGCAATCGTAAGAGAGGTCTATCGATCATGGATTAGCTTAAAACAAGATTAATTTTAGGGGTTAAAATACTCTTAAGAACCTTCTACATCTTATGATGGAGAAAGAGGTGATAACTCACGTATTGCAGTAGGGTCTATATGTACAAAGAAACTTGCAGCGACAATGATGTAAGAAAGAATGAGCATTAGTCCTTTAAAGTAGTTAGAAGTTCCCTCCTGCAAGTTCAAATAAAATTCATGTGAATGTCAGAACAAAATCAAGCCAATGTACAAGACTGATGCGCTTCTTCATCTTTGTACTGGTCTAGTATCTTACCTGTAGCATGAAGGCTACCACTAGAACAGTTATAAAAAGGGTGGCTGTCTCAAACAGTTGGAAATCCAAGTCCATGGGGACCCCCATGATCCACCCGACCATTACACAAAACGGAATCTGCAACTTGCAACAATAATCGTAAACAACATCATCGGAATAGGACAGTAAGAATCTATATGAGATTTATTACTCACTCCAAACATAGATATCTGGGTGGATGAGCCTATTGCTACTCCCAAAGTTATATCCTGCATGTTAATGATTTCGAGGTTAACAACAAGGCGATGAATAGTGATGCATGATTGTATGTTGTTACCAACTAGGTTGAAAGTCCGCGCGCAAGACGCGGTTATGTAATTAGGAAAACAATATATATGCTGTATGAACTGAAAATCAAAAACAACACTCATGCAAATATTAAATCATAAGAGTAATATAACATCAACCATAGTACAATTTAAAAACAAACTATTATAAACCAAATACACAGGAAGGAGACACCAATTGTAAATCCATTCTTGCACTGTTACCAAGTACACCAAGGTTACAGATTGATTAGTTGTACCATGAGTGAGCATAATTTTTTTTGTTCAGTTGTTGATTTAGGTGTGTATGTAGAAAGTTTCCCGGATGAAAGAATGAGTTATATTAACAATCTATGTTGATATAATCATTATCATGTGTACCCTTATCATATATTAAGGTTACCTAATATATTATTTACTTTTAACCCAAAATTATATGAATAGCTTATATTAGGTTAATGCTATAACGAAAATTATATGAGCAAAATCTAAGGTTAATGTTCTTAGCATTAACCTTAGCATTTGTATCATCGATTTTGCTCATATAATTTTCGTGCAACACCCAAATCTATGTTGAGAGAAATCCATCTGTAATTGAGTTATATTAACAATCTATGTTGATATAATCATTATCATGTGTAACCTTATCATATATTAAGGTTACCTAATAGTCGATGATACTATTAACCCAAATTCAGTTAATTTAAGGTTACCTATCCATCTAGTAACCTTATCCTTTTTTTTCAGAATTACAGTTACTCCTCATGGGTTAATAGTTATTTGATATAATCACCACTGAATTTCCTCCTCTCCTCAACCAAATACACAGAAGCATGAGATTATATCCAGGGCTTTAAACAGTTGTACCATATTCGTTGATGTACTTAACTCGGACATCGATTCCCATCGATTCATCAATTACAAATGTGACTGGGAAGAACATTGCCTATTTTAGTATCAGTATGATAACAGCTCATATCTAATTTATATGAGGCTGCAATATTCTACTCAACAATATGGTACAGATTGATATGAAAATCAAAACACAGTAGCTTAATCTTGCTCCTATATTCATTTTGATTTTAATTGTTCTCAGTAAATAGAAGTTACCTGACTCAAAATGGGTATGGCTGATCCAGGAAGCATGGCTGTTGACCAAGCTCTCATTTCCACTAAACCACAGCTCCTCAGCTTCGAACTACAACTAACCAGGAAAAAAGAAATGAAGCAGACCCATTAACCTAATCGAGCATAGAAAGTTGAACACTCGATTGAAGCTCCAAAATTTTAGGGGAAATGAGAAGAAATACAGAAAACCCTATTGATGGAGATGAGGTAAGGAACAAAAGCAGCAACCTTTAACTGGGTCTGGGCTCTCACAGATCTGCCCGAGAAATTGAAATTACAAAAAGACGAAGATGACGAAGAAGAAGATGAGAGAGAGAGAGAGAGAGAGAAATTAGAGTCGACTAACCTGGTGAGGAGAAGAAGGAGTCAGCAAATCCCAGGGAGACTGGTTGAGCTGGCAGATGTGGGGATGCAGTTCCTCGGCAGCTACGTTGGAGCAGCAGAGCAGCGGCGATAGATTTTATGAGAGGAGCAACAGAGCAGCGGCGAAGATCAGAGAAAGAGAGAGAGAAAGCTCGATTGACGGTTTAACCTTGGAGAGGAGAGGGAGAGAGCTTCGCACATGCTGCCCGGTTGAAACGGGGAGAATAGACGAAAAACTCCCATAAACAGTGAAATGTACAGTAACGGATGAGGAATAGTAACTTGGGAGGAGGATTGTTATATAGGAAATAAGACAACCACTTACAAGCTTGTCTTTCATGGCAGGCATGACTGCACCTGCATGCTCTGCTGCGTTCCCAACAATTGGAAGCAAAATAACACTGATAAATGCGACGGGAATATTCATTGCAACAGAGGCACCCTGAAAAATGTATTTTACAAAAGGTATGGTGAGCCATTTTAAACTCTAGTAACAGTATAATGCAAGAGGTATTACCTCTATTGCATTGACTAGATATTCTGAAAGGACCGAAATCCATGCAGTCAGAATGGTGAGCCAAATTATGGACTCCCACTTAGTGATTTCCGGCATTTCATCATCATCTTCTTTGGCTTCAGTGTGAATCTCCTCCCCTTGCTGTTATACGAAATTTTTACATTGATATCAGACTAATCAGATCAACTGAGTTAGATTTGAGCTAATGAATTTCAAGAAATTTCCAATGGTTATTTGCTTTCATTTTTCTATATTATACCACAGTAGACACTAGCAATTAAGTGTAATGTCCCAGTTGATGGACAACCGAAACCCAAAGAAAAAAATTTAAATAAATATAGAAGCGCCCTTTGGTACCAACCTCGTCAACTGGGACATATAGATTCCGTTGGCTCTTCAGTTGAAAAAATAAATAAGAAGCATATGCCACAAGCATAATGCAGCTAGTAAATCTTGAAAGAGCCAGTGCAGATTTCCCAAAGTGCAACTCTGTGTGAGTAGAGTGAAGTAGAGCTGGAAAGAGAAGACCCATGACTGCCATCAATAGCAATCCAGAGTTCACAAAAGCAGTTGGCTAAGAAGATAGAAAACTCAGGATTTAGGTCACTAAAAGGTAGGGTGATAGGAATTACAAAATACAAATAAGACAGGCTGAACACAGTTAAACTTCAAACCATGCTTAGCCATAAGAAATAAAAACAAACCTTATTGAAGACTTGTTGCCTCTTTGAAAACACGAGTCCACCAGCAAAGAATGCACATCCAAGTACTAGCAACATGTTTGACAAGATTGATCCCTATAAAGACTGTTGAACAACACGGATCATGTCATTTCTCAGAGCATTTATTGATATAATCAATTCTGTAGCATTTCCAAAAGTGGCATTTAGAAGACCTCCAACTGCAATTTTTCATAAAAATTACAGCATCTGTTAAAATCATTGATGACTAAAACTTTACGTTGATGGCAATGACATTTACAAATATGCAAATTTTGAAAGAACACGTGAGATCTAGACATTATATTGGGGCTAGAAAAAGCTGCTATTTGGTTATATCATTACGAATCACAACACTTTCATTCTACATTTCCAGTTACATAGTTCAGAAGTCTTGTATATATTTAAGACATATGGATTAAAGAGTATACTCCAAACTTTAAGCTTTCATAACACCCAAGATAACATTGGTATATGCGATTGAGGATAGCTAGAAAATTACCAATAGGTCCAGTGTAGCAAGCCAGCTATATTAGATAATCATGCACATTGATTGCAAGGGCAGTGCAACCCTGAAGCAAGTGTTTTGATCATATCATAAAAGGCTACAATACTATAGATACCACATAAGTCCTCAAACAAATCAAGCAAAGTGAAATAAAGATTTTAGAAGAAAATGCAAGCAGTCATACTCTGTAGCATATCCTAACCGCTCGGCTAGAGGTATGATGCCCAACAAGCTTAGAAGGAACACCCAACCCTAAAATGCAAGTAAAGAATAAATAAACAAACATACAGCATAAAAGATACATATGCAGATACAGTTTTACCCAACTCACATGATGGCCAGCTCCTGTCAATTTATCAACCAACATTGCCAACGGGCCAAAAGGCATGAGTAAGTTAAGTCTTGAAGAGAAAACTACAATTCTGATGCTACCAATCACCGTATTCTTCATGACCTGTGGATAACAACCATCTAAACCACCACCTGAATATAGAGCTCTAAGGGGAGCCTCATTCAAGGAAACTTTCTCAGAACCAACTAATCTCTCGTCTTCAAACTCAAATATTGACTTGTGCTCCATCGACCCCATCTGTATGACCCGAAATGCTTGTTATTCTAATCAAAACCAGTTGATGTTGATATCCCACAATCAATGCCTTGTAAGAATTAAATGAAGAAAACCTGACCTCAAAGCTAGGCCAATATATCAACAAGAATTCCATCTCCAAACACGGGCATTACTGTTTCACCACATTTCACACAATCAACATATATACACATTGATAATTCCAATGACTACAATATAATCTTTGCATTCTACCAAAGCTTTACATTTACATATATATATATGTACACCAATATGTAATCTTTACATGATTCTAACAAGACCCAGATAAAGATTTCATAACATCATGAATTTCTCAACCCCTAGATACAATCTTGACTTGATTCTAACAAAACGCAGATGATGATAATTAGATAAAAGAACCAAAGAGCTTAAGAAGTAACCTTGAGACAATCAATGGGAGCATAAATTATCCCAGTAACAATTTTCTGGAGTTTGGGGTACAATAGCAGAATATTCAAATCTAAAACAAAACAAAACAAAACCAAAAATAAATGAAAATAAAGGGCGTTTGATCTTTTTGTTTTTGTGTGTTGTGCAATCCCTCCAAAGCTATACAAAGAATGGAGGGTTGGGTTAGAAGTTAGAAGTTAGAAGATAAAAATGCAAAGGGCTAGAAATTAATGGTTTTGACTATTGAGGAAAACAACCACTCGAGAGCCCACCCATTTCGGCTAACAATCACACAAACAAAGACATCATGCATTGCATTATTTGTTTTCTCATTTCCTATTCCTATTTTCAGAATTCTCTTTTTTTTTTGCAAATTATGTTTATGTTTCCCTTCGCATCTTTCACATTTCCATCTCCACAGGACAAACAAATGTTGTTGAAAAGTGAAAATAGTTGATTCACATTTGGCACACATATAAATAGCTTCATTTTTACCCAAATTTATTGACACAAGAAGAAACATGTCTCAAAGTGGCCAAAAACCTTTGCTCGAGTTACATTATCACGATAATTCAAATAACATCTATTGTTTTTTTTTAAGGCTCAAATGCGAGGCAATATATTTATTAAAGTAGTATACAATGTTACACAGTAGACAACCATAAAGTACGAGAGAAAATACTATTATTAAGCTAATCTAGAGAAACTCCCTAAATCAACTCACGAACATCGTAATCAGAATGAAATACGAAAAATAACCAAGAACCATGCCATGTGAAAACTAGACAAGCACCAACACGGGTAAACCAAGGTGATGCTCGCATAACACTTATTAGGACCTACCCCTGGGAATTCCCGGGGTCCTCCTCCGTCTCCCACCATGTCACCACTCCCTCAGCCTATTGGAAGTACTGCCATAGCCGAGACCACCTCCTCTGGACTCTCCACATCGTCCAATTCTATATGATGCCCTTTAATGCGTCTCTTCCTCACCTTTAGGGAACCCTCAACCTCCTTAGTATTCCCTTCCAAGCCTTTTGCCTCAGCCTTCTCCTTAGGCTTATTCTTTGAGTCCACACGGTGACCTCTCTTCCTTTTCAAAGGAGAGATGTGGATGTTGCCATACTCATCAGTCAGAGAGGTGGTGAGAGACTTGAGTAGCATTTCTCCCTCACTCGGGGTTTTTGGCAATGGAAGTCGAGCCTGGCGTTAGTACACCTTCAACAATCTAGCTACCTTCGATTCCTTGTCTTTCAGACCTTTCCTTTTGCTTCCTATTGTAGGTCATGCCTCATCCGCGAATTGCACACTTGGAGTTGTTAATTTCAAAGATTTAAAGGAGAAATCTCCAAGCTTTCAAGCCAATTTCTTCGCCGAAATTCCAGGGAAAGAGAGTCTAAATCCAGGTGTTGCCAAGGAGAGGCCACTAGAACTTGTTTGACCCAAGCTTGTACTCGAATTCCTAGTAAAACTAGGAAAGCCAGGTTGACCTAGTTTCTCTCTCACAACACCTACACCAGTCGCCTGCTTTCCCTTAAGGTTAGGCATATTTAGGGCCGCCATTGCTCCTCCGCCGCAGATGTGTTTGAAGTTCCTCCACACACCGTATGCTCTAGGAGACATGTTCTGCAGAAGCCGAACACAAGATCATACCGAAATTTCACCGGCGTAACAACCCCGTCAAATTCAAAGATCTCTGATGGGTAGGCTTGCTTCACAGGAGTCTTGATGTCATGCCAGATTTGGGCTCTAATCCGCTTATCACTCTTGATGCCTGGATCATCGAGTCGGATAATCTCCCCTAGTGTCGTTGCTATGTATCCCATGGTTTTGTTCGTTTGAACCCTTGGTGGGAGGCTGAACATCTCGACCCATACCAGAAGTCGAGAGAGTGGCACTACCTCATCATCCTCAATGTCATCATACATGTTCAGGACGATATTGGATTTCCCGTAGAACCAAGGACCCTCTGATATGATCCGATTACATTTCGCCTCCACATCAAAGCGAAATATGTAGCGACCCTTTTAATGGAGGAACAAGAGGCCACTACAAGAAAAATGCACTTAGACGACGGAACCTTAAAGGTTCCATCGTCTAAGTAACACTTAGACCGCGGAAACTTCTCCGCGGTCTAAGTGAACACTTAGACGACGGAGATGTCTTTTTCCGTCGTCTAAGTAAAACTTAGACCGCGGAGAAAATTTCCGCGGTCTAAGTGTCAGTTAGACGACGGAAAAAGACATCTCCGTCGTCTAAGTGAAATTTCAAAAATTTAAAAATTTCACTTAGACCGCGGAGAAAGTTTCCGCGGTCTAAGTTTTCACTTAGACGACGGAAAAAGACATTTCCGTCGTCTAAGTACTTTAACTCTAAACCCTAAGGCCCTTTCCCCTAAACCATGTTTTCACTTAGACGACGGTAATGTGCATTTCCGTCGTCCAAGTAAGAACTTAGACGACGGAAATGTGCATTTCCGTCGTCTAAGTGAAAATTTCGTAATTTCATCTAAGACAACGACCATCTAGACCATGTCCCAATGCATATTCTTTTCGTCGAGACCATAGAGTAAACAATGCTTGGAGTGTGAGGGTCGACGGTTTTAAAATAGGACTTACGAATTTTCGTGTATCCAGGTTTCCGATTTGTAAAATTTTTGGATTTGCGGTTAACTGTGCCGATGAAACCCTGAACGAACTCAGTATTTAGTGGAAATTATTCTACTTATATATGGTGTTATGGTGAGTATATCTAACGGTCGTTTTTTCCAAATTCAATTTCGTTAATATCGATGTGCAATGAGCCTATACGTACCGGCACTTAAGTTATACATATTAGTAGATACTTAACAAGTTTGAATACGTAAATTAATTCATCGTCTTAAATCTCACTTTTTATATATACGATTCTTTAATCGATATTTTACGATAATTCCATTCAAATTACAGGTCCAAAAATTCATTACAAATTATTTTTAAAATATAATTTTACGGAATTTTCACCTAGACGACGGAGATGTGTATTTCCGTCGTCTAAGTAATTTTTTTAATTTTTAATTTTAAAAAATAATTTTTTTATTTTTTAAAAGAAATTTAAAAATTTAAAAATTCACTTAGACGACGGAGATGTGTATTTCCGTCGTCTAAGTGAATTTTTAAATTTTTAATTTCTAGCGGTGTTTTTCCCACTTAAAATTAGGCAAAAATTTAAATCCACTTAGACGACGGAAATTTGTCATCTCCGTCGTCTAAGTCAAAATAATTGGCGGTATTCTTTTCCCGCTAAAATTTTGGCAAAAATTTAAATCACTTGGACGACGAAAATACTGATTTTCCGTCGTCTAAGTGAAAAATTGGCGGTATTGTTTGAAAATTTAAAGCACTTAGACGACGGAAATACTGATTTTCCGTCGTCTAAGTGTTTTAAAACTCTATAAATTCATCATTTTCTCAATCTCTCTTCATTTTTTCCTCTCCCTCAATCCACTCTCCCTCTCCCTCTCTCCCTCTCCATCTCTCCCCCCCCCCAATAAAACCACCCACCATATATCATCACCATCACCATCCACTACCATCATCACCACCACCACCGACATCGCCACCGTTGCCGCCATCGCCGGCATCACCACCGTCGCTGCCACCACCACACACCACCACCACCTACAACGTCGCCTCCACCACCACCACACACCACTAGCTACCGCCTACATTGTCACCTCCACCACCGGCCTCCACATTCCTGCCAACACCACCGGCGCCTATAATTAGTTTAGTTTTAGCTTAATTTTGTTTATTTATGCTAGATTAATTTACTTTATTATATTATGAATTTTGTATTCATTGTATTTAAATCCATAATAATTTAAATTATTTATTCATTATGAATTTTGTACCTATTATATATTATTAATAATTAATATTCAATAAATTTTGCAATATTATGAATATTGATATACAAAAAATTAAATAAAAAATTCATTAAATGCTAATTATTAAATTATTAATTAGCATTTCATGAATTTTTCATTTAATTTTTTTTTTACAAAATCACCACTTAAACGACGGATATGGACGATTTCCGTCGTCTAAGTGTTCACTTGGACGACGGAGATTGTCCATATCCGTCGTCTAAGTGAAAATTCCATAAAATTATTTTTTTAAATTTTTTTTTAAAAATTCACTTAGACGACGGAGATTGTCATCTCCGTCGTCCAAGTGAATTTTTAAATTTAAATTTTTTTTTTAAAATAAAATTATTTTTTTTAAAAAAAAATTACGGATTCACTTAGACGAGGGCGATGACAATCTCCGTCGTTTAAGTGAATTTTTTAATTTTTTAATTTTTTTTAAAAATAATTTTTTTTTTGCGATAAAAATTTTTAAAAATTCACTTAGACCCGGAGAATGTCCGCGGTCTAAGTCTCACTTAGACGACGGAATTCTCCATCTCCGTCGTCCAAGTGCTTGGACGACAGCACTTGGAGCACAGAGCTTGGACGACGGAGATTCCGTCGTCTAAGTACTTAGACGATGGAAAATTGCACCTAGACGACGGAAATCGTCCGTGGTTTATGTACATTTTTCTTGTAGTGGGTGCTTCTTGAGATCCCAAATGCCGGAAATTGTCCTTATGAAAGCTTTGGAGTTCACTTCCTTCGTCATAGAAAGGAGATTCCCTACGGCATAGTGTTTCGAGTTTTCAGCATCTTTGATACCAAAGACAATTTTGCCCCTCTCTGAGATAGCAAAGGCCGTGGTAAAGTGGCGGGATTCTCCATCAGACATGGCCATTGGATGCTACACATCAACTAGCTCAAAACCCAACAACGACGCCTTAGGGTTTTGAGAGCAAGAGAAAAAGAATAAAATAACTTATTAGTTTCTATTGCGTTTAAAATTTTCGACTAAATAACATCTATCCTTTAGTATTATGTGTTGTTTTGAAATGAAAACCATAATAATTGATAATGATAGAGAGAAATATGATGTTGTACGTTGTTCAAAAAAGAAACATGTTTATCACGTGTGTATGGACTAGTAATAAGTAATAAATAGCTAGGTTCAATTCTCAAACCTAGGAGTTTTGTATTCCTCAAGTTTAATGTGTAATTCAAAATGCTTTACTAGGATCTAGAGAATGTTGACTCTATGAATTTGCCACTTTGTAGAGTTCAAAACCAAGAACCAACCAATAAATCGAGGAATACATATGTAAGCATCTTGACGGCAATTAATAAGAGAGTGCACCCTATAGTATGCGAAACACAAAGTATGCGGGATATTTGTCATAATCTTACCCACGTTAGGCTTAGACAAATAGTGCATGAGAGAAACTAGACCGACTTAGACCGTAGATTACTCATTTGCACATTTATGTTATGCACATTGTATAATTACTCATCGATAAGATGCTCTTTTGTCTTAGAAATCATAGTGATTATGTAAGTGTCTTGAAATTTTTGTATCTATTTGCCATTGCAAATTTAATGTATATAAAAGTCGCTATTTGGTAAATCGGGTTTGACTGCTTCATTAAATTCACTTAAACAATCTGGATGCGTATACCTATACAACATCACGATTGTCTAAGGTTGTAGGCCATAGCTATATAATTGCTATGTTTTTCAAATCTCTTTCTCAATTCTCGCACTCTGATTGAGCACAAACTGACAATTTGTTCACACTGGAATGAGTACATATCTCGATTGCTCCTTCGTTTATTGAGATATTGTTATTGCTTTGGGCAGTTTTGTTATGGTGGTCAGTGAGTTCATGGTCAATCGCGGTCAGTTACTTAGATTTGCATCCAACATATAATATTAAATTGTCTTTAAACTGTTTTTAATTATTTACCATTGGATGCAAATCTAACGACAATTGACCACAAATATTACTGACCACCAGAACATGACTCGGTCTGGCATATATCAACAATTTGGAAAAATAAATAAATTATCATTTAGTTTAGTAAAATCTACCAAAGACGGTTAAACAAAGACTAACCCGTATCCTTCTTGAAACGATACACCTCTCTTTCTTCTTGAGAAACCTCTTGGGAATCCAGGTTGATAGCTCTCAAATCATCATTCCTCTTGAGGCGGAGGTTTTCATCTAAATTTTCCAAGACTTTTAAAACGATGACCACTCCGGCGATAGTTCGATGACCATCATCGTCTCCCGTCTGGTCACCTACTTCACGAAAGAGAAAATTGGATCGACCTCGGCTTCTAGGCGAAATTTGATCCATGAAAAAGCCTCTCAAAAGTTCCTTATTTCTAAAGAATATGAAGTATATTGTGAAATGAAATAGTTGCAGTGTAGCATTGAGAATAAACCGGTATCCACAAATAATAGGTCAGGTTCAACGTATACAAACAAGGAATGGTGATAGTTAAGCTTATGACCACGTTGAAATTTGAAACAAAATGTACATGTAAATATATATTATTTATTGGGAAATGGAGATATATCAATTTTAGTGCATAAACAAAAAACAATACACTATCAGAAAAACACACTTAGGAGACGAAGCATTTTCGCTGTCTAAGTGACTTTTTTCGTCGTCTAAGGTTCGTCGCCTAACAATCATAGCATAAGTACTTAGACGACGAAATAAACTTTGTCGTCTAGGTTTTTGGACGGCGAAAAATTAATTAAAAAATGACGAATTCGTCATTTTAGTGAGAACTTAAACGGAGAAACTCACAATTCGTCGCCTAAGTGTTACCACTCAGATGACAAAATTGTAGGATTTTCGTCGCTTAAGAGTTGAATTTTTTTTAAAATCACTTAGATGACGAAGGTTTTTCGTCATCTTAGTAGTAAATTTTAATTAAAAAATTAAATAAACAACTTAGACGATAAAACTATTAATTTTGTAGTCTAAGTGTTTTTTTTATAAATAAAAATAAAATCATAATTAAATAATTAATTATTAATTAATGCAAAAAATATAGTTAGGAGATAATTTAATGATGGTGATGGTGGTGGTGGTGATGGCGGCGGCATTTATGTACGTGGTGGTGGTGGAAGTGTGGTGGTGGTGGCGTGTATAGTTTGAGAGAGAGAAATTTGGAGAGATTGAGAGATTCTGAAAAATAGGGTATGGAATTTTTCTTATAGGTGATCACTTAGACGAGGAAACCAACATGTTTTGTCGCCTAAGTGACTTAAATATTTAGTAAAAAAAATTGTCGGAAAAAAATTACCGCAAAAAATTTAAACTATAACTTTCGTCGCTTAAGTGATTTTGAATTAATTTAAAAAAACAGTCAAAATATATTTTAAAAATTCACTTAGGAGACGAAACTATTTATTTTCGTCGCTTAAGTGATTTTTTAAATTAATTTTATTTCATTTACAAAAAATAAAATAAATTTCACTTAGCCGACCAAACTTAGTTTCATCGCCTAAGTGAATTTTTTTTTTTTATTTTATTTACAAAATATAAAATAAATTTCACTTAGGCGACGAAAGCTATTAGTTTAGTCGCCTAAGTAAATTTTATTAATTTAATGTTATTTGTTTATAAAATTCACTTAGGCAACGAAACTAATTAATAGTTTTTGTCGCCTAAGTGAATTATTTTTTTAAAATAGATGCAAATTAATTTTGGGTAGTTGCTTAAAAATCATCGATCAAAAATCAACCGTCAGATGTAACCATTACATTTATACAATATTGTAGAAAAAAAATTCAACCTAATTCGGATTAGTTTAAGATTCGATTGAATGAATTTAGTAATTTTTGAAAAATAGTTAAAAGACGAAAAGTATCGTAAAACATAATTTGTAGACCCGTTTCCGAAGTTACGGGTGTTTGTCTTATCGTAAAAATTAATTTATCAACTAAATATAAATTAATTAAAATTTGTCATAAATTTTTTATTTAAGACTAAAAACTTGTTATATATCTACTAATGTTGTATAACTTAAGTGTTCGTATGTCTATATTCACTCCACATCAACATTAACAAAATTAAATTTGGACGAAACAACTGTTGGATATATTCATCATAACATAATATGTATGTGGATGAATTTTCATTCAAAACTAAGTTTGTTGAGGGTTTGATCGACGTAGTCAACCATAAAATCGAAATTTCAACGAAACAGAAACGTTGATATACGAATCTTTGTAACTCCGATTTTCAAACCGTCGACACTCACAGTCTAAGAATTGTTTACTCTATGACCTCGATGAAAAAATATGTATTTAAGATGGTATACTTGGCCGTTCTCTTAGAGGTCAGATTGTAAAACTCTACTTAGACAATGAAAGTAGTTGAATTTCGTCATCTACGTACTACTTAGACGACAAAAAATGGGTTTCGTCGCCTAAGATTTTCCGGGTTTAGAGGAAAAGGTTTAAGGCTTATGGTTAGAATTTAGGTTTAGAATATGTTCTTAGACGACGAAATGAAAGTATTCGTGGTCTAAGTGCAAACTTAGACGATGAATTCTGTTTTCGTCGTCTAAGTCAGATCTTAGACGACGAAAAAAAATATTTCGTCGTCTAAGACATTTCTTAGGCGATGAAAATAAATTTTGGCGTCTAAAGTCAGATCTTGGACGATGAAAACAAATGTTTCGTCGTCTAAGTCATTTCTCAGGTGACGAAATTAAATTTCGTCGTCGAAAGTTAGGCTAGACGATGAAATTGTCATTTGGCCAATAAATTCTTTTTTCGTCGTCTAAGTGTGATTTTCTAGTAGTGATAATTTTTAGAGGTGGTAAACAAAGAGTAGGCTGATAAGCAAAATCTGTATTCTAAGGTGTTTGTTTCTCCCAGTATGATATGAGAAATGAGAACTAACAGTAAGAACTAATTTCATACAGATAACTCCACTAAGCAAAAAACTGAAGTTATGTATCAAATACGTAAAATAAATCTTGAATTCATGCCATAGAAGAGTTTAGCATATAATATAACTCATTGGTCAAAACAACTAAAATTTTAAATGATCTCGCTCACTATATAAGTCATACATGCAAAACACATAAAAATAGCTAGCCACACACCTTACTGCACCAATATTCAACATAAAAATACTTATTTTTATAGATCTCATGAACTGTTACCTAAAATTCAATTCATCTATTTTGGACACCATTTCCATACACCTCGTAAACCAACTCTAGAATCTTATAATGCACTATGACGTGGTCTAGCTTGTAATACACGATACATGCTTTCAACAAAACCGAGAATCAAACATATGACACATGAGTGACAGAACACTAATAAGCTTATATTCAACTATGCACCATAACATTCACAAAAATAATTGACAACGCAAATAATGAAGAAGAAACAATGCATATGTATAATGTAGAACGTAAATCACCTTATTCAAATGGAGAGCAAGGCATCTCGTACAATTTTCTATGTACGTGTTACCTCTAGATATATAATCTAGAAATATCAGAAGATTCAATCATGGTCAGTTACCATTAGATCTGAATGATCATTTCTTTCTTTTAATTAGTATTATTATAGACATTAGTTTTCTTTTATATATTGTGTTGGAATGTTGTTATTTTTTTAATGTACTATGTCGAAACATTAGTTTATATTTCTTTGATTTATAAGTACTTGATTATAGTTTTTAATTTGACTTGTGATTAACAAATGAAATATAAATGTTTGTGTACGTATGATTTAGATTTATTCTTGTGTTTACCTAAATTAGTAAGTACAAGAATGACGTGTGACATATATTTGTGCTGCTTTTAAGAAAAGATATGAGATTATTATTTTTAATTAATATCGTTATGAACATTAGTTTCTTTTCATGTAAGGTGTTTGAATTTTGCTAGTTTTATTCAATTATGTGCTAGGTCGAAACATCCATACGATTATATTGGTTTGGTTTATAGGCTGTATTTGGTTTGTGCTTAATAAATCAAATATAAATGTTATTGTACGTATAGTTTGAGTTTGTTTCTTTGTTTACCTATATTGATATATATGATAACAACGTGAGAGTAGATTATTTTGAGTACAAGTATGACGTAATTTTGTATAATCGTTGATTTTTTTATGGTCATTTGTTTTTGTAAAACAATGGAGGGCACCAATTTTTATTCTCGTCTCAGGTCTCAAATTCTCAAGTCTGACTATGTGCAATAGTCGGCGAGTGGTTGTGACGGGACCCAATGGCTCATTGTGGTATGGTTGTTGTCGCACGGACTAGTACTAGAAGCTGAAAGAAAGAAGGGGGTGGGGAGAAGGGGCTTTTCTTCCCCAACAAAATTTCTAGAAGAAGAGATCATTAATCTTAAAAATATTTGGGCTGCTGGCAAATGATAGGCTCATCCAAATAATTGAAGTTGGGCCTACTTACATATATTAGTCGTATAATTTAGGAGTGGGACATTGTAATCAAAAACCGAATAAAAATCGGGCTGAAACCGTATCGTGGTCGAAAAAAACTGAACCCAATACAAACCGAACCGAAAAAAAAATCAAAACAAAAAAATAACCGAAATATTTGGTTCATTTTTGGTTTCTAATTTCAAAAAATTGAACCGAACCAAAAAGTTGAAGTATGCAAAAAATTACATCGTTTTGAGTATTTTTTTTAATATATATTATATATATGCAAAAGAAAAACTGTACTCTTAAATTACTAATTTCTTGATGCCCAATCATTATCAAGTTCTCTCATTAGACGAGTCAAATCGTTAGGCGACTCAAAAATTTATTTTTTTCTTTAATTTTATTTTTTCTTAAAAGTTATTTTTTATGCATTATATAGAAAAAGATGCAAATTAATGTCATTCACTTTTTTATTCTTTCTTTCTCTCTCTTATTTATCTCCTCCTTATTCGAATCTTTAACCGAGACACAAATAAGTTTATTCCTCTCCTCATTGGAAAAAATTATTTTAAAGGAAAAAATTCATCTATGGTGGCTGAATTCTTTGGATCAGGTCAAAAAGGTGTCCGAACTCTAAAAACTATTAAAATGATGTCCAGACTCCTAAAACGCTATAAGTGTGGAGCCTCACATCCGTTTCAGTCATGGCTCTGTTTCTCGTGATGATGTGGCAAAGTTATTATTTGAAAAATAAGGGTATATGGTCAATTATACCTATTTGAAAAAAAAAACTCTATCTTAGCTGTTGATCTTTTAAAAAAAAAATCTGAGCTTGCGATAAGCTCATGACATCAAATTCTCTCTCTCTCTCTCTCTCTCTCTCTCTCTCTCTCTCTCTCTCTCTCTCTCTCTCTCTCGTGAGAACACGGATCAGAGCCTCTCCTCCGACACCCGCAAACTCTGCTCGCCCTTGGCCTCTTCTGATTTTGTTTGTGTGAATTTTGGGTTGAATGGTGGTAGAGGAGACAGTGACGACGAGGGAGTGATCAGAGAGTAGAGTCGAGATTTTGGTGCCAGTGGGGAGCGAATTTAGAGTGTGGAGTAGGAGAGGAAAAGTGGAATTATGATTGCCAATTTGGTCGAAGGCGGAGGCTTTAGGAAGCTTGGAACAGGGCTTTAAAACCCTAGGATGCGGCAAGGTATCTTAACCTTGAACATCATTGCCGACGACGACCAATTTGGGCAAAAACCCTAGAACTTAACTTTGTTTTTTGCTTGCATTCGATGCAAATTGGAGGCTGACATATTGGGAAAATGAAAGAGGAAGCTGAGGTGAAGATTTTGACACCAAGCCAACCAATTTGGTGGTCGGCTAGTGATGCTTCGCCGGCAGTTAGTGTCGTGGCGAGAGAGAGAGAGAGAGAGAGAGAGAGAGAGAGAGAGAGAGAGATAGAGAGAGAGAGAGAGAGAGAGAGAGAGAGTTAAAAAAATTAAAATATAGAAGGACATCAAGGTCATTTGACCTTTTTTTTTTGGAAAAAAAAATGTACTGTCAGCGAAATAGACAGCAATGTGACGGAAACGGATATGAGGCACCACATTTATAGTGTTTTAAGAGTCTGGACATCATTTTGATAGTTTTTAGAGTTCAGTCACCTTTTTGACCTGGCCTGAAGAATTCAAGTACCATGGGTAAATTTTTTCCTAATTTATGTAACATCTCAATTTGACCTATCCCCTGGAGCCTAATTTTGCCAAAATGACAATTCGACATGTAAAGTCAAATATATAATTGACACATTCCATTTGACACAACTATTGGAGTTGCTCTTACACAGATGAGTCAAAATCTAGGTGGAGATTTAAATTTGATAATTACTTGATTTTATTCTCCCCAACCCATATGTCAAAATCCTACTTGGAGCTTACATGGATGACATATTTGCAAACTCTAATCAAATTTAACATGAGCAAATGGATATGTTTCTTTACTCTTATTTTTCACTTTTCTCTATTCTCTTTGCTATATTTTTCTCTTTATCTCATTTCTAAATCCTATTTCTTTGGATAAAATGTTATATTTATTTGACATATCAGTTGGAGCTAAAATTTGTCAAAAATGATAAAAATTGTCATTCATATGTCAAATATGAATTTGACCGAATTATTTTGACATATCCACTAGAGATACGCTATCAAGTATTATTAGGCTCGCTATTGTTGTGACATTGCAAAATAAGAAGTGGAACCAAATAAAAAACAAGGTAACGGAGTGAAATGCTTATACTAAATCATCTGATTATTTTTCTGGATTGAAAATGCTAAAATGAAGATTTGGAAAACAAACAAAAAATACTTCCCTTAGAAAAGCTTTTTCGTTCAACAGAAAAATTGGGCTCGAGATTGTATGAGGCGCAAATAGCATGAGTCCATATTTTAATCGTAAACGGGTTAACCTGACCTAACACCGTAAAGACTGCGTGTTCAACATATAAATTTTAGAAACGACAGAAATCCAAAACCAAAACCAAAACAGACTCCGGGAACCACCAACTTAGTTCTTCACTCCGGTTAGTAGTTGCGAAATTTTGAAAAATATCCTCTTTTTCCCAACATGAAAACTTGGAAAAGAACCTCCTCTCCCAACGCTTATTTTTTTTCTTTCTCATTTTTTATAATGTTTTTATGATAAAAATTGGGCTTGGAATTGAGTCTCGAAAATCCAAATTGAAAAAAGTTTCGTCCTAGGCCCAAATAGGATGAGTCCAGCTCCGGTGTTTCGTCCTAAACGGGTTAACCCGACCCCGTCTTCGCTCCGTCTCCAGGGACCAAACACAATCAGGGACGACGGAAAAGCAGAGGCACCGACTCATTCTTCACTCAGGTCAGTAAGTCCCTCACTTCTCCAAACCTAATTCTCGTAATTCAAAACTAAATCCTTCTATTCCCGTCGCATTAAATTTTGTTAGAACAAAAATAAAGACTTCGACGACGAAAATGTGAGCCCTAAGACAACAACAAGGTCCGACGACGAAGAGTCGATGGAATTAGATAGCCTAGTAGTAGTTGAGACTTGTCTTAAGTGTGGTAGAGGTGATGAAAGTAATAGAAAATTGCTAGTGTGTAGTGTGATTGGTTGTCCAATTTCTGTACACGAGGAATGTATGTGTTGTAGACCTGAGATTGATGATGATGATGGAAAGTTCTACTGTCCTGATTGTGCTTACAAGAGAGCGGTGGTGCAGAGTCGCAAGCTGAGGAATAAGGCCATGATGGCCAAGGAGTTTCTGTCTATGTACATTGATAGTGGTGACGGCGGAGTTGAGTTTGCGGCGAGTGATGATGGAGAGAATGTAGACAAGGAAGATAAGGGGAGTTCGGAGAAAAAACAATGCGTGTGTGAGAGGCGCGAGTTTGAAAAGACGAATGAGAGTGATAAATTAGACCGAAGAGATGAGGATAGTGTAATGGTGTCGGAGGAGGAAATGCAACCTTCAGGTCAAGCTGTTGTGCCGGAGTCTGGTGATTTTCATTTGGGGTCTCCTGTTCTGCATAAGAGGCGTTTTAGACAAAGAGCTCGAAGGAGACTGCAGGCTCCGTTTGCTGCCATTCCGCTGAGGATGGTGCCTTCTCCATCTGACCAGACTGATGCTGTGGAGGAGGATGCCAAGAATCATAGTGAGAAAGATAGTGTCTTGTCATTCAAGCATGAGAAAGGTGCTGCCTCCTCCAAGTCGAGGGATATTACAGAACCAAATGAGAATGACACAGGTGGTACATCCTCCTCCGACTCTAGAGATATTCCAGACATGCACCGAACTGAGAAAACTAGGACCTCCTCCTTCAAATTAAGAGATATTCCAAACTTGAACCATAGTACTACCTCCTCCTCCTAGTCAAGAGATATTCCAGACTTGAACGAATGTGAGAAAGCTACCACCTTCTCCAACGAGTCAAGAGATATTTCAGATTTGAACAAAATTGAGAAAGCTACCAATTTCTCATCCAAGTCAAGAGATATGTTATGCTTGATCAACATTGAGAAAGATACTACCTCCTCCCTCAAGTCAAGGAAAATTCCAGACTGGAACCGAAATGAGAATGATACTACCTCATTCTTCAAGTCAAGAAATGTTCCAGACTCGAACCAAAACAAGAAGACTACCGCCACCACCGGATCAAGAAAAGTTGCAGACTTAAAACATAATGAGAATACTACCCCTTCAGAACCACGTAAAGTTCCAGACTCAAAACGAAACGAGAAGACTACTGCTTCCGCCTCAGAACCAAGAAAAATTCTGGTATCCGAAAGGTGATCATGAGTTATTTTATCAGTTTCAAGCTTCCATTTATGAGATTAGACACGTAGTTGTTTATGTTTTTTACTTCACAAATAATTGTTAATCATTTTGTACGTCAGTTCCCTGTTGACAAACACTTATTTCCTCTGATGTGCAGTGAAGACGTGTTATTTCATAATGCCAATGCCAAGAGGAGGAGAATTAACTGGACAGATCAAGAGTTGCAAATGTTAAAGGTATTATTTTGTCTTACAACCTTTATGCCTTTTGGAATAGAATTCATCTTCTGACATAATATCAGCTAATCCATTTTAAAGGCTTAACAAGGGTATCATTATTGTATGATCTCTTCATCCCTCATTTTATTTTAGTGTATAGCTCTATAAATTTCTATGTATTTTGGATTCAGTCAGAAACTCATATTGCTGTTGTCTAAGATATGCCTCTCTCTCTCTCCCCAAAACAAAACAAGGATAATGTTTTGTCAGATGCTGGAAATATTGACATGTCATGCAAAAGTTCGTGGCATGCACTATATGCAATGTAGAGCAAGCTACGTCCAACCACCTTTTTATCTTATTTGGGGTTTTATTTCACTGCATGTGACAGATGGTTATGTTTGGGTATGTTAATAAACTTGCTGTTGATAGGCAAGAAAAGAGAAGTAATATATATCACTGGGAGTTCATAATTCTCCTATTGTTTATCTTGTAGTCCATCTGTTTACAAATTTTCCTCTTTTACTTTGGAAAGTTCATCGATTTCTTCTTCCAAAAGGTTTGCACTGATAAGTAATAAAACGGATTTGAGCTATTCCTGATCTAGGTACAGTTTAAGGAAATAACATGTTGATGCATTGAGTTCAGACCTTCGTTGAATAGAAATATTGTCCGTTTTCTGATATGGTCTGTTAGTGGGAATCTTACTCAATAATCTTATGCCACAGGAGGGAGTAAAAATGTTTACAGGCCAAGTAAATAAAAATCTTCCCTGGAGGAAAATTTTGTCAAATGGTAAGGATGTATTTCATGAGACGCGCAATCCAGATACTCTTAAGGATAAGTGAAAGAACCTGACCAAAGAGGCTTCTAACAAAAAGCAAACCTGACCACCTGGTGTTTCTAGAAAAAAGGTAGTTTCTCTACCCATGTGTATGTTTATTAGTTTAAACCTGTCAATAAGTTGTATGGTTCATACCAGTATCTTTCTGATAACCTGTAAGGAAGATCATAGAAACAAGAGAGCCTTACATAGTTGCATGTAATTCATGAAGCAGGTGAAAAGCTTTGCCTTTGAATTGAGTTGTAAGTGTCCGCAAATGAGGTGGTTGTTGGGAGGGGAAAAGAAACCATGTTTTGACATTATCAGGAATTTGGGGAGCAATGTGTTGGAGTTAATTTGTAAATACTACTTTGCCTACATTGGATTATAAATGCCTGGACCATTCATTTCCAGTGAATGATAATGAGTCTGACATAGTGATATAGATATATACAAGAAGTCTATCTGTGTGTTGATCAAAAATAGTCAAAAGAACATTCCGAGTCTGATTCCTGGTCGAATATCAAATGGCTATCTGTGGAACAGAATCAACTTTGATATAGAGTTGGCTGTTGTAAGAAAGAAACGACTGGAAGCATGTCATTGTGTGGTAGAGGGGCCTATACTAATTACAAAGCAGTTTATAAGAGATTATACAAAGTGATACTTCGTAACTAACAATATCTTGCACCATGTGACCTTTGTCTTTGTAAATTTACTATTGCAACTTACTATGTCTATAACATGTTCCTCGTTGTTCAGATACGATTAGGTACCATATGAGTAGGCTCGGCAAAACCCTTGGATTGCTTCTTCGATTTCTCGATAAAGAGAAATATGACCAACTGTGGTTCGAACATATATACAAAGAACTTTTTTTATACTTCTTACTATTACATAGTGCCCATAAATCTCATGCGAGGTACCCAAAGATTCATAGTGAACTTCGATGGGAGTTTCTCTTGAAGTAATAACACGTTGATCTAGCCGCCACCGGAGCCACAAAGGGCTATCTAACCCGAGTCTTTTTTGCCTATAAGCTCCAATTGCATCATAGGAATTACAAAAAAAAGGCTCTTTCGAGGTGAGCGTTGTTATGAAGAAACTTCGCTGCGGAAAGAGCTAGAGCCACGCAAATATGGTGGATGTATGTACGAATGAACTTACTCCTGGAGTTTCTAAAAATATGATATACGTATGAATGAACTTACTGTATAGAATGAACGGAAATACGGAATTGATCCTTTTTTTCTTCTGGTACACTGAAATCAGATGTACAATTCCTTGTTGCCATGTCTTCAGCACTAAAATGGTAGAGCCATATTTGCTAACAAATTCTAATATAACACAGCCCACGTGAAGCCAACCCCAAATGAACGAGGATGCTAAAGGTGCTTTTTAGTTTGCATATTGGAACAATGCAGATTTTATTTCATAAAGTAGAACATCTACAAGACTACAAGAGTAAATTTTGGAAGTTTATTTCCTCTAATTACATTGTAGTACCGTGAAATATACATTGCATGATCAGAAGATGAGACAGAACCCTCAAAGTAGAGACTTGCTAAGTTGCTTTAGTTGCAGAGCATCACAGTTCTCTCAGCCAGGTAACACTAGTAAAGAGCCAGTGCGGTCAGCAAATTTTAAGCAGTTGATGAAGTGAAGCTTAGATTACAGTTCCACTAGGGATCAATGCATCCTTGATCACTGTGACAATCCCACTTTTGATGAAATATCCATCTGTTTCTCTTGCTGCTTCTTGCACATTGTCACTGTTGATAATCTGCAAATGAGAATGTATTCAAGCCATGGAAAATAGGAAGAATGAAGTCAAAATCTCAAGGAAATCGACATGAATGTCCAACATGCATAATGAATTGCATACAAAGTAATAAGCTTAATATAGGATGCTACTGCTAGGGCAAGAATTCTCTTTAGCAGTTTCACCAGTGAAAACTCAAAAATCACCTCTGATTCCAGGAAAATCCCAATTGTTTCGCATCGAAAACTCTGACATTTTGTTCCTTTCCTTTGAGATAATACTATGATAACTGAAATAAACCTTCACAAAGAGAGCATAAAGTAAACTAATTAGCAATGCTAACCTTCACATTGTCCCCAATTCGTGCATTTTTGTCGATAATAGCTCTCTTGATGTGAGAATTTTTTCCTATACCTATTGGAACACTGCCCTTAGCAGACAGGAACCTCCTATCAGCATCCGTCTGGTCATCACAATAAATGCATCAGTTAGATTCATTCAAGCACTTATATTGGACTGTTAAATCCCCAGTTTTGTAAGGGATCAATTCGTACTGTAAATGATGTTTCGTCTTTTCAGTTACGCCTCGAGTAGGTTACCCATATTACATCTATAGCAAATTATACCTCATAGTAGTCTGCTCCCATCAGTAATGTGTCTTCAATAACAGTGCCTTCTGATATGCAAGATCGAAGCCCGACGACTGAATGGTGGATTTTACAGTTCTGCATTAGGTAACACAGGGGTCGGTTAAGTGACCATAACAGGTTATACTGATCTCCACCATATTTCCCATGATTGATATATATGTAAACTTCTTTGACATGAAATAAAGGAGAATGATTGTATACAATGACATACAAGTTAGAATAGTGCTACCAAGAATTACCTTTATCACACAACCCTCGCCAATAACACTATCCGTGACATCAGCATCAAGCATTTTAGATGGTGGTAAGTACCGAGGTTGCGTGTAGATAGGGGATGATCGATCATAGAAACTACATCATAAATTTCAAAATCAGGCAGCATATAAAACCAATATGCAACAAACAGCAATCCCTAACTAGTTTTAGAGACAATGTACCTGAAATCTGGAATTGGCTTTTTGGTTATACCCAGATTAGCATTGTAGAAAGCCTCAATGGTACCAATATCTTCCCAGTAGCCATCATACAGATAAGCTTGAACCTGTCATCATTAGACAAGTAGTACTTTGAGGGTTGGAATCCTAGATAGCAAGGATCACGATTGAAAATGATGGCAACCCTGGAAAACCTTTAATGGAATAGTGAATCAGTGGCACTAATTGTTCACTATAAGTGACAAAGACAAATTCTTTTTTAATCTTCATAGACAGATAGATGAATGCAATCACGTAATACTAGACTTCTTGCTGACTTTGCAGAAAAACTTGGAATGTTGTGCCAGGAAACCAATCCCCAATGATAGGAAAGTAGGAATCACATGAATCGAAAACTTACTCTCAAACCAATGGAGGTTGCACCAGGAATGACTTCACTTCCAAAGTCATTTGCTCCAGGAAACTTCTCACGAAGCAGATCTAACATCACATTCTTGCTCACAACATATATACCCATACTGGCGATATACGGCATCTCTTTAGCTCTCTCATCATCAAGACCCAATATAGTTGTATCTACCTACATTACAACAAAACAAAACAAAAACAAGATACTCTACTTCATTAAACAAATCTCAAAGCCGTAAACCACATTGTAATACTTAACACATAATCGGGTGTTACACCTTCATAGCCTTGAGTTGCTCCCCTTTTGGTTTCTCAGCAAACTCAATAATGCGTCCCTCATCATCGATCTTCATCAAACCAAATGCAGTAGCGCGCTTCTCATCCATAGGCAGAGCCGCCACAGTGATATCTGCATCAGTCTCTCTATGAGCCTGAATGAACCTCTCATAGTCCATCCTATACAAATGGTCCCCAGCAAGCACCAAAAACTCCAACACATTGTGCTCCTCAAATAACCACAAGTACTGCCTCACCGCATCCGCAGTACCCTGTCACATAATGCACCACAAAAATCACTCAAATTTCCAATCTAAACACACAATAGCCGACACGAAAAACCAAGATTGATGATTACCTGAAACCAATTGGGATTTTCCGGGCTCTGCTGTGCTGCAAGAACTTCAACAAAGCCTTCGTTCTTGTACCCGCCCATGTTGCTAGCGTAGGCACGAGACAGATGCCGATTCAACGAAGCGGAATTGAACTGAGTGAGAACGTAGATCTTGTTAATGTTGCTGTTGAGGCAATTACTGACCGGAATATCAATCAGCCTGTAATTCGCTCCTAAGGGAACAGCCGGCTTCGCTCTCTTCTTCGTCAATGGATACAGCCTCGTTCCGGCTCCGCCTCCCAATATAATTCCAAGCACACTCTATAACACCACGACATTTCAAAATCAATATCAATACAAACAACACTAACTCAACACAGAGGACGATGAATGTGAGCCAACTCACTCGGCTGGCGTCAGGATCGAGACACGTCTGCGAGTTCTTGGAGTCGGAGACGGCCTTCGGCGACACCACGAACGGCGCCGTCTTCCTCCGAGAGGCGGGGGCGGAGGAGGATACGGCGGCGAGCTTGGTCCCGGAGAGCTGGGAGCCGCTGAAAGATAGGCTCTTTGGCACCGAGGAGGAGGAGGAGGAGGAAAGAGTAATCGCTTTCTGAGTCTGGTTCGATGAAGACGACGATGATCGGAGGTTGAGAACTCCGTTGGCTGCCATGGATGAAGAAGCCATTGCTGTTTTTTGTTTCTGTGTTGTTTTCTCAGAGTGATCGAGTCTCAGCTTTCATGTGAGATACGGACACTATCTACCCTCGTGGAGTTAACCACGACTCGAACGCGGACGGTAGCGAGGAGGGGCAGTTTCGACATTTTCATAATACAGAGTCATTTGAGCCCATGTAATTAATCTACGTTGTTTAAGAGTAACGAGGAGACGGAGAAGAAGGGGAGCCAAAAAAAAAAATGAAAAATGGTGATCGCAAATCCCGAGTGTTAAAATAAGTGGATGTCATTTCACGTAAGAGGAAAAAGAAGAGGATGGATTCATTGGTCACATGTGACTCATGTGAAATGTGGCATGTCTAAGATTTTGTGTCACACCTCTCCTCCTTTAAACACCCTCACTTGTTTTTTTTTTTTTTTTACAAACCCTCACTTGTTTTTTATTGAAGAATATTCTTAAAATAATCTTAGAGGTCAGTCATGGCGTGACAAGAAGACAAAGGAGGATACTAGCTTAGGCAAAATTTAGTATCATTCATGATTTTTGATGGATGTGCACTCCCTACTAAATATCTGATCAAATTATTGTATATGGATGTGGTTTGTTCGGATATGGACGCGTGAATGACTTTGAACCGATGAGGCTATATTCTTTTACTATAATTATTATTGAGTAGAATGTGAAAAATTAAGCCTCTTTTTGTCTATGGTTTGATGGACCTTTAAACATTCCTCAAGCTACAATATTCATTTATAGACCTTGCTTCATTCATTGATCCGTAGAATGGTGCTGTTGTCACATTGTGATCCTTATCAAGCATCAATTGGTAATGCAAATATGGAAAAGCTAGACCCAGAAGCGATGAGACAACCAACTCATGTTCTAAACACAGACCGAGGCAATGAGCTGATGAGCCGACCAATGTTACAGTTGAAGGAAATGAGACAAGATGAGGCAGCCAACTCATGTTTAGGAGCAAGCAAAATGCATCAGTTCTGAAGGTAGAATAAGCTTTGTTCACAAAAGCTACAACTAGTATCTCTGTTTAGCTATCTAACTTATCTTAATGCAAATCTATTTCTAAGGCGGTGAACAGTTCACTAATCAAACCTGGGAAGGAAAGAAATAATGAAAAGAAAATCCTAAAGTAGATAATGGCAAAACAGCAGTTTTCATTATCTCCATCATCAGTTCAAAAACTGAGAATCTGGATTAAGTAGTTGTCTACATCATGGTTCCAGCCTCGAATGACTCTAGCACCTCCAAATTAACCATATAATGCACGCCATGGCTCTTGTTTGTCCTTTGATTTCTTTGTTGGCTTCCATGTGATTTTGCCTCTTGAGAAGTTCAGCTTAAAAGAATTTCCCAAAAGCTCCCCCATTTCACAAAGTATCTGGGAAAGAAAACACATAGGATTAGATGATACAGTTAGCCCAGAAAATTGGGTCTTGACATCTAGAATAGTCACAAAGATAAGAAAAACGAAGCAAAGCTAGAGCCATTACTGTGGAAACCAAAAGATGAAACTAAGCATCTATTATGTATCTGATTAAGTTCTTATGAAAGTTTACGGAAGGAAAAATAATGTCCATCATGGCCTCTATATATATAACTCAAATGATCAAACATTTCTAGGTAAAATGAATGTGAAAGTTGCATCAGCTGAGAAGTAAATATAAGATTAGTTACCTCAATCCCTTCTTGATCAGAAATTCGCTGACCTCTTTGCCCTATGAGAACAAAAGTTGGCAAATTCAGGACACGCACCAACTGCAGAAGGCAGGCTAGAGGTTCATGATGAATCTGTAAAGATGGTGGTGCCTTCTGGGCTCTGGCAGAAATGGCCTTGCTTATGTCGGTTTCTGACCCTATCTGTATACCATAAAGTGAACCTTTGCTGTCACCTTTCGTTGCTGACTTCGTGTCCCGTTTAAGCTGAGATGGTGCGATGAAAAAGGGGGCAACTACTGTGGGCTCTGAGGATGACGTCGGTCCTGCTATCTGAGCTAGAACTTCATTTATAGCACATGCTAGTATTGGTGTTTCATAATATTGCATAAGCAACACAGAGACCTGAGAAGACAAATTAGAGAAACTATTAGTCTATATTCACTAAACTCTGTACTGTACAATAGTTGTTCACCGACACCCAAGAGCTTAAACTTTTGCAACTAGTGACCAATAGATCTCGTCATGGTATCAATCTATAAGGCCCAGAGTTGTTAGCTCATATCTTAACAACTAAATTGTAGTTGTAAGACTATAGCTTCACCATATACTAATCAAACAACAACAAGGTCCCTGACACTGTAATAGTTACGGCAGGGACTTACATCTAGAATATTACTTCTGAAATATCAGATATGAAGGGGAACAATATACGCAGCCAGTTATAGTGTGTTTCTATCTCTTAAAATATCGAATCTTTATGCCTTTCAGATATGGCATCCTAAACTGTTCAAGCAACATCATTTTTCAACACAAAGAACCTTGGCCAAGATTTCTCAACATGCTCATTAGCTCAAAAACAACTGGACTCATTTCACTATAAAGTAAGAATATGAAAGCTTTCCCAATTATAATGTGTGAATCCAATCTTGCACTAAAGATCTCATTACTATAGTGCCCAACTTCTCAATGCCTAAATTCAACACCAAATTTCCTATCTTTCTGAACCATTACTGGGTTTCATTTCATTTTGCAACGTAATCATAACCAAAGTTCTGGGCTTTCCCAATTTCTACAGAGAAAAGAGACTGAAACAAAGATAGAAAAGAAAACCTCATATCGACCATGGTGATCCAGAAAGTGACGGACTTTTCCAGATGCCTTGCAATTCTGAACTCCGTAGCGCTCCAACGAAAGCTCGAAGCTTTCCTCACTGCAACAAAAAACAGAGCCTCTCAGAACTTAAACATTGAATTGGATTTGAAGCTTGGTTTAGAGATAGAAAGAGCTTACGTGACGGAACCATTAGGATTGAATGCGTCGGAGATTGCTTCACCGAACCCATCTGGGTCTCTCATCAGCAACACTACCTTTGGACCTAGCTTCATCTTCACTCTCTGTTCTTCCTCCAAAAATAAACCCAGGCGCGTCCTCTCCTGTATTTAGCTATTTATATTTTGACTAATATAAATTTCTCTTTTATATTTTTCTTATTGAAAATTTAATTTTCTTTTTCATTTTAGCCAAAATTAATGATAAGAACTCGTATACTTAGTTAATAGTATATGTTTAATCCTGCCTCTCGAAAATGTTCTAGACCTATACACGTGACATTCCAACTCACTAATTCGTTTAGTTAATAATATATAAGCTCAAGAACACGTACATTCATTAAATATAGAAAAAATTATTTAAAAATTTAAAATCAGATAAAATTTCTAAACAAAAATCAATTTATAACACTAAATTAAAAAATGCTCCACTTATAAACCTTTTTTATTCAAAAAAAGCTCAACAAACGTTATTTTCTTCCAAAAATATTCAATAGGCTATGAAATATATTTTTTTCTACCGATTTTACCCTACGACCAATTAAATCAGTCTCATTTTCTCCCGAGTCCTTTCCGCCTGCTTCTTCTCCCAAAGCCTCTTCGACAGCTTCTTCGCCGATTAAAACTCCAACCTCCGCATCCGGCCGTCGCACCAGCAACTCTTCCTCTGACGTCACCCGTTTCTCTGGCGCCTAGTCCGTCCTCCACGGCAAACGTTTCGGCGCCGATACCATCCCCGGCTTCGCCTCCGCCGAATGCGGCGTCTCCGGTGATGAGCCCGTTCAGTGCTCCGCCTCTGGTAGATGAGACTCCGAACCCGACACGTCGTCACTATCGGGTCTCGCAGCTGCGCTCTCCGGTGGAAGAACTGAACGGGCCGACGTCGGCAGACTGCTGGTAGAAGGGAACATCGTCGGCGACTCCGACGGTGGCGATTCTGAAGAAGGAATGCTCGAGCAAGGGGATGCCGCAATCGATGAATTGCACCGGCCGACCACTGCAAATTACAACCTCCATCAATCACTGTGTATATTAGCTAGGGCATGCGAGGTGAGATATCGATCGAGCGGTGCAAATTTGTAACGTGAAATCTGGTGAAAACAGTTACAGTGTTCATATATTTGGTTGGTTGGTTTGATATAATCGACATGAAACAAGACTAGCTAGCTGAACTAGCTAGCCAGACTATTTATTTGAATCGTCTCCAATCTGAAACTGAGGTGCATGTTGTCTAAATCCCCATATATCCTGCATTCCAGGGTCGACGAACTAGCTACTTTGGTCTTGATGTAATGGTATAGTACTGTAGCTCGAGCTGTCTCGCTCGCATTGGTTCAGTTCATCTCCTTCAATAAGGATGCCGCCATGCCACTAGGGGGTTAGGTGAAGACTTGATCGAAGACTACTCATGTGATTCTTATCTGGCCATTGTGATCATTTGAATGTTTCGGTATATGTTAATTGGACTATATTCAATCCACTAAATTCGAGTTCGAGTTCGGCGGCGGTGAATATCGAAGGTGGTGGTAGTGACTTGGTATGTATGATATGTTAAGGATTGTTCGAGTTCATCTGGCTTTTCCCATAGTTCATGTATTCTGTAAATTCTTTTTTGTTGTAGTCTTCAACTGTTGGTATGATGTTTAGTTGTTTACTGCTCTCGGGAATGAGGGTATTATTATGGTATAAACATTGTTGTTTCACTCAGTTTCTTTTTCCATATCATTACATCAAGATGGGGGCAAAGCTGGCTACAATGATCGGCCTATCAGGAATTGGTGACATTATGCTTCTATGTTTTGTAAACCTTTCTAGAAATATAATAGTTGGTGCTCGTCTTGGATCTGGGGAGAACCTTGATGACATACTAAGTATCTATCCAGGTTCAAGTATCAGCATCAAAAGTCTGAATATATGTACAAGTATTTGTCCAAGTATCTGTTTAAGTATCTGTCTAAGTATCTGTCTAAATATTTATTTTCACCAAGTTTAACAGTAGTGTAAACAAGACCCTTTATAATTTTGAAAATCTCTACTTTTCTTCATAAAAGAAATATATTGGAAAAATGAATGAAAATTAGGGACTTGACCATAACCTATATACGAATAAAGTACTCATTGTTTTCTTTAAAGAAAACTTTGCTTGCTAGTACCAAAATAGAGAAACTGTTCGGCTAGTGTTGGTACCAACATGATGTTGAATTTGAATGATAAGTAACATTCCCCTGTACTTTATTATATATGAATGAAAAGATAGCACTTAATTCGTATTAAGCAACTACCAGTTTTACATACATGGAAGGAATTAGTAATATACATGAAACAAGCATTCCACCCACATCAAGTTAAAGCCACAACCGAGTTCATCTAAGTACTGGCCGGCACTGTGGCTCGATCTGAACACACCCAGCAGTAAATGTTACGTCGTTTATATAATAGTTCCATCTTTGATCGTCGCGTTCTTGAGTACGACTGTGATTCCAGATCTAATATAGAACCCTTCTTCTGGCCTTTTTGCTTCTTGCTTCATTTTGGATATATCATATACGTACCTTGTTCCTGAACTGCATGCCGGTATATTGGTTCAAATAACTGTCATGAAACTTTGAGGCATATATACCAGCAGAAAAAACCTGCCAGTAGATGTAGATGTGTTGAATTAGAGCAAATAGGCACATACCCTTGGATGTAGATGCTTGAATAACTCAACTATGTCAACATTTTCAGCTGAATGTATGATTTGATCAAAAAGACCTGACTACATATCTGCATACCATATTCCTAAATGAACTAACTGTAGCAAGCAACACTATACATTCACTGAACATCCATTAGTGAGGAAGTGAAGCTTTCACTACCATCAACTCAAGCTTAACACCATCTACTCAAGCTTACCTAGTAATCAGCAAGAACTGTGGTTATGCTCATGCTGCACCTACCATCGAAAGTGCTAACTGGACCACAAAATTATGAACGTACCGCTGCACCTAGTGGCTGCAGGGAAAAACATGATGGAAATTAACCAAAACAAATACAAACAGTAACACAGACCTCAAAACACAATATAGCTACGTCCCTAACACCAGGAATTGAATCACTTAACTTCTGCAGAATTTAATAGTCAAGAGATGGAGAAAAATTTAAATGGTTCTCATGAGTATTATAACTACTAGACATCTTTTATATTCATAGAAGCAGATCGAACATACTGGAGCTAATCAGATGACACCACGAGGAAGTCGCCATAGCTATTCAGTTCCGTCGGCGAGTCCTCGTCGTCATCCATGTCCGTTGGGCCATGAACCGAGCTGCGACACGATTGCTCGATGAACCAATGGTGCGACCTGAAAATCGACTCCGCCAAGGTGGAGGCATAGATTTGCATCGAAACCTAGAAATCGAAACACATAATACACACTCTAATTCAATCAATCATCCACAAAATGAATCAAAAAAAGCCAACTCAATCCATCATATTAGATCGAAATAGAAGCTAGACCTGCCCGTTGATGTAGTTTTCAAGAAGGGTGTTACAAATTAGTGTTATCTGTAGTAAATATGAGAATATATTGAGCTGTTACATGCTTAAAAATAGAATAAGGTTTTTTTGGATTGAAATCTTGTGATGGGTTTTTGAAGAAAGGGAGTGATGAAACTGAGTTTTTTTTATATTATTTTTTCTTAAATATATCATGATATGTTGACTAATTTGTTTAATTGACAATGTGAGAATTACGAGTTTAGAAAGTGTATGGTCACAATGAAAATCGAAGGATTTATGGAATATATGTATTATGATTTGCTTTGTCTCTAATATCAACAACGACAAAGATGATCAGCTTTCTAAGCATAAGCTATGAGGACAAATTACCAACATCAAAATGTGTAACACCAGCCATTGAAATTAGGAGTACTTGTAATTAACTAGAATATCATTTGAGATTAGTACCCATCAATGACATGAATTAATGCCACTAATAATTTACAAGACTTGGAAAACCATGTGTACTGTTGCTAGCTAGTGCTAAAAAAACCTGTTGATCATATGCATATGGAAATGCAAGAAGCAGCATCCTCCTAGCTCATTCAATCTTATAAGCATGAAGAAACAAGCAGAAGTCAGAAACTGTTGAAGTGAGGCTGTGAGTTGAATAATACGCACTGCTAATGCTATTGTCACTGTCACCACCGTGATCACAACCTTCTCTGTCGTAATCGCTCTCCGCATCCGGAGCCCCCGGCTTGAAGATGAACAAGCCATGACCTGTTCCTGGACTAGTGAAAAGCCAATCATGAACATCCCAAAAAACCTGTACCGGTAACGTGTTCACCATCACAATCTGATTCCCTCTGAATTTCCACTGCAAGTTCTTGACATGTACCAAAACAATGCCGTCTATGCTGATCCACATTTCGGGGTCTTTAAGCCCCGAAGTTGAGCTCTCCACAACAATGTCATGCTCCTTCTTCTTCTTGTCGAACTTTACCCTCGTCGCAAAGCTTTTCTTGGCAAAGACGTTTTCTTTTTTGTAGTACATTAGGGCCTCCACCATGGTTGGCCTTGACTTGGTTCTCTTGTATGCCTTCTTCTTCATGTCTCCCAATAGCAACACAACTTCTTCGTCACATGCAAGGGCGACGTAGAAGTCCTGATTCGGCTCTGGACCTCCAACGAATTTAGCAGACCGAAGATCCCAATAGACTTCGACCTGATTGCCTTCAACCTCGAATAACTTGTATCCTTTTTTGCTCCAAAAATGCCACGGCTTGAGGTCGATTTTGCATGTGTAATGAAAATCACCATCTAGACTGTCTATCCTTATGCTCAGGGAATAGTTCAGCAAATTCTTGCACCAAATGACTGTAACCTTACGCCAATTCGAGGCAATGCTAGCAAGGAAGACACATGTCACCGTGCTTTGTGCTGTTTTTGATGTCACAGGCTCTTCGGTGATCTTCTCCGCTAATGGCGGAGGCTCGTGTATCGAGTGACCTCGCATAGAACGATTGAAAGCATGCATTTATGCAGATGCTATGTTCACCAACTTTGCAGTACTTGTCAAAAGAGGGTTTTATGAAAAATTGTAGTAGTTGGTTCAAACCGGCTAATCCTAGCCCAACAAGGAACAATAATGGAGGAATCTAAAATATTGATACAGACATTCTAATGATCGAGATGTGTATAAATGAATTGGTTTCTGGGGTAGCATTTGCCACCTTCATATCCAAAAGCACTACTACATCAAAAAAGTACACATAACATTAAGCATCGTATTGATTACCTTACAATACGAAAGCTTTGATCGATGCAACAACTTACAAATTAGCCTCTCTAGTTGGGGTCTTAGGCAAATTTGTACGTATGGATTCGATCAAAGAGAGTTTGAAAATGGTTTGACAAAAGGGTTTGGTGAAGAGATAATGAGCAGAAGATAATGCGCAGGAGATAGAGAGGCAATGGCGGTTGTGAATTCTGTGGAGAAAATATCTCGATTTTAGAGGTTATAATCTAAGAGGTTGGCGAAAGAGAAGGGCTAACGAAAAATCCTACCAGCAAGATCTTTTACTATTTACAGCTCTCCTAATCTGTTCACTAGGTGATCTTTTACCATATCATATTAACGCGGCTTCCAAGCTTGGTAATTTATCTGCACGACACCAATGGAGTCTTAACATCCTAAATATGCTGATGCAAGGATATATGTGCGTACGTACTTCATCTGATTTTTGTGTACGTACTTCCTTCCATCTAACTTTCTATCATGTTTTGGATTTTTTGAACGGTTATCTATCCTTTACTGGATTCGTTTTCAGAATATGACAACAATTACTCGAAACAGAAATTAAAAGACACCAGCAGTGTAGATTCTTCAATGGACCAATACCAACTTCAACAAGACCAGATTATTGTCGGAACAAAGAACTAACACTCATTAAGTTTGTCATGTCAATACAAATCTACATCCAGAAATCTGCTACTCATATGAATCTGAAAAGATGAGTAGAAGAAGAGATGAACAGAAGACAACAAACTGTATTGGCTGGAATGAATTTCATTGATACGTGCACCGGTACATATATAAGAGGATGTCTACTTACAGACTAATATCTTTCCTAATCAATCAATAGATCTGTAATCTAGGATGTACAAGGAAAGTATACACAGAATATATGAATCATAAACTACAAGATACAATGATTCTCTACACTCCTCCTCAAGTTGGAGAGTGGATGTCTTGTACTCCCAACTTGCGAACAATGAGGACAAAGAACTCCTTTCCCAGAGGCTCGGTCAGGATGTCGGCCAATTGATTTCCAGATTTTACATGCCTTGTAGCTACAAAACCATCCAAGATCTTGTCTCTAACATAATGGCAAAATAGCAAAGAACGCAAAGAGTGGATGCCTTGTTATCGCAAAATAGCAAAGCCGATTCATGATGAAAAAGTCCCAAATCTCTCAACAAAGAACGCAGCCATGTCAACTCTTGACAGGTGCCTGTCATGGCCCGATATTCTACCTCTGCAGAGGAGAGAGAGACTATTTTATGTCGCTTTGAACGCCAAGATATCAAAGAAGATCCAAGAAAGAAATAATATGCCGTAGTAGACCTCCTAATAAGTGGGCAACTTGCCCAATATGAGTCACAATAGGCTCTTAACTTGAAATCACTGTTAGAAGAGAAGAATAGACCTTGACCAGGTGAACCTTTCAAATACCAAACAACACGAAGGACTGCCTCCATGTGCAATTTTCTAGGCTGGTGCATAAATTTATTTAGGACATGGACAGAATATGTAATGTCTGGTCTTGAAACTATAAGATATATCAACCTTCCAATCAACCTTCTATAACAACCTGAATCTTTCAACAAATCAATTTTTTCAGACAATTTCAACCCTCGCTCCATTGGAGTATCAATAGGGGCTGCGCCTAACAATCCTACATCCTTAATAATATCTAAGGCATACTTGCGTTGAGAAATAAAAATTCCATTCTTAGAAGAAGATACCTCAATGACAAGAAAATATTTCAAATCACCAAGATCTTTAAGACGAAATTGACTAAGCAAAAACTTTTTAGTTGCAGCAATATTCACAGAATTGTTTCCAGTAATCAAAATATAATCCACATATATCAAGAGAGAAGTGAAAGATTTGCCTCTTTTTTTTCTTCTTCTGATGAATAAAAAATAGTCAGCTCGAGATTGTACATACCCGGCAGCCCGAATAGCTTCTGAGAACTTGGAAAACCACTGCCGAGGTGCTTGTTTCAGTCCATATAACGACTTATGAAGTCGACACACCAAGTTTTTCTCCCCTATCTCCGAAGGCCTAATGGTGGAGACATGTAGATTTCTTCATGGAGATCGCCGTGAAGGAATGTGTTATTGACATCCAATTGATGAAAGGTCCACCCTCGAGCTGCTGCCAGGGAAATGCAAGGAGACATCGAAGTGTGATGATTTTGGCAGTGGGAGAGAATGTATTATGATAGTCGACTCCTTCAAATTGCGTGAATCCCTTGGCGACTAATCAAGCTTTATACCTCTCAATTGTACTGTCAGAACGGTGTTTGACTTTGTAAACCCACCGACAACCAATCGGTGTCTTTCCTGTCGGAAGAGGCGTCAGGGTTTAGGTACCATTAGCTTGTAGAGCTTGAAGTTCAGACTGCATTAATTTTTGCCTTTCAGGATTAAGAGAGGCCTCAGAATATGTTTGATGCTCGGTGACAGTACTAATTTGAGCAACAAAGATGTGTACGTAGGAGTATATATGTGATAGGAAACATAATTAGCCAAGGGGTATCGCATACCTTTCGCTGGACCTGGAAGCAAAGAAGAGGATTGGTCGGAGAAAACAAGTGAGCAGACATAATCTTTCAATTTCAGTGGCGGTGCAGTGGAGCGACGGAGTTCCACGGGCTGTGGCTCTGAGTTCGGTGGCAGTTGCAATTTTGGCAGGGGCTCTGGATGTACTGGAACCGGTGGCTCTGCTGGTGGAGGAGAGGACGGAGAAGTCGGCGCTAGAGGAGTAACAGGTCAATTCGTAGAATCATGGAGAAAAGAGGAAGGTGAGGGTGGGGGATTTTGGTGTCGGTGATAGGTGCGGATGGCAGAGGGTTGCACTGGCGACGTCAGAGGGTCGGAATTGGAATGCAATCTCGTAGAGGTGGTCGTCGCGACATCGGAATGTGGAGGATTTAGGGCTACTGTGTTGGGATGAGAATCGTTTTGGGCAGGTGGCGAGTCAAGCTGGGTTGGTGGCGGTGAGGTAAGGTGACATGGAGTGATGTTGGGACCGGTGGAGGTTGACGCAGATTGCGTCGATGAAGGTGGAGTTTGGGATGAGGACGACACATTTGGGACCGGTGGAAAGTGATTTAGGATTGGATTTTGACTTGGTTGACCTGGTGAGGTATTTAGGCTAGCATAGTGAATTGGGCCTGCGGAAGTGAGAGGAGATGGAGTGGCTTGGGTTGGACTACACCCGGATCAGAAGTGGGCTCAACAGAAGAACAAGCATAGGAAAATACGTCTCATGAAAAATAACATTATGACTAGTAAAAACCTTATGAGTGGAGAGATCATAGAGCTTATATGCTTTTTGACCAATTGGATATCCGATAAAAATGCATTTGATTGCTCTAGGGGAAAGCTTATGTGTAACATGAACATTTGTAGCATAAGCGAGACACCCAAAAATACGAAGGTGATGAAAAGGAGGAGGTTCATAATAGAGACGTTCAAAAGGTGTTTGAAACGAGAGAAGTGGAGTGGGGAGACAATTAATGATATATACAGCAGTAAGCACACACTCTCCCCAAAATTTAAGAGGAAAGTTAGCTTGAAAAAGGAAAGCACGTGCAACCTGGAGAATATGACGATGCTTGCGTTCCACCACCCCATTTTGTTGGGGCGTGTAAACACAAGAGCGTTGAAAAACAACTCCGTTATCTTTAAAAAAAATCTGAAGAGAAAGAAATTCAAGCCCATTATCACTACGAACACTTTTAATTTTAGAACTAAATTGTGTGGAGGCGAAAGAGAAAAACTCCTTTATCAAAGGTTGAGTTTCATGTTTATGTTTCATTAAAAACACCCAAGTAAAACGAGAATAATCATCCACAATAGTAAGAAAGTACTGGGCACCGGTAAGAGAAGAATGTTTATAAGGATCCCAAATATCACAATGAATTAAATCAAAAGGTTTAACAGACAAAATGGAGTACCAAAAGAAAGACGACTTTGTTTTGCAAGTGGACAAACATTGCAAACATGAGCACAAGATATCCATACCGACGTTGAGGGCTTCCCTTTTATTGGGCCAGTCTAACAATTATCCAGAGTTGTCAACACTGTCGGTATTGACAAGTACAACAAGCTGACATGATGAGATGACGAGTTGGTTGATTGGGAGTGTTGGATATGGTTTTCTCCGTCGCTAATGCCATCAAATAATATAGACCATCACGTTCCTTGCCCAAACCAATCGTCTTCCCCGAAATCAGATCCTGCAAAATACACCAATCAAGATAAAATGTCACTGAACAACTCAATCCTTTTGTAAGATGACTTACAGACATCAAATCAGCTTTAAAATTCGGCACACATAACACATAATGTAAGTAGTAAGATCTAATCAATGGGACTGATCCAATATGAATTATTTTTGCTCCTTCACCACTTGGTAGCAATACCGGAGGCAATGAGTGATTTTTGGTACTGCGAGTGAATAAGCTTGATGAAGAGACAATATGACCTGTGGCACCGCTATCAATTATCCATTGGCGAGATGAAACCTCAGATATAGTCGGTTCGGCGTTTGAAGTGTATACTTGACAATTAATACTTCAACTTTCTCTGACATTCAATTGATCCAAAAACTGTTGAAATTGAGCTTTTGTGATGCCGGATTCAATGAGGAGTTGTTTGAGTCTTGCATAAGACGGTGCCAATCTTGTTGTGCCATGACAAAGATGAGGTGATGAACGGCTGTACGAGAAACTAGAATACAGCGGACAAAGATATTGATGCTACATGAGAGATTAAAGCGTATCAATACCATGAACAGATAAGTAGAAGATGAGATGAACAGAAGACAACAAACTGTATTGGCTGGAATGAATTTCATTAATACGTGCACTGGTACGTATATAAGAGGATGTCTACTTACAGACTAATATCTTTCCTAATCAATCAATAGATCTGTAATCTAGAATGTACAAGAAAAGTATACACAGAATATATGAATCATAAACTCGAAGATACACTGATATACTACAATGATTCTCTACAGAATCATTCACATCTTGAATAAGGAAACCCTATAATCTCTTGCTACCTATTTCTATGATTCCCAACCCTGCTAAGCAATGTGGTAGTACACATATAAATCTCATACTGTTACAGGAGAAAGTAGAATATATAGAAAGTTATGTTCTTCTCATTGATAGAATGCTTTCAGTATAGGCTAATACAATCAGTTACAATCACTATCCCGATATAACAGAGATTCTATGTATCTATCTAATCAATAACCATATCTAACTAGGACAAGACACACACCGGGATTAATGGGAATAAATCTCCTTAAACACTCCCCCTTGTGTCGATGGCCATAAGAATGATGCATGACTTGTTGTCTCATTAAAAACCTCGCCAAGCAAACAAAAACCTCATGGGTAAAACAAAAGCTTGATCTAAGGGAAAAAGAGTACAATGCACCAACTACTAAAGCTACTACATGTGAGGTAGACTCCCCCTGATGTCTACAAAAATGTAACTCCCCTTGACTGTAAACTCAGTCTAGAAGTTCTGATAACCTGCGCATACCAATGTTTCTCATATGCTTAACAAAAGTAGATTTAGGAAGTGACTTGGTAAACAAGTATGCAGCATTATCAACAGAACCTATCTGGCTCACATGAATATTCAACAGCTGCCGTTGTTGCTGATTAAAGAAAAACTTCGGCGATATATGTTTTGTATTGTCACCTTTAATGAAACCTAACTTCATCTGTTCAATGCATACAGCATTATCCTCAAAGATGCAAGTAGGATCAATAACAATAGATTTCAATCCACTAGAGCCTCGAATGTGACCAATGATTGACCTAAGACAAACACATTCCCTAACTGCTTCATGCAAAGCAATTATCTCAGAATGATTCGAGGAAGTAGCAACAAGGGTTTGCTTTGTTGATCTCTAAGAGATCGCCGTGCTTCCTATAATGAAAACATAATTGGTCTGTGAACGACCTTTGTGTGGGTCAGAGAGGTACCCAGCATCAGCAAATCCAACCAACACATCAACCGGTGTTTTGGAATAGGGGACAGTATAAAGGAAGTAGCAACAAGGGTTTGCTTTGTTGATCTCTAAGAGATCGCCGTGCTTCCTATAGTGAAAACATAATTGGTCTGTGAACGACCTTTGTGTGGGTCAGAGAGGTACCCAGCATCAGCAAATCCAACCAACACATCAACCGGTGTTTTGGAATAGGGGACAGTATAAAAACCTTTTGAAACAGGACCAATTTTCGACGGGTCGAGAGAATCCCTCGACCGGTCGATGAAGTGACTCTGGTCGATCTAGGGTGCAGGGTTCGACGGGTCGAGGAAATCCTTCGACGGGTCGAAATCCCCAGAATTTGTCTCAACTTTCTCTTTTTCGTGATTCTCATGCTTTTCTCTATATTCTTTGTAAGGGAAGAATAAACCCATGTCAATGGAACCTTTCAAGTATCTAAAGACTTGTTTCACTCTGTTTCAATGACGTTGCATTGGTGCAGTGCTAAATTTTGCCAACAAGTTCACTGAGAATGCAATATCTGGACATCTGCACTGAGCTAAATACAACAAAGCTCCAATAACACTAAGATATGGAATTTCAGCTCCCAAGATCTCCTCATTATCATCTAACGGACGAAACAGATCTTTCTTGGGGTTCAGACTGCGTACAGCCATTGGTGTGCTAACAGGGTGTGCTTTGTCCATATTGAATCGACTGAGCATCTTTTGGACATAAGCAGACTGGTGAATAAGAATTCCACCAAGTCGATGTTCTAGCTCTAATCCGAGACAAAATCGAGTCCTACCAAGGTCTTTCATCTCAAATTCAGATTTCAAGTAGCAAACAGTCTCATTGATCTCTTCAAGAGTTCCGATGATATTCATATCATCAACATAGACAGCTACTATAGCGAATCCTGAACTTGTTCTTTTAATGAACACGCAAGGGCATAAATCATCATTCTTATACCCCTTCCCAATCAAGTAGTCACTGAGGCGTGTATACCACATCTTACCGGATTGCTTCAATCCATACAGTGAACGTCTCAATTTTATAACATGAGCACTCTGTGGTCTAGAGTTACTTGATTTGGGTATAGCAATGCCTTCTGGCATTCTCATGTGTATCTCTGAATCAAGATCCCCATAGAGATATGTAGTAACCATATCCATCAGCTGCATACTAAGATTTTCGGACACTACCAAGCTTATCAGGTAGCGGAAGGTGATGATATCCATAACTGGAGAATACGTCTCCTCATAATCAATTCCAGGATACTGAGAGAAACCCTGCGCTACAAGTCTAGTTTTATAACGCAAGATCTCTTTCTTCTCATTACGCTTCTGAACAAAGACCCATTTATGTCCAACTGGCTTAACATTCGGTGGGCATAGCACAACCGGACTGAAAACTTACCTTTTATTCAGATAGTCTAGTTTAGCCTGGATTGCTTCCTTCCATTTCGGCCAATCTATTCTACGTTGACATTCATCAACTGAGCGGGGTTCCACTTCATCGTCATCAATAATCTCTTGAGCGACGGAATAAGCAAACATATCATCAACTAACATGGAAGATGCGCATTATTTGTTCTAAGTGAGATTTATGAGTTCTCTGATATCACAAAAGGTTCTGAAGCGTCCCTCAGAGATGCCAATTGTGATTCAAGGACATAACTATAATCAGAGACAATCTCATGTGAAGGATTCACAACGTTGATGATAAGTGGATCTTTTGGTGCCTTAATGACCTGCCTTTTAACCGGCGGCTCATCTGTGGATTTTCTTGGTCTCCCCCTCTTTCTAGTGGGAGCCGAGGCCGAAGCAACACTATCCACATGAGCAGGAGGAACGCCTCCTTGCCCAGTGTTGCTATTAATGAATCCATTTTCCGGGATTTCCAACTGTGCAGGAACATTAGCAGCAGGTATATCTGATCTTGTCACTTTACCGATATCAGCAAATGAATCAGGCATGGAGTCTGCCACTTGCTGAAGATCGAGTATCCTACGCACTTCAATCTCACTCTGATATGTGCGTAGATCATGATGAGACACAGTGGGATCAAATCACGTCAATTCCTGATGTTGAACTGGAATAGAACTATTCCTATCTCCCCCAAACGACATGAAATATGTCTCATCATATTGACAATCCGCAAATCTAGCAGTAAAAAGATCTCATGTCGAAGGTTCAAGATAGCGGATTATCTTGGGTGATTCGAAACCAACATAAATGCCTAATCTTCGTTGAGGACCCATCTTAGTACATTGTGGAGGCGCAATAGGCACATAGACCGCGCAACCAAAAATGCGTAAATGTGAAATGTCAGACTCATATCCAGTTACCAACTGGTACGAATTGAATGGTTGAAGGGAAACAGGTCTAAAACGAAGGAGCATTGCTGCGTGTAACACTGCATAGCCCCAAGCAGAGATTGGTAAATTTGTATGCATTACCAAAGCTCTAGACACAAGCTGTAACCGCTTGATATGAGCCTCTGCTAAACCATTCTGAGAATGGACATGGGGAACGAGATGTTCAACATCAATCCCTAGAGACATGCAGTAATCATCAAAATATTTTGATGTAAACTCTCCTGCATTATCCAATCGAATAGACTTGATTGGATGGTCCGGGTAGCGAGCCTGGAGCTTAATGATTTGAGCTAGAAGTTTTGCAAACGTAGCATTCCTTGTGGATAGCAAAGCAACATGTGACTATCGCGTTGATGCATCTATCAAAACCATGAAATATTTAAATGGTCCGCACTCAGGTTTGATAGGTCCGCAAATATCACCTTGGATCCTTTGTAAGAATGGAATATTTTCATTGTTATCAACAGCAAAATAAGGTCGAGCCGTCAATTTTGCTAAAGAACAAGCTTTGCAGAACGAGCGATGCGCATCAGAGATGGCAACATAAGAATCCGGTGGGATAACGCACAATGACTCAACAGTATGTTGTTGGGAAGGTGCTATACTTGTCGTGGAGACCAAGTTAGGATTGAGATGGGTAGTCTCATCCTCACCATCTAAACCGATGGAAATAGGTAATCTCACATGTTTCTTGGCTCTAAAGAACGGATGACCATGAGTATTTTTTAAGATTTTGATCATCATATCACGACCTGGATGTCCCAGTCGTACATGCCAAAACTTATATGAATCAGAATCACACGTAGTAGTGTGAGTCATGGTATTGGATTCAATTATCCGAACTGTGGTCAAGTACAAACCACTACGAATTGCCGGAAACTTCTCTAGAATGCGCTTGCGGCCACATTCAACAGAGGTTATACACAAAAATTCTTTTCCATTCTCACAATAGGTTTCCAAGTGAAATCCGTTGGCACGAATGTCCTTGAAACTTAGCAAGGTTCGATTGGCCTTTGGCGCATATAAGGCATCAGTGATATATAATTTTGTACCATGGGGCAGCAGAAATACTACACTACCACGCCCCTGAATAACAGGCGCTGCACCAATCATGGTTGTCACTGAAGATTTGTATGGGAAAAGATTCACAAACAATTGCCTATTCCGCAGAATGGTATGATTAGTACCACTGTCTGCTAGACACTCAATTTCAACTTGATACATCTACAAAATCAATGTAAGCAAGTGAGTCTTTGTAGCAAAGACGAGGCGCACACTTTAAGTATGTACTCAAAGATTTGAGAAGGGTGTGACCCTTGTTGAGTGCTGATATGGCATGGCATAAACCGATGTAATGACAACATTCGATGTTTTCCAATAAAACCAATTTATAACTAACATCATAAGTCAATGAAACAGATGAAACACTCATCTAAAAACATCACATTCGGATTGGATTTTTGATGGGTCGAGGAAAGGCCTCGACCGGTCGAGAAAACCCAAAATAACTTGTGATTTTCCGATACCGAATTTCGACCGGTCGAGAAAAACTTTCGACGGGTCGAAAATGGACTAAATCTGGGACAGTGTCGTCACATCGACCGGTCGACAATTGTTCAGTTCAATTTCTCAACGGGTCGAATTTGGACCAAAGTCGAACAAAAGCATGGCATCAACCGGTCGAAAATTGTCCAATTCAATTTTTCGACGGGTCGAAGCTACTCTGTGCACTGCTTCAAATAAAATTTTCGACGTTTTTTCTTCTTCTTTCTTTTCAAAGTGGTATCTTGGCTTTGCCTTTTGCCATATGTGTAAATATCGAACCATACATACGAATCATATGGAATAGAACATTCTCAAACATTTTCATATACAGAAAATAGATAAACTTTCATTGTTTGCCAACAAAAATTACATCATAGATGTGTTCTTATTCATAAAACAAAGACAAATGTCTTAAAAATTCTTGACCGAAAAGTAAGTCAAAAATAAAACTACAACTTGAAAGATTATAGAGACAACTGCCTTTTACATAGGCTTAATCAAAATCCGGGGTAGCAAGTTCGTTTCCCTTGTCATCTGCTAGAACTAGGTTGGTGTCAACCTCCATCTCATATTCTCCAGTGTAATTCGACTCTTGAGCCAAATACTGTTTGTGCTTCTTGTAGATATTCTGGATTTCTCTACTAGCATGGCATTGTTTGTGCATATGTCTAGCGGAGCCACACTTGAAACAACCAAGTTTACCAGATTGTTGATACCGTTGACCATCAGGAACCGAACCAGACTGGTTCCTTGGAGGAGGGGCGTTTTGATCTCTATGCCAAGTCATGTTTTGGCTGTGGCCTTGGCCACGCCCACGCCCTCCTCTTCCCCCACGTGGAGCATGTCCACCACGATTATAAGGTTCTATACGAGCAACCTTCTTATCTTTTCGAGTCTTTTCTCCCGTATTATAACTCTCAGGCTTTTTGGTACCGGTCGGTCTTGAGTTATTATTCAAGATGATCTCATGATGCTTTTCTTTAGTCGCAAGACTGTTAATTAGATCACTGAATTCGGTAATCCTCCCTTGCTCGTATTCAATCCGGTATTGATGAGCTAGAAGACTCATAGATGTGGGAAATGTTTGTAATGCCTTCTCAATCATGTCTTCCTCAGATTTTTCCACACCACAAAAGCTTAGTTCAGACTGCAGATCGAGCATAACTTGGTTAAAAGCGTTGATCTTTGGGAAATCCACCATTCTGGTGTTGTTCCATTTCGCAGTCAATTCAGGAAGCTGTGCATTATGCACATTATTGAACCGCTTTTTTAGAACATCCCACAAAACCATGGGATCTGTCTTGTTCAAGTAATGCTTCTTTAGAGATGGGTGAATATGACGCCTCAAAAACATGAGAGCTTGAGCTTTTGTCTCTTCAGTAGGTGAGATGAGGTTTGTTCCAGGCCCAGTGGGTTTGATGGTGTTGGTCAGTCTCTTTCCGATGAATGTGTTCTCTACATCAGAGACCCAACGATGATACTCTTTGCCTTCAAGGTCAAGGATCTCGAATTCCGGCCTTGCAGGCTCGTTCGAACTCATCTACAAAAACACACAGAGATGTTTTATTAGAAACGATCGAGTACTACGATCACAAAACTTTCAAGTTTAATTGAATAACAACGTGATTCATGATGCATGGTCACAAAATCGATTGTAAAACGGTGGTAAAAACCACACTCAGCGACCGTGACACAACAATCACATAGAATCGATTTCCCTTTTTTTTTTCTTTTTTTTTTCTTTTCCAAACCGTAACTCCCTCAGAACCGTCACGTATACTCTATGGATATATGTCCATAGGAGCTAGGGTATAAACATGTAATAATCACAACTCATATTGCAGTTATCAACAACTTAGATCTAGGGTTTTGTAGTAAGTAAGTTCGCTAGATCTAGAGATTGACGGTTTAGAAAAGTTTACCTCGATACACTACCACAATTCTTCTCATAGCCGACGATTTCAAGAAAACAAAGGCCGACGACTTTTGTTGTCGTCGGCTATAGTGCACTATAGCCGACGACAACACCAAAAATCGTCGGCTATACTCTTTGCCAACGCTTTATAGCCTACAGGACTATAGCCGACGACGTACGTAAATCGTCGGCTATAGTCATGTAGGCTATAAAGCGTTGGCAAAGAGTATAGCCGACGATTTTTGGTGTTGTCGTCGGTTATAGTACATTATAGCCGACGACAACAAAGTCGTCGACCTTTGTTTTCTTGAAGTCGTCGGCTACGAGAAGAATTGTGGTAGTGATAGGTGTTATGCTCGGTATGACTGCTACTCTTGATGAAGAAGAAGTTCTTCTGAAACGATTTCTTGGAAGTCGTGCAATCTTGACAACTTCTTGAAATTTCTTGAAATTTGTTGAAGACGAAAAATGAGAGGCCGACGGTGATTGGCGATGGCGGCGACGGTGGTCGGTGGTGGTGGCAGTGGTTTCTCCTAATTTATGGTTTTTCTATTAACTCTGAAAGTCGTGTTGATAACGTGTTGCAGGAGAAAGTAGAATAGACAGAAAGTTATGTTCTTCTCATTGATAGAATGCCTTAAATATAGGCTGATACAATTAGTTACAATCACTATCCCGATATAACAGGGATTCTCTGTATCTATCTAATCAATAACCGTATCTAACTAGGACAAGACACACACCGGGATTAATGAGAATAAATCTTCTTAAACACATACTAAGTTCCCATTGTCATTAGTATTCTGTTCAGCAATGTCCAGAACAATTTCTTCTCCTTCCTTTGATTCTCTCCCATCCTCACTTCCTATCAGACTCTTGTCACCCTTCCCGGGGTTTGATATTCCTCCAATGTGATTAGATGAAGCAGCAGCCTGAACAGCTTCTAGATATAGCACCTTCACCAAATTCCTCAAACGGCGTCTGAAGGTTGGTATCCTAGACATGGATGCTACAACTCCCTGCAGTCTGAACAAAAATGTGTGTCAAAAAAATTGTTACTCTTACATGTTACAGGTTTGCACCAAAGTAGAATTAATAAAGTCTGGACTATTGATAACATATTCAAGTTTACGATTCGTATGACTAAAATAACATACAATGCATTTGTTAACTATATAGACACTGATATGAAACTGGAATAAACAAGCGCACCTTCTAAATATGTCTTGTAACTGTGCCCGTCTAATATAGTCTCCAGATGGAAATTCAGAGTCATCCCACTCCTCAGGTGTTTCATTCTTGTATTTCATAAAAACATACCTCAGGGACATTTCTTCATTCTCATCCAATTGCAGGTTCTTTAATTGCTCTTTCATGACCAACAATGGCCCAATGAACCAGTCGAACACCTTATCCCTTGGCCCGTTTGTCCTCGTCAATTCTACATCATCAGCTATGGAAATCAAATTAGAATATCTACAATTAAGCTCCAATTAGCTATTTAAATGAAAAGGAGAATATAAAGTCAAAAGGCATAAACGTACATATTACCAACCCGGACGAACTAGACTTGGCTGATGCAAGTAGCATTGCAATATTGACCAAGCCGGTAGTTTGATTCCCAACTTCTTACAGTTTCCCTTCAAGATGCATTCTTCTACATCTTTGACATCTATCAGACCATCACGGAGCAGAATTCTGCCATTAATCTCGCATGACTTGAACAGCCAACCCCATACCTGAAACAACGGAAGTCAAAAATAGAAAACAAATGCAATATCTATAGAACACACATACACATACATATTCACTCTGAGGAGTCCTTACCTGCACCGCTTTATACAGGTGAAGTGCCTGTTTCCATATTCTTGATTGTTGCGATACTAGTTTCGATCTGTATGAGACTTCTCTACCGTTCCTTGAATCATTTTGATCATTGTCACCAGAGCTCTTCCTCTCCGGGCAAGAGCTTATATTTTTGCGGTATATTGGCCTGACTGTCACAGCGATGCCAATTATCAAAACTATCACAGGCAAGAAAAAACAAGAACTAACGAAATATATATCGTACCTGGGAAAGCAGGATCCCTCCCTCAAGTACAGTAGATCATTTACATATTCATCATACAGTGAAACCACTGATACTATGAAGGCAAGTCCAAGGCGGAATGAGTCTTCCTAAGAATTCATATAATCCTGTTCAGACATACTTCATCCGGATATAAACAAGTAACATAGAAACACACGCCCATGTATACATCACAACTAAAATAACGAAAAGCAAACCATAGAGTACCTGATACACAATAGCGCCAGTATATAGTCCCAAAAAGAAGCTGGAGAAGAAAGAAGCCACCACACCAGCAACAACAGCCAGAGGCCAGAGAAGAATGGCAAGAGCGGCAAATGGAACACATACTGTTTCCAAAAATGGCCCCTCTCTGCCTATCCAGTCTTCTAATAGCCTCTTCCATCCATTAAAGAGCATGTAAGGACTTTTCCATAGTGCCACAGCTGTGATAATAGGCACATCAACTAGGACTGCAATCAAACTCGCCACCAAACAACCTGGTACCCTCAGTAACCTAATGGGAAACACAAAACACCTCAGAACTTCTACTTATATACTTTTGTTTAATATAAAACAAATCAGGAACAAGGTCTCTCACTGTATATCCATGGGCTTTTCATCTGCAGGCATCTGCTGCATTAATTCATCCACGTAGGAGAAGTAAGAGTGGAAGCAAAAATCCGTGAAATCCTGCACAACTGTGAAGCCTTCTTTAATTGTCAACCAAGTACCATCCTAGTAACGGAAAGAATTCAGCAACGTATCTGAAATGCTAAAGACTATCATTTAGTCATATACTATACTTTTATATAAATGATGTGGTCTATTTGTCTTGGCTAAATGTGTTTGAAATCTGATAATACTCGAGTACTTGACTTCCCATCCCCTAAAAAAACACCTGTGGCCAGAGCTCCTCTGACCCACATTTCAGTTACATATGCCTATCTTGTCATCAATATCAAGAAACAAGACTATACAAAAGGCTCCAAATACATGTATGCTTGTTCTAGTTGAAATATCGAGTACACAACACTAACTGCCAGAAGAAAGAAATAGATCGAAGGATAAAGTGAACAGACGGCAAAACAGTGGTAGAACTTGTCAGGTATATTCTCGCCGACAGCCTCAAATGTGGCAAGAAGGGGAGAAAAGAACCCATATCCAATCCCACCTAAAAGGCTCCCAACAACTCCAACAATCGGCCAAAGCAAGAGTGGCACTGGCAGTAATACCAGCACTAGACTCTTCAATACAAGTCCAAGCCTCTTGCTTCTGAAAAACAATAGGCATTGAAGCTCTGAGCATATACATCTTAATTCATAATGTTCGTATGTAAAAGAGAGATTGGTGCCAGGAAATTAAAGCATACCTTGCCACACAGTAGAAAGTCCAAACAAAATGCGCTACCCACAACCCAACAATCACAGCTGAATTCTCAACAAAAATGATGCATAACACCACTGGCCCAATGATTGCAGCTATCAAACACAAACCACAATAACTACCTGTTAATACCCGATACTGATATAGATATCGGATATTGAACAAGAAGACTAGATAAGATGGAAACAGTGATGACTATATCACGGGTGTTGTCTCAGGACGGAGATTGCTATCGCTGGATAGTTCTTTGGTCTCGTTGTCGCTTTGTTGATTTGTGAACGTTCGTCGATGTCGGTCGTCTTGCCTTTAATACTGCCTCAGCAATTATTCAGGCCCAAATCGCCCCCGCTGCTAAGATTAACAACGGTCAAGGAGAGACGGGAGTGACCTGCCTTCAACCCTCCGATGCCTAAGTCAGAAACGAGGTATGAGTTCAATAGAGCAACGACATGATTGAGTATTGAATGCGTACCATTAATGCTGAGCTAATCAGTATATATAGGCGGTTGTGACTTGTGTTCTTACCATCTCTTCGATGTGGGATCAGTGTGCATACCCTTTTTTTGCTGAGCTGCTCTCTGAATGGTTCTCTGCTCAGCGCGTGGGGCTATCCTTATCGAGGTAGGGGTCGTGCTAGTCATCAAAGTTAGAGCTATCTTGCCGGTGGTTGTTGTCACGTTAACGGTGAGACACAGTTATAATTACAATTAAGCCATTAAGTACGTACTTAACGAGATGATAAGCTAGGTATATGTACAAATCCCCCAACTCGCTTAGCCAAGGAGATCAGCCTTGGTTGGTGAGTTGTAAGAAGTGATATCGGCAAAATCACCTGTACGTACTTATCGGCGATATTACCTTCTTAGAGCCGGGTATCATGCCAATACAGTCCCCCAACTCGGCGACCTAGGTTGTGATGCTTGGCGAGAGGTGTACTTGCAAGTGCGTTTATGAGCGATATTTGATTAGTTGGTTAGCGGCGAGATCGGTGAGTAGCTAATTCACCGTTCTGCCAAGGTGGAACAAATAATGATGACAAAGTTTCCTCCCGATAGAGGCATGAATTCATATCGGGGTTCCTCCAAGTAACGGTTTAACCCAGTAGGCCCATTCCCAGTGGAGTCCTTCCTGGCAGGCTGACATGTAAGGATTGGTCAATGCCGTGGGGTGCGAATGAGCGGCTACATTGCACCAATCAAGGGAGTCGCTTGATGGCGCTCAAACACTCAGTCTTGCCCAGGTCTGTAGCTGTTTTGCTCTGTCGCGGGTAGCTCAAACCGCTGGGGGCGCTACGGTAGGGGGAGCTCGTTTGAATTGGTAACCCTTAAGTCCCCGAGTCTATTCCTCCGAGCGGCTTTGTAGTACGTAGATCGGTAACGGGTATAGAGTATCTGTAATGATGTAGTACACACACCGGTGAGCGGGATGGGTCTTCTTTAGCCGGCATGATAGGTGTATGTACTCTGTGATCATTAAATGCCGTCAAATATCAGTTTTCCACGTGTCGTCGTAGGGGGCCTCGGGGTGCCCAAACGTCCCATCGTAGCTATAAAGCGTGATCATTGCTTTTTCCTCGAATGTCGTGCTTGTTTGAAACGGTGCTTACCGGTTTCTGTTCCGGACCCTTCTAATTCCAGCGACGTCATTCATCACGCGTGACCATCTACCGGATCGATGTGTCTTTTTCAACGGTCGCGATCTCGTCGACCTGCTTGTATATAAGCCTTCGCCTCTGCTTTCTTCCCACACTTTTCATACTCATCTGAATTTTTAAGTTTTCTTCTCTGAGACAGGGAGATTTTATCTGCATTCTTGTGCTTCTGTCGTGCAGTGGTTATTCTTCGCCGTTGCTCCGTCGTTGTTTGTCTCGCTTGCATTATATCAGGTAATTCACGTCGTCGCTTGCTCCTCCTTACTTTTCGGTTACCCTTGGTTTTGTTGCTTCTTGCTATTTGGGGCTTCTGGTTTTTCCTTTTTCTGGGTTCTTTCCTTTGGTTTTGATGCTTGTGCAATCGTATTTCCATAGTGTTGTTGATATGCCGATTAGGTTTTCTGGGTGTTGTCAACAGTCGATAGTCCCGTCGTGCTTAGTACTTGTTTGATTGTCTTTTTTGTGTTTATCGTGTCGTTGCGCTTATCGGTGTTGTGTGTGTGTGGGGGGGGGGGGGGGGTATGTCGCTTGGGAAGCCGTTTGCGGACTAGTGATCCGATATCGGTGAACCACTATGCTTGACCTTATCCGTAACTATTTCGCAGGTAACATGGCTTCTTCTTCCCAACCCGATATTGATATTGTTGAGGAGGTAATTAACACCGGCACTCGCCGGTGGTAGTGCTGCAAGTTCTGGCTCGCGCCGGCTAGGATTGGATGGGCCGCTGTTGTGGACCCTAAGGGACGGCCAGGAAGTCGATGAACCTTCTAAGTCGTTATTGGAGGCTGAGCTGGAAAAGGTGAGGTCCGAGTTTCAGGTTGGCGACAACGTGGTCCTCAAGTCACTGGCGAAGGGTGAACTTTTTTCGAGGCCGCCCAAGGGCTTCATTGCCCTTGACCGGGCTCAGACGTTATGGTGTGCGTCTCCCGCTCCACCCTTTTCATGAGTACATCTTTGGGGAGCTTAACTAAGTTATCGGCTAGGTTTCGCCGCTGATGCTTCAGGTTCTGAGCGCGATGTTTTCCCTGTGGAAGCTCGCTGGTTTGGATTATCCTACTCGCAACGAAGTACTATTTTACTTTGATGTTGCGTATTCAACCAAGAAGGGGTGTAGCGGGACACTCTCGCTGCGACAACGGCGTAAGAGTTCCCTTGGCCTCTCAGATTTTGCTAGCTCATGCCCGGATTGGAGGGGTGAGCATTTCTTTGCCAGTGGGTGGTCTTCGTTTTCGGGCCCGAGGTGACTTTTTATCTCGGCGTTCTTTGCTCCTCCTTTCTTTCTGTTTTTTTATGGCATTCTTTCTTTTCTTATTCGTCCATATTTTGTAGTTACGCGCCAATACGCCCTCTCTGCTGCTGAAAAACGGCGATGTCATAGGGTTGAGAAGAGTTTTAGTGAGAAATTTAAGAGTGTGTACCTTCTTGCCAATTATCGTATTATGGAGATGACCGGTCTCGCAAAGACGCCTAGTATGCCGCCCTGCTTTTTGCTATTGTATTATTGTGCATTTTCCTTTACTCTCTTGTTATTGTGTTTCCATGGTGCTGATTTTTTGCTTGTGTGCTTTGTAGTTGGATATAAAAATCAGAAGCGAGACCAAAAGATGAGTAGCTCGTACGGCGATATCGATGATCTTATCGCCCATCTTGTGGAGGAGGCTGCTGCCGCTAAGAAGATTGATTTGGATGTTTGCTCTGGCAGGAGCCTTACTCTTGCTGAGCCCACCGATATTCCTCCGCTGCCCGAGTCCCAAACCGACCGTGTTGGCAGCAATGTGCCGGTGAAGGTTGTGACCGCCCCCGCCAAGATCTCCTCGCGCTCACCAGTGCGTATCAAGCAAAAACCCGAGGTCGTCGATGCTCCTCAGAAGCAGTTGAGGAGGCCGGGTGCTTCCCCTAGCATTCCTATCGGCATTGCAGATGATGCCGACACCGCCCAGGTTACTATCGTCGTGCCGTCCCAGGTGATGCTGATAACCTTTGGTTTATTGATATAGAAGACTGTGTTTCTACTCTGACGGTTGTTGATCTTGACCCTCCTCTTTGTGCTTTAGTAGGCGGTGTCTCCTCTGGCAATCCTAACGTTGCTGTGGGTGGCATCGTTGTTATTGCTCGATCTAACACCTGGGAAGGGCCGCCGCCGTACTTGGACGAGATCCTCTCTCTCCTTCCCCCCCACCGAAAGTACTGTGGCCGATATCGTCATTGGTGCTGATCAATGCTTGCAATCTTTTGTCGCTGCTCTTCAGCTGATGTGCCATCAGCGGCATACCTTGGTTGCTTCTTTCGAGGAGTTGGCTCGCGTGAGCGGGGAGCTAGTGAGGAAGAACGAGGAGCTGGTGAAGGCGAGCGAGGAGTGGAAATCCTTGCAGCAGAAGTTCGAGGCGCTGGAGGGCGAGAAAAAGCTCGTCGATAAGTGTCTGGACGCCTCCTTCAAGCGTGGCAGGCAACTGGAGCTGGAGGTGAAAGAGGAGCGGCAGCGTGTAGATGATCTGAATGCCAGGTTGTATGCTGCTGAAGGCCAGGTCACCGCTTTTCATGGCCAAGTGAAAGAGCTTGAAGACCGACGAGAGCAGGAAATGGCCGACTCCATGGAGGACTTCAAGGCCAGCCCGGCCTTCAACGCGCTGCTGCGCAAGACCTTTAGCGATGGTCTTCAGCATACCCAAGCTCGGTTCTTCGAGAACGGGTGGGTCAACAAGAAGTATCATGCTGACTTGCAACGTATCAATGAGGAGCGTAGGTGGAGGCGCGAGACCAGTTAGAAGGCCTTGGCCAAGGTTAAGCAGGAAGAGGCTGAAGAGGCTGATCGTTAGCGGGGCAACGTCCTTGAAGGTATGACTCCTAATGGATTCCATCCCTTAACGCCCACTGTGTCACCATCAACTCCTCTAACCCGTCATTTTTGTGATGTTGAATTTTTTTCTCAGGTAAGGAGCGAGGGGCTGGCGATCAAGTACTATGAGCGGTTTCGTCAGGCCAGCGCGAGATGATCCTGCAAGATGGTAACGCCGTAGGCCCGGCGCTCTTTGTAATAGCATTAGTATTTTGTTAGAACAATCTAGATGTATGATATTTTAGTACTCTTGCCATTATGGCTATTTTTGTCGCTTGGTCAGCATTGTAACCGTGGGTCAGGATGCTGACCGACATGCTCATTTAAATGGGAAGAAATTTTTAAGTATGGTTGAGTATCGCTGACCAATGAAAGGTCCGAAAGAAATTCGTTTGTTTGCATGTTCGTTCCGCCGCTATGCCGGATCAGACATGCCAATAACTAGTATTCGAGATATGGAACGAAAGAAACTAAGTAGCGATAAATAAAGACGATAAGTAAACGACACAAATGTTTATAGTGGTTCACCAAATTGGCTACTCCACTTTGTCCCTCAGTGGGCTTTTACTATGCATCTTGGGCTTTACATAAACTTTGGCCCAAGAGCATTTTGTTTTTACAAGCAAAGGTCTGAAGAATTTTTGTTTCATTGGTGGCGATACCAAGCTTATGTTGGGATGAGGCTAGTCCCCCGTATGATGCAGAAATTTTTGTAACGCCGTAATTGTCATAATATTAGAAACTGTTTCGCTGGTGGCAATATCAGAGATGCTCTATGTTCCGTGTGTGTGGTACCCTGAGGCCGTTCTTGTCTTCGAGGATGAATGTAGTTGGTGTGATGCTCTCGATGATCTTGAAAGGCCTCTCCCACATTGGTGCTACTCCCTGTGGGTTGGGGATAACCTCTTTCCAGACCATGTCGCCGATATGTAGCTTTCATGCCTTGACTCACCTGTTGTAGTGTTGCGCGACCAGTTGCTTGTTTGCCATGAGCGCGATATTGGTTTCATCATGCCCCTCTTCCCGGAGTATGTTGGCCATATTCAACCCCTCTTTAATTGTGTCTTCGTCGTATCCTTCGAGTCTCGGGCTTCGGTGCGTGATTTCTAGTGGCAAGACCGCCTCTGCTCCGTAGACTAGCGAGAACGGTGAGGCGCCAGTTGCTTCTGTCGGCGTTGTCCGTATTGACCATAACATTTCATATAGGAATTCTGCCCACTTGTGGCTGTAATCTTCCATTATTCTTTTGAGCCAGGCCTTTATTTTCTTGTTTTTCGCTTCCACTTGTCCGTTGGTCTGAGGGTAGTTGTAACGACTCGAACCGTGGAATGTGCACATATTGGTCACAGCCGTGATTATTGTGAATTAATCTTACTCGTGGGTTTGTTCACGACTAAATTATTAGGCAAGAATTTGGTTTGAGTTCCTTCGCAGGAATTGTAGAGAATTTAATTTCGAGATCGTGAAATTTTTTGGAGAATTGTTCGGATTAGCGAGTAATGTTTTATCGAGTTTTGAAGTCGGTTGGTGAAAATATGTAAAAGTGTTATTTTTATTGTTGATTTAATCGTGATCATCCGATCTTGATCAGATTTGTTTTGAACCGTTGATTTCGGCATGTATGTGTATAGTATGTATATGGTATAAATATGAGATATAAAAGGAAAGTTTCCATTTTGGGAAATTTTGGGGTTGACCGCGTTGACCTACGGGTCAAAACTAACCTGTTTGGGCCGTGACCTTCTCGGCATCAGTGAACTCTATTCTGGCAATATTTGGCCGTGGTTTCTTGATGAAAGTTGTTTGGATCGAGCTCTTCTTTCTTTTGATAGGTGGATCATCGGATTTGGTTGCCGGATGAAGAAGATACGACGCGGTGAAGTTTGGAGAAGTCCGGCTGAATTCGCCGGCGACAGAGGTGGCGGAGACGGCGACGATGGGGGTTGACCTTGTGGAGGTTTTGTAGCCGTTGGGATGGTGAGTCTATCCCAAGTGGTCTCGGCCCTTGCTGTGCCCGATGGTGACCGATTGGAGAAATTGAATTCTGACGAGGTTTTTGAAGTTCACGGTGAGTTTTGGACCTTTTCCGGTTAAAATTGGGCTTAACTTTGAACTACAAAGTTGTTGGAAATGTCGATATCTTCAAACTGATATATAGGTCGAAGATTTTTGGGTTGGTGAATTTTCCGGCGACCGGCGGCAGCGGCCCTACGGGCCGCCGTGCGCTGCGGAGCTCCAGCAATGTGAGATTTTTGGCCAGTTTTATGTCGTTTCGCTTGTTTTCGCATGCTGAACACAATGGTGAGGTTTTTGAGTTGAGTTGAGTGTTCTAATTTGGAATGAGGGTTGTTTAGGTGTATTTTGGGAATTTTGCTATCCTCGTCAATATTTCGAGCGATACGTCTTTCGAGAACGCGGAGTTCTTGACGTATTAGCTCTGTATGTTGTGATTTTATATGTATTGATCGTATCCCTATTGTTCAGGTGATCGTGGTAGAGTGTTCGGCGAGGGATCTTCCACCGGACCTCAGAGTTAGCTTCGTACTGTGGGTGGACACTTTATTTTCACAATTGATTTGCGAGTCCTGATTATGCATTTACGTTATGCATTTATGATTATACACTTTACGATTATGCATTGTATTAGCATGTATTTACAATTATGCACATACAAGTATGCATTTTACGATTATGCATTTTACGATTTTACATGTGCATGGAAAGTATTTATGATTTGGTTTACACAGAGTACAGTCTCAGATGTAGAAGTAGTATCGATGCTTTGGCTTCTCGGCAGATCCCCGAGATACTCCGGGAAGGACAGATATCCTAACCCGAGGTTTTTCAGACTTATAATCACGTGTGGGTCTGGGATCTCGTGATTAGATTGTACTATGCGGAGGAGTCCGTAAGTGACCCCGCATGATTTTATGTGCATCTTTATAGATCAGGGAAAATGTACCTGGTCGAAATTTTCATGTGCATTGACTCGCATTATGCTTTTATAGACATATATACTTATATTTTGGGAAAGGCATATTATTATTTTCGTCCACCCACTCTAACAATTTCATTTGCCTTCCCCAGAGCTTTACGATTTCTTTTGCCCAGTTTGCAGTTTGAATTCTGGGGTTGCACGTCGACGGTGGAGGCGTAGAGTTCAAGTCACACTTCAGCTCGTGTAAGTTCTAGATCGACTTACTGGTTGTATATGATGTGTATATGCATCGCTCTGAATACTTATGTTATGTTTTCAGTTGAATTTACTCCTAAATGTTTTTTGAATTTCTTATAAACCTTGTGGTTTATTGTTTTATATGATGTTGAGAAATCCGGATGGAGAACGGAGTCCCACGGTTTGGCTTTTGTGGAATATTCGAAATGTGATTCTCTTTGTAGGTTCTAATTTTGGCTCATGTATTTCAAAGTAAACTCTGCCAAAAATTTTTTTAAGGTCATGTTTTCGAAGGGGTTTGATTTCGATTTAGGTAACTAAATCGAAGTCGGGTCGTTTCAGTTGGTATCAGAGCATTATATTTTAAGTTTTGTAGACTCTTGTAGTTGTGTTACTAAGGGTTTTTGAGAATGTACAGCATATCATGAGCGATGACCCGACTGGCCAACAGACAATCATCAATGCTCTAGAGTGTTGTATGTTTTCAAATATTTAAATTTTCATGATGACATTCCTTGTGTTGTGGGACTTATGTCCTTTCATCTTTAGGATGCCTCCTCGACGTGGAGTCTGTGCTAATGGGGCTGTGGATCCTATTGAGGATCAATGTACGCACGACTTGCTTATGCGAGTGTTGCGTTTGGAACAGCGTTTTAACCTTGTGGTCAACGCTAGGATAGCTAGAGCAACTATCTTTTCTGGCTCCTCTGATCCTGAAATATGTGAAGCTTGGGTCCCAATGGAGCGTGTTTGTGAACGCCTACATTTTACTTCTGAGCAGAGGACTATTGCTACTTGGTTTAGGCAACTAAATCGGAGTCGGGTCCTTTCAGTAGTACACTGACGCAAATACTAATCAAGTCCCCAAGTTGCTTGTGAATTTCTTCATTTTGTCGTTGTTGAATTGTTTTCCGTTGTTGGTAACTATTGTGAGTGGAGCTCCGTATCGACAATATATGTCCTTTCAGAGGAAGTTGATTACTTTCTTCGTTGTGATAAGTATGAGCGGCTTTACTTCAATGTATTTCTTATGATAGTCTATGTAGATGATGATGTATTTGAATTTGTGTGTATTTCGTCTTTACTTCGTTGTTCTGCTTTGTCCAGTCTGTTTCCTGTAAAAAATACTGACATTTCCATGTTCACTTCCCACCTTATCAGGGCAGAGCTAACGGTGATTACTGAAATAGCTAAGTAAATGTATAAAATTTCACCTGGTATAGGGGCTGAGAGGAATGAAATATGGACGAGAGGAAACCGAAAAGCCCAGGGGAAAGACATGAAAACCGTTAGAGTGAGTGGACGAAAATAAATGTCTTTCGCCAGATGATATATGTTATAATAACATATACAAGTCAAGATGAATAAATATAATAAAGTACACGAGGTGAACTCATACTCCTCCATCGTACTGAGCATGCATGTAAAAATTCCATGAGGTCGCTCATGGACACATCCGTGCTAGTACAGTCCGAATCACGGGATCCCAGACCCACACGTGATTCTAGCCAGAAAGGCCTCAGATCAGAGGCCTCGGGTCAGGGGTCACAGCCTCCCCCGGTAAACATCCTCTGGGATCAGCGGGGATGCAAGTGTATCGATACAACAACATATACTGAGACTGTACTCTGTGTAAACCAAATCATAAATAGTTCGATGCATATACGTAATATATACTGGTATAGGCATAATCGTATAACACATACTCATATAAACCGTAATCTCGTATCAGTGAAAAGAAATTGTCCACTCACAGGTGAGCAAAACGCGTACTCGCGCTAATCACGTGGCCGGGCGGAAGATCCCTCACCCGAAGCACGATCTTGATCCCCTGAATAGTCATAAAATATATCTGATCAAAATCATAATCCACAACACTGTACCACACCTCGGAAACCAACCGTTCTCGGAAACATATAATACTGTCCAAAATAATCGACAAAATTCCCGAAATCTCCACTCAAAATCCTCGACTGAAAATCCGATACCCAAATCAACTCGAAAACCTCAAAGTGACGATCGGGGAGCGATTACAAGAAAAATGACATTAAAAACATCGAATTCCAAAAAGTCAACGGGTTGCCAGAGCTTCGGCGTTGACCGTCGCCGCCGCCGGCGGCGCGCCGTCAATCGGAGAGTTTTCCCGGCAACCGAGCTGCCAAACTGATCTCCTCAACAAGGCGAACAACTTTAACAAATGGACCACCACCATCTAACCACCACCGTGGCCGGAATCCAGCTCGAAAGTCCACAAACCCAAACCGGCCGGAAATTGCTCCGCCGCTCAATTCGGTCACCGTGAGACCATCACGGCCTCCCAAACTCAAGGGGTCACCTACCTACCTCAAGCCCAACAATTTCTACCACAAGGGGTCATCCACCGTAGAAGCCGATTCCGGCGAGTTTTCCCCAAATTTCAAATCGACATTTCTCCTTCAATTTCAACTCAAATTCAAAAATTCCAAGTTCTAATCAATAACAAATCAAGAGAGAAATCAAAATATACCAAGATCCAAGCCGGAAGTGGCCGAAAAATGAAAGTTGCCGGCGAGTCAAACGGTGGCCGGTTTTCTCTCTCTGGTAAACGCGGGTCAACGCGTCAGAGGTGGTCAAACGTCGGTCAAACTTCCCGAATAGTGATTTTTGACTATTTCCGATATTTATACTTGCGCCTCGGGACGATCGACGGTCCAAAACGGATAACCATTACAATTCGGATAAACTCGATACGAACGGATAAACTCGTCGATAATCCGAAACTTCAAATAATCATATTATATTCCTCGGTCATCGGAAAAATCATTCGGAACCGCCCACAAACTCGTAATCACTTGTACTACAACTCTCGAGAAGAGACTCAACTCAAATTCTCGGCCAATAATTAAGTCGCAAACAAAATCGGCAAGGCACACAATTAACAAAAAACTGTGATTACGTGCTAACGCGTGGATTACGCTGATTACTCTACTGATTCTGGTTCGGGTCGTCACAAATCTACCCCCTTTAAAAAAAATTCGACCTCGAAATTTACGTACCTGTCAAGTGAACAGATGAGGATACTGCTCCCGCATACACTGCTCAGTCTCCCAGGTGGCCTCCTCAACCGAGTGATTCTGCCACAAGACCTTCACCAGCGGTATAACACGGTTCCTAAACTCCTGCTCACGATGATCGAGAATCTGTACTAGCTCCTCCACGTACGTCAAATCCTCTCGGATCGGTAATTGCTGTAGGGCTAACACATGTGACGTATCTGAGATGTACTTCCGCAACATCAAAACGTGGAAAACATCATGAACAGGAGCCATCTCAGCCGGTAACTCAAGTCTATAAGCAACAACTCCAACCCTCTCGGTGATCTCATACGGACCACTGTATCATGGTCGAAGCTTGCCACACTTCCCGAAACGCACAACACCCCTCCACGGAGATAGTTTCAGGAAGACCCAATCGCCTACCTCAAACTCAAGACTCTTCCTCCTCACGTCCGCATAACTCTTCTGACGATCCTGGGCGATCTTCAATCTGTCCCGGATAATCTGGACGTCCTCCATAGTGCTCTTCACCAGATAAGGGCCAATAAGCCATCGCTCGACTACCTCACTCCAACATAACGGAGTGCGGAACTGCCTCTCGTACAAGGCCTCGTACGGTGCCATCTCGATACTGGTCTGATAGTTGTTGTTGTAAGCGAACTCTATCAAATGCAGTTGCTGGTCCCAATTCCCGCGAAACTGCAACACACATGACCGCAACATATCCTCAAGTGTCTGTATAGTCCGCTTAGACTGCTTGTCAGTCTGAGGGTGAAAGGCTGTACTGAAACGCAACCTCGTGCCCATGGCTCGCTGCAATGCCTGCCAGAACTCGGAAGTAAAATGACTGTCTCAGTCAGAAACAATAGACACAAGCACATCGTGCAGACGAACAATCTCTGACAAATACAACTTGACCAATCTGCCCACTGATATCTTCCCTAGAAGTGCGAGAAAATGAGCAGATTTTGTCAGTCGATCCACAGTAACCCAAATATCAGTGTTGCCAGCCGAAGTACGCGGCAACTGATAAACGAAATCCATAGTAATGTGCTCCTACTTCCAAACTGGAATCTCCAGTGGCTGTAACTTCCCTGCAGGTTTCTGCCTCTCCGCTTTAACCTGCTGACACATCAAACATCGGCTCACATATGCAGCTATCTCCCGCTTCATGTTGCGCCACCAGTAATACGCTCGAAGTGTACGAAACATCATCGTACCTCTGGGATGCATTGCATACGCCGAACAATGGGCCTCATCCAGAATCTCCTTCTTTAGGCTCTCGTCTCTAGGCACACATAACCTGCCTCTGAAAAGTAATGTACCGTCGTCACTCAACCGAAACTCTGTAGGCACACCATTCCGTATCATGGTCTTCTTGCCCAACAGGTAGGAATCTGAATCCTGAGCCTCCCGAACCTGATCAACCAATACGGGTCGAACCTGAAAACTGGCTAACAAGGCTCCCTCGTCATCCCACTCAAACTCGGCTCCCGTAGCCCGAAGCTCGGCTAACATAGACACCCTAGCCACACACACATGAAATAACGAGGCTCCGTATTTTTGGCTAAGTGCATCGGCAACAACATTGGCCTTCCCTGGATGGTACTCGAAAGTGCAATCGTAGTCGTTGATCAACTCTATCCACGGGCGTTGCCTCATGTTCAAATCTGGCTGTGTTCGTAAGTAGGTGAGACTCTTGTGGTCAGTGTAGATCTTACACTGGGCTCCGTACAAATAATGTCTCCAACTCTTCAACGCTAGCACAATAGTGGCCAACTCCAAATCATGGGTCGGATAGTTGACTTCGTGTGGTTTCAACTGCTTGGAACCGTATGCTACAACTATGCCATGCTGCATTAGTACACAACCAAGTCCCCTCTTCGAATCATCACTATAAACCACAAACTCACCGTTGTCGTCTGGTAATGTCAGAACCGGTGCAGTAGTCGACTTCTCCTTCAGGAGCAAATAACTTTCCTCACATGCATCGGACCACTCAAACTTGACGCCTTTCTTCGTCAATCTGGTTAGTGGAGTAGTAATCCGAGAAAACTCCTGTACAAACCGCCGGTAGTAGCCTACCAAACCCAAGAAACACCGGATCTCCGGTACAGTGGTAGGTCTACTCCAATTCAGCACGGCCTCGATCTTGTCAGGATCAACACTGACTCCCTCAGCCGATATCACATGCCCCAGAAACTTCACACTGTCCAGCCAAAACTTGCACTTGCTGAACTTCGCAAACAACTGATGGTCCCGCAAATTCCGCAACACCGCTCGCAAATGCTTTTTATGCTGGCCCACACTCCTGGAATAGATCAAAATATCATCAATGAACACAATCACAAACTTGTCCAGAAACCGTCTGAACACTCGATTCATCAAGTCCATGAAGGCTGCGGGGGCGTTGGTCAACCCAAACAGCATAACCAAAAACTCGTAACGACCTGAAAGCTGTCCTGGCCACGTCAGACTCTCGGATCCTCAACTGGTGATATCCGGATCGAAGATCAATCTTCGAAAAGACTGAAACTCCCTTGAGCTGATCGAACAAATCATCAATCCGCGGCAACGGATACTTGTTCTTCACTGTAACCTGATTCAGCTTCCGGTAGTCGATGCACAACCGCATAGATCCATCCTTCTTCCGTACAAATAAAACCGAGGCACCCAATGGCGAAACACTGGGTCGAATAAAGCCCTTCTCCAGCAACTCTTGGAGCTGAACTTGTAACTCTTTCAACTCCGCTGGCGCCATACGATACGGTGCCTGAGAAATGGGTCCTATACCCGGTAACAACTCAATAGTAAAATCAATCTCCCGGACTAGAGGTATGCCCGGTAACTCCTCCGGAAACACATCCGGGAACTCAGAAACAACCTCAATACCACAGCCGCCGTAGTATCCACCACATGAGCTAAATAAGTAACACAACCCTTCTTCATCAACCGATCCACCCTCATCGCGGAAATCAAACATGGTAGTGAAGTGTTCTTCTAGCCGCGAAACAATATCTCAGGAAAGCCTGGTCGACGAAACGCGACCTCCTTCTTGTGACAATCAAACATGGCCCAATGTGTCTCCAAGAAGTCCATACCCAAGATCAAATCAAAGTCGACAATATCAAGCAACAACAAATCTGCAGCTAAGCTATGGTCTCCAATAAAAATCTCACAGTCTCGATACACCCAGCCAATACTCACAATCTCACCAGACGGATACAACACTCTCCACAACCCCGGAAGTGGAGATGCATATACCGTAGCTAAAGATGATAGTCTATATGACATGAATGAATGCGTGGCACCTGGATCTAACAATGTAAGTACTGGAATACTAAAGATATGCAACGTACCGATAACAACCTCTGGTGAAGCTCTGCCCTCTCGCAAAGTCATGGCATGAACCCTCGTAAGCCCGGCTGGTCATCCACGCTGAGGCTGTCCCTGCTGTCTGCCCTGACCCGCAAACTGTACTGGTCGAGCTCCCGAAGTAGCACCTCGCTCAGCTCCGGAACTCTGAGCCGCCTGTCCATCAGCACCATCAAGCTGGAAACACTCCCTCGCATAGTGACTCACCTGGCCACATCGAAAACAAGTAACAGGGCCTTGCTGACACGGACCATAGTGATGCCTGTTGCAGAAGCTGCATAATGGGTATTCTCTCGGTACAGCAAACGTGCCACCGGTACGCCGAGAATAACTGGAACCGCTGGAACCCCCACTAGCCTGTGGTCGCTGCGGACGATCTATCCTCCATCTCGGTCTCTGTCTCGGTGCACTAGCTGATGGTCGATAAGGTCCACTGCCCTAGGATGAAGCCGAACCGGAAGTATCAGAACTCTGCCTCTTTGAAGGCCCCTGACTCGGTCCACCCTTCTCAAACCGTCTAGGCTGGTACCTCATCTGCCTCTCCTTCTCGATATCCTCACTTCGGAGTGCTGCACTGAAAAACTCATCAAAGTTGTTCCGAGGCATCGTAGTCAGAGTCCCCTTGATGTTCAAGTTCAAACCCAGCTCAAACCTGCGGCACTTGACTTCCTCAATAGCCACCATGTCCCACGCAAAATGAGATAAGCGGGTAAATCTGTCCCGGTACTCAAGCATAGACAAACTGCCCTGCCTCAAGTTCGTGAACTCCTCATACTTTCGCTGCTGGGTAGCCTGGTTGAAGTATCTCTGCATAAACAAATCTCGGAACAAAGTCCACGGAGTATCAACTAGAACTCCATCGGTGCTAACCCACCAAAAGTATGCATCTGACTCAAGTAATCTGACTGCTGCCACTGTCATCTGCTCAGGAGTAAAACGCAGACGCTCACAAACTCGTTCAACCTGAACCAACCAAGCCTCACACATCTCTGGATCAGCTGAACCCGAAAAGACAGTCGCACCAGCAGTACGAGCTTTGACCACAGGGTCAAAACGCTCTTCCAAACGCAAGTCGTGCGTCTGGCGATCCTCATCAGGATCCGCGTCCCGATCAACACGGGGACCGCGTCGAGGAGGCATCCTACTGATACAAGACAAACATTAGGTACAAGCAGAAAGAACGTAATCATGAGACTTCAGATATTTGAGAACACACAACACCCGAAGTATTGATGAGTACCGCTGGCCAGTCGGGTCATCACTCCAGTCATGCTGTACAAACTCAAATACCCTAAGCGTCACAACTAGAAGAGTCTATAGAATCTGACAACCTAATGCTCTGATAACAAGCTAAAATGACCCAACCCCGATTTAGTTTCCTAAACCGGAATCAAACCCCTTCTAAAAACACGAACCAACAAAAATCGTAAAAATTTGGGCAGAGTAACGCTACTAACGCGGAATTACCTTTACCTGCACCCGGAAAATAACACTTCATCCTATGCCACAAAAGCCAAACCGTGGGCACCAATCCCATCCAGATTTATCAATATCATATCAATAGCAGTAAACGGTAAACACAACTATAATATATAGTAAATCCGGGATAATCCGTATAAAACATGTATCAGTAATGTATCAGAGCGACCTCTAGTGTATATGTATACAAAATATACAACAGTAGGCGAAACAAGAAACCTACTGGAAAACACAGGTAGCTCGAACAACTAGCCTCCAACCACGACGTGAGACACTAGAATCCGAACTGCAAACTGGGCACGGAAACTGAAAAGCCCAGGGGAAAGACATGAAAATCGTTAGAGTAAGTGGACGAAAATAAATGTTTCGCCTACTGTTGTATATTTTGTATACATATACACTAGAGGTCGCTCTGATACGTTACTGATACATGTTTTATACGGATTTTTCCCGGATTTACTATATATTACAGTTATGTTTACTGTTTATTGTTATGATATTGAGAAATCCGGATGGGATTGGTGCCCATGGTTTGGCTTTTGTGGCATAGGATGAAATGTTATTTCCGGGTGTAGGTAATGACAATTCCGCGTTAGTAGCGTTACTCTGCCGAAATTTTAATGGTTTTTGTTGGTTCGTGTTTTCAGAAGGGGTTTGATTCCAGTTTAGGAAACTAAATCGGGGTTGGGTCATTTCAGCTTGGTATCAGAGCATTAGGTTGTCAGATTCTGTAAACTCTTGTAGTTGTGACGCTTAGGGTATTTAAGTTTGTACAGCATGACTGGAGTGATGACCCGACTAGCCAACGGTACTCATCAATACTTCGGGTGTTGTGTGTTCTCAACTATCTGAGGTCTCATGATTACGTTCCTTCTGCTTGTACCTAATGCTTGTCTTGTATCAGTAGGATGCCTCCACGACGTGGTCCCCGTGTTGATCGGGAAGCGGATCCTGATATGGATCGCCAAACGCACGACTTGCTGATGCGAGTGTTACGTTTGGAGGAGCGTTTTGACCCTGTGGTCAAAGCTCGTACTGCTGGTGCGACTGTCTTTTCGGGTTCAGCTGATCCAGAGATTTGTGAGGCGTGGTTGGTTCAGGTTGAACAGGTTTGTGAGCGTCTGCGTTTTACCCCTGAGCAGATGACAGTGGCAGCAGTTGGATTGCTTGAGTCAGATGCATACTTCTGGTGGGTTAGCATCGATAGAGTTCTAGTTGATACTCCGTGGACTTTGTTCCGAGATTTGTTCATGCGGAGATACTTCAACCAGGCTACCCAATAGCGAAATTATGAGGAGTTTACAAACTTGAGACATGGCAGTACGTCTATGCTTGAGTACCGGGACAGGTTTACCCGCTTATCTCGTTTTGCGCGTGACATGGTGACTACTGAGGAAGCCAAGTGCCGCAGATTTGAGCTGGGTTTGAACTTGAACATCAAGGGGACTCTTGACTACGATGTCTCGGAACAACTTCGACAAGTATGTCAGTGCAGCACTCCGAGGTGAGGATATCGAGAAGGAGAGGCAGATGAGGTACCAGCCTAGACGGTTTGAGGAGGGTGGACCGAGTCAGGGGCCTTCCAAGAGGCAGAGTTCTGATACTTCCGGTTCGGCTTCATCCTCGGGCAGTAGACCATATAAACCACCAGCTAGTGTATCGAGACAGAGACAGAGATGGAAGAGAGATCGACCGCAGTGACCACAGTCTAGTAAGGGTTCTAGCGGTTCCAGTTATCCTCGACGTACCGGAGGCACGTTTCCCGTACCGAAGGAGTATCCACTTTGCAACTTCTGCAGCTGGCATCATTTTGGTCCTTGTCAGCGAGGCCCTACCTTTTGTTATCATTGTGGCCAGGAGGGTCACTTTGCGAGGGATTGTCTTCACCCTATTGGTGGACAGGCGGCCCAGAGTTCCGGAAGAGAGCGAGGTGCCACTTCAGGAGCTCGACCAATACAGTTTGCGGGCCAGGGAGGACAGCAGGGACAGCCTCATCATGGACGATCAGCCGGGCAGGCGAGGGTTCATGCCATGACTTTGCGAGAGGGCAGAGCTTTACCAGAGGTTGTTATCGATACGTTGCACATTTTCGGTTATCCAGTACTTACATTGTTAGATCCAGGTGCCACGCATTCATTCATGTCATATAGACTATAATTTTTAGCTATTGTACATGCGTCTCCACTTCCGGGGTTGTGGAGAGTATTGTATCCGTCCGGTGAAATTGTGAGTATTGGCTGGGTGTACCGGGACTGTGAGATTTTTATTGGAGGCCATGGCTTAGCCGCAGATTTGTTGTTGCTTGATATCGTTGATTTTGATCTGATCTTGGGTATGGACTTCTTGGAGACGCATTGGGCCATGTTTGACTGTCACAAGAAGGAGGTTACGTTTCGACGACCAGGCTTTCCCGAGATATTGTTTCACGGCGAGAAGAACACTTCATTACTATGTTTGATTTCCGCGATAAAGGCGGATCAGATGATGAAGAAGGGCTGTGTTGCTTATTTAGCTCATGTTGTGGACATTACGGCTGTTGTACCGGACCTTGGTGGTATTGAAATTGTTTCCAAGTTTCCGGATGTGTTTCCGGAGGAGTTACCAGGCATACCTCCTGTTCGAGAGATTGATTTCACTATTGAGCTGTTACCGGATACTGGACCCATTTCACAGGCACCGTATCATATGGCACCAGCGGAGTTGAAAGAGTTACATGTTCAACTTCAGGAGTTACTGGAGAAGGGTTTTATTCGACCCAGTGTTTCGCCATGGGGTGCCCCGGTTTTGTTTGTCCGGAAGAATGATGGATCCATGCGGTTGTGTATCGATTACCAGAAGCTAAATCAGGTCACTGTGAAGAACAAATATCTGTTGCCGCGGATTGATGATTTGTTCGATCAGCTCAAGGGAGATTCAGTCTTTTCGAAGATTGATCTCAGGTCCGGATATCACCAGTTGAGGACCCGAGAGTCTGATGTGGCAAGGACAACTTTCAGATCGCGGTATGGGCACTACGAGTTTTTGGTTATGCCGTTTGGGTTGACCAACGCCCCCGCAGCCTTTATGGACTTGATGAACCGGGTGTTCAGACGATTTCTGGACAAGTTCGTGATTGTGTTCATCGATGACATTTTGATCTATTCCAAGAGTGTGGGCCAGCATAAGAAGCATTTGCGAGCGGTGTTGCGGACTTTGCGGGACAATCAGTTGTTTACAAAGTTCAGCAAGTGCGAGTTTTGGCTGGACAATGTGAAGTTTCTGGGGCATGCGATATCGGCTGAGGGAGTCAGCGTTGATCCTGACAAGATCGAGGCCGTGTTGAATTGGAGTAGACCTACCACTGTACCGAAGATCCGGAGTTTCTTGGGTTTGGCAGGCTACCACCGGCGATTTGTACAAGATTTTTCTCGGATTGCTACTCCACTGACCAGATTGACGAAAAAGGGCGTCAAGTTCGAGTAGTCCGATACATGTGAGGAGAGTTACTTACTCCTGAAGGAAAAGTTGACTACTGCACCAGTTCTGACTTTACCGGACGACAGCGGTGAGTTCGTGGTTTATAGTGATGCGTCGAAGTTGGGACTGGGTTGTGTGCTGATGCAGCATGGCAGAGTTGTAGCCTACGGTTCCAGGCAGCTGAAACCACACGAAGTCAACTATCCGACCCATGATTTGGAGTTGGCCGCTATTGTGCTAGCGTTGAAGAGTTGGATACATTACTTGTACAGAGCCCACTGTACGATCTACACCGACCACAAGAGTCTTACTTACTTGCGGACGCAGCCAGACTTGAACATGAGGCAACGTTGGTGGATGGAGTTGATCAACGACTATGATTGCACTTTTGAGTACCATCCAGGGAAGGCCAATGTTGTTGTCGATGCACTCAGTCAGAAATCCGAGGCTTCGTTGTTCCATGTGTGTGTGGCTAGAGTGTCTATGTTAGCCAAGCTTCGGGCTACGGGAGCCGAGTTCGAGTGGGATGACGAGGGAGCCTTGTTAGCCAGTTTCCAGGTTCGACCCGTATTGGTTGATCAGGTTCGGGAGGCTCAGGATTCAGATTCCTACATGTTGGGCAAGAAGACCATGATACAGAATGGTATGCCAACAGAGTTCCGGTTGAGTGCCGACGGTACGTTGTTTTTCAGAGGCAGATTGTGCGTGCCTAGAGACGAGAGTCTGAAAGAGATACTGGATGAGCCTCATTGTTCGGCGTATGCGATGCATCCCGGTGGTAAGAAGATGTTTCGTACTCTTCGAGCGTATTACTGGTGGCGTACGGGAGATTGCCGCTTATGTGAGCCGATGTTTGATATGTCAGCAGGTTAAAGCGGAGAGGCAGAAACCTGCGGGAAAATTACAGCCACTGGAGATTCCAGTTTGGAAGTGGGAGCACATTACTATGGATTTCGTTTATCAGTTGCCGCAAACTTCGGCTGGCAACACTAGTATTTGGGTTATTGTGGATCGACTGACGAAATCCGCTCATTTTCTCGCACTTCCGGAGAAGATATCAGTGAGCAGATTGGTCAAGTTGTATTTGTCGGAGATTGTTCGTCTGCACGGTGTGCCTGTATCTATTGTTTCTGACCGAGACAGTCAGTTTACCTCTGAGTTCTGGTATGCATTGCAGCGAGCCATGGGCACGAGATTGCGTTTCAGTACAGCCTTTCATCGTCAGACTGACGGGCAGTCTGAGCGGACTATACAGACTCTTGAGGATATGTTGCGGTCATGTGTGTTACAGTTTCGCAGAAATTGGGACCAGCAACTGCATTTGATAGAGTTCGCCTACAACAATAGCTATCAGGCTAGTATCGATATGGCACCGTACGAGGCCCTGTACGGGAGGCAGTGCCGCACTCCGTTATGTTGGAGTGAGGTGGGCGAGCGATGGCTTATCGGCCCTGATCTGGTGAAGAGCACCATGGAGGACGTCCAGATTATCCGGGACAGATTGAAGATCGCCCAGGATCGTCAGAAGAGTTATGCGGACGTAAGGAGGAAGAGTCTTGAGTTTGATGTAAGTGATTGGGTCTTCCTGAAACTATCTCCGTAGAAGGGAGTTGTGCGTTTCGGGAAGCGTGGTAAGCTTCGACCACGGTACATTGGTCTGTACGAGATCACTGAGAGGGTTGGAGCTGTGGCTTACAAGCTTGAGTTGCCAGCTGAGATGGCTCGTGTTCATGATGTTTTCTACGTTTCGATGTTGCGGAAGTACATCTCAGATTCGTCACATGTGTTAGCGCCACAGCAGCTACCGATCCGAGAGGATTTGACATACGTGGAAGAGCCGGTACAGATTCTCGATCAGCGTGAGCAAGAGTTGAGGCACCGTGTTATACCGCTGGTGAAGGTCTTGTGGCAGAATCACTCGGTTGAGGAGGCCACCTGGGAAACTGAGCAGCGTATGCGGGAGCAATATCTTCATCTGTTCACTTGACAGGTACGTAAATTTCGAGGTCGAATTTTTTTTAAGGGGGGGTAGATTTGTGACGACCCAAACCAGAATCGGTAGAGTAATCAGCGTAATTCACGAGATTATGCGTAATCATTGTTTTCCGTATATTGGTTGATTTACCAATTTTAATCACGACCTAATTATCGGCCGAGAATTTGAGTTGAGTCTCTTCTCGAGAATTGTTGTACACGTGATTTTGAGTTCATGGGCGGTTCCGGATGATTTTTCCGATGACCGAGGAATATAATATGATTATTTGAAGTTTCGAAATACCGACGAGTTTATCCGTTTGTATCGAGTTTATCCGAATCGTTATGGTTATCTGTTTTGGACCGTCGATCGTCCCGATGCGCGAGTATAAATATCGAAAATTGTTGAAAAACACTATTGGAAGTTTGACCAGCGTTGACTTTCACAGTTGACCCGTTGACCCGTGAAGAACGCGACCCAGATTTTGACTCGCCGGCCGACCCGAATTTTCCGGCCACCTCCGGCCACATCCTTGGTACGGTTAGACTCCTCTTGAGTTCCTTTATCGATTTGTGCTTGAGATTGTTTGAATTGATTGAGTTTTGAGGGGTTTCGAACCGGGTGAAGATTCCGATTTTCGCCGGTGACGGGGGGAGGTGCTCCGGTGAGCTGTGGTGACGGGGGTGATGGGGTTTCGACTTCCCTTGCCCCGTTGATGCTTTCTGGGTAACTAATTTTGGACGAGGAGGGGTTTCCGGTGGAACCCGTGGTGGTTGCCGGAGTTGGAATTGGACGATTTTGCCGAGCTGTTTTCCGGTTAATTAAGTGAGAATCGAGACTTGTGGTAGTTATAAATGATGTTGGGCTTGAGGTAAGCTAGAGAACTGGGCTTTCCTCGCCGGAGAAATTCTCCCTTGACGGCGTGCCGCCGGCGGCGGCGGCGATCAACGGCGGTGCTCCGGCGAGGGCGTTGACTTTTTAGTTTTCGATGATTTTAATGTCGTTTTACTCGTATTCGCGCCCCGATCGTCGCCTTGAGGTTTTCAAATTGATTTGGGAATCAGATTTTCAGTCGATGGTTTTGAGTGGAGATTTCTGTTATTTCGGCGATTATTTCGCACTGTGTTATATGTTTCCGGGAACGGTTGATTTCTGAGGTGTGGTTCTGTGTTATGAGCTATGATTTTGATCAGATATATTTTGTGATTATTCAAGGGATCGAGATCGTGCTTCAGGCGATGAATCTTTCGCCGGACCACGTGATTAGCGCGAGTGCGCGCTTTGCTCGTCTGTGAGTGGACCTTTCTTTTCACCGATCGATTGCGAGTCTTTATATCACATTTTACGAGCATGCGCATACGTTTGTGATTATGACTTATATGAGCATGTGTTTTACGATTATGCTTTATACGTATGCATAAAACTATTTACGATTTGATTTACACAGAGTACAGTCACAGTTTATGTTGTTGTATCGATACACTTGCATTCCGGCTGATCCTCGAGGATGTCTACCAGGGGGAACTGTACCTTGTGCCGATGTATTTCTGGGTGGGTAAGAATTTCTGTTCCTTGTGCCGATTTATTTTCGGGTGGGAACAGATACCCTGACCCGAGGCCTTTCTGGCTAGAATCACATGTGGGTCTGGGATCTCGTGATTCAGACTGTACTAGCACGGATGTATCCATGAGTGCTGTGGGATTTTTCTATGCATGCTCTGTACGCTGGAGGAGTTTGGGTTCGCCTCGTGTACTATATCATATTTATTCATTTTCTCGCATATGTTATTATTATATATATCATTTGGCGAAAGACATTTATTTTCGTCCACTCACTCTAGCGATTTTCATGTCTTTCCCCTGGGCTTTTCGGTTTTCGTGCCCAGTTTGCAATTCGGATTCTGGTGTCTCACGTCGTGGTCGGAGGCTAGTTGTTCGAGCTACCTGTGTCTTCCAGTAGATTCCTTGTTTCGCTTACTATTGTATATTTTGTACATATACACTAGAGGTCGCTCTGATACGTTACTGATACATGTTTTATACCGATTTTTTCCGGATTTACTATATATTACAGTTATGTTTACTGTTTATTGTTATTGTTATGATATTGAGAAATCCGGATGGGATTGGTGCCCACGGTTTGGCTTTTGTGGCATAGGATGAAGTATTATTTCCGGATGCAGGTAATGGCAATTCCGCGTTAGTAGCGTTACTCTGCCGAAATTTTAATAGTTTTTGTTGGTTCGTGTTTTCAGAAGGGGTTTAATTCTGGTTTAGAAAACTAAATCGGGGTTGGGTCCTTTCAGTTACCTCTTCCTGCATCGCGACATATTGTTCTTCGTTGTAAGCCCTTCACTTTTTTTTCTTAGGCACGACGTCGGATGAGATTCCTAACTTGTGAAAAACGATGTCCGTTGATATTCCTAGCATGTCGGCGTAAGACCATGCGAATACGTCACCACACTCTATGAGAATGTTGATGAGGGCGATTTCAATTGTTGGGTCCAGGTTGGTTCCTATTATGATCGTTCGCTCAGGGTGCTCATCCGATATCGGGATGAGCCTTGTTGACTCCTCACTGACGGGTCGAGCCGTGAGCGATCCCTCTATTAGGTCGTCTGGAGTTTCTTCCGATATGTTGTTTTTAAGTACACACATCTCGTGCCAGGTAGTTGGCACTCCCTTTTGATCCTAGTAATGTGGGCGTCGTTCCCCTGACGGTGCATATACCGCCGGGTCTAGGGAATTTCATCGTCAGCATCCTCTGCGATACGATAGCGTTGATCCTGTTTAGTGTGTTACATCCGATAATGGCGTTGTAGAATGATGGAGCGTCGACCACTAGGAACTCGATGTGGGTTTCCGCGCTGCAGCCTTCCTGCCCTAAGGCGATCCTTAGGTAGTCACTTCCCAGAGGTTGGATTTGGTCGTTGGAGAAGCTCACTAACGGATGGTGGTCCTTTTTGAGTTTGGATGGAAGTCGCTCGAGGGTTTCGTATGCGGGTCGGAATATGATGTTGACGGAAGATCCCGTGTCTATGAGACATCTCTCAACGCTGCATAGGTCTATGACGGCGTTGATTAGGAAAGGATAGTCCTCTGATACCAGTGGTCGTTCCTGTTCTTCCGATTTGTAGAACGTGATGGATCCTCACCCGATCTTGGCGGCCTTGGCCGGCCCTTGCCGTATGCTGCATACTGACCACTCATGCTTCATTCTATTTTAGACCTGCCGCCCGTGATGGCGTTAATTCTTCTGATGCTCCCAATGTTTGCTACTACCGTCATTGACGGGTTGTGGCTTCCTGCCCTGAATTCCGATAGATTTTCTTTTTCCAGCTGTGCCTCTACCGCCTTCTTCACGCCTTGACACTTTTCTGTATCGTGTGATTCGTTTTGATGGAAGGTACACCACCTCCCTATGTTTGTGTATTCTGTTGCCCGATATAACTTCTTTGATAGGGTGAATAACTCCGGGTGAGCTGCTAAGATGTCAGCGTATTTGGTGTTCAATATGCTGAAGACTGGTTGTGGTTGTGGTTGTGGTAGTGGTGCCACGTGGTTGTGGGGTCGGTCGTCCCTTCCATCTCGCGGTCGTTTCTCATTGTTGGCGTAGTTGTTCTTGCTGCTATTATGTCTTTGATTTCCTTCGATTCTTCGACTATTGCGCTTCCAACCCTGTCAGTCTTGGTCGCGCGATCCACCCCTATATCTAAGCGATGTCACCCGTCCTGTCTCTGGTGCGGGAGGCACGCTCTGTATATTGGTTATTGTGGTGTTAGTGAATGTGTTTACCTTTTGTGTCGGTGTGGGGTTGGAGCCGAAAGATTGTAACTCTAGTTGGGCGTGGGACGTCACTCGGTCGAGTAGGTCACCGTATGTGATTGCCGGGTTCTTGTTGAGTTTCCGTGTTAACAACCCGGGCTGCAGTGCATTCCTGAGCATGCAAAAGACGAATCGTCGGTGATGCCTCCGCAGTAAGCGATAACGGTGTTCCATCATGAGATGAACGCGGCGAGTCCCTCCGAGGGTTCCTGTCAAATAGCCTGCAATTGATTATAAGTTAGTAAGCAACTGGCCGACGTTATATAATTCTTTAGAAAAGCTCTAATAAGTTCCAGAAAAGATTTTATGGATTTCAGAGGTAGGCTGAAGAGCCAACTGAGTGCTTCGTCGGTGAGGCTTTCCATAAATAAGTAACAATTGGTAGTGTCATCATATCCTCTGTCGGTTGTCGCCGAGATGAAGATGTCGATGTGGAGGGAGGGGTCCATTTTTTCCTTGTACCGCTCGAGTTTGACCTTGGCCAGTGGGTGTCGGCCTCGGCGCATAATATCGGTTGAAAACGGTTCGACGCACACTGCCAGGAATGTGCGATCCAGATAGCTCACCTCGGGTTGTGATAATTGCAGTATCATTGACTCGAGGCTAGCGATCCTTGCCCATACCTGTATTGACCTGATTTTCTGCCGAGGCAACCTCGAATCACGACGGCGGTGGTGGTTTTGTCCAATCGGGCGGTGATGGAATGCGTGCGACATTGTTTAATTTCGGCTCAAGGTTCCGCTGTAGTCTATCCCGTCTTGGGGGTGATCCAATCCCCTGCAGGTGATGGGGCTATAGCGGTGATAGGATGACCATTTCCCGATGTCAGATCACCTCATGAGGTTGCATGCATTCAAAGTCTACCGTTGATTCTGAATCGAGTCAACGTTGTTCTGCGGGTCTCAACCTCGCCTCAGCTTGTATGTACCACTGATGCTTGAATTTTCAGGCTCTTTCTAGCTCGAGGCATTTTTTCATGGCTATATCGTATCGGTGTTCCGTATCGCTAATGCGCTTATTTGTGTTGCCGGCGGCATCCTAGTTCTACGCAACGTGCCGCTTTCCCGACCGTTGGGTAAGTTCGGGATGTCTTCCGTGCTCATTCATGACCGGTGTTTAAGGGGGAAGTTCTCGTCTAGTGTTGGGCGTGTATCCATGCTCGTCACTTGCTGTAAGCTTCGTGGTTGAGAAAACAATTTTCAGTGTGCAATTCCCACAAACGGCGCCAATGGTAATATCCGATATCGATATGGATATCGGATATTGAAGAAGAAGACTAGATAAAATGGAAACAGTAATGACTATATTACCGGTGTCGTCTCAGAATGGAGATTGCTATCGCTGGATAGTTCTTTGGTCTCATTGTCGCTTTATTAATTTGTGAACGTTCATCAATGTCGATCGTCTTGCCTTTAATACCACCTCAGCAATTACTCAGGTCCAAATCACTCCCGCTACTAAGATTAACAACAGTCAAGGAGAGACAGGAGTGACCCGCCTTCAACCATCCGATACCTAAGTGAGGAACGAAGTGTGAGTTTAATAAAACAACGACGTGATTGAGTAGTGATTAAGTATTGAATGTGTACCATTAATACTGAACTGATCGGTATACATAGACGATTGAGACTTGTGTTCTTACCGTCTCTTCGATATGGGATTAGTATACATTTTTTGCTTAGCTGCTCTCTGAATGGTTCTCTGCTCGACACGTGGATATTATCTTTATCGAGGTGGGAATTGTGATGACCAGTTGGAGCTATCTTGCCCATGACTACTGTCACGTTAACGGTGAGACACAGTTATAATTACAATTAACCCGTTAAGTACGTACTTAGCGAAATGATAAGCTAAATATATGTACACTACCAAATCACACAACAACAAGAAACACCTCTCCAATACATATACAGAAAGGCAAAAACATACACACACAACACACATGCATCAACCACGGACATTTTGAACATCCCATAATCACATCAAAATAAATGTTGTGCATACATTAATTAATCCAGGAAATGCAAAATGGCCGGTAACTTAAACAAAAACAAACCAGAAAATGCAAAATGGCCATGAGGTCTATTTACATAAAGAACAAAGATCATGGGTGTTATTAAAGACTCAATATTTGAACTTTGAAGTAATTAAACATGGTGTTGTGTACCTTTAACCACGCCGAGGAAGAGAAGCAAGAAGAAGAAGGGTAAGAAGGAGACGAAGCTCCATAGCAGGGACAAAAAATGCACAGGAACCTCCATCAACTTCGGCCTAAACGCAAAAAGGGTCGATGAACAACAACAACAAAAAAATGAGGGAGCCCTTGTGTGAATTGTAATGAAGAAAAAGCTGTGACTCTGGGAGAGACAAGAAACAAAGAAGACGTCCTTTCAAAAAAACAAGAAGAAGAAGAAAGAAGAAGAAGAAGAGAGACCGCGCTGTGTTTTAGGAACGCCTCTCGAAGCGTTACGTGGCGGGAAGTGCAGACGTAAATGGACACGTGGCGGACTATGGAGCCTTTTCGGGTGAAGAGCAGTTAAGGACACGTGAGCGTGTGACACCTCCATTACCTCCTCACGCTTTTGGCGGGAAACGACCGCTTTTTGGTGCACCCGTCACACCAATACGACAGCACAAACCAAATAAAGGCCCATTTAAGATCATTGGGCCTTAATGCGTATAACTCGGAAGGGAGCCCAAACCCGATCCGCAACTCATTCTTCTCTGTCTGTAATTCTGTTACTAGTAACTACTAATTTGATCATCGCATTCACACAGAGGTTTTCTCTAAAGGTTTGTGCTTTTTGGGAAAGCGAGCTTGTGAGAAAAGTGCTTTTGGGTGTGTGATTTTGGGGTTGGAGAAAATGGAGAGGTGGATTGAGCACTACTCAAGCTCACAGCAAATACTTCTGGCTGGGGAAGGCGACTTTTCCTTCTCTGCTTGCTTGGCTCGAGCTTTTGGCTGTGCTAATAACATGGTTGCTACTTCACTCGAGTCTCAGGGTACATTGCTCAGCTACTGTAAACTCTGTTATGCAAGTAAATCATTTTGATTTAGGGTTCATCAATTTGGACTAGACAAGTAGCACAAACCCCTTTTGTTTTGTGCTGTAAATTTTTAGGGCTCGTTTGTAGAAGTAGTACTACATGTAACAAGACTCTTTTGTGATGGTGAATCCACTCTAAAACCCTTCATTTTCACTTATAATAAGCTGTAAGACCCTAAAGTTACTAAATTTCTTCGTACTTTTTGTAAGGTTGCTACCTTTCAACCAAAGGTTGTTTTTTTATTGCAAGAAATGCTTCTATGGTGTGTAAATTTTGGAGGAGCATATGCAGCGGTGGCTGAATTTGGAGACGTTCTTGCCAGGGGCCCGTCGAAATAGGACGTCCGGCGCAAAAAAATCGTACAGCGGTGAAGAAATGGCGCGGCGACCCATCGTTGAAGTCGAAGACGTCCTCACTGGCGTCCGGAAATCGATAGAGGGAGAGAACGTTCTCCCTGGTGGTCCCCACGCACATGAGAGACACCAGGGGGCACGTAATTTTTTTTAATCCTGGTGCGTGTAGTAATTTAATAAATAAAATTTTTAACCGACCCAATCGATGTGTGACACGTGGCCAGGCTGTCGGCCGAGCTTCCCAACAGATCTTTTAATCTGGGCCGTCCATTTTGAACTGAAAAAGCAATCTGACAGTCATCTTTCAAATGAAACAGCTACTTTGGCCAAAAATATAATATTTGTAAATAAAACCCCAAAAAATTATTTAAAAATCTCAAAAAATTACAAATGACCCCCTACAATTTTTCTATAAATACTACCTTCATTTCATCCATTTCTCACACCAATTTGTGCACAACAAATTTATTCTCTCCCTCCCTCCATCTCTCCTCTCAATCCTTTGATTTTTTTGCAAAAAAATGGCTACCAAATGGCTTCTTTCAGAAAATGTACAATTGTGCATCTCTTATTGTCGTTTTAGTGTTGATTCCATCACCAGAAACAAACAAAAGGTCGATAAGTTGTGGGAAAAATTTTATGTCGATTACAAGGAGAATTGGGAGCGGTGAATCGAGGGCGGATGCTAGGACCCAAAATGCATTATCCTCTCGTTTCGCTAAGTTAAAGCCAAATTTGAAACTTTGGGGTAGTGCTCTTGCTTTCGCACGAAGGAATGCATCATCTGGCTCAAACTTACAAGACGAGGTAAGTTTGTCATCTCCCATTTTTTAATTTTTTTTCTTATTAAATACAAGTTGTTTATACCATATTGTTTGAAATTAGTATGTCTATTTTTTTTAAATTTTGTTCTTATGAAATACGCATTGTTTATACCATTCGATTTGATATTATTACGTCCATTTTATTTAATTTTGATTTTATGAATTACAAGTTATTTATTCCATGTTATTTAATATTATTATGTCCATTTTATTTTATTTTATGAAATACTAGTTGTTTGTGCCCATTTTATTTGATATTATTAGGTCATAGCAATTAATTATTTTTTTTGGTTAGATGAGACGTGCTTAATCATTTTATATGGCAAAACAGAAGAAATAGTTTAAAGACTTTGATTGTTGGGAAGCGGTGAAGAATCATCCTTACTTTATCCATGTCGAAGCTAGTACACATTCGCCTTACTCATCATCTACTCCGCCTTACCCATCATCTACTCCTGTAAGCTCAATACCTCTCACCGTCGACTTGGACGAGGATGAAGTGGTTGCTACACCAATGAGTAACCAAGGTCCCTCTTCTCCGGTTAGAGCTATGAGAGTGAAAGCGACCAAGGAAGCCAAAAAGAGAGGGAAAAATGTCATGATTCCTACAAATGAGAGAGTCGAGGTTTTGAACAAAACTGTGGCAAATCAACAAATTTTTATGAACAATCAAAAAGAAAGTGATGCTCTTGAGGTTGCCTTTATGGAAAAGCAACTCGCCCTTCAAGAGAGAGACTACAAATTAAGGGCTTTGGCGGAGGAAACTAGGATTATGTTAATGGATACCGATACTACGACTCCTAAATCAAAGAGGTATTTCACAAAGAGGAAAGCCAAAATCCTCGCTCAAGTAGATGGGGTTAAAGAAGAAGCTAGCGAGGAAGCCTTTTCAAATTGTTATCATCCACTTTTTTCAAGCACTTAAACTATGTAATTTAATTTTTCAAGCATTTAAATTATCGTTTATGTAATTTAAGTTTCCAAGCGTTTAAATTATGTACTATGCAGTTTCCCTATTCAAGAAATAAAAATGTAATTTCTTTATTTAGATCAATTTCACACACATTACAATAAGACATGGTCGAATGAAACACACATAATTGAAAGACACAATGCAAACACACAACAATGCAAACACATAATTAATACAACATATTTATAGTTTTTCATCGGTCTCAAGAAACCAGTTTTGCTTAATTAAGTCATTCTGAAGCTCTCCATGGATGTAAGTAGATTGAAGATCTACCAGACGGTCGTTAAACCGTTGTTTATTCTATCCATATCTTTCATCCGGCTCAAAAGGAATCTGATTCCCTTATTGATCCACTGAGCCCTCATAAACTGTGAAAGCGGTAGATGGATTTTGGAGATCTTCTTCTTTGTTCTCCTCAAACTCATCCTCCAAGAATTCTTCCTCAACGATCATGTTGTGCATTATGATGCAAGCGAACATGATGTTTTTTAATGTCAATAGGTGGTGACATCGAGCTGCATGATGAATAATCCCCCAACGAGCTTTTAAGATGTCAAACCACATTTCCACATCCTTGTAGTATGCCTCTTGTTTCTTCGCAAAAAGCTTTTGTGGTAGCTCCTGAGGATTAGAAATCGTTTTGACAAACGAGGAGTACCTAAGATATATCCTGTCAGCAAGATAATAAATGTTGTGATATGTCATACCGTTAACTTTATAAGTTGCAGTCGGATGTTTTCCAGCAAGCAGCGCATCGAAGACATCTGATTGGTAGAGCACGTTAATATCATTTTGAGCTCCTAGTACCCCAAAGAAACTGTGTCATATCCACGTGTCATATGAGGTCACTGCCTCTAAGATGATAGTGGGACGACCCTTCCTCCCTGAGTATGACCCAGAGCAAGCGGTTGGGCAATTCTTCCACTCCCATGCAATCAATGCTTCCGATCATACCAGGAAATCTTCGCTGTCTGGCCCTTCTTAGAAGTCGAGTGATGTCTGTCTGCCTGTTACCATAAAGCTCTACAACTTGGGTGCACCACTTCTATATGCATTCTAAAGTTGTCGATTCCCTCATCCTTGTGATTTTAGCACACTGATCTGCAGCTGAGCCGTATGCCAACATTCGTAGAGCATCGGTCATCTTTTGTTGAGGAAGTAGTCCGAGCATTCCAGTGGCGTCGGCTCTTTGATGCCAAAATTGGTCATAGTTGCAGAGATCCGTCATTATACGGTTGAATATATTCCCGCTCATTCAGAACCTCCGGCGAAAGTCGTGGTCGTTGAACACTGAGCATTCGATGAAGTAATCTTCCATCAGATTTTGTCCTCTGGACTCCCTCATCCTTGGTTGATTTGCACGGCGACATGGTGGTTCATCATTAAATGCTGCATCCACCGAGACCGCGTCGGTTACAAATGCATTAACAATTTCTGCATTTCGCTGGCGTTGTTGTCGCCTCCTACTGAAAAAACTGTTCAACCCATAGGATTCATCTTGATGAAACCGATATGTGAAGAAGTGTTTGGAGAAATTTGTTTACGAGTAGAACTACAAGTGATTTGTAGTTGGTGTGAGTATTCAAGGAGCCGTAGATGGTGCTTTTATAGCCTTTTTGAATTACCAGATGTTTTAAGATAATGACACTTGTCATAGCTTGATTGGTGAGAAATCTTCATTAATAATTTAGACGATAACGAGACTATGCCACATCCACGTGTCACTAAATTATTGGTCAAAAATTTTATCGAAAATCCGCTACGAATTATTTGATTGAGAATGACACGTGTCGGCTAGTTATTAGATAAAAATATTATCAGGATTTAAAAAATTAAAACTTTTAAATAATAATGAATAGTAATAGGAAGTTCTGTTTTGGACACCGCTGCAGACAAAACAGGAATAAGACTTCTTATTCGAGAATTTTAGAGAGAAATTCCTTAAATAGAAATTTCTCACTCATTTTATGGCTGCATATGCTCTAATGTGTGCCTTTGAGGTTTGTTGTAAACTTGGTAACATGATTTGCAAGATGATTTTGGGAAACATCAATTTTTTTTGGCATAGTTTGGACTTTGGAGTAGTGTTTTCAATTACTTTCCCAATTTGAAATCGGGGGAAAGATGAGCGAATTTCATTATTGAGAAACTAATTTGAGCAAATGCGCGCGTGTTGAATTTTCAGAATCTCTTTGGAAAATGCATCGGAGCTGCAAGTCGAACTTGGATGAGTTGAGGGCGAGAGGATGCCTAGTGTCATTTATCATTTATTAGGTTATTGATTGTAACAGATTGTAACGTCTATTTAATGTCATTTATCAATGAATAAAGTACAGTTTCAGATCTATCACTAGCGTATTTACTTTTCTCCTTCAACACGTTATCAGCAGTTTTTGAGTTGATAACCATCACCACCAAAGAAAAATACCCAAACCCCTAAACACTTAAACTTCCACCTCCGGAATTACCCCCGTCGCTAGAGCACCACCGTCGTCTGTCGCCGGAGTACCATCGCCATTCGTCGCCGGATTTTACGATTTCTCAAAGCTTTTAAGTTTTTCATTCCGAACATAATACTCTCGACGTAAATTTTCTCCCTTCTTCGATTTAGAATTAGGTTGCAAAACTTAATCACTGCAACACCCTAGATTTAGGTCTCAAACATATTATATGACTCTAGTTCCTATGGATTAATGCATGTATGAGTGAAAGGGGATTTAATCACCATTTTCTCAATGTTTAAGATTAGTGACAGTCCTGGGGGAGTCACGGTTATTAGTGAATATCACGGTTCATTGTGATTTCACATTGAAAAAAGGGAAGTTGATCAATTTGACTATTTGACAATCACGGTGTTCTGGGGACCGGTATGATGCCACCGGTTTTGCATTGATTTTTGTGACCACGCATCATTAATCAAGGTTCTTATTACCTAAACTTGATAATAGTGATCGTGGTTTTTCAATCGGCACTAACTACATCTATTGTCTCGTTTGTAGATGACATCAACAGAGTCACCTAGACCTGATTTTGATATCCTTGACATTCAAGGAATAGAATACCGTAGATGGGTATTAGATGTTAAGAATACTCTTCTAGGAAAACGTCTCACTGATATCATCCAAGAACTACCACATGATACAAAAGCCAATAAGGACACCCTAGCTCGAAATTCTCAAGCTCTCATGTTTCTTAGGACACATATTCAACCTACTACGAGGAAACAGTTGTTGTTAAAGGATGACCCCGCGGATTTGTGGGCAACTTTGCAAGAACGGGTCAACAATATGCATGACGTACAACTTCTAGAGCTACAAGAAAAGTGAGATAGAATACGGTCATTAGATTATCCTAAGATAAATGATTTTTATCGAGATATATTAAGGCTACAATCAGAACTTGCCATTTGTGACGTTATAAAGACCAACCAAGCTATGGGCGAGAAATCTTTGAACACCCTTCCCTACTTCTATAGACACTCTTGCACATCAGTATCGCATTAATTATAATCAAGGAAGATTTCAATCATTCAATGATTTTATGAGTGTGCTGACCAAGAAAGAGAAGTATCATGAGATTCTTCTCCACAACAATGCTAGGCCAGTCGGTACAAAAAAATCCATGAAACTTACAATACTAGCATGTGAGACTAACTTCACTGAAGATTATGAGATGGAAGATTGCGGTGAAGTCAATTTTATCGTAGCAGATGACACAAAAGCAAGTCTGGAGACTGCGATTTTTGAGTAATCTAAGTATTAGGCTCATATTTTGAGACTTTATAAGTAGCTTTATTTTTGACTTGGTTTTAGTCATGGTTTTAGATTTTAGTCAGTTTTGGAATAAGACAATCTTTAATGTAAATTTTGATGTTGCAAAAGTAATAAAAATTTCTTCCTTTCAAAAATATGAAAGTGTTGAGAATGGTTATTTTAATTCATAATGCATAAGTGGTTCGAAATATACAATAGTCTATGACAATATAACACCAAAATACCATTAAAACGAGAAAAAAAAAAGAGAATAGTTTTGATCCTGGAAATTTTTGACCTGTCGAATAGTAACCCCTGGATCAGTTTTGGCACTTTTTCGACCCGTGAAAAATTATGCATGGTTTTTCTTTCAACCCGTCAAAAGTGGTCATCCACCCTACCTTTTAGTACTTCGACCCATCAAGAGATCATCCCGACCCGTCGACTAATAGCTATTGTCTCCAAATTGTCCAATTTTTCACCCATAGAAAAAAATATCGAAAAATCGATATCGTTTTTTTTGACATGTCGAACCAGTGGTCTCGACATGTCGAAGAGGTCCTCTGGACAAGTTTTTGACCCTTTGAGACATATTTTTGACCCGTCAAAAATTGATGTCGAAAATTCAATTTTATTTTTTGTTTATTTCAACCCATTGAAAGAACCCAACCCCGATTTAGTTTCCTAAACCGGAATCAAACCCCTTCTTAAAACACGAACTTTCAAAAACCATAGAAATTTCTGCAGAGTTTCACTATATCGCGGAATTACCATTAACCTGCACCCGAAAACATACTTCATCCTATGCCACAAAAGCCAAACCATGGGCACCAATCACATCCGGATTTCTCAAAATCATATTACAATATAAAATAATAAGAAAAACTATAGCTTAACAGAAATCTGGGAAATTCATATGAAAATATAAACATCAGAGTATTCAGAGCGACCTCTAGTATATACATATACATAAATATACAGCAGTAGGCTAAACAAGAAACCTACTGAGAAAGAAAAGTAGCTCGAATACTAAGCCTCCGATTGCGACGTGCGACACCAAAATCTGAACTGCAAAATGGGCACGGAAACTGAAAAGCCCAGGGGAAAGGCAAATAAAATCGTTAGAGTGAGGGGATGAAAATAGACATATCATTTTCACCATTTACATAACATAAAAATAATGCGAGTTCTTAAAATAAATGAAGGTGTCGGGCGAATCTCTCAAGCCCGACGGTGATAGACTAGGCGAATCTCTCAAGCCTAGTGGGCACATTAAGCGAATCTCTCAAGCCTGGAACTGAACTACCGGTAATCAGCCGAGTAGTTAATGCATCGATGCCAAGTAAATGCCATCACCAATAAAACATAAAACAATACATCTAAAACAATAAAAAAAAATCTCAATACTGTACTGGAAATAAATAATAAAACCAAGAACTCGCTATGACGGCGTAAATAAATGTCCACTCACAGATAAGCACACCGCGCAGACGCACTAATTCCGAGATCCGGCGGAAGATCCCTCGCCCAACGTACAATCTCGATCTCTTGAATAATCATAAATACTACTGTTCAAAATCACAATACAAAACCTTGAATCACATCTTGAGAATCAACCATTCCCGAAAACATATAACTCGAATATTGACGAAATCGTCAAAAATCCAATAAACTCACTATAAAACCTCGCTACAAATTCCGCTACTCAATTCAAAATATAAACCTCACCACTACGATCGGTGTGCGATTCTGAGCAAAATGACATAAAACTTGACGAAAATCACCTCGGCCGAAAAACCGCCGTGCACGACGGGGCGCCGGGCTGCCACCGTCGCCGGAAAATTCCATCGGCCCTGAAAATTTCAACCTACACATGAATTTGAAGATCTCGACATTTCCAATAACTTTTTAGTTCAAAGCTAAGCCCAACTTTGACCGAAAAAGGTACAAATCTCACCATGAAGTCGAAAACCCTCGCCGGAATTCATGCACTTTGATCGGCCACCACCGGCCTCGACAAGGTGCAAGACCACTTCTAAAAGTTTCCTCTCCTGAAGGGCTACAAAACCCTTATAGGGTCGACCTCCATCTCAGCCTCCACTGTTGCCACCATCGCCGGCGATTTCGCCGGAAAACCCACCGAAATTCCCGAACTTTGAGAAGCCATAACTTCTTCATCCGAAACCAAATTGAGTGAATGACCTATCAAAATAAATAGGAGCTCAAGCCCAACAAATTTCATGAAGGAACCACGGCCAAAAGACGCCGGAATAAGGCACATCGAAGGCAAACAAAACTCGGCCTGAAATGGGTCAGTTTTGACCCACGGGTCAACATGGTCAACAGGCCAGATTTCTCAATTTGGAAAGTTTCCAAAATCTCCACGAATTCTCCCCGTATTTATAACGTACATGTATCGGCCAAATTGTATCGAAACCAAACGGATAAACACGACTAAATTCAACGGCCAAAAATATTCATAACTTATTCCTCGTAACTCAAAATAATCCTCCGGAAATTCCCACGAGCTCGAAATTAAATTCCCTACATCTTTCATGAAGGAACATGAATCAAATTGTTGCCCGATAATTTTGTCGTTAACAAGCCCGCCATATTAACCAATTACGACAAAATCGCGACTATTCGCAAAACTCTCAAATCAAGCCGATAAACATACCATTTCCGATTCGGGTTGTCACACCCATCGAGTGAATTTCTAAACCCATCAAAATATGTACCCGGAATTGGTGTTTTTGATTCGTTTGTACATCAATTTTGTCGAAAAATAAATATTCAAATTTTTTTTTTACCTGGACCAATCCAAAATTCTGCACCTGGTAATCCATATCAGATGTGATTTCACATCGGTTTTGTCATGCCATGAATCGTAATCTACAAGGATCATTTTGACCGGTCATATGTTGTTTTACATCAGTTTTTAGATGTTGCTATGATCAACACTCTAATTGAACCATGCTATGTTTCAAAAATATTTGCCAACAGTTTTCAATTTGAACAATATTGTGAGAATGAAAAAGAGTTTTGTGTGCCCTCTCCATAGAACGTTGTCAATGACACAATTTGGAGAGATTTATAAGGATTTATAGTGGTCTATTACTACGGTTCGGATCATTGAATCAAATACAGTCACTTATATTATTATGTGTGACTTTGCTTCATATAAGCTCTTGCACTATGATGATCAAGATATTGAGAAATTTTTATGGTCATCAATTTTTAAAAGTGAAGCATGTGTGAATACCTAAAACTATTGGTTTAAATTGAGGGAGTGAGATTATTCCACTCGGTCTAGACTTGGTCTCCAGGATGAGTACAGTACTTTTCCACTGGATGCCTTTATGAAAAAATTTAATACACATCGCTTGGTTCGCAAAGCTTGTTCATGTTTGTAATGTTGTTTACATGTATGACGGTCTTTTGCTATAGACACACTTTTCACTCCCCTATAGATTCCAAGAATATATTTGAGGACCAATCACACCAGTATGATGACTATATTATAGTTTTGATTACTGCATCAACGCGTAGGTCACTCGTCTTTGCAATCCACATGGTATGTTGCATTTGCAAAACTCTTAGCACAAATAATTAAGCACCAAGTTCACCACCCGGATAATCCAATCAGGTCTATTACATTAGATAATGCATGAAAGATTACATCAAAATCTTTTGATGATTATTGCATGTCAATTAGGATTGAAGTTGAACATCTCGTCCCTCTTGTTCATTCACAGAACAGTTTAGTAGAGACACAAATCAAATGGTTACAACTTTTGGCCAATTTAATGGTAAGTTACCAGTAGTTACTTGGGATATGTAGTGTTACATGCAGCTATGCTTATTCGCATGAGACACGTAACTCGTCAATTATTCAGTGCATACTAGTTGGTAACTAGATATGAGCCTAATATCTCGCATTTATGCATCTCTGGTGACGTGGTACATGTGCCTACTTTGCTTCCACTACATACAAATTGGGTCATCAATAACGAATAAGCATTTATATTGGTTATGAATCTCCAACAATTGTCCATTATTTAGAACCTTTGACAGGAGATCTTTTTACAGCTAGTTTTGCAGAATGTCACTTTGATGAGACATGCTTCTTGTCGTTAGGGGAGATAGAATTAGTTTCATTCTGGTTAAACGTCAAAAATTGACGTAGTATGTCCCCACTATGTCTTAACATGATCCCCGCACATCTCAGTATGAGATTGAAGTGCAATGTATTCTTAATCTTCAGAAAGTAGCATATTCGATGTCTGACTCATTTACTGATGTGAAGAAAGTGACGAGATCAGTTATACATGTTCCTAATTTTGCAAGGTTGAAAGTCCCTGGAATTGGGCAAGTTAACGCAACACCCGAGCAATATAGCGTTTCTCTTGCTCATAGTGGGGGTGTAGTGTTACTACTCGGAACATCATTATACGATAAGCAGAACTTATGTGGTTAGTCACTAATTTATTACGTTAATCATCGATAGAAATTAGTCTTTACCGTCAGTAACTTTCGCTAGCATTTCGTCGAGATTTTATTGATTTATTTTTCAACAAATTTCTTTGAATTAAGTTGTAGAGTTTGTTGATACGAGTTTTTGGCCACGTCTAGTGTTGAAATCGGAGTTACGACGAAGAAGTTATGGTCAGCGAAAATTTTACGAAAAAATCAGAAAATGCATTACCGTAAAATCGTGACTATATATAGAAGTTTCCATTATTAGAAAGTCAAAAAATTTCATTTTTGGAAAGCAGGTTGACCCGCTTTGACCCGAGCCCAGCGGCCCAAAATAGCCGCCGAACTCAACGGGGGCGGAGCGGCAGTTTTCGGCCACCTCTGCCCTTCGTTCTTAGTGAAAATTGTTGGGCTCCTTCTCCTCTATCCTTTCATGGTAACATCGCTAGCGTTGGTGGCCGGAGGAAGGAGAATCGAAACGGCAAAAATTGGCCGATTCCGGGTAGATTTTTACGGCGATGGTGGCGATGCTCACGGCGGCGTTAGGCATCGAGGTTAAGGGGGTTTTGAAGCCCAAGATGAGGTGAGTTGAACGCTACACATCTCGGCCCTTTCCGTGGTCAGACGGTGGCGATCGAGCGAATTGAAATTCCGGTTGGTTTTTTGGTTTTCGGACGATTTGGAGGTTTTCCGGTTTGATTTTGATGTTGTGTTATTCTTGAACATTGTTGGGCTTATTAAGATGAACAATTTGATGTATAGGTTGCTCAATTTAGAGTTGGTGGGATTCCGACCACGGCGGTGGTGCGTGGCCCCACGCGCCGCCGTGTGCGGCAGAGCTCCAGCGAGGTGGAATTTTTGGAAATATTGTATGCCATTCCGATCGTAATTTCATGATGAATGCAATAGTGAGATTCTTGAATGGATCTGGACTTGATTAATTTAGACGTGTATTTAATCGTATAATAATTACTTGATTTTACGATAATATTAACGGACGATCCGATTATCGATTTAAATTCGAGTTGCTCAATGTGTGAGATTTATGTTGCCACTCTAAATTTCATTTACAGTGATGTAATGCAAGAAATTGAATTCAAAATTTGATTAAGTTTGTATTAGTCTTAAAATACGTTATTCGAGAATGTGAGATTCTCGACATTATTGCTCGTCGGATTACGAGCCTAGCTATTCATTATGATTATCGACAAGTAGATATTAATTATAATCGTGGTTTCAAGATTACGAGTTAGCGGGTCATATCAGATGATTATTCTGTTGATTAGCAGGTTACGGCTTTATGAATATCCTGGCATAGTACGGTGAGTGCACGTTTATTTATTTTCACAGTTGCTGCGAGTTCATGTTTACGCAGATTTACAGTTTTCTGTTTTTTATTACAGTCGAGTTTAGATATATGTTTGTGATGGTTTTATTTTCAGCATCGATGCTTTGACTAGTCGGTTGATCACTAACTAGTCGGGTCAGACCGGATAAAGACAAACACTCTGCCAACCCAGATTGTCTCGGGTTAGGACAAACCCCTTAGTCGATCCCATCACTTTTTATTTACAGTCTTGGAGACGCTTCGGGTTAGGACAAACACCCTGAGCGCCCATCTCCATATTATATTTTAGTCTATTATTTTGAACTTGCATGATTTCATAGAAATCAGCGGAAAGGCACAAATAGAATATTTTATTGTTTTCAACTGATTGTGAGTTTTTGTCCACTCACGCTAACGTTTTTATGTTTTTATCTGCCATTTCCTCAGTCTTTCTGTTTTCCGTGCCCAAGTTGCAGTGCTTCTCCTCAGCTGAATTTTGATCCCCAGAGGTTTTGAGTCCACCAAATTATCATACATTTCTGTAGATTTTGGCTCACTAACAGTGCATTTTCATAGATTTTATTCTACTCCTAGAAGTTGCTCTGGACACTAGTGTTATAATTATTTTTCAGTGCTGGTTATGAATTGTTAATATTGTTGGATTATGAATTTTCAGTACCTGTATTATTATTCCATCATTTTAAATAATTTACTTTCCACATTTTATTGAGAAATCCGGATGGACATCGATGGTCCACGGTATTGTTTGTGGGAAATCGGAAGTGTGATTTTCTTGCAGATTTTTGGTAGTCCACTTCATAGAGGAAACTATGTCAAAAAAATTACAAAAATCTGTTGTTAGGGCGTAATCCTAGATTACTATTTAATCTGGGGTTAGGTTCTTTCATGTAACATCGATCAAAATCCACTGATAAGTTACTGATAAAAAGGCAAGCCATCAAAGCATAATCATTCATCATCAACACATGAAATTGTTTCTTACTACAATTGTGTCTAGAAGTCGACATTGACAAACATTGAGGGACGCCTCAGAGTTAATGACGATGTCAGTAAACAAAGAAATCTTACCAAGTTAAACAAATGCTAACGGTATTAGGGATGGTTCTTCCATGGTCGTTGATGGTGCATTTATTTATTCCGTCGTTCAGGAATTGAAGATGATGAAGTGGATCATTACTCTGTTGTGGATTGTCAACGGTTAACGTAAAGCAGATTGACCAATATGGAAAGTTCCAATCTAGACCAAACTAAACTCTTTTACAAAAGGCAAGTTTTCGGTATGGTAGTATTATAACCACTGAATGGTAAGCCGGTTAGACACAAATGAATGTTTGTTCGAAAAAGTAATGAGAAAAAGGAAATCATGCAGTATAAAGCTTGACTTATGGCACAAAGATTTTCTCAACGTCCTAGTATTGATCATGAGAAGATATATTCTTTGGTTATGAACATCATTACTTTATGCTATCTTATCAGTTTGGTAATGTTCGAAAAATACTGAGTATGCAGCTTATGGATGTGGTTACACCATATCTCTATGGGGATCTTGATTCAGAGATATACATGAGTGTCGGTTGACATGGTTATACCCAAGTCAAGTCACTTTAAACCACGGAGTGCTCATGGGATAAGATTGAGACATTCACTATTCTAAATGACTTACTTGATTGGGAAGAGATACAAGAATGATATATTATGCCCATGCGTATTCATTAGATAAACAAGTTATTTGAGATGATAGAGTTTACTAGGACTTGATTATGTCTCGGTTTACAAGTGGAACATCAAGTTGGTAGAATAGTTATTCACCAGTCTGCTTATATCTAAAGCAGGCAATGAACAAAGCACACCAATGGTTGAGTTGGACCTATTCTTTCCTACAAATAACCAATAAAGAAACTTTTGGTTGAAACGCAACTGTCAAATTCAACACAATTCTACCCGTCAAACCTGATCCTCAACCTATCAAACCAGGTACTCGGGACGGATCAACTTGGGTTTTTCGACCCGTCGAAGGTTCTATCACAACCTATCGAATGGAAGACCCTGGATAAACCAGAGCAAGTCTCTCGACCCGTCGAGAGAATATCTTCGAACCGTCGAAGGGAGCTCCGGCTGCAAGCACTTGAATTTAATTATGTGTAGTCCCCTACTCAAAAACACCATGTGATGTCTTGGTTGGTTTTGCTGATGTTGGGTATCTCTCTAACGCACATAAAAAATATTACCAAACAAGTTATGAATTCACCATGGGAACACAACGATTTCTTGAAGATTAACAAATCAAACCATTGTTGCTACTTCCTCGAATCATTCTAAAAATTATAACTTTGCATGAAGCGGTTAAAAGTTGTGTCTACTTTAGGACAATAATACACTATATTTGAGGATTTAGTGGATTACCTTCTATTACGACAGCATCAACTTGTATCTTTGAGGATAATGTGGCTTGCATTGAACAAATGAAGTTGGGTTACATTAAGGGTGATCATACTAAACTTTTTTTTCCAAAGTACTCCTACAATCAGCAAGCAACAATTATTGAATATCCGCGTGAACTGGATTTGTTCGGTAGATAATGCTGCGGATTTGTTCACCAAGTCTTTACCGGAATCTACATTTGTGAAGCATGTGAAACTCATTAGAATGCGAAGATTATCTGAACTCCAAGATTAAGTTACTGATCATGGGGAGTTCATTTCGTAGACACCAAGGGGAGTCTACATCACATGTGGTCGCTTATGTAGTTGATGCGTTGTACTCTTTTTTCTTTCGACCAAGCTTTTGTTTTACACATGAGGTTTTTGTTTGCTTGGCAACGTTTTTAATGAGGCAACAGGTTATGCATCATCTATTAGGATCACGACACAATGGGGATTGTTTAAAGAAATAATATTTCTGGTATCCTGGTGTGCGTCTTGTCCTAATTAGCATAGAAGTAGATATTCTATCAATCTCTGATTTATATGGATATTGATTGTAACAAATTGTAATGTCTATTTAAGGTCCTCTATTAATGAATAAAGTACAGTTTCAGATCTATCACTTGCATATTTACTTTCTTCTTCAACAAAATTCTCATTTTTTTAAATAAAACTTTTTTTTTTCTATCTTCATAACTATCTCAAAACGAAAGAAACATTTTTATTAAATACTAATTTGGATAGAAAATTACTCATTTATCCAAACTAATATTGCACACCAGTCTAAGAATTGTACTAAATCTCGTTTGTGTTTATATGTGAAGGTAGTTTATATCCGAAATCTAACTCCACATTTGATTCCTAAAGAACACATGTAAAAATATTTCTTACAAGATTACAACTATGATAGATCGGTAATAACAATAGACTGTGTCATTCTATCTAATCTCACACTCGGTCTTGTTTCGAAATGTTAACGCTATCTTTAGTCCTTCAGATAGCACAACCAATGGACACGTGGCAGGTGAAGACCAGTTTGGACAAGAGAGCGTGTGACAGTGTGACACCTCCTCACACTTTTGGCGGGAACGACAGCAGGCAAAAAAGAGAGGCCCAAATGCGATCATTGGCCTCAGTCCGCATAACTCAGAGGGTCCCAAACCTGACCCAAATCTCACTCTCTCTGTCCGTAACTCTGCAACTTCTGCTCTATTAGCTAGTTTGATCAACACAGTCGATTTTTCTCTAAAAGGTCTTTATTTTTTATTTTTTTGGCTTCTCCATTTTGGGAAAGTGAGCTTGGGAGAAAAGTGCTGTTGTGATTGGAGATGTCTGAAGAAATGGAGAAGGGGTGGATTGAGCACTACTGTTGCTCTCAGAAGATACTTCTGGTTGGGGAAGGCGACTTTTCCTTCTCTGCTTGCTTAGCTGGAGCTTTTGGCTATGCCAATTACATGGTTGCTACTTCATTCGACTCTCAGGTACATTGCTCAGCTACTGTAAACTCTGTTATGCTAGAAACTCATTTTGATTTAGGGTTCATCGATTTAGACTAGACAAGAAGCACAAACCCTTTTGTTTTGTTTTGTAAATCACTAAATTTCTAGGGCTCAATTGTAGTCGTACTACTTGTAACAAGACTCTGTTTTGTGATGGTAATGTCACTCTTAACCCCTTCATTTTCACCAGAATAGGCTGTAAAACCCTAACTTTCTTCGTGTCTTTTGTAAAGTTTCTACTTTTTTTTACCAAAGGTTGTTAATTTATTACAAGAAATTATTGTTTGTGTGTAAAATTTGGAGATATAATGTGGGTCTTTTGCGTTTGTTGCAAATTTGGTAACATAATTTGCAAGAAGATATGGAAAATATCAATTTTGGCTTAGTTTGGAGTAGTGTTTTCGGTCCCTTTTCCCAATTGTAAATGGAGAAAAATAAGCATATATGGTTATTCGAATAACTGATTTGAACGAATGCGCGCATATTTAATTTTCAGAATCTTTGTGGGAAAAGTATCCGAGATGTGAGTAGTGCAAGAGGGTGCCTGTGTTGCATGATGTGGATTTGTTTGATGACATGGACGGCCACTACATCTTGATACGGAGGAACTTTGATGTCATCATCTTCAACTTTCCTCATGCAGGGCATTACCCAGGGATGCGTGAAACAGATCACCAGCTTATTCAGTAAGTGAAATGTTTGCTTTTACTCTTTTATGGTAACCAAAATGAAGCCTATAACATGATCAATGGTTTTCTAGTGACTTATTGTGAGTTTGTGACTCTGTGTGGTGCTGTAGCCTTAAGATAGGCAAAGGGAGATATGGTTTCTGTTGACCAAAACAAGAACATTCCTTAATAAAATGAAATCTTTGCGACTGTGTGACTTAGCCAACAGTTAAAGTTTCTATGCCCCAAACACGGCATGTTCATATTTAATTGAGAAAAAAAAATCAGAGGTTGTGGCATTTTGAGGATTAGCATGATCAATGGACATAAGATTTTTTGAGATCATTACAGATCTGTCACAAGTTGATGATATTGTTTCAGATGAGAACAGTGGTCATAATGTGCACAAGTGATAGAATAAATGGTTGGATTTGTATGCTACTAAGTACTAAAGCCAGATGACAAACTGTTGAATTGTATCACGGAAGCTATATAAGCATGCCATACTTTCCAGTTACAATAGTGAGGCTGCAGTGATTCGTAAATTATGGCTCTGCAAGTTGAACACTACTATAAACTCTTTCAACCTACATTGTCGACTTTCATAAACTATCATCCACTCCCTAATAGTTGCTTAAGTTCTGACTCTCTTGGTGATCTATTTCTTGATTTGATGGAACAGGATGCACAAGCAGTTGCTCAGTGCATTTTTTCAAAAATCCCGCGAAATGCTTCGTTTAGGTGGTGAAGTTCATTTGACAACAAGGGATGACTACCCCTATAACACATGGGATATGGAGGAACTTGCTGCTCAAACAGACTTGTATCTAAGAGATAAAGTGAGGTTCGAAAAGTTTGACTACCCTGGCTATCACAACAAGAGAGGCAGTGGAATGGACAGCAACAAAACATTTCCACTGAAAGATTGTTACACCTTCAAGTTTGGAGTAGGACCTAATTATGAGTACTGATCAGCAGTAATGTGCTTCAAGGTGGTCACATATGTGTTTTGCTTTTAATTCAATCTATGGTAGCTACTTTTGACTGTTAGAACCACCAAGTATTTTGAATACAAATAATATATATAAAACGATTATATAAACAAAATTGAAATAAACAACATGAATAGAAATTGAATTTTACTAACTTGATCAGATATAGGCTTGCATTGTAGTGTCCTAAGATAGAAATTTGTCCCCACTGGTGCTCGTACTCCGGACGTCTATCTAGAGGATACAACTATCTGGTTCAAGTTCTAGCACACGAACTTGAAATCTAACAAATTTACTTTATGATTTTCTCTAAATATCGATATGGAAGAACAAGTTGAAGTTGATGAATTGGATGATAAAATAACGTTGTGCTTGTCAAAAGTCACGTCGTTTGGATTAACGAAACCAATTGTCACTTGTTTTGATCCAAAATGCAACTTTTCATATTTATCCGAATTTTATATTTAAAATTAAAAAGCCGAAAATTCATCTTTTGATGATTATATATTTGGATATTTCTTTGAGCTAGCCCCAAGACCCAAATCCTTCGATTTACTTGTGAAAGTCTATGTCTAACTTGTCACCTATTTATTCCTTTAAATGTGTAATCATTTAAATGTGTAATCCTCTATAATGACACATGCATTTCTAACTTCTTCCGTGAATTACCAAAAAAAAACTTATTCCATGTGGGACTTTACAAGTTCCAATACTGCTACTTTCGATCAGTTTTTCTACCTATCACTATGTAAGGATATGCTCCTGATATGAGTCACCTCAAATAATAGCAGCAGTCCACGAGCTGTGAATCTGTATACAGAACCAGTTTTGTTCATAGGACTGGTTAATCCTAAAGCAGGTGGATTTGACTAGTGTTTGCTTTCAGTTAATTTCATACTAGCTGCAAATGAAAATTAACCCTGTTTCGTGGTGAAAAGCAAACAGAAGCATATATATAAGATTAGTTACCTAAAACAATTTGAAAGTGTAAGTGAGACCTTACTTGGACGGTGTTCTGTCTAGTTTTCTTGAGAATGCATATCAAATATATTATGTGCCTTGTTGTTGACGTAAATGTCAGCCCATCTTGAGAATCTCCGCATCTAATCTATCTCCAGAAGTTCGAAGAATCAACACGTACCAATACTATCAGATATCATTAGACTATGTTTTTCACTAGTAAAATATAACAGGATCGATCTTCTGAAAGAGCTGGTTATTCAGAAGCTCCCGATCGCAGAGGGAATACAAAGAGCTGGTTATTCAGAAGCTCCCGATCGTAGAGGGAAAGAAGTCAGTCTAACAGCAGATGCGGATGATGAATCTTGAGATAGCCCTATTGGTTAAAGAAGAAATCGAAAAGATTTTAAAGTCCGGAGTCATCCAAGTGGCTAAGTACACGAAGTAGATATCAAACATAGTCCCCATACGGAAAAAGAATGGTAAAATCAGGGTATGTGTGAACTACAGGGACCTAATGACAGACTTTGGAATCAAGTTTTTGCATTCTTTAACCTACTACGCACAAGTCTAATGGTCAGGCTGAAGCAAGCAATAAATTGATCATTCACATCCTTAAGTGCATGCTCGCAGACAATCTCTGACTTTGGCATGAAGAATTGTTCAGTACCTTGTGGGCATATCGTACTTCTAAATGCAGTCCTACCGGGACTACTTCATATGCGCTCATGTTTGGACACAATGTCGTCTTGTCATTAGAGATCAATGTCCAATCCCTATGAATTATGGATCAGCATCAACTGATTGGTGAGGACTATGTACAAGCGATGTGGCAGAAGTTAGAGGATTTGGACGAAAAGCGTGTTAATGCCTTGACCAACCTCTTCGTCGCAGAAGGTTACTCGCCGCTACGATTAACATACCCGCGGACTTAGCTTTACAGAAGGAGAATTAGTTTGGAAGACAAATCTGCCTTTAGGGGAAACACAGGAAGGACGTGGTAAATAGTCTGCGAGATGGGAAAGACCCTTCATCATTCACAAGATTTTAGGCAAGGGAGCCTTCCGGCTACGAGACGTCGACAGTGAGGTGCATCGTAACCTAATCAATGGTTGATTTTTAAAGAAGTACTGGCAACCAGTTTGGGAGTACGAGGCACCCGCAGATTCAACAACTTAGTTTTGCATTCATTAGCAGCCTATCACAGAGGCTTACTTCATGTAAAACTAGGGGGAAACCGGTGTCCAGAGCTAATATATATGTGGCTAGAATATTACAAATTTCAAAACTTTTTGACATGGAATTTTATTTATGTGATTCTTCCAAGTGTTATAATCGCTTACGACCAAATTCTAGTGGTCACATAAATGGAAATGGTATTTTCGCTGATATAAAAGATACAAACAGAAGGAAAATATACATTTTCATTTTATCAATATAACATGTACAACATGAGGCTTTGCAGCCTGTAGCTCTGATACCATACATCAAATGAACAATCTCCGGCTAAAAAAAACTAATCATAAGAAGTGGTTTTAGGCCTATCCCAACTGCACAACAGCGTCCCCAGTTGTCACCGGTGGACGAGCATTGACTTGGGATTCGATCAACCTTCGGTTCCGAAAGACTTTTGGATATTTTCACTCGCCCAACATTTGCGGCTCAACAAAATCATCCCTCTGATTACAATCTTAGACACTCCACTCAAACAATACAAGGGACTATAGCAGAAGTGAGTGGGAGCATTCACCGGACCAGGATGATCAAGAACATGGATGGAGTTAGTGAGTGTTCATATCAACCATCGTCTGCTAATTCTCAAAGATTTGAGAACTAGTCCAGAACCGAAGGGCCTGAGCTTTGGTACTACGACCTAAGCCAGACTTGAGCTTTGGTACTTCGACCTAGAAACATCTAACAAACTACAAGATCTGGAGGTTTTGCTTTGGAGCAAGGAAGGAACATACTATAAACTAGAAAAGCCATTTTTCTTTTGAAACTAGAGAGCTTGAGGAACGAAGGAGAAGTGTCAAGCTATTTATAGGCCTAAAGATTCTAAGAGGCTTTGAATGAAAGACCCGGAGCGTTGCATCGATTCAATGCGGCAATTAAGGGGTTCTGCATACAATTACGGAGCCGCGTATCTCTTCAAGGCTATAGGTTTACCATTTCAAGGTATATAGTTATGAGCCATTAAAGAAAGGAAGTTATTCCAAAGACCAGCGTGATCCTTGGAAGCGCGAAGTTACTCTATGGCAGAGGGGCACAGTAGATGATTAAGGCCATGGGCCACGGAGCATAAATAAAACTAAGCTAGAGTTTATACAAAATAAAAACTTAAAACTTCATAATGGAGCTACCGAGGGCTCGCATATTAGTTTTCTCTTGGAGGTATTGGGCCTGTGCTATGGCCCAAACTCTTTCGGCATTCGCAGCTGCCACGCGAGTTTGGTGAACGCTTTCAGATTGAGTCTTCTCGGTGTCGAGGAGAGCAATCGCAGCTTGTTCCTTGCCAAAGAATTCTTCCTCCTTTTCACGCAACTTGGCTTGAAGCTTTGCGATCTCCGCACGCATGGCCAAGATGTCTACCCATTCACCTTCGTAGCTTTTTCCCATCGTCGTGATTTTATCTAAGTCACGTTTCCACCTGCGATTATGATCTACACAGAGGGAAATAGCTTTGTTGTGCTCATGGGTGGCAGAGACAACAGTGTCGTAAAGGCTAGGAAGTTTTTGCAGAATTTCCTCCATTCTATCCAAGATAGTAAGAACTACACCCTTTATGGAACGGTGAGCCGTTTGAATATGGACAGTCAACTCTTGGCGTACGGACTAGTTCTCAAGGTTGAGAGTCCACAGATCACAAAGATAAGCAGTGGCAAGTTGAACCTCTGGAGGATCTCTCCCAGAGAAAACCAAGTCCCTATAAATGTCTTCCGCCTCTCGCATGGTCTTGGCTATTCCCTCGCTACCCTCTACAGGAGCCAAAAGGGCTGGAATCGTAGGCTGGGGGGCAGCAGCCTTATTACAGCCACGGATGATGTTAGAAAATTCCTCAAGTCTCCACTGACCCACTGCAAGGGACAATTCCTCTGTACCTGGATCTTTCTGTGAGAACACATATACTTAGGGAGTTATGAAGTGTCCAAGAAGCTCATAGAATAAGAGCTTACATGAGTAGAGTCAGAATATACCAGAGATAGGCGAGGAGGAGATTGGTCATCATATAGGGTAGTGTTGATGCAGGGAGGAGAATGAGCTTCAATTGCAAACTGTGGAAAATAAGAAGAAGTTAGATCCCAGTGAAAGGAAAACAAGCTAGATGTAGTAGTTCAAGTGAGAAGCAATACAGTAGACTCCACATGGCTAGTTTCTGTGGCCAGAGTAATTGCGGGGGCATCCAAAGTGCATGGTCTTTCTTCATTCACAGGTACAGGGGTTACATCCGCAGCAACAGGAGAAGGTGCAGGTTCTTCTTGAACAATGTCCTGGGATTCCATAACCAAAAACAGTGGTTAGAGAAGTACAAATAGTTCAAAAAAGATAAAGTTAGAACAAATACCTCAGCAGTAGAGGAAGTTTGTACAACGGCAGCACCAAGGGCTTCATTATCTTCTCTAGGTTCAGCAGCCTCCTTCAGAGTCTCTTCATTACCGCAGTGGTAGCTATCTCTTCCACCGTGGCGGTGGCAGCAAAAATTAGCCTATCAAAAGGTTGATCATAGACCTGCTCAAGGACTTTCTTGCGCTGAGCTTCTTCATCCACAGTGCTGGAAGGACCTACGTCTACAGGTTTAGGAACTGGAGGAGCCTCAGACACACTCGCAGCACTGGAAGAGGGCTCTGGAATAACAACTGGTTGTGTACCCTTGCCTTTGGCCTACATAGTTTGAAAAAGCAGGTCTCCTTCAGAGTACTCACTATCAAGCATCAGTTCAATGGAGGGGGAGTTGTCACTCAACCCGTCCTCTGGCAGTTTCTTGTGTTCCTTAGCAACATTACGACGGGAGCGACGAGTCTGGACCATAAGAGAGGAAAAGTTATAAAATAGAGGAGTGGCAGCTTTAAAAGTAATAAGGATAAAATATCTTGCAATAAGGAGAGACCATACCAGTGAGACTTCTTCGTTTGAATCTCCACCTTCATCATTTCATGCTTCAACGGTCTCTTTCTGCTTTTTCTTGGAAGCAGCCACCTTCTCAGCCTTCTTTGAAGTAGGGGAAGCAGCTGCGAGACTCACACCCATGAGCTTGCTACGTTTCGAGACAAAAGGGGGAGAAGTACTAATCTCTTGTTCCTTTCTCTTCTTGCCCACTTCCTTTGGGACGTTGGGGCCTACGGCCTTCCTATCCACTGTTCTCTTGAAATAATCAAGGAGAGAGGCCGGAAAAATGGTGCGGAAAACTTCAGATTTATACTGCGACCAGAGTTCACCATGGCGCCTATTCCTTTCATGGTATTCTTCAACTGCAGAATACGTTACGTAGAGTGAATGCCAACGAAACGAGGAGAGGTTCAGTAGAGGAAAGGTTGGTGTAGCAAGAGCCTGAAGGACCGATGCGGAAGGTTTCTCCACGCAAGTCCTCCACGAGGTGTAACCATTACGGGACTCTATCAGGGGGCAGGGGAGACCTTGCTTACATCCTAGTTGGCGGGCAAAGTGGTTGGGTGCGTATAGTTTTATCCACATAACCGCATCAGGGACAACAATATCAGCACAAGTAATGCACTGGGCAAAGAGCTTCTTCGCAATAAGAGCTTGATGAAGGGTCACTGCGAATCCAAGCATTAATGATTTCTGACCCCAGAGGTAATTGAAGCACTGCAAGTAGCTGAACGATTCCGTTTCACCAGCAAGTGCCAATGATTTCCCCAAGACCTCCTCAGAAGTAAACTCTTTATTGTGTAGGTTGAAGAACTCAGGGAAGTACACCTGTAACCACAAAGACAGAATCCAAATAGGCCCTGTGAATTTCAACTTGAACGGATTCAATGAAATCCACCTGAGTCCAAGATACCGAGCGCCCAATACGGGCTGAGCAAGGCCAAGACAGTGGTCGTTGTATAACGCCTTAGCCGCCTTGGTGAAGGGTTTAATGATCCTGTCAGCAGCTACACAGAATACATAACGACAAAGCCAGAACTCCAAAAAGGCAATACCGCCATAGGCATTCTTTACTCACTGGTCGTCAGAGGCAGGAGTAGTCTAGAATTCCTCCGTATTGTAGTGTTTGCGCCAATTGGAGTAAGTAGTACTGATAGTGGCCCGAGCAGGGTCCGTGGAAAAGTGGAAGGACTTACCATCTAGAACACTAAGAAGGAAAGGCACATCCGCAGTGGGCAGACCAGTAATAATGACAACATCAAGGAGCGTAATTCCTAAATGCCCAAATGGGAGAACAAAACTATTGTTACTCATTTCCCAATAACATAAAGCAGCAACTGCGACAGCACGATTCCCACCGTAGGGAAGATGAAAACATAAATCCAAAGCATGAGAAATACCAACCTGTTGTCAAAGCTCCTCATTAAGGGATTTCCGTTCTTGGTACCATTGAAGCTCTTCAGCTCGAGTACTAGACCATTTCCCCAATTTCACATCGAGCTCTTTCTGATCCCATTGGATAGGGGCAGCAGCTTCACCTCGCATGACCAACGGAGGACGCCGAACAACTGAATCGAGAGCGGAAGAGGCCTTCGTCGTACTAATGGTCGGACCTAATATTATTCATCCCCCGGCGACAAATCACCCACAAATAGGGAGTATCTTGGTCTTGATAAAGGCGTGCATCCATGTGGTTGCGGAAGGCTTCCACATCCTTCTCAATGAAGTCTGGGCAGAACTTTTAGTATGGAGCCATAGGTAAGAAAATGTATGAAAATCAGAGTTCAAAAAATATTTGAATTCAGAAATGGGGATCGAGGAAAACTTTAGAGAGAAGGTAAAAGGAGATAGATGAAGCTTAAAAGAGTTGAAAATAGACGACGTGATTCTCAAAAGAAAAACACTTGAGTAGCCTAGTGTGAGGCTATTTCAAATTCCGCTGACTGAAAAGGCGGCACGTCACATCAAGACCTCTTCGATTGTCCATGGGTTAATCTCGAGGTCTGGGGGGCAATATTTGGGCCCAAAATAAACTCAACATTTATTCTGATACTTTTGGGCTCTGGAGATGAAATGGGTTAGCTACGAGTGGCTCAATAAAGATATCTAGCTGTGAATCTGGAGAGATATCTAGCTGCGAATCCAGAAAGAAATTTATGCGAGTCCTGGGTAATCTAAGAAATCTAAAGGCTGGATATCATTCCTGATTAATAATTGTTACCTTGTCAAGAAAGGAGGATCAGAGCACCTACCACTATAAATAGACGAAGCAGAGAAGATTTGTAGATCTCTACACACATACACAAATTTACGCACCAGCAAATCTTACTCACCCCGAGTAAACAACTAGAAACCAGTGAACTCAAAATCTAGGCCACCCGACAGAGCGTGGGGATTTGAAGGTTCACTCAAGCTAACCAACCAACGACAGCGAATTCAGGATCTAGAACACCTAACAGAGCGTGGAGATTTGAAGATTCACTCAAGCTACGACAACGGAAGTCAGCGGAGTCCAGGCCACCTGACAGAGCGTGGGGATTCTTAAGATCGATAGAGTCACACTATCCGGTGTTCTCAATACTACGTCCTTAGAATTGCTCTACTTTATACTTGCCCAAGGGTGTAAATTATCGATTCTTTATGGCTCAGCAGAGAGACACGAACCTTGCGTCTTGAATCAAGACAAGTAGGACTCAACGAGTAAGGTTGGTGCTCTCCTCACTCCAATAGCTTGATAAGAAGTAGCGATTACTCGGCGCACTACATTACAACATTCTGTCCTCGGTAGTGGCACACCTCACACATAGCACAACAACGACTGTGAACATAAAAGAGACAGTTTGCGATTACTCCATTCACAACGACCTGATTGAAAAAAAATCGAAGTCAAACAACTAAAAATTTTGTTGGCGAAAGCATCACAAAGATAACTCGGTCAATTATAGCAAATTAACAATGTCCCTAAGTGCGTGGTGACATAGATATAAGAAGTTGTTAGCTTTCTAAGTCGAGGGTTTAAAGCTAAATTGGCAACTCAGAGCCGCGTACGGGATGGAGCTTTAAAAAGAACGACCAAGACTTGAGTAAGACTTGTGATGCTCCTACTGCAGTGGCACACCTGAACGACCAAATCCAACTGCAGCCCGCCAGAAGGTTCAGGAAGATCGACCATGATCCTCCTACCTCTTTCACTCTTTGACGTCCACAGTACAAACTTCAAACTTCCCAAGTTCAGATTACGCACCCAATAGTAGAGTCCTCCAGAAAATAACAAACTATGTTTTGGACTCATTAGTCATCAGTCATCACCGATATACCCTCTACTAATTCACTCCTAACTATTTTTAACCACATAAAACTTGACTTTCCCTTTCAAAGAAAAAACAAATTTTGACTTTACACTCGACTTTTCTCCGGTTATTTTTATACCGATATACCCTATAATTCACTCTTAACTATTTTTAACCATATAAAACTTGACTTTCCCTTTCAAAAAATAAACTGGACTTTACACTCGACTTTTCTCCAGTTATTTTTATACAAATAACCATGTAAAACTTACCATTCAAACAATTAATGACAGACTTAACATAATTTAAATGTTTGAGCCGTCACAATCAGTACTTTCCATGTATAATCAAATGATTAATTAGAATGAGTCTTACATGGTGTCATAGCTTGAGGCCTTGAGTGACGCTATATACGAATTTATTAATTTTCTTATACGTGAAAGTAAAATCATCTAATATTGTATTATACATGAATCTTCAATGACCTAGTTAAAGATACTCCTTCGTTGAATTCTGAGTAGAAGTTAGCCGCCGCACTATTGATTGAGTTCTATAGTGAGTGAGAAAGCTTCTAGCCAGAGGAGAGGCTCAACTCTTAGTCAATTAACTAAAGTAAGTATCTATGTTGCAATGCACAAATTAACCATACCATATCTATGAATTGTGACTCCATATAACTTGAAAATGATTGAATAATAAATCTAAATTGTTTCCACTATTAACATCATAGTGGAAACTTCTGACTAACATAACGCTAATGACCATAGCGGGTGATAGCGCCACATTTTTTATATTTCTTTCTTGTAATTAAACTGGACTTCAAATTAAGTATATATGTTGTCAAATTCATGTGTGTGTATATATATATATGAGTTGGTTGTCATTCATTTTCATCACTAAATATCTAAAATTGATACAACTAAGCAAGATATTAAATATCGATAATATCTCCAAAATATCGGAGATCGGCGATAATATCGCATTTTGAGGGATTCAATATAAATTTCACCTTCTTTTCTGTGATATTATGGTTTGCAAGACTCCCGTCTTAATTGCAATTAATCTCGCCTTAATTGCCCAATTTGCCAACAAAATTTAAGATACACACAAGATTTGAACCTTGGTGACCAAGAAACTGAACCACCAACCCAAGTACCCAACCAACCTTTCTACCTACTTATGTTGTTATGCTATTTCTCTTCATCTATTATCTATATACAAGCTTTTGGTTATGGGATATTGATAAACAACCACTAATTTAACTTTTAAAATCTTCCTAATATCTCTTGAATTTGTACTAATATCGATAATTTTTTGATATATCTAACGAAATTTTTATATTTTTTACGATCAATATATTATCGATATCCGATATTTAAATTACAAATATAAAAATTCTTGATCCTCCTCCACAAACTAAGTCCAAAGTCTTAGTCGTCCAAATGGTTTTCATAGTTTTGATAGAAAACCATAGAGGGAGTTTTGCTTCCCTTATTGTTAATTGTATGCCAACGTACAAGAGCGACTTCGATCTACCGGTCTGATTTTTTGTTGAGAGATGTCAACTGTAAGTTATACAATTACAACCATCTACTAGTACCACTACTCCACTGGTACGTACTATTTGCAAGTTTTCTACAATTTTTGTGACACAACTTGTGTTGATTTTGTTATTGTAGAAGGGCCGGGTTTCGCAACTGTCGGCTAATACGTACGTACTTTTCCAAATAATTTATTGTTAAAGAGATGAGTTTTACGCTCTTAATTAAACTCATACCACACATAATGACTGCAGTGTGAAATTAGAGACGTTAAGTTTTTGTATCCATATTGAAGTGTCATGCTCAAAGAGCTAGAACATCATATTAGAGAAGAGCAGCTGCGCAGATAAGAAAGAACGTTTTTTTTTTCCTTGGTTCTTCCTCCTCGATCTCTTATACCGTGAGCATGCAGTAGTGCAGTACGTAACAGAGAAGAAATTAAACATTAGTTGGTGAAAAGAAGACTACTGTAGATCCGACATAAAAGCTTAATTTGCACGTGGTATATATATATTGACCAGAATAAGTAGGTATTTACCTCTCCTATAATTGAAGAAAGAAACTTTTACTGGCATGGGTATTTCAGTGATTAATTAACCCCTTGACTTGACTTGGTGAACAAATATATATCCCGCGCAGTATGACGCGGCTAAGATCTATTCGATGATTGACACGACCGTTCCTCGGCAGTATAGTGTGTCCGATCGAGTAGCTCTGCCCATAAATACCAGAGCGATTCGCAACACGGTTCATCAATAATCAGAACCATTAATGTTCACTTATACACAACACCGGCCCCCTCGATCTCTCTAATCTTTCCCTTTCATCACTCTTATCTTCGATCATTCTTCATCGTCATCATGAAGGTATGTATGTGTTTGGTTCTGCAAGTGATGCATATGCACAGTGGGTCTAGGTTTCTCGATCTCCCGGTACTGAAAGATGTTTACTTGTTTTTGATTTGCAGCAAAAGGTAGTGATCAAGCTTTCCGTGCACGATGTCAAGTCTAGATCCAAGGCCATGAAGACCGCAGTGGGAGTTGATGGTAAGAAAATTACTCCATCCCAATACTCTGTTCTTGTTCTTGTTCTTTTCTTTTGCATGTGTAACGTAACTCTTTAATTTCTCTCTTTATTAACTAATTAACCCTCCCATTTGTGTGCTGATGGTAATTTCAGGGGTGGACTCGGCAAGTATAGAACAGAGCAAGGGCCATATCGAAGTTACAGGAGATGGAGTGGATGTGGTTCTGCTCACAACTCTGCTCAGAAAAAGCGTCAAGTTTGCAGAGGTCGTCAGTGTCAGCGCTGTGGGTGAGAAGAAAGAGGAGAAGGATGAAGTTAAACCTGTGCAAGTTTCAATCGGGTGGCCCCAACAATACCATTGCACTCCATACGAATACCAGTGTCGACCTGTCTATGACCCAAATCCCAATTGCTCTATTATGTAAGTGTAAAGGTCCAAAACGGTGAACAGTTAATTGTCAATTTAAATAAAGAATTATCTCGATTAACAAATATACGAGTAATGAAAAAGTCAAACCGATAAGTAAAGAATAACACGAGTATATTTTTATTTAACGCATAAATCCTGCAACTAAAGAGAAAAACTGCGTGTCTCTAACTCTTGAGGACAAATGTTTCCACTATGTGAAAAACATTTCTTACAAGACTTATGTATTATAGGGATACATAATCCTATATGCAATCCTAACTAGTCTCAGTACTAGTCTACAGAACTACACTCTCTTTTGTATCAGTATTTACAAATGAAAGGTTTTCAGAAGTTTCATCTCAGAACTCAACTATTCGTAAGCTGATTCTTCATGAATGACTTCTTGGGTTGTGCACTACCATACCGGTCTCAATGGTGTGCAAAATGCATATGAGTTTGAATGAAAAACTTTTTTGTGTAATACTCTAAGACTTTATACAATAGAAGGGAAAGCTTAGAGAAAACAGAATACTCTGACTCGTTTTAGAAAGATGCACAAAACTCTCAAAATTAACAACCAAATGAGTCAAGGTCACTATGCCATCCTTATATAGCCAATGAGGCCTGCTAAGAGAGCAGCCACATAAGCAACAGGCTAGAGCTGGTTTTGAATGTTTGTTAATGTCATAAGCTAGATTTGACATGTGAATGACAATGCCAAACATATAGGACAAACTAAGATTTTCCTTAGATATGTCTAAAATTTAAATTACGGCAAAAAGGTTTTCCCTAACAATACACTAAAATGAGGATGCCAATGTGTAAAGACAAAACTATTTTCTAGGAAGCAATGATACCAGCTGATACGTTGGTGTATGTATCATGAAAGAACAACTGGTTTCCTTTTTACAACACTCAAGAAAACAAAAGTCACCGGTAAGAACGGAACTTTCCTAGCTGAAAAAATTTCTTGGGCTCCAAGACAATCAAAGTTGTCATAGCAAAACTCTTTTAATATTATAAAGATTAAAAAAGAGGTTCAAAACAAACTACAAGTATCTAAGACAAGGAGAAACTGACTCAGAATAGGTGACAAAGATGTCATCCTCAGTAAAAAATCATAATATACGCACACATATTTTTACCTTATTACTATCGAGATCAATAAATATGTTTATGCAATATTTTTAGTTAATATTTACTAATTATGTATTTTGTTAACACCAGTAATTTTCAACTAAACAGTATGCTTGAAGTGTGATACGTTATAAGTTAATTGAAGAGATCAATGAACACATATATATACACCCAGATCTATTCACAACATCATTCAGCTATATAATTAAACAAGGGGATCGACCTATAACCACGTACATCGATCGGTACATGTATGGCTTTCTTCAATGAATCTCATAACTTTCTTTTCTGGGTTTAGCCATTTTCGAGTTATGTGAGTTGAGATTTTTGTTTTCATGCATGTGTCACCTACAAAGAAACCATTTTGCATCTATATGACCGACCCTAACTAAGATATGGGAAGACTGTTCAATGATTTGGACGTGTGCTAACTAGTATTTGGTATTTGCAAAACAGGGACAAACACGAGTTACACGACCACTTAAAATTAAGGGAAGTACCATCACTAATTAAACAACAAATATATGAGATGGAGATAATTCAAATTGAGAAACAGAGAAACTTCCCCCACGGTTCACGGGCAATTAATTAACACTTGCTTACAATTTGACCAAATAGAAGAAAAATGATAAGAATTAAGGAGGTTGCTTAGTTATGGGATCGCTACTACAAAAGCACACAACTTGTACGTATGTAATGCTCTTACCGACAGAAATAATTGACCAATTCAAATACTAATTCATCAGTTAGGAATGATATGATCAGTGTAGGACGGTCGGATTCATCGGACGACTGAGGAATGCATGACTCCCATCGGACGACATTTTCGTTGACGAGTTGCTTAGATGGCATCCAGGGAGCCAGGCACGTCATGCCTCGGCTGATCTGGACGTACGCCGGATTATAACATGCATACTCGGCCTGCACAACCTAATCTCTGCCTTATACAACAATGGACCAAACAACAAATTAATTAGTAGATGTGATAAGAATAATGGATCAGTTTGCATAATAGAGTTTGTTCCTACCATGCATCATGCTCTATATGACGTAATTAATCTCCAACAGTGAAAAGGAATATTTACATAAACCTTAAAAGAAATGGCATGGAGGAACCAACAGCCCTACAAGCTAGTTAGATGTACTTGCCCTATATTTTGTAGTATACAAAAGGAAGTATGCAAAGAATCTCAGTCTCCATCCATCGATCTCTCTCTTCCTTTGAAACTGAGTTGAGTGCAAGAGAAGCATAGCGAGGAGTGGGAATTATAAGGAAGGGCAGAAGATCCAATAGCAGAGATGATAGATTAGATGGGACTCATAACTCCACTCGAACCAGGCGGCCGAAACAGGTTTTTCTCTTCACCATTTCTGCAGAGAAGAACAAAAGGGTTTCAAATCTCTCTCTCTCTCTCTCTAAAAATCTAATAATATAGTTGTGGTATGATCTGATTCCCATGTACTAGTAGCTGGGTGCATATGGTGTCAAAGTTGTGCCTAACCTTTGCGGCAGGAATGAAGAAGAAGCTTTGGCTGTTTGCATCGTTGGAAATGGTGACCACCACCTTGAAGGGCATTGTTCATCAATAGGGTATTGTATGAGTCGACAAACTACAGCCTTACCAGTTACCAAGGTTGTTTGACGCATACGTATTGTCCCACGGCCGTTTAAAAAAATTCAGTGCAGAACTTAATAACTACATATAATTTTATGACGAATATTAAATTAATTATATATAAGATCGATTCAAGTTAGATAAATAAATTAAGAAGAAAACTCAAATTTAATAATGAATAATTCAAAATTTTCTAGGTATAAACATTTCATATAGAGATTAAAATATATTATTACGTCTTTTTTTTAAGAAATATATACAGTTAGACTAATATACTGAGAAACAAAGAGAATAGTAAAATAAACAATGAGCATATAAATAATTAATAGCTACAATTAAAAGAAATTGTTGTGAATGGAGGGGCCAAAATATAAATTATGGTATTATTTCACTGGTTGGGAAAAGTGTTAGGATCACAATTATGTGCATAATATGCTCATAACTTTAGGTTTATTGCTTGTTTTTCATTAATTAAGCATCGTTCTTACAACGTTTCCTATTTATGTTAGAAAATCATGATTTGCAAGGAAATAGGTTAAAAGACGATGATTATGTGCTTTCTGATGAAGGCAAAGACATTTCCGGGACCGCGGGAGAAGATGGAACAATGTTAGAAAAAAGACGTACGAAAAATGGCTGTCGGAGCTTCACTAGAATATTCCAAGATTCTGGTCACTGGAAGTCAACTCTGGTGGTCAACTCTTGGTCAAGTCATCAAGCCACCCATGAAGATATTTTGAAGCCAAATTCAAATGCAAATTCAAGTGAAATGAAAAGCACATGCAAGTCACATAAGTTTGAAACTATTTGGTGGCTCATTTGAGGACCACTTAGGCCTAAACTTTAGGATCATATATGTCTTTTATATTTCCTTTGAATTTTAAATCTGAATATATCACCTATATACACACATTTTCGATCTCCCTCTAACCCTAGCTAACAATTTACCTCATTTCTCACTTTTTGTTAATGTTAGCATCTCTTCTTAGCCATCATTCTCTCCCAAACCCTCTAGCACTCTCTCCTCACCTTTTCACAACTTCTAGGCCTAGAAATCCTCCATAACTACCATCATAAACTCAAATCCATCATATTATCAAGGCGTAAGGTGATGTTCATCTTTTTTGTTGGAGCTAGAAGCAAGAAAGGAGAAAGAAGTGGAAGAAGAGTTTAAAGATCTTAGAAGCTTGGTTTTGGGGACTGTTAGGTTATTTTTATTCACTTTTCTCTCTCTAATCATGTATCTCTATTTTATCTATGAGTAGTGAGTAATTACCTTTTGGAAGGCTAGGGTTTAGCCCTAGGCAATTTGATGTACATACAATGATGCTTTGAGTTATGAAATTGGATTTTTTTTAGTGTACTACATGTTATTGAATGAGTTTGTTGTAGGTGTGATATGATCGTGGTATGTTTGGGCTTGATTCAATTTTTCATATTCATGTCTTAGTCATGGCTCCGTCATAGCTAAGTTGAGATATGTCTAGGAGAGCTAAAATGAACCTAAGTGAACTAGTCACTCACCTAAGGAAGATAAGCATGTAACATGACTTAGGCTTAGACTTAAAAGGTTAAGCTTAGGATTTTGTTTCCTTGTGCTTGAGCATGAATCGAAACACTTTTTAGATCCAAGTGACTCAAGAGTTTTTGGTTAAGCTTACATTGAATTGAGAGGCTTTGTAGCTATTGTTTATTCTTTCGTCTCGTAACCCAATAGGTGTGAGTTGGGAGATTTCATTAGAACTCATTTCCAAGTGCTCCAATAGAGTCTTAGGAAGGGAAGCCATTCACAATCTTCACATGTGTTTACAATTAAACTCATTTCGCATGAAATACATTAAAAGTCGAACACCAAAAGTCTAACTCCTAATTTTGGTTTACTTTGTGCTTCATGGATAGACCGAAACCTTTTAGAATCCCAAAATGCCTAGGATTTTTGTCCCATAACCAAGTGTGACCCGAGATGGCATGATTTCGACAATGAAAGGATTTTTTCTTATGATCCAAAAGACGTTTGAGCATGTAAACTGGACTAAAACTTATAACTTGGACATTGTTGGTACACATATTGAGTTGGCTAGTGGCAACATTTTAGCCGACCAAATATTTACATTGTTTTGTTTTGTTTTACCTCATGATTGCATCTAGTTAGTTAATCAACCATTCAATCAGACAAGCACTCATTGTAGTTACACCACCCATTGCATAATTAGGTTACCAAAGAACTTAGTTAGGTAAGATACATTTTCATATTTTCATTCATTAGTTTTTGGTCACATTGCATGTTTAGGTAATGTCATAGTCTAGGACCTAATCAATTTAAGCTTTGGAATTAGAGTGGTCAATCCTTGAGAGTTCGACACTCAATTTCAATATCTATACTATTACTTCACCTCGTGTACTTGTGGATAAGAGAAATTCACTTACTATTAGACTAATTAATACTCAAAAGGTTTGTGAGATCCCACATCGCCCGTGAGTGGGAAGGTGAAGTGCTTATATGTACATGCTCAAATCCCTATAGTGAGACAGGTTTTGGGGTAGGCCCAAAAGTAAAACCGTGCGGGCGAGGCCCAAATTGGACAATATCTTACTATGTGGATTGTGATGTGACAGAATGGTATCAAAGCATTAGGTTATAGGTTCTGTAAACTTCTGTAGTTGTGTTACTAAGGATATTTGAGAATGCATAACACTTCTGGAGGGATGCCCGATCGGCCGGCGGATCCCCATCAGTGCTCACGGTATTATGTATTTTCAAATGTTTGAGGTCTCATGACTGCATCCTTGGTGTTTTGTTGACTAATATGTTCTCATCCATAGGAATGCCTCCTCGCACGTGAAGCCTGAACTGATAGGGTTGGGGGTCGTGATGTGGACCAACAAGCGCCTGGTGGGTTCACGCGATATTTTCGTTTAGACGATCCTGTTTCGAAGGCAAGAAAAGTAGGAGTAACCTCATTTGCTAGTTCCACAGATTCTGGAACATGTGAGGCTTAGATAGTACATGTGGAGCGAGTGTGTGATCGTTTGCACTTTACCCTAAAGCAGAGAACTGAGGTAGCTGTTTTGGTGGGATAGTACTAAGAGAGTTGTGGTTGACACCCCATGGCCTATTTTTAGAATTTTTTTTTATGCACTGATATTTCAATCAAGCTACCCAACAACGCAAGTATGAAGAGTTTACAAACTTGAGGCAATGGGAGATGTCAGTTCTTGTGCATCGAGACAAGTTCACCCGACTGTCTCAATATGCACCTGATTTAGTTGCTTCTGATGAGGCAAAATGCATGAGGTTTTTAATGGGCCTGAATCTGAATATTAAGGGAACGTTGACAACCATGCCACAAAATGACTTTGATGAGTTTGTTAGCCTAGCTATTAGAGGTGAAGATGTTGAGAGAGAAAAAGGGAGGCAATTTCAAGTACGCTGCTTTGAAAAGGGTGAACCCAGTTAGGGTCCTTCAAATAAAATGAGTTCAGACACCTCAGGATCAGGATCCTCCACGACGGTTAGACCTTTTAGTTTTTCATTGGGTAGTCATCAGTAGGGTGGACGACAAGACTAGATGCGAACTCGAGGTCAAAGGCAACAATCTAGTGCTAACTCGAGTGGATCAAGTCACAGTGCTCATTAATATCACCCACCACTACCAAGAGATCCACCGTGATGTGAGAATAGCAATAAACATCACATCAGTCAATGTCGTCATGACACTACAGTTTGCTACCATTGTGGCGCGGAGAACCATTATATTAGATTTTCTCTGCAGAGGTACACTTCTGATCGGCCTATTGCTCAGAATGTCGATAGGAATCAAGGAGCTACTTTTGGTGTTTGAGCATCACAGAATGTCAGCCAGCAAAACCAACAGATTACAAGTCGGAGAGGGCAACCCACTACACAAGCTCAATTACACGCCATGACTTTTGGAAGGACAGATCATACCCCAAGAGTACTCCTGGTACGTGAAATTCTCCAATCTTATAGTTTCTCACTTACTAGTTTAGGGGGCCAACGCATTACCTTATGTCGATTACGTTAGTTTGTCAGCTGTTGAAACTGTTGTTCCTCTAGGGGCAGGGAGCAGGTATTTCATGCAAGGGATTAAAATTTTGAGGATAAATTTTTTTATTAGGGGGGTAGATTGTAACGACATAAACCAAAATATCATGCTTAGCATCTCGTAATTCGTGTTATCACGTATTAGTCTAATTAAAGGTCTATTAACGACTTTTATTTCCATCGTGATTTGGATTTAACTTCATTCATGAGAGTTGTAGAGAATTTTATTTTAAGATTGTGCAAATTTATGGTATATTTTTCGGATACCCAAGCTAATTTTTATGATTTTTTTAAGTTAGTCGAGTTGTAAATTAGAAAAGAATTTATTTTTTTTGGTTGATTTGATCTCAGCCGTTCTTTTTGTGAGCAGCTTAAGGATATATAAAAGGAATTTTTGGCCAAACCCAACCCAAAAATTTGCTCGGTCTTGACCTGGATATTTGGCGATGGCCCGACCCGACCTGCGTTTGATCCGCCGGAAAACTCAACCGTTGCCGGCGTTCTTGGTATGATTTTGAAGCCCTTAATCTACTCTTTTATTTTCTGGATGTGTTGTTGTGATTTGGTGTGCGAATCGATGAGGTGAACTCGTCGGAATTCGAGTGCGACGGACGACCGTGCTAAGACGAGTGTTTGTCGTTGGAGGTTGGGGGTTCTTGTAGCCCTCTCCCTCCTGCGTCATTTGACACTAGCCATGAGCTCCAAGGTGGCTCGAGAGCGGGGCTGTGATGCAGAGAAAGTTTTAAGATAATTCGGGTCGCCGCCTTTCGGGGCAAATTTCGGCCGATTTGGGCCGAGTTTGGGATAGGTTCTTTAGAGAAGTTGGTTGGGCTTGTTGTGAGGGGGGTTTGGAGTATGGATCGCCGCCAATTTTTGGCGTCCATCAGTGGTTGGATATGTTGCCTATGGCGACTATTTCGACATCTACGTCGTCGAATTGGACTCCGGCGAATAAGAAAAGGTTGTTTAGAATTATAAGAGGAAGTCAGACATGTAATTTAGGGGTCGTCGAAGCATGTCGCCGATGGTGGCGCGTGATAGTTGATAGTCGCAAATTTATACGTCTATTTGGTATTTAATTCATTCCCAATAGTTAGTTTATTGTTATTAATTGAGTGATTTAATTATGTTTATTGTTTTAATAGTTTTTGTGGAGAAATAAAGAAAAAGGAAACAAAAGGAGGATTCCTAGCTCAATACGGAAAGAGGGAAGGAGTTATGTGCAATTATAGAAGCCTATTCCAACATGGACCCTAGAAGAGCAATTGGAGTAAGTATATAAACCTATTTTAGGTTTTAGAAAAGAGGAGAATCAGATTTTAGAGAAGATTTTTGTGCATAAGGAGAGGAAGCCGCAAGAGAGAAAACAATCCAGTCTCGGTTCGACCGGTCGAAGAATATCTCGACCCGTCGAATTCTGGCCATTCAGAACTCTTCTTTATCTAGTTTGTTTGTTTCAACTCTATGATTTGTTTTGATTATTTATTTATGACTTTTAGTAGCTAAACTTATTGTTAAGGGGTTGCTTGAAGCCCCGTACATGAAGTCTCTCTAATTCATACACTTTAACCTAATTTTGCATTTTCTTTTAATGAGGTTTCTTTCTCTGAATGATCACCGTATGAATTCGTGTATGTTTGCTTTGGTGGCCAACTTAGTATGCATGCTAGGGTTCTAGTTTTATGAGATACGGGCGACTGAAGATAATTTCTTCCACCGGATTCTCTATAATGATACACTGATTTTACCATCAGGAGATTGAAGTCCATAGGTCTAGCAGGACACGCCTATAGTGTACATGTGAACCCTTGTAGATTCTCAAACCTTTTCTAGAGTTTAATGCTTTCTTCTTTGTAAACCTTGGGGTCCATGACTATGGGTTCAATAGAGGGATAGATGTAGGGGAGGCCGATGACAAACCTGCATAGGCATAAGGATTAGGTAATATGATATGGTTGTAACGATCAACTATTCCTGGGAACTTTCATTCATTGGATATGTGCATTAGGTTAAGTATGTGTTAGGAAGATGGAATGGCGGTGGTGGATTGCATTTCTCTTAACTCTTTAATCATATAGTTTAAATCCATTTGCATGCATAAGCATATTTACATTCAGCATTTATTTTCTACATTAGCTGTAGTTAGCCGATTTAGTTCGATACTCAAATCAACTCTGAATACCCTAAAATTTTGTGTGGTAGTCCGCCACTGTGTCTATATAGTTGTGTCCAAATTTAGTAGCATTTGAGTCAGTCTAGATTAGGTTCGTAGTGTCATTAGTGTACTATAGTCGAGTCCTTCAGTATTTCAGTTTTGTGTTAGGATTTAGTGTCACCAACTCCTTGTGTTCGACAACCCTTATACGTGACTATTACAGTGATATACCTTGGTTGAAATAAGGTATCTCTGAATAGGTGTTTACCCGGCCTATCAAATTTTGGTGCCGTTGCCGGGGAGTTGCTTAATTCTAAATTTTAATAGCGTCTTTAATTTTCAGTTTTGTTTTATTTTGTTATGTTTTCTTTTTCTTTTGAGTCTTACTACTTCTTCTGTGTGCAAGAACATTGCTTATGCATACTAGGCACATTAGAAGCACTGAGCCATTACTCATTGATCCAGAAATTGAACGCTCAGTCAAGCAAAACAGAAAGCAGCGGAGACAACAGTCTATGAGTGTGAGCAGTGGTGGTGAGCCATCTGAGCAAGAAAGACATTCAAGTTCAGAATCTGAATTTAAGGAAGAGCAAAACATTCCAACACCACTACCATCACCAAGAAGAATGGCAAACGTAGCCAAGTTGAGAGAGTCCTTTATATCGGCCACAGGTGCAGCAGATTCACCAATTGTACTACCAGAAAATTTGGGGGCTTATTCTATTCCTCCATAACTCATATCGAATCTGCCACACTTCAGAGGAACGCCTTCTGAAGACCCTCAGGATCATCTCAATGAGTTCACAGCTTTGCGCAGAATTCAAAAATCAACAAATGTAGAAGAAGACATTGTGAAGCTCATTTTGTTTTCATTCTCACTGAAGGAGCAAGCTAAGGCATGGTACAATTCTTTAACTTCTTTATCTATTGACACATGGGAGAAGATGTGCATTGAATTTATGAAGGAATTCTATTCAGCTTCCCGTACCAAGAATTTGAAGAAGCAAATTAGCACATTCAGGCAAAAAGATGGAGATGAACTACATAAAGCCTGGAGTCAGTTTAAGGGTCTTCTTCGACAATGCCCTCACCATAAGTTTGACATCAACACTCAAATGGAGTTCTTCTATGAATGACTTGATTCTTTCAACAGATCAAAGCTTGATTTAGCTTGTGGGGGAAATTGGTGGAATATGACTAGACTAGAAGCCAAAGAAGTTGTTGAGAATCAAGCAGAAAATTCAAGGCAATTTCCGTCAAGGGATAGATCCATGGGAGCAAGTAGAAGATCTCTTAATGCGGTCGCAATCGATGGAGCCATGGAAAAAAGATTAAGCTCTATGGAGAATGATATTGCTCTGATTGCTAGTAGTCTGAAAGTAACCAAACAGACAACAGTTGTTGCAGCTCAGGTTGTGTGCACTATATGTTCAGCTTCAGACCATCTAGCAGAAGATTGTCCAAAGTTCAGAGCAGATAAAGAGGTTGATGAAGAAGAAGAAGTAAACTACTTCCAGAAAATTCTACCTTGGAAGTCATGATGAAACAAATGATGTTTGACAACAAATAAATAATGTTTGACATCAAGAAGGAACATGAGGAAAATAGTGTCTTCCGCCAAGATATGAATGCTTTTCGCCAAGATATCAAAGGTACAACTCAGCGGCATGGGAAGGAAATCGATTTGCTAGAGAGAAAAATGAGCCAAATGCAGCAAACAATGGCTCAAGTCAAGGAAGGAAGTCTTCCCAGCAACACTCTTCCCAATCCCAACACAAAATATGAAGTTCATGCCATGACCCTGAAGAGTGGGAAGATGTTGGAAAAACTACCCAAGTCAACAAAGAAAAAGTGGGAGGAGCCCGTGCTTGAACAACTTATCCCTTACAAGCCGTTGGATAAGCCGTCAGAAGATTCTGCAGGAACCCCAATTCGAGCCGTCGAAAATGCACCTGAGACAAAAGAATGACAAATCAACAACCAAGACAGGTATCCTCTACTCCTTCTTCTCCTATTATTTCTAATGTACCTTTTCCTAGTAGGTTAAACTGTTAAAGAAGCAGGAGAAGGTTGACAAAGAGAAGGCAATCTTGGATGTGTTTACAAAGGTAGGAGTAAATATCCCCTTGTTGGATGTGATTAAGCAAATATCACAGTATGCTGAGTTCCTGAAAGTTTTGCGCACTACAAAGAGAAAATTCTATGGAACTGAAACGGTGGCTTTGGGCGAAAGAGTATCTGCTGTGCTTCAAAGAAAGCTTCCACCTAAGTTGGGTGATCCAAGACGATTTATGATCCCATGTACCATTGGTGATCACAGGTTTGCGGGTGTTTTACTTGATTTAGGTGTTTCCATTAATTTAATGGCATACACTGCTTATAACAGGTTGAAAATGGGAGAACTTATTCCCACAGGTGTCACCATTAAACTTGTTGATCGGTCTAACTGTTACCCTAGAGGTATTATTGAGGATGTTTTGGTGCAAATGGGTGATTTAGTATTTCCAGCAAATTTCTTTGTGCTGGAGATGGAGCATGAACCAATGCCCTCCGAGATACCACTGATTCTTGGGAGGCCATTTTTACGAACAGCACGTACTAAGATTGATTGTTATGAAGGTTCACTTAGCATAAAAATAGCGGGGGAGAAGATCCAATTCAACATTTTTCGAATCCCTCAAGCATCCAAATTGTGATGATTTGTATTCTTGTTGTTCTATTGATGTGTTTGAGAATTTTGTGCAGGAGTTTATCAATTATACATTGGATGAGGACCCATTAAGAAAGGTCATAGAAGTGGCCGGAAAAAAAGAAGCTCCAGGGCTGATTTTCGACCCGTCAAAAAAGAGGGACACGATGGGGCCGTAGCACGTCATCGACCGGTCGAGCCAAATTCTCGACCCGTCGAAAATGGATAGACGATGGATCGGTCAAAATTTTCCTTCAAAAAATTTTCGACCCGTCAAATTTGGACGGATTCTGGACAGCAGTCAAGCGTCGACCGGTCGAGATTTTCCTTCAGAAAATTTTCGACCCGTCGAATTTGACTCCATTTTTGAGATAGCTTCTGCCAAAGACCTGGAGATGGACGAAGAATACTATACAATGGAAGAGGCATTTGAATCAATGCCAAGTATGAGAGGTAAGCCTTCTAAACCGATCCCTCTTTCGGTTTCAACTGACATTCTTTCTCCATCTATTCAGGCAACGCCCGATTTAGAACTTAAACCTTTACCCAAACATTTGAAGTATGCTTTTCTTGGTGACGGTGAAACTTTGCCGGTCATAATTTCTTCAAAACTTTCACAAGTGTAAGAGGAGAAACTCTTGCTTGTTCATCGGGAAAATAAGTCCGCACTTGGCTGGACAGTTGCAGATATCAAGGAAATTTACCCTACTTTATGCACTCACAGGATCCATCTTGAGGAGGACGCTAAGCTAACTAGAGAAGCTCAACGTCGCCTAAATCCTCCCATGATGGATGTTGTCAAGAAAGAAGTGATCAAACTCCGCGATGCAGGTGTAATTTATGCTATTTTTGACAGCAAGTGGGTTAGTCCTGTGCAGGTAGTACCGAAACGTTCTGGAATAACGGTAGTGAAGAATGATGAAAACGTGTTGGTGCCTCAATGAGTGCAAACGGGATGGAGAGTGTGCATTGATTATCGCAAGCTCAATGCTACCACACGAAAAGATCACTTTCCATTCCCATTCATTGATCAGATGTTGGAAAGGTTGGCAGGACATGCATACTACTGTTTCTTGGATGGTTATTCAAGATACAACTAGATAGCCATACACAAGGATGATCAGGAGAAGACCACCTTCACCTGCCCCTACGGCACATTTGCTTATCAGAGGATGCCATTTGGCTTATGCAATGCGCCTTCCACGTTTCAAAGATGCATGCTGAGTATTTTTTTAGACATGGTTGAAAAGATCATTGAGGTATTTATGGATGACTTTTCAGTTTTTGGTGATTCTTTTGACATGTGTTTACATCACTTATCTATGGTCTTGGAATGTCGTGCGGAAACTAACCTGGTACTCAATTAGGAAAAATGTTACTTTATGGTGGAACAGGGTATAGTTTTAGGACATGTTATTTCTGCTAGGGGAATTGAGGTAGACAAGGCTAAAGTGGATATTGTGCGTACCTTACCACCTCCTTCTACTGTGAAGGAGATGAGATCTTTTCTTGGACATGCAGGATTTTATCGCAGGTTTATCAAGGATTTCTCCAAGATATCCAAACCATTATGTGCGTTGCTCCAGAAGGATGTGGCTTTCAAATTCACTGAGGAATGTCTACAAGCTTTTAATAAGCTCAATAAGTTGTTGACTACGGCTCCCATCATACAAGCACCTGATTGGAGTTTACCATTTGAGCTAATGTGTGATACTTCGGACTATGCTGTTGGCGCTGTTTTTGGCCAACGACCACAAAGACTTCCCCTTGTCATCTATTATGCCTCCCGAACTTTGAATGATGCACAGTTGAATTATTCAACTACTGAAAAAGAGCTCTTAGCAGTGGTTTTTTCTCTTGAAAAGTTTAGATCTTATTTACTAGGAACTAAAGTTATCATATTTTGTGACCATGCTGCTTTAAGATATTTGATGACTAAATAGGATGTCAATCTCAAGTTGATTCGATGGATGCTCTTACTTCAAGAGTTTGACATTGAGATCAAGGATAAGAAGGGTTATGATAATGTGGTGGCGGATCACTTGAGTAGTCTCACCCATGGTTCCAACGCCGAAGATGACAACCTTCCTCTCAGAGATAGTTTTTCGGATGAACAGCTCATTGTTATCCAAGATGTAGTGCCATGGTATGCCGACATTGTTAACTACAAGGTAAGTAAGTGCATTCCTCCTAATTTTAGCAGAGTTCAGAAAGAAAAACTGGTCAAGGAGGCCAGGTATTACATATGGGACGAGCCATACCTCTGGAAACATTGTACTGATGCCATCATCTGCAGGTACGTACCCGAGTCTGAATTTCAATCTATTATATCTTTTTGTCACTCACACGTAGGTGGTGGACACTTTGGTGGGAAGAAAACTGCTCTCAAAGTGCTTAAGAGTGGGTTTTATTGGCCAACTTTGTTTCATGACGCCCACGTCATGTACAAACCATGTGTGAGATGCCAAATGACAGGTAACATTGGCCCAAAAGACCAAATGCCTCAATACCATGTTCTTGTTTGTGAAATATTTGATGTGTGGGGTATTAATTTCATGGGACCATTCACTAACTCTCAAGGTTATTTATTTATTCTTCTAGCTGTGGATTATGTTTCTAAGTGGGTGGAAGCCAAAGCCACCCGCCCTAACGATGCTAAGGTTGTTCTTTGTTTTCTGAAAGATATTTTTGCTAGATTTGGAACATATAGATGCATTATCAGCGATGGATGATCTCATTTTTGCAATAGAACCTTTGAGGCTTTGCTCCGGAAGTACAGTGTAACACATAAGGTGGCCACACCTTATCATCCCCAAACAAGCGGGCAAGTGGAGGTGTCAAACCGGGAGATCAAGCAAATCCTTGAGAAAACGGTTGGGCCAACCCAGAAAGATTGGAGTCAACGCCTTGATGAAGCGTTGTGGGCTTACAGGACAGCTTATAAAACACCTATTGGAATGTCTCCTTATAGGTTGGTGTACGGGAAAGCTTGCCATCTTCCAGTGGAATTGGAACACAAGGCATATTGGGCTGTCAAGAAGTTCAATTTTGACATAGATGATGCGAGTTTGTATAGGAAGTTACAGCTGAACGAACTTGATGAGATTGTGCACAATGCCTATGAGTCCAGCAGGATTTACAAGGAAAAGACTAAAGCTTTTCATGACCGGAATATTAAGCGAAAAGAACTTGTTGTTGGTCAGAAAGTTTTACTCTTCAGTAGTCGTCTACGCTTGTTTCCAGGTAAGCTAAAAAGTAGATAGACTGGACCTTATGTTATCACTAATGTTTTTCCTCATGGACTATAGAGATTGTGAGTTCGAAAACAGGGAAGACATTTAAAGTGAATGGGCATCGACTCAAGCCCTTCTATGAGTCATTTGTGGAGCATGTCTTTGAGGACGCTAACCTTGGAGACGCATCGCCTTATGTGAAGTGATGAGAATTGCCGTCTAGTTGAAGACGTTAAACTTAGCGCTACTTGGGAGGCAACCCATGTTAATGGAGAAGCTGGCGACCAGATTTGCTTTCTTTCCCTTCTCCTTTACTTTATTTCTTCATATTTAGTGTGATTTGTGATGTGTTATGTGTCTTATTCCATGCTTGTTTGATGTATTGTATGTTTTAGTTTTGTTTTACGTTGAGAATAATGCAAATTTCAAGTGTGGGTGGGGTTTATATCATATCCTTAGCGTCTATGTATAAATTTTTCGTTTTTAGGTGTTATTTTGGTACTGTACAGTTTTCTGTCTTGTGAAATTTATTTTCCATATATAGAGGTCTTATAAAATTCTGAAATTTTGAGAGAATGTTTGCACATGTGTCTAGTTTATGCTCATAAAATTTCAGCTTATTCCGATGTGTGATTAATTCTATATAAATTATGAAAGTTGAGTTGCGCAGTAATGGGGACCTATTTCGACCCGTCGAGAAAATTCCTTAAGGAATTCTCGACCCGTCGAATTTTGGCAGATTTTGGATAGATGCATGTCATCGGCCCATTGAGAAATACCTCGACCCGTCGAATTCTGAGGGGGTCTTTTTCGACGACTAGTTCGTCGTGGAAGGGTCTTTTCGCCCAGTTTTGATATTTTTGAGTTTTTCTTTGTGTGTTTTAGTGTCTTATTTGAAAAACCAAATACAAAAGTGTCAAGAACAATACAAAAAGAGTCTTTTGATTTATTTTTTGAGTCTTAGGTGCTCTTAACATGTCCATGATGTGATTATTATCTCCCGTAATTGTAACTAAAAGATGTTCATGTTATTTAAGTTTCTTTGGTTAATCTTAATATATGTTGCATATGCGAATGTGTAGTGGATGTGGAAATGAGTTAACATGGTACAGATTTTTGGCATGCTTAAACTTTGTTGAGATTCATTTGACCTGTGAGCGATTGAGCCTAAATGTGATACACATGCTTTCTTTCTCAGGAATATGTCTTCCTCTCATCTTCTATACAACTCATCATCTTTGAGTATATAACTAGGAGCTAAAAAATGAATCCACTTATCTACCGGATCATTAGGATTCTGGAGCTAAGACATAATAGCCTGTCTCCAATCCATATCAATGTGATCGAGTGTAGCAACGTACCACTCATTTTTCTTCTTCTTGGGGAGCAAAGAAAGATGGCAGGGTCTTTCGTTCAACCGTTAATATACATTCACATACTGCATCATGCAAGCTCACCCTCGTTGCTAGTTGGGCCAACTCATTTTCTGTATAATTTCTCTCGCGAGGAACATTGCTCAACTCAACCTCGGTAAACAACTTGAGTAATTCACAGGCTCGCTTAGCATATGGTTCTAATACTGGTCCAACCTTATATTTGGTTTCAAGTTGTCGGATCACTAATTGAGAAACTCAGTAAACATGCACATCTGTGATCTCCATATCTAGTAAAAGTTCCAAGCCAATGATAAGTGCTTCGTACTCCTCTTGGTTATTTGTACACCGGAAATCCAACCTAAAAAAATAAGAAAATGTTTGGCTACGTGGAGAAACCAATGCTACTCCTGCCCCAGCCATAGTACTCGTGCTTGACCCATCAAAGTATAAACACCAAGGTGTTAGGTCAATACGAGTGAGTTCTAGTTCTGGCTCCTCGCGAACATCCTTCATTGGATGATGAGCCAGAAAATCAGCAACTGCTTGGCCTTTGATTGCTTTCTGGGGAACGTGTTACAAGGAAAACTATGACAAAGCCAAAATCCATTTCCCAATCTGTCCCCTGAGTATGGGTCTCGAAAGCATATATTTCACCAAATCAGTTTGTGTTATTACACACGTGGTGAAAGATAACATATAGTGCCTCAACTTGCAGCCGGAAAAATACAATGCCACGCAAATTTTTTCCATTGGCGAGTATCTCGTTGCACATTCGTTTAAGGTACGACTAAGATAGAAAATAGCACGTTCAGTGCCTGATGTGTCGTCTTGAGCTAATAGACTCCCAATAGAAAGATCAGTAGCTGAGATGTACAACTTGAGAGGAACCCCTGGCCCTTGTGGTACTAAGACTGGCAGGTTTGTTAAATATACTTTGATGGTTTTGAAAGCCACTTGATGGATACGCTCCCATACAAAGTCTTTCTGATTCTGAAGCTTGAGCAAAGTGGAAAATGGTCGTGTTTTTCCAGCAACATTGGCAATAAACCATCTTAAGAAATTAATTTTTTCCAATAAGCGATGTAACTCTTTCTTACTCATTGGTTGGACTGCATTAAGAACCGTTTCTTTCTTGTCATCCGGTATCTCAATCCCACGCTGATGAACCAATAATCTCAAGAAATCTTCTGCTTGAACTCCAAATACACATTTAGCTGAATTCATCTTCAATTGATGTTGCCTCATCCAGATAAACACTTGCCTCAAGTCTTCAATGTGATTAATTCTGCATTTCGTTTTAACTACCACATCATCGATATAGACTTCCATGGTTTTGCCAATAAGGTCATGGAAAATTAAGTTCATTGCTCGTTGGTAGGTTGCCCCTACATTCTTGAGTTCAAACGGCATGTCTATGTACTCAAATACTCTTGCAAATCCTGGGCACCGAAATGGAGTCTTGTGTCTGTCTGCTTCTGCCACTGAGATTTGGTGATAACCAGCCATCCCATCCATGAATGATAACATTTCATGACGAGCCACCGAGTTCACCAACAAATCCACTACTGGCATTGGGTATGCATCTTTTGGAGTTGCATTATTCAAGTCTCTGTAGTCAACGCAAACTCGCATTTTACCATTCTTTTTCTTGACCGGGACTATGTTGGATAACCACTCATTATATTTGGCTACTCATATGATCTCTGACTTGAGCATCTTCTCCACTTCTTCTTTGACTAGAATTGTTGTTTTTGTATTCATCTGACGCATCTCTTGTTTTACAAGCTTCTTTCCTTGATAGGTAAGCAATGACAGACCAATTATGGTGACAGTTCTGGCATGTCGTCGTATTTTTCTGCCAAACAATTAGCATACTTCTATGGTAATTCAATGAGCCTCAGTCGCTCTCCAGGCTCTAAGAAGGTACTAACGGCCACAGAGATTGGCTTTTCATCATTCCCAAGATTGATTTTTTTCAATGTGATCTTTGACTTTAGGAGGTATATCATCTAAGGCTGCTGGTGCTAAATTGATCTCTTCCTCCTTATACATTTCGTGTAATACATCCTCATCCACATTTTTCAATGTTGCAATCATTGGAACCTTCTCAAAGGCTTGACTTTCCATCAAAAAATTATGAAAGCGTTCGAACAAAGAGTAATAAGCATCGGCCTCTATACGTGATAGAGACCCAATCATTGAGACTGTTTGGATGGTAGCTCAATGGTGTAGGGTCTGCTGCTATCACGATCTGCTTGAATGATACCCCATTGAGCTAGTTCAGAGGCCGTGACACCAACTGGGTGGCCTTTGTTATCGATGTCACATACTTCCAGTGGCCTGAGGTCACTGTTATAATAACTGACTTCTAAAGAATTAGCAGACACGGAATATGAACGAGGATCGGCATCAACAATTTCTGCCTCACCAGACTCCATATTCTAAAGTAACATCTGCTGATGAAGGGACGAAAGTACACAATAGCTCATGTGGATCCAGTCACGCCCAAGAATTGCACTGTATGGAGCCGTGCACTCTGCTATAGGGGTCATCATTTGGTCCGTGGGCCTCGTGGGCCGGTGGAGGCCCGCAAGCCCGTGGGCTAAAAACCCGGCCCGGCCCGCAAAAAAGCCCGCAAAAGCCCGCCAAGGTGGTTGGTGGGCCGACCATGGTTTAGAGATCTAAAGCCCGGCCCGGCCCGCGGGCCCGGCCCGCCAAAAGCCCGTCAAGGCCCGTTAGGCCCGGCCCGTCAAAGCCCGCACACATATTGACATATATCATTAAATCATTTAATGAATTTTAATCATTATACAATTTATACCTAGTTAATGTTTACCTACACACATATTGACATATATATATATATATAAAATATAGTGACTAGTAGTCTAATAGACTAATACTATATAGATATATATTTTACATTTGTGTATATATATTAATATATTACATATACATGGATAGATTGAATATTTGAATTCCATATATAATTAAATTTGTGTATCTATTTTACTATTAAGTCATTATTTAAAGTTTAGCATAAGTTAGGGTTTAGGTTTAGGGTAAATTAGGGTTTAGGAGATTAAGATTTATGGTAAGTTAAGGTTTAGGAATTTGAGGTTTATGGTAAGTTAGGGTTCCGGTTCTAGGATTTTATTATAATTTTTTTAGGGTTTAGGGTTTGGGGTTTAGGTTTTAGGGTTTAGGGTTAAGGGTTTAGGTCCAAAATTTATAAAAATTAGAGACGGCCTACTTAGAATATTATGAACAACCAATCCGACAGTCAATTTTTTATATATATAAGATAGTAGTACGTATATCATTATACCTACACTTATATATATAATATAGTGACTAGTACTATATATATATTTTTTATATTTGTGTATGTCTATATTAATATATTACATATACATATATTGATCAAATATTGGAATTCCATATATAGTTATATTTGTGTATCTATTTTACTATTAAATCATTGTTTAGAGTTTAGGATAATTAAGTTAGGGTTTAGGTTTAAGGTAAGTTAGGGTTTAGGGGATTGAGATTTAGGGTAAGTTAAGATTTAGGAATTTTGAAGTTTAGAGTAAGTTAGATTTTAGGTTTTAGGAATTTTGAGGTTTAGAGTAAGTTAGGGTTTAGGGGTTAGGGGTTAGGGTTTAGGGGTTAGGGTTAGGGTTAGAGTAACACTAAAATACACTCATCTTATTTTCCTTATTTTCCTATGGGGGGAGTAGATAAATCAATTTTTTATGTCATTTTTTTTGATACTATGAGATAGATATGTATTCCATAAGAGTATGTGTCCAAAATTTGATGTTAAAAAATTATTTTCGGGAGGGGTAATTTCCGTTTTAGTTGTAAGAGTACTATGGTCACATTTGGCGAAATATATGGATCGATGTCTAAATCAAGTCCAAAATTTATAAAATTTTAAAGGCATGGTTATAATATTCTAACCAATCAATCTAACGGTCAATTTTATAAAATAATTAAACATGTCCGATTAAGTTTCACAAAAGTATTTCATTCCATATAACAAATGAACAAACGTAAGAACATTAATATACATATGGAGAATTCAAGCAATATAAGAATTAAATATGTTTTAATAATAAACGAGGACATGTAGAAAACTCCATCTTATAGTGATAAACATTGTACGTAAAATTTAGACTCGTCGGAGTACGTTTAAACCCCGGTGCATGGATGAAGGTTACGTTTATTTTGAAATGTCTTATTTTTTTAATAATTAAAGCCCGATAGGCCCGGCCCGCAAAAGCCCGCAAAGGCCCGGCCCGCAAAAGCCCGCAAAAGCCCGCAAAGCCCGCTTGAATGGGCCGGGCTCGGATCCTTATATAAAAGATAAAGCCCGGCCCGGCCCGGCCCGCATATATTAAAATGTTGTTGAGGCCCGGCCCGGCCCGGCCCGTGCCGGCTATACATGGGCCGGGCCGGGCCGGGCCGGGCTTTTTGCCGACCCCTACTCTGCTACAAAGAACGTGTATGTGTCAGTGGCCGGACCGATGTGTACCTGTAGAAAAACAATGCCCAAACTCTTAGAAATGCTACCCTAAAAATTTCTAACGTTAAGGGTGGTCTCTTGGATAGCAGACTTGGGAACGCCTAGTAAGGCCATTGCTTTAACTGTAATGATGTTAACCGCTGCCCCGGAATCTACTAAGAGTTTGTTGATTTGATTTCCTTGGATACCCCTGTCACATATAATGGCCGCATGCGCATGGCTATGTTCAAGGTAGGCTTTGCGAACATCATTTGTCCCTTGGTTGATGGTGGATCAATCTCTGACGGTTTGGCGAGCGCTATTTGTTCTGTTGATATTGGTCCATCTCCTAGCGCTACCAAATTATTAACGTCTTTGTTCGAGACTGACTCAACCTAGGCTGAAGATAAGACGAACACCATGTTTATATTAGTGTCCACTTCCTCTGTATGCCCTTGTATTTCTTATTCTTCACCTTCACCATAGTGCCAAAATGTTTAAGCTCAAAATATCTCTCGATGAGAGATTCTTTTGTAAACCGTCTCTTTTATCGACTTCGGATAGTTTGACCGCAGTTGTCGATTTATCCTGTATGTGCTTCGTGTTCTGGCGTGCCATCGTCTCTCAACGGAATGTAGAATGTAAAGCTGCATTACTTCTTGATAAGCGATTAAGATGAGAGTACCAACCTTGCCTGAATGGGTCTTTCTCGCTTAGTAACCTATGACTTGGGGTTTTTGTGTCTCTAGCAGAGCCCTAGAAATCGATACCTCACACTACCCTTTACGAGTGCAAAGCAGAGCAACTTCTTTGATGATGTGTTGAGAACAGTGCTTCCTCGGATATCCGAACTCTCACTTGATATGTGACAAGCCCTTCAACCTTCCAGTCGGGTTACTTCCTTAGATATCTGAACTCTCACTCGATATGTGGCAATCCCTTCAACCTTCCAGTCGCGTTGCTTCCTTTGATCGCGATACTCTCATTCGATTGGTGACAAGAACTTTGATCGTCTGGTTGCAAAGATAGAATCTCTTGACGAGATGTCTAGGTGTACTTGCGTATAGAAAATGTTTTGTATTTGATCGGGGACCCTTTCTCAAATTCTCTTACTCTCCTTATATAATGCTCAGTAGTCGTCTTTCAATTCTCTTGAACGTCCTCTGCTCTTTGAATCTCAATATAACTCCAACACTTTCCAGCACACGAGTCTTTTCTTTATATAGTTCTAATGTTATCACGACTACTTCAATGAAGGAACCCTAACTCTCACTCGATCACAACTCCTTCAATGTTATCACAACTCCTTGGATATCTAAACTCTCACTCGATATTTGACAAGCCCTTCAACCTTCCAGTCGCGTTGCTTCCTTTGATCGTGATACTCTCACTCGATTGGTGACAAGCACTTTGATCGTCTGGTTACAAAGATAGAATCTCTTGACGAGATGTCTAGGTGTACTTGTGTATAGCAAATGTTTTGTATTTGATCGGGAACCCTTTCTCAAATGCTCTTACTCTCCTTATATAATGCTCAGTAGTCGTCTTTCAATTCTCTTGAACGCCATCTGCTCTTTGAATCTCAATATAACTCCAACACCTTCCAGCACACGGGTCTTTTCTTTATATAGTTCTAATGTTATCTGATAGTTGCATATTTATGCATCTATTTGGTATTTAATGTGTTCCCTATATTTAGTTTATTGTTATTAATTGAGTGAATTAATTATGTTTATTTGTTTTTAGGTGTTTTGGAGATTAATGGAGAAAAGGAGATTAAATAATATGTTTTGGAAGTTTCTTGGCGAGGAACTGTCTGGCGAAGCTCGATGGATTTAATGACTGCAATCATATATGCCTTGGCGAGGTGATTACGTACGTTTGTCCTATGCCAGCGAAGTTGGTGAGAGAAATTAAATAGAAAGCAAAGAGGAAGTTCGATGGCATATGGAATAATGGGTTTAGCAAGGAGATGGGTTGCATGTGGAAATTTATATTATATTTGCAACTTGGACTTGGACTTGGAGAAGGAATCATGCACGTGGTCCATATCAACTAGGTTAATTAATCTAGCTTCAAGACATATATATAGCAAGTGGGGGGGCTGAAGTTACGTACGCTGGAGAATAGAGAACAAAAGACGTACGGCTGGAGAGACAAAGCTGAGGATTCATCGAGCACGATCTCGACGTCGTCAAGAGTTCTTCCTTCTCCATCTTTTATTTATCTTTCATGAATTCTTTGATTTTATTATTTATGACTATGAGTAGCTAATTTTCCTTTGTTAAGGGGCTGCTTGAAGCCCCGTACATGAAGCCTTTTTAATACATACATTTTAATCTAGTTATGCATATTCTATGAATGAGGTTACTTTCTCTGAATGATCACCGTATGAATTCTTGTATGTTTGCTTTGGTGCGCAACTTAGTATGCATGCTAGGGTTCTAGTTTCATGAGATACGGGCGACTGAAGATAATTTCTTCCACCGGATTCTCTATAGTGATACACCGATTTTACCGTCGGGAGATTGAAATCCATAGGTCTAGCGAGACATGCCCATAGTGTACTTGTGAACCCTTGTAGCTTCTCAAACCTTTTCTTGAACTTAATGCTTTCTTCTTTGTAAACCTTGGGGTCTATGACTATGGGTTCAATAGAGGGATAGATGTAGGGGAGGTCCATGACAAACCTGCATAGGCATAAGGATTAGGTAATAGGATGTGGTTGTAACGATCAACTCTTCCTGGGAACTTTCATTCATTGGATATGTGCATTAGATTAAGTATGTGTTAGAAAGATGGAATGACGGTGGTGGATTGCATTCCTCTTAACTCTTTAATCATATAGTTTAAACCCATTTGCATTCATTAGCATATTTACTTTCAGCATTTATTTTCTGCATTAGCTGTAACTTCGCCGATTTATTTCGGTAACCAAATCAACTCCGAATACCCTCAAATTTTGTGTGGTAGTCCGCCACTGTGTCTAGTTTATTGTGTCAAAATATAGCTGCATTTGAGTCTGTATAGCTTAGGTTCGATAGCCATTAGTGTTCTGTAGTCGAGTCTGTCAGCATAGTAGTGTGTTAGAATTTAGTTTCACCAATTCCTCGAGTTCGATAACCCCTATTTATCTTACTACATTGATATATCCAGGTTGTGAATAGGGTATCTTTGAGAGGTGTTAAGCCGCCTTGTCATTATCACAACTCCTTCAATGAAGGAACCCTAACTGAAATAGAAAAGGTATGATAAACATTAAACCGCATGAATCAGCTATCCTACTTCCACAGTCCTAAGTTGATCTGGAAACGGACTCTATAATTCCACTTGACCGCTCGACAAGCTTCACTTCTACTTGGGCCCCTCGCCAAGACATCGGCTCACTCTGGGCCACTCGCCAGAACTTCAACCTTTCAACCCCAATATGAAATATTTATTTCAGGCCCAAACACATCCAGCCTGATATCACTGCACCAGGAGTGAGTATCATAGCAGCCTACACTGAAGCAGAAGAGCCAACAAATCAAGTGTTTGACAGCCGGAAAACTCCATTCAACTCAGAATCAGGCACATCGATGTCATGTCCCCACATTTTCGGGCTTGCTGAAAACCTTATATCCTCAATGGAGTACAGCAGCTATTAGATTTGCAATCATGACCACTGGTGAGAATATTTATCCTCATTTCATTTTAATTCATTTTACTTGAAGCTTAAGTTCATAAAAATTTCTAGTATGTGTTAACCCACATTACCAGAACATTCACTATATAGTCGACGACCAAAAATTGTTAGCATGTTCACTATTTTCGTCAGCTATAACGTCGTCAGTAAAACTATAGTCGACGACATTTTTCACGTTGTCGGCTATAGTTGGACTATAACCGACAAAAAAGTCGTCGGTCATACCTTCCCCTCCGGCTAAAAATTTTGAACAGAGAAACTATAGCCGACGACATTATATATGAATGTCGCCGGCTATAGTCCCAAATCTGAAGAAAAAAAAACTGTAAATCTGGATTTCTATTCCCAGAAATCCAGATCTGCAATTCCTAGTTCACCAAACCGGTTATATAATCACTTCACCATCCATAATCACTTCAACAAATTAACCATGCATAATTTCACCAAATTAAATAAAATTACAAATTTTATTTCAAAAATTCAAATTAAATCTACCTATTTTTAGTGGAGAGGGCGAGGCGACAGAGAGGGGTTTTTTTACGGAGAGGGCGAGGGGGTCGCGACGGAGGGAGAGGCGGCGGCGGCGGAGAGGGCGAGGCGAAGGTATGAGAGAGAGAGAGAGAGAGAGAGAGAGAGAGAGAGAGAGAGAGAGAGAGAGAGAGAGAGAGAGAGAGAGAGAGAGAAATTAAGGTTTTTGAGAGAGGGGAGCGATGGTCTGGGAATATAAACCCGATAACTATAGCTTACGACGTATAATGTCGTCGGCTATAGTATAGCCGACGATTTTTACTCATTATGTCGTCGGCTATAATATCGCCGACGAGATTATACGTCGTCGGCTATAGTGCCGACTATAGCCGATGATTTTTCCAAAAAAAACCGACGACTTTTTCTTCTGTTGTGAGTCTAAGAACTATAACCAACGACAGAATTAATCGTCGGCTATAATGCACTATAGCCGACGAAAATAAGTGTCGTCGGCATGTTTTTAAAAAAAATCATCGGCTATAGTGAATGTTTTGGTAGTGACAAGACATACATCAACTTGTAAATTATTTATCATAGTTGTCATATTGAACATTTTTTCTTGCACTTTCATACTAGTTACAGTACTTCAACCGACGATTTTTTTACAACTTTGAGGATAATTTTATATATAAAAAAATGTAACCTTATAACTAGTCATTCCAATATTTCTATTTCTTTTCTTTTCTTTTTGTAACATATACAAAAGATAACGCCAGGGAAAAGGTGCTCAATGCTTCGTACTCTGAGGCAACAGCATTTAGCTATGGCTCGGGACATGTTGAACCGAACGGTGCAATTAATCCAGGGGCTGGTTTACGACTTGGACACTAACGACTACTTAAACGTGCCATGCGCATTGGGGTACAATGCAACACAAATTGAGAAGTTCTCACAAGAGCCCTACAAATGCTCCACCCCTGCTATTAGTCTCACCAACCTGAACTAACCTTCAATCACTGTCTCTAAACTATCTGGCTCCGTTGTGGTCAAGAGAACACTGAAAAATGTAGGAGATGCCGGAACTTATAGTGCCTGCATCGTAAACCCAAATCGCATAATGATTTCTGTTAACCCAAACAGCTTGGAGTTCAAGCAGGCTGGTGAGAAGAAGAGCTTTGAGCTAACCATGGAGGCCAAACAAACATCTAAAGACTGTATTCGGAGAGCTGATGTGGTCAGATGGAACGGAACTATGTAAGGAGTCCCATTGTGGTAAAGACAGCCTAGCTACCTAGAGGAGTTCCATTAGTTCAAGAAGATGATGTCGATCCGTAGCTAGTAATGAAGATGTGTTGATCTGAAATGAAAGTTTATCGAGATTATCCGGTGCATGATTTACTGCAATAGTTTCGTTAGGGATTTCACTGATCGAGCACGAGCTTATTGTGAGGAAGTTTGAAGATTCTAACGTAGGCATATTCATTTCATCCAAGATTTGCACCTCCTGGCGCGCGTGAGAGAGTGTCTCTACTCACTTACTCAAGGTATACTAGCGTGCAATCATATATAAAGACTTCCACATTTCTAATTTCTCCCATATGGGATCACATTCCTTCCTTCTGTTTCAAATAGTCATCTTTGGGTGACAATTTCTCATTCACCTCTTAACCAATTTAAACAAATGAATACATAATCTTTATGCACTCTTGTAGGAGAACACAAATTTATGCTTTCATCACATCAAAATTAAGTGCAACACACTCAATTATTTTGTTTAAATTGTCATATTAAAATGGTGGAAACTACCATTTTTCAACAGTTTATTGCAGGATTAATTAGGGCAGGCTTTACAAAGATTTATGTCATAACGTAGAAAGAAAGGTTCTTTAAGCTACCTTCCACCAAAGAATATTGATCGAGAAGAGCTACTTTGGGATCAAATGGGATTATGCTCCAGGTAAAGTGGCAACCCTCTTTTGAATTCTACGTAAGGATAAGCTATAGGTTGCTCGTCATCCACAGTCCTCCACCTACGTACACAGAAGTCAATATATATTCCATAATCTACATATAAGTATAGTTAATTCACCTTCAACATGACGTCGGAGTAAGTGAATATTTATTTACCCAAAATTTTGTACAAGGTGGTGGAGGAAAAATGCAACTTCAAGCCTTCCTAGATCAGACCCTGGACAACATCTAGAGCCTCCACCAAATGGAGTAAATCTCTTGCACATTTGGTCTTCAGTCTAATATTTGGGGCACATTAAAAAAATGTTACTTATTTCAAAAAAAATGTTACTAATTAAACAAAATTAATTAATTATACTTTGTTATTCATAATTAAGTAACAAGCAAGCTACTAGGTCAATGTAACACTAGGTTTATTCAAAGGGCAAGAGATTTATAGACTAAATCATTCATCAGTGTACGTATTAAATACGGAATCGGTAATATACCGACCCATCTATCATAGAAGTAGGATGAACATTCTACATGCATCAAAAAATACTCTCTTTTTTTCTTAGTGTAAGTATGAACATTTTAAAGGAATTCCTTGGGTGTAAAATTGATAAGCAACTCCGCACAAAAATGTAGTTAAACAACAATTGTGCGGAGTTGGTCTATCACACATCTGGCTAATCTACCACGTACTAGTAAGTTGAAACAGAAATTTTGGAGTGTAATTTGATGAATGTGATACCTCCCATCTCCAAGGATGAAACTGAAGAGCATTTGCGTGAAGAGATGGGTCCAAATGAGAAGCACTCATGACGGGTAGAACTTTCCAGCCTGCTGGAATGATATAATCTGCAGAAGATACCGATACATATACAAAAGAGGTGAGTATCGGCCACTTAATATGTTTTCTTCTTTTTCTTTTAAACAGATCGTCATCAAATACCGCAAAGTACAGAAAGGTGTGTATATGTGCATGCTCGCATTCAGTACTATATCAAAGGCTTAAACTTTAACCCTACTACTTTATATAGATACATCGTTTTTTTGCCCTGAATTTTCTTTTTCAATATATACAAATCTACAATACCTTTAAATTTCACATCTTTTAGAGCCTTTCGGTGCACAAATTTGACAATGTTTCCACATCTCATCGCTTCGTTTATGACCTGAAAAATAAGCTCGAGTTTTAAACTTGAGAATTTATAAGAAGATAAAACGTACAAAATGCACATGCAACTACGTAAGAATGTGTCAACCAGTCGAGGTATACATATAGTAGAAATTCTTCAATAAAAATGAATTACTTTCTTACATTTTGAGTAAATTCCATTTTGTTGTAGTCGTCCCAGTTCAGATACTCATCTTTCTTCTTCCCCCTTCTAATGTTCTGATGCTCTACCTTTATAATGAAACAACAACAAATTATAAACCATTCAAATTATCAAATACCCGTTTCTTAATTTCGTGGCTAAAAATGCAGAAAAGATGAGAAAATTGAGTATAATTTTGGGCTAACAGCTGGGGTTACCTTTAATTGTTGTAATGCAGATGGTGACTGAGCTAGAAAGAAAACAGCCATGGCCATTAGGAGAGAAGTAGTCTCATAGCCACCCAATAGAGAATCCAAGACGAAACTCACTTTTTCATCCTCAGATAAGGTATCAACGCCCAGAAGTATCTCAAGGAAATCACCTTTACTACTACTACTACTAGTACCGAACCCATCTGCTTCATCATTTCTTCTTCTTCTTCTCTCCTCTATGATTGCTTTCACAGTCGAAGATATCCTAATTCTAGCCTGTAAAGACACAACATACATGCACTTACAATGGTCACACTCGCATACCTTAGCTTTAACCCACTTTTTCGCAACAAATAAAAGAGAACAACTTTAATTATTAGGTTTGTTATAAACTAGCCAGCATATGTTTTACTCTATCTTATCGATTTTGAGTAGGGATTGCAAAATAACCGAATTCGCGGATATCCGTCCGACTCGAATCCATCCAAATATGATTTTTAAGGTAAATAAAAGGTATCGAGTATTTACCAATCCGAGTTCGACCCAAGAGTTCGAATCGAGTACCATACCCGTATATTTTTTTAAATGAAATTTGTTATATTTTATAATTTATATCTAATTTTTTATATATTTTAAATAGAATAGTATATATATATAATCTTTTTATATATTTTTTTATTTCTTTTTTATTCGGATAAACGGGGTCGAGTCCGGGTATTATATATCCGACGGATTCGGGTCGAGTGAAAACTCGAACTAAAAATTTTCGGATTCGGGTGGACGGGTTAATTTCAGGTTCGGTTATCCAAAACTCGACTCTGACCCCACCGTTGCCATCCCTAATTTTGAGTACCTTCACGGCTCTTGCGTATGGAGTTCCAGGAATGTAAAGAGGTAGAGAGATGAGCCCTTTCATGAAAGTCAGAAAGTCTTCAAGTATATGTGTGGTATGCGGCTCATCTGGGCTCAAACCTAGCACTTGCTTCACTATTACATAGAAGGTGAACTGCATGCATGTAAATTAAACCAAAATGAACAGAGTGTAGAAAGAAAAACAGTTCTTACTATAGAGGAAACATGAAAAAGTTCGAACCTTTCTGGCTTCTTTACAGAAGAGGACTTGCGGTTTATCTTTCCACGAGCGAAGAACACGAATTGCAGTGTTCTCGATGTCGTGGAGAAACTCAGGCTTGGATTTGGTAATGGTGACCAGAGAGACCGCCACACTTCTGAGCCTTTTGTGTGTGTCGCCGACGGCCACTAGCATTGAGGACTTGCCGAGAATGCCATGGATGGGTTTCGGGTAGCTACATTCGAACAACTTGCCTTCGTTTTGGAGTATGAAGTAGTTGAGCTCTTCGTCACATGACACAATCGTTGGACACAAGAACAAATGGGACTTGAACACTTTCCCATACCTGAAAAAGCAAAGCCCTCCACATTTTAATTCATTAACGAATCATAAGAGTAACAGATACATGAGCTAGCCGTTTGTGTTTACCTAGAGCAATGGTGTTGAAGGAAATCTCCGATTGAGTTAGAAGGATGAGGTTTCAAGAAGGCAAGAGTTTCACCCAAAACAGGCCAGCCGAAAGAGCCTTTAGGTGTTGTAGGACCGACGAGCCTCAAGAACAAGGTTGAGTACTGGTTCAGAACGAGACGACCCAACAGAGAGATGAAGTACATGCCAACCAGAACAAGCAGCCAAAAAGAACTAGTTCCGGCGGCCATGGACAAACTCATACGGCTAAGCTCGGGCAATTGGAATGGAACCAACGATCGATGGTGGGGGCCGGGTGTGATGCTCTCTCTGTGTAGTGTGTAGGAAAAGAGAGAGAAGCTGAGTTAGGGTATTTATACCGGCAGGTTACCCTACTGTTGAGACAAAGCAGGATAGAAAAGCAGGAGTACGTATTTGTTCAAGTTACCATATATTATTACTGTCGGTGAATCTACTTTGTCAGAAGGTCATGCAAATGAAAGTGAGCCTATATGTTCTGCAAGCCTACTTGGCCTAGGATCTTGACCACTGTTATGGTGTAACAGAGTTGCAGAGAAGGGGGAAAAAAGTTTTACTAATATATGTGATGCCTTTTCTGCTGGTGTGATCGATCTACATATTTCTTGTTAACTGTATAACAGCATCTGGTTTATTGGGGGTGTTTTGGTCTTTTCATATCTATTTTTAAAAGTTTAGTTTTTTACTTGTATTTTTTATTTTTTTACTTATACAGTTTTATTTTTTTACTATAACTTTTTATCATTTTTTAGAGGTTTTTTTTTTACTTTTTTACTTTTACAGTTTAATTTTTTACTATAATTTTTTATCAATTTTTTTACAGTTTTATATTTTACTTTTTTGCTTTTATAATTCAATTTTTTACTTTCATTTTTTACCAAATTTCTTTACAATTTTGTATTTTACATTTTAACTTTATTTTTTAACAGTTCTAATTGTTATTTTTATTTTTTAATATTCAAACATCAATTTCACAATATTATTTTTAACAGTATAATTTTTATTTTTTACTTAAATTTTACAATAAAAAAAATTATACAAATTTTGCATAAATTCTCCGCATTAATTTTTTTGTTTTAACAAGTTTCATCTTTAACAAAATTTTCTACTTAAATTCTAATTTTATTTATGCATCATTTTAGACTATTTTTAACGTAAATTTTCTACCTAAATTCTAATCTCATTTATGCATCATTTCTAACTCTTTTTAACATATATTAACAATATTGCGCCTTTGACGTGGACTACCTCTAATAATAACAAGAGCAATAAGAACTGTATTACATTAGCTTTATGCTATAACACATATAATTAGTATTAAGCTGAAAGCGGATGATGATATGGGTTCCAAGTAATCGTGCGACAACTAGGCTTATACCTAAAATAAATAAATAATGAAGTTAAAGTTAAGGTACGTGTCTCAAACTCGAAAACAGATTTGATTAGTTTCTTTTTCTGAGGACAGAAGATTTCATTCGTATATATGAAGTTTTGAGCCCTAATTAACCAAAGTATGATGATACTACTCTTCGATCTCATTCGCCAATTTATTCTTTTTAAATCTCTTTCACCCTTTTCATATTGTACTAATGCACTTTATATTACTCAATGACATTGTATGTTTTCATTGTCTTAGCTGTGTGATGCCTCTATACACGACACTTCATAGATGTGTGATTTCACCCACTAACAAGGTTTAACCACCCGTGTTAAAGGTTGTTGACACACTTAATCGATTGTATGTAAGTATATATAAAGGAGAATTGTCTAAATAGTCACTTAACTATGTCGAGATAGACATATTAATAACTCCGTGTATCAAAATAATCACTCCGTCATCTAGACATTAAATAAAGTCACGTGACGTACATGTGCCACAATTTTCAAAGAGTTTTTGGTCATCCCCCCCCCCCTCCTCTATCTCTCTCTCTCATCTGACACTGGCTCAAGAACACTACTTCCTCCAAGAACGTCATCGTCGCTCGCCTCACCCAGATTGCACAACCCCCACAAAATCCTAATTCTCAATTCTGAAAACGACGACAACACAGATCAGACGGTTCGACTTGCTAGAGTGGCTTTGCAAGTTTCAATTTGTTTTCACGAGTTCGTCAATCTCGATCAGGTTGAGACTCGACCCGCTTTACAAAATCTCCTCCATCTGAGGGAACAACTTGTGCTCCTTCACCCCTAAATAGATCCAAGTTTTGAAACGCCGCGAAATCGCACAACGGAAAATGGATGTGGACGTCGATCCGACCCGATCGCAAGAAATTTTAGGGGTCGATGTGGTCTTTCGAGCTCATCATGAACACCATCACTCTCTCCTCAGCGCAACACGAGTTGAGCAGCCCATCCTCAAGAAGAGCACTTTCGGCACCAATTTCGATTCAAGAACCAGCCAAGATCCTCGATCACAATCACCGACTTGGCCATGGTATTTAAAAATAATGTGTTGACCAGAGTCGCTTGATCTCAGACGTCGTGCCACTCGTCTCACCTCTCCTCGAAGCTTCCCTCACTGTCGGGGTTCACAATGGAGACTTTGTTGACTCGGATCCGAATCGACCCACACAACCCCGACGAGACCTTCAAGCACTGGGCGGAGTATGGAATTATCTCTAGTAACTTTTACAGTCTGCGACTGGGTAATTCAGATGTTGAGAGTGACTAACTCAGATGTCATGAGTGGCTAACTCAAGTCACATCTAAGTAGTGCAAGCGCGATGTAAATACTAAACGAAGTTTTCTGGTTTTTTCTCTCGTCAAATGTGGATGAAGATACAAAAAATATCCCTGAAAATAAACAAAATATTCTTTTTTTAACGTTCGTTAGAGAATAAGTGACGAAATTAATAGTTAAAAATTAAGTTGAGAGAATCAAAAATGTATGTTAAACAATAATTATTAAAATATATCTTGACGTAATTTAATTAATCATCATTTAGACAATTTTCCCGTATATAATCATCGATCCTTAATCAATTTTATTATGGGTGCTTTTACTTTGTTTCTTTTTGCTAACCCAACGCATTGGAAGTAGCCGCTAGATTGAGCAACACATGCATGCACATGGACACCCTATAATATGTGTAAGAGCTTTATCCTTAAAATTATATTGTAATGGAAGAACGAAAAAAAAACCTATTACAGATTTTTATTTGATGCTGACACAGGAAAGAAAGTTCAACAAATTGATTAACGAATTTTAATTAACGAGTAATAATTAACATGTTGTAGCTAGTCAACATGATTGATCTATATCTTTTGCCTAATTATAACTTAATTTAGGGGTGGGATGTTTTACCGAAAAATTGAACCGAAATAAATTCGAACCGAATGATTTTTTATGGTACGATACCGAATAAAATCAAACCGTTCCGAAATGATATATGTGACAAAATTGTGCTTATTTCTTTACACAAATGAATATATATTCACCAATTTTGAATCTTTTTAGGACATATATGTAGAAAATTCTTACAAAAATACTTTTATTCTCTCACATTTCTTCTATCTCGATCTCTATGATATTGCATTGCCTTTTTCAAATAATAATTAACTTAAACAATTGTTTAGACCCAAAAAATTTTATCGAAAAACCGATCCGAAACCGAAATATACTAATCCGAAATCCGTTGGGACTGAAACTCGTGGGACGGATTTGCCAAAAAATTGAACCGAATAAGATCCAAACCGAATATTTTATTACGGTACGGTACGGATTCCGACCCAATACCGAACTGATCCGAACCGATCCCACCCCTAACTTAATTATTCTTATGCATGCCCTTTAGATCTGTTTGTTCGTATGAAAAAATTCTAGCATGTTTTAATACATTACATATATCAACTTATAAATTGGTTCTCAAAGTTGTAAAATGATTATCTCAATTTGTAATTTTGTCCTAAAAATTGTAAAATATTTTTTAAAGAGTAATTACTACTATTAAACAAAAATTATAAGAAAAATATTTATTTTACAACTTCGATAACTAATTTAAAAATTAATACATGACATGTATTTAATTCAGATAATTATACGAGATATAAGATAGTTGGTTCAACATTTTTTTCCTAAGAATATATAGCGTGTAAACATATTTGTCAGTTTGATTTAATAGATGCATAAGAAGTATTTTATTTTAGTTAATTTGTTATTTGCCTTTGTAATTAAAAAGAAATATATAAACTCTTTATACTTTCATATATAAATTCAATTAGAATATCATACCTAATGAACTGTATGTAAATTATTAGGACATCTATAATATGTGGGACACTTGTCATAATTTTAACTGTGTTAAGTTTAAATGAATAATGTACGAGAGATCAACTACTCCATGCACATTTGTATTTCGTATATTATAAATTATTCTTTAAATTGTAGTGTTTGTACAGTTATATTTATTGTTTTTTCAATTTATATCATATCGGTTCTTCATATATAATGTATCAACTTCACATGAATCTATGCTAAAAATAATGTCTGTATGTTTCCGCTTCTTCAAATAAAAATTGGTCTCGTATATATCAGTCTCTTTTATTCATTTATCTTTTACCAGGTGTTCCATCAGATTAAACTCTGCATAAATAGAATATATTACAAGAATGATAACAATAACACATGAGTTATCCAACTCGTGATTCTCGAGATTATGGCAAGTTTGCAACACGTAGCCATATAGTGATATACAAACTGATCTCAGCAGCATCGATCCTTTGGAGAATCCAAATGGAAACCATGCAAATGTTCTACAAAATAAACTCTGTAAATCGGAAAAAGCAATAACCAAAGGAAGGAGTTCTTATCGAAATATTACGTGCTCTATAGATTCTGATGAGTCAAAGCACAGTTTGCAATATATGCTTCTCGGTTTCTTCCTTCACTTGTATACTAGCTTAGGGACCAACTTTTAATTTTCTCGAGGGCACCAGTTCACATAATCCCCAAAAAACTTGTGTTTGACTGAAATGGCGTACTGCAGTTTCCTTCAGTGTGGTACTTTCTTGCTGCCTACAATCCAAACACAAGTATATAAAACAAGAGATTTGAATGCGGGAGTTGATGTGGTTAACTTCAATTTTTAATTGTATCAACAAAAGAAAACTTCAATTTTTAATACATCCATTGGCTCTATGCAATTTCATATCGTTCATATCTCTCCACAAGACTCCAGATTGCACGAGGCTTTGTCAGTTCAAAGCACATATATAATTGCCATGCGGTTGGTTTATCCTGCTTGTCCTTGTTGTGAAACGGTTGCAATAGTCTTGAGTTTTGACTCTATTCTTGTCCCATGTATAGCTCGAATGCTCGATCCTCCTAGCTCCTGTTCGTCTCGGCCTCAATTTACTTGGACAAATTAACAGTACTAATCGATCAGACCTACATCAATATCATGTCATGTGCAAATCTAAGCTTAGCATTTTCCTTTTGGAAGGCTTGTGGAGATGGAATCCATCACTACATACATATATTGTTTCTCACATTATATTGCATATAAGAGAATATTATGATGAATTAACATATGTCACGTAAGAATTTATAAATTGATTTTTAAAATTATAAAATAAATATTTTCTTTTATAATTGTAAAGAGATGAAATCGACACAATTTTTTCAATCTACGCCATCTTTCAAAATACACACAAAAATTAGTAAAGAGGTGTGGTTTATAAAAACAAGGGTGTCAATTTTACTCCCTTAATTTTAGTTTAATAATAATAATTACTCAATTAAATATTTTTTATAATTTTTAAGACAAAATTATAAATTAAAATAATTATATTATAATTTTAATGATAAATTTATAAATTAATACATATCATGTATTAAAATATACTAAAATTTTTCATATAAATAATATAATGGAACATTATACGAAAGATTGTTAATTAGTATAAGATAATTATTCATGCATGTGTATGACCTTTATTGATTTCCTTTATCTATATGCGGGAGATTGTGAGTAAATTTTGGCCTCTTGGATCCCCAAGAGACATTTGGTGCAACATATCATTTTTTAAAACAATACCATTATTTTTCTTTTTTGTTCGACATATTCGATTCTCTAACAAAAATATATGTTTATGTTAATTCAATAAATAAATAAAAGAGCATACGTGTTACAAAATAGTCAGCATTATGCACCTAAAAATTGTCATTACCAAGTTTTTAATTTGTGAAATATGGACGGATCATAAATTTTATCAGTATTTTCAGTTCTTTTTTAGAACGAATGCGCTTCAATCATATATATTATTCGAGAAATTAATTTTGTGGTCAGTTTAATTAATAAATATTTGTCATTCGGTTACCTCCATTGTATGGTGTTCCAGTCTTTTTCGCTCCTCATACTACTCATCAGCTTGACTCAACAGATACTACTCATACTAGTACTTAGTTGTGATTGATGTATTTTGTATTTTTTGTTTTTGCCATGAAAACAAAAATATCCTCCGCGTCGATTGATCAGAGAACACAAACACGAGGATATCTACTACCAAATTTTTAACTACGCATAAAAAGAAAAGAAAAAAAAATTAAAACCCTAATAAAATTATCATTTTTAGCATACAAATAGTACAAAAAAGAGATACGTATAAAATATAATCTGAAATTGTATTTTGTTCATTAATAGATGACTTTAAATAGGCATTACAATCTGCTACAATCAATATCCCTATAAATCAGAGATTAAAAGAATATTTACTTCTATTCTAATTAAAACAAGACATACACCAGGATACCAAGAATATTATTTCCTTGAACGCTCCATCTTATGTCGCGATCATAATGAATGATGCATAACCTATGTCCTCACTAAAAACCTTATCAAATAAACAAAAAATTTCTTGGATAAAAATAAAAGTTTGGTCTAAGGAAAAAAAAAAGTACAACGCATTAACTACATAAGCGACAACACGTGATGTAGACTTCTTCTAATGTCTACAAAATGAGCTTCCCCTGATCAATAACTCAATCTTGGAGTTCAAACAATTTTCGCATTCCAACGCGTCTCACATGCTTTACAAATGTAGATTTGGGTAATGACTTGATAAACAAGTCTGCAGCATTATCTGCCGAACAAACTTGATTCACGTGAATATTCAATAGTTGTTGTTGTTGTTGATTGAAGAAAAACTTTGACGAAATGTGTTTCGTGTGATCACCTTCGATGTATCCCAACTTCATTTGTTCAATGTAAGCCGGATTGTCCTCAAAGATACAAGTTGATGTTATCGTAGATGATGGTAATCCACTAGATCCTCGAATGTTGTGTATGATTGACCTAAACAAGACACATTCCTTAATTGCTTCATGTAAAATAATGATCTCAGAATGATTCGATTAAATAGCAACAAGGGTTTGATTTGTTGATATCCAAGAAATCGCAATGTTCCCTATGATGAACACATAACCTGTTTGAGAACGTCCTTTTTGTGGGTCATAAAGACACCCAACATCAGCAAAACCAACCAAGACATCACTAGGTGTCTCTAAGTAGGGGACCGCATTGAATTGAGGTATAATGCTTGCAGCCATAGCTTATTTCGACGGGTTGAATAATTCACTCGACGGGTCGAGTGACATGCTCTGATTGATCCATAATGTACTATTCGACGGGTCGAGAAATCCACTGGACGGGTCGAAAATCCCATAATCTACATGATGCGATTTAATCATCCATTTTCAGAAATTTCAAGCTTCTATTCGATCTCTTTATAGGGAAATAACAAACCTGAGTCAATGGATCCCTTCGAGTACCTAAATATATACTTTATACCAGTCCAAAGATGTTGTGTTAGCGCATAACTAAACAGAGCTAACAAGTTCATAGAGAATGCATTATCTGGTTTTGTGCATTAAGCTAAATACAACAAAACTCCAATAACACTAAGGTATGGTACCTCAACTCCCAAAAGTTCCTCATCATCATCTTTTGGACCGTATGGATCCTTATTGGGTTCCATACTGTGAACAACCATTTATGTGCTAAGAGAGTGGGCTTTGTTCATGTTAAATCGCCTGAGCATCTTTTGGACATAAGCAGACCGGTGAATAAGTATTCCACCAACACAATGTTTTAATTCTAAACCAAGATAAAATCGAGTCCTTCAAGGTTTTTCATCTCAAACTCGAATTTCAAGTAGTCAACCGTATCATTGATTTCATCAAGAGACCCAATGATATTTATCGTTAACATAGACCGCTACAATGACAAATCCTGAACTTATTATCTTAATGAACATACATGGGCAAAAATCATCATTCTTGTATTCCTCTAATCAAGTAGTCACTTAGACGTGTATACCACATCCTGTCGGATTGTTTCAATCCAAATAGTGAACGCTTCAATCTAATCTCATGAGCACTCCGTGGTGTAGAGTTACTTGAATTAGGTATGACCACGCCTTCTGGCACTTTCATGTATATCTCTGAATAAAAGTTTCCATAGAGATATGTTGTCACCACATCCATCAGCTGCATGTTTATATTTTCGGACATGCATAACAATGCGTGCATCATTGTTAGTTAGTGAGATTTCACCATTCTCTGCCATCACATATGGATCTAAAGTATCCTCCAGAGATGTCATTTGTGATTCTAGGGCATAACTATAGTCAGGAACAATCTCATGTATAGGATTCACCACGTTGATGATGAAATGATCAGTTTTTGCATGGATAACCTGCCTTTTCGTTGACAGCTCATTTGTAGATTTTCTTAGTCTCCCCATCTTCCTGGTGGGAGCCTAGGTCGATGCTACTCCATTGATATGGGCGGGGGGAACGTTTTCCTGACCTGGAGTTGCGTTAAATAGCCCCTTCTTCGGGACTTCTAACCTTGCAAGAAAAATTACAACAGGAATATCTAATCTCCTCACTTTGGCAATATCAGTAAAAGAGTCAGACATCAAGTTTGTTACCTTTTGAAGATCAAAAATATGTCGCACTTCAATCTCACTTTGAGATGTGCGTGGATCTCCTTGAAACGTAATGGGGTATACCATGTCAATTCCTGACGTTCAACTAGAATGAAAGTATTCCTATCTCCCCCTAACATCGGGAAATATGTTTCATCGAATTAACAATCTGTAAATCTTGCAGTAAATAGATCTCATGTCGAAGGTTCTAAGTAACGGACAATAGTTGAAGATTCATAACAACATATATACCTAATCGACATTGATGACTCATTTTAGTGCGTTGTGGAGGATTAACAATATGCAAATCTTGCAATAAATAAATCTCATGTCAAAGGTTCTAAGTAACGAATAATAGTTGGAGATTCATAACCAACATATATACCTAATCGACGTTGATGACTCATTTTAGTGCGTTGTGGAGGCGTAATTGGCACATACACTGCACAACCAAAGATGTGTAGATATGAAATGTCAGACTCATATCCAGTTACCAACTGGCACACACTGAATGGTTGCCACGTTACAGGTCTCAAGCGAAGAAGAATTGTTGCATGTAATACTGCGCATCTCCAAGCAGATACCGACAAATTAGTATGCATAACCATTGCTCTGCCACAAGCTGTAACCGCTTGATTTGTGCCTCTGCTAAACCGTTTTGTGAATGAACATAAGGGACGAGATGTTCAACTTCAATCCCAATTGGTATGCATTAGTCATCAAAAGTCTTTAATGTGAATTCTCCTACATTATCCAATCTAATAGACCTAATTGAGTTGTCCGGGTGGTGAGCCTAAGCTTAATAATCTATGCTAGGAGTTTTGCAAATGCATCATTCCTTGTGGATAGCAAAGCAATGTGTGACCATCACGTTGATGCATCTACCAAAACCATAAAATAATTAAATGGTCTGCATTCCGGTTTGATAGGTCCACAAATTTCATAATGGATTCTCTATAAGAATAATATATTTTCAGTGTTATCAACCGCAAAAGAATGCCTAACCTGCAACTTTGCTAGTAAACAAACTTTGCAAAATGAGCGGTGAGCATCAAAGATTGCCTCAAAGGAATCTTTTGGACCAACACTAGGTGTTGTAGTCAGCTTAGAGACCGAAACTGGATTAACAGTGTCAATCTCATCTATCCTATCAAAACCAATAGGTATTTCCACATGCTTTTTTTCTATGAAAAACGGATGACCATGTTGTGTTTTTCAAGAATTTGATCATCATATCCCGACCAGGATATCCCGGTATGTAGTGTCAAAGCTAAAATGAGGCCAAGTCACACACATTGGAGAAAGTGATTGCATTGGATTCAATGATCCAAACTACAGTAAGATATAATCCACTAAAAATTTCTCATAACTTCTTCAAGGTCTGCTTTCTACCGTACTCCTGTAAAGTTATGCATAAGAATTCTTTATCATCCTCACAGTGAGTTTCCAAATGCAAACTATTGGCTCTAATGTCCTCAAAACTTAGCAAGATCAATTGACCTTAGGTGCATTCAATGATATTAATTTTAGTACCATGTGGTAGCAAAAATTGTGTTGAACCACGACCTTGTATAATCGACCCTAAACCAATCATGGTTCTCATTGATGATGTGTATGACACGAGATATATAAATAATTGCCTATTCTGCAGTATAGTATAAGTAGTACACTATCTGCTAGACACTTGATCTCAATTTCAAACATCTACAAAAGATTGTGATTTAATTAGTCTTCAAGACTTTGTCGAACACTTTAAGTAAAGACTTAAAGTTTTTCCAAAGGGTTGACATGGCATAGGAAATGGATGTAAAAACACCTCAAAACCCCGAATTTTTGGGTGCCATCTTCGACGGATTGAGAAAAACCACTCGACGGGTCGAAGAAACCCAAAATAAAATCTGATTTTCCTATACCATTTTCAACGAGTCAAAAATCATGAATTTTATGTCCAGGGGACCTCTTCGATGGGAGAAGAAAATGATTCGATGGGTCGAAGAAAACCTAAAACCGATATCAATTTTCCTATATTTTTTTCAACGGGTCAAAAATTTTCATCGATCGGTCAAATTTGGACAAATTTGGAGACAGTAGCATGTCTTTGACGAGTCGAAAATATAGTTCCACGGGTCGAAGATGCAAAATAGAGGGCCGAGGACCATCTTTCGACTAGTCAAAAGAATTAGGGCAAACTTTTTTGACGGATCAAAATAGTGCCAAAACCAATCTAGGGGGTGTTATTCGACGTGTCAAAAAATTTCAAGATCAATATCATCCTCTATTTTTGTCTCATTTTTATGGTATTCTAGTGTCATAGTACCATAGAGCTATGTATAATTCAAACCATTAAGCAATATGTATGAAAATAACCATTCTTAACACTTTCAAATACCGAAAGGAAGAAATTTTTTATTACTTTGTAAACATTCAACTTACATTAAAAGATTGTCTTATTCAATCAAAACTTACTACAACAAGTCAAAATAAAGTAAACTTGATTACATAGCAGAATCATAAGCCTAATACATAAATTAATCAAAATCTGTAGTCTCTAGGCTTGCTTTGGGGATATCTGCTACAATTTGATTGGCTTCACTGCCATCTTCCATCTTCCATCTCATAGTGAACATAGTATGTCTCATTTTCCTTTGCTTGGTATTGGCGACACATATTGTATGCATTCTAGATATCCTTTAGTGCTCTGCATTATTTATGCATATGTGTGGTAGAACAACAGCTATAGGAAGTGACAAGTGAGAAGTAGAAGTAGAATTTGAAGAATTCTCACTATTCCTAGAACCAAGATTGGATTGATTCTTGTTGGAGTTGTTGTGGTTGTTGTCATGGCGAATCCAAGTCAAATTCCGATTGTTTCCTCCTCTACCACCACGAGTTTGATAAGACTCAGATCCTTGTTTCCCCTTATCCTTTCGAGTCTTCCCACCATTGTTATACGTATCATGAGCTTTCTTTGTATCGACTGGCCTAACATTGTTGTTGAGAAGTATCACATGATATCTCTCCTTTTTGGCCGACACATCCATGAGATCATTAAATGATCTGATTCTTCCGTACTCATAATCTGTGCGATATTGATGCGTGAGTATATCCGTGGGAGTAGATAAGGTGCTTAAAGACTTCTCGATCATGGCTTGATCTGTCTTTATCACGCCACAAACTACCAAATCAGATTGAAGCTCCAACATAGTTTGATTAAAGTTATTAATCTTTGGATAATCCAATAACCGGATTAAATCCTATTTTTCTTGTAATTCTGGAAGTTGTGTGCCATGCACATTATTAAATATTTCTCGTAAAGTCTCTTACAAAACCGTGGGGTCATTCTTTAACAGTTACTGCTTTTTCAGAAGTGGATGTATATGTCGCCTCAAAAATATGAGGGCTTGAAATTTGCAAGCTGGAGTTGGTGTATCAGCGTTATCACCAGGTGGTGGTGGTGGTTGGATAGTATCATAATTTTTTTTACTGAGAAGAGTAATCTCATTATCTGATACCCAACAATGGTATTATGCTTCTTGGGGATCAAGGATGTCAAATTCAGGCATTGTCAGCTCAGTCATCTACAAAAGGTAAGAGATGTAATAAGTATCTGATCGAAAGAACCATGATCACTAATATCGAGTTTAGGGAATAAGAAACGTGATCGATGATGTATAGTCACAAAAATCGATGCAAAACCGATGACTTCATACCATACTCCAGAAAACCGTGACTTTCACAAATAGTTACAAATATAGAGTTCCATTTTTTCAATGTGAGATCACAATTAACCGTGATATTCAATAACCATGACTCCCCCAGGACCGTCACTAATATCAACTTTTTATCAACATGTATTAATCTATAGGAACTATGACTTAAAAAGTAAATCACTATATAATAAACCTAAATCTAGACTTAGATCTAGGGTATTGCAGTAATTAAGTTTTGTAACCTAATTCTAAATCAAAGAAGATTAGACATTTTACCTTGAGGGTGTTATATTTGGTATGTAAACTTCGCTAAAAGAAGTTTGAAGGAAAAACAAAAATACCGGCGAGGGGAGAGACTTTCGGCGACGGTGATGATGCTCCGGCGGCGGTGCTCTGGGTGATGGAGAATTTGGCGGTGGAGGTTGTAGTGTTTAGGGGTTTTGGGTAGTTTTAGGGACTCAAGAGCCATTGATAACTTGTTGAAGGAGAAAATAGATACGCATAAGATATGATCTAAAACTGTACTTTATTCATTGATAGATGACCTTAAATAAGTATTATAATCTGTTACAATCAATATACCTATAAATTAAAGATTGAGAGAATATCTACTTCTATTCTAATTAGGATAAGACACATACCGGGATATCAGAAATATTATTTCCAAAACAAAAATTAGATATAAGGGTCAAAACTGAAAAATTTATATTGAATAATGAATAATAGATAAAAGATAGTAGGGATCGACAATGGGCCGCCCAAGCCCAATCCCATAGGTCGGGTTATTTCGTCAAGTCTCCAAAATTCGGGTCAGTTTTTTTTGAAAATTTGAAGTCCATGGGCAGTCTATGGGCTTTTTGAGCCTGGGGCTTTTAGGGCCGGACCTGATTCTTTTTTTTCTTAAATTAAATACTTTAAAAATATGAGTATTTTTCTATCAAATATATCAACAATTATGCACACTAAATAATATATAAGTCTTAAAAAATTGATATTTAGTATAGAAATGAATGATATTAAGGTAAATTAGAGAGTTTAGAGATTAATATTGATCAAATAATCTATAATAAATATAATGGATGAACTTACCCTACAAATAGGTCTCAACAGACCGAACTTTTTTGGATCCATAAATTTTGAGACTTCGACCCATATCCGACTCTATATCTATGGGACCAAAAATTTTCGGACCGGATAGACTTAAACTTTTCGGGCCTCACACGAGCTTTTTGAGTCAATGTGCAGTGACCCACAGGAGAGATAGCTAGCTGCCTAGCTAGGTTGATGATGAACGATGATGGTAGGAAACTAGAGGAAGAGGTACGCAGGACCCGGCGATTGCACGTGCAAGCCATGTGGAGGACAAAGATATTTATCGATCAGAAGAATGAATCATTACCCGTGACCCGTGGGGACGTGCGAGGGACTTTGACGTTATATAAAGGTCTCACCGGACACCACCAGTACCCGTGCGTGTGGTAATTAACATCAATCAATAATAAGATAAAAAGGTATTGGGGAATCTGGAGGAGGCCACCCGCCTAGATGGCATGGGGTCGATCGACTCCCAAAGTAAAGGGGCTGGGGAGGCTGCTGGAGCTATATATAGGACTAATTAATGGAATCAAATTATGATGAGCTCCATGCATATGATATACACGATCGATATGAGTACATTTCTAGTTGTCAATGCCTTTTAAGTATATATCGAGTCGGATCTTCTGGCGGGGGGAAATTACGCTAGCTTTTTGTAAGTGCATGCTTTGATGGAAGAGTTCGGCGGAAAAGCCCCCGGACCCTATGTGCTGTTTTATATTGACTCCAAAGGACGATCCTTTGTCAAACAAGAAGAGATTTGCATGTTTCTGCAATTTGCAATATAAAGATTTCCCGGTTTTTGGGATTTCTCTTCTGATGATGATGTTTAAGGAGTGATTTAGGTTGATTGGAGCAGGGGAGATGAATTTGCTTCAAATAGGTTAATGCATGGTAAAGAGTAAAGACAAATATGCGAATTACCCTTCTGATTTGAATAATGCACCTGCCACGTCACTCGAAATGAATTAACGATTAATCGACAAAAGATTGGAGGTATCCCGTTCAGGATTTTCGTTGATAGCAAATTTAAACGAGTGGCATTACATTTTATGTTGTTATTAGAAGAATGCGTAAAATTATTAGGATTCCTCTTCACTAGAACTGACACAACATAAAAAACAAACTAATTTCAACATTATCATTCGAACTCTCGTATATTTCTAAGGTCTAACCACTTATATAATCGTAGACAATCACTTATTTTTCACAAGAGAAATAAAGATAACAAACAATATTACTTATAATTCGATGATGTCCTCCACCTTAACTCCTTAAGCATGTGATCGACTTGTTGTAGTACGTAAACGTACGTACTGTCCAGTTAACAACGTTTCAGGGAGTTTTCAATATCTACAACAAATCTGTACTTGACATCCTTCTTTACGATCCTCTCAAGAGCTTCATTCACATACTGAATCGGAACAACTTCAATGTTTGGATATATTTTGTGAGCTGCACAGAAGTCTATCATTTCTTGAATCGGTTTTGTACCACCTGTTGCGCTACCGGTTATTGATCTCTTACCTGGTGACCAAGAAAATCACGTCAATGCTATTTGCACAGGAACTAGGAAAAGAATTTTAAAAACACATAGAACGATTGAGTACCTATAAGAAGACTCAAAGGGCTCAATTTGACTTCACTTGGAGCACCAACAAGGACTAGAACACCGGCCGTCTTCAAAAGTGACATATACAAGTCGAATGGGTGATCCCCAGATGCAGTGTCAATAATGAAGTCAAGTGACTTGGCTAGTGCCTGCATGTATAAACGAATGTGATAATCAGTCTAAGCTAGTGACATTATTGGTTTGTCTGTTTTGAATTAATATATGTGTATATAGACCTTCATCTGGTCTTGGTCGGATGAGACCACGAAGTTGTCTGCGCCGAGCAGAGTTAGCGCTTCATCCTTCTTTGACATGCTTGTGCTGAAAACTGTTACATTGAGTCCGAAAGCCTTGCCGAATTTCACGGCCATGTGACCTAGACCGCCAAGGCCGATCACGCCTAGGGATTTACCCTGTTGGTTCATCTTATGGTCTACCATGGGAGAGTAAACCGTAATGCCAGCACAAAGTAGTGGTGCTGCTGAAGCTAATGGATAGTCTTCTGGTATTTTGAAGCAGTACCTATAGAAAATCATGGACAAACTAATTTTCTAACACATTTCTACATTGGACAGATACGTGATGATACAAGCCCTAGAGTTAGTGATTACCTTTCATGGACAACAGTGAAAGTGGAAAATCCTCCACAAGTAATAGTACCATCACGATCAAGATGGTTGTAAGTTCTCACTGGTCCTTTTTCACAGTAAATTTCTTGGCCGTCATTACAGTACTCGCAATCCCTACATGAGTTCACATAGGTTCCAACTCCGACATGGTCGCCGACTTTGAAGCGATGAACATTCGGACCAACCTCTTGGACAATGCCAGCAATCTCATGCCTGTTGACAAATTGAGAATCAAACTGCTTAATATTAATACACGAGAGTTATAATCTCTGAAGTTCCTTGTAGTTCGTCTAATCTCAACTGTTCAAGACATTTCAAGGGTTTAGGTATTGCCACGTCAATTAAACCTCACTTGCGTACAACCGAATACCAATGCCGTTATGAACCATGGAAAGATCTAGCACGCCACTGACCTTATATCAATCAGAGTTCAGTTATTTATTTTCCTAGTTTTCCGTTGGACAAGTCGACTTGAAATTCTGATGGGAATTCATACTACCTTCATAGTATGGGTGCAGGATCTAATCTTGGTTATGATTTTAAGTTTCAGAATTAAATAGAGATAAACGTATTTAATAAACTAATAATCATACCCACCTTCAATGAGTTTTGGATTTTATGATTCGACAAGACGACAAAACTGATTAACGCTTTGATAGTGCTCATGAATCCTGGGTTTCAGTTTCGTGGGTTTGGCGTTTGGGTATTATTGTAGACATTAAAATTCGATGGTTCAAGTTTTATCTCAAATATTTGTAAAAGAAATACCGTGTGAAGTAGGTATATGGTAAAAAGTAAAGAAGTCGAATAATTGCATATGTAGATTAGAAAATGAGAGAATAACATCAATAAACTCAGAACGTATGCGGTTCAGATGAAAAACAACGGTCGTTTGACTTGTTCCATTGATTTTTTTTTGTTTAATTGGCGTGGTGGTATCAGAACTCTTAAAACATTTTGAACGGTTAATGTTAGACGAACTGTAAAGAATTATAGCCCCACTTTAGAGGACCCGGATCCATATATAGATATGTACTTAGTTATACTTACCCAGGCACCATGGGATAGGTTGCATCTCCATGTTTGTTCCTTGGCCAAAGAATGTCAGCATAACAAACTCCGCAGTGTGTGATCTTTATGGAAACATCGTCGGCTTGAACATCCCTGCATTATCCGCATATCACGATATCATTAAATATAGTGTGAACATATATGGCGATAGGTATATATAGTTACATGATCTCAAGCAATGTGACATCAAATTAAGCATGCATGCATGGATATATACCTTCGGTTAAACTTGTAAGGGGATAGAACTCCGGAAGCATCCCTTGCAGCCCATCCCAAGCAGTTACCAATTCCAGTTTCAGAGATCATTTTCGATTGTTGCTCGAGAACGTTTTCGATCGAAGAAAATACTAGCTAGCTCAAGAAGTTCGAGATATTGAGATCGACAAGTGTGGTTGGGTCTGTAACTACATTATGAATATGACTCCGGGCCGGGGAGGCATATTTATATGAACACCGAGAGAGGCAGATCATCGACTAGAACAGAGGGATCAAGGGACAGAGCGAGGTATATGATGACGCAGGGGCATGCGTATGCGACATACCGGTGACTTGATGCACTATGCGTACGCAGTGATGTAATTAGTCACCCTTTCATTGACAAATGGTGTGTATTTAATTAGTGAAAATTGACGAGATAATTCCCTCGGTTGTCCGAATAGAGTGCATTTTTACTCGCATACTGTGCCCGTTGTAAACTTGTAATGGGTGTGCTTTTGAAAAATTATTTAAATATCTGTGCAAAATAAATGCCTCATTTTATGCGCATGAATATAATTAATTTATGAATATCAATTTCCCTCACACTGAAAGTGGTCAAAAGTAATCATTAATTTTCTTTTCTAATACAAAAAGAAAACGAAAAAAAAATCAGAGGCTCTCAATACGGAAAAAATTAGACATTCCTATCAGAAACAGGAATCATGTGATCCAACAGCCACGAACATGATCCGAGCCACATGACCCCAACCAAGGGAAAGGTATTATTAAATTGGAGAGAAGAGTAAGAACATAATATATAGACCTCACTCGCACGTGTTTCCTCGAGACGAAGCAATTTTGAAAAAATTTCGAAAGATTTGGGCCTTTGGGCCGCCTATGCAACCAATCGAAAAAAAGAAAGAAAGTCGAAAGTATACATCGCAGATAAATACGACAATTTTAAAAAATAAATCGAACAATTTCCCTCCACTCTCTCTCTCTCTCTCTCTCTCTCCCGCTCCAGTCCCACACACACTCCCCTCGGTACTCAAAACCCTAAATTGCCCAACCTCTCTCGGCAAATCCTCCATATTTTCCGATGGCCGACGATCCCTGCAACTCCGAGACCCAAGCGGCGGAGACAATCGCCATGCGAATCCAAAGGAAACGCTCTCGGCGCGTCAGCTTCGCCGAGGAGATCACCTCCTTCCACTTTTTCAACTGCGACGACGAATCCGACAACCCTCCCGACTCCGACCCCCACTCCAGCTCCTTAGACGACTCCTCCGCCGAGCCCGAGAGACTCGGCAGCTTCTTTAAGGACATCGGCGGCGGCGAAAGTGACGATTTCAAGGACTCCGATGACGACGACGACGACGGCGACGCCAGAAAGTCGTTCTTGAGACCGCTCGGCTCTCCCTCACCCGGAAGTAGTGGTCCTGGCTCTGCCACCTCCAACGACGACGGTGAGTTTTTTAATCCCTTTATATTTTTCGATTATTTATTTATTTATTTTAGCGGTGAGATAATGCTTATGGAAATTGACTGGTTGTGTGTGTTTTTCTCCAAATTTATTTGATTAAGAAGCTTTCTAATGCAATTGTTAACTGTAAAACACCTGCTTTGTGTGTAGACGAGGCTATATGTGATATGGAATGACTGATGATTATCGAACTGAGAAGCTAGGATTTTATATGTTGTTAGTTTGAATGTTGCGAGTTGTAGGTCGGTGAGGTTAGATTAGTCTAATAGACTAGTGTGTTTGTTTTGATTTCGTTTATTGCAGAAGACAATTTCTTTGGTCCTGTATCGGCGGAGTTCATTAGACCAGGACTATCTTGTTCTGCAGCCTCGGATGACTTCCATGAGACGACGATGGATACTACAGCATTTTCAATGCATTATCGTAGTCTTGCGAGGTCAGAGTCTGGAGGAGATCTCAAGACACCAACGGCATTTCGCCTCAGCTTTGATGAGAAGACACCCCCGAATGACCCCGGCGGTTCTGGAAGTCTTATGTCTTTGACAAAACCAAAGAATCGAACTCCTCAGTCTCCGGTAAATGTTGACAAGACTAGTGGTGGTGAAGATTCGAATGATATGAGTATTATAGAAGAAAATCCACGTAGGTATGATTACGCAAGAATATCTCCCAGGTTAGATGCACTTTTGGCAGAAGGGAGCAAAGGCCTTCATGCTGACTCAGTTCCTTCCCCTGTAAAGTCTAAGGGTGTTGAGGTTGCTGCATTAGATGAAAATGGAATTGGCCACATGGATTTAACTAATGGAAGGAGTACCAAACTGGGCAGTTTTGGCAGTCATGATGCGTCCACTGACCCAGCATCTGTTCCTCGTATCCAACTGAGTGACACAAATGGACATATTGCTGATGATGCCTCGTCTAAGAGAAGTCTTCACTTATCTGCTGGTGACGCCATTGACGACCAAATCCAGACTCCAAAGCAGCTCATCAAAGTAAGCACCTGTCTTTTAGTTTTACACTTTCTGCTCCAGCGATAACCATAATAATGTTATTGTAATGATGTATTACATTATTTTCATATGGTTGAATTTTGATTCTCATCTCGCAGTTTTGGAAACCATATGATGCATTGTTTTTGCTTTCATTCGTGTTGAATGTTTAATTTTTCATCTCATCTGCTTGTTTAACGATACTAAGGGACACACTCTAAAGTACTAAAAGTTATTCCTGAGTTTTATTTGGGTGAGTCGGTACAGGTTTGTTTACTTTTTCCTCTGTATTATTTGTAGGTCAGAAACGAACTCATGGAAGATGCACTTCAAAAGCGTATGGAAAGTAGGGAGTCACCTGCTGTGAATGGCAACGTCTTGATAAATGTCAGTAGTAAAGAAGATAATCAGTTTGATGCGTCTCGGCTGCGTGATACTGCTTCTCAACATATAAACCAGAGCTCGGGAAATGGAAATTCTTCCGAGGACAGAAGAGATGGTTCAAATTCTGATCATCCTTCTGATAAGGAGGGGTCTGTATTCTTGTTATCTACTAGAGGACAGCAGTCAATTATGCTTACTCCTAATCTAGCAATACAGTCAGGGCCAGTGACAGTGACGCCTTCCTCAAAACATAGTGAGTGGTATCCATCAATTCAGAAAAGCCTTTCAAGGTTAAGGATCCCTGAGCCTTCTCCACGTTCTAGTCTTAAAGAGGGACTTGACAAAGTAAAATCTAGATTGTCGAGTTACTCATCCCGTAATGCATCTGTGTTGAGTTACTCATCCCGTAATGATCCTTTAAGTACTGTTTTGGCTAGCATTAGTAAAGATCTACATTGTGATTTCAACAATCCTTCTACTGCTTTTTTGGAGAAGCAATCAGCTATAGGTGATGTGGAAAAGGGAGGACCGAAGAGTTTGGTTAACATAGATAGCAATGGTAATGAGAACCTAGTTCACACCAGTAAATTGGGGAAAGGTGAGAATTCTACAGAACCTGCAAATCATGAAGAGTCTTTACATCACATGGTTACGGGCAATCTTGGGAATGATAAACTTGACAAACCAATAAATCTGGAATCACCCTCTCACCTGTCTGCGTCTGAAAGCCAAATGAAACCGCATCTCTTGATGTCAGGAAGTCCCACAAAAGGAGCACTGGTTTCTTCAGGAACTGGTTCCTTATTGGAAACTGAGCAAGAGAATCTTCCCAATATGCAAGTTCAGTCAGAAAATAACTTCCAGACTCCTTTAAGGGGTGTAGGCATTCTGACGTTTCAGTTGAGAAGTCCAGCTAAAAAACTTCAAGGTGAACTAGAACCCCAGTCTAAGCCATATGTCTACGGAAGTAAGACAGAACCATCCCTTCAGGTGAGTCTCTGTTTCTAGTTAGTCTTTTTCCAAATTTTAAGACATTGATCTAATCAAATCTTCAGCATTGCATACCCATTATGATCTGAGTAGGCTGGGTAACAGATCAACTTTTGGTCAAATTTGACAGTGGCATCAATATAGTTGCTCAATCAGACAGCTGCAATTAACTTCAGTGTTGCTTAATTGACTTATCGTCATTTCTTCCGATGCATAGAAATTTGACATTCTGTTTGGTATTACTCAGACGATCCTTTCTTGTAAAGACTCAGCTCCGAACCCTTCAATGGAAGGGCCACTTCAGAGTCCACCTTGGGAAAAGCAATCTCCAAGTCCTCCCTTGAGAAATATACCTCCAAGTCCCCTTGGAAGAGAATCAACTCAGACTCCTTCCAGGAAAGAGCTTACTCAGAGTCCTGCAAATGAGCCAATACATAGTCTCATTGTGAAAGAGGCAACAGGAAGCCCCTTGATTTCATCTTATGCAGAACATACTGATAATATGCGAATGGTTGGGAAAGACGTGATATCTTCTGAGTTCAATTCAACGAGGCATCATAATGACAATTATTACCAGGGACTACATGTTTCCCAAAGTCCTCTTACTGAACAATATGCAGAAAATTCCTTTAGCCATAAAAGAAGAAACATCAGCATAAATCTTCAGGAAGGAGACTGTATGGATAAGATCTCTGACAGCCAGAGAAGTTCTAAAGTTCACAAAAGTGAGAAGTATGATTCCCAGTTCATGATGGGTTATTCAAGTAAACTTCACAACGAGAGGGAGAACTTTGGTGGTGAATCGGGTGATACATCAAGGAAGAGCTGGACTAATGTGTGTGTTATGTTTCCTGATTTGTGCCGTAAATCTACTTGAATAACAACTATAAATTTCTAAATTTCGTATTCCTGTTTTTTACTTGAGATTTCTTCTTGCAGATTCTAGACAAATTAACGGGAGATTCAGAAGAATTGCTCTCTCCATTGACAAGCAACCTGAATTTAAAAGAGGTATATATTGTTTTCCTTTATTTATTTTTGTGTTATTTCCTTCCAAGGAAACTGAATTAGCTAACCATCTTATGCTCAAATTCATAGTTCTTAAGTTTTCTTGTATTTACATTTCTAGTTTTCTGTTATCGTGTAGATTGGTGTGTTGGAAGATATCTTGCCACAACTCCTGAAGGCTAAAAAGTATGAGACATTAACTGCTGAAATCCAATCACAGGTATGCTTCAATATTAATTCCATTATTGAGGTTCGGTTATAAGCGTGCAGCACTTTACGTCCTTTAAAGCTTATAAAACAACACCTTCCCATTGTTGTGCTAAGACTCATATGTAATGTGTACAGAATCCCAACTGCATCAGTGCCCGGAATAAAAGGTGGCTTCTTACGTCTTTTAAAAAATGTAATTTGGGAACTTACCCATCCAGGAATCTGGATTAGCATAATAATCATTGGCATTAAACTTTGCAGGGTCGCCGGAGCAAGATTGATGCTTTATAGAGTAGTGTACGAAAGGGCAAAATTGCAGTTAATGAATTTAAGGCGCGAGAAATTACAGGTCCTTCTATCTTTTTTATGTTATATATTTATTTATTGCTCTCTAGCTATGCATGCAGATACTCATCTCGCCTTATACTTGTACTTGCCTGCAGAGTAGAGTACATCCCTTAAGCTCTGCAATTCAGGAGTCTCAAATGCTTAAGTTGAACTTCTTCCAGTGCCAGTCTGAAACTGGTAAAAGAGCGATATATGGTGATGAGAGTCATCACCAGTCATGTTTAGTTCCTGCCGATGAACAGGAGGTAACCATTAGAAATGGCTCAAATAATCACTTTTTGGTTCATATTCTTCGGTCATCTTTTCCTTAGTCCCCTTCGCTTCCTTCTATTAAATGCCACAAGCAGGCTTGCAAACCATAATATTCTGGTTTGACTTGGTTTGTTTTCATTTCCTTGTTGTTTTGCACTGTCACATCTTTATTGTAGATCTGTGTAACTTGAAACATTGTGAAATTATCATGCAAATAATGAATTATATGTATTATCAAATTTTCAGGCATCCTCTGATAATGTGAGGGCAATGAGACAGGAGCTTAATGCTTTAGATGGAAAAATAAAAAGATTAAGCACTTTCTTTCACTCTCGTATGAAGTTGAAAGGAAAACCAAGTTGTGTGGACGCAATTTCATTAGTTCATGATCATCTGAAGATAAGAGCATGCTGCAGCTTTATACGTCAGGATTTGCAGGTATTAGTGTCAAATGCTATGATGTGCTGACTCATAAAGTAACTGTTTCATTTCACTGAGGAATTTGTGATTCAACAGTTATGGGAAGTTGATGAATTTGAGATGAAGAATGGTCATTACAATATTCTTCTCACCTATCATGGTTACATCAACCAAAGGTTTATCTCATTCTGTTCTTGGGGTTGTTGTTTTTTGTCATGTTCGTACTTGAGACCAAGTCCTGTACCTCTTTATTGTAAAAATTGAGTATTATATGTACAGGTTTGCAGGTGAAGTGGGCCCAAATTCACATATAGTCATCTCAAAATGTCTGAATGATGTAAAGATCATGAAGGTATTGGAGTTGAGTAATTATTTCTCCATTAAATTTATTTTTATTTATTGGTTTAGTAACCTTCTTCATAGGCTTTTCCAAACATGGATGCGCCAGTTGCATTTGCTTTTGTGCTAGATGGTGAGGCCACCAAGGATATGGCCGATTCAAGATGTTTTCCACAAGAAACACAAGTATGGTAGCACTTATTTTGATGCAATTGTGGGCTCATTTTGGAGATCATGATAATGTATTTCAATTCCTGTAATTTATGAAAGTATGTGGATCTCAAATCTGTTTACTTTGAAATTTCCTCATGATATGCTGCTGTTTCACCGTGGTCTATTTCAATAACAGGTTACCCGTTCTCAGATATGTAATCTGCTGGATGTGGTTGAAGAAGTGCAGCTCGCTCGATTTGAGATTGGAAAACTGATCCAGACAAGATTTCTTACTCCGTCCGGTAAGAAATATTATAACCTTTAGTTTGGTGTACATCTGATTACCGAAAGATTTCATGTAACTAAGTTTGGTGTTGTGCCCATGTTTTGTAGCTGATCAGCTTGATCTGCAACTGTGTTTCCTCAATTGCAAGAGTAGTAGAAAGGTCATGGTGTCTCTTGATATGACATGTTTGAAGAGGTAAATCTCTATGACTTTCCCATTATTATTGTTGCTGATTTTTTATGGTTTCATACTCTTTAATTGATTTGAAATTTATGTCACACTGATTGGACTGCTATCTTGATTGGCCCAACCCTATACTTCGTAGTGTATCTCAATGCTGTGATAGGAATGGTGTCTGTAGTCTTAGATTTTGGGCCCATAAATGGATCGTTTGCCACCTCTGTATGGCATTTGATTCTCATACAACACCGTACTCCGCTGGTTTCAGTTGAAGTTTTTCTTTGCATCACTTCCGAGTTCTGAATGACATTATGATTAGGTACAAATTCTACATACATACCAAGTGCACTATAGAGTAGTCTCCTTGTATTGTCTACCCAGAAGGTTTCTTAATTGCCAGTGTGTTTTGTTGGCAGTCCATGTTATAACTTATCAGGAATCTTTTGCTTCCTTAGAAATTGAAGTGGAACCAACTACTGTATAGTATATGCAAATATTTGCCGTTGTTTCTGTCTTAATGTTTCAAAACTGTTGAGAATAAATACCATAATTTTTCTTTGGTACCTAAAATGTGTTTTGCATGTTGACCTATGCCTTCACAATTATGAATGAATACCATAATCTTGTTTATGATTTCTGGGCAGGGGGGTTTATCCTTCAGAGATCCTTCTGTATAAGATACAGGCTGATGAATCTTCAGCACAGGCATTGCTGACACAGTCACTTTCAGCTAAAATAAAAGCTGCAGCCGAGGGTCTTCAATCTGGATACATGAGATTGTTGAGGCTCTGTAAATGTATTTCCAATGTGGTATAGTCATCCTTACCTTAGAGTTCACCGTTTCCTTTTCTTTTTTGGTTGATTTGGTCACACGTGAGTTCTTAAGAGGGGGCCAAAGGTGGCACCAACAAACTGTTGGACTTTTTCTATTAAATCCTCTTTAGATTGTAAGGTGACCTAGTTGCTCTTGTTGCTGAAGATATTTTGACAACCTTGTAGCTCTCCCTGAAATTAGACCTATCATCGAAGCTAGGAACTAAATATGTCGACTTAGTGAGCTTGGTGCAGTGACTTAGGTGATTTCCGATCCTCTTTGTTTTAAGTTGAACTATCAGAAGTAGCTATTGAATCATTTGTTTGTTCTTGCCTTCCGTAAAGTTTGGTTTTAGCTCTAAATTATTCATATCTGTTATTGATTGACAGTAACTAAACATGCCCAACTGTTTGATACAATTGCTCCTATACCATAAGATATTTTGTGGAGATATTTGGGGAGATATTTTGCGAACTTTTTGGGCTTCGTTAGGAGAATATCTTAGTTTCGTGTTCTTTACCAGAATAATGTTGACTAGATTTTTTTTAATGATAGCACGAATCCCAATTAAATTGACAGTTGAGGTCTCTTTCGCAGCCTACCAGGAACTAACTTTTTGGTCTGTCAGCTACACAAAATTTCCTTTTCTTTTCTTTTAAATTTCTTTTCTCATTTTCCTTGGATCTATCTCTGGAAAATCTGTGTTGAATAGTCAAATGGGTCCTTCTAGTCTCTACTTGTTTGACATCTTTAAGTTTTGCCACTCTGCCTGGGTGGAGTCCCTTTACTAGGTGTCTCGGTTGATAGGTGGATTGGAAATTATAAATGGAAAATGGCTGTAATGATTATTGAATATGATCGACAATTTGTAATTGAAGTTTGAAAAATATTAAAATAATTATTGAAGTTTAATTTTATTTATTAATTTGATTATTTTGTATTTTAAATATTAAAATATGTCAAATACTTTCTTTATATAGATAACATTATGAGAGAAATGTACATAGCATAAGCACAAAAAGTAAGAAAATTGATAATGAAGAAGAAAAATTAACATTTAAAACGGATGTAATGATTAAATTGATAGATAAAGTTAAAATTTAATAATCTTTTTGATATTTTGTGAACTTCAATAATCAAATTATCTACTGTGATAAAATTTAGTGATTATTATGAGTATTTTCTTATTATAAATTTCAAAATTACTGCCAAAAGATTTTTTTTTTTGCAGAGTTGAATTTCGGGATCAGGTTTTCAGTTTTCGTTTTCTCCACCATGGCAAGAGCCTAGTGTCTCATTGGACGGATAACTGTTGACGTGCTACACATAGAGAGCTCACATATACTAGTATACAGCTCATTTCTATTTTTTGGTCGGTTATATGTAACATTTCTTTTCCAGGACTATCCATAAAGTCTTTCTTATATAATCAAGACGTCTCTGGTCGGCCCAATTTTGCCATGGTAAATGAGGCTTCGAGCTCAATACCTTCTTGTAAACAGTTACCAAAAATATGAAAGTCATTGGAAGATTGTTGTTGGACCAGTCATGTAAATAATGATAGATCTTCTGTGGAGATTTTGTTTGGGTTTTACAGAAGCCAACAATGTAGCATTTATGGTAGAATGTGGAACGTTAGGTGGCCGAAACATTTACCGTTTAGCAGTAGCTCACTAGATTTGAGCCAGTTTCGGGTTTGGACTTTTTTCTCACAATATCTATGCCTAAACCGGGAGGTAGTTCATGGAGAGGAGAGGAGAGAAGATATTATCACGGATTAACACGTAAGAGAAAAGGTTGGTGCACTTTTTGTGGAAGTGGGGTTGAATCTCACACGTATTTTCCTTTGTCGTCGTCCATCATCGATCATCCCAAGTGGCCCTATTGTTTGATTGCGTTCACAATTTAATTTGAGAATGGATGGATGCCTTATCTGCTTCGCTTTGCGCTCTCTCTCTACAAATACCACCTTAGCTGCCTACTCCTTCCCATATATCTTCGGATCTTCCTCCATATTCTCCAATATATAGTCTCGATGACTCGATACGCTTCAACTCTCTTTCTCGTTTAGTTTATGAGATGCTACTAAGTGAGAAGGTTATGGGATCTGGCAACCGTGTCACATGTCAATATGTCATGATAAATATATAAAATAGAAAGAAAAAAAATGAGTGTATGATACCTGTCTTCTTACAAACATGTCAATATAATACTCGACATCTTAAAACTATTAATATGATACTTAAACTTTCTATCAATTTCTATCAATGTGATATTTCCGTCAATAAATCTGTTAATCAAATATCTTTTTTATTATGATATTCGTAAAAAGACAAGTATCATACACTCATATATATATAGAACACTATGATTATGATGCCCAATAGTGTTCTGAAAATTTGATTTGCTATAAGCCTATAATTGTGACAGCCTGCAATCTTCTAAAGAAATTTTTGCATGTATCCGTCACTCCAGCGTGATTCTTTGACGCCCCAATGAATTTGTGACATCTGTCATTCTCTATCCTACTCAACATTTCTAATAATATATTACATTTAACATTATTAATAATTAAGAAAATACAAAAAATCCTAACACCATTAACCTAAAACGTACAACTAGCTGTTAAGCTCACCCCCAAGTCCCCAACCAATTCAAAACCTACATCAGCACCTTGGAAAATTCGCCATGAAAGCTTTGATTCAGCTTAAGCAAAAGAGAAGTGTTAGAAATTGCCTTGAATCAAATATGGCGTTGGCGTATGCGGGTCTCGCGAAGACAGACGTCTTTGGCGAGAAGGAGACTTTGGCGAGAGAGATTCTTTGGCGAGGAAGTCTTTGGCGAGGAGAGTTAGAGTCATTGGCGAGCAGGACTATTACTCAGGATTCCGTAAGGAATAGGGATTACTCAGTCATTCCGGTTTAGGATTCCTCAGACGTTTGGGTCTGAGATTCCTCTGGTATTTGAGACTCTATTAGGCTATATATACTCTAGGTTATTAGCTAACAGAGATGTGGATTGATATTCCGCAATCTGGTTTTATCCTGTAGGTTAGGTTTAACCTACTGTGGTAAATTCTTTATTCTGTAATCCGGTTCTCCAGGATTAATAAATCTGTTCTCCTTCTTCCGTGGACGTAGCTAACTCGTGTTAGTGAACCACGTAAATCTGTGTTCTTTCTTACATTCGTTTGCTTTCGCAAAAACAAACTGGTATCAGAGCTTAGGCTCAGGATGTCTGGTGTGAATGTGAAGATTGACAAATTCACGGGGAGGAACAGTTTCAGTTTATGGAAGATCAAGATGTGTGCCTTGTTAAAGCAACAAGGGTTGTGGACGCCGCTAACGAAGAAGGCAGTAGGTCCCGAATCCACTGAGATGACCAATCTAGAGGAGAAGGCACACTCAACTATCATGTTGTGTCTTGCAGATGATATCATCACCGAAATCGCAGAAGAGGAAACTGCATATGGTCTGTGGTTGAAGTTTGAGAGTCTATACATGACGAAGTCTTTAACCAACAAGTTGCTTTTGAAGCAACGTCTGTTTGGTCTGCGTATGCAAGAAGGTGCGCCTCTGAGAGATCACTTGGATCAGTTGAACACAATTTTGTTAGAATTGCGTAATATCGATGTTAAAATCGATGATGAGGATCCTGCCTTAATTCTACTGGTATCTTTACCGTTATCATATGAGAATTTTGTGCAATCTTTTTATCGTTAGGAGAGATACGGTGACTCTTGAGGAGGTTTGATCGTCTCTTCATACCAGAAAGTTGTGCCATAAAGCGACTGGTACAGGTACAGATAATCAGGTTGTTGGGTTAGTAGTCAGTGGAAGTAAAGGACAAGGAAACTCGGAAAAGAGGAAATTCAAGAAACCAGGTTTCAAGGGTCCTAAATCCAACGATGTTTGTAACTACTGTAAAGAGAGGGGGCATTGAAAAAGGGAATGTCCAAAGAGGAAGCAGCAGGAGAAACCATCAGGTACTGCTGTTGTAGCATAAGATGACACCAATTCAGAAGAGGATACTGGCCTAGTTTTCGATGAGTATGCACATCACATTGATGTGTGGATTCTAGATTCCAGGGCGTCTTATCATATATGTCCGTGCAGGGAATGGTTCACAACCTATGAGAAGGTAAATGGAGACAATGTTTCTATGGCTAACAGTGTTGCTTACAAGGTGGTTGGAATGAGCTCAATTAAAATACGGACACATGATGGTAAATTTTGTACATTGAACAAGGTTAGGCATGTTCCATGCATGACTAAGAATCTGATATCGCTGAGTTATTTGGATAACAAGGGGTTCAGTTTCAAAGGAGAAGGCGGAGTTTTACGTGTCTGCAAGGGTTCTAATGTGATTCTGAAAGGTGTCATGCGGGGTACTTTGTATATTCTACAAGGTTCTATGCTGTCAAGTTCTGCTGCTGTTGCATCGTCGGAGGTTTACAAGGAGGATATGACCAAGCTATGGCACATGAGACTCGGTCATATAAGTGAACGTGGTATGCAAATTCTGGCAAAAGGAGATCTTCTTGGTGGCCACAAGGTAAAGGACCTTGGATTTTGTGAACATTGTGTCTTTGGGAAATTACATCACAGCAAGTTTCCTAAAGCAATTCACAGAATAAAAGGCACACTTGATTACATCCATTCAGACTGTTGGGGTCCATCTCATGTTGAGTCTTTAGAAGGTCAAAGATATTTTGTGTCGATGATTGATGATTTCTCAAGAATGACTTGGGTGATTATGATGAAGCATAAAAGTGACGTTTTTTTTAAGAATTTCAAGCAACGGAAGGCGTTGGTTGAAAATCAAACAGGGAAGAAGATCAAAAAGTTGTGAGCTGATAATGGTCTGGAATTCTGCTGGTCTGATTTTAATGATTTCTGTAGGAATGTAGGGATTGTTAAGCAGCATACAATCAGGGACACACTGCAGCAGAATGGTGTGGCAGAACGTATGAATCAGACACTTCTGGAGAGAGCTAGGTGCATGCTCTGTAATGCTGGACTAGAGAAAAGGTTCTAGGCAGAAGCTATTAATACAACATGTTATCTGATAAATCGTGGACCTCACACTGGTATACATCTCAAAACCCCTTATGAGAAGTAGTATGGAAAATCTGCTGATTATTCAAATGTGAGAGCTTTAGGCTGCACTGTTTATTATCATATAAGTGAGGGTAAACTAGAACAAAGAGCTAAAATGGAAGTATTTGTAGGCTATGGGGATAGAGTTAAAGGGTATAGAATCTGGTTTCCATCTGAAGGAGGGTTATACTCAGTAGAAACGTAGTCTTTGATGAAAATTCTATGTTTAACTCTACTGTGAAGTCCATCGTTGTATCAGAGAATGGTAGTGTTGAGAAACAGGTAGAGCAACAAGACACTCAAGATGAGAGTGAACCACAACAAGGAGATCAACACTCACATTCAGAAACAGGGCCATCAGTAGTTAACCAGCACAGTTTGACTCTTAATCGACTTAGGAGAACAAACTTTGGGAAGCCTCTCACGATGTATGGCTTTGAGGATATGGTGGCTTATGAACTTCAAGTTGCTGAAGAGGTGGATCCTCGCGAGCCATCCACCTACAAGGAAGCAGTTACATGTATTGAGTCTACCCAATGGCTTGCTGCAATGGGAGACGAGATAGAATCACTTCACAAGAATCAGACTTGGGATTTGGCCAAGCGACCTCGCAAAAGAAAGGTTATTACTTGCAAATGGATTTTCAAGAAGAATGAAAGGATGTCATCTGCTGAAGGTACCAAGTATAAAACTTGGGTAGTTGCAAGAGGGTTTCATCAGAAAGAAGGTGTAGACTACAATGAGATTTTCTCGCCAGTGGTCAGACATACATCTATCAGGGTGCTACTAGCCATAGTCGCATATCAGAATCTGGAACTTGAGCAACTAGATGTGAAGACAGCTTTTCTACATAGAGAGTTGGATGAGGAGATATACATGACTCAGCCAGAGGGTTTCCAAGTTTTTGGTAAGGAATATTATGTTTGCAAGTTGAAGAAATCTCTGTATGGACTAAAACAGTCACCGAGGTAGTGGTACAAGAGGTTTGACAACTATATGATGAAGATTGGCTACACCAAGAGTCTGTATGATTGTTGTGTCTACTACAACAAGGTATCAAATGAGTCTCTCATTTATCTGGTCATGTATGTAGACGATATGGTGATAGCTGCAGAGAACAAGTCAGAGATTCAGAAGTTGAAGGGTCTCCTCAGTGCTGAGTTTGAGATGAAGGATTGAGTGCAGTTAGGAAAATTCTGGGAATGGAGATCTACAGAGATATAGTCAGAAGAGGCTGTTCTTATCACAGAAGGATTATATTCAAAAGATATTATCAAGATTTGGCATGTCTACAGCAAAATTCTTATATACTCCAAGTGCAACAAACATTCATTTGTCTACTGCGTTTACACCTAAAGCTGTGAGGAGAAGGAGTACATGTCTCGAGTTCCCTATGGTAGTGCAATAGAAAGCTTGATGTATGCTATAGTCTACACTAGACCAGATCTTGCACATGCTGTCAGTGTTGTCAGTAGGTTTATGGGTGAGCCTGGCAGGGAGCATTGGAAAGCTGTGAAGAGGATCTTTCGTTACCTTAGAGGTACGTCTGATTTTGGTCTCATTTATGGAGATGATACAAAGTGTTTAGTAACTGGTTATTCAGATTCAGATTATGTTGGAGATGTTGACAGTAGAAGATCTATGACTGATTATGTTTTCACTCTTGGTGGTTCTGTTGTTAGTTGGAAAGCTACTATGCAACCTTCAATGACTTTGTCTACTACTGAAGCAGAGTACATGGCATTAACAGAGGCAGTCAAAGAGGGAATCTAGTTGAAAGGACTGGTTAGTGACTTGGGTCTACATCATGATTAAGCTATAGTGTATTGTGATAGTCTGAGTGCAATCTATTTAGCCAATGATCAAGTTCATCATGAGAGGACTAAGCACATCGATGTCAGGTATCATTTTCTAAGGAGTGAGAAGAGAATTAAGGTGAACAAAGTGGGTACTGCTGATAATCCAGCAGACATGTTCACCAAGCCGGTTTCACATAGCAAGTTCCAACATTGTTTGAACTTGCTCAATGTTAGAAGCTGTTAGTTGCCCGTAGGGGCAACATCTGGGTCCTTCTCTGAGAAGGGGCAACATTTGAGGCAGAGGAGAGTCTGGTACATCTGGCACTATTGTGGTGCATCTGGTACATCTGGTTATCTAGGAGAGGATTCAAGTCAAGGTGGAGATTTGTTAGAATATGCCTTGAATCAGATATGGCGTTGGCGTACGCGGGTCTCGCTAAGACAGACGTCTTTGGCAAGAAGGAGACTTTGGCGAGAGAGATTCTCTGGCAAGGAAGTCTTTGGAGAGGAAGTCTTTGGTGAGGAGAGATAGAGTCCTTGGCGAGCAAGACTATTACTCAGGATTCCGTAAGGAATATGGATTCCTCAGTCATTCTGGTTTAGGATTCCTCAGGCGTTCGGGTCTGGGATTCCTCTGGTATTTGGGACTCTGTTAGGCTATATATACTCTAGGTTATTTGCTAACAAAGATGTGGGTTGATATTCTGCAGTTTTATCCTGTAGGTTAGGCTTAACCTAGTATGGTAAATTCTATATTCTGTAATTCGATTCTCCAAGATTAATAAATATGTTCTCCTTCTGCCGTGGATGTAGCTAACTCGCGTTAGTGAACCACGTAAATCTATGTTCTTTCTCACATTCGTTTGCTTCCGCTATAACAAGAAGAGATCAATAAAGTTTTTCTATTCTTGCATTGAGATTACAAATGAAGAACTTGTTGAGTTGCTCTTGTTTGAACTTTGAAGTCGAAGTCATCGGTAAGAAAATTCCGAGGTCATTGCTTCTGGAAGGGAGAACCGTTAGATCTCTCAGTCATATCCAAAACCCAGATCTCTCTGTTTCCAATTCTAATAAATATGTTCAACTGACTTTCAGGGAAGACTATAAAGATGATGAATTGAACTTGGTATTGTTATATTGTTGGGAGCTATTGTCTTGAATTGAACTTGGATATGAAGACAATGCTTGACGATGGGTAAGTAGTTGGCATGGGGTTATGCCAGGCTGCCTTAAACGCCTTTGTGTTTTTGTGTTAACACTATTAAGGTTTTTAAACGACTGTGTGGTTATCACAAATATCAAAATAGCTAAATTATCAAATTAGCTTAATAACATAGAAAATGCAAGATGTCGTAACTTTATTGGAGCGTCAAAGAATTACGCTGGAGTGACGGATACATGCAAAAATTTCTCACAGCGAAAGAGAGAATTGTGGTGGAACTATGACTTATGACATGATAATCATTGGTCCTGCCTGTGTTGTCCGCCCATTATTGTTGAATGGCTAGTCAATAATTACATAGGAACTTATATCCTTTGCACTTTTTGAGTCTTGTAGTTGATTCTAGTCTTCATCATCTGCATTCAAGAGAGGTTTCTAGAGCTTTTAAGGATCGAATTTGAGGGATGTACTGATCGAGCTTGAGAATAGCACAACGGAAAAGCATCCTCGTGGATAAAATAGGCCCTTGAAGCATCTGAAATGGAAAATTGACAAAAACAATAGGAGGGATGTAGAAATAAGAAATTCTTTTAAAGCGACTAATTAGCGAGCCAAATAAAAGAAAAGTCATTTATATTCAGTGTTCGTGGTATTGTAGTGTGAATTGACCTCGAATTCACCGTCCATATCATTGATTTTGTTGCTTTTTATCATTTTATTTTGGTTCATGGTGAATCGGGTTCATTTTAGAAATTTTATAACATTGGTTACCAAAAACTCTATCCAATAATGATTCATTGTATGTCCCCACGATCCGCTACGAGGATATCGCATTGCTACCAAACCATATCCTAGCCTTCCTCCTCCCACCTAACCATTAAAAAAAAATACTAGCAAATCAAATAGCGTCTATCTGCAGTCTCATACTCACTTGATAAGAGACACAGCAGAAAGTAAAAACTTAAGCAAGCCCAACTATTGGACCCAAATTTCACATCAAAGTCTGCAACTGAAACATTCTCACAGTGCAGCTAATTACTATCGCTTGTACATCACAGCCTTCACTCGTTGCCTATTTCACTAGTGTTTGCTTAAAAATCATCACGGCTAAATCCAGAACGGTCGATAGACTTCTGGTTCAAAGTGTCCTTCTGATAACGCGGGGCAGGCGTGTCAATTCGCGACCTATTGGCCAAGAGAGGTTTTGATAGGTTGCGCTGGATCTGAATTCTTCAGGTAATTGATGATTGAGGAAGGAACATTTTCGTCCATTGGTCTGAATGCCTTGTACAAAAGGACTTAACTAAGGCTTTAATCTTGGTTCTCGATCACGTCCAGGTTCTGAGCAAACTCGAAAGTGTTGACCAACAAGAAACCAACCGGGTTGATGTACATGCAAATCACAGTGAAGATAAAGGTGAAATGGACTCGGTAGTCGAATCTTTGTGAGGTGATGTGAGTATGAACGACGAATCGCATCAACTCAATCCAGACTGGCCGAAAGAGATCGATGAGTAGAGAGCGCTGAGTTAACAAACTACTATTAGGTGCAAGGAATTGAAGTGCAAAAACTAAAGAACATAAAATAAATCGCAAGAAAGTAAAGAACAAGAATGTAAATTATGAGAAGATGAATCTATATTATCAAAACAAATGATGAACAAGGTAAAGTACCTATGAAAACAAAAGCTAGAGAATTTGTATGTAAGTTTGTGTATTTGGTGCATGACCCTTTACAATGTGTTATAAGGATTTTATATATATGATTTGTACAAAACCCTAGGTTGGTTGACTTGACCATCCAACCGATGAATCCCACTAGAATTCGAATTCCTTGATTTCAGTCGAGTAAAATCTTCCTTATCTCGAACACCACCTTGATATACTCATTTTTGGACTCGGTTACTTCTTGATTTGATGACGACTCATCCATTAAAACTTGATCCGGCCAATCACTATAATCTTTGCATTAAAAGTATTCCTTAATTGAATGACGCATTCATATTCGTGGACTCGAAACCAAACCATTCTAGGTCTAAGCCCAGAAAGTCATCTGACCAACTCACATTGGAGCTCGGCCCATTTTTGTCGCCCAACACTTATACATCAGCCGCTTAGACCGTGTCTAAGTGATAAATACTTGGTTCTTTGGGTCTGACGTCTCATTTGGCCCACATGATAAAATGTTCCTTTTTGTAGACAACCAAATATGCCATAAATGCCCGCCAACATGGCCCGACGTCTACCAGAACACTCATCGGTCGTCAAAGTATTTCATTTTACTATTTTCCGTCAGTCGACGATATATTTGGTACTTGTAAAATCAGGTACAAACAACCGGCTACTTTAAAAAAATTCATAAATTTTGGGATTTGATGACTTTCATATCATATCTATACCTAGATTACCCCTACCTGAAACATAAGTTATAAGTAATGAAAAGTCAATAATGTCACCGACTATTTATATACATAGTTGCAAATATAATCTATAATTGCATACATAAAAAGATTTTTATTAACAAATTAAGAAGAAAAAAAGTGGAATTGCTCTCACTCTTAGTTAATGAAACAAACTACAGAAATTAAACCTGAAATATATATTTAACCAATTTAGGGATGAGGTTAAACCCACAATTGTAAGATACCTCCGTGGCTGAGTTTGATGAGGGCGACCAAAATTAACTCGCAGTCTCACCGCATAAGCACTCTGTGGAAGCACTTTTTACCAACTACTTTGCTTTTATTTATTTCCCTTATCAACAGAAAAAATTAAGAAAAGAACAAGAGATGTGAGAGTGTGTACAAGTAGCTATTGGAAATTTTAATAATAATTTATTTTGAGGAGGGACCTAGAAAAGAGAAAGGCCTAACTTTTCCTTTCACTGTGAAAAGGACACGGACCAAGTAATGCACTTTCTATCTAACTTTGCTGAACTCACCATCTTAGCCATCTGACACAAAAATTATGCTATGCTTATGCTCATGCTCCTCTCCACCCTCACACCCACTTCAATTCTCACCACTTCTTCCCTATCTATCTCTCTCTCCTCTCCCAAATCTCTATTTTCTCAAAGCCAACCCTTCTTAGATCAGTTAGGGTTTCTGTTGGCTTTGTAAAGGTTCAATCTTTTCTCTGCCCAAAAATTTGAACTTTTTTTCTATCAGTGAATACCCAAGATTGAAAAGCTGTCTCTGGATCTTATCCCCTATTTCTCTCTCTCTTGGTACGGTAAATTTTCCTGAATAATCTCTGTCTGGTTATTTTCCTGTTACTACTTTTCAGGCCTTTTTCTAGTTCAAAGCTTTTCTGGGTTTGCTGTAATAGATTCATTTCTTGCGTTTTTCGTTGTGTCTTGGTCTGATGCTGTTATGCTGAAGATGGTGAGGATTGGATAGGTCTTTGAGTTAGATTGCCCTCTATTTTGGTTTTGTTTCTATGATAATTATGAAGCGTATGTCTTGATTTTAGGCCTGTTAGCTTTTGGTGGTGCGAAGCTTGCTAATCTCTTTTACCAGAAAAAAAGCTCATCTCTTTTCAGTCTTTTGTGTTTCGGGTGATTCACAGTTGCTAAATTCATGTGCTTTTGTTACTTTCTGCTTTACTTTCCTGATCTTTTTCTGCTACTTTGACAAAATTAACATGTCTGTGAAGCTTCTGTTTTGGATCATCCTTTTATGATTTAGTCAGTAAAAATAAAATCCTTCTTCCGGCTTTTACTATTTCATAAGTTGAAACTGAAGTAATATTGAAGTTTCTGATTTCATTCCGTTTGCTAGGAATGACATGAAAACCTCCTAGTTGTTTAGATTTCCTTATCCTCAAGGCCGTAGTACTAAGTGTCTGTTTGTCTCTTTGTTTGAAGGTTGTGAGAAATACTCATCAGAGTTGTGGTCTCTCTGGGAAGCTATTTTCAGTAAGATATCTATACATATTTGCTGGGGATTAGAGATTGGACAAGTTTTGATTTCAAGAGAAGAGAAGAGTTTGCTGGTAATTGAAACATGGGTTACATATGTGATTTCTGCGGGGATCAAAGGTCCATGGTGTATTGCCGGTCTGATGCTGCTTGCTTATGTTTATCGTGTGACCGGAATGTCCACTCTGCTAATGCCCTGTCTAAGCGCCACTCGAGAACACTTATTTGTGAAAGATGTAACTCACAGCCAGCATTAGTTAGGTGTACAGAAGAGAGAGTTTCTCTTTGTCAGAATTGCGATTGGATGGGTCATGGTGCATCTACTTCAGCTGCATCACATAAGAGACAGACACTCAACTGTTACTCAGGCTGCCCATCAGCTTCTGAATTGTCGTCTATATGGTCATTTGTTTTAGAATTACCTTCCGCGGGTGCCAGTGAATCTGCTTGCGAGCAGGAAATGGGATTGATGAGCATCGCCGAGAACAGCACTGGAAGTGCTTGGAGCCCCCAAGAAAATAACAATAGACAGAATGAATCTGATACATTTGAAGTCAATGACGCTAGTACGATGGATAAGTCTGGTGGTTTAGTTAGTTCATCTTTGGCGCCTGCTCTTAACTCAGTTCCTCATGTTGTTGGCCAGGTAGCTGGATCGGTGAATTCACTATTGCCCAAGGTATATATAGAGTTTCAAAATTACTGCTTTGGTGGTATGTGATCGTTTAATGTCCTTTTGTTAATTCTTCAATCTCTTCATCAGCATATTGGTTTCATTGACATCCAACTTGAGATCATTTGCTGTCAAGTGTGTCTTTTTTACTTTGTGATGAACTGCTCCAGTTGGAGCTTTAATGCCTCGCATCAGTGCATGCCATCAGATCAGTTAATTCTGGGTTTTTTTAGATGCCCTAGTTCCCTGAAATTTATTCGTGTTCGTAATCATTGAAGTCATTGAATGATTCATTTGGGCAAGAGGTGGTCTTACAGTCTTTGTTTTTGTTCTGTATCCACTATTTCTCTAGCTGTAATGTCTAAAGCATGACACTTTGCTGGTCTATCCTGTTGAAACATTTTAACTTCACTCTCACTGAGTATTGTTTGGTTTGCATGTCAACTGAATTTGACAAAGATGTAGCGTTAACTAACTGGGATGGGTTACAACAATTTATCTATCTCTAATTCTGTGTGGGATCTTTATTGAAGTTTGATTCTTATAAGTCAATGACATTTGCAATTTTATTTTGACAATACAGTTATTCTGTCACGGAAGCAAAGGCCTGGGGATCTGTGAGGATGATGACCTTTATGATGATTTTGATATGGATGTAAATCTTGAAAATTATGACGAACTATTTGGTGTATCTCTCAATCACTCAGAAGAGCTCTTCAAGAATGGTGGGATTGAGAGTTTGTTTGGGGCAAAACACATGTACAGGGATGTAAGTGCTACTGAGGTACTGACATTTTACTTGCTGAAGGCTGTTTGTATTTTGTTGATCTGTTTTTTCTCGTTCTTGGGCCTTTGTCTTGAACTGGTCACTGTTAGCTAGAACCAGCTTTTGGTATTGAAGGACCTGTCGTTTTGCTTCAAGTTTCTCGAGTAATTATCATATTTGTGCATCATACCTCTTTTTAAAATGAATCAAGTTAGAATCTCAAAGTTTCTGTATGAGGATATATGTAGACGCTAGATGCTTTAATCTGCATGGTGCCATATCTAGCACTCATCCAACTGATGCTAGGACTTGCATTTGACTCTGTGTTTTACATTTTGAATTGAGAATAGTAAACTTGTCGTTCAAGTTGACATTGTCAATTGGGAGTGGCATCGGCTACTGGACAAGTAGTTTTTATCAAATTACTGACTTATTGCCTGTTTCAACAATCCATCCATCATAGAAATAGAGCTTTGACTGCAACTTTGTTTTTCCTCACACATCCGTTTTATGCTGCCATATCCAGTATTTAGTTTTGGTTGATACTGTTTTTAATCGTTAGTAAAGTGTTTCTTGAAGTCGCATATTAATGTTTCTTTTTTCTTTCAGGGGTCTGCACTTGGACGGGTAAATGCATTGCAACAGCCAGCAAGCAGTACCGCTGCATCTGCTGATTCTGTTATGAGTACAAAAACTGAATTGATCGTCTCTTGTGTGCCGAAGCAAGCACAATCAAACCTTTCATTTTCGGGTGTCACAGGAGAGAGTAGTGCTGGAGATTGTCAAGATTGTGGTGCTTCCTCGATGCTTCTCATGGGAGAGCCTCCATGGTGTCCTCCAGGCCCTGAGAGTTCCTTCCAGTCTGCTAATAGAAGTAATGCTGTTATGCGTTACAAGGAAAAGAAGAAGGCACGCAAGTGAGTGTACAGTCAGAAATTTGAATAAACAGATTACTATACCAGTTCTATTTTATGGTTGTTCATTCGTTTGACAAGGCAGCATCATATTTCTTTAGTCATCTCGTCTTTATTTTACTACTTTCACCAATATATATTGTATATTTAAAATTTGTCCATATATACCAAGCTTTAGACAGGCATCTGTTTTTCATCTGTGGTTCCCTCTAGCTAAAGTTGTTGTATTTTCACGGTATGCTTATATGGTTACTAAACACTTGAGCATATTGTCTTGTTATACTGGAATCAGCGATATATATTCTTATTGTTTTTCTTTCTTGGTAGGTTTGAGAAAAGAGTAAGGTACGCTTCTCGTAAAGCAAGGGCGGATGTAAGAAAGCGTGTGAAAGGACGCTTTATCAAAGCCGGCGAAGCATATGATTATGACCCTTTGAACCAGACCAGAACCAGAAGCTACTGAGTACAAATTCTAACTTTACTTTATTTACCAGAATGAGCAACACATGAATGTTGAAACTGACACCGCTTGTCATTGTGCAGTTACAAGCTGTATGATTTTGTATCATAGGAGCCTTGGATGTAATTGGGAGAGAAAGGGTCGATGCAAAATAGCCAGTTTCTGATGCATACCCGATTAAGTGGAGGAGCAGATTTCTGATTCTACATCGCCTCCGTATCTGATTGACGCGCCATGACCTTGTATAGATTGCCCTTGCCTTGCAGCGATGAGTTCTCATTTCCTTTCATATTTATCTGGGGCAAAGTTCTTCTGCTTAATCATTCTCCAAGAAGATTCATATTGGTCTTTCAGCTATACTTATGCTTCGTGTTCATAGAGATCCTAGTCATATTATTTTTGTCCTGCTCTAATGACCTCGATAAAGTGCTTCCCGTGGCATTTTGGGTGGCCAAACTTGTGTTCACCAGCCTGTAGAAAAGCCAGAAAATTGTATTTCGTCCTATTTTTTGTTCGTTTGACATGCACAGATTCTATGTCTCAAGTTGAGTGTTATCAAATCTGGCCTAAACAATTACAATGTCAAAGAATAAACTTTAAGTTGTACATGTTTCTTATCTTTCTGTCAAATTTTTCATGAGCATTAAAAGACTGGCAGGTATCTGCTCTGTACTATGTTAGTAACTTCATATCAAGTTCCGACAGTGGTTTCACCATTAGTTTGCAGGTGGAGAACTACTGCTGTCTTAGATCAATTTATACATAATCTTATATTGCTTGATTTGTTTCTTTATTAAAAGACGTTACTGTGCTCAACTCTTTCGATATGAAACGTACATGTACCAAGGTGTATTGTACACTTAGATGGGCTTGATATCAGTTGGGCCAGACGTGCACTGTCTTAAAACTTTCAATCTAACAGTGGCCTTTATATTAGTTTGGCCTATCTAACAGTTAACAGCGGCTATAATTTGTTCGGCTAAATGCCCTAATTTATATGTACAACTTGGTTTAAGGGAAAAGATTTGGTCATTGAAAATGTGAGTTTGTTAACATTTATAATGCAGATTCTATCTAGAGTGGAGCTTCGCTTTGAAAAAACGGAGCGAAGTTCCGATTTCCACAAGATTGAAAAAATTATTCGGTCATTGAAACCAATAATCCTTTAAATTATCATTAGAGGATCACACTTACAAAAAATCAGCTCAATCGGAGATGATTTGGCCATTTGATCATCACATATAATTTTTGATAAATACAGTTTATCCGATATAGCCTAAAACTTTGATGTAGCGATCAAATGATTAAATCAGCTCAAATTAGGCTCATTTTTTGTCAGGATGATCGCCTAATAGTAATCTAAAGAATGAGTGATTTCATTCGTCGAATAACCTTTTCAATCTTGTGAAAATTGAAACTTCGCTCTGTATTTTCAAAGCTCTGCTCTGCTCTGGATAAAGACTGTTTATAATGTAACAAACATGTAGACCGTAGTAGATCGGGGCAGAGTCAAGTTGGGGCGAGAAGGTGGGCGGCTGCCAAACCTCAAATTTCCCCAAACATTCATAGATAAAAGTTATGTATATTTTTGTAACCAAACAAAAAAAGCTATGTATATTTGTTATCAATCTACCTACAGCTATTATTATATATATATTGTAATGTTTTAAATGAATCTATTTTATACATCATAAGTTTGATTTGTATAGTAAAATGATTCTAAATTTCACTTGTTTTTGTTTCATTTTTTTTTAAATAAACTTTCTCATTAAAAAGATCATCCGAAGTAATACATACATTCCAACAAAATCCTAATGATCAACATTGACCACTAAAACCCTAAGGAATAAGCACTACTCTTTAAAACATTGAATTCAACCCACATGTTGAGCTCATCCTTGACAAACCTAGACATCTAATCAAACTAAAACGTCTTAACAAAGTACCTAAGCACGCAATTATGGTGTAGTAAGCTAAGACCTCGAAGAGATGTCAAAAGAGAACCAAAAGATGAACTCAACCTAGTCTCGAGGGACTAGGTGTCATGCTTCTTCTTTCCCAAAGAAGAAGCCTGGTTACCCGAATCTTTCATGGGGTATATCAATCGAAGCGGGCATGCCACCTTGTCAACTACCTTCACCTTCCTAGAAACCTTGTCACGAGCTCCAAAAGGTCTACCCAGCTTCTTCTTCTCTTTCCTGACAACCTTTCCTGGCTGAACCAGGGTTCCTTCTGGCGTTTCCACCAAGCCAAAGAAAGTTGCCCTAATTCTATCCAGAAAGCAGGGAATCTTTGTGCACTTCCTTTGAGGAGATGACGCCACAACTATGGCCTGAGCATTGTTGTCCTTCAACTTCTTTGGAGAGGTTGTATTCAGTTCATCCCAGAATTTCTTCCCCAGGATCTCCACTTCATCCTCCTCAGCATTTTCAAGTTCTGAATTTGCATGAGTGGATGTGTCTGACTTATTTGAACGAATCACAATCGGACTACTACGAGACTTCTTGGCAGTCAGTCTTTGTATCTCCTCCAACTTGATCCATTCTCTAGTCATCACAAGCTTGCTTCCAAATACAAAATCTTGCTAATCTTTACCAATCCCTAAAGCCATCGCGAACCCAGCTTGTAGAGAGATCTAGGGCTTTGGGGGCGCCAGAACCATTGAAACGTTAGAGGTAGAGGGTTCTGCCGCCTTTGCTACTTCCAAAGGTACAACACCATCACTTTCTCTTTAGGAACTCGGGAGAGACTCATTCTCCAAACAAAGACCAGTCGAATGCCAAACCAAGCCACAAGACACACATTTGTCCCTCAGGTTTTCATAGAAATAAGATATGTTCTCTGTGATATCAGGCGCGATATTCATCTCCTTATCAAAGAAAAAAAGAGCATCAATGCGGTAAGATACCCAACCCCTAATATTTCCGCGCTGGAATTCAAAAAGGTTCCTGCCACAGACGCAAGCCAACCAAGGTTCTCTTTTGCAACAAAGACCGGCAGGATATTTGTGATACGCACGCAGTACCTCAGCGACTCAAAAGCATACCTGGATAAAGCTCCAGCGCCATCATAGTACTCTATAACCAAAAGAGATTTTTGATAGTAGTGCCATGGACCGCCCCTAAGCACCCTTTTCTTGTCATGGATCAAATCAAAAGTGAAGACCAGGAGTTTGGATTGTTCTTCCACTTTGAAGCCCTTCTCTAAATTCCAAATACGCTGAAACTGAGATCTAAAATCTCGAAGATCCATTCGCTTGGAGGCAAGAGATTTACCAAGTAGGAAGAATTGAGAGTTGCACCGAACGACGCTGGAGGTGATCTTGGTGACGTCTAACGGTGGATCCCCGAGAGCTAGGGAGGATGAGAAGGGGCCAATGACAATAATGATCGAATTCTTTGGATCGGATAAGGCCATAATCGGAGGGTGAAGAGGATTTAGGTTTTCTACACTAGAAAACTTTGAGTCGGCTAGGGTTTCCTCTACTCGAGAGAAACTAGTTTCACAGACAATTCAATTACCTTCACGGGTACTTGTTTTTGTTTCATGCATAGTCTTAATAAAGCTTTAGTATGCAAATAGCTTTTAATAAGGCTATGGCAGGGAGACTCCACATTATCTAAGCATACAATCTAAGCTTTAGAGCAACTCTAACAATATCACATAAAGTTTGCTTATTTTGTTCAAAAATGAAGCCGAAACCTATTTTAGCTAATCACTTGTATAAATTTATTGCAACAATATCACTTAAAATGTAGTTAGATTTAAACATATGCTTAGTTTTGATTGGTTGATAATAAAATATTTATTTATTAATATAATTATTAATTACATTTACAATCTAGAAGGAAAGTATTAATTACAATATTGAATGTTTCGTTACCTATAATTTATGTTTTCGGTATAGGAATAGGGGATAAAAACATGAAATATAGGGAATCCTTAAATTGGCTAATAAGATAGAGGAGCTGCTAGAGTGAATTTTAAGAGAAAATCTTTATATTTTAGCTAAAAATGATTTATAAAGAATCTGTTGGAGTTGCTCTTAGTATGCTTAATTAGATAATAGCTTTTCTTTGGTACGAGCTGACATTTTACTATAACACAAAGGATAAGTATTAGAGATTGAACTTAAACAATTTTTTTCAATGAAATAGTAAACCTCCTATATTTTGATTTAGTGTATGAATTTTGGCTACTTGTCGAGAAGTCCTCTACTTGTGAAGGTAATCATATTTCCCACCAATATATATATATATATATATATATGAGTTGTCTTTACATCACAGCATCACAGCATACAGAAAGCCACAAACAATGACTAGTCCTCTAACAATATTAGCCACCCTCCTCCTCCTCCTCTTTCTCATGACATGCATCTGGTATCTCATTTCCTCATCAGCCTCCTCGAAATCACAAAACGCAAATCTACCGCCCGGCCCTCGGCCATAACCGATCATCGGAGACATGCTAGGAATCCTCCCACACCGGAGCTTCCAAAACTTGGCCAACAAATGTGGTGACATAATGTCTTTTCGTCTAGGCAATGTACCCACCATACTAGTCTCCTCCTCAAAAGCCGCAGCCCTGTTCACGACGCGAACTTCTCATGCCGGCCGATAATCCAAGCCGCAGAGTACCTGGCCTACGGCTCAAAGGGCATGGCCTTCTCCCAGTACGGTCCATACTGGCGACATGTGAGAAAGCTATGCACGCTTCGGCTCTTCTGTACTTCCAAGGTCGAGGCTTTCGCGCCGCTGCGAAAAGAGGAGGTGGGAGTGCTAGTGAGGAAGCTGAGGAAAGCTACAGAGGGAGGAGGTCATCAGGTGGTGGATATTAGTGAGAAGATCGGTTTGATGAACAAGGTGATAACTTATAGGATGGTGTTGGGTTGTAAAAAAGGTGATGATAGCTTTGATTTGAAAGCCATTGTCGATGAGGCTTTATATCTAGTTGGTGCTTTCAATATCTCTGATTTTCTTCCTTTTCTCAGGTCCTTTGATATTCAGGTATGTCATATATATGTACGTCATTTTTGATAGTATAATGTTATTGAGATATATAGAGTGTTTTCCTTCGCTCAGGGATTGACAAAGCGCATGAAGACAGTGAGCAAGACGATTGATCAACTTCTAGAGAAGATAATAGACTAGCATGAAGAAGCTGCTAAGACTAATATGTTAGTCTGTTATCATTATTCCATTCACAAACCAGTCTGTAACGTAAACACATTGAAGAAGTTTTACAAGAACAGTTCTTACCTTGGTTACTAAGATTCATGGCCTTCAAGCTTTCACAAAGATGATCTTCTGAGCAATTCACAAGCATTTACTATATGTGAGTAATCTATCGATTCTTCTGCTGTTTTGTGCTTGCTCAGGGATCCCTTTTATATACTGGTTTAAGTGATAGAGTTTCATCTCACAAGAACCTCTCTATGCACTATAAACCTATATTAACTATGACAACCGATGACTAAGTTTCCCTAAGTCATTTGAACTCCTTGTACCAATCATCATAGATTAATGAATGAGTACCCAAGTTAAGTAATGATTCTGCAATCTCTTTCACTTATTTCTCAAGTATGTATAATAGTGTTGGACCTTCATAAGGTTTCCTATGTCCACTAGGAGTGCTACTCCAACATAATAAGCATAAGAAGAAGCAAGGTCATAGCGACGATGATGACTAATTCGTAGATGTGTTGCTTTCGTTGATAAACCAAACCCTTGAATCCGAACGATGAGAATGTACACTTCATTGGTCGAATGAACGTGAAAGCCATCCGTGAGGGATAAAATATTTAGGCTATATGATCAGACAAAGGTCCCAAATATTCGAGCCCCCTATTTCATATGGGTGAGAGACAGACTTTGATCAAACTGGGTTTGGATTGTGATGTGCTGGAAAAAACGTGTGTGATAGAAAAGTGGGAGCCCTTCCATGTGTTGTGGAATAATAGAAGCCCATTCATAGAATATTGGATTATGGGAGTCGTGGAATAATGGGAATCCATTCATGGAGCCGTGGATTATGGGAGTCGTGGAATTGTGGGAGCTCATTAGTGGTGCAGATGATTATGGGATGTGGAATTGAGGGCATGTGAGCCCACAAGAAAAGTGGGGATAGTGGCAGAATCAGGCGCCACCTTTGTAAGTGTTTATTATAAATAGAAGACGAGTAAAATTGAGAAGAAAAGGGTGGTAAGTAGGCTTAGATTCGGTTCGGATCTAGTCAAAAATTAAGATCCGGATGCATAACCGTTTGCTTGCATTAGGTTTGGTTCTGTAACAATCATGAGTGGAACCGTTTGGAACCAGAATCGTTCGGTTCCAGTTTCGGTTCTAGGTTCTCGTAGAAGATCTATTTGGAAAAAAAGAATCGAAAATGAAAAATGATATTTTTGTAAATTGGACTTCAAAATCCTCTTACTTTATGCTTGACATAGTTGCGTATATAATCTATCTGCATAAAAACACATAATTTGCATATTAAATCACATGTGGTCATCAACATATCAACTTGTCATTCATTAAGATCATATTTGCATCATATCAGTCATCAAATTAAATTTCATAGGCCTAAATAAATTGTGACAAATTGAAATTAATTGAATTAGAAGAAAAAAAAGAGTAGGGGTTTGGGTTTGGCCGGCTTATTTGGGTTTGGGTATTTAAGATTTATATAGTTTGGCTTATATATATGGGTTGTGTTAATTATAAAACGGTTCCTTCGAATCTGACTATTTTTTTATTTCAGGATCCGGAACCGTGACGGATCCATAATCAAATTTTAAAAAACACAATTTTTTTAGAGATCCGGAACCGAACCGTACGGATCCGGTTCTTTTGGATCTTCGGATCTTGTGGCCAGGCCTAATGGTAAGTACGATATAATTTTGAATTACTTAACATCAAAGGAAAACTCTAAGTTGGATGTCGGAGTATTTGTTCTTTTGCAGGTACCCCTCCCCTCATGGTTTTTGGTGACCCCTGACTATGAATAATGAAGAATGAAGAGAATGGTATCCATCCCCTAGTGATTTTTTGTGACCCTTGGAGTTCATACTCATATTCATTTATCAAGGGTCAAGCATCTGCTCCAATCAAAATTGTCTTGTGGGTGCGGAAAAGTCGACGACAAATTTTTCGACATCAACACCATCTTTATCGAAATGATCGCAGGGTCCTTCGGCTACTTCAATTGTTTGGAGTCTTGCTGAGCTCTTCAGGCATCCGAGGGTTTTGAAGAATCTCCAACAAGAGCTTGAAAGTGTGGTCGGTATGGACAGGATGGTGGAAGAGAGTGATTTGCCGAAGCTGAACTACTTGAGTATGGCGATCGGGGAGAGCTTGAGACTATACCCGGTTGCACCACTATTGAATCCGCATGAGGTCATTGAGGACATTACAATCGAAGGATATGACATACCCAAGAAATCAAGGATCATCGTCTGCGTCTGGACGATAGGAAGAGATCCTGGTGTTTGGTCGGAAAATACTGAGGAATTCTATCCTGGAAGGTTCATGAACAGCAATGTAGACCTCTGGGGACATGACTTTGAGCTCATTCCATTTGGGAGTGGAAGAAGAGGGTGTACAGCTATGAAGCTAGGCCTAAGCACTGTTAAGCTAGTTCTGGCACAGTTGGTGCACTGTTTTAACTGGGAGCTCCCAACTGGCTTGCTACCTCAAGACTTGGACACGACCGAGAAGTTTAGCATGTCACTGTCGAAAGCTACACACTTGCATGCCAAGCCAATCTACCGTCTTATGTAGTTCAATGCGTCTTTTACACATTCATGAAATGTAAGCAAGTACTATGAAATAAACAAAAGTCTCGATTTCTCTACATGTTTGGATTGAATTATTAAGTAAAACAAGAGAGCACAAGTCTATAACCATAGCCATTTAAAAGTAACTATACAGTTTTCCTTCAACAAAAGGAATTGATATACCATTACAAACACTCAGCGTATACTCTGCTTGATATCACAATATAATGGCTAAATAGACTAGTACACTCCATAGTAACCAAATCTTGGAACTCATTTTATAATCAATAGTAAAAGTTGGGAAACAAAAATTTTGGGCTACAGCCGCACAAGGATAGTACATCAAGTAGACAAAGTTTGCCTGACAAATGAATCAGCATATAGGTGTTTGTGCAGTTCCACAGCATTAATCTTCGTCCGAACTACTATCTTCCGACATCTTCCCAATATCATCATCCTTCCCGGCTTGCTCCTATATCCAGATTTGTAATGTTAATGGAAATGTATACCTAGTACAAGTGCATAAACATGACAAGATGAATGTGGGGAAGAGAGTGATTTATGTCCTTACCCCCATTTTATCCCAATTCTTCAACTTGGAATTTGTTAGCATGAAATTATCTCGCAATGGAGCCCAAGCAGGCCCTTCATTGTCGTTGAAGCCTTTAGACGTCTGAGCCTGCATGTCCAGACATTGGTGTTCACAAACACTTCACCTTACAAGATTAATCTATGCCAACCTTAATTAATCTACAGATAAACGAGTGGTTGGAAGATTATATTTTGAAAAGGGAGCTAGATATATATTTTGTAGTAATGGTATACGTTGAGATCATTGCAAAAAAAAATTCAAGGTGTGCAACTCTCCCTTTCACCCTTCAAAATCATCATCACAATAAGCCACATAATGAAGTACTGAATAGATTGAGCATAAAAACCAACCTTGGCAGAAGCACTAGTTTTGCCCAACTCTGAAAAGAAGGCTTCTTTCCTTCGCTTTCTTATCACTGGAAATATTTTTAAAACATTGACAAGATTAAACTCACAAGACAGGACATAAATAAACTTCTACGTATTAGCTGAATATGTGTAAACCAAGTTCCAATTATCATATATGATTCCACCTAATAATAGGTCCTGGGGCAATATCATTCTTCAGGTATACAGAAATTAAAATTCTTGTCTTAGGGGTGAGTGCCAGAAGATGGTATGACGTTCAAGTGAGTAGCAACTTTAAATCCTTAATACATGTTTTCTGTGAAAGTTACCCCAACTTACATGTAACATATATATAGCACAAAGAGCAGAAATGAAGAATATGCATTGCTCAAAAGGTTTAAAAGCAGGCTTCCAAGTGCATTCTAATTTCAACAATTCAAATTTTAACAGACACAAGTCCAGCAAAATTATTTCACTTATTTGGAATTTAACCAAGTCAATAGGCAACAGTGATGGTCTTAAATTGTAGGTGCAGTGCTTAAAAGCATACCTTTTGCATCTTTAAACCTGGAAGGATCCAATCCCTTCTGAGCATGTTGTGCCTTGCTGACCTGCATTTCAGATCAAGCAGACATGAATAATTATGACACAGCAGAAAAGGATTGTTCAAAACTCAATATTCTCATAGATTATGGTACAGCAACTTACAGCATTGAACAGCTTGACCACTGAAATCCAGTATTGCATATAAAAAAGTGGACTTAATTAGTATGATAAGAACTTGATTCAAACCAGGATAATGTATACATCAACCAAGTCGAGGAAAGAGGTACCTCCTTTCGTAGCAAGACTAATTAGAAACTTCTCATGCGGATCAATGCTGACAGGTTTGGCAGTATGTCCCTTTTCTATTACCTAAAATAAAAAACCATTACACCTCAATCCATGACTGGTTTAGATATAATTACAAAAAAGAATCAGTGACTGTGAAATACCAACTGTCTGTCTTTCTTATCGCTCTTGACATTACGCTCAGCCTCCTCTTCGGCAAGCTTTTCTGCGATAAGTTTCTTGTTCCCTGACAACACCGGTCCCTGCAAAAGTTATAGACAACTTCAACCCAAAATCCTAAGACAAACACTGGGCATAGTGGCTCGACTCTAAAGCTCACCAGAACCTTTACAAAGCCCCATACTGAACACTTATACATACAAGTTCAAATCCATTTCTGCACCACCCGATAGCTATAAACTAAGCAAATAGACATAAAACCCAGTTTTAAATGTACATGTACGCAACAACACAGCCCTAGCACAGCTCTAAACTTAAAAATTACACATAAGAGCTCAATTCTAATTACTCTAGTGCTGTACTGCAGCATCCTCAAAACATCAACACAGCTCTAAACTAAGTAATTAGACAAATGAGTCGAGCTTTTATAGCTCACCAATGCAATTTCAAAACTTCAATACGCTTCTAAACTAAACAATTAGACATTTACTTCCCCATTGCATCTCCTCGATAGTCTAAAACTTCAATTTCGAAACTACAATTATACACAAACACATTCTTAAACTAAACAGATTACACCCAACACAATTCTAAACCAAACAGTTAAGACATTAACAATTGTAGCCCACTACTGACCATAACATCATCAGGAACAGTCTTCTTGATTATACTCCTGAAAGCCAACCTAAACGCATTGCATCCCTCCGCAAGTTTAGTAATCCCAGGCTGTATTTCACCATCTTCTTCTTCTTCTTCTTCTTCTTCTTCTTCTTCTTCTTCTTCTTCTTCTGCTCTCCGCTTATCTTTTACTTCCTTCTCTTCATCTGAAGAAGACCCACCATTCATCTCATTAGCTTTATGTTCTTCGTCTTCGTCTTCATCGTCCTCAGAGTCGTAATCTCTAGCTCGTTTCCGATAAAGCTTCTTCATTTTAGGGTCAATCTTTCTGGGCTTCATGGCTCTGTTAACTCCTCCGTCTGAAGAGTGTGGCATCTTCTTGGCTTTCTTACGAGCTTTGCCGACCTTCGTCTTCCCTACTTGCCTCTTGTTTCGACTTCTTGGGGTCTCTAACTGGGTTTCTTCCGCCATGGATTGCTTGTGTTGTAAAACCGAGTTAAAGGTCTGAGCTTTATCGATGCTTGGTGAAAGATGAAGGTGCAGTTTGATTAAAGGGTTACGATTTTACGAAGAGAAGCAGAGAGAACTGGATTGGAAAATAGAAGCACAGGAGATAGGTTTTTAGGGTTGGAAAAATTGCTCATATATGATCACCCACTAGGTTGATTCCCGCCCCCAGGGGCGGTGTTACTAAACAGAAAAGAAGTTTTTGTTCACAGATTTGCAGAAAGTGTTTGAGCAAGGCATGCAGTCATACTATAGTCAGTATTTAGGCAAGTTAGAAAGAGAACATCAGGAATAACACCAGTATAACTTCCATAGTCCTAAGGAAAAGTACAAAATCATCACTAACAGAAGACAAAGTTTTGTGCCTATTATGCAGAATTTATCACAAAAAGATCATTGTTATGTCTCTCACAAAATTATTATCCAGTATAAGTATAACCCTTATTTGTATGTACATAAAATACCATGTAACTCAATCCTCATCTAAACAAAATATAAATCTTGCAACAGTTAGCTAGATATTTATGTTTCGCACGAAATCATGTTCAGATGATATTGGAGCCAGTGAAGCAAGTTCAACTTGACCAAACTAAGTTACGGAAGAGAAAGAAGGTGAATGAAAATGCTCTAACTTCACAGAATTGCTCACCCTTAATTGGAATCACACTTGAAGCACTGTCAAGTTTTACTTTATTATTAGCTGCATTGGATGAGTGAACAGCAGAGCCAAGACATAGCGCAACTAAGAAGCAACCACCACTCGGAAATAGTATTTCAGCTCTGTTGATTCTATCATCTAAGAAGTAATTCAATGTTCTGCCTACTGCATTTAGAAAAAGAAGATTGTCACAGTAACTTCAAAATACTGCAAAATGTTACAGCAAAATAGCACAGTAAATAGAGACCTATGACAACTGTGATGCCTGAAGTGATCACTTCTGTCACTGACAAACCAACAAAAGCACAGGTATACTGTGTGGCTAGATTTCCAAGGCTCAGGACTATCCCTCCCGCCATTGTGAATAAAACACTGGACCAGTTATCCTGCAAATGTCACCACAAAAAATTCAAAAACCAGGTGGACCTGGTACTTACTACAGAAACTACACAATACCAAAACTTCTGTAGAATCATAATGGTTCCAGAATTAGTAGGATGGTCTGAACTCCAAAAATAAAATTCAAAGTAGGAACTCACATGTGAAAGTTGAGTTAGAAAATTGGGCATCTCAGGTGTGCTACTACATATCTAACCAAATGTGAAAGCAATGAGTATAGTAATGTAATCAAGGATAAAAATTCTGAAACAAAATAGATGGACCTGCTGTGATACGCGCATCTGCTGGCTTTAACTATATTCAATGTATCATACTCAGCAGAATTCAATGATACCAAGTAATGAGGCATGAATTGCAATAAGAAAATACCTTGTGAAGGAATCAGGAAGCCTAAGCTTTCTTAAAATAATAAACTGATATTAGAAGGATGCTGGATATACTTCTGTGGCTCTTAAAAGAAAACGATCTGACAAACAACTACACCTGCATGCACGGACATATAACTAATCAAATTACTTCATATTTCAAATACATCATACTAATCAAAGTCCTCTCTTACAGCTGTAATACCGATATGCATATTAAATCCAACAATAAAACAATGTGCCTTAATCCATACAATAATTGAAGTAAATGGGATGAAGTCTCATTTGCACTGAGTGACCCGGTTCAGTAATAGTGTTTCAGGTTCATCATGGAGCTACTTCTACATAAGATGAACACTGCAAAAAATGGAGAGTATAGTAGGATCAATCTCACAACCAAAAACTTCATTTTGAATATATTAGCTAGCAGAGAGGAGACTGTATAATATGTTTGTTATGATTTGAAATGGATCCTTGATAGACCCTAAATTAGATTTGATGCTAAATGGTATTACTCTCTCATGCAGATATAACGTCATCATTCACCTGCTAGTTTAGCAGACCCTAAATCAGATTTGATGCTAAATAGTATTACATCAAAGTCATTTAGTTAACAAAAAAAACACAAAACCCACATGAAACCAACAGAGAACTGGTACCATGCTGATGTTGTTGGCGAGTTTGGAGAAGCGACAGAGTGGCGAGGTCTGAGGAGCAGAGCGCCATGGCTGCTTTGTCGATTTCTCGAAACTTTGTCGATTTCTCGAAATATGCATAGATGGAAGCAACGATAGAGCTCGATGTATAAGTGAACTTCCAATTGCCGAAGCTCGACGTTCTCGACTCGATCGATTAGGATCCTAACCTCGAAGAGTCCTGAACACAAATACTGAAATCAACGAAGATCAGAATGCGAGAGAGAGAGCGAGACGTCTATGTAACGTGAGAGTATATGATCGAAGCAGAGGAAGTGAAGCTGCTGGATCGAGAGAGAGTGAGTGGGAAACTTCAGAAAAAGATAAATTCACCAAGTTCCAAAACCAAATCACCCTAATCATTAGTTTTTAATGATAATCAGAGCTCGATAAGCAGATCCCAAAATCAAAATCAAAATCGTGAGATTGATAATTACCCAACCCCATTTTTTTCGATAATCCAATGGGACGAAGTTTTGAGATGGAGGGACCGTCGTACCTTCGTCTATGAAGAAGAAGCTCGCGTTGAGAAGATGACTTACAAAGAGATCGGAATCCAAACACAACGAACTCCGCAGCCAGTGCACCTTGTGCAAAAGACATAAAGATTGAACTGAGAGAATGATAGATCACAACGTGAAAAAGAGGGCCAGATAAGAGAAAGGATTGAAACACCATACCTAAACGGAAACTGGTCTGAGAACCGGCGGGATCGCAAGAGAGAGGGCTAGATGAGAGATTGATGTCTAGAACAGTAAAGAGAGTTAGCCTGCTCAAATCGTTACCTAAGAATTTCTAATGAAATGTGAAACCTGGAGTGCTAATAATAATAACCACAACAGGGTTTCGATTTCAACGATTGATTCGGAGAAGAAGATGATCGACCATACGCTACAGGAATTGGAGAAGCAGCTCCTCGATGATAACGATGAAGATGAGGAAACAGGAGGAGGAGGAAGCGACGCCGTTTCGGTTATTACAAAAACCAACAGCGAGTGGTCGGAGACGATGCAGAATCTCATGGGTCATCGCCGTTAGTGGGAAAAACACTGCTAGAAATAAAAAATTTAAAATTTCACCTAGACCACGGAGATGACCATCTCCGTCGTCCAGGTGTTCACTTGGACGACAGAGATTGTCATCTCCGCGGTATAGGTGAAAATTCCGTAAAATTATTTTAAAAAAAAAAATTAAAAAATTCACTTAGACGACGGAGATGACAATTTCCGTCGTCTAAGTGAATTTTTTAAATTTTTTTAAAAAAATAATTTTATTTTTAAAAAAAAATTAAAAAATAAAAAAATTCATTTAGATGACGGAGACGACAATTTCCGTCGTCTAAGTGAATTTTTTAATTTTTTTTTTAAAAAATAATTTTACGGAATTTTCACCTATACCGCGGAGATGGTTATCTCCTCGGTCTAGGTGAAAATTCCGTAAAATTATTTTTTAAAAATAATTTGTAATGAATTTTTGGACCTGTAATTTGAATGAAATTATCGTAAAATATCGATTAAAGAATCGTATATATAAAAAGTGGGATTTAAGACGATGAATTAATTTACGTATTCAAACTTGTTAAGTATCTACTCATATGTATAACTTAAGTGTCGGTACGTATAGGCTCATTGCACATCGATATTAACGAAATTGAATTTGGACAAAACGACCGTTGGATATACTCGCCATAACACCATATATAAGTAGAATAATTTCCACTAAATACTGAGTTCGCTCAGGGTTTCATCGGCACAGTTAACCGCAAATCCAAAATTTTTACAAACCGGAAACATGGATACACGAAAATCCGTAACTCCAATTTTGAAACCGTCGACGCTCACACTTTAAGAATTGTTTACTCTATGGTCTCGACGGAAAGAATATGCATTGGGACATGGTCTACATGGTCGTTGTCTTAGATGTGAAATTACGAAACTTGCACTTGGACGACGGAGATGCACCTCTCCGTCGTCTAAGTAAACCTTTAGACGACGGAGACGTGCATCTCCGTCGTTTAAGTGTAAGTTTCGTAATTTAGAGTTTAGGGGCTTAGGGTTTAGGGTTTTAGGGTGTCCACTTAGACGACGGAGACACAATCTCCGTCGTCCAGGTAGAACTTGGACGACAGAGATGATCTCCGTCGTCTAAGTTCTACCTTGACCACGGAACATTAAAGTTTCCGTGGTCTAAGTGGAGTTTTCTTGTAGTGCATATATCATCACCACCACCATCACCATCCACCATCATCATCACCACCACCACCGTCGCCGCCACCACTGACATCACCACCGTCGCCACCATCACCGACATCACCACCGTCACCGACATCACCATAGTCGCCGCCACCACCACACACCACTAGCTACCACCTACAATGTCACCTCCACCACCAGCCTCCACATTCCGGCCACCACCACCGGCGTCGCCGCCGCCACCACACACCACCACCACCTACAACGTCGCCTCCACCACCACCACACACCACTAGCTACCACCTACAATGTCGCCTCCACCACCGGCCTCCACATTCCGGCCACCACCTCCACCACCACCACCGCCTATAATTAGTTTAGTTTTAGGTTAATTTAGTTTATTTAGGCTAGATTAATTTATTTTATTATATTATAAATTTTGTATTTAAATCCATAATAATTTAAATGATTTATTCATTATCAATTTTGTATTATATATTATTAATAATTAACATTCAATAAATTTTGTAATATTATGAATATTGATATACAAAAAATTAAATGAAAAATTCATGAAATGCTAATTATTAAATTACTAATTAGCATTTCATGAATTTTTCATTTAATTTTTTTTACAAAATCAACCACTTAGACGACGGAAATGTTGTTTTCCGTCGTCTAAGTGATCACCTAGACCGCGGACTTTCTCCGCGGTCTAAGTACTCACTTAGACGACAGCACTTGGAGCACTGAACTTAGACGACAGTGGTTCCGTCGTCTAAGTACTTAGACGACGGAAAACTGCTCCTAGACGACGGAAATGGTCCGTGATCTAGGTGCATTTTTCTTGTAGTGTCAAAATAATTACCAAAATTGTTGCTTGTCGGTTAGGAAAAGTGGCAGCAAGAATTCTCTCACTGCAACAAAGTGTGTTTATTCCTGGATGTACAATTGTCGAGCCAATAGCCTTAACTTCCGAGAGCATGAATCTTCTTGATGAGAAGAGTAAGTATGGTAATGTGGCGCTCAAGCTTGACATCAAGAAAGCTTTTGATACTTTGGATTGGGTTTTCTTATTAAGAGTGTTAGCTGCTTTCGGGTTTTCACATCAATTCAGTGCTTTTATTTTGAATATTTTGTGGTCAGCGTATCTCTCAGTTAATATTAATAGTGAAGTTTGTGGCTTCTTCAATTTCTCACAAGGAGTGCGGCAAGGAGACCCCCTATCTCCTTTATTTTTCTACATTGGGGAAGAAGTATTAAGTAGATGTATCTCTTTGTTGGTGCAAGAAGAGCAGGTTATACGTATGGCGGCTCATAGAAATATTATTCCTCCTTCACATGTTTTGTATGCTGATGATGTGATGGTTTTTTGTCAATTTGAATCAAAATCTTTACGGGTTTTGATGGATTTTCTGGATGAAAATAAGTTAAATTCAGGACAAGCAATCAAGAAAGAGAAGTTAAACATGTTTACAGGGAGACTTGCTGAGCATAGGCAGAATCGTAATGGGTCTATTCTTGGAATGATAATGGGTTTTTTGCCCTTTACTTACCCAGGAGTTCCAATTTTTGTGGGCAGGCCAAGAACAAATTATCTTCTACCTATTGCAGATAAAATTCAAGATAAGATAAGCTCTTAGAAATGGAAGCTCTTGTCGCAAGCAGGCCGTCTCTAGCTTATTGAATCTGCCATACAAGGTAAATTAATTCATAGTTTGCAAGTTTATGAATGACCTATAAATTTGCTTACAAAAGTTCAACGTTGGATTCACAATTTGTTTTGGAATGGAGATTCATTAAAAGATGGGAATTCTTTGGTTGCTTGGAATATTTGTTGCACCCCAAAGCACGAAGGAGATTCAGGTCTTAAAGACATCTTTGTTCTTAACAAAGCTTTGTTATTCAAACGTGGTTGGGAAGTTGCTGCTAGATTGACATCAGCTACTGCCTTTATACATTCTCGATTTGTTGGTAAGGGATTACAACCTTATCCCACTTATAGAAAATCATCTATATGGCTGGGCCTGAAGAAGTTCTGGCCACAAGTAATTTCAAATGTTCGTTGGGTGCTTAGTCATGGTCATACAAATCAGTTTTGGAAAGATAAGTGATTGGATGAGGTTTTAACAATTTCGGTGAATGTTGATCGAGATCATTGGAATCTTATCAACGAAAAAATTAGTGATTTCATTGTTGATGAGGTTTGGGAAATGCCACAAAGTTTCTCTCATATCTATGTTGATCAGGCAGAAACAATAAAAAAGCAGGTTATTTCCTTGGTTGAGACGTCTAATTATATGGTATGGACTGGTTCAGAGTCAGGTATGCTTTCATCACGAGATTCATATCAAGCGCTTATTCTTCCTCAATTCTCGTGGTATAAGGAAATTCAACCAAGAAAGAGTATTTTAGTCTGGAAGATTATGCACGGGCGTATATTTACAGACAATTTTCATCGACGAATGGGAGTTAATCTCTGTTCAAGATGTTATCTTTGTCGGGCTGAAGTAGAGACCCAATCTCATTTATTCGAGACTTGTCCAATGGTTAATGCAATGTGGATATGGCTTAAACAGTTATTTCATTGGGGTGGTAATCCTCATGGCACGTTCCAGGATTTTCTTGAAGGAAATATGCTAGCACATAAGCCTCAATCTTTAAAGCTTCTTTGGACTTTAACAGTCTGCACCTTCTTGTGGTGCATATGGACACAAAGAAATAGTTTAAAGCATGAGGGTAAGATTTTTCATCCTAACAGCTTCAAATGTTTATTTGTGAATAATCTTCATGAGTCAGCAAAGCTCGTTTTTTCCCTTACACAGTCCAGGTCCTCATCTTTCCCAATTTTTTATTTTTTGAAGCTTTTTGAATTGAGACCGAGGCTCCAAAATTCATTCAAGTACTGGAAAGCTCCTTGTCTCAATTGGGTTAAAGTTAATATAGACAGTTCATTTAGAGGCATTGATCTTGCTGGCTTTGGTTGTGTATTTAGAGGTGCTGATGCGATGTTTCTTAGGGCATTTTCTAAGAAAATTGAGGCTTATAATGTTGTAAAGATGGAGGTTTTTGCTGCTATGGAGGCTATCAAGGTGGCTAAAGAGAGAGATTGGTTACTCGTTTGGTTAGAGACTAACTCTATTTTGGTGGAGAAGTATTTTAGTTTTCCTGATATGGTCCCCTAGAGGTTGTGTACTTTATGGAAGAATTGTCTTCATATGACAGTAGGTATGTCACTTCGTGTTTCTCACATTTATAGGGAAGGAAATGGTATGGCGGTTGCTCTCGTAAATTTTGGTGCAACTATGGGTGATCATCTGTGGTGGGATATGGTCCCTAATTTTTTTAGGTAGGTCATTGCAACTAATCTTTCATCCTGGACTCAATATCGGTTTCGTTGATTTGTTATGATTACCATTAGTTGTACTTTTTTATCTCGTTTTATGTTTCCCTTTGGTTTTTTCTCTTTAGTTGAACTTTGTACTTAATTTGGCCCTTATTTTGGTCTAATTAATAAATTTTCGAGCTGAAAAAAAAGTATAGGGGAAAACAAGCAATAAAACGAGTTTAATTAATCACAAGGAGCTCCATTCTCTCTCTTCAGATTTATGAGCACCTACCATCCTCCATATTCTAGAAGTGTAATATAGAGTGTGAGTGTAGTGAAAATTTTAGTTTTTCACTATAATTTAGCTAAGAAATTCATAATAGGGAGAGAGAGTATATCGAAATAAAAGAAATGGTGTTGGAGATATTTTATCTCAATATATAAGTAGTTTTCATTATTTTTTTAAAGTTTGACTAAAAACTATTTTAAAAGTTAAAAAATGGACATTTATCCAAATTTCTTTAAGATTCAAAGATTGATCGACTCAATTATTTACAAGTCTCTCTTCGACTTTAGTTTATTCAAGAGTGTGCAAGAAATTTATGGGTTCCTTCTTTTTAACAATATTAATAAGTAGCTATAAATTTATCACTACTAAAAATATAGTCTTAGATATTGCACCTTTAACAAATTCACGTAAAATATGGTTTGCACATCGGTTCTAAAAAAATTGATGCCTTTTAGTTATTTTGACATCGTATTATATAGTCAATCAATGTTCGTACTTTCATTCTAAAAATTGAAATGAGAGGCGGAAACACTAAGTCAAATTTTTTAGAAAGTGCGGCAACCTAACTTTCAAGAATCAAAACACAGCACGCGGCCTCCTCTCTCTCTCTCTCTCTCTCTCTCTCTCTCTCTCTCTCTCTCTCTATCTATCTATCTATCTATCTATCGCCTCAAACCCATTTTAGGGTTCTTCTCTCTCATCTCTCTTCGCTCTATATTGAAGAACAAGAGCAATAGCAACCGAATCCAGGGAATCAAAAACACCGACCGACAACAACTCAAGCTGAAATGGCAGATCTAAGCGGTGAAGGTCGACCATTATCTGTAATCAATAACTCCAACGCTCTGTGATGGAAGCGAAAGGTCCTCTCTCTATCTCAATTTATTCTTTGCTATATTTGACCTAAATCGAGCCCTAAGTCACTGTACTGCACATCGATTCAGGCGAAGGAGCAGAAGCAAGAGCTCATGAGACTCCGACAAGATCTACGAAAAGAAACGGAAGGTTCTTATCTCAATCTCTTCGTCTCTTGATTTCGGAGAGTTTGTGCTGATTTATTTTTCCTTTTTTTATTTTCAGATTCTTCGATGTGCGACTTGTGGAGCTATGTGAAACTGGCTCTCTGGTTAGATCTGAAGCTTACATTAGCTAATGTTACTTCGTCTTACTTTTCCCCCCGAAAATTATGCATTTTGTTGGTGTGGTTCTCTTATGTTTCATGTTTAGGTTATTGTAATTTCGGTTGCTCTTTCAAATTGGTCACACCAAGCTACAGATTTTATTTTAGGTAGCATACTACTTGTTTCTCTTTTTATTTAGTTGGGATTGTAATTTGTCTTGCTTTCAAAGCACATCTAGATGTGGGCTTTTAGTCATTCTTGCTTGTTCAACAACACTTTTTGTCCCCAACTCATATTTACTTGCTATTGAACATTGAATCATCTTGCTTACTACACAACTTTCTTCTTATTCTTATTAATCTTTGTAGATGACATTATGTGATGGCAGACAATGAATTTAATTTATGCTTGCAAGAAATTGGAAGCAATAGTGTTTGGATTTAATGCAATCAACTTGGTTTGCTGGATATTATTTACAATTATCATCTGAATATGACTCATTAAATGTCTTAACATCTCTTTATGTCTTTGTAAGCAAGTTAGGAACCAAAAGGTTATAAAACTTACCTGATAAGAACTCATCAGTTTACTGAAGCTTCAGAAAAACACATGATAAACATGTGATTATCAGAAATCGAATTACATCAAATAATGATGTGTTTTAAATCTGTTTCGAGTTCAAAATTCAAATTGTGCAGTTATGAACATTCTATCCTATACAGATCACAACTACAGATGACATGATTTCCTTGATGGAAGGAAGCATAACTGTTGTATCTTGTGTCTATATAAACATCAGGATATAAACATTGATCCCTGCTAGACACAAATGTTTTTCTCATTCATTCTGTCCCATCAAAAAAACAAGAGAACTGAAGTGTGCATTTAGGAGAAGATTCAATGTCTCAAGAAGTAAATTTCTGTTAGTTTTTACTTCTTCATATTCATTCTGTACATATAATGCTGCACTGCAATAATTGTTTTCTATTCTGTTCTTGATTTACATTTGACACAGCAATTACATTTTAAACTGAATATGATGTAGTCTACTCTCTATTACATATCAGTACTACTTACAATTGGTATCAGAGCTATACTGTGTTCAAATAGAAATCGAAATTGGTAAAACATTAGAAATCCTGGGAAGCAGTTATATTTTACAGATTTTGGTTCTAGTTCTCACTATGTTTCGAAACCAATAAAGAATATTTTGGTTATTTGACATCATTTACATGGTTATGAACATTTAATATACACGACTGTATTACAGATCAATTCATTGAACAAATTAAAGAATAAACTTGTGTAGAACATAATGCTGCCAAAGTAGCCTTGTATGCAGAAGTTTCAGGCTTTAGAATCGAGTAACTTTTCTTGAGTGTAATGTATCTTTTGTGCTTTATGCTATCAAAGTAGCCGAGCATATATATATGCAGAACATGTGGTATCAAGTAAAACACACTCATAGTCATGAAATTTAAAATTAAATTTGTTTCTCATATCCAAAGATGTTAGATTCAGACATTTGATTTCATTGACTCAACCATATTAAGATAATGAATATTCTGGTGTTATTAGAGTGTATGTATTACAAATAATACCAATCTCGAAAATAACATGAATTCATTCATCTGTTTATATGTATTCTGTTAAATGTCTGTAACTGACATTATGGGACACCAAAATGGAACTAACTTGAACTAATTTTACTACAGCTATGAACTTTCCAATGAGCATCAATCAAATTGAGTTGCTCAATGGTTCCAACTTCCAAAAATGGAAGGGTGATATTGAACTAAATTTAGGAATTCTGGAGTATGATCATGTGTTAAGGAGGATGCACCATAAGCCCCAACAATAAATGCAAGTAAGGAAGTCAGAGACAAATATGTTCAGTGGCACATGCATAACAAACTAGCTCTCATTTGCATGAAGAAAAGCATGGCTGACTCTGTGAAGGGAGGCATACCAGATTCAGAATATGCAAAGGTATTTTTCAATTCAATTGCTGAAAAATACAAGATGTCTGACAAAGCAGAAACAATAAGTTTAATGGAATCACTGGTGAAATTGAAGTACAATGGGGGTAGTGTTAGAGAATATATTCTCAAAGGAAGTGACATTGCTGGAAAACTAAGGAACCTTAAAATGAATATTGATGATTCATTTTTAGTGCATCTGCTGCTAAATTCACTGCCTGAAGCCTATAGTCATCTGAAAACCCTCTATAACACACAAAAACAGGTCTGGAGCATCAATGAACTGATATCCTACTGTGTACAAGAGGAAGATGAACTGAAAAGAAAAGGAAAAGCAGTGAGCATCAACCACATGAGTAAAACCAAATTCAAGAAAAGTTCTGGTAATAAGAAATTTAAGGGAAGTGCTGGTACTAGCTATTCCAAAACTCCAGTTCAATCTGATGGAAACAAAAATCAACAGTCCAAAACTCAAGGACCTGTGAAGTGTTTTTTTCTGCAAGAAAACTGGTCACTTCAAAAGGGATTGTGATGGTTTCAAAAATTGGCTAAATAAGAAAGGTACTGTCTTGTCTAAATCTGTTTTTATTTTAGAACAGAAAACAAATAAGCTTGACAATTCATTTTGGTTTGATACTGGCTCACCCATACACATTGTAAATTCTATACAGGGTTTGTCAAGAATCAAGAAACCAAACAAGAATGAAACTAAAGTGTGTACTGCAAATGGACAAAGGGTGGCAGTTCAAGATGTGGGAAGTGTCAAGTTGGTTTTTAAAAATAATTTTGTTCTAGAACTAAGTAATGTGTATTGTATACCTTCAATAAAGAGAAACCTTATATCAGGTTCTCAATATGTGTTTAACAATGATTATAGTTTTTCCAGTAATAATAATACTATGTATTTTTACTATAAAATGCAATGTTTTGGAGATGCTGATATTATAGATGGTTATTGGCATATAAACTGTTTTAATCCTTTGTTCTCCAATTCAAGACCTTCAGAACTATTCTCAATAGAAAACCAATCTGGAAATAAGAGAAAGTACAAGCCAAGCCATTCTTCATTTTTATGGCATAAAAGACTTGGACACATATCTAAAAACAGATTACAGGAAGTAGTGAAACAAGGAATATTGCCATCCTTGGATTTTACAGATTTTGGAACATGTATAGATTGCTTGAAAGGCAAAATGACTAACTGCAGAAATCTCAGTTCCAAAAGAAGTGAAACAGTGCTAGGATTTATACACACAGATGTGTGTGGACCTTTTCCTGTGCAAACAATATGTGGGAATGAATATTTTGTATCATTCATTGATGATTATTATAGATACTGTGTCATTTTCTTGATTTCTGAAAAATTTCAAGTTTTAGAAATTTTTAAAATTTTCAAAACTGAAGTAGAAAGACAGACAAAAAAGCTAATCAAAATCATCAGATCAGATAGAGGAGATGAGTATTTTGGGAAGTATTCAGAGAAGGGACAACATAAAGGCCCCTTTGCATTATACTTAGAAGAATGTGGCATTGTTGCTCAATACACAACACCCTATTCACCTCAACAAAATGGAGTTTCTGAAAGACGAAACAGAACCTTGATGAACATGGTTAGAAACATGTTTACAAGATCTGGTTTGCTAAGATTTCTTTGGGGTGAAGCATTGAAGACAACAAACTACATATGCAACAGAACCCTAAGTAAATCAGTTGAAGGCACTCCATTCGAACTTTGGTGTGGTTATAAACCTAGTTTAAACCATTTTCATGTATGGGGATGTAGAGCAGAAGCAAGAGTTTATAATACTGATAAAACAAATAAACTTGAATCTAAGTCAATAAGTGCATACTTTATTGGCTATTCAGAAAAATCAAAAGGTTTTAAGTTTTATAACTCCAGTAGAAGCATGAGGATATTTGAGACCAATAGAGCAACATTTTTAGATGAACAGTTTGACAATGAGGACTGTACAAAAGAAAATGATGCTACAGAAGTGAATGACATTGCAGAATGGTTCATGTATCCCCTTAACACCACTGCAAACCTTAATGAATACAACACTGGTATTTTGATTGATGCTGGTCTTGAAAATCAAATTCAAGGTGAGGAAGAAAATGCAGAAAATGAAGCAGTTCAACAAAATGTGGCAGAAAACATGGATATTGCTAATAATGAAGAAATTGCAGCTATACAAGTAAGAAGATCAAACAGACAAAAGAGATCAGCAATTTCAGATGATTATCAAATATACTACAATGAAGTTGAATTTGATTTTGGGGAAGAAACAGAAGAAAAAGATCTCATATCAATTAAAGAAGCACAATAGTTTAAAAACAGTGGAAAATGGAAACTAGCAATGGAAGAAGAACTTCTAAGCATGGAAAAGAATTGTGTGCGAACTTTAGTTGATAAAACAGATGAAATGAAGCCAATTGGATGCAAATGGATTTTCAAAACCAAAAGGGATGAGAATGGAAGAATAGAGAGACACAAAGCAAGATTAGTTGCAAAAGGGTACACTCAGCAAGAAGGAGTTGATTATAATGAAACATTCTCACCTGTTTCAACCAAAGATGCATTCAGAGTTCTAATGGCATTAGTGGCTCATTATGATTTAGAACTGCATCAAATGGATGTCAAAACAGCCTTTTTAAATGGGGATTTAGCTGAGGATATATATATATATATATATATATGTTGCAACCAGATGGATTTGCTCGAGACAAAAGCAAAGTCTGCAAACTCAACAGATCCATTTATGGACTTAAGCAAGCATCCAGACAATGGTACTTAAACTTTGATACTGTTGTCACTAAATTTGGTTTTATTGAAAACCAATTGGATGAATGCATATACTGTAAGATTAGTGAGAGCTATTACATTTTTCTAATCCTATATGTAGATGACATTTTATTGGCTAACAGCAACACAAATTTGATCCAGTCCACAAAAGAGTTCTTAATGAAGAATTTTGACATGAAAGACATGGGGGAAGCTCATTATGTTCTGGGAATTGAGATCACAAGAGACAGAAGTCAACATGTACTAGGACTTTCACAAAAAAACTACATTGACAAAGTCCTGTGCAGATTTGGAATGGAAAATTGCAGAAATGGAGAATCACCAATGTCAAAGGGTGATAAGTTGCACAAAGGTCAGTGTCCACAAAATGAAATGCAAAGAAGAAATATGGAAAGAATTCCTTATGCTAGACTTGTTGGAAGTTTGATGTATGCTCAAGTCTGTACAATACTAGACATAGCATTTGCTGTCAACATATTATCCAGATATCAGTCAAATGCTGGACATGAACACAGGACTGCAGGGAAGAAAGTTCTGAGATATTTAAAGAATACTAGAAACTATATGTTGATGTATAGAAAAATGGAAGTTGAAGAACTAAAGGTAGAATGTTATTCTGATGCTTCATATAAATCAGATCAGGATGATCTCAAGTCCACATCTGGTTAAATTTTTATGTTAGCAAAATGGGCAGTATCTTGGAAAACAAACAAACAAGGATTGACAGCTACTTCCAATTTCTAGGCTGAATACATTGCAGTGTTTGAAGCAACAAGACATGCCTTGTGGATAAGAAACTTCATTGCAAAATTGGGAATTGTAGACTCCATCAAAAGACCACTACCTATTTACTGTGACAATTCTGCAGCAGTGTTCTTTGCTAAAAATAACAAAAGAACATCTGGTTCAAGGAATATAGATATCAAGTATTTCTCAGTAAGAGAGAGTGTAAGAGACAATGAAGTGGTGGTGATCAAAATAGGAACCAAAGATCAGCTGGCAAATCCTTTAACAAAAGTCCTACCAACAAGCAGTTTCAAGTACCACTTTAAGAATATGGGAATTGTGGAAAATATTAGTTCATGAAGTTCAGTTTATAAGTTTTATGTGTTGTATACTACTTATGACGATTACACTAATTATTGTTAGTTCCAATAAATTCTGACTCTTTAGTTAAGTATGGCTGTAGAAATATCAAAATGATAAAAGACCATTATGAATAGACATGCATATAAGTTGTTTTGTCAAACTGTATGTACAATTATTTTGTAGGTTCTTTGATTCTGCAGAAAAGTACCTGGATCAATATATGTTCAGCCAAATTGATTGAAAGAATGAAGAACATATATAAAGTAACCCTACTGCAATTGAGGTAATCCATGTGATTTTATTTTTCAATACCAGTAGTCATTGAATAATGATGTATCCTGATTTATCATGTCTTTTATGATTCAGTATTGGTTAAATAAAATTGACAGGATTTTGAGAACAGATTGTGACCTGAATGCTTTGTGCACATTACAGAATAATAGCTTATGAGTTAAGATTAATTGAGTATAAGTCTTTGGTTCAAGGGGAGATTGTAAGCAAGTTAGGAATCAAAGGGTTATAAAACTTACCTGATAAGAACTCATCAATTTACTGAAGCTTCAGAAAAACACATGATAAACATGTGATTATCAGAAATCGAATTACAGCAAATAATGATGTGTTTTAAACCTGTTTCGAATTCAAAATTCAAATTGTGCAGTTATGAAGATTCTATCATATACAGATCACAAATACAGATGGCATGATTTCCTTGATGGAAGGAAGCATAACTGTTGTATCTTGTGTCTATATAAACATCAGGATATAAACATTGATCCCTGCTAGATACAAATGTTTTTCTCATTCATTTTGTCCCATCAAACAAACAAGAGAACTGAAGTGTGCATCTAGGAGAAGATTCAATGTCTCAAGAAGCAAATTTCTGTTAGTTTTTACTTCTTCATATTCATTCTGTACATATAATGCTGCACTGCAATAATTGTTTTCTATTCTGTTCTTGATTTACATTTGACACAGCAATTACATTTTAAACTGAATATGATGTAGTCTACTCTCTATTACATATCAGTACTTACAGTCTTGACATTCATTCTTAGGCACATATTTTAAAGTAAATATGAGCTCTTCATTTTCATTAGTTTTAGTTTGAAGATGTAATGAAAATAGAAATGCTAAGCATGACTCATGGAGAACTCTTATGCAGGAAAATATGAGCGTGAAAGACTTGACAGAGAGACGTGATGACTTTATGGGCATGTTGAAAGTATTTGTTCTTAATTAGATTTTGCTTCGTTTAAACTGGTTTTGTTGCCATCTTTTTGGAACTCCTTGACCACCATTTATACATTGTTTGGTCCTTTTAACTTGCAGGATATGCAGAGAAGATAGAAAATGTATGGGAGAAGGCTTTCTCTTTATTGTGTGTGTACAGGTTGGTGTAATATGTTCTACTTTAGTCCTAGAATTATACTTATCTCGTGATACTTGTTGACTAAATATTCCGAGCTTTTTTTTCTTTCTGTATTTTCAATACTTAATGCTGACCGAAGTTTTTTGGACTATAAATCAACATGACTCTTGTGCTACTATGGTCTTTAATGTATAGATACAAAGATCATTTTTATACATTAAACACAGATTAAGAAACTTAAGGGTGTTCTTGGTGGTATTAATTAAACTAAGGTGTCTTAGCTAGAGGATACTAATGTGTTAATCATGTCATATTGTATTCTTGTTATGTTATTTTATTTAGTTGGCCTGTGTAAGTGTAAGGTTGCTCAGGCCAGTTTGCGCTTTTTGAATTTGTACTCCAGTTAGTGTTTCTCTATGCTTGAATGTGCTGGTTTCATTGCAAATGTTGTTTTATGATGAAATAGTTTAAGCACTTTAGCCATTGTTCTCTAGAGAGTAATTGATCCAATCTGATTCTTTTTCCTTTTGTTTCTTTTTGTGCTTGATAACTTATAGGGGACACAGTAAGTTCATCATAATGAGCAACCAGAGAAGATAGAGGGACAATCCAAGACATGGTGCTTCTGCCTAGGTCAGTATTCTGTCAAGAATTAGATTAGAAAAAGGTTTATGGGTTAGCACTACTACATTTTTTAGTATTGCCGGCGAAACGGAAAACTAAGGCCGGCAATTTTTTTTTTCGCCGGCAATAGTTTTCATCATTACCGACGACTTGGAGGAAAAATCGCCGGCAATAATGTGCCGGAAATAGCCAAAAAAAAAACTATTGCCGGCGACTTGGGGGAAAGTCGCCGGCAATAATTTTTTTTTTTTTAAAGTATTGCCGGCGACTTTGGGGAAGTCGCCGGCAATAGTTTTTTTTTTTGGCTATTTCCGGCGCATTATTGCCGGCGATTTGGGGAAAAAATCGCCGGCAATAGTAAAAAAAAAAGAAAAAAAAGTATTGCCGACAATTTTGGGGGGAAAAATCGCCGACAATACTTGAAAAACTATTGCCGGCGATTTTAAATCGCCGACAATACTAAAAAATGTTGTAGTGTAGCTTTTTCTTATTCAACTAGATGCTATTCTTCTGTAACTGTATCCATATTGTATAAGGTTATGGTTTATAAAGGAATACCCTGGTTACTATTCTAGAGAATGTTGCAGCTTTGAAAAAATATCTGAGATCTATATATATATATATATATATATTCAATCATGTCAAAGAAAACCGCATTTTAACAAACCCATTTTAACAAAAAATATAAGAGTGCTTCTCCCTTTAAGTCCCATTAATTTTCTTTTCCTTTGCAGATCTAACATTGCATTAGACTTGATGAATCCAGCGAAGGATGCTGATGAATTAGGTCTCGCAGGTATACTGGTGTGGATGAGGTTCATGGCTACAAGGCAGCACATTTGGAATAAGAATTACAATGTCAAACCATGGTAGAGCTTTTTCCATCCTTAGAGTAGGATTTGTCCATTTGGAATAAACGGCGAGACAATGCTAGAGAAGCCCAAAACTTGATGATGGATAAGATAGTTATCTTATATATATCTTATCTTTTTGTAACGACTTGAATTTGACATTGTGTAATTGAAGTGCGTATTGTAGTAGGAAATTTTGAATTGGTTTTCATTGTAATACAGATTGCAATAAAAGAACTAGTGTCTAAGACAAATATGAGAATCGTTGTCACTATAAAATCGATGTATAAGATAAGAATTGAACATCAATCAATAACAACAAAATTGATGTCGCATAAGATGTTTAACATCATTTAGAAAGTCAAAATTTGATGTCACATAAGATTTTTAACATTAGGTAGTCAGAAATATTGATGTGTTATTAATTTATGTACATCAATTTTATATGCAATATCGATGTAAAGTTACAAGATTGTACTGTAGACTTCAGTTTCATTGGGCATTTAACTCTAAATATGATGTTTAAAAAGTACTTATACACACTAGAATAATGATATGAAGAATAATATTACATTACTGTATTATAATAAGACGATGTCTACCTCAAATTTAGACATCGTTTTCAAAGCGATATCTTAGTGGTTTCAATTTTTTACATCATCCATTAAGACATCGATTCAGATTTTTTTTTACGTCGATTTGTGAACTGATGTCTAAGAATATTTTTCTAATAATGTGTTGTCGTACAATGACTCTTCTAGAAAGTTACAGAGCCATAGTATATGGTACAATAGTACTGCAACAACGTCGGATATAAGGGAGTACATTGTTGCATGTATAGACTTGATAGTACATAAATATTGACCATTTTTTTTCTTGTAATCCTCTGCGAATACGATCATGATCCAATTCTCCTCGATCGTAAATAACTGCATCATCGAGTCGCCAATAAGAGAGTATTTATTTATTTATCATTAAGCTAATAAGAGAGTAGGTGTTAGTTGCGTCAAATACATATATTACACCGGAATCCCCTTAATTACATGAGTTACATCTGCGATAAGCCTTTGATTCCCACGACAGAAATTATTAACATTAATTACTTCATTGGTACCGGTACTCAAATCAAGCATATTCGATCACTTCGATGAAAATGACATTACGCGCTCGAAACACGATGATCTTGTTTTAAATTACTGTGGGATGTAAATCGCCGGCCAACTTCTCACTTCCAAAATTAGCCAACTTATTTATTAGCTAATTCTCTCATCGAAGATAAATCAATAGAAACTTGCACTCATGCAGATAATGAGTTAGTTAATTAGGCAGACACAAGTGCACAACTATATAGTCGATCGAAGAGCAGACAATGATATTAGGCAAAGATTTACCTCCGTGGAAAGGATAATTCATTCGGATCAACATGAGAGTCCAACTACATTGCATTGTCATAATCCATGTTGTATATTTGAAAAAGGTTGACCCCCTTGCTTTTCTCATGTTACAATCCTCTTCCCGCTGAGCCCCCCTTTCTCCTCGGTCCACAGAGACAAAATGTAGGACTGGTGCCAACAGTTCATCACAGAAGAAAGGACTTACTGAGCCGAAATCACTAACTAATATTAATCTAATACTAATGAAAATGCTACTATAAATAGAATAGGTATGTCTTAAAAAATTTTGTTTATCACTTTGAGGAGAACATTTTCAGTATGACGGGGTGTACTTGCACTATTCATATATAATATACTATCAATCATTCATTTAATTTAATATTGATATTAATATTAGTGTTAGTGCTATATAATATTAGATTAAATTAATAGTTAAAATTGTATTATACATACTTGATGCAAATACACTGAAGAATTTTTACACTTTGAGAAATAAAATTACAATATATATGAGCTAAAATTTACAACATTTAGAATAATATTATCGCAGTGACTATTGTTTTAAGATTATTTATAATATTTATAACTAATTAGATCAAATTTATAATTTTATGAATAAAAAATTTAAAAATTATAATTAAATTTCTAAATAAAATAATAATCACAGGTATAACTAAAAAAATAACTGAAAATATCTGATCCGTGAACCGAGTGGGATGAAACTGATATGACTGATATGAGGCAGGAATCAAAGCCAATTTACAACTTGTTCACAGCTAGCTGCTAAGCAATTAAGTTAGAGATCGATCGAGTAGAAGACGTCAAAGCTAGGGTCACACTCTCTCTATGTATGTGAATGCAAGTAGCTAGTGATGCAGCTGCAAGAAAACAGAACAAGGTGGTAATGGGGACAAATTCCAGGCCCGAGATAGGAGATGGTATAGCACGTGAAATTCACCCGGTACCATATCATGCATTCTCAGCCTTTTCTCCTGCTCCAACAATCCACGTGGTGTAATTCTTCATCACCAACAAACTGGCTAGCTAGACACCAATTATATGTGCGTCTTAATTTGTTTCTTATCCTTTCATCTGTTTCATGTTTCTGTTTTGCTCAGAGTCGACCTAGCTACAATAGTATTATCCGTCTCGCAAGCTTAATAATTGAGGTTAACAGATTGCTCCTGTTCTCATGGCTCTAATCTTAATTTGTTAAGCGCTTACAGATTGTATTCTATTGTGGTTATTACTAGCTAGCAAATTCATAAATTCCTAATAATTATAGAACGAATAGTACGCTCTTACTTCAACAATTCCAGATTAATTAATTTTATCAAGCTATTTTCGCCTAAATTTTCTGTTAATTTGTTCGAGGAAAAAAGTAATGTTTTGATTCCGCAGAACCATGTATAATATTTAATCCGATCGATCCGCTGTGAGATTTGATTCACATGCATGCAGAGAATCGGGACCCTGCATTATATACTAATATACACAGAGTATTATATAGTCACCGGTGATTTGTGCATTTGCATACGTGTGAAGCTCGTAAGAGGATCTAAAACCATTTTCGAGAGTACAATTAAATTTATAGTTATTTTTAATTAAAATATTAAATATAGTTAACTTGTTATTAATTTTAGAAACATCTCCGATAATAAAATTATATATATAGTTATTTTCAACTAAAAAGTTAAATATACCTCATATATTTTTTATTTCAATTTTAGTAATTGTAGTTAAAGTTAAGTAATTTTAAATACTTAAATCATTAGATCACTTGTTGAATAGTGTGATCATTTTTTAGATTGTGGGAGATATAACTTTTAAGATATTTTCTCTCATATGCAACTAAATATAGTTTGTGAATATAATTTAAAGTTATATATGACTTAGATTTAGCTACTTTGTTGGAGCAATTTTTAGTTATATTTTTTTTTAAATATAATTTTTGGCTACTCTATTAGAGATGATCTTAGCAATTGTAGTTATAGCTAAATGTTTTAAAGTACTTGAATCGTAGAATCACTTGTTGGATATGGAAACCACTTTTTAGATGGTAGCTAGGATATTTAACTTTTAAACTATTTTCTATTTCATTTGTAGCTAAATATAGCTTGTAAATATAGCTCAAAGTCATATATGACTTAATTTTTACTTTGTTAAAATATTTTTTTAGTTGTAATTTTAAAAAAATAAAACTTGAAGATGTCTAACTAACTCATATAAAAGATATATATATAGGAAAATTTTATGGTGGAATAACTCTACGGTAAATTCTTTGTTTAAATATTTTGGACCGTTAGATTTGTAATATATCTGAGGGTCTTAAATATCCAAGAAAATCTCATAACTTCCAAATTGAATGTCATAATTAACTTCTAAAATGAATGAGATTCCCTCAACCACAAAAGGAAGAAAAAAATCCTAAAACTTTTGAAAAATGATATCTAGGGAGATTGACTTCAATCTCAATTAATTCTTTCTATTTTAAAAATATTTTACCAATTTGTTTTTTCTTTTCACAATTACAATATAAATGTCAAATGTCATATTTTTTGTAGTTGTTTTGGTTCAAATCTTTGTAATTAATAAATTTATTATCAAAATGAAAAATTTATAGTCACTTTTACAAATATGCATGATAACATATGTATGTGAATGTAGTAATTTTTTTATTTTAGAATAAACAAAATGTGTGTCCTTATTGGTGTAATATGATCATTTCTTATGTATTTCTCTTTATTTTTAGATAATTTTAAAGTCTTACCAAGAATTACAATGTAAATGACAAATGACTCAAAAATGAGTAAAATTTGTTCTCTTTTCTGTAATTATCAATATCAAAACCAAATTTATAAGTTTATAGACATTTTTATAATATAACAACAAATGGGAAGTCATAGTAATACCAATTAATTAACATTGAGATTATATAATGTATATGTCCTCAATGTTGTAGTATGGTTCTCAATAACGTAAATATCTTGTATTTTAAGGAATTACATATTCTAAATTAAGTGTTACTAATAAAACAACAAATGATGTAAAAATAGTAAATTTTGTTATAACCTTTTCCTTTATTTCAATCAACACAAATTTACAATTTCACAAATAATTTTACTATATGACAACAAATTCGATATAATGATGATAAATGTTTACATTTAGACTAACTAAATCGTGTAAGTTCAAAGAGTGTAATATGGTTCTCACTTTAGTAATTGTCTTCATATTTTAGGAATTAAAATTTTGATAATAAATTTATTATAAAACATGATAAATAAGGTAAGAAGTAATAACTATGTCGTGATTTTAGTAATTACGTTACTTATTACTTTATTTACAATTTCAGTATCAATTCTACAAAATTATACATATGTGTTGTTAATATGATAAACTACACAATCAAGTAAATGATGTTAAACTTGTAATATGGTTATTTATTTTGTAAATTATGTCCTATTATAGTATTTACATATATGACAACACAATTGTCTAATTTTATAATTAATTTGATCATTAGATCCTAATTTCAGTCTCTATCTTATAATAAAAGAGTTTTTGAGTCTTATTACAAATTTTCAGACAATATTACAAATATAAGAACGTTGTTGAAAGGACCCAATCCCGATTCAGTTACCTAAACCGGAATCAAATCCTTTCAAAAATACGAACCAACAAAAAATTTTCAAAATTTCGGCAGAGTTTCGTTACTAACGTGGAATTGCCATAACCTGCACCCAGAAATTAACACTTCGTCCTATGCCACAAAAGCCAAACCGTGGGCACCAATCCCATCCGGATTTCTCAACATCAATATAATCAATAACAGTAAACAAACTGTACTATGTATATATGTATATCCGAGAAAATCCGTATAACGAGTATCAGAATGTATCAGAGCGACCTCTAAAGTAAAATATATACAATATACACATCAGTAGGCGAAACAAGAATCTACTGGAAAGCACAGGTAACTCTGATCACTAGCCTCCAAACCGCGACGTGAAAACACCAAAACCTGAACTGCAACTGGGCACGGAAACCGAAAAGCCCAGGGGAAAGACATGAAAACCGTTAGAGTGAGTGGACGAAAATAAATGTCTTTCACCGAATAATATATATGATAAAACATATGCGAGTCCAGGAATATAAAATAATAAGTATACGAGGTAAAACTCATACTCCTCCAGTGTACTGAGCATGCAAGTAAAAATCTCACGGGGTCACTCATGGACTCCTCCGTGCTAGTACAGTCTGAACCACGGAGTCACTGACTTCCACGTGATTCCAAGCCAGAAATGTCCTCGGTTCCGGGGATACGCCCCTCACCGGTCTGGTTGGGGAAACGCCCCTCCAGGCGGTCCTCCGTCGGGATCAGCCGACGAGGCAAGTGTATCGATACAACAACGTAACTGAGATTGTACTCTGTGTAAACCAAATCATAAACAGCTCGATGCAAATGCATGAAACAACATATAAGTGTATGTATACTCGTATACGTATATCCATATAAGTATAATCGTATAATCGTAAAACACATGCTCATGTAATAAACATAATCTTGTATGAAATCTCATGCTCGTAAAACCATAATCATGCTGCATGCTCAAGTTCGTAAAACGTATATATACGACTCGCAATCAATCCGTGAAAATAAATTGTCCACTCACAGGTGAGCAAAACGCGCACTCGCGCTAATCTCGAGGACCGGCAGAAAATCCCTCGCCAGAAGCACGATCACGGTTCCGATCTCGATCTCGATCTCCTGAATATTCACAAAAACATAACTGATCAAAATCATAGTCCAAAACCCTGTACTGATTCACAGAAACCAACCGTTCCCAGAAATATGCAATGCGATACAAAATGAATAACGGAATTTCTGAAATCCCCACTCGAAACCTCGACTGAAAATCGGCTAACCAAATCAACCCGAAAACCTCTGGACGATAATCAGGGCGCAAATTCGAGAAAAACGACACTAATTTCATCAAAATCTGAAAAAGTCAACTCCTCCGCCGTTGACCGTCGCCGCCGCCGCCGGCGCGCCGTCAACGGCGAGATTCTCCGGCGGAGAACTTCCAGTTATCTAGGTCTTGCCCATCCAAACACAACCCTCTTCTGTCACTAAGCTCAATTCTCAACTTTAACCCTCCAAAACTAGCTCGAAAGCAAACGGAAATTACTTCCGGCAACCACCACGGTTCGCCGGAAAACTCAATAAAACTCAAATCAAAACAAAGGGGAAGCATCTCCAGGGCAAAAGGAACCAAACCCCCATCAACCCAGCCTGGAACACCCACCGGAACCACCACAACCGACACCGGCGACGGACACGAATCCGACCCGATTCGGGTCCAACTCAAACATGCTCAATTCACAACAAAACATACATCATTCAATTCGAAATCATATAGAGAAGCTATTCATACCCTCGTCGAAGTCGTTGGTGGCCGGAATCTAGGTCGTCGGAACGGCAAGGCTCAAAGAGGAAACTTTCCTCTTCGGTCAAACTGGTTAGCTTTCCAGTTTTGGAAAGTCAACTAAATTCAATGTCAGTCAAAGCCCAAAATGAAGTTTTCGACTAATTCTCGACTATTCCGATATATATACTCGCGCCTCGGGTCGATCGACGATTCGAAATGGATAACCATCACGATTCGAATAAACTCGAAACAATCGGATAAACTCGTCGGAATCCGAAACTTCAAATAATCATAAAATATTCCTCGGTTATCGGAAAAATCTTCCGGAACCGCCCACGAGCTCGAAATCACGTACTCTACAATTTCCGTGAAGACACTCAACCCAAATTCTCGACCGAAAACAAAGTCGCGAATCGAATCGGCAAAACACTTATACGACATAAAACTGCGACTAAACTCACTCTCGAGAATCGTGCCGAATACACAACAGATTCTGGTTCGGGTCGTCACAGTTGTGTTCTCAATTTGGTAAATATTATTTTTTTAAGTGCACATTTGTTAATAATTAATTGGTTATTTTTTTCTTAAAATAACAATAATAATAATAATTAATATATATCGTAGCTAGCTACGTTCTTCATGCCAGTTCTTGGTGGAGAAAGAGGCGCCCAGAATCTCCGGCGTCCACTCCTTTAAACCTTGACAATTCAAGGAGACAAGTTCATCAGTATAGGTAGTGTATCAGGACCATTATCATCAGCAAAAATGTTCCTTCTCTTCTTAGCTAGCTAGGTCGACTTAGTTTTTGAGCTGCTAATGGGACGTATCATCTGAGGTCGAGTCTGCCAGGGTTTAACGTATATATATGTATATATTCATTTTGGTGCATATGAATATATATCCAGGCTTTATTGCGATCGAAACACAGTCCTGACAACTGCATGTGATACTCTCATGTCCATTTCTGTGCACCACCAAACAGCCATTTACTTTCATTGTCACAGTCAGTTTTGAAAGCTTGTCTCTTTGCAATTGTGCATGCACTCTAGCCAGTTCAGTTCAAGACTTCAAGTCATATACTTCTCTCAGTCTATACCATAAATTAATTCATCGATTATACTGTTATTACTTGATTACCACAGTAACATTATTAATTGGATCCACCATTCAAGCTTGTGCTGTAAATTTTAGGGTTAACACACTTACGTACACTGGCTAGATTAGAAGTCTCACAATTTCAATTCTAGTTCAAGATTCATCAGGATACAGTATATTAGTTTCTCTGGTTTAGTTGCGAACATGCACCTTTTTTTTGGATAAATAATATTTAAAACTGATCGATTAATGACTACAAGTACATCGTTTTCGATTTGATTTTTACATTTGTAAGTGAACACAGAGTACGTAATTGATCAAAATTATCTACAAAATAAGAAAGTAAGATATCCAAACAAGACACATACGCATATGTCGTGAGAATATTGCCAATAACTTCGAGTTATATAGAAACATTTAGAAAGAAGAAAACAAAAAGAAAGTGTGTTAACAAAATTATGTTGTTTGAAAAGTGTATTAGAATTAGAAGTTTGAGTTTAGTTCATGGCAATAGAGATCATTCATTTTTCCATAATTTGGATATAGCTAGTCGATATATATCTCGTAGTAGATGCATATCCCACTCCATTCTGGTAATTCATGGTACAATTATATTATATATACACTAAAGCCACCAACCAAATAAAAAGGACAGCTTTCTTTCTTATGGGAGATTCCTGAAGACTACCCCTATAAACAAATATGCACCAGCATATATACAAGACACCAAGTCCCTCGTCATCAGTGACGAAAAAGGTCCAAAATAGTCAAAAGTAAAGAGAATCTATGAATGTGAAAGAAAGTTCCCACCAGACAAAGTTTCAGGGAGGAGAGGTTCATCTTCTTCTTCAACCCATCATATAAAACTGAGCCAAGGCTAGAGCTCCATCATCCATCACAGTTCTCTGGAAACACTTGCTGGTTAACTGCCACCTGTGCAATGGGAGCTGATGATTGGGGGGCACTGGATTGGCCCCTGACCATGTCGTTTATTGTGGTGCTGTCCTATAGACGAAACGACACGTAGGCGAGAGCTAGAAAGCCGGGGGATCACAAGCACATACAAGTAAATGAGGACACATGTACAATTATCTAGTATAGTGACATTGTTGTACAAATGGACAATGCATGGTAGTTTCTGAACTCTAAAGTGCCAATGGGGGCCGGTGGACAAGTGATGTGTAATTGAAAACTTGACCATGTAGTACACATGAGAGGGTATGAACTAGGGGGATGTTACCCATTTTCACCGAGACAAAAATGGTTAACAACCAAGTTTTGTTGGGTCTACTTATGGTACTCGAATTCCTGAAGAAATGTTATATAAAAAAAAGAAATATATGTCACGCATACAATCACACGTACATGTTCAGTTTATTTTTTATTTTTTAGTCTTGATGATGCAAGGAATGAGATTGGATTGCACTTAATATTTTATTTGAAAATTTAATACAACTCACTCGAAAGAATCATGAATAGCTCATACATAACAGATACAAACTTGTTTTTACTTCGTAGTTTTTTAGGAAACAGTGTACGTACCATGAATTCGCGCCTCGTTGGTTACAACGATTTATGTAAAAAGACTATTTCTTTCTCCTTAAAAAATTTAGTATAGTTTACTCGAAATCAATATACTTCTAGTTACTATACGTTGAAATTTAGTACAGTTTGTTGGGTCTACTTATATATAGTTTCTCCGAGTAAGATTACTAGAAAACAAGAAATATTATATATATATATAAAATATACGTCACACGTACATGTTTGATTTGTTTTCTAGTCTTGATACTTGACGTAAGGAATGAGATGGGATCACACTCAATATTTCGTTTGAAAATTTAGTATAGTTCACTCGAAATAATCATAAACACCTCATACATGACAGACACAAACTTGTTTTTGCTTCATAATTTTTTAGAAAATAGTGTACCACAAATTCGCGCCTCGTTGGTTACAACAACTTATGTGAAAAGACTATTTCTTTCTCATTCAAAATTTTAGTATAGCAACTCGAAATTAATATACTTCTAGTTACTATATATTGAAATTCAATATAGTTTTGTTGGGTCTAGCTATAGTTTCTCCGAGTACGATTACTAGAGAAAAAAATTCTATAAAAAAGAAAAATAAACGTCACATGTACATGTTCAGTTTGTCTTCTAGTCTTGATATTCACCGTAAGAAATGAGATGAGATTGCATTCAATATTTCGTTTGAAAAATTAGTACAGTTCACTCGAAAGAATCATAAACAGCTTATACATGAGAGGCGCAAACTTATTTTTACTTCGTAACTTTTTTGAAAAATAGTGTACTATGAATGTGCGTCTCGTACACAACGAATTATTTGAAAATATTATTTCTTTTTCATTCGATAATTTAGTATAGTTTACTTGAAATTAATATACTTCTAGTTACTATATATGAAAAGGATGTAACACAATGCAATCTTATAGTATGTGAGACAATGCATGGAAATCAAATGTCTATCTTTTGAGAAGGTTAAATCATGTTGTGCTAAATCTATATCATACCACGTAATTAAGACCGATCTGCACTCAAAAATTAGGTTATGAGTTATGACATTAACAGAAAGGCATGTAATTTAAGCTTCGAAAATGGCAAAAAGAGGTTAAAGCTTTAAATCCATAAAAGGAGCAAACAGTTTAGCAGAAGCTGATGAAAAATAAGGCGATGATATAAAGTAACCATGATTAAGAGATAATGGAGTCCGCAAAAGACGGAAGCCTAACCATGGTTAGTGGCCCATTATCTCAGGCCTCCTTGATGCTTTGCCTATATAAATGAAAGATATAGATGTGCAGAGCAGCGGCCATTGTCAAAGCGAACTATATGTGTTATTGATCTTTGTGCTTGTGAACCAAACTACCCAAATTCAAAGAAAGTCTTTCTGAGTTTCTCTCTGGACTCAAAACCCTTTGGTAAGTCTCTCTTCATCAACTGCAGTTGAAGCTGTAGGCTTTATTTCCTACTTCTTTGTTCATATGTAGTTTCTGGGTCCTTTTGAGAAATGTTTCTTATTGTTCTTGGTAGGAAATGAAAAATGAATACCCTTTTAGATGTTGATTGTGAAGAATGCTAGCTCTCATCTCAGTTTGCTTGTGTTGGTTTGGAAACAGGAAATTGAGTTATGAATTGGGATCATGTTGTTTGAGCATTTCTTTTTTTGCTTTCTTATCATTGAATTTGTTATTGATTCTCCTTTTTGATGTTGTTGGTTTGCATCAAGGTCACAGCTTTACTAGATCTTGGTCAGGAATGAATCCTTCCTGTCAGTTTTTCTCTACATCTATCCCAATTTGGCATTGGTTTCTCATTCATTATGTTACAAGGTTTCTGAATTTGGATCCATTCTTGTATGGACATGGTTTTTATGCCTTCTTCAGTTCTTAATTAATTCTGGTGTGATTAAAAGATTATAGCCTTTACCAATCCCAACTTCCCAAGGAAGTGGCAGACTGTTAGAACCATATTTTGAATCACTTTCATATTTCACTGATAAGGCTGTCCTCTAATTTTGTGGATTTTCTGTCGATCGGTTTTCTACTGCTCTTTAAGGAATTAAAAATCTACCATTGCTTGCATTTTTTATGATCTCCAGAGCTATATTTTGTGTTTGACGAAGTGTATGATACATTTCAGTGAAAGATTAAAGCTTTATGCTCTTTAGGCTGTATGGAATGTTCTAATCCCTTCGTTTATTGCATTGCAGGTCAGATTCTGAAAGATATTGGTGATTTTTGTCAGATTTCTATTGAGTTGTGGACCTCTCTAGTTTGAGTCCCCTTGGAACTTGTGTATTGCTCAAATGGGTCTCTCAAGTCTCCCAGCTCCATCAGACGGATTTATGTGTGTGATTATAGTGAACACAGCCCTATCGGTGTCAATCATCAAAGGCCTAGTCAGATCAATCCTTCGTTCAGTTGGAATTCGCGTCTCATCACCGTCTTCAGCCTCATCATCTTCTCTTCCATCAGAAGAATACATGGAAGAAGATTCATTGGAAACATTCGAGTTCCAACTCTCTTCCTCCAGAAGCTACATTGAGGAGATCAGAAACAGCATCCCAGCGGTTCCGTTTGACAGTGTATGTAGCTCGAAGACCGAACACGACTGCTCGGTTTGCCTAAGTCAATTTGAACCAGAATCCGAGATAAACCACTTGACTTGTGGCCATGTTTTCCACCAAGATTGCTTGGAGAAGTGGCTGAACTATTGGAACATTACATGCCCTCTTTGTAGGACTCCTTTAATGCCTGTGGAGGAGACCTCTTGCTTTTGGTGAGAACTTTACGAACATGGAGCCATGCCATGGAGAGACTTCATGTATATAGAGTCTAGTAGTGTACAGTTTTTTTCTATTCTGTTTTTACAAGAATGCATCAGCTGGCCCCTAGTGTTGTTGTGCCTTTGTTTTGTGGGAGTCAAAGCTGTGACAATGTGTCGATGTATCTCAGTCTATTCCAAACGGAAAAGTTTTACTTCTGTACATATTATGAAGCCACTGGAGTCTACACATCTATGTCCATTTTCTAGTTTGTTATGAAGTTTTACAGAAACTTTGTTCAAGCCTTATTAGAGGCATCAGAATCCTAACCAGATTCAGACGTCAGAGCTATGAAATATGGTATGAACAGAATGAAACTGTGTGCAGAAAAACAGGTATAGATGTGGACATAGATGTGGGTTTGATCAAACAGGTATAGATGTGGGTTTGATCAAACAGGACCGGTTGAAATGGCGCTATATAGTGGTCCTATTGTCTGGAAGTTAGAGCATATGCACCGGTGGCTTGCTCAATCTCATCTTGCTCCTCCTCAAAACATTTTTTGAGATGGAGCAGACATTATTCATCAAATAAGAGGTGTTCTTGTTTTTTGCGCAGCGGTGCACAAAAATAGTACCTCCTATTACTGTTTATAAATTAATTTTTTAATTAAAATTTTATTTCGATTGATTTTCAACAAATACATAGACAACACGTGTCGTTGTATGAATAACTGAATAAGATTTTGGGTAAGATTTTTGACCAATGACGGGTTGATACGTGTCATACCGACCGAACGTTATCGTGTAAATAATTGTACAAATTTTTTGATAAGATTTCCTACCAATCACGAGACAACACGTGTCAGCACCACGTTTAGTTATCATCCAAATAATTGAATAAGATTCCTGAAGACATTTCCGACCAATTGGTAGACGACACGTGTCATTATCTTCAAACATCAGAAAAGCTAGACTTGAATTTAAATGTATAGATTATGACTCCTTGTTTACTCACACCATTTTCAACCATATATTCTAAATTCCAATAAGATGATTTCTTTCAGTTTTGACAATTTTTTCCAGAGAAGGCGATATCAACGCCGACGAAATGCCAAAATTGCTAATGCTTTCATCACTGAAGCGGTCACGGTCAATGCAATGTTTGATGATGAATCACATCGCCGCCATCCAAATGAAGAAAGACTGGGGGAGTCAAGGGGACATAATCTGATGGAAGATTACTTCATCAAACGCCCCGTCTTCAACGAACAAGTTTTTCGTCGAAGGTACAGAATGAGTACGAATTTATTTAACCGTATAATGGCGGATCTCTGCAACCACGACCAATTTTGGCATCAAAGAGCAGATGTCACTGGACTGGTTGGACTTCTTTCACAACAAAAGATGACTGGCTCTCTTCGTATGTTGGTGTACGGCTCAGCCGCAGATCAGTGTGCTGAAATCATAAGGATGAGTGAACCTGCAACACTAAAATGCATGAAGAAGTAGTGTATCCAAGTATACGAGCTTTACGATGACCTCTATCTCCACACTCTAAATGCAACAAACATGACCCAACTTCTAATTAAGGAGATCAAGGCATCGCGAATTTCCTGGTATGATCGGAAGCATTGACTACATGCACTGAGAATGGAAGAACTGTCCCACAACTTGGCAAGGGGCATTATCGGGGCGAAAGAAGCGCCCTACTATTATTTTAGAGGCAATGGCATCATATGACATGTGGACATAGAACAACTTCTTTGGGGTACCCGGATCATAAAATGATATCAACGTGCTCCACCGATCGGACATCTTCGATTCGCTGGCGAACGACTTTAAATGATGTGTGTGTTTAATTTTAATTAACTTTGTTTGCTTTATTTATTTTTCCTTTTGAGTGTTTGAATGATGTGTGTTTGATTTTAAGTCACTATGTTTTAATTGTAATGTGCGTGAGCTTTGATGGAATAAAAAAGTATATTTTTATTACTTAAAAATTTAAAGTACACAATGTCAATTAAAGCCTAGATTTATTGAAAATTTAAAGTACATAATGTCATAATGGCAAACAAATACCAAACTATTAAAAAAGTGGGCGATAACACTTTGAAAATGCTTTATCGCTACCACCTCCTTCCTCTTCCTCCATTTGTCCAAGGATATTCACTTTTCTCTTCGAAAAATATTTCTTCGATTTTGGGGTCACAGCCTCCGTAGCCATTTTCATAATCCTTGATTCCTCTGCTAAAACTCTCAATTTTTAGTCCTTATCCTTAAGGGTGAGTTGCTTTTCGTATAAAGCTAGCTCGGTGGCATCACTTGGTTTTTGTCCGGCGAGATGCAATCTTTGATTTTCTGCCATGTTTTTCAAAACTTCATCTCTTACCTCATTTGTAGGAGTCATGGCTTTTTTCTCCATTCTTTTAGCTTCCTTGGCCACCTTCATTTCGTTTGGTCTAACAGGACTCAAGTACATTTCTTTTTCGTTGCTTTGTGGTGTTGCAATGATTTCATCATCCTCCACCTCGACGGTGGGAGACATTGAAGTAAAGGGAGGAGTAGTTGCGAAGTTGGAATATGAAGGAGGTGGTATATTAGGTTTGACGTGTCGAAAATTTAGATGGTTCTTCATCACTTCCTAACAATCAAACTTCGTAAACTCCTTCTTCTTTTGTGCCACATACCATGATTGAGCTTTTTTTATCTAGGAAAAAAAAATTATATGTCAAAATAATATCTAGAAAATGGAGATGTCAACATTTATTTAAATAAATGTAATAAAAAAGAAATGACAAAATTATAAACACTTACCTCATCTTGCAAATTTGAGCCGGATTGTGCATTCCTTCATGCATATGCAAGAGTGGCACACCAAGTTCTAAAATTCGGCTTCAACTTTGTAAAACGAGAAGAAACCGCGGTTTGGGTCCTATGCTCCAGCCTTGATTCACCATGCACAATCTCCCAATTTTCTTAAAATCGGCAGACTTTTTCCCACAATTTGTCAGACTTTTGCATGTTGTCACTAATAAGACAAACACTAATATAACCAAAGAGTAAAATATCGGATATCAATGATATATCGACCGTTAAAAATATGAAAATTTTGAAGAAAACATCGAGAAAATATCGATACAAGTAAAAAATTTGATAGATATTACGTAGATTTAAAAATAAGAATTAATTATTTTCTATCAAATCTTAAAACCAAAGTCGTTATTTATAATGGTAGATGAATATATGTTCAAACATCTTCCATAGCAGAGTTGATTGGGTGTTGGGACTGGTATGTAGAACACCAAAGTTTGAATCCCTTGTTGATTGCAGGTTTTTGTTTGGAGTTTACTTCTGCACATAAAAGTTGGGTTTGCACCTTAATATATGTTGGGGAGATACCTACAATTTTGGCGAGAATCTGGGTATAATAGTAATATCGACGATATAATGCCATAATTATATCGAGATGCTAAAAAAACAGATATTTCGACGAAATATTGCAGAAAGTATCGATATTGCATACTCTGAATACGAAAATAAGAAATACAAAGTTGCAAATCTTCGGAATCAAGCCAATTGGATATTTTTTGGGAACTAAAATACAAAGGGATGAGAGAGGAGGAGGAAGAAGATGATAAATTTGTTGTGCACAAATTGATATGAGAGGTGAATGAAATTGATGTAGTATTTATAGAAGAATTGTAGGGTGTTATATGCAATTTTTGTGATTTTTTTTGGATTTTTTGCAATTTTTTAGGGTTTAGTTTGCAAAATATACCAATCTGACCGTTATTACGTTTCGGTTGAATCTTAGCCGTCCGATCAAATTTTTTGATTCAAAATGGACGGTCCAAAATCACTTGACCGTTGGGCTTTAAATCCACCTGGTAAGGCCACGTGGCGCCATACGATTGGTGCATAAGTTTTTTTTATTTACTACACGCGCCAGACGTAAAAAAAATCGAGTCAGCCTAGCGTCACCCATGTCCGTGGGATCCACGAAGCTACTCATACTGCAGATCGAGTAATGACTGCTCGAGCAATTGCTCGCCTAGCTCATCAACGAGTGGTCGCCGACGTCCTCCATCACTACTGCACGTTGATTTGGAGCTGCTCGTGTTATCCGACTGGCCGGGCCCACCAGATTTCACTTGGCTCGTGCTGAAAAGCAACACTGGTGCGAGTGCTCTTAGTAGAGTGATGCAGTTAGCTTGTTTCTTTCCAAGCACATTCAATGTATACAACACAGTTTTTGAAACTAATCCGAACTCTGAGCCTTTTATGAACTGTGCTTGGTCTAACAAATTGTTACACAACCAAATTTAGGACTAGGGTTTGAGCGTTCAGCAACTCGAGATCATCAAACCAATCAGTGTAAAATCGTCACCGCAATGTCCACAGCCAAAGTTGAGTAGACATTGCTTATCTGACTTGTAGCTAAAAATACAAACCTGTCATCCCAATCTCGAACTATCGTGCATATACCACCTATGTGTCTAGAGAAATCGAAGGCACCATCAATACAAACACAGTATTGACCCAAAGAAGGTCTAGACCATGTCTGAAAAACTTTAGCCAGATGGTCCGAAGTCTTATGCATAAACACATAATGGTCATGCCAAACCTCTGCCAGCACTCTCAGAGTCTATCCATCAAACTGTTTTTCATTCTACAGTTTGTCATTTTGGCCCTTTCAGATAAATCACATCATCACCACCAGCCGAGCAAAAGTCTCGAGGAAGGCCCACCGAGCACGCTGCTATCATCAAATCCATAAAAGATGGCGCATTCTGACCAACACCTGACAGGATAGGATACATAATCGCTTGAACAGAAAAGCAATCCCGACGCTCATACATTGTAATTTTTAACAAGAGAAAATAGCTAGAATGATCCCTTATGTATTACAATTTATAAACTTTGATCCCTTATGTATGTCAACTTTGCTCCCTCAAGTTTACATTCGTCTATCACTTTGGTCGTCACTCAAGTATGACATATATCAGTTTGGTCCTTTAAAGTGAATTATAAATAGTGATATATGTCATACTTGAGTGACCAAAGTGATAGACGAATTTAAACTTGAGAGAGCAGAGTGATATATGACATACATAATGGACCAAAATTTATAAAGTGACGTTTCAGCAAATTTCTATTTAACAAATTGAAAATAATTAATCCCCGAGAGGAGGAGGAGGAGGAGGAGGAGGAGGAGGAGGATAAAAGGAATTAGCGTTTGAGGGATCAGTGATGGCGGAGAAGAAAAAGTAGAGATTAATGGATACGTCGATATACGTATAGCTCACCAACTTTAGCGATTATAGGTGGTATGTGATCAAGGAGAAAGTTTTTGTCGGAGAAGAAGATGATGATGAGTTGGACGGCGGCCGTAAAAGTGGAATAGACGAAGTCAAAGAGTTGCATCTTCCCGAAGTAGGCTATTTTCTCAAAGAATCTAGTTTCGCCGTCGCCAATTCCCATTTATTCCTCGTCGGTGGCTATTATGAAACTGAGAAATGGGAGAAATGACGGGGGAAGAAAATCCAGAATTAGGGAGATGGAATTCTCTTCATTGACATTGAAAATCTGAATCCGAAATGGGAGAAAACCAGAATCATAAATCAGGGTGGAGATGAATATTGTCTAGTTGTGAGTCAGTCAGTGGCTTATGTCGACGACAATTAGATTTACTCCTTCCATGTCTATGAAGATGGGCTGCGCTGTATTGAAGCATTGAAGTATCAAGACGGACTAGGATCAAAGCCAAGTATCGAGATATAGATAACTGGATGTCAAAGCATGATCTGCCTATAGATATGAAGACAACAATCAGGAAAGACATAAAAGAATGGAATGTAGCGAGAGATACATAGATCACGATGTGTGTTAGTATTGCATCATTAGCTGTACGATTAATATACTTATCCACTTAAGCAGATTAGCAACACCTACCACACCACACGCAAGATCACCAAGGAGGCTCCAACTTCACTCACCAGACCCACCCCACCCGAGCACACACGCGCCTGACATGCGCACGCCCGAATGTGCGGATCATGCACCAGCAAGTACACCAGTCCCACATTGAAGAACATCACCAAGCACCAAGCTCAACCACCTATATAGGTAAGGCATTAACTACATGTAAGAATATCCCATCGAGAGCCAGCTGACTCACTCGATTCATATCACTCTACTCGCACGTTCGATTGACTGTTATATCCGATACATCATCTGACTCAGGCATCAGAGCGTTGAAGGTGGGCCACCCCGTCTCGACCCCTGACCGCCTATTTCGTTGTTGTATTCTTCTAACAGCCGCGCGCACCCGACCACCCGACAGAAGAGAGGAAACGCCCGACAGGAGAATCCACCGCCCGAAGGAAGGAGCCCGTGCGCACGAAGGAAGGGAGAGCGCCCATCCATCCGAGCAGCCCCAGCGCTCGGACGCACCAGGAGGAGGAGGAAGTCCATCGCACGACGAGGAGGAGAAGGAAGTCTATTCGTGTTGCTTCTGCCCCGTTACGCCCCCGCGCGTAATTCGGTAGAAACAATGTGGATGTTCGATTCGTCAATAACATTTGTGGAGGAAGCATCGTATTAGCCCTCTCAAAATTTCTTCGGCTAAATGCTCTAAAGAAAGTACGTATATATGTTTCTCAAATTAGAAAATGCTCCGATCTATATAGTTAGTTATAAATAGTCTTGTTTCTTGACCTAGGTACCAATGCTGCATATGCCAGAGTTTGGATTGAAACTTATCAGCCAACATATGTATCTAGGAACCTACGAAGAGAATGTAGTCCTTGCTCGAGCAGGAAAGCCTCTTGACTCAATGTTCTTCATTTTAGACGGCGTGATTGATTGGAGGACTAGCGATGGCAAACCAACGGGGTACGCTTCCTCATCATCAAAGAGCAGTGGGCAGCATCTTCTTAAGAACGGTGACTACTTTGGAGAAGAACTTTTGAGTTGGGCAGCATTGAACTATAGGACCTCGTATTTTAGCCTTGTTCCTAGTTCGAATGGGAATGCCAAATGTCGAACAAATGTAGAAGCCCTACAGCTCAGTAGGGGGATGTTAGTGAACGATTTCTAGGCATGTACATATGTGATGGTGTTCAAATTTCCAAGTAGAAGGTAAACGATTCCAATTTCGATCATACTGACTTTAGTTTCCTTGGATGCTAATTAAGAAAGAGTTATTAGCTAGTTGTGGCCCTTATAAATTAGGTGGATCATATTGACTTGAGTTAACATTTACAAACAGAAATCCTATCAGCATGTACAAATGACTGTGTGAAGTTTCCATTTTCTAATAAGACCAACTGATCTTTAAGGATTATTTACAATTACATAGGAAACTGTCTACTTCACTGCTGTGTCTGCTACACATGATCTATTTGGAAACAATGTGACACAGTGAAGATGAAGAACAAGGAAGCAAGAAAGAAAAATCTACAAGTGCTATGTGACAACGTCACCCTAGGCGAACTCACCATCAATGCTAAACGTTCACTTCGAATTCTAGCAGAGAGGGAATTAATGTCTGAATCAAACAATGAAGAAAGAGCAGCAAGAAGGAAGCAGATATCCCACTGCATTGCATCTAACCTCACACCACTGGCTAGGTCTTTTTCAAGCTCAACAATCACCACCTGAATGACCATAACAACCCCCAAAGCCATCAAAAACCAATAGCTTTGAAGCACAACCTTAAACACTTCCTTGTTCATTTGGTCCATGGTTTTGAACAGATTAAGGACCCGACATAAGGTGTACAAGTTGAAAATAATGGTGGCGCGGACGCCTTGGTTCATGCTTGGTACTACATTTCCCATGAAATGTAAGACTAATAAGACAGTAGCCTGGTATGATACTTGAATTGCTATGCTTCTTCGGATGGCTTTGGTTATAAGTGGCTGAGTCTTTTGTGCCGGTTTTTGAGCGAGTAGTTCTTGTCCTTTTGACTCTATTACCATCATCCGGCCACCGAGAAGACACATGATCAAGTTCACCCAAATAAAGTGTACTGCTGTCAAAGGGGACTCTCCTCGATTTCCAAGACTCCTTCCTTATGAAGAAATTGGTTCTGGTTATCCTAATTTGTTGCTAGTTGTTTATGAGATCAAGATTTTCACGTTTCATCAATTTTAGAACTCCTTTTTGGGTGAATTAGGATATTACGATTTGAAATCAAAGTCATGGCAGCAGATTCATCTGTCTACACCATGACTCGTATCTGATAGCCTTTGGATGGCGTAATCTCGCGTCTAATGAACTAAGACGATGACATTCCCTGAACCTTTAGTGCTGAAATTCATTGGTCTAAGTTCACACTTAGCATCCAAAAAAACCAAGACAATGACATTCCCCCAACCTTTGGTGCTGAACCCTCGCCTTCTGGATCATGTCATTTTGGCGCATCTTTTGTGCTCAATATCACTACTGGATAGGATCCAATTGATTGATTGTAAGCACTTTTTTATTTATTATTTAGTAAGATTTGTGAAAGAAATCGTGGACGATAAACTTAACATGTGGGTTTTATTTGTGTATAGTAAAGAGGTTTTGATCTATATGTGTGTTGCTTTGTTTAGTCTCAGATATATCTTGTTACTATTATTGTTCTGCTTAACAATCCATTAGTCTCTGGTTATTGTGGTTGGTGTTGCTTCCTGTAGATGATTTGTGTTGGACCTTATCTGTTGAAGACGAATAGCGAACAAGCCCATGTTAAAGAACTATGAGACATTCAGTACTTCTTTTGCTCTCAATTGGCAGCAATGGATTAATTCTCAATTGCATAACTCTAGTTGAGTTCATGATGTTGTTTGGAGCCACTTATTCATCAATACTTGTTAACTTATTTGGAAGTGGAGAAATAAGCATGTGTTTGAGGCTAACTTTGTCATGTCTTCTGATGCTATGCATATTGTTTTAAGAATACCTAATGAGTGGGAGTTATCTTTACAGAGGGCTTGTGTGCAGCAAAGGTTTGGTGTTGTGCAATTTCATTGGATTAAGCCCCCTATTGATTGGATGAAGCTTAATGTTGATGGTGCCAAAAGTAGTAATGGTCAGATAAGAGCTAGAGGCGCTTTGTGCAACCATAAAGGAGATTGAATTTGTGGTTTTCAAGTCAATCTTGGTACTGCTGAAATTTTGGATGTAGAAGCATAAGGCTTGTTTTATGGCATACAAATGGTGGTGCATTTCAATGTTCAAAGGGTTGAAATTGAATTTGATTCAGAGATCCTTATGAAGCTTCTTCACAGTGAGAACTTCAATTATACCCTTTAGGTTCTCTCCTAAATGGATGCCAACAAATGCTGCAAAAGCTGGAGCATGTGACTGTGAATCATGTAGTCAGAGAGAGGAACATGACTGCTAATTCCCTGGCTAAAGGCAGTGTTGATCATGATCTGGGAATGGTGCAGTTTGGAGAGCCCCCGATCAATGTTATGCAGAGCTATTTGGATGACTGCATTGGTGTTTCTTATCTTAGACGCACTAGGAATACTGTTTTAGTCTAAGCTTTATTTTACTTTGGTTGGGTCGTGTTTGACCCCGTTTATAACCCAAAAAAATCTATGAGACATTTGGGTTATAGTTCGTAAAGTTGTTATTTGTGTTATTTGTTTGAAGACTTTGACAGAGAAACATTTGTCATATGTGTTATGTTTAGATAGTAGTACTAAGTTTGTCATATGCAATATTTCAATGTTGTTGTTGAAGGAGAAAATAGATACACAAAAGATATGATGTGAAATTGTGTTTTATTTATTGATAGATAATCTTAAATATACATTATAATCTGTTACAATCAATATCCCTATAAATCAGGGATTAAGAGAATATTTACTTTTACTCTAATTAGGACAAGACACACACCGAGATGCCATTAATATTTCTCCTGGAACACTCCCCTTATGTCGCGATCCTAATATATGATGCATAACATGTTGCATCACTAAAAACCTTGTCAAGCAAACAAAAAACCTCTCGAGTAAAAATAAAACTTTGGTCTAAGGGAAAAAGAGTACAATGCATCAACTACATAAGCGACCACATGTGATATAGACTCCCCTTGATATCTACGAAATGAACTCCCCTTGATCAGTAACTCAATCTTGGAGTTCAGACAATCTTCGCATTCCAATGCGTCTCACACTTGAAGAAAAACTTCGATGAAATGTGTTTTGTGTGATCACCCTTGACATATCCTAACTTCATTTGTTCAATGCAAGCCGCATTATCCTCAAAGATACAAGTTGGTGTTGTAATATCTAGTCTTGTGCATTAAACTAAATACAACAAAGCTCTAATAGCACTAAGGTATGGTATCTCAGCTCCCAAAAGTTCCTCATCATCAACTTACAGACTGTGAACAACCATTGGTGTGCTAAGAGAGTGTGCTTTGTCCATATTAAATAGTCTGAGCATCTTTTGAACATAAACAAACTAGTGAATAAGTATTTCACCAACTCGATGCTCTAATTCTAAACTAAGATCAAATTGAGTCCTACCAAGGTTTTTCATCTCAAACTCAAATTTCAAGTATCTAACCGTCTTATTGATTTCATCAAGAGGCCCAATGATATTCATATCATCAACATAGACCGCTACAATGACAAATCCTGATCTTGTTCACTTAAGGAACACACATGGGCACAAATCATCATTCTTGTATCCTTCCCAATCAAGTAATCACTTAGACGTGTATATAGGCCTGTCAATATGACGGGTTTTGATCTGGACCCGCTCCAGACCTGTACATATTAAGCAGATTTGGATATAATTTTTAGACCTGTTGATCCGTTTGTGACCTGGATCCGTTTATTTAACGGATCGTTCCGGATCACAAGCGATTTGATCCGTTTATGATCCGCTCCGTTTATATTTTTTAAACTTATTATATAATTTTATTTTATTTATATATATGAAATGTTTCTAATCCAAAACTCTCTTTTTAAAAAATAAAATATAAATATCTTTAACAAAGTTATATAAAAATATTAATAGATTAAAAGATTAAAAATCCAAAATAATTTGTTTCTGGTCAAGTTCCTCGATGTAAATAGAGTTTTTTTATTTTATATTTTGATCTCTCTAGTTTGTTTTAACGAAATATTTTGTTTATGTAAAGATATTATATGACATATTGATCATAATTAACATATTGATAAAAGAAATAAATTTAGTAATTAGCATATTGATAAACGGGTCTGGATCCACTCCGTTGATCCGTTGGATCCGAATTCGGATTTGATTATTAAAGATCCATTGGATAAACGGGGCAGGGCAAGTCTAATTTTCTTTCTCTTTAAATGGATCCAGATCTAGGTTGATCCGGTCTGGATCTGCCCCATTGACAGGCCTACGTGTATATCACATCCTATCAAATTGTTTCAATCCATATAGTGAATGCTTCAATCTAATCACATGAGCACTCTGTGGTGTAGAGTTACTTGAATTATGTATGACCACGCCTTCCAACACTTTCATGTATATCTTTGAATCAAGGTTCCCATAGAGATATGTTGTTACCACATCATCCATCAACTGCATGTTAAGTTTTTTGGACACTACCAAACTGACAAGGTAGCGGAAAGTAATGATGTCTGTGACCGGAGAGTATGTCTCCTCATAATAAATGCCAGAGCGTTGAGAGAATCCTTGCACCACAAGTCTAGCTTTATATTGCATGACTTCATTCTTCTCATTTTGCTTCCGAACAAAGATCCATTTATGTCCTTCTGACTTCACATTCGGTAGGTATAGGACTACCATACCGAAAAGTTGTCTTTTTTTTTTCTTCAAAAAGTCTAGTTCGGCCCGTATTGCCACTTTCCACTTCAAGCAATCCACTCTTCACTGACATTCAGCAACCGAGCGAGGTTCCACTTCATCATTGTCAATAATCTTCTGAGCGACGGAATAAGCAAAAATATCATTAACTACCTTGGATGATATATCTATAACAATGCACGCATCATTGTTAGTTAGTGAGATATCACCGTTCTCTGCCATCACATATGGATATGAAGCGTCCTCCAGAGATGTCATTTATGATTCTAGGACATAACTATAGTAAGAAACAAGCTCATGTGTAGGATTCACCAAGTTGATGATGAAAGGATCATTTTATGCCTGGATGACCTACCTTTTCGTTGGCAGCTCATTTGTGGATTTTCTTGGTCTCCCTCTCTTCCTGGTGGGAGCCGAGGTCGATGCTACTTCATCTTTATGGGCAGGGGGAAAATTTCCATGTCCTGGAGTTGCGTTAAACAACCTATTCTTAGGGAATTCCAACCTTGCAAAAATATTTACAGCAAGAATATCTAATCTCGTCACTTTGACAACATCATTAAAGGAGTCAGGCATCGAGTCTGCTACCTTTTGAAGATCAAGAATATGTCGCACTTCAATATCACTTTGAGATATACGTGGATCTCCTTGAAATATAATGGGGTATACAATATCAATTCCTGACGTTCAAACGGAAAGAAAATATTTATATGAAAGGACCCAACCCCGATTTAGTTGCCTAAACCGGAATCAAACCCCTTCTGTAAACACGAACCAACAAAAACCGTAAAAATTTCGGCAGAGTTTCGTTACTAACGTGGAATTACCATTACCTGCACGCAGAAAATACACTTCATCCTATGCCACAAAAATCAAACCGTGGGCACCAATCCCATCCGGATTTCTCAATATATCAACAATAATGTAAAGTAGTAAATATATCTGTACATTACTGAAATCCGGAGAAAAATCGTATAATATATACAACAGAATACTCAGAGCGACCTCTAATGTATAATCATATAAGTATACCACAGTAGGTAGAACAATAAACCTACTGGAAGAAACAAGGTAGCTCGAGCACTATGCCTCTGACCACGACTTGCGACACCAGAGTCCGAACTGCAAACTGGGCACGGAAACCGAAAAGCCCAGGGGAAAGACATGAAAACTGTTAGAGTGAGTGGACGAAAATAAATGTCTTTCACCAAGTAATATATGTTATAAAAACATATGCGAGTCGAAATATAAATAAAACAAATCAAATAGTATACGAGGAGACGCTGACTCCAACTCGTGTACAGAGCATGCATGGAAAATCTCACGGGGTCACTCATGGACACATCCGTGCTAGTACAGTCAGAATCACGGAGTCTCAGACTTCCACGTGATTCGTAGCCAGAAGGCCTCGGTTCCGGGGTACTGCCCCTCGCCGGTCAGGTCGGGGTACTGCCCCTCCTGGTAGGCCTACCATCGGGGATCAGCCGAGAGGCAAGTGTATCGATACAACAACGTAACTGAGACTGTACTTTGTGTAAATCAAATCATAAATAGTTCGATGAAAATGTATGAAACAATATACAAGTGTATATACGTAATATATATACTGATATAAGTATAATCGTATAACACATGCTCATAATAAACATAATCTCGTATGAAATCTCATGCTCGTAAAACCATGATCATACTGCATGCTCAAGTTCGTAAAACGTATATAAAAGACTTGCAATCAATCCGTGAAAAGAAATTGTCCACTCACAGACTAGCGTAACGCAGTTCGCGTTAACCCGTGATCCGGCGGAAAGTCCCTCGCCAAACAAACGATCACGAACCCCTGAATAATTACAAAATCCATTACTCAAAATCATAACTCGACAATTCAAGACAAATCACGAGAAACCACCGTTCTCGGAAACACGTAATTCAATGTCGACGAATCGTCGAAAATTCGATATTTACACCTCAATACCTCACTGTAATTTCGGACGCTCAACTCGAAAAACGAACCTCCCCACTGCGATCGGGGCACGATTTCGAGTAAAATAACATGCAACTTGTCGAAAACCCCAAAAAGTCAAAGTTTGACCGTTGACCGCCGCCGCCGCCGCCGCCACCACCAACCGTGAAATTTCTTGGCAGAGCAACCCCTATTCCATGCAAAATCACCCACTGAGCAACTTCCATAACTGCACCGAAGTCCAATTCTCACTCTAACTAGGTCAATTTCAAGCAAAACCAAATTGATACACAAATTTCAAATCCAAAATTCTCCAAGCACAAATCGAATTAGAACTCCATACTTACATGGTTAGAATCATGGAGAGGAGAGCTACAAAACTCAGTCCTTGGTTTAGCTCGAATCGGCCGAAATGAAATAACCCGAATTCCTCAATTTTCCTCCAATTTTAGCCGGAAAATTCTCTCTCTCCGGTGAGCCTCGCCGTGCGTGGTGGCCGGGGATGGGACCGGGAGATCAAGGCGCACCAGACGGATCCTTTCCCAAGCCTTGAGGTGGCCGGAAGCACCACGCCGCCGTGGAGGCCGTGGCTGCCGAAGTGAGTTTCTCCTCCACCGAGTTGACTCGGTCAACTCGGTCAACCACATTAATGCCAAATGTTGACTTGCCAAAATAGGAAACTTCACTATTTATAGCTTTCCCAAAATAGAAACCACAAAATTCACTTTTCGACAAACTTCGAATACCCGTAACTTTCTCGTCGTAATTCCGATTCCAATAATTCTCGCGGCAACAAACTCGACTCGACATGTTCTTCAATTATCACCCGAAGTCAAACACATCGACCAAACCGATAAAAAAGTCAACAGTTCAAACCAACACATGTTTAACCGACTAAATAATCAACAATCGGAAATATTCACAACTTAATCCTCGTAACTCGGAATAATGCTCCGGAAGTTCCCACAAGCTCGAAATTAAATTCTCAACAACTTCCGTGAAGAAGCCGAACCCAAATTCTCATCCGGTAATTTAGTCGTTAAGAAATCTGCCATTTAAACCCGATTACGTCAAAACTTCAAATATTCATAACTTATTCCTCGGTCGTCCAAATAACGATCCGGAACCGCCCAAGAACTCGAAATCACACGTACAACGACTCCCGAGAAGAGACCCAGCTCCAATTCTCGGCCAATGATTTAGTCGTTATCAAATCTGGCGATTCAAACAACCGTCGGACATCTGCGACTACGCGTAAGCTCATAAATTAAGCTGATTCCACTGCTAATTCTATTCTGGGTCGTCACATCATATCTCCCCATAACCTCAGAAAGTATGTTTCATTAAATTGACAATTTGTAAGTCTTGTAGTAAAGAGATCTCCTATCAAAGGTTCTAAGTAATGGACAATAGTTGGAGATTCATAACCAACTTATATGCCTAAACAATGTTAGGGACCCATTTTAGTAAGTTGTGGAGGCGTAATTGGCACATACACTACACAACCAAATATGCAAAGATGTGAAATATCAGGCTCATATCTAATTATCAACTGGTACGCACTAAATAGTTGGCATGATAAGAGTCTCAAACGAATAAACATTTCTTCATATAGTACTGCATATCCCCAAGCAGATACCAACAAATTTGTATGCATTACCATTGCTCTGGCCACAAGCTGTAACCACTTGATTTGTGTCTCTGCTAAACCGTTCTGTGAATATCAAAGCAATGTGTGACCATCACGTTGATGCATATACCAAAACCATAAAATATTTAAATGATCTACATTTCGGGTTGATAGGTCCACAAATGTTACCATGGATTCTTTGTAAGAATGGAATATTTTTAATATTATCAACCACAAAGGAAGGACGAGCCCGTAACTTTGCTAATGAATAAGCTTTTCAAAATGAGCGGTGAGCATAAGAGATTGCCACGAAAGAATCTTGTGGACTAGCACTAGATGTTGTAGTCGGCCTAGAGGCCGAAACCAGATGAAGATTGTGAATCTCCCACATGCTTCTTTGTTATGAAAAATGGATGACCATGAAAGTTTTTCAAGATTTTGAGCATCATATCCAAACCAGGATGTCCCAATTTGTAGTGCCAAAGCTAATATAAGGCCACGTCACATACAGTGGTGAGAGTGTCTGCATTGAATTCAATGATATGAACTGTAGTAAGATATAATTCACTACATATTGCCCCTACAAGGTGTGCTTTCTACCACACTCGTCTGAAGTTATGCATAAGAATTCTTTACCATTCTCACAATGAGTTTCCAAGTGTAGACCATTGGCTCTAATGTCCTTAAAACTTAGCAATGTTCGATTGGCCTTTGGTACGTACAATGCATCAGTGATATACACTCTTATTACATGTGGTAGCAAAAATTGTGTTGAACCACACCCTTGTATAACCAGCGCAGAACCAATCATGGTTGTCATTGATGAAGTGTATGACACAAGATTCATAAACAATTGCCTATTCCAAAATATAGTATGAGTAGTGCCACTATCTACTAGACACTCAATCTCGCCTTCAAACATCTGCAAAAGAATGTGAGTAAATTAGTCTTCAAGACTTGGTGATCATTTTAAGTAAAGACTTAATAATTTTTCAAAGGGTTGTGACCGTTATATAGTGCTAATATGACATAATAAAACCAATGTAAAACATACTAATTCCAGGTATCATCTTCGACGTGTCGAGAAAATCCATTCAACTAGTCGATGACACCCAAAATAAAATTTGATTTTTCAATATTGTTTTTCGACATGTCAAAAATCAAGAAAATTGTGTTCAGGGAGACCTCTTTGACGGGTCGAGAAAATGGCTCGACTGGTCGATGAAAAACCTAAAATCAATATGAATTTTTGATATCTTTTCGACGGGTCGAAAATTTCCATCGACGAATCAAATTTGAACAATTTGAAGACAGTAACATGCCTTCGACGGGTCAAGATAGTGCTTCGATTGGTCGAAGGTGCAAAATATATGATCGATGACCATCTTTCGACGCGTTGAAAGAAATAGGGCAAACAAATTTCGACGGGTCAAAATAGTGCCAAAATCGATCCAGAAGGGGTTCTTCGATGGGTCGAGGTAAACCTTCGACGTGTCAAAAATTCTCAGGATCAAAACTATCCTCTCTTTTTATCTCATTTTTATGGTATTTTGGTGTCATAGTACCATAGAGCTATGTATAATTTGAACCATTCAAGCAATATGTATAAGTATAACCATTCTTAACAGTGGCGGAACTACCTTGTAGCTCCTTGGGACTCAAGCCCCACCCAAGTTACTTGGTTTAAAATAATAATAATTATCTATAGCTAACTTAAGAAGAAAAAAAGATGTAAACAAAGCCTAAGACTCTAAGGGCATGTTTATTGCCCCGCATTGGATTGATTATGTAGTCTCTCACTCCTTAACGATGACTTCAATTAGAGAGCTTAACTAAGAGGTATTAAGTCTTATCTCATGTTTGGTGAAGTTGTATGAGGGAATGGGTTCACATTCATTATCAACTAACACATATCATATTAACCAGAACCAAACTCAACAACCCAAAATTAATCATCCCAATTAATGATACCAATTCGAAATCCGAACCTTACACATGAGATACTTCGCTGACATATGAAAATTGCAGATTAAATATGAAACCGTCAAAACAAACAAACCCCACATGAAATTCCTACACAAAAATAACATCCAACACTTTCAAAAAACAAACTACATTTGACGAGCAAAGTGACCAGGGGAACCGGCCTCTATGGCAGCAGAGATAAGTGAAGCAAATCTGCTACAGATTCATTTCGGAGATGCTACTCAACCATCAACACAGACCGAGACGAAGGTTGGAGTGCACACAGTCTCTGTCTTTGGCTTCAATTTTGTTCATCATCTTCTTCTCCTTCTTCGATTCAATTTCAATTACAGTCCTTTTTGTTCAAACAAAGGAGAGATGTGGATGCAAGCTAGGTAGCTGCAACAAGCAGCTTATGAATGGACGTGTGTTTTGTCGTTCATATGTAAGAAGGAGTTGGGGTATGTTTTTTCACTTTTTGGGACTCTATAAGAAACCTAAAATAGTCCGGTTGGAAACAAATACAGGCTAGCTAACATAACACTCAAGAGTCCAGTCTAATATGGAGTAACAAACATCCCCTAAGAGAATTCCAATGGCCCAAGTGCCCAATCCTTCTCATCCAGTAGCCCAATTATAGCCCAACTAATGAACAAAAAAGCTTGCAATTAAAGTTCACACTGTGTCATCTTCCTCTCGGTGCGTATATTGCAGGCAATGTGTCAACGACTCCAGTGAGTCTAATCATGACTCAACTTCATTTTGCCTTCTCAGTTCCGATGTAAGTACTAACTAGTGGTCCATTTCAATTTCATTAATTATAGATTTGATTGTCAACTATTGAAAATTCAAAATTGGGGTAAAAATTAGGGCTTGTAGTTAAGGACTTGAGGTTTCAATTTTCAATTTTCAATGAAAGAATGAAAGAATATGTTTATTGATTTTTGTTTGAAGTGTTGGGCTATGAGTTTTTTCTTTTTTATAAGCTAAAATGTGTTGGAGTTGATGGAGTGGTTGGACCATTCACCATTGTTCTTGTAGTTGTCTTCTTACTTTCTTTTTTCTTTTGTTAAATATCTAGGTTGTTGATCTCAAGGTTCTAAAAGATCAAAAGTGTTTATTGGTGATTCATTCTTGTTGTGCATAACCAATCAACCAGTTTCTTATTATTTTTCATTTTTTGTTTACAACAATTGATACTTTATGATATAACCCATTGCTCTATAGCCTCTACTTAAAGTTCTAAAAGTATAATTTCTTAATCTGTAGGTGTGAGAGTATATAATATGTTGAATGAACAACCAAAACTGAATAAAACAATCATTAGTTCATGGTTTACAAAAATTAATCGTGAGTCTTCGAGTTTAAATGTTGGTAATTCAGAACTATCTCCTAGTGATGCTCCAACTCCAAACTCTATTGTGATTCCTACCGAGATCCAAAACAATGAATTGACAATATTAATGCCATGGAACGTGATCCGGGAAAATGTTGTCCTATTTGAAAATATCCAGTTAATGAACGTGATTCTATCAGAAGAGCATATAGTTTGCTAGGTCTAATGCAAGCAAATTGTGAGTTCCCGTTCTCTCAATTTGGTGATCAACAACATAGGTTTCAGTTTTCTTGGTTTAAAGATAATCTATGGCTCGAGTATTCAAAGGATAAGAAGAAGGCATATTGTTTCCCTTATTTCCTCTTTGATACAGAAAATTCTCATAATCAAGCATTTGTCATTAAAGGGTTCAAAAGTTGGAAGAGGATTGTGCCTAGTGATAATGCATTTTTAAATCATGTAGGAATCATGTAACATCCCGTTTCAAGCATTCTTTATTTATGATTTATTTATTGGTAATCGTCAATGGTAATTAATTTTTACCGTCGATAATTATCGATGGTATTTATCAGAATTTTACTTATTACATTTTTCAAGGAAGTTCTTTGCAAAAAGTCGTAGAGTTTATCGAGATGAGTTCGTGGCCATGTCAAGAGTTTAAATCGAAGTTACGAGGAAGAAGTTATAGTCAACGAAAGTTTTGTATGAGGTTACGATACATTTAATTGCAAATTTCGACTATAAATAGAAAGTTTTCGTAAATGGAAAGTCTACTTTTTCCATGTTTTGGTAATTTTCTTTTTTTTCTTTTCTCTCTCCTTTCTCTCTCTTTCCTCCTGTTCTCTCTCTCTCCCTCCGTCGGCCTCACCGCCGGCGAACGACTAGACGACCACCAAAACCGGTAGGGCCAGTGTCAAAAGAACTGCCTCAACCTCCTCTACATGTTGGTGGGTGTCTTTGCGGCTATGGGTGGCTGAGGAAGGAGAATCGATACCGTGAAGGTCATGGCTTCAAGGGGTAATCGGTGTCGGCTTTGGCAAGGTTTTTGGCCACTTTTCAGGTATAATTGGATTGGGTTTTGATCCTAGATTGTATTGGTATGTTTGTTTTGATGCGAGATGGTGTAATTCAATGGAAATTGTAGGAATTCAATCGGCTCCGGCAAGGGTGGTTCATGTCGAAGCAGTGGGCAGTGGTCGACGATGAATTAGACGGAGGGGTGATGGGGTTATTGCTCCGCTCGTCACCCTGAGTCAATTGGGGTATTCCTCGAGCCATGTGGTGGCTTGACGACGGAGAAAGGTCGCCGGAAAGGGTTTTCCGGCCGGAGCCCCCAAAACCGGTCGATTGGGCCAGAATTGGAGGTTGGTCATTTGATGAATATTTTTGTTGGGTAGATTCTCTATAATTTGGGTTTCGGTTCGCCGGGAAAAGTCACCACCGCCGCGCACCACTGGCGGAGCTCCGACGATGGCGTTTTCGGCAGAAATTTGATATCATTTCGTTCGTAATTACGTACTAAATCTAATGATGAAATTATTGATTTTATTTGCACGTAATTGGTTAAGATGTATGGTTAATCGGAAAATAATTAAACATTTTTATGATTTTAGTAATCGGTTAAATCATTTGTCGATTTGACAGTGAGTCACTTAATGTTTAAGGATTTTGGTTACGACTTAAAAAGAGAATTCAAGAATTGGAAATTGGGATTTGTGAATTTGACTAAAGCTCGGTATTGATTCGAGAAGCACGATTTTTCGAGAATGCGATGTTCTCGACTGTATTGCTCGTTGGTGATGAGCTTAGTTATTTGATTTGACTTTCGGCGATTAGTTTTTAAATAATAATTGTTGTCTTATGGTGATGTGGTAGTAACCCATGGCATATGTATAGAGACGTCGATAAATGTGCTTGGCTGATTGGAGATCATGGAACAGTATTGTGAGTGAACTTTTATTTTCACAGTCGATAATGAATTTAGTTTTCAGTTTTCAGAATTTCAATAATTCAGTTTTGCAAGTTCATTTTATTTCAGCATTACAATATTACAGTTTAATTTACAGTATATTTCATAACAGTTTTAATTTAGAAGTTTACTTTGTTATAGTTTTATTTAGTTGCATCGATACTCTAGCTATTCGGTTGATCACTGGATAGCCGGTTGGACCGGGTTAGGACAAACACCCTATTCGACCCAGATTGTCTCGGGTTAGGACAAACACCCTAGATGCTCCCATCACCTGTACTTTTCTTATATTCAGTTGTTCCGGGTTAGGACAAACACCATGAACGACCATCTCCATTTGCAGTTCAGTTTATGATACTTGAACTCGCATTATTTCATAGAAATCAGCGGAAAGACATCATATTCAGTTTTACTTCAGTTTTTACGTTTATCGTACAATATTGATTTTTGTCCACTCACTCTAACGTTTTATGTTTTATGCCTTTCCATGGGCCCTTTGTTTTCAATTTCTCAGTTTGCAGGATAACAGGTTGAAGTCGTGATCGTCCAAAATTTCGAGACATGACAATTCATAACTTCTGCTTTCTCGGTGTAGGATCACAACAAGGATTTGGGTTGCTCGTGCCAAGGTAGCTGATATCAAATAGTTGGTGCTAGAAACATTAACACGGGTTCCACAAGACTTATCTTTGGAATACTGTGGTAATCTGGGCCGGGTCTTGTCAATTCATTACTTCTCTACATAATAGTTCATTACAAAAGTGGGATTCACTGTGAAGGCCATCCAATCAAATTGAGAGAGTCTTTAGTTCAAAATCAGCAAAAGATGTAGAGGGTAACCGGTTGAGGATTACGGCTTCTATAGACGGTGTAAGATACCTAGCTCACCAAGGAATTACCTTTAGAGACCATGATGAATTTGATGAGTCATTGAATGCAGAACATTTAAGAAAATCATCAAGTCATATGGAAGAATTAGTCTAGAGATTGAAAGAGTTGCAGGAAATGCTCCTGGAAATGCCAAGTACACAAGTCTTCTAATTAAGAAGGAGCTTCTTAATATTCTTGGTAATAAAGTGAGGAGTATGATATGTGAAGAAGTTGGGATGCAAAATATTGTCTTTTTCTTGATAAAGCGATAAATGTTTCTGGTAAGGAAAAAACGGCCATTAATTTGAGATTTTTTTATTGTCTAGGTTTGATTCGAGAACGATTTTTGAAGATTGTGAGTGTTCTTAACACAATATCGCAAACTCTTAAAAATGAGATATCGAAGGTTCTTACAATGTACAATTTCCAAGTGAGAAATATGCGTGGTTAAAGCTATAATGGTGCTAGCAATATGAGAGGTATTTACAAAGGTTTACAAGCACTATTTCTTGAAGATTGTCCTTATGCATACTATGTGCACTGTTTTGCTCATCGCTTGCAATTAACACTTAATGCTTAAACTAAGGGGGTAAAGTACATTTCGAAATTCTTTTCCGCCATGAGTTTAATTGTGAACTTTGTCAACTCTTAGGGAAAGCATCATTTTGCCTTGAAAGCTATTAGAAAGGAAGAAATTGCAAACTTGGTAGCAAGTGGCCTACTTGAAATTGGTACAGGGACCAATCAGATTTCACTACCACATATGGAAACATTACCGGCGAGATCCCCGGAGACAAGGCCGGCGACCGGAAAAGTCGCCGGTAATGTCCATCATTACCGGCGACTTACTCCGTCGCCGGTAATGTCTCCGGAAACTCGCCGGTAATGTTCCAAAACATTACCGGCGACTCCAACCGTCGCCGGCAATGTCAAGCCGAACATTTCTGGCGATTTTCCGGCCGGAATTTCGCCGGAAATGTGTGGCTAGACATTGCCGGCGACGGTTGGAGTCGCCGGTAATGTTCCAAAACATTACCGGCGATTTTCCGGCGTAAAGTCGCCGGTAATGTCTTCATTTCCGGCGACTTACTCCGTCACCGGCAATGTGTCTTATATTAGATGCCGGATGCGGCAGCTCGATCATTCAATCATTTTGATCGAAAAAAATCCAGAGAAATCGAAAGAAGGAAAACGTACGCTCTGAAATCGATCCTTCGGTATATTGTCAAAATTAAGGCGCGCGTCGAAAACTCGATCAATCGGGAAGCTATATATATAGGTACGTGTACATATACGTATATGTGTATGTATATATATATGTGTGTGTGTTGATCAAATCCAATTCGTGAGATATATATGAAATGTTGTTGATGTCACGGAAACGAGAAAATTGCTTGTAGTTAATCTTATCTTGTGTCTGAATCAACGACTGGTATTATCGTAGTGTTATCGGAGCCAGGCCGGCTTAACAGAGCCTCCTACCTAGTCAAATACGTTTTGAATTGAAAAAAGAAGAATACCATCATCGAGTACTGAATCGAATTCAGAGATTAGATCGATATATATATATATATATGCATGCATGTGTTGATTCGATTAGAGTTGAATTGAGATATGGCATCGATTATATATTAGTAGTGAATGTGTGTATATATATATAATTAATACGTAAAATTGTTAGAATTTTCAGGATGGACAAGAGTTGGATGAGTCTCGAAAGATGGGATGTCAGATATCACCAGGGAATTAGGAGTTTTGTGGATTTTGTGAAGACTAATTGTGGAGACACTACACTTCATTATTGCCCGTGTAAAAAATGTAAGTGTTTCAACGATCGATTTCGTTTTCCCATTGATAAAGTCCAAATGCACCTGAGTAAATACGGGTTTTGGGATAAGTACACTTGTTGGATTTATCACGGTGAAACATCGTTAGCGGGTCCGCATGATCATGGACAATTTGGTGAGAGGGCCAGTCCCCGCTATGATCATGGAGATTTTGCTGAGAGGGGCAGTGCATCCTATGATCCAACAACGATGTAAATCAATGATATGTTTCCTCATGAGAGCGGTGTATTTGCTGATGAAGCACCAAATGTCCCTCCCGTCATTGAGGGTTTCCCCCATATCGAGCCAGTCGAGCCATTACCTGGAGCTCATGTCAACACAAGCGGTATGGACAAGTACAACAACCTGATTGCATTGCAACAGACTCCGTTGTACGACGGTTGTAGTAAGACTATTCTTGAAAGTGTGATGGGAGTGATGCAGCTCAAAATGGAAAACAAAATGTCTGTCAAAGCTGTTGATTCTTGGTTGAAGTGGACTGCTTCGCTACTGCCACCCGGTCATCGTCTTCCTACCACTCATCATAAGGTGCGACATATCCTGAAAGATCTTGGGCTTTCCTACATCAAAATCCATGCATGCAGATATGATTGTATTCTCTTCTGGGGAAAAGATCTCGAAGACCTTGAAGCCTGCCCGGTATGTTTTACAGAAAGGTATAAGTTGACTCCTGCAGGCAACAAGAAAGCTGTGAAGATACTTCGATATTTCCCGCTTATTGATAGGCTGGAGCGGTTGTTCATGTGTGCTTTCACGACCGAGGCAATGAGATGGTGGGCTGAGAGGAACTTGCCTGACGATGACACCCTTATACACCCTTCCGACGGAGAGGCTTGGAAGCACATGGTCAGGGAGTTTGATCATTTTACAGCAGAGGTCCGAAATGTTTGGCTAGGGCTCTCATCTGACGGATTCAACCCTTTTGGCAACATGAGTCTTCAATACAGTATATGACCAGTTATTTTGGTACCGTACAACCTTCCACCATGGATGTGCATGAAGAAGGAATACAATATGCTGACTCTATTAATTCTGGGCCCGGGTTATCCAGGAAAGTGTCTCGATGTGTATTTGAGGCCTTTGATTGAGGAGCTTAAGTACCTGAGTGAGTGTGGCCACCCCACTTACGATAGGTTCAAAAACGAGATGTTCCAGATGCATGCCATGCTTGTTGGCACCATCAGTGATTTTCCTGCCCGAGGTATGTTGTCGGGCAACGTTACCAGGGGTTACAGGGCTTGTTCAGAGTGCATGACGGTTGATTGTTCCAGTCCTCATTGCAGTAAAATTGTTCAGATGCGTCACCGTTGTTGGCTTCCATATGATCACCCATTTAGGCAGGATCCAGACGCGTTTGATGGGACTGTGGAAACAGGTGTGGCACCAAGGCGATGGACAGGGGTAGAAATTTTGGAAGTGTTGAATGAATATGATTTTGGCCAGCTGAGCAATCATCCTGACATAGTGGCATCAATTCCAGACAAGCCCGAAAGGTATAAGTTTTGGACACACAAGAGCATATTCTGGGAACTCCCCTACTGGCCCAGGTTGCCTATCAGACATTACCTAGATGTCATGCACATAGAGAAGAATGTGTGTGAAAGTGTGGTGGGCACAGTTCTTAACTTGGAGGGGAAAACAAAAGACATCCCTAAGGCACGTATTGATCTGAAAGCTATGGGACTGCGGAAACATTTGTGGTTAAGAGATGGTAAGAGAAAAATGTCGCAAGCTCCTTACACCGTCAAGCCGAAGCATAAGCATGAAATTTTTCGGTGGCTGAGTAATGTCAGGTATATATTCTTATATATGACTATGCAGTACGGAAATAGGTTTGCCTTAAATTTTTACCGGATTATGGTGATATGCGAGAAATATAATTGTTGCGTATGGCTATATATATATATATATATATATATATATATATGCAGGTATCCTTATGGCTATGCAGGAAATATAAGCAGGTGTGTTAACTACCGGGACAATAAGATGTACGGATTAAATAGTCATGACTGCCATGTACTACTTCAACGTCTTTTCCCTATTTTCATTCGAGGGTACCTGCCCAAGGAGGTGGTGGAGCCGTTGGTGGCCTTGTCAAGATTCTTTCAGAAGTTATGCACCAGGGAAGTTAAAAAATCAGATCTCAGGGAGATGCAAGATGACATCATTTTTATCATGTGCAAGCTTGAGAGGATATTTCCGCCAAATTTTTTCGACATCATGCCTCACCTAACGATCCATCTTCCCGAATAATTGTTGCTTACCATTCCCGTACACTACACTTGGATGTATCCCATGGAAAGTTACATTTGGTTTGCCTCTGTTTTTATATGTAAATTCTTATTTTTACTCCTTTTAACATGCACTTGTTAACTTGTAGACAATTGGGAGCCTACAAGGACTATGTGAAGAATAAATATGCACCTGAAGGGTGTATCGCTGAAGCATATATTGCGCACGAGTGTGTAACGTACACCAAAGTGTATTTGGGAGCGCTTGAGGACCCCCAACAACAGATGCCGATAGATGAACCTCAGTTCAAACTTTCTATCATCTCCAATGACGTTGTAGTACAGGGAAGCTTGCCAAAGTCGTACAAGTTGGATGAAAATGAGGTAGTCATTGTCTACTGGTCGGTACTGAGTAACTGTGAAGAAGTACAATATTGGAAAAACTATCATCTTCACTGCCCTGCTATTGCCGGAAATGTTGATTACCACAACAGGACGTTTGCAAACTACTTTGGTCCATGGGTAAGGGTATATGTGTATATGTCTTTTTTTATCTTGCCATTTTCCTTATATAGCATGTGTGTACATACGTGGTTTTGTGGTTTCTATGTTGTAAATTTATTGTGTGGTTTCTTATCATTTTCAGATGAACCATGTAGCAGATGATGGTTCCCCAGAGTGGTCAAACGAATTGAGGGTCCTTGCGATGAAACCAATAGCTTCAAAAGTTTACTCGATGTGTCAGGTCAATGGCGTTAAATTTATATGTGAAAATCGAGACGACCGACTGAAAACACAGAATTGTGGGGTGATGGTCCATGGTGGGCAGGATGGCGTTTACTATTATGGTGTCCTTCATTCAGTTGTTGAACTAATTTATGGGAACCGCATGAAAGTGCACTTGTTCAAGTGTAGATGGTTTGATACTAGCCCGGAGAACACAAGGACCGATCAACATGGAACATTTTCGGTGAATACTGCTACTACCTGGTATGAAGAAGACCCTTTCGTTCTTGCCTCATCAGTAAAACAAGTGTTTTACCTGGACGATCTTCTTAACAAAGTCTCGTGGAAGGTGGTTAACCATGTTGCTCATAGAAACATATACAGTGCTGCCACACTTGGTGATACCGCAGATGATGAGGAAGTTACTGCATACCAAGAGCCGAACGCTTTTGACATTCCGGAATCATCTACGATTCGCCTTAATAATGTGAGATCTGGGAGTGTGGTTCGAATTACTGGAGCAGAACTTCTCGATGTTAATCCATATGAAGTTGACGCTGATTTAGATGACGAGGAGAGGCACATATTGCCAGAGGTTACCTATGAAACCGAGTCAGACTCAAGTGATGACGATGATTACGATTATCATCCTTAGTACGTTAATGATGTAGTCGGAAATTGTTGTCGGAAATATGATGTAGTCAGAAAATGTAGTCGGAAATAGTAGACGGAAATTGTAGTCGTTAATCGTAGACGGAAATTGATAATCGAAATTGTAGTCGGAAAATGTAGCCGGAAATCGTAGACGGAAATTGTAGTCGTTAATCGTACGTAGACGGAAATTGATAATCGAAATTGTAGTCGGAAAATGTAGCCGGAAATCGTAGACGGAAATTGTAGTCGTTAATCGTAGATGGAAATTGATAATGGAAATTGTAGTCGGAAAATATAGCCGGAAATCGTACACGGAAAATGTTGTCGGATATTCTTCGGGAAATAATGACATTACGAACGAGTTATAAGCAACTCGTTGGTAATGACATTACCAACGAGTTAACTCGTCGTTGGTAATGCATTACCAACGAGTTAACTCGTTGGTAATGTCATTACCAACAAGTTGAAGTCGTTGGTAATGACATTACCAACGAGTTATAAGAAACTCGCCGGCAATGTTGTCTGGATGAAAACTACCCAGTCGAGCCCGAGCCTTTCATTTCTCCTCCTCCTCCTCTCCCTCTACTCCTCCCCTCCTCTCCTCCTCCCAAATCGGTCCGGCGAGTTCAAACTACCTCCCCTCTAGCTCACCTCCTCCTCCTCCTCTCCCTCTCCTCCTCCTTATCCTCTACTCCTCCTCTCCCTCTCCTCATCTCCACCGATCCGGAATCCTCTCCTCCTCCGAAAATCTCCTCCTCCCCTCCTCCCCTCCTCTCCTCCTCTCACCATTGTAGTCGGCAAAGCATTGTAGGTGGAAATCCATGGCAGGTCCGATCCTCTCTCTCTCCCTCTCTCTCTCTCACAATTTTTAATTATTTTTGTGTATGTGTATGTGTATGTGTATGTGTATGTGTATGTGTATGTGTATGTGTATGTGTATGTGTAAATTAATTAGGGTGCTAAGTTAGAAATTAGGGTGATAAGTTGTAAATTTATATGCAATGTATATATATGTGATGTATATATATATTTAGGTATGTGAAAATTAAGTGATGTATATATATGTGAAAATTATGTATATATGTGGTTTGGATGAATATGTGATGTATATATATGTGGAAATTAAACCTAATTAAGATGCATGATGTATATATATGTGTGAAAAATGTGGAAAATTAATTAGGGTTTGTGATTTGGATGAATATGTGAAAATTAAATTTAATTAAGATGCATGATGTATATATATATATATACATCGAAAATGTATATATGTTAATTTAGGTGATATAGTTGTTATTTAATCGTATAAATGAAGGTGGAAATCGGGATCGGAACGGTTTAGAACCAGAACAGTTTTAAACCGGAACCGCGCGGAACCGGAACCCTTTGGAACCGGAACTGTTTGTAACCGGAACCGTTATGTTACAAACGTTTCCGGTTCCAAACCGTTCCGGTTCCGATTTGTTATAGAACCGAAACGGTTTGGAACCGAAACCGTTTGGAACCGGAACTGTTTGTAACCTTTCCCGTTATGTTACAAACGGTTTCGGTTACAAACAGTTCCGGTTTCTAACGATTCCGGTTCCAAACCGTTCCGGTTCCGATTTGTTATTGAACCGAATCCATGACTATTACGGTGTCCAGGAGGTTTTGCGGCTAATTGGCTTCGGAGAGGTTCCCGAAATAGTGGAGGGAATAGTAGTCAAGCTTCCTCCTCGCCCGCAGTTAGCAACACGCCCAGTGGGCCAATGATGACTGCTCGCACAAGAGCCTTGCTAGAGGCGCGAGCTGAGGAGGAAGCTGCACGATCAAGAGCCGTGGAACCGGAAGTCGAGGCTCGAGCCTCAGTCTCCAGACGCTCAATCAGCAGACGTCCCTCCGGTGGCAGAGCCTCAGACGAGCGACAGTCAACGGGGGCATCAGAAACTCCCTCAATCTGAATGCCCCATATTCGCCCGGTGCCTACTCCCGTTTCACGGGAATCATCTGAGGCACATGGTGGTGCTGGCGCCTCATCGTCCAGGCCTCGTCTATCTCCGTCGTCCGGTCTCTTCCTACCCGACGAGATTCCTGTCATCCCTGAATTCGATGTTAGGGGGATGCCTGTTTATGTTGAAGGACGGTCAGAGTTCCTGACCGTGGAGGAAGCGTATAACTTCCTCCCGTTCGACCCCGTGTATCTTTGGAGTGTGAGGTGCACCAACCAACAAACGGACGATGCAGGTAAATTTTATTTAACATCAGATTGATTACTTAATTATTACTTAAGACTTGCGATAGGTTCAATTAATGATATCAATTTGTTGACATTGTATTATTAGGCAATTTCGTTAATGGGACTGAAAAACGGAAAGGGGCTAGAGGCACCTGCACCAGGAAGAGACTTGAGCAGGCCACCGGCGGAAGGAAAACGCCCATAAGGGCCAATGAGGATGGCGAGGTGATCGAGGCATTCGACACCACGCGCAAATATGTCAGCATAGCCAGTGCGATCGTGCGAGACAAGGTCCCAATGCTTTGGCCAGATTGGGAATCTGTGCCTATCTACGTGAAGATGCAAGTGCATAATGCACTCAGTGTGAGTAAAATCGTATTTTCATTACGTAAATTTTACATTTATTAATTAAGTCCGAATAAATATATAATTTTACCTTTTATATATTCATATTGCAGGTATGGTTTGACGTGGATGAAGTTCTTATTCACACGTGGGTAGAGCGTCAACTACATATGAGGTGATGTGCTACGACTTATTTGAATATATATCGAGTTAGATTTTTGTTTATCAAGTGTTTTAATATCTCTAACTTTTTTTCCTTGTTTTAATATAGGTATAAAGAGTGGAAGAACGAGTTTTCTTCCCATTACACTGTATACAAGGAGCTAGGCCGATGTTCTACCCCTAGCGAATTTCGGTTTAGGGAGTACGAGTGGCTGTGCCTGATAGCCCACTTCGAGCACCCCAAAGCTCAGGTATGCATCCTTAATATATCTTACAAGCCTAATGTATCGTATCAGATTGAAATAGTTAGTTACTAATTGTTTTCCATATGTTTATCAAACAAGGCGATTTCGAAGACGAACCGGGCGAATAGATTGAAAAACACCAGGGCCCATCATGCAGGTTCACTCAACTACATGGGTTGGTCGACTAAGGCGCAGCAACAACAAGAAGTGAACCCCTTGGTGTATATTCATCAGAAGTTCTATCCGCAGTGCCCTGACGAAGCAGTAAGTCTTTCGCCTCTCCATGTGTTAATAAAACTATTTTTCGATATTAATAGATTTTGTTAGTTAATACGTTGTTCATTTTCGCTTTTCAATTAGGCGAGAGTGGATGAGGCGACCGCAGAAGTGACCATGAGTATAGCTCGGACTAACCATCCCGACTGCTCCGAGGAAGAAGTCACCCAGTATGCCTCTCAGATCGATCCGCTTGATCCCCCGATAGCGGCTCAGATCATGGCAAAAGCGTGCGGGACTGGAAAGAATACCTACTACTGTAGGGGAATGGGCTCGGCGGGCGAAGGAGTATTGAAGAACACTTCACAATACTCTACCGGGTCAAGAAGTTCAACTTCTAGTCGTAACCTCGCAGCGGAGCTTCAAAGGACGCAGAGGGAGTTGGAGGAGCAAAAGAGGCAGATGGCCGAGTACCAAAACATGGTCCAGCAGCAGACACAGATGCAGGCTCAGATGTACACATGGATGCGGACGATGTACGAGGCTCAGACTACCGGACAACCGTTCCCCACACCTCCCCCGGTCCCGGTCCCTCCCTTCCCTAGCTATCCACCACCACCACCGCACCAGCCAACACCAGAGCAAGACCAAGGTAGCCACCGAAATTCAAATGAGTACATGGATTACTTCGACCCTGACCCGCAAGTTCCTCGACCCTGACCTGTAGTTGTAGTTAATTTTCGTATCGTCGTTGCTATTTATACTGTACGTTGGACATTTATGTGTACTGTTGAACTTGTATGATTGTACGGTTTATGTCTTTCAATGCAGGTTCTGGAATTGGGCCCAATCCAGAACTGTGTTTTTTTTTCAAAATTTTTCCACACATTGCCGGCGACATGGACCTCAGTCGCCGGCAATGTCTCACATTCCGGCCACGGCGGCGCTGCCATTGCCGGCGACGGCGTCGCCGGTGATGTCTCGGACATTACCGGCGACGCCGTTTCCCGTCGCCGGCAATGTTAACACCGGCGGGGAATTTCCGGCGAGGTTATTGTCGGCGACTTGTCGCCGGTAATGACAATTCCGGCGAAAAAAAAGACAAGGCCGGCGACGGTAGGTCACCGGTAATGTCTCCATTTCTGGTAGTGTTTGTACTTTGTAACGAGCGGGTGCTACTCATTGGGGCTCACATTTTCATTCGGTTAAGAGTTTAATTCAACTGTTTAGTGCAGTTAATACAACTCTTGATTATATGATTGAGCAGGCGCCCTTAAAGATACAAGGAGAAGTTGATGATGTTCTTAAAGCTATGCGAGGATATCGTTTTGTGTTCAGTTTGCTTCTAGTGCACAATGTAATGAAAATTACTGAAATCCTTTCTTAGACATTGCAACATAAGTCTCTTGATTTTGTTCATGCTATGCATTTTGTGGGACATACAAAATCATTACTTTGGGAGCTTACAGAAGAAGGATGGGATGACTTTTTACAAGAAGTAGAATCATTTTGTGTGAAGCATGAGATTAATATGCCTGGTCGTTATATGGAGGGTATAGGCCGTCGTTCCCAACAAAGAGATTGTATCACTAATGAGCATAGTTACCATATTGATGTGTTCAATGCTTTGATTGAATTTCAGATAAGTGATTTGGATGGAAGATTCTCAGAGCCAATGTTAGAACTTCTTATTATTGCTCCAACTTTGGATCCTCATGCGAATTTCAGTAAGTTTAAAACTGAACATGTAGTTGATCTTGCAAGAAAGTATTTTCCTGAGGATTTTGTTGATGGTGACTCAAGTGAGATTCTTTCTCTTGAATTGAAGTGTGCTTTCTATGGAAAAACATGTGCAGTGATTCTCAATTTCAAAATTTAACATGCATTTTTGAGCTATGTCCATTGTTGGTTCAAACAAGGAAGTCAAACTTTTTTTCTATGCTTTATAGATTGATTTGTCTAGTTTTGTCTCTTCCGGTTTCTACAACAACAACTGAAATGACATTTTCAGCCATGAACATCATCAAGAATAAACTTAGAAATAAGATGGAAGATGAATTTTTTGGTGATTGTATGCCCTCCATATTGAGAAACAATATACCGATTGTATTGGTAATGACTTAGTGATAAATGAGTTTGAAGCTTCAGGTAGCCGAAGGGTGAGATTCAGTTAGTTCAACTTGATTTTACATCAAATTATCTCATTCCCATGTTTATTTCGCTTATGTTGTGTTACTTTTAGAGAGATTTATAGATATTATTTTGTATAATCATGTATTTTAGGGGCAAGGCTCACTATGCCCCCCTATTCAATCTATATATTTGTTCTCACACAGTTGTTTTTTTATCAATAATACATAGAAAATTCAAATCCCACCCAATTTCAATTTCTGGTTCCGAAACTGATTCTTAACACTTTCAAATACCGAAAGGAATTTTTTTTATTTATTGTTTTTCCAACATCAAAGATTGTCTTATTCAATCAAAACCGACTACAGCAAGTCAAAATAAACTAAAGTAAACTTGATTACATAGCAGAATCATAAGCCTAATATATAGACTAAGCAAAATTCGTAGTCTCTAGGCCTACTTTAGGGACATCTGCTACAATAAGTTTGGCTTTACCACAATCATCCATATCTTGATCTTTAATATAGTTGGTCTCATGCGCTAAGTACTGCTTGCATCTTTTGTAGGTATTATAAACATCTTTAGGTGCACAACATTGTTTGTGCATGTGTTTAGTAGAACCACACCTATAGCAAGGTGACAAGCGAGAAGTAGAAGCAGACTTTGAAGAATTTTTACTATTCCTAGGATTAGAATTAGATTGATTCTTGTGGGAGTTGTTGTGGCTGTTGTCTTGGCGAGTCTAAGTCAAATTCCGACTGTTTCCTCCTCTTCCTCGACCTTTATCATTCCCTCCTCTACTATCACGATTGTTGTAAGGTTCAAAACGATAATTCTTCTCATCCTTATGAGCTTCCCACCAGTTTGGTATGTCTCATGGAATTTTCTTGTACCGGATGAACTAACATTATTGTTGAGGAGAATCTCATGATACCTCTTTTTTTCTTCCAACACATTCATGAGATTACTGAATGATCTTAATCTTCCTTGCTCGTAATCTATATGATATTTATGTGCAAGCGTGTCTATGGAAGTAGAAAAAGTGGTCAAAGACTTCTCAACCATAGATTGATCGGTCTTTACGATGCCACAAAGACTATAGCTCCAACATTGCTGGATAAAAAATATTGATTTCAGGAAAATCTAACAACCGGATTGAATCTCACTTCTCTTGTAACTCTGGAAGTTGTGCATCATGCACATTGTTGAACTGTTATTGCAAAGTTACCCACAAATCTGTGGGGTCATCCTTTAGCAAGTGTTGTTTCCTCGGAGTTAGATGAATATGTCTCCTAAAAAACATAAGAGCTTGAGCTTTTCGAGCCTTAGTATCATCGTCAACTATACCAGGTGGTAGTGGTTTGATGATATCAATAAGATGTTTCCCAAGGAGAGAATTCCTAACGTCAGATACCTATCGGTGATGTTCTGCTCCTTGAATATCAAAGATGTCAAATTCAGGCCTTGACGACTGAGTCACCTATAAAAGATAAAATATGTAATTAGTATTCGATCGAAATATCTACAGTCATTAATATCAAGTTTAGGGAATAAGAACAGTGATTAGTGATGTATGTTCACACAAAAAAAATCAATGAAAAAATCGGTGGCTTATTACCATACCTCAGAAAATTGTGACTTTTACAATTAGTCACAAATATCGACTTCTTTTTTTCTAATGTGAAATCACAATTAACCGTGATGTTTACCAATAACCATGACACCCCTAGGACTGTCACTAATAACAAACTTTTTATATCATGTATTAATCTATAGGAACTAGAGGTATAAAAAGTAAATCACGGTATTAAAATTGAACATAAATCTAGACATTTAGGGTGTTGTGGTAATTAAGTTTTGCAACTTAATTTCGAAATCGAAGAAGGTAGGAAATTTATCTCGAGAATGTTATGCTCGGTATGAAAAACTTAAAAAGTTTTGAAGAAGAGAGTTCATGAAATCCAACGGTAGGAATTTCCGACGTCGGTGATCGGCGACGGTGGTGATTTTATCAAGGAGGGAGGCCAACGGTGGGTTTTTAGATGTTTATGGTTGGAGTATTTTTCTTAGGTTGTGATGGCTATCAACTTAAGAGTTGTTGATGTTGAAGGAGAAAATAGATACACATAAGATATGATCAAAAACTGTGTTTTATTCATTGATAGATGACTTTAAATAAAGGGGTGTACTTTAGTGTGTTAACGTAGTATGCATTAAAACACATGTTATAAAAGTGACCTGATATTACAGGTTAACCATTAATCGGTAAACATATGTTTTAAGTTAAGGTGGTATGTAAACCTAAATAAGTAAATGTAAGACCATGTTTTGGTAACTTGTTAAAGTTACAAGTTTAAGGTTGAGAATGAACCTAAACAAGAAATTTACAACATAAAAATCAAATTTATAGTTTTATGGTTCAATAAACATCTTAAAAGGTAACTACAACAACCATATTCAGTACTTTTGTAAATCTACCGTATACAAACTCTACACGACTAAAAACCCATGTCAATTCCTCTATCCAATATCTCCTGATCCACAGCTTCTTCGTCATTGCCCTTCCTGAAATCAGTTTCTTCTTCGTCGTCTCCACCTTCCATCGACCGTGTCCGTGTCTTCGTCATTGCCCTTCCTGAAATCGTCTTCTTCTTGCGTTTTGGGCTGTTTCTGAACTGGGTTTCTGTAAAGTTTTGGTATTTTTGTGATTTTGTAGAATTTTTGGGAATTAGGAAGTCGATTGATTGACGAGGAGCCAATCCAATCCAATCGACGATCCATCCATGATCCAATTTCTCGGCAAGGTTCACAGTTTTTGATAAAAAAATTCAATTTCGGTTATTAATTTATTATACTGATGAAGATTTTGAAGATGATTGCTTTGTTGTTGTTTTTGATGATTCAGATTCCGGTGAAGTTTTGCAGTCAGAGCACCGCCGAAGAAATGGCGCTTTTGGCTTATAATCGAGTTCTCAAGCTCTCCTCACTAGGTTAGAGATCATGTAGTTATGAAATTTAGAGATGTAGAATTTGATGAGTATTGCGATAATTGGAGCTGTGTTTAACAAGAAGTAGCTACATCTGAATTCGGAGGTGTGAATTGTTAAGAGTGATCTGTAGTATAGTCTATAACTATCTATGAATAGAGCATGATCACAGATTCTTTAGATGTTCTGGTTATGTATATGAACAGAGTGTGAATGTAGAATAGAATGTCTTACTTGCAGAACTGTTGTAGTTCATCGATTAGTCTCCTTATTTCATCTTCAGTTCTTCATATTGCAGTGGGGTATTTTCCTTCATGGGGTCTTTTCAGTTTGGTTTTCTTTTTTCTGTTTTAACTTTCATGGGTTTCATTGTTATATTTTCTTATCATACTAAAGGTTTATGAGTTTATCTATGCTCTTCTGAGTATTTCGTGTGCAATTTAAATTGGTGGTTCAATGTCTCTAGCAAAGTGTACCGTACTTGCTCAGTTTGATCACTAATATTAGTCTTTACTCTTTAGAGATCATACCCTATATTAATGTACATGCATATATCACCACAGCTGTTGATTTTAACTAGTCCCCTGCTGCTAACTTTTCCTAAGTCACATGTTTGCTGCAACTTTACACATGTAGTTGATCTGAACTACTCCCATGCTAATCACATTTTGAATGCTTGTAGATCCCAGAATTGTTCTAGTACCAGAATCTAGATACTTGAAAACGCCTGTAACATTTGTAAAGGATGTTGTTGGTTAGAGCTTGACAGCTCCAAGTTCCTCTGATCAAATCATTTTCTAAGTTACACATTTTCAGGCCATCTGTGCTGGTTTTCAAGAAACTACCGAGCCTTCTATTTGTTTAAGTGAAGATCCTGATTTATCCATGTTTTCTTTTTTGGTTTGTTCCTTATGTAGTGTGCAGTTGTTGAATTTCATTATTATAATGTTTGAATTATATGTTTATACGCCTGAATATCTTAAAGTGGGGTTGACAATCTGTGTTGTAGTTGTTTTTTTACAAGGGGAATAATACCATCACATGACCAGGCTTAACAAAATTCAGGCTTTGAGCAATTTCGATTTCCAATACTTGTCTGAGGTGTATCTGCCTCTAAAACTTCAGGAGCGGGATTGGATATGAAGGGTGTAGGCTGGAGTTTGGAAGCCGTTTTGGTACGGTAAGTTATGAATCCCTTAGTGATGTTAAGACTTCTTTAAAGCAATTTACTTTGTTGGTCAGATTATTGACATTAGTCAATAAGTGTTGCACTTTGAGTTGTATGTTTAGGTTGAAATAAAAAGGCAGTGCAACATGGATACTAATTGTCTCTGTTAGTTTGTGTGTATATGGTCTCAGTTTTGTTTTAAAAACATATTAATAACACATTTGTTGCCCTTTAATACTGATATTGTTGCTAAACTGAAGAATAATATTCCTCTTGTGGAAAATCAGAACTTGACTTAAGGCTTCAATCTCTCTAATAGAAATATACCAAAGTATGTAAATTGAGTAAATTCTCTTTTTAAGTATTTGCACATAATATAGCTTCTGGAATCAGTATTGAACAAGTGACAGTAATATGAATACAAAATAGGGTCATCAGTTGCTCAAAGTTGGAAAATTAATAGTAAGGCCTATATAGTATCTTTATATATGTCATTTGCTTATGCACTTCAATCTCAAAACATTATGAATACATGGATTCTTAGTTTAGTTGTAAATCACTGCAAGCCATTGATAAGTGTCTCAGGCTAAAACAAAAGGGAGAAAAGAAAGAACTTATATATAATTATAATTGTGTATCTGAGTAGATGCACATATCAAAGATAGCTGGATTGGTGCATTTCAGAGTCTACCATCAATGCTGATTACAGTAAGGATGTGGTCTTCTGTTCTAATTTTCTTTGGAATTGAGGATGTGGTCTACCATCAAGTTTTGACCTATGTATTCTAATATGATACATACAAATTATCTCAGTCTGGTAGCATTTGCTGGTTTCAGTGTTATAGTTTCAGTGCATGTTTATTCTTCAATTGTGTTTTTTTCTTCTTCAGTTTCTCAGTCTCTTCTCATTTTGTTATTCATATGACTTTTGGTGGACAGGATAGACTTCTGGTACAGCTGGTCAGCAAGTTCAATGGGAGTAATTGGAAGCAAATAGGTGAGCTTGACCTCTTTAACTATTATTAAAAACTGAAAAAGTAGTTGTATGCCAGTTGGTTGAATGTGGTATATGGTTTGATCAATTTAGTATGTCCTGCAGCTGCATGTATCCCTGGGCGTTCAGATATTCAGTGCCTTCGTCGCTGGAAAAATGTTTTGAATCCTGAAATCATCAAGGTTTACTACTTCACTATTACTCTTCCTTCTACAACTAGGTTAACTAAATTTAAATGCGTGGTTGTGTTTATGTGGTTAGATGGAGATGGAGAAGGTGAAGGCTCAGGATCCGATCCAGGAGGACATGGCCACACAAAGGAAGGAGTCTCGAATTGCGGAGGCTGAGCAGAACAAACGTGAGGCCATGGAACACAATGCGGCAAGGCAAATGTGTACTGATGATGGGTCTGAAAATGAGACTCCTGATGTACGTTTTTTGTTTTGGTGATAATACGGACCGGTTCATTGGGATCCCAGGTTCTTCGAAGAAGACAATTTCACAGATTAAGAACTTAGTTGGAAGGAAATTCTCTGATTCTATATAACAAGAGCTGCCATATACTGCTGGTTTTCCGTAAACACTACTAAAATTATACATCGGCCAAGATTAATGAAGATATAATCACAACATATGCAAGGAAAAAGAAAATGGCCATCTGCATGACGAACTTTGGATTTTCCCTCATGTTTGGTGATGTAACTGCCCTGTAACCAGAAAATAATATATTCATTACAAGCTACCAAGCAGAACTACATACTTGAAAATATGATATATTACTGGATAGAAAATTTGCATAAAGTTGTGCTGCAAGAAGAATGTACCTAGCAATATGCTGAGAAAATCTATGAAATGGTAAACTCTGAATGAAGACAATGCCTGGTCCGGTTAGGACAGCTGTTACTAGATTGCCACCCTGACATTTGTACAAACAAAATAAAGTTGGGAAAGCTTGATCTTGGAAACAAAAAGAAATTACATGATTTAAGCATGTTATATTTCTGGAGCTTAAAAACATATAGTATGTATGAAGTTATAAAAAAGAACACTTGCCCCCCAAAACAGGGTCATTTCACTCATTTACATCAAGAGGAATTTATCAGCACCATGGAGAACGAGGTGGTGTCACCATAACACCCAATGCTACTACGCCAACTCAAGAGTTGATTATAAGTAACCACATTATCGCATCACTTTAGAAACAAAATGAGACTGCAAGTTTTCAGAAATGGAAGTAACTTACACCAAACACTGCTCTTCTCATGGGCCTGTTGTATTTGATTTGGACATTGACTGTTGTAGTCACAGCTGCTATACAAGAAACATCGACAGATAGTACCTCACCGACCTCAAGATTTTTCTGGACAACTAGCAAAATGAGAAACCTAAGATTAGTCCAAACCATAATTGACTAGCTACTACCTTGACTAAATATAACTAACTACGACAAAGAATGAATAAGTATCCCAAGATTTCAACAACGTTAGCAGAGAGCACCCATGCTTTTCAGCACTCTTTATAAAAAAAATGGTATATACAGCAAAGGATGAAAACGAATAGTCTTTTGCATCTCCAACTAAGCTCTCTCTTAACTTCCTAAGCATAAATTTTTTTATAGATCACTATTAAGTTCTAGTAAAGAGTGTTCTTAAATAGAGGTTATGACATTGGTAGGTTTGTTACAAAGAGTTGATGAGAAGTGTAATTGTGGCACGGCCAAACTTAGACTAGTGCCAAATCTGAAACTTGCATAGAAGCACATAAATGGTTCACTAAAAACTGAGAGATTAATAGAAACTGAAAGCAGAAAAAGTCAACAAAAGTAAAAACAAATTAGCTATACCTGGCACAAAATTTCCCCACCAAACATTGCCAAATCAACCTGTCACAGAAAAAAAAATGAATGAAGAAAGGAAACTACTTAACTACAACATGTTACATATCGGGGATCAATATGTAGACAAAAGTAATCAAATCAATTCCTGAAGTTTGGCATGTATAAGACCACAAACCGGGAGAATTCTGGCAAGAGAAGGTGCAGCAATTCCAACAAATCCACCACCTTGACCATTATTGTGAAAGACTACACTACTCACTGTCTTGCCAAAAAGCCACTGCCACACCCCTACTTCATTCTCAGGAACAAAAACATTTTCCATTTCGACCGACCCAGACATGAAGCACATTGAACCTACAATTTATCATCCTTCAGTTAAACAATTTGATAGTGACAATAAATTTAAAGGCTCTCTACTTTTGTTGGTGAAACAATACAGAAACCAGTCAATTGTATCATGAAAACTACACTGTAATATCAATAGTCCAGACTCATTGCAACTTACCAGGCTTCGCTATAACCATTTCTTCTGGCTTCAGCATTATCTAATGATGAAAGAAAGGATGGTGTTTTAGGTTGACATTAGAAAGTGATGTAAAGGTACAAAATAAAAGAGTCGCATATATAAATGGATATAGGTTACGGTTGTTCAACTATACATGTACAAGTAAGTAGATACATATATGACATAACTCTGCTTGGTCGTAGTGTAGGGGGAAACAGCAAGGCCATATATGAATATCCTGATGTATGAGGTAAAAAGAGGCAGAAGGAGAAGAAACGGAGCATGACTGCCAACAGTTTGAAAAAAAGTAGAACAAAAAGGGGAAAAATGCAAGTTTCACCCAGTATAATCCATAACTGTATCAGTATCTCTGCTAGAAGCAGACATAAAACCCTATGCTTGTTTAACCTATCAAGGACACTAAAAGAGAAAAACAACTTAAACTCCCAAAATGTATTTTGTTCACTACTTTGCCTCTATCAAGCACACGAAAGTACTAAACCATATTACTTACTTTCTTTCTCTTCATCTATTTAAACTGACACAGTGACACATTACTTCAAGAGCTAAACTTCACAAGTGCTAAGCATCAGCATCTGTCACAGTATCAATCCTTCCAATTCAAACAATAACCAGAAGATTTGATTCATCTATCTCGAGAACAAATCCAATCACACCATATTGCAAAACATATTCAGTCATCAAGTTTTAAAAATATATGCATATGCATCTAGGTGATAATTATATACTTACAGGTATCCCTGATGCCTCCGGATCGACACGGACATTAAAAGGTTCAGCAGCATCCATTTCCATTACCTTCTTTATAATCTGTCGAAGATATTTGATAAATTTAAGGACCAATATGCCACTGAAGCACAATTTTATAATGAAAACCCATAAGAACATGTTGAGGGCTTCAGAACAAAACTACTAATTTCAAAATCTCAGCCTACCATGCGTGCAGTATCTAGTTCTTGCTTATTATATTCTTGATGAACCTTGCTTGATTCTTTTTCTTGTGGACTCTCGCTACGTGCCAGAACAGGATCACTCCCCAATGTGTTGGAAGATTTAATCTTTATACTCCCAGCTTTCTTTCCCATTTTCGACAATGAATTGGCATTATCCTCCATCTTCTCAGAAACTAAGCCTTGTCTTTGTTGGCTACTCTTGTCTGTATCGCTTTGAGTGCATGCCTCGGAAGAAGTAAGCTGAGATTCCACTGTTTTCGGCGTCTTAAGCTTTACTTTTACTCTCCCCACAGATTTCCCAGTTCCCTTTTTAATCAAACCGTCAGCATTGACATTGGCAACATTCTGCTGCTGCTGATCGGTTGACAAGGGAGGTGTATCGACCTCCATTGCCGACTCGGCTTTATTTTCATCGATGTCAGTGCTGCCACGCTCATCCAAAATTTCATTGTCCTCTGCATTCACAATGACGGTGTTTGTTTCAGCTTTAGGCTTTCCTTTCTTTTTCTTGTGTCCACGCTTCCGCTTCATATCTCTAACCTCTTCTTAAACACTGCATAAACCTCAATTTCTTCAATTTGCTTACCAAATAACTATATTAAAGCTTACAATTTTAAGAAAGCAGATCAATTTCGCCAAGAATTCTAATACTGGAACAAAATCAATTACGTAATCTTGAACGAGTAAGGGAATGAATAAATTTTTACCTTTTAGGTTCAACGTTGCTGAACGAGAACTGGGTGTGTCCGCGAAGATTCGGAGACTGAACAGAACTGAAATCTCTTTTCGTTTTCTTCCTTTCGTTTCGAACAAAAACTTGTTTCAAGGGCTAGGCCAACTGATAAGGCAGAGGTGAAGCTCAATGAATCTGCAAGCAGGAGAGGCTAGTAAGAAATACAAGGCCCTTAGCATGCAGAAATCCAGAAAATGGGAAGAGCAAACCACTGCCAGAGAGAGCTTCTCCGTGGCGCAGCAGAAGAAGCACACAATGCAGTTTTACAACGTCTGGTTTTTAACAGGTAGCAGGTAAGTGGTAGCAGATATAATACAATCGTTAGATCTAAATAAAAAATATGAATGATCAAGATTAAATTTTAAAATTTAAATTAAAAGTTACGTATTAAGGTTTGTTATCATTCTATATAAGAAAACTAAGCTTTATACTGAAACCTTAAAGAAGTAACTTGGTTTACAATTTTATGGTTATCTTATCAACATGTGGTTTATTGCATAATACGTTAACACACTGAAGTATTACCCTTAAATAAACATTACAATATGTTATAATCAATATCTCTATAAATAAGACATTGAGAGAATATTTATTTCTATTCTAATTAAGACAAAACACATCGAGATAGCATGAATATTTCTCCCCGCAACAAATGTTATATATTGGGTTATTTGGATTAAAAAAAAATTAATTACAAAAATGAAAAATGGAAGCAAAAATAGGCCACACGCTCACAGATGGGGATCACACGTGTGAAGATACAACACACACTCACTGTACAAGGCGCCAAGCCAAAAAGAAAACACAACACAAGCCTTTATCTATCTTCTTCTTCTTCCCTCGCCCAAAAATTTCATCCTATCCAGTTTGGTTTTCCTCTCACTCTAAAACTAGAAGCCCTCACACATATACATACCCACTATCCAAATGACGAAACTTTCCTCGCCGGCGTTCCCAAGTTACGGTTTCTCTGCATTTCTCTACTGAAGGCAAAGCAATGGAGGCAGGGCGGCTCCTGGAGATTCCTGAAGCAGCTTGTCCTCGACGCCATGGAACCCACTTCTCTTCTTCTTGGCTATTCCGTTCTCTCACCGTTAGGTTTCTATCGCCGTAAGTTTCACCACCCATGTGATATTTGATTGGTTTGTGGTGAATTTTAAATACGTGTAAAGATAGTGTCTTTACAATCAAAGTTACTGTCTTTCTGGAGTTATTTCAATGCAAACGTATTATATTTGCTGCCTTTGTTGTGTATGGAACCAAGTTTTATATGCTTGCTCAATTCAGTGTTGGGTTTTCTGTAGCACCTATTGTGATGCCAGTTGGGTAGTGTTTGTTTTAGTGTTGTTCAACCTGGGGATATGTGTCTATGTGCTATGTTTGAACTGCATTGTGAATGTTGCTTTGTTGTGAATAGCTGCATAAACTTGTGATTGTGCTCAAAAATCTTAAGACGCTCTTATTTTTGTTATTGGATTTGCGGTGTTAACACACTTGTATTGAAGCAGGTATATATGTCATCACATACCCCTTGGAAAAGTGTTCAGATTCTCTCTTTGTGCAGCAAAGCAATGTTCTTTGCAAAGATCCCCTATAAGGTCCAAGGAGAAAGGTAACAGCCAATCCTGTTTTGAACCTTTCGTGGATGGCCATCATGTATGTAATGTGGGGCTATATCATTAGCTTCGATATTGGAAATCCAATGCTATTTTATAGACTTTTTACTTCCATCAGATAGTTATCTCAAACATATCACGTTCATGTTACGTGCTTATGTAATTAGCTGCATGCATCTTGTTTCTTTTCTTGTTGTTGTTATGTACTACTTAAATAAATAACAATCTTGGTCCCAAATCCCAGTGATCACTTCCCCCTCCTGAAAATGATATGCATGCAGTGGATAATTTAGATACTTATGGTCTCCAGATCCTCCTATGCGGTCAGACAGAAGTCATAAAATTGTAAAGAAAAATAAATAACAAGAATTTCTCTTTTTCTTTCCTATGCATTTAGTGGGTAGAGCTGCTGCATTTCCACCGCTTATGAGGAATTTCGATCCCGCTCCATTTGTTACAGTGAAATTGAATATAAAGAAACATTAAGAGATAGAATAGCCTATACTTGGTCAAGCTAAATTATCTATATTTCAAATGATGTGATTCCTTAACAGTTTTTATACTGTCATATAACCATTATAAAGATGTTTTATCTATCGTTTTTTGATCGGCTGACGAATCTAGCACATTTTCCAGGCAAGACAAATACTTCCTTTAAAGGAATGTGCAGTATAGTATGGACAATGGAAGCTGATCTGGAAGCTGGGCATTTCTTATACATCACTGGGGATCCTTCAGTTCTCGGCTCTTGGGAACCAGAGATCGCTATACTAATGTCTCATACAGAACATACAAACTTATGGAAGGCTGAAATTGAGGTAATTTGGCTTGGATGCTCATGATTATGTTGTAAGTGAATCAAAGATGGTTTTGCATTTTAGAAAGCTACTTTCCCCTCCGTCCTTTGTCTTATTTTCTAATAATTTCTTAAATATTTCCTCATAGAAACGATATGGTAGGCTTTTATTATGGTCTCATACTCAATATATATTCAAGCTCCCTTTATCAATTTCGAAATCACGTAGATGGTTTATCCTTGCTACACAAACTAAGCAACCGAAAAATCACATATATGGCTTATCCTTTTGTCCGTTGTGTGATGTTGCTTTCATTTATTAATATTACCATGCTGTAATATTCAAATGTTCACCATTTTTTTGCTTGGCAGATTGCCGGCGGTGTAAATTTTAAGTATAACTATTTTATAAAGAGGGAAATATGGTCTTCATATGACATAATCTGGAGACCCGGACCTGAATTCTCTTTGTCAGTACCTGTACCCATCAAACCAGGTGCAAATATCGGGGTGCAGGATTCATGGATGAGGAATAGATTGTCTTCTTTTCATCCATGGGGTTCGTGGATAGAGGAGCCCTATTTTTCTGTACAACCTTTACTCTCACCTTTAGCTAGAGGTAAATCTTCGTTCTAATGCCCCAGTATATGCAATCTCCTTACTTGAAATGGTTCTGAACACTCAAATGCTTCCAGTTGTTTGACAGATGAGGATGAGATTATGAAGCATCTTAGAAAAAATATATTAGAGTCAACGCCCATCTTAAGTGTCCCAATGGAGAAGGAGAAGTTAGACTCTGATTGTGAACTTGCAGTAAGTTCTACACTCAAGGGATTTATCTCTCATAGTGACATACTAGATCCTTTCTTAAGTGATCTTAGGAAGGATAATATGTACTCTGACAGTGAACTTACCGTGAATCCTAAGCATGGGACCTCAACTTCTAATAGCTTCCCTGAGGAAAGATATCAACTTGTTGAGGAGCCCTGGTTAGTTGAACCATCTGCCTTCTTTCTTGTGTCCAAGGATGAAAAGGGGTCAGACATGTCCATCAGCAATATCAACATAGAAGATGGCGTTACAAATATGGAGGATACTGGAAGCTCTTTGATTGAAGAAAGCAACAATCTACTTCCAAAGGAACCTGTTTCTACAATTATACTGATAAACTCTTCTATATGTACTATGCAAAGGATAGCCCTGCTGGAGCATGGGAAATTGGTTGAGCTCCTACTGGAACCTGTTAAAAGTACTGTGCAGTGTGATAGCGTTTATCTAGGGGTAGTTACAAAACTTGTCCCTCACATGGGTGGTGCATTTGTAAATATAGGGAATTCTCGACCCTCTCTGATGGACATCAAACACTACAGAGAACCATTTATCTTCCCTCCATTCCGAAGAACAAAGAAAACGAAAGTGAACAGTCATGTACTAGAAGAGCACATGACTGCCGATGAAGATGAGCTCATGTCTCATGAAGTTGAAGCTACTGATGACATGATGGAAATCAGTTCTCAGGATGATTTTGTAAAATCAATGCACAGTGACGATGAAGACCATGAGATTGAGGATGCATTTGATCTTCCAGATGTCAAGGAACACATAAATGGTAGTATACACAATTATGAGAAAGTGGTAGATGAGTATCCAGAAGGTGAAACTAGTACTTTTCCTGTTGCCATAAATGGTTCTAGCAGTTCTCAAAGTTCTCATGTCCAAAATAAGAAGAATGGTGCAGCTGCTCTCACCAATGATAATAAGTGGGTCCAAGTTCAGAAGGGGACTAAAGTAGTTGTACAAGTTGTCAAAGAGGGGTTGGGTTCAAAAGGTCCGACACTGACTGCTTATCCAAAATTGAAGAGCAGATTCTGGGTACGTTCTTAAGCACCTTTTGCTGCCTTCTTAATCCGACCATTCCTTAATCCTTGTTTTTATGAATATCTCAACATTTTTGACTTGCCTGGCTTGCAGATACTAATAACCCGTTGCTCAAGAATTGGAATTTCCAAGAAAATCAGTGGTATTGAGCGTACACGATTGAAAGTCATAGCAAAAACTTTACAGCCTCAAGGTTTTGGTCTGACTGTGAGAACAGTTGCTGCTGGTCATTCTTTAGAGGAGCTGCAAAAGGATCTAGAGGGTTTGGTTTCAACTTGGAAAAATATTATGGAACATGCAAAATCTGCTGCTCTTGCTGCAGATGAAGGTGTGGAAGGAGCTGTTCCAGTCATTCTGCATCGCGCAATGGGTCAGACACTCTCAGTTGTGCAGGATTACTTTAACGAGACGGTAAGTATCTATCATATATATCAGTCATTAGGCTGATGGCTTGGATCATTTTCCATTGTCTTCTTAACATCAAATTTTACAACCTCAGATAGTCTTATCACTCTTATCATCAATTCCCCTCTTTATTCTTCCCTTCAGGTTGAAAAAATGGTTGTTGACTCTGCAAGGACATATCATGAGGTACAGTACTATTGCTGTTTCTAAATATTTTTCAAAATCTGATTTGTAAATTTGTTATCATATACTAATGATCAATGTTAGCTACTCTTTCACAGGTTACCAATTACCTTCAGGATATTGCTCCTGATCTTTGTGATAGAGTTGAGTTATTCAATAAAAGGATTCCCCTTTTTGATGAATTCAACATCGAAGAAGAGATCAACAATATGCTCAGTAAAAGGTGAGGGTAATCAACATTCCTGTGCTCACAGATTTCACTTTCTCTTTTGCTAGCTCAGAGAGATATTAAGCCAATTTCTGGAAATAGCCTTGTTCTGAAATGGAGATTTCAAATAGGGAGGTGAAATTGGCACCCCATTTTTTACATTTCACACCCCCTTCTATGCTTTTTATGTGCATTTTCATTACACTTTTGCATGAATAGATGAAGAAGGGAGGTGTGGAATGTAAAAAAGGGGTGCCAATTTCACTCCCCTTCAAATATTGTGATGATAGGTTAATAATATACTTGCAGCTATTGAAGTTCGTAGATGTTGTGGCCAATATAGAGGCAATAGTACAACCTTATATTCTTTTTGAGATACTTGACACTGAGTGCAATTTTGAGCAATTATTTTGTTGTTTCAAGTCAGTGACAGCCTGATAACTAATCTGAATTACAACACAGTTAAGTATTGAATTTGAACTTGAAAAATCCAAATATCACTGAATGGAGAGATTGATTCATCTTGAAATTGAAAGATCTGATCATGCCAACTCTAATATATTGTTCCCTTAATTCTGAATCTGTTGTGAAAAAGATCCTTACCTAATTATTTTTTTCAGTAATTTTGCTGCACGATCAGTCACGATGAACTCAAAAGCAGCTTCTTCATGTCCTTTATGTTTTTTGGTGGTGACTGATATACATATTTTTACTTGAATTACAGGGTTCCACTTGCTAATGGAGGTTCTCTAGTGATTGAGCAAACTGAGGCATTAGTTTCTGTTGATGTGAATGGGGGTCATGGGATGTTTGGTCAAGGAACCTCACAGGAGAAAGCTATTTTGGAAGTCAACCTCACTGCTGCTAAACAAGTATGATTTATGCTGAACTCTTAAACCACATTTGGGCATCGTCTGCCTTGCTTGTTCAACACTAAATATATTAATTTGTTTGACAGAGTATCTATAAGACCAAAATCGACTGGTCACCACCTAAAGTCATAAATGTCAAAATAATTCGTTTCGTTGTAATTTGTTCATATGAACCTTGGGAGTTTTTAGTTAAATTAAAGATAATAGGTCAAAAAAAAATAATAGTGTTAATTTTGTTCAAGTACTCTCATATAATGTTGAGGTTGTTTCATTTGATCTGGGAACATGATTAGATTATTGTCATATTCTTTTTTCAGAGGTTTAGGATAAATGCTTCTATTCTTTCCTCTATTTCTTTAAGCTATGCAGTAATAGGTGATTGAAAATATTGTGTTTCAGATTGCAAGGGAATTACGACTGAGAGATATTGGGGGCATAATAGTGGTAGATTTCATTGATATGGCTGATGAATGTAAGTCAAAGTATCTCTTTCTTTAGTGTGCGTCCTTACTTTAAGTACTTCTGTTTTTACTGAGAATTGTTTTTGGACCATCTTATTTTCAGCAAATAAGAGATTGGTATACGAAGAAGCTAAGAAGGCCGTTGAGAGAGACAGATCAATGGTTAAAGTCTCTGAACTGTCTAGGCATGGACTTATGGAAATAACAAGAAAGAGAGTATGTTGCACTTTACTATGTAAAAGATTCGCAATCAAGTGTCCGAATCTCAAGTATTTGAGATATAACTGTTGAATGATGGCATCATGTTGGACAGGTACGACCTAGTGTCACATTTATGATTAGTGAACCATGCTCTTGTTGTCATGCCACTGGGAGAGTAGAAGCACTAGAGACCTCCTTTTCCAAAATTGAACAAGAAATTTCTCGATTGCTGGTAAGTGAAGGTGAAGATATTACTAACATATACACAATATTACCTTGTGAGTTTGTGTACTTATAAATCTGAAAGAGAAGCACTCATGACATTTAGGTAAAACCACCAGATGCATTTGGGTGCAATTTACTAAAAAATAAACTGTCAGTTTTTTTATTTTTATTGCTGATCTCCATAACTGTAGTAGAGTTTTAACTCCATAAACTGGTTATAGAACCGAGCTAGATAATATATCTTGTAATCTCAGTACCACTTTTTTGTTTTGTCTCTCATAGAAGAATCTACATTTTCAAACTATAATCAGGCAACGGAACGGAAACCAGACCCAGAAAATCCAAAATCTTGGCCAAAGTTCATTCTGAGAGTCGACCATCACATGTGTGACTACTTAACTTCTGGAAAAAGGACAAGACTTGCAGTTTTGAGTAGTTCCCTCAAAGTCTGGATTCTGCTAAAGGTATGTAGGGTCTGTGCCTCTGTGGTATTTTGATTTGAATTTCTGTTCAAGATTTAAGATAGTAGGACCAATAACACAGATGCCATTGTCATGTGAACTGGCTTACATCTGGTGTTCAATGTGCATCTCAAAATTCTGCCGAAGACCTCTTGCTTTATCGATCGCAGTAGCAAACATTTACTAAACTTTCTGAAGTTGTGCGTCAAACATTTGGCTAAATGGATAGGCATACTTTCTTGTGTTGTACTTCAGGTTGCTAGAGGTTTCACTAGGGGTTCATTTGAGGTGAAACCATTTTCAGACGAAAAGGCATACAAAGATCTGCAGCAAGTCATGATTTCAATGATACGACCAACAGAAGCCAGAAGAAGTAACAATCCTGACAGAAGGGTGACTCTGTTTCCAGTTAAAAAATGGAAGGGTGGTGGGAAATGATAGTTGCCAGGTTGATCTGTTTTTGTGTTGTATACGACAGACAGCCAGAGCAGAACACTTGATTTTCATATCATAGGAGGTTGCAGAGAAAGAGGTAGAGAAGCTGTACTTTTTGTCCCTTATAAAGATAGTCATCTGTAATTTCTTGGGTCCGGCGACTTGGTTCTCATTGTACTAATGCTAGGCCGATTATTTTGTTGCTTTGTATTTGCTGTTAAATCACCACTTACTAACATCAACAACCACTGAACCACATAACAAAATGGCACAGCTTTACAGTTGAACAATAAAATAGTTGCCTTGGCTAAAGCCCAAGTCCTGGTGACCAAGATTGTGATTGAAAGTAAGACCCTGCTTGAAGACTCAACAAGACAACCACTAACCAAAAGGAGAAATCTTTCTTGGTGTGAAAAGAAAGCAAGACAGTAGATTTATCAGATAGAGTATCTTCGAAGCCGATTCCACATTAGATAAGTACATAATTGACGTCAAACAAAACAAAAGTTCAACTCAAGACTGAACATTTGAAGTGGTGAAACATTGATAGTTGCTTTCTCCGAGTACAGAACTCATGAAGATGTTTACTTAGTGCTAGAACTATAAGTTAAATCAAGGCTTACAATTTCTCAAAAGTGACACAGGAAACAGCTAAAAAAAAGGTACACCGTGGACACATTTGCAACGCGAATAACAAAGTTCCAGGCCTGTTGTGTAGGGATTAGCTAGTTGCAGTGCTGCAAGTGTTGACACCGTCCTTGCAATCGTTGGTGAGATCATTGAAAGTTTCGATCTGCTTTTTCCCTCTCAAGAACACTTCTGTATCAACTGACACCCTCATGTAACCATCAAAGTCAACTGGAACTCCATTGTTAAGCTTTGTGGTCTCAGAGTACCACTCGCTTTTTTCATCCCAAAGATCCTTGTACTCGTCAAGGAAATGAGTGGTATACTTGTCTTTCAAAGGATCGAAGAAAGATGTCTCCGGTTCATTTGTTGCAATGTAAAGGTTCCTCCCATCATCAACTTTGTCCTTCAGGGTTGAGAGAAGTGAATCAGGTGAAGTATCTGCAGCAAGATTAGGCCAAAGCTCCTTGTTCTGTGCCTTCTCCCCTCTCTCAATATGCACAGAATCATAATCCCAGTTCAATTTCGATGCAATTGCAGATACTATGTCCATCAGCCTTTTCGATTTCCATATCAAATGCCATGGTCGTTGTATAACAGATTCTGTCTCCCCTTCACACACTCTGTACCAATAGTTGTCTGGCTCCACAGACCCAAACTTTCTCATAATCAAAGCATCCTTCACGTCATGAAGTTTCATAGGTGTGACCTTATAATTCTCCACAAGATGAAGACCCATCTTATTTTTCTTATGCCATTTATTCCAATCTCCCCAAAACTGTACCTGGTCCAATACAGATGCCGACTCACTCAAATGCTCAAAATCAAAGTAAAACCTGAAGTCTTTCCCTTCCTCATCTCGACTGGAATAAGTGTAAATTGACGAGAGACAAATACTCAAATCCATAACCAAAGTCCGGTTCAGGTACTGAGCCTCACCTAAGGCACACAAGAAACTCCACAAGTAATGGTTCATGCTCTTGCACCTGTCTCCCCCACCCACATAAATCAAGTACTTACCATGCTGAAATGCACCTTCAGATTCCACCACTGGAAGCGAATCATTCACCTGCTCCCCATATACCGGGAACGTATTCACCTCTTCCTGCTTCCCACCCGTCTTGCCCTTCCGAGTCCTATTCTTACGCGACCTTGCATTCGGCCCGCTATGGTATTCTCCAATGTCACCGACACTAAGACTACAATTAGACCTCAGAATAGTGAACCTCCTATAATCCTTGTAAAATGAAGCAGTCTTCCCCTCCTTAGGCCTATACCTCCAAGCCATATCACAAGTAGCATCATTCGAACCCCAAACCGCCTTCCCAAACCGGTAAAAATGAATATCCTTAAACTTCTCTATGGCTGCTGTCATCATCAAATGGAACACTTCTGGATCCCTACAATCAATGGGACCCTCACAATCCACCGCCGCTGCCACCTCAGATTCTCCATTCTCTCCCTCAGTAACCACCGTAGCCACAACAGATTTCAACTCAGCAACATCAGTAGCATTGATGAAGCTGGCAATCTCAGTCTGATTCGGAGCCAAGAAATTCTCACCGGTCTTCATCTCACTGTCATCAGATTTAAAAGTGGCATTGGATGTGGATGTGAGGAAATTACTGATCTTGGTTGATGGGTGAAACAAAGGGTCTTCAGGTTCATAAGTAGCAGCGATAATGGTGAAGATTAGCACAGCAAAAACGAAGAACGTGAAGCACAAATTTCCGATCAAAGCAACGGCATTGGGGCCCAGATTCTCAGGCCGGAAGTTTCCGGTTCTGGAAAATGTGGACCGGCCCAACATTGTTCGACACCTATAGCTTGTTCTACAGCAACTCAAATATACTATATCTCAATAAACACAGCTACCCAGATAGCCAAAACGACCAAAGTTGAGATTTTTATTCGATTTGAGTCTGTAAATTTCAGATCCTGATACTAATGTGAACTGGGTTTTGCAAGATCTGTCAATATAAGGCAAAAAAAATTCAAACTTGGTGAAGATTTTACCTTCTATCTGCTTCACATTGAGGTCAAGCAAACCCGAACAAGAAGAAAAAGCTTCATCACCACCAGGTCTTCTGAGTCTGAGAGTGACGAGAGTGTTGATGTTGAGCTTTGGAGAATAGACCTACCACTTAGATTTCTCGTAGTCAAAAGATTTGTGATTGATTAAAAAACTACACCTACCTCTGAATCCTCAAGTCTGATTATCTGCTGTGATGTCTCCACGTGGGTGAAGATGGCAGCTTTGGCCTATCTCACCTATGGCCCACATATGAGTCAAGTTTTAACACACCGACAGTGGCAGAGATGAACATCTCAGATGTAAGAAGAAGGAATTTTCAGCAACTCTTTGACATGTATTGAAAAGGTCTGCAGTAAAAATAGCAGTGTGAAATTCATATGTACATGAACAGAAGCCGAGATTTACAGATAGGAAGAGGCAGTTGTTAACTCCTCTCCTAGTCTAAACCAACATGATTAACTTCAGTGTTTCCCAACTAGTTCTGGAGACTGATTTAGCTCGAGTAAAAGTGTTGATCTATCCAAACAAGTACATAGAGGTAACTGACTTAAAACTCTATTTGCTGATTGTTGTTTGTGATCCGGAAACGTCATGTAGACTGAATTTTAGAAGGTGTACAAGATGCAGCTCTCCGCTGTATGTGGCTCATGCTGTGCTCCATGCTTCGTTTAACCATGTCTTCCAGTAATCTCTTTGCGGTTTCAGCAGCTTTGTCAGCTCCATCGACTCTGGTGGCAATGTCATATACCATTCGCTCCAGCACTGAGGATGCCAACTGCTTTTCCTGGGGAGAATCTCGAAGCAGGTCCAGCAGTGTACGAGCTCTGTCCCGAGCTTCAGCTGTGCCATCAACAGTCAACCGCAGAAGGCCTGGGACTGCACCTTCTTTGAGGATGAGTTGCCGGTATTTATCTCGGCAGCTCTGACATAAATTGAGCAAAGCTCCAACAGCATGTTCTGTGCTGACAAGGGATCCGTCTTCAACTGTCTCCACTAGTGTCAAGATCCCACCATCCATGTTTGAGATTGCAATGCACCCTTCTTCTGAGTTGGATAGGATTTCGAGAAGGGCAGTGGTTTTCTCAGCAAACTTGGAATATTTTTTGCATTCTTTGAGGAGGTTTAAGAGAGGAGGAACAGCTGTGGCATCAAGAATCTCAGCCGAGTACTCTTTGCAAGTAGAGAGGTTGTGTAGGGCAGTCACGGCATCAACTTTCCCTTGGACACTTCCAGAGCTAAGGATATGAACAAGGAGAGGTGCAGTTCCAGAAGCTGCAATAATCGGCTTGTTCAACGCAGCGGCTGAAAGTGTCAAGATTGCTGCAGTGGCTAAATCCCTTAGGTTACCATTTTGGATCTTGAGGAGCTCAACGAGAGGAGGAACAGCTCCAGCTGTCACAATCTTGATCTTGTTTCTGATAACAATAAACAAGGATCCAATGAGACATACTGACACCATTTGAATATAAAACTACTAAAATCTGCTACCTAATATGGAGAAGAATTCCAGAAATAGGAGCAGTTAGGATTCACATATAATAATGCAACCACAGCTATCACTCTGTACAATCACATGATTCACAGGTAAGAAAGGCACAAACAGGACTTGGGGACTGAGATTTAGATCAGAATACTTTTGCGGCATTCAAAGAGAAACAATATTTTATGGGATCCCCCAACTAGCCACTTGATCCCAACATCCGAAAAGCTTTAACGGCATTTTGTTATAGATATTTATTCCATATCGACAAGACTACAATGCAAAACAAACAAAGGTAATTAGGCTGGAAATTGAAATTCACGCTCGCCCTTTTACAAACAAAGCCCAGAAACGATTTAAACTTAAACAGTACAAAACGCTCTTCTCCTTCCACTAGATTGAACTGAAAGGAGCTAATTCTCAGCCACAATACAATTTTCCGTATACTAATTCTTCATTCCAAGCAAGAAATCACATGTTATGACATAGAAAAAAGATACTATACCGACTCCAAAAACTTGATCAACAAAGCACAATATACAAAACCACCTTAACCCCTTCAATTGGTTTCCAAATTGCAAGAAAACCTATTACTAATTTGCTTTCAAACTCTAAAGCAAAAACCTTTCACTAATTTCATCTCCAAAGAAAAAAGAATCACTATCCCAGAATCACCAAAAGTTTCAGTCTTTCCAACTTTACCAACAAAATCATACAAACCCAACAAAACCCATCAACGAAATCATCACAATCTCATCTCAAACACATAAAACACAAATTCGAAATTAATCAAAACAGAAGCTATACCTGTCATTGCGAACAGCGAGGTTGAGAAGAGCGAGCAGAGAGGCTTGTCGAGCATCTGGGTTAGGCGAGACCAGCATAGTCACCAAAGGCGGTATCACACCCGAAGCTCCTAACTTCAATCGAGTCTTGGCCGAAGAAGACGAAGATGAAGATGAAGAAGAAGAAGACTTTCTGACCAAGTTTCTGATATCTCTAGCGGCTTCGATTTTGGCTTCAAGATCACCATGGATAAGGTTAGATGAGATTTGGAGAATAAGGGTCTGTTTCCTTTGGTTACATGGCTCTGAAAGTTGTTGTCTTTCTTCTTCTTCTTCTTCTTGTTCCTCCACAACTACTACTACTGTGCTCTGCTCTTCTTGCCCCATTTCTCTCTTTTCTTCCTCACTCGACTCTCTCTTTGGTCCTTTTTATGCTTTACATATTATTACTAGACTAGAGGTGTACTTTTATTTTCAATTTTATAATTTTTAATTTATTATTATGTTTATTCTCTCTTTGTTTTCTTTAGAATTTCCGTTGTTTTGGTGTGAAAATGAAACAAGAATTAGATCTAGGGCAACAAACCAAGAGAATCGATGTTTAAATGTTATTTGGAGCCCAATATGGAAAATGTTTAATGTATGATCGATAGTTGAAGGAGATGTGTATGGAAGTTGTGAATGATCAACCCACACGTTCTTCATCATTGGAAAAGCATTCAATTAGTTTGGCTTATACAAGAATGTACTTCAGTCCCAAGTCAAGATCTCCTCTTTTAAGACAAGCAATTGAGTAGATTTTGAAGCGTACGTATAGGATGCATAATGATTTCAACTAATTTAACTGGTTATTATATAAACTAATAATAATTTTGAGACTGAGAAAATTTAAAAATTTAACAAAATTTTTAATTAATCAAGTATTAAATTAATATTCAAATTTTCAAGTTAAGACCGACAAAAAATATTATTTTATCGAGATTATTAATTAATCGAGTATTAAATTATCGAGGTTTTACTGTAGTTTGATCTATGAAACTATGAGAGCGATATACAATTAAACCTCTATAAATTAATAACATCGAGATAGACAAAATTTATTAATTTAACAAGTTATTAATTTATCAAAATATTATTTATTTTATTTTTTTATATATAAATTGTTGTACTTTGTTCAATATATATACTATTTTGTTCAGTTTATTTCGTTTACATTACCATATATGTTATTTTATTCGGCATATGACATTTGATCAACATATATATTATGTTGTTTGATGTACAATATTGTTTCATTTGATAACATAACTCTATTTAAATAAAATTAAAAAATTCATAGTTACACGCAAAACACATGTTACACACAATAGTATAATGGTTTCTCGTCTTAATCATGGATGAGAAAACCCTACCAAAAGTTTTTACCATATTAAGAAAAACGTGACATGATATTCAATATGATGACAATTTAAAGAAAAAAAAGTAACAATTGAGTCATTCTTAATGAAGTCCTCATAAATGAGTAATTGATTATATATATATTAAAGAATTATTAATTTATATATCGTATGGGGTCTATATAAATTCTCGTATTTGTATTATCTTATAAATTTAACGAAATATTAATTTAACACGTTGTCCCGAGTCGGGATCGACAAAAAATATTATTTTAACGAGGTTATTAATTAATCGAGTATTAAATTATCGAGATTCTACTGTAATCGGATCCTTTGAATATTCGAAAACCGAAACTCAAAGCAAAAAAATTAATTCAAATCGTAGTGTTTTCACTGAAAAAAACCGTCTAGAACCAAACTGACAACTTTCGTTTCGGTTTTGGATTGATTCTGACAGTTTCAAATCAAAGTTTGTCATTTTGGTTTCGACAGCATTGAGAGAATTATGATTGATAGAGAGATGGTTTTGAGCGATGTAGAGACGCTGAAGCAACTTGATTTTATGAATTTATGTTAGCGACAATTTTTGAAAAATTCGTTGTAGTGTTGATTTTAGTTTGGAATTGAATCCATATTTAGAATCTTATCTATGGTGGAGCTCAGATCTCATTTAGCTTCTTATATGCGTTAGCCTCCCTCCTTCTATTGTGTCCGTTGTACGAAGTAGCTACATAGTTACAGTCGCGCTAATTTTGTGGTTCACATATACTTCTTCCACTAAATATGCAATATAAATTTCTATGCATTTTGATATCCTTTAATAGTCACCTATCTTTAAAAAAGATTGTATGAAAACTATATACATAATGTTTTGGTGATCATAAGCCTCCCGTTTTCGATTTCAAGGCTGTTACTTCTTCTACATATATGTTCTGAAGCAGCAGAAGAGAGTAACGTTCATTCCATTCAATAGGGTATGGAGGAAACATCATCCCTCGTAACTTTTTGAAAAGTCCCCATTGGTCTCCAATATATTCTTTGGTCTCAAGAATCTATAGAAGGAAAAGAAACACCCAAGTCAGGACAACCAGAAAACATCCAAAATATACCAACAACTATTTCCTATTCATGTTGGGAAACTAAACGAAACTTGTTTTATCTACCGGTTGTTCTCAAGAAATTCATCCACAATATAGTATTTCGTGGTCTTTTGTCTTTGATAATACCATTGGTCGGCTTGTAAACCAATGCAGTCAAAACACCGGTACGGCGAATGATGCTACAAACAAGGCCATCCAATGTCGAAGGAAGCATCATTTGACATGAGAACTTTGTGTTAGTTATACCAAATTATAGCCACGATTTCTTTGTTGATGCACAAAATGATTCATTGTGTTTACAGTTTAGTGAAACTCTTAAGATATATCGACTTGAGATTTAATGTTGTGAACCTAATGTTATAAGCTCCATACATGTTTGAAAAAGATATGAAGCGTAGACTAGCAATCAAGAGATTAGTATGATCAGTTCAAGTAATCAAAGAACAAAATTCTAACCATGTAAGGTTAAGAAAATTCACAGTTTCATTTTTTCATTACATCATTGCCATGAGTTTCTGTGATTGCTGCAAGACTCGGCTCCCATGTCACCATCCGTACCCTTCTTCTCCCTCTATCAGATTTCAGAGAACTCGAGCTTTCACTCGAATCTTGAGTAGACTTGTGTTTAACATCGAGGCCAACAAATGTCACATGTTTCTTGATGGCACAAAATGTCACATGCTTCTTGCCATCGCTTTTCCTTCTGCTAATAGCACTACAAATGGAAGCGTCACTCACATTTGCATCACCAACTGCACTACCAAAGTGTTGTTTCCTCTGTGAAAGTGTCTCGGTCGACACTTCCATAGATGACTGAGACACAAAGGAGTTGACGGAGAAGTCCTTTCCGGGTCTTCGGATTCTACGCCGGAGCTTCCTCACGGTTCAGCGAGAAACCAGAAACACATTTTCTCCTGGCGTGAGGATCACGTCCGGCTTCACTACCGAGTCCCAAGGATGCCTATAAATTCCGGGCCTGGTGAGCAAGAAAGAAGGGTACTTCTCTAAGATCTTGGCTGCAGGAGTAGCCATGTAGAAACGCTCAACTTTTCCGCCGGCATGAACAACCTTCAAAACCGAATTACCACTCTCCTCCGGTTGTGCCAAAGCTCCCTCAGGCGGTACTGGCACAAGCTCAGAGAATGGCTTCAGTTTATGGACATTGAGAAACTTGTGGAGCATGACAACTTGGCTATAGATCTTCAGCAAATTAGGATATCTGTTATAGAAGGTCTAGAGCAGAAAGCCAGAAGCACGAGGAACCCTATATAACAGTATGCACAGCGGTGGATACTAAGAGGCAAAAGGGTATTTGTCTCACCATGTAATACAAATATGCTGATAGCAACGGTTAAATAGTAAAGGATAAGTCTAGGCAAAGCCAACAAAATTTAGTCCGGGGCAGGTTTTGGCTTTGCTGTGTCACAAAATGCTCTGAGAGCAAATCAAGAAAACTGGCCTGCAGTTGTCTTCAAAAGAGTAAACAACAAACAAAGATGTATATTTCAGCCACAACACATCAAACTCATCGCACCCTTAACTCATCAAATTACATCAAACTTCTTTGCCTACAATGTAGGTTAGAATACGACCACCAAAAACAATGACAATCACAAAAGAAAGACTTACATTATATTCACAAAAATGTAGGCAGCAGATCTAATCACCATGCCAACATATAATCTACATTAGTTGGTATATCAAAAAGAGAATTGTTCAGTATGATATCAAAATCCATCAAATTTTTCTTCGGATCAAGAAACATCCCGACAGCCTGCAATGTAAGAGTAGCAACAACAATGAACTAATAACAATGATGCTTGCTTCTATTATACCAATACAACTGTTCAGTACAGAGTTTCTTTGCTATCAAAATTCACTTTACAGATAAGACAGCAGAACAAGAACAATGAAATTGGAAAAAAAATTCACCAGCCTAAATCAGTAAATCTTACCTTCCAAAACCTATAAAACCTCAAATATATAAGAGTAAAAGAATGGAAGCAATTCTCACCACTCAGCAGTAAATTTCTACGTCCAAGAACTTCCAAAGGAAAGTAGAAAGAACAAAGAAACAAGACCGGGAAGAGGCAAGAGGACTTGAAACTATGAAAAGGGAAAAATGGTAACACCATAAAACAGCAAAAAGAGAAGACCTTTCATGCCTACCTTGACTAACTAAAATGGTCAACATCAGTTTACAGGTGAACTGCACCCTTTATGTCCTCAACTCAAACAATCAGAAGATACTATCAGGAACTCTTTTCTCAGCCTTCTTTTACAGATTTACACTCAATCTAAGCCAACTTGGTATCTTGATGCCTCTCTCCATCGAAAATAGTTTGATTCGCCCAAAACAATTTCCATAACTTTAGTTGCAATTCTTTTTTTGAAGTTTACAAAAACCCCAATTTTGTTTCAATAGTTACTTGGCCAATTTATTTGCTGTGCATGCTGTGGCTGTTGATAAACACTTCCCCCGGGTCCTACCATGTCAACTGCCCCAGCCATGGTTTGGGACTGTTGCAGAAGTGGATGGACAGCCGTACCTGATACTGCTTGTGCAGGGTGGTAGAGACCAGCAAAGCTGCCATGCCCAGCCTGCGTTGGAGTGAAAGTCACATGTTGCCCTTGCGGAGGAAGATTGTAAAATGAGCTGGACATTTCTCGGTTAGGTGCAGCAACCCATACAGAAGAACCTTCACTCTGTAGAAAAGTAAAGTGAGATTATCATCCAATGATATCGGCGAAAAATGGCAGGATTTGATGTACCAAAAAAAAAAGGAAAAAAAATACACCAAACCAGCCACTCTCAATGAGTCAAAGTATAACTATGATGTTCAAATGTCCAAGGAGAGAGTGAAACCAAAAAACAATGGGGAAAGATAAAAACCGACCTGCTGTCCAGCGATGTATACATTATTGTCCTTGAATTGAGATGTATTAAGATCTTCATTAGCAGTATTGTTTCCTGCAGTCGTGGCAGGACTGGGATTATAACCAGCTGGGGAAGGGCCGTATGGCCCATAGCCACTTGTCATTCCCATGTGATTTGAGTTGCCAGTATTAGTCCCTGCTTTGTATTGCGGCAGTGAGTATTTGACTCCTGTTGCAGCAGCTGCTGGTGGAGCAGGATACATACCATCTGCTTGGGGTTGTTGAGGAAAAGCCCCATTACCCATATATTGGTGGATAGGAGGCGTAACATAGAATGGGTTATAGTAGTGATTGAAAGGTATGTAGTTAGCAGGATAATGAGATATGTGCATCCCAGCTGGCGGCCGAAAGACAGGAACTGGCTGCTGAGTTACACCTATTGAGCTTTGCACTAGACCAGGAGGAGCCTGTGTGACCATCGGTGTAGGACCAGCTGCAGATAAAACCCCACCCTGCAAATAGACATAGATAGCATCAAAGTTAGTAATGAGAATCATGTTAATGTAAGTAATCATAGGTGACTAAGAGACGGGATTCAACTAGTCAGCTTATGTGTAGGAAACCCAAAACCATTCTCCACTCAACTAAAATATAAAAATGAAAGTTCTCTATCAGTGAAAATTGATTGCAAACCTCTTGTGGAGGCTGAGAACTTGGAGGCAATACTCCAACACTGCTGCTGTACTTCGCGGAAACCCCAGGAGAAGGAAATGGAGAGAGACGGCCATCACTATCAGTACCTGTGCGGTAAAATTGGGCATAGTAACTTGCTGGGTCAAAGGGCTGTTGTACCTGAGGATACACAGTTATGACTCGCCTCAATTGATTGCAAATCACAAAAGACAAGTTGATAACACACATCTGATATCCAAGTTTTACAAGTAATCAGTAGACAGATGCTTTTATATATCAATCAGTAGGTCAAACTTTAAAGCGATAGCAGCCCAATTGATTGGGATCAATGGTTGGTCATCACATATGGAGTAACCTCCAGACATTCTCCAAGGCGATAAGATAACTTGAAAGTTAAGTTTGTGAGCTTACTACAAAGTTTGGAACCCGAGATAAGTCACATGCTTGAGACTCCGAGTTTTCAAATGCCGCAAGTTGACTACCTAAAAATGAAGGTACAATCCCAAAACTATAATTCGGAGAAGTATTAGACACCGAGAACTGATGGCCTCCTGATGGCAATGCAGTGTCATGTTTTGTTTCAATATGTCCTTGGGTTGCACTGGATGAGACATCACCCTCAGCAGGTGACAAATTTTCAAGTATAGTAGGTGATTGTGGATGATCAGGAAAATTGCCTTCATCGACAGTTCCCGGCGCACTTTGATTGCTGGATCCAACATGTTAACAGAAAAAAAACAAATTACATCAACACAAGTTGAGAGAAATCAAAGGGAATATACTGCCACGTGAAAGATGGAAATGCATGGATCTGAACTGTTTGTTGCCTGGTATAAATAAGTCCATTGATATATACCAATACACAGAAAGTGCAGTGAATTAAATGAAATCATGACAAACCTTGAGGGATGTTCCTCCACAGCGTCTTCATCAACCTGAGAAGTATCTGATGATCGAGGTGTTGAGCTCTTCTCACTCTCAGGACCACTGACATAACTATTTGTAACGCCAAAAGTTGTCCCAAAACTTCCAAAACTCAACTTATTTCGTTCAGACTCTGGAACATGTATATGATTTGGAAGAATAACTAGTTTGCGCTGGGGAAGCTGTGGAAGGTGTAATTCCTCAAGCTTCTTCCGCAGTTTTGACGTTGCTTCTTCCGAATCAAGAACACTTGAAACAGGCTGAGACTGAGAAGAGCCCTCTGCTGAATCAGCAGCCACCTCAGATGCAGCTGTATTATCTATTGCCTGACCTTGAACAGCAGCAGAAACAATGGGCTTTGGCTTCCACTCCTTGTTGGTACCAACTGCTGTCGATAAAAATCATAAATTACATAAAACTTGGATGCAAACTATATTAAACATACGAGCAGTAATAGATCAAGTCATTGGGTATTTTTTATTTTATTTTTTCAGACAGCTAGTATGACAGCATAGGAGATACATAATCACTATAGCTTCCACATTATTGGAGATATTTTCCTATAATCACTATAGCTTCCACTGTAGATCCCCTAGAATCTCAAAGAGACCATATGATCTTTAGACAACTTCAAGCACACTGCTAAACAGAGACGATACTAATATTATACCTTTTTGGGTGCCAATTAGTTGTTGTGAGCGACTACTGTAATTTGATGGTGGCCGGCTACCAGAACCACCATGAGTCGATGAAGATGAAGGATGTGAAATTTCAGAGGGTTGAGTTTTCCCAAACCCCTGTGCTTTGTTTATTGCTTTTCCCTGTCCCAAAGAGCTGCTACTCTCGGAAGCTGATATATTGGCACCCAAAAATGTTATAACAAGCTAAGCATCATATCGGTACTCAAAAGGGGAGAAAGAAAATAGTGTTTAGAACTAAACTAATCGGTGGGAAAAAAAATGTTTCTAGTTGCAGTTGGCTCACCAGGAGGATGGTGGCTCCCTACTTCACGTTTGATTGTGCCCACAGAAGCTGGGAGCCGTGCATCATTTGATGGCACAAGTACGGGATCTGAAGTAGAGAAGCAAGGGGCCAATGTAGAGGCAGGGTTTGGCAGCACTAGGCTACTAGAGATTGGTGCAAGCTTCTCGTGCAAGTCTTCATTACCGAATCCACTGGTCGGGATTTTGTTTGCATCCGTTGGGGGGACCGAGCTATTCAAACTGTCCTCAGCCATTGACAAACTAATTCGAGCGGTAGTTTCAGTAGATGACTGGGAGGCAGGCACAATGTTAGTAATTCCAGTAGCCACATTGGTAGGACCAACCGCAATTACAGGGTCAGAGCTGTGAAGGTTTAATAAATTATGTGTTATGTTCTGATTATATACATGCTGCTAAAAAAACGCATTTCATTTTTACAGCAATAGCTACCTTTTAACTACACGTCGCTCTTTAGATTTTGTCTCCCGAGAGGTCGGCAAAGATGGAGCAACACTTTTCTCTGCAACCTTTGTCGGTCCATTCTCAGTTCCAGGACCTGTGTTCCTGCCACCACCAGCATCTGACAAGTACATAGATGAAAATTAGCTTCTTTAACCAGGAATCCGAGACTAATAGCACAATAACTGTTATACCAATATCTACAGCATGAAATAGACATTCTAATAACTGCAATTCAAATGATGAGTGAGGGAAGATTTCAAGGCCGGACATAAAAATTTGATCAGATCTAGCATAGATGAAAACAAAAGGCAGCTTCTACTAAGTATTGGATTCACACAGACACACACAGCCCGTGGCAGCTGGAAAATGGTAGATATAGTTATCGTCAACAGACAAACATAACCTCATAAGTTATCAAAAATAAAAAATTCTCATACGAAAGAGAAAGTACAGAGTACTGGTCCTTAATCAAGTTCTCATTGAACTTCACTTACCATGTGGTACATGACGAGACAAGAAATTCCCCCGACCACCCCTACTCCCCTTTCCCTGCATTCCAGGTCTCCACCGTGGCTCTGCAGGCTCTCTGTTGTTCAGGTTCTGCAAGATATATGACAATGATGCTTAATGTTGAAATGTGTGTGTGTGTGTGTGTGAACTGGAAGTAAAAAGAAAGAACTAGAGTTTATTTATGACGGAACAAGTTTGCAAAACCATATAGACCAATTGCCAAATTAGGATCCTTTACCTCTTTTCTCTTGTCACGCTTCCTTTTAACCTCATGAAATGGATCTGCAGATCAAAATATAAAAGCCTGATGAGCCCGAGAAAAGGCAAGAAATAAAAGGAGCAAGAAAAGCCAGCACATTAAATGGCAAAACTCATTCACAACACAATCATGAATTATTACATTGCGAGTGATGTGCATGGACATTGTAAGAGATGATCGGAAAGATGCTGAATTCTTGCATTCATATAGTTTCATTTAATATCATACAGCAGAAGGTTCTCTAGCTTCACTAGTTAGTTTACGCTTTGCATTGTGCTGAATCAAGCATTCAGCTCGATACCAAACATTACATGCTCCATTATCAAATTCCTACAACTGGCATTGAGCTGAATGCAAAATTTGTTAATAAAGCTCTAGCTCAATTATAGTCCATCAAAGCACGAAGCTGAATAAGATGTTTTCTTCATCTATGTTCATGACATTAACTCAACCAAAATACACATATCTCAACATCAAACAAAACAACAAGGCATTGTAGAATGGTTTAACACAGAATCAACTCCTAATCACAAACTCGAGTTCAAACCCCATAAACAAAACAGTGAAACCACAACATAACCAAACTCAATTCCCACTCCACAGAATCGAAACCGGAAACAGAATACCCAAAACCAACACAACCCAGTAGCAAAGGCAACAACTTTAACACCCGGATCACGTTAAATATCACAAATTACAAACTCGAAGCAATACAAAAAAGAAGAAGCTGAAAAACAAAAATAGAGGGTACCCTGAAAGAGAAGCTTTTGGGCAGTCTCGTTGGGATCCATGTTACATTCCTTAAGCATTGTATAGATTTCATCATCACTATGATTGCCCGTGATCTCTTTGATGTCCTGGATCGTCTTCTTCACACTGTTTGGGATTGAAACCCTAAACCCACCTCCACTCATGTTTCACAGAAACAGAAAGAAAAAAAAGACCCAGACTTTATCCTTGTGGTGGTGAGAATGTGAAGGAAAGAACTGGAGGAGGAAGAAGAGCTCTCTAATGGGTATTTAAATTGATCCACGAAGAAGTAGACAGAGAGAATGAGAACTCAACAAGAAGAGAGAGAGAGAGAGAGAGAGAGAGAAAGAGAGCTAAATGAAGGTGTTTTTGGAGTGTAGGGGCTTTTTGGTTTATTTTTTTGGCAAGTAATAATTTATATTTGGTTTTGGATTTAATTTGATGAATGTACAGATTATTGCTCCTCTGTATTTTGTGTTTTAGAAATTTGAACTTTTTGAGATTTTTGTGCTTTGTTATAGACTCTAGTCAGAAGCCAGCAAAGTGAGCACCATGATAGAAATGAGTGAATGAATAATGAAATTAAAGGAACCAAAGTGGAATCTATTGTTTTGCAATGTTCACTTTTTCGGAATGTGTTTGTAATCCTTGCTCAATCATACCTCTAGTTGTACATGTACATGATGAGCAGGGGACCTTGTTACTTGCTAGATGAGTTTGGTTCAAATTAATCCTTTCTTTTAATTTTTTTATGTTTTACTTGGACAATATTTGTTTTACACTTTCTAATTCAATCAGCCTCAAAAGTTACAAAAAATTTATTCAACTCCTAATCAAAATACATTGGGAACATTTGAATTAAGTAACGTAACATTTATTTATTTCTACTTTAATCATTTTAACTTTCAACAGGTTTACTGGCATATTCGCATCTCATGAATTGATTCGTTTCAATATGACAGATATAATTTTTCGTCGTCATTCAACGGGTAGATTTTTTGTGAGCCAACATAGATATTGATTGTCATCCAATAAATAAACTTGTTGTAATATAACCAATATATTTTTTACAATTCCATGGGGCAGTTCAAACACAAATAAGGTGCATGCATGTTGTTAGTATAGCACCATTAGTTCATAGATTAAACATACTTACCCACTTAAGCAGGTAATTAACACCTACCCGACCACCAGGCGGACTACAACTTCACTCGCAAGATCGAGCCCATCCGATGGGGCACGCGCCCGACAAGTGCACATCTGAATACTCGGCTCACATGACAGCAAGTGCAGCCCTATCCCACATCGAAGAGCACAAACAAGCAACAATCTCACCCACCTATATAGGTAAGGCATTTACTACAGGTAAGGGGAGGGACACAGACATACATGAATTCCAATCTTAAATACTCCAACCTACTTTCTTACACGTTCGCTTGACTGTTATATCCAATACATCTTCTAACTTAGGCATCAGAGCGTTGAAGGCAGGCCAGCCCTGTCTCGACTTCCTGACCGCCTGTTTGTTATATTCTTCTAATAGTAGGAAGTCGAATGCGCAAGTCCGCATACCCGATAACCCGTACACCCGAAGAGAGAGAATACTCGATTATCCGAACAGCCCGAATGTTCGGACATCTAGAAGAGAAGATTACTCATACTTGCTTCTACTGATTACGTCCCACGAAATCCGGTAGAAACACATGTAACTCGATTGGTTGGAACTTGTATCTTCATTGTAATCAACAAGGTCTCCAAAGGAAACACATGCATGTCATTTGATTGGTTTGAATCAATTTATATATTTATTATGAATATTATCCTTTGTCAATGAGCCTAAAATTCTCATCACAACCCAGCCCGAGGCTCGAACAAATCTGCCTCAACAGGTATCAGGCCGAGCTCCAACAGATGTCTGAAAGCCAGGCCTAAAAAAAATTAAGCCCATTTAAATTTAGGCTCAAATTTTTTTGGCACAGCCGAGTTAGTATGAGGTTGAGGTTAGGCGAAGGCCCTATAGTTCGAACAAAACTTGGGTCTAAACTCAATTGGATACCAAAGTCCAAACTACTCTCATTTATACAAATTTTTTTTTGTGATTTCTATAATCGAAACCACATAATATATAATTTACCTCGTAATGATCATGTATGCAAAAATTTTATTAAATCGGAGATCGTTTGCCCATTAAATTTTACAAAATAAATAGAAGGTTGTTAATATAATGTTAAAATTCACAATAACCGTCCATTTATTCAATAACATTAGATACTCAAACAATCTTCATTTTGATTCAATTTTGGGTGAGTTGATCTTCAACCCATGGTCTATAAGATAGGTGGTCTCGATTGTAAAATTACAAACCGAAATTTATATAAATGAGAGTAGTTTGGATCCAAGATTTGTCCATAAAGTTCGACACATTGATACCCGCCCAACCCAACCTTGTGTGACTCCATCTATTAATTTTCAAGTTATTATTACTATACAAAAAATTCAGTTTGGTGGGCTTGACCCCGTCCAAAAAGCATAACAATGCTCCGCTTATGAGCATATTTGTATGCTTAAAATGTACAAAATAGCTTGCCCTAGCCCATATTTTTGAAAAGTCATGTTAAACTGTTAAAAGTTTGGCTCGACGCGTTGATGACTCATAATCTGGTGTAATATATGAAAGATTCTAAATGGGTTTGAAAGTGTTTGTTTCTCTTGACAATGTAACACGTTAATCGATTAGTATAAATAGTTTACCAGATTTCGTAAGTAACTCAAATCTCATTAAACCTACAATTGGATATTACACTCAAAAGTATGTTTGTTTTATATACGAAGGGGGGGGGGGGGAATACAAGGCTAAAGGCAAAAGCCTCTGGTACATCCGTTTCCACTCATATCAAAGAACAAAGTGTGCTAGGAATGCAATTGTTCTAAATCTGGAGATCATCAGCTTTGTAACCCCACCATGCGATCTTGTCGGTAACGAAGTTTGCCTCTCTGAGGACAAGTCGAATGGTAGGTTGGTCAAAAGCGTGAGGATTTTATTGATATATTTTAATATGATTTTCAATATCCAAGGGCTTGTATGAATGCCTTTGACACAATTGATTACTAGACTCGAGTCCCCTTCAATCTGAACTCTGTAGAGGTCAAGTCTCCTAGCTTGAATCAAGTCATCCTTTAGAGCTGAAGCTTCTGCAATTGGAACCATTTTTTTCTCTAAATTCTTTGCTCTTGTGGCTATAGGTTGCCCATTGGTCCCTGATTATGAAACCCTTTATTGCATTACCAATTCCTGAGCTTGAGACACTCTTATCAAAGTTGATCATAACAAAGGTTGGAGTAGGTGTTGTCCACTTGATGTTGCCAGATATTGTTCTTGTTTTCTGAGGCTTAGAGTTGTGGGATAGATATGCTTTGAAGTATGCTGCAGCAGCTACACCTATTGAGGCAGGAGAGACAGCTTCATTTCTAAACACACAGTTATTTCTTATTTTTCATATCTGCCAAATGATAGTTAACACATTTTCTGTTTTAAAGGCATCACTGTTATTTATCAATAAGCCATGCACCTTTTCCATTAGAGTATCATTTCGGTTGAAAACATTTAGATTGGAAAGTCTCCAAACTTCTTTTGCCATAAGGCAGTGACAGAAAATATGATCTATATTTTCTTCTACATTATTGCACATGGGACAAACATTTGCATTAATCAATCCAAACTTTACCGGTCTGTCTCTAGGTTTTAGCCTCCTCCTTATAAGGCTCCAGGCAAAAACTTTAACTTTAGACATCATGCTTAATTTCCATATCTTATTCAACTGTTTTGCATTTGGATGGACATTATTATCATGTTGCAACCAACAAGCAAATTTGATAGAAAAAATACTTGAAGGGTTAGGGCCCTCCCTAAATGAAGGAGCCCTCAATTCTTGAAACAGGGAGAGAGATACTACATATTTGTTCTACTATTCCTTGGCTTAAAACTCCGTTTAGTTTTATTTTATTCCAACTTCCATTTAGAATATAATCCTTCACTGACTCATTCCAATTAGGAACTGTGCTAACATCATCCACCATCTTATAAAGAGGGGTGTCAAAAGCCCAGTTAAAACACCAGAAGTTTATGTCCTTACCATTTTCCACTATCCTTCTCATACCTTTTAAAATAATATCTCTTGAATCTAAGATTCCTTTCCAAGCTATGGAGCTACTATTTTTCTTATAAGCATTAAAAAATGAGTACTTCTTTAGATATTTGCTTTTCACAATTTTCACCCACCAGTTGTTTGGTTGAGTGATGATCTTCCAACCTAACTTTGTCAGAGCTACACAATTGAACACTTCTGGGTTTCTAATTCCTAAACCTCTCATTTGCTTTGGTTTGCACACATTTTTCTAAGCCACAAAAGAGGTTTCAGAATTATTACCCCAAAAGAAGCTCCTAGACTCTTTTCTAATTATTTTAATCACTTTGGGGGGACATTTGAAGCAAGACATTATGTGATTTGGCATTCCAGTTATGCAAGAGTTGATAAGGGTTAGTTTCCCAACTCTAGAAAGAGAATTCTTTTTCCAACCAGTCAATCTATTGTTTATCTTAGTAATAAGCTCCTTAGCATTTAGAGGGTGTTTCCAAAAAATAATATTATGGATCTCTAAATAGTTTCCTATACAACATCTATGCTGGATGCGAGTGATATTAGTGATAGCATTTTTGACATTTGCAGTCACTTTAGGAGAAAAATACAGGGACGATTTATGAAAATTTATCTTTTGTCCATAGGCTTCAGAGAAATCATGTAGAACTTTAATGACATTCCTAGCAGCCTTAGGGGTTTCTTTCTCAAAGATAAGACAATCATCAACAAACATAAGATCTGAGACCCTTAAGCCTTTAGGAGCAGAAAGAATACAAACCCTAGGATTTGGAGTTTCTAGCTAGGTAGTTTAGAAGTCTAATTAAGGGTTCCATGCAGAGAATAAAAATATAAGGAGAAAAGGGGTCACCCTGTTTACACTTAAGAGTATGACACTAGTTCAAATTACCATAAATTGATTTATGAAATAAAAAAATAAAAGTCATAGTATGTCAAGTAGATTATGTGACTAATTTGTGCAATTTTTTTTGGTTACGTATGTGGCTTAAACAAGCCCAACATAAACAAACTAAGCAGTTATACTGCTTTTGTGTTGCCTAGGAAAAGAGATTCCATCAGTCATCAAAAAATCTTTCCCAGACATGAATTTGAGGCTCTTCAAACCAAATCACACCAGAGGCATGGTTTAGGCTTTCCTTGGCTAGAACATCAGCTGACATATTTCTCTCATGAACAATATGTTGAATGGAATACTCATCAAGACCATGCAATATGATAGACAACCAGTTAAAAGAAAACCAAGAGGATGCAAGGCCAAATCATCATTCTGCAACAAATTCACCATTATGATTGAATCAGATTCCACTTCAACCTTATGACACTTCACTATAACCAACATTTGAATTCCATAATGTAATCCCCAGGCCTCAGCCTAAAGAATTTCTCCAACACCTAAATTCACTTAGAATCCCATTAGCCAATTGCCAAAATGGTCTCTGATGAAACCTCCAGCTCCAATTTGACCACTCTGACTTCTGGATCCATCCACATTCAGCTTAATCCAACAACTAGGAGGCTTCATCCAATTGTACATAGTTGTGCACATAATTTTTGGATTAAGACATACTAAAGATCTCTTCCACTCATTGACAACAACCTTTATGATAGACACAGGTTCAGTAGGCAAAGAGAAATGTGGATCAAAAATCACTTTATTCCTCTATTTCCACAAATGCCAACATACAGTCACAAACAAATAACACCATTTGACCTCAAATTCTCCAATAGTATGACAATTTAGTTGAGCAATAATCCAACTATCCCAATTCAAAGTGAAAGAAGAGGCAATGAAGTGAGTCTTCATGTTAGAGTTCCATACCTGACCTGCAGTATTACAATTCCTGAAGAGATGCAAGAGATTCCTCCTCAAGTTTACACACTGAACATATAGCATCCATAACCATGTGTCTTCTAACTCTTTGAACATTTGTTAACAACTTCTTATGTAAAACATACCAGATAAAAGATTTTTGCTTAAGGGGCACCTTGAGTTTCCACACATTACTCCAAATGGGATAAACGTCAGAAAAATCAAACAAAGAACTGTAAGCTGATTTGACAGAAAATATGCCAGTAAATGTAGCTCCCCAATTCTAAACATCCTCCTCACCTCTTTCAAATTCAGTAGGAGTATTAATTATAGGTAAACATGAACAAAGTGCATTGAAATCTCATTCCCCATCCTTCCAGAATTCACAAACCATGGCTTCCATATTGATCACAACATCATGCAATTTGTGTTGATAAATCCCTTCATATAATAACCAAGCATCAATCCAAAATTTAGTGGTGCTACCATTGTCAATTCTCCACTTCAAATTCTTCCTTAAAAAATTAGCTCCAAACATAACACTCTCCAAGTACTAGAAGTATCATATGGAGGAGAATAGTCTGCATTGAACAAACTAAAATGCTTTACATATTTTTCTCTGTAAATTTTAAACCAAAGCCCCTTGTCATTATAGAATAACCTCCAACTGGCTTTGGCTAACATGACTTGATTCATGCATTAATCTTCTTAATTCCAAGGCCTCCCAACTGCTTTGGTTGACAGATTGTGTCCCAATTTACAAGGTGAACTTTCTTTTGAACCCCAGAGTCTCCCCACAAAAAATTATGTTCACAGTATCTAAATTTCATATAACTCTATAGACAAATTAGCCGTGCTCATAGCATATATTGGTATACTATAAGCAATACCCAATTTGTCTTGTTAGTAGATTGGCCCTCATCCAATCTGTCTCATCTTGTGCAATTTCTCTTAAAAAGAAAAATCCAACAAATGTTCTGTACAACGTGTTATATTTAGTAATACCCAGTAAAGCAACGACTACGAAATGAAAGAGAAAACCGTACATAATAATACTAATTAGGAGATAAATAGCGTATTATACGTAATTAGACATGCTTAATTAAAAAGGGGATTATTTATCCGATCATACAGACCCAGACCTAGACTCAGACCCAGAGACAAATGGACTACTAATGGAGGAATAATTCGCTAGCTTTAGATTTGATCTTTTGAAAAACTAACATGATTAGTTTAGTGGATCCTTAGGTTTGACTAATCTCCTTATATAAATTATTTCTTTGTAATATAATTGACCAAAGAGCCGATAATCCTTGGTTTTCTTACACAAAAGTATTTTATCATTTACAATGAACCACCTCTAGCATTCAGATGCCAAAAGTAAGGTTTCAAATCGTGAAACATTTCCATGAGGTCCTAAAACTTACACTAACCACGTATTGTGATTACTTGATCAGAGTAGCATTAAAGCACCAAATTCAATGAACAAACTCAAGACAAAAAAATTAGTGATCAATCTATTGTCGAATATAATGATCATTTATATTCATTAAATGAATGAGAGAATCAATAATGTGCAACGTACCCGCGTATGACTCAAAACCTTCCTATGCAAAAGGAAAATTGCTCAGGAGGTTGTCCGTTTTGGACATTAAAAAAATAGATTTCTTTATTTATAAAGAGCATATGTGTAACAATCCGAACTAAAGTTCACGTATAAATTCACACAAAGCTGTATTATCACGAATTAGTCGTATAACGTGAGTTATTAACGACTTTTTTATTGGGCAAAAATTTGACTTGATTTCCCTCACGAGAGTTGTAGAATTATTAATTTTGAGCTCGTAGGAAATTTTGGAGAATTTTTCTGATTTACGAGCTATTTGTTATGATTTTGGAAGTTTTTGTTTTCGGATAACTATCGCGATGTTTATCGAAAATTTTCGTAACGGATAAATCGAAAAGAAATTTATTTTTATCGGTTAATTAGTGACCATACGATCATAATTTAGTCGAATAATAGTTGTCGATCGATTGAGGAGCTTCCCCTATAAATAGCAAGTTTCCGAAAAGAGCCAGGTTACCCGATTTGGAAAGTTGAACTGTCTGTTGACCGATCCATTGACCGACCCGGTTCACCGATCCGTTTTGTGACCTGCCGGAATCTTCACCGTCCGGCCACCAATTTTTGTGTTTGAGGTATGGAAATTCATCATCTCTTGCCCATCAGTGGTTTGGCATTCTTAGATTTAAGTTTTGGAGGATTTTTGAAGCAACCCGCTCGAATTTCCGATTGGAAATTAGGTATCGCCGTCAGACGGCGGCGCTCCGGCCATGGGGGAGGCCGGGGATAGAGGGAAAAGGTAGAGGGGATGAAGGGGAGTGTTTTTCAGGTGGTCTTGGTGGGAGAGGGGTGACGTCGTCGCCGGAATCACGCCGGAAAGTCACGCTCGCGATTTTGGGGCCGGCGGCTTTCGAGTGAAATTTCGGCCGGCGTGGTGTAAATTGGCCTTAGCAGTAGAAGGGAGAAGTGTTGGGTTTGGAGAGAGGAAGATATTGAGGGGTCAACCGCCACCATCCATGGTGGTTAGTGGTGGCCACCGCCGCCGGCCGTGGCGGCGATTCTGACGTCTTCTCGGCTGATTGGGCCTCTGGCAAAGAAGGAAAATTTGTTGGGGAGCGTGTGGGAAGCTACCTATGAAATTTGGGCCTCGCCGGAGTTGGTCGCCGTCTGCGGCGGAGCTCTGATGAGGGTAAAATCGTAATTTTGTGGGAAAATTTCTGGAATAGTTTCTAAGTTGATTTTCACACGTTTTATCGAATTCTGGTATTAAATGTTTGTGTAATTTATTCAAGAGATTGTGATCGAGATTTTGGCGAGGGAACTTCCGCCGGGCCACAAAGCTAGCTTTGTACTGTGAGTGGACATTTTATTTTCACTGTTGATTTGCGAGTCTATTTTATGTAATTTATGATTATGCATTTTACGATTAAGCATTTATAGTTATGAATTTTCATTTGGAGGCAGATGCATTATTTGATTTACATAAAGCATAGTCACAGTGTTGCATCCACTACCAACAGAATAGGTATATCCGACGAGGTTTTCAAAGAACGACCGACGAGAAGGGATCTCGTCGGTTATAGTAAACTATAACCGACGACAGGATAATCTCATCGGTTATAGTTTTTTGACCGTCGATATTTTCTTGTCGTCGGTTATAGTCGCCGGAAACTCGTCTGTCGTAGTTTTCGACTATGTCCGACGATTTTTTTGACTATTACCAACGATTTTTTCATATCATCGGTTATAGTTTCTTATTTCAGATCTAGGCAGCAGGTCGATCTGTCATTCAAAAAACTTTCCATTTTTTCTGAAAATGCGCTGAAATCGATCTTTGGGTGATGTCGAGAATGAGTTCGTGATGATTCATGCGCATTATATATATATAGGTACGTCGTGCTTAATTAATATATATATATATATATGTGTGTGTTGTGCATGCATGTATTAATGCTTAATTTGTTGAATATATAGATCGATCGATATTAATTGATTTTGAATATATATATATATATTGATCGATCGATCGAGTTAATTAATTGATTCTTGAGTTTGAGTAATTGATCGATGGTTGATTTTGAGTACGTACGCGTGATTGATCGTAAATATATATTAATTGTTGTTAATTTTAATTTGATTATTGTGAATATATATATAGCAATAACTAGCTAGCTAGCTAGGGTGATTAATTTATTTAATTAATATATTGCATTATATATATTGTGATTATTATATATATATAGGATTAAATGTACACTAGCTAGCTAGCTAGCTAGTACGTGTATGTACGTGCATGGTTAACGTACGTTATATATATATTTAGATTTTTGTGATCGATTATATATATATATAGTTAGGGTGTACGTGTGTGTATATATATATATATTAAAATTATGGGAATTAAAATAATAAATATTTATATCTAGCTATGAAATTTGAATTAATAAGATCATGGGTATATATACATGTAGTTATAATTTTCAGGATGGACAAGAATTGGATATGTCTTCCAAGATGGGATGTAAGATATCACCGTGGAATTAGAAGTTTTGTAGAATATGTGAAGGTTAATTGTGGAGGGATGACAAATCATTATTGTTCGTGTACGAAATGTCAGTGTCGCAGAGAGCGATATCGTTTTCACATCGATAAAGTATTGGAGCACTTGAAGAAAAACGGGTTTTGGGATAAGTACACATGTTGGATTTATCACGGTGAGAGCTCAACAGTTGGTCAACATGATCACGGACAATTTTTTGAGAGTGGCAGTACATCCAATGATCCAACAAGGTTGATCAACGATATGTTTCCTCATGAGAGCGGTATATTTGCTCAAGCACTGGATATCGATATCCCTCCCGCCGTTGGAGACTTCCCTCATATTGAGCCAGTCCAGCAATTACCTACAGCTGTCAACACTGCTGGTATAGACAAGTACAACAACCTCATTGCCTTCCAACAGACCCCATTGTACAACGGGTGTAATAAGACTGTTCTCGAAAGTGTTATGGGAGTAATGAAGCTCAAAGTGGAGAACAAAATGAGTGTGAAGGCTGTTGATGATTGGCCGAAGTGGTCTGGTTCGTTGTTGCCCCCCGGTCATCATCTTCCTACCACTCATCGTAAGGTGCGACAGATCCTTAAACATCTTGGCTTTTCCTACATCAAAATCCATGCTTGTAGATATGATTGTGTTCTCTTCTGGGGTGAAGATGCTTATGGGAATGATCTTGAATCCCTTGATGAATGCCCGGTATGTGGTACAGATAGGTATAAGTTGACTCCTGCCGGAAACAAGAAAGCTGTGAAGATACTTCGGTATTTTCCCCTGATAGATAGGCATGAACGGTTGTTCATGTTTGCACACACGGCTGAAGCTATGAGATGGTGGGCCGAGAGGAATTTGCCCGACGGTGATACGCTTATACACCCTGCTGACGGAGAGGCTTGGAAGCACATGGTGAAGGAGTTTTCTTATTTTGCATCAGAGGTTCGAAATGTTTGGCTGGGGCTTTCATCTGACGGATTCAACCCTTTTGGCAACATGAGTCTTCAATACAGTATATGTCTAGTTATTTTGGTACCGTACAACCTTCCTCCATGGATGTGCATGAAGAAAGAATACAATATGCTCACTATGATCATTCCAGGGCCGGGTTATCCAGGAAAGTCTCTCGATGTGTATCTGAGACCCTTGATTGAGGAGCTTAAGTACTTGAGTGAGCATGGTCATCCCACTTATGACAAGTTCAAAAATGAGATGTTCCAGATGCATGCCATGCTTGTTGGCACCATTAGCGATTTTCCTGCACGCGGGATGTTGTCGGGCAACGTTACCAGGGGATACAGGGCTTGTCCAGAGTGCATGACGGTTGAGTGTTGCAGACCTCATTGTAGGAAGATTGTACAGATGCGACATCGTTGTTGGCTTCCACATGATCACCCATTTCGGGAGGATATTGAGGCATTTGATGGGACTGTGGAAACATGTGAGCAGCCGAGGAGATGGACGGGGGATGAAATCTTAGAAGTGCTAAATGAATACTATTTTGGGCAGCTAAGCAATCATCCTGAGATAGTGGCGTCAATACCTGACAAACCCGACAGGTATAAATTCTGGACACACAAAAGTATTTTTTGGGAACTTCCTTATTGGTCCAAGTTGCTGATCAGACACTACTTAGATGTCATGCACATAGAGAAAAATGTGTGCGAGAGTGTGGTCGGCACAGTGTTGAATTGGGAGGGAAAAACTAAAGACGGCCCGAAGGCACGCATTGATCTTAAAAGAATGGGACTGCCCAAAGAGGTGGTGGAGCCGTTAGTGGCTTTGTCAAGATTCTTTCAGAAGTTATGCACGAGAGAAGTGAAGAAATCGGACTTGTTGGAAATGCAACAGGACATCATTTTTATCATGTGCAAATTCGAAAGGATATTTCCTCCAAACTTTTTCGACATCATGTCTCACCTGATGCTCCATCTTCCGGAACAATTGTTGCTTACTGGTCCAGTACACTACACATGGATGTATCCTATGGAAAGGTACGTAATGCATCTCTGAATCTGGCTATATATATGTCGATCTTTAATATTATTTATTCACTTATATATTGTTGCAATAAGCATAACATGCTCGATCTGTAATTACCAATTTACAGACAATTAGGGGACTACAAAGACTATGTGATGAACAAATCTGCACCCGAAAGGTGTATCGCTGAAGCATATATTGCGCATGAGTGCGTAACGTACACCAAGTTGTATTTGGGAGCGTTGGAGGACCCTCCACAACATATGCCAGTAGATGGAGGGCAGTTCAACCTTTCGATCATCTCCGATGATGTTGAAGTTTCTGGAAAGTTGCTCAACTCGTACAAGTTGGAACCTTATGAGCTAGTCATTGCCCATTGGTCGGTATTGATTAACTGTCCAGAAGTTTAATATTGGAAAAATTTGCACCTTTACTGCCCTGCTATTTCCGGTGATGTTGAGTACCACAACAAGACGTTCGCAAACTATTTTGGCAACTGGGTAAGTTGATACTTAAATTGACCTGTATATGATCGATGTTAAGTGCATGTCTCGCATCCTATTTATAGTTAAGTTAATAAATGATTATTTTCAGATGAATCATGTACAAGATGATGGTATCCCTCAGTGGTCACACGAATTGAGGCTCTTGGCGCAGAAACCGGTAACTTCCAGAGTTTATCCTATGTGTAAGGTAAATGGCGTGCTAATTATTTGTGAACATAGAGATGTCAGATGAAAAACACAGAATTCTGGGGTAATGGTGCATGGTGGGCAGAATGGAGTTGACTATTACGGTGTTCTCCATTCAGTTGTCGAATTAATATATGGGGAAGGCATGACCGTGCACTTGTTTAAGTGTAGATGGTTTGATACCGACCCTCAGAACACAAGGACCGATCAATACGGGATTTTTTCGGTGAATACTGCCACAAGCTGGTATGAAGATGATCCGTTTGTGTTGGCCACGGTGGTGAAACAATTGTTCTATCTTGATGATCTTGTGCATAAAGGCGCGTGGAAAGTGGTTAACCATGTTCTTCCACGAAACATATACAGTGCCTCAACCCTTGGTGTGACCTCGGATAATGAAGAAGTCAGTGCATACCAAGAGCCGAACGCAACTGGTATTCCTGAAACCTCAACAATTTGCCTTAATAATGTGAGACAGGGCAGTGTGGTACGAATTCCTCAACCGAATCTTCTTGATGTTAATCAAAATGAAGACAATGAAGACTCAAGTGATGAGGACATACACATCTTACCTGAAATTAACTCGGAAACAGAGTCAGACTCAAGCGATGATTCTGATTATGCGCCTTAATTAGTGTATATATATGTGTGTTATTTTGACTTAGAACGTGCAATGTAAAATGAATTTTATTCAGATTATCGACTGCCCATTGTGTCGATCGATGAAATTGCTATATCCGGCCCCATCGATCATAAATGAAAGAGCTCGAGAGATCGATCGAAAAAAAAATACACAACCGATCGATTAATAATTATATCGTATTATTAAATAATAATTTACTAATTTCGTATTAACTATTAATAAATATATATATTAATACACTACATATTTAATTAATTTACCGGCATAAATGAAAAATAAATAGAAGAACTATATCCGACGACATGCATATGAAATCTCGTCGGATATAGTTGAACCGAAACTATATCCGACGATATGCATATGAAATCTCGTCGGATATAGTTTCGATTCAACTATATCCGACGAGATTACTTATATCGTAGGATATAGTTTCGGTTTATATCCGGATCTGGGAAGTGTTTTGGGCAGAAACGAAACTGCACCAAACCTTTACAGTCGCCTCCGATCGATTTTCTCCGCATCCTTCGTGTTGGAAGCAAGCAATCGAAGGTCAAGTGCTATTCCATCGATCCTCAAGCCAAATCCCTCGTCAATTTGTTAAAAATCAGGTTTGAAATCCTTAAATTCAAATTTTCGAATTTTTTTAATTTAGATTAGATTTGACGTTATGGAATGTGTTGATCGATAATGTGGATGCATGTATTGATATAGTTGTGGAATTTGTTAATTTTATGCATGTATTGATATATATTAGAATAATTTTGAATTTTAGGTTGAATTTCGGTTAAATTTAGGTTAAATTTGGATTTGGATTTGGATTATTTATATATATATATTGGAATTTGGATTTGGAATTTTTTGATGAATTATATTGGATTATATTGGATTTTTGATGGAATATATTGGATTTTTTGTTAAATTGGTTAAATTTGGATTTAGAATTTTTGGTTAAATTTGATTAAATTTTTGGTTAATTGGATTTGGAATTATTGTTGAATTTGGATTATTGGAATTATTGATATATATATATATATTGGAATATATATAGTTAAATTATTGGATTATATATGTATTGGATGAATTATATTGGATTATATATATATTGTAATTATTGTGGATTATATATATATATTGTAATTATTGTGGATTTTATGGAATTATTGTTGATTTTTGTGGAATATTTATATATTGGAATATATATATATATATTGGATTATTTTTGGATGAATTAGGAATTATTTTGAATTTTTATAATTTTATAGCAACGATGAATTGGTTTAATTGCGGACCTTCCCGAGGGGCCGGGTCGAGTTCGAGGGGGAGGTCTAGAGGGAGAGGGAAATCGAGACGTGGGGATGAGGGCTCGGGACCTAGGGATGAGGGCACCGGAAGTCGGTCCGCATCAGGATCCACCAGCGTCCCCAACACTTACAGTCTTCCGCAGACCTCTCGACATCGTACACTGATGGGCGCGGGACAACCTCAGCAGCAGCAGCTCGAGCCTGCTCGATCCTCAGGCGCTAGGAGGGTTCATCAGGTCAGTCGCACGCCGGAAACGGATAGTGCGACTCAATCCTCGGTCCGAATGCCGGACATTCATCGCGAGGACCCTTCCCCCGTCATCCACCAGACAGCTCCTCATTCTTCCGAGGAGGCTGGTGGATCCACTCAGTCCTCGGCGAGGATGCGACTATGCCCGCCGCCTACATTATTCTTACCGTTGGAAATCCCGACGATACCTCACGTCGATTCCGACGGGATGCCTATTCCGGGATAGCTAGGGTTCATTACCCCGGAGCAGGCATATGCGTATATACCCTTCCCGGCACCTCTCTTGAGTGCGAGGATTCCGGGACAACGCACCGACGAATCAGGTAAATATTAATTAGTGATATCTTTTTACTCCCTAATATTTAAATTCAATTAGGTGTTGATGTTTAAAAAATCGTCTACATATATATGTGATAGGCGAGATCGTGCCCGGTGCCAAACAGAAGAGAACCAGAGGCCCCGTCGTCGGCAAGTTACTGGACGACGCCATTCAGGCTAGCGGTGGTGGCCAACTTATGATTCCGACCGGGGATAGAGGGCAGGTGATCGAGGGAAAGGTCACTCGAAAGTACGCGGGGATGGCGGGCAGCCTCATACGAGATAGAGTCCCAATGTTGTGACAAGATTGGAATTCAGTGCCGCAAGCCGTCAAACATCAGCTGAATAATGCGTTGTCGATGAGTTGAATTGTATATTCATTATGAAAATTTTCAATAATAAATTTTTAATATTATTGATATATATATATATATATAAATATATGCATTGCAGAGGTGGTTCTGCGTGGATGAAGACATTAGACCCACGTGGGCGGATGAAGTGCATGGGAGCAGGTTTGCAGACGGGCATTTGTTTCAATTTTTTCGTTTCTTTTGATTATGTTCATACAATGTTGTTAGTTACTAACGCTTGATTTTATGGGTATATATAGGTATAAGGAGTGGAAGGCCGAGCTGAAGAAGCATTGGAAAAAGTACGGGGACGATCGTGAGGGTACCCCTAGCGAGTTTCGTTATAGGGAGTACGAGTGGCGATAGCTTGTGGTTCACTTCAACAACCCGAAATTGAAGGTACGCAACCTTCAATCGATTTAATTTTTGTTTTATCGTGCTTCCCTTAAATTATTTGGCTAATGAGTGTTTTTTTTATGTTGAATTAATCGCGCAGGCTCTTTCTGAAGTCAACACAAGGAACCGGGCCAAAAACACCAAAAATCATCATGCCGGTACCAGATCATACTCGGGTTGGATCGAAGAGGCGGCCAACCACCCAGAAGAGGATCCCCTTGTCTATACGATGCAGCACGCGTATCCGCAGTCCCCCGAATATGCTGTAAGTGTCCTTATAACAAAATAAACTTATTTCTTATTTATTTAGATTATTTTTTTTAATTAATATTTTATTGTTCTTTGTCAATTAGGCGAGAATTCAGGAGGCGATTCCGGAGGTGTTGACTCAAGTGGCGAGAGAGCTCTATCCCAACACCCCCGATGCGGAACTCCCGATTGATCAGATTGATCGATCTAATCTGATCGTCAGGGCCAGGATTATGTCAACTGCAATCCCTCCAGGGAAGAACACATTCTACTGCAGGGGTTCCGGAAAATGGGGTCAAGGGCTGCTGAAGCATACCCCTGAATTCTCTCGCGGATCGGGATCATCATCATCTTCGAGGACTAATGAGCTACACGACCAGCTTCATAGGCAATCAATTGAGATGGAGGAGATGGAGCAAGCGCAAGCTGCAGAGCAGAATCGGTTGGCCAAACAGCAGCAGCAAATGGGGACATGGATGCAGCATTGTTATGCACAGTTGCAAGCATCTGAAATCCAGATAGCTCCCCCGCCCATTTTCGGTGCGCCACAGCCACAGCCACAGCCACAGCCACAGCCTCAGCCTCAGCCTCAGCCGCAGCCTCAGCCAGACCAGGACCAACCAACTTTCTCCAATCCGTTTGACCACATAGACTTAGGACCAGGACCCTCCTACATTTGAACAATTGTCGGTTTAATTTTTATTTTCATTATTTACTACGCATATATATACAGATTTGAACGATTTCAGTTTTTATTAATTAATTTATTTACTACGTACTATAGTTTCAATGGTTGTTGATTTTCAATTTGAACAATATATAGATAGCATGATTTTTTGTGAATGCAGGTTTTGGGATAAAACCCAAAACCTGCAAAAAAATAAATAAATATTTTTAACTATAACCGACGATATGTGTCAACATCATCGGTTATAGTTTTCTCCACAGTCAACCATTTTGACCATGGAGAAAACTATATCCGACGATGACATCGTCGGTTATAGTTTAAACTATGACCGACGATAAACCATCGTCGGATATAGTGTCTCTATTTTCCAACGATAACCCTAAATCATCGTCGGATATAGTATTACCGACGGTGTATTACCGACGATACTATATCCGACGATGTGTCGTCGGATATAGGCTATGACCGACGATGAACGGAAACAGACCGACGACACCAAGTCGTCGGTCATAGTAATTCTTCCGGTAGTGATCGATTCACTGGCCTCTCGGCTGATCCCCGAGATGCTCCGGGAGGGATAGGATAAACTCCTGACCCGTGGATTTCACAGTACTCAGGAGGGTTAGGACAAACACTTGACCTGGGCTTTATTGTAACTTTGAGGAAAACATACTCAAGTTACTGCTTCCACACATACACAGTACCAGGAGGGTTAGGACAAACACCTGACCTGGGCTTGTTTATTTTTTCAGACTCTCATTATTTTTATGTACATTATTTATGAAAGACATATTATTTGCAGTTTCAGTTAAAAGTGAAATATTATTTTCGTCCACTCACTCTAACAATTTTTATTATTTTATGTCTTTCCTGGGCTTTTCAATTTTCTCCCCTCAGTTTGTAGTTGTTACCCTATGATTGCACGTCGGAGACGGAAGCGTAGAGTTTGTGTTACTGTACTCATCTAGTAGGTTCTTAGCTTAACCTGCTAGTCTCGTGTAATGTGTATATTAGAAGTCGCTCTAAATACTGTATAGAGTTTGACTTTGTTATATTTTATTTTCCACACAGTTCTCGGATTTCTTATCACCTTCTGTAAACAGTGTATACTTATAGTAAGCTTATAATTTGGTTGATTTGAGAAATTTGGATGGGATTTGGTGCCCACGGTTTGTTTTTGTGGACATTTTAGAAGTGTATTTTATCTGCAGGTTTTTGGGTTTCTTGATTCTAGAAGAAACTCTGGCAAATTTTTTGTTGATTCAGGTGTGGTTAGGGCTTAATTCCGATTTAGGCAACTAAATCTGGATCGGGTTTTTTCAATATTAGTAACTTTATTAGATTGACATTGACAAAAAACAATTTAAGTAAAGCACGTGCGCGTCCGTTTTTAACATTCAAAACGGACAAAGTGACCAATTTAAATGCCAAAGTACAATATAAGTGACTAATTCATCTTAACTGTCAAACATAAGTAACATCTCCAGCAAATTTTCCCAATGTAAAATTCAATCCACACATTGATATGCGGTGTATCCCACTCAAAGCGCATCCCTATTGGGATATTTCCCAAATTCATTTGTGTATGTACAAAATTCACATGTCGTCGGCAAGGCTCCTAACACGAGTAGCTCATCAGGCATGACTCGAGTAAGACCATCAATGAGCAAGCTTTAAAAACAAAAAGTCTCATCAATCCACTAGCTCAGGCCAAGATCAAGCCCAAACCAAAGTTTGAATACGGTGTTAATGTGTTCAAATTCAAATTTCTCTATAATGAGTATGAAATTATCATTTTCAATTCTTATCTCTAAGAACATCCCCAACAATAAAGTCAAATTCACTAATTATATTTGTGAAAAAATAAAAAGGTAGGAATTAAAGAGGGAGAATTTAACTTCTCTCTCTCAAAGTTAAATTCTCTCCCAAATATATCTAAAAAATTTGACAAAAAACTATATTTAACTTATTTTAAGATATATGGTGAAACATTGTGTTGAAAAATTAGTCAAATTTAACTTTTAATTTGAAGTAACAAGACTATTGGGATGTTCTAAGACTCTAAGAGCAGCTACAGCGGTGGTGGGTTTCGAGGACGTCTGGCGTGGGCCCTGCCGGTTAGAGGACGTCCAGCGTGCTTGGGAGGTGCAACGGGGGAAAAAGTCGAGTGCGACCGATCGTTGACCAGAGGGACGTTCTCGACAGCGTCCTCCGTTGAGGAAGGAGGGAACGTCCGCCTGGTGGGCCCCACTCACGTGGGTGACACCAGGCTGACGTAATTTTTTTCTTTCTATTATCAATTCGTCATCGATTTCCGGTGAAAAAGTAAAAAAAAAAATATGTGCGAATAGGAACAGATCAACGACTAAATTGATTTGGGCCGTCCATTTAACGGATCTAAGCCATCCGACGGCTCAAATTTAATTACAACGGCCACTTCAGCCATAAATTCAATAATTTTAAAATAAAACCCCAAAAAATTGCAAAAAAATCCCAAAAAATTGTAAATGACCATACATTTTTTCTATAAATACTACCTTCATTTCATTCATTTCTCACACCAATTTGTGCACAACAAACTTACTCTCTCCATCTCTCCATCTCCCCTCTAAATCCTTTGTTTTTTGTGGGAAAAAATGGCAACAAATTGGCTTATTTTGGAAGATGTACAATTGAGCATCTCTTATTGTCGTTTTAGTGTTGATTCCATCACCGAAAATCGACAACTAATTGATAACGAATTGATTGACAATTTCTGCATTTCGCCAACGTTGTTGTGGCCTCCGACTGAAAAAAGTACCGAAACCCATAGGATTCATCTTGATGAAACCAAAATGTGAAGAAGTGTTTATAATGGCATAGATACGAGTAGAACTACAAGTGATGTGTAGTTGGTGTGAGTCTTCCACTCCTATAGCTCTTTCTTTTATAACCATTTTGAATTAGCAGAATTTTTTAGATAACAACACGTGTTTATCGTCGATTGGTTAAAATTCTTACCGAAAATCTTACAAAATATCTTCATCAATAATTTTACCGACACCAACACGCAGACATTACACATGTCACATTCTCATTGGTTTGTAATCTTATCGGAAATCTTACCAAATATCTTCAAGCAATTATTTTGCCGACACCGACACGTAAACATGACACATGTCTCAAAATTATTTGTCGAAAATCTTATCGAAAATCCGCTACCAATTATCTAATCTAGAATGACACGTGTCGGCTAATTATTAAGTGAAAATATTAATCAGATTTAAAAAATAATAATTACATAATAATGAATAGTAATAAGGTCCTATTTTTGACACCGCTACATGAAAAACAGGTATAAGACTTCCTATTGAAGATGAATTCCTCAAATGGGTGAAGAATTCCTCAAAATAAGATTTTCTCCCCATAAAATGGGTGCGGATGCTCTAAATAGCATTAGACGGGTGCAATCCAAACTTCTCTTTAGCATCTGTTCAATCTTACAAACCATCTGTAGAGAAAAAAAACGATCTCTACTTCAATATTTTTTTCTTTGCCTTCAAATTCGATAACCTGGTCTGCTTTGCAACTCGTATGGTCTCTGGAAAATTAGGCATCATCCGAATTTACATTCTAGGAGTAACTAAAGCCATAGGCAATTGCATTTACTGAGGTTATATAAAGATGTGATGAGAAATTGTACTATTACACTTGCAGAACAACCATATTGATTACCTCTCATCAAAAAAGAACCCACCCTTGAGTCGAAAGCTTGAGTTTACTTGGATACCTGGGAGCTGAATCTACCTAATTAACCCTCGGCATGTGATTTGAGTTTCCTGTATTATTCCCTGCTTTGTATTGCGGCAGTGAATATTTGACTCCTGTTGCAGCAACTGCTGGTGGAGGTGGATACACACCACCTGCTTGGGGTTGTTGAGGAAAGACTCCATTACCCATATATTGGTAATGAAGTGATTGAGGCGGAACATAGAATGGGTGATAGTAGTGATTGAAAGGTATGTAGTTAGCAGGATAATGAGATATGTGCATCCCAGCTGGCGGCCGAAAGACAGGAGCTGGCTGCTGATTTACACCCATCGAGCTTTGCACTAGACCAGGAGGAGCCTGTGTAACCATCGGTGTAGGACCACCCTGCAAATAGAGTAATGTTAACATAAGTCACCTTAAATGATTAAACTAAGAGATGAAACTAGTCAGCTTATGTGTTTTCATTTTACGAAACCATTCTCCACAACTGAAATTTAAAAATTAGAAGTTCTCCGTCAGTGAAAAATTCCAAACCTCTTGTGGAGGCTGAGAACTTGGAGGCAATACTCCAACACTACCGTTGTACTTCGCGGAAACCCCAGGAGATGGAAATGGAGAGAGATGGCCATCACTATCAGTACCTGAGCGGTAAAATTGGGCATAGTAACTTGCTGGGTCGAAAGGATGTTGTACCTGAGGATACACAATTATGACACGCGTCAATTGGTTGCAAAATCACAAAAAACAAATTGAAAACAGACTTCTCAAATCCAAGTTTCATAAGTAATCAGTAGACATGTTTTTATATACCAATCAGCAGGTAAAACTTTTAAAGTGATAGCACCACAACTGATTAAGATCAATAGTTGGTCATTATATAAGGAGTAACCTCCAAACATTCTGCAAGGCAATAAGATAACTTGAAAGTTAAGTTTGTGAGCTTACTACAAAGTTTGGAACCTGAGATAAGTCACGTGCTTGAGACTCTGAGTTTTCAAATGCCGCAAGTTGACTCCCTAAAATTGGAGGTACAATCCCAAAACTGTAATTTGGAAAAGAATTAGCCACCGTGAACTGATAGCCTCCTGATGGCAATGCAGTGTCATGTTTTGATTCATTATGTCCTTCGGTTACACTGGATGAAACATCACCCTCAGCAGGTGATAGATTTTCAAGTATAATAGGTGATTGTGGATGATCAGGAAAATTGCCTTCATCAGCAGTTGTCAGCACACTTTGATTGCTGGATCCAAACATGTTAAAAGAAAAAAAACAAATTACATCAACACATGTTGAGAATTAATCAAAGGGAGAATATACTGCCCTGTGAAAGACGGAAATGCAGGGATTTGAACTGTTTGTTGTCTAGTATAAATAAGTCCCTTGCTATACCACTAAACAAAAAGCCAGGTGAATAAAATAAAATCATAACAAACCTTGAGGGCTGTTCCTCCACAGCTTCTTCATCAACATGAGAAGTATCTGATCGAGGTGTTGAGCTCTTCTCACTCTCAGGAGTGCTGACATGAGTATTTGTAACACCAAAAATAGCCCCGAAACTTCCAAAACTCAACTTATTTCGTTCAGACTCAGGAACATGTATATGATTTGGAAGAATAACTAATTTGCGCTTGGGATGCTGTGGAAGGTGTAATTCCTCAAGCTTCTTCTGCAGTTTTGAAGTTGCTTCTTCCGTGTCAAGAACACTTGAAATAGGGTGAGACTGAGAAGAGCCCACTGCTGAATCAGCAGCCACCTCAGATGCAGCTGCATTAGCTGCTGCCTGACCTTGAACAGCAGCAGAAACTACGGGATTTGGCTTCCACTCCTTGTTGGTACCAACTGCCGAAGATAAAAATTACAAATTACATAAACTTTGATGCAAACTATATTAAACATACAAGCACTAATAGATAAAATCATTGGTTTTTTTTTAAGACAGCTTGTGACAGCTTAGGAATGATAAAATCACTATAGCTTCCACATTATTGGATATATTTTCCTATTTTCCTATAATCACTATAGCTTCCACTATAGATCCCCTATAATCTCAAAAAGACGATATGATCTCTGAAAAACTTCAAGCACACACTGCAAAATATAAATAAAAATCTGCACGCGGAGAAACAACTAATATTATACCTTTTTGGGTGCCAATCAGCTGTTTTGGGCGGTTACTGGAATTAGATGTTGGCCGACTACCAGAACCACCATGAGTTGATGAAGATGAAGGATGTGAAATTTCAGAAGGCTGAGTTTTCCCAAATCCCTGTGCTTTGATTGTTGCTTTTCCTGGTCCCAAAGAGCTGTTACTTTCGGAAGCTGATATATTGGCACCCAAAAATGTTAATACCAGCTAAGCATCATATTGGTACTCAGGAGGGGAGAAAGAAAATAGTGTTTAGAACTAAACTAAGTTGCGGACAAATAAAATGGTTCTAGTTGCAATTGGCTCACCAGAAGGATGATGGCTCCCTACTTCACATTTGATTGTGCCCACAGAACCTGGGAGCCGAGCTTCATTTGATGGCACAAGTACAGGATCTGAAGTAGAGAAGCAAGGGGCCAATGTAGACACTGGGTTTGGCAGCACTGAACTACTGGTCGGAATTTTGTTTGCATCCGCTGGGGGGACCGAGCTATTCAAATTGTCCTCAGCCTTTGACAAACTAATTCGAGCAGTAGTTTCAGTAGATGACTGGGAGGCAGGCGCTATGTTAGTAATTCCAGTCACCACATTGGTAGGACCAACCGTAATTACAGGGTCAGAGCTGTGAAGGTTTCAAAAATTGTGTTATATTTTCATTTTATACATATGCTAAAATTATTTTAAAAAAACGCATTTCATTATCATAGCAAAAGCTACCTTGTAGCTACACTTCGCTCATAATTTTTTGTCTCACGAGAGGTTGGCGAAGATGGAGCAACACCTTTCTCTGCAACTTTTGTCGGCCCATTCTCAGTTACAGGACCTGCTTTCCTGCCACCAGCAGCATCTGACAAGTATACAGATGAAAATTAGCTTGTTTAACCGGGACAGCGAGACTAAAAACACAATAGTTTTGCAACTTTTATAACAATGTCTACAGCATGACATAGACATCCTATTAACTACAATTCTAATGAAGAAAACAAAAGGCAGCCTTCTACTAAGTATTGGTTTCACACACAGCCAGTAGCAGCTGGAAAATGGTAGATATAGTTATCAAACATAATAAATTTTCATATTAAAGAGAAAGTACAGAGTACTGGTCCTTAATCAAGTTCTCATTGAACTTCACTTACCATGCGGTACATGACGAGACGAGAAATTCCCCCGACCACCCCTACCCCCCTTTCCCTGCATTCCAGGTCTCCAACGCGGCTCTGCAGGCTCTCTGTTGTGCAGGTTCTGCAAGATATATGACAATTGATGCTTAATGTTGAAAAAATATTAATATGTGAACTAGAAGTAAAAAGAAAGACTTAGAGTTTATTAATGACGGAACAAGTTTGAAAAACCATACAGACCAATTGCCATAATAGTATCTCTTACCTCTTTTCTCTTGTCACGCTTCCTTTTAACCTCATGAAATGGATCTGCAGATCAACATATAAAAGCCTAATGAGGCTGAGAAAAGGTAAGCAATAAAAGGAGCAAGAACATATAAAAGTCTTATGCTTTGGATTGTGCTGAATCGTAGATTCAGCTTGATACCAAACATTACATGCTCCATTATCAAAATCCTACAACAGGCATTGAGCTGAATGCAAAACTAGTTTATAAACGCTCTCGCTCAACTATAGTCCACAAAACACGAAGCTGAATACAACGTTTTTCATAACCTATGTTCATGACACAAACTCAACCGAAGAAACACATGTCTCAACATTAGAGAAAACAACAAAGCATTGTAGCACAGAATCAACTCCTAATCGTAAGTTTGAGTTCAAAGCTATAAAATTGGCCTAGTCATCACTCCAGAATGCCCGAAGACCAAACATCCAAAGTTCAACATAACACAGAAACAGTGAAACCCCATCATAAGTTCATAACCCAACTCAATTCCAACTCCACATAATCGAAACCCGAAACAGAAAACCCAAAACCAGCACAACCCAGTAGGCAGTAGCAAAGACAACAGCTTTAACACCCTTCACATTGAATATCACAAATACAAAATCGAAGCAATAGAATAAAACAGAAGAAGCTCAAAAACGAAAATGGAGGGTACCCTGAGAGAGAAGCTTCTGGGCAGTCTCGTTAGGATCCATGTTACATTCCTTAAGCATTGTATAGATTTCATCGTCACTATGATTCCCCGTAATCTCTTTGATGTCCTGGATCGTGTTCTTCACACTGTTTGGGATTGAAACCCTAAACCCACTTCCACTCATGTTTCACAGAAACAGAAAAAGACCCAGACTTTAATACTTGTTTGGTGAGAATGTGAAATAGGGGACAGAGAAAAAGAGAGACTTTGGTTATGGATGTCTGAGATATGAACACACTATATGAGCATAAGAAAAAACTAAGAAGAAGAAAAACAAAATGGGAAAAAAGAAGTGGAGGAGGAAGAAGAGCTCTCTAATGGGTTTTATAAAATTGATCTACACGAAGTAGACATAGAGAAAGAGGAAGGAGAACGAAGAAGAGAGGAGGAGACGAGAGAGAGAGAGAGAGAGAGAGAAGAGGAGGGAGCTAAATGAAAGTTTTTGGTGCGCAGGTTTTTTTTAATTATTATCAGGAAAAATGACTCAAATCAAAATCAATAATTTGATTTTATAATATATTTAAAATGTCACTAAATTTTAATTTTGTCTACTAATTTGATCATTTTATCTATTTTATAAATTCTAATTTTTTAAATATTTTACTTATATAAATAGGATTGTGAAAGAAATGCATATAGCATAAGTGAGAGAAATATAAAAACTACCATGAAATAAATAAAAAATGACATCCAAGATGCACAAATTGATCAATTTGATAAATAAAGTTAAAGTTCAATATTTTTTTAATTGTCGATTATGACAAACTTGAGTAATCTTTATAGCTATTTTTATTTATTATTATTATGGTTTAATTTTTGGCAAGTGAAATTTTATTTTGGATTTTGGATTTATTTGATTCAATTTGGGGTGAATTTGCCGTATGAGATAAAATGTACAGTTTATGCTTCTCTGTATTTTGTGTCAAAGTTCAACCTTTTCTGAAGTTTCTGTGTTTTGTTATATACACAACCAGAGCAGCAAAGTGAGCATTATAATAATGAAATGAATCGGATCTAGAACATCACTACTTGAGAAATAGGTTATTATGTCATCCACCAGTCGTAGCAAAATCATTTAATTTTCTTTAATAGAAAAAAAAAGTACAATGTAGAGTCCATTGTTTTGTCGAGTACACTCTTCATAATGTATTTGTAATCTTTGTTTAGTTATACTTCTTTTTGAAACTGTGACAAGGGTATGAAGCTACCTGGGGGTTGTTTTATTGATCATAAAATTCTGTTAGAGAGGAGACTAAATATCTTTATTCTGTGCTACGTTACTATCATTACACATTTTCTTTTAGATAATGTTATGGATAATCACAAATGATTCTTTATTTTAAAATCTGTATAAATTAGACACACAAGTAAGGTGAACAAGGCGATGAACTACACCATTTACTTCTTTGTAGACATGTCTCACTCGTGTATTCAGAATCAAATGCAATCTAGAACGACAAACCTCTGACAAAATTTCTATCTCTAAATGATCTTCTATCTGCATATTTAACGCACAATTCTCATTTGCTTAGTTATACTTCTAGACTTCTAGTTGTACATAATAGAGTAGGAACCTCGTCGTCTTGGTGGATGAGTTTGGTTAAGATTTATTTTCTATTTTTCTATTTTTTACATGGATTGTCTTTGTTATATATTTAGTAATTCGAATAGCCCTAAATGGGTATGAAAAACGTATCCAACTATTAGGAAGAATTAAAATACATTGGAGCATTTGAATTAGTAACATAGCGTTAATTTATTTTTAGTTTGACCGTTATGACTATCAACAAGCATATTGGTATATTTGCATCTCACGAATTGATTTCTTTTTCAATACGACAAATATAGGGGTGCATGCATGTTATTTGATTGATTCAATAAAATTCTAATAGAGGTCCAACTCGACATGAATAGGGGCTAAGAAAAAATCTGGCCCAATATGAATGAATCGATTAGTATAAATAGTTACCATTTTCCGTTGGCGATTCGAATCTCATCAAACTTATCTTTGATAACTCAATAAGCTCCCAAGAGGATGATATGGGACCACCATAAAATCAATTTATAAAATAAAATAAAAAATAAAGTGTGTCAAGTAGATTATTCGACTAATTTTTGTATTTTTTTAATTAAAAGAGAAAAACTCAACAAATACGCAGTCTAACACATAATGTAAATCAAGAGATAAGTAAGTAAAATAACGTAGGATTTCACATACAAAAATAACGTAGCTAGGTAGACAACCGTAGTTAAGGATGGTTCTTGGCTGCTCATGTGTGGGTAGCCTTTGCTACCCATTTTATCTCTAATCTAATAGAAACTTGACACTTATCTATACTTTTTTATATCTATGCATTCTCATTAATCTGTTGGCCAAGGCAAATTGAAACTCTCATGACTCTCTTCTTAATATTTTGATGCTAGTTCTGAATCATGCAACATTGAATCCATTAAATCCAGCATTGCATCGCATTTGAATCTGAATGAAAGAGAGAAAATTTCACTTGTAAATTGTAATTTTCATATCTTGGGCTTCTAGCCATCCGACGCAATCCTATTTTATTATGGTTTGTTATTTTCGATCGAGTCACTCAAGTAACGGAGCAGCAACGATTCGACACGACAACAATATTGAAACTTTGAAAGTAAAAAAGATGAAAGGAGCAAAAGTGAATTATTGGAAGAAAACTAATTCAACACAGAAAGATAGCTAGAGTATAAGAAAGAAAGAAAAACAGGTTGCCGGATGAAAGAAACAAAGCAAGAAGAAACGAGAAACCGAGAGTTGGTTTCAAAGCGTAAACAAGCGTCAAGCTATTATTGGATAAAAAAAATTAAATGGGCAACAAGGGCTACCCACGCCTGGGCAATGAAGAGCCATCCAGTAAGTAAACACGCTTAATCAAAAAAGAAAATAAGGGATTATTTATTAACAAACTACACATAAGAAGGACAATGTAAAAAAATCAAATACACATAAAAAAAATTCTTTAAACAATAAAGACAACATCTTATAAATAAGGACTAGCCTTCCTACACGCGCATACGCGCGCGTGGAAGTGCGTCGCTCGCGCGTGCATGCGATTTGTCAGATATTTTATTATAAACTATGAAATTATATAATTTCATGGAATATATGATTCAACCAATACAATATCAAATACATAATATGTGTCCACATTCACAATGATTAGTCAATCATCACTTACCACATATCTCTTTCTATCATCTTCGTCATTCAATATTATGAATTTGTCTTCATAGCAGTGATAGGGTTCAAGATACCATAGTCCTGAAAATGTATACATGTTATATATTTTGATTATTTCATTTGCGTGAACATTAAAGTATTGCAAAAATCTTATGTACCTTTTAAAGCTGGATTAATCGTAGGATAGCAAAACTTCTCTATACACAACGTTTGTTGTGAAAACCTCTTCCTCACGTTCTACTGATCCCTTCTTCACAAATATTCTAGTAGTGGCCTTTGAAACTCCTCTTGATAGAGCCACATATAACTGTCCATGGCTAAACACATGATCTGGAAGGTAAATACCAACATTTGGTATTGTTTGTCCTTGTGATTTGTTGATTGTCAGTGCAAAACTCAATTCGACAGGAAATTGCTTTCTTTTCAACTTAAAAGGAAGTCTGGCACTCTCAGTGGTGTTTAGCTCAATTCTCGGTAAGAAGACTCTTGTTCCCGCAAATTGTCCAGATAAAATCTCAGCATCAATGAGGTTGTTATACAGTCCACAGCAAGTAAGTCTTGTACCATTGCACAACCCAATTTTTGGGTCAATATATAACATGTATACATTTTGATTATTTAACATGTCTTCATAGCAGTGATAGACATACAGATGATTGTTCATTTCTATTTTGTTATGGCTTCTGGTTATGGCTCCTGGCAATTTGTTCATTTCTATTTTGTTAGGGTAAATGCACACACGATGTGTGTGTGTTTTGGTTAAAAATAAATATTTTCCTAGTTTATTGATACAGAAGTTGAATTTGAAAAACAAAAGAAACGGTTTTCGTTTTTATTGATACAGAAGTTGAATTTGAAAAACAAAAAAAAACGGTTTTCGTTTTTCTATTACGTACCGGTTGTTTTTGTTTTGTAACTGTTATTATATTAGATCTCCTATTACATAGGAAACATGGAAGAGAAGAAAAGAGCTTGCACTTATTTTTAATCTAATTTGCTAATTATAATAAAAACCTTGACTTAATTTAATTACACTTAAGTGAAAATGCTAATTTAAGTATTTTAAAAATTTAACGTTAAGCACAATTTATATAATTAATAGAGATTATTATGAAACAACAGAAGGAAGTTTACATTTACCCTCCTATTTATTTCAAAAACTCACGACACATTTCATTCTCAATCTCCTCTCTCTTTCTGTCATCAGCTCATCTCTCTCTCCCACCAAAACACAGTAACAGCCTCAAGGCCGCCGACGTTGTCGCCGCCTCGCATTGCCGCCGTGAGCTCGGCTGACCTCCTACACCTTGCAACGCTGCGAGCTCGCTCTGCTCAACCTCGGCCAGGGCAGATCCACCATGGTTACAAACGTCGATGACGTTGACTCATCAGAGACAGCAAGCTCGCCGATGACCTTGATTTCTTTAACTCCTTCCAAGGCGATTTCGACGAGACTGATTTAATATTACCTCTGCAGCGCCACTACCATGTAATGCTCTAGTTTGATTTTGCTCTGATTTTTAGGGTTTATCTTTGGACCAAGTGTTTTGAATTTGATGTAATTACAAATTAGTGTTAACTAATGGTGGATGTTTATCTCCAATTGATATATATGTATGTGAATTTAAACTGATACGTGAATTATGGATAATTTTGTTATGGTATTAGAATGTGCAAACATGGAGGTCTTTTTCTCCAAATACTATCTTTGCATATATTTGAATTTGTGGAAAGTAAGTGCATGATCTATGGTTAGAGACGAAAGATGATAACTCGGACTTAGATCCTTTTTCCAAAGAATGATGGTCTGCTAGCACTGATAAACCTTTATCTACCTCGTTTTGCATTGTTTTAATTGATCTTCGAATTATAGATGATTAGATATCATGGTTCTTATGCACCTTTTGATTTCTGAAATATTAGAGAAATTTAGAAAGCAATTGGTTGTATATTGTTTTGTTTGGTTGTCTCTATTGAAAGTTTTGGAATCAACTTTTCAGTATTATTTATTGGTGTTATGAGATTTAAGAAATGGGATAGTAGAAGTAGGTTTGCATTGCAGCAACCTTGTATGATGTTGTTTACCATGTGATTATAGCTACTACTAATGAAGTACTGCTACTGAAGTAGGTTTGCATTGCAGCAACCTTGTACAATGTTGTTTACCATGTGATTATAGCTACCACTAATGAAGTACTGCTACTGAAGTCTGTTATGAAACTGTCGGTTGATGTTGAGTTTTGATTTTTGAATTGACATATGTATATATTGCAATGAAGAAATTGAAGTTTTTTTTTGAAGTTGTTGTTTAGTTTTGTCGTGGATTTCAGATTAGTGTCGTCACCCTTTAGTTTGAGGTCGTGTCCATGACAATGGCTAGATGTCATTGCAACATCAAGCTTCTCATTGAGTTGAAGAATGTGCCTTAGATGCTACTACAACATTAAGCTTCTCTTTTGATTTTTCCAAAATGTTGTTTTCATCGAACGACAATAGCAGCAAAGTGAAATTACTTTTTGTGTACAGTTGCATGCTTATTTTTCGTTACAGTATTAGATCTGCTATTTATAGTAGCATGTATCTTTTTTTGTTTTTCTTAAAGAAAAATGATTTTTCTTCTTCAAGAGTATGTTTTCTTGAAGCTGCTATTACTACTAATCGATGCGAGCATATAAATTTTGTTAAAGGTCATATTCGTAGTTTTAATACTAGTATTTTTTTTCCAGTAGCAATGTGCGTATAGGGGTTATATGGTATTCTAGGGTATTTAGGATTTTAGGATTTGGGGTTTAGTAGCAGAAATAATGTGCATTGTTTTTCAGTAGGAGTGTGCATTCTTTTTCAGTAGCAGTGTGCATTCTTTTTCAGTAGCATTGTGCATTCTTTTTCAGTAGCAATATGCGTATAGGGGTTATAGGGTGTTTTAGAGTTATAGGGTATTTATGGTTTAGGTTTTAGTGGTAGAAACAATGTGCATTGTTCTTCAATAGCAATGTGCATTCTTTTTCAAGTAGCTGTGTAAATTTTTTTTTCAGTAGCAGTGTGTACAATAGTTTTAGGTTAAAATGTATTAGGGTCCTAGGGGTTTAGCAATGTGCATTATTTTTCAGTAGCAGTGTGCCTATATGAGTTTTAGGGTATAGGGTATTATAAGGTATATAGGGTTTATGGTTTAGTAGGAGTAGCATCGTGCATTCTTTTTCAGTAGCAGTAGTGCGCATGGGGGTTATAAGGTGTTTTAGGGTTTTAGAGTATAGGGTATTTACTGTTTAGTAGTAGAAATAATGTTTTTCAGTAGCACTGTGCATTCTTTTTGGAGTAGCATTGTACAATATTTTTCAGTAGCAATGTGTGTATAAGAATTTTAGAGTAAAAGGCATTAGGGTCCTAGGGGTTTAGCCAGTCCTCCAAGTATGATCACACAATTTAATGAGGTGAGATAGTTTTGGCTTGTTGATCAATGCATATTGTAGAACTTATCTGAAATACCTCTGTTTTAGATGGCTGCTGCAGCGTCAAACAAATCTGGCAGTAACAAGGATCTGAGATATCCTGAAATAGAAGAGGAAGTACTGCAATTTATATTGGACAGTTGTGAAGTTAGTATATCAAAGCATAGCAAATTCTTACAGGTGAGGCATAACTTGTCCAACAATTTCTACGTCTAATAATCTAATGCTATACCTCCATTTACGATGGAGGTAGAATAAATGTTAAACTCACTGTTGGAATATGATGACAGGCAAGTGGTTCAATGGATTTGGATGTGACATCTCCAAAGCAGCTAAACCGAAGGTTGTTTCTGAAACAACTAGCTGTGGACTTGAGTACTAGCGAGCAGAGAATCCTATTTCGTGCTCAATATGTAAGAGCAATACACATATCTTTAGTTAGCATTATACATTGCTTTTATATTTCTATTAATATGTTCCTGCGTACTTGGTTTCAGATACTGAGAAGACGGCTGAGGGATATTAGAAAGGGGGAGCTGAAAGCTCTCACCATCTTCAATGGGTTCAGAAAGATTTTTAAGTGAGAAGAGCCTCGAGTGTGATCGCTCCTGGGTTTGCTTTGTTGCTTAGATTACATCCAGTGAAGAACAGTGATGAGTTCATCAAAACAGTAATCATCACTGATGAGCAAAAATGATGCAATGCCATTTCTCATGCACATACCAGAACATGAAAATGAGAGAAGCTAAACCACATCCTTGTATATCTTGTACTTTCAATGAGTTTTGTGTAGTAGATTCTAGAGTACATTCAGTCATGTAATTCCAGGCTAAATTTGAACTGAATACCACATTGTTATGAGTTTGACCAGAAATTTTTTTGGTAGGAAATATTTCTCTGTTATTATTGTTACATTCAGGAATTCTTCATCAACCAATTTCACTTCCCTTCCATGTTTCTGGTTTTCCGAAACGTTCCTTTGTTTTTTCTCTAAATCTGGTAAACAACAACGACACATCAAAGTGATGAAACGACTTACTAAACCGATCATACATCACCACATGAAATCTTATTTTGGTCCTGTTATAGTTCCCAGAGGATCAAATCTATACAAGTTTGACTGTACAAAAAAAACTGACACATAAAAACTCTTGAACTCTGTCTTTCACCAAACCACAGTACAACCTCCTCAAGTAACAAAGCGCCAAGTACGCACCAAACAGCACAAACCCCCTTCCTCTCAAAACTGTCAAACTCCTTCCTTCCTATCAACTCATATGGAGGGCTTAGCTTCTTCCTTCAGTTCCGTCCCTTCTCGCTCTCTCAGTCCCAAACCTTCCATCTCCATCTCCAGCACCAGACCAATCTCACTCTCTTTCTCCATTGTCCGAGCTCAACAGGTTTGTCACTTCTCTATTTCTCTATCAAATTTACTTGAGAAACACAAAAGAAGGGATTACATGGAAGAAGACTAATGTGTTGTTATTGTTATTATTATTATTATTAGATGGATAGTGAATCATCGGTTGTGGCTCCAAAAGAGGAGCTGAAGATCAAGCAGTGGGAGGTGGGTATGTTCCACAATGCAGTAGCTGCGGCGCAGGGTATCAAAATCCGGAGGAGGCCGCCGACTGGGCCTCCCAAGCACTACGTTGGGCCCTTCGAGTTTCGACTCGAGAATGAGGGCAACACACCAAGGAATATCTTGGAGGAGATCATATGGCATAAGGATTCTGAAATCGCAAGGGTAAAGTTCTTAACTCTGAGCCTAATGTAGGTGTAAAAATTGTTTCTTTTGTTGTTTTTAGAGGACCCAGTTGGAGAAAGATGAGTAATGTGATTCCTTGTGGTTGAGATTTGTGGTCATGGTTGGGTAAAGTTTTCAGCTTTGAGCTTGTAGTTGTTGCAACGATTTCGGGTTTTGAATTTTGGAGGACCCAATTGGGGAGAGTGCTGTGTGATTTGATCAAATGTGGTTGATACATGATTGTTTTGTTTGAGTTTTGTGTTGGTGGTGTTGGTGATTTTGACTGGCAGTGGAAAGAGAAAAAGCCTCTGGGTTCGCTGTTGAAAGAGCTTCAGAAGGCTCCTCCTGTTAGGGATTTTGTTGGAGCTCTTAGGGCGGCCAATGCAAGAACTGGAGTGCCTGGTTTGATAGCTGAAGTGAAGAAGGCTTCTCCAAGCAGAGGAGTTTTGAGAGAGGATTTCGATCCGGTAAGGACTTATTACTGAGCTCGGTGACTTGAAAGAAAAGAGACAGTAATATGAGTAATATGCTAGGATTGATATGTCCTGTTTGTTACAGTAGTTCTTGCTGTTCTAAAAGTTTTACATCATAGGTTGAAATTGCCAAAGCTTATGAAAGTGGGGGAGCTGCTTGTCTCAGTGTTTTGGCAGATGAAAAATATTTTCAGGTGAACAAGTTAGTTTGATATTATCTTGATTTCAACGATGTTACAATTTGTGAGCTTAACCTGACATGCTTTTGGCTTAATCAATATAGGGAAGTTATGAAAATATGGTAGCAATAAGAAATGCTGGAGTTCAGGTTTGTTCCATAGAAACTATGTTTCTTCAAAATTCCTAGCATGTACGATTTGTATAAATTAGTGTTTTAACTGAATACTATTATGCAGTGTCCTCTTTTGTGCAAAGAATTTATCATAGATGCTTGGCAAATTTATTTTGCTCGATCCAAAGGTGCAGATGCTATTCTATTGATTGCTGCTGTTTTGCCCGACCTCGACATCTTTTACATGATTAAGATCTGCAAGAAGCTTAACATGGCAACCCTTGTCGAGGTTCGAGTTTTACTTCGTTGTTCTTCCTTATTGTTTTTTCATACTCAGCTTTGTAGTGAAAACATGTAGTCAGGTTCCAACTTTGTAGGAAGATATATGTTTATCCGAGTTGCATATGGGTCACTACTCACTATTTTCAAATTTCTGGGATTATTAGCTGCTTCAAATACAGAATTGATGCATCTGTCGTTACATGTTTGATCATATCCCAGTATGTTGTTGTTGGTTATATGTTGTGTGTTGGTTTGCAATTTTCAGTGTAGTGTTGAATTCATTAACTTGTAACGAGTGCCATCTTGCGCTGCAATTGCAGTACTTACATATGTACTGGTATCAGGATGAGTTTTAGCTGTTTTGAACTGTTCTTGAGTATCAAATGACACATAGAATTTCTTTTACTTCTTCCAAATATGTGCTGGATAGGATTACTTTTGCTCTTTCAAACTTTTCATTTTATTTAATTTGGACTTGCTTGTGTTACATTGGTGCAGGTGCACGATGAGAGGGAAATGGACCGTGTTCTTGGAATCGAGGGGGTCGAGTTTATAGGCATCAATAACCGCAATCTAGGTAATATATTCAGTTCCTATGTGTGTAGTTTCCTTTTAAATTTACCATATCAATGTTTTGTGGTAACATCAAGTATCACAAAATTTAGTGTGGATAGCCAATATCACCGGTACAAGTCTACTAAAAAGATTTAGTGAAGGAATGGTTCACTTTAAAAATTGTTATTTAGTCTACTCTGGATAGGATCTGATATATAACATGTTTCAAAGGAGATATCTAAAACATTTTTTGACAGTATGATAAGCCAAGTTTTGTTTGCCTGCAGAAACATTTGAGGTTGATACTAGTAACACAAAAAGGCTTCTTGAAGGAAAGCGTGGCGAACTGATCCATGAAAGAGACATTATTGTGGTTGGAGAATCCGGGCTCTTTACTCCTGATGACATTGCCTATGTGCAAGAAGCTGGAGTTAGAGCAGTTTTGGTCGGAGAATCGATCGTCAAACAGAGTGACCCTAAGAAAGGAATAGCTCAGCTTTTTGGTAAAGACATTTCCTTGTGAGATACCAGTGAGTCGGGTTAGGGAGAAACACAGCTTTAATTACATTCAAAGGCTAAAAACTGAAAAACAGAAATTTTACCTGAGAACAGGTTGATACTTGAATTGCAAAAATATCTTGTAACTTTGTGTTGTACTGTCCAGTCCTCAATGAAATGATGGTAGAATAATGTCTTTGTTGTGAATTGCAATGGTGAATTACCGACTTGTAGTCTTGCATTGCTCAAGATCGTAGTCACTTGAGAATTGATTATGGTTCATATAAACAAATGGCCTGATGGCCAGAGCTTATGTCCAACAGAATCACTTACTTAGCCATAGCAGTACATACATGCACCAAATGTATGAGCTTTTTGTTCAGATAAAGAGTTCTTCAATGTTTTTGCCAAGGATACGTATGATTCAGATCACATGTTTGTGAAATGTCCCAACCTAGACTACAAGTTTAACTCAAGATGCAAGAGAAAAAGTGTATTTGTAGGGATCACTGTGAGATCATCACCGAAATTCAGATCTTTAGTTGACAATTTTGCATATTGGCTCCATTTCTCAACTTGAACCATCTTCAAGACTTTGGTTGATATTGGGTATAATTCATCTACTTATAAGTTATCTTTTGTTTTTACTTTTTTGATGTGAAATTTAAGCGTTTGTGAAAATAGACTTTGAATTTTTATGATTAACTATACTGAGAGTCCCACGTGACAGTTGTTATGTGTAATTTTGCTAATGAATATATGAGTAGACATTTTCCTAAGAAAAACAACTTATATTATTGTTTAAACAATTAAACCTGACAATTCATTTTTTAAAAACATAATACGTCACATTAAACCGAAAAATGGGTTATAAGATATATAGATTCTCCCAAAGGCCTGACCATGGGAGTACCGACACTCCTAAAGAACCTACGCGATCTAACAAGACCTAAATCGAATTGCAATCACTCAGATTAAACACAAAGCAAACAAACCATGTGACCATTAACAGATTCATTATCGAGGTGGGTAGACCAACTAGGCCTCGAAAAATACTCTGAGCTCAAGTACTAACTTACTCAGAGCTCTCCCTACAACCACTTGCTTCCTCCGGAGGTTTAATTCCGACCTCCATGCCTGGCAGCTCAGGTACCTCAGGATCCTTACTATCCTCCTCAACATGCACAGGATCCACATGCTCAACATTGTGGTCCTCTCCCTCATCCTCAGAGCCTCCTGGATCTGATGCCTTCAAGCTTCTTCTCACCGACTTCCATTTCCTAGGTTGCCTAGGAATATTTTTTTTCTTCGTTTCATTTCCTACTCTCCATGGAAGCATCTCCTCAGTCCTGATCCTATTCTTGAATCCCACAGGTCGGCCTCTTCGCTTGCGTTTAGACAACGACACCGTGACGATGCCATTCTCCTCCAGCAACGCCAACTTCGGTGTGAACCTGGGAAGAAATTGATCTGCTCCCTTACAGTTTTTAGGGCATTTTTTGTACACCACCATTTCTGAGGCCACCGCTCTCTTGTTGACATTTTCAGATAGACCCCTAGATAAGGGCAAGATCGGAGTCCCCGACACCACTTTCATGCCGAGCTCCGCCAGTAGTTCCTTCAAATGGCACCCCTCTGGTGATAACCCTTTCGGCCTCAGCCACTGCTCATCACAGTGGAAACCTCGCGGCACCGATTCTACCACCTTCAACGTAGGGTTTTTGGTGACAGCAAGATCCGCCCCTCGACCCTCAAGGATCCCAGATATATCAATTGGTTTTGACTGATTAGGAACTCCTCCACAAGGAGTGGGATGCTCCAGTAACCTACACTCTCAACAAAACCCTTTAATTCTTTTGTACCTGAACCAAACCGGGATCATCACCCCAATATTGAAGTCGAATTCTCTGACAGGAAAGGATTGTTGCACAGGAGCCGCAACTGAATGATTGATAAGGATACACCTACGTCCTCGGCTTAGACTCGGCTTGTGAACTTCGATGAAGGATCCCAAGGAAACTCTAAAATCTTCCCCGCCATCTCTGTTAACAAGGTCAGGGGAAGTCCAAGGGCCTCAACCCAAACCGGTATCGTCGGAAGCGGAGCAACGGCCATTGCTGACAGACCGTCATACGCCACCAGTACCAACGTAGAGCGGTTGTAAAACCAAGGGCCTCTCTTCGTGACCCATGCACGATCCGTCTTCTCCATGAAAGTAAAAACGAATCGGTCACTCTCTTCCCTGATTTCCAATATCTTTTTCAGCCCCCAAATTGAACCGATGGTCCCCATGAAACCTCTATAATCCATCGGTTTCTTGGACGAAACCAACTGTCCCACCGTAAAGCATTGGGTCGACTTCGCAGTCGCACCGGCGTAGCCAAAGAACGTATGTTCCTTCCCTAAAATCTACAGTGATTCTGACATCCGGGTTGCTACGACATCAACCATGTTTGCCGAAGAGATTAATGCAAAGAGAAACCCTAGGAACCCTAGCGGCTACTCTCTGTTACCTTTCGTTCCTTTTTATCCTTTCAATGTAACTGAGCACAATTCATATATTAGAGGATTTTGGAATTTTAGTTCACGTTCCCAGTATTTTGTTGCTACAAATTGCAACCTCATATAGTCTTAGTGCCAATCAAACTACCCTAAACCATTCCCTCTATCTCCTTTTTTACTAGAGATCGCAATAATAACCATAGGGTGTATTAATTCTTTTACAATGATAGCTATTGGTTCTTATCTCACGTGAGGAAACCTAGCGGCCTCTCTTCTCTTCCATCTCTCTCGTCCGGCGACAACCACATTTGGGTAGGTTGTTCTTGGCCTTGTCTTCATTGCATTAGTATGTTGTCAAACAGGACTTTAATGCCTAGGCAGGCTTTAGGGTTTGGTTGGTTTGCTAGTTCCGGCAGGTTCTTGGCTTGGTGTTTCAGGTGGTGGCGTGGTCTCTCTTGTGGCCAATTGTGAGCGGTGGATGGTGGTTCTTCTCGGCGACAGTTTGGGGTTGTGTTTTGGATTGGGTCTCTGTCGGCGGGGATGTGGTTTCTGGTTCTTGTATAGATGTGGCGGCGGCAGCGGTGCTTTTTTTTGCCGACAGGAAGCCAGCAAGTTGGGCCAACTTTTTTTAGACTATCATTGTTTGGGTTTTATTATTTCTAGTTTTTCATTTTTTTGGCTAAATATGTTATTGGTCCTCTTGTTTAAGACTCTAGAGTTTGGTACTGTTGGTACCAGGGATTATTTGTATTTTTTGGGATTGCGTAATTCATGAGGATAACATACATATATACCACAATTAAGTGCTCAGGGGTATGTTCATCTCCTTTTATGTGTCTTTCGTCTGTGATTGAAAGATGTAAGTGAGCTCGACTATGTTTCAAGCATTGCATTTTAAAGAGTAGTATTTGCTCTGATTAGTTTCTTTTCTGTTGATTAGAGGTAGGGTTGTTGGTCAGCTGTTTATGTACTATTCAGGCTGAGAAGATTAACGAACTCCTCTTCATTAAAAAAAAAATCATAGAGTGTATTCGACCTTAATGGGGGATAGTTACGGATAAAAACGGATACGGGTACGGATGTACCCAATATCTTAATTTTGTATGATGTTCTGTGACTATCCGAGATGTTCTATATGTGCTCATTGTAATATGGCGGGGTTCATATTTTTGTTCTCCCTATGTACTCAACGGTTTAGTTAGTAAAAGCTTGAGGGATGCTACATCGCCCTATATTTCAAAGAAAAAAAATGAGTACGGGTACGGGGAGGTTATGGTATTTTGGCATTCATATCCATACTTACCCAATAAAAATATTAAATTTAATTTTGTTATATATTTATTACATAGTAGTGTTATGTATGATAATTATTGTTGATATAAGATTTCAAAGTAAATAATCATACATTTACCTACCATATATCAACCAAACTCTAATACTCTACTACCTTAGCTATTTTGTTCTCGTTCATTCCTCAATTTTTGAATTGCTTAGTTCCTAAATGACCATCATGAAACATTCAGACAATAATGATTCTAATCATCTTGAGAATCAAGTTTCTCTTGTAGATCGATGAAAACAAGAATACTTCTTCACCTATTCAGAATGAGAACGTACGGATCGAAACGAGAACACTTCTATATAGAGAGTTATAAATTTAGTCAAATTTTGCATAAAATAAGTTATATATTTTTTAGATTTATATATATGTTAGGTTATGGTTTTACTTATAGTCATTTTTATCTTTTAACATTTTTTTACGGGTAACGAACGGGTACAGATATCCTAGTATCCAACGGATACGGATACGGGTAATACCCAATAAAATTTCACGGGTATTGGGGAAGATACGGGTATAGAATATAAACTCAGATATGAGTATGATATTTCAATATATTTACCCTACTCTACTTGTTGCCATCCTTATATTTTACTTCATATATCATGCATATAAACTAAAGAAAACAAATACACCCAAGTCGTAAAAGGAAATTGCTCAAATTAGGTTAACACGTTGAGATCATCATTTGGCCCATGAACTCAAAATTCAATAGGTGGCCCAATAATGCACTGAGGCCAACCTCTCCCTACTCCGAAAGAGGGAGCTCTGGCTCTCTTGGACATGGAGCTATTGTGGCCCTGGCACATTAGGCTCTGGCTATTGCACATAAATTTCTGGGGGTGATAATGACACGTCTATTTCCATGTGTGGTGTTGTTGCTACACAAAAATGTTGCTCATCCTCCTCATCTATTTCCAGGGCTAGGTTTGGCACATCAAGTTGCGGATGTAGGTTTTCTCCTTCTGAAACTGGCACATCTGCAACTGACACATCTATTTCTAGGTCAAGTGGTGACCTCCTTATCTGAGCCATCTTTATGGGTGATTATGCTTGGTTTTCCTGAAGAGAGAATATTGATGTTCTATTCGGTTTGCCTGAAGAGAGTAGGCTTTATAGTGAAATGTTGTTGTTGAAGACTCACTCTCTCTCTCTCTCTCCTTGTTATTTTGTGAACATCGAAAGTAACTATTTAATGTGAAATAATGATACACAACTCTTCGCTAGCATATTTTTACAGTTGAGGCCATACCACTGTGTTTTTAGAACTTTGTGGTGATGATGGTCAGCACTATGGCCATCCCAACCTTGCTTCTCCAAAGTTGTTTCTACTAAAATTTGCTTGGATCTTTCGATGGAAATGGGGGATGATTGTAGGTGGGATCGCTCCTTGAGCTTGGATGTGTAGTCTTTCGCTTGGCAGTTTCTCTACACAATGAGCAAACGATGTTAGAGGGACGGCATTGTTTGGCCGTCTTCGACACTCCAACACTCAAGTAAGTGATTGTGTTGATGAGGTTAACAAAGGGAAATGAAATTGATGAGTTTGTAGAGAAAGGAGTATGTACCTTAATTGAGTGGTAAATACTTTCTTAAATAGTAAGTTGAGTAAGGTTGTTTCCTCTTTGTTCCGATGGGAACAAAGTTTACTTGTTTTAGTCATAATTATCTCTATTAATTAAGGCAGAAGGCTTTAGGGCAGTTGAGAAGGTAGAACTTTCATATTTCCTTAAATTACCCTCCATCGATTAATCTATTCAACCCTCAGATACAATTGAAATGGGGTAAAACAGTATGAAAAGAAACTACTCACGGAGAACAGTTGACATAGAAACTGCTCTGAGATGGAGTTGCGGTCAACCTCTCCCTCTCTTCGAAAATTGCTCGATTGCATTTAACCTTATTTCTCCAAAAAATTCCGTAGAACTTCTGGGCAAGTATCTTCCAAAACGAAGAAGAAGAAGAGAGATTCATATAGAGATTCTCCCTTATCCCCGTTGGCAATTTCATGGGTTCCGCTCTCTCACCACTGCTCTTCCCAATCATCCTCCTGAAAACCATATTTCACTCTCCTCACCCTCATCGGTCTCGCCGCAGCGTGGATCTTCCTCTACGCGTCGCGGCCGTCGGATCAGCCCCTGGTGATCATGGGCCAGACGTACTCGGATATGCAGGTGCTGTTTGGGCTGGGCCTGGTGACGCTGATCGCGATCTTGGTGACGAGCGTGCTTTCGCTGCTCATTACGGCGGTCATGGTCGGGGTTGCGATCGTCTGTGCTCACGGCACGTTTAGGGATCCTGAGGATCTGTTCTTGGACGAATCGCAGCCGTTGGGTGCTGGTTTCGCTAACGTGTTCAGTGGGGCTGCTTCATCTGCTGGCGCCAGCATGATGTCACGTGTCTAGGCTGTGTGATAGTCTGGAAGGGAAAGGTGTACAGAGTATAAGATACTCCGGTGGTGGACTCAAAATCAAAACTGCTTTGGTGGATTCATTTCATTTTGCCGAGGGTTTTTTGCTTTTCTTTTTCCTATGTTGTCGGTAGAGATTCATTGATTGATAGATAATTCCGGGTGTGAGTTTCAGATAAGGCTTTTGGAAAGAGTTCTCATTACTCTCGATCGGTGAAGATGGTAGCTTGGAGACTCTCCTCCTTACTGTGTCGCTCTCTGTCTTCTAGTTCTGCTTCAAAGCTTCTCTCTCAAAGTCAAGGTGATACCTCCTTTACCTTTCTGGACGTCTTCTATTTTGCTTTCATCAGTTTAATGGCCTTTGTTTCTTTCTTTACTCTGGCTGATGATGGCATGCAACTATGTCTGGTTTTATATGCTTAGTTTAGTTTAGCTTTGTTTCCCCAATCGAAACAGGTGTGTAATTGGGCATTCTATTTTGTTTTTTTGCATGGATATGAAGCCGGATTAGTGATTGGGAACACGAGGTCGAGACGGTGAGAGAGGGAATTATCACTAATTGAGCATCTTTTCAATTATCATGCAAGGAAGACACGAGGTCGAGACGGTGAGAGGGAGGGAGACCCGAACGATTCGACCCATGGTGAAGGAGCGAACGACGGGAAAAGAATCTTTGTCTTCTTTCATCTTTGTTATTATTCAATTTATAATCGCAATCTCACAACAGGAAGAATTGGGTTCATCTCCTTGGAGATCTGAGCCATGATAATCTTGATGAAGCTAAGTTTTATCTGTATTTCCATCTGAAAATTTATATTCTGGGTTTACATCGTAGTTTCAAGCAATTTTCTTTTTCCTCCGATGGATTGTCAAATGGTTAAGGATTGAAGTGTAATAAAACTATACCAAAAAAGAGGCAGGTGAATTGAGTCTGTTCCTATTTAATTCGTTAGCCGAAATGTATTTAAGCATGGAGCTGTGCCGTGAATAATTGCCACTCCAATATAGTTTAGTATTCGAGTCTGATAGTGATGAGCAGAAATCCTCTTTTCATGAGTTTCTTCTATAAAGTAGTACACATGGTTGTACAATTTTTTTATACTTCATTAGACATTTGCAGATTCGCTAATGATCTCAATAAAATGTTAAGTGATTTCCAATGAAATTTGTGAGTTTTAAGTACAAGGGACTTGAATAGATTGTTAGTGATTGGTACTGCATTAACAGGACATAGAGAATGTTTATAAGTACAAAGCATTAGTTATAGGGGTATATGATGCTACTTCAGATTATCAGTGATTGATATTTTGTTATTTTTTAAATAGTTTCTATTCGTGTGTTTTTCGTTCTATTTTCATATGCACTAACACTGCATTTATTATCAATGATTGATCATTTTTTACATAGTGTTGACTTAATATGAAGTAGGCTAATATTATTTTACAAATTTTATCATCAATCATTGGTAATTCTTCACACATCTCAATTAGATATGTGTTCGAATAATAGAGATCTCGATTAGATCAGTATTCGAATAATAGAGATAGGCCTGAAAGTGCACGATAGTCTCTGTCATGAACAATGGACTCAAGCAATTAAGTGAAAACGATATAATAGCACACTTTTAAACAAGAAACCGATAAATCGCACGCGCGAGCGCGACGCCTTTCGCACGCGCGAGCGCGACGCCTTTCGCACGCGCATATGCGCGTGCAGGAAGGCTAGTAACAATAACAATAAAAAGAAAATTAAGTACGTGGAGACTATATATTACATGCATGTATTCGCTACGGCTCTACCTATATATATTCGCACTTCGGCCATGCATGCTCCTCTCCATTCTCTCCTCTCATATCTTGTTCGCCACTCCATATATATGCGGATGATACGATATGCACATTACGTGAAGCAAGCTATATATCCTCTTCCCCATGCATACAGATACCAATTGCGTTCATCATTGGATACACGACATACATTAATATGTGGCCGATGGTTTCACATTTAGTTACATAATTATATAATTTTCTTATAGCCTTTCCACACAAGTAATTAACAAAGGATGTATATAATGATAATGCATAAAAACATTGAGACAGCCGTTGATGAGAATGTTATACGAACAAAGCCGGAAAATAGGTGGAAGGCCGAACCACCCGGTCCAAAGTGATGAGACACATAAGTACCGACAAATACGGAAACTCCAAGAATGCCCCCCTTGACCTCAATCGACCCAAGCTATCATGGTCCAACACTTTAAGAGCATATGCAGTGGTGGCTGCGATAGCACGAGCAGAGGGGAGAGGAGGCGGGCCCGGCCACGAAACAGCACCTTGACTGAGCTGAAAAGCTCTTACACGAGTAAATACTGCACGTTGACGAGCACGAGCACGAGCAGCCTGCACCAGCCACCGCTGCATATGCTCCAAGGGCACCAGAAACAACATAAATGTATATCACTCTGCCACTATTTTTTTTTTTGAAATGACACTCTGCCACTATTGCCTTAGGTATTGATGCAAAAACAACCCCAAGTTTTCCAAATATAGCATAGAAAACAATAAATTCAGCTGAAATTCGAATGACACTGCAACTTGCGGCGCGGGTTAATCTAATAATCTTGCATTTTCAACTAATGCAGTGGAACCAGTAAACGAACCAAATATGTCATCCAAACCAGTGTTGATCCCCTGCCACCATATTCCACAGGAAAGCACAAGAAGTGTGGAAAACACATTATCTGAAAATCTGGATACCATAAGAAATACACCTACGGACTCAAGAATCGCAGCAAAATTTGATACCATAGCTAAAAAAGTATAGCTAGCTTTTCAACTTAGGGAGCCCCCATTGAAATGGATATGGAACTATAATCCACGGATAAGAATGTACATCATAAAATATGCATGCGTTGTTATCAGTGGCGGAACCAAGAATTAATTGTTATCCGGGTTAATTGTAACTCGGCAATATTGTGCAACGTACAAATTTTTGTTCCGATGATTTTTGTTACTTCACCGTGATAGTCTTCACCACGATAGTGGAATTTTAAAATAGTAAACTGAGAAGAAAAAATAAAGACAGAATTTTGCAAACACATCTCATCAAAATTTTAAGTTTTAAACTCAAAAGCCTACGGGGAGCAAAGCAAATACCAAAAACATGTTTAAAGTCAAAGATAGATTATAAGTACTAAATTTTTAGTTTGCAAAAAACTCGTGTAATTTTGGTGAGGAAGAACAAATAGGTGGTCACTGTGTGACGGTGGACGGTGTCACGAAGAAGTAAAGTTCATGAATGGAAGAGAAAAGAATTTCTCGCGTGAATTAGCTTCTGAAATAGGAAATTACATGTATGATATGGTGCATATCCTTGCTATCTTTGGCTGAAATAATGAGCGAGACTTAATATAGTATCAAAAACTCGACGTAGAAGTATATATAATTTTCTTTTTTAGAGGTCAAATTTTATAATTTTTCTCTACCAAAAATCTTAACAAGGCTTGAGCCTGGGAGCCAGTGGCTGGCTCCACCCCTGGTTGTCATCGGAGAAACGAGAGAATGTCCATTCAAGTACATCATAGATTAAACCAGTTGAAAGTTCAAAGTATGCCCATACAAATGAAATCGACGAAGTATCTTCAACTTCGACTTTACTAGAATACGTAGCATAATTTTGACCGGCTATACGAATTGCACACACTGCCCAAGCAGATAAGGAAACCGGTGAAAAAACGCATGTTCTGCAAGAGTTGCTAGAGGAACAAAATAGAGAGGCCTATGATATCCCGCAATTTTTCTCACAATTTCGGTAAACCCAAGAATCATTTGGAAGACTAAGGCTATAATAATTGATCCTTGTACAGCTCTCATGGTTTCTGAAAACTCCTTTGTCTTGTTGGAATCTGGTTGATGTTTGTCGTAAACAATGTCGAGAACAAGGATGGTGTAGGCGTATGAAAATCCAATCACCACAGGAAGATGAGACCCGAAGTGAATCTGGAGTAATGTGTTGAAGCTCGCTACAAATAACACAATACTGATCACTTGTGCTAACTCCTCTCGATAGCGCCCAACATCACTTTTGTTAATATGCCATTGCGTAGACCTCAGTTTTTCTCACTTCGCGCCTAAAAAGAATAAAGCGAGCAGTGTGATACGTCACCACCACACGCTCTCACGTGCACAGAATAACAAGCACCAGTATAAACCACTAACCCAAGTGGCTAGTTAAGTATCCTTAATCAAATACTAGCATTCCTGCACGCGCATATGCGCGTGCGAAAGGCGTCGCGCTCGCGCGTGCGATTTATCGGTTTCTTGTTTAAAAGTGTGCTATTATATCGTTTTCACTTAATTGCTTGAGTCCATTGTTCATGACAGAGACTATCGTGCACTTTCAGGCCTATCTCTATTATTCGAATACTGATCTAATCGAGATCTCTATTATTCGAACACATATCTAATTGAGATGTGTGAAGAATTACCAATGATTGATGATAAAATTTGTAAAATAATATTAGCCTACTTCATATTAAGTCAACACTATGTAAAAAATGATCAATCATTGATAATAAATGCAGTGTTAGTGCATATGAAAATAGAACGAAAAACACACGAATAGAAACTATTTAAAAAATAACAAAATATCAATCACTGATAATCTGAAGTAGCATCATATACCCCTATAACTAATGCTTTGTACTTATAAACATTCTCTATGTCCTGTTAATGCAGTACCAATCACTAACAATCTATTCAAGTCCCTTGTACTTAAAACTCACAAATTTCATTGGAAATCACTTAACATTTTATTGAGATCATTAGCGAATCTGCAAATGTCTAATGAAGTATAAAAAAATTGTACAACCATGTGTACTACTTTATAGAAGAAACTCATGAAAAGAGGATTTCTGCTCATCACTATCAGACTCGAATACTAAACTATATTGGAGTGGCAATTATTCACGGCACAGCTCCATGCTTAAATACATTTCGGCTAACGAATTAAATAGGAACAGACTCAATTCACCTGCCTCTTTTTTGGTATAGTTTTATTACACTTCAATCCTTAACCATTTGACAATCCATCGGAGGAAAAAGAAAATTGCTTGAAACTACGATGTAAACCCAGAATATAAATTTTCAGATGGAAATACAGATAAAACTTAGCTTCATCAAGATTATCATGGCTCAGATCTCCAAGGAGATGAACCCAATTCTTCCTGTTGTGAGATTGCGATTATAAATTGAATAATAACAAAGATGAAAGAAGACAAAGATTCTTTTCCCGTCGTTCGCTCCTTCACCATGGGTCGAATCGTTCGGGTCTCCCTCCTTCTCACCGTCTCGACCTCGTGTCTTCCTTGCATGATAATTGAAAAGCTGCTCAATTAGTGATAATTCCCTCTCTCACCGTCTCGACCTCGTGTTCCCAATCACTAATCCGGCTTCATATCCATGCAAAAAAACAAAATAGAATGCCCAATTACACACCTGTTTCGATTGGGGAAACAAAGCTAAACTAAACTAAGCATATAAAACCAGACATAGTTGCATGCCATCATCAGCCAGAGTAAAGAAAGAAACAAAGGCCATTAAACTGATGAAAGCAAAATAGAAGACGTCCAGAAAGGTAAAGGAGGTATCACCTTGACTTTGAGAGAGAAGCTTTGAAGCAGAACCAGAAGACAGAGAGCGACACAGTAAGGAGGAGAGTCTCCAAGCTACCATCTTCACCGATCGAGAGTAATGAGAACTCTTTCCAAAAGCCTTATCTGAAACTCACACCCGGAATTATCTATCAATCAATGAATCTCTACCGACAACATAGGAAAAAGAAAAGCAAAAAACCCTCGGCAAAATGAAATGAATCCACCAAAGCAGTTTTGATTTTGAGTCCACCACCGGAGTATCTTATACTCTGTACACCTTTCCCTTCCAGACTATCACACAGCCTAGACACGTGACATCATGCTGGCGCCAGCAGATGAAGCAGCCCCACTGAACACGTTAGCGAAACCAGCACCCAACGGCTGCGATTCGTCCAAGAACAGATCCTCAGGATCCCTAAACGCGCCGTGAGCACAGACGATCGCAACCCCGACCATGACCGCCGTAATGAGCAGCGAAAGCACGCTCGTCACCAAGATCGCGATCAGCGTCACCAGGCCCAGCCCAAACAGCACCTGCATATCCGAGTACGTCTGGCCCATGATCACCAGGGGCTGATCCGACGGCCGCGACGCGTAGAGGAAGATCCACGCTGCGGCGAGACCGATGAGGGTGAGGAGAGTGAAATATGGTTTTCAGGAGGATGATTGGGAAGAGCAGTGGTGAGAGAGCGGAACCCATGAAATTGCCAACGGGGATAAGGGAGAATCTCTATATGAATCTCTCTTCTTCTTCTTCGTTTTGGAAGATACTTGCCCAGAAGTTCTACGGAATTTTTTGGAGAAATAAGGTTAAATGCAATCGAGCAATTTTCGAAGAGAGGGAGAGGTTGACCGCAACTCCATCTCAGAGCAGTTTCTATGTCAACTGTTCTCCGTGAGTAGTTTCTTTTCATACTGTTTTACCCCATTTCAATTGTATCTGAGGGTTGAATAGATTAATCGATGGAGGGTAATTTAAGGAAATATGAAAGTTCTACCTTCTCAACTGCCCTAAAGCCTTCTGCCTTAATTAATAGAGATTGTTAGTGTACGTTTGTACTATGCTCTTTTAATTTATGAGTGGATTTAAAAGCATGCATAAGCTAGCTATAGGATGATGAGGCATGCATAATGATACAAGATTAAACTTTAAGGAATACACAGCTTTGAATCAAGGTTTATGGATATAGACATTCGGAAATTGCCAATCTGCTGAATTTCTGCATTTTTTATTACACGTACTCATATGAGTTCATATCCTGAAAGTAGAAGGTTAGGTCAGCTAGCTATTTGCTTTACCAAATATGTTTTTTCTCGTCATAGAGATTTAATTGCCAAAGCTAAGTCAATAACTTCAACAACGTAAATTTCTTATAATGCATGTTCTTATTTCGATGAATTTGATGGAATAAACATTACTTAGTGATATATATATATATATATATATATGCGCATGCTTTGAAATTTGATCCGTATGTATTAGGTTAATTTCAACATACGATACCATCAGATTTGTCTAAAATTTGTAAAAATATTGTTTAAAGAAAGCATATTCTATATCTTTCGGAGTGTGTCTTGTCCTAACTAGATTAGAAGTAGAGATTCTACCAATCTCTAATTCACCGGGATACTGATTGTAATTTATTGAAATGCATGTATTTAAGGTCGTCTATTAATTAATGAGTACAGTTTCAATCTACATACATTGCGTGTCCGTTTATTCTTCAACACGTTATCACTACCGGAATAAGCAACATTACCGGCGAGATTACCGGCGACAAGGCCGGCGACCGGAAAAGTCGCCGGTAATGTCGTCGGAATTTCGCCGGTAATGTTTCAAAACATTACCGACGACCTCATCCGTCGCCGGCAATGTCAAGCCAAACATTGCCGGTGATTTTCCGGCCGGAATTTCTCCGGCAATGTTTGGCTTGACATTGCCGACGACGGAGGAGGTCGCCGGTAATGTTTTGAAATATTACCGGCAAAATTCCGGCGACATGTCGCCGATAATGTCTCCATTTCTGCCTCTTATATTAGATGCCGATCGCAGCAAGTCATTCATTTGGATCGAAAAAAATCCCGTGAAATCGAAAGAAGGAAAACGCTCTAAAATCGATCCTTCAGTATTGTCAAAATTAAGGCGCGCGTCGAAAACTCGATCACTCGGGAAGCTATATATATATAGGTACGTGTATATATACGTATATGTGTATGTATATATATATATATATGTGTGTGTTGATCAAATCCAATTCGTGAGATATGAAATGTTGTTGATGTCACTGAAACGAGAAAACTGCTTGTAGTTAATCTTATCTTGTGTCTGAATCAACGACTGGTATTATCGTAGTGCTATCGAAGCCAGGCTTAAGAGAGCCTCCTATCTAGCTAGTCAAATATATTTTGAACTGAAAAAAGAAGAATACCATTATCGAGTACTGAATCAAATTCAGAGATTAGATCGATATATATATATATATATATATGCATGCATGTGTTGATTTAATTAGAGTTGAATTGAGATATCGCGTCGATTATTAGTAGTGAATGTGTGTATATATAATACGTAAAATTGTTAGAATTTTCAGGATGGACAAGAGTTGGATGAGCCTCGAAAGATGGGATGTCAGATATCACCAGGGAATTAGGAGTTTTGTGAATTTTGTGAAGGCTAATTGTGGAGACACTACACTTCATTATTGCCCGTGTAAAGAATGTAAGTGTTTCAATGATCGATTTCGTTTTCCCATTGATAAAGTCCAGAAACACCTGAGTAAATACGGGTTTTGGGATAAGTACACTTGTTGGATTTATCACGGTGAAACATCGTTAGCGGGTCCGCATGATCATGGACAATTTGGTGAGAGGGCCAGTCCACGCTATGATCATGGAGATTTTGCTGAGAGGGGCAGTTCATCCTATGATCCAACATCGATGTTAATCAATGATATGTTTCCTCATGAGAGCGGTGTATTTGCTGATGAAACACCAAATGTCCCTCCCGTCGTTGAGGGTTTCCCCCATATTGAGCCAGTCGAGCCATTACCTGGAGCTCAGGTCAACACAAGCGGTATGGACAAGTACAACAACCTGATTGCATTGCAACAGACTCCGTTGTACGACGGTTGTAGTAAGACTGTTCTTGAAAGTGTGATGGGAGTGATGCAGCTCAAAATGGAGAACAAAATGTCTGTCAAGGCTGTTGATTCTTGGTTGAAGTGGACTGCTTCGCTATTGCCACCCGGTCATCGTCTTCCTACCACTCATCATAAGGTGCGACATATCCTGAAAGATCTTGAGCTTTCCTACATCAAAATCCATGCATGCAGATATGATTGTATTCTCTTCTGGGGAAAAGATCTTGAAGACCTTGAAGCCTGCCTGGTATGTTTTACAGAAAGGTATAAGTTGACTCCTGCAGGCAACAAGAAAGCTGTGAAGATACTTCGATATTTCCCGCTTATGGATAGGCTGGAGCGGTTGTGCATGTGTGCTTTCACGGCCGAGGCAATGAGATGGTGGGCTGAGAGGAATTTACCTGACGATGACACCCTTATACACCCTTCCGACGGAGAGGCTTGGAAGCACATGGTCAGGGAGTTTGATCATTTTGCAGCAGAAGTCCGAAATGTTTGGCTAGGGCTCTCATCTGACGGATTCAACCCTTTTGGCAACATGAGTCTTCAATACAGTATATGACCAGTTATTTTGGTACCGTACAACCTTCCACCATGGATGTGCATGAAAAAGGAATACAATATGCTGACTCTGTTAATTCCGGGCCCGGGTTATCCAGGAAAGTGTCTCGATGTGTATTTGAGGCCTTTGATTGAGGAGCTTAAGTACCTGAGTGAGTGTGGCCACCCCACTTATGAGAGGTTCAAAAATGAGATGTTCCAGATGCATGCCATGCTTGTTGGCACCATCAGTGATTTTCCTGCCCGCGGTATGTTGTCGGGCAACGTTACCAGGGGTTACAGGGCTTGTTCAGAGTGCATGACGGTTGATTGTTGCAGTCCTCATTGTAGTAAAATTGTTCAGATGCGTCACCGTTGTTGGCTTCCATATGATCACCCATTTAGGCAGGATCCAGACGCGTTTGATGAGACTGTGGAAACAGGTGTGGCACCCAGGCGATGGACAGGGGAATAAATTTTGGAAGTGTTGAATGAATATGATTTTGGCCAGCTGAACAATCATCCTGACATAGTGGCGTCAATTCCAGACAAGCCCGAAAGATATAAGTTTTGGACACACAAGAGCATATTCTGGGAACTCCCCTACTGGCCCAGGTTGCCTATCAGACACTACCTAGATGTCATGTACATAGAGAAGAATGTGTGTGAAAGTGTGGTGGGCACAGTTCTTAACTTGGAGGGGAAAACAAAAGACATCCCTAAGGCACGCATTGATCTGAAAGCTATGGGACTGCGGAAACATTTGTGGTTAAGAGATGGTAAGAGAATTTTTCGGTGGCTGAGTAATTTCAGGTATATATTCTTATATATGACTATGCAGGAAATTGGTTTGCCTTAAATTTTTACCGGATTATGGTTATATGCGAGAAATATAATTGTTGCCTATGGCTATATATATATATGCAGGTATCCTTATGGCTATGCAGGAAATATAAGCAGGTGTGTTAACTTCTGGGACAATAAGATGTACGGATTAGAGAGTCATGACTGCCATGTACTGCTTCAATGCCTTTTCCCTATTTTCATTCGAGGGTACCTGCCCAAAGAGGTGGTGGAGCCGTTGGTGGCCTTGTCAAGATTCTTTCAGAAGTTATGCACCAGGGAAGTTAAAAAATCAGATCTCAGGGAGATGCAAGATGACATCATTTTTATCATGTTCAAGCTTGAGAGGATATTTCCGCCAAATTTTTTCGACATCATGCCTCACCTAATGATCCATCTTCCCGAACAATTGTTGCTTACCGGTCCCGTACACTACACTTGGATGTATCCCATGGAAAGGTACAAATGATTCATACATTTGGTTTGCCTCTGTTTTTATATGTAAATTCTTATTTTTACCTTAGTTAACATGCACTTGTTAACTTGTAGACAATTGGGAGCCTACAAGGACTATGTGAAGAATAAATATGCACCTGAAGGGTGTATCGCTGAAGCATATGTTGCGCACGAGTGTGTAATGTACACCAAAGTGTATTTGGGAGCGCTTGAGGACCCCCAACAACAGATGCCGATAGATGAAATCCCAGTTCAACCTTTCTATCATCTCCAATGACGTGGTAGTACAGGGAAGCTTGCCAAAGTCGTACAAGTTGGATGGAAATGTGGTAGCCATTGCCCACTGGTCGGTACCGATTAACTGTGAAGAAGTACAATATTGGAAAAACTATCATCTTCACTGCCCTGCTATTGCCGGAAATGTTGATTACCACAACAGGACGTTTGCAAACTACTTTGGTCAATGGGTAAGGGTACATGTCTATTTTTTATTGTCATTTTCCTTATATAGCATGTGTGTACGTACGTGGTTTTGTGGTTTCTATGTTCATAATTTCTTGTGTGGTTTCTTATCGTTTTCAGATGAACCATGTAGCAAATGATGGTTGCCCAGAGTGGTCAAACGAATTGAGGGTCCTGGCGATGAAACCGATAGCTTCAAAAGTTTACTCGATGTGTCAGGTCAATGGCGTGAAATTTATATGTGAAAATCGAGACGACCGACTGAAAACACAGAATTGTGGGGTGATGGTCCATGGTGGGCATAATGGCGTTGACTATTACGGTGTCCTTCATTCAGTTGTTGAACTAATTTATGGGAACCGCATGAAAGTGCACTTGTTCAAGTGTAGATGGTTTGATACTAGCCCGGAGAACACAAGGACCGATCAGCACGGAACATTTTCGGTGAATACTGCTACTAGCTGGTATGAAGATGACCCTTTCGTTCTTGCCTCATCAGTAAAACAAGTGTTTTACCTTGACGATCTTTTTCACAAAGTCCCGTGGAAGGTGGTTAACCATGTTGCTCATAGAAACATATACAGTGCTGCCACACTTGGTGAGACCGCAGATGATGAGGAAGCTACTGCATACCAAGAGCCGAACGCTTTTGACATTCCGGAATCATCTACGATTCGTCTTAATAATGTGAGATCTGGGAGCGTCGTTCGAATTACTGGAGCAGAACTTCTCGATGTTAATCCATATGAAGTTGACGCTGATTCTAGTGAGGAGGAGCGGCACATATTGCTAGAGGTTACCTATGAAACCGAGTCAGAGTCAAGTGATGAAGATGATTACGATTATCATCCTTAGTACGTTAATGATGTATGTATTTTAATTATAGTCGGAAATTCTAGTCGGAAATTCTAGTCGTAAATTCTAGTCGGAAATTGTAGTCGAAAATTGTAGTCGGAAATTGTAGTCGGAAATTGTAGTTATATATGGTCGGAAATTATTTAGTCGGAAATTGGTCGGAAATTATTTAGTCGGAAATTGGTCGGAAATAGGTCGATCGTATAATCTTCGGGAAATTGTAGTCGGAAATTATTTAGTCGGAAATTGGTCGGAAATTATTTAGTCGGAAATTGGTCGGAAATAGGTCGATCGGATAATCTTTGGGAAATAATGACATTACCAACGAGTTGAACTCGTTGGTAATGACATTACCCACGACTTACCTCGTTGGTAATGTCATTACCAACGAGTTACCACGTAACTCGCCGGCAATGGTGGCGGTATTTCCAAGGCAGCTCGAGCTGCTCCCCATTTCTTCACATCTCTCTCATCTCTCTTCCCTCTCAAACCCTAAAACAACTCTCTCTTCATCTCAATCAATTTCCTCATCTCCCTCTCCTCAATCCTCTCTTCCTCTCCTCCCCTCTCCCCTCCCCTCACCTCCTCTCCCTTCTCCCCTCTCCGAAAAAAAAAACCCCAAATATCTATTTCCTCTCCTCCCCTCCTCCTCTTCCTCCTCCCCTCACCTCCGTCGCCGGAAAGTCACCCCTCTCTCCACCATGGCAGGTGCAAGCTCACTCTCTCTCCCTCTCTCTCTCTCTCTCTCTCTCTCTCTCAATCCACATTTTATTTTTATGCATTTTAATTAGCTTGATTAATTAATTTTTGATAATTGTGGGATGTATGTATGCATGTGGAAAATATTTGGAAAATGTAATTAAGGTATGTTTGAAAAATGTGGCAAATTAATGTGGATAATTGTGGGGTGAAGGAGAAATATATGTGATGTATATATGTGAAAAATTAATTAATTTATATGCAATGTATATATATACGTATGTTTGAAAAATGTGGAAAATTAATTAGCTAGGGTGATTTGGAATAATATGTAATGTATATATATATATATATATGTGAAAATTATGTGAAATTGAGATGCATGATGTATACAAAGTGTATATGTGATGTATATATATATGTGGAAAATTTAAAGCCGAAAATGATGTATGTATATATGTTAAGTTAGGTGATATAGTTGTTAATTTAACGTATAATAGGTGAAAAATCGGAATCGGAATTTAACGTGTTAGGATTAAGGTGATATAGTTGTTAATTTAACGTATAAATTAAGGTGAAAAATCGGAAATCGGAACGGTTTGGAACCAGAACGGTTTTAAACCGGAACCGCGTGGAACCGGAACCGTTTGGAACCGGAACTGTTTGTAACCGGAACCGTTTGAAACCGAACGGTTCCAGTTCCAAACGGTTACGGGTTCAAACGGTTCCGGTTCCGCTCGGTTCCGGTTACATTTGGTTCCGGTTCCGATTTGTTATAGAACCGAATCCATGACTATTACCGTGTCCAGGAGGTTTTGCGGCAAATTGGCTTCGGAGAGGTTCCCGAAATAGTGGAGGGAGCAGTAGTCAAGCTTCCTCCTCAGCCACAGTTAGCAACACGCGCAGTGAGCCAATGATGAATGCTCGCACGAGAGCCTTGCTAGATGCGCGAGCTGAGGAGGAAGCTGCACGATTCGCAGCCGTGCAACCGGAAGTGGAGCCTCCTCGACCCTCAGTCAGCAGACGTCCCTCCGTCAGCAGACCCTCAGACGAGCGACAGTCAACGGGGGCATCAGAAACTCCCTCAATCCGAATGCCCCCTATTCGCCCGGTGCCTACTCCCGTTTCACGGGAATCATCTGAGGCAGATGGTGGTGCTGGCACCTCATCGTCCAGGCCTCGTCTATCTCCGCCGTCTGGTCTCTTCCTACCCGACGAGATTCCTGTGATCCCTGAATTCGATCATAGGGGGATGCCTATTTATGTTGAAGGACGGCCGGAGTTCCTGAGCGTGGAGGAAGCGTACAACTTCATCCCGTTCGACCCCGTGTATCTTTGGAGTGTGAGGTGCACCAACCAACAAACGGACGATGCAGGTAAATTTTATTTAACATCAGATTGATTACTTAATTATTACTAAAGACTTACGATAGGTTCAATTAATGATATCAATTTGTGGACATTGTATTATTAGGCAATTTCGTTAATGGGACTGGAAAATGGAAAGGGGCTAGAGGCACCTGCACCGGGAAGAGACTTGAGCAGGCCACCGGGGGAAGGAAAACGCCCATAAGGGCCAATGAGGATGACGAGGTGATCGAGGCATTTGACACCACGCGAAAATATGTCAGCATGGCCGAGGCGATCGTGCGGGACAAGGTCCCAATGCTTTGGCCAGATTGGGAATCTGTGCCTATCTACGTGAAGATGCAAGTGCATAATGCACTAAGTGTGAGTTAAATCCTATTTTCATTACGTAAATTTTACATTTATTAATTAAGTCCGAATAAATATATAATTTTACCGTTTATATATTCATATTGCAGGTGTGGTTTGACGTGGATGAAGTTCTTATTCACACGTGGGTAGAGCGTCAACTACATATGAGGTGATGTGCTTCGAGTTATTTGAGTATATATCGAGTTAGATTTTTGTTTATCAAGTGTTTTAATATCTCTAACTTTTTTTTCCTGGTGTTAATATAGGTATAAAGAGTGGAAGAACGAGCTTTCTTCCCATTACACTGTATACAAGGAGCTAGGCCGAGGTTCTACCCCTAGCGAATTCCGGTTTATGGAGTACGAGTGGCTGTGGCTGATAGCCCACTTCGAGCACCCCAAAGCTCAGGTATGCATCCTGAATATATCTTACAAGCCTAATGTATTGTATCACATTGAAATAGTTAGTTACTAATTTTTTTTCATATGTTTATCAAACAAGGCGATTTCGAAGACGAACCAGGCGAATAGATTGAAAAACACCAGGGCCCATCATGCAGATTCACTCAACTATTTGGGTTGGTCGACTAAGGCGCAGCAACAACAAGAAATGAACCCGTTGGTGTATATTCATCAGAAGTTCTATCCGCAGTGCCCTGAAGAAGCGGTAAGTCTTTCGCCTCTCCATGTGTTAATAAAACTATTTTTCGATATTAATTTATTTTGTTAGCTAATACGTTATTCATTTTCGCTTTTCAATTAGGCGAGAGTGGAAGAGGCGACCGCAGAAGTGACCATGAATATAGCGCTCGGACTAACCATCCTGACTGCTCCGAGGAAGAAGTCACCTAGTATGCCTCTCAGATCGATCTGCTTGATCGCCCTATAGCGGCTCAGATCGTGGCAAAAGCGTGCGAGACTGGAAAGAATACCTAATATTGTAGGGGAATAGGCTCGGCGGGCGAAGGAGTATTGAAGAGCACTTCAGAATACTCTACCGGGTCAAGAAGTTCAGCTTCTAGTCGTAACCTCGCAGCGGAGCTTCAGAGGACGCGGAGGGAGTTGGAGGAGCAAAAGAGGCAGATAGCCGAGCAGCAGGCAATCAGAGATGCCGAGTACCAACATATGGTCTAGCAGCAGACACAGATGTACACATGGATGCAGACCATGTACGAGGCTCAGACTACCGGACAACCGTTCCCCACACCTCCCCCGGTCCCTATGTTCCCAAGTTATCCACCACCACCACCCCACCAGTCACCGCCACAGCAAGACCAGGGTAGCCACCGGAGTTCAAATGAGTACATGGATTACTTCGACCCTAACCCGCAAGTTCCTCGACCCTGACGTGTAGTTGTAGTTAATTTTCGTATCGTCGTTGTTATTTGTACTGTACGTTGGACATTTATGTGTACTGTTGAATTTGTATGATTGTACGGTTTATGTCTTTCAATGCAGGTTCTGGAATTGGGCCCAATCTAGAACCGCGTTTTTTTTTCAAAATTTTTCCAGACATTGCCGGCGACATGGACCTAAGTCGCCGACAATGTCTCACATTCCGGCCACGGCGGCGCTGACATTGCTGGCGACTTGAGTCGCCGGTAATGTCCTAAACATCACCGGCGACTCAAGTCGCCGGTGATGTCAAGACATTACCGGCGACGGCGTTTCACGTCGCCGGCAATGTTAATACCGGCGGGCTATTTCCGGCGACGTCATTGCCGGCGACTTGTCGCCGGTAATGACAATTCCGGCGAAAAAAAAATAAGGCCGGTGACGGAAAGTCGCCGGCAATGTGTCTTAATCCGGTAGTGTATCAGCACGATCTGAGTTGATAGTCATCACCACATAGATAAAAAAAACCTAACTGGCCATAAATACCTAAACTCCACCACTGGCAAGCAACTTTCCCGTTGCCGGAAAAGTTGCACCATCAGATTCTTCATCATAAGATCTAGTCCCTGTGCAAGCATCTCCTCCAAAGATCGTCAAAAAACTATAACTACGGTCATACCGAGCATAACACCAATTGAGGTAAAAAAATTAACATCCTCGATTTAGAGATTAGGTTGACAAACTTAATTCCTTCAACACCCTAGATCTAGGATTAAAACTTACTTTCTGCAGCATCCTAGATCTTAGGTTGATGATAATTGTGAAATTATAAACCGAGCAAAGGGGATTTCATCACCTCTTTACTAAAATTTTTTGATTAGTAACCATCCTGGGGAGTCACGGTTATAAGTGAATATCACGGTTTGTGAACATCACGATATTAAAAGAAAAAAATGAAAATCGATATAAGTGACTGACTTTGATTGTCACGGTTTCCGGGTGTGGTATGAAGCCACCATTTATCGAGCATCAATTTTTGTGACCATATATCTTAGATCATGTTCTTATTCTCTAAAATTGATACATCTGAGTCACCTAGGCCATAATTCGACACCCTTGATTCCAAAGGAGTAGAGTCTCATCGTTGGGTCTCTGATGTAGAAAATACTTTCATCGAAATGAATTTACCAGCACCATCTACCCACCCACAGATGTGAATGCAGTTCAACCAAACACAGTACTTAAAGCTCAAGCCTTCATATTTTTGAGGCGTCATATTCACCCACTACTTAAGAAGCAATACTTGAAAAATATTGATCCCAAAGAATTATGGGACGTTCAGAAGCATCATTTCAACAATGTGCATGATGCACGGCTTCCTGACTTGAAAAAAAATGGGAGACAATACATCTTTTGAATTACCCAAAGGTGCATACATACAACCAAGCTATGTTAGAGCTTCAATCTGATCTGAGTTTCTGCGAGGTTCAGAAGACTAATCAAGATATGATCGAGAAGTCTTTGAACATCTTCCCATCTTCCATGAGTATATTGGCCCATCAGTACCGACTTAAGTGCGAGCAATGAAGAATAACATCATTCTGTGATCTCATGAACATCCTGGCTAAAAATGAGAGATATTATGAGATAATTCTCAACAATAACTCAAGGCCCGTGAGGATCAAGAAAACACCTGAGAATTACAATATGGGTAGGAAGGTACGTAAGAAAAAGAAGAACAACCGTTCTGAGCCTTACAACAACCCTAGTGGGAGAGGAGGACGTGGCAGAGGCTGCAGTCAGAACTTGACTTGGACTCGCCAGGACACCAACCCAAGTAACTCAAACAAGAACCACTCAGGTTCTGGTCAAAGGAATGAGAGAAATCCTTCTAACTCTGCTTCATTTGGAAAGTATCCATGTTTCAAGTGTGGCTCTACTAAACATATGCACAAGCAATGTCGTGCAAGCAAGGACATCCTAAATATATACAAAAGGTACAAATAATACTTTGCATAAGAGGCCAACTTTGTTGGGAGAGACTATGAGATTGAAGAAGACGGTGAAGTCAATCTCATTGTAGCAGATGATAAGAAGGAAAACCTTGAGACTCCGAATTTTGAGTAGTTTATGTAATGTGATGTTATTTCTGTTATGTAATCAAATTTAGTTATGTTTGGCATGTTTTAGAATACTTTGAGACTTTGTTTTTAGTCATTTTATTGGATTAAGACATCTTTGATGTAGTTGAGTTGGAAAAGTAATAAAATTTCTTAATTTTTGGTATATGAAAATATTGAAAATGTTATTTTACTTCGTAATACATTAATAGTTCAAAATATACAATATTCTATGGCACTATGACACCAAAATACAGAGAAAACGAAAGAAAAAAAAGGTGTTCTGATCCCAATCGTTTTGACCCGTCGCGAGTTTCTCTCGACCCGTTAAGACCATCACCCTGGAACCGTTTTAGCACTTTTTTTACCTGTCAAAATTTTTCTCATGTTTCCTTCAACCTGTCAAAGATAGTTCTTGGACTCGACCTTGAGATCTCTCGACCCATCGAGAGAATGTCTTGACCTGTCGAGATTGATACCTTAGACCAGATTTTGAGCAATTTTGACCCTTCAAGATTATGATTTTGTAAATTGCTTTTTGGGTTCTCAGAAAATAAAAGAAGAGAAAAAAATTCAAAATTTTTCACCCCGTCGAAAAATATAGGTCTTACGACCCTTCCACCTAATTCTCTGGTGTCATTTAAATTCGTCAAATATTGTTTTACATCAGTTATGTCATGTCTTGTCAAGCACTCTATAAGGTTCACAACCATTTGAAATATTTAAGTATTCACTTAAAATGTTCATCATTTCTTGAGTTTAAAGAATGATTGATTTACATTTCTTTTAGATGTCTAAAGGAGAGATTGAGTGTTTAGCAGATAGTGGTACTACCCATACTATTATGAAGAACATGCCATTCTTTATGGATCTTATGTCATATAGTTCTTCAGTGACAACCATGATTGGTTCAACACCGGTTATACAAGGGCGTGCTTGAACACAAGTTTTGTTACCACATGGTACTAAAGTTTATGTCACTGAAGGATTATACGCGCCAAAGGTCAATCAAAATTTGCTAAGTTTCAAGGACATTTTCGTCAATGGTTTTCAATTAAAAATATATTGTGACAATGGAAAAAAAAAATTGTATGTAACCTTCGTAGAATGTGGCAGAAAGCGCATTCTAGAGAAGTCTATGAGCATTTGTAGTGGTTTATATCTTACTACAGTTCAAATCATTGAATCAAATGCAGTCAGTCACACTATTGTGTATGACTCAGCCACATGTAAGCTTTGACATTATCGCCTGGGTCATCCTGGTCGCTATATGATGATTAAAATATTGAAAAATTCACATGGTCATCATTCTTTAGAGCAAAAAATAATGCAGGAATACCAAAAATCATCAGTTTAGATGGATGTGATGAGATTACTCCTCTTAGTCCAGGCTCGGTCTCCAAGATGATGCTCGTTCATTAGCAAATTTACAGGCACGACCTTCTTTTGTTGACGACAACACTCAGTACATACCATTCTTGCAAAAAATTTATGGTGATATTTGTGGACCTATCACACTTGAATGCAGACCATTTAAATATTTTATAGTTTTGATAGAGACATCGACGGGTTGGTCACACGTTGCTTTGTTATCCACAAGGAACGTTGTATTTGTAAAACTCTTAGCACAGATCATTAAGCTTCAGGCTCACCACCCGGATCATCCAATCAATTCTACTAAATTGAATAATGCAGGAGAGTTTACATCAAAATCTTTTGATGATTACTGCATGTTAGTTGGGATTGATGTTGAACATCTTGTTTCCCTTGTTCATTCACAGAACGATCATGCAGAAGCACAAATAAAGTGATTATTGCTTGTGGCTAGGGTTTTGGTGATGCACACCAATTTGCATATATTTGCGTGAGGCTATGCAGTGTTACATGTAACTATGCTTATTCATTTTAAATCCGTAGCACGTCAACCATTCAGTGCATACTAGTTAGTAACTGAATATAAGCCTGACATTTTACATCTACACATCTTTGGTTGTGCGATGTATGTGTCTATTACGCCTCTACTGCGCACGAAAATGGGTCATCAATGACGATTAGGCCTCTATGTTGGTTATGAATCTTTAACGATTGTCTGCTATCTAGAACTTTTGACAGGATATCTCTTTAATGGTAGATTTGTAAATTGTCACTTTAATGAGATTTACTTACTGCCATTAGGGGGAGATATGGATGGTTCTATTCTAGTTGAATACCAGGAATTGATGTGGTCTAACCCGACTATGTCTCATCATGATCTCTGCACATCTCAGAGTGAGATAGAAGTGCCACACATTCTCGATATTCATAAAGTAGCAGATTCGATGCCTGACTCTTTTACTAATATCGTGAAAGTGACGAGATCGGATATACCTGCTGCATACATTCATGCAGGGTTGGAAGTCCTCAATAAGGGGATAGTAAACGCCACACTAGGGCAAGCAGACGATCCTACAGCCTATGGTGGAGGTGTTGCATCAGCCTCGGCCTCTACCGGGAAAAGGGGGAGACCAAGAAAATCCACAGATGAGCCGCCAGTTAAAAGGCAGGTCATCCAGGTATAAAATGATCATTTCGTCATCAAAACTATGAATCATTCACATGAGATTGTTCTTGACTGCAGTTATGTTCTAGAATCATAATTGATATTTTTGGGGGACGCTTCAGAGTCATCTATGATGTCAGAGAACAAAGAAATCTCACTAAGTACAATGGTGTGTGCATTATTATGTGTAACGACCCGACCTTAGTCAAAAAATGGTAAATTATTTAGATAACTCAAGTAATAACTCAATCTCTTAATTTACATCGACAAATTGAGTAGAAAATCTTATTAATAAACCCAATACGATAATGTGATCGTAAGAATATAACGTATACCTAATTCTCCGTCCCCTGCACTGCTACTGGCAACAACACTAGTCCCCACCGCCCACCTACTGGGACGACGAAGTATAAACGTATCATTAACCTCATGAATACTCTCACAACATCGATACAAATCTAACAACATATAACTTAACACATTTCAGAAAACTTTTTCGGTCAGACGCACTGCCACAGAAGGCGGTGCATGCAGCCACGCTCCCCACCTGCGACCATCGCTGACAGTGGAGATTAACCCACCAAATCAAAGATCTCAACAAGCCCCACATAATTCTCTTCTACACTGCTACCTAATTTAGCCAGTTACTGGTCGATAAATGCTCCGAATTATTCTCGGCCGGAATTCCTCTGGCGACGCAGCTCCGTCGTTGAGCCACCATTGGCCTCACGGCGAGGAGAGGAACCAAAGCCCTAACACCTTGTTGCCGATTATCGCCATCAACCGTCATCCTCAATGATAGTAATTCGACTGTGATTTTCGAATGGAAATTACGTCGGTTCACCGTCAAAACACCTGCATGCACCAAAATTCCCAATACAATATATATAAAAGATTAAGAGAAGTTGAATCATACCCAAATCAACAACCAAATCGGCCGGCAACCCTTCATCCTGATACCTAGGTTTTCACGGCGGTTCTCCTCAAATGTCGGCTTTCTCCAGAAAAATCGACGGCGAAGACCATAGGGGAAAGACAGAGTGTCTCAAGATGATCATTTTGGTACTAAGATTGTCTGGTTTGGTGGTCAGAATCCGTCCCGCCGCCGACCAACAGCTCGCTGGCGATTTCGTTGCCAGAGCCCGGTCAACGTGAGTCAATAGTTTGGCTACCAAAAATGGAAAGTCTCCCCTTACCAAATATGGCAACTCGTATATAGTCGCGTAGTTCAGTTTCGGTAAATCTCGTCGAAACTTCCGTTGATCATAACTTTCTCGTCGTAATTCTGATTCTGACACTCCGCACGTCGACAAACTTGTCTCGACAAATCCTACGACTTTCATCCAAAGTCAACCGAAATAATCAACTCAATAAAAAGTCAACCTATATGGATTGATATTCACTAACGTTAAAAATATTAACTGCACTCGGTAAATCAATATCAGAAATAACGCAAAAATACTTCTAATTATATAACATGAACGAGATATCACATTATTGATAGATGTTCTATGTTAGTTGATGATGCATTTTCTTATTCCGTCACTCAGGAGATCACTAATGATGATGAAGTGGAACCTCGCTATGTTGGTGATTATCAATGTTGAGCAGATTTGCCGAAACAGAAAGATGCAATACAGGTTGAACTAGACTTTCTGAGAAAAATGAAAGTTTTCGGTCCGGCCGTACTATGCCCACCGAATATTAAGGCAATTGGACATAAATAGGTCTTTGTTCGGAAGCGCAATGAGAAGAATGAAATCTTGCCCTATAAAGCTTAACTTGTAGCGCAAGGATTTTCTGAATGCGTTAGTATTAATTATTAGGAGACGTATTCTCCGGTCAAGGACATCATTACTTTCTACTACCTGATCAGTTTGGTAGTGTCCAAAAAATTGAGTATGCAGCTTATGGATGTGGTTACAACATATCTCTATGAGGATCTTGATTAAGAGATATACATAAGAGTGCCATAAGGCATAGTTGTACCCAATTCAACTCTAAATCATGGAGTCCTCATGTGATAGGATTGAGACGTTCACTTTATGAATTAAAGCAATCTGGTTGGAAATGATTTATACGTCTAAGTGACTACTTGACTACTTGATTGGAAAGAGATATAAGAATTATGATTTATGCCCTTATGTGTTCATTAAACGAATAAGTTCAGGATTTTCCTATTGTAGTAGTCTATGTAGATTATATGAAATCATCGGGTCTCTTGATGAGATGATTGAGCCAATTGGCTACTTGAAATCCGAGTTTGAGATGAAAAACCTTGGTAGGACTCAAATTTTTCTCGGTTTAGAGCTGGAATATCGAGTTGGTGGAATTATGATTCACCAATCTGGTTATGTCCAAAAGATGCTCAGGCGATTTAACATGGATAAAGCACACTGTCTTAGCACACCAATAGTTGTTCGCGGTATGGAACCTAAAAATGACCCGTTTCGTCCGAATGATGATGATGAACTTTTTGGAGTTGAGGTTCCATCTCTCAGTGATATTAGAGATTTTGTATTTAACTGATTGAAATCGTCCAGACATTGTCTTCTTTGTGAACTTATTAGCTAGGTTGAACTCTGTGCCAACGCAATGTCATTGAAATGGAGTGAAACATATCTCCAGGTACTCTAAGGGATCCATTGACATGAGCTTATTCTTCCCTACAAAGAAGGGAAACTTGAAATTCTAGAGAAATGAATTGTTGAAATGTAGTTTTCTGATTCTGGGAGTTTCTCTCAGCCCGTCAAAGTCTGCTCCCTAAACGGATCAGCAGGAGTTAATAGACCCATTGAGTGTGACCTTCGACCCTATCAAAGGACATTCCAGCTGCCGACACTGAACGTTCTTTCAGTGTAGTCCCATATTCTGAGATACCGAGTGATGTGTTGGTAGGAATTGCTGATACTGGGTATCTCTCTGACCAGCATAGAAGACATTCCCAAACTGGTTATTTTTTCACCATTGGGAAAATGACGATTTCTTGGAGAAATAAAAAGCAAACCCTTGTTGCTACTTCCTCAAATCATTTTGAAATCATAGCTCTGCATGAAGCTCTTAAAGAGTGTGTCTGGCTTAGGTCAGTAATACACCATATTCGAGGGTCTAGTGGATTATCATCTACTATGACAATACCAACTTACATCTTTAAGGATAATGCAGCTTTCATTGAGCAGATGAAGTTGTGATATATTATGGGTGACAATACAAAAAATATTTAGCCAAAGTTCTTCAATCAGCAACAACAACAATTCCTAAGTATCCATGTGAGCTAGATCGGTTTTGCGAATAATGTTGCGGACTTGTTCACTAAGTCACTTCCAAAATCTATATTTGTGAAGCATGTGAAGCGCATTAGCATGCGGCGATTATCAGAACTCCGAGATTGAGTTACCAATAAAGGGGAATCACATTTTGGTGGACATCAGTGGGAGTCAGCACCACATGAAGTATCATTTGTAGTTTATACGTTATACTGTTTTTTCATTCGACTAAGTCTTAGTTTTTCCCATGAGGTTTTTGTTTACTTGGCAAGATTTTTAGTGAGACAACAAATTATGCATCACACATTAGGAGCTCGACACAAGTGGGAGTTTAAGGAAAGTATATTCCTGATCTTTCGGTGTGTGTCTTGTCCTAATTAGATTAGAGATTCTAGCAATTTTTGATTTATCAGGATATTGATTGTAATTGATTGTAATGCATGTATTTAAGGTTATCTATCAATAAATAAAGATACAGTTTCAGTCTTCAATTACTGCATATACTTTTGACATTCAACACATAAAACATTTTAAAGTTAAACCTCTATATATTAATAGCATCAAGACTGACTGATAATAGAGCTGGGACTTTGAAACCGGAAACCGCATAATCGATTCGAATCGAATCGGAACCGGGCAATTTGGTTTGATTCCAAAATTTTAGAGTACGTATATATTTTGTGAGGAACCAAACCGTATTTGGACGGTTCGATTCGATTTCGATTCCTCATTTTCATTTTACAAGGAACCATCGAGAATAAAATATAGTCTATATTTTAACTAAATATTATAATTATGTCATTATATCATTATATATGAAATATTTGTTATTTTGTTTGTCACTCAAATCATCAAGTTGCTGATCATTAATCATATATTGGGTATGTCATTTGTTATTTTTTTTATATCTCTCAAATGACTTATTTGGCGATCATCAGATTATAGGTCAACCCTCATTTATAAATTTGTATGATATTTTTATTTTTTTATATCACTCAACACCAGAATTATAAAATATATGTGTATGTACGTTAATGTTAATCAGTTAATGTGTTATGATGAGTGTAGACTTATAAAGAGTAGAAGCCAAGAAATGTAGTTATTCCGAGAGCAAGTTATTGGGGGGAGCCGTTAAAGCAAACCCAACATGGTGGATTGGAAACAATAATCACAAATTTTAGGTCGGTTCCAAACTGAGGAACTGTGAAACCAAATCAATTTCTAAACCGGTTCGGTTCCAAACGGTCTATATTTTAAATATAAGAAACTGAACCATATATACATTGAACGATTCGGTTCCGGTTCCTGAAAGTTATTGTTGAAACCGAACCATTCTTAGGCCTAACTGTTAAAATTTATTAATTTAGTGAGATATTAAATAATTGATAAATTAATAATTTATTAATTTATCAAACTTTTATTTGATTTCTTAAGAACTTCAACAACGAGAAATTATTATTGTGCCTTGTTCAATGTACATTATTTATTCCAACAACATTTCACACAACTCGAATCCGATATGGGTTTGGGAAAATGAGGATTTATGCATTCCTCATGGGGTATATCGGCAAGATACCAAGGACATACTTTGTAATGTGGTTTTCTCTTTGAAGAATAACATATCAAACATGCTTATGTACAATAATCTCATGTTTAGTGATATCTTTGCAACTCAGAAAGCAGTTTCAACTTCTTTTGATAGCACCTGCGTAGTGAAACAACTATTAGGGCAACTTTTCCCCCAGTGTCATGGCATGAATAAAGAGATTCGGGATATTTCATGCATGTGGAACTCACTCAAAACTGGAAGTCTCTAGAACAACTATGCTTGCATCCTTCTCTATAGTTCTTGACCACAAGAACGACGGTTATTTGTTCCTCAGCAGGCATATATAAGTCATGCATGAAGAGGATAACCCCCAGTCGTGTAAGTCGTTGGATATATTAGATTGATGAATACAATAGGTTCGTTTACTTGTCAGATTCATCTCAGTTTCACAAAGTTAACTACCCAATTCCAGTATCATAGATTTCACCCATCCGTGTGGGAAGTCGGGTGAATGAAATTGCGAGAGATTCATCAAGTTAAGGAATACATGATAGAGAATTGCACCTCTTTGTGTTTTTAGCATTCCGTCGAACACATTAATGACCTAGGAACAAGTAAGTCTGCTGCAAGTAAGTCTGTTGCTACGCATCCTCATGCTGCCACACCCCTTATACTGATATGGTTTCTCATGCCAGGAGGGTGGAAATAATTCAAGATCTTCATATGAATCTTGGTTTGGTTTCTCTTTATAACTAGAACTCGAATAAAGCACTCTGAATAATAACAGAACACCATATAATAATAACTATGTAACCAACGACGCACCATTTAGCAGTGCCAAGTAAGCTACTCTATCCGCTTTCTCAAGATGACAACACACTAAAAAGGATAAAGTGCTTTCCAGTTGAAAGCGGTGCATCAAAAGCCAATTTGTACTAGCCTTTCTACTATGTTGTTGACGATAATAGTCAACACTTTGTTTCATCCGACCACTAAGGGGGTTTCACCAATGTTCGTCTCCACCCTAGAGTCAACAAGACGCATGGAGTGCACACAGATTGCCTGACATATCCCACAACATAGGGATTTATTTCTAACAAAAGACAAACAAACACAAAAAAGACTACAAAACATAAAACAATTTGGGCCTAGGGTTAAGCCCAAGGCCCCAAACGAAGCACATGGTATTCCAGCCCAAGCAAGCCTGTTGTTGACCCGCCGCCGGTGCTCTTCGCCGTCCACCACCAATTCCACTCACCACGTTAGCCTTGCCAGTCTGCCCCCACAGAAACAGAATTGAAGATCACCTTCATCGGCCGGCAACCAACCCAGAGCAATCGGCCTTGGAGAAGAGACTCGCATGAAGCATCATGGAGAGACAGACCCAACCGACGCCACCGATGCGACTTCCTTTCGCTTGAAACAAAGTTCCAGGTTTGACTTCCTACCAGCAGTTCCGATTACTATGTGTTAGAGTATCGATCACTGAAACTGTTGCAACAATGAGAGTGGAAGAACAAATGCACAATGAATCAACAAATTGTCACACTCATTTGTGCATATAGTAGCGCTACTTCGAGATGGAGATCCTGTTAAACACGTGTAGCTGTTTCGAACAAGACTCCAAGTAAATACTGTAATTCTGTTTCAGACCTTTGGCATAAATGTCAACACAGTGGCAAAGGAAAAACAAAAGTAAGAGACTTTTGGAATACTGTTTTTGATAAATTACTTTGTAAAACAAAAACGAATTTCGCAAAATTTGTCTTATAAATTCAATTATAAAATTATATTTTTAGTATGATGACAGAAAAATATGTTTATTATATTTATATAAGGTATACAAAATATAAATTAATAAATATTTGATGTTAAATTTCAATTGAAATGAATTATATATGCATATTTAAGGAGTAAATTTCAGTTGAAATTAATCATATTATTTTTCTTAATTTTAATTAAAATTCTATTTTTAAGAAATAGATGAGAATTTTATTTTGACGATTTACTGAATAAAATATATTTTCGGTTTTCAACATTTTTATTTTCGAAATTAAAAATAATTTGTCGAACATATTTTCATAATATTTTTATATTTAAAAAACGAATTTTTTTTTCGTAAAACAATACAGAACGCAGCCAGCCTCGTTTCTGTGACGTTAATATTGATTCCGCAGGCAATAATCTCTCTAAGTCCTTAAAAACATTTATTGGAGCAAGCAAAGCAAAACCCCAGAAAAACCAGCAAAAACCAGACGAAACTTCCTCTTCTTCTTCTTCATTCTCAGGTAAAACCCAAAACGACAATTCAATTTCAATCAATTCATTCTTTCTTTACTTTCAATTCACTCACTTATACAACCTTGAATTGACATGGGACGAAAGTTTGGAACTTGGTGACTAAAGTTTTTATTTTTATTTCTTCGGTGGATAAAGTGGTTCATACGGTTCTGTAGAGTACCCAACTTTTGATATTGGGTTGATTTGTATGTAAATTATGCAGCTCTTTTCCATTAGATTGTTTAAAGTTTTGTGCTTTCTGTTCTTCAGAGGATGGATGAAGATTTGAGTGACAAGGAGTCGTTGCTGGCTCGCATTCACCAGGTTGAACATGGTATGTCTTATTCAATGCTCTGACATGTTTTGCATAGAGTTGTATTATTGTGAGTTTATGAAACGACATATATGCTTTGCATAGAGTTAATTGGTTTAGTTAAGAATCGAAAAACGCACGCTTCCGTTTTTGTGTGTGTTTGGATAAGAATATGTAAACAAGTTATCAAAATTCAAAACTTGCTTAGCTTGCCCGAGATGGCAGATTGGTGTCCGATGTTGTAGTCTGTCTATTAAGTTTCAGATGCAATGTAAAAAGAAAAGAGGATGTCTCATAGATTCTGTACTTCCATTTCAGAAAGTTTAAGAAACTGTATCCCGTCTAGTGTCTTTGATGAAGTAGTAAGCTTAATCTCTTGGAAAAAGCCTCTCATCGCTTTTGCGGTACATGGTTACTTTCCCTATTTTCGTCACTGGCTCAAAGGTAGGGCCTTATGCTGAAATCTGTAACAATGTTAAGTTGTATTGGATACACCGTAACTACTAGGATATACGTGGTTAAATAATCTAAAACTTATTCTATAAGTTGGGGTTTTACCTATGAGCAAATCCTTGTTCCGCATCTTGGAAGCATGTTAGTTGAACTTCTGCATATTAATTTGTTCATGTTGGATCATGAGCTGTAATGTACTGTCAAGTCCAAACGAAAGTGAAGATATAATAAATGGTTTATTATCTTATGCAGAGCGTGATGAATTACGTAAAGACATTGAACAATTGTGTATGCAGCAATCTGGGCCAGGTTACCTAGTTGTGGCTACTAAGATGCATTTTCAAAGGTATAATTTTCTTTTTCTCAGGCAGCAAGATGCTCTTCTTTTTAACTTGTAGTTGATAAGTCACTATGATGCAGTGGTATATGAAAATAACAATATATTTTAATTATTTTAATATTCTATTAGGACAGCTAGCTTGGAGCAGGAGATTGAGAACTTGAAAAAGAAGCTAGCTACTTGCTCTAGACAGAATGTGAATCTTCAAGAGGAGCTTTCCGAGGCTTACAGAATCAAAGTGAGTTCATTCAAAAATTCTTCTCTCTTTACTAATAAAACTGATCATACAAGCTAACACTTATTTTCCAACCTCCAGGGCCAGTTGGCGGATCTGCATAGTGCAGAGGTTACAAAGGTCTCTCTCTCATAACACCTATAGACACACCCCTGCACTCTCTGCCTTCTTTTTGTAGCTAAAGGAGTGGAATTTATAGTTGTGTATGTGAGTCTGATATGTGGAATTTCTTTTCTCAGAATTCGGAAGCTGAGAAGCAGCTTTAATTTTTCCAGGGCTGTGTAGCTGCAGCTTTTGCCGAACAGGATCAGTCCATAATGGAGGTTATGACAGCCATTTCTTATAAGTTCTGCATGTATAGTACTTCGTAAGACATTCGGAAATTTGGATGTTCTAAAGATGATTCATTACTTGCTACAGGCTGAGACAGCCAGAGAGAAAGAGGAGCTCATGTCAAAGAAATTGTGTGATACAGAGAAGAGGTATCTATTGACCTTTCATGATTTTGTGTTCAAGGTTTGACTTGTTTTGCATGAATTAGATCGTGCTAAACCAAGATAGTAAACATGAATGGTAACCAAATTCGATATTTGTTATTATATTTGATTGAATATTTCACTATAGCTGAAGCTTGCTTAGGAAGAAAAATCAAATGAAACCTCATACATTCCCAAGTTGTGTGTAATATCGTTGGTAAGTTTTTGCTTTCATGTACATCCAACTATCCTAGCAATGGGGCATATTAAGAGCCTGTGGTGCATTGTTGTCCACATATGTTAGACATTGACTTTTGCTTTGCTAATATGCTCTGTCGAGTCTGATATATTTGAATTATGACTACGTGGATTTATTAACTCCCTCAGTTCTCTTGATGTTGAGCATCCTTTAACCCAAGTTACAAGTTCAAGTTGGCTATTTTTACGATGAGACTATTACAAGTGATTGGTTACATCTTTCGTAAACATGTGCATCTTTTGTGTGATTCAGGTTAGACGAGAATACTGCAGATTGTTTTGAACTGAAGAAACTTAATGATAGATTGCAAGCTGATTTAGTAATGCATGAGGAGCAGAGTACAAGTTTTAAGAAGGTGAGTTGGTATCTTGGCCCCAATGTTTCTACATTCCCTTTTGTAAGTTTTTCCTGATGGTGTCTCTTCTGTGAGTTATATATTAAAACAAAGCAGTCCATAGGGAAGATGAGAATACCACAGAAGTTGAAAAAAAATGAAAATGAAATATCAATGAACCTATCTTGTGACTACTTACTAACACCCCAATCCAATCCCTAAATTGCCATGCTTCCAAAATTATTAAAGCAACATCTTCAGGCATATCCATTGATATTGTAACTTTTATGTTTGTGCTATTTCTATTCTTCCACTTTATTCGGCCTTTAGGATCAGAAACCTGGTCTACAGTATTCCTTTATGTGTTCAGAAAAACATAAAAAGAGATTGCACCCAGGCAATAAATGATTTTTTGTTTATCTACACGAGATAAACCCAAACCTGCATTCTGGACCCTGGCTAAGACTGGATCCTCCCATCTAACCCTACTATCTTCAAGAGGCAGGAAAATGTAGCAAAGAATTAGGTAGGTATCTTGAGGGGGTTCGTACTCCAGAGATCATGGGACTAAACTGTGAAACGTGCCTGTACAGCTACACTCTTATTGGGCCTGACAGAGAAAATACTAATATTTTCAGATCAGGTTTAGAAATTAATGCTGATCTGAGGTATGCATGCGATTGTTCTGGTTGTGTTCCCGTTCTTAATAAAGATTGGAGGATGAATAATCTGAAGGTAGCAAAAACATCTTTAGATTTGTGCAGCTCTGCTTGATGTAAGGTGCTCGTATTTAATCTAATATGTGTACAGTATAGTCAGGATGGAAATCTGTACGATGTAAACGAATTTGTATGTTAAATTATCATCTTGAACAAAATTCTGATGTAAACTCATTGATGTAACGATGTTGTTGTAACCTAAAGTTGCACTTTTTTGGTCAGTAAGACGTTTTAAGCTTATAGCTTATAAACATGTCTAGGTTTTAGAAGCTACCATTGTTGGCCTAAATCTGTGATAACCTTAGTTGAAGCTTTTTCTGTATGTTATTTTCTCATAGTTAAGGAAATATTATCTTCACAACAGGTTATCGATAAGTTTTACAAGGTCAGACAACACTCTTCGGAGGAATTTGAGGATACAAGTTGGGAGAACAAATGTGCATGCCTTTTGCATGATCCTGCAGAATGGTGGAGTTTCAATGACACTTCTACATCTAAATACATTGTAAGTTTGCATGTTTACTCTTGCTTTCATTATTTCTCTCTGTCAAGGATAAAACAGAGTTAATATCCAAATTAGGCTAAATTTGTGATAACATGAGGTTGAAGTAGCTGTCAACATGGATTTGCTACAATCTATCTGGAATATGAGCACTGTATGGAATATGGATCTAAGGTAGCATGTGAGAAATATCAAATAGTTGATAGCTCTGTCTTTCCATCTGGGGTTTTAAGTTTGCTTTCTTGGTATGTTTATTCTTTAGATTACCTATGCTCCCAGTCCACCTTGTGAATCAGAAAGACATTGTTGCCTTGAACTTTCCAAGATTGTATTGACCACAAGCTCATAGTTTTCATAGTTCTTGCTGTAGTCTCTCCATTAAATTATATTCTGTATATGCAATTTGAGTAACTTATCCTCAGACAGAGTTCGTTAGAGGAAGAGCTTGAGAGGATGAGGACCTCTGCTGGTAATCTTCAAAACAGGCTACAAGTGGTAAGGACTGCTTCTCTATTCATATCAGCTTTTGATTGCACAATTGTTCTTTTCTTGTGCATATGGTTCTTTGATTTATTGTATTGTGGCTATGTGGCTTGTAGGGTCTGGAAATTGAAAATCATTTAAAGAGGAGAGTTAAGGAATTAGAAAAGAAGAATGTAAGTACTCTATTCTTTGAAATAGAAGAAGTCCAATAATCTGAATTTTCTTATCTTACTTTAATTGGTTTACACGCAGATCCTTGCAATTGGAATGATAAAAAAGGAGATGACCGAGTTACACCATTACTATTCTCAGCATAGAGTTCACATCATAAATTTACTTAAAGAGGGGAGCACCTGCATAAAAACAATAATTGATGCAATAGAGGAGATGGAAATTAATGCGAGAACACTAGAGAAGTTGGATCCATCTATGGGGGATGTAAAGCAAGACGAATCTGAATGTCAAGATGTACATGAAATCACAGATACTGTGGATATTGATTGGCAAGTGGTATTTAAGGTTTGTTTCTCTGGTGGCTCTCTCTCTCTCTGGACAATTAGTTATGCCGTTGAAATAGAAACTAGCTGGTGGTAAAAGTTGACTTCATATTCGAAAAGAAAAAGACACGTGGCCAATTGTGAAACCACCTACTCTAAAACATTTTCATTCTTTTGAGCTCTTTTAAAAACTAGAGGGTCAGTATAGCTTTTAGATGAACCGTAAAAGACTGACTAAAGTACGACTATTATAGGATGAACTAACTTAATATGACTGGTCGACTGAGTTCTGGGCAATTTCGACATTGTCAGATGACCCTATATTTTTGCACAATGAATAATAGTTGGGAACAAAAGCTTGAAGGATGCAATTAATTCAATATATGTGGTTGCTTCCTCCATATGCTGTTCAAGCAATTCAACATTAGATGCTAATGTCATTATGCTGATCTGCAGGATGCTCATTCTAGCTTATCAGACATGGTGGCAGTTGGGGACGGCGATTCCTCGAAAGCCCTAGCATGGGCATTGCAAGACAAGGTGTGGTGCACGAAATATATTAGTTGATACTCTACTGTCATAAAGTTTGGTGTTAAATCTCTTATAATAAAATATGCTATTGTGACTTCACAATTTATTCTATCGTTGGTAACTGTTATTTTTTGTTACTGTTTTCCTCAACCATGGAAAACTTTCAGGTTGCAACTTTACTGCTTTTATCACAGCAGGAAGAAAGACATTTATTGGATAGAAATGTGAATGCAGCTCTTCAAAATAAAATAGATGAGCTTCAAAGAAACCTGTTGCAGGTAACTTCTGTGATGTGCTCATCTGTTGGCCTTATTTGTTCTGGATTTTTTTACCACTGATATGGTAATTTTATGTGAATATAAAACTGGTCATACTTAATAAACATGCTATTAAGAAGTAAATTGTGAACTTCAGTTGGACATAATGCTTTATATACATTATACCGTGCCATCAAAAGTGGCGTACTGTGAATTTTATGTGTAATACTTCTGTCTGTATTCATATTGAGGCCCCTTTTACTATACTTAAAACAAATCTCATTCACATTTTCTTCTAGAGGAACAGGTTCAGTCTGGGTTGATATTTTCTTTTTTGCAGAGCTTTGGTGTATTTCTTTGAGCTTACTTTTCCTGTTTGCGACCTTGAAAGATTAGTACTATTGTGCTTTTGTTTCAGTGATGAACTGTGCATTTATTTTCTTTTGGTCTAGGTTACCAATGAGAAGGTGCAAGCTCTAATGGAGATGGCACAATTAAAGCATAATTTTCATCAACTTAAAGAGTCAGATTTCTTCTTTTACTTTTAGATTTTGGTGTTAATGGATATCATTCTTATGTATATCACTGCTTGGATTATAGTTGAGATGAATAAAGAAGTTATGCATTAACTCTGGGATTACTTTATTGGTACTTATGTCAATTGGCATGCTCACTTTATAGCAATTTGTTAAAGATTCTCACTAACAGTTTCCTTCCTTCTACTCTGATGATTACATGAACTATCCTGCGTCCCTTGAGAAGTAGGTTCTCCGCTACATCTTTAATGATCTTTCTCACCAGTATCCTAGTTTAAGTAGTCCAACTGATAATGTACAGGAGAATTGGTCAGGAGACGAGGAGAGGCAATTCCTCTGCTGAAATTGGAGATAGAAGACTAGTTACTCATGAAAGAGATGGGAAACTTAAGAGCCTGCTGAAGAAAACGTACTTGAGCCGTTGGGTGGGAACTCCAGACTTGAGGGGAAATGAAGCTGAAGATGATCTAAACAGCATGGAGTTTGTGAGGTTTGTGAACACTATTCGAGTTCAATGATGCAAAATATATAGTTCTTGCACATAACGATATTGCTGTCGTAATTATAAGAGTTATCTTATCTTACCAATCTCATGTACTATTTTTTGTTCCAGAATGAAGATTGAAAATGCGACCCTTAGGGAGAGCATGGGAAGTGTAGAACATCTGACTACTACAGTTCACAGGCTTCGTCTATCACTTTCAAAGGTCTGATGGCAGTTTAAGATATTTTAAGTTTTGTCTTGGTGGAGATCTTTCATTGTAAAATACTATGAAAGTCAACAATTAGCTACACCGTTATATATAACTATTTACTATGCAGGCCAAGGAGTCGGTGACTTCTGGAGAGATGGTGCTTACTAGCCTGTTAGAAACTCTAGACAACATCATCAACGAGGCCAAACTAGTGAAGACTGCACTCGGAAGTTCCTTACCGCTTAGCTGGTCAGCAGAAGCAGATGTGGAATTCAGTGGTAGCAATGAGCCTGATATTGTATATGGGAAGCCCGGCCATGAGAAGATAGATGCAGTTTATGCTGCAGGGCTTGAGATGGTGGAACTGCTGATACTATCAGCGCATATATTGAAGGACAACACGAGCAAAAGTGTCCTAAGATGGAAGCATCCGCACCTGGCTTGATAAGAAATTCTATACCTTTAGGGTACCTCTGCAATGGTAGCATCGGAAGCAGGCTTTGTGGTAGACTCTAGAATCAGCTGCTAGCTTATCAACGAGATAAACCGTCTTTTTGCAGGCCATGCACTTCTGGGTGGTTCCTGTGAAGGTGGCCATCGCTAGCTTCCAATCCAACCTCACAGCCACCAACCCTTACAAACACAATGCTGGAGATTGCGACCTTATTCTAATCCTTAATTGAGTTGTTCGCTAATCTGTCTTTTCTTTCCATTGTATTGAAATCTATAGAAAAGAGAAGATGGAAAGCCATTGGTGAGAGACAATAGCGGAGGTGTCCAAATGAAGCAAACTGATTCAAGGATGATTACAGGTGGATACTATCAATCCATTTGGCAATCAGTAAATCCGAGCTTTGAGGACTTCCATTCTATGAATATGAATCACTTTGAATTTTTGCCTTTTGCTTATTTGAAAATTTTCCTAATTTGTTTACTAATCTTAGCAATGGAAAGATATGTAGACATAGTTATCCTGAATTAAAGGGTCTTGAGTTAAGTATTACTTGGCACTCATATTTTGGACAAAAGTACAACATCAACATACAAGAATATTAACTGATGAGGTGGTATAAAAGGTGGATCTAAGTTCAGGAAAGAATGAGGTAACTGAATAAAAAAAACGGTTTCTTATGAACAAAAAAAAGTAACAAAGAAAGAACAGAAAAAGAATGAGGTACAAGTTGTAGAATGTTATTCTACTCTTTTAATAATACGAAGGAGCCTCTTAATATTAATGATGCCTTTTGGGTTCTAAACTTCTAATAAAAATAGCACTACATTTCATGATGGGCACTATCATCAACAAAAACATGCCCACAAGCCTACTACAACAGATGAAGGTAGTAACTATCACTAGCAAAAAAGAGTAGATAAACTGTTCTCAACGGCCCTTCCTAATTCTCTACAAGGATTGAATTCATCGAATGAATATGGTACTGGCCAGGATTGGAATACTGATACATTGCGTTATTGGGAATACACCTAGTAGATCTATTTATTATCATTTCAAGGGCAATTTGGTCTATGATTCTCGCTTTGGGTGCCAGAGGTCCCGAGTTCGATTCTCCGAATGCCCCGTTTTGGATTCCCCCCCCCCCCTTTTCTTTTTACTCTGGAATCCACCCACATTTATGCATACAAATATTTATACCAGAAAATGCTGCATTTAAAGGCCAAATTATCTTCCGAACGTCCCCTTAAAAGTTAAAACTGACTGGACTAACCAACTCAAGGCATAACATATGAATTCCAAATAAGAGAATGAGTCAATGAGCTGAAGTCAAGATGTAGTAGAAGTCCCTGATATTATTAATTTATTAGTGCCAGATCTAGAACTGAGTCAATGAGAACATAAAGAACAGTAAGTAGGTCAATGAGATATCAATAGGAAAAACAATTAGGTCAGGATAACTAGGTAGTGCACACAATAAGTACCATAGTATGGGCATTTGGTCTAGTGGTATGATTCTCGCTTTGGGTGCGAGAGGTCCGGAGTTCGATTCTCCGAATGCCCCTTGTTTTTACAAAACTATACTCTCTTTTTTTTCCTTTCTCTCAATGTGATAATCCATTAAGATATGATTAAATCATTGCATCATACACAGCTAATACAAACATAGAACAGAATATGAGCGCCTGTGGCAATTGACGGGAAAAAATGCTTTGCCTTACTAGTCTATTTGTTTACAAGATTATATATTTGAACATTAAATAAGATATGATTGAATCATTGCATCATACAAAGCTAAAAGAAACTTGCGGCCTATAAAGTCAATTAACGTGAAAAGAAAACGTGTCCACTAAGGTTACCAAATCAAGTTACCTTTCTCATTCTTCAACTCACCTCTACAGACTACATATTTGTCTAGTGGTGTTTTTGTTTTTGTTTCCACTTTTTACATCTTATTTTTACCACACATGACACATGCATGTCAACTTGAATGAACTGTGTTTTAGTTCTACAAAAATGTACCTTGAAGCAAGAGAACCCTGCTCGACAATCATGTCATAGAGAAGCTAACATATTTAGGAACACCTGCCATCTAAACAGCCACAGCTGCATATCTGATGTTAAGGCCAAGACAGCTGCATATCAATCTACTAACTGCAGAACCAAGAAAAACTAAGTGACTAACTCATAGAACAAACTAAGTCCAAACTAGTGAATGAGCTAAGGCCAAGACACATAAGATGTATCTAATGTTATTAATTTATTAGCAGCAGATCTTGAACCAAGTCAATGAGAACATCAGAGAACAGCAAATATAGATCCATGAGTTAACAAAAGAAAAATGTTAGGTAAGGATAAGTAGGTAGTCAACACAATAAGTAACATAGTATGGGCATTTGGTCTAGTGGTATGATTCTCGCTTTGGGTGCGAGAGGTCCCACGAGTTCGATTCTCGGAATGCCCCATGACTGCAATTTTTTGTTTTCCAACTCTGTTTTTTGAACATATTTACAAATGTTAAATCACTCAGATATGATTAACTCACTCCATCTTACAAATCCATCAAAAACACAGACCAGAATATGATCACTTGTGGTTAACTTGTAACTAGAATGTGCTCCATGTATGGTTACTAACTCATTACTCTTTTCATTTTTCTACTTGTCTTCTCAAAGATTACAGATTCTTTTAAAATTACCGGGATAAGGGCACGCCCATAATCCCTACCAACATTTTTTCATTGAAAGGAAAGAAGGTACAAAGAATAAGGCTAGGCCGAACCTTCTTGGGAAAAATTATATAGTACAATGAACACCATGTAACTTTAGACTATATAAGAACAATCAGCAGAAGCAGTACAAATGTGTAAGTGATAGACTGCATAATATGTCTAGTGCAGCAGTGCTAATTTTCTCCCCACTTTTTTAAATTTTATTATTTTCCACAGATGCAAGTCAAGTTTGTCAACAAATCAGAAAACTTTAATTTTCTCCAAAGTACCAAACTTAGAAGCTCGAGAACCCTAGTCAGATAATCATATCATGGATCAGCAGTGAGTTTCCATTTATAAATTCATACTCATTATTGTGCACTTAAAATAACTTTAAAATCATAATGTCTTCTCTTACACGAATTGAACAGATGTCCTGAGGGAACAAACTATTGTAGTATTGTACTAATGGTATCAGTCCAAGAATACCAATCCTTTTCAATGTGGAATTGTAATTTCCTACATTACAAGTCAAATACCACATCAAAAATAAAATCACAAAATTAGTCGTTGGGCTAAATGCCCCCTTTATTATTTTTGGCCCTTTCTCCTTGCCCCAAAATCAACAGTCTTTTCTCCAAACAAGAATTCAAAGATGATAAAATTACGCAAACAACATTACAAATTTCAAAGTTGAAACAAACTAAAAAACATAGTAAGTAAAGCAGCTTTATTTCTGACCTGAACAAAACAGCGAAGCCGAAGCGACTTTGAAACTCGATCACTCTCTGCAGTTTAAGTCAAGGTCGGAACTTTTTATCTCTTGGGTGAGGCTTCCATTTTTTCTGGTGGGGCGAAACTTAAACTCAAACTCAAACTCAAACTCAAACTGAAATGTCTCTCTCTGTCTCTGTCTCTGTCTCTGTCTCTGTCTCTGTCTTCCACTCGTGCGCTTTATTTTTCGCGCCGGACATAACTGGGCCGGGCCTGTCAAATCTTGGGCTCTCGTTTTTATCGCCCACGAACCAAAAGCGTACACACAAAAAAACAGGCATGTTTGGCCACGGAGACTTCATCCGACGAATTGTTCGTCGAAAAAAGCAAGCAAGAAGAAGATTTTGCATTCCGGAATGACATGGTGAGAAGAGGTGGAAGTAAATTCATATCCATTTCTGCTCTATTTTCCAAGTTCTAGGGTAGAGCGCATTTGCTGAGTGCGTGTTGGATCTGAATAATCTGATTTACCAAAAGATAAAGATGAAGAGAATGTTATCTCATTCCAGACGTAGTTTTTGAACACTCGAGTATCAGAACCTAGCAGTTTGAATATCTGACTCCTGATCTCAGTCTCACAAATTTAAAGAGTATACGATACATGCTGATCATGATAATGTCAGCCAGCAAAGTTTCAAAATAACATCTGTCCACAAAAAAGTTCATATAAACTCTAGTGAGTGAAACTTGTAAAAAATCGGACAAACTTTTCACATTCCTCCCACATCTCTCTACATGCAGCTCTTTAATCTTCTCAATGCACCTTGGTGACCAAACACAGCTCAGCTCTTGTATCTCATTCATAAACATGCAGAGAATATGATCGACTGATATGAGCAATCTCAAGTCTAGACAACTAAAAGTACCTAATAGTTGATCAGCACACTTTCTCAACGCTTCCGCTCTGATTTCCACTTGAACACAGGTTTTTCTGTTGGATCTGTTATCTCATCTTCTCGCAGTTTGCGCTTTTTACCCTTTTTCTGTTGATTTAAAATGGTTCTTCGTTTTCAACACTCAATGCACAAGACAATTTATAAGCAAATGGGTAAGATGGTCTACCTGTAATTCCTTCTGCATTGCCATATCCGTATATATTTTCTCCAAATCTTGGACTCTCTGTCTCCTTGCTTCTAGCTCCCTATATGAAGCCGCTGTTTTCCTACTCATTGAGAAGAAGAGAACATAATGACTTTGAAGAATATACTAGATAAGCAAAGAATTTGAAGAAGATATTTTCATCAACAGAATACTGAATTGAGTAACGTAGAAAAATCTATGGATTAAAACATGATAAAATTGAATAAATTGAATAGTCTCAACCAACACTAGAGACCTAGGCTTTCTAGTATAATGTTCTCAACATGAGTTGAGTTAATTCAAAATTTGATGATCCAAATTTACAGAATATAATAGTAAAATAACCAGAATTTGATTCAAATAGCAGAAAAGTGCCAATTCTCCCATTAGTGAATAATATACTTGAAGCCCATATCTGCTTGCAATCAATAAGCAGCAGTCTTATGTTTATGCTTTTCAATACAAAACTTGCAAAGAGAAAAATAATAGGTGCATGGTTATCTTCAACAAGTAAAACATTCAAGATTTCATTTGCATAAATCAGTTCAGATTTGTTTCTTTAAAACTGCAATAAATAGAATCCATATTATTTAATAGTTATATTGATATAATGCTAGAGCCAACTTCAGGAGCAAACAGAACTAATAAATGTGTGTCCATTAACACTTAAAGTATTGTTTGAACCTTTTAATACGATCAGGAATGTTATCAGAAGCAGGCAATATTCCACCACTTGAACCATGTGACTTGAGCTGTTTAGCTTCTTCCCTACAAGGAAAAACAAAATATGAGAGACGGACACATTTATTGAATCAAAACAAAAATCCTTATTAGTTTTTTGTTTCGGTTCATCTGAAAGAGAATAAATCAAATGGAAAGAAGAGAGTGAGGTAGAACTACAAGAAACCAGGAAACTCTCTCACATACATCCACAATATACCATGTGAGGGCACACACAAAAAAGTGGCAAAGAACAGAATCTTCGGGCAAATTATTTATAATTATGTGAAAACTAGCCTAGTCAATTCCCACGTGACTTCTAATATGATCCTGGTGTAAATGTAGCATCTTTTCTTAGCAGTATGACAACTTCTACAACCTCTAGGGCTACATGAACAGGACAAGTAGTTGCTTTGCAAATGCAACCTTATACTCTTAGTGGTATATAAAACTAAATCACTGCATCATAAGAAGCTAAACGGAGTGGCCTATAAAGTGTGGTGAATTAAAGTGAAAAGATAATGTGCTTTGTTTATGGTTACCAGATCAAAACACGAGAATTCTGATAACAATTATGTCACAGAGTCCAACTGCAGAACCAAGGACAGTAACTGACTAAATAACTCAAAGAACAATATATGAAGTCCAAGCTAGTAAAAATAAGGCCAACACATATAAAATGTATCTAGTATTATTAATTTATTAGTATCAGATCTGGAACCTTGTCAATGAGAACATATAAAAACAGCAAATAGATCTATGAATTAACAAAAGAAAAACATATAGGTAAGGATGAGTAGGTAATGCACACAATAAGTATCATAGTAAGGGCATTTGGTCTAGTGGTATGATTCTCGTTTTGGGTGCGAGAGGTCCAGAGTTCGATTCTCCGAATGCCCCATTTTGAAATTCCCTCCCCTCAGGCCCTTTTTTTATTTTCAGGAATCCACCACATTATATACATAGAAATGATTATACCAGAAACAAATGCATTTCGGGGCCAAATTTCCTTCCGAACATCCCCTTAAACGGACTGGACTAACCAAGTCAAGGCATAACATATGAAGTCCAAATAGGAGAATGAGGTAAAGCCAAGATGTAGTAGAAGTCCCTGATATTATTAATTTATTAGTGCCAGATTATCTTCCGAACATCCCCTTAAAAGTTAAAACTGACTGGACTAACCAACTCAAGGCATAACATATGAATTCCAAATAAGAGAATGAGTCAATGAGCTGAAGCCAAGATGTAGTAGAAGTCCCTGATATTATTAATTTATTAGTGCCAGATCTAGAACTGAGTCAATGAGCTGAAGCCAAGATGTAGTAGAAGTCCCTGATATTATTAATTTATTAGTGCCAGATCTAGAACTGAGTCAATGAGAACATAAAGAACAGTAAGTAGGTCAATGAGATATCAATAGGAAAAACCAATTAGGTCAGGATAACTAGGTAGTGCACATAATAAGTTCCATAGTATGGGCATTTGGTCTAGTGGTATGATTCTCACTTTGGGTGCGAGAGGTCCGGAGTTCGATTCTCCGATTGCCCCTTTTCTCACTGAAATATACTTCTTTTTTTTTCAAATGGATAGAAGAGAGTGAGGCCGAACTACAAGAAACCAGGAAACTCTCTCACATACATCCACCATATTAAAGATGTTATACCATGTGCGAACACACAAAAGTGGCAAAGAACAGAATTTGGGGCAAATTATTTATAATTATGTGAATATTAGCCTAGTCAATACCCACATGTGACTTGTAATATGACCCTGTTGTAAATGCAGCATCTTTTGATAGCAGCATAACAACTTCTACAACCTATAGGACTATATGAACAGGAAGAGTAGTTTCTTTGCAAGTGCAACCTTATACTCTTAGAATCATATAACTTTGCCTGTTTTTCAGACAAGAAAATCTTTCTTAAATAAAATCATACATAGATAATGAGTTTTTAAAAACTGCCTAAGAGATCAAAGATTTATCTACTTATTTATAATTTGTTAGTTGATGAGTCTTTGGGTTTATGATATTTATAAAGATTTAGCTACTTATTTAATGTTCATATACTGTTTGCAAGTTTTCTTTGAAAAGACAATAAACCGAATTGGACAATATAATACCAAGAACTAATTATGATTCTCTTGGGAACAGAAGAAGCAGAAGGCTCAAACCTGTCTTCAGCAAAGTATATGTGTCTACTTGAAGGCTGATTATCAAGAGAATGCAGGGTTGCCGTCATTTTTTCAATTTTCTGCATAATAATAACAGTTTATTACCAACCGATTAAACTGATAGAAAACATAGCCTCCATAAACAGCTTCTTGATAAAAGTTTTACCAACCTTTTTCTCACTTTGCAATTTCTGAAGCACATACCCAATATCCTGGGTCTTCATAAGCAGGAGCTCTTCCGGAGTGTACTTGTTAGCCTGACCCCTGTAGCATAATCTTAAGTCAGTTGAGTAGCAGGTGAGAAAGAAAAATGATAACAAAATATTCAATGAGTGGTATATTACTCTGTTTTGTGGACTCCACCAACAGTTCGGGTGTTAATCATCTTGAAGTAAAACTCATCTTTGTTACGAAATCTTGCTTTGATTTTAAGTCTCTGTTGAGTGAAGATGCAGAGAAATCAAGTTAATACATTAGAGAAACAGAAATCCTAGAGCAAAGCAGCATAGACATCATAAATTTACCCGTAACATGTCCTCCTTTCGGTGGTACACTTTGGCACGCTCGACATAGTCCTTGTGCTTTTCAAGAAACCCAAATTTTTTCCTCGACTCCCTGACAAATTTCAAACCAAAAGAACCAAAAGCCCATCACTTGATGCACATAGATATATAATCTGAAAAGGTCTAACAACATAAATGAATAGTGTCACTCACGGTTGAGATCGCTCCTTGTGAGCCCGTCTACTAACAGCATTCCTTAGGGACGACATATTGAGTAATACGAAGCTGTTCACAAGTAATCAACTGCCAACCTACAAGACACATACAGGGGGTTTCAGTAATCTGTTTCATTCCCATTCACAACTGCTGCTTCGATTTTCTATTTAACTTCATCCATTTAAAGATCTATATGTACAGCAAAATAAATAGATCGAGACAGATTCAATACCAAGCCGATTAGCCGAAGTAGTAGCAGATTGGATCGAGACAGAATACCAAGCTGTGAATCCTGTGATGGACCTGTGTGGCTGTGTCACCAGTCAACCAAAATACCTGGCATCAGATTTAATAGTCTTTGAGTATACCATGAATCAATTGAAAACATGTCGTGATGCTTATGTCTTTAGAAAACTTAACATCAATTAAATACAGATAAGGTATGCTAGTGTCTCATGGCCAATAATGAACTCCTCCCGCTATGTATAGGGATGGAGCTATTGCGTAGATTACGTGAAGTTTGATGCTTTAAGTAGTTTACCAATATTTGGCTAGCTATGAGAGAATAAGATTCATTGGGGTCTATTACCTAACCCTGAGGGTGACTGCTCTCGGACTCTGCTCTCGGTGACTGCTCTCGGTGAGATGGTGAATCTGTGAGGGTGAGTGAGAGAGGCGGAGAGGGAGATCGAGAGGCTGAGTGTGAGATCGAGATCGAGGGGTGAGAGTGAGTGTGAGATCGAGGTGAGCGGCTTGAGGAGGTGAGGCCGTGAGGGATTGTTTGACTAAAGAGAGGCGGAGAGGGATAGATAGAGGCGGAGAGGGAGAGAGGCTGTGTGAGTCTGTGAGAGTGAGAGAGTTAGATGTTAGATGTTAGATGTTAGGGTTAGGTTAGATTGTTAGGGTTAATTTAGAACGTTGAATATTTATTAAAAGATAAATCTGAACGTATATTAATTTATTTAATTATATCATTTATCATTTATATGCAATCTATACTCTACATATTTTTATTTAATTATACATAAAAATAAATTCAAAAAGTCATATTTTACGAATTAAATCTATACTTTTTATTTGGATAAATGATGAGGAAGATTATATTATTGAGTTATGTCATATATTATTGGAGCTAACACCTTAGTGCTTAATGAAATATCTTTGTGAAACTTAATCGGTCATGTTTAATTATTTTATAAAATTGACCATCGGATTGATTTGTTAGAATATTCTAACAATGTCTTTAAACTTTTATAAATTTTGGACTTGATTTAGACCTCAATCTATGCATTTCGCCAAATGTGACCGTAGTACTCTTACAACTGAAACGTAAATTACCCCTCCAGAAAATAATTTTTTGACATCAAATTTTGGACACATATTCTTATGGATTACATATCTATCTCATAGTGTCAAAAAAATATACATAAAAAAACAATTTACATAATCCCCCCATAGGAAAATAAAGAAAATAAAATGAGTGTATTTTAGTTATTTCACAATTTTTGTTTAACTATATTGACCGAGGTCTAAACTTACTTCGATTAGGCTAATTTTTACGTAAGTTATCTTTTATTACAAGGTGAACTATTATATATGGCCTTTTTATTGTTAAAACATTTTTAATTCTTATATTGTTTAAATTCCCTATATCCACACTAATGTTCTTACATTTATTTCTTAGTTATATGAGATGAAAGATTTTTGTGAAACGTAATCGATCATGTGTCATCATTTTACAAAATTGACTGTCGGATTGGTTGTTCATAATATTCTAAGTAGGCCGTCCCTAATTTTTATAAATTTTGGACATAAACCCTAAACCCTAAACCCTACAAAAATTACAATAAAATCCTAGAACATTAACCCTAACTTACCCTAAACCTCAAATTCCTAAACATTAACTTACCATAAATCTTAATCTCCTAAACTCTAACTTACCATAAACCTAAACCCTAACTTATGCTAAACTTTAAATAATGACTTAATAGTAAAATAGATACACAAATTTAATTATATATGAAATTTGAATATTCAATCTATACATGTATATGTAATATATTAATATATATACACAAATAAAATATATATATCTATATAGTACTAGACTACTGGTCACTATATCATATATATATATATGTCAATATGTGTGTAGGTATAAATCGTATAATGATTAAAATCATTAAATGATTTAATGATATATGTACTACTATATTATATATATAAAAAAATTATGGGCTTTGACGGGGCGGGCCTAACGGGCTTTGATGGGGCGGGCCTTAACGGGTTTTTGGTGGGCCGGGCTTTAGATCTTTAAACCATGGTCGGCCCACCAACCACCTTGGCGGGGTTTTGCGGGCCTCCACCGGCCCACGAGGCCCATGGGCCAAATGATGACCCATAATTTGAGGTACTGTTGCTAAAATTTTCTCTTAATTAAATAATTTTTTTTAATTAATAAATTAATTTATGATGAAATTGACATTTTTTTAACAAACCACATCCTCATAATTACACTTTCACAAGAATGTGACGTGACGAATAAAAAACCAGTTGTGGATAGTACAATAGCTGGCCATCTTGATATTATCATAGACTAAGAGATCAAGGTCCAATTCCTTGTAAAATTGATTTCCAGGTGGATTGAATTTATTTTACAAAAAAAAATGTTACGTGACATGACGGAGTTTGGTTTATAAAAAAAATGGTGCTAATTTCACTTCCCTCTTACATAAGACTTCAATTCTCCTTTTCAAAAATATAGACTTTAATTCTCAATCTCACGGGGTGGTGCTCTGGACGGAATATATGGTTTATCTACGAATACTTCATCACTCGAAACTCTTTGAAAGAAAAATTCACAACAACTAATGTTTGCCATCGACTTGTTTATCGTAAGAGCATCCGCACCCATCAACAGAGCAAGAAGCAAAACAAGAGCAAATTTTGCTTCAAGCAAAATGTATCCAAGATTTGCTCAAGCAAATCAAGTTTTGCACACACCCATTCACTATTTGTTTCAAGCAAATCAGCTTTGTCATGTAGTGAAATGTTTAAAAATGATTTACTAGATAGATTTACCACCAATAATAATGTGACACGTGTCTTTATCGGTAGTAATTATACAAGATTTCCGAAAAAATTTCCGACTAATTAAAAATTGACGGGTGTCACCGCCATTATTTAACTAATAATAAAAAAAATTACTCTAGAACGATTAAAGTGTTACATTACTTATAATATAAACTAAATATATCAATTAAATATGAAATAAGGACGGACAAAAATTAAACTGAATTTGTGTACCAATAACACTAACGATATTCACAAACGATGATAAAAATATTAGTACCATAACTTTATAGAAACATAATACATCTCTTTTATCACTTAAAAAACCTAAACCGAAGCTTATTTAAGCACATAGTCAATAACTCAATGTAATCAATATCCTTAAAATTGAGAGAAATGATTCCTTGTCATTGAAGGAAAAAAGAGTCACTAGCATAAATGGGCTTAACTATAGGCCACCATAATCCTTTTATGAGTCCATTAATTTGGATTCGGCAATTACGTTTCTACAATCGCACTATTACTAGGAAGAAAAATGACATTAATGGATTCCATGGACCCTCATAGATACTATAGTCATTTTCATTTTTCATTTTTATTGTACTACAAACCAGAGCATATCGACTCGTGGGGAAGAAGAAGAAGAAGAAGAAGAAGAAGAAGAAGAAGAAGAAGAAGAAGAAGAAGAAGAAACCCTTCCGGCCTCCTCACCTTCCCTGCCGGCAGCTCCATCTCCGTCCTCGACGCTCGCTCTATGCAACTCGTCCTCACTCTCCCCATGCCTCCTCCCCAATCCTCCGCCACGTCATCATCGTCATCATCTCTCTCACCTTTCGTCACCTCCGTCCGGTGGACCCCGCTTCCTCTCGACCTCCGCCTCATGTCGCCGGCACTCTGGTTCGAATCCGACTCCTCCGCCGTGCAGGACCTCTGCTGGGTCCAGTCCAAGCCCGACTCCTACCTCCTCGCCGCAATCTCCGGCTTCTCCTCCCTCTCGCTCTACAGCTCCTCCAACGGTCGGTGCTTCTGGAAATACGACGCGTCGCCGGAGGTCCTATCCTGCATCCGCCGCGATCCGTTCGATTCGCGCCATTTCTGTTCTCTCACACGTGCCTGACGTCGCCAGGCAGTCGAGCAGTAGCCGGAGCACGTTTTGCTCGAGCGTTTGGACGAGCAAAACCTTCGCGTTGACTGGGCGAGCACCAGCACGCCGGTGCGAGCTCGAAAACGAGCTCCCCTGCCCCACCGGATGCTCGATCAAAATCCGGCCGGCTGCGGATGCTCTAAGAGGTCTACCAAGAATGTAAATAATACTTTTTCACATATTATATAATTTTTATTTTTTGATAAAGTTTGATGTAAAACTCTCTTTTTACAGCATCAACTGATATATCCAAACAATGGGTACACCGAGGATTAGGTCAATTGCCTCAATGCCTAAACGACGATGTACAAGTTATGAAGGCTCTAATTCTGACTGCACATTACATTTCACAAATTCAATTATGTTAACCAAAAATGAAATCCAAATTATGTATATTACAATTCACAGTGTCAAATTCTATACATAAAAACTCAAATCATCACATATTTCCAACACTTGAGGGTCTGAGACAAGGGTGCAACAAAGACCCTTAAAGAATAGATACTTAGTCAGCACGGAGTACATATCAGAAGATGATGATCAGATATTGACAAACCTGGTGAGGCAAACGGCAAAAGTTACTGGGAAGCAGATTGAAAATCGATGCTCTTGGGAAATGGAACATGTCATCTGTTGTATACGAGCAGGACAGCTCAATTTTTGGATTTTGAATGTTTCACAAGCCAATCAATGACCGTATCAATGTTAGTGGAGTTCTTGCAAGATATCATGAAGCAAGAAACTTCCCTATCAGTAATGGACTTGAGCTCCCAGCGAAGAAGAAAACAATCTTTAATACAACAATCAAGGGAACGTGAAAATCACCATTGCACGAAAGAGTTTTGCTGATAACAGTCAAGACCATAGTACATTTGTTATGATGAACAAATAACAGGCATTAGAAGTTTCATAAAACTTACATTTGTTTCGACAAATCTTGCATAGACAAGGCTTCTTTTTTGTCAATCTTGTTACCTAGTACCAGCAGTGGAATACCATGAAGCGATGACTTACTCAATAGGTCATGTAGTTCTCTTCTTGAAACAGCCAAGTTATCATAATCAGCAGCATCCGCAACATAACTGAAACATAAAAAAAAGTGAGTTGTTAATAGAGCAGAAGAAGCAGACAAAGTTTATATGAAATGTAAAAGGTGCAGGACTTCAAAAAATAGAAGAGATACATTTGATAGGTAAACATCTCACATTAGAAAAGGCAAAAACATTTTATAATGATTTATGAACCAAGGGATTACAATCAGTACTATCTGATCAGTGATCATTGCTGAACCAAGATTAGAGCATTTGGATGATATAAGAAATTGCCTAAAAATCTAAAATACATACATAACATAAAGTTAAAGGCATACACAATAGAAGAAACTGCACGACAGTATCTTTCCCACATGCTTCGAAACCTTGGTTGACCCCCAAGATCCCACAGCTTTATGGTGACATTCCCCTTTGTAACTTTTCTCATATTGAATCCAACTTGTAATCAAACAAAATGCCTTACATGAGTGAGATTTTCAAATACAATAAGCACTAACTGTGGGATTGAAGAATAAAATTCTGGAAAAAGAAACAGAGTTTCCTTAAAGACAAACTCAAAGGGTACAATTTCTAAAATAGATAACATAATGTTGGGATCATGTCTTCACTATACCCACCCGTCTATAGAATAACATCAAGAAGCAAATTACACAATCAGTGTCAAACGAAACTACAACTGAAAGAACCAAGAATACTGATACGTCCCAATGAATATAAACTTATACTTACCACAATAACATTCACAAGTTCTGACATGTTAAATATCAATTTGGTTCCATATGTTTTACATCCGATAAAACATGGTCAGCAATACAACACTATATTCGAGAGACTTTTAGTTCATCGAATTCTAGGTATCTAAAATCCAGGAGACACCTAAAACCTGAGTCTCCAACAAAAAGATGCATAGACCAAAAGTCTTATTCGACAAAGCAAATCAATTGTGAAAAATCACACACGAAATCAAGCAATCCAGATTGAGCCATATATTCTTCTCTATTCATTGAAGCTTCACCATCAAAATTCACACAAGTTTGATTACGATAATATATAAATTAACACACCATCACATAAATTCAGACTGAAAGGTTGACACTTTATGTTTCTTCCAAAAATCTTAGCGGGAAAATCCAATCATCTAAATCTCCACAACAAAATTCTCCATAAAAATTAAAATATTACAAGCATCCAAACAAGTAAGAACATATGGACAAAATTCAAATGAGAACAAAATTAAAGAGAACAAAAAGACAATACCTTCTTAGCCAATTGAGAAAAGCTTCCCACAACCTCATTGGGAAGAACTCGAATTACTCAAAATTATTACAACAAAAACAACAACAGCTTGAAAATTTTGGGCGACGAAATATTTGTAGGGTTTGAAACATTAAGAGCGGCTCTGTTTTTCTTTCTTATTGGGAACTAGAAAAAAGGCACAGCTGATGCTGATGGGTGTGTGTGTAATTTATCTCTCTCAAAAAATAAATTTTTCAAAGATTAAAGGTCCTAGAGGGGGGGGGGGTGAATAGACCTTTACCACTTTTTCGTTCAAACTGTTCTCGGGATAGCAAGAGAGATATCTATCCCGAAGCACAGATACGATTACTGAAATGTAAAACAGTAAGTAAAGTGACACAAGATGTTTTTGATAACGCAGAAATCCTACAACCAGGATCAAAAACTGCGTGCCCCTAACTCTTGAGGGACAAACATTTCCACTACTCTGTAACACACACAATTACAAGTTTCTGGCACTCTGGGATACATAACCCGTATGCTATCCTGACTAGTCTACCCACCAGTACAAACAGAGCTACACTACCTTAATCTATGTGCTTACACTTTGGAAATGTACAGAAGTATCAACTCAGATCTTAACTACACGTAAGTTAAATCTTCTTGATCAACTTCTTGGGTTGGGCATCTCCACACTTTATCTCAATGGAATGCACAATGCACAAATGCATATGAGTTTTGAAAACAGTTTTTATGCTTTTAGAAATCCATGTCTATTATGCACATACTTGGCAACCAAAAGACATGGAAGGGGAAGAGAAGAGATGAGAGAAGCTACACTCTAGAGTGCTCTCAAAGAATATCAAAACAGAATGACCAAAGCCCCAAGTGTTTTCACTCAACCAACCAACCCAGGATCCAAGACAGCTTGGGCTCCTTATATAGGCAAGGTTATTCGGTGGTCAACAACAGCTAAGAGAGCATGTGAAACATAGCATGCGCATGTCTTAATGCAGACCTATAACTGTCCTAAAGCAAGCCTAAGCAATGGAACACTGCAGACCGACAAGAGTAGCAGCAAAGAGGACACAACACGCTAAAACAGTATGCATATCAAGACAGCTTTTCAAAACTTACCTTAAAGAGCTAAGGTAGTCTAAGCAAGACAAGAGGGGTCCTATGTGCTTATACCAGAATGGCAATATCAGTTCTCAAGGAGGAAGCACGTTACAAGACAGCAAGGAGAGAAACCAGTTAAATCAGACCTGAAAGCGACTTGTCAGAAGGAAAAAGACAAACCGATTTTTCAGAAAAACCATGTGAACAATTTGTCAACTCTCCTGGGAAACTTCACTAAACCAAAGCAGATTCTTATGATTAAGAGTCATATAGATTGAACACAAGTGATCTGGATTTAGAAGTGTTTAAACTCATAAAGAAAACACACAAGGGAAAAAGTTCCAGAATGTCAGGGATACATGCTTAGTGTTCTATCCTAGATGGAAAACATGATATGTAATGAATGTTATACCTATTTGTCCAAAGAGATAAAGTCACTTAATCATTGATAAGCTTCCATTACTGTGTTTTGTCATGGCTTAAAGAAATAGCCAACATCAAGTGTATGCCTTCAATCTCCCCCTTTGGCATTTCTTGACAAAACACAGTTCTACAAACAGTACCTGCAACACATGCAAACAAATGTAGCAAGTATCCTGCTCAACAGGGTGACCAGTACAAACAGTACTCCCCCTAAGCAAGTGCAGGGGTCAGGATACATAAACCCTATGATATCCTGTCAAAATAATAACCGATTTTCCCGAACAAATACCTGCAACATAGTTAGAACCACAACCAGACAGGTATACATTCAATCTCCCCAATATAGCACAATCATATCAGAATATCAGAAATGATCATATGCATAACATCACAATAGTTTAATCATCATCATACCATCCGGTTCTCCCCCTTTTTGTCAATAAAGGACAAAGGGTTCAAACAAAAATTTAAGCATTATAAACATTGTTTGCAACACATCCACAAAACAAACCATAGAAATTGTTCAGCATAAGAAACCAAAAGTGATAGACCGAAAGGAGAAAGACAGAGAAACCATTAGAAGGTCTTCACACCGCATAGCCCGACCCGTCGTACACCACATCTTCATCATCAGCTCCTAGTGCGCCAAGGCGAATGGTGGCTCCCGAGTCCGATGGGGTGGCACCGTCATGTTTGTCCGAGGGAGGGGAGGACACCGTGGGCTCCTGGGCAGGAGCAGATCCCACTTGACTCGAGAGGAGGAGAGACAGCTCGGCTTTGAATGCGGTGAATTGGTCTTTGAGATGACCCTTGATTTCCTGAACAGCCTCAGAGATCATTGATTTGACAGCAACTTTCAGGAACTTCTGATCCATGGGCTCAACGTATTCGCTGGATTGATGCACAGATCGGGTGATAGTGATGGCATCAATCGGAATGAGCTCGGGACCCAGAACATCTCCTTGAGTCAGAGGCACTCCAGCATCACCACAAAGTTTGGTGATGAGGTAGGGGAACACCAGAGCCTTACCAAGAGCATTGCGGTGGGAGACACCAGTAGTGCGGATGGCCTGAAACATGAAGTATTCAGCAGGGATAACAGGACGGATGGGGTCGTGACTAAGATAGGTCATGAGAACAGCTTGTTAATGGGGGATTTTGCTTGTTTGGGTGGCTGGATGGAAGAGCGAGCGAGCCAAAAAGCCTAAAGCTTTAAACCATTCTGTCATAAACTTGCTGGAAAGAAAGGTACCGAGGACTGGTTCTTGAGGAGGAGAGGAGTAGAGATGCAGTGTTAGGTCTTGGATGGAGAGAGAGGTGGAGTATTCAGAATAAGATTTGAGAACACCATCAGCTGTGTTTGGGAGAGATAGAGATTGTCGAATCCTGGAGGGTGAGAAATTCACAGAGACTCCACGAACAATGACACAGATCTGTTGCTTCGAGCGAAGACGGACCTCAGAGGAAATATCAGAAGGAAAGTTTGCATAAAACTCCTGGACAAGAGTACGATTGTAGCGAGGCAGGGAGGCTAAAGCAGTAACCCATCCCAAGGAGGACACGAGGGAGAACAGAGCAGGGTGCAGGGAAGCAAAATCAAAGGGACATTCTGAAACGATGGGTCGATGCATGGTGATATAGCCATACAAGCTAAAGGAGTCTGCAGAGACAAAATGAGAGCGATGAGGAAAGGATGAGGTGTCACCAGATCGTTTGGAGATGGTGGAAGGAGTAGGTTTGAGAGTGGACTTTACTTGAGAAGAGACGGAGGACTTGATGACTTTCTTGGCACGAGGAGAGACAATGGATGCTTTGGCTTTGGATCGAGTGACCCGGGGAGCAGCAGACACGGGGGAGAGCTCAACAGAGGGAGTGGAGGTAGAACCAGAGGAACACACAGCAGTTGTTCTTTTGCGTTTCCCCAAGGCAACTTGGGGAGAGACAGAAGAGGGCTCTGCAACAAGAGGAGAGATAGGTGGAAGGTCGACAGGCGCTGGAGACCGTGCAGGAGAAGGAGGCAGAGCAGAGGACGCCTCAAGCTGAGGAGAAGGAACATATTCAGTAGCAGCCACATCCCTTAGAGGAGAGATTGGGGGTGAGACAGCAGAGACAGGAGGGCTCTGTTTCTCCTTCTTAGAAACCACCTTCTTGGTTCCCATGGGCTTTGATCCTTGCTTTTTGCGTAGGTATGTTGACCGAATAGCAGGAGATTCCGATTTCTCGGCCGGGGTAGGAGAACCAGTAGGGTTTGGGTTTAGTGGAGGATGAGAGGGAGACTTTGGTGGATGAGCAGGAAGCAAGATGACTTCTTCGGGAACGAAGGGATCGGGAAGTTCCATTTGAGGACGGAAGAATTGGTTTTTCTTAGGAGGAAGAAAGGTTCTTCGATTTCTGACTCGAGACATGAAAGAGAGAGTGAGATTTAAGAGACCAAAGAGAGACGAACCGCCTAAGGGAAGAGAGTGGACTCGAGGGCAGGGGAATCGAAACCGGCGAAGGTAAGAGGATGGACTTCTCCTATTTCTAAGCGCCATCATTGCAAATTCAAATTGATTCAAAAAACGAATCAGTTTTCTTGGAACCATAAGCCAAGATTAGTCAAGCACTATAGCTGAAACAACCCAGCAGTTGTTGCAGTCCCGTGTAGTCACTTCACAGCAGAAGGTGCTGCAGTAAATCAACCCTAGGATACCACGTGTACTCCAACATGGGATACTGCAGTTCACCACACTATGGCCAATCAAGGCAGGAGACCATGCGATATCCACAGGGATATGCAAGACTTCCTGAATAATAGGGTGTATTCATGTACCTACCATCAGATAGATAACTCCCCCTCACATGATGCATAACACAAAATTTTGGAATTTATTTTTCAAGGGGTTTTTCAAACCGTTCAGCAGAACAACTGGGATGGGAGCAGTCTATAGAATCCCAGACCATAGAAAAACATTTAAACATGAATCACAAGAATGTGACAACTAATTTCCATATGTCTTGTAGGCTCAAATTTTTCACATGGGTATATGACTACAAAGTAACATTAATGCAATGTTCTTACAAATCAGATCTTGGAACCTTAAGAGTGTGTGTGTGAGAAGTTCACCTAAGGGAGTACAAGATTGAGCATCAAATGATATGAGGACCTTAAGAGTAACCAAGTGACTTTGTCACAATATTTTTAAAGCTCTGGAAATTCAGCATAACAAGGACTTTGTCCCAACTTGGCCTTTGGCCATTCTCATTTAAATTTAACTCAATTTCTCCATTTTCTTTAATATTTGTCCAAGAGCTCATCTGAGAAATACGTCCTCATAGGTTCATGTAACAGAGTAGTTACCATTATGTCTTGAGCGCAATGCTCGAAAGAATAATGTGTGTTTCAAGGACACTCAGTGGGTAACTAGTCCAAACCAATCGAAGGATAGATAACATCTCAGGGATCCCCACTAGTTCCGGTTAAGGTGCACCCAACAAGAGACTAGCCCATTCCTTTACTTTAATCATTTAAAAGTAAGCACCAGAATAACACAATTGTTCTTCAGTAATTGGTTCAACTCACTCAAATTTCTAGCTCAAACTTTGTACACCCCACAAGAGTAACCTTTGTGCTCAAGAATTCTATCTAGTTCCAAGAATGATTCAGACCACATGCACTAACATTCCTAAAGGCATAGATGCATATACGCAAGAGAAAGATGCAGCAATTGTCTATCAAGAAACATGAAATAAGAACACAACATTCTAGTTCAAGTTCAGAAATATTTCCAGGGATGCATGCACAGACTCGTATCCCAGAGTATGCCAACACTTATTTTCAGAAAAGTAAAATGCTGAAAAGTAAATTGAGATCAGTGAGGGAGATATCTCAAGTGATGGTGCATACACCAATAGCCTTCCTAAGACTTTCAAATCTCATGTTGTCTAAGGGCTTAGTGAATAAATCGGCCAATTGCTGTTCAGTTGGAATGAAAGTCATTTCAAGCTGATCCTCTTCAACCAAGTTTCTAATAAAATGATATCTGATTTCTATATGCTTGGTCCTAGAATGCAACACAGGATTCTTTGAAATATTGATAGCCGAAGTATTATCACAGAACAGGGATAGAATACCTTGCTCAAATCCGTAGTCGCTCAGCATGTGTTTCATCCAAAGGAGTTGAGTGCAGCAACTTCCAGCAGCTATATACTCAGCTTGTGCAGTGGACAAGGACACGCAATTCTGTTTCTTGCTATGCCATGACACCAGATTGTTCCCAACAAAGAAGCAACCTCCCGAGGTGCTCTTCCTATCCGTGGCGTCTCCAGCCCAATCCGAGTCAGAATATCCTACAATCTTAGTGTTAGTATCTGTTGTATACAAGATACCAAAAGCACACGTACCTGAGACGTATCGGATGATACGCTTGACTGCCTTTACATGGGATTCCTTGGGGTTGGCTTGATACCGAGCACAAACACTCACACTAAAAGAGATATCAGGTCTGCTGGCCGTGAGGTAGAGCAAGCTTCCAATCATACTTCTGTAGAGGGTTTGATCAGCATTGGTACCCTCCAGATCTGCACTGATTCTGCATGAAGTCCCCATTGGGTTACGGATGGGAGAGGCTCCTTCCATCCCAAATTTCTTCACAAGTTCCCTCGCATATTTTTCCTGCGAAATGAACAAACCATCTTTCCTTTGCTGAACTTGTAGTCCAAGGAAGAAGTTTAGTTTACCACACAAGCTCATTTCAAATTCTTGTTTCATTAGAGTGACAAACTCCTCAACAAGGTTTTTAGAGGTAGAACCAAACACCACATCATCCACATAGATTTGAGCAATTATCATATGATGTGAAACATTCTTGACAAACATAGTTTTATCAATGGAACCCCTCACGTACCCATGGTCAATCAGGTGTGTAGACAACTTTTCATACCAAGCTCTAGGAGCTTGCTTCAAACCATAAAGGGCTTTGTCTAACCTGTAAACATAATCGGGATGGGTAGAGCTCTAAAATCCCGGGGGTTGTTCTACATATACCTCTTCTTTCAAAATTCCATTTAAAAAGGCACTTTTCACATCCATTTGAAAAAGGTCAAATTTCAAAAAACAGGCAATAGCTAGGAGTAACCTAACAGACTCAAGTCTTGCTACGGGAGCAAAAGTCTCATCAAAATCTAAGCCTTCAATTTGGGAATATCCTTGCACCACTAACCTAGCCTTGTTTCTAGTGATTATTCCCTTTTCATCAGTTTTGTTCTTGAACACCCATTTTGTTCCTATGACATTTTTATCCTTAGGTCTAGGAACTAAATGCCAAACACTACTTTTCTCAAACTGATTTAGCTCATCCTGCACGGCAACAATCCACTCTGGATCTTTCAAGGCGTCTCTAATAGTCTTAGGCTCCACACTAGACACAAAGCCATAGCAAGCAATTCTATTTATAGCTAACCTATGCATACTAAGAAAGCTCTTGAGATTTACCAGATTGCTCACATACAGTTTGGACTTACTTCGAGTCTGTCTTGGCTCGTCCACCAACCCAATCACATCCGAGGGAGAATGGTCTTTTTGCACTTGACGTTTCCCAACACGGTGTGACTTCTGGATAGTCAGGGTCTGATCTATCCCGGCTCCTTCAGCATCAGATTCTGTATCCTGGGATACATCATCAGGTACAGGGTTCTGCTCATCAATAGGGATCTCAGCAGCTTCGAGAGATGTCCCAGTGCTCACATCCTCAACCTGCGCATTTCTAGAAGAATGGTTGTGAGAGCATACAAGAGAATCATTAATAGCCATATTCACGGTTTCTACAACTTTGCAGGTTCTCTTGTTGTAGACTCGGTAAGCACGGCTATTCAATGCATAGCCTAGAAAAACACCCCTATCACATTTAGCATCGAACTTCGTTAAATACTCACGGTCTCTATAAATAAAACAAGGGCTTCCAAAAGCTTTTAGATGTGAGATATTTGGTTTCTTGCCTTTCCAAAGTTCGTAGGGAGTCTTACTAGTGCCTGGTCTAAAGATTACACGATTGAGGGTGTAACAAGCATTAAAGATAGCTTCGGCCCAAAACATGTGAGGCAAATCTGCAGAACTTAACATAACCCTTCCCATCTCAACCAATACCCTATTATTCCTCTCAACAATCCCATTTTGTTGGGGTGTGATGGGAGCTGAAAACTCATGGTGCACACCATTTTCCTCACAATATTCAGCAAACAAAGAGTTTTCAAACTCGGTTCCATGATCCGATCTAATCCTCAAAATGCATTTGTTTTCAGAAAGCTTTTCATTTGAAATTTGTTTTGCTAGCTCAAAAAACTTCCCAAAAGTTTGAGTTTTATCACCTAAAAAAATGACCCAAGTAAATCTAGAAAAGTCATCTACCACAACAAGTACACTTCTTTTTTGCAAGACTTTCAGTTTCTACAGGGCCTACAAGATCTAAGTGTAGTAACTCAAGAATATTAAAGGTTGGCCTAGCATTTAGAACAGGATGGGAGGTTCGGGATAGCTTACCCATTTTGCAGTCTCCACACATACCTGCAGCTCTCCCGGATAGTTTGGGTAGACCACGAGCTCCATCCTTTGAGGACAGCTTCACCACATCTTGATGGTTAAGATGGCACATCCTTCGATGCCACAGTTCTAGCAGGCTTTCTTGAGTTGAGGATAGGAGGCACACATCAGGTTCCATTCTCTTGTTTGCGCGAACACAGTAGCAGTGGTCTCTTGACCTCTCCCCTTTCATCACGCATCTCCCTTCTCCATCAATGATAGTGCACTTAGATGAGTCAAAGGTTACTGTCTCATATTCATCAACTATCTGGCTCACGCTCAGCAGACACACTTCTAAACCTGCTACCAGCAACACGTTCTTCAAGGCTGGGAGACCTGGAGTATCAACTGTCCCGCTTCCAATGATTTCTGCCTTGGCACCATCACCAAACATGACATCACCAACTGGATGAGTGTCATCCATGGACGAAAACCATTTTCGTTCTCCTGTCATGTGCTTCGAACAGCCGCTGTCCATATACCAAGAATCGGATTTCCTGGTGGAAAGAGCAGTCAAGGCAACGTTGCACACAGCTACAACATTCCTTGCAGCAACAGGTGAGGTCTTAACTCTTGAGAGAAAGCAGATAACTTCTTCCAGTTTCTTCTTGACACCAGGGGCTTTGGGAGACATGACCCTTCTGGTATCCCGGGTTCTATGACCAGATTTTTTGATCCAGTTTGCAGGGACATGCTTATTCTTCTGCGTCGGGATAGACAAAGAGTGTGCAATCCTCGTCAGTTCATTGAGGGATTTCTGAAAGTGAGCGAGCAGATTGTTGTTTGGTGAGGTCTTGGCAGGTACATGGCTTCCTCTCAGCTTGTAGCAGTACCGACGAATGTGTCCACTGTTCCCACAGTGAAAGCACCTAATTTGAGAGCCTTTCTTGGGTTTCAACACCTTGGAGGTTTCTGGAGCATTGATCTTCGGCTGAGATGGAGGCTTTCCTAACACCGAGCTGGTTCCTTTCACGAACGTGGTCTTCTCCGAGCCCTTGGGTCTGTCACCTTCCTCAAACCCCAACCCCTTCTTGCTGCCACCCAGCCTTCCCATCCCACAGATTTGGGATAGCTTCTCCGAGCCAATGGAGAACTTGGCAAACTGGTTTCGGGCATCTAGCAGGGCTTCTTCGAGCTTCAGCTTCTCAGTAGTCAGCAAGCTTATAGTAGAGGACTGGCGGTCCAGCTCTTCTTTGAGAAAGGTCACCTGCTCTTCAAGTTGGGTTTTCGTAGACATCCATTCTGCCTCCTGGGATAGAAACTCTCCTTGTATCCTGGAATGTGTCTCCTTACTTAATGAAAGCTCATTAGATAGAGCTTCATTCTTAGCAAGCATAGACTTTGAGGCTTTACACAAACGCACATACATATCATGCCCTTCATCATCGGAATCCTTGTCCTCGAGAGACTCATCCAATATGACATGAGAGACAAAAGCAACTTTTTCATCTTCTTCTAAATCGGTTTCAGAATTTTCATTAGAATCACTATCACTCCAGGTTGCTTTTAACACTTTATGAGACTTGTTTCTCCCGTTAGCACAGTCTATAGCTTTATGTCCTACCCCATTGCATTCAAAACATTTCAGGTCCATTTTCGGGATAGAAGAGGGTCTCATATCCCGACTTTTCTGAGCAACCTTATTTCTAAAGGGTTTAGAGCTAGATCCTTTAGACAAGTTCTGGTTAGAGTTGAACGTTTTCCTTTTCCTTAAAAATTTCTCAAATTGTTTGGTTAGGAAAGCAAATTCTTCATTATCATCATCTTCATTTTCATGCAACTTTTCAACTTCAATTTTAACGGAACTTAAAGCAATGGACTTCTCATGCAAGGGCCTTTTCTTAAGGGTTTCATAGGTTTTCAGATTTCCAACAAGTTCTTCTAGAGGGTAAGTATCAAGATCATGAGCTTCCTCAATGGCATTCATTTTAGAGTCAAAGATAGGTGATAAAGCAGTTAAGAACTTCCTAACAATTTTCTTTGATTCAATAGCCTCACCTAAGCTACGACATTGATTCGTGATATTAAGTACACGACCATAGAAATCATCGATAGACTCTTTGTCACTCATGCTTAGACCTTCAAACTCAAAAATAAGTCGTTGAAGTTTTTGTTGTTTAACACGAGAGTTACCTTCATGAGTGTTGATGAGCATTTCCCATGCCTCCTTGGCAGTGGCGCAATGAATGATCCTTTGGCGCTCTGCTTCGGAGACAGCGTTGAATAGACAGCTAAGGGCCTTGATGTTTGCTCTAGCCGAATCCTTGTCATCTTTTACCCATTCGGACCTAGGCTTTGAAATCCTTTCGGTTGATTCAGCGCCTTCTGGTTTTGTGGGATGTGTCCAGCCTTCCTCTACACTTTGCCACAGCATACCATCATCTTGGTAGGAGAGGAAGGCGCTCATCATGATTTTCCATTGAGAAAAATCATGTCCATCGAAAAAAGGTGGAACATTTATGGAAGAACCTTTTTCCCGATCCATAATGAACCCCTCAGAGGATCTCACTAGCAAAGGCTAGTGGCCGCTCTGATACCACTTAAAGGTCCTAGAGGGGGGGGGGTGAATAGGCCTTTACCACTTTTTCGTTCAAACTGTTCTCGGGATAGCAAGAGAGATATCTATCCCGAAGCATAGATACGATTACTGAAATGTAAAACAGTAAGTAAAGTGACACAAGATGTTTTTGATAACGCAGAAATCCTACAACCAGGATCAAAAACTGCGTGCCCCTAACTCTTGAGGGACAAACCTTTCCACTACTCTGTAACACACACAATTACAAGTTTCTGGCACTCTGGGATACACAACCCGTATGCTATCCTGACTAGTCTACCCACCAGTACAAACAGAGCTACACTACCTTAATCTATGTGCTTACACTTTGGAAATGTACAGAAGTATCAACTCAGATCTTAATTACATGTAAGTTAAATCTTCTTGATCAACTTCTTGGGTTGGGCATCTCCACACTTTATCTCAATGGAATGCACAATGCACAAATGCATATGAGTTTTGAAAACAGTTTTTATGCTTTTAGAAATCCATGTCTATTATGCACATACTTGGCAACCAAAAGACATGGAAGGGGAAGAGAAGAGATGAGAGAAGCTACACTCTAGAGTGCTCTCAAAGAATATCAAAACAGAATGACCAAAGCCCCAAGTGTTTTCACTCAACCAACCAACCCAGGATCCAAGACAGCTTGGGCTCCTTATATAGGCAAGGTTATTCGGTGGTCAACAACAGCTAAGAGAGCATGTGAAACATAGCATGCGCATGTCTTAATGCAGACCTACAACTGTCCTAAAGCAAGCCTAAGCAATGGAACACTGCAGACCGACAAGAGTAGCAGCAAAGAGGACACAGCACGCTAAAACAGTATGCATATCAAGACAGCTTTTCAAAACTTACCTTAAAGAGCTAAGGTAGTCTAAGCAAGACAAGAGGGGTCCTATGTGCTTATACCAGAATGGCAATATCAGTTCTCAAGGAGGAAGCACGTTACAAGACAGCAAGGAGAGAAACCAGAAAAATCAGACCTGAAAGCGACTTGTCAGAAGGAAAAAGACAAACCGATTTTTCAGAAAAACCATGTGAACAATTTGTCAACTCTCCTGGAAAACTTCACTAAACCAAAGCAGATTCTTATGATTAAGAGTCATATAGATTGAACACAAGTGATCTGGATTTAGAAGTGTTTAAACTCATAAAGAAAACACACAAGGGAATAAGTTCCAGAATGTCAGGGATACATGCTTAGTGTTCTATCCTAGATGGAAAACATGATATGCAATGAATGTTATACCTATTTGTCCAAAGAGATAAAGTCACTTAATCATTGATAAGCTTCCATTACTGTGTTTTGTCATGGCTTAAAGAAATAGCCAACATCAAGTGTATGCCTTCAAAGATTATTTTTTATGCGTAGAGAAAATTATAAAAAGTTTACGGTAGTTTGCTGGTTGCTCCCTCATATTTAGGCAGGGAGGGATGTTTACTGTACACAGGGACTCATCGTCTGCTAATGCTCAACAAATATTCAGTACTACTTTACATATTCTCGTCAATCACGAATTCACAATACCACACTCGGAGCAATAATATACTTTCGTAGCTTGGCATAGCAACCTGCAGCATTATCAAAGAGAATGTTTATCATATATTGCAACAAACGACAAAAATTTACCCCTAAGACGCATGCTGCTGAAATCGACTAGAGTGTGACAAATATGCAGGATTTGATAAAACTGATGAGAGAGAGGGAGAGTGCCATCGATTCGATTGGTTCTTGACCACTTACTCCGAGGTGCGGCGGCCGGAGTGAGTCGGAGAGAGGGAGAGATTGAAAGAGATGTGTCAAAATTTTTATTTTATATTAAAGTAAGAGTGGTTCTGTGCGGTGGTGACAAAGATTTGAAGTATTTTGGGTGGTGAAGTCCAGGTCCAGGGTGCAGCTAGATCATCATGAAATCGCCAACGTGGTGTTTTCTCTTCTTTTTCTTTTTAAAATTTCTCATCTAAGAAAAATAATATTAAAAATCACGTTTAATTGAGTGCGGAGACATTAAGAAAACTTATCGAGTTAGTAAGAATTTTGGGAGTACTTTTTTGTTGAGATTTAATTGCGTTGACGTTAATTAGAATTAAGTTTTGATCTGTTCTCTATTGTCATGACAAAAGAATCGTTCACACAAGATTTTCTGTCATGGATTAATATTTTGAATAAAAAAAAATTGTGTGATTTGAATAAATAAATGAATTTACTTATTTCATGGATCCTAATTTCAGCCGAGTATGTGAATTTTCTTGAATTTGTTGTGGTGTACCGTTTAGCCAGTAGAAGTGAAAACATCACCTTCTATCTATGGTGTTCTTTCGTGGTTAAATCGAACACCATAGAGAGACTCTGAATACTTGTATACAGAGCAACATGGCTACAGGCTCCAGGCTACGCACTATTGCTGTTGCATTCGATCTCACATTCCATACATAGCAGCCAGGAAATTACGTGCATGAGTATCTATATATTGGCACTGAACGGCGACAAGTGTGAATTTTTATGGCCCAAAACCGAAGTAGGAAGCATCCTAGAAGCAGCTCAAACTTGTGTTTATTATGAACAAAACTCCAAGCACTATGTTTTATAAGTACTCCCTTCCATACTAGCCTGACTTTCAGTTAAAACTTTCCTCATTGCTATTTTCTCAGTTGGAGTAGTTCCTGTGCATGCAAGCTAGCTCTACAAGAGGGGGATGGCTATTCGATTTATGATTTGCGAGGGGCTGAGCAGCTTCGTTTCAACGATTTGGGGACTGCAAGAGATGCGTTTTGCAGCTATTTTTGATGGTGTTGGCTTTATTACATTCACAGTTATCTTGGCCGCAGTAGCATGCATCCTTGCTATTAGGTCATCATGAAAGTTGCAATTAGCTGATGCTCATTTATGTAGTTCACTAGGAGGCAAGCCCGCGCGCAAGGCGCGGGTGGAAATGATTTTAATCTCGTAGAAATGTACATTTACTATCTATATTACAAACTAACATAAACGTGAGTAATTGATTACATAATGGAATATACAAAACAACTAATCTCCATATCAAGATTAGATTCTTGATCACAACATTAGCTGATTACTTGTACTTAGAATAACAAACATGGATGTACTAACATCCATTTAACTAAGCAAGATAAGTAATTGAAGAAGCTGTCGTACTCCACAAACTGCCTATGCAAAATAGTCTCATTTCCAGCAAAAGTCAATTCCTCATCGTATTTACACCAAGACTGAGAGCACAAAAACACATGACAGTAAATAAAAAGACCAACTAATCAAGTTTGTTTATGTTATTCCACGTATTGATCGCTGCGGATGCAACATTGTCTTATCCTCTACAGCCAATCAAACAACATACAAACTCCAATAACACACAATCAAAAATGTAAAGGGAGAAAAAGAGATCAAAACTATAAACGCAACACTTTTCTCTAATAAATGCATAATCTCTTGTTAAACATAACACAGTTCTTTCACAGTGAACAAACCCAATTGGTGATAAAAAAAATTGGTGGCCACTTTTTTGACTGCCTATTATACACAGACGCAGTCTTCTTAGCCATCATATATATTTCGATCATACATATACACACAACATTGAATAGACATGATATGGACCTCGGGCAGAGAAAGTCTCCCTTTCTTCTTAGCTTTTTTTTACAGAGGGTAATGCTGAAAGCAATCACCAATAACAACGCTTGTTCTTCCTCTATAAAACACATAAATTAATCAACATTATGATGAAATTGTATATTTAACATCTGAATGAAAGTTGGAAGATAAGAAGTTCCCTAAATCTTAAATCATAGAACCAAGAGCATCACTGGACACTACAATGAAGGCATACATTATCAAAACTCACAGAAGCATAACACATCTAAACAATTCAATCCACCTAAACTACATGTGAACAATTCAACAAAACTGTCTAGAGCTTGCTATCTCAAATTAAATGAAAATACCACAATCCATCAAATTCAGTTCCAAAGAACACATATAACAATTAATAACTGCAAATTAGACTTAATAAAAAAACTTGTTCAAAACAGCAAGCAACACTAACGAAAGACCATATCGTAAAAAGGTGGCAACATTGATTGTGAAGGTGTACAAACAAAGCCAAAGACTTTTGAGACAAACACAAACACACATAGCAACAGCACATTAGGTGTTGAAGTTCTTCGTTGATTGCTTATAGCATACTATCATGCATTCAATTAAGCCAGTCATCAAGTTGTTTGCACATTGTAAAAACGTTTTACATTGCATACTAAGCAAAAACTGATGTTAGACACATGAGATAGAAACGAAACTTCGTTCATATACGTGTTCAATGGAATTAGTGAGCTTGTTATTGTACTATATGTCACAGCATATATCCAACTATCATAGAATATACTTAAAGAGATGGATAAGATAGCATGAAGGCATTACTACCATCAATGCATCATTGAAAAGAATAGGGTTACGCGATGAAAAAACTTAGGATTGATTATATTCTTGTTATTATATAAACTTTCAAAGAAACTAAATAGTCAGAAACGTCTATCACATTCTAAAAAACCCATGATGGGTTTGGGCGAGAATCAACCTACGAAGGTATAAAGATGTAATAAAAAGCGAACATCAACTCGAGATCAAGACTAAGATATAGAGAAACCTTACTCTAGTAAATGAAGAGAGACCGATGAGAAATCGATATGGATGTAACCTGAAAAATGAAACCAATTGTCATCAAACTGCAGAAAAGAAAAGAAAAATTCAATCACAATCACTTCATATATAGAATATATCACAATCCAATTCAACCCATGTCGGTCTCCTGCCTACACACGAAGCCAGAGAAATTTGAAAAGAATGAATTATACCTGAGCCAGGTGTCAAAGCCTCTACGAACTGCCAGTACCAATACTGATCGATTCTACAAAGAAACATGAATCTGGTCATTAGAGATTTTCTCTTATAGCTGAAAATGAAGAAATTTGATACATAAACCCATTCAAAACTAATAGATACATAGGCCCGAAAAGCCTAGATCCAACATAGTAAAAGAAACTGTTAATATGTATTGGTTGTCTATAACCTTCCTTAGGTTCCTCAACATGGAGATGGTTATTGAGGAACTGTTAATATTCTCATCTAACCTTCTCCCCGAGGGATCCCGCCGTAAGTATTGGTTGTCTATAACCTTCCAAATGACAAAGTTTTCTCTAAATTTCAGTTACCTACTTAAATTGAAAACCCACAATAAAAACAAAAAATTGTGTTGTAACTTATTGGTCTTATTCCCCAAAACTTACACCAACCTAAGGAAGAGGAGCCTTTGGTTTCAAGCGAATATATACCACAAAGCTTAGTGAAATTTAAAGAAAAGATCGCGCATTTGCTATGATCTGCACACAAAGAATAAAACGAAACTAAAAACTTAGTTCACCAAAGAGAAAGAAAACAAAGGACTACAATAATAACAGGAAAGAATTGGTTTCAATCGAAGCAAATGAACTTCTGAAATGGCTACAACTCAATTTTAGATTCAACCTACAGAATCCAAGCACGAAACTTGAATACTTAATATTAGACCATAGGAATTAACATCACCATGAATTAATCTAATTTACAACATGAAAGCATCAAACTATCGACAATACATCAAGCAAAAACAAAAGAACTTTGGATTCCTCACTACCACATCGCTAATATAATCACTTGTAGGAATTTGACCGATCAAGCAGACATTTTTTAGTATTAGAAATTCAAGGAAGAGAAGCTTTGTCATCGAGGAAATAACGTATCACTGACTTCGATTCACACAAAGCTAGTTGAGTCAGTTATAAATTTATATAAATTTCTGAAACTAAAACTCTCGTTATCTATATCACAACTCAGGGACACTCCGCTTGCTGGCAACACTAAGAGGAACATCATACTTCAGCAAATTTAAAACTATAATCATATAGTCGAATCACATCCATATCATTGTGTATATAAATCTAATCACAATTCCACGGAACCCATATAATAGATTGAAGTCTCAAAATAATTTCATTACTTAGAGTACAGTCATCACTCAGAAACGAACAAAACCAAATCAAGTAAGAGAAATTTTACTCAACCCCAATTCTCCAATAAAAATGCAAACCCAAAATTATCCATTATTCATCGATTGTATCCAAAACTCAGCGAGCATCAATGAGAAATCACAACAAAGCAAAACCCTTTATATGAACAAAATTGTAAGAACCCAGAAAGATATGTAATTGAGAAACCAATACACCTCAAAATCTAAAACCTTGAAGCTACACAGACCAAAGAGATTGAAAGATAGAAGCGGTACCTTAGCTATATTTAAAGAGATAGAAATATAATGTTACCCAATAGATTCAAAGCAACCCGTAAGAAAGGAAGAGAGAGAGAGAGCATAACCTATCACAACGTATGAATGAGTTAGACATGCGATAAAATAAGTGGAAGACCATACAGATCATAGCGAAGCTAAAGAGAAAGATCCAACATGCAAGTAGAAGAATCAAAGCCGGTGGCGAGATCAACAGTGGTTAGTCACCCAAACTACTCTTGCACCTGATAACCTATTGATAAATCAAAATCAACGATTGTATCGAACAAATAAGAAAAATGAAAATAGATCAATCGGCAATGAACAAAAGAGATCAATGGGCAACGAACTAACTTGAATTAGAAGATGGAATCGTCCACAAACGTGAGAAAGAGAACGGAGAGCAAATCTCCAAATTCAATGATAAATCTAGAAGAGATGGAGATGGTTATTGAGGAATTTCCGGCGATCGATTTCAGAGATGGAGAGATCGATGTTACCGAGGAACTTCCGACGATCGATTGGGTTCAGAGATGGAGATGGTCAGTGAGGAACATCCGGCGATCGAGTTCAGAGATGGAGATGGTTACTGAGGAACCTCCGGGGATCGATTTCGTCGGAGAGGAAGATTGGAGAGCAAAGACAGATGGAGATCGATGCTGGTGATTTGCAATAGATTTGAGGCTGGATTCGTGGAAGGTGGGCTAATCGGTTTGTAATAGAAGCTCAAGATGGAGGCTGGATTCGTTCTGTGCTGAGAGATGCAAAGTGAGATTAGGGGAAAGAGAATGCAGAGAAAGAGGGCCAGAAACGATAGGTCTGGGTTGGGAAAATTGCTTTGCACGTGTGCCTCACACGGATTGATACTGTTGTTACTGTGCTAGCTACAGGTACAGTGGGAAACCCACGCCTGTTATATAGGTAATATGGTTTATCATTGTTCAATGACATAACATATATATGTTATAACTTATAAGCTAGGAGCTTGGCTCCATCTCTTGCATATATATTACCTCGAGTACCTTTTTATATATGGTGTTAATGTTCAGGGATCACTTATTTCAATTCTTATTATTATCTAAATTATGCGTTTGTAAAGTTTTAAGTATCAGTTCGAACTTGAATAAATGCCTGTGGTTCAGCTTTTGTAACAGTAAAACTTAGAGTAGTTGAGGACTTGGTGACAGTGTCTTCAGCAGTAACCTCATAATCTCCATGAAATAAGGCGACATCTATTAGACCTTGATCGTTTGTTGTCATTTCCAGAGGCCCGGTTTTCCACTCAGCAATCAGCTTATCAACAACATCTCCGGCTGGAGTGTTGTTGAAGTTCTTATCTGCAAGAGTTGTAACATTAAAACCGGCTGCTATTGGACCTACGAACATGATGATCCCTTGGACCGCAGGATGCGAATAACCCTCCCTTAGTACCTCTTCCAAGTACTGAGCCTGCACACAAAAGCGCGAGTTTTGTGAGGCACAATGTTACAATGAGCTAATATAACACCAAAGGTTGATAAAGCCAGCTATTGGTATTGAAGTATATATAATTTCTAGTAGTAATCAGGTTGTATTGGTTCACATATATTGTTGTTATTATGCACAATTGTTTCAGTACGAGAAGTAAGAATTACCTGATCCGGGCCTATTCCCACATCCACTTCTGTAAGCCATATTGGATATCCAGTTGCACCTAAAAAGTCTAGCACAGATCTCATGTAAGCAAGATTTGGCTGACCAGAACCAAAGTGACCTTGCAGACCTATTCCTGCTCTGAGATTAGCATTTCCGGGATATGACAAGATCTCTTGCAGCTTCTTCTTGTAGTTGGCTGGACTTGATTTCTCGTCACTACTATATTCCATGGTATTGTACTCATTCATGAACATCATTGTGCCAGGATCAAGCTCTTGAGCTGTGTAGTAGAATGCAGCAGAAGCGTTTTCGCAAAGTTTATCCTCAAAGAATCTGAAGTGAAGATTCTCATTCATTACATCCCAAGCTATTAGCTCTCCTCTATATCTAGAAACGACCGAATTGATTCTCTCTTCTGATGCATTTCGTAGTTGCTCAGGGGAAAGTGCACTGTTAACCCAGCTAGGCTGCATTTTCGGATTGTCCCAGAAGACATTGTGACCCCTAATAGAAATGCCATTCTCTTTGGAAAATTTCACCATGCCATCTGCAATAGTATAGTTTTCTTGGCCTTGTACTTTTTCATTGCTGTACCACTTCATCTCATTGGTAAAAGTGGTGAATTTAAATCTTGATGCAAACCAATTTTGGTAATCGGCAATTGTGAGGATGTTATGGTTCATGCCACATCCGAATGGGAAGTCTGACTTGGTTTGCTTAATGGAAACTTTGGCACCTTTTAGAGGCGTTTTATTTGCTTGAGTGGTCACTTGCAGCCTCACTTTGCTTTTTCTTCCCTGTAGAATTTCAATTTTCTAAGAACCAGGTGAAATTACACAGAACTAATGCCATATATGCAAGTGTGAGGCAGAACAAGCATCTTGGTTTTACCTCAGTTATGCTTTTGTCTTGGTGAGATCTCCATTCCTCCTTAGTAAATGGTTGCAATGAGACATTGTCCACCCATATTTCCACTGCTGTATTTTTGGTCTACATAGGAGATGCATGGTAAAAACAGAAAACTTGGTTTATTCTATAAACAGATTGGATATATCACCTTAAACAACATGAGGAAAACTTTGGATCCCTTAACAAGGAGGAGGATCCAAACTCAAATTTCACTTTAATTACCTCAAAAAGGATCTCAACTGGACTTGTGAAATTGGCTACTATGCCACCTTTTAGCAGGGTCCAGCAACCATGCTCCGCAATCACATAACCACCACGTATGTAATCACCGGTGGGAAACTTAAAAACAACAGCTACAGTCTCACTTCCTTCACTGACTTGAACAGAAGCTGAAATTTCCAAATATGCCAAAATTATTTGACCATCAAATACTTAAATGAGCACTAGTAGTTACAAAAATTCTAGGTGCATGATGACATACTGTGTGATCCAAAAATAGATTACCTGAAAAAGTATAGACTTTCCCTTGCTCAACTTGAACCTTCTGGCACAAACTGTCTGCTGGATTTTTTCTACTGAGCGCCACAAGGAACCTGTTTCCATCCTTTGTCATTCCTTCTTCGATTTTTCCTCGTCCAAACGCTTCCCATCCTTCAGTGTTGTGATTAAATTCTGGATTTACTATAATCCCTCCTCCATATAAAGCTTCTAGAGGATCTTTCAAGCACTGTGTGACCATAATGTTAAAAATCAACATGTCAATGAAAACTGACAATACTCTATACTTGACAACGTTTTAGTACAGTAGGAGTTGATTCTTGCCTGCGTTGAAGTCGTGTAGTTGTAAGCTGAAGCAGATGTGCTATGCCCTGCAATAAGAAGACATATATAATCCATCAGCATATAGTTTGCAAGAACTGTATGGCAGAAAGAAAGAAAAAATTGCTTACATGTAGGTAGTATGAGCAGAAATTGAGATCCTAATGCTAAATAAAGGCTCTCCCACTGTAATGTATAATCATCAAAATCTTATGTTTGGGTTTGCTTGCACCACAGTGATTACACGTACAAATCATGAGAAAACTACTAATGTTCTAGCTAAACAGGCTAGCTAATCGTGTGTGTGTGTGTGTGTGTGTGAGAGTGAGAGAGAGAGAGAGAGAGAGAGTACCCAGATACAGCAGAAAAATGCAGGTAAGCAAGAGAGTACTGGTGCAAGCATCTTTGAACATCTTGATGATCAGTCACTACTTCACACTTCACAGCACAAAATGAAGCATTGCCATAGTGCCATCTAGCTATATGTAAGCTATAAAACTCTTCTCTCTGCATTTATCAAGCCACACACAAAGATATACATAAATAGTAGTCAAACAAGTGCATCTTTTTACATATACAATGTAAAATGAAGATCAAAACCATCAGTCTCTTCCATTTATAACTTCCTTTTAAATGGTCTGCATACAAGGCTTTAATTTTCCAATGTGGGACTGGTAATTAGTCCTCTAACAGTATTTTAGGTGAAATATTAATGCAGTACGTAACATGTACACTTTAAAATCAAATTAGTGATCGTTTCAATTCTTTTTCAGTTGTCGCAATCATATCGCGGTCAAAACATGACTAATTACACCGAGTTAATGAATGTAATTAATTAAACTAGCTAGTCCGATCCAGTTTATATATAGGTACATATCGATTGTTACCTTTTCAGACTTTGAGCGAAGAAGACAGCATATGTTCCTAACATTTTCTTCTGTATAGTGGATCATATTGTAGTCTCTTTTGACATATATATATATATAGTTGGTTAAAGTATTTGACATGTGCTTTGTACCTTTAAATTAGTGAATCCAAAAAACTGGAGACAATTCCAGCATAAAATGTTGGTTAAATAAGTACGTACGCGTGGTGTGACTGGTGTCCCCGTGAATGTTTTCATCATTGTGCATTGTGTTTTCTTCAGATGCTGATGAGAATCTGTGACAGCTGTTTAATATGCCTACAAAATTAATCAACAAGGTGGCAAGCTAGCTAGGTAACAAATTAAATCTCTGATAAATAAGACTAAAATCAAATCGATAAATTTGGAGCTAGCTAGTGGCCGGTGTCGATCTGCATGCAGTAGTTGTAGTACATAATGTGGGATACATATATCCAAATTCTGGTGTCGTATATTACGGGACGCCAACCATGTCCATTTCTTCAACGTCTAGTGTTCTCTTTCTTTGAAGAATCACCAAGCATATAATATTTACGTACGTACGTGCATATGCTTAATTTTACTGCATACGTTGGAGTTTTGTGATCTTGATACCAATTTTACTCCATATCGTACTTACCATGCATTGAAATTTCTGTAGAAACCACTTCAAAGTGCGTACGCGTACGTATGAACTTGGTAAAAGAAAAAACTCTCTCATACGTACGTACATTATGATTTTGCCAGATGATAAGATTATGACAAGACATACCTAATGTGATGTACGTGTCAAATACATTCCAACTTTCATATACTCTATCACACATACCTAATGATGTAATGGTAACATCATTTTCATCTTCCACATTCGAGAAGTTGTACAAAGAAAATTAATAATCCTCAGTTGTGTACGTCGAAATATGCATATATATAAATATATATGGGAACGGAAGTTGTAGAACGTCATTTTAAGGCAATTTTTCTTTCCACCTTCAATTTCAAATGGAAGCAAGATAAGTACTCAACTCCACCTCAAAGTGGACTATACACTGGCTATCTTTTCGCACAAGAAAGAAATATGCTTGCAATTTTTTGTAATCTCCGATTTCGGATCTGTGTAAATCCTAGCTAGCTAGCTACATAATTACAGGATTTTAAGAGAAACAAAATCTATTACTTGCTTTATTTTTCCTGATTAGGATATCAGTCACTTTGTACAGATCGGGGATGTTTTGAGTGGCAAGAAGCATGTCAATGCATGGAAGCCCTTATGTAAGGTATGTCAACTGGGAAGCACCGATCGAAGGAGAAATATATAGTTTAGATGAAAAAAGTCTTCGTATTTATTCAAAAAAAGAAAAGAAGAAGTCCTCGTATTTATTCTCTTTTGATTTTACTTTCAGTTTATTCTTGAATTATTAAATATGAGAACGTACCCAAGTAAATAAGAAATTACAAATATGTATATTAACGTCTTTATAATAAAGACTCCGGCTATTGGGACCTTCATATTTACTCAGTATACCTCTCATTCTTTTTACACCTCCCAATTTCTTTTAACTATGATCGAGCATATGCTCACTAAATCTACTTACAAATTTCACTACCAGCATTTTCACTATAGCCGACGAAATAAATAAAAAAAAGGCCAACGAGATTTTTTTCGTCAGCTATAGTGGACTATAGCCGACGACATACACAATTTCCACTATAGCCGACGAAAAAGCAACAAAAAAATCGTCGGCTATAGTATAGCCGACCCACTATAGTCTACGGGACTATAGCCGACGAGTTTTTAGTATAGCCGACGAATTCATAAAAACTCGTCGGCTATAGTCCCGTAGGCTATAGTGGGTCGGCTATACTAAGTCGACGATTTTTTTGTTGCTTTTTCGTCGGCTATAGTATAGCCGACAATTTTTTTGTTGATTTTTCGTCGGCTATAATGAAAATTGTGTATGTGGTCGACTATAGCCGACAAAAAAAATTTCGTCGGCCTTTTTTATTTATTTATTTCATCAGTTTATAGTGAAAATGCTGGTAGTGTTCCTAAAATAACCTTAGATTTATTATTTATATATATCTCAATAATTTACTCATTATACTTGCAATTCACTTTCTAGACCTCTCATCCTTTCAATTTTCTTTTCTTTTTGCATTCAAACATCCATTCGTGATTTTTTTTACATAGAATGTCACTAAACCTCTATTATTTGATGAAGTTGTAAGATTTTTTTTTTCAATAACAACAATTTCATTTCAGAATAATTTATTCGAATCAATAATCATTCTCACAATCAATTGTAAGCAATAAGATACATCAACTCAAAGTAATCGTTATTCAAAGCATCTTTCAATAAAAAAAATCAACATAATCCAATCATCTTCGTTCTTACTAAAAAAAATAATTTAATCATCTTCAAGTGTGATTGTTTCAGAAATTGCAGTAACTCTTTCTGGATGAGGTATTTGAGTATAGAGATGCAAACAATTACTATATCTACTATATAATGATCTTGCTTTGTCATCAGCATGGCGGTACCAATCTGGTGAAACCGCGCGGTAATGGGCATCCTGCTACCAATGATACCTTAAAAAACATCTGATTAGTTTAGACTTTGTAACTTGACAAATGCATAAATATGTAGTGATAGTACTTACTTGCAAAAAGTGATTTCTGTTAACAAAACCAATTCTAAGTTAAGGAATTTCTTGATTTTGAAATCGCCGAATGACATGTTTCTATACAAGTGCGGCCTACTATTTAGCTCATTCATCAGGTCTAGTTGCACTTTTCACCAATAACGCCTACCAAATCCCATAACGGATGCTACAACTCTATAACCATAATTGTCATCATCCTCAACATCAAATAAACCGAAAATGTAGGGCCTCATGCCAAAAATGAATTGGGATGTATACTTTTGTGTTAACTCAAATCTTGAAGTGTTTTGAGTCATAGAGATAGGTTTCACAAAAATCAATATAAATTAGCTCTTTCTATTGCAATTAATTAAACCTTTAACCAACTTAAGATATATCAAAAACGAAAGACATACTAGATTTGTCTCTAGAAGCTTGTCTGATTTTGTAGAAGACAACAAAATAGTAGGAGAAGCATTAACCTTTTCAGATAGTACTTGTGATTGACTACCATGAATGAAACTAGCTTCAGCAATCTCAAAAGAAGATGGCAGATGACGAGTGCTACTGTCAATCTTAGGACGCCCTTTGGTTTTAATCTTCTCACTTGGTTGTTAAAGCATTGTGGAACTTGGAATTATAAGTTCGTCGATCTTCAACATGACTTGTCTCTTGGTTTCATCATCTTGTTCTTCGAGCCATTTATGCAATTCTGTCAATCGCAGTCTTAATTGAACTTTTTCTTGAAGATCAATTTCCTCCTCAAAATCACCTACACTTAACCGCCTCCAATGTGAGTGAACAACAATTATTGGAATAGGCTGATAGGAATTATGATATTCAAAAATCTCATGTGCACATGGTAATTGGTGTGTCCGACGTATGACACAACTACATGAGACAAGACTAATCTCAGCTGCATGAAACTTACATTCTATAGTTGAGTTAGTGTATACCTTATAAGAAAAAAAAGGTAACAATCACTACAAGAAAACAACACTTAGACCACGGAAACGTAATTGTTCCGTGGTCCAAGTGACACTTGGACGACGGAGACTTCTCCGTGGTCCAAGTAACACCTGGACGACTGAGAAGTCTCCGAGGTCCAGGTGATCACCTGGACAACGGATCGACACGCCGTGGTCCGAGTAACTTCCACTTAGACGACGTACTGACACATCCGTCGTCTAAGTGAAGCATTATATAAGCCCGATGCCAAACTCTCTTCATTCCATCTGATCCTCTGTCCCGCGGGAAATTTTAAAGATCGAAGAAGAAGGAGAAGGGAGAAGGGAGAAGGATCAGGATCAGGGATCTCCGTTGACTAGCTAGCTAGCTTAATTAACTGATATCGAGAAGGCCAGCAGGTACGTACGCAGTTAAAATTTGCTTAATATATATTTAGTGAAAGCGTACATACATGCATGGATGTTAGCTATATATACAGATTAAATTACGTTACGTAATTGATGGATCGATGTAGATCGAGTACGTATAATTAAGCGTAAATTAATGGACTAATATATATATATATGTAATAATTAATTAATTATAATATTTTGTAGCAGTATGGACAAGAGTTGGATGAAGTTGAAGAATAGATGTGATGTCCGGTATATGGATGGAATTAGCGAATTTGTGAATTTTGCGATAGAACATGGTCAGGGAAAGAAGCGTTTCAGGTGTCCATGCCAGAAATTTCTTAATTATCAGTATGTGGAGGTTAATGTTATGGTGCAACACCTGTACGAAAATGGTATGATGTGGAGTTACACTACATGGAGCGAGCATGGTGAAGCAGTAGAGTTCAGCGCAGCAGACTTCAGCTCAGGGTATAGTTACCATGGTGCCTCATCCAGCGGCAGTGGTGCCGGACCCCCAGCTTGCAACCCAACTGCAGATTTGGTCCATGATGCGTTTCCGGGATGTAGTCATGGTGGACACCAACACCAAGACGGAGGTTACAGTACCACTAATGAGCATGATGACACATTCCCCGCTGCTAGCTTGGCCACTGACACCAGTGAGATGGATAAGTACAACCGGATGCTACTTGAAGCGCAGACCCCGGTGTTCCCTGGATGTCGAGAGAATGTGTTGCAATATGTGATGGAGCGAATGAAGATAAAAGTGAAGCACAAAATGTCAGTGAGTGCTTTTGACGAAATTCAGGAACAAATATGTAAGTTGCTTCCTGATGATCACAATCTTCCTAAATCACATTATAAGGTTAGAAATATCTTGAGCAGCCTCGGCCTAAAGTACAGGATAATTGACGCATGTCCGAATGATTGTGTGCTATTTTACAAAGAGTATAAAGACTTGGAATATTGTCCCGTATGTGGCCAGTGCAAATTCCAGGTGAATAGGAAGAGTTCGAAAAAGAGAATTCCTTTGAAAGTTGTTTGATATTTTCCCTTGATTCCCAGATTGCAGCGCCTGTACATGTCTCTACACACAGTAGAGGCGATGCGATGGTACGCAGAAAAGCGAATAGATGACGATGTTCTGTGACACGCCGCGGATGGGGAGGGTTTCAAACATTTCGACAGAGAATTTGGAGACTTTGCTGCAGAGGTTAGAAATGTTAGACTCGGCCTATCTACAGACGGATTCAATCCTTGGGGAAGTAATAGCTCCGCCGTCAGCACTTGGTCAGTTATTCTGATGCCGTACAACTTGCCTCCGTGGATGTGCATGAACAAGAAATTTAATTTCCTTACTGTACTAATTCCAATCCTAAATCTCCAGGGAAGTGCTTAGATGTCTACCTCAGACCTTTGATCGACGAGTTGAAACTGTTGTGGGAAAATGGAGTCCCAACTTATGACAAATTCACTGACACGATGTTCACGATGAGGGCTTCCGTAATGTGGACGATCAGCGATTTTCCAGCGTATGGGATGTTGGCAGCCTGCAGGACAAAAGGATATAATGGATGTCCTATATGTTTGGACGACGTGAACTCTAGTTGGCACGCGGGGAAGGTGTGTTACTTGGGTCACCGTATATGGCTTCCTCACGACCACCCGTGGAGACAGGATGAAGCTCATTTCGACGAGACGGTAGAGAACAATCCTAAACCCCGTAGTTGGTCGGGCGAATAGATTTTAGAGAGGTTGAGCTATTTCGACTTTGGTGTGTTGACCAATTACGCGGATGTGAAGAAATGCAATCCAATTCCTCCACATGATCTGAGCTATTGGGATCACAAGAGTATATTTTTTGAACTCCCTTACTGGTCGAAGTTGAAGCTGAGGAACAACTTGGACGCGATGCACATAGAAAAGAATGTGTGCGATAGCGTGGTGGGAACAATGCTCGGTATTAAGTTCAAGACTAAAGATACTCCCAAAGCACGCAAAGATTTGGAATCAATGAATCTACGTCGTCCCTTGTGGTTGAGGAGGGATAGGAAATGAGTGTACAACAAGATGTCAGCTGCACCTTACACAGTGAAGCCGACACTTAGACGTTCTGTATTTCACTGGTTTAAGGGCGTTCGTTATCCGGCTACGTATGCAGCTACTATAACTGGAGCAGTGGACGAGGTGCAACACAAGTTTGTTGGTCTAAAGACACATGACTATCACATTATGCTGCAACGTTTGATTCCAGTGGTAATTCGACCATACTTGCCTCGTGACGTCGTAGAACCAATAGTGGCATTGTGCATGTGGTGGCAGAGGTTATGCGCCAGAGAATTAAAGAAGTCAGATGTGGTGGAATTGCAACAACAAATTGTGCACATCATTTGCAAACTAGAGAGAACTTTTCCCCCTGCTTTCTTTGACATCATGATTCACCTAATGATCCACCTGCCCGAGCAGGTGCTCATTTCTGGTCCGGTCCAGTACACTTGGATGTATCCTCAAGAAAGGTACGTACAACTAATTAATTATACAGGTTTTTTGATTCATAATTTGTTCCACTGGAGATTACTAACTAGCTATATGTACTTATTCTTATTGTACGTTTGATTTTGTAGACAGCTTGGACAGTATAAGTCATTCGTCAAAAACAGGTCGGCCCCAGATGGCTCCATAGCAGAGACATACCTAATGCATGAGTGTTACTTACTGCAACAGGTACCTCAAAGATCCACCACCTCCCACTGCCTCCAATCCCAGTGCTCGCATCAATCTTTCTGTCGTCACCAATGTCGTCCGACCGTTTAGAGGAGTATTAAAGGAATCGTTAACACGGGAAGAATTTATTGAGGCACATTGGGTAGTGTTGCTAGACTATGACGAAGTTGAGCTGTACATGATGTCATACAGGGAGAGGCTTCAGGCGTTAAATCAAAACAAGAGTTCGGCGTGGATTGAGAAAATGGTTAAGAAGAAGTTTCCCGATTATTTCTTCCAATGGGTACGTACGTACGTCTCGGTATTTAATTAGTAATTTATATACATATCGATCATGTTTGTAGAAAGTAAACCCTTATATTAATTTGCCCTTTTTCGTAGATGATTGATCTGCAAAAATCTGAAAACCACGGGGGGTGGTGGTCATGGCCAAAGCACTTGCTAGCAGGGAAGCAGATTAAACACTATATTTATCCCGGATGTTTTGTGAACGGTGTAAAGTTCCATTCATTGGCCTGAGATGAAGGAAGAAGAACACAAAACAGTGGGGTAGCGGTTGGGAAAGACAATGATCTATATTACGGGGCTATTGTATATGTGGTTCAGCTATGTTACAGGAATGATGTCAACGTTTTCCTATTCAAGTGCAGATGGTTCAAGCGTACAAAGGAAGACCTGGGACTATTATCAGTCGATACAAACTCAAGCTGGTATGAGGATGAGCCTTTCGCTCTCGCCACCTTAGTTCGGCAGGTGTTCTATCTGGACGATCCGAAAGCCGGTGAAGGGTGGAAAATAGTGAACCATATCTCTCATCGAGGAATATGGAATACATAGACAATTGAAGGGACACCGGCGACGACTGAAGATGCTGCTGAACCAGAAAGAGACATTCCTGCCTATCAAGAGCCTAATATTTCTGTCATCCGCTCCGATATAATGGACCTGGTTCAAGATGGTGAACGGTTACCCATGCCTGATGGTTGTACAGATCTAACTGAAGATGAGATTATCGATGCCATTAATGAAGAAGATGAAGAAGACGAGCAGGATGAGGACGCGGACGAGGACTCAGGTTATTCGTCGGACGATGTTGAGTATGATGAGGAGGATGAGCAATCGGATACCGGGGACGAGGATGATGACGATTATGATGATGACTACCTAACTAAGACGAGAAAAATTAATTTATGTAATTATTGTAATATATGATGCATCATCGATCAATAATTAATATAAATATTATAAGGAGGAGAATGTATATATGTACGTAGATCTTAATATTTTTTTACTTAATTAATTAATTACACGCATCCATATATATAATTATATATTGCGAGAGATTAATGAAATAAATGTTTTAGAAATTATACTATATTATTCTATGATTAATTGATTATATACGTTGATCGACATGTGATAGTATTATTGTGAGCACAAATGTAGTATATATATATGTTGTTTTAATTACGGCGTTAAATCTATATATCATGCGAGAAGGAAAGTTTATACATAAATACGTACCTTGAGCTATCTCCCTAAATCCTCGACCCTAAATCTAGCAAATCGGATCGATCGATAATTTTTTTAATTATATTCTTGAATCAGAATAATTGAACGGACACACAAATGACCGGGGACGACTTAAACCCTAAGGCCCTAACCCCTGAATTCAGGGTTTGTACACTTGGACGACGAAGATGGTCATTCTCCGTCATCTAGGTACTCACTAGGACGACAGAGAAGGGAATTTGCGTCGTCCAAGTGCAAAACCCTAAACCCTAAGGCCCCCTAACCCCTGAATTCAAGGTCTCTGCACCTGGACGACGGAGATGAGCTTCTCCGTCGTCCAGGTTGGTACCTGGACGACGGAGAATCTCATCTCCGTCGTCCAGGTGTAGAGACCCTATCCCTAAACAGTAAGGTCCCTAACCCCTGAATTCAGGGTCTCTTCGCCTGGACGACGGAGAAGCTCATCTCCGTCGTCCAGGTGCAGATTTCGTAATTTTTTCTAAGACAACGACCATCTAGACCTTCTTCCAATGCATATTCTTTTCTTCAAGACTTTAGAGTAAACAATTCTTGGTGTGTGAGCTACGACGGTTCGAAAATCGGAGTTACGAAATGTCTTGTATCCACGTTTCCGGTTTGTGAAATTCTCGGTTTTGCGGTTAACTGTGCCGATGAAACTCTTCCCGAACTTATTATTTTCTGGTCCTTTATTGTAATTATATATTATGTTACGACGAACATATCCAACGGTTGTTTTGTCTAAATTCAATTTCGTTAATACTCTGCTGCAAATGAGCCTATACTCATGAACACTTAAGTCGTAAAGATTAGTCGATACTTAACAACTTTCAAGATGTAAAATTATTCGGCGGTTCAAATTTAACTGTTCATATATACGATGCGTTCATCGATATTGTACGACTATTTCACTCGAATGACAGATCGCTAAATTCCTAGCGAATTATTTTTAAATTTTTTTTTACGTAATTTGAACCTGGACGACGGAGATGGTCATTCTCCGTCGTCCAGGTTCAAATTACCATGGCGGTTCGAATTTTTTTTTTTATTTTTTTTTCATGTAAATTTTACTTGGACGACGGAGAATGACATCTCCGTCGTCCAAGTTGAAAACTATGGCGGTTCATTGTGCCGCCTCAATTTTCGGTACCGCTTGAAATTTCACTTAGACGACGGAGAATCAATTCTCCGTCGTCTAAGTCCAAATTTATGGCGGGTGAAACGTCCCGCCCATTAATTACGCGCCGCTTCGAAAAAATTTAACGCTTCACTTAGACGACGGAAAACACTGTTTCCGTCGTCCAAGTGCACTTAGACGACGGAAAATAGTGCTCCGTCGTCTAAGTGAAAGCCTATATATAGAACAGCACCCCCCCCCTTTTCTCATTCCATCTCCTCTCCTCTCCTCTCCTCTCCTCCGACGACTCAATTTCCGGCGCGCGTGGTCCTCCTCTCCGACGAGTCAATTCCGTTGATATTCCCGATTATTTCGGCGAGGTAAATTTCTATTTTTTACCTTATTAACATTATTTTTATTTAATTAATTAATTTCTAAATATAATTAAATAATTAGTTTTATTAATATTTAGTAATCATTTATTTATTATAATTATTATCCTAATCATTTAGTTGTTATCATTTAATTATTTAGTTATTATAATAGTTATTTGGTAAATAATAATTATTGTAATTAAATAATAGTAATAATAATCATTGTTAATAATAATTAATTATATTGGTAAATGAATAATTATTATTAAATGGATGATAAATAATAATTTATTATTGTCATTATTTATTCTTTTAATTAATGGATAATTACGTGTATTTTCTAGTAAATTGCATGGTAGTACGTCTTCGATTTAAATTTAGTACATAGGCTTGGTTTATTAAGTCGCACTCTTTGGAATAGATGGCGCCTCTTTTCCTAGCTTATCTCCTTAACCCCTCGTGATGTGTGGATTTCATCACCGCACACCATAACCTAAGTGAAGTTATGGACACGAGGTTGAGGGCGGAGTTTGCAAAGGACTTGATGGAGTGTAAATTTTCAAAAAATTGGCCGAATGTCGGACATGGTGTCTAGAAACGGGTTATGACTGGTGACAGGTTTTGGATCTAAGAAAAACGACACCAATAGAGTATATACCATTCATTTGGTTAGCCTCGGGGTGTTTTGTCGAAATTAGTCCTGCCTCTCGCGTTATTTCTATCCCTAACTGGCCATGTTTTTCGATTTAACAAGGCTGATTAATTGAAAGTTTACATTTTATCGCGCGGGTCACACGTCCATTGAACGACCGAAAAAGCCAAGCTAGTGTACTTTATTTAAATCTTAACCGTACTTAATTAGCGTAAATTTTACACTTGTAATTATTATGGTAAGTAGGTATTTTAACAACGTATTCCTAGGTTTAAATGGCTCCATCCAGCAAGAAGAAAGCCTAACAGGAGGCAGAAGATGTCATGCTCCGCCGCTTGGCGGACCAAGTCGGTTGGGTTCAACAGGAGGGCAACGACGCCCTCAATCCGGACCCTTCATCTGGTTCGGAGGTGGCGCCTTTTGGGGAAATTCCCTCTGCCCCATTTATCTCCAGCGGTGATGACGTCGACCCATTTTCAACTCCGACGCCCGGTACCGGTTCAACGACAAGTACTCAGGCGTCCTCGACCGCTGAATCTATCATGTACAGCGCCCGCCGTAAGCAAAGGAGGGCCCCCACTGACCCGGAACCGAAAAGGACTCGGGGTCTCGTTAAAGGGGACAAAGCGGAGAAAATTTTCAAGGCGACCGGGAAAAAGATCGACTTGCCCTACAACGAATTCACCGGTGGCCCTCCCACAGCTACGCTAGCAAGTCTCTCGGCGCATAGCATAGGGTCAATCGTTCGTAGCCAGGTTCGAATTAATTCCCCTACTTGGAAGGAGGTGCCGGATGATGAGAAGGCGAAAGTCTTTAAAGAACTTTCGGTACGTAATACGTACAATTTTAGTTATTATATAATATTGTTTATATTAGTTATAATTTCATAATATATACGATTATAATTTTCTATTTATTTCTGATATGAACAATTTGTGGTGGATCCGTCACCGGCGATGTTGAGGCATATCAACCAAACCGCCAACTCCATCTACAAAGATTGGAAGTACAGGCTCCATCAGTACTTCGAAACTATCGGTCCCATGCCTCCCCCTGTAGAGCTGCGTGGGGATAGAGAAGATGAGTGGCAGTGGTTGTGTAACCACTTTGCCGATGAAGAATTTAAGGTGTTAATTTAATTTTTTATTTCAATTAAGATAATTGAATTATTTAAATTTTAGTTACTTATTAATTTTTTAATGATTTAATTATGTTGTCTAACAGAAATTCTCCGGTGTCAACAAAGCCAACCGGGGGAAGAAGGACAAACACCATACTTCCGGCGCCAAGAAACTCATTCAAATAGCCAAGGAGCACAAGGATAAGGGCTCCAAACACCCTTATCTCGATGCAAGCATAAGCGCGTACGTGACGCCTGGGCTCGATAATGAAGCGAGTCAATGCGGCGTAAGTGATATATATATATATGTGCTTTTAATTATAGTAATTATTATTTCATTATAATAAATTAATTATTCTTTTGTAGGCAAGGGTGATAGAGTGTGCGCAGGAAGAATTTGCTAACACTCAGCTTGCGTTCCCAGATGTGCCGCCGGAAGACCTGCCTCCTCTATCCATGGAGAGCCAAATTGCAATCGCGGATGAGGTCTACGGTCGTAGAGCTGGCAAGGAGGTTAGGCACTTCAGGCCTAAGGTGGTTCGAGATTTGTCGACGACCTCCGACTCATCATCTACGAGAGGTTCGGGGCGGCGGAGAAGGACTCAGGCTGCGGACGTCGAAGCAGCCATTCAAGAGGCTCGACTGGCACGAGAAGAGAATCGACTGGCACGAGAGGAGAATCAATCCATGCGCCAAAGACTTGATGAGCAACAAGCACAAATAGCCCAACTCATCGCCCTCATGCAACAATCTCGAGAAGAATGTTAACCTCCTCCGAACCCATACCGCGACGACAACGACCCGGCTGGAGGCGGGGGACGCGGCAGCGCATCTGCTCCTCCAGTGTGTTAATTAGCTAGTAGTTTATTAATTATCTCGTTTCTTTCCGCATTCCGAACAATATTTTAATTTTTATGGGTTTTTTGGATATGTGTATGTACAAATTAATTTTAATTATTTAATTAAGTAGTATTAAAAATTTAGTTTATTTAATTAATTTTAACATTTTTCATTATTTAAATTCAATTAATAATAAATTAAATTAATAATATTTAATTACAATTTAATTTAAAAAAAAATTAAATAGGCACCTGGACGACGGAGAACTGAATCTCCGTCGTCCAAGTGCTTACCTAGGCCACGGAGAATGTCTGCGATCCAAGTGAACTTGGATGACGGAGAATAAATTCTCCGTCGTCTAAGTTCTTGGATGACAGCACTTGGAGCACGGACCTTGGACGACGGAGGTTCCGTCGTCTAAGTACTTAGACGACGGAAAACCTCACTTAGACGACGGAAACACTCCGTCGTCTAGGTGCTTTTTTCTTGTAGTGAGTAAAGACTAAAAGGAAGAGAATTTACCTTGTCAATTCAAGTACAATTTTCTTTAGAGCAATAATTGATACATTACCGATTAGTTCTTTCAAATATGCATGGTTAAATTGTTGTTGGACGAAACATCGACTGTTTTCAAAAGATGCCTTTATTTCAGTGTGATGCAACTCCATCAAAGAGTGAATATAATCCCATGATACATTTTAAGTTTTGAATGTGCACTTTCCGCCCTAATACATAATCATATTAATATATAATTACAAAAAAAGTTACTTAGAGTGTCTTAACAAAGAATAAAAATAATGCAACAAAATACAAAGACATAAGCAATCTATAAGATTACATGTTGGATGTCGTGGTACCAAGATGCATACAATTATCCACCCAAGCAGCCACATATCTATCTTTAATTATATGGGTTCAATCAAGTGGTTTTCAAATAATTGATGGCTACAAAAAATGAGCTAAATTTTCACTTAAATACCTTTAAGTTATTCAAGTACTGATCTTCGATTTCTGAATCCATCACGGACAACCAATTACTGTAAAATGCATTCCACCCTTCTGTCTTCTCAAATAGCTTCTTGCAGTGAGTGAATACTTGCTTGTTGATGTGTCAACTACATAATACATGTCTGGTACTAGGAAACACATTACTTATAGAATTCATAAGAGCCAATTCGCGATTAGTTACTATCACATTTGGAAAATATTTATCATCTAAAAAAGTCTTCAATCTAATCAAGGCCCATGTATAAGTGTCCTCTTTCTCTTTTGACATATAACAAAATGCAACATTGAAGGTCATGTTAGTGGACGTGATCTCAACTATCTCTAGAAGTGGAAATAGATACCTGTTTGTTTTGTAAGTGCACTCCATAATAAGTACATGTGAAAATGTACGTAAAATCTCAATGTTGTAAGAGGTGACACCAAAACAAATTTATTACTTTCCCAGGATCAACATCACTTCTATGATGCTCAATATATTTGTGCTCAGACAAGTTACTTAGTAGTTGCTGCATTTGTGTTCTTCTAGCTCTAATCTTTGTCTTGTGTCGTTGCCTGGCATTATATATTTTTTTCATTGTTGTAACATTTTTTGAATTTCTTCTCTTGACGGCATTCAAAATATCCTTAGGCCTAATTAAAAACTCGTGGACATATCGACCAGTAATGAGTTTTCTTCTTCCAACAATCGACCTGCAAATAAGTGGCCATGAAGATATTTCGAAGCGGCATGATTATGCACTCCACAAACCACCTCTAACTTTCAATCATCTCTATTTCCAATGTTTATGCCTCTTAATGAGAATGGGCATCCACATTTCTTTGTACCAGTGAGCCTCTACCGCTTCTTTTTTTTTTTTACTCTCTGCACTAGACTCTTCCATAATTATATCACAATTCAAAGACTTGTAAGATTTAAACTGGTCATTCTTCTCACAACAAAACCTTTTTTCAGGTCTCTTCTTCTTATTGCCAATTTGTCCAGAGTCAGACCTTCGAATTATAATCACAAATTATTTTGAATTTCTTTTGAACGAGTCCATTCTATCATCTCAACTTTACTTTTGAATACCTACCAAAATGAAAGCTAATCCTAAATAAAAATATACGCTAATATAGTTATAGTTTTAAAAAGAAGTGAAGAAAATAATTTACCTTGTCAGTTGTAATTTGGTTGGTATGATCTAATACATCAGCAACTTCAACTTTGATGTTTGGAATAAAGCTATCGCCATTTTCTCCATCCTATATGTTGTAATTGAAAATCAGCAAAGTGTTGTTTGTAACTGAATGTACTGAACTACATAGTTGTTAACAAAATAGGAACATATGAAACAGCATAATTAATTATACAGTGGTCCAAAGGCATAAGGCTTTGATCAGAAGGGTTCTGGTGTTGACACTAAGTACAAAGGAAAACAAGATGAAGTAATATACTATCAATCATAACCTATTGTTTGAGCAAACTAATTCGATCTCCACCGCTCTACCCATGACCTCCTCTCTTAATATTTTATTTTGAAACAATTAAGAATCCTACTAATTAACTAAAATTCAAATACAAAAGACTAACTAGATACCACTCTTCAATCTGTAATGCAAATATATTACAATAACTATGAATCAGTCAAAAGCGATGCATGTATCAAATACTGACGAACACAATCAGATTCACGCAGTGCATAATACACAGGTATAGGTGAATTAAATGAAGAGGAGGGGAGGGGAGGGGAGGAGAGGGGCCGGGAAAAAAAGTATGATACCTTGTCTGAAGGCTCTGAAACTAAGGGTTGTGCCTTCGTTCGTGGAGATTTTTCCATTAGGTGCAGGTAGAGCAATAGTGTGTGGCACTCACGTTTTAAGGTTTGTATTCATAAAATTTGATCGAGCAGAATTTTTTTTCTTAAAAATACTAAACTGATTATAATTTTTCATCTTTTCTTTTTATGAAATTTCATGTCTATTAATGTCATTTTGTATGAGGTTATATCTATAATCTAATAAGTCATATTTATTGCCTTTTTTGTGTGTATTTCATATATCTTTTATTTTTTATTTTCAAAAAATTATATTTTATTCAAAATTAATTATATATTTTTATTTTCTTTCTTTTAAAAAAGCTAATCAATTTATCCAAAATTTCCTTAATTCTTAATTTTTAAAAAAATATTTTTTAGTCTGATTGCTACACCAAACAATACTGCTACTGTTAAATATGACACTGCTACTGAAAAATTAAAATAATACTGCTACAATAAAATATGACACTGCCATTGAAAAATCAAAATAACACCAAACAATACTACTACTATTAAATATGACACTACTACTGAAAAAAATAAAATAATATTTCTACTGTAAAATATGGCACTGCTACTAAAAAATCAAAATAATATCAAACAATACTGCTACTATTAAATATGACACTGTTACTGAAAAATAAAAATAACACCAAACAATACTGCCACTGAAAAATCAAAATAATACTGTTACTATAAAATATGACACTGTTACTGAAAAATCAAAATAACACCAAGCAATACTGCTACTGTTAAATATGACACTGCTACTGAAAAATTAAAATAACATCAAACAATACTGCTATTGTTAAAGATAACACTGCTACTGAAAAATTAAAATAACACCAAACAATACTGCTACTATTAAATATGACACTGCTATTAAAAAATTAAAATAATACTGCTACTATAAAATATGACACTGCTACTAAAAATCAAAATAACATCAAACAATACTGCTACTATTAAATATGACACTGCTATTGAAAAATTAAAATTCTACTACTACTGCAAAATATAACACTGCTACTGAAAAATCAAAATAACACCAAACAATACTACTACTGTTAAATATGACACTGCTACTGAAAAAATAAAATGTTTAGTAACACTGAAAAATCGAAGCTGCTACTATAAGAATTAAATGCAAAACTAGGAGCATCTTCTACATTCATCTCTCACAGTAGCACAGTGACAAAAAGAAAAAAAATCAAAATGTGAGATCTCCCAAACCAACGCCAAAACAATCTACATACGACGCCTGAGCTCGAAGCGAAGGAAAAACGTTGTGGTGGCTCTGCAATTGAGCAGATTCGAACTGATATGGATGACGCAACATCGTCAGAATGGATCGGCAGACCAACTCGCTGGACCGCGAGGTGAGTTGTTGTTACTGAGACGCGACGTCGAAGGTGGGAGGTAAGAGTCATGGTGTCGTCCAGAGGTGGCGGCACCAGGCCACTACAACGAGTGTAAGCGCCATTTTTTCGATTGTTGGATAACGGGTTTCGGGATCTGTCATGCCTTTTCCTGAAAAGAAAACAGGTGGTTCTTAATCTTTTTCCCTTTGAACAAGGACAAAACTTATGGTCGTTAGTGAAATAGCTAGATATATATATATATAGAGAGAGAGAGAATTTCTCCTTTTAGGAGTTTGGATATGATAGGGATTGAAGCTAGATAGTGTTTGATGGATGAAAAGGCTGTCTCGCAATAGGGTGTCTAAATGACAGCCCGCTTGTTGGTTGTTCATAAGACTTTGAAGAATGGTGCACACTTATCAAAGTAACAGAAAATGAAGTGGTTCAAGGATGCAAGCTACCTCGTTAGGCTCTGAAGTTAGACTTTAGTGGTGGGAGGTTTCATATCGAGAATGGCTTTTACCTTGGCCGGTGTCGCCTTGATACCTTACTGACTTACGATATAACTGAGGAACTTGCTGGTGGTGACACTGAATGTGCACTTGTTGGGGTTGAGCAACATGCCATTCTTGATGAGAGAGTCCAACATGATTTTCAAATTTTCAGCGTGATCGGTCATTTTCATGCTTTTGACGAGTATGTCATCTACGTAGACCTCTACAATTTTACCCATTAAGTCATTGAAGATGATGTTCATCAGTCGTTGGTAGGTGGACCTAACATTTTTGAGTCCGAATGACATTACAATGTAACAATACAAGCCTTTGTCTGTTGTGAAGCAAGTAGCCTCTTGATCACTAGGATCCATAAATATCTGGTTGTATCCTGAATACGTGTCCATTATAGATAGTAACTCGAGTCATGTTGTTATGTCAACTAACTGATCAATTCTTGGCAGTGGGAAACTATCCTTGGGGCAAGCCTTGTTTAAGTTATTGTAGTCGATGCACATTTGCCATGTTCCATTACTCTTTTTACCATAACAGTGTTAAAAATTTATATTGGATAGTCGACCTTTCAGATGAACCCGATTTTTCAGAACCTGTCGACCTCGGCATGCATGGCGGTGTAGTGCTCTTGGTCGTAAACCCTTCTCATTTACTTAACGGGCTTTTCTCCTAGTGTAAAGCTTAAATTATGTGAGATAAGGTCTGTTGAGATGTCGGACATGTCCGCGTAAGACCATGTGAATACTTCCTGCCTGTCTTTCAAGATCTAGATTAACTGCTCTACGAGTTTGGGGTCTAGCTAAGAGCCAATGCGAACTATTCTCTTTGGGTGTTCGGCTGACAGTTAAACGGGGCGTAGCTAATCCCGTCCTGCTATTGGGTGAATTGCATTTAACCCATCCTGAGGATCATCGAGCTTTTCTTTCTTCACCGAGGCCTTATCGACCGCGAAGACCTCTTGTCGCGTAGCGCTGCCTTCGGGATAAGTGATTTTCTCAAGGAAATCATAGCCTCAGATTTCGACAATGCTATAATCGATTGGGAATTTGGCTAACAACATATGACTTGCAATTATCAATTTGAGATTGTTGATTCCAATCCTCTCGAGTATCATATTGTAGGAGATGGGGAGGTCTACGATGATGAAGTCCATTTTGATCTCATTCTGGGGTGTGCCGGGTGCACCGATGCCAAATCGCATGTAGTCGCTTCCGAGTGGATACGTGGTTTCTCCCAAAAAACTCATGATGCTTTAGTGATCCCATGTCATTTTCCTTGCGGGCCGGTTGAACCCTTCATATGCTTTTCGGAATAGGATGTTTATGGAAGCACCGTTGTCGATCAATATTTGCTTTATGTTGTACCAATCCACAACTCTATTAATGACAAATGATAACATGCTACTTCGATGACCTTGCTCTTGGTCAAAAGAGAAGATGATTAGGGGCCACTCCTTGTCAGGCTTGACTGGCTTGTCATAATACACTGTGAAAACGTCCCTCATGGCAAGCCTCTTCTCTTGTCGGGGGCGTCTGTTTTCCTCTTCCCTCTGGATATCATAAAAATTATGCCTCTTGTTTCAATGTTCGCCACCTAATGTGTAGTATTCTGCTCGCGGAGGATGATTTTCCCTTCTTGTGTAGTTCGTGGATTTCTTTGGTGTTATGAGTATTGGATTCATGGTACATACACTATACTCCTTTGTTATTTTGTATTGGGGTTGTGCCTGGAAATCGTGGTGATGGTGGTCGGATCTGACTTTTGTTGTTTCGAAGAATCTCCTTATTGGAAGCCTGGGCTATGGAGAAAATTTCTTGGCGGGGTGGACGAATGCGTCGGGCTTGATTGTTTTGTTGTGTGACGGGGTGTGCTTGAGTCTGTGGTGCTAGTTATTTTTGTGGCAGCTCGGGTGTTGATGGTATGGTTTCTGGTTTCTTTGCTCAAGGTAGTGATTTCTGCTATGCTTTTGGGAGTTAATCGGGGATGTACCTCTTTGGCGGGTGGGATGTTGATTGCTGGTGGTGGTCGGTGGGATGTTTCGTAGGCTTTCGGGTGTGATGGTGCGGTGAGAGTTGATCCGGATGCGCCGTAGACCTTAGTCTCTATATGCCTTCTATCGATTGATGAAACTCGTTAGGCTTTCAGTCTACTCCTGACAGACCTTTAGGAAACATTCTGTGAGCTCCTCGAATGAATATATCGATCCCAATGGTATCTCATAGAACCAATTTCTCTCTTCTTCGGTCAATGGCTCTTGGAATAGGAAATGGAGATTGCATCCGAATATCAGGTCCCTGCTGTCGTGAATTGGTACTCATTGATGTTGACTCTGGGATCTCCATTTTCGTTGAATCGGTTGATTTTTACGATTTTCGCATGTGGATCTCTCCCTCGTGCCTGAATTGCCTCTGAGAATGGACTTACCCGAGGGGTGTACATCCCATTTTTCCCGAGATGCCTTCCATTTTTGTGCAACAAAATTTCAGCCGCCAACTCCTCCATTCGGCGAAGCATCACCGTATTATCATTTGCCATGATAGTTTCACTGTCGTACTGCTGACCCCTTTCGGGTGGGGGGGGTGGTCCTTACAGGTGCGGACTACGAAGTCTTCCGATCGGATTGATCCTGATGACATCATTCTCCTGTCCTCCCTAAACCGGGGCCCTTCTCTGTGTTGGGCTTCCTGACTATAGATGAACGCATTAAGTCTTTCCTTGAGTTTTTCTCGGGCCAATTGCTCTTCATCCTTTTCGCACCTCGCTTGTTCTAGCTCGCTAATGAGACAGGATTGGATATTTTTGTCCTCCGTTATGTCCTCGATGACATAGCCAGTTGTTACCGAATTCATCGTCTTCGATCGTCAGCTCGATGGAGTGATGAATATTGATCCATCACCGATCTCTCCTATCATGAGTTGCTACTAGGTGCTTTTTGCTTAAGGGTTTTTGGGTGGTGGTGTCTGTATGTGGTTTGCGATTATTCGTTTCCCACAGACGGCGCCAAATGTTTCTACTAGTTTTCGTTAGGTTACTAATAAAAGGATGGCTAAGGTTTAGATGGTGGTGATGCTCTCGTCCGAATACTTCTCACTTCGTTCCTGTTAGGAACAATATATAAACATGCGTTAGAGGTCTTGACGGGATTGGTCTGCCTTCAACACTATGATGTCTAAGTCAGGATATGTATCATATATAACAGCGATAGTAAGAGTTGAGTATACGGTTTACCTTTTGACTAGTCATAAATGAGTTGCTTATAAAGGTTGTTGATGTAGTTGCCTTTTGCTCTTCCTCAGTGTAGGATCTCTTTCTTCTAAACTCTATACCAATGTTGTCGTATCAGGCGCGTGGCTATTCTTTCGGGGTTGGACCTGTCAGTGAAGTTGTAGCTCTTGATGCAGTCTTGTGTTTGGTATTGGCGGTGTTATTCTGATTAGTGGCTAAGTACCCATAATTAGGCGGTATAGTAGCATACACCAACAATTAGGATCAGTCACTTTAATTTGCACATCTAATATATTATGTAATCTAAATTGCATTGGGGATGTTTTGAGTGGCAAGAAGCCAAGAATGTCAATGCATGAAAGCCCTTATGTAGGGTACAGTAAAAACTCGATAATTTAATACTCGATTAATTAATAATGTCGTTAAAATAATATTTTTTGTCGGTCCGAACTTGGAGACTTGAGTATTAATTTAATACTCGATTAATTAATAATCTCGTTAAATTAATAAATTTTGTCAATCCCGAAGTTATTAATTTATCGAAATTTTACTGTATATCAATTGGGTGTAACCCAAAAAGTTATATCAGAATGAAAAAATTCTTCGTATTTATTCTCGGATGATTAAAACATGACAACCAAGGTAAATGAGAAATTATAATATGCAACTATTTTCATTCATGCATCATTCATATATATATATATGCATATCATGCATGGGTAGCTGTCGGTCTTATGGAAGTTTTCTCAAACAGAGATTTGAAGCAGCAATGGTTCTTGGAGCTCGCCATCGGCACTTGGTTCAACATTCAGTTTGTGAACCATGGAGTTTGTAACTGAAGGGTGAGTGACGGTAACTTCATAATCTCCATGGAAAAGAGAGCCATCAAAGAGACCATTAGCGTCTGTTGTCGAAGAAGTAGAATCAGAACGCCACATACCCCATTCACGTAGCAACTTGTCCCCAACATTACCAGTAGGCAAGTTATTGAAGCTTTCATCTGTCAAACACATTCGGTAACATCCTCCGGCGTCCCTTCCCGCCCACATAACAATCCCTTGGATCTTAGGGTGAGCATGCAATTCTCTTAGGACCTGCTCCAAGTAGAATGGCTACATGCCAACGTAAATTAAAACACAATTAGTTTACCTTTGTCAAGAGTTGTCTAGGGTTTAGTGTTTGTGAAACTCCGAGGTGATTAAAATGATAACTATATGCTCTTACCTGATTGAGATTGCTTGCCACGTCCAATTCTGTAATCCAAATGGGCACATTTGCAGTTCCAATTAAGCGTATCAAGAGAAGCTCTTATGTAAGGAATGTTTGGAGTACTACTTTGGAAATGAGACTCGAGCCCGATACCAAACCGTCCTCCTCTGTTACCTGGAAAGCTTTGTATCTCTCTGAGCTTTCTAAGGTACTTAGCCCGTGTGGAGTCTCCATCTCTACTCTCCTCAATGGTATTAAAATCGTTTATAAACAATGGGGTTGCTCCATCAGCTTTGATAGCCCAGTTATAGAAAAAAGCAGAAGCAGTTGCACCCATCCTGCTTTCAAAGAAGTTCCAATGTAAATTTTCGTTGACTACGTCCCATGCAATGAGCTTTCCCTTATACCTCAGCATTATAGAATTCAGCCTTTGGTAAGTGGCCTTGATAAGTTCTGATTTGTTTAGTGAATTCACCCAACCGAGTTGGTAAGTGGAATCATCCCAAAACACATTGTGGCCTCTAACTGCAACGTTGTGTTGTTGTGCAAAACGAAGCATGGCATCGGCCGCTGAGTAGTCCTCATGTCCCTGGACATACTCTGTGCTATACCATTTCATTTCGTTACCGAATGTTGTTACACTGAACCTTGATGTGAACCACTTCTGATAGGCAGGGTTGTTGAGGATGAGCTTGGAAATGGAACAACCAAAAGGGAAACTTGGAGCATTTAGTTTTACGGAGATTGTTGCATTTCGCAGAGGATTTCCTTGTGCATCGACTGCCTTGATTCGGAAATTGCTCTTTCGATTCTGCTAAGTGAAAACTGTCACATAAGTTGTGACAGTAAAGGTGCATTTAGTACATGAAACTCCTACATATGTAACTTACCTTGGCAATGCTTTCATCTTGATGAGACTTCCATTGCTCTTTGGTAAATGGTTGCAATGAAATGTTGTCAATCCAGATATCGGCAGACGTGTTCTTGCTCTGAATTTCGGAAAAGCAAAAAACAGTTAGACCAATATTGTACTAATTGGTTTTTAAGCAGTGAATTATTATGATACAAATAGTTTTATCATTATATGCATCAATGCATGTATGTGGTCGATGAGACGATGAGATTGTTTACCTCGAAATAGAGCTCCGCGGCGCCTGAAGATTCGACGGTCAGACCGCCCTTGAGCATGGACCAACAATTGGATTCCGCAATAATCTCACCAGCGCGAATGAATCCAGAAGATGTCTTGAAAATAGCTCTTACCGGAATGTTGCTACCATTGTTCACTTGTATCCATGCTGCATATATAATTAAGCATCGTTACAAATGGAAATTTAGTCATGTCACTTTCATTACCTCTATATGCATTACACGCTAAGAAAGGAAATCGATGGAATTAGATACCAGAAAAGGCGTAGAGCTTGTCACTTTGCAAATACACTTTCTGGGACATGCTGTCATGGGGTTGAAGTCTAGTATGAGCCACAAGGTACTTGTTGCCTTGTGATTCTGTGTGTTTCAGTTCTGCATTGCCAAAGGTACGTAGACCATTCTTTGCTCCCATCATTTAGTTCAGGGTTTTTTATGATCCCTCCACCATACTGGGGTTTATGAGGATTGGCCAAACACTGTTAAAAATGAAAACAAAACAACAATATGATATTGTTCCTCCATTGATCAAAAATAATTTCGCTTTCGGTGAAAACTGTTTCGGATTGTACTTTTACTAATTTCTTTGTAAATTTAAGAAAATTATAACTTACCTCAATACTCGCCGAGTAATCATAAGACAAGGCTTTTACTTGAAACCTTGCGAAGAGAAGAATTAACATGATATATATATATATATATATGCAAATTAAATTAATGTTTCCAATAAACACATGAAGATGAAAATAAAATCTCAAAATGAGTCCACCAAACCTGCAAAACTAAAAATGTATGAGATCAAAAGCAGACGATATTTCCCCTCAATCTTCATAGTCCAATTACACACAAACAAACAACCAAATAAATTAATCGTGAGTTGTGCAAGAAGTGTATATACAAGCTATATATATACACGAATGAGAAGTGAAGTGTAATGCATATATTGTACTTATAGAGCGAGATATGTCGAAATCGTTTAAGGTTAAATGTAACCCTCGGTATTAATTACTAAATTTGATCTAAATGATCCATAAATTTTGGGTTATTTTCATTAATTAAAAATGAAAACTAAAATAATTAAGTATAAAGGTGCAAGAATTCGAAAGGAAGATAGGTCATGGTCTAGATCGAGATGATTTAATCTTTGATAATTTCATAACTGTGTCAATGTAGGAAATTAATTAGAGTTTCCAATTAATTATAACAAGGGAATAAAATCTGACACACAAAAATATAACGTTGATTTTTAGCTATAGTCATCTCATGCGAAACTATGTTGTTATTTTGTGGGGGAGTTCAAGTACTGAACTCTTCGCTAACAAAGGGCGGTCGTAACAACAATCAATTGGAATGTGTCATCCTATTTCTCTGGAGTAGATTTTTCAAGTGTATGCGGTAAATTTAAACAAAAGGGTACAAAATATGAAATTTTAAGTTCTTGAATAAGTACGAACATCCATAGTGAAAGAAGACTCACTAGCATAAACATAAAGGAAAAAAAATACAAACTTGCCATTAATATTGACATTGGTATAGATGCAAAACTGCCCAAAATAAATTTTCCTGTGAACGACAGAAAATACATGGTTTAAACTTTTACAAGCAAATTCATTACCACAATTAAGAGCAACAATCAAGAAGATTTAGGTTGATAGTCGAGAGTTTACATACCAAATATGGAGAAGAAAATCATGAAACCGGTTGATATTTGGATCACTCGGCGACTTCCAATGCGTGTTAATCCTAGTAAACATGCATTGTCACTTTAAAAACAATAAAAGTATGTTAGATTACATTTCACTCTTTGTAAAATGAGAAAATTTGTACAATATATATAACATATTTTACATCTATATATATGTACGGTAGGTTTTTTATCATACTAATTATAAAGTAATCAAATAAACACTAACACTAGGTATAAGAGGGTAACCCTTAACAAAGATAAATAAAAATAATAAAATAATAAAACAACAACACTTAGTTTCTTTGAGTTTCTTAATCGAGGTCTTTCGAGTTACACCTATGTTCATTTTTTATTGTGATCAAATAACCATATTTTAGTCTTTTGATTTTATAAGGTCGGAACATGCATGTCAAACACATTCATGTCAAAAAAAATATGACGAGCATATTTTTTAGATTACATAATGTTTATTTTTCGAGGGTACGTTTTGGTTGTTAATGCCTTCGACGTACAACTTGCTAGCTATATGCCTTTTAAACACATTTTGGTGCCGGTTTGCCGTAGAGGTCTATGAGTCGAAACCAGTCACCTTGTCCCGCCGGCACCCTTACTCCCGCATCAACAAAGCTAGGGCAATGATCTTGTAGGTGAAGATCGATATCTTTGGTCCTCCTCCTCCTTAAGATGAACACGGGATCATTCATCTGTCTTCAAACCCTAGCTGCCTTTGGAATCTCTCAAACCTCTTCTTATTGACAGTTATGGTTTCTATAAGAAACACAATTGATTACTCTTATTGAGAACCATCGATCTCAGTGCCAAAAACGCACTCAACCCTTAGCATCGTAGGGTTTCCTGGTTTTTTTTGGAAACTCGGAGCTAGGTTACTTCCTTTAAGTTGATGAAGTTGTCACTTAATGTCTCTTGTTCTGATTAATCACTTGATAGCTTAGATGATCACAAACATAACAACAAGAAACATAGAAAAAGAAAAACGAAGAGGGACAAAATAAAAAAGTCTTTTGTTATCAGAGTTAAATACTTAAACTAGACGAGACGAGTTGTGAACCACACCATTTCACATTTTTTAAGCTTCCTACCCTCGCTTCTCTGTACCGTCCGGAGGCCAATTTTCGGCCACACCAGCTCTTGCGCGTACCAATATACTGGTCGAAGTGAACCCAGTATTCAAGACTGCAAAGATTGCGATGGTAAAGGGCGATTTGTTGGCATTCGCTGGCGGTGGTGTGAGACTTCCCCGACTCGCTTCAGTCTTCTCAACTATACCCTTGTCCAAGAAACAACGATTTCTCTGGCCTTCGTGGAGGCGCTCTTATGGATGGCAAGCTTTGGTAATTACTTGAAGACTTGGGCTCAGACTTAAAGACCACCTCTTCACAGACTAATATAGAAAATGAGTTGTATACAATTAGAGCACCGCACCGGTAATTTAGAATAGAAGGAGCAATTTGAGGAGGAGCAGACACTGTTTGAGGTGGAACAGTCACTGTTCATCGAATAGGAGGTGCAGAAGCTGTTTTTCGCGCAGCGGTGTAAAAAAATAGCACGTGCTATTACTGTTTATAAATTAAATTTGAATTTTTTTTTAAATATTTTTCAACCAATCCATAAACGACACGTGTCGTTGTCGTGTATGAATAATTGAATAAGATTTCGGGTAAGATTTCCGACGAATGACGAGTTGACACGTGTCACGCCGACAGAAGGTTATCGGGTAAATAATTGTACAAAATTTTCGATAAGATTTTCAACCAATCACGAGGCAACACGTGTCATGTCCACTGTTCATGATCGGCTCTAATAATTGTATAAGATTCTCTGAGAGATTTCCGACCAATTGAAAGCCGACACGTGTCATCAGCTTATCTAATCACTGCATCTACACTCGGCTATATATTTGTTGATTGGTGCTCATCGTTCATTCACACCAAAACCAACCATATATTCCACATTCCGATAAGATGAATCCTTTTAGTTTTGAGAATTTTTTCCGGAGGAGGCGACAGCAACGTCGGCGAAATGCCGAAATTGCTAATGCTTTCATCACTGAAGCGGTCGTGGTCGATGCAATGTTCGATGACGAACCACCTCGCCGCCAACCAAATGAAGAAAGAATGAGGGAGTCAAGGGGACATAATCTGATGGAGGATTACTTCATCGAACGCCCCATCTTCAACGAACAAGCCTTTCGTCGAAGGTATCGAATGAGTACCAATTTATTCAACCGTATAATGACGGATCTCTGCAACCACGACCAATTTTGGCACCAAAGAGCTGACGCCGTCGGATTGGTTGGACTTCTTCCACAACAAAAGATGACAGGCGCTCTTCGTATGTTGGCGTACGGCGCAGCCGCAGATCAGTGTGCTGAAATAATAAGGATGGGTGAATCCACAACACTACAATGCATGAAGAAGTGGTGTATGCATATCTACGAGCTTTACGGTGACCTCTATCTCCGCGCTCCAAATGCCACAGACTTATCCCGACTTCTAAAGAGAGCAAGGCATCGCGGATTTCCTGGTATGATCGGAAGCATTGACTGCATGCACTGGGAGTGGAAGAACTGCCCCACAGCTTGGCAAGGAGCATTCTCAGGTTGAAAGAAGCGTCCAACTATTATTTTAGAGGCGGTGGCCTCATATGACACGTGGATATGGCACAGCTTCTTTGGGGTACCCGGATCACAAAATGACATCAACGTGCTCCACCAATCGGACATATTTGATTCGCTCCTTGCCGGAAACAGTCCGAGTGCAACCTATAAAGTCAACGGTATGACTTACCACAATACTTACTATCTAGCTGACGGTATATATCCCAGGTACTCCTCGTTTGTGAAAACAATCTCCAATCCCCAAGAGCTTCCACAGAAACTGTTTGCCAAGAAACAAGAGGCATACCGCAAAGATGTAGAGATGTGCTTTGGAATTTTGCAATCTCGTTGGGGAATTATTCGGCATGCAGCTAGGTGTCATCACCAATCGACATTGAAGAGCATCATGTTGGCTTGCATTATAATGCATAACATGATTGTCGAAGAAGAATTTGTGGAGGAGGAGTTCGAGGAGTTGGAAGAAGAAGATCTTCAAAACCCATCAACTGCTTTTAATGTTTATGATGGGCCAGTAGATGAACAAGGTAATCGTATTCCTTTTGAGCCTGTTGGAAGGGATGCACAAAATGAACAACGATTTGTCGACCGTGTTGTAGATCTCCAATCTGCGTACATCCATGGAGAGTTGCAAAAGGACTTAGTTAAGCACAACTGGTATCTAGAGACCGGCGAACGACTTTAAATGATGTGGGTGTGTAATTTTAATTAACCTGGTTTGCAACATGTTTGCTTTATTTATTTTTCCTTTTAGTTGTTTGAGTGATGTGTGTTTGATTTTAAGTCATTATGTGTTATTGTACTGTGCGTGAGCTTTGATAGAATAAAAAAAGTGCGTTTTTATTACTTGGAAATTTAAAGTACATAATTTCATAATGGAAAAACAAATACCAAACTACTGAAACAGTGGGCGATAACAATTTGAAAATGTTTCATCGATACCATCTCCTTCCTCTTCCTCCATTTTCTTTAGGATACTCTCTTTTTTCTTCGAAAAATACCTCTTCGATTTTGGGGTCATAGCATCCGTATCCATTGCCATTATCCTTGAATCCTCCGCTTCGGCCCTCAATTTGTAGTCATTCTCCTTAAGGGCGAGTTGTTTTTGGTACAAAGCTAGTTCAGTGGCATCACTTTCTTTTTGCCCGGCGAGATGCATTCTTTGATTTTCCATCATGCTTTTCAAAACCTCATCTCTTACCTCATTTGAAGATGAGCATGCTCTTTTCCCCTTTCTTTTGGCTTCCTTGGCCGCCTTCACTCCGATTGGTCTAACCGGACTAGAGTACACTTCTTCTTCATTGCTTTGTGGTGTTGCAATGACTTCATCATCCTCCACGTCGACGGGGGGAGGCATTGAGGTAAAAGGAGGAGTAGTTGCGGAGTTGGAATATGAAGGAGGTGGTATAGTAGGTTCGACGGCCCGAAAATTTGGATGGTTTTTCATCACTTCCCAACAATCAAACTTGGTAAACTGTTTCTTTTTTTGTGCCACGTACCATGATTGAGCTTTTCTTATCTAAGGTGCCAAAAATTTGTATGTCAAAATAATATCTAGGAAATGGAGATGTCAACATTGATTAAAATAAATGTAATAGATGAGCTTTACGACAAAATTATTAACACTTACCTCATCTTGCAAATTTGAGCCGGATTGTACATTCTTTCGTGCATATGCAAGAGCGGCACCCCAAGTTCTAAAACTCGGCTTCAACTTTGTAAAACGAGAAGAAACCGCGGTTTGGGTCCTAGGCTCCGGCCTTGATTCACCATGCGCAAGCTCCCAATTTTCCTTATAATCGGCATAGACTTTTTCCCACAATTTTTCGGACTTTTGTGAGTTGCCGGTAATTGGGCAAACGCTAATGCGACAATAAGAAATACAAAGTTGCAAATCTTCGGAATCAAGCCAATTGGACATTTTGTGAGGAGGATGAAGGAGAAGAGGAAGGAGAGGATAAATTTGTGTGAGATGTGAATGAAATTGATGTAGTATTTATAGAGAAATACTAGGGTGTTATTTGCAATTTTTTAGAATTTTTAGGGATTTTTTTGCAATTTTTTAGGGGTTATTTTGCAAAATGGCAGAAAAAATCAGAAAAATCAGAAAAAAAATCAGGTTACCGTTTCGGTTGAATCTGGACCGTCCAATCAGATTTTTTGATTTGAAATGGACGGTCCAGATCAATCTGACCCTTACTTTTTTTTTTAACCCGGGCTGCCATGTGTCAGCTTCCTATTGGTCCGGCATTTTTTTTTTTTACTTTTACTGGCGCGTGGATGACACGCGCCAAGGTGAAAAAAAATTAACCCCTGCTGACGTCACCCACGCGCGTGGATGACGTCAGCAGCTGCTCGAGCAACAGAACGAGTAGCAGCTGCTCGTGCAGCTGCTCGTCCTCTCCGTCAACGAGCGGTCGCCGCGAGCTTCTCTCCCCGGTGCACGTCTTCTTTGGAGCTGCTCGTGCTGCCGGTGTCGGGACCCGCCGAAATCGGCCTGCTCGAGCTGGAAGCGGTGCAGCTGCTCTTAGTAACAGACAGGAAGAAATTGTAAAAGATTTGTGAAAATAACATTTTTTTACCGTCATCAAATAACTATATTTTAGACTTTCAATTTTACATGGTAGAAACATGTCAAACACATTCATGTCACAACAAATGTGACAAACATATTTTTACGGAATGCGTGCCATAATGTTTTCTTCTCAATACGTAACTCACTAGGTCATAAGCAATCGATCGAACATGTTTACTCTCAAAATCTCAAAAAATTATAATATATGGCATTACATGTTTTGATTTTTTCAAACATGGACTTTTTAAAAATCATGTATTCTTTTTCAATCGCACACTAGGTCTGTCAATCTTGACACGACTCGAAATTCATCTGAAATAAAACAAGTCAAATCCACACGATTAAAAGTGGAATATTATTGGGTTGACCCGTTAGTTATCCATTTTTAATGGGTCGGCGACAGGTCAACCTGATAACACGAAAGTAATCCATGTAACCCGTTTATAAATAAGTCGGGTCATTGTTAAATGTGTCATAATATATGGATAAACCAGACCCAACACGACTCGATTATCAAACGGATTATAAACAGGTCAACCGAACTCACCATTTTATAAATGGGTCGGATTTGAGTTTGTATTTTTAACATGATTAAGTAAATAAGTTGGGTTTGGATTAATTTGTACTTTTGTCACGATAAAAATCTTAATCCGACACGATACGACCCATTGACAAACCTACCGCACACTATATTTCAAAATCTCGTCTAATTCCGGATTATCACATTAATTTTCCTTCACAAATATGAATGTTTTTCAAAATCTCTTATTGATTTTCAACCCTCACATTGTATTTTCAAAATCTCGCCTAATTACAGAATATCACATTAATTATTTTGCTTTCAAAACCTTTCTTTTACAACCTCCCATGGACCCCCATTCCACTATAAAGGTACGTGACACGTTCTTCGACAATTCCAAACCAGAGGTCATTGCACTGGTGGATTTTTTGGATTAGATTCTTGTCGAACCAATTATTTACCAGAGGTATGCATGTAACTTCTCCTGGCCTCTTTGGTAATCTTAAGATTTTTCATTTATTTGATTCAGACTCATGTATATACATTGTTCAAGTTTTACGCTTCGTACTCTCAAATTGGTGAGTATCTCCGACAATAGTGTTAAATTTTTTAGTCAAATTAGTTAAACGTAACTTCTACTTATTCATTTTTTATTCAAACAGTTAAAAGTTATAGTTATGTCATTTTAAAATAATTAAGTTAAAATTGATAAAAAGGAGGGTAATATATAACTCAAGGGTTATTTTTTCTCTCCATCTTAGTTACATATAGCTACGAAATTTAACAAAAAGCTATATTAACTTTTATATAAGGTAGTTGTTGTGTTAGAATATGCCTTGAATCTGGTATGGCGTCGGCGTACGCAAGTCTCGCTAAAACAGATGTTTTTGGCGAGAGGGTCGCAAGGAAGAATCTCTGGCGAGAGAGTCTTTGGCGAGGAGAGTTAGAGTTTCTGGCGAGCAGGACTTCTACTCAGGTTTCCGTAAGGAATAGGGTTTCCTCAGTCATTCTGGTTTAGGTTTCCTCAAACGTTTGGGTTTGGGATTCCTCTGGTATTCAGGACTCTGTTAGGCTATATATACAAGGGAATTAGCCATAAGAGAGAGGGTGAATGAAATATGGTTCTATTATGTAGATTAGGCTTAATCTAGTGTAGTAGAGATATTCTGTATTCTGTAATCCTAAGTTGGCTAACCTAGTGTGATATTCTGCAATCTGGTATCCTCAAGATAATAAATCTGTTCTCCTTCTGCCGTGGACGTAGCTAACTCACGTTAGTGAACCGCGTAAATCTTTGTTTGTTCTTACGTTCAATTGCTTCTGCTATAACAAACTGGTATCAGAGCATAGGCTCAGGATGTCTGGGGTGAATGTGAAGATCGACGAATTCACGGGGAGGAACAATTTCAGTTTATGGCAGATCAAGATGCGTGCCTTATTAAAACAACAAGGGTTATGGGCGTCGCTAATGAAGAAGGCAGTAGGTCCCGAATCCGCTGAGATGGCCAGTCTAGATGAGAAGGCACACTCGACAATCATGCTGTGTCTTGCAGATGATATCATCCCCGAAATCGCAGAAGAAGAATCAGCATCTGGTTTGTGGTTGAAGCTTGAGAGTCTATACATGACAAAGTCTTTAACCAACAAGTTTCTTCTGAAGCAACGTCTGTTTGGTCTACGTATGCAAGAGGGTGTACATTTGAGAGATCACTTGGATCAGCTGAACACAATTTTGTTAGAATTGCGTAATATCGATGTTAAAATCGATGATGAGGATGCTGCTCTAATTCTGTTGGTATCTTTACCGTTATCATATGAGAATTTTGTGCAATCCTTTATTGTTGGAAGGGATACGGGGACTCTTGAGGAGGTAAGATCGTCTCTTCATATCAAAGAACTGCGCCATAAGGTGACTGGTACAGGTTCAGATAATCAGGCTGCTGGGTTAGTAGTCAGTGGAGGTAAAGGACATGGAAACTCGGATAAGAAGAAATTCAAGCAGCCAAGTTTCAAGGGTCCTAAATCCAACGATGTCTGTAACTACTGTACAGAAATGGGGCATTGGAAAATGGAATGTCCAAACAGGAAGCAGCAAGAGAAACCATCAGGTACTGCTGCTATAGCAAAAGATGACACCAATTCAGAAGTGGATACGGCCCTAGTTGCTGATGAACATGCACATCACAATCATGTGTGGGTTCTAGATTCCGAGGCATCTTATCATATATGTCCGCATAGGGAGTGGTTCTCAACCTATGAGCAGGTAAATGGAGGAGATGTCTCCATGACCAACAATGTTGCCTGCAAGGTGGTTGGAATGGGCTCAATTAAATTACGGACACATGATGGTAAATTTTATACATTGAACGAAGTTAGGCATGTTCCACGCATGACTAAGAATCTGATATCTCTAGGTTATTTGGATAACAAGGGATTCAGTTTCAAAGGAGAAGGCGGAGTTCTACGTGTCTGCAAGGGTTCTAATGTGGTTCTGAAAGGTGTCAAGCGGGGTACTTTGTATATTCTACAAGGTTCCACGCTGTCGGGTTCTGCTGCTGTTGCATCATCGGAAGTTCGCAAGGAGTATGACCAAGCTATGGCACATGAGACTCGGTCATATGAGTGAACGAGGGATGCAAGTTCTGGCTAAAGAAGATCTTCTTGGTGGCCACAAGGTAAAGGACCTTGGATTTTGTGAACATTGTGTGTTCGGGAAATTACATCGCAACAAGTTTCCCAAAGTAATTCACAAGACAAAAGGCACAATTGATTACATCCATTCAGACTGTTGAGGTCTGTCTCGCGTTGAGTCTTTTGGAGGTCACAGATATTTTGTGTCAATGATTGATGATTTATCAAGAATAACTTGGGTGATTATGATGAAGCATAAAAGTGACGCTTTTAAGAAATTCAAGCAGTGGAAGTTGTTGGTTGAAAATAAAACTGGAAAGAAGATCAAAAGGCTGCGAACTGATAACGGTCTAGAATTCTGCTGTTCTGATTTTAATGAGTTCTGCATGAATGTAGGGATTGCTAGGCATCAACAGTCAGGGACACACTGCAGCAGAATAGTGTGGCAGAACGGATGAATCAGACACTTATGGAGAGGGCTAGGTGCATGCTCTCTAATGCTGGACTAGAGAAGAGGTTCTGGGCAGAAGTTGCATGAGTACAGCTTGTTATCTGATAAATCGTGGACCTCACACTAGTATACATCTCAAGACTCCTCTTGAGATGTGGTCTGGAAAGTCTGTTGATTACTCAAATCTGAGGGCTTTTGGCTGCACTGTTTATTATTATGTAAGTGAGGGTAAACTTGAACCAAGAGCTAGAAGGGGAGTATTTGTAGGCTATGGAGATGGAGTTAAAGGGTATATGATCTGGTCTCCATCTGAGAAGAGGGTTATTCTCAGTAGAAACGTAGTCTTTGATGAAAATTCTATGTTTAACCCTACTGTGAAGTCCATAGTTGTATCAAAGAATGATAGTGTTGAGAAACAGGTGGAGCAGCAAGTCACTCAAGATGAGAGTGAACCACAGCAAGGAGATCAACACTCACATTCAGAATCAGAGCCACTAGTAGTTAACCAACATAGTTTGTCTCTTAATCGGTCGAGGAGAGCAAAATTCGGGAAATCACCCCACAAGGTATGGTTTTGAGGACATGGTGCCTTATGCACTTCAGGTTGCTGAAGAGGTGGATCCTCGCGAGCCATCCACCTACAAGGAAGCAGTTACATGTACTGAGTCTGCCTAATGACTTGCTGCAATGGGAGACGAGATGGAATCACTTCACAAGAATCAGACTTGGGAATTGGCCAAGCGACCTCAGGAGAGAAAGGTTATTACTTGCAAATGGATTTTCAAGAAGAAGGAAGGGATGTCACTTGCTGAGGGTATCAAGTATAAAGCTCGGGTAGTTGCAAGAGGGTTTCATCAGGAAGAAGGTGTAGACTACAATGAGATTTTCTCGCCAGTGGTCAGACATATATCTATCAGGGTGCTACTAGCCATAGTCGCACATCAGGATCTGGAACTTGAGCAACTAGATGTGAAGACAGCTTTTCTGCATAGAGAGTTGGAGAAGATATACATGACTCAGCCAGAGGGTTTCCAAGTTCCTGGAAAGGAAGATTAGGTTTGTAAGTTGAAGAAATCTTTATATAGACTAAAACAGTCACCAAGGCAATGGTACAAGAGGTTTGACAGCTATATGATGGAGATTGGCTACAACAGGAGTCCGTATGATTGTTGTGTTTACTACAACAAAGTTTCAAATGAGTCTCTCATTTATCTGGTCCTGTATGTAGACGATATGTTGATAGCTGCAAAGGACAAGTCAGAGATTCAGAAGTTAAAGGATCTTCTCAGTGTTGAGTTTGAGATGAAGGATTTGGGTGCAGCTAGGAAAATTCTGGGAATGGAGGTCTACAGGGATACGAGTCAGAAGAGGCTGTTCTTATCACAGAAGGATTATATTCAGAAGATATTGTCAAGGTTTGGCATGTCTACAACAAAATCCTTAGATACTCCAAGTGCAGTAAACATTCACATGTCTACTGCGTTTGCACCTAAATTTGCTCAGGAGAATGAGTACATGTCTCGAGTTCCCTATGGTAGTGCAGTAGGAAGCTTGATGTATGCTATGGTCTGCACTAGACCGGATCTTGCACATGCTGTCAGTGTTGTTAGTAGGTTTATGGGTGAGCCTGGAAAAGAGCATTGGCAAGCTGTGAAGAGGATCTTTCGTTACCTTAGAGGTACGTCTGATGTTGGTCTCATTTATGGAGGTGATACAGGGTTTTTAGTAACTGGTTACTTAGATTCAGATTATGCTAAAGATATTGACATGAGAAGATCTATGACTAGTTATGTTTTCACTCTTGGTGGGTCTGTTGTTAGTTGGAAAGCTACTCTGCAGCCTTCAGTGACTTTGTCTACAACTGAAGCAGAGTACATAGCATTAACAGAGGCAGCCAAGGAGGGAATCTGGTTGAAAGGACTAGTTAATGACTTGGGTCTACATCACGATCAGGCTATAGTGTATTGTGATAGTCTGAGTGCAATCTGTTTAGCCAAGGATCAAGTTCATCATGAAAGGACTAAGCACATCGATGTCAGGTATCATTTTCTGAGAAGTGAGAAGAGGATTAAGGTGAACAAGGTGGGTATTGCTGATAATCCAGCAAACATGTTCACTAAGCCGATTCTGCATAGCAAGTTCCAACATTGTTTGGACTTGCTGAATGTCAGAAGATGTTAGTTGCCCATTGGGGGAAACATCTGGGTCCTTCTTTGGGAGGGACAACATCTGGGTTCCTTCTCTGGGAGAAGGCAACATCTGGGTTCATCTTTGGAGGAACGACATCTGGGGCAGAGGAGATTCTGGTACTTCTGGTACATCTGGTTATCTGGGAGAGGATTCAAGTCAAGGTGGAGATTTGTTAGAATGTGCCTTGAATCTGGTATGGCGTCGGCGTACACAGGTCTCGCTAAGATAGATGTCTTTGGCGAGAGGGTCGCAAGGAAGAATCTTTGGCGAGAAAGTCTTTGGCGAGCAGTCTTTGGCGAGGAGAGTTAGAGTCTCTGGCGAGCAGGACTTCTACTCAGGTTTCCGTAAGGAATAGAGTTTCCTCAGTCATTCTGGTTTAGGTTTCCTCAAACGTTTGGGTTTGGGATTCCTCTGGTATTCAGGACTTTGTTAGGCTATATATACAAGGGTATTAACCATAAGAGAGAGAGTGAATGAAATCTGGTTCTATCCTGTAGATTAGGCTTAATCTAGTGTAGTAGAGGTATTCTGTATTTTGTAATCCTAGGTTGGCTAACCTAGTGTGATACTCTGTAATCTGGTATCCTCAAGATAATAAATATGTTCTCCTTCTGCCGTGGACGTAGCTAACTCATGTTAGTGAACCACGTTAATCTGTGTTTGTTCTTATGTTCAATTGCTTCCACTATAACATGTTGGAATGAAAAAAATTATAAAACACTACAAGAAAAACTCACCTAGACCGTGGACCGTTTTCGTCGTCTAAGTGAGATTTTCTGTCGTCTAAGTACTTAGACGACAGAACTTCCGTGGAGTATGTTCCGTCCTCCAAGTACCGTCGTCCAGGTACTTAGACGACGGAGAATGAAGGATGCGCGGTCCAAGTGTGACTTAGACCGCAGACTTTTTCCGCTGTTTAAGTTCACACTTAGACGACGGAGAACTGTTTCTCCGTCGTCCAAGTGTGAACTCAGACCACAGAAAAAGTCTGCGGTCTAAGTCGCACTTAGACGACAGAGAATTGATCTCCGCGGTCCAAGTGATCACTTAGACCGCAGACTTTTTTCGCGGTCTGAGTGAACACTTAAACCACGGAGAAACAGTTCTCCATCGTTTAAGTGATCACTTAGACCGCGGAAAAAGTCCAAAAGGTCTGCGGTCTATGTGAACACTTAGACCACGGAGAAACAGTTCTCCGTGGTCTAAGTGATTATTTATTTATTTTAATTAAAATTTTAATTTATAGTAAAATATTAGTAATTTAATTAAAATACTCCATTCTCATTTAAATAATTAAATATTTATAAATTAATTTAAATAATAAATTTTTATTTAAATAATAAAAATTTGTACATACATGCAATTAAATCTTTCGGAATCGGAAAAAACGATATGATAAACTACATAGCTAGAATACATGCAAACTACTAAAATACTGGAGGAGCAGATGCGCCGCCGAGTCCCCCGCCTCCAGCCGTGTCGTCGTCGTCGGGGTATGGGTTCGGAGGAGGTTGACACTGTTGTCGAGCCTGATTTTGCATGAGGACGACGAGCTAAGCTATTTGCGTTTCTTGGTGATCAAGCCTCTGACGCATAGATTGTGTTTCCTCCTGTGCGAGTTGCATTTCCTCCCGTGCGAGGCGAGCCTTTTCAAAGGCTGCTTGGACGGCCGCAGCCTGAGTACTTTTCCTCGCCGAACATCCCGTAGATGAGTCGGAAGACAAATCTCGCTGGACCTTAGGTCCCATCCCCCTAACCTCCCTTCCAGCTCTACGACCGTATACCTCATCGACGATTACAATTTTGCTCTCCATTGATAGAGGAGGCAGGTCTTCGAGCGACAAATTCGGGTGTGCAAGCTGAGTGTTGGCCAATTCCTGCTGCGCCCGTTCTACCAACATTGCCTGAAAAAAATAATAAAAATTAAATAATTATAAATTTGTACGAAAATTTAATAAATAAAACTACGCTAATTAAAAGCACATATATATCACTTACGCCGTATTGACTCACTTCATTCTCGAGGCCAGAAGTCACGTACGCGCTGATGCTAGCATCCAGATAAGGGTGTTTAGAGCCGTTATCTCTGTGCTCCTTGGCTATTTGAATCACTTGCTTTGCGCCGGAGGTATGATGTTTGTCCTTCTTCCCCCGGTTGGTCTTGTTAATTTTGGAGAATTTCTGTTCGACAACATAAATCATTAAAAATTAATAAGTAACTAAAATAAAAATAATTTATTTCTCTTAATTTAAATAAAAAAGTAAACACCTTATATTCTTCATCTTGGAAGTGGTTACACAACCACTGTCACTCATCTTCCATATCCCCATGCAGCTTTACGGGAGTAGGCACAGGGCCGATATCGTCATAATACACATGAAGCTTGTACTTCCAATCACGGTAGATAGTATTGGCGGTTTGGTAGATATGCCTAAGCATCTCTGGTGTGGGATCCACCTCATATTGTTCCTATCAGAAATAAATAGAAAATTATAATCGTATATATTATGAAATTACAATTTTTATTGGTTATTAGAAAATAAATTTAAAATTGTACATATTACGTACCGAAAGTTGTTTAAACACTTTCGCCTTCTCTTCATCCGACAACTCCTTCCAAGTAGGGGCAGTCATACGAACCCTGTTGCGAAGGATTGACCTTATGCTGTGCGCTGAGAGACTAGCTAGCTGAGATGTGGGAGAACCACCGGTGAATTCGTCGTACGGCAACTCGATCTTTTTCCAGGTCGCCTTGAAAATTTTCTCAGATTTTTCGCCTTTGACGAGACCGCGAGTCCTTTTGGGTTCAGGGTCTGTCGGGGCCCTCCTGAGCTTGCGCCAGGTTCTATAAAGGATAGATTCAGAGGAGACCGACGACGCCTGAATACTTTCTGCCATGAACGTCGGACCGAAATGGGCGTCGTCATCACCGGTCGGGATAACTGGGGCAGCGAGAATTTCCCCAGTGGGCGTTATCAAAGGACCAGCTGAAGGGTCCGGAGGAGGCGCGTCGTTGTTCTCCTCTAAATCCCAACCACATTGCTCTGCCAAGCGTCAGAGCATAGCATCTTCGACCTCCTTTGAGCCTTTTTCTTTCCTGACGAGGCTATTTTAACCTAGGAATTGTTAAAATATTATTACCATAACAATTATATAAATTTTTTTTACGATAATTACATACAAGTATTGAGTGTGCCTAAGATTTAAATAGAGTACACTAGCTTGGTGTTTGGGTCATTCAATGGACGTGCGACCCGCGCGATAAAGTATAAACTTTCAATCAATCAGCTTTGGTTCAATCGAAAAACATGGCCAGTTAGGGATAGAGATAACGCGAGAGGCAGGACTAATTTCGACAAAACACCCCGAGGCTAACCAAATCAATGGTATATACTATATTGGTGTTAGTCTTTCTTAGATCCAAAACCTGTCACCAGTCATAACCCGTTTCTAGACACCATATCCGACATTCAGCCAATATTTCAAAAATTTACACTCCCTCAAGTCTTTTGCAAACTCCGCCATCAACCTCGTGTCCATAACTTCACTTAGGTTATGGTGTGTGGTGATGAAATCCACACATTACGAGGGGTTAAAGAGATAAGCTAGGAAATGAGGCGTCATCGATTCCAAAGAGTGCAACTTAATTAACCAAACTTATGTACTAAATTTAAATCAAAAACTACCAATTTACTACAAAATTGTCATAATTACCAATTTATTATTTTTAATAATTCACTAATTAATTTATCATATTAACTACAAATTTACAATATTAATTACAACAATATTTACAAATTAAAATTACATGCAATAATAATCACCAAATATAGTATTAATTAAAACAATATTTAATGACAATAATTAATTATTATTTACCATGCCTTTACAATAATAATTATTCATTTACTAATATAATTAATTATTATTACCAATTATATATTACTAATATATTATTTTTACTAATTAATTTATCAATTTACTAATTTATTAGTTAAATGATAATTATGTTAAAAAATTTAAATATTACCTAAAAGATGAGTCGCCGGAGAAATTTGCCGGAAAGTCGCCTGAGTAGAGAGTCGCCGGAGAGAGGGAAACGCCGAAATTTTTTGTCGCCGGAGGAAGGAGGCCGGATTTTTGAGAGAGAGAGAGAGAGAGAAAGAGAGAGAGAGGAGAGGAGAATGGGATGAGAAAAAGAGGATCCCCCTTGCCTTTATATACAGTTTCACTTAGACGACGGAGCACCTTTTTCCGTCGCTCCGTCGTCTAAGTGCACTTGGACGACGGAAAATGACGTTTCCGTCGTCTAAGTGAATCATTTCAAAATTTTGAAACGGCGCCTAATTAAATTTGAGGGTGGGAGTTAATTGCCTTAATTTTGGGCACCGTTTCAAATTTCACTTAGACGACGGAGATGGCATTCTCCGTCGTCTAAGTCAACATTTGAAACGGTGCCCAAAATTAAGGCGATAGTATTGGACCGCCATGATTTTTGAACCTAGACGACAAAGAAGACCATCTTCGTCGTCCAGGTGGTCACTTGGACGACGGAGATGGCCTTTTTCTTTTGTTCAAGTGACCACCTGGATGATGGATATGGGTATTCTCCGTGGTCCAAGTGAAATTTACGTTAAATTAATTTTTAAAAATAATTTGCAAGGAAGTTGCCGATTTGTCATTTGAATGAAATAGTCGTAAAATATCGATTAATGCATCGTATATATAAATAATTGAATTTAAGACGATGAATAATCTTACGTCTTTAAACTTGTTAAGTAGCTACTAATCTTTATGACTCAAGTGTTATTAAGTATAGGCTCATTGCATATCGATATTAACGAAATTGAATTTGGACAAAACAACCGTTGGATTCATTCGCCGTAAGACAATATATAATTAGAATAATTTTCAGAAAATAGTAAGTTCGTGAAGGGTTTCATCGGCACAGTCAACCGCAAAACTGAAATTTTGACAAACCGGAAATGTGGATACAAGAAATTTCGTAACTCCTATTTTGGAACCGTTGAAGCTCACTCCAAGAATTGTTTACTTTATAGTCTTGACGAAAATAATATGCATTGGGACATGGTCTAGATGGTCGTTGTCTTAGATAAAATTACGAAATCTTCATTTGCGTCGTCCAAGTACGCGCTGTATCTATGAGGCAATGTTCCAGCTTGTTCAATTTTGCCAATTCTTTGGCCCATTCTAGCGGTGCTTTATTTACTGGCCAAGAAAGACGGGGCATTCTATATTTTCTATTTGGGTGTATGATTCTCTATTGGTTGGAAATATCTTGATCATACTTCCTCAAGTTAGGGAATGACTTTGCTTTTATAATGTTGGCATTGTGTTAAAACTTGAGGAAAATGTAGTTTACTTTCTGCATTTCCATGTTAAGATCAGGCTTTCAGTGATACATATAACCCAAATAAAGACACAGGTGGTGGTGGTGGACAAACGGAAAAAATGGTCCGAGAAGGGAGTCTTCTATAACTGAGAATGAGCTTTGTATTGATAACGGCATAAGATTCACTAAATAGCTGCTTGTTACTTGGTACAAGCATGCCAAAAGATGATAGGAGCGTTAACATTCCACTAAAAGTACTGTTCTTTTCTAATGTGCAGACTGTTACAGAGTAGACCACGTGAAACTAGCAACAAGTTGAATGTTGTGCTTGCTGAAACTGAAGAATTCAAGACAGCTAAACAGCTTAAGGATTTGTTTTGGGAATTCATTAATCATCAATCTCGACTTCATCAGAGGTTACTTATTGAAGAGGAAAAAATGTCTGCAGCTACTTGATGAAGAATTAGATGCGACTCCTGAAGCCTAATTCCATGGTCCTTGTTAGTATTGTATCTGTACATTATATTAACTAATCACCCCTATGTCGCCTCCACCCACCCGGGACTCATGTAAAACTAGCTATATCTGGTCTGTGTACTCCAAACTCTCTTCTAAGCCGTAATTGGAGTACTGTAAAACACCCCTCCTCCAACTTCCTCTGCTTTTGTCTACTTTTTGTAGTATAGTCACGGGGAGTGTGAGGACTTTTCCTGACGTGTCGCGTTTTACCAGACACTGAAATTAAAAGTTACAGCTTACTAAACCATAAACACTAAATCAGTAAAATCCCCCAAGATCGTATGTTTCCTGCTTTCTTTGTGACCAATTTATTTTGGGCAAAAATGGGTGAGGTTACACTTTCTCGTTTCAAAATGGAGTTCTTAAAATGTTAAACGATAACTACTAGAATATGAGGAATTGAAAAGGCAATCCAAGAGCTGAAAGAATTGTCAATTTTCTTAGTCAACATCTTGAGATTATACGAGTTCATATCAAGTGCTTTGGCATCTTAGGTCCAAGCTCAATCTATGGCCCCTTTGACAGAGGCTGTGTATAACTCTCGAATCATAAACAAGTTTGAAGTAGACGGACAAATTATAGCTAGTTTTACAAGAGGTCCATTGTTGAGGCAACATAGCATATCAGTTGCAGTAAAACATCCGCAGAGTGGTTCGTGCACGGTGGACAACATTTGCAGAGTTGGATCAGGATTTGATTTGTTTTCTGAATCAGGCAAGGGAGAGAATCGAGAATACTCCGTTGATGATTTGCGGTGGTGAAGGTGGTTATGATCTTAGGAAGCACAACAAGACTAGTAAGGTAAGGCAATCTTTTCTCTCAACTGTTTTGTTTATGGTGTGTGGAACTGTGAATGGAATTCATTGTTGGAATTGCACTGGGTTTGGTTTAAGTGGTGTAGAACAAACAAGTCTCGTGTCCCACATTTGTGAAAATGATACCTTGCATATGAATTGACCATATGTGTAAATTAGTTGTGAGAAGTTTCTACAGAAATATTCTCATATTGGTTTGCATATTTGCAGGACACAAGGCCTGTCACTGGACCCTTAGCTTTGAGCGGCTCTGTGGAAGGTTTGTAGAGATTTTGGTAGATTAATGCATCGATACATTAAGAAGATGACTTAGTGGGGTTAGACGAGTTCAGTTGATCATGTAGATTCGCAACATATTTGTTTTGTGAGTATATGAGAAGAGAAGAAAAGTGACACGTAATAATTACGCTTTCTAGTAGACTTTATTTGTCTTGTTATTAATGTGCAATGAAGCTAAGAAGTTTTACGATGTGATATGCAGAACACAAATGTGCAAGAGAGTAATCTACAGTGTAGTTTCTTTTATGCACTATTCATGTATGTCCAACGCGGCTGAAATTGTGACACATTTTCCGCACACTATAAGTGCACTTCAATGAAGACTAGTAATTTTGCACTCTCGGAGACCAACCTGATACTCTATCACATGTTTTCCAAGAAGCTCAAGATTGCTAGAAATTACATTTGCAATATTAATTTTTATTTGAAAGAGGTTTTGTGCCTAATCAAGTGCAATGCTAATATCTGCAATATTTTAAATTTTTTAGATTTTGTGTATAAGATTAGTAGAGAATGATAGAAAAATTTAAAGAGAATGAAGAAAAATAGAATTATTGATGTTGTAAATCTCCACAGGATTACTCTTGACCAAGATTTGCATACATTTGGTCCTTTTCCAATCAACGTGTCTCTTCACTTTATATTTAGAGTTGTTTTCATTTGGTCTATTTGAATGGACATGTCTATTAGCTTTCCAATAAGCATACCTCTTGCTCTATATCTTATAATCTGAAGATTATTCTTACAGTCTCTTCAAATTGATTATCGAGTTATACCATAATTTGAAGTAGTCGAATTTTCTTTATATCGAATGAGTCTACTTATGTATCGAGTACTTATGCATTGAGTTGATCTTACCTAGTTTTCTATGGATTACGAGAAGTACTCTTGTATGTTTTAGTTTATTAATCATGAATGATATTCAAACGCAGGATGTAATAGAGATTCTAATCATTTGAGGATATCTTATGAAGCAACAAAAGATCTCAAAAGGAGCTGCAAGGCAAGCTTTCTCAACTATGAAATACTCGTGGTCAGTAATGAATGCAATGTTTTGGTCGTCAGTAATATTTGTGGTAAGTTGTAGTCAATCACTATTGAATCTGAATTCGACCGTAGATAATTACAAACCAGTTGAAATATAGTTTATTCTTATCCATTTAATACATATCTAATGATAACTTAGATACATATTTAATAGTAACTGCCTACAACTGACCATGACTAGTTTTTGCAACAAAAAGAGAGAAACAAGAATAGTTTGGTTTGGTTTTTATTTCAAATAAGTTGGTCACTCAGCTAAAATCTCAGAAAGAACCATTTCTCTACCACCACATTGTACAAAGCCACCATGATTCTAGGTCCCCAACTCCCCATGTGTTCTTAGGAGGTCTGTCAATACTCGTGGGTTCGACAGTTTCTTTGGTACAATTCCCCATACTTTACCTCTACTTGCCGCTTATTCTTGATAGTATCTTAATGCTAAAATTTGTCTATTTGTAGGATGCAAGTCTTCCCGGGGAATCCTTGTGGCTCTAACCTGCTATGTTGAAGGTTTGTACTGATTTTTTTACATTTCTCTCGCATGAATGAGCTCTTTGGTCCTTAATTGTTTTTTGGATGCAGGAATGAATAATCCTTGTTATATGGTAATAGTTGAAAATCTAGAGAAAGAACTATCACCATTCACAATTATGGAATTTATACATCAGCAAGTCTCGATTACTTGTCAAGCTTCTGTTTCCCAAAGTAAGTCATCACAACCATATACAAGTGGAATCATCCTTTTGGACAGCCAAAGGAATCTTGATAAGCTATCTGACCTTTTGGAGAGTCCAGATCACATCATCATTTCCTCCAAAGGAAGGTATATCTCGTGTCAGATTTCAATTTTGTGTAATTATAAATATGTAAACTTCTCTATCTTTACATGGTATTACTTTGCTGACTACTGATTGGGCTGATGACGGAGAAAATACTAGTACCCGAGACAAAAGGCACCCATCCAAAGCTCTAGTGTATCTCAGGTTAGCTGACTAACACTTCTCTTGTGATTGTGGTTTTAAGAATCAAAGACCGCACTCTGTATTGGAGCACACTCTACAATACGTGGTCCTGTAAGATAAAGCTCAAGAGTGTAATAATCACTATTCTATACGTCCATGTTGTCCATTGCTAACCATTTTTTGAAGCCCCTCTCAGTAGAATCATAAAATGGGTTTCGTCTCTCTGAAAATAAAGAAGAAACTGAGAAAGCATTCAAAGCTCTAGAGTTCAATAAAACTAGCTAGTTTCTTATCGGAAAACTTGTGTTGATATTACAGGCGGCATCAGAGAGCGTAAATGTAAGCAGCAACGAGTTGGATGTGGTCATTTCCGGGACTCGAGAGTACATGAAAGCCAAGGAGCTGAAGAGAATTAATGCTTATCAGTGCTTTATCCTACCTGGCAAGCATCCTCCACGTGTGGCGTTCTAATTGGCCACACGGTCAAGTTAATGAATCACACCTGCCACGTTGGATCAAATGGAATCCAAGACAAAACGACATCGTCGCGAGTCGTCTGCTGGTCCAATAAGAACAAACAGAGCGCGGTGGTGATCCGACAGCTATTATTAGTTTCCGGAGTTTCAGGTTGGCGCAGTAAAACTCAAAAAACAGTCAAAACCTTTTCTGAAACACAACTCCCAGTTCTCCCCATTGTTGTTGTCCTCTTCAGTTTCGATTCCTTTTTAAGGTAAAGTTTGCATCTTGATCTACGTGATTGAGTTATACATGTGTTCATGTAGCTTGGTGTGGGTTATTGATTTACATGCGAACTAATGATGTAGGAGAAAAAGACAAGATGGGACTTCTGGGTTTGGTCGTGATGAGTCTGGTCGTGTTGTGTCAGCTGAGAGGTTCCGTTGGTTTGAGGTTCGTAATAGATAGAGAAGAGTGCTTCTCTCATGATGCTAAGTACGAGGGCGACACAGTTCATGTCTCTTTTGTTGTCATTAAGGTTGAATCCTCTTGGCAGTACGAATCAGAAGGGGTTGATCTTGTGGTATGTTGTTTTTGTTCTATGATTTATAGTCTATTTTTAATTTAGTGATTTGTCATTGCCCAGTTTTGTGCTAAATTAACCTCATTGTTTAATTAGACATTATTTCAATTGTGAAAGAATCGAATTGAACAAGGTTAATGGTATTGATAGTTTGACAATTTGTACTGATATATGAAGAAGAGATAATGATGGTGATGACTGATGAGGCATTGTTTGGTCTGAAAATTCAATGTAATTGTGGGGATTTTGTTTGGCGATATTTTAGGTAAAGGGACCTAATGGTGACCAACTTCATGACCTGCGCGACAAGTCGAGTGAGAAGTTTGAGTTTGTGGTTCAGAAGGGAGGTGTCCATCACTTCTGCTTCACTAACAAGTCTCCTTACCATGAGACCATCGATTTTGATGTACATTCTGCGCACTTCATATATCCTGAAGAGCATGCTAAAGATGGTGAGAGTGTTTTTCGTCAATTTTCTGTTTATGAAGTAATCTTTTTTATGGATGAAGAATGGTCACTGAATGTTCTGAATGTCTGCAGAGCATTTCAAGCCCTTGTTCGAGCAGATACAAAAGTTGGAGGAAGCCATTTACAACGTCCAATTCGAACAGCACTGGCTAGAGGCTGAGACTGACCGTCAGGCAATAGGTACTTGCTTCTCAAAATCTCTGTTGAATGTTGATAGCTGTCCTGTAGAGGATGTCTGGTTTTGAGTCCTGTACTTTTAGAAATGCGGATTTCATGTAGCGCACACGAAATTAGTATGGTCATGGTATCTAGTGCTTTATCTGTAAAGTCGTCTAAACTCGGAACTTATGCTCATATAACTGACCTGCAGTGAATGAAGGAATGAGCCGGAGAGCAACACACAAGGCCATGTTTGAATCAGCTGCACTTATTGGAACCAGCTTCCTCCAAGTTTTTCTTTTGAAACGTTTGTTTGAACGCAAGCTTGGACAATCTAGAGTTTAGATCAGTGTTCACTTGGCTTGTGTGCTTGTTTATTGTAATACTACACATTGCAAACAAATTCACATGCTGAAATATTTCAGGTCACTGTACCATTATCATTCAATGAATTTAACAGTTTGAAGATGGTTTTATTCATTGTATTATATCAGTTTTCTTGCATAGTGGTCACCTCATGGAAAAATGATTAAATGGAATTCATAAAGATGGTTGGTGACAAATTGGTGATTTTGAAGGGGAATTATAAGATTTTGTTATTGCATCAATCCAGCCTACCGTTCATGGCGGACATTGGTTTTATAGTTGTAACTTGCAAGACAGTCGTTACCTTTATTGAGAGAATTGGTTTTAGCCTATGTGCCATAAAATGAGAGGTGTGTAGCAGTGAATTCGATAGTCTAACTCAACTCTGATGCATCTACTTGAGCAGTTGAGCTCATATTGTCTCGAGTCTATGAGCAGTACGTGATGCAATCTGTCCAACCCTCGTCTCTCAGGCTTGGTGTTTACTTGCTGAAGTTTCCTTTTACCTGGTGCTGAATCTTAAAAGAGAAATCTAAGCTGCTTTCCATCATTGTATTTGCATATGAACAATAATGAAATGAATCAAATGATTCTTTATGATAAAGCCTAATGGAGGTGGCCAAATATGTATAATTTGTTGGTTGGTTTTGAAGGGTACTGCATCACTCCTAGTTTGGAATTCGGAAATTCCCAACTAAAAGAGATTTTGGAGGAATAATCTGAAGAATGTACAATGAAAAAAATAGGCATGAATAAAAAATCAGTTCCATAAGCAGGAACAAGCTAAGAGTATTGGCACAGACTCAATATGAAGCATTATGTAGAGGAAAAACTCCACATTATTCTACCAGTAAACCAAAATGTAATTCAATATCGTTCCACTCATTTGTCTCCCCAAATAAGCCCACAATTCTACCATATGTTCAAAAAGACAGCAAACAGATTCCAGCAGAACCAATCACGGCTTCTGAACATAGCTCCAGTCTTCTGGAATATAAAACGGCATGGGGATATAAATACGTGGTAGCATTTCACAAAAGATCTATCGCATGGTGGGCGCTTGCTTATGATTCCGCACGCAAGCAGCAAAACCATTTTTTCTACAAATCAAAACACACAAGATTATCAAAAAGCAAATAATTAATATCCTTAAGTTAGCTTCTCTTTGTTTAACAAAAGTTGTTGTCTTATCAGTGGCTTAAGATACCATTTTTTTCCCTCTATCTTTCCTTTCTCATGATCTGTTGCTACCATGTGAAGACAGGAAGACAAAATATAAGATCATACAATAGATTATAGTAAATGCAGAATAAATTTTAGCCCTTAATCAAGTAGATGAAAAGGTAAATACGAGAAGGTTTATACTTGATACACAGGAGGATGGTAGAAATATTATTTGAGTAACCAAGCTCTTGAAGTTTGGCATTGACAAGTCTTATTGAGGTCACTTGTAGCTCATACAGACTGACAGAAAATTCATACTCGTTAAGCATTGAATAAAATTAATCAGAGGAACAAAAATGTGCTTGAGCAAAAGCAAAAGAAAAATCAACAAGGACTATATGTGATGATAAAAGGGACCTTTCCTGGGAGAAGAAGAAGAAGATTCAAAAGTAGAATAGCATAATATTTGTGAGGTAGCGTTATGTCACAAATCTAATCCACTGAAAATTTTAGTAGTCTAAGATTCCAAAATACAGTACATTTGGAACACACTAAGAAAAATATAAACTATTGTGTCAGAAGGTGGAAGGCTCATTCATCTACCTTTTTGGATATTAAAACAAGATATTGAGGGCGTACATCAAAGAGTTATTAAGCAATAGAGAGTATCTGTAAGGTAGGCAAGTACAACTTACAGTGGGGGGCTTTCCAAATACTGCTCGAGGCTTGTATGCTGAGTCACCCTTTGTTGGTGACTCAGGTCTGCCACCGGTCTTTTTCTCAGTCCTAGCCTTGTTGAAGATTACAGTGAATCCCTCTGCTGATGCTGGATCATTGACATCCCACTCACCAAACTTTGGTAATGGCACACCCTTTTCCTGTAGAAGGCAAATTTGATTTGGGTGAATTAGCCATATAAGTCGAAGCATACAGAAACTGATGTCTATAGAAAATGCAATCTTATTACGATCCAAGTTTCATGCTTCACATGCTTGAATGGAAAGATATCGTAGAAGTTTAAACTATGTGAAAACTGTCTTAGACTATGGTGGTTAATGCTTTACTAAAAGCTGAAAGACAATAGATAAGTGAAGCATGAGAATAGCACATCGAGAGATGGGAAGCTATATGTATTTAAGTGGTGGTTTACGCGTATTGATTCCTGTAATTGCAAGTGATTATAAAAAAGAACAAAAGAGGTTGAGAAGCCTACAAACTTATATGAGGGTTGCAGTCAACAACTACAAGATTTCAATCCCACACAGATATGTTCTAAGCAAACTTCTTGACTGAAGTATCATTACATGTACTCTTTCTCTAAGCTTTTACAAGAGCTTGGAGACTCACTTACCGTAGTAACTTGGTAAGGTGCCTAGCTATGTAAATAGTAAGCGTATACATGTATAAACACACGATACGTAGTGCATTTATCCCGGAATTCAATCAAATCAGCCCTTTCAATCCAAATTTCCCACTGAAATACGCAATTGGAAACAACAAGACAAAAGTAACAAGAACAAAACAAAATGTTGAGCTGAGAATCAGTCAGACACCAAAATTTAAAGAACTGAATCTGAAGAGTGGGACAGCATAGTCATTTCAACCAATCCGCATACTAAACAAAAAGACAGAGAGAGAGTCTCAGATCAAACACAAACACAGACGAGGAACACGAAAAACATTGACATAATCAAAAGAGAAGTTAACAGAAGACAGAGAGCTTACCCCCATGTCTTTGGCTTAAGAGCTTCTTTGGAGTTGGGGTTTAGTCTGAAATGGAAATAATGAGACGATGGTGGTGATTGATGAGGATGATGAGCTAGATTCCTCTACTTTTCTCTATAAAAAGAGACACCAGAGAGAGATGGGTGTCTTTGTGGGCCAGCGAATGGATGTAAAGGTGCGAAAGGGAATGATGATTATGGGCTTTTGAGGGGCCAACTCTTGGTGGCAACTTACCAATGAAATTTATGAATGATGGATGCTACAGATTTACATTTGACATTGTAAATTACAGTGTTTCAGCCGAGTTTGGTTTTGTCAAATCTATGTTTACTGTTCATTTGCCGCACTATTACTTATTAGAGTTTGTTTGTGTGTGTAGTGTTCCAAACTTCCAATGATTTATGAAGAGAAACTAATAAAAATTGCCAGCTTGAACAATTTAGTCAGGAAAGGGCAGAACTGTAGTCAAAATTGGCGTTTCTCAAGATTGTGCCTTTTGACTACCGACTGTTTTTTTTTTATATATAGCAAGCAGTGTTACATGATTTATTGCAACAATTTCTAAAGGTGCTGCCAAGATTTTGGAACTGAAACTTTCAATATTCAAAAATAAGTACGACACAACTTTAGAGTGGCTTGCAGGAATTTGGTGTTCAATCAGTGACCATTTTCTTTTGATTTCATACAACAGGCGTTAGCTACAGAACTAGCTCATACATCCATCCAAACCATTACAATTAGGGAGAAAGAGAGAGATTGGTGAGCAATGTTGGAAATATATTTCTTCTAAAAAGCTAGGTGCACTGGTGATTTATTTGGAAACAAGGCAACTGAAAAAATAGCGAGAATTGCGCAACAAGGACATATGAGTAGCTCACAAAAGCTCTAGAACAAGGGCAGATGCACCGCCTCCACCGTTGCAGATACCACCAACACCGTACTTGGCATTCTTCTGTTTCAGTACACCCAAAAGAGTGACCAAGATACGAGCTCCACTGCATCCAAGAGGATGTCCCAAAGCTACAGCTCCACCATGCACGTTCACTTTTGTTGGATCAAGTGCAAGAAGCTTCACGTTTGCAAGGGCCACAACAGCAAAGGCTTCATTGATTTCGTAGTAGTCGATTTGTGATACTTCCAAGCCAGCATTTGAAATAGCCTTGGGAATTGCAAGGGAAGGAGCTGTGGTGAATAATTCTGGTGCCTGAGCTGCATCAGCAAATCCACTGATCTTTGCGATCACTTGTAGTCCAAGCTGTAGTACCTTCTCTCCACTCACTAAAACTAATGCAGCAGCTCCATCACTGTTGATAAAAGACTTTTCAGAAATATATACATGATACATGTATATATTACATATATAACCATCCATACATGTCTATATTACATATATATACTATAGTAGCATTAATTTTGTCACTGAATCAAAAAATTGAAAATAAAGCAAACAACAGAGCAAAAGTCAAGTAAAAGGAATATGCCAGAAAGCAACAGTTTGCAAAAATTTCAAAACATCAGTGTGCAAGACATTCAAAGCATAAATGAAGACAAGGCCAATTCTTTTGCTTCCATAAATAGAAATGATTTCCAACACCAAAATATACTAGGCATTACCCCAAAGATAAAGAAGAAGTCATTTAATCAGAAAATGTAACGAACCTTATGCTAGATGCATTGCCAGCAGTAACAGACCCTCCAGTCTCCTTGAAACTTGGTCGGAGCTTCCGTAATTTGGCAGCATCAAACTGGCATCACAAGAAAACAACAAATGAGAAAATCGGGAGAGTGAGCTCAAGAAATATAATTCAAACAAATCCGAAAAACTCAAAAAAAGGAATTGGCAGTTCATAGACTAGAGTTTATTTTGACTAATTTTACAATGGTGTTAGCTAGCTTGTTATTACCTTTCCTAGACCTTCATCTTTGTCCACAATTGTTGATGGTCTTCCCCTTCCTCCAGATACCTCAACTGGAACAATTTCCCATGAAAAGGCACCAGCATCTTTGGCAGCAATACCACGCTCAAAGCTCTGACAAGCATAGTTATCCTGGTCCTCCCTAGTTACTGAATGATGTTCAGCACATAACTCAGCGCACACTCCCATGCCATAATCATTGTAGACATCCCACAAACCATCCTTCAGCATCCCATCAACAAGAGAATCATGGCCAAGTCGAGATCCCTTCCTGCAGTTTTTATAATCCAATTAGTTGAAGTAGAGTTTATATGTTAAATACGATAAATTCTTGAATCAGAAGTATGTATCAACCTTGCTTCTGCAAGATACTTGGGCACATTAGACATGCTTTCCATTCCACCAGCTATAACAACATCGTTAATGCCCAACTGGATGCTTTGTGCTGCAAGCATAGTAGCTGCAATGACAAAAAAAAAATTGTTATTATGACTTTATAATATTATATTACTTTTCCTTCATAGGAAGAGGAACTCTAGTTTTGAATAAAAAATACACATCTTAGTGATAGTGTACACACCTTTCAAACCTGATGCACAGACTTTGTTAACAGTGGTGCAGATCACTGAATGAGAAAGTCCTGCACCTATTGCAGCTTGTCTAGCTGGGGCCTGTCCCAAATTTGCACTAAGAACATTGCCAAAGAAAACCTCTTCAACAAGGGCTGGATCAACATTTGCTCTCTTAAGAGCAGCTGCAAATTGAGAATGTAAGATCAGTAGATGCAACTAAGTAGAAAATACATGACAATTACAAAACATAACCCATAAAAGGGAAATAGGAGATGGATAATTTACTTACCCTCAATAGCTATAGCTCCAAGCTTGGTAGCAGGAATAGATGAAAGTGCACCGAGAAATGCACCCATTGGTGTTCGTGCAACACCAACAATGTAAACACCTGCATTAAAATCAACAAGACTAAGCATATGGAGCTTCTAAATTCAAAAGATATTTGAAAATTATAATATAAATGTATGTCCTAAACTTATTTCCAATCATAACAGGTAAGGACTCAAACATACAGACATACACAGGGGAGAATGCAAGTTGATCATACAGGGATGAACACAAGAACAGGGATTATGTTTTGGAAAAGCATCTAGTATGATGACTATACATCTGTTGAGTTCAGGCTTGGCCGTAATAAACAGAAGAAACAACAACAATAAAGAATCATAAATTGCAAACAGAAAAAAGTACAAACCTCTGGGACTAATCGAATCAGCACATGCTTCTGCTGCAACTGGAGCCATGGGTAGAAGCTAATGAGGTTCTGCAAAAATTAAACAGTACACAGTTAGTGATACACAAAACACTAGACAAAAGAAAGATGGAAATGCACCAAGTTCACTTATTATTAAAAAGAGGGACCCTAAAATAAACCATTAAATTCTCAAACTTCAAAACGTGCAAAACTATAAGGGGATAAATCTTATCAATCTCAGACTATACGTTGTCTTTTAGAAACTACTAGATCATTCCTAACAAGTCAATATAACCTACAACTTTAACAGAAGTATCCAATAGAGTTTAAAGTAATCCATTTGGCTATTGATACAAGGTATGAAAACATTCCCACAGATCAAAGATGAAGAATTCGACTTGTTTTCGGAACTTGGGTCACGCTAGTGGAGAACCCAGTTTCACATTTCTATGTAAAGTTCGTATCTTTAATCCACCAAAACATACGCAGATCCATCATGCGCAAACAATCAAGAATGAAACAAGAACAATAATAATCTATAATCTCTGAAATTTATCGACTGATTTACAGATCTTAATCTTTACAGGCGACAAGATTGACCAAAACGGTAAAGGAAAACATGGGTGTGATATGATCATCATGCTCAATTTATGTGAATGAAGTCATTGTAAGTTAAAAGATTTGAGCTTTGAGAATTGAGATCATGGGGCATTACCTACGGGTTGAGTTGAGTTGAGTTGAGTGTTTGGTAGAGAAACGAGGAGAGCAGCAGTGATTAGTAGAAAGAGGTTGTCTTTGCAATTGGAGCTGGGCAGCTACAAATCTAAGCACTCAGGTGTAGTTATAGGCGATGAAGCTCTCGACGACGCACGTGCCAGTGTGTCACTCCATTTTAATTTATTTTTTAGAGTTCTTTTGATTTTTATTTGTAAATTTCCATGAGCATAAAGATCACATTTTCTAGTAAAAAAAAAGATCACATTTTTCTTTGTTCAATTAGATGGTGTTTTGAGCTTTAAGTATAAAATAAGTCAGTAAATTTTGGGAAACGTCAAAAATTTGTATAATTACAAGCAAATGTGATTTAGGAAGATATCCGAGTATTTAAGAAGTTGTAGTTATTTTGTTAGGGGAGTAAAATTGGTATCTTTTTTTTTTTTTACAAATTATACTTCATTTGTTAGTTTTTGTGTATATTTTGAATACACTTTTGGGTAAAAAGATTAAGAGGTGGAGAGGATGTGGTTTTGTTCACCTTTCTTTTGTTATTTCGAAAAAGATAATTTGTGATTATGAAAAGAGAAGATAATTAAGTTCACTTGTAATATATGCTATAGATTATGTTATTTGAGGTTGGTGAGATTAGTTATATATAAATATGGAGGCGCCAACCTAAAGAAAAAAACCATATTAAGTTGGTAGCTTGGAAAGGTTGCCTAGGCGTCAAGTTTGACAAAGAACATGGATCATGGATGAGGCTAGGCACTACTATTGATTGATAGGCACAAGGTCTTTGTGTAAGGTATGATGCAAATGGTGTAGTTTGTTAGAGCTTGGCTTTGGTCAACTAAGGACAGCTCCTATATATATGTGTTTATGGCAAATGCGCCAACTACACTTTGCACATCTTGCTCTCAATTCTTTAATTGTCTCCTACCTAGCTAACAAAATATCCACGATCTGGTGTGCTACACAAATATATAACTAATATTCCTATGGTTGGCTTCATTATTAACAGCCTAGATGATAATAACAATGCAAATCTTTGATTAATTAGCGGTGTAAAGTTGGGAAATGACTCGATCTGTGATTGTGTACAGAATGCAGCATCTCATATACGGCTTCTTACGTTCTGAGTGTTGATATATATGATACCTTTCGATAATGTTTTATCGATCCTTCTAATATAGTTCTTAAAACTAAAAATGTGGGGAGTTTAAAAAAGAATTAGCAAAGCGAATGTAAATTATCTTGGCGATTGAACTCGTAGAGTAATCTGCAGCTCCCCCTAGCTTTGACACGGTGACTAAGGCCGTTGCAGTTGGTTGCCCAAACCGAGACCAGACTGTGGTGATGGAAGAGGTGGCATCAGTGGTGGAGGTAGTGGCGGTTGTTGGGATTGGTAGCGTGGTCATTGAAACTGTGCATGTTAGCCACATGACAGCTTATGCATGAGCATCGAGTGAAAAATATGGGACAAGTGTCTTACATGCATGATAACCCTCTTTTTTGTTGGGGGGGTCCACTTTCTGATTCTATGCAGGTTGTAGGTTCACCTAGTAGCGATGGTTCACAGTCGGTGGGGTCGGGGTGCCCTATGAACCCCAATTAAGTAATATGGACACCTTAAAGACTCTAGTATCTTATGTCAGATCATACTGATTACATTCTGGTCGTTTGCCCCAAGGGACAGGCTTCCCTTATGCAGATGGGGTATATGCGCTGAAAAGAATAAGTTTTCCCCGTGCAGATGGGGCATCTTTGCTGAAGAGAACAAGCTTCCTCCGTGCAGATGGGACATCTTTGCTGAAGAGAACAAGCTTCCTCCGTGCAGATGGGACATCTTGACTGAAAAAGTATGTTCGCGAAGAAAGTAAATGGAGGTCATAGTGGAACTCACAAGCTTGAGTCTCCTCAGAAGAATGTTGTTATAGATTTGGCTGCACTCGTAAAGATACAAGCGGAGCAATGTCAGATGATTTTAATGTAGTTTGAGGTGCAAAACTAAATAGGGTATGGGCGCTCGATTTGTTTAGTCTTTGTTCTACACCTATTTTTTATCTAGCTATAGTTGTTGGATACCAGATTACTCATGTAATAATGTATGTTTCTTTTAGAAATTCTTTCTATCATGTCAGTCATCGATAGACTCCTTTGTAACTATTACCAGCTCTTTATTTTACTATTTCACCTCAAAGAGAGTAACCTACAACTGCTGTAGTTTTGCCAAATTTTGATGCACCAATCATTGTCAACTTAAATTTAACATAAAAACAACTAAAGCTACTAGAAGAAGAAAAATCAATTGTAAGGTGTTAACTTGTCAATGTGAAACTGACTTCTTATGATTGATCATGTCAACCCCACAAAAGTATGTATACTTTAGACTGTAGTATAGTATATACAATATATGATGATCTTTGTGTCTTTTTTTTAGAGAAACGAGATTGGGGCAAACTCCATGTCTCAACTTGAAATATTATTAATTAGGCCAAAACAAGTACTAGACAAGTACATAGTTGGAATACATGAAGCCAAATCAACCAAAATAAACAATATAAACCACAAGTTAAATTATAAAAAATAAACTAAAATGAAACATAAAATTAGATAAGAAAAGACAAATATTGGGAACCATATCATCAATGGAACAGATACCAAGTCCAAGATGAAAGATCAACTGCAAAGGTCTGCCTCAGAAAAAAAAGGACCCTATCCCACCATACATGATCACTCATAATTGCATCAAAAATTGCGAGAGCATCCACCACACTATTTCCTTCCATATAAATATGAGAAACATGAATTGACATACATACAGTCATGTGAAGATAATTCTTACATAAAGTACGCAACTTCCAGTGAACCATGACAGGAAAACTAAAATACTTCTCCACCAAAATAGAGTCAGTCTCACCAAAATAGCCTCTATAGCAACATAGATCTCCATCTCCACAACATTATAAGCCTCAATCTTCTTAAAAAAAGTCCAAAGAAACTTCGCATCAACACCTCTAATTAAAGACACCACCAAAGCCAACATGATTAATGTCTTTAAAAGAACCGTCTATATTAACTTTAACTCAATTGAGACAAGGAGCTTCCCAAAATACTTGAATGAATTTCGGAGCCTTCGGTCTCAATTCACTAAGAGCTTCAAAAAATTAAAATTATTGACTCCACTGTGCTAGCTAGCTATCATATGTACATACATTGCATATCCGATCTCATGCTAGTTCATAACCTAATTTGGTTGGCCTAATTTGGTTTGCGATCTGAATATTTTCAGTTTTTTTTTTTAACTTGTATATATAAGTTTGCATTGGCCTGCCGGTGTTAAACTTTATTAATGTTCCACACAGGTAAAAAGCAATATAATCTCACATCAATTAACCACTTATTGCATGAAGCTATAGAAGCCTTTTGTAGGGCCGGACCTGACATTTGTGGACCTGAGGCGGGAATTATAAATGGTGCCCCCTCATGGTGGTTATAAAAAAAAATTCAGAGACGACGAATATTCGATATTATTCACATAATATCTAAAATAATTTGTTAATCACGAAATCAAACACACAAATCTATAATCAGTAGTTAAAAATCTAAAGATGTTCCAAACTAACATAAATAATTTTAATGAGCAAAAAAAAAGGACTGTTATTATATATATATTTATATAAGTACAACATTTTAAATTATATATAAAAAGTATAAAAGAAATTATTTTAGGCCCCGACGATTTGGTACCTGAGGCGGCGGCCTCTCTCGTCTCATTTCAGGTACGGGTCTAGCTTTTTGTTGACTTCAACCGTGAAGTCATCACTTTCTGCATATTCAACGAGTACTGCTTGCTCTTTATCTTCTTGTTTGATTCGATCTACATAGCACCTCTACGTCGATGTATTAAAACGTAATCCCATAAATGAATAAGAATTGTGGCATGTTAAACACGTTAATAATTATAACAAAAGCATATATATGTGTGTGTGTTCTTAGCTAAAGCATATGTTCTATAGATTGCACATATATATACTAGTTAAACACAAACACACGTTGTGAATGAAAAAAAATACGACTGCAAGTGTTAAAGTGAGAAAAATAATAATGGAATATGGCAGTTATTTATAGAATTAGGTAAAAAAGTGAGAAAACGACAGAAGAATATGACAGTTTTTAGGTAATATGAGTATATTTTGACAAAATTCTTCTTCTTCTTCTTCTTCTTCTTCTTCTTCTTCTTCTTCTTCTTCTTCTTCTTCTTCTTCTTCTTCTTCTTCTTCTTCTTCTTCTTCTTCTTCTTCTTCTTCTCATGCTCTTGGTTTGGTTGGCTCGGCTGCTCTACGGCGACTTCTTGTAAGGTGTATTGTATGTACTACACAAAATTGAGGAAAAATAGGGAACGAATTGATGTCGCCACCTTTAAGTTAGGGAACAGCCTTAGAACATTAAACTATATATTGAAGCCTTTCAACGCAAATAACGTAGCTAATTCATCTAATTAGTAGTGCAGTGGTTAGTCATCATAATGTTTTATTAATAGACTAAGAGGTTAAAGTTCAATTCCCCATAAAATAATTTTTGAGCGAAATGGATTAAAAAAAATGTAGCTAATTAATCTCTAGTAATTAACCTAACTCTAGCTAAACCACAACAAGTGGTTCAATGAAAGCATTGGGTCCCGTCGCAGGAACGTTTGTTGAATTATAAACGTGGTCAGACACTATACTGCAATGAATAGTTTGATAATTTCACATGGGTTGGAGATTTGTCCTGGGTCTAGGAAGTCTTTGGACTACTCTTAAATTTTTTTTTAAAAAAAAATAACTGAACCCCAACTAGCTGCAGTAGTCATCGGCCTCTTATATATAAAGGGAGCTGATATTCTCACTCCCCATTCTCTCTAGTTTTACTAATCGCACTCCTTTTTTACTTTTTTTTTCTTTTAATAAACCAATAAAATTACTATTACTTTTTACCCTTTTTTTCTTCTTTCATTTTTCTTTTTGCTTAACTCTCATCCACTGAATTAAAAGATTTTTGAAAATAAAAAATGCCCCCTAGATGAAACATAATCAATGATAATAGTTTATTGCTGTATTTTTTTTCTTCGATTAAAGCTTACTTGGCATGCTTTTGTCATTTTTTATTATTCCTATGTTTGTATTGTTCAGAGGAGAATTCTCTAATGAGTACTTATCGGTGAGTATCTTCTTATAAAATATATTTTTAAACAATATATTGAAAGATCTACCGTAATTAAGATGTTTAAATATATACGAGTAGATCACTTCTACAATATTTTTAATTTATTTAAAGATATGCATCCTAAAGTTGTGTGTAGTTCATATTCACAAAAAATAGATGGTTCATGATTTAAAAAGTCAAGCAACGATTATGAATCCGACAAATTTGTCTCATTAAAAATGGAGAGTTTTCTACGTCGAGATCAATCAATTTCTCTGTATTGTTTTTTTTTTATTAATATTTTTAAGATTCTTAATATTGTCTATGTAAACAATATTAAATAAACTTTAATAGAAATGTTTGAGTTTTGGATGAAAGATAAGCGAGAAGAAAAATACAAGCCAAAAAAGAGTGTAATAAAGGACACTACAAGAAAAAAATATTTAGACGACGGAGCTATTTCGTCGTCTAGGTTCAAGTTTTCGTCGTCTAAAAATCGCCGTCCAAGTGCCGTAGTCTAAGTACTTAGACGACGAAAATATAACATTTCATCGTCTAAGTCAATTCTTAGACTACAAAATCATATATGATTTTGTAGTCTAAGTCAATTTAATTAAAAAAATTGAATTTAAAGTAAAAAATTATTAAATTAAATAATAAATTTAATTAAAATATTAAAATAATTTAAAATTGTACGTCCATCGATGTCGTTCGGAAAAAAATATATTAAAAGCTACGTACAAACTAAGTAAATACGGAGGGACTAGACGCGCCGCCGAGTCCCTCGCCTCCGGCCATGTCGTCGTCGTCGTCGGCGTGTGGGGTCGGAACAGGATGACAATCTTCTGGAACCCTGCCTTGCATGAGGGCGAGGAGGTTGGCTATCTGCACTTGTTGCTCATCAAGTCTCTGACGCATAGATAACGTTTCTGCCCGTGCGAGTCGAGTCTCCTCAATGGCTGTTTGGACGTCCGCATCCTGACCACTCTTCCTCGTCGAGCGTGTAGTAGATGAGTCAGATAAATCTCGTTGCACCTTGCGTCCCAACCCCCTAACCTCCTTGCCAGCTCGATGGCCGTATACCGCATCGGCGATTGCAATTTGGCTCTCCCTCGATAGAGGAGGCAGGTCTTCTGGCGGCATATCCGGGTGTACAAGCTGCGTGTTGGTCAATTCCTCATGCGCCAGTTCTAGCAATCTCGCCTGAAAATAATAATGAAAATTAAATAATTATAAATTTGTACGGGAGTTTAATAAATAATAAATATTAATTACGTTAATTGAGATGAAATATATACGACACTTACACCCACTACAAGAAAAACGTACCTAGACCACGGAACCTTAACGGTTTTGTCGTCTAAGTGTAACTCAGACGACGGAAAACATTTACACACACTTGGACGACGAAAACTTTTTTTTCGTCATCCAAGTGGCCATATAGACGACGGACCGACACGTCGTGGTCTGTGTGGCCACTTGGACGACGGCGTGTCAGTCCGTGGTCTGTGTGGCCACTTGGACGACGGAAACTAGCTCAGTCCGTCGTCTAAGTGGTCACTTAGACGACGCACCGACGCTCCGTCATCTAAGTGAAGCATTATATAATGTCCATGCCGAACTCTCTTCCTCTCCGCTCGCTCGTCTCAACTTCATCCTCATATTGATCATTCTCTCTCTTGATCAGACTCTCCTCGCATAATTAATTACTAGCTAGCACATACGTACTATATAGTTATATATATATATCTCTGCCTCCGACCATCGATTCGCCATATATCGGATAAGGATAGGTATGTAGTTAATTTCTAACAATCTTAACAATTATATATATAATTAATTGTACTACGTTTGATTGATCGATTGCATTGTTAGTACGTCTAATATTTATAATTAAGTTAGGTAATTGATGATATATATGTATTAGTTAATTAATATAGACCAATAGTACGTATATATATATGCATGGATGTTTAAAAATTTGGTTAATATTTAGTTAAAACGTATATGCATGTTAAACATATTAAAGTAATTGATGTATAGTATATCCACCAATAATTCATACAAGTAATTAATAAATATTTTAATTAATTTTACGTTAATAATTAAGGTAGTTGAAAATTTGTATATATATAATAGTTTAATAATTACTTGAAAATCTGTATATATATATAATAGTTTACTAATATGATAATTAATTATTAAATTTCATAGAAGTATAGACAAAAGTTGGATGAAGTTGCATAATAGAAGTGATGTCCGGTATATGGATGGAATTAGAGAATTTGTGAATTTTGCGATAGAACATGGTCAGGGAAAGAAGCGCCTCAGATGTCCGTGCAAAAAATGTCTTAACTGTCAGTATGTGGAGGTTAATGTTATAGTGCAACACCTGTACGAAAATGGTATGATGTGGAGTTACACTACGTGGAGCGAGCATGGTGAAGCAGCAGACTTCAGCTCAGGGTACAGTTACCATGATGCCTCATCCAGCGGCAGTGGTGCCGGCCCCCCTGCTTGGAACCCAACTGAGGATTTGGTCCATGATGCATTTCCGAGATTTAGTCATGGTGGCCACCAACACCAAGAGGGAGGTTACAATACCACTCATGGGCATGATGACACATTCCCCACTGCTAGTTTGGCCATTGACACTAGTGAGATGGATAAGTACAATAGGATGCTATTTGAAACGCAGACCCCGGTGTACCCTGGATGTCGAGAGAATGTGTTGCAATATGTGATGGAGAAAATGAAGATAAAAGTGAAGCACAAAATTTCAGTCAATGCTTTTGACGAAATTCAGGAGCAAATATGTAAGTTACTTCCTGATGATCACAATATTCCTAAATCCCATTATAATGTTAGAAATATCTTGAACAGCCCCGGCCTAAAGTACAAGATAATTGACGCATGTCCAAATGATTGTGTGCTGTTTTACAAAGAGTATAAAGATTTGGACTATTGTCCCCTATATGGTCAGTGCAGATATGAGCTGAATAGGAAGAGTTCGAAAAAGAAAATTCTTATGAAAATTCTTCGATATTTTCCATTGATTCCCATATTGCAGCGTCTGTACATGTCTCTATACACAGCAGATGCGATGTGATGGTACTCAGAAAAGTGAATAGATGACGATGTGCTGAGACACACCGAGGATGAGGAGGCTTTCAAACATTTCTACAACAAATTTGGAGACTTTGTCGCAGAGGTTAGAAATGTTAGACTCGGATTATCTATAGACGAATTCAATTCTTGGGGTAGTAATAGCTTTGCCGTCAGCACTTGACCAATTATTCTGATGCCGTAAAACCTGCATCCGTGGATGTGCATGAACAAGGAATTGAATTTCCTTACTCTGCTAATTCTAGGTCCTAAATCTCCGGGGAAGTGCTTAGATGTCTACCTCAGACCTTTGATCGACGAGCTGAAACTTTTGTGAGAAAATGGAGTCTCAACTGATAACAAATTCACTGACATGATATTCATGATGATGGCTGCCATAATGTGGACGATCAACAATTTTCCAGCGTATGAGATGTTGGCAGCCTGCAAGACGAAAGGATACAATGGATGTCCTTTATGTTTGGACGACGTGAACTCTAGTTGGCACGCGGGCAAAGTGTGTTACTTGGGTCACTGTAGATGGCTTCTTCACAATCACCCGTGGCGACAGGATGAAACTCATTTCGACGGGATGGTAGAGAATACTCTTAAACCCCGTAGTTGGTTGGGCGAAGAGATTTTAGAGAGGTTGAGCTTTCGATTGTAGTGTGTTGACTAATGACAAAGATGTACAGAAATGCAATCCAATACCTCCACATGATCTCAGCTATTGGCATCACAAGAGTATATTCTTTCAACTCCCTTACTGGTCAAAGTTAAAGCTGAGGAACAACTTGGACGTGATGCACATAGAAAAAAATGTGTGCGACAGTGTGGTGGGAAAAATTCTTGGTATTAAGTTCAAGACCAAAGATACTCCCAAAGCGCACAAAGATCTGGAATCTATGAATCTACGTCTTCCCTTGTAGTTGAGGAGGAATAGGATAGAAGTGTACAACAAGATGCCAGCTGCACCTTACATAGTGAAGTCGACACTTAGAGGTTCTATATTTCACTGGTTTAAGAGCGTTCGTTATTCAGCTACGTATGCAGCTACTATAATTGGATCAGTAGATGAGGTGCAACACAAGTTTGTTGGTCTAAAGACACATGACTATCAAGTTATGTTGCAACATCTGATTTCAATAGTAATTCGGCCATATTTGCCTCGTGACGTCATAGAACCAATAGTGGTATTGTGCACATGGTGGCAGAGGTTATGCACCAGAGAATTAAAGAAGTCAGATATGGTGGAACTGCAACAACACATTATGCACATCATTTGCAAACTAGAGAGGATTTTTTCCTCTGCTTTCTTTGACATCATGATTTACCTAATGATCCACCTGCCCGAGCAGGTGCTCATTTCTGGTCCAGTTCAGTACACTTGGATGTATCCTCAAGAAAGGTATGTACAACACTAATTAATTATACAAGTTTTTTGATTCATTATTTGTTCCACCGGAGATTACTAGCTATATGTACTTAATCTACAATGAATTAATTGAACGTTTGATTTTGTAGATAGCTTGGACAGTATAAAAGATTCGTCAAAAATAGATCGGCCCCGGATGGCTCTATAGAAGAGACATACCTAATGCACGAGTGTGTTACTTACTGCAACAGGTACTTCAAAGATCCACCGCCTCCGATCCTAGTGCCCGCATAAATCTTTCGGCCGTCACAAATGTCGTACGACCGTTTAGAGGAGTATTAAATGAATCGTTAACACGAGAAGAACTTATTGAGGTACATTGGATAATGTTGCGAGACTATGACGAAATTGAGCCGTACATGATTGGGTACAGGGAGAGGCTTCAAGCGTTAAATCCGGACAAGAGTTCGGGGCGGTTTGAGAAAATGGTTAAGAAGAAGTTCTCCGATTATTTCTTCCAATAGGTACGTATTTATATCTCGGTATTTAGTTTATATACATGTTTGTAGAACGTAAACCCTTTAATTATATATATATTTCTCATTTTCTCAGATGATTGATCTACAAAAATCCGAAAACCACGGGGGGTGATGGTCCTAGCAAAAGCACTTGCTAGCAGGGAAGCCGATTAAACACTATATTTACCCCGGATATTTTGTGAATGGTGTAAAGTTTCATTCATTGACCCAAGATGAAGGAAGAAGAACACAAAACAGTAGGGTAGCGGTTGAGAAAGACAATGATCTATATTACAAGGCTATTGTATAAGTCGTTCAGCTATGTTATGGGAATGATGTCAACGTTTTCCTATTCAAGTGAAAATGGTTGAAGCATACAAAGGAAGACCTGAGACTTTTATCAGTCGATACAAACTCAAACTGGTATGAGGATGAGCCTTTCGCTGTCACCACCTTAGTTAGGCAGGTGTTTTATCTTGATGATCCGAAAGCTGGTGAAGGGTGAAAAATAGTGAACCATATCTCTCATCGAGGAATATGGAATACCACGACAACTAAAGGGACGCCGGCGACTAAAGATGTTGATGAACCGGAAAGAGACATTCCTATATATCAAGAGCCTAATATTTTTGTCATCTGCTCTGACATAATGGACTTGGTTCAAGCTGATAAACGCCTACCCATGCCTGATGGTTGTACGGATCTAACTGAAGATGAGATTATTGATGCAATTAATGAGGTAGATGAAGAAGAGGCGCAGGATGAGGTCGAGAACGAGGACTCAGGATATTCATCGGATGATATTGAGTATGATGAGGAGGAGGAGCAATCGAATAACAGTTGAGGATGATAATGATTATGACGAAGAGTACAATATAACGACAAGGAATATAAATTGGTAATTAAATATTATAATTATACTTTTTTGTCATAATTAATGATGTATGATTAATAATATATATTATGAGGAGTAAGCAAACCTTACAATTTTGTACTTAATTTATTAATTAGTTAATTAATTTTTAACTTTTTTGCATAATTAATTTTAAATTAATTAAAGAGCGAGGTCGGTTCTACATACAGAATTCAAATACAAATAAAAATTAATTAATTAATCCTAGACCGGATCGAGGATCGGATCTGATCAAGAAAATTTAATAATTAGTTAATATAATCATATTTTCCCTAAACCCTAAAACCAAGACGACGAAACGAGTTTTTGTGGTCTATACCAAGGTAATTAAACACAATAGTAATTAATTATATATAACTCTAAATTAATTGTAAAATTTTACTTAGACGACGCAAATACTCTTTTACGTCGTCTAAGTATACCTTAAACCCTAAACCCTAAAATTTTCACTTGGACGATGCAAATACACGTTTGCGTCGTCCAAGTGAAAATTTCGTAATATCACTCTAAGACAATGACCATGTAGACCATGTTCCAATGCATATTATTTTCGTCGAGACCATAGAGTAAACAATTCTTGGAGTGTGAGCGTTGATGGTTCCAAAATAGAAGTTACGGATTTTCGTGTATCCACGTTTCCAGTTTGTAAAATTTTTGGTTTTGCGGTTGACTGTGCCGATGAAACCCTTAACAAACTTAATATTTTGTGAAAATTATTCTACTTATATATTGTTTTATGGCGAATGTATCCAACAGTTGTTTTGTCCAAATTCAATTTCGTTAATATCGATGTGCAATGAGCCTATACTTAATAACACTTAAGTTATACAGATTAGTAGATACTTAACAAGTTTAAACACGTAAGATTATTCGTCGTCTTAAATTTAATTTTTTATATATCCGATTCTTTAATCGATATTTTACGACTATTTCATTCAAATGACAGATCGAAAACTTCGTTGTATTTTACAAAAATTTCTCCTGGGCAAAGGAGATAGCTAGACCATCTTCGTTGTTCAGGAGGCCACTTGAACGACGGAGATGGTCTATCTTCATCGTCTAGGATGAAAATTTTGGCGGTTCAATTTTTCACCGCCAAATTTTTGGGGAACGGTTCAAATTTCACCTGGACAACAGAGATGAGTATTTTCATCGTCTAATTGAAATTTGAAACGTTCCCAAAAATTAAGGCAGTTTATTCCCACCCGCCAAATTAATTGGATGTCGTTTCCAAAAACTGAGTCGGTTCACCTAGACGACGGAAATGGCTGTTTCCGTCGTCCAGGTGCACTTAGACGACGGAAAAAACACCTCTGTAGTCTAAGTGAAACTCTATATAAAGGACCCATGCAATCATTTTTCCTCATTCCATTCTCAATTCCTCCTCTGCTCTCTCTCACTCTCACTCTCTCTTAAAATTTCGGCGACTCCGCTCTCCCACGACTCTTCTCTCCGGTAATTTTTAAAAATTTTAACATAATTTTATTTTTAATTTGTGTTTAATAATAAATTAGTAAATTGGTAAATTAATTAGTAAAAATAATAAATTTGTAGTAATTTGTAAATTGGTAATTATAATAAAATTTTGGAATTATTATAAATTATGATAATTATGGTTATTTAGTAATTAATTATTATAATTATTGTAAACGATAATTATTATTGTAATTATTGAAAATTATAATTATTATTGTAATTATAATTTGTAATTATTATTGTAATTATTGTAAATTTGTAATAATTATGGTAAATTATTGAATTACTAAAAATAATAAATTGGTAATTATGAAAATTTAGTAATTATTATAATAAATTATTTAATTATTAAAAATGATAAATTGATAATTATGGTAATTTAGTAATTATTATGGTAAATTATTTAATTATTAAAAATAATAAATTAATAATTATACCTAATTTAGTAATTATGGTAAATTATTGAATTATTAAAAATAATAAATTGGTAAATTATGGTAATTATTTTAATTATAGTAAATGATTAATTATTGTAATTATGATAAATTAGTAATTATGGTAAATTATTATATATAATTATTATGATAATTATATTTTTATAACTCATAAGTTAAAATGGCCTCATGGGGTAAGAAAAGTGCTCAAAAAGAGGCCGAAGATGCTTCTGACACTTGGCAGAGTAAGTCGGTTGGCAGTTAGAGTAGGAAAACGTCGCGCCTCCTCCAGACCCTTCAGCTGGTCCTTCGGCAGCGGCGATTGGGGAAATTCTCGATGCCCCAGCTATTCGGACCGATGATGATGACGCCCCTTCCGGTCTTCATCGATGTCAGAAAGTGCTAAGGTGTCGACGACCTCCTCAGAGTCTATCTTTTATAGCGCACGACGCAAGGTCAGGAGGGCCCCGTCAGACCCTCAACCCAAAAGGTCTCGAGGACTCGTAAAGGGCGGAAAATCTGAGAAGCTGTTCAAGGCGACCGGGCAAAAGATCCAGTTGACGTACGACAATTTCACCAATGACCCTCCCACCTCTCAGCTAGCTAGTCTCTCCTCGCATAGCATCGGGTCAATCTTTCGCAACAAGGTTCGTATGATTACGCCTACCTGGAAGGAGTTACCGGCCGAGGAGACGGGGAAAGTGTTTAAAGAACTTTCGGTACGTAATACGTACAATTTTAAATTTATTTTTGTAATAAACAATAAAAATTGTAATTTCATAATATAATAATTTTTTATTCTTTTCTTATAGGAACAATAAGAGGTGCATGACACACCGGAGATGCTTAGGCACATCAACAGCACCACCAAACCATATACCGTGATTGGAAGTACAAACTTCATAAGTATCATGAAGAATTCGGCCAAGAGCCTACCCCCGTAGAGCTACGTGGGGATAGGGAAGATGAGTAGGACTGGTTGGTCACCCACTTCGAAGGAGAAGAATATCGGATGATTATTTTTTTATTTAAATTGACGAAATTGATTTTTTTTTAGTTATTTATTAATTTTTTAATGATATATGTTTTCCAACAGAAATTCTCCAACATCAACAAGGCCAACCGGGAGAAGAAGGACAAACATCATACCTCCAGCTCCAAGCAGATGATCCAAATCGCCAAGGAGCACAGAGATAAGGGCTCCAAACACCCTTATCTGGATGCTAGCGTCACCGCTTACGTGACGCCTGTGCTCGACAATTAGCTTAATTATTATTTATTAAACTGTCGTACAAATTTATAATTATTTAATTTTTATAATTATTTTCAGGCGAGGTTGGTAGAACGGGCGCACGAGAAATTGGCCAACACGCAGCTTGCACACCCGGATTTGCCGCCGGAAGACATGTCTCCTCTATCGATGGAGAGCCAAATTGCAATTGTCGATGAGGTATACGGTCGTCAAGCTGGCAAGGAGGTTAGGGGGATGGGACGCAAGGTGTCACGAGATTTGTCTTCTGACTCATCTACGGGACGTTCGGCGATGAAAGGTGCTTGGGATGCGTTGGTCCAAGCAGCCCTTGAGGAGGCTCGACTCGCACGGGAGGAAACACAATCTATGTGTCAGAGACTTGATGACCAACAAGCGCAGATAGCCCACCTCATCACCCTCATGAAAAACCAGGTTCGACAATAGTGTCAACCTCTTCCTCCGAACCCATACCCCAACGACGACGACACGGCTGGAGGCGAGGGACTCGGCGGCGCGTCTGCTCTTGCTATATTTTAATAGTTTGCATTCTATGTAGTTTATGATATCGTATTTTTTATTCTGAATGATTTAATTTGATTTATGTACAAATTTTAATTATTTAAATGAAAATTTAGTATTTTAATTAATTTATTAATATTTTATTTTAAATTTTAATTTTAATTAAAAAAAATTCACTTAGACTATGGAATATATAGAGATCCGTGGTCTAAGTGATCACTTAGACTACGGAATATATAGAGATCCATGGTCTAAGTGATCATTTATACTACAGATTTTGCGTGGTCTAAGTGATCACTCAGACCACACAATAATTCCCTAGTCTAAGTGACCACTTGGACGACGAAAATATTACGTCATCCGAGTGGAACTTAGACCACAGAATATTTGCATCGTCCAAGAGGCGACTTGGACGACGAAAATGAACTTTTCCGTCGTCCAAGTACCTAGACGACAACACTTGGAGGACATACCCTAGACGACGGAGATCTAGGTAGTTGGACGACGAAAATTCGCACCTAATACACGGAAATGGTCCATACATGGACGATGAAAATGGCCTCCTCCTTCGTCGTCTAAGTAAAATTTCCCTAAAATATTATTTAAAAATAATTTTTAAAGAAGTTTCTGATCTGTCTTTCGATTTTTTTGTCTTAAAATATCAACTTAAGAATCAAATATATAAAAAAGGGGATTTAAGACGACGAATTAGTTTATGTCTTCAAACTTGTTAAGTATCTACTAATGTGTATAACTTAAGTGTTATTATGTATAGTCTCACTGCACATCATTATTAACGAAATTGAATTTGGAAAAAAAAAATCGTTGGATATATTCACTATAAGATAATATATAAGTAGAGTAATTTTCAGTAAATAGTAAGTTCGTTAAGGGTTTCATCGGCACAGTGAACTGTAAAACCAAAATTTTAACAAAACGAAAATGTGGATATATAAAAATCCGTAACTTCTATTTTGGAACCGTCGACTCTCACACTCCAAGAATTGTTTACTCTATGCCCTCGATGAAAAGAATATGCATTGGGACATGGTCTTCATGGTCATTCTCTTAGGGCATATGCACCTATAATATGGAAGAGGAATTCCTATTTGAGGAATTCCTCTCCAAAATCCCCAAATAGGAAGTTATATTCTATTTTGCGTGCAGCGGTGCCCAAAATAGAACTTCCTATTGCTATTCATTATTATTTAAATTTTTGATTTTTTAAATCCTAATATTATTTTTATCCAATAACTAGGCGACACGTGTCATTCTCGATCAAATAATTAGTAGCGATTTCCGATAGGATTTTTGACCAGTAATTTAGTGACACGTGTCGCCTAGTCGGCGAAATTATTGATGCAGATTTCCGGTAAGATTACGAACCAATTAGAATATGACACGTGTCATGTCCACGTGTCGGTGTCGGCAAAATTATTGATTAGGATATTTGGTAAGATTTTTGACCAATAAGTTTGCGACATGTGTATTTGGCACAGTTTCATTATCGTCTAAATTATTGATGAAGATTTTCGGTAAAACTTCCGACAAATCAAGCTATGACATGTGTCGTTATCTTGAAACATCTAGTAAATCAAAATGGCTATAAAAGCATCATCTACGGCTCTTTGAATACTCACACCAACTACAAATTACTTGTAGTTCTACTCGTAAACAAATTTCTCCAAACACTTATTCACATTCCGGTTTCATCAAGATGAATCTTATGGGTTTGAATAATTTTTTCAGTAGGAGGCGATAACAACCCCATCAAAATACATAAATTATGAATGCATTCATAACCGATGTGGTCTCGGTGGATGCAGCATTTGATGATGAACCACCACGCCGTCGTACAAATCAACCAAGGATGAGGGAGTTCAAGGGATAAAATCTGATGGAATATTACTTCATCGAACGCTCGGTGTTCAACGACCACGACTTTCATCGGAGGTTCTGAATGAGCCAGAATTTATTCAACCGTATAATGATGGATCTCTGCAACTACGACCAATTTTGGCATCAACTAGCCGATGCCACTGTAATGCTCGGACTACTTCGCCAATAAAAGATGACCGGTGCTCTTCGAATGTTGGCATACGGCTCAGCTGCAGATCAGTGTGCAGAAATCACAAGGATGGAGGAATCAACAACTCTAGAATGCATGAAGAAGTGATGCACCCAAGTTGTAGAGCTTTATGGTAACCGTTATCTCCGTGCTCCAGATCAGACAGACATCACTCGACTTCTATGAAGGGCCACACATCGAGGATTTTTTGGTATGATCGGAAGCATTGATTGCATGCATTGGGAGTGGAAGAACTTCCCCACCACTTGGTCTGGGTCATACTTAGGGAGAAAACGTCGTCCCACTATCATCTTAGAGGCAGTGGCCTCATATGACATGTGGATATGACACAGTTTCTTCGGTGTATCAAGAGGTCAAAATGATATTAACGTGTTCTACCAATCTGATGTTTTCGATGCGGTACTTGTTGGAAGAAGTCCGACTGTGACTTATAAAGTCAACGGTATGACATACCACAACACTTACTATCTTGCTGATGGGATATATCCGAGGTACTCCTCGTTTGTCAAAATGATTTCCAATCCTCAGGAGCTACCACAAAAGCTTTTTGCGAAGAAATAGAAGGCATACCGCAAGGATGTGGAGAGGTGCTTTGGCATCTTACAAGCTCGTTGAGGGATTATTCGGCATGCAGCTCGGTGTCACCGCCTATCGAAATTAAAAAGCATCATGTTGGCTTACATCATAATGCACAACATGATCGTTGAGGAAGAATTTGTGGAGGATGAGTTTGAGGAAAACGAAGAAGAAGATCTCCAAAATCCATCTACCGCTGTCACACTATATGATGGCCCAGTGGATCAACAAGGGAATCAGATTCCTTTCGAGCCAGTTGGAAGAGATGGACAGAATGAACAACGGTTTAACGACCGTCTTGTAGATCTCCAATCTGCTTAAATCCATGGAGAGCTTCAGAAGGACTTAATTAAGTACAACTGGTTTCTTGAGACCCGTGAACAACTATAAAGATGTTGTATTAATTATATGTTTGCATTGTTGTGTGTTTGAATTATGTCTTTCAATTATGTGTGTTTCATTCAACCATGTCTTATTGTAATGTGTGTGAACTTGATATAAATAAAGAAAGTGCTTTTTTATTTCTTGAAAAGGGAAACTACATAGTACATAATTTAAATGCTTGGAAACTTAAATTACATAAACGATAATTTAAATGCTTGAAAAATTAAATTATATAATTTAAGTGCTTGGAAAGAAAGGGCGATAACAACTTGAAAAGGCTTCCTCACTAGCTTCTTCTTCAACCCCATCTACTTGAGCAAGGATTTTGGCTTTCCTCTTTATGAAATGATTCTTTGATTTATGAGTCATAGTATCGGTATCCATTGACATAATCCTAGTTTCCTCCGCCAAAACTCTCAATTTGTAGTCTTTCTCTTGAAGGACGAGTTGCTTTTCCATAAAGGCAATCTCAACAATATCACTTTCTTTTTTATTGTTCATAAAGATTTGTTGATTTGCCGTAATTTTGTTCATAGCCTCGACTCTCTCATTTGTAGGAGTCATGATCTTTTTCCTTTCTTTTTGGCTTCCTTGGCCGCTTTCACTCCCATAGGTCTAACCGGAGAAGAGGGACCTTGGTAACTCATTGGTGTGACAATCACTTCATCCTAGTCCAAGTCGACAGTGGGAGGCATTGAGATTGCGGGAATAGATGATGAGTATGGCGGAGTGGGAAATGAGTAAGGCGGAGGTGTACTAGCTTCGACATGGATAAAGTAAGGATGATTCTTCACCACTTCCCAATAATTAAAGTCTCTAAACTCTTTCTTCTTTTTTGCAACATAAAATGATTGAGCATGTCTCATCTAACCAAAAATAAAAATAATTAGTTGCTATGACAAAATAATATCAAACAAAATGGCATAAACAACTAGTATTTCATAAAATAAAATAAAATAAAATGGATATAATAATATTAAATAACATGGTATAAACAATGCGTATTTCATAAGAACAAAATTTTTAAAAAAAGACATACTAATTTCAAACAATATGGTATAAACAACTTGTATTTAATAAGAACAATTTTTTTTTTAAAATGGGAGATGACCAACTTACCTGATCTTGTAAGTTTGAGCCGGCACTCCTTCGTGCGAAAGCAAGAGCACTACATCAAAGTTTCAAATTTGGCTTCAACTTTGCGAAACGAGAGGATAATGCATTTTGGGTCCTAGCTTCCGGCCTCAATTCACCATGACCTAGCTCTCAATTCTCCTTGTAATCGACATAAACCTTTCCCACAATTTGTCGACCTTTTGTTTGTTTTCGGTGATGGAATCAACACCAAAACGACAATAAGAGATGCACAATTGTACATCTTCTGAAAGAAGCCAATTGGTAGCCATTTTTTTCAAAAAAATCAAAGGATTGAGGGGAGAGATGGAGGGAGGGACAGAATAAATTTGTTGTGCACAAATTAGTGTGAGAAATGGATGAAATGAAGGTAGTATTTATAGAAAAAGGGTGGGGGTGATTTACAATTTTTTGGGGTTTTATTTGCAAATATTAAATTTTTAGCCAAAGTAGCCGTTTCATTTGAATGAGGGCCGTCATATCAGTTTTTCAGTTCAAAATGGACGGCCCAAATTGATAGATCCGTTGATGGAGCTTTTGCAGACAGCCTGGCCACGTGTCGCCATGTGATTGGTTCAGTTAATTTTTTTTTTTACAGAATTACTAGTGCGTGTAATACACGCGCCAAGGTGAAAAAAATTACAGCCTCTCCTATTTTGGGATGCCGGGGAGAACTTCCCCTCAGTCAACGTCCGGTCGCCTCCGAATTTCTTCACCGCTGCACCATTTTTTGACGCCGGACGTCCTACTTCGGTGGGCCACCATGGAGAATGTCCCCAAATTCCCCTTCCGCTGCATATGCTCTTAGAGGTGAAATTATGATAACATGACTTAGACGACAAAATGTTCATATTTTCGTTGTCTAATTGATTACTTGGACGACGAAATGTTCACATGTTCGTCGACTACGTGGTTACATAGACGACGAAAACGTTTCGTCGTCCAAGTGGTCACATAGACGATGAAAATGTGTCATTTCGTCATCTAAGGGAAAGGGTTTAGTGTTTAGGGTTTAAGAAAAATGTGACATTTCGTAGTCACTTAGACGACGGAATATGTGTCATTTTCGTCGTCTAAATGAGTACTTAGACGATGCACTGTCTAAGTAGTTACTTAGACGATGAAAAGTCGTTCCATCATCTAAGTCTTCACTTGGACGACGAAACGTCATTTTCGTCGTCTAAATATGACTTAGACAACGAAAAAATATTTAAGACGACATAATTTATTTTCGTCGTCTAAGTTAGTTTTTCTCGTCGTGGGAATAACAAATTTAAAATTTATTACAAATAAGAAAGAAAGTAGAAAGGGAGTGTGAGTAGTAAAACTGGAAAGAATGGGAAGTGCAATTATCAGCTCCCTATATAAATCCCCTAACGTGGATCACTACTGTTATATGTGAACCCTAATCATCTCCATCTCGGCCTCTCTCTTCATCTTTCTATTCCTCCATCGCAATCTGCAAAATCGATCTCTGACTACGTACATTGGTACATATATATATAGAGGCATCGGTCCATGCTCAAGCCCAATGAAAACCAAACCTTAGGCTTATCTTTTTAAGTGTAGACCTAAGTCATGTTTACATGCTTATCTTCCTTAGGTAAGCCACTAATTCATTTAGGTTCATTTTTAGCTTCCTTAAACACATCTCAACTTAGTCATGGCTAAGACATGAGTATGAAAATATTGAATCGAGCCCAAACATGCAAACATATCATAATTACATCACAAGCTATCAAGCTCATTCACAACATGTAGTAAACTAAACCAAATTCAAATCCATAACTCAAAACATGGTTGTATGTACATCAAATTGGCTATGCATACCTAAGATAAAGTCTAGTTACATATATGAGAGACAATAAGTATACGAAATAACCAAAGAGTCCCAAGCTTTCAAGCTCTTCAAGCTCCTTCTTCACTTCTTGCTCCAAGAATACTTCTATGATCCACAAAATTGATGAACCCACCTTAAGCTTAGGATGAGAAGGTGAAGATGTGAGTATGGTGGTGGTGATAGAGGTTTCTAGGCCTTTAGGTAGTGCTAGAGTGAGTTTTAGAGGTGGAGGAAAAGGCTAGAGGGTTTGGGTATGGATGAAGGCTTAAGAGAGAGAGACTAAAACTATGAAAAACTAAGAAATAGCATGAGTTGTGTGTAGGTGAGAGAGGGAGCTCAACCCTGTAATGTTGAGAGAGATATTTTGGGTCCAAATAATTCAAAATAAGCTTAGACATGATCCAAATTTTTAGGCTTTAAGTGGTGGTCCTAAGAGCATCTGCAGCGCTGAAGAGTTTTGAGGCAAATCGAAAATCGCTGGATCCCGCCGACGATAGGAATTTTGGGAGCTAAAATCGGTGCAACGGGGAGGAATTTGGAGGATGACCGCAATTTGACAGGAAGGAATTCCTCGGTTGATTGCTGAAATTGCAAGCTAGAGAGTAATCGTGCTCTGGTGAAGGCCACGCATCTGGGTGACGACAAGGCGCGTCAGTATTTTTTTTTACTCCTGACGCGAGTAGTACATGCGCCGTAAATCTTTTTTTTTTTAATCCCAAGTTACTAGCTAATGACATCCCACCACATGGCGGGGCTGTCGGCCAGCTTTTCCCCCAACGGTTATGTAGATCGGGCCATCCATTTCGAATGAAAAATTTGATCGGATGACCCTGATTCAATTACAACGGTTAATTAGAAAGAAAAAAATGTCAAATTGCCTCCAACTGCACCAAAGAATCCAAAAAAATTCTGAAAAATTCAAAAAAAAAATGAACTCTATAATTTTTTCCTATAAATACAAGCTTCATTTTTCCCAATCCTCACACTAATTTGTGCATAACAAATTATCAGCATCCTCCCTCTCTTCCCTCTCTCTCTCTCACACCTTTTATTTTGTTTGTAAAAGATGTCCACCAATTGACTTCTTTCCGAACATGTATAATTGTGCATATCTTATTGTCGTCATAGCGTGTGTCCTATCTCCGGCAACAAACAATAGGTCGACAATTTGTGGGAAAAAAATCTATGCCGATTACCAAGAAAATTAGGTGATGGGTCAAGGTGAAGTGAGGGAGGAGGCTCGGACCTAAAGTGAACTTACCTTCCATTTTGCTAAGTTGAGGCCAAACTTAACAAACGGAAAGTGACGCTTGCATACGCAAGAAGGAATCCGAAATTCGGCAGAAATTTGAAAGATGAGGTAAGGAATTCGTTACGTTGGTCATCTTAATTTTAATTAATTTTATGAAATATGGAGTCCATTTTATTTGATATTATTGTGACATATTAATTCGTTAATTTATTTTTTTTAGTTAAGGAAGGCTCAAATGTTTTATGTGAGAAAAAAACATAAGGAGTTTACGCACTTTGAGTGTTGGGAAGCGGTGAAGGATCATCCTACTTTTAGAGTCGTTGAAAGTAGCACTCCACCGTCTTACAATTCCAACTTTGAAGCTACTCCTCCCATAAGTGAAGTGTCTCCTAGCGTGAACTTGAGTGAGGATGATGTCATTCCAACACCACAAAGCAACCTTGGAGGTACCTCAAGTCCGCCTAGACGGCTATACCTCAAGGAGTGAAAGCGGAAATTGAAGCAAAAAGAAGGGGAAAGAAGCCTATGACACCTACAAATGAGGTTAGAGATGAGACTTTGAAGAGCATTGTGACTAATCAAAAAATATTCGCCGGTTGACAAAAGGCAAATGAAGAAAAGCAACGAATGCTCAATGAGAAAAACTACCGTTTGGAGGCACAAGAGGAAGAAACAAAGATCATGATGATGAATTTCGAGGCTATGACCTCAAATTCAAAGAGGTAATTCATGAAGAGGAAAGCGGAAATCCTTAAGCAAGTGGATGACAATGAGAAAGAAGTTGGCGATGCAAGGTTTTCAAATTGTTATCGCCCCTGCAACCTTGATTTTAGTGATTAGTTTAGTTTGTCTTAATAATAAACCTATGTTTGGCATGTTATTATGTAATTTAAATTTTCAAGAAATAAAAACGCACTTTATTTATTTAGATAAACTTCAAACACATTACATTAAAAAAACATAATAAATTGTACTCAAACAACATAAAATGCAAATACACAAAAGGGGCACACACAAAAGGGAAACACACAAAATACAAACACACATACATCAAAATGTTATTTATAGTTGTTCACCGGTTTCAAGAAACTAAGTCATTTTGAAGCTCTCCATGGAGATAAACTGATTGAAGATCGACGAGTCGGTCGCTAAACCGTTGTTGATGTTGATCTCTTCCAACATGATCAAAGGGAATTCGGTTACCATTTTCATCCACATGCCCATTATAAACCGTGAAATCACTAGATAAGTTTTGTAAATCTTCTTCTTCGTTTTCCTCAAAATCGTCCTCCACAAACTCTTCCTCAACAATCATATTATGCATTATAATGCAAGCCAACATGATCATTTTCAATGTCGATGTATGATGACACATAGCTGAATGATGAATAATTGCCCAACGAGATTGTAAGATGTCAAAGCACCTCTCAACATCTTTACGATAAGCCTCTTGATTCCTTGCGAACAGCTTCTGTTGTTGATTCTAAGGATTGGAAATTGTTTTGACAAACGAGGAGTATCTCAAATATATTCCATTAGCTAGATAATAAGTGTGGTGGTAGTCATACCGTTGACTTTATAAGTCGCTTGTGGGCTTTTTTCGGCAAGGAGTGCATCAAAAACATTCGAGCTGTTGAGCACATTAAGATCATTTTGTGCTCCAGGCGTCCCGAAGAAGCTGTGCCATATCCATGTGTCATATGACACCACCGCCTCTAAGATTATGGTTCTTCCATTCCCAGTGCATGCAGTCGATGCTTCCGATCATACCAGAAAATCCCCACTTCTTTGCCTTTCATAGAAGTTGAGTGAACGGTCTTGGAGCACGGAGGTAACGGTCTGTTGCATTTAGAGCACAGAGGTAACGGTCTTGGTAATGCAAGACCACTTGTGTGCACCACTTCTTCATGCATTTCAGTGTTGTTGATTCCCCCATCCCTGTGTATTCAGTATACTGATATGCGGCTGCGCCGTACGCCAACATTCGTAGAGCACCAGTCATCTTTTGTTCGAGAAGAAGTCCTTGTAATCCAGTGGCATCTTATGCCAAAATGGGTCATGGTTGCAGAGCTTTATCTTGATGTGGTTGAACAAGTTCGTGCTCATTCGGAACCTCCGATGAAAATCTTGCTCGTTGAAAATATGGCGTTTGATGAAGTAATCTTCCATCATATTCTGTTATCTTGCTTCCCTCTGCCTTGGTTGGTTTGGACGGTCGCGGCGAGGTGGCTCATCGTCAAACGCTACAGTTACCATGATCGCATCGGTGACATAGGAATTAGCAATTGATACAGCTTGCTGCCGTTGTTGTCGCCTCCTCTTGGAAGACTCTACGTAATCGTTAGGATTCATCTTACTGATGAGGAAACGTGAAGAAGTGTTTGAAGATATGTGTTTACGGGTGTAGAATATCAAGTGACTTGTAGATGTTGTGAGGTTTCAAGTAGCCATAGACGATGTTTTTATAGCAAAATTTAGATGATCTGATTTTCAAACATGAGTACACATGTCACTTTCCCATTAGTCAGAAATCTTACCGAAAATCTTCATCCAATTATTTACCCGACAATGACACGTGGATGTGACACGTGTCGCACAATGACTGGTCGGAAATCTTACCGAAAATCTTCATCAATAATTTAGCCGATAACGTCACGTGGAAGATACATGTGTCACATTATAACTCGTCGAAAATCTTATCAGAAATTTAGTTCAATAATTTAGACAATAATAACGCATGTCGGCTAGTTATTGGATGAACATATTACTAACAATTCAATAAAATAAGTTTTTATAATTAATGAATAATAATTTTTAAAATTTCTGAAATAAAAAATTTCTGGAGTAATAGGAATTCTTAAACGGGTGCGGATGCTCTTACCGGCCTTCCACAATTATATTGAAGAATAGTTTAGTTCTTGAATATTGACATTGCTCTATTATGTCTCTAAATGCCCATGTGCATGCCTCTTAGACCTCAATAGAAGCATTAGAAAAAAAATCGAAGCTAAAAAAAATACCATTATTTACATAAGCGTGCATGAAACATGAAGACTGATGAAGTCACCACTACTGCACCCAACATAAGAAGCATGGCCTCTCGAATGGTAGGTAGACGATGAACTATTCGTTCATATTAGAAAAAAAAAACATGCATGAAATTTACTCAGAGTCCGATGTTGTTCATTACATCATCTAATTGTCAACTCCATCAAACTATATATAGCAGCATGAGCATAAATGATTCTCTTAAACTCAAACAGATAATTTATAGCTAAACTTGATGAAGCGTGCCCGATGATGATCGATCCGATCTGGCTACCGAGAAGTCCGAGCTCGACCTGTCGAAGTTAAATTAATATTGTACGTGGATCTGAAGATCTAGTTATCATATGTATTTACAGAAAAACATCATCACCTGAGGTAGTCTGCAGACGAAGATAATAATGTGAAGGAATCTGAACACATATATATGTATATAAAGTCAAACACATGAAGAGGCTACAGATGCAACAAGAGCGAGAGATACATCGAACACTAAAGAAAAGTATTCGTTGGTCTGCATTGTTAGTTGGCCGGAGTACGTGTGTACCCATATCGTATATGCTTTGAGCCTTTGACAGTTTGTTCATAGCTAGCTAAGCTATTTTTGCTCATAGACACCATGAATTTAGTTGTCTTTGTTAGAAACTTCCAAGGTGCATGCCATCAACCACGAACCGTGCAACTATATATCAAACTCGAATGAGTCAAATCGACCAAATTTTTCCCTATCTTTGGTTTCTCCGACTGTCCAAATCTTGATGTCGAAGATCCACTAGAAAAATGTGGCGATTGTACGTTTGGGGATTATATGTGTCTCTGCACCCGAGAGGTATGTAGTACGTCTAGTGAGACATTAATTAGTAATAAAATACATATATACAGAAAAAACGAGAAATAAAATTGAATTTTACGTTAGTATCATGTCACAACAGCTCAATAAATTGTTTGGTCAATTCTCCTTCGCTCTCAACATGCCTCTATGCTGGCGTAAGAGACCTAAGAGAGAGAGAAAGAGTTAGGATTTCCAGAGGGCTTGGCCGGCGGCTCGCCCACTCGACTTGGCTTCTAGCTGTGTCGTTGCGAGGTCTGCCGGATGGGTTATGTGTTCGTTTTGTAGATCTGGGTTGATCGACATTGACGATTCTTCTGGTCGGGTGGTTTTGGTGTAGTTGTAAGAGCCTGGGTCGACAGTGATCGCGGTCGATGTTAGGTCCATAATTACATGCTAATTATGTTCCTAACCTTGTGCTTATTGTTTGCCTTTTGTTAATAAAACATTACTTTTACTATGTTTCCTTGTTGTGGTAGAAAAGTGGGAGTCGACGAGGAAACACTTTAATAGACGGGAGTTAATCATTTTTTGAAGAAGCCAAGAGTATTTCCGAAGTCCGTGGAGAAGATGGAGCAAAACTGGAAAAAAGACGAAAAGTCAACCGCCGGTGAACGGTCAATTCTGACGGTCAATAGTCAACTCCGGTGAATCCTTATCGGAATATGACATGGTCAAGACTTCAAGACACAAGACTTCAAGGTCCAAGTCCACATAAATCCACTTGAGAAGTTATTTTGGTGTAGAGACAGGCACATGTCACTTACATGACATGAGTGAGTCATCTTAGAGCATCCACACTCATTTGGGAATTTCTATTGGCCCAGGAATTTCTATTTCAGGAATTTCTGTCACTATTCATCAAATAGGATGTCATACACATGTTTTTTGCGCAACAGTACAACAAATAGGAATTCCTATTACTCTTCATCAATTTAAAAAAAACTTATTTTATTTTATTGTTAGTAATATGTTTATCCAATAACTAGCCAACGTGTCATTATCGTCTACGTTATTGAACAAAATTTTTGATAAGATTTCTGATGAGTCATAATGTGACACGTGTCACTTCCACGTGACGTTACCGGCTAAATTATTGATGAAGATTTTCTGTAAAATTTTCGACCAGTCATTGTGCAACACATTGTGCAACACATGTCACATCCACGTGTCGTTGTTGGGTAAATAATTGAATGGAGATTCCCGTTAAGATTTACGACCAATGAGGATGTGACACATGTACTCATGTGAAAATTAAATTATCGAAATTTTGCTATAAAAGCATCGTCTATGGTTACTTGAAACCTCACAACATCTACAAGTCACATATCTTCAAACATTTCTTCACATTCTCTCATCAATAAGATGAATCCTAACGATTACGTAAATTCTTCCAGAAGGAGGCGACAACAGCGGCAGCAAGCTGCAACGTTTGACGATGAGCCACCTCCCCACCGCCGTCCAAACCAACTAAGGCAATGGGAAGCAATGAGACAGAATCTGATGGAAGATTACTTCATCGAACGCCCTATTTTCAACGAGCAAGATTTTCGCCGGAGGTTCTGAATGAGGACGAACTTGTTCAACCGCATCAAGATAAAACTCTGCAACAACGACCCATTTTGGCATCAATGAACAGATTCCACTGGATTGCAAGGACTTCTTCCTAAACAAAAGATGACTGGTGCTCTATGTTGGCGTATGACACAACTGTATATCAGTACTGAATACACAAGGATAGGGGAATTAACAACACTGAAATGCTTGAACAAGTGGTGCACACAAGTGGTCTTGCATTACCAAGACCGTTACCTCCGTGCTCCAAATGCAACAGACATCACTTGACTTCTAAGAAGGACAAGGACATGGATTTCCTGGTATGATCGGAAGCATCGACTGCATGCACTGGGAATGGAAGAACTGCTCAACAGCTTGACAAGGGGAATACTCAGGGAGGAAGGCTCGTCCGACCATAATCTTAGAGGTGGTGGAGTCATATGACATGTGGATATGACATAGATTCCACTGGATTGCAAGGACTTCTTCCCGAACAAAAGATGGCTGGTGCTCTACGAATGTTGGCGTATAACACAGCTGTAGATCAATACTGAATACACAAGGATATGGGAATTAACAACACTGAAATACATGAACAAGTGGTGCACACAAGTGGTCTTGCATTACCAAGATCGTTACCTCCGTGCTCCAAATGCAACAGATATCACTCGACTTCTAAGAAGAGCAAGGACACATGGATTTCCTGGTATGATCGAAAGCATCGACTGCATGCACTGGGAATGGAAGAACTGCTCAACAGCTTGACAAGGGGAATACTCAGGGAGGAAGGCTCGTCCGACCATAATCTTAGAGGCGGTGGAGTCATATGACATGTGGATATGACACAACTTATTTGCGACGCCTGGAGCACAAAATGATATTAATGTCCTCAACAGCTCGGATGTCTTCGATGCGCTCTTTGCCGGAAGAAGCCCACAAGCGACTTATAAAGTCAACGGTATGACGTATCACAACACTTATTATCTAGCTGATGGAATATATTCAAGGTACTCCTCATTTGTCAAAAAAAATTTCAATCCCCAGAATCAACAACAGAAGCTGTTCGCAAGGAAACAAGAGGCATATCGCAAAGATGTGGAGAGGTGCTTTGGCATCTTACAATTTCGTTGGCAATTATTTGTTATTCAGCTATGTGTCATCACACATCGACATTGAAAATGATCGTGTTGGCTTGCATCATAACGTATAACATGATTGTTAAGGAAGAGTTTGTGGAGGACGATTTTGAGGAGAACGAAGAAGAAGATCTACAAAACTTAGCTAGTGCTTTCACAGTTTATGATGTGCCGGTGGATCAAAATGGTAACCGAATTCCCTTTGAGCCGGTTGGAAGAGATCAACATCAACAACGGTTTAACGACCATCTCGTCGATCTCCAATCAGTTTATCTCCATGGAGAGTTTCAAAATGACTTGGTAAAATACAACTGGCTTCTTGAAATCGGTGAACAACTTTAAATAACGTGCTTGATGTATGTGTGTTTGCCTTTTGTGTGTTTGCATTTTAAGTGCAATTTATTATGTTTTAATGTAATGTGTTTGAAGTTTATCTAAATAAATAAAGTGTCCTTTTATTTCTTGAAAATTTAAATTACATAATGACATGTGAAACATAGATTTATTATTAAGACAAACTAACAATCACTAAAATCAAGGTTATAGGGGCGATAACAATTTTTGAAGCTTGCATCGCCAACTTCTTCCCCATCGTCATCTACTTGCTTAAGGATTTCCGTTTTTTTCTTCATGAAGTACCTCTTTAAATTTGGGGTCGTAGCCTCAAAATTCATTATCATGATCTTTGTTTCTTCCTCTTGTGCCCTTAAATGGTAGTTTTTCTCATCGAACATTCGTTGCTTTTCTTCATTAGTCTTTTGCCAATTGGCGAACATTTTTTTATTAGCAGCAATGTTCTTCAAAGTCTCATCTCTAACCTCATTCGTAGGTGTCATGGACTTCTTTCCCCTTCTTTTTGCTTCCTTGGCCGCCTTCACTCTATCAGGTCTAGGTAGACTTGAGGTATCTCCAATGTTGCTTTGTGGTGTCGGAATCACACCATCTTCACTTAAGTTCACGCTAGGAGGCAGTTCACTATATGGAGGAGTAGCTTCGAAGTTGGAATGGTAAGAAGGTGGAGTGTTAGTTTCGACGACTCAAAAAGTAGGATGATGTTTGATCACTTCCCAACACTCAAAGTGCGTTAACTCTTCATGCTTTTTTCCCACATAATGTGTTTGAGCTTTCCTTAACTACAAAAAAAATTAACGAATTAATAGGTCACAAACTCAGAATAATATCAAATAAAATGGACTCCACATTTTATATTTCATAAAATTAATTAAAATTGAGAGGACCAACATAAATAAATCCTTACCTCATCTTGCAAATTTCTACCCGATTTTGGATTCCTTCTTACATATGCAAGCGCCGCTTTCCATTGTGTCAAGTTTGGCTTCAACTTAGCAAAACGGGAAGTAAGTGCATTTTGGGTCCTACCCTCCTCACTCGTTTCACCTTGACCCATCACCTAATTTTGTTGGTAATCGGCATAGATTGTTTTTCACAATTTGTCAACATTTTGTTTGTTGCCGGAGATATGTTCCACGCTATGTCGACAATAAGAGATGCACAATTGTACATCTTCGGAAACGACCCCATTGGTCCATCTTTTTCAAAAAAACTAAAAGGATTGTGAGAGAGAAAGGGAAGAGAGGGAGGAGGATGATAATTTGTTGTGCACAAATTGGTGTGAGGATTGTGAAACATGAGGCTAGTATTTATAAGAAAATAGTAGAGAGTTCTTTTATTTTTTTTGGAAATTTTTGGTGCCATTGGAAGCAAACTGCCATTTTTATACAATATATTGATTTACGGCGCGTGTAGTACACGCGTCAGGATTTAAAAAACGACGCGCTCTAACGTCACCCACGTGTGTGAGCTCCACCAGGGACGCCTTCCTCTCCGGCGAACGATTTCAGGAATTCCTCCTCGTCAAAATGCGATCGTCGGCTGCCATCCTTCCTACTGCATCGATCTTTGGTCCAAAAATTCCTATCGCAGACGAGACCCAATGATAGGTATTCCGATTTCTCCCAAAATCCCCCTGCACTGCAGATGATCTTAGAGAACCCTCGCATGCTTAGAACATCTTCAAGAGTCAAGTCAAATGTTATAGTTATATTTGCTGAAAAGTTATATCTAACCATTCCTATTTTAACTTTCTATTTAGCCGTAGTAGTTATCTTAAAGTTATTTTAAATATTTCTTTTGAAATTCAAATTAAAACTGAAAATTTAGAACGTTAAAACAAAAATTGAAATGTTGGGAGTGTTTAACTTTTAGCTATTTTCTTTGTCCTCAAAAGTTAAAAGTAGCTACATATATTTTAGGAAAGCTGATATAACTTGACTATAAGGTAGCTGTTAGAATGCTTTTTAGTCAAAAATTTATTAATTTTCAAAAAAATATAGCTATAGTATATTTGTTCTTATAGTTTGATAACCTATATTATCCATTGTGTAACGTGGTACATTCTTGTACTTTTTATGTACCTAATTTTGCATTGTCCTCTCGTCAATCCTATGCATTTCCTAGCTTCTTTTGGTGTTGTGTTTCCCTTTTAACCATGTTGATGTGCTAAAATAGATGATTAAAAGGCACGACAAATTCGATGTCGAGTTACTTTAGACAAATTCAACAGTAATTAGTAATTTGCTCGATCATTATTGCACTAGTGATTGTCGAGGCTCAAACTTAAAATGTCTCTCTTACATGTGAAATATGTAGACACAAACTTGATCTCTGATTCAACGTGGCTCCGCCTGCTGTACCTAATTACTTAAAATAGTTAATTTTTTCAACACTTTGCATTTAATTTTATATACATATTTTTCGAGAGAAACGACCTTCCGAAGGAATCGGGGGGTGATTTTATTAAATAAATACGATTAGAGTCGTAATTGATGACATCCAGAACATGCTCTGACGCAGAGTGAATCATTCATAATGAATATCACAATCATAAGTAATGTATGTGCTATGCTATTACAAACACTAGTACTAGTATTTAAAGCTATAAAACTTGACAAATGCATCCTTACACGCATCTCTTTGGGATCACGAGAATCAATGATAAAATGAGATAGACACATCCCTGAACACGCAATTGTGGTAAGTATGTTTATTTCAATGAAACTCGTAATCCAAATGAGACAAATAGAAACAATAAACCTTAAGACCATGAGTATAACCCACTCAATACCAATAGTGGGACAAAAAATTTCACCTGGGTCCCAGGCCCAAGTAGGCCACTGAAACACTAGCATACACAACCCAAAAGTTTCAAGCCCAACACTCGGCCCAAACTTGGATGACCGAACCCTCACATTACCATCACCACCAGATGCTCTGATACGTTGCCATCGGCCGAGCAAACCAGTAGCTCGACCTGTCACCCCTAAAGGACGCTGCCCACTGCCTTTGGATGACGCAAACTCATCCACGATCCACAAACATCGTCGCTTGGGTTCCGCTTGAAGCCCCACCAATCTTGTCTCGGAGGCGAACAAGGGCAGCTAACACGTCGGCGTAGCACGCCGTGAACTGTCAACCGCCGTTACACCATCAAAAGCCTTTGCCTCCCCTGAAATCTCCTTAAGCCTCGCGCTCGCCGACTTTAGACAGAAGGTTAATGCCAATCTGATTCCAAAATTTGAGATCTCTCCGATATACCCAAGCTTGAGACCAGGTAGCCCCTATCGAGCAGGAGAAGACTCGACGCCATGCAAGAGCGTCCTAGAGACAACGTTGGAGAAAACCGACGTTGCATTGAGATCGTGGAGAGAACGCGAGATCGTTGGCACTGCCGTTGAAAAAATCCTAGAAGAGCCATGTGGTTGCATTAATTTTATTTTATATACTAGATATTATGCATTGTCTTGACTAAATTAAGACTACCCCATTTATTTTAACAAAGAGGATATAAGATGGAACGTACAACAAAGTACACCAGGCAGTTTCAAATTTTGAATCCGCCGGAGAATAAGATTGACTTTCACCGAAAGGACTTCAGTCCAAAGGTTGTGAAACTTCACAACCGCGAGTGTATCCCACCTCTTTATTCTGAACATTGATTTAATCATGCTCTCCTATGATAGTCTGTAATAGATTCGTGGTCAAACTTGTTACAGTGCCGACAACTTGGCAATCTCGCCGGGAATTTCGCACTTCTTTCTCCAAGTCACCGATCAACAAATCAACACATTTTGAAGATGTACTCCTAGACGTGATTCACTTTATATGCCATATCTTTGCTGATTAAAATTTGACGCTCCTCTTAATCGAGTACTCGTCGTTGGATCGGAGACACGAACCTGAACAACACCGATTCAGAGAGAGTGAGAGGGGGGAATAATGTTATAAGGTGATGGGTGCAAGCCGGAGAGATGCGAAGCTGCTGGTGCCCAGAGCAATTGGGAGTAAGCCAATTAAGCCTCTAATTATGAGTTAACCTGTGCTCGAGACCTACTTCACTTGCAAGTCAACTCACCGTCCATCGGCACCGCCGCAACTTACTACCATTTTCAATCTCTATCATTCAAATCAATTAATCAAACCAGATTCAATTCATTGAAATCGCCACAAAAGCATATTCAAGTCATTCAAATCAAATAATCAGAAGAAGCTGTGGAAGCGAGCCTAGATCGAGTTTATCAAAAGAAGCGGCGAAGAAGTCTCAGACCATTACCACCTCTCTGCCTCCGCCAAACTCTCCGACTTAGTCTCCGTCGAGGCCTCCAAGCAAGGCGGCGAGAGATGCAAGCCGATCAAGTCTACGCACTCCTCTTTCCCTCTCTCCTGAGTCCCACCACATTAGCTTTTCTAAACGAGCAGTAATCTGCTACAATACGTATGTAAATAGCATGATCTAATCAACGGCTTTAATCCAGATGTGTATTACACACGCGGTTATAAAGTCTCACAACCGGTGGACTAAAATTTCTCCGGACTTTCACCCTCTATTTGTTGAAATTTAACAATTGTTGAAATTTAACAAGAAAACAAACAAAATTAACTATTCATTCATGTTTCCCCTCGAACCCGAACCCTTCATAGATATTAAGATGTCGACCATTGAAAAATTTGGAGGTTAAGATTGACGTAGTATGTGGATTATAGTGAACAAAAAGTTCGTTGTATGTGGCTTAGACACGTTGATGTAGCCCCGTCATCCATAGAAAAGGCATGACATTTAACAATCTTTTCATATTCTTTCGTGGGGCATAAGAAATACAATTGTCTTTCAATGTATGATCCACGTACATAGTGCTTTTCAAGTTTGCAAGTAGTTTGAAATTCAACTTTTGATACTCTTTAGGTCATGATGCTATTAAAATGTTGTTGGGTTTTTAGTACAAAACATAGAACCAACTTAATTTCTAAAGAACTTTGAGTAAACATTTTAAAATTCAAGACAAGGAGAACATTCTTATACTCTATAGTATATCAGTTTTAAAAATTGAGTCTAAGTAACTATTTTTGTTTTAAAAATGTATAAATTTATCCTAATCACGGTATCTCAATCTTACATATCTTTATCAAACCCAACGTTATCTTCTAAACTCGATCATTGAAGCGTAAATCACAAATAAATGGTGGATTATTATATTCCAAGTGAAGAACATAATTTTGTTAGGAAATAGGCCCCTTTTTTTGGGAAGAAAATATGAATATTTAATGCCAAATCTCTTTTTTGCGGTAAAATATCTACATTTACTTCACCAAAAAAAGGTTAAAAAGTCCCGATGTCTTTCCCTCGTGAAAAAAGCAAAACGGTCCGCAATTTGATAGGACAATCGAGATGTACGTGAACAACAAGCTGAATCATCAAACCCGTCAAATCCCCTACATCCAACCTCACGTGAGCCCAAAGCCCAAACTCAACTTCGCTACGTCCTCTTTTACCCACAGAATCTCTCTCCGAATATTCCGAAAAATAAAAACTTACCGGATATGCCCGGTCGTAAATCAGCGGCTCCACCGTAGGACCCTAAATCAGCGGCTCGCGATACGACTAATCTTTTTACCAAGAAAAACCACCTCACGTGATTGGGCCTCTATTCTATATAAACCCTCTCATCATCACAACCGACTCTCACAAAAACCCTCATCTCCTGATTCTCCTCCTCACAACTTTGATCACAGAAATCTTCCTCACTCTCACTCTCTCTCAACTCTTCTCAGTCGCTATGGGTAAGATCCTCACAAAGCTTCACTCTATTTGTTACTAGATCTTGTTTTTGCTGTATATCTGATCGTGATTTTGTTTCGTTGTGGTGTTTGTTGTTATCATCGAGCAGGCAAGGTCAAGATCGGAATCAACGGTGAGGATCCGATCCTTTTTCTTCTTCTTGTCTTTTGTTTGATCTAGATCTGAGATTGAGATTTTGGTTTGTGGTTTTGTGTGATCTGATGAAAATGAAATTGTGTAGGATTCGGAAGAATCGGACGTTTGGTTGCTAGAGTCGCTCTACAGAGAGACGATGTTGAGCTCGTCGCCATCAATGATCCTTTCATCACCACCGACTACATGGTGAGTGTGTTTTGATCTTTGATTAGTTTTGGTTTCGGTGTTTTGAGGCTTTTGGTTGTGAAATTTTGACTGTTTTACTGATGATCGGAGTGTTGTTTTTGCTGTGTTTTAGACTTACATGTTCAAGTATGACACCGTTCACGGACCATGGAAGCACCATGAGCTCAAGGTTAAGGACGAGAAGACTCTTCTCTTCGGTGAGAAGCCAGTCACTGTTTTCGGTCTCAGGTAAAATATTCGATCTCTATTTCATGAGACAATTTGAGCGGATGATTTTGTTGTTGTTGTTGTGGTTCATTGGATAGTAGATCGAAGTGTTGATTGGATTGTGTGATTTGTTTGATGTAGAAACCCAGAGGAGATCCCATGGGGCGCAGCTGGTGCTGATATCGTTGTTGAGTCCACTGGAGTGTTCACTGACAAGGACAAAGCTGCCTTCCACTTGAAGGTCAACTCTATTTTTTTTTCTTTTATTGCATTATGAGTTTTATTGGACATGTGGTTTGGATTATATGTGAATTGGATTGCTCTAGTAGAACTTGATCTCTCAGAGTTGCTGTGATTCTGTAGTACCACTAGTACTGTCAGTGTGCTACTGTAATATGTGATGATTAGCCTAGTCATTCTTAAGGTACTTAGCTTAGTTATTCTTAAGATCCTTTTGTAGCATTGTGATACTGTTTTGTGTGATCTTCTCAATGGTTTGATATTACGTGTGATGCTCCAGTCAAACTAGAAATGTATGTGTGCTGTGGTGGTATCGATGATTTACAAATTTGCATAGCAATGTTTCGAAGCTTTGACTTTGTTACTTGGAATTAACATGTACTGTTTGTGTGACCAGGGTGGTGCCAAGAAGGTTGTCATCTCTGCCCCAAGTAAGGATGCTCCCATGTTCGTTGTTGGTGTCAATGAGCACGAATACACTTCTGACCTTAACATCGTTTCCAATGCCAGTTGCACCACCAACTGTCTTGCTCCCCTTGCTAAGGTCTGCTTCTTTTTTTGCTGCTATCTTTGTTTTATTATTGAAAACTCAGCCAATTGTTGTTGCTTATTCATTTTAATGTGTTTGTATATAGGTTATCAACGACAGGTTCGGAATCGTTGAGGGTCTTATGACCACCGTACACTCCATCACTGGTGAGTTTTTATGCTTGTAAATGTATAAGATGCATGATTTTTTTGATACTGGATGACTAATTGATTGATGCTGTTATTGCATATTTGTGATTCAGCCACCCAGAAGACTGTTGATGGCCCATCAGCCAAGGACTGGAGAGGTGGACGTGCTGCCTCATTCAACATCATTCCTAGCAGCACTGGAGCTGCCAAGGTATTGTCATATTCTTTGTGTGCCTGTGAGATTTAGTACTGTTGAAACCTTTTAACTTGCACGTCATTTAATCTAATATGTTTCTCTGGTTGTTTGTTATGTTTAGGCTGTTGGAAAGGTTCTTCCTTCTCTCAACGGAAAGTTGACCGGAATGTCCTTCCGTGTACCCACTGTTGATGTTTCAGTTGTTGACCTCACTGTCAGACTCCAGAAGGCTGCCACATACAGCCAGATCAAGGCTGCTATCAAGTGAGTATAGTGATACTTTGCTGCATCATCTTTTGCATCCAGGATTGGTCTCATTAACGTTATATTGCATGTTATATTGCATGTGCTGATTCTTAATGTTATCATTCTTGGCAGGGAGGAGTCTGAGGGAAAGATGAAGGGTATCTTGGGTTACACCGAGGATGATGTTGTGTCAACTGACTTCATTGGTGACAGCAGGTAAATGAATGTCTGCCTTGATTCAATAATGTTATATTGAAGTGACAGTCTGATTAATGCGCAGATGCTTTGGTTAATCTGCATATCTAATGCATTTCATGTTCTCTTGCAGGTCAAGCATCTTCGATGCCAAGGCTGGAATTGCATTGAACGACCATTTTGTCAAGCTTGTGTCATGGTACGACAACGAGTGGGGTTACAGTACCCGTGTGGTCGACTTGATTATGCACATCTCCAAGTGTTAAGCTCAGAAGTGTGAAGATGGAAAAGGCTATGCTTTACATGTTTCGGTCGAGTCCAGGATCTTAGATCTCCACCCTTGTTTCTGAATAAGAGTCTTATCGTTGTGTCATTCCTCTGGGAGTTTATCTCTCGGGGTTGTCTATTTTTGGTGTTCAAAACTTTTTTAGTTGCGGATTTCTCCTCCCTTTTGCTTGTTCTAAAGGACGAAACATGAAACTGTACTTTAGCTCTGCTAGTTTTTGATATAAAGCAAAAATTTGACGGGGTTGTGTTCTTACTATGCAAATGTGACTGTTGGCTGGGGTGCCTGCTTCCAACTTCGTTAACCCTGGCGGCTTATTTTTTTGACCAGTTTTTTTTCTAGATGCCTCCATGCCATTACGAGTGTTGTAGTGTTAGTGGACTTGTCGTTAGCATTCAATCTTCCCCGTCTCGTTGCCATCGGATTTCCAGCAAACAAATAGCGATGGGAGTTTTTGATGCAGGGATTCTCTCGTGATCAAGTAATGATGAAAACCAAGGAAACCAGACGCTGCCAAGTAACATGTAGCAAATAGCGAATTGGGCCAGGCATATGCGATATGGCCAGCACTTCAATAGGGCTGCCTAACCTTTGTAATGGTGAGGTCAGCCAATAAGAAGCCTCTATTTTTACCTAAATTGCCCCACTCTTCCCTTGTCAAAACCCCAAAATATCCCACCCACCCCCTGCAAAGCGCAGCAAGTGGCTACCCCTATATTCCACGTGGCAAGGCAGCCCTATGGAAGAATTACTCTATGCGATAAGCTACCCTTATCGAGATTTGGTACTTTTGTCTGTTTATTTGGTGACTCATTGTAGGGCTGTTAATCGGTACAAACGATTCGGTTATTAGGTCGAACCGAAAATCGAATCGTATTTTTTAATCGGTTTGGTTCGATTCGGTTTTCTTGATTTTTTTACAAAAAACCGAATGGTTTGGTTCAGTTCGGTTCGGTTCGGTTTTTTTTTTCTATTTTTTTGATTTTTTTTTTCGGTTTTTTTTTAAATAAAAAAAATTTTCTAAAAAAAATACTATTTCTTTATATTAGTTTCGAAAATTCGAAGATCTTCATTAACTATTTTTTTCAATAACTTTGTGAAAGTGTGAAACATAGTTTATGTCAAATCAAATCAAATCAAACTACAACAAATATAATTAATCACAAATTACACATTCAAAGTTTCAAACCATAGCAAATAGCCAAATGTTTACCGAAAGTTTACATCACAAATTCAAAGTTTCAAATATAAACCAAAGTCCACACTCCATAGTCCAAGTTTAAAACAATCTACAGTCCATCCAAATAAAAATACAATACAAATATCACATAAAAACACTCAATTGAATCTATTCTCAAACTATACTCAACTTGTCCACCATTCTCACTTTCTCAGCTAGAGAGTTTTTCTTTGGTAACTTAACATTCATTTTCTTAAATCTACAAGAACCCCAATAATCATTGTTAAGTATCAAACTATGACACATACCAAATACTACTTTCATATGGGACAAAGAGAGATATTCAACAACATACCCAACAACATCAAACTTGATTGACACTTGTAAAACGACGTCGTTTTATTCATTTTGGTTCAAACGATTCAGTTTTTTTGGAGACGAAAACCTAAACCGAACCGAATTTTTCGGTTCGGTTCGGTTTTTTTGTTTTACGGTTCGGTATTTGTTAGATTTCGGTTTTTTCGGTTACGGTTCGTTTTCGGTTCGGTTTTCGATTCGATATTAACAGCCCTAACTCACTGCGAGTGACACATCGGATTCGAACACCTTGACAATGTTCGCCGGCTATACAAAACTAATGCAGTAATGTCCTCGGAGGAGAGCAGCAATTGGGTAGGGCTTCCTGACCAATCTAATGGACAGGCCCAGCCAATTAAAATGCTTTCTTTCATAATTTTGTACCTATAATGTCCCTGTTTTTTCCTCTGTAAAACCCCAAAATACCCATACACCCACCCCCTGCAAGCAAGTGGCTCTCCCTAACGTCCACCTGGCAAGGCGGACATACGGAAGAACTGCTCGAGGAGGATGTCATCATAAGAGATTTGATCGATCAAACAACATAGCTGGTCAAGGAGGCCTAACGCCTTGACATCTAAAATAACCGATCCAGAATCCACACTAGCAAAATATTCGATCCATCTGATTCCACCACTAAATGACCACCTTCTTTTTAGCCTCTTGGACCCTTTTGTTTTTGTTAAAAGAGTAACTTTAATAAATAAAAACTCGGAAAAAAATCACACCGAGCGAGAGCCCAACTGTCCTAATACAAGATAAATTATATAAGAAAATTGCAACTCAATTCTAAACCACATACGGCCGGTGAGTCCGTGAGTGCAAAGAGGACAACCCCAAGAAAGAGAGAAAAATATCTTAAAACTAAACTACCGTTGCTTTTGTAATATTGCACAAATATTAACTGTCATGCAAAGATCATCAAAAAAGCGACATAAGAGCCCAATCCAAGGAATCCATTCTGAGTTGACGCCAAACCAATCCCATCGCACACATTCATTGATAACCAACACCAATAACAATGCTCTTTCTTCCATCGAAACCGAGAAGAAATCTAAGCTGCCTTTTGGACATGGCTATATAAGTTGAATACAGAAAGAAGCACGCACCAGCCATTTAGAGTCGAACATCACGTTTCGCATACTTGATTCATTTTTAAGAGAATTGATTTGAGATATGAAGCTAGCTGGTGAAGATGTTATTAGCACTCCAATGCAATAATAAGCATTAACAAAACGTACCCTAACAAATTGCGCTGGTCCAGACTTCAGATCGAGTCCAGTGTATTGATGATACTAAGTTACTAACAGCCTGAAAAGCTGAGGAGTATCTCTGAAGAAATCTCTGCATTCAGCTCTTCAATGCCCGTGAAGGTCATAAATTGCAGAGAATATATAGCTGAGCAACCAATACTGCAAGCGAAGAGTGCACATGCCTTTCGATCTCTTTTCATTTTCTTCCACTAGTCACATAGATAGGTCAACCAGTAACGGACACCACGGTCGGTGAGGCCATTATGTTTTTGTTAATTCTATATTTGCCCTACAACATTAAACTATCATTTCCTCCCAGTTATAACGAAAAGGTACAATGTTGACTCCTCCCATCCCTAGAAGCATGTGAATCTACCCACTGATTTCTTAACCAGTTCACTTGTTTTATATAACCCACTTATCCACCAAGGGCATCAAAGTAAAAAGATTTGAGCTTCTGTTATCCAACTTCACTTCTAGATCGATCTCATCATCTTTTAGTCTTCAAATCCATCTCCATCAACGTAGTTGTATTTCCATGTTCTTCGAATCCACCGCCGGTCACATTCTCGTTGTTCCTATCTATTACTGATCTAACAGAAAATCCAATAAAAATTTACATTAAATTGCCTAGTTTGGTCCGTCACCAAGTCATCTACTAATCTACATGACAACACTATAAGACTCCCCTTGTGTCACTCTACTGAGCTTTCACGGGCTCAACTCTACACACAAGTACGTACACAACTCGAAAGGAATCTCATATCATTCTGTGCTTTTGTCTCTAACTTCCTCTCCACCATATATTATCACTTCTCAAAATCTTCACAAATTAATCAAGTGGTCATCTTCCTTTTGTTTATCCTCCTAAAATCTTGAGCTCACTTTCACTCATTCTCTTCCTCATAATAACTTTCTGTTTATATATATATATAAAGCTTCATCTCTGCATCCAGATCTCCTCTAGCTTAAGCTTCAAGCATCAGCTCACTAAATACAGTTCAGGATTCTCATATCTTGATTCCTATAAAAAAGCTTCAAGCTTTAGCTATCCAACTTTCCTGTTTGAGAAAAAAAAGCAACTTACTTTCTTTGTCTTCTGGGCCCTTTCAAACTTTTCAGTCATCTCTGGTTGTTTTGTTCGTCTGTCATGTCTAGCGATCGAGATTCGAGAGTTAAAAAGTTAGTGTTTTTGGTTTTGTCATTTATTTCCGGCATGACAATGTCGCTGGAATACTTCCCTCTCCGATGGGAAAGCACCGGAGACCAATGGTGGTACGCTTCCCCTATAGACTTGGCCGCCGCCAACGGCCACTACAACCTCGACACCAACCTCCTCATCAAGCTCACCTCCCTCCGCCGCATCCGCCGCCTCGAGACAGTCTGGGACGACGCCGACTTCGCCGACGTGGCAATGCACCGCTCTCGTGTCACCCGCCGGCTCCTCACCGAGTGCCAGAGTGGGGCCCAGAACTCACTCATCCGCGCCGGCTACGGCGGATGGCTCCTCTACACCGCCGCCTCCGCCGGCAACGTGGGTTTCGTTAAGGAGCTTTTACAGAGAGACCCTCTTTTGGTGTTCGGAGAAGGCGAGTATGGCGTCACTGACATATTCTATGCTGCTGCCAGGAGCAAGAACTCTGAGGTCTTCAGGCTGCTGCTGGACTTCTCGGTGGCACCGCCGCGCCGCGCAATGGGGAGGAGTGTGAGGAGGAGATTAGTACAGAGTTTAAGTGGGAGATGATGAACAGGGCGGTTCATGCGGCGTCGAGAGGTGACAATGTGGAGGTTTTGAAGGACTTGGTTGGAGATTGTGGTGATGTTTTGGCTCATAGGGATGCTTAGGGTGTTGGAAAGTTTCTCATAATCAATTTTAGTTGTCTTGATATGTAAGAATATTCTGTATTAACTACTGTATAGATAGATAGTCTCTATCAATCTTTGATTGAGTTGTAATTGGAATAGATGTCTTGCCTTACTGGTTTTCTGACTTGTTTGTGACCACAAAATGTACAGTAGGTAATCTATATATATTATTCCAAAATGAATACAATTCATTATTCAGCCAAAAACATCTTTTTTACATAGTATCAGAGCAGGCATAACAGCCTGACTCTTTTTCTCTGCAATATTTGCAGCCTTGAGCTTTTTTTGCTTTCATATATCCTTCCATGGCAGGAGACGATCTCTCCTCCTCCTCCAACAACAACAATGGCGGTTTATCCTCCTCAAATGAATCTGCAAATCCTTTTTTTCTTCACCATTCAGACCATCTAGGTTTGCTTCTAGTTTCCAAGAAATTAACTGGTGACAATTATTCTTTTTGGTGTCACGCTATGCGTATCTCTTTGAATGCTAAAAACAAAATTAGCTTTATCACCAACAAAATCCAAGAGCCCTCTGTTGCCCTGGAACCAGATGAGCATGCACTATGGCAGAGGTGCAATGACATGGTGCTCTCATGGATTCTCAACGTTCTCGAACCTGAGCTTGCTGATTCAGTTCTCTGCTGTGCTACACCATATGTTGTATGGGAAGATCTTCAAGAGAGATTTGCGTTGGGCAACACCCCTCGCATATTTCAAGTTCAAAGAGACATTTATCGTATTGAACAGGGTCAACTATCCATTGCAACATACTATACAAAATTGAAGAGCCTTTGGGACGAGCTTGCTTCGCACAACACAATCACCTGCACCTGTGGAGCTCAAAATGATCGCAGTAAGTTGATGCAATTCCTTATGGGCTTAAATGAATCTTATGCTGCCACTCGTGGACAGATTTTGTTGATGAATCATTTGCCTTCGGTAAGACAAGCTTATGCTTCCCTTGTTCAAGAAGAAACACAGCGGGAACTTGGTTCTTCTCTTCTTATGCATTCCAATACCGCAGCTATGGTGGTGCGCAGCAACTACAGATCGCCACCTCAGATACATGAAAATCAAGGCAGCACCCAAGGAAACAATTTTCGTCCTCATGCCCCAATCAAACACTGTACTTATTGTGACAAGGATTATCATACTGAAGCCACTTGTCATAAGAAGCATGGATACCCTCCTGGTCATCGTCTCTATAAAGGTCCTAAACCAGTCAATTCTACAAGGAGACGCCAAGGAAATCTTAGTGCTAATCATGTTGATGATACCCCAACATTTAAGGAACTACAGAAGATGATTCCTGACATTACTGAGGATCAGTACACTCAAGAAATTACTGCATTGATTCCTACATCACAGACTCCTCAAGCCAATGCTGCTTCTGCATCTGAATATGCTACAAGTTTGTTACCTATTGCTCCAAATCGTTGGATATTTGACTCTGGAGCAACTCACCATATCACTTCTTCTCCTACATTATTAACAAACACTAAACATTCTCATTTGGCACCTGTTTTGTTACCTAGTGGAGACACAGCTGGAATTACTATGACATGATCAATTCGTTTTAGTGATTCTTTTCAATTGAATGATGTACTGTGTGTACCAAGTTTTAGAGTTGATCTTATGTCTGTTGGCAAGACAACCGATGATTTACATTGTTCAGTGACATTTTTTCCATCTTGGTGCATTTTACAGAACTTGGCTACGAGGACGATGATTAGTGTGGGTAAGCGACATGGTGACCTCTACTACCTTGTGGCGTTGGCTTCGACTTCTCCTTCATCTCACTTCTCTTGCAATCTCATCATATCCTCTGATCTTTGGCATCGTCGCCTTGGCCACATTTTCTCTGCTCGTTTACAATTTTTAGCTAATAAATCTCTCAATTGTGTTTTTGATTCTAGTCATAAGTGTGACATTTGTCCATTGGCGAAACTAACTCGCCAACCTTTCCCTTCTAGTTCAATTTCAACTTCAAATTATTTTTCTCTTATTCATTGTGATATTTGGGGGCGTTATAAAAACCCTTCTCTTTCTGGTGCTCACTATTTCTTGACAATTGTGGATGATTTTTCCCGATTTACATGGATTTTCTTAATGCGACACAAGAGTGAAACACAATTTTTACTTTGTCGTTTCTTTCATTATGTCAACACCCAATTCAACACAAAAGTGCAACAACTTTGTTCAGATAATGGGACTGAATTCATGTCATTACAAAATTTCTTCCTTGATGAAGGTGTTCTTTTTCAATGTTCTTGTGTCTATACGCCACAACAAAACGGCGTTGTTGAGCGCAAACATCGACATATTTTTGAAACTGCTCGTGCCCTTCGTTTTCAAGCACATCTACCCATTATATTTTGGGGAGCGTGTATCCTCACTACTGTTTACTTAATCAATCGACTCCCCACTTTGTTACTTCACAAGAAAACCCCATTTGAAATTCTTCATCACAAACTTCCTGACTATTCTCGGATGCAAGTTTTTGGGTGTGTTGCTTTCGCAAAAATTCCTAATCCATCTTCAAAATTTTCTCCTCGTGCCACAAAATGCATTTTTTTTGGTTATCCCATAGGGCAGAAAGCTTACAAACTCTACGACATTGAAACTAAAAAGATCTTCACTAATCGAGATGTGATTTTTCTTGAAGACCAGTTTCACCATTTACCAGCCTCAGGCCCATCCGAACCCACCCCGACTGGCCAGCCCATTCCTCTTCCTTTTGACTCTGACCCATTCTCCAGCCCTCATTCCACACATTCTTTTCCTTCCCCGTCTACCTCGTCTCCGTCTCCTCTGCCACCCAATCCTTCGCCGCCTTCCCTACCACCCAATCCGCCTCCACCTCCCATCCTCAAGTTCTATGTTCACCGCCCTGCGCCTCTGGGGCCAGTCTCGGCGTCTTCCCCTCCTCTCGTTCTTCCTCCCTCATCTCCTCCCTTTGACCCCGACACTCCAGTTCCTCCCATTTCCCCTCCTCCACTAGATGTTCCTCCAGAGCAGCCACTCGTTGATATGGTCCAACCTGACCCTTTACCGCTCGTTCTCGTTGAACCCCTACGTCGATCTCACCGCACTCGCGAAGCCAACGTTCGCCTCAAGAACTACGTCTACTCGCAGGTGATTCTGCCACCATTCCAATTGTCCTCGGCCTCGTCCTTCTTCACACCAGGTACCAAGTATCCACACTGTCACTACCTTTCCTATGATCGATACTCTTCTGCTCATCTACATTATGTTGCCCATATTAGTCGTGATGTAGAACCGACTTCTTATGAGATTGCAGCAGCCGATCTTAAATGGCAGGAGGCTATGAATTCTGAGCTTCAAGCTCTTATTGCTAATCACACATGGAGTTTAGTTCCTCTGCCCCCTAACGCCCCATCAGCTGTAAATGGGTATATCGAGTTAAGCGTAAGGCTGACGGTTCTGTTGAGCGCTATAAGGCTCGCCTTGTTGCTCGGAGATTCACTCAGACTGCAGGTATTGACTATCACGACACTTTTTGTCCTACTGCCAAGATGATCACTGTTCGTTTTCTTCTTACTATTGCTGCGAGTCTGGATTGGCCCTTAAACCAACTAGATGCCAACAATGCTTTTTTGAATGGTGATTTATTGGAAGAGATTTACATGTCTCCTCCTCCTGGACTACGGCGACAGAGGGAGAATCTAGTGTGTCGCCTCCACAAGTCATTATATGGACTGAAACAGGCCTCTCGTCAATGGTTTTCTAAATTTACAGAGGCAATCCTTGCTGCCGGCTTCTCTCAATCCAAAGCTGACTATTCCTTGTTTTTCTGCAAGCATGGTACATCTCTTACTGTTCTGTTGATCTATGTAGATGACATTCTGATAACAGGGAACAATATAGAATCCATTAATGCTCTGAAGCGATTCCTCCATACTCGTTTCCGTATCAAGGACCTTGGTGACCTCAAATTCTTTCTTGGTATTGAAATAGCTCGTTCCAAGAAAGGGATTTACATTTCTCAACGCAAATATGCTTTGGAGATCATTAAAGACAATGGCTATTTGGGTGCTAAGCCGGTCGAGTTTCCTATGGAGGAGTCCAAGCTTTCAGACAAAGGAGAATTACTCAAAGATGCTTGTGCATATCGGCGTCTTGTTGGCCGACTAATTTACCGGTAGTACAAGCTTTCAGACAAAGGAGAAGGGCGCCGACACTGTAGTACCTTCCCGGTCAAATGGGAAATCACCAATACCGAACTTGAAACAAAGTCCCTTGAATAGGAAGTTAATAAACCATTACCTGTGCGTTGGTGCACAAGTCCTGGAGGCAGAAGAATCAATTGGCTCTACATGGTCAACTCGGAGCTAAAAACATTCCGGTTCCTTAGTTGCTTGATCAGACTGTACAAAATGCGTCCAGCCATCTTGGTTACCTATGTAGATAAAGAGAATCTTGGTGAGTTCTCAAACTGCAGTCATTCCCTTATTCAGCATTATATTTGTTTCGTCGTTTATTTGCCATAGTAAATCACTTGTTCTGTTATACCTGTCTAGTACTCTAGTATATGCATATATATATATATATATATATATATAGTTGCTGTGACTCATGTGAGCTTGTCCATGGATGTTGTATCGTTATTAACATGTGAAGGCATATTTGCAAATTGGGGAGATTGAAGGCATATTTGTAGATTGGCTATTTCTTGTACTCTGACAAAACACAGTAGTAAAGGATCATCAAAGCCAATGTTGACATTGCCTGCTTTATTTCATTGGAAAACAGGTATATCATTCATTTGCATTACATGTTTTCATCTAGGATAGAACACTGAGCATGTATCCCCGATAATCTGGAACATTTTTCTTGTGTGATCTTTCATGGCTTTAATCACTTCTATATCCCAGATTACTTGTCCTTAATCTGTGTGATCTTTGAGTATGAAAAACTGACTTGATTAAGGAAGATCCCTAGGAGAGTTGACTCTTGTTCACATGTGATGCCTAGGAAACTGTTTTGTCCTTTTCTGCTTGTCTTGCTCCCTTGTTTCTGATTTTCCTGGCTCTTCTTTTTGCTGTCAAAAACGTGCCTCATCTTTGACTACTGCCATAGCTATTCTTGTACAAGAGCATGGGAACCTTTTTGCCTTGTTTAGACAACCTTTGCTTAAACTGGAAAGACCTAAAAAACTGTCTTAGTTTTTCTCACCGTTTAGACTTGCATTTGTCCCATCAGCAGTTGGCTAGTGTAGGTCTGCATTAGGACTGTTTTAGGTCTGCGTTAAGGCTTCCTTGTTGCTGTGTTTCACGTACTTGTGAGCTGTCTTTGACCTCTTAATAACCTTGCCTATATAAGGAGTCCTTTGCTGTCTTGGCTCCTTGGTTGGTTGGTTGAGTGAGATACTTTGGGGTTTAGGTTATTCTGTTTGGTTACTCTTTGAGAGCACATTCGTGTGTAGTTTCTCTTCTCTCTTCTCTTCCCCTTCCATGTCTTTTGGTTGCTCTTTATAGTGCATAATAGACATGGATTCTCAAGCATAAAAACTATTTTTCAAAACTCATATGCATCATTGCATTGTGCATTCCATTGAGATAAAGCATGGAGATGCCCAACCCAAGAAGTTGATCAAGAAGATTTAACTTGAGAAGTAGTTAAGATCTGAGTTGATACTTCTGTATACTTTTCAAATTGTAAACACATAGTTTGAGTAGTGTAGCTATGTTAGAACTCGTAGTCAGACTAGTCAGGATAGCATACGAGTTATGTATCCCCAGAGTACGAGAGACTTGTAATTGTGTGTGTTACTTGATAGTGGAAAAGTTTGTCCCTCAAGAATTAAGAGCACGCAGTTTTAATCTTGGTTGTAGGATTTCTGCGTTATCAAAAACATCTTGTGTCATTCTTTACTTACTGTCTTTACTTTTCAGTACTCATGTTTTGTGTTTTGGGATAGATCTCTATCTTGCTATCCCGAGAACAGATTGAACGAAAAAGTGAGAAAAGCCTATTCACCCCCCCCCCCCCCCCAAGGGACCTTTAACATGATCAAAACTAGTTTGTTATCATAAGTATGGATAAAGTCGGATATCTGGTGTAATTATATCCAGTTCTAAATGTGATACTGATATGAATCACGAACTTCTGAACGAAATATGTTGTGATACTGTCCAAAATCTTTCTCATAAGATAACTCTGTAAAATATCAAGAACTAGCTTGTAATAGTTAGAACCAGAACTACATATATAACTGAACCTTTGCTATATATAGTCAAGTGACCAGGTCTTGCAGAAATAACATAACATAATTCTTCTCTTTTTTTGGGACATAAAATAACATAAATTTGCTAATTGGATTTTTTTTTATCTGATAGAATCTTACAACCAGTGAACCAGTTACATTTTTCACAATTAATTAGGTGAGAATTAGGATGAAATTCCGGATAGATTCGTAGTAAAAACCTGATCTGCATATCAGTTTGTGGCTAAATTGCTGCACTCATCAATTTCATTCCATTTTCTTCTCAGACATGATTTGGTAGATACTTGATATCTTTTAGCCATAATGCACCCATCCCTTCTTTGCTGATTTCAAACTCTTGTCCTAATTCATACAATAAGAACAAAATGCAAATCATTTGATGAGGGCAACAAAAGATATCTATATGAACTAACTAATTTACAGTTGTTAATAATTTGTTTTTACGGTTTACATGGCTCTACATTATGACCTTAGAAAACAGAACTGTTAACATATCAGTTATGACGTAACTGTGATTCTGTGAATGAGATGTCCTGCCTGTATAGGATCAAGCCCTGATCGGATTAATGTGATAGGTTAACAACTCAGTATCCCCCGTTCTGTTTTTCGTATCGAAACAACTTCAACAAACCCTATACGGTTAACGTTCAGGTAATGGCTAGCTGGTTATATGGCTATAAGCTCTATATTGAGCAATGGATACGGTAATTAACCTCTGTTATATATGAGAAGTGGCCGGAAAATACTCTGCGGGAGAGGACTTGAATCCGTACAACTTGGGGGAGTTGGAAGGTGGACGTTTGGCAAAAAACAAAGAATCCAGCATATTTTACGGTTTCACCAAGAATCAATCTTTTCTCAAAAGAATCTCACATCCTAGTGATCCTATGATTTCACCAAGCATGAGTCTTTCTCTGTTTTTATACGTCTTTCCATTTTCGGTTTGAAATCTGTAAATGACCTAACAACCCTCTGGACAGCTCGGAGGAAACCAAGTTAACATTACATGAGAGTAACAGAAAACAGGGGCTTGGTAGTAATTAAGGGCACTAGTACAGCTCAACAATCCTAAAAACGGGCAAATTACCTTATACTAATGTGTTGCATGAAAACAAAACTGTGAGCTTGGCCTAACCAAATGCTAATTTTGGCATACTCTTACATGTCCATGAATGTTATATAACAAACACATGACTCGTCTGTGCTCATTATTCCACCAGCTTCTTCGAATTCTTCCCCATTAATTCATTCTTTTGAGTTTGGTTTCGGTCTGATTTGATTTGGTGAATGCGAAAATGTCCGGGGAGGCGATACCGTCGGAGACAGAGGTCGCGAGGCAGAAGCAGATCGATGATTGGCTTCCCATAACTTCGGCTAGGAATGCCAAATGGTGGTACTCGGCTTTCCACAATGTCACTGCCATGGTCGGAGCTGGTGTCCTCAGTCTTCCTTATGCCCTTTCGGAGCTCGGATGGTATATCTTTTGTCTTCAAATTTTGATATTGTACGTTATTGTTTCCATTACCATACAAATTAACTATTTTAACATGATGATGAATAAAACAATGGCTTTCTGCATGTATGGGATTTCTATCTGCCAATTCACAACAGAATTATATGATTCATGTTAATGATGTTATACCTGGTTCCATCTAGACTATATGTTCACAATTACTTGATACGTACATTATGTGTGTTTCTCTATTGGATTTCTATTTCTGTCAATCCAAAACAGAACTCAGATTCCTGCAGATTATTACATTAGACTATTGTGATCGATGCCGATATATGTGCCTAGCTAAGTCAAATATTTTTCATTTTAGGGGTCCTGGTGTGGTGATTTTGATCTTGTCATGGGTGATCACCCTATACACACTATGGCAAATGGTCGAGATGCACGAAATGGTGCCAGGCAAGCGGTTCGATAGGTATCACGAGCTGGGTCAGCATGCCTTTGGGGAGAAGCTAGGGCTGTGGATCGTTGTGCCTCAACAAGTGATTGTTGAGGTTGGTGTCTGCATTGTCTATATGGTGACAGGAGGAAAATCGTTACAGAAAGTCCATGATGTGCTTTGTACTGACTGCAAACCGATCAAGACTTCGTTCTGGATTATAATTTTCGCTTCTTGTCACTTTGTTCTCTCCCATCTCCCTAACTTCAATGCCATATCTGGTATCTCACTCGCAGCTGCCATCATGTCCTTGAGGTACTAATTCATCAAATCCACTACATATATACATGTTTCTTTTCAGAATGATCCAATTGGTAGCATTGGTTCTGACCCTCATGTTTGTTAATTTGTAGTTACTCAACTATTGCATGGGCAGCTTCAATACACAAGGGTGTGGTAGACAATGTAGATTATAGCTACAAAGCCACATCTACTCAAGGAAAAGTGTTCAATTTCTTTGGTGGGTTGGGTGAAATAGCATTTGCATATGCCGGTCACAATGTGGTTTTGGAGATTCAAGCAACCATCCCTTCTACGCCGGAGAAGCCTTCCAAGGGTCCAATGTGGAAAGGAGTTGTTGTTGCATACATTATTGTGGCTATCTGCTACTTCCCTGTTGCCATTGTTGGATTCTATTGCTTTGGTAACGCGGTGGAAGACAACGTCCTCATCTCGCTAAACAAACCTGCTTGGCTCATTGCTGCTGCAAACTTGTTTGTTGTGGTTCATGTGATTGGTAGCTATCAGATATATGCAATGGCAGTGTTTGACATGCTTGAAACCTTTCTGGTCAAGAAATTGCATCTCACACCGAGTTTCCTTCTTCGCTTTGTTACTCGTACTACATATGTTGGTATGTCAACTACACTAAACCTCCCTATTTCTTCATAGACTCGTGATATTTGTTTGCATTACCAATGATCGTCACTCTTACATTGGCAGCATTCACTATGATCGTCGGCATCGCCATTCCTTTCTTCAGTGGACTTCTCGGATTCTTTGGGGGATTCGCTTTCGCACCAACAACATATTATGTAAGCAAAATAGATAAGCTAGCCATTGCTCTTTGTGCTGAACTGCTTTAGTGTATGCAGCATTGCAGCTAAGTTTTTATGACCGGAAGTTACTAACTTGTTATTGATCATTGCTTTGTGAAGCTGCCCTGCATCATGTGGCTAGCTATATACAAACCAAGACGATTCAGTTTATCCTGGTGTGTAAACTGGGTAAGGTTTATTAACCATGCTCCTCAGTAATTTTCCTTATTCTTTGTGCTTCTTACATTGGCTCACTTAAACTCCACATTTGCTCAAATATTTCAGATTTGCATCGTTTTTGGGGTCACTCTGATGATTCTAGCTCCCATTGGTGCTTTAAGAAACATAATCGTCAAGGCTGCAACATACAAGTTCTTCTCATAGACTTTGGAAAATCCAATATTATTGATGCACCCTTTGTCAGTGTTTATAATGTTGTACGTTCATCAATCTTCTATGTATGAGACAAAGTTATTTAGGATGGGAATAAGAAATTTTAGTGGTTTTCTCATGTACTTAGTTTTTAGAGGTTACAAATGGCAAGGTATAAGAAATTCTTTGTTAATTAGCCAAACTTTCCTGCATGAACTCTATTTGTGACATCACTTCCCACATGGCTTATTCTTCTGATCACTAAAGATGAATCCCAAACTAGCTATGTGTTGCTTGCATAAAAAATACTTCTCCTTAGACAATGACTCAAATAGATTATAGATGGACCAATATGTTGCATTTTTGGTAATACTAATTAATTATTATCATGATAATAATTCTCAATTACGTATCAAGCTACATTCTCCTTATCATTATAAAAATACCCTTTTAAGCAAGAACAAGCAAGGCCTTTCATTATCATTATAATAAGCAAAACCTATCTATCAAAACAAAGGATTTGAAAATGATCAAAATGTAATGGTGGTCGAATTCCAATTCTTTCCCACTAGTATTGTGAAGAAAAATGGCAATAATCCACCCAAATATAAACGACATGTCGCTTTTTTCGCTAGGGATATACGCCCTTTATAGCAGTTTATCCCTCCAAATGAGCTTCACATTTTCCCGCCAACTCTCTGCAAACCCCCCAAATTGACGGCTCTATAAACCCTAGAAATTTATTCATCGCCAATCGGAGAATCAATGGAAGCCCAAATCAAAGCCGAGTTCATCAAGAGCGACTTCACTCTCGAAGAAGAAGACGAAGTCCTCAAGAAATGTAAACTCATCTTTCGCATTTTCAGCTTTTGTCTACTGTTTTTAATTCGATCTCAGTGAAATTAAGCACCTGGTGAAATTTCAATTCAGGTCTCACTCTTTGCAACAATTACAAGCTCACGCCTTCGGATCTGGTCTCAAGCTGGGAGATTTACTACCTCAACAGGTCCAATTTCTCCTCATTCTCATTTTTTTTTCCTATTTTTTTTTTTCAATCTTCACCGAGAATTTGAGATTTCGATTCTGGGCTGATTGAAATGTGTTAAATTTGAGCCGGAGAATAAGAAAAGATTGTAATTTTGATTCTGACATGGTTGTGTTGTTGCAAGTTTTTGTGCCCACTATAAGAGCAAAGCATTAATATTTTTATGAATGTATGCTTGGTTGGCCATAATGCAGGCAATTAAACAAGCCGGTAGTTCAAGATGTCGAAATGGAAGGGTTTATGCAGCACTTGCAGAATGAGCAGAAAGAAGCCATCAATAATAAGGATGAACCTGGTGTGCATATCTACTCGAACAATGATGTTGACATGTAAGTAAGCTATTATGAGTATACGATGTTGTGCATTGTTGCTTTTTTAATTATAATTTAGATAACAGTTGATGTAGGTTGTAAAGACCTAAAGTTAAGATAGTAAGTACAGTGAATGTGGTGTAGCAATTGCTAAATGTTTGTGGGAATCAAAGTAGTAAGACTGGTTTCAGTAATTTAGTATTGAATGTGTGTGTGAATTACTATGCAGGATTTTGAATAACAAAGATGTGGAATTTGAGGAACCGGTTCTTGGTACGCCAGTATCCAAGTCTCAGAACCACTATTCAGATACAACCCCACAAACAAATGGGAACATTCCCTCATCCGGAAAACCAACGAAGCTTATTACTCCATTTGGTAGACGAAGTGACAAGTTTGTTGTGAAGTTTAGCATCAATAACATGCCGAATACAGAGAACGTGAAGAAAAAAGATGATAATGAGAATGAAGACGATGATGACTTTATCAGGAGGGTTAAACCTGGGAAGAAGTGTTCTTTAATGGTACAAGGTTCAGGTCCTGAAATAGGCTGTAGGTTCATGTACGATAGGATTGCAGATAGGGTAAGTGAAGCTCATTTATCACCTTTTCTTCACCTGAAAATAAGTACTTCACTGACTCAAGCTTTTGTTCTCATAGTTTAATGCACTTGAAAATCGAATTCTGAAGTATGCAAATGCACTGGTTTCAACTGGGCAGTATGAGGAACCAGTTGACCCTACAGTTTCTTCTGAGGTACAGTAATCACATTCGCTCTCTCAAGTTTTTAACGTGGTGGGAATATATATTTTGGTGGCCGAATTTATTATGATGTTAAGTTATAATTCACTCTTCATGCTGTCACTTGCTTGCTTTATGTTCACTTGAGAGTATGTTTGCTCCATAGAGTTTCAAGTCTAAAGCATCAGTAAAATCTCTTGTTTCAGAAAAGCATATTTACGGTTGGGATGATCTGTTGTGATGGAGAGGGGCATTTGAACGAGAAGTCTATCTTGTTGCAAAGCAGGTAGAAAGTCATTGACCTTACACTAGTGTGAGCTGCAAACAGTAACAGGACTGCAAGAAAGTTTCCTTCCTGCTTATGTTTTAGGACCCTTAACAGCCATGCTCTTAGAAAATATAATATTTACTTTTGATACAGACAACATAGTATTTGGATATCAAGTATTAGCCATAGCGCACCAGGTTGGGTTCCGTTGGAATTGTTGTCTGGCTTAACCCAAAGATCCATTTTGTACCCTCTTGGAGCAGCCTAATAGCACAATGACCCTATCTATCTCAATTTTTATTATTTCCTTTAATTTTTCAGTGCTGAACATTCTGGAGGCCAACGTGTTCGTGTAGAATTACAACTTGTGAGCAAGTACTCAATCTTTCCTGGCCAGGTATTAGAACTTCTTAAGAAGTAAATATGGCTCTGATTTCAGATTTTGAACATATTTATAAATTATCATATGGATGGATTGTGTTCATGCAGGTTGTTGGTATTCTGGGACACAATCCTAGTGGACATTGCTTCATTGCTTCAAAGGTGATTGATTCAATCCCTTTATCTGCTGCTGCTGATGAGGACTTGCGCCCTTCAAAGAAGGCCGCTTTGGATCAGGAGAGTTTGTCGATCAATCTGGCCAAGCCACAACCAGAGCTATCCTTGGTATGCACTGCTGCAAAAATCAAGAACCTGTGTTGTAGGCTTTGAGAGGACAAGAAAACTAGAAGCTAACAGAATGTATTGTTTTTTAACAAGAGACCAATTTTGTAATCAAGTAGAGGGGTATTGCTACTCGTGCAGTTAAATAGGCATCCTAGATCTCTGAAAAGTGGAAACAAATATATATTGACGGGTGAACTGTTCAGCTTCTGCAATTCTATGCAAATTTCTTGATCTATTTCAATAACCTATAATTCTGTATCTCAACCAGATTATTGCATCGGGTCCTTTTACCACGATTGACAACTTACTGTTTGAACCTCTGAAAGAGCTGCTAGCATATGCAAACAGGAAGCTACCGCAGTTGCTCATATTGGTAAGTACCTACTTTTCCGCAACTGAACTATAGAATTGTCCTCTACATATATAAAAAAGGTCTATAGAATATGACATTCATCTGGACTTGTTGCTTTTATTTTTCTCAGCTGGGACCATTTATTGATTCTGAACATCCAGAAATTAAGAAAGGAACTGTTGACAGGACTTTTGATGACATATTCCACTTTGAAATTCTAAGAAGGGTATGTAGTTTAGAAGTTGTGTAATTGTTATTGTGAAATATCTATCATCTGTTTATTCTTCATGGCTCTTTTCCCGTTTTCTTTGAGCAGTTGCAAGACTACGCGGAATACATGGGCTCGCATGCACGTGTCATTCTTGTACCATCTGTACGTGATGCTAACCATGATCTTGTTTTCCCTCAGGTATGTACTTTTTCACTCAAGCTCATATAGTATGATTCTGCCTACAGTATGTATATAATTAATCTTCGTTTTGTGCTGCAGCCGCCTTTTGATATTAATCCCCCTGACCTCAAACATCAGGTACATGACTTGGTAGTTCCTTTAGGTGTTTCTCTTCCAAAGTTCCAATGTACTTGGTCATTTCGAAGAAAAAATCATTTTCTGGATTTGTGCCTTTTTGGGGGACAATATCCTGGATTTATTCCTACTAAGTGATCGTAGCTGTTTCTTACTCAGATAACAAGTCTTACAAATCCAGGAATGTTTGAGGCAAATCAGGTAACACACAGTGGCACTTGACGTGAATTTCTGACAATAAGTGTTACTTTCCTGAAATAGTGTCAATGTTAAATTGCAAGATGCTCATGGTCATTGTAAGATGCAATCTCAGATAACTTGGCCAACCAACTTGGAAGTTGAGCTTAGGATTCATAAGTGAAATGTTTAAAATGTTGCTGATGAGTGACTCGATATGAGATTGATTGGCAATATAATGATTAACATCTTTGTGATATGCATGCGATTGTCAAATCTTTCTTGCTACACTTTCATTGTGACTGTTAAGATCTTAAACTTAAACCATAAGTAATGGATGTAGAAGAAATTTTTAATAAACAACTTCTGGTTTCAGGTAAAGATAGGTTGCTGTTCTGTGGATATTCTAAAACACCTCAGTGGAGAGGAGACGTCGCGTATTCCAAAGGATGGAACACCCAGTGATCGCATGGGTAGACTCGCAAACCATATACTCAGCCAGCGCAGGCATGTTCTTATAACTCATAAGTTTTATGCTCATTTGATATTAGTTCAATTCTATATGATGAGAAGGCCCTACAACTTTAAACTCTAACACAGCAATCGTGTTTTCGCGGAACAGCTTTTATCCTCTATATCCCCCAGCCGAAGGTGTTCCATTGGATTTTTCACTGGCTCCAGAAAGTTTGAATATTTCATCAATCCCAGACATTCTCATTCTACCCTCTGACATGAAGTATTTTGTAAAGGTAACTAACTGTATATACTTCATACCATTTTTGCAATGTTTAAGCAATTCTTAACAGATCATACAGAATGGTGATGGTTGCCAATCTAATGAAAAGTTGTACTAATTTTGTGAGAATGAGATCTTTCAACCAATGAGTTGCTGAAAACGCCCTCAAGATCGAGAAGTTAGCATAACTTTTGCTTTGGTTCTCAGGTGCTGTCGATCGGGGAAAATGAGCCGGTCAAATGCATATGTGTCAATCCAGGAAGACTCTCCAAGGGAGAAGGAGGAGGGACTTTCGTAGAGCTCAACTACTATGGCAGTCCTGACACATCTACTGCTTCCATTATAGGCATTTAAGCTTAGAAACCTTTTATTTGTTTACTTGTGTACATAATCATATTGAATATTATATCTAGGTAAATTATATAATCTGTTTGTGTTGTATGGATGGTTGAATTTTGATGTATCCTTGTTTCTCACTTGTGATACGGAAAAATCAGCTGGAAGCATTGTGAGACAGGTTAAGGGCACTTGAACTTTTCTAACTACATAACGGCTCTTCTGGGGGTATATTACATCAAATGTGAATGATCACACTAGGATACATTACCTAGCCAGAAGTTCTTAATATTACAATATCCATGCGTGGAGAAGTTGTGAATATGTTCAGGCCAATCATGCTCACCTTTAACCACCAACACAGATAATTCAAACAAGTAATTAAGCCATGTAGCTGTTGCAGTAGTGGCTAGTTTCATGAATAATACAAGAAGAATCTGATCTATGAACCTTGTGCTAAATAATATACACAAGGACTAAAAACAAAAGGGCAGAAGCACAGTACTCTTGCTACTCTTACCTCTGCAGTTTGTGTGTATACCAATCTTAAATCTTCCCAAAGATCATCTTAAACATAGTAACATAGCCCACCAGAATCTAGGAGACAAAGAAAGTCAATACACAATTCTTTTAGGTCAAACCGAAAATTACAAACATGAATGGTGTAAGACAAAAAGCCAAGTAATAATATAAGTAAAGCACGACCACAGGATTTAAAATGAAGGGTTGTGATGCGCTCGCTGGTTAGAAACAAAGTTGGGAGATCTAAATTCCTCAAAGCGAATGTTTTGCGAGCCATGGATTTCTCTAAACGACGTACTCTTAAACTAAAGTTACACTAGTTTACTGCAACGATCGGATTGATTTGGGTTCGGACTGATTTGGGCATCAGCAATTCGGAGAATTGGATTGATTTAGGTACGGATTGATTTGGATATGAGCAATCCGGCGAATTAGATTGATTTGGGTTAAAATTAAGGATCCTGGCGAGGAGTAGAGTTTTCTCCAAAATGGATTGTGTTGATGGATCTTCGCCAGAGATTTTGTTGAAGGTGGTGGACATTGATTTTGTGAATTAAGTGGATATGATGTTACTGAGCTTCTCATAAGCTTAGTTGTTTTTCAAAATCAATGATTGTGAATTAATGAAAGAGATATTTATGAAAGAAATTAGTTTAAAACATATGTAATTGACAATTATACTTTTAATTTCAAGTTATCACAATGCTACGTCATCACTCAAGACGAAGAAGTGATTGAAAATGGTTCGAGGCATCACACTTATAACGTTATAAGAGTCTGGGCATCATATTAATAGTTTTGAGAGTTCGGATATTTTTTTTACCTGTCCCGACAAGTTCAGCCACCATAGATGAATTTTATATAAGGACATAAAAGTCATTTGATCTATTTTTTTTTTTCAAAAAAAATGGCACGTCATCACTCGAGACAGAGAAGTGACGAAAAATAGTTTGAGACACCACACTTATAGCGTTTTAAGAGTCTGGGCATCATATTGATATTTTTGAGAGTTTAGACACCTTTTGACCTGACTCGAAGAATTCAAGCACCATAGGTAAATTTTTTTCCTTAAAATTATATACATGTTGGCTTAGATTAATATTAGTTGATCTTACATACATCGTGGTTGCCGTGATGTTTGCTTCTTCTTTTTTGTTACCGAATGTATTCTTTATATATGTGTTTCCTACAACTTAGCTCGGAAGGCTTTCAAAAAGCTTTTTCTTTTGTTTTTTGTTGATATAGCTTATCTTTTACCAAAGATCGGCAAAAGCTTTTAAAATGTCATAAGTTTGAGACTAATCAAGGTTATTAGGAGCTCTATATGTTTGCAAAAATACAAAGTGATGATCATTGAAAGTATGAAATTGTTTATGAATTACAAGTTAACAATTTTATGATGTACGGTGATAATGAAAAAATAGTATTGTTGCAATTATATTTTTATGGCCAGATATGGGATTATCAGACCCGAAGCGAACTCTAAAAAATGTGTCCCTCTAAACTGATTTCATGCGATCAAAGTATTAACAACATAAAATTTAGTATAACATTAGTTTTTCTTAATAGATTATTTGACTAATTACTTGAAATTGTGCAATGATTTAGAAGATGAAGATAATGAAGTTAATTTTAACAAACACAATAATGGAATAACAAATCAATGAGGTTCAAATCTGTATCATGTATATTTCAAAAGAAATAGTTCTCTTTTTGTGTGACATGACTAAAAACAAAGGACTTTCGTAGAGCTCAACTAGTATGGCAGTCCTAACACATCTAATGCTTCCATTATATAAGCTTAGAAACTATAAAATTGTTTACTGGTGTACATAATCATATTGAACATTTTAGCTAGGTAAATTATATAATCTATTATTTTGTATGGTTGAATATTGCTGTAACTTTGTCGTTGAAGTGCCCATTTTGTGGCAAGGACGTGAAAAGTGAGCACCTGAAAGATCACATTGGCACTCATTACACCACTTGTGATCATTGTCCAAAGAAATTCCTGGGTCATTCTGCCTTAATTAAGCACCAGAAGATACACACACATCTCAAGGTTCAGTGCACCAGTTCAGTATGCATGTTAAGATTCAAAAACAATGCGGAGCTCGCGGCTCACAAGTGAAAAGGAAACAAGGGCTCTAAGTAACAGGTTACAATAAAAACATCTTTTTTATAACTTGCATTTTATTGTTTAGTGATTCCAAATGTGATAATGTGGCCTTGACACTTCTTTCTAATCACCTCCACTCTCTCTTTACCCAACTTTCAATCTCTGTCGCTTACGATCTAAGGTCAACTTGCACATCTTCTCCCTTTCTCCCTCTAAGGCTTCACATTGATTTGTTCTACTATTTAGATCTGTAGGTTTTGTTTTTCATTTATTTTTGTTTTCGCATTAGTTTGCCGAGGTTTTATATTGGATTTGGAAATAGAATTTGAGTTTCTCTTAATAGTTCATACTGATCTATCTATCTATTTTTGGTGAAATATGCATTGAATTCATCTCATATTCTTGAGTAATGGAAATTTATTTTAAAATTGAATTCATCTATGTTTTGGTGAATCGTGATTATGTGTTTGAACTATTGATTGCAACGGGAGATCCCGAGTATGTGGTGTCTCATCCTCTTTCCACAGCATTAAAGAACTAAAGTAATCAAGTTGTTGAATTGAGTATTGTGCTAAAACTAGAGCACCAAATAGATAGATGAACACAATACCAAGAGAACCGAATCAAAACAGCCAACAACCTAATTAACACAACAAGATGAGAAGACAAGAACAAGAACACAAGATATACGTGGTTCGGCAATAGCCTACGTCCACGGAGCAGCAGGGAGAATCTTTACTATTAATGGAGGTTACAAAGAGAGAGTAGGGTTACAAACAAAGCCCTAGAACTACCCAGAGAGAACCACATACAAGCTCTACATCCTACAAATACACAATATTCTGTAGTTATACAACTCTCTCACTAACACCTAACTTACTCGCCAAGAACACTGTTCCTCGCCAAAGACTATCAAGTTTCTTACATACGCTACAACATCAATCCAAACTTCTAGCATACTACTCATGCACCTCACGTGCACATCACATGGGTCATGCGAGCAACCTTAAGCAAGCGAGAGTTACGTGACCAAGCAAACACGAGCAAGTGTGAAACTCACACACAATATTGAGCTTCTATTGCCCTGAGCTCATAAATATTAAAATTATGTTATACACGTCGATTTAGATTAGTATTAGTTGATCTTACATACATCGTGGTTGTTGGGATGTCTGCTTATTTTGGTTTTTTGTTACTGAATGTACTCTATATATGTGTTTCCTACAACTGAGCTCAGAAGGCTTTCAAAGAGCTTTTTCTTTTGATTTTGGTTGATATAGCTTATCCTTTACCAAGGACTGAAAAAAGCTTTTAAAATGCCATAAGTCTGAGACTAATTAAGGTTATAAGGAGCTCTAATATGTTTGCAAATTACAAAGTGATGATCATTGAAAGAAGGAATTGTTTATGAATTACACAAGTTATGAATTTTATGATGTATGGTGATAGTGAAAAAAAGAGTAGCTCTTGCAATTGTATCTTAGTACCCTAATTTTATAGCCTTTCATGTTGCATTTTTGGCTTTGCAGTAGTAGATTACAAGAGATTATACACATTATGCCTCTTTGTAAGCCACTGTGTCTATATTTATATGTGTACTGTTTTGTTTTGCTGAAGTTTGGAATTTTTCTATTTATCTAATTCAAAACTACTTATTTTTCCTACAGATCAACATGAACATGTGGTATTTCTACTATTTGATCAGACCAACTGCAGATCATGTAGGCAATCTATAAGAACTTATAGAAGGGACAATTAAATTTTTTGGGTAATCAAAGTTCTATTTTTTATATTTTAATACGTCTATGTATTTGGCTAAACTCATTCCCACCTCACTTTCTTCGTAAGTTATGACTTTTTATGTTAGAGCTTCACCTAATCCACCAAAAGATGACTAAATGAATTTTTGTAATGAAACTATGTCCCTTTTTCTCTACTATTTATTCACTACAATTGTAAACATCAAACACATTGATTCCTCATACCCAAATTGATGGTAACTTGGCCATCTCCACCATATCCCAGGCATCTGTGTTGTAAGGTTTTGAAACCGTTTGACTATGGAATTTATAGACACCAAAATCAGAAATGCTATAGGATTCATGTTTACATAATCATGATCTTAGTTCAAGTATATGCAATTTGGTATGCATCAATCCTTCAATATCTGAAGCTAAAATTGAAACTATTGAATTGTAACCCAAGAAGAGAACAACATCACCTAGTGTTTCTTTCTCAATCCATTCACACTTTTCGAAACTCATTTTGAAAATCTTGAACTTCAATGTTTCATATGTGGTATCTTTGTCTGTAGCCCTCACATGCCTATGAACCATCATCAGTTCTTTCTCAAGGTTCAGTGGACCACTTGCAATAATGAATTGTCATCCCTTCACAATTAGCCTTCACATATTTCACAAAACTCTTAATTCCGTGGTGATATGTTACATCTCATCTTGGAAGATACATCAAACTCTTGTCCATCCTGAAAATTCCAACTGCATATATATACATGCAGTAATTAATTAAAAATTCATCATTAGATATATATATATATCGATCTTTAAACTAAAAATTACATTATTTAATTATTCTACTCCTTAATTACAAATTAGCACATATATATCAACAATTTATATCTAATTATATATATATTTTCATCGAATTCAACTCAACTCAACTCAAAATCAACAATCAACAATCAACACATAGACATATATATATATATATACACTTACCTATATAGTTTCACGAACTTATTTTGGACAGCTTCCGACAACACCCTACGACTTCAAAGCGTTTTGAGTTTTTCTCACCGAATTTTTTTGAATGATTGAGCTGCTGCCCAGATCTGTTATAAAGGACTAAATTCGATAATTCATTAATATCGCCGGCTATAGTTGAAAAATCTCGTCTGTAATTATCTGACAAACTCGTCGGCTTTAGTCCAACTATAGCCGACGATTTTTTTGACATCATTACAAGTCACGAGTTGCGAATTCTGAGTTGATACAAACTACTCCCTTATGAAATAATAGGCCTCTTAAGTATAATCACATTGCATAGCCACAAAAGTATAACCAGTACAAAGGTTAAACTAGTTTTCGATCATTTACAAAATATGTCCCTCAAATTACCACCTATCAAAGGTTAATCTGATTCTAAATATTCACTGGGTCGCTTGGTTCTAAAACTTGGTTCTAAATCTGGTGCTAAATGCTTACCTATATATGGTTCAATCATTATACAAAAGAGAACACCACGCCATGACACAAAAGTTTTATAGGGTGGGTTCATGTGTCAATGGTGTTGAAGTTCAAAAACAAAGCAGAACTGGCATCACACAAATGCAGAGGGAAAAAAGGCTCTAAGAAATAGGTGACACTGAAAACTCCCTTGTTTATTGTTTAATGGTTCTAAAATATAAAAAGGGTGCGTCTATTCACACATCCACAATCGATATTTACACCTCCATTAATATTTTTGTACACTAAATTTCCAAGTTTACCCATGTCTCTTTTTATACGGCATGCACCTTCCCCAAAATTAAAACAAGAGAATTTTGAGTTTATCGAGAAGGCTTGGGAAGCCTTTGAAAACACCATAAGAATTTTGTTTATTCCAATTATTGAGTCTCTATGATTTGATATTACTTTGAGTTGTTGAGAGTAAGATCATGAGACATCACAACATAACAACAATTTCAGTTCGAGACCTCATTAGTTTTTACTTCTGGATTCTTAAGCCGATTAATCAAGTACAGGTTATTGACCTTTTACTCTCATAAAGAAAAAGAAAAAAATCAATCAAGTACATGTAAATATTCAAGCTTCATGAAAGTTGAATTTCTAAAAACGAAGAAGATGAAAGGGAGAAGCCTATAATTATTTTTAATTGCTTATAGATGAAACTAGACAACTTTGCCTCTACTTTGACAATTGATAGTAAAATCATCGATGACCTCTCTCTACTTTGATGGTGGATTGGTGAACAACTGTATGAACATTGAATTTTTTGGGCGTTTCATCTTAAAATTATAATCAAATCAAATGGAATGAGTCTAATTGGTAAGATGAATGAGTTGATCGACCGCCTAATATCCAAATGATATTTAATTGAAGGTTAAGGAAGGGTACCAAACAACCAACAACAAGAACAAGGCATTACAACTATAAAACATCAGAACAAGAATGTCTCAGTTTGCTTTCTTTCTGACTATTTTTGCACAAGGGGTTGGAATAGAGATTAAGAAAATTCAAAAATTAAAGGAGGTGTAAGTAACATTTTTAGAGGTTAGAATAAACGCTCCCATATGAAAATCACTTCATATACTAAAGATGAAACGTTTGGATGAACAGTAATACCGTGGATAATACTATTCCGCCCTCAATTCCATTTTATTTAAAATACAAGCCACTCAGAACTCTCTTCGGTCTCTTCTATGTTTTTCCTTTCTTTTTCTCCCTCCCTCTCTCAGACTCTCTCTTTGACCACACTGCTTTTTGCTTGAATCTGGTCCTAGAGCTCATTGGTCACTCTCTCTTTACCCAACTTTCAATCTGTGTCACTTACGATCAAAGGTCAACTTGCACATCTTCTCCCTTTCTCCCTCCGGGGCTTCACATAGATTCGTTCAGCTATTTAGATCTGTAGATTTTGTTTTTCATTTTTTTTTTCACATTGGTTTGCCGAGGTTTTGTATTGGATTTGGGAATAGAATTTGAGTTTGTTAATAGTTCATACTGAACTATTCGTCTATTTTGGTGAAATATGCGTTGAATTCATAATGCATCGAATTTATGTGTACTGTTTTGTTTTGCTGAAATTTGGAACCATCTATATATCTAATTCAATACTACTTATTTTTTCTACAGATTAACATGAAAGTGTGGTAAAAAGAAGAAGAAAAAAAACAATCTAAACAAGGTATCTCAAACCATAAAATATTATCTTATTTTTTCCAAGTCTAGCAAAACCTAGCCGCCTAGGGTTTGAGAACCACTCCAACTCGCTTTGATGACTTCACCAAATCCCAATCCCGAGAACGTGAGTAATACCTTATCCCTCGCCTGCGAAGGTCGTACCTCTTTTGGTGCCAAAGACGCAACAGAGATTTCCAACCATACCTTTGTCGTCGGACGCCTTCTGTTTATACGGGGCAAGGTAAATCTCCAAGCTGCAATAGGAGCCCTGGGTGTGCTTTGGGTGTTAAGACGTCGGCTGAAGATCTGGTTGATTGATGACCGGTTTTTGTTTGGGCTCTCCAATGCTGCCGAAGCGAAACGAATTATGGGGGCCGATCCTTGGTTTTTGAACAAGGCTACACTTGTCATGGTGGCTTTCAGTGGCCGTGGAGATCCGCTCCAAGTCTAGGTGTCTTATATTCTGGTCTGGGTCACCATCAACGGCATGGAGCCGATTGTATTCACAAGGAAAGCAATTCAGGTGGTGGCTAACTCCCTTGGAGTGTTCATTCGTCTTTGTGAACTAAGTTTCCAACCGGGTGTGGCGAAGGTTAGGCTACGACTTCCTATCCACTCTCGAATCTAGCAACATTTCTTAGCTTAGGTTTTCAAATTTGATGATGGGATAAGTGTGAAGCTTTCTTTCAAGTACGATCGGATGCAAGGCTTTTGTGGGATGTGCAGACTACTGGAACACCCCAAGATCGGGTGCATTGGTTTGCCGGATTTGTTGAAGAACCTTGTTTTGGAATCTACATCGGTGTTCATTGCTGAATGCGAGTCCATCTCAGGAGACCCCTACCTCATCCTCAAGTTTGTTATGTTCCTCAAACCCTGGCCCTAGTAAACATATCTCTGTGGCTACCTAGGTACAACCTATAACTCTAGCTAGCCAACTTCTCTTCCGAGTCCTTGGGATTACACCAGAATCGTTTGCGGCTATGGACTCGACACTCTGGAATGTCGTCATCTCTCAACCTAGTAGAACAGATCCTCCTAAGAGGAAGGGTGAGGACGAGTTGATTATCTCTTTGAAGAAACGAAAACTAGGGGCAAAACAAAAGCCTCTTCTTCCTGCTTGTCCTGATCTCGCGATCCCGAAGATGAATGGCCTTTTTTTGAAGTCTCCGGCAAAGAAAATTTGGAAAGGAAGGCCGGTTGGTTCAAAGAATGAAGCAAAGAAGAAATTGGTTAAAGAGGAGAATACCGACTCTGAGAGGAGGAAGGGTGCGGTCTAGGCTCACAAGAAGAAAAGTTTGAATGGTGGATGGATGGTGATTGGTGACATCCCGGGAGTTTGATCCGGGTTCCCTTCCTAACCCGCCCCGAGATATGGAGAAACAACAAGAGACTAACTCCTTGAGGTGGTCTACTTTGACCTTCGTCAATGAGAAGGTGTAGGAGGCTCATGAGGAGTCGGCTATGGAGTCGGATGATGGCCTGAAGGATAAGCAAATATTGGCTGAAGAGGAGGAGCTCTCCCCTTCAGACTAGGAAAACTAGTTCTTCCTGTCTTTTGTGTTGCTTATTTCGATTTGCAGTACGTTTTGGTTTCCTTTATGTTTTTTGGTTTGGTTTTTCATTGTATTGGCATAAGCCTTTTTCTTTTGAACTTACCGTTGGTTCTGGAATAGGTATGACCTACTGTCCCAGGACCCGCTACGTCATCGGTTATGAACTTTGAATTTATTGTCTAGGTTTCGAATATTTGGTTAGGTGTAGGAACTTAGTCATTACATCTAGCTAGACTATGGGTTCTTTCTCTCGACACCCTTAAGTGGGTAGTCGTGGTTGTATTTGAAAATTCTACCCATTATAGGAGAATTGACGTCTCACGTTTTTCCTTCCGAAAAAAAACACTTGAACGTATGGTATTTCTGCTATTTGATCAGACCAACGGCAGATCATGTAGGCAAGGACAATTAAGATGTAAACTTTAGGTTTTTGAGCAATCTATGTATTTGGCTAAACTCATTCCTACTCTTTTTTTCCGTAAGTTATTACTTTTTATGTTAGAGCTTGACGTAAGTCGACTAAATGAATTTCTGTAATGAAACTATATTCCTTTTTCTCTACTATTTATTCACTACAAGGATATACATCCTTTTTTTCAGGTCTACACTTTCAGCTCTCTTTGACAAGCCTTATAATTTAAAGGGGTTATAACCGGAAAAAAAAATTATAAACACCAAATACATGATTTCTCATACCCAAATTGATGGTAACTTGGCCATCTCCACCATATCCCTGGCATCTGTGTAGTAAGGTTTTGAAACTGTTTGACTATCAACTTTATAGACACCGACATCAGGAAATGTTTTAGGCTTCTTGAATGCATCATCATAATCTTGATTCAAGTATATGCAATTCGGTATGCATCCTTCAATATCTGAAGCTAAAACTGAAACAGTTGAATTGTCACCCAAGAAGAGAACAACATCACCTAGTGTTTCTTTCTTAATCCATTCACACTTTTCGAAACTCATTCTGAAAATCTTGAACTTCAATGTTTCATATGTGGTATCTGTGTCTGTAGCCCTCACATACCTATGAAACATAAACAATTCTTTCTCTACTGAATACACCAAGTACTTCTTACAGTAGAAATAATGACCTATCCAGAGAGGGTTGTGATCAACCAATTTTGGAGCTAACATGCTTGCGTATCCAGTATTTACATCAAAAGATCAAAGTTCATTTGTTACGACATCCAGAGAGGATTGTGATCAACCAATTTTGGAGCTAACATGCTTGCGTATCCAGTATTTACATCAAAAGATCAAAGTTCATCTGTTACGATAGAAATAGCTGTTTGAGCTCAAGATAAAATATCTTATTATTGGACTTTAATGGATGAAGTATGCGGCCTGAAGATATAATCCATAATGATTTGGTTGGATTGAAACAAATGAAGGGGCCGATACCCGCGACCCATGATTAGTAATTATTTACCTTTCCTGTAGAGAGGAGGATTTCTTGGCAAGCTTATCATTAAGGTTTTAGACTTTGATGATAAGATCCAAGACGTAAGACTTTGAGTAATTAGAGTTGCTTAGTGAATCTAATTACGAAGAGTTTGAGTTCAACAAAAGAACGAGCACTTGTCTCATATATATAGAGGAAAATAAAATCGAAGAAAGGATCCTCGATCATACACATATTTTGCTCTCGGCAAACTATCTTCTCATCTTGAGAAAAACCTTGCAACCAATGATCAAAAGATCATCACCTAAAGGAGCATGAGGATCTTGTGATTTACGGACGCAAACCCTGTGGTCTCAACACTTTGTCAAGGAGATTTCTTTGCTTCATACTGAAAGAGTTGTGAGGTATCAATCTCCGTGGCTCTGCGAGAGACACAAAACACAAGTTCTAAGTCACTTAGGCAAGAAGGATCCATTCAGGCAGGGTTGGTGCTCTCTCCATCTCAATCGCTTGTAAGAAGTCAGGTAGCAGTTGGCCTACAATTGATGATTCTGTCCCGCGGCGGTGGCACGCCAAGCGCACACAAGCACGTGATCAAGAAAAGAGACAGTTTGAAAGCTTCTCAGAACCCTAGGAAATTTTAATGCCAAATATTTTGGCATGCCCAGTGGGACCTACTTTTCATGTCTCTAAGTGACAATTGGGAACCCTTATAAAAAAAGGTACCTTCAGTGTCGTAAACATCCTCAACCGGACTACCGGGAACATACTTCCACCAAGTGTCGTTCACTCTCCGAGAACGCGGTGAAAGTCATCTTTGGAGTCAAATATTGTTCAACAATGGACTTCAACTTCTTGACTGAAGAAGAACTCAACCAGTTAAATTATGAAGCTTACAGAGTGTACGCTAGGCATGATGAGAGGTTTGGGGAGTACTTCGCTTCCATTGAGCGAAGAATAGCAGACCAAGAAGATCTTCTCGCCGCTAATGGCAAGAAGACGAAAGCGACAATAGCCAAGGTGGTCACCTTACGGGCTGAATTCACCAAGGGTCTTGAAGAAAAGGTGACTCAGAAAGCGTAACTTGCAACTCTAGCAGAAGGACAAGACAAGTTGCACACAGACCTTCTACGTGCCCTTGATCTTGCTCAAGCACATCAGGCTAGGGAGATGACCACGGTATATAAGAGGGCCAATAAGGATATCAGACAACTAGCTAAGTCTATCTCTAATCTCACAAGGAAAACAAGGTATTCTGAAACTTTCCCAGTCGCCTGGGAGGAGAAATTAGAGAGGTTTATAGAAGAATGTGATATACATGTCGCCAGGGCACATGGGTCATATGAGACTCCATACCTTCCTATGCAAAATGGTGTCACCAATGCTTGGCAGTGGCCGAGAAACTATAAGCCAATCAATTTCCAAAACTTTACAGGGGATGGCAATGCGGATACCACAACACATTTAGCTTACTCCACTCTACAACTCAGACATTTTGCTAAGGATCCAGAGCTTAAGCTGAGGGTTTTAGGTTCATCTCTGTCCGGAACAGCGCTAGCCTGGTTTACAGGTTTGGAGAAGAGGTCCATAACAGAATGGCCAACAATAGAGTCTTTGTTCATCGACCATTTTGGAACAACAAGGCCAGAGACAAGTATTAGCAAATTGGTGGCCATGAACCAAGCCCCGTCAGAAAGCCCAGTAGCTTTCCTCCATTGCTTTAGATCAGAATATAACCTGTGTAGAGTGCCATTGGGGAAGGACGCGGTTGTGGAGATGGCAATTAATGGTTTGGAGGACCAATATCACAATTTGTTCTTCAATCACAAACATCTCACCCTAAACAAGCTTATTGCAGCAGTGACAAAGACTCATAATACCATATAGGAGAGGGATAACAAACGCAATTCCTCCAAGGGAATCTATGCACTGAGATCCTCTTATAAGAGGCACAAGCCAAAACTGTGGCTTATATTGAAGATCTTGAAGAAAGAGGATCGAGTTCTGAAGATGAACAAGTTCATGTGCTGGATCTTACATCTAATAAAGTCCCGAAACCTCGTAAGCTACAATAGAATAAAGGTCCCGTGAAGCTATCGACAATGGCTTTCACTAAGCCAGAGTTCGAAACCTATACTTATGATGCCAATATGGCTCATGAGATTTTGGATGAGCTCCTAAGTCAACGAGCAATAAAGACAGACTTCAGCCTAATTCTTAGGGTTGAGCAATTAAAGGGGAAGAAGTACTATAAGTTTCATGATATATGGAACCACACGACTAAACATTGTGTCAAGCTTTAAAATCAGATCCAGAAGTGGATTAACGAAGGCAAATTGGCCTTAAAAGTGGCACCTAAGACGTTTTCGTTGGTAAATTCACAACCATTCCCTGACCCTCAAGTGAATATGGTGCAACTTGAATGGGCGTTAACAGAGAATATCATAGCAGAGTTGGCAGGGCGAGAAGAACTAGAAGGTCTTGAAGATGAAGGTAAGCCAATCCACCGATGATATACTTTCCAGTAAGATAGAATGGATGAGATCCTAGATGAGCTTCTAAAGAACGAGGTTATTAGTTTCTAGCCTGTACGGAAGCTGAAAGACTTAGACTATTTAGAACCAGGTGAACATTTTTGCAGATATCACAACAGGTTTGGACATAAGACCTCTTCTTCCTATGGCTGAAAGACACGGTACAGAGCTTACTTAATTATAGGGTGATTGGTTTTAGCCAAGAAGGCAATATCGATCTTGATCCACCGCCCTTACCACCATTTCATACGAAGCTAAACGAGATGATTTTTCTCCCTATAAATGCACCTAAGCTGGACCAACGAAAGATGGAATAAGCAAAAGCACCAAAGAAGAAGGCGAGGAGGAAGCCAAAGCGACAAATTACTTATGATGTGTCTCGAAAGGCTAAAATCCTGGATCATCTAGTCCAAGCGAGACAGGCTATGGTGCCATATGGAGTATCGCTAAACCCTGAAGCAATAAGGGATCTTCCTTATTGTCGTTTCCACCATACATGGGGAACACATTCCACTAATCAATGCACGAGTTTAATGTTCAAGATTCAGCGAGTGATAGATGAGCGTGAAATAGAGATCACATCGATTGCACAAGAGCCTAAACCCGAAGAGGATTTGGTTGTTGGAATGTTGGAATTGACAGGAGGCAACCAGAACAAGAGGAAGCCAACTCTTGACCTGCAAACCAGTGGGGAAGATAGTTCGAGAAAACATACAGAAGCTTCAACAAAAGGAAAGACCAAGGTAGACCCAAAAGCAGAATCTTCAGTGACTTTGTGTGCTCACTGCAAATTACATTGTGGACATAAGAGTACTTATGAGGAGCTAATGGAAGCAGTCAAGGTCTGTCCTGAGTTAATCTCACCACCAGAACATTATCAACCAAACAGTCCAAGGGAGTTCAACTAGAGGGACTCACAAGCCTTCAAACAAAGACGAGCTACAGAGAAGTTCTTAAAGCCAGAAGTGGCAGACTCAACCACAGCCGACCCACTTGCTAAGCCATACGTTCCACCAACGTCAAGGAACATAACCAAAGAAAATGTGTGGTATGTGATATCCGCATATTTATGCGACTATATTGTGTTTAAATGAACTCCTATATTTAGTTTATTGTTATTAATTGAGTGATTTAATTATGTTTATTGTTTTAATAGGTTTTGTGAAGAAATAAAGAAAAATGAGATAAAAGAAAGATTCCTAGCTTAATACGGAGAAAAAGAGGAGTTATGTGCAAATAAAGAAGTCTGGACCAATGAGTATATAAACTCATCTTAGGGTTTTGGAAAAGGCTACTCAGAAATTTGGGGAGAATAGTTTTGATCAAGGGACCAGAGAGCCACAGAAGATCACCTTCAGCATCCAAATTCGACCCGTTGAGAATTTCCTTCAGGATTTCCTCGACCTGTCGAATTCTGGCCGACCAGAACTCTTCTTCATTTCATTAGTTTGTATCAACTCCATGAATTATTTTTATTCTTTTACTATAACTATGAGTAGCTAAATACCTTGTTAAGGGACTTCAAGGGGCCGCTTGAATCCCCGTACATGAAGTCTTTTTAATGCATACATTTTAACTTAATTTTACATATTCTTTTAAATGAGGTTTGTTTCTCTATGTGGTTCAGCAATGAATTTCTCATATGTTTATTTTGGTACGCAACTTAGTATGCATGCTAGGATTATATTTTCATGCAATATAAGTGACTGAAGATAATTTCTTCCACCTGATTCTCTACAGTGATACACCAGATAGATTATTTCTTCGGGAGATTGAAATCTATAGGTCTAGCAAGACACACCCATAGTGTACTTGTGAACCTTTGTAGCTTCTCAAATCTTTTCTAGAACTTAATGCTTTCTTCTTTGTAAACCTTGGGGTCCATGACTATGGGTTAATAGAAGGATAGATGTATGGGAGGTCCATGACAAATCTGCATAGGCATAAAGATTAGGTAATAGGATGTGGTTTTAACGATCAACTCTTCTAGAGAACTTTCATTCATTGGATATGTGCATTAGATTAAGTATTTGTTAGAGAGATGGAATGGCAGTAGTGGATTGCATGCTTCTTAACTCATTCATCATATAGTTTAAACTCTTTGCATACATAATCATATTTATTTTCAGCATTTATTTTCTGCATTAGCTGTAGCTTGGCCGAATTATTTCGGTAACCAAATTAACTCTGAATACCTTAAAATTTGGTATGGTGGTCCACCACTGAGTCTAGTATATTGTATCAAATTTTAGTAGCTTTTAGAGTAATCTAGCTTAGGTTCGTAGTGTCATTAGTGTATCATAGTCGAGTCTATCAGCATTTTAGTCTAGTGTTAGGATTTAGTTTCACTAATTCCTTGTGTTCGATAACCCTTATAATTAACTATTACAGTGATATATCTTGGTTGAGAATAATGTATCTTTGAGAGGTAGTTTTTCACTCATCCGTATGTAAAAGAAAAATGGAAGACTGTGGAAGTAACTCCCAGTCGGCGATGTAATCTGCAATGTCGCTTTTGAGAGGTCAAAAGGGCTTTGGAGGCTCCGGACATGGGCATAATTCAGTTAGAGCAACTAGCATATTCGCCAAAAAAGCTATAAAATAAATTCGGCTAAATATCTTGGCATCTAATCCCTTAGTGGTCTTTGGCAAGAAATCTAGTGAACCTAAGGTCCAAGAAGCCAGGCCAAATATTTTCAACCGCAACCCAGAGTTGCTTGCCAGAGAGAACACACCAGAACCTATCCCTGAAGTTCCTTGAGACCATAAAAAGTCTAAAACTATCAAGCAACATATTCGAGTCAATGAGGCTAAGCAGCCCGTCGCACTCAAGAGTCTTCATCAATCTAAGGAGCTTGCCCAAGGCCATATCGCTTCAAGCGAGGCAAATGGACTTAAATGGAAACCAAAATCATTGATTGAGGAGGAAAGGAAGAAAGCCTCAAATCAGCAGGATAAGCCCATTCCTAACCTTTCAAAGAGAAGTATTGACTTGTTCTCGCCATCCAACATGGAACCTACACCTGAGGTTCCGCTCCCGCAAGAGCTTGTAGCAACCATAGAAGTGACTCAATAGGATGCAATCATGGCATCAGAAGAGGTTGAAGATGACGATGAGGAGTTGGTAGACTACGATGAAGATGAAGAACATGAAATGCTAGAATATGAGGAGGATGTAGATGTTAACGTATTATTTGTTTTGTCTTCTAAGTTTGCAGGATCTGTAGTCAAGAAACCGTGCTTTATCCTCGATGTACCCACTGCTGTTGAAGTCAGCCCGACCAGAGGAGTAAATAACTTGGCAGCCACAGGAGGCGAAGAGGACAAACTAGACTAGCCGTTGCTCGCCAAGCAACCAGAAGTTGACTTATCCCTAAAAAAGGCATACATGTTGTTCGCAATGTCTACACTGAACATGGCCATCCATATGAGACCATTCTATGTCATGGATAAGGTTCAAGGAGTTCAAATCAACAAGCTCTTGGTGGACTCGGGGGCAGCATTTAACATCATCACCGTCAAAGCAACGACACTATTAGGCATACCCAAGTCGGCCATCTAGGAAACAGCTCTCAACGTTCGAAATTTTCAAGGCAACATATCTAAGACCTTGGGGATCGTTTTCCATCATGTGTAGGTAGGACCAACAGTTGATACACACACATTCTTCGTGATGGAGTACACAACACTATATAGCGGAATTCTGAGATGAGATTGGATCCAGCAGAGTTATTGTGTGTCGTCATCTCTCCATCAGTAGATGGTGCTGTGGAACATGGATTGTGGTGAGGCTGAAGTTATCGATGTTGATCCTTGTCCATAATCAGTGTTTAATAACGCTTTGGACGCTATCTATTACAATAGTGACCTTAGGCCACTAAAGGTATATGACGTTGACAACATGGGCCGCCCCGTGAGGATGACGGCCTCTGAATTATCTCAATGGGGAATCATCCGAGTCGGTGAAGATAGTCGTCACCCTTATACCATTGAGCTACCAGCCAAAACATCTCAATGATAGAGCCTCTATCTAGCATAGAGACAGATGTTTGTTTCTCTCTGCATGATCGTTTGCATAACTACTTGTTGGAGAGCTAAGTTTATAATCACGTTCCAATGATCGTGGCGTTGGAATATGTAGATGATGATGTCTTACACGAGTCAGATGAAAAGGAGGTTATTAAATTGGCCCCAGCAGCCTTGGATGACACTTCACCTAAAGTGAAATATTCCATAGAGAAAATCAACCTCGGGACTTCAGAAGAGTCGATGACTGTAGCTATTAGTACCTTCTTGGAGCCTGAAGAACCGAAGAGGCTCATTGACCTGTTGCATGAGTATGTACACTGTTTTGCTGAGAAATATGAAGACATGCCAGGCCTCTCGCCATACTTAGTTTGTCACAACCTACCTATCATAGAAGGTAAGAGGCTGGTAAAGCAGGAGATGTGTTGCATGAACACAAAAACGGTAATCTTAGTCAAGGAAGAATAGAGAAGATGCTTAAATCATGTATAATCCGCGTAGCCAAATATAACAAGTGGCTATCTAATGTGGTCCCATTTAAGAAGAAGAATGGTAAGATACGAGTTTGTGTTGACTACCGAGACCTCAATAATGCAACACCTAAGGACGTCTACCCCATGCCAGTAGCAGATTTGTTGGTAGATTCAGTGGCTCGACATGAGATGCTCTCGTTTATAGACGAGACAATAGGATATCATCAAATTCCTATAGCAGAAGCTGACAGACATAAGACAATGTTTCAGTGTCCAGGGTTTGCAAGCGTGTTTGAGTATGTGGACATGCCGTTTGGACTCAAGAATGCAAGAGCAACTTAACAACGTGCTATGAATCTAATCTTTCATGACCTCATAGGAAAGTCCATGGAAGTTTATATTGACGGCGTGGTGGTAAAGACTAAGTTCCGAGTCGATCACGTTGACGACTTGAGAATGGTATTCATGCATGAGAACACCAATTGAAGATGAATCCTGCAAAGTGCATATTTAGGGTCCAAGCAGGAGACTTCCTAGGGTTTCTAGTCCACCAATGAGGGATCAAGGTTCTAGACGATAAAAAGGAGGCAGTGATCAACGATATTCCCCAAAAAAAACAAGAAGGAACTTAAATGTCTCCTCGGTAAAATCAATTTCTTTAGGAGGTTCATTGCGAACGCAGCAGGGAAGGTACAACCTTTGTAATCTCTACTCAATTTACAAGATAAAAAGGACTTCGTATAGGAGCCCGTTCACCAAGCGGCTTTCGATATAATTAAAGCATATCTTGCTAACCCACTAGTACTGGTCTCGCTGAGACCTGGAATACCACTTAAGCTGTATTTCTCGGTCACGGGTCATTCTGTTGGAAGTTTGTTAGCTCAAGATGACACTACAGATATAGAACATGCCATTTTATATCTTAGCTGGACGTTGACAGATTGTGAGACACGCTACTCGCCAATGGAGAAATTATGCCTAGCTTTATATTTTTCAGGGTGCAAATTGAGGCATTATATGTTGTCATTCACTACGTGTGTCGTTACAGAAACATATTTGGTGAAGTACATGTTATCACTGCCTATATTAAGAGGCCATATCGGGAAGTAGATCTTGGCACCTTTTGAATTTTTCTTGCAATATGTGCCACAAAAGGCAGTAAAGGGCCAGGCAGTGGCCGACTTTCTTGCTCGTCATCCGATGTTAGATGCCCGTGAAGGAAAGGAATTAGAACTTGCTCGTATTTCACTAGCCCCTTGGTTTTTATACTTTGATGGTTCTAGCACACATACCATGGTTGCGGCAAGAACTTCTTGTCAATCTAGATGGAGGAACCTTCTCCTATTCATTCAGGCTTGACTTCCATTGCACTAACAACCAGGCGGAATACGAGGCACTCATCATTAACCTCGAAATTCTGTTGGACATGGAAGTCACCGAGATACACGTGTATGGAAACTCCATGATTGTTATTCGACAGATGGAGACAAAAGGCAGTAAAAGGCCAGGCAGTGGCCGACTTTCTTGCTCGTCATCCGATGTTAGATGCCCGTGAAGGAAAGGAATTAGAACTTGCTCGTATTTCACTAGCCCCTTGGTTTTTATACTTTGATGGTTCTAGCACACATACCATGGTTGCGGCAAGAACTTCTTGTCAATCTAGATGGAGGAACCTTCTCCTATTCATTCAGGCTTGACTTCCATTGCACTAACAACCAGGCGGAATACGAGGCACTCATCATTGACCTTGAAATTCTGTTGGACATGGAAGTTACCGAGATACACGTGTATGGAGACTCTATGATTGTTATTCGACAGATGGAGACAAAGTATAAAGCAAGACCAGTCCTTGAACCTTATGCGAAACGAACGTGTGACCTTTTGAATCTATTCACCGAGGTAAAGTTGACACATATCCCTCACGAGTAGAATCAAGCAGCGAACAAGTTAGCTCAGCTTACTATAGGTGTAAGCTTGCAAGATGGTATCAGAGAAAGAATGGTATGTGGCCACACTAGATCACATTGATGTAGACTGGCACCAACCACTCATCTCCTATCTCTAAGATCCCAACGCACCAGTGGACAAGCACATTCATTTCCTAGTGCCCAATTACATACTTAAGAATAGAGAACTATTCAGGCGAGGAGAAGAAGGTCTGAAGCTTCGTTGTGTATACAGTCACGACGCTAAGCGACTACTAAGAGAGGTGCACTTAGGGGTAGCTGGGGCACACCAAGATGGTCCCAAAATGCGCTGGTTATTATGGAGCTATGATTATTATTTGCCTAGCATACTTAAGGATTGTATAACCTTTGCCAAAATCTGTGAGGATCGCCAATCCCATGGTCCAATCAGCCACCTGCCAAATATCTCGATGCAACCAATTATCAAACCATGGCATGCATGAGGTTGGGCATTATATTTTATTGGAATGATTCATCCTCACTCCTTTAGGGGACATAAGTTCATCATGGTGGCCACTGACTTCTTCACCAAGTGGGTAAAAGCTAGGTTGTTGAAAGTAGCTTCAGCAACCACCATTCGTCAGTTTTTATTTGAAGATGTGATATGTAGGTTTGGTATTCCAGAATACTTTGTTTTAGACAAAGTGGTAGCATTCATGTCTGGCGAGGTTGATACATTGATGAAGGATTTGGGGATTCACTTTCTTCATTCTACCCTGTTTTATACCCAGTCTAATGGTCAGGCGAAAGCGAGCAACAAGTTGATTTTTCATATCCTCAAGTACATGCTTGCTAACAACGCTCGTTTGTGACACAATGATTTGTTCAACTCACTGTGGACTTATCAGACAAGTAAACATAATCCTACTAGAACAACCCCTTACGCTCTGATGTTTATGCATGATGTGGTCTTACCTTTAGAACTAAACTTTCAGTCCTTACGAGTTATGGAGCAGGACAATCTGATTGGAGAGGACTATGTATAGGCCATGTGGCAAGAACACGAGCACTTAGACGAACAAAGATTGGAAGTGTATGAGCACTTGCGTGCTGAAAAACAGAAAGTCGCCAGAGCTTATGACAAATGTACAAGGGGCAAGAGTTTCACTGAAGGTGATTTAGTCTAGAAGGCAGTGTTACCCGTTGGCGAGAAGTTTGAAGGACAGGGCAAGTGGTTTGAGAAATGGGAAGGTCCTTACATTATTGATAGCATCCAGGGCCGTAGAGCCGTCTATGAGAACCCGACCCCGATTTAGTTTCCTAAACCAGGATTAGGCTCTCAGTGACCATTATATCCTATACATGCTAGTCCGAGAGAAAACTGAAGGGAAATCAATAAGCTGGAAATCATAAATTAAAGAAACTAAATTTCGAAAGCACTCATAAAAACAAAATTTAAAACCATTTATGGCTTCAACACTACTAGACTCTCGAAACTACCTATGATGACTAAGTTGCTAATTCGTAGGATCAACTTTGGATCTTAAGGCAGATACTACTATGCCTTGATCTGCGTGTGCACCCGACCTCAACAGAGACTCTGTAACTTGGGCATTGGAAAACGAAGGGCCTAGGGAAAGGCATATAAAAAGGAAATCGTTAGAGTGAGTGGACAAAAATAAAATGTTCAATAAAATATTCGTAAGAAATCATAAAACTTACTCTATGCCTTTCCACCGTAATCATATAGTAAAAATATAGCGAGTCGAAGTAAAATGAATGCAAGCATGTGGAGGCCGAAATGTAAGCATATCCTATCCGGATAGGGATTGCCTGGCACACTTGGGGGCATACTCGGTGATCAGCCGGGACGTTGATGCACCGGTGCATAATCGTGTATGTGTCGTGTATAAAATCATAAAATACATACAGTGCCTCCATGCAATAATTGTAAAATGTGTAATCATCGCATATCATGAAATCGTAATCATAACATGTTCTGATGTACATATGCGTATAAATAAAATAAAATAAAATCATGTTTTTATAGAAAATTAGAAACCATGCACATAAATCGAGACTCGCTAAATGACAGTGAAAAATAAAAGTCTACTCATCTGGATCACCAGTAATTAGTTTGCCCGTTGATCCACTAACTCTGAAGTTTCTACTCGGTGCTCTTAAACCAACCTATATATCTCAATCAATTAATAGAAGTTCAATTGTGCAACTAAAATGAATTTAGGAAACTAAGACGTAATATTCAATCAAAAGCTAACATTATTTCGAACAACTAAATCACGCTACATAACTTGTCCTCGCACATGATTAGTCACAACATGATTTATCGCCTTAATTCCTGTGCATAGCTGAAATGTTAGAAAATTGATATAACCACACGAAATTACTTGAAAACTATCCCAAATCATCGAAGAAACCTTCCCACGAAGAAAAGAGTGTTCTGGTAGCCGGAGCTCCGCCGCGCATGGCGGTGCGTGAGGCCCACGCGCCACCATAGGCGGAAGCCAGATTTGATTTGCCCAGAAATCTCTGACCTGCATATCAAAACATTCTTCTCAACTAGCCTAACAATATTGTAGTTCATCACGAAGTCCAAAACTTGCCGTAAAACAACGAACCCTACCTTTGAAAATCGAAACCCTCCCCGGAGATTCAAGTCGATCGGCCAACTTCGATAGACCACGCCGAGGCTTGGGACTGGTCTCAATCGAGTCCTACAGAGGTGGGCACTCAATAGCCCCATGGTTTCACGACGCATCACCGATCAAAGCAACATCACCGGCGGTGATAGTGGCCGAGAAACTCAAGGAAGTTTCTCACTTCGAATCTCACAATTTTGTTGATGCATGGCTGAAATGAAGACATGGGAAACTCGAGGATGAGGAGAGGAGCCAACCCCGACCAAAACGGCAGCAAACGTTGCCAGCGACGAGTCAACTCGGCCGCAGGGGTGACTCAGCCAGTGAGTAGAGAGGAGAGAGTCGGGGAGAGAGAAAGAGAGAGAAGAAAAAAAATGTTTGGGCTTTTACCCAGCATAGGCGAAATCTCCACATATCACTAATTCAAATGGACGGCTCATACCGATATTAATCACGATCGGATGGTCCACAAAATTTATGCAATGGTAGATTTCTTATTTAAATATTTTTTACTTGAAACTTCCTAAATTCATAATAATTAGCTCGGACCTCCGATAAATCCAATAAAAATATGCACGATCTCGTAATAATATGCTCTACAACTTTTGTGAAGAAGGTGAATCCAAAATCATAACCTATTTAGGTTCGGGTCGATAAACATGACGTGTTATACTTACCCCGTTAATTAGCACGATTAGCGATGATTACCCACTAATTTAGGTTTGGTCGTTACACCGTCCGTCTTCGTGATTGAGATGGTATGATTCATACTAATCCTATTAATGACCTCTTCCTCAAGAAATATGTGCAGCCCTATAGGAATACGATGACCCGCCTACCTCTGAATAATTAAGTTTACTGAAGCTCACTTCTTTATATTCGCTCGATCAAACTTAAGGGGCATAACCTATATGTATTCTTGCATAAAGCCAATTCCAGTGGCTAAATTTTTTACTTTTTAATAAAGTTCACAAAGCTAATTCTTATGGTTATTACTATGAACATTGAGCCTTAACTGTTCATCTTTTCTCTTTAAGCAAAATTAGTTATATCTTTAACCAATTGTTGTGGCCAAATATTAACGCGAGTGCAGGATGGTTGTGTTAAAACCAAAAATCAGTGGTTGATTCTATCAGTATGAATAAGATGTTGTTGAAACATCTATTTGAACATTGATAAACACAAGCAAAGTACAGAAAATCATATTTTTAATAAAAAAAATACAAGGTTATAAAGGGTTTGCGGCCTCAAGCTTTGATACCATAGAAAAACAACTCCTACAATCTTTGGTATTGTAATAGGAGAATCAATCTCTGTGACACTCGTATCAAATATGCATACATGGGAACAAGAATGCCCAACATACCAGAAGCTCCTCTAGAAGACGGATAAGGACTTCAAGAGACAAAAGAAAAAGAGGGAACTAGCCACCAGCAGTAGTCCAAATCAATGAAAGAAGAATGAAGGGGTGATGAGTTTTCCCTTTTGTCTCTTTCACCATTGGTGTTGATGTACTAGTTTCCACCTTGGTGTCCTCACCTCGGGAACGAACCAGGTGTCAGCCACACGTCGCCAAGTGCTTCCCTGAATTGACTCCCCATGTAAATTGGGAGTTGTAGTACAACTAGCTCTGTGTTCCTCCTTGCTAAACTGCTTGTGCTCTGGGACCTGAAGCCTCTATGCAAAATAAATGCAGAGCTGATGCTAGCGAGGGAACCGGCGTAAGACCTTCCCCGGTGTTTAGACTCTGCCACTCCGCATTTACATGGAGCAGCTTTACCAAGGTTCGACCTGGACATAGATATCACTATCTAGCCCAGGCTTGGACATGGATATCACTATCTAGGGTTTGAATATACTGTGAAGATATCTAGAGGTTTTTCTTCAATTAGGAACCAAAGGAAATGCACTAAAGACGACTTCATTCTGAACTATGTTATGAAGGGAATGAGGATGTGTGTAAATGTAGAGAACCAGAGAGGTATTTATAGGAAAATTAACCCTAGAGCCTCTGTATCTGGATAGAGCGGTTAAAATCCCTAAATTGAATCACCATCATTGATGAGGGACACATGTTTATTTGGGATTCACTAACGTGACGATTCGTCTATTCCAAGTCAAGGGGAATAATGACTATTGATTCTCGGAGTGGTTTAGCCTGCTTCTTGAAAACTGAAAGGATTTGACCTGATGGGATAACACGATTCATATTTCAAATTCAAATTAATCCTAATTATGAGGATTGTTCGAGTAATTGAACGACATGGGTAACTCAAGCCTGATGTGGGTCGTCCCTCATGGGAACTTATCTTAATTGGGCTTGTATTGGAGGCCCATCACCGATCCAGAAAGTAATAAAGGCCCGTATGTATGAATAAGAGTCCCGTAGATAGAAACACATATATATATCTAAATGCTTAAACATATTATAATAAAAAGGAGCTGTTTATGATACAAAAATTGGACTTAGGCCCAAAAGGGTCCAGAATTTATGAACAGAGGGCCTTCCTCTTATGCTCAACTTTAGCATGTTCGTAGTCGCCCCAGGCATTATCATACGACTCGCGAAGTGAAGATACATCATCTTCAGCCTCCCTAAGGTGATGTGCTCGGCTCAAACTTTCCTTAAGAAACTACTGGGCATTCACATGAGTGGAGAGAACATCTGCTCATAGGAGGTTCACTTCAGCTTGAAGAGCAGCCACTTCAGCTTCTTTAGTCGCCAGAGTTTCCTTTTTCGAGGAAGCACTCTAAAGGAGTTTCTGGACTTGGCTTTGGTTGAGGTGTACTTGGTTGGTCATCTCCTCCCTTATCTTCTCTTGTCGCTCTAGGCGGTGAGACAACCTTCGTCTTGGGAGATCCTAGCTTCATAAGGACACCGGATGCTATCACAAAGACCACATCAGGGTTGCCCTTCGATCTCAGTTCTTACCAAGGGGACTTCTGCAGTGTTAAGATGGGGTCCGCCAAAACTCTTCTCATATCGACTTTGACTTATTCCTAGGGCGTCGTCAGGTGTGTACGCTTGGGACTTAGAATGCTCAATTTTTCAGAATATGGCCAAGCCACCATTAGGGTGTTTGTGTGGATCCAACCTCATACATTCTGACCTCGAGGACTTTACTGACCCAAGATTACTGTGAGCTCTTGCGAGGTTTTACTCCGAATATTTTGGTCTATCCACAGGCGTCCCTCTCAATGCCCTAACCCTTCCTCCCTCGAGATGCTTTACTTTTGGGAGGATTGATCAACTCGCAGAGTGAAGGTCCTTCCCTGGGAACCAACGTCATCTGCTCCGCTCAAGCTCGTTGCCTTTCCTGAGCTTTAAGCTCCCCCTAATCGTACACATTGATCGACAAAGCAACTCTGATATTTTGTATGGACAAAAACAGGAATCGAACATAGAACGCACAGAAAAAGCATAGTTGCTGAAAACAAAAGCTTTTATTAAATGATCATATAGTATTGTATAATGTCCATCACATCAAGCAATATCATACAACGTCTATCACATCGAGCAATATCATACCATGTCTATCACATCGAGCATATCGTACAATGTCTATCACATCAAATAGGATCATACAATGTCTGTCACATGGAACAAGAGAAGGGCATATACCTTCATAACCACCGCCTTGATTCTATATTATGATCGAGCAAAAGAAGCAAAGCACATCCCATGCCTTGCCAAAAACTAAACGGAAGGCACATGCCCCGCCTCCAATTATTTAACAGCCGACTGATACAAAATTGATGCACAAAATGACATCTTTAGGTAAAAATAAAACACTAGGGCGACCCAACTGGACCCATTCATTCATTATATATATATACATACACACGCGCGCGAGTGACAATTATGTAGAGTTCCTCAGTAAGATCAGTTCAGAGTTTCCTGAGGCCTTGTTCGATCGATCATCCGACAGCCCAGCCATGACTCTAACTCAAGGCAAATGGATCAAGGTCTGTTTCCTATTCTACTTTCCGTCCAAATCTCAACCTTAATTTGATGATCAATAAATGCAATTGTGGGTCTTTAGTTTTCTGTGCGTTCTTTCACTTCTAATGTGATATTACTTTAAACTTCAATGCTTTCTGATATCAGCTCATCTGGGGTTTTCCCATGCTTCCCAAAATGAATGAAACTGTTGGAAAGATTAGATCTTTGATGCGTTGGGTTTACAGTCTATCAGTTTTGATCGGATTAGTGAGTTTGGTTAGTTTTATCTGGGTCTACTGATAAGTGTGATATGTGATCAAAAGATACTAGCATGAATGTGATTTGCCCACTACAGTGTGTCTATCTCTGATTTAGTTTCTGGTGTTGTAATTTACCCTAAAGATATACTTTCACCTCTTCAAACATGAAAGCACTGCAAGTCTTATGAAATTGAGTTATTGGAATTTAAGTTGTCAACAGTGTTAACAACAGTGCAGTGACCCTTTTTAAGCTCGAATTTCAAATGTTTCGTGAAGTACTTCACGTTGCCCGTCTTTTAGTGCAATAGCTCGTCTCTTTGGTATAGAAACCAAATCAGGACTTGTTTAGCGAAGGATGAAACAATTTTTCGAATTGTTTGGTATAAAAGTTGGCATCTTTTTGCATTAGTAATCTTCACAGAGTTATCTTATTTGCATTGGCTAATCAATTTCCTTGTGTTAGTTTGATCAAGGTGGAACTGGGCATGGAGCAAGAAGCTCTCACGCCATCACCTTGTTGGACAAAAGGCCTATGCATTTGGCGGAGAATTCCAGCCACGTGTCCCAGTTGACAACAAGATCCACGTATTCGACCTCACAGAAAAGACGTGGTCTGCAATTGACGGGAGCGGCGATGTTCCACCGCCACGAGTCGGTGTGACAATGGCCGCTGTTGGGAAAACCATTTATGTATTTGGTGGCAGGGACAATGAGCACAAAGAGCTTTATTCATTGGACACAGCTACAAACTAGTGGACTCTAATTTCCAGTGGGGATGTTGGCCCCCCTCACCGGAGCTACCACTCAGTGACTACCGACGACCACCACGTATATATTTTTGGTGGATGCGGAGTGGTCGGCCGCCTCAATGATCTATGGGCTTACGACGTAGTTGATCAAAAGTGGATCCAATACCCAAAACCAGGTGACAATTTAAGGGGAAGAGGTGGGCCTGGACTCCTAGTGTCTCAAGGAAAGATATGGGCTGTGTATGGCTTTGGAGGGGAGGAAGCAGATGATGTAAACACATTTGATCTAGTTCATAAAGTGTGGACCCAAGTCGAGACTAGTGGGGAGAAGCCAACGGCCCGGAGCATATTTTCTACCGTCAATTGGGAAATACATAATTATATACGGTGGGGAAGTTGACCCCAGTGACTTGGGTCATATGGGTGCCGGGAAATTTACCGCCCAAGCCTATGCATTGGACACGGAGACATTGCTGTGGAAGCAACTGGATGATGGCTTGGACTCGAGCCATCATCCTGGGCCTCGCAGGTGTGCATTTACTGGCGGGGAATGGGATGGGCCAGTAGGACTTTTGATCTATGGTGGGAATTCGCCAAGTAATGATCGGCTTGATGACATTTACTTTTTCACTCCTCATTTGGAAGCAGATGGAAAGAAAATAGCTTTAAGATGGTAGTGTGTTACTCTCAACTGTGAGTCACTTCAAAACACAGTTTTTGGGTAATGCTTTGTGTGTAAATAAGACCTAGAAATGACGATGACTTTGTCAATGTCAGGAACGAGGTTTGTCTTCATGATCTTGTAAATTATGAATGTTGAAAACTGTTGGTTTGTTATATAGGAGTTGTTTGACATTTCAGGTTTTGGTTATCTATACCACCAGAAAGCCCCTCACTTAGAATCCTTTTAGCTTTTATTAATTTCTTACTTTCAAGTTTCAGTTTACACAATGTTGTTTTATTTATATCACAAGACTTTTCAGTACCTTCTCCATTTCTAGCTCTCCAAACACATTTCCAGTTGTGTTTCTACAAATACTTTACTAACACAAGTACATAGACAGTTTGATGTGGTCTGCTGTGGGAAGCAACTGCGGAGCCCTCTAGTCTCTCTCCCATCTCCCATACTGCATCATCAGTAGTTTTAATTTCAATCTAATTCAGTATACCCTCTAGTTTTTTCTTTTTCTGTTTTTCTATGGAGAAAGAGTATACCCTCCATCTAATACAACCAGAACCAATAAGAATCAAATAATACTGCTTTTTAATCTGATTACACCATATAGCTCTGGAATTTGATAACATTAGCATGGAACACGTGTTTTATGAACTATATAGGATCATTATGCACCTAATTATTGGTTCATTAGTTTGTGGCGGCTATTATATTTCTCAATCTAACTGTGACCATCTAAAAGTCAGAGCTATGAGCCCTGGAAGAAAATTGGTCAGGTAATACTTAATTAGTACCAGTCTACCAAAAAGTCAGAGTGAGTTTCATAGCTAACAATGGCACTGAAAATTAAAATGAGTAAGTTCCATTGTTTAATCTCCTTTCTGTTTCAGCTGGTTCAACATTTCCTAGGTGGCTAGACTTACAGTTACTTTTGAGTTTGGTGGTTATATAAGACCAAGATTTTTATGGATTTATTTCTTGGATCAAGATCCAAGATTAATGCTTGCATTTCCCAGAGATAAAGAACAAAGCTTTAAAGCAGGTTTTTTGGTTTTTTGTCGACACCTTTGATCAAGCCTACATGGCTTTACGTTTGGGACAATGTTCTTTTCTTGAACAACCCAGTTCTTTAAAGCATGAGGCTTTAACAATAAAGAGGCTCTTGAGCAGCTGGGGTTTTCAGAAAACTTCAGGCATTCAACACAAGCGTTTTGGGATTGGAGCTTCAGCATCTTCCAATGTGCAACCACTGCATGTTGCTTCTTTGCAGGCTGGTGAGTTCTTTGCTTTGCTTTTCATATGAAACTTGTGCTGACCAAAAGTTGATGCTACTCCTTTTAGTACTTTGAACATATAACCTGTATGATAAAATGTGTCTGTGAACTTAAACTAGGGAAAGCATTATCAATTTACTTTTTGGAGTTCCCCGAACTGAATTTACAGCAAAATCCACTTTTGTGTTAGCTCTTATATAAAATGGACATTGTCTAATTTCTGATGGTTGAATTTTGATGACTGTCCAATGCTTGACCTTTGTTTCCTTAATGGACCAGGTCCAACAGCAAATGTTCTGGACGCTGAACTTGTCGAAACTCCAGCTAAAGATGGGATTAGTTCATTCTTGGAAACAGATGAGAAGAACGTGTCTACTCTTAGCATTGTAGTTGTAGGGGCTTCAGGGGATCTTGCTAGAAAGAAGATCTTCCCTGCCCTTTTTGCTCTTTTTTACAATGATCATCTGCCTCAGGTTCCATTCTTATTTTATCATTTCACTTTCTGTGATCATAGCACTCAGTCTATACGGAATTGTACTTTGGTACTACTTATTCCGTTACTATAACTTAGAGTTGAGCTTTTAATTCTTTTATTCAGCACTTTACAATTTATGGCTATGCTCGGAGTGTGCTGACTGATGTGGAGCTAAGAAATGTAATTAGCAGAACCTTGACGTGCAGAATAGACAAGAGGTATTCCACTTTTGTCTTCATGACTTTCTGTTATGTGATTTTCTTTCCTTAATGATGTCCTGTGTTTTGTACTAATCAGCATTGTGTACACAGGGAGAATTGTGAGGAAAAGATGAATCGGTTCTTAGAGAGATGCTTTTATCATTCGGGTCAGTATAGCTCGGAGGAGCACTTTTCAGAATTGGACAGTAAACTGCGGGAGATAGAGGTATGATCAAACTCCTTCATCATAAACTAGTAACAGATCGACTTTCAGTTTATTGGGATCATCTTTGCGGTTGAGCTAGGAGAACTGATTGGTTTGAACTTTAGCTTAGGCTGATTGTTTCTTCTCGATGTTGAACTAAATGAGGCACCTTTCCATAGGTTCATTGTCTTCTCAAGGTTCTTATTAGTGAAAATCTTCTTTCAGGAAGGAAGACGACCAAATAGGCTGTTCTACCTGGCTATACCTTCAGATGTATTTGTGGACACAACTAGATGTGCCAAACGTCGTGCTTCTTCCGAGCAGGGGTGGACTCGAGTCATTGTTGAAAAGCCATTTGGCCGTGACACAGAGTCATCCAAAGAGCTGACCAGAAGTTTGAAACAATATCTAACCGAGGATCAAATATTCAGGTATACTTTGTATTTTTATTATATAACCATATGCAAATTGGTGCATTGTTAACAGTGGTTTTATTATTTGGACAGAATTGATCATCAGTTGGGTGAAGAGCTAGTGGAAAATCTCTTGGTACTTCGTTTCTCCAATCTGGTTTTCGAGCCCTTATGGTCAAGGAACTACATTCGCAGTGTACAGCTGATATTTTCTGAAGATGTTGGGGTAGAAGGGAGAGGAAGGTTAGTTATTTAGTTCAACATGTTCCGAATTGCTGATAGTCTTGTCAAATCCATCATGTCATTTCTTTTTATTTGAGAATATTGCCTAATATGTACTAGTTTCATGCAGATACTTTGAAAACTATGGTATCATTCGAGATATAATGCAAAACCATCTCCTCCAAATATTGTCACTCTTTGCTATGGACACACCTGTCAGCTTAGATGGTGAAGATATAAGGAATGAAAAGGTATGCAAAATTCGGTTCACACTCAACTGCATTTTTTAATTTTGATATAGTAGTGACTGGTGTTATGATATGTTACCAGGTTAAGGTTTTACGTTCCATCAAACCTGTTGAGCTCAAAGATGTAGTTGTGGGTCAATATAAGCGCCATTGCGAGGGCAAAGTCTGCTATCCTTCTTATACTGATGATCGAACTGTATCAAATGATAGCCTCACACCAACTTTTGCAGCAGCTACTTTGTTCATTAACAATTCACGATGGGATGGAGTTCCAATCATGCTCATAGCCGGCAAGGCCCTTCAGTCAAAGCGGTTAGTTTACTTTCTTGGTGTGCCTTAAGCTGTTGGAAACTTGGAATTGAAGAATAAACTGACTAATCTGTAACATTTTTTGAATAAATATGCAGAGCGGAAATCAGAGTTCAGTTCAGACATGTTCCTGGCAACTTGTACAATCGCAACTCTGGAACCGATTTGGATAAAGCTACGAATGAGATTGTGCTTCGTATACAGCCCGAAGAAGCTGTGTATCTAAAGGTTAACAACAAGGTTCCTGGACTCGGAATGAGGCTGGACCGTAGTGACCTTAATTTGCTATATAAATCAAGGTAAGAAATTGATCAAACACAGACATAATATCCTCTCTTTTTTGTTCTGTTCTATGATTATGAAACTGCACTACTGCAGATACTAATGCTGAAACTTGAAACAAATCTATCTGTCCACCATTAATAGAACAAACCTAACTAGGCTGCATTTGACATATGAAGGTACCCCAGAGAGTTCCCAGATGCATACGAGAGGCTGCTACTAGATGCAGTAAATGGAGAACGACGATCGTTTATTAGAAGTGATGAGCTTGAAGCAGCTTGGGCAGTATTCACTCCATTGTTGAAGGAACTGGAAGAGAAAAAGGTTGTGCCAGAGCTTTACAACTACGGTAGCAGTGGACCGGTGGGAGTGCATTATCTTGCGGCTGAGCACAATATTCGATTAGGAGATTTCGGCTACGAGGATTGAACTAGTGACAAACACGAAGTATACTGTGTAGTAGGAAATTCATAGAACGGAGTCACTAATCCATTGTCATCTGTAAGCATTTCATTTCTCTCTTCTTTCCTACTAATATTCTTAATCTGTTGCGAGTTATATTCTTTTCTACAACATATGTACAAGGTGTCCAGTCAAATAGTACTGGTGTAAAACATTCAGATGAATCTGTAACTATGGATCTTACCATTGTCAATAAAAATCGCTGGATAATTCACATGTAAATAGTCTATATATGCATTAATTGGTAAGTAACCTCGTATCTGTGCGTAACAGACTTCACACTAGTCATCATTACCTAAACGGCCTCGATCGATTTTCGATATCTTAGAGCATCGATCTACAATTTTTTTTTTAATAGACCGATAGAAATTTGGTGTTCAATTAGATTCGAATACGAATACGTGACCTTCAAAGGTATGAGTTCTTACCATCTCAATAAACCACAAATCAATTTGATCAATAGATGACACATAACAAGTAGTACATTTCTTTCTTTCTTTTGTGAGGAAACTTAGTACAGTACACTAGTTTTCGTCTGGATATAACTCGGTACGTACATCTACACTATATACAAATGATGAACAGCCCAAAAACTATAGGAGAAGACAGCCCCTGAATCTGAATAAAATCACCTTCCAACTTTCCAATAATATTATTCTCTGTACCAAATAATATGAAGAAGAAGAAAAAAAAATCCAAACCTTTCATCAATTAATTTAATCACATAAGCAAAACCCCAACACAAAAACTCAAACCAACCATAACCAATCTCCCGCCGTTCATCAAACCACCGACTCCACTATTATCATCAGCCGTGACATCCGCCGAATCGTCCTCGGACGGCGCGTCGGCATCCTCATCCTCCGACGGCGCGTCAGCATCCTCATCCGACGCCGGGGCCTTGGCTTTCTTGGGAGCAGGAGCCGCCTTGGTCTTGACCACCTTAAAAAGCTCCTTGGGTTGCAACACTTTGTTGACCTTGTATATCACCAAAGGGTCTTGGTCGATCACCGTGCCGATGATCTTGGCCGTCACGACCTTGGTCTCCAAGCTCACTTCCTCGCCGTCGTTCTGCACGGTGAAGTCGTACTTGTTCGTCTTGTAGGAGGCCAAAGTGTTGATGACGCCGTTGTTATCCTTCAACATCTGGAGGGACTGGTAGACGGGGACGCCGTGGTATAAGACTAAAGCTGTCTTTTGTGGTGCAGTTAGGTTTTTGTACTTGGGGGCGAAGGCGGAGAGGACGGCGTCGGTGGGGCAGAAGACGGTGAGTCCTCCGTCGACGTTGGTCTGGAAAGTGGCGTCGGCCCCGGTTGCGATTAGTAGGTCGGAGAAGGCTTTGCAGCCTTGCTTGGCTAGAATCGAGGTTAGGTTTACGTCGCTTGGACCTGCAGTTGGTGCCTCTGCTTCGGCTGAAGTCAAGACCTGAGAAAACGCCGTCGTTTAATTAGCTCATGGTAATTAGCACTTTTACTTTCGGCGGATCAATACGTAGATATATAATGCATGGCGAACAAGCTTTATGAAGGTAATTAGTGATCAATAATAGATTATTCATTATTGTAGGTATAAAAATTATAATTTACCACTTCACAGTATAAATCTATAAATTGATACTGTGTTAGCGTAAAACGTTAGTAAATTTGTTTCACGGTAAACTAGTTACAAATTCATCTTCCAAGTCATATAGACAGTTGATAGCTCTTAGTTTATAATGAATCTAATTCGACATTATACATTTCTCAATGGATTTCGATAAAAAAAAATTATCTTTTCTTTTTCGTATCATTATTGTTAGATGTAAGCTTTATACAAGAGAACGTGAAAGCATATAAGTGGCATACTTTGTACGTCAACTAATTTTACAATACCAAACTCTAGTCTTGTACGTGGTTTTGAACAACACTAGAAGTGTCGGTGACCAATTTATATTATTACCTAATCATAAAAAAGAATCTACCATACCTCAATGATTTAAGGTGAATCCATTTTAAAAAATCATGCATTAGCTGTACTTTTGTCTAGTGGCAAAATAATTAAGCTAATGTACGTATTTAGAAATTTTATATTTTAATTTCTTGAGATCAAACAACAATCAAACTGTCAGAAATTAAAGTAAGCTCAGAATTAACGTTGTAGCTTTGTTACTAGCTAGATCATAAGCAGAAGATAAGGTTTTCGAAATCTTGTCAAATATTGTTGAAGATATGAAAATGTAGCAATGTACTTACCTGACTGATTTGGAGGACAGAGATGTTGTAAGGGATCTCCTGCACCGATTTCTGGTAGAAAGAAGTGAGCTTGCCGTCGTTGTCTTCCGTGCCGAAGCCGACTTTACCGCCCTTGAGGTTGGTGATGTTGACGAAGCCGGAGGTTCCGTCGGCGGTGCCCGTGGACTGGAACATGCTGGCGGTCAAGGTGGTGCCGCCAGTGAGCTGGTGGAGCTTCTTGGCGCCGAAGTAATCGACGAGGACGTGGAGGGAGAGGACGTTCTTGAGGACGGGGAGGGGGAGGTGCTTGTCGAGGAGGGCGGACATGGCGGCATTGTCGATGGCGAGGACAGTGATGGTCTGGCGGCGGTTGATCTCGGCGGCGAGGTGGGTGAGGGAGAGGTAGTGGTTGAAGGTGGAGAGAGAAGGGTGCTTGGCGAGCATGCGCGTGATGTTGTGCGCTTCGGAGGTGGTGGATAAGAGAAGGAGGAAGACGGCGGCTAAGGTGGCGGAGGCTAGGGGCGGAGGGTGTGCCATTTTTGGAAGTTTTGTACTTTACCTTAGCTAAGGGTTTTGGAAATAAGGAGGAGGAAGGAAAGAGAGGAGGTGTGGGTTATATGTGATGGGTGATGAGTGGTAGTGGTGCTTCACAGTATGTTCCCTCAAAGTTTATGACAGCTTGGCTTTGGTAGGGAGGAGGGTATATAATACTGTGATGGGTCCTTTGGGATATGATGGAGCTAGCTAGGTGTATACAGTTGCATGTGAAATTAGTCAGTATCTTTGTGCATGCACCACATTTTGTTCTTAATATTTGGCCAAAAAAATTGAACAATTAGCGCTTGTGAATGTAGTGAAGTTAATTAGATGGATGTAATGACAGTAGCTCTTATCTTAATTATAGAGTGAGTAGTCACTAAAAACACACTTGTCTCCAACGTCACCTATATTGAGTGTGCGCTCCGTTACTGTGTCAAATATGTTTGCTCCTGAAAAGAGCAATGATCGAGTTAGGAAGCTGTACATATTGCATAATAGTTGAAAATTGAAATTTAGCGAGATCGATCAACAAGAATAGTCGATCTCTCTCGTAGAAGAAATTAAAATGACAAGTAGCAATTTAACGAAGAATATACAGTCTCATGCACCGACGCATTCTTTTTTCTACATACAACGAAAAAAAAATTAGATTCGAGATTAGTTGGTACTTAACTTTCCAAAAAATCAAATTAGCTTTCCTCCTCGCAGGGGGTCACTCAATATGGATCAAATAAGATGTCAAAGTCACCAAGAAGCACAGTCATCTTATAATATAAACAAAAATGCGCAAAATGTGTACGTAAAAGTTAGATGAAATGGAGCATCAATATTCTACTTAATTATGCATGAGTTGAATAACTTAAACCTACAAGACCCTGATTAGCAAGACAACAAAACTAAAGTGAAGAGGGTCGACTTAGTTTAAGGCATAAACATGTGTCGGCAGGCAGCAGTAGTGCTCCTCTAGGCCAGACTGGTTTACTATCCATCATGCATATTAAGGCCCTACATGGACGGCGATGGCTGGTAATATAATCGCCCTCCAGAAAAGTACAAACAAAAACAATCTCACTAGCATTATAATGATATGACGGTTGGATTTTTTTCCCTTTTTCTTTTCAAACTTTCTTTGTCTAGCTTTCTGGATCCAGTAACTCCAGTTGGTAGCTGTTACGTTTTTTATTCACTGTTAGAATTTCTTTGAATTAATTCTTTCTGTTGGGCATATTCTTCTTCTGTGTTTTGATTGTTCTATCCTTGGGGGTGATCCTCATGATTGGCTTGAATGTTACCTTGCCGTGCTTTGTGATTCAGCTTTTAGCAGTTACAATTAATGTCAGTATATGTATACTAGACCTGAAAATTTTGTGTGATTGAAGCTAGATATATAGTGTAGAGCAACTAGGAAAAGCTGGGTGGCTTTGCTTGTTTGGTAGTGTAGGTATATCCGTATATGTATCCTAGACAATCAGGGTATTAATGAAGAGTGCCAAAATGTCTAGGAATCCATTAGTAATGATCTGAATTACAATAAAAGGTAGCAACTTATCCAAGCAACCCAAATGCTACTTCTGAAATTCATCACGTGCGTAACGCGCGCACGCTCCTTATGGAATATGGAGTTATGGAGTCATTAGATTCATTCCATTCCAATCTGATTGTAAGCATTGGGTGAGACAAGGCTCTCTACATAGATATAAGCATGACCATGGCGATAAAGTAAATTGTCATGCCTTGTATTTGTGTTTCCCTTTGCATCGTAAGGATGTCTCTTGACGTATAACCCTTTTTTCAGCAAGATGGTATAATGACTATAATCCTAGTCGGTCTAGGATTATTCCCTCTGGTGCTATTCTATGCTAGTCTAACTTAAACTCCGTAAAGAACCCATCAAAATAACACTAATGAAATTGAAGATGCATCCCTAACTACACAGCGCGGCCCAAATTCACATCTTTCACCACAACCATCAAAATTGATTGGTCTTCAATGAAATTTTGGTAAAGGTATCTATAAACCAGAGACGCACTAAAGAAGAGCCAGTATCATCATGTATACAAAGCAAGCCGAACAAAAACGAGTACATAAACAGAGACATGTCCAATTCAGGCAATTCAAGGTGGCTTGGATCGTTGGACATTTCTCCATTTGGGTACCCAAAATTCATTCTCGGAACTACTCTTTCCTAAAAACGAACACAAATACAAGAAGCAAATCCCACCTAACCATTGATTGCTAAATCACATTGATGAAAACAATTCCGGGATACAAGAAACAAGATCGAGCTTTTGCTGCTGCTACTACTAGTACAGTACTACTATTCTACTACTACTTACTACATTGAAAAATCCATACGATATAGAAGAAGAAACAGACACAAAAAGTCCAGTTTCTTCTTCTATACTCGCTCAAATTAGGTACATCAATTTGGTGCTATGTATGCATTATCGTACACACGACTATAGCTTTCCCTTCCTTCCTCACAATTACGTACATACACATCATCATATATGGCGAGAAAAATTACAATAACGAATTCCTCGTCGGCATAGCCGTCACTTGAAGTACAAAAAAGTACACACAACACACACACACCCCTACCTTGACCTCGCCGAAGCTCCGCCGTACACTTGTCCCTGATGATTATGCATCCCCATCCCTCCTCCTCCGCCATAACCCCCGTTAAAGCCACCGCTTCCGCCGCCGTTGTCCTTGGGGGTTCCGACGGAGGCGGCGGCGCCTCCTTTCTCGCCTTCGAGCTCGCGGTACTTGTGGAGATAGATCTTGAGGGGCTCGACGTAGTCCTCGAAGCCGAGAGTGGTCATGGCCCAGAGTAGATCGTCGCCGTTGATCGTCTTGCGCTTCTCGCGCTGACACTTGTCGGAGGCCTCGCCGGTGACGAAGGAGATGAACTCGGAGACGCACTCCTGCACCGTCTCTTTCGCGTCTTTGGAGATCTTGGCGTTTGCAGGCAATGCCTTCTTCATGATGCGGCTCACGTTCGCGATCGGGAGGAACCTGTCCTGTTCACGCGCCGACAGCTCACCGCCGTGCGCGTGGCCGCCCGAGTCGTCGTTGTCCGAGTCCGCCATCGTCGCCGAGTTCGCTGGAGTTGGAGCTGCTGCTACTAAACTAGTGCCGTCGAAGAAAAGCACTAGGACTTTGTTAGGGTCCGTTGGATCCCGGGGGTATTATTGCTGAGGAGTGACACGTGGCAGTTCATGATCCGTTCGTTTGAAGATAAGTGGTGGTTTTGGTGCGTAGGATGGGGTGTGGGTCCCTTGATCTGGACGGCTGGTTTACTAGCCGGCTTCTGCGGCCATGTAGTCAACCATTTTCCACGAGCTGATTTTAGTGTTTGGTCTCCTATTCTTCGTCAAGAGAAATTCTTGAAGATTTTTTATTTTAATTTTTTTTTCAAAGAGAGAAATCGAAAGTAGATGCATAAGACTTTGATTGGTATGTGATCCGGGATGAGGCGTACGTGTAATTTTGATAATGGAAGTGAACACTCGTTTAGATGTCTAGAACAATCTCAGAGTACTTGACATCGTTGAAAAACGGCATTCGGATGAAGCCTAATGCTACCTAAGGTTTTTCGTGCGTCCGTTTCTTTGTGTTAGATATGGTGTCCCCCATGGGCCTTTATTTTCTTCCTTTTGGGGGCAGGTCTTTTATGGGCTGGTTTCCTATTACGCAAGGGTATATAACTATATATCATTACTTCTTTACCATTTATGGATCAATTGTAGTGGAAAATTTCTTATTTGTACTCATGTGCCAGAAGTGGTAGGACTCTGACCCCAAACAATAGAGGAATTGGATGTGGACAAAGTATGTATAATCATCTGCCCTTATGGTTAACCAAGAGGGATGCAGAAGGAAGCAGTCTGCCAAATTTAGATAAGTTGCAATATGGGGCCATTATGCCATTTACTATTTGCCCCAAAGTCTAAAGGCAGAAGATATTGCTCCTCTCATCATCTCAGACTCTCCGAGATTTCCACCTATTCAATACATATTTACATTTGGAAAAATTATGGAAAGCCTGTAGGTGACTAAAAGTTACATAAAATCTTTGCCTAGTTTGAGCTTGAACAAGTTTTAGCCAAATGTATAATCTTATACCTGAAGAATTGTCTTGCGGGATCCACAAAAGTGATTAAAAAAGATCTAAATACCTGGAGAGCAAAAAGAAGTTGAGCATGAAAAGAATATCAAAGTGGGAATTCCATCATTTACCAAATGTTTATTGACTTTGAAGCTTTTGGTACTAAAAATAATGTGCATTATGAGAAAAAAGAAAGGAGGGAGGTTATGGAGTACTACAAGTGCTTTTAGTTGGTATCCGAAGTTAGTCAAAAGCACAAAAGAGTAACGAAGAGCACATTATATGTAATAATAGTCTATAACATCAGCAGCAACCAAATCCAGGGGGGATCAAAAACTCAAAATATGGTGAACTGTGAAAAAGTGCCAACTCTGATCTAGCTAGCTCTTCCGTATCAGGCTTCAATCTCAAACCTAGAACACTTGATCGACCCCATGGATAAGTCTATCTCAATCATATTTTCCTCCTCTTGCATTTCATGAGCTAAGAACTTACATAGAGTATGCTGCTGGAAAATGGCCTTGTGTGACAAACCTGACATTTTCTGGTGCAGATTAAAGAGAGAGTCTTCGGCTTCCTTGTCGTGACTGACATAGTATCCGCCGGAGAGGGAAATTTCGATGAGGCTATCCTCGTCGGAGATCGAACCGTCTGAGAAATCCGGGCTCCGATCCACATTGTCTCCAAATGGCCAGTCTAGTACTTCAGAGTCCTCCTCACTAGTTGACAAGTGGTCATGGCATTCGCTTTCCGATACCAAATCTGGTGAGGCTACTGAGTAACTAGGAGCCTCATGAATAACAGTTTCTGCTTCTTCAACTTCCTTCCTCTTCTGTGTAGTGGAGGCACTCTCATTCATCTCAGACTTATAAGCAACCTTTTCTTCAACTAGTTTCTCAAGCAGAACAGGGTTTTTCTTGGAACTTTTGAAGAAAAGAGTTGAGAAAACTAACGCTATACATATGAGCAAGACGGAGAAGAACCCAAATTCCAGTATCAAACCAAAAGGAATTAAAAGAAGCACTATCAATAGTTGTGGGAACCTGAAGAACCACAAAGGAGTAGCCATTTGATCTTCAAATAAGTTTTTCAACTCCATGAAAGCCTGTGGAGTAATAAGTAAGAGATAGAACAATTGAGCTAGGTGGAGAGGAGATCAAACAAAACCCTATATATATATGTGTGTGTGATATAAATTATATGATGGATCAAACAAGAAAAATAGCTGAAAGCTCTGACAGATTTCCACTTTCAGCTCCAGAATGGATATATCAGCAAAAAATGAAGGGATCTATATCAGAAGTATATTATAATTAAACTTCAAAATTAAACCAGAAAAGGGTATATGACTTTTAAGCAAGGAATTGCAGATGGATGATATCAGAAGCTCTGTGAAGAAGAGGAAGGAGACCAGTATTAATCAAAGGCTAGCTCTAAGCTGTAATATGCTTTGAGATTTGAGGAACAGTAATTACTTAAATATACTAGTCAGCAAAGAGGGAGCAGAATGAGCAGAAGATGAAATATTATAAGAATTGCTATGGAGATCTCTTCAGAGCCAGACTCATGCATGCACAGTTGCCAAGATCCCATTAAAACCTAAACAAGGTTTCTGTACGTTTTGATATCCCAGCTAACTAACACACCAATCAGGTTGGTTTTCCTCAGCAGCTGATTCTCTTGAAAAACCCAAAACCCTCCTCCCTAGTTTCTTTGCATTGGTTATTTACAGTCTGGAGAGCTTGGAAATTAGAGAACACCATGTGCCACCCATCTGAGCTCACACATGGCACTTCCCACAAAAACAAAGACTAATATATAAGAAAACTTGGAAAGAGATGCAAGAACAGTGACATTGACTATTATATTGTTGGTTTCCATCCCTACATTCATGACGTACTGATCTCTTCAACTCAAACAAGGTTTTTTTTATCAGAAGTTTACCTGAAACTTCATCAAAGATGGAGAAACCGAGAACCTGCAACATCCAAAACATGCAAAGAAGTTTGCTTTTTCATGGCTCACCGAGAGTCTGAGAGTGTTGAGTAACTCAAAACCAAATAAGACCCACTTTTCTGCAGAAACTAAGTTGCTTTGAGACTTGTCTCGGAGTACCTGGACTTTGTAACTCATCAACCAAAACCATTTCTTTCTTTTGCAGCAATCTAATAGGAAAAATAGCAGTCAAACAAGACCCTAGCCTGCTTGATCGAGTAGACTATTGCATGTAAAGCTTTGTGCAAGAACATCAAACCTTCATCTCCAAATTAATCAACGATTAGCTAAGATGCACTCGATCTTCAAAAACCCAAGCATGTTTCAGGTGGAGATTATAAGCAGTGTTTAAGACAAAAGCTACCAGGCATGGCCATATACATATATATATTCATCCCAAAGAAAGTGATCATTGTATTGTATATCCAGCAGCTCTACTTTTTCTTTTGTTAATTTGAGCCTGACCATTCGAAAAGTATTATGTATGATATCTCTTTGACTCTTTACGCGCATATATTGCTGGTGAGATCTTTCGAGGTAAACAGTGTTTCATATATAACAAATGAAGAAAAAAGCATCAGCTTAATCGATAGCTAATCCTTGCAAAATGATATAATTAAGAAAGTAATTAATTAGTAAGCACCGGTACCATAGATAATGTTCAAGTTGTACAATAATAATGCTACTAGCTAATTAACAAGCTTTAATTAGAGTATTGATTGTGCTTCACACTTTGTTTCTGGGTTGCTAAACATGTACACGATGATTCTTCTAAGTATATATGCATGCTTTAAGTAACCTATGGGGCCATAAATAGAAACATTTTCATTTCCCATAAATGTATACATTTGCAGACCAAAGGCTTTTCAAAGCTTGTATATCATAAACAGTCTGCTGCATAAATTAATGGAGCTTGGCATAGCTATATGTATGTTAAGTCCAAAAGACGGATCGATTTGGCTAGACTTAGCATTTTTAAGTCTTTTGATCCGATTAACCTAGCCTCGAGCTTAACTTTCATGCTTTCGATCACTTGGAAACTATATCATATTAGCCTATTGCAGAGTATTTATGAAACTATAGTTCAAAGAAGCAAACTTTGAGTGGAATGATGACGAAGTGGAATTGAACTACAGATTTCAACTCACTAGTGAACATTGATGTATGTGTGATCAAAGTGTTTTCTTGAGCAACTTGACGTTTTAAAGAGGTGTCAACACATAGGCTAGAGAGAGGGTACGAGAAACATTAGAGATTGTAACACGGAGAGACGGTCTTTGAATTTCATACACGGCAAATTGTTTTTTAAATCTGAGGCGATGAAAAACGTAACTGTTTGATATATTCGGTTGTTTATATTATATACTTAGTTTATATGAGCAGAGATCGAATCAAACCAGCCACTTCAGTCGTTACTATTACTGATTAGATTAATTTCCATTTTTCATGACCAATCTAACCATCTGAAATTGGTTTGCACTTTTGCTCCTCGTCCTCGATCTCTACTACGCAAGATAGATTTTCATTTCTCTTCAAAGATATATAGATTTCAAACTAAGAATTAAACAAGTGATTATCAGTGGGTGTATACTTTAAAAAGTTGAAACCTAGTAACAAGTTGTTGAAATAAAAATAACCCAACGAGGGTGATGCCACTTGTTGTCCAGTAAACTTGGCAGTGTCAAGGAAAAAATATATAAACCCTAATAACAAGAAATTGAGAACTTCCCCTAAACTAGATACGTACTGTTTCCTCGAATACATAATGTGAGCTCGATCGAGGAATGTCTGAGCTGTGAGGAAGGGGACCATACCTAACTCTTACATCAGCTAGCTAGTTTCGTGTTAATTTGCTTCGTAAATGGGAATTTTATGGATTAGAAGAAGCTTAATTGGCTTTGAATCGTGAGCTCAAAATGCTAGTTAATTAGAACTACTTTTTTACTCGTTTAATGCACAGGTGTTGTTATGCGGAGCGAGCGAGCGAGCGACCGATATCGCCAACAGATATGGGATCTTATCACAAATTTTTTTGGCATTAGTGTGTAGCACAAGTCTTTTATAACCAAATAATAACATTTCATGTCTCTGATATGGGATTTTAAAATGAATCAATTTTAAGTCGCATTTTTTCAATAATCTTCACTTTGACATAATTTCAGCCACCTAACGTGTCACGTGCACGATTGAAATTGTAATAGTTCTACCTCGATCACAAACATATTAACCTCAAATTAATCTAGAGGTTAACTAGCGTGGGATCTGATACTAATTATTATACGAAAACAAGCAACAAATATCATATGCATGTGATCAATAATGTCGATACTCTACCCACTTAATTAACCACATGAAATCCAACAGGTATAAAATTTTATCACAAAAAACATCGACATTAACTTGTGTACGTAGTATAACTCTTGGTAACCAAACAATAATACTTCATCTTGTGATGTGGAATTTAGCGTTAAATTCGTTATGAGTGTTTAATCAAGTAGACAAACTAATTAAGTAATTAAAGTTTATATGGGAACTCTTTGGTTTAGTGATCAATAATATATAGTGATTACATCTTTGATCGACAAATCATCCGTGGTCGTGGAGATAACAAACTCTTCGAGATCGATCAGCCAAAATTCCAATAAAATCAATTGCTTTGGTGTGACTCTCTGCATTATCAAAACTGGTCTCTGCATTATCAAAATTCCAATAAAATCAAAAAAAAATTTACCCTAATTGCTTATACGCGTCTCTATGCACGGCAAAAACTTTTTTCCAGTAGGGTGAGTCTCGTCCAGTGGCCCCACGTTTTGGCGCTGGCTTTGGTCGTGTTGACATCCTTGGGTGCTGCTGGACAGGGCCGTGATGGACTAGTGTCCGGCTGGGCTGCTCATCGGCAGTCGTGGTTTCCTCAATCCAAAATTTTGGGATCTAAGGAGGGGGGGCGATTTGGCAAGGATCAGTGGCGGAGCTTGATCTCGACTTTGGTGGCAGGGCTTGGTCGTCGGGTTTTTGTTGCGTGGTGGCCGGCATAGTGACGAACGAATTAGAGGGGGGCTTGGATGGTGAAGCGTTGTGGGTGGTTGTGTCGGGGCCCGTTGGTCTGGGGTTGGGGATCAGGTTTCTCTAGTCCTTCAAATCCAGTCAGTTTACCTAGCTAGTTAATATCGGTCTTCTCTCACCTAGGATGCGTGAGGGTCAAGGACGATGGTGGTTGGCTCAAAGGCGGCGACGGTGGCAACGCGACGATGGTGACTGTGGTCGGGTTCTTGGGCCGATCTAGTATCCATTTGTCCCAAATTAAGGTTGGGTTTGGGCTTAGCTTTTGGGCCTGACCCATACAATATTTAATTTCTTTATGTTGTGTTATTTTCTTTTGTGGTTTTTATATTTAAGTTGGAAAATAATCCAATACTCGTGTGAGTTTGGCGGATGTGGGCTTCATCTCGGGTGCACCTTGTGTGGCTTGTCTGCTCTGGGTTGTGACGTCCGTTGGTTCATTGATTGGATGCTCCCTCCCAATAACAGAATGAGATGTAGTGTCGGCAATCTTTGTCAGCAATCTTTGTCAGCAACATAGTTGAAAAGCTGATCATAGTGAATTGATGTGTCGCCTTAGTTTCGAGCTCGTTGTCTTTCCGATATTGTGTCGCTTTAAATCGTAAAGCAAATAGAGTTGCCAATATTGTGCTCTTTGTTAATTGGTGTTGGTTAGGATACAATATTTTGGTTGAGTCCCCTGGTATTATTTCAGGTGTTTCTCGTCTTATGGGGTTTAGGCTCTATGTCCCCCTCCCCCCCCCCCTGTATTCTACAGTTTCATTAATTGAGGCATGAGGGTAGCCAAAAGCCCTTATTCCAAAAAAACAAAAAATAGGTCTTATTGGATTTGAAGGTTGAAAATAGCCAACACAATACTCCCAAATCAATTAACCTGTCACTCGGATCAAATTTATAATCTACAAAAACAAATAAATTGATAATCTATACAAAATCAAATCATAAATGCTGTTAATTACCACTAAACTACAACTGTCTCCATATATTAAATCTATTTGTGGTCCTGTGAAGAGCTTAATTAAGTTTTTTTTAAAGGTAACGCATGAGACGTCAGCTCTCATTAATAAGAAATGTAAACACAAATACAACCATGAATGCCCACTAAAGTACAACGTAAGAAAGAAGCTATAGTCTAGACAACCTAAGCAATTGAAATCATCTAACATACTCAAATATTCGTATCCTAACAATAAGCACCAGGATCAGTAACCAATGATGTAGCAGAACATGGGACGATAAGTAATACCTACCCTATGTTCAACTGTAAGTTCGAGAAAAAACCAATACAAAATTCCAAATGAAAAATAAAGAACTCCAAAATATAACATAACATGCAAAGAGAGATCACCCTACTCTGAAGAAGTAAGTCCCTCATCTTCCCTCGCCAGGCTTAAACTCCATAGCTATGGTGCTAGATTCAGTCACGCTACCACCAATTTCATCAAAGATCGAGGTCCTCCATGCCCACGTAGAGGGTGGCGCTGACCTCTTCGAGTACTGTAGGAGCACAAAAAATGTAGTAGATTCTTTCTGCCTCCATAAGACAATTCCAACGATCAATGGATATCTCTCTCAATGACAACTCGAAGTAAGCTCTTGAATGACCGATTGTTTGAAAAAGAGGGGGGGTACCTGCAAAAAACTCTCTGACGCTCAAGAAGTAAGAGTTTTAGTGCAAGTATGTTTTGAGTAGAATCTAACATAAAAATTTACCCATTTTCACCTATTTATACCACTCAAGAACCCATCAAAATAGGAGTCAGTACTTTTCTGCCAAACTTCAAAGTTCATGCCAGGAACTTCGATCCTTGATCTTCGGCCTCATCCAGTAACAACCTCCTGTTTCAGCGCCATTACCCAAGGATTATGCTCCACTTCACACATAACTCCCATGTTTCATGGGTAAGTGGGTAGGTGGCATCCCAAGGCCGATCCAATCTTTTCATCGCGCTTGGGCTATCAATTCCGGGCCTGGGCCTCATGATCCACCCGCTCTTCACAATGGATCCTATCCTGTATCGAACTTCGAGACTCATCTCGACCTTTGATGTTCACCTCAAAGTTCAGACCTCGAACCTCAAACAATGCTTCCAAACTCGAACTTCGATCTTCGACATACTCTTCGAAGATCGAATCCTTGACATTCTTATCCTTCGATCAGCCTTGACTTCAAGTTTATCTATCCCAAGTTCGAATCTAAAAATTCTTGTTCCCATAATTTTCCCAATTTCCTCTTTGGGCCACAACTTGAGCTCAACAGAGGAAATTCAGCTTCTCACCTTTATTTGAACTTTCATACCTTGAACTTTGATTCTCCTCGAGCTCCCCAACTTCAATCCTCAAACTTCGACGAGTACTTCCCACACTTTCCCGAGTTCATGCATCAGAAAACTCATAAACTTCCCACTTAAACCCCAACTCTTCCATTACTCCACTATTCATATTCTTCAGTTTTTCTCCATATATAAATAGCCTCAACCCTCTTCTTCCTTACTATCTCAAATTCCCAATTCGAAAAACCCTAAAATCGAAAACCCAGAAATTTTTTATTCTCCTCCATACTCATGGCCAACACTCACTCCAAATCCAATCCGGCAAGAGCCCCTTCCCCTCAACGCGAACCAACACCGACCGAATCTGACCTCTCTACAATAGTCACTTTCCTTGCAAGGCTTCCGCCCTCAACATGTCCCCCACACATTCATTCATACATTTCTCTTAAAATGACTTTTGCTTAGGTTGGCCCGACACATTTGAGCAATGGTCCCATGAATGATCTTTGATAAAGTACATCTCTGATCATAGAATATCTTGTTGCTTTCGATCTCAACTTTCTGGCCTCACGTGGATCTTCGAGTTGAATGTTAAATTCCAAGAAATTAATAATCATACCTTTCCAATCATTTGGAATTGATTCGACCATCATGGATTAAAGTTTTATCTGCTCATCGATGCTTGACCTTTCGAGCACATCTATTATGATCAGTAGTGCTTCCTCAACGCAGCCCGCAACCATCTTTGCCAACTCGTCAACCCTATGGTTCTCTTCTCTAGAGATCTTAACCAAGGATATTTGAGAGAACTCGGATATCATTTTTCTCACCAGTGCTTGATATCGTATCATTTTGTCATCGTGAGCCACATAATCATCATTCGATTGTCCCACTATCAATTGGGAGTTTGAGTGTATATGTAGGCTCCTTATCCTCAATTGAAGTGCGACACACATTCTAGTAAGTAAAGCTTCGTACTCTGCCACATTTTTTGAAGCTTCAAAGTCCAACTTCACTGTTTAATCCAACACAAATCCTTCTAAGCTTCTTAGTACTACTCCCACTCCAGCCCCTGTGAAGTTCGAAGACCCATCGATGTTTATTTCCCTTCCCAACGGACATCCACAATCGTCAAGAGTATATGACATTCAACCAAGAAATCTGCCAAGACTTGTCCTTTCAAAATGGCTCGGGGTTTGTAACTGATATTAAATTCACTTAACTCGATCGCCCATTTCATCATCCATCCTGACATATCTAGTTTTGTGAGTATACCTCTTATGGGGAAGTTAATATACACCACAATCTCTCTGCCTTCGAAGTACTGCCTTATCTTGTGCTTTGTGTGTATCAATGCTAATATCAGCTTTTTCGTAGGAGTGTACCTTGTTTCGACTTTGAGAAAACAATGGCTAGTGAACGAGATCAACCATTGGTGAATTCCTTCTTCGTGAAATAAGTCTGCACTCATAGCTACTTCGGAGACAGAAAGGTAGATACAAAATGGCTCCATATCTTTCGGGACTACCAGGAACTTTTTGCTGGCCAAATATTATTTCAAGCTTCTGAATTCCTTAGATTGCTCGGAACTCCAAAAATTTGAATCCTTAACTTTCAAAGCTTTGAATAATGGCCTGCATCGATCGGTCATCCTTGTAATGAACTGACTTAGAGCTTTTATCCTCCCGGTTAAGACTTGAATCTCCTTCTTTGAACTTGGTTCTTCTATGCTGAGGATAGCTTACAGTTGTCGTGGGTCTGCGTTGATTCCTCTTTTGCTCACAATGTAACCCAGAAACTACCCAGAAGAGACCCCAAAGATGCACTTCGAAGGATTGAGCCTCATCTTGTATTTTCGTAAGATCTCGAACATCCCTCTCAAGTTCTCGATGTGATCTCTCTTGTACTTTCTCTTGACTACCATATCATCAATATAGGCCTCTATTGTCTTTCCTAAATGATCTTTTACTATAAAGTTTGCCAACCTTTGACGTGTTGCTCCCGCGTTCTTCAATCCGAACAACATAACTTTATAACAAAATAGATCTCTTTCTGACACAAACACAATCTTCAGCTGATCTTCCGGCACCAAGGGTATCTGGTTGTATCCCGAATAAGCATTGAGAAAAGATAACTTTTTGAAGCCTGCAGTTGCATCTACCATTTGATCGATCTTTGGTAGTGGGTAACAATCCTTAGCACACGCCTTATTCAAGTTTGTGAAATCCATACAAAATCTCTACTTCTCATTCTTCTTTTTAACCACAACCACTTTCGGTATCCAAGTCGGGCACCAAACTTCTCTTATGTTTCCAACTTCGAGGAGGCGATCAATTTCTTCGTTGATAATCTAGTGGCGTTCTGGCACGAACCTCCTCAATTTATGCTTGTATGGTGAGTAGTTGGGATCAGTGTTGAGTTTGTGGAAAGCTATCTTTGGATCTATACTTGGCATATCTTGATGCATCCATGAAAACACCTCCTGGTTCTCTGCAAGGAAACTAATCAGCTCTCAAGTTTCTTCTTCGGTTTGGAGGGCACCTATAAGAACTTTCCTCTTTTGTTCCTCGTCAAGGGATACTTCCTTGATCTCTTCCAAGGTTTGTGTGACTTTATCCTCGACTTTATCCTCGACTTTATCTTCTTTATTTTTGTCTGACAGACCCTCATTTAATTGCTATTTGTCCCCCTTGATCTTCAGCTTCGAACTAGGGGGTGCTGTATCGAACTTCTTTTTGATCTCCATTATGTACAGGTTCTTTGAAAGCATTTGATCTCCCCTAAAAAAATCACTTGCTTCTTGTCCTCAGAAATAAACTTTAGGACAAAATAACGTGTCGATGCTTCAACTTCCATTTGGTGTAACTAATGTCTTCCCAACATCGCGTTGTAGGCCGAATATATATCTATGATGACAAAGTTCAGGTCTCTTTTCTTCCTGGGGGTTGTTACTGGCAACGTGATTTCTCCATAAGGCCATGTTTTTGCACTATCGAAGGCCATAACCGGTGACCTACTCCTCTTAACTAGTTTCAGGTCTATCCCGAGTTTCTGGAAAGCTTCAATGTATAGGATATCTACGTTGCAACCAGCATCAATCATCACCCTTCTCACCAGGCATTTCTCTATCTTTGTTGAGATAACTAGTGCATCTCGATTGGGGAATTGAATCCCCATGCCATCCTTTGGTGAAAAGCTAATCACGAGCTCTTGGTTAGCTTTGTCCTCCGACACTTCCATTCTTTATGCGAAACATATTCTCCGGATCTTCTCCAGTTGTCAATTTTCGCTCCTAATTTTCATCTCGTCCTCCTCACGTGTAGATGGACTTCCGTACACAACCAATATTTCCCTAACGAGATGGTCTTCATCCACTACTTTTTGTTCATGGCTTCCATTTGCCTTGTTCATCTTGTATTCCAGCAACTTTCCTTGGCTCATAAGTTCCAAGATAGACGGTTTAAGAGCTTCGCATCTTAGTAGGTTGTGCCCCCTCTCTTGGTAGTATGGACAATACCTCTTCTTTTCTATAGGATCTCTCGCTTTGGCTTGCAGTAGTGGCTTCTTAAATATACTTTATTTTTCATGCATATGAAATATGGCTAATAGGCTAATGGTAAACCATTGCACTCCATATTTCTTACAATCTTTTCGATCTTCAAGCTTCGATCGTTGTCTCGATCCTTGATCTCGATCTTCCATGGCCTTCGAGGGTTCCAATTTAACTTTAACATTTGTAGATACTCTACCTTTTCGTGCCCCCTTGACTCATTCAAGGTAGATTTCACCCTCTATCCGACCCAGAATGTCGTATGTAGTCCTTAGCACCTTTTTGATGAGCTTCTCGAATAGAGGTGTTCCTTCTAGCAACCCTTCTCGAAACTCCACCACAAAAATCCTAGAATTCGTCCTCGTAGTGCCATTTCATCCATGAACCTCTCCAAGTAATTCTCCAAGTTCTCACCAGGTTTTTGCTTGACGCTGAACAACATGGAGAAGTCCTTCTTTTGCCTGCGATTGCAGAAGTATTGAGCAATGGACAATCGTGTTAACTTTTTGACGCTCGAAATCGACCCTGGTTTAATTCCTCAGAACCATTTTGCAGCTGGCCTAGACAAGCTAGTGGGAAACAACTTGCACATCGAATTTTGATTAGTGGTCTCTATTCTCATCGCCTCTGTATACTCCTTTATATGGTCTTCCGGATAATATACTCCAGTAAATTTTGTGAATGCTGGAATGGAGAATCGTTTTGGCTTTCTAGCTTGCAATATGGCATCAAAAAAGGGAGAGTCATCGATGCCTCTCGGCACCTTTGTATCTATATCTCAAGGTCTTGATCCTCGGGCTTTCTTCATTGCTTTTGCTACATAATATTTCCATTCTTATCCCCCTAAAGGTGGCGCATAGTCTTCGTCCATTTCACTCCCATCATCGCGCTGCTCATCTTCCCCATAAATATTTTCATCTTCTTGCGGGGAGTAATCGTCTGGCAAACGCGAGCAGTTCCTTCTTGACCTTAACTTCCTTCTCCTTTTTGCCCTCTCTTCTATCTTGTAGCATGCTAACTCTACTTGCAAATTTCTGATCTCTCTGCTTGTCAGTCCTCAGTCATGGCGACTGGACTCTCCACTCTCTCTCACCACCTGGACTTCTGATACGGGTCTTTTTTCCCTCCGTCTTCTTTCATTTCTTTCCTCGATCTCGCCATCTTTTAGATCTTCTTTGCTTCGGTTGCCATCATTGTGGTGCAACGCCTCATCATCATTATTGGGGATATCCACTGTCATCGTTTTCCACAGACGGTGCCACTTGTAGGAGCATAAAAAATATAGTAGATTCTTTCTGCCTCCACCAGACAATTCCAATAATCAATGGATATTTCTCTCGATGACAACTCGAAATAAGCTCTTGAATGACCGATTGTTGGAACAGAGGGGGTGGTACTTGCAAAAAACTCTTTGACGCTCAAGTAAGTAAGAGATTTAGTGCAAGTATGATCTAAGTAGAATTTAACATAAAAGCTTACCCCTTTTCACCTATTTGTACCACTCAAGAACCCACCAAAATAGGAGCAACTATTCTTCTGTCAAACATCGAAGTTCATGCCAGGAACTTCGATCCTTGATCTTTGGCCTCAGCCAGTAACAACCTCTTATTTCAGTTCCATTACCCTAGGATTATGCTCCACTTCACACATAACTCCCATCTTTCAGGGGTACGTCGGAAGGTGGCCTCCTAAGACTGGTCCAATCTTTTTCTCGCACCTGGGCACTCAATTTTGAGTATGGGCCTCATGATCTATCCACCTCGCGCAATGGATCTTATCCTACATTGTACTTCGAGACTCATCTCTAACTTCGATGTTCACCTAGAAGTTCAAACCTCGAACCTTAAGCAATGCTTCCAATCTCGAACTTTGATCTTCAACATACTCTTGGAAGATCCAATCCTTGACATTCTTATCCCAAGTTCGAATCTAAATTTTTTTGTTCCCACAAGTACCACAACCAAAGCAAAGCCTCATTGTCACAATCAGGCCCCAACTCCCCAATCTCCATGCTTAAACCTTTGGCAGCTTTAGCATTCTTTCTCTGTGACGACAGTTCAATAGTCTGCCTACGAGTATCCTCACCGTCTTTACTAAGATCAAGATTTTTGGCCTAGTTCTTTGAACCAATAGGTCGGTCACATTTAGCTTTTTTTGTCGATGATTTCAATAAAAGCCCGTTACACTCTGGAATGGCCAGCTCCGGACAAAAACTCAATGTCGGACTCAACTTCTTGCATTGGGATGTACAAAGACATTTTTCTAGAACCAGGGCATCCTCTCCATTCTTCCGCTTCACAGGGTCTTCGCGATCAGCGATCAACAGTCACCACCGGCAAGTTTCGAAGGAGAGAGTCTAGTTTTGCAAAGGATTCAGGGGTAATACCTAGTACTCAAAACAGAAGAGGACTGATTTGTTGTGCTTGAGAACTGACTTGCACAAACTGAGATGAGTTAGGGTTAGGAATAGGGTTAGACACCCATGCTACATATGGATTAGATGTCATGTACGGTGACTCTTCACCTCCTCCAATAAAATCCATCGTCGATTCCAGTACATCGTTCTTGGAAAATTCTGGAGCTCCAATGCATCCAGTTTTGGGATGCTCCAACATGCCACATATGCCACAAAATCCTTGTAGCCTCTAATATTGAAACTTTAGTTTGGCCGAGATCCCTTCCTCAAACTCAAACTCTCTAGCATTAAAAGGTTGTCAAACCCTAGATTGGACCGGATGTCAGATACGAACTCTCGCCACACCACGACGGAAACTCGCTTCACGAATTTTCTCAAAAATCCCAATCGCATTAGCCACCATACACATCGCTTTCTTGGTAAACACGATAGCACTACTGAGGAAGAGATTCGAGGCGACGTAGCATCCTGGTCGCCTCAGATAAATTTCACGTCGCCTCGATTTGTTGTCACCAAAACTTCGTCGCCTCGATACGTCGCTTGAGATTGATCCCTTCACCATTCGGGCGACGTAGATTCAAAACTTCGTCGCTTCATTTTCATTGAAGCGACAAAAAAATAATTACGTCGCTTCAATTTTTCGCCGCGAAGATCTAAACGTTGTCGCTTCATATGAAAATGGAGCGACGAAGATTCATCAATATTCGTCGCTTCAATTTAAAACTAAGCGACGAAGATTGAGCAATCTTCGTCGCTCCGTTTTAAATTGAAGCGACGAATACTGATGAATATTTGTGGCCTCACTGTATTTAATTTTTTTTCTTCTTTTTCACCCAAATGGAGCGACGAAGATTGAGCAATCTTCGTCGCTTCGATATATTTAATTTTTATTTTTTTTCTTTTTCAGTAAATGAGGCGACGTAGATTGGTCAATCTACGTCGCTTCAATGTATTTAATTTTTATTTTTTTTCTTTTTTACGGAACGAGGCGACGAAGATTGACCAATCTACGTCGCCTCATTTACTGAAAAAGAAAAAAAAATAAAAATTAAATATTATTGTACCAAGTCACGACCTATCGCAATTTAGGCTAACACAAAAACTCATTCATCAAATCAAGTTATATAGAAAAATATTCTACAACTCAAAACGTTATATGATACAAAGCGACCTATCACACAGTAGACTAATGCTGGGGGACGGCAATGCAGCTCGATTACGAGCCAGGAGGTGGTGGAGGAGCTTGAGGTTGTTGACTCCCAGCCTGGAATAATCGCATTAGGGCCTCCATTTGTTGGACCCTTTGGGCGAGCTCATTGTAATCCTCTCTGGCTTTCTGCGCCACCTCGCTCGATCTGCGCGCCTCCTCTCTGGCTTCAGCCACCTCCCTTTTCAGGGCTTCGGTTTCCTGTACTCGGGGCCCTCCTCTCGGTTTGGGGTCGCGTGTGAGAGCGCGCCCCACCTCTGTCACGTCGAATAGGAACAAATATTAGTAATGGAATAGTAAAAAAATAAAGCAAAACGTAAATCAAGATGAACGACGGGGGTTTAGGAGATTTATTACCTCTTATAGATGTCCCGGGCCTTGAACCCACCTCTTCGTCTATGATAATTGTTTGTGTATCAAGACGAAGAGGATGAGGTTGGGAAACCGTCGCATCGCTGTCTGTGTCACCCACAACACTATCTTGTTGCGACAAGACTTCATCGAGTCTTCGCTTCACTGCCGCCTACTCAATTAAGTGATATTAAATAAATAAAATTACAATATGGGAATAAAAAATAATTGAAATAACGTAACATGAACCTATTTGAGCTTACCACTTTCTCAGCCGCATTCTTGTCCGGCTGGTATACGTTAATCCACGTCTGGACGGCGGGCGCTCTATGACCCTCCTTCTCCAACACCTCGCTTCGGTACGAGAGGGCGAGAGATCCCGAATGGTGGTTGAGCTGCTGCTCCTTGTTCTTGTTTCGGTTTCCTCGATTCCGTTCGCACAATCGCTGCCACACACACACAAAAATCATCGATGAATTAGAATAGATAAACATGTATATTTTAAAATTGTTGGCTACCAAAACTATTCCAAGAATGGTTTATGAAGCTCACCAAGTAAGCAGGGTCTTCGAAGTGGGCTTTTAACCACGCCCATTGGTCTTCCCTCCCGAGAAACTCGGCCGGAGTCTCTTGGCTGACGTGGAGATAATGTTGATGACAATCGTACTTCCAATCCTTGTAGATTGTTTGCGCCGTCGCATCAATGAAGTTCCACATCTCCACGTCAGTCGCCGGGATTTCGTAGTTCGTCTAGCACAAGACATTTAAATTCCGTTAAGTAAAAGTTATATTTACATAAACCGTAAAGTAACAAAGTAAGCTAAGGGCAGTAAGTATACCTCAATATTTGTATTGACGATATCGCGATGCAAATCGCTAAGTCCCAAAAAGCTAGGTGCAAGCATTGGAACTTTTCTGCGGATGATGCTACCGATGTCTCTGGACATCAGACTCCTGAATTCCCTCGTCGCAGGCCCATGATGCCTCGTAGAGTAAGCGACTTGTAGTCGCCTATTGTTGTTCATCCGGACGAGGTACTCCGTCTTCGTCCCGACAACGACTCTGCGCTGTTGCGTCGTCGGATCTCCGGTTGCCATGTCCACCATGTCGGGGAGTTTGGTCTTCTTACACCGGATGGTGAGGGCGGGAGGGTGCTGTGGCACCGTAGTGGCGTCGCTGTCATCCACTTGAGGAATCACATCCTCAAGGTTTGGGGCGGGCGTTAAAACCCCTACTGCTGGAATCGTCGGGGTCGCAGATTGTCCCGTGGGGCAGCCCGACCCGGAAGCCCCCTCTCTGCTGAATGGTCACCACGCCGCCTCCGCCGCCGCCGTGGCTTCACGACGCTGGATCGCCGCTTTCTTCCTTTGGTGACTTGTATTTCCGGGAGCCATTCTGTTAAAACATTAAACAAAAATTCCAACCAAACCCGGCAATATAAGCAATAAAGTCCTACAAGATGTTCTTTTACTTTATCACTAAAAAATAAAATTAAAATAAAAAGATAGTGATTTCCTTCATTGTTGATTTAAGATTCAAAGTAACACCAATTTTATTAGCGACAACAATAGTGTTTCCTTGCCAAAACTCTTTTGCTAACGAGAAAAAACTTTCCGATATTGATTTTGCTATTAGTAAGAAACTGTAAAATCTTAGAATTCATCCATAAGTTTATCTAATTTAATAATATCATATATTTTTAAGATTATAGTTAAGTATTTTTGTAGCTTGAACTTCTTTACATCTATTTTAGTTGACCTAATTCATTAGGTTATGACATATTTATTAAAATTAAGTGTTTAGGGTCTAATATCTTGTTTTAATGTCGCCTCGATTTTTTTTCGAGACGCAATTGAATTCTATAACTATTGAACTCGACGAATGTAAGGAACAAACGTAGATTAAGTGTGAGATACCAACTAGGTAGCTTAATATCTAAGTTTATCCTAGTGTGAGCTGTGGAATTTCACCGAATCATTTTGCTTATTTAAGAGTTGGCATTGATGAGCAAAATTGGTTCCAAGGTCATATATTGTGTATGTGGTTGTCGGAGACATTTCATCGAACAGTTGGTGGGCAACATTGATGGGCACTGTAAATCCTAAACCACTGTAAATCCTAAATCACATCCCTGAAATTCCATACCAACACAAATCACATCTTCCTTCCCAGTATTGAATCACATATAATACACAAATCACATCTTCATTTCACCGAATCATTCCACCGAATCAATTTGAAAAAATTGAAAGAAAAACTAGATATTAGGTAAGAAGAAGATGCTTACAGATTAGAGGAAGCAAGATGGATGAAACGGCTTCGAATATGCTTACAAGAGAGCGAAGACGGTGATTATGTGGCTGTAAGGAAGATGATTACAGAGCGAAGACGGTGAGCGAAATAACAATATGGCAAGTACGAGGTTTGCTTTGAAGAATAGGGTAACTTTGAAGATCGATGCTTACCGATATTGCCTTGAAGATGATTAGAGAGCTTTGGAGCTTTGAAGATGATGATCCGGGAGCTTTGAAGAAGATGATTAGAGAGGTTGACGCGATTAGGGTTCGGCTTCGAATTCGACGGCGATGAAACGGTTTTGGTGGAGGGGGTTTAGGGTTGAGGTCCACGGGGATTTAGGGTTGGGAAGTTCGGGTTTAGGGATTTGGGGCGATATGTTTTTTAGAGACGAAGAACGATTGAACGAAATGAAATGAAAAGAAAGACGAACAAAACTGTGAATCTGGAATTATACAGCCAACGGGGCGCCGTATATTGCAGACTTCGTCGCTTCCTTTACATACGAGGCGACAAGAATTCAATCTTTGTCGCTTCCTCTATATTGAAGCGACAAAGAATTCAATCTTCGTCGCTTCATTTACATTGACGGAAAGAAACGATGAAGTTTGGAATTATAAAGCATACGAGGCGACTAAGATTTAATTCTTGGTCGCTTCAACACATTGACGCGACTAAGAATGAAATCTTCGTCGCTTCGATTAATTGACGCGACAAATAATGGAATGTTCGTCGCTTCAATCTGTTGAAGCGACTAAGATTGCATTCTTCGTCGCCTCGTATCCTTCATTTTGTGTTATTTTTTACAAATTCAAAAGTTATTTAATTTTGAAACGCTTACATAAATTATGCTTTACAAAAAATATTAGTAATATTTTAGTCCTCCTCATCCTCCTCGTCCTCGTCCTCGTCCTCGTTCTCGTCCTCGTCTCCTTCTTCGTCCAAAAGTAGTTGAAAATCTGGGTAAAATTGTATCACCGTAGGAGTGTCCTCTTGGTAAGGCTCGAATATATGATCTCCTGTACGCGATATGTTTTCATCTATGGCAAGTACGTCAGCGGTGTAGACATTGCGGTGCGACATTTCTTATACTACCTTCCAAGCACCACCAGCCTTTGGATCGTCTATGTAGAATACCTGTTTTGTTTTAGTTGCAATTATGAAGGGTGAATCCTCATAGTAACTGTTGTTTGTATTCACTGATATCAGTCCATGATCTTTTATAACAGTGTCAAGATCTTCCTCGTCGTCGGAGTTGTGTCATGTGCACTTAAACAACACCACTGGCATACGGCATGCATATAATACTTCGACCACGTAGTTAACATGGCCGTAGAACTTGGATGAACCCATGTCTATCATGACACCGCTGTTTTGAGTCACGGTTCTTTGATCTCTATCAAACGAGGTGAACTTGACACCGTTCATATAACACGACTTATAAACCCGACATTGCTGAGGTCCTTGAGCTAATGACTTTATTCCTGCAACCAAGCTCGGGTCCGAGTTTTTTTCTTTAAGGGACACCTGAGAGATAAGTGTTAAGAGAAGTTAAAGATAAGTGTTATAAACCCTCAAAGAACCTTACAAGAATTAATAGGCATATGTACCCATGTTAAGAACCATCGAAGAAAACTCCTCCTCCGACGAAGCTCGTCGAAATCTTCACCATTTTTAGCCTCGAACCTTCTGAGATGTTCTTCTAGGTAAGGTTTGACTTCGTCTGTTTCCACCAAGACTTGCCAGTGAGGCTCAGCAGTCTCTGCCTCAGTCAACCTGAACTGGCAACGAGTCTCGATAATATCTGGTCTTACTAAGAGTGAAACACAACTGATATTCCACTCAGGGGAAGTGTCGACATCTTCGTTGTCCATCCGTCTGAGATAAGACTTACAATACGTCACCGACTCATGTACGAGGTACTGTTCAGTAATACTACCTTCCGGGTAACGTGTATTCCTCATTGACTTTTTATATTTTCCTAATTGCCTGCAAAAACACCCTCAACATTAGTACAATATTTTCCTAATTGACGACTAGTTACATAACGAACATAAAGTTAGCAATTTTCAAAACATTTTACCTTTCAATTGGATACATCCATGTATAATGTACTGGACCTGTAAGAAATACTTGTTCGGGCAGATGAACCATGAGATGAACCATAGATGTAAAAAAATGTGGAGGAAATATAAGCTCCAAATTGCAGAGAATCATCACTATCTCAGTTTCCATGTCACGCACAACATCCTTCTTAAGCTCCCTAATGCATAGTTGACGAAACCAATTTGACAGTGCTATTAATGGCTTTACAGCGTTTTCTGGCAAGAACCCTCTGATAACCACAGGAAGAAGACGTTGAAGCAACACATGGAAATCATGCGTCTTCAATCCATAAAACTGTGACGGGGAACTTACTTTCACCTTACTTCTCAAACTACCTGCATAACCAAGAGGATACTCAACATCCCTGAACCACTGGAACACATCTTCTAGATCATCCTTTTTAACTAAAAAGGGTGCATGAGGAACTTTCGCCGTACCCTGGTCACCCGCTCTTTGCCACTGGTTTTTTCGCACATTCCTCTTCTTCAAAGCAGCGTGAGCTTTTGGATCATCCTTAGACTTCTTATCAATCGCAAATATGGTTCCAAGGATGTTGTCACACACATTTTTTTCAATGTGCATGACATCTAAGCAATGTCTGATCTTCAATGATGACCAATACGGCAGCTTCCAAAATATGCTTTCGTGTGTCCAACACTGTTTGTTATTCGGATTGTACGGCACCTTCAAGTCGTCATGTTGGCTAAGAATAGGGTAAACGTGTGACCTAACGTCTTCCAAAATTTCATCTCCACTCTTCTGAACGGGTCTTCCGCCAAACTCCACCTTCCCGTTAAATGCCTTGCTCAATCGCCAATGGTGATCTTGGTGGAGCCATTTTCGATGACCTTCATAAACTATCCTCCCACATATATGCTCTGAAGTTAGCTCATCTAGACAGATTGGACATGCCTTGTACCCTTTACAGTTGACCCCGCAAGCATCCCTAAACCTGGAAAGTCGCTAATAGTCCACATTACCGCTGCCTTCATCAAGAATACCTCATTGTTTACTGGATCAAAAGTATGGACTCCAACGACCCATAAATGTATTAGCTCCTCGATCATCGGCTCAATGAGTACACTAAGGCACTTTCCGGGAGATTTAGGGCCTGGAATCAACACTGATAACATGTTATATTCCTTCTTCATGCACATAGACGGCGGTAAATTGTACGGCATCACAACAACGGGCCATGTACTATGCAAAGTTCCCATTGTTCCAAATGGATTGAAACCGTCTGTTGCTACTCCAAGGCGCACATTCCTGCAGTCCCGTGCGAAACCTAGAAAAGTTCTGTCAAAATGTTGAAAGGCTTCTCCATCAGCTGGGTGGCTGAGGCTACCAGCCACGCATATCCGCTCCCCCAGCCATCGCATATGCTTGGCAGTGTATAGGGACATAAACAAACGCTTCAACCTTGGTGTTAGAGGGAAGTTACGAATTATTTTTTTGGGAATATCATTCGTATATGGCTTATATCTTTCAGAATAACACACTGGACAAATCCTCTCGTTTACAAGCGCCCCTTTGAACAACACACAGTTAAACTCACACGCATCAATTCTTTCGTAACCAAGTGAAAGATCACTCAAGATTTTTTTTATTCTCGAGTATGAACAGGGGAATGTGTGCCCTTTAGGAAGAAGTTTATTAATGTAAATACATAAAGAGTCAACACTTGTGTCCGACCATCCATTTTCATTTTTCATTTCCATTGCATCTAATATGGCACGCAAAACAATTTCCTCACTTCCTTCATATAATGGGGTCTGTGACTCCTTCAATAATCTATCGTACTTTTCATAATCATCGTCTACCATGTCATTGAAGTTCATGCCCGAATTATCTTCCACTAATTGTTGGGGTGCATCTGCATGGTATCCAGGATAATAAGGATATGCATCATGTAGAATCTCCAACTGCGGGTTCACTGAAGGACCGACTCTGTCTTGAAGCCACTGTCTTCGTTGACTGAGCATTGTCGGTTCAGCAGAAACTTCCCCGTGAAGGTGCCAGACAGTATAATCCGTACTCAAACCACTGTGTGATAAGTGATGATACATGACATCCATAGTAACCTTGAAGGGACCGTTCTTACAACGTTTGCACGGGCAGAAGTGATAATCGGCTCCGTTACTATGTCGCCGGGCAAAATTCATAAACTCAAATATGCCTGTGATGTACCTTGGATCAGCATGATGATAGGTCATCCAAGTTTTGTCTGGGTGTCCGTCCATGTTTCCTGTCAGTAAAAACAATCAATATGAACAAAGATACCACGCCACAGTTGCGATTCAACCAAAACCCCACACTTCTTCGCCTTATGCCTCCGGGTTGGCTCCTATCCCCTTCAGGGGAACACGACATTTGTCAATGCTCTTGCACCCATGCGTTTCAGCTCCAGTTTAGGGAAATTTCGGCAGCATCTCCCTACAGTTCCCCGAGTGCACACATATCTAAACAACCTAATTTGCACTCGGGGAACATTGAAAGGAGACACTGTCGAAACCATATCCCAAAATTGAAACTGAAATCACATGAATAGCAAAAGGATCAACAAAGTCATGTTCACCTAAAGTGTCCAAAAATGGGATAATTCGAGAATCAACAACTCAACTCGATCAACTAGATGAGTTGTTGATTCTCAAACGGGAGTTCTAAGTTGATAAACACCACAATTATATATAACCATACGCTCGATTTCATGATTAACACTAATAACACTACTAATTAAGGCTCGAATACACCTAATCTACACTAATCATCAATTAATTTCACTAAATTTAACCAAATTTCAAACATTAATCATGAACCCATAACATGATTTATCACAATTCAATGATTCAAACACTAAAACTACAACATAAGACCAAATTCAATTCAATTTCAAAAATTTCACATCACCTTCATTTTCACTTCTAATCATCAATAAATTTCACTAAACTTAACCAAATTTCAAACATTATTCATGAACCCATAACATGATTTACCACAATTCAATGATTCAAACACTAAAACTACAACATAACACCAAAGTCAATTCAACTTCAAACATTTCACTAAAACTTCAATTTCACTTCTAATTTAACATATTATGCTCATAAAGAGGGTTAAAGAGATACAAATCAAACTAACCTTACTCAAGAATCAAATCAATGGCAAGAACAACCTTCTTTCTCAATTTCCTAAAATTTCTCCCATAATCGCACAAGAACAGCTCCAGAACGCGAATGAACTGTTTTTCTAAAATTCTAACTTTATGAACGGTTTGACTTTAAGAAGAAGAGTAGATCCAGATTTAAAAAAAACGAGGCGACGAAGATTGAGCAATCTACGTCGCCTCGATTTTATTCGAAGCGACCAAAATAATCTTCGTCGCTTCGAATATAAAAAATGGTCGCCTCATATTATTGAAGCGACTAATATCAATCTACGTCGCCTCAATTTGGTGAAGCGACGTAATAACATCTACGTCGCCTCAATTGAAATTGGAGCGACGAAGATATGTAACTACGTCGCCTAAATTCTCTCCTCCAGTAGTGTAGGGTCGTGGCCGTGAATAATAACCCACACCGGAATAGAAGGTAAGGGTACCTGTAAAGGGTCACCGCGCCTACTGTATCGAGCCATGACAAGTGATGATTTGCCGTAGAACCGTAGTCCTCCGTCCAGCATACGTTTGGCTTCAGTAACCTGTGAAAATTCCATGAGCAATCGATCTTCAATCGGACAAATCGAAAGTCGTCGTCTGTATCCCCAAAAAGAGCGAAGAAAGCCTGCGACAGCTTAAGGGTTGGGTTTGCCCTTCACCAAAAGCAAGCGAGCAACCGCGAAGGTGTGATTCTAAACGCCGGCCGATCCTTTCACACCAAAAAATGAACGGCCTTCGTGAGAAAGTGTCAATAATGTCTTCATCTGCTCCGTCATCAACAGCAGGTGAGAGTACACTGAGAATTCTCTAAAAACCCAGGCGACAGAAGGAGAAGGCTCTACTAGGTTTCTTTTTTGAACGAGCTCTGCTAGGTTTTTTTTTTCTATTTAGAGCTTAATTAAGTTTGTTTTACCACAACAACAAAAATGAGGAAATAATAAGAAGAGCTTAAGTTTGGGTTTGAAATAAAAGATGATATTCGAAGAAGCCCAACGACAAACTTGATCAAAGTGGGCTTGAATAGTGAAAACTGAAACGGAGTCAAAACTCAAAAGACATTGCAAAATGGCTCAAATAGGTGAGAGCGCTAATTCATGTACACACACATATGAGATATGAGTGTCCTCTTCATATGCCAGCCAATCATATCAAATATTTTAAATGATGAGCAAGTTTAATTTGTGACAAAATGAGTTTTTGTGTGTGTGTGTGCAGAATACGAGTTACTGTGATATGGACATAGCCAAATAGATTCTCCTCCTCCTCTGTCACTTCTCCACCCCTATGAGGCTATGATGGCAACACTCAACTACCAACCCATTGGTATATTTTCTACTTTATATAATGTATCTTAATTACATGCCAACTCTCTCTTTGTCATAAGTCCCACATATTCTTGTACATCAAATACCAAAAGAAATATTTCAAAAAAATATACCAAAAGAAATGATTGCTTTCTTCAATGACGAATTGTCCCAAAGATTTTTAGTCCAAAAATGTATTTGCTTGTGCGCTCCATTAATTCTCTAACTAATGAAGCTCTTTATGAGTTTTCTCGAGGGGAGGAGATCTTGTCCCCAATTTCTTGTACCAACCCTGTCATGGGTTTAAAAAGTTGACATGTGTCCTTTTCGTTAACACTAGCTCAATAATAATATTTTTCAGTCAAAAAATTAATAGAAATTGAAACAAAATTCTGAATGTCTGATTGCTGAATAACACAGAACGTCATTTACCCAAGTTCTCGCACAATATGCTTTGAAGATGATCTTCCTCTCCTTAATCTTTGTCAACCCAATATACCCTAATTTCTAATTTTGATTCTCCCCGCCTTTGCTTCTAGACAATTGCCTCATTCTTCTTCTCAAATTGGGTTAATATATTTTTTCCAGGGCTCTTGGGTTTCATTACTTTTTTTACATGAATTGGGTTCTAAATTTGATTCTTTGGCTCCTGGGTTTCACATGGTATGGTTTTGAAGAGATGAGAATTGGATACGTATGTTTGAATACTGAAACTAATCAAATATGGTATTTGAATTTATTGGCATCATGCAATATGAATTCTTTTTTGGAAAATTTATTTTGATCAAGTCTAGATTTGAAGGTGAAGGAGATGAATCGATGATCAAATATGAGCAATTTGTTTATGTTTCTTCGACAATATCAATAGTGTTGCAATTCTGCATTAATGTTTACGATCAATATATTGTATTGTATATTCTATGGAATCGACTCTATCTATTGAACTATTGGGAGAGCCCAGATGATGTAAAAGAAAGAAATTGTAAAAACACTACGTATGCATGATTTGTTAGCATATAACTAACTATACATATTAGTTTTAGGCTTTGAGAAATGAGTCGTTGAGTACGTGGATTAATAAAAAGAGAGATGCGCACTATATATTGTGGGTATATTCGACTTTTTTGATAAATGTTGTAAACAAGCTATGGTCATGGAGAAGAGTCTTCTTTTCGTAACAGAGGTGGAGACGTGGAGTTGTTATTACATAGCTAGATGGAACTAGTTAGCCTTAAGTCCTTAACTAAACAACCGAACAATTCCAAAAAAGAAAAAATTGCTACACTTTCACATGAATGGATCATATATGGTGATCAAGACTGGCTTTACTAAATACTAAAATGACATGATCGAAATTATGGATTTACCCATGAAAATAATCATGACATGATTTATAAAGCATATCCTCTCAATTCCTACTCGACATCACACTAAGTCTAGGTATTATCTTGACTTGGAACTATTAAACAGTAACAATAAAGTGTATCAACTAAATAATAATATTAACATACTAGGGAGTAATTCTACGATGTGTAGAACACAAATTTGTAACGGTTTAAGTTTGTTTTGATGCTAAAACATGTTTAGGTATGGTGTCATTGTTATTGTCACTATCAAGAATAAAATTAAAATTAAAATTCTAAAAAAAATGAAAAAGAATAAAAAAAAAGTATTTTCTTTGTTGATGAATGCGTACTTTTCATTCGTGTTAATATTATTTTTAAATACAATATTCAAATTATAAAATTTTCAATTCTTTTAGATATATTGAAAGAGACTGTTTTTGTTTTTGTCTATGTCGTGGAGTTTGACTCATTAATCATATTTTCTTGTTGTATTTTCAATTTTTTACACATGGTAATCATATCTTTATTGTAAGCTTTACACGCATTTACAAAACATAAGGTTTATGGTGGGTATGAGTCCATGAGGCAGCATATTCCGATGGTGGTGCTCGAGTGCAGCAGACCCATTTGATTGGTAAAGAGTTGAGTCGAGCACAATGAACTCTGTCAAAATGTCAATATTGTTTGTTCAAGTTTTTGGTAGACTATTTTTGTGGGAAAAATTATTCGGCATGCAGCAAGCATTGATTGGTACAAATTAACTAAGAGTTATATAATCAGAAATAAATAAAACTATTTTACCGTTTTGTCCTCCATTTCTCCACCACCACATGCACCGTTAATCTCCTCCAATCCAACACCATCACCCCTCCGATCAAAGACTGGCATGACGGCCTCCACCCTCGCCACCTCATCGCCCTCATCTCCCGCGAGCCCAACCTCGACCTGGCCCTCCGCATCTTCCACCACGCTCTACCACGCAATCTCCGCCGCTCTCACGTGCCCCACTCGCCTTCCACCTCATTGACCCCATTCTCACCGACTTCTGGGAAGCTGAACAAGTCTAGCGCTGCCATGAAACTCGACTTTGAGCGTGGGTATATATTAGCAAGGGTTGGGGTCGGTGGAGCACACGTCGAACTCGCAAATCGATTTGCGATCGTCGGTTGCGGCGCTGCTTGATTTGGCGGTCGGCGGTGCATGTCCAGTGTCAGATGGAACATGCTCAATTTCCGTTCATGATCTAAGTCAAAGATGCCGGACGGTGGAAGGACAAAAGTACCAAAACCTAAATTAGGTCATGACTCATGAGTCGTGACTAGGGTTTTGAGGGAGATCGGCGGTTAAGAAGATCAATACGACAGTGATCTCCTCACTAGTAAAGTTTTGCGTACTTTCCGATCATGTGCAATGCACGTGATTCTTAACCAGTTACGCGACCCAGTACAACCGGTAAGATCGCACGTGTGAGAGTTCTTCCCTCCATTCTTTTTCACTGAAGCCTCCTTCTTCCCCAAATTTCTCTCCAACAACAGTCAATCCCTAAACCCGTAAAGAACTAGAAAATAATTGATGTTTGATTCTAGGTTCCGAAGTTGGAATTCGATTTTGAATCGATCGATTGGGTTGGAGCTCAGCTAACAAGATGAGCCAACCTTAACCTCACTTCCATCCTTAAGCTCAACATTTCGTTTTTCATTAGTGCTTGTTTGTATTTGCTCTATTTATCAGACACTAACTAACTTCAAACGGCGAAGAAAAGAGACCACCGAGCGGAGTCTCGACCGCCGCAAAGACCCAGTAACTCAGTATCGTCCTCAAATCGAAATTTCGTAATTACCTTCGTCCTCTTCTTCATCGTTTCTTCAGCAATATCCGTACTCGTGTACCGCATCAAGTTTGCTCTGATCACAGTTCCTTCGGAACCCTACATTTTCCAGCGAGGCCCTCGTTAAGCCCGACGTAGACTACCAAGAAGTCATCATTGTTAGTAACCTCACTCATTACTTAGCTAACCAATTTATATTGCTGCTGCATTTAGTCTATAATAGAATTTATAGCTCTTTTATAGTGTCAATTAGGTTTTGTTGATCAGGAAATGCAGTAAAGGATAAGAAATTTAGTGTTTTGAAGAGCAAATTTTGTTTCTTTGGTTCCTATTTTACTAATTTCTCAGCAGCCAAATGCTTTACTGTGTTTTTTTGGGTCAACTAAAAATGGATTTGAAAGAGTTGTTCTTTAAAATATTTTTTCAGGAAAATGCATGTCTCAGATAATAGGAGTGGCAGGCACTATATTCTCCTGTAATAGCTCACAGTACTCCATGGTATGTATTGTAGTTATTGGATTTTTTGTTATCTTCTATTTGATAATTGATGTTTGGAAGGCAAGTAGGAAATGCACTTTCTTTTTTTTAGTGTAAAATGTGTTGATTTTTCAGTGTTTGTTGGAACGGGAATGTCAAAGGCGGAGTTCGGTGGTTGTTATTGTGGTGAATTGGGAACATGCGAAATGAATATAGCATTTCAAATGAGACTGGAAAAGGATTTGAAATCGGACGTAATGATTTATAACAAATGGTGTGAACTGGTCCTTTAGTTTTTACTGTTCACAAAGAGTCGGATTTTGGCCTAGTAGAACTAGGGCATTGCACTCTTATATATCTTCGCAAAAGCATTTTTGGAATGGAAGTTTGATTTTCTTTTTTTTCTTTTTTGAAAAGGAAGTTTGATTTTCTTGAGAACCTAGAAATTATGGCTAGTACAGCCGTGTTGCTCATGATAGATATCTTTGCATAACAGCTCTTGAGATGAATACAACTAACAATCTCACTATTATGGTTCCATTGTGATTGTGAAAGCTCCCGGGGCTCTGCACAATCCCATATTGAGGAGTTGCATCTCTTTGAATGCTTCTGTTGTTGCCTCGGTCTTCATTGCGTCGTGTCTCCAGTTTAGGCTGCTTGTGTTTGCTATCATGCTTTTTCGTTGCAAGTGTTCCTTGGTTACTTATTGTACTAAGAAGTATTCATTCCGTTTGGGCTGATTATTGCAACCTTTGCTTTTGTTTAAACTCTTCATTTGTTACTCTCTTTGTGATGCTGTTAGGCTTGTTGATTTTTGTAACTGTGGTTTGTCCGTATTGGCTTATCCGGATGTGAGAGTACAAGTTTGAGATTAATGGCCCTTGGGATGAGGCTAAGCTTTGTTTTGATATCTTTGATTGAGATTTTTGGTGCCCTTTCCTCTAGTTGTTACGATGTTTGAAAAACTATGCAGCCAAATAAACTGTTTTGAAGATGTGGGGTTTGATGTTGGGGTATTGTGATGGGGTTTTAGGAGAATGTAATGCACTACACATATCAAGATCTAGCATCTGGGTTGCTGATGCAATCGGATACCTGAGGTGGCCATTTAACATAATCTGCTTTGAAGAGAAGTGGCATGATACCTCACAGGTGAATACTAGAAAACTTCGTATTCTCATATATATAGTTCATGTTTTCATGTAACTAGCATATTGTTGACCTCTGATGAAAGACAATAGATCCAGGAATGCTTACATCAAATATTGTGAAGCCAACTAGTATATCTAAAGATACAATCTTTGTTGAGGTTTATCAACAATGTGAATTTTAGTCGGGCTGATACTTTTCTCTCTTGTTGAAAGGCATAAGGTATTTGGTGGTGGAGAAAGGGAGACTGAGTTACTGTGTGAATGCAATTGAAGTTATATCAAGGTTCTGCGGTGGATTCAGGTAAAATTAGATTTTCATTCGAGGTAGATAATGTTCTAATTTCTTGTGTTTACGTTGTGTCATACATTAGTACAAGATGATATATCGATAGTTTTGGTACAGTGTGGGCATCTTAAACTTCAAATCACTATATCAAGTGAACAACCAATAAATTAATATGATTTCAGTCTATGTTTATGTAAACAGATAGATCGGTCATCTATATCTTTTCATGGATAGGACTTTCTTTTATGTTGAATCCCTAAGTTGATATTCCGTTCAGCCTCCTTTTTTTTGGTATTGCTGACTCTTATACGCTGTAAAGCCGGAGGAAACCTGCAAGATAATATATCATTTATCTAATGGAAATGGATCAGAAAATGAGATGTATTATACACAGGGACCTGTAGAAGTCTAGAAGATACTTGTCAAAGAAGATACTTTGTGACAAGTTGAAAGAATACTCCAATAGAAGAGCTGCTTGTTTGCCTTGTGGCCTCCTAATTTAGAAATTTTTCAATCTGAACTTGTTGTTACAACGTTCATAGCAAAATCTACTGTCTACGGCCTCATCATTGGACTTCAGTTTGGTAAATTTGTTTAGTTTGACACAAGAAGTGTCAAAAGACATTGTACCATATGTAGATCAAGTTACAATTTTGTAGTTTTGGCAGTGGAAGCAACTCTATCTTTGTGCAAGATTGTCGTAGAATGACGTAGAATGTCGTAAAACATTGTAGAAAGTCATTGAATAACTATAAAAAGTCATAAAATATCATAGAATGTCATTAAAGGTCATAAAATATCGTAGAAAGTCATTAAATGACTATATTCTCATATAATGTCATAGAATATTGTAATATGTATTAGAACGTCATTGAATAATTATAGAAATTCATAAAACGTCATAGAATGTCATAGAAGGTTATAAAACGTAGTAAAATGTCGTAAAATGTCATTAAAATGATTATAAAAAGTCATAAAATGTTGTTGAACGTCATATAATGTCGTAAAATATCGTGAAAAGTCATTGAATAACTATAGAAGTCATAGAATGTCGTAAAATGTCGTAGAAAGTCATTTAATGACTGTAGAAAGTCATAGAATGTCGTATAACATCAAAAAAAATCATATAATGTCATAAAATATCGTAGAAAGTCATTTAATGACTATAGAAAGTCATAAAATGTCATGGAATGTCATATAACGTCATATAATGTCGTAGAAGGTTATATGTCACAAAACGTCATAGAATGTCACAAAATTACCATAGAAAGTCATAAAACTTTATAGGATGACACAAAATGACCATAGAAAGTCATAAAACATCATAGAATATCACAAAATGACCATAAAAAGTCATAAAACGTCATAGAATGTCATAAAATGACAATAGAATGTCATAAAACGTCGTATAATGTCACAAAACGTCTTAGAATGTTACAAAATGTTCATAGAATGTCGTAAAATGTCCTAAAATAGCCATAAGATGCCACAAAATGATCATAGAATGTCGAAAAATGTCGAAAAAAACTTAAAACTTCTTAAAAAGTCTTAAAACGTCGAAGAAAGTCATAAAATGTCGTTAAATGTCACAAAATGTCCATAAAATGTCATAAAACGTCGTATAATGTCACAAAATGTAGTAAACTGTCACAAAATGTCTATAGAATGTCATAAAATGTCGTAGAATGTCACAAAATGTCCGTAAAATATCATAAAACATCATAGGATATTGTAAAATGTCATCAAATATCAAAAAATGATCATAGAATGTTATAAATATTCGAAGGAAAACCTTAAACATCCTAAAAGGTCATAGGATGTCATAAAATGTAACAAAATGTCTACTGAATGTCATAAAACGTCGCAAAATGTCACAAAATGTCCATATAATATCGTAAAATGTTATAGAATTAAATTACTATAGAAAGTCATAAAAAGTTGAAGAAAAATATAAATTGTCATAGAAAGTCGATAAACTTAATTACCAAATATGAACTTACTTTTGCAATTTACTCTCTGGATTGCCAAACAAGAAAGAAGCTTCTCAATCATTTTTTTTAAACTACTTCTCAATCATTTTTACAATAATTGTTGATCAGGCTGTTTTGCGATTTTTTTTTTAAATTAGTTCTATATCACGACAATTTATTTCTTGACTTTTCCTATTGTCATTTATGACGTTTCTGAATTCTATGGCTATTTTGTGACTTTATATTATATTTAATTACTTCATATGACGTTTTATGACTTATGTTGATCATTATGACATTTCCGAACAATTATATGATTTTCTATGACGTTTTAAGATTGTTAATTGTCATTTTATGACTACCGACAACATGAGAGAGCAGCGAAATCGATTTTTAGGTCAATTTTTATATAATTATGTCATAAAATGTCGTAGAATATAACAAAATATTCGTAGAATATCACAAAACGTCATAAAATATTGTAAAATGTCATCGAATATCAAAAAATGACCATAGAATGTTATAAGTAGTCGAAGGAAAATTTTAAACCTACTAAAAGGTTATAAAACATCACAACATGTAACAAAATATCTACTGAATGTCATAAAACGTCGCAGAATGTCACAAAATGTCCATATAATATCGTAAAATGTCATACAATGAAATTATTATAGAAAGTCATAAAAGGTCGAAGAAAAATATAAATTATCATAGAAAGTCATTAAACTTAATTACCAAACAGAAACTTACTTTGCAAATTTACTTTCTGGATTGCCAAACAAGAAAAAAGCTTCTCAATCATTTTTTTTAAACTACTTCTCAATCATTTTCTTTTGCAATAATTGTCGATCAGGTAAGCTGTTTTGCATTTTTTTTAATTATTTCTATATCACGACAATTTATTTCTCGACCTGTTCTATTGCAATTTATGAAGTTTCTGAATTTTATGGCTATTTTGTGACTTTATATTATATTTAATTACTCCATATGACGTTTTATTACTTATGTTGATCATTATGACGTTTTGGAACAATTATATGATTTTCTATGACATCTTAAGATTTTTAATTGTCATTTTATGACTTCCGACAACATGAGAGAGTAACGAAATCGATTTTTAGGTTAATTTTTTTATATATGATTATCTACGCCACGAGAATTTATATGTTGAAATTGGTCTCAAATTATTTTTTAACAGAGTGGTTACTCGCGTTTAATATAAGGGCACTAGGTGCATGCAATATCCCAAATTTTCATATGTAATTTTGGATAATTGGTTTTGAAAATTAATATGACTATTGAGAAATTTCATGCTTATGCTTGATCGGTTCTTGCGAGTTCGATTTTTGAGTAACACGTGTTTCAGAGGAGTATTTTTATCATTTTGAATTGTTATAATTTGATTATAGGGTTGAGTTTTTATTTATTGAGAATTTCTATAAAAAATTTTTTTTTTTCAAAAATTGTATATTTTGTCAATATGAGCTCATAGACACAAAAATCGCTGAATTCCGATATCATGCGAGAAAGTTATGATCGTTTGGTAACATATGTAAATAGAAAACTTTCTGGGTTACTTCTTAAATATTCCTTTTCTGGTGAATACCTCTAGTTTAGAAAATTATGAAATTCTCCCAACCCAGAAATTCAAACCCGACCCACTCACCTTTCCGGCCATAACTTTTCCGTCAGGACACCGATTTCGACGATTTTGGTACCGTTGGGTTCATCTCTTCGGTGCCGTCCTAACCATGTGTCCTTACTCCATATAGTGTATTGTGCGTGAAGCAGAAAAGCTGCGAAAATTATTCAGCAATATTTCATATTCCTTGTCCATGTAATTACCCAGATGATTGTTATTCTATGCATTCTTCCTTCATTATCATCTTTTTATTCTTTTAATCTCGCACGAACGCCTTTAGTCAGCCATACGATTAATGAAAGGGCAACCTATTTAAGCGGTCACCTTGTATCGAACGTTAGATCAAATCTAATGGCTTGAATGTACCCAGAACTTTCAAGTGCAATAGAATTTTCGCACTAGTATTAGCTAAATATAAATTATGAAATGCGTTGTGAAAAATAAGTCAAATCCACTTTACGTGTCTAGTTAAAAGTGAACTAGTGGAAGTGTCCAGTCCAAACTCACTTCAGTGAGGTATCACGCAGTAATTGGACAGCTCCATCAAAGTGTTTGTTTTCTATCGTTGATTGGTAGCTGCATCGAGTCGTTTAGACCGCACAGGTAAACTGACAAGGAAACAGAGCTTGAAAAATGTCACAAACAATCACAAAGGCCCACATCACTAGGCAACGTTCCGCTTTGAAACAAACCCCATTACTACAGTAGTATTACTAGTCCACCGTGGATCTTCCCAATTCATTGGAGAATCAAATTCACTGCAGTTTTGTTGCCTTTTTTCAGCATCTCTCACACAGAGAGAGAGAGGAAAAGAGAAGAAATTGTGCTGTCAATTTATCTCAGGACAAGAAAGAAGAAGCACAAGAACAAGGGAGAGGAAAAAAAGGTCTGCAATAAATAATAAAGCTGCAAGAAATAATGCAAAGCTTCCTCCTTCTTCAGTCAATTCCATCTTGGATTTCTTCAGCAATCTGTTTACTGAGATGGGTATGTCATCAAAACCCCAAGTCTTTCAGTCAGTCACTTACGTCTTCTCTCTTTTGCTTCTTTTGTTCTTTCTGTTTATGGGTGTGTGTTCTTGTTTTCTTTTCTCTCTGTTTGCTTCTGTTTTTACCCTTTTGGATTTTTCTGAAATCTGGGTTTGGTTTGGTTTGGTTTGTAATTTTGTTATGGAGATGATTCAGATTTTTTCTTCTTTCTTTTCAGTAATGGGTAATGCCAGTGGTAGAAGGGAAGATGGAGGCTCTTCTTCTTCTGGAGTTAACAACTTTGAAGAGAATTATGATGTGGAATCTGCAGAGGCCATGTCTCACTCACCTCCTCATAACCCCTCCCTCATGTCACAAGTGAGTTCTGTCTTTTGCTTTTGCTTTTGCTTTGTTTGCCAGAAAGTTTGGAACTTTGGAGTAGAGCTTCTCAAATGGGCATCTGTGTTTGTTGTGTATAGTGATATAATATTGTAATTTGAGTATAGGACAGTAAGGAGTTGGAAAGTTCTTTGCTTTAGTTCATTGCAAGTTTCACTTGCTCAGTGCAAATAGAATAGTTGCCAATACATAACAAGTACTGTAAGATTCATGTTCAATCTGCTCACATTTTACCTGAGGATTGAAACATGAATTTGGTCACAATTTTTGTTTGATTAAAGTGCTATAGAAATACATCTCTTGAGGTATTAATCATATGCAAAGGTAACCCACAGGGCTGGAACTGTCTAAATATTATCTGCATTTCTGCTTCCAGAATCCCCAAGACACCTTAACAAGACCTGGTGAGGGAATACATACTCGAGCTGGTGCATTATCTGAAAATACAGTTCACAATCAAAATGTACACGATGAGAATTTGAAACGCGTGGAAATTTCGTGGATTCACGGTGGCCAGCGAGTTTCTATCACAGGATCATGGGACAATTGGGAGTCAAGGTACTGAAATTTGTTGGCGGTTCATTATTTTGCATCAAATTTCATTTTACTATTTTCAACATCATAATTGGTATGAACATCTCCTTATATCAGGGAGCCTTTGCAGAATCTAGGTACAGAGTTCATCGTTATAAAGTTTCTCTGGTCAGGTCTCTATCAGTACCGCTTCATTGTTGATGGGTGTTGGATGTGTTCTCCAGACTTGCCATGGGTATATGATGATTCCGGGACTGCCTGTAATGTTTTGGACTTGCAGGTAATATTATGACTTCTAAAGTAGTCGTATCTAGTCCACACTTCTCTTTAGTCCCTTGAATTAAGCGTCTGCTGTCTTTCCTGTTTCATTTTCTAAGATCCGTTCACTTAAGTATCTATATTTGGCACAAAAGGCTTCTTTTAGCTGAGCAGATCTCAGTTGACATAAGAAGTATTATCAGCACATGTCTTAGGAGCATAAAACAGCATATCTCTCTCTTGGTTATCTCACCCTCTAGCATCGGGAAACCAGGTCTCGGGAACACGCACTAAAACACAAAGCTAAATGCTCCATAATATAGGATAAACAATTGACAACATAAACATGTAGATGGTGGTTAAATGGTAATTTTTGGCATTTGAGCTGCAGCTGTCAAAATGGATGAAGACATTGAGAGGTTGATAATTTCTATTGGTGAAAACCTCTTCCATTAGTTCCATCCAACGCTCAACACTGCCTAGGTCAGAAGTAGTTCAAAAGTTCAACTCAACTTTGTACTTTATAGTAGTGCATAATCATGGACAATACATTTGGTTGTTTCTGCTTGATTTTACTTGCATCGCTTGATCAAGTAAGCAAGCGAATGAGCTATTGAGGATGGACCTCAAAAACCATATGAGTTCGATCCTAGAAACAATTTACATACTATCTCCCAATCATTTGTAGTCAATTTAAAATTCCAAATTACTACAACTTTTGATAGAAAAATACTTCGTGCCGATGGCAGATTCTCCACTTAGCAGCTGCAGTGTTTCATATTGCTATATGTTATTCTGAAGTGTCTTATTAGTGTCTTATTAGAAATTGAGCATTCTTATTTCCCTTTAAAGAGAAGATCAGAAGAACATGTGGAAGCTCTGAGCGAGCAAATTGGACATTAAAGCAAATGACTCTTCACTCCATGTGCTCAACCTCCTGAACATTTATTGCCATCAATATAGGTTAAGGATTACTGTTAGAAGTTAATTCACACAATTATATGAAATAAGGATATCTCAAAAAGAATCTAGTAAAGTTTTTTGGAAGTTGCATGAGTAAACAAATTTTAAGCTGATAATCTTAGAGTTTTCCATGTTATTCAGTTCCTCACAGTTGAAGAACATATAGTTAATGTGATTGTTGTTGTTTAGAATTTATGAAGTTGCCTAGTGTATCTGTTGGCCTAACGCTTTGCGACCAATTTCACTGCCAAAATACGTATGCAGGAATATGGTTTGCATTTGCCAGAACACCTATCAAAGTTCGAATTTCCGCCATCCCCACCTTCAAGCTACGATAACAGGCGCTTAAGTGAAGACGATTTCGGTAGACCTCCGCCAGAAGTACCACCACAACTACAAGTCCCTTCTTTAAACGGGCCTGCGTCATCCTCAAATGATGGTGACCAGCCATTGCCAATGCCTCATTATTCACAATTGAATCATTTGTACATCAAGAACGAAGTTGGTGATGAGTATTTTGCACTCAGTTCTACAAAGAGGTTTCGTCAAAAATTCGTTACAATGGTGATATACAGGCCGCTGCACAGAGCAAACCCATAATTTTTATCTCCCTCAGGGGCGCAGATTATAATTTGTAGATTGTGATACTAGCATATTACTTGGAGTTCCATGATTCAGTAGGTTGAGATAGCAGCTCATATTGGTAAATCTGTAAAAGTCAGTTGGAATTGATTTGATAAACCCTTTTTTCATTTCTTTTGCATATGTGACTTCTGATCGCATTGAGTTTTACTAGCCGAGATACTCCAGTAAACCTGGAATGTCTCGGCTTTAAGAGAAGAATCAAACTATAATTCGTATCACTCAGAAGTCATAACATATATACGATATCTCAGTGAAGAAACTATGCAAGCATTTGAGAAAAACTCAAATGGTATGGAATAAATTTTTAACTAAAACATTAAACTCATGTATTGTTGCTGCTCCCCAATGAGCTGCAACAGCTAGCAGTGAAGGTTATATCTTTCCCTCTGGAGAGATAAGCGGACATGTATGCAACCGGTGGTTGTAGTGAAAATCCGGCAATGGATCATCGAATTGGCACCTTGATCCAACCATTAGCAAAACCAATGGCTAAGATGATGAAAGGTGTGGACATGCCAAATATGATGATGTAAGGAAGAGGAGTCATCATGGGATTCTCCCCTTCTCTTTCTCCTGCTGTTTGCCAGTACCTGCAAATTTGCCAATAGTAAAGTCCTTGTAGATGTTAAAACCCTATCTCCTAGTTTCTTTGGTTAAACTGTAACGCATTTTTAGGATTAATATCTTTGGAATTACACTTTAGAACACTTTTAACGCACTTTTGAAAAACTTCTCACTTTTGAGACACGAAATGTCTTCACTTTAAAACTTCTATGTTTCGTAGTCTATCAAGTCACCAATATCATATTGAACCCCTTCAAATAGAGTTGGGACTAAACTTCAACCCAAATCCAACCTATTTGAGTGTGTGACCAAAATGACACTTCAATACTTGAACTTAGGGGTCACCTTTTGATCCATAGGCCCGAAAAGTCCAAGTTCGGCTTGGCCTGAAAAGCGGGGTCTTATGAGTTTAGGGCCGGGATCGGGTAGAGGTCCCAAAGCCCACGTGCCCAAAAAAACTCAATCCGACAAGGCCCGTAGGACCAATCCCATCTAGCTCATCAATTGTATATATTATACATTATTTTATCAATATAAACTCTAAACACTCTAATTTATCTTAATATTATTCATTTATATATTACTTATCACTTTATTTAGGTTTATATATTATTTAATATATATAAATGTTGATATATTTGATAATTTTTAGATACTATTAATTTCTAATTTTTTTCATTTAATACAAGAAAAAACTCGGTCCGACTCTGCTCTATACACTTAGCTAGCCCGATCTGACCTGAAAAGCTCGACAAGGCTTGAGGCCTAAAAAGGCCGTGGGCTTCGATTTTCGCAAAAATTCGGTCTGAATTTTAGAGAGGATGCGCTAAAACTCGGCTCCGCCTGGCCTGGTGTCACGACCTGCACAAGTTGTGTGCTCATGACATATGGCCAAGTCCCAACGAGCATTGGAAGGAAGCCAATGGGAGTTGGAAGGTGAAGATCTAGTGACATAGTCGTATAAGTGTAACTTAGTGGTTCTCGGGTTTGAGGTACTTCTGCTTAGAATTTGAGAAAGGTCCAAACACGAGAAATGTCTGGAAGGACAAAAATAGTACAACACACTTGACAGTATGCCATTTGGAGTTTGAATGAAGAAGTTATGGACTATTATGACTCCTCGTACATATTAATGTTTCATCTTGGCAAGTGAACTTATCCCCGTTATCATATATAAGGGGGTACATGGTGTCAAGCTCTCCACCACCCCTGGTGCCACCCCTCTATGTGGCATTAAGCGAGCTCTCCTGGGCGCCCCTGGGCCTAGGAGCCGAGCCTACGAAGTCTAGAAGGGACGACATGGGTTCCCACGAGTCAAGAAGCCTCGTGGGTAGTATTGGCCGAAGGAATGGCCAGTATTGCGGCATGTGCGCCGTGGGTGAGGTCCTTGGTACTCCCCTTATGCCAGCGGCGTATGGCCATGCGCGGAAGGATTAAATATGATATGTCGAGACTTGGTGGTGCGCAATGGCCACGCGGTAAGCGATGAAGGCACATGGTTGGGTTCGGTTTGGACTAAGAGGAAGCACGGGTTAAGTCTTACCGTGTAGGATGGGAAGGGAGACGATAAGGGGTGTCGACCCCGTCTGGCACACTCGAGTTAGTAAGAAGCTTGATAGGAGTAACACTCGAGGAATGGATTATGGGCGAGAGTAAGCCCTTAGGACCAATTAGGTCTCCAATGGAAGTGTTAAGGTTGCCTGACCCGAATAAAAGTAAGTGAGTACTTGATGATAGTCTAATGGAACATCGAGCTTGGGTTGTGATTGGAAGAGGGACATGAGTATAAATGTGCATCGAGGACGATAGGCACCACCCCAGGGAGCGTATGGGTAAGCCCCGAGGTGCGTATGGGTAAGCACTGCGGATGGTGGGGACTACTCTGAGGTGTGCATGAGTACGAGTGGTTTCTCTACACCCTGACAAATATGAGGAAGCGAGTTAGTTACGAGATTAGATAGAGAATGAATATGAAAGAGATATTGGAACTTGTGATGGACTAGTGCAGTGCTCAGTGAAGAGTCGAATGAGGCCATGATGGGATAAAGAGACTTGGGATGTAAGCCACCAGGATGAGTGCATTATCCAAGTGATTATAAAAGGGGTTTCCTGAGTGTGTAAGCCGCCAAGAGAAGGCGCATCGAGGGGAAGTCCTGAGATCGTAAGCAGCCAGGATGGTTGTGCACGTCTCAAAGGTACGTTATTGTTGGGTGCTCCAGAGATGGTCGACTTCACGTAAGCCTCAACACCTAGCACGAGTGTTCAATGATATGTCCGGCAAACAGAGAAGACTGATGAGCAAAAGGATGGCTTTGAGGGAGTGTTTATACTGACAAGGTAACCTATTGGTTGGGTGAGTGTCTTTGGGGAGATGTACCAAGACACAAAGAAGCGATCGAGTAGGGTGCGAGTGTCTTGGACTAATTTACCAAGACATGAGGACACGAACAATAAGCCTTAAGTGATGAGACTCAGTAGTGAGTAAAGCTTGTGAGTTAACCTCAACATGTGTAGAAATGATGTCAGAGGGATTTTGTAAGAGGAAGATAATATCCTAGTTGTATGCAAGTATGTACATTATACCCCGAAAAAGTGAAAAAAGGGATGATAGGCTGGCCTTAGTCAGAGAACCATGACGCCACACGGGCAAATTCCGCTGCATAAAAAGTCGGCACCTGGGCAGCCCATTCCCGAGCCCTGCTTGAACCCATTTACAATCTCATAGAAAAAGGAAATTTTGCAATTTTCAATCTCCCCTAAACCAAATTTGTAAGCGTTGCCTTGAAGTAACCGGCATTTCATTCCAACCAGCCACCTACCCTTTGAATCCCAATTAACCTAATTATTATGCCAGACAAATCTTCTCCTTTTCAAAGCCAAGTAACCTTCATCTTGCTTTCTAGTCAGTCAGTCAGTCCTCTACTCCTTAAGCCGGTCAACTCTGCAATCCCAAAGACCTTTCACCATTTCTTATCAATCTGGCGTTCAAAGATTTCATTTTTACAGCTACCCATCTCACTATACATAAGCCTGGTCTATTTCCCACTTAAAGCTTAGATTTTTAATTTCGAGTTCGAGTTTGATTAAGCCTCGGACGATCCAATCTCAGCACGCACAGACTGTTTTGGAGGTTTTTGGTACATACCCTTTTGCTAGTTACTATCTCTTCTCAATTGGGTCGGTCTCGTTTTTCAAGTTTACTATCGAAGTTTCGATCTTTTTGGATATCTGTTTTATTTTTTTTATTTATGATATATGAAACGTATTTTACTACCGTCTGTTGATGATTCCATGGCTTATAAGAAGCAGCATCGTCCAAAAGACGATGCATCTTTCCGTCGTTTCTTGCCGTTAGTTTCGATTACCTGTTTAGGAGTTTTCCTACTGCTGTTTCTGTTAAGAATCAATTCCAGTTCGAATGAGTTTGATGAGGTTGTGCCGACGAGTTATGATTGGTCATTCATTAGTAAAAAGCTTAACCTTCCCAAGCAGAACAAGTTGTCAATTGAGTTGGAGAAGAGAAATCAGATGCCTCCTAGAAACTTAGATCTGTATCCAAGATTAGCCAAGGATCATATTACTGTTGTTCTTTATGTACACAACCGGCCAAAGTATCTGAAAGTAGTTGTTGATAGTCTGTCTCAGGTTGTAGGAATCAATGAGACTTTACTCATAGTTAGCCATGATGGGTACTTTGAGGAAATGAATAAGATTGTTGATGGGATTAGGTTTTGTCAAGTGAAGCATATATTTGCTTCCTACTCGCCGCATGTGTTTCCCAGTAGCTTTCCGGGAGTGTCACCCGCGGATTGTAAGCATCAAGATGATGCCGTGAAGAAGGGATGTAAAGGGACTCCTGATCAGTATGGGAACCACCGCGAGCCGAAGATTGTGTCTTTGAAGCATCATTGGTGGTGGATGATGAACACAGTGTGGGATGGATTGAATGAGACGAGAGCGCACAATGGTCATATTCTTTTCATAGAGGAGGATCATTTTCTTTATCCCAATGCTTATCAGAATTTGAAGATACTTACAGCTTTGAAGCCTCACAAATGCCCTCATTGTTATGCCGCGAATTTGGCACCTTGTGATGTGAATGCAAGAGGAGAAGGTTGGGATTCTTTGATTGCAGAGAGGATGGGAAATGTTGGTTATACATTTAACCGGACTGTCTGGAGAAAGATTCATAAAAAGACCAGCGAGTTCTGTTTGTTTGACGAATACAATTGGGATATAACAATGTGGGCAACAGTCTATCCCTCATTCAGTAGACCTGTTTTCACATTACGAGGGCCTAGGACGAGTGCAGTACACTTCGGAAAGTGTGGCTTGCACCAGGGCCACGAGGGGGAGAATGCATGCATTGATAATGGTGTGGCAAGCTTTCAAGTGGAGGACGCAGACAAGGTTGCAAACATCAATGCGGACTGGGAAGTGCGAGTCTTTGAGAACCAGCCGGGGTATAAAGCCGGGTTCAAGGGTTGGGGAGGTTGGGGGGACACAAGAGACCATGAATTGTGCATGAATTTTGCTCGGATGTATCATTTATAGCTAGACATTGGTTCTTCCACATTTCACCATAAAACTGTTGTAAGTGGTAAAGATCTATATTTCCTAATGTTGAGTGATTGATCAATGGCATATGTAGCTGCTAGATGCCTAGATGTTTGTATTATTTTACAGATGTATGTTCCTTAATAAATTATTAGCGAAGAATCATATTTGACACACCATGGAACCACCTGTTTTGGTTATCACTTGTTATCCTCAAAAAGTTGAAATGTTACTTCAACACATATTTGTCCCTCTTTGCCGTGGCCGGCGGACCTTTCTCAGATGGCACCAATCTCATATTCCGCCGCCACCGTCGCTGTAGCACGTGCTGAGATCAAGATCACGTGCGCATTTGCTGTATGTCGGCCATGAATTGGACCACCGATTTGCATATTGTTGGAGAAGAGCATCTCTGCATCTGCATTACAGTGATAACTGATAAAAGCCCACATGGGGGTGGTTTGCACTTTTTCTATGCATAAGTGTATGATCCATACAAACTCTTGAACTCCAGCTTTTCCTGTTCTAAATCACAGCCAGAAAAATTTAAAAAGACAAAAGAGAAGAAGGAAAATGATACCCATTTACAAATTTTACTACATATCAAATAGCTTAACGTCTAAAGCTTTCATAATCTTTGCCCAAAAAAGATTGAAACTTTGGAACATACACAATGCAGAAGCTTATAAGGTTTTGGCTTAAAACAACGTACATACCAAATGGTAAAGTTTCACACACCACTATACCAAAACTGAACAAAAAGAACAAGCCAAAGTAGAAAGGAGTTTAGTAGTAGAAAAAAAAAATATATATATATATATATAAAAGGAAAATTGTTCGGGTAATCAATCAAGTATAATGCGTTCTAAACTTTGTTCACTCATGTATGGTTAATATCAATTTGTTCACTATCGAATTACATTTTTATTCACTTTGCTCACTCTGAATTTTGTAAAATTTGGAGTTTTGAATTCGAGTTATAACCGGCCAAAAAACCTATTGAGCATTGTATCTCTTTTCCTTGTGAGTCTTTTCATACCAAGGTTAAGGCTCAATTCAATCCGAGGAGGGAGAATCGAAAATTTGAAGTTTTATTTCTTGACTTCAAAGGTTAATTCAACCACTTTGATGATAAATTAAACTTAGGTGTAGTTGAGAAAATTATTGGTGGGCTGATTTCGCACAGATTGAGCTCTAATTCACTAGAAATTAGAGTGACGCCGCCAATTTTTCATGTTCGGAGTGATCAAAGTGAATAAAAGTATAATTCGACAGTGAACAAAATGATATTTGTCATATATAAATGATTAACAATTTTTCCATAAAAAAAAAAAAGCCGGAGTCACGTTGCTTGTTTTTATTTCCTGCTAGCTTCTTAATTGGTTGGTTTTATGGGTGGTGAGAAGTGTAGAGTCCCCAGAATTCAGATCGAATTTCACGTGTGTTGCTGCATCCATACCCTGCAAGTTTTGATGGTCAGTCACACGTACCCATATCTCTTCCACCGTTTTTGTTTATTTGGTGTTATATGAATATTTTTTAGTCTTGAAATTCTGTGTGTGCAATTCTTGGTTTTGAAGATTTGAGACTTTGTGGGCAGAGATGGGAATGTCAATTAGGCAGAGTTTGGACAAAGGGTTCTTCAGTTTTGGGAGCTATGTGAAGGATTTAAGGTGTGGAATTGAGTTTGTGCATATGGGTGTGTGAGAAAGTTGGGAACTTTTTGGTTTTGGACTCTGAAATCTAGAGATTGTTCATATAGGATTGGTTGGTGATGGCCCATTTCTTGAGTTGGTGTTTTGGATGAGAATAGAATCATGATTCATGAAGATTATGTGGATTATACGGCTTCTGTTTTGTCTCGCTTTTCTGGGTGGCTTGGTAACAGAAAAAGGCATTGCCTTTGTGGCCTTCAAATGATGGTGGACTCTTTAACTATTTCTTGCTTCAAGGTGATTCGGTGATTCCTGGGTCAGGTGGATTCCTTTGATCGAGAGTACTTGGAGTGCATCTCAGCTTTTTTAGAAGGGAATAGAAAAAAAATTGGAATCTGTGGTCTTCCATTTTGTGGTGAACATGTGCTAGATACTTGAATTGATTGAAGCAAGTTAGTTTGGGGAGGAAGGAAGAACAATAATAGCATAAGGAGGGCTGAGAGATGTCGTCTGTGTCTTTGAACAAGGCAAGTAGTTCTAGGAGTAACTCTTCTAGATCAAAGCATGGAGCTCGTGTGGTTTCGCAGACTCCCATAGATGCAAAGCTAGATGTAGACTTCAGAGAATCTGAACGGTCTTTTGATTACTCCACTTCAATTGACTGCAATATGTCAGCTTCAACTAGCAATGTTCCATCGGCCACAGTCTCAGCTTACCTCCGAAATATGCAGAGAGGCAAGCTCATTCAGCCATTTGGTTGCTTGATTGCAGTTGATGAGCAGAAGTTCAGTGTTCTTGCTTACAGTGAAAATGCTCCAGAAATGTTGGACTTGGCTCCCCATGCTGTTCCGAATATTGAGCAGAAAGAAGCCTTGACTTTCGGAACAGATCTTCGGACACTCTTCCGGTCCCCAGGTGCCGCTGCTTTGCATAAAGCTGCTCAATATGGGGAAGTTAATCTTCTGAATCCCATATTGCTGCACTGTAGAACCTCGGGTAAGCCCTTTTATGCAATTCTGCATCGAGTTGATGTTGGCTTAGTGATAGATTTAGAACCAGTAACTGTGGATGACGTTCCAGCAACAACTGCGGGGGCATTGAAATCATATAAGCTTGCAGCCAAAGCCATCTCAAAATTGCAGGCTGTGCCAAGTGGGGATATATCGTTGTTATGCAATGTTATAGTCAAGGAAGTTAAAGAACTGACGGGTTATGATCGTATAATGGTATATAAGTTTCATGAAGATGACCATGGGGAAGTTGTTGCGGAGTGGCATAGATCTGACCTGCCACCTTATCTGGGTTTGCACTATCCAGCCACTGACATACCACAGGCATCAAGATTCCTCTTCTTGAAGAACAAAGTTAGGATGATATGTGATTGTTATGCCCCTTCAGTTAAAGTAGTACAAGACGAATCATTAGCTCAACCATTGAGTCTTTGTGGATCAGCATTGAGATCTCCTCATGATTGTCATGCACAGTATATGGAAAACATGGGTTCCACTGCATCTCTCGTAATGTCTGTGACAATCAATGGCGATGATGATGAGATGGAGCATGATCAGCAGAAGAGAAGAAAGCTGTGGGGTTTAGTGGTCTGCCATCACACAAGTCCTAGATTTGTTCCGTTTCCTTTACGGTATGCATGTGAGTTTTTGGTACAAGTCTTTGGTGTACAGATCCAAAAAGAAGTAGAGTTGGCTATTCAATCAAGGGAGAAACATATATTGCGAACTCAATCTCTGCTTTGTGACATGCTCCTCAGGAATTCACCTCTGGTGATTATTACTCAATCACCTAACGTGATGGATCTTGTTAAATGTGATGGAGCTGCTTTGTATTATAAGAAACAATTGTGGTTACTTGGGGTCACGCCCTCTGAGGCACAAATTGGAGATATTGCTGCTTGGCTTCTTGAATACCATAGTGAGAGCACAGGCTTAAGTACTGATAGTCTTATGGAAGCTGGCTATCCAGGTGCTTCAGATCTTGGTGAAGTTTGTGGAATGGCTGCAATTAGAATTACTTCAACAGATTTTCTCTTCTGGTTTCGCTCCCACACTGCCAAGGAGATCAAGTGGAGTGGTGCAAAGCATGATCCTGATGACCAGGACGATGTAAGAAAAATGCACCCTAGGTCATCATTCAAGGCTTTTCTGGAGGTAGTTAAGCGACGAAGCTTACCATGGGAAGATGTTGAAATGGATGTCATACATTCCTTGCAGCTGATATTGAGAGATTCATTGCAAGTCAATATTGTTGATGATTCCAAAATGATGGTGAATGCTTCATCAGTTGATGACAGGATGCAGAGAGTGGACAAATTGCATGTTGCCACAACTGAAATGGTTCGGCTCATTGAGACTGCTGCAGTTCCTATTTTTGCTGTTGATGCTAATGGTAATATAAATGGGTGGAATCACAAGGCAGCAGAACTAACAGGACTGTCTGTTGAGCAAGCTATTGGTCAGCCACTAGTTGATATTGTGGGGGATGATTCAATCGAAGTTGTGAAGACCATGCTCTCATTCGCATTGCAAGGTGATGCTACTGCTCACTATTTGGATATATTAGATGTCAGTCTATTCACTATCAGCGTATACAAAGATAATAAATAATATGAAGGCGGATGTATCATATCTTGGTAGTCTGCTTTCTTTTATCTGACATACATGCAAACCTTGTTCAGTTCTTGGGTTCCATCCGCTTTGTGTTTTTTCTTCAATGGATTCTGTTTTTTTTTTTTTTCATTTCTGTTCTGCTTAATCCCCCTCTGATGCAATGGTAAATTGGCTGGCAGGTGTTGAGAGGCAAAATGTTGAAATTAAATTAAATAGATTTGGTCATCAGGAAAATGAAAGTCTTGCAATCTTGGTGGTTAATGCGTGTTGTAACCGAGATGTAAAGGAAGGCATTGTTGGGGTTTGCTTTGTTTCCCAAGATCTAACAGGAGAAAAGTTTGTCAAGGACAAATACACTCGTTTGCTAGGTGATTATGTTGGAATCATGCAAACCCCTTCTGCGCTGATTCCTCCCATATTTATGACTGATGAAAATGGCCATTGCTCGGAATGGAATGATGCTATGCAAAAAATGTCTGGTTTGCGAAGGGAAGAGGCAGTTGGTCGAGCACTCCTTGGTGAAGTTTTCACCGTTAGCGATTTTGGTTTTCGTGTTAAAGACCATGACACCTTAACCAAGCTTAAGATACTACTGAATGGGGCACTTGCGGGCCAGGATGCTTGTAAATTGGTTTTTGGGTTTTATAATAAGCAGGGTGATTACATTGAAGCATTACTTTCTGCTAACAAGAGAACCGATGACAAAGGACAGATAACTGGGGTTTTGTGCTTTATACATGTTGCTAGTCCAGAGCTTCAGTATGCTATGCAGGTACAAAGAATAGCAGAGCAGGCTGCAGCTGATAATCTTAGGAAAGTGGCATACATTCGTCAAGAGATAAAAACGCCTCTAAGTGGAATTATGTTAATGCAAAATCTAATGGGGTCTTCTAATTTGAGCGAAGAGCAGATGCAGCTACATAAGAAGAGCACATTGTGTCAGGAACAGTTGACCAAGATCATAGATGACGCTGATGTTGGAAGTATGGAGGAAGGGTATGTTCTCTTTCCTTTTTTTTCTTTTTTCTTTTCATTCCAGTGATTGCATGCACATGTTAGGTCAACAACTCTCCAACGTTTCCAATATCAGATTGGCTTTACACAACCACTGTAATATCTGAGTTGAATTCGAAGATTTCATGAGTTGCACTTTTCAGTAGGATTCCTCGATTAGAGTATTAAGGAAGTGAGAACACTGGAGAGTGCGATCATCATGTGCTTATAAGTTTCTGGTTTACCTTCCAAACAACCTTTGACTCCTGGAAGTACTACTTGCAGCTACATGGAAATGAATTCAATTGAATTCAACCTTGGTGAAGCTATGGAAGTTGTCATGAATCAAGTCATGATCTTGAGTCAGGAGCAACAGGTGCAGGTGATCCATGATTCACCACCTGAGGTGTCATCCATGGTCTTGTATGGAAACAATTTGAGGCTACAACAAGTTGTCTCAGATTTCTTGAGTAACGCAATCCATTTCACTCCCCCTTTTGTTGGATCATCGGTTGTTCTCTCAGCAATTCAAACCAAGAAACCTATAGGGACTAAGATGCACATTGTTCATCTCGAGTTTCAGTAAGTTCCATTCATCTTTGTTCAATTTTCATTGCTAATAAAACCTCTGTATGATACTAGTGCCATGATCTAACTAAGATATGTGAATGACATTGTAGAATCACTCATCCAGCACCGGGAATGCCTGATTATTTGATTCAAGAGATGTTTCACGAAAGCAACCGCGTCTCAAGGGAAGGACTTGGCTTGCACCTTAGCAAGAATCTGGTGAAGATCATGAATGGCAGTGTACAATATCACAGAGGAGCAGAGAGATCATCTTTTCGAATCCTTCTAGACTTTCCACTGGTGCACCAAATTAACAACTGATATATCTACAAGGAGCATTACCACACTGACAACCTCCAAGGCATGTTCATAACTAAGTGCCTATGTGATACTGATATTTTTTTTTGCACTGCTCAGAACGAGAAACTGGGATATGGATCAGCTGTTCGAGATTAAAATCGAGTGTTTATAGCAAATGCTGGTCAAGTTAAGTGGCAGGCTTCCCTAGATTTGTATGCTATGTATTGCTGTTTAACCTTTTGCACTTTGTTCCAGTAGAAGCATCCCTCTAATAGTAACGTTGTATTTTTCTGTTTGTAGGCTTGGATGAAACAGCCAGTCATCTTGAAATTGGTATTATAGGATAATTGTTAATCAATGATCACCTTGTGGCTGTAGTTTAGTGGTAAGAATTCCACGTTGTGGCCGTGGAGACCTGGGCTCGAATCCCAGCAGCCACACATGTTTTTGTTTTTCCATACTTGTTCTCTCTAGCTTTTGCTATATCATCAAAGTAAGCCCGACCGTATAAGAAATCTGATGCTACTGCATATTTAATGCATTCCACCGACATAAGCTCTCATTCTTATCGTATATATATCTCGATTTGTTTCTAAGAATTTGTCTGAACCGATTAATCCTTCGTTTTGGATTAAGTGCTTGGCGGTAGGCGGTGGTTAACTACCCGATTAATCTAAAAACCGCATACAACGAAAGTTAGAAGAGAAACTCTGAAAATTTAATTTACTCAGACTGAAAAATTTCAAAGATATTCCTAAAATGTTGTCATTCTCACCGTCTGGATTAGCGCCTAAAATAAATCAACCTAGCGTCTCAGCTTGAGGAGATCGACCTTTCCGACTTTGACGATGACACGGCGACTTCTGAGTGCTTTTATGGGTCCTGCTTTTGTTTGGGATGGAACTATTGCCGGCTAGTCACGAGAGCGGGTTGCGGGCTATAATGGCTTGGTTGTGGGGCACACCGGCGAAAGTGTCCTATTTGAGGAAAGCTCAAATAGGATCGATTCTTCTATACTTTTCTAGAATTGGCGACGATTCGCCAAGTGGTTCAGGGTGGACCATGGTATTATGAAGATTATATTTTGGTGGTGGAGCAATTTGATGGTTTCTCCGCTGTGGCGCTGGTATGGGTGAAGATGGGGAATGTGCCGAATGGTGGCATGAACGAGACATGGGCTCGAAAAATCGGATGGTTGTGCAGGGAGCTTAAGGAGATCGACCTCCCGAAGCTTGGTGCGTTGAAGGAGATGTGGCTGAAGGTGGCAGTGGATTTCCGTCGACCTTTGATGATTCGGAGGCAAATCTGATTTTCGGCAGGTGTATAAGAGATTATCACTTTTGATTATGTTGGAATCAAAGGTATTTGTGTCCTTTATGGATGTTTTGGCTACAGTCAGTGGCGTAGCTATATCATATCCAGGAGTGTCGAATGACACCCCTAATTGTGAGATGTAGTTAACAAATTCTAGGAAAATTTGACTTTTTAAACTTGAGTTATGAAACCTATCATAACGGTTGGAATTCCCAACATTGATTAGTTGATTTAGGACGATGAAAAAAGAACGTATCGAGGGTTCCATAAACATATAGGATTCGATATTATTTGAAGATCCTTGCATATCTGCAACGACTCTGAGTGTCAATGTCATTCATTATTTCTTTCCTAGCTAACTACAGTGTTTGATTTAGAATTTGTCCGAAGAATAAGTTGTAACAAAGTTGAAAAAATTATATTAATTTAAAATTTCAATTCACACTATGGAATTACTTTCCTAGCTATGCCACCGACCACAGCGAAAGTGGCTATGAGGTGCTGGTGGCTAGAACAAAGAGGCGGCGACAGCGGCGGCTAGGTCTCAACAAATGCCAAATGTGGTCGGCAGTGGAAATTGTTTGGCAGTAGATGTGAGACCTGAGATGGTGCATGCTACACACGTGGATGGCATGCAGGTGCTCGGTAATGGGGCAAAAATGAGGAGAAGAAGCTGCTCGAGTTTTCATGCAGATGAAGGACTCTCTTGGAATAAACCTTGATTCGCTTGTGGTTCTTTTGAGTTCATTTGCCGAATTTTCTGATTTAGAGGAAGGGAAAAGAAAGGGGAGAGACGTTCATGCATATGTAACTTCGACCGACTTGATTCAGAGCAAGATTGCAATAGGCAATGGGCTTGTAAATATGTATGCTAAATGTGGTGATATTAGTGACGCTTGTACAGTTTTTAGCCACATGGAAGACAAAGATCTAATCACATGGAACTCTCTGATCTCTGGTCTTGACCAGAACAAGTGTTTTGAAGATGCAGTTTTGAACTTCTGTGAAATGAGAACTGAGTTGACTCCTTCAATTTTTACTTTAATTAGTGCATTGAGTTCATGTGCAAGCTTGGAATGGATCGTAATGGGACAGCAGATACATTGTGAAGCGCTTAAGTTGGGACTTGATTTGGATGTTTCTGTTTCAAATGTGCTCCTGGCATTGTATTCTGACACTGGTTGTTTAGAGGAGTCCCTGAACATTTTCTTCTCAATGCATGAGTATGACCGAGTTTCGTGGAACTCCATAATTGGGGCATTAGCTAGCTCTGAGGCATCAGTTTCAGAAGCGGTACAGTATTTTTTGGACATGCAGCGATCTGGATGGGACCTCAATAAAGTAACGTTTATGAGCATTCTCTCAGCAGTTTCATCTCTCTCACTTCACGAGTTTGGCCAGCAGATTCATGCTTTAGCTTTAAAATACAATGCTGCAAAGGACTGTACTATTGAGAATGCTTATTGCTTGCTATGGGAAGTGTGGCCGGATAAATGATTGTGAGAAGATATTTACTAGAATGCCTGAAAGAAGAGATGAAGTAAGTTGGAATTCCATGATTTCTGGATACATACACAATGAGCAGTTGCCCAAAGCCATGGATTTGGTCTGGTTCATGATGCAGAGGGGTCAAAAGTTAGACTCTTTTACTTTTGCTACTGTTCTCAGTGCCTGTGCCTCGGTTGCAACATTAGAGCGTGGGATGGAAGTTCATGCTTGTGCTATAAGAGCTTGTTTGGAATCTGATGTTGTAGTTGGGAGTGCATTTGTTGACATGTACTCAAAATGTGGAAGGATTGATTATGCTTCAACATTCTTCGAGTTGATGCCAGTGAGGAACGTGTATTCCTGGAATTCATTGATATCAGGATATGCTCGTAGTGGAGATGGAGAAAAAGCTCTGGATCTCTTCACCCAAATGAAGCAACAAGGTCAGCCGCCAGATCATGTTACCTTTGTTGGGGTCCTATCAGCTTGTAGCCACGCTGGGCTTGTGGATGAAGGGTTTCAGCATTTCAATGTTATGAGTGAAGCACATGGACTGGCTCCTAGGATGGAGCATTTTTCATGTATGGTTGATCTTCTTGGAAGGGCAGGAAAAGTTGATCAGATAGAAGACTTCATCGATAAAATGCCAATGAAGCCTAATGTTTTCCTTTGGAGGACAGTTCTGGGGGCTTGTTGCAGAGAAAATGGCCGTAACACAGAGCTGAGAAGAAGGGCTGGTGATATGCTTTTGGAGTTGGAACCCCAAAATGCTGTGAACTATGTACTTCTTGCTAACATGTATGCCTCAGGTGGGAAATGGGAGGATCTGGCAAAGGCTAGGATGACAATGAGGAAGGCAGCAGTCAAGAAGGATGGGGTGTAGTTGGGTCACTATGAAAGATGGAGTTCATGTTTTTGTAGCTGGAGACAAGTTACACCCAGAAAAAGATTTGATATATGAAAAACTGAAAGAAGTCAACAAGAAAATGAGGGATGCCGGATATGTGCCTGATCTTGAATTGGAGAACAAAGAAGAAGTCTTGACCTATCACAGCAAAAAGCTTGCAGTGGAATTCAGCGGGATTCAGCCAGATTTCATCATTTTGCAGATGGCAAGTGTTCTTGCGGCGATTACTGGTGATTCACTTGTTATTATTTGGTACTATTTTGGACTATGAGCATGAGTCATAATGTCAGGTGGCTCTGATACTGAAGCGGCTGAACAGTGGAAGTACATCAAGTGAGTTTATCAACCTTATAGCTGACATTTCAGTATATTTTGCTTTGTTACATCAGTGCTGCGATCATTTAGCTTTTGACTTAACAAATTCAAGCCAACTCATCATAATTAAATGATTGTTACTCCAACTCTCCAAGGTGTGCTCTGTGTAGCAACTCCAATGGAACAGTCTAGCTGTAATGATTTTAGTAGCTAACCAGTTATTTACTTTTTGACGTAATTACTAACGAAACTAGCTCAAATTGACATTTCTGTACTTACATGCAGCAACCTGCAGGCTCCTGCTGGATGTCAACACAATGCAAAGGCCTCTCTCAAAATTTGGTGGTACTCATTCAAGCTCTTCAATAAATTCAAGAGCTCCTTCCTACATAATTCACAGCATTACACTACAGGTACAAGATCGAACACAATTATACAAGGGGTAGTTAGAACTTAGAACGATGAATGTGAATCATTTCATCGTGTCTCTTGTTATGGCATCTGCAGCAGCAATGTTACATGTAACAGAAGCTAAAAAATGCAAGGTTGTTTGGAGTATCCCTTCAAAGCACACCTTCAAAGCTGACAAGGATTTTATAGGTAGAGGTAGTAGTTAGTACTGTCTTCTCTTATCTCTCATGATTATGAACATCTGTTTCAATGGTTTCTTATCTTTTCGTTGTTGTTCTTTGATCTTTTCGATCAACTTTTAACGAAGGAGAATTTTGAAACCTGCAACACCAAGGATCCATTATACCAGTTCGCGCATCCAGGTATCGCCGTTGGAGCTTCTGTCTCGGGGCAGAAGGTAGCCATATTTTTTGCAAATCTAAGTGCTTCTGACAATTCTACCGAGCGAATTGAATAAAATGGCTTCTATAGTCCTCGAGAATAACAAGTGATGCTATGGAAAGCGTTGGTGAAATCATGTTACTTCTAAATAAATGTGACAAGCACTCGAATTCTTTACACTGGCCATGGAGATGATGACAATACTTAGATTTGCTCTCTTATCTCAACCAAATAAAACAAACAAAGGGCCCTAAAACATAATATTCAGCCTGTAGAATTTCTAACATTCATATTCTAGATTTATCGTTTATGGACGACGTAGGTTTAACAATAATTTTGTTGAGAAATAATTTTGTAAAAGGTAATTTTCTAATTTTGTTGAGCAGTGATTTCCTAATTGGCTCATAAATAAACGTGCCTATTCTGACTTCGGCTGCCATACAAATAATAATAATAATTATTATTATTATATCTGAAAATTCTCCTCCTTTTTGCAGAAGAGACGATGATGAAGAACCCAAACACACAAAGGGACTCTTCTTCTGCTCTCATCATTTCCTTATTGGGTACTCAATTTCTCAACCAATTGATTCATCTCTCTTCAAAAGCTCAAATCCTTACCTCCACTTCTCTTCGAATTTCTCCAACATAATCTTCTTCACTTCTTTGTTGAAAGTTGAAACTCTAGTCTACCTCAAACAGTTGCAGCTGCTCTGTCTCACCACATTATGAAACACTCAGAATCACTATAGGCCCTTTGTGTCAGGTTCGCTCTACTTCTCTATTATCTATGCCTTCTGGGTTTTGGTTTTTCTTACTGTCTCAAAGCTCTAATCCAATCATTGACTGGTAATGGCCTGTTGTGATTTTCTTGAATTTATATAATTTTGATTATAGTTTTGATCAGGTATGAAGTGGGTCTGGTCTGGTTTTATTAAGTGGTTATTCTGTTTTTGTTTTACACTCTTTGCAGTTAGAGCACTTTATGAAGTATGCAAAATATTGAGTTAGTTATCTTGAATTTCTTATGTAATGGACATGTAATTCTCACTTGTTTAGAAATAATTTGTGCACAAAAGGATTCTTTTTAAGGTAATGAAGCTGTTAATCTTGTTAAACATTTGACCTTGTATTAAATTGGATTTCTTTATAAAATGTTTTCCATTCGGACACAATGACAACAAGAAAGATACTCTTAGACTCTAGATGTTCGCATAGTGAAAGTCTCCAGGGAGAAATATACTGGAAGTGCATAAATGTTTATCATATGTTTGCTGTGGTTTTGGTACCAATGAAGCATGTTTATTATTGTACTTACATGCATATTACAATTTGAATGCAACATATCTTTAAGTTGAAGTTTTCATTTTGCTCATTTGGTGCTTCCTTTTCTTCTGTTTTGATCTTATGGTGAAAAAGAATATCTAAAGCTTGGTCACTTCTATTGTTTACCAGAAAATGGCAATGAAGCCATCGAACAACATTTGGATTCGGCGTCAACAGTGCCCATGTGGAGATTGGAAGTGTTATATTAAGTATGAAGGAGATGATCCGGCTTTAGTTAGCTCTCTACATATAAAGAGCGAGACAACCTCATCCTCATCCTCATCAGAAGCTGTGTTCACCCCTTATGTTGGCCAATTTTTCAAAACTGATGTTGATGCTTTTGAATACTACAGCAATTTTGCCCGGAAAAATGGATTTTCGATCAGGAAAGCACGCTCGACAGAAAGCCAAAACTTAGGGGTATATAGGCGAGATTTTGTTTGTTATCGGTCAGGATTTAATCAACCAAGGAAAAAGGCCAATGTAGAGCATCCCAGGGAGAGAAAATCAGTACGATGTGGATGTGATGCCAAGTTGTATTTAACGAAGGAAATTGTAGATGGCATTAGTCAATGGTATGTTTCACAGTTTAGTAACGTTCATAATCATGAGTTATTGGAAGATGACCAAGTGCGCCTACTTCCTGCATATCGTAAAATACATGAGGCTGATCAAGAACGGATTCTCCTACTTTCTAAAGCTGGCTTTCCTGTAAACCGGATAGTGAAAGTGTTGGAGCTAGAAAAGGGAGTTCAACCGGGACAGTTGCCCTTCATAGAAAAAGATATCAGGAACTTTATTCGGACTTGTAAGAAGACTGTTCAAGAGAATGATGCTTTGCTTAATGAGAAAAGAGAGAATGATATGCTAGAACTTCTTGATGCCTGTAAGGCTATGACAGATAGAGATCCAGGGTTTGTCTATGATTATGCCATAGATGAAAATGAGAAGGTTGAAAACATTGCATGGTCATACGGTGACTCTGTTCGAGCATATACAATTTTCGGGGATGTAGTTGCTTTTGACACTACCTACCGTTCTGTTACTTATGGTTTGCTCCTCGGAGTGTGGTTTGGAATTGATAATCATGGCAAGACAATTTTTCTAGGCTGTGCGCTGCTACATGATGAAAGTTCTCATTCATTTGCTTGGGCATTGCAGGTTGGTCGATGTAAATTCTTGTGATCAATCTGCTTGGGCTTTGTTAATTATAATATTCTCCTTCTTTTGAACAGGCTTTTATGCGATTTATGAGAGGAAGATGTCCACAGACTATTCTAACCGATATAGACTCGGGGCTTAGAGATGCTATAGCAAGGGAGTTGCCCAATTCTAAACATGTTATATGTATATGGCATGTACTCTCCAAAATATCCAGTTGGTTCTCTTTGACTCTTGGATCGAAGTATGAAAATTTCAAAGCTGAGTTTGATATGCTGTCTCATCTGGAGAGTGTAGAAGACTTTGAACATCAATGGAACATTTTGGTTGCTCGGTTTGGGCTTGTGTCTGATAAGCATATAGCTTTATTGTATTCATCTCGAGAATCATGGTCACTTTCTTACATCAGAAATTACTTTCTGGCTCGTACCCTGACAGCTGAGTTCTCACTGGCTTTGGAGTCATTTTTAACTAGATTTTTGAGTGCACAGACATGCCTGCAGGTATTCTTTGAGCAGGTATGTTTTATAAATTTTCTGTAATTTTGTATTCTTCATATTTAGCCATTTTGTTTTTAAGTTCTGTTTTGGGATCATGTAGGTTAGTTTGGCTGCCAACTTGGGGAATCAGACCAGACATGGGATTCAGTATATGCATGCCAAGACTGGCATGCCTATTGAAGAACATGCACGGAATATTCTTACGCCTTATGCTTTCAACGTCTTGCAACATGAAATTGCCTTGTCTGTGCAATATGCAACAACTGAACTGGCAAATGGATCATATCTTGTGCGACACTACAAGAAGTTGGATGGGGAGTGTCTTGTCATTTGGATATCAGATGATGAACAAATTCTCTGTTCCTGTAAGGAATTTGAACATTCTGGGATTTTGTGCAGGCATTCCCTACGTGTCCTTGTGGCAAAAAACTACTTTGAACTCCCTGAAAAATATTTTCTGCTCCGTTGGCGGCTAGCAAGTTCCCTGGGTCCTTTGGATGATGAAAGTGCTCAGATAAGCATCGATGACTGTTCTCAGTCGTTTAACACTCTCACTAATACTCTGTTGACCGAGTCATTAGTTTCCAAGGAAAGATTTAATTATGTTCATAGAGAACTTTCGAGTCTTCTTGAGCATGTTAGGAATATGCCCGGAATTGAAGACTGATGTGAATATGGCAGGTAACAACATCAGCCACAGTTAGTGCTGCGTCTTGGTCTGGCATTTACTTGATGCTGCACTGGGAGTTCAGGTTTGAAGTATGTTGGTGTGGAAGACATCATACATTAACCATTAACATTGTTAGGCTCACACTTTGATCAATTGCAAGGAAAGAAACAGGTATACAGTTTTTTTTTCATCAATCCTTGCCAGCCAGCTCATATGTGCTGGAAAAGGGTGTCATTTTTACAGTGTTACTTTTCTTTTTGGGTAAAAGGTATACCTTCATTTGAGTAAGTAAATGTTGGAAAGCGGGTAGGAGCAAGCTGGTGACTTTTCAGTCTGTAATGCAAGTTGTGATTAAGAATTTACTCCATCTATATTGTAAATTGGAACATTGTGTTCCCTTTCCTCGGTTAAAATCTCTTCTCGTTAGTATTCCGTCTCTACTTGCTCTTCTGGTTTAAGTGTTCAATGTGGTAAAAGCCTTTGTTGTATGACTAATGATGCCAGAAGATTAAACTCATCTCGGTGAGAATTGCTGGTCTCCTTTTCTTCATCGATCTGAAGTAATTGAAATGCTCCGTTAAACTTCATTTCTCAACAATTATTGAAGACAATGGCATGGTTGTGTAGGTTCATAATTGGAATCAATGTCTTTGATTTTCTTGAGGTACCAACGGACTAATTAGATGAAAACGTATGGTTGGGGTTGGGGAGGCAGGTAGAGCACGGTTGCATATTGATGTTTCCCACAATATACTCGTCTCTTCATTGCAATAGTGTTTTACTCAAAGGAAACCAGGTCAAGTGACGACCAAGTCCACTCATTGAGTCATTGTATTCCTCTTTGGCATCGTTTGGTTCATCATGAGCAAATCAGTTTCTCAGTCTTTCATTCTTTCTTATGGGTATAGAAAATATAGGTCTTTGTTCCTGTATTTGGTAGAACAGAGTGACACAAGTGTGTGAGAGTACATCAATACTGTACCGGCAGAGCTTCAATCGTGCAGGCTATTTTAATCATCTGGTCCCTTAATGTTTGGGAACACAAGATTAGGCAAATCAGCCAAATCTTTATGAAATGGATTTGCTGTTGGTAAGTGACGACTCATGTACTTATTTGGTCCTATAGTTTGTCTATCTTTCTCGCCACATTAGAGATTTGAGACAGTGTTTTGCATCTCATGTTGATATTAATCAAGATTGAAGGTCTCTTATTGTCGGAGGGGGTCCCTTTTGTGTTTCCTAATATCCAAGAAGTATGGTGATGAAATTGGCACCAAGTTTGATAAACAATCATATCTACCAGTTCCACTGGTTTAACAATTCGACAAGATAATATATCAGACTGTGTGATAAGAGATATTCTTTTCCGAGATTTTGCTTCATATATGTTTGACAACATATACATATATATATATATACACATATATATATATACACACACAGAGATCCTATCAAGTGCGAAGTTTCGCACTGATACTTTGGTGTGAAGTTCCATTTTACGCAAAATTAACAAAACAATTTGAAGATTGAAACCACTCATCATTTAGATACCAATGCAAGGATCATGCTTGCAAAAGTTCAGCTCAATCAGAGTTGTTTTTACTATTTGATCACCACATTCAAGTTTTGAGTTAAATTGGAGAATCTGTACGCATTGTTAAACAATGCGACGATCAAATTGTCAAACATCTCCGATTGAGCTAAAGTTTTACAAGCACGATCTTTGAATGGGTATCTAAAAGATGAGTGATTTTAATTTTTGAATTGTTTTGTCAATTTTACGTAAAATTGAACTTTACACCGAAGTTTCAATGTGAAGTTTCACACTTGATAAGAATTGTATATATATACGCGTATATACACACTCAGATCTTGTTTTGTTGTGAAATTTGTATGGAAGGTTGACTACATCCTAAACTATAATCAGACAAATTTGAATTCTCTTGAGAAGGACTGCCTCTTGCTTAGTACTTGGAATAATGCTTTTGAGACCTTCAATTGTCCTTTCCTTGAAGACCCTGGAGTCAACCAAAGTGTAGTAGTGAGAAACTTCCTGGTGTCTTTCTTTCAATGAAGATAGATTAACATGCATACAGATATCGCAAAGAGAATCAAAACATAAATATATACACTAAACGTGTAAAGTATAAAGACAAAAGTGAAATCAAGGATCACTGAACTGAATCTCATCTCCTTATATTATACCTAAATACATCTGCAAAAGGTTAAGACCTACACAAAACTGAGATAAGAGTTGAAACTTGAAACTCATGGCTTTGGCTAAAACGTCACAGTACAGTATTCAACGATCACATTATGGCGGATTTCATTTATGTGCCGCTGTAAATAAATTTAGTGGTCTTAAATTTTTGTGTGCGCTAGGCCTAAAAAGTGGATAACGTTCATAAACTGCATTCAATTTACATTATGGTCTTAACATGCAAGTTAGTTCTACTGCTACCTGCAACACAGCTGGGCTTAAAACTGGACGTTTAACTGATATGATAATGAGAAGTAGAAGATGAAGAAGACATGTTCGTTTAAGGGCAGTTTCTACAAAATTCAATTCCAAAACAATAGGAAGTTACAGAGTGGTCTTCTAATTCAGACCAGAGAAGAAGAAAAAATGAGTAAGCTAGCGCCTAGCTAGTCTTCTAATAACAAAGTTCCTATTCTGATCAAGTGATCAGTGACATTGAACCATGATCATAGATTGTTGGACTTCAAGTTTAATCCCTTCTTTCATCCTCCTTATGAAATCATCACATTTCTTGTTCAACTCTTCTGTACTCAGAAACCCAATTCCTTCTCCTTGAAATTCATCATGATCTTCCACAATGAATGATTCATCATGATCTTCCACAGAGACTAACCCATCTCTGCATTCTACTTCTTCTTCTTCTAGCTCTTGTTCAACGTCTACATTGATGACTTGAGCCTCCTTTGCTTTCGGTGCCCTTGTTTCTGTTGATTCAACCGCTACTACATCCCCTGTTTCGCCATTGATCTTCCCATCATGTTGATCACTGTTGAGATTATTAGAACCTGGTGGAGAAGTCCCAATGAGACCAGAGTTCTTGACAATGAACACTAGGAGTCCATTGCAAAGTAGGAACATGTAGTTCTTGTCAAAACTGTAGCTGAATAGATTCACAGAAGGTGAAGCTATGGCACTGGAGAAGTAAAGCAGGAAAGACACTAGAGAAGAATGAGAAAGTAGGATTGAGCAGACTGAGATCGAAAGCAAAACTTTGATGGATTTGTTATGGTTGATGTAATCCATGGCTACTTTTCTGATAAAAAAGACTGAAGCTTTCGATGATGGGTATGTGCTCAGAAAGCTGAGTGAAGCTAAGTTGGTTTGGAATATGGCTGGGGAGGTTTATATAAGGTTGGAGCCATGAATATAAAACTGGCCACACTCATTTTGGCAAAAGAGAAAAATGAGAAAGAGACCCGAGTCAATGACCTCTTTAATAATTTCTTTTGATAGACCAAGACTTTGCTTGAAATCATAGATGGTCTTTCCAATAACAAAAAAGTAGTCAAAGTAGTTCAAGTTCATCTGTTCATGGTTGTTCCAAGTAAGGAGTAAAATATCGGATATCGAGGATATATCAACGTTCCAAAATTTGGATATATCGACGGAAATATCGATGAAATATCGATCCAGTGAAAATTCTGACGGAAATGACGGAAACTAATAAAAATACATGAAAATTTGTAATGAAACTTTTGGAGGTTGTTACATGATCAATTATCTACTTTGTGTGAAAAAAATATTGATCAAACATCAAGACATATGAATTTGCTATATTACTATATGAATCGGTATGTGTTAAGTGTTGATAATTATTAAAATATAATTTATTAATTCTATTTTTATTTTTTGATGGCTAAAACTTATAGGAGGCTAGGCCATCACGTCTTTTGTACAATATATTACACATCACACATCACAAAATCAAATATGTAAATACTTCAAAACCACGTAGGGGGCCTATGAGGTTCGAAGTTCACACTATTTTCTCCATCTCCCTGTGCATAATCATGTGTGTATTATGAAGAATAATCATTAAATGATTGTTCTCCCATATAATTCTGCATGTATTGGACATGTCACGTGAAAGGTGGATTAGACATTGAGCATGTGAAAATTGGACATTTACCAAACTAAATGTTAAATGTGAAAAGTTTACGGAAATTTCGAAAATTTTGGGAAATATCGGAAAATATCAGAAATATCGGGGTTATAACGGAAATATCGATAAAAATCAGGAAATTTCAAAAAAATTAGGGATATATTTGAGAATTTTTCAGGTAACTTCAAAAAATCGAAATATCGCCGATAATATCGATTTTACATACATTTGTTCCAAGACAACAGAAAAAAAATTTCTGGTGGTTCTTCTAGCTGTCTTCTTTAGTAATAGTTCATCAAAGGTTAGGTTTATCCTTGAGATTTTACTTTAAAACTTCATATCTTTTGGGTGGTTAGCTTTCTTTTCTATGAAACCGTCAAATAAAAGTTTAAAAGGTGAAGCCTCTAGCTGAAAGATGGTAGAAAATATAAGAACAAATATTTACATTGAACATAAGACTCTTCATTTTACGCGCCTTGCAAAGAACCTGCTGTGCTGAGCAACCCAAAATCTTGTTATGATCCTACACTGAGAAAGCAGAAATTGTGAACTGTCATGCCTCGAACTCTGGACGGTTAAAACTTCAACCTGAAATCCTGCAAATTGGGCAATTGAAAACAAATGGCCCAGGAAACGGCATAAAACATAAAACTTTAGAGTGAATGGACAAAAATCAGTATCGTACGATAATCGTAAAAACTGAAGTAAAACTAAATCTGATGCATTTTCGTTGATCTGTGTAAAATAAAGTGAGTTCATCTGCTCTGTGGAGGTGGCTGCTCAGGGGTTTTTCCCTAACCTAAGTCGACAAACTGTATGTTAAAATATAGGTGATGGGTCAGACGAGGCAATCTGACCTCCCCTGACGGCCAGACGAGGCAACCTGACCTTCCCTGACTGGACTATCTGGTGATCAGCCGAATAGTGAGTGCATCAATGCAACTAACTAATGCCATCACAAGAAAAACTTCCAAATTAAAACTGTTCTAAGAATATACTGTAAATTAAACTATAATACTGTAATGCTAAAATAAAATGAACTCGTAGAACTGAAATATTGGAATTCTGAAAATTAAACTCGCTATCGACTGTGAAAAAAAAGAAGGTCCACTCACAGTACTGTGACGTGATCTCTAATCAGCGAAGTACATTAATCAGCGTCTCTATACATCTACCTCTAGTTGCTAATACGTCGTCTTGAAATGACGATTAATATATAAAAACTAATTGTCGAAAATCATATCGAATAACTAAACTCGTTACCAACGAGCAATACTGTCGAGAATATCGCATTCTCGAAAATTGCGCTTCCCGAAATAATACTGAGCTCTAATCTAATTCCAAATTCTAATTTTCAATTCTTAAATCCTTTTTAAAATTGCAACATAAACTTTAAATGTTAAGGAACTCGAAGTCGAATCGATAATCAATGCAACCATTTATCAATAACGTAAAAATGTTTAATTATTATTTGATTAACCAAACGTATTAACCAATAATTTCCAATTCAATTCAATAACTTTATCATTACATTCAGTACATAACAACAAACGAAATGATATAAAATTTCTGCCGAAAAACGCCTTCACCGGAGCTCCGTCGTGAACTACCGCCGGCGGCGGCTGCGCGGTGGCGGCGTTGATTTTTCTCGGCGAACCGATGCCAAATTATAGGGAATCTACCCAACAATAATATTCATCAAAGAACCAACATCCAATTCCACCCTAATCGACCGAAATTTCCCCCAAAACTCTCCGGCCGAAAAATCCTTTACAGCGACCGTTATCCGCTTTCAAGCCACCTCGTGGCTCGAGGCATACCCCAATCGACTCAGGATGACGAAGGGAGCAATAACCCCATCACACCGTTGTCCAATTCAACGTCAACCACTGCCCACAGCATCGACCTAAAAACCCTCGCCAGAATCTTATTTGATTCCACCAATTCTCATCGATTTACACCATCTCACATCAAAACAAACATACCAATACAATCTAAGATCAAAATCCAATCCAATTATACCTTAAAAGTGGCCAGAAACCACGTCGGAGCCGACACCGATTACCCCTTGAAATCGTGACCATCACGACGTCGATTCTCCTTCCTCCACTACTAATCTCCGCAAAAACACCCACCAACATGTAGAGGAGGTTGAGGCACAACTTTTGACATCGGCTCCACCAGTTTTGGTGATCGTTCGGTCGTTTGCTGGCGGTGAGGCTGACGGAGGGAGAGAGAGAACGGGAGGGAAGAGAGAGAAAGGAGAGAGAAAAGAAGAAAAAAGAATTTACCAAAACAGGAAAAAAGTTGACTTTTCATTGACGGAAACTTCTATTTATAGTCAAAATTTGCTACTAAATGTATCGTAACCTCGTACAAAACTTTCGTTGACTATAACTTGTTACTCGTAATTTCGATTTAAACTTTTGACATGGCCACGAACTCGTCTCGATAAACTCTATGACTTTTCGCAAAGAACTTCCTCGAAAAATGAAATTGATAAAATTCTAATAAATACCATCGATAATTAGCAACGGTAAAAATTAATTATCATCAACAATTTCCATTAAATAAATCGTAAATAAAGAATGCTCGAAACGGGATGTCACACCTCTTCATATCAGGCTGGGTTGATGAAAAGCTGTTTGGATCTCTTTTGCTCTTTATCTGGTCAGGAAATGATCTATGAGAAATCAATGATTTATTGCTCTCCCAACACTTGTAAGGAAAGGGCTGCTAGGATTAGCAGGAAATGTGGATCTCCTCTTACTATTGATCATGGAAAATACCTTGGCATGCCTTTAATTCATTCAAGGGTCAACAAACACACTTACAATGGAATTTTTGACAAAGTGCAGAAGAAATTAGCCAGCTGGAAAAGTAATGTCTTGAGTATGGCAAGCAGACTCACTCTCATCCAATATGTGGCATATGCAATTCCTATATATACTATGGGAACAACCAAGCTTCCCACTGATTTGTGTGATAAGCTAGATAAGCTTAATCAAGACTTCATATGGGGCGATTCTAAAAATAAAAAGAAAGTTCATCTGGTGAACTGGGATATGGTGTGTAAACCCAAAAAGTGTGGTGGCTTAGGCATCAAGACGACTGCTTCTATGAATCAAGCTATGCTAGCTAAAATGACAAGGGGGGTAAACACCTTGAAAAGATACCATATTCTCAACCTGAATATATCAATGTAGTATGATAAATAGGGGTTATCGAACATGAGGAATTAGTGAAACTAAATCCTAACACGAACCTAAAATGCTGACAGACTCGACTACAGTACACTAATAACACTACGAATCTATTCTAGACAGACTTAAATGCTACCAAATTTGGACACAACAATATAGACACATTGGCGAACTACCACACAAAATTTGAGAGTTTTCTGAGTTGATTTGGTTACCGAAATAAATCGGCTAACTACAGTTAATGCAGAAAAATAAATGCTGAAAGTAAATATGTTAATGAATGCAAATGAGTTTAATTATATAATTAATAGGTTAAGAGGAATGCAATCCACCACCCTCATTCCATCTATCTAATAAATACTTAACCTAATGCACATATCCAATCAATGAAAGTTCCCATGAAGAGTTGATCGTTACAACCACATTCTATTACATAATCCTTATGCCTATGTGAGTTTGTCATGGACCTCCCACACATCTATCTCTCTATTGAACCCATAGTCATGGACCCCAAGGTTTACAAAGAAGAAAGTATTAAGTTCTAGAAAATGTTGAGAATCTACAACATGCACACTATGGGCGTATCCTGCTAGACCTAGGGTTTCAATCACCCGATGATAAAATTGGCGTATCACTATAGAGAATCCAGTGGAAGAAATTATCTTTAGTCGTTCGTATCTCATGACAATAGAACCCTAGCATGCATACTAAGTTGCACACCAAAATAAGCATACAAGAATTCATACGGTCAGTCACATAGAAAAAGAAACCTCATTCGAATTGAATATGCAAAACTAGATTAAAGTGTATGAATTAGAAAGACTTCATGTACAGGGCTTCAAGCAACCCTTAACAATGAGTTTAGCTACTAAAAGTTGTAAATAATAACATCAAAAAACTTATGAAAGATGAATTAAAGAAGGAGTTTTTTCTTTTTTTTCTTCATCTTTGTGAATCTTTTTCATGAGTGTGATTGTGAGACTCATCCTCTTGGTGCTTTGATTGCTAGTTGTAAGCTGTTGTGGGATAAGCTAACTGAAGTTACTATTCACCATGTCTATAGGGAATGCAATATGGTTGATGATGCCCTTGCCAAAGCAAGCCTCTCTCATGCTTTTGGCTTGATTAACTTTGTTGAAGTTCCTGATCATGTTCGGAGTGTGCTTTTTGATGATATGGATATGGTTACAAGAATCAAGAGGGTTGTGGTTAGGCCAAATGTCACGGACATAGAGTAGTTCTTTTTGTTTTTTTTCTCGGGGCATTTCACCCCTTGTGTGACAAAAAAAATGATGGTAGAAAATTTAGAGAATAGTAATGGGGTTGCATTCCATTATATTTTCATACATCTGGATGAATAGTAATTTCAAGGTTTAAATGTTCAAGATGGTTCATTAATGAAGTTAAGATTGATTGAGGATGAAAACGCACCAAACTTAAAAATTTTGTATTTTTTGCTAAATGATGCAGTTTATGATACAATGTATTAATTGAGTCATCTAATAGTATTTCGAGTGTGTCTCTTCGTATGAAATTTGGGTTTTATGTTCTTCTCTTGTATTCTATTATTTCATTAATCGAGATTTAAAGATAACCACAAGCCCTTACTTCAAAAAAAAAAAGTTGTAAATCTCAACATTTGCAAACACATGCAATTTATAACTACGCACTGTCTGAATTATAAGTCTATATCTTATTCTACTATAAAAAAATATTTGTAAATAATTAGGCATATCTAAACTTATAGTTAGCAAATTTTCATTTGCCTTGCTTAGAGTATCTCCAACAGTAAAGTTAAATTTATAGTTATTTTTAACTAAAAAGTTAAATGTAGCTCACATGTTTTTAACTTCAACTTTAACAGTTGTAGCTATAGCTAAGTCATTTTAAATTCTTGAACTGTTAGATCATTTATTGGATATTGAGACCAGTTTTTGGATGGTGAGAAATATAACTTTTAAGCTATTTCTCTCTCTCTCTCTCTCTCTCTCTCTCTCTCTCTCTCTCTCTCTCTCTCTCTCTCTCTCTTTTGTAGCTAAATATAGCTAGCTTGTGAATATACCTCAAAGTCATATACGACTTAGTTTTATGTCATTTTATAAGTTGTAGCTATAGCTAAGTCATTTTAAATACTTGAATCGTTAGATCATTTATTGGATAGTGAGACCAATTTTTGGATGGTGAGAGATATAACTTTTAAGCTATTTCTCTCTCTCTCTCTCTCTCTCTCTCTCTCTCTCTCTCTCTCTCTTTTGTAGCTAAATATAGCTAGCTTGTGAATATACCTCAAAGTCATATACGACTTAGTTTTAAGTCATTTTATAAGTTGTAGCTATAGCTAAGTCATTTTAAATACTTGAACCGTTAGATCATTTATTGGATAGTGAGACTAGTTTTTGGATGGTGAGAAATATAACTTTTAAGCTATTCTCTCTCTCTTTCTCTCTCTCTCTCTCTCTCTCTCTCTCTCTCTCTTGTACCTAAATATAGCTAGCTTGTGAATATAGCTCAAAGTCATATACGACTTAGTTTTAAGTCATTTTATAAGTTGTAGCTATAGCTAAGTCATTTTAAATACTTGAACCGTTAGATCATTTATTGGATAGTAAGACCAGTTTTTGGATGGTGAGAGATATAACTTTAAAACTATTTTTTTTCCTCTTTTGTAGCTAAATATAGCTTGTGAATATAGCTCAAAGTCACATACGACTTAATTTTAGCTATTATGTTGGAGTAGTTTTTAAAAACTCTATTGAAGATGCCCTTACTTAACTTTCCAACCTTCAGGATTGCTACAAGTTTTGATCATCTGATTCATGTCTTTTTTTGTTTTTGTTCTTTATTGAAAATCATCCTAATCATGCCATCCTCTTCTTTTTGCATGATATAAAGGAATCTAATATAAATAGCTGAATCAACGTTTATGTTCTAGTCTAGAAAAAAAGCTCGTGCCTTCAACGCGGTATAGCTAATATGCAATGAAAGAATAATCAGAAATTATGCGTAAGTGAGATTTAGGTAGGAAATCTAATTAAAAGATGAAACTGTAAAAAAAATGAAAATAATAAAGTGTAAGCAAAAAGTCTAAACAACTAAAAAAATAAAAATTAAAACTCATTAAGAGTGAGTGTTAAAAAATAAAAACTGTTAAGGGGTGAAATAAAAAAATGAAACATAACTGTAAAAAAAGAAGAAGATAAAGTAAAATAGAAAATTGTAAGAAAAATAGGTAAAGTAAAGACGTAAAAAAAATGAAAACTTAAAGAAATAAAACATAAAACTGTTAAAAAGTAAAACACAAAGCTGTAAAAAAGTAGGAGACTAGGTTGAAATGACAAAAAAAACCCAAAAAAGGAAAATTACGAAAAATACACTGAAGAACAGTAAACTCCATCTCTATTAATTAATGTAGAGGCCTTACGCCAGTTACCAAAGGTACAAAGGTAGAACTTTGGAAAACCTTTCAATTACTCTTCTCTCAATCTGTCTCTGCTCGGAAAAAAAATTAATAGAGACGAGGGAAAGACAGTCATAAGGTCATCAGACAGTTCCTGTTCTCTCACGCACAAAATAGTTCACGCAAAAATTGAAACCGATTTGCAATCTTATCTGTTCAAAATTCTCCAATTGCTCTCTGGTGTGATCCAAAAGAAACTGCTCCCCGCAACTGTTTAAAAACAATTTGGGGTCTGTGTCGTGTGGCTCTCTGGAGGAGGTAAGGAGTGGCGTCGACCGGCGTTGTCAACCACGTCCTCTTCTTCTTCATCTTGCGCGGCGTCGGCAATGGCGACGGCTTCACCTCTACTGGGAGAGGTTTCAAGTTTCCGGTCAAAACTGATTGAGGTTGCAATTATGGTTCCTTTTAACCAAGAACGGTGGTGGTTTGTTCCTTTTAACTCATCAGTAAGTATTTCAAACCGATTTCATTATTATCATTCAATTTTTGTTTTTTATTGGTTTCTCAAGGAAGGTCTCTTTCCGCTTTTGGGCTATCAGTAATTGCTTACTCATCACTCAACTTTTGGGCTATCAGTAATTAGTGGTGTTGCAAGAAGGTGTGTGCGATGATATTCCAGTTTTAGTCGATTCTTTCATTCAACTTTCTTCAACTGTTGCAGGTCTGTATTAATCATGTGTTAATTGTGCCCAGATTTCATCAGGCATCAACTCATTTTGCAGAAATAAAGGAACTGCTCTTTCTCTTCTCGGAAGTTTACTTTTGCAATACTATTAGCCGCTAAGAGTAGTCTAAATAAAATTTAAGAGATCAAGAGATGGAGTTGTAGTTATCTTGATGATACTCTCTGGTTTCTTTTCCCTGCATTCTTAATGGATTGATTGGATATTAGAATATTGAATTTAGGTTGGATTCTTCTCATTTGTGTCTGTAGTATAATATACACAAGATCGATATGTGTGTAGTATAATGAGGCTTCCTAAAGTATCCTTGTTGTACACATGAACCAAGGATTTGGATCCCCTTCAAGTGTTGTCAACCAAAACCAGTAACGATTGTTTGGATCCCTTACTTGATAACGTGGTCTGAATGGAGAAAAAGATAATCAGAGGTGCTATCACTACCATAATTGTCTAAGGTTTCTTTACTTCATTGACTTTCTATTCAATGTCTTCCTCTATATAATGGTAGAAATTTCCACTTCAGATATTATACCTATTCTGGTTGCTTCTTTGTTGCTGACCTGATTTAAATTGATGACTTGATAATGTAGACATAAGAAGATGAAAATTTTGGTGCACTAGATGTGAGAATTTGGGTGGAACCATCCACCATTGCTATTACATCAAAGCTATAACAGGGAAAAGCGTTTTACTCATATTTCAACATGTTAATATTTACATACACTTGGTGAGTGTTTCGATTCATGTACCTCTTCTATGTAGATTCTCACCCAACTGATTCATTTCTCTTTCCGCTCTTGCCTGGTATCTAATAGAACAGCCTTCAGTGGGTTTGAGTACTCATCATCTGGGAAAAAGTTTGTGTAATTCACTTTGTCAACAACCATATTAGAAAAGAAGTTTGCTGATCAATGTACTGATTGACATACTTGGGGAGTCCGAGTTTTGTGGTCATTATGACTTGATAATCATCCATGAATTTGGTTATCTGTAACAAATCAAAAGGAGAGTTAAATTGCTATTTTTAATAGGAAAGAAAAGAAGAGAGGCCGGCGGAATCACAAATACCTTTAGTTTGCATAGTTTGCCTCCTTTTCATCTATCAAGTTGGCAGTTGTCAAAACCTCCTCTATGTAGCACAGGAGAGTGAAATCCGATGGAAGATATGTACTTTGGGTGGTCTTAATAATTTAATAGGAATTTTTTTTGAGTTTGTATTAGTAGCAAACACATGTATTTCAAGAAATGTAAAATTCTGCATTTGTCTTTCGGCTGCCGGAATCCAAGTTTGGTTACTGGCTTGCTGCAGCTAGGTGTGGTCTATATTAAAATTGTACAAATGATTGTGGTGTTGCACCATGTGTATCAACAAATTGTACAATAAATGGGTTTGATAATGATACACTGACGATATAATTACATACTCTTGAATATTACATCGATAAGTCGCATGCGCGAACGCGACACCTTTCGCATGCGCATATAACAGTCATGACCCCGTCACCCACCTACTCCCAGTGGACGAGAGTCCAAACTGAAATTGCCTACGTATATAAGAAAACAAAAAGAAATATAAAAAGAGAACCTGAAATACCAAACAGCTTCTATTCGAAAGTTGGAGTTGAGCCTTTCAGCCCTATTCCAAATTTCCTGTTTCAATTTCAATCATGGCTTTCTCAAGCGAGGTCGGCAATCTCTCTCTCTTAGTGTTTCATTGTGTTCATGAAAGTTACCTACATATAGATATAGATTCAATCATCTCATTCAGCTTAGTTAATCCACTATGATTGATTCAGTTAAGCATATCGATTTTTGACATTTAAATCGTGGTTGATTCTTGCAGGCCGGATTGCGAGTGCTTCTATCTCCTCTCGGTTCCAACGTCATAGTCCGCACTGCTTGGTACAGCCTTTGAATTCTTTTGGGCTTCTCTTTTGTTCAATTTTTCTACTGTTTAAAGGGTTCTTGAAATTCCTCGATTACCGAATTGAGATAGGACTAAATGAGATCTTAATTGATAATCTAGCCTTTTTGCGCGTGCGGTAGTGTGTCGCGCTTGCGATTGATCGATAAATCTATCAACGATATACAAATTATATTTTTTCGGCTCATAAAATATGCGTGCGAATTATATTTTTATTCGCTTTTATAATTTTGTTGAAACAACAAATAGTTCACTATATAGTGCATACGCATGAGATACTTCATAAATTTTTACTAATATATGTGAAGTGCTCAATATATTACTAAATCTATTAAGTAGTAGTATTGTACAAATTGTAATCCATGGATTTGAGACAATATAATTAATTAATAGTAGTTGAGTTATAGACTGCGTAAAATAATAGAAATACGCGTAAATATACTAATAATTCGCACGCGTGAGCGCGACGCTCTTCCGCACGCGCAGGAAGGCTAGTATATAATAAATAAATCGGTGAATCGTGATGGATCCCTAATCAATTGACTAGTATAATTATGGTCAATAGAACGACTTACTACTGCTCATGTGAAAACGTGTGCCAAGAGTGTTGGACAAAATCGACTCTTCACATTCCAAAGACAATTTGATTTTGTTGTGCATTTGGAGATTTGGGCTCGCGTAAATGTGGGCGTGTCTAGCAAATGGTCAGGGTCCAAGGTCCATTTCTAAAACCTCTATAATTGAGGCAACTCTAAAAGCCCAATCATCAAGTTGAGATATTTCCTTTTTTGTTGGAAATAAAAAATCGTTACATACGTCCATAATTCTGAGATCTACAATTTAATACAGGTGAGTCGTAGTTTAGTAGTAACGATTTGTATTTCAAATTTCATCGAATAACAATATAATAGTAGTCTAATCTAATCTAATGAAAATAAAAAAAGTAGTACCATATAGCAACTTATTGATTATAGGTTGGACAAAAGAGTTAATGTAAACACTTATGTCTCGCGAATAGTATGTGTGTCGATTAGGGTTTCAAACTCGACGGTGACAATTGTACTCGAGAGATATACTTGTTCCAACACTCAACCTAACATATTAACTTTGACACAAGCTGGTCGTGCAGTTTGCATATATATAAAGTAAGTGACAACTCTTGAAAGTATACGTAATAGATCATTATTGGGATGCTCTTGCACTCGAAAATGAACGGGCTATTTGATCACCTAAAGTGTCCTAAACCGACACAATTGAAACATTATGATCAAATGCAAGTCAACACCCATGATAAGGATCATAGTTTTGCTTTCAAGTAGAGTTCTCAACACAAAAACTTGTTATATTGTAATCTCACTTATTAAACACTCAACGAGCCAGAGTGCCCCCCAATTGGCCTTTCATCAACGGAAAAGGGCAAAAGATACTCTCTCTTTTTTGTTGTTGCAAGCAATATTGTGCTCTCTTTTGCTATGCTAGTAATCCTTAAACAACAAAATAGTTGCAGATATTTGTAGATACTTTTGTCTCACATTGACTGCTCTCAAGTTTGAGCTTCATCTTCCTCTTCATAACTGATTAACTGAAGCATGGCTGCGCACCTGAGTCCTTGTTCGTCTTCTTCAACCTCATTCACACCCTCTTCATTCCACAACAGGACTACCCACTTCTCCAAGTTCATCACTTTGATTAGAGATGGCCATACCTCCAAATGGGTTAACCAGATTCGGCCAAGAATCCAACGCAGAAATCAGTTTCAGCTCAAATCCTCAAATGGGCATCCACTCGATGCTGTGGCTTGTCATGGGGGTCCGTTTCTTCTTTTTTCTTTGGTTACATGCTTTTTGTTCAATTAGTTTCTGGATAGTTTCATTACTTATTTGAGTGATTGCTTGGGAAAGAACTAGGATACCAATTCATGCTTAGAGCTATAGAACAAGATTGAATCTTTAATTGTCCATTTTCAATCATCTCAAAGGCTAAATAAGCGAATACAGGAAAACATGATCTATCAAAACGCTGAGTGCCTAACCATATTGGCAGAGACATGTGAAATCAATCAGTGATGATAAAGTAACTATCTTTGGAAGATTGAAGTGTTTTTTGGATGATGAAGCTACTCCCTGCAGTTTACCCTTTGTGCTTAATATAGTTGTCTGCAATCTGCTATATTTCATGCACTAGGTTAGTTGACTTTGGTTAGCGTATATTTGCTCAATGTTGAATTGGGTAATTGGGATTATTCAGATGGAATTTCTCCGGCCCTAGAACATATAGAGCCTCGAGGCATAGAGGAACCCTTTCACATGCCGGATTCGAAAAATGGAGATTCTAAGTTGACCATTACTGTTGTTGGTGCTTCTGGAGACCTTGCCAAGAAGAAAATTTTCCCAGCACTTTTTGCTCTTTTTTACGAGGGTTGTCTACCAGAGGTTCTACTCTTCATCCTTTACATGAATGTCACGTTGTAATGGTACCAATCAAAATTGCTGATGGCAATCTGTTTGTGATTGTCTTTATGTAGGATTTTGTAGTGTTTGGGTTTGCTCGAACTAAAATGACTGATGAAGAGCTGAGGAACATGATTAGCAGAACCTTGACTTGCAGAATAGATCAGAGGTATGTTGTTTTGCTAAGCGTCAGTGAAAATGTGTTACACGAAACATTTCTATAAATTGACATGCAGCAATGACTGATAGGGAAAATTGCGAGGACAAAATGGACTATTTCTTGAAACGATGCTTCTACCATGCTGGTCTGTATAGTTCTGAGGAGGATTTTGCAGAATTAAACATCAAGCTGAAAGAGAAGGAGGTAATGTGTTTACTACAGTTTCTTCTTGTATAATTTATAGAAGCTTTGCAAGAGTAGAAAATAGTAATTGTCATCTGTAGTGCTTTAAAGACTTCATCAAGTACTAGCTTAGGTGATATAAATTGGTTACTATCACTTCAGCTTTTCTAAAGAACCAAAAAATAGTCTGGCAGCAATGCTTTATATAAAATTTTAATGTACTGCTGTTAAGAGTGAAGGTCAACATCAATTCCAGTTTCCTTTAGATTTGCATAGATAGCACTATCAAAGAAGATACAACGTTTCAAAAGGAGCTCCTAATTAAAGATCCACACACCCAACTTCTAATTTCATTCAAATCTAAAGTGGGAAGTCTGTGAAAGCCATCAAAATCTTAAAGGTTGGGACAACAGTCTCAGATACTGATATGAAAATACATAATGGTTTCAACTATGTGGCATGCAGAACCATCTTGTTGATAGAATTCTGTGGTGCACTTTTGATCAGATTGATAGATAAAATAATAAGAAAGTTATTAATTTCAATAGATGGTTTAATATAATGTGACCCGTTTCCAGGCTGGTAGAGAGTCAAATAGGCTGTTCTACTTATCAATACCTCCAAACATTTTTGTGGATGTGGTGAGATGCGCTAGTCTTAGAGCATCTTCAGAAAATGGGTGGACGAGGGTCATTGTGGAGAAGCCATTTGGTCGTGACTCTGAATCGTCAGCTGAGCTAACCAAATCTCTAAAAAAGTACCTTGCTGAAGACCAGATATTTAGGTGAAGTTTGCTCTCTTTTTCCTTTAATTAGTCAAAAAATTTAGACCTTGAAGAAGAAACTAGATCTTTTTTTATTACATTTCAGGATTGACCATTACTTGGGGAAAGAGCTTGTCGAGAATCTATCAGTACTTCGCTTCTCAAATCTTGTTTTTGAGCCTGTCTGGTCACGGAACTACATTCGCAATGTGCAGCTGATCTTTTCTGAAGATTTTGGCACAGAGGGAAGAGGGGGGTAAGCTTCTAAATACGCAATGTTGAAAGCAATAAAATTATTATTCGACCATTTGCAATCGATCATCTTACTGTTTGTTTCTCTTATCTACAGATATTTTGATAAGTATGGAATTATACGGGACATAATGCAAAATCATCTTCTGCAAATATTAGCACTGTTTGCAATGGAAACGCCGGTCAGCTTAGATGCTGAGGATATTAGGAATGAAAAGGTATCCATAGTTATTTGGTTCAAGTATTTAACGTCAAAACTTGTGGTTTCTAGAACTTTTTTTCTCAAAATGTTCCTTACTGCTTGGTGGAAATTGTATAAACTCAGGTAAAGGTTCTAAGATCAATGAGGCCACTGCAACTTGAAGATGTAGTTATTGGCCAATATAAGGGACACAATAAGGGCGGTAAATCATTTCCTGCTTATGTAGATGACCCAACTGTGCCAAACGACAGTCTCACCCCTACATTTGCAGCAGCAGCTCTTTTTATTGATAATGCCAGATGGGATGGGGTTCCTTTCCTGATGAAAGCAGGAAAAGCTCTTCATACTAAGGGGTATGTGGAAAAGTTTCATATACCCTTTTGTATTCCCTACATGGTAAGGATCTCTATAAATGGCTGACCTGGATTATTTTCTTTGACCACCCAGAGCAGAGATCAGAGTTCAGTTCAGACATGTTCCGGGTAACCTGTACAAGAGGAATTTTGGAACTGATTTAGATAAGGCTACAAATGAGCTTGTTCTTCGTGTACAACCTGATGAGGCCATATATTTGAAGATCAACAACAAGGTTCCTGGTCTTGGAATGAGGCTAGATCGAAGCAACCTAAATTTGCTTTATTCAACAAGGTACAATCTTCATTTACAAACTTGACAGAAGAACCCAGGACTGACAATAAGTTAGTGAAAGTTAAAATACGGCATCTATGTACTTGTGATTCCAACTAAGGGTATACATTTTATGTGAAGGTATCCAAGAGAAATTCCAGATGCATATGAAAGACTACTGTTGGATGCAATTGAGGGAGAACGAAGGTTATTCATAAGAAGTGATGAGCTTGATGCTGCTTGGTCACTATTCTCACCATTGTTGAAGGAGCTTGAAGAGAAAAAGATTGCTCCTGAGCTATACCCATATGGTAGCAGAGGGCCAGTAGGACCCCATTATCTTGCGGCAAAGTACAATGTTCGGTGGGGAGATCTCGGCGATGAGGAGTTATAAATTAAGGGAGAAGAACTTTTTTTCTCAGGTTTGCATGCTCATGACTGGTTCTTGTTCCCATTTCCGCTTGTTTTCATTCCATATGGCACTGGAATTGTCAATAGAGATTATTCATGGCAATAGCAGTAAAAACTGTTTGCAAAACAAACAAGCTATTTGTTTCAAGTTGAATACTGAGAGTGAAATAGCATCAGAATAACCTTCACTATTTGTGTTGCACCCTGTGATCCCAACCTGGCGCATAAGCCCCCCATGTTGCTCGTTTTAAATACTGTTAATTTGGGCCCACAAATAGTGATATGAGGTAAAAGTCCACTCCGTAGCTTCACCAGTAATGTTTGAGCACCTTTGTAAGTCAAATTAGCCTGTAACTAACAGTTAACTTAGGCTTAACTGTTAATTAAGCATCCAAGTGCCTCATGTAGCCCTATTTCTTTGGCCACCAATGTGCCCTTTTCGACACTTTCAATGTCATAGAGCAACTTCATTCTGCTGGGCACCACCAATCTGTAGGTCGATCCTTCGAGCTAGATAGCGCGAGAAAACTCTAGCTCGGACGATCCCAACCGCAACAATGTAGAATCCATTTTTAGACAAAACATAATGAGGGAGTCCGGTGTTGGATGAGAGTAACTTCATTCGAACGGTAAAACCTCGACCGGACGTCCTAGAAGACCCCCACATTCTGCATTAAGCCTGTCATTAAGTAGCTAGTAGTGTGCAAAAGAATCTTAATAACCCCTTAAACAAGAAACTGTTGAAAACAGAAACTACATTGTATTCATCTGGGAATCTCGCCACATTAACTAAGAACAAACTCTATACTAAATAGAGCGTACATAAACAGAATTAACAAAAAATAAGAAATGACTAGCTACCCACTATCCCTACTAACATCATGGGATCCCTAAAGAATAGCAAACAATTATTGACTATTTCAAACACTAACTCTAACACCCTCCCTTAAACTAAAACGCTTCGTTTTAGTTTACTCTTGGTACCTCTTACCAATCTCTATTTGGTTCATCCACAACAAACTCAAACTCAGCAAAGTTGTGATTATCACAACTCTACAAACACTTACTGCATCTACTGCAGTCATCGCCAAACACTCACTCATAGTTTCTTCTTGGGACTTACTGTGCCTCTCCTCTCGGGCCATCCCTTGATACCTCTGTATCTGTCATCCCCCCAACAAGCGAGAACCGCAGCTCTTCTTTCTTACTTGTTGGATGACATAAAACCACATATGCTTCACTCGCAGACTACCTACTTCACTCGTAGGCATTCCTATATCTCTCATAGGTATTTCACTTTCACTCAACTCTACATTACCCTCATCAGCTCTTATAATCTGCTTTTTGGTCTTGGAACCTTTCGGCCTCCCACGCTTACCTTTCGACACTTTAGCACTATCATTTGCTGCAACAGAGGCTTCCACAGGCATTCCACCACTTTTCTTGTCAGCGTGAAGAGACCACCCGTTTACAGCAGACAAACACGTAACAGGTTCATTTTTGGCATTCATACCACCCTTCATTTCAGCTGGCACTTTTCTTGTATCATCACCGGAAACAGTTTTCTTCTTAGTCTTTGAGCCCTTTGGCCGACCACGTTTACGCTTTGGCTGACCAGTTTCAGAAATATCCTCCTTATCATGAACTGTCTCCCTCTTACACATTTCTATATCTTTCTCACTTGTGAGAACTGCTCTACTAGAACCATCATTAGAAACCACATTACTCCCAGGAATATCCTGTTTTTCTATTTCCTTATGGACTAACTCATTTCTGTATCCAGAAGCACCAGGCACCAAGTCATCTTCCTTGCTTCCAAGAACTGTACTCTCACTCTCCAACCCACCCAAGAGGATCACCATTTGTCCACCAGTGCAATTTCTGGCAACAATTTCATTTGACATTGCACTAGCTGCTCCATGAACCTTCTTGGGTCGACCTCGCCCTTTCTTCAACTGCAGTACCTCATCTCCAACTCCATGACCACCAGACTCACCATCTACCATTTTCCCATTGAGCTCAACTGGAAGCTTTTCTTTCTTCAAACCAGATACATCAACGCCATCAGCAACATCCCCTGTACGTTTTCGCTTGGTTTTCAAACCTTTTGGCTGATCAACCTTTTTCTTTGGCGCAACACTCTCATTCCCAACTTCATCACCGGTGCCCCCATTTTCATCATCTGCAGGTTTTTTCTTCTTGTTCTTAGATCCCTTCGGTCGACCTAGCTTTCTCTTTGGCTTTACACTCTCACCACCATGCACATTGGCGCCGGCCATACTTCCACTACCTTCCGATTATCTTCAAGACCAGGAATTAGCAGCGGTTCAACGTAAACAGGTAACTGATAGCCCCCTTTCGAACAATAAAAGGCAGACAGCAAGCTCTTTAAGACATTGAATTCAAGCACACTAGTCATGGACACAACTTGCCCAACATTTTCAATTCAGCAAGAATGTCAGCTGACTCAGATAAACAACCCAAAATCCTCTCAACTCTGCCTTCAGGGACAACAACTCCTTCCTTAATTCCAGCATTCGACGCAACAGGTCGGTTCAGACCACTCAGATACTCTTCCCCCATGCAACCACAGCTCATCTTCAACTTCGCAAGCCTACCAATCTCATCCAAAGCCTGCTGCACAGCAACAACAAAATTCCTCGAGCTACTCACCTTAGAGAACTCCACGAAATTCTCCTCAAAAGGTTTCAACTGCGACGGATAGCACCACGCAAACGTACCATCCCCAAAGTATGCCACTAAATACTTGTCCTTGGACTTCACCTTTGCTGCTTGCTCCGAAGCATCAGAAGGATCACAAATCTGACCCGGCCACCAAGGATGACTCTTTATCTTACCCCACACAAAATCTCCCACCGAAAACTCATAATCTTCCTCACCTTCATCGACCATAGACTTCCCAATCTCCACTTGATGAACTTGTTCCGTTTCTCTTCATCACCGAACGTGGACTGGTACAGCTCCTTGTTCGAGAACTCGCCAAACACGTAGTAGCAGACAGAGTGGCCTTCCTTGTCGACGCCGTGAGTGAACACAACCTTGTCCCAGTCGGTCCCGAGGTCCTCCTCCAGTACGGCATTGATCCCAAACTCCTTGCGCCACTTCACGGTGTTCTTAAGCATTGTGAAGGCGTCCTTCACCTTGTAGTCCCTAGCTCTCAGAAACTTCAGCAAAACGACGTCGCTACGCTCGTCGCCGAGGACTGGAATTCCGAAGATGAAGACCTCCTCAGGAACCACCGGGACTTCTTCAGCTTCGGTTTTCGGCTCCTCCTCTGCCGGTGTGGCTTCAACAGCCGGTTCGGCTTCTTTGGCCTCCTCGATCGGCGCCGGGGTAGGGACCACGGCGACTATAGTCTCCTCAATCGCCTCCACGGTCTTGGCGTCGTCGTCGTCAGCAGCAGTAACCGTCTCAACGACCTTGGCTACATCGGTCTCTTCTACTCTCGCTTCTTCTGGTTTGCACACATCGGCCTTGGACGCTCTTGGGATCAATCTCCTCCTCGGTCGTGGCCGCTGGCTTCTCGACCTCCGCTTCCGCCTCCGGTACCGGCGCAGAAACCACAAGGTACCAGATCGAATACCATGGGCTCTGATACCAATTGTTGAAAACAGAAACTACATTGTATTCATCTGGGAATCTCGCCACATTAACTGAGAACAAGCTCTATACTAAATAGAGCGTACATAAACAGAATTAACAAAAAATAAGGAATGACTAGCTACCCACTATCCCTACTAACATCATGGGACCCCTAAAGAATAGCAAACAATTATTGACTATTTCAAACCATGAGTGAGGTATCAGAGCCCATGGTATCCAATCTGGTACCTTGTGGTTTCTGTGAGAGTATATTAGTTTGTTTAATTAAGTTTTTGTTTGGGACTGAGAGAGCGACGGTAGAGAGAGAGAGAGAGAGAGAGAGAAGAGCGTGAGTCCGCCGCTGCTGTTGTTGAGCCACCGTGCGCGGAGGTTGAGAAGCCAGCAGCCGAGAAGTCTGTGACCGAGAAGGAGGCTGCGCCGGTGCCGGAGGCGGAAGCGGAGGCCGAGAAGCCAGCGGCCACGACCGAGGAGGAGATTGATCCCAAGAGCGTCCAAGGCCGATGTGTGCAAACCAGAAGAAGCGAGAGTAGAAGAGACCGATGTAGCCGAGGTCGTTGAGACGGTTACTGCTGCTGACGACGACGGCGCCAAGACCGTGGAGGCGATTGAGGAGACTATAGTCGCCGTGGTCCCTACCCCGGCGCCGACCGAGGAGGCCAAAGAAGCCGAACCGACTGTTGAAGCCACACCGGCAGAGGAGGAGCTGAAAATCACGTGCTCACCGCCACCCATATATGTTGTCCACGTGTTTGGCTTGTGATGTCGCCACACGTACGGGGGCGTGTTAGAGAATGTGAATGGAGAAATACTCCCACATTGAAAATGAGGGGCCTTGCTAGTGGGTTATAAGGATTTGGGCTACTCCTACCATTGCCAATTGGTTTTGGTATGGAACCCCATATTACTTTATCATGGTATCAGAGCAGGTTCACCCTCGTGTGATACCAAATGGGTCACACGTGCTCACCGCCACCCATATATGTTGTCCACGTGTTTGGCTTGTGATGTCGCCACACGTAGGGGGGCGTGTTAGAGAATGTAAATGGAGAAATACTCCCACATTGAAAATGAGGGGCCTTGCTAGTGGGTTATAAGAATTTGAGCTACTTCTACCATTGTCAATTGGTTTTGGTATGGAATCCCAAATTACTTTATCAGAAACATCAATTAATATTGATGAGCCGGGAGAGAATGATAAAGAAAGAAGGAGAAGAAGGAAATGTACGTGGGTCCATGACAGTAGGAAAAGGGCGGAAAGGATTTGAATTGAATTGAGTTCAGAGAGAAGAAGTGAAGGGGGTTGCAGAGAAGGCAGCAGTGATGATGGGGGTGTGTGCGTGGTGTGGGATATATTGGTGCATGATTTATAGTTACAGACTGAGACACTCTGAGAAGAGAGCAGGGAGGGCTAAGTATGCATGCCACACCTACATATATAAGAGGAGAGACTACTAGGTCCCAGTGACGTAACTAGCTAGCTAGCTGCTCTCCATCTCCATCTCCATCTAAGTCAGCCTGTCATTTTTCTCCTTCTCTTCTTTGAGAGAGAGAGAAAGAGAGAGAGTAGAAAAATAAAAGGTGGTTGATGTACTTTTGGACTGGGGAAAGATCTTTCAGTTATATTCCATCGAGAAAGAGAATCGATGATTAGACATGAGCATGCCATTCTAGTCAAAAAGCACTATCCCAACCCAACAAAGTACTCTCTCTCTCCCTCTCGGTCCTACCTTCGTTCATGCACATCCCTCCTCCCTCCCTCCCTCCCTTGTCGAACTTGTTTTAATACGCCTTCTTCATCATCAACTTCATCATCAAATTGTGGACATTTCTCTCCCATGGATCAGAGTAAACTAGATTATAAAAAACTATGTGATTTAAACGATGAAATAGGTTCAGTGAATGCACCGTACATTTTCATCTCCAACGGGGGTCTAAAATCTATATTTAGGACCTCAATTTAGGACTTATGATTTAGGACTTCACTCATCTCCAATGATGAAGTCCTATATTGTAAATATCTTTATTTTATGTTATTTTTAATGACTAATTTATTTTGTTACAATATCATTATGTATAATAAATATTAATTATAATAATTTTTGACCGATACATGGATTATTCAACATTGTGACATTTTAATTTGACACCGATGTATGCATTTTTCAAGGATAATTTCAAAATTTTGAAATGGTATATCATGATGTTTCATACGTGTCATCGTGTAATTGGATTATGAGATTACGTTATCTGCCGCGTGTAAGTTCTTATCGTCGAACTAGATGTCGCAACACGTGTCATCCTGTAATTGGATGATGAGATTACGTTATCTGTCACGTGCACGTTCTTATCTTCGAATATCAATTTTGATCTTCTATAAATTCGGAATCATTCACTCCTTCGTCTCTCACCAATTCACAAACACTTCTCCTCCCACGAACAAATTGTGGTTTTCGTATTGTTTCATACCTTTAATTTTGTGTTCCGCTATGAATAGGTTGTGGAAATTACTGAAGAATGAGGAAGCAGAAGATGTTCCGAGAAGGCAACAACAAGCTTTCTTGATGTCTGCGGCAGCCCTACAAGTGGAGAGGATGGAAGAAGATGAAAGCTCACAATGGAGTGATTCCTCGGAAGGGTGGAGGTACATCTTAAGGGACCGAGAAATGATGGATCAACGATTGAAAGCTTTATACTTCACATCACCATGTAGGTTTGACGGCGATATCTTTCGAAGGCGCTTCCATATGAGACCTCATCTCTTCGACAATATGATGCGTCAAGTGACCAACCACGACCCTTACTTTGTACAGACGATGGATGCCACCGGCAGACTCGGCATTTCCACCGAACAAAAGCTAACATGTGCTATGAGGATGCTCGCATACGGTCTACCAGTAGACTTGTGCGATGAGTTCCTTGATATTGCTGAATCCACTGCTCTAGAAGTGTTAGATCATTTTACAAGAGCGATATGTGCTGTGTACCGCAAAGACTATCTACGCACACCAACAAAGGCAGATCTCGTGAGGTTGACAAACAAAGCTGCAGATCGTGGATTTCCAGGTATGTTGGGTAGTCTTGATTGTATGCATTGGCAATGGAAAAATTGTCCTACTGCTTATGCCGGACAATTCCAAGGCCATAAAGGAAAACCTACAATTATCTTAGAGGCGTTAGCCTCCTATGATACTTGGATTTGGCATGCATATTTTGGTCTTCCAGGTTCTCTCAACGATATCAACGTCTTGGGAATGTCACCATTGTTTGATGAGGTATGCAGAGGTGAAGCTCCTCAAGTGAATTTCAAAGTGGCAAACAGTACGTACCATCAAGGTTATTATTTGGTGGATGGCATATATCCCAATTGGGCGACTCTTGTGAAGGCAATAAAAAATCCTACTACTCCCGAGACAAGACACTTTACAATGATGCAAGAGGCGTTCAGAAAAGACGTCGAGAGAGCATTTGGAATTCTCCAAGCGTGTTTCGCAATTGTGAGGGGTCTAGCTCGTTTATGGAGTAGGGAAAGCCTTCAATACATCATGATGACGTGCATTATTTTGCACAACATGATTGTAGAAGATGAGAGCGATGAAGATGAGCAATGCGAGTTTGACACGGATGAAATCCCGACTCGTCCAAGAAAAGCTGAGATCTATGATAAACCGAGCTATGATGATGAGGTCCATCGTAATCCTCAACTAATGCACGAATTTGTACGTGCTCGTTACAAGAGGATCCGATGTCCGGTGATATGTGCGGAACTAAGATCGGATTTAGTTCAACACGGTTGGGCTTTGAAGAAGTACCGAGAGCGCAACAATGGTTAATTATTTTTGTTTTCATGTGTCAATAAATGACATTACTTTGTCATCATGTTGCTGTATGTCTTTAATTTTGTGTGGTTGTATGTCTTTAAATTTGTGTGGTTGTGTGTCTTTAATCCGTTGTGTGGTTATATGTACTTGAGTGTATTTATGCATTTAAACAATTTGTGTGTTGTTATAAATTTATTACCCTAATGAATAAGAAATTTCGAATTACCATTAAAATTTAGAAAAATACACTTAATACATAGTTAATTCAAATGATTAAAAATAGTACAACTTAATCAAAGGCCATAAATAGTACAACTTAATACATAGGAAATTAAAGACTTAAAAATAGTAATGAAAAATACACTTAACACGTAGGAAATTAAAGACTTAAAACCAACAAATAGTACAACTTAATCACTCTTCACCATCATTACGCATCCACTCCGTTTGATTGAGCTGAAGATAGGGAGAAGAAGTTGATCCACCACGAGGGGTAGGGGTATGGAATGATGATGCATTTTGTGCCTCCATTTCCTCTCGCTCAATTATCTTTTTTGCTTCCTCTCCCAATACCCTCTTTTACAAGGTGAATATATATTAGGATCCACCGCCATTGTGCGAGCATCTTCCTCCCTTTGTTGAGCCGACATAGCTTCTTCATAGAGTTTTTCCCTTCGTTCAAACTCTCTATCGTTTTGATCGGCAAGCCTTTTCATTTGAGCATGAATACTTAAAGTTAACTCTTGGTTACCTTTTTTCTTCGCCGCCTTGGCCGCTTTTTGTCCCGTTGGACGCTCTCATCCGGGCTTTGATGTCATGCTTGGAGTTGCTTGATCTCCGGATGAATTGATATCATCCAAGTTGGTAGGCACCTCATAATTACCAATATTTGCATCCATTGATGGTGGAAGGGAGAATTTTGGTGACTCCTTCAAGATATCCCAACAATGCATATATGCGAAATGCTCTCCATGAGATTCATCGAAATAAAACCCCTTCGCATTCCTTAACTACAAACAATCGGAACAAACCAATTATTATACGACTTAATTATTCTAACTACATGAATAATTACTATATGAAAATACTTACATCACCTTGATCATTTTCGCCACTCGCATGATTTTTGATGGCTTTGTTCATTGCGTGAGCCCATCTCATACTTGCGGGATTGATCTTCTTCCATCGAGATTCGACGCTTGTTTGGGTTCGCTTAGGTGCATTGGTTGGCTTGATACTTTCAAAATACTCATATATACGATCCCACAAAGTTCCCCCGGATTGATTAGTACCAACGGCGGCATCTCCACCAATACTCAACACCAGTGGCGGATCCAGAAAAAAAATTTAGGTTGGGCAAGATTAAATTTAAGCGAAAAAAAAAATCAAAGTAATAAATACAAAGTAAGATTATTTTTCCTTAAAAAAAAGTAAAATTATTTTTAGAAACTTACTTCAAACTTTATAAGTAATACATATTCATAACCATAAAAAATCAAGTATTCAAAATTCATTGTAATCCAAATTTTGTTTTTCGCTAGAAAAAGTAAGAGCATTTTTTAAAGACTTTGTAGTTAGTCTTCAAATTTCAACTATTCTTAAAAGGATAAATCTTGTAATCTAGAAAATAATAAAAAGAAGTATCCTTGAAAAAAACCATCCATGAAATTGTAATTTCTAAACCAACACTTAACAGATGTAGAACAGTACCTTGTCCACAATTGTAATTGGCTATTGTAATTGCACTAATTAGTAGAGTGTAGACACTTCTCTTATAACCAACGACGTTGTTTGGTTCAATTTTTAAGTGAGAAACGACATTGACCCCATCTTCTTCAACCTGAAAATCCTACTTTTCATCATCTTCTTCCCAGTTTACTGAAATTCTGACATTTTGTCCATTTTCTGTCTTTTTTTTTTGCCATATGAGCAATACCAAACCCATATAATCAAAGGAAAAGTCAAAAACTCAGGTTGGGCAACTGCCCAACCTGGCCCCTATATGGATCCGCCGGTGCTCAACATGGCAACGCACAAAGCTCTATCTTCCGCTTCTTTCCAATTTTTCAATCGTGGTGTCCTTGTGGTTGATGAAGCTCTCTTTGGACCCATGTTGTTGAACAAAAAAACTGAAATTGCTATAAGAAAAGAGGAGAAAGAGGAAAGTTTATGAGGGTGTGGAAATGGTGTGAGAGAATGTAAGAAATGGTGTGAAATGAATGAAAATTTGTGGTTGTATTTATAGAAAAAATTGAAAGTTACTGTTCCAACGGACTAATTAATATTCCCAAAAATTAATAATTTTTTTTTCTATTTGTTTCTGACTATTATATGGAAAATTAGAGTTTGATTGAATATTAATTGTTGGATTGATTTCGGAATATATTCTTTGCCGTTGGATCAGAATCAGAAATTCAAAAAAAAAAAAACAAAATAACACTACCACATATTTACCCATTGCCGGCGATTTTTAAATCGCCGGCAATGTTTTTTATCATTACCGGCGATTTTTGCCGGAAAAATCTCCGGTAATGTATTTTTTTTTTTAACATTACCGGCGAGTCGCCAGTAATGTCCCGTCGGTAATGCAAAAAAAAAAAGATATTGCCGGCGACATAAATTTCCGTCGCCGGTAATGTTTAAAAAAAAAAAAAAAGACATTATCGGCGACGGAAATTTATGTCGCCGGCAATGTCTTTTTTTTTTTTTTTTTGCATTACCGACGGGACATTGCCGGCGACTCGCCGGTAATGTTAAAAAAAAAATACATTACCGGCGATTTTTCCGACAAAAATTGCCGGTAATGATAAAAAACATTGCCGGCGATTTAAAAATCGCCGGCAATGGGTAAATATGTGGTAGTGTAAACTGAGATTTGAAATCTGGCCGTTGATTTCAAATTGCATTGAAATCGGGCCGTTGAAATTTCGAACGTTGGATGGCAACGGCTACTGGCGTGGAGCACGTTCGTGGGTCCCAGTCCAGCAGAGCTTGTCGGCTACTCTCCCTTCATGTCAGGAGCGTGGCGCGTCGACTACAGCTCTCCCTCCTCCAGCTGCTCGGGTGCGTGCGTCTCTCATCGCCAGGCGAGGCGCGTCTCTCCAACCCTCTCTCGTCTCTCTTGCGTCAGCTGGGGCCCACGCTTCAGCTGGGCTGGATTTTAGGACGGGATCCAAATGAGGTGCTATCTTAGCACTTCTAATAAGACTTTACCCTATATTTTTAGGGTTTAGAACCCCAAAATTACACCATTGGAGAACCCTTTTGAGTTTAGGGTCTAGATTTTTAGGGTTTGGATCCTCACATTGGAGATGCCCTTAGAGCACTTCATTGATAATTTTTAAATTTTCAACAAATTTATTAAAATATAATTAAAAACTAAATTTTTAATAAAGACGATATTTTGTGCTCCAATAAACTCAACTTTATGATAAGTAAAATACAAAACAAACAAGAAAATGAGTTTAATTAATACACTAGAAACATTAAAAGTTATTTTCTCCCTCCTCAAATTTAAGAGCTCCTACCATACTCTCTATCTTATGAACGAGATAGAGAGCATCAGTGAAGTAAAAATATATAATTTTTCTCTAAAATTTGGTTAAAGAGATGTGATATAGAGCTTTATTGGAGATGCTCTTATATAATGTTAGTACATCTCTGATAATTTAGTTTGTGACATCTCTTATAACAACACTCGCAAACTTTTAGGGAAGTTCTCATATGAACCAGGTTGATCATGAAACGTGATTAATATTTAAAAAATAATATTGTCTATACGATCTTAACAGTGAGATCGAGAATGATCCAAAATAAATCAAGTTAATCCAAATCTTATCCAAACTTTCATATCTCTGGTGGGTCCGATAACCAATAACACCTTTGCAAAAGCCTCACATTAATATTACATGGACAGTAGTGCTAGTTCAGTAATGTTGTTATGTTGTAACTTGTATAAGCATCCACATTAGGAAGCACAACACATGAACAACAATGTTGATTTTTAATATCGAAGAAGAACAACAATGTAGATTGCATCAAGAGCACTGAGAACTGTTGCATACAATTAATTTCCGTTGTGAAATTCAAATTACATTATTAATAAAATAGTCTCTGGTTTTTATATGATAGCGATTTTTCTTTTAAACAAAAGAGAGAGCGTGATCTCTCATGAATATATTGAAGCAATTACAAATTCTTAGAATATTGACTGATAACTGTCCAATAAAGGGGACTTATCTGTCCTAATATATGAATATATGAGATCAAGTTTAATATAACATGAATATAGAAATAGGAGGCTTGCTTTCCTTAGAGATATAATTTAAGGGATTGAATGAAATGAGCAGATTCAATGGCTACGATTGAAGACAGTTAACACGATCGCACCAAAGATTTTTGTGTCTGTGAATCACAATCGTTGGATGTGCTTATCCCATTTCATCCCTCAAATTCATCCATTATGATCGAAGATCATATTTGATAAAAATAGAATCAAATCAGTAATCTAAAAGCAAGTCTAATAGATTAGCCAAATCAAATTTGTTAAATTTAAATCGGAAGGTTTACTAGACAGCATGTTATTTTGTCAAATTTCATGTCTAATGGTTATGCTAAAATAAAAAAAAACACATGTCAAAATGAAGAGATCAAATGCCAAAGAAAGATCAAGTAATAGAGATAGAGTTTGACATATTGGTTTTTGATGTCAAATTTGACATTCTTAGTTAGATATGTGATTTACATGGAATGAAATGTCAAATTTTATGATCAAAAGCTACTAATATACTGTCTTGGTAGATTTTGGCATATCTACTAGATTTGCTCTAATATGTATAGTATATTGATGTTAGATGTAGGAATCAGTTATTAGACTATAAGTACGTGTTACGGATACTATTAGAAATTCTTATAAAAGGCATCTTCAGGATTACTAAAACTCTATAAATATATATGTTTTGGTCTCTGTTATCACCATGAGTTACAAGTATTGTATTATACGAGTTATGTTTTGGTGATCAATGATATTTATGATCGATCATAGTCAACTGTTGTTAGATCTGCATCTAATAGTAGTAGATAATTAAAAAAATAGTTAAAGTCAATGTTATACATACTTAAGTTTGGTGATTGATAAAGGAGAAAGCTCTAGAACATGAATGGATCTACCAACATGGACATTATCTGTGAGTTTCGATCTCTACTTACAATCTTGACATAGGCCTGGCCACAAGATCTGAAGAACCAAAGAATCGATCTGAAAGAACCGGATCCGTATGGTTCAGTTCTGGATCTCTAAAAAAAATTATGTTTTTTAAAGTTTGGTTCCGGATCTGTCACAGTTTCGGCTCGGTTCTAGATCCTGATATAAATAAACAGTCAAATTCGAAGGAACCGTTTTATAATTAACACAACTCATATATATAAGCCCAACTATATAAATCTTAAATACTCAAACTCAAATAAGTCGGCCCAACCCAAACACCTACTTTTTTTCTTTCTAATTCAATTAATTTTAATTTGTCATAATTTGTTTAAGCCTATGAAATTTAATTTGATGACTTATATGATGCAAATATGATATCGATGAATGACAAGTTGATATGTTGATGACCACATATGATTTAATATGCAAATTATACGTTTTTATATAGATAGATTATATATGCAACTATATCAAGCATAAAGTAAGAGAATTTTGAAGTCCAATTTACAAAAATATCATTTTTCATTTTTTGGTTCTTTTTTTCAATCGGTTATTCCACAAGAATCGAGAACCTTTAGAATCGAAACCGGAACGGAACGGTTCTGGTTCCAAACGGTTCCACTCATGATTGTTATAGAACTAAACCGAATGTAAACAAACGATTTTAGATCCGAATCTTAAATTTTTTGGCTACATCCGAACCGAATTCAAGCCCATCTTGACATATAATGTGATTGATTCAAGCATACTTAATTATGGTAAACAATTTTAATTCAGGTTTTACATAAACCAACTTCTCACACTTTTCTCCTAGCATCGGTATTGACCACACTCTCAAAACGAAAACAGTACTAATCACACACCATTTGCCTTTTAAATTCCAAAATGCGATTCTATTTACTCCCCACAGTCCCACTCCCATTTTGTATACAAACGGGCAGGCCACAAATCGTCTGCAACCAAAACAGAGATACACAGTGAGAAAAACGGACTGTGAGAGAAGAGAGAGACGTCCAAAAGGACCAAAGAGAGCTTTGTTCTGAACAAATGCCCTGATAGAAACTCATGAACCCAGACAGATAGAGAGAGAGAGAGCTTACTCAAAAGTCCTGCGGTCCCAACCCAACTCATCTCCGCCGTCTTTGCAGCGCGGGGAATTCAAACCCCCTCCTTCCTTCCTTCCTCCTCCTCCTCCTCCATCCAAACCCCATTTTAATTTAAAACCCTAAATCAAGTCACAAATATTTTCTAGTTTCTACAGTCAAAAGAAAAATAAAAATTTACGATCATATTGGTCGAGAGGCTGTGTGTGTCGAAGTTCTTATATCATCGATTTTGGGGTCCCTCACTTTGTCTTTATCCATACCTTTTTGTCCTTGTTCCTTTTTCTCAAGTTTGTTTCCCTCCTTCCCTGCCTCCCCTTTATAGTCGACTCCATCACTTTCTTTCCATTCATGTCTTCTTCTTCATCATCTTCTTCTACTTCTTCGTCATCATCACCACCACCGCCATTTACGACGTCTCGCGAGGACAGTGGTGGCAATGCGGCTTGTATCAGCGCCGTACGGCGGCCCGATTGGGAAGAAGCAGGGCCGTCGACTTCGAGACGAAGAGGAAGAAGAAGACAGTTGCGTGCCGCTGTCAGTGAGGTCTGGCCGGAGCCTTTCATCGAAGCCCTCGCCGCCCAAGTCGCCGTTGCCGCTTCTCGTAGCTTTGGCCGACTCGATGTCGCGGTTGCCCTCGCCAATCTCTTCCGGGTACGCCTGTCTTTCTCTCTCAAGACTCGTTCTTTAGTCAAAATTTAGCGTTCATCTCTCACACGTTTAATTTGTTTGAGAAGTTTTTGTACAACGGTTATAACACTTGTATCCAAGAATTGCTTAGGTTTATTGCGTGGTCTAGAATGTAGACACTAGAATAATTTAACTGAAGGGACAAATGTTTTTGTCTAGTCAAAGAGCTCTAGGAAACTGCCCAAAGACTTGGTTTCAAATTTAGTGGTTTTTAATTGTGGGAAATTAGGCTCAAATGTGAAGAAGGGAGCAAAATGCAGATAGTAAGGAAAATTGCTTCCAAGGAATTGGAATTGAGTGTTTATTATTCGGAAAGCAAGTGACTTTTGATGGGTCATTCTCAATTCTATAGATCATTGACGTCCCTTTCTCAATTGAGGCTATTTTGACCATTACAAAACAAAAAAATCTGTCTGTTTTTGCACTGTTTTTTCAGATCTAATGAAAAGGATTCTTTTGGCTTTGAATTGAAAATTTTCCTGTCCTTGTGTTTTTTTCTCCCCTTTATCGGCATGTAATCCGTTTTCAGCTATAGGAAAGTAGCAATCTTCCTCAACCTTTTGACTCAACTTTCTTATAGCTTTGTAATCTATCACCAGAATGTTACTTATTTGTTCTTCTGGATTTCCCCTTTTTTTCCATTGGGTGCTAATGTAGGGCAAATTTGCAGTGTGGCTAGGTCTCTATTCACGTTGAATAGTCCTTATAGTTTTCTATATTTAGCCAAGTTATTTTCTTTTCGGTTATGTGAAGCCAACATTGTTGTCATACTGCTCTATTTTACACCCTTTTTTCATGTTCCATGTTTGGGCAATTCTTTGGTGCACTGGCAATAACTTATGTAGGCTATGTGTATGTTTCCATGTCTCTTTTCTAGAACATTGCCATCACTCCTTAGACATTGATAGATACTTTCCAGCAAGTTATTTCATGATCTAGTTGGCAAGGGATATTGAATTAACTGTAGTATTAGAAATGGAAATTGTCAGTGGGTGTAGTTAGGCAGTTAGCACTCTTCGTGGTGAGTGGTGACATAGTTAATTGGCTACTATCCAATTTTGAAACAACCAAGTGGAGATTATATATACTCATGATTCTAATATTTAATTGTGTTCATTTACTTTTAAACAACTTTAAATCCCAACTGTCCAATGACAGAACTAAGATAGATATTTTTATAGAAAGTTTAAGGTCTAATGATAAAAATCAAATCTAGTGAACAAGGCAAGTAGTTGATCTTTTGTAGAGCCTCTTACAAACAACTTATTCTAAAATCTTGGTGAACTGGTATACTTGAATTATGTTTGCAATTAAATGTAGTCGATGAACCTGTGAGATGAGCTAGAGAAATGAAGTAGTTTCCTTGACCTTGAATCCTTGATACGAGAGGATTGAAGTAATTTACCAAAGGATAGGGTTTTTGTAGTGAGGGTCACTGAGAGTGATCTCTGACCGAAGAGGCAGTATGCATGTGCCTCCATGCCCATAATCACATGGAACCCAACGCTGCTTACTGGGTTTGTTTTACAAAGTGATATATATGTATATCTAGCTGCTTTCTATGTAAAAGCCAAAGGGAGTGGTGAGAGATCATGTTCTTATATGTATATAATGGAAAGGATCAGAAGATAAACAAATGGTGCATGACTTCTAAATAGTCTGTTTCTTGTTGTTCTTGTCTTATTGGTATTGTCTTTATAACACTCTTCTTTGGCATTTTCTTAATTTGAGTTGAAGAACTTTTTTTGCTTTAATCAGGATCATTACAAATTTCATTCTAGTTGCATTGATCCGAAGACAGTTCGACTTGCATGTGCTAAGCATATAGCTAGCGTTCCTTCTGAGCCAGGATCAAACTCTACACTTGAGCTGTGTTTCCTGAGCTATGAGCATCATTCTTACTTATTTTGTTTTAATCACAAATATATATACTTGCACGTATAACTAAATATTTTTTAAAAAGTTGCATAAGTGCATAATCTATATGTATTCATTTTTTTTGAAAGGATAAGTACTATACAACCCAGTCTTTTTTTGCAAGGTATACAACTAGTTCTTTTTTAGTACAATAAATTAGAGATTTTTTTGATCTCGTTATTTTACGCATTGCAATTTTTGAGATGAAGCGCATCAAATCGTATCAAGTATATTTATGATTCGATGGTATAGCAGCCTGGCCTTTTCGTCATATGAAGAGTACTATTACTAGATGAGACTAGTGCACGCACAGAGAGAAAAGCGAAGCTGGGCACCAGTGAAATGCAGAAAAGCTGGGTATAGCCTGTCTTAAGCTTAGGGTCCAACTGTCGAAGAGGAAGAAAGAAGATCAAGAAGAAGAAGAAGAAGGTAAAAGATTCGTTGCTTTTAACGAGACAGGGTTTGGCTTTCTTGGAAATGTAAGACGAAATAGTGGTACGTTTGTGGGGAAGCACGTACGCATGCATTCAAAAGAGTTGGAAATTTTTGAATATAAATTCCCAATCCCATGTTTTCGCGTTGGTATACTAACAACTTTGCCGGGTTACGTATTTCATGTTAGGATTTAGGACCACCAGAACTAATAAAGCTCCATGTTCATGTTTGTCTTTTCTAGCTAGCTAGCTAGCTTGGTCCTCACCTTCATTCATGATCACAAAGTAGTCACTATTCGAAAACCCTAGCTTTCAACATTTCATGTTCTTCGTGTTCATGTATATATGTGCTTGGAGCTCCCCCTTCTTCAATGGCGGAAGAGACGAAGTGTACGTAGGAGGAGACATGATGATGAAGATGACGACAAAGTCATACATGGCAGTAGTATCCATACTGCTTTTAGCTCTTTGATAGATAGATAGATATTTATTCAGACGTACTTACTGACCGACCTACCTGACTGAGATATGTCTATCTCCCTATTCGGTCCCTAGCTTACCCTACTACTAGTCTGTCCCTACGATCTTCTCCTCTCTCGTGTTCCACAGGCCCCGTCTTCTAGGTCTATATAGATTTTCCGTCCCCGTCTCGCAATTAATATATACAATAGACGTGACTCTGTCTACGGCTCTCTGCAGATTTTCATTTCCACGCTGGTCATCGACTCTGCTTACTTTGTTTTCTTCTGTTTGTTTCTTCCTCTTGGGTGGAATGTCAATATTTGTCAAAAAGAGGTGTTTTTTACTGGGATTGAAATTAATTGACGGTAAGTTACAGCATGGTTAAAAGGGAGTCAAAACCCTAGCGAGACTGTTTTTATAACGCTTTCAACCACGTGCGTGCATGCATGGAGGACGATTACTAATTCCGCCACGTCACTCTCTTTTGAATTTTGCAGGTATGCTCCACGTGGCGTGCCGTTTCCCGCTCGGAAATGCTATGGCATCGCCTCACTCGCCGCATATGGGGCCGGACTCATCGCCTCCAGGACACGTGGCACGACGAGTATGTCTACTGGCATCGGACGGCCAGAAACTTCCGGACTGGCCGGTCTTCGCACACGACTCTCTTCTTCGACCCGTCTGACGTGGACGGCCCTGACGGACTCACCTGCCGCTGCCTCACGCTCTCCGATAACTACTTGGCCTGCGGATTCGCCGACGGGACCGTCAGGCTATTCGACCTCGGCGCGCGCCTCCACGTCAGCACGTACCGGGCCCATCACAGCGACGGGCTGGGTCCCTTCCCACGCGCGGTGAGGGGGATCGTCATCAGCAACAACTTCCGTCTCACGTTCGCCACACTGGCAGGGGACGTCCACGTGGCGACCATCCCGGGTCCGCCGATAACGCAGCGGGTCCACACGGGCGACGTGGTCAACGACGGGGCCTTGGTGGACTTCACGGGTTGCGGGCGGTGGTGGGTCGGGCTTTACGCCGGGGCGCCGGGTCGGGCTATCCATATATGGGATAGCAATACCCACGAGCTCGTGTTCGTGGGCGGGTCGCTGACCGACCCGGCGGCGCTGATGGGCTGGAACATGCTGACGGAAATGACCGAGTTCGTGGGCCGGGTCCGGGTCACAGCCCAACAGACCGCCGTGGCATGCACCGACTCCCGGGTCATCGTATTCGACCTCCGCAACCAAGGCGTCGTCCTCGCCGACGACGAGTACCGGAGACGCCTGGTGGTGACGTCGTTCGACGTCAGCGACTCGTCCTACGTCATCGTCGGGAGCAGTCCGACCAGAGGAGACCTGGCGAGAGTGCGTAGGGCCGACGCGCCGCAACGGGAGATTTGCCGGTTTATGGTGAGCAGCGCCGGACAGAGGGGGGCCGCCATGGGGTGCATGAACAACGGCCACGCGCTCATGTGCGCGGGTGGGGTCATCAAGGTCTGGGAAGTCGAGGGAGGCGAGTATCTGTACCGCTTCAGTCAGCGCGTGGGGGCGGTCAACGCTTTCGTCTGCGACGAACGACATGTCGCTGCGTGGTCTAGCGATACGACGCTGCACCTGTGGGACTTCGGTGCTTGATCGCAGTAGACACAGTACCATAGGAGAGAGAAACTAGAGAGAAAAGGGTGGAGGGGGTTTAATGTGATACTGACGAAACAAAACAAAAGGCTTCTAAGCAAAATGGAGATTGGATTTTATTTTTAATTTTATGGGGGGTACCGACATTGCAAGTGTACTTTGAAATATTAAGAGGGGGACCCCAAGAACCAACCAAGGGACCAAGGGGGTTGTTTTGACCCTACGAAATCAGAAGTCCTACCACTGCCTGCCCTATAGTTTTGTTCAGGTTTCTCGGAGGGTACCCGACTAGTTGCTGTCTCTTGTACTTTGATTTTCCACATTTATTACGAGGAAGGGGAAGAAGGCCAAAGCTGAAGCTATGAAACTTAAGAGAGGCCTCTCTCTCTCTCTCCGTGCTCTGTAAACACTGTAATGTATAATTCATTCTTTCAGTATTAAATTAAATGCCTTTGGCTCATCAATTCAATCTTCTTTTCTTTTATAGCCATCCCACAATTTGCAGGGTACCCTGCACGATCGGTCTAGTCACATTTAGTTTGAGCACTTGTTGAGATAGTGACCGTGCTCCAATATTTACTGCACCATATGAACATATTGTCTCTGCAAAGTTTAACGCATTAATGAATGGACGAAATGCTTTGATTAAACAGATGAAAACTGTACAAAGTGTGTTTTACATGGTGGGGGTAAATACAGGTAACTATGCAAGGGTTAAGCCCTTTCGTATGACCATATCGTAAACTCTATCGACTTTGCTTGGATCGACTTTGAACAAGCCGTGAGCTTCGGATTTCTGCTTGACGTTCCCGTTCAAAATCTCCGTCGAGATGGTCTGCAGCATGTGTAGGTAATGGGATGGGAGGACTCGGATCTCAGAGCAAAGTCTCTTCTCCTGCGCGTAAATGAGAATGTTAAAAGTTTGGCAAAGAGAGTAAAATCAACTACAGTTCAATGGGAATCTTACGGTTTCGGAGAGTAAATCGGCTCCTGCTAATCCACTGACATCCCACTCAACCAAAGAGCTTGAAATGGATTGTGTAGTTAAAGCAAGGTCTTTAATGCCAGGAGGGTGAGGAGGTGGCAGACCAGCCGATCCCCTACCGGATCCTCGAGGACTGATCACTTTACCGCTTACACCAGCCTGAGCAATTTCCTTGAGCTTTAGAGAACTTTCTTCGGCTTCATTCTTCCTCTTCTGCTCAAGATATTTACTTGCCTCGGCTTCTGTTCTACACCCAGCAGCTCGAGCCTCCTGCACAATTATCACCATATTTATTATGCCAAGCACTCGACCAGAAAATACTCAAAATGATTGCTTATTGATTGATTGAATGAACGAGCATCTGCCTAATCATAGCAGCATATGATCATAATTGAGCTCAAAGAGGCCCTATATGAGTTTGTGTGAGCTGCATATGGTCTTGCTAGTTATGTAATGCTCGCCATTAAAAGCCATGATGTTCTCATGTTCACAGTAGTATCTCATCTGTAATAAGTTAAATCTAGTCTTGATCTGTATGGATATTGAGCAATCCACATAGATATAAAAGGAAAGGAAGTAACACAAGTAAAGGTCAATCGGGAGGCCTTATACCTGAAGATCTAGTACTCTCTTTACTATTTGTTGTTCTTCAATGATGCTCTTCAACAATTGCTTGTGGTCTTCATTTGAGTGGAACCGCATGAAGACCTTGAAGCGCTGATATATTTCTCTCACCTCAGGTAAAAGGTTCTTTTCTGAAGGATCAGGATAAAGCAGATTTCTCTCAATTACGAATTCCTTCCGGCGTTTCCTCTCATCAAGCCTGCCAAAATCCCAACATTTTATATGAGCATATGAAGAGAAAAACACAAATATCTCTTGAATATTGACAACGGGAGTGTACTAAATGGGTAATTTCTGATGATCAAACACGGTCCAAACTTTACTAACCCTATAAACCAAGGGATTTTCATACAACTTGAAATACTGGTGTTATAATGCAAGAAGAAATTAATCAAAACCAGAACTGTGACTGCAACCTAGAAGAAAAGGAAAAGAGTAACAGGCCCCAAAACCTCTGGTCTCTGAAAGCCTTTGACGAGCTAGGTTTTATTATGAGTTACTCTTTTGAAAGCCTTTGATGAGCCAGGTTGAATTCAATCCACCTATCAGCAGTGAATCTATGAAGTTAATCTACAACTACCTTTTTCCGTAGACATGCAGAACTCGGACTTTCAATTCACGGTCACCATCAGTGTCAGTATCGTTAAATTCCATATCGGCTAATATCTGCTCAGCATCATTATCATATTCAATTTCAAACTCTTGTCGCTTGAAATTATAGCCACTCAATTCTTTCATTGAAGGTCCCTCCTCCACTAAACTCCTTAGTTTCTTTGCTCCAATGCTCCGCTGAGATTCTGTAGAGAAATTACCAATAAAAATGAGCATCCCTTTTCTAATCATATATATAGTTCCTCTTATATAAGGTCTTAGTTCTGGTCTCTTTGTGACATAAGAGAACAATCCTAAATGCATACCTTCAACTTTGGTGACTTTGGGTTCATCCTTAATCTGCAGTTTGTTGGACGCCTTCTTCCCTACGCCTGAGAGCAAGCCTGAGGCAATATCTGATGGAAAACAGAAAATCAGTCTTTGGCGGGCATGAAAAAAACTGCGAACAATACAAACATGTAGTTTCTGAAGCAAGGAAATCTATAACATTTTTTAGTATTTGTACCAGCTCTTTGGGTTGAAGTTTTAGAAGCTGCAGTCTTTTCGGGTTCTTCGGATCTGGTCAAGCACATCAAGAAAAAAGTTGAGATAGAATGATTGTATAAGGAGCAAGCACCTACCACCACTAGACAGAAACATAATGATAAATAAACGTACTTTATTCCTGCCGATGAAGGAGACGCCACTTCTTTCAGAGTTATTTCCATGAGCATGGGAAGCTCTGCAGAGAGGAAGAATGAAAGAGACATTCTAAGTATTCACTTTATATAACTTTCAGAAGATATTAGAGGTCTTAAAACAGAAGACATAATGAAACGAAATAATTTCAAAGAAGAAATATGAACTGATAAATTGAAGGGGTTTGTTAGCATGAATGAAAGACAACACAGAGCAATGAATAATCCATTAGCAATGACTGATTACTTTCCAAGCAACAAAACTACATTCAGTGAAGCAGCACTTCACCAAATTGGCTTCAGCAAACAAATGGTGCACCCTGCGTCTCTAATACAGCCAAGCAGATAGTTGCTTGAAGTTCAGCATGAACAGAGATGGTCAAGCTAGGTTAATGATACAGCAATGAGAACTAACCTGTTTTGATTTCTCCAGACCCCTTAGCCAAGGTGAGAAGATCATCTCTGCTCTTACCCGTAGTACGAGACATGTCCTAAGCAGATCAGGAAACATATTAGAGATCCTCTTTATTATTAGTTTTCCTTGCAATACCATATATGTTTTACTGCACATGCACATGCACATATATGTATATGATCAATAATTGGTACAGTGGTCTTACAGGGAGAGGAAAGCAGGGGGAGTTCATATAAATAGCATTATAGTGGTCAATACACTGTTGTCTTGTTCTTGTTCCAACATGCTCAGAAACTTCGGTCCAATTACCAAAGCCATACATTTCAATACCCTACACAGAAAAAGGGGCAAAAGAACAACTGGTATTAGATGCAAGATTATCTGAAGAAAAATAAAAAAAACTTATAAACTAAATACCTCAAGCAATAGCATCTCTTCATCAGCATTCCAGTCAGGACATATAAGTGGAAAAGCCAAATTGTCCTGTGCAAAATCTTCTCAATCATTACATGCAGCAGATCAAGGAAATACTTTGAAACATATGCAAATATCATATGTAAGAACACTCTTGTGACATTGATACACAGATTTGGACAACAGGGCAATGAGAAATGAGAAATACAGTTTATCTATAACAGCATATATAGCTGCAATTCAGGCCAGAATCCAAATCTACTGTATAGTCCATTAATGCAAAATCTTGTTCTTAAATCCATTTTCAAGTTTCACATTCTGCTTTAGTTATAAACTTCAACAACATGTCTACTAGCTTAAATAACCTGCAATATTTCAACTAATCAAGTATCACAGTAGCAGTAACTTATGTTCATGCAAAGACAGTAACTTTGAGCATAAGTGTAATCTCACTTACCATAACCCTATATGGATGATTGCATTTGTGAGGTGTGACCTCGACTCCAACACTAAAGCACTCAATACAAAGATCAAAATCCGGACACACCCCACATTTGATCCGAATCTTCCCAGAGATATCTTTCTGACAATAATTACAGTGGTAAAAAGCTCCTTTGGGTTCGTTGAGCTCTTGGGCCAATCCTTTCTGAGCTGAGCCACTACTCTCACCTGGCTCCCCTGAAGCATTTCTCTTTCTCTTACCTCTACTGAAACAAAAAAAAAAATCAACCTTTAAACAATAAGCCAATTTCATATCTCAAATTTTGCAGCGAATTGATGGAATAAATGAGACCGACCTTTGATGGGTTTCGCCGGCGGCGGACTGCGCAACCGTTCGCGATCGACCCATTGATTGAATTGCACCGAGACACCGGAGCCAAACCCTAAAATTAAAGCCCTAATTTTCAAATCCCTAGATTTTCCTGTAACGAAAAGATTGGGGATTTTTTTTTTGGTCTGCAGATTGGGGATTTTTGGCAACGTAGGAATTGGAATAAACATTTGCATGATTTCATCGACGGTTCATAAACTTTCAGTAATTTTGATCTACGTGCGCCACGTAAGCAGACTCGCCACGTTTTAGCAATTAATAGTTAGACCCACGGAATAAAGCATGGGGTAGTCCGTAGAGGAATATGAGAGGTTAAATGAGGTAAAGGACGTTCCCGCTATAAATAAATAAAAAATATAAAGAGCGATGGCTAAGTCGTCGTGAACAGACGTTTGAACAATGATTTGTAGTAAGCAAAGTTTTACTCTGTTATTCATTCAAACTGGCTCAAGGCCTTTTAAACACAAATACATGAAAGAAACAACCCTTCCTATACAGAAGGAAGACCAGAACGAAAAACAAACCATCCCTAAACATGGGGATCTTGTTGAACACTACTAACAACCAGTAACTCCACCATCTGCCAGCTTGACTTGCGGAGCAGGTCACGTCCTCTCCAACACATCCTCTCCTAAACTAGAAACACCTTGTTTCTGATTTATTTCAGGTACTTCGCACAATACAAGCATGTCTCGTAGCTTCTCAAAAGTATCCAGTTTCAAAGGCTTTGTTATAATGTCTGCAACTTGAGCTTGGGTATTGCAGTGTACCAATTCTATCACTCCATCAGTTGCAAACTCATGAAGAAAATGAAATCTCACATCTATGTGCCTGCCTCTCTTATGCATAACAGGATTTTTCGAAAGCTTAATTGTTGACATATTATCACAAAGTATAACTGCACCTTCTGCTTGTGGAAGACCAATACTTTCAAGGATTCTTCTGAGCCATATGACTTGACACGCACATGTTGCTGCTAAAACAAATTCAGCTTCTGTTGTGGACAGTGTCACCACAGGTTGTCTTTTGGAAGACCATGATATAGCTGCATTACTGAGGAAGAAAACATATCCAGAGGTGCTTATCCTGCTGTCAAGATCTCCGACATAGTCACTATCTGAGTAGGCAATAAGATCCTTGCTCCCATTCCTCTTGTAACATATCCCAAGATTCATAGTTCATTTGATATATCTAAGATATCTTTTGATTGCTCCCATGTGTTGCTCAGTAGGTCTTTCCATATACCTGCTTACCAGACTAATAACATACATAAGATCTGGTCTAGTTACAACCAAGTACATCAAACAACCTACCATTTGTTTATACATAAGTGCTTCTGCCATTCCACTCATATCATCTTTCACCAGCTTTATTCCAGGAACTATTGGATTCTTCACTGAGTTGCAGTGCTCCATTTTGAACCTCTCCAATATATCTTGAGCATATTTTCTCTGGCGTATGTATATCCCTGTATGGTCTTGAAGTATCTCAACTCCAAGAAAGTATTGCATTTCTCCTAAGTCTGACATATCAAATTCAGACTTCATGGAGGCCTTGAACTCCTCCACCATACTTGATCTAGTTCCAGTTACTATTAAATCATCCACATATAATTAAACAATGAGCAAATTACCTTCTTTGTCAGCTTTAACAAATAGAGTATGCTCATGAGGAAATTTCTCGAATCCACCCTTTTTGAAGTATGCTTCAATGCGACTATACCAAGCTCTGAGTGTTTGTTTGAGCCCATACAACGCTTTCTTCAATTTGTACACTTTCTCTTCACTTCCTCTTTTTACATATCCCTGTGGTTGATCAACATAGACTGTTTCAATGAGTTCTCCATGCAGAACTGCACTCTTCACGTCTAGCTGGTGAACCTTCATTCCCTTCTGAGCTGCTAGAGTAAGAATAACTCTAATAGTGTCCCATCTTGCTACTAGAGAAAACATTTCAATATAGTCAATGCCATACTTCTGTGCATACCCCTTTGCAACAAGACGAGCCTTGCATTTATCAATTTCCTCACTTTCATTGAGCTTTGTTTTGAAAATCCACTTCACACCAATGACTTTGGCTCCATGTGGCAGACTGCACATCTCCCATGTCTCATTTCTTTCAATAACATTAATCTCCTTATCCATAGCAACTCTCCATTTTGCTTCACCAACTGCTTCCTCAAAGTTGGAAGGATCCAGTACAGAGGTGAACATAACTAAGTTTTCCAGCTCTTCTTCTTCAGATAACTCTTCACCACTAATGAAGTCTCTCATCCATATAGGGTTTCTCCTTGGTCTTCTCCTTTCTGTAAGTTCTCTATCACGTGTTTCAACTGCCTTAGGTTTGCTTAGGTCACTACTTCCCCCTTGGTTCTCTTGTTCTTCTTGTCCTTGACGACTATCATAGTTAGTCTCATCACTGCACTCAAATGCTTCTGGCTTTTCTTGCGATTCATATTTCCAGTTCCACTCTGCATCTTCATCAAACACAACATCACGGCTGATGTTGATCTTTCCTTCTACAGGATCATATAGTCTGTATAACAAAGTTTTACTCTATTATTCATTCAAACTGGCTCAAGGCCTTTTAAATACAAATACATGAAAAAAACAACCCTTCCTATATGGAAGGGAAAACCAGAATGAAAAACAAACCATCCTTAAGCATGGGGACCTTATTAAACACTACTAACTCCACCATCTGCCAGCTTGACTTGCGGAGCAGGTCACGTCCTCTCCAACAGTCGTAAAGCCCTAGCTAATTGGATTTTGTAAAAACCCTAAATAGGTTAAAACCTCCGTCTCTTTCGGTTTCTCAGCACTTGGCTCAATTCGTCTTGCTCGGTAATTATTCTGATTTTGTTGTATGAATTTATTGATTTGCTCATAGATTTATACATACATGTGCTTAGAATTGAGTTGGGCATAACATTTATAGACGAATTTGAATTGAAAGAACCATAGTTTTGAATTTGAAATTGGAATTATTAGCTAAACTCAATTGGGTTTGCTAAGAATGGGGACTCCGATTTTGATCTGGGTTTGTGATAGGGTTTATGGGGTTTTCTGGGAATCACGAAATTGTATTATCCGTATTAATTTGGATTGCTAATGTTCACTGGACCCAATTGTTCATATTGATTGAGCATACTGTATATGTTGTTGAAGCATATTGCTACCTTTTTGTTTTGTTTTTGAGACCTAATAGTTTCTTACTTGCTATCTATTCAGAAACGGTGGGACTATCTATAGGAGAGAAGTATTTCAAACAGGGGGGCATTGCCCAAGATCTTCGGACTGATGGTCGAAAAAGGTTGACTCCTAGACCCATCTTCGTTGAAACTGGAGTTATTGCTCAGGTTTAATATGCTTAACCCCAAGCCAGTTATTGATTGGGGATTTTGAAGTTTCTGGTTGACATAAGTTCACATTTGTAGCTCTGCATTGTTCACGGCCTTCTTGTAGTCCAATGGTTCATCAAGGGTCAGGATTGGTGCCACAAAAGTTATTGCCAGTGTGAAGGTATCTTATAGGTCTTAGTCATATTCACTCTTTGCAATTTCTTTAATATGCTTCCGCTTTCTGGTTTTCTTTCACCAAACCTTGTTCATCTCCTTACACTTGCGTCCATATTCGAATGAGTGTAGGCTGAACTTGGAAGGCCGAGTGCATTGCATCCTGACAAGGGAAAAGTGTTTATTAATGCTGATTGCAGTCCAACTGCAGCGCCAATGTTTGAGGTCAGAGTTTTTATTATCTGCTAAAATCTCATGATTTACTTTACCATTGAGGCTAAAGATGCATTCTGATTTCTTCACAACCCTCTTGAAAGTAATACTACTAGTTATGTTGAACTCCTGTCGTGAAGAAACAAGGGCTTATGTGTTGTCTTTCCATATAATTCTTTGGTGTAATCTGAACGTTTACTTTTGGTTTATGGAACACAAACGTTTAAAGGATGAATATCTATCTTTCCCTCCGTAGGATCTATGTATGTTTATCTTCTTGTGAAGCTGTTGGTTGTTTTGATTTTACAGGGTAGAGGGGGCGAGGAGCTGTCAGCGGAAAAATCAGTTGCCCTTCAGCGGTGTCTATTGGGTGGTAAAAGTGGATCAGGTCTGTATTCTGATTGAGATCATATGAGAGGAAGAAAATTGTTATGATCATATGCGCATTCTGGGTCAATATCATTCAGCTTGTGTAAGCATTTTAATTGCTGCTGGTAGCGGTGGTTGTTTTTATTTGTCCCAGGTGCTGGAATTGATCTCTCTTCTCTGGCAATTGTGGAAGGAAAGGTTTGTTGGGATCTCTACATTGAAGGCCTTGTTGTTAGCTCAGATGGAAATCTACTGGATGCCCTAGGTGCTGCTATTAAGGCTGCTTTGAGCAATACAGGCATTCCGAAAGTAAATGTTGCAGCTGGTGCAGCAGACAATGAGCAACCAGAGGTCGATGTAAGCAATGAGGAGTTTATGCAATTCAACACATCCAAGGTCCCTGTCATAGTTACATTAACGAAGGTAATATATGATATCAACTCTCTCTTCTGCCTTTAGCAATCAGCAAATGTTCATTCCCTGTTATTGATCTCTACCCACCTGCTTTTCAGGTCGGTAGGCACTACATAGTTGATGCCAGTTCAGAAGAGGAATCCCAAATGAGCTCAGCAGTCTCTATTTCCATCAACAGGCATAGAAACGTCTGCGGGTTGACGAAAAGGGGTGGTGCGGGCCTAGATCCAAGCATCATTCTTGACATGATATCTGTGGCACAAGATGTAAGTGAGAGGCTGTTGAACACGTTGAATTCTCAGATAGCTGCTGCTGAAGCTGGTGAAGATGAGTCTTGATGATAAAATTAGAACCTCTGATACATTAAAAGTAGGTATAGGTGGGTTCAAACTTCATACAGGTCCTACTTACATGAAAAATTGTAATTCTGATAGTACAAAAAGCTATGCTGGATCATTCAAACTTGTTGTATTCCATTTTGGCATCTTCATCCAATAGTTGTAGTGGCATGCTATTAAACACAAAGTGTTATTGTTTCGAAAGCTTTTTGTAGTCAAAATATCTTTCTTTGTGGCATTGGTCTTGTGAGAAATGCGAACACTAGTTCTCCGGAATATGAACTTCAAACAACATTTACATGTTTTTCCTATGAATTTCATACAATGATATTGAAAAAAAAATGGTCCAGAAATACTGAAAATTAATTAATTTATTTTTTTGAAAAAAAAACTCTATACAAGTATCTAAATAGGGGGCTGAAATTAGCACTCCTCATTTTACATTTCACACTCTCTTTTCTATGAATTTCTTATGACACCCTTATTTACGGGCAGTGATTTTGGCACTCCTCTTATTACATTTTACACTCCCACTGTGCCTAGTTTATTTCTTTCAAATTCTACCCATTTCTCTCTCTAACACTACTCATGGCTTCGAGTCTCTGTAACTTGATTTCAGACATTGTTTCCAGAAAAAAGAATCAAGCTCAAACATTTGTAATGGTATAATTAATGGAATTAGCTCTACACCAAATCCAACACTGGGTTTGTCAAAAACGGTCGTAGACCCAAGCTTTAATGCTTGAATGCTTAGTTCTTCAACTTCTGGGTGTTTCAGTTTCACCTTTTACTCTTCTAAGAATGCCCCCGTTCGATTTGGAGCACGGAGTAGATAGAGCAAAGCTCAAAGCTATCACCACTACCTTCGCCGAATTCCACATCCAGAAGTGACGTCAGTGTTCTCTGACTCTGACGATGGATCGTGCTACGTACTTGAAGTTCTTTTCTACTAATGGCGAGTCGTACGACGAGTACCACTTGCTGCTCTTGTCTCTGTCCCTATCGAGGAGGCCAATGTGATCGGGTTTCCTCTTCGTCGTCGTCTTTCAAGTCGAGGAGAAACTCTTCGCTGTCGGGCTGTTCAGTCCATGTTTTGGAATGCGAGGCCGAAGTACCTGAGTCCTTGCTTATTGAAAGTCCCCACTGGTTTTCTCTATCTTGATGTGGTTAATTGCATTCCAATGCTACAACATTGATTCATAAGGCTGACTATGGTACTCGCATAAAAATAGTGCTCTGTCTGAGGACTTCTACAGAGATGAAGGATGCTAATCGGGAAGAGGACCGAGTACATGCACGAGCTAAAGTGATGTTGTGCTCCACAAAGGCTATAACATGTTGAAGATAACAAGGATGTAAAAATATTGCTATATGTTGGCCTTCATTCCTATAACTGATTGTTATTTGGATCATCATAAGTTCATAACCAATCTGGGGCTTGTGGTGCACCTAAGTCAGCTGGGTTTGAACAAATTAAAAGGCCAACAAAAAACAAAATGGAGTGGTGAAGGGTATAATTGGAAAGTCAAGGGAAACAATCTTTGGTGGGAGTGTTGATTGTAAACAAAGGAGTGTTATTATCACCGCCCTTCTTTATATCCTCGCTCTCTCCTCTCAGGTTTTTGTAATTCTTAGTCCACCTGCTGTTTGGCAACATTGAAGGAGGTCTTATTAATTTTTCAATTTTTCTATGAACTCATCGTTCATACTTGTAGACCACAATTATAATTTGAAAGTTCAACCCCCGACTATTTGTTTTCAATTGAGCTCTTGATAGAGATGTTTCTTACTTTTAAGTACTTCTCACGCACCGATTTCTTCATTCAATTACAGAAGAAAATAACCCATTTCTGGGTTGATGGCAAATTCTTCTCATCATCCCAAGTTAATCCACAAATAATAAACATTAGTACTTAAAGGATATCGGCAGAGCACAACAACATTCCTTTGTGCTGCCTCAAGGTCTTCTCGGCAACCATCTTTAGCTCATTGATGATTGTTTTGACGTCAACAACTATTGATTCTCTGAGTTTCTTGGCGTTCAACTCGGCTTCATAAGAGACAGCGATCGATACAAGTCATCGCCTCCTGGACTCGGGTGGAATCGAGCTGGTTTTCTCAGTAGTTGTTGGCTTGCTGAAAGTTCTTCAAGTTCTCAATCGTATCAATTTCTTCTTTCCTGGCTCTCTCTATGTTCAGATTTTGATTTAATTTTCATTGCAAGCACGAAATTGGAAAACGTTCTTGTTACCATGGCAAAGATCAATTATGAGCTTGTAAAATAGAAAGCAAGCAAATGAGCGATGAAGAGATAAGCAAGAGATGGAAGGGCATAACTGAAAAGTCAAAAATAATGGGGTGTCAATTTCAGCCCCCTCCAAATATTGTAACCATTTGCTGCCTCGTTACGGAGTCTCAAAGCTCACCGTTCTCGACTACTCCCTCTGGCCTCTAACAAACGTCAGTTAATTTTCATGTCCCTATTTCCAAATTCCATTATTTTTGTTATGAACCCAGCTTCAATTTATTTCATTATCAGATTCATTATCTCATAATTGTGATACAAATCTTCATATTGATCACCGAAGCTTGCTACAACTCACAGACCTGAACACAAAACTGGGTTGTCTATGATACCATAGAAAACTATGAACAAGCTCCCATTTCGTCAAGTTTCAATCTTGCCCAGATCAATTTCCAAAGAACCCATCTTTACAAAACCCTAAATTTCTTGGAATCCAATTCCTATACCCCATAGAACACTTCAAGAACCAAAAGGCCAAGACCTTGATTTCGTTAACGTTGCAAATAGTCATCTGATTCACTCTGACTGGGATAAGCTTAGTTCCTTAGCTAATGGTTTGAACTTTCAGAGTGAAGCATATATTGCTCAAGATTAAACAGGACTATGTTCTTTCTTTAGAGTTTTTCAACTGGCGTATACTTTAATTAATTGTTCTTGGGGATTCAGTTTGTTCGTAGTTAGCTACAATCCATCTCTTTCTTGAAATATATAAATAAATAATAATCTAGATTCTGGAGTCTAGCTAGAAGCTATTGTTCTTGATCATATGTTATCCCATATGATTAATGTGAAAATAAACATCGAAATAATCTGATTTTCGCTATCACAGAGTACACGATTTTGTTTTTTTTACTAAATATTTTTTTCTTCCTGAAAGTACCAAATCGTTTTACACGACATAAAATAACTTTGGATGATACTTTGTACAAGTGATATCTATACATTAAGACTTGAATATGTATCTCACCGAAGCACTAGACATTAGATTGGCAATGGCATACGTGGCCATGGCATTTTGTTGGCAACACCACGTAAATCATGGTCTTACCATATAGAAACCTTGCTCACCGAAGTTCTTGGCTTCCAACCAAAATAAATGAAAGCCGACCTCATTAATTAAGCACCAGTACACTAACAACATACACTATATATATGAAGAAAAACCGAAGAAAGTGAACACAAAGTTTGTGGAACAATTTCTTGTTAATGAATTAAGTGTGTATACAAGTGAAACAATACGAGTATAGGTAAGAAGAAATTGTAAGATACACAACTAAATCTACTGCTAAAGTAAACTGTATCTAGCATACCTACAACTAAACACAACGGTTCATTTACATCTCCCTTGCCTGAGAAGTCGTATATATTATCTACATGTAGAAGATTGTTGAAGTGATAGTATGACTCATTTGGCTAAGGTTTAATTCTTCCCTTTCGTTGAGCTTCTTCCCTTTTCTACATTTTCCCTCTTCTACTCATCTTCTTCAGTCCTCTTTCAATTTATTCCCCTCTCCCAATTTCTTCTTCATTTTTTCTCTTTTCTTCTCATCTTCTTCAGTCCTCTTCCATTTTTCCCCTCTCCTAGCTTCTTCTTTACTTGTAGAAGCATCGATCATCAACCTTGATTAGAAAAAAATATAAAGGTAAAATTAGCCCCTTTAAATTTTTAATCCTGGATCCGTCGTTGATCATACTACATATGCTTTATCATAAATCAATTAAGAAGAGCAACAATATTATTGTGAGGAAGTGTCAAACAATATGAATTGTCGAAAGGAGAAGTATAGAGATTTCATATTCATTAAATATCGAAATGAGATATACAATGTGTTTTACACTCAAACCTCAAACTCAATTACACTTGAACAATAGGAATATTTTCTTAATCTAAAAGAGAGAGACTAAGCAGTTAATTCAAAATATAACGTCGAAAGAGATGAAGAAAACTCTACTACCAATATGGCCGAGGAAGAATCTCAGCTGGTTGCAATGTATACCGGTTGCTATGTATGTACATAAATACACTCTTCTTTCTACTTTGATCAATACTCAACAATGTATACCTATACAGGAGCTGTTACAATTGATGAACATTTAAAACATCAATCAATAACACATGATCATTTCAAACTGGTAAAACCCATAACTATATACAGCAAACATTCCAGGTTCAACTAAGACTATACACGCTCCAAAGATCTGGCTTCCTCCACTATTATGCTGCTCCATTGACATCTTGGATATCTCCTGCTTCTCCTTGGTACTCGAGTAAAATCTTCTGGACACACAACACAGATAGCTCTAGTAATAGGGCTAAACCGAATGCTTATTAAACCGTGTTATGGCCAGGGACTTTCTCCTCTTTATATAGAGCTACAATTGAGACTTAGATCCATCCTATAAGAAGTCTAAAACCTCATTTATCACAAACTCTGCATATTGATCTGGTTATCATCACAATGAGTGTCCTACTCCTATGAGTAATGTACAACTACCTAGGCAACTAATAATAGAGTTATATTCACATAATTCTTGCTGTTTAATCATTGATAATTCACAAATGTATATAGACAAGTTTAAGTCCAAATATATTCCAAAAATCTCCCACTTGGACTAAACATGTCTAGATATGAATCACTAAAAAGAATTCTAGATAACACCAACTGAAGTTTCCACTGAACTATGCAAAAAACCAAGTTCTCATCTGACTTGGTCAAGATACAATAACTAAATAACTAATGTAGAATTCAGAATCTAACAAGCTCATAATGAACTAGCTGATTGAAAACCACTACTAGAAGCAACTGTACTCACATAAGCCGTCAGTAATAAATATGAAAATTTCAATGGTTGGTAAATTAACATGCAAAACCAATTTTCTTAGTCCACTAAATGATTCCAATGTAATAGAATCCCAAAATGACAGCTGCTACAAACTTTTGAGCTAGACACTGTCTTCTCAAAACTTAAATGTCATTCAAGATGGCTGCTCACCTGATGATATAGATTACACACATATGGTATACCAATATTTCATTCCCAGGTCATTAAAAGTATATTAAAACTGCTATTTTGGAATATCTCAACTTTATTGATGCTTTGACAAAAATTGTAGAATTACAATGATGTTTACAATCAGAATTAAAATAAACAATACAATGAAATAAAAACCTAAAAATGATCAAGTACTCCCACTAAACTCAAGGACTCGATTCTGACATAATTCTCATATTTCTTACATGCCTTTTGAAACTTGTAATAGGCAGAGCCTTGGTGAAAAGATCTGCAAGTTGTGATTCTATATCCATATTCAAAATTTTAATTTCACCAAGCTTTACTCTTTGCCATACACTATAGTATTTAAGATAAATGTGCTTAGAATTATTGGACCTTTTACTATTTTGACTGAAAAATACAACTGCCTCATTATCACAAAAGACTTAAAGGACTTCTGAAACTATGGAACTAAGTACCTTTGTTTGTAACATAAGGTTTCTAATCCATAAAGTCTCACATACACATTCATACACAGCGACGAATTCAGCTTGCGTGGTAGATGTGGAAATTAAAGTCTCTTTTACAGTTTTCCATGCTAGAGCACCTCCCACAAGCATAAAAACATACCCAGATGCTGACCAGCAAAATTCGAGTCTGTATATCCAACTAACTCTAGCCCTTTAACCTACCTATACACTAACATGTGGGATTTTGTTCTCTATAAGTACCTAAGAACCTTTTTACCCGCTGTCTAGTGCTCCTGAGTTGGATTACATTGAAATCTTGATAAAACCCCTACTGTAAATGCCAAATCAGGTCTTGTACAAACATGAGCATACATGAGGCTTCCAATGAGTTTAACATATGGTTTGCTATCCATATCATTCATCTTCCCCCTACTTTTAGAGTTTTTATTTGAATTTCTAGACATTTTATCTCCCTTAGACATAGGAGTTTCACTGCTTGCACAGATTTCCATCCCAAATCTCTTCAACACTTTCAAAATGTAATTGTGTCTAGGGAGTCCTAATAAACCCTGTGATCTATCCATTTTGGTTTCAATGCCTAAAACATAAGAGGCTTCACCTAAGTCTTTCATATCAAATGTATTTGACAGAAACGATTTAGTGTCTTTAAGTAGCTTAACATTGCTGCTTGCTAAAAGTATGTCATCCACATACAGAATAAGAAAAATTAAAATTTTCCCTGCTGTTTTAACACATACACTCATCAACAACGTATTCAGTAAAACCAAATGAAGATATGAAATAGTAAAACTTCTTGTACCATTGTCTAGAATCTTGTTTCAATCCATAAATAGATTTCTTAAGTTTGCATACCAGGTTTTCTTTTCCAGGTTCAACAAAACCTTCCGGTTGTCTCATAGATATGACTTCATCTAATTCTCTATTTAAAAAGGTTGTCTTTACATCTATTTGATGTAATTATATATTATAATGTGCTACTAGATCCATTATTATTCTAAATGAATTCTTTGTCGAAACTGGGGAAAAAGTTTCTGTGTAGTCAACACTTTTTTGTGTAAAACCTTTTGCCACAAGTCTTTCTTTATACCTCTCTATGCTGCTATTGGCATCCCGTTTTGTCTGAAAAACCCATTTGCACCCTATAGGATTCTTGTTAAGATTAGGTTGAACTAACTCTCATACTTTATTAATGCTTATAGATAATATTTCTTCTTCCATTGCTATTTTCCATTCATTTCTTGCTTTATTGTTTAAGGCTTCTTTATAGCTTAATGGATTAGTGTCTTCAGCTAAGGCATCTAAATCCCGAAGATGTATATGGTAGTCACTGTCTAGCCCAAAAGTTGGTCTTTTTTCTCTTTGAGATCTTCTAAGTTGAGGCGTTGGTACATCTGGTTGTTCTAAAGGGTCTGCATTTTCAAAATTTTCAAGGTGGTTTAGTTCAGGGCCTTGAACATTTAGGGTTAAATGTATCAGTGGATTATGAACTAAACCCCTGTCAGATCTCACTACTTTAATTTTCTTTTCAAGCTATAATTCTACTTCCATTTTGTAGATTATGAAGGCTTCAAGTGCTTGTGATTTTTCTGACAATAAATAAATGAAACAGTATCTTGAATAGTCATCAATGAATGTGATGAAGTAAAATTTTCCACATATTGTCTTGTATTTTCCAAGGACTACATATGTATGTATTAGTTCCAAGAGGTTTTGACTTCTTGATGCATTTTTCTTTCTGCTGTTAGTCAATTTCCCTTTTTAACACTCCATGCAATAATTTAGATCTGTATAATCCAGCATAGGTAGTATTTTATTTTTCTCAAGTATTTTAAGTCTTTCTTTGGATATATGGCCTAGTCTCCTATGTCATAATTTTGTAGATTTGTCATTGTTTTTGGTTCTTTTGGAATCAGATGTGTTGTTATCTGAATTAGTGTTTTCAACATTCTCAATCAGTAGTATTTCATGTTTAATAACAGAACAATCTAATCTCAAGTCATGATTTGAAAACACACCACAACCAATAAGTTTTGAACTCTGAAATAATTTTATTCCATCAAAATCAATGACAAGTCTACATCCAATACTGACTAAAAAACCTACTGAAATAAGATTTCTTTTCAAGGAAGGAATATAGAAAACATTCTCAAGAAAAATAAAATTTTCTAAACCTAAATCTAGCTTCAGAGTTCCAATTGCCCTAACTGCTACCCTTTAACCATTCCCAACGCAGACATTTTACTCAATTTTCCTTGGTGCTCTCTTCCTTGTTATACCCTACAATGAAGTGGTAATGTGTATATGTGAGCCTGAATCTAACCAGTAGGTAGGCGTGCTAACGTTAACAAAATTAACCTCAAGAGAAAAAAATGATTTTGGAAAAGACTCACCCTTCTTGATCATCCAAGCTTTGAAACCTGGGCAATCCTTCTTCATGTGATCAGTTTTCTTACAAAAGAAACACTTATACTGAATGGTGTGTTTGGATGAAGTATTTTTTATTCCTATTGAAATTCACAATTGATGGAAATTAGATTTCAACATTTTACATTCCATGATTTGTGAATTCTAGTGTTTGGCGTGGTTCATGTAGAAATTTTAATATGACAAGAATTTCAAACTTTTATGAGTAAGTTGAGGAAATTGTAGAATGACATCTATTTTTAAGGGAATTGAAACAAGGAATTTGGGTCTCTAATTCTCCTGATTTTAAAATGATGAAAATTATAAAATCCTCAAGAAACTTATCTAAACACACGAATTTAAGTGATGAAATTCTAAATTAATGGAATTTAATTAAATTATTGGAATTTCACTCTCATCCAAACACACTGTAAATATTTTTTTCCAGCTTTAGACTCTGCATGCTTCCCAGATGCTTTATGGAAGGTAGTTTTCTGGGCTTTGAGTTTGTTAAAGTTCTTCTTACCCTTAGATTTTTCATCCAGGTTTATTGTAGTTGTAGGCACTGACTCTTTCTTAATTCTCTCTTCCTCATCAACACACACAAAGATTAACTTATTGAGGTTCCATTTGGTGTCAGAGGTGTTGTATGAGGTTCTCAAGTGACTGTAGGTGCTTGACAACGACTCTAGTGCCACATGCACTATATGTTCATCTTTAATCGCAGCAGTTAAGTCTCTTAGCCTACAGCTGATATCAATCAGTCCCATAATGTGTTGCCTCACTGATCCCTTACTAGAAAGTATCATCTCACTGAATTTTGTTGACAACCTAGCTATCTCAGCCTTGTCACTCTCCATATACTTCTCTGAAATTACTTCCAGAAAATTTCAGGCGAACTCAGGTTTCTTTATAAACCCTCTAACAATGTCAGACATGGTAGTTCTTATTACATTTTAAGCTTTCCTATTGTTATTATACCTTTCTCTAAAAAAATTCTTATCTTTAGCAGTAGCATCCCCAACCAAGTCAGCAGGTTGCTCCTCAGTTAGAGACATATCCAAGCCCCATCCCTCATAGACATTTAAAACTCAACTTGGTCTCTCTATTTCATATAATTGTGTCCCTAAAGCATCTCAACCTGGCCTAAGGTGACAATCAAGGATCCTAAAAGGAAAAAGAAGAAAAGGAATATATAAGCTACTGTAAAACCATTTTAATGTGTATAATGCATATGAAAAATTTCAACCAAAACAGTCAGTGTATCAAAACCATTAAGTTGCTTAAGATTTCATATTGTAGTATTATCAAAATTCTCCAACAATGTAGTAATAATAGGTAATATCTTTGCCCTTAAAAAAGGAGTAATATATTTGTGATATAAAACTTATTATTCTTAAGTTCTTAATCATCATATTATACATGCTGCAGAATATCATTTTTTAGTGAAACAGTCAAATGTTTGAATTAGAAAGGTTTCAAAAATCATAATAGATATTTGGAAATACATATGTTGTTTTACTACATCAAGATTATACAATGAACATCTTCTTTGGAAGAACAAAATAGAAGTACAATTTTAATATAGATGCACAAAGTTTCTGTCCAGTTTAAAATGAAATGAACTTTGAAGATTTAGAAGAAACTTTGCTTTGTGCAACATGTTCTATGCAAACGTCAAAATCTCAAGACAGATAGTTAACAACTAGATGTCAATTAAAACTTTAGTGATGAAAGGACTCAACCCCGATTTAGTTGCCTAAATCAAAATTAAGCCCTAACGACTATGTTAATCTTAGTTACTACTCACTAATTGATAGCTAATGTGGATATCCAAAACTTCAATAGTCACGAATTAAAGAAATTTCTCAAATATAGGTTGACTACTAAAATATACAAGTTATACAACTGTTTCCGACATCAGAGCAGTTAGACAAATTAAGCTGAGTATGTAAAGTAAAATACTAATTCGCAGAATCAACCTTGGATCCTACGGTAGATACTGCTATGCCATAAACTGCGTGCGCGATCGACCTCAAATGAACTCTGCAAACTGAGCAATTAAACCAAAAAGTCTAGGGAAAGACACATAAAATAATAAAACTGTTAAAGTGAATGGACGAAAATAAATTCAAAATATGTAACATGAAATTCTACATTATGCCTTTCCATGAATAAAATCACTAATTCTGGTAGCGAGTCTAGAATACTTAAAATATAGTATAAAAGATACGTCGGGGAGGACACCTGACCCTTCTCGAGTATCGTGCTCAGGTGGAGGCAGTGACTGAGGTCCTCTGACCTCGAGCCACTCAAGTCGTTTGGTGATCTCTGACACAAAGACGACATGACTGATAGGGGGTAAGTGATGCTACTTCCTTGGAGCCACTCGGGGATCAGCCGAGTAACCAATGCATCGATGCACAACTAACTGAAATTGGCCTCCAAAAAATATATACTAAATACTGAAAGTATAAACTAAATTGAAACTGAAAACTGAAATGAATATAAATAATAAATAGACTCGTTAATCAACTATGAAAATAAAATGTCCACTCACAGTACAATGTCATGATTTTCATCAAGTCAAATCACGTCAGTTAACGCTACTATGCATCCGTCACCGACAGCTAACATATCATCCTTTGAACCGAAATCCCCAAACTCATTCAATCGACTGATTCTCCTTGCTCAGAAGGAATTGGAACATGTTCTTGGTATGTATAGCTTCGTGGTGAAAAGGGCTTCAAAGCCCAGTGCTTCACACCTATCGTTTTGGCCTGAAATAAAACGACCCCACAAAACTAGGGTTCATACCAATCAAAGCTTCTTCACCAAAAATTAGCAAAACTAGGGATAATTAGGTGCTAAGGTTAATAGTAATGGATATAGGGAGTTGAGAGAAACCAATTGATACCTTAAACCACCATTTTTGGGCGGCCGGACGGCAAGCTCCATTGGCAAAAGTGACGAGCCGGCGAGGTCACGCGAGAGAGGAGAGAGAACCGGGTGGGAGGAGAGAGAAAAAATGGTCTGACCAAAAAGGAATGTTTTGACTTTCCATTTTTGGTAAATTAGTATTTATACTTGTGACTAACCGAATTCGTAAAATTGTACAAAACTTTCATTGACCGTAATTTCTTCATCGTAACTCCGATTTCAACTCTGGACGTGACTACGAACTCGTCATGATGAACTCTTTGAATTTCCCCTATAAAATTTCCCAAAATGGAAAGCTCTACTTATACTCGTCCATTTATGACTATTACATTTCTGATACACTTCTTTTGATCATAACTTTCTTGTCATAACTTCATTTTCGGCATTCTTCGCGTCTACGGATTTGTCTTGCCAAATTCTATGACTTTCATTGAAAGTCAACCAACTTCGACAATTTGATAAAAAGTTAACTCACAAGCTCTCACTATTTATCGATGGTAAATAAACAACTACCCTTCTCGATTAACGTTGTCGAAACAAAATCAACCGGATAATAAACTCAATAAACGAAGATTAACTTACTAATCTGGTACGGGTCGTTACAAGTGACTTGTTAATCGATCTCTGAATTAATAGTTATGTTTTAAACTACTGTAATTAGCATATATTACTATACGAATACATATTTGGGAGGTATGCTATATCAAACAAAACCATATCAATCACACATCAACTCTAATCATTCATTTGGCAAGGCAATCCCATATTGGATCATATCACAGCACACGTACGTTAGTAAAATACATCATGAAGACTTCTCAAATCACAATGTAATCATTCGTATCCCATGATAATTACTCAATATCCAAAATTGAAATTTTAGGTTTTCCGATTTCGTAATCCATATCTTCCTTTGCTACAGCGCTACAATAAGAGTTAGTTCATACACTACTGGAGAAAGGAATCGGGGCGACGTAGTTACATTTCTACGTCGCTCCGATTTTCAACGAGGCGACGTAAAATACCTTTGACAAAAATTACGTCGCTTCAAAAAATTGGTGCGACGTATATTGAAGTACGTCGCTTCAAAAAACTGAGGCGACTAGTTTTTCTTTCCAAGTGACCAAACTAATCTACGTCGCTTCGATTAAAAACGAGGCGACGTAGATTGATCAATCTACGTCGCATCGTTTTTAATCGAAGCGACGTAGATTAGTTTGGTCACTTGGAAAGAAAACGAGGCGACGTAGATTGATCAATCTACGTCGCCTCGTTTTTTTAAAATCTGGATCTACTCTTCTTCTTAAAGTCAACCCGTTCATAAAGTGAAAAGTTTAGAAAAACAGTTTCATTTCGTTCTGCAGCTGTTTTGGGCGATTTTGGGGAGAAATTAGAGGAAATTGAGAAAGAAGGTTGTTCTTGCCATTGATTTGATTCTTGAGTAAGGTTAGTTTGATTTGTATCTCTTTAACCCTCTTTATGACCATAATATGTTAAATTAGAAGTGAAATTGAAGTTTTGGTGAAATGTTTGAAGTTGAATTGAATTTGGTATTATGTTGTAGTTTTAGTGTGTTAAGCATTGAATTGTGATAAATCATGTTATGGGTTCATGATTAATGTTTGAAATTTGGTTAAATTTAGTGAAATTAATTGATGATTAGTGTAGATTATGTGTATTCGAGCCTTAATTAGTAGTGTTATTAGTATTATGACTATATATAATTGTGGTGTTTATCAACTTAGAACTCCCGTTTGAGAATTAACAACTCATCTAGTTGATCGAGTTGAGTTGTTGATTCTCGAATTGTCCCATTTTTGGACACTTTAGGTGAACATGACTTTGTTGATCCTTTTGCTATTCGTGTGATTTCAGTTTCAGTTTTGGGATATGGTTTCGACAGTGTCTCCTTTAAATGTTCCCCGAGTGCAAATTAGGTTGTTTAGATATGTGTGCACTCGGGGAACTGTAGGGAGATGCTGCCAAAATTTCCCTAAACTGGAGCTGAAACGCATGGGTGCAAAAGCGTTGACAAATGTCGTGTTCCCCTGAAGGGGATAGGACCCAACCCGGAGGCATAAGGCGAAGATGGTTGAATCGCAACTGTGGCGTGGTAACTTTGTTCATATTGATTGTTTATGTTGACAGGAAACATGGACGGACTCCCAGACAAAACTTGGATGACATATCATCGTGCTGATCCAAGGTACATCAACGGCATATTCGAGTTCATGAATTTTGCCCGGCTACATAGTAACGGAGCCGATTATTACTTCTGCCCGTGCAAACGTTGTAAGAACGGTCCGTTCAAGGTTACTATGGATGTCATGTATCATCACTTATCACACAGTGGTATGAGTCCTACTTATACAGTCTGGCACCTTCACGGGGAAGTTTCTGGTGAACCAGCAATGCTCAGTCAACGAAGACAGTGGCTTCAAGACAGAGTCGGTCCTTCTAGTGGTGCCGGTCCTTCAGTGAACCCGCAGTTGGAGATTCTACATGATGCATATCCCTATTATCCTGGATACCATGCAGATGCACCCCAACAATTTGTGGAAGATAATTCGGGCATGAACTTCAATGACATGGTAGACGATGATTATGAAAAGTACGATAGATTATTGAAGGAGTCACAGACCCCATTATATGAAGGCAGTGAGGAAACTGTTTTGAGTGCCATATTAGATGCAATGGAAATGAAAAATGAAAATGGATGGTCGGACACAAGTGTTGACTCTTTATGTATTTACATTAATAAACTTCTTCCTAAAGGGCACACATTCCCCTGTTCATACTCGAGAATAAAAAAAATCTTGAGTGATCTTTCACTGGGTTACGAAAGAATTGATGCGTGTGAGTTTAACTGTGTGTTGTTCAGGGGGGCGCTTGTAAACGAGAGGATTTGTCCAGTGTGTTATTCAGAAAGATATAAGCCAAATACGAATGATATTCCCAAAAAAATAATTCGTAACTTCCCTCTAACACCAAGGTTGAAGCGCTTGTTTATGTCCCCACACACTGCCAAGCATATGCGATGGCTGGGGGAGCGGATATGCGTGGCTGGTAGCCTCAGCCACCCAGCTGACGGAGAAGCGTTTCAACATTTTGACAGAACTTTTCCAGGTTTTGCACGGGACTGCAGGAATGTGCGCCTTGGAGTAGCAACAGACGGTTTCAATCCATTCGGAACAATGGGAACTTTGCATAGTACATGGCCCGTTGTTGTGATGCCGTACAATCTACCACCATCAATGTGCATGAAGAAGGAATATAACATGTTATCAGTGTTGATTCCAGGCCCTAAATCTCCCGGAAAGTGCCTTAGTGTACTCATTGAGCCGATGATCGAGGAGCTAATACATTTATGGGTCGTTGGAGTCCATACTTTTGATCGAGTAGACAATGAGGTATTCTTGATGAAGGCAGCGGTAATGTGGACTATTAGCGACTTTCCAGGTTTAGGGATGCTTGCGGGGTCAACTGTGAAAGGGTACAAGGCATGTCCAATCTGTCTAGATGAGCTAACTTCAGAGCATATATGTGGGAGGATAGTTTATGAAGGTCATCGAAAATGGCTCCACCAGGATCACCCTTGGAGATTGAGCAAGGCATTTAACGGGAAGGAGGAGTTTGGCGGAAGACCCTATCGTAAGAGTGGAGATGAAATTTTGGAGGACGTTAGGTCAAACGTTTACCCTATTCTTAGCCAACATGAAGACTTGAAGGTGCCGTACAATCCGAATAACAGACAGTGTTGGACTCACGAAAGCATATTTTGGAAGCTGCCGTATTGGTCATCATTGAAGATCAGACATTGCCTAGATGTCATGCACATTGAAAAAAATGTGTGTGACAACATCCTTGGAACCATTTTTTCGATTGAATCGAAGTCTAAGGATGGTCCAAAAGCTCGCGCTGCTTTGAAGAAGAGGAATGTGCGAAAAAACCAGTGGCAAAGAGCGGGTGACTTGGCTACGGGGAAAGTTCCTCATGCACATTTTTTAGTTAAAAAGGATGATCTAGAAGATGTGTTCCAGTGGTTCAGGGATGTTAAGTATCCTCTTGGTTATGCAGGTAGTTTGAGAAGTAAGGTGAAAATAAGTTCCCAGTCACAGTTTTATGGATTGAAGACGCATGATTGCCATGTCTTGCTTCAACGTCTTCTGCCTGTGGTTATAAGAGGGTTCCTGCCAGAAAACGTTGTCAAGCCATTGATAGCACTGTCAAATTGGTTTCGTCAACTATGCAGTAGGGAGCTTAAGAAGGAGGTTGTGCGTGACATGGAAACTGAGATAGTGATGATTCTCTGCAATTTGGAGCTCATATTTCCTCCACATTTTTTTACATCTATGGTTCATCTCATGGTTCATCTGCCCGAACAAGTATTCCTTACAGGTCCAGTACACTATACATGGATGTATCCGATTGAAAGGTAAAATTTTTTGTTATTGCTAATATTAGGAAATTATGTTTGTACTAATATTGATTCCTACTAATCTTGTGTAATATGTCGGCAATTAGGAAAATATTGTACTAATCTTGAGTGGTGTTTTTGCAGGCAATTAGGAAAATATAAAAAGTCAATGAGGAATACACGTTACCCGGAAGGTAGTATTGCTGAACAGTACCTCGTACATGAGTCGGTGACGTATTGTAAGGCTTATCTCAGACGGATGGACAACGAAGATATCGACACTTCCATATCTGGGTGGAATGTCAGCTGTGTTTCACTCTTAGTAAGACCAGATATTATCGAGACTCGTCGCCAGTTCAGGTTGACTGAGGCAGAGACTGCTGAGGCTCACTGGCAAGTCTTGGTGGAAACAGACGAAGTCAAACCTTACCTAGAAGAACATCTCAGAAGGTTCGAGGCTAAAAATGGTGAAGATTTCGACGAGCTTCGTCGTCGGAGGAGTTATCTTCGATGGTTCTTAACATGGGTACATATGCCTATTAATTCTTGTAAGGTTCTTTGAGGGTTTATAACACTTATCTTTAACTCCTCTTAACACTTATCTCTCAGGTGTCCCTTAAAGAAAAAAACTCGGACCCGAGCTTGGTTGCTGGAATAAAGTCATTAGCTCAAGGACCTCAGCAATGTCGGGTTTATAAGTCGTGTTATGTGAACGGTGTCAAGTTCACATCGTTTGATAGAGATCAAAGAACCGTGACTCAAAACAGCGGTGTCATGATAGACATGGGTTCATCCAAGTTCTACGGCCATGTTAACTACGTGGTCGAAGTATTATATGCAGGCCGTATGCCAGTAGTGTTGTTTAAGTGCACATGGCACAATTCCGAGGACCCTGAAGATCTTGACACCCTTATAAAAGATCATGGACTGATATCAGTGAATACAAACAACAGTTACTATGAGGATTCACCCTTCATAATTGCAACCAAAGCAAAACAAGTATTCTACATAGACGATCCAAAGGCTGGTGGTACTTGGAAGGTAGTACAAGAGATGTCGCACCGCAATGTCTACAGCGCCGAAGTTCTGGCCATAGATGAAAACATAGCCCGTACAGGAGATCATATATTCGAGCCTTACCAAGAGGACACTCCCACGGTGATACAATTTTACCCAGATTTTCAACTACTTTTGGACGAAGAAGGAGACGATGACGAGGACGAGGAAGAGGACGAGGACGAAGACGAAGACGAAGAGGAGGAGGATGAGGACGAAGCCGAGGAGGAGGAGGAGGAGGAGGAGGAGGAGGAGGAGGAGGACGAAGACGAGGACTAAACTAATTTTATTATGAATTTGAAACCTAAATTCGTATTTTCTTTAAAGTATAATTTATGGTGAATCGTGGTGAATCATGGTGAATCATGATGAATCATGGTGAATCATGGTGAATCATGATGAACCATGGTGAATCATGGTGAATCATGGTGAATTCATTTAAATCATGGTGAATCATGATGAATCATATAACCAAGATGAGTTTGCATGGCTCAGAAACAGTAAGAAACAGTAAGGGAAAAAATTCCTCATACCCCGTGATTCCCTATAAAAAAGTAGTAGGAAACAGTTTGCAGACTCAGAAACAGTAAGGGGAAAAATGATTGTGTATAAATTTTGTATGGATGTGTGTAAACCCTAAAATAACATAATAAATAAATTGATAAAATTTTGCAGGAATAACATAAATTTTGCAGGAATAACATAAAAATAAAATTTTGCAGGAATAACATAAAAAATATGTTAAGGCGACGTAGATTGATCAATCTACGTCGCCTAAATTTATTTAATTTATAATTAAATTATATAAACTGAGGCGACGTAGATTGATCAATCTACGTCGCCTCAATGTCATTAATTATATAATTAAATTATATAAACTGAGGCGACATAGATTGATCAATCTACGTCGCCTCAAGGGATTTAATTTTTTTTTTATATTTTTGAATAACTGAGGCGACATAGATTGATTAATCTACGTCGCCTCAGTTTATTTAATTTAATATTAAATTATATAAACTGAGACGACGTAGATTGATAAATCTACGTCGCCTCAATGTCATTAATTATATAATTAAATTATATAAACTGAGGCGACATAGATTGATCAATCTACGTCGCCTCAAGGGATTTAATTTTTTTTTATATTTTTGAATAACTGAGGCGACATTGATTGATCAATCTACGTCGCCTCAAGGGATTTAATTTTTTTTATATTTTTGAATAACTGAGGCGACATAGATTGATCAATCTACGTCGCCTCAATTTATTTAATTTATAATTAAATTATATAAACTGAGGCGACATAGATTGATCAATCTACGTCGCCGCAAGGGATTTAATTTTTTTTTATATTTTTGAATAACTGAGGCGACATAGATTGATCAATCTACGTCGCCTCAGTTTATTTAATTTAATATTAAATTATATAAACTGAGGCGACGTAGATTGATCAATCTACGTCGCCTCAATGTCATTAATTAATCGAAGCGACATAGAATTCAATCTACGTCGCCTTGTTGGCTATATAATCCCAGAATCACAGTTTCTCTCTTCTTCTTTTCATTTCGTCCAATCTTCTTCTTCTTCCTCGCGCCGCGCCCCCAAATCCCTAACCCACAAATCCCTAATCTAAACTCCTCCATCTCAACCCTCCATCTCAACCCTCCTCCCTAATTAATCCCAACATCCCGAAACCATCTTCTTCCTCCCTAATCTCAATCTTCACAGGTTCGTCTCTCTCTCTCTCTCTCTCTCTCTCTCTCTCTCTCTCTCTCTCTCTCTCTCTTCTCACTCTCTTTAATCGAATCTTGTTTTCCTCTTGTGTGCGTTTAGCGTTCCCGAGGCAGCAATCTTCACCGCCGTGCTCAAACTCGCCGCCGAAGAATTCACAGTGCCTCCTCAGACCAGCGCCATCATCACCAAGGTTGCATCTTTGTTAATGAATAAATTTACCATTTGTCGAAATAGTAATGTGTCCACGGCCTTTGATTCCGAGGGTTAATGTTGATATACTTGAATGAAAGTTGGAATTACAAGCACTTGTTGAAAGTGTAGAATTGTTTTTGTGACATGTCATGTTTCGCGATTGTTCTTGGTGTACTGATTATTTGAATTTTATTCTTCAATAGAATGTTGATGTACTTAATTGTTGACCGGATAGTATTCTGTGTACTAATTATTTCGTTCAAACTTCTTCTTGAGGTATTATTCTTCATATGAGATGTAGATTTTGGGAGGGGGAATTTCGGCTACAGGAAATCAATTTGATAAAATGCTTGTGAGATATGATTAGTTGTATATAGTGAGTCTGGCTTTAGATTTGTTGATCAAGTTGTTCTGATCATAGTATCATGTCATCGTATCCCGAATACACAGTTCATTTAGAATTGAGACTGATCATATATATGTCATGGGATTTCATGAATAGAAGATAATTTTGTAATTGATGTAATCAGTGGTTCTGTTTGTGGTCAGGTCTTGCAAGGCCGGATTGCTGAGTGATATTACTGTTGTGGTCAACGGTGTAAACTTCCATAGGCATAAGGTATGCATCTGCTCATTAATTGTCAGCTTGTTAGATGCATATACGTAGATTGTTCATGTGTTGGTGAAATTTGGTAAAAGAGACTCGGGGCATGCGGTTTATGATGATGAATATAATGAGTTAGTGTGTTCATGTTTATGGATGATAGATTGTCTTATAGTAACAAATGATAGAAAGTTGTATGATAGAAAGTTGAGTTTTATAGTAACAAATGATAGAAAGTTGTATGATAAGCTATATGTGTAGGTTGCTTAATGTTCATGTTTAGTTGCTTTGTGAATGTGATGTTGCTTTGTGAATATAATGATTTCGAATGTGTTTTCAATCTGTTTTCAAGCTGGTTGGTTAAATGATTGTAGTACTGTCGGGATTAAGGATTAAGGGTTTGGTTAAATAAATATATGCGTAATGTGGATGATTGTTTGGTTATTGAAGTTTGGTTAATCTTATGTGATTATTACTTGATGTTTCTTTCATCAATTTCAAAGCCTAGATTGATAAGAGTAGTTCAATTTTAATAGAATAGTTTTAATAGAATGGCTCCCGGAGATACTGCATACAAGAGGAGGAAAGCGTTGCAGCAGCGTCGTGAAGCGGAAGCGGCGGCCGCGGCGGCAGCTGCGGAGGCGGCAGCTGCGGAGGCGGCGGAGGCGGGGTGGCGAGCATTCAGCCGAGATGGGGCTTCCGGGTCTGGTTGCCCCACGGGACAATCGGTGAACGGGTCGAATCCAGAAGCTCCGCAGTTAACGCCCGCCCCTGAGCTTGAGGATGCGATTCCGCAAGGACAGGATGACAGCAGCGACGCCACTACGGCGTCACAGCAGTCTCCCGCCCTCAGCATCCGGTGCAAGAAGACCAAACTCCCCGACATGGTCGACATGGCAACCGGAGACCCGACGACGGAACAGCGCGGAGTCGTTGTCGGGACGAAGACGGAGTACCTCGTCCGGATGAACAACAATAGGCGACTACAAGTCGCTTACTCTACGAGGCATGCGGGGCCGGCGACGAGGGAAATGCGGAGTCTGATGTGCCGAGACATCGGTAGCATCATCCGCGGAAAAGTTCCAATGCTTGCATCTAGCTTCTTGGGACTTAGCGATTTGCATCGCGATATCGTCGGCCGGAGTCTTGAGGTATACTTGCTGGACTCCGAGCTTACTTACATACTTGTAGTAAATGTAAATATAATTTTTACATAACGAAATTTAAATGTGTTGTGCTAGACGAACTACGACATCCCGGCGACTGATGTGGAGATGTGGAACTTCATTGATAGGACGGCGCAAACAATCTATAAGGATTGGAAGTACGATTGCCATCAACATTATCTCCACGTCAGCCAGGAGACTCCGGCCGAGTTTCTCGGGAGGGCAGACCAATGGGTGTGGTTAAAATCCCACTTCGAAGACCCTGCTTACTTGGTGAGTTTCATAAACGAACCTACAGTTTTGGTAGCCAACATTCGAACAATATGCATGTTTATCTGTTCTTATTTTAAAATGATTTTTGTGTGTGTGTGACAGCGATTGTGCGAACGGAACCGAGGGAATCGAAACAAGAACAAGGAGCAGCAGCTCAACCACCATTCGGGATCCCTCGCCCTCTCGTACCGAAGCGAGGTGTTGGAGAAGGAGGGTCATAGAGCGCCTGCCGTCCAGACGTGGATTAACGTATACCAGCCGGAGAGGAATGCGGCTGAGAAAGTGGTAAGCTCAAATAGGTTCACGTTACGTTATTTCAATTATTTTTGTCTACTAAATTGTAATATTATTTATTTTATCTATTTTAATTGAGCAGGCGGCAGTGAAGCGTCGACTCGATGAAGTCTTGTCGCAACAAGATAGTGCTGCGGGCCCAGTTGAAGGCGAAGAGGTTTCCCAACCCCAGCCTCTTCCTCTTGATACACAAATAAATATCATAGAGGAAGAGGTGGGTTCAAGGCACGGGACCTCTATAAGAGGTAATAAATCTCCAAAACGATTCCGTCGATGCATATCTCGATTTACATTTTGCTTTATTTTGGTTTACGATATAGTTTACTAATATTTGTTCTTGTTCGACGTTACAGGGGTGGGGCGCGCTCTCACACGCGACCCCAAACCGAGAGGAGGGGCCCGGGTAAACCACGAACGCCAAATTCAAATGCAAAAGGAGATCGATGAAGCCAAAGAGGCGGCGCGCAGATCGAGCGAGGTGGCGCAGAAGGCCATATCGGAAGCGAGTGCGCTCGCCCAAAGGATGCAAGAAATGGAGGCCTTGATGCGATCATATCTCGCTGCGAGTCAACAACCTCAAGCTCCTCCACCACCTCCCGGCTCGTAAACTGTATATAGGATTTGTATAAACTTGATTTGTGTAAACTTGATTTGTATAAATGAAGCGTTTTGATTTGTGATTGAATGCGTTTTTGTGGTTGAATGCGTATCTGCAATTTGAATGCGTTTTTGTGTTTGTAAATTGTGATAGGTCGTGACTTGGTACAATAATATTTAATTTTTATTTTTTTTATTTTTTAATAATTGAGGCGACGTACATTGCTCAATGTACGTCGCCTCATTTATTTCTAAATAAAAAATAAATAAATATTAAATAAATGAGGCGACGTACATTGAGCAATGTACGTCGCCTCAATTATTAAAAAATAAAAAAAATAAAAATTAAATAAATTTCGGCGACGTACATTGATCAATGTACGTCGCCTCAATTTATTAAAAAATAAAATAAAATAAATATTAAATAAATTAAAGCGACGTACATTGATCAATGTACGTCGCCTCATTTATTAAAAAATAAAATAAAATAAATATTAAATAAATTTAAGCGACGTACATTAATCAATGTACGTCGCCTTATTGATTAAAAAATAAAATAAAATAAATATTAAAAAAATGGAGGCGACGTACATTGATCAATGTACGTCGCCTCAAGGGATTTAAAAAAGAAAAATAAATTAAAAATAAATAAAATGAAGCGACGTAGATTGAGCAATCTACGTCGCCTCAGTTCAAGCGACGTTATCAATATACGTCGTTTCAATTGAAGCGACGTAACATTATTTACGTCACGTGAAATGAAACGAAGCGACGTAGATTGTATCTACGTCGCCCCAATGGTGGCGTGATGAATCTGAAGCGACAAGACGAGGCGACGTCGTTTTGGTCACAAGAAATCGAGGCGACGTAAAATTCATACGAGGCGACCACCTTTCTACGTCGCCCCGATTTCCTCCTCCAGTAGTGATAGCATTCATACAATTATGATCTAACCTGGAATTTGTGCGCCTAAATGGATTCGAAGTCCTCACTGAGATGTTATCTTAGGTGTGTAGTCTTTCCCCCAAAAGTTTGATCTCTATTCTCAATTACGTACAGTTTTGTTTTGATGGAAACAAATAACAAACAAGCTTGGTTTTGGGCTTATTGGGTTATTAAGTGGGATTAGATGTAAAACAGGTATACGGATCAAACAAAAATAAGTCAACTTAATTCTTTTGTTGTTCTTAAAATAGTTTTTAGTCATTTTGTTTGAAATAGAACTGAATATCAAATGAGATGAATTGATTTTATATCTATAAAAATTCATAGCTCTAATACCATTTGTTACAATTGATGAACACTGAAAACATTAATCAATAGTACAGGATCATTTCACATCAATACATCACCCAATGAAAACTGTAAAACCCATAACTATATGCAGCAAACATTCCAGGTTCAACTGAGACTATACCTGCTCCAAAGACCTGGCTTCCTCCACTGTTATGCTGCTCCATCGACATCTTGGATATCTCCTGCTTCTCCTTGGTAATTGAGTAAAATTTTCTGGACACACAACACAGATAGCTTTAGTAATGAGGCAAAACAGAATGCTTATTGAACCGTGTTATGGCCAGAGACTTTCTCCTCTTTATATTGATTAGGTTATCAACACAATGAGTGTCCTTCTTCTATGAGTAATATACAATTACATAGACATCCAGTAATAGAGTTATATTCACATAATTCTTGCTGTTTAATCACCGATAATTCACAAATATAAGTCCAAATATATTCAAACAGGAGCGACAAAACTTGCCGTCAAGCAAGCATGTTCCCAAAAATCCTATTATATAAGGTTAATTATATATGCTTCAGTCCAAAGCATACATAACTTGGGTTTCATCCAAATAACACAATCGACGTACGTAAGACTTAACTGATTAAGCCACAAATCAATAGACACCTCATGTAATCAACATATACAGCTAATTAACCAAGGTATCTTACACACACACACATATATATATATATAACAAACTTTAATAATGATGGTCGATCGGTACGAAACACGTATAAGTAACAGATTTTGAGTTATCATTTTCCCAAACACGAGCTTCGAGCATGGCAGAAGAGCTTGTTAAGGTGATGCAGTGGAAAACACAATGTTTCGGGAGGCTATGGACGGCCAAAGATATCGTCAGTTTCTGTCTCCTTTTGGCTATACATTGCCTTGCTCTTCTAGCGTCATTTCATTTTAGCTGGCCTGCGGTTTGGACGGCCATGGCACTCCACTTTGTCACTGGAGGTCTCGGCATAACCCTCTCTTACCATCGGAACCTTGCTCACCGAAGTTTCAAGCTTCCAAGATGGCTTGAGTACTTGTTTACCTATTTTGGTGCTCTTGCACTTCAGGTTTGTGATCCATCATCTCTTGTCTACAAGTATGAACATTTGGTTGTGTAATCTATGAATGTTGTTTTTTGGTTTGTAGGGAATTCCAATTGAGTGGGTAGGATCACACATATCTCACCATCAATTTACTGATACATTGAGACCCTCATACTTCCGTTAAAGGATTCTGGTATAGCCATATCGGTTTGATATTTTATTATGATTCTTGGTTTGCAACGGTACGTGCTCTCTCTCTCTCTCTCTCTCACACACACACACACAGAATATTCGCAGGACGAAGCAAAATCACTCAAGAACGTTAAAGATTTAAACAGCCAGTGGTACTGTAGGTTTCTTCATAATACATGCGTCTTTCACGCATCATTTCTGGGAGTTGTATTGTATATTGTAGGAGGACTACCCATTCTAGTTTGGGGACTAGTAAGTATATGTATACATACTTATATATCCTTACCGAAGTTACGTACGTACATGGATATCATTTTATCAATCTGACGACCCGTCACCCATGCATGCAGAGAGAATCTTATTAATTTTGTTCCCTTGGATTAATCATATGGTTTTGAGTTTGAAGGGCGTGAGGACGGTACTTGTTTATCACACAACCTTTTCGATTAATTCAATCTGCCAGACATGGGAAAAGCAAGCTTGGAAGACTGATGATTTGTCTAAAAACAATTGGTGTGTATATATATATGTTGTAGACATTTTCTCTCTATACTAGTACATATTTCGAATTTGTCTATTCCTAATGAATATACCTGATATGTACGTACATAACTAAATATATACATTACTGGAGAACAAACACCGAGCGACGAAGGTAAATTCCTTTGTCGCTAGAGGCCAATTGAAGCGAAGAAGAATGGATTCGTAGCCTCAGAAATTTCATACGTCACTTTACGGTCTTTGAGACGACCAATATTTTTCTACGTCGCTTCGGAAACATGATATAACCAAATTTAGGTATCTGAAACAATGAATAGAAACTTAGTCATCTCAAGAGATCTAATGTGACGAAGATTGCGCAATATTTGCCGCCTCATGTTTTTAAAATTGGATCTGCTCTCCTTAAAGTCAAACCATTTATAAGATTGAAATTTTGGGAAAATAGGTCATTCGCGTTCTGGAGCTGTTCTTGGCCGATTTTGGGATAAATTTGAAGAAATTGAGAAAGAATGTTGTTCTTACCATCCATTTGATTCGTAAATAAGGTTAGTTTGATTTTTATCTCTTTAACCCTTTTTATGACCATATTACATGTTAATTGAGAAGTGAAATTGATGTTTATGCAAACTTCTTGAAGTTGAATTGAATTTGGTCATATATATGTTGTAGTTTTAGTCTTTGAATCATTGAATTGTGATCAATCATGTTAGGGATTCATCAATAATAGTTGAACTTTGGTTAAATTTAGTGAAATTTGTGATGATTAGTGTAGATTAGGCTTATTGGTCTCAATTAGTGGTAATATTAGTATTAATCATGAAATCGAGTGTAGGGTTATATATAATTGTGGTGTTTATCAACTTAGAACTCCCGTTTGAGAATCAACAACTCATCTACTTGATCGAGATGAGTTGTTGATTCTCGATTTGTCCCATTTTTGAACATTTTAGGTGAATACGACTTTGTTTATCCTTTTGTTATTTATGTGGTATCAGTTTCAATTTTGGGATATGGTTTCGACAGTGTCTCCTTACAATGTTCCCCGAGTGCAAATTATGTTGTTTAGATATGTGTGCACTGGAGGAACTGTAGGGAGATGCTGTCGAAATTTCCCTAAATTGGAGCTGAAACCCATGGGTGCAAGAGGGTTGACAAATTTGGTGTTCTCCTGAAGGGGATAGGACCCAACCCGGAGGCATTAGGAGAAGAAGTGTGGGGACAGGTTTTGGTTGTATCATAAATGTGGTGTGATAACTTTGTTCATATTGATTGTTTCTGTTGAGAGGAAACATGGAAGGACACCCAGACAAAACCTGGATGACATAACTAGCTCCGTGGTTCGGCGGAAGTCCCTTCGCCAAAATCTCGATCACGGTCTCCTGAATAAATAACATATTTAATAAATACCGTAATTCGATAAAACGTGCGAAAATCGACTCAGAAACTATCCCGTAACCCCTCGGACATTCCAGGATTTTTGCCTTGCATGGACAGCGGCGCGTGGCCCTCACGCGCCCCTAGGACAAACAGCTCCATTTGGAGCATTCGATCCACCAATTTGAAGATCTCCTCGAGCCCAGTCGATCTCACAACTACGGCTTCCACTGATTCTGGCAGGTTTTGTCGGAATCGACCTCGAAAGTCAGCGGATCTGAAAATTCGGCCGGAATATTCCTGGTGTCGAAACGCCGGCCACGCACCTCCATTGCCCTTGAAACCCAGATTGACTCCCCGTGCTCCACTCGACCAGAACCCCCACACCACTACCACCAAACCTTGTCGAAGCGTCACCAGCCACGGTGAAACTCCACGGGTTACACAACACGAATCCAAAACTGCTCTAAACCTCACTAAATTACCCAAGTCTCACCATAATCACAACCACAATGAAGAGAGGAGTAAAATGGTGACCAGAAAAATGGTGACCGGACATCTGCATTTCCGACGGGTCATGATTCGGATCGAAAACGGGTCGGTCAACACGGGTCAACAATTTAGTTTTTGACTTTCTATTTTGGTAAATCTACAATTTCCGGAAACTTGCTATTTATAGGGGGAAGCTCCTCAAACAATCAATGATCAATATTCGTTTATCGCGATCGTACGAACGATAATTAACCGATAAAAAAAATAAGTTTATTTTCAATATTCCATTACGATAATTTTCGATAAACAATGCGATACTAACCCGAAAACAAAAATTCCAAAAAACATAATAAATAGCTCGCATATCCGAAAAATTTCCCGAAAATTTTTATGATCTCGAAATAAAATACTCTACAAATCCCGTGAAGAATATCAAGTCTAATTCTCGTCCGGTGAAAAAGTCTTTAATAACTCGATAACGCCACTAATCCGTGAGGAAGTGCAATAAGATTCGATGAGCGCGTGATTTCGATTCGGGTTGTCACAATGCACCCCCCTTACAGAAGTTTCGTCCTCGAAATTTATATACCTGCTAGAAGAAATGAGGATACTGCTCCCTCAAAAACTGCTTTGACTCCCATATGACTTCTTCCACTATATGATTTCTCCACAACCCCTTTCACTAAAAGAATTACTTGGGTCTAGTTCAGAAACAGTTCTGAGGATTTATATATAAGCTCATATCCTAGACAACAAAAACAAATTTTATTGCTTGTCTTTTCTTTTTCTTTTTCTCCTTTTTATTTATTATTAAACAACAATACAGGAAAGAGAGATAAACCAGTGAGAAAGAGAGATCAAGTAATGGTGCACACACCAATAGCCTTTCTAAGACCACTACAAGAAAATGAGTCATCACCGGCGAGATTCCGGCCAACAAGGCCGGCGACCGGAAAAGTCGCCGGTAATGTCCATCATTACCGGCGACTTACTCCGTCGCCGGTAATGTTGCCGGAATCTCGCCGGTAATGTGGCCTAGACATTGCCGGCGACTCCAACCGTCGCCGGCAATGTCTAGGCACACATTACCGGCGAGATTCCGGCCGGAAAATCGCCGGTAATGTGCCCTAGACATTACCGGCGACTCCAACCGTCGCCGGCAATGTCTAGGGCACATTACCGGCGATTTTCCGGCCGGAATCTCGCCGGAAATGTGCCCTAGACATTGCCGGCGACGGTTGGAGTCGCCGGTAATGTCTAGGGCACATTTCCGGCGAGATTCCGGCGTAAAGTCGCCGGTAATGTGTTCATTTCCGGCGACTTACTCCGTCGCCGGCAATGTGTCTTATATTAGATGCCGGATCGGGCAGCTCGATCATTCAATCATTTTGAGCGAAAAAAATCCAGAGAAATCGAAAGAAGGAAAACGTACGCTCTGAAATCGATCATTATTCGGTATATTGTCAAAATTAAGGCGGGCGTCGAAAACTCGATCAGTCGGGAAGCTATTTATATAGGTACGTAGGTGTATATATACGTATATGTGGTATATATATATGTGTGTGTGTGTGTGTGTTGATCAAATCCAATTCGTGAGATATATATATATATATATATATATATATATGAAATGTTGTTGATGTACGGTCACCGAAACGAGAAAACAGCTTGTAGTTAATCTTGTGTCTGAATCAATGACTGGTATTATCGTATTGTTATCGGAGCCAGACTTAACAGAGATTAGATCGATATATCATTGAGTACTATCATCGAGTACTGAATACGTACTATCATCGAGTACTGAATCGAATTCAGAGATTAGATCGATATATATACATATGCATGTGTTGATTTAATTAGAGTTGAATTGAGAGATCACGTCGATTATTAGTAGTGAATGTGTGTGTATATATATAATTAATACGTAAAATTGTTAGAATTTTCAGGATGGACAAGAGTTGGATGAGCCTCGAAAGATGGGATGTCAGATATCACGAGGGAATTAGGAGTTTTGTGGATTTTGTGAAGGCTAATTGTGGAGACACTACACTTCATTATTGCCCGTGTAAAGAATGTAAGTGTTTCAGCGATCGATTTCGATTTCCCATTGATAAAGTGCAGAGGCACCTGAGTAAATACGGGTTTTGGGATAAGTACACTTGTTGGATTTATCACGGTGAAACATCGGTAGCGGGTCCGCATGATCATGGACAATTTGGTGAGAGGGCCAGTCCACGCTATGATTATGGACATTTTGCTGAGAGGGGCAGTTCATCCTATGATCCAACATCGATGTTAATCAATGATATGTTTCCTCACGAGAGCGGTGTATTTGCTGATGAAGCACCAAATGTCCCTCCCGTCGTTGAGGGTTTCCCCCATATCGAGCCAGTCGAACCATTACCTGGAGGTCATGCCAACACAAGCGGTATGGACAAGTACAACAACCTGATTGCATTGCAACAGACTCCGTTGTACGACGGTTGTAGTAAGACTGTTCTTGAAAGTGTGATGGGAGTGATGCAGCTAAAAATGGAGAACAAAATGTCTGTCAAAGCTGTTGATTCTTGGTTGAAGTGGACTGCTTCGCTACTGCCACCCGGTCATCGTCTTCCTACCACTCATCATAAGGTGCGACATATCCTGAAAGATCTTGGGCTTTCCTACATCAAAATCCATGCATGCAGATATGATTGTATTCTCTTCTGGGGAAAAGATCTCGAAGACCTTGAAGCCTGCCCGGTATGTTTTACAGAAAGGTATAAGTTGACTCCTGCAGGCAACAAGAAAGCTGTGAAGATACTTCGATATTTCCCGCTTATTGATAGGCTGGAGCGGTTGTTCATGTGTGCTTTCACGGCCGAGGCAATGAGATGGTGGGCTGAGAGGAACTTGCCTGACGATGACACCCTTATACACCCTTCCGACGGAGAGGCTTGGAAGCACATGGTCAGGGAGTTTGATCATTTTGCAGCAGAGGTCCGAAATGTTTGGCTAGGGCTCTCATCTGACGGATTCAACCCTTTTGGCAACATGAGTCTTCAATACAGTATATGGCCAGTTATTTTGGTACCGTACAACCTTCCACCATGGATGTGCATGAAGAAGGAATACAATATGCTCACTCTGTTAATTCCGGGCCCGGGTTATCCAGGAAAGTGTCTCGATGTGTATTTGAGGCCTTTGATTGAGGAGCTTAAGTACCTGAGTGAGTGTGGCCACCCCACTTACGATAGGTTCAAAAAGGAGATGTTCCAGATGCATGCCATGCTTGTTGGCACCATCAGTGATTTTCCTGCCCGCGGTATGTTGTCGGGCAACGTTACCAGGGGTTACAGGGCTTGTTCAGAGTGCATGACGGTTGATTGTTGCAGTCCTCATTGCAGTAAAATTGTCTCGATGCGTCACCGTTGTTGGCTTCCATATGATCACCCATTTAGGCAGGATCCAGACGCGTTTGATGGGACTGTTGAAACTGGTGTGGCACCCAGGCGATGGATAGGGGACGAAATTTTGGAAGTGTTGAATGAATACGATTTTGGCCAGCTGAGCAATCATCCTGACATAGTGGCGTCAATTCCAGAAAAGCCCGAAAGGTATAAGTTTTGGACACACAAGAGCATATTCTGGGAACTCTCCTACTGGCCCAGGTTGCCTATCAGACATTACCTAGATGTCATGCACATAGAGAAGAATGTGTGTGAAAGTGTGGTGGGCACAGTTCTTAACTTGGAGGGGAAAACAAAAGACATCCCTAAGGCACGCATTGATCTTAAAGCAATGGGTGTGCGGAAACATTTGTGGTTAAGAGATGGTAAGAGAAAAATGCCGCAAGCTCCGTACACCGTAAAGCCGAAGCATAAGCATGAAATTTTTCGGTGGCTGAGTAATGTCAGGTATATATTCGATCTTATGGCTATGTATGAATTTGTCCTTAAATTTTTAGCGGAGTATATATGGTTATATGCGAGAAATATAATTGGTCCATATATATGGCTTCATCTATATATATATGCAGGTATCCTTATGGCTATGCAGGAAATATAAGCAGGTGTGTTAACTTCCGGGACAATAAGATGTACGGATTAAAGAGTCATGACTGCCATGTACTGCTTCAACGCCTTTTCCCTATTTTCATTCGAGGGTACATGCCCAAAGAGGTGGTGGAGCCGTTGGTGGCCTTGTCAAGATTCTTTCAGAAGTTATGCACCAGGGAAGTTAAAAAAGCAGACCTCAGGGAGATGCAAGATGACATCATTTTTATCATGTGCAAGCTTGAGAGGATATTTCCCCCAAATTTTTTCGACATAATGCCGCACCTGATGATCCATCTTCCCGAACAATTGTTGCTTACCGGTCCCGTACACTACACTTGGATGTATCCCATGGAAAGGTACAAATGATTCATAAATTTGGTTTGCCTATGGTTTTTATATGTAATGACTTCTGGTTAAGTAAGTTAACATGTACTTGTTAACTTGTAGACAATTGGGAGCCTACAAGGACTATGTGAAGAATAAATATGCACCTGAAGGGTGTATCGCTGAAGCATATCTTGCGCACGAGTGTGTAACGTACACCAAAGTGTACCTCGAAAATGTAGAGGACCCCCAACAACATATGCCGATAGATGAACCCCAGTTCAACCTTTCTATCATCTCCAGTGACGTGGTAGTACAGGGAAGCTTGCCAAAGTCGTACAAGTTGGATGGAAATGAGGTAGCCATTGCCCACTGGTCGGTACTGATTAACTGTCAAGAAGTACAATATTGGAAAAACTATCATCTTCACTGCCCTGCTATTGCCGGAAATGTTGATTACCACAACAAGACGTTTGCAAACTACTTTGGTCAATGGGTAAGTATATGTGTATATGTCTATTTTTATATATATATCCTTACATAGCATGTATGTATGTACGTGCTTTTGTGGTTTCAAGATGACATAATTTCTTCTGTACGTATTAATATATGGACGTTTTCAGATGAACCATGTAGCAGATGATGGTTGCCCAGAGTGGTCAAACGAATTGAGGGTCCTGGCGATGAAACCGATAGCTTCAAAAGTTTACTCGATGTGTCAGGTCAATGGCGTGAAATTTATATGTGAAAATCGAGACGACCGACTGAAAACACAGAATTGTGGGGTGATGGTCCATGGTGGGCAGGATGGCGTTGACTATTACGGTGTCCTTCATTCAGTTGTTGAACTAATTTATGGGAACCGCATGAAAGTGCACTTGTTCAAATGTAGATGGTTTGATACTAGCCCGGAGAACACAAGGACCGATCAGTACGGAACATTTTCGGTGAATACTGCTACTACCTGGTATGAAGATGACCCTTTCGTTCTTGCCTCATCAGTAAAACAAGTGTTTTACCTGGACGATCTTCTTAACAAAGTCCCGTGGAAGGTGGTTAACCATGTTGCTCATAGAAACATATACAGTGCTGCCACACTTGGTGATACCGCAGATGATGAGGAAGTTACTGCATACCAAGAGCCGAACGCTTTTGACATTCCGGAATCATCTACGATTCGCCTTAATAATGTGAGATCTGGGAGTGTGGTTCGAATTACTGGAGCAGAACTTCTCGATGTTAATCTATATGAAGTTGACGCTGATTCAGATGACGAGGAGCGGCACATATTGCCAGAGGTTACCTATGAAACCGAGTCAGACTCAAGTGATGAAGATGATTACGATTATCATCCTTAGTACGTTGGAAATTGTAGTCGGAAAATGTGCATAGCTGGAAATGGTACGTACGTATACGGAAAATGTAGTCGTTAATCGTACGTATACGAAAATTGATAATCGAAAATGTAGTCGAAAAATGTAGTCGTTAATCGTACGTATACGGAAATTGATAATCGAAATTGTAGTCGGAAAATGTAGCCGGATATCGTAGACGGAAAATGTAGTCGTTAATCGTACGTATACGGAAATCATTAATCGTACGTATACGGAAATCATAGTCGTTAATCGTACGTATACGGAAATCGTAGTCGTTAATCGTACGTATACGGAAATCATTAATCGTTAATCGGACGTATACGGAAAATGTAGTCGTTAATCGGACGTATACGGAAAATGTAGTCGTTAATCGTACGTATACGGAAATCATTAATCGAAAATGTAGACGGAAAATGTAGTCATTAATCGTACGGATACGGAAATTGATAATCGAAAATGTAGTCGGAAAATGTAGCCGGAAATCGTAGACGGAAAATGTTGTCGGATATTCTTCGGGAAATAATGACATTACCAACGAGTTGACTCGTCGTTGGTAATGACATTACCAACGAGTTATAAGCAACTCGTTGGTAATGACATTACCCACGAGTTAACTCGTCGTTGGTAATGTCATTACCAACGAGTTGCTTATAACTCGTTGGTAATGTCATTACCAACGAGTTAACTCGTTGGTAATGTCATTACCAACGAGTTGAAGTCGTTGGTAATGACATTACCAACGAGTTATAAGCAACTCGCCGGTAATGTCTTCTGGTTTGTGATTTTATCCAGCCCGAGCCTTTCATTTCTCCTCCTCTCCCTCTCCTCCTCCTCTCCCTCTCCTCTCCCTCTCCTCCTCCCAAATCGGTCCGGTGAGTGTCCTCCTCCTCCTCTCCCACTCCTCCTCCTTATCCTCTACTCCTCCTCTCCCTCTCCTCCTCTCCACCGATCCCCTCTCCTCTCCTCCTCCGAAAATCTCCTCCTCCCCTCCTCCCCTCCCCCCCTCCTCTCCTCCCCTCACCATTGTAGGTGGAAGAAAATGGCAGGTCCGATCCTCTCTCTCTCCCTCTCTCTCTCTCTCTCAATTTTTAATTATTTTTTTGCATGTGTATGTGTATGTGTATGTGTATGTGTATGTGTATGTGTATGTGTATGTGTATGTGTAAATTAATTAGGGTGCTAAGTTGGAAATTAGGGTGATAAGATCTAAATTAGCATGTATGTATATATGTGATGTATATATATATTTAGGTATGTGAATATGAAGTGATGTATATATATATGTGAAAATTATGTATAAATGTGGTTTGGATGAATATGTGATGTATATATATATACGGAAATTAAACCTAATTAAGATGCATGATATATATATGTGTGAAAAATGTGGAAAATTAATTAGGGTTTGTGATTTGGATGAATATGTGATGGATAAATTTAATTAAGATGCATGATGTATATATATATACACATCGAATATGTATAGTCGTTAATTTAGGTGATATAGTTGTTAATTAATCGTATAAATGAAGGTGGAAATCGGGATCGGGACGGTTTGGAACCGGAACGGTTTGGAACCGGAACGGTTTGGAACCGGAACTTATTGTAACTGGAACCGTTATGTTACAAACGGTTCCGGTTACAAACAGTTCCGGTTTCAAACGGTTCCGGTTCCACACCGTTCCGGTTCCGATTTGTTATAGAACCGGAACGGTGTGGAACCGAAACTGTTTGTAACCGGAACCGTTATGTTACAAACGGTTCCGGTTACAAACAGTTCTGGTTTCAAACGGTTCCGATTCCACACCGTTCCGGTTCCGATTTGTTATAGAACCGGAACGGTTTGGAACCGGAACTGTTTGTAACCGGAACCGTTATGTTACAAACGGTTCCGGTTACAAACAGTTTCGGTTTCAAACGGTTCCGGTTCCACACCGTTCAAACGGTTCCGATTTGTTATTGAACCGAATCCATGACTATTACGATGTCCAGGAGGTTTTGCGGCTAATTGGCTTCGGAGAGGTTCCCGAAATAGTGGAGGGAACAGTAGTCAAGCTTCCTCCTCGGCCGCAGTTAGCAACACGCCCAGTGGGCCAATGATGACTGCTCGCACGAGAGCCTTGCTAGAGGCGCGAGCTGAGGAGGAAGCTGCACGATCAAGAGCCGTCGAACCGGAATTCGAGGCTCGAGCCTCAGTCTCTAGACGCTCAATCAGCAGACGTCCCTCCGGTGGCAGAGCCTCAGACGAGCGACAGTCAACGGGGGCATCAGAAACTCCCTCAATCCGAATGCCCCATATTCGGATGGTGCCTACTCCCGTTTCACGGGAATCATCTGAGGCACATGGTGGTGCTGGCGCCTCATCGTCCAGGCCTCGTCTATCTCCGCCGTCCGGTCTCTTCCTACCCGACGAGATTCCTGTCATCCCTGAATTCGATGATAGGGGGATGCCTGTTTATATTGAAGGACGGCCGGATTTCCTGACCGTGGAGGAAGCGTATAACTTCCTCCCGTTCGACCCCGTGTATCTTTGGAGTGTGAGGTGCACCAACCAACAAACGGACGATGCAGGTAAATTTTATTTAACATCAGATTGATTACTTAATTATTACTTAAGACTTGCGATTGGTTCAATTAATGATATCAATTTGTTGACATTGTTTTATTAGGCAATTTCGTTAATGGGACTGGAAAACGGAAAGGGGCTAGAGGCACCTGCACCGGGAAGAGACTTGAGCAGGCCACCGGCGGAAGGAAAACGCCCATAAGGGCCAATGAGGATGGCGAGGTGATCGAGGCATTCGACACCACGCGCAAATATGTCAGCATGGCCGGTGCGATCGTGCGGGACAAGGTCCCAATGCTTTGGCCAGATTGGGAATCTGTGCCTATCTACGTGAAGATGCAAGTGCATAATGCACTCAGTGTGAGTAAAATCGTATTTTCATTACGTAAATTTTACATTTATTAATTAAGTCCACTTAAATATATAATTTTACCTTTTATATATTCATATTGCAGGTGTGGTTTGACGTGGATGAAGTTCTTATTCACACGTGGGTAGAGCGTCAACTACATAATCGGTGATGTGCTTCCACTTATTTGAATATATATCGAGTTAGATTTTTGTTTATCAACTGTTTTAATATCTCTAACTTTTTTTCCTTGTTTTAATATAGGTATAAAGAGTGGAAGAACGAGCTTTCTTCCCATTACACTGTATACAAGGAGCTAGGCCGAGGTTCTACTCCTAGCGAATTCCGGTTTAGGGAGTACGAGTGGCTGTGGCTGATAGCCCACTTCGAGCACCCCAAAGCTCAGGTATGCATCCTTAATATATCTTACAAGCCTAATGTATCGTATCAGATTGAAATAGTTAGTTACTAATTTTTTTCCATATGTTTATCAAACAAGGCGATTTCGAAGACGAACCGGGCGAATAGATTGAAAAACACCAGGGCCCATCATGCAGGTTCACTCAACTACATGGGTTGGTCGACTAAGGCGCAGCAACAACAAGAAGTGAACCCCTTGGTGTATATTCATCAGAAGTTCTATCCGCAATGCCCTGAAGAAGCGGTAAGTCTTTCGCCTCTCCATGTGTTAATAAAACTATTTTTCGATATTAATAGATGTTGTTAGTTAATACGTTGTTCATTTTCGCTTTTCAATTAGGCGAGAGTGGAGGAGGCGACGACAGAAGTGACCATGAGTATAGCTCGGACTAACCATCCTGACTGCTCCGAGGAAGAAGTCACCCAGTATGCCTCTCAGATCGATCCGCTTGATCCCCCGATAGCGGCTCAGATCATGGCAAAAGCGTGCGGGACTGGAAAGAATACCTACTACTGTAGGGGAATGGGCTCGGCGGGCGAAGGAGTATTGAAAACCACTTCACAATACTCTACCGGGTCAAGAAGTTCAACTTCTAGTCGTAACCTCGCAGCGGAGCTTCATAGGACGCAGAGGGAGTTGGAGGAGCAAAAGAGGCAGATGGCCGAGTACCAAATGCAGCAGACACAGGTGCAGGCTCAGATGTACACATGGATGCGGACGATGTACGAGGCTCAGACTACCGGACAACCGTTCCCCACACCTCCCCCAGACCCGGTCCCTCCGTTCCCTAGCTATCCACCACCACCACCGCACCAGTCAACGCCAGAGCAAGACCAAGGTAGCCACCGGAATTCAAATGAGTACTTTGATTACTTCGACCCTGACCCGCAAGTTCCTCGACCCTGACCTGTAGTTGTAGTTAATTTTCGTATCGTCGTTGCTATTTGTACTGTACGTTGGACATTTATGTGTACTGTTGAACTTGTATGATTGTACGGTTTATGTCTTTCAATGCAGGTTCTGGAATTGGGCCCAATCCAGAACCGCGTTTTTTTTTCAAAATTTTTTCTGACATTGCCGGCGACATGGACCTCAGTCGCCGGCAATGTCACAAATTCCGGCCACGGCGGCGGAACCATTGCCGGCGACGGTGTCGCCGGCAATGTCGGAGACATTGCCGGCGACTCAAGTCGCCGGTGATGTCTCCGACATTGCCGGCAACTCAAGTCGCCGGTAATGTCGGAGACATTGCCGGCGACTTGAGTCGCCGGTAATGTCTCCGACATTGCCGGCGACACCGTTTCCCGTCGCCGGCAATGTTAACACCGGCGGGAGATTTCCGGCGACGTCATTGCCGGCGACTCGTCGCCGGGAATGACATTTCCGGCGAAAAAAATAGACAAGGCCGGCGACCTCCCGTCGCCGGTAATGTCTCCTTTTCTTGTAGTGGACTTTCAAATCTTAGGTTGTCCAAATGCTTAGTGAACATATCAGCTAATTGTTGTTCAGGTGGAATAAAAGTCATTTCAAGCTGATTCTCCTCAACCAAGTTACGAATAAACTGATATCTGATCTCTATATGCTTTGTTCTAGAATGCAAAACAGGATTCTTAAAGACGTTGATGGATGATGTATTATCACAGAATAGGGATAACATACCTTGTTGGAATCCGTAGTCACTTAGTATGTGTTTCATTCAGAGGAGTTGAGTGCAGCAACTTCCAGTAGCAATATACTCAGCTTGGGCTGTAGAAAAGGATACGCAGTTCTGCTTCTTGCTATGCCACGAGACTAGGTTGTTCCCAACAAAGAAACATCCACCTTATGTACTCTTCCTATCTGTGGCATTCCCAGCCCAATCCGAGTCAGAGTAACCTGCAATTTCTGTATTAGTATATGTTGTATAAAAATGCTAAAGTTACTTTTACCTGAAACGTATCGAATGACACATTTGACTGCTTTCTCATGAGATTTCTTGGGATTAGCCTGATACTGAGCACAAACCCCTATACTGTAAGAGATATCCGGCCTGCTAGCAGTGAGGTAGAGGAGGCTACCGATCATGCTTCTGTAGAGGATCTGGTATGCATCAATTCCTTCCAGATCGACGCTGATCTTGCATGAAATGCCCATGGGATTCCAGATGGGAGAGGAGGATTCCATCACAAACTTTTTCACTAGATCTTTCGCATACTTTTCTTGAAAAATAAACAAACCATCCTTCCTTTGATGGACTTGAAGTCTAAGGAAGAAATTCAACTGTCCACACAAGCTCATTTCAAATTCTTGTTTCATTAGAGTGACAAACTCTTTAACAAGCTTTTGAGAGGTAGAGCCAAATACCACATCAGCAACATATACTTGAGCTATAATCATAAGTTGAGAGGTACTTTTGACAAACATGATTTTGTTAATAGATCCCCATACATATCCATGATTAATCAGATAGGTAGAAAATTTCTCACACCAAGCCCTAGGCGCTTGTTTCAACCCATATAGAGCTTTATCAACTCTGAAAACATGGTTGGGATAGAAAGAGCTTTTGAATCCCGGAGGTTGTTCCACATACACTTCTTCTTTTAAAATTTCATTTAAGAAAGCACTCTTGACATCCATTTGGAAAAGATCAAACTTTAGGAAGCAAGCAATGGCTAAGAGAAGTCTAACAGATTCAAACCTAGCTACGAGAGCAAAAGTTTCATATCGAAATCTAGACCTTCTATTTGAGAGTAACCTTGAACAACTAGCATAGCCTTGTTCCTAGTTATAATCCGCTTCTCATCGGTTTTGTTCTTAAAGACCCACTTTGTACATATAACGTTTTTATCCTTAGGTCTAGGAACTAAATGCCAAACTTTAGTTTTCTCAAATTGATTCAATTCATCTTGCATAGCTACAATCCAATCTGAATTTTTAAGAGAATCTCTAATGTTTTTAGGTTCAACATTTGAAACAAAACCATAGCAAGAGATTCGATTGATGACCAACCTATGTATAGTAAGAAAACTTTTGAGAGTAACGGAGTTACTTAAAAACTTTTTTGACTTACTTATAGTCTTTCTTGGTTCATCAACAATACCTATCACATCAGAGGGAGAGTTATCCTTCTGAACTTGCCTCTTACCAGTGTGGCGTGGCTTCTAGATAGCAAGAGTCTGATCTATCCCGGAACCTTCAAGGTCAGATTTTGTATATGAGGATACGTTGTCCGTAATGAGATTTTGCTAATCAATGGGAATATCCACAGCTGTGGAAGCTGTCTCAACTTTAGTGCTTGTATCATCTTCCTGCACAGTTCTAGGAGAATGGTTGTGAGAGCACACAAGTGAGTAATTGATAGCCACATTTACTGTTTCTACGATTTTTCAGGTTCTTTTGTTATAGACACGGTAAGCACGATTATTCAATGCATAACCCAGAAATATACCTCGATCACACTTGGCATTAAATTTTGTCAGATGTTCCCTCTCTATAAATGAAGCAAGGGCTACCAAAAGCTTTTAAGTGTGAAACATTGAGCTTTTTTCCCTTCCATGGTTCATAAGGTGTTTTGATTGTGCCTGGCCTAAGTATCACACGGTTGATTGTACAACAAGCATTGTAAACCGCTTCAGCCCAAAATATGTGAGGTAAATCAGCTGAGCTAAGCATTACTCTACCCATCTCAACCAAAACTCAATTGTTCATTTCAACTATCCTATTTTGTTGTGGAGTAATAGGGGCAGAAAATTCATGATGCACACCATATTCCTCACAATAATTAGCAAAAGATGAGTTTTCAAATTCAGTTCAATGATCAGACCTAATTCAAATTATGCGCTTATTTTCAGAAAGCTTTTCATCGGAAATTATTTTTGTAAGCTCAAAAAACTTTCCAAAGGTTTGACTTTGGGTTTTATCACTTATAAACATTACCCATGTAAACTTAGAGAAATTATCAACCACAATAAGCACATATTTCTTTCCAGCTATACTTTTAGTTTCTACAGGACCTACCAAGTCTAGATGCAGTAACTCAAGTACATTCGAAGTAGGTTTAGCATTCAAAATAGGATGAGAGGTTCGAGATAGCTTACCCATCTTGCAATCCCCGCACATACATGCTGCCTTTCCGGTAAGTTTAGGCAAACCTCAAGCTCCTTAATTTGAGGACAGCTTCACCACGTCTTGGTGATTCAGGTGGCACATCCTTCTGTGCCAGATTCATGAGGGCTCTCCTGTACTAGAGACCAAAAACACAACTCCGGTTGAAACCTTTTGTTGGCACATACACAATAGCAATGGTCTTTTGTTCTTTCCCCCTTCATAACACTCTTTCCCTTTCCATCAAGGACAATGGACTTCGTATGGTAAAAAGTCAATGTCTCATGCTCATCAACAATCTGACTTAGACTTACCAAGCAGACTTCTAACCCTTTGACCATGAGTACATTTCTCAAGATTGGGAGACCAGGTGTATCAACTGTCCCACTTCCAATGATTTCTGCCTTGGCACCATTACCAAACACAACATCTCCAATGGGGTGTATGTCATTCATGGAGGTGAACCACTTACTATCACTAGTCATATGATTTGAACAGCCGCTATCCATGTACCAAGAATCATATTTTCAGGTTGATAGGGTAGTCAATGCAACATTACACTTGGCCACAATCTTCTGTCCATCCGTTATGGCTGCCTTGAATCTTAACGAAAAGCAAACCACGTCTTCTTCTTAATTTTCCTTGACTCCAGTTTCTTCAGGAGAGTAGTGGCGCTGACACCCTGAGTCTTCGAACTTGACTTTCTAACCCAGGTTGAGAGCTTGGCTTCTTCTTCCGATTGGGGATGGAAAGCGATTGAGCAATCCTGGTCAGCTCTTCTAATGACTTCTGAAATGAGGCAAGTAGATTGTTGCTCTGTGGGATCTTTGCAGAAGGAGGGCCTCTTTTTAGTTTATAGAAGAACCTGTGAATGTGTCCACTGTTACCGTAGTGGTAACACCTAAGTGGCAGAGACTTTACAAGCTTCAGGATTTTGGGAGCTTCTGCCTTTTTGATCACCGGTTGTAAAGGAGGCTTTCCCAAGATAGAACTGGCACTCTTGGCAAACACAATTTTTCCTGGGTTCTTGGATCCTTCTCCATTTCTAAAGCCTAAACCCATCTTGTTACCATCCACTTTTCCCATCCCACACAGTTGGGATAGCTTGTCTGAACCAATGGAGAACTTTGTAAACTGAGTTTTGGCATCTCTTAGAGATTCTTCTAGTGCCAACTTTTCTAAAGTTAGAGTTTCCACCAAGCCAGTTTGATGATCAAGTTTCTTCTTGAGAGAGTTCACTTGATCCTCAAGCTGAGACTTATCAGATTTCCATTTTGACTTTCGGGATACATATTTCTCTTGTATCATAGACTGTGCCTCCTTACTTTTTGAGAGTTCATTGGTTAGAACCTCAATCTTAGTGAGCATAGACTTAGATACAACATATAACTTTGTGTACATATCATGACCCTCATCATCAGACTCCTTGTCCTCAAGAGACTCATCTAATGTGACCTTAGTAACAAAAGAAACATTTTCATCTTCTTCCTTTTATGATTTAGAGGTCGGATCGGAATCACTATCACTCTAAGTTGCTTTAAGCACTCTGTGGGACTTGTTTTCTCTGTTTGCACAGTCAACAGCTCTATGTCCCACGCCATTGCACTCAAAATACTTGTTGTCCTGCCTCGGACTAGAAGCGGACTTGGTATTCCGATATTTAGATGAATCTTTGTTTTTAGTAAACCTAAATCTAGAACCTTTAGAAAAATTCTGATTTGAGTTGAACGGCCTTCTTTTTGTGTTCTTGAGAAAATTTTCAAATTGTTTAGTCATGAAAGCAATTTCATCAACACTATACTCAACATGTTCAAGAACCTTTTCTTCTTCGGTTTTAACAGTACTCAAAGCAACTGATTTTTCATTATTGGTTCTCTTCTTAAGTGTCTCATAGGTTTTCAAGTTGTTAACTAGCTATTCTAGAGGATAAGTATCTAAATCATGAGTTTCATCTATAACATTCATTTTAGAATCAAAGAAGGGAGGTAAGGCATTCAGAAATTTTCTAACAACCTTCTTAGGCTCTATAGCTTCTCCTAGACTACGACACTGAATAGTTATACAAAGTACTCGACCATAAAATTTATCAATTGACTCATTTTCACTCATGGACAAACCTTCAAACTCAAAAATAAGACGTTGAAGCTTTTATTTTTTAACACGAGAGTTAACCTCGTGAGTGTTGACAAGCACGTCCCATGCATCTTTGGCAATAGGGCAGTGGATGATCCTTTGACGTTCTCCTCAGACAAGGCATTAAAAAGATAGCTTAGAGTTTTAATGTTTGCCCTAGCCAGATCCTTGTCAAACTTATCCCATTCAAATTTTGGCTTCGAAATTTGAACGAGAGAGCCTTCTGCTTTCGGCTTTGTAGGATGTGACCAACTTACCATCATCTTGGTAAGAGAGGATGGAACTTATCATGATTTTCCATTGTGCAAAATCATGTCCATCAAAGTAGGGAGGGACATTGATGGAAGAGTCTGTTTCACACTCCATCTCTGGTCCTCAGAGGATCTCACTAGCGAAAGTTAGTGGCTACTCTGATACCACTTAAAGCTCCTAGAGGGTGGGGTGAATAAGCATTTTTTTTTAACTTTTTTGCTTAAACTGTTCTCGAGGATAGCATAGTAGTGAACTATCCCAATTCACAGATGTTCGAGTATTTGAAATGTAAAAGTGATAAGTAAAGAATAACACCAAGATGTTTTTCTTTAACGTAGAAATCTTGCAACCAAGGAGAAAAACTGCGTGTCCCTAACTCTTGAGGGACAAACCTTTCCATTATGAACAACACTTCTTTACAAGACTCTTGTACTCTGGGGATACATTACCCGTATGTTATCTTAACCAGTCTCTCTACTAGTTCTACAAAGTTACACTATCTCTTGTCTCTAAGTGTTTACAAATGAAAGGTTTTCAAAAGCCTTATCTCAGAACTTAACTATTTGTAAGCTAATTCTTCATGAGAAGCTTCTCGAGTTAAACACTTCCATATAAATCTCAATGGAGTGCATAATGCATATGATTTTTAATGAAAACTGGGTTTGTGCAGAACTTTAAGGCTTACATGCAGTAGAAAGGAAAGCTTAGAGAGAGAAAGAGAATGGACTTAGACTAGATTTAGAAAGATGCACAAAAACTCTCTAACTCAACCAGAGAGCAACGGCTACCCAGCTGTCCTTATATATTGGCTGAAGGGATTAGTCAAAGAGATAACCCACATGGGTACTAAACCGAGACAGTTTTTCGACGTTTATTGGTTGGAAATTTGTGTAATGTGACAAATGCATGTCATGGGCCAACAGAAGAAGACAAACCGAAACTTTCCTTAACAAGGTTTAGGTTTCAAAAGGGGCAAAAGAGATTTCTTCCACTTACTCAAAAGAGAGCATGACAAAGATCAGTAATGAACTGTTTTCAAAGGTAGCCAGCTTACACAGGTGTGAGAAACAAGAAACCCAGTTTGACCATTTTCAATTTACCCAAGTGAAACATGACACGGTTTGTAAGAGATCCCATGTGACTTGAAGGAGTAACTTCTTGGGCACCAAGTCAGAACTAAGCTGTCTTAAAACAAGTTTCTTTTAACATTATAAAAATTCAAAACGAGCTTAGTCATAAAACACCAAGTATAAGGTTAAGAACAGATTGACTTGGGATAGGTGACAAGAATGTCATCCTCAGTGAAAATCATGATATGCATATGCATGAGACTACCTGTTTTTCATTGAGATTAGTAGGTCTAAGTCTTCAGTCTTCTTTGTTGATTTTCACATAATGTGTTTTGTTAATGCAAGGAATAGCCAACTAAACTTTATGCCTTTAGATATGTTTCTGTATATTGTTTGTGTTAGATACTTAATTTTTTGATCTGACAATCAATTTAGACCACTATCATGTTACCTGATTGAATAGAACCAAGGTTTTAGATACGAAATAGCAGGTGGAGCCCACTGGGGTAAAAAGCAGGGCCCACCTGGTTTGTGAGGGATTTAGAGGCTGTTCTATAGTGCACATGGTGATACACCTTAGAACTTGTGCAATAACCTAGTCAGTAGTCATCCAGGCTAGGGAGCTTTGAGCCCAAAATAAGAGCCACACTCCAGGGAGAGACGCCGTCAGATTTAGGAGGAACAGAGTCGCCTTCGTCCGGCCCTCCACTAATTACCAACCAAAACCTGACCGCCTAAGTCCGGCCAGTCCCCTTTTGAGAGCGTTATCCAACTTGAGACATATACGTGCGTTAAGTTCATAGTTTTTCACCATTGATACTTTGATAGATCATGCATGGGCCTCTGACCAGGGCGGAGCTACGACCAAACTCACCAAGGCTTAAGCCTGGTGAGAATTTGAGAGGTAAAAAAAAAACTATTCTAGTTTTGACTTTTAAAGGAAAAAAAGAAGAAGTTATCATAAGGCTTTTTGTTTGAGTGTAACCCAAAACCCATTTAAAATCCAACCTATTTAAAAACTCAAAATTCAAAACTCAATAATCCAACCAGCAATTACCCCAATCTGTCATGAATCTCAACCTCAATTCCAATAAGCCAAACTCTTCCAAATCTAAAATCTCAATCCCCTGATTCCCCTCAATCCCTCACTCTCCCATCTCTCCATTGCACTCTCAATCTCTCGATCACAGGTCTCACACTCTCACTCTTTCACATGTGAGGTCTTACACTTCTTTATTTAGCTCTAATTTGTAAATTTGTAAGTAGGCAGTAGGAATGTAGTTGAGTAAGCTAACAGCTAACTAATAGTCTAATATGAGTACCTCAACTCCAATTATTGAATTAGGAATCGAGTTTGTGTTTTAGGGTTGAGAATTGGGTTTTGTGTTTTTAATTGGTTATTGAATTTTAATTTTGTATTTGTATATCAGGATATCAAATTATCAAAAAAATTGTAATAAAAACAGGAGCTGAACGGGGAAAACGGACGAGATCAGGGACCAGATTGATTAGTTCTTGGTTTACAAGATCATCACAAAAATTTCTCGTACTGTCGAGATTTTATCACAAAAAGTTAGTCATGAAGATATTTCGATCTTGAATCCGCCACCGCCTCTGGCTACTGTTTTTATGGGCACTGTTTTTTTCTTTGGACTTTCATGTTTGATTTTACTATATGAACAGTATTATTGGCAACAGTATCTATTACCTACTGCTCTTTACTAATGTCCAAAGTATAGCTCATACTAGACTGTTGTTGTGCCAGCTACATTAACTCAACGTATATTGATCGAGTACCCAACCTCTTTAACGCCATCCTCCGTCTTTAAAGAGTAGAAATATTGAAAGACAAAACACACACCCCACAACTCCATGCCTATTCTAGAACAATGCCACGCAGAAAACCCACAAGCATTTGTAGCTAAACTTCCCAAGCAACAACACCATAGATTCCCAAACTGGTTCACTTCTTGATAAGAGAGCAGTTAGCCTTGCATTGATTCAGAAACCCTGGCTGTGAATCCATTGTTTCTTTTCCGAGTCTTTTTCTGCTCACCCTTTCCCTCCTGGTTCTTTGTTTGGATCGCATTGTTCCCAACCTCTTTAACATTTTCTGTTTGGGCATTGGGCTAGCAGACTCTGAACCTATACATACCCTAAAACCCACATAAAAAAATTGCTTGTTTATTCTCCTAGACTTGTCATGTTCAAGAGAAAATATATACACACACTAAACTAATCAATAGGATTCTTCTATACAGATTGATCCCAAATTTGATGTGAAAATCTCGAAAGGGTCCTGACAAATAATGCCCATTCATTCATGTAATCCAATTACACTGTAGGAAACTCTATCCAACAATAATATACAAGCTTGTTGACCTGTTTGTGTGGCACATACTTTGCAAACAACATGGTACCAAATCACAAGTCTTCGGGGAAGTGAGGGCGAAAAGATAAGTGAGAAATTTTTTTAGTTCATTTGCTTGACAAGGTTTGATCTGCTTGTAGTTTTGCAATTATCAAATTCTGAATTAGGAATAGTGCTCTCTCTACCTCATATGTTTCCAACAGAGGAGTCCAACACAATACAAAACAACACTCGCCTCTAAATATATCTATTGAATTTTCTGTACAAAATCTATTGTCAATTCAATCTCAGAAGCTCAAAATCAGGACGTGTTTTTTTATTGATTTAATTTTTGGTTATATGCTTTTTGTCTAAGGTGGATTGTGAGGTTTCCTTTCTGAGCCAAAATCCAACTCCATAAGACAAACGAATAGCTACTCCTTGACTACTCGGCAGCGTGCGGTGGTTGGTATCCAATGCCATGTACATTATTTTCTGTAGAGGAAGCTTGGAACTCAACCTAGCTAGCCCCTATGATATGACTTCTCTCTGTATCTTGGGAGAAGAAATTAAGAAGTACACGGTCTGAATATGATGCAACATGTAAGAAGCCTCCTAATTACCAAAAAAAATGTATGAAGCCTCCTACAGCTTTTCAGCTGAGCTGATAAAATTCATAGGAGGTTCCAACTATTTGATTATTAATCTGTCTAATTCTAAAGTTTCTATAGTTAGAATTTGAACCAAATATGTAATGATCAAAATAACCAAGTACCTAATCCCTACAGTACATCAAATTGTTGGCCCATTTATAAGGCCATCTCCAGTTCTAGGAGACTATATTTGATCCTGGATTATAATTTAAGGTTATAATTTTAAATTTTATATTATTTTATTAATTCAAACTTTTAAGCTTATATATATTCATTCAAAGCTATATTTTAGTTGCTTTGTATTTATTATATGATTTATGTAACAAATAAATTATTATTAATATTTTAAAATATTACATTATTTGTATTAATTTACTATCACTACTACATTTTTAACCATTGCCGGCGATTTTTCCCCCAAAAATCGCCGGCAATGTCTTTTTTTTTTAATCATTGCCGGCGATTTTTCCGGCAAATCGCCGGCAATAGTCCGCCGGTAAATAAAAAATAAAAAAAAGACATTGCCGGCGACTTAAATGTAAGTCGCCGGCAATGATTTTTTTTTTTAATCATTGCCGGCGACTTACATTTAAGTCGCCGGCAATGTCTTTTTTTTTTTTTTACTTACCGGCGGAACATTGCCGGTGACTTACATTTAAGTCGCCGGCAATGTTAAAAAAAAAAAAACATTGCCGGCGATTTTTGGGGGAAAAATCGCCGGCAATGGTTAAAAATGTAGTAGTGTATATTACCGTTGCATATATTATATTTACTGAAATTTTAAAAATATATATTTCTAATATTTTTAAAGTATTACACATGATAAATTTATTATTTTGACTATATTATTGTACAAAAATATTGTGATTATTATTGGAGGAAAAAACATTAAAATAAATTGATTAATTAAATGATGTCACTATAACGTTATAATTGATATGATTATTAATTAAAATTAAGATTAGTCATTAGAACATCAATTTAGTAGTGTTTAAGTACAATTGTGGTCCCCATAAAATATAACACATGGCTATACCAAAGGCCATATATAGCCTAACATATAGCCCAATCGAACTATATTTAACATTTTTGGTATAGCCCTGCTCTGAATTGGAGTTATTTTTTGCTGATTTTGGAGTTATATCAAGTTCTTGGCCCTGAACTAGAGATGTCCTAAGGTGCGTCTTCCTATGCACAACAACACTGATGTGCAATCTTCCTCCTTTAACATGCAAGCACTTATATTTTCACGTGACTCGCATCCAAAGGTCTATTTTCTCGCATATCAGAACTAAATTTCCCCATTTCATGTAGCCTTCTTTCCCAGCGAAGGTGGTGATATTTCAATCAGGGTAAACGGTGTTAAGACGGAATTTCAGAAGTTTGCTGACTGGATACTAGGATTCCATATGTCATAATGCTACTGGCACGTCAAACAAGTGACGTGGAGGTATGGATACATGGAAAAATTATTCTATGTCATTAATTAGCCAATAAATTTACTTTTTTCAGACTAAACTCTAAACTTATGAAATTGACCTATTTCAATAATATTCTTTCTTTCTTTTTGTACAAAGATTTTACTAACAAGATACGCTCAATTATTTGCAACCTATTCCTCCTTTTCAATTCTTCCAATATTTATGTGATTCACATTTTTTTTTATAAATAATTGCACATTATTTCTATTATTATTTGAAATAAATAATTTCAAATTTCTGCGATTAATGTATATGGAGATTATAGTTGAGTTGTAACATGAACAGAGGGAGAGAGAATGACGAGCGTAGATAACCGGTTTTCAAGTAATCATGGCAGAAGGTGGATCATTTCCACATGGTTTGCAGGAATAGAGACCCCCCACCCCCCCCCCCCCCCCCCCCCCCCCCCCTCTCTCTCTCTGTGGAAGTCTGAGATCTGTTAGCCATGGAAAACGATGATGATCGGCGCCGTCCACTGAGTTCGAAGGGAAAGGAAAAAGTATGTTTAGTTGTGATCATCGAATCACTTTCGACCCTTTATCATTGGGTCTTGTAAGTGCTTTTATGCACTTTGATTGATGTTTTATTCACCAGGTTGTGCATTTTTTGCACTGATATTTTCATGACAAACCCCAGTAGTACGTGGTACTACAAAATTCTTTGCATACAAACTACCGAGGATTCTCTTCTGAGACCTTTACTTCTATATTAAATTCTAGTGTTTCATTCTTGTTTGAATCCATATCTGTTTCGTATCATGTTCCGTTCACTTTCTTCCTTTTCAACTGTTCGTTTGAATACAATATTTCCTTATGCTTTTGTTTTTACAGGGCAGACACTTTTAACACTTTCCAATCAAGAAACTTGCAATTATCCGACAAGGAACATGAAGGAGTACATGTGGACCGTCGAGTTTTGTATGATATTCACTATGCCGAATATCATTTATGCTTGGTTGGAACTGTTCTAACTGACCGCATTTATAAGACCAAATACACTCATTGTTTGACCAATTGCTCAAACAATTTTCAAAACTGCTTGAACAGTTTGAAATCACCAAATTGCTTGAGTAAGAGCAAAATAGAATGTATCAGTTCACAAACTGCTTGAGCAGTTACTATTCAGTGATCAAATGAGAGCGTGACACGTGTCATCTTCAGTTAACGATATCGACGAAATAATTGAAGCTGATTGTCGGTGAGATTTTCGATTAATGAGGTTGTGGCACGTGTCATCTCCGGATAACGATATCTACGAAATAATTGAAGCCGATTTTCGGTGAGATTTCTGACCAATGAGGTTGTGACGCGTGACATCTCCAGATAACGATATCTACGAAATAATTAAAGCCGATTGTCGGTGAGAATTTGCTATAAAACTATCATCCCTCTCATTGTTATCACACCAACAACCACATTTTTCAATCCTTGAAGCATCACTCCGATGAATCCTTCTAGCTTCCACAACTATTTCCGAAGGAGGCAACTACAAAATCAGGAGGATGATGAGATAGAGCAATCTTTCGTCAATCTCGCGGCCATGGAGGTGGCACAACTTGATGATGAACCATAAGGTCGTGGATAACGTCAAACATTGAGAGCGTCAAGGGGAGAGAATCTCATGGAAGATTACTTCATCGAACACTCAATCTTCAACGTGCAAGAATTTCGGCGGAGGTACCGAATGAGCAGAGACTTATTCAACACTATCATGATGGATCTCTGCAATTTTGACCAATATTGGCATCAAAGAACAGATGCCATTGGATTGCTAGGCCTCATCCCCCAACAAAAGATGATCGGTGCTCTGCGAATGCTAGCGTACGACGCAGCCGCATATTAGTGTGCCAAAATCACAAGGATGGGTGAATCCACTACACTAGAATGTATGAAGGAGTTTTGCCAAAAGATGGTTCACCTTTATGGTCAGCGTTACCTCTGCACTCCAACAGAACAGGACCTCATACGCCTTCTAGCTAAGGGCCAACAACGAGGCTTTCCAGGTATGATTGGAAGCATCGACTGCATGCACTGGGAATGAAAGAATTGTCCAACAGCTCATCAATGGGCATACTCAAGGTGAAAGGGTCGCCCCACAATTATCTTAAAGGCGGTGGCCTCGTATGATACATGGATATGGCACAGTTTCTTCGGGGTTCCAGGCGCTCAAAACGACATTAATGTGCTCCATCAATAAGATGTGTTTGATGAAGTCCTTATTGGAAGAAGCCCAACCGCCGTATTTGAAGTCCATGGAGAGCGGTACTCCAACGCTTATTATCTTACTGACGAAATATACCTAAGGTACTCTACATTTATCAAAACAATTTCTAACCCCCAAACACTGGCAGATAAGCTGTTTGCAAAGAAATAGGAGGCATACCTGAAAGATGTGGAGAGATACTTTGGCATCCTGCAGTCCCGATGGGCAATTATCCTTCATAGTTGTACATTGCACAAGAAATCAGTGATCAAAACTATCATGTTAGCCTGCAGCATATTACATAACATGATTGTTAAGAGTGAGTTCGTAGATGAAGAGTTTGAGGAGAATGTAGAAGGAGATATGCAAAACCCAGTACGAGCTTTCCAGGTTTATGATTGGCCTGTTGATGAGGATGGGAGTCGAATTTCTTTTGAGCTAATGAGTAGAGATGTGCATAATATGTCACGGTTTCATGACCATGTTACCGACATACAAACCTAAATGTGTTTCAAATTCAGTATGTGTATTTCAATTTCTGAAAGTGTGTAATAAATATGATGTGTTCCAATTTTAATTATTAGATTATGCCTTTAATCAGGTTTGTTTGCCGGTAGCTAAATGGTAATTCATATTAAATTAGGATTAGATTTTCTACCGTTGGATCAGATTTTGGATTCAAAATCAACGGCCCAGATTAACTGGCCCATTTTTTTTCAACCAGTGACCACGTGTCGTCCTCTCATTAGCGCGTAAATTTTTGTTTTTACTTATAACCGACGTGTGTACACACGCGCCTGGATTAAAAAAAAAATTACCGCAGCTAGCGTCACCCACGTGAGCGTGGGCTCCACCACCCGGTCGAGCTTCAGCTCAACCCAAAATTGCTCAAGCTCGAGCTCGTTGGCCGGCGATCTGGTCGAGCTTCAGCTCAACCCAGAATTGCTCGAGCTCCAACTCGTTGACCGGCGATCTGCTCGCGCGGTTTCCTCCTCGGTGCATCACCGATTTTCGACTTGCTCGAGCAGCTACGACGGGTCCCTCCACTTGCTCGAGCAGCTGGCTTGTTTTCAACATCCCGGTGCGGATGCTATAATAGGGGACGTTTAAACACACAATGGAGGAATTATAGAGGCGAGCCCAAAGTTTGAGTATTCGGGAATATGGAAAAAATCGGTACCTGTTCAAATTTTATCTTGAATCTGATTTGGAAAATGTTTTGAAAAAGAAGCCTTAGTCTTTTGATCGAATGCTGGTGGTATTAACACACATTGAGGGTGTAATTCCGGTAGCAGACTTGGCTCTAAAGATTGTCCCATTTTGGGTGCGTAAATACATGTTATCTTTGTCTTATTTTCCATAATCTTTGGGATGTTTGATTGAAAATGGTATCAGTGAGTGTTGCATCGTTGATCCTGATGTCTATGGTGATTCTTTGGGTAATTATTTCTGCATACACGTTCATCTAGATGTAACCACTCCTCTTTGGTAGAGCATGCTTATTCATTTTGAAGATAAAGGCGATCATTTGGTGGAATTCACGTATGAACGCCTTCCTGATTTCTGTCACAAGTGTGGTTTACTAGATCACTTGACAAATAATTGTTCTATGGAACCTGTCTCTTCCCTTAAAGTTGTTTGCAAGCCTTTGGGTAATGGGATAAAAGCAGAGCTTGATCCATTCAAGAACAAGAGGCTCTTTGTGTTAGATTAGTTGTGTTAGTATTTTAGTTTGTTAATAAGTCTGAATCCTTTGGGACTAAGTAGATAGGTTTTTGACTGATTCTTGTTTAGTGTTACCACGTTCTAGGTCATGCAATACGTGGGTTGCTTATGCTTGTTTCCATTCCTTTGTAAAGGCATATATATATGCCAACAGTTGCTTTGAATGAATAAGAATATTCTCTCAACAGTTTACATTTACAACTTTGATTGTGTGTTCTCAACAATTGGTATCAAAGCCCCACGAAAGGGTCTGATTGAGGAAGTAGAGTATTTGAGTGAAACACGGTGAAGAGAGTAAGAAAGAGTGTTTGAGTGAAACACAGTGAGGAGAATGGCAGCAGAAGGAAGTTTTGTGCCCATGTCGATTCCTAGATTCGACGGACGATATGATCACTGGTCGATGCTCATGGAGAATTTTCTACAATCTAAGGAACTCTGGGGTCTTATAGAGAATGGGATCCCAACATAGACGCAAGAAGCTCAACAACCAGTCACTTTCTCTACGATAGTGGCAGAGGGGGGACAGCAGACTGAAGCACAACGTAAGCACGCTGAGGAGTAGTGTCAGAGGATCGAGGGGATGAAGTTAAACGATCTCAAGGTCAAGAATGATTTGTTCCAGGCCATAGAGTGGGAAATAATGGAGATAATCTTGAGCAAAGATACTACAAAGGCTATGGGGGATTCCATGAAGCAGAAATATTAGGGTTCTACCAAAGTGAATTGAACTCAGTTACAAGCCTTGCGCAGAGAGTTTGAAATTCTTGGCATGAAGGAAGGTGAGAAAGTAGATGATTACTTTGATAGAACCCTAACTGTGGAAAACAAGATGAAGGCTCACTGTGAGTAAATGGGGTAGAATGTGATCATGGAGAAGATTATTAGATCCATGACATCAAAGTTCAACTATGTAGTGTGCTCGATTGAAGAATCCAATGATCTTGACATCATGAGTATTGATGAACTTCAAACCAGCCTTTTGGTTCATGAACAAAGAATGCAAGGTCAGAAGGAAGAAGAACAAGCTCTCAAGATTTCTAACGAGGAGAGATATGGTGGAAGAGAGGAGCAAAGATCTGATGGACGAGGAAGGAGTCGAAGAGGTTTTAGAGGATGTGGAAGAGGCAGAGGCAGGCAGTCCTACAAAAAATCATTGATATAATGCTTCAAATGTCACAAGCTAGGGCACTATCAATCTGAGTGTCCTAGTTGGGAGAAGGGAGCTAATTATGCCGAGCTCGAAAAAGAAGATAAGTTATTGTTGATGTCATTTGTGGAACTCAATCATGCCACGAGGGGAGAGGTGTGATTTCTTGATTCGGGATGTAGTAACCACATGAGTGGGAACAAGGAGTGGTTCTCAGATTTGAATGAAAGCTTTAGAAATACTGTAAAGCTTGGCAATAATTCCAGAATGACAGTCATGGGAAAAGGCAACGTTTGTTTGCAAGTCAATGGCTACACTCAGGTAATCACGGAAGTCTACTATATTCCTGAGCTTAGGAATAACTTACTGATTGTAGGACAACTTCAGAAGAAGAGGCTAGCCATTTTAATCAAGGATGGGGAGTGTAAATTCTATCATCCTCAAAAGGGATTAATCATGCAAACAAACATAAGTGCAATCAGGATGTTTATTTTGCTAGCTGTCATGGCACTAAAGACTCCTGCATGTTTTCAAGCTATCTCATAGAATGAATCCCACCTATGGCATCGTCGATTTGCCCATTTAAGCTTTAAAGGCTTGAGGACACTTTGGTATAAGAAAATGGTCAACGGTCTGCCTTCACTCATAACTCCAACAAAGCTATGCACAGATTGTTTGACTGGCAAGCAACACAGGGATTCCATGCCAAAGAAAATCTTATGGAGAGCATCGAATAGGCTGCAGCTCATGCATGCAGACATATGTGGTCTAATCAAACCTACTTCCAACAGCAACAAGAGGTACTTGTTAAGTTTTATCGATGATTTCAGTCGTAAAACTTGGATTTACTTCTTGCATGAAAAATCAGAGGCTTTCTCTATGTTTAAGAATTATAAAGCCTGTGTTGAGAAGGAAGTTGGCACATATATTACATGTTTGAGAATTGATAGGGGTGGTGAGTTTACATCAAATGAGTTTGGGGAGTTCTGCAAGGATCATGGTATAAGTAGACAATTAACTACATCTTATACCCCTCAACAAAACGGAGTGGCTGAGAGGAAGAACATGACTGTGATGAATATGGTGCGTTCGATGCTTTCAGAGAAGCAGGTTCCTAAAGCTTTTTGGCCCGAAGCTGTGAAATGGTGTGTGCATATCCTTAACAGATGCCCTACTTTAGTTGTGCAAGATAAAACTCCAGAGGAAGCTTGGAGTGGTTTGAAGCCTACAATCGATTACTTTCGAGTTTTCGGGTGTATAGCACATGTTCACGTCCTAGACCAGAAAGAGAACTAAGCTAGATGATAAGAGCATGATATGTGTTATACTGGGAGTAAGTGATGAGTCGAAGGCTTACAGATTGTATAATCCAGTTTCAAAGAAGATAATAGTTAGTAGAGATGTGGTTTTCGAGGAGAATGAAGGGTGAAACTGGGGCAAGAGCAAAGAAGAAATAAGTCTTGATGTTTTAAAGTGGAGTGGAGGAGAAAACGAAGAGGAACTTGAGGCAGAAGTAAATGAAGATGGAGAAGATGGAGCTGACTCAAATGGTGCTAATTCTAACTTAGGCAGTACAAACTCACCTTCCAGTGAGTCACATGAGGAGAATTCACCAAGGTCAGGTGAGAGGAGGGAAAAAAGAGCTCCATTTTGGATGCAAGACTATGTTACAAGTGAAGAACTATCAAAAGAAGAGGAACTGAATGCAATGATGATGCTCACAGAGGTTGATCCAGTCACATTTGAGGAAGCTACTAAAAGTAAGAAGTGGATGGATGCAATGGATGCCGAAATTGAATCGATTAAAAAGAATAATATTTGGGAGCTGACTATTCTTCCAAATTGGGTAAAAAGTATTGGGGTCAAATGGATTTTCAAGACAAAATTGAACGAAGATGGTGAGATAGACAAATGCAAAGCCAGACTTGTGGCTAAGGAGTATGCACAACAGTATGGAGTTGATTACAATGAAGTTTTTGCTCCGGTTACAAGGCTTGACACCATCAGAATGATTGTTGCTCTAGCAGCCCAACAAGACGGGAGTATATTTCAGCTTGATGTAAAAAGTGCATTCTTGCATGGTGAACTCAATGAAGATGTTTTTATGCAAAAACCTCGAGGATATGAGAAGAGAGGAGAAGAACACAAGGTGTATAAGCTGAAAAATGCATTATATGGGCTCAAGCAATCTCCACAAGCAAGAATGAGGCTTACTTTGCCAGGGAATGATTCGACAAATGCTAAACTACTTTTTTTACAAAATCGAAGGAAGGAGGTAAGATCTTGATTATCATTTTATATGTTGATGATTTGATCTTTATTGGTAATTACAAGAGCATGTGTGATGAGTTTAAGAAATCAATGATGTTGGAGTTTGATATGTCTGATCTTGGGAAAATGAGGTATTTTCTGGGTGTAGAAGTTCTGCAGAATGAGGATGGAATTTGTTTGAGTCAAAATAAATATGTCGGTGACGTGTTGAAGAGATTTGGAATGAGCAAAAGTAATTCAGTGAAGAACCGCATGGTTCCTCGCTTTAAATTGTCAAAAGATGAGAACGGATTTAAGGTTGATGCAACTTTCTTTAAGCAAGTGGTTGACAGCTTAATGTAGCTCACAGCAACTTGACCTGATATGATGTATGGAGTGAGTCTTATTAGCAGTTTTATGGGAGGCCCTACAGAGAACCACTGGTTAGCAGCAAAGATAATACTTCGATACTTGAAGGGAACAACTATTTTGGGAATCTATTACCAGAAGGGAGGCAATAAGGAGCTTATAGCTTTTACAGATAGTGATTTTGCTGGTGATTTGAATGATTGAAAGAGTACTTCAGGGTACATATTCTTACTTAGTTCTGGAGCAGTGTCATGGTCTTCCAAGAAATAGCCTGTAGTCACACTTTCTACCACATAAGCTGAGTATATTGCTATTGCGTCCTGTGCTTGTCAATGTATATGGCTAAGGAGGGTTCTAGAGAAGCTTGGTTATGTGCAGAACAAATGCACCACTGTTCTTTGTGATAACAGTTGTACCATAAAACTGAATAGACAATTCAGTTTAAGGGAGGGAATGTTAGATTAGTTGTGTTAGTCTTTTAGTTTGTTAATAAGTCCTAATCCTTTGGGACTAAGTAGATAGATTTTGACTGATTCCTGTTTAGTGTTACCACGTTCTAGGTCATGCAATACGTGGGTTGCTTATGCTTGTTTCCATTCCTTTGTAAAGGCGTATATATATATATATATATATGCCAACAGTTGCTTAGAATTAATAAGAACATTCTCTCAACAATTTGCATTTACAACTTTGATTGTGTGTTCTCAACACTTTGGACGCCATCATGGACCCCGGCCTTCTATCCAGCATTTTTCGACGCCTGCGATTGATGTTTCTGGTGATTGTCATAATTTCGCGACGGTTGGGGTGGCAAAAGGTCAATTACCAAAGCAGTTGAATTGTAATGATGGCAGTTATCTACATGGTGAGCCGAGACGATTGGGCACTTACAAAACAGTACAAATTTTAAGACAGTTTCTTCGTGCCTATCCACGAAAGATTCTGACCAATTGAGTTTTTTGACCCACATCATAATAGGGGCCAAAATACACTTATTTTGGCCCATATCATGAAATTGGTCAATCTTCCTCTTGTTTCCGGACTTCAGTTAGCACACAGCCTAGACATTCTTCGTTTATTTCTATTTTAGTTCCTCTTGCCCAAACTATACGGGACACTATCACTACTACGGAATTTCTCATATATGAGCAGTCACAAGTCCCACAACCTTTTGGTAAACACAAAGGTGACTTGAAGATTATAGAAACTCCACAAACTACATGCTCGGTTTCTTCCGAGGATATTTTGCTTGTTGATCTAAAAAAATCTACAGCCCAAATTTTGTTCGTCGGAGTCAAAAGGCAGAGGAAAAGTTGTGGCCTTAGGAGTCCAAAGACCATGTGATCGAGTTAGTGCTGGACTTGAGTTTCATACCATTTGTGTCATATGTCTTCATCGATCTTGCCATTTATTTTTTTTAATCAAATGGACGTTAGGGTATAGCATGCAGGCTCATTTGCAATTGTTCTAGTCTGCTTGGTCGTGTTTTCATCTATAACTCATTGGTTTGGGAGTATTATTCACTACTATAAGGAAAAGTGTGTGAAGTACATTCATCAACGTTACTACTTTGTTGTATCATCTAATGGCAGTAGGCCATTACGAAGTAGTAAGCTGTTTCTCCTTTGTTCATTCAAGCGTGGGTCTCTCATTCCTTCATCAAGCTTTGTGTCTAGAAGTATTGTTCATCTGGCTATATCTACATAGTTAGTTGCAAAGACTTTCGGGGTTGGTTCATATTCTACTGATGAAGATCAATTTGATCAGCCAGACAGATGGAGTATTACTCGAAGAAGTGAAACCTTTTTTCTCTTCCTCCCATCGGTTACTTTATATTTAGTTCCTAGCAATATATTTAGGTAGCGCATATTTAGATAAGACGGCGATTTTGTTTCCTGTATTTGCTTTATGGTTAGACCACTATAGCTAGCTACAGTACTTTTAATTGATGTACATATCTTAATTCCGTTAATGCAATTTCATATCTTTCTAAAAACAATTAAAAAATATTATCATTTGGATCAAATGATCAATTTACCCAATCCTCAATATCTTAATCATACATCATGCAAACAATTTGCCTAAACTCAAATTACTTACCTATAACAAACAAATTACCCAATCATAAATGACTTGTAGCAAGGAATTTACCTATTTTCACAAACTACCTACAACAAATAATTTACCTATCTACCTTTCAAAAAAAAAATTTACCTATCTAAACAATTTACCTACACCAAAAAACTTACCTATCTAAAAACTTACTTACAGCAAGAAATTTATCTGTTTTTACAAACTATTTACCTACAATTTACATGTGATCGAATAATTGCTATATTTTTAAAAAAAAAATCAAATTTACCTACAAATGATTGTTGCATTGAAAAACGATCGGGAAGAATCAAATTTTATTATGGAGACTGAATTTTAGAGAAAAATCATTGGAAGAATGAGGATATAATGACATGTTAGGTAAATATTTTCTTGAATTGTGATATTCTTATATCTTATTTCTTGTATTCAATATGGTCATATTTAATTAGGGCTATTAATCAGTTCATATGGTTCGATTTTCTACCTGAACCAAAAACTAAATCAAATTTTTTAATCGGTTCGGTTCGGTTTGATTTTCTAATTTTTGAAGTGATGACCCAAATATCTTCGGTTTATTTTGGTTTAATTTTTTTTCTTCCAATTTTCTTTGATTTGTTTCCGGTTTTTGGTTGAGAATCGTGATATCAAACTCAGAAAAAGAACGAAAAAAATGAAACTACACGAGTCCAATCAATAAAATACATGTCCATCTCAAATCATACTTCATAAAAATAAGAGTTTGAATTCAAGTCCATCTGAAGTTGAATAAAATACAAGTTCATGCTTAAGTTAGCATTCAACATTTGATCTTCAATTGTATGCACTCACGTCTCTGTCTCTAGGAAGAAACCTGCAAAAATGCACCAAATTACAATTCTAGCAAGGTTATGAAATTCTAGACTGAGTTACATGACTTACATCAATAATGAACTCTGCATAGTTCACAGTTTACACAACAATCAAATATGACATTTCTCTATCTATACTCTAGCGACTGAATAGTTCGCTTTTGATCTAAATTACCAATCTCAAGCTCTAAACAGAATGCAATGACCCAATACCAGTACAAACAAACTGGACAGAGTAATCTAACTGCTAGAATTGACCTCCAAACATTCATTATGGAATTCTAGGCTGAGTTACATCAATACCTGAATTGCATCAAGCTTGATTGACACTTGCAGGAGGTCTCATACCATTTGATGAAGTCGAACAAGATTCCTTACAGAGTTCTATGTAACAACAAAAGATAGAGAAACCACTAAAATGCAGTATAACAAAGTAAACCAACAAAGTAACAAACTAATCGATATTCAATAAAATAATACCATCCATTATAATATCACAGAACTCTATACCATCAACCATTGAGTCTTCATTTAAGGTAACATAAGTACCCGTTAACCAGTTTTGTGTACAAATTAAAGTCTCCACCATCTTTGGACTTAACGAACTATAAAATGGATTGATGACACGACCAATTGTGCTAAAGGAAGATTTCAAAGCTATAGTTGACACCGGAATAGCTAGAACATTATTTGCAACTTTAGCCAATATTGGGTACTTAAAAGCTCCACTCACTCCCCACCACCCCAATATGTTAAATTTCTCATCCTCGTCTCCTTCAACGCGATCCGCTAGATATTTCTCCACATCATTACTAGCAACTCCAGTTTTCATTGCCTTTCTCTTTTGTTCTTTTTTAGTCAACCTTTTTTCTAATTGAGTGGAACCAACAACTGAAGATGACAAAGTCGGTTGAAAGTTTTGAGAACTAGAAGCAGCTTGAGACAATAAATCTGTTTATTGCATGGCTTGATTGGTTGGATTCGCATACACTTTAAACAACTCAAGCAAGAGATTCTTCACCTTCTTCACATTTTCATCGAACTCACCAAATTTTTTTCAAAATAGTCTTTGAGTTTCTCCACTTTATGGCGTGGGTCAATACCGATAAACATATATGGATTAAGAGTCTCTAACTTCCGCCAATACTTATCATACTTTTCAAGCATAGGCTTAGTAATTTCACAAAGTAGTTAACTACTACTTTCTTGCAACAACCCAAGAATTTTAAGCAATTCCTTGAATGTGGTATGGATTGTTGGAAGGTTAGAGCAGCACACATGCAAAGTGACATCATAAAATGGCTTCAAAAAAGCAGCTAACTCATTAGCAATGAGCCAATCATCAAAATCAAGTGGCCTCTCTCTCAATCTTACTCATGTGTCACTCCTAAAATACTTATTGTAGTAACCATCATCTTCTATTAGTCTATCAAATGTTTTCCGAAACTTCAAGATAGATTGCAATATCAAATATGTAGAATTCCACCTAGTTGAAACATCCAATATCACCAGCCATTTACTCTTTACTTTCACACTCTTAACATACTTCTTAAACATGTCCAACCTTTTTGGAGAAGATCTCACATACTTCTTAATTTTCTCTTTTCCGTTCAATTTTTATTCGGTTTTAATTTTTTTTTGTTTCGGCTGAAATTTTTTTCGATTTTCAGTTCAGAATTCACATCCCGATATAGTATCATTTTCCTAATAATAAATAGTAAATTATATTATTTCTTATAAAAATTAAGTTGCAAAGAGTTTTTTCTGATTCCCTGTAGAATTTTCAACTAATCAAGATCTATCGCGCGCAGAAGCTAGCTTACTGCACTATGCATGTGACGCCCACCAAACTTAATTAAAGATAAACATTGTCACCTAAACTAAATGTTAAGATGATTTTACTGATCGATCAGTGGTCACTGCTCATTGCGGAGACTCGCATCGAATGGGAGTCCTCGATCAGTTTCGATTCCTAGTTCGTAGTTTGAACTGGTGAAGTACATGACCCTAACTAACTAGTTAAAGGTCCTTAGAGAAGTCACTCTCGATCGATCTCCACGTACAGCTACAGAGCCCTAGCAAGTTAAGCCAGCCCCTTCGGAGGTCCACGTATGGTTCATTGGTCCTACGCCTTAATACAAACACACAACCTCAGCTAGCAACTCAATAAGCAAGAGTGTATGTACGTAGACTTCGCAGACGACCCAGCAGCACTGGCCTCCCCATCGCTCTGTCTCAATTCTCAATTACTAAACACAGATCTTCCAAAGTTATTTCCCAACGGCCCCAAACCAAGTCTTGAAGTATTCCACAGCTGCACACACCATCACAAATATAAAAAACAACAAGAACAACAAACAACAAATCCGCTCCACCCCAAAAAACATTATTTTAAAATCAGTGAAAGAATAGAAAAGCACAGCATTCAGCATCGGTTCTAGTTATTGGCCTTGGAACTTTTCCTTTGGCCACTTCCTTCTCTCCCCTCGATACCCTCCCAGTCCCTCACCACACTACAACTAAGTCACACTTACTATACCACCACCACCCTCTACAACCTTCATTTTCTTCTACTTTGAAATGTAACTCTTTCATTAACCTAACGAGCAACTGCCCATTTACTCGCAATTCAACAACCACAATTTTCGTTATGCTACACGCACTCGTTTAGAAATATATACTTATGCAGGTACAAGGCCATAATCAACAAATTGGGAATGTGAATAACAGCTCAAAAGAAACCCTAATCATTTTAGAAGGTTAACGTTGTGAACATTATTTGGTGATCGAATTTGATGAAAAGAAAATAACCCTAATCCGGATTTTAAAGAAACAGTAGAACACTCTATTTCTCTCTCATGTCATGCAAGACAAAAGCTAGCCCTAAACGGCTGAACCCCACTTTCATGACTACATGCACGAGTTTATACAAATATATATACTCCATCACTCTCGCTCTTCACCATTTTCGATCATCAACTCTCTCGAGCTCGTCTTCGTCTCTCTCGAGCTCAGCTCGCTCTTCTCTCTTTGTCGCTCTGTCTCTCTCACACACACTCTCTCCTACGTACATATATCTACATGGTTAGCCATTTAAGTTTAAGTGTGTCCCATTTAGCCACGCAGCAAAGCTCGCCGGAAGACGACGACGACGACGACAACGACGACAACAACGTCGACGTAGGACACGACCAGTTCTGCATCAATGACCACATCGACATCGTCGTGGAAGTCCTCAAACGCCTAGACGGCGCCTCCCTCGGCGTCGCTGCTTGTGTCTGCCGCCTCTGGTGCTCCGTGGCGCGCAACGACTCCCTCTGGGAACACCTCTGCTTCCGCCACGTGTCGTCTCCTCCACCCTCCTCCGTGCGGCCTGTCGTGGTGGCACTGGGAGGTTACAAGCGGCTCTACATGGTGTGCGTGCGGCCCGTGCTGAGTCGGCTCAGCAGCGACGACTCGGACCAGCTGGTCAGGAGAGTGTGGACCCGGGACGAGGTCCAGCTGTCGCTGTCGCTCTTCTGCGTGGACTACTACGAGAGGAGACTCGGCGGCGGCGACGCGTCGGCCTCGTCGCTCATGTTCCTCTGCAACCCTGTGAACGTCTGATTCGTTGACTTTTTTGGGAAATCGTTGACTTTTGTGATGGCAATTAGAAGGTAGTAGTAGTACGTGTTATACATATCAATTTTATTCATTTAAAAAAAAATCAAAATTCGATTTTTTAATAAATTTAATTATTTAGAGGGGGTTTACATTAAATAATTGTCCCTTGGCTTATTTTGGGTTAGGGTGAAAGATGGAGAGGGTGGTGCTTTTCATGTCCATTATGATTATAGTAGTGATCGATCTCTTAGATTATTTGTAATTTTCATTTAAAGATATTGTAAGAAGAGAAATAATTATTTGTTAAAATGGTTGATCAATTGTGGAACTTAGAATCTCTGGTAAAGCAAGCATTGACAATGAAGGTTAGGTGGGTAGTGCCAAAACATTAGTGGCTTCTCTTTTCCTTTTGTTTTTTATATAGATTCTTCAATTGTTTTTCTTCGGGAAATAAAGGAAGAAGAAATTTACCATACCAAAAAAAAAACAATATAATTGAGTTGTTTGGCATGTGCAAGCAAACACATGTGATTAGCAATTATTTCTTTGTTTTTTTTTTCATGATCTTGTGTCAAATTTAGTTGAAAAACAGTAGATTCCAAAAGTTGAATAGTTGAGCAAGTTGCGATTGAACTTGGTTACATTTATTTTGAATTTTGATCTGTTAAAATTGGTAATTGTAAATTGTTTTTCTCCTGGAGTAAGAAGTAAGAACCACTCGAGGGGCGATCAAGGGAGTAGGATTTCAAGATAAGGGAGGCTAATTTTTTTTTTCGAGTAAGCTTATTATATAGGTGTACAAATTTAAGAAAGACTAATTTTTAAAATTTAATTTTTTATACTACAATTCAGCTACAAAATAAGAGATTTTCAAAACTCGTGTGTAAGCACGTTTTTAAAGACAAGACCGCGTGAGGAAATATTAGGTTTCGTTTATACCGTTTAGAGCAATTTTGGGCATTAATTAGGAAATTAATAGGGTTGTACTTAAATGTTAGAGCCTGAGAGAGGGCTGTATTTGGTTGTGTGTCATAACTTATACGTAAGATATCTGGGCGGCCGATTGGGACTTGACGAATATAGCCAGCCTCATCTACGACTAACTACTCTTACCACTGGGTGGCCCAACAGATATAGCTCATGAAGTCATGATCATTTTACTCATTAAGCAATTGTACAAGGTTTTACAGCCATCTACACTGTCAACGTCCAACCAGTTACCAGTCCCTATGGCTCACAAGTCACAGCTATATTCTAGCATTTTTTTTTACCACATTCTTCAAACCCTACTCATTCTCCAACCGTGTAAGGGTGCAATGTACATGTGAAAAGACTCGATTCCGATTTAGTTGTCTAAACTGAAATTAAACCCCTTCGAGAACACGACCTTAATTTTTTTTTGCCAGAGTTTACTTTGAAATACGTGAACTATTATTAGAATCTGCAAAGAAACACACTTCGAATATTCCACAAAAATCAAACTGTGGGGCTCCGTTCCCTATCCGGATTTCTCAACAACATATATATAATAAACCAAAAGGTTTACAAGAAATCCAGAAACATTCAGGAGTAAACTCAACTGAAAATACAACAAAAGTATTCAGAGCGACGCCTATATACAACATATACAACTAGTAGGTCGAACAAAGAACCTACAGAAACTGAAGTGTGATCCGAACTCTACGCATCCACCGTCGACGTGCAACACTGGAACCCAAACTGTAAACTGGGCAAAGCAAACCGAAAATCCCAGGGGAAGACAAATGAAATTATTAGAGTGAGTGGACGAAAATAATAATATGTCTTTCCCAAATATATGCTCATAAAAGCATAAAGCGAGTCGATGCACATGAAAATCCCAACCAGGTACATTTTCCCTGATCCATAAATATGCACGTAAAATCCGGTGGGGTCACTCATGGTCTCTTCCGCATAGTACAGTCTAATCACCGGATCCCAGACCCCCTTGTGATTAATAAGTCTGAAAGACTTCGGGTCAGGATATCTGTCCTTCTCGGAGCATCTCGGGGATCAGCCGAGAAGCCAAAACATCGATACATACCTCTATATTCGAGATTGTACTCTGTGTAAACCAAATCATAAATCATTTTCATGCACATACATAATCGTAAAATGCATAATTATAAAATGTATACTTATATGTGCATAATTGTAACTGCATATGTAAATGTATAATCATAAATATATATTCATAAAATGCATAAATCAAGACTCGCAATTCAACTGTGAAAAAAAAATGTCCACTCACAGTACGGAGTTAACTCTGAGGTCCGGCGGAAGATCCATTGCCAAACACTCGATCCTGATCAACTGAATAACAGGGATACGATCAATACATAATGAAACACAACATACAGAGCTAATATGTCGAGAACCCCGCGTTCTCGAAAGACGTATCGCTCGAAATATCGACGAGGATAACAAAATTCCCAAAATATACCCAATTAACCCTCGTCCCAAAATAGAATACTCAAATCAACTCAAAAACCTCACGACTACGATCGGGACACGATTACGAGCAAAACGGTATAAAAATCTCCAAAATCCCAAAAAGTCAACCATCGTCGGAGCTCCACCGGCGGCGGCGGTGCGGCGTTAACGGTGACCAACTTCGGCAGAAAAAGTCCAGAACTCCTCTTCTCCTCAAGCCCAACAACTTCATCTTCTACCATCAAGGCCAATTCCAACCATACCGGCCGGAATTGAGCCCGAAACCTCGCGGGAATCATCCTCTCCGGTCACCACCAGGACAACCACCAAAACTCATCCATACTCAAATCAAACCACCCAGAACTCATCTAGGGGATGAGGGGAACCTAACCCCCATCATCCGCGACACCAAAGCTCCCCGGAGCACCACCCCCGACGGCGGCGAAATTCCAAAACTTCAACACATTCAAACTTTCTCAATTCTCACAAAATCAAGTTTAAAACAATAGAGAATCATGAGAGTATTCTAACCATACCCAAATCGTGACCGAAGATGGCCGGAATTTTAGGGTCGGACGGCGAACCAAAAACGGGTCACGGTGGTGCTCGGTCAACACACGGTCAACGTGGTCAAACTTGGTCAACGCAGGTCAAACGACCCAAATGCGACTTTCCGACAATTTTATGACTATTTCGATATTTATATGCGCGACCCAAGACGATCAACGGTCCAAAACGAATCGAAACAAAACGGATAAACACGACTAAATCCAACGGCCGAAAATATTCATAACTTAATCCACATAACTCGAAATAATCCTCCGGAAACTTCCACGAGCTCGAAATCACGCACACTACAACTCTCGTGAAGGAACTCATACCAAATTCTCGCCCAATAATTTAGTCGTAAACAAACCTGTCATATCGATTAATTACGACAAACTGCGATTAATCGTGAAACTCACAAATCAAGCCAATTAACATACCATTTCCAATTTGGGTCGTTACAATATATGTTCGTAGACATCGTTATATTTGCTCAGAATTCAAAGCAAGTAAATGTACCAGTGTCTACAAACATAATAAATGATTTTTTTTCTTTCATTTTTACGTACAAGAGATATTTTAAACATTAATTTATAATTAGTCACGTCTATTACACTAATAATGCACTTTTGTATAGAAGAATTCTCTTAGATCAGTACTAATTAAAATAGGTGCTTCTGAAAATGACACTAGTCTAACGTTTGTTTGTAAAGAACCAATTTATTCCGGCCACAAGAAGAAGAAAAAAATCTTCTGATCAGGTTCATAGATATTCTAGTCTAGCATTGTTTTCGGATTTTTTTCTTCAAGAAAATGAATTTTAAAATCTACAACCTATCGGTGTAATATACGTGACTAATTACAAATTAATGTTTAAAATATCTCTCGTACGTAAAAATGAAAGAAAAAAATCATTTATTATGTTTGTAGACACTGGTGAAGTACAGTGAAGTGTAATTAATATCTAATTTAAGAGCAAAAGATTGAAGAATATCTCAATGGAAAAGGGGGAGAAATTTTTCCATATAACCGTAACTCCATGTCATCTGTTTGACGTTTTGGTGATATCATGACACGTGCATCGTACGTGCTCAGTCAGCAAATCTTTGTTTTCTCCGTCACTATTTTCTCTTGCTGCTGTTAGTTCGTCATCTTCTACAACTCAATCTACAGGAAGTTTCCAAACTTCCATCATATGAAGCAACATCATTGGGACAAATCTCAAATTTCAGCTTCACAAAATAGATCACTATCACCAATCATGAAAAATCCAGAATATATTATCCAGATTTATCCCTTTCACTTACCCCTTCACTGTATTTTTTCTTAAATTGGGATTGAAATAATATCGTCTCATATTAAAAATTGAATCTCTTGATTTCACGAAGTTGAAAAAACTCAGAGAATTAGTATGACCATTGCACCTCCAGAATTGGTTGATACTTGACAATAATAGCTTGGTTGAAACCGACAAATTCTTCAATTTGGTGAAGATGAGCCATGAAAGTAAACGATACAAGGATTACAAGCACTATAGAATTTAGATTAAAATTATTGATTCTCGAATTTCTACAAATATGGAATTAATGGAGAAAAAGCTTATCAAAGGTGTAGGATGGAATGGAAAACATATGGTAATCGACGTCGACGACGAGAAGTGCAGCCAAACGGGAACGTTTCAATTAACAAGGAAGACGGTGTTAAGATGGAAAGGAAGACGTTTGCTGACAGAGCACTATGATACACGTGTCATGATATCACAGGGAAGTCAAACGGATGACATGGAGTTACGGGTAGATGGAAAAAAAATTCAAAAAAAGGGAGTGATAAGATCAAATACAAAGTGAGTGTGAGCCAGCCACACCCAGTCAAATGTCAGCTTCTCCTATTTTCTAATAATATGATATACTCTGATAAAGAAAAAACATCAAATTTCTTTTGTGGATGCCTTGTTCCAATTTTACCCTTAATTTTCTCCTACTTTCTCTCTCATGTTCTTCTCTTTTCGAGATCTCCAGCATTAGTTTTCCTCTATTCATACATCACTCAATTTGGGCAGCTCCAGACCACCAACCAACCTACTTTGTGATTGGGCCCAAGATAAAATATCTTGTTGTTGGATTTTGAGGGCCGGATTAAGCAGCGTGGAAGGATAATCTATAACGTTTGGGTTGGATTAGGGTAAGTTAGGAGGTCGGTACCTGTAACCCATATTAAATCAATTGCTACCTTTCTTTGTGAGGAAAAGATTCCCTGATGAGTTTATCATCAAGGTCTTAGACTTTAATTATAAAACCTAGGAAGTAAGATTCTGAATAGTTAGAGTTGCTTAGTGAGTCTAATTGTGAAGAGTTTTAAATATACATTAACAAGTAATTACTTCCTATAAATAGGAGATTAACTAAAGAGAAATGATCCACGATCACATACATATTTTGCTCTTGGAAAACTATCTTCTCATCTTGAGAAATCTCTGCAACCAGCAATCAAGAGATCATCACCCGAAAGAGCATGAGTATCTTGCGATTTACCGACGCAACACCCTGTGTTCTCAACACTCTGTCAAGGAGATTTCTCTGTTTCACACAGAAGGAGTTGTAAGGTATCGATCTTCTTGGCTCTACGAGAGACACGAAAACCATAAAGTCCTAAGTCACTTAGGTGAGAAGGATCCATCAGGCGGGGTTGGTGCTCTCCCCGTCCCAGTAGCTTCTTAGAAGTCAGGTAGCGGCAAGCTACGTTCAACGTTCCGTCCCACGACAGTGGCACACCAAGCATACATAAGCATGTGATCGAGAAAAGAGACAGTTTGAAAGCCTCTCAAGACCCTGGAAGATTTTGGTGCCAAACATTTTGGCACGCCTAGTGGGACTAGCTTTTCGTGTCTTTAAGCGACAATTGGGAACCCTTACAAAAAGGGATACCCTCAATGTCGTAAACACCCTCAACCGGATTACTAGGAACATACATCTACCGAGTGTTGCTCTCTTTCTAGGAACGCGGTAAAAGTCATCTTTTGAGTCACATATTGTTCAACGATGGACTTCGACTTCTTAACTGAACAAAAGCTTAACAAACTAGCATACGAAGCTTACAGACCATACTCTGCTAGGTGTGATGAGCGGTTTGGGCAATATTTTGCTTCCATTGAGCGAAGGATTGAAGAGCAAGCATAGTTGCTCACCACCTTTGGCGAGAAGACAGATGCGACAATAGTCGAAGTGGTCGCTTTAAGGGCCGAGTTCAACAAGGGTCTAGAAGAACAGGTGACTCAAAAAGCATAGCCTACAACCTTCGTGAAGGGACAAGACAGGTTGCGTGAAGACCTTTGATAAGTCATAGATCTTTCTTAGGTGCAGCGGGCCAATGAGGTGGTAGCCTTTTACAAGAGAACTGATAAGGACTTTGGATATTTAACCAAGTCCATCTCTGAGCTCACGAGGAAGACGAGGCAGGCTGAAAATTTCTTAGCCGCTTGGGAGGAGCGGTTTGAGAGGTTCATAGAAGAATGAGATATACACATCACCAAAGCATATGAGCCATATGAGACTTCTTACTCACCTGTGCAGAAAGGCCTCGTCAACGCTTGGCAGTGGCCAATGAACTATAAGCCGATCAATTTCCAAACATTCACAGGTAACGATGATGCAAACACGGAAACATATTTAGCCTATTTCACTTTACAACTTGGATCTTTCACTGAGGATCTAGAACTTAAACTACGAGTTTTCGGTTCATCTTTGTCCGGATTAGCACTCGTCTGGTACACAGGTCTGGAGAAGAGGTCCATAATAGATTGGCCAGTGATGGAAGCTCTGTTCATCGACCATTTTGGAACGACAAGGCCAGAGATAAGCATTAGCAAGCTAGTGGCCATAAATCAAGCACCATCAGAAAGTCCAATAGCTTTCCTCCATCGATTTAGATTGGAGTATAATCTATGCAGAATACCTTTGAGGAAAGATGTGATCGTTGAGATGATAATCAATGGACTGGAGGATCTATACCATAGTTTATTCTTCAATCATAAACATCTCACCCTGAACAAGCTCATTACGGCAGTAACCAAAGCCCATATTACCATGCAAGAGAGGGACAATATGCGTAATTTCTCGAAGGGAATGTATGCGCCAAGGTCCACATATGAGAGAAACAAGCCAAGAACTGTGGCTTATATTGAAGATCCTGAAGAAAGTGGATCAAATTCAGAAGAAGACCAGGTTCACGCCGTAGAGCTTACTTCCAAGTCAGTGCTTAAGCCTCACAGTTACAGCAAAGCAAAGGACCATTGAAGCTCTCGACGATAGCTTTTATAAAACCAGAGTTCGAGACATATACGACGTCAATATGGCTCATAAAATCCTGAATGAGCTTATTAACCAGCGAGTGGTGAAAATAGACTTCGGCTCTATCCCTAGTGTTGAACAGCTTAAGGTATGTGGAATCATTCAACCAAAGGTTGTGTTAAGCTCAAGGACCAGATCTAGAAGTGGATCAATGATGGCAAACTGGCCTTAAATAGTGCACCTAAGACCATATCGCTAGTGGACTTGCAACCGTTCCCAGAACCGCAAGTCAATAAGATACAACTAGAGATGATTTCGATAGAGAATATTGTAGCGGAGTTGGATGGAAGAGAAGAGCTAGTCGGTCTCGAAGATTGTGGTAACCCCAAACACCCAAGGTATACCTTCAAACTAGGGGTCATCATTTGGCCCGTGGGCCTCGTGGGCCGGTGGAGGCCCGCAAGCCCGTGAACTAAAAGCCCGGCCCGGCCCGCAAAAAAGCCCGCAAAAGCCCGCCAAGGTGGTTGGTGGGCCGACCATGGTTTAGAGATCTAAAGCCCGGCCCGGCCCGCGGGCCCGGCCCGTCAAGGCCCGTCAGGCCCGGCCCGTCAAAGCCCGTTAGGCCCGGCCCGTCAAAGCCCGCACACATATTGACATATATCATTAAATCATTTAATGAATTTTAATCATTATACAATTTATACCTAGTTAATGTTTACCTACACACATATTGACATATATATATATAAAATATAGTGACTAGTAGTCTAATAGACTAATACTATATAGATATATATTTTACATTTGTGTATATATATTAATATATTACATATACATGGATAGATTGAATATTTGAATTCCATGTATAATTAAATTTGTGTATCTATTTTACTATTAAGTCATTATTTAAAGTTTAGCATAAGTTAGGGTTTAGGTTTAGGGTAAATTAGGGTTTAGGAGATTAAGATTTATGGTAAGTTAAGGTTTAGGAATTTGAGGTTTATGGTAAGTTAAGGTTCCGGTTCTAGGATTTTATTATAATTTTTTTAGGGTTTAGGGTTTGGGGTTTAGGTTTTAGGGTTTAGGGTTAAGGGTTTAGGTCCAAAATTTATAAAAATTAGGGACGGCCTACTTAGAATACTATGAACAACCAATCCGACAGTCAATTTTTTATATATATAAGATAGTAGTACGTATATCATTATACCTACACTTATATATATAATATAGTGACTAGTACTATATATATATATATTTTATATTTGTGTATGTCTATATTAATATATTACATATACATATATTGATCAAATATTGGAATTCCATATATAGTTATATTTGTGTATCTATTTTACTATTAAATCATTGTTTAGAGTTTAGGATAATTAAGTTAGGGTTTAGGTTTAAGGTAAGTTAGGGTTTAGGGGATTGAGATTTAGGGTAAGTTAAGGTTTAGGAATTTTGAAGTTTAGAGTAAGTTAGATTTTAGGTTTTAGGAATTTTGAGGTTTAGAGTAAGTTAGGGTTTAGGGGTTAGGGGTTAGGGGTTAGGGGTTAGGGTTTAGGGGTTAGGGTTAGGGTTTAGGATTTAGGGTTTAGGGTTAGGGTTTCATTGTAATTTTTTTATCGATTTACACAGTAAAACAGTAAATATAATAGATGGTTCAGATTAGATATCGTAATTTTTCAATGGTGAGAGTTTAATTGAGAGTGTGTGAAATGACATCAATACCCTTCTCTTATATATTGCTTATTTTTCCATGGAGAAACTAGATAAATTAAATTTTTATATCAATTTTTTTGACACTATGAGATAGATATGTAATTTACAAGAATGTGTGTTAAAATTTTGATCTTAAAAAATTCCTTTAGGGATGAGTAATTTATGTTTTAGTTGTAAGGGTACTACGGTCACATTTAGCGAAACTCATAGATGTAGGTCTAAATCAAGTCCAAAATTTATAAATTTTTAACGGCATGCTTAGAATATTATGAACAACCAATCTGACAGTCAGTTTTGTAAAATGATGATACATGATCGATTACGTTTCACAAAGGACTTTCAACCCATATAACCAAAGAATAAAGATAAGAACATTAGTGAGCATGTAGAGAATTCAAGCAATATAAGAATTAAAAATGTTTTAACAATAAAGAAGGCCATATATAATAGTTCACCTTGTAATAAAAGACACCATACGTAAAAATTAGCATAATCGAAGTACGTTTGGATCCCAGTCAATACAATTAAACAAAATTTGTGAAAACACTAAAATACACTCATCTTATTTTCCTTATTTTCCTATGGGGGGAGTAGATAAATCAATTTTTTATGTCATTTTTTTTGATACTATGAGATAGATATGTATTCCATAAGAGTATGTGTCCAAAATTTGATGTTAAAAAATTATTTTCGGGAGGGGTAATTTCCGTTTTAGTTGTAAGAGTACTATGGTCACATTTGGCGAAATACATGGATCGATGTCTAAATCAAGTCCAAAATTTATAAAATTTTAAAGGCATGGTTATAATATTCTAACCAATCAGTCTAACGGTCAATTTTATAAAATAATTAAACATGTCCGATTAAGTTTCACAAAAGTATTTCATTCCATATAACAAATGAACAAACGTAAGAACATTAATATACATATGGAGAATTCAAGCAATATAAGAATTAAATATGTTTTAATAATAAACGAGGACATGTAGAAAACTCCATCTTATAGTGATAAACATCGTACGTAAAATTTAGACTCGTCGGAGTACGTTTAAACCCCGGTGCATGGATGAAGGTTACGTTTATTTTGAAATGTCTTATTTTTTTAATAATTAAAGCCCGATAGGCCCGGCCCGCAAAAGCCCGCAAAGGCCCGGCCCGCAAAAGCCCGCAAAAGCCCGCAAAGCCCGCTTGAATGGGCCGGGCTCGGATCCTTATATAAAAGATAAAGCCCGGCCCGGCCCGGCCCGCATATATTAAAATGTTGTTGAGGCCCGGCCCGGCCCGGCCCGTGCCGGCTATACATGGGCCGGGCCGGGCCGGGCCGGGCTTTTGCCGACCCCTACTTCAAACAGGATAGGATGGACGAGCTCCTCAAGCATGAACTTATTAGCTTTTAGCTTGTAAGGAAATTGAAAGATCTGGACTATCTAGGATCAGATGAACATTTCTTTAGGTACACAATAGGTTTGGACACAAGACCTCTTATTGCTATGGGTTGAAGGACATTGTGCAAAGCTTAATCGATTATCGAGTAATAGGATTTAGTTGTGGAGATGGGGAAAACCATGATCCTCGGCCTTCACAAAAAGTTGCCCAGGGCGGCATTCGTTCCTTCCATAACACCACAGAAGAAAAGGTCGAAGAAGAAGAAGCCAAAGAGACAAATCACATATAATGTGTCTCAGATGGCTGAAATCCTGAAGTATCTGATCTAGGCAAATCTCGCCATGGTGACATATGGTCCGTCGCCAAACCTTGAACATAGTGAGATCTTACCTTACTGTCATTTCCACCATGTTTGGGGAACACACTCCACAGAGAAATGCACGAGCTAGAAATTCAGAATCCAACATTGGATCGATGAAGGAGAGATAGTAATCGAGCAAGCGGCTCCGAATCCATAACCTAACGAGTATTTGGTGGTAGGTATGTTGAAGTTGATAAGGAATAACCCTAATAAAAGGAAGCAGACCCTGGACTTACATACTAGTGGAGAAGATAGTAAGAAAAAGTAGTCTAAAGCCTTCGTAAAGGGTAAAGAAAAAGTGGACCCGAAGGCAGAGTTGCCAGTGGCCCTGTGTGCTCGATGCAAATTCCATTGTGGTCTCAAGATTACTTACGAGGAATTTAGAGAAGATGTCAAGGCATGTCTGGAATTGATGTCCTCCCATGAGCATTATCAACCTAATATCCCAAGGGAGCTTAATCAGAGAGACTCATAAGCGTTCAAGCAAAGGCGAGCGGCAGAAAAGTTCTTGAAACTAGCAGCAGCAGAACAGACCGTAACTGATCAGCTCACTAAGCAATATGTCCCCCAACATAGAGGAACATCGTTAAAGAGAATGTGTGGTATGTGAAGGAGAAAGGGAAAACTATTGAAGTGACCCCTAGCAGGCGAAGAAATCTGTAACGACGGTTTGGAAAAGCCAGGAGGGCATTAGAAGCTTTGGAGATGGGGATATTTCAATTAGAATAGTTGGCTTGTTTGCTAGAGATGTTGCAGTGATGGCTAAATACCTTAGCAGCTAATCCTTTGGTAGTCTTTGGCAAGAAATCTTGCGAGCCTAAGGTTAGAGCAGAAAGGCCAAGCGTCTTGACCGCAACCCTGAATTTCTCGCAAGAGAGAATAAATAAGAACCTATCCTTGAGGTTCCCCAGGACTGTAAGTGGTATAGAAATGAGAAACAACGTACTCGGGATACTGATATATCTAAGCAACCTATAGTACTCAAGAGCCTCTAATGATCGAGTGAACTCACCCAAGGTCATATTGCATCAAGTGAAACAAAAGGACTTAGGTAGAGACCAAAACCATTAGTTGAGGTGGAGCGCAAGAAAGCGGTTTCACAAGCCAAGACAACTTCTTCTGCCACCAGCAAGAGTAGTGGTTCATTCTTACCAACTTGACTAGAACCTATACCTGAGGTTCTAATCGAGGATGAACTTATAGCAACCATCGAGCCTATATTCTCCCTTGACCAGGGAATAGATGAGGCTCAGACACATGGTTGAGGGACCAAGAACGACGTGGGCGAGTTGGAAGATGACGAAGAGAAGTTAGACTATGGGGAAGATGAAGAACCACATATCCAAGAGTACGAGGACGACTTAGACGTGAGCATGGTATACGTGTTGCCTTCCAAATTTGTAAGCTCTTCAGCTGAGAAACTATGTTTCTTACTTGTCGTCCCTGCCAAAGTCATATCCAATAATATCAACAACTTGGCAATGACAAATTCTACAGAAGATACATAAGAGCAGATGTTGCTCGCCAAGCAACCAGAGATTGGCCTATCCTTGAGGAAAGCATACATGTTGTTCAGAAAGCCAACGGTGAACATGGTGATGCATATGAGACCATTGTACGTCACTGGCAAAGTTCAAGGGATTCAGATCAACAAATTACTGGTAGATTCTGGGGCAGCAGTGAATATCATCATTATTAAAGAAATGGCTCTCTTGGGCATTCCCAATTCCCAAGTCTGCTATCCAAGAGACAGCTCTCAACATTCAAAATTTCCAAGGTAACATATCTAAGACTTTGGCAATTATTTTTCTCAATGTGCAGGTTGGACCAGCAACAGGAACATATACATTCTTCATGGCTGAGTGTACGACCCCATATAGTGGGATTTTGGGAAGAGATTGGATCCATCGAAGCTACTGTGTTCCATCATCTCTCCACTAGCAAATGGTACTCTGGAATATGGAGTTAGGCGAAGCTGAGATCATCGATGCACACCTGTGTCCATACGCAGTCTCAGCCAGTGCGTTAGATGCCAGCTACTACAACAGTGACCTTAGGCCATTGGAGGTGTGTGGTGTTGACAACAAAGGCCGCCATGTGGGGGTGACGACCTCTGTATTAGCTTAATGAGGAATCATCTAGGTAGGCAAGGATAGTTGTCGCCCATATACCATTGAGCTACCTCTTCGACCAGCTCAATAATGGAGCATCTATCTAGTATAGAGGTTGAGGCTTGCTTCTCTCTACATGATCGACTTCATAATTACCTAATAGAGAGTCAAGCCTACGAGAACGTTCCAATGATTGCAGCATTGGAGTACGTGAACGATGATGTACTGCATGAATCAGACAAGGATGAGGGTATTAAACTGGCCCCAGCAGCCTTAGATGACACTCCACCTAAAGTTAAAAATCATATTGAGAAGATTAATCTCGAGACTTTAGAAGAGCCAATAACTGTGGCTATAAGAACCTTTTTAGAGCCTGAAGAAAAAAAGAGGCTCATTGAATTGCTACATGAGTATGCAGACTGCTTTACAAACAAATATGAGGACATGCTCGGTCTGTCGCCATACTTAGTTTGTTACAATTTTTCCATCATAGAGGGGAAGAAACCCGTGAAGCAGGAGATGCATCATATGAACACAGAGATAACAATTCTAGTCAAAGAGGAGATCGAGAAGATGCTCAAGTCAGGCATCATCAGAGTAGTCAAGTACAACGAGTGGCTTTCAAACATGGTCCTAGTTAAGAAAAAGAATGGAAAGATGCAAGTCTGTGTTGACTACCGAGACCTTAATAATGAAACACCAAAGGAACATATGCCAGTAGTAGATTTGTTGGTGGATTCTGTAGCACGCCATGAGATGCTATCATTCATGGACGAAACAGCAAGATATCACCAAATTCCAGTGGCAGAAGCCGATAGGCATAAGACAACATTTCGATGCCCAGGTTTTGCAGAGGTCTTTGAGTATGTGGACATGCCATTTGGAATCAAGATTGCAGGGGCAACCTATCAGCGTGCTATGAATTTGATCTTCCATAACCTCATAGGGAAATCCATGGAAGTTTATATTGACAATGTGGTGGTCAAGATGAAATGCAGGATGAGTCATATAGAGGATTTGAGGAAGGTATTCATTCGTATAAGACAACACCAATTGAAGATGAATCTAACAAAGTGTGTGTTTGGAGTACAAGTAGGAGACTTCTTGAGTTTCTTAGTTCACTAGCGAAGAATTGAAGTTCCAGATGATAAGAAAGAAGCAGTGATCAACGTTGTCTCACCAAAGAACAAGAAAGAATTACAACGATTGCTGGGTAAAATCAACTTCCTCAGACGGTTCATTACAAATGTTGCAGGCAAGACACAACCATTCTCACCTTTGCTTAAATTGTAAAGCCAAAAAGTCTTTATATGAGAGCCTATTCATCAAGAGACTTTTGATACCATCAAAACATATCTAGAGAACCCACTAGTCTTAGTCCCGCCAATGCCGGGAGTACCTTTCAAGCTTTATATATCAGCTATAGATCACTCTATTGGAAGTCTACTAGCACAATATGACATAACGGGGACTGAGCGAGCTATTTTCTATCTTAACCGTACGTTGACAGATTGTGAGACACGATACTCTCCAATGGAAAAGTTATGCTTAGCCTTATATTTTTTAGGGTGCAAGCTGAGGCATTATATGTTGTCATTTACTACTTATGTCATTGCACAAACAGATTTGGTAAAGTACATGCTTTCGCGGCCCATACTGAGGTGCAGGATTGGGAAATGGATCTTAGCACTTTCTGAATTTTCTTTATAGTATGTACCACAAAAGGCAGTGAAGGGCCAAGCGATGGATGATTTCCTCACCCATCATCCAATGTTAGATGCTCTGAATGCCCATAACTGGATTTAGCTCGCATCTCACTCACTCCTTGGCTCTTGTACTTTGATGGTTCGAGTACCACCACAATGGCTGGGGCAGGGATTGCTCTAGTCAACCCAAATGGAGGCACGTTCTCCTATTCTTTCAGACTCGACTTCTATTGTTCCAATAACTAAGCGGAATACGAAGCGCTCATCATCGACCTAGATATTTTGTTGGATATGGAGGTCACTGAAGTTCACATATGTGGAGATTCCCAGCTGGTTATTAGGCAATTGCAGACGAAGTATAGGGCTGGTCAAATCTTAGAGCCTTATGTTAAACGAGCTTATGACTTGCTCAAGTTATTTACTAAAGTGCAATTAAGCCGCATTCCTCACGAGCAGAACTATGCAGCGAACGAGTTATCACAACTAGAGACTGGCGTAAGTTTACAGGACGGTGTCCGCGAACAAATTCTGAAGGTTGAGCACCGTACTCTACCCTCTATATTTGCTTGTCAAGAAGAGAATAATGAATATTATATGGCCACACTTGATCACATCGATGTAGATTTATGCCAACCTATTATCTCTTATCTCCAAGACCCCAATGCACCAGTAGACAAACGGATCCAGTTTCTGGCTCCTAATTATGTGCTCAAGGATAATGAGTTATACAAGCGAGGAGAATATGGTATGCTACTGTGTTATGTGTACGGTCGTGATACTAAACGAATAATGAGAGAACTACACTTAGGGGTAGCAGGGGCACACCAGGCTGGTCCAAAGATGAGATGGTTACTACGGTGTTATGGATATTACTGGCCATGAATGCTTAAGGATTGTCACACTTTTGCTAAGGGTTGTGAAGATTTTCAAGCACATGGTCCAATTAACCTACCTAACATCCCTTTACAACCAATTATTAAGACTTGGATTGCCCGAGGATGGGCTTTATACTTAATTGTGATGATTCATCCTCATTCGTCAGAAGGACATAATTTCATCATCGTAGCTACAGACTTCTTCACCAAATGAGTGGAAGTTAGACCTTTAAAAGTAGCTTCTGCAGGTACCATTCGCCAGTTCTTATTTGAAGATATCATTTGTCATTTTGGTATACCATAATGTTTTGTCTCAGACAGAAGGGCAGTGTTTATGTTTGGCAAAGTGGAAGCGCTCAGGCAAGACCTGGGCATTTGTTTTCTGCATTCTACTCCTTATTATGCTCAATCCAACGGTTAGGAGGAGGCGAGTAATAAGTCGATTCTACACATTCTCAGACAAATGCTCGCCTGCAATGCCCGCCTGTGGCATAATGATTTATTCAATTCATTTTGGGCATATTGGACGAGTTAACGAAATCCAACAGGGACAACTCCTTCTGCGTTAATGTTCGGATGATGTTGTCTTGCCTTTGGAGCTCAATGTTTAGTCATTAAGAGTTATGGAACAACATGACATGATTGGCGAGGACTATGTGCAGGTAATGTGGCAGGAACACGAAGACTTAGACGAGAAGCGGCTTGAAGCCTATGAACACTTGTGTGCTGAGAAACATAGAGTAGCTCGAGCTTATGACAAGTGTAATAAGGGCAAGAGTTTTGCAGAAGGAGAGTTGGTATGGAAGGCAGTACTACCGATTGGCAAGAAAATAGAAGGACGTGGCAAATGGTTTGGTAAATGGGAAAGACCATACATAATTGATCACATACAAGGACGAGAAGCAGTTCGTCTTCGCGATCAAGATGGTACAGTTCATGTAAATCTAATCAATGGTTGTTTCCTTAAAAAGTACATCCAGTCAGTTTGGGAGTACGATGACCCGCCTAGTGTAGAATAATTGACATTGCTCACGTTTGCATGTTTTTGCTCGCGTGACGAAACTCAAGGGGCAACCCTATAGTATTTTACCTTAAGAGAATTCCTATGGCTAAATTTTTTAATTTTTTACTTGTTTTTTTGCCAATCTCTGTGGCTTTAACTTGGATTAACATTTTTTTTTATTTTACAAAGCCAATATTTGGGGTTGTAGATTGAGTTGCGTTTACAACAAGATTATGCAAAGTAAATTACACGGAATTAACTTTTATTGGAAGTTTACAAAGGATTTACGGCCTTGAGCTCTGATACCATGGAAATACAAACTAGTCTACAAAATCAAAAAAACCCGAAGGTTTATTAAAGAAGAAGGACCTCAAGAGACTGAAGAAGAAAAAAAAAACTGAAAACTAAGCCACAATAGACCAAAGCAAAGTAAGAAGAATGAAGGGTTTTTTCCCCTTTTCTCTCTTTCATCATTGGAGCTGATGGACTAGGTTCCACCTTAGTCTCTACCCCGGAAACGAACTTATTGTCACTTCTCCTCACTAGTCGCTTCCCTGAATTGGCCTCCCATGTAAATGAGGAGTGATAGCACACCAGCTCCGTGTTATTCCCTTCTAAGGCGTTGATGTGCTAACACCTACAACATCTATGCAAAGTAAAAGCATGACTATTGTTGGAGAGGGAGAGGAAGACGGCCCATTCTCGGTGTTTAGACTCGACTACCCCCAAATAACGAGGGGCAGCTTTACCAAGGTAGAGCCTGGATATAGATATCACTATCTAGCCCAGACTTGGATATGGATATCACTATATAAAGTGTTTCTATAGACAAAGACTTTCTAAAGGATTTTCTTTCAGAAGAGGCTAGAGAAGGTGTTGTGTCTAGGTTTGATACCTCACCCAGTATATCGTTGAGGGTTTGATGAGTGTCTAGGTTAGCTTTAAGGAGCTTTTTTATTGTCCTTGGCGAGGGTAAGCTCGGCTGGATCAGGCTCCATGGTTGAGAGTTGGGTTGAGAGTTCTTCCAATCTAAGGATTTGATCTTACATGGAGGTCTTGATAGAAAGCTCAGAGGAAGGTGAGGCCCCAGGAATGACAGGTTGCAGACCCTGACTCTCATTATGGCAGCGAATGGTTTCTTGAGCAGCGGTACCTAGAGTAGTACACTCGGTCGAAGCAAGCGACTGGACAATGACAAGCTGATTATCATTGGAAGGCAACGGTGTGTTAAAATTTTGGCCTAGAGAGCCACTTGCATCTAGTTCAGGGCCCTGTTAAAATAGTGTTTATGTTCAGATATAGGAGAAAGAGTTATAAACAACGAGAATGAGCTTAAAGGATTTTCCATACCTTGTTCGCGGTAGGGGCAGTCAGATCAGGTGAGGTGTCGGTGTTGAGTGGAGGATTAGGAAGTGCCTCAGCCGTCTCGCCTGGGTCTCTTTGAGAAATTACGTTAAGAAGGGGAAGTATAGCACCAGCCGCCATGGTCGCTTGTTCCTCTGAAGAGTAATGCATTGTATGGTAAGAAAAATGAGCATCCTCAAAATGAAATAGGAATGCGTCACTATCTTACCATCCTGGAGACTCTCTTCTGAATGATGGGCATTGTGAAGAATGTTGTCGTTGACGACATCGGTAATGTCGACATTCACATTTGTTGCGCCGACGTCCTCGGCATTAGTAGTCCTAGTGCTAAAAATGGTGCTCCCTTTAGGCAGAGAGTTGGCCGAGAGGTTCTCTTCAGGGTTGACCTCAGTATGGAACACATCCTTAGAGTAAAAATAAAGTTTAGCATTAGAAGAAAAAAAGTCTGCATGTATAGAAGTGTGTTCAATCATCCCTCAAAGCTATATTTTTACCTCATGAAGTGAAGGAGGAGTGGGTACGATCAGCTTGGGCAGTCATTGCCAGAAGAGAGGCCAGTAGTATTCGATGGCGAGAGAGGGGAGACAGAAGAATGCCCTTCAGGTTGTTTGTTAGAGGTATCTTCAGAGCCAGCTTTGCGAGGGCGGCATCGCTTCTTCTTGCCAGAAATCCCAGCAAAAGTTTCAGCATGGGAGGCATCTCGGTGTCGTTTGTATGGTCTCTGGAAATAACATTATAAGGAATTAAAGATATTAAGTTACATCTTAGTAGAGATTCGTAATTACTTACAGATTGAGGAGGTTTTGGTTCTTCATCTCCAACATCTTGTTTGTTGTCAGAGTTGGAGACATCATCTCGTTCTTTGAACCGTGAGTGTTCAAACTAGAAAGAGTAAGTATGCATAATTAAAGGCCAATATATGTGGTATAAAGTAATGAGGATGCTTACCGTGGGCTAAGGCGTGTCTTCGTCTGGATGTTTGGGGACGAAGTTTAACGCTTTCCTGTCAAAGGAGTTGGCAAAATTTTGTTCAAAGTCCTTGAAGATGGCAGCAAAGAGAGACAGTGATTGTGTAGACTGAAGGCCATCCCAAAATTACACTCTCTAGGCGCGGTAGTGTACCGTCACTCCCGTTGAAGGTACAAGAGCAAAAGTGAGTTTCTCCTTTGGAAGCATCACAATAGGAAAGCCGAAGTGGGGGTCTGCTGTATCGGTCTCCATGAGATGAGAAGTTTCTCACCATGTAGTGTAGCGATTAACGGAACCAACCAGTAGCATAGTGGCACGTTGGGTTAGTCCAAGTTGTCTGGTGAAGTGGTTAGGAGCGTACAGCTCATAGTAAACTTTGATGAGATTAGGAACCAACAAGTCTCCAAGAGTGTTGCTCTGGAGAAAGATAAGCTTTGCCTGGTCACTTTGGATAGGCGAAGGTAGGAAATCAGTCTCTAACTCTGGCGAGAAGCGGCGGTCTAAGATCCGATGAACCGAACCAGAGGAAAATTGGTTGTGCGAGCAGAAGGTGGCAAAGCACGTCTGATAGATGAGCCATTCTAAGGCGAGGGGGACTGCGAGAATTTGGTCCAGGAGCTCGTTTGCCAGGAATAGCAGCGCATGTGGGTGCCAGAAAACAGGAAAGTAGACCTGGAGCCAGAGGTATACCATCCATAATGGACCAATTTATTGAGTTGCAGTGAGGACAGCAAAATCCATCATAGGCTCCGGTAGAGGTAGGCGAGGATGAGTTGTGCAAGTCCTACCTTAGTTCCCTCAAACAAGCATTCAGCGAGGTGAACCCAACACTTGTTGACCTTCTGTGAAGAAACACAAAAAATTTATTTTGACAATCAAAACTCAAGGAAAGCTATACCTCCTTGAGGGGATTTGTCATTCATGAAACGGGTAACCCAGGAGGTGTAAGAAGGGAACCGGTCGAGACTAGCTTTATCAACGGTGTTGATGGCATCCCCTTGTTTCCAAACAGGGTCTGCTACAGGTACTCCGATGATGAGGAGGAGGTCCAGCAAAGTAATGTTTACATCACCACAGGGGAGGCGGAAACAATTACAGGTGGCGTCCCAGAAACACATGGCGGTGACGAATGGTGCACGGTTTTCTCTATTCGGTAGTGAGAAGCAGAGGTCTATGAGGTGGAAAATGTCTGTTGCTTGCCAACGAACCAGGTCGGCTTCGCGGTGAGCCTGGTACCATGTTCGCTCGTTGTCGGAAGTGGTTGGCCATTTTCCAATCGAGCAGAGAGTGTCTTTATTTTTCCAATCGGTGGTGTCAGCTTTTTTGTTTCGCCTGAAGATTAAGGCGGAGTTGCAGGAGTTGTCATGAAGGATTTGGTAGAGTGCTGGGTTGATGGGTGTTTTGAGGAAAGGGCTTAAATGACCGGTGGCAACGTTTGAGAGTTTGAGTGTGGTGGTCAGACCTAGTTTCTGCCGTTTAACAGTGGTTCGAACGAATATGGAGAAGTGGTCAGCGTTCTCTTTGGTAAGGTGAGGATATTCTTGTTGGTGAGGCGGCATTTTTAGATCGGAAAAGTAGTCAGAGGCGGATAAAATCTAGCTTCAGAGAGAAGTTTAGAAAGCTGGAAAGATAGAAGAGGAAGGAGTGTGTTAAAGTATGTACGCTGATGGGACGTGCGCTTTTTATATGCCGTCATTTGTAATGGCGCGGCTTTTCAGAAGAGTTGGCTGAGGTGGCGTTACGAATGGAAAGTTACCGTTTGGAATAAACGGTATTTCGTTAGGAAACAAACCTCTTCAATCACACTTGGGCTTTAATTTCGAGGCTTCAAGAGTAATGTTTGGGCCCAAGATAAAATATCTTGTTGTTGGGCTGGATTAGGCGGCCTGGAAGGATGGTCTATAACGTTTGAGTTGGATTAGGGTAAGTTAGGAGGCTGGTACCTGCGGCCCATATTAAATCAATTTCTACATTTCCTTGTGAGGAAAGGATTCCCTGGCGAGTTTATCAGCATGGTCTTAGACTTTGATTATAAAACCTAGGAAGTAAGATTCCGAACAGTTAAAGTTGCTTAGTGAGTCTAATTGTGAAGAGTTTTAGATATACATTAACAAGTAATTGCTTCCTATAAATAGAGAAAGTTAACGAAAGAGAAAGGATCCACGATCACATACATATTTTGCTCTTGGCAAACTATCTTCTCATCTTGAGAAATTCCTGCAAGCAGCGATCAAGAGATTATCACCCGAAAGAGCGTGAGTATCTTGCGATTTACGGATGCAACACCCTGTCAAGGAGATTGCTCTGCTTCACACAGAAGGAGTTGTGAGGTATCAATCTTCGTGGCTCTGCGAGATATACAAAAATCATAAAGTCTTAAGTCACTTAGGCGAGAAGGATCCATCAGGCGGGACTAGTGCTCTCCCCGTCCCATTCGCTTCTTAGAAGTCAGAGAGCGGCAAGCTACGTTCAACATTCTGTCTCACAACAGTGGCACACCAAGCATACATAAGCACATGATCGAGAAAAGAGACAGTTTGAAAGCCTCTCCAGACCCTGGGAGATTTATTGCCAAACACTATGAAATCTATAAAAAAAATCCATTTTTTTTATATTGGCATTCAAACATCTTATTTTGAAGAAGAATTGAAATCTCATAATCCATTGATTAAGGATGTAAGGTATATGTGATCAATGCAACCGGGAGAAAAAAAAAAACATCAACGCCTAGATGGTGTAAAAGGAAAGAGATGGTGTGTCTCTTCGGGAAGTTTCTTTGGATTATTTAAACCGATGAAACTGAAGTTGAATTAAGGAATGAAATTTCTTGGACCCATGGTGGTTCTGACTTCTGATATGTATTTGGCCGTCTTGATGGAGATCGAGAGAGAAATGTAACAGTGTACGAGGAAGAAGATGAGGTATAATAGGAAAAATAAAATACAAAATTAATTATCTAACAAAACAAACTCACCAACATGTGTAAGAAGAATAAATGAAGATAGTTTGACACAGTGTCTGGGTGTGCCTAACTCAAACTCAAACCAACTCAGATTATCACTCCCCCCCCTAAAAAAAAAGCAGTGAACAAGGTATGGTGTAGTCGGTAGTCCTATCCCATTATTTCCATAGTCTATCTGCAATACCTAGTAACATTATACATCGTGGAAGTACAATCACTCCTCCAAGATTATATAACCTATGAGTCATATATTAATTCACTTTTCCCCATAGCTCTACTTAGGCAAGTGAATAACATGAAGTCATGAAATTCATGTCGGTGAGTTGTGATCCATTTGATAAGGTGTTTATTAAACTAACATTTTGAGTATGCCGGGGTGACTACATTTCATATAGTGGACTAGTGTGAAAGCTAAGCTAGAACCCAATTTGGTGGTGGGATTCAAAAATCTCTAGAAACTGTTTCCTTTGTAACACAGACAAGGGAGAGTGGAAGTAGAGGCAGTTTTATTTGGAAGTATTCCAAATCACACCAGCAAACATGTGAAGGGGTAGAGTTCAAGTTATGGAGCATAATGTTACATCTAATCCGGAGTAATTACATAAGACAAGTAGTAGTGTTGGCAAAGAGCAAAATGGAGAAGTGATTGTGAATTGAGAACTCATCGGTGAAACTCTAGTTAATATGTTTGATTGAGCGTTCCCTGAAAAGCATTAGGATTAGGAATTCATTGTTGTCATAAGAGAATAAAAGCAAACGAATTCATTAGTGAATTCAAATTATTTCATTACCGTTTATACCAATTACACTTGATACAACACGTTAGTTAACCACAAGTACTCGAAACTATTTGTAGCGATTTTTTGTAATAGATGGAAGAAAATTATTAGATAAATAGTTGATAACAATTTTGACAAACACGACAACGTTTGAATTTAAAACGAGGAACGAATCTAAATCTTTTCATTTCAAGTATGCACATCTCATATTTAATCGGACTTTAAACAAAATAATTTATTCGTATATCAACAACTATAAACTAAACTCTACAACATTATCAATTATTTGAGATTCAAAATATACGATCATAAAATAATCAAATCATGTCATTATTTACAAATAATGCACATAAGGTATTTACTAGCTAATAAGTTAATAAAAATATCAAATTCATTTATTAGCCAATCTTGGCCAACTAAATTTCAATTAAACAAATACCATAATCTCAGAGTCCACTTCTACCCACTACCAAACATTGTCTAAAAGAAAATAAAAGAGAATTTTATTTTTTGGTAAACCCAAAATGCCCATAACTCTTTGGCAGAGCAAAATAGCTTTCCTCTACCATTAAATACTATTAACACACTGTTTACTTCTCACTGGAGAAAAAATAAAATAAAAATTCCATACCTCTTTTTATTACCAAAATAAAATCTCTTGTCCCCATCTCCGGCGTAAACGCCGCCGATTTCTCTCGCCGCAGATCGCCCCATCCGGGACCGCCCGACCCGAATCCGCATACCCTTTTCCTCGCTGACCCCAAAGATAGAGCCTTTACTTTACTTACTTTCAGCTTCATCTTCTTCTTCTTCTTCTTCTTCTTCTTCTTCTTCAGTAGAGTGAGATTCAGAGCTGCTTAGTTAGCTGAGCTCTTTTGATTTTTTTCTTGACCTTCAGAGCACACGTGGCGCGATCTGGTTTGTTTTCCGGCTCTGTTTGCTGCGCGGATTTCAGTGAGTAGTTTCTTAAAGTTTGATTTTTTACTGTGTAGCTTTAAATTTCGATCTGTGTGTTTTTTAGTGGAATCTGGGTATGGATTTGGAGAATTGAGCTGGTTAGTGGATGCGAGAAATGGATTGTTTATTTTGATAGCTGGAAGTGTTTGGTTTGCTGAGAAATGACTTGAGAAAATGAAACTGTGATGCTATTTTTATTTTTCTTTTTCCAATGTTTCATTGATGCAGAAATCTTAGTTCTCCTATTGTGTGATTTGGTTGCTTGTTAAGTTGTTATGTAGATCAAATCTTTCTGATAATCACTTGTTGTTTACATAATTGGATTGATTTAGGTTGATCAGGATTAGTTTGTGGTTAAGATTTGGTAGATGATTTCTGCATTTACACTCAGTGTTTTGAAGTCATGATTGTTAATAAATGGGAAATTGTTGTATTGTTGCAGAAATGAAAATGTGGTTATGCACAAGAATTGGGCTGTTTTCGCGGTTGAGCACATTTCGGTCATAGATTGAGTTCTGAGATATTTGGGTTTTGAAGAGATCTCTGAGTACATTAATGGAAGTAAACAGAGAGGAGGCTCTTAAGGCGAAAGAGATAGCTGAGAGGCGGTTTGGTGAGAAAGACTTTTCAAATGCTGCATCTTATGCAGTGAAGGCTAAATCGCTCTGTCCTGGACTGGAGGGGATATCTCAAATGGTTGCCACGTTTGAAGTTTATGCTGCTACTGAACGTAGATTCCATGGTGAAATAGATCATTATTCAATTCTTGGATTGAAGCCTTCCTCAAGTAAAGAGGCTGTGAAGAGGCAGTATAAAAAGATGGCGGTGTTGCTTCACCCGGACAAGAACAAATGTATCGGAGCTGATGGGGCTTTCAAGCTGGTTTCTGAAGCATGGACTTTGTTGTCTGACACTACCAAGAGAAGCTTTTATGATATTCAGAGAAACAAGCTCTTGCCAACTGCAGTTAACCAGCCGAATTACTCTTTGGTTCATACCGGTGGTGTTACAACATCTCACGGTAAACTTGATACTTTCTGGACAGTTTGCACTTCGTGCAAGGTTCAATATGAGTATCTCCGGAAGTATGTGAACAAAAGGCTTTCCTGTAAGAACTGTCGAGGCGTTTTCATTGCAGTGGAATCTGGGGCTGCCCCAGCAAATGGCTCTTTCCCTTATACTCCTTGGCCATATGTTTCTAGTAATGGGCATGCAAATCATGGATTTGATGGGGTCACCTATGTTCCAAACAATGGTTCCTTGTTCCCGGGAAATAGTGCCCCTGGATTTCATTCCGGACATGGGTATGAATATGTTTCAAACGTGTCGTTTCAGTGGAGCTCATATTCTGGAACTTCTGCTGGAGTTGTCAGCCCTCATGGATCATCATCTGCTGTAACGTCTGATGTTGTTTATCAGGCAAATGGAAATGTTAAAGCTGGAGCAAAACGTAAATTGAGAGTGACTGAAAAACATGCAATGAAAAGTCCTGTGGTTAATCTGGATTTAAATGTGTCTGCTAGCTATCAGGAACGGCCCAAGGTTAAGCGGAGAGTATCTGAGAAAAAACGGAGAGTTGTTTTGGGAGCAACTCTTAGGTTTGGGGATGATGACAAAGTATCAAAGACCTCGTCAGAAGCAATCCTAGCAAACGGAAATGGCAGCATTGTGCATGAGCAGAAAGGTCCTAGTTCAGTAGAAGTTCCCACTAGACGTTGCTCCGTCACACCTGCCATTGATGTGAGAAAGATGCTGATGGAGAAGGCAAGAGCAGATATCTCGAAGAAATTGGTAGAGATGAAATTGGCTTCAAAAGCAGCAACAGAAGCTGCTGCTGCAGCAAAAAACATAAATAAGCCTATTGAAGTTGAAGTGGTTGCTGCTCCACCAAGGAAAGCAAAAAGACCCGTTGAAGTGGCTGCTACTTCACTTAAGAAAACAAAAAGGCGCGTCAAGTTGGGTCGATCTGGAGTAGCCCCAGGACATCAATTAGATATGAAGATTAAGAAAAGTGAGCCTCTCGTGTCTACTGTCTCTGATGTTGTGCCGGAACCCATGCCAGTCCCGGACTCCGACTTCCATGATTTTGACACGTATAGGTCAGAGGAATGTTTCAAGCCAAAGCAGATATGGGCTTTATATGACGAAGATGGCATGCCTCGCTTGTACTGTCTGATACGTGAAGTGGCCTCAGTCAGGCCATTCAGGTTGCTCATTACTTACTTGAGCTCTAAAACTGATACTGAATTTGGGTCTGTGAACTGGCTGGACAGCGGGTTCACCAAATCTTGTGGAAACTTCAGGGCTCGAAACCTTGATGTTGTTGAGACAGTTAACATTTTCTCTCATGTCTTGAGCCACACGAAAGCAGCTAGAGGAGGTATAGTTCAGATATATCCGAAAAGTGGAGATATTTGGGCTCTGTATCGGAATTGGTCAAAAGATTGGGACAGTTCAACTCCAGAAGAAGTGAGGCACCAGTATCAAATGGTGGAGGTGCTTGATGATTACTCTGAGGAGATTGGTGTCTGCGTATCTCCCCTTGTGAAACTGCCTGGATTTAGGACAGTGTACCGGACTAATATGGACAGAAGCGCCATTTTATGGATTACAAGAAGAGAAATGTTACGCTTTTCTCACCGAGTGCCCTCATGGTTACTCGATGGAGAAAAGTCTAACCTGCCTGGTAGGTGCTGGGATCTGGATCCTGCTGCAACACCAGAAGATCTGCTTAATACCACAGCTAAAGACAAGCTGCTCGGTGATGCAACTCCAGAAGAACTGCTTGATGCTTCATACCAAGACAGGCTGCTTAATGCGGCAACTGAAGATGAGCTGTTTCATGCTGCTGTGGAAACCGGAGACGGAAGCACGACATACTAATGCAGCTAGGGAAGGAACAACTTGGTTGCTTGAGAGTTTATTTTTAGCATTTTTTTTAGAAGAAACAAAAAAATTAGGTTTAACCGTACAAATATGTCACCTGGCTAAAGCATTGACCCCAGCTGATATGATTTAAGGGGGGTGCTTTGTTTGTCCAGCAAAACTAGTGACAACAATGTCGATTCCAGTGACTGTTTGTTTACACCATTACCCGCACAGTTATAACTTGTTCTGCGAGAGTTGCTGTAATATTATTCAGGAGAGAATGGATGGAATATCAACACTATTGCACTAAAGCAATGGTTTTTAAGGTTCTTTCTTGCCAATGTAATTGAAGCTCCATCCTTCTTTCTTGCCAATGTACTTGAAGCTCCATCCTTTCAAGTTCACTGCAAATATTAGCTGTTAATGTTTTCAGTCTTTTTAAATTGACATTGTGCGTTTGGGGTGCAATTAAGTGCAAGTGTAGTGGAACACAAGCCACGCGCCACCATTTTAACTATTATAGACTTCGAGGAATAGTGCAATGAAACAAATAAAAAGTTTCACAAATTTGCATGACACACGCTTCCATTTCATAAGTTTGCAGATTATTTATGTGCACACTTGTGTTCTACGGCTATAAAATTTCTCTTTTGTGGTTGTATGGTGTCTCACGGCATATGTTAAGTTATTTCGAAGTTTTTTTTGTGAGAATCATTTTTTTTATGAGAATCGTTGTAATAAGAATTAAATAAGAACTTAAAAGAAATTTAAGAAAAAATAGATTTAGAAAATAAACAACTTATTGTACGCCCATTTTTGGATAAAGATTCATACGGTGATCAATGAAGTCTTGTGTTTTGAATCTCATCAAACACCGATCGTAAGCCAAATTCATTAAGTTCTCACGCCCTGGTTTTGTTATCTAAACCTTCGTCCTGGCCCAACAAGTCCCCACTGTTTTAACAAAAACGACGACTTGCCTCAACCGAGAAACATATATTAATACAACGACTAACGACCGCCAAGTCTAGGCACCGAAGAAGGATGAGAGACCGAAAGCAAGAGCAATGAATCCTCTATTGTGGCACAAAGTAGCTGCCGTCTCTGGCACTAACTTTCATCGTCTCTCATACTAGCAAAAGCTATCATTTTTATTGTCTCTGTTTGATCACAGTCTCTCTCAATCGTGTTGATCGTATCTGCTTAGATGTGTATTTGTGTATCAAACTGAGAAAACCCAATTTGTGATCTTGCTGATGAACAGGTATGGCAGCTCTTGGGTTAGGCAGTTATGGTGTCCATGGCTTCAAACCTCAGAACCCAGTTTACAAAGAGGTCTGTTTTTTCTTTTAGTCTATGCCCATTTTGATTTTAGCTCATTGGAGTCAATATGTTTCATGGTTTGGTTTGGTTTGGTTTAGTTTAGTGTCTAATGTATTGAACTTTCCTTGACCATGTGTAGATTTGGCATACTGCGTCTCTGTACCATTTGGTTCACACAGCAGCTCTGGTTGGTGCGCCTCTCACAAAACACCCCAACATTGTAAGTCCAAAGTTGAAACCTTTATCGATTATATGCTTACCTTGTTTTGGCTGTTAAGCATTTTTGTAACTATGCTCTTGTAGATGGTGTGGTTTTGCTGTTATGATTAACTTTGAGGAATAATAAAAGTTGGCTGAGAATGTTTAAAATGTTGGAGCTGCTAAGTTGATCAGTATATGCTCTTGCAAGGACTTATGTTAATGGAATGCAGACAAGCACAGTTCATACATTCTGGTGTTTGTGACAATTTTTACTGGAAGTGTAGTGGTCAATGCTAATTCCATAATTGCTCTTTCAGTTTGGAGGCCTTTTGACTGCTGGGATACTCGCATTTTCGGGAACATAAGTACCATTCTTCTGAACTTATCCTTGAATAAGTTAGATGGCTTCGAGTTTTGAGTTTATATTTTGTTATCAACTTACCATGTTCTCGTGTTCAGTTACTCTTGATTTCAAGTTTCTTGTAAACTCTGAACTTCTGAAGTACCTCAAGTCTGGCTTGGACAGTTTTGGAATTTAGTAAACACTCTGACTTGTTAGGATGCAAAGAACTCATAGTGTAGTACTGTAGATAGATTCATATGCCAATTTTCTGGAAAGTAGACACTAGTATGTAGTACCTCGATGTATCTTACTTCAGAGGGATGAATCTTGAGATTGTTAATGCTTTTGTTGGTATTAAAATTCTCAATTGGTGGCCATATTATGTGTCTGGACATAATGAATCCTTTCATTCTGTGGAAATGGTTGGAAGTTCCGTTTTCTAGAGGAAACAAAATGCATGGAAGTCGTACTAGCAATCATTTTTATGTCTGTTTTGCTATGTTGGTAGTGAATCCTGAATTCTACTGAAGTACTTAACTTTTTTTCTTTCCTTTCCTTTCCTTTTTAAGGTGTTATACTGTGGCGTATCTTGAAGATAGGAAGTACAATAGATTGGCTCCTTTCGGTGGCGTTGCTTTCATTGCTGCTTGGGCTAGCTTACTATTCTAAGAACTGAAGCTCATCCCAGACTCTGTACAACTTAAAATTCGATGTCATCTTATACATAACGCAATGTGGGTTGTTCTTGAATAATATTTCTGTAGGACTTATCATAAATGTCAATTCCTGGCTTTATAATGAAATGAAGATGGTATGATTCAATTTTTTTTTGTTGGGGTGCTTTTGTTGCTGATTATCATCCTAGCTAGCTATCAGTGAGTTCTCCATGTTTCTCGCAGCAGGGTGAGATTGTGCTCGATGTAGAAGATGACCATCCAGATCAACAAATCGAATGGAAGATCCTCAAACCACCGAGAAGAAGACAAAAGGGATTGTTTGAGATGTTTTGGTTTCAAAAAAAATATCTTTACCCAAAAAGTTTAGGTGAGATGTCTGATTTATTATGCAATAGCAACTCTCATTTAAATTTACAGGCAAGTGGTAGCAACTTGTCAAAACAACCCAAATGTTAGTTATAAAGACAGCTGATTTTTTTAACAGATTTTTTCATAAAAAACTACGACGTTTCCAAACAATGTGAAGGTGTAATGCTAAGCAGATGTTCCCAACTAGGCTTATAGTGACCAACTTAATTTGCTTCCCATGCCACCAGAACATCAACTTCATTCATTCATCTGGACCATCTAGTTAAAGCTAACTACGATTAGTACCACTTGTGAAATAATTGTCAACATGATATTTGGTCGAACTACTTGTGTGCATCCTCAACTAACCAGCACGAGGAATACAGAGGAGAAGTTTGGATGATACTGCTGGACAGTATATGCATTATAATCAGAATGAGCGATCAAACAAACAGTTTTACGGACATGCATGGTATAAGCATTCTAAGTATGTAATGATTTAAAACAGAAACTTTGTATAACTTATTGGAACTTGTTTCTCAGTGTTGTAGAGATCTCTTTACACCTTTCTTCTTTACTCTGCACATCCTGCATATCTTTCACTAACACTCACTTTCTTCAACTAAAACAAACAAATATTGCATTTACTAGTAATCACCCACAATCCCTTTAGGGCCTCTAGTCTCCCTTGCAACCTCGATTATGACATTAGCTTTCTGTGACTATTAGCCTGCAATTCTTCTCCTCCATGTTCAAGGAAGAACAAAAGTATTTCTATGTTTCTCTCTCTTCTTAAGTTGGTATGAACAGACTCTACTCAATCCTGTAATATCCATACCACGAATTAGTAATCTCTTAGTCTAGAAATTCGGCACCTCTATCTCTCTATAATTACTGTTTGATTGAACCCTTATGTTACTGTTGGTATTGCCGGCGCGAATGGACTCTCTGGAAGGTTAATACCTTGGCTGTCAATCAAAAAAGGGAATAGGCAGAGTTAACCAAAATAACCAAATGATACAAAGAAAAGAAGAAAAAAAAGACTGACAAATTCGACTTTAAAAAGTATGTGTAGTTATATTTTATACCTTTCTTGATGGTCATTGTAACCAGTTTTAATGTGCCTCGTTCTTTTCCCATTATTCAGCACTTCCAGAAAATAACTGAAGTCTTTTGCAGATGGAAACTCTGCTTGATCTACATGAGCTACAGTAGTATATCTGAGCCAAGAGAAAATTAATTTGGAAGTAGATTGAGGCAAACTAGTTGTTATATTAATGCTATGATGGGATTAACATACCTTCTGAAGGCTTAAACCCATCTGTGGAGTAGTCATAAAAGAGATGATGATGGGTAAAGGGTTTGGCTGCTAAGCGCATTTCCGAGATTCGCATTCTCTCAAACTCGAGTGCTTGCTCATGGTCCTCTATGAATTGTTTTCTAAGTAATCTTGAACTATCACAAACTCTTGGCACTTTGTAATGTAAAAATGATTTATTAGATTAAGGTGATTGTGTAGCAACCTCAGAAGCAAAAGTAGATAATTACTATGAATTCTGTTCTTACTTGAATTAAGCTCTGAATCTGCATCGATGTAATGTGAATTGTAGTACAGAGTATGTTGCATCTTGTCTGGAAATTTCCTGTATTATTTATAATGGTAAAAACTTCAGAGTTTTATAATCTAGTGATAAAACCAGAAAGAATATGAAATAGAAACAAATGCAAAAAAATTGTAAACAGCAACTCGTGACTCATATTCAACTCATGTATTCTTATAAGTTATTCATCAAGCAACAGAAAAATTCATATGGAAAGAATTTGGACATGGTGTAATAATCTAACTAGAACCGCTTTATACATGTTTATATGTACTAAGACCTCTTTAACAACCTTTATATGGATAAGACCAGGGATACTTCGACCTCAAACACATGAAAATAATAATTGATAAACATTATGAAATTTTTACCTTTCAACATGTCTAGATTTTTCCCTGTACTGCTTCACCAAAACACGAGCCCCGCAAATGAAGTGAGGATTTCCTTTAGACAAAATATGCCTCACTGTTTCTGCATATACAAAGGTGACAAACGCAAACATTCTCTTCTGTTGGCATGGGATGCGCACATCTTGAACGGGTCCATACTTGCTATAAACCAAAGATAAAAAAAAAAAATCATTAAAAATGGTAACTACACAAGGAATGAGAGGACTAGAAATAAGAAATCCATTAAGTATTTAATCTTACATGAAGTAGTTGGAAACATCTTGCTCAGTGAAATTGCTCTCGGCTGGACAAGTAAGATAAATTTGTCGAGAACCAGCAATGAATCCACCAATTTCAGTTTTCTCACCGCTATACTCTAGGTATTGTGGAATATCTTCAGCCAATATAACTGAGTGTTGTCCGTGTGGCCTATATACATAACTATAGTCAAGAATCAAGCAAAGAAATAAGGTACAAAGTCTTGTATTACTTAAGAATGGAGTGCTACCTATCAATGAGAAGAATGCTGTTTTTCAATCTAGCAAGAAGCTTTGTCAGGCTATAGCCAGTCTTACCATGCCTCTGGCTCTCAGTGAGGTAGCCCTCAGCCTGAAGAGTTCTCCCATACTTCTCATAATACATCATTGGTAGAGAAGCAATAGATATCGGGAGCCCTCTTCTCGACTTCAGAAGCTCAATTATTTCATACTCTAACTTCTCGAGAGAACCGGGAGAGACAACATGCTCATCGCCTTGAATGTCATTTGAATTCGGGCAAAAAGTTGGCGAAAAGCTCTCTGTCATGGGGTGGCCATGGAAGTATCTACAATTGTTTCCATGTTTGCAAAATCCCTTGCTGAAGTAATGACAGAACTTAAGAGGAAATTCAGGCAAGCTCGGAGACCTGCGAGCCCTCAAACCCAATGCAGATTCATGATAATAGTAATGGCTCGGAAAGTCTGGCAGGAACTGCATTTGATGATTCTGCAGGCGATACTCTTCTCCAATTGAATCTGAGTATCCTGATGGAAGAAAGTCCACAGCTTGTCGTGATTGTTGATCGCCAGACACTTGCACATCTTTACTAAACGGATTTGCCGCTCCAAGAGTTGTAGGGGATGGAATTTGTCTTGTTAAGCTCGGAGAGTAGAGAGAGTATTGCAAAGGCAGGTCTGAAACAATACCTTGGTTCACTTGAGAAGGTGAAATAGGAGAAGACATTGTCCGTTTGCATAATCCAAGCTCGATTTTTGCCTTGTTAATCAAAGACTGGATCAAATTATCTGGACCATAAGCTAACCGGATCATATCATTCTCCTCATGGTCTTGCAACAGAAGATAGCCTATTATCTTCGAGACATATTCTGGTTCAATCGTTTGAATCCTATGGTACACTTGTTTTGTGGATTCGGAAAAATCCATGATTTCAATCCTGTATCACACAAGCACAGCCAAAAGCAGATATCAGTCTCAAGGTAGCCTAGTTTAGTCCACACATCGCTTAGTAAACAAAATTCATCAAGCTATGTTCCAAAACAGTTATAGTGAATTAATAAATCAAGACTATGAATTAGTCCATACATTAGTCTGGTGACATTTTCAGAATGCTCTTTCTGGAATGATTATTTTCAAAAATTAGCTGAAAATTTAAAGTTTAGTTCATGTAGAATCGATATCGACATGAATCAGACTCACACCACATTAGTACTTACACCTAATCCCCTCAATATTAGCCATGAAATCATTACACAGTAGAATATAAAGGATCCAGTTCCAGCCAAAAAGAAAATACAGAAATATCCACACTGAAAAAAAAGAGAACCCAAATTATAAATATACAGAAGAACAAGTAACCTTTCAGTTTCATAAGAAAAAAATACTACAGAAGAACATAGCAAAAAGAACAAACGCAAGTAGAAGATCAGCAGACAGAAGAACATAGCAATATGAAAACAGAGAAATAAAATAAAAAAATACTTTCATTTCTAACTAATCTACAGAAATGAATTTGAGCCAAACCAGAACACGTACAAGAACAGAAGAACTTAAACACAAACTGAAAGTTTGAAACACACATGCAATTGTTTATCTCAGTTCCCACTTCCCAGTCATTTCAGAAACACAGCAACCACGGTCAAAGACCAACACTTTGAACACAATTAAGCACAATAATGCAGCAAAAACAACACCAAAAGTCAAGTAATGAGCAAAGATCTGACAGAAGCCCACCTCTAGTTTCGAGAGCCAGAAGATGATGATGGAAACAAAGTCAAAGCATCCAATAATCCCAAGTCCCGGAAAACCTTCTTAGCCATGATTGATTGCTATCTCTCTCTCTCTCTTCTCTCTCACTCTGTTTTCTTTTGTTTATCTCCCCCGCTCTCTCTCAGAACAGTTTGCTATTATTATCTGTTGTTCTTCCCTTAAATATACTCCTCCAATTCTCTCAAACAGAATGAGGAAGACACATTCTTCTCTCTCAACCAAATAGAAACACAAACAGAAAAACAAAATGACATAAAAGATAAACAAAGAGGGCGCCTTGTCTTTAGTTCAAAACCAACACCCACAACTCACACAGTTGTATTTATATATAAACAAAATCCAAATGAAAGAACTCAAGACCACTCTGTAATTATAAAATTGAATTAAAATATTAATTTTGCTAATAATCCACTCCACTCTGTCTCTCTCTCTTCCTGGGTGTCACTCTTATCCTTAATGTTAGTTCTAGTCTTGACTTGTTATTCAAAGCTACAGGGTGTGTGTACTATTGTGTCATCGTTACAGAAATTTATGGAAACAAAGCCTGGATTTTCGAAGCAGGCCTCAACTTAAATATCGAATTTTCACCTCTTACTATTGAAACAGTCTTAGCATAAACCATTTCTTCTATAATTTGCTTCCAAAAACTAATGCGAGATCAGTGGTTAAGGTTGCGTCTGACAATTTACTGGTAGCAAAATCTAAGCTGGCATATGAATGGACACCACGTGGTGTATGTAGCGAGTAGATTTTTGGATATAAGAATAAGCTATAGGTTCAAGTTTCTATTCTCTCACGGAAGAAAGGTTCAAGTTTCTGCGGCATACTAATCGGAAAAAATGGCATCCCAAAATAGAGAGATGAAGAAATAGTAGTGAACCAGTGATGGATTATGTAATGGGAGCCACGGGCCCAAATGCCTGGTAAAGTTGGGTGCATAAATTCAGTTCTCCGTGATTAGTGTTTTCCTTTTGAGAAAAATCCGTGATTAGTAGTTGAGTTACTTGAGTATATCAATATGGGCTCTAAATTTCAATATGTCTTCTTTTTTATGTTACCCTATAATCGATGCCAATATTTTTTTTTTTTTTTGAAGATTCGAAGTGCTAATGAAAGTTAAGAAACATAGTGTCAACTAATCACTGGCACTACTAAAACACTCACTGGTGTTGGATTAACTAATGCACTTTTAACCGGTTTCTAATATGAATAGCTTATTAAACAACTTTCAAATAGATATGACCATCTAGAATCCATATTTGGAAAAACCACTCAAACATGGGATATACTACATTGGTTATCTAGCTTTGTCACAAAGAATGATATGTGACCTTATGTTACAAAAAACTCGACGATAATATAAATAACAGAATAAGGAATTTCACTCATCAGGCAAAACATTTTATATTTTTATTAGTTAGCTTAGGACATCTTCAATAGCTAAAAAATATATTTTTAAAAATTATAACTAAAAACTACTCCAACATAGTAGGTAGAACTAAATCATATATGACTTATTCATAAGTTATATTTAGTTATAAAAGAAAGAGAAAAATAACTTAAAAACTAAATCTCCCACTATTCAAAAAGTTGTCCCACTATCTAGCAAGTGATCTAATGCTTTAAGTATTTAAAAGAACTTAATTTTAACTACAATTATTAAAGTTAAAATCAAAAAAATGAGTTATATTTAATATTTTAGTTAAAAATAACTAGATATAACTTTAACGTGAGACATATTCGTGGCCGGTGATTATTCTAATCCATCGAACCCTACCATAAATCCACGATGACTTTTATACTAGGGCAATGATTTTCACTCCCTAGTTTACTAACGACACTCCCCCTATACATGTTTTGCATGATTTCCCAATTATACCCTCTTCTCTTTTGTCAAAAGGAAAACCCAGCCGGAGCTTCTGGTTTCTAACTCGGTACGGTGAATCCAAATTTGGGTCTCGAATGGCTGATCCATGGTCTTTGAAGGAAATATCCTTCACTCACTTTCTGTTTTTGTATTTTGCAGCTTTTACTCATCAACCAACATCCACACTAATTTAAACAGAACAGAACACGCATTCACGCAAATTGAGTGAAAGAGATAGGTAGTTTCGGGGATGGTGGTGGGCTTGACGCGAGGCGCGGCGGAGACGATAGCGGCGACGTCGATGGTGTCGAGTGTCGACGCTATTGTTACTAACGCTTCTCATCAGTCTCTCTCGCGGTGGGATGATTTGTGATCGGACTCGGTGAGATTTTCATTGTGCTCTGCTTTTAATTAATAAGCTCGTTTATTGCCACAGCAAATTAATGGCTATTTGGTGGACAGTGGAGACTGGAAAAGGAAGGATTTAGGTGACCTTTGATCGGCATGGCTCTGGATTTCGATCTAGAACGTTCAATCAAGAGGAGAGAGAGAAGGGTAGAATTGGTAAGTGAATTGAAAAATACATAATGGGCATGTGGTTAGTAAACCGGGGAGTGCTGAAGTAGTGGACTAAAAATTAATTTAAAATAGTTTGTAGTGGTTGAATTTTTAATTTTTATATTTTGAACTAAATTATTTTTTAGTATGTAAATTAAAATTCGACTATTCTAAATTTTTTAAAATTAATTTTTAATCTACTAATTTTTAAATTCTAAATTTTTTGGTTGTATGGAAAGAAATACATGAAGTGTTTTAATTCTTGAGAGGAAAAATATGAGTTGTTTATATTTTTTCAGAAAATTAAATATTAATGTAGAGTTTTGGTGTCAAGAATTAATTTGACTATTTTACCTTCAAAAGTTTAACACCTTATAAAAAGTTAACCCCATAATTCACAGCAGATATTGTTCTTGTATAAGTTTATAAAGTTGAGGTGCATATTTGTTTTAAAAATTGAGGTATATAAGTGATGAATGACCTATATTTAAGGTACTGTTGCTAAAATTTTTTTTCTGTATTTATATATGAGGCTTATTCTCCTAAGAGACATTTCAAGAGATAAAAAAGGATGCGAAATCTAACGGTTGTGATTGAAAGTAATTAACACGATTTCACCATAATTTTTATGGTTTTGAATTACAATCATTGAATGTGCTCATCCCTTTCTATTATTTAGAATGCATCAGGAGATCAAAGTTGTCTCTCTCTGTATACATTGACGTCTGAGTACGATGTTTGAGGTTCGTTTGGTTGTGTGGCAGCAGTGAACTAAGGAAACCTTATCGGGTTACCAGCTTCGTTTGATGTCGATCGAGGACCCAACGTACACAGCTAGCTAGCTGCGGAGAAAATCCGCCATGGGGATATGGTTTTTGGGTTTTTCTTGTTACGTCTTCGTCGAGTTCTTCGACGTGAAAATAAAACTCGTAATTGTGCATGTATTGTTGAAACTTGAAAACGAGGTGGATCATAGCTAGGTGTAAAATTAAATAGTCAGGGTTTCTTAATTTGGAACAATATGCATGGTGGAAAAACGGTGGAAGCTGATCGATGGGAGCTGTTTGCGATGGAGTGACCCAGTACTCCACTGGTAGTGTCGGGGTCGTTTTGATATTTGTAAGCATGATGACTAGAGGAGGAAGCTAGACCATGCATGCATGGTTGGTAGTGAGCATCAGGTCCACGTCATGTGCATATATGTATGATGTTGATGAAAAAACACACACTATCTGATTATATATATGTTGATTATGCTGGGTACGTACGTATGTATTATTAAGCAAAATATATATTATATATGGGATGTTCCATCTTTGGCCCTCTCCACGTATCTTTGATCGGCTCAGAACTACAGGTCTATAGCCATGATGAGTCCATGACCACCACCAATCCATCATGCATGGGACTGTAGCTAGATTCAGTTAGCAACATTACAACAAAGGTGGCCGGTCATTAATTTCCGATCAACTTTTACCGAGACCAAGAAATATTATTTGGTCGGAATGAATTTACTCTCGAACTGTACCTAGCTAGTAAGGCTCATAAGTCGATGCAAATATGCTCCCTCTCTCTCAAGAAGTTTTAAGATGGCCCACCGTTTCATTTTGGGCCTAGCTTTGGTCCTCATTAAGCCCAAACGTGGGGTCGTCTCCAAGCTAAGGAAGCCGCTGAAAGAAAAACGACGCCGTGTCGTGGCAGTCGTCTCTCTTCCCGCAACGCCTGCCTTGCCATTACAGAAACAGAGAGAGTATCAAAGACGAAGGCGAGAGAGATTGATTTTCGTCTTCCGAATTTTGGCGCCAAGTAGTAGTTGGCCGCCGATCTCAGCTCGCGAAATCCGAGCCGTCCGATCTCTCCGGTCGGTCAGTCAGTCGGCGACGACAATGTACCAGTGGAGGAAATTCGAGTTTTTCGAGGAGAAATTGGCGGGAAAGTGCTCGATTCCTGAGGAAGTGAGCGGCGAGATCGAGTGCTGTTCGAGCGGCAGAGGCAAGGTGGTGATCGGCTGCGACGACGGCACCGTTAGCTTCCTCGACCGTAGCCTCAACTTCAGCTACGGCTTCCAAGCTCACTCCTCAGTCCTCTTCCTTCAGCAGCTCAAGGTTCGCCTTCATCTTCTCTTCAGAGTCTTTATCTAATAAACTGTGATGAAATTGATACTGAAAGTTTTGCTAAGTTTGCGAATTTTTTGAATGTTCGGTAATGTAAGGTTGTAGGTTTAGTGTTTGATCGGTAATTTTTCTTGTTTTGTTGTTAAATCAGCAACGAAACTATTTGGTGACTGTCGGAGACGATGAGCAAATCTCGTCGCAGCAATCAATGTGCCTCAAGGTTTTTGATCTAGATAGGATACAGCCCGAAGGATCAAGCTCGACGAGCCCCGATTGCATTGGTATCTTGAGGATTTTTACTAACCAGTTTTCTGAAGCAAAGGTATTTGTGAGCCCGATCATAATTACTGTTGTTGTTTTTGTTGTGTGGAGAACAGGCTTATTGAATCATGGCATTGTTTGTTGCTGTAGATTACGTCTTTTTTAGTACTAGAGGAAGCCCCGCCGATACTACATATAGCTATTGGCTTAGATAATGGTTGCATTTACTATATTAAAGGGGACATTGCACGGGAGCGCATCACTCGGTTCAAGCTTCAGGTGAATAATGTTTCTGACAAGAGCCAGTGCTCGATCACGGGGTTGGGGTTCAGAGTTGATGGTCAGGCCCTTCAGTTGTTTGCTGTGACGCCGTCGTCTGTGAACTTGTTTGTGTTGCAGAATCAGGCCTCAAAAGGGCAGACGTTGGATCAGATTGGAGGAAATGTCAACAGTGTTGCCATGACTGATCGAGGGGTATGCATTCCAGCCTCATCTTCCTTAGCCTACTTTCATGTATCTTACCGTTACTTATATAATTACTATTTTCGTGTGCAGGAGTTGATAGTTGGTCGTCCTGAGGCCGTGTATTTCTATGAAGTTGATGGGCGTGGTCCTTGCTGGGCTTTTGAAGGAGAGAAGAAATTTTTAGGGTGGTTTCGTGGATATCTTCTATGTATCATTGAAGATCAAAGGAGTGGCAACCACACCTTCAACATATATGACCTGAAGAATCATCTTATTGCTCATAGCCTTGTTCTTAAAGAGGTTTCTCACATGCTCTGTGAATGGGGTAGCATAATACTTATAATGGCTGACAAGTCAGCTTTCTGCATTGGGGAGAAGGATATGGAGAGCAAGTTAGATATGCTCTTTAAGAAGAATCTATATTCAGTTGCTATCAACCTTGTTCAGAGTCAGCAGGCTGACGCTGCCGCCACTGCCGAAGTGCTAAGAAAGTATGGTGATCATTTATACAGCAAGCAAGACTATGATGAGGCGATGGCCCAGTATATCCTTACCATTGGTCACCTTGAGCCATCATATGTTATACAAAAGTTTCTAGATGCACAACGAATCCACAACCTTACAAATTACTTGGAAAACTTACATGAGAAGGGTGGTCTTGCTTCTAAAGATCATACCACTCTCCTATTGAATTGCTACACCAAATTGAAAGATGTTGACAAGCTAAATCTGTTCATCAAAGGTGAGGATGGTCTTGGGGAACACAAGTTTGATGTGGAGACAGCAATACGAGTCTGTCGTGCTACCAACTACCATGAGCATGCAATGTATGTTGCTAAGAAGGCAGGGAAGCATGAGTGGTACTTAAAGATTCTACTTGAAGATCTTGGTAGATATGAGGAAGCCTTGCAATATATATCAAGCCTTGAGCCTAGCCAAGCTGGAGTAACAATCAAAGAATATGGTAAGATTCTCATAGAGCACAAGCCCGTGGAGACAGTTGAGATACTGATGAAGCTGTGTACTGAGGATGGAGAATCAGCCAAGAGTGGAGCTACTAATGGTGCATACTTAACTATGCTTCCTTCTCCTGTTGATTTCCTTAACATCTTCATCCATCATCTTCTGTCCCTAATGGTTTTCCTTGAAAAGTATACCAACATGGTCAAAGACTCTCCTGCTCAAGTAGAAATCCATAACACACTCTTGGAGTTGTATTTGTCGAATGACCTGAACTTCCCTTTGATGTCACAAGCAAGCAATGGTGGAGATCTTACCGCACCAAGTTCAGCCGCATTTTTAAAAGCCAATTCAAATGGGAAATTTATGGCCGATGGGAAAGACTTGAGTCCAGAAATGGACCGTCTGGAAAGGCAAGAGAAAGGGCTACGATTGCTTAAGAGTGCGTGGCCACTTGAGCTGGAACATCCTCTTTATGATGTTGATCTTGCCATAATCCTCTGTGAAATGAATGAATTTAGAGAAGGGCTTCTATATCTGTATGAGAAAATGAAACTCTACAAAGAAGTGATCTCTTGCTACATGCAAGCCCATGACCATGAAGGTTTGATTGCATGCTGCAAACGATTAGGGGATTCCGGGAAGGGTGGGGATCCAACACTTTGGGCAGATCTGCTGAAATATTTTGGGGAACTTGGAGAAGATTGTTCCAAAGAAGTGAAGGAAGTTTTGACGTACGTAGAAAGAGATGATATCTTGCCTCCTATTGTCGTTCTTCAAACACTGTCCAGAAATCCATGCCTCACACTCTCTGTCATTAAGGACTACATTGCTAGAAAGCTTGAACAAGAATCAAAGCTCATTGAAGAGGACCGTCGAGCTATTGAGAAATATCAGGTTGGTTCTTATTGCAGCTTTCGCTCGTAATTTAAATATTATACTTTTTTCTTTCATGTCAGCCACCTCCGGTAAAGTTAGTCACAACTCTTTATCTCTTCAAGCCTGTCTTGGAAGCTTTTTCTTGTGACAATCTTGTCAAATATATCAATTAAGTTTGCGTGGGCATTTAGATAGCTTTAAACAGAAATACAATTTTTATAAATGAAAAGAATATATATAGTAAAAAAAATGTCTCAGAAGCTATATCATAAGTGCATAAACAAGTCTAGTGAGTTTCTTTAAGATTATGTTGAATAGTTAAAGTTTCATGGAATAATAGAACAGTTTGACAATGATCACTTTGCTTCAAAGAAAAGAGAATTGCATTATATTATGCGTTTGTATATTGGAAGTTCTTTTGCCCTTAAAAGAGCTGTTAGCAAGTAAAATAACGAGTACGTAAATGTAGAAAAGGAAATGACAGGGCCTCTTTAGTTCGCTCTGGTTCTTTATATATGTTAGAGCGAGTAATTTCTTTTGTGTGTGTGTGTGTAAGTTGGATGAAAAAGAAATGCTCTTACCACAATTGGTTGGTTTAGGCTCAAAGTCCTCAAACTATTGTTTGTTGCATGGTATGTGCTGTTTTTGAAAGAGGTCATTTACCGAAAACCTTTTAATTATTCAGGAAGCAACATTGACAATGAGAAAAGAAATTCAGGATCTCAGGACAAATGCTAGAATCTTTCAGCTCAGCAAGTGCACTGCATGTACTTTCACCCTAGACCTCCCTGCTGTACATTTTATGTGTATCCACTCATTCCATCAACGCTGCCTCGGCGATAATGAGAAAGAGTGCCCTGTATGTGCTCCTGAGTACAGATCTGTTCTAGAAATGAAAACAAGTTTGGAACAGAACTCCAAGGATCAGGATCGGTTCTTCCAGCAAGTTAAAAGCTCAAAGGATGGGTTCTCTGTGATTGCCGAGTATTTCGGAAAGGGGCTCATTAGCAAAACCAGTACTGGACCCACAGGCACTGCTTCTTGATCAGCAGCAACGCATATCCCACGGCATATGAGTGTTTGCTGACTGTTTTTTCAGGTCTCACTGTATTTAACAGTTTTGTCCATGCTCAATATGAGCTTGGGAATATAGAGATATGGGATGAAGTTGAGCAGACTCTGGGGCTTCCTTCCTTCAGCACTGGACAACCAGGCTTTACAGTTCTTACATTTTTTGCAAAAGTTTTGAAGGTAGTGATATCTTTGTGTTCATTTATGTCCTGGATTTTGTGGATATGCATTAATTCAAAGTGGTGTTGTGGAAAGAGCATTGCTTATAAGTGAATTTGACTACATACATACAGTTGGGGTTTGTTAGATTAGACTTGATTCTCACTGATCAAAATCAGCATCTGGAAAAGACAAGAGTTACTCCGCGTAATTAATTTTCTTTTGTGGTGAAAAATTTTCTGAGCCGAAACGAGTTGGCTCACTGTTGTCTTTGTATGTTCATCAATTCAAGATCTCAAGCTGTTTATCACTGGTAGATTGGTCCAGATTGGAAGGTTCGCTATCTATTTTGTTTGCTCAATTCTCGCATATATACTTCGAAGTGGAACCTTTCATAGGGAATCCTAGGCTTGTAGGTATGATTTCAAGCTTGACCTGCTCCTTAGAATGTTGCCCTTGTCTATATACTAAGTGAGATTTAGAGCTACTCCTTAACAAGTTATCTGTGTCTTGACCAAGCATGATTACTTTCAACTTCTAGGGGTTTTGCTTTTATGAGTATAAACTTGATGGTAGATCATGTCTGGTCCCTATAATTGAGAAAGCTTTCGATCACAAATGCTGTGAAGTCCCTACTCTGAAGTCACATATGAAGTCACACATATATATATATCTATATGTGGAGAGAAGGCATCTTTATCAGGTTTGATAATGACTCGTTTTCTGCCAGTAGTAGTAGATGTGGTAGACCATCACTGTCCTTGCCAACCTACCATGCTGTTCCTCCATATGCTTTTATGTTTTCTGGTTTTCGGTTGGATGGCATTATCGTGGGTTCAATCCTCTCTACCACTGCAGCTCTCATTGTCGTTGTAATGCTATGAGATTGTCAATCACGACTTGACAACATAAGAGGCCTAATCTCTAATAGCATCATCCGACTCAAATTTAGGCAATCTTGGCAATGGAAACTTGATGGGGCAAGCAAAGATGTGTAGCCATTTTGTTAGAGGACCTCCTCGGCAATATTGAATAATGGTTCACATCCAACTGGGGCATTGCGACACACCACACCTCTCAACCTCACTTTTTGGATACAAAAGACAGCCAGATCAAATAATAATCATCATTGTCTTCCCATGTGTTCTATTTGACCTCATTTTTATGCAACTGGATAATGACTTTGCTTAAACAATTATTGGCTGAATGCAGATGTACCTGTGGAGAAAACCTACTTCAAAATATCCTCCTAATACTGTTAACCTTGGTTACTCCAAGATCCCAGTATCTCAACATAGTGAGTTGAGGGAATCAATAACCCAAACAATCAGGAACTAAGAGTCAAATAGTCAATATCTGCCTGCATACTCGTTGAACTGTACAATTACAAACCTTTACAACATGAAGATCAAAATCATTACTGAATAGTATCCAACATAACCTTCAGTTTCTGGCATTTAACTGTAATTGGAAGCAGTAACTTCATAAACACTGGCTAGATGATTTTCAACAAGGTGATCACATAAAGATCAAACGACCAGTAATAGTTACATTAAAATCTATAACATAGTTCTTCAGCGAAGAACAAACAGATGATTTGACTGAATGAAGGAAGAAAGAAAGAAGATACTTTCCTACTGTGTTCTGTAAGCAAAAGAAGAAGAAAATAAGTAGGTACATATTAGATTTTCTTCCTTTATGGTTCCAGCTTCAAGGAAACAACGCGTGATTGTCTGTTACGCTTTGCCACCTTGACAAATACTATCGACAGGCAAGACGGAGCCCACCATGGCCTGCGGACCTTTTGCTCTCCCTTCAGGCAAGCGACTGAATACAAAGTTGGTTTCAGCACACAAACAGATGGTATCTAAATGCAACTCAAATTCCTACATCCAAAGCACATATGTAGCTTACGGGATAATGGTTCAAGAAAGGTTTAAACATAACAGATAATACATGTTAAGAGGAAGAGTTCAATTATGCAATTGACAGATTCAGTAATGCTCTCATCATGTTAGAATATGCCATAAGATAGTTGCACCTGTCACCTGAAAACTCCACATTTATATATTCTCATTTTCCTTCTCCAATAGTTGCACTAGTCCATTTACTTTTATACACAAAAATGAGACAGAGACTCGGTCCCAAGCTTAATTCAAACCTCTCAAAGGAAGATTGCCTCATAATCTTGCATGCATACAGCAAGACATACTAAGTAACCACAGAGTGCCGTTATGAAGCCAATGATGAATGCAAACAAGACATTTCCCGTCTTCTCATAATTTAAAAAATGTGAGTTTTGCAGATAGTAATACAAATGCATAGAAAGAGGGAAAGTGCAGACCTTTAATTCGCCTTAGTTCCTTGCACAGCGTGATAAAATCTCCCCATTTCATGTGGCATCGTCTTATAAAGCGAAGAATCTGCTCAGTAGTGAACATGGACATGCCTTCCAGGTACTCTCCATTGACGCCATTTTCCTTGAAAGTTTGCCGATAACTGCCAAGATTTATCTCTTCTAACCATAAACCAACATCCTGTCCACAAGGGAAAGAAAACATGAGATAACATGTCAATCGGCCAAAAAGTTACCTTTATATTAACAGACAAATTACATTATGAAGTCTTTCTCATTGAGCAAGACAAAATCATTCTATCACATCACAATTATTAGAACATTGCCCCCACACTTTTTTTAAATGATCAACAAGCATTCAAGAGAGAAAAAGGAATTTATTTTCAGCTTTTTAGCACCTTACAATAAGGAATTTTAAGCGTACCTTGCGAATTATCTGAGGTCTAATACTAGCTGGTCTGGGAATCATTTTAAAGGTTGAGAATCTTCTAATTCGAGTAACACCACTCGTAATTCGGTTAATTACATTAGACATCTGATCCATATCAATGAACATGACTTGACAAAGGTAAAGTACTGGAAAACACAAAATGATGCAGCTTAGCTATCTTTCATCACAATTATTCAACTCATTAATACCTTTATATCACTTAATATGTGTACCAATACTTGAAAGGTTCCTAAACTCCCTCTCAGACGAATACAAGTATATTCTGATCATGATTTCAACTACATTGTTTATTGTAACTTCTAGTTTTACTAATTTGGTGGAATAATCCATTTATCAGAACAAGCAACCAAAATTTATGCTTCCATTTATAGCTGATTTCACTTGTCTATGCTAATTAGTTGTCAAAAGATACATAATATTACTGAATCATATGGCCAGATCATTTAACTGCTCGCATCAAGATGAGAAAAGTATCATCATACACAGAGAAAAAGATCATTTTGAAACTAACAAGTTAATAGCTAGAAAGGACGAATTGATGAGCTAAAAGCACAAATTTCATGTAGTAACAACATCATGAGATATATTCACAGAATCCCATGAAATTGATGAACTTCACAGACTAAAGCACTAGCTGGGCAATTATGCTATCACAGAATTAACAAACAAATTCCAGCTTGGAAAAGTCCTCTATGATCATAAGTAGCTCAATTACACAACACTGAAACCAAACTCCAGAGTCATGAACAAGAAGCACAGAATTGCAAAACAGGTGTCCACACCAGAAAACTAAAGAGCCTAAAATCAAAGAGGACGGATTCATATGCACAACTGACAACACTAACCAAAACAAGATCTACTTTTATAAGACAAGAAAAAATTATCACAAAAGTAAGGACCCCAAAAAACGAAAGTTGCAAACTTTAATTACCTCAACAGTCCAAATGAAGAAATCAAGAGGCTCCGGTGGATGGTCTCCTCTGTTCATCTCCCTAACCATTACAGCCCTTCAATTATTTTTCCACAGATAGAGACTCTCAGTGCTGCCCGGAAAGCCAGTGACCTCAAAAACTGAATCTTTAAGAAAAAAGATTAATACTTTATATGAGTATTATTTGGGAACAAGGCTCAGACTGAGATTAACGGTTAGTAAGATCCGATTTTTATTTTTGTTTTTTATTTTCAGAGAGGACCAAACAAAAAGCTAGAGAGAAAACTGGAATCTGAGACTTACCGTGCGGAAGGGTGAGTGAGAATTTTTGCGGGTATAAATTCTCTACATTTGTTTCAGAGAAGAGAGAGGAAGAGAGAGAGAGAGAGAGAGAGAGCTCTGGGAACTTCAATGACTCATTGGCTTTTCTGCCCACTCTTGCTTTGTGTCTTTTAATGGGACTGATGGGTCATCATTCTCATCAAACCTCACTCTGTTTTTCTGGTGTATTTATTTTCCTTAATGGTTTATTTCTAATTTTACCTAATTGCATTAAAAGAGAGTAAATTAATTTCAGTAATTTGCACTAGCCAAAATGGTAAAGTTAGTGATATCTAAAAATGATTTGTTTGGTTTATTAACTTCAAGAGTAGTAACATAACATAAGCCTTGCGAAACGAGAAAAAACTTGGCGAATTGAGTTTAAGTTGAGGTGGCTCTAATCCAAGAAATATAGCTTCATCAACATATACAAAAGACACTAAACGAATTTGGACTGAAAAATTGCTTTTATAACTCAAAATTACTCTAAAATTGAAATTTGTTTCATAAAATGAAAACAATAAGACAAAGTATTGAATTGAGGTAACTACAAGAACTAAACACGAACCATATGTAATAGGATCGAGTTCATTTTACCTAACTTTAAGGTAAATGTCTAAAGATATTAAATCAATAATAAATGATATTAAATATTTGAACGTTCTTTTTTAGTCGATTCAATAATTATTCTTAGAAATGTTTCAGTTTAGGTGTTCATTTTGGACAAGGCTCGTATGAGCTGGCTTACATTGCTTTCCAGAAATATAGAGGGTAAATTAGTTCAATCATATACGACTGAGATAAACTAGTAGGTAATGAGATAGAGTCCCTCGTAAGAGATCAAAGGCAAACGAACATGCAGCATAGACAAAAGTTTGTCTTAATAACAGAAAAAAAAGAGAGGACGAAATAGTAGATTTGAACTGAGATGGATACCGGTGAGTTGTAAGACTTGTAACTAAGGATAATGTTAGTGTCTTTCAAATGCAACGCACACAACGTCAAGGAGATGCATATGCATACAATGTCCTGGGCACATGAAATCCCAATATTAGGAGGGGGACCAATTGGACCAATATGTATAAATAGAGGGATGGCTCTCTTGACCTCAAACCAACCAAAACCAAAGTCGTTTAGTCGGTTTAATAACTAGATGATCGAGCCTGCAGGGCCACCAGTCCACCACTACTGGCACTGTATGAGGAGGTTCATTGAAGATGGAGGCCATAAAAATCCGAGAGAATTAAGAAAGCCAAGGGCGGCTTTGACCTTGAGACTTCGGCCGAAGGAAACGATCGAAAGGAGCAATATAACAAAAGCTCTTTGTGATTAGTTTGAGTGTGAGGGTGGTTAAGAATTAGATTAGTATGTTGTTAGGTTTAATCATGAGGTTCTTCCGATGTAACGAAACGAGTAAGAGTATCTCCAGTAAAATTAAATTTATAGTTATTTTTAACTAAAAAATTAAATGTAACTCTCACGTATTTTTAATTTCAACTTTAACGTTTGTAGCTATAAATAATTCATTTTAAATATTTGAACTGTTAGATCATTTGTTGGATAGTGAGACCATTTTTTGGATGGTGTATAGTTTTTAAACTATTTTATTTTTTCTTTGTAGCTAAATATAACTTGTGAATATAGCTCAAAGTTATATATGACTTAGTTTTATCTACTTTATTGAAGTAATTTTTAGTTATAATTTTAAAAAATATAATATTTAACTACTCTGTTAATATAACAAAGTACTAAAAACTACTATAGAGATATAAGAATATCCGCAATACAATTCTCCATTTGAGTTCGTTTAGAAGTTAACAAAAATTGTGGTAACCATGCTTCCTAGTTCCTACTATGATACCATCTTTTATAACTTTTGATAGCAATGATCCATTCAAATGATTTTTAAGACGAATTGATTAAGTTATAACTTTAGTGTTTTGAGTATAATGACGAACTATGCAATGGGTTATCGTAATCACTAAATGAATACAAATGATAAGTAGCTTATTATATTATAAGCTACTAACCAAGCAATCTAAGCATACCAAGCCTTTCAATTTTAGAACTAGACATGAGCTAGGGATAAAGGCAATGGACCGGGCGGACCGAGTTTTTTCGTCATGTCTTTAAAATCTCGGCCGTATTTTTATGAAAATTTGAAACCCACGGGCCATCTATGGAATTCTTGGGCTCCGGGTTTATCAGGATGAAAGGACCCAATCCTAGTCTAGCTAGTAAACTAAGATTAAGTCCTAACGACTAACCAATCTAAGGAATTCTATGAAAATTTTGACATAACTTCCCTTGAAAACTGAACAACCCAAAAACCTGTAAGAAGAGAACATTTCTAAACCAAATTCTCAAAAATAAACTGTGGACCACGGATTGTCCATCTGGATTTCTCAACAAAGGTGATAAACTAAAACCAGAAACTCAACTCAGGAATTTAAAACATATTTACAATATACTGGTTATGAATACCAAGAAAAGTAAATTCGACTACTACAACTGATATTCAGGAGGCCTCCTTTGACAGGTCGAGACTCCTTCTTGACGTGTTGAAGCTCACTCTCGGGTTGGTGCTGTACATGGTTCGGGTTGATTCTGAGCACGATTTTTGACAGATTGAGGCCCTTTCTCGACGGGTCGAACAACATATCCGGCTGGGGTATTGCTGACTATAATACTAACTTCTGGTTCCCCGAATTGGTCCTCATAAAACACATTCTTCTCTTCCTCACTAAGAGTTGTTGTGGGAGAGAAATAACACAAGCCTTTACTAAATGTGACATCTATGGTGACATATGACCTCTGTGATGGAGGATGGTAGCACTTATATCTTTTATGGTGAGTGTCATAGCCAACAAACACACACTTGAGAGCACAAGCCTCTAACTTAGACATTTGATTCTTATGAAGATGAACATATGTCATACAACCAATGACAAGAGCAGAAAGTTTGTTGAGAGATGAGATGACAACATGTTTAGACAATACCTCAAATGAAACCGGATTCTAAAGAGTTGCAGACAATAGGCGATTGATGAGGTGAGAGACACACACACAACTTCTCCCTATAGATATTTGGGTATGTTGACATTGAGTAAGAGAGCTCTTTCCATGTCCAAGAGGTGACGATTATTTCTTTCAGAAACCCCATTCTGCTCTAGTGTCTGAGGGACAAGTACTCTGATGAACAATTGCATGCTGCTGAAAATAGTATTGGAAATAGAGATTATAAACTCTCCTCCATTGTCAGTTAGAAATATATTTACACATGCATCGTACTAAGTGCAGAGGAGATTAAGAAAAAAAAGGGAAGACAAAAAACACAACATCCTTCTTTTTCAGCAACACAACCCATGTTCATCTTGTAAAGTCATCAATAAATAAAACAAAGTATTTCATTCCTGTTCATGTTGAATTTTTCAAAGTCCCCCATACGTCAGAATGAATCAACTCAAACGATGCTGAACTATAAGAAAAACTAGGAGAATAACTGGACTTATGACTTTTAGCAATAACACAAGTTTCACAATTAAGACTCGACTCCTTTATTCCAAAAAACAAGGAAGACATAGACTTCTTCATGACCCCAAAAGATGGATGACCCAACTGATGATGTCATAGCCAAATAACTTTCACTCTATCAGAACTCAATGTTAAGGAAACATTTGGTGACGATGCTCGTGCTTCCCCACTGTACATGCAATCCAAGTGGATCTCCTCCTCAAATCTCCCTTGTCTATTATCACCTGAGATGACATATTATGAAAGATGGCATATGTAAGAAAAAAGGTTACATAGTATTTATTTTATAAATTTAACTCAGAGATAGATAATATGTGATGATATAGGGAAGGAACATACATGATATTATGTAACATAATAGTTGGAGTAACTTGGATTAACCATGTACCTAAGAGCGGGAAAGACACACCATTTGCATTAGACACTTTAGGTATAAGAGATGAAGACATACTCGAAAACAAGGACTACCAAATGTTATATGATCAGACACACCAAAATCAATTATCTATGTATCACCACCAGTAAAGTTAGCAATTTTTAATGCAATACCAAATTTACCTCTTTTTTCCTAAGAACAAATACCTGTAGTGAGATCTTGTCCTTCTACTCCATAGAAATCAGGATCTTGGACCAACTAAATAGCAACCTTGCTATTGCAACTCTTGTCATAGGTGCCACCTCGACTTGCTTTATGAGGACACGAGCTCTTGTATTGTCCAAACTCCTTGCAATAGAAGCACTGCACCTTACTCATATCTGGTCCACGAGCAGACTGGATTTGAAGTTGATTATCTTAGTTCTTGGGTTTCCAACCTTGTTGAGACTTAGATTATACTGTGAGGCTTGACACCTCGGTGTGGAGCTCCATAAACTTATTAGACTCATATTTACGAACATAGGCATATGCTTGTTTCAAAGTTGGTGATGTGGCTTATCGAGTAGATCTCCTTTGACAAAAGTAAATTTTGAATCCAATCCCTTCATAAAGATGTGGTCTCGCATCGTGTCTTTAGATCTATTGTGTGTAGCAATATCGAGATCACGCGTCATAGGGTTTGGATCCTTTTCATCTAGTTCTTGATATATAACTTTTAGGTCTGCGTAGTAATCTGCAATAGGCCGACCATTCTGGGTAGTGGTGCAAGCTTGGCATGTTAGCTCACGTACCTTTGCAAAATCATTCCCATCATAATACGTGACCTCAACAGCATCCTGAATTGCCTTTGGAGAAGAATAATCAGAGAACAAATGCATGACTAGTCTTGTCATAGATTTCAGAAGAAGCATAATCGTATTGGAATTTATAGCATCCTACAGAGCTTGTTCCTTGCCCGCAGTTTCGGATCGTGGTAGAGTGTCAACAACATATCCCCAGTACTTGCCAACACCTCCAAGATACATCTTCATCAATCTTCACCATAACTGATAATTTGTGTCATCAAATTTTACTCAAAAGCTTGTGCTCTCGTTCTGAAGAGCCATAAATTGTTCATGGATGATTTCAGGTTGTTCAAAAAGTGCAAGATTCATTGAAAATAAGTTCAAAAGGTTGATCAGATGACAAAATCGACAAAAGATCAGGACAGGATTCGACGGGTCAAGGACAAAATTCAACGCGTCGAACATATCAGGTCAGGACATATTCACAGCCGAAAAATAGGCCAGATCTCCAAGATTGCTAGGATCAACTTAGGCTCTGATACCAAGTCAAATAGAACACAAGTGTTTGAGGAATTTTCTGATATCTTGATCAATCCCGAATTGGGTATATATACAAGCATACTTACAGCTCTATAATGAAACCTAATAAATTATAGAATCCTTCTAAATTACAAAATATACACTTCCTAAATATACAAAGAGTGTGACTCACTCCAACAATAAGTTATCGCACTTTGCTAGTTTTAGTAGTAGTGATGAACTATGGTTAGAGGAGTCTCCTGAGGTTATCCAAGACGTTCTCTTTGAGGATATTTGTGTTAATTTCCGAGGTAAGGCTGTTATGTCCCCCTCGACTATGTATTTTGATCCAATAAATAAATTCAAATGTGAGGATGAAGCTCTTAGTGTAGCACTTGACTATGTCCCAAATCTCGTTTAAAAAAATGAAACCAACAACTCCGTTGGAAAAAATGACTTATATTTGACAAATTCCACATTTGATAGGTGGAAGAGTTATTTTTTGCTTATAAGGAGTTGTACTCCACTCACTAATGTCGAAGCATTTTAATTATGTTAAAAAACCTCGTATCTTTTGGATCTCCAGTGACTAAACGAAGAGAGTATCAACATTATCGACACCGTGTGTGTGGTGTTTGTCACTCACTTCCGGTCTTTCACTTAACATTTTCATGGGTCTTTTCTTTGTTAATTGGCAAATACTCAAAATCAATACTTAAAAAAAAAACAAATTCAAAAGCAATACTTAGATGTATTAAGAAATAAGTGATTCCATGTGCTTCAAATGAGAACCGCTATCAGTGAAAATCATTTCTATGAGAGCATCTGCACCCATGAAATGGAGAGGAAATCCTATTTTGAGGAATTCCTCACCCATTTGAGGAATTTCTTTTTAATAGGAAGTTCTATTCCTGTTTTTCTTGCAGCGGTACCAAAAATAGGACTTCCTATTACTATTCATTATTATTTAAAATTTTATTTTTTTATTTTCGGGTAATATTTTTAACCAATAACTAGCCGACACATGTCATCATGATACTTGTCATTATTGTTTGAGAAAAATAGACGCGTGTTAATATACTTTGAATCAATTTTGTATGCTGGTAGCATACGGGGCCCTCGCTGACCGGTCAGCGAGTCGGGGTCTAGGGGCGACACGCCCTAATGGGGGATCGAGGGCAATGTCCCCGGAGCTAAATGTAATCCTAGTCATGTAGGACTTAGGTTTTATGTTGGGCCTACATTCGTCATAACAACGTGTTTATTATGATTCTTTATTTTGTCGCGATTCAAAATTGACATTTTTTTAAGTTATGATTTTTGACTCATTTTTTTCACGAAAGTTATAGAGGACATTAATATGAACTCGTTCGTATTTTTATTGAATATTTCGGAAGTCCGAGTTATTTATTATGATTTTTTGAAGTTTCATAGTAAATAGTTTATTTAAAATATTACAAATAATCAATATTTCTCAGCTGTCGGATGGCTTATATCCGTTTGAAATGGACGGCTCAGATCAACTTAGCCGTTGATCTGTCTGTTGCCCAAGAGTCGCCACGTGTCGCCTTCCTATTCGCCCGTAATTTTTTGTTTTTACTTTTTCACCGGTGCATGTGTTATACGGGTCTGGTAGAAAATTTTATATCAGCGTGGTGTCACCCACGTGAGTGGGGCCCACCAGATGGACGTTCCCTCGTTCTTCCTCAACGGAGGATGCCGTCGAGGACGTCCCTCCGGTTAACGGGCGGTCTCCCTCCCTCTTTGCCCCCGCTGCACGTTGTTCCCTTGCCGGACATCCTATTTCCGACGGGGCCCACGCCAGACGTCCCCGAAAGCCTCCACCGCTGCAGCTGCTCTGAAACAATCTTGAACAAACCCTTGCCAATATTGTCACTCTATGAAATTCAAATTCCATTCGATGAAAGTATTGCAAATAAATCCACCATACTTTGAATTTACTGTTTTTGCAAATAAGCATGTGACCGTAATTATTTTTTAAAGACATTTTTGTGTAAAATCAGTAAATTAGGAAGCAGAAACATGTGATCACCTTTCAAAAAAAAAGAAAGTGATTTACATGTCCCGTGAGGTCGATCACACTTGAGCACCCCCACTGAGCTCTCATCAGTTTCATCTCTAAAACCCAAAACCTCCTTAAAAAAAATTTCCCTCTCTTTTTTCTTCTTCACCAAAAAATAATCAGAAATGTTCTCTCCGGGCACGAAGAGGCCCAATGCGAACACTCGCCGCGACCAAGCTTCTCCGGCGACTCCTCTCACCTCCGAGATCTGCCGATCCTCCCCGCCGGACTCCTCCGTCCCCAATCGCCCCTCCACCGGTACTCCCGCTCCCTGGGCCCCACGCCTCTCCGTCCTCGCCAGGTATCCCTATCTTCTTCACCTCGCCGCTTAGGGTTTTCAAATTTAAATAACTAATCTTAGTTCTAAATGCAATGCCTTTAATTTTTGATCTCTGTATTTCTGTGTTTGTCTGCTTTGTTATTCAATTAGGGTTTTACCGGCTAACCAAAATGAAAAAGGTGATGAAATTAAGCCTGTATATGTCGGCGAATTTCCTCAGGTTGTTCGTGACGAACAGGCTAGTATGCTCCAAAGGCATGTTCATGGTTAGTCTTCTACTCTTCACAAAGTTTTATAATTTTTGAGAAATTTTTAACATTTAGCATTTCTTACAATTTTAATTGAAGGTGATACCTCGGTGTCCGGTGGAATGGAGAAAGGGACATCTTTAGCGTGGATTATATGCGGGAACAGGCTTCTCTTGTGGAGCTATTTGCCTCCGGTGAATTGTACGGTTTTGGAGATTCCTGCGAGTGCTTTCGAGGGCGGGGAGGCTGTGGGGAGGAGTTTAGGTGGGAACTCGTGGCTGCTTCGTGTTGTGAATTGGGATAGTATGTCTACGAGGACGAAGAAAGTAGTGAAACACTGTAGCACGGCAGGCGTTGTGCTGTGTAATAAGAGAACACGGGTGGCTGTGTACTGGCCTGATACTGACGGGGAAGGGAGAGCTGAGGCGGTTGTTAGTGTTGCGTCGTCTGATGAGCTGGAGATGATGTCTTCACCTGTTGATAAGAGCCCACAGAAGATGCAGCAATTGTTTAGCAGGCACAAGGGTCCTGGATCATGTACTTTTAACTCTATGATTGTAGCTGCCGTCCCTGATTCCCGTAATGAGTGTGTTGCACTTGCCTGTAGTTCAAATGGTGAGTTGTGGCGGTTCCATTGTAGCCCATCTGGTGTTAGTCGTAAGAAAGTATGCGAAGATAAAATCGGAAGAAGCGAGGGCTATCCAAGGTCGCTGACCTGGTGCTTTCCGAATCTTGACATGCACGAATCAAGCCGGCTATTTTTTGTTCTGACAGATCATGAGATGCAATGTTTTAGCGTTGAACTCTCTCCAGGCTTTGTTGTGTCAAAGCTCTGGAAACACGAGATTATTGGCTCAGACAGTGATCGAGGTATTAAGAAGGATTTGGCTGGGCAGAAGCGAATCTGGCCTCTTGACATGCAGGTAGACTATCATGGTAAGGTGACTACCATATTAGTTGCAACCCTCTGCTTGGACCAGGGTAATAGTTCAAGCTACACACAGTATTCTCTTTTGACCATGCAGCATAAATCTGGTGGTAGTATAGAGCCGACACAAGAAACAGTTTTAGAGAGAAAAGATCCTATCCAGGTGATCATTCCAAAAGGAAGAGTAGAAGATGAAGACTTCTTATTCTCCATGAGGCTGCGGGTAGGGGGAAAGCCTTCCGGATCAGCAATTATACTCTCTGGTGATGGAACTGCCACAGTATCCCATTATTATAGAGCGTCTACACGGCTCTATAAGTTTGACCTACCTTATGATGCTGGAAAGGTTCTAGATGCTTCAATTCTTCCCTCCACAGATGACAGTGAAGAAGGGGCATGGGTTGTTCTAACTGAGAAGGCAGGGATATGGGCAATACCTGAGAAGGCTGTTATGGTTGGTGGAGTAGAACCTCCTGAGCGGAGTTTATCACGTAAAGGTAGCTCTAATGAAGGATCAGCACAAGAAGAGAGGAAGAACCTCACATTTTTTGGGAATCTTGCTCCTAGAAGGGCTACTTCTGAAGCATGGGATGCTGGAGATAGACAAAGAGCTCTGCCTGTAATTGCACGTCAAACTTCCCAAGATGAAGAATCAGAAACTTTACTTAGCCAGCTTTTTCATGATTATCATTTACATGGACAGGTTGATGCCTCACTTGAAAAGCTAAAAAATGCTGGGGCATTTGAAAGGGATAGAAAGACAAATGTTTTTGCACGTCTGAGCAAATCAATTGTTGATACCTTAGCAAAACATTGGACGACAACCAGAGGAGCTGAGATTTTGGCCATGGCTGTTGTATCCTCCCAACTAATGGATAAGCAACAGAAGCATAACAAATTTCTGGAGTTTCTTGCTCTATCCAAATGCCATGAGGAGCTGTGTTCTAGACAGAGTACGTTTTTCATGTGTGTCTAATTACACCAATATGTTATTTTTTTGTCACTATATTCCACATCATGCATTCAATGGCCTTGTGGTAACGCAGGTATACTTGCATGCGTGCTTTAGAAAGTTATATTCTTCGAACTGTCACATACAGGCTGATTAGGTACTCCAGAGGTTTATATATCATGAAGTTAGCCAGATAATTATTAGTGAACATGTAAAGAATTTTGCCTATATTCTTTTGTGCACTACTGTAAATTTTTCTCTAAATATTTTCTGTTGCTCTGGAGTAATCTAATTATTAATATGTTGATAACCTTATTTTCTAAGCCTGTAAGATGGTCTTTAATGAAATTTAAAGCCTATAGATTATTGGTTCGCTCTTGGTGACCAACCCTAAATATTGCTGGCAGGACATTCTTTGCAAATCATCCTGGAACATGGTGAAAAGCTTGCTGGAATGATTCAACTAAGGGAATTGCAGAACCACATCACCCAGAAGCGCTCCAGTGGGCTCAGCTCTTCCCGTTCTAGTCCAGAAAATCATATATCTGGTGCTCTCTGGGATCTTATTCAATTGGTTGGTGACAGAGTGCGCCGGAATGCGGTTCTTTTAATGGACAGAGACAATGCTGAAGTGTTCTACAGTAAAGTTTCTGATCTTCAAGAAGTGTTTTCTTGCTTAGACAAGCAGCTAGAATATTTAATCAATGTAGAGCAGCCATTTGGGACTCAGGTCCAGAGAGCTTGTGAACTCTCAAATGCATGTGTTAGTATTGTTCGCGCTGCCATGCAATACAGCAACGAGCATCACTTGTGGTATCCACCTCCTGAGTGCTTAACACCCTGGTATTGTCAAGCTGTTGTACGCGATGGAATGTGGCACATTGCTTCCTTTATGCTGCAACTGTTAAAAGAAGCATCTCCAATTGATATGTCTGCAAAATCGGATTTATATTCTCATTTAGAAGTGCTAGCTGAAGTTCTTCTTGAGGCTTATGCTGGTTCTGTCACTGCTAAAGTTGAACTAGGTGATGAACATAAAGGCTTATTGGATGAGTATTGGAATAGAAGGGACACACTCCTAGACTCTCTTTATGTCCAAGTCAAAGATTTTGTCGAAGCTGGGCATCAGGTTTTTTCCTTTCTTTTTTCTTTTTTGCTTTTAAAAAATCTCATTTTAATTTTTACTCAACCTACAGTATATCTCTTTCAGTCATCCTGGTCCAGAATAAGTAAACATGCTTTGAATTTGTCTTTGCAGAATTTGAACGAAGGATCTGATGAGCTAAATGAAGGAATTTTTGGGAAAATTTCTTCATGTTTGCTTCACATGGCAAAGCTGCATGAATGCTACAGTACTTTATGGAAAATATGCTGCGACATGAATGATTCTGAGCTACTGAAAGATCTGATGGTGGGTTGTGATATTAGTTGTTTATTTACAATTGTTTCTTGAACTTAAGGAAGGTTTCTCAGTTGTTACCCCAACCCCTCCGTGTTCTACTAACGTGACTATACACATTTGAATTGAAGAGGCCTTTTTTAAGGTCATTGGCCATCACTCACACGGTTATACCAAAACAACTGAGTCAAGTTAAAGTCAAACTTCTAGCCGTGTGTTGTCTATTTCATGAGTTTCTCTACTTTGGTTATAGTGTGTTTGTGATAGCATAAGAAATTCCTCAATTTTTTTGGACTTGCTTTGAAAACTCTACAGGAAAAATATTATCTCTTATTCTGTGACTACTATCAGCATATTTTTCATGTTTAGTCATATCCTTAGTTGATGATATGCTAATTTAAGGATTTCACCCTTCTTTTCATCTTCGTCCTTTTCCTTGCAGATATTTTATTATTATGTAATTTCCACTTTTAGATTATCTATTGTCATATACCAAAAAATACTGATTTATTTGATATAGCATGACAGCATGGGACCTAATGGAGGGTTCAGTCACTATGTGTTCAAACAACTATATGCGAGGAAACAATTTTCTAAACTTCTGAGGCTTGGGGAAGAGTTTCACGAACCACTCTCCATATTTTTGAAGTATCATCAAGATCTTCTCTGGCTTCATCAATTGTTTCTTCATCAGTTTTCCCCAGCTTCAGACAGCCTTCATGAATTAGCTCTTTCTCAAGAAGAGAGCTCAATTTCAGAGGCTGAAGAGGGGGATGGTCCTGGGCATCCGACGACATTACTGAAGCTGGCAGATAGAAAGCGTCTCTTGAATCTCTCAAAATTATCTGCAATCGCAGGTCCCTATATTTTCTTGCTTCATGCTGCATAGCAGAGTTTCATTATTCTGTAGAAAAAGCAAATAGAGTTTCAAGTGCTTATAAATTACTTTGTTCTCTTGCAGGTAAGAATGCTGATTCTGAGATCAAAGTGAAGCGGATCGAGGCTGATCTGAAAATCCTGAAAGTGCAGGTTTGTTGTGCGTCAATCACATATTTCTCTATTCCTTTTGTACTTTGGTTGAAGGATGTTCCTGATCATATGTCATTGTTTGTTTTAATTGTTCAATTTTGAAAATTGAAAGCCAAACATCTCTTCAGCTCTTCCCTTCCTTAGACTGTCTTAAATACATATATATTAGCATAATAGAAGTCATAGGTCACTTTTAATTATAGTAAAAGTGGCATTTCCATGGAAATTTCTCAAGTTCATTAGACACACTTGCTTGGAGACATAATCTATGAATGATATATATAAATATATATATATATATATTTTTGAAAAGCTCTAGAAATGCTTAGCAGTTGACTGAAAGACAGGTTTTAATACTTGTACCTGATTTCTTCAGAATTTATTAGAGTAGCTCAATTTTTTCCAATTCAAAGGCTCTCTGTCACTGGTATGAAGTAGCTTGGGCAACCTAGCTAATTGGAAATCACTGAATATAATGTTATTGTTAGTTAGTTGGCTTCATTCATAAAGGTTGAAATTTTTTTGTAGGATGCATCACTATAGCATCTTAGTCTCCCCTGCTGAATATAATTTTTAGTTTCCAACTCTGTCCATTCATTGACAGTGTTCACCTGATACATCATCTCTTGCAGGAAGAAGTAATAGAATTCCTTTCTTCTGATGAAACAAAGCAAAACCTTGACAAGCGACTACTTCATCCAGAAGATCTTATTAAGCTCTGCCTTGAAGGTGAAAGCGCAGAACTCTCATTGCGGGCTTTTGATGTATTTGCATGGACCTGCTCCTCCTTTCGTAGGACCCATGCAAGCCTCTTGGAGAACTGCTGGAGAAATGCCGCTGATCAAGACGATTGGAGTCAACTGTACCAGGCATCAGTATCTGAGGGGTGGAGCGATGAGGAAACATTACAGAATCTAAAGGACACAGTACTTTTTCAGGCTTCAAATAAATGTTACGGACCTGAAGCTGAAGTCTTTGGAGAAGAATTTGATGAAGTTTTCCCACTTAGACAAGAAACTTTGGATCCTTCAATCATGAAAGATACGGGTTCGTCGGTAGAGGCAATACTTATGCAGCACAAGGACTATTCAGAGGCCGGTAAGCTGATGCTCACTGCAACCATGTTAGGTAGCTCGCATGATGAGACCATTGAGGACGGGGGTCCTGTCCCTATGGAGTAACAGTACAATTACAAATGGTGATGAATTCTGGGTTTTGTCATTTGTCTGCGGTATGTTGTTGATACTTGATATTACTAAGAACTGAACCACAGATTTGTAACCGTTGATGCCTTTACAGCTCGATCCCTACGTTTTATCTTTACCAGCAGTCTAATGCCCTACTGGGTGGCCATCTGTAATGAGGGATCGATTATACATTTTTGAAGTGTAAAGTTTCCATGCATGAGAAGTGAATATTATTTCCCTGCAGAATGCCTTTTTCTTTTCTTCGAAATTGTACATTTTATGGTCGAGCTTTGTAGTAAATTGAAATTCGTGCTTAACTTGAGAATCTTGTAATTTTCATGTTTAACATCTCTCTCCGGCTACTCTTTTCATGTTTATCGGAAATATTAGAGCTATGGATGGTTGATGCAAATGAGGTGCAATCATTCATTGTAAGTCATATTTAGGTCTAAGTTAGGTACATTTTAGTTATGATGATTATAATGTAAGTCACATTAGTTAATGTCATATTGACTTTAGGTAGTAGTAATATTGTGACTCTTCTTGTTTTATGGGAGAAAATGAGTTTGTAACTTTGTGACTCTTTGTTTCATGAGAAAACATGTAAATCTTGTTCATAAGTAAAACAACTGAATATAGAGTGTTGTGAGTTGTAAATGAGTTGTTGTGGTTTTAGTGTTAGGTTAATTTAGTTATATATAACATTCTCTTGTAAATTTGTAAACACACCGATTATACCTTGAATACAAACAAAAAAATTAGCCCAAACTTTTTTCTCTCCTCTTTTCAGTTTGTTCTTACTTTCCTCTTATAAATTTCTAAATTTCTATGATGTTTAGCCTCATGCACAGAGATCACCAACATCAGCTTATATTCCATTGTGCATTGACAAATTCTTCTTTATAACCCATTTTTACATTATTTAATTATTATGAAAGTCTTGAGTTTGACGAGCAATCGAATATAATCGAGATTCTCGTGGTTACGTCATATGTGGTTAAGTTTTGAACACGATAATCCAAGTTATATATCCAACCTAATAAGGGGAGTATCCAACTTTTGAGCAAGTTGAGCTGCAGCTCACTCAAAGTTTTAGTCAATAAAATAAATAAAAATTATAATATACATTTATTTATAAAATAATACTAAAACATATAAAAAAAGAAATATATTTGTCTATTTTTTCGCATTTCAATCGATTATCACAACTCGATCAGTCCATCAATTAATCCATAAACATTAAACAATAAAGTTCATACATGCACATTCACTGACTCTATATTGAAAAATAATATGCCGGTAGTATATATTGTCAATGATTTAATTTTTGTTGAATTTCAAGTAAGTGAATTTCGAAAGGTGAGATAGAGTTGGTTAATATTAATATAAAATTTTATATTTCCGGAATTTAAGTTTATGTCTTCATATCACTAACGTGTATATTTTTTATATTACATATTATAATAAAGACGTAAGAATAAGTGTTCTAAATAAGATACAAACTTTAAATAAAATTTAAGCACTACGCCATTGAACTAAACCAAAGTAACCGAACATGAAATGGAGTTTATATATCGTACCTACCAGCAACAGACCGACCGTAAAGATAACCTACCTAGCTATTTTGGAATTGTCACGTATATCCAGTGATCCATTCTCCTCCGTTTCATTTTTTTTCTTTCAGACTTAATTTCCACAAAACGCGTCGAAGCCGTGTGTACTCATCCCCCGGTCATCCATATATAGGCACTGTAAATAATTAAGAATGGTAGTGTATAGTATTGGTCTACTACGGTAAAGGAAGAAAAAGAACCACCGGTTTTATATAGCATCATATATATATATATGTATATGTATAAGCCCTAAAAGTACGTCTACACCACAGTTATATATCTCCAAGATGTTTAACCGGTAGATGGAGATGGAGATGGAGATGGATATGATGAGATTAAAAACACGGAAAGATCGAGAAAGAAAAGACAAATCAGCAGCAGCTGGGAACTTTAATTTCCCTATATTCTGCGCGCACACACAACTCTATCTCTCTCTCTCCGTCTTTTCTAGTTGCTTGATGGCCTTGTGTTTTCTAGCTAGCCAGTATTGGTAATCTATCTGAGCCCGCCAGAATGTTTTTGGCAGCAGCTTTCTTTCTAGAATTAATGCATTAATTATTCTGTGCTAAGATCGTAAGACAGACAACGGAGATCGAGTCTTCCCGATTCCCTTATCCATATAGAACACCATTCTACTTAAGTATATCTTTTTTTATTATTTTTAAGTATAAAATATTATTTCAATTTTTGATCATATTTTATCATCTCTATCGTTTAGATTTTAGGTCTTAATGTGTAGATCAAACTTATAAATTTTCAGCTAAAATGATGATCGTTAAAGTATTTAAAACTGCAATTGAAGTTTATAAGTATGAACGATTCAAATTTGGTAGATTTCGTCCGTCCCTTGATTTAACCTAGTTCGAACATTAACGATCACCATTTTAACTGAAAATTTACATGAATGATCTACTCATATAGACCTAATAATTAGACGGAAGAGATATTAAAATATGATCGAAAAGTTTGTGTAATGTCATATACCTAAAAAATAACTAAAAATAAATATATTTTAGTAGAAGGGCCTGTATTTATATATATAACTGAAAACGTACTGCACCAACTATTATATATATTCCTTCCTTTTTTGTCACTAGCTAGCTAGTTCCGATCAACTGAATTAAGAAACATGCCATCGCGACAAAACAGTTTCAAGGGTGCTAACGACACTTCTGAAGGTGTCAGCGACCCTTGTACCCTTGGTGCTGATATATTCATTCAAACCGTTAGCTGTGTCCAAAACGAGCAGAACAACAAGAAGAAGCGCAGCATTTGGTTCAAGTACAAAATTATAAGAGGCTTCATCTGGAGCACCAAAACCAGGGCACACCTCCGTAGAGTGAAAAGGGACACTTATTGTTATTATAGCACCATTAGTTCATGGATTAAACATACTTACCCATTTAAGCAGGTAATCAACACCTACCCGACCACCCGAAAGACCACCTAGCGGGTTACAACTTCACCCGCAAGACTGAGCCCATCCGATCGGGCACGTGCCCGAAAAACGCACATTCGAATACTCGACCCACATGACAACAAATACAACCCTATCCCACATCGAAGAGCACAAACAAGCAACAATCTCACCCACCCATATAGGTAAGGCATTTACTACAGGTAAGAGGGAATTGAATTCGACCCGACATTGAATTCTAGTCTTAAATACTCCAACCTGCTTTCTTACACGTTCGCTTGACTGTTATATCCAATACATCCTCTAACTTAGGCATCAGAGCGTTGAAGGCAGGCCGACCCTATCTTGACCATCTGACCGCCGGTTTGTTTGCATTCTTCTAACAGCCGAAGCCGAACACGCGAGTCCGACAACCCGAACACCCGAAGAGAGAGAAGGTACCCGATCATCTGAACAGCCCGAACGTTCGGACAACCAGAAAGGGGAGATTACTCGTACTTGCTTCTGCTTGATTACGTCCCGCGTAATTCGGTAGAAACACTTATCTGCAACGTTTTCTGAACAAGCTTTCTCGCCTTGATGTCAAACAGAAGATTTCGCACATCGACTCCTACTTCAAAGTACGTACGTAGCAATCACAAACATACTACGTACCATGTGGTCCTCAAACCCACATGCCACTTCGCTCTATATATAGTACGTGATGTTCTTTGTACTAATTAATTAACTCACATATATATATGTAGGACCGTGCTTACATCCCTTTACTGACTTCACCAACAACGCCGCCGGCCGCTGCCTCAGACCATGTGATTAACATTCCTCTCTAGGAACAAGCTCTCAACGAGGTTGCTTGCATTGTGAGAGACAAGGATTTGAACGCGTTGAGAGAACGTGGTGGTGTTAATGGTGTTGTCACACTTCTCAGGTCTCATTCCGAGGTAAACACTTGACAAGTACTCAAGTACAGTAGAATAATAAACATATAACAACTTTAGGGTAGATTTCTGTTTATATTATTTACCTGACTTTTGTTTCCCTTTTTGATTTATCATCAAACTTTTTGATTTTGATCATTTCATTAGCTATCGACACAAAAAGTTATCAAAAGTGGAAAGTTTGATAAACAATGTTGGAGTCAAAAGTCAGGTTGGAATCGTTGGATAAAGAAGAATTTGCAGTACATTTTAGTTGGGTGTACGTACTAATTCATTTGATCCACCCTACATATATATCACAGAATCAGGCTGTTGATGGTGGTCAAGTTCCAGAGCTAGCATGGAAGACTACCAAGCCTGGTTATTTTCACTACTTGTTGAGGGCTTGCAATAAGTTGGCAATATTTTTCCTCGTTGGCTCAGTAGGGTTACAATTTGCTATCGAGTTCAAGAAGCATGGAATCAAACAAGGCTGGCATGATGGTTTCGCTACACTGTTTACTGTTTTACTGCTTGTGGTTATCCCCTTTATTGGGAACTACCGCAACGCGAGGAAGACGGTGAAGCAATTGACATAGAGGAGTAGATTGCTGGTGAATGTTGAAATAAGTGGAGAGTCTTATACTAGTGCGGTTACAATATCTCATGTTTCGGTGGGGGACATAGTTCACATGAAAGAAGGAGACCATGCTCCGGATGATGGTTTGTTCATAGATCATGGTGTGGAATTGGTGGTGGATGAGGTATTAAATCCCACTATTTGTTGTGAACGTAACCCTTTTCTGTTGTCTGGTTCAAAAGTTGTTAAAGGATGCGGTTGAATGGTTGTGACATCTGTTGGTGTCAATACAGCTTATGCTGAGATGTTGTGCTTGGTGACTGAGAATGATAATTCAGATAGGGTAACTCTATTGCAAGCTCTGATGAAAAAACCATTTAATTGTATAGATTATCTTGCATGTGGTGTATCGATGTTGATTGCCGTTGTGGTGCTAATACACTTAGTACCGTTCAAGAAGCATGACAACTACAATGACAGGCCAAACTTGAAAGGAGAGGTTTCAATGCACTTAGTGATGAATATTTTCGAGAGATTCTATTTGAGAACTCAGGGGAAGGTCTCCAATTTAGTGACTGTTCTAGCTACTACGGTGATAGGGATACAACATGGGATTCCTTTTGTAATTTCACTTGCACTTTCTCAATGGAGGCACAAGGTGGTCCAAAATCGAGTTGATCCTAGGAACCTGTCGGCTTTTGTCACCATGGGACTCATAACAGTCATCTGCATCGAAACTACTAGTGAGAAAATGTGTAATCAGATGGAGGTTAGGGACTTTTGTGTTAAAAAATTTGTGTTTGTGGGTATGACAAGAGGAGGAAAATGCTTCAAAGACACGTAAAAGTTTACGCTTTTCTTTAGACTTTATTTGTCCCACTATTTAGTGTGCAAGAGGGAATAATCAAATAAGCCTTTAGGATACAATGAAGCATAACAACTTGCTATTTGTTGATCTTCGGTTTGCACTAATGAAGATTAACCCAACACTCAATTAAAGGTTTTACAAGAGACTCAAGGTTATTAGAAACTATTTCTGCAGAATAATAGTTTCTAGATTTTCTATCTTAAAAACTAGAGAATGATGGAGAACTTGAGAGAAGAGAATGAACTTTTGATTATGTCAATATGCAGAGAATTACTCATATTTATAGAAGTGATTATGTCTTTTCACCTTGAAAGATTGCATCTTTCTTGTTATCTTCTAATGGACATACCTCTTCATTAAGAGTTGCATCTATTTGGTTAATTTCTAATGGACATATCTCTTCACTAAGAGTTCTATCCATTTGATTTTTCATTGGACATGTCTGTTGATTTTCAACAGACAAACCTCTTGCTCTCTTTATTTTATATTGTTGAAAATTATTCCAACAATCCTCCACCATTTTTAAAATATAAAAATACTTTAAAACAAAATCTATTTTGAAAACGTTTGATACATCCTTTAAAAATGTTTTGGAAAATTTTTGAGTAAATTCTTGAAAAATTTAGCACATAAACTAAGGTGTCTTGTGGACTTGAACCTTAGCTTAGTAAGATCAAAGTTAAATCAAGATGGCTAAGTAGCTTTGCTTTGAACTTGCGATCTTATTGTGATCTAACCGGACACATTTCACACACTATTTTTCTACTTCTTTTGAGTGTTCTAAAAGCTGACGCGTGGATTGGCTTTGCGTCTATATCCTTTTTATGAGTGCTTTATAGACTAACCCAAGTCGCATAGAAAGCGACACCACTTTCTACACTCGTATATGTAAGCATGTACTACCCATGTAACTAAAATACTTTCAGTCATGCTTTTTAAGAGTTTTAGTTATAATCCAACCTTCACCATTCATTACATGTACCCAAGCACTTTAACCTTTGGATGGATACAAACATATAATAAAATTATGTTTGTTAATTTTACTAAGTGCTTGCAATCACTACATATAATGTACTTTGTTCATTGAACTCAAGGACAAGATATTTTAAGTGTTGAGTTAAGTTTCTATCATTGGTGATTAAAAGTTTGGACTTCCTCATCCCATTTGATGTATCACCCATCAAATCATTGCAAATTTAAAATATGCAAGTTATTTGTTAATTAGTTATCAAAGTTAGTATCCATAACTTTGATATTCAACTGTTCACACCGCCATTTTAAATTGTCTTACATAGCTATATCTCAAACCGGTATATTTTTCTTACATTTTTATATGTCTAGTAAGAAGCCTTTGATAGTAACAAATATCAAAAGAACTAAATATCATATCTTTATACTTAGGATCCGTATATTTTTATAACATGTGGATTAATTCCCTTTTGACATTAACTAGTATTCCGTCAAACTCATCTCTTCTAGATGATATAAATACTCATCATACATACACGAGTATTTCATAGTCCACAAATTATAGATGCCTTCATGCTTAATACTTGTTAATACTTGCAATGAATATCATGCACAAAAATTCAGGTTTGTATAAACCTTCTAATAATCTTGCATTTTCCGATATTCACGAGGCCACTAGTTGGTATATCTCAACTAAAATATGCATTTAAATTTTCAATTGAAAACAATGCATAAAGGAAGAACTCAATGAAGTGCATATATATAAAACTATATCACTTGTGTGTATAAGATAGGCATATAACTATGAACTCGATATAAACACGGTTTAAAATAAATGCAATCAACATATCATACGTATTGTATATAACAATGTTGATCTTAATAAGCCATTTAACTAAGAGGTAACATGAATCCTCTAAATTGAAACCGAAAACATGCAAACGATCAAAACAAGCAAATGTGCAAAAGTAAAAATAAATATAGAAAATTATATGTCACGTTTAGTACAAAACTATCTATCATAATATACATATCAACGTATCATTCTTAGTCACTGAAACGTTTGTAAAGTTCATACAAGAACTCCAATTTTCTCTAGAAGTGCATTCACTACTTTGAAGACTATTGTCACAATTTTTTTCTTGGAGTTAAAACCCATTTATTGGTTTTTGAGAATACGGCAATATTTCATGATGTGACCACGTTTCTTGCAATAGAAACAATTCACTATCTTCTTGTTTGAAGTTTGACTTGAATGATTCTTATTCCATCAAATATATCTTTTTCTTTTCTCATGATTATTTTTGAATTGATCAGATTCACCAACAATCAAATCATTATTAAAAGAAAACGAATCATCAATTTTCTCATCAACGCATCCTCTTTTCTTATATGAAGAAAATAGTTCAACATTTTGTACGTAATTTTATATTCCTCTTCAAACTGAAGATGATGACCCAATTATTCTATGGTCAAGCCTTCCAATATATTTATCATACTTCTTTTGAAGTCTTTCCATGAAGAAGGAAGTTTCTTCATAATAATAGGAAATACTGATGAGTGAATCTATATGCATATCATGTTGAGTGAGTGAGTGAAGTCAGAGGCGAAACTACGGTATAAGGGTCTGGGACTCAAGTTCCACCCAAATGAGATGGTGTGAACAAAAAATATATATACATAGCTAACTTAAAAAAAAACTCAGTTGACCCAGTCCAAGTCTTACCCTCAACAACCCAAAATAATTACTCAACTTGAGCAAGTTGACTTGCAATTAAAGAAGACTAGTTTATGTCATCTTCCTCCTCCTCCTCTCCGTGTGCAGCCAACACCACAGTCACTCCAAGTCTTTTGTCTTCACATGGAAAAATGATTAAATGAGCTTCAATTTCTTTCTCAATAAGTATTAACTGATCTCTCTCAAATTAATTAATTATAGATTGATCGTAAATTATTGGGATAAAAATTAGGTTAGTCGATCAATTGAGGAACTTGAATTTTCAACCGGCGATGATCTTTATATGTAATATATGGTTTGTACTTTGTAGTCGATTGGTCAATTATCATTTATACGTAATATTTGGAGTGTTGGACTGTGTTTTTTCTTTTCTTTTTCGATAAGTTGAAACATGTTGGATTGTCAGGTCATTGTTCTTGTTGTTGTTTAACATGTCTTCTTACTTTTTTGTTTCTTTTGTTAAAAATCTAGGTAGTTGATCTCAATGTTTTAAATGAATCAAAAGTGTTTATTGGTGATTCATTCTTGTTGTGCACAACCAATCAACTAGGTTCTTATTTTATATTTTTTTACAACAATCGATACTTTGTCATATAACCAATTGCTTTACTTAAAGTTCTAAAACTTTAATTTCTTAATCAATAGGTGAGTATATAATATGTCGAATGAACAACCAAAGCCAAAGAAAATAAAAGATCATTAATTCATGGTTTACAAAAATTAATCGCGGGTCTTTGAGTTTAAATGTTGGTAATTCTGAACCACCTCCTAGTGATGCTCCAACTCCAAGCTCTCCATTGATTCCTACTGAGATCCAAAGTAATGAATTGAATAATACTAATTCTATTGAACGTGAGCCGAGAAAAAAATTGTCCTAATTGGAAATATCCAGTTAATGAACGTGATTCGATCAGAAAAGCATATAGTCAGCTAGGTCTAATGCAACTAGAATGTGAGTTCCCGTTCTCTCAATTTGGTGATCAGCAACGTAGATTTCAGTCTTCTTGGTTTAAAGATAATCTATGGCTTGAGTATTCAAAGTATAAGAAGATGGCATATTATTTTCCTTGTTTCCTATTTGATACTGAAAGTTCTCATTACCAAGCATTCGTCATTGATGGGTTCAAAAATTGGAAGAGGATAGTGCCTAGTGATAATGCCTTTTTAAATCATGTAAGAGTCATTACATCTCCACATCATGGTTCAATGCAAAAGTGGGATTCATTGCGAAGGCATCCAGCCAAATTGAGACAATCTTCAGTTCAAAATCAGCAAAAGATGTGGAGGATAATCGGTTGAGGATTACTATTTCTATAGAGGGAGTAAGATACCTAGGTCACCAAAGAATTGCCTTTAGAGGCCATGATGAATCTGAAGAGTCATTGAATGTTGGACCATTTAGGTAAATCATCAAGTCATATGGAAGAATTAGTCCGGAGATTGAAAGAGTCACATTAGGAAATGCCCTCGGAAGTGCCAAGTACATAGGTTCTCTAATTCAAAAGGAGCTTCTTAATATTCTTGGTAATAAAGTGGGGAGTATGATACGTGAAGAAGTTGGGGAGGAAAAATATTGTCTTCTTGTTGATGAAGCCATAGATGTTTCTAGCACAGCACAAGTAGCCATTATTTTGAGATTTGTTGATTGTCTAGGTAAGGTCCGAGAACGATTTTTTAAAATTGTGAGTGTTCCTAAGACAACCTCACAAACTCTTAAAATTGAGATCTCTAAAGTTCTTACTATGTATAATCTGCAAGTTAGAAATATTCGTGGCCAAGGCTATGATGGTGTTAGCAATATGAGGGGTATCTATAAAGGCTTACATACATTATTTTTTTACGAGTATCCTTATGCATATTATGTGCATTGTTTGCTCATCGCCTGCAGTTAACACTAAATGCTACTGCCAATGGGGTAATTGAAATTTGGAAATTCTTTTCCATTTTATCTGTGATTGTCACCTTTGTTAACTCTTTCGGGAACCGTCATTCAACCTTAAAAGTTGTTAGAAAGGAGGAAATTGCAAATTTGGTAGCATGTGGCCAACTTCAAACTAGTACAGGGGCCAATCAGATTTTTACTATGCAACAAGCTGGTGCAACTCATTGGGGCTCACATTTTCATTCAATTAAGAGTTTAATTCAATTGTTTAGTGCAACTAAAACAACTTTTGATTATACGATTGAGCATGAGCCGTTTGACCTTAGAGGAGAAGCTATGGATGTTCTCAAAGCAATGCGGAAATTTTGTTTTGTGTTCTATTTGCTTCTAATGCATAAGGTAATGAAAATTACCAAACTTCTTTCTCAGACATTGCAGCGAAAGTCTCTTGATTTTGTTCATGCTATGCGTTTTGTGGGACATACAAAGACATTGCTTGGAGAGCTTAGAGAAAATGGATGGACTGATTTCTTTAAAGAAGTGGAAGCATTTTGTGAGAAATATGAGATTGATATGCCTGATATGTCAGCTTGTTATATGGATGGTACAGGTCGTCATTCCTAACAAAGAGATTGTATCTCTATTGAGCATCATTACCATGTTGATATATTCAATGCTTTAATTGACTTCTAGGTAAGTGAGTTGGATGGAAGATTCCCGGAGCATATGTTAGAACTTCTTACTCTTTCTTTGACTTTGCATCCTCATGATAATTTTAGTAAGTTCAACACTGAGCATGTTCTTGATCTTGCAAGAAAGTTTTATCCTGAAGATTTTGATGATAGTGAGATGCTTTCTCTCGAGTAAGAGTGTGCACACCACGAAAAAGACATGCTTACTGATGTTAAATTTAAGAATTTGACATCCATTTGTGAGTTGTCTTCTTTATTGGTTCAAATAAGGAAATCGGAATTTTTTTTTTTCCATGCTTTATAGATTGATTTGCCTAGTTTTGACTCTTTCGGTATCTACATCAACAACTGAAAGAGCATTTTCAGCCATGAATTTCATCAAAAATAAACTTAGAAATAAGATGGAAGGAGAATTTCTTGGTGATTGTATGGTGCTCCACATTGAGAAGGAATATGTTGACTCTATCAGTAATGACTTTGTGATCAAGGAATTTGAAGCTTCGAGTACTCGTTGAGTTATATTTAGTTAGCATAGCTCGATTTTACTTTTATATTGCAGTTGCACGTTTATTTGACTTCTTTTGTTGTATTTAGAGAGTTTTATGAATCTTGTTTTGTATTAGCATGCATTTGAGGGGTAATGCTAAGTATGCCCCCCCTTTACTAGGTGTAACTTTCTTTTGAATCTATAAATTACTTTCGTATTGTCGAGATTTTTCTATAATTGAAAGTTCAAGTCCCACCCGATTTCAAATCCTTGATCCGCCCCTGAGTGAAGTATATGAATGATTTTATGATATTGCTTAACAACAGATCTTGTATCTATCATTTCATACTTGAAAATTTTAGAAATTAGAAAGGTCTTACTTGTAGGATTCGTAGAAATGTATTGCTCCTCCAATGCATCACATAATTCCTTTGACATCTAGTTGTCTTTGAAGTGAGAAACTAATTCATCACTTACAGAATTGTTTATATGTAGCACTTACATTATTCGTCATCTTGATCACATTTTTCTCGTACTTCTTTCATGAATAAGATCTCATCTTCAATTTCTTCGGGTCTCAGTGTTGTAAGCATGTAAACTATCTTTAAGCATGTAAGCACGAGGTGAGTCTTCTTTCGCCATTTTCGAAAATATTGTTCATCAAATCGATCAAGCTTCATTGTAGAAAATTCACTTTCGCTTTCCTTCAAAGTTGCCATAGAAAAATAAATTCTAAAGATTGTTGGAAAATTTGTGTTTGTGGGTATGACAAGAGAAGGAAAACACTTCAAAAGCACGTAAAGGTTTACACTTTCCTTTAGACTTTATTTTCCCCACTACTTAGTGTGCAAGGGGGAACAATCAAATAAGCCTTTAGGATACAATGAAGTCTAACAACTTGCTATTTGTTGATCGTCGGTTTGTACTAACGAAGATCAACCCAACACTCATTTGAAGGTTTTACACGAAACTCAAGGTTACTAGAAACTATTTCTGCAGAATAATAGTTTCTAGATTTTCTATCTTAAAAATTAGAGAATGATGGAGAACTTGAGAGAAGAGAATGAACTTTTGATTATGTTAATCTGCAGAGAATCACTCATATTTATAGAAGTGATAATGTCTTTTCACCTTGAAAGATTGCATCTTTCTAGTTATCTTCCAATAGACATGCCTCTTCATTAAGAGTTGCATCTATTTGGTTTATTTCCAATTGACATATCTCTTCACTAAGAGTTGTATCTATTTGATTTTTCATTGGACATGTCTGTTGATTTCTAACAGAAAAACCACTTGTCTCTTTGTTTTATATTGTCCAACATTTTGGATAAGGAAAAAGGATTTAACAACTGGAATAAAGAACTCTGATCAGATTGAACAGTTTGCTCTCAAAGAATTGTGCCAAGAGATTTCAGCTACCCCAGCAAATAATGCGTTCAATACTTCGATCAAGGAGAGATGGGGTACTACAGATATGGAGGGAAAGGTAGTGGCATTTTAGTGAGGAGAACCGAGAGCGGTACACAAGATATGCAACTACATGTGAATGGAGATGCATCAACAATCTTAGACATGTGTTCTCTTATGGAAAGCCAGAAGAGAGAGAATAAGCAGAATATTATGGATATGGAGGAGAATGGTCTTAGACCAATAGCCTATGCTTACAAGAAAACACATGATCAAGAGTTTACTGAAGAACATGGGTTCAAACTGTTGGCACGGGTGGAGTGGTGGGAGTGAGATGCCAATATCAACAAGGGGTAGTGGAAGTTTTTAGAAATGCCGGAGTAAAAATCAAACTTGTGTCGGAGGATGAGCTTTCAAAAGTGACTTAGTGAGCTCTGATCTTGGAATCTCTTACCCTGGGCATGATATGGCACTCGAAGGTGTAGATTTCCGAAGGCTGAACTCCATGGAGAGGATGGAGAAGTTGGATTTGATATATGTGATGGGAAGTTCCCTTCCAAAGGACAAGCTTTTCATGGTGGAGAAACTTAAGAAAAATGGTCACATAGTGGCATTCTATGGAGGGCTACCATTAATGACACACCCACTTTGAAAGAAGCTGATGTTGGAATAACAGAAGATAATTGGAGCACTGAAGTGGCCAGAGACAATGCTGATATTGTAGCTAAAGTTGGCTGCATGTGGATCCCCATTTTGATGTCCGGTAAATGTGCTTACCACAACATCAGAACTTCTGTCAAATTCAGCTCACTTATTGCATATCCGGGCTACTAGTAACCTTAGTGGCAACAATGCATTCAGGAAAGTCCCCTTTGACAACAATACAGTTGATTTGGGTGAACTTGATCATGTGTCTTCTTGGTGGCCTGATGATGGTAATGGAGTCAAAAGGACAAGAACTACTCGCTCAAAAACTGGCACTAAGGACTCAGCCACTTATAACCAAAGCCATCGGAAGAAGCATAGCAATTCAAGTATCATACCAGGCTACTGTCTTGTTAGTCTTACATTTCATGGGAAATGTAGTACCAAGCATGAACCAAGGCATCCGCGACACCATGATTTTCAACTTGTACACCTTATGCCGGGTCCTTAATCTGTTCAGGACCATGGATCTAGTGAACAAAGAAGTGCTGAAGGTTGTGCTTCACAGCTATTGGTTTTTGATGGCTTTGGGGGTTGTTATGATCATTCAGGTGGTGATTGTTGAGCTTGTAAAAGGCCTAGCCAGTGGTGTGAGTTTGGATGCAATGCAGTGGGCTATCTGCTTCCTTCTTGCTGCTCTTTCTTCGTTGTTTGATTCAGACATTAATTCCCTCTCTGCTAGAATTCGAAGTGAACGTTTAGCATTGATGGTGAGTTCACCTAGGGTGACGTTGTCACATAGCACTTGTAGATTTTTCTTTCTTGCTTCCTTGTTCTTCATCTTCACTTTGTCACATTGTTTCCAAACAGATAATGTGTAGCAGACACAGCAGTGAAGTAGATAGTTCCCTATGTAATTGTAAATAATCCTTATAGATCAGTTGGTCTTAATGGAAAATGAAAACTTCACACAGTCATTTGTACATGTTGATAGGATTTCTGTTTGTAAATGTTAACTCAAGTCAATATGATCCCACCTACTTTATAAGGGCCAGAACTAGCTAATAACTCTTTCTTAATTAGCATCCAAGGAAACTAAAGTCGGTATGATCGGAATTGGAATCGTTTACCTTCTACCTAGAAATTTGAACACCATTACATATTTACATGCCTAGAAAAACAAGATTGAACATTGATCAAATCTTGGTTTCCCTAGGGAGAGTAGGAATCGGCCAAGTAGGGGCCGGATCATCGGGAGCATACCAAGTAGAGTATTCAGGAGCATCCATGGCATGCTCAGCGCGCTAAGCAATGAGCAGCCGCGTTACATTGTGTGCGACAATGTACATAAGTTATAGCCTGAAACCCTGGAGCCAAGGAGCTATAAATATCCCCAAGTATTGGTCGGAGGTTCTCTCCAATGCGGTGATTTGGTTCCAAGCTAGAGTTGTTCTAGTTTGTTTTCGGTACAACTAGATCCTGGTCATGTAGCTGAAGCAAGCAATCCATGAGATCCTGGTTCTCAGACTCCACAACAAAGAGGCATCTGGAGATGTTGCCAGAACCACATTCACCTATGGTCAGGCAAAACTCAATAGCCTTGGTTACACTTAGAGCCTCGGCAAAAAACCTGTCCATGATCTTATCCCACCAAGACTTGCGGCAGCCACGAAAGCTCCTTGGTCATCCCTGCAAACCCATCCCGCGCTTGCCATATTCAAGTAACAATCCCACACTGCACTACAGTTCACTTTCAGCCACCCACGGTAAGGACATCTCCATTTCACCCTAGGATGTGGATACTGCATGCCAATGCTGCTTGCATTGGCTAAAGACAATTTGAAGCTAAATGCTACAACAAGGTTAAAAATGTGAAGAACATGAAATAGAATCAAACCTTATCTACGATTTGATCAATGTGGTTTTGAGGAACTGCCAACTCCTCCAGCTGCGCCTGAGAATCACATTGGAATATATAATCTCGGGCTTCTGTATTCACTAACGTCCCCCTACTGAGCTGCAGGGCTTCTACTTTTGTTCGACATTTGGCATTCCCAGTCGAACTAGGAACATGGCTAAAATACGAGGCCTTATAGTTCAATGCTGACCAACTCAAAAGTTCTTCTCCAAAGTAGTCACCGTTCTTAAGAAGCTGCTTCCCGCTGCTCTTTGATGATGAGGAAGCGGACCCCGTTGGTTCGCCATCGCTAGTCCTCCAATCAATCACGCCGTCTAAAATGAAGAACATCGAGTCAAGAGGCTTTCCTGCTCGAGCAAGGACTGCATTCTTTTCGTAGGTTTCTAGATACATATGTTGGCTGATAAGTTTCAACCCAAACTCTGGCATATGCTGTAGCATTGGTACCTAGGTCAAGAAACAAGACTATTTATAACTAACTATACAGATCAGAGCATTTGCTAATTTGAGAAACATATATACGTACTTTCTTTACAGCATTTAGCCGGAGAAATTCTGAGAGGGCTAATACGATGCTTCCTCCACAAATGTTATTGACGAATCGAACATCCACATCGTGATCTATGTATCTGCACGCTACGTTCCATTCTTTTATGTCTTTCCTGATTGCTGTCTTCAAATCTATAGGCAGATCATGCTTTGACATCCAGTTATCTATATGTCGATACTTGGCTTTGATCCTAGTCCGTCTTGATGCTTCAATGTTCACCGGTGTTGTAGTTGCAAGCAGCATATATATACGTCTATCAGAAAAGGAAAGAAGAAGAATCATCAATTTCAAAATATTGTACACATAACTTTGAAATGTATATATGTAGCTAGAGTATGTGGAGCCTGAATTTCCTTTTTTTAACAGGGAATTCATAATCAACCTGAACATTTCCAATGAGGTAAAAAAAGAGTATCAAGCCGACGATACAAATAAGAATCGCAAAACAGATTTCCAACGCATAGTTACTTGTTTCAAGGTTCGTGCCAAAACTACTGCAAAAATTGGTAAATATATCATTAGTATATGAGATCAATGTTAATCATGCTACATATTCTCACTGTTGGACTTCATTTTCTGAGGCTATAAAACATATTTGCATCATTATTGAGAAGAAGGATTAAAGTTAATTGCCATAACTTATACAAGGTTGTCTATATGTAAATGCAAACCTTAGATTTTTTAGGCTCCACCATAGAGTGTATAGAATTTACAAGGTTGTATTTGGCATGTTTATTGGGCATAGCTCATGTAGGAGCGTCATATTCATTGAAGTACTGCCACCGCAAGCATAACGAGCTTCACATCCGGCACTATTTTCACAAGCATGGTGCCAACATGATGTCTCTCTCTGAATTGCAAAGAAGTACCAGAAGGCTGCGATTACCCAACATACCACTAATTTAGTCAGTCATAATTTAACAAAAGTGGCTTACAGATTAGAAGCAGAAAAGAATTGGAAGATTGAGATGAATTAACTTACATGACTTGCAAGGATGTAGAGAAACGAATTGAAGCCACCTCTAACACAGGTTCCAGTCATGTTAAGTCGCTTACTTGATAAGTACACCTGGCAAACCGTCGGAAATATTGGAGGACAAGAAATAAGTGGATGACGGATGTTTTGACAAAAAATTCAGAGCCTCCAATTCCGGCAAAAACAGTTAGTATGGCCACCTGAAGACATCAATACTTCTTTCGATCAATCAACCCCCCCCCGAAAAAAAAAAGGAAAAAAATGGACTAGTACGAACTAGGAACTACCAAATGTAGAACTCCTATTTGATTTAGCAGAGGATGTAGTATTGGAAACTCAATATGCATGCATGCTAAAGAAAATGAGTTTAATAGGAAGAGTTGTACGTGCTAAAACGTTCATACCTGTGGGATAGGAAGAATTGCAAGAAAGTGGACCATGAGAGTACCAGATAACCATGGTAACCTCTTGGTTATGGCCTGTTTAAAGAACTTTAGTTTCCAAAGTAAGCCTGAAGCTGGCTCAAAATGAGAGTCGAAGTAGGATTCTTGTCTGATAGAGCTTTCATCGGAGTAAAGCCAACCAGAAATTAGAACTATAATGTGGATGACGAAAACGATATCGGTGAGTGATAGGAGAATGAGCGTTATTGTCATCAAATCTCTGTCAAATCCGAGGCACTTGTTCTCCTTCATGATTGGGATATAAAGAAACAAGGGATCAAAAGAGACTGCCAAACATGATACCACAAATATCCATTTCCAACTTAGAAGTTCATTAACTCTTGACAATATTATCCTCACGAATATAGTCGCCCCTGCTGAATATAATCATATATATATCCCAAATTAGAGTAACTTGTGACCATGCTTTCCTCATTGGAGTTGCAGAGACTGGATCATTTCCCCCACTACCTTGTGAGATGTAATCCGGCGTCATAACGCTGATTAGAAATCGAAAAAAAGAAGAAGAAAATTTGGTTAATAACTTAGTATATACTTCAAATAAGTTGATGGTTTAAGTGTGTAATAATATAACATTTTCTTAATTATGTAACAATTACGTCTCTATATAATTAAGTAGGAACGCCATGCAACTCTCTTAATTAGTACTTAGCAAACTACTAATTAGTAAGGTTTGTTCATGTATACAGTAAGAACCAAGAGATTGTTACTGTAAACTGCAAAGTACGTTTGGTTTCCGCCTCTAATCTCAAGGAAATCTTTTCTCCTTTTCCTGATTGATAAAATTCTACAATGACGTCTATACGTACTTTTAGCCTCTAGATACTCTCCCCCTCTACGTAATCCTTCTCTTAGAATATGAGTACACAACATGGCAAATAGAAGAGGACAGAAACTAACCTAGCCTCCACTCTGGGACCTCCTCCATATCCATGATGTTGAAGATTTGGGGAGAACTGTTGGTGATTGATCAGTAACTTAAAAAGGTTTTACCCTTGAGAGGGATATGGAGTGCAAGCCAGATGCAGAGTAGTAATATTGGACTGTATACAGTAACTGAAGCTTAAATTAACTTGGTAATAGTTACGTACCTAGACTCCTATAGAGCGCTCTATATCTTAAAAGAGAATTTGTTCTCAAAACTTGAGAGAGCTAAGAAGCTAGCACGAGAGACATTAGGGGCCGGGGGAAGGTTTCGAAACTTGTTTCTTGTCGGCATGATGAAGAAAGAAGCTAGACTTGATCGAATTGATCACTCCAATATCCACAAGATATTTGCATTTTCATTTTCATTTTCTTTTCTTTTCTTACAAGATTAAACTTTTGGACAGTCATAATAGAGAGAAAATGTACGAATAGAAGTGCGGTGTGCAGCCTTTTTATAAGAGGAATCACTAGCTCCAATATCCTGCCTCATTGTCCAGTCAATAACGTGAATTACAGTACGAATTTACAGTCCAACTTGAGGTATGACACTAAAAAAAATTGTTGTGAACGTCGACATGTCTTGGGAGTAAAGTTTATTTGTTGCAGATTTACTAGTGGTAAATCTTGGGCAGCTGATTGTTTATACGTAGTTATATATGTACGTAGGCAATCGCAGCATCCATGCAATCTAATTAACCTAAAGATATGCAGTGCAAATCAAGTTGGTCGATCGGATATGAAGTCCAAGTGTACAAAGAGCTAGCTATATGAAGTTATGAACTATTCTATAATGCAAACTTCTGTGGCCTGCGTTCAATCGACCACACAACCTGAAGTAACTTTATCCCTCCCTCAAAAAATCATGAGGAAATCTAAATCCAATCCAGAACCAATAGAATGCTGCTGACTGATGAGGTGTAGATTTCCTAATCCACATCATCTCCTACTTGCCACTATAACATCCCCCGACTCTTCCTAGTTCTAAACATCCTCACTTCATCATAAACCTAAACAACAGCACCTTCACTTCTTAGAGAACAAACATAGTCATGGCAACCTCTGGCATCCAGCAATCCGCCTTTGCCGGCCAGACTGCTTTCAAGCCATCAAATGAGCTCATCAGGAAGGTCGGCAGCTTCGGCGGTGGCCGCATCTCCATGAGGCGCACTGTTAAGAGTGCCCCAGAAAGCATCTGGTTAGTACATTTCTGAAACTTGCATACATTATACATATGTACTTTGGTCTCTATATAAGTATATAGTAAAGCACTAAAGACTATGATCTTGGCTTTATATAGTTGCAAAAAATTAGTCACTGATGAATGACACTGATCAAACTAGTTTACTTGCATTTTGCATCAACACCTTAAGTCCTTGACACAACATTTAGCTTCATAAACTATGGTATATATAGAGTAATTATAAGGATCACACATATATAACATTAGGTATTTGAAGACATACATTTTGAGTGCTGACACATTGACATGTGATAATGTGATAATGTGATATGTGATCAGGTACGGCCCAGACCGCCCAAAATACTTGGGACCATTCTCCGAGCAAACTCCATCCTACTTGACCGGTGAATTCCCCGGTGACTACGGATGGGACACCGCTGGACTATCCGCAGACCCCGAAACCTTTGCCAAGAACCGTGAGCTCGAGGTGATCCACTGCCGATGGGCCATGCTTGGTGCATTGGGCTGTGTCTTCCCAGAGATCTTGTCCAAGAACGGTGTCAAGTTCGGTGAAGCTGTCTGGTTCAAGGCCGGGTCTCAGATCTTCTCTGAGGGAGGCCTGGACTACCTTGGCAACCCAAACCTCGTCCATGCCCAGAGCATTCTTGCAATCTGGGCCGTTCAGGTGGTGCTCATGGGCTTCATTGAGGGATACAGAGTTGGTGGAGGCCCACTTGGTGAGGGTCTTGACCCACTTTACCCAGGAGGAGCCTTTGACCCACTTGGACTGGCTGATGACCCAGAAGCCTTTGCTGAGCTCAAGGTGAAGGAAATCAAGAATGGTCGTCTGGCAATGACCTCAATGTTCGGTTTCTTTGTTCAAGCAATTGTCACCGGAAAGGGGCCAGTCGAGAACCTCTACGACCATGTTGCTGATCCAGTGGCCAATAATGCATGGGCCTTCGCCACCAACTTTGTTCCCGGAAAGTGAAGAGAGAGTGTACACCTAAAATGATGGATGGCTTTTTTCATCTGTAACATTACCCAAACTTGCTTGTTAGTATGTTGAGGTTGTCTCTCTGTGGACTCCATTGTTAGTACACATCATCTCATGTAATTTACCAGTAGAAATTCCTTGCGACAAAATCACTGTATACCAGAAATATGTCCCAGCTCTTATGCTTGAACTCGACTGTGCTGGCCATTCACATCTACATGTCAACAAATACATTTCATACTACAGTATATATCGGATAATCTAAAACATAAGACAGTACGGGAGCTCAAAAAATACATTAACGACCAAAATATAAAGGAAATGTAATTATAAGGCAAATTATGAATACTGATAGGTTTTCTCATCCTTGATCCATCTCCTGATTCTCCTCATGATCTGTACATTAGATAAATAGGCAACCTAAGGTGGAATGCCACGAAATAGAACAAGACTTCATATATCAGTGGCTGCATGCGTAACATGTAATGATGCAGCAAGTTAAGCCATAAAGATTTCACAGTATATATGCTTCTAGTTGCATTTCATGGTTGAAATTCCATATTATACAGGTGGAGAATACATGAAAGGGCATAAAAAAGTGGTGAATGGGGCAGCCAAGAAATTTGAACTGAGAAGATAGAGCATGCTGATACAATATATGAAAAAAGAACAGCATTAGTATTCTCTAGCAACGACTGTTACCGTTGGGGGAAGATCATTATAAAAATTTGCAAAGTACCAGCAGAAAAGTCATCTTTCAAAAATATTGTGCTTGCAAGCGAACTTTTCTTGGTGGAAATGATTTAAGCAATGAAGTGGGCTCTGATCAAACTGAGCAGCAGAAAAAAAAAAACAAAAATCTGGCAAATTTTGTAAGCCAGTCATCAAGAGATTATGAGATCTCCAGGCAATTTGGTAAATTTTCTGCTGTGGACTGTAATAGATGTCACATTCTGAAACAAACAAGTGCTTCTTCCAGAGTTCCAGTTAGAGACTACTCTAGCCATGTTTTGGGTCACTTTTTTCTACAAAAAAGTTAATATTACTTGAATTAGACGGGTGGAGAAAGATTATGGAAACTAAATATGCAAAACAGAACAGACTCTACATGTGATGCTCAGCAGCAAGTCTACAAATCTATCAGGGGAACCTACACTCAGTTAAGCTAATTTTTTAAAACTACGTGGGAAACCTACGTCAAATTAATTGTTCATATTAAACCCCTTGATAACGTTCAACTACAAAAAAGGCATTCGAGGAATAGATCAGACCAGATTGGAGTTGCATTTTTACAACTAAAAAGATGCAAGCACTCAACATTAACAGACTGGTGAGCTCATAAGTGGGCCAGTAAGATTCTTGTCCTTCTGGTCAGGGCTGCCACGAGTTTCCAGAGTACAGGGCTGCTTCTGTGGCCTCTATTCCACAACCACACATATTGCAGCATATTGCCACCCACATGGCTAAGGGAAAATCTCTCATTCTCCGTCAAAGAATCAGCAAGAAATCTAAATTCAATCCAGAAATAATAGAATGCTGCTGATGTGTAGATATCCTAATCCACATCATCTTCGCATTCTTATTATATATACATCCTGCTTTCTCCTAAATTTAAACACCTTCATTTAATAGATCCTACTTCAGAAAACAGTCATGGCCACCTCCCAAATCCAGCAGTCTGCATTTGCCGGCCAGACAGTATTGAAACAGTCAAATGAGCTCATCCAAAAGATTGGAGGCATTGGAGGTGGCCGCATCACCATGAGGCGCACAGTTAAGAGCGCCCCTGAAAGCATATGGTGAGTAATTGGTAGCAACTTGTGAATAAATGTTATGTACTCTAATGTTTTTTACACTATAACTTCCTATATAATAGTTCTGCTTGATGCTCAGAGAGTCAGAGTTACAATCAATCAGTTGTAAAATAGCTCTTAGCATTGATATATTAAAATGATCAAGGTACAATGGTAAAAAATAGGTTAATGCAACTGTGTTAGCATTAAGACATTTACACCATACCTCAAGTAAAAACATGATGTTATGCTGACAAAACAGGTACGGCGCAGACCGCCCCAAATACTTAGGACCATTCTCCGAGCAAACTCCATCATACTTGACCGGTGAATTCCCTGGTGACTACGGATGGGACACTGCTGGACTATCCGCAGATCCCGAGACCTTTGCCAAGAACCGTGAGCTCGAGGTGATCCACTGCCGATGGGCCATGCTTGGTGCATTGGGCTGTGTCTTCCCAGAGATCTTGTCCAAGAACGGTGTCAAGTTCGGTGAAGCTATCTGGTTCAAGGCCGAGTCTCAGATCTTCTCTGAGGGCGGCCTGGACTACCTTGGCAACCCAAACCTCATCCACGCCCAGAGCATTCTTGCAATCTGGGCCGTCCAGGTCGTGCTCATGGGATTTATTGAGGGATACAGAATTGGTGGAGGCCCACTTGGTGAGGGTCTTGACCCACTTTACCCAGGAGGAGCATTTGACCCACTTAGATTGGCTGATGACCCAGAAGCCTTTGCTGAGCTCAAGGTGAAGAAAATCAAGAATGGTCGTCTGGCAATGACCTCAATGTTCGGTTTCTTTGTTCAGGCCATTGTTACTGGAAATGGGCCAGTTGAGAACCTCTATGATCACATTGCTGATCCAGTGGCCAACAATGCATGGGCTTTTGCCACCAACTTCGTCCCTGGAAAGTGAAGAAGCTAGAGTTGATGTCTATTGATCTGTAACACTACGAAACATGCTTACTTTTGTTGAGCTTGTCTTTCTGGGAGTCCATTAGTTCTGGTGCAAGCTATTGTCTGATGTAATCCATTAGTTCTGGAACCAGCTCGTTTATATTGAACTCCACATCTGTTTTCATGTCCTGCACGTTTAATTGCTATCAGCAGATGGAAAAAAAAAATTGAAAACCAAATAACTCTCACTGAAGATAAGTGTCCTTATCTGTATGTCTACACTATGTGCACTAAGGTCAATCACTACACAAAGAGAAAGTAGAACACAAATTTTAGAAGTGTACTACAAACATTCTACCCACTGAATTCTTTTGATTGATGGAAATTATCTCACTCAATACTAAGTACTGACTGATTTATGCACAAGTTTCTAGCCAATACAGAATCATAAGAAAGCAAAGCATATCAAGCATTCAAGGAGTTCTTTATAGCAATGGAGCAAGTTATACATTTGCATCAAGACATGTCCAGAAGACAGCCTATACTGCTATATTTAATACAACCTCAGTATGAGGAGGATAAAAATAATACGAGGACAAGGCTATATATGTGTTACAAGAGAGGCTGGTTTCATGACTCAGACCTATGACCACCAAGTTAATTGGGATAGTAATATCAGTATGTCAGGATTGCCTGTACTGCTACACATATTTAAAATGAACAAAAGCATTGTCTAAGTTCATTAGAAATGATACCATTTTCTGCTCAAGCACAAGGATAAAGTCATGCTGATGCTTCTTTCTTGAGGAGATTGTTACACTGCGACAATGCCAGCCATTAAGAAGTCAGTCACCAAAAATCTTTGCATGAACATGATCCTTTGCTGAAGTGATGGAAACGGTTATTACCTCTCACAACAATTTCACAATTATAGATCTTGGATAGGAGTTTAGTGACTGAATGGCAATTGTTACAGACACGAAGATTCTTTATGATATGAATAGGACTCCTGAGTTCCATATTTAGAAGACCAAATGCAATAGCCAATCTCTCACTGTGGTTTTCCAATTCAGCTTCCTTCTCCTTTTCATCTTCAAGACACAGCAAAACTTGGCTTGTGTCGGGAACAAATCCTGCAGATTTCAGTTTTTCTCTCACCTCACCCAACTTGGAATATATCTCTTCTGTCTGAGGATGGGATTTGTTGCCTACAATAAACTCGTGAAGAACACCTCTGTGCTCTATGGAATTACATCCTGGGTCTTTTTTGATACCTCTCTTTTTCATCATTTTTCTTACCTCCGAAACTTTCTCCCACTGATCAGCTGCATCATACATGTTAGACAGCACAACATAACATCCAATAGTATCAAAGACGCCTCAATCAAGCGCTGAGCTGCATAATCACCAATTTCAACATTTCCATGGATCCGGGCACCACTGAGTAAACTCATCCAAATGACTTTGTTTGGTTTCATTGGCATACTCTCAATGACATTCTTTGCTTCGTCCAAGCAGCCACCCTGGCGTAAGAAGTCCACAAAGCATCCATAGTACTCAATTGTGGGTTCAATTCCATAATCATTTATCATCAAATTGAAATAGTAACGACCACGATCAACCAATCCAGCATGACTACATGCATTCAAGACTCCCACAAATGTAATAGCATGAGGCTCCATCCATTCGTGCGCATTTCCATAAACAGCTGAAGAACATGATCCGCCATACCGTGCATTCCCAATCCAACAATTATCGAAGTCCAATGCTCCATTTCTTCCTTCCAATAGCTCGAAACACACTCAGAGCACTCTCAATGCTCCCACACTTGGAGTAAATCTGTATCAACCAGGTCTCTAACTTGCCATCTAACTCAAACCCATGTTTCACCATAATAGAATGCACCAATTTCCCCTTACTCAAACTAGCCAACCCTGAAACAGTTGAAAGCACACTGACCACTATAGCAGGAGTAGGCCTCAAACCCTGTTCCAAAATCTCCCTAAACACCTCCAAACCCTCCACAAACCTCCCATTATACTCATACCCTGAAATCATCAAATTCCACGTAATAACATCCCTCATCCCCATCTGATCAAACAACTCACTCGCCTTGTCGAAATCCCTACATTTCATGTACCCATTAATCATAGCACTCCAAGAAACCAGATTCTTCTCCGGCATTGTATCAAACACCTCCCTAGCCTTCTGCACTTGTCCACATTTCGACAACCCATCAACCAAAACAGTCCAACTAAACAAATCCCTCTCCTCCATCCTCTCAAACAACTCCACAGCCACCTCAACTCTCCCACATTTCGCATACCCATCAATCAGCGAGTTCCACAACACCAAATCCGTCTCACGCATTTTATCAGACACCTTCCTCGCATCACCAATCTCACCACATTTCGAGTACGTACTCACCAAGCTACTCTCCACATACTTATCCAACCCCACAATCCCAATCAACCCAAACCCATGAACCTGCTTCCCTTCCTCAACCGCATTGAGCGTCGCGCATGCCTTTAACACAATCGGGAAAGAAGTCTTCTTGAGAAACCAACTTGTAAAACATAACAATGGCGTCGTGGGAGAGGTTGTTGTTGACGTGGGATTTGAGGAGGAGGTTATAGGAGACTAAGGTGGGTTTTTGGAGTTGGTTCAAGACGGAGATGGCGTAATGGAGGTTGTTGATTTTGGGGTCGGAGTAGAGAGATAAGAGGCGAGAAGCGATGAGGGGGTTGGTGAGAGAGAAGGCGTGGAGTTGGGTTTTGCAGCATTGGAGAAGAGAGAAGGAGAAGGAGAAGGAGAAGGAGGTGTGAGCTGAAAAGCATCATCGTTGCCATGGGTTGAGGTGAGGACTTGTATATAACTTTGTTACGTAAAGATTGTAACTTTCTTCTTCTTCTTGTAATTTTACTATTATTAGTAAATTTTGGATGATCAACTTTTACTTTACATCTTCCAAGTTGGTCTTGGAATGTGATGTACTCATAATTTGTCGTCAACACCAACATCAGACGGCACCGCACAATTCGTGTATGAAGACAATAATCGACGATTTTTCATAATCATTACGGATGAGTTTAACGACATCAACACACTACAATTTCAGAATAGTGTGCTTTGTTATTAACAATATTGTGAGTGTGCTTTGTTATTAACAATAGTGTGCTTTACTATTGGAATGACATACTTAACTAGCTCTTTTTAGCTTCGATTTAAAGTTCCAAATGTCGATCAATATTAGCCGGGCAGTAAAAAAAATACCTACTGCCTAACAAATAAGGCACATAGACGGTCTAGACGAGTATCAAGGCTGACAAAGACGAATTACTTTAACTATTTAGCTACACAATATTCTCTCAAGTAGATCATATTTTCATACTTTTCCTTAACTCATAAATTAGACGCTTTTTTTCACTAATCAAGTGTTAGCTAACATTGTTTAGCGAAGGATTATTATGAGAGAAAAAAAAAATATTGCGTCTATTCACACTTTTCAATTTACTATACACATTTTTTTTTAATTTTATATCAAACATCCATTTTTGTCGTTATAATTACCTTCTATATCTCTAAATTTTTCTAATTTTCTCAATGCTTTATCATGGCGGACTCAAATCTCTATCCCAGATCTTTTAAAATAGTACACAATTTACTTAATATAATCATGTCCCTTCATCAATTTTCTTGAATATCTTTGACACAATCTCGCAACTATTTATTCCACCAACATAAAATATAACGTCAAACTACATATCATAATGGATGCCTTTTTTTCTTCTGGAAACACAACCCAGAGGCTCCAAATACGTAGCCTTATTTCTCTTATCAAAAGAGTAGCCTTGTCTGATAAACTAAATTTTCTCGTACCTTGTCCACTGTGACAGTTCCACATAGCTACCGCAGCAGCAGCAGCAGCTGCCCAAGGCCCCAAGCTATGGTTCTCCAATGACCACGTTCGTCAACTCAGCGAGTCGACTCACTCTTCCCTACCAACCAAACCCTCCTCTCAATCCCTCAAAACCCAGAAAAGAACCCAACTTTATCAATCCCTCATGAGTCATGACCTCCCCATAGCCCACCGAGATGTTAAACCCTCTCAAAACCCTAAACTCTCTATTGGGTACCCACCATTTTCTCAAAAACCCATCAAGAACCAAGCTTTTCACCCATCTCATTCACTCTTCCCCAAACTTGGTCTCTGAAATCTGCCACATTTTGACCGACCCCAAATGGGAAAAAAGCTCAGACCTTCAGGGCTTGATCCTCAAGCTTAGACCCTATCACATGTTGAAGATCATCGATACACATCGGAGTACAGACTGGTCTTTGAGATTCTTCTTCTGGGTTTCTAGGAGACGTCCTTACAATCATGACTTGAGTTGCTTTGTTTCAATGGTGGATAGGCTTGTGGAAGAAGAGCTTTTTGGGCCTGCGGACCATGTAAGACTTTTGCTTTTAAAGGCTTGTAGCCTTGTAGGACTGAGGATGAGTTTAAATGGGTGATTGAGTATTTGAATGTGAAGAAAATAAAAGGTTTTGGGTTTACATTGTATAGTTTCAATACGCTTTTGATTCTGTCGGGCAAGTTTGAGATGGTTAGTGTAGCTCAGAATGTGTATAATGAGATACTGAGTAGTGGGGTTAAGCCGAATTTGCTGACATTTAATACTATGATCAATATATTGTGTAAGAAGGGGAGGGTTCAGGAAGCAGAGTTGATTTTCAGCAAGATTGTTGGTCAGTATGAGATGGTGCCGGAAGTGTTTACGTATACTTCATTGATTCTTGGGCATTGTAGGAATGGTAGCTTGGACTCGGCATTTGGGGTATATGATCGGATGGTGAAGGCGGGATGTGACCCAAATTCGGTAACGTATTCAACGCTTATTAATGGGCTATGCAGTGAGGGGAGGGTGGATGAGGCGCTGGATATGCTTGATGAAATGATAGAGAAGGGAATTGAGCCCACAGTTTTCACTTACACTGTCCCAATTACTTCGCTGTGTGAGGCAAATCGACCGTTGGAAGCAATTGCGCTTTTCAGAAGCATGAGAAAGAATGGTTGCTATCCAAACATTCATACTTACACTGCATTGATCACCGGGTTGTTTAGGACGGGGCAACCCTATTGGACTATATCACAAACTGTTGAAGGATAGTATGGTTCCATGCATGGTTACCTTCAACACAATTATCAATGAATTAACGGAGGTCGGCAGGTATGACATGGTCCTGAAGATTATTTATTGGATGGAAAATCACAGATACGCTATCTCAGAAAATATCAGAACGCACAATCATATCATCAAGGGTTTATGCTCGATGGGTAAGATTCATAAAGCAATGGCTCTTTTAAGCAAAATGCTTAGAGTGGGACCAGTCCCAAATTTGATTACATATAACACGCTCATTGGTGGATATGTCAGTAGAGAAAATCTAAAGAATGCTTTGAGATTATTGGATTTGATGAAAGGGAGTAGATGTAAACCAGATGAATGGACTTATTCTGAACTTATTTTTGGGTGTTTCAAGGAATGCAAGTCTGAATTAGCATCTAATCTTTTCCATGAGATGTTAAAACAGGGGATTAGCCCAAATCAGGTCACTTACAACATTTTAATTACTGGATACTGTACTGAGGGTAAGGTAGATGTTGCCTTGTCATTTTTTGAGTTAATGGAAGAAAAGGGTTGCTCTCCGAGTACTGAAACCTACAATGCCATCATACATGGTTTGGCCAAAGATAATCAGTTTGTTAAAGCTGAGGAAGTGTGCAAAAATATGGTGGATCAAGGACTCGTTTCGAATGCCATTACCTACACCTCTTTAATTGATGGCCTCTGTAAGAATGGGAGTACTGACCTTGCGTTCAGGGTTTTCCATGAAATGAGAGAAAGAGATTGCTTACTGAACTTGTACACATATGGTTCACTTGTATTTGGGTTATGTCAAGAGGGCAAGGCTGATGATGCTGAGAGGTTACTTGTAGAAATGGAGAGAGAAGGACTGGTTCCCGATGTGGTAATATTTACCACGCTTATTGATGGTTTTGTTACGCTGGGTAGGCTGGATGATTCTTACTTCTGAAGCAAATGGTTCACGTTGACTGCAAACCGAACTATCGGACAATGATTGTGTTGGTCAAAGGGTTACAGAGGGAAAGTCTATTAGCTGCAGAGAAGGTTGTAGGGCTTCAAGATGAAGTGCATTGTGCTTCCAGTTCTGAGAAGAAATGGAACTTTTTTGAGGCATTGTGTATTCTCTTAGCTAGGATGTCAGAGATGGGTTGTGAACCTGCTATTGGCACCTATAATTTTTTAGTGAGAGAATTGTGTAGAGATGGAAAATATGATGAAGCAGATCAGTTGGTGAAGCATGTGCAAGAGAAAGGTCTGTCTCCCAATGAAGAGTTTTATCTGTCTCTGTTCTATGCTCGCTGTAGAAGTTTAAAACTGGACTCTGCTCTGGAAATCTTCGGTTTGATGGCAGATAAAGGCTCCGAGGTACACTTATCAATATATACAGCACTTGTTTGTGCCCTTTGCTGGGCAAATAGGGTGGCAGAGGCTAAAAATTTGTTCAAAAGCATGCTAAAGAACGACTGGAATGCTGATGAGATTGTTTGGACCATATTAATTGATGGGTTACTGAGGGAAAGGCAGTTAGAGCCGTTCATGCAGCTTCTTGATGTTATTGAATCTCAAAACTGCATTCTTAGGCACGAGACATATGCTATCTTGGCCAGAAAAATTTCTGAAGTAGACAAATCTAAGGTGACTTCACTAATTGCTAACAGAGCGATAGGTTATTGCTAACAGAGCGAAAGGTTCATGGTTTCCTATACACATGAAGACACAATAAAGTCTGCGGTCGTCAGGCAAAAAGTAAAAAGAGTAACAAAGGGACATCTGGTAAAAGAGATGGATTGCCAACTATTTGGAATGGATCCTTTTTTACCTCAGTTGTAGATATTTGGCATCTGTGACCAGCTTGCAGCTTGCTCTTACATAATGGTAAGTGTATGGCGCTTGAAAACTTTATTAAACTACTTATCATCATTGTGTTGTATGGTGATTATGTGATTGCTTAAATTCTTTGATCTTTTGATTGATTTGGTGGGCAATACTTGTTCAGGGCTCGCATTGGAAAACTTTCTCTTTCCTCGATAATCTATGACAAGAAGTGTTAAGGTACACCTTGTAGATACCTACATTGAATTATCTTGTAGCCATATACCTCACAGAATTGTCATTCATTGTATTCTTTACACCAATATTCTTTAATAAAATAACTCAGGTTACAGTAGTATATGCTGAGGTCTATTTTAGTTACAATTTTATTTTTATTTTCAGTTCAAACTTTAAATTACATTCTAATGATTCTATCATAGCTCAGTCCTTTCTCTCATCCTTGATTCTTGTATTGCTCTTATTAAAGAAAAGGAAACTGATTAGTGAATACTCTGATTGGCCAAATATTACCAGTTTGTTGTGAATCATCACCACAAGCTATTTAGTGTTGCTGCCTGCCTGATGATAGATAGTTATTTAAATATGCATAGTTGTTGTAGCCATTTTTTATATTGCTCAACTTTGCCTAACAGCTCTTAGGATCAAAAACTAAGTTCCATATCCCTGAACAAGCTCTTTCCGATATGAGTATGCCTCCAACTGTTCTGATATGGCCAGAGATGAAACAGTCATGATTGCTTAAGAGTTGAGAACTACTGATATGATCAGTAATCTCTACTCTCCTTAAGTAAAACGAAGGAAATACCATAAATAAAAGAAAGCTCAAGTTCCCAATGAACACAATACACATAGTCCTGGTTTTTTTACTACTACATGGCTAGAAGCATGAAATCCCTTAATATTGTATTCCACAACTAAATGGAGTGTCGTCATCTTCTCAGGGACCTCTTATATCTTAGTAACAGTAGGCATTCATTGTCTATATTTTCTTATTCTCAATTGATATGTACTTGCAGGCTTTTTCTTTTCCTCTTTATTTGTCTAGAGGAACTTGTAATTTTATTATTTTCTGATATAAGAATCTGTATTTATTAAAAAAATATATATATAAGATTCTGTTTGCTCTATGTTGCTTAATATTGTTTGCCTATCTAGTGACTCACATGAAGCCTTTTGGTCTATGTATGAGTAGCTTTCTTTTCAGTTCGTATATCTTCTATGAATTCTATCATGTAATTTAATATCAATTTCTGCAATTCTAATGCCACCTGCAGTTGTTCTAAGCTTAGGAAATAGATGTATCTCTCAGGTCTCAGCAGAAGAATAATTAGACAACAGTTCATTATATTATTGACGTTTTGGGTTCAAGTGTTTGGTTTCAAAGGAAGAAACAAAGAAGGCCATCCACTATGGCAAATGCAAAGCTCTTGCTGATTCTTGATTAGTCCATGGGTAACCAAGTCTATAACAACCAACACTAAAATAGTTTTTCCAGTAGCTAGTCCTTCTCAACTTTGTTGGCTTCTCTTTGTAGCCAAGAGAAACTATGATTTTTTCTTTTGAAACAACCTATTCAATAGGTGATCTAATCTCCTTTCAGATAGGCAAGTCATTATGATCTCATATAATGATAGAAGCCTTACTCTTAACTGCTTTGCTCTAACTTGTCAAAACAATGCTTGGCACACATCAATGTCTTGACTCTTGACTAGATGGATTTTTCTGTATACACTTGCATATGCCACAGCCAATAATAGGCAAAGATTTTCTCGTTGTGAGAGACATTCATAAGCATAAATCGGTTGCATTGACCATGTGCTTATTTTCTGGTCATATTACTAGTTTGCATGATGACAGAAAATAGTTGTATACTACCGGTATTGTGAATGTTATGTCTTATTTAGCATGCATACAGTTCAACTCAATGCCAATCCCCATAGACCCAAAAAGTAGAATCAACTTGAAAGAATTACTGAAATCAATTTGGAAGATCTAAAAGACAAACAGAGATGTTTCCTTGTGCTTTATATTATAATGCTAGCCTTCTTTGCTCAGCTGCATATACAAAGTGCATGAAATGTGCAGACTCATCACGCAAGGATTCCCTTCCATTTTGCCATGTGCAAGGTCACAATCAGAAACATCATCACTCCAAATATATATTCCTTCTAGCCCTTGTCTCTTCTATATAGCCCCCCACCTCTCACTTCATGAACTGCATTTTCTAAAAGCCTATGAATACAAAGGAACAAAATAATCAATATTCCCCAGAGATATAATGAGAGCCATCGATGCCAACAGTCTTAAAAAGACAACAAGACACAAAGCAATCTCTAAATTATTGATTCCTCTAAACTTTCTTCCAAACGCTACTTCCATTTTGGTTTTGGACTCTCTCTTTTGCTCTCTTCCTCTTTCAGAAAGTCCTTTTGCCTACCCCATCCACCAACCCAGCCTTCTCTAAACTAGCCTCTGAGCCTTTATCTCCTTGGATTTTTGTAGCACAGCAGCCGATTCGTATTAGTGCTATGTCATCACAAAAATCATTGAGAATGGACCCAATTTGCATAGTGAGATGCTAAGCACAACACAATGCATCCATCTTCTATATAAACACATTCATTTCATTTGGTCCTTCACTGCCAATTGTTGTCACAAACAGGCATACACAAAACCACCATCAAACCCTTTACCCTTTAAACTCTACTCTTCAATGGGTAGACAAAGCTCCAATCCTACCATGGTTAGTTCTTCCATTGCTCTCTTGCAAGAGAGATTCAGACAGTTGCAAAAGGTCAAGGAGAGGAGGGAGGAGCAACAGCTTCTACAGATGTTGTCCGAGACAGCAGAAAGAGTTGTTGAGCCATCAACGAGGCATTATGAGCATGCGACACTCCCCTTCCAATCCGATATGGTGCTTCCTATTAGGTCAAGTAGTCCTGCAGCAGACTCATCACTCTCTCTGGAGCTTGATTTGCATCCTAGACAAGCTGACTATTATGGCATCAAGACTCTTCCTTTCACAACCTCATCAACAACAACAAGTTCTTCAAGAAAACATGATCATTCAGACCTTGATACCTCTTTACATCTGTAGAAAGAATCCACTTTTTTCGTGGCTTCACCATGTTTCGTCCTTCTTTTTCTTCTCTAATTGTATGTCTGTATATTAGAGGAGTATGTAACTATATCTATCCAATGTTATTCATCTAATAATGCCTTAATGGAATGAATAAAGAAGAAATGGAGGAGTAATCGGCTGCCCATCTCTTCATTTTTGGTCATCTTTTGCTTCCTTAATAAAGAACCTTGAATTATGTATATAGAAAAACTTACAATCAAGAAATGCGAATTGGAGAGATGGATTTATAGCTCTAAAAATCTGTCATATACAGAGAACTTACAAAAGAGGCCTCTTTCTAGTCTTCTAGACAGACATAATTATACTCGATCATCAAGAACTTGATCGATGACAAGCAACACGCCATCAAATGCCACTAGATTTCTTCCCAATTATTTGAATCAAAGAACTGAAGAATTTGGTCATAATAACATCACAAGAAGAGCATCCCAATATCCTTGTTAATTCAAATATAAAGTTAAAATTGACCAATTTTTAATACAATGTCTCCAATAGATATACTAAAAATAAGCTAAATATAATTTTTTATTAAAAATTCTAGTTATATTTAGGAGAGAATCTAGCTTTAGTTTAACTTAAAGTTAAATTTTTTTTCTTCAATTTCTACTTTTTATTTTTTGACAAATATAACTAATGAATTTAACTTCGCTATTATTATTAGGAATACCTTAAGATCAATAATCTTCGATCATAATAAAAATTATTTAATCCCATATTATATACCCTGTTATACCAAATATCACAAATAGTCAAATACCATGAGTAGAAAATTCTAATGACATGAAATTTTTCTTTGAAATTTTGCAGCTACAAATGCTTGTGGGCTTGGGGCCCAAATGAGATATTTGGGTATAAATGGAGTGAAATACAAAAATACCCCTATCTTCTCCAGAAGCTTCAGAAAACCCTACTAAAACCCCAACACAGTCCCTCTCTGAATCCATCACTCTCAGTCACACAGCCCTTTCTGCGATCAGTCAATTAATCTCAGCCAAGTATGCACTGGATCTCCCGGCGCTCCGTCTCCGCTATCCTTCGCCACGGCGCACGTTACCGGAACACCGCCGCCCCAATCTCTTGCTCTTCTCATCACTCCGCTTCGGTCAGTCTTCATAATTTGAGAAAATGAAGTAGAAAAAAGTCTCAATCTTTCCTCGTTTTTCAGTCACAATTGGTCTTTTTATTACTGGGTTGGACTTAGTCTTTGATATTAATCACTGTGCAGTCCTCTGTAGATTATGCTATTCAATTCAAGCTGTTCTCTTTCTCGTTTAGCAACCTGGGCATGCTGTAAATTTTCATTTTTGGTCAATCGGCGATAAACCCACTTGGAATTTCATCAATGTTTGCTTCTGTTTTTTACTGTTATTTTATCACTGGTTTGTGTAAATGTATATAGCCTTTTTTGTTTGTATTGGTCTAGTACAATGCTGTGGATGGCAGTTAATAGAGAACCTTTTTCCTATTTTGTTAAATTTTAGGTGGGAGAGAGTGATAGTAAGGTCAGATGGCACTCAGTTTTAGCAGCTGGGAAGAATAACACTGCAAAATCCACAACTCATATTAGCTGGAAAAATGGTCTGTATTTAGGCAACCGGTACGAGTCCACTGCTGCAGCCTCTGATGCATCAGCCATGCCGCAGGTTGAGAAATACGAGTATCAAGCTGAGGTATGCTATTTGAACTCTGCTGGGGATTTTAAGATTTTCAATTGAGGATTACTGTTTCTAAAATTTATCTTTTGTTTGTTTCATGATGCCAGGTCAGTCGCCTTATGGACCTCATCGTAAACAGCTTGTACAGTAACAAAGAGGTCTTTCTTAGAGAGCTTATCAGGTACCGTCCTTTTATCTGTGTGCTATGTAATGTGGATGTTTAAATGGTGTTTCCAATGCGTTGTAACTTTGAGCCAATACCCAATAGTATTTGACAAATTCTTTCTTCTAACTTCATCAAAATATGCTCTCCATGCAGCAATGCGAGTGATGCCTTGGACAAACTCCGGTTTCTGAGTGTTACAGAACCTGAGCTTCTGAAGGGTGGAGGTGATCTTCATATCCGTATCCAGTCTGATATAGACAATGGGATCATAAATATCACGTAAGTATTTATTTTCACGATCTTCTGTTTTTTCTTTCCATTTTCCTGAATGATTCTACCAGCTCAAATTATTGGTTTGGTAATTTTCTTTTGTGTGAAGTGATTCTGGCATTGGTATGACTCGGGAAGAGCTTGTGGATTGTTTGGGGACTATTGCACAAAGTGGGACTTCAAAGTTCTTGCAAGCATTGAAGGTCTATACGTTTGAAAATTAAGGCTGTTCTTTGGAAACTTTCATTTAGTTAAGTTATATGCTGACAGATTTTTATAAGCAGGACAGTAAAGATGCTGGTGGTGAGAACAATTTAATCGGTCAGTTTGGTGTTGGCTTTTACTCAGCATTCCTTGTTGCAGATAGGGTAGGCGCTTAACTTGAAACTGCAAGTGTTTTCCATTTCTAAATCAAATGCAGCAATGTCGAATGGATAGCATTTTCTTTAGTTAAATGAGATATCCCCTAGCTACTAGGGGAAGACATGCGAAGATATCTATAGTGCTTGATTAAATGACTGTTATGTATCTCGTGTTTTGTGTAGGTTGTTGTCTCTACTAAGTCTCCAAAGTCTGACAAACAATATGTATGGCAAGGAGAAGCAAACACTAGCTCTTACACAATTCAGGAGGAGACTGACCCTGAGAAGACTCTTCCCAGAGGAACTCGCTTGACCCTGTATCTCAAGGTTAGTTCGGAGACATACATATATAGACCCTGTATCTCAACTTCCTATGATTCATAACTTCCAAACTGATCGAAATAAATTTCTTCTGTTCTTTTTATCCCTGCCTACCTACAGCGTGATGACAAGGGTTTTGCCCATCCAGAACGCATTCAGAAGCTTGTTAAAAACTATTCCCAGTTTGTATCTTTCCCTATCTACACCTGGCAGGAAAAAGGATACACTAAAGAGGTAAGTTTCTCCATTTTCCGTCCTTCTCAATACTTCTATGTTTCTTGTAAGTTTGAAATGTCTGAGTTCAGCAAATTTACAGAGACTATTTCATTTCAGGTTGAGGTTGATGAGGATCCAGCTGAATCCAAAAAGGATGAGCAAGACGACAAGACTGAGGTACATTTGTACGTTGTATTTTTTATGATCTCTCAACCATTGACTAATGTCGATATTGTTCTGTCCGTTGGCATGTTTTCAGTATAACTCTTTGTATTTGGCCGGTGCCTGATGTATGAATTGATTTTAACAGAAGAAGAAGAAAACTAAGACCGTAGTTGAAAAATACTGGGATTGGGATCTCACCAATGAAACACAACCAATATGGGTGAGTCAGAAACTTTTAATTAGTTATGTCTTCTGCTTTGTGTGTTAGCTGTGTGGGGATCTTACCTGATTTCAATTGGTATGTGCAGCTTCGCAATCCAAAAGAAGTCACTACGGAGGATTACAATGAGTTCTACAAGAAAACATTTAATGAATACTTGGATCCACTGGCATCATCACACTTTACAACAGAGGTACTTACAATTACCCCAATGTCGTAATCAAAGTCCATCCACAATTATTTTGCAAAGGTGTATGATGACATTACTTCTGCCTTTTCAATTGCATCGAAGTTTTACATTATTGTACCTAAGGTTCTGAGTCATGTTCCGTGACGTTGATAGCACATGTAGTAAAATTGATACTACCTAAAGTTGGGATAGGTGATTCTGTTTTTAACCGGGAGCTGCTGTTATTATGCAGGGTGAAGTAGAATTCAGGTCTATACTCTATGTGCCTGCTGTTACTCCTATGGGAAAGGATGATATGATACATCCCAAGACCAAAAATATAAGGCTCCATGTGAAACGAGTGTTCATTTCAGATGACTTTGATGGAGAACTGGTACAAATATAGTCACTCCTTTCTTTAACAAGAGAGTAATTTGTTGTTCTCTGAATCACAATGGGTTTAATTGTGGTTCTTTTTTGGCCTTTATAGTTTCCGCGGTACTTGAGCTTCGTCAAAGGTGTTGTGGATTCAAATGATCTTCCACTCAATGTCTCACGTGAAATTCTTCAGGAGAGTCGCATTGTATGTACAGAACCAAACTAGTAATCTTGAACAAGTCCAGCATGCACGTAATCAAATTCTTTTTCTCATCTATTGTTCCTCTGCTCTACTTGAAGGTACGGATTATGAGAAAGCGTTTGGTTCGTAAGACCTTTGACATGATCCTGGGAATATCCATGAGTGAAAACAGAGAAGTATGTTTCCTCTTGTCCATTCTTAATTGTCTTGTATATTTTTAATTCTCGTAGTTGTATTCAAAAGAATTTGGACATTACTCCTCACACCAGACCAGCTCTTAATATACCCACATCTCTTTGCTGGTACTTGACTTACGTGCAAGCCTGTGCATTTTAACTTCATAACATATACAGACTCTTGATAAATACCCTCTTCTTTGTCCCCTATTGTATACCATACCGATGGATATGACTGACTCTTGAACTGAAATTTTGCTAACCTTGGTTAAAAATGGTATCTCCCCTTTATATTCGTTGTCATTGTTTGTTGTAGGATTATGAAAAGTTCTGGGAGAATTTCGGCAAACACTTAAAACTGGGATGCATTGAAGATCGTGAGAATCATAAACGTCTTGCTCCATTGCTTAGATTTTTTTCTTCCCAAAGTGAGGATGTGATGGTCAGCTTGGATGAATATGTTGAGAACATGAAGCCTGAGCAGAAGGATATCTACTACATTGCTGCTGACAGTGTGACTAGTGCAAGTCATACACCATTCCTGGAGAGACTTCTTCAAAAGAATCTTGAAGTATGTATGATAGTGTAATAGTATTTGATGGTTGACGTCTTTTATGTGCTCCTTTTGCTTCTCTTTTAATGTATTAACACACAATTTGTGCTGTCCTGATATTGCAGGTATTGTATTTGGTTGATCCAATTGATGAGGTTGCCATCACAAACCTAAAATCATACAAGGAGAAGAACTTTATTGATATTAGCAAGGAAGATCTGGATTTAGGTTAGTTCATTGGAGCCTAATTAAGTAGAACTTTCTGTTCCATTGAGGTGGATGGATACTGCATATACTTCATACTTGCTTCTTTCACAATGCCTCCATTACAAGGGCACTTGCTGATATCTATATTTTATGAATTGTCTTTTATGCAGGGGACAAGAATGAGGACAAAGTAAAAGAGATTAAGCAGGAGTTTGCCCCAACATGTGATTGGATTAAGAAGCGTTTGGGTGATAAAGTTGCCAGTGTTCAGATATCAAACCGTCTGAGCACATCACCTTGCGTTCTTGTATCTGGGAAATTCGGTTGGTCGGCCAACATGGAGAGGTATAGTGTGGCTGGTGCTAAATACTGTACATTCAGGAATTCATATGAACAATTCCTGATTGGTACCTTGCCAAACTTGTGGATGAACTTTCTGCAGGTTGATGAAGGCACAGACCGTAGGTGATACTTCCAGCTTGGAGTTCATGAGAGGCAGAAGAGTGTTTGAAATTAATCCTGAGCACTCGATTATTAAAGACTTGAATGTAAGTTGCACAGAGAATGCTACATCCTTAATTCTTCCAATCACTGAAACTTGACGGTTATTTAGCAAGTATATTAACTCTGTAACTCTTGGTTTACAGGCTGCAAGCAGAAGTAACCCAGACGATGCAGATGCTTTGAGAGCCATTGATCTTTTGTATGATGCAGCTTTGGTTTCTAGTGGCTTTACTGTGAGTATCTACTACCTTTACGAAACTGCATCCCTACTCTCTCACATCAGTATAAGTTGACCACATAGGGGAACCCCTAAGCTTAAAAAAAGGGGATCTGATGGATGAATGACTACTGATATTTGGGCATACTCATGTGTTTGATCATTCTGAATGTATGTCTTGTTGATGCAGCCGGAGAATCCTGCAGAACTGGGCGGAAAGATCTATGAGATGATGGGTCTAGCTCTTTCAGGGAAATGGTCTGCACCTGTCGCTGAGGTCCAGGGGTTTCAAGAAGTTGGAGCGCAACAGCAGAACATGACCGAGGCATTAGAAGCTGAGGTGGTTGAGCCAGTTGTTGCCGATAGCCAGAAGTGAGGGGCACATTGCCAATAATATTGGTATGGTTAGAGTTTAGGTCAGCTTCTGGAAGAAGGGTTGCAAAATGCAGTTTTCCTTCTTGCACAATATTGTGAGTGATGGAGATGTACACTCTAGAGAGAGTAGGCACTGTTATGGACTTATATATGGCCTTGTTTAATAATAAGTACTGTTTTTCGCTGCTGCTTTTTTACTTTTTTCTTTTCTGCTCTAATGATTGGTATCTCTATTTCTAAAAATTCTCAAAGGAGATATCGGTTATAGACATCATCATTTAGAATTCCCATCGCTGCAAAACTGAAAGAAAAGTCTGCAAATGTATTAGGGTATTCAATTATCTTTTGCTTTACTGGTGACACAAGGTGTAGCCGACGAGTTTGATGTTATACTAATTTCTATCAATTTTGAGTTTGCCTTTTTGTTTTGTTTTGGGAAACTGATATTAAGACTTCTCTATTAGTTCTAAACTACTACTTGGACTCCATATTCTATTATAAATGATTTCCAGCCAATATAATTATTTTTATTTCATTTTTATCCTTCATAATTTTATGTTTTCTTCCTCCTCTCCTTTTTCTTTTTTGTTCTATTTAGTAAGAAAAAATCAGTACAAAATGATATGACAATTTATTACCTTAAATATAAAATCAGTAATGTCTTCCTTTTACCCAAAGGTAAAAGAAGTTGTGCCGCCGCTAATTAACTTCCTGAACGCGCGCATCAACTGTCGTCCGCCCGTCCCTCGTCGAACTCATTGCCGCCATCCACCGTCTCTTGGTTCAACTTGTCCAAAGTTTCTTCGTGCAGACCACAACCAAATAGAAGCGAAAAGCCAAGATCAAAGAATCCCCAAATTGCATTACATTGCAGTTGAGTTTGGTCTCCGTCGTCTCTCTTTTTCTTCTCGCTCTCTCCAATCCATCTGCTCTTTCTCAATCGGTTAAATCTCCAGTGTTTCTGGTGGTACTAATTGTTTCACCTGAATCATCAAACCAGAATCATCGAAATTGGATAGTGTTGGAGAGTCATATTATATCATTTTAAGTTGAAGAAACCAAATTCCTAAACCACTGTTATCAAGCCCACGGAGTGCGACGAAAGAAACATAAAGGCCATTGGCAGAAAGAGACGCCGCTCCGCCGTCCAAGAGCTCAGGCCATAACCTTCTGGAGTTCATGTCGCACTATTTTCCTGATACTCTTGAATTGAATTTTATTTAATAATAAGAAAAGAATTCCACCTAGAATACAGTTGGCACAAAATAATGAGCTGACAGTTGAAGTGGCAATTGCCGACTCATTTGGTATACTTTTTATGTATAAAACATTTGTATCTCAAACATTTTCCATTTACCAACTCTACTGAGTCGTTAAACTCTAAACCCCTTGTTTTCCCAAGTAACAAATCTTGTACTTGATTATTCCTAACAATTTTCAGAAGAAAAAAAATGAAAAATTGAGGAGGTCAATTTCTACAAATTTGTAGATCTTCTATTGCTTAATAAATTTCTGCAAATTTTCAACATAACTACAAATTAAAATAATACTTCTGCATGTTTTAGTAGCTTTACTTAGGCCTGACAATGGGGTGGAGTCAGATCGGATCAACCTACATCCGGATCTGTTTAAAGAGAGAAAAAATTAAACCTGACCTGCCTCGTTCATTCGGCGGATCTTTAATAATCAAATCCGAATTTGGATTTGTCGGATCAACGGAGCGGATCCAAACCCGTTTATCAATATACTAATTACTAAATTTATTTCTTTTATCAATTTGTTGGTTACTACCAATATGTCACATGATCTCTTTACATAACTAAAATATTTAATTAAAACAAATTAGAGAGACAAAAAAAACATCATTTACATCAAGGAGCTTGACAAGAAATAAATTATTTTGGATTTTTAATCTTTTAATTTATTAATAATTTTATATAACTTTGCTAAAAATATTTATATTTTATTTAAAAAAAAGAAGAGTTTTAGATATATTAAAAATATTTCATATATATAAATAAAATAAAATTATATTTAATAAGTTTAAAAAAATAGTGGGGCAGATCATAAATGGATTGAATCATTTGTGATTCGGATATGATCCGTTAAATAAACAGGTCAATGGGTCTGGGTTACAAACGGATCAATGGCTCCAAAAATTAGATCCAAATTCGCCTAATATGTACGGGTCTGGAGTGGTTCCGAATCAAAACCTACTCCATTGACATGCCTAGCTTTACCACTATACTCCAGCTAGAATTGCAAGATTTGCATTTTTTTTTTCCAGAAAGTCGATAATAATCCATTAAAATGTGATGGCAGTACAAAGACTTCGCCGAATTACCCGACTTGACAAAGCGAAGTCCTATATATACTACTATATTAGTTGATCTACGCATTTTAGGCGTATTAATTAATGTGTTTTCTCTACATTTTTACTTTGATAATTGCTTAGTTTTATTAGTTTTAACTTATTTTGTTAAATTCAGGTGTTGACCAAAAGAGACGGAGTAAAGGAGTCTACAAGCACGCAAAACGCAATAAATCCGGAGAAGAAATAGTCCGAGGAATGGTCTTCAAATGGTTACTAAAATACATTCCCATATGGTGTCAAGAATTGGAAACCAAATGCCAAATAAAATGGATACCAAAATGGTGGACAAAAAGATGAAGACATTTCTCCTGCGCGACCCAGGAAAGAGCAAATATGGCGGAATATATGGAGCATATAATGGACGAATTTTTGAAGGATATTCCATGAAGAAAAATACCTTGTTTAAGGGCCAAAATATGTGCAAGAATATGGTATATTCGGCCAAGAAGTATTGGGGAATAAGGAATGCAAGATTTGAAGATATAAAGATTTCCTTTTCCTTGAAGAAGAAGAAAACTGGGCAGTCAGGTCACTCAACTTCTAAAATCCGTAGTAAATTCAATTCAACTCCAAATATGGCGTTCATTATATGGATTTTATAGCCCTTTGAATAAGCTTTCCAATGAAACAAAAATCGGAATTTTCTGAGCTCTAGAACTCCCGGAAAAGACGTTTCAAGACAGGCTGGCAGTTCTACCCGAGTACACTAGGAAAACCTAGTTTGGAGAGGAAAGTTGGAATTCTTCACCTATAAATACAAGAGCTCGGCCTCAAAGCAAATCATCACATATTCTAGGCCTAAGCTCTGCAAAATTACTCTCCACCCTCTCCCTCAAACACCAAGGCCGAGCACAAAGTGACTACACCGCCATCCACCATCACTCGGATCGCTTGCACACGTTAAGTCCATACAAGTGAGAACCACCATCCTTGGAGTCATCTACACCTTGGGAGTTTGCAGCGTTAAGCGGGATTTCTTCAAAGTGTAACCATGAACCCTTTACTCCGTAGTCATATTTTGTTCTTGTATTCTTTTTGTTTGACATTGGGTTTTGGTGAATACTTTTGGATTTTTAATACTTACTTGAGTATATCTTCCATGTGTTTATGTTCTTAGTTTTGTTTGATGCATGCTATGTCTAGTTCTTAATGCGTTGGGTAGTGCGGGATGATTGTGTTTTAACCTTTCGCCTGGAAGTTATTCAATGATTCTTAGATTTTAAGGCGTTAAGCTTTAACCCACATGGCATGTTAATAATAAAAATTAGGAGCATGAATTTCGAAGGTAGCTTAATTAGGTAGAGAAAATTGGCTAGGTTGAATATGATGATCACATGTAAATAATTAGCTTAGGTTTATTTTTGTCGAAAATATGGTAAGGGTTTTTGGGATTTTCTTATGTGTTTGCTTGTCTATGAGTTGATGCATGTTAGAGTCCTAGGAATACTTGCTATGTGATTGACGTTTTTAGTAAATAAATTAGTAATTAAAATCAACTCTTTTATACCCCCCTTTTACTACACAAGAATTGCATGCACCCTTCAATCCCCGGTTTAGAACGATCCCTACTTGCTTATATTATACTACATCTATAGGGTTTTAAATTGTTTATGGTTGATTTATGTGTTTAATTTAAATGCATGTTTCCGACATATCATTAGTAAACACTGATTAGCTTAAAACGTAGACTAGCAAACTAGAATAGCATTTGGTGTACTCAAAATTTGGTTGCACCATCCCTTAACTAGCTAGGCACCTCCTCTACTCGTGGTCCATTGCCAAGTTCAGAGCTTTCCCTCCAATCTGGCTCTCTGAAGTTTGATCCCACTGCACCAAGCTATGACGTGCCAATATTTCTATCACTCGGGCTCTAGTAGCATCTCATGCCAATTGCCTCATATCTCGAACTTCCAGCTAGAGCCTAGCAGCTGGCCTAAAGATGTTGGCCTTAAGCTAGAGCGGTCCAACCTACCTAAATTACCAGTGTTCCCCTGGCCAGAAGACCCTACTGTCTCCACTGCTAAGACCTAGATTATCTTTTCCATTTCCTAGGCCTTTCAGGAAACTGCTCCACTTCCAGCGCTTCTGGCTCTACTTGTAAAGACCCGACCCTGATTTAGCTGTCTAAATTGGGATTAAGCCCCAAAGAAAATTAGAACCTAAACATGCTAATATGAAAGAGAACCAAAGGGAAAACCAAGGATTCGAAAACCATGAGTTAGACAAACTAATTTCCTAGAAATAACTCGTAAATTCTCAATACCAAGAACTTAACATTGTTTATGATACCCGAGTAGCTAGACTTTTAAATTAACTAAGAGAGATGAAATACCAACTCGTAGGATCAAAACGATCCTACGGTGGAGACCGCTATACCTCAACTTCGTGCGTGTCTAACCTCCAATTAACAGACACAATTAACAGGAAAACTATTAGAGTGAGTGGACAAAAAGAAATCTCATATAACGTAAGAAATATCGTATGCCTTTCTCCAAAGAAAAGTAAAATGAAAACTAGCGAGTCAAGATAAAAGTAATGTACGCGTGTGGAGGCAAAAACATAGGAGTCATCAAGTACGGAATTCCTACCCCATCCGGAGCGTACTCAGTGATTAGCCGAGCAGCCAATGCATCGATGCATAATCGTGTACGTGACGTGCATACAAATCGTGAAAATATAATGCAGTGCCTCCATGCACAAACATACTCGTATCATATCATATTTAATTATAATCGTAAAATAAATCATGAGCATAAAATAGACTCGCTATGCAACAGTGAAAAACAAAGTCCACTCACCTGGCTAGCTGAAATGTAAACAGTCAATTACCAAACTTAACGATCTTAGTTGACATTCCTAAAACAAAACAAGAGCCTAATCTTAATAAATGACATATGTTACGAGCATACGACTAAAGTGGGAAAGAAAATAGAGATAAACGCCCAACGATACCTCACATTTATGTTATGCTAATCGTGAGCCGATACCTAAATTTCTCACATCAACAAACTCCAAGCTTGGTCTTATTCGTCATGCCTTGCATCAGAACTCTGTTGAAGATGAGTTTCGACTCGACATATGTTGCATGATAGCATGACAGTGTCGAGTCGGCTTGAATCCTGAAAATACCCGAAACATCACTAAAATTATTGATTCGTACAAAACTAACCAAAATACGATCATAAATGGGCTAAGGAAACTTCCTGTGAAGCGAAGGGTTTTCTGGTACCACCACCGACAACGGTCAGAATCCAACCTGCACGGATCTAAACAATTTGCACATCAATTTGTTCATCTCAATAAGCCTATTAACTTCCGTGAACATCACAAAGCCCAATTCGCAAAGGATATGCCAGAATTTACCTTGGAAAATCTAAAATTCTCTTAGATTCTGGCGACGCTTGTACGTTGTCCACCTACCAAGATGGGCCAAAACAGTGGTGTCGTTTGACTCCACTGAGGGTGGGCATCAAAATCCCACATGATTAGCAATGGTTCAACGCCGGTGGTGTCGCCGACGACGGAGGCCGAAAAAACTTAGAATTTCCCTTCGATTTCCGGCTTTAATGGATGTGAATCTGGAGTTGCTATGTTGGGGAAAGAGAAGAGGACACCAAGATGAGCATTTCGAGAATGAGACCGACCAATTTGGTGGTCGGCCAGAGATGGGTCGCCGACGTCATCGATGCGGAGGGAGAGAGAGAGAGAATCGAGGAGAGAGAAAAGAGAAGAGAGAGAAAGTGGTTGGGCCTTTTACCCAACATAGTAAAATTCCCACATTATCTTAATCAAACGGATCCACAAAATTACCCTATAGTAGATTCTGATTTAATTACTTTTGACTTGAAATTTCTAAAATTTGTAGAAATTAACTCGAACGTCCGAAAAAACCAAGCAAAGTATCGACATGCTGAAAATAATTTCCTCTACAACTTTTGTGAAGAGAGCGAGTCCAAAATCATAATTGATAAAGTCAATATTTAGTCGCGATGAATCTCGATAAACGTGATGTGTGATACTTAGCTAATTATTTAGCGTGATTAACGATGATTAACCCACTAATTAAGGTTCGAGTCGTTACATTACTACTGCAAGCACCTCCACTGCTGCCTCCGGGACCCAATTATCCTCTACCTCTTCCTCTTGGTTCCATGCTCCACCACCATAACCAAACATGATCACCGACTCCTACCCCTAACCTCTGACAATTGCTTCTCCTCGAGCTTCTTCTTCAACCCAGATTTCCTCATTCATCTTCAGTTCCTCTGCCTCTCCATCTTACCGCATTGGATCAAGAAACCATCCAAGCTGTGGTTAAAGCTACCACAACCCACACAGTAGTCCTGCAAGGTAATATACTCAATATCAAACACAGCCCAAGCCGTAGGGCCAAGAGTGAGACATACCTTCATTTCAAACGGATGACGAAGATCCACCTCCATGAAGCTCCAGATTTCCTTTCCCTTCTCCAACCGAACCTTGTTATAGTCGAGGAATCTGCCCAGACAGTTCCTCAGACACTTCCACCATTACCTATCCTCCACTTCTCTCATAAGATCCCTGCGAATCACCTCTACATGCACCCTCACTTGAGCTTTGGTTCCAGGAATCAAATGCATCAGGTTTAAACCATCAAACTCCTCTACCATCATAGTGATGTCATGGTAGAACCAGGGCCCTCGATTAATCGACCTTCGAAGAGCCCCTTTGTCCTTAAACATTCCCACGAAACGATCATGGGTACAATGCTAAATTCAGATCCCATTAGATCCTAAAATTCCTTGCCAAAGACGGATCATTCAATGCTTTAGAGACTTTGTAGGAGCATCTGAAAAAGAGTTGGAGAGAAGATTCGGATAACGGCGATGTCGAAATCCGCCTCCTCCTCCTCCGCACCTTCAGAGATGTCACAGGGTAGATGGCGCAAGAAAATTAGGGTATTAGGAAAGAAAACTTAGAGGACCGAGGAGAGCAACGATAACCATGCAAGATTTACATCTTAAGAACAATAGACACCGACTAGAAACTGAAATTAAAAAAAAAATTAAAATTACACAAAGTAGCTATGAGCTATCAATAATGAATTAAGAGAACTAATGATCATTAAAGAACTAAGAAATAAAATACAATATATCTCATTTTCATTAACACCAATCCTTTGTCATAATAGAATGATAATAATATCTTCTCAATATGATAAAGAAAAACAAGAATTAAGATAAGAGAAAAGAATAACGAATAAAGAAGAGGTAAAGAAAGGGGAAAGAAAAGATAAAATCGTTAGGGGTAAAAAAGAAATTGAAAGAATTTGTAAACTGAAAATTATTTGAAATAGAAAAGGGAGTGCAAGTAGTAGCTTAGAGCAAACAGGGAAGTCTCAATATCAGCTCCTTTTTTTTAACCCTTACTAGAGAAGAAATAATAACTACTAGAACAAAGACATATATGAGTAGTTTTAAAGAGAAAAAATTGAGAGTTGAGAGTACCTATTGAGAAAAAAACTCTAGTCTCTATTTTTTTTTTACTTCTTCACCCTCTATCCTTCTTCCTTTTTCCTTGTTGCTCCTCCTCGCCTCCATGGCTGAGGACGCCGACGAGGTTTCTGACCACCTGGCAGCGGTGGGCTTTGACCCCGAGCTTGATGAGGTCGAGATCGTTGATCTTGCTCTCGACGCCGAGGATGATGATGCGGGCTACTGATATGCTGTGGTACGACTGTTTGGGTTGATGGCTTTGTCGATGTCTATGAACAGTTGTTCAAGGTGGAAATGATCTGATTATGGCACGACCCTCTTGGTTAGGTGAGGTTCCCTCTTCAACGTCGAGGTCCCGGATCGATCATTTGCAAGTTTAAAAACCCGGCGGCGCTTTAACGTGCGAAGAAGTGAGGACCTTGGTACTGTCATGACCATACGATGGTGGTTGAGGATTTTGATGGCTTCTCCCCCTTGGATGTCGTGTCGGTGGTAAATGTGACGGTGGAGGTGATGGTTCAGGATGTCCTAGATGCTAGCATGGACAAGAGTTAGGCGAGGAAGATTGGCAACTCATTTGGTACCTTCCGAGTTCATGATGAGTTCCCTCTTGTACTTTGTTGATTGGATTTTATTGTCCACCTATTCAGAGTTATTGTGGATTATGTAGACAATTTGTGCATGGTGAAGGAGGTTGCCGAATTTTGCAGGCTAGAGAAATAAAGAAGGCAACAATGGCAGCAGCTTTGGGTGGTGATGGAATGCAGGTGGATCAGTATACCGTCTGACCGAGCTTTGAGACTTTGGCTAAGGCTGTGGCGGCAACTTTGGGAATGCCAGTTGTGACGGAGAAGGCATTAGTGATGATGGTGGCAACGGGAACATCATTGCTGACAACGACCATGTTAGTTGGAGACACATTCATTGAGGTAGTGCATGCTGACCATGTGGAAGGCATGCAGGAGCCTCAGTTAGAGCCCATGGGACAAGTGTCTTACATGTAGGATAACCCTCTTTTTTTGGGGGGGGGGGGGGGGGGAGACGTTCCCTGATTATTTTTTATTTTCTGCAAGTTACAGGTTCACTTAGTAGTGATATTTCACGCCTTGTGGGGGTGCCTTCTAAAGCCCATCAGGGTAAAGGGGTCACCTCAAAGGATTTAATTTCTTACGTCAGATAGGATCGACGACGTGCTTCCCGTCCGTCACATGGAGCAGGCATCACCACCCATGAAGATGTGGTATCTTCGGCAGGTAGGAAATAGTTTGTTCCTGAAGAGACGCCCCTACAGTGAATGGGGCAAAGGGAGGCAACAAGAGAGAAATCCAGCATGAGTCCTCGTGGAATAATGTTGCGATGGATCCGGTAGCACTTGTGAAGATACAAGCGGAGCACGCTGAATGACTTTACTGTAGTTTGGAGTGTGTAGCTAGGCAGGGTGAGGGGCCCCCAATTTTTTTTAGTACTTGTTCTACACCTAGACCGTTTAGCTATATGTGTTGGGTACAAGATTGAATTGTAATAGTGTATGTTACTTTTTGAGAGTTCTTTCTATTGTTTCATTGACTGGTGGACTCATTTGTAACTTACCAGCTCCTTATTCTACCGTTTCACCTAAAAAAACAAGAGACATATGATAGTGGTACCCTTTTAAGAAGAGAAAATAGCTGGAATGATCAATGGACTCTGTCACAATTGACAATTTGATCATTGAACTTTTGAAAATATCAAAATGATCAGGACTTTAAGTTTGAATGTCAATTTGGTCTCTTTGTTTATTTTAAAACTTAAATATTATCACATTCTTTCATTATAAGGGTAAGGTTTTGAGGAAAAAATAATGTAGCATAAAAGGGAGAAGTGTGAAGAATAGTGAGGAAGAAGAAAATTGATGTCATAAATGGACATAATAACCAAATTAATACGTGAGATAATAGTTCAGTGACCATTATGATGTTTTCAAAAGTTCAGTGACTAAATTGTCGATTGTGACAAAATTCAGTGATCATCCTCTGTAATATATCATCCTGAGAATTTTCTTTTCTATGATTTATTTAAGGTTAATTAGGAAAGCTAGTTCGTTTTGTCACCGTCGGTAAATATTGAGAGTTTTTTGGTTGACTTTTTTTTCCTTCAGATTTTCAAAATTGTTTGACTTCAGGTGGAAGTCGTAGAAATTGTCAAGACGAGTCCGTAGACACAAAAAATGCCGAAAACGGAGTTACGACAAGAAAGTTATGATCAACAGATGTTTATCAGAAATGTAATAATCATAAATAGACGAGTATAAATAATACTTTCTATTTCGGGAAATTAAATTGAGAGAAGTAGTAGAGTTTATCGAGACTAGTTCGTGGCCACGTTAAGTTTTAAAATCAGAGTTACGATGAAGAAATTGTAGTCAACGAAAGTTTTGTATGATTTTACGGAAATCGGTTAGTCGCAACTCGCACGTATATATTGAACTTTTCGAAAATAGAAAGTCAGACTTTCCTTTTTTGGGTGAGACTTTTGCTCTCTCTCTCTCCTCCTCTCTCTCCCCGCGTCTCTCTCTCCTGCGCTTCATTTCTTTTCCGTCGACTTCGCCGACAACGTCCCTCGGCCGGCCACCAAAACGGTGGGTCTTAGTGTCAAAATGACTACCACGACCTCCTCTACATTTTTCCTAACATCTTCAACCTTGTTTCGGGATGTAGCAGCGGTGAGATGGAGGAAACCAAACCAAAGTGATGGTTTCGGGCTCCAATTGATGGTTGTGACCTATTGGGCTTTGAAGCTCTCATCACCATGAAGCTAATGACACCAAAATCAAGTTTTAATTCCATTTGTGAATGAAGAATCAATGAATTGAAGATTTTGATGTTCTTAGTTTCAAAATGAAATTCGGTGAGTTATAATTAGAATTGGAGTTTGGTGTAGTTGAGAAAGTTGTTGTTGGGTTGATTTTGAATAGGTTGAGCTTCGGTTTGCCGAAAAAAGTCACTGCCACCGCCGACGGCGGTCGTTCACGACGACGCTCTGATGGAGGAAATTTTGATGTAAATTTTATACCGTTTTATTCGTAATTTCATACCGATTGTAATGAATAGGTTGATTAAGACGTGTGGTTAATCAAATGGTTGGGTCGATGGTCAATTCGACTTCGAGTCGCGTAACATTTGAGAAATGCGTTGTAACTTTAAAAAGGATTCATGAATTAGAATTTGAAATTAGATTAAAGCACATCATTAGTTCAAAAGGTACGTTATTCGAGAATGCGATGTTCTCGACGATAATACTCATCGGTGAATGAACTAAGCTATGCATTTTAATTTTCGATGATTAGTTATTAAGTAATAATTGTTGTTTTAGGATGACATGTTCGTAGCCAGTGACATATGCATAGTAGAACCAACATACGTGTTTTGGCTTGATGGAAATCACGGCACAGTACAGTGAGTGAACATTTATTTTCACATTTGTTTGTGAGTTCATTGATTATATGTTTATGCAGTATGCTTTATGTTATGTTTCAGAGTATTTAAATTTGGAAGTTTACTTTGTGATGATTTTATTTAGTTGCATCGATGCTTTGACTATTCGACTGATCACCCGATAGCCGGTCGAACTGGGTTAGGACAAACATCCTACCCGACCCAGATTGTCTCGGGTTAAAACAAACACCCTGGACGATCTCATCACTTATACTTTTCATATATACAGTCGTTCCAGGTTAAGACAAACACCCTGAACGATCGCCTCCATTTTTATTTCAATTCTATGAAATTTGAATTCGCATAAGTTTTAGCAGAAACTGTCGAAAGGCCTACAATTTTATTTCTTCTGTTTTATGCATATCGTATGATTATATTGTTTTGTCCACTCATTCTAACATTTTATGCATTTTCCTGAGCTCTTTGTTTTAAAATTCCCAGATTGCAGGTTAGTCTGCTGAAGTCGTGATCGTCCAGAGTTCGAGGCATGGCAGTCCACAGCTTCCGTCTTCTCAATGTACATACTCAGTTGAAGTTCATGATTGCTCGTACTAGAGTACCTGATACCGATTAGTCAGTGCTAAATACTCTAATACGAGTCCCACAAGACTACCCTTAATTACTATGATAATTTGAGGCAGGTCTTTTCATCCTCACTATTTTTCCTTGTAAGAAATCAACAAATGCATTACGAATTCATAAGATACATTTGAAATTTTGAATGTAAATAAGTTCAAACCAAACTAATTACACCAGTAGAAAACTGGCCAGAGGCCACCATTAGGTTAGATACAGATAGCTAAATGGTGACTTGATGTCCAATTGGGATTCGTACATGCACGATACAGTGTCGTTATTGCTCGCAACAGTGGCAAGGCAATTGTTCATCAGTATATGACGTACTCACTATTGCATGTATTGGTGTCTATGTAATTTTAAATGATTGGAAGTGGAGAGTGGAGACACTTAATTTGATTGGTGCCAATATTGTTCATTTCTTATTATTATAAACAGTGGGCTCAAGCTTCAGGTCCTCAACCAGTACCACTACTATCCATTTTTATTTTCGATAGATAACTTGTATTATCCATTTGGTGATGTATCTGTTGTAACATTTTCTTATTAAGTAAAAAAAACTAAAATTAAGATGCATAACTAATCATTTGTAGCCAACTATCTACCTACTCCTCGTTGATATCTATTACTGACATGTCCATATTTATAGCATCTGCACCTCAGCACAAGTAATAGCTGCTCGAGCAGCAGTTTGCCGAGTTCGTCAACGAGCGGTCGCCGGTTCTGCACGCACCGCTGCACGTCATTTTTAACACTGTTCATGTTATTCGCCGGTCGGACCCGCCTCCCCTCCTCTGTGCTCGTCATCAATGTGCGTGGCCCCAGTAGACTGCTCGTGCTCTCACACGAGCAATCTCTGCTCGTGCAACTGCTCGCCGAGCTCGTCAACAAGTGGTCGCTTCTTGATTTGGCAGGTCTCGCGTGCTGCTCGTGCTGAAAAACAACACCGGTGTAGATGCTTTTAAGGTGAGTCGAAGAAGACTGCTGCTTCAGGTATCAAAATTTTAGAAAAAATATATGCATATGTAAAATATTCAAAAATAAAACTATGAGCAATCCTATTTAAGTAATTTTATGATGCAAATAAATTCATGACTTGATGATTGTTTTTTTATTATTATAAGTATCATTATAAACATCAATTTTCTTTTATACTAGTAAGAATATTGTTTTATACTAGTTAGATTTTTTTTATATACTATATTAAAACATCAATTTATATTGGTTTTGTATATAGTACTTGATATATTATAGGTTTGTACTTGGCTTGTGATTCACGAATCAAACATAAATGTTAGCGTACATATGGTTTGGATTTATTATTGTGTTTACATATATTAGTAGATACGAGAACGATGTGACAGTAAATTGGTTTGAATACTTGTGTGACATAATTTTATATATAGTAAAAACTCGATTTAAGAATACTCTGTAAAGGAATAATCTATTTATAGTGATACAAAATCTTGGTCACAACTTGAGACCAATTATAAATAGTAATAACCTCCACATTATGATAAGTTATAAGATTGTTTGGTCTAATATATAGAAAAGTTACCTCCATATAGTAATAAGTTTCAATAATAATAATATATAAAATATTATTCAAGAAGAATTAAAATATTTATCTATACTATATTGAGGCAATAATTTATGCTTGATTGTTGCAATCATGTCTTTGAGCTTGCGGGTCCGTAGTAACTCGTTAGCATATTCACCTTGTTGTTGAAGCCAAAATGTTTCTAACTTCTCTAGCATATCGATGGCTTCTTTAGTTGAAACTTTTGGTAGTTCTACACTCTCTTCCTCTGGATTATCTTTTTCTTGCTCTTGTCTAGTTGCGGTAATAATTTTCTCTTCCATTAAAAAGTACACAACTTGTTACTCATTAGGATGATGAAGAAATACGTTGATATCCATCGGATTAGTGTAGTGAAGTTGTTGCATCTGACCATTCAATTCTCATATTAATCTCTCATGCTCCTGATCCACTTCATTTGCAGCATGCAAGTTATCAACCTCATCAATAGTCCTAATATTACGATGTTTGAAACAATTTGCAATTGTCTCTTGCTTCACATCCATTGACCATGCAACAACTGTGTTGACAATTCCATCAAGGATGCTTATCTTCGACGGTTCCACAACTCGAGCTTCTATTCATTTCAAAAGTTCACGATTGAACCGTTTACGATAGTAACCTTTGAAGTTTTTGACTATACCTGCATCACAAGGCTGGATTTTGGAAGTGTTGTTTGGTGGTAGAAATATGACAGTTGTGTATTTAAGCTGGGGAAGATTCTCTCTTTTTCTATGGGCAGTGCAATTGTCCATAATCAACAAGACATTCATATTTAATCAACTATCAAACCACTTGAGCCACTCCAAAAAAATCAAAGATGTCATCCATGCATTTGAATTTGCTCGATACTTGCAGTTAAGATTATCACAATTTACATTCTTAAAGAATCTTAGATTCTTAAACTTGCCTATGACCCAAAGTGGAACTTTGTCAGAGCCATCATCATTGCAACAAATAACTAATGTAACCCTCTCTTTGTTTCGCCTTCGACCCTTTAATTATTTTGTTGCAAGAGAATTATCAGCTTGCATTCGGTAAAATAAGCCTGTTTCATCCATATTGGAGATGTCCTTCCAAGCCCACTTGTTTAGTTCTTCTCTTATTGGTGGCAGACCAACTTCAAGTTTATTTACGTTCACTGAACCATTCTCTCCAAAGCGTCGGTAGGATTAAATAGCATGACGTTGTTTGAACTTCCTCAACCATCTATTTGAAAACTCAAATGTGGTAGCTTCAGGATAAAGTGTTTTCAGGAATAAGTTGCCTTTCTCCTTCAAGAGATCTCCACTCATGTCGATATGGTCTTGATTGCACGTTAACCATTCATAGAGAGTAGTTTCCATTAAAGGGTACCTTGCCATCTTCACACATTTTGCATCTAGTTTCAATGGCATGTCTTCTTGAAGAACATCGGATGATCGCTTAAGTGTCTTACATATTGATGCTAGAGAAACTTTAATGTTATAATCTTTCTCTAACCAATTCGCAAGTTCTTTTTGCGTCCATCTGAGATTTGATTCTTTCTTCTTGCACATCTCGATTCGTATTTTTTCAGTTAACTGTGTTCGTAGATGCATGTTTGACTTGAAATGACTCAAGTACTTTAACTGAGATTGACTAACAACTAACACAATACCTAAAAAATTATTGTAAAACGATTAGGAAATATAATGTCAATAGGAAATTCAAATAAACTAGTTTCCTTTATTAATCATATAAGTTTCCCATTTAAATTACAAATATATTACTTTCCTAATATTTATGAACTAATTTATAAGTAAACCTCTATGTAGGTATAAGTTTTAGTATCCCCAACATTATGACTGTCGAGAGTTTTCACTGTATTCGTCGTTTTTTTTTTGTATGCGACCATGAGAGGCACAATTTTTAATTTTGGTCTTAGATCTCAAATTTTCAGGTCTAGGTCTTATTATTGATTTAAGTCTACTCCCCGCATATTTTTTTTGAATTGGCTAGTCTTATTCGAATGCAGAGTATTCAATACAGCGTATAGTGTACTGAGAGTCTATTGGGGTAGTCTACTCTGCTTTCACATGAAAATAATGAACCTGATATCTGTTTGGGCCTGAAATAAATAGCCTTTTATTTATTTAGGGTTTGATTAATATTATTGGGCCGGTGCCTGCGACCAGAATGAAGAACGGTTTTTCCCAAGGAGGAAATGATTCCTTAGCAATCTTATCATCAAGTCTTGGACTTTGATTGAAAGACCTAAGAAGTAAGATCTCGAGAAATTAGAGTCATTAAGTGAATCTAAATGTTAAGAATCTTAAAACAACTACAACAAGTCACTATGTTTCCTATTAATAGGGAAAATCTTCATATACACAGGGTATCATCATCATCATCGCATACATACTTTGCTCTTGGAAAACAAGAAGCCCTAGCAACTGGCGATCAAGATATCTTCACTCGAAGGAGCGTGAAAGTTTTGCGATCCAAAGAAGCAAACCCTTGTGTTCTCAACACTCTGTCAAGAATATTGCTATGCTTTACACCGAAGGAGCTGTAAGGTATCGATTTTCGTGACTTGACAAGAGACACAAAAATTATAAGTCCTAAGTCACTTAGGCGAAAAGAATTCACCAGACAGGGTTGGTGCTCTCCTCGTCCCAATCGCTTATTAGAAACCAGGTAGCGGTGATCCTACGTTCAACGTTCCTCCCAACGGTGGTGGCATGCCAAACAGACACGCACAAGCAGTCAAGAAAAGAGACAGTTTGAAACTTCTCAGTACCCTGAGATTTTTGGAGCCAAACATTTTGGCACATCCAGTGGGACACATTTTTCATTTCTGTACGCAACAATAGGGGATCCGTACAAAAAGGTCTACCCTCAGTGTCGCAGGCATCCTCGACCGCTTACCGAGAGCACAACTCTGCTGAGTGTCGTACATTCCCCGCGAACACAGTAGAGTTAAACGTTGGGACCACTCGTCGCTTACAAATGGCTTTTGAGTTTCTATCTGAAGGTGAAATCAACCTCTTGATATATGAGAACTACCGACCATACACCACTAAGATTGATCAATACCCAGTGGAATAACTTGCTTTCACCAAACAACAATTAGCCGACCAAGCGGCTTTACTCACCACCAATGGAGAGAAGACTGAGGCCATAATTGCTGAAGTGGTCTCCTTGAGAACTGAGTTCGCCAAGGGTATAGAAGAGCAAGCGACCCAGTGGGCTCAACTCACAACCCTCATGGAAGGCCAAGACAAGATGCGTGCGGACTTCCTGCAAGCATTAGATGCCTCTCAAGCACGGAAAATAAGGGAGATGCTCGCATTATTCAAAAGAACAGATAGGGATATTGGAAAGCTCATTAAATCCATCTTTGATTGCACATGAGCACAAAGGAGGGCAGAGAGGTTCCCATCCGCCTGGCAAGAACAGTTCGACAAGTTCATAGAACAGTGTGACGTCTAGGTCACCAGGGCGCATCAGCTATACGAAACTCCTTTCCCAGCCGTAGAGAGAGGTAACCCTGCTGCTTGGCAATGGCCTAGGAACTACAAGTCAACTAGTTTCCAAACCTTCATAGGGAGTGGAGATGAGAGTGCCACTAGGCACTTGGCTTACTTTACTTTACAACTTGGACCTTTCATGGAAGACCCAGAACTCAAATTGAGAGTTTTTTATTCCTCCTTGTTAGGATCAGCATTGGTTTGGTACACTGGTCTGGAAAAGGGGTCCATAACAGAGTGCTCAGCTATGGAGGCTTTGTTCATCGACCATTTTGGAACAACGATGCCTGAGATCAATATCAGCAAATTGGTAGCTATGTGCCAGGTGCCGTCAGAAAGTCCAGTCACTTTCTTGCACCATTTCAGATCGAAATATAATCTGTGCAAGACGCCTTTGGTAAAAGACGCCGTCATAGACATGGAAATCAATGGCCTGGAGGTGCAGTACTATTTCTTGTTCCTCAGTACTAAACATCTCTCTCTAAATAAGTTTATCGCTGCGGTGACAAAGGCCCATAGTGTCATGCAAGAGAGGGATAATATGTGCAATGCTTCCAAGGGGACATATGCACCTAGGTCATCATATATGCCAGAGAGGAACAAGCCAACAATTGTGACTTATATTGAGGAACTCGCTAAAGAAGGGTCAGACTCCGAGGAGGAACACGTTCGTGCTGTGAAATTAACCTCCAATAAGGTGATAAAACCCCGAAAGTTACAACAAAGCAAGGGACCAGTCAAGCTCTCAATAGTGGCTTTTACTAAGCCAGAGTTTGAAACATGCACTTATGATGCCAACTTGGCTCATGAGATCTTGGACGATCTGATTAGCCAACGTGTCACCAAGATAGATTTTGGACCTATCCCTAGCACAAAACATCTGAAGGGGAAGAAGTGTTGTGTTGGAAGTTCCACGGTATGTGAAACCATTCAACGAAGGACTGTGTCAAGCTTAAAGACCAAATCCAAAATTGGATCAATAAGGGCAAACTAGCTTTGGAAGCAGCTCTAAAGACGGTCTCGTTGGTTGACTCCCAAGCATTTCCCGATACACAGGTGAATATGGTTGAGATAGATGGAATACCAGCTAGGCAAGAGGCATATAAGGATAAGCGAAGGTCAAAAGAGCCACACAGTGGTTGCCCGCCATGGGCACCCCGGCCGCGAAGGCAGCATTCCTTTAAGTAAGATCGAATGGAGGAGATCCTAGACGAGCTGATATAGAAGACCTCATCAATTACCGACCTGTTAAAAGGCTTGAGGACTTAGTCTATATGGGGCCGGGTGATTACTTTTGTAGGTATCACAACATGTTCAGGCATACTACATCTTCGTGTGTAGGATTAAAGAATACAGTGCAGAGTTTGCTCGATTATCAAGTGATTGGATTCATCCGGGTGAGCAGTTCGAGCAGTGATCCCAGGCCTTTGCCACCATTCCATAAGAAGCAAGAAAATGGTGCCTATGCTTAGAGCAGAACCAACAAAGAAGCCTGAACTAGTGCGAAAGCCCAAACGTCAAATCACCTATGACATAACGGCAGTTGCAGAGATTCTGGAATACTTGATTCATGCGAGGATTGTTGAGGTGCCATATGGACCCTCGCCAAACCCAGCAGTAATAGAGGATCTCCAATACTATCATTTCCATCATGTATGTACCCACTCAACGGAGCAATGCGCCAGCTTGAAGTTCTGAATCCAACAGTGGATAAACGAGGGTTTTGGGAAGAAGTCCCATGAACCCGAGGTTCAGGCAGCCAGACCTAATGTCTTTACTCGAAACTTGGATTTTCTCGCCAAGACTCCAGAACATATACCAGAGGTTCCCCAAGACCGTAGGCAGTCCAGAAATAATAAACAGGGTGTTCAAAGCAAAGATTCTAAACCAGTCACACTTAAGAGTCTTCAACAAGAAATTGAACCTAGTAGAAGCTATATTACTTCGAGTGAGGCAAATGGACTTAGGCGGAGGCCAAAACCATTGATAGAAGAGGAAGGAAAGAAAGTTGTTGACTAAAGCATATGAGCTTCTTCCTCTGCAGGTATAAGCAGTGGTCTATTCTCGTCAGTGAGTATAGAACTTACACATGAGGTTCCACTTGAGGACAGACTGGTCGAGGCCGCAATCCCTGTCGACTATAACATGGGAGAGACCAAACTATAAGATGAGAATATAGAGTTGAACATCAATAATGACGAGGAGTTGCTGGACTATGGCGAGGATGAAGAAGTGGAAGCACAAGGATATGATGAGGAGTTGGATATAAACATGGTGTTTTTCCTACCTTCCAAATTTACTGGACCTCCAGTTGGGGCATCGTGTCTCTTTCCTTCCGTTCCTAGAGAAGTTACCATGGATCGAACAAGAAACGTCAATAGCTTGGTGGAAATGGCCGACGAAGAAGACATCCCAGAATAATTGTTGCTTGCCAAATAGCCAAAAATCGATTTGTCTCTCAAGAAGGCCTACATGTTGCTTAGAAATCCCACGATGAATATGGGTATGCACATGAGACTGTTATACATCATTGGCAATGTCCAAGGGATTCAGATCAATAAACTCTTGGTAGACTCAGGAGCCGCAGTCAATATTATTACTATCAAAGCTATGGCACTATTAGGCATTCCTAAGTCTGCCATTCAGGAGACAGCCCTCAACGTCAGGAACTTCCAAGGTAGCATATCTAAAACTTTGGGTATCATTTTCCTTCATGTGCAGGTTGGACCAGTAGCTGGTACACATACTTTCTTTGTTGTAGAATGCACAACATCATACAGTGGAATCTTGGGTCGAGATTGGATTCACCGCAATTACTGTGTCCCATCATCTCTTCATCAGTAGATGTAGCTATGGAATATGGAATCTGAAGAGGCAGAAATCATCGATGCTAACCTGCGACCGTACTCGGTGTCCGCCAATGCTCTGGATACCAGCTACTACAATGGTGATATGACATAGGGGTGACAGCCTCTCAACTAGCTTAGTGGGGAATCATGCAAGCAAGCGAGGACGTTCGCTGTCCATTCACCATTAAGCTCCCTCAAATCTCAGTTCAATGATACAGTCCCCATCGAGTATAGAGGCAGAGGCTTGTTTCTCTCTTCATGATCCGACTTCATAACTACTTAATAGAGAGCTAAGCCTATGACCATATTCTAATTATTGCAGCGTTGGAATATGTCGATGACGATGTGTTACATGAATCAGACGAGGAAGAGATTATTCAGTTGGCCATAGCTGCCTTGGATGATACTCCATGTAAAGTTAAGGACCCTATAGAGAAGATTCATTTGGGGACCTCAGGAGAGCCAAAGACTGTGGATATTAGTACCGTCCTAGAGCCTGAAGAACGTAGGAGGCTTATTGCATTGCTACATGAGTACATGGATTGCTTTGCAAAAAAGTATAAGCACATGCCAGGATTATCGCCAGATCTGGTATGTCATAACTTACCTGTCAGGGAGGGTAAAAACCCAGTAAATCAAGAGATGCGTCGCATGAACACTGAAACAACAATCTTAGTCAAAGAAGAAATCGAAAGATGCTCAAGTCTGACATCATTCGCGTGGCCAAATACAATGATTGGCTATCCAACATTGTTCCCGTCAAGAAAAAGAATGGAAACATGAGGGTATGTGTTGATTACTGTGACCTCAACAATGCTATGCCAAATGACGCATACCCAATGCCCGTGGCATATTTACTAGTCAATTCAGTTGCTTGCCATGAGATGTTGTCATTCATGGATTACACTGCAGGCTATCACCAGATTCCAGTGGCAGAAGATGATAGGCACAAGACGGCGTTTCGGTGTCCTAGTTTCGCTGGCGTCTTTGAGTATGTGGACATGTCATTTGGACTCAAGATCGCCGGAGCAACCTACCAAAGAGATATGCATCTGATCTTTCATGACCTCATAGGTAAATCTATGAAAGTATATATTGATGATGTGGTGGTTAAAACCAAACACCGAACTGATCACGTAGACGACATATGAAAGGTCTTTCACCATATGAGACTACATCAGTTGAAGATGAACCCTGCCAAATATGTCTTTGGGGTTTAGGCGGATTATTTTATGGGTTTCTTAGTCCACCAGCGATGGATCAAAGTGCCTGACAATAAGAAAGAAGACGTAATTAATGTTAGCCCGCCAAAGAACAAGAAACAGCTTCAACTTCTGCTGGGTAAGTTAAACTTTCTACGTCGATTCATTGCCAATGCGGCAGGTAAATTTCAGCCATTCTCACCGCTACTAAAGTTGCAAGAGCATAAAGACTTCGTCTGGGAGCCTATCCACTAAGAGGCTTTCGATGCTATCAATATGTATTTGGCTAACCCGCTAGTTTTGGTCTTGCTAAGGCCAGGGTTACCTCTTAAGTTATACATCTTAGGTACAGAGATGTCCATTGTATGTTTGTTGGCCCAGGATGACACTACATGCACCGAGCGTGCCATTTTCCACCTTAGTCGAACGCTAACGGACTGTGAGACACGATACTCTCCAATGGAGAAATTGTGCCTAGCTTTGTATTTTTCAAGATGCAAAAATGAGGCATTATATGCTATCATTTACCACGTGTGTCATTACTCAAACAGATCTGGTAAAATATATTCTTTCAAGGCCTATACTAAGAGGCCGAATTGGAAAATGGATCTTGGCATTTTTTGATTTTTTTCTACAATATATGCCACAAAAGGCAGTGAAGGGACAGGCGGTGGCTGACATTCTCGCTCACCATCCAATGCTAGATGTCTACGAAGGTAAGGACTTGGAGTTAGCTAGCATTTCACTCACTCCTTGGTTCTTATATTTTGATGGTTCGAGCACCAGCACAATGGCTGGGGCATGGATTGCTTTAGTCAACCCAGATGGAAGAACTTTCTCTTATTCCTTTAGATTGGACTTCCATTGCACTAACAACCAAGCCGAGTGCGAAGCGCTCATTATCGACCTAGAGATGCTGTTAGATTTGGAGGTCACATATGTTATTATTCCTAGAGACTCCCTTCTTATTATCAGACAAGTGGAAAATAAGTATAAGGCATGGCCAGTCTTAGAACCTTATGCTAAACGTGCATGTGACCTACTGAAGATATTCACAGAGGTTGAACTGGAACACATCCCTCGCGAGCAAAACCAAGCCGCAAATGAGTTGGCACTACTTGCCATAGGTATGAGTCTAGAAGATGGAGTCCGTGAGCATATTCTGAAGGTCGAACGTCAGACTTTGCCTTCTTTCTTTGCCAGGAAGGAGAACAACAATGAATGGTATGTCATAACCCTTGATCACATCGATACTGATTAGTGGCTGCCTATCATCTCTTACCTCTAAGACCCCAATGCACTAGTGGATAAGCATATTCATTTCCTTGCTCCCAACTACGTGCTCAAGAATGGAAAATTGTTTAGGCGAGGAGAGGAAGGTGTGCTACTTCGATGCGTTTATGAGCAAGATGCCAAACGTCGAAATATAGAAGTATACTTAGGGGCAGCAGGGGCACACCAGGCTGATCCCAAGATGCGCTGGTTATTGCGGCGCCATGGATATTACTGACCCAATATACTTAAGGACTGTATCACTTTCGCCAAGGGCTGTGAAGATTGCCAAACTCATGCCTCCATCAGTCACTTACCTAAATATCCATATGCAACCCATTATCAAGTCTTAGCCTGCTCGCGGATGGGCTTTGGACTTGATTGTGATGATTCACCCCCATTTGTCCGAGGGACATAAGTTCATTATTATGGCTACGGATTTCTTCACTAAGTGGGTAGAAGCTAGGCCTTTAAAAGTGGCCTCGACAGGTACCATTTGTTAGTTTTTATTTGAAGATGTTATATGTCGATTTGGTATACCATAATGTTTTGTTTCCAACAGAGGGGCAACATTCATGTTTGGCGAGATGGACAAACTTATGAAAGAGTTGGGCATTCACTTCATTAATTCTACTCCCTATTATGCTCAGTCCAACAGCCAGGCGGAGACAAGCAATAAACTCATCTTGCACATCTTTAGGCAGATGCTTGCCAGCAATGTTCGCCTATGGCATGCTGAATTAATCAACATACTTTGGGCATATCATACGAGCAAACGAAACCTCACAGGGACAACTCCTTATGCCTTAATGTTTGGACATGATGTTGTTTTACCTTTGCAGCTCAATGTTCAGTCTTTAAGAATTATGGAACAGCATGACTTAATTTACGAAGACTATGTCCAGGTCATGTGGCAAGAACATGAGGACTTAGACGAGCAGTATTTAGAGGCCTATGAGCACTTGTGTACTGAAAAGAGAAAGGTTGCTAGATCATATGACAGGTGCACAAGGGGAAAGAGCTTTGCAGAAAGTGATATTACCCATTGGCGAAAAACTTGAAGGATGCGGTAAATGGTCTAGAAAATGGGAAGAGTCATACATTGTTGATCATATCCAGGGCCATGGGGCCATCCATCTTCGTGACCGCGATGGAATAATTCACTTCAATCCCATTAATGATTGTTTTCTTAAGAAGTACATCCATCCAGTATGGGAGTACGATCGATGACCTGCCTGGTGCACCATAATTGAGTTCGCTCAAGCTCGCTTACCTTTACTCGCTTGATTAAACTCAAGGGGTAACCCATATAGTACTCTTTCCTAATCCAACTCCTGTGGCTAAATTTTAACATCAGTATCAATGATAGTTCATCCCTTCCGAGTAAAGGATAGTAATGATCATTTTTTCTCGGACGGTTGAAGGGAAGGAAGCGTGCTCCTGGGAAATCGAAGAATATGACGTGATTTGACTGCATGTTTTGAATTAAAATTCAAATTTAAATCCTAAATCTGAGGATTTTAGGATAATCGATTGGGTTAAGTTTAGTTCCCCGTTTGAAAGTGGGCTATTATTTGACTTGCCTGTTTTCAATAGGGCCTGCGTTTGAGGCCCATGTGGCTGTGAAAAGAAGAAAAATGGGTTTAAGTATTAATTTATATTCAAATCCCAAGCATAAATAAGTAAATACTTAGTTTGATATAAGTTATAAGTGTTTCATACAAAATGGATTATAACAAAAGGCCCATTACAAAAGGCCAGCCCGAGTTCACATGTGGATTGCTCTTCTCTTGAGTTCCACTTTGACATGCTCATACTTGGCCCAAGCTTCTGAGAACTCCTCAAGTGACAGTGAGGCTTCTTTTTATGCCTCCTTGAAGTCATTGACGTGATCGAAGATTGAGGAGTAGCTAACAGTACTTATCACGCAAGTATAGACACTTACCTTGTGAGGAGAATCGGCAAAAGGTTAGATAAGCAGTCGATGGCGTCCCCATTCACTCGTGAAGGGCATATTTTCATCTTGTGTTTCATGTCCTGCCGTGCCACCGTCGTACGACGGAATAGTCGATTTATAGGCCAATTGCTACCTGACTTCTTAAAAGCAATTAAGACTGGGAGAGCATCAACCCCGTCTAAATGAATCCTTTTTGCCTAAATGACTTTAGGACTTGTGGTTTTCGCGTCTCTAGCTGATCCACGAAGATCGATACCCTACACTTCTCCTGGTGTAAAGCAGAGCAATCCTCTTGACACGATGTTGAGAATACAGTGGTTGCATCCTTGAATCTCCAAACTCTCACTCCTCCTGGTGACAAGCATTTTGATCGCCGGTTGTGGTTGTTTGCGTCCTTGAATCGCCAGAATCTCACGCTCTTCGAGTGACAACTCTATTGATCACCGGTTGTGGTTGTTTACGTCCTTGAATCGCAAGAATCTCACGCTGTTCGAGTGATAACTCTATTGACCGCTGGTTGCAAGGGTTTCTCGAGATGAGAAGGTAATTTTTCGATAGAAATTTGTATGCAATCGAGGGATCTATTCTTCGGTGTTATGCTCCTCTATATATAGGAAACGGTGCTCGTATTTTAATTCAACTAAATCTCCTCACAATTAGACTTGCTAATCAACTCTAATTGCTCGGTTCCCATGTCTTTTACCTTATCTTGGAGTCTAAAACTCTTAGAGATAAGTTTCGCCAGAAAATCCTTCCTCCATAGGAAGGGTTGATTATTTTTCATTGATGGGCCGCGGGAGTCGGCCTCCTTCTCTCTTCCAGTCTGTCATGACTTGATTAAGTAATACTTCTCGGGTCACTCGCCTGATCCAATCTCCAAAGTCTAATAACAAGATATTTTATCTTGGGCCCAAACATTGTCTCTTCAATAGTAATCGAAGAGGCTTGTATTTCCCCAACGACATACCGTTTCCATCCAAACGGTAACTTTCTACGTCAAACATTGTGTCAGGTCTTCCTCGCGTACGCCATCATGTAGGTTTACTCCAGTTGCTATCTATGCCAACTTATTTGCCGCGTAGTTCTCCTCGTGAGGGATGTGGCGTAATTTTACTTCAGTAAACAACTTGAGCAAGTCGCAAGCCCATCTCGCATAACGTTCCAAGATTGGCCCGACCTTGTATTTTGATTCCAGTTGCTTAATTACCAGTTGAGAATCCCCACACACGTGAACTTCCATAACTTCCATATCTAGCAGTATCTCCATCCCAATGATGAGTGCTTCATACTCCGCTTGGTTGTTCGTACATCGGAAGTCTAATGTGAAGGAGTAAGACAAAGTTTCCATATCCGGGTTGACTAAGGCAATGCTTGCCCTAGCCATGGTGTTAGTACTTGAACCATCAAAGTATAAGTGTCACAGGGTGAGTGAGATGTGTGCTAACTCCAACTCTAGACCTTTGCGAGCATCCAACATTGGGTGATGGGCGAGGAAATCAACTACTGCCTGACCCTTTACTGCTTATTGTGGCACGTATTGTAATGAGAATTCAGAAAGTGCTAGGATCCACTATCCAATTCTGCCCCTCAGTATGGGCCTTGACAACATGTACTTTACCAAATGAGTTTGTGCAATTACGCAAGTGGTAAATGACAACATATAGTACCTCAGTTTGCACCCCAAAAAATATAGGGCTAGGCATAACTTCTCCATTGGAGAGTATCGTGTCTCACAATCTGTCAACGTACGGCTAAGGTAGAAAATAGCTCATTCAGCTCCTGCAATATTATCTTGTGCCAGTAAGCTCCCAATAGAATGATTTGTAGTAGAGATATAAAGTTTGAGAGGTATGCCCGATCTTGGCGGAACCAAAACTGGTGGGTTAGACATGTATGCTTTGATGGTGTCGAAAGCCTCTTGATGAATAAGCTCTCATACAAAGTATTTCTGATTTTGTAATTTGAGCAGGGGTGAGAATAGTTGTGTCTTTCCCGTAGCATTTGCGATGAACCGCCTAAGGAAGTTGACTTTGCTCAGCAGACATTATAGTTCTTTTTTATTCTTTGGCAGGATAGTGTTGATGACTATTTCTTTCTTATCATCTGGAACTTTGATTCTTCGCTGATGGACCAAGAGTCCTAAAAAGTCTCCTACTTGCACACCAAAAACGCATTTTGATGGATTTATCTTCAGTTGATGTTGCCTCATATGAATGAACACCTTCCTTAAATCGTCGATATGATCTAATTTACATTTCGTCTTAACCACCACATTATCGATATAGACCACCATAGACTTTCCAATAAGGTCATGGAAGATCAAATTCATTGTGTGCTGGTAAGTTGCCCCTACATTCTTGAGTCCAAATGGTATGTTCACATACTCAAATACTCCAGCAAAACCTGGGCATCGAAATGCTATCTTGTGCCTATCGGCTTCTGCCACGGTGATTTGATGATATCTTGTTGTCCCATCCATGAAAGATAGAATGGTGAGCTACAGAATCTACCAGCAAATCTACTACTAGCATGGAATATGCATCCTTTGGGGTTGCATTGTTAAGATCTCGGTAGTCGACGCAGACTCGCATCTTTCCATTCTTTTTCTTGACCGAGACCACGTTTGAAAGCCACTCGTTATACTTGGCTATATGAATGATGTCTGATTTGAGCATCTTCTCTATCTCCTTTTTTACTAGAATTGTTGTTTCCGTGTTCATACAACGCATCTCTTGCTTCATGGGTTTCTTCCCTTCTATGATGAGTAAGTTGTGACATACTAAATCTAGCGATAGACTTGGCGTGTCTTCGTATTTCTTTACAAAACAATCAGAGTACTCCCATAGCAATTCAATTAACCTATGTCATTCTTCAAGCTACAAAAAGGTGCTTATAGCCATAGATATTAGCTCTTCTGAAGTCCCAAAATTAATTTTCTTGATGGGAACTTTAACTTTAGGAGGGGTATCATCTAATACTGCTAGAGCTAGTCTGATTGTCTCCTCCTCATCTGATTCATGCAGTACATCATCGTCTACGTATTCCAATGCTACAACCATTGGAACGATCGCATAGGCTTGGCTCTCCATTAAGTAATTATAGAATCGATCATGAAGAGAGAAACAAGTCTCAGCCTCTATACTTGATAGAGGTTTTAACATTGTGGTGGCTGGAGTGGTAGCTCAATGGTAAAAGGGCGGTGACTTTCCTCACCAACTTGAATAATTACCCATTGAGCTAATTCAGAGGTCGTCACCCCTATAGGGCGGCCTTTCTTATCTACGACACACACTTCTAGTGGTCTAAAGTCACTGTTGTAGTAATTGACATCCAAAGTGTTAGCAGAGATGAAGTAAGGACATGGATCAGCATCAATGATTTTCGCTTCGCCTGACTTTATATTCCAGAGCACCATCTGCTGGTGAAGAGAAGATGGCACACAATAGCTTCGGTGAATCTAATCTCGTCACAGGATTCCACTATATGGTGTTATACATTCTGCCACAAAGAATGTATACGTACCAGTCATTGATCGAATCTGTACATGTAGGAAGACGATTCCCAATGTCTTAGATATGCTGCCTTGGAAGTTCCAAACATTCAACGTTATCTCCCGAGTGGAAGACTTGGGAATACCCAACAATTCCATGGCTTTAACGGTTATGATATTGATAGCTACCTCTGAATCTACCAAGAGCTTGTTGATCTGGACCCCCTGGACTTTACCCGTAACGTACATCGGTCGCGTATGTATAGCCAGGTTCAGTGTAGGTTTGGCGAATAACACATATACTTTCTGAGGGATAAGTCAATTTCTGGTTGCTAATGAGCGAGCAATTGCTTGTTCGACTTGTCCTTTCCCTTATCGGTAATCTCCAAGATGCTTATGTTTCCGATCAATTTGGTGTCAACGTTTGTCGAGGAACTCGCAAATTTAGAAGGTAAAACAAACAAGACGTTAACGTCTACCTCCTCTTCATACTCTTGCATTTCAGCTTCCTTATTTTCCCCGTAGTCAACCAACTCCTCGTCATTGTCTTCGACTCCCTCTCTAGTTTCTTGTTCTTCCATGCCCGCATCATGTATAACGTCGAAGGCTGCCACATGTTCTTGCTAGACTTGGACCTCGGGTGTAGGTTTGATGCTGGCTGGTGAAAACAAACCAGTGCTTCTCTGTTGATGAGTGGGAGCAGATCTATCTAGGCTGGCCACTTTCTTCTGTTCCTTTTCAATTAATGGCTTTAGTTTCCATCTAAGTCCCGTTGTCTTACATGAAGTAACGTGGCCTTGAGCAAGACTTTTGAAAGCAACAATTCGCTTGTCACCAACGTGGTCGTGTTGCTTGTTAGTTTTATGCCTTCTGGGATCATGGGAAACCTCAGGCATAGGTTCTGGTGTCCTCTCTCTTGCCAGCAAATCTAGGTTGCGATCGAAGACATTTAATCTGGCTGCTCCGATTTTGGGTTCGCAAGACTTTTTTCCAAAGACCACTAAAGGTTAGCTGCTAACTCATTCAACCGTCTTTGTAGCTTTTCCGGAGAGTGTGTTAATTACTCTGGTTGCACCAAGCTCAGCTCTAAAGCCTCCAATGCTCTCTTAGTTTCTCCAAAGCGTCATTGCAGATTTCATCTCTGGCTGAGAGTTACCTCCACAGTCTTTCCTTTCTCTTTTACATACCACACATTCCATTTAGTAATATTCCTTGAAGCTGGTGGCACATAGAGTTTGGCGAGTGAGTTGACTACAGCTGCTCTAGATCTCTCTAGTTTGTCAGACTTCTCTACAGCTCGCCTTCGCTTGAAAACCTGTGAATTTCTTTGGCTATTCTCCCTTGGGCTATTTGGTTGATAATGCTCGGGTGTTGTAATCAATTATGGATAGACTGTGACTGCTTCCTTCAATTCTTCGTATGAAATCTTAAGTCCACAGTGGAATTTACAGCGAGCACATAGAGCCACCAGCGACTCTGCCTTTGGATCTACCTTTTCTTTTTCTTTTACCAATGTTTCCATATGCTTTCCCGAGCTATCATTACCACTGGTATGCAGGTCGAGAGTAAGTTTCCTTTTGTTTGGGTTGCCCCTAGTCAACTCCAACATGCCGACAACCATATCCGCTTCAGGTTCAGGGTTTGATACAACCGTTTTGATTTCTATCATTTCTTCATCTATCCACTGTTGAATCCTATACATCAGCCTTATGCATTGATCAGTGGAATGTGATCCCTATGTGTTGTGGAAGCGATAGTGAGGGAGATCTTTTACTTCTTCTAGCTCTAGCATGGGAGATACCCAATTATCTAGGATCGTTGTTATCTTCGCCTGGACTAGGCATTCAAAGATTTAAGCTCATCTGTATACATCATAAGTGATTTGACGCTCTTGCTTCTGTCTTGATCTCCTCTTGCGCTGCTTAGGTTTGGGTGCATTTTTTGAAGGAATCAAAATGCTTGGATGTAATTTTTTGTGGAAGGGTGGCAAAATTGGTGGGTTCCAATCTATGTCGCCATCTTGGCTGAATTCGATAACCTTGTAATCGAGTAGGCTTTATACTGTATCTTTCAAAGTGTAGCACGAAGACGTCTTGTGTCCAAACTGGTTATGGTATCTGCAAAAATGCTCACTCGGTATAATATAGTCGATGAACTTGCGGACCGGCCAAAAGTTGATGAACTTGTTTTTCAACAGCTCGTCCAGGATTTCCTCCATCTTGTCTTGCTCAAAAGTATAGTGTGCATAAATTGGCACATTCTTATCTGTGAGGCCATCTGTATATACTAGGCCTTCTGATTCTGCCACAAAGTTCTCCGTTGATGGCCAATCAATCTGTACCATGTTAGCTTGAGTGTCCGGGAATGGTTGGGAATCCACCAAAGAGACCGTCTTAGGTGGTGCTTCTAAGGCTAGCTTGCCGTCATTAATCTACTTTTGGATCTGATCCTTTAATTTCACGCAATCCTTGGTCATGTGGTTCTACATGCCATGGAACTTGCATTACTTCTTCCTTTTCAACTGCTTGGCAGTAGGAGTCGGATCAAAGTCTGTTTTGATTGCTTATATACTGAAGAGCTCATCTAAAATCTCATGAGCCATATTGGCATCATAAGTATATGTCTCGAACTTTGACTTGGTAAAAGCCACTATCGAGAGTTTCATAGGACCTTTATTCTACTGCAGCTTCCTCGATTTCAAGACTTTGTTTGAAGTCAGCTCTACTGCATGTACCTGCTTGTCCTCAAAATTTGAACTCTTGTCCTCTGGGTCTTCAATGTAAGCCACCATTTTTGGCTTATACCACTCGTAAGATCTCAATATATAAGTTCCTTTTGAGGAATTACGCTTGTTATCCCTTTCTTGCATGGTATTATGAGCTTTAGTTACTGCAGCAATCAGCTCGTTCATGGTGAGATGTTTGTGATTGAAGAAGAAATTATGATATTGATCTTCTAAACCGTTAATAGCCATCTCAACTATTACTTCCTTCCCCAATGGAGCTAGGCACAAGTTATACTCAAACCGAAACTGGTGAAGGAACGCTACCGGGCTTTCCGATGATGACTGACTCATGGCTACCAGCTTCCAGATGCTCGTTTCTGGCCTTGTTGTCCCAAAGTGGTCAATGAACAATACCACCATCGTCGACCACTCCATTATGGATCCTTTTTCCAAGCCCATATACCAGACGAGAGTTGACCCAGTTAATGACAAAACCAAAGACCCTTAACTTTAATTCTAGATCTTCTGCAAATGGTCCTAAATGCAGAGCAAAGTAAGCCAAATGTGTCACTGCATTCGCATCATCGTCGCCTGTGAAGGTCTGGAAGTTGATTGGTTTATAGTGTCACGACCACTGCCAGGTATTAATGGCATCCTTCTGCAAAGGTGAGTAGGGAGTCTCGTATGGCTCATGCACTCTGGCAACGTGTATATCGTACTCCTTCATGAATTTCTTTAAACGATCCTCCCAGGCGGCTGGAAACGCTTCCGTCTTCCTTATTTTCCTGGTTAGGTCAGAGACGGACTTAGTTAGTTCTGAGATGTCCTTATCTGTCCTCTTATAAAAACTGGCCACTGCCCTAGCCTGATTCGCTTGGTTTTCCTCCAAGACGCGCAGCTCTGCATGCATTCTTTCTTGACCTTATGCCAAGGTTGCTATCTGAGCTTTCAAAGTTGCATGCTCCTCTCGGCCTCTATTGTACTCAGCCCATAAAGCTTTGATCTCGGCTGTCACCGTATATGTTTTCTCGCTATTGGCGGCAAGCAACTCTGCTTGTCCCTCTATCCTTTGCTCGATAGAGGTGAAGTATTCTCCAAACCGCTCGTCTCGCTTGGCGGCGTACAGTCTGTAATCTTCGTAGTTTAGATAGTTAATCTCTTCTTCGCTTAGGAAGTTAAAGTCCATCGTTGAATAACGTTAGACTCCAAAGATTATTTCAACCGCGTAATCGGTAAGCGAACGACACTTAGAAGAAGCGTGTTCCCGGTACTCTAGTTCGGGATGTTTACAACACTGAGGGTATCCTTTTTTTTATAAGGATTACCAATTGTCGCTTAGAGACGCTAAAAGTTTGTCCCACTGGGTGTGCCAAAATGTTTGGCACCAAAATTTCTCAAGGTTTCTGAGAAAGTTTCAAACTGTCTCTTTTCTTGATCTTGTGCTTCGTGCGTTGGCGTGCCACAGTCGTACGACAGAATAGTCGATTTATAGGTCAATAGCTACCTGACTTCTTAAAAGTGATTAAGACAGGGAGAGCATCAACCCCGCCTGAATGGATCCTTTTTGCCTAAATGACTTTTGGACTTGTGGTTATCTCTAGCTGAGCCATGAAGATTGATACTCTACAATCCTCTTAGTGTAAAGCAGAGCAATCCTCTTGACATGGTATTGAGGACACAGTGGTTGCGTCCTTGAATCTCCAGACTCTCACTCCTCCTGGTGGCAAGCCTTTTGATCGCTGGTTGCGATTGTTTGCGTCCTTGAATCGCCAGAATCTCACGCTCTTCAAGTGACAATTTTATTGATTGCCGGTTGCGGTTGTTTGCGTCCTTGAATCGCAAACTTGAATCCCAAGAATCTCACGCTATTCGGGTGACAACTCTATTGACTTGCTAGTTGCAAGGGTTTCTCAAGATGAGAAGGTAGTTTGCCGATAACAATTTGTATGTGATCGAGGGATCCATTCTTCGGTGTTATGCTCCTCTATATATAGGAAACGGTGCTCGTGTTTCAGTTCAACTGAATCTCCTCACAATTAGACTTGCTAAGCAACTCTAACTGCTCGGTTTCCATGTCTTTTACCTTATCTTGGAGTCTAAAACTCTTAGAGATAAGCTTCGCCAGGAAACCCTTCCTCCATAGGAAATGATTATTTTTCATTGATGGGCCACGGGAGTCGGCCTCCTTCTATCTTCCAGTCTGTCATGACTTGATTAAGTAATACTTCTCGGGCCACTCGCCTGATCCAATCTCCAAAACCCAATAACAAGATATTTTATCTTGGGCCCAAACACGTCTCACTCGCTTTCACCATACGTCAAGCTGCATCTCAAATAATCAATATTTTAAAATGTAGAACGTGGATGTAAAACGGAAAATTGATAGCCTCATATACGTGAAAAACGTGACGTGAAACTCGTAAGTCTTTTAAACAAATACATTTGCTTGAAATTTCAATAAACATATATTTAAATTTACAAGTCTCAAAGTCTCAAACATTTCAAAGCTCAAACATAAAAATTCGTAGTCACAAAAGTATAAACATAAATATTAGATTAACTTCATACTTCCAATATATCATCGTTATCCAACCTTGATATGGTACTCATTACGGATCTATATCTACAGTAATATTATTTATAGAATGATCTTTATTTCATTTAAATTTACAAGTCAAACAAACATGTTTTTTTTTATCGGTAAAACGGGTAAAAAGGCATTCTTGTGACTAAAAGTGGCAGACTTTAAAAAATTTAAAGTCTTTTTCCGTTTGTTTTTTTAGTATTTTAAAATTTTTACCTATATTTTATTAATCTGACACGATTTTCCTTGAACTTAACCTTAAGATGAGCCTTGAGTTTTAACGCCCAAAACGTGTAACTTTTAATACATTGGGAACAACTATACCAACCCCAACTCTGCGTCTATCAGTATTAATTCTATCAGTAGACGCCAAATTAAAGCATCACGTACGTACATGATACCTTAATATATCTCCCATTTGGTGGCCGTGTCCATGCCGGATTTAGGGGTAAGAAGCAAAAAGTAAAAACTATGCGTACGTGTGGGAAAATTTAATAATTCTTGTGGAATGCGGACTCCTGATTAACATTGGAAACGGGGCATTTCAAGAAATCCATTCATATATATAGCTAAAAGCTTTTGCTTTGTTCTTTTTACACGACAACTTGCTAGTGTAGTAGTGTAGTTTGCGTTTTAATAGAACTAGAGGATAGAAGAAGCTCGATCCAGGAAAACAAAAGAGAGCTAAACTTGGTTCTGATCAAATTTGTTATTACTCTTATGAGCCTTTTCAACAAATCTTATTCTCAAACAATGGACCGAGGTATGTTTGTTCCTTTCTCAGATTGGTCAAGTTTGCCTAAGCACCTCTTAGATGTTGTGTTAGAAAGACTGGTGTTGCAATCAGACTACATGCCTTGCTTGTAAGTCATGGCATTTTGTGGTAAAAGATAATAAAAGCAAACGCTCTAGGATGATGAATTCACCAATGCTCTTGATTTTTTCAGGGGAAGATGATTTATGGAAATTTTTGTTGGAAGTTTTGTGTTTGTAGATATGGCAAAAGAAGGAAAAACGTTCCAAATGCACGTAAATGTTTATGCTTTTTTTTTCGACTTTATTCGTCCCACTATTCAGTGTGCAAATGGAATAATCAAATAAGTCTTTAGGATACAATGAAATCTAGCAATTTGCTAATGTTGATCGTCGGTTTGCACTAACGAAAATCAACCAAACACTCGACCAAAGGTTTTACAAGAGACTCAAGGTTATTAGAAATTATTCCTGCAGAATAATAATTTCTAAATTTTATAAGTTAAAAATTAGGAAAAACTAATGAAAGATTGCTAGAGACTAGAGAGAACAAATGGTAATATGGATGATCTTTAAAGGATATGTGCACTACTCTATTTATAGAGTAAATGTGACGTTTGAATTGATGAGATGCACCCTTACAAAGGGGTACAAATGTTCATTCAAAAAACCATATTGGTTGATTAATTACCAACTATATCGATCAGTTTGCATCCAACCCAAACACACCATCAACCTATGCACCTTTCTATATTCATCCTTTTATATTTTGAAAATAGTTCCTACAATCCTCCATCATTTTCATAATATAAAAATACTTTTAAAACATAATTTATTTTGAAAAAATTCATAAGCAAGTTCTCGAAAAACGTAGCGCATAAACTAAAGTGTCTTGTAGCCTTGAACCTTAGCTTAGTGAGAACACATCAAAGTTAAATCAAGATGGTTAAGTAGCTTTGCTTTGAACTTGCAATTTTATTGTAATCTAACCGAACACATTTCACACACTAGTTTTCTACTTCTTTCGAGTGTTCTAAAAGCCGACGAAAAGATTGGCTTTGCGTCTGTATCCTTTTCACAAGTGCTCTAGAGACTAGCCCAAGCCACATAGAAGGCGGCACCACCTTCTATACTCATATAGGTAAGCATGTAGTACTCATGTAACTAAAGTACTTTCCGTCATGCTTATTAAGCGTTTTAATTATAACTCAATCTCTATCATTCATTACATGTACCCAAACACTTTAACTTTTGGATGGATATAAACATATAATTTTATTTAAAATATATGTTTATTAATTTACTTAAGTGTTTGCAATCACTACATATGATGTATTTTACTCATTGAACTCAAGGACAAGATGTTTCAAGTGTTAAGTTGAGTTTCCATCATTGGTGATTAAAAGTTTGGACTACTCCATCCCATTTGATGTATCACCCATCAAATTCTTGAATATTTTAAACATATGCAAGTCTTTTGTTAATTATTTATCAAAGTTACTATTCCATAACTTTTGATATTCAATGGCTTATATCACACCATCACTTTGAAATTGTCTTACATAGCTATATCTCAAACTGTTACTTCCTTCTTACTAAAATATGTCTGGTAAGAAGCCTTCGATAGTTACAACTTCCAAAGAAGTAAATATAAATCATATCCTTTCACTTATGATCCATCTATTTCTATGACACGTGGATTAATTTCTGTTTGATATTAACTAGTATTCCGTCAAACTCATCTCTTCTAGATGATATAAATACTCATTATGTAACTTGAGTATTTCATACTCCACAAACTGTAGACGTCATCAAACTTGATGCTTGTTTATAAATGAATATCATGCAATGAATTCAATTTCATATAACTTTTTATCAAGCTTGTATTTTTCGATATTCATAAAATAACTAGCTAGTTGAAATTTCTTAATTAAATTCCAACTTAAATATGCAATTAATTTTTCAATTGATAACATAAATAAAGGAAGGTTCAATGAAGTGCATATATATAAAAACATATCACTCATGTATATATAAAAGCCATACATACAAATTTGAACTTGATATAAGCATGCATGACATTAATTATAATATAAATGCATTTAAAAACAACATATCGATCTTGATCAGTCATTTAACTGAGAGATAACGTGTATTCTCTAAATTGAAACAGGAAACACACAGACGATCAAACTAAACAAATATAGCAGATGAAGATGTAAAATTAAACATAAATATATTAAAATATATGTAGCATTTAGTACAACTTAATACGCATCAAAGTATCATTCTTAGTCACTGAAACCTTTGTAAAGTTCATGTAGGAACTTTATTGTCTTCCCGAAGTGCATTCGCCACTTCAGATACTATTGCCACTAATTTCTACTTGGAGTTAAAACCCCTTTGATGATTTTTGAGAATACGACAGTATCTCACTACTTTTTGCAGTAGAAACAATTCACTTTCTTCTTATATGAAGTTTGACTTGAATGATCATTATTCCATCGAATCTTTCTTTTTCTATTTCCATGATTATTTTTTAATCGATCAGATCCACCGACAATCAAATCATTATTAATAGAAAAAAGAATCATCGATTTTCTCATCATTCTCATTCTTATTTTTTATATGAAGAAATTGTTCGACCTTTATAAGTTATTCTATATTACTCTTCGTACTAAAGTTCGTGACCCAATTGTTCTATGGTCAAGCCTTCCAACTTATGTATCACACTTCTTTTGAAGGTTTTCTATGAAGAATGAAGTTTCTTCATAATTACAAGAATACTGATGAGTGAATCTATATGCATACCCTGTTGAGTGAGCAAGTGAAGTATGTGAATGATTTCATGATATTGCTCAACGATAGATATTGTATACACTATTTCATGCTTGAAAAATTTAGAAATTAGAAAGGTCTTACTTATAGGATTCGTACAAATGCATTGCTCCTCTAATGCATCATGCATCGTCATCTTGGTCCCATTCGACTCGTACTTGTTTCATAGATACGATCTCCTTTTTACTTTCTCCAAGTTTCGATGTTGTAAGCACATAAACTAGATTTAGTCATGTAAGCATGAGGTGAGTCTTCTTTAGCCATTTTCGGACACATTCTCCATCAAATCAATCAAGATTCATTGTGAAAAAATCTCTTTCACTTTCCTTCGAAGTTTCCATAGAAAATAAAGTCTAAAGATTGTTGAAAATTTTGTGTTTGTGGATATAGCAAGAAAAGGAAAAACTCTTCAAAGACACTTAAATGTTACACTTTTCTTTAGACTTTATTTGCCCCACTACTTAGTGTACAAAGGGAAATAATCAAATAAGCATTTAGGATACAATAAAACCTAGCAATTTGTTAATGTTAATCGTCGGTTTGCACTAACGAAGATCAATCAAATACTCGATCAAAGATTTTACAAGAGACTCAAGATTACTAGAAATTATTCTTGCAGAATAATAATTTTTAGATTTTATTGGTTAAAAATTACGAAGAACTAATGAAGGATTGCTAGAGACTACAGAGAAGAAAAATGGTAATCTTGATGATAAAGGATCCATGCACTACTCTATTTATAGAGTAAATGTGACTTTTGAATCGATGAAGATCCACCCTTACAAAGGGTTGCAATTGTTCATTCAAAATTCAAAAAGCCACGTTGGTTGATTAATTAATCAACCAACTATATTGATCAGTTTGCATCCAACCCTTTCAAACACACCATCAACAGATGCACCTTTTCATATCATCCTTTTATATTTTGAAATATTTCCTACAACTTTACAATCCAATGACAAGAAGATCCTTGATTTGCAACTACGAGTGCCGAATGGAGAATATGTGGTTCATCCAAAGGATGGTTGGTACTTGTGGAATGGAACTTCAGGGATAGAAACTTTGGAGTAACCTTAGTAAATCCATTTCTTAGGATCAAAGGAAAGAGAGAGGGAAACAATTCGCTTATTCGGCTTCCTCCGCTAGCCCCTCTAGGTTGGAACAGATGGGTTAAACTTCGTCGAAAGAATCATGATGATTAGGTTGAACGTTGTCAGCTTGATGTATACAAAGCTATAATTTCAGCTGAGCCTCTATCAAATGCAAAGGATTGCATTGTAGTGATTATACATGAGGAAAGACTTGAGCTGGCTTTCATTAAACTTGGTAAAGACACAACCTGGACTTGTATAGACAGAAGAAGAGTAGCTGCTAGTACAGTTACTGATGGCTGCTTTGGAATTCAAGAAGTTGCTAGAGTTCAAGATAAATTCTATGCTGTTAAATATGGTAGTGAACTTTTCAGTCTTGAAGTTACTCCCGAATCCCATTCAAATGTGGAATTGGTAGCTTGCGGCTTTGAACTTCAAAGAGTTACCCAGAGAGGCTGTTGCTGCCAGAGATATCTTGTAGAAGCACGTGAAGGAATCAGTTTGATGGTGCACAGGTACCTTGAGCTTCAACCATGATCGTTGTCGTGCAGGTAACCAGTATGGGTTCCCGGCTCATGATTTTGGTGTTTACGACGTTGAAAATCGAAGTTTTTCACACCCTTATCCCACAGATGTCAAGAGCCTGATAGAGCTGACCGATTGTCTACCGATTTGGGTTACACCAACTCTTCAGTTGTTATTGTTATAGCCATTTCTCTTGGGATACCACAGCTTGGGTTACCTAGCATGCAGCATGTAACTTAATCCAATGTTGGGACGACGATAATGTAGTACAAGAGCAAGTTAAGCAATCATTGTGGTTCAACTGGAAAAGCATAGCAGAAAGTAGTGTTCAGTCATGTACTACAACAAATCTGTTTTATTATGTATCAGAAACTCTGTGTAAAACTAGAAATACTTTAAGGATGGAATGCTTAAACCACCTTCCAACTAAAGCTCGCCCTATACACAATGCGTGTAGAAGCCAAACATGTTTGGTTGCTGGACGATCACAAAAGCATGAAAGAGCCACACCAAGCTCTATATAACAAAAGAAAGTACACCGAGAAGCTACGCGAGTTAAATTTGCATCAACCTCTTACCAAATGGCTTTATGGTTTTTCGCCATTCTTCTACTGTTTGTAGTTGCAGATTCTCAGCCAGAAGATCCTACCAAACAATCTCATCTGCAGGCAGCCATGGCTGACATGAGAAATGGGTCTTACAATGGATTTGTTCTCCTCCTCAAAATCATAAATAGCAGCAACCCCGACTCGCTGACGAATTCGGACATGACTTTCTTCATGCCGAGTGATCAGGAACTATCAGTAGCTGATATCACTTCAGGCCATCTCCCAGAATTCGTCTTCAGCCATTCCATGCCAAGTGCACTACACCACAATGCCAAACTCGTAAAGCCGGATGTATGTGCAAGCTCTATAATTAGGTGCCACGGTATCAGCACAACTATGACATTTGAGAATTCCATGGTTACCTCAAAGAAATGTAACAGGTTTGATCCAAATCCACCTGCTAACCTAAACATTCGCTTAAACATTCGCTCAACATGGCATTGAGCCTCAAGCAATCTAAGTTACAGTTCAGATGAATGCTTGAAGAAGTTCACTGGGGTAACAATTCCCTGTAATGAAGAAGAATACAATAAAATGCCTCATTCTGTCCGCAGTCAAATTTTGTTTCATAATAGAAAGATGTGTTACGCCACAAATCACCATCAAACATTTACTTATGAGTTATGATATACTGAAGTAACACCATCATATTAAACAAGAATCACCACATTGAAAATGAAAGTAACATTACTACTGTTGAGATTGATAATACATAACATACTAGGGATTTTTTCTGAAAGGATGGCGTTCATTTGGCAGGCAGTCCGTCTTGGGACCGCCACTGTAAAGAAGATCATGCATTTTCGAATACATCAGCATCTGGGAAGGGTCAACACTACCACCACTATTTTGGGATGCTCGGGAACTTTCTTGGAGTTTAATCTTCTCAAACAGATACTGCTTCTCAGCCTCAGCTTCACTCAATCGTTGCTTCAAGTAACTACTAGCATATTCTTCCTCTGATTTGTCTGACTTGGCAAGAGCAATCCTCTGGAGCCTGTCAGCCTCTCGTTTTGCCTCATTAGCCTTGAGTTGGAACATATCAGCCTCTGCATTTTTTAGCCGTACAATTTTCTCCAGCTCTTCGATTTGTTGCTTCTTTTTTTGCCTCTCAAGCTTTAGTTCTTGAACTTCTCTGGCCTTGTCTTGGAGTTCCCTGTCACAAGCCTCGACAGCCATTCGGGCTTTCTTGTACATTCTCATCTTCTCATCAGCCACAATTTCCATCTTCCTTATAGCCTCCTGGACCACTTCAGCAATTCTATTACAAGCTTCCTGTGGTGCTATCAGCCGTCCACCTTCCCCGTTTTCCAGGCTCTTTGGTGAATCTACCTCAAGGTCTTCATTAAGAACATCCCGACAGTATATATAAGTAAAAAGTATGAAAAAGAGAACAAGAATAAACGATGTAAACACAAAATGCAGACATTGGAACCTAAGTCTAAGTTCGCCAAAGAATCATCTGACAAAGCAGACAATGAATTCCCTGGAAAGCATATCACATTTCATAGCATGAAGGAACTAAAATTGCTACAAAACCAATGTATACCTTGGAAAAACATCAATATTGCTCTGCAAGCTGCTGTTGAATCTGCAACTCCATTTTTTATTTTCCCTTTCAGCTCCTCGCATTTCCAGAAGAGTTTTTGCCCTCGGGGATCTTCACTTCCATGAAAAATCCTACTAACAAAATCAAGCTCTCTCATCAGAGCCTCCCGTTCCCAAGCCGGTGCACAGTGTTGAAACACATCTTTGACCCAACCCAGTAGCTCAGATGTCCTATTGCAAGCTCGGCACCTAAAAAGCATTTCGCTGGGCCCCGATCCACTCTTAACGGAAGCACCCATGGAGATGAGTCCATCACGAATAGCACAGTCAGTGTGAGTCCAATGAGAGCACAAATCACAACCAACCCAACGGCAAGTATTCACTTCAAAATCAAACTTGTTACAGATTACACACATACAAAGGTTGCAGAAACCATTTCGTTTGGTGCATATCTCACAGGTGCAATCATCAGCTGGAATCTGGTTTTGGCAGGCTATATTCCTGCATCTCTTGTACACGAAAACTTCAATAAGGGAAGTTTGAGAAAGACTGATGTTCGGATGCAAGAACGCCAGAATCCCAGTATTTATAGCAACAAGAATTTCCAGCTGTACTCGATGTGCTCTAATCAATGTCTTAGCGGTTAAATCAGCTCTACTCTGAACAAGCTTTTGCAAAATAAAAAACTCCTCCCTCTGCTGTGAACCACCATTCCCGTCAAGGATGCCTCGGAGGTTGTTCTTCAACTCTTCCAGAAACTCATCAGGTAGGTGATTCATCTTTTCACACACTATATCAACCCTCTCTCTTGCTATGTCCCGAAGAGTTATCTTATCAGCACTGGAAAGACGGCGAATGACTGATTGTTCAGGAAAGTCATTCTCTGCTTTCCCATTCTCCATCTTCTTTGCCATTATCGCCTCTGCAGTAGGCCAAGTTTCTCTAGAACTAGCACTCTCAGTCGGGGACTCGTGTACGTGATCAGAATTCGATCTCGGTTCCTCAGGGGATAGCCTAGCATCCAAGGAGACAAGAGAGAGCGATGTTTGTATCCCCCCGGCCCGTGGTTGCTGACGTGGAGGAAGCATTCTCGACGAGGGTTGATTGTTTATATTGGAACCGGACGATGTACCCATCCACCAGTTCCGCTAATTCCTGCAAATTCCCAAGACAAAGTATTATCCACCAATCCCATACCAACGAAAATCTATCAAACCCCCAAAAGTTTCAACCCAAAAAGAAACATAAGTGCCGATATTACAAGGATCTGTCAAGAAAATTCTCAAAACAAAATCAAACCCTCCATTGGGAACCAACTAAGAGAAGCATACCTTAGAGCATCTACAGCATCTATTATACATTCAAATAACAAAAATTTAAACAACAAGAGACCCTAACTTTACAATCCAAATGTCTCAAATTGCTATCAAACACAAAAACGCCTAGTCTTCAAATGTATGGTACTCAGACCACTACGAATTCAAAGCTACCTTATCAAATTTAACCGAATCTTAATCTTGACATAGTCAAACTGTCTCATATATTAAACAATAAATAAAAAAATACCCAGAAACGATTCAAACTTTAGCTGAATCTGCTTAGGATGACGATGAAATGGAGAGCCTAACAGAGTGAATCAAAGCAACACACAAATTCGAAGCTAAGTAAAAGTTAAGATCTTTCAACAATTACTACAATTCTAGAGAGAGAGAGAAAGAGAGAACTGACCAGAGAGGAAATTGAGCTCAAGGAGAGAGAGAGAGAGAGACAGCGGACGATGAAATCGGAGACGACGCGGAGAGAAGTCACACTATTTTATTCCATCTATTTTTTTGGTTTTACGATTTTGCCCTCAGCTCGGTAACGGATGATTTACTGGGGCAACGAGTCCACAGCGGTCAACAGTCAACACCTTTGAAAATGCGCTATACAATGTTGGGGTGTTCACGACCGGCTCAGCCGGTTTGGGCTGGTGATTCACCGGCGTGGCTTTATTTCTGGCCGGTGGTGTAAGAGGTTAATATGGTCATTTACACCAGGTCATGCTTGACTTTGGGACCTTGTGGTTTGGCAAAATGTTACGGCCGGCGGAAAAGAAAGAATGAACAAATGTAGAGCCCATTTTGTTTTTAGTTCTGGATTTAGTTTAATTCATCTTAAAAAAGAAGAAAATATCGATTGACAAAACTTGAGGATGAACATGATGTAATATCCGTTGAAGGACTCCTTTTCTCATGTCAGCCATGGCTGCCTGCACATAAGATAATTTAATTGGATTAATTTGCAGGCTTTGAATATCCAGCTACATAATATAATCTCAGGCTGCACACGTGCTACATTATAAGCACACATTGATCGGATGAAATAAAATGAGAAGTAGGCAAAAAAATTTAAAATAGTCACTCAGATTTAACACATTTTAAATTTTAGTCGCTAAAGTTTACATAATATTACAATAGTCATTGAGGTTTGACAACGAATATCACATTAGTCACTATTAAAATTTAAAATATTAAATTTTGTTAACACCGTTAATTATTAACGATATTTTTAGCAATAAAGTATTTTTCCGCTTTTCAATCTCTATTTTTTTAAAGAGTTTTCCCTCCAATTTTGAGAGCTCTCTCTTTAACCTACTTTTTTTTTCTTCAATTTTGAGAATTTTTCCTCTAAATTCCCACCATCCAAAGTGTATTTCTCAATCCATTCGCTTGTGACGAAGTTCAATTCAAAAATTATAAATTTTCTTGTCACACGTTGTCTGGCTTCATAATCAGACTCAATGTACCTCTGAACCATTAAAATTACTCCATCATGTGCTTCCACAAGATATCTTTGGATGAGTTTTTGTTCTTCAAAGCCGCAAGCAGCCAATTCCACATCTGAATTAGGCTCAAGAGTAGCTTCAAAACTGAAAAATTCACGACCATAATTAACAACATAGAATTTACTCTCAACTCTAACAACTTCTTGAATTCCAAAGCAGCCATTGATAACTCTACTACCAATTACTTTGAAAAGAACCCAACCCCGATTTAATTTCCTAAACCGGAATCAAACCCCTTCTGAAAACACGAACTTGCAAAAATCATAGAAATTTCGGCAGAGTTTCACTATATCGCGGAATTATCATTAACCTGCACCCGAAAACACACTTCATCCTATGCCACAAAAGCCAAACCGTGGGCACCAATCCCATCCGGATTTCTCAAAATCATATCATCATAATATAAAGCAATAAGCAAAACTGTACTTTACGAAAATATAAACATCAGAGTATTCAGAGCGACCTCTAGTATATATACATAAATACACAGCAGTAGGCTAAACAAAAAACCTACTGAGAAAGAAAAGTAGCTCGAACACTAAGCCTCCGACAGCGACGTGCGACACCAGAATCCGAACTGCACACTGGGCATGGAAACCGAAAATTTCAGGGGAAATGCAAATAAAATCGTTAGAGTGAGTGGACGAAAATAAACATATGTCTTTCACCATTTACATAACATAAAAATATTGCGAGTTCTTAAAATAAATGGAGGTATCGGGCAAATTTCTCAAGCCCGACGGTGATAGACTAGGCGAATCTCTCAAGCCTAGTGGGCACATCAGACGAATCTCTCAAGCCTGGAACTGGACTACCGGTGATCAGCCGAGTAGTCAATGCATCGATGCTAAGTAAATGCTATCACCAATAAAACATAAAATAATACCTCCAAAAAAATAAATAATCTCAATACTGTACTGGAAATAAATACTGAAACCAAGAACTCGCTACGACAATGTAAATAAATGTCCACTCACATATAAGCATAGCGCGCAAACGCGCTAATCCTAAGATCCGGCGGAAGATCCCTCGCCCAACGTACGATCTCGATCCCCTAAATAATCACAAAATATCACTGATCAAAATCACAATTCATTACTCTGAACCACACCTCGGAAACCAACCATTTCCGGAAACATATAACTCGGATAACAAAATAATCTCCGAAAATCCCAAAATACTCCACATAAACCCTCGACGTACTTAAAATCCGGCATCCAAATCAACTCGAAAACCTCAAGGCGAAGATCGGGGCACGATTACAAGTAAAACGGCATAAAACTTGTCAAAATCCAAAAAGTCAACGCATCGCCGAAGCTCCGCCGTTGACCGCAGCCGGCGCGCCGTCACCAGAGAGATTTTCCGGCGACCAAGACCACCACAACTTCTTCTCTTCAATCCAAGTCTAAAACTCTTCTACACTTATACCCAAATCGGTCGGCAACCTGCCCAAAACCTCCCCGAAAGTCCCACGGCCAAGAATCGTCGAAAAACTTTCTTGGCCGATTCTGACGCCGTCACGCCACCAAAGTGCTTCAAACCAAGGGGGCTTTCACCCTTGGCTCGAGCCCAGTCCGTTCCACCCCAAGAACTCACCAAAAACACGCCGAAGAACAACCCACCGTTAAACCCGATTCTGGCAAACTTTCCCCTCAAAAATCTCCAACCAAACCACCACCAAATCATACCATATATATATATATATATATATCAATCGAAAGCCCATAAGACAAGCTTCAAATCCATACCTTAAAATTTGGCAATCGCGCCGTATTCCGGCAGCCACCTTGACGGCGATTCCACGACTCACTGAGTCAACCCGTGTTGACTCGGTCAACTCGGCCCAGCTTAGTCAACTTGGTCAAACAGCCCATTTTCGAACTTTTTGCGACAACTTTACGACTATTCGGCTATTTATACGTCGCGAAACAACTCTATCCACAATTCGGATAACTCAAACTCGAACGGATATGTGGTTTGTTCACGACTAACTCGGCGATAATTTCAAATATTCATTTTATATTCCTCGATTATCTGAAAAATCCTTGGAAAGCTCCTATGGACTCGAAATCAAATTCTCTACATTTCCCATGAACAAACCCAAATCAAATTCGTGTCTGAAAATTAAGTCGTGATCAAAACCACATATCCGATTAATTACGATAAACCACAATTACTTGTAAAACTCGCGGATTAAGCCGATTACTATACCAATTCCGGTCCGGGTCGTCACATACTTTTCTGTCTATGTAAGTCCAGGGTGAGTCTTTACACTACAAGAAAAATGGTATTCAGCGACTAATGAAGTTGTGACGACCATAATTTAGTCGCTGGAAGTCAATATAAGCGAGAAAACTCTAAGTCGTCGCAATTGATCTCATCGACGACAACCATTTCATCGTTGAATAGTAAATAAGCGACAACTTGTAAAAACCATCGCTTAATATTTCAGTGAAGAGTAAATTTCGTCCTTGAAAACTTATTTGGAGACGATTTTAATTAGTCGTCGCTGACGTTATATGTGACAATTTAGTTTTCCTCGCAAATTACTTGTTTGGCGATGATCTTTTCGAGCTGTTTGTAGATATATATGTGACAACTACACTTTCCTCACGGAAAATCTATTTGGCGACGCTTTCTACGAATTGTCGCTAAATTTTTATATGACAACTACAGTTTCCTCGCAAAAGACTTATTAGGCGACGACTGAAAAGAGTTGTCAATGAGACTTAATGCGACAAATATTCATTTGTCGCAATAGACCTATTTCGTGACGGTTTCCACGAGTTGTTGGTAAATATACATATATGTGACAATTAAAAGTTCCTCGCAGAAAACCTATTTCGCGACAAATTTTACTATGTGTCGCCTAATTTTTATACGTCAACTACAATTTCCTCGCAAAAGACTTATAAGACGACGATTGATAGGAGTTGTCGGTGAGACTTAAGGTGACAAACATTCAATCGTCGCAAAAAACCTATTTCATGACGATTTTCATGAGTTGTCGGTATATATATGTGACAATTAATTTTGTTTTCTTTTTTAATTAGACACCAACTTTTATTTTTTAAACTTTTTTTTGGGTCTTAGAATTGATTAGATATAATGAACGTATTTTGTAATGGGGGAATTACATATAAGGTCATATACATAAGATGTATACTAGATAATCTCACTCCACAATTTTGTCTCAAATAAAGTCACCCGACATAAAACTTAAAATAGATAGAACCTTAAAATTCAATCTAATTACATATATACTATCGTATATAAACATAAGAATCAGTCACAAAATCATCTACTCTTTCATTTGTTCAAACCCAAAACCTTACCAGAGCAATCCATCTCTCCTCTTTTCATTCGCAACCCGTCGTCGCCTCCTCTCCACGTCACCGTCGCCACCTGATTCCTAATTCCTGATTCCAATCGGTACAACTCTCTCTCTCTCTCTCTCTCTCTCTCTCTCTCTCTCTCTCTCTCTCTCAATCACCTACATTTAAACCACTCACACATCGAAGGTGCATAGATCAGTTACCTCTGCCACAACTAGCCATCACCGATTTGATTGATCCATTCTCTCCAGGGAAGGAGACTTAGCTCGCCACTCCATCTATTCTGATCCAAACTCTATCATAAGGTTTACAGCAGATATATACATGTGCAGCTGTAAACCCTAGCCTCCGCTGATGGCTCCTCCCGCAGCTGTAAAGCGCCTCCCATCGCAACCCGCAGCAGAAATAGGTAAAGTTATCAGATTTACTGTATTTATGGTAGTAGTGCATAAGTGAAAATGTAGTAGTGCATATGTGAAACAGTGGTAGTGCATATGTGAAATAGTGGTAGTAGTGCATCTGTGAAAGTGGTAGTAGTGCATATGTGAAACAGTGGTAGTGCATTTGTGAAATGGAAGTAGTGCATTTGTGATTCAGTGGTAGTAGTGCATCTGTGAAATAGTAGTAGTGCATTTGTGAAATAGTAGTAGTGCATATGTGAAACAGTGGTAGTGCATATGTGAAGCAGTAGTAGTGCATATGTAAAACAGTAGTAGTACATCTGTGAAACATTTGTAGTGCATCTGTGAAACAGTTGTAGTGCATCTGTGAAACAGTAGTAGTGCATTGTGAAAGTGGTAGTAGTGTATATGTGAAAGTGGTAGTAGTGCATCTGTGAAATAGCAGTAGTGCATTTGTGATTCAGTGTAGTAGTGCATTTGTGAAATAACAGTAGTGCATTTGTGATTCAGTAGTAGTAATGCATTTGTGAAAGTGGTAGTGCATTGGTGAAATAGTGGTAGTGTATTTGTGAAACAGTAGTAGTGCATCTGTGATTCAGTGGTAGTAGTGTGCATCTAACATTCAGTGGTAGTAGTGTATTTGTGAAAGTTGTAGTGCATTTGTGAAACAGTAGTAGTGCATTTGTGATTCAGTGGCAGTGCATGTGTTGTTAAGCAGTAGTGTCTAAGTTATTAAGCAGTAGTGTTTATTTTGATGTCCATTTTGTTATTTGGCAGAGGAAAAAATGGTAGTAGAAGTAATCAAAAGGAAGAAGGTAATCAAAAGCTTCAAACTCCAAGTAGTAATGTAGTGACAGTTTTTACATTGTGTTAGGGTCCATGTTGAATGTTTTACATTGTGTTACAGAACAGTAGTACTGACAATGTTTTGAAGTAGTACCCTGAATATTTTGGAGTAGCGCTTACTAGAGACAACAATAGTACATTGTGCTACAGAACAGTAATACTGACAATGTTTTGAAGTAGTACCCTGAATATTTTAGAGTAGTGCTTACTAGAAACAACAGTAGTACATTGTGTTACAAAAAGTGGTACAATGTATTATAAAATAGTAGTCTCTCTCTCTCTCTCTCTCTCTCTCTCTCTCTCTCTCTCTCTCTCTCTTTGAAATTTTGAAAAAAACGAAGAAAGAAAAGTTAATATAAAAGAGCAAAATTGGAAAGACAGAAAACATGGATAAAAAAATGATTTTAATTAGGATGAAAAGTTAATATAAATGAACAAAATTGAAAAAACAAAAAATATGGATAAAAAAATAACTTTAATTAAGATAAAAAATATAAATGACTTTATGTGTAAAATAAAGAATTTCTTATTTTGCAATTAGATTTTAATTTTGGGCATATTATGCGGTCAACTTTTAGAAATTCAAATCTTTTACGGAACCACTACGTAGGTTTGATTTCATAAGTTTGATGTATCATATGGCTTACAATTAAGCTCATTCTTTATGTGTTAATCTAAAATGTTCCATTACCTGTTTTGATCTTCATGTAATATTTAGACTAAAATAATATTCAATGTAGCATTTATAACCAAGCAAGAATCTTGGTAAGTCTTTGTATTGTGAATTGAGAAACTAGCATGATTTCGGCCGATCTCATGTTTAGGCGTTCATGAGGAAGAATATGTGCAGTGGCGGAGTCAGAGAAAATGGTATGGGGGGAGGGGGGGCGCAAATTTTAGGGAAAGATATAGAAGGGAGAAGTATGGAACCATTTGGTATGAAAAAGGAAGAAAAACAATCCATCTTGGGCAAAAAGTAGCTGCTGATATTCAAACTCAACATCTCTATATTTGATTTGAAAGTTGTTTCCACTCTACCAAGTCCAATCATATGTAATTTGAACACATAAGTGCTATTTATACGCATCTCATAGGGGCCATGGCCCTCTAGCCCCAAGGAGCCACTGAATATGTGCACTAAAGTATATGCGTAGGATTCCTTCTATAAGTATAACCCGGTCTTAATTGGCATATGTGTAGAATATGTGCACTAATTAGCATCAAAGATGGAATCCTTTTTTAAACTAATATTAATTAGCATCATATATAGTAGGAGTGAGATCGGTTCGGAACGGTTCGGTATTAGGTCAGAACATGTACCGTATCGTAATAAAATATTTGGTTCGGTTTTTTGGCAAATCCGTCCCACGAGTTTCGGTCCCAACGGGTTTCGGATTGGTATATTTCGGTTTCGGATCGATTTTTCGATTAAATTTTCTAGGCCTAAACAATTGTTTAAGTTAATTATTATTTAAAAAAGGCAATATCATAGAGAGATAGAAGAAATGTGAGAGAATAAGAGTATTTTGTAAGAATTTTCTATATATATGTCCTAAAAAGATTCAAAATGGGTGAATATATATTCATTTGTGTAAAGAAATAAACACAATTTTGTCACATATATCATTTCGGAACGGTTCGGTTTTATTCGGTACCGTACCATAAAAAGTAATTCGGTTCGGATTTATTTCGGTTCGGTTTCTAAATTAGTCCGTCCCACGAGTTTCGGGCCCAACGAGTTTCGGTTCGGTTTATTTCGATTTTCGGTTCGATTTTTTGGTAAAACATCTCACCCCTAGAATATAGTATCCTTTTTTAAACGTAACTGATATTAATCAATATCAAATTTAACTAATATCCTTTATATCCCCGTCAATCCACACATATACTGTTAATTAAAAATCATTAAACACAGCTGTATCCTTTTTATGAATGATAATGATCTCATTCCATATACATATATGTATAGGTGAAGAAGAAAAAGGAGCTAGGGTTCCACGCATCAAAGATATGCTTAATTAAAATCCTTACACACAGTATCCTTATGTGTATGTCGAGAAGAAGAAAAATGTGCTAGTTTTCTTCCTCAAACTTATCTCCTCAATTATATCTCGGCTTCCCCCTTTTTTTTTCTCTCAGCAAAATCAAATGGAAGAAATAGCTAAAATATTCCCTCTTCTTTTCACAATGAAGCGTCAAAATGAAATTCGTTCGCCATATATAAAGGACCGAGCTCTCGTTGCCTCCATTCTTCAAACTCTTCTCAATCCTTTAATTTTCTATGTAATTTTCAGTTTGCCTCCTAAATGTTTTTTTCTTTTTCTGTTATGAATTAGTTCCTAATTGATTTGCTTCATATTTTATATATATATATATGCGGTGTGTGTTCTATGTGATTTTGTTTATAGTTCTTTTATGAGTGTGAATATTACGTATGAATCCATGCAAGTGTTGATACAAATCCAAGTGTTGTTTGCAATCTTTGTATTTTAACAAATAATTTGTTTATCTCACTTGACAGATTGCACATGGCATCACAAGAAGGACAAAAAACTAAGAGTCGAGGAAAGAAGAAGAAGTCAAAAAATATATTCATGTATACTACCTCTAATGTAGAATCGAGATCGACCATCTTTGGAATCACGTCAAAATAAATTTTAGTTGTTTTTTTGTCAAAATATATTAGAAAGTTCAATAAAACTATTCTATTTATATTTATAATTATATTTATAGTAGTAACAAAACACATTTACTATTAATTTATGACAAATTATATTCTCGTATATGAATTGTGAAAAAATCAATCGTCACATTTAACAGTTATGACAAAAATGAAATCTCACATTTATTTTCTACAACGAATGTAAAACCTCGCATGTATTAGTTGGGACAAAAACAAAACCTCGTATTTATTTTTTTGCGACAAAAGTCAAACGTTACATTTACTCTTTGCGACAAATGACACACGTTGCATATGGTATTAGCGACAAACACAAAATCTCAATTTTAAATTTTTTGACAAAAATTAAACATCACATTTGTTTTTAGCAACAAACGTACGACCTCACATTTATTAATTATAACAAATACAGAACCTCACAATTATCTTTATCGACAAATGTCAAACGTCTCATTTGATAGTTGGGACGAATATCAAACATCGTATTTATTGTTTGCAATAAACGTCATACGTCGCTTTAATTTTCTGGGGACTCTTCTCTATTGTCGGATATAGTACTTGTGACAAAAAAAATCGTCAAATTTACTAAATGCGGAGAAAATAAAATCTCATTTTTGAAATCTCCTTCAAAAACAAAGCGTTGCAATTTAATGCTGCAAAAAAAAGTATTCCTCACATTTATTATCTACGACAAACAAGGAACTCACACTTTATATTTTTGATAGACACAAACCGTCTCATTTAGTGTATGAGACAAACGGCAAACATCGCAATCGATATCTGCGATGAAAATGACCCGTCAAACTAATATTTTTTAACACACTCATAATCTTCGCCAAACATGATATACGACGAATCAATTACGTCACAAATAGAAAAAGCGACGAAACTAATTATTCGTCTTTTTTTACATTCCGCCAGACACATAAGATGGCGAACCTAACGACGACTCAAAATTTGTCGCAATTTTGTTTTAGCGAGAAATTTAAACTTTCAGCGACGAAATTCGGTTGTCGCCAAAAACATTTTATCTTGTAGTGTTACCAAGCCTAATGAAAGCCGGCTCAAGTCTTTCTTCGTGGATAACCCCTACAATGCAATCCCTTGCATTTGAAACAGGATCAACTGAAAGTATAGCTTTGAGGACATAAAGTTGACAAAGATCAACCCAATCATCATCATTCTTTCGACGAACTTTAATCCATTTTTTCCAACCTAAAGGGGCTAGACGAGGAAGACGAATGAGCGAATTTTCTTTTTCTTTCCTTCCTTGGACCCTAAAAAGTGGATTTACTGGGGTTACTCCAAGATATTTACTCACAAAGTTCCATCCCACTAATACCAACCATTCTTATGATGACCCACATATCCTCTGATTCGGCACTCGTAGTTGCAAATCAAGGGTCTTGTTATCCATTGGATTGTATAGTTTCCATAAATCTTTCCCAGAAAAGATCAAGAGCATTGGAGGATTCATCATACCAGGGCGTTTGCTTTTATTATCTTTCCCCACAGAATGCCATGACTTACAAACAAGACCGAATCTCAGATAGTCTGACTGCAATGCTACTCTCTGTACGACACGATCTAAGAGGTGCTCAGGCAAAGTTGACCAATCTGAGAATGGAACAAACATTAAAATGTTTATTAGAGATTGAGACGAAGATGGCCAAGTCCAACACAATATATATTAACAGAAGAGTACGAAGAACCACACGTAGAATCTCACTTCATTAACAAAAACAAGAGTTTAAACGGTTCCAATTAAAAGCCATACCTCGATCCATTTATATCAAACTTGCCGGAGAAGAAAATTTTATGAAAATTAGCGCTTAGAGTAGCTAGCTAAGTTTATGAACACTAAGTTTAGCTTCCTTTCTGGTATCTATCCTCTAGCTTCTTCTTGAACTGACAGAACCTAAAGGATCTCCTTCTCTTTATACTATGATACTGTGTATATTACTCTCGGTAATACCTCTACGAAACGAACTTGTAACCATTTTCTGTAAGGCTTTGGATTCCGATCGTAGAGTAGATTATTTATTATGTTTTATCTTGTCATTAATTAAGTTAAGGGCCCTGGTGTTAATTAATTCTCCAATTAGCGTATGGAGGAAATATGAGCTCCAAATTGCAGAGAATCATCACTATCTCAGTTTCCATGTCACGCACAACTTCATTCTTAAGCTCCCTACTGCATAGTTGAAGAAACCAATTTGACAGTGCCATCAATGGCTTGACAACGTTTTCTGGCAGGAACCCTCTTATAACCACAGGAAGAAGACGTTGAAGCAAGACATGGAAATCATGCGTCTTCAATCCATAAAACTGTGACTGGGAACTTATTTTCACCTTACTTCTCAAACTACCTGCATAACCAAGAGGATACTTAACATCCCTGAACCACTGGAACACATCTTCTAGATCATCCTTTTTAACTAAAAAAGGTGCATGAGGAACTTTCCCCGTAGCCAAGTCACCCGCTCTTTGCCACTGGTTTTTTCGCACATTCCTCTTCTTCAAAGCAGCGCGAGCTTTTGGACCATCCTTAGACTTCGATTCAATCGAAAAAATGGTTCCAAGGATGTTGTCACACACATTTTTTTCAATGTGCATGACATCTAGGCAATGTCTGATCTTCAATGATGACCAATACGGCAGCTTCCAAAATATGCTTTCGTGAGTCCAACACTGTCTGTTATTCGGATTGTACGGCACCTTCAAGTCTTCATGTTGGCTAAGAATAGGGTAAACGTTTGACCTAACGTCCTCCAAAATTTCATCTCCACTCTTACGATAGGGTCTTCCGCCAAACTCCTCCTTCCCGTTAAATGCCTTGCTCAATCTCCAAGGGTGATCTTGGTGGAGCCATTTTCGATGACCTTCATAAACTATCCTCCCACATATATGCTCTGAAGTTAGCTCATCTAGACAGATTGGACATGCCTTGTACCCTTTAACAGTTGACCCCGCAAGCATCCATAAACCTGCAAAGTCGCTAATAGTCCACATTACCGCTGCCTTCATCAAGAATACCTCATTGTCTACTCGATCAAAAGTATGGACTCCAACGACCCATAAATGTATTAGCTCCTCGATCATCGGCTCAATGAGTACACTAAGGCACTTTCCGGGAGATTTAGGGCCTGGAATCAACACTGATAACATGTTATATTCCTTCTTCATGCACATTGATGGTGGTAGATTGTACGGCATCACAACAACGGGCCATGTACTATGCAAAGTTCCCATTGTTCCGAATGGATTGAAACCGTCTGTTGCTACTCCAAGGCGCACATTCCTGCAGTCCCGTGCAAAACCTGGAAAAGTTCTGTCAAAATGTTGAAACGCTTCTCCGTCAGCTGGGTGGCTGAGGCTACCAGCCACGCATATCCGCTCCCCCAGCCATCGCATATGCTTGGCAGTGTGTGGGGACATAAACAAGCGCTTCAACCTTGGTGTTAGAGGGAAGTTACGAATTATTTTTTTTGGGAATATCATTCGTATTTGGCTTATATCTTTCAGAATAACACACTGGACAAATCCTCTCGTTTACAAGCGCCCCCTGAACAACACACAGTTAAACTCACACGCATCAATTCTTTCGTAACCCAGTGAAAGATCACTCAAGATTTTTTTTATTCTCGAGTATGAACAGGGGAATGTGTGCCCTTTAGGAAGAAGTTTATTAATGTAAATACATAAAGAGTCAACACTTGTGTCCGACCATCCATTTTCATTTTTCATTTCCATTGCATCTAATATGGCACTCAAAACAGTTTCGTCACTGCCTTCGTATAATGGGGTCTGTGACTCCTTCAATAATCTATCGTACTTTTCATAATCATCGTCTACTATGTCATTGAAGTTCATGCCCGAATTATCTTCCACTAATTGTTGGGGTGCATCTGCATGGTATCCAGGATAATAGGGATATGCATCATGTAGAATCTCCAACTGCGGGTTGACTCTGTCTTGAAGCCACTGTCTTCGTTGACTGAGCATTGCCGGTTCACCAGAAACTTCCTCGTGAAGGTGCCAGACTGTATAAGTAGGACTCAAACCACTGTGTGATAAGTGATGATACATGACATCCATAGTAACCTTGAACGGACCGTTCTTACAACGTTTGCACGGGCAGAAGTAATAATCGGCTCCGTTACTATGTAGCCGGGCAAAATTCATGAACTCGAATATGCCGTTGATGTACCTTGGATCAGCACGATGATATGTCATCCAAGTTTTGTCTGGGAGTCCGTCCATGTTTCCTGTCAACATAAACAATCAATATGAACAAATTTACCACGCAACAGTTGCGATTCAACCAAAACCCCACACTTCTTCGCCTTATGCCTCCGGGTTGGGTCCTATCCCCTTCAGGGGAACACGACATTTGTCAACGCTTTTGCACCCATGCGTTTCAGCTCCAGTTTAGAAAAATTTCGGCAGCATCTCCCTACAGTTCTCCGAATGCACACATATCTAAACAACCTAATTTGCACTCGGGGAACATTTAAAGGAGACACTGTCGAAACCATATCCCAAAACTGAAACTGAAATCACACGAATAGCAAAAGGATCAACAAAGTCATGTTCACCTAAAGTGTCCAAAAATGGGACAATTCGAGAATCAACAACTCAACTCGATCAACTAGATGAGTTGTTGATTCTCAAACGGAAGTTCTAAGTTGATAAACACCACAATTATATATAGTCATACGCTCGAAATCATGATTAACACTAATAACACTACTAATTAAGGCTCGAATACACATAATCTACTCTAATCATCAATTAATTTCACTAAATTTAACCAAATTTCAAACATTAATCATGAACCCATAACATGATTTATCACAATTCAATACTTAACACACTAAAACTACAACATAACACCAAATTCAATTCAACTTCAAACATTTCACCAAAACTTCAATTTCACTTCTAATCATCAATAAATTTCACTAAACTTAACCAAATTTCAAACATTATTCATGAACCCATAACATGATTTAACACAATTCAATGATTCAAACACTAAAACTACAACATAACACCAAATACAATTCAACTTCAAACATTTCACCAAAACTTCAATTTCACTTCTAATTTAACATATTATGGTCATAAATAGGGTTAAAGAGATACAAATCAAACTAACCTTACTCAAGAATCAAATCAATGGCAAGAACAACCTTCTTTCTCAATTTCCTCTAATTTCTCCCCAAAATCGCCCAAAACAGCTGCAGAGCTCAGGGAAACTGTTTTTCTAAAATACCACCTTTATGAACGGGTTGACTTTAAGAAGAAGAGTAGATCCAGATTTTAAAAAAACTAGGCGACGTAGATTGAGCAATCTACGTCGCCTCGATTTCATTCGAAGCGACCAAACAAATATACGTCGCTTCGAATAAAATCGAGGCGACGTAGATTGCTCAATCTACGTCGCCTCGATTTTATTCGAAGCGACGTATATTTGTTTGGTCGCTTCGAATGAAAAACTTGTCGCCTCAGCTTGTTCAAGCGACGTACTTCAATATACGTCGCCTGAATTTTTTGAAGCGACGTACTTTTTATCAAAGCCAAAGTACGTCGCCTCATCGAAAATCGGAGCGACGTAGAAATATAACTACGTCGCCCCGATGCCCTCTTCCAGTAGTGGGTTTCTTTTCCACTTTGTCAATGGTAATTTAAAGGCTAGCTAGACAGATCCTCTTGTACATGTAAAATGATTCAGTTGTGCATTGCAACATAATATTTGGCCACTTTAACTGGGTTGTGATTCAATCCTAGGTTATGGAGTACTCCCAATTAGACAATAACTATTGGCTAGGCCACTAACAATGATTTTATTTGTTCTATTTATAAATTGGTAGAGAGAACAATTTCGGATACTCCATCACATTAAATTCAAAGAGAAAAAAGATCATAAATTAGTTCAAGCAAATAAACGCTTCTTCTATCACCGATGTGTTCACTTAAAATTGCATGCATGCTAGGCTAATGTGTTAATTTGATTCGAGGTGATTAATCCTTCCGTAATCAAGAATAATATTAAAGCCTTTAAAGGGATAGATTATGTTTACGTTTTATTTTTCTTATGTAATTGTGATTGCATGCGGTGGGTTCAAGTCCATCTCATGTTGGTATAGATCACAAATCCGCTGTTAATTCGAAGAAAATAAGGTGATAACTAAATTAGTTCGATCATATAATTAAGAAGCTTCAATTCTACTACCACCGATGTGTTCAATATTGCATGATGTAGCTTAATGTGTTTTGGCCGGTTAGATCATGCACTTTTTTTTGTTTACTGCTAGCTTAATATGTACAATCACGTATAGTACATATATTTGATGTCCGATCGAGTAGGTGTTTCATATAATTGCAATTGTTGAAAGTGAACTTATGCATGTATTATTTGAACATCATTTACATGACTAGTTATCTATTTAATGTGAGTTTTCCGACATACTAAATGTTGTTCCAACTCTCAACTCTCAAGTCTCTAATCTGCTATCTCCACGTACAGACGTACTAGTCCATTGCTATAGCCCCAGACTCCCCGAGTATATAAAATTCAATTAGTGCATATCTATATATGATCTTAATTAGTTGTCATCACTTCATTAAATTTCTTTTTTTCATATTTTGTTGCAGGAGCACAATGACCAAATGTCAATTCTGTACCTTCAAATCGGACGATCTCGTCGAACGACTTCATCATTTGAAAGATGATCACAAAAAAATGGAGTGTGCTGCATGTGGTAATGCTTTCGATTGGAGTAAGCACTCAAACACTCTACAAGCTCACTTCAATGATAAATTAAACATGAAAACAGTTTTGAATTCTGTAATAAGGAATCGTGTTTGAACCCGATAGTGACTGAGGGGAAAAAAGATGACCGTGTTTAGGTACTAAAAAGAGGTTTAGCTAGCTAGCTTATTACTTATGTGTTACTAGTTTCATTCTTAAAAAAAAAAGAAAAAGTATGGTCTGTTTAGTTAGTTTGGTTGAACTTAGTTTCCCGATCTTTAGAATTCTAGCTAGTATCTATCCATATCCAGCTTACTGCTAGATTAATAAGGCTTTGTAGTTTGTACTCAAGAAGTATTATTCTATTATAAAAATCAATCTTGTTCTAGTTCTTATATGCATGAGCGTTAGTTAAGACTTGTACATTATGATAAGCTTATACTATTTTTTTTTTTTGTTAATGGAACTTTCATTCAAAGGAAAAACATGCCAAAGTCAGAAAGTACATGCTGCAATGCAGCAAAAACCACAATAAAAAATACAGTGATGGTGTAGTATATTTGATATTTTTAATTATGGTGGAGATCATAGGACATGACAGTATATCTTATTCAAAGATGTAATATACCTCTTGTACTTTCCTATATATAGGAGTTGCTTCTTCATTAATAAAGTTACACAATTCATTGATTCACATTATTCTCTCTACAATTATATATACTTCCTAAAACACGTTATCATGACGAGACTCTAGCCATGTGCGCGGATCTCAAAGAAGAAGAAGATTGTTATGGAGAAAACAAGAGAAGAAGAAGATTGTTCTAGAAAAAACAAGAGAAGAAGAAGATTGTTCTGTAATAATCTCAAGTAAGTTTTCTATGAACACAACTTCAATTCAAATTCAAAATAACCTACTCTTTTGAGAAATTTGAATTTTTTCGTAGGGATTTCGGAATAACATCATATCCCTCATTTCTACACCGCACATTTCTTGAAGGTGAGAATTTGGAACAAAAAGAGTTCCTAGATGAACTAAGAGCGTTCATCGTGAACAAAGAGAGTTCACAAAATCGATTGAACAAATAGTGTTCATAAAAGCATCGATTAAAATGAACAAAGAGAGTTCGTAAGACCATATACATCAAAGTAAATGTCTAATCCAAATATTATATTGGAAAACAAATTAGTTGTTGAAGAAGTCTCTTACAATTGCGAAATAAATACATCTTCTGTTTTCTCATGGTGTTTGATATGCAAAAGTGCATTGACATCATGCTCCCGGATCTAAAAGAGAAGTGGAATAACATGTGGTTTTCCGACTTCAAGCAAATTGCATCAATCAACTATGAGATGTTTAAGCTTAGATCCATGCTCCAATTATGCGGAAAGCAATTGAAGATAAAAATTTGATCGAGAAAATCCTCTACATAATCATAATTCAAGGCAAATTAGAACCAAGAGTGTTCACTATGCAAATTATGAAAGCGCATCAAGAAAATGGCGCAAGGAGCGGAACCCTTGAGTTAAGGGAATTTTGATGAGACAGTTTTTGGTCTCTACAACCGCTCACACAAGGAAAGACGCCATAAGTTGGCGCATGAAGGTCATGATCGATGACCATGATAGAGGAAGCGCCGACCATAGAGGCTGTGGTGACCAAGGAAGCCATGGAGGCTGAGGTACCAATATCAAGAGAGGCCAAGATAAGACACATGATGTTTCTTGAATCAAATAAGTTGTTTATTCTCAAGATGTTTCAGAAGATAGATTTTGGAAGTTTTGGGTCAATAGGTATTGAATACCATTGATAGGCAATATATGTGAGAGATCTATGGATGTCCAAGATCATCATCGATATATTGAAATCACCCAATCCGAATCTACTTGATCCTTGAACACATCAGTTTTCGGAACTATTTTCTGCATACTATTGTAAAAATTATTCGACCTAGCTACAGGTCTCGAAAAATTATGAAAATTTGTATAAGTGTTTATATACGTGTCTAGTTTGGGTATACAAAATTTCGTTGCATTTTGACACATCAATAGTTCTGAAGAAAATAAACAAGCAAGTATGCACAGATTTTGCGAATTTTAATGATTAAATAAACAATGAAGCAGAAGATAGAGATGGTGCAGAGGCAAACTTCAAAATTGGTAGAGACTCAATTTTTGAGACACTAGATTTTGATTAGAGTTTTATGTTTTCCATGTAAAAAGGCATGTGTGCCTAGTATTATGTTTGACAATGTTGGTCAATTACTTTGGATTAACAAACTTTGATGTATCATGTTGTCATTATTAATAAAGGCATTATTTTGACTTATTAATAACCGGTTTGTCTACATTTTTTGTATGATCTACATGTTTTGTGGTTGCTACAAACCTATCATCTACTAAGGCTCACCTTAGTAACTTGTGATGTCTAGAATAAGAGATTTTCGATAAAGGTATTTGAGCGGACTTTATGTCCCACCTACATTGATCTCTATTCACCTGGTCATAAGTGAAAAGAGCTACCCAAATGACTTTATATGCCCTAGAAAACTTGCAAATTCGTCCATGTATTAATTGGGATAGCTAAGAGTGCTCTAAATCCCAAAAAACACAGAAAACATAATCTACCGCACTAACAGCCAGCTTCGACAACGAACTGGGAATTGCCCAGAAATAATCAGCATATGAGTTATATGGCTGAAAATATACGGATATCTAGTTTTTACAACTACCTTCGGATTGTCGATAGCTAATTTCTAGAAAAAGTATGCCCGTTTTATTGGACAAATGTCAGAAACCGGACATAACAAAATCTACTCTGCCGATCAGTCGACTTCGACGACAAACTGGGATTTGCCCAGAATAAACCAACATATGGATGGCATATGGTTGAAAATAAACGGACCTCTAGTTTTCAGAACTATGTCCAGCTCGTCGATATCTATTTTCTAGAAAAGGTTATGCTCATTTCACTAGACAGAGGTCTGAAACTGACATAACACAATTGGCTGTGCAGATTGCTTAGCTTTGACATGAATCTAATATTGATTCAGAACGATTCAATATATGAGTAATATATTTTCAGAAATCTACGGATGTCTAGTTTCTAGAACTTCATCCAAAACATCAAAAGCTATTTTTTAGACAAAGTTATACCTGTTTAAGTACACGGATGTCAGCTTGACCCGAGGAAGGCAAAAACCTGAGAAAACTTGAGGAAGCCCTTTGATGGATTGAAGGTATCCTTGATGGACCGAAAAAATTTCTGAGGAAGCCCTTCGATGGATCGAAGGTGTCCTCGATGGATCGAGGGATTAACCCGAGGGGATGCTTCAATGGATCGAAGGCATATCCCCAGAAAACCAAACTTTCGAGTTATTTTTCGATTTTTTCTCATGCAAGACTTGTTTCCCCCGAAAACTTTGAATGTCTCATTGAAGCGGGAATGACATATACTATGTTCTCACATAGACAACTTACATCGACTTTGTGCTTTGTCGATTATGTTTCTATATTATGAGAATGGACATGGGTCTTCTCATCATCTATGCCAACAATTTTCAAGTGAGAATGGACATGAGTTCCTTTGCATTATCTCTAATGATTGCGGTATGATCCGAATATTAGAGAAACTTATGTGTCAGCCAGATGGGCTATGTAAGACAACTAAAAGAGAGTTGTAGAATCAAATAATGTCATAAGAGATGACTTAAGGGATTTAGACACATATAGGCTTTGATATGACAAATTGGGATACCTAAGTCGTGATATGATGATCCGGATTTTGAGAAAGTCAGTCGGACATCCCTTCTTTCGAGTGAAAGGAAGCAAGAACCAGAGATGGTTCATAAGATATTGGAGTTAGGTACCATTCAGTAGTGGCTCCTTCATCCAAACATCGATTAGTGATCGACGCCTCTTCCCCCAAGAGGAGAAAACTAAACGCCGAGGATGGCATGCTAGTCTCCTATCCTACTTCTCGAGTTCATGGAAACTCCAAGTCTCAACCAAAATCTTCATTGGTTATTTTCAAAGGCTCATCACTCGTTATTACAAAGTCCACTCATTCAAGAGATTATGACTGAGACCATCCTATGCAAAGGACACATATGTTCTCACTATATAGAATCTAACATGATTCTATAGAACGATTCAACCAACTAGCAGACCATTACGATGTTTTGTGGTGTTTGTTATAATGCAGACATACTGGTCACGTGTCATGTCATCGTTCACTTGTAATACTGCTTAAACTTCTAGCTTAGATTATATGACTGCGGGATCACTACCCGAATCATCCCATTGGTAGTCTATTCGACTTAATAATGCTAGAAAGTTTACATCGAAGAGTTTCGATGACTTATATTGCACATCATTGAGATTTGATATTGGTATCATACTCTCATGAACAAACCCAAATGGTCTCGTAGAAAACTACTATTTAGCAACTACGATAGTAGTCTGAGCATTGGTAATGCGCACTAATAATTTCTGCTTAGGATTATGCAATATCGCATGGAGCTATACTTCATCGTCTATGATCCACCATCACACAATCTTATTTTGCGCAACTAGTGACTGTGTGCGAAGATAATATCTCACACTTATGCAAATATGTGTCAAAAATTACTCTGCCACAGCACATTATGATGGGTCAATCGAGACAGATGAATATATATGTTGGACATGAGTCTTCAACTAGAATCCGCTATAAGAACCTTGACAAGTGATCTCTTTACCGCTAGTTGCGGATGTCACTTTGATGAGACAGTCTTCCTGTCGTTAAGGGGAGATAAGAATAAGCATGTTCAAATAGGAATGACATGAAGGGTCATGTCCTCACTATGTCTCATCATGATCCCCAAACGATAGAACGTAACAAATTCGATGCCTGATATGTTTTCTAGTATCGTGAAAGTGACGAGATCACATGTACTTGCTGCAAACAAGCTTGTAAGGATTTATGTCCCTTTGAGAGGACATGATGCCACCAAAAGGAGTTGGTTATGGCGCTGCCACCATAGAATGTGGCATGGTGACAGCACAAAGTGGCATAGTGTCGTCACAGGCCATGGGTTCCGCTAGAGAGCATAGGAGACCCAAATGTTCGATAAATACTCGTCCAAGAAAGGGAGGGAGTTTGGCACAATATGATCAATTAATCATTGATACTCTATTCCGTCTCATGATAATATATTTGAATTATGGTTATCATTGAGGGACGCCTTAATGCTAAAACCAATTCCTCAGAATATAGAGATCTCTACAAACTACACTAGTGTACATGAGATTACGGAATTTTGAGACTTATCGAACATATCTATGTTGAAACTCCCACACGTAGTAGCAATTGGCCTACATGGAAAGAAGCGATCCAGATTGAATTATGTTCACTAATAAAGAAAAAGATCTTTGGGTTGGTGATGCCGACACACCCAAGTGTAAAGCCTATCAAAATGAGTCTTTGTTAGAAATCATGATGAGAATAAAGAGATTATACTCGCCTTATGGCGTAAGGCTTCTCACAACGCTCTGGAATCAACTACGATGAGATAAATTCTCTCATAATGGATGTCATTGTACTCCACTACCTTGTCAATTTGGTAGTTTCCGAAAAACTTGACATGTAACTTATGGATGTAGTTACTGCATATCTCTATGGGGATCTAGATTCAGAGATATACATGAGAGTCCCTGATGGATTCAAATTACCCAAGTCAAGTAGCTCTAAACCACAGAGCGCATTCTCTATAAGATTGAGAAGGTCACTGTATAAATTGAAGTAATCTGAGTGTATGTGATACAACCGCCTAAGTGAATACTTGATTGGGAAGGGATATGTGAATAACGAGTTATGCCCTTGCGTATTCATTAAAAGAACAAGTTCCGAATTTGCAATAGTAGCAGTCTATGTCGATGACATGAATCTCATCGGAACTCTTGATGAGCTAAAGGATACTGCGAAGTACTTGAAATCCGAGTTTGAAATGAAGGACCTTAGGAAGACACGGTTTTGACTAGGCCTTGAGCTAGAACACCGTAGTAGTGGAATACTAGTCCACCAGGCAACTTATGTCCGCAAGATGTTGAGAATGTTGATTATGGACAAAGTACATCCTGTTAGCACCCCCATGGTAGTCCGCAACCTAGATCCAGAGAAGGATCTGTTCCGTCCAAGGGATGAGGACGAGGAACTCTTAGGGGCTGAAGTGCCTTACCTAAGTGTAGTAGGTGCATTACTGTACTTAGCTCAATGCACAAGACAAGACATCTCATTTTCTGTGAACTTGTTATTGTCATTTTCTAGCTCAGTGACTACGCAATGTCATTGGATAGGTATTAAGAATATCTTCAGGTACTTGAAGGGTAAGATAGATATGAGCTTGTTTTATCCCTACAGAGAGGCAAGATGGAAAGCCACCATCTCAAAGGGACATGCCATTGAAGATGGTGGCGCCACTTCCTTTACCCCCTATACCAACAATCCTTGTGATGTGTTGACGGGTTTTGCTGATGCTGAATTTCTTTCTGATCCACATAAAGGTCGTTCCCAGACAGGATATGTCTTCACTATGGGAAACACCACGATATCTTGGAGGTCTACAAAGTAGACCCTAATCGCTACATCCACGAATCATTCTGAAATTATTGCTCTTCATGAGGCAATTAAGGAGTGTATATGGCTGAGGTCCATCATTACACATATTCGTGAGACTTATGGATTGGAATCCACTACTGACTCTTAAAGTCTAGATAGCAGACTCTTGTCGCTACATCTTCAAACCATGTTGAGATTATTGATCTAACATGAAGTTGTTATGGAGTGCATATGGTTGAGATCCATAAGTGCACATATCGAAGATCAAGTGGTTTATGAATCACCACTGATGAACCTACATGCATTATGAGGATAATGTTGCTTTCATCAAGGTGATGAAGCTAGATTACATGTAGAGCGACAACACCAAATATATATCGCATAAGTTATTCTATAGTCAGCAAACAATAGCAATTCCTCAAGGTTATGGTTGACCTAGTTTGATTTGAGGATAATGTGGCAGACTTTCTAACTCATTGGCCAAATTCCACATTTGAGAAGCATGTGTAGAGCATATGGTTGCTCAGCTTATTCAAGCTACCTTTGATGTTGATATCAGGGGGAGATACAGACTTCAGGGGGAGTCTGGCATACACATGAGCGTTTCTAGATATGAAGGACACGTTGTACTCTTTTTCCTTGACTAAGGTTGTTTTTATCCCACTGAGTTTTTATTACTTAGCAATGTTTTAATGAGGCAATATAGTTATGTGTCATTTCATCGTCTACGACGATCTGCACTCTTTTTACTTGGCGAGACCAATTTTTCTCCTGCAAAGGTTTTTGGCTCGGCAAGGTTTTTGATGAGGCATCAATGAAGCCAATGAAGAAGCGTCACCATCATACACCGGCACAAGGGGGGTGTTTTAGGATATTTGATGTTCCTAGTTATGGTGGAGATCACAGGATATGACAGTGTATCTTATCCAGAGATGTAATATGATTACTTTCCTGCTTGTATCTCTTGTACTCTCCTATATATAGGAGTTGCTTCTTCATTAATAAAGTTACACAATTCATTGCTTCACATTATTCTCTCTACAATTATACTTCCTAAAACAAGTGACATGTAAACAAAATAGCATCCCCAAAACAACCTGCTACCAAAGACAGTAAAGGGCAAGAGAGGGGAGTGCTGGCAATCTAAACTACTCATCATTAGGGGGGCAAGGGCAACCATCACTCTTTAAGACAACAATCAATGATGGTGGTGGCCTTGCATCCCATCCACCCTCTTGTCATCCAGTTTTGTAGCGGCATGAGCCACTCCGTTAGCCTTTCTAGGAATCCATCTCCACTATATTTCCTCAAATCCCCTACTTACTCTCCAAATATCCCTGAGAATTGGGAAGATCCGCCTTTCCCCATCCTTCTTTTCATCTGATGGAGCTTCAATGACCTCCTTTGAGTCAAATTCAAGTATCATTTTCCTTAAAATCAACTCCAAAGCCCTCTATACACCAAAGGAGATTGCAATTACTTCTCCCACAGTCGCCGAACTGCAAGAGATCTTCTTCCTTGCACCTCTAATCACAACACCCTCAAAATCACGTATAATCACTCCCAAACCAGAGACCAAGGATCTTGGTGACCACCTGCTGTCACAGTTTATTTTGTGCCAGTCCAGGGGAGGAGGTAACCAATGGGAAATATTTCTAACCCCCGTAGGAATGACCTCCCATCCTTTCACACTATAGAGTTCATACATTCTGTTCAGTGTTGTTCTCATAGTCAACAAATGGTCAATCTCCCTTCCCTTGAAGACAAAGTCACATCTTGTCTTCCAAATTTGCCAAGATAGAAAAGAAACCATACTCATAATCCTCTCCTTCTCCTTCTTGCTCATCCCAGCATCCAGGACATTGCTGATCCAGTCCCCCAAGTTGGTTATCTCAACTTTCTTTATTCTTCGACCCAACGGGGAAGACAACCAAACCACCTACATCCAATCACATAAGAAGAGTACATGCTCCATTGACTCTTCCTCCTTCTCACAAATGGGACACATAGGAGACTGCCTCAGCTTCTTTCTAAAGAGATTCAGATTACAAGCAGCAGCATAATTAAGGCATCTCCATAGGAAAAATCTGATTTTGGGGAGGGTCCGAATGTACCATATCTCCTTCCAAGTTCCTTTCGCAATGCACACAGAGCTATTATTGTGTATTGAAAAGTTCCTTGAAGCCTTTCTGTGGTGCCAGTAATATCTTGATTTCACCGAATACACAGAGATAGTATACATACTGCATAATGCATGCTAGGTAATTTTTGATTCACTATTTTCGTACTTGGAAACTTTAATTCAGAAAATAATCAACGGTGACAAAATATCAGAATGACAAGCTGTAGTTTTTTTTCCCAGAGAAATCCATGGCATTGCATCATGTGCAAGTTGAAAGTTTATATGTCTTGCTAAGAATGAAAAGTTCACTATCGTATACTTACAACGATATTTGCTTGTAGAAACGAGAATCCTATAAAGGTCGGTATGTGGTACTAAGTTATAGGATTATCATTTGAGTTGTTGGCCGGAGGATAAAGTGAAAGAATTTCTATACAAATTTGGAGGCTCATTCGTATTACTTAAGAGAATCCATAGATAGGTTTTAAGTGTAGGACAAAGTGGCTACTTGGGAAATCGATCGATTCATAACCGATTTCCCAACAATGCCATATGCATGTTCTCGATCTTGATAGCTTGGAACCTTAAACCATATGCTAGCTACGCATAACTTTCCAAGAGAACATGGGTCTCGAAGAAGAGAAGGCTTTAAGAAACATAGAATATGCTAGGGGTCGGCAAAAAGCCCGGCCCGGCCCATGTATAGCCGGCACGGGCCGGGCTGGGCCTGGCCTCAACAACATTTTAATATTTGCGGGCCGGGCCGGGCTTTATCTTTTATATAAGGATCCGGGCCCGGCCCATTCAAGCGGGTTTTGTGGGCTTTTGCGGGCTTTTACAGGCCGGGCATTTGCGGGCTTTTACGGGCCGGGCCTATCGGGCTTTAATTATTAAAAAATTAAGACATTTCAAAATAAACGTAACCTTCATCCATGCACCGGGGTTTAAACGTACTTCAACGAGTCTAAATTTTACGTACGATGTTTATCACTATAAGATGGAGTTTTCTACATGTCCTCGTTTATTATTAAAACATATTTAATTCTTATATTGCTTGAATTCTCCATATGTATATTAATGTTCTTACGTTTTTTCATTTGTTATATGGAACGAAATACTTTTGTGAAACTTAATCGGACATGTTTAATTATTTTATAAAATTGACCGTTAGATTGATTGGTTAGAATATTATAACCATGCCTTTAAAATTTTATAAAATTTAGACTAGATTTAGACATCGATCCATGTATTTCGCCAAATGTGACCATAGTACTCTTACAACTAAAAGAAAATTACCCCTCCCGAAAATAATTTTTTAACATCAAATTTTGGACACATATTCTTATGGAATACATATCTATCTCATAGTGTCAAAAAAATTGACATAAAAAATTGATTTATCTACTCCCCCCATAGGAAAATAAGATGAGTGTATAAGTGTATTTTAGTGTTTTCACAAATTTTGTTTAATTGTATTGACTGGGATCCAAACGTACTTCGATTAGGCTAATTTTTACGTACGGTGTCTTTTATTACAAGGTGAACTATTATATATGGCCTTCTTTATTGTTAAAACATTTTTAATTCTTATATTGCTTGAATTCTCTACATGCACACTAATGTTCTTACCTTTATTCCTTGGTTATATGGGTTGAAAGACCTTTGTGAAACGTAATCGATCATGTATCATCATTTTACAAAACTGACTGTCAGATTGGTTGTTCATAATATTCTAAGCATGCCGTTAAAAATTTATAAATTTTGGACTTGATTTAGACCTACATCTATGAGTTTCGCTAAATGTGACCGTAGTACCCTTACAACTAAAACGTAAATTACCCATCCCTAAAAGAATTTTTTAAGATCAAAATTTTAACACACATTCTTGTAAATTACATATCTATCTCATAGTGTCAAAAAAATTGACATAAAAATTTAATTTATCTAGTTTCTCCATGGAAAAATAAGCAATATATAAGAGAAGGGTATTGATGTCATTTCACACGCTCTCAATTAAACTCTCACCATTGAAAAATTACAAGATCTAATCTGAACCATATATTATATTTACTGTTTTACTGTATAAATCGATAAAAAAAATTACAATGAAACCCTAAACCCTAACTTACTCTAAACCTCAAAATTCCTAAACCTTAACTTACCCTAAATCTCAATCCCCTAAACCCTAACTTATCTAAACTCTAAACAATGATTTAATAGTAAAATAGATACACAAATATAACTATATATGGAATTCCAATATTTGATCAATATATGTATATGTAATATATTAATATAGACATACACAAATATAAAAAATATATATATAGTACTAGTCACTATATTATATATATATATATAAGTGTAGGTATAATGATATATGTACTACTATCTTATATATATAAAAAATTGACTGTCGGATTGGTTGTTCATAATATTCTAAGTAGGCCGTCCCTAATTTTTATAAATTTTGGACCTAAACCCTAAACCCTAAACCCTAAAACCTAAACCCTAAACCTTAAAAAAATTACAATAAAATCCTAGAACCGGAACCATAACTTACCCTGAACCTCAAATTCCAAAACCTTAACTTACCATAAATCTTAATCTCCTAAACCCTAATTTACCCTAAACCTAAACCTTAACTTATGCTAAACTTTAAATAATGACTTAATAGTAAAATAGATACACAAATTTAATTATATATGGAATTCGAATATTCAATCTATACATGTATATGTAATATATTAATATATATACACAAATATAAAATATATATCTATATAGTATTAGTCTATTAGACTACTAGTCACTATATCATATATATATATATATATATGTCAATATGTGTGTAGGTAAACTTTAACTAGGTATAAATTGTATAATGATTAAAATTCATTAAATGATTTAATGATATATGTCAATATGTGTGCGGGCTTTGACGGGCCGGGCCTAACGGGCTTTGACGGGCCGGGCCCAACGGGTCTTGCCGGGCCCGCGGGCCGGGCCGGGCTTTAGATCTTTAAACCATGGTCGGCCCACCAACCACCTTGGCGGACTTTTACGGGCCGGGCCGGGCTTTTAGCCCACGGGCTTGGGGGCCTCCACCGGCCCACGAGGCCCACGGGCCAAATGATAACCCCTAGAATATGCTGCTATGTATATATCCTATGATATATATATTACACCTCCATACAAAGCAATGGCTGTTAGATTTATGGACTTATATTGAAGTGCTTCACTTATACTATTTGAGTTGTAATTCTTTGGGACAACTTTTTAGCTCGAGAGTCTAAACAATGAACAAGATAACTTTGTTTTATATTACAAATCATGATTAACATTCATTGGTGACTTGTTAAATTCACACTATCTTTCACAGTCTCTCTGCCTGGCTGTCATGCATCTTCCATCACATGCTAATGATGCTATACAAAGATGGAGGGATGGAAACACCTTCTCGAGCCCTACGCATTTGGATTTGTGAAGGGGAGGGAGGGGTGGGGTATGTTCGGCCTTTGAGTAAAGGCTTTATAGGCATGTGTCTAGAGTCTCTACCAAGAAGAGACTCTAAAATTGGACTTAAGTATGCACAATATATGTATTCGGATCCCTATATTTCTATCTAGCCTAGAGCCCCATCAAATTTTCGGCATCTCAGGGCTAGCCCTGGGTGGGGTGAATAAGCTTTTATTAAAAAAATTCGTCAAAGTTCGTTATCAGAGATAACACAATATGCAACTATTCTGAATAACAGATACATAATGATGTAAAAAAAATATGCAAGCAAGTAATAGACACATAACACCAGAATATTTTTTATTAGCAGAAACCTTGCAATCAGGGAGAAAAAATGCGTAGCCCTTACTCATGAAGGCCAACCCTTTTCACTAAGTAAAATCACTTCTTACAAGATTATAGTTCCGATAATAGCTAAAACGGTTCTATCCTATCTAGTCTTGCGCACTAGCTTAAGAACTATACTTCATCTTGTCTCTAAGTGTTTACAAACAAAGGTTACAAAAGGCTCTACCTGGAATTTAACCCCTATAGTTAATCCCCAAGAATACATGTTAAGACACTCCTTACAAGACTATAACTCCAATAATAGCAAGAAATGCTGCCATCCTATCTAGACTCACACGTTAGACTAAGAATTGTATTCAGTCTTGTTTCTAAGTGTTTACACATGTGAAGATTTTTTATGATGAAAAGACACGATGTTATCCCTATCTAGTCTACCCATTAGTCTGAAATACACTTGGTCTTGTTTCTTCGATTTCACATACGAAGATTTCAGAAGCTTTATTTCCAGAATACAACTATCACAAAGTTGGTTCTTTAGAACACTTCTTGGGTTACTTATACTACCAATCTGATCTCATGGATGCAAGATGCAATGAGTATGAAAAGAGATTTTATGAAACTCTAAGTTTTACAATCACAAAAGGAAGACTTAGAGTAAAACACTATATAAACATCCCTAGACTCATATAAGAAACTATGTTATGATAATTTATACATTGTGACAACCAAGTTGTAATGGAAGACTCTTCCTCTATTTAAAGACCAAGAAGATGGTCTAAAAGAGATGGCCAAAACATATAGTCATATATGTGAAAAGAGTATTAAAGTGGTCACTTAAAAACGTAGCTTTAATCCTAAGCCAGGAGAAGCAAACTTAAAGATCACACAAAGTCTTTTTACTCTTAAAAAAGGTCTTCCCTAAAATATGGCTTAATCCTAAGCCAAGAGAAGCAAACTTGAAGGGATCATGCTGCAATGCACCCCAAAGACTAGCACCCAAAGTCTAATTTTTTCCCAATAACATCTGTCGCAATCTAAGCAGCTGGCTTTTTAAAACTTTCTTGGATATTGACCGAGTTTATCATAAACTCAGTGTATGCGATAGCCTCTTTGGTAACCATCACCCAAACATGTCTTCAATGTGCACAACTGCTCTCGTCAACGCTAAATGTTATGAATTATGCCGAGGAGAAATCAGAAGGGAAGCTGATGCTTTATTTTATGATCTGGGCTTCTGATTCCAAAACCCTACACCTAACAACTAAGCTTTGATTTGTATACTTGAATTGGTTTGTACATATTTTCCGATCAGGATTTTTGGGGAGGGGGGGGGGGGGTGCTAGGAATTTTGTTCAATTTTCAAAAAATTATGGTGATGGGAATGTGGGGTTGGGTGTGTGTTTCTCTATTTGGGGTTTGTAATACGGAGGAGAAAGATTTGGACTTCGGAGAAGTTTATGGCTGTTGAGGGAGAGGTAGAGATAGAGAGTTCCACTTCTTGATCTCGAATCGCTTTGTAGGCTTCCCAACCTCCACTTCTTTAACTTGAGGAAGGACCCGCTGAGCTGGAGCCCTCACCTATCGGAACCATCGGCACGTCGGAATCCAAAGTCGCCACGGATCCAGTTTCAAAACAAAAAAAATCAGCCACCAAACTAATTAGATATTTTTTTCCTATTTAAATACGAGCATTCAGGAAATAGTTTCATGATTCTTCTGGAAATTTCAAGGAGATGAGATGGATTTTAGTGGTGGATAGAGGCGAGAATCCCCGTGATGGAGCTCTGTTGCGGCTTTTTTTTGCATAGAAAAAGGATCCCCTACACTGAGTTTATCATAAGCTCAATAAAACATCCAAATAGTTGAAAATATGAGAGACTGAGATTGTACCGCGTGTCCGATTAAAGAATAGACCCTGGGGTGCTTAGCCCTAGGGTGTATTCTAGAATTATATAACTCAAAGGGATCATGCTAGAATGCACCACAAGTCTAAGCATCTCAAAGTCTATATCCTAAAGTGACACGTGTCAAAATATAACTGGTTATTTTTGTCAACTTTGACTAAGCCTATATTGTTATGTTTGTATTGGATTATATCTTCTCTCCTCTTCTTCATCCTCCTCCTACAAAATCTGTAGGTGTATATTTTTGTTTGTAAGTTTATGGTTTTCCCACACAAATCTCTGTTTGAACATTAATGCATTTGGTTTTCACAGTAGGTATTTATATTCGATTAGGGTGTTGTTAAATTAGGAAGGACAATAATATTACTCCTTCATGATGAGATGCAAGGAGGAGCAACGAGGCAAGAGATGAGGGCTGGATCCGAACGCGGTGCAACAAGGCAAAGACCTACAACTAGATCTGAACAGATGTCGTGAGGAAGACAAAAGCTGGCAACTAGGTCGCGACAAGATGGCGTCAACCGCGCACGATGGAGGAAATGAAAAAGTTAAGCTTAATATCACATAGGTTGAGCTTATTATAAGCTCAGTCAACTTTTAAAAAAAGTTGACAAAATGAACCAATAAGGTCGCAACACGAGTCATATTTAAGTTTATCCTCGGTGGTGAATAGTCTTGGGATGCATTCCAAAATTATCCAACTTGCAGACCATACAAGATCTTTTTACTCTTAAAAAGATATTTCCTAAAACAACGGAAAGTTAAAAAAATTATCTCATCCAAGAGTGTGAGAAAGATGATCATTTAAAATGTATGCTTAACCCTAAGCCAAGGAAAGCAAACTTGAAGTCCATACAAAAACCTTTTTACATTTAAAACAAGTTTTTCCCCATAAACCAAAGCAAAGGTAAAGTAAGTTAAATGATTAAAGTAAGATCACTTGTTTTATGTAAACGCATAACTTATTTACTTATTACTAATGACCAGAGATATGCTCGAAAAGGGTTTACAAACATATATGGTGCCTTGAGAATTCTGGAACTACAAACCAAACAGGTATCCTCAGTGAAAAATAATGAAGTGTATATGCATGTTTTACCTAAGTCTATGAGGTCATCGTGATGTATCATTGATGATCTTTATCTTCAAATTTCACTTGTTATGTCTTCTAATCTATGCTTTGTTCATAGTAAGATATGTCAATAATCATATACCTATAATTTGGATGTCGAGTCGATCCATTTGGATCTATAAATGTCAAAGTATCCCAGGCTTCAATTTTTGTGACTCCAAATATTGATGCTAGATAAGTAGATTAGGAAAATCTAAAGAAAACAAAGAATAATAGAGGAAGACAAAGATGGTTTGAAAGATGCCCTACACGAGTCTGGTTAATTAGTTGAGGAACTTTCACTTTGTTAGACCATCTCCAACTATCACAATCATATATCTTATAATAAGATCTTTTCCAATTTTAGTGTTTGGCCGCAGAATTTCCAGGGTGCCGGAGAAGTCTATAAATGTCTCTTTTCTTGTGCGTGTGCATGTGAGGCGTGTCACTGCCGTGGAGCAGAACGTTGAACATTCGTTCGCCGCTACTAGACTTCTAAGAAGCAATTGAGACGGGGAGAGCACCAACCCTGCCTATTGAGTTCTTTTTGCCTAATTGAGTTACGACTTGAGTTTTCGTGTATCTTTGTTGTGCCACAGGAATAGATACTCCACACACCCTGTCCGGTGTAGAGTAGAGAAATTTCTTTGGTGAGTATTGAGAACACAAATTATCACGTCCTTGAATCATCAGATGTTCACGCCCTATCTGGAGAAAATCTTTGGATCACCGGAAGTAGGGTTTCTTGAGTAGAGAAGGGTTTGTCGAGAGCAAAAGTTGTATGTAGAATGTAGAGGTCCTGATTGCATATAGATTTCCTTGATTTATAGGCATCATGCAATTACTTGTCGTAGTTAATATAAGATTCTAGAAATCAATCTCATTAAATGGCTCTAATTGCTAAGAATCCCACATCCTTAATTCTCTCAATCAATCTGGAACCAAACGGGATTATTCAGGATTCCTTTCCTCCCCAGGATAGCTTATTCGTGCGGGCCACCGGTATCATCCCAATCACACCGAAAACGCTAAAAATAAAGAATGTTTATTTTGGGCCCAAATGTTTCCCCTCAAGTCTCAAAATAAGGCCCAGGTGTAATTGAAGAGGTTTGTATAACGGGACACGTCGCTCGGGATCAAACGATAACTATTTACTTGCGTCGCCCTTTCACTTTACTACCTTTGAAAAGTTGCGCCTCTATGATATAACATTTACTTATGCCCGCGCGACTTTTAGTGGTGCATAGTTCCCGAATCACTCTTTCTGCCTTCTATTCTCGGACTCCAAACCACCCAAAACTTCCTTGCGGAGCTTTACTCTTTTCGATCAGACTCCAACCATCCAAACCAGAAACATGCCTCCATACCAAGTTAGATCCATCCCCATCCTCAATGAAGACATCGTCGAGACCTTTGCCAACAAAAGCCGCACCGTAGTAGCGCGGAAGAAATCTAGCCACGCCCTCACATTTCGCTTGGCTGATAATGATACGACTCGGCTAAGCATGCTTATCAAACCGTTGTTGAGCCCAGAACTTCACCAAACCCTCCACTCCTCAGTTTGTCATCAATCCCTCATCTTCCGGCAAGAAAGAGCCTCATCACAAAAATGGGATTGGAAGGACGTCGGGAGCAAACTAGGGAAATGGGCCATGATTATTGACAGTAAAATTGATTGGTACGAAACTCGCGTCAAAACCGATTTTGAGATATGGAAGATGACCGAAATTTCTTCCTTCTTGGAATTGTGCTTCACTTTACCCCATGGAGGTAATCGATCGTCGTTTGCCACTTCCATGTGCTTCTCAGACCCAAGCTATAATGTCTTCTGATTTCCTTATGGCGACATGAGTATCACTTTGCTCGACATGGTGAAATTTTTTGGAGTTCTAGTCACTGCAGAACCATATGAGCATGGCTTGCTGAACCAACTCTTCCCCCAGATGAAAGCTTGCACCGCCCATCCATAGTTGTTCTGCTCCTATACGGTGTGGCAAAACCACTACTTGGGAGTGCATGACCATCGAGGAGGTATTGCATTTTTAGAATAATTGTTATGAAAATTTGTATTTTGTACCTCCTCTGACAATATTATAGGGAGTTGGACTCAAATTGCCGAAGCACTATTTAAAGGTGTCAAAGTTGGACTTGCCCAACCTATCCTCGCCAATATCTACTAGAGCCTAGGGTGGATCTCGTTGGACCCCCTGAAGTACAAGGTCGTCGGGCCTCTGTGGATGCTGGACTTGTGGCTTTAAACCTACTTTCCGATCTTGTGTCACCTGGTAGCAAAGTCATTCAAGGAAGATGAGCTGTTGGGTTTAAGCATGACCCGACCTCTCCACGTTGACCCGCTCACTTACTTCAACAGCTTCACCTTTTTTTGCTCGCTGGATAAGTTTCCGGAGGACACTACTCTCCTTGTTCTACGTCATCGCGATCCTAAGGATTTAAGCTCTGTGTTCTGTCCCTTGCCTGATCAAGCAGTTCCCGCGGAATAATATTTATCCAAAGCGTCACCTGCGCAGACTTGCGCATTCCGGAGTCGAGCGTGGCTCACGAGCTCTATTTTTGATGAAAGAATTGGTGGTACTCTTGATTCAAAAAGTAGAAGAAGCAAGGCACGAGGGAGTTGCTCCCAACCACTTCACCAGGCAGCTCGACACTGTTCAAAGCTCTCCGCTCCCTCTCATTGGCTCTATTAATCTCTACACCTCTTGGAGGTCTGCAATTGTCCCTGACATTGACGATGCTGATGACAAGAAACTTCGGTTTTCCATCCATGATCTTCCCTGCCAAGCTCTTCCATACCTGTACCTTATGGCCAGCCCTTGGGTCGACCCATAACTACACTCTCTGGGTGGGCCCTACATTGGGACACAATTTGCCACCTATACCCTACGACCATCTTCTCCAGGATCTTCAAAGGCTTCTCGCCAGTTTTCATTGTAGCGATGAACAAAGAAGCTCTCATATATGAAGAAGGACAAGTCCCAGCTTCCCTTCCTCACTAGCCAGAGATAACATTCTTGTCTTTCTTTTGTTTTATCGATGAAATATATACTAGCAATCATTGCTCTTTAGGAACCTAAGTAAGGGCCCTACAACCCAAAGCCCCGTCGTAGGCCTTTCTGGCAGCAAGCGCAAACCTCCTCTTACCAAGCACAATTTATAGTCGAACTCTGATCTTGAGGGAGAGAGCATAAATGAAGAAGAAGAAGAAGAAACAATAACTCAGTAGGTTATGTTCATCTATTTGTCATTTGCGAAATGCCCAGTAATTCTAACTTTTGCCTCTTCTCAGCAACCCCATAAATGACAGCAATCTGTCATCTTTGACGATGATGATGACATTCCCATTGGCCACTTTCACCCCTGTTCGACGGTGAGCACCTCTCGCCATCCCTCTCTCTAAACAACGGTCGCTGAAGAAGTTAATGAAAAAGATGAGCCAGCTGCCTTACAGAGACTTAGGCTACACTAGGCTAATCCGCACCGGAACCCTACCCATTTCGGAGACGCTCCCCCTTTCATCTCTTACTCCCTTGTACTTAGCGAGGAACACGAAACCTCCTTTAGACATTGAATTCTTGGGGTTTCTCTCATTCGGCCAACCCCACTGCAACTAGATTCTCCTGTGGCGATTGTGCTTGAGGTAATCTCTATACTGTTCTGGAAACTTGTATGAGAACCATGTTGCATTCCTTTGTCTATGCCTTTTTATTGCAAGGAATAATATTTGAGGAGCCTCAGCATGAGGCCCACTCCTCAGTCAACGTGCCCCTTAAAGGGGAACTTGATATAGACGCGGAAAATGCTGCCACTAAATCCCTTTACTCGACTGAAGAGGACACTGCCCCTAGCGAGCATATCGAGGAGATCCAGGTGAGCCTGGACCATATAGAGACTGCTCAGTCTAGGGATGACCATGCGAGCAAACCGTCAGCAGGTGAGACCCCAGCGAGTGATCGTCTGGTGAGTGAACAACAAGAGGAAAATCAGGCAAGCGACAACTTTTGCCTGTTCCTAGAGGTATGTTTATTCCCACCACATCGCTCCTGCTATACTTCTAGTTTGACCATTATTAATTTCCAAACTTCGTGCCCGCACAGATTATGATCACTCCTATGCCTGAAGCGGAATTTTTCGGGTCTTCAGTTACCGAGGAATGTCTAGTAGAGGCCGCTTAAATGATGGAAACTCAGGCAAGCAAGGAACCGGTAGGTGAGAATCGAAATGACCCAGCAAATGATGCTTAGGCCTGTTATGCTTAGGCCAGTGAGGGTGTTAATCAAGAGGCTATGTCTCTGATTTGAGAAACAGGACCTTCTGACCTTCCTGCTTAGGTCGAAACTGCTTCTGAGAGCCCTCTTGAAGAGCTACTTGCAGCAGTATTCATGACAGAGCCTGAGACTTCGTCGCCCAACCCTTCTCAAGTATATGCACTTCTGACTTTAGTAATCTTTGCATGCATTTGTTCAATGGCTTAACCCTGTTTCTCTCTTAGAGAGTTATTCCCCTACCAACTGTTGAATATGATGCCATTGCGAACGTCTTGCAAGATGCGCTTACTACTTTCGACCTGGGTGTTACACTATCCCTCTCACTTGGTTCCCATCATCTGTCAGCCTCAACATCTGCGGGTCTCGCTCCTTCTTCCACCACCGTATCTCTCAAGCTCAACGAGTTGAAGAAGAAGTTTTAAAAGGTCACATCCATCAGGCTTGAGCCCTGGGAGATTACTCTCGCCAAGGCTGTACTTCGAGACCTCCAGACTGCGGACCTTGAGTCGCATTTTGTCACCACGAGGGCTCAACGGGAACTCACATGCCTATAAAGGAACTCTCTGCCAGACCATGCCTCCACTCTTCATCACTTTGCAGAGAGTCTCAAAAAGCTTAAGGAGTTAGGCCCACGAAAATACTGGTTGGATAAAAAGTTTCATCAAAGCAAAAGGCAGGAATAGGCATACTCCGAGCAGAGAAATCACGGAGATCTTATGGCCTTCTTCAAGAAGGTCACTGATCAAAATAATGCCATCGCTGAAAAAGAAGCAGAGCTCACCAGACTAAAGGCCAAGGTGGCGAGGATGTGAGAAGAATTTAAGCCTACTCGAGACGCCATCGTGGAGTTGTTGCAAGAGAGCACTTATCGAGCTGATGGCCTACGAGATGCTGAGAAAAATTTAGAGTTGTTCAAGACGTCATCCGCTGAGGCAGAGTTCGAACATGCCAAAGTCAAAATCCAGTGGATGGCCCACCATATCTAGCCTTAGGCTTTTGTGTGAACTATTATGTAATTATTAAGACTTGGGCCTCGGATTTAGGCCCTATTTGTAATATATTTTCTTTAACTTTATTACTATTTTAGCCCAACCCATTAATAGCTTGTTTACATTTGAATTTAACATGCACGTAATCTCATGTAATCACGTTTCTCTGATTTCAAGAATCACGCCTGTTCCAACCGTCTGAGAATAAATGGCACTTAACTGCTTTCTCTGCGAAAATGAACCGTGATTAAATTAAATTCATGTACCAGTGCATCCATTTTTGTCTTCATTAACTGGTTGTGTTGAATTGATGAACCAATGTTTCGTTCGATGGGAAGTCACTAGAGTTTGGCTCCTATAAATAGCACCTCTTTCAAAAGCAAAGATCATCCGACTCCAACCTTAATCAAAGCAGCAATGTTCTCCTTTGCTTATTTCCTCTAGTTCTGTTAGAAAGCTTTTCCACTCGGCCATTGATGGGATTCCTTTGAACGATGTCATCTTTGTCGCAAAGCCGTAGGGCCCCTTTTCCAAGGATTATGTCAATATCGTAAGGACCTTTCCATTTGGAAAACCACTTGCCATGGCCTTCGGTCTTCTCGCCAATAAGCAGGACTACTTTCCATACTAACTCACCCTCCTCAAAATTTTCACTCTTTGTACACTTGTCGTATGAATGAGCTACTCGTTTCTTTTCAGCGAGCAAGTTATCAAGAGCTGCAACGCGCTGGTCATCTAAGTACTCATGCTTCTGCCACATAGCCTGAACGTAATCCTTGCCTATCTTGTCGTGCTAATCCAGGACTCTGACATACTTGACATTTATTTCTATAGGCAAAACAACATCATGACCAAGCATGAGCACATAAGGTGTGGTTGTAGTTGAATTACGCTTGGTTGTCAGGTAAGCCCAAAGTGTGTTGAACAATTCTTCATGCCATAGTTTGGCATTGTCAACGAGCATCCTCTTAAAAATATGCAAGATGAGCTTATTGTTAGCTTCTGCATGATCGTTGGATTGAGCATAGTAAGAAGATGAGTGAAGGAACTGAATGTCCAAATCTTTCATTAACTACTCAACTTTGCCTGACATAAACGTTGTCCCTCTTTCTGAAACAAAACACTCTGAAATGCCAAACCTGCAAATAATATCCTCAAAGGACTTGTTGAGTTGCTTTCGTTGAAGCCACTTTGAATGGCTTAGCTTCCACCAATTTGTGGCCACCATAATAAACTTATGACCCTCCGAGGAATGGTGATGGATCATTCCAATTAACTCTAGTGCCCAGCCTTGAGTAAGCCAGGGTTTAATGATAGGTTGCATGGGAATAATAGGGATGTCGCTGACTGGGTCGTGGGCTTGACAATCTTCACAGCCTTTGGCCTTTGGCGAAAGCAATATAATCCTTCAAAATAGTTAGCCAATAGTAGTCATGTCAACGTAGTAACCACCACATTTTTGGACCTACCTAATGTGCCCCAGCTACCCCTAGGTGTACCTCCCGCATTAGTCATTTACTTCTCTGCCATAAACACAACGGAGATATACACCTTCCTTGCCTTGTCGGAGTTGATCTACGCATTTTAGGTGTATTAATTAATGAGTTTTTCTGTACATTTTTACTTTGTTAATTACTTAGTATTATTAATTTTAATTCATTTTGTTGTTTTTAGGTTTTTATCATAAGAGACGGAGTAAATGAGTTTACAAGCACGCAAACATGAAGAAAAATGGAAAAGAAGAGAAGGATAAATTCGGCCAAGAAATTCAGCAAAGGAAAGCATGAAGAAAATGTGAAGAAAAATTAACCTTATGTTGACTAGGAAAATATTTCTTATGTTGACTAGGAAACGAAGCTTCCGGAAGAACCTTGGAAGAAGAACAAATGTAGAATGGGTCAAATTAATTAGAAGACCATTTGAATGGTCCACACTTGAAGACCAAATCAACCAATTTCGTGGAGAATAAGTTTTGGCAAGAAAAGGATTCTCAAATTGAGTAGGAGAAGGAAATCAAGAAGAATAAGGAAACAAGAATCTGCCTGTATAGGTCAGCCAACTTCGAACGACGACTAGGAACATCTCAGGAGAAGTTAGATGGTGATCTACCTATGATTGTAAAGCTCTTTGAGTCTACTTTTCAATGAGCCAAAAATCATAATTTTTGGTGTTCTACAACGCTAGTAAAGTGCAATTCTTTATAGACTGCCAGACTTACTCGGGTGGAGGAGGAAAACCTTGTTTTGTGAGGAAAACTATTTTGTAATGCCTATATATACAAGAGGCTCATCCCAAATTCGGATCATCTCTTATTCTAGCCTTCTTGCTGCCAAAATACTCACAAATCCTCCTCCACCAAAGTTCTCTAAGGCCGGTTCGACTACACCATCACCACCAACTAAAAATTCCTATCGCCATCACCAAAGCTTCCTAGTTTTCTTTTGAGTTTGCAAGTGTGATCACGGAACAAAAAGTGTAAACATGGAACCTTTACTCTTTAATCTTTCTTGATTCTGTATTTCATTGTGTGAAAAATTGGAGATTACATGCTTATTTTGGTTGTATGCTATTTTTGAATTCCATATATCTTCCATGTGTTTATGAGTCTTTATTCTTGATTGCATGTCATGTGTTATACTTAATGCTTCGGTTTGAGTAGAGAATAGGGTAATAGAATGTTTATATGCAATCATTGCATGTTAGTTCCTATCTTTATTTAATTCGATGAATACGAAATTAGGGTGTTTAAATGCGATCATTGCACTTTAATTTAATTATCATAACATGTAATTTGGAATTAGGATCTATAAATTTCGTAGATAATGGGAGGATGAAATCATATAAGTTCATGATGGGTAGGATGCGATGATCACTTGTATATAATTAATTTGGTTTATTTTTTTCATAACATGAATTAGAGTTTTTAGGGGTCTTTTATGTGTTGCTTGTCTATGGGTTTATGCATGCTAGAGTCATAGGAAATTGTTGTTTATGTATGTGATGTTTTAGGTAGTAATTTAGGATAGAAAACAATTTTTGAAACCCCCCTTTGTTTTATACAATAATTGCATGCACCCTTCAATTGCCGGGTTTGAATGATACCCTACTTATGAATGCTACATTTACACAAAAAAGGGTTTTAAATTGCATATGGTTGAATTATGTGTTAAGTGTTTACTTTATGGACTTACTTGATGCATGATTTAGTCATATCAGGAGTGGCTCGCCATTCCTAAGCACGTAGTTGATGACAAGGAAACGCGTCCTCTTGTCTAACACTGCATTGAGATCCTGCAAGTAAGCAATAAGAGGTTGTCGCCAATATGCATCAATGTGTTCCAGAGCTGCCACATACCAGTCATCATTCTCTTCTTTCCTTACCATGAATGAAGGCAAAGTTCGTCACTCGACCTTCAATATACGCTCTCGGACACTGTCTCGAAGACTGATGCCAGTAACGAACTGGGCTAACTCATTAGCAGCTTGATTCTAATCGCAAGGGATGTGCTCCAAGGTAACGTCTGTGAATAGGTCCAATAGCTCTCCTACTCGCTTAATGTATGGCTCAAGGACAATACCAGCTCTATACTTAGTCTCTAGCTGGCGAATAATCAACAACAAATCCCCTAGGATGTGGACGTCAGTGACTTCTAAATCAAGTAGTATTTAGAACCCTATGATCAAGGCCTCGTACTCGGCCTGATTATTGGTGCAATGGAAATCTAGGTGGAAAGAATAAGCAAATGTAGTGCTTTCCGGATTAACTATGGTTATGCCTGCCCAAACGAGAATACGAGTACTAAAACACTCAAAGTACAACATCCATGGCGGGAGTGCTATGCGAGTTAATTCCAAATCGTTGACTTACTGGGCGTTCAACATAGGGTGATGAGCTATAAAGTCAGCCACCGCCTAGCCTTTCACTGCCTTTTGTGGAACATACTGCAGCAAGAATTTTGATAGAGCCAAAATCCACCTTCCAATTCGGCCTCTAAGAATAGGCCTTGAAAAAATGTACTTCAAAAGATCCGTCTAAGCAATGACGTAGGTAGTGAAGGGTATCATGTAGTGTCATTGTTTACACCCCAAGAAGTAAAGAGCAAGACATAACTTTTCCATTGGGGAATACCTCGTTTCACAATCAGTCAGAGTACGGCTGAGGTAAAAAATGGCTCGCTTGGTGCCAGTGGTGTCATCTTGTGCAAGAAAACTACCTATGGATTCCTCCGCTGCTGAGATGTATAGCTTAAGAGGTACTTCTGGTCTTGGAGGCACCAACATTGGGGGGTAGTGAGAGGTACCCCTGGTCTTGGAGGCACCAGCACTGGTGGGTTAGCGGGGTACTGTTTGATAGTGTCAAAAGTCTCTTGATGTATAGGCTCCCACACAAAGTCTTTATGGTTTTGGAGCTTGAGTAATGGCAAGAATGGCTAAGTTTAACTGGAAGCATTTGTAATAAACCGACGTAAGAAGTTACTCTTCCCTAACAACTGTTGCAACTCCTTATTTCTTGGAGGACTAGCATTGAGCATGGCCTCTTTATTGTCGTCAGACACTTCTATCCCCCACTGATAGATCAAGAACCCTAAGAAGTCCCATGCCTGGATGCCAAAGACACATTTGGCAGGATTCATTCACAACTGATGTTTCCTCATCCTCTCAAGGACTTGTCTCAAATCATCCACATGATCTTGCCGATGTTTGGTATTAACTACCACGTCATCGATGTATATCTCCATGCTTTTTCCTAAGAGTTCATGGAAGATAAGATGCATAGCTTTCTGGTAGGTGGCCCTACATTATTTAGGCCTAATGGCATGTCCACATATTCAAATACGCCAGCAAAACCTGGACACCGAAAAGTAGTCTTGTTTATATCTTCCTCGGCGACCGGAATTTGCTGATAACATGATGTGTCATCCATGAAGGACAGCATTTCATGGCGAGCAATAGAGTTGACTAGCAGGTCTGCCACTGGCATTGGATATGCATCATTTGACGTTGTATTGTTAACGTCTCTATAATCAACACAAACCCTCATCTTCCCATTTTTCTTCTTGACTGGGACGATATTCGATAGCCACTCATTATACTTCACCACTCTGATGATGTCTGACTTGAGCATGTTCTCGACTTCCTCTTTCACTAGAATTTTTGTTTCTGTATTCATCATTCGCATATCCTGCTTCACTGGCTTCTTGTTTGGCAAGATTGGCAAATCAAGAATGTCATATTTTTTTTATCGAAACAGTCTTTGAAATTTTACAGCAACTTAGTGAACCTCTTTCTTTCTTCAGGCTCTAGGAAAGTACTAATGATCACATGTATTGGCTCTTCTATAGTTCCCAGGTTTATCTTCTCAATTAGATCTTTCACTTTAGGTGGAATGTCATCCAAAGTTGCCAGAGCCAATTGGATCACCTTCTCTTCGTCAGATTCATGCGGCACATTGTTGTCCACATATTCCAACGCTACAATGATTGGGACATGATCATAAACCTGATTCTCCATAAGTAATTATGTAAGTGATCATGGAGAGAAAAACAAGCCTCTGCCTCTATACTTGATAGAGGGTCTAACATTTACGTGGTGTTGAGGGTAGCTCAACGGTGTAAAGACGTTGTGTATCCTCATTGGCTTGCACGATGCCTCATTAAGCCAATTCAGAGGCCGTCACCCCCATGGGGCGGCCCTTGTTGTCAACGCCACAAACCTCTAACCGACCCATGTCTCCATTGTAGTAACTGGCCTCTAGTGTGTTTGCAGAAATGGAGTATGACTAAGGGTCAGCATCGATGAGCTCTGCTTCCTTGGTTTCCATATTCCAGATAACAAACTGTTGGTGGAGTGAGGATGCTACACAATAACTCCTATGAATCTAATCTCTACCCAGGATGCTGCTATATGGGGCAGTGCGCTCAGCCACAAAGAAAATGTGAGTTCCTACAGCTGGACCAACCTACACATGCAGAAAAACAATGCCCAATGTCTTGGAGATAGATCCCTAGAAATTTTGGATATTCAAGGATGTGTCATGTACGGCTATCTTAGGAATGCCAAGCAAAGCCATTGCCCACACCATGATAATGTTCACTACTACTCAAGATTCCACGAGCATCTTGTTAAGCTGTATGCCTTGAACGTTGGCAATGACGTAAAGAGGCCTCATGTGCATAGCCATGTTTAAGGTCGGTTTCTTGAACAACATGAAGGCCTTCTTCAATGACACGTCTATTACTCTTTGAAGCTCTGTTATTTCATCCCTTGTCGCAAAATCAAGGCTATTGACGTGTTCAGGATGAGCGAGCAATATTGCCTTTGACTTCAGTGGCGTGGAAGGTGATAGTGCAGGTGCTGCAAACTTAACAGGAAGCACAAACGCCATGTTGATCATGACCTCCTCGCCACCTTCTTTGTTGTTATCTTCCTCAACTCCATAATCAACCAACTTCTTCTTGTCTTCTTCGATGTCATTGTAGAGCTGCTCATCAACAAAAGGTAAAAATATCCACCATAACATGGTCGTTAGGCACCAATGCCTTCATGGCTTCTGTTAATTTCTTATGGAATAGAACCTTGGGTATAGGTTTAACACTTGTTGGAAATAAAGAAACTCTTTTTCTGGCCAGTTGACGAAGATGCCCCTCACTGGCTTGTGTTTACCGTCTTGACCGATGCTGCCTTAGTGGTAATAGTCTTCTTCTGTTCTTTTACCACCAACGAATTTGGCTGCCATCAGAGACCATTTGATTCTCTAGAGGTGATACGAGTTGAGTCAAACTCAGATACTCACTAGAGACTTTTTAACACTAAAGGCTCAGTGCCTCGCTTTTCTTCCTTTGACTCTTTGTAGTTCCTAGGCCTCCTAGCGGTCTGCTGAAACTCAAGTATAGGCTCGCTTAAGGATATTCTTAAGAATACGTTAGGTCAAGCTGCTTGAACCTTCGATTCATCTTACTGCTTACAAAAATTGATGATTGGATTGGCAGATAGTTTATTCATCCTCCTTTGCAACTGCTCTAGTGTCTGCGTCAACTGCTCTGGTTTGATTATACTACTATCTAAAGCCTCTAAGGCCCTTTTAGCGACACCATATTGTTGTTGTAACTTTCTCTTTCTGCTGGGGGTTATTTCCACTGTCTTCCATTTCTCCTTGACGTACTAGATGTCTTCTTTGATCACTGACCTAGAAGCTGGTGGGATATATGGCTTAGATATCTGATCTGACACCTCAGCAGAGCTGCTACTTGGTTTTAGAACCTTTTCGATTGCCTGCATCCTCTTGTAGGCTTGTGAATTATGGGTATTTACTTCCTTTGGGCTCGCCGGCTGGTAATTTTTGGCAGTGACAATAATTGAGGACAAACCTTGACTGTTTCCATCAGCTCCTCTTAAGTGATCTTCAAACACAATGGACCTTGCAATAAGAGCACATTGCTACTGGCGAGAGCTCTTGCACATCAAATTTTTCTTTGCCCTTTGAAGAAGTTTATTTTTGGGCACTCGCTGCACTATCCCCAGACGTATGGATGTCCTGAATTTATTTCCTCTTATGCAAGTTGTTCCATTAGAGATCAAGCATGCATACCACGATGCCGTCTTCATTTTTGACTTGTTGTTCAAGCTCCTTGTCAGGCTATTGCACCGTGATCTCACCCTTATCAATCCACTACTGGATGCGATACTTCAGGCTGGTACATTGCTCGGTGGGGTGAGTCCACATGTGATGGAAACGGCAAAAGGTCTCCTTACCAACTGCTCTGGATTAGGATATGGTCCAAAAGGTACCTGATCTATCCTAGCCATGATTAGATTATCCAATATTTGGGCCATCTTCGACACATCGTATGTGATATGTCTCTTGGCTTTCTTTCGTGGCGAGCTCCCGCTTGGCATAAAGCTACTTGTTTGCTTCTCTGAAGGTCCAAACTCAATTTTTTCAGTATCAATCCAATCTTGGATCTTTTTTTTCAGAGCTCTGCATGCTGAAGTGGCGTGGCCGAACCTGTTATGCTACGTGCAGAAACAATCATCATGCCTCATATAGGCCAAATATTCAAGCCTCCGCACTTGCCTATACGTCCCAAATCCTCCCTCTACAAGATCGTCCAGTATCTCATAGACTTTTTCCTCCTGAAAGGTGTAGCGATGCTGGTGTCGGACCGAACCTGTCACCTTACTTCCCATTTGGGGCCTCCTTTCTTGAAGTTGCCTAAAATGTGCCCTGTATAGCTCCAACATGTTGACATGGGGGTCTGGGAATGGATGAGTGTCAACCAAGGATACTATCTTGGTTAGAGTTTCCAAGGCGAGCTTGCCCTCAGTGATCCACTTCTGGATTTGATCTTTCAGCTTTACGTAGTCCTTAATGGAGTGATTCCACATACCGTAGAACTTGCAGTACTTCTTCCCCTTCAGTTGGTATGGACTGGGAATTAGAACGTAGTATATCTTGACATGTTGCTGGGTAACAAACTCATCCAATATTTCGTGAGCGAGATTAGTGTCATAGGTATAATTCTCGAATTTAGGCTTAGTGAAAGCCACTGTCGAAAGCTTCAGAGGCCACTTGCTTTGTTGCAGCTTCTAGGGCTTCAAGACACTCTTGGTGGTTAATTCAACGGCGCGTACTTGCACATCGTCTGAGTCATAATCGTCCTTGTTAGGACTCTCCACATAAGCTGCTGCCACCAACTTGTTCCTTTCTGAGGTATACGGCAACCTTGACACGTATGTACCCTACGAGGAGTTACTATGGTTGTCCTTTTCTTGCATGACTTTGTGAGCTTTGGTTATATCATTGATAAGGTCATTCAATCAACTGTGCTTAGAGCCCAAAAACATGGTATACAACAAGTCCTCGAGGCCGTTAATGGCCATGTCAATGACTACGTTCTTATCGAGTTACATCTTACACATGTTAAACTAGGCTCGAAATCGATTCAAGAAAGCCACCGAGATTTTAGAAGATGTCTGCGACATCTGACACAATGTTGTTTTGATCACTGCTGGCATTGCCCTTCCAAAGAGATCAGTAAATAGCATTTCCATTGTCAGTCAGTCCAGCACGAAGCCTAGAGCCAAGCCGGTGTACCAGATGAGGGCAGCTTCAGTAAGCGAGGAACTGAAAACTCTGATCTTTAACTTCGGATCATCTCCCCAAGGTCCAAAGTGTAGCCTAAACCGAGCCATGTGAGCAAATGCATTCTCCTCCCCCATCACTACTGAAGGTCTGGAAACTGATCGGCTTGTATTGTGAGAGCGGATTTCATCTCCCCTCAAGCTTGGATCCTCATGAACCTACAAAATAAATCAAGGCACGGTGTGGTACCGTGCTTAGACCCTTCGATGCTAAAGTTAGAACTTGCCTCTAGAATCAAGAAGTAATTAGGGCAGAATAACGTTACCTTTGACCACGCCGGGGTGGTCTATATATAGAGATCGTATCAAGTTTAAACATAATCCTTTTTGAATTAGACCACTTTACATTTGGAGAGGAGAAATCCATTAAGGAATGGATCTCCATATCCAGGGTCAATCACATCTCATGATTACCACAGGCCCTTTGGCATAATCCTTATCTCGATTCTTACCCTTTCCTTCATGGATTATGTCAATCCCCCGAGATCTGACCGAATAATCCCTCGAGGTCTAATCTTACCTAGGGATTGTCGTGCTATCAAACATTCCAGAAGTTTTTACAACATTCCAAAGACTTCTAGAAATCTCCAGATAATTTGTACATTAATAAAAAACCCTAACCGCACAAGCCCAGGCCCATCATTTGTGGGGTGGCCAAAACTAACTCCCACAAATATCCCCATAGCAATGTAAGGTTCAACACGTGTCGATATTGCGATGCTGTCATTCAATCTCTGCCATTCCAAATTTAAAAACCCTTAAGCTTTCTCATCAAGCAGGGCACAAAAATCTAAGCACATGTTTCAACTATTCCAACTTCATCATAACTCTTCTATCATCTAACCGCATCATCACTCACGCCTCTTCCAACAGCCACGCCTCCTTCCATTCTTATCCCAATTCAAAACCAATAGCATCCCTTGAAATACAAAACTTTCCATCTTTTCAAACGGTCACTCCCTATCGCGTCACACCTCTTCACCTTATATAAATCAAATCCCTCTACCTCTCACTTTTTTCACATCTTCTCATCCGCTTAAGCACCCTAGCAAACCCAGAGATCCTCTGCAACTCCAAAACTTCATAATTTTACCTACCAAGAAAACCCAGAAAATTACAATGGCATCCAACAAATCCTCTACCAATAACTCAGACGAAATCATCAGCCATACCATCACTCTCCTCTAAGACCCTAACATCATTAACTAGATCCACATCTCTAAGCTGATCACCATCGCAAAGCCTATCCTCGAGGCATCGCCATCCATCGCCATTCGATAGCTACCAAAACCAACTAATAGTCGTCTCTGGAGGCTGCCCACTACCTTCAAAATGAATGAGGTCGAAATTACTCAGCCACTCATTCTAGATGTTGTGACAACCCGAACCAGAAATGGTGTGTTTATCGACTTGATTTGCGAGTTTCGCGATTAGTCGCGATTTTGTCGTAATTGGTTAATATGACGGCCTCGTTAACGACTAAATTATCGGGTAAGAATTTGATTTGAGATCCTTCACGGAAGTTGTAGAGAATTTAATTTCAAACTCGTGGGAACTTCCGGAGAATTATTTCGAGTTACGAGGAATAAGTTATGAATATTTTCGGCCATTGAATTTAGTCGTATTTATCCGTTTGGTTTCGATATGATTTGAATGATACGTGTACGGTATAAATATGGAAGGAATACGTGATGAATTAGGAAACTTTCTAATTTTGGAAATCTGGCCCGTTGACCTTGTTGACCCGTGGGTCAAAACTAACCCATTCAAGGCCAAGTTTTGTTTGCCTTCGATGTGCCTTATTATGGCGTCTTTTGGCCATGGTTCATTTATGAAAGTTGTTGGGTTTGAGCTTCTCTTTCTTTTGATAGGTGATTCACTCAATTCGGTTGCCGGATGAAGAAGTTATGGCTTGTCAAAGTTTGAGAATTTTAAGTGAGTTTTCCGGCGAAATCGCCGACGACGGAGGCAGCGGTGGCGGCTGAGATGGAGGTCGACTTGTTAGGGGTTTTTTAGCCCTTGGGGAGAGGAAGCTTTTAGAAGTGGTCTTGCACCTTGCCATGGCCGGAGGAGGGAGATCGGAGTTAATGAATTCCGGTGAGGGTTTTCGACTTCAAGGTGGGATTTGGACCTTTTCCGGTCAAAATTGGGCTTAACTTTGAACTAGAAAGTTGTTGAAAATGTCAAGATCTTCAAATCCATGTGTAGGTTGAAATTTTTTGGGCCGAAGGAATTTTCCGGTGGCGGTTTTCCGGCCGAGGTGATTTTTGACAAGTTTTATGTCGTTTTGCTCGGAATTGCGCACCGATCGCAGTGGTGAGGTTTATATTTTGAATTAAGCATCAGAATTTGTGACGAAGTTTTATAGTGTGTTTATTGGATTTTTGACGATTTCGTCGATATTGAGTTATATATTTTTGGGAATGGTTGGTTCTCAAGATGTGGTTCAGGGTTTTGAGTTATGATTTTGAACAGTGGTATTTATGATTATTCAGGGGATCATAATCGTTCGTTTAGCGAGGAATTTTCTGCCGAATCTCAGGATTAGCGCGTTTGCACGCTGTGCTTATCTGTGAGTGGACATTTATTTTCAATGTCGTAGCGAGTTCTTGGTTTCAGCATTTATTTCTATTACAGTATTAAGATTATTTATTGTTTTTGGAGGTATTGTTTTATGTTTTATTGGTGATGGCATTTACTTAGCATCGATGCATTGACTACTCGGCTGATCACCGGTAGTCCAGTTCCAGGGTTGAGAGATTCCCCTGATGTGCCCACTAGGCTTGAGAGATTCGCCTAGTCTATCACCGTCGGACTTGAGAGATTCGCCTGACCGTCGAGGTTGAGAGATTCGCCTGACACCTCCATTTATTTTAAGAACTCGCATTGTTTTTATGATTATGTAAATGGTGAAAGGCATATGTTTATTTTCGTCCACTCACTCTAACGATTTTATTTGCCTTTCCCCTGGGCTTTTCGGTGTCTGTGCCCAGTTTGGAGTTCGGATTCTGGTGTCGCACATCGCAGTCGGAGGCTTAGTATTCGAGCTATATTTCTTTTATGGTAGGTTCTTAGTTTGGCCTACTATTTGTATATATGTACATACTAGAGGTCGCTCTGAATACTGAATATGTTTATATTTTCATGTGATTTTCCCGGATTTCTGTAAAGTTACAGTTTTGTTTATTACTTTACATTATGATATGTATTTGAGAAATTCGGATGGGATTGGTGCCTACGATTTGGATTTTGTGGCATAGGATGAAGTGCGTTTTCGGGTGCAGGTTAATGGTAATTCCGCGATATAGTGAAACTCTGCCGAAATTTCTAAGATTTTTGGAAGTTCGTGTTTTCAGAAGGGGTTTGATTCCGGTTTAGGAAACTAAATCGGGGTTGGGTCCTTTCAATGTCGAGGCAAATCCAACCAACATGTAGCTCTAACCATGCACTGTCATGGCCGCTCTAATGAAAACTCGAGAAGAGCTATACCCATTTTCCCTGAAGGTCGACTCTGACGAAGCTTTAATGTCCTTCCTCCAATCCTTTCACCAGGCAGATAACGAGAACTTCCGGTTTGCCCTCGCCTAGGATGAGGCGAAAGTATTGGAGGTTGAGAAAGCTCATGCTCCGGGGCTTCTCGTCCACCCGTTCCAAATCGTCTACGATCTCACCTTTCTCATTCCTTCCTTCATCTGCTATATTCTAGAGTTTCATGGATTTGCAATTGAACAATGGTGCTTAGACAGCTTTCATTGCCTCTCCTGCTTCGATCGACTCAATCAGTGGTTCGACTACCGCATGGGGATGTTGGAGTTCCAAGTGCTCTTCCAGGCCAAGCCCACTCTGCCGAATCACTTTTACCTCTCCCAGCAGATCATGTACATCAAGGACTCGTTGCTGATTGATCCCCCATATTCTCTAAAGGAATAAAAAAAAGACTTACATCCTCGTCTTTGGAGATTGGGAAAAACTTGGCAGAAAGGCGGGCTTCAAAGTCCCTACCTTTGTCAACCGCATCTCCAAGCTCCCGAATGAGCTCTCCCAGGTCGTCGACTATCGTCGTGACCTCGTAGATAGTGCTCTAGCTATTCCTCCCAAGAACTATAAATGCAGGTGGCTGTGGAGCCGTGAGTGTCCCGAACCTGGGGGCCTAAGCGGTATTGAACCCATCCGTCATGAGAACCGCCTTGAGGTGACCGAGGTCCCCCGTGCCCCTCAGATCCACAAGAGAGGAACCTCTACCCCCAATCCCTCAAAATTCAAGGCTCTAATCGAGCAAGGGGATGCTTCCAAACCTAAGAGGAAAAGGCTCGTAAAGGCCTTCGAGCCGAAAAAGAACCAAGGGAAAAGCTCCAGCCCTGGCCAAGGTGCCCGAGCAGGACCACCAGGCCACTGTGTCTACCACCGCCAAGGTTCTCCTTCCTCCTCCTAGCAAGGATCTTACACCAGCATCACCACCCAAGAAGAAACTGAAGTCAACCACCTCTGATCCACCCTAGCCTTCATCGTTCGAACCGGGGTCTTCCAAGTCTACTTCTTTCTCTCTGGGTAAGTCCTTTTTCATTTCACTTTGTCGTACTCGTAAACTTGCTTGCTGCAACTCCCATACCTTGAATATATATATATGGCATGTTGTCTTGTAATATGAATCGTGCTCGTGTCTATGCCTATTGGGAATATATGAATGCTATAGACCTCCAGTACCCTTACTACCACCGTGGGTCACCTCCACCGAGCTGCTCACAAGGCAGATAGACAGGTTACCCAGGCCGAAAAGCAAGCTAAAGAGTCTGCCTCCAAGATTGTTGAGCTCGAGGGCGAGGTAAACAAGCTTAGAGATGCCCAAGCGCTGGCCTGCCGTTTCCTTAATCAGGAGAAAAGAGCCCTTGAAACCGAGCATTCTTCGCACGAAGCTGAGGTCAACACCCTTTAATCAGACCTGGAGAAGGCTCATTCTAAGATGGAGGAGGAGATCAAGGCAGCTAAGTCAAAGCTTAAGGAGGCTTTGAAGGCCGAGGACCTCGAGTGTGAAGCTCGAATCTCTGCCTTGGAAGACGCTCATGCACTCCTGCTTGAATCTTAAAGGGTAGATTGGGAGCAAGAACGAAAGGAGCTCATCAATGTCTATAACCCTCCTGCAGCCTCCGAGACCAAGTTAAAATGAAGCCCCTTGTTTGTCTTTTGGGGTGTATGTGTAATAGCTTAGGACCCATTTTCGTACAATATCATATTTCAAAATTTATTATTTTGCTGGCTTCATTCTGAGCCTAAGTCACATAACTTATGCTAAGGACAAATGTTATCGTCGTTGTTAGGATCGGATGCCAAACTTATATAACTTTTGCCTTTTGTCTTTGCATAAGATATTGTTATTGAAGATCTGTTAGAGAAAGAAAGATGTTGTGATTCTTTGTGTTTGGAATTGAAGTAAGAGTCATGAATTTTAAATGCTATGTGATATTGAGTTTAGTGAACTATTTTGTCTAAGAAAATCTTCTAACTAATTTTCATGCAGGAGATTAACTTAAAGTTGAAACTGTGGCTTCCTGATGTCTCGAAATGAAATTTGATTTAATTTGGATTATATTCAAGCATGTGGTAGAATTTAAATGTTAAGTGATACGTTAAATTGATTTACTTATACGGGCTTGCAAAAGCTTACCGAGTTTGTTATTTTCAACCCGGTGCGTTATTCAATGGTGTAGGGGATAATCTTGCAGATTAGTTGTGACTTGCAACTGAGGTAGAAGCTTCTTAGTATTGCTGTGGTGGTGATTTGTTATAGATTTTGTATTTATTTATTTTGCTTCCGCTGGATAATGAATTTGTTGACTATTCGATTTGAATATGTAAAGATATGGAATGTAATGCATGATTCAACATTTGAGTTATTGTTGACATTGATTGGTTTCGGGTTGTAAACATATATAAAAAACAGAATTCAAGTATTTAGAGTGAGTTTCACGTTCCGAGTTTTGGTTTATTAATGGTAATATATGAGCTAAAAATTCAGGGCATGACAACTCTACTTCTCAGTTTTCAGGATTAAGGTACGGTCTATGCAACAATGAGAAGAAGAAAAAATGGTTTGATGCCCAGACCTAAAACCTATAAAAGAAAAGAGATGGGTTGGAGTTCCTCTTTATTGATTCTTCCAAATAGTTGTGGTTGATGAGATTGAAATGGAACTAAATTCTAGCCTTCTACAAGGACTCATTGTATCTGTTTATGTTTCAATCTCTTTAATTGGATCACTTTTGACCTCCGGTAAGCGAAGTCATGAATTTCGTATCTTTATAAAATCAAAGAATTCAATCGCTTCAATTATGTATCAATTTTTCCATTTCATCTGGTTGGTAGCGATACTCATGGGTCGGTTTTTATTTGACCCAGAAAATGGAAGAGAAGAAAGGAAGTTCTTGGAATTATAGTGGTTCTGATAAATAGCCGACTAGCAGATAAGGTAGGTGAAGAGAGATTTCTCTCAAAAAAAAGTTGTAGAGGAAGAAGATAAGGCAAAATAGGAATAGAACCATTGCAAAAATTCAATGAAAAAAAAGGAAAAAACAAAGACACCAACACGTGGAGGCATCAGAGTTGAGTGTAACTGAATATGTGTGAAAGGACCCAACCCCGATTTAGCTCCCTAAATCGAAATCAAACCCCTTCGAAAACACGAACCAACAAAAACTTTTCGAAATTTGGGCAGAGTTTCGTTACTAACGTGGAATTACCTTAACCTGCACGCGGAAAATACACTTCATCCTATGCCACAAAAAGCAAACCGTGGGCACCAATCCCATCCGGATTTCTCAATATCTCAACAGTAAAGTAAAGTAGTAAATATATATGTACTTTACTGAAATCCAGTGTAAAATCGTATAACGTATTCAATAGGAAGCTCAGAGCGACTTCTAATACATAATCATATACGTATACCACAGTAGGTAGAACAATAAACCTACTGGAAGAAACAAAGTAGCTCGAGCACTATGCCTCCGACCACGACGTGCGACACCAGAGCCTGAACTGCAAACTGGGCACGGAAACCGAAAAGCCCAGGTGAAAGACAATAAACACGTTAGAGTGAGTGGACGAAAATAAATGTCTTTCACCAAGTAAAATATACGTATAAAATCATATGCGAGTCAAATACATGAAAATCAAATAGTACGTGAGGAGACGCTGTCTACCACTCACGTACAGAGCATGCAAGGAAAATCTCACAGGGTCACTCATGGACACATCCGTGCTAGTACAGTCGGAATCATGGAGTCCTTGACTACCACGTGATCCATAGCCAGAAAGGCCTCGGTTCCGGGGTACTGCCCCTCGCCGGTCAGGTAGGGGTACTGCCCCTCCTGGTGGCCTACCATCGGGGATCAACCGAGAGGCAAAGTGTATCGATACAACAACGTAACCAAGACTGTACTCTGTGTAAACCAAAATCATAAACAGTTCGATGCAAATGCATGAAACAGCATATAAGTGTATGTATACTCGTATACGTATATCCGTATAAGTATAATCGTATAATCGTAAAACACATGCTCATGTAATCCGAAATCTCATATGCATGCTCAAGTTCATAAAACGTATATAAAAGACTCGCAATAATTCCGTGAAAATAAAGTGTCCACTCACAGACTGGCGTAACGCGTATCGCGTTAACCCGTGATCCGGCGGAAAGTCCCTCGCCAAACGAACGATCACGAAACCCCTGAATATTCACAAAGTTCATTATTCAAAGTCATAATCCGACATTACAAATCAAACCACGAGAAACCACCGTTCTCGGAAACAGATAATTCAAAGTCGACGAATCGTCGAAAATCCGTATATACCACTTCAATACCTCGCTTTACGTTCGGACGCTCAACTCGAAAAACGAACCTCCCCACTGCGATCGGAGCGCGATTTCGAGTCAAATGACATGCGACTTGTCGAAAGTCAAAAAGTCAACCCTGACCGTTGACCGCCGCGTTGACCGCCGCCCACGGCGGCGCCACTGTTGACCGGAGAATTTCACGGCGGAGCAACCCCAATTCCATGCAAAACCACCCACTGAGCAACTTTGTCAACTACAACAAAGGCCAATTCTCACTCTAACTAGGTCAATTTCATGATAAACCGAATTGGTACCAAATTTTCCAATCCAAAATTCTCCAAGCTCAAGCAAAATTAGATCACCAAACTTACATGGTAGCTTCCTAGTGATGAGAGCTTCAAATCCCACTCCAAATTGCAGCTCAAATCGGCCTCAAACATGGAACCCGAATTCACAAAGTTTCTTCCAAAGTTTGGCCGGAAATAGCTCCTTCTCCGGCAAGCCTCGCCGTACGTGGTGACCATGGGTAGACTCAGGAGGCCGGGACGCTTCGAACAAGACCGGATCCAAGGCCGGAGGTGGCCGGAAACGTCGCGCCACCGTGGAGCACCGTGGCTCCGTCGCCATTCTCTCTCTCTCCACCGAGTTGACTCGGTCAACTCGGTCAACACCCAATATGGAAAGTCTCTGACTTGCCCAAAATAGCAACTTCTATTTATAGCCTTTCCCGATTTGGAAACTCATGTTTATCCATTTCGACGAACCTTAAACGCGCGTAACTTTCTCGTTGTAATTCCGATTTCGATAATTCTCGCGGCCACAAACTCGTCTCAACATATTCTTCCACTATCACCCGAAGTCAAACACATCGGCCAAATGGATAAAAAGTCAACTGTTCAACCAAACATACATTTAAATCGACTAATAACCAACAATCGGAAATATTCGCAACTAATTCTTCGTAACTCAAAATCATGTTCCGGAAGTTCACACAAACTCAAAATTAAATTCTGAACAACTTCCATGAAGAAGCCGAAACCAAATTCTCGTCCGGTAATTTAGTCGTTAAGTAGCTCACCATTTAAATCTGAACTTCAAATATTCATAACTAATTCCTCGTTCGTCCAAATAACGATCCGGAACCGCTCACGAACTCGAAATCACATGAACAACGACTCTCGAGAAGAGACCCAGCTCCAATTCTCGGCCAATAATTTAGTCGTTAAGAAGCTTCAGCGATTCAAATAACTGCCGAACAGCTGCGACTACGCAGTAACTCACGTATATAGCTGATCAAACTGCTGATTCTGGTCCGGGTCGTCACAATGTGGCTGAGTGTGGCTCACTCACCTTTATAGTAAGTTTAAGTTTATCAATTCCTTTATTAGAAATGAAAAGAATTCATATGAATAATAATTTTAAAATGACTCATAATAAATTATAAGTTCTTTCATAGTTGGAGATGTTTTTAAGACTCTAAATTAACTAGAAAAATTAAACAATAGGACAAGACGGCGAGTAGACTGTTGAAACGTTTCTCGGATAATTTTTTTATTCAGAATATCTATACTTCTTTCTTTCAAGAAGTGTATTGATTGTTATATTTTATTCCAAACAAAAATTATAAAACTAGAAGTCAATTGGTCTGTCCGTCTGATTTATTTTCGAACGCAAGAAACGGGATCCCCGCAACACACATCATACATATCTCCGAACAAGATCCAAATTACAATATTACCCATCATATCCTTCATTGATGCAGGCGCGAGGACCCAAGAGAGAGGCGTAATTTGGTCATTTTTTCCATGAGCGAAAAAAAGGGGCTGTTAATTTGTCGGTTAGTTTTGTAATGTCAGTCCAGCAGTTTTGGCCGCGTACCGTTTCAAAGAAGTTAACATTTGGTGGGACCCCAAGCCCACATTGATGACGTGTCATCGTGAGATTCTTCGGCCGACTTTTACGTTATTTCTATGGGTGAAATTGACACTATTTTTTACATTTCACATCCCTTCTTTTTTTTTAATAACTTTTAATGTAAAAGTAATTTGAGTCTTCATATTCTACCATTTTTTATTCCAATTGGATTCTTTTATTTTTCTTTTCCTTTGAATTTCTTTATTCTTTTAGGATCTTTTACTCTCTATTACACGTAATATGATATATTTTAAGTTCTATTCTTTTAGGTTGCTCATAGAAACTTGTCGTCAACTATTCTCTGAGTATAATTTTTGCAGCAAGTATTTGAGCGAATAAATCACAACATCCAAAGGCACCCACTCGACAAATGATTCATCTAGAGCAAAATTAATATTACAAAATCCACAATATCTAGAGAAGTCGAAATCATTCGAAGCGGTTCATTCACAAAGTTAAGATTACAAATCCACAATATTCAAAGGAACTAATAATTTCAAATCATACAAAAATAAGTTGATGGTCGATCTTTGTTCATGGAGTTCTAGTTGGCAGACTTGATGGCATGATCCAGGGAGATGACAACAACAAAATGGCATAATGCATATCCACAACAAAGTTAATCAGATTAAAATACATACAAACACCTACTTGTCTAAGATTTACTTAGGCTTAAGAAAGACTCTCTTTTCAACTATGTATGAAAGGTAATGTTTATATTAATAGAGATCAAGAAAAAATTACTTACATGTTTCTCATGGCTTCATTCAGCAGATTAGCTTTTGAAGGACAAGTATGACTATTATGCCCTATTTTTTTACAAAGGCTACACTCCCGAGCTATTTTTCCCACCAGCTCAAACAATGAAGGTTCACGCTTTGTACTACTTAAATTTTTTCTCTTCTTTGACCCTATTGGACGACCTTTGTGAGGACGAATATTAGGTTCAAAAATAAAAGGAAGAGGTTGATCAAGAATTTGACATATCCGCCGTTTTGTGACTTCTTTTTGCTCAATAGGAAGTCTCTTGTACTTGTCTTTAAGCTGGGATAGACAATCCACTAGATCTTCATCGTCATCCATGCTTTCATGATTGTTACCAAATGCTTTAGTATCCATTCTCCATTGGCTATAAATATCTTCAAGTGTTAGTACATTCATTTGCTTCTTCTTGATCATATGTACACATGGAAGACCCATGGTTTTGAAAAAGTGACCCTTGCATTCTGATGAATAGCTTTTGGTGTTTCCAACTACATATTTCTTATGTACCTCGTACAAGGCAAAGACAGAAACATGACCAATAACCTCCTAGAAGAAGGGAATGCATAAGTTGCGAGGAACTCAATTTTTTTCGCTTCAGAGCTGAGTTTTAATCTCTTGAAATTGGTTTTGAATGGCAAGACACATTCTATCTTTTATCATGTGAAGATCTCTAATAGATACTTGAAGGTATGCTTTCAAAGTTCCATGAGCACCTTTAGCTCTTGGAGTAACATTGTTGCCAAAATGTGTTACCTGCCTGGTCCATACATCGACAAATCTTTCTTTCCAAAAAGCCATGTCTCTCTAATATAGTTCAAGACCCATCCATAGTCTTTGTACTCAACTTCAAAGTTCTTTCAGCATTCATTAAATGTCAATTCATCAGAAAAATTTATGACATTATTCCATGCCGATAAGAAAGCAACCCAAACATTCTCATCCTCAAAATAACTCTTACAGTTGGTCAGAACGTTCTTTTCGATATGCAATACACATAAAAGATTCGGAGTCCTTGGAAAAACAATCTTGATAGCATTCATGAACGCCAACTCTCTATCAATTACGATAGCTAAAGGTTGGATATTATCTCCCAACAATTCGCTAAACATATTTAGAGCCCAACCATAATCTTCAACTTTCTCTTTTTGTAAGAACACAAAACCAGAGTAAAATAACTTGTTGAAGCTTAGCATTCCTATGATTTCCATCAATGGCATCTTATACTTATTTGTCTTGTAAGTGCAATCCATCACAAACACATGTGGGTAACTTTTTGTCAACTGAATTGAAATGGGATGAGCAAAGAACAAATGAGTCATTTCGCGGTCCTCATTATACTCAATATTATGCGAAAAACCAGCATCACCTAACTCGTCCAATAAGGCTTGAATAACTGAATGCCCTGCTAACATTTCTTTCTTGAAGCTAGATGTCATACTATATATATTTCTAGAAACAGCTAGAAGATGGGGATTACTTTGTCGAAGTGAAGAGAGAATTTGACGTGGTGTTATGCCTGCCTTATGCATTTGTCTTATTTGTTCAACTTCTTCCTCTGAAAACCTTCGACAATAATGATGTCCTGACATGTCATTTGAAGGTACATTATTGTGAGACAAAGTTTTTATCTCCACCTTCCAAACTCCTTCAGATTTTCTTCTCCCCACAATTTCAAAAGGGCAGAAAATGAGCCGAGATGATGACCTATTTTTCCTATTCTCTTGTGGAATTCCAGTTTCTCAATAAGCACCACCTCTATCACAACCAATAACCACATTTTTATCACGTCTAGATCGTTTGATGACTATAACATATCCCTATTCTACTCCAATCTTACGAACAACACTAAGAAGGTCTTCTCAACTTTCAAAGCTTTCAATTTGTAAAGAAATGAATTTGTCATGTTCATCTTGAAGATTTCCTAAAGCATAAAATAGTTTATACAAATAAATATTGGTATGGATGAATTGCTAGCTGACTGTTTTTATCTATCGTAACTACGTAGACTAAGTGCTCATTTTAAAACAGCTAGCAAATAGAGACATGAATGCATTTGTGTAAAATAGAAAAATGGAAGTGCATGCTCATGTCCAGATTTAGTGCAAAGATTATTTACATTTCCATCCATATAACAAAGAGAGACATGAATGCAGATGTGTAGTAAAATTTGAAAAAGAAAAATCTAATAGAAGTAACATGTTAATGCATGACCAGAATCAATTCTTTTGATATGTGTAGTTATAATAGAAGTGTTGTGTGTAGTCAATCTCTAATTTATATAGATGGAAGCTATCTCTCTTTATTTTTAAGTGTCCATGTATCTCATATAAAATAGAAGTGTGAATAAAAAGCTAACCATGGTTGGAAGCTGCTATTGACAAATTAGATGGATGATGGAGTTCTAACATTGCTTCAACATCCTTTGACTGTATGATGTCCAGAATTTGTTGAAACTGAGAATCCAATGTTACATCATCTTTATCCATTGTTGAGAGAGAAACTCCATACACATATACAAAGGTAGTTAGCCTTTAAACTTAGAATTCTATTCTACATACAACAAATTGTAAACTTGATCCCAACACCATGAAAGACTCCTAAATAACAATAAAAGTTAGAATGACTAATTAACTAATTAATTTACTCTTTTCCTTTTTCTAGTACCAACATATTAAGATTAGGGTAGTACTCAACATAGAGAATCCTAAAACAAAGATAGACATGAATGCATGAGATATACACTGTTTTTTCAATCAAAGAAAGACCATATTGTGTACAGATTTCTTTTGTTTATCTTAACAAATAAAAAATGCACAACAACCTTGTAGTCACCATAATAAAGAGAGATGAGATTTTTTTTGGGGGGTCTGAAACAGAGATGAGATAGTCCAAAGGGACAACACTCCCTTGAACATTCATGTCCAGCCAAACTAGCACGTACTGCATACAAAACCATGCACCCTTTCTTTGTTGTTTTGCTTCCTAAGGCACCATAAAAAAATTCTTTGAACCAATGACAATGTAACACAAGACCTAATGATCAAATCGATTAACACCCAAACCCTTTAACGACACCAACACTTACCCAACCAACAATAATAGCTAAAACCCATCACCTTTATACAATCAACCACTCAATATGCTGAAAATTTTAGTGACAAAACAAGTAATCATAGTCTATATTTACAGAGAAATCAGAATAAATGATGGATTCAAAGACGGGAACAATACCTCTGCCTGAAAAAGCACAGCAAGCCTCTTATGAGAAAATCAACCGTTTGAAACTCCACTTATTATGCCTTCCTTTTCAGCGTCATTCTTCCGTCTCTTGTAGTCTTCCTCTAGTCTTCTCTCAGTTTTTGCGTTTTAGACGAAACGTTTTCCAGGAACAATCGAGTTTTAAGAGATTGATTAAAATTCAAAGGAAAAAATAAATAAAAGAATCCAATTGAAATAAGAAAGGATAGAATAGAAAAACTCAAATTACTTTTACATTAAAAGTTATTAGAAAAAAATAGGGAATGTGGAATGTAAAGGCTATTTCTATTGGTAAGATTGCAGGGGTTTTTATATGGTGCGGGCGAGATAAGTTTGAAACGTTCTGTGTTTTGTTGTCAAAAGGCAGCTGTCGTGGACCCCACCACACTCAAGACCCCGAGGATTTGGATTTTGGCGCCTTAAGGCATGAATATGAAGCTGAGCTTAAATAATCTTACGTGTTTAATTACATAAAAAAATAAATAAAAATTAGAATTAACATGGGAAGGCAATGTGGCCATCTCTGGCTACATATCTCTCAAGCCTAAGCTTCGAAGTATATAGGGCACAAAATTTGCATATATACGGTAGACAAATAAGAAAGGAGGTAAAACTACACATCTGAGTTGGTGAACCGTAGGCTTATAACCAACTTTTTTAATATTATCGATATTTAAAAAAAATGCGTTGATTAGATATCATTATTCGTTTTAGTTCACGAAGATTTTAGTCAGATATCTTCAATATTTCTTTAATTATATGTTTAGTTGTCTTAAAGATAGACGGTAGCCCTCTGAATTTTGCTAGTATTGACTTTATAGGGTTTTACACTTCTACGTATATATAGGCATGCAATTATTAGTGAAAATCGATATATGACTTATTGCAGTACGTGATGATTGACACACATACTCCCCGAGAGTACAAAGTGCCTTGTATATTCCACAGTATCAGTGCTAAAAGCATCATCATCTGACCAAATGGGGAGATATATATATAGTACTATTTCGCTAAGGGATATCTATTTTTAGTCATTTTTAGATATGAAGCATTACACTAACTAATTCGATCATATTTTACCATCTTCACTATTCAGATCTTAGGTTTCATTGTGTAGATCAAGCCTGAATATTTTTAGCCAAAATTGTGATCGTTAAAGTATTCAAAACTGCAATTGAAGTTTATAAGTGTGAACGGTTCAGGTTTGACAGATTTGATCCGTTTCTTGATTTAATCTAGTTCAATACTTTAACGGTCACCATTTTGGCTGAAAATTTACAATAATAATCTACTCATATAGACCTAATTAATATTTGGATGATGAAGATGTTAAAATATGATAAAAAAGTTTGTTTAATGCTCTATAGCTGAAAATAATCAAAAAAAGATATACTTTAATAGAAAGGGTCTCTATATATATACACACACTATTACACTATGCTCATTCAATTCTTGCTAGTGCCTTTTCCTTTTTCTTTTCCCTTAGTATATAGGGTGTCATATATATATAGGTAATATACTAATATAGTGGCCAATTGTTGTATAATAAGTTTCTTCTTCTTCGTTGATAGACACTGTATGATCATAGTTGTCATATGATTAAAGAACGTTACCAAGACCCAGCTTTGCTTTCCTTTGAAAAGGGTAAGAAATCAAGTGTAAAAATATTGAACATAAAATACTGTGATGGGCAATCTTCATCGGGATAGAGTGATTATCATTGAGCCTTACAAAACTTGTTGCTTAATGCTTTGAGGCATTTCTTAGGTATATGATGTATCCGTTCAATTCATGCATATATAGTAAAGTACGTAGAGCAATGATGCCATTATGCTTAAGTGGTTTTGAAGTATCTGTGTATTTTATATGTTATCATTTTTATGTTTAGATAGGCTATTCCAAATAGAAATTAAAAGATTGTGCCGTTCATCCATAGTATAATATAAAATAAAATTGAATAACATATCTGAGTAACTTTGAAGTCATTACAAAACAAAAACAGTGATCAAATAGATATTAAACATCACTACTCCATTTTACAGTATTTTTTTTTATCGAAAAAAGAGAGGAAAAAGTTCCATTTTACAGTAATCCGAGCTTACTTTTGTTGTGAGAAGAAGGTATACAGGGAAGAGAAAGGTCAATGCTTCAAATAGCATATGTCCCACTTGACACTTGAAAAAAAACTATGCTGCTGAGATTGTTTAGTCTAAAATGTAGAGGTCTTACAATGTATGACCAAAAGTTGGGGAAGAGTTTGAACAACATTTAGAGTTGAAGTGGATGACTTTTTTGTGGGTTGAGTTGTGTCTCAAATATATGTCACATGATTGTCTATTCTTGATGATTAAGCATATATAGCCTCCTCTCTTAAATGGATTAACTAAGCTTTCTAATGATGGTCAAACAAAATTTCACTTCCCCTTACTTTAAACTTGTGCATTATCATAATGAAGCTAGGATTTTGCATTATTTTACACTTGGTGTGTATGGTATCAGCCGACACACATTTTCATAGATGCCTATATCATTATCATTAGTATTATCTATACTATTTATTAATAGAAGATGTTTTGTTTCCATATTTTGTCAATTCTTTTTTTTGTCTTGTTTTATTTGATAAAATTATATCATTGGAAGATATTATTGTAACCAACAAATTATAAATAAAATTAAAAGAAAAAAATTCCTGATTTCTCTCCTCAAGCACCCACGTATGCACAATTCCCTTTTTCCAACTGTTTACAAAACTGAATTTTATCCTTAACATAAAATAAAATAAAAAAATATCAACTTTTATTTTATCCCCTATCTTTCTAACTATTTAATCCTTTTTTTGTTTTTTTATTTACTTATACTCCCCATTTATAATTATCTCACTCGATCAAAACAAACAAAAAAAAATTTACACATGCAGAGCATAGCATGTGCGCTTCCCTAGTCTCTTCCAAACAAAACCACTGTGGCAGGTCAAGAATCTTATTCACACACTACTACACACTACTAGTACATCGTGTATGGTCACCCCCATTAAATCGTGTGAGTAATTCCCGATTATTTGCCATGAATAGAAGCCTCCTCTTGTTCTCTGCTCCCTCATTACAATTTTACAAAACCTTCTTGGCCTCTTCTTAACTGCTCTGATTTCATGTAAATAGGTCCCCCTGTTCATATTTTATATATATCTTCAAAATTTTAACACATACTGGTGAAGTCTCTTTCAGCTCTTACAAAGTTAACAGAGAGACTGAGGCCTAGAACTGAAAATTACAGTGAGAGAACTTAAAAGATCAATTTTTATTTTCTGGACTGTAATTAAAGATCTAAACTTTGGGGAAAATGACAATGTGGTATGTTTTTTAGGGCAAAATTCATACTTGGGTATTTGTCTACTTTTGCTTAGAGGTCTCTTCTCTTCCCCACTAGATGATGAGAGAATGATGTGCCCAACTTCATATCAAACAACCATGCTGGACACCAAAAACTGAAGAGAGAGAGAGAATGAGAGGGTTGTGGGGTTTTAAACTTTAAACAACAAAAAGAAGCAACACATTCCCTTTCAAAAAAAAAGCAACACATTATAATTAGTCAAAAAAATTAATCATGTTTTTTTTTCTCACTCTGATAATTGATTCCAGTTGGAATTTTATAGAAACCATTAAACCAACTTCGGTGCTGCAGGGTTTCTCTCTCTCTTTCTATTTCTTTCACTGTGGATGCTTCTTTCTCTGATTGCTCAGAACTGTGGCTGGTGAAAAAGCCACTTATAGGAAAGCCTCAATCTTTTTTTAGTTTCTTTTTTTGTTGGTTCCTTAATGATTTCTCCACAGGTTGCCCAAATAATTATCGCAAGGGTCTCTATTTTGAGAGAGAGCTTATTGCCTGGCATTATTGGTAGGTACTACTTTGTAGCCTTTGTTCTGTGCTGTACTAGTTCAGAAAAGGTGAGGTTTTGATGGGTTTTGCATGATTCATAGAGAAATGCACTTAGTTTTGAAGTTTGAAGCGGCAAAACAGACAAGGGAGCTGGAGGGAAAAACAGAAAAGGAGGGTTGGACCACTTTGGTTCTCAGATTTGGTGGCTACATGAGTTGGGCCTCTTGAAAAACCTCAAGTGGGTTCCATCAAATTTCACTTCTTTGTCACAAAGCTTTTATCTTTATGGGTTTGGTGTGCTGTTTCTAGTGAAAGAGTTTCAATCTGGGTTTTTAGCATAGAGGAGTGGTTGTTGCATTGGTGTCTGCCTTTTTTTGTTAGTAGTAGCATGTATCTGAATTGCAGGGTCTCTGGGTTTAATGGCAGATTGCCTGCTAATTTGAAGTTGAATGCGGCAATGGAGCCTTTGGATGAGCCTAATTGTGTCACAGTTTCGATAAGAACACTTGTACTTATTGGGATTTTGTGCTCGATTTCAATTGTTTGGGTTTTTCTGGGCTTCAATGATGGAAGTGTGGGAATGAAAGAGAAGAGTTTAGAGATGTGGGGAGAGAAAGCTCGAGTATTGCAGCAGCATTTCAATGTCAGCCAAAACCAGCTTCTGGCTTTAGCTTCCTACTTCTCAAAATCAGATCAGGTGATGAATTCATGCTTTTTCAACTTGTATCTCTAAGCTCTTGATGTCTGCCTCTTTGCCTTTTAACTTGTTAGGTTTGAACTTTGAAGTAAGCAGCGGTTAAGTTTAGAGATTCCTGGTGAATTCGGTTGACTTCAACAATAACATATTGTAGTTTCCTTTAATTGTTCTGCATTTGTTGCTTTTTAGTATCTGCTTCACATTTTGGAAGTGATCTTTCAGTTGCATACGTTTTGATTAAGGATTGAAATGCTGGCACTGACACAGTTTAGGTTTTGGAACTAGAATCCCTCTTCTGGTTTTGGACTTCTCATGGTTGATTGAAGTTAATTTGCTATGGGATGATTGGGATCAGCTCTTTGAGAAAAGGAGTTTCTAGCTATGTTAGTACTCTTCAGTATTCTTATCTTTTCCATGAACTTACTATTAGTTTTTGGTCACTCCAAAACCAAAAGTTCTTAGAGTGCAAGGAGTTTATATAGTGCAACAAGTGCATACATGTTGGATATTAGTTTTACCCAAATCCACATGTTGTGGAAAAGAAAATGATACTAAAACAACTGTGGCTACAGAAATTGGCCCCCACAGCCCTCAACTTCCCTCCACCCTCTCTTCATCCCTTAGGAATGGCTACTGAGTTGGTACCCAGCTGGGTATCTTTGCTAATATGCATTATGTTGCAATGCATTAATTGTACTCTTCTAGCAACTGTTTAAAACAAGGCCCCGTGAGTTTTGGTGTCACTATAAGCAATCATATATGTATGAAAATGAATAAACTGCATACTTACAGTGAAATGTCTAATGAAAATGTTACAAATTGCCTTACTCATTAGTTTCTCTGTGCATTGCAGATAGCATCCCTTGAATGTACCAAAGAAGCAGGACCTGGAATGCTTTTAACCGATAGCATCTCCTGTGCTCTGAAGGCAATATGTTCAGATGAAAAAGAATTGCAAAAGCATCATAAATGGTTGGGAGAGTATGTTGAATCCAAGGACCAATGCATTGTTCAAGATGAGAACATCCTCAGGAAGCTTAACCTGTCATCGGTACAGGAAATGTCTGTAGCACATAATCCGGAATCTACAGTATTAACTAACAAAGTGTGTGATAAGGTAAAAATTTGATGCTTAGAATGGCCTATGAAGATGTCATGATTATAATTCCAATTCCAACTCCAATTCCATTACATCCACATCATATTTGCATGATGCGTACCATGAACCCGTGTTTGAACCATTAAAGATAGAGAAACAAAATTGGTATCCAGGACGAGGGATAGTTAGTTGTGTATCTCTTCAGTATAGATGAATTTTACCTGTATTTCCAATCCGGAAAGAATAAATGTTGAACTAATCAGATTTGTTCTCTGTTTGTCTGCATTATGTAGGACGATTTAGGATCAGGGGCAAAAGTAGAGTGTGCAAATGTAGATTCACAGATTTTAGGCTGTTTGATAAAGGGAGGTTCATGGATTTTTGTTGGTATGATTTTGTGCTACAAATTGTGTGGGTTGACTTTGAAATTATGGAGGAACCAAAAGAAGAATCTGGTTCCCGAGTGCACATGCCAGCAGAAGATGGTTCAAGAGAAGCTATTGACTCGCAGGAAGCAGCCAGAGAAGCAGCAACTGCAACCGCAAGTCTTAAGTCCTCCTAAGGTTGCTTACACGTGGAGGCAGAAGCTCCTATTTGTATTTTTTGTATTTGGAGTCATTACGACAATTGGGTTATATTTCCACTTGAATGAAAGAGACTTTTTGTGGAGAGAAGAAACACTTGCCAACATGTGTGATGAACGAGCCCGCATGTTGCAAGATCAGTTCAATGTGAGCCTGAACCATGTTCATGCTTTAGCCATTCTTGTCTCCACCTTTCACCACGGGAAGCATCCATCTGCCATTGATCAGGTATGTTCCATTCCTACCTCAAGGTCGTTCGAGATCACTGATTATGCTTTCTCAAATCATGAACCATACCTATACAAAATTTATAACCTCATTTCAGCTACAGCCAGACCAAAAAGATTGTGAATCGAACCAATGTTTTGATAAAATGCAACTTCTAAGATTTCGGAACAATTAGAAAATGACAAAATGAAACCATTCATATGCTTCTCACTCATAGTACAAACCAAAGTACATTGTGTTTTGCAAGTGGTTGTAGACTTAAAAAATTAGTGTTTAGGTAACCAACTTTTTGAGTAATGCAGTAAAATAGTGCAATTACATCTGGGAGTGTGAGGGTAAGTTTGTCTCCAGCTGTTGTGTACATGCAATTAATAGACCTTATAAACCTACAACTTCACTTCTAATAAGCGCTATGTGGTCTTATATTGGCAACTAAAATTTCGTTTACTTTTCCTCTTGACAGAAAACATTTGGTGAGTATACAGAAAGAACAGCTTTTGAGAGACCACTTACTAGTGGTGTTGCTTATGCATTGAAAGTTACTCACGGTGAGAGGGAACAATTCGAGATGGAACATGGATGGACAATAAAGAAAATGGGTAATGAGGATCAGACTCTTGTCCAAAAATTTATTCCAGAGAGCTTGGATCCTGCCCCTATTCAAGATCAATATGCGCCTGTCATATTTTCTCAAGAAACCGTCTCCCATATTGTTTCTATTGACATGATGTCGGGAAAGGTTTGCCCTTTTTTGCTTGGGATGTTCTCTCTCCACTTGTGTGCTTTATTTTGAATTTTAAAGATTTTATCATATTGACTCACCTCTAATGATATATTGAGTATGTTTTTACAATACATCTACAATCAGTTCTTGCACGAGCATATTGTGATTTCCATTTACCATTATCTTAAGCTGATGTTGAAAACTGCTGTTTAAACAACATAGGATGACCGTGAAAACATCTTGCGAGCAAGGTCAACAGGAAAGGGAGTACTGACTTCCCCCTTTAAACTATTGAAATCCAATCACCTGGGAGTTGTACTCACATTTGCTGTGTATAATACTGACTTGCCTCCAGATGCCACGTCTGAGCAACAAATTCAAGCAACTGTGGGGTAATTTAACAACCGTCTTTTAAAATACTTTTTAAAGTTTTTTTCAGTGCATGCCTATGACTTATATATTTCTTAGTGTTTATTTTTGGCCTGTTTAAATATATATAAAACTTTATATATAGGTATCTAGGTGCATCTTATGATGTCCCATCCCTGGTGGAGAAGCTCCTGCACCAACTTGCCAGCAAGCAAACGATCGTTGTAAATGTGTATGATACAACTAATGCATCTTCTCTGATCAATATGTATGGTACTGATGTTATTGATACTGGACTACTGCATGTTAGCGGCCTTGATTTTGGTGATCCACAACGCAAACATGAAATGCACTGCAGGTTAGATCTAACACACCATCAAGTTTATCAGCCTTAATAAATGGAAATTGTTTTTCCTTTCTTTTTTCCAATAAGAAACAGTTCCAATTTGTTTGCAGGTTCAAGCATAAACCTCCTTTTCCTTGGACAGCAGTAAATGCAGCAGCAGGAGTCTTTATCATAACCATGCTGGTTGGTCATATTTTTCATGCAGCCATAAACCGAATAGCAAAGGTAGAGGCTGACTATTGTAAGATGATGGAACTCAAAGTTCGTGCGGAAGCTGCAGATGTGGCCAAATCTCAGGTACAATCTATTTTGGTCATTGGAAAATCTCATTTTTCTGTGATGTTGTTGCCTAACATCTCTTGCTACTGCAGTTCCTTGCAACTGTTTCCCACGAAATACGGACTCCAATGAATGGTGTTTTAGGTAAGTGAGAAGTTCGTTGACAGTTACTATTTTGCAAAACTTGCAATATTACATAATTTAATATTATTCCAAATTAAAATCCAGGTATGCTGCAAATGCTGATGGACACAAATCTGGACGCGAACCAACAGGATTATGCTGAGACTGCTCATGCTAGTGGAAGAGATCTCATATCGCTGATAAATGAGGTTCTTGATCAGGCCAAAATAGAATCAGGTCGGCTGGAACTTGAAACTGTACCGTTTGATCTACGCTCTGTGCTTGATAATGTTCTATCACTTTTCTCCGGAAAAACTAATGAGAAAGGGATTGAGGTATCAACCACAATATAACACTCTTATTTGAATATTGGTGTTGTCGTTGTGGACATCTGTTCTTACAAAGTTGTTAATTTTTGGTTTTGTTTTGGGTGAGAGAAGTTGGCTGTTTATGTGTCCAATATGGTCCCTGAAGTTGTCGTCGGCGACCCAGGACGGCTTCGGCAGATAATCACAAACCTTGTTGGCAATTCAATCAAGGTTAGATATTTCTCCTAAAATTTGTTTGGAGATAATTTTTTCCCTTTTTAATGTCCTTATTGAAATAAAAGCTTGAAAGTGCGAGTGGAGATAAGTTTGATGATAATGTAAATGGGAATATTATGTTTACAATTTAGCCAATCAGCTTTTGAATTGGTATTACAGTGTGCAGTATCGTTACAAATGTCATAAATGTTCTAGTTTTAGTATCTTTCATTACTTGCTAATTGTTTGTTTCATTGTTTGTTTGAATTGAAGTTCACCCATGACAAAGGACATATATTTGTCTCGGTACATCTGACAGATGAAGTGAAGGGTTCACCTGATCATATGGATGAAGTTCTGAGACAGGGCTTGAATTTAGTTGGAGACCTCTCAGGCAAAGCTCATAATACATTGAGTGGCTTCCCTGTGGTTAATAGATGGAAAAGTTGGGAACATTTTAATTCATTAAGCAGCACAACAGTGGAGGAACCTGATACGATAAAGTTACTAGTAACAGTTGAGGATACTGGTGTAGGAATTCCACTAGATGCACAAAGTCGCATCTTCATGCCTTTTATGCAGGCCGATAGCTCAACATCTAGAACTTATGGCGGTACTGGAATAGGATTGAGCATTAGCAAACGTCTGGTAGATCTCATGTGTGGGGAGATAGGGTTTGTGAGTGAACCTGGCACTGGCAGTACCTTTTCATTTACTGGGTCATTTGTGAGAGGGAAAACAAGTTCCTTAGATACAAAGTGGCCTCAGTATGAACCAGCTGTCTCAGAGTTTAGAGGACTAAGAGCGCTGGTAATAGATAAAAGAATCACCCGAACTGAGGTCACAAGATATCATATGCAGAGGTTGGGGATAACAGCAGATATTGCTTCCAGTTTAGAATCAGCATGCTCTTATGTATCTAGTACAAGCAAGACAAGGTGAGTTCTTACCTTTCCAAATGTGGTTTATTGTTACTTAAAGTTTCACATCCTTCAGCCTGAAAAAATTAGAAAATTCATATCCTGAAACATGTGATTGCAGATAGAAAGTTCACACTTCCCCATAGCATTTTATTACCGGTTTCTAATATGCTTAGAAACGTTGGACAAACCTATTGCTATTGAGTTTTCTTGACCCTGTACCAAAAAGAGGGAAATTGATATTATATTTTCCATCAAAAAAGAAATTATGTTTGATGTTACTAATGAACTGTTAACTGTTCTGTATGCAGCCTGTCGACATGTTTGGCCATGGTACTTATCGACAAAGATGTTTGGGATAAAGAAACTGGTCTTGCATTTCATCAGTCAATCAAAGAGCACAGGCAAAACAGCAGCGTGGAGTCTCCCTTGAACTTTCCGAAGATATTTCTCCTGGCTACCTCCATTAGCACTACTGAACGTAATGAACTAAAATCATCTGGTCTCGTAGACAATGTATTGATGAAGCCTCTTCGATTAAGTGTATTAATTGCCTGCTTCCAAGAGGCCCTTGTCAGTGGTAAAAAGAGGCTTGTTAACATTAAAAAATCCACTCTCGGAAAGTTACTACGAGGCAGGAAGATTTTGGTAGTAGATGATCATGCAGTTAACAGAAGAGTCGCTGAAGGTGCTTTGAAGAAATATGGAGCAATTGTCACCTGTGTTGATAGTGGAAAGACGGCTTTGAACATGCTTAAGCCACCACACAACTTTGACGCTTGCTTTATGGACCTCCAAATGCCAGAAATGGACGGGTAATCAATCTCCTTGCTCTCCATTATCTAATTTGTGTTTTACAGTCACATACAAGGAAGCTATGTATACCAGCTACATAGTTAAGGATACTAGGAAAACTCTACTCCACTTGCTTGGTCAGCTTATAAATGACTTGATTGCAGCCTCATTTTGATTCATCGAGTCCAATATCAAATTGTGCCTAACATTAGTAGCAGAATATCTTGTTTACTGGTTCATATCATATTAGGCATTTTTTATGTTACTTTCCCAAGTTTAATACGTTTGGAGGTCAGGTTTCATATTATCAAACTATCAATTTAACCTTAAAATAAAGTAAATACTGAAGATTTAAAGATTGCTGTTTAAGAGAGTTGTCTACTCCCCCCCCCCCTCCCATTTAGAGTTACTGAATGCGCTTTAATTACTCTGTATAATACAGATTCGAAGCAACTCGTCGAATCCGCTGTCTGGAGAGTGAGGTAAATGATAAGATTGCATCTGGGGAAGCATCAAGCGAGATGTTTGGCAATGTGGAGAATTGGCACACACCAATATTAGCTATGACAGCTGATGTGAGTCAGGCTTCAAATGAAGAGTGCGTGAAGTGTGGGATGGATGACTACGTGTCAAAGCCATTCGAAGAAGAGCAGTTATATTCAGCAGTAGCAAAATTCTTTGAGTCCGGTTAATATGATGGATTACTACGAATCTGGTTTCCCTGGCTGTTTAATCCATTGATCTGATTTATTTCAAATTGATGCCTGGAGAGGGTCATGGGCTCGTCAAATTAAACTAGGCACACTGCCATCGCGTGGTCGAAGGAAAAGTTCTCTATCCACCTTTAACAGTAAGTATTGCTCTTCTCTAGGCATGATTTGGAAGTGAACATTCATTCATGTACACATCAAATTCGTTGAGTCTGCATAATGTGTCATAAGTCTCTGACAATGAATATTTTTGTTATGTTAAAGTCTTACTAGAAAATCATAGTTCACAAATGTCGAAGTATTTGAAAATGTCTGCATCCACTATTTTTTCATCTATTTTGAAAATTGCTTGATCACCCCTCCTTTTGTTTTCTTCCATTCAGGAGTAGAGCATCTTCTGGCCACTGGCAATGTGTTCGTGTGTGCATATATACTGGGAAACTGGTTAGATAAGGTCATTTTTTAGCTGCCAAGGAAGTGAAACAATGGCAGTTCTGTGCATACCCTCTTCTCTTGTTTGAAGATAAGTAATTTTTCTCGTCTGTTGAGTTGAAGTTAGGAGGCAGATGTGAAATTGTTAATCTCAAAATTATTCATTTTTTTAACTCTGATGAAATGAAAGGTTTTTTTTTTCTCGGGGATATAACTGGATCACTAAAGCTTGGAAGATGAGAGTTTTCATTTCGATAAGAGTTTTGTAACGGCTGGTTTGAGAGACCATATACAGATGTGATTGTAAGAGATGGAAATAAAACTTGTGTAGTAGAGGAAGTTCTTGTTGTTATGTATGAGTTCAGAATACGCTGGAGATGACAAATTGTATACTACATTGAAATTAAAATAATAATTTTGCCAAGTTTTAATGTACTTATTTTGCTGTCTTTCCTCTAAAACCTTGCTGTTTCTTGTGAGATGTTGCGCTTGTGTAATACTAGAGTAGATGCCCACGGGGTGATGACGAAGGGAGATCCGAAGAAAAACAATAGGGACCAAGTAAATTGATTTTTGTTTATAGGTTAGTACATATCATTATTCATTGATAAACAAACTATCACATATCATTTAAGTTACGTTGATCAAATTGCATTTCTAAATCCATAACATAAATGAAACAATGTATTATAGCGTAATTATACAAAATAGCAACTAACATTCCGATCAAGCATAGATGCCGATCACAATGTTAGTTGTATAAGAGTTAACTTACATATTGTACTTGATACATAAATATAAAGACAACAGTTAACGTCCTCATCAAATGTAATTTTTTTATTACAATATTAGCTATACAAAAAATTAACCTACATAGTGTATTTTGATACATAATAAAATTAATCTACACAAATCAAAATGCAACTGTGTGACTGAAATGATTATTGGATACACACATTATCACACTTAAATGATCTAATTTGAAATGACAATAAAAGTTCTTAACATAGAGCAAACAAAGATACACACATTATCACACTTAAATCATAGTAGAACTTACTGGGAGAGATAAGTATTTAGAATGGAGGTGAGCTGTTTTCCAAACCTGGTACTATACCACTTTTGACAGCTTCTTCCTACCAACCAATCCTGCATCATGCTCATTTTAGTTCTCGCCAATCACATTTTCACAATCAAACCATGTATACATTATTTGAATGCACAGATACATAACTCATTAAAGGTCATCTAAGATTATACATATCACTGTATACATAGGAGGATGCACCAACTGTTAATTTGTTCCATGATAAGGTGGTAACTTGGCATAACATGTCCCAAACATTCATATACCATTGAGTAACTGCAAATACAGCCATTCTCTTAGTTGCATCAACCTTAAAGCTAAAAAGGATCATTTGTTTCAGGATACGGATGAACAGCCTTGTGAGTAAACCGATTAAACATCAAAGGTCATACCTCTATGCCCCAATGGTGCCACTGATATAATTAAGGGATGATGTAAAAGCACCCAATCCAATGGCTTATGCAATGTGGGATTCTCCGTCTTTCCTTGGCTATCAACAGATTGGTTTGGATCCTGATACTGCAATAAAAAAAAATTGCAACATCGGATATCACCATGAAGCACCACATAAATGTATTACAAAAATGAAAAGCATTATCCTTCAGAGATAAAAAAAAGGTCTCACCTTATAAGATAATATGCATACGTACTCACATCATATAACTTTTTATAATTAACACTACTTCTCTGTCTGTGGCTAGAAACAATATCCATGTCAGTAGATTCATGTGAACTTATACTGCTGTAAGTTGACAATCCGTCATCTGATTCATTGTCATCACTACCTTCCCTGATGATGCTACAACTGTTTAAATGTCTCTTGGGATTATAATCATCCTCTGACTCATCTGAATGCCACTCTTCATCTGGATTCAATAAGAAATGCCCACGGTCAGAAAAAAAAAAGAGCTTCTTGCTTGAAAATATCATGTAAGGTGAATTACCATAATTAGTGAAAGGACCTAACTTTAATTTAGTTTTCTAAATCGAAATCAAATCCTTTCTGGAAACACGAACCAACAAAAATCACAAAAATTTCGGCAGAGTTTCGTTACTAACGCAGAATTGCCATTAACCTGCACCCGGAAAATACACTTCATCCTATGCCACAAAAATCAAACCGTGGGCACCAATCCCATCCGGATTTCTCAATATCATAACAGTAATGTAAAGTAATCAATAAAACTATATTTTACAGAAATCCAGGGAAAAATTGTGTAAAAGTGTAACATAAGAATGCTCAGAGCGACTTCTAGTATATATATACAAATAGTATGCCAAACAAAGAACCTACCATAAAAGAAATATCGTTTAAATACTAAGCTTCCGACCGCGACGTGCGACACCAGAATTCGAACTGCAAACTGGGCACAGAAACCGAAAAGCCCAGGGGAAAGGCAATAAAAACATTAGAGTGAGTGGACGAAAATAAACATATGCCTTTCACCATTTACATATACATAAAATCAATGCAAAGTATAGCGAGTTCGGAAAATATATATGGAGGTGCCAGGCGAATCTCTCAAGCCCGACGGTCAGGCGAATCTCTCAAGCTCGACGGTGATAGGATAGGGGAATCTCTCAACCCCAGCGACATAACAGGGGAATCTCTCAACCCTGTCCAGAGGAATCTCTCAACTCTGGTCAGACTACCGGTGATCAGCCGAGTAGCCGAAGCATCGATGCAAGTAATGCCATCACCATATAAAATATAAAATAATGCCTCCAAAAGTAATAAATAATCTCAATATCGTATATAAATAAATACGAAAAATCACGAAAAAATCACGAACTCGCAACGACAGTGAAAATAGAAAACTCCACTCACAGATGAGCATAACGCAATACACGTTAATCCAGTAATCCGGCGGAAAATCCCTCACCAAACGAACGATCACGATCCCCTGGATAATCATAAAATCCACTGCTCAAAATCATAACTCAAAACCTCGAATCACATCTCGAGAAACAACCGTTCCCGGAAACATATAATTCAATATCGACGAAATCGTCAAAATCCGATAATCACACCATAAAATCTCACTATAATTTTCGATGCTCAATTCAAAAAATAAACCTCACAACTGCGATCAGTGCGCGATTCCGAGCGAAACGACATACAACTTGTCGAAAAACACGTCGGACAGAAATCGCCGCCGCGCACTGCGGCGCCACCACTGCCGCCGGCCGCCGGAAATCTTCATCGGCCCAGAAAAATACAACCTACACATGGATTTGAAGATCTCGACATTTTAACAACTTTCCAGTTCAAAGTTAATGCCAATTTTGACAGGAAAATGTCCAAAACTCACCTCAAAGGTGCAAACCCTCAGCAGAATTTCAATTCCACCGATCTCCCTCCTCCGCCCACGGCAACCCTTCAAACCACTTCCAATAGCTTCCTCTCCTCAAGGCTAACAAAACTCCTCAAAGAGCCACCACCAACTAGGCTGAAACGCCGCCACCCATGGAGGCCGAAATCTCTCCGGTTTTCCCTCAACTTCGCCGCTTCGATTCTCCCACTTCCGGCCACCCCAAGGAACGATCCACCTCTCAAATTGAAGAGGGCCACGAGCCCAACACAACTCATGAAAAGACCCCGGCCAACCGTGGCCGGAAAATGGCTCCACGGCAGCGAGAACCCACGGTGGTAAAACCGGTCGCCCTTAACCCGTGGTCAACGCGGGTCAAGGCCCAGTTTCCAGATTTGGAAAATTTCCAAAATCGGCATGTATTCTCCCATATTTATACCGTACGCGTATCGAATCCCAAACGGATAAATACGACAATATCCAACGGTCAAAAATATTCACAACTTATTCCTCGTAACTCGGACTAATCCTCTGAAAGTTCCCACAAACTCGAAATTAAATTCTCTACAACTTTCGTGAAGAATCCCAAATCAAATTCTTTCCTGATAATTTAGTCGTTAACGAAGCCGCCATATTAATCAAATATGACAAAATCGCGACTAATCGCGAAACTTGCAAATCAAGTCGATAATCATTTCATTTTCGGTTCGGGTCGATCGACGGTCCAAAACGGATCACAATCACGATTCGGATAAACTCGAATACGAACAGATAAACTCGACGATATTCCAAAATTTCAAATATTCATATTATATTCCTCAGTCGTCGAAATAATAATCAGGAACCACCCACGAACTCGAAATCACGCGTACAACAACTCTCGAGAAGAGACTCAACTCAAATTCTTGGCCAATAATTAAGTCGTGATCAAAACCGGCAATTCAATCAATTTACGGAAAACTACGATTACGCGCAAGCTCGTGGATTAAGCCGATTACACTACTGATTCTGTTCCGGGTCGTCACAAATCTACCCCCCTAAAAAAAATTTCGACCTCGAAATTTCCAAATCTGCCAACTGAAAAGTAGGAACACTGCCTCTGCATACAGTTCAACTCCCAAGTGGAAACCTCAACTGAACGACTCTGTTAATGGAAAATATCTCTGTGTTGTAATCTCTGTACCCTCAAATCCCAAATCTGAACTGGCACCTCCACAAATGCCAAGTCTTCCTGTATAAGGAACTAATAGGATACAAAACACGCAACAAATCTGAAATGTAGTTCCATCACACGGAATACAACACACACAAAGGCCAACGCTATAGGCAATGCCAAACTATACGGCACAACACCAACTCGCCCCATGATTACATAAGGACCAAAATAACGTGGCAAATTCATAACTCAACCTGCTCACATCAATATAACTCTAAGTCGAACTCGAGCAATTATCATCCTGTCCATGCTAATCCGAAGATCTATAGTAGCGCATTCCACTAAATCAGGATCAAACGTCAGCTCAAACCGAACTCGCTCCAACACAATGGAGTACACCATTGTTTCTCATAAACGACTTCATACAACGTCATAATCATACTGGTCTACAAATTGGTACTGCAAGCAATCTCAAATAGTTGAAACTGCTGGTCCCAAATCCCTCGGAACTACAATACACAAGACCACAACATGCCCTCCAAAGACTGAATAGTCCTCAAAGATCGCCCACCAATCTGAGGATAAGAAACTATACTAAATTGTAATCTGGTTCCCAATGCTCACTGCAATGCTTGCCAACACTCTGTTGTAACTGATTATTTCGATAACCAAACTGGGACACAGGCGCATCACGAAAATGGACAACCTCCACTAAATACCGCTCTGCTAGTCTGCTCACTGAAATCTTTTCCGGAAGTACAAGGAAAAGAACTGACTTTTTCGAATGGTCCACAATGACCCGATAACTGGTATCACTAACCGAAGTACGCGATAACTGATACACAAAATCCACAGTGACAAGCTCCAACTTCTAATCGGAAATCTCCAATGGCTGTAACTTCCCAGCAAGTTTCTGTCTCTCTGCCCTCACCTGCCGACAAATGTGGCATCTGCTCACATAAGCTGTTATATTCCTCTTCATGTTACGTCACGAGTAGTAAACTCAAAGTATCTGATACATCTCCGTACCATTAGTGCATAACGCACACAACACACAAAACAATGAGCTTTAACATCATCACACTCTAACTCATCTTCCGTAGTTCACAACTCGGCTAACATGGAAACTCAGCCACACACACATGAAGCAATGAAGCTCCCGAATTCCGACTGAATGCATGAGCAACAACATCCCAGAAAGATAGTTAAAGTACAACCACTAGCCTTTCTCGGATGAACTCAAATGTGCGGCCATAGTTGTTAATCGACCTCATCCATCTACACTGCCTCAAGCTCGAATCTGGCTGAATATGCAAGTAGATGAAACTCAAGTGATCAATGTACATCCTACACTGCGTTGCACGCCGTAGCAGTAGTGTCTCGAACTCTTCGATGCAACATAAAGACAGCTACTCCCAAATCATACATAGGATACGTAACTTCATAGAGTTTCCACTACCTGAAACCATGAGCCACCGCTCTGCTATGCTGCATCAAAGCATAACCAAGTCCTAATTCTCGATGCATCGCTATAAACCACGAACTCGTCACGGTCGTCAGGTAAAGTCAAAACCGGTGCAGTGGTCAACCTTTCCTTCAGGAGTAAGTAACTCTCCTCACACGCATCGGATCACTCGAACTTGACGTCTTTCTTCGTCTATACGACAATAACCTGATAATAATCTGCCAAGCCCAAGAAACTCCTGATCTCTGGTACGGTGGTAGGTCTACTCCAATCTAACACGGCCTTTATTTGGTCAAGATCCACGCTGACTCCCTCAACTGATATCACGTGACCCAAAAACTTCACGCTAATCAACCAAAATTCACACTTGCTGAACTTCGCAAACAGCTGATTATCTCGCAAAGTCCACAAAACTGCTCACAAATACTTCTTGTGCTGGCCCACACTCCTGGAGTAAATTCAGATGTTATCGATGAACACGATCACAATCTTGTCCAGAAATCATTTGAACACCTGGTCCATCAAATCTGTAAAAGCTGCGGGGGCATTGGTCAACCTGAACGACATAACCAAGAACTTGTAATGCCCGCATCATGATCCGAAAGTTGTCCGGGCCACATCTGACTCTCTGATCCTCAACCGATGGCATCCAGACCTGAGATCAATCTTCGAAAAGACTGAAGCTCCCATGAGCTGATCAAACAAGTCGTCAATCCGCAGCAACGGATACTCATTCTTCTCTGAAGCCTGATTCAGCTTCCAGTAGTCGATGCACAACCTCATCGAACCATCCTACATTCGCACAAATAATACAAGAGTACCCCACAGTGATACACTGGGTCGTATGAAATCTCCTCCAACAACTCTCGAAATTGAATCTGTAGCTTCTTCAACTCCGTTGGCGCCATACGATAAGATGCCCGTGATATGGGTCCAACGCCCAATAAAAGCTCAATGGTGAAATTGATTTCCCGCACTGGAGGAATACCCGGTAACTCCTCTGGAAACACATCTGGAAACTCAGAAACAACCTCAATGTCACTAATGTCTGGCACAGAAACCGTAATATCCACAACATAAGCTAAGTATGCTACACACCCATTTTCATCATCCGCTCGACCTTCATCGCTGAAATCACACATGGTAATGAGGTATTCTTCTCACCGCGAAACAGTATCTCGGGGAACCCTGGTCGTCAAAACACAACCTCCTTCTTGTGACCATGGAAACATAGCCCAATGTGTCGCCAAGAAGTCCATACCCAACATCTTAACAAAATCGACGATATCCAGCAATAACAGATCCGCGGCTAACCCATAATCTCCAACAAAGATCTCACAATCTCTCCGAATGGATACAACACTCTCCAAAACCTTGGAAGTGGAGATGCAGACACAATATCCATGGATGTCAAGCAACGGTAACCTCAGAGAAACTCTATCCTCACACAGGGTCGTGGCACGAACTCTGGCTTGTCCAACTAGCCGTCTACGTCGATTGCGACTTACTGATTAACTCGTCTAGAAGGCTATGTTGGTCAAACTCCAGAAATGGCATCTTGACCTCCTCCTGAACTCTGAGCTGCCGAACAACTAAAACAGCTAACTGAGGACGTTCCCTCGTAACGTGACCCTCCTGGCTACCAAAATAGCATCTGAGAGTGCCCCTCGGACACAAATCACAGCGATGCCTGCTGTGTGGAAGGATCACCAACGATCACCCTAACTCATGCCACAGGAATAAGTCCACTACTCTGTGATCTCCATCACCACCAAACGAATCTTCTGCCTTATTCAGATGACCCTCAACATAATTAAAAAGGCCACAACCTGATGAAGATACTGATCCCGAGGTGCCTGAACTCAACCTCAACAAAATATCTCGACTAAGTTCACCTTCCTCAAAATGACATGTCGAAAACCGCGTAAGCCTTTCCTTCTCGATGTCCTCGCCTCTGAGTGTAGTTCATCAAGCTTCTCACGGTTGTTTCGAGGTATAACAGTCAAAATCCCTCTGATGCTCAGGCTCAAACTCATCTCGAACCTCGTGCATTGCTTCCTCTGAAGCCACATAACACGTGCAAACTGGAACAAACATGTGAACGATACATCCCTGCCTCAGGTTGGTGAACACTCCATATTTCCGTTGTTAGGTAGCCTGATTGAACCATTACCGTATAAACAACACTCTGAATGTAGGCCATGGAGTCGCAACAGGAACTCACACAATACCAACCCACCAAATACAATGATCTGACTCAGGCACACCATCAACTCTCTGCTCAAAAGCTACATGTAGACGCCCATACACGCACAACCGGGCAAACCATGCCACACAAATCTCTGAATTCAAAATGCTCATCCAAACCCACAACTCACTGCCAAGTCGCGCGTCGACTGATCCTCAATAGGATCCACAACCATACCGACACGGAAAACACATCAAGGAGGCATCCTAATGAACAAGACATTATTCACAACAAACTGGACGTAATCATGGAACTTCAAATATTTGAAAGCATACAACACCCGGAGCATTGATGAGTATCCGCCGGCCGGTCGGGTCATCGCTCCAGACATGCTGTACATTCTCAAATATCCTTAGTAAACACGACTACAGAAGTCTAGAGAACCTAAAACCTAATGCTCTGATACCAAGCTAAAAGGACCCAACCCCGATTTAGTTTCCTAAACCGGAATCAAACCCCTTCTGAAAACACGAACCAACAAAAATCACAAAAATTTCGGCAGAGTTTCGTTACTAACGCGGAATTGCCATTAACCTGCACCCGGAAAATACACTTCATCCTATGCCACAAAAATCAAACCGTGGGCACCAATCCCATCTGGATTTCTCAATATCATAATAGTAATGTAAAGTAATCAATAAAATTATACTTTACAGAAATCCGGGGGAAAATCCTGTAAAAGTGTAACATAAGAACGCCCAGAGCGAATTCTAGTATATATATACAAATAGTAGGCCAAACAAAGAACCTACCATAAAAGAAATATCGCTCGAATACTAAGCCTCCGACCGCGACGTGCGACACCAGAATTCGAACTGCAAACTGGGCACGAAAACCGAAAAGTCCAGGGGAAAGGCAATAAAAACGTTAGAGTGAGTGGACGAAAATAAACATATGTCTTTCACCATTTACATATACATAAAATCAATGCAAAGTATAGTGAGTTCGAAAAATATATATATGGAGGTGCCAGACGAATCTCTCAAGCCCGACGGTCAGGCGAATCTCTCAAACCCGATGGTGATAGGCTAGGAGAATCTCTCAACCCCAGCGGCATAACAGGGGAATCTCTCAACCCTGCCCAGAGGAATTTCTCAACTCTGGTCCAGAGGAATCTCTCAACTCTGGTCAGACTACCAGTGATCAGCCGAGTAGCTGAAGCATCGATGCAAGTAATGCCATCACCATATAAAATATAAAATAATGCCTCCAAAAGTAATAAATAATCTCAACATCGTATATAAATAAATACGAAAAATCATGAACTTGCAACGATAGTGAAAATAGAAAAGTCCACTCACAGATGAGCATAACGCAATACGCGTTAATCCAGTAATCCGGTGGAAAATCCCTCGCCAAACGAACGATCACGATCCCCTGGATAATTATAAAATCCACTGCTCAAAATCATAACTCAAAACCTCGGATCACATCTCGAGAAATAACCGTTCCCGGAAACATATAATTCAATATCGACGAAATTGTCAAAATTCGATAATCACACCATAAAATCTCACTATAATTTTTAATGCTCAATTCGAAAAATAAACCTCACCACTGCGATCGGTGCACGATTCTGAGCGAAACGACATACAACTTGTCGAAAAACACGTCAGACAGAAATCGCCGCCACTGCCACCGGCCGCCGAAAATCCTCATCGGCCCAGAAAAATGTAACCTACACATGGATTTGAAGATCTCGACATTTCCAACAACTTTCCACTTCAAAGTTAAGGCCAATTTTGACCAAAAAGATCCAAAACTCACCTCAAAGGTGCAAACCCTCACCGGAATTTCAATTCCACCGATCTCTCTCCTCCGGCCATGGCAACCCTTCAAACCACTTCCAATAGATTCCTCTCTTCAAGGCTAACAAAACCCCTCAAAGAGCCACCACTTACTCGGCTGAAACGCCGCCACCCATGGAGGCCGAAATCTCGCCGGTTTTCCCTCAACTTCGTCGCTTCGATTCTCCCACCTCCTACCACCGCAAGGGACGATCCACCTCTCAAATTGAAGAGAGCTACGAGCCCAACACAACTCATGAAGAGACCCCGGCCAACCGTGGCCGAAAAATGGCTCCACGGCGGCGAGAACCCACGTTGGCAAAACGGGTCGCCCTTGACACGTTGGCAAAACGGGTCGACCTTGACCCGCGGTCAACACGGGTCAAGGCCCAGTTTCCAGATTTGGAAAGTTTCCAGAATCGACATGTATTCTCCCGTATTTATACCGTACGCGTATCGAATCCTAAACGGATAAATACGACAATATTCGACAGCCAAAAACATTCACAACTTATTCCTCGTAACTCGGAATAATCCTCCGGAAGTTCCCACGAACTTGAAATTAAATTCTCTACAACTTTCGTGAAGAATCCCAAATCAAATTCTTTCCCGATAATTTAGTCGTTAACGAAGCCACCATATTAATCAAATACGACAAAATCGCGACTAATCGCGAAACTCGCAAATCAAGTCGATAATCATTCCATTTTCGGTTCGGGTCGATCGACGGTCCAAAACGGATCACAATCACGATTCAGATAAACTCGAATACGAACAGATAAACTCAACGATATTCCAAAATTTCAAATATTCATATTATATTCCTCGGTCGTCGAAATAATAATCCGGAACCACCCACGAACTCGAAATCACACGTACAACAACTCTCGAGAAGAGACTCAACTCAAATTCACGGCTAATAATTAAGTCGTGATCAAAACCGGCAATTCAATCAATTTACGGAAAACTGCGATTACGCGCAACCTCGTGGATTAAGCCGATTACACTACTGATTCTGTTTCGGGTCGTCACATTTTGAAATCAAAAGAAGAATAGATTAGTGAGCTACATGGCTGATACCCCATACAAAAATGAGTTTTTGAAAATTGACCCACCTATGTGTGATGATTCTATTCCCCCAATCGATTCAAGGCCAAGGTTACGTTTAACTGTAAATTCTCAAAACGAACAAAGGCTAATGTCACGAACGTAAAGTTTGCTTTTAACGGAAAAAAAAATGAATAAGTGAAAAGTAGAGTTTGGCTAACCTTCACACCACCAATTTTATTTGTCTTAACTCGTCGCAGATCTTCGTTGCTACTCCAATTCATACTGTGACATAATATCCATCAAATGAAGCTATATTGATAACAACAAAATCAAAAAATTTGTGGAATGATTAGCCTAAAATTGGTTGATCAAGAAACTGAATTTGGGGAAGAACAAAGCTTACCGAGATACTAAGGGTATAGTGTGACGACCCGAACCAGAATCAGTAGTGTATTCTGTACGATTCGCGAGAATGTGCGTAATCGCGGTTAGTCGTTAATTGTGTGGTTTGCCGATTTAGTTCACGACTTGATTTTCGGCCAAGAATTTGAATTGAGTTACTTCACGGAAGTTGTAGAGCACGTGATTTCGAGTTCGAGGGCGGTTCCGGATGATTTTTCCGATAACCGAGGAATATAATATGATTATTTGAAGTTTCAGCTTTCGACGAGTTTATCCGTTTGTTTCGTGTTTATCCGAATCGTTTTGATTATTCATTTTGGACCGTCAATTGACCCGAGGCGCGAGTATAAATATCAGAAATAGTTGTAAAATCGTCGAAAAACACTGTTTGATGTTGATCTGCGTTGACTTTCCAAATTTGGAAACTGTTGACCGTTGACCGAGAGAGAAAGTTTCCCGTTTGAGCTTCGCCGACCGATTTGCTTTTTCCGGCCACCTCAGGCCACGTGAAGGGTAAGGTTCGCTTCCTCTTATGATTTTGAGTTGTTTGGTGTTTAAGTTTGTGAGAATTGATGAGGTTTGGAGGGAACCCGAATCGGGTTAGGTCGCCGGAGTTCGCCGGTGATGGGGGGAGGTTTTCCGGTGGGTTTTGGTGGTGGGGGAGTGGGGGTTTTGACTCCCCTTGCCCCAGGGAAGCTTCCCCTAAGGTTTAATTGAACTGAAATTGAGTTTTCCGGTGAACCCGAATCGGTTGCCGGAGTTTGGTTTCAACTCGGTTTCGAGCTGATTTGGAGGGGCTAGACTTCGAATTGGACTTTGTGATAGTGGAAGAAAAGATTGGGCTTGTTGAGATCTTGAGGACTGGAGCTTCCTTACCGGAGAAAATCTCCGTTGACGGCTCGCCGCCGTCGGTGGCGGCGGTCAACGGCGGCGCTCCGGCGAGGGGGTTGACTTTTTGGTTTTCGATGAATTTAATGTCGTTTTTCTCGTAATCGTGCCCTGATTATCACCTAGAGGTTTTCGTAGTGATTTGGGTATCAGATTTTCAGTAGAAGGTTTCGAGTGGAGATTTCAGAAATTCAGTCGGTTATTTTGTACAGTTTAATATGTTTCCGGGAACGGTTGGTTTCCGTGGTTAAGTATAGAGTTGTGGGATATGGTTTTGATCAGTTGTGTTTTATGAATATTCAGGGGATCAAGATCGAGATCGTGCTTCGGGCGAGGGATCTTTCGCCGGGTCACGAGACTAGCACGAGTGCGCGCTTGCTGATCTGTGAGTGGACAATTTCTTTTCACGGAATGATTGCGAGTCTTTATACACGTTTTATGAACTTGAGCATGCATACGAGATTATGTTTTACTTGAGCATGTGTTATACGATTATGCTTGTACCAGTATATATTACGTATATGCATTTATATATTGTTTATTGCATTTGCATCGAACTATTTATGATTTGGTTTACACAGAGTACAGTCTTAGTATATGTTGTTGTATCGATACACTCGCATCCCGGCTGATCCCCGAGGATGTGTACCGGGGGAGGCTGTGACTCCTGACCCGAGGCCTTTACCAGGGGGAGGCAGACCTCTGACCTGAGGCCTTTCTGGCTAGAATCACGTGTGGGTCTGGGATCCCGTGATTCGGACTGTACTAGCACGGATGTGTCTACGAGCGACCCCGTGAGATTTTCCATGCATGCTCTGTACGCGTGAGGAGTTAGAGTCTCCCTCGTGTACCATTTGATTTTTATACATTTGACTCGCATATGTTTTTATAACATATATATTATTTGGCGAAAGACAATTATCTTTTCGTCCACTCACTCTAACAGTTTTCATGTCTTTCCCCTGGGCTTTTCGGTTTCCGTGCCCAGTTTGCAGTCCAGGTTCTGGTGTTTCACGTCGCGGTTGGAGGCTAGTGATCCGAGCTACCTGTGTTTTCCAGTAGATTCTTGTTTCGCCTACTGATGTATATATTGTATATATTTACACTAGAGGTCGCTCTGATACATTCTGATACGTGTTTATACGGATTTTCTCGGATATGTATATATTGCAGTATGTTTACTGTTTATTGATTATGATATGATATTGAGAAATCCGGATGGGATTGGTGCCCACGGTTTGGCTTTTGTGGCATAGACGGAGTGTTATTTTCAGGGTGCAGGTTAATGCAATTCCGCGTTAGTAACGTTACTCTGCCGAAATTTTGAATGGTTTTTGTTGGTTCTCGTTTTCAGAAGTGGTTCGATTCTGGTTTAGGCAACTGAATCGGGGTTGGGTCCTTTCACATAGTTCGACAAAGTATTGATGATATACATCTCAATCAAAATATTTGCGGTTCACCTCCTAAACGTCCATCGTCGTATGGATTCGCCCTCATGAGTTGGTCCAGCTGCTTCCTCATCACAACAGATAAAGAAAGAGGAGACGCTGATGTATCAGATAAAGAGGGAAGTCAAAACCGAGGGAGAGAGGGTAACGATCAATCAAACATATCGAAAAAGATATCCAACAGATCAATCGAACATAAACGAAATAGATTTGGAGAAAAACATTCAAGACCATTGCTTGCTTCTTTCTCACAAGGCATTCATATAAGATTACAAAGAGACTACACAAAAGAGCATGTTTTTCTTCTCCATTACTCAGTTCAGGCTTTAAAATATTGAGTCACCATAAAAATACAAACATGTTGCAACCCAGTATCATTATTAGACTACCCCAACAACAACAAAAATCTATCCGTAACACAACAAAATTACACCAGTCTGAAATAAAAACAACTCTAGACACACAAAAACCAACAATTAAGTTCACATTAAGCATAAACAAACATCAAGACTACTATGTATACAATCACTAATGTAACACTACCTCTCTTTCTGTGTCGCCATCATCGTTCTCCACGGGCACCGCGGCCTCATTGTCATCAAAGCTGCGAAAATTGTCCTCGGCAGGCTTGGTGTCGGCAGCAATGAGTGAGGGAAAGTCTTCATCTGGCTTTGCAATGAGAATTAGTCCAAGTAAGAGAGAGAGAGCTCGCACGGCTCACACGTGAGAACAATATGACCATATTTGTTATATAGTAAATGTATAGAGAAATTAGTGGTGAAAAAGGTAGAGAAAACTATGAAAACATGTATATTTGGAGCAGTTGCAGTAGTTAAAATATATTTATTCTATCCTAAAATACAAAGTGTTATATATCTTGCAACACATTCTTATAGACAATATTTTTTGTACAATTATTAGGGATCTCATCACCATTATTTAAAAAAATATTAAGATCTTTTTTTGACATAACTCTAGATATCACTACATGTAACTGTCCATGAGTAAAAACTGATTCTGACAAATATATTCCTATTTGGTTTAATGACTGGCATTGACTCTTATTTATTGTCATTGTGTAACCTGGTCTGACAGGAAATTGACGTCTTTTAAACGTAAATAGCCATTTAGTTTCTTTGGCATATAATACTATCCTTGGAATCTGAACTCTTTTTTTCCATGTTGTTTCCCGTAAGTATTTTTGCCTCAATTAGTCTTTCAAACAACTTTGTCAGAATCAACCTCATGCAATTACACAAACCATGTATCTGATCTAAATTTCTTAATAACATAATAGGCATACTAATTTTCAATATAAGTTCGTGCGTAGGCAATCCACTAAATTCAAGTTTGTTCAAAAATTTCATGGGATATAAAAGACTAATATTATCACTATTACCTGAATTGTATGAAATTGAATCCAAACTAAAATATGATTTGTTATCGCCGGGTAATAATTTAGTTACATAATTATTTATTTCATGAACAATTACATTTTTTAGAGTCATTATAGCACGTTCTCGTAAATAGTTTGTATTACTATAGTTGCTTAAAAAATTGGGATAGGTGGCTTGGAAAATTGATTCTATAGGATGAACTTTAGGATCAATGAGTACTTCTTCTGGTATATCAATCCAACTTACATCAGGATCACCTGTAGAGAATTTTGATTCTTATTGGTCTTCTTCTATTTGTAGTATCCATTCAGCAAAATCTTTAATTTCATTTTTTTCTTTGCCGCTTAAACCAACTGTCGATAATCTCGTATTTTTAGTTAGATGAAATACTGTAATGCTAAGCCACAAATATGAATTATTAAACGATGCTTGAATGACTTGTTTTTTGCTACCACCTTGTATGACTGACAATGCGTGTCTAAAATCTCCACCGAATAGAATAGTCTTTCCTCCAAATGGTTTTTTTTTTAACAAAATATCACGCAGTGTTCTGTCTACTGATTCAATGCACCATTTATTACACATTGGAGCTTCATCTCAAACGATTAATTCAGCATTTTAAATTAAATTAGAAAGATTGGTTTGTTTATTTATATTACAATTTAAATCTTTATCTATAATTAGTTTTATTTTGAAACGTGAATGAGCTGCTCTGCCTATCGGAAGTAATAATGAAGAAATGCCTGATGAAGCAATAGCCAAAATAATTTTGCCTTCAAATCTCAATCTAGAAATTATAGTGTTCCATAAAAAAAATTCCTGTACCTCCACTACCATAAACAAATAATGATCTTGAGTTCTTAAGTTCGACGATTTTGATCACCTCATTGTATATCATTGTTTTTATTGCTATTTAGTTTAGAGATTAGATCAGAATGTTTTTGTTTTAGCATTTCACAATCAAAATCTAATTCTTCTCTGATCAGCCTATTGTCAAGTTGACGTATTTGTTGTGTATTTGACATTGGTAATTGATGATATTTTAAAGTACTAGACGACATGTTAAACAATTTTTTAAGTTCAAATAAAACAACATTTTTTAATTCGTCATCGGGTATGGTAAGATTTAACATATTAAAATTTGATATCATTTTGTTTAATAAATCATCATATATGCTAATCTAATATGCATCAAGTAAAACTCGAGGATTTGAGACATTACAAAATAGAATAATCGTAACGAATTTGAGAAGAAGTGGCAGTAAAAGTAGATTTCAACAATGCTTGTACTCATTTTTTATCATCAGCTAGCAATCTTAAGGCTCGACATACTTCTTGATACGTAGGGTATATTACACCATTGACTGTTTTTATTAAATCAAAATTTGTAGATCCTTTTTAAATATTTAAAAGCATTATAACATAATACAATTCACCTACAATTGGCGGCACATGTGCTATTCTACCAAGTACGTGATATTATTATTTTTTGTCCATAATTTCTGATTATCATTCCAAACAAATTTAGTGAAAAATTGAGTATATGTTAATTTCTTTGCCTTCTTATAATTGAGTATATTTAACTCCTTATGAGTCCGTATGACGTTTATTTGAAATTTTCATTCATTCTAGATTTCTTGTAGTTCAATATTTTAAAATTTATTTGCCCAAACAATAAACTATTTATTTTCATCAAATTAATTCTCTTGAAAATGTGTTAAATGATCCGAATATAGAAACTATTTATATACTCAAATTGATATTGACTTTAACATATCGACAATTGAGATAATTTTGGATCTCATCATTTATATTTTCACGGACTAACACACGAGCTCTATCGGGTCCTTTATTTACGACGTGAGACACCAGAATTCGAACTGCAAACTGGGCACGGAAACCGAAAAGCCCAGGGGAAAGACATGAAAACCGTTAGAGTGAGTGGACGAAAATAAATGTCTTTCGCCGAATGATATATGTTATAATAACATATGCGAGTCAAGATGAATAAATATAATAAAGTACACGAGGTGAACTCCTCCAGCGTACAGAGCATGCATGAAAAATCCCACGGGGTCGCTCATGGACACATCCGTGCTAGTACAGTCTGAATCACGCAATCCTAGACCCACACGTGATTCTAGCCAGAAAGGCCTCAGGTCAGAGGTCTGCCCCCCCCCCTCCCCGGTAAAGGCCTCGGGTCAGGGGTCACAGCCTCCCCTGGTAAACATCCTCGGGGATCAGCCGGGATGCAAGTGTATCGATACAACAACATATACTGAGACTGTACTCTGTGTAAACCAAATCATAAATAGTTCGATGCAAATGCGTAAAGCAATATATAAATGCATATACGTAATATATAATGGTATAAGCATAATCGTATAACACATGCTCATATAAATCATAATCTTGTATGCATGCTCATGCTCGTAAAACGTGTATAAAGACTCGTGATTATCAGTGAAAAGAAATTGTCCACTCACAGGTGAGCAAAACGCGCACTCGCACTAATCACGTGGCCCGGCGAAAGATCCCTCGCCCGCAGCACGATCTCGATCCCCTGAATAGTCATAAAATATATCTGATCAAAATCATAATCCACAACACTGTACCACACCTCGGAAACCAACCGTTCCCGGAAACATATAACACAGTACGAAATAATCTCCACTCAAAACCCTCGACTGAAAATCCGATACTCAAATCAACTCGAAAACCTCAAGGTGACGATCGGGGCGCGATTACGAGAAAAATGACATTAAAATCACTAAATTTCAAAAAGTCAACGGGTCGTCGGAGCTCCGGCGTTGACCGCCGCCGCCGCTGGCGGCGCGCCGTCAACCGGAGAATTTTCCCGTCGACCAAGCTGCCAAACTGATCTCCTTATCAAGGCGAGCAACTTTTCCAAAGGGACCACCACCATCTAACCACCACCGTGGCCGGAAAACAGCTCGAAAGAGCCACGGCCAAGAATCGCCGGAAAACTTTCCTGGCCGATTCCAGCGCCGTTGCTCCACTTCGTCCCTCCAAACCAAAGGGGAAATGATCACTGTCCAAAACCCAACAAAACCCACCAAAGATCCACTCCGGAAAGTTACCGGAGCACCTCCCTCCGTCGAGGCCAATTCCGGCCAAAAACTCCAAGATTTCAATTCAACATTTTTCCCTCAAATCAACCTCAAATTCCATAATTCCAAATTCTAAACTGTAGGAAATTGAAAGAGGAATCGATTCATACCAATATCTCGGCCGGAGGTGGCCGGAATCGTGAAATCCGACGGCGGCAGCACGGTGGAGAACCGGTCAACGAAAAGTCAACAGTCAGCCTCGGTCAACGACGGTCAAACTTCCCAAACAGTGTTTTCGACTATTTCCGATATTTATACTCGCGTCTCGGGACGATCGACGGTCCAAAACGGATAACCATAACGATTTAGATAAACTCGATACGAACGGATAAACTCGTCGATATTCTGAAACTTCAAATAATTATATTATATTCCTCGGTCATTGGAAAAATCATCCGGAACCGCCCACGAACTCGAAATCACGTAAACTACAACTCTCGAGAAGAGACTCAACTCAAATTCTCGACTGATAATTAAGTCGTAAACAGAACCGGCAAACCACACAATTAACAAAAAACTGCAATTACGTGATAACTCGTGGATTACGCTGATTACTCTACTGATTCTGGTTCGGGTCGTCACAAAAACGCACAAAATATGTCAGAGTCTAATAAATGCAATAAAGTTTAAACGAATAAGAGGATTTATGCAGATCAAACAAACAAACATGACTCATATTTTTTGGAAGAAAACAAACAATTGCCATATTGTTTCGTCATACAAACCATATGCCATAAAGAAGACAATGTGATAGTTATTACAATTATAATTCGAAATCACAAGTACTCTAATTTTACAAACACCAAAGCATTTTCCAGAACATTTTCCAGGTTCAACAATAAAACAAAGACAGATCCACATTCACAAACACAACAAAGAGAAATATCTACATGAACAAAAGGCTTAAAGGAAGCATCTCGTAAACTCATTATAGAATCAAATATTATACTGCAAAATGCGAGTATGTATAATCCAGAACCTACGATGGCAATGTAGGCAACACTATCTAGTATGAATGCATTTTACTAGCTAAGTCTGTTAATGTGTGTGTGTCAGTGTGCAATGCAATTCGCAGTAGAAGCAGATTTTGAGCAATGAACAAACCCCGGTCGCTGAGCTGCAGGCAGCAATAGATTGGGCTTGTAGTGGTGGTGGAGGTGCAGATTGTAGCAAGATTCAGGTGAACCAACCTTGCGTTTTGCCAAACACTCTGAAAGACCATGCTTCCTATGCCTTCAACAGCTACTTCCAGAAGTTCAAACACAGGTGGATCTTGTTACTTCAAGGGAGCTGCCATGATAACAGAACTTGATCCCAGTAAGTACTTAAAATTATTGTCTGAAGTTTTTCTGTTCACATGCTGTTGAGTCTAAGATGGAGCAAGTCCATGTGTCAAGATGGAAAATGTAGGAATTTGAGATATGGATCTGTCATATAGTGGAAGCTCAACAGTACGACTATAATCACTAAATTTGTGAGAATACTTGTCTACTTGTAAATAACTTTAAAGAATCAAACTTGATGCATGATTTGGTGAAGTTTAGAATCAATGTCTCTTAGATAAGAAATATGGGGTAGCTTTCAACAGCTGGGTTTGAGTAGGCTCAAAAGATAAAAACTGGGCTTCAGTTGGACGTAGCAGTGTTCTCAACCTTTGATCACGCCAAAAGGACATATATATAAAATAAGACAATAAAGGTCCATTCTTGATTTGGGATCTACTCAAACTTGTTTGCTTGTGTTGTACTCAAGTAACACATGCAGGGTCTAACGTAGTAGAAAGATTGTTGTGCAGACCCATTTTTTTTTCAGGGTAAATGCCACAATGTCACCTATGTTTTTTTTTTGGTCCGAATAAATAACTTCATTAAGAAACAGCAACAGCATACAGAGGAGAAAAACATAACAAGCATTGCGAACTCGCAATGAAGCCCAGTAAAGGCTGAGTAAACAAAATCTGATACCTAAGGAGGGGCAGCAACTCCATCACTCTCAAGAACATCGATGAGAGAGGTTGGGGTGAGTTCACCCATAGCCCAGCGCACAACCTTCTCTTTCCAAGCTTCACGGCAGCATCAGCTGCACGCTTTGCTTCACGCTTTATCCATCTCCAAGAGACCTGCCTAAGCATCACAGCAAGTCGATGAAATTCTTGTAGAAATGGATAAATTCTCCGATCAGCGCTGTCTCTATCACCATTCAAATCCGATATGATTTGTTTTGAGTCACACTCAAACTCAGCGTGTGACACTCCCAAACACAGCCATTTTAATCTCATTCACAAGAGCAGCTGCTTCAGCTTCAATTGAGGACTCTGCCATCCAAGGGAAGTCTCCACCAGCGATGAACCGACCTTGGGGATTCCTCAAAATAACTCCTCCCCCTGCCCTCCTTATCCCAGGCCCCATCAACATTAATCTTAATGTTGGGATTCACAGGAGGTCTCCATAGGCACAAGTTGTTCACATCATTATGACTAACAGTCTCAATCTTCTTTAGCTCTTCCACTTCTAGTACATCAAAGGCCAGCCCCTCAGCTTCTATAATAGTGCTTAACGGGTTTAGAAGCTTTAGGTTATAAACAGTTGCGCACCTACCTTTCCAGATACTCCAGTAAAGACTCAAGACCAGAGGAAGAATAGTAGTACTGGAGATATTACCCGTGGCCTTCTCGATCAACTATTTCAACCGTCCATTCTTCGAAGTATGTAACCTTCTGTTTATCAATTCTAAGACCCAACTAGCTTCCAAATCAGACTGCCTTAGTCCAATCTCAGAGAAGGAGGCAGTGCTCCATAGTTTCCTCTTCAAGGTTGCAAATTGAACAGATTGGGGAGGTCCTCAACTTCCTCCTGTAAAGATTGAACATGCAATGGGTTGCACAGTTTAGGAATTTTCAACAGAACATCTTCACTTTCGGAACCATCACCGCATTCCAAATTAGCTTCCAGATTCTAGGATTGGAACATCGAGACCCCGAGGAGGCAGGAGGCTGGAGATCAGGTTTGAAAATGGTCTTGTACCCTGATTTAACATTATACTTGCCACTTTAGACTGCAGGCCATATGATTCGGTCAGGTTCACGCTAGTTTTCAATTTTCAATCTTTTTATCTCCTCCGCTTCCTTTTTAGGAAGGAAAGGTTCAATGTGATCAATGTTTCATCTGCCTGTATCATCCAGAATTCCTTCCACAAGCAAGGGGGTAAATCTATTGGAGTAGATATTGGATGTATGCGACCATCAGCATTTGACAGTAGCCACCTGTCCTTCCAAACTTCAACACTCCTTCCACTGTTGATTTGCCATCTACACCCTTTCTCAATTGTTTTTCGGCCAGCCAGGATACTATTCCTAGCCCAAGAAGCGTGACCCCTTCTTGACATAAAAAAATGAACAACAGTGGAAATATTTGGCTTTTAATACTTATATTAGAGAGAAAAAATCTCACGTTAGAAAATAGTCAAGTAGAAGATGACTTATAAGTGAATAGACCATACTCAATATTAACCGAGAATTTTTGGATAAAACTCAACACCTTGAAGGTGGTTCAAGTTGAAACAATATCAGTTATATATATTGGAAGTCTACGTACCACACTTGTCGCTTAGGTTGCACGTGAGAGGACGTGTTTGAGAGGAAAGATCTTAAATTGAAAAAGAGACAAGTAGAAAATGACTTATAAATGAATGGACCATACCCGATATTAACTGAGACTCTTTTGAATAAAATTCAACACTTTAAAGATGATTCAAGTTTGGACAATATCGATTATATTAGAGTCCATGTGTCATATTTGCCGCAATTTGACTCCCTATTCCTCTATTAGCTGAATGGTTCTTGCAAGTATGACTACTCTCCCTGATTTAAAACTGCTCAGGAAATTGCAGATTTGGTCATGATCTAATTTTGAAACAGGAAATGCTATTATGTTATGATCAAATCTTTGTACTAGTCGGCCGCTGCAGCTAGCATATAAAAAAAATTGGATTTCGCTTTTAATTTTTTCTTTAGCAAGGCCTCGATCTGATTAACCAAAATCATATAATCGAAACTCCAATAATGAAATATGGCTACTTCATTACTTCATAAATGAACATGATAATCTTATTTCATTGCTATCTGCTAAGGCCTCTATGCAACTCCTCGGAGAATGAACTTTTGTGGGTGTTAGTGTGTTACTGATTACCAGCAGAGGCTTAATTTGTCAAAGGCTGTGGTTATTTGATTATCCAGCAGAGGCTTCACATTATATGGCCTTTTAAGGAATTGGTCGATCACTTGGTCACTTGGTTGGGCTTGAGGCTTGCTTGGTCTATTTAGGGGTCATCATTTGGCCTGTGGGCCTCGTGGGTCTTTGAAGGCCCGCAAGCCCGTGGGCTAAAAGCCCAGCCTGGTCCGAAAAAAAACCCACAAAAGTCCGCCAAGGTGGTTGGTGGGCCGAACTTGGTTTAGAGATCTAAAGCCCGGCCCGGCCCACCAAAAACCCGTCAAGGCCCGTTAGGCCCAGCCCGTCAAAGCCCGCAATTTTTTATATATATAAGATAGTAGTACATATATCATTATACCTACACTTATATATATAATATAGTGACTAGTACTATATAGATATATATTTTATATTTGTGTATGTCTATATTAATATATTACATATACATATATTGATCAAATATTGGAATTCCATATATAGTTATATTTGTGTATCTATTTTACTATTAAATCATTGTTTAGAGTTTAGGATAAGTTAGAGTTTAGGTTTAGGGTAAGTTAGGGTTTAGGAGATTGAGATTTAGGGTAAGTTAAGGTTTAGGAATTTTGAGGTTTAGAGTAAGTTGGGGTTTAGGGTTTAGGGTTTAGGTTTTAGGGTTTCATTGTAATTTTTTTTTATCGATTTACCTTACACAGAGAAATAGTAAATATAATAGATAGTTCAGATTAGATCTTGTAATTTTTCAATTGTGAGAGTTTAATTGAGAGTGTGTGAAATGACATCAATACCATTCTCTTATATATTGCTTATTTTTTCATGGAGAAACTAGATAAATCAAATTTTTATGTCAATTTTTTTGACACTATGAGATAGATATGTAATTTACAAGAATGTGTGTTAAAATTTTGATCTTAAAAAATTCCTTTAAAGATGGGTAATTTACGTTTTAGTTGTAATGGTACTACGGTCACATTTAGCGAAACCCATAGATGTAGGTCTAAATCAAGTCCAAAATTTATAAAATTTTAACGGCATGCTTAGAATATTATGAACAACCAATCTGACAGTCAGTTTTGTAAAATGATGATACATGATCGATTACGTTTCACAAAGGTCTTTCAACCCATATAACCAAGGAATAAAGGTAAGAACATTAGTGTGCATATAGAGAATTCAAGCAATATAAGAATTAAAAATGTTTTAACAATAAAGAAGGCCATATATAATAGTTCACCTTGTAATAAAAGACACCATACGTAAAAATTAGCCTAATCGAAGTACGTTTGGATCCCGGTCAATACAGTTAAACAAAATTTGTGAAAACACTAAAATACACTCATCTTATTTTCCTTATTTTCCTATGGGGGGAGTAGATAAATCAATTTTTTATGTTAATTTTTTTGACACTATGAGATAGATATGTATTCCATAAGAATATGTGTCCAAAATTTGATGTTAAAAAATTATTTTCGGGAGGGGTAATTTCCGTTTTAGTTGTAAGAGTACTACGGTCACATTTGGCGAAATACATGGATTGATGTCTAAATCAAGTCCAAAATTTATAAAATTTTAAAGGCATGGTTATAATATTCTAACAAATCAATCCAAAGGTCAATTTTATAAAATAATTAAACATGTCCGATTAAGTTTCACAAAGGTATTTCATTCCATATAACAAAGGAACAAACGTAAGAACATTAATATACATATGGAGAATTCAAGCAATATGAGAATTAAATATGTTTTAATGATAAATGAGGACATGTAGAAATGTCTATCTTATAGTGATAAACACCGTACGTAAAATTTAGACTCGTTGGAGTACGTTTAAACCCCGGTGCATGGATGAATGTTACGTTTATTTTGAAATGTCTTAATTTTTTAATAATTAAAACCCGATAGGCCCGACCCGTAAAAGCCCGCAAAGCCTGCTTGAATGGGCCGGGCCCGGATCCTTATATAAAAGATAAAGCCCGGCCCGCAAATATTAAAATGTTGTTGATGCCCAACCCAGCCCGGCCCATACCGACTATACATGGACCGGGTCTGACTTTTTGCCGACCCCTAGGTCTACTTTAGGCTTTAGCTCCCAGTGTTCATCATGTGTTTACTTTTGATTTTTTTTATACATTAGTTTCCTTCTGAGGTTACATGGAGACAAAAGGACTTGTAATTCTCGAAATATTTGTTACTTTGTTTGCCATCCCATCCCTACTAATTAAACAGCGCACACAATCCCCTGTCTTGGATTTCATTAAAGGATCCAACATTTGGGTCCAAAAACTTGGAGTTTTGGACACATAATAAGTTTGTAAGACTTGTGTTACCAAAAAGAAGAGGAGAAAGGGTAGCAAGAAGGTCCTACATGCAACCCAAAATGCAAATCAAGAAATTGGGTATTGAACCCAAAACAGAGCAGAGCAGAGCCTGCTAGAGAAAAAAAGAAGACGAGGACAAGAAAAACGAAAGTTCTCAGGGGCACCATGTGCCCAGTAAAATAGAAAGCAAAGCCAAAGCCGAAGCATGCACTCCATGCAGGACGAAGACGCTGCTTTCATCTAATCTCATCTCCCAAAAGCCGTAACATGGTCGGCGTGATGATAGGGGAACTCAACAAATGTGGTTCCAAAAGTCAAGCCTAGCTCTCATTTCCATCATTTTGCTTCACTTCAGTCCTCTAACTATGGGAATACAAACTCGAAACCATTGCTTTCATAACAACAACTCAATAAAACATTCTAGTCTTGTAATCCTAATCTAGTGTCTCTTCTAATTAAGTATTTAAGCTACACTACTAATTATATAATAACCGCTCAAAAAGCATGTAAACTATCAGAAGATGAACTAAAAATATGATGCAATAACTACTAAATCACTATAATTTCGCACACATTTTAGATTTTACTTGGACTATTGTCTATGCTAGGACCTAAATTACATCACATGTACGTCTTGCCTGATCAATCATTTTAGATATCTATTAAACACCGATGTTGGAGTGGATTAGAGGTCATTTTCCCTTAACCCTAATCTAGCTAAACTTGATTCTTACTTGAATCGAAATGCTACTCTGTCTATCTTCCTTTCTCTTTTTTCTAAGGAAGAACAAACACAAGATGCCAAGTAGGGGATCAAGAAAGGATTGGAGATAAGATAGTAGTGGGGCATCAGCTACACTCACTTAGCGAGGGGGACAAGGAAGCAACACCATTCCCTTTTTACATTTCATTTTTCTAATTAGCAACATCTGATTCTGCAAATTAAACTAGCATATATAAGGATTTCAGAATCACTTTGGATGCTAATAAACATTCATGGATTCCATGTCGGATTATTCTCTCTCGGGTCACAAAATAAACCCTTTGTTAATGGTTCATTTAACTTAGTTTATGCATCTTCTAGATTAAGGATTTGTTATTTCTCCGGTCCACATCTTGTTCTAACTTTCGAAGTTAAATTTTATATAGCATGTTGTCTTTTGCATGCGCATAAAGAGTTTTTGATTGACCAAGAAATAAATACTTCAAATACCAAAATCCCAGCAACGAGGAACAAAGACAAGTTTTGATGTCTGTAATTGCTTCACTCTGTTTTCTCTTTTTCCTTCCTAACTGGGACTGGCTTTAAAATGTAGTGGCAGACTAGTAGATGAATACAAAGAACACTTCTTTCATACTCTGAGATGAAACAACGAGGTAATCAATCGGTATGAAGCAAATTTTCTAACACATTATCCTAATTGACATGCATTTTAAAGATCTTATCTTTATTGTCTTTGCTAGCACTCCTAATCCCCTAGTGGGTTGGATTACATGACTATGTTATTGAGTACCCATTATAGAATATTGTTCAAGTAAATCAAATGTGCCTTGATCGTATTTTTGTTAGATCATCAACATAAGAGCAACTGGGATATTTTGGGAGATTGGAATCATAGGATTAAGGAGTGAATGTAAGCATAAGTAGACAAAAAAAAGCAGAGCATGTTAGCTGAAGTGGAAGGCACTCGATCATGCACTGCTTTCCAACGTCATCTAAACCGTGTATGTCACATTCCCAGATCAACATCACTAGCACCAATCTGGTTCAAAGCCAAAATCCCACTTCAACCAAAAAATCCCACTCTCTTTTTCTAGGATACAATTATTCTACAAAGACTCTATTTTCCATTTTATCATAAATTGCCATAAATCACACTAGTTGTGCTTCCAAATTTTTAAGGAACCTTCTGCAAGACCCAACTAGTACGTAGTATTTGGAGTATAACAAAGGAACTTGCCAGTGAATGTACTTGAAGAACCAAAGACAAGTTCATCTTCCAAATTTTTATCACATTTTTTTAATTTGCAGCCTTCAGGGAACTTGCAAGTTAGCTTACTAACTAAAAAAAACAAAAACACTAACTTGGAATGTGGAGGCTAGACTTATTACTCGTAAAGACTCGATTGATAATTTGTCGAAAATATATTTACTTAGAATTGAATGTGATGAAATTTCAAATCTAGCCGACTTTTTAGCAGTTTTGCACGATCATTGAACACATCAAGTAAATGATATATGAATTATCTTTACTCTAAGCTCATGCTAGGTTCATGTTTATTATGTAGGAGAAAGGAAATCACAGCTCAACTCTAATCAGATGGATTACGTAAATTTGATACCAAAGCCAATAAGCCTCAGTATCCACAAAAGATCTCCTTCACTATTTTTAAGCCTAAAGCTTAAACTCATCATCTTTAATCAACAACCTAACTTTAGTTGCGAATAAACAATATGAAAAAGTTCTGTTTAAGGTACACTAAACAATTTATGTACTGTGGTTAATTACCAGGTGCTGGTTTGCGAGATTTGAGATACTATGATACTGTAGTAATCATAGTATATGTATACTACTATCCTTGTGGAAGCACATGGTGAAGAGCACTTTGGTAATTTCGCACTAAACCCAGTTTAAAGATCTTTATCCTAGTGGTAGTGATGTAGTTCCAATGCAATTCCCTGGGTTTTTTCCAATTCATAAATTTTTTATAGTCCACAGGTGGGCTCTCTCTCCCTCTCCCAACACCCGGATAGAAGGCTCTCTCTGGTCTTGGAGTGGAATTCCAAGCTTCAAATTCCTCCAATAAGGTATTCTTGTCAAACCAAGATTTGAATATGAAGTTAGAAATTTCTTAGACTAAAAGTTTTATCTCTTATCAAGTTCTGAACCAATGAAGACTCCTTTAGTTATTACGCTCATTACAGTGGTTGTGATGAACTAGGTCCTTATATGGAAAGTTTCAGGTGTGGATTGAATTGTCATATATGATTGTTTATTTGATCAAACTGGGTTGGTGATGCTTTTTTTTTTTTTCAGGTTGGCAATGTTTGAAATTTGTTTACTTTTAGTGGATTTCATGTTGCTCTGTTTTCAAAGAATATCGTTGGTTTTGCTGAAAGACTCAAAACTTGAAAGTTGAGTTTGTTTTTCTTTATCATCTGTGTATCAGAGATCTTTGGCTTGAAAGAAATATAGGGTTTTTCATGAATTAGATTTCAAGTTGGTAAAATAGTGAACTGGGGATAAAGATCAGTCCTTTCTGTTTCTCCAGTGATCTCTTTGATGAAATGTGGTCATTACTTACTGGTGTGGTTTCATCTAAAAGGAGACTTAGTTTTCAAGAAGTCAATCTTAGAATCCCAAATTAGTAATTAAGTCTTCTATCTTCATACTTCTTTAGCTGTTAGAATGGAAAAATGAACTAAATTTCTAGCAGGGGCTTCATATGTCCTTTGTTTTTCCTTTGGTGAAATTTAACTGAGATTAATTTTTTTGAGCTGCATACATTAGTTCAAGACTTCAAGGGCTGCAAATAGTTGAGGGTGTTTGTTGTTCAAGCCTCATCAGTTGGTTTATAGATATAGAAATTATAAAGTTTAATTTTACAGGTTTTGTCGGTACAAAGGAGGATCAGAAGTAACAAAAACTGAAAAGGAGAAATATAAAGAACAAATTAAGCTATCACCTCGCATTAGCTGGGCATACAAAAGATACTAGCAAAAAAAAAATATTGATTTGTTGGGTGACTCCTCTTTGGATTATGAGAATTTTAATTCAGTCTTAGTGATATGAAGTTTCTCTTTAGATTCCAAATGCAGAGGGACTAAGTTCCATTAGTATGTCTTTGGCTACTCGCCTACTCACAGTACTTACATTCGTTGATGCAGATTATGCTGTATGCTCAGTCTGTAGTAGGCTGTGACCTCTTCGTCCCAGATATCAGTGCAACCAAGGCCTTGAAGGCTTCTCATATTTCTCCCATGAACACTGAATAACATTCACAGGGAGAGCCAGCCACCTTTTGGCAAGAAGAAAAGAAGTACTACCTTCATTGCTGCAACTGTTGTCCAATGCAAGCATCAAAGCAGTACAGGAGTTCAGGTATGTCAAAACGGTTGCACTATCAACCTATGCAAGAAGTAGATGCGTACTGCTTACCTCAATTCCGAGTCTTGGACCACCAGCCACCATACAGTGAGAGAAGCCAAAGTACCCACTCCACAGCTCGGAGTTTCCATGAGAGGTACTGCACTTTGGAGTCATCCTCAGCAAATGGCAGCTTCAAAACTCTTTATAACTTCCCATCAACTGTCAGCTTCTCGCCTAATGGAAGCCCGATATCACAGCATGATCAAGATTCTCATTCAAACCCACCCGACCAGTACCTTTCCCCTGATCATAACCACAGCTCTTCCATCAGCGGCTCCTGCATTACTGATGATGCAACCAACTTCAAGTACAAGCTGAAAGAACTAGAAACTGCAATGCTTGGCGATTGCAATAATTTCGACAACTATTGTAGTACTCTTCAAAATGGGGCAACCAATACCAGGCCAGAAGTGGACAGCTGGGGACAGATTATGAACTCAATATCTAAGAAGGATTTAAATCAAGTCCTCCTCTTCTGTGCAAAAGCAGTAGCAGAGAATGATATGTTGATGGCACAATGGATGATGGATGAATTGCGTCAGATGGTGTCGGTTTCTGGTGAACCAATTCAGAGGTTGGGAGCTTACATGTTGGAAGGCCTAGTTGCACGTCGAGCATCCTCAGGAAGCAGCATCTGTAAAGCACTGAGATGCAAAGAACCAGCAAGTTCTGATCTCCTGTCTTACATGCACATTCTATATGAGGTTTGTCCATACTTCAAATTTGGGTACATGTCTGCAAATGGAGCCATTGCAGAAGCCATGAAGGATGAAAACAAAGTTCACATCATTGATTTTCAAATTGGTCAAGGAAGTCAATGGTTGACTCTAATCCAAGCTTTTGCAGCCAGACCTGGAGGACCACCCCACATTCGAATAACAGGTATCGACGATTCTACGTCAGCTTATGCCCGAGGTGGTGGGCTCAACATTGTGGGGAAGAGGCTATCTAAGCTTGCAGAGATGTTTAAGGTGCCATTTGAGTTCCACGCTGCTGCTATCTCTGGATGTGATGTTCAGCTAGAGGATCTTGGAGTTAAACCTGGGGAGGCTTTGGCTATGAACTTTGCATTCATGCTACATCACATGCCAGACGAGAGCGTCAGCATTCAGAATCATCGTGACCGCCTGTTGAGGTTGGTCAAGAGCTTGTCTCCGAAGGTTGTGACCCTTGTTGAGCAAGAGTCGAACACAAACACTGCTGCATTTTTTCCAAGGTTTGTGGAAACACTAAACTACTACACAGCCATGTTTGAGTCGATTGACGTGACTCTTCCTAGAGATCGCAAGGAGAGGATCAACGTTGAGCAACACTGCCTGGCCAAGGAAGTTGTGAACATAATAGCATGTGAGGGTGTTGAGAGGGTGGAGAGACATGAGCTTCTGGGGAAGTGGAGATCACGGTTTGCAATGGCGGGGTTTACTCCGTATCCTTTAAGCTCCTTGGTTAATGCGACGATCAAGACGCTGCTAGAGAACTACTCTGACCAGTATAGACTTCAAGAGAGAGATGGAGCTCTCTATCTCGGCTGGAAGAACAGAGATTTGGTAGCTTCTTGTGCATGGAAGTGCAAACCAGGCACCAGTTGATGTGTTTTCCTTTGTCATCCTATTTTAGAGGGTGTCTAAAATTAATTTCCAATAACAAAGTGAATCGAAAACGATGGTTTGGTTCTTTTCCAAATTTTCTATAGTACTAGCTTATGGAACTGAACAGAAATTGTACAATGGAGGATCATGGCATCCTCTAGACAAGTTCAATTATTTTAAACCTAAGATAACAATCTGATCCCTCATCTGCATAAACTAATGTTCACAGAGCCCTGAAGTTACAGATAAATAGTTTACACTACTACACTAGCAAACTCGGCCATCATATTTAGGTACTCCCAACTCTCCTAGACTAGTGATCTACATCTTCTAAGTTCATTTGATCCAGAAACAATAATTTACACAGCTTGTGACACTTTCAATCTGCTGTCAAACATTAATGTCATCCCACCAACTCCTACGTACTACTACGGTCCTACTCTCCAGCCAAGAGTACCTTCCAAGAGGTCATCCTCTCCCAAAAGGAAAAAGAGGAAGAAAGAATCAGATAAACCCCTAGCTGCAGAAGCATTCCGATACATAAATACATTATTCAGGGTCCAAATGAATGTCGATGGAGCACACCAAGTCAACCTTGAACCGGTTCTGCTGGCTTCCGCTTTTCTTGATCAGATGGGATACTTTCTGAATCACCATTCTGCACTTTATTTGCTCTACGAAGAATCGCAGGGGTTTCACATGCTTCTTTTGGAAATGCTTTGCCAATTAAGTGCTCATCTACTTTTCTTTCAAGACCCAGATCAGAATCAACAACCATATCGGAGGCAGCAACATCATCACTTTTTTGTGATTTGGTTCTCAAATTGCCATTAAGTTGCTCAACTGGCTGAACTTCACGTTCTGGATTAGTGTATACAACAAGAGCACGGGAGACATCATTCTCTTCTTGTTTTGTGCAAGAGTCAATGAAATGGACATTTGATGCTGCAGGATTAGGGGTGACAATTCTCGATGGGGGAATATCATGATCATGTTGCCCTTCATATGTTGCAATAACCACCTTTGAATCATTAACGGCTCTCTCTACATGTTTCTTAACAGGGCATCCAGGATTTGAGCATCTGTAGTAACTCCTAACACAATGCAAGTCAGAAGCACACCAGAGTCAGAAAAAGCTCAAGAGATGGTTCATAAGAGATCAATCAGAAATCTTCAGGTATGTCTATGAATGTTTGCATTAAAGCCAAATATACCTGGGGTTGGGATTTCCCTTTACTAATTTTTGCCCATATTTACGCCATCTGTACCCATCACTGACAATATCAACTTCACTCATAGTTTGAACAACAACACGCGGTTCACGTGGTTCACCAGTCGGCTTATCCACCAAAATGGTATTGCCATTCTGTTTTTCCTTTTTCCTGATGTTTTTTTTGGAGGTCAATGGATATGAAATAAAGGTGAGATGACAAGAAATCAAACGTAGAAGAAAATTTATAAAAATAAAAAAAAAAGTAAAAAGTAATCCATTAACATACTGTCTTTTTGAGTCTGGCTCGCCATCTCTTGCTCTGTTTGATAAAGAGAGCATTCCCTCCACACCTTCATTATCTGCAACACTTGGATGCTGAAGAGGGACCCCTGGCTCAATTTGGGCAGATGTGTTGCCTTTATGTGCCTCCAATGGAGTGTCTTCAAATACATAGTTATTAAATAATTTTAATCAAATTTCTCAATGTAAAAATCCGAACTTGATATAACTGAGTAAGTTTCTCTCACCTTTGACACTGGTTAACAATGGAACTTCTGCTTTCTCTTCACCCGCAGACACAGGAAAGCCAACAGCTATTGGGACACTGAGTTGAGGTTTAGGATGTTCATGCTGACCAAAGTAAATGGTATCTGTTATCTGCCCTTTATGTGAGCGTTCCACTTGCCTCTTCACAGGACATTTTGGATGTGTACATCTATAGTAACTCCGTACAAATACATTTCCCCTAACAAGTTTCTGGCCATATTTTCTCCAATTATAACCATCTTCTAATGGTCTCTCACGTACTCTAGATGAAGTGCTTCCTTCTTGACCAGATTGCAAGACAATCGCACCAGTTTCAGGGGTCAGCAACGCCTTCTCAGATGTCAAAGAGGAATTACTTCCTTCTTGAAGTGATGGCAATGCAGCAACAGCACCTTCAGGAACCTGGAAAGCTTTAGATGGTGTTACAGATTGAGGACTTCCCTTATCATCTGATTGCAATAACAGAGTGAGCCCATCATTAGTTGTTTGATCACTCCCTTTATCATCTGATGGCAACAAACTGGCCCTGTTATCAGGAGCTTGATGTGGCACATGATTTTCACTATCAGGAACCTCTTTCTTTGATTGTTTTTCAGATGCAACCGTATCCGTCACATCTTTCTCTAGAGAAACCATGTGTGCTTGATTCCTATATAAAAGCGAGACCAGCTTTGCAATCCAACTCACACTGCAGTCAGAACTGGCCTCAGCCTCAAAAAGATACACAAGCCACTGCTGCTCGCCTCTGTTCACATAAAACAAGTACAACAACAGGGAGGTCAGAGCTTGCTAGCGTCATGACAGATCACCGAAGTCACATACTGATCCAAATTCAGTTCAACAAAGATCATAACACCACAAACCGAACACTCCTAAACTGAGTCACTAGTGAGCCCTAACCATACAAAGTACGTTTTTGAAGAAAAAATTAAAATTGTGCTGATATAAATGTGTGATTACCTAATTAATTACCCAGAAATATAAAAAATATTCCAGATTTTTTAACCTCCAATCGAACAAGATAAAAGGTGAAATATTTATAATTAAATTAACTAGGTAAGTCAAACAATCCTACTACTACTAAAACTACTAGCTCAGCTCACCATTAAGTTTTCAGTCAGCTTTTAAGTCAGACAATTGAGAACCTAGGGCTAAATTACGTTCCTCGCCAACCGATCACAATCTAAGCTAATCAAAAGAGCTTACTACAGCTACAAAGCACTCAAATTCCAAAACTGAAATTTACACAATCAAGTGAAATTAAACTAAAAAAATCGATAGAGCTGAGTCGACTTACACGAAGCCCTATGTGAAATCGGCGATTAGCGGCGGCCGGAGGTGAAATCGGATGCGCAGATCGCGGCGGAGGTGGGGGATTGGAGCTGAGGGTGGTCGGAATGGAGTGGTGGCGAGAGTCGACGAGGCTTTGTTTTTGTTGAGCTGTGTGAGAGGTTTGGTTTTCTGGAGTCTAATCCATGGTTACGATGGGGAAGAGAAAGAAGGAAGGAGAGAGAAGAGGATTGGGTGCGGTGAGGTGCAGGGAAGAATCTGTGTGGCTTAAGTTGGTCTTGGTTTTGAGCCATGCGAATCATTATTCATTACAGGACTAAAGAGAGAGGGCTGTGTGGGACCATTGTGTTGTTCCTCTTCGGGGTTTGAACCGCGATCGCCACTATTTCTTTCCCTTTGAGTCAATTATGTCATTATGTGTAAAAAGGTTAGGCTTCTAATTTTATTTATTTTTAAAATAAAAATTATTATTTCTTGGGTGATAATAATCTAATTTTGGTCGAATATTAAGTTTAGTGTCTCGACTCTTAAAAACAATTTATATTACACCTTAACTTTATTAATTCAACTCAATTTTGTTGCACCAACAAATCAATTCTAGTACAAGATAATACCAAATAAACAAAGTAATAGTAAGCACAATCTCTATAACTCTAGTTTCTCCTAGAGAGAAAACCCTAACAGTCAACAAAAATTCACAATCGGTGTCTTTATCCGTCGAACCTCTCCTCCATGTCGGACAATGTCGATACCATCGCGGCTTCCTTCGCCTCTTCCCTGGCGCTCGGCGCTATTCTCGTGGATATTCTGCGGCAAATGGGAGGAGCTCTCCCTCAAGTTTCTCGAGCGTTCCTTCTAAGCAAGGTATTCTCATCCAAATTGGTGGATCTTTATGACTTGAAGTCTCAATTCATAAGGGTTCGGTTGTTAGACGATCACCTTCGTATCTAGGAACGCCCCATTGATATTCTTCCTCTCTCTCTTGATGGAATTCAGGACAAAAAAAACGAGTCCTCTCCTACATCTATCCCTCTATAAACCCATAGTCATGGACTCCAAGGTTTACAAAGAAGAAAACATTAAACTCTAGAAAAGGTTTGAGAAGTTACAAGGGTTCACAAGTACACTATGGACGTGTCTCGCTAGACCTATAGATTTCAATCTCCCGGCGGTAAAATTAGTGTATCACTATAGAGAATCCGGTGGAAGAAATTATTTTCAGTCGCCCGTATCTCATGAAACTAGAATTCTAGCATGCACACTAAGTTGGCCACCAAAGCAAACATACAAGAATTCATACGGTGAATCATTCAGAGAAAGAAACATCATTCAAAGAATATGCAAAACTAGGTTAAAGTGTTTGCATTAAAAAGACTTCATGTACGAGACTTCAAGCAGCCCCTTAACAAAGGAAAATTAGCTACTCATAGTGTTAGATAATAACATCAAAGAATTCATAAAAGATAAATTAAATAAAAGAGAAAGAAGAACTCTTGTCAACATGGGATCGAGCTCGCTTGGATTCTCTCTCAATCTCCTTTTTCTACCCAACCATCCTCCCTTTTTTTTATCTAGCTATCAATATATATATATATATATATATATATCTCCATATAGCTAGACTTCTATTCTACTTTAACTTCTTCTTTTTTTCCGTCCAAAATCCAGGCCCCTTCCACTAGCTACTTAAATATTTTTTAGCTAGGTTAATCATCCTAGTTGTAACTCACGTACATGCATCAAGAAGTAATATCCCACTTCTTCTGACTTCATAATCTGCTCGCCAAAAACAAAATCCCCTCGTCAAGGAAAGCTCACGTGCCAAGCAATTCAAATACAAAGCAACTTCCTCTTATTTTATTCTTGAAATACAACCCACTTCCTTAATCTCTTCTCTCGCCAAGATACAATTATCACCAGCAATATATATCTCTCCTTCAAACCTGCTCGCCAAACTTTCTTCGCCAAACCATATATGTATCTCCATTTGACTAGTTTAATTAAACTAGCAAAACCCACGTGCACTCTTTCATCACGTGCTCGCCAAAGACTCCAGCAGTATCCATCATGGATTATAATTCATACACCTCGTACATCCTCCACTTCTCCAATTAACTCCAAAATATATTATTTAATCTCATTTTCTTCATTAATTTCTAAAATACCTAAAAACAAATAAACATAATTAATTCACTCGATAACTAATAAAAAACTAAACATAGAGAACAAATTAAACACCAAATAGACGCATAAATATGCGACTATCAGGTGGTGGAACCGGTTTTGTTTGAAAAGGAATTGTGTATGGCACCTGAGATTATGAGCAAGGTGAAATTCTTCTTTGAGAATTTATCAGGGAGGTGTGCAAAATGTGGACTGATTTTCCACCCTCAAGGGGAGTGCGCGGTTCGTGGACCTTTCACGGCCACATGAGCTAGCGGGACATCGAAGGTGGCGGGGACACCAAGTTTGGAATCAGCTTTGGTACCCTCTCTGTACAAAAAACTCTAAATCTTTCTACACATTATAAGAGAAATCATTAAATTACATCATATATAGGATAGATAAAATGTTGGAATTAGAGATAAAATATTTTAGAGATTTCAACTTTTGCTTCTCTATAATAGAAAATATGTACATAACCTTTTGGAGAAAATATGTACATAACCTTTTGGAGATGCTCTACCAACATCAATAATACACCCTAAAGTGCATCTTGATGCTAAGCACTTTTTGTAATATCAATCACAACAAGTGACATTTATGCGAATTGTTGAGCAATAAAAAAACAAAAACAAAAAACGTTGATGGAAGAACAATAGGGTGGCATATGGATGATAGAAATGCAATATATGAAATAATATATTTTCATCTCTATTAATGGTGGGACGAATACATTCAATCAAGCCCATTGTTTATACAATCCAAATTCATCAAAGTTGCATCGTTTATGTGTCAATTCAATCCAAACAAGTCTACTGTTTATACAAGCCCAAACCAATATAGAGTACAAGCCAACAATTACAAAAGGAATCCAACAATTGACCAAGTCCGCATTCAAATAAGACTTACAAACGAAAGAAACAGCTCAAAACACGATGAGTGATTTAGCTTGACTGAGTCTCCCACAAAATACAAAATAGCAACTGAAGCTTTAAGATACAGTCAAACAGTAGATATGATAGCATCTTCATATCGACAACTGAAATTCAAAAAAATCAAAACAGACTCATCCTCATTCTGTTGCCACGACCTCCATATAAAGAAGGGATTGGAGATTGAAAAAGGGGGGAGAAAAACAGAAGAGAGAATCATAAGAGTGAGAGGCAAAGAGAAGAGAGAAACATAAGCTTAGAAGGAATTATGCAGGAAAGAGAGAGAAAAGTAGTTTGGAGTGAAAAGTATACTTGTGAGGAAGAGAGCTAGATAATGTTAACTTGAAATTTCAAAGAGGACGTCTTCATCAGGTATCAAGTATCTTGCTCTTTCACTTTCTTATTGATCTTTGCTCACTCCCTTCACCAAAACACATCATATTATTATTTTTTGGAATGCTGCTAAAAACCACAAGCTGCTGCTTTTTTGTCCATATTCCAAAACTTTTCTCAAAATTCAGTTTTTACTCTTTGTTCAAAACTCATCTCTTCCTCCAAAATCACCAAAAAGAAATCCAAAATGGCCTGTTGCGCTCACACCTTTGTAAGGAGCACCAAAGAGATAGATGAACACAATAACAAGGGAACCAAATCCAAACAGGAAACAACCTAAGAACAATAGAGAGGATAAGAAGACAAGAAGAAGAACACAGGGATATACGTGGTTCGGCACTAGCCTACGTCCACGGAACAGTAGGGAGAATTTCACTAACAATGGAGGATACAAAGAGAGAAGGGTTACAAACAAAACTCTAGAACTACCCACTTCTTGTTGGAACTTTGTGGGACTTTAGTCCCACATGGAAGATGTATAAGGACTCCTACCCTTAATAAGGGATACCCCATGATAAGTATTAAATGGAAGTGGGCTTGGGTGAGGGAATTTCTATGGGCATCATGGAAAATTCCCTTGGGCTCCTAGTGGGCTATAAGGCTCCTAGTGGGCTAAGAAGATTATTTTATAATCAAAGACTGGGCTTTGGGCCTCTGGGGACTTAGTTAAAATCGGTAAGAGTTTTGAATACTGATCACGTAATTGTTCATCAAACAAAGACGACGTTCTGCCGAAACGGAACAAAGACGACATTTTGTTCAAAACTCCGAACATGCGTCATTTGTCTATAAAAGAAGCTTGAAGGATCAGCATCAAACCACTGAAAATTCGAAATACATCTTCCTTGCTATCAAGAGAAAAACACATATTGAAGTTCGAGATAGAATTCAAGGGAATCTGCAACACTTTGAATTTGAGAGTTGTATCCTGGGAGACAGACGTCAAGACGATTCCACAAGCAGAAGTGCAGGGACGAATTTCTGTCTTAGGACATTGCGTTAAGCGAGTCTCTCTCAAGAAACAAGTTAGTGAATTCAAATTGTTTTCTCTGTTTTGATCTCATACTTCATCCGAAGCATTCAATTCGAATTTAATTCTCTGCTATTTAGTTTCATTAAATTACGTTAAAGTAATAATTACTGTGATTCATACCTTGATCCATACTTATAATACATATTTTATAACACTTCTAGCTCTCCCACTCTGATTTTGACTCTCTTTCTAAAGCACTTTCTCTCACTACAACTACTTTGCTCGTCAGGAACACTGTTCCTCGCCAAGAGACACAAAGCTTTTTACGTACGCTACAACATCAGTCAAACTTCAGCATACGACTCAAGCACCTCACGTGCACCTCATATGGGTCTTCACGAGCAACCTTACGTGAGCAAGCAAACTAGAGCAAGTCTTTGCGAGCAAGTGTGAAACCCACACACAATAATTTCCACCTTGGGTTTCACGCGACACCTCTCCATCAACTCTCTAACAACTCCACTTCCCACTGCTCAACCAATTTTTCAAGCATAAAGAATGTGTACCAAGTCCAAGCAATGCTTAAACTTAGCAACACCAACAATCTTCATCAGCATATCAGCCAGGTTGTCTGCAGTACCAACCTTCTTCAACATGATCTTCTTCTGCTCAACAATATCACGCACATAATGGAATCTCACATCTATGTGCTTGGTCCTCGAGTGATACATCTGGTACTTAGCCAAGTGAATGACACTCTGGCTGTCACAATGGACCTCCACCTTCTTCTGAAATATGCCCAACTCATTAATGAGACCAGATAACCACAACGCCTCCTTAATGCCTTCAGCAAGCGCCATGTACTCTGCCTCTGTGGTAGACAAGGCCACTGTATCTTGTAAAATAGACCTCCAACTGATTGGTCCATTTGCCATGGTAAACAAATACCCAGTAGTAGACCTTCTTCTATCCAAATCACCAGCATAATCAGAATCAGTGTAACCAATAAGAAGATTATAATCTGCAGAGCACCTCTCAAAACACAAGCCAACATCTCTGGTCCCATGAAGGTATCTAAGTATCCACTTAGCTGCATTCCAATGCTCTCTTCCTGGATTATGCATGTAGTGACTAACAACACTAACATCTTGAGCAATATCAGGTCTTGTACAGACCATTGCATACATCAATCCACCAATCAAATTAGCATATGGAACATTCTTCATCTCCTTCTTCTCTTCATCAGAACTGGGACACAGAAGAGCACTTAGTTTGAAATGGCTCGCCAAAGGAACACTTACAGGTTTGGTAGAACCACAAATGCCAAACTTCTGCAGAAGCCTCTCAATGTATTGCTTCTGAGTCAATCAAACCAAACCATACTTCCTCTTGCGAGTAATCTCCATCCCAAGGATCTTCTTGGCCTCGCCAAGGTCTTTCATTTCAAACTCCATCTTCATTTGCTCTTCCAGCTTCTTAATTTCTAACACATTCTTTGAAGCAATAAGCATATCATCTACATAGATTGACAAGTAGATGAATGAACCATCACGCAACCTCTTGAAATACACACAATGGTCATACTTACTACATGTGTACTTCTGTTTCCTCATAAACTCATCAAATTTGAGGTACCATTGTCGCAGTGATTGCTTCAAACCATAGAGAGATTTGTTCAACATGCACACCAAATTTTTCTTTCCATCATTCTTGAAGCCATCAGGTTGAGACATATAAATCTCTTCCTCTAAGTATCCATGTAAGAAGGCTGTCTTCACATCAAGCTGTACCAACTCAAGATCATACTGTGCTACCAGTGCTAGTAACACGCGGATAGAACTATGCTTCACAACTGGAGAGAAAATCTCATTATAGTCTATCCCTTCTTCTTGCGAGTACCCTTTGGCAACCAGTCTGGCCTTATACCTTATACTCTTACTGTTGTCGCCAACATCCTTCCTAGCATAAACCCACTTGCAGCCAATAGCCCTTTTCCCAGTAGGCAACTCAATCAGATCCCAGGTCTTGTTCTTCTCAAGGGATCTCATTTCCTCCTTCATTGCCTCATCCCACTCACACCTTTCAGGGCTCGCCAGAGCTTCCTTGAAATTTGATGGGGTCTCAGCACAAATAATGGGAAAAGCATATGCAACACAGTTGCTAAACCTAGTAGGTTTCTTAACTTCTCTCCTATGTCTTCTTGCTGCTATGGATTCAGGATCAGGTACGTGATCTTGCCTCTGCTTCTAGCATGTGCTTGAATATCCTCTTGGTTGTGCGCATCTTCATCATTCTGGACATCAATCTCTTCATCACTTCCAGAGTCACCATCCTCATTCTGGCGAGGAGATACATTCATGGTGACAACACTGTCCAGCTCCACCTGTTGAATATCTCTATCATCCTTTCCTTCAACAATACCTTTGACATTACGGTGAAGCATACTAGCTTCATCAAAGGTAACATCTCTGCTGATCACAAGCTTATTCGATTATGGACACCATACCCTGTACCCTTTCACACCACTTCTGAAACCAACAAATATAGCCTTCTTGGCTCTAACATCCAACTTGGTTTCAGTCACATGAAAGTAAACGTGACAACCAAAGATATGCAAATGATCATAATCATCTGCAGGTTTTCCAGACCACAACTCAATAGGTGTTTTCCCATTGATCGCAGAGGATGGCAAACGATTGACTAGGTGACATGCACATGTGACTGCTTCAGCCCAAAACGCCTTACTCATGCCAGATTGCTGCAACATACACCTCACCTTCTCCAACAGAGTTCTGTTGAGCTTCTCAGCTACTCCATTTTGCTGAGGAGTCCCTGGAACAGTAAAATGCCTCACTATCCCAGCCTCTATGCAGACTTTCAGAAAAGGATCAGAAGTGTACTCTCCGCCATTGTCAGACCTCAATGCCTTTATCTTCTTGCCAGTTTGGTTTTCAACCATATTCTTCCAATCAAGGAAGATATTCAACACTTCATCCTTGTGTGTCATTGTGTAAACCCAGGACCTCCTCGAGAAGTCATCAACAAAGGTCACAAACCAATGCTTACCACCCATGGAAGCATTCCTTGTAGGACCCCAAACATCAGAGTGCACATAGTCAAGGATTCCCTTGGTCTGATGCACAGCGGTGCCAAACTTTACTCTGTGTTGTTTACCGAAGACACAAAACTCACAGAAATCAATCTTGCAAGTTTTGGCTCCCTTCAAGAGCCCTTGTTTCACCAAACCTTGCATGACCTTTTCACCAGCATGTCCAAGCCTCATATGCCACAATCTAGTGGCATCATCTGTACAATCTCTAACTGCAGCAACATTGCCAATAACTGTTTCACCTTGCAGTACATACAGATTGTGATTTCTATTCCCTTTCATTATTACCAAAGCTCCTCTTGTCACCTTTGTGACACCATTCTCCATAGTGATCTTGTAACCACTAGCTTCCAAGGCACCCAAAGAGATCAGTTTGTTGCCAAGCATAGGAACATACCACACATTAGTCAGTTCCCTGACTACACCATCATGGAGCTTTAACTTAACTGTTCCTACACCTTTCCTATCATGAGCAAAGTTGTCACCCATAAACACACTACCAGTGACACTTGTATCCAACGTGGCAAACCAATCTTGATTAGCACACATGTGCTGGGAGCAATCACTATCCAAAAGCCATGAATTAGGTTCATCTACTGATGCAACACAATTGGAAGCTACCGTGAGAAGATAATCAGCTTCCTCATCAGTAGAGGCTACATTTGCATGAGTCCCACTATTCTTGTTTTGCAACTTCGGACATTCATGCTTCCAATGACCCTTTTCACGACAAAAGGCACATTCATCTCTTCCCAAACTCCTTCTACCTTTGGAATTTCCTCTGGTGCGGGACTGAGACTTCCTCCGGTTGTTGAAACTCTCCTTTTCAACTGCTCTACCTCGAGCTACCAGAGCATCTGATGTAGAGGCACTACTCCTCTTGTCTGCATGCCTAATCTCATGATTCATCAAGGCACTAGACACCTCTTCAAACTTAATAGTCTCTTTCCCATGGAGCAGAGTGGTAATCAAATGCTCATATGACTCAGGCAAGGAATTCAACAAAATCAAAGCCTTATCTTCATCTTTGATGTCTTCATCCAAATTAAAAAAATATGCAACTAGCTTATTAAAAGCATCTAGGTGGTGTATCATCTTCGTACCTTCTTTGTACTTGAAGTAGAATAACCTCCTCTTCATATGCAGACGGTTTTCAGCACTCTTCGACATGTAGTTGTCTTCGAGTTTCTGCCACAAGTCCTTTGCCTTTGTCTCCCTCATCATAGCAAACTTTTGTGGCTTTGCCAGACACAAACAAATAGACGAACAAGCCATCTTGTTTATCTTGCTCCAATCGGCATCCGACATCGACTGGGGTTTGTCTTCCAAAGCAACATCCAACTCCTGCTGTGTCAACATATCTCTCACCTCGCATTGCCACATTCCAAAGTTGTTTGTGCCATCAAATTTCTCCACCTCAAACCTTGCATTCTGAACCGTCGTCTTCGTAACCTTCGAGCTTTCAGCTCCACCAAATGGGTTGACATCATCATCTTTATTGTCTGCCATCTGTCTTAATCGGATCTAAGCCTCAGCTCTAATACCACTTGTTGCGCTCACACCTTTGTAAGGAGCACCAAAGAGATAGATGAACACAATAACAAGGGAACCAAATCCAAACAGGAAACAACCTAAGAACAATAGAGAGGATAAGAAGACAAGAAGAAGAACAGATGGATATACTTGGTTCGGCACTAGCCTACGTCCACGGAGCAGTAGGGAGAATTTCACTAACAATGGAGGATACAAAGAGAGAAGGGTTACAAACAAAACCCTAGAACTACCCACTTCTAGCTCTCCCACTCTGATTTTGACTCTCTTTCTAAAGCACTTTCTCTCACTACAACTACTTTGCTCGTCAAGAACACTGTTCCTCGCCAAGAGACACAAAGCTTTTTACGTATGCTACAACATCAGTCAAACTTCAGCATACGACTCAAGCACCTCACGTGCACCTCATATGGGTCTTCGCGAGCAACCTTACGCGAGCAAGCAAACCAGAGCAAGTCTTTGCGAGCAAGTGTGAAACCCACACACAATATGGCCATCCTGTGTTCATCACCACTCAAAATCAACATGTTTGCCATGTTTCTTTGCACTAACAACATATGCAGGAAGACACAAGCAAACTTGATGAAAATCAGGAAGTACCATACCTTTTGTGAAGCTGCGAAATAAAAGGAGAATGAAGACAAGGTTGACTTGTATTTTGCAGTAGCAACAAACAATAAAAAGAAGCAAATAAGAGGTTGTTGTCCAGGATTTGAGGCAGCTTTGCAGTCCTACAGTTCTATCCTTGCAAACCAGGAACACTACAGGAAAAAAACACTTAGACGACGAAGCTGTTTCTTCGTCTAGATTTAAGTTTCCGTCATCTAAAGTCCGTCGTTCAAATGTCATTGTCTAAGTACTTAGACGACGAAAATACAACATTTCGTCGTCCAAGTGAAGACTTAGACGACGCAATTGATCCGTCGTTTGAGACACTACTTAGACGACGAAATAATATTTTCGTCGTCCAAGTACACCTTAGACTACGAAATATATAATTTCGTAGTCTAAGTCATCTCTTAGACTACGAAATCATATATGATTTTATAGTCTAAGTCAATTTAATTAATTTTTTTTTAAAAAAATTCCTTAAATTTTGAATTTAAAGTAAAATATTATTAAATAAATTAATAAATTTAATTAAAATAATTTAAAATTATACGTACATCGATATCGTTCGAAAAAATATATATTAAAAACTACGTATAAACTAAGTAAATACGGCAGGAGTAGACGCACCGCCGAGTCCTCTGCCTCCGGCCATGTCGTCGTCGGGGTGTAGGGTCAGAAAAGGATGACAATCTTTTAGAACTCTGGCTTGCATGAGGGCGAGGAGGTTGGCTATCTTGTTGCTCATCAAACCTCTGACGCATGGATAGCGTTTCCGCCCGTGAGAGTCGAGCCTCCTCGAGGGCTGCTTGGACGGTCGCATCATGACCACTCTTCCTCGTCGAGCCTGCTGTAGATGAGTCAGATAATCTTGCTACATCTTGCGACCCAATCTCCTAACCTCCTTGTCAGCTCAATGGCCGTATACTGTATCGATGATTGCAATTTGGCCGTATACTGTATCGATGATTGCAATTTGGCTCACCCTCGATAGAGGAGGCAGGTCTTCCGGCGGCATATCCGGGTGTGCAAGTTACGTGTTGGCCAATACCTCATGAGCTAGTTCCAGTAACCTCGCTTGAAAATAATAATAAAAATTAAATAATTATAATTTTTTACGGGAGTTTAATAAATAATAAATATTATTTACGTTAATTGAGAGAAAATATAAAGAACACTTACGCCACTTTGATTCGCTTCATTGTCAAGCCCAAGTGTCACGTAAGTGGTGACGTTGACATCCAGATAAGGGTCTTTGAAGCCCTTATCTTTGTGCTCCTTGGTGATTTGTATCATCTACTTGGAGTCGGAGGTATGATGTTTTTCCTTCTTCTCCTGATTGACCTTGTTTGTGTGCGATCTCGTCTGTCTGACAATATAAATCATTAAAAAATTAATAAATGACTAAAAAATAATTTATTCGATTTCATCAATTTAAATAAAAAAATGAACCCGATACGATTCTTCTTCGAAGTGGTTGACCAACCACTTCCACTCATCTTCCATATTATCACGGAGCTCTACAGGGGTAGGCGAGCGGCAGAATTTGAGGTAGTACTTGTGAAGTCTGTACTTCCAATCACGATAGATGGTGTTGGCGGTGGTGTTGATGTGCCTAAGCATCTCTGGTGTGTCATCCACATCATAGTGTACCTAGAAGAAAAAGAATATAAAATTTAAATCGTATGTATTATGAAATTACGATTTTTATTGGTTATTAAAAAATAAATTTAAAATTGTATTACCGAGAGTTCTCTAAACACTTTCCCATTCTCCAAGTCCGACAACTTCTTCCAGCTAGGCACAACCATACGAATGTTGTTGTGAATAATTGCCCCGATGTTGTGCGATGAGAGACTAGCTAGCTGCAAGGTCGAAGGGCTGTCAGTGAAATCGTCGTATGGCAATTGGATCTGTTGCCCTGTCGCCTTGAACAACTTCTTGATTTTTTTGCTCTTTCCGAGTCCTTAGGTCCTTTTCAGTTGAGGGTCTGATGAGACCCTCCTGACCTTGCGCCGCGCGCTATAGAGAATAGACTCAGAGGTCGACTCCTGCGCACCTTCTGACATCAACGATCGGGCAGAAGGGATGTCATCGTCATCGTCATCGCTCGCTATAACTGAGGCATTATGAATTTTCCTAATCCCCTTAGCCGAGGGACCAGCTAAAGGGTCTGGAGGAGCCACAACGGTGTTCTCCAAGCGTCTCCAACCCACTTGGTCTGCCAAGTGTCGGACCCGGGCATATTCGGCCTCTTTCTGTGCCTTTTTCTTACCCCATAGGGTCATTTTAACTTAGGAGCTGTAAAAATCAATTATTAAACAGATTTTACCATTATAACTATTTTACCATTTATATTTTTAACAATTTATAATATTTACTATTTTTCATATTTACCACAAAATTTACTATTTTTAATATTTATCATTTTTAATATTTACCATATTTAATATTTACCACTTTTAAATATTTACTATTTGTAATTTTTACTTTTTTTAACAATTTACTATTTTCATTATTTACCATTTGCTTTTACCATGTCTTGATATTTATCATTTTTAATTTTTACCTTTTTATTTTTACCAATTTATTATTTTTACCAATTTACAATATTTACCATTGTTTTCTAATTTATTATTTGTTTACCAATTTATAATATTTACCTAAATGCACATTATTAAACAAATTTTACTTAAACATATTATTTACCATTTTATTATTTTTTACCAATTATAATATTTACCTAAATACACATTATTATAATATTTATACACATTATTAAACACGAATACACTCTATTATACGTAAATACGTTATTATACCTAAATATATATTAAAAAATTATACGTACGTACATAAAATTGTAAATTTTCAAATTTTACCGGTGGTGGTGCCGACGGTGGGAGGGGGCCGGTGGTGGTGCCGGTGGGAGCGCCAGAGACGGTGGGAGGAGTTGGAGGCAGTGGGATGCGGTGGAGGAGGTGGAAGCCAGTGGGAGGAGGTGGTGCCGATGAGAGGTGCCGGAGGGAGACGGAGACGTCGGCCTGGGAGGAGGTGTTCGAGAGATCGAGAGAGAGAGAGAGAGAGAGAGAGAGAGAGAGAGAGAGAGAGAGAGAGAGAGAGAGAGAGAGAGAGAGAGAGAGAGAGAGAGAGAGAGAGAGAGAGAGAGAGAGAGAGAGAGTGAAACTGCTGAAATTTACAAAATATACAATTTCACTTAGACGACGAAGGGCTCGATTTCTTTGTCTAGGTGAGGGTCAATTTAAGTTAGACGACGAACACTAGGTTTTCGTCATCCAGGTGGACACTTAGATGATGAAAACCTAGGGTTCGTCGTCTAAGTGCATCTCAGGTTTCTTCCTGAATTAATTGGCGAGTGAAAGTTGACCGCGCAAATTAAATTGGCGGTGAATTTGGGCCACTCAAAATTTGGACTTAGATGACGAAGGAGGCAATGTTCGTCGTCTAAGTTAGTTTTGGCGGTTCCCAAAATATATGGCGGTGAAATTTGGACCGCTCAAAAATTGGCCTTAGACAACGAAGGAGGCCATTTTCGTCGTCTAATCACGCACCTGGACGACGAATATGACCTCATTCGCCGTCTAAGTCAGTTTTGGAGGTTCTCAAAATATAAGGCAGTGGAATTTGGACCGCTCAAATTTTGGACTTAGACGACGAAGCAGGCTGTTTTCGTCGCCTAGGTTCGTACTTGCACGACGAAAATAGCCTCCTTCTTCGTAGTCTAAGTAAAATTTCCATAAAATATTATTTGAAAATAATTCTTAAGGAAGTTTCCGATCTGTTTTTCTATTTTTTTGTCCTAAAATATCGACTAGAGAATCGTATATATAAAAAGTGGGATTTAAGACGACGAATTAATTTACGTCTTCAAACTTATTAAGTATATACTAATGTGTATAACTTAAGTGTTATTAAGTATATGCTCACTGCACATCAATATTAACGAAATTGAATTTGGAAAAAGTAATCATTGAATATATTCACCATAAGATAATATATAAGTAGATTAATTTTCAGTAAATAGTAAGTTCGTTAAAGGCTTCATCGGCACAGTCAAACGTAAAACCGAAATTTTAACAAAACGGAAACGTGGTTATACGAAAATTTGTAACTTCTATTTTGGAACCGTTGACGCTCACACTCCAAGAATTGTTTATTATATGCCCTTAATGAAAAGAATATGCATTGGGACATGGTCTACATGGTCGTTCTTTTAGAGGTGAAATTACGATAACATGACTTAGACAACGAAATGTTTACATTTTTGTCGTCTAAGTGATTACTTGGATGACAAAATGTCGCATTTTCGTTGTCTCAGTTTTGACATAGACGACGAAAACACTTTGTGAATAAACCCAACCCCAATTTAGTTTCCTAAACCGGAATCGAACCCCTTCTGAAAACACGAACTTTCAAAAACCATAGAAATTTCGGCAAAGTTTCACTATATCGCGAAATTACCATTAACCTGCACCCGAAAACACACTTCATCCTATGCCACAAAAGTCAAACCGTGGGCACCAATCACATCCGGATTTCTCAAAATCATATCATCATAATATAAAGTAATAAGTAAAACTGTAACTTTACAGAAATCCAAGAAAATCATATAAAAACATAAACATCAGAGTATTCAGAGTGACCTCTAGTATATATACATAAATTTACAATAGTAGGCTAAACAAGAAACCTACTGAGAAAGAAAAGTAGCTCGAATACTAAGCCTCTGACTGCGATGTGCGACACCAGAATCCGAATTGCAAACTAGGCATTGAAAATAAAGAGCCCAGGGAAAGACATATAAACCTTTAGAGTGAGTGGACGAAAATAAATGTCTTTCGCCGAATAATATATGTTATAAAAATATATGCGAGTCTAAATAAATGAAAATGATATAGTACACGAGGGAGACTCTAACTCCTCACGCGTACAGAGCATGCGTCGTAAAATCCCGCGGGGTCACTCATGGACACACCCGCGCTAGTATAGTCCGAATCACGGGATCCCAGACCCACATGTGATTCAAGCCAGAAAGGCCTCAGGTCAGAGGTTCGCCCCCCCCTCCCCGGTAAACATCCTCGGGGATCAGCCGGGATGCAAGTGTATCGATACAACCACATATACTAAGACTGTACTTTGTGTAAACCAAATCATAAATAGTTTCATGCAAATGTATAAAGCATAATGTGAATGCATATTCGTAATACGTAATTATATAAGCATATTTGTCGATGTATATTCGTAAATGAATAATTGTAAACACATGCTCGAATAACTCATAATCGTATGTGCATGCTCATGCTCGTAAAACGTAATATAAAGATTTGCAACCAATCAATGAAAAGAAAAGTCCACTCACAGACAAGTACAGAGCGCAAACGCGCTAATCCCGAGACCTGGTGAAAGATCTCTCGCTCAACGTACGATCTCAATCCCCTGAATAATCATAAAATATCACTGATCAAAATCGCAGTTCAATACTCTGACCTACACCTCGGAAACTAACCATTTCCGGAAATATATAACTCGGATACAAAAGAATTGTCGAAAACCCCCAAATACTCCACATAAACCCTCGACTTAAAATCCACTACTCAAATCAACTCAAAAATCTCAAGGCGACGATTGGAGCACGATTACAAGCAAAACGGCATAAAACTTGACAAAATCCAAAAAGTCAACGCCACGCCGGAGCTCCGCCGTTGACAGCCGCCGCCGCCACCGGCGCGCCGTCACCGGAGAGATTTTTCGGCGAGGAAAGCCCAGAATTCATCTCCTCCTTGATCCCAACACTTCTCTCCACTACAACTTCCACCAATTCTGCCGGCAACACCTCCAAAACCTCCTTGAAACCTCCACGGCCAAGAATCGCCGGAAAACTTTCCCGGCCGATTCTGGCACCGTCACGGCACCAAAAAGTCTCAAACCAAGGGGGTTTTCACCCTTGGCTCAAGCCCAACCTGTTCCAACCCAAGAACCTACCGGAAACACGCCGGAGCGCCACCCTCCATCAAACCCGATTCCGGCCACTTTTCTCCTCAAAAATCTCCAACCAAAATGCCACCAAATCAAACCACATATATATCAATCGAAAGCCCAAGTCCTAAGCTTCAAAACCTTACCTTGAAATCCGGCAACCGTGCCGTATTTCGGCGGCCACCTTGACAGCGAGTCACGGGCTCACTGAGTCAACCACGGGTTGACTCGGTCATCTCGGCCCAGTTCAGTCAACTCGGTCAAACAACCCATTTTCGAACTTTTTCGACAACTTTATGACTATTCGGCTGTTTATACATCGCGAATCAACTCTATCCAAAATTTGGATAACTCAAACGGATAAACACGACTAACTCGGCGATAATTTCAAATATTCATTTTATATTCCTCGATTATCCAAAAAATTCTCGGAAAACTTCAACGAACTCGAAATCAAATTCTCTACATTTCCCACGAACAAACCCAAGTCAAATTCGTGTCCGAAAATTAAGTCGTGAACGAAGTTGCATATCCAATTAATTACGCTAAATCACAATTATTTGTAAAACTCGCAGATTAAGCCGATTACTATACCAATTCTGGTCCGGGTCGTCACACTTTGTTGTCCAAGTGGTCACATAGACGACGAAAATGTCTCATTTCGTCGTCTAAGGGAAAGGGTTTAGGGTTTAGGTTTGTATAATTGTGTTTACTTAGACAATGAAAATGTCTCATTTCATCATCTAAGGGAAAAGTCATTCCGTCGCCTAGGTTTTAGGGTTTAGAGTTTAGGGAAAATGTGACATTTCGTCGTCCGGATTCCGTCGTCTAAGATCTTCACCTTTTACGGGTTGAAACGATCTCTTTAATTAATTTAAAGTTAATTATGCGAAAAAGTTCAAAATTATAATTAATTAATTAATTATTGTACTCCTCGTTCAAAAAAAGTTCAGAATAATTGTACTCCTTGTCATAATATAATCATCATTACCTTGAAAAAGTTTAATTACAATAATTAATTACCAACTAATATCCATCGTCGTTATATTGTACTGCTCGTCATAATCGCCATCATCCTCATCACCACCATTATCTGATTGCTCCTCCTCATCATCATACTCAACGTCATCCGACGAATATCTTGAGTCATTGTCATCATCCTGCACCTCATCTTCACTGTCATCATTCTCTAGATCTATAATCTCATCTTCAGTTAGATCCGTATAGCCATCAGGCATGCGTAAGCGTTCACCAGCTTGAACCTTTTCCATTATGTCGGAGCGGATGACAGAAATATTAGACTCTTGATATGCAGTAATGTCTTTTTGCAGCTCAGCATCTTCAGTCATCGGCGTCCCTTCAGTTGTCGTGGTATTCCATATTTCTCGATGAGAGATATAGTTCACTATTTTCCACCTTTCACCAGCTTTCGGATCATCAAGATAGAACACTTGTCTAACTAAGGTGACAATAACGAAACGCTCATCCTCATACCAGCTTGAGTTTGTATCGACTGATAAAAGGCTTAGGTCTTTCTTTGTACGCTTGAACCATTTGCATTTGAATAGGAAAAAACGTTGACATCATTCCCGTAACATAACTGAACGACATATACAAGAACCCCATAATATATATCATCGTCTTTCTCAACCGCGACCCCACTATTTTGTGTTCTTCTTCCTTCATCTCGGACCAATGAATGAAACTTTACACTATTCACAAAATATCCGAGGTAAATATAGTATCTAACAGACTTCCCTGCTAGCAAGTACTTTGGCCAAGACCACTACCTCCCGTGGTTATCGAATTTTTGTAGATCAATTATTTGTAAAAATGGGAAGAATATATAATTAAAGGGTATAATCTCTACAAACATGTATATGATTAAGCAAGTAAACATATGTACCCATTGGAGGAAATAATCAGGGAACTTCTTCTTAACCACTTTTTCAAACCAGGCTGAACTCTTGTCCGGATTTAACGCCTGAAGGTTTTCCCTGTATGCCTTTATGTAAGGGTCGACTTCGTCACAGTCTCGCAACACTACCCAATAAGCCTCAATAAGTTTTTCTCGTGTTAATGATTCATTTAATACTTCTCTAAACGGTCATACGACATTTGTGACGATAGAAATATTGATGCGACCACTGGGATCGGAGGCGGTGGGAGGTGGTGGATCCTTGAGGTACCTATTGCAGTAAGTAATACACTCATGAATTAGGTATGTCTCTGCTATGGAGTCATCCATGACCAACCTATTTTTTACGAATCCTTTATACTGTCCAAGCTGTCTACAAAATCAAACATTCAATTAATTAATTGTAGAATAAGTACATATACTAATCTCGAGTGGAACAAATAATGGATTGAAAAACCTGTATAATTAATTAGTTGTACGTACCTTTCTTGATGATACATCCAAGTGTACTAGACCGGACCAGAATTGAGCACCTGCTCGGGTATGTGGATCATTAGGTGAATCATGATGTCAAAGAAAGCAGGGAAAAAATTCTCTCTAGTTTGTAAATGATGTGCACAATTTGTTGTTGCAGTTCCACCACATCTAACTTCTTTAACTCTCTACCTCATAATCTCTGCCACCATGTGCACAATATCACTATTGGTTCTACAACGTTACGAGACAAATATGGCTGAATTACAGCTAGAATCAGACGTTATAACATAAAGTGATAGTCATGTGTCTTTAGACCAACAAACTTGTGTTACACCTCGTCTACTGCTCTAATTATTGTAGCTGCATACGTAGCCAGATAACGAACACTCTTAAACAAGTGAAATACAGAACCTCTAAGTGTCGGCTTCAGTGTAAGGTGCATCTGGTATTTTGTTGTACACTCCTCTTCTATCCCTCCTCAACCACAAGGGACGACGTAGATTCATAGATTTCAGATCTTTGCGCACTTTGAGAGTATCTTTAGTCTTGAACCTAATACCAGTAATTATTCCCACCACGTTGTTGCGCACATTCTTTTCTATGTGCATCATATCCAAGTTGTTCCTCAGCTTCAACTTCGACCATTAAGGGAGTTCAAAGAATATACTCTTGTGATGCCAATAGCTAAGATCTTGTGGAGGTATTTGATTGAGTTTCTTTACATCCTTGTCATTGGTCAACACACCAAAATCGAAGTTTCTTTACATCCTTGTCATTGATCGTGAGGAAGCTATCTACGATGACCCAGGTAACACACATTCTCTACATACTAACTAGAGTTCACGTCATCTAAACATATAGGACATCCATTCTATCATTTAGTCTTGCAGGTTGCCAACGTCTCATACGTTGGAAAATCGCTGATCGTCCACATTACAGCTGCCTTTATCATGAACATTGTGTCAGTCAATTTGTCATAAGTTGAGACTCCATTTTCCTACAACAGTTTCATCTCGTCGATCAAAGGTCTGAGGTAGATATCTAAGCACTTCCCCAGAGATTTAGGACCTGGAATTAGCAGAGTAAGAAAATTAAATTTCTTGTTCATATATATCCACGGAAGCAGGTTGTACGGCACCAGAATAACTAGTTAAGTGCTAACGACAGAGCTATTACTACCCAAAGGATTGAATTCGTCTGTAGAAAGTCTGAGTCTAATATTTCGAATCTCCGTTGCAAAGTCTCCAAATTTGTTGTCGAAATGTTTGAACGCTTCCCCATCAGCGGTGTGTCTCAGTACATCGCATCTATTCATTTTTCTGCGTACCATCGCATCGCCTCTGCTGTGTATAGAGACATGTACAAACGTTGCAATATAAGAATCAATGGAAAATATCAAAGAACATTCACAGGAATTTGCTTTTTTGAACTCCTCTTATTCCCTTCATCCATATATCTGCATTGGCCACATACGGGACAATAGTTCAAATGTGCATACTCTTTGTAAAACAATATACAATCATTTGAGCAAGCATGAATTATCTTGTACTTTAGGCCGAGGCTACTCAAGATCTTTCTAACCTTATAATGGGATTTCAGAAGATTGTAATCATCAAGAGGCAACTTACATATTGCTCTTAAATTTCGTCAAAAGCACTCTGTGACATTTTGTTCTTCACTTTTATCTGCATTTGATTCATCATATATTGCAACACATTCTCTCCACATCCAGGGAACATCGGAGTCTGGGCTTCAAGTTGCATCTTGTTGTACTATCCATCTCAATAATGTCAATGTCCAAGCTAGCAGCGGGGAATGTGTCATCATACCCATGAGTGGTATTGTAACCTCCCTCTTAGTGTTGGTGTCCACCATGACTAAATCCCAAAAATACATTATAGTTCAAATTCACAGTTAGGTTCCAAGCAGGGGGGCCGGCACCACTACCGTTGGATGAGGCACCATGGTAACTGTACCCTGAGCTGAAGTCTGCTGAACTGAAGTTTACTGCTTCACCATGCTCTCTCCACGTAGTCTTCGAACAGGTGTTGTATCATAAAATTTAACTTCCACATACTGATAGTTAAGACATTTTTTGTACGGACACCTGAAACGCTTCTTTTCCTGACCATGTTCCATCACAAAATTCACAAATTCTCTGATTCCGTCCATATACCAGACATCACTTCTATTTCGCAACTTTATCTAATATACCATACTTCTACGAAATTTAATAATTATCATATTAGTCAACTATTATATATACATATTTTAAAGTAATTATTAAACTATTATATATATTAACGTATAATTAATTAAAATATTTATTAATTACCATTATTATTTAACAATGAATATACTATACATCAATTACTTTAATCTAACATGCATGTACGTTTTAACTAAATATTAATCAAATTTTTAAACATTCATGCATACTAATTAATTAACTAATATATATAATCAATTACGTAGCTTAATTATAAATATTAGACGTACTAACAATGCAATCAATCAAACGTACAATTAATTATATATATAAACGTTAAGATTATCGAAAATTAACTACGTACGTACCTAGCCTTCACCGATAAGGCAAATCGATGGTCAGAGCCGGAGAGAGTGTCGGTTGTACGTGTGAGGAGAGAGAGTGAGATGATCTAGAGAGAACTAGTTACTTTTTTAATTGATGAGGAGAGAGTGATAAAGAGAGAATGAGAATAAGAATGAGATGGCCCGAGTGAAGAGGAAAAGAATCTGGCACAATATATAATTGTGTTTACTTAGATGACGAAACGACTTTTCGTCGTCTACTTAGACGAAGGAATATGTGTCATTTTTTTCATCCAAGTGAGGACATAAACGACGCACTGATGCTTCGTCTAAGTCTTCACTTAGACGACGAAACATCATTTTTGTCATCTAAGTATGACTTAGATGACGGAAAAATGTTTAAGACGGCGCAACTTATTTTCGTCATCTAAGTTGCTTTTTCTCGTAGTGGAAGTTCTCTCCTCAATACAGCTCTAATAACGGCACCAATGCTTGAAGCAAACAACCTTGATCAGCTACACAAACAAGCACCAAAGACGACGTTGAAGCCTGAAACATAAGACGACACCAAAATGACAGAGCCTATCCCAAAGACGACGCCATAGCCTGAAATGAAACTGTTGACTTACGTGCAGAAAAACAAATTGAGAAAGACATCAATCTGAAAACAAAACAAGACGCTGAGCATGAAAAGCTACCGAGGACAGATAAAGAGTTGTGGACAGGTTTTGTTGCCTCATACTGGTTGCCTTATCAAAAAATAATATTGGTTGTCTTGTCGAAAATCATATGAGTTGTTTCGTTGAAAATCATATGAGTTGCTTTGTAAAAAATTACACTAATTGCCTTGTCGAAAATTATCCTTGTCGTGAACAAGGCCTCTGTTTATAATCATTCTTTTGTTTTAAGCAAATTAAGGGTTTATAAACACTATAGCAGTGGCATGACTCCATTTACTTTGATCAAAAACCAAAGACACGATAAGGATGACAGTGGCATTAGTAAACAATGATGTTCAGTTTATCAGCACTGAAATCAGTTCAAGTTGAAAGGCAGAATACTCATGTGAAATCAGTTTAAATAGTGGTGTTCAGTTATTGATTAGTAGTGAAATCAGTTCAAGTTAAAAGGAGGAGACACAACAAAAATCGGAATAAGTTTGACACAACCAAATGGTGGAGACAGTTGTTAAATCAAGTTCATGCTGCAATCAAATTACAAAGTCTAAATGTTGCTCAGTAATGCAAGAGGAAACATAAAACCAAGCGATCAGTTAGGGACTCACACAATTAACTTGAAGCTGTCCTCTGCAGGCGAGGTACACCGTAAAGAAATATGCTGCTATAATTGGACTCCTGACCCGTACTCGTTGGAGACTAGAGATGCTCACCAACCAATCAGAATCTGAATTCTAAGCACCGTCACACACATAGAAGAACTCACCAAACAATTGTCGAAGAATGATTGTGGAGATACTCAACAAAAACCTGAAGCTCAAAGCCTAGCCCTGCTGCACATACAACATGATCAGTACCCCTATTTCAATTCACCAGAACAAATTCGAAAGGGAGAAACAAAGCCACGAATTACCAATCGAAACAAAAGAAGTCGATCTCCATCTCACAGTTAATCTAAGCTAGAAGACTTGATGATGATCTCGGTGAAAAAAGAAGAAGAGATGGCGTTGTGTATGCGTGAAAGGACAAGAAAATCAGTAAAGAGAGATGAGGTGTTCGGCGGCTGCAAGTAGCAAGGAATAGGGCTGGGCATGGGACGGAATGGGACGGGATTAAGGTCATCCCACGTCCCGTCCCGGTTGTTACACGCGGGACGGGATCGGGACGGGCCTTGCATTTTGAGAGTAAATCCAGCCGGGCCCAATCCCACATGGGACGGGACGGGATCAGGACGGGACGGGCCCAATCCCACCACAAAATTGGAAACAAAAAAGAAGAAAAATTTGCTTACATTCATAAATCACAACATGTATATATGATCTAATTACAATTACACAACTTGCTTACATTCATAAGTCACAATCCATAACCTAATAATATCAAACATAACAAGAATAACATCCATAATCTGTTACACAAGTTCACATATCATAAGTTTAACAAGAAAAGAAGAAAATTAAAAATATAGCAATACAAGATTAAATATATAGCAATACAAGATTAAAAACATAGCAATACAAAATTAAAATCAACGGGTAATATCAATTTAAATTTATATATGGGACGGGACGGGCCTAACGGGATGAGAAATTTCAGTCCCGCGTCCCGTCCCGTTGTTTTTCTGATGGGACGGGACTGGACGGGATGAACATTTTTAGTTTCAAATCCCGCCGGGATCGGGACGGGACCGGGACGGGACCGGGATTTGCGGGATTTGTGCCCAGCCCTAGCAAGGAAAGAAGAGAAATGAGGGCTGCATGTGTGAAGAGGTGAAGAGAAAAAGAAAGAAAAGAAAAAAAGGAAAAAAAAGAAGAAGAATTGAAAAAAAAGAGAGAAAATAAGTGGGTTTTGGGGCCAACGGGAAAAGAAGAAGGAAAAGATGAAAACAAAAGAGTTGGACCATCGGTCTTCACATTAGATCAGTTCAGAGGTCCAAAAAGTTTTTCACATCTATTCTGGTTATAATTCAAGTACAAAATTTGGCATAAAGTCATCAATGACAAAAAATCGAAGCGTGACATGAAGTCAAAAATCATTTGAAGTCAGTGTCACTAAGATCAATACATCGAGTGCTTCCAACTCCAAATAAATTATTTGCAAGAAGAATTACAACTTAAATTTGTAAATAAAATACTTACATCACAAAGCCTAATCCCATTTTATAAAGAACTACGATGGTCTGATCTCTCAAAAGGGTACGTAGGCAATCTGACACAAAATCTGGATACAACCACAAAATATATTTGAATCTCTAGTTATCCTGAACCAAATTCATATCACCACTTTAAAGAACTACGATGGTTTGATCCCTTAAAAAAGTACGTAGGCAATCTAGCAACCTACTAGATACAACCGCAATCTGAAACATAATCCATGATTTCACCACTTAAATTCGGCCAGCCTACAATGTGAACCTCTAGCCATACAGCTATAGCACTACAAAAAAAGCTAAGCCGACCCAAAATTCTCAAATGTCTGAACTACAATGGTTTGATCCCTGCAAAGGGTATGTAAACAGTCTAGACGTAAAACTCCAGACGCAACCACACACTTCTACAATCAAATTCCATTACCACAAGAAATACCTCCACCACAAAATGGCAAACTGGCCCAAACGACCACAAAAGTCTACTACAAGTCCAAAAAAAGAGCCACTAAAAGCTAAACTCTAAATCTTTCGATGGGTCATTCATTCAGTGAAAATCCACACCCACTTTTTTTTGAACTACGAATGACTTGATCCCTTTTGGGGGTACATAAGCAGGCCGTCAAATCCTTCGGGTGTAGTTACAAAAATATCAAAATCCCACATTTTCAAATTTATTTATTTCATGTTCGGAATCAAAAGGATTTTCTTTTTAAATTAAGAGTCATAATTAAAATATTTCTTTTTTGTTTTAAATGGGTTGACCTCAAATAATAAAATTTTATTTCCTTCAATGAGATGGAGTGAGATTATATCAAATAAATATTTTGACAATTTTTACACTACAGTGAATACAATAGGACTTATTGCTAGAACATTATAAATGTGAAACCTCTAAGTGATGAACACTAAAATGTACGTTATTGACCATGATGCTAAAAACGAATTATCCAGCAGAGAAAAACAACACAAAATTTCAAAAAGGAAAAATTACAGGGAATTTTTGTATTTTTGTTGAGTCTGCTCGAACTTTTTATTTGTCAGGCAGCTCCGTAATATTCTTATCCACTGTTACGCGGCGCACAGTATCACTCACATATCCCATGCGCTTTACATACGGTAATCCATTTCCTTTTCTTTTTTTTGAATAAAGTGATCCCTTTCCCTATTGTCAATCGAATCAGTCTCCGATCACAATCAAAATCCCCAAAACACCAAACCCTAAAAACCCAATCTTTTCTCTTCAATCATTCCCAAATTCCCTAGTTTCATCCCAACTGATCCTCCCTCGTCAAATTCATCACATCACCGACAATGCTCGGCACTCCGGGTCGCTCCCCTCGCCACCTCTCTTCCCCTTCATCCTCCGCCGCCTGCGATTACACTCTCCAAACCCCCAAATCCACTTCCGTCGTCGCCCCGAAAAACCCTAGGTCGTACCTTAAGATCCTCGACAAAGACACCTACGTGGCGGTCCTGAAGCGGATCATCGAGCGCGACTTCTTCCCCGACCTCGCTAAGCTCCGCGATCGCCACGACTGGCTCGAAGCGGTCAAGACCCGCGACCCTGTCTGGATCCGAGACGCACAGCTCCAGATCATCGAGTGCCGCGCCGGTAACTCCAACAAGATCCCCTGTCGTGCCACGTCGATAAACCCTAACAACTCCAAGACCCCCGGCTCCACCTTCCTTTGTAGCTGTACTCCGTTGGATGAATTCAACGGCAAAACCTCGGTGGTTTCCTCCGCCGCAGATGCTGGTGACTTTGGCGAAGGCGGCGCGCTGGAGGATTCATTGAGTTTGGACCAGTTTGTGAGGTGGTACACGAGTGAGGACAACGAAAGCTTTACGAAGATTCTAGAGAAGGAGAATAGGAAGAGGAAGGAGAGATATGACTATCTGTTGGAAGGTGAAAAGGAAGAAGATGGGAAGGCTATTGAGGATGTGAAGAGGGATAAGGTTACAGATGGGTATGGTACTTTGGATCAGTCGCCGAGTACATTGGAAGGGTGGAAGTATACGGCGAAGAATCTGTTAATGTACCATCCTGTCGATCGCGGTGAGGTTTTGCTGACGTTGGAGGAGAAGGCAGTGAGGATGAAGAGCTTAGAGAAGGAGATTAGCCAGACCAATACGAGGTTTCATGGGAAGATGATGGATAGGCCGAAAGAGGGAGGTGGTGGGTTCGAGGTGTTGTATGCCCCGGTTGCCGGGGGAACTCTAGTTATGATGGATAAAGATGGGGATAAGTCGAAGAAGTATGATTTGGATGACTTGAGCAAGACGCCGAATGCGTTTTATGTAGAGTCGGAGAAGAAAGCAGACAATGGGTATAGCTTTGTGAAGACGCCGTCCCCTGCTCCCGGTGTTGATGATTCACCGTTTATAACATGGGGTAAGATTGAAGGGACGCCACTGAGGTTTGAGCTGGAGGACACTCATCTTGATATTGGTGGCGCCGAAGGGCCTCATTATAGGATACCATGTCCGGCTTCAAGAGATGAGAAGGTTTACTCGTTGTCAAGAGTAGCTGCTTGGAAACTGAGGGAGAGGGAAAGAATGTATCAGAAACCACCATTGCCATCGCCTTCTAGAGCTGGCAGTGCTAGTCTTAGTGTCCGGACGTTGTCTCCTGCTGCACAGAAGTTTGTGAGGAATGCAATTGCCAAGTCCTCATCTACTGTTGATGAAACTCTCAGAGCCAGTTACCGAGGTGCTAGTCCTAGGCTGGCTACTCCGAAAGGTCGAAGGAGTGTGTCGAGGTTTAGTACTATCAAATCAAGATCACCTTCTGCAAGGGAGGGCTCACCTTGGTAATTATGTAGTTCTCTTTGTTGACGTTCCATCACAGCAATTAAATACTGTACTGCATTTTTCCTATCACCCATAAATGTAAAAATTCACCTGTGTTTCTTTTGCTGACAAGGAGTTGACTTGATTCACTTGATTGTGATTGTCTGCTCTAATGGTGCGAGTTTTACTGGTTTGTTACTGATCTATAACTACTACTTGTTGCACTCAAAATTCACATATAATTTGTGTAAAAGCTTACTTTGACAACCCGAATCGGAAATTGTATGTTAATCGGCTTGATTTGCGAGTTTCGCGATTAGTCAGGGTTTTGCCATAATTGGTCGATTTGACGGTCTTGTTTGCGACTAAATCATCGGGCGAGAATTTGATATGGGTTCCTCCGTGAAAGTTGTAGAGGATTTAATTTCGAGCTCATGTGAATTTTTGGGGAATGTTTCGGATAAGCTAGTAGTATTTTATCAATTTTTGAAGTTGGTTAGTGAAATAGTCGAAAATGTTGATTTATTCGTGATTGTTCGATCTTGATCAGATTGAACCGTAGTCGTTGATTTGGGGATGTATATATACGGTAGAATTGTACGGTATAAATACGTGATATTTTGGGAAGTTTCCATTTTGAGAACCTGGGTCGTTGACCGAGTTGACCACGGGTTAAAACTGACCCGTTTTGGACCGAGACATTGTTGCCGTCGATGTGCCATTTTTCGGCTACGGTTAGCTGTGGTGTCTTCATGAAACTTGTTGGGCTCGTGCTCCTCTTCGGTTGATAGGTGGATCGTTCATTTTGGTTGTCGGATGAAGAAGATACGACGATTTGAAATTGGAGGTTATTCGGCCGGAATCGCCGGCGATGGAGGCGGCCGAGTTGGTGGTCGATCCTATAGAGGTTTTGTAGCCCTTGGGGAAAGGAAACTTTTAGAAGTGGTCTTGCACCTTGCCGTGGCCAGTGGTGGCAGATCGGAGGTGGAGAATTCCAGCGAGGGTTTTAGACTTCAAGGTGAGTTTTGGGTATTTTCCGATCAAAATTGGGCTTAGCATTAAACTACAAAGTTGTTGGAAATGACGAGATCTTCAAATCCATGTATTGGTTGCAATATTCTGGGCCGATAAGTTTTCCGGCGGAGGTGGTTTTCGGCCGAGGTGGTTTTCGACAAGTTTTATATCTTTTTGCACGGAATTGCGCACTGATCACAGTGGTGAGGTTTATAGTTTGAATAGAGCATCAGAATTTATGGCAAGGTTTTATAATGTGTTTATTGTGATTTCGGTTATTCCCGTCGAGATATGAGTTTGTGTTTTCCGGGAATATATGCTTGGTTCTCGCCACATGGTTCAGTATATTGAATTATGTGAAAGGACCCAACCCCGATTTAGTTTCCTAAACCGGAATCAAACCCCTTCTGAAAACACGAACTTGAAAAAACAACAAAAATTTCGGCAGAGTTTCGTTACTAACGCGGAATTGCCATTAACCTGCACCCGAAAAACACACTTCATCCTATGCCACAAAAGCCAAACCGTGGGCACCAATCCCATCCGGATTTCTCAATATCATATCAATAAAGTAAAGCAGTAATCAAAACTGTACTTTACAGAAATCCAGAGGAAATCACATGAAACATATCAGTAGCGTATCAGAGCGACCTCTAGTGTATATACAAAAATGTACAACAGTAGGCAAAACAAGAAACCTACTGGAAAAGAAAGGTAACTCGAATGCTAAGCCTCCGACCGCGACGTGAGACACCAGAATCCGAACTGCAAACTGGGCACGGAAACCGAAAAGCCCAGGGGAAAGGCAATAAAATCGTTAGAGTGAGTGGACGAAAATAATCATATGTCTTTCACCATTTACATATATCATAAAATCAAGCAAAGCGAGTTCGGAAAATAAATGGAAGTGCCAAGCGAATCTCTCAAGCCCGACGGTCAGGCGAATCTCTCAAGCTCGACGGTGATAGGCTAGGCGAATCTCTCCAGCCTAGCGGGCACATCAGGGGAATCTCTCAACCCTGGATCTGACTACCGGTGATCAGCCGAGTAGCCAATGCATCGATGCTAAGTAATGCCATCACCATATAAAATATAAAACAATACCTCCAAAAGCAATAAATAATCTCAACATCGTATATAAATAAATACGGAAATCACAAACTCGCTACGATAGTGAAAATAAAAAGGTCCACTCACAGGTGAGCACAACGCGCACACGCACTAATCACGAGATCCGGCGGAAGATCCCTCGCCCAACGTACGATCTCGATCCCCTAAATAATTACAAAATATAACTGATCAAAATCATAGTTTAATACTCTGTACCACACCTCGGAAACCAACCATTTTCGGAAACATATAACTCGATACAAAATAATCGTTGAAAACTCCCGAAATCTCCACATAAACCCTTGACTAAAAATCCGGCTTCCAAACCAACTCGAAAACCTCAAGGCGATGATCGGGGCACGAATACGAGCAAAACGACATATAACTCGACAAATTTCAAAAAGTCAACGGGTCGCCGGAGCTCCGCCGTTGACCGCCGGCGGCGGCGGCAGCGCGCCATCAACCGGAGGAATTTCCTGGCGGCCAAGCTCACTGTAGCTTCTCCTCCTTAAGACCAACATATTTCACAACTGTGGCTACCTCCAATTCCGGCCCAAATCGCTGGAAATCAGCTCGAAAGTCTCGGAATCTCAAATCGACACCGATTTACAAAATTCCAAGTTCTAAACAGTTTCAAATCACGAGGAGAATCTTTTACCTTTCAAGGTCGTGACCGGAAATGGCCAGAAACGGCAAGTCCGCCGGTGAGTCTCAAACGGTCAAAAATCCCCCACGGTCAACGGTAGTCAACGGGTCCAAGACTGGTCAACGCCGGTCAAACTTCCCGAACAGTGTTTTCGATAATTTTTCGACTATTTTTAATATTTATACTCGCGGCTCGATACGATCGACGGTCCAAAACGGATCACACCCACGTTTTGGATAACTCAAATACGAACGGATAAACACGACGAAATTCCGCGATTCAAATATTCATAACATATTCCTCAGTCGTCGAAATAATTATCCGGAATCGCCAACGAACTCAAAATCACGCGAACTACAACTCTCGAGAAGAGACTCAACTCAAATTCTCGCCCAATAATTAAGTCGTGATCAAAACCACTAATTCAATTCATTTACAGAAAACTGTAATTACGCGTAAACTCGTGGATTAAGCCGATTACTATACTGATTCTGGTTCGGGTCGTTACATTATGATATTAACCAGATATTTTTTTTGTTATACAGGAGGATCGTGGTCATGCTTGTGGTGAGAGATTTTTCGCCAGACCACAGGAATAACACGTTTAGCGTTGTGCTTGTCTGTGAGTGGACATTTCTTTTCACTGTTGGTTGCTAGTCTTTTATATACATTTTACGAGTATGAGCATGCAGTTATGATTATGAATTATATGAGCATGTGTTTTATGATTATGCATTTACGAATATACGTTTATAATTATGCATTACGAGTATGCTTTTACATTACGCTTTATGCATTTGCATGGAAACCTTTATGATTTGGTTTACACAGAGTACAGTCTCAGTAGTACTTGTATCGATACACTTAGCATCTCGGCTGATCCCCGATGATGTTTACCGAGGGGGACTGTTACCCTGACCCGAGGTCTTTACCGGGGGGAGGGGGGAGCAGATACCCTGACCTGAGGCATTTCTAGTGGAATCACGTGAGGATCAGGGATCCCGTGATTCAGACTGTACTAGCGCGGATGTGTTCATAAGTGACCCCTTGGAATTTCCGATGCATGCTCTGTACGCGTGAGAAGTTAGAGTCTCCCTCGTGTATCATATGATTTTTATGCATTTAGACTCGCATATGTTTTATAAACATATATATGTATTCGGTGAAAGACATTTATTTTCGTCCACTCACTCTAACGATTTATATGTCTTTCCCTGAGCTCTTTGTTTTCAATGCCCAGTTTGTAGTTTGGATTCAGGTGTCGCACGTCGAGGTTGGAGGCTTAGTGTTCGAGCCACTTTTCCTTCTCAGTAGGTTTCTAGTTTGACATACTGTTGTGTATACATGTATATATAGAGGTTGCTCTGAATACTATTATGTTTATATTTTCACATGATTTTCCCGGATTTCTATAAAACTACAGTTTTGTTTATTGCTTTATGTTGTGATATGTTCTTGAGAAATCCGGATGGGATTGGTGCCCACGGTTTGACTTTTGTGGCATAGGATGAAGTGTACTTTCCGCTGCAAGTTAATAGTAACTACGCGATATAGAGTGACTGCCGAGATTTTTATGATTTTTGAAAGTTCATGTTTTCAGAAGGGGTTTGATTCTGGTTTAGGAAACTAAATCGGAGTCGGGTCATTTCACTAACTTCTTTACTTTTCTTTTTCACATTGTGTTAACGTTTCTTTTTGTTTCGAAACCATTAACATATGATAAGTTCCATTGAATTGGTTGCGACACTACTAGACATGTTTGCACTCGCCATGGTAGCTCATTTTAGTCATTTCAGTCTGTATAATCATAGGTTCTTGTTCTATGGCATATGATACTACTCCCATCAAATAGAAGAATTTGGTTCCCATTGGGCCTTGAGTCTATTGACATTGTAGATATCATTGTGATATTTGTCTTTCTGATCTACCTCAACCTCTGGAACTTCCACAATCTGGTTGTCAAAGTTTGATCATTTACTTGTATGAAGTGGAAATTGAGGTCTGCATTTGCTACTCGTGACTGTCTTTACAAGTGAGTATAGTACAGATTCTTGTCACATGATTCCCAATGAGTTTGCTTTTAGGGTCAATTACCTGGAAATACTGGTTTATTCCTCCTGGTATGTGTGGTTACAGGGGGTGGCCCCTAATGAAGGAAAGTAGACATAGGAGGTGCTCCCTTTTCTCCCACAGGACAAAAGTAATGTCATTGTCGAGTGGATTTCTTAGAATGGATTGATTTTGGTTCTTGCTTACACTGTAGTCGGTTCCAGTACGTTGTGCCAGTATATGTATGATTCTGACTTCGATCCTGTGCTTGGATTTTGTGTGCTATTATGCTTGGTTGATTAATTTTAGCCGTGTATTATGAACCTTTTAGTAGAACAGAGATCCATTAAGATATATATATATATATATATGAAGCTTCCATTCAGGTATATCGAAGTGGAAGTTTTTTCAGGTATATGATATTTACGCCAATTTTTTGATCATATTTTACCATCTCTATTGTCCAACTATCAGGTTTATATGAGTAGATCATTCATGTAAATTTTCAGCTAAAATAGTGACCGTTAAAGTATCAAATTAGATTAAATCAAGGAACGGACTAAATTTATCAAACCTGAACCGTTCATACTTTTAAACTTCAAATGCAGTTTTGAATACCTTAAGGATCACCATTTTGGCTGAAAATTTACAGGTTTAATTTACACATTGGGACTTAAGATCTGAACGGTGGAGATAGTAAAATATGATCGAAAAGTTGGTGTAATATCTTATACCTGAAAATGATCCCAAAAAATATATACCTTAGTGGAAGGGTGCTATATATATATATATATATATATATATATACGGGGCTTTTCGGTTGCGGACGTCCGCACCGGAGAGTTTCGTGCGGATTCCGGCTTTTCGCCGGCGTCCCGGTCACCGAATCCGATCTCCACCGTTCAGATTATAGGTATGCGTGTGTAGATTAATCCTGTAAAATTTCATTCAATTCGGTGATCGTTTGATACCTCAAAATCGCGATTTACACGAACGGACAGAAATTAGTAAACCAGAACCGTTCGTATTCCGGTTGGTAAATCATGATTTTGATGTATCAAACGATCGCCGATTTGGATGAAATTTTACAGGGTTAATCTACACACGCATACCTATAATCTGAACGGTGGAGATCGGATTCGGTGACCGGGACACCGGCGAAAAGCCGGAATCCGCACGAAACTCTCCGGTGCGGACGTCCGCAACCGAAGAGCTCTGTATATATATATATATATATATACACACACAAACGAAGAATGGGATTGGCAGGATGCAGATGCTTGATTCTGACACGGGCAGTGCATGAATCGAAAGTTTTGAATATGTTTGTTGTCTTGTTGGCTTATGTGGTTGAACTTTGAGATTTTAAGCACTTGATGAAGAGCAGCCATGGACATGACTTCACATAATCTTGAACTTTCCAACTGCAAATCTAACATTACACTTGGATGCTTACACAAGCTTCAAGTGATTCAATAATATCTTTCGTCCTAGAAAGATCGATATCGAGTTTGGTATGGTAGTTTGAGCAAGTTGCATCATGTCCATAAAAGTAAATCAAACCGTGATCACACAGCATCCAACTTTCTTTAAAGAGTTTTACCCCAATTAATAACGTCTGGGGTCAATTTTTCGGGGCGCAGCAAATTGTGTCAGGAAGTCTTGGAGTGGCGTCATCCCCATGAGCAGCTGACGACGACGTTTTACTTTGTACGAAAGCGATACTGAGCTCCTATAAATAGCGCTGTCCCTTTTAGCGTCGATCAAATCCAAATTCTATTGGGCAATACAAAACGTACAAAAATTGACACCAATTCCAAGTGTCCGTCTTCGCGTTTACTAGGATTCTCAACTCCAGGTACGTAGTTCTTCGTCTCTCTTGTAAATCTTAATGCAAATATAGGTTTACATTTAAACGTAGAATGGTACATATTCACTGCTTCAATTACGGCCCTAGTTTCAGTTATGTATGTATATTCTGCTGTGTCTGATAACCATAGTTGTGGCCTTTACATAATTCTTACTCTTGTACTACAACTTATGCGTAGATTGGTTTTTGGCTGAATTTGTGTTTCTGGAGTGTTCTTTTTCTGTCTCAATATTCGATTTTCCATGTAAAATTGCTTTAAAGTTTCGAACTTGACCGTGTTTCTTCTGTTACTGATGATGCCAAAGATTCAGTTTTTCTTCACCTCCTGGTTTCATATCGACACATTTTGTCATATCTTGTGAATTTACTCATGTTTTGTTCTTCGAAGTCAGAGTTAGTCAAAATTCGCAGGAGTTAGTGTTATGTTCTGTTTGGCCACTGTCAATGTTGGAAAGCTTGACTGGTTTTTGTACATTTTTCAGGTTGAATTTTGAAGATGGCAGTTGAGCTGAAAGCTTTTGATCCAGATTTGGAACCATTCGTGGAGGTTGATCCGAGTGGACGTTATGGGAGGTACGATGTTCTACTTGGCCAGGGTGCTGTGAAGAAGGTCTATAGGGCATTTGATCAGCAGCAAGGTAATGAGGTGGCATGGAATAAGGTGCGGCTGAAGAACTTTAGTGACGATCCAATGCTCTTGAATCACCTCTATGCGGAGGTTAAGCTATTGAGGGAGTTGGAGAACAAGTACATCATCGAGTGTGACACTGTTTGGAAGGATGTTGAGCATAGCGCTTTGAATTTCGTTACTGAGGTTTGCTACTCGGGGAACCTGAGGGATTACAGGAAGAAGCATCGTCGTGTAAATATTAGGGCGTTGAAGAAGTGGTCAAAGCAGGTACTAGAGGGATTGGAGTACCTCCATACACATGATCCTATCATTATTCATAGAGATCTCAATTGGAGCAACATCTTTGTCAATGGGAACAATGGCCAGGTAATATAGCTCAAACAAAATTTTAATATTCTAACTGGAATGTGAAAATAGAATTTGGTAGCAGGTGAAGTATTTTTGCTTTATAGTCACTGGCTTAAGCTTTATCAATGTCTCAATTATTTGGTTTCCTCTTACATGATGAGCATAGAACTTATATGAGCATTAATTGGTGGAGCTAGATAGTGCCTTTGGTAGCCAAGCCTCTATATATTTGCTAGTTACTTCCTAGAAATTTACATCTACAAATCCTAGCTGTGCTATGAGCTTCATGGTTATAATTTAGGGCTAGTTTGTTATGAATGAATTTCGGAAATCCAACCATAGTTGACTGTAATATGGAGGCTTCCATATCCTTTACAATATTTAGCTCCTATACCCTTACATGTGTTGACTAAAGAATTGAACATCTTGTGACTGTAAGCCGCATTTCTCTCATGAACCTTGCACCATGTTTTTGGCCTCTAAGGCTCTAACCAGTAACCATTATAATGTTGATTTACATGTGAAAATTGGGGATCTGGGATTTGCAGCAACACTAGGTAGGAGCCACAAAGCACATACAGTTCTGGGGACGCCAGAGTTTATGGCACCTGAGCTATACGATGAGGATTACAATGAGATGGTAGACATATACTCGTTTGGGATGTGCTTGCTCGAAATGGTAACCAGGGAGATACGTTACAGCAAATGTGACACTGTCGTCAAGATATACAAGAAGGTCACAACTGGTATAAAGCCGGATTCTTTGTCCAAGGTGACTGATCCAGAGGTGAAGGCTTTTATCGAAAAATCCATAGGCCGGCCAAGGGCAAGACCGTCAGCTTCTGAGCTACTCAAGGACCCCTTCTTTTCTGAAGTCAATGCTGAAGAGCCTGATCCAAGCTCTTGATAACTTCTACAAAACTAATTCTCTCGGACCAAATATACTTGCCTGTTGGGATTTGCAATCGGTTCTGAATTAGCATATTAGGTTTTAGGTTGAACTAGCACACAACTTGAGTATACTAATATTGATTTCTAACGGGGAAGCCAGAAGTCCAGAAACATCATAACTTCTTTAGAACGTGGTATAGCAAAACCAGCGACTCCCATGTTACTTGACTTACTTCCCACATGAAGTTATCATGTCACATTTAACTTCCTGCAGGCTGAGAATAAGAAATGAATATGTATTTCTGCAACTGCATGTAAAGGAATGTATTGCTTGAGCCTGAAGGATTATATATAGCTGTACTTTCTTTAGTTTTTCGTCTTCTGGAGCCCAAATTAGGTAAAGAGGCAGCCACGTATAAGTGTATAACTATAACATAGGTATGACAAATCACTTGTCATTGTATAACAAAACTGCAGAGATTGGAAAAAGAAGTAATAGTATAACATATAGAATTGTCTTTTTAAAAACAGAAGAAGGGCTAGCTCATTACAGTTTAACATAGCACCCAAGAACCAGAACAGAACTAGCTCAATAGGGTTTAGCTTATACATAATGATGCATACAAAGAAGTATAAACTTGCAAGGGTAGCACTAAGCAGAAGTCGTTATGGGGATTGGAAGGTGTTGAGAGAAAGCAAGCAATGCTCCTTCATCCAAAGCACCACAAAAATAAAAGTAAACGTGCCGTCTTGGGTGTTTGTGATGCTATATCATTTGTCCATACAAGGCTTCACCCTCACTCCATCTTGCCCTTTATCATATTCTAGTCCTTTTCTCATTTACTAGTTTACTAGTTTACATGTGTCATTCTTCCTTTTCTATTTCCCAACACACCATTTTGCAGATCTCCATCACATTTGATCCACCACCTCTCCATTTAACTAGACTTTTCATGGGGATGTACATGACAATGTTTAGAAATCTTCCATTTAGGCTCTCGATTTTCTATTTATCCTCATCAGTTTTTTGTTTTGTTTTTTTTATACAAAACATGAGTACACGATCGATAAACATAGTTCTAACAAGTCTAACAAAATAAATTTACCTCTCGAAAATACATAAACTGAACCGACAGAAGCTTAGTAACAAGAGGGACATCTTTCTTCAATGAGGATCAAATGAGTGACATTGCAAAATATAAAGTAGAAGAACTTCAGAGAGCTTCAACCCCAGCAGAAATAGAAGGCAGTGGGAAAAAAATATACCATATTGGTTCAGTTTGATACTTTGATGGTGTACAAGTAATACATGTATAGGCACATGACTTGTAAAGCAAGCAAACCACTTGGAAGGCAGTGGAGGAAACAAAAAAAAGTACCAATTTTCTACTTATTGTAGTGACCCAATTCAAGTTGAAGTCATATATTCAACCTTTCATCCTTCGAGAACGTTTTTGAAGCCTTAAAATTTGGATGTCGATCAGTGTTTCACTCGTGTGCATTTGACCTTGACTAGAAACAAAGATGTTATAGCGGAATGTAAGAAACAAACACAGATTTAACGTGGTTCACTAATGTGAGTTAGCTACGTCCACGGCAGAAGGAGAACTGATTACTTTATCTTGGAGAACCAGATTACAAAGTATATCACACTAGGTTAAGCCTAACCTAGGATTACAGAATACTTAATCTCTCTACCACGCTAGATTAAGCCTAATCTATAGGATAGAACCAGATATCACACACTCCCTTATGGCTGATACCCATGTATATATATAGCCAACAGAGTCCTGTATACCAGAGGAATCCCAGACACACGTCTGAGGAAACCTAAACCAGAATGATTAAGGAAACCCAATTCCCTAATGCCTGAGGAATCCTAGTCCTAGCGAAATCCTGAGTAGAAGTCTTGCTCGCCAAGGACTTCTAACTTTCCTCGCCAGAGACTTCCTCGCCAGAAGTCAACGCCCGCCAAAGACTCTCTCGCCAGAGAATCTTCCTTGCTCGCGTACCACACGTATGCCAACGTGCCTCGCGTACGCCAACGCGCCTCGCGTACGCCGACGCGACTTCAAGATTCAAGGCATAGACTAACAAATCTCCACCTTGACTTGAATTCTCTCCCAAGTAATCAGATGTACCCGAAGTACCAGACTTCTCCTCTGCCCCCAAATGTCGTTCCTCCAAGAAACGAACCCAGATGTTCCATTCTCCCAGAAAAGGAACCCAGGTGTTGCCCCCAACGGGCAACTGACAACTTCTGACATTCAACAAGTCCAAGCAATGTTGGAACTTGCTATGCGAAACCGGCTTTGTGAATATGTCTGCTGGATTATCAGCAGTACCCACCTTGTTCACCGTGATCCGCTTCTCATTCCTCAGAAAATGATACCTGACATCGATGTGCTTAGTCCTCTCATGATGAACTTGATCCTTGGCCAAACAGATTGTACTCAGACTATCGCAATACACTATAGCCTGATCATGATGTAAACCCAAGTCACTAACCAGTCCTTTCAACCAGATTCCCTCCTTGGCTGCCTCTGTCAATGTCATATACTCTGCTTCAGTTGTAGACAAAGCCACTGAAGACTGCAGAGTAGCTTTCCAACTAACAACTGACCCACCAAGAGTGAAAACATAACCAGTCATAGATCTTCTTGTGTCAACATCCCCAGCATAATCTGAATCTGAGTAACCAGTTACTAAACACCCTGTATCACCTCCATAAATGAGACCAACGTCAGACGTTCCTCTAAGGTAACGAAAGATCCTCTTCACAGCTTGCCAATGCTCCTTTCCAGGCTCACCCATAAACCTACTGACAACACTGACAACATGTGCAAGATCCGGTCTAGTGCAGACCATAGCATACATTAAGCTTCCTACTGCACTACCATAAGGAACTTGAGACATGTACTCCTTCTCCTGAGCTGATTTAGGTGCAAACGTGGTAGACAAGTGAATGTTTGTTGCACTTGGAGTATCTAAGGATTTTGCTGTAGACATGCCAAACCTTGACAATATCTTCTGAATATAATCCTTCTATGATAAGAACAGCCTCTTCTGACTCCTATCCCTGTAGATCTCCATTCCCAGAATTTTCCTTGCTGCACCCAGATCCTTCATCTCAAACTCAGCACTGAGAAGACCCTTCAACTTCTGAATCTCTGACTTGTCCTTTGAAGCTATCAACATATCATCTACATACAGGACCAGATAAATGAGAGACTCATTTGAAACCTTGTTGTAATAAACACAACAATCATACGGACTCCTGCTGTATCCAATCTCCATCATATAGCTGTCAAACCTCTTGTACCACTGCCTCGGTGACTGTTTTAGTCCATATAAAGATTTCTTCAACTTATAAACAAAATCTTCCTTTCCAGGAACTTGGAAACCCTCTGGCTGGGTCATGTATATCTCCTCCTCCAACTCTCTATACAGAAAAGCTGTTTTCACATCTAGTTGCTCAAGTTCCAAATCCTGATGTGCAACTAAGGCTAGTAGCACCCTGATAGATGTATGTCTGACCACAGGCGAGAAAATCTCATTGTAGTCAACACCTTCTTCCTGATGAAACCCTCTTGCAACTAAGCGAGCTTTATACTTGAAACCCTCAGCAGGCGACATCCCTTCCTTCTTCCTGAAGATCCATTTGCAAGTGATAACCTTTCTCTTCTGAGGTCGCTTGGCCAAATCCCAAGTCTGATCTTGTGAAGTGATTCCATCTCGTCTCCATTTGCAGCAAGCCATTGGGCAGACTCAGTACATGTAACTGCTTCCTTGTAGGTGGATGGCTCGCGAGGATCCACCTCTTCAGCAACCTGAAGTGCATAAGCCACCATGTCCTCAAAACCATACCTCGTAGGCGGTTTCCCGAAGTTTGCTCTCCTAACCCGATTAAGAGACAAACCATACTGGTTATCTACTAGTGGCTCTGATTCTGAATGTGAGTGTTGATCTCCTTGCTGTGGTTCAACCTTAACTTGCTGCTCCACCTGTTTCTCAACACTACCATTCTCTGATACAACACTAGCATTAGAGAGCATGCACCTAGCTCTCTCCAGAAATGTCTGATTCGTACGTTCTGCCACACCATTCTGCCCCGGTGTGTCCCTGACTGTATGATGCCTAGCAATCCCTACATTCCTGCAGAACTCATTAAACTCAGACCAGCAGAATTCCAGAATTTGCATCCCTCGTTCACTCATATAACCGAGTCTCATGTGCCATAGCTTGGTCATATCATTCTTGTGAACTTCCGATGATGCATCAGCAGCAAAACTAGACAACGTAGAACCTTGTAGAATATACAAAAGTACCCCGCTTGACACCTTTCAGAACCACATCTGAACCCTTGTAGACACGCAAGATCCCGCCTTCTCCTTTGAAACTAAACCCCTTCTTGTCCAAATGACTCAGAGATATCAGATTCTTAGTCATGCGAGGAACATGCCTAACTTCGTTCAATGTACAGAATTTACCATCATGTGTCCGTAATTTAACTGAGCCCATTCCAACCACATTGCAAGCAACATTGTTGGCCATTGTCACATTGCCTCCATTTACCTGCTCGTAGGTTGCGAACCACTCCCTGCACGGACATATATGATAAGATGACCCGGAATCTAGAACCCACACATCATCGCGATGTATATGTTCATCAGCAACTAGAGCCGTATCCTCTTCTGAATTGATGTCATCCTCTGCTATAGCAGCAGTTCCTACTGGTTTCTCTTGCTGCTTCCACTTTGGACATTCCCTTTTCCAATGTCCCCTTTCTTTACAGTACTTACAGACATCGTTGGATTTAGGACCCTTGAAACCTGACTTCTTGAATTTCTTCTCATCCGAGTTTCCATGTCCCTTACTTCCACTGACTACTAACCCAGCAGCCTGACTGTCTGAACCTGTACCAGTTGCCTTATGGCGCAACTCTCTGGTATGAAGAAACGATCTTACCTCCTCAAGAGTCACCGTATCCCTTCCAACAATAAAGGATTGCACAAAATTCTCGTATGATAACGGTAACGATACCAACAGAATTAGGGCAGCATCCTCATCCTTGATCTTAACATCGATATTACGCAATTCTAACAGAATTGTGTTCAGCTGATCCAAGTGATCTCTCAGTGGTGCACCCTCTTGCATACGCAGACCAAACAGACGTTGCTTCAGAAGCAACTTGTTGGTTAAAGACTTCGTCATGTATAGACTCTCAAGCTTCAACCACAAACCAGATGCAGATTCCTCTTCTGCAACCTCGGTGATGATATCATCTGCAAGACACAACATGATAGTCGAGTGTGACTTCTCCTCCAGACTGGCCATCTCAGCGGTCTCGGGATCCACTGCCTTCTTCATCAGCGGCACCCACAACCCTTGTTGCTTTAACAAGGCACGCATCTTGATCTGCCATAAACTAAAACTGTTCCTCCCCGTGAATTTGTCGATCTTCACATTTACCCCTGACATCCTGAGCCGATGCTCTGATACCAGTTTGTTATAGCGGAAGCAAATAAATGTAAGAAACAAACACAGATTTAACGTGGTTCACTAACGTGAGTTAGCTACGTCCACGGCAGAAGGAGAACTGATTACTTTATCTTGGAGAACCAGATTACAAAGTATATCACACTAGGTTAAGCCTAACCTAGGATTACAGAATACTTAATCTCTCTACCACGCTAGATTAAGCCTAATCTATAGGATAGAACCAGATATCACACACTCTCTTATGGCTGATACCCATGTATATATATAGCCAACAGAGTCCTGTATACCAGAGGAATCCCAGACATACACATCTGAGGAAACCTAAACCAGAATGATTAAGGAAACCCAATTCCCTAATGCCTGAGGAATCCTAGTCCTAGCGAAATCCTGAGTAGAAGTCTTGCTCGCCAAGGACTTCTAACTCTCCTCGCCAGAAACTTCCTCGCCAGAAGTCAACGCTCGCCAAAGACTCTCTCGCCAGAGACTCTTCCTTGCTCGCGTACCACACGTATGCCAACGTGCCACGCGTATGCCAACGCGCCTCGCGTACGCCGACGCGACTTCAAGATTCAAGGCATAGACTAACAAAAGAAGCTGCACGAATGTACCCGTGGATAAAATTTCTAAATCCCTCTTCTTTTTAATGGATTTTTCCCTACTCATTCGGTCATTCCATTGGGTTTGTCATCAAATCTAGAAGCTCTACTATTTTCTTCCTTCACTTGAGACAAGTATAGAGCATTTTATGGCAACTGGGTAGACAAAGAGCATTATATTATAGAGCACAAGTCTATGCTAATCGACTCCATTGCTTTCTGAAATTTCACTCAGTAAGGTTCAGTCTGATTAGAGCTTTTTCAAAGCTCTAGCTAGCAATGGAGGCTGCAAGCCCACTAAAAGATAGTAATTCTATATCATCAAGTCCTTTCGCTTCTCCAAATGTTGCAGCCTTGCTCAAGATTAAGATCATATCATGGTATGAATAATCTTCTTAATTATAGTTATATGGATCTGGTCTAAATCTGCCTTTCATGCCTTACTGATGTGGAATTCTTGTTTCAGGACTCAAGAGACTGGCTTGCCTGTTTCAATTAGTGTCCGAGTTGGCGGTAAGACCTTTAACCTTCATAAGGTAAGAAATTGAACTTTAGAGCTTTTCCTTTCATGAAATTTGTAGATTTTATGTCATCAACTTATATGGAGCTGTCTCATTTTGGCTTAGTCTTTTTCTTTTTTGTGATTTTTTTTTCTTTCAGTTTCCAATATATTCAAAGAGTGGCTATTTCAAGAAAAGACTGAATGAATCAGCTGAGGTTGAACTACCACCAGACTTCCCAGGAGGGCCAGATACCTTTGAGATGATTGCATTGTTCCTCTATGGCTCATCCACATTGATTGACCCTTTCAATGTGGTAGCTCTGAGATGTGCAGCTGAGTTTCTTGAAATGACAGGAGAATACTCCTCTGGTAATCTCTGTGAGCGCTTTGATCTCTACTTAAACCAAGTGGTCATGCAAAGTTGGAATGACACCCTAATAGTACTCCAAAAGTGCCAAACTTTGCTTCCATGGTCCGAAGACCTCTTGATCGTTAGCCGCTGCATTGAATGTCTAGCCTTCATGGCTTGTATGGAGATTCTTGATCCAGAGAGAAGGCGTGACACACCGGTTCTTACATTGGACGTGTTAAGCACACGACATTGGAGCTGTGAAATGGGGAAGGAAATTATGACTCAGGACCTTTGGATCAAGGATCTGATTGCTCTACCATTTGGATTCTTTAAGAGGATAATAGGGTCCTTGAGAAGACAAGGTATGAAAGAAAAATATCTAACCCCCATTATTGTATTCTATGCTAACAAGTGGGTGATTTCAAAGAAAACAATCCAGTTTTGGGAGAACTCTGGTCACAAAACTGGGGATGATCATAAAGTTTCAGTTATACTTAAAGGTGTTCTTGATTTGCTTCCTAAAGGGGAGAAGGCTAGTCGAGCAATCCCCGTTGGATTTTACTTTGCAATTCTCTCTAGATCCTTTGAAGTAGGTTTGAGAGATGATAGTAAGGTAAAGTTGCAAGAACAGATTGTATCTCAACTGCACTTCTCTCAGCTAGAAGATTTTATCTTTCCACAAAGTGAAACCGAGTCTGTTACTTCTAGCATAGAGTTGGCTACTATGGAAAGCATAATTTCTTCATATGTATCGTCTAACTTGGACAAGGATCATAGCCTTTCAGCAGGCAACTCATTTGTGGCAGAACTATGGGATACATATCTTTCCCACATAGCTCTTGACCCAAACATCCAGCCTGATAGATTTACGGAACTCATTGAAAGAGTACCAATATCATACAGACACAGTCATGACAAACTCTACAAAGCAATGAACTCCTTCCTACAGGTAACCACCATCATGATTCAGTTCTCTCATATTTTGGACCTTACTATAATTTATCACTAATACTAACATATTGTTCAGGCACACCCAACTGTATGTCAAGAAGAGAAGTGGGCAGTGTGCAAGTACCTAAACTGCCAGAAACTATCACAACAGGCATGCATTGACGCTGTTCAAAATGACCTGATGCCGCTACGTTTGATTGTCCAAGCACTTTTTGTGCAGCAACTCAGCACACACCAAGCTTTCAAAGAATGCTCAGATTCATTCCGATATGTACACTGTGGGGAGTTCGCAGGGAGTCTCTCAAGCTCTAGGTGCCCAAACTCCAAAAGCCAGAATCTTGGGGATAGTAATCCTTGTCCAAACACAGATGGAGCAGAAGAACCGGCTTCCAGCAGACCCTTGAGCTTCTTGCTACAGAAGGACATTGTGAATCAGAGACCTGAATTGTCAAGAAAAGAATATGAGTCAACAAGCTTCAGAATTCAGAATCTTGAGCTAGAGCTCATGTCCTTGAAGCGAAGCCTTCAATGGCAGAGTATTTCAAAGAAGGAAGAGCCAGTTTTAACTGCAGCACTGAGCATGAAATCATTTGGTAAGGAAAGCAGATCGATGAGCAAAAATGGCAACCCCCTTGGACACACAGCAACAGGTTGCATTGGTTCTGTGAATTTTGCCTCTCAGAGAAGGTATGCCAGTAGCCTACTGAAGATCTTTCGCAGAATTTCCTTGTTTGGAACTAAAATAACAAAGAGAAAGTCAGGTGCCCCAGGCACATTGCCTAAGCCAGAACTGCAGAATACTCAACAGCATAAGATGTAGGCAAATTAATATAAGTAATGATCATACACTATCAATAATTGCTCAGTCGATTCATTCTATACTATGAAAGGTTAGCTTAAGTTCAACACCATGTAAACACAAGTACACAAACCTGTATGAAGAACAGAAACTGAGCAGAAGAAGCTTACCAGCAGCATTGATGGAGATTGCCATTGTTCTTGATCAAAAGGAGCTGAAGTCTCTGTCCTCTACAGTATGAAGCCTCTCTGATGGGAAAGAGCTGAATGCAAGTCACGTAGAGATCCAGGGACTCAACTCATGTATATATATAGTGTCCAATTCTTGTGTCTACCCATAATAGAATCCCAGTTGAACACTAACTCGGATTAGCTGAATAATGAGATCATATCAGTATACAATTTGGACAAGTACCAGCTGAGCAATGTATTAATCCAGCTAGTAAACGTATTAGTAATTCCCACGTGTTTCTAGTTGATGATCATGATGTTTATATAGTGCAGAATATAAGTTCATATCCAACAATCTCCCACCGAACTTAATTCACTGCAATAGCACATAAACATACATTACCAACAACTACTGAAGTGGCCATGAAACACAAAATCACACAAGTCCTATCATCACAACTCTGTCATACTGCAGTTACTGTTATTGAACCTAGAACTGAACTGAACTGATCAAACCAACCAGCAAGTTAAAAATCACAACAACAACACCTGCATTACACATGAGCTCCAGATATGATTATGAGAGCTATTGACATTATACATTTCAACTCAAGTGTCAACACAATCTCTCAGTCCTACTAAATGGTTTTAACAAAAACTCCAAAATCACAAACACTCTTAAACAATAGTGGATACATGTTTGTTCTCTGAAAATATAGATATACTTACACAGCACAAATGCTGCATAAAACATCCACCTGAATAAAAATTCCAACTGTAATCACGTATCAATCAAAACATTGATCATAACTCATCAACAAATTTAATCTGAATATATCATCAATAATTTGTAAATGCAGAATTCTACAAAAGTCATTACAGTAGCCAATTCATAAAATGAGAAAATCATCTCAGTACAAACAATCAACAAGAATTACAACAAAACTGAAAATTCCTTTATACTTTGAATGCTCCCACTAATCCTAACAATCTAGACTGTTTAAAACTCCTATATTCTTAACATGAGCTTTAAACACTCCTACTGCCAAAGCCTTGGTAAAGGGATCTGCTAACTAATCTTCAGTGTCAACATTCAGTACTTCAATTTCACCATCCTTTACCCTTTTCTTGATGCTGTAATATTTCAAATCCAAATGCTTAGAATTAGGTGACCTTTTGATGTTCTTGCTAAAGAACACAGTTGCTTCATTGTCACAATACAGAATAAGCTTTTCTGATACTACAAATTTTAGAACTCTGGTCTCCAGCATAAAATTCCTGATCCATAAACCCTCACACACACACACTCATATAAGGCTATGACCTCTGCCTGCATAGTAGAAGTAGCAATTAGGCATTGTTTCATTGTTTTCCAGGCCACTGCCCCACCAGCCATCATAAACACATAACCACTGGTAGATTTTGTAGAACTATGATAGTTTCCAGCAAAATCAGAATCAGCATAACCTTCTAAAACTAAGTTTTTCACTCTTTTATAAACAAGTTGATGATGTTTGGTTCTTTGCAGATATCTCAAAACTTTCTTCCCTGCATTCCAATGCATAATATCTGGACTGGTTTGAAATCGTGAAAGAATGCCTACTGCAAAAGTTAAATCAGGTCTTGTGCATACCTGAGCATACATCAAGCTCCCTATTAGCCTAGCATATGGTTTTGACTTCATATCTGCTACCTGTGCATCATTTTTAGGAAGTATATTTTTGGTTAACTTATCACCTTTAGACATAGTTACCTCACCAGCTGTACAGTTCTCCATACCAAATCTTTTAAGAATTTTGGAGACATAAGCATGCTGAGATAATCCTAGAAGTCCCTGAGTTCTGTCTCTTTTAATCTCAATTCCCAAAACAAAAGATGCTTCCCCCAAATCTTTCATATCAAACTGTTTTGATAGAAAGATTTTAGTATCTTTTAGAAGTTTCATGTTGCTGGATGCCAACAGAATGTCATCCATATACAAGATTAGGAAAATAAAACTTCCTCCCACTGTTTTGAGATAGACACACTCATCCACGATGTTTTCAGTGAAACCAAACTTAGAAATTACTGAATCAAACTTCCTATACCATTGTCTTGATGCTTGTTTTAAACCATAGATAGATTTGTTAAGTTTACACACTAAAGCTTCTTGCCCTGGTTCTACAAATCCTTCTGGCTGTTTCATAAAAATGATTTCTTCCAGTTCTCCATTTAGGAAAGCTGTTTTAACATTCATTTGATGTAGCTCCATATCATAGTGAGCCACTAAAGCCATGATTATCCTGAATGAGTCCTTTGTAGACATAGTAGAGAAGGTCTCTGTAAAACCTATCCCTTCCTTTTAAGTAAAACCCTTAGCTACAAGCCTTGCTTTAAACCTCTCTATGTTTCCATTAGCATCTCTTTTAGTCTTAAAAACTCATTTACAGCCTATTGGTTTTTGTTCTTTATTAGGCTCAACCAGTTCCCAAACCTCATTTTTACTCATGGAATCAATTTCTGCTTCCATGGCTTTTCTCCATTTCTCAGAATCAGTGCCTTCAACAGCATCATTGAAGGTTACTGGATCAGTTTCATCTTCTAATGCCTTCTCAATTTCTTGAGAAAACACTAGATAATTACTCTGGCCTCCAAACGTGGGAATTCTCTCTCCCACAGGCCTTTTAGGAGGTGAGGTTGGTTGTGGTGCTTTGGTTTTTAAGGTTACTATATCACCTGCTTCTTCTGAATTTCCTAAGTCTGATGTTGTAGTTTGAACTTTTGCAACATCAATCAAGTCAGGGATAGGTTGATTAAATATTTGTTCTGGTTCCCCCAGATTCTCATCTACTGATATTGCTTCTGTTTCTGTAGTCAAATCAGTGATTTTTGGCAATGTATGAAGGTTGCTAGGATTTTCTGTGTTCCTCAAGTCATCTTCAGCATGTTCATCAACTTCAATAAATTCTAAGGATAAATCCTCAGGATTTATAATGTAAGTTGATTTTCCTACAAATTTTACCTGATGAGTCTCAAAAACTCTAGGAGAATGTTTAGCTGAATAGAGTTTATAACCCTTAGACTTGTCACAATATCCTATAAAATGACAGCTTATAGACCTTGAATCTAATTTTCCTAGGTTAGGGTTGTGGATCCTAGCTTCTGCAGCACATCCACAAACATGACAATGATGTAGGCTAGGCTTCCTGTTACACCACAGTTCATATGGTGTTTTGTCTGATGACTTAGTGGGGGACTTGTTGCAAATGTAATTTGCAGTTCTTAATGTCTCTCCCCATAGAAACCTAGGTAAGCCTGAGCCACACATCATGCTCCTAACCATGTTCAGAAGTGTCCTATTTTTCTTTTCTGCAACACCATTCTGTTGGGATTGTATGGAGTTGTGTACTGAGCCTTAATGCCACATTCCTGAAGATTCAAGGCAAATGGCCCCATATGTTGGCCACTCTCAGTAAACTTCCCATAAAACTCTCTCCCCCCCCCCCAATCAGATCTCACCATTTTGATCTTTAACCCAAACTGAAGCTTAACTTCAGTTTTAAAGATTTTAAAATATTCTAAGGACTGAGATTTTTCTGATAAAAGGTATACATGGCAGTATCTAGAAAATTCATCTGTAAATGTAATGAAATAAGTATTTCCACAGATGGTTTGAGTTCTAAATGGTCCACATATGTCTGTATGGATTAGCTCTAGCAATTTCTTGCTTCTGTATGCACCCTTCCTATTCAAATTTGTCATTTTTCCTTTGAAACATTCAACACAATCTTTTAGGTCACTAAAATCTAGTTCTGGTAACATTTCATTCTTTACTAAAGTCTTTAATCTTCCTGCTGAGATATGACCTAATCTTCTATGCCATAGGATTGCAGATTTTTCATTAAACATGGTTCTTTTAATACCTATTACAGTATCAGCAACAGCTGCTACTGTATTTTCTATGGAAAACACTTCCTATGATGATGATAAGGTACAAATTAATTGTAAATAATCATTCACACGTTTTCCAGAACCAACACATACTGAATTTCGAAAAATTTGTATTCCTTTAATGTCATATAAGAAACTGAAACCATTCTCAACTAGAAGATCAAAAGAAACTAAATTCCTCTTCATTGAGGGAATGTAGTGTACATTATCCAGAAAAAGAAAATTGTGAAAACCTAAACTAAGCTTCAAAGATCCTATAACTTTGACTGCCACACGCATTCCATTCCCTACTTTGATGTTGACTTCATCACTTTTTGGGTTCCTCTTTCTTATTAAACCCTGCAGAGAATTAACTATGTATAAGGGGGATCCAGAATCAAGCCAAAAGGTATTTGGCTGTGAGTCAATTAAATCAACTTCTAAAAAATAAAGAGATGAATTTTTAAAGGAGTTAAGATGAGTTAAAGGCATACCCTTTTTCTTTAACCAGACTTTAAAACCAGCACAATCTTTCTTCATGTGTCCAGGCTTCTTGCAAAAAAAGCATTTGAACTTAAACGGCTGTTGATTCTGGTTATTACTAGAGTCTCCCTTAGCTCCAGAGGCTTTAAAGTTGGCTTTCTTAGGTCCTAGCTTCCTTTTCCATTTACTTTTCCCAACTAGGTTGACTGAGGTTTTAGGTTTGGGCACTACCCCATAGGAAGGATCCTCTTTCATTATCCTGGACTCTTCTGCAGCTACAATGGCTATGAGTTCATTCATAGACCATTTGGCTTTCTGAGTGTTGTAGCTTGTTTTCAGCTGCCCAAACTTGTTAGGCAGTAACTGTAATGCTGTATTTACAACATGCTCATCAGCCATCTTAATGTCCAGGTTTGCTAACTTTAGGGCTATGTTTTCCATTTGCAGCAAATGCTCTCTAACTCCTCCAACACCATTATATTTAGCTGTGTTAAACTGGTGAGATAAAGATGCACTCTCTACCTTGTCAGATTCCTTAAACTTTTCCTCAATCAGCTGCAAATAGTCATACGCATAGTCTACTTTAGGGACGGTTCCTGTAATTGTATCTGAAACACAAGCCCTTATGATGTTAATAGCTGAGTTGTTCTTCCTATGCCAGTAGTGATAATGCTTATATTCTTCAGGGTATATGTGTTTTTCCTCTTCTAGGACAGGATCAGGAACATTTTGATAAAGAGCTATGTCTAGGTCGTTTTTGTTGCTGAAGTATGTGTCAATTTGCCTCCTCCACACCTTATAATTTGAACCAGTAAGGAGTTCAATCGTGTCAAGTGACACAATTTGGTTACCTATGAGCAAACAAGTAAGAAAAGAAATAATTAGTTCTTGTTTTCTGCAGTTTCTTAATGAAACCTAGGGTTCATGTCTTAAGTGTCTTCTGTGTTTTCAGTGAATTTCTATTATAGTCTTATACAAGAATTCACAGAGAAGAAATACACAGAATCAAAAACATAGCAAAAGAAATCTGCAGTCATGCATATGTATTCGTAAACAATACAAAACACACACACATCATATCCCATCACTAAAAACCATTCTGTACAACACTTTGAGCAGAAGATACAGAACACTGAAGCTTAATCATCATACCACAAAACACAAAATCATGTTATAATCATAGATTCTCTACACATTTGTGGCAGAAGAAGAATCTACACTATCTGAATATGAATTTTATGCAATGTTTATGATGCTGTTTATGTATCAAAAACATGCAACATCACTTCTTTGGAAGTCAAAATTCATATAACCTTTAAAAACATTAAACATAAGTTCTGAAACCTTTTAAACTAAAGCTGATTCAATGCAAGGAAAAGAAAATTTTGCTTTATGCAATATATGATCTTATCCTGCAGTGAGTCAAGGTTATCATGTTGAATTCTAAGACATTCTTTGAAAACATTCACTTTTAGTTTTACCATTATCTCATGAATTCCAGTTCAGCATGTAATTTTCATGTTCATATAAATACACAGGGAGATTTCATTATGCCTTTTAATCAAGAAAATTTACCCACATGAACATCAACAGACAACCAACAATTCTCATCCTTTGACATGCTTTGATTTCTAGTTATTATGATCCCAAAACAGAAACAGATGCACAGATCAATCATAATGTCAAAACACATCCTTCATCAGAACTAACCTTGGCCTCTGCTCACAGTGCTGCAATGTTAGCGGAAGCAAAAACAATTTCACACAGCACATGCTTTTAAATCAAACAATCCACAGATGCTCACAGTCAATCATTGAAATTTAAGTTCCATCCGGTCCATCTATCCTAACCTAATTGCACACCGGGATATGCTCTAGGATCATTCAACAATGAAGGAAACTCAATCTAACCTTGTTGTGAGCTCAGGTTTGAATCCCAAAACGGATTCGTGAAAAGAATCCGTGCGTGTTCTTCCCCAAATCCAGCAGCTGAACCAAAAAACTTTTGTAAAAGCATTAACGGTCATAAAACCCTCCAATCAGAGGTTTGGATCAGCTTGGTTTTGGGCCACGCAAAACAGGCCCCAAGTTGTATGAGTTTTGGGCCAGTCAGATAACCAAAACGAAGGCCCAAATATATTTTGAAGCTTTTTGTTCTTCCCTTTAGTTCTAAGACATTCAATCAAAATTGCTTTAGATTTCTTTTGTGTTTGTTCTTAATTGATTTACATGACGAAGAGAGACGAAGCTCTGATACCAATTGAAAGGTTAGCTTAAGTTCAACACCATGTAAACACAAGTACACAAACCTGTATGAAGAACAGAAACTGAGCAGAAGAAGCTTACCAGCAGCATTGATGGAGATTGTCATTGTTCTTGATCAAAAGGAGCTGAAGTCTTCTGTCCTCTACAGTATGAAGCCTCTCTGATGGGAAAGAGCTGAATGCAAGTCACGTAGAGATCCAGGGACTCAACTCATGTATATATATAGTGTCCAATTCTTGTGTCTACCCATAATAGAATCCCAGTTGAACACTAACTCGGATTAGCTGAATAATGAGATCATATCAGTATACAATTTGGACAAGTACCAGCTGAGCAATATATTAATCCAGCTAGTAAACGAATTAGTAATTCCCATGTGTTTCTAGTTGATGATCATGATGTTTATATAGTGCAGAATATAAGTTCATATCCAACATACTACTCTGGCAGTCTAGCGCTAATATAGGCATGCTTGTACCCCCAAGAATACATGATCAGATATTCAGCATCAAGTAACTGAAAGCATCAAGGATCTAAAAGAGTGAACACATCAAAGAGATTGAAATCTGTAATGTGAATGATCTAATTTCTAGCTAAAGCTTAAGCATAAGCAGCTTTTAGCATGAAATGTTTTGTATAAACACAAGGAGAAGAGCATCAAAGTTCATAACTACTATATTCCAGGCCAAGGAAACCATGCAAGGTTCAGATCTCCTATTTTTGGACATCAGACAACAACTGCAAGCAAAGCTGATCACCTATAATACATAGAACACCTAAAGGAAACATAAAAGAGGCACTGAAAGAGCAACTGCTGTTACTAACTATTAATTAACTACTTGAGCTGCCTCAGAAAATACGCTACCCTTAGATTTATGTGATTCCACAGCACTTCTTGCAGCTTTGATTAGAACTTGTCCATTGACATAGTGTTGGCGACAAACAGGCATGTAGAGATCAGCCCCTGCAATAAGTTCAGTCTCTGTAGCCTCCGTCTTCCTAGAGGTAAAGAAAGCTCGTTTGCCACACATTTCACGTCGAGCTGTCAACTTGGTCTCTGTATCAGCAAGAGGTACTACATCAAGCACCGAGCCAAAGCTCTTCCTGTCAATAACAATAACAATCACCAAACACATTAACAGCTTACAGCAGCTAACAAAACACCACCGAAAATGAGTCCTATACAGAAAAAAAGCACCTCAAGTAATCGCCATCCAAGCCTGCAACAATCACAATTTTCCCATCAAGATCAGCAGCCATGCAGCAGAAATCATAGAGATCCTCGAAGAACTGATCCTCGTCGATACCAGTTACATCAAGCTGTTAAAATACATCATTAACAATAACACAATTAGACCATCTAACACAACAAACTGAAGACACAATCTTCAACACCCATGACTATATAATTAGTCATTTTCCAATACCACAATCTTCAGCACCCATTCACTTTTATGCTAACTAGTCAATTCATAACACCCACTTCCCACAACATTCTTCATTTTCCAAAGATTCAAAACCCAAAACAGTTTCAGTCATTTAGTCAACATCCAGATCAAAATTGAACAATACTCAATAAGCAAAGTATTCACATGTAATTAGTCCAAGTCAAACTACCGACAAATATCACGAAAAATAAAAGCAAAAAAAATGAAAATCCAACAACATGGTCAAAAATCCAGCTCCGAAATTACCGTATCATATGCTTTTACTCCATAATTTTGTTTAAACGAAGAAAGATCCGGCAAAGCCCAGCACGGAAACTTTGCTCTGTTGCAGTGGCGGATCTAGAGTAAAAAAGTTAGATGAGCGGAAAAAATTTCATCAAGAATGGTTAACCATTCGTAAGTCAAAAATAAAATTCTTATATAGTATTCATCGAGAATTCAAAAAGATATAAGAATTACAAAACACCTACGATAAGATATCACATTATAAATACAATATGTCTATCTGAATTGCGCTCTACGATCTCCAGTATACTCGAAATGATCAATCACTGCCTCTGAATCAATGCCGCCTATATATTCTTTTTCAATGTGGAGCATCAAACAACTCGAAAGATATCTATCTTCCATCTTGTTTCTAAACCTAGTCTTTATAATTTTCATCGCTGAAAATGCACATTCAGTAGTTGCAGTGGAAACAGGTGAAAGGATCCAACCCCGATTTAGTTTCCTAAACCGGAATCAAATTCCTTCTGAAAACACGAACTTTCGAAAACCATGAAAATTTCGGCAGAGTTTCGCTATAACGTAGAATTACCATTAACCTGCACCCGAAAACACACCATCATATGTCACAAAAGCCAAACCGTGGGCACCAATTCCATCTGGATTTCTCAATATCATAACAATAATGTAAAGTAATAAGTAAAACTATACTTTACAGAAATCCGGAAAAAAATCATATGAAAGTATAACGGTAGAATAATCAGAGCGACCTCTAGTGTATAAATATATAAATATACCACAGTAGGTAAAACAAGTAACCTACTGGAAAAGCAAGGTAGCTCGAACACTAAGCCTCCGACTGCGACGTGCGACACCAGAATCCGAACTGCAAACTGGACACGGAAACCAAAAAGCCCAGGGGAAAAGCAAATAAAATCGTTAGAGTGAGTGGACGAAAATAATCATATGCCTTTCACCAAATATATATCGTAAAACAAAGTAAAGCGAGTTCAGAAAATGAATGGAGGTGTCAGGCGAATCTCTCAAGCCCAACGGTAAGGCGAATCTCTCAAGCCCGACGGTGATAGACTAGGCGAATCTCTCAAGCCTAGTGGGCACATCAGGGGAATCTCTCAACCCTGGATCTAGACTACCGGTGATCAGCCGAGTAGCCAATGCATCGATGCTAAGTAATGTCATCACCATATAAAATATAAAATAATACCTCCAAAAGCAATAAATAATCTCAACATCGTATCGTAAATAAATACGGAAATCAAGAACTCGCTACGACAGTGAAATAAAAAGGTCCACTCACAGATAAGCATAACGCAATACGCGTTAATCTAGTGATCTGGGGGAAAATCCCTTGCCCAAACGAACGATCACGATCCCCTGAATAATCATAAATTCCACTGCTCAAAATCATAACTTAAAACCTTGAACCACATCTCGAGAACCAAGCATTCCCGGAAACATATAGCTCAATATCGACGAAATCGTCAAAAAACCAATAATCACACCATAAAACCTCGCTATAATTTCCGATGCTCAATTCAAAATATAAACCTCACCGCTGCGATCGGTGCGCGATTCCGAGCAAAACGACATAAAACTTGTCGAAAAACATTTCGGCCGAAAAATCCCCGCCGCTGCCACTGCCGCCGAAAAATGTCATCGGCCCAGAAAAATTCGACCTACACAAGGATTTGAAGATCTCGACATTTCCAACAACTTTTTAGTTCAAAGTTAAGGCCAATTTTGACCGGAAAAGGTCCAAAACTCATCTTGAAACACAAAACCCTCGCCAGAATTTCATCACCTCTGATCTCCCTCATCCGGCCACGGAAAGTCTTGAAACCACTTCTAAAAGCTTCCTCTCTTCAAGGCTAACAAAACCCCCCAAAGGGCAACCACCAACTCGGCCGTAACACCGCCACCCAAGGCCGCCGAATTCTCGCCGGAAATCGCGAACTTTGTCACGCCGATTCTCTCTCCTCCGGCCACCATAGGGGACGATCCACCTACCAAATTGAAGAAGGGCACGAGCCCAACACTTTCCATGAAGAAACCTCGGCCAACCGTGGCCGGAATCAAGCTCCACGACGGAGAAACCAACTCGGCCTCCAAACGGGTCGACCCACCCATGGTCAACACGGGTCAACACCCCATTTCTTAATTTGGAAAGTTTCCCAATTCGTCACATATTCGCCTGTATTTATACCGTACATGTATCACAACCAAATGGATAAATACGACTAAATCCAACGGTCGAAAATATTCATAACTTATTACTCGTATCTCGAAATAATCCTCCGGAAGTTCCCACGATCTCAAAATTAAATTCTCTACAACTTTTATGAAGGATCTCAAATCAAATTCTTGCCTGATAATTTAGTTGTTAACGAGGCCGCCATATTAATCAATTACGACAAAATCGCGACTAATCGCGAAACTCGCAAATCAAGTCGATACACATTCAATTTTCGGTTCGGGTTGTCACAACAGGAAGTGTCAAGACTAAACGAATAATTCTATCAACCAAAGGGAAAAGCTTTGCTATGTCTATTTTGATTAATTATCTACATAGTTGTGCAAGGGAAGATAATTTCTGAAAATCTCTATCAGAAACTACTTGATACTTATAATGCTCTAACTGTATCCTTAAAGTTATTACCTTAGATGTATCAAAGTCTTCAGGATAAAACTTCTTAACAAGTTTGAAAATCTTGTCCATGTCGAACTTCCTAAACTTATTTTGAGGATCCAATGCAGAGCTCAAAACAAGTAATTCTATAGCTTGCTCTATAAATCTGTCATTTAGCTCCATCATCTAAGCATCTATAACCACATTAAACATGTCAAAATGATAATAATGCTCATTTGTAACGACACCATGTTGTTGACAGCCACGACCGGTACTCATTGAATAAGTTGCAGCCATATTAGGCATTTCAAGACCATGATCTTCCCCAAATTACAAGAAACTTTAGGAAAAACTATCCCAACCATCATCCCTCAAAGTTTGAAAAAGTGTCTTTGTACTTGAAACCAAATTCATGGCATTAACAATGTCTTGTGATTTCTTCTGCAAGGCTTGAGAAAGTAAATCAGTAATGCCCATAACTTTGTCAGTGAGAAGCAAACAAAATACAAATTCAAATGCCATCAATGTTTTGAGAAAACCTTTAGCATCACCTCTTACACTTCCAACGAGCTCTTTATCAATCATCATGCTTTGAAGAAGTTGAGTAGTTTATTTAAAAACATGGACTAATGTACTAACCAAACCAAAGTGAGAACCCCATCGAGTCGTTCCCGCTCTTTTCAAGTTACAGAGCTGGTTAAGCCCTCTACCAGTTTCAAGATCTCCATCTGCTAAACTTTCTGCAATTTCTGTCTCTTGAATATCTTTTAAAAGATTTGTACGCTTTGATGAAGAGCCAACAAAACCAACAATGAAACTTAGCATTTGAAAAAATAGTTGCATATCATGAACATCTCTAGCACGTGCATTCAAAGCTAATTGTAATCTATGAGCGAAGCAGAGAACATAATAGGCATAAGGGCAATCCTAAAGAAATAACATTTTCAATCCATGAAATTGACCACGCATATTGCTAGCTCCATCGTATCCTTGACCACAGATATTTTGCACTTGGAGATTGTTTCTAGAAAGCACACTGCATATATGTTTCTTCAAATTAGTAGAAGTAGTGTCTTCAACACTAACAATTTCAAAGTACCTTTCTTGAAGAAACTCATCTTCATCAACAAACCTAAAAATGATAGCCATTTGCTCCTTCTTAGATACATCAAGTGATCCGTCAACCGACATACAAAACTTGGCATCTCCAATTTCTTGGCGAATTGTATCTCAAATTTTGGTAGCAATTATATCAAGGATCTCCTTCTGAATTGATGGTGCAATGTACATGCATGCTTGTGAGCATTTTCAAGAACAACTTTTGCAATCTCTTCATTCACATCTGGATAACCCTTGATCAACTTAATGAAATGTCCTCTACTTGTAGAGTTAGCAGATTCATTATGGCCTCTAAAAAGCAAGCCTTCTTTCCCAAGATAGTTAACAACTTCTATTGTTGTCTTCAAATGCAGCCTGTTTTGCCTTATAATTTTCGGTGGTAGTTTGTCGATCACTCTATCAATATGCTGAGAAGTTCTCAATAAGTTACTCCAACTTTGAACATTCTTGTTATGAGAAGAATTCATAAGACCGACATGGTGTACTAAAGTTCCCTTCTTCCCAGCCAACATTCTACTCCAATTGCAGCCTCCTTCAACACTAAATAGAGGATGTCTTGGTGGATTTTTCTTAAAAAGGAAACAAAGAAAGCAGAACACTCTATCTATAGCTTTTGAATACTCTAACCAAGGAAACAGGGCAAACCATTTATACTGAAAACGATAATTATTACGTCCATCAAAAAGTTTGACGATAATTTTATAACTTGGGTCGACAAGGTCCCATCAGAATATACTGCCTTCGAATATGATCTTGTTCATTAGCCAAAAATGTATAAATCAACTCACGTAATCGAGGATCAACTTGAACAGGGGTCCTTTTTTGAGTATCAGCTATTGGTGGAGGGGATTCAGGGGAGCTATCTCAGTTTCTGATGGAACTTCCATTTCATTCACTGGCAAAGAACTAGGAGAATCAGAACAAGGCACTGACATCTCTGATGTAACTAATGTTGGTGCTTAATTATCAGCATCCTTCTTATAAAAAGAAAAAAGAGTCTTCATTCTTTTGGACTTATGATGATGATCAGATATCCTTCCTATCCTATTTATAAGAACAAATTTGCAACAACTCAACATCACAATAACAAATTTCAAATCAACATACAGGAAATTTAACCCATCAGATTATTCATATCACAAAACAATTAACATTTAACAAAAAATTCAAAGAAACTACCATATCTAATATCTAACCTTAAAGAATGAAATTGAGTAGATTACTAGATTACAAACTTGAAGAATTGAAGAAGTTGAAAGAATGGATTAATGGAAGTTATGGAACTTACAGAAGACTAGAAGAGGCGTGCGCTCTTGAAGAAAAGTTGAAAGAACTGAGTTGAGTGAGTAAACTTAACTCAGTTGGTTTACTTGGTTGTGAGACTTGTGACATCTTCTTCTATACATCACAACAAAAAAAGGTGTGGGTGTAACGACCCGAACTTTGAGTTATGTGATTATCGGCACGACATGTGATTATCGCGAGCTGATTGTACATATGTGGTTTGTTAACGACTAATTTATCGGGCAAGAATTTGGTTTGAGTTCCTTCGTGGAAATGGTAGAGGATTTGGTTTCGAGCTTGTAAGAGGTTTCGGAGGATTTTTCAGATAATCGGGGAATATAAAATGAATATTTAAAATTGTCGTCGAGTAAGTCGTACTTATCCGATTGGGTTTGAGTTATCCGAATCGTTGGTTTGATCGATTCGCGACGTTTAAATATCGAATAGTCGTAAAAAGTCAGAAAATCACGCATTTGAGCCGTTTGACCAACTTTGACCCACGTTGACCGCGTCCAGCAAACTTGTTGCCATCCAACCCGGATTTTCCGGCCACCTCAGGCCAAAAGCTTGGTATGGTTAGCTTCCTCTTATGATTTCCTATTGATTTGAACTTGGTTTGAGTGAAATTGGTGGAGATTTGAGGGTGACCGAACTCTGTGAAGTTCTTGGAACTTACCGGATTCTGGTGGTGGTTTCCGGCCAGTTTTGAGGTCGTTGGGGTTGGGGGTTTTGCTCCCTTCAACCCATATATGCTTTTGGGTGAAGAGATTTTAGGATTGGGTGGCGTTTGGAACTCGCCGGAATCTCACCGGAATCAATGGAGGCTGTGGGTTTCGAGCTATTTTTCGGCCACAGTGGTGGTTGGATGATGTTGTGACTTTGAGGAAAAGTGTTGGGATTCAGAAGATAAGGATTTTGAGGTATGGGTCGCCGTTGGTGTCGCGCCGCTGGCTACGACAGTCAACGGCGGAACTCCGACGATGGTTGACTTTTTAGAATTTTTGAAGATTTTTATACTGTTTTGCTCGTAATCGCGCCCCGATCGTAGTCGTGAGGTTTTTGAGTTGATTTGTGTTGTAATTTGGGTCGAGGGTTGTTTGGGTGTATTTTAGAAATTTTGCTATCCTCGTCGATATTTCGAGTGATACGTCTTTCGAGAACGCGGGGTTCTTGACGTATTAGCTCCACATGTTGTGTTTCAATATGTATTGATCGTATCCCTGTTATTCAGGTGATCGTGATCGACTGTTTGGCGATGGATCTTCCGCCGGACCTCAGAGTTAGCTTCAATTGTGAGTGGACACTTTATTTCATAGTTGATTTGCGAGTCCTGATTATGCATTTACATTATGCATTTATGATTATACACTTTACGATTATGCATTGTATTAGTATGCATTTACAATTATGCACAAACAAGTATGCATTTTATGATTATGCATTTTACGATTATGCATGTGCATGGAAAGTATTTATGATTTGGTTTACACAGAGTACAGTATCAGATATAGAGGTAGCATCGATGCTTTGGCTTCTTGGCTGATCCCTAAGATGCTCCGGGGGGGACAGATATCCTGACCCGAGGTCTTTCAGACTTATAATCACGAGGGGGTCTGGGATCCCGTGATTAGACTGTACTATGCGGAGGAGTCCGTGAGTGACCCCGCATGATTTTATGTGCATCTTTATGGATCAGAGAAAATGTACCTGGTCGAGATTTTCATGTACATTGACTCGCACTATGCTTTTATGAACATATATATACTTATATGTTGGGAAAGACATATTATTATTTTCGTCAACTCACTCTAACGATTTCATTTGCCTTCCTCTGGGCTTTTTGATTTCTTTTGCTCAGTTTGCAGTTTGGGTTCCAGGGTTGCACGTTGACGGTGGAGGCGTAGAGTTCAAGTCACACTTCAGTTCGTGTAGGTTCTTAGTTCGACCTATTGGTTGTATATGATGTGTATAGGCGTCGCTCTGAATACTTATGTTATGTTTTCAGTTGAGTTTACTCCTGAATGTTTTTCTGGATTTCTTGTAAACCTTGTGGTTTGTTATATATGATGTTGAGAAATCCGGATGGGGAACGGAGCCCCACATTTTGGCTTTTGTACAATATTTGAAGTGTGATTCTCTTTGCAGGTTCTAATATTGGTTCACATATTTCAAAGTAAACTCTGACAAATTTTATTTTTGTTAGGTCATATTTTCGAAGAAGTTTGATTTCGATTTAGGCAACTAAATCGGAGTCGGATTCTTTCAGTGGGATTCAAACATTATTTTTAATCTTATTGTAATATTGTTGAAAAATTGTGTGGGAGGATTGGTTGAGGTTTTGAAGTGTGGGCTGAAATTCCACCCAGCTGACAAATAATATATACATGTAACACAATTTCTTTGTCCAGAAGCTGCTGGGTTTGCGATCACAAGGATCCGCTCCTGTATCTACTATTAGATACAAAATCTACTTGTATCCTATGAGCATCTCACCATTAGTGTTTAAGCTAATGACTTGTGAAAAGCTAGCTAATTTGTATGTGTTTTATTTTAGCCACTGCAACATAAGACATGCATACATATTCTCCTTGAACTACAAATTGCTAGCTAGCTAGATTTGTATATATTTTTATATGCTACATGTGGAAGCATGATGCCTCTTAATTTCGATCTCCGTGATCATATATGATCATCAGCACATGCATGCACCAACTAGTTGTTATAGCCTGTCTTCGCTGCTCGCTGTAGAGACGTACGTCCAACCATATATATGCATGGATCTAATCCACCTACCTAAACCATTACAACAATATGTTCTGGATAACATGATCACACTAATTAACCTATAGTTTGATCTAGGCATTTACCAATTTCTAACTTGTAATAGAAGAGATCGATCGAGTAGCGTTAGAGTTCGTATAAGTAAGGTCAGATGATGCCGAAATGTAAGAAAATGGCAACTTTTGAATCCTGATTAATTATATATAGGTGAGAATTAGCTCGATCGCGAGGCTGACGGTTTCTACGTACGTATGCGTTCTACACCGGCTATATATTTAGCTAACAAGAGTGTGGGAGGACCAGAACTCTGTTTCGTGGAGGGCACGATTAATATGTTGAACGTCGTCTTCCATGGATATATTTGTTATCAGCCAATTACTTATGAGTGTGTTATATATATATATATAAAATTAAGTCTCCCTTTGCGATCTGTTATATATATATATATATATATATATATATATACACACACACCTTTGCGGCGATTCTATGCATACCATACTCCGATCGATGCAGGAAGCTATTTTTGGATCGGGAGATATTGCCTACACATACGTACCTTTGTGACTAATTAAGATGGAAGGATTGTCAAACATCATAGAGGGTCGAGGAATTGCCAGGAAGGGCCTCCCTCACCATCAGTGATGCTATCTATGCTCTTAAGAATTATCGCACCTTAATGAGTTTTAGAGATATCCATGGATTCCAAGCCAACATATATATGTCACGTGAAAACCCACGTACCCTCAAAAATGGGAATGAGTTTATTTGCATAACCTTTATTGAGTGATGAGTTACACACAATTAAGAGAAGTGTATGTGTATCTCTAATGAACTTAAATCATGTCACAACAACTAATTCGAGTTACTGAAGTTCATCGTGTACGTACTACGTGTTTATCTCATAGACACACACAGTTTTGACACGACATATTAACACATGCATTCTGATTTTAATTTTCAGTTGATCATGCGTGTGCAAAAGATAACACATGATCATTCATTACATCGAGCAAAGCAAATTCAAATTCACTCAAAGATACGTAGATTTGCAAAAGATGTCGATCAACTTCGATCAAGTGGATTCCATTAAGCGACTGAGCCCTAATAGAGCGAATCGATAGGTCAAAACTTAGATAGATGAATTATTTACAAACAATTTACTTATACGTTGAACAACTTAGGGAGCTAATAAAGTAATAATCAGCCCTTCCATAATTTGGAGGGTCTACTACTCGTATCTTTTTCTTTTCTTAGTTTTAATTTCTTTTATTAGTTTTAAAGACACTACTAAAATGAAATTATGAACAATAACTTCATCACATGCGCTAATCTACAAAACTATAGAGCAAAAGATGAATCTAAATCTACAAATCAAACTCGTGGGAGCCAAAAGCAAAAAGTCATCAAGATCAACGGCTGAGATGGTTTCTCATAGAGCCTGCCTCATGTGATACATGACACCGTATACACGGCTATAATGGTGAAGTTTCCCATCAAAGTATATTATATATAGACGACGAGGTCGAGTAAATCTTCTCTTCCCATGTTATCAGATCACAGAATTTTTTCACCGCCAAAATCTCTCTGATTTCCTTCTCTTAAAGTTTGTGTCTTTCTGCATTTCAGACGTCAAATTTGCCCCAAAATGTTCAAAATCCCAAACTCAGATTCACTAAATCAGTAAAAGCCTCCCAAAAGTTAAAATAGAGAAGAGAGAAAAAACAAAGGGTGAAAAATCTTCTTCCAATCTTCCTCCATTTACAGAGCTTGCCTATATAATCCTTATCTTTCTCTCTCTACAATTTTTTTGTTCTGTTTCTCCCTCTAAATATACATTATTCATTTCTTTTATAATCTCTTACCCATTTGTTTGGTAACTGAATTTGCATTTGGTAATCAAATAAACACCATTGAAAGAACAAGTAAAAAAGGTTGGAGGGGGCATATATAGAGAGGAGGTTGAGCATGCCCTCTGTTCTTTTCCCACAGTGCCTCCTCTCAGATCTTAGTTTCCCATCAAGATTTGGCATCTGGGTTTTCATAATCGGTTGGTATTTGTGGGAATCTGATTTGATTTTGTGATATGTATAATTTTGATTCATTGTGTGTTAAGATTTGGATCCTGCTGAAAATTTTCTGATTGAATATGTTTCTGGGTTTCTTTAGGTGTAATTAATTCAAGGTCCAGTATTTGATCGGCGAAGGATCGGATGTTCCAAAATTGAATCCAAAGATTACGCCTTTTTTTTAATCGGATTACAATCTGTGTTTGCAAAACTTGAAAATAAGGTACTGTTCTTTCTAGCTCGGTTGGTTATGTATTCATCGGCATTTTATTTCAGTTGAGTTAGCTGTGTAAGATGGTGGAACAGAGATTTCATTTCCGCTAGCTTCGATCTTGGATTGGATTAGATATTCTTTTTGCATTGATTGTGTTCGAATTATCATTTCTGTGTTTATCATAAGAGTTTCATTGGATCAGTGATCGAAGAACCCTTCTTTTTTACAGTGGTTATCGGATTTTGAAAAACTTAGCATATTTTATTTGAGTTGGATTTAAGTGTACTCGGCGTTTGTGAATTTGCTAAGGTTTGAATGTGGACTTGCTTGTAGAGAAAATGCAATCCGACAGTGGTAAGTTGTTTATTGGTGGAATATCTTGGGACACAAATGAAGAGCGCCTGAAAGAGTATTTTAGTACTTTCGGGGAGGTAGTAGAAGCAGTGATAATGAAGGATCGGACCACAGGCCGTGCTCGTGGTTTTGGTTTTGTAGTTTTCTCTGACCCTACTGTTGCGGACACAGTCATAATGGAGAAGCACAACATCGATGGAAGGATGGTAATTAAAATGCTCCTCTGAACTTATGAAAGAATGTATTTCGTCTTTCAATTGTAGTTTTCCATTCACACAAAGGAATGCATCATTAAGCATTTCTTCCAGAACCGCTCCAAATGTGAAGGAAAAATTTACTTTTGTAGAAGACTTGGGGTCCGATTTTATAAATGCAAAAACTCATTCTCATTCTCATCTATGCTGTTTAGTAACTTTGTTGATCTTATGTTATTGATCATTTGGTTTAAGATTGCATTCTCTATTCTCAGGTTGAGGCAAAAAAGGCTGTTCCCAGGGATGACCATACTGTTTTGAGTAGAAGTAGTGTGAGCATTCAGGGTTCTCCAGGTCCAGGACGCACAAGAAAGATTTTTGTTGGAGGTCTAGCATCAACTGTCACAGAGAGTGACTTCAAGACTTACTTTGAACAGTTTGGGACAATCACAGATGTTGTAGTCATGTATGATCATAACACGCAGAGGCCTAGAGGATTTGGGTTCATCACTTATGACTCAGAGGAGGCAGTGGACAAGGTTTTGCTCAAGACTTTTCATGAACTGAACGGGAAGATGGTTGAAGTCAAGCGTGCTGTTCCTAAAGAGTTATCACCTGGACCTAGTCGCAGCCCACTTGGAGGATATAATTATGGACTGAGTAGAGTTAACAGCTTCCTTAATGGCTACACTCAGGGATATTCTCCAACTTCGGTTGGAGGTTATGGACTTGGTAGATTCAGTCCAGTTGCTGGTGGTCGAAGTGGGTTTCCTCCATTTGGTTCTGGTTATGGAGTGGGAATGACTTTTGAGCCTGGTTTGAACCCAAATTTTGGAGGTAGTGCAAATTATAATAGTAACGCCAACTATGGTCGTGGAGTGAGCCCTTATTATATGAATAATTCGAATAGATTTAACAGTCCCATTGGGTATGATGGTGGTAATGGAGGAAACTCATCATTCTTCAGCTCAGTAACTCGAAGTTTGTGGGGGAATGGGGGGCTTAATACAAACCAGAATTCCTCCAGTGCCTACATGGGTTCAGGAAGTGGAAGCATAGGAGGAAGTACATTTGGGAATACTGGCGTTAACTGGCAGTCTTCTGCAATATCAGCTCAAGGTGCAAGAAATACTGTTTCCAACAGCAGTGGTAATCTTGGTTATGGAGCCGGTGATAACAGTTACGGTTTGGGAACAGGGGGATATGGAAGGAACAGTGTTACAAGTGTAGCCCCTACTTCTTCGTTTGCTGCATCAAATGGTGATTTTGATGGAGCCTTAAATGAATTTTACAGTAGTGGTTCGGTTTATGGAGATCCCACTTGGCAATCATCAAATTGTGAGCGAGATGGGCCTGGACCCTTTGGTTATGGACCCGTTGGTTATGGACTTGGCAGTGCAACTTCTGATGTTTCAGCTAAAAGTTCTCCTGGCATTGTTGGCGGATATACTGTTAATAAGAGACAGACAAATACAGGTAATGACAACTTAAATTGATTCATTCTCTCATTCAGTGTCTGTTTTTCACATACTTTTCTTCTTCGTTGATTTGAAAGAGTTGATATGTTATAATAGTCCTATGGATGTCTATACAAACCTTTTAGAAATACTGTTGAATGTCTTGAAGCTTCTATCTTAGATAACTTCTTTTTTTAAGTTTTGATTGAAAAATATGATGTCTCAACACGTTACCAGAGATACCTTTTGGACACATGTACCTGTTGGTTAAATATATGATGCTCTTGAGCTTATGATGTATTCCCAATGGTGATGTTGACCAATACGTTTGTTCTCCTCCTATGGCAACATGTGCCCAGATTGATAGAGATTTGACTGTTACTTGCAAACACTTGCATGGTACTCTACCTGGTTGCCCACTCGCAATTTTTCATACAGATGATAAATTTGCTACCACAAGGCATAGCAAACTTTTAATTGATCTCATATTTTGAAAAGAACTTTTCCGCAGCCAGTTCTTTGTCCTAACAAACACATACATTCTACAGTAGGTTTTTATTATCTGGCTAAATCTTACATGATTGGACCGAGTTTAGTTTCACTTCATCTGAGGAAAGTAATGATAGTAGACAGTAGGTGTAGGTTCATTAGGCTTGATGTGTGTTCATTGATGACAGAGAAGCTATGAGACTTTGTTTCAGAGTGTACTCGTTTAGTATTGGTATAATAGTATTAGATACTTTTTGGTGTTGGGGAAGTTGCAGCTGGCCAGGGGATTTGTTGTCTCCTTAACTAGATATGACTATTAACTTCTTGGTGATCCTGTGGTTGATGGTTCCAATTTCTCAATCAGCTTTTGCTCATGTAGGGCAGACAAGACGTTCAACCATATTGTTTCTTTTGGAGTTGATATACTATATTTCATTATGCTGCCCTATGTCTATCATTGAATATTTTTTAGTTTAGATCGTAATCGAAAATGTTTTTCTCGTTAGATTGTATACTTAATAACTCTATTTGTTCTTTCAGGAATTGCTGCCTAGGACCATCATTTCTGATATCTCGTCGTTGTAGGTGAAGATAATCTGGTGAAGCAGGTGAATTGTGAATTTTGCCCTCCACCCTCATTCATATAGCTCAGATAAGAGAAATTTGGTTAGTAAGAGCTAACTGGAATGCCTGTTTGAAGATTAAAATTAGAATAGAGGTTAAAAATGGATATTGTGTTAATGCTTGAGTTTTGAGTTGTCGATTTAGGGTTCTTCATTTTTTTCATTTTGGTCTTTTGAGTGAGATGTAAAATCAGAATGCGGGATATAGTCAGAAGTGTATCATGCATCTCCAGTGAGGCAGCAATACCAAAAAGGAAAAAAAAGAAAGAAAAAAAAACAAATAGACTGATATATATCTTTTTCCTTAGAAATTTATCTGTAACATCTCTGGCAAAGTTGTGAGTTCTGGTCAGAGAATTCCTTTTTAATTCTTTTCTACCATCATTCGGGTTTGTTCTTCTTTGTACCTGAGATTACTGTTGATTTATTAGTGTGAAACATTTATGGGTTTACCCATCTAGGGACCCCATTAATAAGTAATTGCATATTCTGATTCTTAGCTATGCCACATTCTTAAACTCGTATTCTTTTTGTTTTGTTTTTGTTTTTCTTTGGTGAAATATTGACTGGAAATGGATCCTTTTCCTTGCACGGAAAGGGAGCTGTAGTTGTCCGAGGGACAAAATCTACTTTATGTGTTATATGGCTGGTGATATATACTGTTTCTGGTTCTTGTAGACAACTTGATCACTTTCTCACTAGCTACCTCACTGTAAATGGATCAGAAACATTTGGTTTTCTTTCAATGAACATATATAAAGACTCATAGCTCGTTGAGTTATTCTATAGACTATGGCTCTGGAAAGAAAAAGAGTACCACTTAGTTTGCAGTTGCATCTATTACCGGAACGATGCCTTGACATTAATTTGAGCCTAGTGACTGAGCCCCATATCCCTGTCCAGAGCAAGTGCCTGTTTCTCACCTTAGCTGTGAAGAAATAGTGAGTAGCGCAAGCAGGATCATATCTATCCACCATTTCCTTTCTGTTTCTTAGAGGATAGTATATAGGATCGGAAACTAGTTTGATCATAGTGCTGAAAGTGGCTCTTTTGCCCCACCAAGCTAGGGTTGTGTAAGTGGCTCGCATACATGAAAGGCACTATGAACAGGAGATTTAACTTTGAGAACTCCTCCTCTTGAATGATAGAGAACCCTTAAAGACAGACCAACATTCCTGCTAGTGTCATTTGCCCTCCTTTTTGGCTTTATATCGTTCCCATGTTTTCTAATGGGAATAGTGGTGATGAACTGGTGATAGATAGACTGAGACTCGAATGGAAAAGTCATCAAAATTGAAAAGGATGGGGACTGTGTGGCCTTTTGAACTTAATTTCGACCTTTCTACCAGGAACTGGCCGGTGGTCAAAATATTTTTCAAATCTTTAAAGCTGCAGTAAATATCAAAGATGCAGATGCATCAATTTCAATCTAGCACACCATGGGTTGCACTGTTGCACTCAACTATAGTGAGTTTATATAGGTCTGGCCGATAATAATAAGTTTATATAGGTCTTAGTTGACTGATTGTCAACCACGTCAAGATGGCCGAGTTGGTCTAAGGCGCCAGTTTCAGGTACTGGTCCGAAAGGGCATGGGTTCGAATCCCATTCTTGACAAAAAATCGTATATTTTTTTTTCCTCCCTCTTATCTTTCTCTCTCCTTTTGTTCAAAAAGCCTTGTGGTCCGGTGTGGCACACCATCATTGTAAACTTGCAAGCAAACCTAATAGTACTCAATGAGGCACAAAGAAATAAAAGCCTACTAATGCATCCAAAACAACTTGAACCAGAAAAAGGAAATTAAAAGCAAAACACTTTTAATCCCAGAATTAAGATCACCAGGCCTACGGATGCATGAAACATCATCGATCCAATTCGTGCCAAAACTTTACTTTCTTTGCACAAAGCATGCATGCTAATAAAATTAGTAATTTCCGAAAAATATTACAGTTCTTGCGCATGAGTACTGTAGTAACACTTGCAACACTTGAACGCAATTCAAGTATAAGGTTGTGAAATCGTATTTTAATATAGTCATAAGTACTGTATGCCAAAAAGTACGTACGTAATATATGAAGCTCATAACTTATATTTGTGTCAACTGTGAATTCCCCTGCCTTTATCAGATCCTGTAATCAAACCCTCCCTCAGCTGTTCTTCCTTAGATCTTCTACAGAAAATCACCCAAGAGTTCACTTCCAATTCTATACAAACACCAATCAGTGTCGAAAGGCCCAAACAATAAGCCAGCTTCGCATAAGACCTTTCTGCTCCCATCACCTCAAAACCCTGGAACACTCCCCAAGCACCACACAAGCATACCCTACGAAATGGTGATATGACTTCCTTTACTTCCTGAACTTGTTCGTAGTTTTCGGCCTGAACAAAAGCGCCGGAGTCTGTAGCCCTCCCGAGCAAAACGCAGCAAGCCCTAGCTTCCTGTGCAGACTGTATTCAACACCAGGTGACTTGTCCCCGAGCCTCACGTACTCCTATAGCAAACCCTACAGTCCCCAACACAAAAGCAAAGAGCTGGATCGCAGCGTGGACGTAAAACCACGTGGGACCGATTGATTGGACGTGGAGGTACCGTGCGGTCACTGCTCCGATGGGGAGCATTAAGCCCCTGGAGACAGCGTTGACGATGCCGTGGACTGCTCTGAGTGTCATAACGTTGCTGTGACGCGTGGCGGTCGTGCCTGACGTGACGTCGAAGGTAGTTATGGAGGAGAGGTCGTTGGGGTTGGTGGGGTGTACGGTTGGTGAGTAGCCTTGAACGTATAGACCGCGGTTCCAAACGTGGTGGAGTTTGGTCTTGTTTGGTGTGAGCTTCAATGTTGCGTAGATTTGGATGGCGGCGCCGTAGTGGACGGTGGCTAGCTTTCCGCCGTACAGGTTTGCGGAGGAGGAGATGATGTGGATGTCGAGGGGGCGAGCTCGAGAGAGGAGAGGGGTACGTTGGAGCTTGACTGTTGGGTGTAGGATGTAAGGTAGTAGGACTACTTGGTCTGAGCTAGGGTCGGGAAAGGCGATTAGAGCACGTGTACCGGTCATTTCCTGGGAGGTAGGGTTGATGCCCCAACCGACCCAGCCGGAAGGCGATATGAAGGTTCCGAAGAAGACAAGGTCTAGGGTTGAGTTGTGGGAATGGTATGTCCATGCTATGGAGGCTTGTTGGGTTGGGAGTGTGATGCATTTTTCTATTTTTTCAAAGGTTCTAGTGGGAGTTTTGGTAGTACAATGGGCACAAAATGTAACACTAGGAAGGCAAAATAGAAAGATGAGGCAGAAGAGGAAAATCATATTGAGATTTTGAATATTGGAAGAGTGTGTACGTAAGAATGTAGGAGGGGAGTTTGAATCGGTTGGCAGGCTTTTGTTAACATTTAAGGGGTTTGGTATAATAATGTGCTTGATGGGAGGCAGCTTGATGGTTCATCATGGCTTTTAGTAGTGTGTGCTTAGCTTTGAAGGCAAGGCAAAGCTAAATCTTTTGTTTGAATTGGTAGAGTAGAAAATGAAGAGTTCAGGTGGGAGTGGAAGTGTCTTCAGTAAACTGTAATGGATTATTCATCACATTTCATCATGGGTTGGGTATTTTAATAGAGGATAGAGAGATTCCTGTAGAGAATGTTCTTGCCTTTGAAGCAAAGGGAAATGCTATGGCAGCTTTTGATCAACTTATTCTACAGAACATCACAATAAAGTGAACTGAAATTTCACAAAATTTTATAGTCATGCGCTGGAAGTTTTATCAGCAACATCTTACTCATTTTATAAGATGATCGATCCTCAAACATCCGGGTCTTAACGCTTAACTGGCTGGAAGAAGAGGACTTAGGGATCGCGTGATTCCTCTCTCATAGTCTAAAAGGACACTGCAATAACAAAATGAACATATTTCTAACTGAGACTTGTTGATTGAGGATAGATACTTGTAGATCAAATATTTCTGATAAGAGTCACTAAAGAATTGGGATTGCCAATTTGCCAATTTGCCAATTTTACATTACCGGCCAATTACAAATCACATTCATTCATTAGGAGAGATCAACACCAAATTACGATAAAGTACAGACGCAAAAACATGCCTCAAAAACTATATTTTTTCTTCCGTCGGAAACGAATGGGAATAGAGATAATTTATAATCCTTTTTGGTAGTATGCAGGACACTTGTCACCGTCCTAACAATTTTAGACGGTAAATCCCATCTTACACGTCTGTGCTCCCCACACCAAATGAGCCAAATGAGGCCCATTACAACTCCAGAAGCTAAAACTAGAATCACGTCGTTTGGTTGGAAATACTGAAATACAGCTAGTGCTCGAGTGAGCCCAAATCGTGCACAGAGAAACAGTAGCTGAAAACAAGAGGGCAAAACAGAAGAGCAAGACAACTGACAAAGGGGAACGATTCAAACGAAGATGGAGAAAGTGAAAGAGAGTGTGAGCTTAGAAGGAAAGAAAGTGATTCTAGTCCCTTACATGAAAGAACACGTCCCCAAATATCATGAGTGGATGCAAGACCCAGCTCTGCTCCAAGCCACCGGCTCTGAGCCCCTCACTCTCGACCAAGAATACCAGATGCAGCTCACATGGACCCAAGACCCCAACAGTTAGTTCCTCTTCTTTTCCTTCCACATTTTACTGAACTGGGTCATCTTGGTTTTGATAGACATGTTCGTAATCCAAGCTTGCGTTAGTAAAGTTTTGATCTTTCAGAGAACATTGTATAGAGGGTCATTAGCTTTCAAGTAATTGAAGTAATTGAGTTTTATATGTATGGTTGCACTGTCAAATTGTTATATTTCTGAATGGTTAAAGATTTGAACTTGGGTTTTGCAGAGCAGACTTTCATTGTGTTAGACAAGGAATTGGTTGTGGGAGAATTCAAACATGGAGAGGCTCATGTTGAAGGTTAGCTAAATTTGATTTCTTTTTGCGAAATTACTACTATCTACTTTAGTTGCCTGAAAATTAATAGTCTTGAAAGTAAAATGATCACCTTGAGTGACCAAAGTTTGATATCTTGCCTGGTGTAAGAAATTCGAGCCGTGAAAGGAGCAAAGAGAATGAAGATAATGTTGAATGAATTGTGTTCTTATAGCTGTAAACATCTGACGGAAATATTTTTGACTAGCATCCTTCTGATTTTGTTTATGCACTGTAATTTATGAGTGAGTAACGGTGTGCTTTTCTCCAGCTATGGTGGGTGATGTGAATTTATATATGAATGATTTGGATGATCCTCAAATGGGAGAGGTTGAAATAATGATTGCTGAACCCAAAAGGTACCTGCCCTGATGTTCTTGACTAAATAGTAAATACCAATCCTCTTCTTGCTTGGTTTCTGCTTGTATATTGTCAACACTTGGAATGTACAATTACCTTGTTTAGTTTCACTTATGAACTATGATAGTCTATCTTAATATAATTTCTGAACTTTTTGCTCTTGCTAGCATAGTCGTGGTAAAGGACATGGGAAGGAATCTGTCTTGATGATGATGGCATTTGCGGTTGTAAAAGTGGGGATTCACATCTTTCGTGTAAAAATTGGAGAATCAAATGGTGCATCTCTTAGCTTGTTTCGGAAATTGGTAAACACCTGCAATAGATCATGGAATTTTACACACTCATAGTTTACAAGTAGCACTTGTTTATCCAAATGGGTGACTAAACTTGAATTGGTTGGTGTAGGGCTTTGAGGAAACTTCTCATAGTGAAATCTTCAAAGAGGTGAACACAGATTTTTTTTTTTTGCAAATTTGGACAGGCTTTAAGTAGGTCTCTGTACACGACTATTTTTTGGAGGGTAGTGCCAATACTCAGATCTTGGGTTTGATTAGGGAAATACTCATTTTAATATTACATGTGGACTTGGGACATGTTATAGAGTTGCTTCACATCCAAAACTTTGTCAATCCTTTTGTGTTGTTGACAAGGCCTGTCAAAGTTGGCCTACACAAATTGTTTTATATTTCTTTAAAATTTGATTGAATTTGGAAATTAAATGTCCTGGAAGAGAAAAGTGTTCCTACTGGGTAAAATTCTGTATCATAATTCAGTTTTGGAGCTTTATCTATCCATTTTAACAATTTGTTTTGACATATAGGTAACGTTGGAGCTAAATGTAACTATGGCCAAGCACGATGAGTTGCGGCAATTGATGGGTAGCTTGGTTACACATATCTAGTCAGCAATAGCCCAAAGTATTCAGGGTAGTTTTCCATATCATATTCACTTTTTAACTAGTGCTCTGTATGCTGAAAGGTTTGATATTGTTTAGACAGAAGAGGGGTATAAGTCTATATAACTAACATTCAACACCATATTTTGAGGATGGCTCTGATTGTCTTGCTACTTTTCTTATAAATTTTTCACCCATGTTACTTGGAAACTATTGCTATAATCATGATCTCATTATCTGGAATTCATAGTATCCTTCTACTCTAAATGGGATAATCTTCCAGCGATTTACGGTTTACTGTGCATGAGGAAGGTGCAGATAGAACATGTAATTAAATTTTAAGACTCTTCTTGGCCCGTTAGGACCAAGTAGCTCTTGAACCAGATGTTCCTATGCTCACAGAAAAATCGAATTGCTCAGAATGGTTAAGCATCTGCCTTTCTTAAGTCGGATGAGCCTCAGCCTTTTAGAAACTAAAATCTCAGCCTGCTGGATATGATCAGAAACTGTAGTGCTATTATCTCTCGTGCTTGGCATATTAGGCGAGGATTTGATACTGGATTGTGTAAACATTCATGCTCTCTTCCAAATGAAGAGCAAAACATTCCATGGAAGTTTGAATTCTGTTGGAAGTTTGTTTTAAGAAGAGCAGTGATCTCATCTTTGATATGTAGGCTGGTAAGCTGGTTGGGGTCAAGAGTAGGTTCACTGGTTCAACCAGCCAGTTTCTGATGGGTGGGAGGGAAAACAATGCAATGTTCTCAGTCTGCTGCTCTTTGTTTTTGGAAAGTCTCTTCGGATCAGTTTGTTGGATTATTTTTACTGATATGCATTCTTTTCCAACCTAATACCAGTTCAAGTGTTCAACCATATTTATGCATGTAATCCACCCAACCAATCCATTATCCGGGAGAAAATGACCAGATTACCATCATCCTTTGTTTTTGTCTGTAACCAAGAAGAGGATTAGGCGACTAATAAAACACAAGGTGTTGGTCGGAGAGAGAGAGAGGGACCAAGCACATTGTAAGAGCAGCGTATTTTCATTTATGTTTAATCTTTTAATTTTTTTTGAAGGGCTTAATCTTTTAATTTGAGTAGGAATTAACAAAAATTGGAAGACCCAAGGATTGTAAGCTAAAGGTAAAAAACGCATGTTTTTTACTGTTTTAGTTGAAATTAATCACCGTATCGACCATTTTAACTTCAACTATTCAGAATTAGAACAAGTACAAGTTAATTGATTTCGTTCTAAATTGACCTTAACAAAATTAAATCCCATCTACAGTGATTTCTCAGAGTTGTTTAAGAAGATTTATTCTTCATTAATCCATGTGTGTGTCTTGTCCTAGTTAGATATGAATATTGATTAGATAAATACAGAGAATCTCTGTTATATCAGGATAGTTATTGTAACAGATTGTATTAGCCTGTATTTAAGACATTCTATCAATGAGAAGAGTAACTACTTTCTGTCTATTCTAATTTCTCTTGCAACACGTTATCAGCACGACTCCCAGAGTTGATAGAAAAAACCCTAAACTTGGAGAAAATATCACCGCCGCCGAACACCACCGACCACCGCCGGCAGCCAAGTTCCACTGTCGGCCTCCTTCATTCTTCAACGAACCCCACAAAGTTTCAGAAGTTGTCTAGATTGCACGACTTCTAAAGAATCGTTTCAAAAGAATTTCTTCTTCATCAAGTGTACCGGTCATACCGAGCACAATACCTGTTGAGGTAAACATTTTCTAAACTATCTATTGATAGATCCAGGTCAAACTTACTTACTGCAAAATCCTAGATCTAGGATTATTGGAATTGTGATATGAGTTCTGAATATTACATGTTGTTATCCTAGTTCCTATGAACATATATCCATAGAGTATACATGATGGTTTTGGGGGAGTCACGGTTTGGAAAAAAAAAGAAAAGGCAAATCGATTCTATGTGACTGTTGTGTCATGGTCGTTGGGTGTGGTTTTTACCACCATTTTATAATCAATTTTATGACTATGCATCATGGATCACGTTCTTATTTAATTAAACTTGAAAGTTTTGTGATCGTAGTACTCAATCGTTTCTAATAAAACATCTCTGTGTGTTTTTGTAGATGAGTTCGAATGAGCCTGCAATGCCGAAATTCGAGATCCTTGACCTTGGAGGCAATGAGTACCATTGTTGGGTCTCTGATGTAGAGAATACATTCATCAGAAAGAGACTTACCAACACCATCAAACCCACTGGGCCTGGAACAAACCTCCTCACACCTAATGAAGAGACAAAAGCTCAAGCTCTCATATTTCTGGGGCGTCATATTCACCCATTTTTGAAGAAGCATTATTTGAACAAGACAGATCTCATGGTTTTGTGGGATGTTCTAAGAAAGAGGTTTAATAATGTGCTTAATGCACAACCTCCTGAGTTAACTGCGAAATGGAACAACACCAGAATGTTGGATTTCTCAAAAATCAACGCTTTTAACCAAGCTATGCTCGATCTGCAGTCTGAATTAAGCTTTTGCGGTGTGGAAAAATCTGAGGAAGACATGATTGAGAATGCGTTACAAACCTTCCCTACATCAATGAGTCTTCTAGCTCATCAGTACCGGATTGAGTATGCGCAAAGGAGGATTACCGAATTCAGTGATCTCATTAACAGTCTTGCAACTAAATAAAAGCATCATGAGATCATCTTGAATAATAACTTAAGACCGGCTAGTACCAAAAAGCTTGAGAGTTATAATACGGGAGGAAAGACTCGAAAAGATAAGAAGATTGCTCATTCAGAACTTTATAATCGTGGTGGACATGCTCCACGTGGGGGAAGAGGAGGCGTGGGCATGGCCTAGGCCGCAGCCAAAATATGACTTGGCATAGAGATTAGAACGCCCATTCTCAAAAGATCCAGTCTGGTTCGGTTCCTGATGGTCAACGGTATCAATAATCTGGCAAGCTTGATTGTTTCAAGTATGGCTCTACTAGACATATGTACAAACAGTGCCATGCTAGTAGAGAAATTTAGAATATCTACAAGAAGCACAAACAATATTTGGCTCAAGAGTCGAATTACACTGGAGATTATGAGATGGAGGTTGACACCAACCTAGCTCTAGCAGATGACAAGGGAAAGAACTTGCTACCCCGGATTTTGATTAAAGCCTATGTAAAAGGCAGTTGTCTCTGTAATCTTTCAAGTTTTAATTTTGTTTTTGGCTTACTTTTTGGTCAAGAATTTTTAAAGACACTTGTCTTTTTTTTTTTTATGAATAAGAACACATCTATGAAGTAATTTTTTTTGGCAAACAATGAATATTTCTCTATTTTTGGTTTATGAAAGTGCCTGAGAATGTTCTATTTAATATGATTCTTATGTATGGTTTGATGTGTACATATATATAGCAAAAGCAAGCCAAGATACCATTTTGACAAAGACAAAAAAAGTTGAAAAACAACTTGAAGCAGTTCACAGAGCAAATTCGACCTGTCGAAAAATTGAATTAAACAATTTTTGACCCGTCGAAGCCATGCTTTTGTCCCAAAATTGGTTCAAATTCGACCCGTCGAAGCCATGCTTCTGTCCCAAAATTCGACCTGTTGAAAATTTTCTCGACCGGTCAAAATTGTGATATTGGAAAATCACAAGTTATTTTAGATTTTCTCGACCGGTCGAGGCCTTTCTTCGACCCGTCGAAAATGAAACCTGGATGTGATGTTTTTAGATGAGTTTTTCATCTATTTCATTAGCTTATGATGTTATTATTACATCGGTTTATGCCATGCCATATCAACACTCAACAAGGGTCAGACCCTTCTTAAATCTTCAAGTGTATACTTGAAGTGTGCGCCTCGTCTTTGCTACAAAGACTTACTTGTTTACATTGATTTTGTAGATGTATCAAGACGAAATTGAGTATTTAGTAGATAGTGGTACTACTCATACAATTCTGCGGAATAGGCAACTATTTGTGGATCTTTTCCCATACAAATCCTTAATGACAACCATGATTGGTGCATCGCCCATTATTCAAGGGCGTGTTAGTGCAGAGTTTCTGTTGCCTCATGGTACAAAATTATATATCAATGATGCCTTATATGAGCCAAAGGCCAATCGAACCTTGCTAAGTTTTAAGGATATTCGTGCCAACGGATTTCACTTGGAAACCTATTGTAAGAATAGAAAAGAATTTTTGTGTATAACCTCTCTTGATTATGGCCACAAGCGCATTATAGAGAAGTTTCCGACAATTCGTAATGGTTTGTACTTAACCATGGTTCGGATTATTGAATCCAATACCGTGACTCACACTACTACGTGTGATTCTGATTCATATAAGCATTGACATGTACGATTGGGATACCCAGATCGTGATATGATGATCAAAATCTTAAAAAACACTTATGGTGATCCGTTCTTTAGAGCCAAGAAACATGTGAGATTACCTATTTCCATCGGTTTAGATGGTGAGGATGAGACTACCCATCTCAATCCTAACTTGGTTTTCACAACAAGAATAGCACCTTTCCAACAACATACTATTGAGGCATTGTGCGTCATCCCACCAGATTCTTATGTTGCCATCTCTGATGCGCATCGCTCGTTCTGCAAAGCTTGTTCTTTAGCAAAGTTGACGACTCGTCCTTCTTTTGCTCTTGATGACAATGAAAATATTTTATTCTTACATAGGATCCAAGGTGATATTTGTGGACCTATCAAACCTAAATGCGGACCATTTAAATATTTTATAGTTTTGATAGACGCATCAACGTGATGGTCACACGTTGCTTTGCTGTCCACAAATAATTCTGCATTTACAAAAATCCTAGCTCAAATCATTAAGCTCCGGGCTCACCACCCTAACCATCCAATCAAGTCTATTAGATTGGATAATGCAGGAGAGTTTACATCAAAGTCTTTTGATGATTGCTTCATGTCTCTTGGGATTGATGTTGAACATCCTGTTCCTCACGTTCATTCTCAAAATGGTTTAGCAAATGCTCATATCAAATGGTTACAGCTTGTGTCTAGAGCTTTGGTAATGCATACTAATTTACCGGTCTCTGATTGGGGTTATGCAATGTTACACGTAGTAATGCTTCTTCATTTTAGACCTATTACCCGTCAACCATTCAGTGCGTACCAGTTGGTAACTGGATATGAGCTTGACATTTCACATTTACTCATTTTTGGTTGCGCGGTCTATGTGCCTATTACGCCTCCACAACGTACTAAGATGGGTCTTCAAAGAAGATTGAACATTTATGTTGGTTTCAAATCACCCAAGATAATCCGCTATCTTGAACCTTTTGATAATAGATCTCTTTACTGCTAGATTTGTAGATTGTCAATATGATGAGACATATTTTCCGCCGTTAGGGGGAGATATGAATAGTTCTATTCCAATTCAACGTCAGGAATTGACGTGGTTTGATCCCACCGTGTCTCATCATGATCCACGCACGTCCTAGAGTGAGATAGAAGTGCGTAGGATACTTTATTTTCAGCAAGTGGCAGACTCCATGCCTGATTTATTTGCTAATATTGCTAAAGTGACGAGATCGGATATATCTTTTGCTAATGTTCCTGCAAGGTTGGAAATCCTGGTAAAGGGATTTGTTAATAGAAATAATGGGCAAGGAGGCGTTCCTCCTGCTCATATGGATGGTGTTGCTTCGGTCTCGGCTCCTACCAGAAAGAGGGGGAGACCAAGAAAATCCACAGATGAGTTGCCGGTTAAAAGAGCAGGCTATCAAGGCACCAAAAGATCCACTTATCATTAACATTGTGAATCCTTCACATGAGATTGTCTCTGATTATGGTTATGTCATTGAATCACAATTGGCATATCTGGGAGACGCTCTAGAACCTTTTGTGATATTAGAGAACCCAGAAATCTCACTTAGAACAAATGATGCGCACAAGAGATTATTGACGACGATGATGAAGTGGTTATGTCATTCTTATGGATAGATCTTCCATGTTAGTTGATGATATGTTTGCTTATTTCGTCGCTCAAGAGATTATTGACAACGATGAAGTGGAACCCCACTCAGTTGATGAATGTCAACGTAGAGCAGATTGGCCGAAATGGAAGGAAGCAATCCAAGATGAACTAGACTCTCTAAATAAAAGGCAAGTTTTTGGTTCGATTATGCTATGTCCACCAAATGTTAAGCCAGTTGGACATAAATGTGTCTTTTTTCAGAAGCGTAATGAGAAGAATGAGATCTTGCGCTATAAAGCTAGACTTGTACCGCAGAGTTTCTCTCAGCGCCCTGGAATTGATTATGAGGAGACGTATTCTCCAGTTATGGACATCATCACCTTCTGCTACCTGATAAGCTTGGTAGTGTTCAAAAAGCTTAGTATGCAACTAATGGATATGGTTATTACATATCTCTACGGGGATCTTGATTCAGAGATATATATGAAAGTGTTAGATGGCATTGCTATACCCAAATCAAGTAACTCTAAACCACGGAGTACTCATGTTATAAAGTTGAGACGTTCACTGTATGGATTGAAGCAATCCGATAAGATGTGGTATACACGCCTTAGTGACTACTTGATTGGAAATGGATATAAGAATGATGATTTATGCCCATGCGTTTTAATTAAAAGAACAAGATCATGATTTGTTATAGTAACTATCTATGTTGACGATATGAATATCATCGGAACTCTTAAAGAGATTAATGAGACTATTTGCTACTTGAAATCTGAATTTGATATGAAAAACCTTGGTAGGACTTAATTTTGTCTCGGATTAGAGCTAGAACATCGAGTTGGTGGAATTCTTATTCACTGGTCTGTTTATGTCCAAAATATGCTCAGGCGATTCAATATGGACAAAGCATACCATGTTAGCACACCAATGGTTGTACGCAGTCTGGACCCCAAGAAAGATCAGTTTCGTTCGTTAAATGACGATGAGGAGATCTTGAGAGCTAAAATTCCATATCTTAATGCTATTGGAGCTTTGTTATATTTAGCTCGGTGCACACGTCTAGATATTGCCTTCTCAGTGAACTTGTTGGCAAGATTTAGCTTTGCACCTAAGCAATGTCATTAGAACGGAATGAAACAACTCTTCAGATACTTGAAATGTTCTATTGACTTGGGTTTATTCTCCCCTTACAAAGAATACATAGAAAATCATGAAATTCTCGGAAAGAGAAAGTTGAAGCGAATTCTGAGGATTTCGACACCGTCGAAATCTGCACCCTGGACCGACCAGAGTGGTTCCCTCGACCCATCGAAAAATAGTCCTGCTTCGAGCTGTTTTCATGCTATCCCCTATTCCAAAACACCGGTAGATGTGTTGGTTGGATTTGCTGATGCTGGGTACTTCTCTGACCCACACAAAGGTCGTTCACAGACCAATTATATTTTCACTATGGGAAACACGGCGATCTCTTGGAGATCAACAAAGCAAATCCTTGTTGCTACTTCCTTGAATCATTCTGAGATAATTGCTTTGCATGAAGCAGTTAGAGAATGTGTTTGGCTTAGGTCAATCATAGGTCATATTCGAGGTTCTAGTGGATTGAAATCTACTGTGTTACTGATCCCACTTGCATCTTTGAGGATAATGCTGCAAGCATTGAACATATGAAGTTGGGTTTCATTAAGGGTGACAATACAAAACACCGGTTGATGTGTTGGTTGGATTTGTTGATGCTGGGTACCTCTCTGACTCACACAAAGGTCGTTCACAAACCGGTTATGTTTTCACTATGGGAAACACAGCGATCTCTTGGAGATCAATAAAATAAACCCTTGTTGTTACTTCCTCGAATCATTATGAGATAATTGCTTTACATGAAGCAATTAAAAAATGTGTTTGGCTTAGGTCAATCATAGGTCATATTCGAGGCTCTAGTGGATTGAAATCTATTGTTACTGATCCCACTTGCATCTTTGAGGATAATGCTACATGCATTGAACAAATGAAGTTGAGTTTCATTAAGGGTGACAATACAAAATATATATCGCCAAAGTTTTTCTTTAATCAGCAACAACAGCAGTTGTTGAATATCTAAGTGAACTAGATTGGTTCCGTTGATAATGCTGCGGACTTGTTTACCAAGTCACTTCCTAAATCTGCTTTTGTGAAACATGTGAGAAGCATTGGTATCCGCAGGTTATCAAAACTCCTAGAATGAGTTTAGAGTCGGGGGAAGTTACATTTCTGTAGACATCAGGGGGAGTTTACATCACATGTAATAAATTTAGTAGTTGGTGCGTTGTACTCTTTTTTTCTTAGATCAAGCTTTTGTTTTACCTATGAGGTTTTTGTTTGCTTGACAAAGTTTTTAATGAGACAACAAGTCATGCATCATTCTTATGGCCATCGACACGATGAATAATGTTTAAGGAGATTTATTCTCCATTAATCCCGGTGTGTGTCTTGTCTTAGTTAAATACGGATATTGATTAGATAGATATAGAGAATCTCTGTTATATCGAGATAGTTATTATAACAGATTGTATCAGCATGTATTTAAAGCATTCTATCAATGAAAAAAGTAACTACTTTATGTCTATTCTACTTTTTCATACAACAAATTTGAGGTCAGTTTACTATGAACCAAATTTAGCCTTGCGGTTTATCAGCCGTTTATTCTTGAAATTATAATGGCCGATTGAATTGAAATCGGAGTGATCCACGATAATTTAGACTTATTTCCAAATTAATGAGAGGGGTATAAAGTGGTCAAATTGAAAATATGAACAAGAAACCGAACTAATTGTATGCGAGAAATGTGTGTAGTCTGTAAAGGCCAAAGTCCCTTTCGTGGAGAGCACGAAGGAAGATGCTGATGGTACTCATATTCCTTTCCATATATGGTCTAATGGTCCATATTTTAATCAAATTAATTAATTTATTACCGTGATGATTTGCTTTCCTAAATTTTCTATATCTGTGAATATGACGTACGCCAGCAAAGCAAGCAGACACTGAATCGTGAATCATGGGGGGCTTCTCACTCACTGACACTCAATCTCTGTTTCTGTTACACTTTTACCCTTAGGTAGTTGGCGACTGGCAAAACTGGTAGCTGATGAGATGGCGGTAAAAGTAATACAATGAATACCCAAAATTACATATTTCTTTTTGGACGAGGAATACCCAAGTTATATTGCTCGAATGCAATGCAAGAGCTTTCTGAAATACACTTTAGGTAAAAATGATGTGAATGATAGGTTACATGTTGCTGACTCCACCTTTCTTTAATAAATGATTTTTCTTTTACTAGACTTACTTCAAAACCAACTTGTTTTAGAAGAATTTTTTGGTAGAATTTGAAAGTATTCGATGTTATTTGAAAATGAACACCGAAAATTGGAAGCTGAATTAAGTTATGAGAAGATTTAGTCATGATGAAAAAAACAATAAACATGTGAGTTTGAAAAATCAAAAGGTATATAGTATTATTCTTCCTAGTGGGAGAAGGAGCCGTATGAGCCTCATTTTTGAGATATATCGCTTGAGCTTGAGGTATGTATGAGTATTTGTGCATTAGTTTGATAACTTCATTCAAGAATACCTAAAAGAGCACTTCGAAAAAAGAATTTTTTTTTATTGCATTTATAGTAATTTTATTTTTAGTTTTGCTTAGTCAACTTTCTTTATAAGAAAAAAACACAAATAAATTAGACAATATTAGGTTCTCGAAAGCACATAATAATTAAATTCAACTCGAGTAATTATGAACACAAATAGTAGTCCTTACGTTTGAGGTTTAGGTCACTTTCAAAACTATGGAGCAAAAGTCATGAAAATCAATAGGCTTTGGCAAGTGATTGGGCCCATTACTCCTACGTGGGTTCGAGCTTCATGCAAAGCCTAAATGCCCAGTGCCAGTGCCCCCATGCGTTATTACAAAATACAAAAGACAGTAAAAACAGAAGAATCCATTGGACAAAGTAATCTTGCCCATTTCATCAGCAACCTAATTTCATTTCTGTAAATTTGTTTTTCATAATTCGCATTCGTAAAATCGAAAAAAAAAATATATAGGAAAAAAGAGTGAAATCTTCATCTCCCCCATTTTACAGAGTGCCTATATATTCCTCGCAGACCTCCTCCTCTTCCTCCTTCTTCTTCTACTGAGTCTCTCTCCCTCTCTCTACAAACACATTCTTCTTTTCAATCCATTCCCCACTCATCTGTTGTTGTTAGGTAACTGAATTTGCATTGGTAATCAAATATCCAACCATCGAAAACAAGCACATACAAAGTTGTGGAGGGGGCTTATACCGAGTGGAGGTTGAACATGCCCTCTGTTCTTATTCCCACAGTACCTCCTCTCAGATCTTAATTTTTTGTTCAAAGGTTTCGCATCTGGGTTTTTTTGTTAATCGGTGCGTCCTGATTTTGGGATTTCATATGTTTCTGAATTGCTTTGGATTTGGATCCTTGGTCTGAATTTTGTGTTTTGTCTGATTGGAAGTTTTTGGATTTTTGCATAGGTGTGCTGAATTGAATTGTGCATCCGGTGAGGGATCAGATATTCACTTTATTGAATCAGGAATACTCTTGGAATCCGATTACAATCTTTGAAACAATTTAGCAAAAGGTACTATTCTGTTGTAGATTGCTGATTCGTGTAATTGTCTGCATTTGGTAGCTGATTAGTTGGATGCTTATCGTGGATCAAAAGACAGCTTCCATTTCAACTGAGGGGGCGTTGTTTTGTGATCTGATTGGATATTCGTTTAGTTTAGTTATGATGGTAGAATTGTTTTGGATCCACTAATAGGCCCATTTGTTCTCTGAATTGGGTTTGAGATGTTGATGAGTTTACCACTTTCAGTTGGAATGAGACCAGAGATATGAGAATGTTCTAAGCTTGTGTACCTGTAAATTGTAGCGAATATGCAATCTGACAGTGGCAAGCTATTCATTGGTGGAATATCATGGGACACAAATGAAGAGCGCCTGAAAGACTATTTCAGTGCGTTTGGGGAGGTGGTGGAAGCTGTGATCATGAAGGATCGGACCACAGGTCGTGCTCGTGGATTTGGCTTTGTAGTCTTTTCTGACCCGGCCGTTGCAGACACTGTCATAATGGAGAAGCATAACATTGATGGAAGGATGGTAATCAAAATGCTTTGTTTCCTAATGAAATTAATTGTATCTTTAAATTGTTCGTTTATGACGCTGTGGCTAGGGTTTCATTTTCCTTTTCTGGCTAGCTCACTTAGTGAAGTAACGTTCTATTTCTTGTAGGAGTTAAGATTATGACATTCTAATTGCAGGTAGTCCTTTCACTATGTGGTTAACTGGTTATGCAACTAAATTACAAATCAAGCAAGTAGAAATCATAGCGCTCCTCAATTGTTCTTATAATTCTAAAGTTCAATGTTGCTTATGCATTATCTTATTCTTCTGAACCGATCTCAGTGATTTACTATAGTTTGATTTTTGGCCTCACGACTGCAATATCCAATCTCAGGTGGAGGCCAAAAAGGCTGTTCCCAGGGATGACCAGAACACTTTGAGTAGAAACAGTGGCAGCATCCAAGGTTCTCCTGGTCCAGGACGCACAAGAAAAATATTTGTTGGAGGTTTAGCATCCACTGTCACAGAGAGTGACTTCAAGACATACTTTGAGCAGTTTGGGACAATCACAGATGTCGTTGTGATGTATGATCACAACACCCAGAGGCCAAGAGGCTTTGGGTTCATCACTTATGATTCAGAGGAAGCAGTGGACAAGGTTTTGCTCAAGACTTTCCATGAACTGAACGGGAAGATGGTTGAGGTCAAGCGTGCAGTTCCAAAAGAGTTATCACCTGGTCCTAGTCGCAGCCCTCTTGGTGGATACAACTATGGTCTGAGTAGGGTCAATAGCTTCCTTAATGGCTATACTCAGGGGTATTCTCCGACTTCAGTTGGAGGTTATGGACTTGGCAGATTCAGTCCAGTCGCTGGTGGTCGAAGTGGGTTTCCTCCATTTGGTTCTGGTTATGGAATGGGGGTGAACTTTGAGCCAGGATTGAGCCCAAGTTTTGGAGGAAATGCAAATTTTAACAATAATGTAAGCTATGGAAGGGGAGTGAACCCCTACTATATCAATAATTCAAACAGGTTTAGCAGTCCCATTGGATATGAAGGTGGTAATGGAGGAAACTCATCCTTTTTCAGCTCGGTGACTCGGAACCTGTGGGGTAATGGGGGGCTTAATACAAATTCTGGAAATTCCAATGCTTACATGGGTTCAGGAAGTGGAAGCATAGGAGGAAGCACATTTGGGAATACTGGAGTTAACTGGCAGTCTTCGGCAATATCAGCTCAAGGTGCAAGAAATACTGTTTCGAACAGTAGTGGTAATCTTGGTCATGGAGCTGGTGAAAACAGTTATGGCTTGGGAACTGGAGGATATGGAAGAAACAGTGGTGCAAGTGTTGGCCCTACATCTTCATTTGCTGCATCAAATGGTAATTATGAGGGGGCATTCGCTGACTTCTACAATAGCGGTCCAGTTTATGGAGATCCCACTTGGCGATCATCAAATTCTGATCGAGATGGCCCTGGACCCTTTGGTTATGGGCTTGGCAGTGCAGCTTCTGATGTTTCAGCTAAAAGTTCACCTGGTTATGTTGGTGGTTATAGTGTTAATAAGAGACAACCGAATACAGGTAAGAGTCACTTTGTTAATATTTCATCCAACTTCTGTTTGCTATGTTGAGCTACTGTTTTTCTTTTGTGGAATTATAGATGCTCTTTAATTGTCTGTAAACATCATCCAACTTTCAAAAATACTTGGTTGACAATATAGAGCAGAAACTATTGATGATTCATAGAGTAATGTGGATGTATTTGATATTCGTAAAATTTAGTACCATCCTTTTTCTGAACTTGCTTGAACAGTTCCGTATGATTGCTTTCACAGTTCTAAAAATCCCCTAGACCTATTAATCCTTCATCTAAGTGATAGGCAGTGTCTAGCCTCTCGATTAGAGAAATAACTGCTTAAAGTTTGGAGTGAAGAAAAACTCTGAAAATATAAATGATAGAAATATTCAATATAATCTGGCTTGGCTCTCCACCTAAACCCTATGAGCTAGACCCCTCCTGACCGCCTGACTAGCATCAAGCAATTTTTAGAACCTTGATTGCTTTGTTAAATACTTCATGAAATCTTTTTCTTGCCTAACAGATGATCATATTTTTGTACTAAACATTTATCTTTGGTCAAACAAACAGTTCCAATTAATTATTCGTATGATGGTTTTCCCGTCTGGGTCTTTGCATTACAGTATATAGATATAAGGAAAATAAGCTTGTTGAGCTCATGGGTCTGTTGCATTTTTCAATATTTGAATGGGGAATTTGGGGGTCTTTAGTGGGTTACATAGAGATGTGATGAAGCATATTATTCTCTGAAAGTTGTGCTTATCTCTGTTCCTGAAGTGGAACTTATGAAGTATTTTCTACCATTGATTCAATTTATTACAACACATGATTGTTACCTGGATACTTATGTACGTACTTTGTGCATATATGTCCAACATAATTTCCTATTAACTCTTCATTAATATATGGATGAAAGAACGTTGTACTAAAAGGTGGTTCCTTAAAAACTTCTTCGAGATATACGTTGTATTTTTTTATTTAGCTGTGACCTTGGAAACTTATGCGTGACCAGTAACCTCTTGGTAATCTGGAGGATGATGGTCCAAATTGGAAGTGATTTTGTAGGGGTGTAGAGAAAATCGATCAAATAACTATGAAATGGTATCAATAGATCCTACAAAAAAGGAGAAAAAAAGTTTTATGGAAATTTTCTCTTGTGTAGGCAATTTGATATGACTGTCTTCTCATTGTTTGGTATTTCCTTGGATTGAATTTGTTTCTTTGAAATGTTGATTCCAGAAGATTTTGGAGTTCTCTCAGGTTTATTGGTTGTTGTAGATTTTGAACATCTCTGCAGATTATGTGTCTTGTTTATAAAACTGTGGGTTCGGTCGTAGTTAATAAGAGAAGATAAAGAAAACAGAGATGCTATCATCTTTCCTCCATATCTGTATCTGAAAACCAATCTAGAATGTTGTTTTATTACTGATCATATATATCCCTCTTGCTGTAAGGATCTCTAGACATTGCCTCTTGTTGTAATATCTTTACTTTTGTATTACGATTTGCTGTATGATGTTTCTCTATTAGACAATAAAATATTTTTACTTGTTTAATAGAATGTTGTAAACGGCTTTAGAGATAAAGTATGGTGTTAGTAGATGAGATAAGCAGTCCATTTTTTGCGATGCTTTGTTCTTGTGTTACTTTGATGTACCAGAAATGTTTGAAGCTTCTCTGGATAATTCTTGGTTAATGTGATATGCCATGTTCTATATGGTATAAGAGATATATCTGTAGTCATTATCAAATAAAGGTGCTGGCAATACTATATAGTATTCAGATATATCATAACTAGCGGGACGTGGTTTCCAGCTAATGTATGTATGTGTGTTTGTTGCTCGATTGTTTTTTCTTTCTTTTTTTGAATAAAAGTTGATTGGTTATCAAACTATATAATGGTGTTTTTATCTTTCATTTTCCATTGAACATATATGCTGATACTAAGCAGCTTCTTTCTTACTTTCTGCAGGAATTGCTGCCTAGGATCGTTTCTGATATCACATCATAGTAGGTGAAGATAATCTGGTGAAGCAGGTGAATTGTGAATTTTGCACACCAACCAACTTCATTCATATATCTCAGTAAAAGAAATATGGTTAGTAAGAGCTAACTGGGAGTGCCTGTTTTGAAGGATTAAAGTTAGAGATAGAAGTTAAAATGGATTTTGTGTCAATGTTTTTGTTTTGAGTTACCGTTCTAGGCTTTTTTTTGTTTTGATCTTTGAGTGAGATGTAAAATCAGATTGCGGGATATAGTCAGAAGTGTATCATGCATCTCCGGTGAGGCGGCGATACCCAAAAGAACCAAAAAAAAAAAAAAAAATTCAGAAAGAGATAGACTGATATATATTTTCTTTTCTCTACTTTAGAATTTCATCTGTAAGGTCTCTGGCAAAGTCGTGGGCTGTGGTCAGGGAAAGGCTTTTTCTTATTCTTTTATCCCATCACATTTGGTTTGTTTAGTTTTTTTCTTGTACCTGAGATCACTGTTTATTACTAGTGTGAAACATTTAAGGGTTACCCATCTAGGGACCCCATGAATAAGTTTTAGCATATTCTTATAGTCTTTGAGAAATTTTTCTGGTAAAAATTGGAAAAAAGAAGAAGAGACGGTACACTATGAAAACTGAATGCCTTGGTTCAGTCCTGATAGACTTTCAAAGGAACATGGGTTCTCTAGATTGGGACTGAATTGATGGTTCAGTATATGAGTGACCCAGGTTTGAGGGACTTTAGTATGATTTAAGGATTCAAGAAACTAAAAGAGAACCAAAAATCAGTACTGTTATGTAACATTTGGCCTTCAACAAATTAGAAATTGGTAATGATCAAAGCCTTTCCTCATTTGATGACAACTTGTTAGGGTTTTTTCTTACCAAGTAGTCTCAACCTTTGCTTTGAAATGACCAATTGTCTGAAAGAGAAAATTAAGGGGGTACGACGAACTTTGAAAGAAACAGACATCATAGGCTGGCTTCTTGCATTAAGTTTGCAAATTCACTAGTTTCTGGGAACTCAAGAGGAAAAAATAATACATAAAACACCTTGAAATTCAAGGGTACAATCAACACGAAATCTCAGAATTTTCTGTAAAGCTCAGCAATGGCGAAAATTCCTTGGGTTCAAGAACAGAAATCTCTTTGATAAGTCCCACTTTGTCTGCTTCAAACTGCTCATCCTCTGCAGTAAAGTACATTGTAGTGTTATTTTCTGAGTTCAAATAACAAAGGTCTGCATTTGATTAGGGAGAGAAACAAAGTTGCCACCTTTCTCAATGTTGAAGTTGCCTAAGAAGCGCAGAAGCTTGCTCCTATTTGTTACAAGTACATTGACAATCTCAGGAGGCTTATTTTCGTTTGCAACAAATAGCTGCAATACCAAAAACAGAAGTTATGCATTTAGACTAGTAATACATTATCATTGCTTCCCTTCACAATACTGATTTATAGAGCAGAAAGAGAGTAATAGGTTCTGTGCAAAAACCTTGAACACATGAAAGGTCTCTAATTGGATTGTCTTGTTTGGATCCTGCAAAAGAAACTAGGATTTAACACCTGCATATATCTGTGTTAGAATGCTTGCTTAGAGATTGAGTTTTTATACCCTGAGAAGATTCATTAGGATTCTCATGTTATCCAGAGAGCTCACGTATCGGACCATCATAGCAGAGTTTGAGCGATCCAGTAACATATCTTTCAACAGCTGAAACAAAGTTTAAACATGCTGTAATCAGTATGACCAAAGCAAACTATTCATTCCAAACAAGAAAACAAGAACATTAAATAAATTCTGGCCGACATTTAGTGGTCTGTAAATGGGACACCTTCCAACATTATACCCTACGAATGGTGAGCTTGTCACATAAAGATAAATTCAAGAAGAAAAATGGTGTTCATAAGGCTTCACAAATGTGCATTACCTTGATAGCCTGCCGTTTGGTTATGTAATTCTGAGACTCGAGCAACTGCGTATTGTATACTTGGAAAAACTGCAATCAGCCAACAATGGGAAACAGTTTAGATATTGACAATGATCATGCCAAGGGTTTCCATTTGCAGATAGGAAAATGCATACAATTGAACACAGATTGTTCTGCGATCGCCTAAATGTCTAAAAAAATCTTTATCCATAGCCTGGATTAGCGTGTTATATATATAGAGTTAAATTTACTGCAACAACAAGGGTTTGTGAAGGTTGTGAATCTTACCCAGTCATAATTCTTCGACAGAAATTGTGCAACAGTTGATTTATGCCTGGTCATAAGCTCCTGTGCAACAAGTATTAAGGCAATGAGCCTTATATTACATCAGTTAATTAATGAATCCTGATGAAAGATCAAAAACACACTCAACCTTGAAAGTGGCAGCAGCATCCGAGGCTACTTCAAAATTCGGAACTTGTATATAATCGAAAAACTTCTTCATTTTGTGGTCCGATTCCAGGACATACCTGTGGAGTAAAACCCAAACTCATCAATACTGAAACTTGGAATCATACAGAATACACATTAAATTAGCTACTTATAATTAGTGCTTTACCGTACCTCGCAACAATCTGATGACGAATGCATTCCCTTGAAATTGCACCGTAAGCTAAGGCAATGTCATTGTCTTCAAAACTGAACAAAACAAAATTAATGGTTTAACTAAGCAGCCATATATCTCACATTTTTATTTTACCAGAACTAGTAAAATGATCTTACCCGGAGATCAAAATGTCCATGAGATCTATATTCTTTTCCAAGTAGTCAGAAGCAACCAGTCGTGATTGAACCTGTTGCCTTTGCAAATTCGCTACCACGAGAGTGGCGTTTCTACGAGTCTGCATACATATATATATATATATATATATGTGTGTATATGTATATATATAAATGTATGAAATTTCGTACACAGATCACCAATGTAACATGATCAATGAATTGAATGAAATACAAGACCACAATATTCGATTTGAGATCATATATTGGCTTACCCCGAGATCAAGTTTCGAGAGGCTGACAATGAGAAGACGAAATGTATCGTCCTTGAAAAACTCTTGTGTAAGCTGTGCACAAGAATCTTTATTCGGCTCCGATTCACAATCTCCATACAAAACTTTTCTTATCTCCAACATCGATTTAGTTAGCTCTTCCATCTATAACCGGATTTAACGTACGTAAATAATTATCATCCTGATTCCATATGATACGTAGAATGTGCAATGTCATAAGCAAATAACTGATCCACCGCAAGGATCTCATTACATTTGATATGAACTCAACTCAAGAGATCTGGCAAAAAAAATGAAGATGGAAACAAGGACAAACCTTTTCTTTGCGTTTCTGCTCACGGACGTCCATGCCACCATTGACGAAGATGAGAAGCTCTCGTAAGTGCTTCACGACCTCCGCCGGTGACCGTGCCTTGGATTTCTTGAGAAGACCCTTCATTGTCAATATCGCCATATATATCAAAAGCAAACACCCTTCTTACAATTCGCCTATATGTACATAACGTATAGGCGTATGTATAGCTAGCAACGTACTGCACCTGCGTTTCCTACTTCGCATCTGAAATAAGGGATGCAAACAATGAAACTAGGGCTTATGAGCAGAGGGGGATTGATGGGGATTTGAGATTGGACACAATCGCATAACCGTTTTTTTTTTTGGGAGCACGACGATAGAAGTTGGTTACAAATATAGCAACCGCCAAAAATGGCTTCCCGCTCAAACGCGCGTGTGTTCCACTTGAGAATCCAAATTGGGACACGTGGAAAGAATCTGAGGAGCGTGGGGCTCAATTAGCTGCATAGGATAGGATATGGGGAATGTAGGGTAGAAAGCGAAAGCGTGTGCTTAGACGCACACAAAGCCCCAAGTAGATAAAATTGATTTTAGCAAGCCATTATTCACATCCTAAATTTTGTTATTCTCGTCTCATGTTGTTTAAATTATTGAATTATTATTTTATTTTTATTAAAATTTACTTAAACGGCTATATTATAATTTTTTATTGCTTTTACACCAACAATTATAGTACATCTACAACCCAACAATTATATTACACTCAAATCATACTAATTAAATTATGTGCGTACACGAAAAGACTTGAGCGAGTCATTCTTCAATTTTTTTTGAAATCGTTATTGTTGTCATTATCCACAAGGGATGTTTAAGAATTAAATTATTCGTCAAACTTTTGACAAGCCATAAATTAATATTTGAGAATGCATTGACAAATGTTGATATGATATTCATCAGTGTTCTGACAAACAATAATACAAAATTTGTCAAGATTCTGACAAACGTTCGTTTGTTAGACTCTTAACAAACATGTGGTATTTTTTAAATTTATGTTATGACAAATTGTAATATGTCATTTATTTATCTTCTAACAAACTAGAATAAGTTATTTGTTAATATCTTAACGAATAATAATAAAAATGTATTTGTTATCGCAACTTCTTTGACGACTTCTTTCTTCGTGAGGTTTGGAATTTTTTTAATGAATTATCAACAAGAGGATGCTTAAGAATTATAATGTTCATCAAACTTTTGACAAACCATAAATTAATATTTGACAATGCATTAACAAAGATTGATATGATATTCGTCAACGTTCTGACAAACCATAGTACAAGATTTGTCAAGGTCCTGACAAACACTCGTTTGTCAGACTCTTAACAACCATGTGATCTTTTTTCGTTATGTTATGACAAACAATAATATGTCATTTGTTTATCTTCTGACAAACTAGAGTAAGTTATTTGTTAATATATTAACGAATAATAATAAAAATACATTTTGTTATCGCAACTTTGTCGACTTCTTTCACGAGGTTTGATTTTTTTTTTGAAGAAGAATGGGGTGAGAATAAAAATTAGGATGTAACTTCAATTATTCTCTCTTATGTAATAAATACACCCCAAAAAGGATAAACAATTGGGGTGTATTAAGCATTTTAATGTTTTTGAAAGATTCTTATGAGGTGTAAAGAGTAATGGGGTGAGGAGATCGAGGAAAAATTGGACTGTGAATAACTGCGGCCTTTTAGTATTTACAGTTTTTTTTTCAGAACGAGAAAACCAAAAATAAATAGTGAGTTTTGTATTATTTTTGAGGGATTAAATTCATCCGTGAAAATCCAGACTCTTGGTGCTATACTAAAAATGGTCACAAACTTTAAAATCTATCAGCAAGTTACCCAAACTCTTAAAAGTTATTATCGAGATACCTCCGTTCAATATCCGTTAGTTCTCCGTCGCTTTTGTTGATGTGACAATTTTTTTTAAAAGTACAAAAAGACCTTAATGTCCTTATTTTTTTCCTTTCTCCTTTCTCCTCTCTCACCAAACAAGATCTGTACACAGTAGCACCATCTCTCACGATCTGGAAATCGACGCGACGCTGAAGATGATGCGCGATGGCTGCGAGTCGCGTTCGAGGTCAAGTGGGAGTCGCAGAGCCCAAAAGGGGTGCCTGAGGCCGTGAGTGACAGAGTTGGTGTCAGGTGTCGCAATGGGATCAGAGGCAGATGACTGCGAGGACAGCGCCACGGAACAGCTCGAGGCGAGCCCAAGGCGAGACTGCTGCATTAGTTGACGAGGGGCGTCAGAAGAGGAAACGTGTGAGCCATGGCAGATGCTATGTTTTGGTGTGGCTGCGGAAGCTACATCGTTCTAGGGAGCCACACAGCGCCATAGGGTGACGACGAAGGTGGATCGATTGGAGGTAGTGAATGAAAAGACTCAACCTCGATTTAGTTTCCTAAACCGGAATCAAACCCCTTCTGAAAACACGAACTTTTAAAAATCGAAAATTTCGACAGAGTATCCTCTATAACGCGCGGTTGCCATTAACCTGCACCTGAAAACACACTTCATCCTATGCCACAAAAGCCAAACCGTGGGCACCAATTGTGACGACCCAGAACAGAATCAGCAGTTAAGTTGCATAGTCGCAGAGTTGCGACAGTTGTTTTAACCGCCGAAGCTTCTTAACGACTAAATTATTGGCCGAGAATTTGAGCTGGGTCTCTTCTCGAGAGTCGTTGTACGTGTGATTACGAGTTCGTGGGCGGTTCCGGATCGTTATTTGGACGACCGAGGAATTAGTTATGAATATTTGAAGTTTCGACGGAAACGGATTTAAATGGCAGGTTGCTCGCGACTAAATTATCGGATGAGAATTTGGCTTCAAATCCTTCATGGAAGTTGTTTAGAATTTAATTTCAAGTTCGTGGGAACTTCTGGAGCATGATTTTGAGTTACGAGGAATTAGTTGTGAATATTTTGCTGATTGTTTAGTCGATTTAAATGTGTATTGGTTCAAGGGTTGACTTTTTATCCGTTTGGCCGATATGTTTGACTTTGGGTGATTATTGAAGAGTATGTCGAGACGAGTTCGTGGCCGCGAGAATTATCGGAATTGAAGTTACGACGTGAAAGTTATGCGTGTTTAAAGTTCGTCGAAATGGATAATTGTTGGTTTCCGTTTTGGGAAAGTATTTAATGAAGTATAAATAGTGGACTTGCCCCTTTGGGAAAGTCAAAACAGGAAATAAGTGTGTTTGACCGAGTTGACTCGGTCAACTCGGTGGAGAGAAGATGTTGTTCGACGGTGGCTACGGCATCCATGGCGGCGAGGCATTTCCGGCCATCCCAGGCGACGGGGTTGGTCCCATTCTCTTCGCCTCATCTCCCTCATTGTGTTTCCGGCCACCCCTCATGGCGAGGGTGGCGGTGGAGAGGTGAATTTCCGGCCCAAAATTTGAAGAAAACTTTGTAATTCGGGTTTGATGTTTCGAGCCGATTTGAGCTGAATTTTGGGGTGGGCTTTGTAGCTCTCATCACTAGCAAGCTACCATGAAAGTTTGGAGTCCTAATTTTGATTGTGGAAGGAGAATTTTGGATTTGAAATTTGTGTGTACATTCGGTTTATCGTGAAATTGACCTAGCTAGAGTGAGAATTGGCCTTCGATGCAGTTGACAAAGTTTCTCAGTGGACGATTTTGAGTGGAATAGGGGTTGCTCCGCCGTGAAATTCTCCGGTCGGAGGCGGCGCCGCCGTGGACGGCGGTCAACGGTCAACAAGTTTGACTTTTTGGACTTTCGACAAGTCGCATGCCATTTGACTTGAAATCGTGCCCCGATCGCAGTGGGGAGGTTCGTTTCTCGATTTGAGCATCCGAATGTATAGCGAGGTATTGAGGTGTACATATACGGATTTTCGACGATTCGTCGACTTTGAATTTCGTGTTTCCGAGAACGGTGGTTTCTCGTGATTTGATTTGTATTGTCGGATTATGACTTTGAATAATGAACTTTGTGAATAATCAGGGGTTCGTGATCGTTTGTTTGGCGAGGGACATTCCGCCGGATCACGGGTTAACGCGATACGCGTTACGCCAGTCTGTGAGTGGACAATTTCTTTTCACGGAATTCTTGCGAGTCTTTTTATATGATTTTCGAACTTGAGCATGCGTATGAGATTTTAGATTGCATGAGCATGTGTTTACAATTATATATATATATATATATACGGATATACGTATACGAATAAACAGATATGAGCATATTTACGAGATTACGATTATTATGAGCATGTGTTATAAACGATTATGTTACGCATATGCATTTTTATGATGTTTACTGTACATGCATCGAGATATTTGTGATTTGATTTTCACAGAGTACAATCGTAGTTCATGTTGTTGTATCGATACACTCGCATCCCGGCTGATTCTCGAGGGTGCTTACCAGTAGGGGTACCGTACCTTGTGCCGATGTAGTTCCGGGTGGGTACAGATGTCTGTTTCTTGTGCCGATGTAGTTCCGGGTGGAAACAGATACCCTGACCTGAGGCCTTTCTGGCTCGAATCACGTGTGGGTCTGGGATCCCGTGATTCGGACTGTACTAGCACGGACGTGTCCATGAGTGGCCCCGTGGGATTTTACTTGCATGCTCTGTACGCTGGAGGATTATGGTTTACGTCGCATATTTTATTATATTTATTCATTCGATTCGCATATGTTTTTATAACATATATATTACTTACTTGGTGAAAGACATTTATTTTCGTCCACTCACTCTAACGTGTTTATTGTCTTTCTCCTGGGCTTTTCGGTTTTCATGTCCAGTTTGCAGTTCAGGCTCTGGTGTCGCACGTCGTGGTCGGAGGCATAGTACTCGAGCTACTTTGTTTCATCCAGTAGATTATTTGTTCTACCTACTGTGGTATGCGTATATAATTATGTATTAGAAGTCGCTCTGAGTTCCCTATTGAATATGTTATACGATTTTATCCGGATTTCAGTAAAGTATATATTATATGTATTGTTTACTTTACTGTTGAGATATATTGAGAAATCCGGATGGGATTGGTGCCCACGGTTTGCTTTTTGTGGCATAGGATGAAGTGTATTTTCCGCGTGCAGGTAATGGTAATTTCACGCTAGTAACGAAACTCTGCCCAAATTTTGAAATTTTTTTGTTGGTTCGTGTTTTCGAAGGGGTTCGATTCTGATTTAGGCAGCTAAATCGGGGTTGAGTCCTTTCACCAATCCCATCCGGATTTCTTAAAATCATATCATCATAATATAAAGTAATAAGCAAAACTGTAACTTTACAGAAATCTGGGAAAATCATATGAAAATATGAACACTAGAGTATTCAGAGCAACCTCTAGTATATATATATATATATATATATATATACATAAATACACAGCAGTAGGCTAAACAAGAAACCTACTGAGAAAGAAAGGTTGCTCGAACACTAAGCCTCCGACTGGGACGTGCAACACCAGAATTCAAACTGCAAACTGGGCACAGAAACCGAAAAGCCCAGGGGAAAGGCAAATAAAATCGCTAGAGTGAGTGGACGAAAATAAACATATGCCTTTCACCATTTACATAACATAAAAATAATGCAAGTTCTTAAAATAAATGGAGGTGTCGGGTGAATCTCTCAAGCTCGAGGGTGATAGACTAGGCAAATCTCTCAAGCCTAGTGGGCACATCAGACGAATCTCTCAAGCCTGGAACTGGACTACCGGTGATCAGCCGAGTAGTCAATGCATCGATGCTAAGTAAATGCCATCACCAATAAAACATAAAACAATACCTCCAAAACAATAAATAATCTCAATACTGTACTGGAAATAAATACTGAAACCAAGAACTCGTTACGACAGTGTAAATAAATGTCCACTCACAGATAAGCACAACGCAAAATGCGTTAATCCTATGATTCGGCGGAAAAATCCCTCGCCAAACGAATGATCACGATCCCCTGAATAATCACAAATACCATTGTTCAAAATCACATTTTAAAATCCTAAACCACATCTTGAGAACCAACCATTTCCAGAAACATATAACTCAATATCGACGAAATCGTCGAAAATCCAAAAAAGCACACTATAAAACTTCGTCTTAAATTTCGATGCTCAATTCAAAATATAAACCTCACCACTGCGATCGGTGCGCGATTCCGAGCAAAATAACATAAGACTTGCTGGAAAATTCCTTCGGCCCAGAAAATTTCAACCTACACATGGATTTGAAGATCTCGACATTTCCAACAACTTTCTAGTTCAAAGTTAAGCCTAATTTTGATCGGAAAAGGTCCACATCTCACCGTGAAGTCGAAAACGCTCGCCGGAATTCATTAACTCCGATATCCACCGTCGGGCCATGGCAAAGTGCAAGACCACTTCTAAAAGCTTCCTCTACTCAAGGGTAACAAAACCACCTAACAAGACCCCCAACTCGGCCGCCTCCGCCGCCACCGAATCTCGATGGAATACCATCGAAATTCCAGAACTTTGACAAGCCATAACTTCTTCATCCGGCAACCAAATTGAGTGAATGACCTATCAAAAGAAAGAGAAGCTCAAGCCCAACAACTTTCATGAAGGAACCACGGCCAAAATACGCCGGAATAAGGCACATCGAAGGAAAACAAAACTCGGCCTGAAATGTGTCAGTTTTGACCCACGGGTCAAAGTGGTCAACGGGCCAGATTTCCATTTTGGGAAACTTTCTAAAATTGTTAGGTATTCATCCCGTATTTATACCGTGCACGTATCGTCCAAATCGTATCGAAACCAAACGGATAAACACGACTAAATTCAACGGCCGAAAGTGGAAGGTCTAAATGGTCCACTGCCAGATGATGATGCCGATCCGGAAGTGCATGAACTCAGCCTCTTAGAAGGTCCCTGACTCGGTCCACCTTCCTCGAATCGTCGAGACTGGAATCTCATCTACCTTTCCTTCTCTATGTCCTCGCCTCGAAGTGCAGCACTCACAAACTCATCAAAGTTGTTCCGAGGCATCGTAGTCAATGTCCTCTTGATGTTCAGGTTCAAGCCCAACTCAAATCTCCGGCACTTGGCTTCCTTTGTAGCCACCATGTCACGAGCAAATCTAGATAAACGAGTAAATCTGTCCCGGTACTCAAGTACTGACATGCTACACTGTCTCAAGTTGGTGAACTCCTCATACTTCCGTTGCTGTGTAGCTTGGTTGAAATACCTCCGCATAAACAAATCAGTGAAAAAAGTCCATGGAGTATCAACCGGAACTCTATCGGTGCTAACCCACCAAAAGTAAGCATCAGACTCAAGTAAACCAACTGCTGCCACTGTCATCTGCTCAGGAGTGAAACACAGATGCTCACAAACTCGTTCAACCTGAACCAACCAAGCCTCACATATATCTGGATCAGCTGAACCCGAGAAAACAGTCGCTCCAGCAGTTCGAGCTTTGACCACAGGGTCAAAACGCTTCTCCAAACGCAATACTCGCATAAGCAAGTCATGCGTCTGGTGATCCTCATCAGGATCCACATCCCTATTGACACGGGGACCACGTCTCGGAGGCATCCTAATGATAAGAGAAAAGCATTAGTCACAAGGCACAAGGAACACAATCATGAAACTTCAGACATTCGAAAATATACAACACCCGAAGCATTGATGAGTAATCGTTGGCCAGTCGGGTCATCGCTCCAGACATGCTATATAATCTTAAATACCCTTAGTATCACAACTACAGAAGTCTACATAACTTAAAACCTAATGCTCTGATACCAAGCTGAAAGGACCCAACCCTGATTTAGTCTCCTAAACCGGAATCAAACCCTTTCTGAAAACACGAACTTGCAAAAACCATAGAAATTTTGGCAGAGTTTCACTATATCGCGAAATTACCATTAACTTGCACCCGAAAATACACTTCATCCTATGCCACAAAAGCCAAACCATGGGCACCAATCCCATCCAGATTTCTCAAAATCATATCATCATAATATAAAGTAATGAGCAAAACTGTAATATTATAGAAATCCGGAAAAATCATAGAAAAATATAAACATCAGAGTATTCAGAGCGACCTCTAGTATATATACATAAATACACAACAATAGGCTAAACAAGAAACCTACTGAAAAAGAAAGGTAGCTCGAACACTAAGCCTCCGATTGCGACGTGCGACACCAGAATTCGAACTGCAAACTGGACATTGAAAACAAAGAGCCCAGGGAAAGACATATAAACTGTTAGAGTGAGTGGACGAAAATAAATGTCTTTCGCCGAATAATATATGTTATAAAAACATATGCGAGTCTAATGAATGAAAACGATATAGTACACGAGGGAGACTCTAACTCCTCACGCGTACAGAGCATGCATCGTAAAATCTCGTGGGGTCACTCATGGACACAACTGCGCTAGTACAGTCAGAATCACGGGATCCCAGAACCACACGTGATTCAAGCCAGAAAGGCCTCAGGTCAGAGGTCTGCCCCCCCCCCCCCCCCCGGTAAAGGCCTCGGGTCAGGGGTCACAGCCTCCCTGGGGTAAACATCCTCGGGGATCAGCCGGGATGCAAGTATATCGATACAACAATATAAACTGTGACTATACTCTGTGTAAACCAAATCATAAATAGTTTCATGCAAATGTATAAAGCATAATGTGAATGCATATTTGTAATACGTAATTATATAAGCATATTCGTCGATGTATATTCGTAAATGAATAATCGTAAACACATGCTCGAATAACTCATAATCATATGTGCATGCTCATGCTCATAAAACGTAATATAAAGACTCGCGACCAATCAGCGAAAAGAAAAGTCCACTCACAGACAAGCACAGCGCGCAAACGCGCTAATCTCGAGATCCGACGGAAGATCCCTCGTCAAACGTACGATCTCGATCCCCTGAATAATCACAAAATATCACTGATCAAAATCACAATTCAATACTTTGATCCACACCTCGGAAACCAACCATTTCCGGAAACATATAACTCGAATAACAAAAAACCCGTCGAAAACCCCAAACACTTCACATAAACCCTCGACTTAAAATCCACCACTCAAATCTGTTTGAAAATTTCAAGACGATGATCGGGGCGTGATTATAAGTAAAACGGCATAAAACTTGTCAAAATCTAAAAAGTCAACCCTTTGCCGGAGCGCCGCCGTTGACAGCCGCCAGCGGCGGCGGCGCGGCGTTATTAGTGACGGATTCCGACCAAAATTTCCAGATCACAAGTACTCCTCAAGCCCAACAGCTTCCTCTTCTACACCAAGCTCCAATTCCAAGCCCACCGGCCGGAATTGAGCTCGAAACCTCACGGAATCCATTGATTCTGGTGAGATTCCGGCGAGTCCTAAACGATGTCCAAACCAAAATTCCTTCCACCCAAAAGCATCAAGGGGTTGAGAGGAACCTTTCCCCCCACAACCCCGACCCCAAATGTCGCCGGAGCACCTCACCCAAATCCGACGAAATCCCTAATTTTCCTCGAACTCGTTCTCCCCCAAAACCTCATCAAATTACACAATTCCAAGTTCTAAACCATAGGAAATCAAGAGAGAATTCTAACCATACCAAAATTGTAGCCGGAGGTGGCCAGAAACGGAAAGTCCACGGCGAGTCAACCGGCGGTGCTCTTCCTTCTCGGTCAACGCGGGTCAACAGTCTTCCTTCGGTCAAACGACGGTCAAATTTCCAAATAGTGATGTTTCGATTTACGACTATTCTGATATTTATACTCGCGGCTCGATACGATCGACGGTCCAAATCGAATCTCATCCACGTTTCGGATAACTCAAATTTAATCGGATAAACACGACTAAATCACGCGAGTTCAAATATTCATAACATATTTCTCAGTTATCGAAACAATTATCTAAAACCGCCTATGAGTTCAAAATCACGCATATTAAAATTCTCGTGAAGAGACTCATCTCAAATTCTCGCTCGATAATTAAATCGTGAAGCAGACCGCCAATTCGATCAATTACGATAAATCTCGATTACTCGTAAAACTCATAGATTAACCCGATTACTATACCAATTCTGGTCCGGGTTTTCACATCTTCGTTTTTAATTGCCCAGTTTACATAGTTTCTTATGAGGTCGAGCACGCACGTAAATCGAAACATAGTGGTATAGATAGTAGGATCCAAGGTAGATTTTACGAGTTAGTATTTTCATCAGTGTAGTTAGTTTAGATTTTCTAGTTGCCGCTCTGATGTCACAAACAGTTTTCAGTTGTTATTTAACAGTTGTCAGTTGTTATCAAAAAATTAGTTCCTTTACTTTTGGTTTTTTAGTTTTGAATTCTCCAGTTCGATTCGTGTGCAATTTGAGTAGACCTTGTGATTAGTAGAGTTGTTAGGGTCTAGTTCTAGTTTAGGCAACTAAATCGGAGTTGGGTCATTTTAGGGAGTTTATTTTACAGACATCAGGGGGAGACTACATCACATGTGGTCGCTTATGTAGTTGATGCGTTGTACTATTTTTTCTCTAAACCAAGCTTTTATTTTTACCAAAGAGGTTTTTTGTTTGCTTGGCAAAGTTTTAGTGAGACAACAAGTTATGCATCATTCATTAGGATTGTGACACAAGAGGGAGAGTTTAAGAAAATAATATTCTTGATATCCGAGTATGTGTCTTGTCCTAATTAGAATAAAAGTAGATATTCTCTCAATCTCTGATTTATAGGAATATTGATGATAACAGATTGTAATACATATTTAAGATCATCTATCAATGAATAAAGTACAATTTCAGATCATAACTTATGTGTATCTATTTTCACCTTGAACATATTCTTATTTTTTGAGTTATTGACGGACTTATTGAGTAACTTAATTAAGATCAACATCACCGCCCACTAGACATGAATCTAAAAAAGAAAGTGTTAGCCGGGCCTGCAATGGTGATGATTTCCCAATTATGGAATGCTAGTAGTCGGCCTAGCTAGTTTTTAGCTTCTTAACGCCACACATAAAAGTAGCCTTATAGTAGTTGTATTAAACTCCTCTACATGAGTATAAATAGGCCGGAAGCCAACATGAAGTTCCAATATCATTTCTGAAAAAAAAAAAAATAGTAGTCAAACATATAGATCAAGGCTCCGACAATGAGAACTGCATTCACAATAGTTTTTATCTTAGCATTTTCTATAATCTCAACGTTAGTATCTAGAACTCTAGCGGAAGAGGTGGCTTCGATATTACAAATGCAAAATGTGGTGGAAAGGCCGTTGCGGATGTCACCCAGGTAATTATACAAACATATATATATATACACACACACGATGCTTTAGATATATGATTATTGACATATCTTATTATGAACAAAATATAGATAGAGATCTATATAAGTGACGAATGAAGATGAAGAACAAGATGAAGAATCACTGTGATCTCATGGACTCAGGTAAAAACATGCATATGCACTTCACTATTTTTTACTAAGAATACCTAACTAGTTATCTATCCCTGAGTCCCTGGATTGACAGTTTATATTATCAGTTTTATCAAAGCATCATATATGTTTATAAAACCTTTTTCAAATCATATCTCTGGTCATTTGTATTTTGTAAAATGTATTTTACTTTTACACAAAAACAAAATTACCTTACCTTGATTTAAGGGAGATATTTTGGAGTTAAAAGAGCTCTTGTGTGGTCACCAAGCTTGCTCACTTTGCTTAAGAGTTAAGTCACGACTTAAGGGAGTTTTTCTTTATTTCATAAAGTCTTTGTGTGGTGTTCAAGATTGTATACTTGGTTGAGATAGTTCCACATCGTTTGGCATATATAAGAAATATCTTCTTTATGTGGTGACCAAGTCTCTTTGTGTGATGGACAAGCTCTTGGCACTTGGCCAAGAGTTAAGCCACATTTTAGACAGCTCTCAAAGCATTTAATCTAAGTGTTTTATGTTTTTTCTTTTCATAAAACTTCAAAAGAAATTTCATTCTTATCTTAAGATGAAAATACTTTCTAAAGTAGCCTTTTTTGTCTTTCAAGTTTCATCACTTGGTCTAGATTAAAGATTGTTTTTATACTCTTATGAATACTTGGCCGAGCTTGGTTGGCCTCTCACATATGACACTTCATTTGGCCTATATAAAGGAGTAAGCTCACATTGTTCAACTAGGTTGTTTGGCTTAGTATTTTGCTAGGTTGTTAAAATGTAGAAACTATCATAGTATAGTTTAGGAACTATCATAGCATAGTTTTTTTGTTGAGTCTAATCTTGTGCTTATTATTTGTGTTGTACTTTATGTTTTAAAGACTACACAAAACCCCTTTAAACTCATATACATTTATCTTGCATCCATGAGATCTTAAGCAACCCAAGAAGTGTTCTAAAGAACCAACTTTATGATAGTTGTGTTCTGGAAATAAAGCTTCTAACATCTTTGTATGAGAAAACGAAGAAACATGACCGAGTGTATTTCTGACTAGTGAGGAGACTAGATAGGGATAGCAAAATGTCTTTCCATCCTCAGAAAGCTTCGCATGTATAAACACTTAGAAACATGACCGAATATAGTTCTTAATCTAGCTCGTGAGTCTAAATATGATAACACTGTTACTTCCTATTATTAGAGCTGTAGTCTTGTAAGGAGTTTCTTAACATGTACTCTTGGAAATCAACTATAGGAGTTGGATTCCGGGTAGAATTTTTTGTAACCTTTGTTTGTAAACTCTTAGAGACAAGATTGAGTATAGTTCTTAGGCTAGTGCAAGAAACTAGATAAGATAGCACCATTTTTGCTATTATCGAAACTATAATCTTGTAAGAAGTGATTTTACATAGTGGAAAGGTTTTGTCCCTCAAGAGTTAGGGGCACACACTTTTTTCCCTGTTGCAGGGTTTCTGCATTAAAGAAAAACATCTTGGTGTTATTTGTCTCTTTACTTCCTTGCACTTTTACTTTATATCGTTAAGTATCTGCCATCAGGATAGCTTCATATATTTCTATCCTTGATACGATCTTTTGATGAAAAAGTTGGTAAAGGCCTGTTCACTAGATCTACTATAATTTGTAAGATCATCAAAATGTTCGATGATATCATTGTTTGAGTATAACTCACAGTGCTCGCTAACTAGGCGATTTGGTTTTTAAACCATTATTTACGCATATCTTTTGCGACTTGTCACTTTGAATTGGTATGTGATGTTATCCACCATGTTTATTTGATTTAGAGAAAAGTCTCAATCAACTATGCGCAAATTGTAAGTGACAATTACTTTGACCAAATATTAAGGTTTAGACTTGCCACCCACCAACAATTATAAGGAACATGATATCCATAAACACATATTTTGTGAATGGTCAATATGATAGTCTTCCTAATGTTAGGGGGAGAATATGCTAATGGAACGGCGTGAAGTTGTAGAATATTTTCACTTGGTCTAAACTATATTCTCCTAAAGTGGAGATTTCACTTGTCCTACCACGTCTTGAGTAGATCTCGAGTAAACGATCCACATTCTGAAATTAATTTCTCTGTAAAGATGATTGCCCTAGAGTGTAGCACAGATATCTAATCATTATGAGCTCGTTAAAACTAATGCATGAAAATATGAATGTGTGGGATCAAAATTTGATAATCATGGATATAACTTATGCTAGCTAGAGAAAGATCATCAATTTCTGTGTACAAATCACGTTTCATTTTAAATGTCGACAAATAATATTACTGGCCAAATTGGAAAGAGCCAATTCCAATACTTTGCGAAACGTGGTGGATTCTTGGACTTTAATAATATGACACAATCTCTTTGGTAGAGATTTGAGAGTATCACTGCTATTCCCTTAAGTGACAACTTTTCTATAAGTATTGTGTCGATATTGACGAGAGACTTATGTCAGATTTTGAGGGTATATTGTGTAGTTATAATGCAAATAAGAAAGTCTCAATGCAAACATCGTATCATCATAAGAACCAACTTATTTACAATCCTTAGAGGATTCAAATTACCTGAATGACAACTCCATGATTAAACGAGTTTATAACTCAAACTCATGGAATAAAAGTCTATATCTTATGCATACTCATTTACATAGTCAATGTGACTAAATCAAAACTTGCCTTAGTGAGTAGTATGAATAGACTATGAAGTCGATTTCAAATTGTGATCATAATGTTGCAAGATATTCTAACTTTTTGCGATGTTATGAATTCATTAGAGCTCCTGTAGAGCATATATGAAACTATCAATATGTATAGATATTGATACTTATGGCTATACGTGCCATATTAAACTTTGGTATTAAATGTTTCTTAATTATTTATGATTCTGCATTTTGCTAATGTTTTAAAGGTTTCAGATTACAATAACACTTATGGTAAGTGGTTACTGAAACATTTGTAGTTTTATCGTACTACTTTGAACTTGTTTATTTTGCAGGATTCAAAGTTAACGATGAGCCCCCATATGCATGGTACTTTAAGCTTGTAATGATCATAGGGAGATTCTCATCAGGGAAAGCATTCTGAAGTATGCTACCTCGAAAATAAGCGTGTTGTACTTTTTTCCTTTGACCATGGTTATTTTTCTCCCACTGAGTTTTTGTTACCTGGCAAGATTTTTAACGAAGCAACACTAGACGCATTCAATACTGTATTATTCATTGGTAGACATCTGAAAAGACCCGACCCTAGATTAACTAGTAATCTAGAATCAAGCCCTAACGACTGACCCTAACACAAATCGGTGATAAAAATAAACTAATCACAGAAAGCTCCGAATAACTGTCACGTGAATAGGTTTACTCCATATCAACACATCTTCAACCTTATCCGGGTCCGTACTGACATGTTCTGCTGATAACACATGGCCCATGAGTTTATCACTGTTAACTTAAAAGCTTATGCTCACTGAACCTGATATACAACTAAAATTTTCCCTATTTCTGATCAATTAAACTTAACTCTCTTCCACTGAAGCTTACGTGAAGATCTTGTATGAATCGGCAGTTGCATCCAGCTCAAACCTAGAAAGCTTCTAATGTTTACTACACTCTTTGATCTGCTTTGGTTCAATACCACTTCAATCTTATCTAGGTCAACACCAACATGCAAACTAATAATACATGGCCGAGAAATCTTGCACCACAAATCGGAACCTGTTCGTACTAAATTTGATAAACAGCTAGAGTTCTCACAAGGCCATCGATAATGAATATGATATCTCGCCTACTATTGTACATCCCTGGAAATAAACTAATATGTCGACAATGCAGTCAATAACAAATTCACCTGAATATACTCAGTACACATAATTCATTATACTCATATAGAACTAGATACATTCAGTAAACCAAACTGCATCACCCGAAATTTACATCGACTGAAACACGATCAAAAATCAAATTTAAAAAATACCGAAACTCCATTCGAATTATCTAACCAACCATTACAACAAAACGGTGGATAATTGCTCTTCACAATAACTCAGTTCAGCTATCAACAGACTTCATACAATCATATGAAATCATCTGATACAGTGCCTATGCAATGAGACATATACCTGGAAAAACACATACATGACAACAATTGTCCGTAATTGAGGAAGACCTAATAATTCCTTAGAATAAACATCAAGATATTCCCTGACTACTACAATCTCCTCAAGATTAGGAGGGAAACACAAGTATTTACATCGTTTGCTAAATATGAAGTGCACCATTACACAGTATTTCCACAGTTTCACAGCGACGATCACTGATAAAAATATTCCACCCTTCCAAAAGTTATATAATTGAAAGGACCCGACTCCGATTTAGTTGCCTAAACCGAAATCAAACCCATTCGAAAACACGACCTTAAATATTTTTGCCATAGTTTACTTTGAAAACACATGAACCATTATTAGAACCTACAAAGAAACACACTTCAAATATTCCACAAAAGCCAAACCTTGGGATCCGTTCCCCATCCGGATTTCTCAACAACATATATAATAAACTCAAAGGTTTACAAAAAATCCAGAATCATTCAGGAGTATACTCAACTGAAAACACAACATAAGCATTCAGAGCGACGCCTATATACAACATTTACAACGAGTAGGTCAAACAAGAAACCTACAGAAATTGAAGGGTGATCCGAATTTTATGCCTCCATAGTCGACGCGCAACACTGGAACCCAAACTGCAAACTGGGCAAAGGAAACCAAAGGCCCAGGGGAAGACAAATAAAATCATTAGAGTGAGTAGACGAAAATAATAATATGTCTTTCCCAAATAAATGCGTATAGAAGCATAATGCAAGTCAATGCATACGAGAATCCTGACCAGGTACGTTTTTCCTGATCCATAAATATGCACGTAAAATCCTGCGGGGTCACTCATGGACTCCTCCGTATAGTACAGTATAATCACGGGATCCCAAACCCATACATGATTAACATACGTCTGAAAGACCTCGGGTCAGGATATCTGTTCCTCCCCGGAGCATCTCGGGGATCAGCCGAGAAGTCAAAGCATTAATGCATTCCTCTATATCTGAGACTGTACTCTGTGTAAACTAAATCATAAATCATTTCCATATACATGCATAATCGTAAAGTGCATAATCATAAAATGTATACTTATATGTGTATAATTATAACTGCATACGTAAAGGCGTAATCATAAATATATATTCATAAAATGCATAATTCTAGACTCGCAAATCCAACAGTGAAAATAAAATGTCCACTCACAATACGCGACTAACTCTGAGGTCTGGCGGAAGATCCCTCGCCAAACGCTCGATCCTGATCTCCTGAATAACAGGGATACGATCAATATATATTGAAATACAACATACGGAGCTAATACGCCGAGAACCCCGCATTCTCGAAAGACGTATTGCTCGGAATATCGACGAGGATAACAAAATTCTCAAAATATACCCAAGAAACCCTCGTCCCAAAATCGAGTGCCCAAATCAACTCAAAAACCTCAAGACTACGATCGTGGCGCGATTACGAGCAAAACGATATAGACACCCCAACATTCCAAAAAGTCAACCATTTGCCAGAGATCCGTCGTTGACCGCCGCCATCGGTGGCGGTGCGACGTCAACGGTGAGATTTTCTGGCAACTAAGACCCCAAAACCTTCCTCTCCTCAAGCCCAACATCTTTTCCCAAAGGACCACCACCATCTAACCACCACCGTGGCCGAAAACTGCCTCAAAATCCCATAAATCTCAAACCAGCCAGAAAATTTCTCCGGTGAAATTCACAACCATGAGGCCACCTCGTCCTCACAAACTCAAGGGATTTCAACCCCAACTCCAACCCAACCGATTACACCCAAAATCCCCATCGGAAAACCACTGGAAAACCTTCCCCCGTTAACCCCGATTCCGGCCAATTTCTCTTCCAAATTTCTCGAACAAATTCCACACAAAACAACACAATACATAGGTCAATAAAAATCCAAGGGAAGAGCTTCAAATCCCTACCTTAATCTCCGGCAACCGCGCCATTTTTTGGCGAAAATCGTGACGGCGAGTTCAATGACTCTGCGGGTAACTCGGTTCCTATCTCGGTCAACGCTGGTCAACAACCCAATTTCAACTTTTCGACAACTTTTGTGACTATTTCTCTATTTATACGTCGCAAACCGATCAAATTCACGATTCGGATAACTCAAACCCAAATAGAAAAGTATGACTAACTCGGCGATAATTTTAAATATTTATTTTATATTCCCCGATTATCAGAAAAATCCTCTGAAACCTCCTACAAACTTGGAATCAAATCCTCTACAATTTCCGCGAAGGAACCCAAACCAAATTCGTGTCCGATAATTAAGTCGTGAACAAAATCGCCAGATTGATCAATTACGACTAACTGTGACCAATCGTGAAATGTGCAACTCAAGCCAATTAATATACCATTTCCGGTTCGGGTCGTTACAATAATGCTATCGGCTCGACTAGTCTGTCCAATCCTCACAACTTCTGATCCAGCTAAACTGACTGTCTGGGTGACGGTGCGGCTCTAAACTTTGAAGTGGCTCCCTGAATCACCACAAGCACTCTGCACCAAAACTCCACCTGAGGGGTTTCAGTGTGGATACACCCTTCAAAAGTGACCCAACTGACCACTATGAAATAACTTAAATCTCAAAAGGATACTTTCCACGAAAATATTTGTGGCACCTACCACAAAAAAAGAAATCTCCGCATACAGAAGGGTAATTTAATAACTGCTAATTTCACTGATACTGATTTCTGACACTCACCATTAGAGTCAACTCTTCCAAATTCTGAAAGTAAGTTGGACAACATACACTAGGAATAGGAATGTGAGCTTCCATGCCTGAAGAAATAATGGAAACTGAAATGCTCAAACTTCCCACACCGAGGGCTCTGACGCAGTATAGTACCATCAAATCATTGAGTTTCTCCACACACAGATTGGCATCTAATCTTGCATTAAACTTCAATACTAACTACTATTTATTCAACACGTATTACATCTGATAGATACAGAGCAACATCGAACCACAAACTCTGCTCCAAACTTCAACATTTCACTTTCACTGTCCTGCTGGAATTTAGTGCCAACTCGGGCCAAGCAGGTGAAACGATCTTAATACTCTAACCACTGAGTGAAAGCTTCATTTTTCGCAATAACCTGCCACTGGAAAATTGTATGGTCCAACAACAGACCAGCAACCACTACAATTTTCTGCTCAGAAATCAACTGAGATTGCAAACGATTAAACTCGACCAATTCCACTAGCCAAAATTCGCTAGCCACAGGGTTATGGGAGTATGTAAAAGAAACATTACTCAGAATTGGAAAACATACTTCCAGTAAATACACTGATTCATAAACAAAGAAACTCAACTCGACTACTATACGAGTGACAAACTATTCACAAGAGTCTCACGAAGATAATACTACTGAACAAATATCTAGAGTGAATTCAATAACATAAGAGACAAACTGACAGTGAACTGGAACCTATTGGTGAAAGAATTGACTGGTGGACTTGACGCTCTCGACGACATCCAGCACCCTCATGATACACACTGCAACCTGGGCAAATAAAACCGAAAAACCCAGGAAAAAAGCACATAAAATCATAAAAACTGTTAGAGGGAGTGGACGAAAATAATATTTCAATTTTTAACTGGAACTGTAAATAATATGCCTTTCATATATAATGAACATAAAAATAATGCAAGTCTGAAAATAAACATCCAGGTATACTTGGGTACCGTAAAATATGTGGAGGCTACGACTCGGGTCATCTGACCACAAGTCCTAATACTGTCCAGGTTAGGTTCTTGGCCCTCCTGGGTGCTGAGTAAATCACGAGGTCCCTTTCGGACACTTCCGTAAATCTCGGGGTCCCTCTCAGACAATTCCGGAGCATCTTGGGGATCAGCCGAGAAGCTAATGCATCGATGCACAACTGTGATTATGCTCAATGTAAATCAAATCATGCATATGCCTCCAAATTAAAATTCATAACTATGTATGCATAACCGTAAAATGCATAACATAGACTCGCAAACCGACAGTGAAGGTAAAATGTCCACTCACAGCATTTGCAGGGATAATTACAAAACTGAAACCTGCCAAACGACACACTTATTCATCTGACATGCCCGTTAACTCAAGATTCTGAAACCATGATTAAAATTAATATCTGATCATCGGGGTTCATACTGCATAGCTAAGATCGTAATCTGTTAAGTAATAACATCGAGAATCTCGTATACTCTAATAACGTAATATCTGTTTATTTACTGACTCAACCAAATTCTGAATTCAATTCCATGTAATCCCTCACTTTTAAGAGTCGCAAACAAATCTCGAATATCAAACGACTCGCAATTAAACTGATAACCAAAGCGCCCTTTAATATTGTCGTGAATTAAACTGATTATTGTCTAATTAAATACTCGTCAAAATTTATCAAACTCAAATCCAAATATGGACCTCACTATTGCGTTCGGCATGCGAAAACGAGTGAAACAACATAAAACTTGTCAAAAATTCCACATTGCCGGAGCTCCGCCGAGCACGGCGGTGTGTGGGGCCGCGGACCGCCACCGCCGGCCGCCGGAATCCCATCGGCACCAAAACCTGCAAATGATACATCATTGGAAAGCCCAAGACAATCCCAATGAATTTGTAGTACATCACAAAACTAAAATCAAACCGAAAAACCTCCAATTTTCCGGAAAACCGAATTACCCACCGGAATGTCATTTCCTCCGTTCGCTGGAATCTGGCCACGGCAAGGGCCGAGACCACATGGGTTCAACTCACCATCCCAAGGGCTACAAAACCCCTATGGTTTCTCCCCTCAATGCCACCATTCTTTCCGCCTCCATCACCGGCGAAATTCCACCAGTTCCGGTCGGTTTTGATCACCCTCCTCCGGTCACCAATGCTGGTGATCCGCCAACCAAAAGAAAGAGGAGGTCGAGCCCAACATATCCCACCAAAGAACACGGCCAGAGGTGGCCAGAAAATAGCTCACTGCTGGTGAGAAGTTCCTTGGCAAAATGGGTCGGTTTGACCCGTGGTCAACGCGGGTCAAACCCAATTTCTATATATGGAAACTTTCCAAAAATAGCTCATATTTATATTGTATATATACCAGTACACATACCATCCCAAATGAACGGTTCAAAACAAATTTAATCAAGATCGGACGATCACGATTAAATAATCAATTAAATTAACACTTTTAAATATTTTCACCTACCGACTTCAAAATTCGATAAAACATGGCTCGTTTATCCGAAAAATTCCTCAAAAAATTACATGAGCTTGGAATTAAATACTCTATAATTCTCATGAAGGAAGTCAACACAAATTCTGGCCTAGTGAAAAAGTCGTTAACAACCCACGCGATACCACTAATTCGCGATAATTCCATTTCGTGCTGATTTATACGTAGATTTTGGTTCGGGTTGTTACACATCTAAGGGAGAGTGTTATAAATATTATATTTATATAGATATCTATGTAAATACTCAATAGTTGTGTATTCACTATGTAAACTCTAGCTCTATATATAGATTAAGATGAATAATACAATACTATACACTTTCTCCTCCCCATCTTTCTGCGTTCTCTTTTCTCTCTATGTCTCTTCTCCCTAATTTATAAAACTTTATTTATTTTTAGGTATTTTAGAGTTAATTAAAGAAAATAAGATTAACTGTTGCAAAATGGGCTATTGAATTTGGAGAGCAAAAGAGTTATGTATGATGATGAGAGAAAATCAACCCGTGCTTGGTTTGGGATAGAGGAGCACATGATCATTTTCTAAGTGATGGGTTAATTAACCTAGCTATATGCATGATGATTTAATGGAAGTAGTGCCAGAGGCATAGAGAGAAACGTACACAAGAGAGAGGAAAAAAGAAGAAGCTCTGGTGCAGCACATCTTGTCGATCATCAGAGTTCTTCCTTCTCCTTCCTTAGTTCATCTTTTATGTACTCTTTGATGTTTTTATTCAAAGTAGGTGTAACTAAACTCCTTAGTAGGTGTAACTAAACTCTTTAGTAGTTAGGGGTTGATCAAAATCCTAGATATGTCTTTGATTTCGAACCATAATGGATTTATATAACTTTATATGAGAATTTCTTCATTGTTTGTTCATTGATAATTCTATTGCACGTTTCTTTAGCTCGATATTTTGATGAATATTTTAGGGTTTATTATCTTGAATATGTACATGACCGATATATTGTTGCATATTCTATGAGAGATAACGAGTTCCTTGCATGTACTTATCTCAAGTGATTCCTTAGTAATCTAAGGTTACCGACATTGACTTTAGATTCTTTGTTGTTACTCAAACATTCTCAGATCTTCATGATTTAAGTTATTTTAGTCTAGATACTGATATTTCATAGATCAATTAATCGAGAATAGAATTAAGTCGATAACGACATTTTGCTTAACATGATAAGTAAGAGAATGTAATACGGTTAATAACCTAAAGTCATTGGCTTAACTATGAGTGCATTCATCAATAATCATTGAGATTATTTGGGGGTGATTGAAGTACATCTAGTGCTGGAGAGAAGTTCCTAGTTATTGTTTCTCTCATATTTACATTCATATTCATTTTTTGATATTCTATTTTCAGCAGTACTTATTTTTTTTTCACCAACCAAAACAACTCCGAATACTCTCAAAATTTGTGTGGTAGTCCGCCACTGTGTCTATATTTAATTTAGTAATTTTTGGTTGAGTTTAGAATAGCTAATTAATTGGGGTTCTGCCTTTGGATTGAGTCTACCCGATTTTTGGTTTAAGCGTCTGTTTGGGTTTCTTGTGTCTTTAAGTCTTAGTTTCACCAATATTCTATGGATAATGACCCTTATTTTCTATTTACTACATTTATATATTTGAATCGAGAATAGGGTTATCTTTCTTAGGTACTTTTGCGCCTATCACTCGGTTTAATGATTTTAGACCCATATTTGCTTTGTTAGTTCGCTCAATTCGGCTGCACATCAAATATGTTGATTAATGGGGTTTTGGAATCATGCATAATACAGTGATAAAGCTTTGTATTTTTCATACTCTTGGCGTCCATGGTAGGTCGCGGAAAGCTCCCATTATCAAGGAGGTCACTTGGCTAGCTCCTTGTGCTTTTCAAGTGAAAGTGAATACTGATGGTGCAGCTCGTAGGGCTCCCTACTCAGCTGGTTATGGTAAAACAATTTGTGATCATTTAGTTCATTGTCTGAGTTGTTTTTCAGAGTCTATGGGTGTTGCAATAGCCTTGGAGGCAGAACTTCAAGCTATTATTCATGCAGTCTCCATGGCTTCGCAAAAAAGGTGGAGTTTTATATGGATTGAATCTGACTCTTTTTTTAGTGCTTCATTTTCCACATAACTCATCTTCCTCTGTGTCGTGGTGCTTATATATTACTTGGGAGCTTTGTCGATCCATTCTTTCATCAATACAAGTTCGTGTTCTCATATCTATCATGAAGGGAATCAAGTCGTTGATAGCTTAGCTAACTATGGAGTGGATAATGATGGGTTGCACTGGTGGGACTCTTGTCCACCTTGTGCTACTGGAGCTTCCGTTAGAAATTTAATGGGGCTGCCCAGCTTTCGTTTTGGTTAATGGTGAGAGCAAGCCTGATGCTCACTTTAATTCAAGGTTGGAAAGCATATATATCCACTTTTATGGAGTTGCTGTTGTGGTCCTTAAATTCTCACATATATCAGGATATCAATGCATGAGGGCGATGACAAGTTTTCAAGCTACAAATCTCTAGTTTGATTAGTTATTTTTGTTTATTGGTCTTTGCTGTGTACAAGAGGCATGAGACACTTTTTGAGTCTTCTAATATCTTTTTCATAGTTTTTCTAGTTTTGGTTTTTCTTCAACTTTGTAATATTTTATTTTTCATGAATAAAAAGAATAGGGGGATGGGCGATGGACGCCCAAAGATTGGTAGACCTAGCTTTCACTCATGGTCGCATATTTATGCGTCTATATTATGTTTAATTATATTCTTATGTAACGACCCGGACCGAAATTGGCACGTTAATCGGCTTGGTTTGCACATTTCACGATTAGTTGCAGTTAATCGTAATTAATCGGTTTAGCGGCCTTATTCACGACTTAATTATCGGACACGAATTTGGTTTGAGTGTCTTCGCAAAAATTGTAGAGGATTTGATTCCGAGTTCGTAGGAGGTTTCAGAGGATTTTTCGGATAATCGGGGAATATAAAATAAATATTTGAAATTATCTTCAAGTTAGTCGATTTTATCCGTTTGAGCTTGAGTTATCCGAATCGTGGATAGGGTCAGTTCGCGACGTATAAATAGCAGAATAGTCGTAAAGTTGTCGAAAAAGTTGAAATTGGGATGTTGACCAGAGTTGACTAGCTTTGGACCGAGTTGACCAAGTCAAACTTGAGTTGACCCGCTGAGTCCGTGACTCGCCGTCGAGTTTGTCGCCGGAAAACGACATGGTTTCCGGCGTTTGAGGTAGGGATTTGTAGCTCTTCCTTTGGGTTTTCCATTGATGTATGTATTGTGTTGTTTGGTATTGATTTGGTTGGAGAATTTTGGAAGAGAAGGTGAACGAAATCGGGGTTATTGGGGGAGAGTTTTCCGGTGAGTATCCGGTGGGGATTTGAGGTGGGTTGTGCTGTGTTGGGTTTGAGCTAGGGAAGGGAACCCCTAAGGTTTTGAGGGTCGTGGTGGTGTGACGGCACCAGAATCGGCCGGAGATGTTTTCCGGCGATTTCGGGTTGTGGACTTTCGAGGAGTTTTTGGGTTGGTTGCCAGCCGATTTGGGTAATGGTGTAGAAGGAAAAGATGCTAGGCTTGGGGAGAGGAAGTTTTGGGGGTCTTGGTCGCTGGAAAATCTCACTGTTGACACTGCGACGGCGGTCAACGGAGGAGCTCCGGCGAAGGGTTGACTTTTTGGAATTTTGGGGAGTTTTATACCGTTTTGCTCGTAATCGTGCCCCGGTCGTAGTCTTGAGGTTTTTGAGTTGATTTGGGCACTCGATTTTGGGACGAGGGTTTATTGGGTTTATTTTGAGAATTTTGTTATCCTCGTCGATTTTTCGAGTGATACGTCTTTCGAGAATGCAGGATTCTCGGCATATTAGGTCGTATGTTGTACTTCAATATATATTGATCGTATCCATGTTATTCAGGTGATCGAGATCTAGCGTTTGGCGAAGGATCTTCCGCCGGACCTCAGAGTTAGCCGCATACTGTGAGTGGACATTTTATTTTCACAGTTGGATTTGCGAGTCTGGATTTATACATTTGATTGATTATACATTTACGATTATGCATATACATTATTGATTATGCATTTATGTTTATGCACTTTACGATTATGCATGTGCATGGAAAGGATTTATGATTTGGTTTACACAGAGTACAGCCTCGGATATAGAGGAATACATCGATGCTTTGGTTTCTCGGCTGATCCCCGAGATGCTCCGGGAGGGACAGATATCTTGACCCGAGGTCTTTCTGACTTATGTTAATCATGTATGGGTCTGAGATCCCATGATTAGATTGTACTAAGTGGAGGAGTCCATGAGTGACCCCGCAGAATTTTTACGTGCATATTTATGGATCAGGGAAAATGTACCTGGTCGAGATTTTCATATGCATTGACTCGCATTATGCTTTTATGAGCATTTATTTGGGAAAGACATACTATTATTTTTGTCCACTCACTCTAACGATTTCATTTGTCTTCCCCTGGGCTTTTCGGTTTCCGTTGCCCAGTTTGCAGTTTGAGTTCCTGTGTTGTGCGTCGACTTCGGAGGCATAGAGTTCGGACCACTCTTCAGTTTCTGTAGGTTTCTTGTTTGACCTACTCGTTGTAAATGTTGTATATAGGCGTCGCTCTGAGTATTTATACTGTGTTTTAGTTGAGTATACTCTTGAATGATTCTTGATTTTTTGTAAACCTTTGAGTTTATTATATATATGTTGTTGAGAAATCCGGATGGGGAATGGAGCCCCTCAGTTTGGCTTTTGTGGAAAATTCGAAGTGTATTTCTTTGCAGGTTCTAATAATGGTATGTTCTGTTTTAAAGTAAACTCTGGCAAAAAAAATTTAAGGTCGTGTTTTCAAATGGGTTTGATTTCGGTATAGACAACTAAATCAGAGTCGGGTCCTTTCATTTTATACTTGGTTTATTGTTATTATTTGAGTGAATTAATTATATTTATTATTTTTAGGTATTTTTGAGCTATAAAGAAAAAGGAGATTAAATGGTGCAAATTGAGCTATTAAATTTGGAAAGCAAGTTGTGTATGCCGAATCCAAATTATGAGAGGAGATCCGCCTGTGATTATTAACGGGTTAAAGACAAAGAAATAGTCCATATTCATTATGGATTAGAGCACGTGAGCCTGATTATCAACTAGGGAATTAACCTAGCCTATGTTGTATTCGGTGGAGGTATATAAGGGAAGACTAAAGATAATTGGAAGAGAGCCGGAGAGGAGACCAAACAAAAAAGAACGAAAAAGAAAGGAACAAAAAGAAAGAAGAAGAAGTCGAACGGAAAGAAGATGATCTAAATTGCAAATCTACAATCTCGACGGTAATAGAGAGTTTATTTCTTCTCCTTTTTTAGTTCATCTTTTATGGATTCTTTTATATTATTATCTAAGACTATGAGTACCTAAATTGCCTTAGTTAATGGCTGGTTGAAACCCTAGATATGCTTACGATTTTGAACCCCTTTTGATTCTATTAACTATTTGGATGAGTTTTGTTTCACTGTTTTTTCACCGGATGATTTCTATGTTCATGTTTCTTCGTGTGCACGCTTAGATGCATGGCTTAGGATTTATAGTCTTGATTGTATACATGACCACTTTATCATTGCGTATTCTTTAGAGATAAACATGTATTTGTGTGAAATAATCCTTAGTGATGTAAGGGTGACCACCTTATCAACCCTTGAAGCTTTGTTATTCTTCAAACATTCTTAGAACATAATGACTTTAGTTCTCTAGGCTTACATCACCATATGTATAATTTGGTTAATTGGGGATCAAGATTGAGCAGATTGTCCCTCCCTCTTTCATGCCAAGTAAGAGAGTGTAATACACAAGATGACTTAACCAAAGCTCTTGTGTGGGGAGTATTTATCTATGGTTAGTTCAATTATATTGGGGAGGTAGTAAGTATGTCTAGGTGGAGAGATGTTCTTAACATTCATATCTCATTAATTTCCTCCAACAATTTACTTTTTGCAATTTACTAATTTCTGCATTAGCTATAGCTTATCCGAATTATTTCGGGAACCAAATCAACTCAGAACACCAGTCAAATTTTGGAGCCGTTGCCGGGGAATTACTTAATTCTAAGTCCTAATAGAGTCTTTAAATTTAAGCTTTGTTTTGTTTTGTTTAGTCTTCTTTTTCCTTTGAGTTTTATAGTTTTTTCAGTGTGCAGAGACATTATGTATGCGTACTAGGCACACTAGAAGCGCTGAGCCATTACTACTTGATCCAGAGATTGAACGGTTAGTAAGGCAAAACAGAAAATAGCAGGGACAACGACCCATAAGTGTGAATAGTGGTGGTCAGCCTGAGCAAGGCATACATTCTAATGCAGGGTCTGAATTTGAGGAAGAACAACATATCCCAACCCCACCACCATCACCAAGAAGAATGGAAAATGCAACCAAGTTGAGAAAGTCCTTTGTGCCATGCACAGGTGCAGTAGATTCACTGATTGTTCTACCAGAGAACTTGGGTCTTATTCTATTCCCCTTTCCCTTATATCAAATCTGCCACACTTCAGAGGAACGCCTTATGAATACCATCAGGGCCATCTCAATGAATTCACAGCATTGTGCAGAATCCATAGATCAATTAATGTGGAAGAGGATGAAAGGACCCAACCCCGATTTAGTTTCCTAAACCAGAATCAAACCCCTTCTGAAAACACGTACCAACAAAAACCAGTAAAATTTCGGCAGAGTAACGCTACTAACGCAGAATTGCCTTAATTAACCTGCACCCGGAAAATAACACTTCATCCCATGCCATAAAAGCCAAACCGTGGGTACCAATCCCCTCCGGATTTCTCAATATCATAACAATAATAATAAACAGTAAACATAACTGTATAATATAGAAAATCTGGGAAAAACCACATAAAACATGTATCAGTATCGTATCAGAGCGACCTCTAGTGTCTATATACAAAATATACAACAGTAGGCGAAACAAAGGACTTACTGGAAAAGACAGGTTGCTCGAACAACTAGCCTCCAACCGCGACGTGAGACACCAGAATCCGAACTGCAAACTGGGCACAGAAACCGAAAAGCCCAGGGGAAAGGCAATAAAAACGTTAGAGTGAGTGGACGAAAATAAACATATGCCTTTCACCAATTTCATAAACATAATCAATGTAAAACAATGCGAGTTCGGAAAATATATATGGAGGTGCCATGCGAATCTCTCAAGCCCGACGGTCAGGCGAATCGCTCAAGCCCAACGGTGATAGGCCGGGGGAATCTCTCAACCCCAGTGGCATAACAGGGGAATCTCTCAACCCTGCCCAGAGGAATCTCTCAACTCTGGTCCAGATGAATCTCTCAACTCTGGTCAGACTACCGGTGATCAGCCGAGTAGCCAAAGCATCGATGCAGGTATACCATCACCATAAAAATATAAAATAATACCTCCGAAAATAATAAATAAGCTCAACATCGTATATAAACAAATACGGAAAATCACGAACTCGCAACGACTGTGAAAATATAAAAGTGTCCACTCACAGGTGAGCAAAGCGAGCACTCGCGCTAATCACGTGGTCCGACGGAAGATCCATCGCCCGAAGCACGATCTCGATCTCCTGAATAATTATAAAATATATCTGATCAAAATCACAATTCACAAAACTATACCACACCTCGGAAACCAACCGTTCCCGGAAACGTATAACTGATACAAAAATAATTAACGAAATTCCCGAAATCTCCACTCAAACCCTCGACTGAAAATCCGATACCCAAATCAACTCGAAAACCTCAAGGCGACGATCGGGGCGCGAATACGAGCGAAACGAAATATAACTCGACACATTTCCAAAAAAGTCAACGGTCGCCGGAGCTCCACCGTTGACCGCCGCCGCTGGCGGCGGCGCGCTGTCAACCAGAGAGATTTTCCGGCAGCCAAGTTCACCGAAGCTTCATCTCAACGAGCCCAACACATCTCTCTTCTATGGCTAAGATCAATTCCGGCCACACACGCCGGAAAACAGCTCGAAAGTCCAAAATCCCTAACCGGCCGGAAAAAGCTCCTCCGCCGAAATCCGTCGCCGTGAGGTCATCTCGGCCTCCCAACGTCAAGTGTCCACCTACCTACCTCAAACCCAACAATTTCCAACATAAACCCCCCTTCGGAAAGTCGCCGGAACACCCTCCTTCGTCGAAGCCAATTCCGGCAAGTTTTTCCAAAACTTCAACTCGATCGTTCTCACTCAATTTCAACTCAAATTCTAAAATTCCAAGTTCCATTCAATAGAAAATCAAGAGAGGATTCAGAATATTCCAACAATAAGGCCGAAGGTGGCCGGAAACGGAGAGTCGCCGGCGAGTTAGCGGCAGTGAAGTTTTCTTCTCCGGTCAACGCGTCCAATCTTGGTCAACGCCCGTCAAACTTCCCAAAACAGTGTTTTTCGACAATTTTCGACTATTTCCGATATTTATACTCCCGTCTCGGGATGATCGACGGTCCAAAACGGATAACCATTATGATTCGGATAAACACGATACGAACGGATAAACTCGATGAAATTCTAAAACTTCAAATATTCGTATTATATTCCTCATTCGTCGAAATAATCATCCGGAACCGCCCACGAACTCAAAATCACATGTACAACAACTCTCGAGAAGAGACTCAACTCAAATTCTTGGCCGATAATTAAGTCGTGATCGAAACCGGTAAATCAATCAATTATCGGAAAACAGTAATTACGCGCTAACTCATAAATTAAGCTGATTACTCTACTGATTCTGTTCCGGGTCGTCACAGTGGATACTATCAAGATCCTCTTGTTTTCGTTCTCTTTGAAGGAGCAAGCAAAAGCATAGTATAATTCTTTAGCTCCTGTATCTATGGACACAAGGGAGAAGATGTGCTCTGCATTTATGAAAGAGTTCTACTCTACTTCCTGCACCAAGAACTTGAAGAAGTAAATTAGCACATTCAGGCAGAAAGACAGTGATGAACTACATGAAGCCTGTAGCCAGTTTAAGAGTCTTCTTCGACGAGGCCCTCATCTTAAATTTGACCTTAACACTCAAATGAAGTTCTTCTATGAATGATTTGATTCTTTTAACAGGTCAAAGCTTGATTCAGCTTGTGGGGAAAATTGGTGAAATATGACTAGAGCTGAAGTCAAGGAATTTGTTGAGAATCAAGCTGAAAATTCAAGGCAATTCCAATCAAGGGATAGATCCATGGGAGCAAGTAGAAAATCTCTCAATACAGTTGCAATTAATAGAGCCATGGAAAAAAGATTAAGCTCTATGAAGAATGATATTGCTCTGATTGCCAGTAGTCTGAAAGTGGGCAAGATGACAACAGTTACTGCAACTCAGGTTGTGTGCACTCTATGTTTAGCTACAAGCCATCTAGCAGAAGATTATTCCTTGTTCAGAGCAGATGAAGAGGTTGATCAAGAGGAAGAAGCAAATTATTTCTAGAGACAACCCAACATTCACCTTTGGGGTTGAGGTTAAGACTTATTCCTTAAATAGTCTGCCTTCGAGGAGCTAATATCGCATAATCCCTTACTTTAATTTATATATAAAAAAAAAAGTTTAAGAATGCCTATTAGGAATTTAGGATATATATAGCTTGTGCAATGAATGTTTCAAACAAATAATTTTGTAGGAAGAGTTCACATACTTTAGTCTGATTTTGCTCTATATCTCCGGTGCTTCTCTGTTTTCTTTGGGAATGTTAGTTTTGTGAGAGTCGACTTGTATTTATAAACAATATTTTGGGGTAATATTGTGTTACTTTGCCGCTAAAGTAAGTCCCTGTTTTTAATGATAATAATAAAATGAATATAAAAATAAAGTTATTCTTATCTCTTACTTGCGGCTAAAGTTACTCATATGATTCCTAACATGAAAAGTATCTTTGATCATGTTCAAATCTCTGTCTTTTTCAGAGTGTTTTGACGACTATAGCTTGACATCTTGTACCTCTTTTTTTTTATGAAACTTTGAAACTGGGACGGGGTATTAAACTATCGATGCCTTCTCCGTTGAATATCTTGTACCTCTAGTCCAGCCTGTGTTAGATACTGCTTTTTTGTTGGCTTCTTTTATCTATCAATGCAGAGAATTTGTAATCTCAATTTGTAATTACAAAAGCAAAATAATAAGAAGTAACCACAAAATCAAATTTGTAATCTCAATTTGAAAACAAAAATTTAGATAGTAAATTGAAGTTGAAGGCAAACCAAAGGTTGTCAGTGGCGGAGCTAGGAATTTTGTCTAGGTGGGGTACGTGATTTTTTTTTTTACTCTCCCTTGATAACCTCTGGTAAGGACCTGATAGCATATTTTCCATAACATGGTATTTTACAGCCTTGTTTTGGTGGTCAATTAACGTTATATCTGCATCCAACGGTTGATAATAATTTATCTCTAACTGTATTTTAATTAACCACTGTTGGATGCAGATCTAACGTTGATTGATCACTGAATTCATTGACCACTAGAACAAGACTATGCTATTTTAGGGAGAAACAACATTCTCTTGATGACAATATTTTTTAACAAATCATACTAGTATTTTGTTCATGATAGCTTGACTATGTAAATTTGATGATGTTCATGATTTTCTTTGTATTATGATATTGAAACCAAATCTTATAAATCAACAAAATCGAGAAACACAAGTGACTAGTCTAGATGTATATGAGCCAAAGTATTTCTCATTGACTGACTTATATGAATCATACTACCTCTATGATATGTGCACCCTTATTACATATGTTCAAAACTAGCAAGGTGCAAGGTCTAAATCATCGTTCTTCATTTGTAGAAAACTCTTATTTAATATCATGAAGGAATATATATATATATATATTTAAGAAGAAGGAAAAGATATATACGTGTAGGAGAGAGAGAGAGAGAGAGAGAGAGAGAGAGAGAGAGAGAGAGAGAGAGAGAGAGAGAGAGAGAGAGAGAGAGAGAGAGAGAGAGAGAGAGAGAGAGGTGACGGCAAAGAGAGACGTGATAGGAGAAATCTGAGAGGAGAGAGCTGAGGGCAGAGAGAAAGATGTGAGAAGAGATAGTTGCACACCAAAATCCAATACATGATAAAAATACATGCAAGTATTTTTATCTTCTCCAAAAATCCAGAGGTGGCATTGGCCTTACTTGACTTAGTGTTGGCTCTGCCTTTGAAGGTAGTGAAATGATTAAATTCAAAATGTCAGGTAGTGATGATGTTGATGGAAAACCATAGGAAAGTAAACAGAAATTTGCCCAAAGAAAAATTAATACAAAAATAAATGTTATATAATTTTTAGAGAGGTATACATAACATGAGAGAGACTCTAATGAGTACTTCAATGGTGAGTACTTGGTGAGTACCTTCTTATAAAATATGTTTTTCAACCACATTTCAAAAGATCAACCATTGAGTATTTAGATATATATAAGTAGATTAATTGTGTAAATTTTTATCCTATTTGAAATTCATTAAGGCGTAGAACTTGATCAAATCAATGAACGTATCAAATTTGTCAAAATTGAACCGTTCGTGTTCATACTTGATAAATCATGATTATGAATCCCTTAATGATTTTCGATTTGGTTGAAACTTTGTAAAAATGATCTACTTGTAGATAACTAAACGTTTAACGGTTGATTTATCATATTACAATAAAAAATTGAGACTTAATTATAGGTCATTGATTAAAAAATATTCACCAATTACTCACCATAGAGCTAGGTATTTATTAGAGCCTCTTCCTACATAACATATAGAGAAGCAAGAACTCAGCATTAAGTTTTTATAGTTACATTGGGGAAAAATCTACACGCGAACGAATGTATATACACGGTGCGCGCAATTCTCAGCCAAACTGCCTAACTACTTGGTCAAAGAGGAGGATCAATCTGTCCTTGTGAGCACTACCGATAATTACATATTTGTAATTTGGTTGATCGATCGATCGATCAAGACTTGGTGGAACAAGCAAGAGGCTGTGCCACACGAGTAATGGTGGGCTTCACATTTGCGCACTCAGATGTAAGAGGGCCTTGATTTGCAGGTCCTGTGTACTTGAAATCAATGTCATCCAGTACCACGTTATCACATCCCAACCCCTTTGCACACACAATCTTCACGCCCTGTGGAGTCGTTGTTGTTCCTTTGATGTTCTTGAAGCTGATGTTGCTGATCTTCACTTTTGATGGATTTTTTTTGTTGCAGAGATTCCATGGGCAGTATTCTTGGTCTATGAGTACTGGATTACCAACGTTATTCATTGTGATGTTCTCAAAGTGAACATCTGAGACAATACATTGTTGATAGTTTGGAGGAGAATCTGGCCATGTCTTGATTCTAACACCATTGGACGTGCCTGTGATGGTAGAGTCCTTAATAAAAATTCCAGTCACATGATCTTCTTTAGGGTCTACGGTTCTTCCAAGACTTCCTATGCTTATTCCATGGCCTGGTCCGCAAGTTACCCTGGTTACATGTAGTTGCTTGGTGCCATCACCAATGGAAATGCAATCATCTCCGGTACCGATGTTTGTATCGGTAATGTTGATGTTGGTTGAGCGTCCGATATGTATCCCATCTGTGTTTCTACTCACTTTATCATCAGGTGCCGTGACGGTGAAATGGCTGAAAGTGAAGTTCTCGCACCCTAAGACATTAACGTGGAAGTTTTTGCTGTTAAGAGTAGTTACGTCCTTAACTAATGCGTTCTTGACGAAGTTGAACCTCAGATTCTGCAAATATATAGAGGAGATATTAAGCAAATTAATCCGAGCATATAAAGAGGAGTATACGTCGATGACGTATTAATAAGACCATATTAGCTTACGATGGTTTTAGATGTGCATTTCGTGTTCTTGTGGCAATCATTTTGTTTCCAAGCGAGTGCTCCTTGGCCATCGAAGGTTCCGCCACCAGAAAGCGTGAACTTGTCAATGTATCCAAACTCGACCCAAGTATCTAAACTTGTTAGTTGGGCGCCATCTTCTGGAGCTTGTAATATGCCTTGGATTTGCATCTCAACCGGAGCTTTGCATGGACCTTTGAAAACTGCTTCTTTTAGTTTGTATGTTCCCTTTGGAACAAGAACCATACTTGGCGTAGTTGATGCACATGCATCTTTCCAAGCATTTGCTATAGCCTTAGATAGACCAACAGAAATGCAATCGATCAGTGATTCAATAACACAAAACATGCATATATATATATATTTAAATATAAGTTTGATTACCGCAGTAATATCGGCATTCGGCTTTGCACCATATTTCGTCACGTCGAAAGTACCGCCGCCTGCTGCAAGCTCTTTTTCTCTACCTGCAAATGCTGAGGATAAAATCAGAAATAGTGGCAAGATGTTCATGACCAGTTTGAGACCCATGTTTGATGTTTTGAATTGCATTCTTCCCTGTTAGGGTTTGTAATGATGATGAATTCCTACTCTGGATCCGAGGCCAATTTATAGTCCCGTTGGGAAGCTTATCACCACTGAAAATACCACCTCAAATTCATACAAGCTATTTTAAAAAGTGCCCTTAATAAGTAGAGGTTGTAAAGTTGGTCACTTGTAGGCTTTGTAGCCTATTTGTCGGTAATCACCATGATGGCGTGAAAGCCGTGAATATATACTAAAATAAACAAAGGATACGTAAATTAATTATGCACCTCATCAAACATGGACATGTAGTATTGAACATCTTTATGTTTCCAATAAATTTGTTAAAAATATAACTAAAAAGAAAAAATTTAGAGAAAAAATTTTATTTGTACTTCGACTATGTTAAAAAAGTCAGGAGTGCAAATTTGTGTTTATGGTAAATTTATTAAAAAATAAATAATAAAATAATTTGAAGAAGCTTATAAGAGCTCATTTCTTTCTCTTCAGATTTATGAGTTCTTAATATTGTTTCTATCTTAGAAGTAGAATAGAGAGCACGGTTAGAAACAATAGAGAAACCCATTAGAAATACTGCAAGTGTATTAAATTTGACGTACCATATTATACGTTTTATTTGTGATTCATCAGCTTAATGCTTGTTGTTACTCATCTCTCATAATTTTTCGAAGTTCGTTGTGTATAAAACGTGATTCTATATTGTACCTTTTATACTAGTGAGATTATATACTTCATAAAAAAATAATAACAAATAAGCGTATTGGATTTACGTGCCTAGTGTACGTTTTAATTCTGCTTCATGCATGCATGCATGCATATTGTAAAGTGCAACATTTATAATAGTGAAATTATATTTACGTGTTGTAAGTTTGCATGCATGTCTAATTATAACATGTCTTTTTATATATTATTATTATTTAAAAATTCAACCTACAAAATATAAGTTTAATAATGAATTGAATCCCTGACTTTTTAGCTTATGCGAGTACTATCAATCGAGATGATCAACCATTCCACTGCCAATTTCCCGTATAAATTAGCTAGGCTACCTCCAAACTTAAAAAAATAGACTAAAAATTTTGTGGCGAAAGTATTAGATTAATCACATAAATTTGATGTATAAAACTGACTGGATTGTAAACATGTGTAATTTTATCATGTTTTACTTTCCATTTCAGGATTTGTTTTAATTTTGTTATGAACCTTGTAGAAGTACAGTAGTAAGTAACGACCTAATTGAGTATCGCAACTTGGTGCTTGAATTGGCGTAAGTAGATCGAATAGACTAATATACACATTGAATAGACCAATTTGTTATGAAGAAAAGATGGTTTTGCTAGCTATATATAGATTTCATGGGCGTCATGTTCATATTAGTGAGTAGGCAGGTTACGTCGTCAATCATTTGCCATGTTTGGTCACTAATCTTATAATTAGGATGGCAAAATAACTCGAATTAGGGGATATTTGTTCGAACCGAAATCGATCGGGTTGAGTTTTTAAGGCAAATGACAGAGTTGCATTTATTAACCCAAACTCGACTAGTTTTTAAATGAAATTTAATAATTTATGTTTAACTTTTTATATATTTTATATAGAACTACAAACATTACTAATATCCTGTTTTATATATATATATATATATATTTGTTTTATCTATTTTTGATTCGGATTCAGGTATTAAATATTCGATGAGATCGGGTCGGGTGAAAATCTAAACTAAAATTTGTTGGTTCAAATTTGAGTTTAGTCAAGCGAATTACTTTGACATTTGGGTTCGGGTACCAAAAACTCGACGTCGATTTGACCCGTTGGCATCCTACTTGTAGTTTGATTAACATCATTGATAAAATGAAATGCCTCTTAGATTTCCCAAAAAGAGTTTATGCATGACAAAAACAGAGATTTATGGATATGGTTTGGAGAAATGAAGTAAAAATTGTGAAAGCTGCTCTTTATAAATAAAATGTCCCCCCGGGTACAAAACTAGGGACAAAATATACACAAGGACTTTATTTACACATGGAAGCTCTTAGGGGATCATACAAATAGATCTCACCGGTACCTAAAGCCTCTTATATGTAATAAGTAAATCTTTTTTTTCTTTCTATTTTCTCAACTTGGTAGCACAAGCAAGATGGCGTGGCACATTAGTGAATGTGGGCTGCACATTAGCGCATTGAGATGTAACAGCGCCTTGTCCCTTTAGCTTGAGATCTATGTCACTCAGTACCACCTTCTCACATGGTAAGCCCTTTGCACAGACAATCTTCACGGCCACTGGAGTAGCAGACGTCCCTCTGATGTTCTTGAAGCTCACATTGGTGATCTTGACTTTAGAAGGATTCTATAAATTAAACAAGAAACACCAACTAATTAGATCCTTGGACAAGATGCATCCTCAACCGGATAATATAACTAAATGAAGAGAGCTAGATTTTGGTTTTATGCAAGTACCTTTTTATCGCATTGGTTCCATGGGCAGTATTCTTGATCTAAGACGATAGGGTTGCCAACATTATCCATGGTGATGTGCTCAAAGTGAATATCCGAGGCAGTACTAGCTGCTGGAGAAGCAGGCCATGTCTTAATTCTAACACCATTTTGTGTACCAGTAATGCTGGAGTGCCTGATAAAGATTCCAGACACAGGTTCTTCTTTCGGGTACCTTCCAAGACTTCCAATGCTTATTCCATGTCCCGGTCCGCAAGTTACCCCGGTTACCGTTAGTTGCTTAGTGCCATCACCAATTGAAATACAATCGTCTCCGGTTCCGATCTTTGTATCAGTAATGTTGATTCCGGTTGAGCGTCCGATATGTATCCCATCCGTGTTGATGCTAGTTTTATCATCAGGTGCTGTTACCGTGAAATGCTGGAACGTGAGGTTCTCGCAATTCAAAACATTGACGTGGAAGTTTTTGCTGTTAAGAGAAGTTACATCCCTCACCAGTGAGTGCTTGACATTGTGAAACCTCAAGTTCTGCATGCGCATATTAAGAGAGCAAAACAGATACATAAAGACCAATATTGATTAATCAAACTAGATAAATGTGTTTGCACATAATTAATTTATATTAGCTTACAATGGCGAGAGATGCACATTTAGGGTTTTTGTTGCAATCATTTTCTTTCCATGCACGGTGTCCTTTGCCGTCAAAAGTTCCGGTACCGGATAGTGTGAGCCTCTGAAGATCAGAAAATCCGATCCAAGTGTCGCGCGTCGTTAGTTGGTGACCATCTTCTGGCGCCTGTAATACGCCGTGGAGCTGAACCTCAATAGGAGCCTTGCAAGGACCTTTGAAAGCTGCTCCTTTTAGTTGGTAAGTTCCCTTTGGAATAATAAGTTTACTTGCCGTTGCAAATGCACATGCATCTTTCCAAGCATTTGCCAAAGGCTATATTGCAGAGAAGAACAACAACATTAGTGACTCAAATTTGATAAACTCGCACATGCAGATTGTGTTCTGTTATTTGGGACTAAATTACCTGAGAAATATCGGTATTGGGCTTTCCACCGTACTTTGCACTTGTCACATCAAAGACACCGGCTTGCAAGAGCTCTCTAACTCCTCTACCTGCATATGCTGAGGACAAGATCAAAAATATTGGCAAGACATTAATAAGAAGTTTAAAACCCATCTTGATGTGCGTGTTAATTAGTTATATTCTTTTTTCTGTTTTTTTTGTTTTATTGTTTTGAAACAAGGAAAACAATGGTGAATCTCCACTCTGGTTTTGAAACTATTTTATAGTGTGCTTGGGAAGCTTAAGACCACTAAACATCCTTCCACACATCTACTAATTACTAACTATTTTTGTATGTGGCTTTGAGAAGAAGTTGGTTTTGGCCTAGTACCTTTTCGTTTGTATCCGTTTTTTGCTCAATCAACTGCGACTGTACGAGCAAAGAAATTGAACTGGTATGCGTGATGCTCCTTTACCGATGGTTCTCCCCTGAACTGTGTTAAGGGTGAACAACCAATTTTAACACTATTAAGAGTGCACATTTACGTACTCCCTCGTAACTTAAATATACCATCTTCTGTCTACTTGTTTGGGCCAAAATAAACTAAGTATTTATTATAATACTTTTGGGTCTTGAAAGGCTAATTGGCCAGTCACGAAGTGGCTTAGTGAAGAGCTGCGAATCTGGAAGGATATCCGGCTGCGAATCTGACAAGAAATCTATAAGATTCCTGGTACGTCTAGGAAATCTAGAAGGCTAGATATCATTCCCAATTAACAACAATTACCTTATCAAGCGAGGAGATGTTGAGTTCTTACTATTATAAATAGACGAATCAGGGAAAATTTGCAGACATCAACACACATACACAATTCGCGCACCAGCAAATCTACTCACCCCGAATAAACTAGCAACCAGTGAACTCAAGATCTAGGTCACCCGATAGAGTGTGGGGATTCGAAGGTTCTCTCAAGCTAACCAACCGGTGACAGTGAATTCAAGATCTAGGCCACCCGATAGAGCGTGGGGATTCGAAGATTCACTCAAGCTACGACAAATGATATCAACAGAGTTCAGGCCACCCGACAGAGCATGGAGATTCTTAAGATCTACGGCGTCACACTATCCGGTGTTCTCTAAACTTCACCCTCAGGTATTGCCCTGCTTTATACTTGCCATCAAGTGTGAAGTACGAAATCCCTGTGGCTCAAGCAGAGAGACCCACTATCTAGTGTTCTCAACACTTCACCCTCAGGAATTGCTTTTCTTTATACTTGCCCTCGAGTGTGAAGTACTGAATCCCTGTGGCTCAAGCAGACACATTATCCGGTGTTCTCAACACTTCGTCCTAAGGATTTCTCTGCTTTGTACTTGCCCTCAAGTGTGAAGTATCGATTCTTTGTGGCTCAAGCAGAGAGACACGAAGCCTATATCTTGTATCAAGACAAGTGGAACTCAACGAGTTGGGTTTGTGCTCTCCCCACTCTTATCGCTTGATAAGAAGCAGATACCACGCACACGCTACACTACTACATTCTGCCCTCAGCAGTGGCACGCCTCGCACATAGCACAAAAACGACTACGGAAAGGAAAAGAGACAGTTTGCAATCATTCCACTCGCAACGACCTGATTGGAGAAAAATCAAAGCCAAACACTTCTACCTGGATTAAACAAACAAATATGTAATCAAATCTTTACTTTGAAAACATATATTCATGCTGCTATAGGGGGATTTAAACTGATTTATTGTGTCAAAAAGTCACATCTAATCCCCGATTTTTAGTTACTAAATATCATGAATCTAGATCAGTTATTTAATGAACCAAAAAATATCCATTCTAGCTGGGGAAGGACGAAGATAAGGAATTGCTAAGATATATACTGAAATTGGTAAATAATTACTGAAATTGGTATTTGTCGCCAACTGCTCTCCTAGAGTTGTCTCTGGGTTTCTCTTGACGAAGCACCCCATTATGATGGAGGTTTTGGCTTGGAACATTCGAGGCCTCAACAACTCAGCTGTGGTATAGGTTGTGAAGCGTGTCATACAGCAGAAGTGTCCTTCCATCGTGTTCTTGAGTGTGATGAAGGTGGATGATATGGGTTACATGAATTAAATGCGTTTTGAGTTTGGATTACTAAACTGGCAAGCGGTTTTAAGTCAAGGATAGTCAGGCGGTTTAGCTGTGTTTTGGAGGGATGGAATAACAATTGACTTCCGAACCAAATCACTTCATCATATTGATGTGGTGATTCATGGGGACAACGGATCTAATATGCGTTGGCATTTGATTTGTTTTTATGGAAAAACTAAAACGGCTGCGAGGCAACAGAAGTTTGATCTCTTGTGCCAGTTACGGGATGAATGTTCACTACCATATGTGGTAATCAGAGATATGAATGAGTTTCTAAATAACTCGAAATCAGAAGGCGGAGCGTGGCGCCCAGAGGCCTAGATGCAACATTTCTGAGATGCGTTGTCATACTCAGAACTTTTTGACCTAGGGTTCGAAGACATACAATTTACTTGGAGGAGGAGTAACATCAGGAGTCGCTTAGATAAGGTAGTCGTTTCATCTTTCTGGTGTGAACTTTTTTAGAATGCTAAGTTGAAGTATTTGGAACCCTTACATGGAGATCATATCCCCTTGCTGCTTCATGTAAAGACTAGGAGGGAGACAAAAGTGTTCGACATAACTACAAGTTTTGGTTTGAGAGCTTCTGGATTGAAAATGAGAGCTGCATGGATGCGGTGAATACTAGATGGGAGGTGTCGGTGGAGGGCAAGGTTCTCATTGAGAGGGTGACAGAGAGCTACTTTCGGGAATCGAACAAGGCAAATAGATCAACTACGTGGTTGCTTGGCAGAACTAATGGAGCTGCCTTTGTCTCCAGAAAATCAAACTGAGCAGATAGAGTTATCTTGCATTCTAGAATATCTATTAGTGGCAGAACATGAGTACTGGAAACAGAGGGTTAGAGCTTATGGGTACAGATTTGGGGAGCAAAATTCCAAGTACTTTCACCGTAAGGCAAGTAATCAGCAAACAAAAAACACGCTGAAAGGTCTCTACGTTATAAAGGGTGTATGAAGGGAAAGTTTGAATGCTATGTATGTGGTCATTGAGGATTATTTTTGTGATATGTTTACCTCAATTCTAGCAGACTACTCGAGGCAACAGGCTGCGATGGAATTTCTAGAACCTAAGGTGACAGCTGAGATGAACGTGAGGATGATGGCTCCTTATTCAACTGAAGAGATTCGATCGGCTTTATTCCAAATGTAACCTACAAAGGTCCCTGGTCCTGCTGGGATGCTGTCATTTTTCTTTCAGCAATATTGGGTGGAGATTGGAAGAGATGTAGTAGAGGGAGTTCAGTCTTTCTTCCGTACAGGGCAGCTACTTGGGTCCATCATTTGCACACACATCTATCTTATTCCTAAGGTATCTAATCCTACTTCGGTTTCTGATCTCCGCCATATTGCTTTATGTAATATCACCTATAAGATATGTTTGAAGGCCATTGCTAAACGGTTGAAGAAAGTTTTAGATACCATAATCTTTCCCTTTCAGAGTGCCTTTGTTTTTGGAAGATTGGTTACAGACAACACTCTAATAGAGAATGAGGTTTCACACTTCATCCATAATTGTCAGTCATCTGTGGAGGGTGTCTTCTCACTTAAATTAATTAGATATGAGCAAAGCCTACAATCGTATAGAATGGAGGTTTATGAAATCAGTTTCTCTTACGGTTAGGGTTTGATGAGAATTGGGTACATTAGATCATGCCATGTGTATCAACAGTGAGATATTCCTTTTTGCTAAATGGCCAAATGAGGGGTTATCTGATCCCAAATAGGATCTTCGGTAGAGTGATCCTCTTTCTCCTTATCTTTTTCTACTGTGTACAAAGGTATTCACAACATTACTTGATGAGAAAGCTAGAATGGGTGCTCTAGAGGGTATCCAATATGTGAAGCAGCTCCAACTATTCATCATATGTTATTTGCTGCCGAAAGCCTATTGTTCAGAAAGGCAAACATGTCTAAGGTGTGTCATATTAAAGAAGTGCTATAGGAGTATGAAGCAGTGTTGGGGAAAAAGCTCAACTTTGCGAAGAGTAGAATTGTTTTGAGCAAAAAAGGTGCCTTCGAGTAGTAAGGAGTCGCTTGCTAACTTGTTGGGAGTTTAGATTGAGGAGAAATATGAAAAGTATTAGGGGTTGCCTACTTATATTGGACGTAAAAAGGTGGAGACTTTTCATTATATTAAAGAAAAGTTGAGTAAGAAACTGGAAGGTTGGCAAGGTAAGTTGTTAAGTAGTGAGGGGAAAGATGTTTTGATTCAAGTCGTTGCTCAGACTCTTTCTTCTTATTCGATGAGCTATTTTATGTTACCTCAATCACTGTATGATTCTCTACACCAAATTTGTGCAAAGTTCTGGTGGGGTAGCTTACCGAATAACCGTAAAATCTATTGGATGTCGTGGGATAAGCTCTGTAAGCCCAAGGAGGATGGAGAAATAGGATTCTGGGATTTACACGCTCATAATTTATCTTTGTTAGCTAAGCAAGGGTGGCACATCATGCGTAATTCTAACAATCTTGTAAGCAGGTTGTATAAGGAAAAATACTACCCTAAGTCTGATTTTATTTCGGCTCCTTTGTCTAGCTCAGTGTTGGCATGCTCGCGTGGTATAAAATCAGCTTGTAGTGTACTACAAAAAGGTATGAGATGACAAGTAGGATTAGAAGAGTCTATTCTCGTTCGGGATACATCATGGGTGCCACGGCCTTTCTCATTTTGACCACTTCGATGCGCTTCTGATACTCCTCTTATGGTAAGTAAACTAATAACCCCTTCAAGAAAATGGAATGAACAATTCCTTAATCATTGCTTTGAAGCAGAGGATGTTCATTTGATGCAAAACATTGCATTGAGCTCTAGATTAGTAGATGACAGATGTGTGTGGCACTTTGAAAAGAATAGCCATTTTCCCACTAAATCATCTTATACAGTGGCCAGAGCTACTTTCGAGGAGGTTGGTAGCAGTGATGGGTATGACGGGAAGGAATGGAAGAGGTTATGGCATTTACCAATGCAGTCTAAAATCAAGTTGCATATGTGGAAAGTTGGTAAGGCAATTCTACCTACCATCTCTAGGCGACAAACGAGGATAATATATGTCAATGGAGGATGTTACTTGTGTAATGATCCTTGGGGAACTATAGAACATGTGAATAGGGACTGCTCTTTTGTCCAAGAAGCCATTAACAGGATTCCTAGTTTATCTGAGAAACTTAATAGGGCGTGTAGTGGCCAGTTTGATGAGTGGATGTTCTGGTGTTGTGACAACTTATGTGAAGATGATCTTGTACTGCTTTTTACCACATTATGGTGTGTTTGGAAAGAGTGCAATATGAGAGTCTGGATGGGTAACTCTCGAACGGTGAAACAAGTTGCATTCAAAGCTCAAGTCTATTGTGCTTCTTAAAGGTCTGTGGTTCGTATAAAGAAGAAATCAAAGTTAAGAAACAAGGTTGAATGGTCTATTCCTAGTGCGGGATGGATGAAATTCAACATTGATGGTGTGTTTGATTAGGGTTCTAATTCAGGCAGGATTAGAGGTATTTTGAGAGACGATGGTGGAGTGATAATTGGCGGTTTTGCCTGTTTTAAAACTCAAGTTGCTAACCCTACTGTGGCTGAGTTCCAAGAATTGCAGCTTGTAGTCTTGTTAGCTAAAAAGCATAGCTGGACACCGATCATCTTCCTGTCGGATTGCTAGGAAGTGGTGCAGGCTATGCAAAATGGAGATAAGAATCTGTCAAATTTGGGACGATTACAAGAAGATATTATGCCAGAATTTGATGAGTTAAGTTGCTATCGCATTTCCCATACTTATAGGGAAGCTAATATGTTAGCACACAAGCTAGCTAGATTTGGTTTATTATCTCATTCCAATTGTATCCGGGTAGTTTCTCCTCCCATTACTATGGAGTATTTAGTGTCTCCATCTTGTAATCGTTAAGTTCCTTTGGAATGAATGGTTTAGATCAAAAAAAAGATTTACAAAATAACTGTCATACGTCAAATAAAAAGTACATTGGGCGATTATCATATTTTCTTTTTGAAGGAATCATAATTTAAAAGTAATAAGAAAGTTGAAGTGCCCCGTTAAAAAGAGTAAGTTTGAGGGTTCTGGTTTTTGGGCGGAACCTATGTTGGGCTCGGGGGGTGTTTCAACCTTGGGTTACTGGGCCTACAAATATAAAAGTGTTTTTTTTTCGTTACGATTTTGTTTTACTCTTTTTCTTTCTATTTTCTCTCATGTCTGATCGATGTCATCCAAAAACTGATTATCAAACTAAGGGAGAAAAGTACAATTAGGTGGACATATGCATCAAACTTCATGAATGTACATCATCATTTTTAAATACGAAGTTTTAAAGAATTGACGTCTCTCGTAACTAATTGGTGTATAAATTATTATTACTTACTTTTTTGGGCTAAACTAAACTATTTGCCATAACATTAGCTTCTCAGAGTAAATTGCCCCAACTCCCCCATACTACTTCTCCAAACGAAAAACTCCACCAACATTTATATTCACTAATTTAGTCTTAGGAAAACACCAGTTGATCATGCCTCTCGCTTTACTTTTGTAAGTTTCGTTTATCCGGCCTTACAGGTTACTGGTTATTGAGCGGAGCTCGGGCCTATATCTGCCCGGGGTGGATTGGTTGTTAGAGTTTTTGGGCCTACAAATAAAAAAAAGTTTATTTTTTCTGTTTTCTTCTCGTTAGTCCTAACTTTTTGGTAATTGCGAGTTCTTTCCATGATCAGATAGTCATTTTTAAAATATAAATAGTCATTGAGATTAGTGATTTTTCCCAAAGATAATGCTAGGGGGGCTCAATGGGGCTATGAGGTGGAGGCCTCAAATCTTATATGGCATATCATTTGATTTTTATTTTACAATATAACAAAAATCAAAACACAAATTTTGCCCTTTTATATTTGGAAAAAAAGTCACATGAGGTACTTGAACTCTCACGGGCATATAAGTTTAACAGTCGAACTCTCAAAATTATCAATATGATACTCGAGTGATTACGGGCAAGCTCTAGTTCTTTGGATCAAGCTCTTTTAGCACAAGATAGATAGGGTGGCATTCAAGTGATTACGGGCTTCACATTAGAACAAACCGATGTCATAGGGCCTTGGTTTCCTGTGTACCTCAGATTAACGTCACTAATTTCCACCTTTTGGAAAGGGAAGCCATTACTGCATGCAATCTTGAGAATTTCTGCGGTCGAAGATGTTCCCCTAATGTTCTTGATATACACATCACTGATTTTAACCTTTGACGGAGCCTGAACCAAAAAAACAAAACAAGTAAAACACTTTCAGAAATTGCATCAAACACAAGGCCTTAATTAAGCAGTATGCTATTCATTATAGTTTACCTGTTTATTGCACTGGTTATACGGGCAGTATTCTTGGTCTATGATGATTGGATTACCAACATTGACCATGATGATGTCCTCAAATTGAACACCTGAGACACTACCTGCTTCAAGAGCTGTCCATGTCTTGATTATGACACCATTATCAGTGTTACTGATAGTGCAGTTCTAACTGTGATTCCAGCCACAGGAGCTTCATTAGGATACCTTCCAAGGCTCCCAATGCTTATTCCATGACCCGGTCCACAAGTCACCTTTGTGATTGTTAGTTCAGTAGTACCATCACCGATTGAGATACAATCGTCTCCTGTTTTGATGTTTGAGTCGGTGATATTGATCCCGCTTGACCGGCCGATATGGATTCTGTCTGTATTGATACTCTCTCCTGGTGCTATGATGGTAATTTGTTCGAATGTAAGGCTTTTACACCCTAACACATTGACATGGAAGTTCTTACTGTTGAGCGAAGTTACTCCTTTGATCAGAGAGTTGGTGATGAAGTCGAACCTCAGGTTCTGCATGCATTGGTAAACATTACATGGTGCAACATACGAAGTGCACAAGGGTTTGGTAGATAATTAACTTACGATGATAGATTTGCAATTTTTGTTTTTGTGGCAATCATTTTGCTTCCAAGCAAGTGCTCCTTGGCCATCAAAGATTCCACCACCGGTTAATGTGAGCCTGTCGATATATCGGATACCTATCCAAGTATCTGGTTTCATCATTTAGGCACCGTCTACTGGTGCCTGTACTGTGCCTTGGATGAGAAATACAATAGGAGCCTTGCATGGACCAGTGAAAGCTGCCTCTTTCAACTTGTATATACCTTTCGGAATAACAAGTTTACTTGGCACGATCGATGCACATGCATCTTTCCAAGCATTTGCCAAAGTCTGATTAGAGACAATATTTCATACAAGTGAGGATCAAAGACGCAAGTTTGATAAGGAATTATGTTGAATTGACATCAATGTTAATTCCAATGTGATGAAGGTTTGTGATTACCAAAGTGATGTCAGAGTTAGGCTTAGCACCATATTTTGGACTAGTCACGTCATAGACATCGCCTTGAGCTAGAACCACTCTTGATCCAAAAGAAAAGAACAAAAAGATTGCCAAAGTATTCATCAAGTTGAAAGACATCTTGATGCCTTTCACTTAACGTAAAACCTATACAGTAATTTTATTATATATATGGACAATGGTGAAACTCACATTTTCTCATAACCAATTTATAGCTAGGAGGGAAAGCGGGCATCTCTAACAGAACGTTGCTATTTAGAGAAAATTTATAATTAGTTAGTTTTGACACAGGTTATGGTTTTGAAGAGAAAACTAAAATTAAGTTTTTAGTAATGCTCATCGTCTACATATAGCTAGAACCTTTAGTTAACAACTAAATTAACAAAAATCTTAACAAAAAAAAAACTAAATTAACAAATCGATCGATCACATTGTCACAATTCATCCTTCAGAATATAACTTTTACAAAAATGGTAGATTTACATGATCATCATTGTAAGTATGAAAACAAATTATCATTGATTAATGCTAACTTCATCGTTCTAAATTCATCACACACACAGGCACACAAAAAAAATCGTTATAAAGATGACGGTCCCAAAGATGCAAAGCAGCAAATGTGTAGACTGGCCGCCACTAGACGAGCACTGTTGGATCTCCAAAACGTTAAGGTTTGATATCTTTCAATTAAATTAACTAAATAGGCAAAATGCGTTTCAAATTAACCTCTTACAAATGGGGACTCATATCCTCTCCAAGGATTTTTTTACCGAGTATTTCCAAGCCTTGTGACATGGGCCGTTGATTATGAATCTGTGGCTGGGATTGAATGAAAATCATTTGATGAGATATGCTTCTTTCTCGCAAAATATCGGGGGTTCATATCCTTAACAGAGCAACTTCTCACACTTCTCTCCTCTTTCTTGTCTCAAATACTCTATCATATCTCTTTGTCTCTCCTCTCTCTCCCCCTTAACAGATTGAATCTTTCAATAGCCACACTGAGAAGAAGATTCAATGCTATTTAAAAAAAAAATTGGGAACGGCTCATAATTGGGAAGATTTAAAGCTATTTACTCTTTTCCTCTTCGAAGGAATAGGAACAAGGACATCAACAATCATCATCGATCCGTTTGTTTCATATTAGAGATTCAAGCACCCTACTTTGATTTCTTAGATTAGACAATAGACCAAGTGAGGTTTAGACTTAAGGGTGTACCTAATTGGAAGCTTCTTCTATATGAGATCGTTATCTTGAATTTGGAAAGGAATGTGAGAGGCAAAAATAGCGGGATTACAGAATTGCAGAGAGAAATGGGAGGCGCAAGAACGTTCGGGAGAGAAATAGAAATGAACGAGATTTTGGAGAGAAATCTTATTAACAGAAGATATCTCATAAAGTGGTAACGGCGTATATCACCGGGCTCGACAATGCTTTGTGAAAAAAAAAAAATTCCTCAGAGAGGATTGAGTCCTACAAATGGGTACGTTGAAAATGTAGTCAGAGTTCGAAAACATCGTAGGTGAGTTTATTTTTCCCACTAGTCTAAGAATAAGAATTTTAATTATCACCAACCCAATAAAAGAATTTTAATTTTTAATTGCCTAGCACGACAAATATATCCTCAATTTAATTTATGAATTACCTATGTTATTACTTTCTCATATCCTCTCCATTGACCAATATCTGTTGACCGGTGACGTTGACCATTGACCACCAACGTTGACCGACGACTAGATTTTGGAAAAATTTGACCGGATTCCGGCGACCGATGACCGAATTCCGATGACTTTGACCGTTGACCATCAAAGTCTCTAGACTATATGTTCAATTGAGTGTCAATTTAGGTACAACTAAGTGTCAGTTTAGGTTCAACTATGTATCAGTTTAGGTTCAACTGAGTGTCACTTTAGGTTGAACTGAGTATCAGTTTAGGTTCAACTAAGTGTGTTGGGTAAATCTGAGTGTCGGTTGAGGATCAACTGAGTGTCAGTTGAGGTTCATCACAGTGTCAAATCAACATCGACAAACATTTGTTTTCTAACAATAAACCTCCAATACAAACCTCCAATATAATGTAAACATTATACCATATTTCTATTGAGTTCCAGAAAAATTTGGGTAACTAAATGCTCATCGACACCTCTTTCGACTTAGGTAACATAAATCATAATAATCTACAACAAGATGCTTAAGTTAGTCATTTCGTCGAACATGTAGCGTGCACTCGTCGTGTTCTCAAGCACACGATAGACAACAATCATAACATAACCATTACAAACTCTCCGCGTCTATAAGCTTTGTCATTGACAAAAAAAAAACGCAATAACCATAGAATAAACCGGTTTGATTAATTATGTAACAAAACAAATTCGTCAAAAATATACAGATAAACAATGCAACAATTTTCTTCAAGAATGTCTGAGCACTTGATGCCAAAAGAAACAAGAGAAAAAACCGAGACATCCGAGTCAAACATTCTACACTCGGTGTACACTTCTACAAGTCACAATTTCAAGCCAAAAATAACACAATCGTAGTAAATGTTATCATGCTTTCATACTGTGCTTGATCCTTCTTTGAGATTACCTATAAATCGTAGTTGTGGGCAGAGCCTCCAGTGCCTCCTTTTTTGCACGTTGACTCGAATATCTATAAGGATCATTCTTAGACAAATGTCCACGACACAACAATGTCTCGTTCGGACATGTTATCGAACACCTTCTAGGCATAATCCTATCCTACACATTCACCCTAATTCCAATTTTCGCTACATTACCCATGAATCTCCGTTTGGGATGCAAGTGTTGCCCGGGCCTTCAATGGTGATGATTTCCCAATTATGGGATGCAAGTATTCGGCCTAGCTAGTTTTTAGCTTCTCAATGCCACACATAAAAATAGCCTTGTAGTAGTGGTATTAAACTCCTCTACATGAGTATAAATAGGCCGGAAGCCAAAATGAAGTGTTCCAACATCATTTCTAAACAAAAAGAAAATAGTAGTCAAAACATATAGATCATGGCTCCGACAATGAGAACTGCATTCACAATAGTGTTTATCTTAGCGTTTTCTATAATCTCAACGTTAGCATCTAGAACTCTAGCGGAAGAGGGTGGCTTTGATATTACAAATGCAAAATATGGTGGAAAGGCCGGTGCGGATGTCACCCAGGTAATTATACACTGATATATATATATGATGCCCTAATGCAGCAGAGTACGTTATGATCTAAAGCTTAATTGTTCTTTTTTTGCTTTGTGTTAAAATTTATAGGCTTTGGCAAAAGCTTATACCGATGCATGTGCCTCAACAACGACGGCCAAACTTGTTGTTCCAAGCGGGAAGTACATACTAAAAGAGGCAGAATTCAAAGGTCCATGCAAGGCTCCAATTGAATTTCAACTCCAAGGCACACTTGAGGCTCCAGAAGAAGCCAAGGATCTCAGCAGACCTGATACCTGGGTAATTTTCGACCACGTTGAGGGACTCACCTTAACCGGCGGTGGAGCTTTCGACGGTAATGGCGCACTTTCCTGGAAAGTCAACGATTGCCACAAGAACACGAATTGCGCCAAAGTTGTTGTAAGTTCATTCATGTCATCCATTAGTCCCTTCAGCGCGCTCGTAGTTTAGGAATTAGGATTGTAATTAACCACACCTATTTGTTTGATCGATATATCTATATATATATATGCAGAGTCTGAGGTTGAACTTCGTCAAAAATAGCATAATTCAAGGCATAACTGTCATGAACAGCAAACATTTTCAAGTAAATGTTCTAGGTGGAAACAATGTGACGTTCAAAAATGTTAACGTCTCTGCTCCCGCGGAGAGTGTTAACACAGATGGAATCCATATCGGAAAGTCTACATTGGTCAGCATTCTTGATTCCGTGATCGGAACAGGAGATGATTGCGTTTCGATTGGCGACGGTAACAAGCAAATCACGGTGACCAACTTGAAATGCGGACCAGGCCATGGCATAGCCATTGGAAGTCTCGGGAGGTATGAAAAGGAAGAACCTGTGGAGGGAATCAATGTTAAGAACTGCACTATTTCTAACACATCTAATGGTGTGAGAATCAAAACATGGCCTGCTTCCCCACAAGATGGTGTTGCCTCAGATATTCACTTCGAGGATATTGTCATGAACAACGTCAGCACTCCAATTCTCATAGACCAAGAGTACTGTCCATACAATCAATGTAAAAATGACGTGAGTACTATTCAAACATTCCTCTCTAAACAGAAATTTTATACTATAAAGCTCTTCGTTAGTCACTTTTTCATGTCAGCAGATTCATTAATATTTTGCCCTATTTGCATCGTACGTATTCTTCAGGTTCCATCAAAAGTGAAGCTCAGCAAGATCACTTTCAAGAACATTAAGGGAACCACTAACACTCCACTGGCCGTGAAGCTCGTCTGTAGCAAGGGCACACCGTGTGAGGGGATCGAGTTGAGCGACATTGATTTCAAGTACACCGGAGACAAAGGCAGCGTTACGTCTCAGTGTACTAACATCAAGCCGACACTTACTAATGTGGCACAGCCTCTTGCTTGTGCCTCCAGTGTTGCACCAACTGACGCCAAGGGAAACGCAGAGAAGTCTGATGACTAAAATGGGTCGATGCCAAGTTAATTAATAATTTTATATATTCGATCGATACGATCATTGTATTTAATCTGGTAATTGTAGATGATATTTGGTGCATTAGATTGCTCACCATCGCCTAATTTTTAATGCATACGTATGATTTGAAATTGTTTTATTTTTTTTATTAAATTGTAATTTTTCTGTTACTATCCACTTACAAGTAACTTTCGTGCGCCCTATATATCTATACTATTAATAAGAAAAGAGGTGGTGTTCTCCCTTTTTACATTTTCTTCCAATTATATCATTTTCTGATAGGCATAATAAAATATGTTACACTTAATAATTAATGTAGTTAGAAATATAGGAAGAAATTTTTTTAAAAAATTTACAATTTTTTTAAAAAAATCTCCACTAGACCGTTCCACTCCCTCTTTTTACCTTTTTTTTGCCATAAAAAAACACCCCCTAAATATTAGGGAGAAATAACAGTAAAAGATAAGAAAAAAGGGGCTCGGATCCTCTTCTAACTCATAACTTCCTAACTTTCACATAACCTCACAATCTGAGCAATTTGTCTCATCTTGTGGTCACAAATCTCAATATGCACTTGATAACCACATATTTATGCGTTTATTCGGTATTTAATTCACTCCCTATATTTAGTTTATTATTATATAATTGAGTATTTAATTAATTTTTATTGTTTTGTAGGATTTTTCGAGGAATAAAGAAAAAGGAGACAAAAGACGGATTCCTAGTGCAATAAGAAGAGAAGAAGAAAGAGCCATATGCAAATAAAGATGCCTAAACCAATAAGAACTTGAGAAGGACCAACAAAGGAGTATATATACGTACTCACCTTAGGATTTTGGTGAAGGTAATCAGCATTGGAAGGAAGAATAATTTGAGGGGAAGAGCAAAAAGACAAAAAGAAGAGCTGTAGTCGTCTAGTCTCGACCCGTCGAGATCGACCTTCGACCCGTCGAATCGTCGACATTCTTCAATTTTATCATTTCTTTCTTTTCTTTTCTTATGAACTTGTGTAGTTAGCTTCCTTGTCTATGAGGGGCTAATTACTTAGTTAGAGGCTGATCGAATCCCTAGAAATGCTTACGATTTTGAACTCTTTTTCATTCTATTAACTAGTTGGATGAGTTTTGTTTCACTGTTCTTCTCATCGATGATTTCTATCATGTTTTTTTAGTGCACGCTTAGATGCATGACTTAGGATCTAAAGTCTTGATTGTGCACATGACCACCCTATCATTACATATTCATTAGAGACAAATATGTATTTGTGTGAAACAGTCATTAGTGATGTAAGTGTGACCACCGAATCAACCCTTGAAACTTTGTTATTCTTTAAATATTCTTAAAACATAATGACTTTAGTTTTCTAGGCTTACACCACCATATTTATAAGTCAATTAATTGGGGATCAAGATTGAGCGGATTGTAACTGCCTCTTTCATGTCAAGTAAGATAGTGTAATATGTAAGATGACTTAACCATAGCTGTTGTATTGGAAAAATTCATCCATGGTTAGTTCAACTGAATTGGGGTAATTTTAAGATGTCTAGGGTGGAGAGAAGTTCCTAGTTTTTCTTTTTCTTTGTCGATTCACTTTTACTTTTCAACATTTATATTAGTTCTCAGATTAAGTTCGGTAACCAAATAATCTCTAAACTCAACCAAATTTTGTGTGGTAGTCCACCACTGAGTTTAGTTTATTGTGTATAAATTTCAAATTATTTATAGTGTAGGTTAGGTTCATGACTGCATTAGTGTGTGTTGGTCGAGTCTGTCAGCTTTCTGACATTTGCGTATGTCTAGTGTTTAAGACTTAGTTTCACTAATTCTTTGTGTTTGATAACCCCTATTTACTGATTATACAATGATATATCTTAATTGAGGATATGGTATATGTGAGAGGTGATTTTTCACTCATCAAATTTTGGCGCCGTTGCCGGGGAATTGCTTAATTCTAAGTCTTAATAGTTTAATTGCTTTAACTTGTATTTTGGTTTCTGACTTTTGTATATTATATATTCTGACTTTGTGGTTTGTTTTATATGTTCAATGAAAGATCACTCAACTGAGGAATGTGTATATTTGTCATATCAAAGCAATTCCACCATGCATATGTAGTGACTACTATACACCTCCTTACACTCCAGCATGGGATGATTACTCTAATTATCACTATCCTCAGCAATCAGATGATGCAGAGCAGAGATTGATGCACATGTTGCAGAAAATGATGCTCGACGAACAAAAATAAAGAGAGGAAGATCGTGCTTTTATGCAAGAGATAAGGGTAACAATGCATGAGCATGGTAAGACTATTGAGAGATTGGAGCATCAGATGAGCCAAGTTCAACAAGTTCTTATGCAACAATCCACAGAGGAATACCATTTTGATGAGGAATATCTCTAATATGGATGAAGTGAGGATACTATGAAGAAAGTGCTTGGATTAAGTAAGTCAGAATTGGCAAAACATCAGTCAATCAAGCAAGAGTTAGACGAGCTCGAAGCTGTTCTCGAGTATGGCTATGGGAAGCGGATTACAGAGGTTGAAGTTGCAATAAAAGAAAGGTATGCCTTCTTTGAGGAGGAGTCTATCAAAATTCCTTTTGTTGAGAAGTTCTTGCCACTATATGAACAACCACAAGAGCTATCAATGCCGAATTCAAGTTCAACACTTGTTTCATGCATTAATGAAACACTTGAGTTTAAAGAATTACCTATCAAGCCCCTTTATTTTCTGGACCAAATTAAGATGGTGATGCCTGATCACTATATGTCAAACAAGACAATTATCTTTACCTTGTTTCTTGGACTTAAAAAGTGGAGGCTTTGGAAGAAGAGGAAGAAAAGAAGAAGACACTTTGCGTCTTGTGTGTTGGGGATTCCAAAGTTACCCAAGTTGCTTGGAAGAGATCATTTAACATTAATATTAAAGGCCAAGCACTTGATCGAGCCAAGACCACAGTTATCTGATGGTTTTAAAGATGTCTGGCTGAAGATGGTAAACTTACCGTTGTTTAGGAGGCAACCCATGTTGATGGAGAAGCGTGGATACCAGATTTTCTCTCTTATCCCTTCTCCTTTACTTTCTTTTTCTCCACATTGTGTGTTTTATGTGTGATATGTGTTCTTTATCATACTTGTTTGATGTATTGTATAGTCTAATTTCAGTTTTTACATTGAGGATAATACAAATTTTAAGTATGGGGTGGGGGTATATCATATACTTAGCGTCTAGATATAGATTTTTGGTAAAATTTTCATTTTTGGTTGTTAAATCAGAATTGTGCTGTGTGCTGCTTTGTGTAATTTATCTTACATAGTTAGAGGTCTCTGAAATTTCTAAATTTTTTAGAGAATGTTCATATATGTGTGTAGTGTATGCTCACGAAATTTCAGCTAATTCTGATATGTAACTATTTATGTATAAGACTTTCAAATAGGTATAATAAGTTTCTTCCGATTTTTGAGTTTTTTGTTGTCCAGGAAGTGTATTTCGATCTGTCAAATTTTGAGTCAGTTTTTAGACTGTAGGTAACTTTCGACCCGTTAAGGTATGTCTCGATCCGTCGAATACTTTTATCATAAAATCGAGTTTTTTTAGGTTTCTATTCGACCCATCGAGCTGTGGGAGTGTATTTCAACCCGTCGAATTTTGAGTCAGGTTTTAGACAGTAGGTCACTTTCGACCTGTCAAGGTATGTCTCGACCCATCAAATATTTTTATCATAAAATTGAGTTTTTTTTTTAGGTTTTTGTTCGACCCGTCGAAGGATTTCTTTGACCGGCCGAACTGTGAGTAAATTTTGGGAAGAAACATGCATTCGACCCGTCAAGATGTCTCAACCCGTCGAATGATGAGGAGGCTTTTTCCAACGACTAATTCATTGTGGATGGGTTTCTGCACCAATTTTTCAAATTTTCAAGTCTTTTCTTAGTTTTTCTTTTGTGTTTTAGTGTCATTTATAAAAAATAAAATACAAAAATAAATAGTGTCAAGAAAACTACCAAAATGAAGAGTCTTAGGAGCCTTTAACAAATCAATTAATGATGTGCTTATATCTTCCAATTTTGTGACTCAATTTTCTTTGGATAATTTTGATATTTGATGCATATGCGAATATATATTTAGTGGATGTAGAAACGTGTTAACATGGTACAGATATTTGAGCATGTATAAACCTTATTGAGATTCATTTAACCTATGAGCTTTTGAGCCATTATGTGAAATACATGCTTTCTTTGATTGAGTGTCAATTTCTTGCCACAGATTAAGTTAATGGACTCTAGAGATTACTAGAACTTGTTCTTATACTTTGCAAAGTTTATAGTCAATACATGTTCTGATTGAGGAAGTGATAAAGGTATTTAGAGGACACCACAATTGCCATACGAGCCTGTGTCCCGATTCTGTGTACACAAGATGTGCACCCAATAGTTAACCACTTTGAGCCTACATGTGAAACTTTATGTCTTCACCCACATATCTCTGACCTTGAACTTTAGAATAGTTATATCTTTACCCTTATTCTAGGACTTGGTAGAGCTACACATGAGACAGGTATGTGAAGGCGGCGACAAGACTGACAGGTGATAATAAGAAATAAGTGTGGGGTATCAAGTTTGTGTATACAAAAAGATGATGAAAAACAAAAGGAATTTCGAAAAGAAAAAAAACAAAAGAGAAAAAGTTGTGATATCTAGCTTGATACCTAGGTTAACTAATGATGTAAGGAATGCTGTGAAGGCCCAACAAGATGAAATCCGGCCACAATAGTGGTGATGTTGAATTGTTGGTGAATATGGTGTTGATGGTGAAAATATGATGGTGGTAGTGAGGGTGATGAGAATGTCGATTAATTTTTTTATGTCAAATTTTTTTGAGCGTCTGCGTTTCACTCCTAAGTAAATGTCAGTGGTAGCAGTTGGGTTACTTGAGTCTGATGCATACTTCTGGTGGGTTAGCACCGATAGAGTTCCGGTTTATACTCCATGGAATTTGTTCAGGGATTTGTTTATGCGGAGATATTTCAATCAGGCTACACAGCAGCGGAAGTAAGAGGAGTTCACTAATTTGAGGTATGGCAGCATGTCAGTACTTGAGTACCGGGACAGATTTACTCGCTTATCTCGGTTTGCTCGTGACATGGTGGCTACAGAGGAAGCCAAGTGCCGAAGATTTGAGCTGGGCTTGAACCTGAACATCAAGAGGACACTGACTACGATGCCTCGAAACAACTTTGACGAGTTTGTGAGTGCAGCACTTCGAGGCGAGGATATCGAGAAGGAAAGACAGATGAGATTCCAGTCTCGACGATTTGAGGAGGGTGGACCGAGTCAGGGACCTTCCAAGAGGCTGAGTTTTGACACTTCCGGATCGGCATCATCATCTGGCAGTGGACCTTATAAACCACCGGGTAGTTCAGCTAGACAGAGACAGAGATGAAGGAGGGATCAACCATATAGACCACAGTCTAGTGGTAGTTCGGGCAGATCCAGCTATCCTCGACGTACTGGTGGCACTTTAGTACCCATTTTGTAATCTCTGCAACAGGCATCATTTTGGTCCATGTCAGCGAGGCCCTATCGTTTGCTATCATTGTGGCCAGGAGGGTCACTATGCGAGGGAATGTTTCCAGCTTGCTGGTGTTGGTGGACAGGCAGCTCAGAGTACCAGAGGAGAGCCAGGTACCACTTCTGGGGCTCGACCAGTACAGTCTTCTGGCCAGGGCGGACAGCAGAGTCACCCTCAGCGTGGACGACCAGCCGGGTGCTACGCATCGTGCCAGGGTTTATGCCATATCATGTAGCGAGGGTAGAGCTTCACCAGAGGTTGTTATTGGTACGTTGCATGTTTTTGGCTATCCAGTACTTACTTTGCTAGATCTAGGTGCTACGCATTCATTCATATCATATAGATTGTCATCTTTAGCTACTATGCATGCATCTCCATTTCCGGGGTTATGGAGAGTGTTGTATCCATCCGGTGAGGTTGTGAGTATTAGTTGGGTGTATAGGGATTGTGAGATCTTTGTTGGAGGTCATGGTTTAGCCACGGATTTGTTATTGCTGGATATCATCGACTTTGATGTGATTTTTGGTATGGACTTCTCGGAGACACATTGGGCTATGTTCGATTGTCACAAGAAGGAGGTTGTGTTTCGACGTCCAGGTTTTCCAGAGATACTGTTTCGCGGTGAGAAGAATACTTCATTGCCATATGTGATTTCAGCGATGAAGGCCGAGCGGATGATGAAGAAGGGTTGTGTTGCATATTTAGCTCATGTTGTGGATACAACGGCTACTGTACCCGACATTGGTGACATTGAGGTGGTTTCTGAGTTTCTAGATGTGTTTCCGGAGGAGTTACCGGGTGTTCCTCCAGTTCGGGAAATCGATTTCACCATTGAGCTTTTACCAGGCACTGGACCTATATCACATGCACCTTATTGTATGGCGCCAGCGGAGTTGAAGGAGCTACAGATTCAACTTCAAGAGTTGCTGGAGAAAGGTTTCATACGACCCAGTGTATCACTGTGGGGTGCTCCTATACTGTTTGTGCGGAAGAAGGATGGTTCCATGCGGTTATGTATTGATTACCGGAAGTTAAATCAAGTCACTGTGAAGAACAAGTATTCGTTGCCGCGGATTGATGACTTGTTTGATCAGCTCAATGGAGCTTCAGTCTTCTCGAAGATTGATATCTCAGGTCCGGATACCATCAGTTGAGGATCAGAGAGTCAGATGTGGCCAGGACAGCTTTCAGATCACGGTACGGGCATTATGAGTTATTGGTTATGCCGTTCGGGTTGACCAATGCCCCTGCAGCTTTCATGGACTTGATGAATCCGGTGTTCAGACGGTTTCTGGACAAGTTTGTGATTATGTTCATCGATGACATCCTGATTTACTCCAAGAGTGTGGGCCAGCACAAGAAGCATTTGTGAGCTATTTTGCGGACTTTACGAGACAATCAACTGTTTGCGAAGTTCAGCAAGTGTGAGTTTTGGTTGGATAGCGTGAAGTTTTTGGGTCACGTGATATCAGCTAAGGGAGTCAGCATGGATCTTGACAAGATTGAAGCCGTGTTGAATTGGAGTAGACCTACCACCGTACCAGAGATCAGGAGTTTCTTGGGTTTGGCAGGCTAATATCGGCGCTTTGTGCAAGATTTTTCACGGATTGCCACTCCACTTACCAGATTGACGAAGAAAGGTGTCAAGTTCGAGTGGTCTGACGCTTGTGAGGAGAGTTACTTGCTCTTGAAGGAAAAGTTTACTACTGCACTGGTTTTGACTCTACCTGACGACAGTGGAGAGTTTGTGGTTTACAGCGATGCATCGAAATTGGGACTTGGTTGTGTTTTGATGCAGCATGGCAAAGTGGTGGCTTACGGTTCCAGGCAGCTGAAACCACATGAAGTCAACTATCCTACCCATGATTTGGAGTTGGCTGCAATTGTATTAGCCTTGAAAAGTTGGAGACACTATTTGTACGGAGCTCAGTGCAAGATATACACATATCACAAGAGCCTCACTTATTTGCGCACGCAGCCAGACTTGAACATGAGACATCGCAGATGGATGGAGTTGATCAATGATTATGACTTTGCACTTTCGAGTACTATCTAGGGAAGGCTAATGTCGTCGCTGATGCATTCAGTCGGAAATCTGGAGCCTCGTTGTTTCATGTGTGTGTGGCCAAAGTTTCCATGTTAGCCGAGTTACGGGCTACGGGAGCTGAGTTTGAGTGGGATGATGATGGAGCCTTGTTGGCTAGCTTCTAGGTTTGACCGGTATTGGTTGATCAGGTTTGGGAAGCTCAGGATGCGGATTCCTATCTGTTGGATAAGAAGACCATGATTCGGAATGGTGTGCCAACAGAGTTTCGGTTGAGTGATGATGGTACATTACTATTCAGAGGAAGATTGTGTATACCCAGGGACGAGGGTTTGAAGAAAGAGATTTTAGACGAAGCTCATTATTCTGCTTATGCGATGCATCCCGGGGGTACGAAGATGTTTCGTACACTTCGAGCTTATTACTAGTGGCGAAACATGAAGAGGGAGATTGCCGCATATGTGAGCAGATGTCTTATTTGTCAGCAGGTTAAAGTAGAGAGGCAGAAGCCTGCGGGAAAGTTACAGCTCTTGGAGATTTCGGTTTGGAAGTGGGAGCACATTACCATGGATTTCGTGTATCAGTTACCGCGTACTTCGGCTGGTAATACTGGTATTTAGGTTATCGTAGATCGATTGACGAAATCCGCTCATTTCCTTGCCCTTCAAGGGAAGATTTCAGTGGGCAGATTGACAAAGCAATATTTGGCGGAGATCGTTCGTCTGCATGGTGTGCCTGTATCCATTTTTTCTGACCGAGATAGTCAGTTTACTTCAGAGTTCTAGTAGGCATTGCAGCGAGCGTTGGGTACCAGATTGCATTTCATTACAGCTTTTCATCCTCAGATTGATGGAAGTCTGAGCAGACTATTCAGACCCTCGAGGATATGTTGCGGTCTTGTGTTTTGCAGTTTAGAGGAAATTGGGACCAGCAACTGCATTTGATTGAGTTTGCTTACAACAACAGTTCTCAGGCCAGTATTGATATGGCACCATATGAGGCCCTATACGGGAGGCAGTGCCGCACTCCGTTGTGTTGGAGTGAAGTGGGCGAGCGATGCCTTATTGGCCCTGATTTAGTGAAGAGCACCATGGAGGATATTCAGATTATCTAGGACAGACTGAAGATTGCCCAGGATCGCCAGAAGAGTTATGCGGACGTGAGAAGAAAGAGTCTCGAGTTTGAGGTGGGCGATTGGGTCTTCCTGAAACTATCTCCTTGGAGAGGAGTTGTGCGTTTCAGGAAGCGTGGCAAGCTTCGACCACGGTATATTGGTCCGTATGAGATTAGTGAGAGGGTTGGTGCCGTGGCTTACAGGTTAGAGTTGCCTTCTGAAATGGCTCGAGTACACGATGTTTTTCATGTCTCGATGTTGCGGAAATACATTCCAGATCCATCATATGTGTTATCACCACATTAGCTTCCTATCCGGGAAGATTTGACATATGTGGAGGAGTCGGTACAGATTATCGATCGGCGTGAGCAGGAGTTGAGGCACCGTGTTATACCGCTTGTGAAGGTCTTATAGCAGAATCATTCGGTTGAAGAAGCCACCTGGGAGACCGAGCAGCGTATGCGGGAACAGTATCCTCATCTGTTCACCTAGAAGGTACGTAAATTTCGAGGTCGAAATTTTTCTAAGGGGGGTAGATTTGTGACGACCCGAATTAGAATTAGCACGTTAATCGGCTTAATCCGCAAGTTTACGAGTAATCACAGTTTATCGTAAATTAATCGAATTGGCGGTTCGGTTCACGACTTAATTATCGAGCGAGAATTTGAGATGAGTCTCTTCACGAGAATCGTAGTATGTGTGATTTCGAGTTTGTAGGCAGTTTAGGATAATTGTTTCGATAACCGAGGAATATGTTACGAATATTTGAAATCGCGTGATTTTATCGTGTTTATCCGTTTGAGTTTGAGTTATCCGAAACGTGGATTTGATTCGTTTTGGACCGTCGATCGTATCGAGCCGCGAGTATAAATGTCGGAATAGTCAAAAAATTGTCAAAAAACACTGTTCGGGAAGTTTGACCGTCGTTGACTAGAAAAGGAGCCCGTTGACTGCGTTGACCGAGTACAAACAGGACCACCGTTTGACTCGCTGGTCACTTTTCATTTCCGACCACCTCCGGCTCCAATTTCGGTATGGTTAGCTTCTCCTCTTGATTTCCTATGGTTTAGCACTTGGATTTGGATTTTGGGAGTTTTCGAGCTAAATTCCGATAGTTCACGGCGGAATTGGAGGAGGCCGTAGTTGTGAGATGTGTTTGGCTTGAGGAGGAGAGAAGTTCTGGGTTTTCCTCGCCGGGAAATTCGTCCGGTGACGGCGCGTCACCGTCGACGGCAGCGGTCAACGGCGGAGCTCCGGCGAGGCATTGACTTTTTGAAATTTGACAAGTTTTATGCCGTTTTGGTCGTAATAGGGCCCCGATCATCGTCTTGAGGTTTTCGAGTTGATTTGGTTATCGGATTTTAAGTCGTGGGTTTATGTGGAGAATTTGGGGGTTTTCGTCGATTATTTTGTATCCGAGTTATATGTTTCCGGAAATGGTTGGTTTCCGAGGTGTGGTACAGAGTAATAAATTGTGATTTTGATCAATTATATTTTGTGATTATTCAGAGGATCGAGATCGTACATTGGGCGAGGGATCTTCCGCCGGATCTCGCGATTAGCGTGGTTGCGTGTTGAGCTATCTGTGAGTGGACTTTTATTTACACTGTCGTAGCGAGTTCTTGATTTCAATATTTATTTCCAGTACTGTATTGAGATTATTTATTGTTTTTGGAGGTATTGTTTTATATTTTATATGGTGATGAAATTTATTTAGCATCGATGCATTGGCTACTCGGCTGATCACCGGTAGTCCAGATCCAGGGTTGAGAGATTCCCCTGATGTGCCCACTAGGCTTGATAGATTCGCCTAGTCTATCACCGTCGGGCTTGAGAGATTCGCCTGACCTTCGGGCTTGAGAGATTCGCCTGACACCTGCATTCATTTTAAGAACTCGCATTGTTTTTATATTATATAAATGGTGAAAGGCATATGATTATTTTCGTCCACTCATTCTAACGATTTTATTTGCCTTTCCCCTGGAATTTTCGGTTTCCGTGTCCAATTTGTAGTTCGGATTCTGGTGTCCCACGTTGCAGTCGGAAGCTTAGTGTTCGAGCTACCTTTCTTTTCCAGTAGGTTTCTTGTTTTGCCTATTGTTGTATATGTATGTATATATATACACTAGAGGTCACTCTGATTACCCTACTGTTATACTTTCATATGATTTTCCTCGAATTTCTGTAAAGTACAGTTTTTCTTATTACTTTACATTAATGTTATGATGTTGAGAAATCCGGATGGGATTGGTGCCCACGGTTTGGATTTTGTGGCATCGGATGAAATGTGTTTTACGGGTACAGGTTAATGGTAATTCCACGTTATAGTGAAACTCTGCCGAAATTTCTATGGTTTTCGCAAGTTCGTATTTTCAGAAGGGGTTTGATTCCGGTTTAGGAAACTAAATCGGGGTTGGGTTCCGATATTCATTATGTATATCTACCCTTATTAATTAAGTTCTAATATATATGTAATTTTTTTATTTTTTTCTTACTATTTTTCTAACTACATTATTAAGCGTAACATATTTTATTACGCCTATCAGAAAATGGTATAATTGGAAGAAAATATAAAAAGGGAGAACAAAGCCTCTTTTCTTATTAATAGTATAGATATATGAGGCGCACGAAAGTTAATTGTAAGTGGATAGTAACAGAAAAATTACAATTTAATAAAAAAAAAAAATTTCAATTCATACGTATGCATTAAAAATTAGGCGATGGTGAGCAATCTAATGCACCAAATATCATCTACAATTACTAGATTAAATACAATGATCGTATCGATCGAATATATAAAATTATTAATTAACTTGGCATCGACCCATTTTAGTCATCAGACTTCTCTGCGTTTCCCTTGGCGTCAGTTGGTGCAACACTGGAGGCACAAGCAAGAGGCTGTGCCACATTAGTAAGTGTCGGCTTGATGTTAGTACACTGAGACGTAACGCTGCCTTTGTCTCCGGTGTACTTGAAATCAATGTCGCTCAACTCGATCCCCTCACACGGTGTGCCCTTGCTACAGACGAGCTTCACGGCCAGTGGAGTGTTAGTGGTTCCCTTAATGTTCTTGAAAGTGATCTTGCTGAGCTTCACTTTTGATGGAACCTGAAGAATACGTACGATGCAAATAGGGCAAAATATTAATGAATCTGCTGACATGCAAAAGTGACTAACGAAGAGCTTTATAGTATAAAATTTCTGTTTAGAGAGGAATGTTTGAATAGTACTCACGTCATTTTTACATTGATTGTATGGACAGTACTCTTGGTCTATGAGAATTGGAGTGCTGACGTTGTTCATGACAATATCCTCGAAGTGAATATCTGAGGCAACACCATCTTGTGGGGAAGCAGGCCATGTTTTGATTCTCACACCATTAGATGTGTTAGAAATAGTGCAGTTCTTAACATTGATTCCCTCCACAGGTTCTTCCTTTTCATACCTCCCGAGACTTCCAATGGCTATGCCATGGCCTGGTCCGCATTTCAAGTTGGTCACCGTGATTTGCTTGTTACCGTCGCCAATCGAAACGCAATCATCTCCTGTTCCGATCACGGAATCAAGAATGCTGACCAATGTAGACTTTCCGATATGGATTCCATCTGTGTTAACACTCTCCGCGGGAGCAGAGACGTTAACATTTTTGAACGTCACATTGTTTCCACCTAGAACATTTACTTGAAAATGTTTGCTGTTCATGACAGTTATGCCTTGAATTATGCTATTTTTGACGAAGTTCAACCTCAGACTCTGCATATATATATAGATATATCGATCAAACAAATAGGTGTGGTTAATTACAATCCTAATTCCTAAACTACGAGCGCGCTGAAGGGACTAATGGATGACATGAATGAACTTACAACAACTTTGGCGCAATTCGTGTTCTTGTGGCAATCGTTGACTTTCCAGGAAAGTGCGCCATTACCGTCGAAAGCTCCACCGCCGGTTAAGGTGAGTCCCTCAACGTGGTCGAAAATTACCCAGGTATCAGGTCTGCTGAGATCCTTGGCTTCTTCTGGAGCCTCAAGTGTGCCTTGGAGTTGAAATTCAATTGGAGCCTTGCATGGACCTTTGAATTCTGCCTCTTTTAGTATGTACTTCCCGCTTGGAACAACAAGTTTGGCCGTCGTTGTTGAGGCACATGCATCGGTATAAGCTTTTGCCAAAGCCTATAAATTTTAACACAAAGCAAAAAAAGAACAATTAAGCTTTAGATCATAACGTACTCTGCTGCATTAGGGCATCATATATATATATCAGTGTATAATTACCTGGGTGACATCCGCACCGGCCTTTCCACCATATTTTGCATTTGTAATATCAAAGCCACCCTCTTCCGCTAGAGTTCTAGATGCTAACGTTGAGATTATAGAAAACGCTAAGATAAACACTATTGTGAATGCAGTTCTCATTGTCGGAGCCATGATCTATATGTTTTGACTACTATTTTCTTTTTGTTTAGAAATGATGTTGGAACACTTCATTTTGGCTTCCGGCCTATTTATACTCATGTAGAGGAGTTTAATACCACTACTACAAGGCTATTTTTATGTGTGGCATTGAGAAGCTAAAAACTAGCTAGGCCGACTACTTGCATCCCATAATTGGGAAATCATCACCATTGAAGGCCCGGGCAACACTTGAGACAAAGAGATAGGATAGAGTATTTGAGACAAGAAAGAGGAGAGAAGTGTGAGAAGTTGCTCTGTTAAGGATATGAACCCCCGATATTTTGCGAGAAAGAAGCATATCTCATCAAATGATTTTCATTCAATCCCAGCCATAGATTCATAATCAACGGCGCCCGGCCCATGTCACAAGGCTCGGAAATACTCGGTGAAAAATCCTTGGAGAGAATATGAGTCCCCATTTGTAAGAGGTTTAATTTGAAACGCATTTTGCCTATTTAGTTAATTTAATTCAAAAAGATATCAAACCTTAACTTTTTGGAGATCTAACAGTGCTCGTCTAGTGGCGACCAGTCTACACATTTGCTGCTTTGCATCTTTGGGACCTTCATCTTTATAACGATATTTTTTGTGTGCATGTGTGTGTGATGAATTTAGAACGATGAAGTTAGCATTAATCAATGATAATTTGTTTTCATACTTACAATGATGATCATGTAAATCTACCATTTTCGTAAAAGTTATATTCTGAAGGATGAATTGTGACAGTGTGATCGATCAATTTGTTAATTTAGTTTTTTTTTCTGTTAAGATTTTTGTTAATTTAGTTGTTAACTAAAGGTTCTAGCTATATGTAGACGATGAGCATTACTAAAAACTTAATTTTAGTTTTCTATTGGAAACCATAAGCTAAATAATTATAAATTTTCTCTAAATAGCAACATTCTGTTAGAGATGCCCGCTTTCCTTCCTAGCTATAAATTGGTTCTAAGAAAATGTGAGTTTCACCATCGCTCATATATATAATAAAATTACTGTATAGGTTTTACGTTAAGTGAAAGGCATCAAGATGTCTTTCAACTTGATGAACACTTTGGCAATCTTTTTGTTCTTTTCTTTTGGATCAAGAGTGGTTCTAGCTCAAGGTGGTGTCTATGACGTGACTAGTCCAAAATATGGTGCTAAGCCTAACTCTGACATCACTCTGGTAATCACAAACCTTCATCACATTGGAATTAACATTGATGTCAATTCAACACAATTCCTTATCAAACCTGTGTCTTTGATCCTCACTTGTATGAAATATTGTCTCTAATCAGGCTTTGGCAAATGCTTGGAAAGATGCATGTGCTTCGATCGTGCCAAGTAAACTTGTTATTCCGAAAGGTATATACAAGTTGAAAGAGGCAGCTTTCACTGGTCCCTGCAAGGCTCCTATTTTATTTCTCATCCAAGGCACAGTACAGGCACCAGTAGACGGTGCCCAAATGATGAAACCAGATACTTGGATAGGTTTTCGATATATCGACAGGCTCACATTAACCGGTGGTGGAATCTTCGACGGCCAAGGAGCACTTGCTTGGAAGCAAAATGATTGCCACAAAAACAAAAATTGCAAATCTATCATCGTAAGTTAATTATCTACCAAACCCTTGTGCACTTTGTATGTTGCATCATGTAATGTTTACCAATGCATGCAGAACCTGAGGTTCGACTTCATCACCAATTCTCTGATCAAGGGGGTAACTTCGCTCAACAGTAAGAACTTCCATGTCAATGTTTTGGGGTGTAAAAGCCTTACATTCGAACAATTTACCGTCACAGCACCAGGAGAGAGTATCAACACAGACGGAATCCATATCGGCCGGTCAAGCGGGATCAATATCACCGACTCAAACATCAAAACGGGAGACGATTGTATCTCAATCGGTGATGGTACTACTGAACTAACAATCACAAAGGTGACTTGTGGACCGGGTCATGGAATAAGCATTGGGAGCCTGGGAAGGTATCCCAATGAAGCTCCCGTGGCTGGAATCACAGTTAGGAACTGCACTATCAGTAACACTGATAATGGTGTCAGAATCAAGACATGGCCAGCTCTTGAAGCAGGTAGTGTCTCAGGTGTTCACTTTGAGGACATCGTCATGGTCAATGTTGGTAATCCAATCATCATAGACCAAGAATACTGCCCGTATAACCAGTGCAATAAACAGGTAAACTATAATGAATAACATACTGCTTAATTAAGGCCTTGTGTTTGATGCAATTTCTGAAAGTGTTTTACTTGTTTTGTTTTTTTGGTTCAGGCTCAGTCAAAGGTTAAAATCAGCGATGTGTATATCAAGAACATTAGGGGAACATCTTCGACCGCAGAGACTCTCAAGATTGCATGCAGTAAAGGTTTCCCTTGCCAAAAGGTGGAAATTAGTGACGTTAATCTAAGGTACACAGGAAACCAAGGCCCTATGACATCGGTGTGTTCTAATGTGAAGCCCGTAATCACTCGAGTGCCACCCTCTCTTGCTTGTGCTAAAAGAGCTTGATCTAAAGAACTAGAGCTTGCCCGCAATCACTCAAGTATCATATTGATAGTTTTGGGAGTTTGTTGTTAAACTTATATGCCTGTGAGAGTTCAAGTACTTCATGTGACTTTTTTTCAAAATATAAAAGGGCAAAATTTGTGTTTTGATTTTTGTTATATTGTAAAAAAAAAAAATCAAATGATATGCCATATAAGATTTGAGGCCTCCACCTCATGGCCCCATTGAGCTCCCCTAGCATTATCCTTGGGAAAAATCACTAATCTCAATGACTAATTATATTTTAAAAATGACTATCATGAAAAGAATTTGCAATTACCAAAACATTGAGACTAAGGAGAAGAAAACATAAAAAACAAACGTTTTTTTATTTGTAGGCCGAAAAACTCTAACAACCAATCCACCCCGGGCCGATGTAGGCCCGAGCTCCGCTCAATAACCAGTAACCTACAAGGTCAGATAAACGAAACTTACAAAAGTAAAGCGAGAGGCATGATCAACTGGTGTTTTTCCAAGACTAAATTAGTGAATATAAATGTTGGTGGAGTTTTTTGTTTGGAGAAGCAGTATGGGGGAGTTGGGGCAATTTACTCTGAGAAGCTAATGTTGTGGCAAATAGTTTAGTTTAGCCCAAAAAAGTTAGTAATAATAATTTATACACCAATTAGTTACGAGAGACGTCAATTCTTTAAAACTTCTTATTTAAAAATGATGATGTACATTCATGAAGTTTGAGGCATATGTCCACCTAATTGTACTTTTCTCCCTTAGTTTCATAATCAGTGTTTGGATGAGCTCTTATTCCACTTGACTAGGTTCAACTCTCATTTCAAATAACATCGGTCGGACATGAGAGAAAATAGAAAGAAAAAGAGTAAAAAAAATTGTAACGGAAAAAAAAAACACTTTTATATTTGTAGGCCCAATAACCCAAGGTTGAAACGACCCCCAGGCCCGACATAGGTTCCGCCCAAAAACCAGAACTCTCCGACTTACTCTTTTGAACGGGACACTTCAACTTTCTTATTACTTTTAAATTATGATTCCTTCAAAAAAAAAAATGATAATCACCCAATGTACTTTTTATTTGACGTATGACTGTTATTTTGCAAATCTTTTTTTTTGATCTAAACCATTCATTCCAAAGGAACTTAACGATTACAAGACGGAGACACTAAATGCTCCATAGTAATGGGAGGAGAAACTACCCGGATACAATTGGAATGAGATAATAAACCAAATCTAGCTAGCTTGTGTGCTAACATATTAGCTTCCCTATAAGTATGGGAAATGTGATAGCAACTTAACTCATCAAATTCTGGCATAATATCTTCTTGTAATCGTCCCAAATTTGACAGATTCTTATCTCCATTTTGCATAGCCTACACCACTTCCTAGCAATCCGACTGGAAGATGATCGGTGTCCAGCTATGCTCTTTAGCTAACAAGACTACAAGCTGCAATTCTTGGAACTCAGCCACAGTAGGGTTAGCAACTTGAGTTTTAAAACAGGCAAAACCGCCAATTATCACTCCACCATCGTCTCTCAAAATACCTCTAATCCCGCCTGAATTAGAACCCTAATCAAACGCACCATCAATGTTGAATTTCATCCATCCCGCACTAGGAATAAACCATTCAACCTTGTTTCTTAACTTTGATTTCTTCTTTATACGAACCACAAACCTTTAAGAAGCACAATAGACTTGAGCTTTGAATGCAACTTGTTTCACCGTTCAAGACTTACCCCTCCAGACATATTGCACTCTTTCCAAACACACCATAATGTGGTAAAAAGCAGTACAAGATCATCTTCACATAAGTTGTCACAACACCAGAACATCCACTCATCAAACTGGCCACTACACGCCCCATTAAGTTTCTCAGACAAACTAGGAATCCTGTTAATGGCTTCTTGGACAAAAGGGTTGTCCCTATTCACATGTTCTATAGTTCCCCAAGGATCATTACACAAGTAACATCCTCCATTAACATGTATCATCCTCGTTTGTCGCCTAGAGATTGTAAGTAGAATTGCCTTACCAACTTTCCACATATGCACCTTGATTTTAGACTGCATTGGTAAATGCCATAACCTCTTCCATTCCTTCTTATCATACCCATCACTGCTACTAGCCTCCTCTAAAATAGCTCTGGCCACTGTATAAGATGATTTAGTGGGAAAATGGCCATTCTTTTCAAAGTGCCACACCCATCTGTCATCTACTAATCTAGAGCTCTATGCAATGCTTTGTATCAAATCTACATTCTTCGCTTCAAAGCAACGACTAAGTAATTGTTCATTCCATTGCCTTGAAGGGGTTATTAGTTTACTTACCATAAGAGGAGTATCAGAAGTGCATCGAAGTGGTCAAAATGAGAAAGGCCGTGGCACCCATGGTGTATCTAGAACCAGAATAGACTTTTTTGATCCTACCTGTCTTCTCATACCTTTTTGTAGTACACTACAAGCCGATTTTATACCACGCCAACACGCCAACACCGAGCTAGACTAAGGAGCCGAAATAAAATCAGACTCATGGTAGTATTTTTCCTTATACAACTTGCTTACAAGAAAGTTAGAATTACGCATGATGTGCCACCCTTGCTTAGCTAACAAAGATAAATTATGAGCGTGAAAATCCCAGAATCCCATTTCTCCTTCCTCCTTGGGCTTACAAAGCTTATCCCATGACATCCAATAGATTTTATAGTTATCCGGTAAGCTACCCCACCAGAACTTTGCACATATTTGGTGTAGAAAATCACATAGTGATTGAGGTAACATAAAATAGCTCATCGAATAAGAAGAAAGAGTCTGAGCAATGACCTGAATCAAAACATCTTTCCCCTCACTGCTTAACAACTTACCTTGCTAACCTTCCAGTTTCTTACTCAACTTTTCTTTAATATAATGAAAAGTCTCCACCTTTTTATGTCCAATATAAGTAGGCAACCCCTAATACTTTTCATATTTCTCCTCAATCTAAACTCCCAACAAGTTAGCAAGCGACTCCTTACTACTCGAAGGCACCTTTTTTGCTAAAAATGATTCTACTCTTCGCAAAGTTGATCTTTTTCCCCGACACTGCTTCATACTCCCGGTGCATTTCTTCAATATGACACACCTCAGACATGTTTGCCTTTCCGATCAATAGGCTATTGTAACGCCCCGATTTTCACCTCATCAAATCGAGGACATTACAGTGCCGCGTGTCCCTAAAACTCAAGCTAAGATTCTTAACTTAAGTCCAAAGAACTCGCAAGGCAAAATAAGAATGAAAAACTTATCTGTAAAGTATATAAGAAATTTAACTGGAAGCATCTATTGAAAATGTGGTGAAAACAAATAAAATCATAAAGTGAATTACTTTAGAAAAGACTACAAGTACCATAACAATTATTGAATAATAGTCTGGTTCAAGCCAAAGTCCGAGTATTTGACAAGAGAAGAACTTTACAAACAAGCTATTCAATAAAGAAATCAATCTGGAATAAATAAAGCAAGTAAACCTGTCACGAGGATCTAACTCTGTCAATGACATGACATACGAGATACAAGAAAAACCAAGCCACACTAGCATCATCAAGTTCTCCCGTCTTCGTACACAGTACCTGCATCCAAATTTGTTGTAGGGGTGAGTTTTCGTCCTCACTGCTCAATATGGCTATATCCAGCTAGGTGTGAAAACAAATGAAATCCATAGATGCTGGCAAGTAAATGAAAAATCATGCTCATGATAAAATGTCCAAAGCCACAAACTGTAGTAGTGAATAAAATCAAAGTATGACCCATAGAGAAAACTCAAACCTAATGACTAGTCTCTAAGCCAATTACAACTTTACCACGATTAATATCGTCTACTTGGCGAGGTGTAGCTAGAGTGTCTGCTTACGCTGTATCGCCTAGAAGTAGTGCCACACCTCAGAGGATGTCAGACACTCTTCCGTCCATGCAGCCCCTCTAGAGGTTTTGGGGATCGAAGCCCAGGGAAGTCACAATGCTCTTCTCACTCTCAAGTCATCAAATAGAAAGACATATGCATTGAAAACATAGTAATCATGCAATAAAAAAATACGTTCTTTTATAAAACCACTAACTGAGGCAAGTCCAGAGTCCCTTAACTGAAACATCATCGCTTTAACATTCACACGCTTTCCTAGGCCAACACCACCATATTTCACGTCTCGGGTAACTGAATTCCTAGTCTGACATACTCAATGTTATTAAATCACTTCATATCAATTACACAATATCACCAAAGCTATGCCAAGCAAGATTTCCAAAAAGATACCAACTTATTCTTTAAAGCCATGACATGTCCAACAATACTAAGGACACCCATATATCAAACCAAGTCAAATATCACTTATTGATCTTATCTCACCACTTACATTACCAAACTTCGGATAAGAAAATTATCCAACTATGCTGTAGTCGCTTGACAACTCCAAAATCCAATTAATATCACTTAGTTACTTCGGCAACAAGAACAAAATGCCAATATATACTTCATACCAAATAAAGCCATCATGCACATCTTTTCCAAATCACAACACATAACTATAAAACCGCATATAAACACTCCTAATTCACCACTTCATAGTTTCATCAATTAAACAAAGTAGGGCATCTAAAGTTTGATTACAGCAGTACCTAACATCAAAACCATATGAGTAGATCACGTCTCTTACCTCACGAAAGGTAAATAGCCGTTGTGTCATGGCCGGATGAGGGAATTCTGGTTGGGTTCGGGTCACAGGTCAGTCTCCAAAATGGGTCTCAAGCGCTCAAAGCTAACTCATACTCAATCTCAGTTGAAAAATATCACCCATACTCAGATGAAGAGGATTGGATAGAAGGAATTGACATGCAACACGAATTAGAATCCATTTGATGCTCAACTGAAAATCAGAAAACTGTGATGAGCAATTGCCACGTTTACTTTGATCTAGAATGACTCCACCGTTGGATCATCTCGAATTTTGGATATCATACTGAAGACATAATTTTGAGAAACTTTAATGAAGGAGTCAAGGTAAAAGAATCCTATAGAATGTCGATTTCATCCCTGCAACGCAACTGTCAAAAATGTGACCGGGTTGAAATGAGAAGAGAGATGCTTAGTTGGGTCAGCTCGATTCTGGTCTCTTCTAAATTGACCCCAAGTATTTTAACACTTCCATTCAAAATCCCAAATCACTAAGCTTATGATCAATGGTCTGGATTATCCCACTTAAATCCAATGGTCCAAAAATATCCTATAAATAAAATATTTCCTTATTTTCAATCTTCTAAAATTCGGAATAAATAGCAAACACTTCCAAAAAATGCAACAAAAATTACCACGGACTCGCGAAGATGTGTACTTACTTATCGAAGCTTTAAATCAAGAATTTTATTTACTCAAAATTTCATAAAATTTTCGTAAAGGTCTTCGTGATCACCGAGATTACAAATTAAATGTCACGTTAAACTCCTTAAATATTTCTAGAGTCTCACAGCTCTCATCAGCAAATAACATATGATGAATAGTTGGAGTCCCGTCACACACTTGGATACCCTCCAGAGCACCCATTCTGGCTCTCTCATCAAGTAATGTTGTGAATGCCTCTGTACACAGTAGAAAAAGATAGGGGCCCTGCTAAAGACGCCTATTTGGGATCAGATAGCCCCTCATTTGGCCATTTAGCAAAAAAAAAAAAAATCTCACTGTTGATACGCATGGCATGATCTAATGCACCAAATTCTCATCAAGACCCTAACCGTAAGAGAAACGATTTCATAAACCTCCATTTCATACGATCGTAGGCTTTACTCATATCTAATTTAAGTGAGAGGACACCTTCCACAGATGACTAACAATTATGGATGAAGTGTGAAACCTCATTCACTATTAGAGTGTTGTCTGTAATCAATCTTCCAGAAACAAAGGCACTCTGAAAGGGAGAGATTATGTATCCAAAACTTTCTTCAACCGGTTAGCAATGGCCTTCAAACATATTTTATAGGTGATATTACAGAAAGCAATATGGTGGAGATCAGAAACCAAAGTAGGATTAGATACCTTAGGAATATGATAGGTGTGTGTGTAATTGAAGGAAACAAGTAGCTGCCCTGTACGAAAGAAAGACTGAACTCCCTCCACTACATCTCCTCTAATCTCCTCATAATAATGCTGAAAGAAAAGCAGCAGCATCCCATCAAAACCAGGGGACTTTGTAGGGTACATTTGGAATAGAGCCGATCGAATCTCTTCAGTTGAATAAGGAGCCATCAACCCCGCGTTCATCTCAGCTGTCACCTTAGGTTCTAGCAATTCCACTGCAGCCTGTTGCCTCGAGTAGTCTACTGGAATTGAGGTAAACATATTACAAAAATATGCACTCCAAAGCATACATGCCTAGAAGGCGACAAAAACGTCGACGAATGAAGGAGGCAAACACCTGATCAACAATGAAGAAGACGAAGATCTTCCTGAACCATAAAAGAAGAGAGACGACTGAATGGTTTTGTTAGTTCAAGCACTCCGAAGAATGGAAGGAGACAAAGACCTTGACCAGTGAAGGACACAAAGATCTGATCAACAATGAAGGAATCAAATAATAACAGTTGGGTGATCTAGGGTCAATGCCTCTATCGTGAGCATCAAAACACACTATTGAAAACCTATATATGTATATATGCACAACAACCATGCATGTAATGGCCGGATCTGATTAAGCGGCACAAGCATACATGCAAACATGTATTATAATTCAGTCGCAATTTAATCATTAAATTTTTGAAAATATTAAAATAATCACTAAATTATTATCTCAAATATAATTTTTTTTCATTATATTTGTTACGGACATCAATATTTCTTCTTCATCAACGGTCTTCACTCTTCTCTTGCTTACGCTACAATATTTTTTTCTCAAAACCTTATCTCTATAATAAAAACACGTGACATTTTTTAATTTTTAAAACAGATGGGGTGACTAAATTGACAAACGAATTTAAAGTTTAATGATCATTTTAATGTTTTTGAAAATGAAGTAGCTAGTCAAACTGCCGATTGTGATAAAGTTCAGTGATTATTCGAGCTAGCTATTTTCCTTATAATTTATAGAAAATATGTAAAATAAATGGACTATGGTGCCTATTTTATACATAAAATATTCATCTAGATATAATCTCTTACATACAAACGTCAAATTCAATTATTTGGCGCTTGGATAAAATCGAAGACTTAATTATTTTGTTAACAATGGTTGATGAAGCTAGGATACGATTTATAAAACCAGAGGAAGTTGCAGAAAAAAAAAACAGAGAAATATCTTCCCATTATGAGTGCTTGCCAATTGTCTAAAATCATCTAGATATATCTGTAACACTATTAACATATATACAGTAAAATCTCTATACAGTCATATTGTTAGGCCTAGCATAATTTATTTTTATATTGAGATATTATTCTTCAATGGAGGTTTAGTTAAAAATTAAATCACAGACATCGCACAAATATCAAGAAAATAATTTGTGTGATGACAATTATAAAGCATAAATATGAGTTATAAGATACGTACAAGCTTAAATATGTGATAGTAGTTATAAAGTATAAATCATCTCCTCAAATTACTATAGAATTGTATTTTAATTTTTGTAAATTACATTATTTTTATTTATTATTGACAATTATTACTATGTGGAGGTCATTTTTCTATATATAGGAGCGAAAAAATTTATAACTTATTTTTTAAATAAAGTTTATAATTTATTACAATGTGGAGATTATTCATATTTATAACTGGTCCCGATCGAATACTTTGAGACTTGAGAATTTTTATCACTACAAAGAGGTTATTCCTATATAGAGTATTCCTAAATCGAGGTTTTCCCGTACTCCTATACACGTACATCATATCTGCATGTGGAATCAATTAAATGATGATTAATGGTGTGCATCATACTAAGGGGACATTCTTGGGTACCCAAGGGTACCGGTAAGCCATACCCTTATTTATCACCTATTTGATACTACAATATATTTGATAATTTTTGATAATGGTGTGCATCATACTACAATATATTTGATAATTTTGATAATTTTTTGATTAATGGTGTGCATCATACTACAATATATTTGATAATTTTTTTTTTACAATATTTAGGACAATATTACAATAATAACCACCTATTTTTATGATTATTCATGATGTTTACAACCTAATTGAATCAAATATACAACTTTGAGAATGATTATTTTAATTTCAAAAGTTGTAACTAGATTTAAATTTAAATAATTACCTAAAAATACAACTAAAATTACACAAATAAGAACTTAAATTACAATCATGATGTGACGACTCGGAACAGAATCATAAGTGTTATCAGCTTAATCCACGAGGTTACGCGTAATCGCAGATTTTCGATAATTGATTGATCGAATCGCCAGCTTTGATCACGACTTAATTATTGGCCAAGAATTTGAGTTGAGTCTCTTCTCGAGAGTTGTTGTTTGCGTGATTTCGAGTTCGTGGGAGATTCCAGATTATTATTTCGACGACCGAGGAATATAATATGAATATTTGAAATTTCGGTATATTGTCGAGTTTGTTCATTTGTGTTCGAGTCTATACGAATCGTGATTGTGATCCGTTTTGGACCGTTGACCGACCCGAATCGTAGATGGAATGATTATTAACTTGATTTGCAAGTTTCGCGATTTGTCGTGATTTCGACGTAATCTGCTAATATGGCGGCTTCCTTAACGAATAAATTACCGGGCGAGAATTTGATTTGGGATCCTTCGTGAAAGTTTTATAGAATTTAATTTTGAGCTCGTGGGAACTTCCGGAGGATTTTTCTGAGTTACGAGGAATAAGTTGTGAATATTTTCGGTCTTTGATCATTTAATCGGATAAGCTTGTGATGAATTGACTTTTTATCGGATTGGTCGGAATTGTTTGACTTCGGGTGGAAATTGAAGAATTTGTCAAGATAAGTTTGTTGTCGCGAGAATTGTTAGAAACAGATTTACGACGCGAAAGTTACGTTTGTTTGAAGTTTGTCGAAAAGTATATTTGGAAGTTTCCTAAAATAGAAGGTATTTAAGTGGGTTACTACTTTGGGCAAGTCAACTGTTCATTTATTGTTGTTGACCGAGTCAACTCGAAGGAGGAGGAGTGCGACGGTGGAGGCTCGGCTCGCCGGCGGCGAGCTGCCGTCCGGCCACGGGGTTGGACCCTTCTGGTTCGCCTCGACGTCCCCGACCCGTTTCCGGCCACCATCGACGGCAAGGACGCCGGAGGAGGAATTTCCGGTTGGAAATTGGAGGTTTTTGGGAGTTTTTGGTTGACATTTTTCTGGCCAAATCGAGCTGCTTAAAGCACTGGGCTTTGAAGCCCTCAGCACCACGAATCTACTTATGTAAGTATGGTGTTCCAATTCTTCTTGTACATGGAGAATCGATCGATTGAAAGTTTGATGTGATTTCGGTTTTGCTTAAAATTGGACTAGTTAAAGTCAAAATTGATCTTTGGTGTAGTTATGGAAGTTGTTTGTTGGATGATTTTGAGTGGAATAGGTGTTGGTTCGCTGGAAAATTTCACGGTTGGGTTGCGCCGCCGGCGCCGGCGGTGGTCAATGGCGGTGCTCCTGTCAAAGTTGACTTTTTGGGGTTTTCGACGAGTTATATGTCGTTTCACTCGGAATCGCGCCCCGATCGCAGTGGTGAGGTTTGTTTTTCGAATTGAGTGTCCGAAATTATAGCGAGGCTTTGTGGTGTGATTATCGGATTTTCACGATTTCGTTGTTATTGGATTATACGTTTCCGGGAACGGTTCTTTCTCGTGATTTGATTTGAGGTGTCGAGTTATGATTTTGATAAATGGATTTTATGATTATTCAGGGGTTCGTGATCGTTCGTTTGGCAAGGGATTTTCCGCCGGATCACGGGATTAACGCGAATCGCGTTACGCTCATCTGTGAGTGGACATTTCTTTTCACGGATTGATTGCGAGTCTTTTATATATGTTTTACGAGCTTGAGCATGTATTTTACGATTATGCATTTACGAATATACGTATACGAATATGCATACATTTACATTATGTTTTATGCATATGCATGGAAAGTATTTATGATTTGGTTTACACAGAGTACAGTCTCAGTTATCAGGGTTGTATCAGTACACATGGCTTCTCGGCTGATCCTCGAGTACGCTCCCGGGGGGGGGGGGGACAGATATCCTGACCCGAGGCCTTTCTAGCTTGGAATCACGTGTGGGTCTGGGATCCCGTGATTCAGACTTTACTAGAGCGAGAGAGTCCATGAGTGACCCCGCGGTATTTATGATGCATGCTGTGTACGCGAGTGGAGTCAGCGTCTCCTCGTGTACCATTTGATTTTTATGCATTTAGACTTGCATATGTTTTTATAACATATATTATTCGGCGAAAGACATTTATTTTCATCCACTCACTCTAACAGTTTATATGTCTTTCCCCTGGGCTTTTCGGTTTCTTTGCCCAATTTGCAGTTTGAACTCTGGTGTCGCATGTCGTGGTCGGAGGCATAGTATTCGAGCTACCTCGTTTCTTCCAGTAGGTTTATTGTTTCGCCTGCTGTGATATATTTATATAATTTTACACTAGAGGTCGCTCTGAGTATTCTGATGTATACTTTTATACGATTTTTCCCCGGATTTCTTTAAAGTATAGTTTCATTTACTACTTTACATTACTGTTATGATATAGAGAAATTCGGATGGGATTGGTGCCTACGGTTTGGCTTTTGTGGCATAGGATGAAGTGTATTTTCCGGATGCAGGTTAATGGCAATTCCGCGTTAGTAGCGTTACTCTGCCAAAAATTTTATGGTTTTTGTTGGTTCATGTTTTCAGAAGGGGTTTGATTCCGGTTTAGGAAACTAAATCGGGGTTGGGTCCTTTCACATGATCACGAAAATTGTTCTCAAATGATAAATGATACCCATGAATACCAAAGAATTTTCGGATACTGAGATTACCCTTGTGAATTATGGAAAGAATCTTGGAGTACACAAATTAATACAAGTTTACCAGCTCTCATTAGGACCTTGCCTACACAAATTTACTATCTTAAATTGTTAATGAAGTGATCAATCGATCAGATATGATATATATATATTTAATTTGATTCTTCCCTAGCTATTACTTATGGAGATGAGACGCAATTTAAGAAATGAATGGAATGCAAGGAGGGTCAGAGGCTGTACATTACATGATTGAATGAAAAACTCTAGCGATGGTTTGTAACATGCATGCATGTGATGCACACTGATAGATTAGACTTTGGGAATGGAAGCATTAAAGTTTTGAGCAAATGAAAAACCAATTAATAGGCACATGAAATTAAAATAATTCGCCAAATTGAGGGAGATGAAGAAGGGAGAAATTATCAATCAATTTTGAATATACAGTATGAGCAAAAGCACAACTAACATGACCATATTCTCATAATGTATGACCTATTCGATGAATATTATCTCACTACCACACTTTGGAGCATTGCCGACGAGAAAAAAAAAAAGGCCGGCGACGGAGCAAGTTGTCGGCAATAATGAGCATTGCCGGCGACTTGCACCGTCGCTGGCAAAAAGTCCAAAAAGTCACCGGCAATGCTCAAAATTATTGCCGGCGACCTTCTTCGTCGCCGGCAATAATCTCTCCACCATTGCCGGCGAAATTCCGGCCGAAAAATCGCCGGCAATGGTGAAAAATTATTGCCGGCGACGGAGAAAGTCGCCGGCAATAATTTTCCACAATTTCCAGCGATTTTTGGCCAGAATTTCGCCGGCAATAACTCCATTGCCGGCGATTTAATGAATCACCGGCAATACCTCTTATATCAGATCCAGATCGCAGCAGCTCATTCATTTGGATATAAAAAAATCCGGTGAAATCGAAAGAAGGAAAACGCTCTGAAATCCTTGGGTATTGTCAAAAGGCGTCGAAAACCCGCTCGGGAAGCTATATACGTAGCTATACAGAGGTACGTACGTATATACGTATATATATATATATGTGTGTGTTGATTTAATTAGATCGATATAGAGTTGAGATATCGATTATTGGTTTGATATGCAAATAGAGTGGATATATTGTTGATTTCGAATGATTGACTGTTGATTTTGAGTTGATTTGAAATTATTTCGATGAAAATATGTTAATTTGTGTATATATATATGTATGGATATAAAATTATTTTGTGAATATTAATTGTTAATATGTCTATATATATATACAGGCATGTTAATTTGTAATTAATTGTGAATTGTTGGTATATATATATATTTTTTAATTTATATGCATGTATGGGTCAACTTTTGTTAATTAATCGGATGAATTGGAATGTAATTAATGATGATTTATTAATTAATTAGTAGTGAATGTGTGTGTATATATATAGTACGTAATGTTAGAATTTTCAGGATGGACAAGAGTTGGATGAGCCTCGAAAGATGGGATATGAGATAGCACCATGGAATTAGGAGTTTTGTGGATTTTGTGAAGGCTAATTGTGGAGACACTACACTTCATTATTGCCCGTGTAAAGAATGTAAGTGTCGCAGCGATCGATTTCGTTTTCCCATTGATAAAGTCCAGAAGCACCTGAGTAAATACAGGTTTTGGGATAAGTACACTTGTTGAGAGCGGTGTATTTGTTGATGAAGCACCAAATGTCCCTCCCGTCGTGCAGGGTTTCCCCCATATTGAGCCAGTCGAGCCATTACCTGGAGCTCATGTCAACACAAGCGGTATGGACAAGTACAACAACCTGATTGCATTGCAACAGACTCCGTTGTACGACGGTTGTAGTAAGATTGTTCTTGAAAGTGTCATGGGAGTGATGCAGCTCAAAATGGAGAACAAAATGTCTATCAAAGCTGTTGATTCTTGGCTGAAATGGACTGCTTCGCTACTGCCACTGTGACGACACGAACCAGAATCAGTAATGTTGTCGGCACGATTCACGAGTTAGCGTATAGTCGCGGTTTCACGTTATATGTGTGGTTTGTCGATTTAGTTCGCGACTTAATTATCGGCCGAGAATTTGAATTGAGTTTCTTCACGGAAGTTGTAGATCACGTGATTTCGAGCTCGATGGCGGTTCCAGATGATTTTTTTGATAACCGAGGAATATAATACAATTATTTGAAGTTTTGGTTTATCGACAAGTTTATCCGTTTGTTTCATGTTTATCCGAATCATTTGGTTATTCGTTTCGAACCGTTGATCGACCCGAGGATGAGTATAAATATCGAAAATAGTCGAGAAATAGTCGTAAAACACTGTTTGAGGTTTGACTGACGTTGACTTTCCAATTTTGGAAGTTTGACCGTTGACCCGTGGAGGAAACTTTCCCGTTTGAGCTTCGCCAGCCGATTTGCCTTTTCCGGCCACCTCCGGCCACGTGAAGGGTATGAATCCCTTCCTCTTGTGATTTTAAGTTGTTTTGCAATTGGAATTATGGAAATTGATGGAGATTTGAGGTGACCCGAATCGGGTCGGTTTCTTGGTTTTCGCCGGTGACGGGAGGTGGCTTTCTGGCGAGCCACGGTGGCGGGGAGGTGGGGGTTTCGCCTCCCCTTAGCCTCCCCTTAGCCTAGTGATGCTTCCCTTATGATTTATTTTGGGTTTGGTTGAGTTTTCCGGTGAACCCGATTTGGTTGCCGGAGGAGGATTTCCGTTTGGTTTCGAGTGAAATTGGTATGGTTCCTGTGAGAATTGGACTTGATGGTAGTTATAAAAGAGGATGGGCTTGAGGAGAGCTTCAATTCTGGAGCTTCCTCGCCGGAGAAAGTCTCCGTTGATGGCGCGCCGCCGCCGACGGCGGCGGTCAACGGCGGCGCTCCGGCGAGAATGTTGACTTTTTGGTTTTCGATGAATTTAATGTCGTTTTTCTCGTAATCGCGCCCTGAGTATCGTCTTGAGGTTTTCGTATTGATTTGGGTGTCGGATTTTCAGTCGAAGGTTTCGAGTGGAGATTTCAGAAATTCAGTCGGTTATTTTATACAGTTTTATATGTTTCCGGGAATGGTTGGTTTTAGTGGTTAAGTACAGAGTTATGGGCTATGATTTTGATCAGTTATGTTTTATGATTATTCAGGGGATCGAGATCGAGATCGTGTTTCAGGCGAGGGATCTTCCGCCGGGCCACGAGATTAGCGTGAGTGCGCGTTTTGCTCACCTGTGAGTAGACATTTCTTTTCACGGATTGATTGCGGGTCTTTTATATATGATTTACAAATTTAAGCATGTAGTTTGATCATGATTTTTATGAGCATGTGTTTTACGATAATATATATACGAATATACGTATACGAATATACATACATATATATTATGTTTTATGCATGTGCATGGAAAAGATTTATGATTTGGTTTACACAGAGTACAGTCTCAATTATCAGGGTTGTATCGATACACATTGGCTTCTCGGCTGATCCCCGAGTATGCTCCGGGGGGGACAGATATCCTGACCCGAGGCCTTTCTGGTTAGGAATCACGTGTGGGTCTGGGATCCCGTGATTCAGACTGTGCTATCGTGTGTGAGTCCATGAGTGACCCCGCGGTATTATGATGCATGCTCTGTACGTGGGTTGGAGTCAACGTCTCCTCACGTACCATTTGATTTTCATGCATTTGACTCGCATATGTTTTATAACATATATATATTATTATTCGGTGAAAGACATTTATTTTCGTCCACTCACTCTAACGAGTTTCATGTCTTTCCCCTGGGCTTTTCGGTTTCCGTGCCCAATTTGCAGTCCAGGTTCTGGTGTTTCACGTCGTGGTTGGAGGCTAGTGATCCGAGCTACCTGTGTTTTCCAGTAGGTTCTTGTTTCGCCTACTGATGTATATATTGTATATATTTACACTAGAGGTCGCTCTGATACATTCTGATATATGTTTTATACGAATTTTCAAAGATATACTATATATTACAGTCTTGTTTACTGTTTATTGTTTATGTTATGATATTGAGAAATCCGGTTGGGATTGGTGCCCACGGTTTGGTTTTTGTGGCATAGGACGAAGTGTTATTTTCAGGGTGCAGGTTAATGCAATTTCACGTTAGTAACGTTACTCTACCGAAATTTTGAATGGTTTTTGTTGGTTCTTGATTTCAGAAGGGGTTCGATTCTGGTTTAGGCAACTGAATCAGGGTTGGGTCCTTTCAGCCACCCAGTCATCGTCTTCCTACCACTCATCATAAGGTGCGACATATCCTGAAAGATCTTGGGCTTTCCTACATCAAAATCCATGCATGCAGATATGATTGTATTCTCTTCTGGGGAAAAGATCTTGAAGACCTTGAAGCCTGCCCGGTATGTTCTACAGAAAGGTATAAGTTGACTCCTGCAGGCAACAAGAAAGCTGTGAAGATACTTCGATATTTCCCGCTTATTGATAGGCTGGAGCGGTTGTTCATGTGTGCTTTCACGGCCGAAGCTATGAGATGGTGGGCTGAGAGGAATTTGCCTGACGATGACACCCTTATACACCCTTCCGACGGAGAGGCTTGGAAGCACATGGTCAGGGAGTTTGATCATTTTGGAGCAGAGGTCCGAAATGTTTGGCTAGGTCTCTCATCTGACGGATTCAACCCTTTTGACAACATGAGTCTTCAATACAGTATATGGCCAGTTATTTTGGTACCGTACAACCTTCCACCATGGATGTGCATGAAGAAGGAATACAATATGCTGACTCTGTTAATTCCGGGCCCGAGTTATCCAGGAAATTGTCTCGATGTGTATTTAAGGCCTTTGATTGAGGAGCTTAAGCACCTGAGTGAGTGTGGCCACCCCACTTACGATAGTTTCAAAAATGAGATGTTCCTGATGCATGCCATGCTTTTTAGCACCATCAGTGATTTTCCTGCCCGCGGTATGTTGTCGGGCAACGTTACAAGGGGTTACAGGGCTTGTTCAGAGTGCATGACGGTTGATTGTTGCAATCCTCATTGCAGTAAAATTGTTCAGATGCGTCACCGTTGTTGGCTTCCATATGATCACCCATTTAAGCAGGATCAAGACGCTTTTGATGGGACTGTGAAAACAGGTGTGGCACCCAGGCGATGGACAGGGGATGAAATTTTGGAAGTGTTGAATGAATATGATTTTGGCCAGCTGAGCAATCATCTTGAGATAGTGGCGTCAATTCTAGACAAGCCCGAAAGGTATAAGTTTTGGACACACAAGAGCATATTATGGGAACTCCCCTACTGGCCCAGGTTGCCTATCAGACACTACCTAGATGTCATGCATATAGAGAAGAATGTGTGTGAAAGTGTGGTGGGCACAGTTCTTAATTTGGAGGAGAAAACAAAAGACATCCCTAAGGCACACATTGATCTGAAACCTATGGGACTGCAGAAACATTTGTGGTTAAGAGATGGTAAGAAAAAAATGCCGCAAGCTCCTTACACCGTCAAGCCGAAGCATAAGCATGAAATTTTTGGGTGGCTCAGTAATGTCAGGTATATATTCTTATGGCTATGCAGGAAATTAATATAATTTGTACTTATATATGGTTATATGCGAGAAATATAATTGTTGCTTATGGCTATATATGCAGGTATCCTTATGGCTATGCAGGAAATATCAGCATATGTGTTAACTTCCGGGACAATAAGATGTACGGATTAAAGAGTCATGATTGTCATGTACTGCTTCAACGCCTTTTCCCTATTTTCATTCGAGGGTACCTGCCCAAAGAGGTGGTGGAGCCGTTGGTGGCCTTGCCAAGATTCTTTCAGAAGTTATGCACCAAGGAAGTTAAAAAATCAGATCTCAGGGAGATGCAAGATGACATCATTTTTATCATGTGCAAGCTTGAGAAGATATTTCCCCCAAATTTTTTCGACATCATGCCTCACCTGATGATCCATCTTCCCAAACAATTGTTGCTTACCGGTCCCGTACACTACACTTGAATGTATCCCATGGAAAGGTACAAATGATTCATACATTTGGTTTCCCTCTGTTTTTATATGTAAATTCTAATTTTTTTAAGTATCATAAGATGCACTTGTTAACTTGTAGACAATTGGGAGCCTATAAGGACTATGTGAAGAATAAATATGCACCTGAAAGGTGTATCGCTGAAGCATATATTGCGCACGAGTGTGTAAGGTACACCAACTTGTATTTGGGAGCGCTGGAGGACCCCCAACAACAGATGTCGATAGATGAACCCCAGTTCAACCTTTCTATCATCTCCAATGACGTGGTAGTACATGGAAGCTTGCCAAAGTCGTACAAGTTGGATGGAAATGAGGTAGCCATTGCCCACTGGTCGGTACTGATTAACTGTCAAGAAGTACAATATTGGAAAAACTATCATCTTCACTGCCCTGCTATTGCCGGAAATGTTGATTACCACAACATGACGTTTGCAAACTACTTTGGCCAATGGGTAAGGGTATATGTGTATATATCTATTTTTTAGCTCCTTATATAGCATGTGTGTACGTGGTTTTCTTTTTCTATGTTCATAATTTATGGTATACCTGGTTTCTTATCGTTTTCAGATGAACCATGTAGCAAATGATGGTTGCCCAGAGTGGTCAAACGAATTGAGCGTCTTGGCGATGAAACCGATAGCTTCAAAAGTTTACTCGATGTGTCAGGTCAATGGCGTGAAATTTATATGTGAAAATAGAGACGACCGACTGAAAACACAGAATTGTGGGGTGATGGTCCATAGTGGGCAGGATGGCGTTGACTATTACGGTGTCCTTCATTCAGTTGTTGAACTAATTTATGGGAACCGCATGAAAGTGCACTTGTTCAAGTGTAGATGGTTTGATACTAGCCCGGAGAACACAAGGACCGATCAGTACGGAATATTTTCGGTGAATACTGCTACAAGCTGGTATAAAGAAGACCCTTTCGTTCTTGCCACATCAGTAAAACAAGTGTTTTACCTTGACGATCTTCTCAACAAAGTCCCGTGGAAGGTGGTTAACCATGTTGCTCATAGAAACATATACAGTGCTGCCACACTTGGTGAGACCGCAGATGATGAAGAAGTTAGTGCATACCAAGAGCCGAACGCTTTTGACATTCCGGAATCATCTACGATTCGCCTTAATAATGTGAGATCTGGGAGTGTGGTTCGAATTACTGGAGCAGAACTTCTCGATGTTAATCCAAATGAAGTTGACGCTGATTCAGATGACGAGGAGCAGCACATATTGCCAGAGGTTACCTATGAAACCGAGTCAGACTCATGTGATGAAGATGAATGATTATCATCCTTAATTAGTACGTTAATGATGTACGTATTTATAGTCGGAAATTCTAGTCGGAAATTCTAGTCGTAAATTATAGTCGTAAATTATAGTCGGAAATTATAATCGGAAATTCTAGTCGAAAATTATAGTCGGAAATTATAGTCGGAAATTAGAGTCGGAAATTATAGTCGTAAATTATAGTCGGAAATTGTAGTCGAAAATTATAATCTATCAGAAATTATAGTTGGAAATTCTAGTCAGAAATTATAGTCGTAAATTATAGTCGGAAATTATAGTCGTAAATTATAGTCGAAAATTATAGTCGTAAATTATAGTCGTACATTATAGTCGTAAATTATAGTCTGAAATTATAGTCGTATTTATACTCGGAAATTATATATAGTCGTACATTATAGTCAGAAATTATAGTCGTAAATTATAGTCGGAAATTATATATATATAGTCGTATTTACAGTCGGAAATTATAGTCGTCAATTCTTGCCGGAAATTATAGTCGTCAATTCTTGCCGGAAATTATAGTCGTCAATACTTGCTGGAAATTCTTGGCCGGTTATTTATGGGTAATAGTATTACCCATGAGTTATCAACTCGTTGGTAATAGTATTGCCGGCGAGTTGATAAGTAACTCGCCGGCAATAGTCCTTAAAATCCAGCTCGCGAGTTTCTCCACTCCATTTCTTCACCGAGCTCGAATATCCTTGCAAACCCTAAACATCTCACCTCTTCCTCACCTCGCCGCCCACAAACATTACTTCCTCTCCTCAAATCTCTTCTCTCTCTCCCCTCCCCTCCTCTCCTCTCCCCTCTCCCCTCTCCACACAAAAATACCCCAATTCAAAAACCCCAAATCTCAATTTCCTCTCCTCCTCCCCTCCTCCTCTACCTCCTCCCCTCACCTCCGTCGCCAGAAGCCGTTCGAGCTCGACCATGACAGGTCCTAGCTCTCTCTCTCTCTCTCTCAATTTTTGTTTTTTTTAATTATGTATATATATACATATGCATTTTAATTATATTTGTATGCATTTTAATTAACTTGATTAATTAAGTTTTGGGTGATGTTTTAATTTTTGATAATTATTAGGCAAGTGTATGTATGTATATATGTGGAAAATATTTAGGTAATTTAAGGTGATTTAATTGGCATGGATTAATTGATATATAAGCATGGGAAAATTTAAGGTGTATATATTGTATTTTTAAGGTGGTGCATGGGCAAATTAAGGTGATTTGGATTCATTGATATAGGTAATTTAAGGTAATTTAAGGTGTTGGGAAAATTACGGTGATTTGGATTAATTGATATAGTTGATAATTTAAGGTATATTTGTTAACTTAATTAATTGGTTAAATAAGCATTTGGGTAATAATTAATTGATATTTTGATAATTATATTCGTAATGATCGATATGATATGATGCAATTTAATTTAATGTTTAATGTTTAATTTAATGTACGATATATGGAACCGGAACCGTTTGGAACCGAAACCGGAACCGTTTTAAACCGATAACCGCTAGAACCGGAACCGAAACTGAACGGTTCCGGTTCGAAACGGTTCTGGTTCGAAACAGTTTCGGTTCGAAACGGTTCCGGTTCAAAACGGTTCCGGTTCAAAACGGTTTCGGTTCGAAACGGTTCCGGTTCCGGTTCCGAACGGTTCCGGTTCAAAACGGTTCCGATTCGAAACAGTTCCGGTTCCAAATGGTTCTGGTTCCAAACGGTTCCGGTTTTTCATAGAACCAAAACCAGGACTAATTGTTGGAACCGAGAACTCTTTGGAACCAGAACCGTTTGGAACCGGAACCGTTCGGTTCAAAACGGTTCTGGTTCTAGCGGTTATTGGTTCCGGTTCCGGTTCCAAATGGTTCCGGTTCCAAACGGTTCCGGTTTTTCATAGAACCGAAACCAGGACTAATTGTTGGAATAGAGAACCATTTGGAACCGGAACCGTTTGGAACCGGAACCGTTCGGTTCAAAACGGTTCCGGTTCTAGCGGTTATCGGTTCCGGTTCCGGTTCCAAACGGTTCCTGTTCCGGTTCCAAATGGTTTCGGTTCCAAACGGTTCCGGTTCCAACAATTAGTTCCGGTTCCTTAATTTTTATAGAACTGAATCCAGGACTAATTGTTGGATGTGCAGGAGGTTTTGCGGCAAATTGGCTTGGAGGCATCAAACGGAGAGGGACTAGAAACAGTGGAGGGAGCAACAGTCAAGGTTCCTCAGCCACAGTCAGCAACACACGCAGTGGCCCAATTATGAATGCTCGCACACAAATGTTGCTAGCTGCGCGAGGAGAAGAGGAAGCTGCACGATCCGGATCCGTGCAACCCCCAGTCCAGCCTCGAGCCTCAGTCAGTAGACCCTCAGTCAGCAGACGCACAGACGAGCGACAGTCAACGGGGGCATCAGAAACTCCCTCCATCCGAATACCCCCTATTGGCTCGGTGCCTACTCCCGTTTCACGGGAATCATCTGAGGCAGATGGTGATGGCGCCTCATCGTCCAGGCCTCATCTATCTCCGTCGTCCGGTCTCTTCCTGCCCGACGAGATTCCTGTGATCCCTGAATTCGATGATAGGGGGAGACCTATTTATATTGAAGGACGGCCGGAGTTCCTGAGCGTGGAGGAAGCGTACAACTTCATCCCGTTCGACCCCGTGTATCTTTGGAGTGCGAGGTGTACCAACCAGCAAACGGACGATGCAGGTAAATTTTATTTAACAAGATTGATTACTTAATTATTACTTAAGACTTACGATAGGTTCAATTAATGATATCAATTTGTTGACATTGTATTATTAGGCAATTTCGTTAATGGTACTGGAAAACGAAAGACTAGAGGCCCCTGCACCAGGAAGAATCTTGAGCAGGCCACCGGGGGAAGGAAAACGCTCATTAGGGCCAATGAGGATGGTGAGGTGATCGAGACATTTGACACCACACGAAAGTATGCCAGCATGGCCGGGGCCGTCGTGCGGGACAAGGTCCCAATGCTTTGGCCAGATTGGGAATATATGTCTCTCTACGCGAAGATGCAAGTGCATAATGAATTGAGTGTGAGTTAAATCGTATTTTCATTACGTAAATTTTACATTTATTAATTAAGTCCGAATAAATATATAATTTTACCGTTTATATATTCATCTTGCATGTGTGGTTTGACGTGGATGAATGCCTTATTCACACGTGGGTAGAGCGTCAACTACATATCAGGTGATGTGATTCGAGTTATTTGAGTATATATCGAGTTAGATTTTTGTTTATCAAGTGTTTTAATATCTCTAACTTTTTTTTTCTGGTGTTAATATAGGTATAAAGAGTGGAAGAACGAGCTTTCAAAACATTACACACAGTACAAGGAGCTAAGCCGAGGTTCTACCCCTAGCGAATTCCGGTTTAAGGAGTACGAGTGGCTGTGGCTGGTAGCCCACTTCGAGCACCCCAAAGCGAAGGTATGCATCATGAATATATTTTACAACCCTAATGTATCGTATCACATTGAAATAGTTAGTTACTAATTTTTTTACATATGTTTATCAAACAAGGCGATTTCCAAGACGAACAGGGAGAACAGATTGAAAAACACCAAGGCCCATCATGCAGGTTCACTCAACTATTTGGGTTGGTCGAGTAAGGTGCAGCAACAACAAGAAGTCAACCCGTTGGTGTTTATTCATTAGAAGTTCTATCCGCAGTACCCTGAAGAAGCGGTAAGTCTTTAGCCTCATTATTTTGTACTTCACATATGCATGTGTTAATAAAACTATTTTTCTCTATTAATTTATTTTGTTTAATAATACGTTATTCATATTCGCTTTTCAATTAGGCGAGAGTGGATGAGGCGATCACAGAAGTCACCATGAATATAGCTCGAAACAACCATCCTGACTGCTCGGAGGAAGAAGTGACCCAGTATGCCTCTCAGATCGATCTGCTTGATCGCCCTATAGTGGCTCAGATCATGGAAAAAGCGTGCGGGACTGGAAAGAATACCTACTACTGCAGGGGAATGGGCTCGGCGGGCGAAGGAGTATTGAAGAACACTTCAGAATACTCTACCGGGTCAAGAACTTCAACTTCTAGGAACTCTAACCTAGCAGCGGAGCTTCTGAGGACGCAGAGGGAGTTGGAGGAGCAAAGGAGGCAGATGGAGGAGATGCGGCAATTGGCCGAGCAGCAGGCAGTCAGAGATGCCGAGTACCGGGTGATGGTCCAGCAGCAGACACAAATGTTCACATGGATGCAGACGATGTACGCATGCTAGACTACCGGACAACCGCTCCCCACACCTCCCCCGGTCCCTATGTTCCACACTGATCCACCACCGCAGCAGTCACCGCCACAGCAAGACCAGGGTAGCCACCGGAGTTCAAATGATTACGTCCACATGGATTTCCTCGACCCTGACGTGGGATTTCCTCGACCCTGACGTGTAGTTGTAGTTTATTTACGTATTGTTACTGTTTGTACTGTACGTTGGACAATTATGTGTGTATTGTTGAACTTGTATTCGTACGGTTTCTGTTTTTCAGTGCAGGTTCTGGAATTGGGCCCAATCCAGAACCGGCTTTTTTTTGACAAATTTCTCCGGGTATTGCCGGCGACTTGGACCAAAGTCGCCGGCAATACCCCTCATTTTCTGGCCACGGCGGAGGGGGCATTGATGTCCTTAAGCATTGCCGGCGACTTTAAAAAAAAGTCGCCGGTAATACTTTCACCGGCGCCAAATTTCCGGCGAGAGTATTACCGGCGACTTTAAGTCGCCGGAAATAGTAGTAAATGTGGTAGTGTCTAACTTTAAAAATAAAAATAAAAACAAAAAGATCCTTGTATTTCCAAGTCTCCGACCTCTCTAATCAACCCCCGGAACTTACCCAATCACTAGATTGACAATTACTATTCACACTTTCAATGAATATGAGCATGTGAACTCTCCAAATTTCAGGACATGCTATGGTATCCAAGGGGTATGCAATATATTTATTTATCACTTTAATAACCAAAATTAAAATATACATTAGCAAAAATTTATAATATTTAGGATAATATTACCACAATGATTATAGTTTTTTAGGATTATTTGTAATATTTACAAATAATTATATCAAATTTAAAACTTTGAGAACAATTTGTTCAAAAGTTCTAACTAAGTTTCTAAGTAAAATAATTATCTCAAATATAATTAAATAATCCAAAAAATAACTCATATTACCACAATGACCAACAAATTTATTCTCAAGTGATAAAATAAAATTATCATACATCTTAGGTACCTAAGAATGATCTCCAAATTTTGTCATTCTATTGCTTACTGAGTATCCAGGGATCTGGCTCCAATTAGAGTTCTCTTCGCAGATGCTCAACTTAAATTGCCAAGAAATTGAAGAGATGATTGATTCGATGATTATCATTGTTTCATGATCAGTAAAACAAAATGCCCACTAAATTCGTCTGTCTGTTAATAACACCATGTCATTCATCTGTATTCCAAGTTATTGCCGTCGTACAACTTCTTCATCTTCCATGCTTTCAATAGAACACCAAAGAGACAATATACTTATGTAATGATCTAAATTTTAAGTAAATACTTGTATGTATTAAACAAGCAAATACTTAAAGAAATTCAAAGAAGAAGAACGGCGACAAGATGAGGGTGCCCATATCGCACAAGAGGGATACTGAACAATTGAGAGGCTTAAAAGTTATTTTTGGGTTCAGACTTTAGTAACTCACTTTTGCAAAAAGCCAGAAACATAGATGAGAACGATGAAGAATAAGAATGGAGATAAGTGAAGAGAAGACAGTGATTAGATACATTACGTTGAAATGTAGAAAAAGTGTTTATCCAAATAGTGAGCATAGGATGGCAATGGACTGTATAGATTAGAGTTAGTGAAAAGGTTTGGAAGTTATGGGTTTAGAGAGGATCTCAGTCCATAATTTCCTAACCTTATGAAAATTATGGTTGTAATAGATGCATCAACGCGTTGGTCATACATTACTTTGCTATACACAAGGAATGCTGCATTTGCGAAACTTCTAACATAAATTATTAAGCTTCGGGCTCACCACATGAAGTCTTTTTAATGCATACATTTTGACCTAATTTTGCGTAATCTTTTAAATGAGGTTTCTTTCTCTATGTGATTCAATGATGAATTCTTGTATGTTTGCTTTTGTGGCCAACTTAGTATGCATGCTAAGATTCTATTGTCATGAGATACGAGAGACTGAAGATAATTTCTTCCACTGAATTCTCGACAATGATATACTGAATAGATGATTTCGTCGGTTGATTGAAACCCTAGGTCTAGCAAGACACGCCCATAGTGTACTTGTGAACCCTTGAGCTTCTAAAGCCTTTTCTAGATCTTAATTCTTTTTTCTTAATTTGTAAACCTTGGGGTCCATTACTATGGTTTCATAGAGGGATAGATGTAGGGGAGGTCCATGACAAACTTACATAGACATAAGTATTAAGTAATAGGATGTGGTTGTAACGATCAATTCTTCTTGGAAACTTTCATTCATTGGATATGTGCATTATGTTAAGTATGTGTTATAAAGATTGAATGACGATGGTGGATTGCATACCTCTTAACTCACTTATCATATAGTTTAAACAACTTGCATTCATAAGCGTATTTACTTTTCAGCATTTAATTTCTGCACATAGCTATAGTTCACCAAATTATTTCGTTAACAAATCATCTCATAAAACCCTCAAATTTTGTGTGGTAGTCCAGCATTGGGTCTAGTATAGTGTGTTAAATTTTTGTAGAATTTAGAATGTTCTAGATTAGGTTAGTAGTTATATATTTTTGTGTTGGTCGAATCAGTCAGCTTGCTGACATTTGCGTCTAACTAGTGTTTTAAGATTTAGTTTCACTAATTCTCAGCGGGTAATGACTCATATTTACCCATTACTAAATTGATATATTTACTCAAGAATATGGTTATCTTTGACGGTGTTTTTTCACTTATCAAGATATCAGAGGAAGTCTACAACACATGTGGTCACTTATGTAGTTGATGTGGTGTACTATTTTTCTCTTCGACCAAGATTTTGTTTTACTCATGAGGTTTTTGTTTGCTTGGAAAAGTTTTTAGTGAGGCAACATATTATGCATCATCTATTAGGATCGCGACACAATAGGGAGTGTTCAAGGAAATAATATTCCTGGTATCTCAGTGTGTGTCTTATTTTAATTAGCATAGAAATAAATATTATCTCAACCCCTGATTTATAGAGATATTGATTGTAACATATTGTAATGCTTATTTAAAGATCATCTATAAATGAATAAAGTAGAGTTTCAGTGTATTACGTATCTATTTACTTTTCTCCTTCAACACTAACTTTTTTTCCTAACTCTAATATATATCGTCATTTCCCATCCTTTGCTCACTATTTGGATAAACACTTTTTCTACTTTTTAACGTAATGTATCTAATCACTATCTCATCTTCTCTAATCTCCATTCTTATTCTTCTTCGTTCTCATCTATATTTCTGGCTTTCTACAAAAATGAGTTACTGAAGTCTGAACCCAAAACTAATTTTTAAGCAATTTGAGTGAATTCAGAGCACAAAATTAGTACTTCAGTCTCTCAATTGTTCAATATCTCTCTTGTGCGATATGGGTATCCTCCTCTTGTCACCGTTCTTCTTCTTTGAATTTCTTTAAGAATTTGCTTATTTAAAACATACAAGCATTTGGGCAAAATTTAGATCATTACATAAGTATATTGTCTCATTGGTGTTCCATTGAAGGCATCAAAGATGAAGAAGTTCTACGACGACAATAAATTGGAATACAGAAGAATGACAGGGTGTTATTAACTGAAAGACAAATTTAGTGGGCTTTTGTTTTACAGATCACAAAATAATGATAATCATTCAATCAATCATCTCTTCAATTTCTTGGAAATTTAAGCCGAGCATCTGTGAAGAGAACTCTAATTGGAGCCGGATCCCTAGATACTGGGTAAGAAATAGAATGACAAAATATGGAGAGTGCACATGCTCATGTTCATGGAAAGTATGAATAGTAATTGTTAATCGATCTAGTGATTGGGTAAATTCTAAGAGTTGATTAGAGAGGTCGGAGACTTATAGATGATGTCTGAGGTCGGAGCCGCCGAAGAACTTGGAGATAAGCCAAATAATACAGGCGCAGTAATTCTAACTGGAGCTATTCGGAGAGAGAGACTCAAATGGTATATGGTTAGGTGTTGAGATGAGAGGAGTGCATACTGAGATTTGTGACCACAAGATGAGACAAACTGCTCAGATTGTGAAGTTATGTGAAAGTTAGGAAGTTATGAGTTAGGAGAGAATCTTAGCCCCATTTTTTCTTATCTTTTACTATTATTTCTCCCTAATATTTAGGGGGTGTTTTTTTTATGGCAAAAAAAAGGGGAAAAAGAGGGAGAGGAACGGTCCCGTGGAGATTTTTTTTAAAAAAAATTGTAAATTTTTTTTTAAAATTTCTTCATATTTTTTTAACTACATTATTAAGCATAACATATTTTATTACGCCTATCAGAAAATGGTATAATTGGAAGAAATGTAAAAAGGGAGAACAACGCCTATTTTCTTATTAATAGTATAGATATATGAGGCGCACGAAAGTTACTTGTAAGTGGATAGTAACAGAGAAATTACAATTTAATAAAAAAAACAATTTCAATTCATACGTATGCATTAAAAATTAGGCGATGGTGAGCAATCTAATGCACCAAATATCATCTACAATTACTAGATTAAATACAATGATCGTATCGATCGAATATATAAAATTATTAATTAACTTGGCATCGACCCATTTTAGTCATCAGACTTCTCTGCGTTTCCCTTGGCGTCAGTTGGTGCAACACTGGAGGCACAAGCAAGAGGCTGTGCCACATTAGTAAGTGTCGGCTTGATGTTAGTACACTGAGACGTAACGCTGCCTTTGTCTCCGGTGTACTTGAAATCAATGTCGCTCAACTCGATCCCCTCACACGGTGTGCCCTTGCTACAGACGAGCTTCACGGCCAGTGGAGTGTTAGTGGTTCCCTTAATGTTCTTGAAAGTGATCTTGCTGAGCTTCACTTTTGATGGAACCTGAAGAATACGTACGATGCAAATAGGGCAAAATATTAATGAATCTGCTGACATGCAAAAGTGACTAACGAAGAGCTTTATAGTATAAAATTTCTGTTTAGAGAGGAATGTTTGAATAGTACTCACGTCATTTTTACATTGATTGTATGGACAGTACTCTTGGTCTATGAGAATTGGAGTGCTGACGTTGTTCATGACAATATCCTCGAAGTGAATATCTGAGGCAACACCATCTTGTGGGGAAGCAGGCCATGTTTTGATTCTCACACCATTAGATGTGTTAGAAATAGTGCAGTTCTTAACATTGATTCCCTCCACAGGTTCTTCCTTTTCATACCTCCCGAGACTTCCAATGGCTATGCCATGGCCTGGTCCGCATTTCAAGTTGGTCACCGTGATTTGCTTGTTACCGTCGCCAATCGAAACGCAATCATCTCCTGTTCCGATCACGGAATCAAGAATGCTGACCAATGTAGACTTTCCGATATGGATTCCATCTGTGTTAACACTCTCCGCGGGAGCAGAGACGTTAACATTTTTGAACGTCACATTGTTTCCACCTAGAACATTTACTTGAAAATGTTTGCTGTTCATGACAGTTATGCCTTGAATTATGCTATTTTTGACGAAGTTCAACCTCAGACTCTGCATATATATATATAGATATATCGATCAAACAGATAGGTGTGGTTAATTACAATCCTAATTCCTAAACTACGAGCGCGCTGAAGGGACTAATGGATGACATGAATGAACTTACAACAACTTTGGCGCAATTCGTGTTCTTGTGGCAATCGTTGACTTTCCAGGAAAGTGCGCCATTACCGTCGAAAGCTCCACCGCCGGTTAAGGTGAGTCCCTCAACGTGGTCGAAAATTACCCAGGTATCAGGTCTGCTGAGATCCTTGGCTTCTTCTGGAGCCTCAAGTGTGCCTTGGAGTTGAAATTCAATTGGAGCCTTGCATGGACCTTTGAATTCTGCCTCTTTTAGTATGTACTTCCCGCTTGGAACAACAAGTTTGGCCGTCGTTGTTGAGGCACATGCATCGGTATAAGCTTTTGCCAAAGCCTATAAATTTAAACACAAAGCAAAAAAAGAACAATTAAGCTTTAGATCATAACGTACTCTGCTGCATTAGGGCATCATATATATATCAGTGTATAATTACCTGGGTGACATCCGCACCGGCCTTTCCACCATATTTTGCATTTGTAATATCAAAGCCACCCTCTTCCGCTAGAGTTCTAGATGCTAACGTTGAGATTATAGAAAACGCTAAGATAAACACTATTGTGAATGCAGTTCTCATTGTCGGAGCCATGATCTATATGTTTTGACTACTATTTTCTTTTTGTTTAGAAATGATGTTGGAACACTTCATTTTGGCTTCCGGCCTATTTATACTCATGTAGAGGAGTTTAATACCACTACTACAAGGCTATTTTTATGTGTGGCATTGAGAAGCTAAAAACTAGCTAGGCCGACTACTTGCATCCCATAATTGGGAAATCATCACCATTGAAGGCCCGGCCAACACTTGCATCCCAAACGGAGATTCATGGGTAATGTAGCGAAAATTGGAATTAGGGTGAATGTGTAGGCTAGGATTATGCCTAGAAGGTGTTCGATAACATGTCCGAACGAGACATTGTTGTGTCTTGGACATTTGTCTAAGAATGATCCTTATAGATATTCGAGTCAACGTGCAAAAAAGGAGGCAGTGGAGGCTCTGCCCACAACTACGATTTATAGGTAATCTCAAAGAAGGATCAAGCACAGTATGAAAGCATGATAACATTTACTACGATTGTGTTATTTTTGGCTTGAAATTGTGACTTGTAGAAGTGCACACCGAGTGTAGAATGTTTGACTCGGATGTCTCAGTTTTTTCTCTTGTTTCTTTTGGCATCAAGTGCTCAGACATTCTTGAAGAAAATTGTTGCATTGTTTATCTGTATATTTTTGACGAATTTGTTTTGTTACATAATTAATCGAACCGGTTTATTCTATGGTTATTGCGTTTTTTTTGTCAATGACAAAGCTTATAGACGCGGAGAGTTTGTAATGGTTATGTTATGATTGTTGTCTATCGTGTGCTTGAGAACACGACGAGTGCACGCTACATGTTCGACGAAATGACTAACTTAAGAATCTTATTGTAGATTATTATGATTTATGTTACCTAAGTCGAAAGAGGTGTCGATGAGCATTTAGTTACCCAAATTTTTCTGGAACTCAATAGAAATATGGTATAATGTTTACATTATATTGGAGGTTTGTATTGGAGGTTTATTGTTAGAAAACAAATGTTTGTCGATGTTGATTTGACACTCTGATGAACCTCAACTGACACTCAGTTGAACCTCAACCGACACTCAGATTTACCCAACACACTTAGTTGAACCTAAACTGATACTCAGTTCAACCTAAAGTGACACTTAGTTGAACCTAAACTGATACATAGTTGAACCTAAACTGACACTCAATTGAACATATAGTCTAGAGACTTTGATGGTCAACAGTCAAAGTCATCGGAATTCGGTCATTGGTCGCCGGAATCTGGTCAAATTTTTCCAGAATCTAGTCGTCGGTCAACGCTGGTGGTCAATGGTCAACGTCACCGGTCAACAAATATTGGTCAATAGAGAGTTTATCCAAGTAGTGAGCATAGGATGGAAACGGACTGTATCGATTAGAGTTAGGGAAAAGGTTTTGAAATTATGGGTTCAAAGAGGATCTCAATCCATAATTTCCTAACCTTATGAAAATTATGGTTTTGGTAGATGCATCAACGCGTTGGTCATACATTACTTTGTTATACACAAGGAATGTTGCATTTGTGAAACTCTTACCACAGATTATTATGCTTCGGGCTCACCACCCGGATAATCCAATCATGTCTATTAGATTAGATAATGCAAAAGAATTTATATCAAAGACTTTTGAAGATTAATGTCAATTGAGATTGAAGTTTAACATCCTGTCCCTCATGTTCATTCTAAGAATGGTTTAACAGATGCACAAATCAAGCAGTTACATCTTGTAATCAAAGTAATAGTTATGCATACTAATTTTCCAGTATCTGCTTGGGAATATGCAGTATTACACACACCAATACTTATTCGCTTAAGACCCATAGCACGCCAACCATTCAGTGCGTACCAGATGATAACTAGTTATGAGCCTGACATTTTATATCTACGCAACTTTGGTTGCACAATGTATATGCTAATTGCGCCTCTACAACCCACTAAAATGGGTCCTCAACGTCGTTTAGGCATCTATGTTGGTTATGAATCTCCAACAATTGTTCGTTACTAAAAACTTTTGTCAGGAGATCTCTTTACTGGAAGATTTGTAGATTATCACTTTGATGAAACATACATCTCAACGTTTTGGGGAGATAAGAATGCATCCATTCGAGTTGAACATCAGGAATTGACGTGGTATACTCCCACTATGTTTCAAGAGGATCCACGCACATCTCAAAGTGAGATTGAAGTGCGACATATTCTTGATCTTCAAAAAGTAGCAAACTCGATGTCTGACTCCTTTACTGATATTGTCAAAGTGATGAGATGAAAAGACCCACCACAAATTACCGCAGTAATCCAGGATAAGTCTTGTGGAACCCATATTAGAGTATCTAGCATTGACTAATCGGTACCAGTTACCCTAGCACAAGCAACTCAAAACTTTAACTAAGAACCTACACTGAGACAATAGAAGATGTGGACTGTCATGCCTTGTACTTTGGAAGGTCACGACTTCAACTGACAAACTTGAAAACCGGGAAATTTAAAACAAAGGGCCTAGGGAAAGACATAAAAATATAAAATGTTCGAGTGAGTGGACAAAAATCATAAACTATATAGATCTGTAAAACTATAACTATATGTTTTTCCGCTGATTTCTGTTAAATAATGCAAGTTCAAAATAGTATAACAGAAATGAAAATTTTGGTGATCGCCCATGACACCTAACCTGAGTTGACTATCTGTATGAAAATATAAGTGATGGGTCAGATGAGGTGTTTGTCCTAACATCCCTTGACTAGTTAGATGAAGTGTTTGTCCTAACCTCCTCTGATCAGACTATCTGATGATCAGCCGAACAGTCAGTGCATCGATGCAACTTACTAATGCCATCACAAAATAAACCTCTAAATTTAAATGCTCTGAAATATACTGAAAGAATACTGATAAAATATGAATTCGCTACGAATGCGAAAATAAATGGTCTACTTACTATACTGTGTCGTGATTTCCACCAAGTCAAAGCCTGTCTCTTGGCATTTCTATCCGTCTATTATTGGCTACTAACAAGTCGTCCTGGAACAATGATTATTATTTAATAATTAATCATTGAAAAATATAATGAATAGCTAATGAAAGGACCCAACCCCGATTTAACACCCTAACCGGAATCGAACCCCTTCGAAAATACGAACCAACAAAAATTTTCCGAAATTTGGGCAGAGTTTCGTTACTAGCGTGGAATTACCTTAACCTGCATGCGGAAAATACACTTCATCCTATGCCACAAAAAGCAAACCGTGGGCACCAATCCCATCCGGATTTCTCAACATCAATATAATCAACAAACAGTAAACATATTGTACTATATATATGTATATCCGAGAAAATCCGTATAAACAAGTATCAGAACGTATCAGAGCGACCTCTAGTATAAAATATATACAACATGTACATCAGTAGGCGAAACTGAACCTACTGGAAAACACAGGTGACTCTGATCACTAGCCTCCAAACCGCGACGTGAAACACCAAACCTGAACTGCAACTGGGCACGGAAACCGAAAAGCCCAGGGGAAAGACATGAAAACCGTTAGAGTGAGTGGACGAAAATAAATGTCTTTCACCAGTTAATATATATATATGTTTAAAATACATATGCGAGTCCAGGAATATAAAATAATAAGTACACGAGGTAAAACTCATACTCCTCCAATGTACTGAGCATGCAAGTAAAATCCCACGGGGTCACTCATGGACTCCACCGTGCTAGTACAGTCTGAACCACGGAGTCCTTGACTACCACGTGATTCTAAGCCAGAAATGGCCTCGGTTCCGGGGAATACGCCCCGCACCGGTCTGGTTGGGGAAACGCCCCTCCAGGCGGCCCTCCGTCGGGGATCAGCCGACGAGGCAAGGTGTATCGATACAACAACGTAACTGAGACTGTACTCTGTGTAAACCAAATCATAAACAGTTCGATGCAAATGCATGAAATAACGTATAAGTGTATGTATATTCGTATACGTATATCCGTATAAGTGTAATCGTATAATCGTAAACACATGCTCATATTTAATATAATCTCGTATGAAATCTCATGCCCGTAAATCATGCTGCATGCTGCATGCTCAAGTTCATAAAATCATATAAAAGACTCGCAAACAATCCGTGAAAAGAAATGTCCACTCACAGATCCGCTAGCGCGAACTCGCGCTAAACTCGTGGTCCGGCGGAAGTACCCTCGCCCGAAGCACGATCACGATCCAAATCTCGATCTCGATCTCCTGAATACATACACACATAACTGATCAATATCGTAATTCACAACACTGTACTGATGCACGGAAACCAACCGTTCCCGGAAATACGAAATGCAGTACAAAATGAATTACGGAAATCCCGAAATCCCCACTCGAAATCTCAACTGAAAATCGGCTAACCAAATCAACCTGAAAACCTCCGTACGATAATCAGGGCGTGATTACGAGAAAAATGACACTAATTACATCGAAATCTGAAAAGTTGACTTTCTGACCGCCGTTGACCACCGTTGACCGCCGCCGCCGCCGGCGGCGCGCCGTCAACGGAGGAATTCCACGGCGGGAAGCTCCAGATCGGACCATCACAACCTCACGAACATCTTTTCCTTCTAACACAAGACTCGATTCAAAGCACAACCACCTCAAATTCACGAAACCAAATCGGGATACCCAAATCGGATCCCAATTCGGGTTCATCCCAATTCGCCATCTCCGATCAAATTACACACACCATGAGGTTCAGAGAAGCAAGGGGAGTCTTTCCCCCCTAACCCCCACCTCCAAACCTCGCCGGAGCCAAGCTCCCCGTCACCGGCGACGGACGCGAAGCCGACCCACTTCGGGTCCAACCAAAACGTAATCAAAACTCATCAAACCATACATCAATGTACTCGAAATCACATGGAGGTTCTAACCATACCTTCCTCGAAGTCCAAGGTCGCCGGAAAAAGGTCGCCGGAAATCAACTTCCCGTTTGGGAAACTTTCCCTTCTCGGCTGCTAGTCCACTTTCCAGAATAGGAAAGTCAACGGCTGGTCAACTCCCACAATGAATTCTCGACTATTCCACGACTATTTTTCGACTTTTCGATATTTATACTCGTCCCTCGGGTCGATCAACGGTCCAAAATGAAAATACGAAATGATTCGGATAAGCTCGAAACATTCGGATAAACTCGTCGAAACCCGAAACTTCAAATAATCATAAAATATTCCTCAATTATCGGAAAAATCTTCCGAAACCACCCACGAACTCGAAATCACGTACTCTACGATTTCCGTAAAGACACTCAACCCAAATTCTCGACTGAAAACCAAGTCGCGAATCAAATCGGCAAACCACACAATATCGTAAAATCGCGACTAAACTCAAATCTCGAGAATCGTGCCAAACACACCTCTGATTCTGGTTCGGGTCGTCACAAATCTACCCCCCTTAAAGAAATTTCGACCTCGAAATTTACATACATGTCAGGTGAACAGATGAGGATACTGCTCCCGCATACGCTGCTCGGTCTCCCAAGTGGCCTCCTCCACTGAGTGATTCTGCCACAAGACCTTCACCAGCGAAATCACGCGGTGCCCTAACTCCTGCTCACGACGATCGAGAATCTGTACTGGCTCCTCAACATACGATAAATCCTCTCTGATCGGCAACTGCTGTGGGGCTATCACATGTGAAGGGTCTGAGATGTACTTCCGCAACATCGAAACATGGAAGACATCGTGTACACGAGCCATCTCAGTCGGTAACTCAAGTCGGTAAGCAACAGCTCCAACTCTCTCCGTAATCTCATACGGACCAATGTACCGCGGTCGAAGCTTGCCACGCTTCCCAAAACGTACTACTCCCCTCCACGGAGACAGTTTCAGGAAGACCCAATCACCGACCTCAAACTCCAAACTCTTCCTCCTCACATCCGCGTAACTCTTCTGTCGATCTTGGGCGATCTTCAACCGATCCCGAATCACCTGTATGTCCTCCATCGTGGTTTTCACCAAATCCGGACCAATAAGCCAACGCTCGCCCACCTCACTCCAACACAATGGAGTGCGACACTGCTTCCCGTATAAAGCCTCGTATGGTGCCATCTCGATACTGGCCTGATAGCTGTTTTTGTAGGCGAACTCGATCAAGTGTAATTGCTGATCCCAGTTTCCACGAAACTGCAACACACACGACCTCAACATATCCTCAAGAGTCTGAATGGTCCGCTCGGACTGCCCGTCAGTCTGAGGATGAAAAGCTGTACTAAATCGCAACTTCGTGCCCAAAGCTCGCTGCAACGCCCGCCAAAACTCAGATGTAAACTGACTATCACGGTCAGAAACAATGGACACAGGCACTCCATGCAAGCGAACAATCTCCGACAAGTACAACTTAGCCAATCTGCCCACTGATACCTTCCCTGGAAGTGCTAGAAAGTGTGCGGATTTCGTCAGTCGGTCAACAATAACCCAAATGCCAGTGTTGCCCGCCGAAGTACGCGGCAACTGATAGACGAAATCCATCGTAATGTGCTCCCACTTCCAAACCGGAATCTCAAGTGGCTGTAATTTCCCTGCAGGTTTCTGCCTCTCCGCCTTCACCTGCTGACAAATCAAACACCGACTCACATATGCGGCAATCTCCCGCTTCATGTTGCCCCACCAATAGTACGCTCGAAGTGTACGAAATATCTTCGTACCCCCGGGATGCATCGCATACGCTGAGCTGTGGGCCTCATCCAAAATCTCCTTCTTCAAATCCTCGTCTCGGGGCACACATAGCCTGCCTCTGAACAACAACGTACCGTCGTCGCTCAATCGGAACTCTGTAGGCACACCATTCCGTATCATGGTCTTCTTGCCTAACAGGTAAGGATCTGAATCCTGTGCCTCCCGCACCTGATCAACCAACACTGGTCGAACCTGAAAGCTAGCCAACAAGGCTCCATCATCATCATAATCAAACACAGCACCCGTAGCCCGAAGCTCGGCTAACATCGATACTCGGGCCACACACATGTGAAACAACGAGGCTCCCGATTTCCGGCTAAGTGCATCTGCCACAACATTAGCCTTCCCCGGATGGTACTCAAACGTGCAATCATAGTCATTGATCAACTCCATCCATCGGCGCTGCCTCATGTTCAGATCCGGCTGTGTCTGCAAGTACGTGAGACTCTTGTGATCAGTGAAAATCTTACACTGAGCACCATACAGATAATGTCTCCAACTCTTCAACGCTAACACAATAGCGGCTAACTCCAAATCATGCGTCGGATAATTGACCTCGTGCGGTTTCAGCTGTCTGGAACCGTACGCCACAACTATACCATGCTGCATCAACACACAGCCAAGGCCCAACTTCGACGCGTCGCTGTACACAACATACTCACCACTGTCGTCTGGCAACGTCAGAACCGCTGCAGTAGTCAACCTCTCCTTCAGGAGCAAGTAACTCTCCTCGCACGCATCAGACCACTCAAACTTGACGCCCTTCTTCGTCAACCTGGTCAGTGGTGTAGCTATCCGGGAGAAATCCTGCACAAATTGTCGGTAGTAGCCCGCTAAACCCAAGAAACTCCGAATCTCTGGCACAGTAGTGGGTCTACTCCAATTCAGCACGGCCTCGATCTTGTCAGGATCAACACTAACTCCCTCGGCCGAAATCACGTGGCTCAGAAACTTCACACTATCCAACCAGAACTCACACTTGCTAAACTTCGCGAACAACTGATGGTCCCGCAAAGTCCGCAACACCGCCCGCAAGTGCTTCTTGTGCTGGCCCACACTCCTCGAATAGATCAAAATGTCATCAATGAACACGATCACGAACTTGTCCAGGAATCGACGAAACACCCGATTCATCAAGTCCATGAAAGCTGCGGGGGCATTGGTCAACCCAAACGGCATAACCAAAAACTCATAATGCCCATACCGCGTCCTGAAAGCTGTCCTGGCCACGTCAGAATCTCGGATCCTCAGCTGGTGATATCCGGATCGAAGGTCAATCTTCGAAAAGACTGATGCTCCATTCAGCTGATTGAACAAGTCGTCAATCCGCGGCAACGGATACTTGTTCCTCACCGTAACCTGATTCAGCTTCCGATAGTCGATGCACAAACGCATGGACCCATCCTTCTTCCGCACGAACAACACTGGAGCACCCCACGGAGAAACACTCGGTCGAATGAATCCCTTCTCCAATAACTCCTGGAGCTGAATCTGCAACTCCCTCAACTCTGCAGGCGCCATTCGGTATGGTGTCTGAGAAATCGGTCCAGTACCCGGCAGCAACTCAATAGTAAAGTCAATCTCCCGTACAGGGGGTATACCAGGTAACTCCGCTGGAAATACATCCGGAAACTCAGACACAACCTCGATACTACCAAGATCTGGTACTGTAGCTGTAGTGTCCACAACATGGGCTAAGTAAGCAATACAACCCTTCTTCAACAGCCGATCCGCCCTCATCGCGGAAATCAAACATGGTAGGGAAGTGTTCTTCTCGCCACGAAACAATATCTCGGGTAACCCTGGTCGTCGAAACGCGACCTCCTTCCTGTGGCAGTCGAACATGGCCCAATGCGACTCTAGGAAGTCCATACCCAAGATCAGATCAAAATCCACAATATCTAGCAGTAACAGATCCGCGGCTAACCCATGACCATCAACAAACACCTCACAATCCCGGTAAACCCATCTGATGCTCACAACCTCACCTGACGGATATAACACTCTCCACAACCCCGGAAGTGGAGATGTAGGTACCGTAGCTAAAGATGATAGTCTATATGATATGAATGAATGTGTGGCACCTGGATCTAACAATGCAACTACAGGAATACCAAAAACATGTAACGTACCGATAACGACCTCCGGTGATGCTCTGCCCTCACGTAGAGTCATAGCATGAACCCTCGCCTGTCCGGCCAGTCGTCCTCGCTGAGCCTGACCCTGCTGCCTGCCCTGGCCTGCAAACTGTGCTGGTCGCGCTCCCGAAGTGGCACCTCACTCTCCTCCGGAACCCTGAGCTGCCTGATCACCAACATCATACAACTGGGGACACTCCTTCGCATAGTGACCCACCTGGCCACAGCGGAAACAAGTAACAGGACCTCGCTGACAGGGACCCACATGATGTCGACTGCAGAGACTACACAGTGGGTACTCCCTCGGTACAGCAAAAGTGCCACTAGTACGCCGAGGATAACTAGAACCGCTGGATCCTGCACTAGTCTGTGGTCGCTGCGGTCTATCTCTCCTCCAAAACGGTCTCCGTCTAGGCACACTAGCTGGTGGTTGATATGACCCACCACCTGAAGATGAAGCTGAACCGGAAGTATCAGAACTCTGCCTCTTCGAAGGCCCCTGACTCGGTCCACCCTCCTCAAATCGTCTCGGCTGGTACCTCTGCTGTCTCTCGCGCTCAATATCCTCGCCTCGGAGTGCAGCACTAACAAACTCATCGAAGTTGTTCCGAGGCATCGTAGTCAGCGTCGCCTTGATACTCAGATTCAATCCCAGCTCTAACCTGCGACACTTGGCTTCCTCTGTAGCCACCATATCCCGCGCAAAACGAGACAAACGGGTAAACTGATCCCGATACTCAAGTATAGACAAACTGCCCTGCCTCAAGTTCGTAAACTCCTCGTACTTGCGCTGCTGGGTAGCCTGATTGAAGTACCTCCGCATAAACAAATCACGGAACACTGTCCACAGAGTATCAACCGGAACCCTGTCGGTGCTAACCCACCAGAAGTATGCATCACCCTCAAGTAACCCAACTGCGGCTACTGACATCTGCTCAGGAGTAAACTGCAGACGCTCACAAACACGCTCAACCTGAACCAACCATGCCTCGCATATCTCTGGCTCAACTGAACCCAAAAACACAGTAGCACCCGCAGTGCGAGCCTTGACCACGGGGTCAAAACGCTCTTCCAAACGCAGCACTCGCATCAGCAAGTCGCGCGTTCGGCGATCCTCATCAGGATCATCATCCCGATCAACACGGGGACCACGTCGAGGAGGCATCCTACTGATACAAGACAAGCATTAGGCACAAGCAGAAGGAACGTAATCATGAAACCGCAGATATTTGAGGACACACAACACCCGAAGTATTGATGAGTACCGCTGGCCAGTCGGGTCATCACTCCAGTCATGTTGTATCAACTCAAATACCCTAAGCGTCACAACTACAAGAGTCTACAGAATCTGACAACCTAATGCTCTGATACCAAGCTGAAAGGACCCAACCCCGATTTAACACCCTAACCGGAATCGAACCCCTTCGAAAATACGAACCAACAAAAATTTTCCGAAATTTGGGCAGAGTTTCGTTACTAGCGTGGAATTACCTTAACCTGCATGCGGAAAATACACTTCATCCTATGCCACAAAAAGCAAACCGTGGGCACCAATCCCATCCGGATTTCTCAACATCAATATAATCAACAAACAGTAAACATACTGTACTATATATATGTATATCCGAGAAAATCCGTATAAACAAGTATCAGAACGTATCAGAGCGACCTCTAGTATAAAATATATACAACATGTACATCAGTAGGCGAAACTGAACCTACTGGAAAACACAGGTGACTCTGATCACTAGCCTCCAAACCGCGACGTGAAACACCAAACCTGAACTGCAACTGGGCACGGAAACCGAAAAACCCAGGGGAAAGACATGAAAACCGTTAGAGTAAGTGGATGAAAATAAATGTCTTTCACCAGTTAATATATATATATGTTTAAAATACATATGCGAGTCCAGGAATATAAAATAATAAGTACACGAGGTAAAACTCATACTCCTCCAATGTACTGAGCATGCAAGTAAAATCCCACGGGGTCACTCATGGACTCCACCGTGCTAGTACAGTCTGAACCACGGAGTCCTTGACTACCACGTGATTCTAAGCCAGAAATGGCCTCGGTTCCGGGGAATACGCCCCTCACCAGTCTGGTTGGGGAAACGCCCCTCCAGGCGGCCCTCCGTCGGGGATCAGCCGACGAGGCAAGGTGTATCGATACAACAACGTAACTGAGACTGTACTCTGTGTAAACCAAATCATAAACAGTTCGATGCAAATGCATGAAATAACGTATAAGTGTATGTATATTCGTATACATATATCCGTATAAGTGTAATCGTATAATCGTAAACACATGCTCATATTTAATATAATCTCGTATGAAATCTCATGCCCGTAAATCATGCTGCATGCTGCATGCTCAAGTTCATAAAATCATATAAAAGACTCGCAAACAATCCGTGAAAAGAAATGTCCACTCACAGATCCGCTAGCGCGAACTCGCGCTAAACTCGTGGTCCGGCGGAAGTACCCTCGCCCGAAGCACGATCACGATCCAAATCTCGATCTCGATCTCCTGAATACATACACACATAACTGATCAATATCATAATTCACAACACTGTACTGATGCACGGAAACCAACCGTTCCCGGAAATACGAAATGCAGTACAAAATGAATTACGGAAATCCCGAAATCCCCACTCGAAATCTCGACTGAAAATCGGCTAACCAAATCAACCCGAAAACCTCCGTACGATAATCAGGGCGCGATTACGAGAAAAATGACACTAATTACATCGAAATCTGAAAAGTTGACTTTCTGACCACCGTTGACCGCCGCCGCCGGCGGCGGCGCGCCATCAACGGAGGAATTCCACGGCGGGAAGCTCCAGATCGGACCATCACAACCTCACGAACATCTTTTCCTTCTAACACAAGACTCGATTCAAAGCACAACCACCTCAAATTCACGAAACCAAATCGGGATACCCAAATCGGATCCCAATTCGGGTTCATCCCAATTCGCCATCTCCGATCAAATTACACACACCATGAGGTTCAGAGAAGCAAGGGGAGTCTTTCCCCCCTAACCCCCACCTCCAAACCTCGCCGGAGCCAAGCTCCCCGTCACCGGCGACGGACGCGAAGCCAACCCACTTCGGGTCCAACCAAAACGTAATCAAAACTCATCAAACCATACATCAATGTACTCGAAATCACATGGAGGTTCTAACCATACCTTCCTCGAAGTCCAAGGTCGCCGGAAAAAGGTCGCCGGAAATCAACTTCCCGTTTGGGAAACTTTCCCTTCTCGGCTGCTAGTCCACTTTCCAGAATAGGAAAGTCAACGGCTGGTCAACTCCCACAATGAATTCTCGACTATTCCACGACTATTTTTCGACTTTTCGATATTTATACTCGTCCCTCGGGTCGATCAACGGTCTAAAATGAAAATACGAAATGATTCGGATAAGCTCGAAACATTCGGATAAACTCGTCGAAACCCGAAACTTCAAATAATCATAAAATATTCCTCAGTTATCGGAAAAATCTTCCGAAACCACCCACGAACTCGAAATCACGTACTCTACGATTTCCGTAAAGACACTCAACCCAAATTCTCGACCGAAAACCAAGTCACGAATCAAATCGGCAAACCACACAATATCGTAAAATCGCGACTAAACTCAAATCTCGAGAATCGTGCCAAACACACCTCTGATTCTGGTTCGGGTCGTCACAGCTAAGCTCGTAAACCAACGAGCATTATCGTCGAGAACCTCAAACTTTTGAATAACATGTTTTCCGACTTAATGACATGCTTTAATCTAAATCTAAATTCTAATTCTTGAATCATTTTTAAAGTAGCTACACATTCATCAAATGTTACGTGACTCGAAGTCGAATCGAGTGACGACCCAATCATTCGATACAATCGTAAAATTATTTAATTAATATCCGATTAATCAATCGTATTAATCATCCATCTCCAAATCAATTCAATAACCTCTTCATTATATTTAATATGTACAATTTACATCAAAATTTTCTCCACCGCGAACCACCGCTGGCGGTGGCGGTGACTTTTTCATTTCGTAGATTTTCTGAACTCCAAGGTTGACTTTTTCATTTCATAAATTTTGCCAAGTTATTACCCAAATCTACATTTATAAAGCATGTGAGACACATTGGAATGCGGAGATTGTCTAGACTCAAAAATTGAGTTACTGATCCGGAGGAGTTTATTTCGTAGACATGATAATCGCATATTTATGCGTCTATATTGTGTTTAATTGAACTCTTAGACTTAGTTTATTGTTATTAATTGAGTAATTAAATATGTTTATTATTTTATTAGATTTTATGGAGAAATAAAAAAATATGTGTATTAAGAGGCTTCCTAGTGCAAATGGAAAAACATGAGTTATGTGTAAATAAAGAAGTCTGGACCAATGAGGATTGAGAGAGACCAAACCAAGAAATATATAAACTCACTGTAGAGTTTTGGAAATGGTAATTAGCAATTTAGAGAGCACACACTCGAGCAAGAGAGTAACAACCACGAGGGAGAAGTTCAGCCGCCCAGCTTCGACTCGTTGAGGAATTCCCACGACCCGTCAAACTTCTGACACTAGCTATTCTTCTTTATCTTCCTTGTTTATATCAACTCCATATTTGTTTTTATTCTTCAATTATGAATTATAGTAGCTAAACATCTCGTATAAGAAGCATTTTTAATGCATACACTTTGACCTTAGTTTGTTCCACTAGATTCTCCATAGTGATACACTGAATAGATGATTTCGTCTAGTGATTGAAACCCTAGGTCTAGCAAGACACGCCTATAATGTACTTGTGAACCCTTGAGCTTCTCAAACCTTTTCTAGATCTTAATTCTTTCTTCTTTGTAAACCTTGGTATCCATGACTATGGGTACATAGAGGGATAGATGTAGGGGAGGTCCATGACAAACTTACATAGACATAAGGATTACGTAATAGGATGTGGTTGTAACGATCAACTCTCTGTGGAAACTTTCATTCATTGGATATATGTATTAGGTTAAGTTTGTGTTATAAATATAGAATGACGATGGTGAATTGCATACCTCTTAACTCATTTATCATATAGTTTAAACAACTTGCATTCATAAACGTATTTACTTTTCAACATTTAATTTCTGCACATAGCCGTAGTTCACCAAATTATTTCGGTAACAAATTATCATAGAAAACTCTCAAATTTTGTGCGCTAGTCCATAATTGAGTCTAGTATAGTGTGTTACATTTTCGTAGTATTTAGACTGTTCTAGCTTAGGTTCGTAGTCATATCTTTGTGTGTTTGTCGAATCTGTCAGCTTACTGACATTTGCGTCTAACTAGTATTTTAAGATTTAGTTTCACTAATCCTCAGTGGGTAATGAGTCATATTTACCGATTACTACATTGATATATTTACTCAAGAATAGGATTTTCTTTCACGGTATTTTTTTCACTTATGAAGACATCGGGGGGAGTCTACATCACATGTGGTCACTTATGTAGTTGATGCGCTGTACTCTTTTTCCCTTCGACCAAGATTTTGTTTTACTCATGAGATTATTGTTTACTTGGCAAGGTTTTTAGTGAGGCAACATATTATGCATCATCCATTAGGATCGCGACACAAGGGGGAGTATTCAAGCAAATAATATTCCTGGTATCTCGGTGTGTGTTTAATTTTAATTAGCATAGAAGTAGATATTATCTCAATCCCTGTGTAACGACCCGAACCGTGGAATGTGCACATATTGGTCCGAGCCGTGATTATTGTGAATTAATCGTACTCGTGGGTTTGTTCACGACTAAATTATTGGGCAAGAATTTGATTTGAGTTTTTTCGCGAGAACTGTAGAGAATTTAATTTCGAGATCGTGAGAATTTTCGGAGAATTTTTTGGATAAGCGAGCAATGTTTTATCGAGTTTTGAAGTCGGTTGGTGGAAATATATAAAAGTGTTATTTTTATTATTGATTTAATCGTGACCGTCCGATCTTGATCAGATTAAACCGTAGCCGTTGATTTGTGTTTGTATGTGTACGGTAATTATACTATATAAATATGAGTTATTTTTGGAAAGTTTCTATTTTGGGAATTATGGGTTGACCGAGTTGACCATGGGTCAAATTGACCCATTTGGCTAAAATCTTCTCGCCGGCGGTGTGCTCTATTTCGGCCTCCTTTGGCCATGGTTCCTTGATGAATTTTGTTGGGCTCAAGCTCCTCTTTCTTTTGATAGATGGATCATCGAATTTGGTAGTCGGAGGAGGAAGTTACGACGTGTTAAAGTTGTGGATTTTTCGGCGAATTTCGCTAGCGACGGAGGTGGCAGAGAAGGTGGCAATGGGGATCGACCTTGTGGTGGTTTTGTATCCCTTGGGATGGTGATTCTATCCCAAGTGGTCTCGGCCCTTGCCATGCCCGGTTGTGGCCGATCGGAGAAATTGAATTTCGGCGAGGTTTTCGAACTTCACGGTGATTTTTGGACCTTTTCCGGTTAAAATTGGGCTTAGCTTTGAACTGAAAAGTTGTTGGAAATGTCTAAATCTTCAAAATAATATATAGGTCGAAGATTTATGGGCAGGTCGGATTCCGGCGGCCTCACGCAGAGCTCTTGCGATGTGAGATTTTTGGCAAGTTTTATGTCGTTTCGCTGGTTTTCGCGTGCCGAAAGCAATGATGAGGTTTTTGAGTTGAGTTGAGTATTCTAATTTGGGATGAGGGTTGTTTGGGTGTATTTTGGGAATTTTGCTATTCTCGTCGATATTTCGAGCAATATGTCTTTTGAAAACGCGGGGTTCTTGATGTATTAGCTCTGTACGTTGTGATTCTATATGTATTTATCATATCCCTATTTTTCACGTGATCGTGATCGAGTGTTTGGTGAGGGATCTTCCGCCGGACCTCAGAGTGAGCTTCGTACTGTGAGTGGACACTTTGATTTTCACTGTCGATTTGCGAGTCTTGATTACGCATTTTGTGTTATATATTTTACGAGTATGCAATTATGATTATGTATTTTTACTTAAAGGCACATATATGATTTGTTTTATATGGATTATGGATATATGGATGCATCGATGCACTGGCTTCTCGGCTGATTCCCGAGATGCTCCGGGAAGGTTATGACAAACGCCTGACCCGTGATTATATGGCTCCCAGGAAGGTTATGACAAGCCCCTTACATGGTTGAGCAAGATTGTAACTTTGTGGAAAATGTACTCAAGTTATGGCCCCATATTTTATATGGTATCCAGGAAGGTTATGATAACCACCTTACCTGTGTTTGATGATTTTAGACTCGCATTATGATTTCATGTTTATATTGGTGAAAGGCATATTGTATTTTCGTCCACTCACTCTAACGATTTCATTTGCCTTCCCCTAAGCTTTTCAGTTTCTTTTGCCCAGTTTGCAGTTTGAGTTCGGGGGTTGCACGTTGACGGTGGAGGCGTAGAGTTCCAACCATACTTCAGTTTGAGTAGGTTCTTAATTCGACCTATTGGTTGTATATAAGGTACATAGGACTCGCTCTGAATACTTATGTTGTGTTTTCAGTTGAGTTTACTCCTGAATGTTTTCTGGATTTCTTGTAAATTAACCTTGTGGTTTATTATATATATGATGTTGAGAAATCTGGATGGGAAACGGAGCCCCACGGTTTGGCTTTTGTGGAATATTCGAAGTGTGATTCTCTTTGCAGGTTCTAATTTTGGGTCACGTATTTCAAAGTAAACTCTGGAGAAATTTTTTTTAACGTCATGTTTTCGAAGGGGTTTGATTTCGGTTTAGGCAACTAAATCGGAGTCGGATCCTTTCACCCTAATTTATAGAGATATTGATTGTAACAAATTGTAATGCATATTTAAATGTCATCTATAAATGAATAAAGTAGAGTTTCAGTGTATTGCGTATCTATTTATATTTCTCCTTCAACACTAACCTTATATCATCCTTTCCCATCTTATGCTCACTATTTGGATAAACACTTTTTCTACATTTTAATGTAATATCTAATCACTATCTCATCTTCTCTAATCTCCATTCTTAATTCCTCTTCGTTCTCATCTATGTTTCTGGCTTTCCGCAAAATTGAGTTACTGAAGTCTGAACCCAAAACTAATTTTTAAGAAATTTGAGTGAATTCAGAGCACAAAATTAGTACTTCAGTCTCTCAATTGTTCAATATCTCTCTTGTGCGATATGGGCATCCTCCTCTTGTCACCATTCTTCTTCTTTGAATTTCTTTAAGTATTTGCTTATTTAAAACATACAAGCATTTGGGCAAAATTTAGATCATTACATAAGTATATTGTCTCATTGGTGTTCCATTGAAGGCATCAAAGATGAAGAAGTTCTACGACGACAATAAATTGGAATACAGAAAAATGACAGGGTGTTATTAACTGAAAGACAAATTTAGTGGGCTTTTGTTTTACTGATCACGAAATAATGATAATCATGCTCTGCCACTAATAGATATTCTAGAGTGCTCCCCAAATCTATACCCTTAAACTCTGACATTTTGTTTCCAGTACTCATGTTCTGCCACTAATAGATATTCTAGTGTGCAAGATAACTCTATCTGCTCGGTTTTAGTTGTCGGAGACAAAGGCAACTCCATTAGTTCTGCCAAGCGACCACGTAGTTGATCTATTTGTCTCGTTCGATTCCTGAAAGTAGCTCTCTGTCAGCCTCTCAATGTGAACTTTTCTCTCTACCGGCACCTCCCATCTAGTCTTCACTGCATGACCCGACCCCGATTTAGTTTCCTAAACCAAAATCAGACCCCTTCTGAAACATGAACTTTGAAAAGTCATAAAAATTTCGGCAGAGTTACTGTATATCGCGTAGTTACCATTAACATGCAGCGGAAAATACAATTCATCCTACTCTACAAAAGCCAAACCGTGGGAACCAATCCCTTATGGATTTCTCAAAAACATATCATAACGTAAAGCAATAAACAAAATTGTAACTTTATAGAAATCCGGGAAAATCATGTGAAAATATAAACATAATAGTATTCAGAGCGACCTCTAGTATATACATATATACACAATAGTAGGCCAAACTAGAAACCTATTGAGAAAGGAAAAGTGGCTCGAACACAAAGCCTCCAACCTCGACGTGCGACACCTGAATCCAAACTGCAAACTGGGCATGGAAAACAAAGAGCCCAGGGAAAGACATATAAACCGTTAGAGTGAGAGGACGGAAATAAATGCCTTTCGCCGAATACATATATATGTTTATAAAACATATGCGAGTCTAGATTCCAAAAAGTCAACTCGCCGGAGCTCCGCCGTTAACCGCCGCCGCCACCGGTAGCGCTGCATCTACGGTGGCAAAATCCGGTAAAAATTTTCAAATCACATCTACTCCTCAAGCCCAACAACTTTTCCTTCTACACCAACCTCCAATTCGAAACCCACTGGTCGGAATCAAGCTCGAAAATTCAAACCTCTATTAATTCCGGTGACCTATTCCGGCGAGCTTCAAACGGCCTCCAATTCCAAAATTCTTTCACCCAAAAGCATCTATAGGTTGAGGGGAGCAAAAGCCCTAACCCCATCGACCTCAAAAGTGGCCGAAAAAGCTCACCTGATTCTGTCAAAAATTCAAAACTTTAACAAGTCGGTTCTCCCTCAAAACTCAACCAAATCAACTCAAACCAAGTTCAAAATAATAGAAAATCACGAGAGGAAGCTAACCATACCAAGCTTGATGTTTGAAGTGGCCGAAATCAAAAAGTCGATCGGTGGTCAACGACGGTGCCAAAATCCTTCAGTCAACGCGGATCAAACTTGGTCAACGGTCCAATTTTGGTCAGCTCGGCCCAAATGTGACTTTTCGACAATTTTACGACTATTTCGATATTTATACTCGCTACTAGAATGATCAACGGTCGAAAATGAATCGAATCCAAACAGATAAACACGATTAGATCCAACGGTTGGAAATATTCATCTGAGCCTCTAGGAGCCACACTCCACCTTCTGATTCCAAGTTATTTAGCAACTGTAACGACCTGAACCAAAGTTACCGACTTAATCTTCGTTAGTCGAGTTATCTATCGAACTAATTATTATATGTTATGTTTATTGAGATTTGTCATAATTAAAATCAACTTTTTATAAGTTTTGACTTTTTGGACTCATATTCTTTTCGGAAGTTGTAAAGAAATTTATTTTTGAGCTCTTCGAGTTGAGTATGTGGACATGTCAAATGTTAAATTTGGAGTTACGACAAGTAAGTTATGGTCAATTAGATTTTGTAGGGAATTTTTACGTTTCGATAAGTTTTGAGATATAAATACCCACTTTCCAATTTTGGAAAGTTAGAGACTTTCCTTTTTGGTCAGGACGGGGTCAACTCTTGGTCAACCTCGTTTCATTTATGAAAGGACCCAACCCTGATTTAGTTTCCTAAATCGGAATCAAACCCCTTCTGAAAACACGAACTTTCAAAAACCATAGAAATTTCGGCAGAGTTTCACTATATCGTGGAATTACCATCAACCTGCACCCGAAAACACACTTCATCCTATGCCACAAAAACCAAACCGTGGGCACCAATCCCATCCAAATTTCTCAAAATCATATCATCATAATATAAAGTAATAAGCAAAACTGTAACTTTACAGAAATCCGGGAAAAATCATATGAAAATATGAACATCAAAGTATTCAGAGCGACCTCTAGTATATATATACATAAATACACAGTAGTAGGCTAAACAAGAAACCTACTGAGAAAGAAAGGTAGCTCGAACACTAAGCCTCCAACTGCGACGTGCAACACCAGAATCCGAACTGCAAACTGGGCACGGAAACCGAAAAGCCCAGGGGAAAGACAAATAAAATCGTTAGAGTGAGTGGACAAAAATAAACATATGCCTTTCACCATTTACATAACATAAAAATAATGCGAGTTCTTAAAATAAATGGAGGTGTCAGGCGAATGTCTCAAGCCTAGTGGGCACATCAGGCGAATGTCTCAAGCCTGGAACTAGACTACCGGTGATCAGCCAAGTAGTCAATGCATCGATGCTAAGTAAATGTCATCACCAATAAAACATACAACAATACCTCCAAAACAATAAATAATCTCAATACTGTACTAGAAATAAATACTGAAACCAAGAACTCGCTACGACAGTGTAAATAAATGTCCACTCACTGATAAGCACAGCGCGCAAACGCGCTAATCCCGAGATCCGGCGGAAAATCCCTCACCAATTGGACGATCACGATCCCATGAATAATCACAAATACCACTGTTCAAAATCACATCTCAAAATCCTGAACCACATCTCGAGAACCAACCATTCCCGGAAACATATAACTCGAATATCGACGAAATCGTCAAAAATCTAATAAACACACTATAAAACCTCGCTACAAATTCTGATGCTCAATTCAAAATATAAACCTCACCACTGCAATCGGTGTGCAATTCCGAGCAAAACGACATAAAACTTGTCGAAAATTACCTCGGCCGGAAAACCGCCGCGCACGGCAGCGCGCCGGGCCGCCGCCGCCAGAAAATTCTATCGGCCCATAAAATTTCAACCTACATATGGATTTGAAGATCTCAACATTTCCAACAAATGGCTAGTTCAAAGTTAAGCCCAATTTTGACCGAAAAAGGTCCAAATCTCATCTTGAAGTCGAAAATCCTCGCCGGAATTCATTAACTTCATTCTCCCTCCTCCGGCCACGGCAAGGTGCAAGACCACTTGGGTTCAACTCATCTCTCCATGGGCTTCAAAACCCCTATAGGGTTGACCCCCATCTCGGCTGCCACCGCCGCCACCAAAGCCGCCGAAACTCGCCGGAATTTCCTCACCTTTTACCATGTCGATTCTCCCTCCTCCGGCCACCATAGATGGCGATCCACCTACCAAACTGAAGAAGAGCACGAGCCTAAAATTTCTAGTCAAGGGACCACAGCCAACTATGGCCGGAATCCAGCACAACCACGGCGACGAACTCACGGCCTCCAAACGGGTCGAAACCCACCCACGGTCAACGCGGGTCAACACCCAGTTTCCAAAATTAGAAAGTTTCCTAATTCATCACGTACTCCTTCCGTATTTATACCGTACACGTATTGAAACCAAACAGATAAATACGACAAGATTCAACGGCCGAAAATATCCCTAACTTATTTCTCGTAACACGAAATAATCTTTCGGAAGTTCGCACGAGCTCGAAATTAAATTCTCAACAGCTTCCGTGAAGGATCTCAAATCAAATTCTTGCCTGATAATTTAGTCGTTAACACACCCTCCATAACAACCAATTACGACAAAATCGTGACTAATCACGAAACTCGCAAATCAAGCCAATAAACATACCATTTCAGGTTCGGGTTGTCACAATTTCACTCTCCCCAACCTGTTTCTCCTCATGTTGTTGTCGTTGGCGAACCACCACCGATCAGCCACCAAATTGGTCGGCCTTGGTGTCAAAATGTTCACCTCGACCTCCTTTTCATTTTCCCCAACATATTAACCTCCAATTCCTCGTCGATTAAGCCCAAAATTCTTAGCAAAAACCGTCAATTTTTTGTCGACAGCGACGGCGATGCTAGTGCCAGAGTTGGGTGGTGTAAGGCTAGGGTTTTTGAAGCCCACAATGCCACGAGTTGAACTCGACTGGTTTGGGGTCACACCATGGCCGGATGTCAGAGATCGGCCAAGATGAATTCCGACGAGGGTTATGTATTTTAATGGTGAGTTTCGATGAGTTTCGGTGTGTTTTTGATGTTGTATTGAACTGAAAAGTTATTGGAAATGTTGAGTTGAACATTTTGATGTGCAGGTGGGAGTGTTATGAGTTGGTTGGAATCTGGCCACCTCAAGTAGTGGCGCGTGGACCTCTCGTGCCGTCGTGCGTGACGGAGCTTCAGCAACCCGAAGAGCTATTTTTTGCGGGAAGTTTCGCTAGTCCATTCGTACTAGTTTTTTAGTAATTTCATTGATTTTGGGGAACTTACGTAATATTTTTTTTATGTATGTTTAAGATTCGGATGCGACTTGACACATTCGACATGATCTTTTATTGTGTGTCAAGTCGATGCCCACCTTTCTTTGGAGCTTGGTATCATAGCATGCCGAAATTGTTTGTTTTCGCGATGTGGCAGAATAGTGCCACTTAGAGAATCTGAAAGGACCCGACTCCGATTTAGTTGCCTAAACCGAAATCAAACCCCTTCGAAAACACGACCTTAAAAAAAATTTGCCAGAGTTTACTTTGATACAAGACATACAATTCTTAGAACCTGCAAAGAAATACACTTCGAATATTCCACAAAATCCAAACCGTGGGGCTCCGTTCCCCATCCGGATTTATCAATAACATATATCATAAACTCAAAGGTTTACAAGAAATCCAAAACATATTCAGGAGTAAACTCAACTGAAAACAAACATTAGTATTCAGAGCGACACCTATATACAACATTTATATCAAGTAGGTCAAACAAGAAACCTACGGAAACTGAAGAATGATCCGAAGTCTATGCCTCCACAGTCGACGCGCAACACTGGAACCCAACTGCAAACTGGGCAAAGGAAACCGAAAATCTAAGGGGAAGACAAATGAAATCGTTAGAGTGAGTGGACAAAAATAATAATATGTCTTCCACCAATATAAACATGAAATCTTGATGCGAGTCTAAAATCATCAATCACAGGCAAGGCGGTTGTCATAACCATCCTAGATACCGTATTAAAATGTGGAGGCCGTAACTGGAATACATTTCTCCTCAGAGTTACAATCCTGCTCAACCAAGGTAATGGGTTTGTCATAACCTTCCTGGGAGCCATATAATCACGGGTTATGCGTTTGCCATAACCCCCCTGGAGCATCTCGGCGATCAGCCGAGAAGCCATGCATTGATGCATCCATATATCCATAATCCATGTAAAACAAATCATGCATAAGCCTCCAAGTAAAATACATAACTGTATAGGTATAATCGTAAATGTATAATCATAATTGCATACTCGTAAAATGCATAATATAAAATGCATAACCAAGACTCGTATAACAACAGTGAAAATAAAGTGTCTACTCACAAAGCAAAGCTAGCCCTGAGGTCCGACGGAAGATCCATCGCCAAACGCTCGATCTCGATCACCTGAATAGTAGAGATACGATCAATACATATAGAAGTACGACATACGGAGCTAATATGCCGAGAACCCTACCTCCTCAAAAGACGTATCACTCGAAAATTGAGGAGGATAACAAAATTCTCAAAATATACCCTGAAAGGACCCAACCCCGATTTAGTTTCCTAAACCGGAATCAAACCCTTTCTGAAAACACGAACCAACAAAAACTATCAAAATTTCGGCAGAGTAACGCTACTAATGCGGAATTGCCATTAACCTGCACCTGAAAAATACACTTCATACTATGCTACAAATATCAAACCGTGGGCACCAATCCCATCCGGATTTCTCAATATCATAACAGTAATGTAAAGTAATCAATAAAATCATATTTTACAGAAATCCGTGGAAAATCGTATAAAAGTATAACATAAGAACGCTCAGAGTGACTTTTAGTATGTATATACAAATAGTAGGCAAAAGTAAGAACCTACCATAAAAGAAACATCGCACAAATACTAAGCCTCTGACCGCGACGTGCGACACCTGAATTCAAACTGCAAACTGGGCAACGAAAACGAAGAGCCCAGGGAAAGACATATAAACCGTTAGAGTGAGTGGACGAAAATAAATGTCTTTCGCCGAATAATATATGTTATAAAAACATATGTGAGTCTAAATGAATGAAAATGATATAGTACACGAGGTGAACCCAAACTCCTCCAGCGTACAGAGCATGCATAGAAAATCTCACGGGGTCACTCATGGACACATCCGTGCTAGTACAGTCCAAATCACGGGATCCCAGACCCACACGTGATTCTAGCTAGAAAGACCTCAGGTCAGGGTATCTGTTCCCACCCGGAAATACATCGGCACAAGGAACAGAAATCTGTACCCACCCGAAAATACATCTGCACAAGGTACAGTTCCCCCCTGGTAGACATCCTCGGGGATTAGCCGGGATGCAAGTGTATCGATACAACCACATATACTAAGACTGTACTCTATGTAAATCAAATCATAAATAGTTTCATGCATACGTATAAAGCATAATCGTAAATGCATAATCGTAAAGCACATGCTCGTATAAGTCATAATCACAAACATATGCTCATGCTCATAAAATGTAATATAAAGACTCGCAATCAATCAGTGAAAAGAAATGTCCACTCACAGGTGAGCATAACGCGATACGCGTTAATCCAGTGATCTGGTGGAAAATCCCTAGCCAAACGAACGATCACGATCCCCTGGATAATCATAAAATCCACTGCTCAAAATCATAACTCGAAACCTCGAATCACATCACGAGAAACAACCGTTCCCGGAAACATATAATTCAATATCGACGAAATCGTCAAAATGCAATAATCACACCATAAAATCTCGCTATAATTTCTGATGCTCAATTTGAAAAATAAACCTCACCACTGCGATCGGTGCGAGATTCCGAGCGAAATAACATACAACTCGTCGAAAAACACGTCGCCGAAAAAGCCGTCGCCACTACCCCCGACAGTCGGAAAATCATACCTGCCCAGAAAAATGCAACCTACTTATGAATTTGTAGATCTTGACATTTTCAACAATTTTCCAGTTCAAAGTTAAGGCCAATTTTGACCAAAAAAGGTCCAAAACTCACCTAAAAGGTGCAAACCCTTACCGGAATTTCAAACCCACCGATCTCTCTCCTCCGGTCATGGCAACCTCCCAAACCACTTCCAATAGCTACCTCTCCTCATGGCTAACAAAACCCCTCAAGGTTCCACCACCATCTCGGCATCCACGCCATCACCCGAAATCGAAGAAAACTCGTCGGAAAACGCCGATTTTCACTGCCACAACTCTTCCTCCTCCGGTCACCCCAACAAGTTCCATGAAGGGACCCCGGCCAATTGTGGCCGGAATTGGCCTCAACTCCGGCGAAATCAACTCGGTGCAAAACGGGTCACACTTGACCCGTGGTCAACGCGGGTCAATCCAACTTTCCTGATTTGGAAACTTTCCCAAATCGTCACGTATCGCTTCCGTATTTATACCGTACGCATATCGAATCCCAAACGGATAAATACGACAATATCCGCCAGCCGAAAATATTCACAACTTATTCCTCGAAACTCGGAATAATCCTCCGGAAGTTCCCACGAGCTCGAAATTCAATTCTCTACAACTTCCACGAAGTATCCCAAATCAAATTCTTGTCCGATAATTTAGTCGCTAACGAAGCCGCCATATTAGCCGATTACGTCAAAATTGCGACCAATAACGAAACTCACAAATCAAGTCGATAACCATTCCAATTTCGGTCTGGGTCGATCGACGGTCCAAAACGGATCACAATCATGATTCGGATAAACTCGAATACGAACGGATAAACTCGACGATATTTCAAAATTTCAAATATTCATATTATATTCCTCGGTCGTCGAAATAATAACCCAGAACCGCCCACGAATTCGAAATCACGCGTTCAACAACTCTCGAGAAGAGACTCAACTCAAATTCTCAGCCAATAATTAAGTCGTGATCAAGACCGGCAATTCAACCAATTTACGGAAAACTGCGATTACGCGCAAGCTCGTGGATTAAGCCGATTACACTACTAATTCTGTTCCGGGTTGTCACAACCCATGTAACCCTCATCCCAAAATAGACTACTCAATTCAACTCAAAAACCTCAAGACTACGATCGGGACGCGATTACGAGCAAAATGGTATAAAAATTCCCAAAAAGTCAACCTTGCCGGAGCTCCGCCGTTGACCGCCGCCGCTACCGGCGGTGCGGCGTCAAGGGTGACCAATTCCAGCGAAAATTTCCAGAACTCTACTCCTCCTCAAGCCCAACAACTTTTCCTTTTGCACCAACCTCCAATTCGAAACACACCGGCCGGAATAGATCCCAAAACCCACGGCCTCCATGGATTCAGGTGAGATTCCGGCGAACTCCAAACGGCATCCAATCCCAAAAGCATCTATGGGTTGAGGGGAACATTTCCCCCTCACCACCCCGACATCAAAAGTCGTCGGAAAACGCCACCAAATTCCGGCAAAAATCTCAAACTTCACTGAGCACGTTCTCCTTCAAAACTCCATCAATTCTCACAAAATCAAGTTCAAAACCATAGGAAATGACGAGAGGATTCTAACCATACAAAGATTGTGGCCAGAGGTGGCCGGAATCACTGGGTCGGACGGCGGTAGCCCGTGGGTCGCGGTGGAACTCAGTCAACATTGATCAACGCGGGTCAACAACTGTCAAACTTCCCAAATGTGAATTTTCGACAATTCTACGACTATTCCATTATTTATACGCGTGGCCTGAGATGATCAACATTCCAAAACAAATCAAAACCAAAACTGATAAACACGATTAAATCCAATGATTGGAAATATTCATAACTTATTCCTCATGATTCAAAATAATCCTCCGAAAACTCCCACAAGTTTGATATCACGTACTCTACAACTCTCGTGAAGAAACTCATATTCTCGTCCGATAATTAAGTCGCAAATAGATCTGTCATATCGACTAATTACGATAAACTTCGATTATTCGTGAAACTCGCGAATTAAGCCGATTAATATACCATTCTGATTCGGGTCATTACAGAATCGAAAATGGAATGTGAGTATTTGGTATACAATTCGTATAAGATTCATTATTTTCTCTAGTTGTAGTCGATTAGAATACTTTATTAATTAAACTAGATTGACCTTTGATTGGCTTAGGAACATTGTGTACAAATTGAAAGTTAGTGGATCGACTTTTGCTTTTCCTACGATCCAGGTGAGTGGACACTTTATTTTCACTGTTGAGTTGCAAGTTTATTATTATGCATTTTACGATTATGCACTTTACGATTATGCATTTTATGCGTATGCATTTATGATTATGCATCTGCATGGAGGCACATATGATTTAATCGTATGCGTATGCATTTACGATTATGCGCATTTGCATAGTCATAGTTAATGCATTGATGCACTGACTTCTCAGCTGATCCCCAAGATGCACCGGGAGGGATAGGACAAACACTTGACCTATAATTTACACAGTCCCCAGGAGGGTTAGGACAAAAACTTGACCTGTGCATGTTGGTAACTTTGAGTAAAATGTACTTAAGTTACTGCCTTCATACATACACTGTAACCAGGAGGGTTAGGACAAACACCTGACATGAGCTTATTTATTTTTAGACTTGCATCATTTTTATGTACATTGATAGTGAAAAACATATCATTTATAGTTTTCAGTTTAAAGTGAAATATTATTTTCGTCCACTCACTCTAACAGCTTATTATTTTATATGCCTTCCTTGGGCCTTTCGTTTTCAACCGCCCAGATTGCAGAGTTTCACCTGAGGTCGAACGTGCACGTTGTTCATGGCATAGCAATATTCCACGTAGGATCCAAGGTTGATTTTTCGAGTTAGTATTTAATTTGCATAGTCAGCATAAATTGTCTAGCTACTCTGATGTCGAAAAAAGTTGTATATCTTTTATATTTTTATAGTGAACCATTTTGTAGAAAATTTCTTTATTTCGTGATTTTGAGTTTTGAATCCCCAATTGGATTTTCATATTTTTGAGAAGTAACTAAAGTTAGCAGAGTTGTTAGGGCTTAATTCGGATTTAGGCAACTAAATCGGGGTCAGGTCCTTTCAATTGGTATCAGAGCATTAGGTTATAGGTTCTATATATTGCACTTGGTTTCTTTCGTTGTCGTGATCGATTATGCTGAACACTTCCGGAGTGATGGTCCAACTGCAGCGACTCCCCATCGAATACATACAGTGTTGAACATTGTCAAATACGTGGCAATTACGACCGATTACCAACCTTAGCCTGTGAGTCTGTGCCCATAATTGCTATGTCTTGCGTGCGCCAACCTCAATCAGTTAACTCACAAAATGGTTCAAGGTAAAAGTTTTGTGGAACATGAGTAGCTCTTTTTAGATTCAAATACTTAGGATGTGTAGAATTTGCACGCTCGCCTTACTTATAATATGTTATGTAGTAGTTAAATGAGCATGTTATACTCTTATGATCCTATTTCAATTTGTGGTGAATTCGTGGGATATATGATCGTAGATAGACTTTGACAATAGAATCTTATATGTAATGAATTCTCCATTATCTTTGAAGTACGAAATTTCACGTAGTTAAGCTGTGAGAAATCCATATGGCATTAGTGGTCACGTTTTATATGTGTGTTTGTTGATGTTTTAGAAGTGTAATCTCTTGTACAGGATTTCCATAGGTTCTCATTTTATGGGTAGGTTATGCCAAAAATTTCGTAAATACGATGTGTCTGGCTAAGTCTTGTGCTATGTGGTTTGTCATGGCAAGATCTTTATTGTCGAGTGAGAGATCTAATAATCAGTGTGGTTGTGTCCAACAATGAATAAGGGTTTGTGCATAGTTGAGTGTTGTATAATTTGGTTATTTGCACCTACTGGTGGGTGTCTCATTTAACTCACTGTATTGTGCCTTAACTCGTTCCGATTTATTTTATTATGTTCTAATACGTTACACTTTGAATGATGTGTGTGGAGGAGTTTGATCATCAACTTAGAAGGTTTAGTTTGTTACTTTTGGTATAGCCGTGAGACTTAGTCATATCGTCAAAGTTACATCAAGTTTTGGGGAATAGATTTGGGTTTATCACACACGGTTATTTTGTGGAATCGTCGTGTGTACTTTCAACGAATTTCATTTCCTTCCGAGTAATAAATTTTTGCTTCATTCCATTATTTTCATCTTGTTTCTTCATTTTCGATATGTTTGTATCTCTCGATATAGTTCGTCGAGAATGTGGTAACTGCTTTATCCGTGAAGGTTGTCTTCGACTATGTACTATTTTGATTCACTTAGTTTTGCATAGTTATCAATGTAAATGAAGTGTTTCTCGGATCAAGACGTTCAAGTCATAGTAAATCTAACACTATACAGGTTATGGTTCACTCTTGCTGAGTTATTAATTTCTCTTTGTAACCGTTTTTAAATCCTAGCCTATTATGTAGCCTTCAGGAATTTTCTTTTCCTTCTCTTGGTAGCATTTCTTATTTTGGTTGGTTCTGTTAATGATCAGCAATTCAATAATTCATTATGGTGAAGGTTTGACAATTGAGTTTTGCATACTAAACTTATTCGTCATTACGACACCATGATCAGGTTTGCTGATGATCAATTTTTCGGTATATTATGTCGGTGTTGTACCTGAGGACGTTCTAAATATCATGGACTCTTATTGCTTGGTAATTGTTGAGTTTGGGAAATTGTATTGTGTAAATGTGTGCCGAATTTTCGGTAGAAATTCTCTTGATTTAAGATTATTGTAATCCCTTCTTTTCTAGATTACGTGTATCCTATGGAACCATATTGATGGTCTATCACGTGATCACAACTAGCAATTCACATTCCATGTGACGTGTATGTTGGTTACATTTGACTTATGCGTGGTTCTTTTATTGGGTTTTCGAGGTGAGGAAAAACTTTGATTGTTATTCATATTTGCGGTGTCATGGAAATTTCTCGTGTACAATATATCGTATGCATATACTGAAGACGCTTGGTTTTCGATAATGTCGTCACTTGTACTTTGGTCATTTCATATCGTATTCTTTGGATATTGTGATTCTATTTCATGATCATAGATCTAGCTATGACCAAGTACTTCTTGGGGACAATTTTTGTCAATTTTCGGGTGGGCAGTTCGTTGCATGGATGTGTAAAATTTTGGATAAGTGGAAGAAATTTTCAATGTGCATGATGGAAGTTATGGGGTGCTTCATTGAGGCCTCGAATGTTCCATAGCCGAGTTGTTGAGGCCTTGAATGTTCCAAGCCAAAATCTCCATCGTAATGGGGTGCTTCGTCGAGAGAAACCTAGAGAAAACTCTAGGAGAGCAGTCGGCGACAAATACCAATTTCAGTAATTATTTAGTAAATCTTAAAAATTCCTCTCATAAATATATATATATATATATATCTTAGCAATTCCTTATCTTTGTCCTTCCCCAGCTAGAATGGATATTTTTTGGTTCATTAAATAACTGATCTAGATTCATGATATTTAGTAACTAAAAATTGGGGATTATGAAGGTCCTTGAAGATGGGTGATTAGGCCCTTAACTACTTTTAACCAAAAGTAATATAAGACTGTTGTCAGGGATAGCAAGGTGTTGTTTTATCCTGATAATAGCTTATGAAAGTAAACAAATTGTGTTGTAAGTAGATGAAACTAATAACACAATTATGTTTTTTCTCTATGGCAGAAACCCCTGAATTCAGGGACGAAAACTGCCAATTTTTTTCACTATGTAACAACTCTTATATATTACAAGACTATAGTTCTGATAATAACAAAGTTTCGGTACTATCCTTTCACTAGACTCGCACGCTAGATCTAAGAGCTATACTCCATCTTGTTTTACAGAGATTTACAATAGAAAGATACACAAGTTTCAGACATAAATCTAGTTATCGCGCAACTAACTCACTATGAACACTTAATACGCTTGCACCTACCAATCCAACCTCATGGTATGCAAGATGGATGCATGCGTTTAAAGATATATTACAAGACTATAGTTCTGATAATAGCAAAGTTTCGGTGCTATCCTTTCACTAGACTCGCGCGCTAGTTCTAAGAGCTATACTCCATGTTGTTTTACAGAGATTTACAATTGAAAGATACACAAGTTTCAGACATGAATCTAGTTATCGCATAACTAACTCACTATGAACACTTGATATGCTTGCACCTACCAATCCAACCTCATGGTATGCAAGATGTATGCATGAGTTTAAATGGTGTTTTGTGAAGACTTTAATACAAAAAGATCAACACAAAAGAGCCTGTATAAACAGACTCAGTTTTAGAGAGGAAATGAACAATGACAATTTTCCCAACTAAGCAAAATATCAAACTAAAACTACCAAGGAAGACAAGGGGTGCTTGTGCCTTATATATGCCAAATGAAATGGCCTTAGAAGGAAGCTAGCACGTACTAGCCAAGTGAATTAGAAAAGAGTATTAAAACAGGTTTTAATCCCAGCCAAGTAACCAAAACTTGACAGTCACATAAATGGTGTATGTACTTTCTTTCAGAAAATATCTTCACTTTATAAGAAATAAGGATGAAGATTAAAGATTAAGTTTGTAAGAAACAAAAACTTATCTTTCTAAATAAGTCACTTGACCAGAGAAGTATTTTAAAAGTAATTTATAACCAGTTTGAAGTCGAAAGATATTTTTCAGAATGGAACAAAACGTTCCAGGGACTTCAGGGATGGAAAACACATTTGTCATCCTCAGTAAAAATGGTGAAATGCATATGCATGCTTTTTACCTTTGAAATCATGAGGTTTTCATGATACGAGGTTGATTGATTTTTATATTTAGTCTTCTCTTGAATGAGTCTTTTAATCCATATTTTGTTAAGTATAAGATATGTCAATAACTATCTACTTTCAGATTTGATGTGATTTTTTGACACAATGAATCAGTTTAAATCCCCCTATAGCCGCATTAATATATATGTTTTCAAAGTAAAGATTTGATTACATATTTGTTTGTTTAATCCAGGTAGAAGACAGAAGATGGTATATTTGAGTTACGAGGGAGTACGTAAATGTGCACTCTTAATAGTGTTAAAATTGGTTGTTCACCCTTAACACAGTTCAGGGGAGAACCATCGGTAAAGGAGCATCACGCATACCAGTTCAATTTCTTTGCTCGTACAGTCGCAGTTGATTGAGCAAAAAACGGATACAAACGAAAAGGTACTAGGCCAAAACCAACTTCTTCTCAAAGCCACATACAAAAATAGTTAGTAATTAGTAGATGTGTGGAAGGATGTTTAGTGGTCTTAAGCTTCCCAAGCACACTATAAAATAGTTTCAAAACCAGAGTGGAGATTCACCATTGTTTTCCTTGTTTCAAAACAATAAAACAAAAAAAACAGAAAAAAGAATATAACTAATTAACACGCACATCAAGATGGGTTTTAAACTTCTTATTAATGTCTTGCCAATATTTTTGATCTTGTCCTCAGCATATGCAGGTAGAGGAGTTAGAGAGCTCTTGCAAGCCGGTGTCTTTGATGTGACAAGTGCAAAGTACGGTGGAAAGCCCAATACCGATATTTCTCAGGTAATTTAGTCCCAAATAACAGAACACAATCTGCATGTGCGAGTTTATCAAATTTGAGTCACTAATGTTGTTGTTCTTCTCTGCAATATAGCCTTTGGCAAATGCTTGGAAAGATGCATGTGCATTTGCAACGGCAAGTAAACTTATTATTCCAAAGGGAACTTACCAACTAAAAGGAGCAGCTTTCAAAGGTCCTTGCAAGGCTCCTATTGAGGTTCAGCTCCACGGCGTATTACAGGCGCCAGAAGATGGTCACCAACTAACGACGCGCGACACTTGGATCGGATTTTCTGATCTTCAGAGGCTCACACTATCCGGTACCGGAACTTTTGACGGCAAAGGACACCGTGCATGGAAAGAAAATGATTGCAACAAAAACCCTAAATGTGCATCTCTCGCCATTGTAAGCTAATATAAATTAATTATGTGCAAACACATTTATCTAGTTTGATTAATCAATATTGGTCTTTATGTATCTGTTTTGCTCTCTTAATATGCGCATGCAGAACTTGAGGTTTCACAATGTCAAGCACTCACTGGTGAGGGATGTAACTTCTCTTAACAGCAAAAACTTCCACGTCAATGTTTTGAATTGCGAGAACCTCACGTTCCAGCATTTCACGGTAACAGCACCTGATGATAAAACTAGCATCAACACGGATGGGATACATATCGGACGCTCAACCGGAATCAACATTACTGATACAAAGATCGGAACCGGAGACGATTGTATTTCAATTGGTGATGGCACTAAGCAACTAACGGTAACCGGGGTAACTTGCGGACCGGGACATGGAATAAGCATTGGAAGTCTTGGAAGGTACCCGAAAGAAGAACCTGTGTCTGGAATCTTTATCAGGCACTCCAGCATTACTGGTACACAAAATGGTGTTAGAATTAAGACATGGCCTGCTTCTCCAGCAGCTAGTACTGCCTCGGATATTCACTTTGAGCACATCACCATGGATAATGTTGGCAACCCTATCGTCTTAGATCAAGAATACTGCCCATGGAACCAATGCGATAAAAAGGTACTTGCATAAAACCAAAATCTAGCTCTCTTCATTTAGTTATATTATCCGGTTGAGGATGCATCTTGTCCAAGGATCTAATTAGTTGGTGTTTCTTGTTTAATTTATAGAATCCTTCTAAAGTCAAGATCACCAATGTGAGCTTCAAGAACATCAGAGGGACGTCTGCTACTCCAGTGGCCGTGAAGATTGTCTGTGCAAAGGGCTTACCATGTGAGAAGGTGGTACTGAGTGACATAGATCTCAAGCTAAAGGGACAAGGCGCTGTTACATCTCAATGCGCTAATGTGCAGCCCACATTCACTAATGTGCCACGCCATCTTGCTTGTGCTACCAAGTTGAGAAAATAGAAAGAAAAAAAAGATTTACTTATTACATATAAGAGGCTTTAGGTACCGGTGAGATCTATTTGTATGATCCCCTAAGAGCTTCCATGTGTAAATAAAGTCCTTGTGTATATTTTGTCCCTAGTTTTGTACCCGGGGGGACATTTTATTTATAAAGAGCAGCTTTCACAATTTTTACTTCATTTCTCCAAACCATATCCATAAATCTCTGTTTTTGTCATGCATAAACTCTTTTTGGGAAATCTAAGAGGCATTTCATTTTATCAATGATGTTAATCAAACTACAAGTAGGATGCCAACGGGTCAAATCGACGTCGAGTTTTTGGTACCCGAACCCAAATGTCAAAGTAATTCGCTTGACTAAACTCAAATTTGAACCAACAAATTTTAGTTTAGATTTTCACCCGACCCGATCTCATCGAATATTTAATACCTGAATCCGAATCAAAAATAGATAAAACAAATATATATATATATATATATAAAACAGGATATTAGTAATGTTTGTAGTTCTATATAAAATATATAAAAAGTTAAACATAAATTATTAAATTTCATTTAAAAACTAGTCGAGTTTGGGTTAATAAATGCAACTCTGTCATTTGCCTTAAAAACTCAACCCGATCGATTTCGGTTCGAACAAATATCCCCTAATTCGAGTTATTTTGCCATCCTAATTATAAGATTAGTGACCAAACATGGCAAATGATTGACGACGTAACCTGCCTACTCACTAATATGAACATGACGCCCATGAAATCTATATATAGCTAGCAAAACCATCTTTTCTTCATAACAAATTGGTCTATTCAATGTGTATATTAGTCTATTCGATCTACTTACGCCAATTCAAGCACCAAGTTGCGATACTCAATTAGGTCGTTACTTACTACTGTACTTCTACAAGGTTCATAACAAAATTAAAACAAATCCTGAAATGGAAAGTAAAACATGATAAAATTACACATGTTTACAATCCAGTCAGTTTTATACATCAAATTTATGTGATTAATCTAATACTTTCGCCACAAAATTTTTAGTCTATTTTTTTAAGTTTGGAGGTAGCCTAGCTAATTTATACGGGAAATTGGCAGTGGAATGGTTGATCATCTCGATTGATAGTACTCGCATAAGCTAAAAAGTCAGGGATTCAATTCATTATTAAACTTATATTTTGTAGGTTGAATTTTTAAATAATAATAATATATAAAAAGACATGTTATAATTAGACATGCATGCAAACTTACAACACGTAAATATAATTTCACTATTATAAATGTTGCACTTTACAATATGCATGCATGCATGCATGAAGCAGAATTAAAACGTACACTAGGCACGTAAATCCAATACGCTTATTTGTTATTATTTTTTTATGAAGTATATAATCTCACTAGTATAAAAGGTACAATATAGAATCACGTTTTATACACAACGAACTTCGAAAAATTATGAGAGATGAGTAACAACAAGCATTAAGCTGATGAATCACAAATAAAACGTATAATATGGTACGTCAAATTTAATACACTTGCAGTATTTCTAATGGGTTTCTCTATTGTTTCTAACCGTGCTCTCTATTCTACTTCTAAGATAGAAACAATATTAAGAACTCATAAATCTGAAGAGAAAGAAATGAGCTCTTATAAGCTTCTTCAAATTATTTTATTATTTATTTTTTAATAAATTTACCATAAACACAAATTTGCACTCCTGACTTTTTTAACATAGTCGAAGTACAAATAAAATTTTTTCTCTAAATTTTTTCTTTTTAGTTATATTTTTAACAAATTTATTGGAAACATAAAGATGTTCAATACTACATGTCCATGTTTGATGAGGTGCATAATTAATTTACGTATCCTTTGTTTATTTTAGTATATATTCACGGCTTTCACGCCATCATGGTGATTACCGACAAATAGGCTACAAAGCCTACAAGTGACCAACTTTACAACCTCTACTTATTAAGGGCACTTTTTAAAATAGCTTGTATGAATTTGAGGTGGTATTTTCAGTGGTGATAAGCTTCCCAACGGGACTATAAATTGGCCTCGGATCCAGAGTAGGAATTCATCATCATTACAAACCCTAACAGGGAAGAATGCAATTCAAAACATCAAACATGGGTCTCAAACTGGTCATGAACATCTTGCCACTATTTCTGATTTTATCCTCAGCATTTGCAGGTAGAGAAAAAGAGCTTGCAGCAGGCGGCGGTACTTTCGACGTGACGAAATATGGTGCAAAGCCGAATGCCGATATTACTGCGGTAATCAAACTTATATTTAAATATATATATATATATATATATGCATGTTTTGTGTTATTGAATCACTGATCGATTGCATTTCTGTTGGTCTATCTAAGGCTATAGCAAATGCTTGGAAAGATGCATGTGCATCAACTACGCCAAGTATGGTTCTTGTTCCAAAGGGAACATACAAACTAAAAGAAGCAGTTTTCAAAGGTCCATGCAAAGCTCCGGTTGAGATGCAAATCCAAGGCATATTACAAGCTCCAGAAGATGGCGCCCAACTAACAAGTTTAGATACTTGGGTCGAGTTTGGATACATTGACAAGTTCACGCTTTCTGGTGGCGGAACCTTCGATGGCCAAGGAGCACTCGCTTGGAAACAAAATGATTGCCACAAGAACACGAAATGCACATCTAAAACCATCGTAAGCTAATATGGTCTTATTAATACGTCATCGACGTATACTCCTCTTTATATGCTCGGATTAATTTGCTTAATATCTCCTCTATATATTTGCAGAATCTGAGGTTCAACTTCGTCAAGAACGCATTAGTTAAGGACGTAACTACTCTTAACAGCAAAAACTTCCACGTTAATGTCTTAGGGTGCGAGAACTTCACTTTCAGCCATTTCACCGTCACGGCACCTGATGATAAAGTGAGTAGAAACACAGATGGGATACATATCGGACGCTCAACCAACATCAACATTACCGATACAAACATCGGTACCGGAGATGATTGCATTTCCATTGGTGATGGCACCAAGCAACTACATGTAACCAGGGTAACTTGCGGACCAGGCCATGGAATAAGCATAGGAAGTCTTGGAAGAACCGTAGACCCTAAAGAAGATCATGTGACTGGAATTTTTATTAAGGACTCTACCATCACAGGCACGTCCAATGGTGTTAGAATCAAGACATGGCCAGATTCTCCTCCAAACTATCAACAATGTATTGTCTCAGATGTTCACTTTGAGAACATCACAATGAATAACGTTGGTAATCCAGTACTCATAGACCAAGAATACTGCCCATGGAATCTCTGCAACAAAAAAAATCCATCAAAAGTGAAGATCAGCAACATCAGCTTCAAGAACATCAAAGGAACAACAACGACTCCACAGGGCGTGAAGATTGTGTGTGCAAAGGGGTTGGGATGTGATAACGTGGTACTGGATGACATTGATTTCAAGTACACAGGACCTGCAAATCAAGGCCCTCTTACATCTGAGTGCGCAAATGTGAAGCCCACCATTACTCGTGTGGCACAGCCTCTTGCTTGTTCCACCAAGTCTTGATCGATCGATCGATCAACCAAATTACAAATATGTAATTATCGGTAGTGCTCACAAGGACAGATTGATCCTCCTCTTTGACCAAGTAGTTAGGCAGTTTGGCTGAGAATTGCGCGCACCGTGTATATACATTCGTTCGCGTGTAGATTTTTCCCCAATGTAACTATAAAAACTTAATGCTGAGTTCTTGCTTCTCTATATGTTATGTAGGAAGAGGCTCTAATAAATACCTAGCTCTATGGTGAGTAATTGGTGAATATTTTTTAATCAATGACCTATAATTAAGTCTCAATTTTTTATTGTAATATGATAAATCAACCGTTAAACGTTTAGTTATCTACAAGTAGATCATTTTTACAAAGTTTCAACCAAATCGAAAATCATTAAGGGATTCATAATCATGATTTATCAAGTATGAACACGAACGGTTCAATTTTGACAAATTTGATACGTTCATTGATTTGATCAAGTTCTACGCCTTAATGAATTTCAAATAGGATAAAAATTTACACAATTAATCTACTTATATATATCTAAATACTCAATGGTTGATCTTTTGAAATGTGGTTGAAAAACATATTTTATAAGAAGGTACTCACCAAGTACTCACCATTGAAGTACTCATTAGAGTCTCTCTCATGTTATGTATACCTCTCTAAAAATTATATAACATTTATTTTTGTATTAATTTTTCTTTGGGCAAATTTCTGTTTACTTTCCTATGGTTTTCCATCAACATCATCACTACCTGACATTTTGAATTTAATCATTTCACTACCTTCAAAGGCAGAGCCAACACTAAGTCAAGTAAGGCCAATGCCACCTCTGGATTTTTGGAGAAGATAAAAATACTTGCATGTATTTTTATCATGTATTGGATTTTGGTGTGCAACTATCTCTTCTCACATCTTTCTCTCTGCCCTCAGCTCTCTCCTCTCAGATTTCTCCTATCACGTCTCTCTTTGCCGTCACCTCTCTCTCTCTCTCTCTCTCTCTCTCTCTCTCTCTCTCTCTCTCTCTCTCTCTCTCCTACACGTATATATCTTTTCCTTCTTCTTAAATATATATATATATATTCCTTCATGATATTAAATAAGAGTTTTCTACAAATGAAGAACGATGATTTAGACCTTGCACCTTGGTAGTTTTGAACACATGTAATAAGAGTGCCCATATCATAGAGGTACTATGATTCATATAAGTCAGTCAATGAGAAGTATTTTGGCTCATATATATACATCTAGACTAGTCTCATCAAATTTACATAATCAAGCTATCATGAACAAAATACTAGTATGATTTGTTAAAAAATATTGTCATCAAGAGAATGTTGTCTCTCCCTAAAATACCAGAGTCTTGTTTTAGTGGTCAATGAATTCAGTGATCAATCAACGTTAAATCTGCATCCAACGGTGGTTAATTAAAATATAGTTAGAAGATAAATTATTATCAACCGTTGGATACAGATATAACGATGATTAACCACTAGAACAAGGCTGTAAAATACCATGTTATGAAAAATATGCTATTAGGTCCTTACCAGAGGTTATCAAGGGAGAGTAAAAAAAATCGCTCCACCTGGACGAAATTCTTGGCTCCGCCACTAACAACCTTTAGTTTGCCTTCAACTTCAATTTACTATATATCTAAATTTTCGTTTTCAAATTGAGATTACAAATTTGATTTTGCAGTTACTTCTTATTATTTTGCTTTTGTAATTACAAATTGAGATTACAAATTCTCTGCATTGATAGATAAAAGAGGGCAACAAAAAAACCAGTATCTAACACCGGCTGGAATAGAGGTACAAGATATTCAACGGAGAAGGTGGGGGTAGTTTAATACCCCGTCCCAGTTTCAAAGTTTCACAAAAAAGAGAGGTACAAACTGTCAAGCTATAGTCGTCACAACACTCAGAAAAAGACAGAGATTTGAACATGATCAAAAGAAACTTTTCATGTTAGGAATTACATGAGTAACTTTAGCGTTTTTATATTTATTTTGTTATTATCGTTAAAAAAAAGAAATAACTTTAGCGGCAAAGTAACACAATATTACCTCAAAAGATTGTTTATAAATACACGTCAACTCTCACAAAACCAACATTCCCAAAGAAACCAGAGAAGCACCGGAGATATAGAGAAAAATCGGACTAAAGTATGTGAACTCTTCCTGCAAAATTATTTGTTTGGAATATTCATTTCACAAGCTATATATATCCTAAATTCCTAATAGGCATTCTTAAACTTCATTTTTTTTATATAAATTAAAATAAGGGATTATGCGATATTAGCTCCTCGAAGACAGACAATTTAGGGAACAAGTCTAAACTTCAACCCCAAATGTGAAGGGTCCACCAATCTTTGGGAGTCCACCGCCCGTCCCCTTTTTCTTTTTATTCATGAAAAATAAAAATATCACAAAGTTGAAGAAAAACCAAAACTAGAAAAACTATGAAAAAGAGATCAGAAGACTCAAAAAGTGTCTCATGCCTCTTGTACACAACAAAGACCAATAAACAAAAACAACAAATCAAACTAGAGGTTTGTAGCTTGAAAACTTGTCATCGCCCTCATGCATTGATATCCTAATGCATGTGAGAATTTAAGGACCACAACAGCAACTCCATAAAAGTGGATATATATGCTTTCCAACCTTGAATTAGAGTGAGCATCAGGTTTCCTCTCACTATTAACCAAAATGAAAGTTGGGCAGCCCCATTAAATTTCAAACAAAAGCTCCAGTATCACAAGGCGGACAAGAGTCTCACCAGTGCAACCCATCATTGTCCACTCCATAGTTAGCTAAGCTATCAACGACTTGATTCCCTTCATAATAGATATGAGAAAAATGAACTTGTATTGATGAAATAATGAATCGACAATTCTCTCAAGCAATATATAAGCACCACGACACAGAAGAATATGAGTTATGTAGAAAATGAAGCACTAAAAAAGAGTCAGATTCAATCCATATAGAACTCCACCCTTTTTGCGAAGCCATGGAGACTACATGAATAATATCTTGAAGTTCTGCCTCCAAGGCTGTTGTAACACCCATAGACTCTGAAAAATAACTCAGACAATGAACTAAATGATCACGAAAAATTTCACCATAACCAGTTGAGTAGGGAGTCCTACGAGCCGCACCATCAGTATTCACTTTCATTTGAGAAGCACAAGGAGCTAGCCAAGTGACCTCCCTAATAATGGGAGCTTTCCGCGGCCTACCGTGGACGCCAAGAGTATAAAAAATACAAAGCTCTATCACTGAATTATGCATGATTCCAAAACCCCATTGATCAACATATTTGATTTGCAGCCGGATTGAGCGAACTAATGAAGCAAATGTGGGTATAAAATCATTAAGCCGAGTGATAGGCGCAAAAACACCTAACAAAGATAACTCTATTCTTGATTCAAATATATTAATACAGTAAATAGAAAATAAGGGTCATTACCCATAGAAGATTGGTAAAACTAAGACTTAAAGACACAAGAAACACAAACAGACGCGTAAACTAAAAATCAGGTAGACTCGATCCAGAGGCAGAAACCTAATTAATTAGATAATCTAGACTCAACCAAAAATTACTAAATTAAATATACACTAATTAAACATAGTGGCGGACTACCATATAAAATTTGAGAGTATTTGGAGTTGATTTGATTAGTGAAAAAAATAATATATATAAGTATTGCTGAAAATAGAATATCAAAAAGTAAAAATGAATGTAAATATGAGAGAAGCAATAACTAAGAACTTCTCTCCACCACTAGATATACTTCAATCACCCCAAAATAATCTCAATGATTATAGATTAATGCACTCACAGTTAAGCTGATGCCTTTAGGTCATTAACCGTATTGCGTTCTCTTACTTGCCATGTTACGCGAAATGTCGTTATCGACTTAACTATATTCTCAATTAATTGATCTACGAAATGTCGATATCTAGACTAAAATAACTGAAATCATGAAGATCTAAGAACGTTTGAGTAACAACAAAGAATCCAAAGTCAATGTCGGTAGCCTTAGATTACTAAGGAAACTTGACATAAGTACCTGCAAGGAACTCTTTATCTCTCACAGAATATGCAACGATATGTCGGTCATATACATATTCAAGATAATAAACCCTAAAATATTCATCAAAATGTTGACCCAAAGAAACATGCAATAGAATTATCAATGAACAAACAGTAAAGAAATTCTCATCTAAAATTATATAATTAAATCCATTGGGGGTCGAAATCGGAGACATGTTTAGGGTTTCGATCAGCCCCTAACTATTAAGGAGTTTAGTTACACCTATTTTAAATGAAAGCATCAAAGAGTACATAAAAGATAAACTAAGGAATGACAAGACAGAACTCTGATGATTGCCAAGATGTGCTGCACCAAAGCTTTCTTTTTCTTCCTCTCTCTTGTGTATGTTTCTCTCTATGCCTCTGGCACTACTTCCATTCAATCATCATATAGCTAGGTTAATTAACCCATTCAGTTAGCAAATAATCATGTGCTCCTCTATCCCAAACTAAGCATGGGTTGATTTCCTCTCATCATCGTACGTAACTCTTTCTCTCTAAATTCAAGAGCCCATTTTGCAACAAGTTAATCTTCTTTTATTTAATTACCTAAAAGTAGATAAAGTGTTATAAACTGGAGAGAAGAGACATAGAGAGAAAATAGAACTCAAAGAGATGGGAAGAGAAAGTGTAGAGTATTGTATTATTCATCTCAATAAGCCTCTATATATAGAGCTAGAATTTACATAGTGAATACACAACTATTGAGTATTTACATAGATATCCATATAAATATAATATTTATAACACTCTCCCTTAGATATCTACCAATGAATAATACAGTATTGAACGCGTCTAATGTTGCCTCTTTAAAAACTTTGTCAGGTGACAAAAACCCAGTGGGAGAAAAATAACCATGACTGAAGGAAAAGTGTACAACGCGCTTATGTCCGAGGTAGCATACTTCAGAATGCTCCCTCTGATGAGAATCTCCCCTGATCATTGCATGCTTAAGGTACCATGCATATGGGGACTCATTGTCAACTTTGAATCCTGCAAAATAAATAAGTTAAAAGTAGTATGATAAAACTACAAATATTTTAGTAACCACTTACCATAAGTGTTGCTGTAATCTGAAACCTTTAAGACATTAGCAAAATGCATAATCATAAATAAATAAGAAGCAATATCAAAGTTTAATACAACATGTATAGCCATAAGTATCAATATCTATACATATTGATAGTTTCATATAGGCTCTTCAAGAGCTCTAATGAATTCATAACTTCGCGAAAAGTTAGAATATGTTGCAATATTATGATTACAATTTGAAATCAACATCATAGTCTAATCATACTACTCACTGAGGCAAGTTTGATTTAGTCACATTGACTATTTAAATGAGTACGTATAAGATATAGACTTTTATTCCATGAGTTTGAGTTATAAACTCGTTTAATCATGGAGTTTTCATTCAGAAAATTTGAATCCTCTAAGGATTGTAAATAAGTTGTTGCTTATGATGATACAACGTTTGTATTGAGACTTTCTTATGTGCATTATAACTGCACAATATACCCTCAAAACCTGACATAAGTCTCTCGTCAATATCTACACAGTACTTATAGAAAAGTTGTCACTTAAGGGAATAGCATTGATAATCTCAAATCTCTACCAAAGAGATTGTGTCATATTATTAAGGCCCAAGAATCCACCATGTTTCGCAAACTATTGGAATTGCCTCTTTCCAATTTGGCCAGTAATATTATTTGTCGACATTTAAAATGAAACATGATTTGTACACGGCCCTTGATGATCTTTCGCTAGCTAGCATAAGTAATATCCATGATCATCAAATTTTGATCCCACACATTCGTATTTGCATGCATTAGTTTTAACGAGCTCATAATGATTGGATATCCGTGTTACACTCTAGCACAATCATCTATATAGAGAAATTAATTTCAGAATGTAGATCATTTACTCAACGTGTACTCAAGATGTGGTAGGGCAAGTGAAATCTCCACTTTAGGAGAATATAGTTTAGACCAAGTGGAAATGTTCCACAACTTCACGCCGTTCATTAGTGTATTCTCCCCCTAACAGTAGGAAGACTATCATATTGACCATTCGTAAAATGTGTGTGTATGGATATCATGTTCCTTATAATCGTTGGTGGGTGGCAATCCCAAACCTTAATATTTGGTCAAAGTAATAGTCACTTACAATTTGCGCATAGTTGATTGAGAGTTTTCTCTAAATCAAATAAACATGATGGATAACATCACATACCAATTCAAAGTGACAAGTCACAAAAGATAATCATAAATAATGGTTTAAAAACCAAATCGCTAGCTAGCAAGCACTATGAGTTGTACTCAAACAATAATATCATTGAACATTTTGATGATCTTACAAATTATAGTAGATCCAGTGAACTAGTAGTTCATGTATACATCGGATGTAGAGAAATATACATCCATTTTGGCCAAAAATATGTTACATAAGTAACATGATATAAGCTCTTCCGGAGCTATCAATAAATATTTATCCCTCTTGGGATAAGACTTACGTTAGCTTTTATAAACATCAGTCAAAGATGATCAATAATTATCTTTGAACATCAAAAACCCTAATCTCTTGCTTCTATAGTGGTGTACCCATACCCAAACTTCAGGTTTGGTGTGTACATATAGGCTTGACAAATAGATCCGATCTATTATCACTACAACAAAAAATCTAATTTGCTACGTTTTTTTGCGACGACACCCAAATATCTATCAATGGCGACAGCAAAATCACCGTCGCGAATGTGAAGACATTTTACGACGGCAAACCGATGTCGTCGCAAAAAATTTCATCAATTGCAACGACACGTTTATGCCATTGCAAAAGCCTTCATCAATTGCGACGGCACGATTATGCCATGGCAAAAAGTTCATCAATTGCGACGAAAAATCACTGTCGCAAAATCATTTTTACCGACAAATAATTTTTTGACGCAAAAATGACCGTTGGATGGAATGATTAGAATACTCTAAGTACGGTATTCAAAACTTATAATTTTTTTACTTGAATTCGATGTCGATCCGTGCATTAAATCGTTCTGACCATAAGGCCTTTTAGGCTAAAACTCAATTGCCACTATGTAAAAAATTTATTTGAGACAAATTTCTGCGCATCCTTTATCATGGAGCTCATATCTATCTTACTATATGAAAAAAAATGACCCCAAAAAATTAATTTAGGTACTCCTTCCATAGGAAAATTAGTAAAATTCTTGAAAAGGGCTATTTTAGTCTTTTGGTAAGATTTGACCTCATTGACCTATCTCTGAACGAACTTTGACGAGGGTAAGTTTTTGAGAACTCTATATTATTACAAGGCTGAAGCATGTGTATGGACATATTTCTCATTACACCATTTCAACTTCTCATATGTCTTTAATCCATATATAACTACTAATGTTACTTACAATGTTTGTTGGTTATATGAAAACCAAACATTTATGAAACTAAATTACTAAAAAGTAATCATTTTAAAAATGTGACTATTGAATGAGATGATCGGACTAATCTAAGCATGTCGTGAAAAAAATTTGAACTTTCCAATTTGAATTTAACCTTGATCCGTGTGTCATACGGTTGTGACTATATTTTCCTTAAGTAAAACTCAATTTGTCGCTTCGTCAAAAATAATTTGAGATCAAGTACCTCACACGTATTCTCGTATGATTCATATCTATTTTGCCATGTAAAAAACTAAAATTTCTAAACTCTAAATCTAAACCCTAACCCTTTTTATAAAAAAACAAAAATCTAAACCCTAAGTCCCTAACCCTAAAAGAATAGCTAAAAAAAAATCTTTCAAAAAAAGGGAATTAAAAAATTTAGGGTTATGCCTAACACTAACACATTTCATGTGCCCCCCCCTCTCTCTCTCTCTCTCTCTCTCTCTCTCTCTCTCTCTCTCTCTCTCTCTCTCTCTCTCTCCACTACAAGAAAAACTCACCTAGACCGCGGACCACTACAAGAAAAACTCACATAGATTGCGTTTCCTCCCGTGCGAGTCGAGCCTCTTCAAAAGCTGCTTGGACGGCCGCAACTTGACCACCTTTCCTCGCCGAACATCCCGTAGATGAGTCGGAGGACAAATCTCGCTGGTCCTTGTTCCCATCCCCCTAACCTCCTTGCCAGCTCGACGACCGTATACCTCATTGGCGATTGTAATTTGGCTCTCCATCGATAGAGGAGGCAGGTCTTCCGACGGCAAATCCGGGTGTGCAAGCTGCATGTTGGCCAATTCCTGCTGCGCCCGTTCTACCAATGTCACCTGAAAAAAAAATTAAAAAATTATAAATTTTTACAACAATTTAATAAATAATAATTAAATAATAACTACGCTAATTAAAAAGAAATATATAGCACTTACGCCGTATTGAGTCGCTTCATTCTCTAACCCAGACGTCATGTACGCGCTGACGCTAGCATCCAGATAAGGGTGTTTGAAGCTCTTATCTCTTTGCTCTTTGGCTATTTGGATCATCTGCTTGGAGCCAGATGTATGATGTTTGTCCTTCTTCCCCTGGTTGGTCATGTTGATGTTGGAGAATTTCTGTTGGACAACATAAATCATTAAAAAATTAATAAGTAAATAAAATAAAAATAATTTAATTTTCTTAATTTAAATAAAAAATAATCACCTTATATTCTTCTCCTTGGAAGTGGTTACATAACCACTCCCACTCATCTTCCCTATCCCCACGCAGCTCAACGGGGTAGGCACGGGGCCGATATCGTCATAATACTTATGAAGTTTGTACTTCTAATCACGGTAGATGGCGTTGGCGGTTTGGTTGATGTGCCTAAGCATCTCCGGTGTGGAATCCACCACATATTGTTTATATAAGAAATGAATAGAAAATTATAATCGTATATATTATGAAATTACGATTTTTATTAGTTATTAGAAAATAAATTTAAAATTGTACGTATTACGTACCGAATGTTCTTTAAACACTTTTGTCTTCTCTTCATCCGGCAACTCCTTCCAAGTAGGGGCAATCATACGAACCCTGTTGCGAAGGATTGACCCGATGCTGTGCGCTGAGAGACTAGCTAGCTGAGATGTAGGAGGGTCATCGGTAAATTCGTCGTACGGAAACTGGATCTTTTGCTCGGTCACCTTGGACAATTTCTTGGATTTTCTGCATTTTACGAGACCGCGAGTCCTTTTGTTGAAGGTCTGTTGGGGCACTCCTGAGCTTGCGCCGTGAGCTGTAGAGGATAGACTCAGAGGAGGCCGACGACGCCTGAGCACTTTTTGCCATGGACGTCGGACCGGAATGGGCGTCATCATCCCCAGTCGGGATAACTAGGGCAGCAGGAATTTCCCCAGTCGACGTTGTCGAAGGACCAGCTGAAGGGTCCGGATGAGGCGCTTCGTTGTCCTCCTCTAACTCCCAATCGACTTGCTCTATCAAGCGTCGGAGTAGAGCATCTTTGGCCTCCTTTTGGGCCTTTTTCTTTCTCGACGGGGTCATTTTTATATATATCATAAATATATATAAAAATTTACAATAATTATTTACAAGTATTGAATGCGCATTCAATGGACGTGCGACTCGCGCGATAAAGTATAAACTTTCAATCAATCAACCTTGGTTCAATCGAAAAACATGGCCAGTTAGGGATAGAGATAACGCGAGAGGCAGGACTAAATTCGATAAAACACCTCGAGGCTAACTAAATCAATGGTATATACTCTATTGGTGTTAGTCTTTCTTAGATTTAAAGAGAGTACACAAGCTTGGTGTTTAGGTTGTTCAATGGACGTGCGACTCGCGCAATAAAGTATAAACTTTCAATCAATCAACCTTGGTTCAATCGAAAAACATGGCCAGTTAGGGATAGAGATAACGCGAGAGGCAGGACTAAATTCGATAAAACACCCCGAGGCTAACTAAATCAATGGCATATACTCTATTGGTGTTAGTCTTTCTTAGATTTAAAGAGAGTACACAAGCTTGGTGTTTAGGTTGTTCAATGGATGTGCGACTCGCGCGATAAAGTATAAACTTTCAATCAATCAACCTTGGTTCAATCGAAAAACATGGCCAGTTAGGGATAGAGATAACGCGAGAGGCAGGACTAATTTCGATAAAAACACCCCGAGGCTAACTAAATCAATGGTATATACTCTATTGGTGTTAGTCTTTCTTATGGCCAAAACCTGTCACCAATCATAAACCGTTTCTAGACACCATGTCTGACATTCAGCCAATCTTTCAAAAATTTACACTCCCTCAAGTCCTTTGCAAACTCCGCTCTTAACCTCGTGTCCATAACTTCACTTAGGTTATGGTGTGCGGTGATGAAATCCACACATCACGAGGAGTTAAGGAGATAAGCTAGGAAATGAGGCACCATCTATTCCAAAGAGTGCGACTTAATACACCAAACTTATGTACTAAATTTAAATCAAAGACTACCAATTTACTACAAAATTGTCATAATTACCAATTTAATGTATCAAACTTGATAACCTGCTATCATAGCCGACTACCTTCTTATCGAAGATCTAAATCTTTATCAAATGATAAGAAGTAGCGAGAGTGTTTATTTACGCTATACCACCAAGGACTGATGCCACACCTCAAAAGATGTTAGACACTATCTCGTTCGTAAAGCCCCTCTAGAGGTGGTGATTGATTACTTCTCGACCATGTTTATAGCTAGTGAGGTGTATGTTAATGTGGTTGTTAGCCTCATCCAACCAAAAGTAATTTCTGAAATGAATGCTAGTCTAACTGGCACTTACAATGCCAACAAGATCAAATAGGCTTTGTTTCAGATGTACCCTACAAAGAGCCATAGCCTTGATGAAATGTTGCCCCTATTTTTGCAAAGATATTGGGAAACCATAGGTACCGAGCTTGTATTGGTTGTAGTAAGTTTCCTTGATTCCGGCATTTTGTTGGGACAAGTTAATTACACTCATATTTGTCTTATTCCTAAAGTTGCCAATACAGAGAAGTCTGATCTACAACTTATTGCTCTTTGTAGTGTACTTTATAGGATTTGTTCTAAGGTAATAGTGAACAGGTTGAAAAAGTTTCTGGATAAAATCATCTCCCCTTTTCAGAGTGTTTTTCTACCAGGCCAGCTGATCTCTGACAATACCTTGGTTGTGAATGAAAGGACCCAACCCCGATTTAGTTTCCTAAATCGGAATCAAACCCCTTCTGAAAACACGAACCAACAAAAACCACAAAAATTTCGGCATATTAACGCTACTAACGCGGAATTGCCTTTATCTGCACCCGGAAAATACACTTCATCCTATGCCACAAAAATTAAACCGTGGGCACCAATCCCATCCGGATTTCTCAATATCATAACAGTAATGTAAAGTAATCAATAAAACTACACTTTACATAAATCCGGGGAAAAATCGTATAAAAGTATAACATCAGATTGCTCAGAGCGACCTCTACTGTATAATTATATAAATATACCACAGCAGGCAGAACAAAAAACCTACTGGAAGAAACAAGGTAGCTCAAACACTATGCCTCCGACCACGACGTGCGACACCAAAGTCCGAACTGCAAACTGGGCACGGAAACCGAAAAGCCCAGGGGAAAGACATAAAAATCGTTAGAGTGAGTGGACGAAAATAAATGTCTTTCGCCGAATAATATATGTTATAAAAACATATGCGAGTCAAAATGAATTAATAAGATATAGTACACGAGGTGAACCCAAACTCCTCCAGCGTACAGAGCATGCATGTAAAAATCCCACGGGGTTGCTCATGGACACATCCGTGCTAGTACAGTCCGAATCACGGGATCCCAGACCTACACGTGATTCTAGCCAGAAAGGCCTCAGATTAGAGGTCTGCCCCCCCTCCCCCCGGTAAAGGCCTCGAGTCAGGGGTCACAGCCTCCCCCGATAAACATCCTCGGGGATCAGCCGGGATGCAAGTGTATCGATACAACAACATATACTGAGACTGTACTCTGTGTAAATCAAATCATAAATAGTTCGATGCAAACGTATAAAGCAATAAGTAAATGCTTATACGTAATGTATAATTGTATAGGCATAATCATATAACACATGCTCATATAAATCGTAATCTCATATGCATGCTCATGCTTGTAAAGACGTGTATAAAGACTCGCGATTATCAGTGAAAAGAAATTGTCCACTCATAGGTGAGCGTAACGCGATACGTGTTAATTCCGTGATTCGGCGGAAAATCCCTCGCCAAACGAACGATCACGAACCCTTGGATAATCATAAAATCCACTGCTCAAAATCATAACTCGACACCTCTAATCATATCACAAGAAACAACCGTTCCCGGAAACATATAATTCAATAATGACGAAATCGTCGAAATTCGATAATCACACCACAAAACCTCGCTATAATTTCCGATACTCAAATCGAAAAACAAACCTCACCACTGCGATCGGGGCGCGATTCCGAGTAAAACGACATATAACTCGTCGAAAAACACATCGGGCGAAAAGTCGCCGCCGGCTGCCGAAATTTCACACCTGCTCAGAAAATTTCATGCTACACATGGTTTTGAAGATCTCGACGATTCCAACAACTTTCCAGTTATAAGTTAAGACCAATTTTGACCGGAAAACCTCCAAAAATCAACTCAAAGTTCCAAATCCTTACCATAATTTCAAATCGACGGATCTCTTTTCTCCAGCCACGGCAACCCTCAAGACCACTTGGAATAGCTTCCTTGGCTCGAAGCAGGATGGCTAAAGTAAATTGCGATGGTGTTTGGAAGATGAGTGCCAAGTCTGGAGGGATGGATGTGGTATGGCGTGATGCCTCTGGGGAGATCTTAGGTGGTATTTGTCGTTATGTTGACAACGTTACCTCACCATTGACAGTGAAGGCGATAGCGGTGCGCACAGCCTGTGAAAAAGTATTGGAGTTAAAACATACGCTTGTTATAATTGAGACGAATTGCCAAACCTTGCTAAAGCTGATCTATGAAGGAGCCAATGATGACTCTCATCCTAGTAGTGTGATGACTCATATTTCTTATATGATATCAATCATACCGGGGATGAAAGTACAACACATTTATAGGGAAGGCAACATGATTGCTCACACATTAGGCCAATTGGCTCTCCATGAACTACTTTGTTTCAATTGACTTGGAGTGATCCTAAATTTCTTATATAACAAGGGGGTATTTTGGTCTTTACGTCCTTTTTTAACCGCGCCTCTGGGGCTTTCTTGCTAATAGTGTATGGGATAACATCCTCCTTCTTTGTACTTAACCTCTTTGGTGTTAGTCTTTCCCTAAAAAAAAACTACCTGCATCACAAAGGAATCTAGGCTTTTATCAGCACCATCTGAATCATATCTTCCATCGTATGAATCTTCTGTACCTTCAATTGAGGACCGCACATACACTTCAAGAGAAGTCCAGAAAGTTTGCCAGTGGCCCCACAATAACTGCCAAAAACAGGGACCGTTTAGCACAAAATTTGAACACTACTGTATGTATATCATGTAAGAGCAGAGGATACAAATGGTACATGTGGCATATATTGATTCGTAGGAATGACTTGCTCATAAATTCACTCTCAATAAAGCCAAAGAAGTTTTGAACAAACTGATTCGAGCACTTCACCACTTAAAGATGAAGCAAAGAAAAGAATAATATATGTGTTTCTACCGAATCACGCGTGGGGGCGTGACGGGGCAGAAGCAACAAGAATACACTTCCCTCTTCCTCATCCTCGTCGTACGATGGACTTCCTTCTCCTCCTGGTGCGTCCGAACGCTGGGGCTGTTCGGATGAACGGGCGCTTCTCTCCTTCTTCGTGCGTGCGGGATTCCTTCTTCCGTCGGTTGGCTCTCCTGTCGGGCGCTTCCTCTTTCTCTCGGGCGTTCGGGTGCAGCTGTTAGAAGAATACAACAATGAACAGGCGGTTAGGGGTCGAGACGGGGTGACCCGCCTTCAACGCTCTGATGCCCAAGTCAGATGATGTATTGGATATAACAGTCAAGCGAACGTGCGAGCGAGTGAGTTGGGTGGATTAGTGTGCGTGAGTTAATCGTGAATGCGTCGTCTTACCTGTAGTAAATGCCTTACCTATAAAGGTGGTTGGGTTTGGAGCTCACTTGTGTTCTTCGATGTGGGACTGGTGTACTTGCTGGTGTGTGTTCCGTGCGTTCGGGCGTGCGCCTGGCGGGCGCGTGTGCGCTCGGATGGAGTGTGTCTGGTGAGTGAAGTTGGAGCCTCCTTGGTGGTCTTGCGTGTGGTGTGGTAGGTGTTGCTAATCTGCTCAAGTGGATAAGTATGTTAATCGTACAACTAATGATGCAATACTAACAAGTCCCCCAAGTCCCCAAGTCAGAGAACTTTCTTGACTGGGGAGTTGAAAAAGGGTGTGCGATTTAACAAGAATACTTATCCGGTTGAGTAGTGGTGCACGATCCTGTAACCCCCCAAGTCCCCCAACTCTCCAGTCAAGAAAGGGCTCGCATGACGGAGTGGGACCTGGGCGTTCGAGCTTGTACCTGTTCGTGCGATTGTGTACCTGTTCCTGTATTCTGGGCCCGGCATCCAAACTGATGTTACTAGTTTGGACCCGCACGCCCGTGGGGTGTTACCTGTTCGTGCGTTCGTGTACCTACGGGCCCGGCCTCCAGAACAAGAATTGCTATTCTGGAGCCGTGCGCCCAGATGGGATCGGTTTTGCAAACATACACAAGTACAACAGATTGTAGGTATATAAGTATGTAAGTATGAGTGTATGGTTATGATGTATGAATGTATGTTATGATGCATGAATGTGTGGTATGATGTGTGTGTATGCAAATGTTTTTCGTGACACAGGCGTTGGGATGGCGCGGTGCACCGCATACATCAACGGGGATGTCGTTCCGTACGGTATAGCGTCAACGGAGGGATCAAGACCGCGACCTATAAGTAACGCGCTACGGAGGGGACGGACCCCATGCCCGTGCCGTTCTTCGGCTTAGCACCCTCAGAGAGGGGACGGACCCCATGCCTCTGTTATGACAGCCGGCTTGCTTTCGCGACCGGGGAGGGCGTACCTTTGTCCGCGCTCATCAATCCCGGAACGCACAAGGAGGGGTCGGACCGCACGCCCTTGGCGTTCCGAGTCGGGGTCGAATGTTAAAGTTGCGCTCACACGGAGGGGAAACACCCCACGCCCGTGCCGCCCATCGACTTAGCACGCCCAGAGAGGAGTTGGCCCCATGCCTCTGTCATGACAGCCGGCTTGCTCTTCGATCATGTAACGGTGCGCTCGCGGAGGGGACGGACCCCATGCCCGTGCCGCACATCGGGCTCAGCGCGCGCTCAGAGAGGGGGCGGGCCCCATGCCTCTGCCGCCTGATCCGGCTTGCTAATGCATGCGCGTACGTAGAGGAAGAACCTCATCCCGTACGACGCAGCTCTTCACTCGGGGCACGGCCAAAAGGGAATTCAGGCGTTAGCCCTCTTTCGGGGCGCTCAAGTGGTACATGTACTAACCTGATGGTGTTTTGCGAGCGCTCGATTGTGTGGGTGGTGTATGCGCCAGTAGAAGTGGTTGGTGTCGTTTCGTGTTGTCCTTGCCTTGGGTTTGGTGGTGCTCCGATGAGACGTTTTGAGGTGACATTCCTTTTGACTTCTCTTTGGGAACCGGTGTAATAAATACTAGCCGTCGCATTTAATGCTAGCGTGCCCTTGCATTCAATGCTGATGTTGTGATGATTGCTCGGAGGGCGGACGTCACGCGCGTGGGAGCGTGGGAGTGGGGCATGGGCGCCATGTGTCAAACTGTTTGGAGACCGTGCTAGGTTTGAAATCGAGGCGGGAAGTCGAGCAGTTGGCGCGGTTACTGAGGAGGGCAAGTAAACCGCCTGGGCCACGCGTTACGATCCGACGGTGGACACGCGAAAAACGGACGACTGGCATTCGTTCGCGTATCCCGCTCGAGTAATATAAATAGGGCTTCCCTTGCCTTCGTTTTCTTCATCACTTTCATAGCTTACCGAAATTCTGCCGGAGTCATTTTGCGATCTGCATCCGTTTGAAGCTTGCCCTCGTTCGTGTCCTTCGTTACCGGAATACCTGCTCGACGTAAAAGACTCAGCCCACAAACTAAATCTGGTGAGGCTCTCACCCTTGGTTCTATTGTTGCTTTTGTTTCTGTGGTTTTGTTTTTCTGGGTTTTTGAACTCGAGGATAGGGTGTGTTCTTGGGTGGGGTGTGTTTTGATCTGTTTGTGGGTGATCCTTGCGACACCAGAGTCCGAACTGCAAACTGGGCACGAAAACCGAAAAGCCCAGGGGAAAGGCAAATAAAAACGTTAGAGTGAGTGGACGAAAATAAACGTATGCCTTTCACCAGTTTATATACATACTCAATATAAAACAGTGCGAGTTCGGAAAACACAACAACACACATATATATATATATGGAGGTTGTCGGGCGAATCTCTCAAGCTCGACGTCAGGTGAATCGCTCAAACCTGACGGTGAAAGGCCAGGGGAATCTCTCAACCCCGGCGGCACTCAGGGGAATCTCTCAACCCCGGCGGCACTCAGGGGAATCTCTCAACCCTGCTTCAGAGGAATCTCTCAACTCTGGGTCAGAGGAATCTCTCAACTCTGGTAGCATCGATGCAATAAATGCCATCACCAATAAACATATAATAACACCTCCGAAAATAACATATATCTCAATCATCGTATAAAATAAATACGGAAATCATAAAATCCACGAACTCGCAAATCAACAGTGAAAATAGAAACTTGTCCACTCACACGCTTGCGTAACGCAGTTCGCGTTAACCCGTGATCCGGCGGAAAGTCCCTCGCCAAATGAACGATCACGAACACCTGAATATTCACAAAATCCATTTCTCAAAGTCATAACTCGACATTTCAAAACAAATCACGAGAAACCACCGTTCTCGGAAACACGAAATCCAAAGTCGACGAATCGTCGAAAATCTGTATATGTACACTTCAATACCTTGCTATACTTTCGGATGCTCAACTCGAAAAACGAACCTACCCACTGCGATCGGGGCGCGATTTCGAGTCAAACGACATGCAACTTGTCGAAAATTCAAAAAGTCAAACCGTTGACCGCCGTTGACCACCGCCCACGGCTGCGCCGCCACTGACCGGAACATTTCACGGCGGAGCAACCCCTATTCCACTCAAAATCATTCACTGAGCAACTTTGTCAACTGCAACAAAGGCCAATTCTCACTCTAACTCATCCAATTTCATGATAAACCGAATTGGTACACAAATTTCAAATCCAAAATTCTCCTTCCACAATCAAAATTAGAACTCCATACTTACATGGTTAGAATCATGGAGAAGAGGGCTACAAAACCCAGTCCAAATCGCAGCTCAATTCGACCAAAATTGTGGAACCCGAATTCATTGAAAAATCCTCCATTTTCTCGCCGGAAAAGCTTCCTCCTCCGGCGTCCTCGCCGCGAACGGAGGCCGGAGATGGGTAGAGGGGACCGAGGCGCACCGATGGAGACCCAGGTCGAGCCTTGGGGTGGCCGGAAACTTCGCGCCACCGTGAGCCGTCGTGAAACCCGTCGCCATCCTCACCCTTCACCGAGTTGACTCGGTCAACTCGGTCAACTCTATTTATGGCATATGCTGACTTTCCCTTTTCGGCAACCTGCTATTTATAGCCTTTCCCAAAATGGAAACCCCACAATTCGTATTTCGATAAACTTCAAACACAAGTAATTTCCTCGTCGTAATTCCGATTCCAATAATTCTCGCGGCTACAAACTCGTCTCGACGTATTCTTCAATAATCACCTGAAGTGAAACACATCGACCAAACGGATAAAAAGTCAACTGCTCAAACCAACACATTAAAATCGACTAAATTAACAACAATCGGAAATAATCACAACTTAATGTTCGTAACTCAGAAAAATGCTCCGGAAGTTCCCACGAGCTCGAAATTAAATTCTGAACAACTTCCGTGAAGAAGCCGAAACCAAATTCTCGTCTGGTAATTTAGTCGTTAAGTAGCCCACCATTTAAATCCGAACTTCAAATATTCATAATTAATTCCTCGGTTGTCCAAATAACGATCCGGAACCGCCCACGAACTCGAAATCACACGTACAATGACTGTCGAGAAGAGACTCAGCTCCAATTCTCGGCCAATAATTTAGTCGTTAACAAAGCTGGCAACTCAATCATCAGTCGGAAATCCGCGATTATGCAGTTACTCACGAATCATACTGAATATACTTCTGATTCTGGTCCGGGTAGTCACAAATCCACCCCCCTTAAAAAAAATTTCGACCTCGAAATTTCCGAGTCTGCCGACTACAAGGTAGGAGCACTGCCTCTGCATACTGCTCAACTGCCTAGTGGCTACGTCAACTGAAAAACTCTGACAACTGACTTCACAATAGGAGATAGCTTTATGCTGAAATCCCTGTACCCTCAAATCTCGAATCTGAACCGACTCCATACAATAGCCAAGTGTTCCTGCATAAGGAACAGGTAGGGTACACAACACGTAACAAACCGGAAACATAGTTCCGCCACACGGAACACAACACACATAAAAGCCAACAATATAGGCGATGCCGAACCATACGGCATAACACAAACTCGCCCACGACCACATACGGGTCAAAACAACATGGCAATTCATAACTCAGTCTGCTTACATCAACACAACTCACGCACTCATATCAACACCGCTCAAACATCGAACTCGGGCAATTACCAACCCATTTCCGCTAATCTGACAGTCTGTGGTAGCACATTCCACAAAATCAGAATCAAACTCAAACCAAACTCGCTACAGCACAATGGAGTACAACATCGTTCCTCGAAACGACATCATGCAACATTAAAATCATAGTGGTCAACACACTGGTACCGCAAGTAATCTCGAACGGCTGAAACTGCTGGTCCCAAGTTTTCCGGAACTGCAATACCGAAGTCCACAATATGCCCTCCAAGGTCTGAATAGTCCTCAAAGATCGCCCACCAATCTGAGGATAAGAACCGATACTAGCTCGTAATCTGGTCCCCAATGTTCGCTGCAAAGCTCACCAACACTCTGTCGTAGTTGATTACCTAGACCAGCTAACCGGGACACAGGTGCACCACGTAAATGGTCAAACTCCGTCAAACACCGCTATACCAGCCTGCCAACACACAATCACAGCAACAATCGCCACGTCTAACTGGAAATCTCAAATGGCTAACACATCTCGGCAAGTTTCTGCCTCCTAGCCATCGCCAGTCGACAAATGTGGCATCTGCACACTCAAACTGCTACATTGCTCTTCATGTTACGTCATGAGTAATAAACTCGAAGTATCAGATACATCTCTGTGTCACTAGCGCCAAACGCGCGCAAAACCACGAGCCTCAACATCATCACACTCGAACTCAGCTCCCATAGTGCAACTCAGCTAACATGGAAACTCGAGCCACACACACACATTAAACACTGAAATTCCCGATTCTCGACTGAATGCATCAGCAACAACATCCCAGACGGATGGTCAAGTACAATCTCTAGCCTTTCCCGAACAAACTCAAAGGTGCAGCCATAGTCGTGAATCGATCCCATCCATCTACACTGCCTCAAGCCAAAATCTGGCCGAAAATGCAAGTGGATGAAACTCAAGTGATCAGTGTACATCCTACACTGCGCTATACGTCGTAGTTGTAGTGTCACGAACTCTCTGATGCTAACATAAGGACAGCTACACCCAAATCATACACAGGATATGTAGCTTCATAAAGTTTCCACTGCCTGAAACCATAAGCCACCGCTCTGCTACACATCATCAAAACACAGCCAAATCCAAACCTCGATGCATCGCCGTAACCCACGAACTCGTCGCGGTCGTCAGGTAAGGTCAAAACCGATACAACGGTCAACCGTCCTGCAGGAGTAAGTAACTCTCCTCGTGTGCATCGCACCACTCAAACTTGACGCCTTCTTCGTCAATCCGGAAAGTGAAATGGCAATCCGGGAAAATCCTGTACAGGCCGTCGGTAATAGTCTGCCGAACCAAAGAGACCCCTGATCTCTGGTACAATGGTAGGGCAACCTCCAAATCAACACGGCTTCTAACTGGTCAGGACCCACGCTAACTCCCTCGGATAACATCACACAGCCCAAAATCTTCATGCTAATCAGCCAAGACCCACACTGGCTGAACTTCGCAAATAACTGATCATCTCACGAAGTCCGCAAAGCCGCTCGCAATTGCTTCAGGTACTGGCTCACACTCCTGGAGTACATCAAGACGTTGCTAACGAACATGACCGCAACTCGTCCAGAAACCGTCTGAACACCCGGTCCATCAAGTCCGCACGATCTACAGGGGCATTGGTCAACTAATGGCGTGACCAAGAACTCCTGATGCCCGCACCGAGATCCGAAAGCTGTCCAAACCACATCTAATTCATCGATCCTCAACTGATAGTATCCGGACCCGAAATCAATCTTCGAAAAGACTAAAGCTCTCGCGAGCTGATCAAACCAATCATCAATCCGAAGCGGAGGATACTCGCTCTCCTCTGAAGCAAATCAGGTTTCTGGTAGTCAATGCACTACCACGTCAAACCATCCAACATCCGTACAAACAATACAAGAGCACATCACGCAAATACGCGGGGTCGCATAAAATCTCCTGAAACCTCCTCCAACAACTCCTGGAGTCGAAACTATAGCTCCATCAGCTCCGCTGGCTCCAAACGACAAGATGCCAGTAAAATGAGTCCAGCGTCCGGTAAAGCTCAATGGTGTAGTCAGTCTCCCGAATTGGAGGAACACCTGGTAACTCCTTCGGAACACACCTAGAAACTCGGGAATCACCTCAATGTCGCCAATCTCGGGTACAGCAACTGTAGTATCCACATCATAAGCTAAGCAAGCAACACAACTCATCTCCACCATCCGCTCGACCATCACCGCGAAACAGCATCTCGGGGAAATCTGGTCGTCGAAACACAACCTCCTTCTCGAGGCACCCGAACACAGCCAAATGCGTCGTCAAAAGTCCGTACTCATAAACACACCAAGACCACAATATCCAGCTATAACAGATCTGCGGCTAAGCCATATCTTCCAACAAGGTTCTCGCAACCTCCAGATGGATGCATCACTCTCCAAAACCTCGGAAGTGGAGATGCAGGTACAATGGCCATGGATATCAAGCAACAGTAACCTCGGAGAAAAGTCTGTCCTCAAACAAGGTCATGGCACGAACTCCAACATGCCCAACTAGTCGCCCACGTCAATCGCGACTTGCTGAATAACCCATCAAAAGGGTACATTAATCAGACTTCAGGAACAACATGAGGATCTCCTCGTAAACTTTGAGCTACCGAACCGCTACAACAGCTGGCTGAGGGTGTTCCTTCGTAACGTGACCCTCCTGGCCACCGAAACAGCAACTGAAAGTGTACCACAAACACAAGTCACCGTAACACCTGCTGCGTGATAGGATCACCAACAATCGCCCAAACTCATGCCACAGGAGCAAATCCGCTACTCTGTGATCTCCGCCATCGTCAAACGGATCCTCTGCTTGATCAGATGACCCTCAACATAATCGAAAAGATTACAGCCTGATGAAGTCACATATCCCGAGATGTCGAAACTCAACCTCATCAAAAATCTCGACTAAGTCCACTTCCCTTAAACCATCACATCGGAAACTGCGTACACCTTTCCCTCTCAATAGCCTCGCCACTGAGTGCAGCACACTAAGCTCCTCACGAATGTCTCGAGGCACATCAATCAAACTCTCTCTGGTGCTCAGGTTCAAACTCATCTCGAACCACGTGCATATCTCCCTCTGAAGCCACTTAACTCATGCGAACAAGGATAAACATATGGACAATGCATCTCTGCCTCAGGTGGATAAACACTCCACATTTGATTGCTGGATAGCCTGATTAAACCATTATTGTATAAGCAACACCCTGATTGTAGGCCATGAAGTCGCAACCGGAACTCACACAATATCAGCCCACCAAATACAACAATCTGATTCTGGCAAACATCAACTGCCACAATTCTCAGCTCTGAGGCAACATGTAGATGCTCACACACACACAACCAGGCAAACCGTTCCACACAAATCTCTGAACTCAAAGTACTCATCCAAATCCACTGTTCTCTGGCAACTCACGCGTCGAATGATCCTCAACAGGATCCACAACCGAAACGACACGGAAAACACGTCAGGAGGCATCCTAATGAATAAAACATCGTTCACAACAAGTGGAACGTAATCATGGAACTTAAAATATTTGAAAGTATACAACACCCGGAATATTGATGAGTATCCGTCGGCCGATCGGGTCACCATTCCAGACATGCTGTACATTCTCAAATATCCTTAGTAAACACGACTACAGAAGTCTACAAAACCTATAACCTAATACTTTGATACCAAGCTAAAAGGACCCAACCCCGATTTAGCTCCCTAAACCAGAGTCAAACCCCTTCGAAAACACGAACCAACAAAAACCGTATAAATTTTGGCAGAGTTTCGTTACTAACGTGGAATTGCCATTACCTGCACGCGGAAAATACACTTCATCCTATGCCACAAAAAGTAAACCGTGGGCACCAATCCCATCCGGATTTCTCAATATATCAACAGTAATGTAATACAATAAATATAACTGTACTTTACTGAAATCCGGAGTAAAATCGTATAACATAATCAACAGATTACTCAGAGCGACCTCTAATGTATAAACATATAAGTATACCACAGTAGGTAGAATAATAAACCTACTGGAAGAAACAAGGTAGCTCGAGCACTATGCCTCCGACCACGACGTGCGACACCAGAGTCCGAACTGCAAACTGGGCACGGAAATCGAAAAGCCCAGGGGAAAGGCAAATAAAAACGTTAGAGTGAGTGGACGAAAATAAACGTATGCCTTTCACCAGTTTATATACATACTCAATATAAAATAGTGCGAGTTCGGAAAACACAACAACACATAATATATATATGGAGGTTGTCGGGCGAATCTCTCAAGCCCGACGTCAGGTGAATCGCTCAAACCTAACGGTGAAAGGCCAGGGGAATCTCTCAACCCCGGCGGCACTCAGGGGAATCTCTCAACCCTGCTTCAGAGGAATCTCTCAACTCTGGGCCAGAGGAATCTCTCAACTCTGGTAGCATCGATGCAATAAATGCCATCACCAATAAACATATAATAACACCTCCGAAAATAACATATATCTCAATCATCGTATAAAATAAATACGGAAATCATAAAATCCACGAACTCGCAAATCAACAGTGAAAATAGAAACTTGTCCACTCACACGCTTGCGTAACGCAGTTCGCGTTAACCCGTGATCCGGCGGAAAGTCCCTCGCCAAACGAACGATCACGAACACCTGAATATTCACAAAATCCATTTCTCAAAGTCATAACTCAACATTTCAAAACAAATCACGAGAAACCACCGTTCTCGGAAACACGAAATCCAAAGTTGACGAATCGTCGAAAATCTGTATATGTACACTTGATCTACGCATTTTATGCTTGGTTCTTAACGTCTTTCTCTTTACAGTTAGCTTTGTTTTGACCTTAGTATTATCATTTCTTACTTACTTTGTTGTTTTTAGGTTTTGAATAAAGGAGATCAATAAAGGAGGCGATTTGGAGTGAAAAGCGTGCTAAGGAGGAAGTTCTTAATTCCGGAGAAGAAATGGTCTTCTAAATGGTTACTAAAATGCTTTCCCACATGGTGTCAAGAATTGAAGACCAAATGCCAAATGGAATGGTTGCCAAAATGGTGGATAAAAAGTTGAAGGCATTTCTCCTGCGCGATCCAGGAAAGAGCAAATATGGCGGAATATATGGAGCATAAATGATGGACGAATTTGGAGGATATTCCATGAATATTTATACCTGATTTGAGGGCCAAAATATGTACAAGAATATGCTAGATTCGACCAAGAATTATTAGGGAATAAGGAAGGCAAGATTTGAAGATATGAAGATTTCCTTTTCCTTGAAGAAGAAGAAAACATGGCAGCCAGATCACTTAACTTCTAAAATCCGTAGTAAATCCAATTCAATTCCAAATATGGCGTTCCTTATATGGATTTTATATCCCTTTGAATAACCTTTCAAATGAAACAAGAATCAGAATTTTCCAAGATCTGAAACTCCGGGAAAATGCGTTTGAAGACAGACTGTCAGATTTACCCGGGTACATATGGAAAGTCTTGTTTTGGTAGGAAAAAGACCTAATCTTCTTCTATAAATTGGGGAGCTCGACTCATTCATCATTATCACTTATCAAAGAGCCAAACCCCTATCCAAGAGTCATCTCAACCTCTCCAAAACGTCATAGACCTCCAAGGAAGCCGCTTCTCCTCCACAAAACCGTCTCCACCACTCTCCAAAGGCCGGAGGCATAGCTTGGCAATCCCAAGGTGTCTTCATCCTCCATCCATCGAAGGAGCATCAAGCACGGATTAGTATAGGGCAATTCCCTTACTTAAAAAGTGTACCATGACTTCTTCTATTTATTCTTCCTTGTGTAAATTTACAATTACTATGGATTGGTTTCTTGAAGTCTTTTGGTTAGATAATTCTAATTAGTTTTGTATGACTTGTTTGGTGTTCTTCGAAATTAGTTATCCATGCATATTTGTTCCTAACGCTTAATTTGAATGCAGGGCAATTCCCGGTTTAAGTTATGATGTGTTGAATATCGGGCAATTCCCGAGTTTGGCACTTAATTCCGAGATATGCATGTTAAAACATAGCTAATGACTTAGATACCAAATAGGTTGCATGAAATTGGTTAGGTTATTAAGGGATAGGTAAATTGATAAGTTGATCTTGTAAATATTAGACTTAGATATTATTTTCGGTGACAATACATGTCTTGTAATTCTAAGTTCTTGATTGTCTGCTTGTCTATGAGTGAAGCATGTTAGAATTTTAGGATTTCTCTACGTGTATTGGTAACCAACGTTTGTACATTTAATTTTGTAGGAAATTAGTTAAACAAACCAACTTTGTACCCCCCATACCTTTTACTTTTGTGCTTACAAACGTTGTCATGCATTAGTACCCTCAATCCCCGATTAAGAACGATCCCTACTTATCAATGCTACATCTACAAAGAAGGGTTTTAAATTGCAAACGTGTGAGATATGTGTTGAGTGTCTACTTTGTGTTAATATTTGATGCATGTTTTACGCGTTATCAATTTTTTGCGCCGTTGCCGGGGATTGAAAAATCTATTGTGTGATTTCGTTTGTGTAAATATGTTCATATCGTGTAAATAATATAATTGTGCATAATTTTTTTACTTGTTCTCTGTTTTTGGAACTGTTCACAGACCTGTTTTGTGCAATTTATTTGACATAGCTGCAGGTATTGGAAAAATCTGAAAATTTTCAGAAGTGTTGCGTTTTGTGTGGTGTTTATGCCTGTAAAAAATCTGTATATGTACACTTCAATACCTCGCTATGCTTTCGGACGCTCAACTCGAAAAACAAACATCCCCACTGCGATCGGGGCGCGATTTCGAGTCAAATGACATGCAACTTGTCGAAAATTCAAAAAGTCAAACCGTTGACCGCCGTTGACCACCGCCCACGGCGGCGCCGCCACTGACCGGAACATTTCACGGCGGAGCAACCCTTATTCCACTCAAAATCATCCACTGAGCAACTTTGTCAACTGCAACAAAGGCCAATTCTCACTCTAACTCATCCAATTTCATGATAAACCGAATTGGTACACAAATTTCAAATCCAAAATTCTCCTTCCACAATCAAAATTAGAACTCCATACTTACATGGTTAGAATCAGGGAGAATAGGGCTACAAAACCCAGTCCAAATCGCAGCTCAATTCGACCAAAATTGTGGAACCCGAATTCATTGAAAAATCCTCCATTTTCTCGCCGGAAAAGCTTCCTCCTCCGGCGTCCCCGCCGCGAACGGAGGCCGGAGATGGGTAGAGGGGACCGAGGCGCATCGATGGAGACCAAGGCCGAGCCTTAGGGTGGCCGGAAACGTCGCGCCACCGTGAGCCGTCGTGAAACCCGTCGCCATCCTCACCCTCCACCGAGTTGACTCGGTCAACTTGGTCAACTCTATTTATGGCATATGCTGACTTTCCCTTTTCGGCAACCTGCTATTTATAGCCTTTCCCAAAATGGAAACCCCACAATTCGTATTTCGATAAACTTCAAACACACGTAATTTCCTCGTCGTAATTCCGTTTCCAATAATTCTCGCGGCTACAAACTCATCTCGACGTATTCTTCAATAATCACCCGAAGTCAAACACATCGACCAAACGGATAAAAAGTCAACTGTTCAAACCAACACATTAAAATCGACTAAATTAACAACAATCGGAAATAATCACAACTTAATCTTCGTAACTCAGAAAAATGCTCCGAAAGTTCCCACGAGCTCGAAATTAAATTCTGAACAACTTTCATGAAGAAGCCGAAACCTAATTCTCGTCCGGTAATTTAGTCGTTAAGTAGCCCACCATTTAAATCCGAACTTCAAATATTCATAATTAATTCCTCGGTCGTCCAAATAACGATCCGGAACCGCCCACGAACTCGAAATCACACGTACAACAAATCTTGAGAAGAGACCCAGCTCCAATTCTTGGCCAATAATTTAGTCGTTAACAAAGCTGGCAACTCAATCATCAGTCGGAAATCCGCGATTATGCAGTAACTCACGAATCAAACTGAATATACTTCTGATTCTGGTCCGGGTCGTCAGATATGGAGTCATCCGAGGCCGACCTGTTTTTGACGAATCATTTATACTGTCCAAGCTGTCTACAAAATCAAACGTTCAATTAGACGACGGAGTGTCGGTGCGTCGTTTAAATAGCCACTTAGACGACAGATTAGGCACTTCTCCGTTGTCCAAGTGCTTACAAGGACGACGGAGAAGAATCCCGTCGTCCAAGTGGCCACTCGGACCACGGCGTGTCGGTCCGTTGTCCAAGTGGCCACTTGGACGACGGAAACACTCTTTCCGTCGTTCAAGTGGCACTTGGACCGCGAAGAAAGTCTCTGTGGTCTAAGTGCATTTTTCTTGTAGTACTCATGAGAGATCTATCAGAGTAGCAGTTGAGGAACTCGACCACGCCGTAACCTCCTCGTCGTGGCAGCCTCCGTGGCCCATCGTCTCTATCGCTTCCTCGCCACCCCCATCTCTCCCACACTTGACAATGCCTTGCGCATCTCCCCGTTCAGCCTTGAGCTCGACCCTGCCTCCCACATCCCCATTCATAGATCCATGGTTCGCTTTTCCTTATCTCCTGCTCAAGCCCGAGTTTCAGTAATCGCGCTCCGCACATTAACGTGACATAAGATTTACGCAACGACCCTGAGATGGCTTAGATCGACGTCGTTGAGCAGATTAGCCTCGGCTCGCCACCCCATCAAATCCTCCATGCTTTCCTTTGTGTAATTCGTTACCGCCTTTCTTAGGGTTTCACACTTGATTACTATCTGATTTTGGTAACTGTTTAGAAATTTGAAATTGAATTAGTAACTGTTTTGAAATTTGGAATCTGTTTGTGTATTGGAGTATTAGAGTAATTAGGGATATATAAGATTGAGAATTCAGTTATACTTGTTTGGATTTTTGTTTTGTATTCTGTTGATAATTGTGAAGAATGAAGATTGGGAATATGTGATATCGGAATCACTGAGAATACGGAATTCAGACGGTAGATTTTGTTATGATTAGCAAATCGTTCAAGTATAAGGAAAAAGAGAGCTGCTTGTGGATATTTATCCATATTGTTATAGATTTGAGGATTTATGTCGTGCTGTTTAATTTTTTTATGCAGGAGTATAATTTCATATCTTAGAAAGTTTAGGATGCATTCAGTGATCAGACCTCCATTAAAGCAGGAAAACCTCATTCCACTGGCATTCCATGACAACAGTGATGGTTTGTACTTGTTACTTTCTTTATAAGTTTCAATAAATTTTGTGTATTTAGTGCTCGAGTCAAGTATGTCTCAACAAAGGCACGGGTACTCTTATATTCACATGTATGCTTGCAGTTTGGCTTGGTTGATGTTTACATATTATTATTTTTTGCAAGAGCTTCGACTCTCTTGATAAAAATAATGTGTTCATATTCTATATTGTACTATAGAAACGGATGTAAGATTTAGTCCTACGGTGATCGAGTCAATTTTTTTCAAGACACTGTCGTCACTAGAGTAAATGAACAAGGTAATGTCAATTTTTCTGCACATCTTATACAGTTATTATTGAAAATCCATCTTTCTGTTGATGAACATGTGAAATTAGGGATGTTGATAAAAGTAATACGTTGAAAAATACTGCTTTAACCTTTTCTTTTAGCTACTAAAATCTCTCTTTCAATTCCTTGTCATAGGTTTATGCTATTGATTATGGCCTTGCAAAGAAGTACAGAGGTCTTCAGATTCACAAGCACATACTATATAAGTAAGGTCTTATGTCATCACTAGAATGTATTTTTGTCTGATGTGGGCTCAAGTTTTTCCATGTGTGACATGTATTGTACATAGTATCGACTCATGACTTCTCCTTTCTTATTTCCTACATTCTGGTTTAATTTCTAGTGTTTGTGCTTTCTAGTTGTGTTGGTGCCAAAGTTGTCTCAAGGCTCATACTTTTCTTTTTTCTTCACCTTTTTTCTTAAGGAGAACAAGAATCTCACTGGCACAGCCTGTTATGCGAGTGTTAACACAAAGTCTCTTTGCAGATAGGGTGAGCTTCCCAACTTATGTATTCAATGTAGACTAGTAACGATCTATTCTGACTTACTTTTACTAGTAGATTTTTGACGTATTTGATTTGAAACACGATGGGGTTATAGAATTCGAAGAGTTTATGCGATGTTTTCGAGTTTAGAACCTTATTTGAGAATACATGAACTTGTTTGTACAACTGCGAAAAATCCTGAGAATTTCTTCATATTCGGTGTTGTATATGATGTTTTCTAGGCATAGGATAATGAATGGTAGTGGTATTACAGGCTTGATGAGGTAGGAGCTATTCGATGATCTTTTCTAACAGAGAATCACAAAACCTAGTGGCTGGTCACATTTCCATGTCTACATGCTAGAGTCACCCACCTTGTGATCAACTTTTGCAGTATTGTTTTCATCAGAATTCACTAGGCGCAAGAGTTTGGAACATGTATGTTTTTTCCTTCCATTTCCATACATCACTGTTATTTTTTATATATTGTATAAGACTTGATTGCAACTCTCAGTGTTTCTAACCATTGTATTTTTAAAGTTTGTTTGTCTATGCTGGAAAGTGAAAACAAGGTTAATCTACGTACTGCTTGCTTTATATGGTACATTAGAGGTTGCGCTTTTTGTTGACATGGGTTACATGGTTATACATGGGTTACATGGTTATACATTGTCTGCTCTTATACAGAATAGGAAACTATACACCAATAAGGTTTACCATACTGTCTTTGTTTTCATGAAGTTTAATCTCTTCCTCTAGATCTATCTTAATAATAATTTGCTGATTGGTACTTGATTTGGTTGTAGTTCACAGTTCTGGCATCAGTACTACTCTTCTTCAATAGAAGTGTCCTCCTTGGTTTGCTGCCTTACGTGGACAACTATTCAAACTTCAGAGCCTTTGTTTCAAGTTTCCTACTTAGATCTGTGCTTTTGTCCAGTCCTCAAGTCAGAGAAGACGTCCAGGGAAAAGGAAGAGGACTATGGTCTTAAAAGTTCTATCAAGGCAAGGTTAAGGCAGAAGTTGGATAGACTAGTCCATAGAGTGTTTCTCTGGTCTTAAAAGTTCTACCAAGGCAAGGTTAAGGCAGAAGCTCTGTCTTCTTTTCTTTTTACTTATTTGAGTGTTTCTTTGGTTATGAATCATGATAAACCTGAAGAGTCTGCTTCATTGCAGTTCGAAGACAAACCAGATTATTCATACCTGAAGAGTCTGTTTCGTGACTTATTTAAATGAAAGTAGTAAAATTTATAAATGGTTGTAGAACAGTTTTTTTATAATCTTTTTGTATAATTAACACATGTGAACTTGAATGGCCATGTGACTATGAATGATAAAAGTGACTTAATGTACTAGTAGATTTTCAAATTTGTACATCTTATTAGCTCCATTTCTTTCTAATGGTCATGTTTCCATCTCAAAAAAAGGAGCAATTTTTTTGTTGGGGGAATCTGTATTCATGACGACAACTGTGCCGTTGCGAAATTTGTTTTTTGCGACGGCAACTTACCGTCGCAAAAGCCAAAAACGACACTACGGGCAACCAAATTTGCGACGGCAAATTTACCGTTACAAAAATAATTTATTTGCCACGAAAAAGTTTTACCATCGCAATAGAGTTCAGACGACAACAAAAACTGTCGCCACTAATTATGACGGAAGCTTTGCCATCGCAAATACTCTTTCTGTCGTCGCAAAATAGTATTTGTGACGTCGTTTTCATCTTTTGCAATGGCAGTCTGTCATCACAAACTGCATTTTTTGTTGTAATGTATGAACTCTAAGCCATATAAGCATTTTGAACTTCATGCCAAAATGCACTCGACTTTTGAGTTTTAATATTTAGGATTGTCGGTCCATACGAACAAAATAATCGTGATAAAAATAAATAAATAAATTCATGTAATTAAGCATTAGAAATAAACATGGAACTTCTGGTCCTTTTATTGAAGAAAATTGACAGAGCTTCTGGTTTGCTTAATCCTCAAATATATGATAAATTTATATGATCCTCAAACGTATAGTCAGAAATTAACCTTCAGGTTTCGAATAATAAATTATATATTCGGTAAAGAGTAATCCCAAATAACATTGAGGAACTTCAAGTCATTATGGGATTAAGAAACATATGTTTTGTATCGAATTACAAAACTGTAAAGGATCTTCTGGTCCTTGTAATAGAACTAATTGTGAAAACTTTAGGTTTCAATCTTTGTTTATTGTATAACCATTCATTCGAATCTTCAAGTTCAACTTTATTATAAGAAAATAGGTTACGAAAATTGGTATTGGAAACTTCATATTTACAATAATTTTACACTCGAAACTTCAGGTTCGAGTAACCAATTTCAATTTGAGGTACTTCAGGTCCTCTTTCACATATAACATAAATCTTCAGATCTATATTTTTATTACAAGGTTCACATCCTTTTTATAGGAGAATGTGATTAATCTATTATGATTACAGAAATGATGGTAGATGACCGTTACATCGGTTACAAAGCCGTTATGTCATTTACTCTACATAATATACAATTATAGCAAGAGTTACAACCATCACATTAGTGGTGTACTAAGTATGACTTATACCACTACTAATTGTAGCAGAACCTTAAATCACCTCGGGTCTAGATTTTTTCAATGTTAATTAGGATCTTCAAATCCCTAAATCTTCCATAATCTTCACAAGTCTAGCAATGATTTGATCTGTCTATTTTGTAGTGAAGTAAAAAAAATAACTCTTGATCTTATGATATACCAAATGTCTTATCACAGTTGATGACCTACATATTCGACCAAGAATGTTAACAAATTCATCATATATATGCAACTTAAGCATATGGATGGGATCGATCAGGGAATCATTTGTATTTAAAACTTCAAGTTTAAGATCTCAAAATTAGAACTTCGGGTCCTAATATTGTTGGTAATATGAATTTCTGGTTCAAATACCTATTATACTCAAAATCCCTTATTTGAGTTTCAAGGTGCATCTCAACATCAAGGACCTATGACATGTAATTCTTCCAAAGATATCGAGGGCGACAAAATCCAATTCTGTCAAGTTTGCCATCTTTTCTTTTAGAAAAGAGAGAAAATATGAAGATCTCAATATTAAAACTTTAGGTTCGAATATAATAAATAATGGATCACATGCACAAAAATCCAGGTTCATGCCATGCTATTAGAACTTCAGGCCTAATATCAGTTTTTGAACTTCAGGTTTATAATCTCAAAACTTCAGACTCGAGTATTATTAGTAGAACTTTAGGCTCACTAATATAAACAATTGTAAATGAAAATATGTAAATTACAAGAAAATTAGATTACTTCATAGATCATAAGTGGTAGTAAAATCAAAATATCTCCTCGTCACCTAAAACAAACAAATTCATAGATCAAAGTATTGGTCAAAACAAAGATCGATGTTGCACCAAAAACTCTTTGATCATCATCAAGTTAGAAAATATAGAGCGAAAGTGTTGATAACGTGTTATAAATAGAGGAGAAGAGACATAGAAAGAAAAGAGAACGCAGAGAGATGGGGAGGACAAAGTGTAGAGTATTGTATTATTCATCTCAATAGGCTTCTATATATAAAGGTAGAGTTTACATAGTGAGTACACAACTATTGAGTATTTACATAGACATCCATATAAATATAATATTTACAACATAAAGTTAATTAATAATAAGAAAACATAACAAAATAACTAAGTAATAGGGATAATCAACATAATAAAAGTTGTATAGATATGCGATTATCACCGAGTAAAGTTTCTTGCTTCCCATATAGAATAGAATCATGCGCCTATCATTTCCCACCATAATAATTGAAATTGTATATCAAAGCCACGCATTAGTGGATATGAAAAAAAAAGATGATGTTTGCAAAGAATGTATCCACATTAAATAGAGCAAGAATAGTTTACCAGACCTCAATGGAGAAAGAGCACTAAAAAAATAAATGATGGGCCGACCCCGGAGCAATGCAACAAAGTGAGCACATTGACTCAAAAGAAAAACTTCTTCGAAGAAAGAGATCATCAGTTAAGATTTTTCTATGAAGAAACTTCCACAAAATAATAGAATTCCTAGGAGGAAAATATTGCCGCCAAACCCATCTATGCCAAGGAACCTCCACTTGTTTACTCCGTTTAGAATTATAAGCCATGAATAAATGCAACATACCATCTGAGGAGTCTATCCATACCAACTTGTCCTCCATATCTGAAGCTAGAATCGTGATTTCCTTAATTGTGGACCAAATCTCACCTAGATCATCATTTAACACAGTCAAACAATACCACAAACCATTCCCAATAAAATCAGAAATTTTATTATGTAAGAGCTTCTAATAAGGTGCCTGAATGTTTAATTTTTCAACAATAAATCTTTCATCATCGGTCCAATTCGAATGTCAAAAGTTAATCGAGTTCCCATTACCCACCAACCATTTTGAGTTTGAAGTAATATCATTAAATAAGAATTGCATTCTAGGCCAAATAGTTGATCTTTTGTAAGCAAGGTTGACCTGCTTTGTTGAAAAAATGAGATTGGAAAAAATTAGCATCCATGGTAATATTATCAAAAAGTCCCAAAAAAATTTCAACAAAAAAACTTTATTAAGGAACATGAAGTTTCGAACCCCCAAACCTCGTTCATCACTCAAAGGAGCACAACATTTTTTTCAAGCGACAGGATAATATGCTTGTTCATAATATATATATAGAGAGAGAACACTTTTTCCAAGCGACAGAGTATGCTCGTTCACAATATATATATATATATATATATATATATATATGGAGAGAGAGAGGATGGAAAAACTAGTCTAAATAGCTAGCTGTTCAGATTGTCCATGGCAAAAATTATTGCAAACGCACTCGGAGATTAAACCGTGATCTCACTAAGGGGATGTGTATTACAGTTTAAGTCCAATTTCTGGTTCTTGAGATCAAAGGAATTTGTTTACTTGGAATGTCTGATATGCAGATTACTACTGAAAACAGGATAGTAATTGGTGATCGTTGATCGTTGATCTCTTATCTAAGAGAAAGAAGAACAAACAAATGGGCCGATTCAAGTTCTTTGTTTTCATTTTCATCTTGCTAACTCTATCAAGGTCTTGTACGTCTTGGTCATGGCTCACTTCTTCTAGCAAGACGAATGGCCAGAACCTTTCAGAAACTTTTGTAAGTATATGATTATTAACACATTTTATTATGAACAAAACATGGATAGAGAGAAGAATGAAGATGAAGAACAAGATGAAGAATCAAGGTGATCTCATGGACTCGGGTAAAAACATGCATATGCATTTCATTATTTTTTTACTGAGGATACATAATTAGTCTCCTATTTCTGAGCCCCTGGATTGACAATTTATTTGATCGATTTTATCAAAGCACTATATATGTTTGTAAAACTTTTTCCAAATCATACTATTGATCATTTGTTATATGTAAAATATATTTTGTTTTTACATAAAAACAAAGTTTTACTTACCTTGAATTAAAGAAGATATTTATAGAGTAAAATAGTCTTTTATGTGATCACCAAGTTTGATCACTTGGCCAAGAGTTGAGCCACGTTTTAGACAACTCTCTTTTACCTTATAATGACTTTGTGTGGTCTTTAAGATTGTATACTTGCTTGAGATGGTTCCACCTCTCTCTTATGTGCCACCTTGTTTGACATATATTTAAAATATCTTTTTTATGTGGTGACCAAACCTCTTTGTGTGATGGAAAAGCTCTTAACACTTGGCCAAGAGTTGAGTCATATTTTAGACAGCTCTCAAAGCATTTTAACAAAGTGTTTTAAGTTTTTTTTTTTTTTCAAAAAACTTAATTAAAACTTCAAAAGCATTTCATTCTTATCCTAAGATGAAGATATTTTCCAAACTAAAATAGGTTTGTGTGGCTTTCAAGTTTCATCACTTGGTCTAGATTAAAGACTATTTTTTACTCTTTTAAATGCTTGGCCGAGCTTCATTTGGCCTCTCACATATGACACTTCATTTGGCCTATATAAAGGGATAAGCTCACATTGTTCAAACCGGTTGTTTGGCTTAGTATTTTGCTAGGTTGTTAAAATGTAGAAACTATCGTAGCATAGTTTAGAAACTATCATAGCTTAGTTTCTTTATTGAATCTAAGCTTGTGCTTATTCTTTGTGTTGTACTTTATGTTTTAAAGACTACACAAAAACTCTTTAAACTCATATACATTCATCTTACATCCATGAGATCGGATTGGTAGTGCAAGCAACCCAAGAAATGTTCTAAAGACCAATTTTGTGATAGTTGTGTTATGGAAATAAAGCTTCTAACATATTTGTATGAGAAAATGAAGAAACGAGATCGAGTGTATTTCTGACTAGTGGGCAGACTAGATAGGGATAGCAAAGTGTCTTTCCATCCTCAGAAAGCTTCGCGTGCGTAAACACTTAGAAACATGACTGAATACAGTTCTTAATCTAGCGCGTGAGTCTAGATAGGATTGAAAGGACCCATCCCCGATTTAGTTTCCTAAACCAGAATCAAACCCTTTCTGAAAACACGAACTTACAAAAATCATAGAAATTTTGGCAGAGTTTCACTATAACGTGGAATTACTATCAACCTGCACCCGAAAAACACACTTCATCCTATGCCACAAAAGCCAAACCGTGGGCACCAATCCCATCTGGATTTCTCAATATCATAACAATAATGTAAAGTAATAAGTAAAACTGTACTTTACAGAAATCCGGGAAAAAATCATATGAAAGTATAACAGTAGAGTAATCAGAGCGACCTCTAGTGTATATATACATAATATACAACAGTAGGCTAAACAAGAAACCTACTGGAAAAGAAAGGTAGCTCGAATACTAAGCCTCCGATAGCGACGTGTGACACCAGAATCCGAACTGCAAACTGGGCACAGAAACCGAAAAGCCCAGGGGAAAGGCAAATAAAATCGTTAGAGTGAGTAGACGAAAATAATCATATGCATTTCACCATTTATATAATATAAAAACAATGCGAGTTCTTAGAATAAATGGAGGTGTCAGGCGAATCTCTCAAGCCCGACGGTCAGGCGAATCTCTCAAGTCCGACGGTGATAGACTAGGCGAATCTCTCAACCCTGGAACTGGACTACCAGTGATTAGCTGAGTAGCCAACGCGTCGATGCTAAGTAAATGCCATCACCATATAAAATATAAAACAATACTTTCAAAAACAATAAATAATCTCAATATTGTACTGGAAATAAATACTGAAATCAAGAACTCGCTACGGCAGTGTAAAAAAAAAGTCCACTCACAGATAGCTCAACGCGCAACCGCGCTAATCACGAGATCCGGCGGAAGATCCCTTGCCCAATGTACGATCTCGATCCCCTGAATAATCACAAAATATTATTGATCAAAATCACAATTCATTACTTTGTACCACACCTCGGAAACCAACCATTTCCGGAAACATATAACTCGGATACAAAATAATCGACAAAAACCCCTAAATTCTCCACATAAACCCTCGACTTAAAATCCGGTATCCAAATAAACTCGAAAACCTCAAGGCGATGATCGGGGTGCGATTACGAGCAAAACGGCATAAAACTTATCAAAATCCAAAAAGTCAACCCTTCACCGGAGCTCTGTCGTTGACCGCCTCCGCCGCCGCCGGCGCAGCGTCAACCGTGACGGATTCCGGCCAAACTTTCCATATCACAAGTACTCCTCAAGCCCAACACATTTATCTTCTACAGCGAGACCCAATTCCAAGCGCACCTGCCGGAAATCGCCTCGAAACTCCCGAAATCCATGGATTCCGGTGAGTTTTCGGGCAAGCTTCAAACCTCAACCAATTCACAATTCCTTCACCCAAAAGCTTCACAAGGATGAGGGGAACCTTTCCCCCCACCACCCCGACCTCAAATGTCACCGGAGCACCTCACCCAATTCCAGCGAAATCCCTAGATTTTCTCGAACTCGTTCTCCCCCAAATCGTGATCAATTCAACTCAAATCAAGTTCTAAACCATAGGAAATCAAGAGATGATTCTAACCATACCAAAATTGTAGCCGGAGGTGGCCGGAAACGGAAAGTCCACGGCAAGTCAACCGGCGGTGCGAAATGGACTCGGTCAACGGTCAGTCAACGGTCAAACGTCGGTCAAACTTCCCAAAACAGTGATTTTCGACAATTTTACGACAATTCCGATATTTATACTCGCGGCTAGATATGATCGACGGTCCAAATTGAATCTCATCCACATTTCGGATAACTCAAACTCAAACGGATAAACACGACGAAATCACACGATTTCAAATATTTATAACATATGCCTCGATTATCGAAACAATTATCTGAAACTGCCTACGAACTCGAAATCATGCATACTACGATTCTCATGAAGAGACTCAACTCAAATTCTTGCCCGATAAATTAGTCATGAATAAATCCACTAAAACCACTCAATTACGACAAACAGTGATCACTCGTAAAATATGCAAACCAAGCCGATTAACATACTAATTCTAGTTCGGGTCGTCACAAGGATAGCACCGTTACTTGCTATTATTGGAGTTGTAGTTTTGTAAGATTATCGGAGCTGTAGTCTTGTAAGGAGTGTCTTAACATGTACTCCTGGGAATCAACTATGGGAGTTGGATTCCGGGTAGAATTTTTGTAACCTTTGTTTGTAAACTCTTAGAGACAAGATGGAGTATAGTTCTTAGGTTAGTCCAAGAGACTAGATAGAATAGCACCATTTTTTCTATTATCAGAACTATAATCTTGTAAGAAGTGATTTTACATAGTGGAAAGGTTTTGCCTTTCAAGAGTTAAGGGCACACAGTTTTCTCTTTGTTGTAGGGTTTCTGCGTTAAAGAAAAACATCTTGGTTTTATTTGTCTCTTTACTTCCTTGCACTTTTACTTTATATTGTTAAGTATCTGCCATCAGGATAGCTTCATATATTGCTATCCTTGATACGATGTTTTAACGAAAAAGTTTGCAAATATCTAGTGATGTTTCTGTTGTATTCTCTATGGAGCCTTTCAACAATCCATAGGCGATTCAATGGATCAATGAAGCCAAAGCCAAAGCCAAACAAACTACATGTTGGCGCAATACTTATGAGAGGTTATTCGATGCGTGGTCCGAGATTTCCTTGGAAGACAAAGAGAAGAGGAAGAGGTTTTCCTGGGAATTAAGCAACTGCTTTCAAAAGAACATAGGAAGGACTTCTTTGCCTACATGTCCTGATGGTTCTCCCATTGAAGATTGCCTTACGAAACTGGACGACACTGCTATTCAGACTTACCTTATTCTACCTCGAGACCAACTCTATTTTCCTAAGTTTACTTAATTTCGAATTCTCCTCTCATTTTGTTTTTAATCCTCAACATATCTACTTATCTACATAGACTTTAAGTCTACCTTGTTTTAAGAATTATAAATGTAGAGAGAATAATGTCAAGCAATGAATTGTGTAACTTTATTAATGAAGGAGCAACTCTTATATATAGGAGAGAACAAGAGGTACAAATAGGAAAGTAATCCTATTACATCTCTGGATAAGATACACTTCAATGTCCTGTGATCTCCACCAAAACTAAGAACATCACGTATCCTACAACACTTCCCTTTGTGCTGGTGTATGGTGGTGATGCTTCTTCATTTTTTTCATGGATGCCTCATCAAAAACCTTGCCTAGCCAAAAACCTTTGCAAGAGAAAAATCGGTCTCGCCAAGTAAAAAGAGTGCAGATCGTCGTAGACGATAATATGACACATAACTATGTTGCCTCATTAAAACCTTGCTAAGTAATAAAAATCCAGTGGAATAAAAACAACTTTAGTCAAGGAAAAAGAGTACAACGTGTCCTTCACATCCAGAAACGCTCATGTGTATGCCAGACTCCCCCTGAAGTCTGCATCTCCCCTTGATACTAACAATCAAGACAGCTTAGATAAGCTAAGCAACCCTATACTCTTCACATGCTTCTGGAATGTAGATTTGGACAATGACTTAGTAAATGAATCTGTCATATTGCTCTCAAATCGAGCCTGGTTAATTTGGATCTTGAGAAACTCTTATTGTTGTTGATTGTAAAAGTACTTAGGCGATATATGCTTGGTGTTGTCACCCTTGATGTAACTTTGCTTCATCTGCTCGATGCAATCAACATTATCCTCATAAATGCATGTAGGTTCGTCAGTAGTGGATTCCAATCCATAAGTCTCACGAATATGTGTAATGATGGATCTTAGCCATATACACTCCTTAATTGCTTCATGAAGAGGAATAATCTCAAAATGATTCGTGGATGTAGAGACTAGGGTCTGCTTTGTAGACTTCCAAGATATCGCTGTGTTTCCCATAGTAAAGACATATCATGTCTGGGAACAACCTTTATGTGGATCAGAGAGAAATCCAACATCAGCAAAACCCGTCAACACATCACAAGGATTATTGGTATATGGGGTAAAGAGAATAGTGTCACCATCTTCATTGGCATGTCCCTTTGAGACGGTGGCTTTCCATCAAGCCTCTTTGTACGGATAAAACAAGCTCATATCTATCGTACCCTTCAAGTACCTAAAGATATTCTTAATGTCTGTCCAATGACGTTGCGTGGGTGCTGAGTTAAATCTAGCTAACAAGTTCACAACGAATGAGATGTCTGGTCTTATGCATTGAGCTAAGTACAGTAATGCACCTACTGCATTTAGGTAAGGCATTTTAGCCCTTAAAAGTTCCTAGTCCTCATCCCTTGGACGAAACATATCCTTCTCTGGATCTAGGCTGTGGACTATTATGGGGGTGCTAACAGGATGTACTTTGTCCATGTTGAACCTTCTCAACATCTTGTGGACATAAGCTGCCTGGTGGACTAGTATTCCACTACTACGTGCAGTGTTCTAGCTCAAGGCCTAGACAAAACTGTGTCTTCTCAAGGTCCTTCATCTTAAACTCGGATTTCAAGTACTTCACAGTATCTTTTAACTCATCAAGAGTTCTAACGAGATTCATGTCATCGACATAGACTACTACTATTGCAAATCCGGAACTTGTCTTTTTAATGAACACACAAGAGCATAGCTCGTTGTTCACATATCCCTTTCCAATCAAGTATTCACTTAAGCGGTTATACCACATATGCCCAGATTGCTTCAACCCATACAGTGATCTTCTCAATCTTATAGAGAATGCACTCCGTGGTTTAGAGCAACTTGACTCGGATAATTCGAATCCATCAGAGACTCTCATGTATATCTCTAAATCTAGATCCCTATAGAGGTATGCAGTAACCACATCCATGAGCTATATGTCAAGTTTTTCGGAAACTACCAAACTGACAAGGTAGCGGAATGTTATGACGTCTATTACGGGAGAATATGTCTCCTCTTAGTCAATACTAGGATGTTGTGAGAAACCTTGCACCACAAGGCGAGCTTTGTACCTTACTACCTCATTATTCTCATTATGTTTTCTAACAAATACAGGTTTTACACTTGGCGGGGTTAGTACTACCGGGCCAAGCACCTGTCTCTTTGTTAGTGAATCTATTTCAGCCTGGATTGGATCTTTCCATTTGGGCTAATCTGATCTATGTTAACACTCTTCAACAGATCGAGGTTCGATGTCATCGTGTTCTATAAGTTCATGTGCAACTGAGAATGCAAATGCATCGTCAATGATCATAGATTCTCTCTCCAAAATCTCATGTATGCTAGCATAATTCATCGAAATTTCTTTATTCACTGAACTAGGATCAACCGTTGGAACTCCCTCCAAATTGGTTGTCTCAACGACATAACTATAGTCAGAAATAATTTCATGAGATGGATTTTGAGAGTTGATGAACAATGGATCTTGTTGTGTCGATATCCCCCTCTTCCTAAGATGACTATCCATCAAACCTACGGGTCTCACCCTCTTCCTTTGGGGAGCCGTGGCCTCAGCCACCACACGTCCACCATGTGTGGCGGCGCCGCTCTCTCTCATCATAAGGTGGCGGCATGAAATCCTCCCTGTAGGATGTCAATCCTTGCAGGCACATTTGCAGCAGGTATATGCGATCTTGTCACTTTAGCAAGGTCAGCAAACGTATCAGACATTGAATCTGCTACGTTTCTAAACTCTATAATTCTCCTTACTTTACTATATGCTAGTGTGGAGTGGGGATTAAGATGAGATAGGTTAGGGACTGACCATGACGATTCTTATCGTTCATGTGTCCTTCCTTCCCCTAACGACGGGAAGGTTGTCTCATCGAAGTGACAATCCGCAAATCTTGCGGTAAATAGATCGTCTGTCAAGGGTTCTAAGTAGCGATTATAGTTGGAGAAACAAATCCAACATAGATGCATATTCATCTCTGATGACCTATTTTATCGTGTAAAGGTGGCGCGATTGGCATATAAACTGCATAACCAAATATGCGTAGTGCGAAATATTTAGCTCATATCCAGTAACTAGCTGGTACGCAGAAAAGGGTTGTCTAGCAGCGGGTGTAAAACGAATAAGCATTACTGCATGTAATATTGCATAAGCCCAAGCAGAAGTGGGTAGGTCGGTCTGCATGACCAAAGCCCGTCCAACCATTTGAAGTCTTTTAATGGTGGCTTATGCGAGACCATTTTGGGTGTGTACATGGGGAACTGAATGCTCAACATCAATCCCGATGGACAAGCAATAATCATCAAATATTTGCAATGTAAACACCCCAGCATTGTTGAGACGTATCGACTTTATAGGATGATCTGGGTGGTGAGCCCTCAAACGAATAATCTGAGTAAGGAGTTTAGCATATGTAGCATTCCTTGTGGACAATAATGCAACATGGGACCAGCGTGTTGAAGCATCTACCAATACTATAAAGTATCTAAATGGTATGCATGATGGGTGGATGGGTCCACAAATATCACCTTGGATACGTTGTAAGAATGAAATATTTTCTTTGATGTCTTTAGCATAGGAGGGTCTCGCTCCTACCTTCGCTAAAGAGCATGCTTTGCAGAATGAGCGATAAGCACTAGACATCACCAGTGAGGATGCTGGCGTTGACTCAAGGTCTCCATGGACCAGGGAAGCATCATAGAGGACGAGAGCACCACTCTTGGTGTCAAGTTGTCTCCGCTTGAGGGAGGAGGTGTCAGTATGAGGCCACCCATGGATAGTGGCGCCACCCTTTTTGGTACCCACCTCCATGTTTGTGTAAACCGCTATTTGGTTCTTGCTTCCTTTCGCTCGAAAGAATGGATGTCCGTTTGAATTCTTCAAAATGTGGATCATCATATCACGACCTGGGTATCCCAGTCTGTCGTGCCAAAGTATATATGTGTCTGAGTCCCATAGGTCATCTCTTATGACATGGTGTGACTCTATAACTCTCATATTTGTAATACATAGCCCATTTGGCTGACACATGAGCTTCTCTAGTATTCGATTTCTTCCAGAAGCACTAGAGGTAATGCATATATATTCAATTCCATTCTCACAATAAGTATTTGTATGAAATCCGTTGGCTCGGATGTCCGACTACTCAATAGGGTCCTTGGAGCCCTAGGAGCATAGAGAGCATCATCAATGATGAGTTTTGTTCCATTTGGCAACAAAAGTTGGGATTTTCCTCGCCCTTGAATCAAATCCGAAGACCCACCCATCATTGTGGTTAAAGATGTTCAACAAGGCATAAAGTCGATGAAGAGTTATCTGTGACGAAGAATGGTATGTGTAGTTCCACTATCAATGAGACATTCAAGCTCTCATGGAAACATACCTACAAGAAAACAAGTCTTGTATGAGGAAATATCAAAAAATTAACTCAAAAGTTTGTTTTTCTGGGGATTTGCCTTCGATCCATCGAAGCACCCCCTCAGGTTGATCCCTTAATCCATCAAGGACACCTTTGATCCATCGAAGGGCTTCCTCAGGAAATTTTTTGATCCATCAAGGATATCTTCGATCCATCGAAAGGCCTCCTCGGGTTTTCCTCAGGTTTTGGCCTTCCTCAGGTCAAGCTAACCTCCGTGTACTTAAACAAGTATAACTTTATCTAACAAATAGCTTTTGACATTCCGGATGAAGTTCTAGAAACTAGACATCTGTAGCTTTCCGAGCATATATTACTCATATGCTGAATCATTCTGAATCAATCTCAAATTTATGTCAAAACTAAGAAATCTGTACAGCTAATTGTGTTATGTCGGTTTCAGACCTCCGTCTAGTGAAATGAGCATAACTTTTTCTAGAAAATAGATATCGATGAGCCTAACATAGTTCTAAAAACTAGAGGTCTATATCGTTTCAACCATATGCCATATATATGATGATTTATTCTGGACAAATCTCAGTTTGTCGTCGAAGTCTACTGATCTGGAGAGCAGATTTTGTTATGCCATATTTCTGACCTTTCTCCAGTAAAACGGGCTCAACGTTTTTTAGAAATTAGCTATCGACAATCCAGAGATAGTTCTGAAAACTAGACATTCGTATCTTTTCAGCCATATACAACTCATATGCTGATTATTTTTGAACAATTTCCAATTCATTGTCGAAGCTGGCTGTTAGAGCGGCAGATTCTGTTTTCTGTGTTTTCGGGGATTTAGAGCACTCTTAAGTATCCCAATTCATATATGGACGAATTTTCAAGTTTTCTAGGACATCTAAAGTCGTTTAGGTAGCTCTTTTTACTTATGACCAGGTGAAGAGAGATCAATACAGGTGGGACATAAAGTCCGCTCAAATACCTTTATCAAAAATCTCTTGTTCTAGACATTACAAGTTACTAATGTGAGCCCTAGTAACCACAAAGCATGTATATCATATAGAAAAAATGTAGGCAAACCTATTATTAATAAGCCAAAATAATGCCTTTATTAATAATGCCAACAAATTACATCAAAGTTTATTAATCCAAAAAATTGACGAATTACAATGTCAATAACAAAACTTAGGCGCACATGCCTTTATTAATGGAAAACATAAATCTCTAATCAAAATCTGGTGTCTCAGTAATTGAGTCTATGCCAATTTTGAAGTTTGCCTTAACGAGATTAGCCTCTGCTCCATATATATCTTCTGTTTTGTTGTAGTGAGATTCTAATGCAAGCTTTTCGCGGTAGGCTTTGTAGTGATCTGCAAGTCCTTGCTTGCTCTACAGTTCTCGAACCAGTGGTCACTTGCTCCACACCAGTGGCAAATGCCATCACCGCATTTTTCTCCCTTGTCTCGAGATTGTTGGACTTTGCCCTTGCCTTTGTCAATATCGGCGGCTCTTCCTTGACAGCCTCAGCCACCGTGGCCTCTATGGCCTCTCTTGGTGGCTCCCCTCTCACAGTTTCCATGTGATCTGTGGTCCATCTCTAGGCGGTTGTAGGAACCTTGACATCTCTCACGTTTTCCCTTTTTTCTAGGGTTCCGCTCCATGCGATTTACGCTTCCATAGTTCACTTCAGGAACTCTCTTTGTTCCCAAAGGCCTTGAACTATTGTTCACAAGTACATTATCCTGCTTCTCTGCAACAGACAGAATGTGTATAAGTTGATTGTACGTTGTGATATTTCTGGTCCTTATCTCATTACGGTATTGGTTTGCAAGTATCCTTGCAACGATAAGGAATGTAGAGAGGGTTTTCTCGAGCATATCTACTTCAGCCACTTCCTGATTACAGTATTGAAGCATGGATCAAGCTTGAGCTTTTCAGCATCAAAATCTGCTATGCTCTTGAAGTCTTGGAACCTAATATGGGTCCACTTGTCCTTCAGATCTGGGAGTATGGTGTCTGCGATATTTCCAAATCTCTCAGCGAGTGCTACCCACAATGCTCTAGGGTCATTTATGTTCAAGTATTGCCACAGCAGTGGTGCCTCTAGATGGCGTTTCATAATGATAATAGTCTGCGCCTTTGCAGCTAATGTTGGTGGAAATGCAAGATCTGGATTATCTGGCTCAATCGTGGGGTGTCAACGCATTCTTGACATCTCCACACCAACGATGATACTCGATGCCTCTTTGGTCCAATTTGCCAAAATTGAGTTTTGTTTCAGACATCCTGAAAATAAACAAAAGATATATTAGTTTCACATTCGTAACAAACTTTCTCGACAATTAATTAGTTTTTCAATTGTCTTTGAATTAGTACTTCTCTTTGAAGTATGTGGTCCCGCGAACAATCTTTGTTCGTCTTAATCGATGCTTTTCTTTATGAGCACTCTTAGTTCAAATCAATTTTTGTGAACGCTCTTAGTTCACTCATGAACGCTCTTAGTTCCAAAAATGTCCACCTTCAAGAAAGGTGTTGTGTAGAAAGGTGGGATGAGATGTTATCCCGAAATCCCTACAGAAAAACTTAAAGTTTCCAAAAGAGTAGGTTATTTTGAAAAAGATAAAGTTAAGTTTATAAAAACTTACTCATTGTTTGATTACAGAACAATTTTTTTTCTTCCTCTTTTCTCTTCGAGATCACTGCGGCGGTGAAGTCAACGGTGGTGCTCAATTTAGGGCTTCGTGCTGATAATGTATTCTAGGATATGATTATTTTCGTCCACTCACTCTAACGATTTTATTTGCCCTTCCCCCTGGGCTTTTCGGTTTCCTTTGCCCAGTTTTCAGTTTGGGTTCCATTGTTGCGCGTCGACAGTGGAGGCATAAAGTTCGGATCACACTTCAGTTTCTGTAGGTTCCTTGTTCGACCTACTTTATGTAAATGATGTATATAGGCGTCGTTCTGGATACTTATGTTTGTTTTCAGTTGAGTTTACTCCTGAATGTTCTGGATTTCTTGTAAACCTTTTAGTTTATTATATATATGATGTTGAGAAATCCAGATGGGGAACGGAGCCCCACGGTTTGGCTTTTGTGGAATATTCGAAGTGTATTTCTTTGCAGGTTCTAATAATTAGTTCACGTATTTCAAAGTAAACTCTGGGAAAAAAAATTAAGGTCATGTTTTCAAAGGGGTTTGATTTTTAGTTTAGGCAACTAAATCGGAGTCGGGTCCTTTCAGTTTCTCTACTTCTTTTGAGTCTTTTCAAGTTAAAAATTAGAAAATTAGCGAATTTATACATTTTTTTATAAGAATTTGTGGTAATATAAAATTACAAGTTAGAATATGGTCATTATAATTGTGAATTAATAAAGTTCACAAAAAAAAAATTTGTGTGTTGCATATTACAACACCACAACCATTTGGTTACAACCAGCCATGGTGAGAAATTAATCCTTACTCCGCCACTGGACGGCCCTGAATATGGAATACCTATTGGAGTGTTCTTTCGGCCATCAATGTGAAGAGGTTGGAGATAATTCAAATCTAATCACTTTGATTCCTAAAAGATACCTATTGGACTGGATAATAATTTTTCTAAATTTTCCTTTTTAAAGTTACAATGTACACTATGTGCGGGAGCTTCTCTATTGAGGACCTCTGTGGTGAGGACTTGATGAGTACTTTCTATACAATAGTTTATAAAACTTAATTTTCGATCATATTTTGACATATCAATAGCTACATGTTTAGCTATATATGAGTAGACCATTATTGTAAATTTTCAACCAAAACAAAAATTGTCCAGGGATTCAAAATCATAGTTTATCAATTATAAACATGAATGGTTCAATTTGATAAATTTAGAATGTTCATTTATTTCATCTTGTTTGATGTCTTAACGATTTTCAACTTGGATGAAAATTTATAGAAATGATCTACGTATATGTAGCTAGATATACAACGGTTGATCTTCCAAAATATTATTGGAAAATAATATTCATAAGGAGGTACTCACCAAGTCCTCACCATAGAGGTTCTCAATGGAGAATTTTCATGGGCAATGCTAGATGGTCTCAATGGAATCATGAGGTGTAGGCATCAATTTGATGTGACATAGCATGTCATTTAAATAATTTTCTTTTATAAATCCATGAGAAAATATATAACTTATAAAATCAATCTTGCCCTTTTATATATTTATATTTAAGTAAATTTATAAATATAATTAATAAAAAAACAAAACAAAAACTTAACGACATCAAATTGATAAACCTAAAAAAACTTAAATTCTTCAGATCGTTGATGCTAACTAGACCTCCATGCTAACCACACAACTTTAGCACTAAGTTGAACTTTATTATACTATTACCTGTATACCTTCCTCATTTCTATTTACAAAATATATTGCCAAGTTCTAGCGGAAGTTTTGCACCATATGTAATTTAAAAACCTAAAATCTATGCTCAGTTAGATGTACAATATCGTAGTTTTGAAACCGTGCATTGTGTTCAATAAGATGTTTTGAAACCAATACATAACCAATTTATCCAGGTGTGTTCGTCGATGTGATTTTGTTTCTGCCTCCATCTTGATCTTTGTTTTTTTGGAAGGATCGTGATCTTTGTTATGAAAGTTTGTATTTGAATCAAACAAAATTAATGGTGTAATTAAGAAATTAATATTTACTTATTTTTTGAGGAACATTAATTAATTTCCTTGTAGAGTCATTAATTAATTAATCTAAACAATGAATTGTCATAAATAACTTTAAATTTGAAAAATTTACAATCGTTAGATATAAAAGACATCTTTTGATGGAGTTGAGCTGTCAAAATAATAATGATGTGGACAAAGAAAACATAACATATAGAGTTTGAGGTACCTCATGGCCTGGCCTCATTGAGGCCTAAGATCATTTCTTTTTTCTACATAGTTGATATATGTACACAGATTTTGATTGAATTAAAGGTTGTAAGAGCATCCCCAATAGCATAGTCAAATTCATTAATTATTTGTGAAAAATCAAAATTATAGGAATTGAAGAGAGAGAACTAAACTTTTATCTCTCTCAAAGTTAAATTTTCTCCTAAATATAACTAGAATTTTTAACAAAAAGCTATATTTAGCTTTTTTTAAGGTATTTTAATTTGTTGAAACTTAGTTAAATTTAATTGTAAATTTGAATTAACAAGACTCTAACATGGTCGAGGTTTTGTCTTGATACTATAGGCTTTTCCTTAATTAATTCTTTATTTTTTTTATTTTGTCGATGCTAATCAAAGACTTCCTAGGTCCAATATAGAACTTCAGCACATGTAAAATGGTGCACGTGTACATTGCAGCACAATATCGACTACTTTCTTTAGTTAATTGACTAAATTCTTATGGTTTCATGATAACTCATGAAGGTCTGAAAAAATAAACCAACTACTTAGTCTTAAACAGTTGGTAGAGTGATGGTGTCGGCAATTGCATGTTGAGTGCAGAATCAATTATCGGTCGACAAATATATTGTCACCAATAGCATGTTCAGTGACACTGTAGAAAGTTAAAACTGAATGGAATAACAAAGAAGCAGCTTAAAATATTGTACTCGTAATCAAGTGCAATTAGCTACCTCAATTTGTCGGTTTCGAGACATTTCCATCGTTTCTTGATAATTTACTATATTCCTTGTGTCATTTTCAGCCTGTATGGAAAGCTGGGAACACAAATGGAGAGAGAGCTTAATTTGCACTTCAAAATCGTGTTCATTAAGCAAATTAAAGATAACATATTAAAATACGAGAGGGTGCGCAATGGGAAGTAGGTACCTTAAGAAGATCATTATATGTTGTTAATTGGCTAATTTGGCACTTAGATGTCTGAAAAATCATATATTAAACCGTTTTTCTTTTCTATTTGAGTCGAGAAAAACAAGACGAGAGATGTAAAACATAAAAAAAATATTGTGTCGATTTTTCACATCGATACGATCGTAGAGAAATTTGAGAAATAAGTATTAATAATCTTCCTTAGAAAGACAAAGTGAAAATGTAGTCCGAGTAACCGAGCAAGCAAATAACAAGGGAGGGAAAATCATGAATCTTAAGCCAACGCATCATTGAATTCGTTTCCAAGACTAAATTAGCATCGCCGTAGCTATGATGATAATCACTCAAATATTTACTTTCCCATCACCAAGAATTGCGGACAAGAATAGGCCCTGCATCCAAGTTTGAAGGCTTGAATAATCATCACAAGGTTTCTAAAATAAAGCGAGTTACGAAATCGATCGCGTTGCATACTTGCATTTGTGTATGTGGCTTGGTTTTTTTACCACAATTAGTGGGAATCGATAGATCGAGTCAACATACTCCACTACTACAATTTTCACAATTCTCCTGCTCTTAATGGGAATTTATATATGCATGTGTGTAGACACTAGAAATCTATCCAGTATTCCAGTTAAACTAGTAGTGGTGAACTGGTGATTACCACGAACGTACAATACTAGGTTGGCCACCCACGCGGTTTGTCGAAAAATTGACAATGTACGGAGAAGAAATAACTGCACAGTATGTATATTTAAGATAAAAAATTAACAATAAGTATAATACAGTAGGGAATTGAACTCATTTTTGACACCCCAATAGTAATTTTGACACCCACAATCAGTGGCTTCAATTTTGACAACCACAAGGCCACAATAGTATGTTGACGGCAACCATGTACAAACTGATAGTGGAGATGGGGTGGAAGTTTTGTTTTAATTCTTGATCAACCGTTTTCCTCTCTTGGCAAGGTATGCATTGTCTGCACTTGAGTAGGCGAGCCTGGAATTCAGCCCACTCATTTTTGCACCTGGTTTTTACCTGCACAATTAAGGAGAACACAAACCTTGTATATGGGACGGCATATATTATCTAACTCAAGGAAAAGATTAATGGGAGAATGTGGAATTAGAACTTAATTAATATACCATGTCACGTACCGATTCCCATGGCTGTTTTCCATCTTCAGATTGTCCCTAAAAGTATATGAAGATTTAACAATTATTTTGATTCCAAAATTGCAGTTTTACCATACTAAATCAAAATATAAGCAGCAATAATAATGGATATAAGGACAGTTTCATAAGAAATATATATTGTATATAAGTTAACACATGATATGTTCTTCCAAGGAAGAGGCACCCCCATTATTACGGCTTATATGCCGAATTAGAACATATGCTTAATCAACTCATTGATAAGAAACTTGGCACCTAAAAACTTTAAAACAATTTGCCCATAATTCAGACACTTTTATAGGATATTTTATTGCTACTGAAGGGAAAAACTCATCTTCGAGACATGATCTTGAAATCTTGGCGACACTACTTATCTATAGAACATAAGTACATTCTCACCTGGCCCAAAAGAGAAGGAACCCCATGATGAACAATCTACTAAGAATCAACTACGCTGATTTTTTCATGAGCAGGCTTGTGAGAACAAAAAATATGGAAAACAGAAGTGAATCAATTACACTATTCCCAAAGTTAGAGTTTCACATAATCCCACTCAAAGCTACTAAGTTGAATTAGAGTACAAATTAGAAATCATGAATTGAGGTTTTCTCCAGACAATAAGTGTCGTCAATATTGCACAATATGGAGTCCAGACTCTTATTGGCAACATAACATGGTCTCCACTTAGAATCTTATTTGTGAGATAACAAAGGCAACACATAACATACAGCTGTACTTGATTCTGTAATTGCTCAGCAAGTGTAATCTAACTTGGCATTTATCATGAAAAATGCCAATTCTTCTTGCTACTCACTTAGCAATGCATGTTGTAAATTCGTATTCATCTCACTTTGTAATTATGTCGCCATATATTTTTATCCAGACCATATAGGATAATGCTAAATAACATATTTCAGTAGTATGGGTAACCAAAGCAAGCAAGATACAGCTACAATGTCAATGGTATTCATCACTTACTGCATATCGTGCATGTAATGGAAGCTCTATATTGATGACTGACTCTTTACTTTTACTCAGCAAGACATCATGATCAACATTCATGTGAACCTCGACAGCAGCAGAATGATTGGAAAGAAATGAACTAATGAAGGGAACTCCATATTTGTATCTCCAAAAACAGCTATATTTTTATACACTGCATCAACGGAAAAAAAAAAAGAGGAAAAATCTGATTACCAAAAACATAAATCAGTGATATAAGTCTATATCCAGTACAACTTCTTATCAGGTCTCTTTGGCATACCTTGACTCCATGAGTAGTGTAACATTGGAGAACCTCGCCATTCTACAAAAGATTGAGCTAATCGGGTTGAAAGTTCAATTCATTTAATTGAACTTAAAGTTCTATTTTATTGGTGCAGACTGTTGCTGGCAGATAATTAGTGTATACTGGTTCATATGTTTAAAGAAAAAGATAGTACCATCAAGCACTCTATGTTAACCCTTCTTCCCAATGAAGATCCCAACATTGTGAAGCAAACTGGCAGCTTCAAGAAATTCAAGATCCTTGTCATCTACATAGTCAGCAAATTGATTATCAGCTAGATCATCACACATTTCCTTGGACCTTCTAAAAATTCCTGCAAAAATCAAACACTGTATGTTACCATATAACCTCTGTTGCACCGACACTTCACATAGCCCGACACCGCATCTGACACGCCACGTGGCATGTCAGAAAATGTTGACTTTTCTAACATGTTGACGACACGACACGTCATGTCATGTTCCCGATATGTCACGTCATCAAAAAGGAAAAAACAATAAAACATAAAATAAAAAAGAGAACTAGAACCGGAGAACACCTAATATCCACTTACCCAGCCCCGCACCGCGTCGCTATTCTCTCCTCTGTCGAGAGAAGTCATGACTCCAATTGAAGAGAGAAGGACGGGAGAAGGAAGAGAGAAGTCTGAGTTGCCTCCAGCCCTCCACTCATCTCGCAACTCCAATTGAAGCTTTTGTTAGCCCCGCGTTTCTCTTCAAGGTAAGACTCACTCTTCCATACTTCATGGGTTGGGTTAATCGGTTGTAGTGAAGTTAATCGGTTGAGTTTTGTAAAATATTTGTTTAGACTTTAAAATCATCATCATCGGTTGATGATTAGTGATGGAATTGATGAGGGTTTTAGTCATTGAATATATATTAATATATATGAGTACGCACTCCGTCAACTAAACTTCAAGATGCATGATCAATAACCAAAAGTATGATCACAATAATCTACTTTCCCCCCCCCCCCCCCTCTAAAGTTGGTGCATAGATGTCAATCATGCCTAACTTGTCAATCCATCCTGCAAATGCATGGTATGATAACTCTTTTATGAGTACATCTACCAATTGCTCTTCAGAAACTACAAAGAGAAGATGTATATTCTTCTTATCAAGGTGATCTCTGATAAAATGTCAATTACTCTCCACATGTTTGGTTCGATCATGTTGTACAGGATTATGAGCAATTTCAATTACAGCAGTATTGTCACAATGCAAATGCCTTATGGAGCTTGAAACCTAGCTCCTTCAATACATTCTAAATCCATAATAGTTCACACACTCCATTCGCTATTCCTCAATATTCAGCTTCCGCATTGGCACGGACAATCACATTTTGCTTCTTACTGCGCCAAGTTACTAAACTCCCACCAATAAAGGTGAAATAATCAGAAGTGGATGCCATATTAGTCTTATCTCCTGCCCAATTTGCATAAGAATAACATGTAACTCCAAACTCACCATCCTTTAAAAAATAGGAGGCATTTACTTGGTACAGACTTCAAATATTTGAGAATACGCATCACATCATCCATATGTTCTTCACTTGGATCATGCATAAACTGACTCACAACACATGCAATATCAGGCCTAATATGTGACAAATAGATCAATCTTCCTACTAACCTCTAGTACCTGCCTTTGTTTGTTGGAACTTGACCAGGACACAACTCCAACTCCAACTTATGATTCATCTCAATATGAGTATTAATAGTCCAGCATTCATGTTTCAGCAAGAAGATCAAACACATACTTTCGTTGTGACAAAATGATTCCCAACTTAGATCTTGTAACTTCATTTCCCAAAAATTATTTCAATAGACCCAAGTCTTTCATCTCAAACTCTTGGGACAAACGCTTCTTCAAATCTTCCATCTCAACTGGATCATCATCTGTAATAATGATATCATCCACATATACAACCAGAGCAAAGATCTTACCACCCTTGCATTTAATGAACAAGGTATAACCAGAGTTGCTCTGTCGATATCCAAACTTCTTCATGGCTCCAGAAAATTTCTCAAACCAAGCTCTAGAAGATTGCTTCAATCCATACAATGACTTCTTCAATCTGTAGACATTTCCAACGTCACATGGCTTACAGTTAACACCTAGAAAAATATCCATGTACACCTCTTCTTCTAAATCTCCATTTAGGAAAGCATTCTTCACATGAAATTGGTGCGATGGTCAGTCATGTCATGCTGCTAAGGCAATGAGGATGCATACAATACTGATCTTTGCTATAGGAGCAAAATTCTCCTGATAGTTGACTCCATATCGCTAAGTATAACCTTTTACAACCAGACGAGCTTTATATCGATCAATGCTTCCATCTGCCTTCAGCTTCACTGTAAATACTCATCTACATCCAATAGTCTTCTTTCCAGGTGGTGTAGCAACAGTCTTCCATGTTCCATTCTTTTGTAAAGCCTCAAGTTCTTCATTCATAGCTTGTTTCCACTTTGAATCCGCCAAGGCATCTTGTACATTACTGAGAATAGATACTGTAGCTAATTGACTAACAGCAAGTGCATGTGCTCCAGACAACCTTTAATGAGATACAAAGGCAGTAATAGGATATTTGGCTTTGGCTTCTATAGTAGGCTCATATTGCTTCTTTGGAACCCCTTTTATTTCTCATTGAGATCTCCTTGGAACAACCTCTATAGTGTCTGATTCAATGTTATCAGTATATACCTCATGTGAGACATTCAAGGAAGACTTTTTAGTTGATGGAGTAGAAGGGGGGACTTCATAAGATACAACTTCAGAAGAAGGTTAAACTGATTGTGATGTTTCAGCTACAGGTCCAGTCTTCGATGGATCAAAAATATCCTTCTATCCGTCGAAGGTGTCTCTCGGGTTTCAGGTGCAAGCTTCGATGGATCGAGAGAGTCCTTCGATCCATCGAAAGAGGCTCTTGGGTCCAATTCAGAGATATCATTCGATGGATCGAGAGTGCCCTTCGATACATCAAAATGGGCTCTTGGGTCTGATTCAGGGGTAGCCTTCGATGGATCAAAAATGCCCTTCAATCCATCGAATGAGACTCTCGGGTCTGATTCAGCTGCTTCAAAAATTCTCTCCAAAATTTTCAATTCTTCAAATTCTGGTAAATTCAGAGAATTTCCTTCATATATACTTCTCTCCCCCTGAAGGGAAAACTCTGTAACTCTCCCTGAGTAATAAGGTTTAGATTCACGGAACGAGACATCCAGGGAAACATGTATCTTGTTGAGAATTGGATCATAACAACGATATCCTTTTTGAAGGTCAGCATACCCAACAAAAATACACTTCACAACACCTGGATTAAGTTTGCCTCTCAGTTGTTTGTTGATATGAACATACATAGTACACCACAAAACTCTTGGCTCCAAAGTCAGCAAGAATGGCACATTTAACAATTGATGCAACTTCTGGTAAAGATTTTGAAACTTAATCACATGGGAAGGAATGCGATTGATCAAATATACAACAGAACGAACAGCTTCTCCCCATAAGTTTGATTTCATATTCATGCCAAAGAGAGGGGCCCGAACAACTTCCATTATCTGTCTATTCTTCCTTTCGGCTAATCCATTTTGTTGAGGAGTATATGCAATTGAAGTTTGGTGTCGGATTCCATGAGAGATCAAGAATGCAGACATCTCACCATTCATATATTCGTCAACATTGTCGGATTGAAATACCCGGATTTGCTGTTGATACTGGGTTGCCACCATCGCATGAAATTCAGTGAATTTGGAATACACTTCATTCTTGTGCTTCATTAAGGAGACCCATGTCATCTTGGTACATTCATCAATAAAGGTTAAAAAATACCGAAAGCCAGAGTAGGTAAAAATTTGTGCATGACCTCAAACATCGGAGTGAATTTTTATAACAGGGACAGAACATTTAAATAAACTAGGCGAATAAGTATTACGGTGACTCTTGGCAAATTCACATGTTTCACACTGAAATTCTAAAGTATTCACACGTGAAAATAGTTGAGGTTGAAGTTTTTGCAGATATTGAAAATTCAAATAACTAAGAGGACGGTGCCACAACCACATATCTTCATTAGTTTTATCCAAACTGGTGGTATTATTCGCATATCCTAATCATTTCAGTTATTGTGCTCAACTACTTGTCAAATCAAGATAATATAATTTCCTCCTTCGAACACCATAACCAAGAATTTTTCTAGTCACTAGATCCTGAAAGCACTACTAAAAAAAGGTTATAGACATCGGTTCTGGACCGATGTCTAAAAATTTCCAAACCGATGTCTATGTTGGCGTTGTCTATTGTAAAAAAAAAAATAGATATCGGTCGTCAAACCGGTGTCTATTTACTTATAAGACGTCGCTTATTTTACCAAAACCGATGTACTAGCCCTTGTATTATCATCATCTTATTTGTCTATCTATCGTCAAAACTCCATGTATTTGGGTTTCATGGTTAATGGAATCATAGTCCTACAAAAAAATTATCTAATTTAACATCGAATTCTAAGAAACACTGATGTGTTAGTATCTCTAAGACATCGGTTAATTTGCATGAACTAATGTGTAAGTAACTCTTATACGTCATTCTTCTCCCAGAAACCGATGTCAGTGCCATTCATAAACATCATTTTTATTTCATATACTGATGTAAAATTTTGTTTAGACATCGTTTCTTATGCTCAGAAAAAATGTGCATTACTTCAAATAACATCAGTTTTGTTGGGTATGTATGATGTATATATCAGTTTTAGACATTGGTTATTTTTATCAAACAATTGTCCAATGCCTTCATATACATCTAGTTGAAGCTAATTAAGAAATTGCTATTTCATTGTATATTCAAACTAAAGTACAAGAAACTACCATTTAGTCGGTAGACATTACATGCATATGTGTGTGTGTGTGTGTGCGCCTTACATATTAAAATTAGTAGCTAGACATTGCATTCCTCCATTAGCTTAAACAAAAGACTTTTCTGATAGTTAACATGTACAACAACCTAATACATGCGTGCGTGCGTGCGTGCGTGTGTGTGTGTGTGTGTAGTGTGTGTGTGTGTGTGCGTGTGCGCGCCTTACATATTAAAATTAGTAGCTAGACATTGCATTCCTCCATTAGCTTAAACAAAAGACTTTTCTGATAGTTAACATGTACAACAACCTAATACATGCGTGCGTGTGTGCGTGCGTGCGTGCGTGCGTGCGTGCGTGCGTGCGTGCGTGCGTGTGGGTGTGTGTGTGTGTGTGTGTGTGTGTGTGTGTGTGTGCGCGCGTGTGTGTGTGTGCGTGTAGTATGTGTGTGTGTGTGTGTGTGGGCGCGCGCGCGCGCGCGGGTGTGTGTGTGTGTGTGTGTGTGTGTGTGTGTGTGTGTGTGTGTGTGTGTGTGTGTGTGTGTGTGTGTGTGTGTGTGTGTGTGTGTGTGTGTGTGTGTGTGTGTGTGTGTGTGTGTGTGTGTGTGTGTGTGTGTGTGTGTGTGTGTCTTAGATATTAACATCAGTAGCTAGACATTGCATTCCTCCCTTAGCTTAAACAAAAGACTTTTCTGATAGTTAACATGCAACAACCTAATACATGCATTTTAAAGTCAGTAGCTAGCTAGCCATGACATTTTCTCCCTAGCTTAAACAAAAGAGTACTTTCCTGATCTCTAAACATGCAAATCACATTTCCATGTTCAAAATATTGTTCTCATTCCAGAATTAGTGTCAATATCAAACTGGAAATGAAGCCCCCAACTTCAACTCGCACTTCGCCATGTTCTTCTTGAGTATATTCTCTATGAATCCTTGGTGCCCACTACAAATGTATATATAGATATATATATCTATACGCCATCATCATAAACTTGCTAAATAAATTGAAAATAATTTAGTTTGCAACTTTAGCAACTTTACTTTACCTTCCACAACCTACGAAGTCACATATTACACAAACCCAAGGATTCTCCATAATTCCACAGACAGAGCAAGCTAGATTTTCATCCAGCTGATGGCACAATCAACACACTTGTCGGCACAATTGAATATTGCAACAACTTTCTCTAACATATTTGGACAATAGATTATGGACAGAGGAGAATGCTACTTTTGCATATCAACTAATCAAATATAACAGTGCAATAGTACATTCAAGTCATGATAGAAACATTATTTATGCTGTCAACAATGCTCTTAACCAACTATATGGACTATAAAAGAAACCTTAAATAGGTATAAAAAAAATAATGGAAGAGAGAACCAACTCACCTGCCAAGACAAATAAGTCCATTTTGAAACATAGGGCACTAAAATGAATGCTCACATAAAGTAGTTGGTATTCCACTAGTGTCTGCATCCAACCTCTCTAACAATTAAAACATAGAAGATATAAGTATGTGTGTCCTAGAGTACTAAAACCACAAGTCATGTCTACACCAGAAAACAATACATAAATTTGTAACTCACCAAACCAAACTAGGCAACTAAGTAATTCAGTGTAGTTTTTTAGAGGAGTCTCATCTACTTTAAATGAATCTGTGTAGTCAACTGAAACGAGAAACATAATATGGCACAACTCGGCCTATAAACACACATAATAGCCATAATCAAAACATATAAGCTCCAGATTAATCGTATATATCTAACTGTACATAACTATACAAATGAAAGCAAAAAATGCACATTACCTCGCCAAGCAAATTAATATGTCTTCCAGTGAACATGATAACTTCCAGTGATCATTTAGGTTTGAACCTAGACCTACCAAACAGAATCAGTCAGTATAGTGTAACTGTATAACCAAAAATGGTGCAACTATGTTTAGTAAGGACATATTCCAATAACCAACTTCTAAAGGCTCAAGTCTTCAACTACATTTTCATGTCATTAGTATTTTAATTATAAGAGAACTTGTTTGAAGCTTCATCATTCTAACATTCTCCAGAGATTGCAAATAATTTGAATTAAATATGATACTTATCATCAAGTTTTTAAAACATCATTCTAGACCAAGAAGATGATGCATTGAAAGTCTAGTGAAAATTTTGGATGAAAGATTCTTTTGATTATTACATAATCAATTTATCAAATTCTTGCTGGATCTTCCAAACAAGGCATGCTGTAATCAATACCTCTTTAAAGTCCCAACTTATTTCACTTTTCGTGGACACGGATGGTAAGTATCATCTCAGAAGTATTGATCAGATCAGTCAATTAAGTAATTTGATAAAAACTTAATCACCCATAACTTCAAAAATTCAGCGATATGCATGGTAATTTCAAATGTATCAAGAATAACACCATAGAAGTTATATTCCCTAGTGCAGAATTAAGCACATTAAGGCTCCTGGCATTCCCACATACTTAAGATGGCAATTCATGCTTTCATGTACATCTATTGACTCCACGGGGTAAATCAAGTTCAGTCAAGAAAGTTACGTACCTTATCAATACATCGATGGCTTCTATTACACCCACAACTCCATCATATACTTACCAGAGTAAGGAATAACATTAATGTGAGAACCTATTGCAACTGCAGAAAGCTATGCATTAGAGCTTTCCCTACATATAGGAAAGCAAGACGAAAACCATGTCAAATAAACTTTAAAAAGCATGAAACAGCAAACAAAGGACCCAGCTAAAAAGGCAGAGATGGTGACATGATATAGCAAACCACGTATATGTTATTAGGGTACCATACAAAGCTAAAGAGTAGGACTTTGTACACTTACCACCGACCAAATATGTTACCAACAACATCCTCTCGATCTAACAGAAAGACCAGAAAGTCCTATCAAGTTTTTGATAAATCTGTAATGAAAATATGTTCGTAGAAAGAAAACCATATTAGCAACACATATGGTTAATGTCAGATGCATCCTCTCATAAATACGATATCTTTGAGCTTCCGATTGTGTTCTTATATTTTGAGATTCACTTGATCATTGTAAGAGCAACCTCCCAATTAAAATTCTTACTTCAACTTCAACATATAAACTTAATCATTGGATTCAAAAGCCTAATCACCACACTATACCGATCTTCCATGGCGTCGTTTGTAATATAATCGAACAACTACTAGCTTAGTCTAATTTTAAAGCAAAGGCATACTGAACAAAACTTAATCTGATAACATCGTCAATTCTTGATATACTACAAATCAATTCAGCAGTATAAACCATACAAAATCCTCAACAAAATGCATCAAAATCCTCCAGTACTCAAAAGTGTAAAGCAAAGGCATACTGAACAAAACATATTTTGATGTACCTGATGAAGACCAGCTCGGAGGCGCAACTCACAGAAGCGGATAAAGTCGTTGAAAGAGAAGTAATTAGGACTATCGACGTCGAAGAGGTGACGAACGTTCTTTGTGATGGAACATGTGAGCTACGCCTCTTCACTCGCTGAATCTGGGGGAGGCGGTGGCACTAGGGTTGATTGTGAGAGGAAAACGGAGATCGGAGAGATGCAAAGGGCGGTGTTGGAGGAAAGATAGGGCTTGACTTTTGGCCTTCGAGAAACATCGAAGTGATAGGGAGCGGTGATAAAAGTGAGTGGTGAGGTGAGACCAGCGAGGGTCAAGGTGAGACCGGCGAAGGTCGGGGTGACATGAGAGAGATGATGTGAGACCGACCTCGTTAGACCACGAGCAGCACCGTCGATTAGATCAGCGAGTGGCGAGGTCTCGCAGCTAAGTGAGAGAGATGAATTTATTAGGAAATGAGGAATCGAGGAACTGAGAGTGAGAGTTAGGGCATGCAATTTTGACTAGAAATTCTGACCAAGTGTGGACTAAGTTTGTGCGCGTATGAAAATTTAGGTTCTCGCATTCCCCAAATTTTAACTTAGTCATTTCCACCTTTTTTTTCAATTTTAAGATAAGACTAGACATCTGTCGTGTATATAAATTGATGTCTATATTACACAAAGACATCAGTTTTTCACAATTCGATGTTAAAATAACCATTTTACATCATTGTTTTTTCTCACTGATGTCTTACAGATGTCTAAGACCATTTTCTTGTAGTGAAGATACAAAAAAATGGATAGAAAGTGACAGAACATGCAAGCGCCGCAGTTATCTGACTAATAGATAAAAGGTTATAGACAAAAGAGAGAACAATAATAATAGAATCAATAGACAGATTATCAGATATCTTGATAGAACCTTGACCAATAAAAGGAGATGGAGAGCCATCAACAGTAGACACAACATGTTAAGGGGATGGATTAATTGTTTGTACCAGACTGTAGGTATTCGTCATGTGATCAGTTGCACTAGTATCAATGATCCAAGTAGGATTCGAAGATAATGCAGAGAGGGATGATGCATTACTCCTCACACCCAATTCAACTATATGAGCAAAGGCAATTGATTATCCAAGTGATATCTTCATGTTTCAAATAGTAAGGATTTCAAGAGAATACTTCGGGATTATGGGTTTTCAAATTCAAGAATTCAGGTTCAACTTCAAGAGTTTCAATTCAGGGATTTCAAGTGTAGCGGAAGAAATAATTCAATGGTGGTAATTCAGGATTTCAATTTAATTCAAGATTTTTCAAAGAAAATCCAGGATTCGGCTTTGATACCAAGTAGAAAAGTGTTTCAGGGAGTATTCGATGATTTCATTCATCTCAGTTTTGGGTTTAATAAAGATGTACAAGTGATATCCTAATAGGAAAAATATTCACAATAATCTACTTTCCAACACTAAAAATGAAGTAAGACACCGACACAAGTTTATGAGATTGAGTTAATCGATTGGGTTTTACGAAATGTTTGTTTAGAACTTTATATAGTTGGGCTTTTATGAAATTGATGTCTAGAATTATTAAAATGCTTGAATACATGTTTGATTGTTGGATCTGTCTATCGTTGATTATTAGCTTATTTAGTTTATAATGAATAGGATGAGCTCAAGTGATATTGTTGTTGCATCAGAACCCAGTATTGATTAAATTTTAGAACTGCATTGAGTTTTATGGTTAAATTTTTTTCTGTAATGAATTTATTTCATGTTTCTAGTATTTTTCTTTAATTAAAAATACATATATATTTATTAATAATTTGCCTTGTCAATGTCGTGTCGAAACATGTATTTTTAAGATTTATCGTGTCAGTGTCAGTGTCCGTGCAACATAGAATATAACTCAAACCCTTCTCCATGTGTGATTTGAAAAATAACATACATCTTCTTGATCAGTTATAAAGTAAACAAATTCTATACCAAAAAATAACATGAGTTAAAATGCAAGTTGCTCTCTTAACACTAATTAGAACACCTATTTTTCAAACATAAGCACATCATTACATATATTTAGGTGATCTATATGATAACAAAACTTAAGATGGTATCTTGTATCACTCAAGGTCATACAAACCACATTTACATAGTGACATAAGAAAGCAACGCAATATATTCACTAAATACCTTTGCAAAATTTCTTAATACTAATTAGAACCAAGAATATACCCTATAAAACAAATGAACCCAAATTTGTAAAGAGAAAGAGTGAGGCAGAAAAATAGAACTCAGACCATACCTTCTATGAAATCACCGACACAACGAAGACCATCAAGCGGAAGTCACGAGGATCTAGGGGGAGATGGAAGCCACCACATCTCGGAAAAGCCAGGATCTTGTCGAATAGGAAATCGCGAGACTGGGGGAGGCTGCAATGAGATTAGATTAGCATCATCATCACAAAACCACTTTATACACGAGAAAGCAAACTGACACAAACAAAGTCAAATCAGAGAGTCTGACCGTACATCTCGAAGATGCAGTTGGCAAGCTTGATCTTCTCGAATGATGAGTTTGTTCTGCACCTTCGGCGTCATCGGAGAAGAAAATGCTTGATGTCAGCAGCGATGAGAGTGAGGAAAAGTCTCTGTCTGGGTTTGCAATGAGAGGGAGGGAGAGAGAGAGAGGGAGAGAGAGAGAGAGAGAGAGAGAGAGAGAGAGAGAGGGGGGGGGGGAGGGAAGGGGAGGTGCTTTAATCTCCTCCACAAACCCCACAAACTTATTAAGAACAGTATAAGGAGAGAGCTCGCGCGGCTCACACATGAGAGTTATTGGTCATATTGTTCCTCCTAACAGTACCATAAATAGCTGACTACAAAAGTTATATAGGAAATTACTTATGGGTAAGGCGACGGTACGGAGCTCCACCAAAACAATTTGTTTAAAACTAGTTGAATAAAAAAATAATATATTTATAACAAATTGACGAAAAAATTATATTATTTAAAAATAATTGAACTAAACTTATAATAATGACAACAATTTGTTCTCAAAATTGTAAAAAAAAGTGCTCGTTTGAATAATTACCTAAAATTAGACGAAATTACATAAAAATATTTTATTTTATAACAATAATAAAAAAAATTACTTAATAAAAAAAATATTAAGTTAGGTAGATCAACCCACAGTTTATTATCCATTACTATATTAATTAGATGTAAGAGGCTCTAATGAGTACCTCTATGATGAGTACAACGTAATAAGTATTTTCTAATCAATAGTCTATAAGATTTTGATCATAATTTGACAAATTAACTTTTAGATGTTTAGTTATATATAAGTAGATCATTTCTACAAAGTTTCAACCAAATTGAAAATCGTTAAGTGATTCATAATCACGATTTATCAAGTATGAACATAAACGGTTCAACTTTGACAAATTTAGTACGTTCATTGATTTAATATTATTTGACGCCTTAATAATTTTAAAATAAAATAAAAAAATTATACAATTGATCTACTTATATATATCTAAATATTCAATCATTAATTTTTAAAATATGATTAAAAATTATATTTTATAATAATATACTCATCCAATACTCACCATAAATGTATAGCATCTTCCTTAATTAGATACTCATACTATAATTACGTTATTGATCGACTCTTCCCTATCAAGTATGGAAAAATAGTACAGCACGTACAATGTACTAGACAACAAAGGGCATAGCTTTATCTGTTCTTTATTCTGAAAAACTATAGTGGCTATCTTTTTCTCAAGAAGATTCCGAACAAAACTCATCATGCACGATTTTTATAATCGAATTACTGAACCAGAATTAAAAAGTAAAAAATAAAATAAAATAAAAAACTTACTAGCATCTTAAACAAGCTTAGAGTGAGACAGCCACACTGAGGTTCAGTCACCATCCAGCTTTGATCACGATAATAATAAATGTACAACAACAGATGCAATATATGTTACATTTAACTTTATACCCGACATTGTCCTAATTTCATATTTATGATAAAATGGTGTATATGCCTTAAGTTTAATTTGAAAAGGTAATTACTGCGGTATTGGGGTTAAGTTCATCTGGTCGATCATTTACAAATGCTATGTCATTTTTTTAAAGTGTGACCTCTCCTCCCCACTTAATTAATGCAGGTGAGAGTTCTCACACTCTTAATTAGGCACTCAAGCAAAATTAATAAATACGTAGCAACTAGCAATATACATAGAATGAGTAGTGTTCTGGTGGTCAATTAAATTCATAGTCAGTTTTAGTCAATCACTGTTGAATCTGTAGTTTATTCTCATCCATTAGATACAGATCCAACGGTGATTGACCACCAGTAGATAGAACTTCGTATATTGCAGGAAATCAGAACAGTAGTACATGAAACACCATGTATTTAATTGCTAGAGAAAGGTGTGTATATATATATGTTGGACAATCCTTGCACTAATTAGGAGTACCGCTGCAAAACCAGCTAGCTAGGACATTCCAATACAATCGATCGATCGATCGATCAGTACGTACGAATTACATCAAGATGGCATAGCGCATGCTGTCACATACCATTAGATGATTGATCTCTGTCATCTGCGAAAACTCCCCCTCCACCCAAACTGCATCACCACCATGACCATGAGGTTGCGAGAAGCACGAAAGAACCGAAAACGGCAAGATCACAACGCTAAGTATAACCGAAAATCCCTTCCAACCGCGCGACGAAGATCTTCCGTAAATTGGCAAACCTCGATCTGCTTCGTTAGCCATGCTCTCATCCGCTACTCTGGGGCTCTTCCTCATGTTCTGGAGGTTTTGCCTCATTGCTGCAATCATATGCAACATGTTTGTTAAACGGAGGACGAGAGGTGCCGGAAAAACTGATCAATGAGTTATGGTTTTTCGGATGGTGAATTCACAATGGCTTTTGATAATGGAAATTGTTGATGGTGCGTGGTGGAGTAGCTAGTGCTTGTGTCTATGACAATGGTTTATGAGTGCCTTTTAAAGACCTCCAATTCACTACTTATATATACCTACATATGTGGTCTGTGGAGTAAATCAAGGCCAACATTCCAACAAATCTGCCTAATCAGACACACATACACAAAAAAACAAATCAATCAAACATTACACAAATATTTTAAGCCAAGTATACAGGTCCTGTTGTGACATGAGTTGAACTAGTACTACTAGAACATCAATTTAGCATATAACATAAAAGCTCTACTTTTAATTTTGAACATAAACTTTACAGTTGTATTTGGTACAAGCACTAAGACCGGACCCTAAGATGCATATACATATACATGTATGAAACTCATTTAGTCAGTAGTCATGTTTAGTCGGCAAAAATAGAAGAAAGTGATCGAGTTGCAGAAAGTATCAAATCCAGACAATAGAAGACCAATCATTTTAATGAGGGGAGAGAATTTCAACCATTGTGATAACTAATGAAGTTGACCTATATATATATTCTTCTCAGGATTCTTGGGCAAAAATATTTATCACAATCGATGATGCATAAGCAAGGAAGTCATCTCCTTGCTATCAGCTCACGGGTCCCAGATTTGGACTGTGTTGGAGAACCAAATTCTTGTAAATTTTGTAGTATTATAGATATCAAACCTAGCCTGAAAAAAAACTACAACAACCCTGAAGCCTAAGATTTCGTTTAGATGAACAGAAAATTCATACTCTTGATAAACGAATATAAATTTTGATACCATAACCATGCATACATGCTGCATGCTTAATATTTTGCCGTAGTCTGGTTACTCAATTGCAAGTAACCAGACCACATTTATAGCAATACGTACTCCCTTCTGCGTTTCCAGAACCATAAATGCTTAATTAGTTGTTTGTGTTTGTTTTCTCAGTTTTACACCATTTTGTTTCGACTAGCTAGCTGTAGCTCTCTCTCTCTCACACACACACACATTCTTTCCATCATTTTTTTCAGGTAAGAAAATAATCATGCACATGATGGTTGTCAAACGAAAACAAATTAACCAGTGCTTTCCACATCAATGAAAAAAACAGATCGATCAAAGTGGAGTAGTATAGAAAAAGTATCAACTTAATTTGGTCATTTGGTGCATACTGGAATAGGCATTATAAGAAATCAGGTTCATGAACCTGCATATGTTAGTGTAATTAAGTAATGTAGCACGTTATAATTAACCAACCAGTAAACTAAAAGACTTATCTTTTATATATGTCTTCCCTAATAGAGAGCTCTTTTCCGAACTCCAGCCATTTTGGACCTAGCTGGCTAATTTTTATTTTGTATCGGGGGGCACATAATACATTCACCCTAAGCTAGCTACATGAGAAATTTTAACTAGATCTTGATCATAAAGATTGCTTGAAATTAATAATAGCAAGGCCGTCATCTAACCATACATCATCGACTATGAGATTTAGTTTATCGCTTAGACATGTAATTATATGTAATAATTAACTATTGACTCACAATGTAGGTTATCATTGCGCGCGTATGAGTCATGCTAATCTTCTCTATTTACGTGATATTTCATTTTTATTAGATGTCTTAGAGGGACACCTAGACAACGACTCCTTTTGTTATACCGTGAATTTAGTGGCATGGATCAATCATTATATATGTACAATGCCATTTCTTGACTTAATTAATTAAGAAAACCAAACGTCTTAAGGCCCTTTTTGGAAGAGTATATTCAAATACTCATCTACACTTTCTCAAGTGATCGACACATATCCGATTGGATACATTATCTTCATCTAAATTTAGCTTGTAAGACAATTCGGATAGTCCAAGTCAATGTTCATCCAATTCAAGTCAAATGCCATTGTCTCTCATGCATATATATCAATAAGAAAATGGATATACGTATACTGCCGGCTTTGCCTAGCTACCACTTATCCAGCACTTCCTGATTAAGTGCCATGAGATAGTTATCTGCATGTTATTGGGGTAAACGCGCTAAGTAGGTCTAGATTGAGCAGTCGTGGTTGCATAATCATAGCTCCCCTTTTGACGCATCTTCAGTCCGTTCAACTCCACGAGGAAATTTGACGAGTTAGGTTTACGCAATGGTTCATTAATTTTTTTTTTGTTGATGCGTGAAGATTGATCTATCAACATACATTATGTCTCTTCACTAAAAATTGCATCAAAGGCGGAACCACATGCAGCATGAAAAAGCCAGTATGTACATATAATTTGTACTTGGTGCATGACTTGGTTTAGGGGAAAGTCTTAGTTTCCTAATAAAGTTGCAATGCTTCTGTGATTCCCAGCTATAACATTTCTATTTCACTTTTTTTCTATTTTTTTCCCGCTTTCCTTTGACAATGTATTATCATGGATTGGCCTTGCATTGATATCTTTTTCACAAGTGATTTAGAGACTAAACCAAGTCGCGTAGAATATGGTTTAAGGTGGCACCACATTCTACACTCGTATAGGTAATCATGTAGTACTCATGTAACTAAAGTACTTTCCGTCATGCTTATTAAAAGTTTTAATTATAACCTAACCTCCACCATTCATTACATGTACCCAAGCACTTTAACCTTTGGAATGATACAAACAAATAATAAAATTATATGTTTGTTAATTTTACTTAAGCGCTTGCAATCACTACATATGAGGTAATTTGCTCATTGAACTCAAGGACAAGATGTTTCGAGCGTTAAGTTGAGTTTCCATCTTTGGTGATAAAAAATTTGGACTTCCCCATCTCATTTGATGTATCGGATCACCCATCAAATCCTTGCAAATTTAAAATATGTAAATTATTTTATTAATTGGTTATTAAAGTTAATTATCCATAACTTTAAAGTTCAGTGGGTCATACCGTCCTTTTAAATAGTCTTACATAGCTATGTCTCAAACCTGTATATCTTTCTTACCTGTATATCTCTAGTAAGAAACCCTTGATCGTTAAGACTATCAAAGAACTAAATATCATATCTTTATCCTTAGGATCCGTCTATTTTTTTTATAATATGTGGATTAATTTCTTTTTGACAATAACTAGTATTCTGTCAAAACTCATCGATCTCTTCTAAATGAGTATTTCATGATTCACAAACTATAGACGTCATCAAACTTGATACTTGTTTATAATGAATATCATGCAATTAAATTTTTACTAAGCTTGTATTCTAATATTCATAAAACCAACTAGCTAGTTGAAATATCTTAATGATATTCCAACTTAAATATGCATTTAAAATTTTCAATTTAAAATGACGCATAAAGGTTCAACGAAGTGCACATATATAAAATTATATCACTCATGTATATACATAAGTCGGATATACATATATGAACTTGATATGAGCATAATCTTAACCTAAATTATAATTAACATACATTCTTTAAATTGAAACCGGAAACACACCAACGATCAAACCAAGCAAATGTAGCGAATAACGATGTAAAATAAAAATGTATGTCGCACTTAGTACAAAAATATCCATCATAATATACATATCAAGGTATCATTCTTAGTCACCGAAACGTTTATAAAGTTCATAAACAAACTCCATTTTTCTCCCAAAGTGCATTCACCATTTCAAATACTATTGCCACAATTTTCTCCTTGGAGTTAAAACCCCTTTGTTTGTTATTGAGAATACGGCAATTTCTCATTATGTGACCATGTTTATTGCAGTAAAAGTAATTAACTTTCTTCTTGTTTGAAGTGTGACGACCCGACCCTTGTCGAAAATCGACAAAAGTGAATAAAATAATCTGATAAATCGAGGAAGTACTCAATACGAAAAAATTTCGACTAATTCAGTCGAAGAACATATTCAATAAACTTGTTACGACGAAACAATCGTAACGATGTACAACAAAGCAAAATTATTCGTCGGCCGCACCACTACTGGTGACAACCCTGTACCACAGCCCACCCACTGAGTCGACGAAACCTAAACACAAATTAAACCTCACAACTATGTTTGTATCATCGATATGAACCTAATGACATATGACTTGACCCGTTTCAGAAATAAGTTTTCCGGATAAATTTTCCGGCCACACTTCGCCACAAATGGTGGCGAGTGCCGCCCACGCGCCACCACCGGCGACCACCATCAGAGGCATCGAATGACACATCGTTGGAAAACTCTCCTCAAGTCCAACCAACTATCCCAAAGGACCATAGGAAGATTTCGGCCTTTTTGGCCAAAATTGACCCCGAAAGAAACCCGGCCGAAAATGTATTCCGACTTTGATCTCCGTCGTAAAGCCATGGCAGAGCTCGATACTATCCTTAATCGACTCACGACAAGGTAGGGAGAAAAACTCCTCTCACCCTGCTTCCAAATAACGCTGGCTCCGTCGAGTACGGCGGAGGCCGAAATGAAACCAATTCGGAATCGTTCGATTCCTACTCCAATCGATGTAAAAACTTGCATAAAAAATCAATACAAGCTAAAACAACTAATATATAGGTTCTCCTGACCTCGATTATACCTGAAATCAGCTGGAAAACCACACCGGTGTCAGCGAGCCCGAAACACCCGAATCCTAAGCTTTTCTTCTCTTCGATTCTCTCTCCTTGGTGCTCCATCACCGGAATTAAGACTAGAAATAGGAAGAGGGGACGAAGCCCGTTTGATTCTGACCAACCCCGTGGTCGGAGGTGGCCGAACGGCGCTCTGCCGCTGGCTAACCGCCACACCCCCTTATATCTCTCTCTCCACGCGGGAGGGAAGAGTAGACCGAAGTCAACCCACCCAAAAACAGTGTTCCCTTCCTAAAAGGGAAACCCCATTTTATACCTTTCCTTTTATAGTATATCTGTAATTAGGTTACGACAAACTTACGATAAACTTCTGTCGATCGTAACTTTCTCGCCGTAACTTCGATTTTGACGATTCTCGGTTCCACGAACTCGTCTCGACAAATTATACAGTTTTTGCCCGAAGTCAACCGACTTTGACTATTCAATAAAAAGTCAATCTGAAACACCATGGAACTTACCAACAGTAAATTTTTTACCACGATCACTAAATCAAACTCAAAATATTCATAAATAACATAAATAATATGTTATTTCCAAAAATCAGCATATCATAGAAGTTTGACTTGAATGATCCTCATTCCATCAAATCTTTATTTTTCTATTTCCATGATTATTTTTTAATCGATCAGATCACCAACAATCAAATCATTATTAATAGAAAAAGAGTCATCATTTTCTCATCATCCTCATCCTCATTTTTTATATGAAGAAAATAGGTTATTCTATATTCATCTTGGTACTAAAGTTCATAACCCAATCGTTCTATGGTCAAGCCTTCCAACTTATGTATCATACTTCTTTTGAAGTCTTTCCATGAAGAAGGCAATTTCTTCCCAATAACAGGAATACTGGTGAGTGAATCTATATGAATACTATGGTGAGTGAGCAAGTGAAGTATATGAATGATTTCGTAATATTGCTCAACGACTGATCTTGTATCTACCATTTCATACTTGAAAAATTTAGAAATGATAAATACCTTACTTGTAGGATCCATAGAAATGTATGTGCTCTTCCAATGCATCTCATAAGTCCTTTGATGTCTCCTTGTCTTTGAAGTTGGAACTTAATTCATCACTAGAGAATTGCATATGTAGTACTTACATTGTTCGTCATCGATCTTGACCCCATTTGTCTCGTACTTGTTTCATGGAAAATATCTCATCTTCACTTTCTCCGAGTCTTGGTGTTGTAAGCACATATACTATCTTGAGACATGTAAGCATGAGGTGAGTCGTCTTTTGCCATTTTCAGAAATATTCTTCATCAAATCGATCAAGCTTCATTGTAGGAAATTCACCTTCGCTTTCTTTTGAAGTTGTCATTGCAAAAATAAAAGTTTAAATATTGTTGGAAATTTTGTGTTTATAGGTATGACAAGAGAAGAAAATGTTTCAAAGACATGTAAAGGTTTACGCTTTCCTTTAGACTTTATTTGCCCCATTACTTAGTGTGCACGGGGGAATAATCAAACAAACTTTTAGGATACAATGAAGTCTAACAACTTATTATTGTTTTACACTAACAAAGATCAATCTAACACTCAGTAGAAGGTTTTACAAGAGGCGCAAAGTTGCTAGAAACTAAATCTACAGTATATAGTTTCTAGATTTTCTTTAAAACTAGAGAATGATGGAAAACCAGAGAGAAACTAAAAGAGAGGAAGAGAAATGAGATTTTTGGTTATGCGAATTTGCAGAGAACCATTCCTATTTATATGGGTGATTATGCATTTTCACCCTTGAAAGGTTGCATCTTTCTAGTTATTTTTCAATAGACATGCCTCTTCATTTAGAGTTGTGTCTATTTAGTATATTTCCAATGGATATGTCTCTTCACTAAGAGTTGCATCCATTGATTTTCCATTGGACATCTCTAGTACTTTTCAACAGAGAAACCTCTTGCTCTCTTTATTTTATATTGTTGAAAATTATTCCAACAATCCTCCACCATTTTCAAAATATAAAAATACTTTAAAACAAAAATCTATTTTGAAAACAGTTGATAAATCCTTTAAAAATGTTTTGAAAAAAATTCTTGAGTAAATTCTCAGAAAACTTAGTGCATCAACTAAGGTGTCTTGTATACTTGAATCTTAGCTTAGTGAGAACACATCAAAGTTAAATCAAAATGGCTAACTAGCTTTTCTTTAAACTTGCAATCTTATTTTGATCTAACCAGACATATTTCAAACACTAGTTTTCTACTTCTTTCGAGTGTTCTAAAAGTCGGCGCGTCGATTGGCCTTACGTTTATATTCTTTTTACGAGTGCTTTAGAGACTAGCCCAAGTCGCATAGAAGGGGCACCACCTTCTACACTCGTATAGGTAAGCATGTAGTACCCATGTAACTAAAGTACTTTTCGTCATACTTATTGAGAGTTTTAATTATAACCCAACCTCCACCATTCATTACATGTACCCAAGCACTTTAACCTTTGGATGGATACAAACATATAATAAAATTATATGTTTGTTAATTTTACGTAAGTGCTTGCAATCACTACATATGATGTAATTTGCTCATTGAACTCAAGGACAAGATGCTTCAAGCGTTAAGTTAAATTTCCATCATTGATGATTAAAATTTTGAACTTTTCCATCCCATTTGATGTATCACCCATCAAATCCTTGCAAATTTAAAATATTCAAGTTATTTTGTTAATAGGTTATTAAAGTTAATTATTCATGACTTTAAAGTTCAACGAGTCATACCGTCCCTTTAAATAGTCTTACATAGCTATGTCTCAAACCGGTATATCCTTTTTACCTTTATATCTCTAGTAAGAAGCCCTTGATAGTTAAGACTATCAAAGAACTAAATATCATGTCTTTATCCTTAGGATCCGTCTATTTTTTTTATAATATATGGATTAATTTTCTTTTGACATTAACTAGTATTCCGTCAAAACTCATCTCTTCTAGATGATATTAATACTCATTATATGCATATGAGTATTTCATAATCCACAAAGTATTGACGTCATCAAACTTGATACTTATTTATAATGAACATCATGCAATTAAATTTTTACTAAGCTTGTATTCCGATATTCATAAAAACAACAAGCTAGTTAAAATATCTTAATGATATTCCAATTTAAATATGCATTTAAAATTTTCAATTTCAAATGATGCATAAAGGTTCAACGAAGTGCACATATATAAAATTATATCTCTCATGTATATACATAAGTCGGATGTTTATATATGAACTTGATATGAGAATACACTTAACATAAATTATAATTAATATACATTCTTTAAATTGAAACCGGAAACACACCAACGATCAAACCAAGCAAATATAGCAAATAAAGATGTAAAATAAAAATATGTCGCACTTAGTACATAAATATCTATCATAATATACATATCAAGGTATCATTCTTATTCACCGAAACGTTTGTAAAGTTCATAAACGAACTCCAATTTTCTCCCGAAGTGCATTCACCACTTCAAATACTAATGCCACAATTTTCTTCTTGGAGTTAAATCTCCTTTGTTGGTTCTTGAGAATACAGCAATATCTCATTATGTGACCACGTTTATTGCAATAGAAGCAATTCACTTTCTTCTTGTTTGAAGTTTGACTTGAATGATCCTTATTCCATTGAATCTTTATTTTTCTATTTCCAAAATTGTTTTTGAATCGATCATATCACCAACTATCAAATCATTATTAATAGAAAAATAATCATCGATCTTCTCATCATCCTCATCCTCATTTTTTATATGAAGAAAATAGTTTATTCTATATTCCTCTTTGTACTAAAGTTCATGACCCAATCGTTCTTTGGTCAAGCCTTCCAACTTATGTATCATATTTATTTTGAAGTCTTTCCATGAAGAATGCAACTTCTTCAAAATAAGAAGAATACTGATGAGTTAATCTATATGCATACTATGGTGAGTGAGTAAGTGAAGTATATGAGTGATTTCATGATATTTCTCAATGATTGATTTTGTATCTACCCTTAACTAAGAGATAACATGTATTTGTGGGTATGGCAAGGGAAGAAAAAATGCTTCAAAGGTACGTAAAAGTTTACGTTTTCTTTTAGACTGTATTTTCCCCACTACTTAGTGTGCAAGGGGGAATAATCAAATCAGCGTTTACGATACAATAAAGCCTAGTAACTTGCTATTTGTTGATCCTTGGTTTGCACTAATGAAGATCAACCCAACACTCACTCGAAGATTTTACAAGAGGTTCAAGGTTACTAGAAACTATTTCTGCTGAATAATAGTTTCTAGATTTTATTAGTTTAAACTAAGAAGATAGGAGGAGAATTGCCAGCTATGTAAGAGGAAGATAATGATAATTTTCTGGAAGATTTTTGGTTTTTGTTTATTGCTTATGGCGTGAACCTCGTATTTATAGGAGAGGTGATACCTCTTCAAATTGAATCAGACTTGCTTAATCAGGCTACATTTGAGACCTCTTCAAATGTACCTTGTTGATCAAATACAACCTTTCAAAGGGTTAATTACCATCAATCATGTTGGTCCATTTAACCACCTCGTACCCTTCCAACATAACTCTTCATATTTTAAAAATTATCTACCAATTCTCCACCATTTTTAAAATACAGTATAATATTTTGTGAAGTTTAAAAACTATTTTGAAAAAAACGTTTAAAAATTCCTTGAGCAAATTTTTGGAAAATATAGTGCATAGACTAAGGTATCTTGTGGACTTGAACCTTAGTTTAGTGAGAACACATCAAAATTAAATCAAGATGGCGAAGTAGCTTTACTTTGAACTGGCGATCTTATAGTGATCTAACCGGACATATTTCACACACCAAATTTTTACTTTTTTCGAGTGTTCTAAAAACTGACGCGTGGATTAGCCTTGCGTCTGTATTCTTTTCTTGAGTTCTTTAGAGACTAGCCCAAGTTGCAAAGAAGGCGGCACCACCTTCTACACTCGTATAGGTAAACATGTAGTACTCTTGTAACTAAAGTACTTTTTCTCATGCTTATTAAAAGTTTTCATTATAACTCAACATCTTCCATTCATTACATGTACCAAGCACTTCTACATCGGAATGGATATGATATGTGTTTATTCATATATACTCATTTAAGTTATTTAGTGCTTGCAATCACTACATATGATGTACTTTTTCTCATTGAACTCAAGATCTTGTTGTTATAAGTGTTGAGTTGAGTTTCCATCATTAATGATCATTAAAGTTGGACTCTAACCCCATTCCTTTAGATGTTTTTTACACCAAATCCCTTGCAAGTCCTTTCGTTAATGGATCAGCTAAATTGTGGTATGATCTTACGAAATCAACAGTTATAACCCCGTCAGTTATCAATTGTCTTCCCAAACTATGTCTCAAACCAATGTGCCTTGATTTGTCATTATATACCTGGCAATATGCTTGTGATAATGTTGCTTGACTATCACAATGAATAGATATTAGGGACATTGGTTTATGCCCTATTGGAATTTCTAGTAGTAAGTTCCTTAACCATTCCGTTTCCTTACTACATGAAGCTAAAGCTATAAATTCTGCTCGCATAGTGGAATCTGAAATTACAGTTTGTTTCTTAAAACCCTATGATATGGCTCCTCCACCAAGTGAAAATATCCAGTCCGTAGTTGATTTATGATCATCGTTATCAGATATCCAACTAGCATCGGTAAATCCTTCTATAACCGAAGGATACCCACTATAATATATTTCATAATCAATTGAACCTTTTAAGTACCTTAATATTCTAGAGATTGCATTCCAATGTGCTTCTCCAGAATTGCTAGTATACCTACTAAGCTTGTTTACCGCGACAGCTATATCAGACCTAGTACATGACATGACATACATTAAGCATCCAATCACTTTAGAATATTCTAATTGATTAATGGCTCTACCATTATTTTGATTCATCTTCAAATTTGAATCAAAAGGAGTAGAAACTGATTTGCTATCACAATGATTGAATCTTCTAAGAACTTTTTCTATATAATGTGATTGAGTTAAAACCAAACCATCATTACATCTTTTAATTCTTATACCCAAGATAACATCAGTTTCTCCCATATCTTTCATATCGAAACTAGAAATAAGAATTTCTTAGTCGATTCTTTACTTTTGATATCCGTTCCAAATATAAGCATGTCATCAATGTATAAACAGATGATCACTAGCTCCCTTATTATTTTGGAACTTGCTATATACACACTTATTAGATTCATGTATTCTAAATCCATTAGAGATAATGACTTTATCAAATTTCTCATGTCATTGTTTAGGCGCTTGTTTTAAACCATATAATGATTTAACTAGCTTACATACATTTTGTTCTTGTCCAAGCACGATAAATCCCTTGGGTTGATGCATATAAATTTCCTCATCCAATTCACCATTTAAAAATGTGATCTTTACATCCATTTGGTGAATATGAAATTTATATATAGAAGCTAAAGCAATAAGTACCCTTATGGTAGTAATTCTTGCAACCGGAGCATAGGTATCAAAATAATCTATACCTTCTTTTTAAGTATATCCTTTGGCTACTAGTCTTACTTTAAACTTGTCTATAGTTCCATCAACTTTCATTTTCTTTTTAAATATCCACTTACACCCTATTAGTTGGGAACCATAAAGTAAGTCGACCAATTTCCAGGTCTTGTTTCTCATGATGGAATTCATCTTATCATTGATGCATGGCTTCTTTCCAAAAAGAAGCATCTTGTGATTTCATTGCTTCCTCATATGTAAGAGGATCAGACTCCACACTAGGTATAACCATTGTTTGTTTTTGGTGTGAGTCTCTTGTACCTTCAACAAGCTACACAACAAAATCAGGTCCAAAAGATTTTTTTATCCTTCTTCTTTTGCTTCTTCTAATTTCAGTTGGATCATAATTTTCATCTTACTCACTGCGGAGTCTAGATGTACATAATGAATTTAAATCACTATATTTGTTTCTTGATGAAACCTCCACCTTTTCATTATCATCTTTAGATAGAGACGTGAACCTATTTTCATAGAATTCTGCATCTCTAGATTCTATGATGGTATTAATTGATATAGACTCATTAAGTTCTATAACCAGAAATGTATATCTCTTGCTATGTTCCACATATCTTAAAAATATGCATTTTATAGCCCTTTTTCCTAATTTCTTTATTTTAGGCTCAGGTAACCTAACTATGGCTCTACAACCCCAAACTTTAAAATAGTTGAAGTTTGGTTTCCTTTTGAACCATAACTCATAAGGTGTTAATTTTAATGACCTTGTAGATACCCTATTTAAGATGTAATATGCAGTAAGCAATGCTTCTCCCCAATAATCGTTACTCATATTAGAATTTACGAGCATTGAGTTAACGATCTCTACGAGGGTCCTATTTTTCCTTTCGACAACTCCATTTTGTTGTGGAGTATAGACTATAGAAGTTTCATCTATTATACCTATGGATTCACAATAAGATGGAAAATAGTATTCTCCACCTCTATCAGAGCGTAAGTATTTTATCTTTGTTTCACAAAGATTCTCTACTTCATTCTTAAAGATTTTAAATTTGTCAAGAACTTCATCTTTAGTACACATAAGATAAACATAATAAAATCTACTAAATCATCTCAGAAAGTCACAAAATATTTCTTTCCTCCTCTAGTAGGTGTACTATGTAGATCATATACATCACTATAAACAAGTTCTAGCAAAGTAGCGGTTTTTTCTACCTTATGAAAAGGTTATCTTGTTATCTTTGTTTTTGAACAAGTAACACATTTATCATGCATATCATTTTCATGCTTTGGAATTAATTTTAGATTAGACATATCTATTATTTTCTTAGTATTAACATGACCTAGTCTATAATGTCACAAAGATAAACAATCCAACAAGTAAACAGAAAATGACTACATCAATGAACGTACCATGAATGCTATTTACATCCATTTTCGTGATGAGTTCATTCAATACCTTCAAAATGAACAAATTTATGAATATACTTTGTTGCCTTGTCCAATCATAGGAATTCTGTCTTGGATAGATAAGGCATTGTGATACCCACTTAGTTACATCATCAATTTCAGATATTGACTGAGAAAGCTTAATGTCGATCAGAAAGAGCATTAAAAGAAGAAATTGTCGGAGCACTTTACCCCCTAGAGAACAAGCCTATGGGATGATCTTTCCCCAGCTCTCTTTGACCTACTTGAGGAATCTTTTGAGGGGTTCTAAAATAGATAAGTCTGACAAAAGCTCATCTATAGGCGAGACACAGGCAAGGAGCGAAGGAGGAGCTATCACTGGCACCCATCCTTCTCAGTTTAAGCTGCTAGACTTCTTCTCCTATTCGCGAGAGTTAGATATTTTATTAATATTTAGTTTGAACATTCCACCATACATATATCATTTTACAATAAAGGTACCAGCGTTGGTCAATATAAACTTATCCGACTCAAAGAAAAATTTGAAACCATGTTTATTCAAGAGGCTTGCAGAGACCAAATTCTTTCTAACATCTGAAACATGACAAACATCGGTTAGTGTAAGTACTTTCCCCTATGTGAACTCGATTTCAATTATGCCTTTGCCTTTGACAATTGAAGTCGATGAATTTCCCATGTAGACAACGTTGTCACCATCACATTGTTCATATGTCTTGAACGCACTCTTATGTTTGCAAACATGCTTGGTAGCACCAGTATCGACCCACCAAGTTTCAATATCCTCCATCATATTGACTTCAGATATCATTGCCACAAACTTTTCATCATTAGTTTTTTGGCTTGTTCTCGAGTAAACGATAATCTTTCTTGAAGTGACCCAGCTTGCCACAATGGAAACAACATCCTTTTTCTTTCTTGTTTGAGTTCTGACCTTGGTGTCCCTTTTTGGAAAAGTTCACTTTTCTCTTATTTCCTCCTTGGTTGTCTTTTTGGGTTTCAAACCCATCACCAACCATATGAACCTTGGAGGAATAAGTTTCTTCAGTTTTCTCCCAGGATCTAAGTTCCTCTTCTATATAAAGATGTTGTCCCAATTGCTCCATGAACATGTTCTCTTTCTTATGTTTGAGACTCTTCTTGCATTCATTCCAAGAAGGTGGTAGTTTATCCACAATTGCGAAAACAATTATGGAATCATCCATGTGCATCTTATATTGAGTAAATTGATTGTATATACGCATGATCTCATGGAATTGTTCTACAATAGATCTATTTTCGGTCATCTTATAATTAAAAAATTTAGAAGCAAGAAACTTCTTACTTGTAGCATCTTCGGACATAATGGCTTCAAGCGCATCCCATATTTTCTTTGTAGTACTCATCTCATGGTAGATGTCAAATAGTGAATCGGATATTGCGTTGCATATATGACTCTTGCATCCATAGTCATCTTGTTCCCACTTTATTCTTTTACGTTGGGCAGTGATCGTCTCGTCTTCATTTTCTTCAGGTTTTGGAGTAGTAAGGACATAGACCACCTATAGGCTAGAAACCAAGAAATGTAACTTCTTTTGTCATCTTCGAAAGTTTTCTCCATTGAAGCGATCAAGTTTCAAGAAATTTGATGTAAATTCCTTCAACGATGCCATTGCAAAAAAGTCTAAAGATTGTTGAAAATTTGTGTTCGTCGGTATGGCAAGGGAAGAAAAAATGTTTCAAAGGCATTTAAAGGTTTAGGCTTTCCTTTAGACTTTATTTGCCCAATACTTAGTGTGCAATGGTGTATAATCAAATAAGCCTTTAGAATACAATGAAGCCTAGCAATTTGCTATTTGTTGATCGTCGGTTTGCACTAACGAAAATTAACCCAACACTCACTCGAAGGTTTTACAAGAGGCTCAAAGTTGCTAGAAACTATTTCTGCAGAATAATAGTTTCTAGATTTTATTAGTTTAAAACTAAGAGGATAGGAGGAGAATTGCCAGAGACTTGAGATGAAGATAATGATAATTTGCTGGAAGATTTTTGGATTTTGTTGATTGCTTATGGCGTAAACCTCCTCTCCTATTTATAGGAGAGGTGATACCTCTTGGTTACATCTGATACCTCTTCAAATGTACCTTGTCGATCAAATAGATCCTTTCAAAGGGTTAAGTACCAACAATCATGTTGGTCCATTTAACCACCTCGTACCCTTCCAACACAACTCTTCATATTTTGAAAATTATCCAACGGTCCGAGGAGTGTTCATGTCTTCTGGTCTTTGCCAACAAGTGTGGTCGCCAACCGGGTCGCCAACAACGCTGACAACAGCGCCAGGTACGCTTGTGGACTTGAGCAAGTAATTGGTGCCCCATCTTATAGCGTCCAAGGCATGTGGAAGTTCTGATCCCATGGATTCTCCAAACTCTAGAACACTTCATGACAACATTGTGGTTGTAAAAGCCATAGGAAAGTTGAATTTCACATTGTCACCTGCGTCATAGTAACTGCCTACCAGATCCATATGAACATCAAGGCCGTCATGCAACGCTGAATGTTTCCTCCATGTAACTCGCTGCGTCGAAGGTAATCTCCCCGACCTCTGCCCTTCGAAGAACAAAATACTTGCCAGTGTTGCCATTGACGACATCGCTAGTGCTACTATCAACAACATTCTTAATTGAAGATGGGAACTACTACAAGACATGACTGATGTACGCGCCATGAAGAGTACTCACTCTTCTGCACACACAGTTTTCCGCTAGCTTCAAACTATCGAGATTCCCACGATAATTTGATGCGTAATCGATGCAGTGCTGTATATCATAGTCTGGGCGCGCTTTACTAGCAAAATTAGGTGAGCAGCGGTCTAGTGTGACTAGGAGAGATTACAAATCATTTTTCGATCTTCTGTATGTATATACGGAATATAGTTAACCTTCCTTTTTAGTCTAAAGCAATTGAAAATCTGTTCCTTTTTAGGTGAGCGAGGAGAACATGTAAGGGGACATGAAGCCAAAACAAACTTGAAACAAGATCAAGGATCAAACCGAGCCAATAAGTCCGATTGATCCTGTAGGGTTCCGTAAGCTATATAAGCAAAAAAGAGAGAAGATAAAACCTATTCCATAGCTCACCAACAGTCCAATAGTAGCCCAGTTACTCTTTCTTTCTTTTTGAATAAGCCCAGTTACTAGTATCTCTAGAAAAGCCCAAGTCTACTGAGACCTATCTATTTATTCTTGCAAAAATCTTTCACCTGTCTTCAAAACCCTAACCCTAAATACTGACCTGCGTCTAATCGATCAGAAAAGGGATGAGCGGATCAACACAAGACCCTTCATCTCTCAAAAGGAAGCGTGAAGGTTCTGATTCGAAGTCCAACTATTTGATAGAGCAAGAGCAAATAATCTACGATGCCATCCGTAGCAAGACAAATATGGGCATGTCTAAGCAAGAGATGAAGCGAGTAACAAAACTCGATAATATGGCTGATATAAATAAAGCTAACCGGTGGTGCTTGGTACACCGACGGCAACCTGGATATGGAGGTTGTAGGTTATGTTAAAACAGCGTGCCTGCGTATCATAAAGGAGCATGAAGTTGCTACCTTGAAAGAGGTTTTAGCAGAAGTTGAGCGTATGAAAATTTTAACAATCAAAGTAAGCCTCAAGGACATGGAGGAGATTCTGGAGGGTTTGGTTTTGTACAATGAGGTCATCAAGGTTGGGGAAGATAGTTACTAGTGTTGCAGTAGAAGTAGTAGAGGGGAATCAAGTTTGGGATCCATGGCTTCGATTCCATTCGGAGTCTGTCCGAGGATAAATCAGTGTACCCCAGATGGCATTATTTCTCCAAGCACCTGCGAATACTTCAACAAATGGGTGGAGTTCTGAATAGATGGTAATATTAATTGTGACAAATTACCAATGCTTTAAGGAGAGTGAATCACCTTCTATCCTTGCGGTGGCCGAAGTTGTGCAGAAGCTTGATAAATAGTTCAAACCTTTTGCTTATCGATCAATTGTAGACATAATGATTTCCCTAGCCTTCAAATAAATTTGTGATCAGGCTTAAGCTCTGAGAGGTTGGTTTGTGCCCAACTTGTTAAGGACGATGAACTAGGTCAGGGACGGATCTAGGATTTTAAAACATGGTAGTGTGTTTATTGTGCGCGCATCGCACAACATTTTTTTTAGGTTTGTATCCTATTATAAGACTCATCCTCACGTTTTTATTATTATAATATATAATACTAGGTGATACCCGTGCCCAGACGTGGTTTGCTGAAAAAATGAAATTGCAAGTTTAAAATTTGTGCAGTATGAAATACAAAATGTAGATGCTCTTTGTACGTTATTCATTAACATTAAGGTTGACTCAATAGAAAGATATAAAAGAATATTACGATACATGTAGTTCCAAATAGAGTTTTTGTACCACAACAAAAGACCACTTTTTTTTAAAACACTAAAACTACATTAACAGTTCTACAATGACATGATATGAAAAGTTAGAAGATAGATATATTACATTATAAACATTGAATCATTATACATATAAAACATATAACACAATCAAAAACTTGAGCAGCCCCAATTGACTGTAGCCAACACATAGAAAAAATCACTCAATTTGCAATCACGTAGTACTCACCTAGCTATTCCTTCTAGCAACAGCTAATAACTGCAAAATGACACAATAATAATGTGTCATTTACTCATAATACACACAGAGAGTAACCCAACTCAAATTTAAGTACAAAGAACTATAAATGTGTATGATTCCGTATTTTAAAATAGATGTCACGGTTAGTTTTTAATATTTTCCGTCAGATTTTCTGGGATACCAAACTATTTTATATGTTTTTAATTAAGCTACACTGACATGACAGCATTTCATTGGTTATTATGAGATTACTTTGGAGTGGTAATGTGTTGGCTGCGGGTTGGCAGGCCGGTTGGTTGCAAGAGTTTGTTTGTTGTTGGCACAAACCAACTGTTGAAATAAAAAAAAAACTACTGACGATATATAGTGATAGTGGGCTTGTATTGATGGGCTTATACCAAGGTTACAACAGGTGAAATGGGTATGTAATATGTGAACGATCCACTGCTATCTCAGATAACAATAATAAAGTTTGAAGCCAACAAGGTCCCGGTGCCTTACGCCTCAATCTAATATCTAAGCAGTTGGTTCTTATCAAAACACTGACACTTCGAAGCTGAGCAAGGGTCAATCTCTAGAGGATCAAACTCCTATATATGTGAGCATAAAAATCACAAAGACATAACACAGGGGAGGAGAACAACAACAAAGAGAACAACCGCCTGCTGCACGCACGGAGGAACACAACAAAACTGAAGCACCGTCGGAAGCAACAAGAAGCTCAAAGGTGGGGCTCCCCACTAACTTATTTCTTTTGCAGGTGCTATTTGTCACCGAATCCGACCTAGTCCACGTTTGCGAACGGGTACGGTTCCTGCATTCGGTGAGTTCTCAACAGGCGTCATGGCTGCCGTAATCGAATTACAGGCCTAGTCCACGTTTGCGAACGGGTACGGCTCTGAATGCGGTGAATTTTATGAGTTCCGGAGAGGTGTCGTCACGCTGCCCCAAAAATCAGCAAATCGCTGGCTTTACGAGCCCCTGCTCTCCGAGGATGAACAAAACAACAAATACCAAATTGACTCTTCCAAGCTCCGGCCTTGTCCAAACTTCAATTAGCACAGCCAGAGAACAAAAGAGCCCAACACAAAATCACTGAAGCCATATTGCAGGCACCTCGTCAAAAGGCAAAAAAAATGCATCAAATCAAAATCAAGCTCCAAGATTGTTCGTGATGCTCAAACCTCACCCAAAATACAAAGTCAGAGCCCAGAAGCAACAATAAATGATTTTGGTGCTACATCCCAGTCATTTTGTCGAACAGTTGGTGTGCACATCTCTTACCATCAACGTTAAGAGAAAAAGAACCCAGACACTCTTTCTCAAATCAACAAAAATGCAGTGACAACAACAATAAAGAGATGAGAGTTTCTTTCTGATTCCCGAAAAGCTTCGAAGTTGATGATGTCTTTCCGTCAAAATTCCATCAGTAGAGAAGAACAAGAAAATCAAATCTCTCAATCGAGCTCCAAGCTTCTCAACGACAAAAGAAAAGCAAAGTTGAAGAGGAGGAGCTTGATGTTGTTTGGGTGCTGTGCGACGGTAAAAGAAGATAAAAAAGAAGAAGCTGTTGTGTGAAGAAGAAAGGAGAAAAGAAAGAAGCATGTTGTGCACGTGAAGAAGAAACAAAAAGGAAAAGGAGCTGAGCTTGAATAAGAATGAAAGAAGAAATGAAATAAAACAATGATGGGAGCACGTGAAAGGAGAGAAGAGAAAGAAAAAAAAAGGGGAAAAAGGAAAAAGAAGGAAAAAATGGGCTGGGCCACGGGCCCATATCAAATTTGGACCCGTAAAAAAAGCCCATCTGCTTGTTATAGGCCCAATATCAGTTCTCCGGCATCACTTCTCCAAATATGAAGACGGCGGTTCCATATAAATCATCCCAATCGTCAAACAAAAAATGGTGGCACAAAGCCGCAAAATAAAAAAATAAAATAAAATTTTATTCAGAACTACAATCGGTTTGATCCCTTCAAAAGGGTATGTAGGCAATCCGACACAAAATTTGGATGCAACCACAAAATATATTTGAATCACTGGTTATCTCGAAACCAAATTCACCAACTCACTTTTATTGAACTACGAGTGGCTTGATCCCTTGACGGGGTACGTAGGCATCCTGATAAATAAATTGGGCGCAGCCGCAAAATTTCACAAACACACACATCCCTGTTTTTCCTGTCTTTATATTTGGAATCAAAAGGTTTTCCCTTTCATCTCAAGGGTTGTAATTAAGAGATTTATATTTGTCTCGAATGGCTCGAACTAAATGTATTAAACTCTATTTATCTATTTAGATAGGGTGAAATTATGTTGAGTATATTATTTTACAATTTTTGCGCAACATAATTTATGGCGACCACAGTGGGAGCCATTTTCCTTTTCATCTCCTTATATAGAGACATTAATGTTTTGTGTTTTTCTTTTCAGAAAATCAACTCAATGGCACCTCAAGTCACAGTGTACTTTCACCAACTCTCGTCCAGTGGTCCAAACTTTGGACGACGTGGTCATCAAGTTTCTTTTGTGGTGGGACACTCTCCAGTTGCCCAAGTCAGGACAAGAACTAAAGTCGGAGAAAAGCATGAGGAGCCCAAGATGAAATCTTTGAAGGCTGGCATTAGCAAGACGTTTTCAAAGAATGCTCTAAGGAATCAACGAAAGAGGGCTGCCAGAGCCCAAAGGAAAAGAGAGGCAAAAACCGAGACGATTGAAGCTATTTTGGCAGAGATCGCTCAGCAAGCTACTGTCCAAGAGGATTTCGCCTTGAAAAAGAAACCCTCTTCCACTTCAACAGTCGTCGAGTCCCCAATCACCACTTGTTTCTTTGTTGGTACAATTCCAGTTTATCTACCCAGCATTGAGACAGCGGCAGTGATGGTTACCTCCATCGAGGGCAGCGATGAGGAGACGGATGATCTTGAGGAGCAAATGACAAACTTAGGATCACAGAAGTCCACATCAAGTTCAAGGAACCCGATACGAATAGCTGAAGAAGTGGTCAAGGCACTAGACGAACAGCAAATGCCTCGCGGTAAGTCGAAGGGAGTAATAATTAACGAATACCCTGTGTTCGGAGAGGACACCTATCAAGGGCCAATCACCCGCACCAGGGCTCGAAGGATGTTGAGCGAAACATTTGATGACGCATCGTCAAAAGAAGCTAAATCTGAAGATGAAAACCCCTGGAAAGATAATCCGCTGTTTGAAACACCCCCTTCACTAAAACCGAAATGGTCACAGGTCTTGTTGTCTGAACTACACGGAGTTGGGAGTCCACCACAACTCATGATGTCTCAATTGCAGGATGCATGCACTAGCAGTGATGAACATTTTAATGCAAGTGTGTATATGACTCATCCGCAAACTCATGAGGAAACGATAGCACAACTAGTCGCAAGATTAGAACAGCTGGAAATGGATGTGACCCAAAGGAAGCTTGAGAAGGAAGCAGAAGTAGCTCAAAGACAACTTGAAAAAGATATAGAAGACCGAAAGCGTGCTGAGGTTGAAGCTCAAGTAGTCAGACAGATGGCCGCAAAAGATGCTGAAATCGCCGAACTCATGAAAAGGTGTTCCCAGCTCATGAGTGAGAACAATGAGAAGAAATACCAAGAAAGGGATGAAGAAAGAGGCGAATCTTCTTCTCATGAAATATCACAGGAAAGTATCAAAAATATGATAGCTGAAGGTTTGAAGCAGTACCAACTGTCTCTGGCTCCACCAGTCCTGGGATATCGGAGACCATACCCGGAACATTATGACTCCATACCATTCCCTGTAGGATACCATAAGCCAATGTTCGACAAATTTGATGGAACGGATGGTTCGCCACATGAGCACTTGGCCCATTTCTACTCGGCTTGTGGAGAAACCTCCCAGTTGGATGCCTATCTTATTAGGCAATTCGTACAATCTTTGAAGGGGGCAGCATTCACGTGGTATACTCAGCTCCAGCCTGGATCTATCCTTACTTGGGATGACATGCAACGAGCATTCCTTGCTCAATTTGTTAGTTCCAAAAAGAAGGTGTCAATGATTGATTTGGCCGAGACAAAACAAAAGGTGGGAGAAGGTGCTGTTGACTTCATTACACGATGGAGGAGCCTCAATCTCCAGTGTCCTGAAAAGTTGTCTGAATTGTCTTTAGTACAAATGTGTGCTAACAATCTATTGCCTGAAATAGCCACATTCATCGGCACGGCAGAACCACAATCTTTCGATGCGTTAGTTTCAAAAGCAAACAATGTTGAAAGACAGATAGCTCGTCAAAAGACAGTGTCAAAAAGCCAGGTAATAGACAGGAAAAGTGAGCCGAAGAAATTAGCTACGAAGAAGGGAGAATCCATGGCTACCTTCATTCAAAGTGAAAAGAAGAATGATACCAGTAACAATAGGGACAACGTCAACAAGAGTAAGGATAGTCGACCTCGAAAATTATCGATCAGAGAAAGAAGGAGTATTAAATACTCTTTCGATGATGGTGAGGTGGACTCGATCTTTGACCAACTTCTTGAGGAAAAGGCTATCAAACTTCCTGAACCAAAACGCCCGGATGATGTCAACAAAACCAATAATCCTAAATTTTGTCGGTATCATCGAATGGTAAGTCACACCTTGAAAGATTGTTGGGTCTTCAAGGACATAGTCCAGGATATGATAAATAACAAGCAGATAGTGGTCGAATCTTCCACCAAAGAAACGGTTGAGGCTAATGTTATATCCGTAGCCTTCGAGGTTGATGGCCAAGTCACAATAGTCCAAGCATACCCGGATACACGCCATAAGGGAAATCCAAATATTCCGAGTCTATATGAGCTCATGACGGCATCGGACCTCGATGTTTGGGATGATTATGAATCAGATGGATCTGAGACCTTTGCACCGGAAATTCTGCTACCAGAAGTCGACAATGAGGTCACTATCATACAAGAATATTCAGAAATGCATCCTTCTCGCAATCCCAATATCCCGTACATACATAAGCTCATGACGGCGCCAAGCTTTGATGTCTGGGATGATTATGAGTCAGATAAATTAGATGAAGAGTGGAAGACGTGTGTTAAGAAGGTGAAAAGTAGGCCTCTTACTCGCCCTTCTAAAATGAGACCATTGAACACGCCGGTCCGTGAATATCATAGAAGAAATTCTTCAAATAAGAACACGGGTCATCGAGTGTCAAAGAAAGTTCAAACTGCCAAAATGGAAGAATTTAAGCAACCGCCAAGATCTCCGATTATACTCGCAGACTTTCTACCTAAAGAATTGTTCAAGGACAGGCTGAAGGAGGAAGAAATTGTGGATTGTTGCATGGTCTCCATTGGTAATTTCTCGGCTTCAGAATCCGAAGCAGATGACGAAGTTTCGAACAAGTCAAAATCCGAGGCCAACCAGGTTGAGCTGCGCATCATCACTAATGTCGATAGGCATGCATTGGCGGACCATAAAAAGTCTAAGGCAAAGAACGAGTCGAAGAAAGCGGCAGAGAAAAAATCAACTGCTAGGTCATCTAAAGATCCACTCGAGCATGTAAAGAAAACAAAAGAACTTCCACAAAAGGAGAGTACGTTGACTTACTTGCAACAACTCCCATCCTTGTTCAGTGTTCACGATATTTTACACTTGTCAAGAGAACTCAGGGAGGCTCTTATCGAGGTTCTACTTAGCCCTGATTTGTATAAAGAAGATGTCGCAAAGGTTGCCTTGACTTCACCAAAGGCATGTGAAAACTGCAAAGGTTGCATCACTTTTAGTGAAGAAGACTTGATGTTGGGAAAAGAGCGACACAACAGACCATTATACGTCAAGGGAATTGTGAGTAATGAGCCCATAAACAGGATTTTGCTGGATTGTGGTTCAGGCGTAAATATTCTCCCTATAAAAACGTTCAAGATGATAGGAATGAGTTCCAAACATCTCTCTCCATCCATGCTCACTATTCATGGTTTCAACCAAGCCCGAGAAAAGGCAATGGGCATTGTAAAATTACAATTACAGATCGGAGAAATGTCTTCAGAAGCTTTATTCCATGTCATCGATTCTACAACATCTTACAAAGTATTATTGGGGCGTCCTTGGCTTCATACTTATGGAGTTGTGGCATCAACATGGCATCAATGTTTCAAATGGCTAGAAGATGGAGAAATCAAGAAAGTTACCGCTGACACGGATCCTTTTGTTGGCGAAGAGGTAAATTTCTCGGACGCTAAATTCTACAAGCCCCTTAATGTTTTCGTTTCGCAGCCTACTAAAGATGAGGAAACGAAGCCTGTACCAAAGATAGAAAAATCAGAAGTTCAGGGGGCATCCAAACAAGTCCGAGTCAAGATAGTCAATCTCTCAGCTTTCAAAGATGTTCAATCGTCAAGTCTGGAAGCACCAAAGCCAAAGTTTGCATTCAGATATGTGAAGATAGGAAAGCAAGAAAATGAACAAAGTGCAACAACATCAAGTCGTGAGACGTTGGAGACACTTATGACAAGCTACACAAGACCTCTCCGGAAGATCGATCAGTCTATTCCTGGGGGCAATATCTTAATCTCTTCGACATACGACGTCAGTCAAGGCCGAAGTAAGCGCATAGTATCTTTCAAAAATCCACCATCGGCTCCGCTTAAGATCAAATCTTCGAAAAGAAAAGCGGGCACAAAACAACTCAGTCCATCTAGTGTGACAATCCAACATGTGGATGGCATGCTTAAAGCAAAAGTCTCCGAGGAATTTGAAGGCCTCACTCCATATGAAAAGGTTTTGTTTCAAGAGGAAGGGGCATCTTATGTACCAGTTCGAATACCAGCACTACAACGACTCGGAGCAAAGAAAATTCCTCGTGTTTCTGTACTTCGTCGTCTAACGGTTGAAGCGCAACCGCGCATTTCGGCATTCCAGCGATTGGGTAAGGCTCATTGTGAATCAACCTTCAAGCTGCAAAGAAGCAAAAAAGGGAAGATTACGATCAAACGAAATGTTATCAGCAGTGAGGCAAATGAATCAATCGCGTCATGCTATATCTCTGCCGATGAAGTTTCAGATCAAGAACAAGATGAGTCGTCTATGAACGAAGATGAGCATGAAATAATAGATAGTGCTCAACCAGCTCCTCCCCAAATTGAAGATGGGGGCCAAGCTACTGTTGATGAACTTCAAGAGATAAATCTTGGAACAGCCGAGGATCCGAAGCCTATATTCGTAAGTACTCTTTTGACTTCGGAAGAATTGCATGATTACAAGGCTTTACTTGCAGAATTCAAAGATGTGTTCGCGTGGAGATATCAAGATATGCCTGGACTGGATCCTGAAATTGCCGTTCACAAGCTAGCAGTGTCAGCTGATAGACGTTGGGTGAAACAAGCGCCAAGACATTTTCGTCCCGAACTTGCTACTCAAATTGAAGCTGAGGTTGACAAGCTCATCACCGCTGGTTTCATCCGTGAAGTCAAATACCCTACATGGGTAGCTAACATTGTTCCTGTGAAGAAAAAGAATGGTCAAATTCGTATCTGTGTAGATTACAGAGATCTAAATGAGGCATGCCCAAAAGACGAGTTTCCATTACCAATCACGGAGATGCTCGTAGATGCTACAACTGGTTTCGAAGCTTTTTCCTTTATGGACGGATTCTCAGGCTACAATCAAATTAAAATGGCACCGGAAGATGAAGAGCTTACGGCTTTCCGTACTCCTAAAGGGATTTATTGTTATACTGTGATGCCTTTTGGATTGAAAAATGCAGGAGCCACCTATCAAAGAGCAATGACTATCATCTTTTGTGACATGTTACACAACACAGTCGAGTGTTATGTTGATGACCTTGTAGTCAAAAGCCGGAAAAGGGAACATCACCTCGCCGATCTGAGAAGAGTATTTGAGAGGCTTCGAAAACATCAATTGAAGATGAACCCATTGAAATGCGCATTCGGAGTGAGATCCGGCAAGTTTCTAGGTTTCATTGTTAGATATCGCGGAATCGAGATTGACCCCACTAAAATCAAGGCAATCAGAGAAATGCCTCCACCCAGAAATTTGCGAGAGCTAAGGGGTTTGCAAGGAAGATTGGCCTACATAAGAAGGTTTATATCTAATCTTTCTGGTCGATGTCAACCTTTTTCAAGACTGATGAAGAAAGATGTTCCATTTGTTTAGGATGAATCATGCCAAAGGGCGTTTGAAAGTATAAAAGAGTATTTGCTCAATCCACCAGTCTTGATGGCGCCAATCAAAGGAAGGCCTCTCATTTTGTACATTGCAGCATTACAAAGTTCCCTGGGGGCACTTCTGGCACAAAACAATGATGAAGGGAAAGAACATGCTCTCTATTACTTAAGCAGAACGCTTGTAGGAGCAGAACAAAACTACACACCCATTGAAAAAGTCTGCTTGGCTTTGGTCTTTGCTGTTCAGAAATTGCGGCATTATCTACTTGCTCATAGCATCACTTTGATCTCTCGGGCGGATCCTCTCAAATTCCTGATGTCAAAGCCGGTACCGTCAGGACGCCTAGCCAAGTGGTCTTTACTTCTGTCAGAATTTGAGATCAAGTATGTACCTCAAAAGGCAATAAAGGGACAAGCACTTGCTGATTTTCTAGCAGCACATCCAGTGCCGGATCACATGAAGTTATCCGAAGAGTTACCAGATGAGAATATTTTTTCAATGGAGGTCTCCTCATGGCAATTATATTTTGATGGTGCAGCTAGGAGAAATGGAGCGGGTGCCGGGATTGTATTTATCACACCTTGCGGAGGTTTGATCCCTTACTCTTTTTCTCTCATGGATTTATGCTCAAACAATGTTGCAGAGTATGAAGCACTCATCATTGGCCTAGAGATAGCCATTGAAATGAAGATAAATTATCTGCAAGCGTTTGGTGATTCTCAACTGATCGTGAGACAAGTTAATGATGAATATACTGTCAAAAACGAAAATCTCGTGCCATATCACAAAAGGGTCAAAGAACTCATAGCACAATTTCAAGAAATAGAGGTCAACCATATCCCCAGAGCAGAAAATAGTAAAGCTGATGCATTGGCTAATCTAGCGGCATCTTTAATTCTCCCCGATGAGAGGGACATCCAAATCACGGTTGGAGAGCGTCATCTACTGTCTTCGACATTTGAAAGAGAAGATGAGTTTGTTCGCACATATGTAGAGTCAGTCAATGAAATCGAAGTGCAATCAGACTGGCGGATGGATATGATCGAGTATCAACGAGATAAGCAATTGCCAGTTGATCCGAAGAAAAGAGTCATTGTGCGGAGAACTGCTCCTCGATATGTATACCTCAACGACACTCTATATAAGAGGTCTTTCGACGGAATATTGTTGAGGTGTTTGTCAAAGCAAGAGGCGGATGAAGCTCTTAAAGAAACACACGCAGGTGTTTGCGGTGCTCATCAAGCTGGACCGAAACTCGCAGCCCAAATAAAGAGACTAGGGTATTATTGGCCCACAATGATTCGAGATTCGATGAATTACGCTCGGTCTTGTAAGGCATGCCAGCTACATGGAGACTTTATACATCAACCTCCATTACCGCTACATCCGTCAATCCTTTCATATCCTTTCGAAGCATGGTGTCTGGATGTCATGGGTGCTATCAGTCCTAAATCATCACGGTTGCACCAATATATACTAGCCGCAACAGATAATTTCTCCAAGTGGAGCGAAGCGATCCCCCTCAAAGTGGTAAGAGCAGAAGACGTCGCCAACTTCATCAAGACGCATATCATCTACCGCTTTGGAATTCCTTCAAAAATAATATCGGACAATGCCACATATTTCAAGTGTAAAGCCATGGTCACTTTGTGTCAGAGATACAATATCCAACACGCATTCTCTGCAAGTTACAATCCGACCGCAAATGGACAGGCAGAAGCTTTCAATAAGGTGCTCGGAAAAATCCTAAAGAAGATGGTATCGAGCAATAAAAGAGATTGGCATGAATGGCTTCCTCAGGCATTATGGGCCTACAGAACGACGGTGCGCACAGCAACAGGCTGCACTCCATATAGCTTGGTATACGGCTCCGAGGCAGTCTTACCGCTCGAAATTCAGCTCCCGTCATTAAGAATAGCCACACAGCTAACGAGTCCGGACGAGAATGCACAAGTCAGATTGGCCGAACTTGAAGCGCTTGATGAAAAAAGATTAGAGGTCCAACAAAGGCTCGAGATCTACCAAGCTCAAGTGGCAGGGGCTTTTAACAAGAAGGTCAAATTCCGGTCTTTCAAGGTGGGTGATTTGGTTCTAACTGTCCGAAGGCCGGTTATTGTCACTCGAAAGTCAAAGGGAAAATTTGAGCCCAAATGGGAAGGACCCTATGTTGTCACCAAAGTCTTCACTAAAGGTGCATATGAACTCTCCAACACCGACGGAGATTGCGTTTACTCTTGTGTAAATGGGAAGTTCGTCAAGAAGTTTCATGTTTAAAGCTCGCTAGATTGAAAACCCGAAAGGACGATCTAGGCAAAAATTAGAGCACAAAACACCACGAACTACGGCGGCTTGATCCCTCAAAAGGGGTACGTAGGCAGTCTTTCATTAGATGCAGCCACATCAAAAAAAAAATGTTTTGTTTTCAAAATAAAACCTGTTCCCAAATTCAAATTGGGAGGAACTACGTTTGGCTTGATTCTGTAAAAGGATACGTAGGCAGTCCGTCTCAAGCGGATCCAGCCGTTTTTGTAAAATGTTTTCCTTTTGTTCCTTGAAGCTAACAATTTGTTTCATGAACCCGATAAGGAAAAGAAAACATCATCAGCTTGGATGCAAGTTATAAGAGATTCGTGAATCTGCTTCAAAAGTTCAAAATCCTAATCTTTGAAGGTATGACTGAGTCTCAAATATGCTCCTGCCTATCCAAGCCATCAATGACTTCAAGTAATCCAATTAAAGCAAAAAAAAAAAAGACAGTGGAACTCAAATTACAAGGACACCCTTGCTGGGGGCAATTCATCTACAAATCAGTATTGTTTGGTTGTACTGACATCAAGCAACAGCAGGTGAAAAATCAAGTCATGTGGTTTCTCTCAATTATTCATTCATTTGCTACAAGATAATTGTAAACTCCAAGTCTGGAACACCTCCTCATCTCAAGTCTGGAACGTTGCTCTCTTGCCTACATGATAAAAGAAAGGCAAGGAATCAAATCATATTGTCAAGAATGAAAAGGGAAGGCTGTAATTCTATTGAAGGTGGAGGTTCCGATCATTTTCTACAACAAGAGAATTACCTGTTAAATCAACCTCAGGTGTTCTATGCGACTTGCTGCAAATGAATAAGCCACTTGCAAATAAAACAGTTGTTCAAATACAAAGCTGGAACATCACTTCATGGAGCTTTTTAAAAAAAAAAAAGAGAAAAAAAAAAGAAAAAGAAATCAAGCATCACTTCAGACCCTGAAATTAGCTGCCGATGTTATTAAACTCAACTGACAACAAGCAAAGTCATGTCTCAAAAACCTTTACAAATATTATATGCAAGCCTCCAGCTTGTAAAAATAAAGGAAGTGATAACCATTGTGAAATATGCCAGCAATTATGTACGAACGCTAGTACTCGGGACTGTAGAGTCTCATCAGAAAGGGTATATAAGCAAAAGAAAGAGGTCCAAATGAGCTGCAAACATACCTCATGGCTGAACAGTAGGCAGCCCCAGAAATCAGATCTATCCTTATTTCACAATACACCAGGGTGATCAAAATTTCAGCAGCTGTGAATATGCCAGTGCCTACGAAAAAAAAAAGAGCACAAACAAGTCCAAGACTGTTTTTAACTTGTCAAAAATAGGCTATAAGGTCCTAAACATGGATATGGCAGCAGTTCAATCATATACAAGAGAAGAGAAAAAAAATCCACCAGCAAATTCAAATGTTCCAGCAAATCAAATCCCAGAATTGTTAAAAATGGCAAACTAAAGAAAGTTCAACAAACTACTGATAACAAAGGAGCGAAAGAAAACATCCAAAAAGAAGAAGAAGAAAGTCTTCTATGTTTGCTTAGTGAACAGCCTCAAGCTTAGGCCCTGTAGGACTTTAAGGATTCCACCAAATCAGCAAACTTCTTCTCTTGGGATTTATTGGAGTCTTTTATCTTCTCAAGTTCTTGAAGCCTCTCTTCCTCGGCTTTAACTCTCGCTTGGCTAAGTTCTAGGGCAAGTTTTCTCTTTTCTTCCGAAGACTTAACCACATCTTTGATTTCTGCCACAAAGTCTCTGTTCTGCGATTCGAACGCCATGCGCATTTGCTGAATACGTTCTTCCTCTTTCTTGATACCTTCTTCGGAGGCTAGCAGAGTTGTATGTCGGCTCTTGAGATCTGATAGTTTCAAAGCAATGGCCTTTTCCGCGGTCCGACACTCCTCTTGCTTGCGAATTAGATCCTGAATATGCTCATCATTTAATATGACAGGATCATTAACATCATTCATGCTATGGGAAAGCTGAGTGGCTAAGTCAAGTGCTTCTTTAACCTTTTCAGTGAAGCTTTCAAATTTGGCTTCATCAGCCCCAAGTCGCTTCATGATTAGTTTCAGCATGTCAAGGGATTCCAAAATGGTTTCACGATCTGGAAGAAATTCTTTCGGTGAGAGGCCTAATTTGCTCAAAAGAATGTCTAGCTCAGCAGCCACAAATTTCTTTCGGCGCTCATAGACCTCCAAGTCAAAAGTATTAGGCAAGGAAGTTATGTTTTCTTGCTGTATTCCTCCTTCATCATCTGACCCAACAAGAACAGTACCACCACTAGACGTTGGCGAAGTATCTTTCACATGAGCATTAGTCTCTCCACTTCTTGGTGATGGAGGGGCGTTTGGAGTAATGATCTGATCTTCTTGGAGGAAAGACATTGAATCTTCCAGATTCAACTTCGCTGTTTCCAAATCTGATTCCGAAAATGTTACCACTGATTTTAATACAGGGGTGCTAACAGGGACATTTTCTGCAATATCATCATCATGAGAGGCTATCATGAAGTCATCATTTGCTATGATTCTAGAGTTGTGGTGATTTTCACGCCGAAACCGCTTATAAATTCTAGTTTCATCAACTGCAGGGGATGATTCTGAGCTTGTATCATGAAAGGACAGTCGTTTCTTTTGATTTTCTGGTGGAAGAGTGTACGACATATCTTTTAGAGACTTGATAACATAGACATTCTCCTTTTTCTCATGAAGAGGTTTCTTTAAAGTCTTGTATACATAGGTCACTGATCGACCTAAGTATGGTGCACAAGCTCTCATCCACCACCTGCAATATGGCCAAGTACAATACCCAAGATATGTGGAGCGAGGAATATAAAACCGAGTGCCAGTACCAGCCCTTAAAAGTCTGGCCTGAGCTCGGGCCATTTCCTCAATTCTACATCGGTTCCTCCTCCCTATCCCGAACTGTAATTTGTTTGAGGGAAGACCCTGATCAAACCCAAATTGGCGAGCAAATCTGTTGGGATAATATGGTTCTAGCCAACGTTGATCACCCATTCTCACAGGAAGTAGGCCAGAGCGAAGGCAGATTAGCAGCTCAAACTGTTTTTCTGTCAAATCCTCATTATCAATCAAGTAACGCCCTTCTTCTTCAAAAAAAGGATTTGGACGGTAAATCACAGAGTCGTCTGTCCTAAAGACCCGCCTTGCTGAAGTAATATCTAAGTCCTGCGACAAGGAACCAGCATAGCGAATTAAACAAGGATAATCAATATCATATTCGTCTCTAGTACGACGTATGTTGAGGCGTGGAAAATATTCACCCAACCAACCAATCACATAATGAATAGGGAAGCAACTCTTCGATTCGCCGGGACCTTTAGAATGTGTTGCTATCTCTCCAAGGCTGTGGTAAATAGTACCTAAGATTGCCGGCGCAAGTGAAACTCTAGTACCTTGAGCCATCAAACAAGCCATATAAACAGTTTCGGGTCTGATCCTCCGTGAGTAAGAGGGTAATACAAATCTGTTGAGCCAAAACACTAGAAAGGCAGCTGATTCCCCTTCAAGTGAAACTTTTAAATCAAGCTTGCTAGCCTGGGGTCTTCTTGGCTGTAGATATTTGATTGGCTTCATGTCTTCTCCATAGGCAGTATATAAAAGCCGCCCTCTATAAAAGTGTGAAAACCATTCTTCACAAAAAACTGAATCCTTTTTGTTCGCTTCACATAATTGCGAATAAATGCACAAGAGTTCAGCAACAGTAGGGGGATAATGTTTGTGTATTACCTTGTTCTCAGGAATGAATTCTTCATATGGACTACCCAAAATTGGTAGACCACCAATAACCTTCATATCATATAAAGATATACTCATCTCTCCATTACCATGGTGTAGAGTGTTTGTCAAGGGCCCCCATAATTCCAAGAACGCCTTCCATATATTATCAGAATAATGATAAGGATAAGAAGAAACCCCAACAACACCATAAATTTCTGCCTGTTTAAGAGGTTTCTTGAACTCGCGCAATATGTTCTCAGTCCATTCTATCACACCAGCTTCAAAGGTTGCACATCCTTTATAAGATAGGCGCCTGGTCCAATCTTGCTTGGTTGTAAGCATTTTGTGAAGAAGAGGATAAAAATTTTCTGGGAAAGAAAAGGAATCTCCATCTTGTCTGTTATCAGCCTTCTCCAAAACATAAGCATTGAAAGGTGCACTATAGCTTCGAGAAGTCTTTATTACTTCCTCCTCATTACGTTCGTCAAATGAGAAATATCCGGAGCGAATTTTTACCTCAGTGACCAAGGTAACATCTTCAGCACGTTCAATGTTGACTGGAACGGAGTTCAAAGGTTGGGACCGCTTGTACTGTAAGCGACCTGCAACTGTTCGGTCATGTTTGTCACATGCAGGTTCTGAGCGGAGATGTCCTTGAGAATCCATTTACCTGAACATAAAAGAAAGAAGGTGTCAAATGCAAATATATGTTGGTCAAGCTTTGCACACAGAATGCAGCTCTGTCCACAAAACTTGAGGGGGCACTGTTGAAATAAAAAAAAACTACTGACGATATATAGTGATAGTGGGCTTGTATTGATGGGCTTATACCAAGGTTACAACAGGTGAAATGGGTATGTAATATGTGAACGATCCACTGCTATCTCAGATAACAATAATAAAGTTTGAAGCCAACAAGGTCCCGGTGCCTTACGCCTCAATCTAATATCTAAGCAGTTGGTTTTTATCAAAACACTGACACTTCGAAGCTGAGCAAGGGTCAATCTCTAGAGGATCAAACTCCTATATATGTGAGCATAAAAATCACAAAGACATAACACAGGGGAGGAGAACAACAACAAAGAGAACAACCACCTGCTGCACGCACGGAGGAACACAACAAAACTGAAGCACCGTCGGAAGCAACAAGAAGCTCAAAGGTGGGGCTCCCCACTAACTTATTTCTTTTGCAGGTGCTATTTGTCACCGAATCCGACCTAGTCCACGTTTGCGAACGGGTACGGTTCCTGCATTCGGTGAGTTCTCAACAGGCGTCATGGCTGCCGTAATCGAATTACAGGCCTAGTCCACGTTTGCGAACGGGTACGGCTCTGAATGCGGTGAATTTTATGAGTTCCGGAGAGGTGTCGTCACGCTGCCCCAAAAATCAGCAAATCGCTGGCTTTACGAGCCCCTGCTCTCCGAGGATGAACAAAACAACAAATACCAAATTGACTCTTCCAAGCTCCGGCCTTGTCCAAACTTCAATTAGCACAGCCAGAGAACAAAAGAGCCCAACACAAAATCACTGAAGCCATATTGCAGGCACCTCGTCAAAAGGCAAAAAAAATGCATCAAATCAAAATCAAGCTCCAAGATTGTTCGTGATGCTCAAACCTCACCCAAAATACAAAGTCAGAGCCCAGAAGCAACAATAAATGATTTTGGTGCTACAGCCCAGTCATTTTGTCGAACAGTTGGTGTGCACATCTCTTACCATCAACGTTAAGAGAAAAAGAACCCAGACACTCTTTCTCAAATCAACAAAAATGCAGTGACAACAACAATAAAGAGATGAGAGTTTCTTTCTGATTCCCGAAAAGCTTCGAAGTTGATGATGTCTTTCCGTCAAAATTCCATCAATAGAGAAGAACAAGAAAATCAAATCTCTCAATCGAGCTCCAAGCTTCTCAACGACAAAAGAAAAGCAAAGTTGAAGAGGAGGAGCTTGATGTTGTTTGGGTGCTGTGCGACGGTAAAAGAAGATAAAAAAGAAGAAGCTGTTGTGTGAAGAAGAAAGGAGAAAAGAAAGAAGCATGTTGTGCACGTGAAGAAGAAACAAAAAGGAAAAGGAGCTGAGCTTGAATAAGAATGAAAGAAGAAATGAAATAAAACAATGATGGGAGCACGTGAAAGGAGAGAAGAGAAAGAAAAAAAAAAGGGGAAAAAGGAAAAAGAAGGAAAAAATGGGCTGGGCCACGGGCCCATATCAAATTTGGACCCGTAAAAAAAGCTCATCTGCTTGTTATAGGCCCAATATCAGTTCTCCGGCATCACTTCTCCAAATATGAAGACGGCGGTTCCATATAAATCATCCCAATCGTCAAACAAAAAATGGTGGCACAAAGCCGCAAAATAAAAAAATAAAATAAAATTTTATTCAGAACTACAATCGGTTTGATCCCTTCAAAAGGGTATGTAGGCAATCCGACACAAAATTTGGATGCAACCACAAAATATATTTGAATCACTGGTTATCTCGAAACCAAATTCACCAACTCACTTTTATTGAACTACGAGTGGCTTGATCCCTTGACGGGGTACGTAGGCATCCTGATAAATAAATTGGGCGCAGCCGCAAAATTTCACAAACACACACATCCCTGTTTTTCCTGTCTTTATATTTGGAATCAAAAGGTTTTCCCTTTCATCTCAAGGGTTGTAATTAAGAGATTTATATTTGTCTCGAATGGCTCGAACTAAATGTATTAAACTCTATTTATCTATTTAGATAGGGTGAAATTATGTTGAGTATATTATTTTACAATTTTTGCGCAACACCAACTTGTGGAGATATAGAGTTTATTTGTGGAGAGTACGAAAGTAGGAGCTGGAGGCCACAAAAGGAATCAAGGAATCAATCTTGATCTTTGATTGTCTCCCATTGACATCTGTTGCATTGGAAAAGAGATGAAGTAAACTTGACATCACTTTAACGTAAATTGCCCAAGGATGAAGGTTTTCTTCTACACAGGTGCCTTGGGAATTCTTCCCTTACAAATAGGAATGTAGTGTGAGAGTTTCTCTATACAGAAGCTCTCTAAGTCGCTAATTTTTCTAGTTTTTCGAGGAACTCTATCTCTTTCTCTCTCGGTTCTGTTTAGCTTTTCTAGAAATTAGTTTTTAGAGATATGAGTTTATGTTCGAGATACCAGAAATCTCTTATGCAAAATTATGGTGATCATTTGAAGCTAATGTCCTTAGTATAAATTGGTATATGTCGGTGATTTGAAGGTAGGGACTCTAGAGAAACCTTCTTATATCGTTGTTATGATTTTATATGTTACCATTTTATTATTATTATCTAATGAAAGGATCCAACTCCGATTTAGTTTTCTAAACCGGAATCAAACCCCTTCTGAGAACACGAACTTGCAAAAACCTTAGAAATTTCGGCAGAGTTTCACTATATCGTGGAATTACCATTAACCTGCACCCGAAAACATACTTCATCATATGCCATAAAAGCCAAACCGTGGGCACCAATCTCATCCAAATTTCTCAATATCATAACATAATGTAAAGTGATAAACCAAAAGCTGTAACTTTACAGAAATCCGAGGAAAATCATATGAAAATATAACATCAGAGTATTCAGAGTGACCTCTAGTATATATATATACATAAATACATAACAGTAGGCTAAACAAGAAACTTACTAGAACAGAAAAGTAGCTCGAATACTAAACCTCTGACTGCGACGTGCAACACCAGAATCTGAACTGCAAACTGGATGAAAACAAAGAGCCCAAGGAAAGACATATAAACCGTTAGAGTGAGAGGACGAAAATAAATGTCTTTCGCCGAATAATATATCTTATAAAAATATATGCGAGTCTAAATGAATGAATGTGATATAGAACACGAGGGAGACTCTAACTCCTCACGCGTATAGAGCATGCATCGTAAAACTCCGCGGGGTCACTCATGCACACGTCCGTGCTAGTACAGTCCGAATCACAGGATCCCAGACCCAATCGTGATTCTAGCCAGAAAGGCCTCAGGTCAGTGGTATGCCCCCCCCCCCCCCCGGTAAAGACATCGGGTCAGGGGTCACAGCCTCCCTCGATAAACATCCTCGGGAATCAGCCGGGATGCAAGTGTATTGATACAACAATATATACTGTGATTGTACTCTGTGTAAACCAAATCATAAATAGTTCTATGCAAGTGTATAAAGCATAATGTAAATGCATATACGTAATACATAATTGTATAAGCATATTCGTCGATGTATATTCACAAATGCATAATCGTAAAACACATGCTCGTATAAATCATAATCTCATATGCATGCTTATGCTCGTAAAACGTGTAATAAGAACTCGCAACTAATCAGTGAAAAGAAATGTCCACTCACAGACAAGCACAGCGCGCAAACGCGTTAATCCCGAGATCCGGCGGAAGATCCCTCGCCCAATGTACGATCTCGATCCCCCAAATTGTAGCCGGCGGTGGCCGGAAACATCAAGTCCGACGGCGAGTCAACGGCGGTCCGATTTGAACTCGGTCAACGCGGGTCAACGGGTCAAACGACGGTCAAACTTCCCAAACAGGGATTTTCAACAATTTTCTGACTATTCCGATATTTATACTCGCGGCTCGATACGATCGACGGTCCAAATCAAATCACATCCACGTTTTGGATAACTCAAACTTAAACGGATAAACACAACGAAATTACGCGATTTTAAATATTCATAACATATTCCTCGGTTGTTGAAACAATTATTTGAAACCACCTACGAACTCGAAATCACGCATACTACAATTCTCGTGAAGAGACTCAACTCAAATTCTAGCCCGATAATTAAGTCGTGATCAAAATCGTCAATTCGATTAATTACGATAAACTGTGATTATTCGCAGAACTCACGGATTAAGCCGATTATCATACCAATTCCGGTTCGGGTCGTCACATATAACTTATGTTGTTGTTATAGTGAATTATCATATTCATGCATTGTAAGGATATGAGAGTATGTAGATCTGGAACGATGGTGAATTTGAGATAAAATAATTACATTTGTGTAGTTGAGGCTATGCTCGTAAGCAACCAACTTCGCCAGCCTAAAAGTATATACGAATAGAAAGAGAAGTCATTTCAACTAAATATTAATAAAATGATCTTATTATGGCATATGGCACTGGCGATCGAGACTAGTTCAAGAGTGCTAACAAATGAAAAATACCGAGTGTGGGTGATCAGGATATGATGATTGAGTCAGCATCTCATATACATTTTATTATACAAATGTGCATAAGGTTGAAAGTCATACTGAGCGTAGCTCACCCTTTTTTATTATTGATTCAGATGACAAAGTGACGAAGGAAAGAAGCTATACGGACATTTGTAGTTAGTACAAAATATGTATTGTAAAATATTGTATTCTTTGTAACGAGTTTGTAATTATAATTAGATCACAGTGGTATCCGTTTTGTTTATTTATTTTTAATTTCCAAACCTGTCACATCCCAACTCGCAAAATAAAATAACAACTCGAAATTATTGGCCATTTTCCTGGGTTAGGGTGTGACAAAATGGCATTTAGAAAACATACTGGGTTGAATCTTCAGTCATCCTTGGAGGCTGCTAACACGCATTTGGAGGCATCCAAGTCACCACATGTCTCAACCATCTTAGCAACTCCACCCTGCTTACTCCAAGCTTTGGTAACTATTAACCCACCAAAAGAAATTGACTTTTGTTTTTAAGATTGATTTACTTGAATTAGCAGCTGACTGTTTCATTGATTACAAAATTGGACTGTACCTTTTATGAGACCAAGCTCGTTGAATGTTAAGGTTTGGACAGGAGGTCGGCCTGAGAACTCAAGCATGGTGGTGCAAGGCATGTTGGCGACTCTAATTTGGTCCAGACACGGTGACGAAGAAGAGTTTACATCGATAGTTCAAGTTCCAGCAAACATTTACTCTCTTCTATTTGCCTCTCAGAGTCCTTATACTCCTTATACATCACCAAAACCTGCTCATCAAACACAAAATAATAATTTAACAATCAAATACGGCACCAGCAATTATCAAAATCATTCAAAAATTCAACACGAATATCCATCGAAAATCACATAGGTAAACCATATACCTAACAACACCAATATCAGATTCTAGGATTATATTGTGTAAGACAGATTCATAAACCATTAACAACAAATTTTGGACAGTAAAGTTGAGCAGAAACCTAAATCAATGCAAAACTCAGGCCACTAAACTATGAGAGGTTTAATCTTTAAACCTAGATTTACAACACCAAACAGTGAAAGCTCAAAACTTTAGACCCCAGATTAAGAAATGCAGCCCAGATCATCATATTGAAAACCCAATAAGATTTATAGCTCGAAAAAATTCATATTTATCTTGTCCATCAACCTCGACTTCAAATGTAGCAATTCTTAAAGCAAAAGATAGATAGTTTGCGATTTATAGTAACCCAAAAAAAAAGAGATGTGGATCAGAGACTTGAGCAATTTTGTGCTACTAACAAAGAATTTCCTTTCTGGGTCTCATGAAGTTGGTTAGTTTTTTGCCCTTCCATTAAGAAACCTAGTAAAGGAACTGTGAGTACAATACATAATACAACAACCATTGAACACTACTAAAAAAAACTTGAAGCCAACACCAGCGAAAACAATCGAAGCCAGTCAGATCAAAACGCAGCTCTCCTCCCCCAAAATCCTAATTCAAAAAATATCAACTACAACAATCAAACAGTGACCCATGCATGAAGAATGTGGAAAATAAAAATTCAGGAGCCAAGAAGTTGGCCTTCAACTATAAAATCCCAATTTTGATTGCTCATTGTCTTTCAACTACTGGTTCAAATTATATATGATTTAAAGTTTCAAAATTTGCATTTAAACTTGGACTAAATGATGAATACCCATCAAAGGTTAACACAAAGCTAACAAAAACAATTAATGTTAGTGAAGGAGAAGCTTGCCTATGATCAGTGAAATACAAAACTCATGCATCGTATTAGTTATCTTTTTCTTGGTGTTAATCTTGTTCGGGTACTTGAGAGGTCTTTTAGACTATCCTTTAACAGCTATCCTTCTTCTTTTTCTTCAAAACCCAGAAAGTAAAATGATTAGTCATTATTCAGATTTAAGGAGATAACAATTCCCATATTGAACTATTAGTGTAATATATAACAATTTAGGCATTCTACCTTAAATTTTTGCAGACAGCCACTACGCTCATTGTCCAATTCAATTCCATTCCTTACTGAGCCACTTTCCAAAGAAAAGAGTTAGCTAGCCCAGATTTTCAGCCATCAAAATTTGTAAAAGGTCATGTTAAACATTGATCCTTCAAAACAAAACAGCAAACATTCAATTAGAGAAAGAAGCAGCGCAATACCCAACCGCATATTAACTCTGAACCCATGATCAACTTCAACTCAAACTTAGATTTCTCCATCGCACATCCCAATCAGCAATGCCTAATCCTTATATATTATATAACATGAATGCATCGCAAAAAAATGAAAAAAAAAATGAAAATCATAGAGGAAGAGAGCGATAGAGAGAAACAGTAACACAGCCACTGAAATTGTCCAACTTACCGAGTGACAGTGGTGCTGCATCGCATTACTCGATTCCGAAGCTTTGACCAAATCGGATTGAGATGTCGAAATTGGTTTCATTTATGGTGGTTGAGTCTCACTGCTGGTTTGACTATGTCGAAAATGAGATTGGGATCACTGTGACAGTGTGACACACTTGAAATCGAAGGAAAATGAGGCTGGGGTTTCAAATGGAGAGCAGAGAGAGTCAGGAAGACTGCGACGAAATGAGGGTTATGGACTTAGGGTTAAGAAAGACATTACAGCACGCTTCGCACGCCTATAAATTTGAAAATGACCAAAATGGCAATATTGAACAATACATGTGAACAGTGCCGAGGTTGCTTTAGGATTGTTATATAGTAAATAATAAATATACATCAGTGTCATAGAGACAAACTTAAATTCCGGGAATAGGATTTTTTACATTAGTATTAACCAACTATATCTCATCCCTCGAGATCCGCTTACTCAAAATTCAACAAAAATTAAATCATTGTTAATATATACTACCGACATATTATCTTTCAATATACAAATAATGATCGGTGTTCATGCATGAACTTTATTGTTTAATATTTAAGAATTAATTGATCGAGTGAGAGTCAAAAAAATAGACAAATATGTTTCTCTCTTAATTTTTTAATAATATTTTATAAATAAATATATATCTAAATTTTCTATTTTTTTATTAGCTAAAAAATTGGATGGGTTGCAACCCAAACTTGTCCAAAGGCTGGATCTGCCCTAAACTAGGTATCGATATATCAATTGTAGACATTCTGATGGGTTTAGTGTTTCGTAAAATATTCATTGAATATGAATACGTATCGAGTTGATTTACAATAATACATTATCATTTCAGTGTTGAAAATATATGTTATCATAATCCTTCATCTTCAAAATCGTACTAGAGGACAAGAGTATAATCGACATGCTAAAAAAGAGAATTAACAACTCTCAAACTCTCCTGAAATCGGAAAGATGTTTCTATGCTCATTTTAGAGACTACTTGCTTTGCTACAAACAGCACCCACCCCGTTTCTAACTGCATTCTTTTAATCCGACTACTATCCTCTAACTATGATGCTCGTAATACTATACTTGGGTACCGATTGTTGTCGAGATGACCTTTTGATCAATTCAATGCCCTCATCATCGATCGATAGAATAAGACAGCTGCACGCTATTTTAATATCGATATCTAATGAGTCTATACTTAATAGTATTTAAGTTATACACATTAATAGATACTTAATAAGTTTAAAGACGTAAGATTCGTCGTTTTAAATTCAATTATTTATATATACGATTCGTTAATTGATATTTTATAACTATTTCATTCCAATGACATATCGGAAACTTTCTTGCGAATTATTTTTAAAAATTAATTTTACAAAAATTTTATTTGGACCACGGAGATGGACATCTCCGTCGTCCAGGTGACCACTTGGACAACGGAAACAGACCATTTCCGTAGTCCAGGTAGTCACTTGGATGACGGAGATAGACATCTTCGTCGTCTAGGTTGAAAAAGATGGTGGTTCAATTTCTACCGCCAATTTTTTTGGGAACGGTTCAAATTTCACTTGGACGACGAAGATGCATATTTCCGTCGTCTATGTGAAATTTGAAACGCTCCCCAAAATTAGGGCGGTTAACTCCCACCCGCCAAATTAATTGGGTGCCAGTTCCAAAAATTTAAACTGTTCACTTAGACGACGAAAAAAATACCTCCGCAGTCTAAGTGAAACTCTATATAAAAGACCCATCCGATCCTTTTTCCTCATCTCATTCTCAATTCCTCCTCTCCTCTCTCTCACTCTCACTCTCACTCTCTCTCAAAAATTCGGCGACCCAAAATCAGGCGACTTCCTCCCTCTGGTGACTCCCCTCTCCGGCGACTCCGCTCTCCCGTGATTTTAAATTAATTTATTATTTTACAGCGACCCAAAATTCGGCGATCCCCTCCCTCCTGCGACTCCCCCTCTCCGACGACTCCCTTCCTCCGGCACCTCCCCTCTCCGGCAACTTCCTCCCTCCAACGACTCCCGTCTCTAGCGACTCCGCTCTCCTTAGTATTTTAATTCCTCATCTCCTCTCTCTCACTCTCACTCTCTCTAAAAAATTCGGCAATTTTCCGGCGACCCAAAATCCGGCGACTCCTCTCTCCGGCGACTCCGCTCTCCTTAGTATTTTAATTAATTTGTTAATATTTAAATGAGAATTTAGCATTTTAATTAAATATTAATATTTTACTTTAAATTCAAATTTTAATTAAAATAAATAAATAATCACTTAGACTACGGACATATTCATATGCATGGTCTAAGTGTTCACTTAGACCACGAAAAAAGTCCGCGGTCTAAGTAACCACTTGGACGACGAAATTGAACTTTTCCGTCGTCCAAGTGGAACTTAGATTACGAACTTTTTCCGCGGTCTAAGTGCAACTTGGACAACGCAACAGTAGTTTTTCGTCGTCCCAGTGGAACTTAGACAGCGGAAATAGTCCGTGGTCTAAGTTTCACCTGGACAACGAAAAAGTTCATTTCCGTCGTCCAAGTACTTGGAGGACGTACCTTAGACTACGGAGATTCCGTCGTCTAGGTACTTAGACGACGGAAATGCTCACCTAGACGACTGAAATAGTCCGCAGTCTAGGTGCATTTTTCTTGTAGTGTTATGATATGCCTAATTACAATAGGGGTGGGCGATCAGGATGTGTCTTTCTTCGAATGGCTACAAGAATGTAGTATACACCTATCACTGGAGAACATGGGTTGTCTGATTTCTCTAATCTGATTCATTTGGAAGGGTCACAATGAAAACGTGTTTAACCAGTTGGAGTTTGCTAGTGAGACGATTAAGCTTCAAAACCTAGCGTGGCAGGAACATTTTGTGTTCGTAAACAGGTTGCCACCAAAATCGGGACAAGTACCAACACATTAGAAAACTCCATCGGTCGGTAGCTATTGTATATGCATGGACGGCGCTTTTGATAGGACTTCACTGGATGGGTAATTTTATACTAGGGTACTGGCGTAGGGTGACTGGCCATTCCTCACCTCTGTAAGTTGAAACTGCAACAGCATTTGAGGAGTGTCAAGTTAGCCTTGGTCATGGTTTTGCCTCGGTCCGTTTCAGTTCGGATTCACTGATACTGGTCAAGGCAGTAGAGGATTTGAATACTTGCCCCTCAGATTTCACAGGTGTGGTGGATAACGTTTGCACCCTTTTAGAACAATCGCCGAACTTGGCTTTAGTTCATGTTCTACGGGAAGCGAATAATGTAGCTCATTTGTTAGTAAAGTGGGTTTTATGTCAGTCCACTTCTTCAAAGACTTTTCATACAGCTTCTCGATTCTTGTTAGAGGCGCTTCAAAAAGATTGTACTTGAGTTCCCTGGAATGAAATTTTTGACTTTTATAAAAAATTAAAAAATAAAAATAGCACACAAATGTGTAGAACGCATGTTAACATCATAATCGTTTTAAATTGGATGAACATTGTAAAAAATTTGTTAGAAATAAATATTAAATTAAAAAATATAACGTAATATATTGCAATATGGATTTGTGATTATAATATAACAGAGTATCAAAACATATTCAATGTGGATTATCTTAACTCAATTAATTGATGTTACTCTCATAGATTGAGAGGTCAAATGTTTAATTCCCCATAAAATTGATTTTTGGGTGGATTGAATTAAAAGAAAAAAAATCTTAACTCAATTAGAAATGAAGTAGACTTTATGAGTCCATAAATATTAAACTCAATGTTGGCAAATATATCTTGTAGATATTATAAATTTCTATTGTAATTAGAATTATTTTATTCTTTATTGTACATAATCTCTATCTATTAGGAATATGCCTTGTAACTGTATATATACCAAATTTGGTGAGTGAATGAAAATTATTGTAGATATTCTCTACCTGTTTGAAATATGCCATGTAAAGCTTTATATATACCAATTTGGGTGTGAATTAAAATATTGCATTCTACCCTAAATACTTTTACCTATAGTTTTCTACTTGGTATCAAAGCCAAACCCATAGACCTATCGCCAATACCCTATTTTTTGTCACCCACTACACCTAAATTTTGTTGCCATGGGAGCAAACTCTGACTCTGCTGTGATTTTTTCTCCCTAACCTCACCCTCGACCTCAACCTTCCATCCACTACCACCAAGAAAACTCTTCTTTTCCTATTGGTGTTCTCTTGAATGATTCCAATTACTCTACATGGGTCCTTGTTATGTAGATGCGTATTGGAGGTCATAACAAGCTTGGATTCCTTACTGGTAATTCGGCTGCTCCTCTTACTGGCACACCTGAGTATATTACTTGGGCTACTGACAACGAGAAGGTGAAGAGTTAGTTGATTGACAACATGTCCCCATCCATCATCAACCGTTATCTTCGTCTCAAGACTACTGCAAAAATTTGGAGTGCCTTACACCAAACTTACTATGATGATTCAGACTTTACCCAGATCTATGAGTTGCATTGTCTCTGCTTCACCACCAAACAAGCAGGGCAGCCCCTCTCTTGTATACTATAAGGAGTTGATCGCTTAGCTCGAGGAACTTAATCAGCGTATTGCCTCATTTTCTAATACTGTGGTTGCAGTTGTCCAAGACAACAACTACAAATCTATGCTTCGGGTCCACATATTCTTGGGAGGTTTGGATCCTGAATTTGATCAGATTCGAGGAGAGTTGCTTCATCAAGAGGAATTATTGAGTCTTGACAAGACCTATGCTCATATTCTTCGGGCTCACAATAATCGTCTTACCCACTCTGCTATTTCTGCTCAGCCTGCTGTCATGACGACCACCACCTCCTATCCACCACCAGCATCTTCCTCCAACGCTCAGGCCATCGTGGCTCAACGACGGTCTTCCACCACCTCACACTCCTCTGATTCTTTCCGGTTTGGTGTTCGTCCTTCAAACCGTTATTCAACTTTATCTGTCTGTTGTGCAAGGATAATGGTCACTCCAAAGACAACTACTTTCTAACTATTCAATATCTTGATTGGTGGAGTAATCGTCCACGCTAGCCCCTTCCTTCCAAAAGTACCTCTACTGCTTCTGCTAATGTAGTCTAATCAGGTATGTCTGGTAAGACCTCTCTTGCTACATCTTGTGGGAATAATGCTTGGATAATTGATACTGGTGTATCTGATCATATGACCCATACCCCTAGCTTAGTTCATTCAATTTATCACTCTTCTTTACCTAGTGTATCTACTGTTCATGGTTCCCCTTCTCCTATTGTTAGTAAAGGCTCTGTTACTCTCTCTCTCTCTCTAATTTTAACCATTGATTCTGTCTTAATTGTCCCCTCTCTAGCATATAACATTTTATCTGTTAGTCAAATCATTATGGCTCTTTCTTGTTCTATCATATTTTATCCTAATTTTTGTATTTTCAGGAGATTCTGACTCAGTAGATTCTTGGTTATAGTATTAGACAGGGGAAGCAGCTGAGTTCATCGAGTAGAGCCAACAATGTTAGCAGTCTGAATAAAGTGAAAGAAACCATCTGGTTGTGGCATCGTCGTTTGGGTCATCATTCTTTTGGTTATCTTAGGAAGTTGCAACCCCATTTGTTTTTGGGTGTTGATGAGTTTAAATTTAAGTATGATGTTTGTGAACTAATCAAGGGCCACCGTCTTCTCTATTCCCCAAGTTTGAATAAATGCTCGGTTCCTTTTTATGAAAATTCATTTTGATATTTGGGGTCCTGCTAGAATTTCTACACCAACTGAACCTCGTTCTTTTGTTACTTTTATTGATGAGTGTACCTGAATGACATGGGTCTCTTTGATGACTATCAAGAGTGATGTATTCTCTCACTTTATTGAGTTTTGTAAGATGGTGACTACACAATTTCACAGCCTATCTGGGTTCTTTAATCAGAGAATAGAGGTAAATATGTTAATGGCACTACGTCTACTTATATGACTTCTCATAGGATCCGTCACCAAATCTTTATTGCATATACTCCTCAACAAAATGGCTTGGAAGAACGTATGAATAAGCAACTGCTAGAGGTTGTTCATACTTCCTTGTTTTACATGAATGTACCTCAGTCTTATTAGGGTGTCGCTATTACTTCTGCTGCTTACTTGATCAACCGTACTCCGTCTCGTGTCATTGAGTTTCAGACTATATACCATAAGTTAGATGAGATGTTGAATGTACCTTCCCTCCCTAATCTAAAGACCAGAGTGTTTGGTTGCACTATGTATATTCATATCTACAAGCTTCTCTAGGGTAAACTTGATCCTTGTGCTTTGAAGTGTGTCTTCATTGGCTATGCTGACTTCGAGAAAGGTTATCGGTGTTATGATCCTCTCAGCAAGAAAACTTATGTTTCCCTCAATGTATCATTTAAACAATCTGATCCTTATTACTCAGAGGAAGTTTCAGAGTCTTCCCTTCAAGGGGAGAGAGGATGTGAAGAAAATACTCTAAATTTGTCAAAATTTGAAAAGAGCTTGAACAATTGGAGACACGATTTGGAAGTTCCAATATGTCTACAATGGAATCAGAAATATCCAGGAACGTACCCTCGATGGGTCGAGTGGTTCTCTTGACCAGTCGAACCATCATGCCAATGAAGACCAGAATGTTATCTTCGACCTGTTGAGTCCTACTTCTCGACTCGTCGAAGAGTCTACCTCGGAAGACCAGAATGCCACATTTGCCCATCGAGCCCTACTACTCGCCCGACGAAGAGTCTGCCTCGAAAGACCAGAATCCCCCATTTGACCCATCGAGTCCTACTTCTCGACTCGTCGAACAGTCTTCCTCGGAAGACTAGAATGTCACCTTCGACCCATCAAAGACCTGACGACCAATATCCTTTCTGAATAACATTGAGATAGTACTGAAGCTCCTGCTCCCCTATCTACATCATCAACTGAGATCTTCATTTAGAGTGTTCCATCTGAGGTACGTAAATCTACTCGAACTACTTAGGGAATTCATAAACAACAATATGAGTCTCGTATAGATGTCAAAGTCAAATACCTTATTGTTAACTATGTTTCCCACCATAGGTTATCCGAATCTCATGCACTTATTGTTAATCAATTATCTTTAGTATCTATTCCTAGCAATGTAGAAGATGCTTTGGAAGATCCTAAATGGAAACAAGTTATGAATGAGGAGTTAAAAGCCTTGCAGAAAAATGAAACTTGGGACATGGTTCCTATGCCACCTTGTAAAAAGACTGTTGGATATCGTTGGGTATTTATTGTGAAACTTAAGGCTAATGGAAGCATTGATCGCTACCAGGCTAGATTTGTTGCTAAGGGTTATCCTCAGAAATATGGAGTTGATTATTAGGAGACTTTGGCACCTGTTGATAAAATCAATACTGTGAGAATTCTTATTGCCCTTGCAACTTGTTATGATTGGCATTTACACCAGTTTGATGTGAAGAATGCTTTTCTGAATGCCGACTTGGAAGAAGAAGTGTACATGGATACCCCACAGGGAATCAATTGCAAATCAGGTAATTAGGGAAATGTGTGTCACTTGAAGAAGTCTCTATATTGTTTGAAGTAATCACCTAAGGCATGGTTTGGGCGCTTCTCCAAAGCGATAAAGAAATTTGGGTATCGCCGGTGTAACTCTGACCATACCTTATTTTTCAAACACAAGGATGGTAAGACTACTGTTTTAATTGTATATGTTGATGATATGGTTGTTGCAGGAGATGATCCATATGAGATGGTGAGTCTCCGGAAACAGTTGTCACAAAAATTTGACATGAAAGATCTTGGTGATTTGAAATACTTCTTGAGAATTGAAGTTGCAAGGTCAAAGCAAGAGATTACTTTGTCCCAAAGGAAGTATGATTTGGATCTTCTTGCTGAGGTAGAATTGTTAGACTGTTAGCCTGCTACTACTCCTATTGAGCAAAGTTATAGGGTGGAGCTTCTCCCATATTAAGTTCCAGCTAACAAGGGCATGTATCAATGTTTAGTTATGAGATTTATTTATTTATCACATACTAGACCTGGTATTGCGTATGTTGTTAGTGTGGTGAGTCAGTTTATGCATAATCCTGGAGTAGAGCACATGAGTGTTGTCTTACATATTCTTTGATATCTGAAGGGAACACCTGATAAAAGTTTGTTATTTGTAAAAAAAACACTAGTAAGATGTGTGTTTTCAGGCTACACTGATGCAAATTGGGCCGGTGATCATACTAACATGGCTTCTATCTCTGGGTACTTTACTTTTATTGGTGGAATTTTGGTAACTTGGCTCAGTAAGAAATAAAATGTGATTGCTCTTTCTCGTGCAAAAGTTGAATATCGTGGAATGAAAAATGGAGTATGTGAATTATTATGGATCAGGAATGTGTTGAAAGAATTAGGCTGCAAAAGCCTATGGATTTGCATTGTGATAATACAGCTGCTATGAAAATTGCTCATAATCTAGTACAACATGATAAGATTAAGTATGTGGAGGTTGATAGACACTTCTTAAGGGATAACATGACAAGAAGATTATTCGGTTCCCGTTTGTGGCATTTGAGGATCAGTTAGCTGACGTTCTTACTAAAGGGGTGTCATATGAAGTTTTTAGTAAATGGTTGGAGAAGTTTGGCATGATTGACATCTACGTAAGTTGAGAGGGAGTGTTGAAAAATATTGATCTTGTAGATATTGTAGATTTTTATTATAATTAGAATTATTTTATTCTTTACTGTATATATTCTCTACCCATTCAGAATATACCTTGTAAAATTGTATATATACCCAATTTGAGAATAAATAAAAATATTATATTCTATCTTAAATAATTTTACCTATAATTTTTTACTCTCAATTAGACATAAAGTAGACTTTACGAATCCATAAATTTTTAGGAATCTAATTATGTGTAGGATTATACGATCATCACTATATAAAGTCAGATTCTTATCTTCATAATTTTGGAAGGTCTGATCATGATTCTAATGCTACGTACCTTGGTGATTCTGAGGTGAGATTCCCATATATCATGTGATTAATCACAATTAACAACGTACACTCTAAAATTTCGATTCCATTATTCAATTACTTAATTTTCTCCGAGTTCTAAACCTAAAAGACAAGAAAAGCACATGGTTGGTGAACAACAAAGAAACAGCGCCCCGCCCATTACCAACGTTCACTTGGTCCCCAAAATGACCCGGTCCAGCTCTTCTACGTCTTACGCGTCAAACCAAACTGCTTCATCCTTTTACCTTCTTCCACCCAAAAATTAGGGCTTCCATAACTTTCCCCAATTAATTTCCAATCCCAAATACCTTGCATCAATTTGGGGACAGAAGAAGAAGAAGTAATTGTAGTAGAAGTCTAGGAATTGGGTCGGGTTTCAAATCATGGATCTGAATTCTCTGCTCCTCTCCACCTTCTTCATCATCATCCTCTTCTGCTCAATCCCCACCGCCGACTCCAAACCCATCTCCGGCGACCTCTGCGGGTCTCTTTCCCCGGCCACCGCTTGCCCTATCAACTGCTTCCGACCCGACCCGGTCTGCGGCGCCGACGGCGTGACGTATTGGTGCGGCTGTCCCGAGGCCCAGTGCGCCGGCGCCAAGGTCGTCAAGTTAGGGTTTTGCGAGGTCGGCAGCGGCGGCTCTGCCCCTCAAGCCCTTCTCTTAGTCCACATTGTCTGGCTCATCGTTCTTGGGTTTTCGGTCCTTTTAGGGCTTTTCTGAATCCCCAAGTGTTGTGATTTCTTTTGTTTTATTGCCGTGTATTGATCTAGCAGAGAGGTTTTGATTAGCTGAGCGGATTCGGAGTTTTTTCGGCTATTGTGGAGCTTGCTGCATCAAGTTGAGCATTTTGTCGAACACCTGGTGTGCATTGCTTGACAGAACATTTCGGGTTGAAGATTACATTATGTTGTTGTTTTAAGTCACAAATTTGTTATAGAAAGGTTGATAATTGGTATCATGGTACATGTAGAGAGTAGTTAATTTATGATGATGATTATGAAGATGTTGTATTATTGTAAATCTGTGATGTAGATACCAAATTTGACATATTGTCCCCAGAATGATATGATTCATTGTATTCAATTGGTTTTCGTCTCTGTTTGTCGATTAGCATGATTGTGGTGACATGATTGTGGGAGCTATTTTGTTTCGGATTTCAGTCATTGCAGCATAATCTTGCATAGAATTTCAGTGAAGGGGCTACCAAATTGTGGCAGTATAAGCAACCGAGCAAAGAAATGCTTTGGATGGTGGCAATGTTGCAACAAGAGGTGTTGCAACCACTTCATCAAGGAGTTGGTAGTGTGTAGGCTTGTTGCTCTTCAGTGATTGACATGATATTTGTGCTCTTATTTACACAGGGATGTAGATAAACATATATAAATCTGTGCCAATTCGAATATTAACATATGGTTTTGGGCAGGCTATGGAGTAGCTTGAATAATACCAAATGAATTATTTACATGTTGGGGTGGACTACACTCTGGCTCACGTTCTGTGTTGGTTACTATTTATAGTTCTAGATTCTCGACTTAGCTTTACGTGGGTGATGGAAGAGTTGTGAAGATGCTTATTCAGGGTTTTCTCAAACAAGAATATTGGAATACCTTTCATTCGACTCTTGGATAGGAGTGGTATGTATATATCATTATAAAACAAGGAAGAGGGTGTAACAAAGGTTCTCTAATAATATTTGGTATCAGATGGTGAAGAACTATTGAAAGAGTTCAGATTTAAAAGCATGTCTTTGATTTCTATACCAAGTTAAGGGGGTCATAAAGAACCACAAAATGCTACATTGAAGAGAGTTTATACGGTGTAGAAAATGTATTGAATTTGGACGAGGAGATTGGATGGTGTGGAAAATATATTGAATGTGGGAAGGGAAATTGGTACTCCCAATAAAGTGAAGCTTGGTTTGTAAAATTGGTTGCACTTGTAATTACGGTTTATGTTTTTTCTTTTTCCGGTCTTAGAGCAACTCCAGCAGATTCTCTATAAATCATTTTTAGCTAAAATATAAAGATTTTCTCTTAAAATTCACTCCAGCAGTTCTCCTATCTTATTAACTAATTTAGGGATTCCCTATATTTCATGTTTTCATCCCCTATTCTTATACCGAAAACATAAATTATAGGTAACGAAACATTCAATATTGTAATTAATACTTTTCTTCTAGATTGTAAATGTAATTAATAATTATATTAATAAATAAATATTTTATTATCAACCAATCAAAACTAAGCATGTGTTTAAATCTAACTACATTTTAAGTGATATTGTTGGAGTAAATTTATACAAGTGATTAGCTAAAATAGGTTTCGGCTTCATTTTTGAATAAAATAAGCAAACTTTCTGTGATATTGTTAGAGTTGCTCTCATGACTATCTTTTAACAATCACGAAGCAAACGTGTCACGATACTTTTAAAAATTCTTTAAAAATATAATTTTATCATTTTAAACCTAACTCGTTTACGGCTTTCACTATTTAATCTCACTACTTCACTCTTACGCCACTTTGAAGTCTCATTTTACACTTTTTCGCAATTTCTCAAAACTTATCCTAATTTTTTCTTGTTCCTAGATCTGTCACTCTATCGGATTCCGACCATGAGAAGATAAGGTAAAAGCATTTTCAGTACTCATTATTTTATAATCAATTTGTATTGTACTATATTACAATTCAAATTTATTTATATTGATGTGTAGATCTAGAATTGTTTATTGGTAATACATAATATCAGGAGGGAATCTAAGAGATCGCAGAACTTCAGCAAAGTTTTGTAATTTGTATGGACTTAACTGAGATTAGTTGTATCTTCTCTCCCACAAGCTAACTCCTCTGAAACCATGAACACAGATTCTAAAATGAGAAACCAAGCAGTGAAGCAAGCAGTTACTTTGCTGGAGAATCTTCCATCTGAAGTCATCGTTGACATACTCTGCGGCTTCCCCTTTCATCTGTAGTGCAATTCTGGTATATACGCCGATCTTGGCGTGCCTTGGCACGCATGCATCTTGATACTTTGCGTAGATCTTTAAACGCCATTGATCGTGAGAAAGCTATGTGCCTCATTTTCCAACCTGATGAATTTGATGATCCCATCAGAAATGAGCTATACTTTGTTGAATACCCTTCTAACTATGATGGCACTAAGATTGCACACAATAAAATCAACAACCCTCTCCGTGCTTCGATGCCTGAATTTGAATTTGCAGTGGTAGGCTCACTTGATGGTATTCTCTGCTTAGCTGATGCATGGAGCAATGTTGCACTGCATTTGTATAATCCACTGACTAGGGATTATATAGAGCTGCCCAGGTGCGTTGAGTATCCTAATGCACACGATAATGTCATATATGGATTTGGGTATTCTCCCATTGCTGAAGTATACAAGATAGTGAAGATAACCTATTACAAGACTGGTGGTCGCGCAACTGAACTTCACTTTAGTTTATATCCCGAGAATTCCATAGTAGAAATCTTCACGACAGGAAGATCTATCTGGAGAAGTATAGGCAATGCACCTCACTACTTGGAACCGTCACCAGCACAGATTTTGGTCAATGGACGACTTCACTGGGTCACTTGGACCCCAATATGCAACCGTCCGCACAATGCAAATAATGACAGCAAATTCATCTCGTTTGACCTGGTAGATGAGCAATTCAGGGAGGTCCCAAAACCTTATTTTGGACCCAAGAGGAGCTTTGTTCATCTCCTGGCAATAAGAGGCTGTCTTGGTGCAGCTTGTTTTTCAAGACCTGGTAATTTCGACATATGGATAATGAAGGAGTATGGTGTGAATGAATCGTGGGTGAAAGAGTGGAATATATGCAGGAAATTACCACCAGCACTCAGAGAGGCTGACAAATACCAGCGCCAGACACTATCAAGTATTGCAGACGAATACAACACGAGAAGCTGTCATGTGGTGAAGACATATTTATTGAAAGAAAGATCTCCGAGTTCTGAATGTTTCGGAGAGTGGCCATATCTTGCTGTACTTTAATACGGCTCATCCTACTGAAGATGACTCTAGGACGGCTCTAGTTCTTTATGACTCGAGTACTGGAAAGTTTACGGAGCTTGAATTTGAAGGCATGCCGAAATGGTTTCAATTAGTTGTTCATGAGGCCAGACTCAATCAACTTGATACGCTCCTCGACTAGAAGTGCAAACTATAATGAAGTCTATTCTTCCTCCCTCATAATTCTGCTGCTTAAAATAGCTCTTGTTATTGTGTGTTTTTGCATTCTTTGTTATTGTTGAACTGTATGTGTTTCCGCAGTCTCTGTTACATTTAATCTTGAATGTTTCTCATATGCCTGGAGTTTCACTATCCATTTTTAGTTAATAGACGATGGAAATCTATATCATGCAGGAAATTGAAAGGTAATGAACCATGAATCGTCATAAACCAGATGGAATTTTGTTCTGCGAGATTCAGTAGCAAGTACAGAAGAGAATATATATGTGTGTGTGTGTGTGATTCTGCAAATACATTTCATACTCCAGTATAGTTCATGACATTTAATGTGCTAGGTAAATTGGATATACAAACTTCGAAGGAGGTCCCCTGACTCAGACAATACGAAGTGCCATACATTCAGAGCAGAGAAATTGTTTGTGGTCAAATAGCATTGTGGATTCAGAAGTTACCTCGGACTATCGATACTTCTCAAGCGATCCAATATATACTTTTCGCCTGTTAAGTGCTCAACAAGACCTTCAAAATCACCAGAGAGAACAGTTATTACCAGACATATTAAAATGTTAAAATTTATATCCAGAACACAAGAAGAAAGCAAACTCATAAGAATCGTGAAGAAGATAACAATTTTCAATCACATATCATGCCAAATATTGGACAATTTTCATACATTTTGAAATCTACTTATTTTGATTTTGTAATTCAAATTTTGTACCATTGGTATAGTTCCGACAATCATGATGGCCAACCATCAAATGAGTTTCCCAGACTTTGTTGAATTCACTAGCTATATCTATAGCACCTGCCCTGGAAGATCCAACAAACCAGCATTTGTGTCTTGGCAGCTTCGACATCTTCCTTGTTAAAATAACTCCTAGAAGAAAGAATAGAAACCATTACACTAGACACACTAGACAACAATGCCAAAAACCAAAACAAATATATGGAACCCAAATTTTAGTAGTGAAAGTAAACAAATGTATCCATCGACAAATTTATGATTCTTGCCTCAGCACCTTCACAATATATCATAGACACTCGCAAGGTCACGGACATTGGCAAATTTTGCACAATACCTTAGCCAGTTTGTAAAGAGCATGCATGCCCAATAGAAACAAACCATGATTTGCATTGTATTGGCTCAACACTAGATTTTTCTTTTGCCAAAAGTATTAACCCAACACTAGTTACTACAAAGGAAATAAGTCAAAGCCATGACCAAGATGTAATACATTTTGTACACTAACCTGGTATTTCTTTACCAGATAGAACCGCAAGTGCTGTATATATGTTTTCAGGATCTTTAGGTTGAAAATCAAAAACCAAAGCCTGTGACATGAAGCTCAATCAGATAGAACTTTGAACTTATGTATCGAAGGAACAGAATGTCACGTTGCAATTCAAACGTCCAAAGTTATAAAGGTTTGAACTTTAACTGCAAAGTTTGATACTTTATACTAGTATGTTATTTCACCCGGTCTATAAAATCTTAATTTCCCATTAAAGTTGGAGTTTGTTCTTCTAAAACAACAAAGCAAAATAAAATTGCAGTAATCCAATCAAAGAAAGACCCAGTAATAAAATGTCTACGATAATGTGAAATAAATACCAGAATTAGAGGGGAGGTGAACCTGAGAATGAGGCTGTGGCGGTGAGGAGGGTTTAACAATAACCATGAAGTGCTGCAAATCCCAGAGATTGAGAGAGTATGCAGTAGAGGTGAGCAGCTGGGCAGGTCCTTTTGTGGCTCTTAGAGGCACTGCTGCAACATAAACCTCATCTCTACCACTTGTAATTGTTGGCTTCATGAGCCAAGATGAGGCCATTTGTTTTGAGAAAAAAGAAAAGCTGATTAACTGAACCATTCGTTGGAGTGCACTCCTGCTTCTGGCGGATGAAAACTAAAATGCGAGGAGACAATTGGATTAGAGTCATTAGACCCAGGGAAAAAAAAGGAACTGATTAAGTGATTAACTGAACAAGTCGTTCATAAAAGATTGTGGATGGTTTCAACTCATAGGCCCAAAGATACGATGCACAACAGATTGCCACTACCGAGTTCTTCTTTTTAAAGGCTCCATCTTGCTTCGATAGGCAACGGGCTTATAGTTTACAGGCCCGTTTATATTTAATCTGTATCTATATAAGTCGTGTTGTTTCCATATTTTCCCAAATCTTCCGATTATAACTTTATTACTTTGTTCTATCTAAATAATTAGAGGGAATTTTAATAATTTTCAAAATAAAAGACAAGTTAAATAAAAAAGAGAAAAAGAATTGAAACTATTTTCTGTAGAAACTGCTCTAACTTATCGAAAATAAAACTGCCTCCAAACTTATCACTTAGAGCATCTCTAACAATTTCCTTATAATTTCTTTATTATGGAGAAATAAAAAACATAACTTAAAATGCATTTTATGTTTCAACTCCAACAGATTTCTCAATTTGCAGATTTCCCTAAACATATAAAAAATGCTGTAAATATAGGGAATATAGTTTTCTCTCTCATCAAATTCTCTAAAATGAAGAATGTGTTTAAGGAAGCTGTTGGAGCAAAACAACCAAAATATTTCCTAAAATGGAGAAAAACTCAAATATGGGGAAGGTGTTGGAGTTGCTCTTATTGCCCAAAATAAATACCACACCCATCAAATGTGCATTTTGTCTAGTATATATTTAAAGTCTTCCATGTTAGTTAATACAAAATCGTAGTCTTCTCTACTCTCTAGCACACACAACCAAGGGTTTAATTTTCTCAAATGTAGTCTTGTTCGACAAGTGACAGCCCTAGGCTTGATGGTAGCCTTCGATCATGGGGGCGCCTAATGGGTGCATTAGACGTAAGTAGTGTCGATGATTGGAGGGCAAAGCGCAACGACAGATGTGAGGTAACCTATTTTTGTCACGTAAACAAAAACTTTATGATCCTTTTCTAATAAACATAATATATACTAATATTATCCATACTTAACCACCTAGACATCAACATGTGTGAGTGTTTCATTTCAAAAGACCTTGGTACTATTAATGTAATCACTCATATTCCTATGTTATTTTGCTCGTTAACAATATGGGATATACATTCTCCACATTCTTGTATTGTATTGCGTCACACAACACTAACAGTTTTATCAAGGCTATCATTAGAGTTAGATTTCGTGTTTTCAATTCCTATTTATGAGCAAGATGACAGGTTTGTTTGAGGGTCTTCCCCTAATAGCTCATTTTCTGTTAAATCCGTAACTTGGTTGCATAATGATCATATTCAGAAACATGAAAGAGCTAATGTTTTGAATAAAATTTGAAAGCTGAATCTTCCTCCAAAAGTGAAAATTTTATGTTGGATCCTCATTAGAATGAGACTAAAAATATGAGACAGACTCCATAGATTTCGAATGATTGATACTAATGTTTGTCATTTATGTTCTAATGCAGAAGAATCTGCTCTCCGTGTTTTTTGCTCTTGTCCAATTGTGAAGGATGTTTGAAGCTACTAAATCTCAATTTTCACAATGAGAATGACAGCTTCTATGATCAAATTTGCAACTTGATCTTACAGAATGCCAATATTGATCATGTTATTGAAAAAATGCTTATTTCATGCTCGTATATTTGGAAAGCAAGAAATGGTTTTGTATTCAGGAATATGCAGCCAAATCCTTCATATATTGTGGCTGATGCTGCTGCTTTTCTCTAGAGCCACCTTGACCACAATCCAAATAAATTGAAGTAAAGTACAAGCCCCACTTTTGTCAAATGGCACACTCCGCCTCCTAACACCTTAAAAAATTAACTTTGATGGCTCTGTGTTTTCATATGGGGGTGAGGAGTGTTGCTGGAGGTTTGGTCATCAGAAATTCCGAGGGAAAACCAATTTTTGCTAGTGCAAGAAGATTTGGAGACACTAGTGTTCCTGTTGTTGAAGCCATTGCTGTGAGGGGTGCTCTCCACCATGTATGTTGCCATGATCTTAACAATAATGTGGTTGAGGGAGATTCTTTTTTTTATCATAAATTGTATTAATGTGAAGACTCTTATCCCTTGGAGATTCAAAACACTCATTAAAGACATAAGGAAACTTGTTGATCACTTTGAGAACATCCATTTCAAGCGTGTCTTTTGGGAAGCAAACTTTGTTACTGATAAGTTAGTCAATTATGGACACAAACTCCAGAATATTCACATTTAGGATCATTCCTTACCTTATATTGACATATCTGTTGTTGCTTTTGATTAGTCGGGTGTTGGTTGTCCTAGAGATTCTAACCTCTAGCGCTACTTTCTTGTATTTTTTGTATAAAAAAAAATCTTCTAAATTAACCAACAAAGTTTGATCTAAAATCTACCATCATGTGCTACAACATAATGGACTAACAGCTTTAGAAAAGGATCAGAAAGAGATAACTTAGAGAACACCATGATCAATCTAGATCAAAGTGCACATGACAACAACAACTAAACAAATAGATGAAATATTACGTACCAGGATCGTACTCTTATTGATTTCTCAAATGCAAAATAACATCATAATCTTGTATCAAACATACATGCAACACCAAAGACTCTCCTTATAATAACTTGGAAACAAAACCAACTCCCGTTCATCTTAACAAGGTAAGTATGTACACTAGGAATTGGTATGTTTCATACCCCCATTTTTTACACTTAGTTACTCCTTATTAAGTACTACTTAGAGCTATTAATTAAACCCACTCGATAAAGACATTGGACTAGTTCCACATGCAACCCCAAAATACAAGCAAGAGCCACTGTGATGCATCACATCACAAATGTTCATGTAATTTACTCCTCAGCTTTCTCTGCTGGGACTTCCGCACCAACCTTCTCCACCTCCTCCGCAGCTGGCTTCTCTTCCTTAGCTGGTGCAGGCTTCTCTTCCTTCTTGACTGCGATCACCTCTTCTTTAGGTTCCTCAGCTGCAGATTTCGCTTCTGGCTCTGCTTCCGGTGCTGGTGTCACCGCTGGAGTAGTCTCAACAGTCTCAACATCATCATCAGCACTCTTCTCTTTGGTCTCCTCCACAGCTACTTCTGGCTCGGCGCCCTCCTGCTCTACCTTATCAGTCTCAGGAGTAGTAGTTTCCTCTTCTGTTGTCTCCTCTGAAGCCACAACTTCGTCTAGAGCCACCTCCTTTGTGTCAACCTCAACAGGGGCTTCAGCTTCCCGAGCCAAAGCTTCTTCTGGCTCGTCCTTGGCCACCTCAGCCTCCTTTGGCTTCTCCTCCTCCTCCTTCACAGGCTCCGGTACTGCTTCAGCTGGTTCTTCTTGTACCATTACTTCTTCAGTAGCAGTAGCAGTGATAGTAGTCTCTCGAGCCTTAACTTGTTCCTCATGGTGATGAGTCGTGTTCTCTGCAGCGAAAGCAGTCTGTGTCGATTGAACCTGCACATACATTAAACGTAACCAAATGGACCTTAAAGACTTGCATATATATATATATATACATATATACATATACACATATACATATACATATACATATACATATACATATACATATACATATACATATACATATACATATATAAGGATGAAGTAAGCTAGCTGGATACCTCAACAGTGGCCATTGGAAACAAAAGGGAACTGAGATCGAGTGAACTAGAAAGAAATAAAGGAGCTAGGAAAGCTTTATTAGAGTAGTAAGAGAGCCGATCGAGAAAATGAAAATGGTTTGGGATGAAAAGAATGATGAATGGGATGGGTTTATATAGTGGTGGAGGTAGAGTCCTCTCTCCGTTTCAAGTCGACGAAAGGGTCCCAACTCGAGGGTGCATGGTGGATTGGCGGTGAGGGTGATGAGTGATGAGGGAGCTCGAGGAATCTTGGGATTTGACAACTCCTCATTGGATCACACTACTTAATTGGTGTCGGGGTTAAACTAACAGCATCCATCTGTTAATATATATAGAATCGAAGGCCGTAAGCCTGTGATTGTCGTCGATCGGTATGCATGGGAGGGTCAAATTATTGAGGCCCTTTTTCTTTTTCTTTTCTCTCTAGCAAATTAAAGCCATGATGATCATCATTTTATATCTGCTCCTGTGCTTTGTGCAGTCGGGCTTCTCCGCTTGAAGGGTTACCTACCATCATATCCACGCATGATGCAAATTATTTCATTACTTAATTTCTATTTTGTTATTGCTCGATCTCACTTCGAAATCATATATATATATATAGCTTCCCCTAGCCTAATAGTCATGATATGATGTAAATTTCATTTCTCTTGATCGAGAAGCAAGCCAGCAAGCTAGCTAATACTCGTTCAAATTAAACTTCATTCTTTTGCACCCTAATCTATTGAAGCTTCTGAAATTTTACGATCTTTCATTATTTCAGGTCCCCGACGTTAAGTCCCTATTATCAGAAAGTTGTATTCATTCGTTTCTTTTCTGTTTGCCCCAAGTGAGTGGCATTGGTTAATTATATACTAGCGTTGGCAAGTACCCAGATTGTGAAATCTATCTCAGCACTAACTTTCAACCATTAGTAAGTGTACTCATCATAATAGCTAGGCATGCAAGGCCGGTGTTAGATGCGACCCTAATCACGAATAGGTTTTTAATTTGCTTCCCGGAAACGGATAAAAGTCTAACGTATTTCCGGTACTGTTGACCGACATCGACATCATATTAGACATCCATACGTTCCATCGCTGTCTTCTTAATAATTTGTGCCTCTCCTATCTCATACGGACATGACCAAATGCTAGCGGGACCCCAATTCCACCCTACACTGTATGTTGATTCTTGAGAGACTTCGATCCTCAAACTATAGCTTTCCTAGACTGATTCGGAATTCCGTCACATATACTACAGTAGCTAGTAAAGTAGTATTCAATTTGAACATCGATCGGTTAATGTTGCAGCTATATCATCTAGCTAGCTAACACATGCACAATTTGGAAGTCAGATCAAAGTGTTGATGAGTGATTATATCACGTAAAATTAATAATTAATACTTCCTCATGTAATTAACTCAGTCCTCTACTCGATGAGTGTTGTATGGCGAAAAAACATTTCCAACAGTAAAGTTATATTTATAGTTATTTTTAACTAAAAAGATAAATATAACTCATATTTTTTACTTTAATTTTAGTAGTTTTAGCTAAAGTGGAATCATTTTAAATACTTAAACCATTAAATCAATTATTAGATAGTGGGACAATTTTTTAGATGATGAGAAATATAACTTTTGAGCTATTTTCTCTCTGTTTTGTAGCTAAATAGAGCTGCTCAAAATAACTCAAAATCAAATATAGCTTAACTTTAGCTACTCTATTAGAGTGATTTCTAGTTATAATTCAAAATTATAACTTTTAGCTACTCTGCTAGAGATGTCCTACGTATACCGTTTATGTGCATGTGAGTGATTATCGTTAACGCGTATACGTACGTACTAAGCATTTACTTTTTAGGATCTCAAGCTAAGCTGCCAATAAGAATTAAGGTCTATTTGCATTGCTTAACCAGTCTGAAAGGATTTAAGCTTACCACATGCAATAGAGGTCGCCAAGGATTTTAGGGTTTTCTGGTTGATATATTACTATATATACTAGTATAGCATAAACAATATTCCCTTGTAGCTCGAAAATAAACAGAATCCCAGGAACATATCTACCCCGTGATCCATGTAACTGAAAACTTCGTACACTAGCAGGTGGTCGATCATGGCTTGGGGAATTGAATGCTGTAAAGAATTTTCTTTGATACAAAGAATATATGCTGTGCAGAATTGCGAGCATGATTGCACTTATTTGGTAAACACTGCGTGCCGTTTCATTCAGACTATAGACAGCAACGCAGATCCCAAAGGTGAAATTATGCAGGCAGTATAGTACTCTACACTTGCTAGCTTCCAGGTCACCTTTTAGGGTTTTGGACGGTGAGAAGTCCCACCGACAGAGCCCTCTGAATATTCACAAAGGCTTTGTTAATGTTGGCATTTTTACTCACGGGTGTGGATACCAGCAGATATTATTTCATTTTTGATATTAACGAGCGGATAAAAAGTTATTCCGTTTTTTTAACAGACGGGTAATGGATATTTCCAAAAATACTCGATAATTAAACCAACGGGTATGGGTATATCCGCGGGTGTTTTTTTTCCCTCTCTCTTTTCCTCGTCGGAGCTCCGGCCACTAAAACCTTCGAATAAAGTATCAAAATGACCTCATTGACGTCCTCTTCTCTTCTCCCTTAATTCTCAGCTCCATTTTGCACCATAAAGAGCTCATACTTCAAAAAAACCGAATGAAAATCTTTAGAACCCTAGAAATTGGAGGTTTTTGATTTCGAGAACAAATTGGCTAAGGAGATATTCTGGGATTTGTAGCCCTTGTTTCCACGAAGCTAACCATACCTTGTTTGATTCTCGATTCAATTCTTGATTCAATCGGAGTTTGTCGAATTGAAGAATTTGAGAATTTTGTGTTCAAAGTAAAATTCGTCGAGTTTTGTTTAGAATTTGATGTTGTTGCTTTGGAAAGAATTGTTGTTGAGTTGATTTGGAACAACTTAGGCTTTCAGTCGCCGAAATTGGAGGTAGTGGCACCTTGCTGGTTCATGGCGATGCTCCGACGGAAATGAAAATACAAAAAAAAAAAAATTGAATGGGTACCCACGGGTTACCCAAAATTTGATTGGGCTACCTAAATTTGATTGGGCGGGTATCGGTATTACCCGTTCAACATTTCGCGGGTAATGGATATTAACGGGTTTTACTCATTTAAGGATGAGTATTTCGTTCAATGACCCGTTTACCATATTGCCAACATTAGGCTTTGCAATACCCTCCGACGAATGAGCACTTGACACCTGTAAATCAGTGCTCCAACCACGTGATTTTGATGGGGGTTGCCCGTCAACATTTCGACTGTTGGAGCTAGTTTCTATAGTCCGTCAACATTGGATGTACATGATCTAGCTCTATACCTTTTGTAGTTTTGTTTGATCTCTCAATCATGAATCATGTATACCTGTATCTATATGGGTTGACAAGTTGAGGGAGAATATGGTGTTTCAGTGGTAGTTTATCGTTTTACCTTCATTTAGAACAATGTCCCTTTACCAATCACTACAAGCTGTAAGTAACTGTAGGTAGAAATGTATAGAGATGTATTGGCTAATGTTAATTTATTCGATCATTAACCACGCTCTTTGGTATATATGTTACTATCTTTGAATTGGGATGTCTTGTACAATTTAAATTACAAATAAGGTCTTTTTTAGAGACTTTATTTTTCTATTTAGGTCACTAAATATTTTTACTTAGTTAAGGTTAGTTTGACTTTTTTTATTTTTCTTGCCCATCCCTTTTTGCCCTTCTATTTGTTTAGTATCTTGAGGCTGATTTCAAACCATAATACCCAAAACCGAGCTCCCATTTTCAAAACAGAGAGCTCGAAGAGAGAGAGAGGGAGAGTGACCAACGAGGGAGAGAGATGCTGACGAGGACCATGACGGAGAAATCTAAACCATCAATGACAATATGAGATTTTGGGAGAGATGCCGACGAGGAATTGTGACGCTGGCGAGACCACGACGGAGCAAACTAAACCATCGACGACGAGATGAGATCTAGGAAAGACGCGACGCCGATGAGTTTTGAATGTCAATTTTCATTGTTTGTTCATTTTTTTTTTGCTTGATGCGATTTCGATCTCGAAATTCGAATTCAAATATCTTTGGTTTCGTGATTTTACTTTTTGCTATGATGGATTAATATGGTAATATACATCCAATTCAGGGCAACACAACTTACCATGCCTGCCAAGTATTTGATGAAATGCTTAATTAAAAGAACCAATTGTTGAATTAGATTGTTGAGTTTGCAACTTTGCATTTGCCAGTGTGCTTAATTAGTTCATGTGTGAACAATGATTATGGTCACTTGACTGGAAGGTACATACGCTTCCTTGCTCGCTTTCAAAATGTCTTAGGATGCTTGGGTTGTTATGCTTCATGTGTGTTGCCATTGTTGCAGTTAAACATAATGTCAATGTCGGCTAATAATACTAGTGTTGAATATCATATATACTAGTGTTGTTACCAGTGTATTTTATTTTACAGTCTCTCTTTGATTTACATATAACTAGTCATAGAATAAAATTTGTATATCAAGTAAACCTACAACGATCAAACAATCATGTTCTTCTTTATACCTAACTTATTGTTTCGTTGATTTGTGTGTTGTTATGTTCTTGATGTTGTTGATTTTTATTTCATGACAAAAAAAATGTTAATGTATCATGTAATAGTACTACCCTGTTGAGTGAACATACTACTACTAGCTCCTAAACACACTGGTTTACTGTTATGTGAGATTCCTTTGTGTTTTATCATTGTTGCACTTAAATATACTACATCTGTTAACTAAATATACTAGTGATGACTATTAAATATACTAGTTCTGTTCTGTGAGCAGTTTCTTTTTTATTTGCAGATTTGTAGCTATGGAATTAGAATTGTATGAGAAAGGCATCTACAACAACCACACAATCATGTTCTTCCTTATGCCTACCTTATTGTTTGGTAAAGTGATGTTGGAGGTTTCGTCGCATTTTTCTAGTTTGAGACCGGATTCATTCAATTTCAGCTTACCAAGATATCTTAATTGCGTGCTCCTTAATGACTTGGATTTGGATTTGAAGTTGATGATAAAGAGTATGCTTGAACATGATGTAGTTTATGTGGACGTTGTCATGAAGGATTATGGGCAAAGCAGTAGTGTCACTGATGTGAATTCCAGGAGTTGATTATGTCGTTTGATAATATTACCTAAGTTAACTGAAGATATAGTATATTTACTAGTCAGATGTAGTGTTTTTGTTATTCACATGTAGTGTGTTTAATCTGAAGGGTTATACATTTTCCCTGAAATAGATCCAATTTATTTACAAAAAACTTGTAGTATTTTTTTTGAGCTGAAGTAGTAAGTTATTCATCTTTTCATTCAACTGATACCTTTATTTCTTTTATGTGTTGATGAATGTTATCAAAGTTACCAATTTTGTACCGAAAATTTGTCGATTCCCCATGTTTTATTCTTGTTGATATTTGCTTGATATTGTCTTTCTTTTTGACAATCAAACACAAAGTAATGTCATATGTCGAATTATTAAGCCGCAAAGATATCAAACTTGACTAATTAACATAATATGTCATCAATGTATCATCACATTACCTAAAATCAATGCTTCATAACATTTAAACATACTACTGTTATGTATTAAAGGCACTACTACATCAGAACAAAAGCATTACTGTTATTTGATTAACATACTACAATATAAACAAACACTACATATAAAATGATAGCTACTTCTAGGGCTTTTTTGTTGCTCTTTATTGTCTCTTTTTTGTCGTACTCGGAATGCTTTTCTTTGTTCATCTCGTTCCTCTATCTTCTTTAGACCTTTGATCATTAAAGAAAGTAAGTAAACATACTATAGCTATTAGCTAACCATACTACAATTTTATCTAAACATACTATCATAAAAATTAGAAACTACCACATCGAGAGTGATGTATCCCTTCTTGATGTTGTCTACCTCGCCTTCTTCTTCATCCTTTTCTTCATCGTTGAGAGTGTCTTGCACGTAATCACATCAGAAATAGAAAATTTAAAAAACATATTATTGACAGCTACGAAACATACTCCGGTAATCAATAAAACATATTTCTGCAGGCAACAAAATATGCTACTAGTATGGATGAGCAAAAACACTATCACAAATCATCAAACATACTACCAATGATCATCAGACACACTACTATTATCATCATAGTTAAAGATTCTACTTCAACCATACAATAAAACCAGAGACTATAAAACTCATTACTAACATCATCACAGTTAAACCTGCTACTTCATCCATACAAAAACACTACCATAGATCAATAAATACACTACTACTATCATCACATCTAAAAATGCTACTTCATGCTTACAAAAACACTACCAGATACCATTAACTACACTACTAACATAATTCTCATCTAAAAATACAACTTCATGCATACAAACAGATATTCAACTTCCTCTTCAACCACACTACCACATATCTTCATGCACATAAACCATAGAACAACATTTCATGCACAAATGAGGCAGAGAAGTACCCAAGGGCAGAGATGAGCACACTGATTATGTTAAGTGCGGCGGTTCGCGGAGGTCGGCAGAGAGAGAGAGAGAGAGAGAGAGGGAGAGGGAGAGAGAGAGAGAGAGAGCGCTTTGACAGTGACCTCGAGCAACGACGAAGGCTAGGGTTTTAAAGAGAAGATGAGATCAGAGGAGAAGAGATGTGATCTCTGTGTATATGCAATTGAAATGAAAAATGAGAGATTTTGGTTTGGTTTCTATTAATATATGATGGCATACCCATAAATAGTGTCAATTTTAAAGTTATCTTTGTTGTACGGGTGACCTGATTTGGGATAAAAATGTTAGGTGAACTGACTTAGAATATATCTTACATAAATGACCTTTTATGTAATTTGTCTGAATAAATTTGGTATCAATAGATCGCAAAATTATTGTTGACCTATTCCAGCAACCAACAACATAAAGAAGAGACTACTCAAACTGCAACAAAAGCCCACCTCTAGTCCTCATCCTTCCATATTTCCATTGTTAGTAACCTAAAACACATTCGCTACCGGTCTCAAAGTCACATAAAGGGAAAACTACATATATATAAGGTCATTTATGTAAGATATATTTCAAATCAGGTCACCTAACATTTTTATCCCAAATTAGATCACCCTTATAATAAAATACACAGCAAATAGTTTACCTCACATGTCGACAAGCTAACAAAGCTGACTTAGCATAAAGTTTCTATTAACTAACACAACCCTTTCTATAGTCCGCACCTCGCAAAGAAAAGCTCATTTTAGAAACTCACCTTTGTTGGATCAATGATTCCAGCACCTATTATACAAAATCAAAATACAGTGCAATAATCAAATTTCAAGCAAAACAGAACAATAATAAATTAACACCAAACTCTAAGCACTAAATCTTATTTCCCACTAGGCAAGCCAATAACTAACAAAGTATCAAATCATATCCGTACAGCTAATACAATCAAATCCAAACTAAAATCGACACTACTATAGAAGAAGAAGAGATGGACACCTTGACGATGATGTGAAAAGCTCCAGAGGTTTATATTAGTCGTCGTCGCCGTCGCTTCCAGAAACATAAAGAAGAAACATACTATTATAGTAATTTCAAAACCATACGCAGGGAAGTTATAGAGACCGGTAGCGTAAATGACCTTATATGTGACTTTGAGACTGGTAATGTATGTGTTTTAGGTTACTAACAATGGAAACATGGAAGTATGAGGACTAGAGGTGGGCTTTGTTGCAGTTCGAGTAGTCTCTTCCTTATGTTGTTGGTTGCTGGAATAGATCAACAATCATTTTGCGATCTATTGATAACAAATCTGTTTTGGTACTTCTTCACGACCTTAGGGTTATGAATTATGGATAGAACACAACAGACTCGTACCTGAGGCGAGGCGAAGGAAGCGACCGCCTCAAGTGCCAAAATTCTGAATCCTAATTTTTTTTTTTTTACAAAAAATGTGTATATAAAAAAATTAAAAGAAACTGTGAGACATTAGCATTTAATTAACTTTGTAATACTTTTTGAGGAAATAAGTTATGAGCTGAGAATTGTTTTCTTTTCCTTTTTATTAATACCGTTATGAATTAGTATACGTTTTATTTTTATGTATAGTGTTGAAATATTGTTATTTTATTTATTTTTTATATATACTAGGGTTTAGTTTATAAGTACTTTACTATAGGTTTATATTTGGCTTGTGATTAACAAGTCAAACATTTAGTTTTATTTTCAGTGTACTATGTCGGAACCTCATTTTATAAAACGGTTTATAATTACTTACTTAACTATAGGTTTGTCTTTAGCTAGTGATTATCAAATCAAACATTTAATTTATTTTTTTATGTACTATATTGGAACATCTTTTTATATTGGTATGATTTATAAGTAATTGATTTGAATTCGACTTATGATTAACAAATTAAACATAAATGTTGGTTACATATATATTGTTTGAATTTATTCTTGTAGATATGAGAATAACGTGAAAATAGATTAGTTTAAATACTTTTGTGGCATTATTTTATATATTTATCTTTTTTCCTTTTCATTAGAATGCACATTTTTTTATTCTCTCATCAGGTATCAAATTTAGGTCCAGCCATGGAGCACAGGTAGAAAGCATGTTAAGGTGGCTCGTCGATAGTTGTGGTAACGACGGCGAAGGAAGCTCAATCGATTACGGTGGGTTGGTGGTTGTGATGCTAGATTGCTAGTGCATTGTTGGTGAACTTGGACTCCTCTCGTGGCTAGGTCTCTGTATCGGGTCAGGATTGAGGTTCATCTATGGCCTATGGGTCTCAAACCATTTAGTTATTTTCACGTCCGTTCAATAAGTTTGTGACTACTGATTCAAGTTCTGAAGTTCGCCTAACTTGATGATTGATGGATTGATTGATTGTTGCGTTTAGAAGCCGGCAAGTAGTCCACACAAATTTGGTTTTGGCTTAGCATATTAGCATTTGGGAGCTGCGTGCCCAGGAACAAAAGAAGAGGCAAATATCTGAATTAAGTCTCTCCCGATCAGGTTCAATGTTATTTGGGCCACTAGACCAATGTCCGATGGCGGTTATGAAAATGTATTCTGGCCCATTTAATTTTTATTTATTTCTCCTACTAGATTATTTTACATTTTCTTTTTAAGGGGATTTTCTTTGTCAGACTCGATTATTCTTCATCTTGGCTATATCTTCACAAACTACATTCAGTCATACCTTAACAGTTGAAGTGGCTTCGACAATTTAAGAAAGAAGACAAGGTATTAAGGTGTTTAAATGAGACAAACCACTGGTTATATACTATCGAAAACTCGCAAGAAATCACAGCTTTCTCGATGATTATTGCACTATTGATTTTGATATATACAGTACATTCATTTCCTTGTAATCTAAATTTTACATGTATCTAGGAATGTTTATCCAAAGACAATCTTTATAAGACCTGTGACAATCTTGGCATGCTCATAAAAATCCCACCTTCCCTTTGATTCAATATATGTATCGTGCTGTGAGTGACTGTCAGCGCCTTTGCCATTAGTGACCAACACGTTCTTTCTCGATCACTCCCCTCACTCGCATTTCGGATCACAACCACAAAACCTTCCTCCCCCCCCCCCCTTGTCAGCAAATTCCACATTTCACAAGTCCCCAACTAACCAACGAAATTCACCACACAAATAATCCATATTCCCTCTTTTGCTTATTCTCTCTGCTCGCTTTTTGGCCCATGTTCTGTTTTTCGTTTCTGAATTCTTGGCCGTTCTCGAAACCCAGAAAACGATTACACCAAATTCCATCACTTCCCGTCATTCTGTGCCCAATTTCCCAACTGGGTTTCTCTCATTTTGTCCCTCTGGTTCATAAAGCAAGAGTCTTTCTTTGATTATGGTTCTGCTGTGATAGGTGCAATTGGTCACAGCTAACTTTTTGTGATTCGGGTATTAAGGGCTTAATCAGTTAATTAGTCAGTAAGTTTCAAAGTCATGGGGGGAGGAGAGAAGAAGAGTGACAAAGACAAAGAGGAACAAGGTGATACTGATAATGAAACGGAGGGGATAACAAGACAGATGAGTGAGGCATCTGTCTCTGCAGCTGAGGATGATGATGACGAAGAAAACAGCAACAAAATTCAGCTGGGTCCTCAATGCACTCTCAAAGAACAGATTGAGAAGGACAAAGTATTCACAGTACCAAAAAAAGATGGTATCTTTGTTTTTCTTTTAGGTGAATTATTATTATGTGCTTGACTTTTTTGCTGCACTGGTGGTTGACTTTTTTTTTTGGTTATCAGGATGATGAGAGCTTGAGGAGGTGGAAAGAGCAGCTTCTTGGTGCTGTGGATTATGAGAGTGTTGGAGGTATACGAGCTTTACAAGAATTGCATTTCATAGAATATTGAAATTATATGTCAATTTCAGTTTTCTTTGATTTTCTACTGTTGATGATCGGGAATGATCAAAGTGGTTCATAAGCATGAAAATAATTCAAGGCTAACTTTTTCTTAGGCTGTTTCAAGCTTTTTGATTTATTTTTTTGGGTGTTTTAGTGATGATTTGTTATCTTGAGACCTGTCGGCATATTAATAATTTATCACTAATGTACTCAATGTTTCCTTCTTGGCAAAGAAATTTTCAGGAATAAATTGTACCTCTATTGAATTTGACTCTTAGATTACACAATTGTCATGTTGCTGATACATGTGGAAAGAAATAAGACCATATTATCTCAGTCACGGTTCGGATACATGGTTATATGTAAAACTTAATTCTGTGAAGCTCTTTGAATATGAGCAGACAATCCTATTATGATTGGTATAATGTACAAATGAATTTCCAAAATTTGGAATAATAATCCCTTTATAACCAAACATGAGCATGAATCATCATTGCCTGTCATTTCAATGGGCTGAATGTGAATAGTTTAGAGTTATATCCTCTCCTCTTTTCTGAACAGGGAGATCTTGCAGTATAACAAATGTGTATGACAAAGCTTGGTTACAAAACTCCTTTAATTGTTCTGTTTAGGATTTTAAAGATTCTTACACATCTTTAACTATAGTAAAACTTTCCAAACTTCCATAGAGTTTCCTATAATCTTATAGAAGATACAAACTTACAGAGAAACTATCACCCTGCTTTTGTATCCCTCATTTGCAATCAGCTTATGAGGTTATTGTAATCAGAGAATTTGACAAAAGCCGAGCATTATACTGATTTATGGGTATAGATATAGAATTAAGAAGTTGGCTTTCTGCAATTCATTCTGAAAGAAATAAAGACCATCAATTCCAAATTTCCAATATAAGTATGCATTGTCCATCTGTTTCTTCTCTTGTATGAAATGTTTGTCTTTGTTTCTCTCTTGCTTACAGTAAGCTTTCGTTTTTACTACAGAAACTCTTGACCCAGAAGTAAAGATCCTGAACCTGTCAATCATCACTCCTGATAGACCTGACATTGTTCTTGATGTTCCGGAAAATGGAAAACCAAAAGGCTCATGGTTTACACTGAAGGAAGGTAGTCGTCATAACTTGAAATTCTGCTTCCAAGTTAGCAATAACATCGTATCTGGCCTCAAGTACACTAACACTGTTTGGAAAACCAGAGTCAAGGGTAAGTAATCTGCATTCCAATTGTTACCGGCAAGTACATTGAAACATCATGCACTTTAGTTGTTCCACTCACATGGATTTTATTTCAGTGGACAGCACCAAAGAGATGATTGGAACATTCAGTCCTCAGCCAGAACCGTACATACATGTGATGCCTGAAGAGGTCACACCTTTCGGCATGTTTGCCAGAGGATCATATTCTGCAAGATCAAAGGTACGCTCAACAAGTTGACGTAACTTGCCTAAATCTTAGTAGACTCTAGTATCAAAAATTTATAACATTAGTCACCCACGTACTCTCAAGTCTCATTCAGTTCTCTTTGTCATTGCAGTTTCTTGACGATGATAACAAGTGCTACTTGGAAATCAATTACAACTTTGACATTTGAAAGGATTGGGCTGAGCGCTAGCATATCTTTTTCACATGTTAATGTTCTTACTCCTCAACTACTTTTAAGATTTTTCCCCATGAATGACATCCAATTGCTACTTACTTCCATAGTTATGTGAAGTTAATGACTAATGTCTTCTGCTTTTCTGCGTGTGGTTAAACTTTTCATTACATTGGATTGCAAAGAAAGAGAAAATCTGTGTGTGAGTTTATTATTCTTTGGTTACTACCTGTAATAAAAGGTGAGATTAGATTGTATTTCTGATTTCTGAAACTAGAATTTGTATGGTGTTTGCATCTTCATCTATGTTGCATCTTAATCAGGCTGGTAACAGAAGTGGGTAGGACCGTTTTGGAAATGTTTGTTTGCGACTTAGCGCGCAGTCTTCATTTCTTTGGATTCTTTAGCCAAACTTGAGAATAGCAAAAAGATAAACCAACACAACAAAACTAATATCATTGATGATATATACTCATAATAGTATAGTATTGGGCCATTCTCCATGTCAAATGGGTCACAGCTCATCAAGCAGTTGGCCGGGCAGTTCTTAAGAAATCATAGTATAGCTAATTGACAGCTTTAAGAAATCATTGCTGCAATGGTTGGTCAGAAATCTTCTTATTCACACCAGATTCCAGATTAAAGATGAGCATTCATTTTCTTGATGAAAACAGAGGACTGAATAGTCACTCTCAGTTGAAATTGTCATTGCCCCTTTTTAACGGGGAAGATGGTGTATAAGATTTCAAAGATCAACAACCACATATGAAAGGAACTGACATGTTCTATATATGGAATATAGAATCACTAAATCAGCTGGATAGTGCTATCTCAGCTGCTCCCTGCAGCTGAAAATAACCCACCATCTTATCACCAAATGAATCATCTCATAGCTAAGCTTCTGGACATTGATGTTTTTGGACTATAATTAGTTTTTCACAGCGCGTTTATTAGAATGCAAAATTGCAAATGGCTCAAGACTTGAGAGCAAAGCTAATGCCATCTTGCTACTTAAATAGCTGATGCCACCTATGCATGCATTTTGCTAAATTGGTATGTTATCTTATGATAAGACTGTTAATCTCCATCGTTTATAAAATTATTTCGACTGTTCTTTTTATAAGTCGAAAATTTCATTAAATAGAATCAAGTATAACTGAGATTGAGACTAATAAAATCAACAACAAAGACATTATATAAAGATTAAACAAATGACACCAAACTAACATTGAATATTGATAATCGCTAGAGACGTCATTGCAGTCAGATACTAGATCATTGATGATACGTTGACCTTTAAGATGGCCAATGTTGCTCTTATCGTCAACGGAGATCTTGTGTCTAGCACTCTTTCAACTGCATATGCGTACATCTATAGTCATTACGATTTCACGTTAAAAGTCCCCAACAATAAGGGTGTCGTCTTGTTACAAATTGTCTCATTTGAAGCCGAAAAATAAAACCACTGTGCGAATGTCAAACCTTACGATGGAAGATGTTGAGCTGCTGTATAACGACTCAAATGACAGAAAAGGTTCAATTGAACGGATCCCTAAATCCATAGAAAGCCCACATGACTTGAAGGAAGGCTGCCCAATTGAGCGAAGCCATCTGCCAGCGAAGCAACCTCCGCGTTCCTCCGCTTCATGATGACCGCTGCAGCGCTTCGCCAGGCAAGCATCTCGTCGTCCACCACCGGGATCCCCGATGATGCGTTGCGTCACACTACCAAACCTGCGACCACAATTAGTCGCACCCTTGGAGGTTGCGATCTGAATCCAACCTCGGTGCCTACGGCGCAACGAGTTTCATTCCACACCAAGACGTTGAAACTCGCCGCCATGGTTCGACAACAGTCGTGGAAGGAGAGATAGAGAATAAGGCGCCGACGTCGAGGCTTACCGAAGAGTCAGGCAGAGAGGGAAGAGAAGTGTCGGTGTCGGGAGTCAATGACATCTCGATCAGAAAGAGAGAGGGCAGGGCAGTCACGACGGACCGGTAGGGGTAACGAGGGATTCGTCGTCGTGATTTCTCACGCTGGGCGAGAGAGTTTCCGACTGCTTCTATTAATTTTGTGGTTGTTAAAACTACAAACGAGGTTCATGTTAAGAATAGAAATTCCCTCCACCTTCCCCGTGTAAGGAAACGAAAACAAATCCCACCTATCTTTCTAGTCCAACTTCCTAATAAACCGCAAATACCAATGGCTTTCACATGTCCTCAATTAAGTATAGATTGATTAGACACTTATCTTAGCTTGAGATCTTTTACGTACATCACATAACAACTATTGCAAGAAGATCACACTTTGGCTTACATCTGAACGATGTCGATGTTAGCACTAATCCCAGTCATATCCAAATAGAACAGCACGAAACGGTGTCGTATACATTGGAAGTTGGACCGCAGCCATTAACGGCGCGGCGAGGTTTCTCGTGGGTGCGCATGTTTTGTTGTATCATTGGATACACAGTTGTCACCCGCAACTTTTCGGAACAACCAGACAGCAAATTTCTGTTGGCCCAAATATCATGCTGGGCCCGCCCACTATAAAACCTATGATTACTTCATAATTTCTTACCGTTAAATTTTTATAAAAGTCAAAAAACACGTTTGATATTTCTTGTTAATTTTCCGAGGTAATTACGATTTTTTAACCATAGAAATGTTGCATCTAATGAAGTAAGCAAGAATATATTGGGGCATGGAAGTTTATTCCTATGGTACTTTGTGCAATGTGAACGATGTTATTGCATAATAATGTACTCAAATGTTATGTTTACTTCATTTTGACAGTTACATGTTTGCTGAGGTTGAAACTCGAAACCCTATTACTTGCATTTCGGAGTTCATAGTTCTCCTTTTACTTTGAAGCAATTCACATTCAAACTAGCGTCAGAATAGAAAAATTCCCCTGAAAAAGAGTGAAGAGGTTAAGCGCATCCTTTTTCCCCTTGACCAAGTGAATCATAATCTCATGATTCCCCATCAACCCTTCTATACAATTACTCTTTACCAAGAAACATTCTCTCAACCTCTCTACTTTTGAATGCAGGGAGTCCAGTAACCTGTCCCTTTCCTTCTTCCTACCTCAGACACTACTACAGTAAATAACGACCCTTGACCATTGTACTTCCACCTCCATTGAAGTAAAACACAACCAACAGTTACTAATCAAACCCTCAAAATGACCTTATGAGAAAATGAAAGATGTTAATGATGGGGTAGAGTGAAAGATTTAAGGTCTCTCCTACATTAAAAAACTGATTAGATGCAAGTGATTCAGAAAGCTCACCTGACTCATCTTGATACCAAATAAATCAATCCTTTTGTTTATTTGTTGAAGTCTCCTCATTTCCAAACCACCGGGCACCAGCTGGTACCATCCCCCACTGCAATTTTCCAGCTTTTGTTTTTTATCTCACCAAAGTTACCACCTTTGCTTTATATAGTCCCCAACCCACTTCAGCGTTTATTGCATTACAACCCCAAGAACCCCATTCTTTTCTCGCTGAGTTCCTCTGTGGTTGTGGTCAGTGTCCTCAGGCTGCAACTTTTTAAGGTATCGTGTACATTTTCTGGCTACTACTTCCCTTGATATCATGATAGTTTACTTTATTGACTAATTGGTATTTAGTGATAGTTTATAGGTGTGGTTGTATGGTATGGTTAGTAGGATTTTCAAATGTGCTGATCTAGATCTGATTTGTTGATGTGCATTGTGTGACTTAGGACTCTTTTTCCTGTTCTTATTGAGATTTCTTGACTTGGGTTTACTGTAAGTGCTCATTGAAATGGCATCTTGATCTGGATTTTCCCATTTTGAGATTGTACTCGTACTCATTTTTGATTTCAGGGTGCAAAGATTGGGACTTGGGTTTAATTTGAAGTTATATTCAACTGAGTTTCTGGCTCATTGTTTGTAATTTTCTGTTGCCTGACTTGCATCTGTTATTTTACTGTAAATGAACTCCAGTATTGAAGAGTCTGCAATTTCTACCAATTTATGAGTGATTTTGCAATTTGACAATGTATATCAAGATCTGTTTTGTTTCTCTCAATAGAGTTTCTAGCTTGCTCAGTTGTACCATTGTTGTAAATAAGAGGTGGTATTTATGTTACTTGAGCTGGGTATAGTTTAAACATTACAAAGCTACTTGAGGAAGGTGGACTGAAAATGTTTAGATCTTGGAGTTTCTCAGTTTGTGATCCACATTTTTGCACTTGTTGTGAAACTGGGATTGAATTCAATGTTGTCAATTGTTGTAGGAATTTGGAGAGAGTGGTCAATTAAGAATACCATTCAATTTGTGGAAAAATGGAACTTCCTGTTGTCTTCATGGCTCTACTGGTTCTGTGCTCTACAGCAGCATATGCTCAAACTGCTCCATCTCCCTCTCTAACCCCTACTCCAGCCCCAGCACCGGGTCCCGGTTTTGTGAACCTCACTGATTTGCTCAGTGTGGCCGGCCCTTTCCACACCTTCCTTGGCTACCTTGAGTCCACCAAAGTGCTTGAGACATTCCAAGACCAGGCCAATAAGACTGAGGAAGGCATAACCATCTTTGTGCCCAGAGACAGTGCCTTCACATCTCTAAAGAGTCCATCTCTGTCCAATCTCACCACGGACCAGCTCAAATCAGTAATCGAATTCCATGCGTTGCCACATTACTACTCTCTGGCCGCGTTCAAGAACCTCAGTGATTTGAGCCCTGTGGCTACTATGGCTGGTGGACAATTCACTTTGAACTTCACTGATGTTTCAGGCACTGCACACCTTACCTCTGGCTGGTCAGACACTAAAGTGAGCAGCAGTGTGTTTTCCACAGACCCTGTTGCTGTTTACCAAGTTGACAAGGTTCTTCTTCCGGAGGCAATCTTCGGTACTGACATTCCCCCAACTGCAGCTCCAGCACCAGCCCCGGAAGTTGCTCCAGCTGCAGATGCTCCGAAAGGTGCAGACACTGATGACTTGTCTCCAGGATCCTCACCAGGAATATCTTCGTCTTACAGAACTGTCAGCTGGGGTATTTGGGGTCAAATGATGTTGGCTATTTCAGGATTCTCAGGTGGGCTGGTCTTGCTCTTATGAGCAAAGGACCATTAGAAAGGTGGAGTCTTTTAAGTTATGTTAAGAGGGGTGTATTGCTCAATTGGTTTGATTTGAAACCATTTTTTCTGGACATACGTTACTGAACGAATCATTATGGATATGAAAAAAAATCTGTGTTCTGGTATGAGTAAATGGCATATTGTTTCTTTTGTTTCATCAAAATTGTTTATACCGAAGCTTGTAGTTTGATTCCTCTACACATAATATATTATGATTTACATATAATATGAAATGTACTGCCACTACTTATAAACAAATCAAGATCTCCTTACTGAAGTTTCACATGGTGTTGCAAGTTCATAAAAAAAAGTGAAGGAAGATAAGATGCACATTTGTGGAAATCTCTTGACAAAAAATTGAAAAAGCACATGAAAGTATTGCAGCTGTAATAAGACCTTTCCATCACAATGGTTGCTTCAATGAGGCTCAATGGAAACCCTCACCATGAAAATGACAGAAGCCTAATGAAGCCTAGGAAGTAAAAAACAAACAGACCCACATTTTCAAGCTTCCACAAAATTATTCATTTTCAGCTATGGAAACTTCTGAGATTGTGTTTCAAACCATCTCTTTCATCTACAAGGAAAAGTTACATGAAAAGTTACTTATACATCAAGGTACATTGCGGACTGTAAACATCTTATCAGAGTTCTAGACTGTAGACTTGTGATCTTCACAATCAGGTGAATTAGTCAACTATTTCTCATCAACAAAAATATTATTTATACAAACAAGGAGGTCCAGCTAATTGGTATGATATGATAAATCGATAAATCATAAGGAAAATTTTGATAACCTTAGCAACTAAGGATGAACAAGAACACCCAATTTGTGGGACCTAAGATGCTCAGTATTTTCAGCACATATTGAAGGTTTTTTTTTTTGGCTTGAGCACATATTGAAAGTTTGAGGGCCAAAAACCTCCAATTTTTTATTTTTGTTTTTAGATAAATGCGACATTTCAAAGACTATCTAATTCAGAGAATCATTTCGCCCAAGTCAATATCATGCATTTAAGCCGTTTCCCTAGCCATATTTATAATTTAGCAAACACATTTTGTGATGCCGCCAACGGTCGAACTAATGACGTGGGGTTTTCATATCAAATATTCTCATGACAAGACCTAATGCTTCTACTGAACCGCTTACTTTCAATAATAATAAAACAAAACTTAAAAAACTCATGGTCGGATGACATAAAATTAATTTCATAACAAGTTTCCGCTAATTTCTTTTATTTTCACTTTGACTCTGAAGAAGTGTGAGAGAAATGATAAGGACTCCATGTAGTACCTTCAAAATCGATCCAAACTGTCGTTCCCACGGAAAATGTATGCAGATTAAAGGGTGTGGTGTGTTTTGCATTCTCATATTATTAGACATTTCAAATACCAAATTACCAGTAGAGACTAGAGAGGAACAAACATATCAAAAAGCCTTTGTTTCTCCTGGCTCTTCGCGCGTCCTATCGCCTGCACGTTTTTCTCTCCCTCTCTCTTCCCTTCATCGCATCAGAAAACACAAACTTAACTGCCCCTCTGTTTCTCTCTATTGTTCAAACAAAAACATCGCCAAAACAATGACACACTCGAGCTCTGTTTTCTGAGCCAGAGTATATAAGGTACTTACCCCTTTTTACATTTGTTCTGCCAGAGTTTTTCCGACGTCGGTTTTGTTTTCTTTATATGTTTATTTCCTTTTCATTCTGATTTCCATTTCTGGGCCAATCATAAAGACACATTCTTTGACTGGCTTTCACGTTAGTTTCTTATGGTCAATTTCTGGAGGATTATGATCTCTTATGGTTGTGTTTAACTAGTGGTTTTTGTTTTTGGCTGTCAGTTTTGTTTTTTGTGCTGGGAATTGGGTACAAACGAAGGGCAAGATGTCTAGCTTTGTGGGTGTTATTGTTAATGATACAGAGCTTCAGAGCCAATTCACTCAAGTCGAGCTTCGCTCCCTCAAATCAAAAGTACGGTTTTTTGTTCTGATTTTATGTCAATAGGATCGAGAGATATTGTTTAATGGAAATTACATTATCTAGTGTAATAACATGTGAAATGGTTGCATTTGGTTTTAGTTTCTATCAATAAAGACTCAGAATGGCCGCGTTACGCTTAAAAATTTGCCGCCGGTTTTTGCCAAATTGAAGAATTTCCAAGAAGTTTACACAGAGGATGAGATTAAGACCATATTAGAGGAATCAAGTAAAGACAGTAATGCTGAACTTGATTTCGAGTCCTTTCTGCGGGTAAGTCTCTAGCATGATAATGACCCTGTTAAAGCTCTTGATCATTGGTGAAAGGATTTAATTTTGCTAAAATTATGACAGGACCAAAAAGTGTGATCTTGTTGACAGTTCCACTCGTTCTAACTAAACATGATTTGTTGGATAAAATGGTATGGTGTGAAAAAAATAATAATCTTGGTTTGGCAGGCACAACTGAATTTGAATGCCCGTGCATCATCAAAATCCGGTGGTGGTTTTAAAAGGATGACTTCATTTCTGAAAGCAACCACTACAACGATTCAGCACTCGATCAATGAAAGCGAAAAGGCTTCTTATACCGCGCACATTAACAGCTACCTAGCAGAAGATTCGTACTTGAAAAAATATCTTCCGTTAAATCCATCTACAAATGATTTGTTTGATCTTGTAAAAGATGGAGTTCTCCTTTGGTAAGGGTGATGGATCCACTCAACAATTTCTCTTCAATATGTTGATGGGCATTTTCAAGTATGGTTGAATTATTTTAGTTGCTTCATGTAGTAAGCTTATCAATGTAGCTGTTCCTGGGACAATAGACGAGCGTGCTATCAACACAAAAGGGACCCTTAATCCATGGGAGAGGAATGAGAACCATACTCTCTGTCTTAATTCTGCAAAAGCTATTGGCTGCACTGTGGTTAACATTGGCACACAGGATTTGGTTGAAGGAAGGGTTAGTATAGCGCCATGAGCTGCCCCTTAATTTTTTTAGAGTTTTATACCATGTTCTCTGAGCTTGCTCACTAACTCTTAATATGTTTATGATATTCTAATTCGCAGCCTCATCTTTTGCTTGGCTTGATTTCTCAAATAATAAAGGTGTGCTGCTGTACTAATTCCTACATTAAGCTTCTGCAAACTCATAAGGGTTACAGTTTTGGTTAATGAAGCATAAACTATTCATGTGGTCAATATCAGATTCAACTGTTAGCTGATCTCAATCTGAAGAAAACTCCCCAACTTGTGGAATTAGTGGATGACAGTCAGGTCAATTTCTTCTTCTTAAGTTCCTTCTAGGCTTTGTAAAATGAGGATGGATAATCTATGTTTACTCATTTATCTTCATGGATGAACGTATACTAATCAATATAGCATTTTTTTCTGTTAATTGGACAGGAAGTGGAGGAGCTCTTGGGTCTATCACCTGATAAGGTTCTACTAAAATGGATGAATTTTCATTTGAAAAAAGCTGGATATGAAAAGCAAGTTACAAACTTCTCATCAGATGTCAAGGTAAGAGCAATAATCTGTGTCTGTACTCATCGCTAAGTACACTCTGGTCACTGTATGTCTGTATAGCTTGAACCCGTGGCTTCCTCACATATAAAAGCAATAATCTGCATTATTCAACAATCAACATTAATTTCCTTTCCTAAAGTATGTTTCAAGATGTTTTTCTGATTACTTATCAATATTATGCATTTTCAGGATGGAGAGGCTTACGCATACCTGCTCAATGCGCTTGCACCAGAGCTCTCAGGCCCTGCTGCCTTGGATATGAAAGATCCTACACAAAGAGCAAACATGGTTCTTGAGCAAGCTGAGAAATTGGATTGCAAAAGATACCTGACTCCTAGAGACATTACTGAGGGCTCACCAAATCTTAATCTTGCATTTGTTGCACAAATTTTCCAGCACAGGCAAGCAACATTATTTCCAAAGTGCTTTTGTTTGAGCGTGCAATTCAGAAGATTCATTTTTATTTTTTTTCTTAATTGCATAAGTTCCATTCCGAATTGACATAAATTGTGCATCAGCATTTTCTCTGGAACTAATGATGATATGGTGTTCATATATCAAAATTTATTCTAATTGCAAACAATGTTACTGTTGCACATCTGCCACCTATTAGTGAACACAGTCTATTGTATTATCAACTGAAGTCTCGTTCTGTTTCACTTAAGTGGTTTTTATTTTAGATTCTTGTATGCTACAGTTATCTACAATGTGCCTAGTGCTTTTATTTTTTAGCAGCACAGTATATTTTCCATTTTCCTGGAAATATTTTGAGCCTAGTGCACACTAGTAATCTCAATTTATGTTTGGTGGGTTCTTTGCAGAAATGGGTTGACAGCAGACAGTAAAAAAATGTCCTTTGCTGAGATGATGACAGATGATGCACAAACATCTCGGGAAGAAAGATGTTTTCGATTGTGGATTAACAGCCTTGGAATTGCTACCTATGTTAATAATATTTTTGAAGATGTCAGAAATGGGTGAGTTTTGTATCCCTCCTCCCTCTGATTCCTTAGGAGTACTTGCATATCTAGCTTGGTTGAGTCGTGCTTGAAATGTATCCCTTTTGCATGCAGATGGGTTCTTTTGGAAGTGCTTGACAAGATTTTTCCTGGATCAGTCAACTGGAAAAAAGCTTCAAAGCCTCCAATAAAAATGCCTTTCAGAAAGCTTGAGAATTGCAACCAAGTTATAGAGATTGGCAAGGAGTTGAATTTTTCGCTTGTGAATGTAGCTGGTAACGATATTGTGCAAGGAAATAAGAAGCTCCTACTGGGTGAGTTGGAAGTTTTCCTTTGCAGTCTTTTGCTGTAAACACTGTCATACTAAATTCTAACATTGGTCGAGAAATCAAGTAAGTTTTGTATACTAGACACTAATTTGGTTAGTAAATTGGCATTTTATTTTGAGGAAAATTTCCACAAAATGAACTGTGAAAGTCACTTTTGTACAAGCTCATGTTTAAGTAACAACTATTTTCTTTCCCTTTTCCTCAGCTTTTTTGTGGCAATTGATGAGATTTAGTATGCTTCAACTGTTGAAAAACTTGAGATCACACTCTCAAGATAAAGCTGGTAAAGAGATGACTGATAATGACATTCTAAACTGGGCAAACAGAAAAGTGAAGAGGGCAGGTAGAACCTCCCAAATGGAGAGTTTCAAGGTAAGTTAATACAGGGGTTCCTTTAGTTTTGACAGAAAATGACATATATCTGATATCTCCTTGTGGTATATCAATTTAGTGTTTGTGGTTTTCTCTGAACTTCCCAAATTGTAGGATAAAAACCTATCAAGTGGAGTTTTCTTTCTGGAGCTTCTTAGTGCTGTGGAGTCAAGGGTGGTGAATTGGACTCTTGCAACGAAGGGTGAAACAGGTATGCCATTCTGTAGTTCATGGCACGGTTTTGCTTTTTGTTACTAAATATAATTGTAAACTTACAAAAAATGAAGTGTCGGAAGATTTATTGTTTATGATGAAGAACACTATTGAATGAAAACAGTGGCAAAATGAATCAGTTGATCTAAGTTGTCTTTGTTTTGTTATCATGTGAGGTTTCTCACTTCACTCATCAACATTGCAGATGAAGATAAGAAGATGAATGCAACATATATAATCAGTGTTGCCCGAAAGCTTGGTTGCTCCATTTTCTTGTTACCTGAGGACATTATGGAGGTAAAGATCTATATAGCAGTAATGAATAATTATCAGTCATTATGGACATATGAAACCATCAGTGACTTTCTGTCAGTTGTGGCATCTTAACTATCTTAATTATGAGTCATTAGATCACTAATACTAAATCTAGTTATATGGTTTTAACTATTAAGGAACGGTCTTCATCCCAAAATTCCGTTTCAGGAGGATGGACCTTCTTTTGCAATACATATGAGTTTTGCAAGCAGCATTGAACCATTTAGTATATCTACTCTAAGTTCATAAAAATCTATTAAGTGCTAAATTCAACCAAACTGGTATGGCATAAATGATTTGTTTCTGTTGTGATTGTCTTTTGATATTAAAAAGTATCTGAGCAAAGAAAACCACAGCTGAAGTTTGTGACATATTCTGATTATTTAGTTGAACTTAATTCCTCCAAAATTGCTGTTTATGTATTATTCTTATTATTAATTAAGTGGTATCACATTTAAATTGTAATGTCTGATTTGATAGGTAAACCAGAAGATGATCCTTACATTGACTGCAAGCATCATGTACTGGAGTATGGAGCAAGCAGGAGGAGAATCAGAGCTTAACACTCCTAATGATTCCCCTACGACAGCTTCCAATGGTGGTGACAGCGAAGAAGTTTTGGCTAGTGAAGTCTCCAACTTGTCTACTTCAGATGATACAACTTCGCAATAGACATTAAACGACTCAAGAAAATGAAATAACCCTCCTCAACGGTTTAAGGACGACAGAATGTACTCATTTACAGTTTTACATTTTTTAAGAGAGCAGGAACAAGAGGAAGCGTGATTGCAATTACCAGCCGCTCTCTTGCTCTTTCTCTTGTAAACCACAGGAGGAAACACATAACTTGAGTAAATTTTTACTCAATTTGACCAGGATATAAGCCATGGCTGTATGTACCAATTTTAGTGAATGGAGAGTTGTTATATACCTATAAGTCAAGGGCTTCCTGGTCTCCCATATTCTTGAATTTAAAAGTATGAAGTAATCTCTGTTTGGTATATATCAACTAAATCTACTTTATATTCCAATGCAGGTGTAGCATTAGGAAAAATGTACTAATTTTTTCTTCTTTTTTATGAGAACAGAAGAATACATAGTATCTTATATAGTATAAGCGTAACGATACAAAATTGGCTAACCTACATTCTGTTGTGTTCACTTGGCATGCGGGAAGTACAACGATTGTCTAGGAGTGATTGATATCATCCGTATAATCTCCATCAGTATTTTCTTGTTCTGCAACAACCACAAGCATCTTGAGACGTTTATCAAAAAGTAGTGCACTCTCATCTCTCTTGTCAAGCTCAGCAGCTTCAGCTTCAAGCCATTTTTCTCGCAAGTCATCAAGAACATTGTGCTGGTCTGTATTGACCTCAGCTCCCGGTGCACTTGGAAGAGTTGTCCGAAGTGATGAGTCCCCTGATGGTGGAGGCAGTGTCAACAGCATTGCTCGGAATTCACGAGTATCAGCAAACGTCTCAAAGTTACAAGCTATAATATCCAGACAGAATTCCCTAATCTTCAACACACCATACCTACACACCAACACCATCAGTCAAAATGATAAAATGGTAATAAAAGTATCCGAGGAAGAGATGTGAGCAGGATTGAAGATAAAGAAGCTCCATACATTTCTGATAACATTAACCAACTGCACAATTCTGCAGGTGATACATTCAATTCTGCAGGTGATACATTTTCCAGGTGTGGCAGTAGTACATCAGCTACTGCACACTTCAAAGGAAATAATAAGTATCTGGAAGCAGCATCAAAGATGTCCCCAGCCTGCCGTGTACCATTCATTATTAGAACAAAACAGAAACTTTCGTTTTTCTTTTTCTTTTCAAAGACTAATATACTAGACAATGTCATAGGACACAGTCCTTGCAGGAAAGGTTAAAAACTCCTACTAACATGTATGCTACCTGATCATGGTCTATATCCTTCAATCCATCAGTGTACCTAAACCAACGAAGGGGCAAAGTAAGTTGCATGGCTCAAAAAATCCAAATCATTATGCAAAGTTGATGTCACCATTATAAAAGGACAATGCTGACAAGGCAAGAGATCCCTAATTATTACTTTTGGTTAATTAAATAAAAACTCAGATTAATATTAAAACGACAAAAGAGAAACATCACAATCTGAAACACGCATTTCTTCATATATTTTCACGTAAACAAGCACTTACATATACTCGATCATCTTCTCAAATGTTTCAGGACTCAAATCATGTTCCTCAAGACATGGAAGCATATCAACAGGCACATCACTTCTTCCTTCATAAAAGTCCTTCATACGGGATAATCTTGCTTTAAAATACTCTGACCTTGATGCTAAAACAACTTGATGGCATTGAAATTTCTTTTATCAACTCTTATGCAAACATCTGCAAGATCCTCTACAAAATCACTGATTTGCAAGACACTAATTGCAGATGTTACTTCCTCAACACAATTTTCTAGGCTAACATCCCTGGCAGAATTCGCAAGAGAAATCTGAAGGATCTCATGCAAGGTCGCAGGCAGTCGATCTTCTTCAGGAAGAGACACACCTTGTAAGATGAACCGTTTTATAGAGCTGTCTATGTCTCTCAATGCTTTGTACTCAGCATACTTTTGGTGAATCATTTCCTTCTTGAGAATTCTTTGAAGAGATTCACATTTACATACTTTGCAGATCCTCACAAGATCCTCCATATCATCCACAGCAACCTTGAGTCTATCAGAGTAAAAGAACTGCATAAGACTGTATAGAGCAGAATATGATAACTTTTCCCTTGCAAATTTTACTTCTCTTCGTTCTTTCCAATCAGTCACAAACTTTCTTCTGAAAAATGGTGACCGAGCACTCAGGATGACTTTATGAGCTTCAATGGCTCTACCTTGAACGAAAAACACCACATACGGCGGGAAGTAGTTGGTATTGGATCCATCATCCGATGAAAGACCTACTCACGAACATCAAATGCTGCGTGTCACATTAACATACATATTCTTCTCGAAAAGAAATATATATGCAAGACCATATGTGCTGACCGACATTGACATAGATGTAACTGCAATGGGCATAAATCACAACTTAAGCTACTAGCAGGATTGACTTAAAAGTTTCTACTTTCTAGTGGTTTATATCAAAACAAAAACATAGATGTATCAAGTTCATCAGCATTAATCAGCACATTCGTGATTCATACCTCTACATTTTCACATAACACAAACACAAAACAGAACAGACCTACACTTGTGTGCCTCTTCATTAGTAAACCACACACACAAGGGTCTCAGTACCCAACCTCTATCTCACTCAGCGCATTCGACCAAACTGAGCTTCATGTCATATACTATTAACAAATGAGATAAGAGCATTCTTTCTTCATCCAAACAACACACATTTGTATAATTGTATACCAAACCTTTCAGCTATACCAAACCCAACACAATCCAATGTCTTATGTCTATAACCAAATTTCAATCTCAAATACAACAGTAGAATATATACCTAAAATTTCCAACTGGGCCTGTTCCAAATAGGCCCTATTAGCCCCACATCCCAAGAACGTCTCCCTCATCGCCGCCTGCAACGCCCCCAGCGGCGGCGGCCTGGCCTCAAACGCCTTCAAAAGCTTCCTCACCTTCAAATTCAGCGCCGCGTAATGACACCTGTCTCCATCAAACGTGTGCTCCGCGCAAATGGCTCCGCTCTCGAGCAACATCCGCACCGCCTCAAGGTGTCCGGCGAGGCAAGCGTAGTAGAGCGCCACCGAGTCCCACTGGTCTCGAGCGTTGACGTTGACTCCTCGAAAAGGTCGCCGTTTGGGACCTTCTTCTTCAGAGGCAGGCAAGACGCGAAGTCGGCGGCGTCGAGGTCGATCCCGTCAAGGTCGGGATCGATCGTCCAGGATTGGCGCTCCGGTAATGACATTGGGTTTCGATTTCGGGTCGGGTTTTGAGGGGTTTAGTGATTCGAGGTGTTGGGTGCATAGTAAAAATGGAGTCTTGAGAAAAATTCAGTGAGGTTGGAGGGATTTGGCCTTTACATAATTTATAGGATACTGGGTGATGTGGAAAATCTATAAATAATTTTGATTCATTCATTTTTCAAAAGTATAGGCACAACATTAAAGCAAAAATCACAGGGCATGAAAACTGCAACATTGCCCTAATTTGCAGTATATTGTAACAGTCAGAAATGTACATTGATCATCTACTACAACACAGATCCTAATAATAACAAGCTCAATTCACGTCCAGCAAGCTCCTATAGTGAAAACAAAAATTTAGGAGATCTAAATAGGAAATGCAGCAGGAGAGGATTAGGATTACCAGCCTCACATCTCCAAACTCCCACACTACAAACGGGAGAGTTATGATTACCTTCCCCTAAAGTATGACTCCCACAGGAGAGGATTAGGATTACCTTGACTAAGCGTGTTGTCCAATGCGACCAAGGAAAAAAGCTTAGCAGCAAGTGACTCGTGCTCACTGGATGAAGTTAACCAAAATCACAGTTAATAGAAATGAGAAACAAATCGATTGAACAATACTTTGGACAAATGCTCTGGTGTCGGTGTCGAAAGGCGTAGAATGAATGGAGAGATCAACCAAGGGTGGTTTTGTTAGAGTAAGAAACTGAGAGAACTCACAAAATCACCATTCGTCCGAATTATAGGGACCACACTATCAACTACTGAGGAAAGAGCGAAATCCACGGTCAAGAAAGGCGATCGGGCACCATAATTTTTACCTTTACCTGCAAACCAATTTATTCCGTCAGTCAGTACCACTCAAACAAAAAACTCAAGAAATTAAAGTAAAAAAATTAGTTCTCCCCAGAACTCCAGAAGCTCTTCCTCGGTTTTTTGTTCCTGAGTAATTGCAACTCGATCAGTCTGAGCCTAGAAAAATCTACTACCTTACTCTGCTTCAGTAAGAACTCATCAAAGGAACTCGTTGCCTGACAAAAATGAAATCTGATGCGCCTTCTTTAAAAACTAATGCAGTTGTCGGAGAAGATAAAAAGTGAAAATCAGTTTTCTTTCTCAACGTGGCAGATGAGATTTGAGTCTCCGTGTACAAATCTTATCGTTAAATGACATTTTACCACATTATCTTTCTTTTTTGTGTATGCAGAGTTATATAAAGATGGGGGTATTTTCAGCCATTTCAAAATGTTCTACCATGGCAACTGCCGTAAGGCATGTTGCCTTAATTAATAGAGATAGACAACAGAGAGGCTGTTCCTCCTTTTTTTACAGGAACAAACAGGAGGAGGCAACAACAAACTCAGATTTTCTTCCTTAGAGGAGCAACTGACCCGACTAGGTTGTATGAGATTCCACATTTTGATAAGCTCAATGTGTTATTCATCTTCCACCTTCAAGGAATTTAGCCGTCTAGATCTCTGATCGAGCTCCTTCATCACTGCTGGCTCTTGTTTCTTTCTTTGCTTCGATATAGTGTTAGTCGTAAAAGACCCTATCTGATCAAATGCCACCTGGATCATTTTGACAGTCTATTAGAAAGGAAGTTCAATGACATGCGTATCCACAGAAAACAACGTGTTTTTCCCATGCATAGTAACTTCTCTAAATTCGGACAACCCAAGCCTTTTTCACATCAGCTATAAATATATTATCTATTCTGTCTTCTAATGTCATGACCTCATGATCCATGCCAAAAGATGATATGTAAATATGTATGCAAGTTATGTCAAACTTCACTCGTGTATCGTTGAACGAGCAATCAGAGACAAAAATGAATTACCGTCAATAGATCATCAGGATCAAATAGATGATGAGTCGTTTTGTGCAGAACATTAATTACATCCCCAACATGATGCGTCGAAAGCAACTCATCTTCCTTCATCTGCAATTGAAAGTCAAGAAATCAGACAACCTTTTTGAGTATCAACGTTTAATGATGGACAGCCAAGAGAATGTAAATCTACACACAACTAATAAAAACAAATGTGAAAACCTTACAACTTCTGGTACCTTAAAGATTGCCAAAGCCGCATGAATAAGAACTTGTGCCCCCTCATAGAAAAGAACATCCCATACCCTTAGAGTAGTCTTTTGATTGCAAAAAAAGAAAAAAAGAAAGGAAAATCACAGCAAATAATGTGTTAGCACATTTAAAAACAGTATGTATCTAATGAACTGAAGACAGACAGAGTCAATAGTGTCTCTAACCTCAGAAGGCAGGCTCTTAGAAAAAAGGCACAGAAACCACTCTGTGGCAACAAGTGATATATCAAAGTCCAATGCTTCCAAATGCGCCGCGATCCTGCATTTCTTCAGATTTTTAGAAATATATATAGAAGGAAGCCATTTGAGGCAAATTCTCTAATTTCAGAGAACAACAAAAAGAGAGACTAAATCCTATTTGAAAGGTACCTTGGACACTTTTTAGCAAGGAAATCCCTGAAAACTCTTTGTTCAACATGGCATCCTGATAGATTAGTGGTGTAACAGTCATTAACCAAGACATTTTCCAGGAGAACAGCTAGCATCCAAAATGCATCTTCCTCTGTTTTCATCACAAGCAGTAGCAGTGCTGCAACATAATTTAAGCCCTGCACCAACAAAGTTGAAACATTCCAATTAAAGAAAGGAGAAACAATGTTGTTCTATCAACTATCTGGGAAAATACATAAAATAAGCTATTCTCTCAAGGCATTGAATGATAGACAGGAAATGGCCATTAAGTATTGTGTTATTGTATAAACTGCTACCTCCTTCTGCATAATTCATTGGGTGCATAAAATAGGAGCTAATGAAATAAGCTTGTGAGTGTTGGGAACAACATGAATTAGTGACAGCAACAAGCATTTGGAACCTATTGCAGCAAGCTCTATTTAGTGTTTTCGTCTGATTAGTCTCTACATTTGGTGGGTGCATCTGGGACCTATTGCAGCAACAGGACATTTCTTATGATTGGCACTGAAAAACATTGCTTATTGAGAACCAAAGCTGAAATGGAGAACGAAATCACAAACACGTGAGGCAGGATATCCGTTTAATGAAGTCCGTTCTGACATCTAGAGGTTCCGTGTAAAGAAGAAAGGAAGAGATGGACAGAACCAGAACAATACTCATTTTCTTACATATGAAATGGTTTCACACTGAATTTCTCAAAACAAATTGAAATCAGCAAAAGTGGATTTAATAAACATCACTTCTGCAATATTCGGAACAATCATCTTCTCAACAATTATCATCAGTTCGTAGCACACTACAAACCGGAGTTACTTCCACACCCTTTTATACTTGCAAAAGAGTGCAAGACTCACCTGACAATAGCCAACATCAGAATCACGGAACGAATACCCAACAAGAACTCGACGAAGCGCAGCGTGTCCCTCAGGCGTGTCCAACCACGGATGACCAGGAAACGTCCGAGGCAGGTCCTGCACGCACACACACAATACATCCCAATACAAATCTATCAACACAAATAGACCTATAAATCAAAAAATGCCGCTACTAAGAATCTATCAAACATCAACATTGTCACCACAGATTAACAACACAGATCAAAAACACACACAATGATAAAGAAAGATCCAATTTTTCTTATGTTTTTAACACTCGCATGATCAATCTGGCGCGTGGCCGGCGTGACCTTCCCTACGATGGCGATGGTCAAGTCATTGTAGTAACTCTCCGGCACGGTGGACTTCTTCTTGGCGGCGCCGGAGAGCGAGAACCAAACCTTGGGGCGGATGCAGCGTCATCCTAGCTGCAAGAGGAAGAAGTCGTTACAAGTGTCGGTGTTGGTTTATTTCCTTTCCTTTTCGGTTATTTCTGTTTTCCTGTTTTGCCAATTCCTATTTATGTTAGGAATTTGTTAGAGTTTATTCTTAGACTGCAAGTTGTTGAAAGCTTGGTTATTTAAGTGTTTCTTCTCTTCCTTGTAAGACAGTTAGCGTTGAAATCAATAGAAATCGAGATTCGATTCTCTTCCCTTGTTTGATTCGATTAAGTTCATCATTCAAGAAGCAGGTCCTAAGAAGCTTCTCTGCAAGTTTCATAGTCGAGCTGAACTATCACAGTTCGTAGGCTGCGCCAGGTTGGTATCAGAGACAAAACGATCCTCGACGATGCCTCGTCCACGCCGCGAACCTCAACCCACAGACGCTGAGCTTACGCGGCAAACCCTAACTCGTCTCCACGAACAGATGCAGCAGCTCACTACTGCAATTCAAGTTCTCGGAACTCATCGCTTGCCTCCTCATTCTCTGGATCATAATCCTGAAGCAGAGCAAGACGACAATGATGATGCAACAAATCCTTTCGCAGATGTAAAAAACAATCATGTCGCAGATCCAAACAACGATTGGCGATGGGAACGGGGGTTTAAATTCGAGCTCCCCGAGTTCCATGGTGGTCAAACGGCGGAAGAATTACTTGATTGGATCGTCACAGTCGAAGAAGTCCTTGAATTTAAGCATGTTCCATTGGATCGCTGTGTCCCTGTCATCGTAATGAAATTCCAGAGTCGTGCTGCAGCTTGGTGGACTCAACTCAAAGCCAAACGAGCTCGTTTGGGCAAGCCAAAAATCATGGCCTGGAATAAATTGAAGAGTAAGCTGCACAAGACGTTCTTACCTTACAACTATGACCAAATTATGTTCCAGCGTTTACAAAACTTATGACAAGGATCACGCTTCGTTGAGGACTACTCTACTGAATTTTTTTTGCTCCTCACTCGTGTTGATCTTCACGATTCGGATCGGCAAGTCGTGGCCCGATTTGTTGGTGGTCTTCGTCAACAGATTCAGCACACGCTCAATTTGTTTAACCCACTTACACTTTCTGAAGCTCACCAACAAGCTCTCACGGTTGAGTCTCAACTCAAAGGTGCTTTCTCTCCTTGGGGTGTCTCACGTCCTTCTCGCTCTGTTCCAACATCATCCCTACCATCTGCGACTGCCGAGTTACCTGCTCCTAAAACAGAGACTGCGTTTGTTCCTGTCACCGAACCCCGCAACAATCGACCACACTCGCTCTGTTGCTTTGCTTGTGGCGAACTTGGACATCGCCAATCCGCCTGTCCCACACGTAACCGTCGTGGACTTCTTCTCGATACCACTGGAACTGATGTAGAAGTTATTTACGACGAAGAGTCTGCTGAGCTTACAGAGGATCTCATCGCTGATACCGGAACCTCGCTAATGATCAGACGCGTGTGTTTAACTCCGCGTGGACAAGACACCAATCCTCAACGCCACAACCTTTTCCATTCACGATGTACAATCAACGGAAAAGTCTGCAACTTCATCATCGATAGTGGGAGTAGTGAAAACATAATTGCAGAGGAGGTTGTTACCGAGCTCAGCCTTGCTTCTGAACCTCATCCGTCGCCATATAAATTAGCTTGGTTGCAGCAGGATTCCGATGTTATGGTGACTCGGCGCGCCTTAGTCTCCTTCTCTATTGGTCAGGCTTACACTACCGGATTAAGACACATTGCCGGCGACTTTCCGTCGCCGGCCTTGTTTTTTTTTCAGCCGGAATTGTCATTAACGGCGACAAGTCGCCGACAATGACGTTGCCGGAAATAGCCCGCCGGAGATAACATTGCCGGCGACGGCATTTCACGTCGCCGGTAATGTCTTGACATCACCGGTGACTCAAGTCGCCGGCAATGTCAGCGCCGCCGTGGCCGGAATTTGAAGACATTGCCGGCGACTTAGGTCCATGTCGCCGGTAATGCTTGGAAAAATTTTGAAAAAAAAATGCGGTTTTGGATTGGGCCCAATTCCAGAACCTGCATTGAAAAACATAAACCGTACAATCATACAAGTTCAACATTACACATAAATGTCCAACGTACAGTACAAATAGCAACGATATGAAAATTAACTACAACTACACGTCAGGGTCGAGGAACTTGTGGGTCAGGGTCGAAGAAATCCATGTAGTCATTTGAACTCTGGTGGCTACCCTGGTATTGCTGTGGCGGTGACTGGTGCGGTGGTGGTGGTGGATAACTAGGGAACACAGGGTGCGGGGGAGGTGTGGGGAACGGTTGTCCGGTAGTCTGAGCCTCGTACATCGTCCGCATCCATGTGAACATATGTGTCTGCTGCTGGACCATGTGTTGGTACTCGGCATCTCTGATTGCCTGCTGCTCGGCTATCTGCCTCTTTTGCTCCTTCAACTCCCTCCGCGTCCTCTGAAGCTCCGCTGCGAGGTTACGACTAGAAGCTGAACTTCTTGACCCGGTAGAGTATTCTGAAGTGTTCTTCAATACTCCTTCACCCGCCGAGCCCATTCCCCTACAGTAGTAGGTATTCTTTCCAGTCCCGCACGCTTTTGCCATGATCTGAGCCGCTATAGGGCGATCAAGCGGATCGATCTGAGAGGCATACTGGGTAACTTCTTCCTCGGAGCAGTCAGGATGGTTAGTCCGAGCTATATTCATGGTCACTTCTGCGGTCGCCTCCTCCACTCTCGCCTAATTGAAAAGCGAAAATGAATAACGTATTAGCTAACAAAATAAATTAATATCGAAAAATAGTTTTATTAACACATGGAGAGGCGAAAGACTTACCACTTCTTCAGGGCATTGCGGATAGAACTTCTGATGAATATACACCAACGGGTTCACTTCTTGTTGTTGCTGCGCCGTAGTCGACCAACCCAAATAGTTGAGTGAACCTGCATGATGGGCCCTGGTGTTTTTCAATCTATTCGCCCGGTTCGTCTTCGAAATTGCCTTGTTTGATAAACATATGAAAAAAATTAGTAACTAACTATTTCAATGTGATACGATACATTAGGCTTGTAAGATATATTCAGGATGCATACCTGAGCTTTGGGGTGCTCGAAGTGGGCTATCAGCCACAGCCACTCGTACTCCCTAAACCGGAATTCGCTAGGGGTAGAACCTCGGCCTAGCTCCTTGTATACAGTGTAATGGGAAGAAAGCTCGTTCTTCCACTCTTTATACCTATATTAACACCAGGAAAAAAAATTTAGAGATATTAAAACACTTGATAAACAAAAATCTAACTCGATATATACTCAAATAACTCGAAGCACATCACCTCATATGTAGTTGACGCTCTACCCACGTGTGAATAAGAACTTCATCCACGTCAAACCACACCTGCAATATGAATATATAAACGGTAAAATTATATATTTATTCGGAATTAATTAATAAATGTAAAATTTACATAATTAAAATACGATTTAACTCACACTTAGTGCATTATGCACTTGCATCTTCACGTAGATAGGCACAGATTCCCAATCTGGCCAAAGTATTGGGACCTTGTCCCGCACGATCGCCCCGGCCATGCTGACATATTTTCGCGTGGTGTCAAATGCCTCGATCACCTCGACATCCTCATTGGCCCTAATGGGCGTTTTCCTTCCCCCGGTGGCCTGCTCAAGTCTCTTCCCGGTGCAGGTGCCTCTAGCCCCTTTCCGTTTTCCAGTCCCATTAACGAAATTGCCTAATAATACAATGTCAACAAATTGATATCATTAATTGAACCTATCGTAAGTCTTAAGTAATAATTAAGTAATCAATTTGATGTTAAATAAAATTTACCTGCATCGTCTGTTTGTTGGTTGGTGCACCTCACACTCCAAAGATACACGGGGTCGAACGGGATGAAGTTGTACGCTTCCTCCACGCTCAGGAACTCCGGCCGTCCTTCAACATAAATAGGCATCCCCATATCATCGAATTCAGGGATCACAGGAATCTCGTCGGGTAGGAAGAGACCGGACGACGGAGATAGACGAGGCCTGGACGATGAGGCGCCAACACCATCTGCCTCAGATGATTCCCGTGAAACGGGAGTAGGGACCGGGCGAATAGGGGGCATTCGGATGGAGAGATTTTCTGATGCCCCCGTTGACTGTTGCTCGTTTGAGGGTCTGCTGACGGAGGGACGTCTGCTGACTGAGGCTCGACTTCCGGTTGCACGGCTGCGAATTGTGCAACTTCCTCCTCTGCTCGCGCAGCTAGCAAGGCTTGTGTGCGAGCATTCATCATTGGCCCACTGCATGTGTTGCTAACTGTGGATGAGGAGGAAGATTAACTACTGCTCCCTCCACTATTTCGGGAACCTCTCCGTTTGATGCCTGGAAGCCAATTTGCCGCAAAACCTCCTGGACATGGTAATAGTCATGGATTCGGTTCTATAACAAATCGGAACCAGAACCAAATGTAACCGGAACCGGGCGGAACCGGAACCGTTTGAACCTAGAACCGTTTGGAACTGGAACCGTTATGTTTCAAATGGTTCCGGTTACAAACAGTTCCGGTTCCAAACGGTTCCGGTTCCAAACGGTTCCGGTTCTATAACAAATCAGAACCAGAACCGTTTGAACCTGGAACCGTTTGGAACTAGAACCGTTATGTTTCAAACGGTTCCGGTTACAAACAGTTCCGGTTCCAAACGGTTCCGGTTCTAAAACAAATCGGAACCGGAACCGGGCGGAACCAGAACCGTTTGAACCTGGAACCGTTTGGAACTGAAACCGTTATGTTTCAAACGGTTCCGGTTACAAACAGTTCCGGTTCCAAACGGTTCCAGTTCTATAACAAATCGGAACCAGAACCGTTTGGAACCGAAACCGTTTGAACCTGGAACCGTTTGGAACTGGAACCGTTATGTTTCAAACGGTTCCGATTACAAACAGTTCCGGTTCCAAACGGTTCCGGTTTAAAACCGTTCTGGTTCCAAACTGTTCCGATTCTGATTTTTCACCTTAATTTATACGTTAAATTAACAACTATATCACCTTAATCCAAACACGTTAAATTCCGATTCCGATTTTTCACCTATTATACGTTAAATTAACAACTATATCACCTAACTTAACATATATACATACATCATTTCCGGCTTTAAATTTTCCACATATATATACACATCACATATACACTTTGTATACATCATGCATCTTAATTTCACCTAATTTTCACACACACACATATATATATATATATATATATATATACATCACATATTAATCCAAATCACCCTAGCTAATTAATTTTCCACATTTTTCAAACATACGAATATATATATATACATTGCATATAAATTAATTAATTTTTCACATATATACATCACATATATTTCTCCTTCACCCCACAATTATCCACATTAATTTTCCACATTTTTCAAACATACCTTAATTACATTTTCCAAATATTTTCCACAAGCATACATACATCCCACAATTATCAAAAATTAATTAATTGTTGGTTAATTAAAATGCATAAAAATAAAATGTGGATTGAGAGAGAGAGAGAGAGAGAGAGAGGGAGAGAGAGAGGAAGAGAGAGTGAGCTTGCACCTGCCATGGTGGAGCTCGACTAGACTTTCCGGCGACGGAGGTGAGGGGAGGAGGAAGAGGAGGAGGGGAGGAGGAGAGGAGGAGGGGAGGAGAGGAAATTGATATTTGGGGTTTTTTTTGTGGAGAGGGGAGAAGGGAGAGGAGGTGAGGGGAGGGGAGAGGGGAGAAGAGGAAGAGAGGATTGAGGAGAGGGAGGTGAGGAAATTGATTGAGATGAAGAGAGAGGGGTTTTAGGGTTTGAGAGGGAAGAGAGATGTGAAGAAATGGGGAGCAACTCGAGCTGCCCTGGAAATACCACCACCATTGCAGGCGAGTTACGTGGTAACTCGTTGGTAATGACATTACCAACGAGGTAAGTCGTGGGTAATGTCATTACCAACGAGTGAACTCGTTGGTAATGATATTACCAACGAGTTGATAACTCGTGGGTAATGTCATTACCAACGAGTTGCTTATCAACTCGTTGGTAATGTCATTATTTCCCGAAGATTATCCGATCGACCTATTTTCGACCAATTTCCGACTAAATAATTTCCGACCAATTTCTGACCATATATAACTACAAATATTTCCGACTACAATTTCCGACTACAATTTCCGACTACAATTTCTGACTAGAATTTCTGACTTCAATTTCCGACTAGAATTTCCGACTATAATTAAAATACGTACATCATTAACGTACTAAGGATGATAATCGTAATCATCTTCATCACTTGAGTCTGACTCGGTTTCATAGGTACCCTCTGGCAATATGTGCCGCTCCTCGTCATCTGAATCAGCGTCAACTTCATATGGATTAACATCGAGAAGTTCTGCTCCAGTAATTCGAACCACACTCCCAGATCTCACATTATTAAGGTGAATCGTAGATGATTCCGGAATGTCAAAAGCGTTCGGCTCTTGGTATGCAGTAACTTCCTCATCATCTGCGGTCTCACCAAGTGTGGCAGCACTGTATATGTTTCTATGAGCAACATGGTTAACCACCTTCCACGGGACTTTGTTCTGAAGATCGTCAAGGTAAAACACTTGTTTTATTGATGAGGCAAGAACGAAAGGGTCATCTTCATACCAGCTAGTAGCAGTATTCACCGAAAATGTTCCATACTGATCAGTCCTTGTGTTCTCCGGGCTAGTATCAAACCATCTACACTTGAACAAGTGCACTTTCATGCGGTTCCCATAAATTAGTTCAACAACTGAATGAAGGACACCGTAATAGTCAACGCCATCCTGCCCACCATGGACCATCACCCCACAATTCTGTGTTTTCAGTCGGTCGTCTCGATTTTCACATATAAATTTCACGCCATTGACCTGACACATCGAGTAAACTTTTGAAGCTATCGGTTTCATCGCCAGGACCCTCAATTCGTTTGACCACTCTGGGCAACCATCATCTGCTACATGGTTCATCTGAAAACGACGTACCAAACTTAGAAACCACAAAACCATGTACGTACACACATGCTAGATAAGGATATATATAAAAAATAGACATATACACATATACCCTTACCCATTGACCAAAATAGTTTGCAAACGTCCGGTTGTGGTAATCAACATTTCCGGCAATAGCAGGGCAGTGAAGATGATAGTTTTTCCAATATTGTACTTCTTGACAGTTAATCAGTACCGACCAGTGGGCAATGGCTACCTCATTTACATCCAACTTGTACGACTTTGGCAAGCTTCCCTGTACTACCACGCCATTGGAGATGATAGAAAGGTTGAACTGGGGTTCATCTATCGACATCTGTTGTTGGGGGTCCTCAAGCGCTCCCAAATACACTTTGGTGTACGTTACACACTCGTGCGTAACATATACTTCAGTGATACACCCTTCAGGTGCATATTTATTCTTCACATAGTCCTTATAGGCTCCCAATTGTCTACAAGTTAACAAGTGCATGTTATGATACTTAAAAAATAAGAATTTACATATAAAAACAGAGGCAAACCAAATGTATGAATCATTTGTACATTTCCATGGGATACATCCAAGTGTAGTGTACGGGACTGGTAAGCAACAATTGTTCGGGAAGATGGATCATCAGGTGAGGCATGATGTCGAAAAAATTTGGGGGAAATATCCTCTCAAGCTTGCACATGATAAAAATGATGTCATCTTGCATCTCCCTGAGGTCTGATTTTTTAACTTCCCTGGTGCATAACTTCTGAAAGAATCTTGACAAGGCCACCAACGGCTCCACCACCTCTTTGGGAAGGTACCCTCGAATGAAAATAGAAAAAAGGCGTTAAAGCAGTACATGGCAGTCATGACTCTTTAATCTGTACATCTTATTGTCCCGGAAGTTAACACACCTGCTTATATTTCCTGCATAGCCATAAGGATACCTGCATATATATATATATATATATATATATATATATAGCCATAGGCAACAATTATATTTCTCGCATATAACCATAATCCGGTAAAAATTTAAGGCCAAATTCCTGCATAGCCATAAAAATATATACCTGACATTACTCAGCCACCGAAAAATTTCATGCTTATGCTTCGGCTTTACGGTGTAAGGAGCTTGCGACATTTTTCTCTTACCATCTCTTAACCACAAATGTGTTCGCAGACCCATAGCTTTCAGATCAATGCGTGCCTTAGGTATGTCTTTTGTTTTCCCCTCCAAGTTAAGAACTGTGCCCACAACACTTTCACACACATTCTTCTCTATGTGCATGACATCTAGGTAGTGTCTGATAGGCAACATGGGCCAGTAGGGGAGTTCCCAGAATATGCTCTTGTGTGTCCAAAACTTATACCTTTCGGGCTTGTCTGGAATTGACGCGACTATGTCAGGATGATTGCTCAGCTGGCCAAAATCATATTCATTCAACACTTCCAAAATTTCATCCCCTGTCCATCGCCTGTGTGCCACACCTGTTTCCACAGTCCCATAAAACGCGTCTGGATCCTGCCTAAATGGGTGATCATATGGAAGCCAACAACGGTGACGCATCTGAACAATTTTACTGCAATAAGGACTGCAACAATCAACCATCATGCACTCTGAACAAGCCCTGTAACCCCTGGTAACGTTGCCCGATAACATACCGCGGGCAGGAAAATCATTGATGGTGCCAACAAGCATGGCATGCATCTGGAACATCTCATTTTTGAACCTATCGTAAGTGGGGTGGCCACACTCACTCAGGTACTTAAGCTCCTCAATCAAAGGCCTCAAATACACATCGAGACACTTGCCTGGATAACCCGGGCCCGGAATTAACAGAGTGAGCATATTGTATTCCTTCTTCATGCACATCCATGGTGGAAGGTTGTACGGTACCAAAATAACTGGCCATATACTGTATTGAAGACTCATGTTGCCAAAAGGGTTGAATCCGTCAGATGAGAGCCCTAGCCAAACATTTCGGACCTCTACTGCAAAATGTTCAAACTCCCTGACCATGTGCTTCCGAGCCTCTCCGTCGGAAGGGTGTATAAGGGTGTCATCGTCAGGCAAATTCCTCTCAGCCCACCATCTCATTGCTTCGGCCGTGAAAGCACACATGAACAACCGCTCCAGCCTATCCATAAGCGGGAAATATCGAAGTATCTTCACAGCTTTCTTGTTGCCTGCAGGAGTCAACTTATACCTTTCTGTAAAACATACCGGACAGGCTTCAAGGTCTTCAAGATCTTTTCCCCAGAAGAGAATACAATCATATCTGCATGCATGGATTTTGATGTAGGAAAGCCCAAGATCTTTCAGGATATGTCGCACCTTATGATGAGTGGTAGGAAGACGATGACCGGGTGGCAGTAACGAAGCAGTCCACTTCAACCAAGAATCAACAGCTTTGACAGACATTTTGTTCTCCATTTTGAGCTGCATCACTCCCATCACACTTTCAAGAACAGTCTTACTACAACCGTCGTACAACGGAGTCTGTTGCAATGCAATCAGGTTGTTGTACTTGTCCATACCTCTTGTGTTGACATGAGCTCCAGGTAATGGCTCGACTGGCTCAATATGGGGGAAACCCTCAACGACGGGAGGGACATTTGGTGCTTCATCAGCAAATACACCGCTCTCATGAGGAAACATATCATTGATTAACATCGATGTTGGATCATAGAATGGACTGCCCCTCTCAGTAAAATCTCCATGATCATAGCGTGGACTGGCCCTCTCACCAAATTGTCCATGATCATGCAGACCCGCTAACGATGTTTTACCGTGATAAATCCAACAAGTGTACTTATCCCAAAACCCGTATTTACTCAGGTGCTCCTGGACTTTATCAATGGGAAAACGAAATCGATTGCTGCGACACTTACATTCTTTACACGGGCAATAATGAAGTATAGTGTCTCCACAATTAGCCTTCACAAAATTCACAAAACTTCTAATTCCCTGGTGATATCTGACATCCCATCTTTCGAGGCTCATCCAACTCTTGTCCATCCTGATTCGGTTCTAACAATTTTACGTATTATATATACACACATTCACTACTAATAATCAACGCGATATCTCAATTCAACTCTAATTAAATCAACACATGCATGCATATATATATATATATCGATCTAATCTCTGAATTCGATTCAGTACTCGATGATGGTATTCTTCTTTTTTCAGTTCAAAATGTATTTGACTAGGTAGGAGGCTCTCTTAAGCCTGACTCCGATAGCACTACGATAATACCAGTCGTTGATTCAGACACAAGATAAGATTAACTACAAGCAGTTTTCTCGTTTCGGTGACATCAACAACATTTCATATCTCACGAATTGGATTTGATCAACACACACATATATATATATATATATATACATACACATATCCGTATATATACACATACCTATATATATATAGCTTCCCGAGTGATCGAGTTTTCGACGCGCGGCTTAATTTTGACAATACCGAAGGATCGATTTCAGAGCGTTTTCCTTCTTTCGATTTCACCGGATTTTTTTCGATCAAAATGAATGAGCTGCTGCGATCTGCATCTAATATAAGAGACATTGCCGGCGATTCATTAAATCGCCGGAAATGGAGATATTACCGGCGACTTTACGCCGGAATTTCGCCAGTAATGTTTCAAAACATTACCGGCGACTTCCTCCGTCGCCGGCAATGTCGAACCAAGCATTTCCGGCAATTTTCCGGCCGGAATTTCGCCGGCAATGTTTGGCTTGACATTGCCGGCGACGGAGGAAGTAGCCGGTAATGTTTTGCAACATTACCGGCGAAATTCCGGCGACATTACCGGCGACGGAGTAAGTCGCCGGTAATGATGAACATTACCGGCGACTTTCCCGGTCGCCGGCCTTGTTTTTGGAAATCTCGCCGGTAATGTCTTCAAACGTGGTAGTGTTATGAGGATCAGCTATTTTGTGATATCGTGAAGATGGATGCTTGTCATCTTCTTTTGGGACGTCTGTGGCTTTATGATCGTAAGGTCCAACATGATGGGTTTCGCAACACCTACCGTTTCCGCTTTAACAATTGCAACTTCACCTTACAGCCTTCCTTACCTGCACAACACCCATCACCTTCAAACCCGGTTTTAATTCTGCAACGCGCACCATTTGAAGCTGCTATACGCGATGAGGATTGTGTGTTGCTCCTCTTACCCACCACAGTTTCTGCATCACCCCCTAAAGATATTCCGGAGCCGTTTGTCAATTTACTTCAGGAGTTCTCCGATGTTTTTACCGACGACTTGCCATTGGGTCTTCCCCCACTTCGCGATATTCAGCTCCATATCGACTTAGTCCCGGACGCGGCCCTGCCTCATCGTTCGCATTACCGTATGAGTCCTAGTGAGCATGAAGAACTTCGTAAACAAGTCGAAGACCTAGTTGCTAAAGGGTTTTTGCGTGAAAGCTTGAGCCCGTGCGCGGTTCCTGGTTTGCTTGTTCCAAAAAAAGACGGATCTTGGCGATTGTGCGTTTATAGTCGTGTTATTAATAAGATTACGGTGCGCTATCGTTTTCCCATTCCTCGACTCGACGATCTTCTTGATCAAATTGGTACGGCCTTTGTATTCTCCAAGTTGGATTTGAAGAGCGGTTACCATCAAATTCGTATTCGACCAGGTGATGATTGGAAGACAGCATTTAAAACCCGTGAAGGTCTTTTTGAATGGCTTGTCATGCCATTTGGCTTGTCTAACGCACCGAGCACATTTATGCGAGTCATGAATCAGGCACTTCGTCCGTTTATTGGAAAGTTTGTCGTTGTCTATTTTGACGATATCCTAATTTTTAGTGTGTCGTTAACGGAACATCTACATCATTTACGTGAAGTCTTGTTCGTTTTACGACGCAATCAGCTTTATGCAACACTTAAGAAGTGTGAGTTTGGGTCTCCGGAAGTCCACTTTCTCGATTATCTTGTGTCTGCGGAGGGTTTATCAGTAGATCCCAGTAAGGTGTCCGCTATTCAAACGTGGCCTACCCCTTCCATACTAACAGAAGCACGGAGCTTTCATGGTCTTGCCTCCTTTTATCGACGCTTCGTTCCACAATTCAGCAGCCTTATGGCCCCGATCACGGATTGCATGCGTCGTGAGGGTCCGTTTCATTGGACACACGAGGCAGCTCTTGCATTCGATATCGTCAAGAACAAGCTCAATTCTGCTCCTATTTTGGCTCTACCTGACTTTTCACATGTCTTCGAACTACATTGTGATGCTTCTAAAACCGGCATTGGTGCGGTTTTAAGCCAGCAACCTCGCCCTATCGCATATTTTAGTGAAAAGTTGGCCGGTGCGCGCTCTCGTTATAACACTTATGACATTGAGTTCTATGCCGTAGTACAAGCTGTCAAACATTGGCGTCATTACCTCTTTCATAAGGAGTTTGTTCTCTTTACAGACCATGATGCGCTCAAACACCTTAGTACTCAAGATAAGGTTTCTTCTCGCCATGCATCCTGGATCGCTTACTTACAACAGTTTACCTTTGTCATTAAACACACGTCTGGGATTTCTAATCGTGTGGCCGATGCCTTAAGTCGTCGACATGCTGTGTTAGCAGTGCTCCACGTTTCGGTTCCCGACTTTGGGTCTTTTGCTGATCTCTATCCTTCCGATGCCTTTTTTAGTCGCATTTTCGATGAAGCTCGGGCTGGTGTGTCCTCTGAGTACACTTTGCATGATGGCTTCCTCTTTCGACATGATCGGTTGTGCGTTCCTGAGTGCAGTCTCCGTCTTCAGCTCATTTCAGAGATTCATAATGAAGGACATGTTGGGCGGGATCGAACATTGCATCTCGTTTCTTGTTCCTATTTTTGGCCATCCTTACGTCGTGATGTTGAACGATTTGTTGAACGTTGTGTTACTTGTCAGAAGTCCAAAGGTCAGGCTACGAATGCAGGTCTCTATCTTTCGTTGCCCATTCCGACCCAGCCCTGGACAGATATTAGCATGGATTTTGTCGTGGGACTTCCACGCACACAACGTGGTTTTGATTCGATCTTTGTTGTGGTGGATCGCTTCTCGAAAATGGTTCACTTCATCCCCTGCAAGCGTACGACAGATGCCGCTCAGGTTGCTTCTCTTTTCTTTCGGGAGATCTATCGCCTTCATGGGTTGCCTTGTTCGATTGTTTCCGATCGTGATTCCCGTTTTCTTGGACATTTTTGGCGATCTCTATGGAAAATGTTGAACACAAGTCTTGACATGAGTTCCGCTTATCATCCTCAGACGGATGGCCAAACGGAAGTCACTAATCGTTCCTTGGGTAATCTCCTCCGTTGTTTGGTTGGTGACGCTATCAAAACTTGGGATGCCAAACTTCCTCAGGTCGAGTTTGCACATAATCACGCTCTCAATCGCAGCTCTGGTTTTTCTCCTTTTCAGGTTGTTTACGGCTTACTTCCTCGTGGTCCTGTAGATCTCTCTTCTCTTCCGGATCGTACTCACCTTCATGGCAGCACTACTGAATTTGTTGACGCCATCCGTCAGGTTCATGACCAGGTTGTTTCCAATTTACAGTCTGCCTCGTCCAAATACAAAGCTGCCGCTGATTCTCACCGACGCCATCTTGTGTTCGAGGTAGGTGACCGTGTGTGGGCTGTTTTAACTCGAGATCGTATGCCTGCACATGCTTATCACAAACTGAAGGCTAAAAAAATTGGTCCACTTGAGGTTCTGGAACGCATTAATGACAATGCTTATCGCTTACGTTTACCTGTTGGTATCACTACGTCTGATGTCTTCAACGTTAAGTATCTCTCGCGCTGTGTTCTCACTGATACGGAGCTTGATTCGGGGTCGAATCTTTCTCACCCAGGGGGACCTGATGCAGCGTCATCCTAGCTGCAAGAGGAAGAAGTCGTTACAATTGTCGGTGTTGGTTTATTTCCTTTCCTTTTCGGTTATTTCTGTTTTTCTGTTTTGCCAATTCCTATTTATGTTAGGAATTTGTTAGAGTTTATTCTTAGACTGCAAGTTGTTGAAAGCTTGGTTATTTAAGTGTTTCTTCTCTTCCTTGTAAGACAGTTAGCGTTGAAATCAATAGAAATCGAGATTCGATTCTCTTCCCTTATTTGATTCGATTAAGTTCATCATTCAAGAAGCAGGTCCTAAGAAGCTTTTCTGCAAGTTTCATAGTCGAGCTGAACTATCACAGTTAGTAGGCTGCGCCAGGAGCACCGGCGGAATCCCTTTCCTGATTAACCTCTTGAGCGTAATGGCATTCGCCAACGCCGTGAACTTGAGCGAAGCTTTCAACGACGACTTTGTTCCGGCATCGGAGGCTGGCCTATGCAAATACCAATTTGCCCCTTTATTGGCCTCCATCGACCACCACACACGGCCTTGCTGACGCACCTTCTCCCGCACCTCGTTCAGCACGTTGACGTCATCCACATTCCCTTCCACGGTGAAGCCGTAGAGGTCCTGGAACTTCACCGTCAGATTCGCCCGCCGGACGTGGATGCTCGGCCGGAGGATCGGAATTTGGGCTAGGGATTCCAATGACAGCTCTCTCTCTTGTGTCTCGCTCCGTACATCATTTTTAACTCGACCCGACCCGACCCGATTATCTCTCACCCAAGATCAAGACCCTCTCAAGATGAATGAGAAGAAAGCATGAACTGGGTCTATAAGAGAATGCTCTAAAACTAACCAAAGACTTTGGCTTTTTCTTCTTTCAATTGCTGCAAAAGTCGGGCACCAAAGAAACTACCATATCTGATTTCTGAAATTGTGATCTTTTCCGCAATAAATATTAAACCTTTATTTTTTTTAATTATCTGAGGTGGGTTTTTTTTGTTTTGGTTCTGTGAAGAAACAAAAAAACCCAGAAAACAGATCTTTAGGTGCTGCGAATTGAGATTTAGAGAGGGAAAGAATACCTGGAAGGTTGAAAGAGGAAGATGAATACGATTATTCTAAATTTAAAAAAGAAATGGAAAATTTAGGTGGAAGATTTTATATAGAAGAGGGTAAATTAAGCTTTTAACGAACAGGAATAAATGGATGGTCGGAGCTCCAGTGGTGAACTAGGTAGGGTTAAAACCTTGTTGGGTTTATCTTGCTGCTTTAATTTTTTAATTTTTAATTTTTTAATTTTTTTTAAACGTTACTAGTATTTCTGTTTTAAATTTGGCTTCTTTTGTTTCCTTTTGTGAGTTTTGGACTGAAATTAAGAGCTGGTTGAATTGAAAAATTAGACAGTGCAAACGTGTTTTTAATTTTGACATGGGAGAGTTTCCGTAATTAAACGTTGTAAATGAGGTTTTTTTACCTCTTTAAGAGCATCTGCAACGGTATGCCGGATAGCACGAGTTACCAGTGGCCCTCTCCGGAAAGAGCACGAGTCCGGGAAGTTTTTGGGTGCAGCGATAGAAGATAGCACGAGCTCGCCGGTGGGACTGCTCATTGACCGAGTTGGGAAGCCAGAGCACGAGCAAGAATAGCACTTCGGAGAGGAGCTGCTCTCTGGTGGAGTCCACTCGCGTGGGTGATGTCAGAGCAGTTCCTTTTTTTAAAAAAAGAAAAAATACCTAAAAATGTCACTTAAGTATGACACGTTCTAAACTTTGATCACTTATGTATGACAAATATCACTTTGATCACTCAAGTATTATACTTTTACTTACTTTGCTCATTACGAACCGGAGAAATTGGGGGCGCCACTCCAATTTTTGGCAAATTGAAGCTCAATCTGTGCGAAATCAACCCAACAACAATTTACTCAACTACATCTAAGTCCAATTCATCATGGAAGTGGTCGAATTAACCTTTGAAGTCAAGAACACCCAAAACTTCAAATCTTCGATTCTCTCTCCTTGGGTTGAATTGAGGCTCGACCTTGGTATGAAAACACTCATAAGGAAGAGCTACAATGCCCAATAGGTATTCTTGGCCGATTATAACTTGAATTCAAAACCCCAAATTTTATAAAATCTGAGTGAGCAAAGTGAGTAAAAGTGTAATACTTTAGTGAGCAAAGTGATATTTGTCATACATGAGTGAGCAAAGTTTAGAACGTGTCATACTTGAGTAACCTCTTTAGCCATTTTCCCTTTTTTAAATAAGGCGTATGTAATACACACACCAATATATAGTAATTTTTTTCGGTGGTTTACCACGCCAATGGGAACAAGCCACATGGTTGGGCTGTCTGGCAAGTTGCTCCCAACGAAATTTGGGCTGTCTATCCATTTTGATTTGAAAAGCCGATCGGAGGGCCTCTATTTGAACTGAAAAGCTAGTTTTGTGTAAAACGGATAGAAGCAACAATTTTGCAAAAAATACCTTTAAAAATTGATTAAAAAAATCCCAAAAAATTGCCAAGCTCACCCTACAATTTTTCTATAAATACTACATCAAGTTTATCCACCTCTCACACCAATTTGTGCTCAACAAATTTATCTTCTCCCTCCATCTCTTCTCTCATTCCCTTTGTATTTTTTTGCTAAAAAAATGTCTAATTGGTTTCCTTTTGAAGATTTGCAATTGTGCATTTCTTATGTTCATCATAGCGTTGATCCTCTCACCAGCAACAAGCAAAAGGTCAACAAATTGTGAGAAACCGTTTATGCCGATTATAAGGAAAATTGGGTCATTGCTCTTGGTGAATCAAGACCGGAGCCTAGGTCCCAAACCGCGATTTCTTCTCGTTTTACTAAGTTGATGCCACTTTTGAAAACTTGTGGCGATGCTCTTGGTTATGCACAAAGAAATCCACAATCCGGCACAAATTTGCAAGATGAGGTAAGTCTTTATAATTTTTTCATCTCCATTTTATTTGATTTATTTAAATAAATGTTGTCATCTCCATTTTATTAGATAAAATTGTGACATATAAATTCGTTATTTTTTCTAGCTAAGAAAAGCGCAATCATGGTATGTGGCACACAAATTTTTTTTACAAAGTTTGAATGTTGGGAAGTAGTGAATAACCATCCTTATTTTAGGTTCGTCAAAACTACTACTCCACCTTCTTTCCAATGCAACTTCAAAGCTACTCCTCCCATTAGAGAAATGCCTCACACTGTCGATTTGGATGAGGATGAAGTGGTTTCAACACCACAAAGCAACCCTCAAGGTCCCTCTAGTCCGGTTAGACGAATGGGAGTGAAGATGGACAAAGAAGCAAGAAAAAAAGGGAAAAAAAATCATGACTCCTACAAATGAGGTACGCGTTGAGGCTTTGAAAAGCATTGTGGCTAATAAATGTTTTTGGCTAGTCGGCCAAAAAGCTCTTGATGATAGTGAGCTTATTTTACACAAAGCGCAACTCGCCCTTCAAGAGAAAGAGCACAATTTGAAGGTTTTAGCGGAAGAAACAAGGATCATGTCAATGAATTTGGATGCTATGACCCTAAATTCAAAGAGGTATTTCACAAAGAGGAAACCGGACATCCTTAAGCAAGTAGAAGACAATGAAAGAGAAGCTAGCGGTTGAACATTTTCAAACTGTTATCGCCAATTTTTTAGTGATTAGTTTAGTTTGTCCTTATAATAAATCTAGATTTAGCTTGTCATTATGTAATTTAAATTTTCAAGAAATAAAAATGTTGATTTCTTTATTTAGATAAAATTCAAACACATTACATAAAAACATTATTCAAACACAGAATTCAAACATTATTCAAACGCACAATTCAAACACACATAATGCAAACACACAAAATTAAAATCAAACATAAAATGCAAACACACAAAATAACATATTCAGAGATGTTCACCGGTTTCAATAAACCAGTTGTGTTTCACTAAGTCCTTCTGAAGCTCTCCATGGATATAAGCAGATTAAAAATCCACAGCACGGTCGCGAAACTGTTGTTCATTCAGTTCATCTCTTCCAACTGGCTCCAAAGGAATTTGATTACCTCCTCTATCCACTGGTCCATCATAACTAGCGAAAGAACTCGATGGGTTTTGTAGATCTTCTTCGTCGTTCTCCTCCACAAATTCTTCCTCAACAATCATGTTGTGCATTATGATGCAAGCCAGCTTGACCATTTTTAATATCGATGTGTGGTGACTGTGATGACCCGGAATAGAATCAGTAATATAATCGGCTTAAATTATGAGTTAGCGCGTAATCGCAGTTTTACGTAAATTGATTAATTTGCCGGTTTTGATCATGACATAATTATAGGCCGAGAATTTTAGTTGAGTCTCTTCTCGAGAGTTGTTGTACGCGTGATTTCGAGTTCGTGAGCGGTTCCGGATTATTATTTCGACGACCGAGGAATATAATATGAATATTTGAAATTGTGGAATTTCGTCGAGTTTATCCGTTCGTATCGAGTTTATCCGAATCGTGATTGTTATCCATTTTAGACCATCAATCGCCCTGAGTCGCGAGTATAAATATCGGAAATAGTCGAAAAATTGTCGAAAAGCACTGTTTGGAAGTTTGACCGGTGTTGACCGTAGAGTTGACCATTGACCGTGGAGGAATTTTCGGACCGTTTGAATTCTCCGGCGGACCTGCCGTTTCAGGCCACGACCTTGGAAGGTAAATTGTTCTCCTCGTGATTCTAAGCATTTTAGAACTTGGTTTTGCTTGAATTGATGTCGAATTGAGGGAGAAATGTTGAGTTGAAGTTTGGGGATTTTTGGCTGGAATCGGGTTTCGTGGACTGAGGTGCTCCGGCCACGGTGGTGGCCGGGGAGTTGGGGGATTCTGTTCATGAGGCCACGGCAGAGCTTTTGGGAGGGGTCTCAATGGCTGCAGTGCGTCGTGGACGGGGGATCGACGGCGAACAACGTCGCTGAAGGTGGTGGATCACCGTGGATTTTGAGCTGATTTCCGACGTGTGTGGCCGGAATTGATCTTAGCCACAGTTGAGAGAAGTGTTGAGCTCGTTGAGGAGAAGCTTCGGTGAGCTTGGCCGCCGGAAAATCTCTCCGGTTGATGGCGCGCCGGCGGCGGCGACGGCAGTCAACGGCGGAGCTCCGGCGACCGTTGACTTTTTGGAAATGTAGCGAGTTATATGTCGTTTTGCTCGTATTCGCACCCCGATCATCACCTTGAGGTTTTTGAGTTGATTTGGGTACCGGATTTTCAGTCGAGGGTTTGAGTGGAGATTTCGAGAATTTCGTCAATTATTTTGTACTGCGTTATATATTTCCAGGAATGGTTGGTTTCCGAGGTGTGGTATAGTGTTGTGAATTGTGATTTTGATCAGATATATTTTGTGATTATTCAGGGGATCGAGATCGTGCTTCGAGCGAGGGATCTTCCGCCGAACCACGTAATTAGCGCGAGTGCGCGCTTTGCGTATCTGTGAGTGGACAATTTATTTTCACTGATTAGTCGCGAGTCTTTAATACACGTTTCACGAGCATGAGCATGCATATGAGATTATGATTTATATGAGCATGTGTTATATGATTACACATTAGCGAATACGCATCGACGATTATACTTATACCATTATGTATTACGTATATGTATTTACATTATGGTTTATACACTTGCATAGAACTATTTATGATTTGATTTACACAGAGTACAGTCACAGTATATATTGTTGTATCGATACACTTGCATCCCGGCTGATCCCCGATGATGTTTACCGGGGGAGGCTGTGACCCCTGACCCGAGGTCTCTACCGGGGGGGGGGGGGAGGCTGACCTCTGACCTGAGGCCTTTCTGGCTAGAATCACGTATGGGTCTGGGATCCCTTGATTTCGACTGTACTAGCGCGGACGTGTCCATGAGTAACCCCGCAACGTTTTACGCTGCATGATCCGTACATGTGAGGAGTTAGAGTCTCCCTCGTGTACTATGTCATATTCATTTATTTAGACTCGCATATGTTTTTATAACATATATTATTCGGCGAAAGACATTTATTTTAATCCACTCACTCTAACGGTTTTCATGTCTTTCCCCTGGGCTTTTCGGTTTCCGTGCCCAGTTTGCAGTTCAAATTCTGGTGTCTCACGTCGCGGTCGAAGGCTAGTTGTTCGAGCTACCTTTCTTTTTCAGTAGGTTTCTTGTTTTGCCTACTGTTATATATTTTTGTATATATACACTAGAGGTCGCTCTGATACGTTACTGATACATGTTTTATGTGATTTTCCCCGAATTTTCTATGAAGTACAGTTATGCTTACTGCTTTATATAATTGTTATGATATTGAGAAATCCGGATGGGCTTGGTGCCCACGGTTTGGCTTTTGTGACATAGGATGAAGTGTATTTTTCGGGTGCAGGTTAATGGTAATTTCGCGTTAGTAGCGTTACTCTGCCGAAATTTTTGTGGTTTTTGTTAGTTCGGGTTTTCAGAAAGGGCTTGATACCGGTTTAGGAAACTAAATCGGGATTGGGTCCTTTCAGCTTGGTATCAGAGCATTAGGTTTTCAGATTCTGTAGACTCTTGTAGTTGTGACGCTTAAGGTATTTGAGTTTGTACAGCATGTCTGGAGTGATGACCCGGCTGGCCAGCGGTACTCATCAATGCTTCGGGTGTTGTATATTCTCAAATATCTGAGGTCTCATGATTACGTTCCTTCTGCTTGTATCTAATGCTTGTCTTGTATCAGTAGGATGCCTCCTCGACGTGGTCCCCGTGTTGATCGGGAAGTGGATCCTGATGAGGATCGCCAAACGCACGACTTGTTGATGCGAGTGTTACGTTTGGAGGAGCGTTTTGACCCTGTGGTCAAAGCTCATGCTGCTGGTGCGACTGTCTTTTCGGGTTCAGCTGATCCAGAGATTTGTGAGGCATGGTTGGTTCCGGTTGAACGCGTATGTGAGCGTCTGCGTTTTACCCCTGAGCAGATGACAGTGGCAGCAGTTGGATCACTTGAGTCAGATGCATACTTCTGGTGGGTTAGCACCGATAGAGTTCCGGTTGATACTCCGTGGACTTTGTTCCGAGATTTGTTTATCCGGAGATACTTCAACCAGGCTACACAACAGCGGAAGTATGAGAAGTTCACGAACTTGAGGAAGGGTAGTTTGTCTGTGCTTGAGTACCGGGACAGATTCACCCGCTTATCTCGGTTTGCGCGTGACATGGTGGCTACTAAGGAAGCCAAGTGCCGCAGATTTGAGCTGAGTTTGAATTTGAACACCAAGGGTACTCTGACTACGATGCCTCGGAACAACTTTGATGAGTTTGTCAGTGCAACACTTCGAGGTGAGGATATCGAGAAGGAAAGGCAGATGAGGTACCAGCCTTGACGATTTGAGGAGGGTGGACCGAGTCAAGGGCCTTCCAAGAGGTTGAGTTCTGATACTTCCGAATCCGCTTCATCCTCGGGCAGTGGACCATATCGACCACCAGTTAGTGCACCGAGACAGAGGTAGAGATGGAGGAAAGATCGACCGCAGCGACCACAGTCTAGTGGGGGTTCTAGCGGTTCCAGTTATCCTCGGCGTACCCGTGGCATTTTTGCCGTACCGAGGGAGTATCCACTATGCAACTTCTGCAACAGGCATCATTATGGTCCTTGTCAGCGAGGCCCTGTCACTTGTTTTCGATGTGGTCAGGTGGGTCACTATGCCAGAGAGTGTTTCCAGCTTGATGGTGTTGGTGGACAGGCGGCCCAGAGTTCCGAAGGAGAGTGAGGTGCCACTTCTAGGGCTCGACTGTACCTTCTGGGGCTCGACCAGTATAGTTTTCGGGCCAGGGTGAACAGCAGGGACACCCTCAGCGTAGACGACCAGCCGGGCAGGCCAGGGTTCATGCCATGACTTTGTGCGAGGGCAGAGCTTCACCGGAGGTTGTTATCGGTATGTTGCATGTCTTTGGTTATCCAGTACTTACATTGTTAGATCCAGGTGCTACACATTCATTCATGTCGTATAGACTATCATCTTTAGCTACTGTACCTGCGTCTCCACTTCCGGGGTTGTGGAGAGTGTTGTATCCGTTCGATGAGGTTGTGAGTATCGGCTGGGTGTACCGTGATTGTGAGATTTTTATCGGAGGCCATGGCTTAGCCGCATATTTGTTATTGCTGGATATCGTCAACTTTGACGTGATTCTGGGAATGGACTTCTTGGAGACACATTGGGCTATGTTCGATTGTCACAAGAATGAGGTTGTGTTTCGACGACCAGACTTCCCTGAGATATTGTTTCGCGACGAGAAGAATATTTCATTGTCTTGTGTGATTTCAGCGATGATTGCTAATCGGTTAATGAAGAAGGGCTGTGTTGCTTATTTAGCTCATGTGGTGGATACTACGGCTGCTGTGCCGGACATTGGTGATATTGAAGTTGTTTCCGAGTTTCCAGATGTATTTCCGGAGGAGTTATCGGGTATACCTCCAGTTCGGGAGATCGATTTCACCATTGAGCTATTACCGGGCACAGGACCCATTTCACAAGCACCGTATCGTATGGCGCCAGCGGAGTTGAAAGAGCTACAGATTCAACTTCAGGAGTTGCTGGAGAAGAGTTTTATACGACCCAGTGTATCGCCATGGGGTGCTCCGGTTTTGTTTGTGCCGAAGAAGGATGGATCCATGCGGTTGTGCATCGATTATCGGAAGCTGAATCAGGTCACTGTGAAGAACAAGTATCCGTTGCCACGGATTGACTACTTATTTGATCAGCTCAAGGGAGCTTCAGTCTTTTCGAAGATTGATCTCATGTCCGGATATCATCAGTTGAGGATCCGAGAGTCGGATGTGGCCAGGACAGCTTTCAGATCGCGATATGGGCATTACGAGTTCTTGGTTATGCCGTTTGGGTTGACCAACTCCCCCGCAGCTTTTATGGATTTGATGAACCGGGTGTTCAGACGGTTTCTGGATAAGTTCATGATCGTGTTCATCGACGACATCCTGATTTATTCCAGGAGTGTGGGCCAGCACAAGAAGCATGTGCGAGCGGTTTTGCGGACTTTGCGGGATAATCAGTTATTTGCAAAGTTCAGCAAGTGCGAGTTTTGGTTGGACAGCGTAAAGTTTCTGGGCTATGTGATATCAGCTGAGGGAGTCAGCGTTGATCTTGACAAGATCGAGGCCGTGTTGAATTAGAGTAGGCCTACCACCGTACTAGAGATCAGGAGTTTCTTGGGCTTGGCAGGCTACTATTGGCTATTTGTGCAGGATTTTTCTCAGATTGCTACCCGACTTATTGGATTGACGAAGATAGGCGTCAAGTTTGAGTGGTCTGATGCATGCGAGGAGAGTTACTTGCTCCTGAAGGAAAAGTTGACTACCGCACCGATTTTGACTCTACCTGACGATAGTGGAGAGTTTGTGGTTTATAGCGACGCATCGAAGTTGGGACTGGGTTGTGTGCTGGTGCAGCATGGTAGAGTTGTAGCCTACGGTTCCAGGCAGCTGAAACCACATGAAGTCAACTATCCTACGCATGATTTGGAGTTGGCTGCTATCGTATTAGCGTTGAAGAGTTGGAGACACTACTTGTACGGAGCTCAGTGCAAGATTTACACCGATAACAAGAGTCTCACCTATTTGCGGACGCAGCCAGATTTGAACATGAGGCAGCGCAGATGGATGGAGTTGATCAACGACTACGATTGCACTTTCGAGTACCATCCAGGGAAGGCTAATGTCGTTGCCGATGCACTCAGTCGGAAATCCGGAGCTTCGTTGTTTCATGTGTGTGTGGCCAAAGTATCTATGTTAGCTGAGCTTCGGGCTACGGGAGCTGAATGCAATAGCAATTTCCTCATTGTGCCAACGTTATTTTCACCTCCTCGTGAAAAAATTCTTCAAATTTAAATGATTCATCTTACTGATGTGGGAATGTGAAGAAATGTTTAAAGAAATGAGTTTATGGGTAGAATAACAAGTGAGAAGAAGATGGTGTGAGCATACAATGAGCCATAGATGATTTTTTTATAACCAATTTTAGAATATCTATTGTTTGAAGATGATGACATGTGTCACATTATGATTGATCGAAAATTTTACCAAAAATCTTCTTCAATTATTAAAACGATAATGACACGTGGAGTTGACACGTGTCGTCTCGTGATTGATCGAAAATCTTATCAAAAATTTCATTCAATTATTTAGATGATAATATACCGTGGGAATGACACGTGCCTACTTGTCATTGAGTGGAAATCTTATCGCAAATTTGGTTCAATTATTTATGACAACGAACTGTGGGAGTGACACATGTCGGCTCGTCATTTGTCGGAAATCTTACTGGGAATGTGGTCACATTATTTAGACGATAATGACATGTGTCGTCTATTTATTGGTTGAAAATTTTATCAACAAATAAATAACTAAATTTTATATTTAGTAAATAATTAAGTACTATTTTTTTATACTACTGCACGAAAAACAGAAATAGCACCTTATATTCGATGAATAGTGACATCACTTCCTCAAATAGAAGGTGCAACCCCAATAATACCTCTTACATGGGTGTATATGCTCTAATCATTATGGCCTCGCCGAAATGATTTTGCTTGCCGGAAGTGCCACTGAGCTGGCAGTAAGTGAGAAGCGGAGCCCACACTCCCTCTGACCATACACTCCTCTGAGTTGGCAATGAGAATAGGCAACGCATCCCACTGGATTCTGGGCAATCGTTTTTTGTCTCGTGGGACTATGTGGACCTTGGAGTGCTGGGCCGACTTCCATCGTTGCAAATTGTGGGCTGGTTTACAGATTTTATATTACAGTAAAATGATATTATTTTGGATAGTTGTATATTTTTAACTCTTATGTTTATCTTTTATTGAGCCTAAATGATTCTCTCTTCTCATTCAATTTTTTGTTGTTAAATAGTTTATTAAATGTTCATTTTAAATTGAGACCAAAATTAAACATAACCCGCTCCATACGGGAGAAAGATAGGAATAGCCAAAATTGAACTCGACTCATCTCGGGCCCACCCTGATAATTTTCGCACTTTGTTTTTCAAAGCACACTCCCACTAACTTTGTTTCTTATTTTGTTTTCCTAAATTGCCCTTGTGAGCCACTAGCTCGATCTGTGACGACAGAGCCACTTACATGTTGCAACAGTCTCTTTCTATGGCTTCTCAGCCTCCTCTCTCTCTTTCCCAGTTCAAAAGCTCTAGTATTTGCCTCACGTTACTGCTCTCATGCCCAAAGTTGAGTTCGCCGCTCCTCGCCACTCGGTCTCCGGAGTTCCTCGGCCTTCCCAAAGAACCTGATTTCGGCTTTAACCTCGTTATCGGAGTCATCGACATCCGCATTTGGCTGGAGACGCAGAGCTTCAACAATCGCGACCTTGGTCTGGTTCTGTCAAAGTTCAAAGGCGGAGTGTGTCGCCGCCGACATGGCTCCCAAGGCCCGCCTCGCTGCCTACAAGTCTGCTGCTACGACTGCGACATCCTCGCCGCCGTCGTTGTGTCGCTCATTGTCAGCGGATTCGTGGTCCCTTACTATCCTGACGCCATTTCCATCGGAGCCTTCGGTGTGTCGGACGCCGGAGTGTTGTTTTTAGGGATCACTTTTAGAGCTGCCAGAGGAGAGAGAGGAGGACTCGCAATTGGCGTTAGCTCACCGGGGTAATTTAGGAAGTAGAAACATAAACAAGATAGTGGGAGTGCGCTTTGTAAAACAAGGAGTGCAAAAATCAGAGCCCACTAAAAGTTATCTTCTGATCTCATCTCGAAGAAATGAATGTCGCTAGTCTCCCACTCTCCCTCATACTCTGTCAACCACTAATCCTACAACGGTCTTCTTCCAGTTTTTTAAATCATGCTCTTCTATGTTAAGCAAGTAGAATAGTCATTAGGTTTTCATATGCAACTATGCAGGAGTCAAATATCTATCTATTACTTGGTAGCTAGGATCATACAAACGCGACCAAGTGAATGCAAGATCGAAGAGGCATGTCCAACGTGATGAGATTCATGGGAAGAGGACCTCGCTCGATCTATCACATGAAAGTAACAACGTGATGATCCATTTTAATTAAATGACAACCTACGCACGTGACCCCACGACCCCATCGTACATAAATATTTGTTAGCAAACATTTATATATATATATATAGCTAGGTGTTGTGCAAGTACGTGTGTATTACACTCTCCTCAGTTATCCAATTATTAGTTAATTAATCGGATACTTTTGCAATTGCCCCCGACTCAATATGAACGTAGCCGGAATGTGCTTGTTCTTGGGCGATCAAAATCTATCATAATCAAGTTGAGATATTTTTTTTAGAAGGTGGATCAAAATTTATTTAAGAAAATATAATAATAATATAGAATTTTACTGAATTATTCGGTCTGATAAAAAGAAGTCATATTACATCACTATACTAGAAACAAGATCAACACAAACCTTTAGACTAACAAACCAGAGTAAACTACATGTTAATAAAATCTACAATTATAAACATGTTGAGACGTTGAGAGTGTTGAAAACCCTAGCCAAATAGACGCCTCCCCAAAAAATTCCTTCGACACTAGTCTGAGCCTATCGGCCTCATCGAAGTCTTTCTTTCTCTTTCGTTCTTTCTGAGTTCTCTTCCCTCTCCTCTATGGCCTCATGGCAGAGGATACCGACGATGTGGCAGAACATTTGGCCACAGTGGGTTTTAACATGGAACTTGATGAAGTCGAGATCGTCGACCAAGTCCTGGATGCGAATGTGGTGGACGACTATGCATGCTAGTACGTCGTAGTAAGGATGTTCAGACTTATGGCTTTGCCAGAAGACCTCGAACCATCCTTCAAATCGGCCATGGTAAGGCTATGACATGGAGCTTTGGGGCCGGCGTGCATCTCCCTTACTTCGCTAAAGAGGGCTGCTAGAGGAGAGACTCCCCCACCAAGAGTGAATGACTCGAATGAAGGAGTCAAATGGGCACACAAGCTGGAGTCCCCTCAGAAAAAGGAGGTCATAGACCCGATGACACTCGCGAAGATATAAGTGGAGGAGCACCGGTTGACTTTACTATAGTTTGGAGAGCATAGCTAGATAGAGTGTGGGGTCCCTGAATTTTAAACCTTTGTTCTACACCTAGTCTCATTTAGCTATGTTGTTAGGTACCCGTTTGAACTATAATAGTGTAGGTTATTTTTGGGAGGTTCTTTATATCGGGACGGTAATCGGTGTTCCTTCTCGAAACTTATCAACTTCATATTCTACCGTTTCACTTCAAAAAAAAATCGAGTAGCGCTAGTAACTGTAAAACTTTTATATGCACCATGTAGGAATATATTAGTGAAATTGAATAAATCCAAAATATTAATTAAATAATTAGTGGATATATAACCAATTGTAAAGAACAAAATCTGAAAATTCATTACCGATTAGTTTAAGGTTGAAGATGAAGAGGTAAGTTGAGTCATGTGTATCAAATGTTCTCCTTAAGAACTTTCACGTCACCCATAGACTTGTATGATGTTGTTCTCCCACTATAAAATAACTCTAATTAAGCTTTTGTACCGCCTCACAAGAACTTTTTGTTGAGCTGAAGAATACCTTAATCTATCACCAAAAACAAACTTGAGAGCTTGAGAGAGTAAAAAGAGATCAGAAGAGGAGATGCTTTCTTTCTGATAGGATGTAGAAAATGAGAAGAAGATGATTACTTCATATAGCCTTCATTAAGGAACAAACTACTTATTGTCGAGTTAATACCAAAACCAGTTCTGATCATTATACTCTTCATCAATTGGCAGTTACAACTTATTTAATTTTTTGTCACTAATGTTTATGGTCGGTTACAAACAATATATTTCGTAGGCTTCAATTGTATATCATAACTAAGGTTTATGAGCGGTTACAAAACCGGTACAAACCGGCCATTTAGTTCGTCATTTAATTGCATACTATGACTAAGGTTTATTAGCCACCATAAAAAATTTAATTGGTAATTTGAAAGCTTTTAGCTTGCTCTGAGTGATAATTTCTCATTCACCTATTTAACCATTTGAATAAGTAAATATCTTAATTTAATTACCTCAAAATAGTTAATTAAAATAGTGTTTAAACACCTATTTTTTTTAACAATTCTCCACATGAATAAAATTAGTGACCAAAGACTCGATAGACTTGGTGATAGATTTTGCGGTTGAAAATATGTATAGGATATGTAGGGGTTAACCCTTTGAAATTTCTCTTGTAAAAGTATGCTTACTTTACTAACTATTCAGTAGACGCGATGTCTTTGAACTGTTTGTTATTTATGTAGACGATAACATACCTCACACATGTATCTCCCTGATACTTTCAGTTTTCACTATTGTGTCCGTTTTGGCCCTGGACACACGCCTGATTCTGTAAGAGCTTAACACAAATTACGCCCTTAACAAATCTCTTAGAAGTAGCCTCACTTCTCTCTTACATAGGTGATTTCTTAATTAAGAATAACCCACATTACTCCGCTTGAATTTTCGAAGCATAAAAATCATTAAAAAAATTTAGTTTAACCTCTTTCCTTACGAGCATCACTATTTTCATCTCATCATAGGAATAGACATGGGGAGATCCCCACAATGATCCAACACAGACTCTACAATTTAGTTGTCCTTTTTAAACCTAGATCTTGGAATCTCCAATCAGCTTAGTTGGGTATCCACTGTAAAGACTTTAACTCATGGGCTTTAGTCATATTCTCCTCGATGATTTGTCAACTAAATCTATGTTTAATCTTTTGGTCAAAGGATTCACTATGTTATCTTTTGAATTCACATAGTCAACGGAGATAACTCTAGTAGAAAGTAGTTGTCTAATGGTATTATGTCTTCGACGAATGTGTCTTGACTTATCATTGTACATGTTACTCTATGCCCTGCCAATTGTATGCAAGTTGTAGGCACATATTTTGTTGATTTTGGTATATCCTATACAAATTGGGTTAGGCATTCGGCCTCCTCCCCACATTTGTCTAGTGTAACAAACTCAGATTCCATAATGGATCTGGTTAAAGCAATTTGTTTAGAGGATTTCCATGATACTACTGAACTCCCAAGTGTGAACACGTATCCACTGGTAATCTTTCATGTTGGATTTCCAATTTGCATTACTATATCCTTCTAGGACAACTGGATACCTTGTATAGTGCAGCTCATAGGAATGAGTATACCTTAAATACTTGAGTACTCTTGCAATTGTCTGCCAATGCATTCTTCCATGATTACTTGTGTACATGCTTAGCTTGTTCACAACGTAAGCTAAATTTAGCCTTGTACAGCTTGTTAAGGAGTCATATATATTCGAGTTCTGGTAACTCTAGAATTCTCTTTGTCACATTTTCCAAGGATCTTCTCCACATAATGTGAAACGAACCAACCCCGATTTAGTTTCCTAAATCGGAATCAAACCCCTTCTGAAAACACGAACCAACAAAAACCACAAAAAATTCGGCAGAGTAACGCTACTAACGCGGAATTCACAACGTAAGCTAAATTTAGCCTTGTACAGCTTGTTAAGGAGTCATATATATCCGAGTTCTGGTAACTCTAGAATTCTCTTTGTCACATTTTCCAAGGATCTTCTCCACATAATGTGAAACGACCCAACCCCGATTTAGTTTCCTAAATCGGAATCAAACCCCTTCTGAAAACACGAACCAACAAAAACCACAAAAAATTCGGCAGAGTAACGCTACTAACGCGGAATTTCCATTAACCTGCACCCGGAAAATACACTTCATCATATGCCACAAAAATCAAACCGTGGGCACCAATCTCATCCGGATTTCTCAATATCACAATAGTAATGTAAAGTAATCAATAAAACTATACTTTACAGAAATCCGGGGAAAATCGTATGAAAAATATAATATCAGAATGCTCAGAGCGACCTCTAGTGTATAATAATATAAATATACCACAGCAGGTAGAACAAGAGACCTACTGGAAGAAACAAGGTAGCTCGAACACTATGCCTCTGACCACGACGTGCGACACCAGAGTCCGAACTGCAAACTGGGCACGGAAACCGAAAAGCCCAGGGGAAAGACATAAACTGTTAGAGTGAGTGGACGAAAATAAATGATGTCTTTCGCCGAATAATATATGTTATAAAAACATATGCGAGTCAAAATGAAAGAATATGAAATAGTACACGAGGTGAACACAAACTCCTCCAGCGTACAGAGCATGCATGGAAAAATCCCACGGGGTCGCTCATGGACACATCCGTGCTAGTACAGTCTGAATCACGGGATCCCAGACCCACACATGATTCTAGCCAGAAAGGCATCAGGTCAGGGTATCTGTTCCCACCCGGAAATACATCGGCACAAGGAACAGAAATCTGTACCCACCCGGAAATACATTGGCACAAGGTACAGTTCCCCCCTGGTAGACATCCTCGGGGATCAGCCGGGATGCAAGTGTATCGATACAACCACATATACTAAGACTGTACTCTGTGTAAATCAAATCATAAATAGTTTCATGCATACGCATAAAGCATAATGTAAGTGCATAATCGCAAAGGACATGCTCGTAAAATATAATATAAAGACTCGTAATTGATCAGTGAAAAGAAAGGTCCACTCACAAATGAGCGTAATGCGATAAGCGTTAATCCCGTGATCCGGCGGAAAATCCCTTGCCAAATGAATGATCACGAACCCCTGAATAATCATAAAATCCACTGCTTAAAATCATAACTCGACACCTCAAATCATATCACGAGAAGCAACTGTTCCCGGAAACATATAATCCAATAACGACGAAATCGTTAAAATCCAATAATCTCACCACAAAACCTCGCTATAATTTCCAATGCTCAATTCGAAAAACGAACCTCACCACTGCGATCGGGGCGCGATTCCGAGTGAAACGACATATAACTCGTCGAAAAACACGTTGTTGGAAGCCGCGGACGGCGGCGCCGCCGGCCGCCGGAAATTCCAACCTGCCCAGAAAATTTCATGCTATACATGGTTTTGAAGATCTCGACATTTCCAACAACTTTCCAGTTCAAATTTAAGGCCAATTTTGATCGGAAAACCTCCAAAAATCAACTCAAAGTTACAAACCCTTACCGGAATTTCAAATCGACGGATCTCCTTCCTCTGGCAACGGCAGCTTTCAAGACCACTTGCAATAGCTTCCTTACCTCGAGGCTAACGAAAGCCCCCAAACCCCAAGCTCCAACACCGCCGGAAAAGCCTCCTCCGATTAACCCGAAATATCGCTGGAAAACCTTGAATTTTGCCACCAAAATTCTTCCTCCTCCGGCCACCATAGGAGGGGAACCAACTCTCAAACCGAAGAGCAGCTCAAGCCCAACAATTCATATGAAGAGACCTTGCCCAAATATGGCCGGAATCGGCCACAAATCCGGCGAATAAACTCGGCCTCCAAAACGGGTCGACCCACCCGTGGTCAACCCAGTCAACACCCATGTTTCCTTTTTTGGCAGGTTTCCCAATTCGGCAAGTATCATTTCCATATTTATACCATACGCGTATTGAACCCCAAACGGATAAATACGACAATATTCGACGGACGAAAATATTCACCACTTATTCCTCGTAACTCGGAAAAATCCTCCGGAAGTTCCCACGAGTTCGAAATTAAATTCTCTACAACTTCCACAAAGGATTCCAAATCAGATTCTCGCCCGATAATTTAGTCGCTAAGGAAGCCGCCATATTAACAGATTATGCCGAAATCACAACAAATCGCGAAACCCGCAAATCAAGTCCATAATCAATCCATTTACGCTTCGGGTCGATCAACGGTCCAAAACATATCACAATCACAATTCGGATAGACTCGAACACAGACAGATAAACTCGACAGTATTCCAAAATTTCAAATATTCATATTATATTCCTCGGTCGTTGAAATAATAATCTGGAACCGCCCACAAACTCGAAATCACACGTACAACAACTCTCGAGAAGAGACTCTACTCAAATTCTCGGCCAATAATTAAGTCGTGATTAAAGTCGACGACTCAATCAATTATCGGAAATCCGCGATTATGCGCTAACTCACGAATAAAACTGATTACACTACTGATTCTATTCCGGGTCGTCACATAATGTGACTGATTTAATATCAGCGCTTTTAACATTCTTGTGATTATAACACAAGGATTATAACATTTTTGCAATCCAACATAATACGTGAATGATTGTTTTTAGTCATTATGACTTCTATAGTCATTTGGATAGCTCTTTTCACTTATAATCAGACTAGGAGAAATCGACGTAGGTGGGGCGAGACCCACTTAAGTACACTATAATTGAAAGTCTTCTTTTCTAGACATTATGAGCTACTAAGGTGAACCATATTATGAAATAGAGTCATAATCATTACAAATGAAGTGCTTTACAGCATTGTCTTATTTGACCATCTTATCATTTCTTCCAACGATAAGCATGTCATCAGCATATAGTCATACAAAGAAATATACAATCTTTGTGTATTTGACATATACAAATTTATCACCTTCATTGGTCTTGAGACCATTAGTGATCATGTTTGTCAAATTTTTCATGTCACTACATTAGGCTTGTTTTAAGCCATATAATGGCTTCACCAATTTACATAATGTGACGACCCGGACCAGAATCAGCAGTGTGATCAGCTTACTTCATGAGTTACTGCGTAATCACAGATTTCCGACAGATGATTGAATCGCCAGATTTGATAACGACTAAATTATTGGCCGAGAATTGGAGCTGGGTCTCTTCTCGAGAGTCGTTGTATGTGTGATTTCAAGTTCGTGGGCGGTTCCGGATCGTTCTTTGGACGACCGAGGAATAAGTTATGAATATTTGAAGTTTTGATATAATCGGTTTTATATGTCGGATTTGTTAGCGACTAAATTACCGGACGAGAATTTGGATTCGGATTCTTCACGGAAGTTGTTGAGAATTTAATTTTGAGTTCGTGGGAACTTCCGGAGCATTATTTCGAGTTACGAAGATTAAGTTACGAATATTTCCGATTGTTGATTATTTAGTCGGTTTAAGAATGTGTTTGGGTTGAACAGTTGACTTTTTATCGGATTTGTCGATGTGTTTGACTTCGGGTGATAATTGAAGGATACGTGGAGTCAAGTTTGTTGCCGCGAGAATTATTGGAATCGGAGTTACAACGAGAAAGTTACGGGTATTTGAAGTTTGCCGAAAAGTGTGTTTGTTGGTTTCCATTTTGGGTAAGTCTATATGTGGAAGTTGCCTGTTTGGGCAAGTCAAACCTTGCCATTTATATTGTTGACTGAGTTGACCGAGTCAACTCGGTGGAGAGAGAGAGATTCACGACGGCAAGGGCGAGCTCCATGACGGCGTGAAGATTCCGGCCACCCCACGGCACGGGGCTTGTCCCTTCCTCTTCGCCTCGGCCTCTCGAGTCTATCCCCGGCCACCTTTCACGGCGTGGCTCACCGGAAAGAGAGGAAATTCCGTCCAAAGAATGGAAGAAACTTGGGGTTTTGGTTGATTTCGATTTCGGCCGAATCGAGCTACAATTTGTAGTGGGCTTTGAAGCTCTCCTCACCATGTAAGTATGGAGTTCTAATTTTGCTTGTGCTTGGAGAATTTTGAATGTGAAATTTGTGAGACAATTCGGTTTATCACGAAATTAGACTAGTTAGAGTGTGAATTGGCCTTTGATGCAGTTGAGAAAGTTGCTCAGTGGGTGATTTTGCATGGAATAGAGGTTGCTCCGCCGGGAAAATTTCAAGTTGGTGGCGCCGCCGCCGCCGGCGGCGGTCAACGGTGGTTAACTTTGACTTTTTGGGGTTTTCGACAAGTTGCATGTCATTTCACTCGAAATCGCGCCCCGATCGCAGTGGGGAGGTTCGTTTTTCAAATTGAGCGTCCGAAATTACAGCGAGGTATTGAGGTGTGATTTTCGGATTTTCGACAGTTTGTCGTAATCGGATTACGTGTTTCCGAGAACGGTGGTTTCCCGTGATTTGTTTTGAATTGTTGGGTTATGACTTTGAGAAATGAACTTTGTGATTATTCAGGAGTTCGTGATCGTTTGTTTGGCGATGGACTTTTCGCCGGATCACGGGTTAACGCGAACTGCGTTACGCTAGTCTGTGAGTGGACATTTCTTTTCACGGATTGATTGCGAGTCTTTTATAAATGATTTACGAACTTGAGCATGTAGTTTGATTATGATTTTACGAGCATGTGTTTTACGATTATACATATACGAATATACTTATACGAATATACATACGTACATATTATGCTTCATGCATGTGCATGGAAAAGATTTATGATTTGGTTTACACAGAGTACAGTCTCAGTTATCAGGGTTGTATCGATACACGTTGGCTTCTCGGCTGATCCCCGAGTACGCTCCGGGCGGGGACAGATATCCTGACCCGAGGCCTTTCTGGCTAGGAATCACGTGTGGGTCTGGAATCCCGTGATTCAGACTGTGCTATCGCATGGTAGTCCACGAGAGACTTCGCGATATATTTACGTTGCATGCTCTGTACGTGGGTGGTAGTCAGCGTCTCCTCACGTACCATTTAATTTTCATGCATTTGACTCGCATATGTTTTTATAACGTATATATTATGTGGTGAAAGACATTTATTTTCGTCCACTCACTCTAACAGTTTTCATGTCTTTCCCCTGGGCTTTTCGGTTTCCGTGCCCAGTTTGCAGTTTGGATTCTGGTGTCGCACGTCGTGGTCGGAGGCATAGTGCTCGAGCTACCTTGTTTCTTCCAGTAGGTTTATTGTTCTACCTACTGTGGTATACTTATATGATTATACATTAGAGGTCGCTCTGAGTATTCTGTTGTATGTTTTTATACGATTTTTCCTCAGATTTCAGTAAAGTACAAATATATTTACTACTTTACATTATTGTTGATATATTGAGAAATCCGGATGGGATTGGTGCCCACGGTTTGATTTTTGTGGCATATGATGAAGTGTATTTTCTGCGTGCAGGTAATGGTAATTCCACGTTAGTAACGAAACTCTGCCGAAATTTCTACGGTTTTTGTTGGTTCGTGTTTTCGAAGGGGTTTGATTCCAGTTTAGGCAACTAAACCGGGGTTGGGTCCTTTCACATAATTTTCCTTTTTGATCAGGAGTCGAGAAACCCTCAGGATCTATATAGATTTTCTCTTCTATATCTCCATCTAGGAAAACTATTTTCATATCCATTTAATGTACTTAGAAATTTCCCAACATGACAATAGCAAGTACCATTCTGATGGAGGTAAATTTCTTCACTATAGAGTAAATGTCAAAATAATCCAAGTATTCTTTTTGTCTATAACTTTTAATTACAAGCTTTGTCTTTTATTTTGTTTGTGTCACATTGGCCTTCATTTTCCTCTTGAAAATTCACTTGGAACTTAAAGTTGCATAACCAGGTGGGAGATCCATCAGTTCCCAAGTATGATTTCGCAAAGTCAAAATCATATTTATGTTTAGTGACTTCTGCCTAACAAGGATGGTAAACAAGGTAACTGTCCCTTAGGATTCAAGTTTTACTCTTAATCATACATGTTAAGAGTCGAAACCTAAGGATTTTCAATTTCTTATCTAGATTCCACCTTAGTCTTAGTCTTTTGTTCCTGAAAAATCACCATTTATTATGCTTCATGGGAAAGCACAACACTGATAGCCAAAAAATCATTTTGTGTTGATGACTTTAACTCGTCTGTTACATGCATTCATTCAACGGTTATAAGTCATTAAAATGCTCATCAAAAAATCATTAAATGGTTGTTTTAAACGTTTTGCATTGATGGCTATAGTCAATTGTTACAAGCTACTAATTTAGTTGTTACACTCCATCACTAACAATAAGTTGGATAATTTACTCGAAAATATGTCTTCAAAGAACGATGTAATTTTCAGATTTTCTTATCATGTCTTGTGTTCATTTAATTTGCGCACATGAGATCGATAATTATTACAATTATGTGTATATCGAATGCAATTAATTGTTTCTTTATAATTTTTTTCTTTTAAGTTGGTGTACTATCTCCTTGGCTAGACATCCTCACACTCGCAAGTATTTGTAGGATGACTTTCTCCCTTTTCATAATTCATATGAAGTTTTTCTCTTCTTTCTTTTTGGGTACCTTATTTAAAGATAATTAGCCGTTAAAATGATATTTTTCCACATGTTTTGTGGCAACCCAAAGCTAAAAAATATCGCATTCATTATATCCTTTAAGGTATGATTCTTCCGTTCATCCACACTATTTGATTATGGTGAATAAGGTGATGTTGTTTCATGTATGATCCATGCTGAGCACAGTCAACAAATGATGATTCATACTCACCTCCTCAGTCACTCCTTATGACCTTAATTATCATGTTGAGTTGATTCTCAATCTCATTTTTATAGACAATAAATTTCTCTATAGTCTCATCTTTACTTTTCGTAATGTACACATATCAATACTTTTACTATCATCGATGAAAAGTAATAAAGTACTTATTACCACTTCTTGTTTGTATTGATTTTGTATCGCATATATCATTATGGATAAAATCAAGGGGTTCATTGTTTCTTTCATCGCTTTTGAAAGATGATTTCCTTTGTTTTGTCTCAACACAAGATTCACACTTACGGTTGAAACATTGGTAATTTTTTTTAAGTTAATTAACATTCACAAAGTATCATAATTAACATGTCTTTGCCTACCATATCTGCATTGGAAGACACAAAGGTGAAAGCGGTATTTTTATTCATATCATTGACCATGGTCATTACATTTTAATTTAAAATTTTTATCACTTGTGGCTCTATTGCCAACATACATTATAAGTTACGAAACTAGAATTCTTTTTCCTTTAATCAATAAATGAAAATCATCTTCACTAAGTCTCGACTCGGTCTTTAGGAACGTACAATACATTGTTTAGTTCCTTTTCTAGATATTAACATTTGAACATCTTTACTTGATCCTTGATTGTTCATCGAACTTGATTTGGTCATACCACCGGTCCAAGTCTTTCATCTCTGAGTCATAATCTTCAACTGCTTACATGCCTTGTCTATTATTATGATATAATTTGTCACAACACAGTTCTCATAGCAAGATATTATTCACTTAATTTGGGTCAATCGCTCACAGTTTCGGTTTTGGGCCTCACCCTAAAACATGTCTTGCTATATGAAGGTGAATATCCACACATAAGGCATATCACCTCATCTCCTCCGAGTGATGTGAGATTTCACATCATCAAGTGCAAGCCTCTCATATTTTGTCATGATCAACACTCATGATCACATCCTCCTTTTCAACAAAATGACTCGATGTGACATCTAGCACTTTTAGTGTCTTTACACCTTCCGTTCCGTTGCCTTTTCTGAAAATACACACAACAACGTGTTATTTTTCTAATCAATAAATAATATCCGATATTATTTCTTAATTGATTACTTGATCAATTTCACAATGAATTTCCTATTGACTATCTCAATATTCAATCACTTAAATTTAGTATATAACCAAATAATTGTGCTTTCTTATTCTAAGAAAAACCCTCCATTATCCTTGAAAATTAACTCCCATTAGTGTAGGTAGCTAATTGGTTAATTCTTTTAGAGTAAATTTTATAGGCAACATTTCGTGTTTCGCAACACAACTCCAAAGACAACCGTTTCCTTAAGATAACCATTTTTCAAAGGCAACATACTGTAAAGCAACAATTTCGTTTAGGAAACCACTTTGTTTCAGCAACCACGTTAGTTAAAATCATATATAACATTTCTTAAGACTGTAGGAATATATTAGTAATATTGAATAAATCCAAAAAAATATTAATTAAATAATTAGTAAATATATAACCAAAAAAAATTAGAAATTCGTTATCGATTGGCTCAAGGTTGAAGATGAAGAGGTAAGTTGAGTCATGTGTCTCACACGTTCAACTTAAGAACTTTCACACACCCACAGGATTGTATGACGTTGTTCTCCTACTAAGTTTTTTTACTGCATCACAATAACTTTTCGTCGAACTGAAGAATACCTTACTCTATCACCGAAACCAAACTTGAGAGCTTGAGAAGGAGAAAAGAGATCAGAAGAGGATATGCTCTCTTTCTAATGGGATGTAGAAAATGAGAAGAAGATGATCACTTTATATAGGCTTTATTGGGGAATAAGCCACTTATTGTCGAGTTAATACCAAAACCGTTTCTGGTCATTATACTCGCCATTGTCACTAATGTTTACGGTTGGTTACAAACAATCCATTTAGTAGGTTTCAATTGTATATCATAACTAAAGTTTATGAGTGGTTACAAAAGCGTTACAAACAATTTATTTCGTCATTCAATTACTTGCCATTACTAAGGTTTATTAGCCGTAATAAAAAATTTAATTGGCAATTCGAAAGTCTTCAGCTTGCTTTGGGTGATAATTTCTTATTCACCTATTTAACCATTTGAACAAGTAAATATCTCAATTAATTGTCTCAAAATGGTAAATTAAAATAGTGTTTAAACACCTATTTTTTCAACACATTACTCCTTAGTTAGATAGACACCTCCTCTACATCAAGACAACTTCTCCCGGGTCCAATACTAGTGGAGGGGAATAACATGCGCAAATACAAACAAATGGGTCATCCGTATCCCAGTGAAGAGACCAGGAAGATTTCCAATAAAGCCTCCAACCCTTCTACGGTCTTAGGTTCAAACTTGCAGGCCCAGGTTTCAAATAAGGCCAACCAGTTCACTTCTAGTAAATCCAGCCCAGGCCCAAAGAAGTTTACTGTTCACCAGGCTCCATGCAAACAAGTCGCAACCTGAGGTATCCGCATCGCCACCGGAATCCTCCACCCACTCGCAACAGACGCTCACCCACACACAGCTCCACCGTCGAGCCATTATTTGGCCACCTGTTGCCATGTGAAGATGACTCAGCCGATGAAACAGAACCATTAAGATCAATCTAAGCCGAAATCCGGTGATGTCAGCAAGATCCCAAATAACGTTGACGTGAAACGCCTCTCCGTCACAGACCATAGAGCCCCGCTGCTCACCTGGATCGACAATCCCAGGCTGAGCTATTCCATCATGACTGCCATCGAACTTCCGCATCACAGCACCAACATCCCCGCTGCCCCCGAACATAACCATTGCCAAGAAACAGAAAAGGATGTCACTGACCCCTAGGGTTTGGCTCGCTGCCATGAACTGTGAAGAGAAGAGAAATAAAAGAAAATCGTGAAAAATCACGCTGGTTGAGCAGCCGTGACGGGGCTCACAAATCACCGAGTCCACACCGTGAAACTGGAAGCACAAGAGTTTTTTTTCCAAAGCTTTTAGGAATATACTTCCTAAACAATAATAAATTTAAAAAAAATGTATTTTCTGACCATCAAGTTTAGGTCTTCAAGCATTTCCACGACAACTCGAAAAGGCTCTCTCAGGTTGTTTCTACCGGATTACGCGGGACGTAATCAGCAGAAGCAAGTACGATTAATCTTCTCTTCTTTTCCGAACGTTCGGGCTGTTCGGATGGTCGGGTACTTGCTGTCTCTTCGTGTGTTCGGGTTATCGGGTATGCGTATTCGCGTTGTTCGGCCTCAGCTGTTAGAAGAATACAACAAAATGGCGGTCAGATGGTCAAGACAGCGTCGGCCTGCCTTCAACGCTCCGATGCCTAAGTTAGAAGATGTATTGGATATAACAGTCAAGCGAACGTGTAAGAAAGTAGGTTGGAGTATTTAAGATTGGAATTGATTGCCCTCTTACCTGTAGTAAATGCCTTACCTATATAGGTGGGTGAGATTGTTGCTTGCTTGTGCTCTTCGATGTGGGATATGGCTGGACTTGCTGTCATGTGGGCCAAGTATTTAGATGTGCTCTTGTCGGGTGCGTGCCAGATCAGATGGGCTCAGTCTTGCGAGTGAAGTTATAGTTCACTTGGTGGTCTTTCGGGTGGTCGGGTAGGTGTTGATTACCTGCTTAAGTGGGTAAGTATGTTTAATCCATGAACTAATGGTGCTATACTAACAAGTCCCCCAAGTCCCCAAGTCAAAGAGACCTTTCTTGATTGGGGAGTTGAAAAGGGGTTCATGCGATTAAACAAATACTTATCCGATTGAGTAGTGATGCGCGGTCCTGTGACCCCCAAGTCCCCCAACTCTCCGGTCAAGAAAGATCTCACTTGACGGAGTGGGTACTTGTGCGCCCGATCATGTACCTGTACGCGTGATCCTGTACCTGGGTACCCGACTCTCAGAACGAATCTTGCTGTTCGGAGCTGTGTGCCCGGTCGTGTGCCTGTGGGGCCATGTGAACGAATATGTATATTTTGTGTATGCCAATGTATGTCAGTATGTAGGAGTGAATGTGGATGTATGCGGTACAGATATACTAGTAGGTATGAGTGAATGAGTATGTGAATGTATGCGGATGTATGTATGATCGTATGATGCGATTGAGTGATGATGCGGTTTGAGTGAATGAGTGTTGATGTATGCTTGTGTATGTGGATGCATGGATGGTTCCAAGCCACTTATCTGGCCCCGCGACGAATGTTGCTGTCCGGAGTCCGCCGAGGATAGGCCTTCGGAACGGCTTTTGTTGAGATGCATGGATGGTTCCGAGCCACTTACCCGGCCCCGCGACGAATGTTGTTGTCCGGAGTCCGCCAAGGATAGGCCTTCAGAACGGCCTTTCTTGATGCATGAATTGTTCCGAGCCGCTTGCACGACACTCCTAAACGAATCTTGCTATTCGGAGCCCGTCAAGAATGGGCCTCGGAACGGTCATGCTTAGGTGCCCGAGAGGAGATCCTCACTCTCGGCGCCGACCTATCGTAGCGTCAACGGTGGGGCCTCGACCGTTACGTACATGTGGTGCAGCACGCACGGAGAGACGGACAGCATGCCCGTGCCGCTCTTCAGTTTAGCTCGTGCACGAAAGGAAACTTGCCGCTATCGTGCCGCCTAATTTGGCGAATGGTGGCGTTACGCCCTCGGAAGAAATGGGGCCACTCTTGAGTCGCCCATCATTCGGCACGTGCTCTGAAAGGAAACCTGCCGCTTTGGAGCCGCCCGAATGGTCCTGCGGTTTTGCGCGCCTCAGAAGGTAACGCGTGACGTTAGCCACTTCCGTGCCACATAGCCCGAACGGTGGGTCACCTCTTACTCGGTGTCTAGGCGTGGACTTCACAAGCGGCCAGCAGCCGCTTGTGATCCGGCTTCGCCAACAGAGCCAGGGAGACGATACCACTCGCCGCCTACTTGTCTTCATTTAGCGCGTGCACGCCGAAAGGAAACGCCAACGTTAGCCTCTTTCGGGACGCCTAAATGGTCTTGCTTTGAGCTCGCACACGCCAAAAGAAAACGTGTGACGTTAGCCTCGTTCGGGATGCCTCAATAGTCTTGCACTAACCTGGTGGGGTGGCGTTTACTTGCCTGTGAGATTGTATGGCACTTGATCATGTTGGTGGTGCGTACGATAATCCGAATGGGAGGAGGATCGTGACGTGCGTGTGCATACCTCGAGTGGGGTGATCTGACTGATGGGACGATTGAAGTGACCCCTTTCAACTTCTCCTTGGAAACCGCTTGGGGTGTAATAAATGCTAGCAGGCGAAAATAAATGCTGGCAGGTCAGGCGTCACGCGCGTGGGAGCGTGGGAGGGTGCATGCTTGACATGAGGCGAGTCTTGGGAGATTGTGCTAGGGTTTGAAACCGAGGCGGGAAGCCGAAGGGTGAGCGCAGTTACTTAGGAGAGGAAGTAAACCGCCTTATAGATACGTATCATCATCTGACGGTGGTCACATGAAAAATGAACGGCAGGCGTTCGCTTGCGTGTGAGATCGGAGCAGTATAAATAGGCCTTCGGAGAACCGTCTTCTCCCACTGTCTTTTACTTTCACTGAAACTCTGAAGAAATTACCTTGCCTACTGTTCTTGCTTCTATTTGTTGTGAAGAAATTACCTTGCCGGAGTTCTCGTCAAAATTCAATCTTCAACCTCAATCTCAATCTCTGGTGAGGCTCTAAACCCAATTTCGTTGTTTTCCGTTCTGTTTTTTGGTTTTTCCGGTTTCCTTTCTGTTTTTGTTTGCACGTTTTCTGGGTTTTCGTCTCAAGAACAAGGCGTGCTTGTTTTGATCTGTTTTGGGGTAGATTTCTAGGTTTTTGTTGTTTGTGGTAGGATTTTTCTTGCTAAGTGTTTGGGTGTTGCGTGCGTGCGTCTTGTTTAGGAGATGGACCCGATAGAAATTTTGAGCGACATGTCGCGTGAATGGGTGTATGTTCTGGGGGCGGGGTGGGTTTGCTGTAGTCCGTACATGAGTGGATCGGACTCTGCGTCTGACTCCGTGATGAGTGTAACGCCCTTGCAGTATATACCTAATGGTGATTCTCCTGTCGTGCAGTCGATGGATGAGGCACGAGCGTGATGAACCGTGGCTGACGATGTCGGGTTGGGGGATGCGTCTGAGTCGTCGGGGTCATCGGGGGGGGGGGGGGGGTCGTCCTCGTCAGGGCCGTGGGGCGAAGAGCGTGCTCAAGGGGAGTCTGCTTTACCCCAGCTTGCGGAGGGCGGACGTGTGCACTGGGTGCTCCCAGACGGAGTACCGGTGCAGGAGCCCGAGTGAGCACCATCGGTGAAAGAGATGGCGCGATGGGCGCGCGACTATCACATTCCTTTATCTGTGAAGTTGAAGATTCCCAGGAAAGTCGAGACGTTCACGCGGCCTCCACTCGGTCATATATGCGTGAGCGAGTTCCACCTGAAGGCGGGTATTAAGCTGCCTCTGCACCCATTCTTCAAGTATATACTGGCCCTGCTGAAGATTTCGCTCGGTCAGTGTGGGCCAACGCTGACCCGCACGCTGGTGGCCTTCTTCAACATCTTCCGCCTGAGCGGGTTGGATTATCCAACGCGGGCGGAGTTCCTTCACTTTTTCCGCCTCAAGCACTCTTCCCGCCGAAGGGACTCAGGCACCTTCACCGTGGAGCCGCGGGTGAAGTGGTGGTTGGTCAATCCGCCTAGCTCGTCGACCTCTTGGCGTACGATCAGTTGCCTAGTGGGAGGTGACTGAGAGTTTGGCGCATTCCCTCCCGAGTTTGCGCATAATGCCCACCGTATTCATCGAGTCCCCGGGCGCTTCCACCCTCCATACTAACGAGTATCCGATGACGCCTGCGGAGGAGGCCAGGGTTGTTCGTTTGAAGTTCGTCTTTGACCCGGCGCACGAGGCAAGACACTTCTGGGTAGCGTGCCATTGGGATCTGATCGAGCGCACGCGTCTGGATCGAGCACCTAGTCTCATCTGATACCTGTTTCATTTTACATGTTTACATATATTTGATAACTTTGTTACTGACCTTTCGTTCGTGTCTGTTTGCAGCGAAAATGACCAAGTCCAAGGCCATCGAAAAAGACGATGCCCTTCAGCGCCGTATGGAGTTGCTGCTATCGAGCGCTGAGTCTGTGCGTCAGGTGGTCTACAACGGGCACGGTGGGTTGGTTGTGGGGGATACGGCCCAGCTAGTGATCCGGGCGCCGGATGTTGCTGACCATGCTCCTGCCATGCGTGCTGCTATCGTCATCGTCCCGCGGGTGCACGTTGCTGGTGCGGCTGCTGAGAGGTCCGAACTTCCTTCGCCCGGGGCGTCTGCTGCTCGGGGTCAGGACCGGGCTGAACGGGATCGCCTCTCCCGTGAGAAGGAGCAGCGGCAGACGGAGCGCGATTAGAGGCGCGTGGAGCAGAGGGATCGACGGGAGGCGTTCCTGAACTCGGGCTCGCGGGGCCGGGCCTCCCAGTTGTCTAGTGGTGTAGATCTCTCCACCGGTTCGCCTGCTCACGAAGGTGGGGCCGGCCGTCCCTTCAGGCGCCTTCGAACGGATGCTGCAGCCGCGGCGGTGGAAGTTAGTGGGGAGGTGACTCGCGCCCTTCTCGAGAATCTCCGTCAATCCCTGGGCGAGGGTGTGTCATCGCTCCAGCACCTGCTACATCCGGGTTTTGCCCCTGCCCCCGACGGCTTGGATCGGGCCTTCAACGTGTGCGCCAAGTTGCAGCATCAACTTTTTTGCTTGCGCACGCGAGAACTTGGAAGAGCTGACACGGTTGAGGACCGATAACCGCAAGGCTACCGCGGCCCACGAGAATCTTCAGGCCGGACTTTCCAAGGCGAACGAGCTGGCCGAGCGGAAGGCTACCCGGGTGAACGAGCTGACTCGGGAGCTTCGGGAGAGCGCTGAGCGGGAGACCGTTTTGAAGGTTGAGCGCGACAGCACGTTGGCTGAGGTGGAGCGGGTTCATGCTAAGGCTGCCAACCGCGTGGCAGAGATGGAGTCCCGCCTGATGAAGGCCGAGCGTTGTGCTTGGATGGAGGATCGAGTCCAGCGTACCCAAGCGGAAGTCGTTGCTGCTTTTAAGGAGTCGGATGAATTCTTTGAGTTGGTGACTGCCGAGGCAGAGGAGCAGGTAACTACTTTTCGGGTGGCCGTAGCTCCCTTTATCGAGGTGGAGCACTACCGGGAGCATCTTCGGGCGCAAGCGGTTGGAGCGGCTGGCCCTTCCACCGAGGAGAACGTTGAGGAGCAACCCGGTGAAGAGCGGCTCGAGCAGGCGAGTGTCGAGGCTGTGGTGGACCATGAACGGGCGGATGCGGAAGTAGAAGTACGTAGTGCAATAGTAGATTTTGTTTTTTGTAGCTTGTAGATAGGATTTTGTAAGGGTCGTTCGTGCCTTTTAAGTAATGAAGTCTCTTTTCTTTTCCGTATGCGTGTGCCTGTTTTTTTTTTTTTGCTCTTTTTTTTTGTCTGAATAGTATTTGCACCAAGTGTTATATCAAAGCGAATAGTATATCCCTAGTCCCCGAGTATCGGGTGGACGAATCAAGAAAATACATAACGTAATAAAACGAACTTAATGAAAGTACTTCCGTAAGTGCTGGATGTTCCACGGGTGTCGTAGTCGTTGGCTTTGTATATCTTTTAGGTAAAAGGTGCTGGGTCTTACAACCTCGTCCACGACATACGGGCATTCCCATGATGGACGGAGTGCCTTGACCTTCTGTTGTATTGCCTTCATGACCCAGTCCCCCTGTTGGATTGGTCGAGCCCGAATGCGCTGGTTGTACAATCGAGCGATTATCTGTTTGTTCGCGACATTGTGGAGATGTGTTGTGTCCCTTCTTTCTTCTAGCAAATCGATGTTGAGTCGTAGCCCTTCCTCGTTGTGCTCGGATCGTACCCCTCAATTCGCGGGCTCTGGTGGGTGATTTCTAGAGGTAGCACAGCCTTGGTTCCGAACGTCAGACTGAACGGGGTTTCGCCCGTGGCCGTATTGGTAGTTGTTCGAATAGACCATAAGATCTCTAGGATGATCTCGGGCCAGCGCCCGTATCCTGCCTCCCCGGGCTCAATGTCCTCGATCTTCTTCTTGATGTATGCCTTGATTATTTTGTTTGTCGCTTCTACCTGCCCATTTGTCTGAGGGTGCGCTGGTAATGCGAATACAAGCTCTGTTCCCTGCCATTTGCAGAAGGCCCTGAGCCGAGGGTTGTTGAACTGTGGCCCGTTGTCTGTGATGATGCTGATCGGGGTCCCGTAGCGACAGAAGAGGAACCGCTAAAGGAAGCGTTCCACCTTTTCTGTCTTGATTTTTATCATTGGCTGGGCGTCGATGAACTTGGTGTGGTAGTCGATGATGACGATCATGTACTTGTACTGCCCTTTGGGAGTTCCCCGATTAAGTCCAGTCCCTACTGTGCGAATGGCATGGGTGATAAGAGGATTTAGAGCGGGACGGCGGGCACGTAGACGACGGGCACTTGCTCGTCAGTGTCGTGGCATCCACATGGATGGTGAGCCACCAGAATCCGCACCAAAGGGCCTTGTGCGCGATTGATCTCGCTCTCGCGTGGTGGCTGCACGTGCCTGAGTGGATCTCTTGTAGAATTGTGTTGCCCTTCGTCGGGGTGACGCACTTGAGGTCGCCCAAGTCTTTCCTCGCTGATAAAGCATGTCATCCCTCATACTGAAGTTTGCTGATTGTGTGACGACGGTTCTGGCTTCTCGCTTGTCTTCTGGTAATTGCCCCTTTGCCTTGTATACGATGAGTACATCCATGTAACTGTGTTCATGTGGTTCGATCGCTAGGATCTGTTCTGCTCCCGAAATGCTTGGTCGTCGCAGTACTTCGACGATCCGCTGTCCTGGTTCGGAGTGGACGGGAGCCGTAGCCAATCGGGCCAGCCTGTCCATCTTCGCATTGAGTCCCCGGTGTATATGGTTGATGTTGATGTAGTTAAACCTGTTGATCAGCGCCCTCACGTGCCTGAGGTAGGCGATCATAGACTCTCCTTTCGCCTGGAATTCTCCCTCGACCTGGCTTACCACCAACTGTGAGTCGCTGAATATGTTTAGGTCGGGCGCCTCCGAGTTTTTGGCCAGCTACAGGCCTGCGATGATCGCCTCATACTCGGCTTCATTGTTGGTTGTCTTGAATTAAAATTTGAGGGCTTACTCTGCATTTACCCCTCCTGGCCCGGTTAGGATGATCCCGGCGCCGCTTGCCTTCTTTGTGCAGGATCCGTCGATGTAGAGGTTCCACTCCGACAGTGGTCTTGCTTTGATTTCTGCCTTTTCGGGTGCCTCTACCGTCGGGCCGTCGGGTGCGCCGGTCGGCGTCACCTCTGCTTCTGTGTGTTCGGCGATGAAGTCTACTACTGCCTGCCCTTTTATTGCTGTTCGGGGCTTGTACTGGAGGTCGAATTCGCTAAGCTCGATTGCCCATTTTGCCAGGCGGCCATTGTGGTTGGGCGACTGAAGGATCTGGCGCAGGGGTGCGTTTGTGAGGATGTGGATGTTGTGGGCTTGGAAGTATGGTCTCAGCCGTTGGGCAGCGGTGATGAGTGCGAGTGCCATCTTTTCGATCACGGGGTATCGGGTTTCAGCGCCCGTCATGTCTTTCCCCGAAAAGAAAATGAGCAGTTGATACTCACAATTACTAAGTACTAAATTAACACTTAACACTCAACAACAATGAGTCAATTAAAACTCTTTTTGGTAGATGTAGCATTGGTAAATAGGGATCGTTCTTAACCGGGGATTGAGGGTGCATGCATAACTATGCTAGGTTTGTTTATGGGGGTGCGAGATTTGGTTTGTTTAACTAATAACCTACAAAATTTAAACCTAATTCTACTATGTACACGTGATCATCACATCATGTCTACCTCCACCGTTTTCATGCTTCACTTACCCAGTATCAACTAAATTCTTACATTTCAACCTGCAATTTATACACATGCTTTTAAGAGTGCGACGAAGAGCGCCTACACCTTAATTTATCTAAGATTCATACAAAACATGCTAGGGAGGAACGAATAGCGTATCACCCAACACATTAAGAAGCTTTAAGCATACAAGCATGCATACAAATCAAAGACCAAAAACTAAGAACACATGGAAGGTAACATAAGTAAGTAAAAACGTATAGCCTTATTTATTAAATAAATCACAAGTCATAAACCAAATTCTTTACAAGACAAAAGATGAGATAGAAGGTTTATGGTTACAGTTTTGGAGTCTGTGAAGAGCACTAACAACGCCTCGAGTGGATGGATTCTCAAGAACAAGACGAAAAGCGCCGATTATTCTTGATCTGTGAGGAGGGAGCTTCGGCCTTGGAGGGAATTAGGCTTAGGATGACTTGGGAGGTATTTTCGGCAGAGCTTTGGTGTCTATGATGTGTGATGTTGATGAATAAGTCGATCTCCCCAATTTATAGAAGATGATTAATTAGGTCTTTTCCTACCAAAACAAAACTTTCCTTATTAAAATCGGGGAAATCTGACCAGCTGTAGTAAAACGCTTTTTCCCGGAGTTCTAGATCTTAAAAAATTCTGATTCTTATTTCATTGGAAAGCTTATTCAAAGCGCTATAATATCCATATAAGGAATTCTATATTTGGAATTGAATTGGATTTACTACGGATTTTAGAAGTTAAGTGACCTGGCTGCCCTGTTTTCTTCTTCTTCAAGGAAAAGGAAATCTTCATATCTTCAAATCTTGCATTCCTTATTCCCTAATAATTCTTGGCCGAATCTAGAATATTCTTGCACATATTTTGGCCCTCAAATCAGGTCTTAAAATTCATATAATATCTCCCAAGATTCATCCATTATATGCTCCATATATTCCGCCATATTTGCTCTTTCCTGGGTCGCGCAGGAGAAATGTCTTCATCTTTTTGTCCACCATTTTGGTATCCATTTCATTTGGCATTTGGTTTCCAATTCTTGACACCATATGAGAGTGAATTTTAGTAACCGTTTGAAGACCATTCCTCGGACCATTTCTTCTCTGGAATTAGGAGCTTCCTCCTTAGCACGCTTTTAGCTCATTTCTGCCTCCTTTATGAATTCCTCCTTATTTTGTCCTATAAATCATAAAGTAATTAAGATACAAAGATACTAAGTTCTAAAAAAAGCTAAATTTAAAGAGAATTACGTTAAGAATCAAGCATAAAATGCGTAGATCAGCAGTTCCGTGCAGTCCTCCCTGCGGACGAGGGCCGAGCTGACAGCTATGAGGGAGACAGCCAAGTAGAGATATAGTACCTCCCCTCGGATGGGCCTGGATAGGAAGGGGATTGAGGCCAAATATTCCTTGATTTGGAGGAATGATGCCTCGCATTCGAGCGTCCATACGACCTCTCGCTTGTTTGTCTTTCGGAGGGCTTTGAAAAAAGGAGCGCACTTGTCCGAGTAGCGAGATATGAATCTTTCAGCGATGCGAGTTTGCCCGTGAGGCTCTGTAGGTCCGCCTTTTTAACGGGCGGCTTCATGTCGATGATTGCCTTCACCTTGGCGGGCGAAGCTTCGATTTCCCGCTGGCTCACGATGTATCCCAAGAATTTGCTGTTTGTGACCCCGAATGTGCATTTGGCTGGATTCAATCTCATGCCGTTCTTGATTAGGACATCGAGCACAGTCCCCAAGTTTTGGACATGGTCAACCGCCTAGATGCTTTTCATGAGTATGTCGTCCACATAGACGTCCACGATGTTGCCTATCATGCCATGAAACATCGCGTTCATGAGCCTCTGATATGCGGAGCTTGCGTTCTTCAGTCCGAAGGGCATGACGATGTAGCAGTATAGGCCTTTGTCCGTGACAAAGCACGTCGCCTCCTAGTCTTCGGGGTCCATGAAGATTTGGTTGTATCCCGAGTACGCGTCCATCATCGATAAGAGTTCATGCCTGGCTGTCGCGTCTACCAGCCGGTCGATCCTCGGTAGGGTAAAGCTGTCCTTGAGGCATGCCTTGTTGAGGTCGCTGTAATCGATGCACATCCTCCATTTTTATTGCTTTTCTACACTATGACAGCGTTGGAGATCCATTTTGGGTAATCCACCTTTCGGATGAATCCGATGCTCAGCAGTCGGTTCACCTCCTCGTGCATTGCTGCGTAGTGTTCCGCCCTGTATTCCCTTGGCTTCTACTTCACCGCCCTCGCGCCGGTGTTGACGCTCAGTTTATGGGATATGACGCTCGTGTTGATCCCAGGCATGTTCTTGTACGACCATGCGAATACCTCCTGCTTCTCCTTCAATAGTGCGACCAATCGCTCGGCTATTGCGGGCGCCAATTGGGCGCCAATCTGGATTGTCCTCTCCGGATGCTCGGGCGATAGCTGAATCGTTTGCATCTCGTCGCGTTCGGGGACGGGGGATATTGCCGTCATCCCGTCGCGCGGGTCGTCCGGCGTTTCCGCCTCTAGCGCCAGTTCTTCCAGAGCTAGGATTTCTTGCCTGTTCCCGGGTTTCGCTGCTTCCTCGTAGTTATAGCCCCGGACGTGCTCTACTCCGTGCTCCGTCGGGAATCAGTCCAGCAGCATATGCCATGCGATGATTAGTTTTAGCCTGCTGATCCCCGGTCTCCCGAGTATGGCGTTATATGGGGAGGGCGTGTCCATGATGATGAAGTCTACTCGGACCTCACTATGCGGGGAGTCAGGGGCCCCGATCCCGATCTGAATGTTGTCGCTTCCGATTGGGTATGACGTCTCGCCCGTGAAGCTTGCAACGCACTCGTGGTCCTGTGTCATTTTGTGCGAGGGTCTTCCCAGTGCCATGTATGCGTCCAGGTAGATCACGTTCACGGACGCCCCGTTATCTACCAGCACTCTCTTTACGAGAAATCGATCCACGATGGCGTCTATCACAAATGGCAAGGTGCTGTTCTTTGGACTCCTCTCCTCGTCTTCTGCCGTGAAGCTGATGGTCGGTGGTTCCTTTCTTCCTGCTTTGTTCGTCCTCCCTGTCCCGATCGTCAGTACTTCCCTGCTCGGACGGTCGTGCGACGAAGTCCCCTCCTTGCGCTTCCCTTCGGATATTGTGCTGATTGTCCCCCGGGTTTCGATGTTTGTCTCGCGCGGCTATCCCTCAGCATTGGGAAGGGTGATCTGACCATCCCTTTGCATTTCCCTGAGTACCTTTTTTAGCATCATGCAGTCGTTGGTGTGGTAGGTGGCGGTGTAGTGGCATTCGCACCACCTGTCCGGGGTTTGACCGATTGGGGCCCTGTCCTTTGATACGTTGTTTGGCGGTTGGATATGATGTCGGTGTTGGCGGAGTAGTTGTTTGTTTGACGGCCGGTCGATTGCGTAGACCTCATATTCGGCCGATCGGTATCGGGGGGCCTCTCGGGGACGGATTCCCTGCGGTGCTGGTGCCTTCGCCCGGTTGTGTCAGATGCCTTACTAGCCACGGAAAGATGACCTCTGGTTACTCTGTCCGTGCGCTTCTGGGCCTCGCTTGTAGCTTCCGCCCGTTTCTCCTCTATCGTCGGTGGATTGTCGTGGCTGAGCGTCCGCTCTGGCCGGTCAATGTTGGATTTGGAGGTGGCCCCGTACACTCGCGTCTCTACCAGCGCCTTCTGTACGATCAAATCCATTATCTCGTCGTAGTCGAGATGCTACTTCCGCACGAGTTTCTCTACGAATGGTGTTGCGAGCATATTATCCATCAGGGCGACCTTAGCCACTTGCTTGTCGAGGCTCCTGCACGTGCTTGCCAGCGCCCTCCACCGGTTGATGTAGCTGGATAGGCTCTCGTCTGCCCCCCTGGCGGACCTTGAGGAGGATGCCCGTGGTGTTATACTTGCCTTGGAGCATGTAGAGCCTTTGAAAGCTCTCCGTCAGTTCTAGGAACGAATGGATGGAGCCTGGAGGAATCTCGTAGAACCAGCTCCTCGCCTCCTCAGACAGTGTCTCTTGGAACAGAAATCACAAAGTTGAGTCCGAGTACCTGGTTTCGTCCGTAGCGGACCGAAACTCGTCGATGTGCGTGCGGGGGTCCCCACTTCCATGAAACCGGGTGACCTTTGTTGTCTTCGCATTTAGGGCCCTGCCTCTCTCCAGTATATGCGCCGAGAATGGACTGACTCAAGGGGTGAACATCCTACCTTGCCCGGCGTGCTTGTCCTTTCGTAGGCGCGACACCTCCGCCGATAGTTCTTCCATCCTCCGGAGGATCAGGGTGTTGTCCATTGGGGGGGTACCCCTGGGCGCGGGTGTTCGGGTCACCCGAGGGTCGGCCATGCTGAACGGATGCTGGAGATCCTTGGCGTTGGTATCTTCCCGGACGGGACCCCGCCAGTGTCGTATCTGCTGCTGGTTGACGAGTGCGTCCAGCTGTTCTTCCAGCTTCTGCCGGACCTGGCGCTCATGATCTCTTTCGAACGCTGCATCTCGCAGCTCCTGGAGCAGGCAGTCGGCCCGTTCCTCGCAGCTCAGTCCGGGGCTGCTGCTTGTTCCCAGCTCGATCACCTGTCACGCCCGTGCGCTCAGGGGTGTTTCCTCAACGGGCATGTCGCTGATGTTTGTCTCTTGGGTATTCATATGGGTTTTGGGTAGTGGTGTTTATACGAGGTTTGCAATTTGTAAGTTTCCCACAGACGGCGCCAACTTTATCTACCGGATTACGCGGAACGTAATCAGCAGAAGCAAGTACGAGTAATCTTCTCTTCTTGTTCGAACGTTCGGGTTGTTCGGATGGTCGGGTACTTGCTCTCTCTTTGGGTGTTCGGGTTATCGGGTATGTGGATTCGCGTTGTTCGGTCTCAGCTGTTAGAAGAATACAACAAACTGACGGTCAGATGGTCAAGACAGGGTCGGCCTGCCTTCAACACTCCGATTGCCCTCTTACCTGTAGTAAATGTCTTACCTATATAGGTGTGTGAGATTGTTGCTTGCTTGTGCTCTTCGATGTGGGATAGAGCTGTACTTGCTGTCATGTGGGCCGAGTATTCGGATGTGCGCTTGTCGGGCGTGTGCCCGATCGGATGGGCTCGGTCTTGCGAGTGAAGTTGTAGTCCGCTTGGTGGTTTTTCGGGTGGTCGAGTAGGTATTGATTACTTGCTTAAGTGGGTAAGTATGTTTAATTCATCAACTAATGGTGCTATACTAACACAGGTTGGTGCCTAAAGATTTTGAAAATAACTAGCAAGAGGAAACGTAGCATTGTTGTCTCTCTTTGTGCCTATACGGCTATATATACTGGAGTTGCTAAAATTATTCTGGCAGTGGAGCTCAAGGCCAAGATTGTTTACCATGCCAAAAGCCCAGACTATTTATTTTTTTCTTGTTGAAAATGGCCCGGTCTGAATTATATAATACAAGAATGTATGGTATTGAGAATGTGTATGAAATTCAGAAGGAAAACAAAAAGAACTCAGCTTGTTTCTCTTGTAAACCCTGAAATGTTGTTTGAGTTAGACTCAAAGCCATTATGAATTAGAGGAGGGAGAGAGCTAGGAATTCAAATTTGAAATCAATATTCTATAAATAAATTGTTGGCCGAGGCCTCTCACGCAATCATGTAATTTTCATATTAAACTGCAAAATTGGATGTATCCCCCTGCATATCTTTCGTCTTAAAACAAATCATTCGAGTCACAAATAACTATTTTCATATTTCCGGTGGTATTAGATCATTCGACGTATTTGCCCATCAGTCATCCGATTAGAAAAAGAAAAGGCATTCTAATGTTCTAGCTACAAATGATCGACAAGTATGGACTACAAATGTCCATGCCAATGCGCCTACATGTAATTTCATACATCTAGCATGAATTGAAGTTAATTAATTAGTTCAACCAAGGTTGTTAATTAATCAAAATACAAACTTCCAAGGCATTCTTGACCATTTCTTGTCGTTGACGGTCCAACGTCTCGTTCTCTTTTCCCATAAACCTTAAGGCAATGACATGGTTGGAAAGACATGGTTCCTTTAATTACGTACATTTAAAGAACTCAACTATCTCTTCGTACAGTACACAGATATCTGATCGGATCTGATCGATGTTCATACATGTATATATGACACTTGAAAGCTGAAAATTGAAGACTTGATCGATCAAGTCAAACTAAGCACCGTCCACATACGCAATGTGAGGCGTACAGTTTCTTAAAAGATCATGATTTACCGAAGAATAGTAATAAATTAAAGTTAGAAATCAAAGTTTTCGATCGTAATTTAATGTATTATTGCCTGTTAAAAGCCAAATATATACAGAAGTAGAATTAATCCAAGCAAATAGAAATTAGAAGTTTCCTCCTAACATGATACTTGGTTAGGTCCCAAATCTTATATATTTTCGGCAAGATAAAAAAATTAGAAATTATTAAAGAACTAGGCTCATATATAAATTTTAGAATTTGTGCTTGGGACTTGTTTTTCTGTCAAAATATTTCTTTAAAATCTTGTGTTCTGTCTTATCACTCTTATGTCTTATAAGAGTGTGTTCAACTAATTAATCAGCTAGAAATCATTAATAGAATGGCATAATAATATAACAACGCTAATTTTTATGTTTTTTTTGAAGAAAAAAAAACTCCATGCAGCACGCCGGCTTATGTGCTAACCCTAGCTACCTCAAAATTTTCCAGTCAAATAGCTAGCTTGTTTCAATCCCCAAGGCTTGACAATCTCAAAACCAAACGTGTTGTTTGACTTATTTCAACATGCATGACATTATATGCTGCTGATCGAGATCCAATATGATCCACACTCCACTATTATATAAAAAGTAACCAGCAGAAATAATCGTTGCCAGAAATGGAGCTACTGGTTCAAAATCAAGTATAGAATTTTCAAGTCATCATGATCAAATATCTAACTTTTGTGGTGGTGGGTAAGGTTCAAAATGATGAAATGTTCATTATATGATATTTTATTCATCCACAGTTTTGCCACATTAGCAACCATAATTTAGCTCAAGGAAAATACCAAATCAACTATATTTTAAAGAGTGAAGAAATTATTACTTTTTGTGGTTGGTGCTATAGCTATATCAATATGCCAATTATGTGAAATACATATATGTCTATATGATTATTAAAACAAAACACAACATACAAGAGAAAAAAGTCAAGGTTGCTTAGTTTGGTTTTTCTGATCTTCTGTTAATTTCTGATTTTCTTCTTCTCTTTGTCAGTATATGTTTGTGACAGTAAGCAATCTGACTAAAAGAACTCCATGGTTCTTTTTGATGAGAAAAGAACTCCATGGTTAAGATTATCAATGTGTAATGCATCTATATTCGCATATAAATCAAGAAATATACAAGAGGTTAAGAGAGAGAACACTTTATAGTCTCACATGAACAAGCAGAAAATTAAAGGGTAGGGGAGAATTAAGACCTGGGAAACCAGTAAAATCATTTCTATCAATCACCATTGCAGTGGTTCTAGTAAGAATAATACATATATTTGAAAAAGAAAAGGGGCATGCATACAAATATAGATAAAAGGCTAGAGAGGAATTCGAAATAAGAAGAAGAACAAATGCCTGGCTTTTCCCATGTACGCCTCTAAATCTTTTGCATCGATGAATTTTCCACCGAAACCAGTACTACTCAAAGCAGTGCATCATGTTCCTTACGAAAAACCATGTAAATTCTTCTTGAAAGGAAGATATGATCCGCAGTCATCGTAGACCGCGCGTTTTATTCTCTTCTTCTTCTTGCTCATCTTCGGTTGCAAGTCTGTAACTTCTTCAGGTGTTTGCTTTTCAGTAGCTGTTGCTCGAAGAAAACCCAGATAAAAAATGGACCAACGAATAGAGAGAGTGGTTGGGGGGGGGGGGGTGGGGCGCGATGATGTTGTTGGGACTACTGCTCAATATATATATACACACACACAGCTAGCTAATGGAAAATAAAGAATGGGGAAAATAAGAAAGAGAGGAGAAGAAGATGTGTTTTGTTTCCAAGAAGATGATGTCGAGCGTTTCCTGTTGATGTTGTTCTCGATCAAAGGAGGGAGGAGTACATAGTTTTTTGTATTGATAGCTATTGCAAAACTCGGCCGTTTTGTTTCACACTGGGGCTATTGCTTTTGTCCTCCATCTGCAAAAACAGTTCGATCTTTTCCTCAGCAAAACTAGCTAGCTTGATTTAGGGAACAATGTAAATCCAAAACGATTGCAAAGCAATAATTAAAAACCTTTAAGGTGATAGCTAGAGGTACCCTATGCTTGTGATCATTGTATAATCTATTGGATTTTAGAAAGTTTGGAGGATTGTTTATTTGACAAAGGGTGACATCTGGCCACCGTTTTCATTTGTCTCCGCCGGTCTCTTTATTTTTTGGTCAAAATGTTGGTAGCAATTAACATATATATGTGTATATATATATTGCTGTTATCTGCCCCAACATCGACCATCATATGCTTAATCAAAGAGGTTTGGTTTGATCGTTTACATGTGTGTGCCACTATTTCAGCAGAGAACCAAAGTGATGAAGGTAAGTTCTTTCGTCGCTTCAATCTAACTGAGGCGACGAAGAATGAATTTGTAGTCTCAGAAATGATCTACGTCGCTTCAATTGCACTAAGGCGACGAAAAATGATCTTCGTCACTTCAATCCCCTGAGGCGACCACTTTTTTTATATCTGAAGCGACGAGAAGATTCTTCGTCGCCTAAAGCAATCTGAGGCGATGAAGATTGAGCAATCTTCGTCGCCCAAGTTAAGCTAATGTATGTACACTGCATATACATCCAATTAATTAGCTAATGTATGCACACTACATGCAAGTATGTAACTCATCTTTTCCTCGAGGATATATTATAGAAGTGTTTTTACATATCACTTCAAGAATCATGAATCTTTCTACCAACATATATATACACTTTTGGAACACATAAATACTGACTGTTTTTCTTCTTCTTCGAAAAGATATATTATAGAAGTGCTTTTACAGAATACTTCAAGAATCATGAATCTTTCTAGCTACATATACACATCATTGGAACACATATCTACATAACTTTTTATTTATTTGAAAAATATATACTAACTCGACTGTCTGACTGGTTTAGAAGCAATCTGTAACTTTGTCACACAATTTTACGCCTTTAATTTCAAGAAATAAACCCTAAGACCTAAGCCGGCCTACTACAAACTTATACATTTATTCTCAATAACGATTCTCAGCTGGGATCATACCCAAAATCACGGTTGACATGGAGTTAAGTATCTAGTCCCATCTTTATAGGTAACGTTGTTGACATTTGCACTTGAAGCATCAAATATATATTCTTTTACAGAGGAGCATCAAATCTTAAATATATTAGTCCAAAGTACTTGAAATTTGAGGTGGAGAACTAACTAGCTGCTTGAAATTAGTTACATTACATAGTATCAAAGTGGACAAAACTCTATTAGGATCGAAACATTATTAGGATTTTATTATTTGTCGGTTTGGCCAACTCCATAAAGCACTGTGCAGTGGCTGTTTGGCTCATACATCTTAAATTTTTGGTCTAATATAGTATGAATGATGATAGAAACCTCTATTTGAAACCCAATTTAATGTTGTAGCAATCTTAGGTTGACCTTGAAGCGACGAAGATAGCAATCTTCGTCGCTTCGGTTAGGGTTATTAGTCAATAAGGCGACCAAGTATGGATCCCCAAGGTAACCCTGTGAACAAAACCTTCGTCGCTTCATATCCTTTGAAGAGACGGAGAAAGCATTATTCGTCGCCTCATTGTATTGAAGCGACGAAGTAATCAATATTAGTCGCTTCAATGTATTGAAGCGATGAAGGAATCAATCTTCGTTGCCTCAATTCTATTATAATTTCAGAACACAAACTTTTTCTTTCATTCTTCATGATTGCTTTCTTTTTCGTTTCTCCTCCACCTCCACCCCCAAATCGCATCATCGAATCCCTAAGGCCTAATTCCCCTCCCTTAAGCCCTAATTGCCCTCCCCCTAAACCCTAATCCAACCCTCCCCGAAGCCCCAAATCTCATCATCTCCCTCGGTTTGTATAAACTGTGTACGTTTTGATTTGTGGTTTATTTTTCTGTATGACTTGATTTGTGGTTGAATGAGTTTGTTTATCATATATTGTGCGTTGAAATTGTAAACTGTCGTAACTTGGTATGCCAATATTTAATTATTTTTTTCCTGTCACCCAATGGAGCGACGACGATTGATAAATCTTCGTTGCTTCAGTTAAAATGAGGTGACGAAGATTGGTCAATCTTCGTCGCTTCAGTTAAAATGAGGCGACAAAAATTTGTCAATCTTTGTGTCCTGTGATAGCTGCCTTTGGTCGCCCAAATTTGACCAATGTTGGTCGCTCTAACGAAGGAGCGACAACTCCTATCTTCGCGGCACTAATACGAAACAACGAAGATTGCATTAGTCGCGTCAGATGAATGAAGCGATGAAGTTTTATTAGCCTTTGTCGCCTCAAGATTGAAGAGACCGATCTGAGGCGACGAGGCTTTCGCGACGAAGGCGTGGTCACCTCTCATCGAGGCGACCATAAGGCTTCGTTGCCTAGGCTCTCTTCTCCAATGAGGCGACCAAGTATGGATCCCCAAGGTAACCCTGTGAACAAAACCTTTGTCGCTTCATATCCTTTGAAGTGACGGAGAAAGCATTATTCATCGCGTCATTGTATTGAATAGACGAAGTAATCAATCTTTGTCGCTTCAATATGTTGAAGCAACGAAGTAATCAATGTTAGTCGCTTCAATGTATTGAAGCGACGAAGGAATCAATCTTCGCCACCTCAATTCTATTATAATTCCATAACACAAACTTTTTCTTTCATTCTTCACGATTGCTTTCTTCTTCGTTTCTCCTCCACCTCCGCCCCAAACGCATCATCGAATCTCTAAGGCCTAATTCCCCTCCCCTAAGCCCTGATTCCCCTCCCCCTAAACCCTAATCCAAACCTCCTCGAAGCCCCAAATCTCATCATCTCCCTCGGTTTGTATAAACTGTGTATGTTTTGATTTGTGGTTTATTTTTCTGTATGACTTGATTTGTGGTTGAATGAGTTCGTTTATCATATATTGTGCGTTGAAATTATGAACTGTCTTAACTTGGTACGTCAATATTTAATTTTTTTTCTTGTCACCCAATGGAGCGACGACGATTGATAAATCTTCGTCGCTTCAGTTAAAATGAGGCGACAAAGATTGGTCAATCTTCGCCGCTTCTTTTAAAATTAGGCCACAAAGATTGATCAATCTTCGTCTCCTGTGATAGCTGCCCTTGGTCGCCCCAATTTGACCAATGTTGGTCGCTCAAACGAAGGAGCAACAACTCATATCTTCGCGGCACTAATACGAAGCGACGAAGATTGTATTTGTCGCGTCATATGAATGAAGCGACAAAGTTTTATTAGCCTTCGTTGCCCCAAGATTGAAGAGACCGATGTGAGGTGACGAGGCTTTGGCAACGAAGGCGTGGTCACCTCTCATCGAGGCGACCATAAGGCTTCGTCGCCTCGGCTCTCTTCTCCAATGAGGCGACCAAGTATGGATCCCCAAGGTAACCCTGTGAACAAAACTTTCGTCGCTTCATATCTTTTGAAGCGACGGAGAAAGCATTATTCGTCGCATCAATTTATTGAAGCGACAAAGTAATTGATCTTCGTCGCTTCAATACGTTGAAGCGACGAAGTAATCAATATTAGTCGCTTCAATGTATTGAAGCGACGAAGGAATCAATCTTCGTTGCCTCAATTCTATTATAATTGTAGAACACAAACTTTTTCTTTCATTCTTCACGATTGCTTTCTTCTTCGTTTCTCCTCCACCTCTGCCCTCAAATCACATCATCGAATCCCTAAGGCCTAATTCCCCTCCCTTAAGCCCTAATTGCCCTCCCCCTAAACCCTAATCCAACCCTCCCCGAAGCCCCAAATCTCATTATCTCCCTCGGTTTGTATAAACTGTGTACGTTTTGATTTGAGGTTTATTTTTCTGTATGACTTGATTTGTGGTTTAATGAGTTCGTTTATCATATATTGTGTGTTAAAATTGTGAACTGTCGTAACTTGGTACGTCAATATTTAATTATTATTTTTTTCCTGTCACCCAATGGAGCGACGACGATTGATAAATCTTCGTCGCTTCAGTTAAAATGAGGTGTCGAAGATTGGTCAATCTTCGTCTCCTGTGTTAGCTGCCCTTGGTCGCTAAAATTTGACCAATGTTGGTCGCTCAAACGAAGGAGCGACAACTCCTATCTTTGCGGCACTAATACGAGGCGACGAAGATTGCATTTGTCGCGTCAGATGAATGTAGCGACGAAATTGTATTAGCCTTCGTCACCCCAAGATTGAAGAGATCGATTTGAGGTGACGATGCGTTGGCGATGAAGGCGTGGTCACCTCTCATCGAGGCAACCATAAAAGCTTCAGAGGCGACCATAAGGCTTCGTCGCCTTGGCTCTCTTCTCTAATGAGGCGACCAAATATGGATCCCCAAGGTAACCCTGTGAAAGAAACCTTCGTTGCTTCATATCCTTTGAAGCGACGGAGAAAGCATTATTCGTCGCGTCATTCTACTGAAGCAACGAAGTAATCAATCTTCGTCACTTCAATACGTTGAAGCGACGAAGTAATCAATGTTAGTCGCTTCAATGTATTGAAACGACGAATGAATCAATTTTCGTCGCCTCAATTCTATTATAATTTTAGAACACAAACTTTTTCTTTCATTCTTCATGATTGCTTTCTTCTTCGTTTCTCCTCCACCTCCACCCCCAAATTGCATCATCGAATCCCTAAGGCCTAATTCCCCTCCCCTAAGCCCTAATTCCCCTCCCCTAAACCCTAATCCAACCCTCCCCAAAGCCCCAGATCTCATCATCTCCCTCGGTTTGTATAAACTGTGTACGTTTTGATTTGTGGTTTATTTTTTTGTATGACTTGATTTGTGGTTGAATGAGTTCGTTTATCATATATTGTGTGTTGAAATTGTGAACTGTCTTAACTTGGTACATCAATATTTAATATTTTTTTTCTGTCACCCAATGGAGCGACGACGATTGATAATCTTCGTCGATTCAGTTAAAATGAGCAATCTTCGTTGCTTCTTTTAAAATGAGGCGACGAAGATTGATCAATCTTTGTCTCCTGTGATAGTTGCCCTTGGTCGCCTCAATTTGACCAATGTTGGTCGCTCAAAAGAAGGAGCGACAACTTCTATCTTCGCGGCACTAATACGAAGAGACGAAGATTGCATTTGTCGCGTCATATGAATGAAGTGACGAAGTTTTATTAGCCTTCGTTGCCCCAAGATTGAAGAGACCGATCTGAGGCGACGAGGCTTTGGCAACGAAGGCGTGGTCACCTCTCATCGAGGCGACCATAAGGCTTCGTCTCCTCGACTCTCTTCTCCAATGAGGCGACCAAGTATGGATCCCCAAGGTAACCCTGTGAACAAAACCTTCGTCGCTTCATATCTTTTGAAGCGACGGAGAAAGCATTATTCGTCGCATCATTGTATTGAAGCGGCAAAGTAATCAATCCTCGTCACTTCAATACGTTGAAGCGACGAAGTAATCAATATTAGTCGCTTCAATGTATTGAAGTGACGAAGGAATCAATCTTCGTCGCCTCAATTCTATTATAATTCCAGAACACAAACTTTTTCTTTCATTCTTCACGATTGCTTTCTTCTTCGTTTCTCCTCCACCTCCGCCCCCAAATCACATCATCAAATCCCTAAGGCCTAATTCCCCTCCCCTAAGCCCTAATTGCCCTCCCTCTAAACCCTAATCCAACCCTCCCCAAAGCCCCAAATCTTATCATCTCCCTCGGTTTGTATAAACTGTGTACGTTTTGATTTGTGTTTTATTTTTCTGTATGACTTGATTTGTTGTTGAATGAGTTCGTTTATCATATATTGTGCGTTGAAATTGTGAACTGTCATATCTTGGTACGTCAATATTTAATTATTAATTTTTTCCTGTCACCCAATGGAGCGACGAAAATTGATCAATCTTCGCCGCTTCAGTTAAAATGAGGCTACGAATATTGGTCAATCTTCGTCTCTTGTGATAGCTGCCCTTGGTCGCCTAAATTTGACCAATGTTGGTCGCTCAAACGAAGGAGCGACAACTCCTATCTTCGAGGCACTAATACGAAGCGACGAAGATTGCATTTGTCGCGTCAGATGAACGAAGCGACGAAGTTTTATTAGCCTTCGTTGCCCCAAGATTGAAGAGACCGATCTGAGGCGACGAGGCTTTGACGACGAAAGTGTGGTCACCTATCATCGAGGTGACCATAAAAGGTTCTGAGGCGACCATAAGGTTTCGTCGCCTCGGCCCTCTTCTCCCAACAGTGGTGGTAATTATCAGTTTGAAGCTTAAAAGTGTAGAACTTCGAGATTTCTGCGTACCTATGTCTACAATTCGCTTATACATGTGCACCGTCGACAAACAGGTTTGGAGTCTGAAACAAGTTTAGCTTCTAGATCGATTCCATAGATTTGAAACTACACCAATGACATTTGAAACATTAAACCAAGCTGACCAACGTACGCCCTTGTGTCCGGCCTGTCTGTGGATATAAACACAATATATACTGATCGAGATGCTATAGCTAGTTGATTTGTGAGTATCTAGCTTATTCCTTCGATCAGTATTTAGATTAAACTTCTTGCGTGGCAAGTGTGGGAAATGCATCACGGGGAAGAGGCAAACTAGGGTACAACATAGGGGGGTCACTTTGAGTCTGGCCAAAACAGGGGCCGTGAGATAGGGGATCGCGGTGATCTCTAGAGATAGCAGTCATGTACAAAACACTATATAAATCAGTATCTTGTTGTTTCCTCTTCCAAAGAAACCTAGCGTGATGCCTTCCATGATCGATCACTTGTTAACGTCACTTTTTACTTATTTGAGGGGCCGTGGAGGAACGAATTGAAGGAACTTTTACTTTGAGAAAGTGTAGTCCCTTTTTTATTTACTTAAAGTAATATATATAGATATATAATTTCTATCAAATGCGAAATTTCGCACTGAAATTTCTGTGTGAAATTGTATTTTACATAAAATCGACAAAATAATTTGATCATTAAAATCACTCATCTTTTAGATACCATTGCAAGAACGTGCTTGTAAAATTTTGGCTCAATTGGATATCGTTTAACCATTTGATCGTGACATTGTTTAACAATACAAACAAATTGTCCAATTTAACTTAAATCTTGAATGTAGTGATCAAATGACTAAACAATATAAAAAAAAATGTACACATGCGTACGCATGTGAGAAGATCAATTTTTTTTTGTTAGAAAACTAATCAGTTTTCGAAGGTTCCAACAAAGAGGAATCTACGAAAGGATCAATAGTTATTCATAGAGAAATAAGGAGATAAAACACTTTTTTACTAATTTTATCATTTACTTTCTATTTTGCTAATTACTACAATGTCACTCATCTATTAAATTTTGTTAAGATGAAAATGGATTGTTTTTGGAAGAAATGGTCAAAAATGAGGAAACAACGTGACTTTTCTTAAAAATAATATATATATATATATATTGTATTTGGATAGTGTTATTATATCTTAGATGAAATCGAAGATTGTTTATTTCTTTCTTTTAATGATAATAGTCATAATACACACTCACACGTTATGAATTTCCTCCATCCTTAGTTGGAAGATTGTTGGCGCCGATGTATATTGAAACCAGTATCTACACTTCGTCAACAAATTAAGAAGCTAGACAAGAGACCACCTTGAGAATTAGAAGAATGTCTTTATTTGTTATATTTCATAATGGCATTTACAAGGATGCCCTTTATTTTTTAACAAATTTTTTAAAAAAATAGCCAAAAGTCAAATTTATAGGGATTCAAAAAAATCGTGATCCAATCATACAAGAAAAATAGGGAGCCACATTAAATGCATCTACTTTTAAATGTATTTTTTCTAGTAATTTCACTGAACTTTTTAATTTATATATGATAGATTTAGAAAAGTCATATTTAAGGGTTCATTTTACACACGTTTTGCTTTGTAATGATTTCCATTTGACGTGTCTCATAATAATTTGCTAGAATTGGACACATCACATGCACTGGTGTTGAGTAACATAATTTTTTTTTTCGTTTCTAATAAGACAAGGGCCAAGAAAATCAGATAGACTGACGTACACATGGCTATATCCTCGTTCAATATGCAAACTACAAATTTATAATATTTTTATCTGAAAATTGTTGATTTATTATTTTATATTAAATATTTTTGTTTTGAAAATTATTTGATTTAAAACTAATGTATTTTTGACCAAAATTATAATAGAAAATGTAATACATTATATTTTATAAATTATATAATCATCATTTTTATCATTGATAAACTATTTCCATTAATGCTTCAAAAACCTTAAGAGTCCATTTCTCTCTCATCAGATTTAGGAGCTCCTAAGAGTCTTCCTATTTTAAGAGCTCCTAAGGGTCTCCCTATTTTAGGAGCTCCTAAAGAAGTTGAATGAGGTACCAAAATTTAATTTTTTTCTATTTTTTGTCTAAGGAACCCCATTGAAGATGCTCCAATTATATTATGCTAATAATGCTACAATGACTAACTATAATAGTTGTAACTAATATAAATATTCTCCAGCAAAAAAAGAAAAAATTTCAACTACGTGTGATTCATATTATCAAACAAAAGTGCAATTAATTATACTCATTACAGAATTAAGAAAAAAGGAAGTTCACAACTATACATAGTTTTAGAAGAGCTAGATGGAGTTACATGGTTGATGACTGTCTAGAAGCGAGCTCGATATATAGTCCTCATACTTAACGATATAATTAACAAGAAGCATATCATCGAACCATCAACACTTACGTACTCGTATCTTTCATACATTTATTTCATACATTTAAGTGACACCACATTTTATTGTTATTTTTTTTTTAAAATAGTCTAAAGTTCAGAAGTCAGTTGTCACCACCGCCGCCTTTTTCACCTCTTATGCCACTGCCGTACCCTCCACTGTCTCCACCATGTCCACCTCCTTGTCCACTGCCACTACCACCACTACCGCCTCCATATCCTCCACCTTGTTCTCCACCACTCCCTTTACCACCTCTATGTCCGCTACCGTCTCCTTGTCCGCCACTGCTTCCTTGTCCTCCACCACCGCCTTTACCACCTCCGTGTTTGCTACCTCCTTGTCCTCCACCACCTCCTTTACCACCGTGGTGTCCTCCACCATTGCCTCCTTGTCCGCCACCCCCACCACCACTTCCATATCCTCCACCTTGTCCCCCACTGTGGCCTTTACCACCTCCATGTCCACTACCACTTCCTTTACCACCTCCGTGCCCACTACCACTACTACCGCCACCATATCCTCCGCCTTGTCCGCCACTACCTCCTTGTCCTTCACCTTGTCCGCCACCACTTCCTTTACCACCACCTTGTCTGCCACCACCACCGCCATATCCTCCACCTTGTCCCCCACCACTTCCTTTACCACTTCCTTTGCCACCTTCGTGTCCACTACCACTGCCACCATATCCTCCGCCTTGTCCACCACTACCTCCTTGCCCTCCGCTTTGTCCACCACCACCACCTTGTTCTCCACTACCACCACCACTTCCTTTACCGCCTCCTTGTCCACCACCGCTTCCTTTACCGCCTCCTTGTCCTCCACCACCGCTGCCATATCCTCCGCCTTGTCCACCACCGCTTCCTTTCCCACCTCCTTTTTCGCCAGTGCCTCCTTGTCCGCCACCACCGCTTCCTTTACCACCTCCTTGTCCGCCACTACCTCCTTGTCCTCCACCACTGCCCCCATATCCTTTGCCTTGTCCACCACCGCTTCCTTTACCACCTCCTTGTCCGCCACTGCCTCCTTGTCCACCACCTTGTCCACCACTACCTCCTTGTCCACCACTTTGTCCTCCACCACCGCCATATCCTCCGCCTTGTCCAACACCACCTCCTTGTCCACCACTACCCCCTTGTCCTCCTCCTTGTCCTTTACCACCACTGCCATATCCTCCGCCTTGTCCACCACTGCTTCCTTTACCACCTCCTTGTCCTCCACCTTGTCCACCACTGCTTCCTTGTCCACCACCACCACCACCATATCCTCCGCCTTGTCTACCACCGCTTCCTTTACCACCTCCTTGTCCGCCACTTTGTCCTCCACCACTACCGCCATATCCTCCGCCTTGTCCGCCACCTTGTCCACCGCTACCTCCTTGTCCTCCACCACCGCTACCATAACCTCCACCTTTTTCACCACTGCTTCCTTTACCGCCTCCTTGTTCGCCACCTCCGTGTCCGCTACCGCCTCCTTTACCACCTCCACCTCCATATGCTCCACCATGTCCACCACTTCCTCCTTTCCCTCCACCACCATATCCACCACCTTGTCCGCCGCTGCCTCCATATCCACCACTACCACCGCCATATCCACCTTTACTGCCTCCATGATTGCTAACATCATTCTCATTTTCTGCTTCCAATACTTCTGCTTTGTCTTCTGCACATAATAATCAGTTGTTAAAGATGATGTACATGTTGTAGTATAATGAAAATGAGCCTGCCAAATAAAAACTTACGTGCTTGTGGCATGATTCCTCCATCAGTCGCAGTTACTCGGGGCTCGCCAGCGTAGGTGTGGCATCTTCCTCGTCGACCAAGAGCACCATTGAGAGTGCACTCGTCAACTACATATGTACACAATATTTGATTCAGTCAATCTCTGTACGTACTACTAGCTATGCATGCATTTTCACAAAGCAATTCAAAATGCGTAAACTTGATCAACGCAAGGAAATCACCTCGATTCTCATCTTTGGAAACTATCTGGCCAGCTACCACTGCCGAGAAGACGAGACCGAGCGCAAGCACAAGACGCACGAGAACATGGAAACTCATTTTCCTGGGCAACATACTGAAAGCTTTTTGAGATCGAACGACTACGTACCAGATCTGTGTGGGATGCAGAGGCTTTGCCTCGAGCTATTTATAGCGAGGAAGGGGAGTAGTAAAATACAAAATCCAATAAGTAAAGTAGGTGGTTGCTTATGCGCTAACGACATCGATCTAGACTTTAATATACTTTACTTGGCTATTGAGCATTTTAGCACATAAGCCCTGTGCATGTGAATACCACTACATCCATTGAACGGAAATCTGTAAACCGAGACGTGTGTACAGGTTGAGCTCAGCAGACAAGGCAAACTGGTGGCATGTGGCCTCAGATTTAGCACAAGAATACGAGAAGTAGGAGACGTTACGATGAACCTGCCGGGGATTTCATTCTTGAGGTGAATCGAGTTTGAGATGAGTACATGACATGAAACTGAGGTCATGATCATGTTATATGTATCGGTGCTTGTTGTCTTCCTCCTCCCATTTTCAGAAGCTTAATTATAGATCTTCCAGAGGGATCGACGTACTGGGCTTAGTGAATGAGTGATGATCAATCACATTCTTTATAAAAAAAAATGAAATATAGTCTTCCATCAATAACATAAGAACACTGTAAGGCCAATTGACAACAGAGAAGTAGGCCTTTGACCCGCCTTGTTTGGGTCATGTTGATTTCTCACTTCGTGGGTCCGTTTGATTTTTTTCTGGTTTGGCCCATTATCTTAGGTCTGTTGATTTTGGTCTTCTACGTTGGCTGGTTTGGTCCATTTTTGCCAAAGAATGGGCAGTATCAGTATATATACACAAGGAAATTCTCCATTAAAGATTTTTATAATAAGAACTTTGTGAGTAACTTCTTATTAAACTTATTTTTTATTTATATTTTGACAAATTTACCGTTAGTTAAATATATAATGATGAGTAAATCACTCATGCAAAATTTCACAAAAATTGAAAATCGTTAAGTCATCCATAATCAAGATTTATCACATATGAACATGAATGGTGTATGCTTGACAATTTTGGTTCGTCTATTGATTTGATCTTGTTCGATACTTTAACGATTTTTAATTTGGATGAAAATTTTTAGAAATGATCTACTCATTAGTATCAAAACATCTAACGGTTAACTTTGTAAAAATGTTATCGAAAAATGACTCTTACAATAATTATATGAAAGCTAGGTACTCATCAAGTCCTCATTATAAAGGTTCTCATTGAAAGAGTTCCCTATATACACATTGACAATTTTTTTTAAGGTAGCGATAGAATTGATGCTGTGGTAGAATATAAGGAATTCACCGGAACCCCGACCAAATAGAAACCAACTCCCTAGAGTATACTACACTAGTACATTCTCATACAAGTACCTACATAGTTAGACGATATAGGTGTATGATAAATACTAAATATGTATGGTTTCACACCAGACGATATAGGAGAATCCCCGCTCCTCCGCCTCAATCCTAGCCAAAAACAAAAAAATAAAGCTCATATAGAAACTCAATAACACACACCAAAACAGCCTAGATAGGGCACCCATCAGAGGGTTTCCTCCATTATGCCTAGGGCACCCACCAAAACAGCCATCCGCCGTTGTTGCTCTCTTGCCCAACCGCCATCAGCCATGGCCAAAATCAGTCACCGCCTACCACCCACCAGTGATCACCTTTCTCCAACCATTCCCCGCCACCGACAACTGTTGTCAGAAGGTCAGAGTCCCAAGAAAACAGTGGCACCCGCGAGCTCTCAAACCTTGGAGGCGCACGCTTTCTGAATACTGTCAGTGAACTTGTATCATACCCTCACCGTTGAGCTACACTAGAATGAGACGCGACCGAATCCCGATACCAGAGGCAAGCAACAATACTTATTATAGTTTGCCTGTCGGAGGATTTGGCATAGAGCCATGGTTCATATGCATATCAGTATATTACTACGCCCCTGCGCATGCCCTGTAAATACACGGGTGTGGTGAAGGTTGAGCTGAACAACAAGGGCTCAACTGTTGCGTGCCACCAAATTAATCTTCAAAAAAAAAAACAATATTTTGTTTCTTCTTCTTTGTTTTCCTGAGAAAGTGTCTCTGATAAAGTTTTGACAAAAGAAATGATCAAGAAGGTTTGAAGAAGAGTTAGCTAGAGTGCGCAAAGCTGAGATTCACTTGTATATATTGACCGCATGTTTTTTTTGTTTCGATAGATATTTTATTACTTGTTTTGGTAACTATACAAAGAGAGAGTGATTTTACAATCTATATACGTACGTGCATGAATTCAATCTCCTTTTATACCGGCAAACTAAAGATCGAGTCATTTTCTCTCTCTTTTTGAAATACAAAGCTAAAGCACAAATCTTCGTAATTACAAAGATCAAACGTCACATGATTCTGGAAAGTGACTTCTCCAGACTGAACATCCTTGCTAGTATGCTAAATTCGACGTGGCATCTGCTGCAAAATTTTCTTCTATTAAAGTATGTCCGAATGTAATGTGATCGAATTGTTTTTTCAAGTGCTTGATATCTTCAATTATCGTCTTTAGGCTTCGTCATGAGATTCGAAGAACCGAAGAATTGATCTAAACGAACTGGATTCATTCAGTTTGGTTCTGGATCTTTGAAAACTTGTGTGCTCTAAAAGAACCGGATCTGTGCATCACGGTTCTGGATCGATTCCGGATCCTGATTTCCTAAAATGCTAGATCCATAAGAACCGTATTAATAGACAAAATGTAAAGACAAAAATCTAAATATATTAATAACCCATTTATATTAAATACTCAGGTCAATTTAACTCAGCTGAATAGTTCAATACCCAAATCTTAAACACTCAATTACATTGACCGAAGTCAATTTCACTTTCTAAAAAAAAACTTTGTCAGTTGATCGTTCTCAATTAAAGGATGACTTGATTCAAACAATTTGTCTAGACCTGTGAAACTTCGTAGTCTTATTTTGATGACTGGATACAAATATGTTGATGAATGATGAGAGGATATGATGATCACATGTGGTCTAGTTTGCGGACCTATATATATATTTTTATTTTTTTATAAATAGATAGGGGTAAGGATATAGTAGGGGAGATCTATCATAAATATTTATCTGCATTTAGTTGAACAAAATTACATTTTTTTGGAACTTACATTTAGAACAAAATTACGACAATTTTTTTATAATTTACAAACATTTATACTAAAATACAATACTTTCAACGATTTATTCTCAAATTTGTAAAAATATGCTCGTTAGAGTATTTACAAAAAATTGAACAAAATTACTAAAAAATCATCTTATTTTACAATAATAACAACAAAATTAGTTAATAAAATCTACGGTAGAGTCATGCCACCATAGAATTTTCCTATAGATCGATAGACAATATATGCAGCCATGTGAAACATTAAATTAAAGGATTGTGATGTCAAATTTGTAAAATATCATTGACTTTATGTATTCTTTTAAAAAAATTGTTTTTTTTGTTCAAACGGATCTTCACACGAGAACTGAAAACCCGCCAGAACCGAACCGGAACCAAACGGTTCCGGTTCTATTTGGATCCTATCATCCAAGTTAAAGAACCGAATGTAAGAAAACGATTCTAGTTCCGGATCCTGAATTGTTCAACAGGATCCGAACCGAACATAGGTCTAATCGTCTTTATTCTCCAAGGAACCTTATTTTCGGCTGTTTGATATGCAATTGATCAAAACTTGTGAATCTTCTATAGGAAAATAATGTGATATTAAATAAAATTTGAAATCACTAATTCAAAAAATTAGTAAATATAAAATAAATAGGGAAGAACAAAATCTAAAGCTTTGAATTTGTTACCTAAGTGGTTGATGTCGATGAATAATGAACAAAGTTGAGTCACGTATACCACACACTTTCCTTAAATAATTTAATTAGCAATTCGAAAGTCTGTAGCTTGCTTTGGGTAATAATTTCACATCACCCATTTAACCATTTGAACAAGTAAATATCTTAATTTAATTGTCTCAAAATAGTTAATTAAAATAGTGTTAAAACAACTGTTTTCCAACAATTTCCCACATGAATGAAATTAGCGACCAAAGACTCAATAGACTTGGTGATAGATTCTGCGGTTGAAAACCTGCATATGATAGGTAGGGGTTAATTCTTTAAATCTTCCCTTAATTGTGAAAGTATGCTTACTTTACTAACCACGCAGTAGACGCAATATCTTTGAATTGTTCGTTATTTATGTAAATGATAGCATATCTCACACAAGTATCTCACTGATACTTTCAGTTCTCACTATTGTGTCCGTTTTGGTCCTGAACACATGTCTGGTTCCTTAAGAGCTTAACAAGAATTGTGCCCTTAACAATTCTCTTAGAAGCGCCCCCACTTCTCTCATACATAGATGATTTCTTAATTAAGAGTAACCCGCATTACTCTGCTTGAATTTTTGATGCATAAGAATCATTAAAATCTTTTTGCTTAACCTCATTCCTTACAGGCATCACTATTTTCATTATAATAATGGACATGGGGAGATCCCCACAGTGATCCAACATAGTCTCTACTATTTAGTTGTCCCTTTTGAACCTAGATCTTGGGATCTCTAGTCAGCTAGGTTGAGTATCCACTGTAAAGACTTCAACTCATGGGTTTTAGTCCTATTTTCCTCGATGATTTGTCAACTAACTCTCTGTTTAATCTTTTAGTCAATGGATCCACTATGTTATCTTTTGACTTTACATAGTCAATGGAGATAAATCCAGTAGAGAGTAGTTGTCTAATAGTATTATCTCTTCGACGAATGTGTCTAAACTTACCATTATACATATTGTTTTGTGTCTTGCCAATTGCATCGAAACATATGCAATTTGTAATCACATGCTTTGTTCATTTTGGAATATCCTCTATGAATTGGTGTATCCATTTGCCTCCTCCCCACATTTATCTAGGGCAACAAACTCAGATTCCATCGAAGATCTGGTTATAACATTCTGTTTGAGGATTTTCAGGACACTGCTGCACGCCTTAGTGTATCCACTAGTAGACATTGAGTATATCATGTCAGATATCTAGTTTGCGTTGTTGCATCCTTCTGGACAACTGGATATCTCGTATTGGATAACCAATACGTACGAGTATACCTTAAATACTCTTGCAATTTATTGCCAGTGTATTACTCCAGGATTACTCGTGTATTAGTTTATCTCATTCACAGCGTAAGCTAAATCTTCCCTTGTACAATTAAGTACTTTAGGCTTCCAATGGCTATTCTAATTGTTCTCATTTATTCTTCAAAAGATGAAGAGTCATGTCTATCGGAGATCTGACAACTCCACAATTCTCCTTGTCACATTTTCCAAGGATATTCTCCATGTAATGTGTCTGATTTGATATAAGCCCTTTTAACATTCTTGTGACGCTTTATAAGGATCCAAATACAATCCCAAATAGTACATGAACGACTTTGCTAGTACTTATGATATCTATAGTTGTTTGATAGTTCTTTTCACTCATAACCATGCTAGGAAAAATCAATGTAGGTGGGGCGAGACCCGCTTAAGTACACTATTATTGAAAGTCTCATTTCTAGACATTATGAGCTACTAATGTGAGCCCTATTAGAAAATAGAGTCATAATCATAACAAATGAAGTACTTTACAACATTGTCATATTTGGCCATCTTATCATTTTTTCCAACGATAAGCATGTCATCTGCATATAGACACACAAAGAAATATACACTCTCTATGTATTTGACATATACAAATTTATCACATTCATTGGTCATGAAACCATTGGTGATCATGTTTGTCAAATTTTTCATGTCACTGCAATGGGCTTGTTTTAAGCCATATAATGACTTTACCAATTTACATAACTTTCCATATTTGACCAGGAGTCGAGAAACCCTCAGGTTCTTCTATATATAGATTTCATTTCTATATCTCCATCCAGGAAAGCTATTTTCATATTCATTTAATGGTACTTCAAAATTGCCAAGGTGAAAATACAAAGTACCATTCTTATGGAAGTAATTTTCGTTACTAGAGAGTAAGTGTCGAAATAATCTAGACATTCGTTTTGTCTATAGCCTTTAATTACAAGCTTTGCGCTGTAATCTATCTATTGTCACATCTGCCTTCATTTTCCTCTTGAAATTCAATTTGAAACTTAATGTTTCATAACCAGGTGGAGGATCTGCCGATTCTTAAAAATGATTTCGTAAAGTCAGAATCATACTTATGTTTAGTGGTTTCTTCCTAACAAGGACAATAAACAAGGTAACTATCCCTTAAGGATTCAAGTACTCTTAACCATACATGTTAAGAGTTGGAACCTAAGAATTTTTTAATTCTTATCTGGATCCACCACAGACTCAGTTATTTGATTATGAAAGGTCAGAATTTATTATGCTTTATGAGAAAGCACAACACTGATTGCCACAAAATTATTTTTGTGTTGATGACTTTTAACTCATTTGTTACACGCATTCTTTCAACGGTTATAAGTCATTAAAATGCTCATCAACTAATCATTAAATGGTTGTTCCACACGTTTTGTATTGATATTTATTTAGTCGATTGTTACAAGCTACTAATTTAACTATTACACTCCATCACCAACAATAAGTTGAATAATTTACTCGAAAATACATCTTCAAAGAATGATGCAATTTTCAAATTTTCTTATTGTATCTTGTGTTTATTTAATGTGAACACAAGAGATCGATAATTTTTACAATTATGTGCATAGAAGTCTGTTCTCCTAAGGGATGGAATGGGATGAGTACATCCAATGATTCAAAGACATAAAAACTTTGGTGGAGTCGTATTAATTGCCTTCAATCGTAGCCGTTAAATGTACTCATCCCATTCTATCCCTTAAATTGTATCATTTAGGAGAGCAAGCCTCTATGTGCATATCAAATACAATTAACTATTTCTTCATTATTTTCCCTTTTAGGAGGAGGAATCTCCACCTTGATAAGACATCCCCACATTTTCAAATAATTGTAGGATGACTTTCTTCATTTCTGTAATTCATACGGAGTTTTCTCTTCTTTCTTTTTGGGTACCTTATTTAAAGATGATTAGCCGATAAAATGACATATCCTCATTGTTTCTTTCAAAACTTTTGAAAATATGATTTCGTTAGGTTTCAACACATGTTTTACACTTATACTTAAAACATTTGTAGACTTTTCAATTCAAGTTAATTAGTCTCCGCAGAATATCATAATTAACATGTCATTACCTACCATACTATACCGTACATTAGAAGACACAAAGATGGAAGCGCACATTTTATTCATATCATTGACCATGGTCATTACATTTCAATTTGAAATTTTCACCACTTATGGCTGTATTTCCAACATACATTGTAAGTTACGAAACTAGAATTCATTTTCCTTTAATCAATAAACGAAATCATCTTCACTGAGACTCGACTAAGTCCTTAGAAAAGTACAGTACTTTATTTATTTTCTTTCTAGAGATCAACATTTGAACCTCCTTACTTGACCCTTGAATGTTCATCGAACTTGGTTTGGTCATACTATCACTCCAAGTCTTTCATCTTCCATTCATAATCTTTAATTGCTTACATGCCATGTCCATCATTTATGATGTCATTTATCACGGCCCAATCCTCATAGCAAGATATATATTGTCCGTTTTAGGCTAACCACTCACTGTATTGCTTTTGGGCCTCACCCTAAAACGCATCTTGCTATATGGAGGAGAGTCTCCACATATAAGGCACATCACCTCATCTTTCCCAAGTGATGTGGTATCTCACATCATCAAGCGCAAGCCACTTATAGTTTGCATTGATCAACACTCGATCATTATCATATCCTCATTTTCTACCAAAGGACTTGATGTGACATCTAACTCTTTTAGTGTCTTTACACCTTCTGTTGCCTTTCTGAAAATATACACAACAACATGTTATTTTTCTAATCAAAAAATAATACTGAATATATAATATTCAATATTATTTCTGTATTGATTATTTGGTCAAACTCATAAGGAATTTCTTATTGAATATCACAATATTCAATCACTTGAATTTGACATATAACCAAATCATAGTGCTTCCTTATTATAAGGAAAACTTTTCATTATCCTTGAAAAACTTTCATTAGCGTAAGTAGCTAATTGGTAATTCATTTGGAGCCTAAATTTTGTAGGCAACATTTTGTGTTTCGCAACACAACTCCAAAAACAACCGTTTCCTTAAGGGTGACCATTTTCCAAAGGCAACATAATTTTGGTTTAGGCAAAAAATTCCTCAAGGCAATAACCTTCCGTTAGGCAACCATTCATTTAGGCAACCACTTTAGTCAATATCACATATGAAAGTTCTTAACATTATAGGAAAATATTGTGATATTAAATAAATTTTGAAATCACTAATTCAAATAATTAATAAATAGAAAATAAATTGGGAAGAACAAAATCTGAAACTTTGAATTTGTTACCTAAGTGGTTGATGTCGATGAACGATGAATAAAGTTGAGTCACGTGTACCACACGCATTCCTTAAGAACTTTCATGCTGCCCACATGCTTGTATGACGTTGTTTTTCTAGGATAAAATAACTCTAAGCTTTTATACCGCAGCACAAGAATTTTTCGTCGAACCGAAGAGTACATTTGTCTATCACCGAATTTGAGAGAGGGAGAGAAGAGATCAGAAGAGAAGATGCTTTCTTTCTGATAAGATGTCAAAATGATAAGAAGATGATCGCTTTATATAGGTTTCATTGAGGAACAAATCACTTATTATCGAGTTAATACCAAAACTGTTTTTGGTTATTATACTCGTCATCAGTTGGTAGTTACAAGCTATTTTATTTGTCCCTACTAATATTTACGATCGGTTACAAACAATAAATTTAGTAGACTTCAATTGGATATCATAAGTAAATTTTATGAGTGGTTATAAAAACGTTACAAACTATTTAATTCGTCATTCAATTGCATGTCATTACTAAGGTTTATTAGCCGTTATAAACAATTTAATGGACAATTTGAAAGCCTGTAGCTTGCATTGGGTAATAATTTCTCATTCACCTATTTAATCATTTAAACAAGTAAATATCTTAATTCAATTTTCTCAATATGGTTAATTAAAATAGAGTTAAAACACCTATTTTCCAACATCTCCTTTAATGTTGACATGCTTTTAGCCATGAATAACAGCTGCATGGATTCCAGCACGCATAGCTCATTACCAAAATACCTATCTTAGACGACGAACCCATTTCATCGTCTAAGATACAAATTTCGTCATCTAACAACTTACACGACGAAGAATATATCGCCTACGATTTGTCGTTTTAGCCTTGTCGCAATAGATCTTAGACGACGAAAAAAATAGTTGAAAGGACCCAACCCCGATTTAGTTTCCTAAACCGGAATCAAACCCCTTCTGAAAACGTGAACCAACAAAAACCATTAAAATTTCGGCAGAGTAACGCTACTAATGCGGAATTGCCTTAACCTGCACCCGGAAAATAACACTTCATCCTATGCTACAAAAGCCAAATCGTGGGCACCAATCCCATCCGGATTTCTCAATATCATATCAATAACAATAAACAGTAAACATAACTGTAATATATAGTAAATTTGGGTAAATCCGTATAAAACATGTATCAGTAATGTATCAGAGCGACCTCTAGTGTGTATATATACAAAATATACAATAGTAGGCGAAACAAGAAACCTACTGAAAAGCACAGGTAGCTCGAACAACTAGCCTCCGACCGCGACGTGAGACACCAGAATCCGAACTGCAAATTGGGCACGGAAACCGAAAAGCTCAGGGGAAAGGCAAATAAAACGTTAGAATGAGTGGACGAAAATAAACATATGCCTTTCACCAGTTTCATATACATAATCAATGTAAAACAATGCGAGTTCGGAAAGTATATATAGAGGTGCCAGGCGAATCTCTCAAGCTCGACGGTCAGGCGAATCGCTCAAGCCCGACGGTGATAGGCTAGGGGAATCTCTCAACCCCGGCGGCATAAAGGGGAACCTCTCAACCCTGCCCAGAGGAATCTCTCAACTCTGGTCCAGAGGAATCTCTCAACTCTGGCGGACTACCGGTGATCAGTCGAGTAGCTGAAGCATCGATACAGTAATGCCATCACCATAAAATATAAAATAATACCTCCAAAAATAATAAATAACTCAACATCTTATAAAATAAATACGGAAAGTCACGAACTCGCAACAACTGTGAAAATATAAAAATGTCCACTCACAGATCAGCAGACCGCGCACTCGCGCTAATCATGTGGTCCGACGGAAGATCCCTCGCCCGAAGCACGTTCTCGATCCCCTGAATAATCATAAAATATATCTGATCAAAATCACAATTCACAACACTGTACCACACCGCGGAAACCAACCATTCCCGGAAACATATAATACTGTGCAAAATAATCGACGAAATTCCCGAAATCTCCACTCAAAACCCTCGACTGAAAATTCGATACCCAAATCAACTCGAAAATCTCAAGGTGACGATCGGGGCGCGATTACGAGAAAAATGACATTAAAATCATCGAATTCCAAAAAGTCAACGGGTCGCTGGAACTCCGTCGTTGACCGCCGCCGCCAGCGGTGGCGCGCCGTTAACCGGAGAGATTTCTCGGTGACCAAGCTCACCGAAGCTTCATCTCAACGAGTGCAACACATCTCTCAACTATGACAATGATCAATTCCGGTGGGATTTGCCTGAAATCAGCTCGAAAGCCACGGATTCCCTCCACCGCCGGCGATCTCCGATCTCCGTCCACGGCGCACGGCGGCCTTCGAGACCACTCCCAAAGGCACCGCCATGGCCCCACGGTCAAAACCCCTCACATCTTCGGCCACCCTCGTGGCCGGAGCGCCACCGTCCACGAAACCCAAAACAGGCCGGAAAATCAAGAATTTCAACTCAACATTTCTCCCTCAATTCTCAACCAAATCAAGAAATTCCAAGTTCTAAACTGTTTAGAATCACGAGGAGAACATTTTACCTTCAAAAGTCGTGGCCTAAAACGGCCGGAATCAGCTGCTTCACCGGAGAAAGCCAAACGGCCCAATTTCCTCCACGGTCAACGGTGGTCAACGGTCACAGCTCGGTCAAACGACGGTCAAACTTCCCAAATAATGATTTTCGACAATTTTTGACTATTTCTGATATTTATACTCGCACCTCGGGACGATCGACGGTCCAAAACGGATAACCTTATGATTCGGATAAACTCGATACGAACGGATAAACTCGTCGATATTCCGAAACTTCAAATAATCATATTATATTCCTCAGTTATCGGAAAAATCATCCGGAACCGCCCACGAACTCAAAATCACGTGTACAACAATTCTCGAGAAGAGACTCAACTCAAATTCTCGGCCGATAATTAAGTTGCAAACATAACCGGCAAACCACACAATTAACGAAAAACTTTGATTACGCGCTAACTCGTAGATTACGCTGATTACTCTACTGATTCTGGTTCGGGTCGTCACAATAGTATTCATCATCTTACAAGTTTTTTATACAACAAATACAATTTCGTCGTCTAATCCAGACTACAAAAAATGTCAAGCTTAAACGACGAAAAAGTTTCGCCGCAAAACATGACTTAGACGACGAATATAAAATTTTCGTCGTCTAAGAATAACCACCTAGGCGACGAAAGGAAAATAATTTGTCATCTAGAAAACTCTTTTAAACGACAAAACTATTATAGTTTTCATCGTCTAATAGTTTTATTTAGATGACTAATTATTTTTATTTCATCGTCTTGAACATTAAATTAATAAAAAGATGCAAATTTTAGAATATATTTAATATTGATTAAAATATCTACATAATATCTGATATCTACATTATCTACAAAATAGACGATATCTATACCGGTGTTTGGACCCCTCCAATACTGCTACCGTCGTCCTTGTCGTTGTAGTCTCGATCTCGTGAATGCTAAATGGCACATTTGAACTGCAAGCAGGTGGTTGTAAACCCATATCTAACATCATATATCGAATCCGCGCTTCAGTCGCCCCCTGCATCTCTCAAAGACGCTCCTCATAACGCATTCTTTCCTCTAGAATACACGCCTCCGCTTGCTCCTTGACCTATAGGATGCACTCATCGATTACACTTGAACGAGTTCGCGAGGTGGACATTGATGACTGGCTCAAATCTCGAACGCCAGCTTATCTAAGACCCCGAATCTTCTTCCCAGATCGGATTCCAAGCGCCTTATCAAACATCTGAATTTGCGTAGGTATGTCCAATGGAGAAAGCTCTTCGTGCAGAATGTCGGGGTATTATGCCACCCTCTCGGCCAATACTTCCTCAGCGAACTGCATCATCTTCTTCTACAATAAAATAAACAATTAAAAATTAAACTACACTCGACTAACATGGATAATTCTACTGAAAATTTGACATAATTTTTCCTAAAAATAAAGGCAACCAAAAACCTGAAAACACATAAAATTGAACCATTATAGCACAAGAAACAACTGCATTCTCAATATACCAACAAACAACCCCATAACTGTATTTCAATGCTCAATAAACACTATGGCAATGAAACCAAAAACGGAAAACCAAAAACAGAAACAAAGTAAATTTCAATCAAACAGACAATGCACATAAAGTAAATTTCATCCGGTCACCATCTACTCTAACCTATGTGCATATCGGGAAGATGCTTCTAAGGTTATGGCGCATAAATATTCACACAAAAAGTTAATTTCCAGTTGTTTCAAATTTAGTGGTTACTTATAGCATTCAAAATCGCCTTCTCTTCCCTGAGCCTCACATACGTATCTTTGTACGTGTCTAAGAATGGCACCTGCAAAACAATCTCCATATGTTCCATGACCAGGTAGTTGATCGAAGTTTAGCCAGTATAGTGGTTCTGATCCTTCTCATCCTGGTTGATCGTGTTCGCATCCGACCTTGTCTGTTTCAGGAAACACGAAGAAATAAATGAATAATAATAAATTATTCAAAATAATAGACTTTCTATTCGATATTTAGGACTTTACTTTAAACTTTCCACTCTGGAAGTGTTGGACCAACCAATGCCATTCGTCTTCTCGATTCTTGAACTCGTCAGGGGTAGGGGACCCGAACTCTTGATAGACCTTGTGCAATTTGTGCTTCCAATTGGAATACCTTTTTGTAGCACGCTCCTCGATGAACACAAACATCTTTGGAGACTCTGGAAAATCAAAGCGTACCTACAAAAATATAAAGAGGCATTAAATATATATAAATATTATAACTACTAATTATTTATATTTAATTAAATTTATTTAAATTGAAAGACTCTTACTGAGAGATAGACGTACACCTTGTCTATCTCAGCCTGTGGAAGCTCCGCCCAGGTTGGAGCTATCATCGCCACCTTGCTCCGTATGGCGGCCCCAATTTGGTGGGTAATCAAGCTGCTCAGCTGCTTTTTTGGAGGGCCTCTTGCAAAGTCATGGTATGTAACTTCGATCTTCTTACTTGTCATCTTAACCATTTAAGAAGTTTTTCTCCCTTTACGCAACCCTCGAGTGCGCTTCAGGACCAGTCCTACAAAAAAAATTAGAAATTTTTTAAACATTTATTGAACACATTTAATCAATTTATAAAACCATGAAATATTGTACATATCGCATAAGATATTACCCATGGCGCTACTTCCTTTATGTCGAGGACTGATGTACACTTGATTTGCTGAAGGAGTAGATGGTGATGAAGTCGTCAGGGTCGGAATATTTATGGGCAGGGCACCAGACCTGCCTTCTCCTTCCCGTTGCTCTTGGGTTGTCGGATCATTTGAAGTTTTACCTCCATGTTCTCTAACACACCAATCGAAATCGTGCAAGTCTTTCTTCCTCTTATTGTTTCCTCTCCGATTTCCCACCTGTCATCTTTATATGCTAGCCACATGAAACAATAGATATGATTCAGCTTATCAAGTAAAATTGTTTACATAATCAACAACAACAATAATCTCCAAATTTAGAATCAATAAGCTCGAGAAACACATCCTTACTGGTTACTAAACATGCTCCTTACTGGTTATAAATACCAACTATAACAATGCTTATATTTCTCAGCAACACATTAATAACAATAATCCCTAAACTCTCACATCATGAAACACATCCATAATCTCCAAATTCTCACATCAACAACAACCCTAACAGTCCCTAAATCGAACTACACATTAACCCCAATCCCTATCGAACTACACATCAACCCTAACAATCTTGGTTGGAATACCTTGATTTTTTCTGAGATGGAGTCAGTGTCGGGCAACACAAATGGTGTCCACCAGAGATGGCATTAGAGGAGATGGAATTGGAGATGGCCAGAGGAGATGGAATCAGTGATGGCGACGGAGGAAATGGAATAGAGATGGCCGGAGCTAGAATCGTCGATGCCAGAGTGAGGTGGCGGTGGTTGCGTCGTTGTCCGGATAACCCCATCGTCGGGTAGTGCGGGGGGGGGGGGGGGGGGGATTTAGGAGAGAGATGGGGAAGAAGAACGATTAATATTGATCTTATTTAGTTAAACTTAAATGATGAAATAAAGTCGTCGCCTAAGTAAAAATATTCGCCGTTTAAAAGTATTTGAAATTTTCTAAAAAAAAGCGCAAAATATTTACCGCAAAATATTTCGGTGTTAGATGACGAAATTAAAAAAAATCGTTGTCTAAGAATTACTTAGGCAACGAAAATGTAATATTTTTGTCGCCTAGATGTTATTTTCTTTTACTTTTTCAGATCATTTATGAAAAAAATAAATTTTGGTACCTATATATATATACCATTTGGACACAAACTTACTCTATATATACCATTTGATTAGAAATTATATAAAAAAATTGATATTTTCTGGTAAAACCATGTGCGCTATATATATATATCTACTAAGTTCATATAACTTAAGTATTTGCATGTTTATATTCACACCACATCAATATTAACGAAATTAAATCTGGATAAATGTGACGACCCAGAACAGAATCAGGAGCGTAATCAGCTTAATTCGCGAGTTAGCGTATCATTGCAGATTTCCGACTTATGATTGAATCGTCGGCTTTGATCACGACTTAATTATTGGCTGAGAATTTGAGTTGAGTCTCTTCATGAGAGTTGTTGTACGCGTGATTTCGGGTTTGTGGGCGGTTCCAGATCATTATTTGGACAACCGAGGAATATAATATGAATATTTGAAGTTTCGACATAATCGGGTTAAAATTACAGCTTCGTTAGCGACTAAATTTTTGGGTGAGAATTTGATTTCGGATTCTTTACGGAAGATGTAGAGAATTTAATTTCGAGCTCGTAGAAACTTCCGGAGGATTTTTCCGAGTTGCGAGGATTAAGTTACGAATATTTTCGACCGTTGATTATTAATCGGATAAGCATGTGATGGATTGAATAGTTGACTTTTTATCGGATTTGTCGAAATGTTTGACTTCGGGTGGTAATTGAAGAACATGTCGAGTTGAGTTTGTTACCGCGAGAATTATTGAAATCGGATTTACGACGCGGAAGTAACGGGTATTCGAAGTTTGTCGAAAAGTTAATTATGGAAGTTTCTATTTTGGGTAAGTATTTAAGGAGGTTTCCATATTGGGCAAGTCAAAAGGAAGCATTAATGTTGTTGATTGAGTTGACCGAGTCAACTCGGTGGGGAGAGGGAGGAGCGACGTGCTCTACGGCGGCGAGCTCCGTCCGACCACCTCTGGCCTTGGCTCCGGTCTCTTTCTTCTCGCCTTGGTCCCCTCATGGAGTTTCCGGCCACCTTTCACGGCGTGGGACGCCGAAGGTGTGTGGTTTTCCGGCCAAAGTTTGGGTAATTTTGGGGGTTTTGGGTGGTTCTAATTCCGGCCAAATTGAGCTACAAAATGTAGTGGGATTTGAAGCTCTCATCACCATGAGTCTAACCATGTAAGTATGGAGTTCTAATTTTGCTTGTACATGGAGAATTGTTGAATTGAAATTTGTGTGGGATTTCGGTTTTTCATGAAATTGACTTAGTTAGAGTGAGAGTTGGACTTCGGTGTAGTTATGGAGTTTTCTTGTTGGGTGATTTTGAGTGGAATAGATGTTGCTCCGCCGGGAAATTTTACAGTTGGTGGCGCTGCCGCCGCCGACGGTGGTCAACGGTGGTGAACAGTTGACTTTTCGGGGTTTTAGACAAGTTGCATGTCGTTTCGCTCGGAATCGCGCCCCGATCGCAGTGGTGAGGTTTGTTTTTCAATTTGAGCATCAGAAATTATAGCGAGGTGTTGAGGTGTGATTATTGGATGTTCGACAATTCGTCGTATTTGAATTATGTGTTTCCGAGAATGGTTGTTTCTCGTGATTTTATTTGAGGTATCGAGATATGATTTTGAGAAATGGATTTTGTGATTATTCGTTTGGCGAGGGATTTTCCGCCGGATCACGGGATTAACGCGAACTGCGTTACACTACTGTGTGAGTGGACACGTTTATATTTTCACAGTTCTTTGCGAGTTCGTGATTTATTGTGATTTTTCGTATTTACTTTATACGATGTTGAGTTATATGTTATTTTCGGAGGTATTGTTTTATATTTATTGGTGATGGCATTTCTGCATCGATGCTTCGGCTACTCGGCTGATCACCGATAGTCCGCCAGAGTTAAGAGATTCCTTTGGACCAGAGTTGAGAGATTCCTCTGGGCAGGGTTGAGAGATTCCCCTGTATGCTGCCGGGGTTGAGAGATTCTCCTGGCCTATCACCGTCGGGTTTGAGCGATTCACTTGACGTCGGGCTTGAGAGATTCGCCTGACAACCTCCATATATACTTTCCGAACTCGCATTGATTTACATTGATTATGTATATAAACTGGTGAAAGGCATATGTTTATTTTCGTCCACTCACTCCAACGTTTTTATTTGCCTTTCCCTTGGGCTTTTCGGTTTCCGTGCCCAGTTTGCAGTTCGGACTCTGGTGTCGTACGTCGTGGTCGGAGGCATAGTATTCGAGCGATGTTTCTTTTATGGTAGGTTCTTAGTTTGGCCTACTGTTTGTATATGTGTACTAGAAGTCGCTCCGAGTATTCTGATGTATATTCTTATACGACTTTCCACGGATTTCTGTAAAGTATAGCTATATTTATTATTTTACATTACTGTTATGATATTGAGAAATCCGGATGGGATTGGTCCCCATGGTTTGATTTTTGTGGCATAGGATGAAGTGTATTTTCCGGATGCAGGTAATGGTAATTCCGCGTTAGTAACGAAACTCTGCCCAAATTTTAATGGTTTTTGTTGGTTCGTGTTTTCAGAAGGGGTTTGATTCCAGTTTATGAAACTAAATCGGGGTTGGGTCCTTTCAATAAAACAATCGTTAGATATATTCATTATAACATAATATGTATGTAGACAAAATTTGGAGACATTCGAAGTTTAGTAAAGCTTTGATCATAGTAGTCAACTATAAAATTAAATTTGCAATGACAGAGAAATGTTCATAAACAAATCTACCCTAACTCCATTTTTCAAACCAGAGACACTCACAGTCTCATAAACGGTTAGTCTATGTCCTCAACGAAAAAAATATGTATTATAAGATAATACGTATAATCGAGTCCTTTGATGATAGGCAGTCAAATGGGACTTAGAAGACGAATATATAAAGTTCTCGTCGTCTAAGATAACATTTAGGCGACAAAAATAAACATTTTCGTCGTTTAAGTTATCATGGTTTAGGGGTTGGGTTGGGGTTTAGGGTTAGGTTTTAGATTATATGTTAGATGACGAAATAGGCATTGTTCGTCGTCTAAGACTTCCGTTAGGCGACGAAGATACCTAATTTCATTGTCTAGGAGTTCGAAGGATTGAAAAAACTTTTGATGGATCGAATGTATGGCTCTGCTCGAACAGACTAAAATCTACGATGGATCGAGAATAATCCTCGATTGGTCGAAGGACACTTTCGAGGAAATTTTGTATAACTTGTCTTAGACGACGAAAATACCAAATTTCATCGTCTAAGTGTTCATCTAAAATAGAAAAAGAACCCCAATTTTTTCAAATCATTCTTGTATTGCTTTTGAAACAATCATTTATTCCTGCTTAAAATTATTCCTATACATCTAAATCATATAAATTTTAATTAACTCGATCAACTCACGATATTAATTAGCTATAATTAATAATAAATCCAAAAGAAAATAAGACTTTAATCAAACAAATTATTACAAATATGTATGAGAGGTATCATTCACTTTCATAATCTGTGTTATCCTCATCATCCTCACCGTCACTTAGGTCTTCCTCCTGATGTAAGTCCTCATCGGCTTCAGCGTCCTCTTTGTCCATGTCATTATTCTTTAGTTCCTGGATTTCAGTCCAGTTAAGCGGCCTTGACTCGAGATCAAGTGTATTAGGATCTTCGTTCATGCATATAAGAGTTATGTTTGATATGTCAGAAATATCAGGCTCTTGATATGGATCACTGACATCATTTCTGTCACACTGTTCTGTATCAGACCTCCCTTCAAGTGTTGTTGTGCTCCATATATTTTGGTGACACATATGGTTAACTACTTTCCAACCAACTCCCTCATTCGGATCATCCAGATAGAACACCTACTTAACCAATGTGGCAAGATTGAATGGCTCATCATTGTACCAACTTGTGTTTGTATTTACCGATAACAAGCCTAGATCCTTCTTCATAGTATTTTGTTTGTTTGGGTCAGTGTTGAACCATTTACCTTTGAAAAGTACGACAGACATTCCATTTCTGTATATCAACTTAATGACATTGACAAGAACCCCGTTGTATAAATCAACGTCTTCTCCTACTTAGATGCCACTGTTTTGTGTTGTCTTGCCTTCATCTCGATCTAATGTCCGAAACTTAACCCTGTTCACAACACTAGAAGAGTAAATCTCATATCTTTGTGGCTTACTGCCCAAATTGTGCAATGATGGTGTGTACCACCCGCGGTGGTCAATTTTTTTGGGGTGTTGTCATCTGCAAAATTATGAACAAGTAAAATAAGAAGATTATGAAACTATGATGTATAGTTATTGATATTATTTACTATATATATACACACATATATACCCATTTGAGGAAATAATCCGGGAACATCCTCTTATGATGTGCAAACAACTGTTTAGGAGTAAAGTTTGGATCATGCACTTGAAGTGCCATCAAATGATCTCGCATGAAATGGTCTACCTCATCACACTTGATCACTTAATCTTTCAGAAATTTCGTGTACTGGTTCAAACACTAGTATAACATCTGTGACGACATAAAGATTATAGCGATTAAATGTATTGGAGGAGTCAGAAGGGGTTGGCTCGATGGTATTTTTGAGATACAAGTTGTAGTAGGTCACGCACTCATGTCTAATGTATGTTTTTGCTATAAACCCTTCCAGGATAGAGCAATTTTTAACATATCATTTATACTGTCCAAGTTGTCTGCAAAATTATAATGAAATCATTATGTAAGACATGTATAAGCAGGCCATAAGAAGTGGTGCAACATTCAGTAGATCATGTACTTTTTCTGAGGATACATTCAAGTGTAGTGTACTGGACCAGATAACAACACTTATTCTGGAAGGTGTATCATTAGGTGAGTCATGACGTCGAAGAAAGCGGGGGGGGGGGGGGGGGGGGGGGGCATCCGACTTTTTCAACTCTCTGGCATATAACTTCTGCCACCACCTGGACAACGCCACTAACGGCTCCACCACGTTACGATACAAATATGGTCAAATTACCACTGGAACAAGACGTTGCATCATAATATGACAATCATGAGTCTTTAGACCAAGGAATTTGTTATCCCCCACTTTTACACAATGAGATATATTTGCAGCATAATTGGATGGATACTGAACACCACGAAACCAAGTGAACACTTCCTTCTTCTTGATCGGCTTCACTATGTAAGGTGTCATAGGTATCTCAGGTCTGCCCGACCTCGACTTTTTTAACCACAAGTGACGACATATTTTCATACGCTGTAAATCTTGACGCACTTTAAAAGTGTCCTTATTCTTTTTATCAATGCTGAGAATTGTTCCCACCACATTGTCGAATACATTCTTCTCAATGTGCATGACGTCTAGGTTGTTCCTGAGTTTTAACTTCGACCAGTAAGATAGTTCAAAGAACATACTCATGTGACTCCAATATGTAAGATCCTCCACAACCACAGGATTGGTGGCCGTCATAAGTGGACACTTGCTCAACACTCCAAAATCAACGTATTGGAGCCTCTGGAAAATCTCATCACCAGAACACTCTCGAGGTTTCAGACTATTCTTTACTGTTCTGTCGAAACTCACCTTATCAAATCTCCATTGGTGATCCTTGGGAAGCCATCTACGATGACCCAAGTAATACACATTTTCTGCGTGACAGCTAGCGTTAACGTCGTCTAAGCAGATAGGACAAGCCTTGTAACCTTTAGTCCTGTAAGACGCCAACATTCCATAAGCAGAAAAATTGCTAATTGTCCATATGACTGCTGCTCTTATAATGAATGAAGTTTTAGTGTAGCTGTCCCAAATTCGCATGCCAAATTCCTACATCTCCTTCAACTCGTCAATCAAAGGTCTCATAAACACATTAAAACACTTTCCACGCGAGTAAGGACCCAACATTAACAGAGTAAGAAAATTAAATTCCTTTCTCATACACATCCAGGGAGGCAAGTTATACAACATGACAATAACATGTCAAGTGCTATATTGGCCATCATTAAAAGGATTGAACCCGTCTGTAAAAAGTCTTAGTTTGACATTTCAAACTTCAGATGCGAAGTCTATAAACGTTATGTCAAAAGACTTAAAAGGCTCCTCATATGTGGGGTGTTTAAGCACATCATCATCTACCCTCTTTTTACCGTGCCATCTCATTGTCTCTGCTATCGGAGGAGTTTTGAGCTTGAGTTACCACTCATGCAGCGACAAGGACCCGCTAGTAACGATGGTATAGCAATGAACATCGGGATGATACTCGCCTTGCTGTTTCTTTGTCTCGAGGCATCGAAGTAGCTGAAACGAAGGGTCGTTTACTTAGAATGACCATGATTGGACAAGGCAGTACAGAGACATGTACGATCGCTCTAGTCTAGGACTCAACTAGAAATGCTAAAGCACCTTTCAAGGAACATTTTTCTTCTTGAGGTTCCATCTTGACTCACCGTAAACCGAGCAGTACCGGAGGTCTGCGTGTTTTTTATAAAACAAGACACAACTGTTTTTACAGAAATCAATTTTCGTAGATGATAGGCCAATGTCGTTCAAGATCCTTTTTACCTTATGATAACTATCTGGAAGTTTGTGATCACTAGGAAGCAACTTACATATATGTCGTTAGACATCGTCGAACGCTGCATTCAAAATTTTGGTCTTCACTTTATACCTTATTTCCTTCGTTATGGCACTCAAAACAGTCTCTTTACTATATGGGTGCAATAGTCTCTGGGATTCCAGTAGAAGTTTTTTGTATTTTTCGTAATTAGTGGATCTCATGAAGTCGGATGTTGGAGGAACATACGTCTCATGGTTGTGAGTATCGTAATGTTCCTCTTCAAACCCATATCCACTTGAACTAATACGATACAAATGCATCTTGCATAAGTTCCATAATGGGGTTTGGAGAAGGTTCGTCAGTATTGCTGGATGAGGCACCATGGTACCCTGATTTGAACTCTACCATTATAGTTTCAACATTTGTTTTTAATTCTTCACCGTGTTCAGTCCATGAAGTGTACTCCCATATCATATTGTGTTTAGACAAATGCTGGAACATTTGTGGAATTGACAGATACTTTGAATTACGACATCTCCTGCACGGACACATGTAACACGTCTTTCCTCGACCATGTTCAATTACAAAATGCATAAAGTTGTAAATTCCCTATATATACTTTGGATCACCTCTTTCCAACATTAACCAGCTCTTGTCCATATTCTACGTGAGTTGTAATGAGCGAAACAATAAATTGTCCAAATTTATTTAGAGTCATAATCATGCATTATTCAAGAACCTATATAGCTAATTTTTCCACATTTTAAGAACATAGATATATAGCCAATTTTGGGACAAATCATAAACATAACCTACGTAGCTAGTTAATTACACATCGGGAATCATTCTTACATACACCCAATAATTAATAAATTACATAACCCAAATTAAACTAATTAATATATATGTATTTAATCCAAAAATTATTAATTTGTCAACCTACTAATCAATCTACCATTCATGTATATATATAATCAACACATGCAAAGACATTATAGTTATCAAGCGTATCTATACCAACACATTTGCCGAAAATCTTTTGCTGGAATTCATTTACCGGTAAACTTCAAAATACATCCAAATATTTGAAAAAATTCAAAGAAATGAGTATATATAAATACTAACCAATATAAGAAGATTCGAAAATGCTTTGGGAGACCTCGATCGAAGGTTTTTCGTTAGAGATCGAAAAATCGCCGGAGGAGGTGTTGAGATAGTGTTTGAGGGGTTGTGAGAGGATGAGGGTTTGATATGGAATTGCTATTGTCTGTTAATGATTGTTTCACTTAGACGACGAAATAACATATTGTTTCACTTAGACGACGAAAAATTTCATCGTCTAGGAATACATATTCGTTGTCTAACTAGTCTTTTAGACGACGAACTATTTCGTCGTCTAATTAGTCTCTTAGACGATGAAACTTGCGAAGAAATTGATTTTTGTCGTTTGGAAGTAACTTAAACGACAAAAGTTATGATGAAAAACTAATTTGTCATCTCAAACATTTGTTAGTCGACGAAATGGCGAAGAAATTAATTTTCGTCGTCTAAAACTTTGTTAGACAACGAAAATATTAACTTAGGAGACTAATTGATGTTTTGTCGCCTAAATCTGATTTAGACGACAAAACTTAAATAAATTCGTCGTCTAAGACAGATATTCTATCCTGGTAGTGGCTAATGCTTCTGCCTCAAGAACACTGCAGTTTTACAAAAGATTGGTAGATGCTATAATTGGCTTCCCAGCATGATCTCTGATTATAAATCCTCCTACACCTAAATTGTCATTTTTTACTAAGCCATCAAAATATATTTTAATACAAAGATAATCAGGTGGATGCCATCTAATTACATAAGAGGAATTTCTTCTAGTAATATGGTTTGGAATTTGTTATTCCCGACTGTGAAGTGTGAACAGAAATGATTAATAACAAGAACTTAAAGGAGCATACGTAGATGCACCCTTATCATAGCATCACTTCACTATCTATATATTCCTTTATGTGAAATGTGGTAATTCATTTTCACAAAGTAATATATAAGAAGCTGATTTTAACTTAACTTGAAGTAACCAAGGACGATTTTGAATTACATTTCATTTAGTAACTAGGATGTTTTCAGTACGTAGTATAACGTACGTTGTACTTTTGCAGTTTCAGAATGAAGATGGTGAAATTAAGGGCTGGTGGCGAGTCGATCATCCATGTTATTACATAGCTAGTTAGAGGTTGGTGAAGAGTCGATCATCATATTTACGTTCTCCGTATGCCAAAACAAAAGAATAAAACGCATCTACATGATAGGAAACCAGAGCATCGACGTTACGGCTGGGACTCTATATTAGGCAATAATTAGGCATCTTCTTACTCATAGTCTGCGGAACATTTAAGCATGCATAATGTGGAAAAGTACATATTATATATTTACATAATGTAATTTTAGTTGGTATATAAATAGTAATATAAAGAAGCTCGGTTTCCTGCCTCGCCAACTTCGACGGACTCCACCTCCGTGTCCACCGCCTTTGTCTCCTCCTTTTCCGCCACCACCTCCGTATCCGCCGCCTTTACCCCCACCTTGTCCTCCACCGCCTCCATGCCCACCTTGCCCTCCTTGACCCCCGCTTCCGCCTCTACCCCCACCTTGTCCTCCACCACCACCACGTTGACCACCTCTATATAGGACAGTATTGCTATCAACACCTAGTCCTTCTGTTTCGTCTTCTGCATGGACAGAGCAAAAGATCCTTAGACAATGTTGTTTTAGCCTTCCAGGAAGAAGAAACGAGCATGTCAGTTCATTACGACTTACGCGTTTGTGGCATGACTACTTCATCAGTTGCTGTCACACGAGGCTCTCCATCATAGTTATGGCAATTGCCTCGTCGACCAAGGGCAGGATTGCAATCTTCTACTGCACAATGCACATAAATTCCAACTCGGTCGGTCAGTGTCTCATACTGAATCAAGTATGCATGCTATACATTACTAAACAAAAAGAAAATAGGAAATTTGATCACTGCGTGCATGGAAATAACCTCGCTTCTCATCATCTTCGGCAACTTTCTGAGCAGCTGCCACTGTGGCAACCACGAGACCAAGAAAAAGAAGGAGACGTAAGAAAACATGGAAGCTCAGTTTCTTGGGCAACTATTCGAGATCGAACTACAAGTGGTTCTGTGTGGGATGCATAGACCCTGCCTGGCGTTATTTATAGCGGAGGGGTTAGTAAAATTGATAACATAGCCATCAAGTAAAATAGGTACGTGGAGCTCGATCACATGATTTTGCCACGCTGGCTTTCCCTAATATAAATGATGGGGTAAATTTCATTGAAAAGGTTGAGGTTCTAAATTAACATATGCTGGAAATTCAAGATGTCACATTAGAAAGTGATTAAAAACGTCGTCCTTAGACACATGTTGCTTGAATCTCAAATAAAGCTTCATCACATTGTGCTCTGTTTTGAAGCAAATCATAAAATTCGATTGAGCATAAGTTCTTCAATTTTACAATAAACATATGTAACAAACATCACGATTCATGTGTATATAGAGCATGATCACAGATGTACATATAGTAATTCTGGTTTATGCATTTTGTACACAGACATTTTCTAATATCTATACTTGCAGAAAAGTTTTGTTCCATCAATTATACTCCTTATTCCACTTTGGTTCTTCATATGCAGTGGGGCATTTCATTTTGAAGATTGTTGTGTATATGCAGGCCATTTTGATCAGTATATATAGACGTAGGATCCGTTTAGATAAGGCAGTTTTCTTCCACAAAGAAAACTGCTCCATAACTACTTTATCAGATCAGATTTCTGTAACTGTTCTTATAACAAATTTTACATTTGATTTACTTAAGCACATATGATGTTTAACATGTCAAAACTTGTCCACGTATGTCATCATTCAATCCAACAATCTCCCACTGAATGTTGACATATTTTTCAAGTTTTAATGCATACAAGATATGAAACTGTAGTTTGTACAATTTTAATTTTCAAATGAATCTGCTGAATTCTGTCTTCATATATATGATGCAAGGATATCAATACAACTTGATGTTTTGATAAAACGTCAGTGTATTAAAATCATAGTCCAACAATACATGAATACATGAATTTTAAGGTAACAGTAATATGTCTTCTTTTACAGAAATAATCGATTACGAATAGACATATTTAACAGAGCTTAGTAATGCAGCATACTTGTTTCAAACAAGAAATTGATGATTTTACAAGGAATGTAGTGCTAGCTGTATAAAATCGATGAAATAGATATTATCCTTGAATTGAGTACTTATTTCACAATTCAAATACATATGAAAAATTTCTAAACAGATTGAATTATATCTATTCATCATGTAAGCCATCTAAAATTCCCATGTTCTTAACATACTTAATGAATTCATAAATTGGTATGGCCTTAGTTAAAGGGTCTGCAAGTTGTTCCTTAGTTCCAATTTTAACAACTTCAATATCTCCTTCTTCTACGCTTTCTCTGACTGAAAAGTATTTGACATCAATGTTCTTTGAAGCAGAAGATCTTTTGTTGTTCTTTGAAAAGAAGACTGCTGATGCATTGTCACAAAAAAATTGCAAAGGTCTTTCTATAGAATCTACTAACTTCAATCTTGTTATGAAGTTTCTTAACCATAGTGCATGACCTGTAGCTTCAAAAACTGCAATGTATTCTGCTTGAAAAGTTGAAGTTGCAGTAATACCTTGTTTTGATGTTTTCCATGAGATCGCTCCTCCTGCAAGTTTAAAGATATAACCAGAAGTAGATTTAAGGTCATCTAAATCTGATTTGTATGATGCATCTGCATATGCCACAAGTTTGAGCTCTTCATCTTCTAATTTCTTGTAAACCAGTATATGATCTTTAGTCTTTTTTAAGTACCTGAGTACTTTCTTTCCAGCAATCCAGTGAGTATGGCCTGCATTGGACTGAAATCTTGACAATAAATTTACTGCAAAAGCTATATTTGGTCTGGTGCATACTTGGATGTACATTAAACTACCAACCAATCTTGCATATGACATCTTCTCCATATTCTCATTTTCTAAGGTGTTAGTGGGACATTGACCTTTGTGTAGCTTATCTCCTTTTGAAACTGGACATTCACCACTTCTGCAATTTTGCATATTAAATCTTTCAAGTACCTTTTCAATGTAATTTTTTTGAGATATCCCCAGTGCACCTTATTTTCAATCTCTCTTGATGTCAATGCCAAGAACATAATGTGCTTCTCCCATGTCCTTCATATCAAACTGAGTTAACAAAAAATTCTTTGTCTCCTTTAAAAGTCTGATACTACTGCATGCAAGTAAAATGTCATGCATGTACATATAAAACCAAAATTATGAACTCACTCCCACTGGTTTTAATGTAGATGCACTCATCAAGTTTATTTTCATAGAAACCAAAATCTGTAATGACTTTATTGAATTTTAAATACCATTGTCTGGATGCCTGTTTAAGGCCATATATTGATTTTTGAAGTTTGCAGACTTTGTTCATATCTTCAACAAAACCATGGTTGTTGCATGTAGATTTCTTCAACCAATTCTCCATTAAGAAAAACTGTTTTCACGTCCATTTAGTGTAGTTCCAGATTGAAATGAGCTACTAGAGCCATAATGACTCTGAATGAATCCTTTGTGAAAACAGGAGAAAATGTCTCATTGAAATCAATTCCTTCTTGCTGCTTGTAACCTTTTACTACTAGTCCAACTTTGTGTCTCTCTACATTGCCATTTTCATTCCTCTTGGTTTTGAACACCCATTTGCATCCTATAGCCTTAAAGTCAGCAAGTTTGTCAACTAAAATCCGGACCTTGTTCTTCTTCATGCTTTGAAGTTCTTCTTCCATAGCTAGTCTCCATTGCTCACTGTTTTGTGATGTCATAGCCTCCTTAACTGTAATGGGATCTGTACACTCATTTATTTCTTCATCTACCAACATCTGATATATCACATAATCATCAGAAATTACAGATTTTCTTTCTCTTGCTGATCTTCTCAATTCTGCAGGTTCCTGCATTTTCTTCATTATCTTCATTTATTGCAACATTCTGATCATCTGGAATATGTTGAGCATCTTCTTCAATTGCTACATTGTCTACAACAAATTTTTGTGGAAAAATATCTTCATCTGGTGCAATGTCTGAAACAGTAATCTCCACTGTATTTGGATATATAAACCAATCTGCTATAGGACCAGTAATTGTACTAGTTTCAAGTTCATCATTTATATGTACAATTTTCTCAAGTAATTCATCATAAAAGACAACCTTATGTGATTCTACAATTCTAGTGCCTTTCTTTGGACAATAAAATCTATACCCTTTAGACTTATCACAATATCCAATGAAAAAAGAACTTATAGATTTAGAATCAAGCTTTCCATTATCTTTCACATGAATTCTGGCCTCAACTGGACATCCCCAAACATGGCAGTGATTTAAGCTTGGTTTATAACCACACCAGTTTTCAAAAGGGGTACCAATTACTGCTTTAGTTGGAGTCCTGTTGCAAATATAATTTGCTATTTTTAGTGCTTCGCCCCATAGGAACTTTGGAAGTCATGATCTTAATATCATACTTCTCACCATGGCCATTAGAGTTCTGTTTCTCCTCTCTGAAACACCATTCTGTTGAGGATTGTATGGAGTAGTGTATTGAGCAGCAATTCCACACTCTTGGAGGTATATAGCAAAAAGGCCTTTTTGCTGTCCCTTTTCTGTAAACCTGCCATAAAACTCACCACCTCTATCTGACACTACCACACTTTGCACTATTGCCGGCGAGAAAAAAAAAAAAAGGTCGGCGACTTGCACCGTCGCCGGCAAAAAGTCCAAAAAGTCTCCGGCAATGCTCAAAATTATTGCCGGCGACCTTCTCCGTCGCCGGCAATAATCTCTCCACCATTGCCGGCGAAATTCCAGCCGAAAAATCGCCGGCAATGGTGAAAAATTATTGCCGGCGACGGAGAAAGTCGCCGGCAATAAATTTCCACTATTTCCGGCGATTTTTGGCCGTAATTTCGTTGGCAATAACTCCATTACCAGCGATTTAATGAATCGCCGGCAATACCTCTTATATCAGATCCAGGTCGCAGCAGCTCATTCATTTGGATAGAGAAAAATCTGGTGAAATCGAAAGAAGGAAAACACTCTGAAATCCTTGGGTATTGTCAAAAGGCGTCGAAAATCCGCTCGGGAATTGAAGCTATATACGTAGCTATATATAAGTATGTACGTATATACGTATATATATATGTGTGTATTGATTTAATTAGATCGATATAGAGTTGAGACATCGATTATTAGTTTGATATGCAAATAGAGTGGATATATTGTTGATTTCGAGTGATTGACTGCTGATTTTGAGTTGATTTGAGATTATTTCGATGAAAATATGTTAATTTGTGTATATATATATATGTATGGATATAAAATTATTTTGTGAATATTAATTGTTAATATGTCTATATAATTATACAGGCATGTTAATTTGTAATTGTGAATTGTTGGTATATATATATATTTTTAATTTATATGCATGCATGGGTCAACTTTTTTTAATTAATCGGATGAATTCGAATGTAATTAATGATGATTTATTAATTAATTAGTAGTGAATGTGTGTGTATATATATATATATATTTATAGTACGTAATGTTAGAATTTTCAGGATGGACAAGAGTTGGATGAGCCTCGAAAGATGGGATGTGAGATATCACCATGGAATTAGGAGTTTTGTGGATTTTGTGAAGGCTAATTGTGGAGACACTACACTTCATTATTGCCCGTGTAAAGAATGTAAGTGTCGCAGTGATCGATTTCGTTTTCCCATTGATAAAGTCCAAAAGCACCTGAGTAAATACGAGTTTTGGGATAAGTATACTTGTTGGATTTATCACGGTGAAACATCGTTAGCGGGTCCGCATGATCATGGATAATTTGGTGAGAGGGCCAGTCCATCATATGATCATGGACATTTTGCTGAGATGGTCAGTCCATCCTATGATCCAACATCGATGTTAATCAATGATATGTTTCCTCATGAGAGCGGTGTATTTGCTGATGAAGCACCAAATGTCCCTCCCGTCGTGCAGGGTTTCCCCCATATTGAGTCAGTCGAGCCATTACCTGGAGCTCATGTCAACACAAGCGGTATGGACAAGTACAACAACCTGATTGCATTGCAACAGACTCCGTTGTACGACGGTTGTAGTAAGATTGTTCTTGAAAGTGTCATGGGAGTGATGCAGCTCAAAATGGAGAACAAAATGTCTGTCAAAGCTGTTGATTCTTGGCTGAAGTGGACTGCTTTGTACTGCTACCCGGTCATCGTCTTCCTACCACTCATCATAAGGTGCGACATATCTTGAAAGATCTTGGGCTTTCCTACATCAAAATCCATGCATGCAGATATGATTATATTCTCTTCTGGGGAAAAGATCTTGAAGACCTTGAAGCCTGCCCGGTATGTTTTACAGAAAGGTATAAGTTGACTCCTGCAGGCAACAAGAAAGCTGTGAAGATACTTCGATATTTCCTGTTTATTGATAGGCTGGAGCGGTTGTTCATGTGTGCTTTCACGGCCGAAGCTATGAGATGGTGGGCTGAGAGAAATTTGCCTGACGATGACACCCTTATACACCCTTCGACGGAGAGGCTTGGAAGCACATGGTTAGGGAGTTTGATCATTTTGCAGCAGAGGTCCGAAATGTTTGGCTAGGGCTCTCATCTGACGGATTCAACCCTTTTGGCAACATGAGTCTTCAATACAGTATATGACCAGTTATTTTGGTACCGTACAACCTTCCACCATGGATGTGCATGAAGAAGGAATACAATATGCTGACTCTGTTAATTCCGGGCCCGGGTTATCCAGGATAGTGTCTCGATGTGTATTTGAGGCATTTGATTGAGGAGCTTAAGTACCTGAGTGAGTGTGGCCACCCTACTTATGATAGGTTCAAAAATGAGATGTTCCAGAAGCATGCCATGCATGTTGGCACCATCAGTGATTTTCCTGCCCATGGTATGTTGTCGGGCAACATTTACTACCACATTTGCCATCATTACCGGCGAGATCACCGGAGACAAGACCGACGACCGGAAAAGTCGCCGGTAATGTTCATCATTACCGGAGACTTACTCCGTCGCCGGTAATGTCGCTGGAAAATCGCCGGTACTGTTTCAAAACATTACCGGTGACTCCAACCGTCGCCGGCAATGTCAAGCCGAACATTTTCGGCGATTTTCCGGCCGAAATTTCGCCGGAAATGTGTGGGTCGACATTGCCGGCGACAGTTGGAGTCGCCGGTAATGTTTTGAAACATTACCGGCGATTTTCCGGCGTAAAGTCGCCGGTAATGTCTTCATTTCCGGCGACTTACTTCGTCGCCGACAATGTCTCTTATATTAGACGCAGATTGCAGCAGCTCGATCATTCATTCATTTTGATCGAAAAAAATCCAGAGAAATCGAAAGAAGGAAAACGTACGCTCTGAAATCGATCCTTCGGTATATTGTCAAAATTAAGGCGCGCGTCGAAAACTCGATCACTCGGGAAGTTATATATATAGGTACGTATATATATACGTATATGTGTATGTATATATATATGTGTGTGTGTTGATCAAGTCCAATTCGTGAGATATATATGAAATTTTATTGATGTCACTGAAACGAGAAAACTGCTTATAGTTAATCTTATCTTGTGTCTGAATCAACGACTGGTATTATCGTAGTGTTATCGGAGCCAGGATTAACAGAGCCTCCTACCTAGTCAAATACATTTTGAATTGAAAAAAGAAGAATACCATCATCGAGTACTGAATCGAATTCAGAGATTAGATCGATATATATATATATATATATATGCATGCATGTGTTGATTTAATTAGAGTTGAATTGAGATATCGCATCGATTATTAGTAGTGAATGTGTGTGTGTATATATATAATTAATACGTAAAATTGTTAGAATTTTCAGGATGGACAAGAGTTGGATGAGCCTCAAAAGATGGGATGTCAGATATCACCAGGGAATTAGGAGTTTTGTGGATTTTGTGAAGGCTAATTGTGGAGACACTACACTTCATTATTGCCCGTGTAAAGAATGTAAGTGTTTCAGCGATCGATTTCGTTTTCCCATTGATAAAGTCCAGAGGCACCTGAGTAAATACGGGTTTTGGGATAAGTACACTTGTTGGATTTATCATGGTGAAACATCGTTAGCGGGTCCGCATGATCATGGACAATTTGGTGAGGGGGCCAGTCCACGCTATGATCATGGAGATTTTGCTGAGAGGGGCAGTTCATCCTATGATCCAACAGCGATGTTAATCAATGATATGTTTCCTCATGAGAGCGGTGTATTTGCTGATCAAGCACCAAATGTCCCTCCTGTCGTTGAGGGTTTCCCCCATATCGAGCCAGTCGAGCCATTACCTGGAGCTCATATCAACACAAGCGGTATGGACAAGTACAACAACCTAATTGCATTGCAACAGACTCCGTTGTACAACGGTTATAGTAAGACTGTTCTTGAAAGTGTGATGGGAGTGATGCAGCTCAAAATGGAGAACAAAATGTCTGTCAAAGCTGTTGATTCTTGGTTGAAGTGGACTGCTTCGCTACTGCCACCCGGTCATCGTCTTACTACCACTCATCATAAGGTGCGACATATCCTGAAAGATCTTGGGCTTTCCTACATCAAAATCCATGCATGCAGATATGATTGTATTCTCTTCTGGGGAAAAGATCTCGAAGACCTTGAAGCCTGCCCGGTATGTTTTACAGAAAGGTATAAGTTGACTCCTGCAGGCAACAAGAAAGTTGTGAAGATACTTCGATATTTCCCGCTTATTGATAGGCTGGAGCGGTTGTTCATGTGTGCTTTCACGGCCGAGGCAATGAGATGGTGGGCTGAGAGGAACTTGCCTGACGATGACACCCTTATACACCCTTCCGACGGAGAGGCTTGGAAGCACATGGTCAGGGAGTTTGATCATTTTGCAGCAGAGGTCCGAAATGTTTGGCTAGGGGTCTCATCTGACGGATTCAACCCTTTTGGCAACATGAGTCTTCAATACAGTATATGGCTAGTTATTTTGGTACCGTACAACCTTCCACCATGGATGTGCATGAAGAAGGAATACAATATGCTGACTCTGTTAATTCCGGGCCCGGGTTATCCAGGAAAGTGTCTCGATGTGTATTTGAGGCCTTTGATTGAGGAGCTTAAGTACCTGAGTGAGTGTGGCCACCCCACTTACGATAGGTTCAAAAAGGAGATGTTCTAGATACATGTCATGCTTGTTGGCACCATCAGTGATTTTCCTGCCCGCGGTATGTTATCGGGAAACGTTACCAGGGGTTACAGGGCTTGTTCAGAGTGCATGACGGTTGATTGTTGCAGTCCTCATTGCAGTAAAATTGTCCAGATGCGTCACCGTTGTTGGCTTCCATATGATCACCCATTTAGGCAGGATCCAGACGCGTTTGATGGGACTGTGGAAACAGGTGTGGCACCCAGGCGATGGACAGGGGAAGAAATTTTGGAAATGTTGAATGAATATGATTTTGGCCAACTGAGCAATCATCCTGACATAGTCGCGTCAATTCCAGACAAGCCCGAAAGGTATAAGTTTTGGACACACAAGAGCATATTCTGGGAACTCTCATACTGTCCCAGGTTGCCTATCAGACACTACCTAGATGTCATGCACATAGAGAAGAATGTGTGTGAAAGTGTTGTGGGCACAGTTCTTAACTTGGAGGGGAAAACAAAAGACATCCCTAAGGCACGCATTGATCTGAAAGCAATGGGTTTGCGGAAACATTTGTGGTTAAGAGATGGTAAGAGAAAAATGCCGCAAACTCCTTACACCGTAAAGCCGAAGCATAAGCATGAAATTCTTTGGTGGCTGAGTAATGTCAGGTATATATTCTTATGGCTACGCAGGAATTTGGCCTTAAATTTTTACCGGATTATGGTTATATGCGAGAAATATAATTGTTGCCTATGGATATATATATATATATATATATATGCAGGTATCCTTATGGCTATGCAGGAAATATAAGCAGGTGTGTTAACTTCCGGGACAATAAGATGTACGGATTAAAGAGTCATGACTGCCATGTACTGCTTCAACGCCTTTTCCCTATTTTCATTCGAGGGTACCTGCCCAAAGAGGTGGTGGAGCCGTTGGTGGCCTTGTCAAGATTCTTTCAGAAGTTATGCACCAGGGAAGTTAAAAAATCAGACCTCAGGGAGATGCAAGATGACATCATTTTTATCATGTACAAGCTTGAGAGGATATTTCCCCCAAATTTTTTCAACATCATGCCTCACCTGATGATCCATCTTCCCGAACAATTGTTGCTCACCGGTCCCGTACACTACACTTGGATGTATCCCATGGAAAGGTACAAATGATTCATACATTTGGTTTGCCTATGTTTTTATATGTAAATTCTTATTTTTTAAGTAAGTTAACATGCACTATTTAACTTGTAGACAATTGGGAGCCTACAAGGACTATGTGAAGAATAAATATGCACCTGAAAGGTGTATCGCTGAAGAATATGTTGCGCACGAGTGTGTAACGTACACCAAAGTGTACTTGGGAGCGCTTGAGGACCCCCAACAACAGATGCCGATAGATGAACCCCAGTTCAACCTTTCTATCATCTCCAGTGACGTGGTAGTACAGGGAAGCTTGCCAAAGTCGTACAAGTTGGATGGAAATGAGGTAGCCATTGCCCACTGGTCGGTACTGATTAACTGTCAAGAAGTACAATATTGGAAAAACTATCATCTTCACTGCCCTGCTATTGCCGGAAATGTTGATTACCACAACAGGACGTTTGCAAACTACTTTGGTCAATGGGTAAGGGTATATGTGTATATGTCTATTTTTATATATATCCTTATATAGCATGTATGTATGTACGTGGTTTTGTGGTTTCAAGATGACATAATTTCTTGTGTACGTATTACTGGACGTTTTCAGATGAACCATGTAGCAGATGATGGTTGCCCAGAGTGGTCAAACGAATTGAGGGTCCTGGCGATGAAACCGATAGCTTCAAAAGTTTACTCGATGTGTCAGGTCAATGGCATGAAATTTATATGTGAAAATCGAGACGACCGACTGAAAACACAGAATTGTGGGGTGATGGTCCATGGTGAGCAGGATGGCGTTGACTATTACGGTGTCCTTCATTCAGTTGTTGAATTAATTTATGGGAACCGCATGAAAGTGCACTTGTTCAAGTGTAGATGGTTTGATACTAGCCCGGAGAACACAAGGACCGATCAGTACGGAACATTTTCGGTGAATACTGCAACTAGCTGGTATGAAGATGACCCTTTCGTTCTTGCCTCATCAGTAAAACAAGTGTTTTACCTTGACGATCTTCTTAACAAAGTCCCGTGGAAGGTGGTTAACCATGTTGCTCATAGAAACATATACAGTGCTGCCACACTTGGTGAGACCGCAGATGATGAGGAAGTTACTGCATACCAAGAGCCGAACGTTTTTGACATTCCGGAATCATCTACGATTCGCCTTAATAATGTGAGATCTGGGAGTGTGGTTCGAATTACTGGAGCAGAACTTCTCGATGTTAATCCATATGAAGTTGACGCTGATTCAGATGACGAGGAGCGGCACATATTGCCAGAGGTTACCTATGAAACCGAGTCAGACTCAAGTGATGAAGATGATTACGATTATCATCCTTAATACGTTGGAAATTGTAGTAGGAAATTGTAGTCAGAAATTGTAGTCAGAAATTGTAGTCGAAAATCGTGTCGGAACGTTGTCAGAAATTGTAGTCGGAAAATGTAGTCAGAAATTGTAGTCGGAATTTGTACGTAGTCGGAAATCGTGTTGGAAATTGTGTTGGAAATCGTGGTCGGAAATTGTCAAAAGAAATTGTAGTCGGAAATCGTGTTGAAAATCGTAGTCGGAAATTGTAGTTATATATGGTCGGAAATGTTGTCGGAAATTATTTAGTCGGAAATTGGTCGGAAATAGGTCGATCGGATAATTTTCGAGAAATAATGACATTACCAACGAGTTGATTTATCAACTCATTGGTAATGACATTACCCACGAGTTAGCAACTCGTTGGTAATGTCATTACCAACGAGTTACCATGTAACTCGCCGGCAATGGTGGCGGTATTTCCAGACCATGCAGCTCGAGCTGCTCCCCATTTCTTCCTCTCCCTCTTCCCTCTCAAACCCTAAAACCTCTCAAAATTCAAAACCTCTCAAACCCTAAAACCCCTCTCTCTTCATCTCAACCCTCTCCTCAATCCTCTCTTCCTCTCCTCCCCTCTCCCCTCTCTTCCTCTCCTCCCCTCTCTCCTCCCCTCTCCTCCCCTCTCTCCTCCTTCCCTCCTCCTCTTCCTCCTCCCCTCACCTCCGTCGCCGGACAACAGTTGGGTCGAGCTCCACCATGGCAGGTAATAGCTCACTCTCTCTCCCTCTCTCTCTCTCATTCCACATTTTATTTTTATGCATTTTGATTAATAAATTTTTGATAATTGTGGGATGTATGTATGCATGTGGAAAATATTTGTAAAATGTAATTAAGGTATGTTTGAAAATTGTTGGAAATTAATGTGGATAATTGTGGGGTGAAGGAGAAATATATGTGATGTATATATGTGAAAAATTAATTAATTTATATGGAATGTATATATATACGTATGTTTGAAAAATGTGGAAAATTAATTAGCTAGGGTGATTTGGATTAATATGTGATGTATATATATATGTGTGAAAATTAGGTGAAATTAAGATGCATGATCGATGTATACAAAGTGTATATGTGATGTATATATATGTGAAAAGTTTAAAGCCGGAAATGATGTATGTATATATGTTAAGTTAGGTGATATAGTTGTTAATTTAACGTATAATAGGTGAAAAATCGGCTTCGGAATTTAACGTGTTTGGATTAAGGTGATATAGTTGTTAATTTAACGTATAAATTAAGGTGAAAAATAGGAATCGGAACAGTTTGGAACCACAACGGTTTTAAACCGGAACGGTTTGAAACCGGAACTGTTTGTAACTGGAACCGTTTGTAACATAACGGTTCCAGTTCCAAACGGTTCCAGGTACAAACGGTTCAGGTTCCAAACCGTTCCGGTTCCGATTTGTTATAGAACCGAAACGGTTTGGAACCGAAACGGTTTGGAACCGGAACGGTTTGGAACCAGAACTGTTTGTAACTGGAACCGTTATGTTACAAACGGTTCCGGTTACAAACAGTTTCGGTTTCAAACGGTTCCGGTTCCAAACCGTTCCGGTTCCGATTTGTTATAGAACCGAAACGGTTTGGAACCAGAACGGTTTGGAACCGGAACTGTTTGTAACCGGAACCGTTATGTTACAAACGGTTCCGGTTATAAACAGTTCCGGAACATAACGGTTCCAGTTACAAACAGTTTCGGTTCCAAACCGTTCCGGTTCCAAACGGTTCCGGTTTCAAACGGTTCCGGTTCCAAACCGTTCCGGTCCCGATTTGTTATAGAACCGAAACGGTTTGGAACCGGAACCGTTTAGAACCGGAACTGTTTGGAACCGGAACCGTTTGTAACATAACGGTTCCAGATTCAAACGGTTCCGGTTCCAAACCGTTCCGGTCCCGATTTGTTATAGAACCGAATCCATGACTATTACGGTGTCCAGGAGGTTTTGCGGCTAATTGGCTTCGGAGTGGTTTTCGAAATAGTGGAGGGAACAGTAGTCAAGCTTCCTCCTTGCCCGCAGTTAGCAACACGCCCAGTGGGCCAATGATGACTACTCGCACGAGAGCCTTGCTAGAGGCGCGAGCTCAGGAGGAAGCTGCACGATCAAGAGCCGTGCAACCGGAAGTCGAGGCTCGAGCCTCAGTCTCCAGACGTTCAATCAGCAGACGTCCCTCCGGTGGCAGAGCCTCAGACGAGCGACAGTCAACGGGGGCATCAGAAACTCCCTCAATCTGAATGCCCCATATTCGCCCGGTGCCTACTCCTGTTTCACGGGAATAATCTGAGACACATGGTGGTGCTGGCGCCTCATCGTCCAGGCCTCGTCTATCTCCGACGTCCGGTCTCTTCCTACCCGACGAGATTCCTGTGATCCCTGAATTCGATGATAGGGGGATGCCTGTTTATGTTGAAGGACGACCGGAGTTCCTGACCGTGGAGGAAGCGTATAACTTCCTCCGATTCGATCCCGTGTATCTTTGGAGTGTGAGGTGCACCAACCAACAAATGGACGATGCAGGTAAATTTTATTTAACATCAGATTGATTAATTAATTATTACTTAAGACTTGCGATAGGTTCAATTAATGATATCAATTTGTTGACATTGTATTATTAGGCAATTTCGTTAATGGGACTGGAAAACGGAAAGGGGCTAGAGGCACCTGCACCGGGAAGAGACTTGAGCAGGCCACCGGCAGAAGGAAAACGCCCATAAGGGCCAATGAGGATGGCGAGGTGATCGAGGCATTCGACACCACGCGCAAATATGTCAGCATGGCCGGTGCGATCGTGCGGGACAAGGTCCCAATGCTTTGGCCAGATTGGGAATCTGTGCCTATCTACGTGAAGATGCAAGTGCATAATGCACTCAGTGTGAGTAAAATCGTATTTTCATTACGTAAATTTTATATTTATTAATTAAGTCCGAATAAATATATAATTTTACCTTTTATATATTCATATTGCAGGTGTGGTTTGACGTGGATGAAGTTCTTATTCACACGTTGGTAGAGCGTCAACTACATATGAGGTGATGTGCTTCGACTTATTTGAATATATATCGAGTTAGATTTTTGTTTATCAAGTGTTTTAATATCTCTAACTTTTTTTCCTTGTTTTAATATAGGAAAGAGTGGAAGAACGAGCTTTATTCCCATTACACTGTATACAAGGAGCTAGGCCGAGGTTCTACCCCTAGCGAATTCCGATTTAGGGAGTACGAGTGGCAGTGGCTGATAGCCCACTTCGAGCACCCCATAGCTCAGGTATGCATCCTGAATATATCTTACAAGCCTAATGTATCGTATCAGATTGAAATAGTTAGTTACTAATTTTTTTCCATATGTTTATCGAACAAGGCGATTTCGAAGACGAACCGGGCGAATAGATTGAAAAACACCAGGGCCCATCATGCAGGTTCACTCAACTACATGGGTTGGTCGACTAAGGCGCAGCAACAACAAGAAGTGAACCCCTTGCTGTATATTCATCAGAAGTTCTATCCGCAGTGCCCTGACGAAGCGGTAAGTCTTTCGCCTCTCCATGTGTTAATAAAACTACTTTTCGATATTAATTTATTTTGTATCCTTAGTACGTTATTCATTTTCGCTTTTCAATTAGGCGAGAGTGGAGGAGGCGACCGCAGAAGTGACCATGAATATAGCTCGGACTAACCATCCTGACTGCTCCGAGGAAGAAGTCACCCAATATGCCTCTCAGATCGATCCGCTTGATCGCCCTATAGCGGCTCAGATCATGGCAAAAGCGTGCGGGACTAGGAAGAATACCTACTACTGTAGGGGAATGGGCTCGGCGGGCGAAGGAGTATTGAAGAACACTTCAGAATACTCTACCGGGTCAAGAAGTTCAGCTTCTAGTCGTAACCTCGCAGCGGAGCTTCAGAGGACGCAGAGGGAGTTGGAGGAGCAAAAGAGGCAGATGGCCGAGTACCAAAACATGGTCCAGCAGTAGACACAGATGCATGCTCAAATGTACACATGGATGCGGACGATGTACGAGGCTCAGACTACCGGACAACCGTTCCCCACACCTCCCCCGGTCCCTCCGTTCCCTTGCTATCCACCACCACCACCGCACCAGTCAACGCCAGAGCAAGACCAAGGTAGCCACCGGAATTCAAATGAGTACATGGATTACTTCGACCCTGAACCGCAAGTTCCTGGACCCTGACCTGTAGTTGTAGTTAATTTTCGTATCGTCGTTGCTATTTGTACTGTACGTTGGACATTTATGTCTACTGTTGAACTTGTATGATTGTACGGTTTATGTCTTTCAATGCAGGTTCTGGAATTGGGCCCAATCCAGAACCGCGTTTTTTTTTCAAAATTTTTCCAGACATTGCCGGCGACATGGACCTAAGTCGCCGGCAATGTCTCACATTCCGGCCACGGCGGCGCTGACATTGCCGGCGACGGAATGTCCTACACATCACCGGCGACGTGAAACTCCGTCGCCGGCAATGTTAATACCGGCGGGAAATTTCCGGCGACGTCATTGCCGGCGACTTGTCGCCGGTAATGACAATTCCGGCGAAAAAAATGGACAAGGCCGGCGACGGCAAGTCACCGGTAATGTCTCCATTTCTGGTAGTGATTACCAGGGGTTACATGGCTTGTTCAGAGTGCATGACGGTTGATTGTTGCAGTCCTCATTGTAGTAAAATTGTTCAGATGCGTCACCGTTGTTGGCTTCCATATGATCACCCATTTAGGCAGGATCAAGACGCTTTTGATGGGACTGTGGAAACAGGTGTGGCACTCAGGCGATGGACAGGGGATGAAATTTTGGAAGTGTTGAATGAATATGATTTTGGCCAGCTGAGCAATCATCCTGAGATAGTGGCATCAATTCCAGACAAGCCCGAAAGGTATAAGTTTTGGACACACAAGAGCATATTCTGGGAACTCCCCTACAGGCCCAGGTTGCCTATCAGACACTACCTAGATGTCATGCACATAGAGAAGAATGTGTGTGAAAGTGTGGTGGGCACAGTTCTTAATTTGGAGGGGAAAACAAAAGACATCCCTAAGGCACACATTGATCTGAAAGCTATGGGACTGCGGAAACATTTGTGGTTAAGAGATGGTAAGAAAAAAATGCCGCAAGCTCCTTATACCGTCAAGCCGAAGCATAAGCATGAAATTTTTGGATGGTTGAGTAATGTCAGGTATATATTCTTATGGCTATGCAGGAAATTAATATAATTTTTACTTATATATGGTTATATGCGAGAAATATAATTGTTGGTTATGGCTATATATGCAGGTATCCTTATGGCTATGCAGAAAATATAAGTAGGTGTGTTAACTTCCGGGACAATAAGATGTACGGATTAAAGAGTCATGACTGCCATATATTGCTTTAACGCCTTTTCCCTATTTTCATTCGAGGGTACCTGCCCAAAGAGGTGGTGGAGCCGTTGGTGGCCTTGTCAAGATTCTTTCAGAAGTTATGCACCAGGGAAGTTAAAAACTCAGATCTCAGGGAGATGCAAGATGACATCATTTTTATCATGTGCAAGCTTGAGAGGATATTTCCCCCAAATTTTTTCGACATCATGCCTCACTTGATGATCCATCTTCCCGAACAATTGTTTCTTACCGGTCCGGTACACTACACTTGGATGTATCCCATGGAAAGGTACAAATGATTCATACATTTGTGTTTGCCTCTGTTTTTATATGTAAATTTTTATTTTTTAAGTATCATAACATGCACTTGTTAACTTGTAGACAATTGGGAGCCTACAAGGACTATGTGAAGAATAAATCTGCACCTGAAGGGTGTATCGCTGAAGCATATCTTACGCACGAGTGTGTAACGTACACCAACTTGTATTTGGGAGCGCTGGAGGACCCCCAACAACAGATGCCGATAGATGAACCCCAGTTCAACCTTTCTATCATCTCCAATGACGTGGTAGTACATGGAAGCTTGCCAAAGTCAGACAAGTTGGATGGAAATGAGGTAGCCATTGCCCACTGGTCGGTACTGATTAACTGTCCAGAAGTACAATATTGGAAAACCTATCATCTTCACTGCCCTGCTATTGCCGGAAATGTTGATTACCACAACAGGACGTTTGCAAACTACTTTGGTCAATGGGTAAGGGTATATGTGTATATATCTATTTTTTATATCCTTATATAGCATGTGTGTACGTGGTTTTCTTTTTCTATGTTCATAATTTATGGTGTACCTGGTTTCTTTACCATGTAGCAAATAATGGTTGCCCAGAGTGGTCAAACGAATTGACGGTCCTGGCGATGAAACCGATAGCTTCAAAAGTTTACTCAATGTGTCAGGTCAATGGCGTGAAATTTATATGTGAAAATCGAGACGACTGACTGAAAACACAAAATTGTGGGGTGATGGTCCATAGTGGGCAGGATGGCGTTAACTATTACGGTGTCCTTCATTCAGTTATTGAACAAATTTATGGGAACCGCATGAAAGTGCACTTGTTCAAGTGTAGATGGTTTGATACTAGCCCGGAGAATAGAAGGACCGATCAGTACGAAATATTTTCGGTGAATATTGTTACAAGCTGGTATAAAGAAGACCCTTTCGTTCTTGCCACATCAGTAAAACAAGTGTTTTACCTTGACGATCTTCTGAACAAAGTCCCGTGGAAGGTGGTTAACCATGTTGCTCATAGAAACATATACAGTGCTGCCACACTTGGTGAGACCGCAGATGATGAAGAAGTTACTGCATACCAAGAGCCGAACACTTTTGACATTCCGGAATCATCTACGATTCACCTTAATAATGTGAGATCTGGGAGTGTGGTTCGAATTACTGGAGCAGAACTTCTTGATGTTAATCCAAATGAAGTTGACGCTGATTCAGATGACGAGGAGCGCCATATATTGCCAGAGGTTACCTATGAAACCGAGTCAGACTCAAGTGATGAAGATGATTATGATTATCATCCTTAGTACGTTAATGATGTACGTATTTTAATTAGTATATATAAACGTGCATGTATGTTTGTTATATAAACGTGCATGTACGTATTTATATATAGTCGTAAATTATTGTCGGAAATTATATATAGTCGGAAATTATAGTCGGAAATTATAGTCGTAAATTATAGTCGGAAATTATATTCGGAAATTCTAGTCGAACATTCTAGTCGTAAATTATATATAGTCGGAAATTCTAGTCGGAAATTATAGTCGGAAATTATAGTCGTAAATTATAGTCTGAAATTTTAGTCGAAAAGTCTAGTCGTAAATTATATATACTCGGAAATTCTAGTCGGAAATTCTAGTCGAAAATTATAGTCAGAAATTATAGTCGGAAATTCTAGTAGAAAATTATAGTCGAAAATTATAGTCGGAAATTATAGTCGAAAATTATAGTCGTAAATTCTAGTCATACATTATAGTCGGAAATTATATATAGTCGTAAATTATAGTCAGAAATTATAGTCGAATTTATAGTACGTCGTAAATTATAGTCGTAAATTAGAGTCGGAAATTATAGTCGTAAATTGGTCGGAAATTGGTCGGAAATTGGTCGGAATCACTATCATTACCAACGAGTTGATAACTCGTTAGTAATAGTATTACCCACGAGTTATCAACTCGTTGGTAATAGTATTACCAACGAGTTGCTTATCAACTCATAACTCGCCGACAATACTTTGTTATTTCCCAGGAGGCAGCTCGAGCTGCTTCCTCATTTCTTCACCTCTCTCTTCCTTGAAAACCCTAAAACCCCATATCATCTCTTCCTCACCTAGCTCGCCGGCCTCTCCTCAAATCTCTCTTCCTCTCCTCCCCTCTCCCCTCCCCTCCTCCCCTCTCCCTTCTCCCTTCTCCCCTCTCCACACAAAAATACCCCAAAAACCCCAAATCTCAATTTCCTCTCCTCCTCTCCTCCTCCCCTCACCTCCGTCGCCGGAATTCGAAGCCGAGCTCGACCATGACAGGTCCTAGCTCCCTCTCTCTCTCTCTCCCAATTTTTGTTTTTTTATAATTATGTATATATATGCATTTTAATTATATTTTTATGCATTTTAATTAACTTGATTAATTAAGTTTTGGGTGATGTTTTAATTTTTTATAATTATTAGGCAAGTGTATGTATGTATATATGTGAAAAATATTTAGGTGATTTAAGGTGATTTGGGTGGATTAATTGATATATATATATATAGTTGATAATTATATTGTATTTTTAAGGTGTTGCATGGGCAAATTAAGGTGATTTGGATTCATTGATATAGGTAATTTAAGGTAATTTAAGGTGTTGGGCAAATTAAGGTGATTTGGATTAATTGATATAGTTGATAATTTAAGGTATATTTGTTAACTTAATTAATTGGTTAAATAAGCATTTGGGTAATAATTAATTGATATTTTGATAATTATATTCGTAATGATCGATATGATATGATGCAATTTAATCTAAAGTTTAATGTTTAATTTAAAGTATGATATCATAACCGCTAGAATCATTTAGAACCGGAACCGGAACCGTTCGGTTCCGGTTTCGGTTATAGCGGTTATCAGTTCCAAACGGTTCCAGTTCCAAACGGTTATCGGTTCCAACAATTAGTCCTGGATTCGGTTCTATGAAAAACCTGAACCGGAACCGTTTGGAACCGGAACCATTTGGAACCGATAACCGCTAGAACCGGAACCGAACGGTTCCGGTTCCAAACGGTTCCTGTTCCAAACGGTTCCTGTTCCAAACGGTTCCCGTTCCAAACGGTTCTGGTTCCAAACGGTTCCGGTTCTGGTTCCAAACGGTTCCGGTTCCAGTTTTTCATAGAACCGAATCCAAGACTAATTGTTGGAACTAATAATCGTTTGGAACCAGAACTGTTTGGAACCGATAACCGCTATAACCAGAACCGGAACCGAACGGTTCCGGTTCCAAACGGTTCCGGTTCCAAACGGTTCCATCCTTAATTTTCATAGAATCGAATCCAGGACTAATTGTTGGATGTGTAGGAGGTTTTGCGGCAAATTGCCTTGGAGGCATCAAACGGAGAGGGAGTAGATCCAGTGGAGGGAGCAGTAGTCAAGCTTCCTCAGCCGCAGTCAGAGAACTTCTTCTAGGAACTCTAACCTAGCAGCGGAGCTTCAGAGGACGCAGAGGGAGTTGGAGGAGCAAAGGAGGCAGATGGAGGAGATGCGGCAATTGGCCAAGCAGCAGGCAGTCAGAGATGCCGAGTACCGGGTGATGGCCGAGCAACACCGAATTATGGTCCAGCAGCAGACACAAATGTTCACATGGATGCAGACGATGTACGCGTGCCAGACTACCGGACAACCGCTCCCCACACCTCCCCCGGTCCCTGTGTTCCACACTGATCCACCACCGCAGCAGTCACCGCCACAGCAAGACCAAGGTAGCCACCGGAGTTCAAATGATTACATCCACATGGATTTCCTCGACCCTGACGTGGGATTTCCTCGACCCTGACGTGGGATTTCCTCGACCCTGACGTGTAGTTGTAGTTTATTTTCGTATTGTTGCTGTTTGTACTGTACGTTGGACAATTATGTGTGTACTGTTGAACTTGTATTTGTACGGTTTTTGTTTTTCAGTGCAGGTTCTGGAATTGGGCCCAATCCAGAACCGGCTTTTTTTTGACAAATTTCTCCGGGTATTGCTGGCGACTTGGACCAAAGTCGCCGGCAATACCCCTCATGTTCCGGCCACGGCGGAGCAACATTGCCGGCGAATTGAAAAATAAGTCGCCGGTAATACTTTCACCGGCGCCAAATTTCCGGCGAGAGTATTACCGGTTACTTTAAGTCGCCGGCAATACCCTATAATGTTGTAGTGTGACCTTACAGTTTTGATAAGCTTACCAGTTTGCATTTCTACTTCAGTTTAAAAAATTTTAAAACATTCCAAGGCTTGTGATTTTTCATGTATTAAATATATAAAACAGTATCGTGAAAAATCATCTATAAAAGTTATGCAATAGCAATTTCCACAAATTGTATTGACTGGAAAATGACCACAAATATCACTGTGAATCAATGTAAGTAAATCATCACTTTGTTTTGAATCAAATTTTCTCAAATTTGCCATTTTTCCTTTTAAATAGTCAATGCAGGTTTCAAAATCCAAAAAATCCAAATTAGGAAGAATGCCTTGTTTTATCAGATCATGTAGTCTTTTCTTTGAAATATGCCCTAACCTTCTGTGCCATAGAAAGGATGACTGATCTTGAGTGAACTTTCTTTTCTCAATGTCTTACTTTCAATATTGAAGATATCTGCACTAATTTTTGAAAATTCTGTAGATTGATCAGTTTGAGTAAAAACATAGTTCACAAGCCAATAGCCATCTATTATCACAGTATTACCAAAACATATTGATTTATAATAGTAATACATCAGATTATTATCACTAGAGAATTCAAAACCATCTTTAGATACAAATTGAGAACCAAATATTAGGTTTCTCTTTATTTCAGGATTACAATACACATTGTCTAATTCCAATACATAATTATTTCTGAATAGAAGTTTGATAACTCCTACTGCTCTTACAGTCACTTGCTGACCATTTGCAGTGCACACCCTTGTCTCCTCTCTAGGTAGAGTGGTTTTCCTTATTAAACCCTGAATGGAATTGACAATATGAATAGGGGAACCAGTGTCAAACCACCATGAATCATCAAAGATCAACTTATTTGATGAAATATTAAAAATATTTTTTGACAAAAATTTACCTTTCTTATTCAGCCAAGCCTTGAAACCCTCACACACTTTCTTAAAATGACCAGTTTTCTTGCAAAAGAAGCAGTTTTTAACATCTGAAGTTTTGGCAAACTGATTTTTATTAATGTCAGATTTCACAGATAGTTTAGAGTTAGATGAACTTCCCTTGTGATGCTTGCTGTTTCCAATTCTCTTTCTGTGAGTTTTCTCATGAGTTTTCTCCAACAGATTCACAGCTACTTCTTTTCCCTTCTTTGAGTCCTCTTCACATTTCTTTGATTCTTCAACACAATAAGAAATGAGGTCATCAACACTCCACTTTTCCTGCTGTGTCTTGTAAAGTGTTCTGAGCTGTGCATATTGTTCAGGCAGAGAGTTGAGGAGCATGTGGACCAGAAAGGGTTCCTCTACTGACATGTTGAGGTTCCTGAGTTTTTCCGTAGTGTCTGATCTATTCATGATGTATTCTCTTACACTTCCCTTTCCATCAAATTGCATTCTGATTAGCTTGCTCATTAGTTGTCCAGTCACAGCTTTGTCTAACCGTTTGTATTTGTCTGTAATGGAATTGAAAAAGGTTTTGGCTAATTCAAAATCTGGCACACCACCTCTAACATTCTCAGTCATGCTTTTCTTGATGCATATGAGTGCCATTTTGTTGTGTTTGTGCCATTTCTCATAAGCTTCTTTCTTTTTTTTAGTTGCATTTGCAGGTAAGGCCTCTGGTGGATCCTCAGTCAATACATGGTCACAATCCAGTATTCCAAAATTTAACTCAATGTCACTCTTCCATTTCTTAAAGTTTGAACCATTCAATAGTTCAACTTGGCTTATACTCATTGGAAAATGCATACCTGAAATAAACTGATCAGTAAGAATGATTCCAGTTTTACCAAATACCGGAAAAGTCTCAATGACTCTTAATGAAAATTCAACAAGAATGATCAACTTAATCTGAATTATATCTTATACAGACTTGAAATTTGCTAATGAATGATTTGACATCCTTTGAGAATACTGATCTCTTACAACTTTCAATTTTATGTCTGTTAAGAATTTATCATCATAACATCGAAATAACTGAAACAAACTTCTTTGAAATATTAGATCATGTATTTCTATGTTTTGATTTGTATTTAATTTTATCATATTATAAACTCAATTGCTTTGGCAACATTAGTATGTAATATGAAAATTGTACTGTAGTTCTATTATTGCAGTCTGTAACTGTTTAAAATTTGTCTATTTTGATAGCATTTGTTTTTGAAACAGCATACTTAAGTTTTACTGCAATCAAGATATTCTAAACTTATCACTTCAATCTTTAGTGTGATAGATATACAGATTTGAAATTTCAATAGTTTAAAATATATGTTTGAATGTGTATGAATATTTTAACAGAATTTGCAGTGTATGAACTAATAATACTGAGTGCATGTATGGATAGCATTCTTATCAAAATAGTGATGAATTATGCCTTAGAATCTGAATGCGGAATTTCTCAATCCCAGAACTTGTATTCTTATGAATCTCATGACAGCATCTATAAACATAAACAGTGTGCTCTGATACCAATTGCTAAGTTAATCTAGAGTACATGAATCATAACTATTATGTATATAGAGCATGATCACAAATGTACATATAGCAATTCTGGTTTATGCATTTTGTACACAGACATTTTCTGATATCTATACTTACTTGCAGAAAAGTTTTGTTCCATCAATTGTACTTCTTATTTCACTTCGGTTCTTCATATGCAGTAGGGTATTTCCTTTTGAAAATTGTTGTGTATAAGTAGGTCATTTTGATCAGTATATATAGATGTATGATCCATTTAGATAAGGCAGTTTTCTTCCACAAAGAAAACTGCTCCATAATTACTTTATCATATCAAATTTATATAACTGTTCTTATCAGATTTTACATTGATTTACTTAAGCACATATGATGTTTCATATATCAAAACTTGTCAACGTATCTCATCATTCAATCCAACATATATACCTTATATACCTTAGAGGAACAAGCTAAGGATCTAGTCATGGTTGTAAAATACATAACGCAAAAAATAAATAGTTTGTATTATGTTATTTGTGCACGCGACACATACTTGGGATGTAGAATGATTTGGCTACGTAGCCATCGCTCATGTGCAATTGTGCATGCGACACTAACTTGGCTATTGGAAGATTCGGCACTTGGCCCATGCAGGTTCATGCGCATATCACCCCTCATCGCATCGCATTGATCGAAACAGCCGTATAGATAGACAGGTGCAATTCTGGATGTGCTGAACAAAAGAGGCTCAAGTGCAGGCACGTTGCCACCGAACGAGCTCCATAGTTTACCGACGTACTGCAAAAGTTTATGAACCGATCAAGAGGCCTGGCGGTGTGATATTTACAGATGATACATCGGACTAGAAACTATAAGTACGATGAAACCGGCCGGAGTTAATTCTTTTTGCTTACGTACAATTAATATATATTACCGACTTAAAGAACTCGATCATGCATGCATGGATGATAGTGATGTTAGTTAGTTGCTCGATCTCCTTTATAGTTTAACTGTTTAATTAAGTGATTTTTTTGTGTGTATATACTTATAATTATTTAAGATTTAGTATAAATATTATTTTTTATTAAGAATATATTTTTTATTAAGAATATACTTTATAAAGTGCTATATATACCTCAATTTAGGAGTGAATGAATATAACACAACTCATTGAATTCTCCCTAAAACACTTTTCTACTTGATATCAGAGTCAATAATCTTAGAATTACATGTTACACCCACACATTCTCCGAAGGAGGTGTGGGTGTCTCACACCACCAGATCTTAAACCTGTTTTATTCTGCTGAATTGATTTCCTTGAATTACCACAACCATTTTTTATTCCGCTGCACTTGAAATTTCAAACCTTGAAACCCTTGAAATTGAATATGAATCCTTGAAGTTGAAAAACCCTGAATTAAATTTGAAAACCCCTGAATTTCTACCACCACTGAAAAAATTCTTCACACCACCATTGAAAAATCCTGAATTTCCACCACCACTGAAGTTTCTTCCACCCTGAATTTATTTATTTTTATCTTTGAAGAGATGGCCCTCATGAAGATGTCGCGTGAGTCTGAACCATATTACTTATGGGAAGTTTCAGAGTATTCCCTTCAGGGAGAAAAAGTGTATTTGAAGGAAATTCTCTTAATCTCCCAGAATTTGAAGAAGCAGAGAACTCGGAGAAAAGTTTTGAAGTTGAAAGTTTTGAAGCTGGAAATCCAGGTGCAAACCAGAGAGCCTCTTTCGATGGATCGAAGGAAACTCTTGATCCATCGAAGCTTACATAGGAGACGAACCAGAGACCATCATTCGATGGATCGAAGGAAACTCTTGATCCATGAAGACTGGAAAAGAGATGAACCCGAGAGCATCCTTCAATGGATCGAAGGAAATTCTCGATCCTTCGAGGACTGCAGAAATAACGGATCCGAGAAGAATCTTCGATGGATCGAGGATTGAAGCTGAAACGCCACAAATTGAAGTCCAATCTCATGAAGATCCATTTTCTACTCCATCAATTGAAGAACATTAGTGAGAACAAAAAAAAAACAAGGATCAAGGAGGCCGAAACTTAGAGCAACTAGCTGATGTTCTTATCAAAGGATTATCTCATCAGGCATTTGACGATTGAATTGACAAGTTGTGCATGATTGACATTTATACTCGACTTGAAGGGGAGTGTTGGACATATCGTTCTATATCTACTTATAATTATTTAAGATTTAGTATAGATATCGTTTTTTATTAGGAATATATTTTCTATTAAAAATATATTTTATAAAGTGTTATATATACTCCAATTTAAAAATAAATAAATACAACACAATTTATTGAATTCTTTTTGAAACACTTTTCTAATAAAACACAATTCATTGAATACTTTTTGAAACACTTTTCTACTTCGTGAAATATAGACTTACTGATTCTGTGGATTCATAAGAGGAACTGAATACTTTTTGAAACACTTTTCTACTTCGTGAAATATAGACTTACTGATTCTGAGGATTCATAAGAGGAACTGAAGAAGAATGATATCACTTTGTGTCACGTACGACGATATTAATCAGAGGACTTCAATTCTTTCTTGAAAACGAACGAAATTCAGAACATATAAGCTAGTGTGCTTGAAATTGTATGGGGACGTATTACATTAGTCTAAAGTGATCGAATACCTCCGCTGTATATGTGCACGTGCTTGGTTAATTATATATGTTCAATCTCCATCTCTTGATTTAGGCAGCTCCGAGTCTGTTCATTAGATTTGCTGTGGAATGCTTTGTCCGAGTCTCAGGCATTATGTTTAAGCTTTCCTCCGAATTTTATTTCAGAAAAAAGATGAAATTCAAATGAGTACGCGATCATGATGAGACCTTTCTCATCAAAATAGAAACTTGATTTGTTTTCTTTTACGTTTAAATCATGCACGAATATATATAATTTAGTTACGCGAGGATTCGACCCTAGACTCCCTTTTACTCGATAATTTTTCCTTCCACAAAATTCTAGTAATGTACTATACATGTTCGATCGAAGTTTTAATTAGTACGTAGTTTCTGTAATTTTGGTTTGATACCATGGTTTCATATTCTGTGGTAGATATGGGACGCATGCATACCTTGTACCCTCTCGTTTCTTTGCAAAGACAACGGTTACACAACACAGAAGACCAATAGTTCATCCATAGTTTCTAGTTACTCTTGATGAATTCCTCGTGAAACATCGATCTACACCAGAAATGGAATTATCCACACATTATTTATTCACATGAGTGATTTTCATAGTACATATACGGAAGTCATGCATAAATCAGCATATTCCTTCTTCAGTTTCCTCCTCCACCTATTCCTCCGATTCCACCTCCACGGCCGGGAATGCCTCCTCCAATTCTTCCACGTCCGGGCATGCCGCCGCCTATCCCCGGAATACCGCCGCCGAACCAAGGAGTGCCGCCGCCGAATCCAGGAGTGCCGCCGCCATAGCTTGGACCGCCTACTGATCCTGCACCTGGAGCGCCAGCTCCTCTACCGTCACAGCAGTGCAAACCGCACCCATGCATATTATGACGTATGCAACACCCACATCCGCCAATATCAACCGGTTTGGAATCCTCTACTGTGTTTGGCTTCGTTTCTTTTTGGGCCGCCGCAGCTTCCACAAACAATTCCGACGTCAGCATGCTCGAAGATAATTGCATGAGAATATAAGCTGACGAAACGAAACGCTCACAACATATTAATTATATTTTCTGTTAACGTTTCAGTACTTACCTTTAGTCTCATGTTCGGATGTCGTCTTCTCGGCTGCGTTAATGGAAGAAGAGACGAGAACCAGTGCAAATAGAAGCCCTAGCAACAGGAAAGCCTTGGATTTCATATCGACTATTTCGGTTGTCCTTTAAAATATTCAAAACAAGAGTTAAGAAATTAAGCTGCTTAGCTAGCTAGCTGGCGGGCCTTACCAGCATACTACGTTACGTTTGATTTCCTCACTCCTGATAGCTTTTATACTGCTCTCAGAACCGACTACGTACTCATTAACAAGATTCTGTCTCATGAGTTGGAATATGTCTTTTTCTTCCTTAATTTGGGATTTGTATGAATATTCAGTTCTTATCACATCAATTCTTCTTGATGAACGGATCAAGTTCGTAGATCGATCGCGATCGACTAGCTAGCTAGTTGAAAGCTAGCTCAGACATGTGTCTGGGTTGAGTAATGCACTGCAAGCACGAATAAATCCAGGCGGTGGCCTCTGGCTCTACATTGTGAATCAATTTGAACAGACACGATTAAAAGTAACATCCAGAACCACAAAATTAACTTAACTGCGCTTTCATCCAGGATACGTAATAAGCTTTGATATTATTAATTAACATTGCTTATGCTTACAGAGTGTAGTAACTACGTACAGTACACACGTACATATATCTCGTGGACGACTAGGGCAAGTCCCTGAAGTCGGTTTGGAGCTACCGATCTTGGCTAGCGATCGAGGTCAAATAACTCCGGAGCTAAGGAAATGACCCCATCTTATGCTCTCATGCATGTTTGCGTTGTCATGGAGCTTTATTCATATTCATATTGTTTTTCCTTCTCTACGTACGTACTTTTAAGTCTCTACCACACATGTATACTTCATAATGAACAACGTTATTTATGTAACTAGGGTACGTCGATCTTCAAACACCTAGTACTTCGATCGGCTTCCATCAGTTTCTTCCATCATCACCTGCTATATTCCCGTGCCAACCTCCCCATCCGCCACCTCGACCGTATCCTCCCCATCCTCTTCCCCAGCCCCCGCCGGGACCATAACCTCCCCCCCATCCTCTTCCCCAGCCGCCACCGGGACCATATCCTCCCCACCCTCTTCCCCAGCCCCAACCGGGATAACCTCCCCATCCTCTTCCCCAGCCGCCTCCATATTGATCCGGTTGAACTTGATATGCAGCAGCCTCATCAGCCACTTCTGATTCTTCTTTCTGAGGCCAACAACAGCGAGGACCGCAATAGTGGTTGCCATGAATCCAGCAGCAGCGGCCACAGTATCCTCCACCACCTTGCTTTGAATCCTCTACTTGCTCCGGATTCATTTCTTTACTCGCCTCATTAACAACTGCTCATATGACATAATACAACGGTACCCAATTAATATCAGTCATGCATTTCGCACGCAATAAATATTCACTATAACATTTGAACCTCAAACAACGGGATATGTATAGATACTAGTTAATTACCTGTGTTCTCATCTTTGGACGTCTTATCAGCTGTAACAACGGACGAGACAAGAACAACCGCAAACAGAAGCCCTAGCAAAAAGAAAGCCTTGAGATTCATGGTTACTCTAAACTTCTTCTGAAGTGTAGATATCAGGATGGGATGCTAGGGTTCATCGAGGACTTCTCAATTTATAGTGCAGTAGCCCTAAAAGACGAGGATATAAGGTAAGACTGCGGATATTATGGTGGGTGCACCTGTACGTAGTTCAATAGTCAAGAATATGGAGCATGGGAGTACTCGTATTTCAGTGTAGATGGTGGTTGTTCTGATCGGTCGAAGCTAGCCAGAGGACGTAGTATATATAGATGTTTGACTTGGTTAAATTATGCGAGTTCTTATCACTTGATCCTCCTGATAGAAGAGCTTGTATTGGTTTATGTAGTGATACGTGTCTACTCCGAGGTCAGCATACATGCAATTAAATAAGTCAATGCGGTAGCCGGTGGTTCGCTGGTGGATCTATTCGCCGGAGATGGGGTGAGATAACTGAGGGAGGTGTTATATATACGACGTTAAATTACTTTCAACATGGGAAAAATTAAAATTAATTTAAGCAGACTAAAGAGTGAGGCCTTTAAGACAATTGGTTTCGGATTATATGATTTAGGGCCTATGATTTATATCAAAGAGCTGGATCATATCAGCCTAACAAATTAAGGAGGGTGTGCTTTCTCAACAGTGGGGAACTTAAAGCTGCAAGTGTCGCCTAGCTAGGTTAACTAATTCATCATCAACGAATTTTTAGCTTTGTCTTAAAAACATGGTATGAAAGTCCTCAATGATGGTTACGAATATCTCTATGGAACTGACAACTTGTAAATGACACTAGAAATGATCAGCTTCGCCAGTGGCGTAGCCAACAATATGACTCAGTCGTGTTAAAAATATAATTTGTATTAACGTCAATTTTTTTATTTAAAAAGTATATATAATCTAATTAATCAAATATTATACAATCTTCTCTCGCAAATATTTATAATTGTTTCGACAATTCTTCATATGAAATCTAAATCTCTCATCGATCTATATAGAGAGAAATGTGCAATTAACCAACTAAAATTGTTGAGAAAATCGTTAGAATCTAAAACCTTCTTAATGATAGAATTTGATTTAAAAATAAAAAAGAAATAAAAACTGAATTTGATTCCAATATTATATAGAAATTAATATATTAAGGAATTAATCTCTCTGTACTTATAATATTAGGTATAATTCAATACTTAAATTAGTTACTAATCAAGTTTTTGGACATTTGATTTCTAATTCGAGCCATATCAATTTTTAAATACATTTTTTGTTGCAATTAAGATGTGAGCCGTGTCATTTGACAGTCCATATATATAGCTATGCCCATGAGCTTGGAGTCCCCTTAAGTATTCACTCGACTGTAAAAAAACAAAATGCATTATAGTGAAGTTATGTTTCTTATGGTGGAATCACTTTCTCCCATATTTTCTCTTCCATTTGAAAATGGTTTTCTTTCACGTTATTCTAAATACAAAAATTGTAATAAATGCTTAATTTTCATTTGGAAAATGATTTGTGACCTAAGCCTAAATTTTGAGACCTTATCTTGTTGGCGTGCCATGTCATAATCACATATATTTCTAATTACCGCATCAGTTTGTGTAAATGACAATCATATTCAAATGTTCCAATCCTCAATTTTTAAGATTTCTTCTCTCTTGTCATCAAGTTTAATGAATGTGGGAAACTTGATTAGCTACAGATCGAGTACAGACTATAAGATCATAGTAATTGAAACAAACAATATAATGGTGGTGTATGTAGTTGTTCAATCAAATTTCTTCTCTCTCCCGTCACCAGATTTATATGATAATCAAAATTCTATGAAAACATCGACCTCTTCTAAATGTGGTTGCTAGGCTGATAATCAAGTGTTTATGAGCATAATTTTTTTTATTCAGCATGACAGCCACTCAAGCTTAGAATGCCTCATTTTCTATGGTCAAATTTTTATGCAGTTACGATTGTCTTAGGGAATTAAAGAGAGACAGCATTAAACCTGGTTGTGGTTGTTTTGAGAAGAACAAGCATAATTAAGCTAGTGTAGGAAACGACCACGAAATCAAACACAGATTGAATTCTAGGGTTCATGAGAGAAAAACACAGATTGATATATATATAGCTAGAGTTCCTAATCTTATTTTATATTTCTATTTATTAGGATTATAAGATTTTAATTATTTTATAATATGAAATTTATATGAAGGGTAAAATTAGTGTTACAAGATTACTATACCACAAGTTATTATATCTAAAATTAAATATGAAAAATAATATATAGTGGCATGAAATGACATGACACATAGGCCTAAGGCCTTAATCTTAAGGCCCTATCATCATTTTCCTCTCCTCCAATTTTTACGAACCGAGGCTTAAGAGTTGCTGTGGTAAACTCGCACTGAAGCGAAGACTCGTGTATGGTAAGCACTAGTGCTCTCGCTCCTCTCAACAGTACGTCCCCCCGTATTTTAATTGGTGCTTTTGAAGTTTGGACAGACTAGATCGAGTCCTGTGATCGATCGAACATATTATATTTATCTACATATATAGCTTTTCCATAAACGATTACTCCGTCTTTCATCAGTTCCCTCCTCCGTCTCCTCCCCATCCACCGCCTCCGTAATGTCCACCGCCTCCGCCTTTTCCTCCTCCGCCCCATCCGCAACCTTTTCCGCCTCCACCCCAGCCTCCAGGGTATTTAGCTTCCTCAGCAGCAGCACCTCCTCCCCAGCCCTGAGGATTGGCTTCGTAAGCGGCGACGTCATCCACCGATTCATAAGCGCCAACGTCGTTTAGCGCTTCTGTCTCTTCCTTTTCAGGCCAGCAGCACTGGCGACCACAATAACGGTAGCCACGACGACAGCAGAAGCGGCCGCAATAACCTCTGCCCCCGCCTCCGCCTCCATATGATTGATCTGGTTGCACCGGATTCGTCTCCTTTGCTTCCTCATTCACAACAGCTGCATGATAAAATTGATCAATCCACCGAATACGCACCAATGTATATGTATAATGTACGAATTTGTATAACCTAACTCACATTAGCAGTACGGAGACTGTGTAAATAAAGTTCTTAAACACAAACTTAGGTTGTATAAAGAATAACTCTCTTTATTATGTTTAGAAAATTACTCAAAACTAAACTCACAATCTCTTGTGTTTCTCAATACAATTATCATAGCTCGACAATAGTATTTATAGAATCAGCTCATCTTAGCTAAAACTATTCCTAATCCTATTTCTAGTAAGAATTAGACAACTCCTAATTCTATTAGGATTACATTAAGCCTTCCTTGTCTTTATCCAACTTGATAAAGAATTCCTTGGCTGCAAGCTATTCTAGAAGCTTATCCAACAATCACCCCCTTAAGCTTCGAGTCCATTTCTGAGATTTTGAACACCGATCAATCTCCTCATTGTCTTGAACTTGATTCTTGCTAGGGCCTTTGTTAGAATGTCTGCACATTGTTCTTCTCTGGATACAAATTTCACTTCTATTTGCTCATCTTCAACACACTCTCGGATGAAGTGATATCGCTTGTGGATGTGCTTGCTTCTTCCATGGAACACAGGATTTTTGGTGAGTGCGATGACGGATTTGTTGTCGATCCTTATGATAGTCTTCTCATAACTTCTTTTGGTTATCTCACTCAACAAGTCTTGGAGCCATATAGCTTGTTTTGCTGCTTCTGTTGCTGCCATGAACTCAGCTTCGCAAGAAGATAATGCAACTGTGTGTTGCTTCTGTGAACACCATGTTATTGGTGATTCACCAAAGTAAAACACATGTCCTGTCGTACTCCTCCCGTCGTCAATGTCTATGTTATGGCTGCTGTCACTATATCCAACAAGTTTATGTGTTCCTCCTCTTTTAAATGTTAAGCCAAAAGATATCGTTCCCTGCAAGTATCTTAGAATCTGTTTTAAGGCATTGCCATGTGATTCCCTCGGATCCTGCATATAACGACTTACTACTCCAACTGAGAAAGCAAGATCTGGCCTAGTGTGCAAGAGATACCTCAAGCATCCAATTCTTCTTCGATACACAGAGGCATCTTCGGGTTCCTCTTCCTTTGCTTTAGATAACTTCAAGCCAAACTCCATCGGAATGTGAGTTGGATTGCAAGTATCCAAACCAGCCTCTTGTAAGATCCTTCGTGCGTATGCCTCTTGCTTCAACTCGATGCCATCTTTACTTTGATTGACTTCTATGCCAAGATAGTAAGTTAGCTTTCCAAGGTCTGACATCTCGAACTTAGATGACATTCCCTTCTTGAATTCTTGTATGATCTCCAATGTATTTCCTGTTACAAATAAATCATCAACATATACGGCAACTAGGAGAAGCTTGGAACATTCTTTCTTTTGATACACGACACTCTCTTTTGAACACTTTCTGAACTTTAAACTTTTCAAAATTTGGTCGAGCTTCGTGTTCCAGGCTCTCGGGGCTTGTCTTAGGCCGTATAGTGCTTTTGTAAGTTTGAAAACCTTATGCTCTTCTCCCTTCTTTTCAAATCCTTCTGGTTGTGACACATAAACATCCTCGTTTAGTTCTCCGTGCAGAAAAGCGGTTTTGACGTCGAGATGATGGATCTCCCATCCATTTGAAGCAGCTAAACCCACGAGCAACCTTATTGTCTCAATTCGAGCTACTGGTGCAAAAACTTCATCAAAATCAATTCCAGATTGTTGAACATATCCTTTTGCAACAAGCCTAGCTTTGAACTTGTTGATCGTTCCATCTGCGTTCCTCTTGATTTTAAACACCCATTTAAGACCAATGATCTTAACTCCTTTTGGTCTTTCCATCAACGTCCAAGTCTTGGTTTTGTTGATTGAATTAATTCTTCTTGGCAAGCTTTTGTCCACTCCAACGAATCCTTTACTTCATGATAATATATCGGTTCATCATTGATTGATAGTAAGAGCTTCGCGCACTCAATATCAGCTAGAAGTAGATAATCATCAAGATAGCTAGGTCTGACCACTTGTCTTCCTGATTTTGTAAATTGTGGTTGTATGATAGCTTCATGATCAGTTTGTGCTTGCTCAGGGTGTTCTTCTTCTTGTGATTCATCACAATCTTTGTCTTGTTCTTCGTTTTCTTGAGATTGTGTTCCAGGATTTTGATCAGTTTGATCATTGTTGTTTACGTATGGTCCGTGACCCTCGTCCGTGACTTCTCCCCAAGACATACGAAACATACCTGGTTCCTTATTAATCTCTTCACTAGCTCCCTTCCAGTTCCAACCTGCTTTCTCATTAAAGACCACATCTCTGCTTACGACAATTCTTCTTGTTGTTGGGTTGTAGAGCCCATACGCCTTGGTTCCGGGTTCAATTCCTAGATGGACTAAGGTCTGTGAACGGTCATCGAGTTTCTTGAGTTTTACTGACTCAATCTTGGCGTGAGCAAGGCATCCGAAAATTCTAATGTGATGGATGCTTGGTTTCTTATTCCTCAAACATTCATATGGTGTTTGGTTCTTTAAGGCTCTTGTGGGGATTCGATTTATCAGATAAGTAGAATGTCGTATAGCTTCTCCCCATAATAGATTTGGAACATTCATAGCCTTGAGAATACTCCTTGTCATTTCTAGTAGTGTCCGATTTCTCCTTTCCACTACTCTATTTTGCTGTGGGGTGTAAGGAGCTGTCAAGTGTCTTTTGATCCCGTTTTTGTCACAAAAATCTTGGAACTCTCTTGACGTGAATTCTCCCCCTCTATCTGTTCGCAAAATCTTGATCATCTTCTCACATTCCTTCTCTACAAGGTTTTTAAATGCCTTGAACTTCTCAAACGCCTCACTTTTTTCTTTTAATAGAATCGTCCACATGTATCTTGTATAATCATCAATGATTACAAAGATGTATTTGTTGGAAGCTAGTGTAGCTGGTGATATCGGTCCACACAAGTCAGCATGAAGAAGTTCTAATGCTTGTGCTGATATATATTGAGTTGTATTTGGAAACGGTTGACGTGTTTGTTTTCCAACTAGACATGACTCGCATAGTTGTTTCTCACTGTTGAGTTTTGGTATACCGTGTACCATCTCATGTGTCGACATTGTCTTGATGGTGTTGAAACTGATATGGCCAAGTCTTGCATGCCATCTCCATGTTTCTTCTTCGATTTTTGAGTACAAACAAATAGGTTTCCCGATTTTGAGATTGATTTTGTATAATATATTTGAGGATCTCAAAACTCTCACCAAGAGTCTTCCATTAGGATCGTGTAGCGTCAAGTAGTCTTGTCTCATCCTTACATCACAACCATGCTCGGTAGCTTGTCCTAAGCTCAATATGTTGCTTTTAAGCTCAGGGATATAAAAGATGTCAGTCACAAGCTGCTGTTCTCCTGTCTTTCCTTCGAACAGGATTGATCCTTTTCCTCCAATGTCTACACTCGATCCATCTCCAAATCTTACTTTTCCTTTGATGTTCTCGTTTATCTCCGAGAAGAATGATCTTACACCGGTCATATGATTGCTTGCACCATTATCTAAATACCAAGTTCCTTTATCTCCTTTTTCTTTCTCATACTTCTTTGGTATTAAGTTTTCCTCATTAAAAAACACAGTCTCGTGCATGTAAAGAGCAACATCAGCTTCTGTTGTTTCCACCTTGTTAGCTTCTTGGATGCTCTGTTTTCTTTCAGGACACACAGAGGCATAATGACCTTGCTTATCACATCGATAACAGACAATGTTCGATTTATCTTTCTTAGTGTGTGTTTGATTTTGCCTTGAACGGTCTTGTGTGTTGCTTCTTCCTCTGCCACGTCCTCTGATTCCTCTTCCTCCTCTTCCACGGCCTCTTCCTCGAGAGTTTGAGAAATTTGTTTGAGCATACAACAATTTTCCTTGTGACTCGTCTTGTTTATCATCATCTGTGATTCGCTCTTCATAGGCTTTGAGTCTACCAACAATATCTTCATAGCCTGTTGTTTTTAAATCAAGTACTTGCTCGAGAGAAGCTACGATGTGGATGTATTTGCTTCTAGGCAAACTGTTGAGGAATTTCTTTACTAGTCTTGGCTCTTCGATTCTTTCTCCAAGGGCTGTAGCTTTTGATGCGAGCTGTGATAAATTTCCAGCAAAGTCATCAATTGTGTCTGAATCTGTCATCTTGATCTTTTCAAATTCAGACATCAAAGTTTGCAGACGTGCCTCCTTGACGCGTTCTGCACCTAAGTTTCGAGTCTTGATCATATTCCAAATATCTCTTGGAGAAACTTGATCACCGACTTGAAGTATAAGTGCTTCGGGGATTGATTGAAAGATTAAAGTTGTCGCAATATCGTTTTTGCCAGCTTCGTCTGAACCAGGTTCAATTGTTTCCCATACTTTGTGAATTCGTAAAACTACTTTCATCCTCATAGCCCATACTGTATAATTTGTTGAACTTAGCATTGGGCAATTGATCGATGAAGGAACTGACTCCTAGCTTGCGTGTATCAGCTGCTATGACAGCATTGGTTTCATCTCCATCGTCCATGCTGATCTGACAAAGCCTTTACACACATTCTCCTCCTTCAATGTTCTGCTCTGATGCCAAATAAAGTTCTTAAACACAAACTTAGGTTGTATAAAGAATAACTCTCTTTATTATGTTTAGAAAATCACTCAAAACTAAACTCACAATCTCTTGTGCACTACAACATTTTTACCCATTGCCGGCGACTTTTAAGTCACCGGCAATGTTTTTGGACATTACCGGCGATTTTTGCCGGAAAAATCGCCGGTAATGTCTTTTTTTTTTTTTTTTACATTACCGGCGACAAAAAATCGCCGGTAATGTCCGTCGCCGGCAATGCCTCGATGGTAATGTAAAAAAAAAAAAAAAAACGACATTACCGGCGACATACATTTATGTCGCCGGTAATGTAAAAAAAAAAAAAAAAAAAGACATTACCGGCGACATTAATTATGTCGCCGGTAATGTCTTTTTTTTTTTTTTTTTACATTACCATCGAGGCATTGCCCGCGACGGACATTACCGGCGACAAAAATCGCCGGTAATGTAAAAAAAAAAAAAAAAAAAAAGACATTACCGGCGATTTTTCCGGCAAAAATCGCCGGTAATGTCAAAAACATTGCCGGCGACATAAAAGTCGCCGGCAATGGGTAAAAATGTTGTAGTGGTGTTTCTCAATACAATTATCATAGCTCGACAATAGTATTTATAGAATCAGCTCATTTTAGCTAAAACTATTCCTAATCCTATTTCTAGTAAGAATTAGACAACTCCTAATTCTATTAGGATTACATTAAGCCTTCCTTGTCTTTATTTAACTTGATAAAGAATTCTTTGGCTGCAAGCTATTCTAGAAGCTTATCCAACAGTAAATATATATATATATATATCAACTCGTTATTTGATCAATTACCTTTCTCATCTTTGGATTTCTCTTCAGCTGCGAAAGTGGAAGACACTAGTACAAGGCCAAGAAGCCCTAGCAAAATGAATGCCCTGAAAAGACAAGGATGTTTCCTCGGTACGTATTGGATGTTGGAGACCTTCCACAATTTATAGTGCATGGGAGTTGAAAAAAGACAAGGATATACCGCAGAAGTTAGACACAAGAGATATTCGGTGAATGGGTACGTGAACCAGTTATCCTACAATTCATTAGTCAATACTAAAGAGTCAGGGATCAGTTCGACGCTTGTGAAGTGTATCCGAATTTGTTTGACTTTGGTTTGGTTAGATATATATGCAGGCATTTCTAGGCTTATCACTCGATCCTCTTGGGCGAAACACTTGTGTTAGTTTGGCCAAGGACGTGTGGCTAGCTACGTCGAGCTAATTAAGCATAGCATGCAACCGATAATGCATGCGGTGGCCACCAGATTGGACACAAGTGAGGTTGGAAATGCGTACCAACAAAACTTGCAAGAGTCAAACACGTATATGATCAAAGAACTTGGATGATGATGTATTGGATGATGACAATAGGCATAGGGCTCATGGGATCACGACAAAAGAACTTTTGACCAATTAGATAGGATCGAGAGGCTATGTGGGCTCGAGGCCGGTTAGAGGTTGAGTGGGCTTGGGCTTTGATTTGGGTCGGTTTTTTGGGCCTGATAATTCGCTCGGGATCTCGGCTGCAGCAGGTACATGCACCTTCTGTTTTGTTTTGTTTACTATTTCTTGGCGATTTCTATTTTCAGTTGGACCTACTGTCATCGTCATATTTATTGTTGATCACAATGCAACGAAAATAGTGTTTGTGGCTCCAAAAATTTCAGGGAGTTGAGAAGTTTAATCTGTCTCTTTTCTTGATCGCGGGTGTGTGTGTTTGGAGTATCATTGCCGTGGGACAGAACATTGAACGTGAGATTGCCGCTAGGCTTCTAAGAAGATATTGGGATGGGGATAACACCAACCCTGTCTGATGAATTATTTTTACCTAGGTGACCTAGGACTTATATTTTCGTGTCTCTCACCAAGCCACGAAGATCGATACTTTACAGCTCTTTCGGTGTAAAGCAGAACAATCTTCTTGATAGAGTGTTGAGAACACAAAGGGTGTATCTTTGGATTGCAAGATGCTCACGCTTCTTCGGGTGAAGATTTCTTGATCGCAGGTTGCAAGGGTTTCTCGAGATGAGAAAGTTGTTTGCCGAGAGCAAGAATGTGTATGATTGTGATGATCCGATCCTACGTTAACTTCCTCTATATATAGGAAACAAGATAACTTGTTCTTGTTGATCTAAAACTCCTCACGGTTAGACTCACTTAATGACTTTAATTGCTCGGAATCTTACATTTCAATCGAAATCTAAGACTTGATGATAAGCTCGCTAGGGAATCCTTCCCTCTTTAGGAAAGGTGATAATTTATTATTACAGGCTGCGGTCATCAACCTTTCCAATTAACTAAACCAAACCCAACACATAAAGATTATTCATTGCAAGCCACAATTATCAGCCCTTTCAGTCTAATAAGTAAACATTATTTATTGCAGGCCCAAACATTGCCCCTCAAGCCTCAAGATAAAGTCCAAATCCAATTAAAGAGGTTTGAAATTCTAACGACATACCGTTCGGATGAAACGATAACTTTTATTCATGAAGCCACCTCAACATTACTCCTGAAAAGTCGCGCCGTAATAGATGGCATTATATAGAAGTGCACGTCACGTCAAAACCCACATCTCAAAATACTCTTCATCTTCAGTCTCCTCAATCACCCAAACTTCTTCGCGAAGCTTAGTTTACTCTTCTCCTCAACTCATTTCTGATCAAAACCATGCCGCCTCACAGCCATGAACACCCTTACATCACCCAAGAAGGTGCCGAATCTTTTGCCGGAGCAATACGCACTGCCTTAAAATGAGAAAACCCAAGCCCTTCCGCAATTCTTAAACTCTCTGACAATGCTACCGGCTGATTGAGCCCATTTCTTAAAGCACCAATCAACCCAGTGCTTTACCAGACTTTCCACTATGATATTTGGAACTCCGCTTTAATCATTTGGCGAGACAAATAAGCCAAGCCAAACCAACCGGGTGGAACCACAAAGACGTTATGTGCCAAATAGGCAAATGGGCGTCGACCTCAGAGCAAGAAACAACCTGATACAATCTCCAACAAGGAATTTACAAGGATCGATGGAAGTCTGCCGAAATCGATCATCTATTGGACCTATGCTTTTAGCTACCCAACAAAGGGAACCGTGCGCCATTCGCCACCTCCATGTGTCTCTGGGACACCGTCTGCAATTGCTTCCGCCTCCTGTGAGGAGATATGAGCATCACTTTGCTTGATTTGGAGACAATCTGCGGAGTACTTGTAGTGGACCCAAACTGGAAGCAAGGTGACACATACGATGCTATGGAGAAAACCAGCACAAACCGCCCCAGCTCCTATCTCGCCTGGCCCACCACCTTCAACAAGGATGAAACCCCCCTGTGGAGGTATAGCTTTCCTTGAGTATTGGCTTTTATACATTTTCTGTGTATCTGCCTAGAAAGTTAATAAGAGTTGGTCCCAACTTTCTGAGTGCTTATTCGAAGGCACCAAGGTTGGACTCGCCCAATCCATCCTCGCATGCATATATCGCAGCTAGAGATGGATTTCATTGTCGTTGCTACTATACAACAACTCGCTCGGGCCACTGTGGATGGTAGACCTCTGGCTACAGGTTTATTATGGTGTTTCATCATCCAGACACGCCGCCGTTCAAAGAAGACGAGCTTCTTGGAAAGACACTCCCAACTCCTCTTCCCTTCGACTCACTAACTTACTAGAATAGCTTCATCACTTTTTTCTCGCACACCAACTATCCTTCAGACTCCGCAATCCTAATTCTCCAATGCCATTTTCCTGAGGACTTAGCAACAAGCTTCCTTCCCTTGCCAGACCAATATGACAAGGTGAAGATTATCTTCACCCAAAGCCACACATGTGCCAATCTGCTTGTCCCTGACCCCAACATGGTCTATTATGAATTTTACTCCCCTAATCACTTTACTAGGTAGCTTGAATTAACTCGACGAGCTCTGATGCCGTTGGTTAATTCTATAAGCCGCTACAGTATCTGGCGAGCACATACTCATCTAATGGAGGCTGTGGAAGCATGAAAATGTCCGGCGTGATTCGAAGCTACCACAAGGTTTTCTCCAACGATCAAACAGGTATCCCCTCTGAAGACAGCTCTAAGATGATCGTGCGATGGCCAAATTGCGTTTGAACAATGCATGGGGGGGAGGGGGTACTTGCAAAAGACTCCCCGACACTCAAGTAAGTGAGATCTTAATGCAAGTGTGTAGTTATAGCATTCAACTACAAAAACTTACCAAGTTCATGTATTTATACCGTCGAAATTCCACCGAAATTGGACTACGTCCACTAACGTAGTGGCTGGACTTCGAAGTTCCCGCACCGAAGTTTGATCCTCAAACTTCGGCCATGTCCCTGGGAATATGCTCCACTCGCCCATCTACCCCTTATTCTGGGTTTCTTTGGGTTTGTGGCCTCCCTTTGGTTATATCTGAACTGTCCCCTGGGCCTTTGGAGCTAAATATTTGCTCTTAGCCTAATGAACGATCTGAATCTTGCTATGGATCATCGCTACTCGAAGTTTGAGACTTTCTTCGAACTTCAAGGTTCTTCATCGAGGTTCGAATCTCAAACCTTGATCTTCACTTCTGGAATCGACAAGGATCTCAGAAGAGATGGAACCGTATTGGGATCTTTGAGATACTCTACAAAGACTTAATTTCCAATGTCCTCGTTCCATGCCCGATCTTTGATCTCTTTCCTTGATGTCAAATTTGAACCCAGAAAATCTTGCTCCCACAATGCTCCCAATTTTGCCTTTGGGTTACATCTGGCCCCAACAGGGAAAATTCAGCTTCAATTTCGAACTTACATACATCATTCGTCAATCTTTCTCTAGTGACTAACTTCAAAGCATCTATCAAACTCAATCCTCTAACTTCGAAACTTGCCTTTTGACGCGTTCTTCCCGCACTTCCTTGAGTTTATGCACCAGGAAAAAAAAAACTCTTATGTTGCTTGATTATCTGTATTCTACCCTTCATTTCGCAGAATATATATATCCATCTATCCTTATCACTTCTTCACTTCACTTTCCCAGATCAAAACCCTAAAATCAGAAAGACCTTAATCTTCCTGATCCCATTCGATTTTGATGGCTCATACTCGCTCCGGGGCTCATCGCGACCACCTATTTCCCCGCCGTGGTCCAACCTTGCTCGAACATGCCTAGTCCTCCTCGGGAGCTGATTTTGATTATGAGGAGGTCGCGCCTCAACTTCCTGACTCCAAGATCTAAAGTTCGACCAAGGCTGAACTTGACATCGAGCGGACAAAGATTAAACCTCATGGAAGCGTCTTGATCCGAGCACTGCCAAAAGTTAGCGATATGTACTCTAACAAGATGATTCCGGTCGGTGCTTTCATGCAAGTGAAGAACCACCTCCGATTCCTGAGATTTCCATTGCACCAAGTATTTTTCATTCTCTGGGTACTTCTGGGTTTACATCCTATGCGACTCATCCCCAATTCGTACTTTCTTCTCTCAGCCTTCCTCGCCGTTGGCCAACAATGGCGGGTCTCGATCGGCCTTGTCGACTTCTTCTATGTCCACATGTGGGCCAAGGTGAGAGGCTTGGAGATGCGCTTCAACCTCCAACCTCAACGCTTTAAGAAGTGCTTCAACCAAAAGTCAACCAACTTTGCCCACTAGCACATCAACCCAGTCCTTGTTAAAGGTAACTGGATGCCTCTAGAGCTCAAGGGTCTCGAACTCAAAGTCCCTTCCTCATTTTCCAATACTCCAGGTACAACTTCCATCTTCACCTTTCACTTTCGATTACTTAGTGAAGATACTCACCTATTTCAATCCTGATCTTGAACCTTATTTATAGCCATGACGCTCGATGTTGCCTCCTTCGAACTCAGTGAAGAGAGGCTCTTCTAGCTAGACAAATTTTTGGCTGGCAAGGAGTGGCCCATGGCCAAGTCGCGAGCTAGAGAGCTCTCCTGTCTCAGGCCTCGGAGAGGAACTCCACTCTCTTCACTCGCTACTCTAGGAAGCCTCGAGATGGAGAGGATTTCCTTGACTGGTTGATCGATGTGGAGTCATCTGTTGCCCTTTCGGCCAAGACCGACAAGTTGGTGAAGGATACAATTCGCAAGAGAGACAAGTACACTACCAAGAAGTCAAGATTTCCTCTTAGCGATGCCCCATCCGGAAAGAAACGTCTTTGAAGCTCAGTGAAAAAGGTTCTTGAGGAGTCTGAGAACTCCCAAGAAATGAAGAAGAAGAAGTCAGAGGGTATTATGAGGCTCGAGACTATCAATCTCGAAGCTCCTCATGCTTCCCCAAGTTTGAGACCTCGAACTTTTTGAGCTAGGAATGAACCATTCAAAGTTGCCCAGGATACCCGTCTGCCTCCTCTGCACAGTCAAAGTTTTTCTAGAGGTAACCTTTTTCCCACTTATTATCTCTTTCGTTCATTTCTTTACTTTTATTTCTCATTTCGAACTTAGAACTTCAAAATCAACTATCTCTCCACCACCATCTACTACCTATGATGCTTTCCTCATCGACTTGTCCTCACGGACTCATCCCAGTGACGCTCCTCCGGCCACGCCCTCTGTAGATTTTCCGTTGTTGTATGATGGTCAACCCGTATTTCACAACCACAACACTGCCTCGATCTTCATCCAACACTTGGGTAGGAAAGATCCGAAAAGGAATCTCCTCAAGCAGGGAGACTGGGTTGACAACGTTCGAGCGGCGTACTCATGCCAACTCGATGCAAGTTTTTCCATCTATAACTGCTCGAACATTGACACTATCCTCCTTTATTTATATTGACTAGCCACTAATGATGACTTTTGTCCTTAATGGAATGCTCCATACCGAAGCTTGCTTCAAACAGATGGACCTAATCAATGTAGATCTCCAGGTGAAGCTTGACTTAGCTTCTACAGAAAAGGAAGGAATCTCCTCAAAGCAGCCGCTGAGGAAAGCTTCGAAAGGCCACCCAAATACAGCAAGAACTTCAAGATTCCCTTTCCCTCCTTGAGAAATCTTTTGTGGACACCAAGACCAAAGTCACCCGTATCGAGATTGAGTTCAAACTCAAAAAGGTGACGGTCGACGTGATGGAATTCCAGATCGGAGACTTGCAAGAAGACTTGGAAGCAATTTAAGCCAAAAACGAGGAGCTAGAGACTGACCACGAAGATGCCATGCAATCTCAGGAGAACGAGTCCACCGCCGTCCAACGTCTGATCCAATACACTTTAGCCCAATACTTTCGACTTGGCTGGAACCAAGTTCTTAGTACTTCTGAGGACCATCTCTTCATTGACCGTGGGGAGGTTGATGACAAGTTCTGGTGCAAGTACAAGTACGAGCCCCTCTTTGGGTCCCTTCCAGGTGAAAGCAAGTTTATAGCTCACCTCTCTCATGCCGACATTGTCGTAACTGCTCCAGTAATTGAGGCAACTCCTCTCGACACCATCTATAACTTCGGGACTTCTTTGCATTTGTTATAATTCGAGGTTCTAGATGAAACCTTTGAATCATTATTCATGTATAGTTGTCCCACGCTTAAGCGGTTAAGATTCCACTTAAACTTAGTTAAAGGTTATGCTTTTTAAGCTTTGATGAACCTTCTCCATAAAATTACTTGAAGCTCATACCCGAAGCTCTTCTCGAAGCTATGACTTCAGAGCTTCTTTGGATTTGTTGTAATTCGAGGTTCTAAATGAAATCGTTGAATTATTAATCATTTATGATTGTCCCGCACTTAAGCTTTTGAGATTCCACTTAAACTTGGTTAAATGTTCTACTCTTTAAATTTCGTTAAACCTTCTCCAAAAAATAACTTGAAGTCTAGCTCTTTATTAGCCTTTTGAACTTGACTCACACCTTTTTAGCCAGAGGTTCTTTGTTGAAAATCTTCTCGAACTTGGCCTTCTACATTTTTCGTCAAAGGTTCTTTGCTCAAAAGCTTTTCGAACTTGACCATTACACGTCAAACTCGTTCCTAACTCTTTTAGCTCTTGAACTTGATCCTAGTTGAGATCAGATGTTCAAATTTTTGAGCCTAAACTGACATGTTGCACCCTTATTCCCAATTATTTTAGCTCTTAAACTTGATCCTAGTTGAGATCAGAGGTTCAACTTTCGAGTTTTCGAGCTTAAACCAACATGCTGCACACTTGTTCCCAATTATTTAAGCTCTTGAACTTGATCCTAGTTGAGATTAGAGGTTCAACTTTTCGAGTCCTCGAACTTTAACCGACTTTCAGCAGATTTATTCCTGACTCTTTTAGCCCTCGAACTTGATCCTAGTCAAGATCAGAGGTTCGAATTTTTGAGTCCTCGAAATTTAACTAAAATACTTTTTCCATCATCGATGTTTCCACGTACATTTTTACACATCAGGAACTTATAGATGTACGATCGTTCAAAGTGCGAAACTCATATGGGAAACAAATGCATATGCTGTATTCAAACTTGAGATTTAAATAAACATAAAAAGAGCCAATTTTCCTCCTAACTAGGAGCTTTCCCATAACAATTTGAACTTGCTAAATATCTTAACAAGTTCTTTATTTGCATGTGAACAAAAAATTCGAACATGCGTACCTCCCAAGTTTTTACTTGTAATACTTTTTCAAGTATATTCCATTCGACGGCCTCAGGAGGTATTGTCTGGTATTAACATTCCTCAATCGGTATGCCCCCTTGCTGTAGACTTCAGTGATCTCGAAGGGTCCTTCCCATACCGGTTGGAACTTCGCTGACCCATGTGTTTTGATGCTTTCTACTGTTTGCTTAAGGACTCATTCAACCAGCTTGAACGTCCTCGACTTCACCCCAGGATTGAAATATTTTTGAAGTTGGTTTTGATAGTTTATGAGATGAGCTACTTCTACCTCTCTTATCTCATCTACAAAATCCAACTCTTGTGCCATTCGACTCTCATTTTCGCCTTGCTCAAAGGCGATTATTATTTCCGTTAGCACCAATTCCTCCGTGGGGATGATCGTCTCCATTCCGTATACAAGAGCGTACATTTTCTCGTTCGTTGGCTTCCTTGGTGTAGTCCTATAATCCCATAGAATTCTAGGCAACTCTAGTGGTCACCTTCCTTTTCTTGCTGCAAGCCTCTTCCTAACCCCATTGAAGATAGTTCGATTTATTATTTCAGTTTAACCATTTCCTCTCAGGTAGCTTCTCAAAGAGAATCTTAATAGAATCCCGTGCTTATCGCAGAAGTTCCCGAATCCGTCATTGTTGAATTGAGTCCCGTTGTCATATATGATCTCTCTTGGTATTCCAAACCGGCGTATAATTTGGTTCCAAATGAAGTTGGAGACATCCTTGGACATGACCACTGTATAAGCTTGGGCTTCGACCCACTTTGAAAAGTAATCAATCACTACCAGCACATGTTTCAATCCTCCCTACGTCTCTAGTAATGGACCTACGATATCCATTCCCCACCGCGCGAAGGACCACGGTCCTGCTAGCATTACTAACTCGTGAGCAGGAATATAACTTACCAGAGAGTGGTACTGGCATCCTTCGCACTTCTTAGAATATTGCTCTACTTCTTGATGCATGTATGGCTAAAAGTAACCTTGAGCAATTATCTTCCTTGCTAGGCTCCTTCCCCGATGTATCCTCCACATATCTCCCACTATTGAGTACCTTGCAGCCTTGAATCTGAGCTTTCTGGCCTCTATGGGGGTCCTCCATTTGGATGTCGAACTCCAAATAGTTGATGATAATGCCTCTCCAATCGTTTGAGATCGATTCAACTGTGATGGCTTGATATTCGATCTGCTCCTCGATGCTTGGACGTTCGAGCACATCCATCCTTATTGGTAAAGGCTCTTCAACACATCCAGATGCCCTTGGGATATTTACCAACAACAATTGGGAGAACTCGGAAATCATTTTTCTCACAAATTCTTGATATTGGATCATCTTTTCATCTCGTGTCGTGTACTCGTCATTGGATGTCCGACTATAAGCTGCGAATCAGAGTGTATTTGTAGGTTCTCGATCCTTAGTCGGCGTGCAACCTGCATCCCAAACAACAGGGCCTCATACTCGGCCACATTGTTCGAAGCTTCGAAATCCACTCGTATGGCATAATCCAGCATGAAACCTTCTGAACTCTTCAAGACTATGCCTACTCCCGCCCCAGCAAAGTTCGAGGATCCGTCGATATTCAATTCCCAATTCAGCTCTTCCCATGGAACGTCTGCAATGGCTAACAAGATATGATATTTGATAAGGAAATCATCTTGAACTTGTCCCTTCAAGGCGGTGCGTGGCTTATAGGTGATGTCAAACTCACTCAACTCTATAACCCACTTCATCATCCACCCAGACATATCTGGTTTCGTGAGGATTCCTTTGATGGGGAAATCGGCATACACCACGATTTCTCTACCTTCGAAGTAATTTCAGAGCTTGTGCTTTGTGTGTATCAATGCCAATATGATTTTTTTCAGTCAGAGTGTACATTGTCTAAGCTTCGAGAAGACCGTGGCTGGTAAAGGATATCAACCATTGATGTATTCCTTCTTCTCGGATTAATCCGACACTTGTCGCTACTCCCGACACGTCTAAGTATACGCAAAGTGGCTCCATATCTCTTGGTACCATCAAGAACTTCTTGCTTGCCAAGTACTACTCAGCTCCCAAAATGCCTCCGATTTCTCATGGCCCCAAAAGTTTGAAACTTTAAGCTTCAGAGCTTGGAAAAACGACTGAAGTTGATCGGTCATTCGAGAGATGAATCTACTCAATGCGGCTATCCTCCCAGTTAGGACTTGAATTTCCTTTTTTGTACAGGGTTCTTCCATACTTAAGATAGCCTTAACTTGCTTCGGATCCACCTCGATCCCTCTTTTCCTAACAATGTCACCCAAAAACCGGCTGGAAGACACACCAAAGATGCACTTAGAAGGATTGAGTATCATCTTGTACTTTCTCAAAATCTCGAACACACCTCTCAAGTCCTTTGTGTGATCTCCCTTGTGTCTGCTCTTGACCACCATGTCGTCTATGTATACCTCCATTGTCTACCCCAACAGATCTTTGAACATAAGGTTTACCAACCTTTAGTAAGTTGCTTATATGTTCTTTAATTCAAAGGGCATGACCTTATAACAGAAGAGGTCTTTCTCTGACAAAAATGTGGTCTTCCGGCGCTAATTATATCTGATTTTAACCCGAATAAGCATCAAGGAATGACAACTTCTCGACGCCTGCAGTTGCATCTACTATCTGATCGATATTTAGGAGTGGATAGTAGTCTTTCGCACATGCTTTATTAAAATTGGTTAAATCCACGCAGACTCTCCACTCCCGTTCTTTTTCCTCACCACCATTACGTTCGAGATCCAAGTTGGACACCTTACTTCCTTTATGTGTCCAACTTCAAGGAGGCGATTTACTTCATCACTTATGATCTGGTTGGGCTCCAGTGCAAACCTCGTCGGCTTATGCTTGTATGGTGGAAAATCTGGATCGATGTTTAGTTTATGGCAGGCTATTCTTGGGTCAAGACCTGGCATATCTCGATGTGACCATGCGAACACATCCTGATTCTTGGTTAGGAAGTCCTCTAGGTTTCGAACTTCCTCTTTGGTTTGAAGGGTTCCTATCAAGACTTTCTTCTTTGGTTCGTCGTTAAGGGACACTTCTTAAACCTTATCTAAGGTTGGTGTCATCTTCTGTTTGATCTTCTCCTCATTTCCTTCATCTGATAGGACTTCCCCTAATTGCTATTTGACAATTTATTTGTCCTCTTTGATCTTCATCTCCAAGTCGGACTGTTCTTTGTTGTCAGACTTCGAGCTCTGACCAACAGCTTCGAGTTTCCATTGCTTCTTGGTGAATGGCTTTAGGTTTGTGAGCTTCGAGCTAGGGGTGTCATGTCAAACTTCTTCTTGATCTCCATGATATACAAGTTTTTTGACAGCATTTAGTCCCCACACACTAAGACTACACGACTTTTAGCTATCGAGATAAACTTCAAGACTTGATATCTCGTTGAAGCCTCTACTTCCATGGAGTGCAGCCAGTCTCTTCCAAGCATGTCGTTGTAGGCCGAGTGCTTATCTATGATGACGAAGCTCACGTCTACCTCTTTTCCAGCCGTGGTCATTTGGAGGGTGATCTCCCCACAAGGCCAAGTCTCAGCGTTATCAAAGGCCATCATTGGTGATTTTCTCCTTCTGACGAACTTTTGAGTCAATGTCGAGCTTGCGGAAGGTCTCGAAGTATAGGATATCGACATTACTACCCGCGTCGATCATTACTTTTCTCACCACGCAGTTGTCGATCTTTGCTGAGATGACTAACGCATCTTGGTGAAGGAATTGAATCCCTTCTCCATCCTTTGGTGAGAAGCCGATTGATAGGCTTTCATTATCCTTTTCTTCTGAGATCTCTCTCCTTTAAGCGAAGCATACCCTTCTGATTTTCTCAGATATTGCCGTATATGGCCAATATCTCGTGCACCGCCTTCTGTTATTGGTTCCCACTGGTATTCCCCACCTTGTATTGTTGCAACTTTCCCTGGTCCATGAGTTCTAGGATAGTTGGTTTCAATGCTTCACACCTTCGAAGTCTATGCCCTCAGTCTTGGTGGTACAGACAATGCTGTTTCTTCTCATTCGGATCCTTTGCTTCGGCTTGTGGCATCGGTTTCTTGAATATCCACTCCTTCTCGTGCCTATAGAATATGGCCGCCGGGTTGATGGTAAAGCACTACTCTGAGGGACTTTTCATGTCCTTTCGATCCTCAAGGTTCGAAGTCAGCCTCGGCCTTCGATCTTGAACTTCCGAGGATTTCGAAGTTTCAAGTTTGACTTTGATGTTAGCAGAGACCTTGCCTTTTTGAGTTCATTTGATCCTTTTGAGATGAATTTCACCCTCTATGCAATCCAAGATATCTTCCATTGTCCTTGGTACCTTCTTTACTAGATTTTTGAATAGTGGTGATCCTTCGAGCAATCCCTCTCGGAATGCAACGACCGGGATCTTCGAGTTAGTCTATGTAGCGGCCATTTCATCCTTGAATCTCTCGAAGTACTTCTTCAACTTCTACTCTGGTTTTCACTTGACAATGAACAAGGTGGAGAAGTCCTTCTTCTGACTTATGTTGTATAAGTATTACGCGATAAATAATCGCGTTAACTTTCGAAGCTTGATATCGATCCTGGCTTTAGTCCTTGGAACCATTTTGCAGCTGGCCCAGAGAGGCTGGTCGGGAATAGCTTGCACAATAAATTTTGATTGGTGGTCTTAATCCACATTGCTTCAGTGTATTCCTTGATGTGGTCCTTCGGGTTAGAGATTCCAGTGATCTTTGCGAACGCCGGGATGGAAAATTGTCTCGGCTTCTCAACTTCTAATATGACATCAGTGAAAGGTGAATCTATGATTCTTCTCGACACCTTGGCCACAATATCGCATGGCCTCAATTTCAAGCTTCGTTCACTACCTTTGTAACATAGTTCTTCAAGTCACGGTATCTCAAAGGTGGCACATAGTCGTCGTCCATCTCACTGCCATCTTCTGCAAGGTTTTCCTCCCCTGACGTATCTTCTTCGTCAAGTGGGGATTCATCCTCTGGCGAATGTGATCAGTTCTTCCTTGACTTAGTTGTGCTCTTTTTCTGGGCTCTTTCCTCTCTTCTAAAGCGAGCTAATTCGGCTTGGAGGTTCCTTATCTCCCGGTTTGTCAATCCTCCACGACGGTAATTCGAATCTCCGTTCTCTCTTACTACCTGGACTTCGGAGATATGCATCTTCTCCCTTCACCATCTTTCAACAATTTTTCCATCTTGTAGATCACCTTCTTCTAGGTCATCTTCAACTCGATTTCAATCGTTGTGGTGCAACACCTCGTCGTCGTTGTCTGGGATATCATTTTCCATCGTTTCCCACACACCGCGCCTACTTGTGGGAGCACAAAAAAGCCAGGCATGATTCGAAGCTTCAACAAGGTTTTCTCCAACGATCAAATGAGTTTCCCTTCTGACAACAGGTCTAAGATGACGGTGTGATGGCCAAATTGCGTTTGAATAAACGGGAGGGGGGGTGATTACCTAAAAAAGACTCTCCGACGCTCAAATAAGTGAGATCTTAATGCAAGCGTGTAGGTATGTCATTCAACTACAAAATCTTCAATTTCATTCCTTGATGTCAAGTTTAAACCCCGAAAATCTTGCTCCCACAGCAGCCGACATAGACGACCCACACTTTGGCTTTCTAATTATTATATTCCCGGATTAAGACCTCATAGTTCCTCACACCTTCCATGAGTGTGACAAAGAACTATCACGCTTGGAGAGCACAATTCTGAGACGGCCTTTCGGGCGACACAACCCATGACCCTCTTTTCATTCAGCTTCAAAACCTTCACCAACCTCTTCACTTCCTCATTTGACAAGCAAGCGTTGAAGTACGACACATAAGATGACCCCAACACGGAAACGCCTTGGCCCATGATACGTATCCTAATCAAGAAATACTAGTATCTCTCACCACTAATATTGGCCTTATAACTGTATATATATTTCCTTAGCCTGGGTGCCTATACCGCCACCAGTAGACTGATGCTTCCAATTCTGACATCGAGCCAAATGTTGGAGAAGAAGGAATCGAAAACCCGTAACTTGTAACCCGTAAGTCGTTATAACTCCTATATCAACTTTGAATTCTAGATCTCCAATGACTAACAAGCATTGCTTCATTCCATGGTCCCCATAAACGGCCTCAGATTGCTTCCCTCGATGGTACTATCAGCACAAAACGATGACATCGCCACCGTAAGTTCGGCGCAAACGACGAGGTGGAGAAGCAGTTGAAGCAACAAGAGAAATTGGAACAAACAACGTAATCTTAAAGACATGCCAACTGGGAACAAGAGACATCTATCTTTGGCGATCCCCATTCTGCTGCAATTCCTTCACCACCGTGTACTACATGCTTCACCCTTAATAGCAAACAGCCCACTTCCCTGATTCAGCCTACTCCTGAATCACCTCACAAGGTAACTTCTCTTTAGAAAGGGCTGGAAAAACACGTAACATGCTTCTAATATGTTACTCACACCGTCTCCTATTTTGCTCGTCTGCAGGAAATGATCCACGAGGAAATCCATCCTGAGGACAATCTCTCGGTCAACGTTCTCCCTCAGGGGAACGTTGATGCAAACATACCCGTTGGCGCGAATGCAAATATTGATGCAAATGACGCCGCCGAAATGGTTGAAGAGGCTGTTATCCAGAATCCCCAGCATCCAACAAACATGCATGAAGAACCCCATGCTAGTAATGATGAAGGTGCACCCAACTTTGCCCTTGTAGAGCCTCATTTCTCCTACCACACCATGTTTTATCTGGAAGGCATGATAGTAATGGCAGCAGGAGAAATACTACCAGATCTCAATGGGGCACAAGTGAACCCTGACGAGCCAGCCGGGGCTTTGGTTGAGCTACTGCCTAACACTCCCAACCTGCCCGCGACAAATGTCGCTGGTGAGAATAAGGTATTAAATGTTCCTAAGTATGAACTCATTATTTCTATACTTGTTCTTAACCTTTTCCTTTCTTGTTCTGCTAGGATTATGAGTTGGTCGTAAGGAGTCCTTCAGAGGAAAACATAGCTAGGCCCCCTTATCCACTAAAAGTTACTCCTACCAGTGCCCAAATGTCATCCACAGCTGAACGCAATAACCTAGCTTTCGCCATCCGGCATGTCGTTCAAGTGCGTGAAGAAAATGAAGCCTCCCAACTCGTCATTTCTCGGGCCTCAACCTTGTCTGAGCTTAATACCAATGGGGTAACAATTCCCTCCCAAAATCATAACCTAGAAGAACTGTTCGCCAAGTTTGCTGCCATGGACCTGGACTCGGCTGAGATCACTCTCGCCAAAGAGACCATCAGAAAGCTCTTTAAGACTGATCTTGACGCACTCAAAATCCTCCAAGGCATGTTGGATAAGGTCGCATGCCTACTAAATATTTCCCCTGGAAAACTCATCCCTTTGCTATCCTAATACATGCAAGACCTTCAGTAGCTTCAGAGATTACAAGCTTGCAAGGACAATCTGTCTCACCGCCTAGACCAACAAAAGAGAGCGAGGGAAGAGATGGCGAGACATGTACGTTCTAATCACCGCTAGCTTCAAGACTTCTTCCAAAACATCATCACGCAGAATGAGGTCTTGGTAGCAAAAGAAGCTAAACTAGCAGCCCTCCAAGCAAAGGTAAATGCCATGTGCGCCGATTCTCTCCCCGTTCGCGAAAATGCCCAGCAGATGTTGCAAGAAAGCTCCAACCGAGTAGACAAACTTAAGGAAGTTGAGGACGAAGTGTAACAACCCAAACCAGAAATGGTATGTTAATTGGCTTGATTTGCACATTTCACGATTAGTCGCAGTTAGTCGTAATTGATCGATCTGGCGGCTTTGTTCACGACTTAATTATCGGACACAAATTTGGTTTGAGTTCCTTCACGGAAATTGTAGAGGATTTGGTTTCAATTTTGTAGGAAGTTTTAGAGGATTTTTTGGATAATCGGGGAATATAAAATGAATATTTGAAATTATCGTCGACTTAGTCGTACTTATCCATTTGGGTTTGAGTTATCCGAATCGTGAATTTGGTCGGTTCGCAACGTAAAAGTTGTCGAAAAGTTACATTTGGGCTGTTGACCAGCGTTGACCGAGCCAGACCCGAGTTGACCGAGTTGACCCGTCGAGTTCATCGAGTCGCCGTTGAGTTTCTTGCCAGAAAACAGCACGGTTGCCAGAGATTAAAGTAGGGATTTGAAGCTCTATTCTTAGGCTATTTTTTGGTGTATGTATTGTGTTGTTTTGTGTTGAGTTTGTTGGAGAAATGTGGAGATGAAGTAGACGGAATCGGTGAGTTTTGGGGGGAGGTTTTCCGGTGGAGTTTTGGGTTAGAATGGGTTGGGTTCGTGCTAGGGATGAAAATCCATAAGGTTTGGATGGCCGTGGAGGAGCGACGGCACCGAAATCGGCCAGAGAAGTTTTCCAATGATTTTGGGTCAGAGACTTTCGAGGGACTTTTGAGGTGGTTGTCGGCCGAATTGCGTGATGGTGTAGTTAAACTTTGGAATGGGCTTGACGCAGTGCCGCCGCAGGCGGCGGTGGTCAACGACGAAGCTCCGGCGAGGGTTGACTTTTTGGGATTTTGGAGATTTTTATACCGTTGACCAGGTAGTAAGAGAGAACGTGCATGAGTGACCCCACTTGTTTTACGTGCATATTTATGGATCAGGAAAAATGTATCTGGTCGGGATTTTCATATGCATTGACTCGCATTATGCTTTTATGAGCATATATTTGGGAAAGACATATTATTATTTTCGTCCACTCACTCTAACGATTTTATTTGTCTTCCTCTGAGCTTTTCGGTTTCCTTTGCCCAGTTTGCAGTTTGGGTTCCAGTGTTGCGCGTCGACTGTGGAGGCATAGAGTTTGGATTACACTTCAGTTTCTGTAGGTTCCTTGTCCTACCTACTTAATATAAATGTTGTATATAGGCGTCGCTCCGATTACTTATGTATGTTTTCAGTTGAGTTTACTCCTGAATGTTCTGGATTTCTTGCAAACCTTTGGTTTATTATATATATGTTGTTGAGAAATCCGAATGGGGAACGGAGCCTCATGGTTTGGCTTTTTTGAAATATTCGAAGTGTGTTTCTTTGCCGGTTCTAATAATATTTCACATATTTCAAAGCAAACTCTGGCAAAAAATATTTGAAGGTCATGTTTTCGAAGGGGTTTGATTTCAGTTTAGGTAACTAAATCGGAGTCGGGTCCTTTCACGAAGTTTCTTCAACTCTCGAAGTCTTTTTTGAGGCCTGGGACAAGTACGAACATGCCAAGGTGGAGCTCAAGAAAAAGGCTCTATGTTTGTGAAACTTAGGCTTCTCCTTTTCGTATTCTAGTATTAGGCCTTTTAGAGACCATGCCTGTTTTGTATGAAACACTCATAACTTATATTAAGCTAGGTATTTAGTATTTACTTATTTATAGATGGGCGTTGGATATAGATCAATATTTAAACCCATTTTTTCTTCTTTTCATAGCCACATAGGCCTCAAACGTAGGCCCTATCGAAAACAGCCAAATCAAATTATAGCCCACTTTCAAATGGGGACCTAAACTTAACCCAATTGATTATCCTAAAAAAACTCAGACTTAGGAATTAAATTTGAATTTGAATTCGAAACATGCTGTCAAATCACGTCATATCCTTCAACTTTCAAGGAGCACGCTTCCTTCTCTTCAAACGTCCGAGAATAAATGATCATTACTATCCTTTACTCAAAAGAGATGAACCATCCTAACCTTGAATCTCTAGGTAAAATGTGGTAATCACCATTAAAGGTGAATTGATTCATTTATCTTAACCACCCGGTTACATGCAAAACCTCTAGGGTTAGGCTCCTATAAATATCACCTCTGACATCTGACACTTAAACAATTTCATCTTCTTTCCCAAATAACTCCAGAGAAATGTCCTTTCCAGAGTACTTCTTTTGGTTCCTTCTGAAAGCAAACCCTCCAAATGTTCTTTCTCTGAGTTTAAGCTCTAGATAGCAATATCCACACCCAAACCTGGGCTAGATAGCAATATCTACGCCTAGGTTTCACCTTGGTAAAGCCTCCCCTTGCTTCTTAAGGGTAGCTGAGTCCAAACGCTGGGGATGATGTCGTGTCCATCCCCTCGCTAGCCTCAACTTTGCTTTTGTCTTTAAGGGAGTTAGGGGCACCTTTATCCGAAGTTGTTCTTGTTGAACACTGTCAGAGCTGCGGGCCTACCACTCCCCATTTACACAAATGGTGGATCTAGGGAGGTGTCTAGTGAGGCATTGCTAGCAATCGACTCGTTCCCAGAATGGACACCAAGGTGGAAACTACCACATCAACACCAATGATGAAAGAGAAAAAAAAGGGCTCCCCTTTGTCTTGTTTGGCTTTGGCCGGTTGGTCTAGTTTCCTTTCTTTTGTCCCTTGATGTCGCTTTCTTCTTTATGTAGACCTTCTAGTTTTTCTTGCAACTAAAATTGTATTTCTATGGTATCAGAGCTCCAGGCTGCTAAGCCTTTGTAATACTTTTACCTTAAATAAAATTGATTCCATGTAATTTACTGTATTTACTACGCACTGTAAAGGTAAGGTATTCCAGCAAAAGAAACAGTATTCATTGATAACATTAGCCACAAATATTGGCTTTGCGTAATAACAAAATTTTTACATTGATACTAATGTTAAAATTTAGCCATAGGAATTGGCTTAAGAAAGAGTACTATATGGGTTTCCCCTTGAGTTTGATCAAGCGAGCAAAGGTAAGCGAGGCTGAGCGAACTCAATTACGCTGCACCAGGCGGGTCATCGTACTCCCATACTGGATGCATGTATTTCTTAAGGAAATGGCCATTGATGGGATTAACATGAATTGTACCAACACGGTTGCAAAGCCGGATAGGCCCACGACCCTGGATATGATCGACAATGTACGACCCTTCACACTTTCCACACTACTTGCCGCGTCCTTTGAGTTTCTCGCGAATGGGTAATACTGATTTCCATATGAGTTCACTTTCTGCGAAGCTCTTGCCCCTTGTGCACCTGTCATAAGATCAAGTGACTTTTCGCTTTTCAATACACAAATGTTCATAGGCCTCTAGACGCTACTCATCTAAGTCCTCGTGTTTTTGCCACATTATCTGGACATAGTCTTTGCCAATTAAGTCATGTTATTCTATAATTCTTAAAGACTGAACATTGAGTTCCAAAGGTAAAACAACATCATGTTCAAACATCAAAGCATAAGGAGTTGTCCCTGTGGGGTTTCGTTTTCTCGTACGATACATCCAAAGTGTGTTGAACAATTCAGCTTGCCATAAGCGAGCATTGCTGGGGAGCATCTGCCTGAGGATGTGCAAGATGAGTTTATTACTTGCCTCCGCCTAGCCGTTGAACTTAGCATAATAGGGTGTAGAATAAAGGAAGTGAATGCCCAAGTCTTTCATAATCTTGTCCACTTTGCCAGACATGAATACTGCCCCTCTGTCCAAAACAAAACATTCTGGTATACCAAATCGACATATAACATCTTCAAATAAAAACTGACGATTGGTACGAGACCACTTTTAAAGGCCTAGCTTCCACCCACTTATTGAATAAATACGTAGACACAATACGAACTTGTGCCCCTCAGAAGAATGTGGGTGAATCATCCCAATCAAGTCCAAAGCCCATCTGTGAGCAGGCTAATGCTTGATAATGGGTTGCATAGGGATATTAGGTAAGTGACTGATGGGGCCATAAGCTTGGCAATCTTCACAGCCCTTGGCGAAAGTGATACAGTCCTTGAGTATACTGGGCCAGTAATATCCATGACCCCGCAATAACCAGCGCATCTTGGGATTAACCTGGTGTGCCCATGTTTCCCCTAAGTGTACTTCTCTCATTAGACATTTGGGATCTCGCCTATAAATGAATCTAAGTAGCACACTGTCCTCTCCGCACCTAAACAATTAGTCATTCCTGAGTACGTAGTTGGGAGCAAGGCAACGAATACGCTTATCCACTAGTGCAATGGGCTCTTTGAGGTAAGAAATGATAGGTACCTGTTAATCAATATTGATATGGTCAAGGTTATGACATACCATTCATTGTTATCCTCCTTTCTGGCAAAGAAATAAGGCAAAGTCCGATGTTTGAATTTTAGAATATGCTCACGGACTCCATCTTGTAGACTCACCCTCTGTGGCAAGCAGTGCTAACTCATTTGTAGCTTGGTTTTGCTCGTGAGGTATGTGTTCCAGTTCAACCTCTGTGAATAGCTTTTGTAGGACACATGCATGTTTAGCATAAGGCTCTAAGACTGGCCATGCCTTATACTTATTTTCCACTTGGCTGATAATAAGAAGGGAATTTCCACGGATTATAACATTTGTGACCTCCAAATCCAACAGCATCTCTAGGCTAATAATGAGTGCTTCGTACTCAGCTTGGTTGTTAGTGCAATAGAAGCCCAATCGAAAGGAATAAGATAAAGTTCCCCCATCTAGGTTGACTAAAGCAATCCCTGCCCTAGCCATTATGCTGGTGCTCGAACCATCAAAATATAAGAACCAAGGAGTGAGTAAAATGTGAGCTAACTCCAAGTCCTTACCTTCACGGGCATCTAGCATTGGATGTCGAGTGAGAAAATCTGTCACCGCCTGACCTTTTACTGCCTTCTGTGGCACATATTGAGGGGTAAATTCAAAAAGCGCCAAGGTCCATTTCCCAATTTGGTCTCTTAGTATAGGCCGTGAAAGCATATACTTTACCAGATCTGTTTGAGAAATGACACACTTGGTAAAGGATAGCATGTAATGCCTCAATTTGCATCCTAAAAAATACAAAGCTAGGCACAATTTCTCTATTGGCGAGTATCGTGTCTCACAGTCCGCCAACATTCGACAAAGGTAGAAAATGGCACGCTCGGTGCAAGTAGTGTCATCCTGGGCCAACAAACTTCCAATGGACATCTCTGTAGCTGATCTTTATAACTTAAGAGGTACCTTTGGCCTTGGCGGGACCAAAATTGGCGGGTGGGCCTAATACATCTTGATAGCACCGAAAACCTCTTGGTGGATAGGCTCCCAGAAGAAGTCATTCTGGTCTTGTGATCTAAGCATTTTAGGCATACTAATTAATGTATTTCTCTCCATATTTTACTATGTTATTTACTTAGTATAGTTAGTTTTTACCTATTTTTTTATTTTCAAGTGTTGACCAAAAAAGACGGAGTAAAAGGATACTAATTACACTAACCAGTGTACCATGTTAGCAAAGAAGAGTAAAAGAAGAAAAGAGATGGAGAACAAAACGGCAATACATGCAAGGAGAAATTAAAGAAGTGAAGTGATAGTTGCTTGCATGAGTAGTTAATTGGTTGGAAGAAAAAATGGAAAATGGACAAAATGATGACTTGATGGGACTTAGCAAGTGAAGAGAGAAAAAGAAGAAGAAAACATGCTGGCATAAGAAGGAAGAAAGAAGAAAACGTGAGAAGGAAGTAAGTCAAGAAATGAAGAAAAAATGATGGATTTTCAATGTGAGAAGCCTATAAAAGGAGGCTTACATGCCGATCAATGCATCACTTATTCTTTATGCTCTCTTGATGCCAAAATGTTCACAAGGCTTCTTACATAAAAGTTCTTCAAGTGCTAGGAAAACTACACCACCACAACCTCTCCAAGTCTTCATCTCACCACTTCTAAATACGCTTAGTCCCTTTAGAAGATGTGTAGCTTCCACCTAAGGATCCATCCACTTGAGATTTTGCAGGGGTTACTGTTCGTGAGATTTATCCCCTCAACCTTTTGACTACTGATTAATCTAAGGGTATGTGAATTTCTCTTACCCGCAAGTGTACGGGGTTAAGTTATAGTATTTGTAAGAAATGCAAATGTCGAACCCACGAGGATTGACCACTTAAACTCCTTACCTTGACTCGATTATGCACATGAAATCACAGATTAACTAGACACAAGACATGACACTAAAACTAAAGTAAGATGTTGAAGTGTATCTCACAAGACTAAGTCATTTGGAGACTTAGCATTGCAAGGGATGGTTGAACTACAATGAATGATTATCCAGTTAATTGAATGTTTACTACTAACCAAATTAAGTGAAAACATAAAGTAAAACAAAACAAAATATAAATGTTCAGTCAGCTAGAAATGTCGCTACTAACACTACCACAAATTGAAATATTACCGGCGAGATTCCGGCCAACAAGGCCGGCGACCGGAAAAGTCGCCGGTAATGTCCATCATTACCGGCGACTTACTCCGTCGCCGGTAATGTCACCGGAATCTTGCCGGTAATGTTCCAAAACATTATCGGCGACTCCAACCGTCGCCGGCAATGTCAAGCCGAACATTTCTGGCGATTTTCCGGCCGGAATTTCGCCGGAAATGTTTGGCTAGACATTGTCGGCGACAGTTGGAGTCGCCGGTAATGTTTTGGAACATTACCGGCGATTTTCCGGCGTAAAGTCGCCGGTAATGTCTTCATTTCCGGCGACTTACTCCGTCGCCGGCAATGTGTCTTATATTAGATGCCGGATGCGGCAGCTCGATCATTCAATCATTTTGATCGAAAAAAATCCAGAGAAATCTAAAGAAGGAAAACGTACGCTCTGAAATTGATCATTCGGTATATTGTCAAAATTAAGGCGCGCGTCGAAAACTCGATCACTCGGGAAGCTATATATATAGGTAGGTGTATATATGCGTATATGTGTATGTATATATATATGTGTGTGTGTTGATCAAATCCAATTCGTGAGATATATATGAAATGTTGTTGATGTCACCGAAACGAGAAAACAACTTGTAGTTAATCTTGTGTCTGAATCAACGACTGGTATTATCGTATTGTTATCAGAGCCAGGCTTAACAGAGCATCCTACCCAGTCAAATACGTTTTGAATTGAATAAAGGAGAATACCATCATCGAGTACTGAATCGAATTCAGAGATTAGATCGATATATATATATATATGCATGCATGTGTTGATTTAATTAGAGTTGAATTGAGATATCGCGTCGATTATTAGTAGTGAATGTGTGTATATATATATAATTAATACGTAAAATTGTTAGAATTTTCAGGATGGACAAGAGTTGGATGAGCCTCGAAAGATGGGATGTCAGATATCACGAGGGAATTAGGAGTTTTGTGGATTTTGTGAAGGCTAATTGTGGAGACACTACACTTCATTATTGCCCGTGTAAAGAATGTAAGTGTTTCAGCGATTGATTTCGATTTCCCATTGATAAAGTCCAGAGGCACCTGAGTAAATACGGGTTTTGGGATAAGTACACTTGTTGGATTTATCACGGTGAAACATCGGTAACGGGTCCGCATGATCATGGACAATTTGGTGAGAGGGCCAGTCCACGCTATGATCATGGAGATTTTGCTGAGAGGGGCAGTTCATCCTATGATCCAACATCGATGTTAATCAATGATATGTTTGCTCATGAGAGCGGTGTATTTGCTGATGAAGCACCAAATGTCCCTCCCGTCGTTGAGGGTTTCCCCCATATCGAGCCAGTCGAACCATTACCTGGAGCTCATGTCAACACAAGCGGTATGGACAAGTACAACAACCTGATTGCATTGCAACAGACTCCGTTGTACGACGGTTGTAGTAAGACTGTTCTTGAAAGTGTGATGGGAGTGATGCAGCTCAAAATGGAGAACAAAATGTCTGTCAAAGCTGTTGATTCTTGGTTGAAGTGGACTGCTTCGCTACTGCCACCCGGTCATCGTCTTCCTACCACTCATCATAAGGTGCGACATATCCTGAAAGATCTTGGGCTTTCCTACATCAAAATCCATGCATGCAGATATGATTGTATTCTCTTCTGGGGAAAAGATCTCGAAGACCTTGAAGCCTGACCGGTATGTTTTACAGAAAGGTATAAGTTGACTCCTGCAGGCAACAAGAAAGCTGTGAAGATACTTTGATATTTCCCGTTTATTGATAGGCTGGAGCGGTTGTTCATGTGTGCTTTCACGGCCGAGGCAATGAGATGGTGGGCTGAGAGGAACTTGCCTGACGATGACACATTTATACACCCTTCCGACGGAGAGGCTTGGAAGCACATGGTCAGGGAGTTTGATCATTTTGCAGCAGAGGTCCGAAATGTTTGGCTAGGGCTCTCATCTGACGGATTCAACCCTTTTGGCAACATGAGTCTTCAATACAGTATATGGCCAGTTATTTTGGTACCGTACAACCTTCCACCATGGATGTGCATGAAGAAGGAATACAATATGCTGACTCTGTTAATTCCGGGCCCGGGTTATCCAGGAAAGTGTCTCGATGTGTATTTGAGGCCTTTGATTGAGGAGCTTAAGTACCTGAGTGAGTGTGGCCACCCCACTTACGATAGGTTCAAAAAGGAGATGTTCCAGATGCATGCCATGCTTGTTGGCACCATCAGTGATTTTCCTGCCCGCGGTATGTTGTCGGGCAACATTACCAGGGGTTACAAGGCTTGTTCAGAGTGCATGACGGTTGATTGTTGCAGTCCTCATTGCAGTAAAATTGTTCAGATGCGTCACCGTTGTTGGCTTCCATATGATCACCCATTTAGGCAGGATCCAGACGCGTTTGATGGGACTGTGGAAACAGGTGTGGCACCCAGGCGATGGACAGGGGAAGAAATTTTGGAAGTGTTGAATGAATATGATTTTGGCCAGCTGAGCAATCATCCTGACATAGTGGCGTCAATTCCAGACAAGCCCGAAAGGTATAAGTTTTGGACACACAAGAGCATATTCTGGGAACTCCCCTACTGGCCCAGGTTGCCTATCAGACATTACCTAGATGTCATGCACATAGAGAAGAATGTGTGTGAAAGTGTGGTGGGCACAGTTCTTAACTTGGAGGGGAAAACAAAAGACATCCCTAAGGCACGTATTGATCTGAAAGCTATGGGACTGTGGAAACATTTGTGGTTACGAGATGGTAAGAGAAAAATGCCGCAAGCTCCTTATACCGTCAAGCCGCAGCATAAGCATGAAATTTTTCGGTGGCTGAGTAATGTCAGGTAAATATTCTTATATATGACTATGCAGTACGGAAATTGGTTTGCCTTTAATTTTTACCGGATTATGGTGATATGCGAGAAATATAATTGTTGCCTATGGCTATATATATTTATATATATGCAGGTATCCTTATGGCTATGCAGGAAATATAAGCAGGTGTGTTAACTACCGGGACAATAAGATGTACGGATTAAAGACTCATGACTGCCATGTACTGCTTCAACGCCTTTTCCCTATTTTCATTCGAGGGTACCTGCCCAAGGAGGTGGTGGAGCCGTTGGTGGCCTTGTCAAGATTCTTTCAGAAGTTATGCACCAGGGAAGTTAAAAAATCAGATCTCAGGGAGATGCAAGATGACATCATTTTTATCATGTGCAAGCTTGAAAGGATATTTTCGCCAAATTTTTTCGACATCATGCCTCACCTAACGATCCATCTTCCCGAACAATTGTTGCTTACCGGTCCCGTACACTACACTTGGATGTATCCCATGGAAAGGTACATTTGGTTTGCCTCTGTTTTTATATGTAAAGTCATAGTTTTACCCCTTTTAACATGCACTTGTAGAAAATTGGGAGCCTACAAGGACTATGTGAAGAATAAATATACACCTGAAGGGTGTATCGCTGAAGCATATGTTGCGCACGAGTGTGTCACGTACACCAAAGTGTATTTGGGAGCGCTTGAGGACCCCCAACAACAGATGCCGATAGATGAACCTCAGTTCAACCTTTCTATCATCTCCAATGACGTTGTAGTACAGGGAAGCTTGCCGTGGAGTTCCTGACCGTGGAGGAAGCGTATAACTTCCTCCCGTTCGACCCCGTGTATCTTTGGAGTGTGAGGTGCACCAACCAACAAACGGACGATGCAGGTAAATTTTATTTAACATCAGATTGATTACTTAATTATTACTTAAGACTTGCGATAGGTTCAATTAATGATATCAATTTGTTGACATTGTATTATTAGGCAATTTCGTTAATGGGACTGGAAAACGGAAAGGGGCTAGAGGCACCTGCACCGGGAAGAGACTTGAGCAGGCCACCGGCGGAAGGAAAACGCCCATAAGGGCCAATGAGGATGGCGAGGTGATCGAGGCATTCGACACCACGCGCAAATATGTCAGCATGGCCGGTGCAATCGTGCGGGACAAGGTCCCAATGCTTTTGCCAGATTGGGAATCTGTGCCTATCTACGTGAAGATGCAAGTGCATAATGCACTCAGTGTGAGTAAAATCGTATTTTCATTACGTAAATTTTACATTTATTAATTAAGTCCACTTAAATATATAATTTTACCTTTTATATATTCATATTGCAGGTGTGGTTTGACGTGGATGAAGTTCTTATTCACACGTGGGTAGAGCGTCAACTACATATAAGGTGATGTGCTTCGACTTATTTGAATATATATCGAGTTAGATTTTTGTTTATCAAGTGTTTTAATATCTCTAACTTTTTTTTCTTGTTTTAATATAGGTATAAAGAGTGGAAGAACGAGCTTTCTTCCCATTACACTGTATACAAGGAGCTAGGCCGAGGTTCTACCCCTAGCGAATTCCGGTTTAGGGAGTACGAGTGGCTGTGGCTGATAGCCCACTTCGAGCACCCTAAAGCGAAGTTATGCATCCTTAATATATCTTACAAGCCGTCTGTATCGTATCAGATTGAAATAGTTAGTTACTAATTTTTTTCCATATGTTTATCAAACAAGGCGATTTCGAAGACGAACCGGGCGAATAGATTGAAAAACACCAGGGCCCATCATGCAGGTTCACTCAACTATATGGGTTGGTCGACTAAGGCGCAGCAACAACAAGAAGTGAACCCCTTGGTGTATATTCATCAGAAGTTCTATCCGCAGTGCCCTGACGAAGCGGTAAGTCTTTCGCCTCTCCATGTGTTAATAAAACTATTTTTCGATATTAATAGATTTTGTTAGTTAATATGTTGTTCATTTTCGCTTTTCAATTAGGCGAGAGTGGAGGAGGCGACCGCAGAAGTGACCATGAGTATAGCTCGGACTAACCATCCTGACTGCTCTGAGGAAGAAGTCACCCAGTATGCCTCTCAAATCGATCCGCTTGATCCCCCGATAGCGGCTCAGATCATAGCAAAAGCGTGCGGGACTGGAAAGAATACCTACTACTGTAGGGGAATGGGCTCGGCGGGCGAATGAGTATTGAAAACCACTTCACAATACTCTACTGGGTCAAGAAGTTCAACTTCTAGTCGTAACCTCGCAGCGGAGCTTCATAGGACGCAGAGGGAGTTGGAGGAGCAAAAGAGGCAGATGGCCGAGTACCAAAACATGGTCCAGCAGCAGACACAGATGCATGCTCAGATGTACACATGGATGCGGACGATGTACGAGGCTCAGACTACCGGACAACCGTTCCCCACACCTCCCCCGGTCCCGGTCCCTCCGTTCCCTAGCTATCCACCACCACCACCGCACCAGTCAACGCCAGAGCAAGACCAAGGTAGCCACCGGAATTCAAATGAGTACATGGATTACTTCGACCCTGACCCGCAAGTTCCTCGACCCTGACCTGTAGTTGTAGTTAATTTTCGTATCGTCGTTGCTATTTGTACTGTACGTTGGACATTTATGTGTACTGTTGAATTTGTATGATTGTACGGTTTATGTCTTTCAATGCAGGTTCTGGAATTGGGCCCAATCCAGAACCGCGTTTTTTTTTCAAAATTTTTCCAGACATTGCCGGCAACATGGACCTCAGTCGCCGGCAATGTCTCACATTCCGGCCACGGCGGCGCTGCCATTGCCGGCGACGCCGTTTCCCGTCGCCGGCAATGTTAACACCGGCGGGGGATTTCCGGTGACGTCATTGCCGGTGACTTGTCGCCGGTAATGACAATTCAGGCGAAAAAAATAGACAAGGCCGGCGACGGGAGGTCGCCGGTAATGTCTCCATTTCTGGTAGTGTAGCCAACTCAATATACCAACAATGTCCAAGGTATGGGTTTAGTCTGATTCACACATGATTGTCCAATTCGTGATCTTTTGGAGTCACCATTGGTTGTGAACAAAATCTCCTAGGCTATTACAGAACTAGAAGTGTTCAAATACAACATTCAAATATAAAGCAAACCGAAAGTAGAATGCAACTCAATTACGAATCATATTCTAGTCATACCACATTTCTAATGAGTTCAATATGTGTTCACTTATGATGAATGTGAATGACTTTCTTTCCTAAGTCCCTATTAGGGAACATGAAAGTATAATCTAATGGCTCTCCTAATCCACACCTTTTAGAACATGAATTAGAAAAAGTAACGATTAGCTACAAAGCCCATTCGAGTCAATGTAAGTTTGACCAAAGCTCCTTGAGTCATTTGGACTTCAAGAAGGCTTCGGTCCATGCTCAAGCCAAATGAAAACCAAACCTTAAGCCCATCTTCTCAAATGCAACCTAAGTCATGTTTACATGCTTATCTTCTTTAGGTGAGCGACTAATTCACTTAGGTTCATATTTAGTTAACTTAAACATATCCCAACTTAGTCATGGCTAAGACATGAGTATGAAAATATTGAATCAAGCCCAAACATGCAAACATACCACAATCACATCACAAGCTATCAAACTCATGCACAACATGTAGCAAACAAAACCAAATTCAAATCCATAACTCAAAACATAGTTGTATGTACATTAAATTGGCTAGGGTTAAGTCCTAGCCTTCCAAAAGGCAACTACTCACCAATCATAATGGAAAATAAAGTTTAGATACATGCTTAGAACTAGAAGAGTAAAGAGATAACCAAAGAGTCACCTTAGCCAAAGCTACACCAAATGACTCTAAGGCTTCTAGCTCTATTTCTTTACTCCAAGCTAGTACCAAGTCTTCAATAGGAGGTAAGGGTGATCCCTAGGATTCCAAAGAGCCAAGGGGAAGAGAGATTACTTCTCACTCCTTTGATCTCTAAAGACCAAACCAAACCCTATAGGCAAAGATGAGAGGAGGAACACTCAAATAGGCCAAAGTGATGGTGTGGTGGTGGAAGGGTTCGACTCTACCCAAGAGAGGGGAGAGCTAGGTCTCTAATAATGGTGGTTATGGAGATGTTTTGGCATATAAATGGAGGATAAGAGGTAGAAGAGAGTGCTAGAGGGTTGGGATAATGATAAAGGGGTCTAAAGAGAGAGACAATAAAACTATGGAAAATCAGAAAAATGAGGTGAGTTGTGTGGGTGGGGAGAGGGGAGCTCGAATTTGGCTGAGTTAGGAGGCTCTATTTTGACCCTAGGATGATAATAAAAGAGAATGTGGAAGATCTAAGGGTTAGCTTTAGATTAGGGAGACCATGATCCACTATTTTAGGCTATGGAAGGCTAAGCTTCAAATTAGTGACATTATGTGGTCCATCTTCTTCTATTTCTCTCCAAATCAGATTAGTAAGCATAAATAGGATGAATGGGCCTCCATTGGGCTGGACTCTATATGATTGGGCTGGCCAAGGTAGCAAATTTCAGGGGGTTCCGAGCAACTTCCGGCGACTTCCGGTGAAGCTATTTCGTTCTTTTTTCAAAGTTGCTCCAAATTCTCTCGTGACCTCGGAAATGTATACGTCTTCTCCAATAAATATCTAATTCTTCATATTTAATGCATTTTCAAGCCAACTTCACATTTCATAGGAAGAACAGGAAAGGTCATAAGAACAATGCTTTATTCATAGAAAACAAGCTATAAGCATAAAGTTAGGAACGTAATAGGCACATAATTGTGATCCTAACAACTACCTCACACTTAAGCTTTGCTTATCCTCAAAAGCAAACCAAGATGAAAAGAAATAAGCTAAGCTAGACTCAAAGCAAAAAAATACACAAAGCATATACAAGTATGTAAGTGTCCCGACTTAATGATCGATAACCAAATCAACACTTTTAAAACATAAAATCAATGCATATGTAATAAGCTGAAATGATTATGTACTATGCTAAGCCAAATGCATCACAATGAGATGTATTCAAATTAATATGTTTCCTAACCATCAAACTCACTAGATATCACTCAATGCACACAAGTGTTTGAGGGTTAGTGTTTGCACTCATAAATTTTATCAATCACATGTTCTCCATAGATTCGATTTTCAACCAATGATCCAACAATCCAAAAACATAACCATTTCAAATCAAGAGATCTTTTATTCGGGTTGTAACGAGGCTTAAGGAAGGGGTTTAAATGAAAGAAGGGTATAGGAGTTTAAGAACCAAGCAACTCACATGTTGAAGTTCCAAACATACGCTAGGTGCTACTAGTGAAAGGACCCAACCCCGATTTATTTTCCTAAACCGGAATCAAACCCTTTCTAAAAACGTGAACTAAAAAAAACCATAGAAATTTCGGCAGACTCAATTCCACTATATCGCGAAGTTACCATTAACCTGCACCCGAAAATACAGTTCATCCTATGTCACAAAAGCCAAACCGTTGGCACAAATCTCATCCGGATTTCTCAAAAACATATCAAAATGTAAGGCAATAAACAAAACTGTAACTTTACAGAAATCCGGGAAAATCATATGAAAATATAAACATCAAAGTATTCAGAGCGACCTCTAGTATATACATAAATACACAACAGTAGGCCAAACTAGAAACCTACTAAGAAGGAAAAGTAGCTCGAATACTAAGTCTCCGACCTTGACGTGCGACACCAGATTCCAAACTTCAAACTAGGCATTGAAAACAAAGAGCCCAGGGAAAGACATATAAACCGTTAGAGTAAGTGGATGAAAATAAATGTCTTTCACCGAATATTATATATGTTATAAAACATATGTGAGTCTAAATGCATGAAAATAATATGGTACACGAGGGAGACTCTAACTCCTCACGCGTACAGAGCATGAATCGAAAATCCCTCGGGGTCACTTATGGACACATCCATGCTAGTACAGTCCAATTCATGGGATCCCAGACCCTCACGTGATTCCAGCCAGAAAGGCCTCAGGTCAGGGTATCTGTTCCCACCCGGTAAAGTTCTCGGCTGATACAGGTGTATCCGAATCCTACTAGGAACTTAGTTAGTTTTCATAGTTAACCATGTCAGGAATTCTGTTTCTTGCTTAGATTAGGAATAGTCTTCAGGTTAGTTATGGATTCTAGTTCTATAAATAAGAGATGTTTAGTTAGAACTAGGGGGATGAAACAGATAGTAAACCTTCTGTTTAGAGAATGTTGTAGAGCTGTAAACTTTTACAATATTAGTGAAGATATCTTTCTTCAAATTTCTGTCTTGTTACTTTTCCTTTAAAGCTACTAGTAATTCCGCGACTAGGGGCGAACCTGCTTGGTTTCTGTATCAAGTTGGTATCAGAGCTCCTCTGATCCGGGAGGGGTTTTTAGTGGTGTATGGTCCTTACTCGAACACAGTACAGAAAGCTAGGCAAGGTTCTTGTTTCTTGGGAGCGAACCAAGAAGTCAAGAAAGAAGAAGATGGGTGACGAGACATCAGACAAGGTGAGGTTTGATGCGGTGGAGAAACAATTGACGTTGGTAACTACTACTCTAACAGAACTGGCCAATCTCATCAAACAGGAGAAGAAGGTTGATCCTACAAAGAAACCAAAGAAGGCTCCTGAATCAGGTGATGAGTCGGGCGAAACAAATACAGACGGAGACACCGACGATGATGAAGGCGAAACTTCACAGCAAGGAGCCAAGGATTCCCTTCGAAATCTTAAGATTGATTTCAAGGTTGAAATCCCTATGTATGACGGAAGCGTCAACGTAGAGAAACTAGACTACTGGATTGAACGTCTAGAGACCTATTTTACTCTTTATGGCTATTCGTCAAAAGAGAAGATTATTTTCGCAACCCTGAAACTATCGGTCCATGCTCTTTCTTGGTGGAAGTCCTATCGGAAACACAACAAAGGGGAGGTTGTGTCATGGAAGAAGTTTAAAGAGTTATTGAGGAAACAGTTCTACCCAGTTGATTTTCTGGAAGAACGATGGAACAGATGGTATAACTTACGACATAGATTCAATCAGTCCGTACAAGAATATACTACTGAGTTCCAGAACCAAGCTATGGTTTTGGACATTGTACTAGAAGATTATTCGGTGTACATGAAGTATGTGTCAAGGTTGAACGAATGCATTTGTAAGGAGTTGAGACTGTTCACAGTAGAGTCCATCGCCGAAGCCAGTGTGAAAGCAATTGCTATTGAGAGCAAACTCAGAAAGGGCGAAGCAAAAGGAGAGGCGAAACTACCTGGGAACAAGACTAACAATTCGGGTGTGAAGAAGGAGGAGCCAAAACGGGGTAAGAACGAGTCAGAAGGGAAGGAGAGTTCGGCATGCAGTCACTGTGGTGCAACCAATCATGCAGTAGAGAAGTGCTGGGTGAAATATCCACACCTTAAACTGAGAGGTTTGAGGCAGCAAGAAGCAAAGAAGAAGGCAGCATTGATCACAGGACCAACGGAAGTTCCAGGCATGATTGAACCAAACACCAGACTTAACCTTATGGCAGGAAAGACTCCTATAGCCGAAGAGGAAGATCCTAGGGAACAGCTCTTCGTTGTTAAGCTACAAGTGAAGACCAGTCTCGTTGATGCCATAGTTGATCCGGGAAGTCAGAAAAATCTCATCTCGGAAGCCTTGGTTCAAAAGCTGGGTCTTAAGACGGTCAAGCATCCAAAGCCCTACCCTTTGGGATGGATACAGAAGGAAGCTGGTTTGAGTGTAGTTAATCAGTGCACTTTCAAGTTCGCACTACACGAGTCTTACATCGACGAAGTGACGTGTGACGTGGTTCCTTTGGATGTTTGTCAGGTAATTCTGGGTAATCCTTACTTATGGGATAGGTATGCTATTTATGACAGGCGAGCTCAGAAGTACACATTAACAAAAGATGAACAACAATATGTTGTTCGAGCAACTCCTTATTCGAGAGAGGCAAGTTTGGTAACGGCAACTCAGGCCAAGAGATTGGTTAATGCTTGTGGAAGGTTCGTATTACTGATGGTACGACAACATGAGGAGCATCTGCATCGAGTGAACCTACCATCTCTAACAAAACAGCAGAACCATGATATGGAGGAGTTGAAGTCACAGTTTGCAGATTTGTTTCAAGAACTGCCGGGTTTGCCGCCGAAGAGGAAAGTGGAACATGAGATTATGTTGGCAGGGGAGAGTTCTTTGCCAAACACAGGGTTGTATCGTACGACGGTGCAGGAATCTGAGGAGATTAAGAGACAAGTTCAAGAGCTTCTTGATAAAGGAGTCATTGTACCAAGTTGTTCACCTTGTGGGTCAGCAGTCTTATTAGTTCCTAAGAAGGATGGTGGTTGGCAAATGTGCGTCGATTACCGAGCACTAAACAGATTTACTGTCAAGAACCGATACCCTTTGCCTAGGATCGATGATTTGATAGATCAGCTAGAGAGTGCTCAATATTTCACCAAACTAGATTTAAAATCTGGGTATCATCAAGTCCGAGTACGGGAAGAAGACACTTGGAAAACAGCCTTCAAAACAAAACAAGGCCTTTTTGAGTGGTTAGTCATGCCCTTTGGTTTGTGCAACGCTCCGGCTACTTTCATGCGCCTCATGAATGAAATACTACGTCACCTAATAGACAACTGTGTAATTGTCTATTTAGATGACATTCTGATATATAGCAAGACGTGGGAGGAGCATATGATTCACGTACGAGATGTCTTAAAGTTACTACAAGACAATCAACTATGTTTGAATGCAAAGAAGCCAGAGCGTTGCACAAACCAAAGGGCATGACTAACCACTCAAAAAGGCCTTGTTTTGTTTTGAAGGCTGTTTTCCAAGTGTCCTCTTCCCGTACTCGGACTTGATGATACCCAGATTTTAAATCTAGTTTGGTGAAATATTGAGCACTCTCTAGCTGATCTATCAAATCATCGATCCCAGGCAAAGGGTATCGGTTCTTGACAGTAATTCTGTTTAGTGCTCAGTAATCGACGCACATTCGCCAACCACCATCCTTCTTAGGAACTACTAAGACTGCTGACCCACATGGTGAACAACTTGGTACAATGACTCCTTTATCAAGAAGCTCTTGAACTTGTCTCTTAATCTCCTCAGATTCCTGCACCGTCGTACGATACAACCCTGTGTTTGGCAAAGAACTCTCCCCTGCCAACATCCTTCTCGAATAAACTTGCGTACATACTGGCAAGCTCCCACGAAACTTCGGACTTCTGTTACTGTCTTAGGTCTAGGCCACTTAGAGATGACCTCAACCTTCCTTGGATCAATCTTCCGTTGACCTCCACCAACTATAAACCCGAGATACACCAATTCCTTCTGCGCAAACTCACACTTCTCTACTCATGCAGCACCTTTGCATGGGCTGACTAAAGCTGGACAGAAATTTGAGTGGAGTGGAAAGCATGAAGAAGCTTTCTAGCTTTTAAAGAGGAAGATTTCAGAAGCTCCAGTACTAGCCTTGCCGAGTTTGCAACGCCCTTTTGAGGTGGAGACTGACGCGTCTACCTATGCTATGGGAGCCGTTCTGTTACAAGATGGGAAGCCAGTAGAATACTACTCTGAGTTATTCACTGGATCCATCAGAAACTATCCAACCTATGACAAGGAGTTTTATGCACTTTACCAAGCCATCAAGCATTGGAGGGTGTACTTGTTAGGGAAGGAGGTAGTAGTACATTCAGATCACAAGCCATTGGAATATCTTCATGCTCAAACCAAGCTACAACAAGCCAGGCACATGAAGTGGATGTCATACTTAATGACTTTTGACATAGTCATCCGATACAAGAAGGGGATCACCAACAAGTTGGCTGATATGTTGTCAAGACCACCTGTGAGAGTTTGTGCCTTGGTAGTGGCTATGCGTATACAACCTTTGGTTCCAACTGAGTACACAACTTTGTATGAATCAGATAAGGGTTTCAAGGAAGTATATGAGCAAGCAAAACGAGTGCAGAAAGGGGAGTTTGAGATACGAGATGGTTTGTTGTATAAGGGATCATTGTTATGCATACCGGAAGAAGGAGATCGATTACAGTGGATTCGAGAAGCACATACTTCAAGAGTGGCTGGACACTTTGGAGTTAATAAGACTTTGTTGAATTTACGACGTTATGTCTTCTGGCCTAAGATGCAGGATGATGTTTCCAGATATGTTCGAGGGTGTAAGTTGTGTTGTACTTCAAAACCAGCGAACAGGAAGAGAGGGTTGTATCTACCGTTGCCGGTACCGTCTCGTCCTTGGGAAAGTATTTCCATGGATTTCTTGGGAGGTTTACCAAAGGCCAAGTCTGGGAATGACTATTTATATGTTGTGGTCGATCGTTTTAGTAAAATGGTGGTTCTCATTCCTTGCAAGAAGACCATTACAGGGGCTGGTGCAGCTAAGTTATTCTTTGAGAATGTCTGGAAGCATTTTGGGTTGCCTAGTTCGATTATTTCTGATCGTGACAGCAGGTTTCTTGGTCATTTTTTGGATTCTTTGTGGGGAATGATGGATACACGCCTAAAAAGAAGTACAGCCTTTCATCCACAAACGGATGGCCAGACTGAAGTCGTTAACAGAACTATGGTGCATCTATTGCGGGGATACAATGCTAAGCATCCGAAGACTTGGGATGAGAGTCTTCCATATTTACAGTTTGCTTTCAACAGGGCTGTTCATAGTTCTTCTGGGACGTCTCCATTTGAAGCTTGTTATGGCTACTTACCGCCAAGTCCGTTGGATATGGTTTTTACTGTAGGTACGGATTATCATGGGAAAGCGGCTAGTGAGAGACTAAATGCTCAGAAGTTTTTGGAGAAAATCAGTAAGATACATGCGACTGTTGAAGCTCAGTTACAAAAGTCCCAGGCACGGTACAAGGCCAAGCATGATAAGCACCGAGTACCTTGTAACTTTGGTGTTGGAGATTTGGTCTGGTTGAAGTTGAGCAAGGAACGTTTTAAAGGTAAAGGTAAGAAGTTGAAGCCACTTCGGTACGGTCCTTTCCGTATTCTGCAGCAGATTGGCGACAATGCCTTCAAGCTCGACTTGCCGCCATATTTGGGCATGTATTCAGTTATCAATGCTGAATACTTGAAATTGTTTGAACCACCATTGCTTGATGATGATGGGGATGACAAGGTTGTTTTACCGCCAGTTGATGACTTGTGGTTTGACAGAGAGGAGCCGTTAAAAGAAGATTGCATTTTGGAGTAGAAAGTGACAAAGACACATCAAGGGGAATGAGCAGTATTCCGTATTGGACGCGCCGGTCAAGTTCCTAGTCAATCTAAATGGTTCAGCAAAGAAAAGGGAACTCTTGAGTTTCCTCATCTCCAGTTTTGACTCAAACAGGAGTTTAAGTTTCTAGAAGGGGGAGCCATGATACAGGTGTATCCGAATCCTACTAGGAACTTAGTTAGTTTTCATAGTTAACCATGTCAGGAATTCTGTTTATTACTTAGATTAGGAATTCTGTTATGGATTCTAGTTCTATAAATAAGAGATGTTTAGTTAGAACTAGGGGGACGAAACAGATAGTAAACCTTCTGTTTAGAGAATGTTGTAGAGCTGTAAACTTTTACAATATTAGTGAAGATATATTTCTTCAAATTTCTGTCTTGTTACTTTTCCTTTAAAGCTACTAGTAATTCCGCGACTAGGGGCGAACCTGCTTGGTTTCTGTATCATCGGCACAGGGTAATAGTCCCTCCCCGGTAAACATCCTCGGAGATCAGCCGGGATGCTGAGTGTATCGATACAACTATATATACTGAGTCTGTACTCTGTGTAAATCAAATCATAAATTGTGACGATCCGAACCAGAATCGGTATAGTAATCGGCTTAATCCACGAGTTTACGAGTAATCACAATTTATCGTAAATGAATTGAATTAGTGGTTCGATTCACGACTTAATTATCGGGAGAGAATTTGAGTTGAGTCTCTGTACGAGAATTGTAGTACGCGTAATTTCGAGTTCGTGGGCGGTTTCGGATAATTGTTTCGACAACCGAGGAATATGTTATGATTATTTAAAATCGCATAATTCCATCGTGTTTATCCGTTTGTATTTGAGTTATTCGAAACGTGATTGTGATTCGATTTGGACCGTCGATCGTATCGAGCTGCGAGTATAAATATCGAAAACAGTCGAAAAATTGTCGAAAACACTGTTTTGGGAAGTTTGACCGGCGTTGACCAGAGAATTGGCGTTGACTCGCGTTGACCGAGGGAGGAAAAAGCACCACCGTTTGACTCGCCGGCAACCTTTCATTTCCGTCCACCTCTGGCTCTGATTTGGGTATGGTTTGATTCTCCTCTTGATTTCCTATGGTTTAGGACTTTGATTTGTAAATATTGGTATTGATTTGTGGGAGATCGAGCTTGGGGAAGTTCTTGAATTTCCAGCCAGAATCGGGTCTGTTTGGGGGCGGCGCTCTGGTGACATTCCGGTGAGATTTTTGGGTGGAGTCAACTGGGTTTTGCTCTAGGATGCTTTGCCCTTTGGTTTTGAGGGACGAGGTGGAGTATTGGCACCGGAATTGACCGGAGGAGTTTTCTGGCGGTTTTGGCCGTGAGGATGTCGAGCTTGATTTGGGGTGGTTCCCGGCCAAATTGGTCGGTGGTGCAGTTATGAGATGTTATGGTCTTGAGGAGGAGAAGCTACGGTGATCTTGGTTGCCGGAAAATTCCTTCGGTTGACGGCGTGCCACCGACGGCGGCGGCGGTCAACGACGAAACTCCGGCGACCCGTTGACTTTTTGGATTTCGACAAATTTTATGTCATTTTGCTCGTAATCGCGCCCCGATCATTGCCTTGAGGTTTTCGAGTTAATTTGGATATTGGATTTTTAGTCGAGGGTTTATTTGGAGAGTTTGGGGAATTTCGACGATTATTTTGTATAAAGTTACATGTTTCCGGAAATGGTTGGTTTCCGAGGTGTGGTACAGAGTAATGAACTGTGATTTTGATCAGTTATGTTTTGTGATTATTCAGGGGATCGAGATCATACGTTGGGCGAGGGATCTTCCGCCATATCTCGTGATTAGCGCGTTTGCGCGCTGTGCTATCTGTGAGTGGACTTTTATTTACACTGTCGTAGCGAGTTCTTGATTTCAGTATTTATTTTCAGTACGATGTTGAGATTATTTATTGTTTTTGGAAGTATTGTTTTATATTTTATATGGTGATGACATTTACTTAGCATCGATGCATTGGCTACTCGGTTGATCACCGGTAGTCCAGATCCAAGGTTGAGAAATTTCCCTGATGTGCCCACTAGGCTTGAGAGATTCGCCTAGTCTATCACCGTCGGGCTTGAGAGATTTGCCTGACACCTCCATTCATTTTATGAACTCGCTTTGTTTTATGATATATATATATATATATAAATGGTGAAAGGCATATGATTATTTTCGTCCACTCACTCTAACGATTTTATTTGCCTTTTCCCTGGGTTTTTCGGTTTCCGTGCCCAGTTTGCAGTTCGAATTCTGGTGTCTCACGTCGCAATCGGAGGCTTAGTGTTCGTGCTACCTTTCTTTTCCAGTAGGTTTCTTGTTTAGCCTACTGTTGTATATTTATGTATATATATACTAGAGGTCGCTCTGATTACTCTGATGTTATACTTTTATATGATTTTTCCCGGATTTTTGTAAAGTACAGTTTTGATTATTACTTTACATTATTGTTATGATATTGAGAAATCAGGATGGAATTGGTGCTCACGGTTTGGCTTTTGTGGCATAGGATGAAGTGTGTTTTCGGGTGCAGGTTAATGGCAATTCCACGTTATAGTGAAAATCTGCCGAAATTTTTATGGTTTTTGCAAGTTCGTGTTTTTAGAAAGGTTTTGATTCCGGTTTAGGAAATTAAATCGGGGTTGGGTCATTTCATAAATAGTTTATATGCAAATGTATAAAGCACAATGTAAATGCATATTCGTAATACATAAGTATAAGAGCATAATCGTAGATGCATATTCGTAAATGCATCATCGTAAAACACATGCTCGTATAAATCATAATCGTATATGCATGCTCATGCTCGTAAAACGTATAATAAAGACTCGCAACCAATCAGTGAAAAGAAATGTGTTCACTCACAGACAAGGACAACGCGAAAATGCGCTAATCCCGAGATCCGGCGGAAAATCCATCGCCAAGCGTACATTCCCGATCTTCTGAATAACCACAAATATCACTGATCAAAATCACAATTCAATACTCTAAACCACACCTCAGAAACCAACCATTTCCAGAAACATATAATTTGAATATCAACAACATCATCGAAAATCCCATAAATACTCCATATATTCCTCGACATAAAATCCACCACCCAAATCAAATCGAAAACCTCAAGACGACGATCAGGGCGTGATTACAAGTAAAATGGCATAAAACTTCCCAGAATCTAAAGAGTCAACTCTTCGCCGGAGCTCCGCCGCCACCGGCGGCGGCGCGACGTCACTGGTGAGATTTTCTGGCGACCAAGACCACCAAAGCTTCCTCTCCTCAAGCTCAGTCCATCTCTCTTATATACCAACCCCCAAATCGGCCGGCAACCATGCCAAAAACCCGTCGAAAACCCACGGCCCAAAATCGCCAAAAAATTTCTCCAGCCGATTCCGGCGCCGTCACTCCACCAATGCTCCCAAAACCAAAGGGGCTCTTCTCCTTGGCTCAAACCGAATCTATTCCAACCCAAAAATCAACCAGAAAGTCACCGGAACATCTCCCTCCGATTACCCCGAATCCGTTCACCTTCCCACTCAAAATCCTCTAACTAAATCATCACCAAAACATACAATACATACATCAAATGAAAGCCCAAATGAAGAGCTTCAAATCCATACCTCAAACTCTAGCAACCGTGCCGATTTCCGGAAGCAACCAGGACGGCGAGTCACGGACTCACTGAGTTAACACGGGTTGACTCGGTCAACTTGGCCCAGAACTGGTCAACTCGGTCAAACAGCCTATTTTTCAACTTTTTCGATAACTTTATGACTATTCGGCTATTTATACGTCGCGAACCAACTCTATCCGCAATTTGGATAACTTAAACTCAAACGGATAAACACGACTAACACGACGATAATTTCAAATATCCATTTTTTATTCCTCGATTATCCGAAAAATTCTCTAAAAACTCCTACGAACTCGAAATCAAATTCTCTACATCTTCCGCGAATAAACACAAACCAAATTCGTGTCCGATAATTAAGTCGTGAACAAGACCGCATAACTAATTAATTACGACAAACCATAATTATACGTGAAACTCGTGAATTAAGCCGATTAACTACCATTTCCGGTTCTGGTTGTCACAACTAGCTTTCCCTTTTTCATACAAACCATTTCCCAAAACACTTATTCTTTATATACACTACCATATTTTTTTTGTATCCCTTTTCTTTTTTCTAATTTTCTTTTTTGTTTTTCTTTTCTTGGTACTTTTTTTTTTCTTTCTTTTTTTTCTTTTCTTTTTCTTTTTGAACAAAATACAACACTAATGAACATCACAACAACCTCTTCCACCTCACACTTAAGCTTTTGCTAAACTTTACAATAGGTACAAACTCTAAGCACATCCTAATAGGACTTCATTATCGCTTGCTCGATTTCCTAGTTAAGGGTATCAGTAAGTGTTTAGGCTTGGTAAAGATTTGTGGTGTTCAAGAATTAAAAAGCTAAATAATATATGGTTCAAATTTGCTCACTAAAGGATATATGCATCATAGGGTTCAAAAGCAATTTGGCCATGGTGGTAATCCTAATGCCTCTATCATTTTTGAAAATAACTCATGATTTGAAAAACTTTTTGCACGGTTTAAAGCAAGTTCTAGATTACACTATGATTGATCGATGTCACACATTAAGGAATAGGTGCATAATGTAGCTATGTATGCCCAATAAGGCTAAAAATCAGACATGGGCATGGATAGCTTCGAAAACATATCAATCCTTCTTTTTCTCATGTGAACTCATTTGGAATGACATATGCACTTTTCAAACCGATTAAACATGCATTGTTTTCTCTTCTTAAACATGCTCAAAATTATGCAATCTATTAGCCATTAGTTTAATTTCATCATTGGGGGTGATTATTTGAACACTAACACACCAAAACACACATATTTTTGTGTTACAATTTCTCACATTTTTCAATTTTTATGGATTTTCTGGATAATGAGTGATAATGACTTAGCCGCCTACCTCACACTTTAGAACCAAATTGTCCTCAATTTGCATAAAGCCACATACAAAACAAAAATGTAGACAAGATAGCAACACATCATCATTTCACAAATTTATTCGCCCAACACATGTTCTCCTAGGCATAATAACTAGCATGCAATCACACTTAAAAGATCATATAGTCTCTAAAAACTAATGAAGCGATTAGAGTCCTATCAACCACAATGGGGGCATGGATACTAATCATATTTCAAAGGAAAACAACAATGTAATCAAGCATATAGCATGAGGGGACCTCACACTTACACAAGACTACCACCTTCTATGTGACTCCAAACAATACACTAATGATGAATATATCGCTCCATCATCGAACAAGAGTGAGACATTAAGACATTGCAAGGCTAACAACCCTTGGAAGATGTCTACTCTTGGAGATGAGAGTTAAACCTTAGAATCCTAACATAGCATCATTCTTAAATATATTCTCAAAAGTGTAAGAAAGTAGAGAAAAAGTAAGCGCGAAAGAAAGTGCAAATGCTTTGTAGACCACCTATGAGCTCCATATGCGTTAGAATGTAAACCAACGAAGGCCAATCTAGGCCTCACCATCCAAGGTTGCATATGCTTGGTCATGATCCTCAAATGATGCTCTAGGACTTATCTTGGCCTCAAGGTATTGCACCATGCTCCATGCCTCAAAGCCCCAAGCTCTTGGTATTCACAAACTCCATAAAAGTCAACATTTGCAGGGGAATCCTTCGACGGGACGAGAACCTCCTCGATGGGTCGAGTAAATGGAATTTTTTTAGATAGGGGTGTGCATTCAACGGGTCGAGGATTTCCCTCGAAGGGTCAAACTGGTCTAGGGTGGGTTTTTCAACGGGTCGAAAATTTCATCCTCAAAGGATTAAGGCTTTTTAAGGTGACCTTGCTACCAACTACCAATGTCGGTTTCTCAAGCTTGTTTGGCTTCAATTTCTCTCTCTTTTGTGGCCCATGCCCCTATCTGATGCCTTGACTTCGTCAACATCATTGGCTTTGCTTTCCATAACATCAATACTATAAGCTTGCAGTGCCAGAGTCGATGGAGACTCTTTGAATATCTTAAAAACTTTTGCCTTCCAGTCCATCATAGCTTGTGGCCTTCCTTTAGCATTGGCTTGAGGAAAGGGTAAGAACTCAAATGCATCCGATATCACCTTAGTTTTGGCTTGGGTCTTGATACCCTCACGCTTCCGCTTAGCTTCATTCTCAAATCCGAGAGGTATGCTAGGTGCACCCAATGTGTCCCAAGCCCTCCTCATCATCACTTTCACAATCACTTTCTACTAATGGAGCATCACCATAATCATTACATCTTCTTCTGGTAGCCAACTCCGCATTGACCACTTGACCTTGATGCTTTTGATCCTTTTTGGTGCAAGACGGGAATTCATTGGTCCTTCCGCCTTGTTGAACTCGATGTGCCTTTGCAAATTGACTTAATTGTTCCTCCATATTCCAGAGTGCACATTCGTTCTCCTTCCGGATCTATTTGTTCTCTTCCATCAAGCTCTTGAATATTTCCAAGTACATCTTCTTGTCTTCTGCTCGTTGAGCTTCCAATTTGCTTTGAAGAAACATTTTATGTTATGAAAATAGCTTAGTCATCAACTCCTCCAAGTTAGACTTTGACAATTCCCCTCGAGGTGGATGTGCTTGTTGCATCAGAGCTTGTTGTGGTATTGGAGAGAAATATACTTGTGGTTCGCAAGAGTTGCCTCTCATAGCATTAACATATTCTCCACTAGCCCTTGTAACTCCGGTAGCTTCATGCTTAAAATTTTGACCATTTGCTTGACCACAATGGTTGGCTAGGCTAGGATCATCCCATGATAAAATAGGATTGGTATGCCAACCCGGATTACTCCTTTGTTCACCTAATGACATGTGCTTCCTCTCCTCAATGTTCTCTGGAGGGTTTCCTTGATGTGGGCAACATGGAGCCTCATTCATCACACTCTTACAAATCATACAAGGTGCCACACTAGTCTCCGCAAGTTGATTAGCATAGCCTCCATTCTGAGTTTGCTTCAACAAAAGATCAAACTTCTTGTTCATGGTCTCTTCAAGTTGCTTAATGGCATCCTCTTGTGCATACATAGCTCCCTTCACTTCATACCGACTTTCCCGGTTGGCTTGGGTGACTTCTCTCATTGATATTGCCAGTTTGTGAACATTGGGCTTGACATCCCATGAGGAAAATTGTTCCGACATCTTTTCAAGTAGAACATACGCCTCCTCGGCGATTTTGTCCATGAAATCTCCACCACTTGCATTGTCGACCTTCCTTCTCATCTCAATGTACAATCCTTGGTAGAAGAGAGACAATAACATGTCTTGAGTTTGACCATGGTTAGGGCACCCAAGCTCAAGCTCCTTGAAATGCTCCCATGTCTCATAGAACAACTCTCCATCTTCATCACAAAATGTCATCAACCTTGTACTTCGCTCATTGATCTTCCCCGGTGGAAAATACTTGGAGATCAACTTACATTGCATCGCCTCCCATGAGTAAATCGACTTAGGAGCAAGCTTGTTGAACCACGTCTTTGCCTTACCCCGCAAACTCGAAGGAAATACCCGAAGCTTTAATTATCCCAGATCCATGTTCCGGATGTTAAACCTTGTACATGCTTCCTCAAACTTCATCAAGTGAGAATAGGGATCAGAATGTGGATGCCCATGAAGATTGGTAAAGTTTGGAGAAAGCTAGATTTAATCTCAAAGGATTCGCCCGCTAAAGTTTGAAGAACAATGCAACCGGTATGCATTGACAAAGATGGTAAAGAACTATCCCTCAAAGGTCTTGCTTCAATGTTGTCCTCGTCCATGATGAATTCTTCCACGAAAAGAGGATTCATAGGCATGAAACCTGAAAACACACTAAGCAACCAATATATATTAGTCCTCCAAACTCTTAAAGTACTCAAAGCCTTGAAGGCCTTCCACGGTGCTTCTTTGGCACCCCCCTTAAGGAAACATCAATGAGCACTCTAAGAGTTTGAATGAGATTCTGGTCCATGGCGCAGTGGCATTCACTGTGCTATGAACACTGAGGTGAACCGAGATAAAGGCTTGCATGATCCAATATATCATAATCGCCAAATAAAGTCCAAAGAATCTAGGGTGTAGCAAAAATTAAGTTTTCTAAATCTAGACACGCTACTTAGTATGTGTAAAATAAAGACACTACTTAGATATGCTCCCAAAAATGTAAATAACTTAAGGTAAAAGAGATAGAGATAAGTGAAAAACCTCAAGCATAGCACAGAATTCGACGGGTCGAAGATATTCTTCGACGGGTCAAAAATAGTTTGGAACAAGCTTGACGGGTCGAGAAATAACTCGACGAGTCGATTGTGCACTTGTGTTTTCCTCTTAACCAATTTTCGACGGGTTGAGTACAAGGCTCGATGGGTCAAATGGCTGCCAAGTAAAAAGGTTAGTAAAACAAGTTCTAGCACAAATTCATCTCAAAGCTATCAACCAAAGTATTCAAGGAATCAAAGACAAATAAAACAAAGTCCTAGATGATAAAAAAAAGAAGTTATAAAGCTAAGAAACAATTGTCAAGCAAAATGTCAGGTTTTACCGCAATCAACACTATCCGAAGCTAAGAAAGCAAAGTGAAATCAATCTCATGAAACGGCACCAAAAACTTGTTCGTGAGATCTATCCCCTCAACCTTTTGACTATTGATTAATCTAAGGCTAAGTGAATTTCTCTTACCCTCAAGTGTACAGGGTCAAGCTATAGTATTTGTAAGGAAGTCAAGTGTCGAACCCATGAGGATTGACCACTTAAACTCCTTAGCTTGACTCGATTATGCACTTGAAATCCTAGATTAACTAGACACAAGACATGACACTAAAACTAAAGCAAGATGTTGAAGTGTATCTCACAAGATTAAGTCCTTTGGAGACTTAGCATTGCAAGGGATGAATGAACTACAATGAATAATTATCCGGTTGATTGAATGTTAACTACTAACTAAATTAAGTGAAAACATAAAGTAAAACAAAACAAAATATAAATGTTTGGTCGGCTAGAGATGTCGCCTCTAGCCAACTCAATGTACCAACAATGTCTAAGTGATGGGTTTAGTCCGATTCACATGTGATTGTCCAATTCGTAATCTTTTAGAGTCACCATTGGTTTTGAACCGAATCACATAGGCCATTAGGGCACTAGAAGTGTTCCAATCCTATATTCAAATATAAAGCAAACCAAAACTAGAATACAATCAATTACGAATCGTATTCTAATCACACCACATGGCTAATTAATGAGTTCAATATGTGTTCACTTATGATGAATGTGAATGACTTTCCTTCCTAAGTCCCTATTAGAGGACATGAAAGTATGTTCTACTGACTTTCTTAATCCACACCTTGTAGAACATGAATTAGAAGAAGTAATTATTAGCTATAAAGCCTTTTCGAGTCAATGTAAGCTTGATTCAAGCTCCTTGAGTCATTTGGACTTTAAGAAGACTTCAGTCCATGCTTAAGCCCATGAAAACCAAACTTTAAGCCCATCTTCTCAAATGCAACATAAGTCATGTTTACATGCTTATCTTCCTTAGGCGAGTGACCAATTCACTTAGGTTGATTTTTAGCTTCCTTAAACATATCTCAACTTAGTCATGGCTAATACATGACTATAAAAATATTGAATCAAGTCTAAACATGCAAACATACCACAGTCACATCACAAGCTATCAAACTCATTCACAACATGTAATAAACTAAACCAAATTCAAACTCAAACTCAAAACATAGTTGTATGTACATCAAATTGGCTAGGGCTTCCAAAAGGCAACTACTCACTAATCATAATGGAAAACAAAGTTTAGATACATGCTTAGAACTATAAGAGTAAAGAGATAACCGAAGAGTCCCCTTAGCCAAAGCTGCACCAAATAACTCCAAGGCTTCTAGCTTCACTTTTTCACTCCAAGCTAGCACTAAGTCTTCAAGAGGAGGTAAGGGTGGTCCTTAGGATTCCAAGGAGCCAAGGGGAACTAGGGTGGTCCTTAGGATTCCAAGGTTCTTACGTTCCACTCCTTTGATCTCTAAAGACTAAACCAAACCCTAGAGGCAAAGATGAGAGGAGGAACACCCAAATAGGGCAATGTGATAGTTTGGTGGTGGAGGGGTTCGACTCTACCCAAGAGAGGGGAGAGCTAGGTCTCTAATAGTGGTGATTATAGAGGTGTTTTGGCCTATAAAGGGAGGAGAAGATGTAGAAGAGAGTGTTAGAGGGTTGGGATAAGGATAAGGGGTCTAGAGAGAGAGAGAGAGAGAGAGAGAGAGAGAGAGAGTAAAATCTGAAAAAATGAGGTGAGTTGTGTGAATGGATAGAGGGGAGTTCGAATTTGTTTGAGTTGGGAGGCTCCTTTTTGACCCTAGGATGACAATAAAAGAGGAGGTGGAATATCTAAGAGTTAGCTTTCAATTAGGGAGATCATGATCCACTATTTTAGGCTATGGAAGGCTAAGCTCCAAATTAGTGACATCATGTGGTCCAACTTCTTCTCTTTCTCTCCAAATCAGATTGGTAAGCATAAATAGGATGAAAGGGCCTCCATTGGGCTAGACTCCATGTGATTGGGCCGGCCAAGGTGGGCTGCCCGGCTATGGCAAATTCCGGCGGGTTCCGGGTAACTTCTGGTGAAGTCATTTTGTCATTTTCCCAAAGTTGCTCCAAATTCTCTCGTGACCTTGAAAATGTATACGTCTTCTTCAATAAGTATCTAATTCTTCATATTTGATGCATTTTCAAGCCAATTCAACTCCACATGTTCTAGCAAAAACAGAAAACATCATAACAACAATGTTTTATTCATAGAAAATAAGCTATAAGCATAAAGTTAGGAGCGTAATAGGCACATAATTATGATCCTAACAATTATCAGGAATCAAAAAGTGTAAACATAAAACCTTTACTCAGTATTTTCCCTTGTATTGGTATGACTTTATTTGTAAAGACAACATGTTTATTTTGGTTTTATTACATATATGAATTTCAATAACTATCCATGTGTTCTAATATTTTAATTTTTGATATGCATGTGTATTTGGTTCTTAGTGCTTTGATTTTAAATATAGGATATCCCTAGTCTATGTCAAAAGATGTATATGGGATCCCGAGAATAAAATATGACAATATGCATGTTTAATCGGAGATTAGAGTGGATATTTGCATTTGTTAGTAAATGAGTTGAGTGTAGAATAAGTCGATCATATGTATATAATTAGTTAGGTTTATTTTTGTCGTAAACATGATTTAGAGTTCTTAGGGGTCTTCTATGTATAGCTTGTCTATGAGTTGTTGTATGCTAGAGTCCTAGGAATTTTGGTTTATGCTTGTGACATTTTTAGGTAGTAATTTAGGAAATAAAAATCAACTTTTACAACCCCCCTTTTATTCACACAAATTTTCCATGCACCTTTCAAATCCCCGGTAAGAACGAACCCTATTTACTAATGCTACATCTACACAAAAAAGGTTTTAAATTACATATGCGTGAAGTATGTGTTAAGTGTCTATTTTGTGTTAATATTTAATGCATGTTTTGCACAACATCAATTTTTGATATTTGCATATGTTAGTAAATAAGCTGAGTGTAAAATAAGTCAATCACATGTATATAACTAGTTAGGTTTATTTTTATCTTAAGCATGATTTAGAGTTCATAGGAGTCTTCTATGTGTGGCTTGTCTACGAGTTTTTGTATGCTAGAGTCCTAGGAATTTTGGTTTATGCTTGTGACATTTTTAGGTAGTAATTTAGGAAATGAAAATCAGCTTTTACAACCCCCCCCCCCCCCCCCCCCCGTTTTATTCACACGAATTTCGCATGCACCCTTCAAATCCCCGATAAGAACGATCCTTATTTGCCAATGCTATATCTACATAAAAAGGGTTTTAAATTACATATGCGTGAAGTATGTGTTGAGTGTCTACTTTGTGTTAATATTTAATGCATGTTTTGTGCAACATCAATTTTTGGCGCCGTTACCGGGAATTTGAAAATTGTTTGTAATTTTTGTGTGTATATATGTGAATTTACTTGTTCATATATTCTTTTATACTTGAGAAAATCATTAATCAAATTTTCTTAGGAATTTCTTGTTTAAATTTTCATTATCTATATATGCTAACTTTACTTATCATTTTTCCTTCCATTTTGTCGATATGTGCCAATTAATTCGTTGGTTTATGTGAATAATAGCTAGTAAATTTCTTTTTGATTTCCGTAATTATATTGAATAAGTTTAACTCTTCTGGAATAGATGACGCCTTTTTTCTTATTTATCTTCTTAACCCCTCATGATGTGTGAATTTCATCACCGCAAACCATAACCTAAGTGAAGTTATGGACATGAGGTTGATGGTGGAGTTTACAAGGACTTAGGCAAACTCAATTTAGACATGTATGCTTATAAGATGGCTTGAAATTTTGAACCTATATGAAGGTAACCACGTTGCATTATTTAGCTTGCATAACTCCCCTGTGGTTTTGTGATGCTCGGATTTCATCACCGGGTACCTTAACCTAAGTGAAGTTAGGAACATGAGACTAAAGGAAGTGTCATTCTATTCATAATGTTCATGTAACTTAGGTGTTTTCTGAATGTTCTAACCCTTTTTCTCTTATGCATTCATACCCTATTATCATTTAGGTTTAACTTGTTTGGTGCATTTAGTTAAAATTCCAATTAAGTAAATCTGTTCATGATGAATTGAAGTGTGACATTGTATGAAACATGCTCTAAGTTGTGTAAATTCCAACGTGTGAACTCTGTTTGATATGTATACTTATGCAACTAGTTTTACTAACATTCATATGCATTGCATTTTTTTTATATACCATATTGCATTCACGTTTAAGTGTGTTAAAGTATTGCATTTGGTGTGTTAAACTAATTAGTCAATTAGTTATAATTTTTCCTATGTGTTATATAATTTTTTTATTTCTTTTGTCTTCCAATGATACTGACATTTGATATGTTGATGATTCAAGCAACTTATGAATGGTTAAGCCAGTACTGCGTCAACTTGAACTTAGATCTCGAACAGTGTCTAGACAGAAAAAACTCAAGATAACGCAGAACAGGATCCGCCTATTTTTGAGCAAACTCCACCTGCATCGCCAGTATCATCAGTACATATTTTAGACATAGAATCAAACATCAACGGGAACGACATAGCTGAAGGAGGAGCAGAACAGTCCATCCGTCAGCAAACATGTTCGAATTTGGGTAACTTTAGCCCACTTCCATTGTTTATCCTCAGCCAGCAGAAGGCGAAATTTCCCTTGAGTTGAAAAGTGGTGTTATACACCATCTTCCGCACTTTCATGGCAGTTCAACTGAAGATGCCAACACACATGTGCTCTGCCAACACCTCAAAAGAAGCATTCAGACTCAAGGCATTTCCATTCTCACTGGAAGACAAGGCGAACTGTTGATTATTCAGTCTACCCTCAAGATCAATCACAACGTGGGATAAGTGTGTGCAAGAGTTTCTCACTAAGTAATTTCCGGCGTCAAAGATCACCAATTTGAGGAAAAAGATAAACGGTGCCCTGCAAGATCATGATGAGCTTTTTGCTACTTACTATGAGAGATTCAAAGAGTTGTGTGAATCTTGTCCATCACATGGAATATTAGAAAGTAAGATCTTCACATACTTTTATGAAAGACTCAAACCTTTGGAGAGAGAGCTCTTAGACGCAGCAGCTGGATGATCATTTCTGGAAAAGCCTGCAACTATAGGCCGTGCATTATTGAATCAGTGTGCCCTCAACACACATCAGTATGAAGGTATGACATTGCAGCAAAGCAAGAAAGTAAATGAAGTGTCTTCTTCAAGCACCAACGTAGAACCTGCCAAGCTCACTTCGCTGATCACCAAGCTTCTGGATGTTAAGTCACCACAACCAATGCCTCATGCTACACCTGTCTATAGGATTTATCTACTTGATGACCATCATAATGATCAGTATCCTAAAAGCATACCTACTCGAGTAGTAGAAGAAGCCAACGCCTTGTGAGGATTCCAACACAACCAAGGCGCCCCTCGGTTTAACAACTATGGAAACAACTACAATCAAGGGTTCAGGAACAATCATCCTGGCTTTCAGTGGAGGAATATTGATGGCTGTTTAAACCCTCATGCGTCTCAACCACAAGGATTTTAGCAACAGCAATCGACTCAGCAAAGAGCTCCTAATGTCAATAATAGTCCAGCCCAGCATGTTCTCACTAATCCAAACTATGACAAGATGTTGACTCAACTATCTGCGTCAACACAAGTTTTGCTGAATGGACAGGTTTAGCATGGGAATGATATTGTTGAATTGAAGAAAAAAATGGGCCAAGTTGTTGAATTTATGGGTAAGATTAAAGATGGATCTGAAAAACTGTCAACTCAAATCCAAATCCAGGAGGAGATTTCAGATCAACAAATGTAGTATCACCTTGGAGTGGAAAACAGTTTAAAGAATATCAAAAGAAGCCAATGCCACATCTTTTTCACTTAGAGGACGTTAAAGATGATCCGGCCACCTTTGAGGCCGAGAGAATGAAGGTGACACCACCTATTGTCATCTCAGCACCATTATCTTCACAAGTCGACTCGGAGACACAAGGCAAGAGCTCAATTCCTTCAAATTTGAATCCTGCCAATTCCTCGTTTGTCAATGCACCATTTCCAAGTCATTTAGTAAGCAAGAACAAGCAAGAAATGATGAAGAGATCTTGAAAATCTTCAAGAAGGTGTAGGTAAATCTACCCCTCACCGAGTGCCTGAAGCAAGTGTCGAAATATGCCAAGTTTCTCAAAGAGTTGTGCACAACGAGGAAATAAATGAGAGAGAAGAGATTGTGAAGGTGAATGAGACTTTTTCAGCAGTCATTCAATGATGGCTACTCCCAAAATTGAAGGATCTAGGGAATTTCTCTGTACCTTACGTGATTGGTGCCAGATCTTTCAATAATGTGATGCTGGACATAGGAGCTTCCATCAACGTGATGTTTTCAATCCCCGGCAACGGCGCCAAAATTGATACTCACCATTATTAAGTACTAAATTAACACTTAACACTCAACAACAATGAGCCAATTAAAACCCTTTTTAGTAGATGTAGCATTGGTAAATAAGGATCGTTCTTAACCAGGGATTGAGGGTGCATGCATAACTATACTAGGTTTGTTTATGGGGGTGCGAGATTTGGTTTGTTTAACTAATGACCTACGAAATTTAAACCTAATTCTACTATGTACACGTGATCATCACATCATGTCTACCTCCACCGTTTTCATGCTTCACTTACCCAGTATCAACGAAATTCTTACCTTTCAACCTGTAATTTATACACATGCTTTTAAGAGTGCGACGAAGAGCGCCTACACCTTAATTTATCTAAGATTCATACCAAACATGCTAGGGAGGAACGAAGAGCATATCACCCAACACATTAAGAAGCTTTAAGCATACAAGCATGCATACAAGTCAAAGACCGAAAACTAAGAACACATGGAAGATAACATAAGTAAGTAAAAACGTATAGCCTTTATTAAACAAATCACAAGTCGTAAACCGAATTCTTTATAAGACAAAAGATGAGATAGAAGGTTTATGGTTACACTTTTGGAGTCTGTGAAGAGCACTAACAACGCCTCGAGTGGATGGATTCTCAAGAACAAGACGAAGAGCGCCAATTATTCTTGATCCGTGAGGAGGGAGCTTCGGCCATGGAGGGGATTAGGCATAGGACGACTTGGGAGGTGTTTTGGGCAGAGCTTTGCTGTCTATGATGTGTGATAATGAATCCCTAGTCGAGCCCTCATTTATATAGGCCAAGCAAAGCCTAGTTCGACTCCTTTTAGAAGTCTAACTACTCCACCCGGCCATGCGTATACCAAATACTCCACCCGGGTATATTAAGTTAAATATGTGGCATTTGGTATACGCATATATGATCTACGCATTAAGTTAAATATGATCTACGCATATTTACTAAGTTAAAAACTTTACTACCCTTATGCTTGATTATTAATCATATACGCATACCTGATCTACGCATTTTATACCTGATCTAAGCCCTTAAATTTGTCTCAGAAATTTCTCTAGTATATGGCGATGGGAGTCACAAGACTTCATAGTGAAAAGTTCAAAAATTTCGAGAGATAAGAGAAATATGATCATGTCATGAACAAGTAGGACTTGGAGTAAACAATGGTGAAGTTAAAGCTATGCATGTTTTGAATAAGTTTAAATCAATCTCACATGGATGCTCTCATCATATTTTCACTCATGAAAAGGGTTCACTCAAGATATATATGAATTGAATCGAAAACCTCATTATTACTTGCACAAATGAACCAAACCATATGCTTACTCATGCAATTTACTCAACCAATTGAAGGTTACTTATCTTAAGGATCATAAAGGTCTTTAGAAAGGTTGTAATGGGGCTAAGGCTAAGGCATTCGAAAATTTGGATGTGTGGTGGTTAAGAACATTCAAAAGACTTAATTAAAGCACCAAAGCATCATCAAATTCGTTCATCCTCTTTCCAAAACGTCACCAAGGTCAAACCCTAAGTATACGGGCCATATTTCATCTTTTTGGATCCTAACTTCATTCTAAACTTCCCTCGAACTTTTGTAGACAGGACAAAGGCCATATTTCTTTACTATTGGGCCTTCAATTCATAACAAACTCCAAATCCACAAGTATGGGGGACATTAATTCAAACAATGTACACTAAAAACCTATTGCCGAAGAGCTTTTGATTTTTTTCTTTTTACTCTTTTCTTTTTCTTGCTCTCGATTTTTTTTCTTTTCTTCTTTCTATTTTCAGCAATTGCAAACTTTTTTCAAGGTATTTGGACAAGTCTATCCCCATACAAACATCTCCTCATGATCTTCACACCATCTCCATGATTTTAGCTTCAAAAATCCCCACCAAGTCTTTTGAACAAGGGTACGGATATTCTACACTAGGTTAAAGTGTTTAGATATGTATGGTAATGAAAGAAAGGCATACTGTGGGCTCAAATTAATGGGTTATCTAGGGGTGTCGCAACTCGTACGCACAAATGGGACACATGGCTATTTGGCACAGTGGTGGATATCCTAAGTGCCTTTAATCATATCCAAAATCAGAGTATGTATCAACTATAAGCTTTGCAAATTGACATAAGTAAGTTCTAGTATTCTCTAGTTCATTGAAATCTATGGCAAGCAATTAGATGAGGCATGTTCTATTTTTGAAACCATTATGCACGAAATTCACTCTCAAAAGAATAATGTAGGCTCAAAAACTCACTTTTATGGTTTGTATGATTTAAAACTCATTCTAGCATGCGAAATCTATACCATGTTTATACAAACCATATCCACTACATGTCATGACACTCAAAATATCTCAATTTGCATTAGAAATCTCATGCAACGCCATATGTTTATTCTTTTGGTCTTATTCTCATCATAGACTAATTAAGGGCATCCTAAAGACTCTTTAAAACATTAAGTTAAACACAAAGACTCAAAACAACAATTTTTTTTTAGGGCATCATCCTTGAGTGAACTCTTATCCGCCCAATTTTTCAATTTATGACTCAAATAAATTGTAAACCCATCCCCCACACTTAAACTCTACATTGTCCTCAATGTACTAAAGTAAAACATAGAATCAAGCATGAAGAATAGGATTTTATGAAAAACTAACTATGAAAAATAAAAGCGACGAAAAAAAATGAGGGAAGAGAAAGCAAATCTAGTTTGTAGACTCCTCCATTGGGTTACCTCCCAACAAGCACTTTTTTTTAACGTCTTACAGTCTAGACGTGTTGCTTTCTTTTATGCTCAATGAACAACCTGTCTTGGAGGTGCAAATCCTCCATTTTTGCCTTCCACTTTTCAGCTTCCATGTTCTGATCTCCGTGCCTTTGAGCTTTAATTCCCAACAATTTAGAAATCAAAATTTTGTGATCTTTATATGGATGGAAACTAGACGTCCAAAGCTTTCCAACCCGATAAAGAACTTCATCTAACTCCAACCGAGCTGAAAGTTATGGCTTTTCAAATTTGACTGTTCTTTTTGGACCGAAACTGTGAATTTATGAAAACACTTGGAGCACGTTCCTCCATCGTATCCTTCAAAACTCAACAAACATCAAATCCAATTGAAAAAATGCATGAAATGAAATGATGAATATGATGCATGATGCTGCAACTATGTAATGAATGACATGATATGCAAAGATGTATATGCATCCTAAATATTACAAAAATTGAGCAGCCTGAGCATGACTCCTTTCATAATTTCTCTAGAATTAATTACATGTGGGAACTAACTAAAATATTACGACCATAAACTAGACACATATACAAACATGTCATAAAAGTTTCAGATTTTTCCGTGACATGAAACTAAGTCAGATAAATCACACAAAATAGCCTATTACCCAGCTCCGATTTGACTCTCTAAAACTAAAACTAAAAATTAACATTGTACAAAATATGGAATGGTTAAAGTATGGTTAGTTTTCTTTACAAAGTTCAATTTCGACATGTATGCACAAGTAGTGTCCAAATTGAGTGCGTCAATGATTTAAAGAGAGTACACTAGCTTAATCTTAAGGTCGTTCAATGGACGTGCGACCCGCGCGATAAAGTATAAAATTTCAATCAAATGGTCTTGGTTCAATCGAAAACATGGCCAGTTAGGGATAGAGATAACGCGAGAGACAAGACTAATTTTGACAATACACCCCGAGGCTAACCGGGCCAATGGTATATACTCTATTGGTGTAAGTCTTTCTTAGATCCAGAACCTGTCACCAGTCATAACCCATTCTAGACACCATGTCCGACATTTAGCCAAAATCTCGAAAATTCACACTCCCTCAAGTCCTTTGTAGACTCCACCCTCAACCTCATGTCTATAACTTCACTTAGGTTATGGTGTGCGGTGATGAAATCCACACATCATGAGGGGTTAAGGAGATAAACAAGGAAAAGAGGCGCCATCTATTCCAAAGAGTGCGACTTAATCAACCAAATTTATGTACTAAATTTAAATAAAAGACTACCTTTAAGGTGTACACATGACTGCAAAAAAAAATACAATATGAACAAGTGTTAGTAACATAAATAATTACAAAATTTCGTTGGTGTTATACACATATTAAATATTTACATAATTTCACATAATCACAAAGAACACATGCAATTTTCAGATTCGCGCAAATTGAACACAGCTGCTTGTCGATTTTTTTCAGAATTATCGGCTTGGCCGAATGCAATGACATTTTACAGGAACAAACTAGACACGTAACCAAACAATCCTGCAAATTTTCAGATTTTATGAGACCTGTAGCTATGTCAAATAATTTACACAAAATAGGGCAGTGCACAGTTCCGAAAACAGAAAAATATAAACATATTGTACAAGCATAATCACACAATTCTTTACAATCCCCGGCAACGGCGCCAAAATTGATACACGCTTTTACTAAGTACTAAATAAACAATTAACACTCAACAAAAACGCATAAGCAATTAAAACCCTTTTGTTGTAGATGTAGCATTGGTAAATAGGGTATCGTTCTTAACCGGGGATTGAGGGTGCATGCATGATTACGCTATGGTTTAGGGGGGTTTTATAAGTTGGTTTTTACTAATTTTCCTACAGAGGTGAAACGTTGGCAATAACACATATCGAGGAATCCTAGAATTCTAACATGCTTCACTCATAGACAAGCAAACAATCAAGAACCCTAAAATTACTAAACATACATCATTGTCGAAAATTCTAAGCTAATATTTACATGTGATCATCTCAATTTTTCACTTAACTCTTTACACTAAGTCATATTATATGCAACCTAAAAGTATCTAAGTCTTTAACTCACATGTGATTCGTTTTCATGCTTCGGGAATTTTCCCTATGACATATCTATCAACTTGACAAGGAATTTGCCTTAGCCTCAATTGACGCATTAAGTACACATGCTTTGCTAAAAGAAATAAACACAAGGTTAGATTACATAAAATATTCGAAGAGTGTTTAACCAAAATACATAACACCAATCATTCAAAACCGAAAATAAATACAAGAAGATAGTAAAAGGAATCATGTTACACTTTTTGTAAGGGAATTTGCCATATACAAGAGTCATGCGTCGACCCTTCAATGGAGATGGATGCACAGAGCCCTCAAGGAATTTGCCTTAGAGTTGCGTCGATGATGGAGACGATTTGTGATGATGGAGGAGGCGGCTTCTTGTAGATCTTCGACTTTGGGAGGAGAGGGTAGGTGTTTTGGCAGAGCTCTTGCTAGTAAATTGAGGGATGATGATGAATGAGTCGAGCTCCTCAATTTATAGAAGAAGATTAGGTCTTTTCCTACCAAAACAAGACTTTCCTTATGTACCCGGGTAAATCTGACAGTCTGTCTTCAAACGCGTTATCCCGGAGATGTAGAGATCAGAAAATTATGACTTTTGATTCGTTGGAAAGATCAGCTCAAGGGATATCGAATAACATGTCTGATCACTAAATTCAGAGTTGAATTGAAGCTTCGGTGATCTCTTGAAGTTGGGTGACCTGGCAGCCCTGATTTTCTTCTTTTACAAGGAGTAGGAAATCTTGATATCTTCAAATCTTGCATTCCTTATTCTCCAATCTTCTTTGTCTGAATATACCATATATTTGCACATATTTTGACCCTCAAATCAGGTATAAATCTTCATGGAATATCCTCCAAATTCGTCCATCATTTATGCTCCATATATTCTGCCATTTTTGCTCATTCCTAGATTGCGCAGGAGAAATGTCTTCAACTTTTTGTCCGCCATTTTGGCATCCATTTCATTTGGCATTTGGTCTTCAATTCTTGACACCATGTGGGAAAGCATTTTAGTAACCATTTCTCGGACCATTTCTTCTCCGGAATTAGGAACTTCCTTCTTAGCACGCTTTTCACTCCAAATCGCTTCCTTTATTATTTCCTCCTTTATTTCTACCTACAAACATAAAGTAAGTTAAAAACATATTTACTAAGCACAAAACAAAGCTAAATATAGAGAGAAAGACATTAATAATCAAGCATAAAATGCGTAGATCATTTTAGGATACCCTTAACTAGTCTATGATGATTTTGGACCAAAATGAAGAATATACATGGCATTTTGATCACTAATTAATGAAATTATTTTGTTAATTGAGATGTTTTGATTGCATTAATATGTAGTAGATATAGATAGTAAAACTTGGTACAAAATTCGTATGCTAGAATACGTTTGAATCATATGAACCTATGTGAGTTTTGAGCTACATGTGCTTTTATTTCTTAAGTGATATTCCATCATATTTTAGTAGCTTATAGGTTTATATGTCTCATAAGATTGCTTTCCATAGTTTTCAATGAACTAGAGATTGCTAGAACTTACTCATGATTAAGTTTCAAAGCTTATAGTCAATATTTACTCTGATTTTGGATGTGATTAAAGACACTTAGGATTTACCAACACTTTGCCAAATAGTCACGTGTCCCTTATGTGTGCACGAGTTGCAACTCCTTTAGATAGCCTATTTGAGCCCACATTAAACTTTTCTCTCATCACCCTTAATGTCTAAACACTTAGCCTAGTGTAGGACTTCATTACTCTATGTTCTACAGACTTAGTGTGAAGTAATGTCGATAAGAGGATAAGATGACAATTTTGGTGATGTCCCTTAATTGCTATGATAGTGTGTATATGGATAGACTTGTCCAAATAGCCTGAAAATGTGAATTGCCGGGAATAGAAAGAAAAAAAGAGATTCGAGAGCTACAATAAAAAAAATATATATATATATAATTATGAAGCTCTCCAGCAATGAATTCGATCTTAATGTTAAAATTTGGATTAATGTCCCCCATACTTGTAGATTTGGAGGTTGCTACGAATTGAAGGCCTAGTAGTGAAGAAATATGGCATTTGTTCTGTTCGCAAGGCTAAAAGGAAGAATGGAATGAAGTTCGGGACCCAACATGATAATATCTGGATCTTGAATTAATTTTAAAGTTTGATATCTTTGGCGTTGGAGAAGAAGGTGATGCACGAAGTTGATGAAGTAATGAAGCTTAGACTAAGTCTTTGGAATGTAATTGATCACCACTTTCCCAAATTTTCGAATACCCTAGCCTTAGCCCCATTACAACCCTTGCAAGTCCTTTATGATCCTGAAGATAAGTAGCCTTTGATTTGTGGAGTTAATCACATAAGTAAGTATGTAGTTTGGGTTCATCTGTGCAAGTAATTATCTTCATTCATAAAGTATTTCATTGATTCACATGAATATCTTGAGTGAAAACCATTTCTTCATAAGCGAAAATATTATGAGTGCATCTATGTGAGGCGATTTTGAACTTTTCTAGTGCATGCATAGCTTTTAAATCACCATTATTTTCATCTAAGTCTTACTTGTTCATGCATGAGAATGTCTCCATTAACTATTGAATTCATTTTGCTCAAATTTGTGATTGCCATGTATTACCACAGCGGTGAGAATGGTTGAACCTTACCTGCCGCATTAGCGATGAATCGATGAAGAAAGTTTATCTTTCCTAGCAGACGTTGAAGCTCTTTCTTGTTCTTTGGCGTGATACCATTAATCATGGCTTCTTTCTAATTGCCAGGCACTTCGATCCCTCGCTGGTAGACTAAGAAACCTAGGAAATCACCCGTCTGAACCCCAAAGACACATTTATCTAGGTTCATCTTCAACTGATGTAGTCTCATACGGTCGAAGATCTTTCTTAAGTCGTCTACATGATCTGGTCGTCGTTTGGTCTTAACCACTATGTCATCTATGTAAACTTCCATGGCTTTACCTATGAGGTCATGGAAGATTAGATTCATAACCCGTTGGTAAGTTGCCCCTGTGTTCTTGAGCCCAAATGGCATGTCCACATACTCAAAGACGCCAATGAAACCATGACATTTTATGTTATCTTCTATCAGCCTCTATGACCGGGATCTGGTTGTAACCTGCAGTGCCATCCATGAATGACAACATCTCGTGGCGAGCAACTGAGTCGACAAGCAAGTCTACCACGGGTATTGGATAAGCATCCTTTAGTGTGACATTGTTGAGGTCACGGTAGTCCACACATACCTGCATCTTACCATTCTTTTTCTTGACGGGGACAACATTGGACAGCCACTCATTGTATTTGGCCACACGAATGATGCCAGATTTAAGCATCTTCTGAATTTCTTCTTTGACTATAATTGTTGTTTCAGTGTTCATGCGACACATCTCTTACTTCACCGACTTCTTACCCTTGATGATAGGTAAGGTATGACATACCAGGTCTGGCAACAATCCTGGCATATCTTCATATTTTTCTACGAAGCAATTCACATACTCGCGTAGTATTGCAACAAGCCTCTTACGTTCTTCAGGCTCTAAGAAGGTGCTAATAGCCACAGTTATTGGCTCTTCCGAGGTCCCTAGATTAATCTTCTCCACAGGGTCCTTAACTTTATGTGGAGTATCATCCAAGGCTATGACGGCCAACTGAATAATCTCCTCATCTGATTCATGTAACACATCGTCATCGACATATTCTAATGCTGCAATCATTGGAACATGGTTGTAAGCTTGACTCTCCATTAAGTAATTATGAAGTCGATCATGAAGAGAGAAACAAGTCTCTGCCTCTATATTAGATAGAGGCTCTAACATTGAAATGGTCTAAAAGGTAGCTCAATAGTATAAGGGCGACGACTGTCCTCGCCTACTTGGACGATGCCCCATTGAGCTAGTTCATAGGCCATCACCCCCACGGGATGGCCCTTGTTGTCAACGCCACATATTTCTAGTGGCCTAAGGTCATTGTTGTAGTAGCAGGCGTCCAAAGCATTGGCAGATACTGAGTATGAATGTGGGTCAACATCGATAACTTCTGCTTCACCGAATTCCATATTCCAAAGCACCATCTGTTGGTGAAGAGATGACGACACACAATAACTCCAATATATCTAATCTCGACCCAAAAAATCCACTGTAGGGTGTCGTACACTCTGCGATGAAGAACATATATGTGCTAGCTGCTGGTCCAATCTGCACATGAAGGAAAACAATTCCCAAGGTCTTACATATGTTACCTTGAAAGTTGCGAACATTGAGGATCGTTTCCTGGATAGCAGACATAGGAATGCCCAATAATGCCATTGCTTTGACGGTGATGATGTTGACTACGACTCCTGAGTCCACTAGTAGTTTATTGATCTGAATCCTTAGACCTTGCCAGTGATGTATAAAGGTCTTATATGCATAGCCATATTCAACGTTGGCTTCCTGAACAGCATGTAGGCCTTCCTAAGGGATATGTCGACCTCTGGCTGCTCGGCGAGCAATAGTTGTTTCAGTCTGTCCTCTTTACCACTTGTTGCCGCCAAGTTGTTGATGTTTCTGGCTTGATCCACGATGACCTCAGTGGGGACGGTGAGAAGGAAACATGGTGTCACAGATGGAGATCCTGCAAACTTAGAGGGTAAGATAAACACCATGTTTATATCTAACTCCTCGTCGTATCCTTGTATATCTGCTTTTTCATCCTCGTCGTAGTCCACTAATTCCTAGTCCTCGTCCTCGTCCTCGTCCTCGTCCTTGTCACTGTCATCGTTCAACTCTATGCCCTCATTTTGTAGTTTGACCTTTGTCATGTCGTGCTCGACAAGGATTACGGCCTCGATGGTCGCTATAAGTCCGTCTTCAAGTGGAACCTCAGGTGAAGGTTCTATACTTGTTGGCGAGAACAAGCCACTGTTTTTTCCTGTAAAGGAAGAAACTGCCTTATCTTAGTTAGTAATCTTCTTTCATTCTTCTTCTACCAATGGTTTTGGCCTCCACCTAAGCCTATTTTCCTCATTCGAAGCAATATGGCCTCCGGTGTGTTCACTCACTCGCTGAAGACTCTTGAGTGTGACGGGTTCAGTTTCTTTGTTGCTTTGAGCATGTTGTTTATCACTTTTGGACCGCCTACAGTCCTGGGGAACCTCAGGGATAGGTTCTCATGTGTTTTCTCTAGCGAGCAACTCTAGGTTATGGTCGAAGACACTAGGCATGGCCATTTGGACCTTAGGTTCACGGAATTTCTTTTCGAAAACCACAATTAGGTTTGCTGCCAAAGTATTCAGCCATCTTTGCAGCTGTTTTGGTGTATAAGCCAACTGTTCTGGTTGGATTATGCTCATATCTAAGGCCTCTAATGCCTTTTTAGCTTCCTTGAACCGGCGTTGCAAGTTTCTTCGCATGCTAGGGGTTACTTCCAACGTTTTTCCTCTCTTTTACATACCATACATTCTCCTTGGTGATGTTCCTTCACGCTGGTGGAATGTATGGCTTGGTAAGCTGGTCTGCCATAGTTGATTCTACTGTTGGCAGTTTCAAAAGCCTTTCTACTTCTCGCCTTCGTTTGTATGCTTGTGAGTCTCTTGGGTTTATCTCTCTTGGGCTAGTAGGCTGGTAGTACTCAGGTGGGGGGACTAATTTGGGGAAAACTTTGACTGCCTCCATTAATTCCTCGTAAAATACCTTCAGACCGCAATGGATTTTACAACGAGAACATAAGGTCACAAGCAAATCAACCTTCTGGTCTATCTTTTCCTGACCTTTAATAGAAGCCTCATGTTGCTTTCTCTTGTTGTCATCCCCGTTGGTATGTAGGTCCAAAGTTTGCTTTCTCTTGTTAGGCTTACACCTTTGCAATTCTAACATTACCACGACCAGATCCTCACTGCCTTTGGGGTCCTGAGCGACTTGCTTGCATGCCTGCTCAATTGTTATCTCTCCTTCGTCGATCCACTGTTGAATTATGAATTTTAAGCTTGTGCATTGCTCAGTGGAATGCGTCTATACATAATGGAAGCGACAATAAGGAAGACCCTCTACAGTTGCAGGGTCAGGCGAAGGTCCATATGGCACCTTGGCAATCCTTGCACGGATAAGATAATCTAGAATCTCAACCATTTGTGACACATCATAAGTGATTTGTCTTTTTGGTTTCTTCCTTTGAGGTGCTGGTTTAGGTGCCAGTTTAGGGACTAGTGCCATTTGATGGAGCTTCTCATGGAACGGTGGTAAAGACCGAGAATCGCTACTTGAGTTGTCCCCCTGATTGAACCCGATTACTCAATAGTCGAGCAAGCTTTGGATAGTATCCTTCAACCCAATGAAGGAAGATGTAGTGTGCCCAATCCTGTTATGATACCTACAAAAATGTTCACCCAACCCTGCATAGCCCAGGTCTCCCAACCCTCTTACATGACAATAGTTGATAAGATTCTTTATGATGAGTTCATCAAGGATCTCGTCCAATCTATCTTGTCTGAAGGTATAACGCCAGTATACCTGAGGTTGCTTAGGGTTATTCCTCCTAGGATAAGCTTGCATTCCTCGCCCAGACCTTGCTATTGCATTCCTTGCTGGTATCTCTTCCAGTTCTATCACTTTGGCTTGAGTATCCTGGAATGGCTATGAATCCACCAGCGAAATTTTTTTAGGTGCAACTTCCAAGGCCAATTTTCCTTCATCGATCCGTTTTTAGATCTGATCCTTGATTTTGACATAGTCTTTGGTTGCAAGTTTCACATGCTGTGAAACTTGCAGTACTTCTTCCCCTTGAGTTGTTCAGCACTAGGGATATGGCCAAAATTTGTCTTTGCTGCTCGTTGGCTAATAAGCTCATCCAAAATCTCATGAGCTATGTTGGCATCATAAGTATATGTCTCGAATTCTGGCATAGTGAAAGCCACTTTCGAGAGCTTCACTAGTCATTTGCTCTGCTGCAACTTTCGAGGCTTGAGAACTGTCTTGGAGGTGAGTTTTATGGCACGAACTTGTTCATCCTCGGAATCTTATTCTTCTTCAGCAGGTTCTTCAATACAAGTCACCGTAGTTGTCTTGTTCCTTTCGGACACATAGGAAGATCTTGGCGTGTATGTTCCTTTAGAGGAATTGTGCATATTATCCCTTTCTTTCATGGCATTAGGAGCCTTAGTTACCGCAGCCATGAGCTCATTTAGAGAGAGATGCTTAGTGCTAAGGAATAGGCGATTGTATTGATCTTCCAACCCATTGATTGCCATATTGACGATGGCATCCTTTACCAACAATGTCTTGCACAGATTATACTTCGACCTGAAGCGATGTAGGAAAGCCATTGGGCTCTCTGACGGTGCCTGGTTCATAGCCACCAGCTTGTTGATACTGGTCTCTGGCCTTGCTGTTCCAAAATGGTCAATGAACAATACTTCCATTGCTGGCCACTTTGTTATAAATCTCTTTTCCAAACCAGTGTACCATACTAGTGCTGACCCTAACAAAGAGGAACCAAAGACCCTTAACTTGAGTTCCCGGTCTTCCTCAAAGGGTCCTAGTTGCAACGTGAAATAAGCCAAGTGCGTTGTCGCAGTCTCGTCTCCATCCCCTGTGAAGGTTTGTAAACTAATTGGTTTGTAGTTCCTAGGCCACTTCCAAGTGTTGTTGTTGCCCTTCACCACAGTTGGGAAAGGTGTATCATATTGCTTATATTCCTTGGCGACCTGGATGTCGTACTATTCCATGAATCTATCGAACCGTTCCTGCCAGGCAGCTGGGAATCTCTCTGCCTTCCTCTGTACTCGTGAAAGGTTGGATATGGACATCGTCCCTTTTGAACAAGGTGAGCATCTCCCTTGTCTGTTGTGCCTGAGCAGCTTCCAATGGTTACAGGAGGTCAGCGTGCAGCTTATCCTGACCTTCCACAAGAGTAACGAGTTGGGCCTTCTGGGTCACTTGTTCCTCTAGACCCTTGGCAAACTCATTCCTTAAGGCGGCCACTTCAGCAGTTGTGGCATCAGTTTTCTCGCTATTTGTGGCGAGTAAAGCCGTTTGATCAGCTAGTTGCTGATTGATGATATTGAGTTGTTCTGCCTGGTGCTGGTCACGCCTGGCGGCATATAGACAGTAGTGCTCGTACGTCAAAAGGTTGATCCCATCTTCGGTTAGGAACTGAAACGCCATTGCTGAGCAACGTACAGTCCCAAAGATTATCTCTACTGCTTTGGCGGTGAATGCCCGACACTCAGCATAGTTGTGCTCCTGGTAAGCTGGTTGAGGATGCCTGCAACACTGATGGTATACCTTTTTGTAAAGATCCCCTATCGTCGCGTAGAGGCACAAAAAATGGTCCCACTAGGCGTGCCAAAATGTTTGGCTCCAAAAATCTCAGGGTGCTGAGAAGTTTTAAGCTGTCTCTTTTCTCGACCGCGTGTGTATGTATGCTTGGCGTGCCACCGCCGTGGGGCAGAACGTTGAACATGGGATCGCTGCCACTTGGCTTTTAAGAAGCGATTGGGACACGGAGAAAACACCAACCCTGTCCGATGAATTCTTTTTACCTAAGTGACCTAGGACCGATGAATGTGTATGATTGTGATGATCCAATCCTACGTTAACTTCCTCTATATATAGGAAACAAGATAACTTGTTGTTTTTGATCTAAAACTCCTCACGATTAGACTCACTTAATGACTTTAATTGATAAGCTCGCTAGGGAATCATTCCCTCCTTAGGAAAGGTGATCACTGATTATTACAAGCCGCAGTCATCAGCCCTTCCAATTAACTAGATCAAACCCAACACATAAAGATTATTCATTGCAGGCTCAAACAGATAGAGTAATCGCTGACGAAGCTAAGTCTGAATTCATGACAAACAGAGTTGACTTGAATACGTGGTATTGAGATATTCCCTCAAGGGTCCCGATTGGTGCGTCGACGTCATCTTCCAACTTTTTTAGTAGTTAGTTGGTTTTAGAGTCTCCCTAGCTTGTTGGGATGACCAATCTTATTAGCTAGTCTCGGGGTGTTGGAGAGAATTGTAGCTCCTCATCGACCAAGATCACTCATATTGGTTTGATTTGACACTTGCTTGAAACAACTCCAACAGATCCTCTAAATATAAGTTTTTTTAATATTATAAAGATTTCAATCAAATAATAGCTCCAACAAATCTCTTATATCATTCCTTAGTATAGGGAATCCTTAAATTTCATATTTTCATCCCCTATTTTTATACTGAAATGTAGAAATATAGGTGATGAAAATAAGCATAAGTGTCTTTAATGATTTCCTTTTATGCTACATTTGTAATTAATAATTACATATATCTAATAATTTATAAAAATTGACCAATCAAAATTAAACATTTACTCAAGTATAACTAAAAATTTATGTAATATTGTTGGAGCAAATTATCAAATTTGATTAGGATTTTTTCCCCAAAACTCAAGAATAAGATTTTTAATTCCCACTAGCCTACAAAAGATTTAAATATTCTCATTAGCCAACTAAATAGGTAAAAAGATCAGCCTACGTACCCTCATTTTAATTAATGAAATACCCAATACCATTACTCTCTAATCACCTCTCCATTGACCATTGACTTGACTTAGGCGGCGTTGACCGGTCACCGAATTCCTGCGACTGTGTCCGTTGACCAATTGACTTTGACTGCCAAGGTCTCTAGTCAGTTTAGAGTCAAGTGATACACAGTTTATGGTAACATAATATACAGTTTAACATCCGCAACCACTTTCGACACCTCTTTTGACTTGGACAACATAAATCATAATAATCTACAACAACTTTAACATGCAAATCCATATGTGGATTCTTCCTCCCTTAAAATATTACTAAAAAAAATGACATAACATAAACTTGATGTGCACCATCTCAAAATTTTAATATAAGATAAGAAACTTCAAAGGAACATAAACTTGAAAGCAACATAGAATCCTGATTTAATCAAAGAAAGAGGAAAACGTAGTTTGAAAAGGCTTGTAAGAGGGAGACGGCAGAACTTGGAACGTGCATAAGGCTCTAGTTCTGTAGAAAGGAGGCTGCAGGCCTATAACACACACATATATAAGTAATTTACATAGCTGAGGTACTGCAACATAGGTTGTTAGTACGTAATTAATATATATAAATATATATATGCTAGCTTAATTGTAAGTAAATCCATTGATATGTACGTGGGAGACCATATGGAAGAGACGAAGTTCTAACATGAAAGATAAGAGCCAGTCAGAGAAGCCAAGGACAACATGCTTAGCTATATGGAGGGTTATCTGATTCTCAGTTTAGGTTCAACTGAGTATTAGTTTGGGTTCAACCGAGTATCAATTTAAGTATAACTGAGTGTGAAAGGACCCAACCCCGATTTAGCTCCATAAACAGGAGTCAAACCCCTTCGAAAACACGAACCAACAAAAACCGTAGAAATTTTGGCAGAGTTTCGTTACTATCGTGGAATTATCATTACCTGCACGCGGAAAATACACTTCATCCTATGCAACAAAAATTAAACCGTGGGCACCAATTCCATCCGGATTTCTCAATATATCAACAGTAAAGTAAAACAATAAATATATCTGTACTTTACTGAAATCCGGTGTAAAATCGTATAATATATACAACAGAATACTCAGAGCGACCTCTAATGTATATTCATATAAGTATACCACAGTAGGTAGAACAATAAACCTACTGGAAGAAACAAGGTAGCTCGAGCACTATGCCTCCAACCACGACGTGCGACACCAGAGTCCGAACTGCAAACTGGGCACGGAAACCGAAAAGCCCAGGGGAAAGGCAAATAAAAACGTTAGAGTGAGTGGACGAAAATAACGTATGCCTTTCACCAGTTATATACATACTCAATATAAAACAGTGTGTGTTCGGAAAATACAACACACATATACATATATACGGAGGTTGTCGGGCGACCTCTCAAGCCCGACGTCGGGTGAATCGCTCAAACCCGACAATGATAGGCCAGGGGACCTCTCAACCCTGGCGGCACGTGATCTATACGCATTTTATGCTTGATTCTTAACGTCTTTCTCTTTACATTTAGCTTTGTTTTGACCTTAGTACTATCATTTCTTAATTACTTTATGCTTTTAGGTAGAAATAAAGGAGAAAATAATAAATGAGGCGATTTGGAGCTAAAAGCGTGCTAAGGAGGAAATTCCTAATTTTGGAGAAGAAATGGTCCGAGGAATGGTCTTCAAATGGTTACTAAAATGCATTCCCATATGGTGTCAAGAATTGGAAACCAAATGCCAAATGAAATGGATACCAATATGGTGCACAAAAAGATGAAGACATTTCTCCCGCGCGACCCAGGAAAGAGCAAATATGGCGGAATATATGGAGCATATAATGGACGAATTTTGGGAGGATATTCCATGAAGATAAATACCTTATTTGAGGGCCAAAATATGTGCAAGAATATGGTATATTCGGCCAAGAATAATTAGGGAATAAGGAATGCAAGATTTGAAGATATGAAGATTTCCTTTTCCTTGAAGAAGAAGAAAGCAGGGCAGCCAGGTCACTTGACTTCTAAAATCCGTAGTAAATTCAATTCAATTCCAAATATGGCGTTCCGTATATGGATTTTATAGCTCTTTGAATAAACTTTCCAATGAAACAAGAATCAGAATTTTCCAAGATCTGAAACTCCGGGAAAACGCGTTTGAATACAGACTGTCAGATTTACCCGGGTACATAAGGAAAGTCTTATTTTGGTAGGAAAAATCCTAATCTTCTTCTATAAATTGGGGAGCTCGACTCATTCATGACCATAACTCATTCTAGACTTCTAAGCTTGCCAAAGATCAGCTCCTCAACCTCCAAACACTCGGCCATCCCCCCCAAAATCCGAAACACCACCAACTTCATCTCGTAAACACTCTCCTCCACCTCAAGAAGGACTTTGCTCGCTTTGGCTGGAAATTCTTGGGCTCGTCATCAACTAAGGAGTAGCTACACTTGAAGATTTGCGGTGCGCTTTCATGGAGTCTAAAAGTGTAACATGACCCCTTTTTATTTTGTTTCGGTTTTTGTTTGGATTTCCTTTGTTTGTATTTTGAGAACAAGTTTTGATAAGAGGTTTTTTATTTCTAAATTCTTCTAAGTTTCTTCCATGTGTTTTTAACTTTGATTCGAATACATGTGTGTGCTTATATATTCTTAATGCTTGAAACTGTTTTTAAGTAGATACTCGCTTTGGTTCTCTTTTAAGCATGTTTCACGAACTAATAACAAAGATAAAATTGGATTAGAGAGTTAGCTCGCTTTGGTTGCTGTCTTGTTCAATTATAAGCATGTGTGTGTGTTTTGATTGAAGTTAGGAATTTCGTTGACACTTAGGGAGTCTAGGTATAAAACGGCAAAGGATGAAAGAATGAGTCGATCACATGTATATAATAGTTTAGTGTTTATTTTCGGTCTAGTGAGCATGTTTAGGGTTCTTTGTTCTTGTTTGTTTTCTACTTGTCTATGAGTGAAGCATGTTAGAACTTAGGATTTCTCTATGTGTTTGCTAACCATTTTCTGTCTTTAAATTCGTAGGAAGTAGTAAAAACCAACCTTTTCAAACCCCACTTTCAAACCATAGCGTAAATATGCATGCACCCTCAATCCCCGGTTAAGAACGATACCCTATTTACCAATGCTACATCTACAACAAAGGGTTTTAATTGCTTATGCGTTTTTGTTGATTGTTAAGTGTTAATTTAATGGTTGCAAATGCGTGTACCAGCACGCAGGGGACCACTCAACCCTACCCAGAGGAATCTTTCAACTCTGGTCCAGAGGAATCTCTCAACTCTGGTACATCGATGTAATAAATGCCATCACTAATAAACATATAACAATACCTCTGAAAATAACATATATCTCAACATCGTATAATTTAAAAACGGAAAATCATAAAATCCACGAACTCGCAAATCAACTGTGAAAATATAAACTTGTCCACTCACACGCTTGCGTAACGCAGTTCGCGTTAACCCGTGATCCGGCGGAAAGTCTCTCGCCAAACGAACGATCACGAACACCTGAATATTCACAATGTCCATTACTCAAAGTCATAACTCGACAATTCAAAACAAATCACGAGAAACCACTGTTCTCGGAAACACATAATCCGAATACGACAAACTGTCGGAAATCCGGAAATCACACATCAATACCTCGCTGTAATTTCGGACGCTCAACTCGAAAAACAAACCTCCCCACTGCGATCGGGGCGCGATTTTGAGTGAAATAACATGCAACTTGTCGAAAATCCCAAAAAAGTCAAACTTTAACCGCCGTTGACCGTTGACCGCCGCCCACGGCGGCGCCGCCACCAAACTGAAATTTTCCCGGCGGAGCAACCTACATTTCATGCAAAATCACCCACTGAGCAACTTTGTCCACTACAACAAAGGCCAATTCTCACTCTAACTCATCCAATTTCATGATAAACTGAATGTTCACACAAATTTCAATCCCAAAATTCTCCATACACAAGCAAAATTAGATCACCAAACTTACATGATAGCTTCTAGGGGATGAGAGCTTTAAAGCCCACTAAAAATTCCAGCTCAATTCGGCCAAAAATATGGAACCCGAAATCACCAAGTTTCTTCAAACTTCTTGCCGGAAAACCGAGCTCCTCCGGCGAGCTACGTCGTGGAGGGAGGTCGGAGACAGACTCGGGAGGCCGAGGCGCACCGGGAGAGACCATCACCGAGCCCGAAGGTGGCCAGACGGCGTGCCACCGCCACGGATCGCCGGTCACCGTCGTGACCATCCTCCACCACGGTCAACCCGACATCCGCCAACATCATGATCTCCTCGTGAACTCTGAGCTGCCGAATTGCTAAACAGCTGGCTGAGGGCGCTCCCTCGTAACGTGACCCTCCTGGCCACCGAAACAGCAACTGAGGGTGCTTCACGAACACTAGTCATAGCGACACCTGCTGCGTGCAAGGATCACCAACGATCACTCGAACTCATACCACAGGAACAAGTCCGCTACTCTGTGGTCTCCAACATCGCCAAACGGATCCTCTGCATTAATCTGATGACCCACAACATAATCGATAAGGCCACGGCCTGATGAAGTCACTGATCTCGATGTGTCGGAACTCAACCTCATCAAAATCTCGACTAAGTCCCTTTTCCTCAAACCATCACATCGAAAACCGCGTACAACTTTCCCTCACAATAGCCTCGCCACTGAGTGCAGCACACTAAGCTCCTCACGGTTGTCTTGAGGCATAACAATCAGACTCTCTCTCTGATACTCAAATTCAAACTCATCTCGAACCTCGTGCATAGCTCCCTCTGAAGCCACATAACTCATGCAAATAGGGGCAAACATATGGACAATGCATCTCTGCCTCAGGTGGGTAAACACTCCACATTCGAATGCTGAGTAGCCTGATAAAACCATTATCGTATAAACAATACCCTGAATGTAGGCCATGGAGTCGCAACCGGAACTCACACAATATCAGCCCACCAAATACAACAATCTGACTCAGGCAAACATCAACTGCCACAATTCTCTGTTCTGAGGCCACATGTAGACGATCATACACACACAACCAGGCAAACCGTGCCACACAATTCTCTGAACTCTGAATATTCATCCAAATCCATAATTCACTAGCAAATCGCGCGTCGATTGATCCTCAATAGGATCCACAACCGTACCGACACAGAAAGCACGTCAGGAGGCATCCTAATGAATAAAACATCGTTCACAACAAGTGGAACGTAATCATGGAACTTCAAATATTTGAAAGTATACAACACCCGGAATATTGATGAGTATCCGCCGGCCAGTCGGGTCACCATTCCAGACATGCTGTACATTCTCAAATACCCTTAGTAAACACGACTACAGAAGTCTACAGAACCTATAACCTAATGCTCTGATACCAAGCTGAAAGGACCCAACCCCGATTTAGCTCCCTAAACCGAAGTCAAACCCCTTCGAAAACACGAACCAACAAAAACCGTAGAAATTTTGGCAGAGTTTCGTTACTATCGTGGAATTACCATTACCTACACGCGGAAAATACACTTCATCATATGCCACAAAAATCAAACCGTGGGCACCAATCCCATCCGGATTTCTCAATATATCAACAGTAAAGTAAAACAATAAATATATCTGTACTTTACTGAAATCCGGTGTAAAATCGTATAATATATACAACAGAATACTCAGAGCGACCTCTAATGTATATTCATATAAGTATACCACAGTAGGTAGAACAATAAACCTACTGGAAGAAACAAGGTAGCTCAAGCACTATGCCTCCGACCACGACGTGCGACACTAGTGTCCGAACTGCAAACTGGACACGGAAACCGAAAAGCCCAAGGGAAAGGCAAATAAAAACGTTAGAGTGAGTGGACGAAAATAACGTATGCCTTTCACCAGTTATATACATACTCAATATAAAACAGTGCGAGTTCGGAAAACACAACACACATATACATATATACGGAGGTTGTCGGGCGACCTCTCAAGCCCGACGTCAGGTGAATCGCTCAAACCCGACAATGATAGGCCAGGGGACCTCTCAACCCTGGCGGCACGCAGGGGACCACTCAACCCTGCCCAGAGGAATCTCTCAACTCTGGTCCAGAGGAATCTCTCAACTCTGGTACATCGATGTAATAAATGCCATCACCAATAAGCATATAACAATACCTCCGAAAATAACATATATCTCAACATCGTATAATTTAAATACGGAAAATCATAAAATCCACCAACTCGTAATCAACTGTGAAAATATAAACTTGTCCACTCATACGCTTGCGTAACGCAATTCGCGTTAACCCGTTATCCGGCGGAAAGTCCCTCGTCAAACGAACGATCACGAACACCTGAATATTCACAATGTCCATTACTCAAAGTCATAACTCGACAATTCAAAACAAATCACGAGAAACCACCGTTCTCGGAAACACATAATCCGATTACGACAAACTGTCGGAAATCCGGAAATCACACCTCAATACCTCGCTGTAATTTCGGACGCTCAACTCGAAAAACGAACCTCCCCACTGCGATCGGGGCGCGATTTCGAGTGAAATGACATGCAACTTGTCAAAAATCCCAAAAAAGTCAAACTTTGACCGCCGCCCACGGCGGCGCTGCCACCAAACTGAAATTTTCCCAGCGGAGCAACCTCCATTCCATGCAAAATCACCCACTGAGCAACTTTGTCCACTACAACAAAGGCCAATTCTCACTCTAACTCATCCAATTTCATGATAAACCGAATGTTCACACAAATTTCAATCCCAAAATTCTCCATACACAAGCAAAATTAGATCACCAAACTTACATGATAGCTTCTAGGGGATGAGAGCTTCAAAGCCCACTAAAAACTCCAGCTCAATTCGGCCAAAAATATGGAACCCGAAATCACCAAGTTTCTTCAAACTTCTTGCCGGAAAACCGAGCTCCTCCGGCGAGCTACGCCGTGGAGGGAGGTCGGAGACGGACTCAGGACGCCGAGGCGCACCGGGAGAGACCATCACCGAGCCCGGAGGTGGCCGGACGGCGTGCCACCACCACGGACCGCCGGTCACCGTTGTGACCACTCCTCCACCACGGTCAACCCGAGTTGACCAGTCAAAGAGAGTAAATGAAAATGTTGACTTGCCTGTTATGGAAACCTTCTATTTATATACATGCCAAATATGGAAACTTCCCCAATTAATTGCGACAAACTTCGAATATCCATAACTCTCGCGTCGTAACTCCGATTCCAATAATTCTGGCGGCAACAAACTCGTCTCGACATGTTCTTCAATTATCACTTGAAGTCAAACACATCGACCAATCGGATAAAAAGTCAACCATTCAAACCAACACATAATTAAACCGACTAAATAATCAACAATCGGAAATATTCACAACTTAATCTTCGTAACTCAGAATAATGCTCCGAAAGTTCCCACGAGCTCGAAATTAAATGCTTAACAACTTCCGTGAAGAAGCCGAAACCAAATTCTCGTCCGGTAATTTAGTCGTTAAGAAGATCGCCAATATAATCCGATTCCGTCGAAACTTCAAATATTCATAATTAATTCCTCAGTCGTCCAAATGACGATCCGGAAACGCCCACGAACTCGAAATCACACGTACAACGACTCTCGAGAAGAGACTCAGCTCCAATTCTCGGCCAATAATTAAGTCGTTATCAAACCTGACGATTCAAATAATGTCGGAACTCTGCAACTACGCAGTAACTCACGTATATAACTGATCATACTGCTGATTCTGGTCCGGGTTGTCACAGAGTGTCAGTTGAGGTTCCCAATTCATTTAAGTGTCAGTTGAGATTAGCCATATCTACATCACTGAATTGTTATAATCTTAAATCACAATATTCTAAAACACAATACTTAAGCTAAGCATTTCGTTAAACATTATTTAACATTTATTACATATTCGCTCTCACACACATTGATGTTAATGAATAGAATCCAAAAAAAAAAAATAGTATCATAGTGCAAAATAAAACTAAGCACAAAAGAGATTGTTGCTGACCGCCCTAACAATATCAATTGTCCGCTCTACTTGTCTTCGGTGAGCAGTCACAAGGTCATCCTCTTCCTGAAAACCATCATATCAAAACATACTTAGTATTTCGATGACTTGTGCCGAACTCCATGACAGAAATCTAATGTATTTAGCTGCAAAACAGCTATTAGATCATCGTCGGGATTAAGTTTGATAGCCTCAAAATCAGGCTGATCCCTCCATTTCACCTGACTGCTAGTCTTTCTCTTTTCTTCCATGTTTGATGCTTGATAGGTCTCTCTACTTTCTTACAATTTACCCATGATGATTTCTCTTTCTCACAAGTTTGCTCATAGTCAAAGTCATCTTCGCCTATGGTTCCTTGACCACCACTTTGACCGTTGTAATAATCTGAGTATAATGATGCTGGCAAATGTCCCTCTGCCCTCCCACTCGGTACACGGTTCACACTATATTGGGGGGAGGGTTCTCTATCAATCCGTTTGGACCAACCAAAGTTGCTCTTTTTAGAAGGAACAGAAAGTATGTTATCCTCAGAGGTTGCCTCGGTTGATAAAGATGAAGACAAGGGCAATACTGCTGAGTCTCTAACGTTGGAAGATGAAGACATCTGTTGCCTTCTGGAGTTGTTCCCTTTTGATAAACTCTTCACCCTGAAAGTGGCAATATATAAGAAGCAATTTCATCAATAATTACCTAAACAATGACAGAATCCACTTCACCACATCTTCCATAAAATGGAGAATACCTGTCAGCATATCATAGTGTGCTGAGAGTGTGTTCACATAATCCTGAGCTTGGTGAAATGCATGATATCATAACAGTGCGAGAGTCACCTACAAATGAATCTCTAATAACTTCTGTCAGCTTACTCCCTCTATTGCAGAAACCAACGCAAACCAAAGCCCTTCATGAAGCACATTTCACCGAGTCAAACATTCCGTCGAACACTTGGTGTGCACTTATACAAGTCATTGGCTTGTCTTCCGGATTGGGATCTAACGCCTTAACAAATCATAACAATGCACAAGTGGAGCACGACAACGAAGATGGTGGCGGAGCTCAAGGCCAAGCATGGGGGCAGTCTTCGAGGCCGAGGTTCGATCAGCTGCGGCGGGAGGCAAGTCGACCTGATTTGTGGGGCCGAGACAGGCGTAGCTGAGGATAGGAGGACAATGAGGATGTGCCAGGATTTGTTGAAATTAGTGGCTGAGGCGGTGAGGGCTGAGTCGAGTGGGCGAGTTGCCATGGATGTGGTCTCTGAAGAGAGATTTGGATCGGAGAGAGTCTGGGTTCCGGATCGGTTCGGGTGAAAAAATTATGACTGACGAGCATATTTTTAGAATAAAAATATAAAAGAAAAGAAAATTATGGATAAGTGAGAATAAATTTTTCAGGAATGAGAATTATGCGATCGTTAATAGAAAGAAAAGAAATCAAATTCGGAAGGTAGAAAAATTTTCTATTTAATTAATCAAAATAATTTTAAACTCTATTTTTTAACAAGGATTGACCCCTGATATGTATGTCATGTTAGAATCGATATGTATGTCATCCTAATCTCAAGGATTGACCCCTGATATGTATGTCATGTTAGAATCGATTGAAGGAAAACAGATTGTGCTGAAGTATTGATACGTACGACGTGTCGTACGAGTTCATCATGTTCTTCAGTTTTCCAGAACCAACTACGACTTATTCGTGGTTAAAAGATGTTTCTTATATTCTTCTGTTTTATGCTGATCAAAATGTTATAGTTTACTTCATACAACATTGAAATACTTACTGGTAGTGTGATTGTCCATTAGTTCTTCACTTGAATCCTCCTCAATTAGTTAGAGCAAATGGAACTCGAGAGAGAACCGGGGTAAGGATCAATTGGAACCAATGAAATGTATTTATAGATTAATTGAACAAGCAGTTACTTTCATCAAAGTATAAAACTGCTTGTAAACCGTTTTGAGTTACAGGATCAGATTAATGATTGATCTGAAATTTGAAAATTCAAATTTACGTTTGCTGACGTCACTTGCAAACGTTCGAATTCTGTAAACAACCAAGTTCATTTTTACATGTCATTAAGCTGTATGTACCTAATTATGTACCTCATGAGTACGTACCTGACCATATCTAGCTAGCAGGTGGTTGTCGGCCATCAATTAGCTGGTTGACTTTTTCGAATCTAGCTATTCAATTTAATCCATATGATCAATAACTCTTGCTCTACTTGGCTACTTGTATCGATATGATGGTATATAGCTAGGAATTAGGTTTCATATATGAGTACTGTCTGGATGTATCATCCAGCAAAGCATTTAAGCCATGAATGAAGAAGTTGATCCACATGTTTAGCTAGTGTCAATGACAAATATATTATGTGTATTGTATAAGAGTATCTCCTATTCTAAGCCATGGATGGATTGAATTGTATTTATTCAGCCATGAAAAATTGAAAATTTGTGTGCAAATCCCACATAATATTACTTGACATACTAAAATATGTAAACCACGTAAATGTCTATGAAGCATTATCATATGGCTATACCCCTTTAATTTTTAGGCATAGAGCAAGAAGAAATGAAAAGGTTGATTACGATCTCTACAATTCTCTAATGATCAATAGTATTCAAACTAAAATGCATTTCACACAGTCACACCAAAGATTTGGGCAATTTAGATATTGATCGAGTTACTCTCTTAGTTTCCTATCGTATACTTTGACCGACCTGGCGATCGAGTTACTACAACATCAGCTGCATTTTCACATTTAGTCGAACATATATACTATCTCCTAGTGCGTCCAAATCCAGTAATTTGCTCTTCTATAAGTTCAAAAATTAAAGCCGTGCATCCGTTTAAACTCTAAACGGAAACCAATAAAACAGTACGTGTAGTCTATATATAGGCTATCAAAATCACCATATATGAGAACAATTAATACGATATCTATGCCGGAAAATTAAAAACGAAGAAGATCTCACACGAAAATAGTTGCTAGACAATTTATTGCATGTTTTAGACTTTAACAGCTTGACAGCTTCCATGTAAAGGAAGCAACATATTACGTACGTACTACAGCAGCAAAACACAGCGCTTAACTTCCTAATTAAGCATACATTGGCAGAAACATTTCCAGCAGTCGCTTCATTACTAGATTAACATATATATATATATATGGATCCCATAAACTTGCACAGTGGTCATGTATAGGCCATTCACATTGCGCTTTTATTCGTACTGATCCATGATATTTACTAGCTTAGGGTTGTGCACTGTTAACAACCTCACCGGCATAAGAGCAGCACCTCCTGCATCCTCTTCCATAGTCAAAGCGCCTGCAGCAGCCATAGTAGCACCCTCCTCCTCCTCCTCCTCCTCCTCCTCCTCCTCCACCATAGCCTCCACGTCCACCATTACCACCACGGTATCCTCCGCCATTACCGCCTCGGTATCCTCCGCCATTACCGCCTCGGTATCCTCCGCCATTACCACCTTGGTATCCTCCGCCATTACCACCGTGGTACCCTCCACCATTACCACCTTGGTAACCTCCACCATTACCACCTTGGTACCCTCCTCCATACTTAGCATCATCTACGCCGCCAACGCTTGTCTCCTCTGCATGCAAAGCTTGATCACTATTTTAAAACAAACGTTTAACAAACTTTTTTGTGTGCAACTATATACAAACATTCGTTTTACCATTGTTCTTCTCAGTAGAAGTATTGGCGACGTCTCTGCTTGCGGCGACGACAAGAACAAGAGCAACTAAAACAGCCAGGAGAAGAAAAGCCCTGTTGGAAGACATTTGAGAATATCTATAAGTTTGTTCAAATGTGATCAAGTAAGAGATCGATCGAGCTTGGATGCGAAGGAGCTCGAGCGTCTCTATTTATAGGCCAGGGGAGGTAGAGATCTGAGGGAGTGACAATTAAAGAAAGAGATAGCTAGCTAGCTAGGGGGAACGTACTAGTGCATGTAATCCATTATTAACATCGATGATAAGAACCGTACCCCATTGGCCAGAGATACCTACATTGATGACGACACGCAGTGTATAGTTGGGCGTTGGAGACTTAAGTAGCTGACTTGGACATCATATCCTATTGGTGAACATGGCTCGAAAGGGATTGTAATTTGGTCAATCGAGAATGGGGACAGTGTATTACACTACTGCATGGGTAGCTGGTAGCCCATGCTGTGCAATTTTCAAAGCCAGGAACATGACAGAATTGAACGCGAGTGTTTCATCCAGAATACTGATATATAAGAAAAAAAGTAATCAATCATCTCACACAAGTTTGTAGAATTGTAGTGTATTTTACAGAATTTACTTCCTGGATCTATCATTCTACATGTACTCTGTACACTTTGCAAATTCTACACGCTGTTACAGAAACAATGGCATCTCTGGAGCTGGAATGAAGGGGAGAATGTCTTCACCAAACCACTGAAACAATGATACCAGGAGTTTCCCAGAATTCAATTCATCCTTCCAAACGTGATTGAGGACAGCTGATTTCTTCACAGACTGCACATCAGCTATGTCTTTTATACCTCTGCTGTTTGATTTGCTATCATTAGGCATCGTTCCAGATGATGAGTGGCCGGTATTGGTATCACCTGAAGGAACGGGAGTCTCTGTGTCTACTTGCATATGGGATGGTGAAGAATTAGCTACCACTGTACCCGTTCAGCCATCAATTGCAAGTTTCTTCAGGGGTGGTTGCTATTCCATGCACTCCACACTTCTCCTCCGTTTATCTTGTGATTTACAGGACATGAAAAGTTATGTTTATGTTTGTAGAACTGAGTTAGTCCTATCATTCACACTTAAAAACAAAGAGGGTTCTTGTCTTAGACAAGCAACCTAATTCATCAATTATCAATCGCACAAAAACCAAATACACAGGTAAAATAAACCTCATGACCAAAAAGGATGGCAGAAAAAGTAGAAGAGGCTCTTGTCACTGATTCAAGCATGGTTCTATGTGTTGCCATAGGACTAGTTACATTACGCACAATTGGAATCTGAAAGGAGTCTGTTGTGTTGCAAATAGAAAGCTGCACTAAAGGTAATAGAATGCTTGTCCAACTCAGATGATTAAGCATGTTGTCTTGCAATTCATTTTTAAATTCATACAGAAATATCATCCATAGACACACATATACACGTATGTTGCGACTAAGTAGGAACTCATTGCTGCAACACAAAATTACGCACAACGCAGATTAAGATTTTAAGGAAATACGATTCATTACCAAGCAGACACTAAAAGTGAACACCCAAAAATGGCAAGTTAAAATGGTATCATTCAAGGAAACATAGGGAACTAAACTTCTTACTTGACGTACGGAGAACGATTCTTTCATTGATCTTCCAGAACGATTGTGGTATGGGAGATGGCAAAGTTGGGAAGATCTTTAGCCTATCATATATGCATTGACCTGCAGCACTCTGCAGCATTTCCTAAGATATCTCCAATAGTATATAAGGTATGAAAAGGGAATCACCAACAAAGATCTTTAGTTCATTCTTTTGCCACTCAAGAAGCAGCTCTGGTTCAAGAAGTCGCAGATATGACTCTAGATTCGGCAGTATCAGAAGGCGAACCTACATAGTAAAGAAGCAATGAAGCTTTGAATCTCCCGACTATAATTTATGATGCATATTTCTCACACTAAGAAAAATAAAAAAGGTGTGTGTTCACTCGAACAAAATAAGACTCAGACATCAGCATAGCCTATACCAAGGACTTCAGAAAAATACTAATCTCGTCGGATTTCTTTTCATTTTTTATTCATAAACATTGCCAAGTTTGCATGCATTTCATGGAGCATATTTGTTTTTCTTAGCTACAAGGAGTGAGAGATTTACCACACTGGGCCCTAGAGCAGCTAAACCTTGAATTGCACCCTAGTGTTGAGTCAAGGTCCGTTTTGGGTCTAGAAATGCATTGACCAGAGTTTTTGTAAGCCGTGACTGGAGAGTGTTGTAGACATGCCCAAACCTGCAACAAATAAAGAACGTTGAATTCAATGGGAAAAGATGTGAAACATACACCAAAATTATCTGTATGAATCTGAAGGAGTAACAAAAAGAGCCCCTTCAATGGCATGTTGAGCAATTATTCTGAAAATTGAAAATTCTTTTTGCTGGACTGAGTGACAACGATGAGTGTGTTACTGAAACAAGTGATATCTGCTCTCTAACACAGATAAATACAAAAGGATTTTCCAGAATGTACACTAAAAGCTGTCTAATGTACCAAGTTAAAATCCAACTGGTCCAGGACACCACCATGAGAAACAAGAATGCTATAGATACTAACGAAGGTAAGTCATGATTTGAAAAATTTACAAAATGGAATATGGAAACTGTCATATTGCAGTTGCTACTATAATGTCAACACGAAATGTCACAAGCAACAACAAGCCCTAACCTTTTGCAGATTGAAGCAACAAGGTTTGCAGTGAAGTCTCTGAGTTCCCAATGGTTATCAGCAAACCTATTGCCTAACCTCTTTGCAACAAGGCAAGTAACTACAGATGGCATCAATTGGTGTAGCTGATAAAAAACGAAATGGCCTTGTCAGAGTAAAGTTTATATGTGACTATTTAATATACAAGGACGGAGAAGAAACACTTACATACGGTTCTATGTGTATGTGAGGATTCTGGAGAAGGCTGTGCACAACTCTCATTAAAGCAAACAGAAGTGGATAATCACTCAAACCACGAGAAACCTGACATTAATTAAAACAACTATTACGAAATGGCTACCTATGATCCTCTGGCCATCAGTAATATGCCAAGATATACCACCTCATCAGCTATAAAACATGTGAAATAAGGAACCAATAGATGAAGTCCGGAAGCAGTAGCCAAGTTCATTGCTGCTTTTTTAAGGAGAACAACATCAGATCTACTCACAACAAGCTCGGTGATTTTATCAAAATATAGCTGCGAAACCAAAAGGAAAACAAAGAAAGAGAAAGAAAGTGTCAATAAGTGGCAAATTAGAACTAAGTAATGAAGTATATAAGTGAACACTAACAATGAAAGTACGAACCTGTAGCTTGTAGAAATTCTTAGACCAATGCAGGAAGAAGAAGAAGGGTTTTAATCTTGCTTGATTGATCAGTAATATTACAAAGATTAAATAAGAGATGACATGAAGCAGGATACATCTCTTTACACAGATACCGGAAGGAACCTCTAGCTAATAACCAGAAAAGAAACATAAAGCTATCTAGGAAAGATAAACAGGCACGAGTCATAGGAGTATCGAGGATGAAAGCATCAACAGAAAACATGCAGGCAGGAAGTAGCAGAAAGTAGCCAAGCTAGTTAGTCGTTGACTTTCTTGTTGATGGAGTAACCAAGAGAACACAGCAAACACTCTCCCTCAAGCAGGATCGAGGGAGTTCCTGGATCCAAGCTTGAATAACAAACGATCAAAGTAGACACTGGGAAGTAGTTTTGTGAACACGTCAACCAACTGGTTAGAGGAACGCACATAGCACGTTTGAATCACTTTAGCTTGAACTTGATTGTGTACAAAGTGACAATCGACTTCGATATATTTGGTACGTTCATGAAGGACATGATTGGCTGGAATGCTCATGGCAACTTGATTGTCACAATATAGGGTGATGAGAGAGGAGATACGGATATGTAGATCACACAGTAAGGTTTTGAGCCAAATTAACTCACATGCAGTGGATGTCATGGCTCGATATTCTGCCTCGGCACTAGATCTTGCTACAATAGATTGTTTCTTACTTTTCCATGTTACAAGGCTTCCACCAACGAAGGAGCAGAAGCCAGTGGTAGACTTCCTATCAATGGTGCATCCTGCCCATTCAGAATCCGTATAGCCTTCAAGTTTGTAATGACCATTCTTTCCCATGTAAATCCCCAGAGAACTTGTATTTTTGAGGTATCACAAAATCCTTTTGACAAGTGGAAGATGATGAAGAAGAGGAGAATGCATGAATTGAGCGACAAAGCTCACAGCATAGGTGATGTCTGGTCTGGTGATGGTTAGGTATATGAGTTTCCCGACCATGTGTTGATAGGTTGAAGCTTCAGGAAGAGGAAAGCTTGCTTCCTGTTTTTTTAAGTTGCTAGGAAGGGGAGTTCTTGCAGGTTTGCAGTCGGACATATCTGATTCTGCTAAGAGATCCAAGATGTATTTGTGTTGGTTGAGAAACAAGCCATGATGAGATTGATCCATTTCTATTCCAAGGAAATACTTTAGGGGTCCAAGATCTTTAATGGAAAACTTGGAATGCAAAGATTGTTTAAGAGTATTTATCTCCTCCACATTGTCAACTGTTATGATTAAATCATCAACATAAACCAGGACAACCAATCTACCACTTCTTCCACATCTAACAAGCATTGAGGAATCTCCAATACTCCTTTGGAATCCAACACCCAGCAGAACTGAACTCAGTTTAGAGTACCATGCTCGAGGGGATTGTTTGAGTTCATAAATTGCCTTGTGTAATTTGCAAACAGCACCTGGTTCATTTTCTTGTTCATGTCCTAGAGGAATGCGCATATAAACTTCTTCCTCAAGATTTCCATGTAGGAAGACATTTTTCACGTCCATTTGACATAAGGACCATCCAGAGTTGATTGCAACAGATAGGAGAACACGAACAATGTTCATTTTGGCTACTGGAGTGAAGGTTTCTTTGTAATCTACACCAAATGTTTGAGAGAAGCCACGTGCAACCAATCGTGATTTGTGACATTCAATGCTGTCATCAGAATGAAATTTAGTTTTGTAGATCCACCTAGCACCATCAACCTTTTTACCTTAGGAAGTTGAACAATGCTCCACGTCAGATTTTCATGAAGAGCTTTCAGTTCTTCTCTCATAGCCTTTCTCCACACAGATGATTGATTTTCCTCTGCAAAGGTTTGAGAATCCACAACTTTTGAAAGTTCAGTTATGAAAGCAGAGTGAGAGAAATATACCTTATTAAGGTATGTTAGTTGTGAAGTTGGATGTCTAGGAGTATAAACATCAAACCCTTCCAGTCTGGTAGAATTTTTCCTAGTCCGAGTAGGATACCTCATATTGAATGATGGTGGAGTTGATTTTCAGTAAGATTGGGGGCTTCAGATATTTCATCTTCGCTGTCATTGGTGGTGTCAGTTGACTCATGAGTGGCTGGAATACTTTCTTCAAGTGGTGGAGGGATTTCGAGGACGCTGTCATCTTCTGGAGCATTGTCAACATTGTCCATGATAATCATGTGACTTGGGAATAGGTCTTGATATTGTTCTCTCTAAGTCTCATCTTGTGGTTCTCCCTCAAAGTAGAACTTGGTTTCATCAAGCCTGACATCTTGAGTTACAATTACTTTTCGAGATTTAGGATTGAAGCATTTGTAGCCTTTCTGGGATAATGAGTAGCCCACAAACACATATTGAGTTGCCCTTGCATCAAATTTGTCTCGTTGTTTGGATGGGGTATGAGTGTAACAGACACAACCAAACAGTCTAAGGTGATTGATATCAACTTTCCTATCCTTGAGAACCTGAAGAGGTGACATGAATTGAAGCACCCTACTTAGAAGGCGATTTATTAGGTAAGCTGCAGTCTGGATGGAAAATGACCACATGTGCTTAGGAACATTTCCCTGTATCATTAAGGCTCTTGTCTTCTTAAGCAGTTCTCAATTTTTTCGTTTTGAGACTCCATTTTTTTTGTGGAGTTCCAACACAACTAGTTTGGTGAAGTATCCCCTGCTGGCTTAAATAGCTAGACATAATTTGTGAAGTATACTCGGAGCCATTATCCAATCGTAAAGTGTTAATGGTTGAATTGAAATGGTTTTTTACGAGGTTATGTAGATTTACAAAGCTTTGAAACACTTCTTGTTTAGTTTTGAGCAAATATTGTATAGTAGTTCTTGAAAAATCATCAATAAATGAGACAAAATACTCACATCCATCAATAGATTGAACTGAGGAAGGTCTCCAAATATCAGAGTGTACAATTTCAAAAGGTTTGGAAGCTTTGGATTGAGACAAGGAAAAAGGTAATCAAGTGGACTTGGACTTGTGACATGTTTCACAGTCAATATGGTTCTTACAAAATTCAGGAAACAAGAACGATAAAACATGATTAGAGGGGTATGCTCAACGTCTATGCCATAAATCCTGATCATTTGAAGAAGAAAAAGTCTGTGATGAGAGTTTTATAAGATCTTGCTGAAATTGAGATGTAGTACAAGCCATTGAGATGAAATCCTTCACCAATCTTCCTCTGAGTAACACGATCCTGAAAGACAACATTGCGAGCAGAAAAAATAGCTAAACAATTGAGCAATCGATTCAGCATGCTCATGGAAAGAAGTTTGAAAGGGAACTCAGGCACACATATGATGTCAGATTCTTTGTGATTTGACAAAATTTTAAGTTTGTCTTTTCCTACAATGGGAACCTGGCATCCATTTGCTATTGACACAAAGGGAGGTTTCAAAAACTTTGAAATTCATTTAAAGAAGAAGAGTCATTTGTAATATGATTGGAGGCTCCAGAGTCACAGATCCACAAATCATGGTCATTGCTAAGATTTAAAGTAGTGGAGAGAGCAATCACAATACCTGGTACTTCATCCAGAGAAATAGTGTTAGTTGTTGCTAGAAAACCAGTGAACTTCCCAAGCATAGCAGACATATTTCCAGAGTCTGAATCCTCTTTCTTCATCTTCAAGAAGTTTGCGAATTCATTGATAATGTTGAGAGGATTGGATGTGAAGTCCATAGTTACAGTAGATGAACTCTCAGTACTTGCAACATTGACTTTTGGAATGTGGTAAGGTTTCCTCAAGTTTCGAGAATCATTGTTGAATTTTGGCTTGGGTTCTGGATGAAGTATCCAGTAGTGTTCTTTTTCATGGCCAATCCCAGTACGTCCAATATTTTGCGGTGTGAGCATTCCAGATCTGGCCTCATTCCCTTATAAGGTCTCATAGTTGTAAAGGCTCTATTTTTAGAGGGCTTCTGTTCCAAGCTTGCAGCATCCGTATTCATGACATGTTGCCTGACTTCCTCTCTTTGTACAGCACTACACATAGTTTTGAAGGAAGGAAGTTCTGTTGACATAAGAAGATGACTCTTAAGGTCTTCATATTCTGTTCCAAGACTAGACAAAAGGAGGAAGATCTTGTCTTCTTCAGCTCTTTTGAGAATCGTTGCAGCATCAACAGTGTGAGGTATGTATAGATCAATCTCATTCCATTTTGTGGTCAGATTACCAAGATGTTAAACAAATGAGAGGTTACCTTGTTTAAGATCAGATAGGTCTTTCTTAAGTTGAAAAACTCTTGATGCATTGTTGAGGTTTCCATACATGGCAGCAACCTTATTCCAGAGATCGAGACTTGACTCTGAATAGTTGAAAATGGGCTCCATGTAGTTTAGAAGCCAGAACATGACTAGTTTATCTTGAGAAATCTATGGTGAGTAGTCTGGAGAGGTAGAAACAGGTTTGAGATTGTCTTTCTAAATGAGGTAGAGTTTGCATCTTCCCCAAGTGCAAAAGAGACAGATCTTGCCCATGATAGCTAGTTGAATTGGTTTAGAAGAACATGACTCAAACAGAGAGCTGGATTGGAATCAATTGATTCAAATTTAGATTATGGGAAGGACTTGTCTTTCTCTGTTGATGGAGCCATTTTAAGGCTTTGAAGGATAAATTAAAGAAGCGGGTCCTGGTAGGAGCATTGCTCTGATACCATGTAGACATTCTTAGATCAATGCAGGAAGAAGAAGAAGGGTTTTAATCTTGCTTGATTGATCAGTAATATTACAGAGATTAAATAAGAGATGACATGAAGCAGGATACATCTCATTACACAGATACTGGAAGGAACCTCTAGCTAATAACTAGAAAAGAAACTTAAAGCTATCTAGGAAAGATAAGCAGGCACGAGTCATAGGAGTATCGAGGATGAAAGCAACAGCAGAAAGTAGCAGAAAGCAGCCGAGCTAGTTAGCCGTTGACTTTCTTGTTGATGTAGTAACCAAGAGAACACAACACAGCTTTCAACATAGCTTTCTAGATAATACATGCTTAATTGGTAATTTAAGCTCAACAGGATGTCCATCATCCTTTTGGTCATGTTTCTTTCCATTTGAAGGAGCAGCAAGTACTACAAACAAACACAGCATCTAAGATACCCGAACATACGTTAGGCATTAAAAATATTCTAGTTCAATAGAAGTATGAATAAAATAGCTTCACTTCATACAACTTCTAAATTTAATTTCCACAACACCACAAAACACAAGAAGCATGCAATATACACTACATACGACTTTATATTTGCTGGATTACAGAATGCAATGAAGATATTAGCTAGGGCTGGGACTGGTTCGGTTCGGGCCAGTTTTGGGCCTGATCCGAAACCGATCCAAATTTAATGATCGGTTCGGTTCGGTACGGGATACCATTTTTTTCAGCCAAAACCGAATGGGTCCGAACCAAAAATATTCTGTTTGGTTTGGCCCAATTCGGGACTAAACGGGTTTTTACGAATCTGGACTATTTTTTTCAGATTTTCAATTTTTTGATTCAAATTGGCCCAAATATGATTCAGGACAGATTTTTTCATTGTACATGTAAATCTACCAAAATGGCCCAAAATAGACAAAATTTTAAAACCTTCACAACACTAACACAATACACACCTGCATAAAATAGAACAAAATCTGCCTAAACCTGTTAATGCATCAACAACAGCAAACAGACTAAACTTGCTTGCAATTTACAATAAAAAAAACAGTAGCAAACACTTAACAAATGACTCAATACAGACTAAACTTGCATAAAACATATCAGATCACTGAAAACAGTCTCAAATGACTCAAAACAGTCAAACACTTTAAAATTACAGTCCCAAATGAGAATAGTACAAAAACTTAGAAATTACAGTCCCATATTGTCTCAAGCACTTGCAAATTACAGTCTCAAATGAGAATACAACATAAACATTAAAATTACAGTCTCAATTCAATTTGATTCCTCCTTAGAATCTTCCCCAACATCATCATCTTCATTTTCTTCAGAATTTGTATCCAAGTCATCTTCACATAAATCCACAGTTTGAGGCAAGGAGTAAAATATCGGATATCGAGGATATATCGACGGTCCAAAATTTGGATATATCGACGGAAATATCGAGAAAATATTGATTCAGGGAAAATTCTGACGGAAATGACGGAAACTAATAAAAATACATGGAAATTTGTAATGAAACTTTTGGAAGTTGTTATACGATCAATTATCTACTTTATGTGAAGAAAATATTGATCAAACATCAAGACATATGAATTTGCTATATTACTATATGAATTAGTACGTGTTCAGTGTTGATAACTATTAAAATATAATTTAATAGTTCTTTTTTTTTACCAAACTTTAATGGTAGGCTAGACCATCACATTTTTGTACAATATGTTACACATCACACATCACAAAATTAAATATATATAAATACTTCAAAACCACGTAGAGGACCTATAAGGTTCAAAATTCACACTATTTTCTCCATCTCCCTGTGCAGAATCATGTGTGTATTGTGAAGAGTAATCATTAAATGATTGCTCTCTCATATAATTCTGCATGTATTGACTTACATGCCAACCATATGGGTCAGGGGGCTGTCTTTGAGGATTCTGGAGTTCGTAGTATGAACCAGGCATTGCTCGACTTTCTTTATTGCTATCATCATTTGAGGCATTTGTTTGTGATTGTGATGATGAGTGGCCACTTGTTGGAAGACCATAAGGCATGGTATATGAAGGATAAGGCATTGCAAAATTTTGACCATAATAATAGGGTTGGTAATTACCATCTCCAACATTTATTAAGCCAAAAGTGGTAGATAACACATCTTCATCATTCCTCGATAAACTCCCTTGACCCCTTTCTCTTGGATTATATTCACTTCTTCTGCCTCCTCCACCGTATCCATGACCTGCTCTTCTGTCTCCATGGTCTTCATCTTGGGTTGCATGTGTGAAATTTTGTTCCTCTGTCAAGTAAAATGGTTCTTCTTCATTGTAACCACTATATCCGCTGCCACTACCACCGACTCCAATACTCCACATTCCACTGTCTCCTCCTTTAGTGCTTGATGAACTTCCAGATCTCGTACCTGGGGTATCCCTCCTCAACCTTAAAGGTTGGGAAGCATGTGAACTTCTAGGCTTTAGATTAGGTTGAATATTTTCTTGACTCATGAGAGAATTAAAGGAGTCATTCTCATCAACATGTCCTATAACCTCTTCACGAAGTACCTGCTCGACATTTATTCCTTCAGCACGGGTAGCAGCAGCAATTCTCTCAGCTGGATTTTGTTCCTCGTCATCCAAGTGTAGTGGTCTAATCCATTGATAAAGTTGATCTCTCTCTTCATCATCAAATTCAGTACCAATATCAAACACATCCAATGGATCTCTGGCCTCAACGTTTGCTTGCTCTGCTTCTTTATCTCGGAGCATAAGCTTCATGTTATAATAACAATAGACCAATTTCTCCAGCCTAGCATATCCCAACCCATTTCTTTGTTTTGTATGAATTAGAGCAAATGTACTCCAATTTCTTTCACAAGCTGAAGCTGAAGCAGTTTGCTATAATACTCTAATGGCTAATCTTCTTACGGTAGGTGCACTTGTCACATACATCATCCACCAATCATCTATCATATAAGAAAAAAAATATTAATTTTCTTAATCAAGTTCAATTTGTGATTAATGAAAGAGTACATTAATTATAAGTATATACTATGTATACATACCAGGAGACATCTTTTCTCTAGATGCAACTGCCGCTGGCATGGCAAAATTAAGCTTTGAATCTTTGAAATATGTGAGCTGAATGTAAAAGGTAAATTATTTCATTGTCACAATTTTAAATGATAAATTGTAAAACTAATTCGTTATAAGCCAAACCTCTCTTCCAAAATCGCCTAGTGTCGGACAATCAGGGTCCAACTTAGAGAATACATTATGCACAGCTTGAATAAGCATGGGGTCATCTCCAACACCTTGTTTATAATTGTAACGAGGATTCAAATAATAACCTACAAAAAAATACAAATACAAAAATTTATTAGTATACATTATAATGTTAATAACTTATGGTTAAGTAAAAATAAGAATGGAAAATTAAGATTATTATTACCGATAGCGTGCAAATCGTGTCTTAAAGTTTTAAACCACCTGTCATTGATAATTTTGACAACCCATTTTGTACTTGACTTTTTTTCCAGCTGCTCTTTCACTACACGCATCAACTCATAAACTGTACCCATAGTTGGATAAACTTTTGTATCCACGACACGTAATACTTTGTAAAGAGGCTCAGATAGTTCACACACATGTTCTGCTTGACTCCAAAAGAGTTGATCAAGTACTAAACTTTCAATAGTACGACCGTGTTTAGTAAGGCAAAAGTTTCTAGTGCTCCACCAATCACTTGTGAACAATTGTTTCAACCCAGACTTCCTCTTGATTAAGCTCTCTAATGAAATGAAGTTAGTGGCAAATCGAGTAGGTGCGGCACGAACAATCTCCCCCTTACAAAATTCACGCATCTTTGCTAACAATGTATTATGATTATAAAGGTAATTTGAAATAGCTTTACCCTTGTCAATCACGTTCTTGACACTCTCTCTTTTTCCCATCTCTTCAAACATAAGATCAATACAATGAGCTGCATAAGAAGTCCAGTAAACATTATGGTGCTTCATCAACTTCTTTCCAGCTTTAACATAATTGGCCGCATTGTCTGTCACCACCTAAACAACATTATGCTCCCCAACCTCCCTAATAATGTTCTTCAATAATATATATATATATATATATATATATATATATATATATATTCATGGTCCTTTTATGCTTAGAAGAATCAACAGACTTGAGGAACACAGTGGTACCTTTGCAGTAGACCATGAAATTTATGATAGACAATCGTGTTGGCCCTATCCATCCGTCACACATGATCGTGCATCCATACGTCTCCCATTGACTTTTCAATGTGGCAACAAGTTCAGTAATCTCTTTGAATTCTATATCCAAGTACTTGTGCCTGATCTCATAAGGTGTGGGGGGTTTTACTCCCTCTCTGGCTCTTTAGCATCCAATTACCATGTTTTGAAAGTGAGGAGATGCGGCTTTTGCTGGAGGAACATTTTCATATATGAAAATTTTGCTTATTAAACGACTCATTGCCTCTTTCACTGAACCATGTCATCACCATCATAATCTCCGTCCTCACTTGTATCTTCGAGCTGCACGATCGGATCTCCACGAAGTTCAGCTAGGATGTCGTCGATCATGTGAGATTTTTTTGCCTTTTCTTTCTGTTTGCTCTTCATTATTGAAGTGATATATTGCTTGACTGCAACCGGAACTAATTCACATCTTTTGATGTTTGAACCGGGATCAAGTCCACTGAGATGATACTTTAAACGTGTGACACCTCCGCTCTTCATCACAAACCCATAATATTTGCATACTGAGCCATTCTTGTTTTCGGGAATTAAATCACCGTGCTCCCATGCTGGATCACGTCTACTTGACCCACTATCCATTGCAATAATTTAATGAACTCCTACATATAATTTTTTTTAACATTATCAATATGCAATCAATATCACATCAACATAGAAAGGACTAAGTAATAACATACCTGATTGGTCAATCTACTATAAATTGTTGAGAGAGTGAAAGAGAAATTTGTTAACAGAGTGAGAGAGAAGTTGTGGGAGAAGGTTTTGTTGAGAGAGTGAGAGAGCAGTGGTGATCGATGTGATGAATTCGATAAGAAACTGAGAATGCACATATATATATATATATATATCAATGAATGAGAAACTAGGAGTGAGAAAGAAGTGGTAATCGATGTGATCGATTCGATATGCTTCAATTAATTTTTTATATTTTACAAAAGTTGATCATAGCCTACTGACTAAAGCATTCAGTGTGATACTGATATCTACTTTACACTAAAGATTTCTAACCTATTATATAAATCTGACATAATTATAGCTTGGTATGTCACCGTGACATGGTGTGATATTTTGTTATTATAAAAACTTTCTTTGGGGAGCAGATTGGACAAGTAATGGGAAGGTGATTTGACAATGCAAGCACGTGATCATCATATACCAAGCTAGCTACCAAGTCCTTCTCCTTTCTTTTCAATTTTCATACTGTGATCATGAGCTTGTCTTTTAAATTGAAAATAGGTCGATCTACTACGTATCTCTCCTTGCATGGCCTAATTCTTGTTAGCTAACTTAGCTTTATTGTCTTTATTGTAGCAGACTAGCAGTTGACTTGACAAGCTAAATATTTTAAATTTAAAAAATTGCTGGAAATTTCGAAAATATCGTAAAATATCGGAAAATATCGGAAATATCGAGGATATATCGGAAATATCAAAAAAATTTGGAAAATTTCGGAAAAATTGGAGATATATTTGAGGATTTTTCAGGTAAGTCTAAAAAACCGAAATATCGACGAAATATCGCCGATATTTTCGATTTTACACACTGTGGTTTCAGGCAGTTTATCAACATATTGTGTAGTATCTTCTAGGTCAATTATGTGCTATGAAAATATCAAACCCACCAAACGGAAAAAATTAAATAGCAAATCAGTAAAGAATCGAAGCTAAAATGTTAACAGACTCAACACAACAGAAAATTAACTAATTTTTACCCTTTTCACAAGCTTCATATAACTCAGTATCTTCAATGCTTGAATATCATCCAATGATGACACATCATTGCCCCTTAGCCAATTTTGCAAACAAATCATACCTTCTATTGACTTAGGAGTCAATGAGCTCCGAAAATTATCTATCACCCTCCCACCGGTGCTAAAAGCACTCTCGGATGCAACTGTGCTCACTTGTATAGCTAGCACATCCCTAGCAATTCTTGCCACCACTGAATATTTTGAAGCATTCAGCCTCCACCATGCTAAAATAGGATACTTCTCACCATTCTCCACCACCGGCTCAAGATCATCTTCAAGGTACTTATCTACTTCATGGGCAGGGGCCACATCATTTACTGAAGATATTTAATCTTTCCAGTTACCGATTAGTTTAGACCTAAAACCAGATTCAACTACCTTTTTGCTAGTTCTACTTTGGACAGATTCACTCTCACTTGCTTAATTTTTATTAGCCCGCTTAACATATTGATTATACATGGTCATAAAGAACTCCCTAACTACTTTAGTTTTACTCACAACCACCTCATCACCATAACCTTCAACTTTGAATAGATGAGTCAAATGAATTAACTTGAATCTAGGATCTAGAACTAAACCAAGACTAATGAATGGATTCATATCTGTCGTACTTCCAAAATACTTCTTGAACTTCTTCAACATGCCTACTGCCATCTCACTCATTACCTTCTCTGTAACAGTTGTATTTTGAATGATAGTAGGATCCACAATCATTTTCTCAATTTTAGCTTCTATACCCATCACATCATGGTAAGTGGTATGTATAGTAAGATGTGTGGATGCACTAACCCTAAGTGTAACCTCATAAAATATTTTTAGGAACACCACAAAATCCTCTGCATTCTGCCAATCATCATCATTTGGTGGTCCACATTTCCCTCCCTAATTAAGTGGAGGAGGAATGAGGACACCATCCTTATCATATTCCTCGTCCGGCTCTTTGAAATATGCGATAAAGCACTCTTCATCCTCTCTCATTCTTCTGAAAGCAGCCTTAAACTTCAAGGCTGCTTATAACATCAAGTACGTGGAATTCCACCTTGTGGGGACATCCATCACTACCAGCCCTCTACATGAAATATTCTCTTTTGATATGCTATTTTTAAAAACATCCGACCTATGAGCCAAGGACCTAACAAACCTAACTGCATTTCAAATTCCTAACACAGCCCTGTTCAGCTTCTTCAACCCAGTTCCCACAATCATGTTACAAATATGGATTGTACACCTAACATGCATATGTTTTCCATCTAACAAAGCTTGAGAATTCTTAACCATGTTCAATCAGGCCCTAACATACTCAATAGCGCACTTGTTGGCTGCTGCATTGTCTACTGTTATGGTAAGGACCTTAGTTATACCCCACTTAATCATGCACTCTTCAATAAGATACCCAATTGAGTTCCCACTATGGTAATGAATATGGCAAAAATTGATAATCCTCTTATGCATCTCCCATTTTTTATCTATGAAGTGTGCGGTGAGCACCATATAATTAATTTTCTGAACACTCGTCCAAGTGTCAGTGGTAAGGAAGATTCTATGCTTAAGCAAATTTGTACAAAGCTCTATCCTTTTGCAGTCATAAAGATTCAAAAAAAATTTCACAAGTGTTTTTCTACAAGGAACATCAAATTCAAGCATGCCAACACTACAGAAATTCCTAAACCCCAACTTCTCAACAAAACTAAATGGTAGTTCATCAATTACAACCATTTCAACACAAGCCTGCATCACTTCTTTGGGATTAAAACTGTGAGTTCACATTTTGTTCCCCTTAGTTTTATCCCCAACCAAAGTTTTCTGAAATTTATCAACTTCATTCTTCCTATTCATATACTTATACCCACCTTTCATGTGTCTATTCATCCCTCCAGTCCCATTTTTACCACTTTCTACAGCACAATCCCATTTAGACCCTTAGGACAGTGATTACATTTAGCTCTTCTTTGACTAACTTCCTTATCAGGTTTTCCTTTTTGCTTAACATACTTTATATGGTCATATTCAGTAAAATGGAACCATACCAAACTACGTTTTCTAGATTTGATAAGTGAACTCACAGCAGATCTAGCAGCCTGAGCTTTAGTCATTGGGACTGATAGAGTAGTGCCAATTGAAGAAGCATCGATACTCAGAGCTACATCCTTTATCCCTTGACTTATCTTTGTTCTTGCATTTCTTCGACTGATATAAAAGGAAAAAAAAAGTTAATACACAACCTAAAATTACTTATTACTTGCATATCATTTGCAAACTTAAAAACAATATATCATTTGCACAACCTAAAAACAATATATCATTTGCATGAATCATAACTTATAACTCATTACACATCACTAACAGATTAGTACATACGAGTTACATAATGCAAAAACAGATTCATGCTTTACCATATGAGACATATGCAGGCTAAGATATTACAATTACATATTTACATATTCATCATAAACTTATAAACTCTATAAACTTGAATTAGATTAATTTTCTGTGTGATCTCAATTAGAAAAAGAAATTCAACTTCTGTTTGTTTGTCATTTAGATTTTTTAGAGAGGTAATTGTAAACAGACAAAACAGTTTTTGCAATGTTATACTGTTTGAGCTTTTGGTTTGAGCAATGCAAGCAATAGGCCTAGGATTTCCTTAGTGACAAATAATATGTAAAACAGGCTTCTAGAAATCCTACAACCAAGTACAAAGGTTATAGACTGCTTCTAATACATTAGGTTCCATTACCCGCCTATCTAAAGAATTCAGCAAATCATGAATCCAAGCACCAAAACAAACACACAGATAACTAATGCACTTCTTCACTTAAGCTTCATCATCATTCAAGTTAATACTTATGCTCATTTCACACAGATAACTCATGTCACAAATACTTATGCTTCACCAATCAACTAATTAACACAAACTCTATCATTCATGATCATCCACAATTCACATACACACCATAATTATTAATCTACAGACTAGATACTTACATTGAGTTTCACCATAGTTCAAAACAAGTCTGAAAATCTCACAATTGTATACGGAATTCCACTTTTTCGAATTAAATCTTCTCCCTGTTACCAAAAAGGCAAAAACCATAAGAAAATGGAGAGATATACCATGTGGAACTCTAATTAGTAAATAGAAGTACAGTACTAAGATCAGTAAGATGGATGAACAACTTGAATGTCAGGATAAAATCCAATTCCTTGTTCAACCGCACAGCAGGAGATTGTTTACAGATATCTCAGGCCGTGTACAAACCTATCATGTGAACAGAGGGAACAGACGAAATGATTTAAAGGAAGGAGAAAGTAAACCAAGCTAAGCTATAAAATTCAGCGATTAGAAAGTAGTTCAAGACAAAAAAAAGAGTTTAACCTAGGAGTTATAGGAGGCAGAGGCGATGCGAGGCAGAGGCCATGCGAGGTGAGGCAGAGGCGAGGCGAGGCGAGGCAGAGCAGAGGTGAGGCGAGGCGAGGCAGGGCAGAGGCGAGGCGAGGCAAAGGCAATGCGATGCAAGGTGAGGCGGCTACGAGGTGAGGGGCCAACATGAAACTATCAAAGGCATCATCAGAGTCGTCGTGGGTCGAGGCAAAGTCGAGGCCGAGACGAGATTTGTTGGAGATTGTTTTGAGAGGAGATGAGAGAAATTAGGGTTTCAGACTTTGAGATCCAGTATCGGTGAGGCTGAGAGAAAGCAAAAAGAAAGGAGAGGCTGCTGAATTAGGGTAGAATTTTTTCTTATATACTTGTAAGAGAGATCGAGTGTGGACTACTGTACAATAGTAAGAATAGATCGCAACTCAAATCACGACATGTGTCGAATTTATTTTCGGGACCAATCGGATCGGTCTAAGTACAGAACCAAATCCGTACAGAATTACACCCTCAATTTCGAGCCCAACTCGGTTTCGGGCCCAAAAATGACATAGCCCTTAATATTCGGGCCATTCGGTTTTGGGCCGGTTTTCGGGCCATTTTGGGCCGGTTTTCGGGCTAAAGTCCCAGCCCCAATAATAGCATTGATGCTACAATTCCACATCAAGCAACAGATAGTGCTATGAACCCTGTTCACTACTTATTTTGTTCAAAGCTAAATCCCTGGAATACCAACGGCTCAACAGTTTCAAATTTGTACAGTTATGAATACCAGATTTCTGGGGCAATATTTATTGGTTCAATCCCAAAACTTAAAGGACAAACCTTCAACAGGTGCATTTTCTGCAATTGCAGGTTGTACACCTTCTATAGCTAGCCAGTGACAAACAAGTCCAGTATCGAGTGGCACTTTTGGTAAAGGAGCTTCAATCACCTAAATAAAACCAAAAATGGAGCATTGATAAAGAACATTCCAAACCAAGTGTGAATTGCTAGTAGTTTACTCAGTAATTCTTACATCTTTAAAATCCACATCCTTGTCATCGATAAAAACAAGTCTCTATGTCCAACAGCTTTTCTGAACTGCAGCGGACCTCCAGAAGCAAAACCATATAGTGGCTGGTGCCAGAAGTATTTATGCAAAATGAGATAAAAGAGATATTATTGACAAAAATACAGTGGCTAGTATATAGGTCATAAGCCATAAGCTGCAAAGTAGCACAGAGGTGCTAGTTCCGAACAATTAAGGCGTTAAAGTGAACAAGCTAGTACAGCAATATACTAGATTTCGTCACCAAACAACAAATTGGACCAAGAGCATCAAAACTTTATTAAATTGTCAAGATTGTAGTTTCATAACTAAACAAAGTGTTTTAAGTTTTGTTTTTATAAAATTTAATTAAAACCTCAAAAGAATTTCATTCTTATCCTAAAATGAAGATATATATTTTCTAAAGTAAAATATGTAACGATCCAAATTTTCTAAAATGAAGATATATATTTTCATTCCTAAACTTTTTTGAATTATATTTTTCTCGAATTATTCTTTTTGCTAATTTTGTTAATGACTTTTTTCTCGGACGAGAATTTGATCCGACTGTCTTCACAGAAGTCGTAGAATATTTAGTTTCGAGTTCGTAGGAATTTTCGGAGAATTTTTCGGGCTTTCGAGCTATTCCTTTTGAGTTTTGGAAGTTCGTTTGGCGAAAATATCGTATTTCAAAAGTATTTTCCGATTTATTTTTGACCATCGGATCGCGATTAGATCAAATTGAGGTCGTCGATCTAATCAGAAATTTTAGTATAAATAGCAAAATACAGTTTATTTTCAGAAAAATATGGTTTATTTCAGAAAATACATAAAGATACGTACGCGGCCCGTATACCCATTTCGGCCCGTTTTGAACTTCGATCTTGACCCACCAGAAAACACAACGGTTGCCGGCGTTCTTGGTATAGATTTAATTAAAGCTCTTCCTCTCCTCTTTCGATTCATGTGTTTGTTTGTGAATTTTGGATTGGTTTTATGGCCGAAAAATGGCCAGAAACCCGCCGGAATCCGGGTGGATTCAGTGGCGGCGTTCCAGTCATTTTTCGGCGTAGTTTTTGGGTGGGCTTTGTTGGGTTTTGTCCAAAGATCAAAACCCCCTTGGTTTTAGAGGACGAGGTGCATCACCGGTGACGAAATCAACCGGAGAAATTTTCCAGCGGTTTCGGCCACCATGGGTTTCGAAGGAAATTCTGGCCAATTGGCTACGAATTGGATTTTGGTCTAGTTGGAGATGTTGTTGGGCTCGTTGAGAGATTTTCAATGAGGGGTCATTTGCCCCCATCGGAGCTGTCTGCGCTGGAGGTGCGTGACGACCACGCGCCACCGTCCGCAGCGGAGCTCCGATGAGGCAGAAAACTTGACTTTTTCAAGGGGTTTCCGTGAGGGTTTTTATACTGATTTTCTTGTGTTTTAGTGGTTTCTGATATCAAACGAACCTATTATTTGTTCAGGAAATCGTGAGAGAGATTTCGGCGAGGGATCTTCCGCCGGGCCTAAAGGCTAGCCGTATACTGTGAGTGGACACATTTATTTTCACTTATTGACGTGCGAGTCTTTGTTTATACACTTATGGTTATGCACGTACGGGCATGTATTTACGATTATGCATTTTATGATTTTATGCCGTACGCTTATGCATTTACGAGCATGCTTTATGATTATGCACTTGCATGGAGGTCATATATAGAGATATTATCAGTGAGTTTGCATCGATGCATTGGTTACTCGGTTGATCCCCGAGTGGCTCCAGGGAAAGAGCAGCACTTCCCCCCTGGCATTCACGTCATCTTTGAGTCAGCATGCACCGGACGACTTTGGATGACCGAAAGTGAGTAGACTTTGGTCATCGCGTCCACATGAGCACATTATACTCGAGAAGGGTCAGTGGTCCCCCTTGATGTATTCTTACGATGTTAGCGTATTTTTGACTCGCATTATATTTATTTGGATTCTTAATGAGAAAGGCATGTTATATTTGTTATTATCAGCTTAAAAATGAAAGTTATTTTCGTCCACTCACTCTAACAGTTTTATTATTTTATATGTTTTTCCTTGGGTTTTTCGGTTTCCTTCTTGCCCAGTTTGCAGTTTCTATCATGTGGTTGCGCGTCGTCGTCGGAGACCTAGAGTTCAAGTCGATCACAGTTCTTTTCTAGTAGGTTCTTGGTTTAACCTACTAGTTTTGTATATTTGTAAATTAGAAGTCGCTCTGAGTACTATATTAGTTTATTTCCTTTGCAATACTTTCGAGTACTTACTGGATTTCGAATACATTATGTATAAAGAAATGCTTTTACTGTTATTTTGTAGTTTGTGAATTTGAGAAATCCGGATGGAAATTCGCATCCCACGGTTTGGCTTTTGTGGACTTTTTGGAAGTGTGTTTTGATTGCAGGTTTTTGGTTTACTTGTTTTATAAAGTAAACTCTGGCAAAATTTTAAAAAAGTTGTGGTGTTGTTAGGATCTAATTCCGGTTTAGGCAACTAAATCGGGGTTGTGTTCTTTCAAAATAGCTCTATGTGGCTTTCAAGTTTCATCACTTGGTCTAGATTAAAGACTGTTTTTATACTCTTTTGAATGCTTGGCCGACCTTGGTTGGCCTCTCACATGGGCCACTTCGTTTGGCCAATATATAAAGGGGTAAGCTCACCTTGTTCAAATTAGTTGTGAAAATTGCCATTGTTCATTTCTCTCTAAGTCGAGTTTGTTTTTATGCTTACTCTTTTGTGCTAATCTTTATGTTTTAAAGTCTTTACAAACATCCTTTAACCACATATAGATTTTTAGAAAGTATTTTTAAAATCTTGAAGACCGTAATTAATCTTAAACACATAAGGTTAATATAGGACAGAACCTCCAGGGATAGAAGTTCATATAGACATCCTCAGTGAAAAATAATTAAATGCATGATTTTACCTGAGGCCATGAGATTTTCATGATGTAATCTTTGATGATCTCAGTCTTCAACCTTTAATCTTTAATCTTCACTTGATTGAGTCCTCTAGTTCATGTTTTGTTAAACTCTAAGATATGTCAATATTCATATACCTTCAAACATCGAGTTGGTCGACTTGATCAAGACAATGTATCACCCAACTCGATCACTACTTAATTTCGATTCCTCCTCCCTCCATGTCGATTCGTTTTAAAGAAGCCTACAATGTATCAATTGAAAATCTTATTTTTATTTTAGTTTTATTAACTTTATGTAAAATTCTAGGTATTTATCATCATATAAATTATTTGTGCCACCAAGATTTGAGACCTAACATACTTTAAGTCAATATTTTGTAGATTTATACACTTATATACCATGCGCGTGTTACTGTTTTCTTATGAAAATAGTTTTGTAATAGTATATAACCTACCAAAGATGTTCTTGTCTCTTCAAAATGTAGAATTTGATTTCTCCTTTTCGTTTTACAAGACAAATTTAAAAAACTTTTCACTCAAGTTACGCATAAGTACGTATAAAAGTTATATCGACTATCCTCGCTCGTCGATCAAAACTTAAACATTACAGTAAAAATGAAACATTATACTCTTATAGAAGTCTTAAAATTTACAATCCAACAGGATTCTCGAATCCAAATAGACGAAAATTCAAACATAAATACGTACATTGTCAATAACATAGGTTCGGAGCTTGAACTTGCACTTGAATATATAGTAGCTAGACATGGGATCAGTAATCTCTATCAGAAAATGTTTTCAGTAGAGGAGAGTTCCACTACACTAGTTGGCTCGGCAGAAATCTGGTCTTGTCTTGGTGTAGTTCTGCAGAACATAGCAAATACTATGAATTGAACTAGACCACAAAATGCACGTAGACCATTGCTAAACAGAATGAAGTAGTCAACTGTTCCGATTAGGGCATAAGCAGTCCAGCAACAACCGTTCAGAAAGTTGGCCAGCGAAAGCGAAAATGGCATGTACTGAACACTCTTAGATCTCACAACCTCTGCCACGACGAAAAGAGGAGAAACATACATGATGACATTGAAAACATCACAAATAAGACCAACCACGAGAGCCCTCATCGTCATCGCTCTATGAAACACAGTCAACGCTGCATGCTCGGGTATAACCAGCATAGGTGCAGCCACAAAAGCAGCTAACAAAACAAGCTCGGTTAGAAGGGTGAAAACAACCTTGTTCCGTCCTCTTTTCGGGGGGTAGATGAAGAACATGGCAATGTATACAAGCTCTATCGCAAGCCCGATCACATTGATGATTACGACTAAAATGTTGTTTGAAGTGACTGAAGGCAGTCATAGTAAGTCCAACCGGAACAGTTGAATACTGTTAAAAGGTATGGCCATGAATCATAATTTTCCACATCCTTCTTCCGAAAAATGCTTATGAATGTAGGTATTGGAGAGAGGAAAATCCCGCCAGAGATGACATTGCCGAGGATACCAACAGCTGATCTAACAGCGGGAAGCTCCCTTCTTATATTTAAAATAGAGTTTTTAGCTAGCTATGCCATTTCCCCGTCGGATTTTGTTCCTTGTCCTAAGTGGTTTATGTTAAACTTTGCAAGGTTTAAAACAAAAGAACTTTTGTATGGCTTCCGTGGGCTTCAATTCTCACCCCTCTGATAATTGTGGGCCTCATTATCTGATAAGAATCAACTATTGGGCCTAACTAATAGTTAGTAGTTTTGGTTGATGACTCTTGTGGATCCTTCCTTTACATACTTGGAGAGAGTGTTCACCCACTATTAGTTCTGTTCAGATTCTCCGCAGCCAAAGCTATGTCTTCGAACACCAAAGAATTAGCCAAGATTTGTGCGTTGAGCGACGATGAACTACGTTTAATTCTCAAGACAGAATTTCGTTCTCTCAAGTCTGCAAGCAATGGCTTCAAGTAGAGGGTCTAGACCGTTCATCATTACGTCTTCTCCACTGTTCTTCCCAGATTCCCAAACTTGGTCACATTCAAAACCTCCAAGTATATCTCCGACGCCGACCTCGAATTCCTAAGCCAAACCTGTCCCAAGCTCGAGGTCATCGACCTCAGTGTCCACATTTCCCTGGAACATAATCTTGAGTTAAAAGTTCCTTATTCTTTGGCAAATGGAACCATCGAAGCTTGCTCTGAGAAGAAGGAAGCTCGTTTCAGGTCTGTTTTCCATAATGGCTTGGTTACCCAACTTTTTGACACATTTGAATTTGAGTTTTTGCTCAAAGCAATTGGGTCGGCTGCGAGTTCAATCAGCTATTTGAGTTTGGAGGAATGTTTTGCTATCACTGATGTGGGATTGGGTTTTGTGGCAAATGGGATTTGCTCGAAGACGTTGAAGACGTTGATACTTGGAAAGTGTCATGAAATCACTGCTGCAGAATATGGATTGCTTGGAGATCCTGAGTTTGAGACTCTGTGGGAGAATCAGTGAGACTGGAGGTGTGGAAATCTAAAGAATTAAAACACTAAAGAGATTGAATTTGAATAGACTAGCTCACATTTGTCCAGACTTGGAGGTGCTCGAGTTAGCTTGCTTGAAGCAGGTGACTAGACGCTGTCGTTTGGCAGTTTCGAATCATAAGTGTTTAAAGCATATTGGTGTTGATGATTATAATTTCATGGAGCACTATTTTCCATTTTGATCTCTATGACCTTAGTTAGTTGTTGGTATAGTTACAAAGAAAGAACGTCCGAATTTAGATCATGTAATGCAATGTTATGGGTCAAGAATGGCTTCTTCTCTGTCCTCTACTAGTTTTGCTTAGCTGATGATGGTAATGTGGAGATTATGAACAAATCGAAATTCTGTGTTGTGGGTGGATAAGGCAAAAAAAGGTCCAGTTTTGGTTAGCATGGCCCTGTCGTATTTGGAAGAGATTTTACAAGCTCAAATGACATCGGTCACTGCAAGGTCGGTACCTATAGTTGTTGAGAAGCAACGGTGGGACTATCCAGCTGTGAACGAGGTGAAGTTCAACATTGATGGAGGTATTCTGAGTGCTGCAGCATATGGTAGTGGTGGAGGAAGTTTAAGGGATGCTAGGGGTCACTCACTGTGTGGCCTGCTCAGCTTTTGGCACGCTGTAAAGGTGCAGTTCATGCCAAATTGCTTGCTCTTCGGCCAGGTCTTTTTTTTTACTTGCAGTTCAGTAATGCACTCTTACGAATGTGGATCTCTCTTCCCTGGGTCCTCTTATTGAAGATATTAAACTCTTTGGAAGTCTAATCCCTCAGTTACAGTCACTTATGTTCCAAGATTTTGTAACCAAGTAGCTCATAGGCTAGCTTGTCATGAACATGACACTTGTAATAGCTCGGAATGGTTCACTGCTCTGGAGTTCATTTTGGATGCCCTTTTGTACTAGTCTAGTCGTGCCAATTATAAATCCCTCTAGCAGGCAGGGCTTTGTAATGTCTTGTAAGGATTTCAGGTTTCGAATGCATCAACGCCTCGCATTATGTCTTGTAAGAGTTTCTTATCTCTTTCATGTTTGAAAATATGGGAGCAAACATTTTGGTGCAGATCCATTGGAAAAGGTTGCAGCTTGAAGTATCACACATCTGTGACTGGCATCCTATGATCCACAAGCATCTAAGTTACTTGAAGCTTTAATTTTCGAAAGAGAAAGCGTATCGCACTTAGCAGTTAGAACAACCACATCCAGTAAACCAAGTCTGCATGTTTAGGGATTTAATTTCACAAAGACTACTGAAACTGTCGGCAGAGTTTTTGCTAACAGCGGTAGAGAAGTAGTAGTAGTTTCGAAGGAATAGCCATAGCCTAAACAGCAAGCAAACTTTCTGAAGCGAATGTGCTGCAAGCCATGTGCAAAAAGCAGGAGCAAAAGTAAAAACACAACCATGCCCCCCTCTTCCTCATCATATCCATCTTTTCTATCTCACCTTCACTTTTCAGCTTCTATTATTTTTGTGAGTAAAGTACATCTCATCCAGCTCTAAAGCAATCAACACTCCTGCCTATTTCTGATGTAATTCTATCTAACACGTGCTTTCCTCTAATTTAAATGCATTATTAGTTGTTGTCACGAACTTGATAAACAATTCTATACAGTGGAACTTACTGTGGTTAGCATAATTGAGCGAGAAATTGTCAGTCCAGCTTTCCGTGAACTATATATGATTTAGGAAACAATAGCTCTCCTTTGGGCATTTTCTCCGTGCTGAGATGGGCATCAATGGAGGTTTGGTCAAGAGTGTCTTTTCGAGAAATCGATCTTTTGGAAATCATGAGAGTAATGTGAGTGCAATCATACTTGTTCCTTCATGATTCAACCCTCTACTGATTGTTGTGTTACTATATATCATTGTTGTGTTGGATTTGTGTTTGATGATCAGGTGAGGAACAATATGACAGAAAAAAGAAGATGGAGATCAGTTAAGTTCAGATCATATCTATGTGGAGATGAATTTAACTCAGTAGCAGATGAGGATTCAGCTTCAGTTAAGAGTTATGAGGCTAGCGTGTCGCAGCTCAATTCAGTACATGTAGAGGTGGATTCGTGTTCTGTTCAGAGCTCAGAGGCCACTGTTACACAGCCATTTTCGGAAGACTTATCAGACAAGAAAGATATGCAAGTCTACAACACAATGTCTGAAGAGCTAGCAGCAATCATCATTCAGTCAGCATTTCGAAGCTTTCTGGTGAAATCCACGGCCATCTTTTATTTCAATACAAATTCAATGCGTATATAGTTGAGGATCTTAACTTACATAAGCAAAGAAAAAACTTAGTTTCCAATTTAGTATTCATTGATAGTCATTGGAACTGCCTGAATTTCAGATTAGATGTCAAAATGAAGGAATCAAATCAAAGAGTGGTGAGGAGGAGCCAACCGTCGGACCAGAAAGCTCAAGTATGGAATCTCTCGGCACATCAGTTGAGGCCCAAATGGGGAATTCGGTGGAAGTTCGCTCGGTTCCAGAGGAAGAATTTCCTGCTCAACACCGGCTCACACCACAGAAAGCTAGAAGTCAAGTGCTCAAGCTGAAGGTAAAACAGCACAACTCTAAATTTACATCTTGGTTGGAACTATAATATGTTAAAACATAAGCTGCATGTGTCAATTGTAGGAAGACTGGGATGATAGCACACTGAGTAGCAACATGTCAAAAATGAGGATGCAGCACAGACTGGAAGCGACAACCAGGCGCGAGAGAGCATTAGCTTATGCATTTTCCCAGCAGGTACATTTGAAATTCACGAGTTCCCGAAGATGGTCATATAGAAAGACTGTGACAGTTAGCTTAGTACGATTTGTTCTGTAAATGTAGCTAAGGATCTGTTCAAAGAAAAAAATTGCAAAATCTGATGGTACTGAACATAATATGGGCTGGAGCTGGCTTGAACGGTGGATGGCAACCCGCCTTCCCGAAAGCTCAAACTCCTTGATCGAAACTCCTAGAAGCAATATTCAGCAGGTTGAGCCATTCCAGAGCAACCAAAGAGTGGTGATGATCAGGAAGAGACTATTTGATGGGATGGGTGAAGAAAAAGAGAGCTGTGGATCAAATGAGGTCAATGTTGCATTTGATAGCTTTTCAGTAACAACAGAAGAGGAGAACAGCTGCTTCAACTCAGTTGATCAAAACAGGTTCAAGGACAGAAGAAGTGTATCAAGGCGAAAAACTGTACCAAGTTATGAGTGTGGGAAGGGTAAGGAATTTCCCAAATTCAGCTTCACTATCCAAACTGATTGAGCTAGTCAAAACTCAAAATTCAAAAGAAATGACTTCAATGATCCAGTTGTAATGGTGTTCATCAAGCATGTTTTATAAGAAAAAACTCACTCTGTTTACACTTGGCTTTCCACATTTGAACAGGTAAGAAAGAAGGATTGTCCAGGGGAGGCTGAGAAAGATGCAACTGACAAGGCAAATAAAACCCGGAGCATCAAATGCAAAAATATTTCATCTTGACATTGACAGCTTTCTCCTTAGGATCTGCACTGTGTGTAAATAAGCAGATTCTTGCTTTGTTGTGTGGATTAGAGTGGCGTTTATGATATCGCATGTATATTGTAACAAAAGCATCTCTCGACATTATATAGTTTAAGCAATGGAGTATCATCGTGCTAGAATTCTCATTATGTTACAGACAGTGCTTGGTAGCTGAATTTACCAGCAATCACTTTGACACATTAATCCAATCTATTGCTTTGCAGTTGCAACAGTTTTGTACCATCATCACTTTGGTGATAAATCAAGCTTTCAATCAATGATCCGAAAAACATTATGCAGAACATATCATTGTTCATCACTTCATCGATGGTCCGCATGCAGAGGTGAGTCGCTTTAGACCTTTAGTAGGCAAAGCTAGTGTGAAGTGTGAACAATGAAACCATTGTTCATTTCATTGCTCAAGTGTTGAGCTTTATTATTGTCAGACATGTTTTTTTTTCTTCGACAAATAATGCGATAGCAATTTCAATACTTCAGGAAATGAGAAAAATAGATAAGAGAAAAATATGAGAAATTATACAGTGCTCCCTGTTGCACAAAAACGATCCAAATAGGTATAACTTGGGAAGCCAAAATTAAAACCAGCCAACTAAAGTTTGGAATCAATATGGTGATCATGTGCCAAATGAACCAAAAACAGAAAGCTAGGCTAGACAAGTATGCTACATTTGTATACCAATGACTTAAACACACCAATATATTGAAAAAAGCCATGATGCATTCCAATCATTCACATTCAAATTTGCTACTCTGATCAACGGGAGCTTCCTCAGCAATTTTTGAACAGTTTGCTGTAAGTTCCAACGAAGTAAACTTAGAAGGATGAAGGTTAAGTGAAACCAACCCAGAATAGAGTAGCTAGTGACATGTAATTAGCCAAATTGCTAACATAAGTACTGAGCTAGCTAGAGAACAGAGGGAATATTAATATATTATAGAGACCAGTCATTGCTCATTTTAATGCATCTATAAAAATTACTGTTCACTTAATTAGTACGTGCAACCAAAGCTGATAAGTTAACTGATTTACAGAAACTCGTACTAAAAGCTATCAATTTGTATCCACTTTTTGCAAAGATGAAGCAGCAGCAGTACTGAAGGAAATTAATGAAATGAGAAAAACAACGTACAGGAAAACGATCCACGTAATTTCACAAAATGTGATAAAAAGTTGAGAAGTCTAAGTATCATAAGTGTGATCATGTGAAGGAGCTAAAAATAGGAAGATAGGCCCAGCCATATTAACATACATTCCTACTAATACGTACGTAGCATCAAGTCCTCACTTGGCCGATCACATTACTTCATTTCCTCTAGCCAGCTACCTTGAAATTCTTCTACAATGGCAGCCTCTAGTCATCGCTCATCTTTGTTTCTGTTCATCATTCTGATGAGTAGTATTATTTTGCTAATCTGTGTTATCATCTCTGTGGACGCTGGTGATGGAGAAGCTGCTACTACAGTTCCCATATAATAAGCAGATCAATGATGATGATGATGAGTCTCATGAAGGATCATAGCTGCTGTTCTTATCTTGATAATCTGTGGATTCTTTGCTGCCTTAGGGGCCGGGGATGATTAGACTTCTAAGTCACCTCTCTGTTATTAGTGTTCTTAATTTTCTGTTCCCTTCTTGGCTTCTTCTGTTATGGTCGTCTATTGTATTAGCACTTTAGCACCAATGTCGGTCTTATAATTTTCAGTACAAATACTGGATCCTGCAGATTATTATTATTATTTTGTCACTGTTTGCATAGGTTTTTAGAGCTTTAAGATAAAAATGGCATGCCTTGTTACGACTATTTGAATGGCCGGCCAGTCTTAGATGAAGGGGTGCTCAACGGATTTGCTTTAAGAAACCATCTTCTACAACCACAGAACCAAACGAAGACTGAGCGAGTCTGTTGTCATTCCCATTTGCTTTGCTCTCTATACTGTGGAAGATCATCAACTCTGTTCTTTTATGCGACTATATAATTCGATAGACATCAGTGTCGGGCGGCTTCAAAATCTTATACTCGTTGTTCCTTCCCAATAGTCCGATACACATCATCGATTACATGGCCACCAGCAACGCAGGAAATTTGTTGATAGTCAAACCAAGGTGAGTTTCTACACAACACCAATGAGATTTGAGACAAAATGGTTCACGAATAGATAGACGGATCAGTTTGAACTTTGAAGAGTGTATATCACTGAGGGAGAGAACCAACAACTCGAACAATATCTGTAGTACACCAGAGTGACTAGACGGATGTGATACTGGAAACCCAGGCTCATACGCCTGGCTTTTCTCAAACACCATGAGAGCTGTTAAAAACCGACAGCCCAAGCCAAACAGACATGTCTGTACACCATCCACTAGACTGAACTTCCCCATGATCACAGCGTCTCATTCGATTCCCAGACTACAAGCCAATCCCACTAGAAGGCCAGAGGGTCGAGAATGAAGAGGTCTGTCTTAGAGAGGTTCAACAATTTAATACAGTAGAAATTATTAAGAGCCATCTCCATCTAACTAAATGATAAATAATTCATAGCTCAAGTAACTCAGAGGCAACACGGCACAAAAAGAAACTAAATCAGACGAAGCATTATCCCTAAACAAAGACAAGCATACATATATTAGTAATAACAGATGTTACAAGTGCCCATCTGGAAATAAAAAACCATAAAGTACCAGCTGCCAATTCAAGTTTGACTTATAGTGGCATCAATAACCCCAAACCGGTAAAAGCTAACATATAACATTGAAATAGAGTCGATCTGCAAACCTTAGATCTTATCAATATCTTCATCCTCAAACTCGATGTAGTCATTTTCACCAGTATCATCCTCCTCGTCAAGACCGTTACTAATACCCTCGTTAAGGCGTGTGTTCTCTGGAAGCTCCCCATAAGCCTTCAGGAGCCTAGCCTCATCAGGCATGTACTTGAGGATCACATCAGCCTTGTCATCCTGGTAGTCACGAAGACCCACAAGAATGATATCCCCAGCAGCAATCCAAACCTTCTTGTGCATCTTCCCACGGATATGGCAAAGTCTCTTGGTTTGATCAATGCACATGGCCTCACACCGACCATTCCCCAGCATCCGAAGCACTTGAGCATACTCCTGTCCATCTTCCTTGAAGACAAGCTCACGCTTCTCATCGTCAGCCTCGTTCTTTCCTCTCTTCCTGTTCTTTCCTCCCTTTCCCTTGTTCTTTGGCATGATTACGGGCTCTGCTTCTGCAACCAAACCATTTCAATCAGACACTAAATCTCCAATTCTACCAAGATTCACTGATTTAACAAACACAAACAACTATCACCATAACCGAATTAAAAACTGAACTCCAACATTTAGGTCATAAACATATAATAAACTTCTTAAAAAAACATATAATAAACAGAGAATCATGCCCCAGCCAAACAGAATCCCTACAACAATCAACAAATTACTGAGCTACAATCACAGAGCATATTCTTAAGCCGTTGAGTCGATTTGGGGATATATATTCAACCTTTAATTGTTAAAAATGATTCATTAATCGTAATTATTTTTCTTCATCAAAATTTTGGGGAAAACAAGAGGATGAAGATAAATTAAACCAGTAACATGTCACAAAGAAGTGAAATTTCCCACAAATAATCGCTAAAATTGATGAACAAGAACGAACCCTAGATCGATCGACGATGATGATAATAGTGAAGAACAGATAATACAGAGTATATTAATAATTAAATTATGGAAATAAAAGCAGGGAAATGTTTGGGGAGAGCTGGATACCTCTGCTTTGCGATGAGGTGAAGAAATTCGAAGCGAGAGCACGACCTGAAGAATCAGCCTCGTTTTGGAATCAATATATATACAGATATATATATATAGAGAGAGAGAGAGAGAGAGAGAGAGAACAAAGCCCTAGCTCGCGTGTGTTTTTTTGTACCCACAGAGATCGAGTCGGTTCCTGTGGGCCCCGGTCAATTGTATCCGACCCGATCAGGGTAATTTTGGGCTGGGCATGTAAATATTCTACTGAGATTAGGCCCAAAGCGCATCTGTAGCACAACTGTTTATCCTTGGTCAAAACTCAAAATTCAATTATGGTTTCTGAACTTCCAAAACAATCCACCACGGTGACCACTATGTTTTTTGGATTTTCCGGTAGTGATCGTTGAAGTTTCTCCGGCAAAAGTGGTCAAACTCCGTCGAGTGCACAAAGTTTTCCTGTACGCGCTTTCTTCTCCTTTTCAACTTGGGATTATGTATGATGAAGCGCCAATAGAACTTGGAAAACAAAAACGTGGAATGATTATAATGAAGCTCTAATACAAATTGCACACGTCTAAGGGTTGAGTGTTTAGCAGCAGCAATGCAGTCACCTTCACGCAAACTAATTGCTGTTCCCATTATTAAAGGGGATAAGTAACAAGAAACCAAACTGTTGTCAAATAGGCTCTTTTCTCTGTTGATATCAACCAAGTATTTATACACATGAGAAAACCCTTGGTCAAATGATCCAGGCATTATCAAATGCATGTATGTATTTGAGTTTTATTTTATACATGTATACAATCACAACCAGCTGTATAGTTCATTACCAAAACAGTATCAATCCAAACACCACTTTCTGGACACTCAGACAAGTGAGTTTCCAGAAACCACTCATTTTCAAGAATCAATTGGAATGGGCAAAAGGAGGGAGGGGCAAAAAAATTATGAATCTGAGCCTGTTATGCTCCGGTACAAGGAAATCCCGACAGGGTATGACCTGTGTATTCTTGTCTTCATGGCTGGAAGTTTTTGGCCCGGCAGGTTGCTGAGATCAGTAGCTTTTGTGCTTGTCACTGATTTCTCAACCATGGTCGGCTCTTTAGTTTCAGTAATGAATTGGAGACCCTGTATGAATGTTGAAAGTCATAAAAACGTCACCAGGTGAATGAAGAAAAAGTTATGTGCAGCAAAGGACAATGAGGATTTAGGACCTTGAGTGATTTATCCTCTAATGCCATTGTCAAACACTTTGTTAGCTTAGCAGAGACATCCTACAAATTTGCAAAATAATATAACTTGGCAAGTGAATGAGGGAGAGAATGTGTACATGACCATGGTTTTAACAGTATCCCAATCTCATTAACCACAGAGAGTAGGACTATTCTGGGATGAACTTCAAAAATCAGTCTTCAATCAAAAGCATATAGCATTTCTTACTTGAATAGTTTTAGTCTCCGGACGATCTTTGGAGCCTTCAGCTACTTGGCATAGGTACCATAAACCTGAGTTGGTCACATCCTATATTATGGAAGATAATGGGCCAAATTTATCAGCAAAGGCATCATATGACATTACAAAATACTGGGTACCGTAAATTGTAATTACACAAGAATATGTATAACCTGTTTGCTCTCAATGAGTCCGATCTTACTTTCCTGTTAAGTCAATCAGCAAATACATATGAATGAGTCTTGGTCCATCATAGCATAAGACATACATTAAGGAAAGATTAGCTGCTCACCAATCCAGAGACCATCTGATATATTGTATCAACATCAAACCCAATTTGGGAAAGGTTTGATTTCACCTCATTCACCTGTATGCAAATAAAATGTCAAATGAATACAGGAACAGTTATTGGTGTGCTATAAGCACTATCAACTCATTACTTCAAATTAATGCATCCCAAAGTCCAATTGACACTCTGAAGCTGATGCTATTAACAGAGTTTCACTTTTGCAAAATCTACCTTTAGAGAGGGAAAGGCCTTAGTCTAGCTCATAACAAAATACTGCATGTATTAGTTAGAACGGGAGGCCAACGATATCCTATTTCCCTACTGATTCACCCAAGGTGGAGGAAAAACAAATGAACTCATTTCAATAGCAGAATTTTTAATCATGAGACAGAGTACTTTCTGTCTTTAAAAACATTTATGCAAATTAAAAGTTCCATACACCATTAGCAATAAGCTGAGTTGCTTCCTTCTGCTCCTCCACCTTCCAATCCAACTCCTCCAACTTTTTGGTCAGTTGCCTTCTTGTAATCTGTATACAAATTTCAGCAATTACCATCTGGTAAAAATGACCACCAGGTGGCTAACCAATATGACTTACAGCTAATGTTTCATGCACAGTCTCTAATTGCTTCGATACAGTTGCAACAGCATTCGCCATATTATGCCTTGTCACATACATTACATCAGACAGTGACCATCCCTGCACAATGCAGCAAACACAGATATAAAATCAGAAATGACACAAATCACTACAAGTACATGTCTAAGTGCTTGTGACCACAGATGGTCTGCAGTTGGTCAGACGTAGGTCTAACCTTCCATTTCATGTAACAGTATCCCATAGCACCAATTGCAGCAGCTGGAAGCAAATATGAGGCATAACTCCCTGTCGAGAATGAAACATTTGAGTACACCCATCTAATGAGGATGTAACAAAAAATTTCCCACATGATACAAATTAACTCTTGAACGGACTTCAAGAGACACTAACATGTGAATGGAAGTATAACATAGATAGTAGTAATCTGATTGGTGTATACAGCAGAAGGATATAACTGGTAATTCTGGAGATTTCTCTTTACATACTCTATTTCATTAATACTAAACCAAAGTGATTGTCTAAAAATGTTTTGTTGAGGAGGTAAATTAATAATGCAGAGCTTCTTCTCGTTCTGGGTGAAGAAGTTACAATCCAATGGTTTCAGATTAGTTCACAAATCAGTCAAGTACTTAAACACATCTACCGTGACAAATCCACATTCTTCCTTGGTCAGGAAGAGTAGCAAGAATGCAAAATATATCAAACAATACCCACAAGGCCACAAGTAAGACTAGTCCATAATCATACGAATGTTTACGGTATCTAAAGCACCTGGATGATTTAAATGGACTAACCGTTTCAGAATCTCTACGAAGGTGGCTAAAGTATGCAAACTAATATCATATTGAATGTATACACTTACTAGCTAGCTGAAATCTGTTGAACTCCAATATGGATTAGGAAGTATATAAGTAAAATAACTGAAGTGGTCAAACTGAGTATCATGAAATGTTTGAAAAGTATAATAAAGGGATAATTTCATACAGAATACAACATTTTTGACAAACAACATGCAAAAGATTAAAATGTGCATACCACCGGAATCAGAAGTTCCATTGTAGACGGTAACAGGGCCAGATAAGGTTAACTCCTTGATTTCTTGTGACAATTGTTGTATCTGAGGTTTGAAAGTTCAAACACATAAAAGCATCAATTACAAACACCTGCAAAGATGACATGCATGATGTATCTATTACCTAGGATCATGATGAAATTAGAGGTATGGATTAAATAGTAAAATAAGGGGAGAAAGATAATAACAGCAATGATAACCAACTAGATAGTTGGGCCTTGTAAAGAGAATAAGAAGGAACAGCCCCTTGATTTTCATGTGATGTTCTTAGTTGAAGTAGATGGCAATACTGATCAAGCAATTATAAGTTTGAATCTACTCAGAGGACAATTTACCATACCTGAGCTCTGAGAATCGAACTATCATATCTCTCCGGCAAGAGGTCAACTTGATTTACCCCGTTACACAACTCCTGAAGCTGCGCAAGAAGATCAGATAATCTGCCATTCCTCAATATGATAGAACTCGTCAAGCCTAAGTTGCAAATGAAAAGAGCTGATAAGAGCAACATCATAGACTATATGCATAATCCTATGTGTTCTATACTTTGCTACATGTACCCACAGAGTACAAATAGTTCAAAACTTCAAATCAAGTTTGAATCTTCTTCATTTCCTAAGTAACCCAGTAGCTGAATTCAATGAAGGTTTCCAGAACTCATAAGAACACAAAATGAATTAAAGATGTTGATAATCACAAGAGTAAACAACACATAAACTATATATATATTACATATGAAGATTCCAAGAGAGACTTCACCTGCTCCAACGAGAACGAGAACATGAGAGGTCGAGACCCCAGCACCAGTCTTCAACGCCATAAATTCTCAGAGCCTCTCTACCCAGAAAGATCGAACCTTTTTCAACTCAACGATGGAATATAAAATACGTCTCGGGGCGTTCTCGTCATTTAACAAAAAGAGTTACCTTTAAGTCACTGTTACCTTCAAAAAATGAAAGCTCAGAATTAAATTTTGTTTCTTTCTTCAAACCCAGAAAATCAGATATCAATGGCACCGCAGACGATTCTGTTGCTTCTTCTAGCTTTGTTTTTAATTCCAACGCAGACCCAATTGGGAGATGAAGCCAAAGGTGAAGCCTTTACCTCAATAGTCATATCCCAAAAGGGTCTTGATTTTCTCAAGGAATTACTTGTAACTCAAGCTGTGTCTTCTATAATTCCACTACAGATTCCCCAGATTGAGAAATCTGTGAGGTTTCCGTTTCTGGGTAGTGTTCGTATGGTGGTCTCCAACATCACAATCTATGGAGTCGATGTGGGCCCCTCGTTTATTAAGTTGGGGGACGATGGAGTTGCCATTGTGGCTTCTGAGACGACTTGTAATCTGAGCATGAATTGGTATTATGAGTATAGTACTTGGGTTGCTCCTGTTGAGGTTTCGGATGAAGGCACTGCCTCTGTTCAGGTATATCTGGATTGTTTTTGCTTGTGAGCTGATGTTATTAATTTTATAGCTGTTTGCTTTGTTTAGTTTAGAACTTTAGATTATTGAGTGTTTTAGTGTGGTCTGTGATTGCTGGTTGGCTTGGATTTGTGGTCTGTCATTTGACTCTTGAATATTGTGGAGCTTTGGAAGGAATGTGTGTGCTTCTGATTGAGTGGAGTGTTGGTTCATCCTGATAAAATCAAGATTTTGATGATATAGCGCTGAGATTTTGATGTGCTTATCATCTTCTGCTTTGAAAATTATATAGGAATGGCTTAATTTTGTATGTGTAGGCTTGTTCGGAACTTAGAACAGTCAGTAAGTTTCATGGATGTGGTTATTTATTTCAGGACCATTGAAGGTCTTTTTAACTGTTTCCTTAGGTGTGTTTATGCTCATGTTTGTGTCATTTTAAAGAATGGAGTTTGATGAATTGTGCTTGTGGGTGTAAGGTTGAAGGCATGGAAGTAGGGCTTACAATCGGTTTGGGAATCGAAAATGGAACTCTGAAGCTTTCCCTAAAGGACTGTGGTTGTTATGTTAAGGAGATCAACATAAAATTGGATGGAGGAGCCTCCTGGTTTTATCAAGGGTATGCACTTTCTCTTATTGATTGTGGGTTTATGCTTGTTGCTATTGTTGTTATTGTTGTTATTATTCTATGTCCGCATCAACAAACCTGTAGTTGGACTGGTGGAGTTAGCAATGCATCTGATTCATACCATTTGCCAGTGTTCGTGTGTTGACTTGTTCTAGGCTTTCGATTCTCATATTTTAGCTTACAGTTTCAGCTATAAGTTTTGTAATATCTTCTCCATCGTGCATGTTTTATGAAACTGTTACTTGAAGGTCCTGATCAGTGTCTTGGTTTATTTTTTGGTCTGTGAGTGATCATTTTCCTTGTCATTTCTTAGGATGATTTATGCATTTGAAGAACAAATAGGATCTGCAGTGGAAACTTCTATTACCAAAAAACTCAGAGATGGGATTGTAAAGCTTGATGCCCTTCTGCAAGATCTTCCAAAGGAGATCCCATTAGACGAGGATACTTATTTGAATGCAACTTTTGTTAATGACCCAGTTTTGAGTAATTCTTCTATAGGATTTGAGATTAATGGTCTATTCACTGCAAGAAGAAAGCCTTCAGTCTCAGAGTACCTTAACAAGGATTCAAAAGCATTAGTTTCATGCTCAGATCCATCTAAAATGCTAGGGATAGCATTGGACGAGGCTGTGTTTAACTCAGTAGCAGCCACATACTATGATGTAAGTTTGGGAAATATTGTTGGAGTATTCTGGAATTGTGCTTGTATGCTGAACTAGTGGTAACCATGGTAAGAGTGACAAATCTCTACTTTTGCACAGGCAGATTTCATGGAATGGATTGTGGACAAGATACCAAATCAGTCATTTTTGAACACAGCTGGATGGAGATTCATTGTTCCCCAACTATACAAGAAATACCCAAACCATGATATGGACTTGAATGTTTCTTTATCTTCTCCCCCATTGATAAAGATCTCAACTGATAGTCTTGGTGCGATTATCTATGCTGACCTGATCATTGATGTATTGGACGAAAATGGAGTAACACCAGTTGTATGCATCTCATTGGTAAGTTAATAATGGCAGATTTGAATAGTAAAATAATCTTCTTCATAACCTTTATTAAGCTTTCACGGCTTTTTTTTCAGTTCCTATGCGAGATTTAAAGGTTAATTTTTCTGTTTGTTCAATTAATACGCAATGATCATGTTTTCCCACTTCCAGCGAACTGTAATAAACTAATAATTGCTCGTGTCTCTTTAAGGTCATCCGGGCATCAAGTTCAGTTAAAATCTCGGGCAATAACCTTGCTGGGAGCATGAAAGTTGAAGACTTTTCTATGTCATTGAAGTGGAGCAATATTGGGAATCTTCACATGTCTCTAATTCAGGTACTCTACATCGAAATAACCTCAAGAAGTTCACTATTTTCTTTGTCAGGCTCTTAAATGGACCTTCGTGTAGTTAGTAGCTTAATATTGTTCAATATGTCTTATTGCAGCCGGTGATTTGGACCATTATTCAGACTGTTTTCGTACCGTATGTGAACTCACACCTGGGAAAGGGAATTCCACTCCCAATCGTTCATGGTTTCACCATTCAAAATGGTGAACTACTATGTTCCAATTCGAAAATCATGGTTTGCAGCAATGTGATTTACGAAGGATCAGATTCACACATATTCAATTGGCTGCGACCAAATTTTTCCAGATACACTCATGCTACGTAACTCATCTTCAAGTGCTTGTAACTTTGGAAAGGATCCAATGCAACGCATCAGCTTCCCTGCTTTGTATAGTTGAGCGAAATTGCCTCGTGACTTGTTGAAACATCCCCAAAACACCAGTGTGCAGTGTACATGTTGTAATTATAAGCATGAAGTTGCAAATACTAGTGCAAGGACTTTTTGCTTTCACTGTAATCTCATAATGTAATGTCACAAATACTTTCTCTGTCTATCTGAAAAGGTTTTCTCAGTTGAATGGAGAGTTCATTGTTTGACTCAAAGCAACATTTGTTGCTGAATTTTGATCAGTGTCTTTTTTTAAGAGAGAATAAAGAAATTGCATTATACAATTGAGATGTTTAAGTAATTGCTAACTTTTGATCGGTGTTTAAAAAGACAATTTTCAATGTTTGATTTTTTTTTTCTCATTATAAACACTTTTTCATTCGACTGTTGGGACCGTCATATTTGCTCAATATATCTCTCATTCTTTTTACACCTCCCATATTTCTTTTAACTATTAGCATTTGCTCAATAGACCTCCTTTTAAATTCCTAAAATAACCTCAGATTTATTATTCATATATATTTCAATAATTTACTCATTATACCTCCAATTCCCTCTCTAGACCTCTCATCCTTTCAATATTCTTTTCTTTTTGCATTCGAACATACATTCTTGATTTTGACATAAAATGTTACTAAACCTCTATTATTTGATGAAGCTGTAAGAATTTTTTTTCAATAACAACAATTTCATTTCGGAATAATTTATTCGAATCAATAATCATTCTCACAATCAATTGTAAGCAATAAAATACATCAACTCAAAGTAAACATTATTCAAAGCATCTTTCAATCAAAAAAATTCAACATAACGCAAAACATAATCTAATCATCTTCGTTCTTACTAAAAAAAATAATCTAATCATCTTCATGTGTGATTGTTTCAGAAATTGCAGTAACTCTTTCTGGATGGGGTATTTGAGTATAGAGATGCAAACGATTACTATATCTACTATATAATGATCTTGCTTTGTCATCAGCATGACGGTACCAATCTGGTGGAACCGGCGGTAATGGGCATCCTGCTACCAAAGATACCTTAAAAAAACATCTTATTAGTTTAGACTCTGTAACTTGAAAAATGCATAAATATGTAGTGATAGTACTTGCACAAAGTGATTTCCGTTAACAAAACTAAATCCAAATTCAGGAATTTCTTGATTTTGAAATCGCCCAATGACATGTTCCATCAAAGGAAAAAAAGTAAGGCACTATCCATCAAATAAGTTTATAACGACTCCATAACAAGTAGCGATCAAATGCCCCATATCAGTTATACACATCCATTTTTTACGTAGTGCAGTAGATCCAGAATGGTGAATTCTCTGTTTGATTTTCTCGATAGTATCTTCGCTGCCATATTGTTTCCTATACAAGTGTGGCATACTATTTAGCTCATTCATCAGGTCTAGTCGCACTTTTTGCCAATAACGCCTACCAAATTCCATAAAAGATGCTACAACTCTAGAACCACAATTACCATCATCTTCAACATCAAATAAACCTAAAATGTAAGGCCTCATGCCAAAAATTAATTGGGATGTATACTTTTGTGTTGACTCAAATCTTGAAGTGTTTTGACTCATGGAGATAGGCTACACAAAAATCAATATAAATTAGCTCTTTCCATTGCAATTAAAACTTTAACCAACTTAGGATATATCAAAAATGAAAGACATACTAGATTTGTCTTTGGAAGCTTGTTTGATTTTGCAAAAGACAACAAAATAGTAGGAGAAGCATTGACCCTTTCTGATAGTACTTATGATTGACTACCATGAATGAAACTAGCTTCAACAATCTCAAAAGAAGATGGCAGACGACGAGTGCTACTGTCAATCTTAGGATGCCTTTTGGTTTTAATCTTTTCACTTGGTTGTTGAAGCATTGTGGAACTTGGAATTAAAAGCTCGTTGATTTTCAACAAGAATTGTCTCTTGGTTTCATCATCCTGTTCTTCGAGCCATTTTTTGCAATTTTGTCAATTGCGGTCTTAATTAACTTTTTCTTGAGGATCAATTTCCTCCTCAAAATCACCTACACTTAACCGCCTCCAATGTGAGTGAACAACATTTATTGGAATATGCTAATAGGAATTCTGATATTCAAAAATCTCATGTGCACATGGTAATTGGTGTGTCCGACATATGACACAACTGCATGAGACAAGACTAAATTCAGCTGCATCAAACCTACATTCCATAGTTGAGTTAGTGTATACCTTATAAGAAGAAGAAAAAAAGGGTAACGGTAAAGACTAAAAGGAAGAGAATTTACCTTGTCGATTCAAGTACAATTTTGTTTAGAGCAGTAATTGATACATTACCGATTAGTTCTTTCAAATATGCATGTTTAAATTGATGTTGGACGAAAGATCGACTCTTTTCAAAAGATGCCTTTATTTCAGTGTGTTGCAACTCCATCAAAGAGTGAATATAATCCCATGATACACTCAAGTCGAGTTGACTAGAACCAATATGTCGCTTAAGTTTTGAATGTGCACTTTTCGTCCTAATACATAATTATGTTAATATATAATTACAAAAAAGTTACTTAGATCACCGTAAAATGCATTCCACCCTTATGTCTTCTCAAATAGCTTCTTGCAGTGAGTGAATACTTGCTTGTTGATGTGCTAGCTACATAATACATGTCTGGTACTAGGAAACACATTACTTATAGAATTCATAAGAGCCAATTCACGATCAGTTACTATCACACTTGGAAAATATTTATCATCTAAAAAAGTCTTCAATCTAGTCAAGGCCCATGTATAATTGTCCTCTTTCTCTTTTGACATATAACAAAATGAAACATTGAAGGTCATGTTAGTGGACGTGATCCCAACTATCTCTAGAAGTGGAAATAGATACTTGTTTATTTTTTAAGTGCAGTCCATAATAAGTACATGTGGAAATGTACGCAAAATTTCAATGCGGTAAGGGTGCACCAAAATAAATTTGTTACTTTCCCAGGATCAACATCACTTTTATGATGCTCAATATACTTATGCCCAGGCAAGTTACTTAGTAGTTGCTGTATTTGTGTTCTCTCAGCTCTAATCTTTGTCATGTGTCGTTGCCTGGCATTATATATTGTCTTCATTGTTGTAACATTTTTTGCATTTTTTCTCTTGATGGTATTAAAAGCATCCTTAGGCCTGATTAAACTCATGGACATATCGACCAGTAATGAGTTTGATTCTTTCGACAATCGACATGCAAATGAGTGGCCATAAAGATATTTCGAAGCAACAATTATGCACTTCACAAACCACCTCTAACTTCTAATCATCGCCAATTCCAATATTTATGCCTCGTAATGAGAATGGGCATCCACATTTCTTGGTACTAGTGAGCCTCGGCCACTTCTTTTTTTTACTCTCTGCACTAGACTCTTACATAATTCTATCACACTTCAAAGACTTGTATGATTCATACTGACCATTCCTCTCACAAAAAAACCTCATTTTAGTTCTTTTCTTCTTATTGCCAATTTGTCCAGAGTCAGACCTTTGAGTAACAATTACAAAATTATTTCAAATTCCTTCTGAACGAGTCCATTATATTATCTCATCTTTATGTTTGAATACCTACCAACCGAAAGCTAATCATAAATAAAAATATACTCTAATATAGTTATATTTTTAAAAAGAAGTGAAGAAAATAATTTACCTTGTCAGTTGTAAATTGGCTCGTATGATCTAATACAACATCAACTTCAACTTTGATGTTTGGAATACAGCTATCACCATTTTCTGTATCCTATATATTGTAATTGAAAATCAGCAAAGTGTTGTTTGTAACTGAATGTATCGAAACTACATAGTTGTTAAAAAAATAGGAACACATGAAGTAACATAATTAACTATACAGTGGTCTAAAGGCATAAGGCTTTGATAGAAGAGTTCTAGTGTTGACACCAAGTACAAAGGAAAAGAAGATGAAGTAATATACTATCAATCATAACCTATTGTTTGAGCAAACTAATTCAATCTCCACCACTCCACCCATGACTTCCTCTCTCAATATTTTATTTTGAAACAGTCAAGGCTCCTAGTAATTAACTAAAATTCAAAGACCAAAGACTAACTAGATACTACTCTTCAATCTGTAATGCAAATATATTACAATAACTATGAATCAATCAAAAGCGATGCATGTATCAAGTATTGACGAATACAATCAGATTCACGCACTGCATAATACACAGGTATAGGAGAATTAAACGAAGAGGGGAGGAGAAGGGAAAAAAAGTATGATACCTTGTCTGAAGGCTCTAAAACTAAGGGTTGTGCCTTCGTCAATGGAGATTTTTCTATTAGGTGCAGTAGAGCAATAGTGTGTGGCACTCACGTTTTAGGGTTTGTATTCATAAAATTTGATCGAGTAGAATTTTTTTCTTAAAAATACTAAACTACCTAGATTGCTACATTCCATTTCGGCCAATCTGCTCTACGTTGACATTCAACAACAGAGTGGGGTTCCACTTCATCGTCGTCAATAATCTCCTGGGCGACGAAATAAGCAAACACATCATCAACTAACATGGAAGATCTATCCATAAGAACGCATACATCATTTGTTCTAAGCGAGATTTCTTTATTCTCTGACATCACAAGAGGTTCTGGAGCATCCCCCAGACTTGCCAATTATGATTCAATGATATAACTGTAGTCAGAGACAATCTCATATGAAGGATTCACAATGTGGATGATGAATGGATCTTTTTGTGCCTTGATGACCTGCCTTTTAACCGGCGGCTCATCAGTGGATTTTCTTGGTCTCCTCCTTTTCCTAGTAGGAGCCGAGACCGACACAACACCTTCCACGTTAGCAAAAGGAACACTTCCTTGCCCGGTGTTGCCACTAACGAATCCCTTTTTTCAGAATTTCCAACCTTGCAGGAACATTTGCAGCAGGTACATCCGATCTCGTGACTTTTGCGATATCAGCAAATAAGTCATGCATAGAGTCTACTACTTGTTGAAGATCAAGTATTCTTTGCACTTTTGTCTCACTCTGAGACGTGCGAGGATCATGATGAGACACAGTGGGATTAAACCACGTCAATTCCTGACGTTCTACTAGAATAAAAACATTCTTATCTCCCCCTAACGGTGGGAAATATGTCTCTTCAAGTTGACAATCTGCAAATCTAGCAGTAAAGAGATCTCCTGTTGAATGCGGACTAACGTTGGAGATTCATAACCAACATAAATGCCTAATCTTCTTTGAGGACCCATTTTAGTGCGCTGTGGAGGCGCAATTGGCACATAAGCCGCTGAAAGGACCCAACCCCGATTCAGTTACCTAAATCGGAATCGAACCCCTTCTGAAAATACGAACCAACAAAATTTTTTTTTGAAATTTCGACAGAGTTTCGTTACTAACGTAGAATTGCATAAACCTGCCCCCTGAAAATAACACTTCATCCTATGCCACAAAAGCCAAACCGTGGGCACCAATCCCATTCGGATTTCTCAACATCATAATATAAACAATAAACAGTAAACATGCTGTACTATATATAGTATATCCGTGAAAATCCGTATAAACACGTATCAGAATGTATCAGAGCGACCTCTAGTGTAAAGTATATACAATATACACATCAGTAGGCGAAACAAGAACCTACTGGAAAACACAGGTAGCTCAAATTACTAGCCTCCAAACCGCGACGTGAAACACCAAACCTGAACTGCAACTAGGCACGGAAACCGAAAAGCCCAGGGGAAAGAAACAAAACTCGTTAGAGTGAGTGGACGAAAATAAATGTCTTTCACCAAGTAATATATATATGTTATAAAAACATATGCGAGTCGAATGAATAAATATAATAAAATACGCGAGGTAAACTCATACTCCTCCAGCGTACAGAGCATGCGAGTAAAAATCCCACGGGGCCACTCATGGACACGTCCTTGCTAGTACAGTCCGAATCACGGGATCCCAGACCCACACGTGATTTGAGCCAGAAAGGCCTCAGGTCAGGGTATCTGTTTCCACCCGGAACTACATCGGCACAAGAAACAGACATCTGTACCCACCCGGAACTACATCGGCACAAGGTACAGAAACCAGTACCCACCCGGAACTACATCGGCACAAGGTACGGTACCCCTCCTGGTAAGCACCCTCGGGGATCAGACGGGATGCGAGTGTATCGATACAACAACATGAACTACGACTGTACTCTGTGTGAAAACCAAATCATAAACAGTACGATGCAAATGCATGAAACAACATATAAGTGTATGTATACTCATATACGTATATCCGTATAAGTATAATCGTATAATCGTAAAACACATGCTCAAGTAATCTGAAATCTCATACGCATGCTCAAGTTCGTAAATCATATAAAAGACTAGCAAGAATTCCGTGAAAAGAAATTGTCCACTCACAGATGAGCAAAACGCGCACTCGTGCTAATCTCGTGGTCCGGCGGAAGATCCATCGCCTGAAGCACGATCACGATCCCGATCTCAATCTCCTGAATATTCATAAAACACAACTGATCAAAAACATAGTCCATAACTCTGTACTGAATCACGAAAACCAACCGTTCCCGGAAATAAACAATGCAGTGCAAAATAATTAACGGAATTCCCGAAATCTCCACTCGAAACCCTCGACTGAAAATCGGCTAACCAAATCAACCCGAAAACCTCTGGACGATAATCAAGGCGCAATTTCGAGAAAAACGACATTAAAAACGTCGAAATCTGAAAAAGTCAACCCTCGCCGGAGCTCCGCCGTTGACCGCCGCCGCCGCCGGCGGCGCGCCGTCAACGGTGAAATCTCACGGCGAGATTCTCCAGATCAGAAGATCTCCACGAGCCCAAACTGTTTCTCAACTGGCCCCAAGGCCAAAACTCACCGGAACAGGGTCAATTCCAGCTCGAAAGGTGAACGGAAAATCCCTCCGGCTACAAATCGGGTTCCAACAATTCCTTAACCAATTCCAAAATAAATCACATGGGGAGCATCACAAGGTCAAGGGGAGTCGAACCCCCTTAACCTCCACCTTCAAATCTCGCCGGAACCACCGTAACCATCACCGGCGAAATTCCTCAACTCGGCCCGATTCGAACCCCCCCCCCCCCAAATGTCATCAATTTCCATCAAACTAAGCATCAATCAACTCGAAATCACTCAAGGATGCGAACCATACCTTCCTCAAGGTCTTAGGTGGCCGGAAAATGGGTCGTCGGACGGCAAGCCGAAATGGGAAAGTCTTCCTCCTCGGTCAACGGTCAACAGCTTCCCAAAACGGAAAGTCAACTCTGGTCAAACTCAAACAGTGTTTTTCGACGATTTTACGACTATTCCCGATATTTATACTCGCGCTCCGGGTTAATCGATGGTCCAAAACGAATATACGAAATGATTCGGATAAACACGAAACAATCGGATAAACTCGTCGGAAACTGAAACTTCAAATAATCAAAAAATATTCCTTGGTTATCGGAAAAATCTTCCGGAACCGCCCACGAGCTCGAAATCACGCACTCTACAACTTCCGTGAAGACACTGAACTCAAATTCTCAACCAAAAACATAGTCGCGAATAGAATCGACGAACCACACAAATATCGTAAAACTGCGACTAAACAGAATTTCGTGAATCGTGCCGAATATTCAACTAATTCTGGTTCGGGTCGTCACAGCCGCGCAACCAAAAATGCGCAAATGTGAAACATCAGGCTCATATCCAATTACCAATTGGTACACACTGAATGGTTGGCGGGCTACGGGTGGAAAACGAAGAAGCATTGCTGTGTGTAACATTGCATATCCCCAAGCAGAAACTGGTAAATTTGTATGCATTACCAAAGCTCTAGACACAAGCTATAATCACTTGATACGAGCCTCTGCTAAACCGTTCTGAGAATAAACATGAGGAATGAGATGTTCAACTACAATCCCAAGAGACATGCAGTAATCATCAAAAGATTTTAATGTAAACTCTCTTACATTATCCAATCGAATAGACTTGATTGGATGATCTGGGTGATGAGCCTGAAGCTTAATGATTTGAGCCAGGAGTTTTACAAACACAGCATTCCTTATGGATAGCAAAGCAACATATGACCATTGCGTTGATGCATCTATCAAAACCATGAAATATTTGAATGGTTTGCATTTGGGTTTGATAGGTCCACAAATATCACCTTTGATCCTTTGTAAGAATGGAATATTTTCATTATTATCAACAACAAAAGAAGAACGTTCCTATAACTGTGCTAAAGAACAAGCTTTGCAAAACGAGCGATGTGGATCAGAGATTGCAACATAAGAATTTGGTGGGATAACGCACAACGTCTCAGCAGTATTTTGCCGGGAGGGCGCTGCACTCGTCTTGAAGACCGAGCCAGGATTGAGAGGAATAGTCTCATCCTCACCATCTACACCCATGAAAATAGGTAATCCCATATATTTTTTCGCTCTAAAGAACGGATGACCATGAGTATTTTTTAAGATTTTGATCATCGTGTCACGACCTAGATGTCCCAGTCAAAAATGTCAAAGCTTGTATGAGTCAGAATCACACGTAGTAGTGTGAGTCACGGCATTGGATTCAATGATCTGAACTATAGTTAGATATAAACCACTACGAATAGCCAGAAACTTCTCTAGAATGCGCTTGCGACCACATTCAACAGAGGTTATACACAATAGTTCTTTCTTATTCTCATAATAAGTTTCCAAGTGAAAACCGTTGGCATGAATATCCTTAAAACTTAGCAAGGTTCGATTGGCCTTTGGCACGTATAAGGCATCAGTGATATATAATTTTGCACCATGGGGCAACAAAAATTCTGCAGAACCACGCCCTTGTATAACAGGCGCTGCACCAATCATGGTTGTCACTGAGGATTTGTATAAAAAAATATCCACAAATAGTTTCATATTCCGCAGAATGGTATGGATAGTACCACTATCTGCTATACACTCAATTTCGCCTTAAAACATCGACAAAATCAATATAAAATAAGTAAGTCTTTGTATGAAAGACCAAGCATACACTTTAAGTATATACTTAAATATTTAAGTAAACTGTGACGACCCGAATCAGAATCAGTATTGTAATCGGCTTAATTCACGAGTTAGCGAGTAATTACAGTTTTCCGTAAATGAATCGAATTGGCGGTTTTGATCGCGACTTAATTATCGGGCGAGAATTTGAGTTGAGTCTCTTCACGAGAATTGTAGTACGCGTGATTTCGAGTTTGTGAGCGGTTCCGGATAATTATTTCGATGACCGAGGAATATGTTATGAATATTTGAAATCGCGGAATTCCGTCGTGTTTATCCATTTGGATTTGAGTTATCCGAAAAGTGATTGTGATTCGTTTTGGACCGTCGATCGTATCGATCCGCGAGTATAAATATCAGAAATAGTCAAAAAAATGATCTAAAACATTGTTTTGGGAAGTTTGACCAGCGTTGACCAAGGGAGGAAATAGCACCGCCGTTTGACTCGCCGGCGACCTTTCGTTTCGGGCCACCTCCGGCTTTGATTTTTGTATATTTCGATTCTCCTTGAAATTTGCAACTGTTTAGAACTTGGATTTGTGAAAATTGGTTTCGATTTGTGGGAGAACGAGTGAGTTGAAGTTCTTGATTTTTCGACCGGAATCGGGTTAGTTTGGGGGCGGCGCTCCGGTGACTTTCCGGTGAGGTTTTTGGGTCGAATCAACTGGGTTTTGCTCTAGGATGCTTTGCCCCTTGGTTTTGAGGGACAAGGTGGCGTGACGGCGCCGAAATCGGCCGGGAAAGTTTTCCGGCGATTCTCGGTTGTGAGCCTTTCGAGCTGATTTCCGGTGATTTGGGGCGGAATTGGAAGTTGTCACAGTTGATAGATGTGTTGGGCTTGAGGAGGAGAAGCTACGGTGAGGTTGGCCTCCGGGAAATTCCTTCGGTTGACGGCGCGCCAACGACCTGTTGACTTTTTGGAATTTGACAAATTTTATGCCGTTTTGCTCGTAATCGCACCCCGATCATCGCTTTGAGGTTTTCGAGTTGATTTGGAGGCCGGATTTTTAGTCGAGGGTTTATGTGGAGATTTCGGGAGTTTACGTCGATTATTTTGTATCGAGTTATACGTTTCCAGAAATGGTTGGTTTCCGAGGTGTGGTAGAGAGTAGTAAATTGTGATTTTGATCAGTTATATTTTGTGATTATTCAGGGGATCGAGATCGTACGTTGGGCGAGGGATATTCCGCCGGATCTCGTGGTTAGCGCGTGTGCGCGCTGTGTTATCTGTGAGTGGACCTTTTTATTTACACTGTCGTAGCGAGTTCTTGATTTCCTTATTTATTTACAGTACGATGTTGAGATTATTTACTATTTTTGGAGGTATTGTTTTACGTTTTATATGGTGATGGCATTTATTTAGCATCGATGCATTGGCTACTCGGCTGATCACCGGTAGTCCAGATCCAGGGTTGAGAGATTCCCCTGATGTGTCCACTAGGCTTGAGAGATTCGCCTAGTCTATCACCGTCGGGCTTGAGAGATTCGTCTGACCATCGGGCTTGAGAGATTCGCCTGACACCTCCATTTATTTTATGAACTCACTTTGTTTTATGATATATGTAAATGGTGAAAGACATATGATTATTTTCGTCCACTCACTCTAACAATTTTATTTGCCTTTCCGCTGGGCTTTTCGGTTTCCGTGTCCAGTTTGCAGTTCGGATTCTGGTGTCTCACGTCACAGTCGTAGGCTTAGTGTTCGAGCTACCATTCTTTTCCAGTAGGTTTCTTGTTTTGCCTACTGTTGTATATTTTTGTATATATACACTAGAGGTCGCTCTGATAACTCTGTCGCTATACTTTTATGTGATTTTCCCCGGATTTCTGTAAAGTACAGTTTTGATTACTACTTTACATTATTGATATAATATTGAGAAATCCGGATGGGATTGGTGCCTACGGTTTGGCTTTTGTGGCATAGGATGAAGTGTGTTTTCGGGTGCAGGTTAATGGCAATTCCACGTTATAGCGAAACTATGTCGAAATTTTTATGTTTTTTGCAAGTTCGTGTTCTCAGCAGGGGTTTGATTCCGGTTTAGGAAACTAAATCGGGGTTGGGTCCTTTCATAAAGAAATGACCCTTGCGGAATGCTGATATGGCATGACATAAACTGATGTATAAACAACATCTGGTGCTGAAATCTAGGTTAGAAAATTTCAAAAAAAATTTCAACATTTTCTAATAGAACCGATGTATAAACACATCTAAAAACACCATATCCAGGTAACATCTTCGACAGGTCGAGGGAAATCCTCAACGGGTCGAAGAAAACCCAAAATAGGATGTCAATTTTCTGATACCAATTTTTGACGGGTCGAGTGATATTTTTGACTGGTCAAAATAGTGTCCAAGGGCATACATTCGACGGGTTGATCAAAATTTCGACGGGTCGAAAAAAACCTAAAACCGATATTGATTTTTCGATATCTATTTTAGACGGGTCGAGCTAAATTTTCGATGGGTCAAAAATGGGACATAGTATGAGACAGAAGCAAACATTTAATGGGTCAAAAAATGTGAAAACCGATCCAGAATAGAACATTCAACTGGTCGAGGAAAATCTCAACGGGTCAAAAATGCTCTGAGATCAAAATAACTACTTTTTTCATGTTTCGTCCTTACTGTATTATTATGTCATTAAGCCATATACAATTATAAACATTGAACCATACATAAGAATTGTATGAAAATAGAACATTCTCAATACTTCCATATACCAAAAAATAGAGAAATATTCATTACTACCAACAAAAATACATCATAGAAATTATTAATTAAAAACAAGACAAGCGTCTTAATAAGTTTGACCGAAAAGTAAGCCAAAAACAAAACCAAAACTTAAAAAGTTACAGAGACAACGCCTTTTACATAGGCTTAATCAAAATCCGGGGTAGCAAGATCTTTCTCCTTGTCTTCTGCAAGAACGAGATTGGTGTCAACCTCCATCTCTAAATCTCCAGCATAATTCGACTCTTGAGCCAAATACTGTTTGTATCTCTTGTAGATGTTCTGGATTTCTCTACTAGCACGACACTGTTTGTGCATATGCTTAGTAGAGCCACATTTGAAACAAACGTATCTTCCAGAATGTTGAGACCGTTGACCATCAAAAATCGAACCAGACTGGTCCTTATTGGAGTTCGCGTTCTGATCTCTAGCCAAGTCAGATTTCAGCTGCGGACTTGGCCACGCCCACGCCCTCCTCTACCCCCACATGGAGCATGTCCTCCACGAGCATAAGGTTCTGAACGAGCAACCTTCTTATTTTTACGGGCTTTTCCTCCAGTTTCGTAACTCTCAAGCTTCTTAGTACTAGCCGATCTTGAGTTTTTATTTAGGATGATCTCATGATGCCTCTCTTTTTTCGCAAGGCTATTGATGAGATCACTGAAGGTGGTAATCCTCCCATGTTCGTACTCAATCTGGTACTGATGAGCAAGGATGCTCATGGATGTTAGGAAGGTGTTCAACTATCGTTCAATCATATCTTGCTCGGTCTTCTGCACCCCACAGAAACTCAACTCCGACTGCAAATCCAGCATTGCTTGATTATAATCTTGGATCTTTGGGAAATCCAGAAATCTGGTGTTTTTCCATCTCGCAATCAACTCAGAAAGTTGTGCATCATGCACATTATTGAATCGTTGCTTCAGAACGTCCCACAGTTCCATGAGATCTGTTTTGTTTAAATAATGCTTCTTTAGAGTTGGATGAATGTAATGCCTCAAAAGTATTAGGGCTTGAGCTTTTGGTTATTCTGTGGGTGGAATAAGAACTTGTCCAGGCCCAAAGGGTTTGATGGTGTTGGTCAGTCTTTTTTCGATGAATGTATTTTCCACATCTGAGACCTAACGGTGATACTCCTTGCCTTGAAGGTCAAGGATTTCAAATTCTGGTCTAGCTGGCTCATTCGAACTCATCTACAAAAACACACAGAGATTTTTTATCAGTAACGATCGAAAACTACGATCACAAAAACTTTCAATTTTTATTGAATAAGAACGTGATCCATGATATATGGTCACAAAATCGATTATAAACGGTGGTAAAAACCACACCTAGCTACTATGACTAACTGAAACATATGATCGATTTTCCTTTTCTTTTCTTTTCTTTTCTTTTCTAAACCGTGACTCCTCCAGGACCGTCACTTATACTCTATGGATGTAGGTCCATATGAACTAGGGTAAACATGTAATATAAAACAACTCATATTACAATTATCATCAACTTAGATCTAGAGTTTTGCGGTAAGTAAGTTTGATCCTAGATCTAGAGTTTGATGGTTTAGAAAAGTTTACCTCGATGAGTGTTGTGCTTGGTAAGACCGGTACACTTGTTGATCAATTTGATGTTGAAGCTCGTTTGAAACGGTTCTTCGGAAGTCGAGCAATCTTGACGACGTAAGAAGATTTGAGAAGCTTGTGCTTGTGTGAGGAGCGCTGGAAGAGAGGTCGACTTGTGGTGGTCGGCAGTGACTTGGTTTGCCAACGGTGGAGGCCTTTTGTGAAGGTTATGATTTTTTTTTTCTTTGGTGGTGATGGCTATCAACCCAAAGAGCTGCTGATAACGTGTTGCAGGAGAAAAATATGTAAAACTGTAAACTGTAATTCTTTCATTGATGCCTTAAATACAGACTAATACAATCTATACAATAACTATCCGATATAACAGAGATTTTCAATATCTATCTAATTAATATTCGTATCTAAGTAGGACAAGACACACACACCGAAAATTATGGAGAATTAATTTCCTTAAACAATTATAATTTTTCATCTTTTCTTTTTATGAAATTTCATAATCTGTCATTTTGTATGAGGTATCTATAATCTAATAAGTCAAAACAGAAAGAGGTATACTGAGTAAATATGGAGGTGCCAACAACCGGACTCTTTTCATTTCTCTTTGTAACCAAAATGAAACAACCAAAACGCAGCGTTTTAAGCTCTCCGAAATTAGGTAAGCTCTCCGAAATTAGGTATGCCATCCCTGAAACTCCAGAGACCATAAAACCCACACTGATAGAAAAACCTCTCTAAAACCCCTCTGCTATCTCATGAGACTGATGAGGGCTTCTCTCTCAAACCGACAACACCCAAAATGCAAATGTCTCCGACCACTTTACCCTCCAAAGCTCCTCAAATTTTCCCACCCCACCAAACCCATTTCACAAAACTACCCAAAACCCCGAAGAACCACCTCACTCAGAAAATCCCTCTCAAACCCAGTAAGCTCCCTCAAAGCTTCCTCCCCTTATCTATCGGCGGTGGGCCGGGCCATCGAGGACGACGATTACGGAATAGCCCGGAACCAGGTTCTCCGAAAAGGTGTGGACTTGGAAGGTTTAACGATTGAGGGTGTCTCCATTGGTGGTCATGAGACTTGCATTATCATCCCTGAGTTCAAATGCGCTTTTGATACCGGCAGGTGTCCATCAAGAGCCATTCATCAGAACTTTCTCTTCATCACTCATGCCCATCTTGACCACATTGTGAGTCTCCTCCTCAGTTTGTGCTCACAATTTTGGATATGTTATTAGAGCCATTTGTTATGTTTAAGCTGGTCAAATTTTTAGTTTAGGGTGGTGTGAAAGTTGCTATTGGTTACGTGATGGCATTTACTTGGGTTAAAAGTTTGGATGCTTGTATGTTGTGGAAATCTAATTTGTGGATTCAAAGTTATGAGCGATTAAATGTTTGGCTTTGTACATTTTTAAGCTTAGGATGATGGTGTAAGAGAATTGGTGTATCTACAATTTGATTATCGGTGTTTAATGGGGTTAGAAGTTTGGATATTGCTACTATGTGGTGAAAACTGTGGTATTTGGATTCAGGGTGGGCAGCCAGTGTATGCTGCCAGCCGCGGTTTGTACAGCTCGAAGCCTCCGACAGTGTTTGTGCCTCCTTATATTAAAGATGATGTGGAGAGGCTGATGGACATTCACAGGAGCATGGGACACGTGGAGCTGGAGCTTGATTTGGTTGCATTGGATATTGGTATATAGGACTGGTCTAGTGGGATCAGTTAATCTCTGTCAAGGTTGGATTCTAGATGTCTTATTTCTTTCTCTAAATTTAGGTGAAACGTATGAACTGCGGAATAACCTTGTTGTTCGGCCATTTAGGACTCAACATGCCATAGCAAGCCAGGTATCATTTACTGTATTAATGCTCATCTTCACAATGTACTGAAGTATATGCAATGTTCACAAAGGTGGCTTAATATTTTCTCAGCAAATCAATATGCATGTCTTCATATACCAATTTATGGAATTATTTCCAGTGTCACTAACACATGATTCAAGATTATAAAGTTTTGCAAGTGTAGAGTGGTTTATCTTAATGGTTATCCTGATTTTTTTAACACTTGCTTTCAGGGTTATGTGATTTACTCGGTTAGAACAAAGTTGAAGAAGCAGTACATGCATCTGAAAGGGAAACAGATTGAGAAATTAAAGAAGTCTGGTATTGAGGTTTGTAATATCTGCCGAAGAGGCATCATTCAACTGAGCTTAGAAGTATGGTACTGATATAAAACTCTCCTCTTCAGATCAAAGACACTATATTGTCACCAGAAGTTGCCTTCACAGGGGATACAACATCAGAGTATATGCTGGATCCACTCAATGCGGATGCCTTGAGGGTAAAGATTCTTATTACTGAGGTGTGAAAGAAACATTATCCTTAATTTCTGAATAACTATTGTTGTTCTGAAGAGTATATGCTGGATCCACTTAATTTCTTAATTTAGACACATCGAGCCAGAGGGGGCCATGCTCCCCCCTCCCCCCCCCCCCCCCCCCCCCCCCCCCCCCGAGATTGAATAACTAGCTTCTGTTTTCCTATATGTGCATGGCAATGCTTCGACATCCAGTGCTGTAAATAGTTTGATTTTTTTCAGTTTTTTTCCTTCCTTGCCACTTTTTTTAGGCTTTTGTTTCAGATTTTTTTTTTCTCCTTTTCAATTTTGCCCCTCCCCCCCCCCCCCCCCCCACCCCCGATCGTAGGTCTGGCTCCGCCACACACATCATAATGTTCCATAATGATGAGAAAGAATATATATATCAGCACTGATATGGTGAAGATCTTTGCAGGCAACATTTCTGGATGAAGAGTTTAGTATTGAGGATGCACGACAACACGGTCATACTCATATAAATGAGGTATGTGAACTATGGGTTCCAGGTTTTTTTGAGTTCTGAGACTCTTTTTGCTCTTCAATTTATGAATATAGTGCAGCTTGATTGAGTGTTTGACTAATGACATATTGCTTCTTATAACATATATGATGACACTTGCTCGTCTCAAATGCAGATCATTGAGAATGCTCAGTGGATTAGAAATAAGACAGTTTTGTTGACCCATTTCTCTTCACGCTACCATTTAGAGGTAATCACATCCCCTTTTGTTATTGTGATGATTCTGGGCTAGCTTATGACCTATTGTTGTATAATGATATTCGGCGTGCGTGTTTTTAGTTTCCTGCTCCTTTTTTGAGCATGAACAATCAAGCTTAACATATGTGGGCAATGTGGCTATTGACCTTATTGTCAGTTTTTCCTTCGCAAAACTTTTGTACCCTGATGCAGGACATTCGTCAAGCCGTTTCAAGGTTGCAGTCTAAGGTGTCAGCAAAAGTGGCCCCTCTCACAGAAGGTTTTAAATCCATACACGCCTAGATCATCTGATGTATTGGCTAAATTGGTGATGTATAAGCTGATATTATGTATAGAGATAGGCACTGGGCAGTGAATCAATTGTAGGCCGTTGTTAGAGTTAGCATAGCTATGGACTAAATACACTGAAACTCATAATCAATTGTCAATGTAATGAACAAGACCAATACAGATAAACTGAATACTGACATTGATTTACAACCGATTCTTATTCATTTGTAAATATTATTAGATAAGAAACAATCATAGCATGCACTGTATTAGTTTGGTCCGCTGTTGAAGTTTTTTATATCTTCGAACCTACTGCTCCTTGAAAATGGCAAACCGCTTTGCCTTCTCCTTGAATATGCCAAAACGCTTTGCCTTCTCCTCGCTGCTCGAGTCCATCCATGCTCTTTTATCCGGTTTTCATATATAGTTAAACCTCTATAAATTAATAATCTCGGAATTGACAAAATTTATTAATTTAACAAGATTATTAATTAATCGAGTATTAAATTAATACTCAAATCTCCAAGTTGGGATCGACAAAAAATATTATTTTAACGAGGTTATTAATCGAGTATTAAATTATCGAGGTTCTACTATTTTGAGACTTTGTACACTGCTAAAGTACTCATCGAGATTCAAGACAACACATAGTAATATATAGGGCTGTGACTTCCGAACCGAAAACTGAAGAAAAAAAAATCTGAGCCGAAACTGACTCTTAACCAGAAAAAACCGAAACCAAATAAAAACCGAACCAAAAAGGAAAAACCGAACCGAACCAAATAAAATCGGTTCGGTTTCAGTTTTTCGGTCTGGAAAAACCGAACCGATTGAAAACAACGCCGTTTATATGTTTTTGATTCAGTTTTGACTAAATTAGTGAATCCCTAATACTTTTTGGTGTGCAACCCTCCTCGGCTCCTCCTCTCTTCGCACTCTGCAGTCTGCACTCCGCACTTCCGCAACCTCTCACTCTCAGACTTAGTCGCTCATAGCCTCACACTCCTCACAGAGTCACAGGTCACACCGTCACAGCCTCACCTCTCACAGAATCACTTCACTGAGTTCACTTTTCACGCTCGCAGCTTCTCAAAGTCACCGTTGTCACATCCTCTCAAAGTCATTGTCGTCTTCACTCGACCAGATTTCAGTCTTTCACGACATTTCTCTTGAATCCCATTTCCAAGTTACGAACTGATCTTCAGGTAACCGAACGATTTGGTTTATTGTGAGTGACTGAGTGTGATTGAAAACTTGATTTCCTGTGAGACTAATTTGATAAGCTAACCATGTGAGACTTACTTTATTTACTATTTGGTTCCATTGCTAAGCTCTTACTGTGAGACTGACTTGATCTACGAACTACACAGTGTGAGTAACCGAACTGATTTTCAAGTTACGACTAACAAACTTATTGGATAACCTTTTGTGAAAATATGAGTGTGATTGAAAATTTGATTTACTGTGAGTTTGTGACTGAAATTTGGTTTGTTGGGTTGGTTGGGTATACCAATTTTGTTTGATCAGACTGTTGGGTATACCGATTTTGTTTACTGGGTAGTGGCCTAGTGGGTAATTTGGTGTGTGTGATTGTGTGATAGTGATACTGTGATTGAACGATGAGTGATACTGTATAGTGTGATTGGAATGTTTATCACTTTGTGATTGAAATGTTTGTGACTATGATTTACTGAAGAAAAATATGAAGAGAATACGGAGTTCTTTGCAGCTAGCAGCTAAACGTGGTAAAGTTCAGAATGTGGAAACTTCATCATCTCAATCTCAATCACAGGTTTGTTCAATGACTTCAACATGTCATTACTAATATGTAGCATGCTTTTAAAAAGATAATACTAATCTTTTTATTCTTTTTTTTTCTCTATGCAGCCCACAGCTACTGACTCAACCACACCAACGTCAGCTCAGGTGCCAACAGATTGTTCTAGTGCAAATCCTGTTGTTGATTTTGGGAGGAGAATCAGGAGATGATGTTGAAATTGTACAAATGACCGAAGAGCAAAAACTGTTAGCCAAGAAGGAGAAACAAAGGTCAGATGCTTGGGATCATTATGATACAATTATTGAGAATGATAAATTTAAGGGGGTGTGTAATTACTGTCAAAGAAAAATTATTGCTGATGGATCAACTAGTACATCTGCACTTAGAAATCACTTGTCTCGCTGTAAAAAGTATGGCCCTAATATTGAAGTTAACAAGATGAAAAATCAGAAATTTTTAGTTTTTAGAGAGCAAGGTCGTTTGTGTGCTGTAGCGAGTACTCAACATGAAATCACTATGGTTTGTGTTAGGATGGTAGTCATTGAGGAGTTGCCCTTTAGGATTGTTGATGGGATTGGGTTTAAAGGATTTTGTGAAGTTGCTTACCCTGATTGGAAAATTTCATGTCGGCAAATCATTGCAAAGAAAGTATATGGTCTTCATGAGTTTCAAAAGAATAAGCTAAAGCAATGTTTAAGAGGAAAGATGGTGAGCTTAACAATAGATACTTGGACATCTGTTCAGAATATAAATTATATGGTGCTTACGGGTCATTTTGTGGATGATGATTGGGTCTTGACAAAAAAAATTTAAATTTTTGTGTGATTCCAAACCATAAGGGAGATTCCATTGCTAAGCTCTTAAAAGATTGTATGCTGGAGTGAAAAATTGATAGGGTTTTAACAATAACAGTTGATAATGCTTCGGCAAATGATGTTGCCTTGAAAGATATTGTGAAGAGAATTAGTGAATGAAAACGTACGGATGCACTAGTGGGTGATGGAAAGAATTTGCATATGAGATGTGTTGCCCATATTTTGAATTTAGTTGTGAATGATGGGTTAACTTTAATGAATAGTTCCATCTTAAGCATTCGTAATGCTGTTAGATATGTGAGATCTTCTCCACAAAGGTTGGACATGTTTAAGAAGTGTGTTGAGAGTATGAAATTAGAGAGTAAAGGGCTGGTGATATTGGATGTTGCAACTAGGTGGAATTCTACATATTTGATGTTGTAGTCAGTCTTGAAGTTTCGGAAAGCATTTAATAGATTGATAGAAGATGATGGTCACTACAGTAAGTATTTTAAGAGTGACACAAGAATGAGATTGAGAGAGGGACCACCTAATTTTGATGATTGGCTCATTGCCAATGAGTTTGCTACTTTTTTGAAGCCATTTTATGATTTCACTTTGCAAGTGTGCTACTCTAACCTTCCAACAATTCATACCACATTCAAGAATTTTCTTAAAATTCTTGGGTTGTTGCAAGAAAAAAGTAGTAGTAGTGAACTACTTAGTGAAATTACTAAGCCTATGCTTGAAAAGTATGATAAGTATTGGGGGAAGTTGAAGACTATTAATCCATATATGTTTATCGGAGCTGTTCTTGACCCGCGACATAAATTGGAGAAGCTCAATGATTATTTTGATAAGTTGTTTGGTGAGTTGAATGAAAGGGTTGATGAAAATGTGAAGAAGGTGAAGAATCTCTTGCTTGAGTTGTTTAAGTGTATGAGAATGAAGCCAATCAAGCCATGCAGCAAACAAGTGTATTGTCTCAAGCTGCTTCTAGTTCTCAAAACACTCAACCGACCTTGTCATCTTCAGTTGTTGGTTCCACTCAATTAGAAAGAAGGTTAGCTGAAAAAGAACAAAGGAGAAAGGCAATGAAAGCTAGAGTTACTAGTAATGATGTAGAGAAATATCTAGCGGATCCCATTGAAGGAGATGAGGATGAGAATTTTAACATATTGGGGTGGTGGAGAGTGAGTGGAGCTTCTAAGTACCCAATATTGGCTAAAGTTGCAAAGGATGTTCTAGCTATTCCGGTGTCAACTATAGCTTCGCAATCTTCCTTTAGCACAAGTGGTCATGTCATCAATCCATTCCGTAGTTCGTTAAGTCCAAAGATGGTGGAGGGTTTGATTTGTACACAAAATTGGCTAACAGGTACTTATGTTGCCTTAAATGAAGACCCAATGGTTGATGATATGGAGTTCTGTGAAATTGTAATAAAATGTACTATTTTATTGAATATGTTTAGTTTGTTTATTTGTTGATTAACTTGGTTTGCTTTGTTATATTGCATTTTAATTGTTTCTCTTCTTTTGTTGTTATGTAGAATTTCGTAAAAAATCTTGTTCGACTTCATCAAATGGTAATATGGGAACTCCTGCAAGTGTCACTCAAGTTTGATGCAATTTAGGTATTGATGTAACTCAGTCTAGAATTTCCTAATGAATGTTTAGAGGTCAATTCTAGCAACTAGATTACTCATCCCAACTTGTTTATATTGGTATTATTGGGTCATCGCATTCTGTTTAGACCATGAGATTGGTAATTTTACTAATTTAGATCAAAAGTGAACTATTCAGTCACTAGATTATAGATAGAGCAATGTCATATTTGATTGTTGTGTAAAGTGTAAACTGTGAACTGTTTGAAGAAAAAAAATAGCACTCTGCCCAGATATTGATAAAAGTCATGTAAATTAGTCTAGGAATTCATAACCTGCTAGAATTATAATTTGGTGCATTTTTGCAGATTTCTTCCTGGAGACGGAAACATGAGTGCGTTGATTGAATTGAATATCAACGCTAACTTAAGCATGAAGCCATGAATTTGTATTGTATTCAACTTCAGATGGACTTAAGCATGAAGTCATGAACTTGTATTTTATTCAACTTCATATGGACTTGGATTCAACTTTTATTTTTACGAAGTATGATGGACATGTATATTATTGATTGGACTTGTGTAGTTTCATCATTTTTTTTCTTCTGAGTTTGATATCACAGAAAACCGAAAAAAATAACCGAAAAAAAAAAACCAAACCGAACTAACCCGAATATATTTGGGTTATCACTTCAAAAACTGAAAAACCGAACCGAACCGAACCGATTAAAAATTTTGATTCGCTTTTCGATTCGGACAGAAAACCAAACTGTTTAACCCGATTAACAGCCCTAGTAATATAAGTCTTGCCGTTGAAATAAACCTATCCATACTGAACTAGGAACTACCTCCCCTTGAATTGCATTTTTCAGTTGCTCCATTTCGGCAGCAATTTCAGAAAGATTATTTGTAACAGCCATTGCGTACTTGCTAATACTCGATTTCTTTAATTTGAATTTGATGAACACATGAGCCCTTCATTTATAGTGGTAGAGGAATCTTGCCATGCATGATGCATCACGAATTAGATGGCCGGCACGATTCTTACTACTTATCTGCAGTTGTATCATGTCTTTCCAATAACAAACAGGCGCTACCTTGCTGAGCAAACAAATTCTCCCCCAATCACACTGCATGTATGAACAAACAAACTTTGCAGTTTACACAACCAGCTTACATAGAAAAGTTTTCTTATACACAAACAAAGAATCCTTTATTCTAAATAATACAAGATATAACATTACTTTCAACCTCGTCTGGCTGATATTACAGCGCTCTCACAGCACTTTGATGATATACAGTTCAGACACATATGGTGGGAAGCATATTTCTAATCTTTCTAATAACAGAGGCTTGGAAACGAACACGTATATTGAAGGAAAAAAACTTCGCAACAGGATAATCACAGGATGGGAAGAAAAAAAAAATTATGTACTCATTTTTCAACTTACAAGTCTCATCAGTACAAAATCTCTTATATCAGTACAAGGGTAACCCAAGTTGTAAACCTGAAAGTTAGTTCTATAGTTCTGTTAGTTTCGGTGAGGAAAATTTGTCAAGAAATGCTTTTAAATCTCCCTATTCAGCTATAACCATGATGGCAGCCACCCATGCAAGGCACTGATTCAGCTTCATTACCAAAACCAAAGGGTTATTTTGTGGGAGGAGAGGTAAAAAGGAGGGATGCATTTGTTCCTCCAAAGCCAAACGAGTTCGACAGAGCTGCTCTTATATTCATTTCCTTTGAAGCTGTCAGAGGCATGAAAGCATCCCCAAAGAGTGGGTCTGGTTTCGATAGATTAAGCGTTAGCGGGGCAACTCCCTGCAACCAAATGAGAAAGCACTAAATCAAAACAAAAAGGCCATAATGCAAACAAAGTATCAGATGTACATATCCACTAATGTTTTCTATTATGTGACAAGTTCAGAAATAGTTGCTTTGTTATTATTATCCAAGCGAAAATCCTCTTGATTATTCAGAATGCTAGCCTAAATGGGTTTATGGATCTTGTCATGGATCTTTAAAGAAGCTGTATCAGTCGGTATGCTTTCAGTAGATGCATGATCGCGTGCAAATCATTAAAGTAGTAACTTACATGGTGTATGGCCAAAATAGAGAATATTGCTTCGACTGCTCCAGCTGCACCAAGGAGATGACCAACAGCTCCCTGCAAGTTAATTATAAACAAACAAAACAAACAAACCACTTAGATGCTGTTCAGTCTCTGTTTGCAAGGTAATATTAATGAACAAGATTAAAGAACTGCATCTGGATGTGGAAATTCTTACAGTAGCAAACAGAAAATAGATGCAGTATGCAAAGACTTGCAGTTCTGTCTAAATAGAAGTTTGGTAGGACTAGTCAACTAAGTAACCAACTAATAAAGGTGACTTCCTATTTACCTTTGTGGAGGACAGCGCTAAAGAACCAGATGTTGCTTGGTCAGAAAAAACTTTTCTGATAGCATTGGCTTCTATTGAATCACCTGATGATACACAAAATATCAGAATCAGCCACAGCTATACTAGTTCAGCACTTTCACTGTAAAGCAATCACCCGAAATGTTACAAGAGTAGCAATTTCTAAGGTTTAAAATGATTTACCTAAAGGTGTTGATGTAGCATGCGCATTTACATAATCTACTTGATGTGGATGAAGTCCAGACTGCACATGAAAAGCAGGTGTATTACTGAAAATCCCAACTATTTCTGTATGCATGATGATCCAAAAATGTTTCCTATTTCAAGAAAAATTTGTAGGCACCTACTAAGATCACACTACTGAAAAGATACTTTCTTTAGGTGTAAATGGGGAACATTTCAGTGCCCTAGATGTATGTGCTACTACTGAAGAGTGAAGACTAGTACCAAACTTGATATGACAGTTCAAGACCAAGGTTTTTACTACCGCCCTAAAATATACCAAGTTCCACAAATATGAGATAAAGGATTGAAGAATAAGAATACATTCCATCAAGTATTTACCTGTCTCAATGCACTAGTCATGGCTAGAATGGCACCTCTTCCATCAGTATGAGGTTGAGTAATGTGATAAGCATCACCTGTAGAGAGTCACTATATTCAACACTACCATTTATGAAATTACCAGAGCGTTACTGAACAGATTCTTTTTATATTGATAGGCAACCTGACATCCCATAACCACGAACTTCTGCATAAATTTTTGCTCCTCGATTCTTTGCATGCTCAAGCTCCTTCATGGAAGAAATAACTAAATCATACAGAAGATTACACTAACCACGAGCCAGAAAATAAAAAAAATTACAGAGAAGTGAATTTCAAAAATCAAAAGTCTCAACTACCTCCAACACCAAGATGCCAGAACCTTCACCTATCCTGGATTCAAAGGATAGCTTTAGGTAACAGGAAGCAAAAAGAAAGCAAAAGGGAATTAAGCCATTTTTGGAGCAAACCTTGTAAGAATATGTACTTACACAAACCCATCCCGACCACAGTCAAAAGGTCGTGAAGCATCTTCTGGGGAGGAATTGTACTTTGTAGACAAAGCCCTTGACCTATAAATTGAGGAAAAATAATTATACAAGATAGCAAAAAGAGTAGGATGAAGGAAACTAAACAGTAACTACAGAAGGAATTGATAAGGAAGGAAGGACTGGGTAGCACATGGCGCACTCAGATAAAGGCATCTAATAATATCTTACATCATACCTGCAAAACCCTGCAATTGATAGAGCATCAATACTAGACTCTGTGCCACCAGCCACCATAACATCTGAGTCTCCAAACTGAATCATTCTTGTGGCATCACCCAGAGAATGTGCTCCTGTGGCACACGCTGTTACTGCAGCATGGTTTGGTCCCTATGTTCAGAAAGTGTACCAGATTATGGAAGCTTCATTTACTTTTCCAACTACGTCAGAATCTAAGAGTTCATGGTGCCAATCTAATATTCCATTTAGATGGCCTATGAAAGTAAGAGAATCATGAGGTCAACCCACCATAGTTGAATTAGTTGCATGCCCCCTTTGTCTACATATAGACCTCATATTATATACATTACGATGCAATGTAGTTTTGCAAGTCGTTCGTGTACCTGAAATCCATATTTCATGCTGACATGACCAGCTGCCATGTTGATCAATATCCGCGGGATGAAAAAAGGACTAAGCCGACGTATACGCTGTGCATACAGAAACAGATATTGCCCATATCAAGTCAAACATTCAGGCCATAGCATGGATATATCATGATATTTATGCATAAACAACAATTGGTATGCTTAAAATCACCGTCGCGTAGTAAAAGAACCAACCTTCTCGCAAATCAATTGTGCAGCATCCAATATGTCACTGATGCTTCCAGTCCCCCCACCAACTGAGACACCCTGTCATTCTTCAAGTTAAACCATAATCACACAAAGCATTCAAATTCACCTATCACCAACTTAAAAAACACTAATAAAGTTGTAATATTTATACTCAATTACCGTTCTTTCTTTGTGTTCAGGCTCAGTAGGCATCCAATTAGCATCTCTAAGTGCCTCATCAGCAGCACACAGCGCATACCCTATAAACCTCGCAATCGAACGATGCTCCTATCACAATTTAAAAAACACAAAACAAACAAATTTTAGCTACATCAATTACACCATATACACAACTATTAAACACCATGATTAAAATGTGAGCACAATACCTTGGAACTGAGCCACACGTCCTCGTTGAATTGACCTGAATTAGTTCCACAAGGCACAATTGCGGCGACTTTGGAAGTGAGCTGATCAAAAGTGTGTAATTGGGTGTCTGAATCAAAGCCGTTCATTTTGAGATCTTCAAGGGTCAGTTTCCTCACACCACAGTCGCCGCCGATGAGTCTGTTCCATGTAGTCTCGACTCCACACCCCAATGGCGTCACCAGGCCCAATCCTGCAAGCCCAAATCGAACAATCAACTCAAGAACACAATCACGTAATGAAATCACAGAGAGAGAGAGAGAGAGAGAGAGAGAGGGTACCAGTGACGACGACTCTGCGGGAGTGAACAAGTGGAGGAGGGTCAAATGAAGTTGAAATGCGACGAGAGAAGAGTTTGCGCCAAGCCATAGTGCTCAGAGCTCTGCTTACAAAGAAAGGCTATGGCTTTGGGACTAGGGAATGTCAAAGCTGAGGTTTTTGAGCTGAGAAAGGCTGTGGCTTTTTTGCTTTACATTGAGCGCGGTGGGTTTAAGTGGTTTAACTAATGGGCTTTGACATCGTACGTAGGCAACTATTTATAACACAAACGCTTAAAATAACCACTTATATTTGATGAATAACATACTTTAGTCACTCAAGTTTTAAAATTATAATTTTGGTCACTCAAATTTGGCTAAATGAACACTTTGGTCATTTAACTTTTGAAAAGTAGAACTTTTGTCACTCAATTTTATGGGGTGAGAGGAGTGGTCAAAGTTATACTTTCAAAAGTTTAGTGATCAGAGTGTATCTTTTATCATACTTGAGTGACCAAAGTTATAATTTTAAAACTTGAATGACTAAATAGTCTTATTCAAAAAACATGAGTGACCGTTTGAAAGTTTTTGCCAAATCTGAAACAAGATAAGCGACTTTAAAAGTTGGAAGTGGTATGACGTATGAGTCTTTGTTTCTGGCAAACAAAGATTGGATTAGCCTTTGGATTTAGACTCATTTGAGAAGGTGCACAGAGTAAATATAGCATTGGACAACTATAGGGAACGAGAGCATTGAGGACACTATTGAGTGGGATACAGATAGAAAATTTGGGAGGAGTGGTGTTTATCCAAGATGCGTAGCGAAATTAAGGCTAGAGAGCAAATATAAGAGAGATATAAGATCAAGCCTAATGGATTAGATAACTTAAATTTGTCTAATTTAAATTTGAAGGTTGACTAAGCAACATGTTAAAGAGACAAATATCAAAATGAAGAGATTAATTTTCAATGAAAGAGAGTTTGACATATTGGTTTTTGATGGAAAATTTGACATTCTTGGTTAAATATGTCATCTACGTGGATTTGACATATCGGTTAGAGAGGCTAAAATGTCTTAAAATTTGGTCAAAAGTTACCAGTATTTTGCGATGGTGGATTTTGGCATATCCCATTATACATACAAGAGATTATCGTTACTTCTTCTTTAAACATACGACTAACTCTATAAGGGTGTACGCCATCAAAACATTTTGTGAGCTAGGGTTAAAAAAATTTCTCTCGCTCAAGCACTTCTCGTAGTCGCCATGTCGATAGGATCTTCGTGAAGTTTTGCGGCTACCCTTGCCATCTTGGACAAGGGGAAAACATCGTTCAGAGTTTTGAGAGGAGATGATGAACCTGACAAATTCTACCTCGTTGAGCTCTTACTCGCCATGAAGAAAAAGGTGGAACCCAAGGCTTTTATGGGAACCATAGCAGGAGTTTGGAAACTTAAGCGAAGGCTGTCAATCTGCGACCATGGAAAGCGTTATGTCTTCCAGTTTGATCGTGAAGAGGAGAGGGACTCGATCTTCGAAGGAGGCATTTGGTTTTATTAGGAGAATAACTTGGCTTGGGAAGTACGATATGGATACATCACCTTTGGTAGTACCCCTCAATCGGATTCCGGTTTAGGTGACCATGATATGGTTGCCACCAAAATTCTATAAGCCCTATTACGTCGGCCTTAATGGTGAAACTCTTGGTGAGGTGATTAGGGTTGACAAACCAGGGGTGAAATCAGGGGAAAAGGTACGTGTATGGCTCTGGCACCATCTATCGGATCCAGTGAAGCAAGCATATACGTCTTTGGTCTATGAGTTCAACAGAGTACCTGTTCTGGTGCGACTACAATATGACAAATTCGTTGACTACTGCCGAATCTGTGGAAAGATGCAGCATGACATGTGAGGAGGGTCGACAGACGTTAGAGAGGCTGAGAGGATTATTGCAGAATTAGGGCTTGAGAGGTGAAGTGGCGCTGAATTCCAGTGTGCATGGAGATCAAAATCCTGGTTTGACCAAGTTTTTTATTCCTACTAGGATTCCTAGGCAAGACAAGGAAGAAACAAGGGTCGCGGATCAAGGCCTATCTCCGGCGAATTAGTCGAGGTAGCCGAGTAAGGTGCCCTACCTTTCTCTCTTTCCCTGGAGTTTCCGCGGTAGACCTGGCAAGGCAGCTTCATGCCTTTACCTTTAAGACGTTGGTGTCGGAGTTGTACAATCTGGGTGAGCGTTTTAAGGGAGGGGAGCCCCATTTACTGAGGACCAAAAGTAAGAGAACGAAGGGCATTAGCCTAAGCCCTGGAAAGAATACAAAGGTGTATTATAGGCATACCACTGAACCATTGCCAAAGGTGGAGGTGAGCGAGCAATTGGAGCTTAGCTATCAGGCTAAGTTGACACTGCTTCAAGAACAAGGTCAACTTATGGTGACACCAGTGAAAAGGAAATGTGGCAGACAACCAGGTCTGAAGAAGCAGACAGGGATATCATCGGAGGTGGTGGCTGATGGTGGTTTTATCCCAAACCCTAAGCCGAAGTGTCGAGCTAGAAAGAATCTAGAGATGGTGGTGATGGGGGATGAGTGTGATAACCCATACTTAAACTTTACCTTATTACATCGAGTAAGGGTTAGGAGAAGGTGGTAAAAAGAAATTAAGTGTCATAGTTATCAGAAGTTCTTCAATCAACTATTTGGTGGTTTCATAACCCAATAAACTATCTTATAGAAAATCGTAGAGTTCGTGGAGATGAATTTGTGGACTCTTAAATTATTGAAATTAGAGTTACGACGAAGAAATTATTGTTGGTGTAAGTTTATCGAAAAGTTACATTGTGGTAACTACGCAAGTATAAATAGAAACTTGCCAATTTTGGAAGAGGTCCAATAACCATTTTAGGCAACCTCTCCCTCTCATTTCATCATTTTCTCTCTCTCCTCCCCTGTTCTTCTCGTCTCTCTCTCTCTCATTGTCAATGGCAATGTTTCACCAGCCGGCCACCAAATCAGCCAATCAAGGTGTCAAAATCTTCCTTGTGATATCCTCTACCATCTTCAATACACCTATGAACCTAGTTCTCAACAATAAAGCCGAGAAATCAATGAAAGTGAACGAAAGTGAACGAAAATTTAAAAACTCTAGATTTTGGGAGGTTTTGATTTCAGGTTCAAATCGGCCAAGGAGACCAACTAGGCCTTGTAGCCCCTTCCACCACGAAGCTAACCATACATTGGTTGCTTCCCAATTCCATCCGAGGTGTACGAATCAAAGATTTGAAGTTTTTGGGTGTTCTTGAATTCAAAGGTAAATTTGAGTATTTTTGTGATGAATTGGATTTAGTCGTAGTTGATAAAGTTATTATTGGGTGGATTTTGGACAGATTAAGTTTTGGGTCGCCAAAAATAGGGTTGACGCCTCCACGCTGCCGCCAGCGATGGTTCATGACGGCGATCCGGCAGAGGTGTTTTTGGCATAAGTTTTATGTCTTTTTTTTCATAATTGCATGTAGATGACCATGTTGAGGTTCTTGAATCAATTAGACTTGATTTGAAGCAGACTTCAACTTTAACGGATTTTTAAAGCAAATTCATGAGTTAATTAATTTTGAATTTGTTTAATCGAAAGGCGGTTACTTCACGGGAACACATGACAATTTTGGTATTCGATTGAGAATAATTGACTTAAAATTAGTTTTAGAACCTTGATGGGAATTCGGGAATCACGTAGCTCGAGAATGTGATATTCTCGACATAAATACTCGTGGAGTGAACGAGTTATTTGATATCGTTTTAAACGATTAGTTATTAAATAATCTTCATTGTTTCAAGACAACACACCGAACCAGAAACGGCGAAAAATTCAGCTAGTCATGAGGCTTAAATCTATGAGTGGATCTTTGTTTTCAAATATTAAATGCATGCGATTATGAGTTTTTCGTTTCGAAATTCAGTTTTCCGTATCATTTAGTCATACGTTTTATTCAGAGGTTATTACTATTATTATTATTATTATTATTATTATTATTATTATTATTATTATTATATATGCATACATGTAATAGTCACTTGGCCTGGCCTCCAAGTGAGAATTCTGGTTCAGCCAGCACCTGCCGGTAATGATCATCTAATTCAGCCAGCACCTGCTAGGTGATCTAAAGGTGATTAGTTCAGCCAACACCTATCAATCATCGCCTCTGTAGTTATACAAACATTTTTTTAGTTATGATTGTCTAGTGATGATTGGTTCAGTCAGCACCTGCCAATCATTGCCTTCATAGTTATACATACATTTCTATCAGTTATCATTGTCTAGTGATGATTGGTTCAGCCAGCACCTGCTAATCATTGCCTCTTTAGTTATACAAACATTTTTGTCAGTTATCATTGTATAGTGATGATTGGTTCAGTCAACACTTACTAATCATTGCCTCCGTAGTTATACAAACATTTCTGTCAGTTATCATTGTATAGTGATGATTGCTTCAGCCAGCACCTGTCAATTATTGCCTTCATAGTTATACAGACATTTTTGTCAATTATCATTGTCTAGTGATCATTAGTTCAGCCAGCACCTGCCAATCATTACCTTCGTAGTTGTACAGATATTTATGTCTATTATCATTGTCCAGTGATGATTGGTTCAGCCAGCACCTGTCAGCTATCACCTCCGTAGTTATACTATCAGCTATCAATATTTAGAAATGATTAGTACAGCCAACACCTGCTAATCATCAACATCATTATAGACTTGAGTAGAAGTCACTATTTAGTTTATCGCATGTTATCTTTTCAATTCAAAATATTGTTAAAAATGAAAAATAGTCTGATTTACAGTTTTTCAAATAATTGTTTTGTCTACTCACCTAACGTTTTAAAACTGCATTTTCTGGGCTTTTTGTTTTACTTGCCCAGATCGCAGATTAGATGGCTGAAGGTGTGTCCAACCAATTGACGAGGCTTAATATCTTCACTGTTTTCGTTTTGCTCAGAGTAGGTTATTTGATGACCTACTTATGTTATATGATTCCCTTTGGTTTGTCTAGACGCTCTGATTAACGACTTTGTGTAAATTATGTCTCTAAGTTGTAAACTCTGCAGTATACTTTTTATGTTCTGTACATTTATCAGTTAAGTACTTAATCTTGAGACTTCTTAAATAGTGTTAAAGTCATGTGTTTTCTCTAAGTTCAAGTTTCGGGTAACTCGTGTTGGGTTTGCTGTTGTATTTACGGTGTGAGCTAGTCTTCACTGTTTTCGTTTTGCTCAGAGTAGGTTATTTGATGACCTACTTATGTTATATGATTCCCTTTGGTTTGTGTAGACGCTCTGATTAACGACTTTGTGTAAATTATGTCTCTAAGTTGTAAACTCTGCAGTATACTTTTTATGTTCTGTACATTTATCAGTTAAGTACTTAATCTTGAGACTTCTTAAATAGTGTTAAAGTCATGTGTTTTCTCTAAGTTCAAGTTTCGGGTAACTCGTGTTGGGTTTGCTGTTGTATTTACGGTGTGAGCTAGTATAAAATGGGCCACACAGGACTTGTCTCGGTGATGTCAGGTATCTAGGGCGGGTCTTGTCAACTTGGTATCAGAGCATTAGATTGTCAGATTCTGTTGATTGTCTTACATTTTTTGTGACACTTAGAGTTGCGATGGCCTGACCGTGGCGGATAACCATCATATGCTTCCAGAGATTATGTATCACTAATGATGTAAGGTAATATGCCGGTATTATTTTCAGAGTTTATTGATTTTGTTTCTCTTTATGTATCATGCATCGTGGTCGTGGATGCCCACCTCAGCAGAATCCTCTGCCTAAGACAAAAGATGTAGGTGAGCATGCTCTTGAGAATGTAAAATGAACATATGATCGTATAGGGAAGAGTCTTAAGAAAATTGTAAATGCCTTTCCTCTTCATGGTAACCATGAGCGTGTCACTGTGGTTCGTACACAAAAGCATGACGCCATATACTTTACTAGTGTTAATGAACTCGCAGATGCTCACAATTGGCTTATGAGCATGGAAAAGGTGTTTGCGATAATGGACTGCCCTGAGCACGAGAAGGTACCATTAGCAGTCGATTTCCTTAACAAAGAAGCATATGATTGGTGGGAAACCACGCAGAGGGATCCTAAGGAAGTTAATTGGGATGAGTTCACAGAATTGTTCCTTAGTCGATACTTCACTGCAGCTATGCAAGATCAGAAATATAGGGAGTTTCAAGATCTCAAAATAGGGATCTTAAAAGTACAGCAGTATGAGGAGAAATTTTTGAGCTTGTCTCGCTATGCACCATCTTTGGTGGCAACTGAAGTGGAAAAGTGTCGCAAGTTTAAAATGGGTTTGTCTGAGGAAATTAAAGACATGTTGGCATCAGCCAAGCCATCTAGCTTTGTGGACTTAGTCGATACAGCCACCAGGTGCGAGAGTAGGATTCTTGCTCTCTCTCGACCTCTGGAATCTGATGGCCCTAGTCAAGGCCCTCTTAAGGGAGCCTCTACATGGGAGGTCGAATCATAATTTAGTGGTCATTCAGGCACTTTCAACTCTGGCTCACGAGCTCATAGAATTAAGGGACGTTCTAGCAAGTCGTATCAAATGAACAGGTGTCAGAGCATGACTAGCGGCACTAGTAGGAACATCAGATCCTTTAGTAGTCCGGCATGACTTCCAAGAGAGTATCCTGAATATCCAAATTGTCACAAACATCATCTCGGGAAGTATCGAGCGGGTATCGCTATATGTTTCCAGTGTGGAAAATCCAATCACTTTAAGAAGCAATGCCCACAATTTGTTCTGAGGATTACTACCCTAGCTTATACTTGAAATGCCAGTCATGTTGTAGAGAACAGTCTTACGAAAGGTACACAGGCTAACATTATGGGTCCAAGTGGTACACAACGTGGTGGAGGCCAACGAGGACGACCAACGACCCAGCCCAAATTACATGCTATAACCCTTGAAGAGGGTAGAGCTTCTCCGAAAGTCATAATGGGTACGTTATCTATTCTTGGTCAACCCACTTTTATTTTAATAGACCCTGGAGCTACACATTCATTTATCTCTAGCAAATTAGCTGCTTTGAGTAATAGGGCATCATTCCCTCTTATTGGGGAATGGAGAGTAACATTAGCTTTGGGCGATACGTATAATGTGACCATAGTATATAAGAATTGTGACCAGAGTATATACGTATAAATCCAGATGGATATCGGTGGTCCATGGTATTGTTTGTGGGTTTACCTGCGGAGTGTCAGTTTTCCTTGCAGGTTTTTGGGTGCCTCTTTTATAAGATAAGCTATGTCAAAATTTTCACAGAAACTCGTAGATTAGGGTCAGTCGTTAGGGCTTGATTGTAGATTACTAGTTAATCTAGGGTTTGGTCCTTTCACCCGTACTTAAACTTTACCTTTTTACGTCGAGTAAAGGTTAGGAGAAGGTGGTAATTTTTTTTTCGTTTCATAGTTATCAGAAGTTCTTCGATCGTCTATTTATTGGTTTCATAACCCAATAAACCATCTTAGAGAAAGTCGTAGAGCACGTGGAAACGAATTCGTGAACTCTTTGATTATTGAAATTAGAGTTACGATGAAGAAGTTATGGTTGGTGGAAGTTTATCGAAAAGTTACATTGTAGTAACTACGCAAGTATAAATAGAAAACTTGCTGATTTTGGAAGAGGTCCAGTTACCATTTTAGGCAACCTCTCCCTCTCATTTCGTCACTTTCTCTCTCTCCTCTCCCGTTCCTCTCGTCTCTCTCTCACTATCACCGGCGGTGTTGCACCGACTGGCCACCAAATCGGCCAATCAAGGTGTCAAAATATTCCTTGTGGTCTCCTCTACCATCTCCAATACACCTACGAACCTAGTTCCCAACAATAAAGCCGAGAAATCAATGAAACCGAACAAAAATGTAAGAACCCTAGGTTTTGGGGTTTTTTTTATTTCGGGTTCAAATCGGCTAAGGAGACCCACTAGGCTTTGTATCCCCCTCTACCACGAAGCTAATCATACCTTGGTTGCTTTCCAACTCCATTGGAGGTGTACGAATCAAAGATTTGAAGTTTTTGAGTGTTCTTGAGTTCAAAGGTAAGTTTGAGTATTTCTGTGATGAACTGGACTTAGGAGTAGTTGAGAAAGTTGTTGTTGGGTGAATTTTAGACAGGCAGAGTTTCGGGTCGCTGGAAATAGGGTTGTCATCTCCACGTCGCCGCCGCCAGCGATGGTTCGCGGGGGAGCTCTGGCAAAGGTGTTTTCGGCAGAAGTTTTATGTCTTTTTGTTTGTAATTGCGTGTAGATGACCATGTTGAGGTTCTTGAATAGTTTATATTTGATTTGAAGCGGACTTGGATTTTAACGAATTTTTTAAGCGAATTCGTGAGTTAATTAATTTAGAATTTATTTATCAAAAGGCGGTTACTTTACGGGAACACATGACGATTTTGGTATTCGATTGAGAACAATTAAGTTAGAATTAGTTTTAGAACCTCGATGGGAAATCGGGAATCATGTAGCTTGAGAATGTGATATTCTATACAGGAATACTCGTGGAGGGAACGAGTTATTCGATATTATTTTAAAAGATTAGTTATTAAATAATCTTCGTCGTTTCAGGACAACGCGCCGAACCAGAAGTGGTGAAGAATTCAGCTAGACATGAGGCTTAAGTCTGTGATTGGATCTTTGTTTTCAAATATTAAATGCCTGCGATTATGAGTTTTCAGTTTCGGAATTCAATTTTCCGTATTATTCAGTTATACGTTTTATTCGAAGGTTAATACTATTATTATTATTATTATTATTATTATTATTATTATGCATACATGTAATAGTCACTTGGCCTGGCCTCCAAGTGACAATTTCGGTTCAGCCAGCACCTTTCAGTAATGATCATCTAGTTCAACCAGTACCTGCTAGGTGATCTAAAAATGATTGGTTCAGCCAGCACCTGCCAAACATCGCCTCTGTAGTTATACAGACATTTCTGTCTGTTTTGATTGTCTACTGATGATTGGTTCAACTAGTACCTGCCAATCATTGCCTCCGTAGTTATACAATTATTTATGTCAGTTATCATTATCCGCTGATGGTTGGTTCAGTCATCATCTACATGTTATCACCTCCGTAGTTATACTATCAACTATCAATATTTAATAATGATTAGTATAGCCAGCAGCTGCTAATCATCGACGTCATTATAGACTTGAGTAGAAGTCACTATTCAGTATATCTTATGCTAGCTTTTCAATTCAAATATTGTTGAAAATGCAGAATAGTCTAATTTATAGTTTTTCAGATAATTGTTTTGTCTACTCATTCTAACGTTTTAAAACTGCATTTTCCGGGCTTTTCGTTTTACGTTGCCCATATCGCAGATCAGACTGATAACCAGTTGACGAGGCTTAGTATCTTCACTGCTTTCGTTTTACTCAGAGTAGATTATCTGATGACGTACTTATGTTATATATTTCCTTCCGGTTTGTCTATATGCTCTTATTACTGACTTTGTGTAAATTATGTCTCTAAGTTGTAAACTCTGCAGTTGACCTTTTACGTTCTGTACATTTAACAGTTAAGTACTTTATCTTGAGACTTCTTAAATAATGTTAAAGTCGGGTGTTTTCTCTAAGTTCAAGTTTCGAGTAACTCATGTTGGGTTTGCCGCTGTATTTACTGTGTGTATAGGGCTTGTCTCGGGTGACGTTAGGTATCTGGGATGGGTCTTGTCTATAAGACCCCAAGTGAAGTGGCTCAGGCCGATGGTGTGCCGGTCAATGTTGCAGAGCCTATGGTGGAGGTCCCTATTATGGAGGTCGAGGTTTCACCGGAGTAGGTTAGGATAACTCGGTTAATGGTACTTGTTCTATTTCCATTAGCCGAGTTAGCTCTTGTTGTTACCAGATATAAAGAGTGTCGCATAATAGTGGTATGGAGGTAGTTTAAGCTAGCTCAAGTAGTGATCAATATTGTCGTAGTCCGTTGAGGGTGGTCATTGTATACTCTATCTATTATTTCGATAATAAATTGGTTCTCGTTTGCGCTAGAAAAACTCTATAAGGGTGTCACACTTGCTAAAACCACGCGAGGAACCGGTGAACGCAACCTTGAACTTGAACGTTGTTGTCTAAGCTTCTACAATCTAACCTCGATTTAAGAATACTCTATATAGGAAAAACTTCTTTATAAGGATAAAAAAAGTTTCGGTCCCAACTTGAGACCAGTTATAATTAGGAATAACCTCCACATCGTAATAAATTATAAACTTTTTCGGTCCCATATATAGAAAATGCGCCTCCATATAATAATAATTGTCACTAATAATAAAACATAACGTGATTTAAGAAAAATCAAAACACATTTCTATAGCAATTTGATGTGATGATCTATGCTTCATAGTTAATATCACATATTTGAGCTTGCTGGCATCTTTGAACTCAAATTTATGCTTTATATTTGTTATCATAAATAAATTATTTTTTTATGGGAAAATAACTAAAAATGTCACTCAAGTATGACCTATTCTAAACTTTGCTCACTCATGTATGGAAAATATCACTTTGCTCACTATCGAATTACACTTTTACTCGTTTTGCTCACTACGAATTTTGCAAAATTTGGAGTTTTGAATTCGAGTTATAATCAGCCAAGGAAACCTATTGGGCATTGTAGCTCTCTTCCTTGTGAGTCTTTTCATACCAAGGTCGAGCATTAATTCATTCTGAAGAGGAAGAATTGAAGATTTGAAGTTTTTGGTGTTTTCGACTTCAAATGTTAATTCAACCACTTCCACGATGAATTCGACTTAGATGTAGTTGAGAAAATTGTTGTTGGGTTGATTTCTCATAGATTGAGCTTCGGTTCGTCAGAAATTGGAGTGGCGTCGCAAATTTCTCCGGTTTAGAGTGATCAAAGTGAGTAAAAGTGTAATTTGATAATGAGCAAAGTGATATTTGCCATACATGAGTAAACAAAGTTTAGAACATGCCATACTTGAATGACTTTTTTTTAACTATTTTCCCTTTATTTATATTTGCGCAATAAACATGATCTAATTTTTAACTAAACCTTTATTAAGGAGTAACCTCTTTATAAGAATAAATTTTGCTCGATCTAATAATATGACTGTATAGAGGTTTTACCGTACAAGTTTAATTGATATGATAAAAAGGAAGAATGTGAAAATCCTGATTTTGCTTCGTGTAAAGGATGTGAACCTTAGTCGATAGCATGTTTATATTACTTGTAATTATGTTACAATCTATTTAGATCACCTCATGACTACAAGATTGATGATTGTAGAATACAAAATGTGGCACATTGTATACACATTTCTTATTTAGTGTATATGAATGTTTTGTTATATATATATTTTTTGAAGTATAGAAGTATGGCTACTTAAATTTCGTAGAAAGTGATTCCAAAATGATATTAGACAATTCTTCGACTACAACATTATATCTTAAATTGTATTATTTAACAAAGAGTTACTCTATTTATTTTAAAATAAAAATGATATAGAATCGAAAAAATAACGAGTCTAAAACGACATAAATGTTTTGTTATATTTCTCATTTACCAAAAATTAAATTACGAAGACCCGAAAAGAAAAGAATAACAAAACAACAAAAGAAACTTTGACTGGACAAACTGACGACTACAAACCCAGGCAAGAGGGTGGTTCAGAGTAACACCATCATTGGGTACTAATGGGTAGGATCTAGTGATCTAGACACTAGGGCGGGTCCCATCCTAATGGATAGCGATGATCTCGGCCGTCCATATGCAGACATAAACACTTTTAGTCTCTCCATCAAACGGTCCAAAATCAACAACACCAAAGCAAGCACAAATCTAAACGCCAACACCAAATCTTTTTCTCTCTTTAAGAACAAGTACAGACGGAATATAGAATAGTAAAGAAAAAACCAAAACACACGCTGCATTTTGGTTCTCATGGCTTTATCTTCTTCTGTACTTTTTCTCCGTATAGTTAAAAACCCATCACCACCGTCACAGTGTTCAACCTTGTTTGTCACTCTCAGACCCAAAGCCAAAGCCTTTATGTAAATCCGATAAGACCCAGAACCAAAAAAAAAAAAACCTTCCTTGGCTTTTATCAGACTAGCACAATCTATTCATTTTGGGTTTCTTTTTCTTCAATTCCAATTAGGGGCATCTATTTTTCTGCGTTTGTTGATCTGGGTCGTTGTTGGTTTGTGATTTGGAGGCGGTTTTCTCATCTGGGTCGGATTCAATCCAATCTTTTTTATGAGCCCTAATTTTTGTTTCTAGGGATTTTACAATTTATAATGAGGAAGAGGGAGAGGGAGAATCCATGTGGGATTTGTGGGCATTATCACAAATTCGAGGAAGGAGAGGTGTGTGGGATCTGCGGCCACCGTGTTCCGGCGGTTTCAGACAAAACCGCCGTCCAAGTTAGCGCCTTTCCGTCTGAGATCTTGCCGGAGTTTCTCTATTTGGGCAGCTACGACAACGCTTCTCGCTCCGAGCTTCTCAAGACGCAGGGCATCTCTCGTGTTCTCAACGTAAGGTTTCCTTTGGCCCATTAAAGTTTCGATCTTTTTCCACTTTGTGTATCGGATTGTGCACATTATGTAAAATGAGGAAGTAATTGATGTCATAGCTACATTGGTGTCTATATTTTGATGAATTGAATGCTTGGAGGTAAAAAGGTTAGGTTCTTTATTAGAGATTTAGAGTAAAAGAAACTCATAGTGGCATTGATCAAGGGAAGTTGATCCTAGATGTTTAGCTCATCTTTACAGGGTAATTTTGTGAACGTTTTATCCTGTGGATTGAATTTTTCTGCAATATATGAAGGTCTGACATTTATATCTTTCTCATTTTGCAGACGGTACCTTCTTGCCAAAATCTCTACAAGAACTCTTTCACCTATCACTACCTTCAGGATGATAAAGTTTTGCAATTTGAGGATGCAAACCAATTCTTAGGTGTGTATTCTCGTGTATTATCTGCATTTGAATGTGTGTGATGGATTCATATATGTTCTTTGTGTTGTTTCGATCCTGGTTATATGCTGTAGTGATATTCTCACTCATAGGGATGTTTTTGAGAGTACTGAAATTTTCTGTCAAAGATATTCCAGTCAAGGAGGAAAAGCACTTTTTCAAAAAGTGCCATTAAGAACATTTCTGACAAATAGTAGTTGGGACCTATCTTTACTTCCTTTTCTGACCTGTATATAGAATATAATTTTCCATTTTTCTCATATGATTTGTGATATCTTCTTTGGAAGAAGTAAACTTGTTTTGATTTTTGGTTCTGGTTTCACAAGCATCATGCAAACTCTGCTTGCAGATTATATGTTTGAGTGACATTACCAGACATAATTTAAAATTTCACATCCGAATGACTCTGCTGGACCTTGTACTTAGCTTGGAAATTACAGTACATATAGTAGTTGTTTCTTACAAAGCATTGCTTAGAGCTTAGTATGAATGTGCTTATCTTGCAGAGAAATGTGAAAGGGACAAAGCTCGTGTTCTAGTGCACTGTATGTCGGGAAAAAATAGGTGAATTACTGATCATTCATCATTATAATCTTGCAATACCGCTTGGTCATTGGCCTATGGATCTCTAACTTTTAACAGTCTAAACATAGAAGATGTTATTGTTGTTTGTATAATGAGATTCAAAAAATGGTATTCTCTCTGACAGGTCTCCAGCAATTGTAATAGCTTATTTGATGAAATCGAGAAGATGGAGACTAGCACAGGGTTACCAGTGGGTGAAAGAACGAAGACCTGTTGTTGAATTAAGTGAAGGTATGCACGTGCTTTTGACGAAAGGAGGATTCAATTGAACAAAAATATTAGGGTTACTTGAAATAATAAAAATGAGTTAGAATTATAAAGCCATTCCTACGTAAGAAATTATTCTGAGTGTATAGAAGCTAATTATATATTGCTGACTGTAGTGACATGGCATCATATGATTTGGTTAGATGAAGCAATTGGACTTCTGCATGTTCCACACAAAATCTGCATGTTTTGTTTATTAACTTGCCCTGCATTGCTTTTGTTTATTTGTCCTTTAATTTTAAGAGTTAAAGTGCCTCTTACATTCTACTATGAAGAGCGCTTCTAATTCTTCTCCTGTCTGCTTACCTAATATGGACTTTTAAAGAGAAAAAGAAGTGTCTGGACTTTAAACTGGCAAGTGCAGAAAATTACTTTCACAAAAGATTGGAACTTTTACTATGATCTTGGACTTGAGGTTGTTGGTGCACTTCTGTATTTCTAAGAAAGTCTCTTCCCACCAACACACTTTCTTGAGATACAAAGATGACAACCTTCAATAATAAAGTAGGATCTATATATTGTTTTAGGGTTTAATACAGCTTACATTCTTGTGTTTGTGGATGCAGCTGTTTACCAGCAACTACAGGAGTATGAGGCGACGATATTTGGGTCAACTGATAACGGCAATGTGACCATGGCTGCCTTCCCGCCTGTAACCGCACCTTCCTTTGGCTTTAGCTTCCCCAAAGCTAATGATGTTCCTATTCCTGTATTCAACAGTGTTGGTCCTCCCTCCATTTTTGCTAGACCCAGCTTAGATATCCCTCCACAGGAGTTCACATTTGGAGCTGGCCACACTCAAAGTAACATCTTGGGAATCCCGTGCAATCCAAATCCACCAAATCCAAATTCTAGTGATATATCTATGGATAGTTCTTGAGTTTTGCTGTTTCAAAACCCTGTCATCGATCACAGTTGGAGGGAAGGAAGTCAAGTGCCAACACCAATGATTTTTTCATATTTGGCTGTAAAGTGAGTGACTGCTCATACTTTCTTGACTTCTATGAATCTCTAGTTCACAGTATTTGACAAGGTTATAAAAGTATGGATGGGTCTTTCTTTCGTTGCATGTTTCGGTTCCCAAAAGTCGAACATTTGTTCAATTGATGCATGGTCGAATTACTCTGAATACAAAGCTCTGTTACACCCTCTGTGTCTTATGTGCAAGCAAATTTTGCCTAATAATTATCTCCATCAGAATGCCAAATACTAGTTCTTGTTGCAGTTTCTGTTATCTTCCCAATCTTCCTCTTATTATTGGATGTATAATAAAAAAAGACGTGCAGAACACAGAAGTCATTTATTGCATACAAGTCTATACCAGCCACTCGTGATTACAATTATATACACCTGATCTTTAATAGCAATGTGCCAATTTTACAATGTTGCACACTTGCAGTCGACGAATATTTATTTTACAATGCTACATATATAGATTGACTAGATGGGTACATAGCAGACTTCCTCTGTTTCAGGAACTAAATTTGACTAGGTACTGATACATGTCTCGAGGGAGGACTTGGCAAGCCACAATAAGCCTGGATCATCCCGCTTCAACACTAGATAAGTTTCTGATTGTCCAATTTCATTCACAACATTTTCGATAAAGCCGATCAGAAACAGAAACTCCATGGCAGCTACAATTACAAGAGGCCAAGAGAAGAACGTAAACACCATGGTTTAAACAAGTGAAAACATGTTTCAAACAAAAAATAAAACACAATGTGAAAGAAGTTGCAGACCTTTGTAGTTTGCTACGTTCTTTTGGATCATTGGATTAGCCTGCAATTCATCAATTAGCAGTATTAATAGAAACATTCACCAAGGAAAACCCAACAGTGGAAGTAAAAAATCCTTCAATGCAGGTGTCTGTACCTTCCGCAGTCTTCTGAATTTCGATTCACCTGGGTGTTCAAGAACATTTCTGCCCAAAAGATAAAAATGAGTTGTGATGAACTCAATGCACAAGAGTACAATTTAGGTTATGTACTACACCTGAGAAACACCTGAGAAATTTTGAATGTACATGAAGGAATAAGAAGATACCTTATTATCTTAAACAAAGTTTGAAGAACTGTGGTAGCTTGTGTGGGATTCACCTCAGCTTGTAACGTCTCAATACTCTTCTGCAAACGTTTACAAGCAAGTGCAACTGGGTCTTGAATTAATTGAATTTCTTGATCATCTGGATCTGGTTCATCAACCTGCATACTGGATATATCATGTGGAAGCACCAGATTATCATGAGACTCAGGTACTGACTGAATGTTGCCATTCGACAAAGAAGCATCAGGATCAGGTTCTTCATAAGGCTTCCTCAAGTTGGCTTCATTTTTGGTAGTTTCAGTAACTAAAGAATCATCCTGGTCAGGTTTTTTCATAAATCCATCGGCATTATATCCCAAATTATCCCGTCTTGCATCATAGTCATCTGGATCAGGTTCGTCTACATTAATCGTCAGGTGAATCCTGTTTTCCAAAATCTCCATGTCCTGAGGGTGTGAGGATTCAACTTCAGGTACAATATCAGACTTCAAACAGCTTTCAAGATCATCAGGATCCGGTTCCACACTATTCCTGCTTTCTGTAGGTTTTGAGTAAGATTCATCATTTCTTTGGGAAACATCGAAACTCGGCTCAAACTTGTTCTCATTGACAAGTTGATCATCTGGATCCGGCTCCAGATAAGGTTTTTGTTCAAGTACTCTTGAGACACTATCATCAGAAGCAATTACTTGTCTGTGATAAGCAGCAGCCACTGAAGCTGCACGAGCACTGACCAGTTGATTAGGCATGTTTCCTCCAAGTTTGTAAGAAGAATTACTTCGTTCTCCAACATAACTTTCTTCATAATGCTCGGTAGAACTAGTACCACTTAGAGTGTGACCTCTCGATCTCGTCCAATCTAAACCCTCAGCTTCTTGGTTCAACTATCAGAATCAATATCATATAAATCAAGTCCAGTACAATGCATAGCAAAAGTGATAGAAACTCCACATGCACATCAGAAGAACATACATTCACAACATCTTACCTGTTTATCCAAAGCATAAAAGTTCGCATCATGTTCTGAGAATATCATGTGAGCCTGAAATGAACATAAGAGCAGTATGAGGTCTCCTTGGCACCACCACAATTTAAATCACTTAGGAAACTAAGCAGAAAGCCAACCCACACATGAGGCTATGCACCCTTATAAATACACAGTAATAAAATATTTTCTGCAAATGCTGGACACTTCATGATATATATAGCTTACAAGCTCATGCAGAAGAGTTTTCTTGATACTTGCATACTTTCTGAAACCTTTGAGGTCATCGGTTCGAAGACGCAAAGATATTTCCTCTCCCTGATTCTGTAACAGCAAACAAGAGTCCAAAAGGAACTGGAGTAAAGAGCATGAGAGCTGAGATTGGCATATTCATTGATGCTTACATTGCCATTACCTTGTTGAAGCCGAGGATGCATTTGGGACTTACGCCAACATATCCGACCGGGGCCATCTCAGTCATGATTCCGACATGCCAACGATGCTTTAAACAGAACAAGAGATAAATATCAGGAGCCCTAACAGAGCTTACCAATGAATACAATTCATCACAGCATACACACCACGATACTCGATATCCAATGTACAATGTATACCATAACAATATGTGCTCAATGGTACCTTGTTCATTATAGCAACAATTCCGGGATCTGCAGCTAGCATGTGCATTATTTTCAGGGCCCGAGATGCTGGAGGATTCAACTACAGACAATTGAATATATGTTATATTAAAAGATGGAAAAATGATGGTAAGAAAGATGTCATTTTTTGTCTGACTACCATGGTACATATTTCATATGTACCGATTGTCTTTCTAGGCCCTCAAAGAACATAATCATTAAGATTTCTCTACGCAAACACTTTCTTCTATGCCTAAACCCTAATTGCTCTATCTTCCAGATTAATAAGAACCTATGAAGTTTCAAGACTAATAGCATGGACTGCATGACATGAATGAGTTAGAAAATGCCGGCGATGCAGCAGGTTAAACTAAATATGCTTCTCTATATGAGTTGTGTGCTCAAACCTTGTGTCCAGTTTGAAGAACTTACTCAAAGGTGAATAGTTTGGATTTGTGCATTCCTACGTGTATTTTCTCTTTCGCTAATTATTTGGAAAATTCATTCTAGGTGGCCTCGACACCTAATACCAATGAAGTAATAATATCTAGAAATAAAAGAACACCTCAATTCCTGGAAGTTGAAGGGTGCGGAAATCACTAAAGATATAAGGTCCTTGAGGAAGTTTCAGGGAAGAGTGAGGCCTATCAGTTTGCTGCCTTAGTCTCTTTTCCTCTTCATCAAATCCTGCTATCCTTAAGTTTGCCTTTGCGCTTTGTAGAACTTCATCAACCTCATTCTCAGATGCTCCCATCATTCTGATGGACTTGCCCTGAAAAAGAACAAAAAAAAAAAAATATTACCGTGGGAGAATTTTGGAAGTTGCTTACAGCATTTCAATCTCTTAAGAGGAATTTAACGCCATTCTATATTTCGTACATACTAGAGGAATTTAAGGATTTCACAACAGCAAGTGTTTTAGACAAACAATACAACCATACTGTCAGAGATACAAAATCATACATCAGAATTATACCTCAAGAATAGACGTTTCTTGTAAACTCAAGTGCTGGTGCTCCTCGGAGAAGGGAGCTAGCAATCCTGAAGTTTTATTGGGCAACTGTGGAACAATGAGTTTCATCGTATCTGCTTTCACATTCGTCAGTATCTGCAGTTCGATCCCGAGGTCCTTGAGACTAGCACTTGAATCAATTTCCACCATAAACTTCTTCCCTCGCCATATGACTTCAACATTGTGTACACTTTCCATGTTCTCCTGCAAATCAAAGTGTAAGAATAGCTATGTGGAACAGCGCACATGTATTCAAATTTTCATGGCTACCAATAAACCCCAATTCAAAAGCTTAAGCCTTTAAATCATCTCCAGTAAATGATCAAGAACCCAAATAACAAAATCATCATATCCATTCCACCATCAATTCAAATCATACAGAAAACCCAAGTAAAGTTTTCAACTTTATTAGTAACATAGATCACCCACAAGCTCCTTTAGATTTGGGTACCAATAGAAAACGAAAACTCAGCTGAATTGATCCATAGCTATGAAAATTGTACAAGAATGAACTTTGTTTTATGAGAATTGAGAAATCATCAACCAATATCATGAAGACTATGGAATTGAAGGAAAACCCAGATAGGCAATTGGGAGGACTTACTCAGATGAGAAGCGGATATTCTGAGGAATTGGGGGTTGGTGGTAAATATCAGCTGATTGAGGTAGCTCAATGTTTATATGGTTCGTAAAGTAGGAGACTTTGGAGGGTCAATCGTTTATGTAAGCATGGGGGTGCAGGATAAGGGTCAGAGTATGTTAGTTACAGTGTACAGAGTTATTCTATAATTAGTGACGTGTGTGCTGGCTGTTATCGTGGAGAAGAATGTGGAAGCTTCATGCATAAGTTTTTCTTTTCTTTTCTTTTTTGGTTTGGGTAATTCTTTATGGATGCTCTAATCGAAAAGTGATGCAACGTTTCGAATCACAATCGTATGGGACATAAATAATTTCGTGAAAGAAATATGATTGTTAGTCTCAAATTTCAAATAAGAATATTTTAATTTAGGGACATCTGTTTTATACGACTTTTTATTATTAAAATTTGAAGACTCATATATAAGGGATGTAATAACTACAATTTTGATTGAGAAGGTAAAATAAATAATTTTGTCATTTTAGGAACTAAATAATAACAATCAGATATAATATTTTTGATATACGTACTGGATCAAAATCGAAATTGTATGTACACAGTACACAGCTAGCAAAGAACATCCCTTTTTTGATCTAAACTCGAGTTCATGACAATGAAAATATATTTAGCTACGTTGAAAGAATATGATCAATTAATTACTTCTAAAGGTTCGTTTCTGAGTCCTAGCTTTAGTTTCCTTCCCCTTGCCTGCATCGTGCAATTCGGCTACAACCCCTGTCATAAGGGTTCGCTTCCTCGTTTAACCGATGCCGTCGGTTCATGTTATTAACAACTTTATTTTTTAAATAGTGTTTGCTGTTGATCTCATAATTGTCATCATCATGAACTGCTCTCTTCTGCTGCTGCCTAGGCTTCTTAGACGTCCCCATAATAATGTTGCTGCACTTTGGACTTGTGAGACCGCGTCTTGAAATGAGTCCGCATGAAGTACGAAGCTCCGGCCTCCCAGCTGCCTCTACATCTCTGACCAGAATCGCCAACATGATCATGAATACAACTACATATATTGCCTACCCAGAAATTAGTAGCAGTTTTACTGCTCCTCATTGCCATTGCTCTGGAGGCTGCGGCCATTTTAATCTAACAATCAATTGAGATGATTGGACGTCTGGAATTTATAAGCTGCTCGCACGATTAAGTTAACGTACAATTGATTTCATCATCCAAATTTAGCGAGCAGGCATTGCAGAAATTAAAATTAACTCGGGCTATGGTTAATTTGCTTTAATTGGTGGGTTAAATTTACATGCACATATATTTAGGCTACGTACTTAGCTAGCCTAAAGGGTTTCTAAATGCATCATTTCAATTAGTAAAGCTAAATAAACACCAATTAACAATGATTCCCAATAAGCTGGAGGTAGAGCTTTCAGCATATATACGCCGGTGTTGAGATTTAGGGTTCTAGGCATAGTGAATTTACAGGATCTCATTAAGAACAAAATCTAAACGGACTAAAAAAATAAAGTTTAAAAGAATGTGAGATATATAGAACATTATACTTCTAGAGTTGTATGATGGAATTTTTTGTTAGAGCATTAATATATTTTGTTGGGTTGACTAGCAAATTTTGGAGCCTCTTGAGGCGGGCCTAGGGCTGCCTAATCCCAGGCGGGCTCTGTATATATGTATAATCAGTGAAAGCTAATTACGATTCGAAGTCTTCCTCCCTATTGTCTAAAGCAGCTTCTCCTTGTTGTTCATTGGAGGAAAAGTAGTCATGTCTGAAAAATGGCCGCGCGGGGAGATTAGAGGGGATTTATTTCCCAGTAGCCGCCGGCGCCGACTATCTGAAGGAAATAGCACCAACGGAGGGGTTTAATTACATGCTTTCTGAAAGTGATGACAATATATTTTACGGGTTTTTTATATATTTTACATGCTTCCTGGAAGCTAACTAAGCTAGCGGGGTCGTCGGTAGCGGCCGATATGGCATTGCACCGGTCGTGTATGATGTTTTGTTATCGGTTTTGGCAGAAACGTACTAGTCCCCAGTTATTGGATCTAATCAAATTAAAGAGAGAAAATCAAAGATCACACCTCATCTAGATAGCTTGATTCCCCTCACAAACACATCATTAAAATGAAAATTAGTTATAGAACTGTACAAACCTTATAGTTAAAGCAGGACTTTTATTTGATATTTCATTTCATTTCATTTCGGTTTCATTTTAGTCTTTGAGGGACAGAAAAATTCAATCAATAGAATAATGTAAACCTTCCCTCGATCTCAAGATACTTGAGCGAATAAGGCTTGGGTGCAAATAAGCTACTATTCGATGATCCCTAAAAAAACTACATAGATTATTGCTCAAAGTTTCCGTGTACGTTGTGACGAAGAACCGGAATAAAACTGTTTTTGACAATCTCTTGGCTATTAGCTAGTAACAAAATATCTCAGAAGAGACTTGACTTATTCAGAATGAATGAATGACCCTTCTTTTTTATTGTTGTACGAAAGAAATAAGTCATCAATGATGAACTACGCAGAAGGCATAAGACAATTGGCAAAACCTCGGTGATAGGAACACTCGGTATTTCCATACAAAAGCCTCAATTAGAAAGAAAATGAATTGGATCTCGTGTATCAAGAAGACAATAACATGATGATTGACGATCTAATATAACTGGTGACATTTTTGTTAAAAGATTTTAAGAAAGAATTTACTTTCATCATGTCTCCTTTTGTTTGGATGAACACTTTCAACATGTACGTCTTTGAACATTAGAGAAATGGAAGAGTTCTCAAGTATTCTAACCCTTGCATTTCTGAAGAGGAAAGTTGCAAGGCATCAGTTAATTAGCTCGTTTTAAATTGATGTTGATGATGACGATTTACAGATCGTGAAAAAAATTCCTAAGAAACCTTCCATCCAAAAATCGATAGTGAAAAGTAAAACAATGGGTTTCTACATTCGGAGGATTGGGGGAGCTATTGGGAAGTTCAGATGGAAGTTCTTAGAGCATATATACCGGGTACCGAAATTGCTCGAGCAACCGTCGAAATCGGTGGGGGCCGGCTGCAATAGCACGAGCAAGACAAAATGGATGGTGGAGCGGCAGCGTTGGTGGCTGGCGACCGGTCGTTGACTGAGCTCGCGAGCAGCTGCTCGACCAAGCTCTGCTCGTCGCAGAGGAGGAGCAGTCTGGCGGAGTCCACGCATGCGGGTGACGCTAGGTCGGTTGGATTTTTTTTTTTACAGCGCGTGCAATACACGAGCCAGTAAAAGTAATTTTTTTTATCGTAAAGACTGAGCCAATCCGAAAGTGACACGTGGCAAGCTGTTGATCCATCTTCACCCTCAATGGTCAGTTGTCCTAAGCCGTCCATTTCAATTGTAAAATTGAATCTGACTGCTCAGATTCAAAGGCAACGGCAACAAACATTTTTGGAGTACCGGCTCTTTTTTCTGTCGGGCATTACACTTTTTTGGCCCAAAAGTATTCTAAAAAATTCTAAAAATTTACATACACCACCCAACAATTTTCCTATAAATACTACATCAATTTTACAAACCTCCCACACCAATTTGTGCACAACAAGTCCATCATCTCCCTCCATCTTTTCTCTCATTCATTTGGGTTTTTTTCTCCAAAAAAATATCGAATTGGTTTGCTTCGGAAGATTTGTAATTGTGCATTTCTGATATGTATGTTAGCATTGATCCTGTCACCGGCAACAAGCAAAAAGTCGACAAATTGTGGGAAAAGGTCTACGCCAATTATATCGAAAATTGGGTCATGGTGAATCAACCAAGGAAGATCGGACCCAAACTGCAATTTCATCTCGTTTTACTAAGTTGAAGCCGGTTTTCAATCTTTGGGGCGAAGCTCTTAGTTATGCACGAAGGAATCCACCACCATCTGGCACCTCTCCACAAGATCAAGTAAGTCCTAGAAATTTTTTCATGTCTATTATTTTGATTTTATGAACTAAATGTTGTCATCTCCATTAAACATAAATAAATTGTGAAATAGAAATTTGTTAATTTTTATAGTTAAGAAAAGCTCAAATGTGGTTGTGTCGAAGACAAAGAAAGAGTTTTCGAAGTTTGAATGTTGGGAAGTGGTGAAGACTCATCATTTCTTTAGGGAAATCACGGCTACTACTCCACGTATTTACAACTACGAAGCTACTACTCCTATCGTTAGCGAAATGCCTCCCACCGTCAATTTGGATGAGGATGAGGTGATTGCAATACCAACGAGCAACCGCGAAGGTCCTTCGAGTCCCTCTAGACCACCGGGAGTGAAGGATGCACAAGAAGCAAGAAAAAAAGGGGAAAAATGATGACTCCTACAAGTGAGCTACGAGATGAGGTTTTGAAGACCATTGCGGCCAATCAAGCCATTTGAGCCGCCGCTCAAAAAACAAGTGAGGATAACGATTTTGCTTTACACAAAGCGCAACTCCTCCTTCAAGAGAAAGACTTCAAATTGAGAGTTCTACAAGAAGAAACAAGGATCATGATAATGGATATGGAGAGAATGACCCCAAATTCAAAAAGGTATTTCACGAAGAGGAAAGCGAAAATCCTTAAGCAAGGAGAAAGAGATGACAACAAACCACAAAATAGCGAGGGAACCTTTTCAAATTGTTATCGTTCACTTTTTCAATAGTTTGGCTTTCATAATAAATCTAGGCTCGGCTTGTCATTATGTAATTTGAATTTTCAAGAAATAAAAATGCACTTTTTATTTAGAGATGATATTAAATAACATTACATGAAATCTAAATTAAAATACACCAAATTCAAATACACTAAATTAAAATACACCGAATTAAAACAAACATAATGCAAAAATAAATAATTCAAACAACATTTTTAGATATGTTCACCGGTCTCTAGAAACCAGTTGTGCTTCACCAAGTCTTTCTGAAGCTCTCTATGAATATAAGAAGACTGAAAATCAACAACACGGCCACGAAACCGTTGTTCATCCAGTCCATCCCTTCCAATTGGCTCAAAATAAATCCGATTACCTTGTTCATCCACTGACCCATCATAATTTTCGAAAGCACTTGATGGGTTTTATAGATCTTCTTCTTCATTCTCCTCAAATTCTACCTCATCAAACTCTTCCTCAACTATCAGGTTATGCATAATGATGCAAGCCAACATAATACTTTTTATTACTCCTGTGTGGTGAGACCGAGCTGCATGACGAATCATTGCCCAACGAGATTGCAAAATGCCAAAGCACCTCTCCACATCTTTGCGGTATGCCTCTTATTTCTTTGAGAACAACTTTTATGGTAGAGTCTGAGAATTGGAAATAGTTTTGACAAATGACGAGTACCTTGGATAAATTCTGTCGGCCAAATAGTAAGTGTTGTGGTATGTCATATCGTTGACTTTATAACTCTTTTGTGGGCTACTTCCGGCAAGGAGAGAATCAAAGATATCTGATTGGTGAAGCACGTTGATAGCATTATGTGCTCCAGGTACCCCAAAGAAGCTGTGTCATATCCACGTGTCATATGAGGCCACCGCCTCCAAGATAATAGTAGGACACTTAGACCGGCTTGAGTATGCCCCTTGCCAAGATGTTGGACAGTTATTCTATTTCCAGTGTATGCAGTCGATGCTTCCGATCATCGATGCCTGGACCTTCTTAGAAGTCAAGTGATGTCAGCTGCATTTAGACTGCGGAGGTTAATGTCACCGTAAATCTCGTGCACTTGGGTGCACCACTTCTTTAGGCATTCTAGTGTGGTTAATTCACCCATCATTGTGTATTCAACACACTGATATGCGGCTGCGCCGTACGCTAACATTCGGAGAGCACAGGTCATCTTCTGTTGAAGAAGAAGTCCTTACAATCTAATGAAATTTGCTCTTTGATGTCAAAATGGGTCGTTGTTGCAGAGATCAGTGCATATATAGTTGAATAAGTTCAAACTCATTCAGTACCTCCGACGAAATGCTTGCTCGTTGAAGACCGGGCGTTTGACGAAGTAATCTTCCATAAGATTCTGTCTCATTTGCACCCTCAACCTTTCTTTGTTTGGACCGCTGCGAGGTGGTTCATCATCGAACGCTATAGCTACCATGACCGCGTTAGTGACGAAAGTGTTAGCTATTTCTGCATTTTGCCGGCATTGTTGTTGTCTCCTCGTGAAAAAAGTGTTTAAACTAAAAGGATCCATCTTACTGTTGCTGGATTGTGAAGAAATGTTTGAAGAAATAGCAAGTAAGTTGTAGATGGTGTGAGAATATATGAAGCACGTTGATCCTTTTATAGTCGATTTTAGGTTATCTGATGTCTGATGACGACGACATGTGTCATCTCCTGGTTGGTCGAAAATCTCACCAAAAATCTTCGGCAATTATTCACACGACAATGATACGTGAAAGTGACACATATCGTCAAGTGATTGATAGGAAATCTTACCGAAATTTTTGTACAATTATTTATAAGATAACGTTCTGTCGGTGTGACACGTGTGAACTCGTCATTGGTGGAAAATCTTACCCGAAATCTTATTCAATTATTCATACGAAAACGACACTTATCGTCTATGTATTGGTTGAAAATCAATCAAAATTTTTTTTTAATTAAAAAATTAATTTATGAGCAGTAATAGGATGTGCTATTTTTTTGCACGGCTGAGCGAAAAATAGAAACTGCACCTCTTATTTGATGAATAGTGTCTGCTCCACCTCAAATAGTGCCTGCTCCTCCTCAAATAGGAGGAGCAAAGCCCTTCCATGGGTGCATATGCTCTTAGGGATGGAGAGTTTGCTACAAAGATAGAGAATTGACAATGTTGGCGGCTTGCTGGAACGTGGTGGACATAATAAGAAGCTAGAAAATACATACAGACCACAAAATTTGCATTATATTGTTTTTCAAGACGAGAGCATCTTCAGTACACCGGGTGCACTTGCACCATTCATATCTTAGTCATTCATTTAATCTAACTTTATATTGTACTAACATCAATATTAACACCATTAAGTATTAAATAGAGGTAAACAAAAATTAGTCAATCATAATAAATGTTAATCGAGGTAAACAATAAATATTATTAATTAAAATTATTTTATTATTATTATAAAGATAGTAAACCCTATATCTCAAACTCTAATTCCTAAATCTCAAACTCCAAGACTCGAGCCCTAAACCCTAAACCCCAAACCCTATACTCTGATCCCGAAACCTAAATTCCAAACCCTATAGTCTCGAATCCTAAAACCCAAACCAAACGATCAAATTATTTTTCCTCCACGTTGTTAATGTAGGAATATATTTATAGAGAAAATTTAAAAAAATTGACAATATTGATATGTTTATTTATGCGGTTTTAAACTATTGATGATGAAAAATAAAAAATTTAGCATTATCTATATACTCTTGGCATATCATGATATATAAATTGTATGAACGAATTAGCCTCGTATATTTATGTATTTTTTGTCTAGATCAATTCAACAATTGTTTATACTAATTATTTCAAATTTATTTTTCTAAAACGGTATTAGCAAATTATTCAAAGTTTATTTTTTATTTTTTTTAACAACATGCTTTAATTACCAAGTTTCATGTATCATTCAAGTATCATTGTACGAATTTTAACTGATGAGCTCATTAAGTTGATATAAAGTATTATAAACTAAATCTGAATATCTAAATATATGTATGGTTCTCTAAGCAAAATATATATTTGATTTATCACATCAATTTACATCAAATCAAGTGTGACTTAATTCCTTAATATAGATTTTAGTATTCACATATATAGACCAAATTTTTTTGTAGACTATTTTGATATTGCAATATATACATTTTTATATAATAAATTCATTTGTATATAGACATTAGTGTGAATATAAGAATTTAATACAATTTGTAACACTAAAATTGAAATTAAAATATTTGACATAATTTTGAGTATTTAAATATCACATAGTGAAAGTTTTATACGTAAGTAAATTAACCCTATTTTTACGATAATTTGTGAGTGAAAAAATTGTAAACCACGATAATAGGCAATGTAACAATATAATAGTAGACAAATTTGATAATACCCATATGATCATACGTTATATGATATGTGATACGGAGATGAGTATGAATTTGGATATGTAGAAGCGATAATACAGTTCAAATAACGAATATAGTTTACATTCACATTGTTAGTATAAAAAATATACTTTTATATATAGTTAATTAAAAATTTAAACACAAATAATTAATTTCATACCGTTTGATTTGTTGAATTATCAATAATAAAAAATATAAATTTGACATTAAAAATGACTATATACCCATTTTTTTATAGTGATATCCGACTTTTTAATATTGATATTAATATCAATAGTATAATATGACACTGAGATGAACAAACAACAAAGTTTTTTTTCAGGTAAACTACCGAAAAAAATTGAAGAGCATGCAAATTGAGGAGAGAGAGAATATTTTATTTTATTTTTAATGTGATAAAATATTTTGGTCAAAACTTATTAATTAACATTTAATATAATGGTGTTAACATTTATGTTAGTGTATGGGCATGATGCATGCACATGATGCACCGAAGAATTTTCCACCCAAGACATTGCAAGTTAGTATTTTCACTATTTTGTATTTTGGTTACCGTGCACGATGCCATTGAGGAAGTAATGTTATAGACTTTCCCAAGGGAGCAATTGTTTAAGTCTCATAACTTCTATGAAAAGAAAGATGCAGGGTTAAAGATTTCAAGACTGCTCCTTGTTGTAAACTAGGTGGATCCCCGCGCCGAGGCGCGGGTGTTGGTTAAATTTAGGCGCGGGTGTTCGTTAAACTTAGATGAAATAAGAACGAAGAAGATCTAAATAGTTACATTTAAATAGATACTTATATCAGGTTTGTTGCAGACTATTTACATAGTTATGTACGAAAAATAGTTAGTGAGTAAAACATAGAACATCCTAAGCAAAGCATAGCTGAAGCTGAACGAAAACTAACTTTAACATTAGCTAAATACAAATATAAGAAGCTACATGGAGTTTCATTTGGAGGTTCCAAACTAAAATAAAAGATTTCTCTTTCGATGACTACATAAAGTACCATTCAAATCATCTAAGATGGCAATAAGTCATCAAAGTTACAAAAAAATATAAGCCACACAACTAATATCCAAACATAGATCTTTCTCTCCTGCTCCTACATGGTTGATTGCAATGACAACGATAATATTGTTATAAATAACATTGGTCATATTATTCATTGAATAGCGAAAATAGTAAATAAATAACATTGTTATAATATATGTGTTAATCTGTTTAAATGTATAAAATGTACATGCATTAAAACATGTGACAATATGTGTGTTGTGTATTATGTGTGTGTGTGTGTGTAATACGTATGTAATTATACATATTATATATTTTGTAATATATCTTTGTACACAATATTTTTCGTATAGTTATTAGGCACATCATCACCATTTTTTATCACTATCTTCAGACCTTTTTTTGACGTTACCCTTGACATTGCTACATATAATTGTCCGTGGGTGAAAACTGGTTCTGACAAATATATTCCGACTTGATTTAATGATTGACCTTGGCTCTTATTGATCGTCATTGCATAACAGGGTCTAACAGGAAACTGACGTCTTTTAAACGTAAACGGCCATTTTGTTTCAGTTGCAAACAGTACTATTCTCGGAATATGTACTTTTTCTCCGACGTTACTCCCAGTAAGTATTTTTGCTTCTATTAATCTTTCGAACAATTTTGTTACAATTAACCTCGTGCCATTACACAAACCACGTATTTGATCTATATTTCTTAATAGCATAATAGGCATACCAATTTTCAATATTAGTTCGTGTGTCGGTAAACCACTAAACTCAAGCTTATTCAAAAATTCCATGGGATACAAAAGATTAATATTATCGCTGTTACCGGAATTATATGAAATAGAATCTGAACTAAAATATGATTTACTATCTCCAGGTACTAATTTAATTACATAATTATTGATTTCATGAACAGTCACATTTTTGGGAGTTACAATAGCACGTTCCCTCAAATAATTGGTATTATTGTATTTCGTATCAAAATTGGGATAAGTTGCTTCAAAAATCGATTTTATGGGTTCAATTGTGGGATCAGCCAACAAATCTCTCGGTATATCAATCCAACTCACATCAGGATCATCCATGGGCAATTTAGATTCCAATCGACCTTCACCTATCTGTAACATCCATTCAGCAAAATCTTTAATTTCAATTTTTTCAAGAGGAGTTAAACCAATCGTCGACAACCTCATATTTTCAATTAGATGAAATACTGTAATGTTAGGCCACAAATATGAATTATTAAATGATGCTTGAATAATTTGTTCTTTACTACCACCTTGTATCACGGGCAAAGTTTGTCTAAAATCTCCGCCGAATAAAATTGTCTTTCCTCCAAATGGCTCTTCTTTGTTTGACAAAATATCACGCAATGTTCTGTCCACTGATTCTATACACCATTTATTGCACATAGGAGCTTCATCCCAAACTATTAATTTAGCCTTTTCAATTAAATCAGAAAGATGAGTTTGTTTATTTATATTACAATTTGAATCTTTGTCTATAATCGGCTTTATTTTGAAACGCGAATGAGCTGTTCTGCCTATTGGAAGTAATAATGAAGCAATGCCTGACGAAGCAACGGCCAAAACAATTTTACCTTCAGATCTCAATCTTGAAATTATAGTATTCCATAAAAAAGTTTTGCCTGTACCTCCACTACCATAAACAAAAAATGATTTTGGGTTCTTCTGTTCTACGGCTTTGATCACTTCATCGTATATAATTTTTTGATTATTATTTAGTTTAGTGATCAAGTCAGAATGTTCTTGTTTCAATGCTTCACAATCAAAATCTAATTCTTCTCTGATAAGCCTATTGTCAAGTTGATGTATTTGTTGTATCTTTGGCATTGGTAATTTATGGTCTTTTAAACTACTGGATGACATGTTAAACAATTTTTCGAGTTCATGTAGAACAGCATTCTTTAATTCGTCATCGGGTATGGTAAGATTTTCCATATTAAAATTTAATTTCATTCTGTGTGATATGTCATCGGACATCTTAGTCCAATATGCATCAAACAAAGCTCGAGGATCCGAGACATCACAAAATAGAATAATCGTAACAAATAAATAACGAATTTGAGGAGAAGTGGCAGTAAAAGTAGATTCCAACAATGCTTCGAGCCATTCTTTATCATCACCAAGTAATCCCAAAGCTCGACATGCATCTTGATAAGTAGAGTATACTGTTCCATTTACCGTTCTTATTGCCTTAAAATCGATACATCCTTTTTGAACATTCAAAAGCATTCTAAGATAGTACAATTCACCCGCATTTGGTGGTACATGTGCTATTCTACCGAGAACAATATATTTTTTCCTTTGGGTCCATAATTTTTTATTAGCATTCCACACAAATTTTGTAGGAAATTGAGTATATGTTAATTTCTTTGCTTTCTTATAAGTCTTGTTAGCAGTAAACCAAGCAGTCAGCATTGTAGTTTCTATACCTGGACTTTGTAAGACATTTTCAAGAGAATTAGCTTGATGAAAACAAACATTTTGTTTGTTGGGTAAATGAATTTTTAAATATTGAACTGCAGGAAATCTAGAATGAATGGAAAATTCAAATAAATGCCATACGGACTCATGCGGAGTTAAATATCGACAATTCAAATAATTTTGGATTTCATCATTTATATTGTCACGAACCAGTACGCGAGCTCTATCAGGTCCTTTATTTATGTACTTAAATAAATATTTTATTAACATAGACTGAGAACATGATTCAACGTTTATATGAGCATTATACCTCAATAATAAATTAGCATTATACGGTACAACATAATTATTACCAACATGAACTCCTTTTTTAACTACAAAACTTGAATCATCATCACGACGTCTATATTGAGGAGACTTTATTGCTTGAAAAATTGTGTTAGGAAGAAATGGTTTTGGAAAATGTTTTGTACATAATTTGTCTCGCATACATGGAGAAGATGGATTAAGTTGACCGCAAGGACCATGAATCATAAGCTGACTAACTATTTCAAACAATTCTGGATTAATATTTTTATCGGGCAATTCCGCTGAAATTATAGAATCTACATCATCTGCTGTATAACATTTGTATTTATCTTTTAACCAAAATAATAAATGAGCATGGGGTAACCCTCTTTTTTGGAATTCAATTGTACATACATGAGCGTGGACTTCTCCAAAGGGTTCTCCATTTTTAATATAAGCAATCATATCATCTACCTTTATTTTAAAAATTCGACAGACAATATCAGGACGATCTTCTGGTTTGTAGCCTGGTTTTTTTTCGAAATATCTCAAAATTTCTGGCCATTTCACATTGCACATGAAAGTAATGAACAAATCGGGATTACCGTATTCTCTACAAATTGCCATTGCATCTTGATAATTATTTATCATATCTCTTGGACTACCTGTGTGAGAACCAGGAAGAAAAACTCTTTTTCCAATATCAGAACCTTGGACAATTCCATCTGAAATAAACGCAGATATATTATTCCATGTTTCACACCTTAGTTCTGGTTGGTGATGTCTGATATATTCCAAACGATTTTCTTCGACAGTTGCATATGCATCAACTAAATATTGTTGAAATAATCTTCCACCTTTTAACAAAGTACTTGATTGGTTTGCTCTATCATGAATTTGATAACATACAAATTTGTTCATTGTTAATTTTCTATCTTTATTGTTATCATTGCTTGTAATTGGTTTTAATTTCATATTAATTTTAAATCCATCCTCTCCATATGGAAAAAGAAGTGGATACTGTAATGACATTAATTTCGGATGAATTTTAGATATTCGCTTTAGTGACCCTTCGTTAGATCGAATAATTATATCTCTATTAGAATTAAATTCACCTATGTCACCGACAATCAATCCACCAATTTCAGAAGCAGAAGGTAATTCATATTGTTTGCTGTCAGTTTTTTCACGATCAAGTATAATCATATCAAAATTGGTCAACGAATGATTCTCATAATCATCTCTCACAGATCGATACTCTTTGGTTAATTCATTACATTGATCTAATAATTCCACCAATCCCTTAACAATATCAACATCAATCTTGTCATTTGCATTATTTGGATTAATAGCGGTTATTCGATTTAAAATCTCATTTTGAGTATCATATACATATAACTGAGCGTATTTAGGAGATTCTCCTTCCAAAGGTAAAACTGAACCCATCAAATGATGCACTTGTCCGCATATTTTAAACACATAAGGAGCTCATCCATTGTTTATGCTATGCTCAATTTTAGCCCCCATAGAAGTAAAAGCAAACATAGAATTATAAACTCTAATATTATCACGAAATAGCACACTTTTTCTACCATTATCTGGATTTAATAATTCATCAAGAAAAGCTGGAGTTGAATATGATATAGGAAGTTGTATTTGTCCTTTTTCACAACAATGAGTATATATCAATTGATTTTTTTCTTTTTTTTTCAATGCTTCGCCGGACCAGAATAAAGCAGTGCAATGCCTGCATGTGTAAGCGTCATCTCCAGAATCGTTATAATGAACAATCACACCTGCAATCACAATTAGCAAAATCTGTGTTATATTTTTAAAACCTCAATAATGAATAGATGAATGATTAATAATCAATAATAGTGTATCACTAACCTCTATGGCTTCTCTGATATGATGCCTGCCCAAAAATAGTCTCTCCATGACCTATATTTGATGGAAAAAAGTTATTGTTAGATTGATTGTGAGAAATGCTAGAATGATTATACTGCAGCATAAGCTACTATATGCATACAATACCTGATATAACTTGATGAACATCTTCATCGTCGCTGCTGTTCTCTTCCAAAGTCACTTGACATGCTGAAAAGCAACAAAAACAAATACAATAAAATGATACAAACTATATGCACCACTAAAACTGATATTAATAAAGCAGAATAATTCTTATCTAGGAAAATCATTAGTAGAAAAACCAAGTGTATAAGGGTATAGCTCAAACATATTTGTGATATACATTTCAAAGCTAGGACAAAAAACCCATCAAGATTATTAAAGCCACTGTTATGAGACAGTTGTCATGATCATGTATCCTCTGTACAGTTAATTTATACAAAACTTTAAAATTGCAAGAAAAGTTTTCTACTAATGCACCATATGGTTAGATTACCTAATTGATTCTCATCGAGATGATCCATGGCTATATTCGAGCTGCTTCCAACCACATGTCTAGAACAATGGTCTGGCAAGCCAAAGCAAGAACAAAAAACCCATCAATAGTAATAAAGCTACTGACATGAGACAATTATCACCATAATATATCCTCTATACAATTATAGTATTCCTACTATTGCAGAATATTGTGAGATTACCTGATTGACTCTCATTGACATGGTCCATAACTACATTCGATATGCTTTCACCCATATCTTGAGAAAAATTTAGACGTTGCTGAAAAAAACAGTTCTTCTTGGTTAATTTTAGCGGTGGATTGGATCCGCTTGAACCTTCATCTTCCAAGTATGGTGACTCTGCCATTGTCCCGTGGCTTGCCAAGCCTTGTTCAAAATTTTGCAGGTCCTCAAAGAATCGTTTTCTCTTGTTCAAATCCTTTTTTGGCCTCATAACTGAAAAATAAAAATAAAATATTATAGGTAATAGTTAGATAGTCTCAATTGTGTACAGTACATGACAATTTGTTCCTACAATTGAATTCTCATATTTTAATAAAGCAACACAATAGTGATAAAGAAAAGATTTGAGATGAAAACAAAATACAATTGTGCTGCTGTGAAACAAAACTCACTATTATGGAAGGTCTTTTTTTTTAAATTATTGGGATTATATGCAACCCAAATATTAACGAAATGAAGTCCTATAGTGCAATTTTCATCCAAGTCTTAACATGTAATTTTCATGTCAGCTGCTCTATATGAATAAAGTACCCTCACTATTATTCATAGACAGATAAATATACACACCTGAAAATTTATAATGGGCGATCACAACGCTTGACAGCAACCACAAAGACAATAGAATGACACCGCTAAGAAATTTTTGCATAAAATCTGTATAAACAAAGCGAATTCAATGTATCAATATCACCTGAAATCTACAAACCAAACTAACTTTAATTAAATAATTCCACGCTTGCTCAATCTCAAACAATCATATTACTCTAAAGAATACTCATGCAAAATACTCAACCAATTGCTATATGCTATATGTATCACCTAAACATTGTTATCAGATACTGGAAACAACATTTCCACACTTCTATCATGGAAATTTTGAAACACCATGTTACATTCTAAGCAGAATTTCGAAAGACTGTTCCACCAAAATAGGAAAAAAAAATGGAAGCACAAAGATGAATCTCAATTCTTAATTGAGTCTACCATGTACAAAGCAAAATGATCTGCAAAGTATAATATATACAAAGTGAACTGAATTCCATATTCCATCACTCCAAATGACACTCCTCATAATCAGCATGTCAAAAAATAAAATCTCCTTACTGGGGGAAGAGCTCAGCAGACTAAAGTATTGAGAATCAACTTCAAATCCTTTCCTTATCTTCAAATGGACACAGATAAGTAGAACAGGGTAAGCAAAGCCTGTGATTAAATTGAGTGGTGAGACTTAATCAATATACCACACTAAAACCAACAAAAAAATGAGAAACAGAATTGTAGAAGCTACATCATCCAGTCAAGATTAGTGAGGAGAGTTATCGATTAGAGTTCGAACAATCAATGAAAATGCCAGACACAATTGAGAGAACCGGGTAATCCATAAATTAAAACACAATAAGAAAATAACATGAAATGAGGGAAATAGGTCCTAAGTTGGTTAAATTGAAAAACAATAAGACCCTAAGTTCATCCCCTTGTTATCGTGTCCCATTCTGTTACAGAGAAGAGTTAGGATTCTTTAAACATATTACCTAAATCCCAAAAAAAAATAGTTTGAAAAGATATATCTGGCTTTAGTTGTGAAAGCAGAAAGGTCATATATCTGGCTGGATACAGTATATCATAACAGTATAAACTATTAAAAAAAAAGATCAGAAAGGTAATGCAAACAACAGTTCACCACGCTTCAATATCTAAATGCAAATCAAAATCAACAAAGATAAATCTAGATCCAAGCAACATTAGATGTAAACAATCCTTACACTGTGTAGTTACGGAAAGGACAACATGTTAACATAGCGAAAGAAAAAATATCTCAATCATGCAACCCATTCAAACCCAATCAAAACCTATTATAATCCAGGCTAGAAATATAGCAAAAACATAATTTTTACATGGATTGGCCTTTAATTTGTGGATCCTTTGAAGAAACAACACACAATAATGAGATGAAAATCTTAGAAATGACACCAAATCGCAAACACAAATGACCAGATCTACCATATGCATAACTACCTTGGGGTGTGTCCACGTGATAGAGGAGCAGACGTAACTGCACAACTAAAATTGATCACTGTAAACAAAGCAACAACAAAGCAGAAAAATAAATGTAAGCTTAGGACATATATGAAATCGCGAGATCCATGGAAGATTGAGAGAGATTACCTGCCGAATCGAGGGTGATAAAAAGAAAACGAAATGGAGAGATAACGATGTGACTGGATGAGATGGTACAGGAGACGGAAATTGCAAAATTCACCAACGTGACTGGATGAGATGCTACCAGAGATGGAAATAAAAATCAAAGTGTTAGGCAAGCAAGATAGGCTAGCAACATAGGGCACCAACATACAACATGTCTTAGTCATGAGCCTGGCCAAAATTGACATCAGCAAAGATAAGAAAAATTGTACTTGAAACCAAACCTAGATACAATGAAGAAAGATGGACCTGAAAAAACATAAACCAAGAAACCGAGCAAGATGGAGAGGAAACAAAGACAAAGAACATAAACAATCAAAGTTCTTATAATTTATAAAAAACAAACCCATCCCTCGATGATCAGAATCTCTCTCTACACTACCATTACATTGTCACTCTCAACTATTGATCCAATTGGAACCCAGCATCAATTTGGCCAATGACCCATGAATAGATATAATCCAAATCAACCTAATCATCTATCACCTGATCTAATCCTAACCCGGCACTTAAATATTACATGTAATACCCAATTATATGGGTTTCGCATGGTTTCAAAATGACAGCAAAATTCAAAGCCTAAAACCTTTGAAACCAAAATGCAAAACCGAATCGAATCTAACTCCACAATACACACACCAAACTCCATATCAATCAAAGCATCAAACACACAAAAAATACAGAAGAAATCCAAAAGATTGATCCGTCCCATAATAGCTCGTGAATTTAGCAATAGATCATGATCCAAATAAATCCATTTATGATTTCCAGCATAACAGCACTCCCAAACCTGAATAGAAATGCATGCTACCTAGCTAGCTCGCTCTATATCCAGCGTTAGATACACATCTGATATATAATGCTTTACTTTAATTATCCTCTATCTAACTCATGAGTTAGCGAACTGTACTCGATCTACTTGGGTTGCCAAGGAGTCATCAAAGAGATATAATGATGAATTATATCTCTGAGTTTGTCTCTTTATTTGTCGTAAGAAATCTCCACTCACTCAATCACACTTACTTTTGTTTTTGTTTGGGGGAGGTACCTAATAATTGGATAATGCATAAATATCCTTCCCATTTTCACGATACAGAATCACGCACCAACTACCAACTATGAACAATGACGGCCCTCTTATCCTCATCAATCTCTTTCTTTAGCTTGCGAGGTATAAGCTTGATTAAATCATATGATGTCAAGCACTATCATAATTTCGTTACTTTTTTGGGTGAATGGCTAATTCTATCTACCATGTACCTTTTGTTGATCGTGAAATACAAATGTGGGTCACTAATGTTTATATCTAGGATTCAAAGAGATTGGTAATGACTAAATGGACCAAACTTGGGGATTAATTGATTCCATGCATTTTTAAGGTTGGTTTACTGCTTGAAGCTTTTTGGTCCTCAAACACTAAACAGACTGCAAGCCACCCCTTAAATATATATTTAGTTAGAATACTACGTACATTCCTTTCAATATAATACAAACCCAGCACCTCAATTATAGAAACCTAATTGAACGAAAACCAACTAATGATCTTTTCTGCTAAAATGAACCAAATTTAGCCTATAAACAACTGGTTAAGAAAATCAAACAAAGGAATTGGAAACACACCTAGTGTAAAAGGAAGAACCCTCACAAACTTTTCCAAGAACAGCAGAAATCGGAAGAAGGATTCAGAGATCTACACAGCGAGATCAGACAAACTTTTCGAGTCCAAAACGAACTGTAACACAAAAACCAACAGAGCAAATTAGACACATCAATACCTTGAATATAAAAGAACCCACCTAGAAAAAATTGTTTATTACTTTGCTTAATGATGAACAAATTATACACACAGTATAATCTATAAAGCTAAACAGGTATACACTTGACGTACATTGAAACAGGACAATAACTTGGTATTCGAGACCATATCCAATCTCAGAGAAGCAGTAAAAGAACCCTGATTATCATTGCTTCTCTAAGCTAAGTTTGGCATAAACTAAAAGTGCAATCCATTTATCATACTGAATCTTTAATATGTTGTAGTTTCAGAGATAAAGAGACAGTGCCTAATATTATATTTAGAAACTCTTGATAAGGATCAAAAATACTCATACGATCTAATTTTGTGGTAAGTTATGGTTGTTGGTGATTGACAATTTGGGCAGAACATATAGTTTTGGCTTTGATCAGACCTAATTTGTTTGATTTGGGTTTTGGTTATTCACTACATGACTCGTCGTCGGACTGGGAAACCTTACCTTGGTGATAACTCCGTATGAGATGTAGGCCTGCATGCTAACCAAGACTGATAGGAGCGGCTGCTTAGACGGCAATCTAGGGCTCTACGACGACCCCGATATACTCTGTTGCTGCCCCACTCAACAGAAATACCATAAAAAATCTCTAAGCCCAAAATTTCAATAGCAAAAGTAAATCAAAGCCAAAATAGTGGTTCTACAATTAGTTGTGGTTCAATAGATAAGTGTTGTATTAGCATGAGCTTCGTTGTCTTATCTCATTGTTAGCTATCTAATCTACATATGTTGGTTGTGGTAGTGGACATTTTAGGTTTGAGAGAGGTTGTTGAGATGAATGAGAGTGTGTGGTCAACAGAGATAATAGAGGTTAAGGGGCTGAATGAGATAGCGTGGTTCCACACGGGTGGCACGTTGGCGAACAGTAAAGATGACGGTTGTTATATAGTACAACTTGAAACCTGACAACTAATAAGGAGCACTCATTTCTAATTAATTGTAATAAGTCAGCAAACAAAAAACGGCAAGAAAAAGCACAACTTAAGTAAAACAAATACAATAAAGGTATATAAAATAATGACAGATACTATATCAGCACCATCACACTCACACTAACAAACAATCAAGTGTCATAAACAACACCAAGCACATGGTAGGCGCATTGTCTTACTATCCCAAACCTAAAATGTCCATAGACCAAAATATGTAGATTAAATAGCTACCTATATTCATATTCTTATTGTTTTCTAGTAATACACCCATGTTCCGCTACGGGGATAATTGCGTTTTTTTATCAAACTTTTGTATAGCCTTTGTTAATCCATGTAACTTCGAATTTATGTATTTAAAGTTCAGGTTTTTTTTACATTAAATTTCAGATCTTGGTGCTACAAAGAGAATGACAAAAAGACTCTTTGAAAAAACTGCAAATATTATTGATATCTATTTTCCCAAAGCAAAAGGCAAACTTACATTGATAACTATTCTGTCTACAAACATACAATATAACTGAAATTGGAATCTAGAAAAGAAGTCAGCACCATTCCTATCGATTGACATTAGTTTCCCAATCCCACAATTTCCGGTTCATAGAACTATACAGTATGCAATTTCTACCTTTCCAGCAGAAATACAACTACCATTATAAGATCAATTTCAACCTCTCCAGCACATCTACCTTTTATGGATTTGGCTTTCCTACGTACAACACTTCTTATTGATGGGAGGCAACTTGGATTTGAAACTATCTCCAACAAAAAATGAAATTTGGTTGCATCTCTATAGTATTATTGGTGATTGTATTCAAAAATCAAAAGACCACAAATTGTCTAATGACGGCTCTGGAAGCAAATCCTAGTTCTATAATATCGACATTGAATTCTAAACGGAATTATTATCAAATCTTAATCCAAAGTGCCAAAATAGAAATCAAGCGGAAAAAAATATGGGAAAAATGATGCCAGAATATGATTCATACATAGTAACCTCTAATCATGAAATAAGCTGCCAACTTAACCTGCAAACCTCCTAAAGCACTATTTATCTCTGATCTACGAAACAAAATTGAAGAAAGCGAAGAAAAGGAATTGGAAACACCTACTGTGAAGGAAGAACATAATAATAAAATTAGGTAAGAGCACTCTGAATGGGAGGTGAACAATAGAATGTAAAGTTGGATCTAAGTTTAGAAGATGACATCATATCTAAAGGACAATAATGATCGAAAACAATGGAAGAAAGGAAGTACAGGGAGAACAGCAGCAAAGCACAGGTGAAACTTTTTTGCATAGAACTTGTAAACCCAAACAAATCAACTTAAGCATGGTTTCCATTACAACATCTATAAACCCTTTGTTTTGCAGGTTACACTTATAAGTGAATAAGAGCATAGGACTTGAGTTCCAATTGTAAACTCAGACACAATTGGACAACTCGGACCAACTAAATCCGAAAACTCGTCAACATCAATAATTTAGACATTTAATATAACAAATCAAGTAACGGCAATAGAATCGAATCCAGCGATAACACATAACTCAAGCTTTAATTTTCTTATGATCTTACATTCACCTAATGTAAGAAATGAAAGATCCACTATGCTACAGAAACAACAATATGAGAAAATTAGACAAAACCATAATCGCCACAATTGGAAAGGCCACTCATCAGAGAAAGCATGAGAAGAGGCAGCATATACAATGATGTAAACACCTATAGAGAAACAAATCGAAACACGAATGTGCAGAATCATAAATTAGACACTAACACACCAGACAAACAAAGAAAACATCTAAAGACTTACAAAGAAACCAATGAAAGTACGATTATGTAAGAACTAATTGTTATATGGTTGGAGACGTGTAGTGTTTTTTCATTGATTTCTTAGGGTTCAATGAATTGGGGATGTCCAATTGCTGATAGTATTGTTTGTTTTCATCTGCATAATTCACGCAAAACAATTCCTGATACAAAATCTAAGACATTCAAAGGAAACAACAAATTTCTAATTCTACACCAAATTTCAATGCTTTCTGCACAACCTATGTCTTCTTGTAAATTAATCAGAACCCAATTCACTATGTATCAGAGATCAACTCTTTCTTGAAAATTAATCAAAACCCACTTCAATTCTGCACTAAAAAAATCAACAATTTCTTGGAACTTCAAAAACCTAAGAGCGAGAGAGATGAGTTTTTACCTGATGGAGATGATTTCGGAGTTACAGGGTTAGTGAGCGTTGATGGTGAAAGACCCAGAACAGAAGCGTCCTTTTTCCACAGAAGCTCCACTCACTACAACCGAGTCTGAAGACAAAACTGAAGAATCCTTATTACTTACACTCCTAACTTGCACCTGAAATCGAGGCTTACACTCGAAACTCAACGCAGGAAAATGATGTACCCCAAAACCTATAACTGATGCCATTACTTCAGTAAAACAAATTGCACAAAGGTTTTCTAGACCCCCCTCTCTCACAAAATGTGAACTTTGGGAACTTCAAAGTCTAGCACGTGGGGAACCTACTTTTCAGAATTGAAACTACTAAACTTCAATTGGCCAGCTAACTAAACCACTCTAGCTGATAACTTTATAACAATGTGTGTATTAAAACAGTAGCAAGATAGTAACTTGAAGCAGACCTAGATAAGCAAACTGGAAGATATATACAACCCAACACATAAACACTACAAAAAGTGAAACTTGAAGCACACCCAGATAAGCAAATCGGACTGTTCAAGTAAAGTTTTGAGCGTTATCTACTGTAAGAGTAAAATTGACAGATGATACAATAAGAATGTAATCAAATTAATCTTGGCAAAAGCAGTTTGGGATTGATTACCCAAAGTGGGGCTGAGTGGCAAGGTCGACAGAGCTGAGTTGTGTCCATTGCTTTTTGCTCTGGTTGTGAATTCGCTACAGATCGGAATAGAAGAGGACTGGGGTTTGGAAGTGGTTTCGTCACAACAGCTGACGATGAGACCTTTTCGGTAGGAAAAGGGAGAGATTAGTGAAGCAAACGCTTGATGGCAGGGAGAAAGATCTTCGAGGCTGAGGTCAACATATGAGAGAGACAGGGCGACGGGGAGAAAGAAAGAAGAGAGGATGTGAATTTGAGCTGTGTGGTCGAGAGAGAGAGGATTATGAGCAGTTAGCTTTGTCCCGCACGGGTGGCACGCTCACAGAACAGTGAACAGTGCAATGTACAGTAAAGACCACGATTGTTATATAGGTAATTGTATGTACAAGCTAGCCTAGTAGTAGCTTGCAGCACATTGGCCTAATTGACAGCAGAAAAAAAAAGCTCCATAAATCAATGAGCATCACATGAAAGCAACAGGTATCTGGCTACCTTTTCCCTCCTTCAATTCTTACAACCACTCTGTGTCCTTCACTCATTCCCAATCGTTGAAATTCAGAAGTGATTTTTCCGAATTTTGTTTATCACACAAAATATCTCGAACTTCATCGCACAAGAAATGTAAATCTAGACCGGTTGCCATATATAAATGAGGGTTGGAAAGAATGGTAAGGCACGAACTTGAGTGAAATCTTCATCTAAATTCGAATCCCAACATTCACAAGTCCTTTATTGGTAGTTTGTTGAATATTGTGGTCGTGCGAGACTCATCTGATCCTAGTAAAAATTGTCAGTATTCAGAGAGTTTGTGTCATTAAGAGACCCGACTGTAGATATTTATGGACTTTTAAGGTGAAAAATCTTGGACCAGCGTAAGTTTTACTAACATGAAAATCGGCTCAGACGCAGATGTTAGTTTGGTTCCTCCTGGCCACAAATAGTTCATAATGTTCCTTTGGGTTGCCTCTCCCCAATTCAATTACCTTTCATAAAAGATAAAAAAATAAAAACCGGTTGCCATTTATAATAACCTTCCTGTCTAACATTAAGACCTTCTCTTTATAGTCAATTAAAATTTCCGTGCTGGTTCAAGTGGCTGTTTGTGACAAATCATTGAAATTTATTATGCGCTTTCCTATTGTGAGCTGTTGAGTCCTGGAGCAAAGTGATCTTATGGAGCCACCGTAATAGTTTGATCTTAATATGAATCTTCTTCAATTATTCGATCTCTCTTTTAGATAGGCGATGTGTTTGATGAAATGTCTCAAACTTTTATAAACTATTAGAAAGCTTAGCTGCAAACTGGAGCTAGTAATATTGGAGGTTTTCAAACCAAAATAGGCACAACTAACATTATGAACTGGCCACTCCCCTTTTAACATTTTCAAATTTCTTTCGAATTCTGATTATGTGGTAGTACTGCTTTTCTGCTACTTACAGCAAAACCTAGCTATTTGGTATCCAAGCCCTGATATGTAAGGTGATGTCTAACAATTAACCATTACACAGTTTGCATGCACTCACCTACCTCTTCACTCCACGCCACATATCCCATTAATATCTCATCCCTCATCCCATGCATGTTGTTATATATATCCCGGTTTCCCATCTCTCATATCATCTTGAAGCTTTTCCTGTAGCACTGACACAAGTCTTTGTAGTACAATGGCATGCAGATACATTTCATGGCTCTTGTTGGGTCAAATACTACTACTAGTAGCAAAACACGAGGCCATGGTTCCGGCCATCATTGTGTTCGGAGACTCGTCCGTGGATTCAGGAAACAACAACCGGGTTTCAACACTGTTGAAGAGCAATTTCAGGCCGTATGGGCGTGATTTTGAAGGTGGCCAGCCGACGGGAAGGTTCTCGAATGGTCGTGTTCCTCCGGATTTCAGTTCTGATGCTTTCGGGCTGAAACCCTCTGTTCCTGCTTACTTGGATCCCAAGTATGGGATTTCGGATTTCGTCACCGGTGTTTGCTTTGCTTCTGCTGGAACTGGTTGTGACAATGCCACTTCTGATGTGCTAGTAGTCTCCTTATCTGTTATAACGAATGGAAAAAAAAATATGTTAGTTACGTTTACGGACAGAAGAAGAACAGTTTTATTATTTTGAGGAAATCAGATTACAGAATACCACACTATGTTAAATAATTTAAAGGATATATTTATACTCTATTCGGTAGGCCTAACAGAAAATCAAAATCCAACATGACTCGGATTATATTTAACTTTAGGCCCCCGTATGCTACCGGTATACAAACTTGATTCAAGGTATCATCTAAGAGCAACTCCAGCAGATTTCCTATAAGTCATTTCTAGCTAAAATATAAAGATTTTCTCTTAAAATTTACTCCAGCAGCTCCCCTATCTTATTGGTCAATTTAGGGATTCCCTATATTTCATGTTTTTATCCCCTATTCTTATACCAAAAACATGAATTATAGGTAACGAAACATTCAACATTGTAATGAATTCTTTCCTTCTAGATTGCAAATGTAATTAATAATTATATTAATAAATAAATATGTTATTATCAACCAATCAAAACTAAGCATGTGTTTAGGTCTAACTACATTTTAAGTAATATTGTTGGAGTAAATTTATACAAGTAATTAGCTAAAATAAGTTTTAGCTTTATTTTTGAACAAAATAAGCAAACTTTTTGTGATATTGCTGGAGTTGCTCTAACATTATCAAAGGATGCATATCGCTTTACTGTTATGGTATATATGGTAAGGGCAATATTTGGTATGTTATATCGGTAGATTGTCGCATATTTATTCAGAATCCATGTCAGAATCGAATTTGACGTTACGGTCACATTTATATAATTTTCCGGCTAGAGAAACTTTGCTACAATTGCTAACACCCTGTTACATGCAGAATGTGATACCACTGTGGAAAGAAGTGGAGTACTACAAGGAGTACCAGAGCAAATTGAGAGCCTATGTTGGCCATCACAAGGCGAATGAAATTTTGACGGACGCTCTGTACTTGATAAGCTTGGGAACCAATGACTTCCTCGAGAACTACTACATATTTCCTCGCCGGAGAGTCCAATTCACCGTCCAGCAGTACCAGGACTTCCTCGTCGGACTTGCCGAGAGTTTCATGAGGGAACTCTACAGTCTTGGAGTCAGAAAAATATCCCTAACTGGGCTACGTACGTACCTCCCATGGGGTGCCTGCCCTTAGAGAGAGCAACAAATTATATGAATCGTCATGAATGTGTAGAGGAGTATAATCATGTTGCTGTAGTGTTTAACGGGAAGTTGAACAACATGGTGGCAAAGCTGAATCAAGAGCTTCCGGGCTATAGAATTCTATTTAAAGAAAAAGTATATCAGTTCTTCTATCAAATGATTCAGAGTCCATCTTCATATGGTAAGTTCATAGTTTTCTAGCAATCATTTCTAAAATTGGATATGAGTACATAACTCGATCACTGACGCATAACAATATGTTTTACTTGGGATTTATGTCTCTGGTGAAAGCATGCATCTGTCTAGCTACTTTAATCAAGTTATTACAATAAGAGTGCCTTCATTGTTCTTGTCACTTATTATTCAAGCTAGGTTGAATCCCATAGTACTTTTTACAAGATGTACATGAAGTCTGGAGGGATCAAGGATCCTAGATTGACCATATTTACAGGTAATGTTCATAAAGAACATGCATGCATGATGCATGTATGAAGTGGTATGAAAATGTAGTTGAGGTAAGCATGTGGGAAATTTAATAGTGAGCTTAAATGAGCCCGCAGTCGATCAAACCAGGTTGGTCACATGCATGGAGTAGTTGGTTAATACTTCGGTTTTCTATTTGATTACATTTACTAGCTGATGTAGCATGTAACTTCACCTTTCTATCTGTTTTCTCCTACATTAATTGGCGGTGCTGTTTCAAATTATGTTACTTGATCATGACAATGGCATGCAGGATTTGATGTTGCAGAAGTGGCATGCTGTTCTACTGGGACATTCGAAATGAGTTACATGTGCAACGAGCGTAATCCTTATACATGCACAGATGCAAGCAAGTACATATTTTGGGATGCCTTCCATCCTACAGACAAAACAAATCAGATAATTGCTGATTATTTGATTCCAGATCTTGTAAATTTGTTCAAGTGATTTATTCTTATCTTCTTTTTTCTTTATGAAGAAATATATGCTTGCTTGGTCATATCTGATGCAGAAACTGAAGTGTGGTTCTAATGACTGAAATTGGCATTTTTTTTTACAAACCACACCTTCTTTGTTTTTTGTGTGTATTTTCAATACAATTTTGTTTGAAAATACGAAGAATACAATTTTGTTTGAAAATATAAAAAATATGGGTGTGGTTTGTAAAACAGGGTGCCAACTTCACCACCATTTTCGATTCAACAAAGAAACTAAAAGAAGCTTTAGATAAGGGAGAGGGAGTTGATTGTGCATTGTGCCAAACTTGAATTGAGATGAAGCAAATGCACAGATTTGGCGAACACATGCATCTGATTAACAGATAGAAACGGCTTAATTATCCTTGATGTAATAGGCCAACCATATATGATATATCATTGAGTTTTGAGATCGATTGAAGCACATCAATGTTCATTTTCGATCAGATCAAGCTTTTCTATCATAGTGATCAGGCACAAGTAAATCATCAAAATGCAAAGTTTGAACTTGAACAGATTAGCTCAACCAAACACAGAAACTTAGTAACAAGTGACGCGCACCTAGCTACGTACATATATAGCTATCTTAATTTTCACATACTTACTTGTTCATCATCGTGATGATGAAGAATTAAGAATGTTAAATACAAATGCCCCACATTGAAATAATTGACTATCAATTGAGTGCATATTTAAAATTATATGAGTTTCTGTTTTTTTTTGGCTTGATAAAACAATAAGAATTTGGCTCCTCTAATTGAGAAGTCTAGATCACTTTATCATAAATATTAGAAAAATTCAAGTATAAATCGATCCCAAGAAATTAGTAGATACTTCCAAACAACTAAGCGACTATATATATTTGAATTTAACCTAAATGCATTGCACTGGGGCTGCAGCTATACCACCATCCAAGAACAGTACTACTGCCCTTTGTAGTGGGTTAATTAGTTGCATGCGTAGCCGGGATTCTAAACCAAAAACCTCCACGTGACATAATTGAATTGGCCTTGCGCTGCAAACTCATATCCTCGCTGGTGTACTAGTTTCCCCACCCGTCTTTTTATGTCCTAATTGATGCCTAATTAAGCATATAAATGGCCTACTAATTAAAACAATTCCATTGCAAAACTTACACTCATCACCTACCTAGCTATTCACTTCACAGACACTGTCAATACATATATATAGAGATTATCTCTCCTCTCATACATCAAACTTCATCTCTCTTCTATTTTATGCTTGCTTATTATAGTAGCAAGTAGCCACTATAGCAGACAAAGTCGAAAATGGCGTACGTATACATTGTATGGCTCCTGGTCACTCAAACTCTACTACAAATAGCAGAACTTGAGGCCAAGGTTCCAGCCATTATCGTCTTCGGAGACTCGACCGTGGATACAGGAAACAACAACCGGATTAAGACACTTTTGAAGAGCAATTTCAAGCCTTATGGTCGTGACTTTGCTGGTGCTCAGCCCACGGGAAGGTTCTCCAATGGTCGACTGCCTCCAGATTTCATATCCGAGGGCTTTGGCCTCAAACCGTTCGTTCCTGCGTACTTGGATCCCAAGTTTGGGATTGAGGATTTCGCCACCGGTGTTTGCTTTGCTTCTGCTGGAACTGGCTATGATAATGCCACTTCTGATGTACTAGTAAGTCTCATTAATTATGTATGAATATATCACCATAATTATATATTGTTAGCTTCATGCATAATATAGATCCTATGATAATTAATCTTACGTACCATGCAGAATGTGATACCTCTGTGGAAAGAAGTGGAGTACTACAAGGAGTTCCGGAGTAAATTGAGAACCTATGTTGGCCATCACAAGGCAAGAGAAATTCTGACGGAGGCTCTGTATTTGGTGAGCTTGGGAACCAATGATTTCCTCGAGAACTACTACTTGTTACCCCGCCGGCGACTCGAATTCACCGTCCAACAGTACCAGGATTTTCTTATTGGACTTGCCGACAATTTCATGAGGCAACTTTACGGTCTCGGAGTCAGGAAAGTTTCCCTAACTGGGCTCCCTCCCATGGGGTGCCTGCCCTTAGAGAGAGCCACAAACGTCCTTGGTTACCATAATTGTGTGGAGGAGTACAACAATGTGGCTATTGAGTTCAACGGGAAGCTGAGCAACATGGTAGCGAAGCTTAATCGAGATCTTCCGGGGTATAGAGTTCTGCATACGGATAAGGTGTATCAGTTCGTCTATCAAATCATTACAAAACCTTCTCAATATGGTAAGCTCATCATTTTCTATCATTTCATTCTAGATTTGTTGACTTTGTTGTTGCTTCTATCAAATTTTGACTCATAATTTACGTCCACATAGAAACGTACAGCATATTAAATTTGGCATGGAGTGTGTGCACTCATTATTGTCCTGGCCACTTCGCCATTCCCTTACTTCTATATATATATATATATATATACTTGCAGTACATTCTGCATCAAACTGTCCAGGTCAATTATGCTGTAGAGCATTGTCGAACATCAGGAATGGAAATACATCAGAAAACTAATTACACTGTAGCTGAGATGTTCTCATCGTAATCCCATATGAAATTTTTTAGTGAAACATACACACGTACATAGTTCACCACTTTGATAACGTACGCATACATTCCATAGACAGAAAAATGAGTTATATAACACACATGATACATATATGTATGAGAAATATGCACGTAAAACAACTTAGCTTCAATTACGTGCTCCGACGGATATCGGATATCTACTACGTATACCAACTGATCGAGTAAAAGAATAGGTATTAATGAACTAACAGTTGATACAAGTTGGTGAGAAATTAAATGGCAGTTTAAATGAGCAATTGCTATCAAGCCAGGTTGTCATGGGCACATGGCATGGCATGGCTAGCTTTGCTCGATCGATCTACTATATTGCAGCAGAATTATTGTACGTTTGCATTGATCCTAGCTGGAGGCATGGAGTGCTACATATTACATGCATATTAATATATGGTGTTGGTTTTTGTGGTTTTGAACAGGATTTGATGTGGCAGAAAAAGCATGCTGTTCTACTGGGACATTCGAGATGAGTTACCTGTGTAGTGAAAAAAGTCCATTTACTTGCACGGATGCAAACAAGTTTATATTCTGGGATGCCTTCCATCCTACTGACAAAACGAATAAGATCATCTCCAACTATTTACTTCCAGATCTTCTTAAATTGTTCGGTTAGCTAGTTTATTCTCTACACGATGGTTACGTTCTCAGAAATCACACATGGGTAATTGGATTTGAGGTTTTCAAAGTAATCTTGGGGTTGGAAGCATTTTAAAAGCTGAAGCTTGGGGTATTCTTTGGTCTGCTGTTGCTTATTCAGAAAGGAGTAATGTGAAACTTTAGTCTGTTTCTAAGGTTTTGGTGCAGTTGTACATGTTCCAATTAATGAGTCGATGTTGAATTATGACAACAAATAACCTTGCAAAGAACAGCTTGAATCGTGACATTGGATGGTTGAAGTTTGATGTTCTCCTAGAGTCCTAGTCCATGTCTTGCAAAGCTACATTGATGACAGTTTTAATTTGGTGTGAAGTTTACCAGACGTACTAGGATTTGTTGTTTAGAGTAGTTTCTCTTTGTTTGGGCATGTTGCATATGGGCTAGCTCCTATTAATTTGTAACAAAAGAAAAACAGAAATTACGGCTTTGGCACTGTGACAAGCAACCGAACAACCCAATTAAGTCAACTTATTTCTCCAAAAGTCCGTATGAGTGATGTATTGGATCACAAAAGAGTTGATCGAAGATCAAATTTAATTAGCCAAGACCCGTCTAGGCTCATCTCTGCCTAAACCCTTAAATATGCATATTTTTTCTTAATTTCTGCATGTATGATAATGTGCATATTTTCTCTTGATTTGCCTTACTTTTTGTTCACATATTCATGTCTCAATCGTTCACTTTTTGGGTATTAATTACTTATGCAAATTCTCTGCCTAAACCCTTAAATATGCATATTTTTTCTTAATTTCTGCATGTATGATAATATGCATATTTTCTCTTGATTTGCCTTACTTTTTGTTCACATATTCATAGGGCTGTTAATACCGAATCGAAAACCGAAAAAAAATCGAACTGAAAATGAACCGTAACCGAAAAAACTGAAATCGAACAAATACCGAACCGAAAAACAAAAAAACCGAACCAAACCGAAAAATTCGGTTTCGGTTTCGGTTTCGGTTTTCGTCTCCAAAAAAACCGAACCGAATCGTTTGAACTGAAATGAATAAAACGACGTTGTTTTACAAGTGTCAATCAAGTTTGATGTTGTTGGGTATATTGTTGAATATCTCTCTTTGTCCCATATGAAAGTAGTATTTGGTATGGGCCATAGTTTGATACTTAACAATGATTATTGGGTTCTTGTGGGTTTAAGAAAGGAATGCTAAGTTGCCAAAGAAAAACTCCCTAGCTGAGAAAGTGAGAATGGTGGACAAGTTGAGTATAGTTTGAGAATTGATTCAATTGAGTGTTTTTATGTGATATTTGTATTGTATTTTTATTTGGATGGACTATAGATTGTTTTAAACTTGGATTATGGAGTATGGACTTTGGTTTATGTTTGTTGATGTTTGAAACTTTGAATTTGTGATGTAAACTTTTGATAAACATTTGGCCATTTGCTATGGTTTGAAACTTTGAATGTGTGATTTGTGACTAATTATATTTGTTGTAGTTTGATTTGACATAAACTATGTTTCATACTTTCACAAAGTTATTGAAAAAAGTAGCTAATGAAGATCTTCGAATTTTCGAAACTAATTGAAAGAAATAGTATTTTTTTTAGAAATTTTTTTTTATTTAAAAAAACCGAAAAAAAACCGAAAAAACCGGAAAAAAAACCGAACCGAACCATTCAGTTTTTTGTAAAAAAATCAAGAAAACCGAATCGAACCGAACCGATTAAAAAATACGATTCGATTTTCGGTTCGGCCTAATAACCGAATCGTTTGTACCGATTAACAGCCCTACATATTCATGTCTCAATCGTTCACTTTTTAGGTATTAATTACTTATGCAAATTAAGTTTCATCCATGCTAATTTGATAATCATCAAGGTACTAACTAGTTCAAATTAATGAAAGAAGGGAAATATATCCAACCGAAATTTTTATATTAAAAATGAGTAAATCACGATTATAAAAACTCAAATCATGATAAATGTTGACGTATTCATGTCTAGTCTGTTAGAGGTCAGCATATACAGCTCGCCACTAGCCAGTGACTTGGCATGACCATCTTCCTTGACAAGTACGCCAGTACTAGATTATTGATCGATGCTATACTTGTGAAATAGAACAAACTAGTAATGTTCTCTTAATCAACTATATATCAGATAATTTGTTAGGTTACGCTGTTAATTAAATAAATTATATCGTTAAGTTATTGTGCGTTCTTCTTAAGGTCACTAAGGTGATCGATCTTATATACATGCTACAAAATAGTATACAAAAATTACATTTAATGAACATGAGTGTGTTTGGCCAAAATTAGGGTATAATAAAAGTCTAACTAAAAACTGAGGCTTTGGCGACAATGTACTCTTCATAAATGTAGCTAGATTTTTCGAAAAGCATCGATCAAGATATACTGTATATGTACATTAAACACAAAACTTAGCACCTCCAATTCTGTTGGAAAAGCTTTGAAGACGAAGTCTCATTTCGAAAAGACATCATCACTTTCATGGACGGTTGCAACCACATGATGCTCCTCGATCACATTAACTGCTGTTCTCTCCCATACATATGCATTTTCCAGACTTAGCTGCATTTTTCGGTGGCGGTAGTTGGGACTTGTGAGATAATGCATAGTCATATTATGCTCTTAAGTACTTGAGGGCCATATCTAATATCTTCTTAAGCCAGGTATTTTGATCTTAATGAACCATCCAATTCATGCAGATAAGAAGAGAGCAATATGTGCCAATTAGCCAATATGCATGTGATCTGGTTTTTCTTTAGAAACTTCAATAATGTGCTTGCTAGTTAGGTAATTAACAGACAAAACGTACGCGTAGTGATTTCTCCTGAATATTTCTAAACTAATTAAGAAGGAAAATAAAATCGTACTAATGTTAATTTGCTATTTGGATTCTAATATATGGATGTGATTGTGACAAGATCGAGTTTCGTTAGTTTAGAATTCTACTTTCAGTTGAAGATGCAAAAGTTAGATGGATTATGAGGAAAGTGGTGCAAGTGTAGACTTCTATTTTCGAGTTGATAATGTAAGGTCATTTTCAATTTTGAGAGGTTATATTTTGCTCTGGGTTATAATTTAGTCCTTTAAATATATTATTTAAATGAATAGTGAGGGCAATATTTTTTGCCGTCTTTAACCCGTAAAAGCTATAATTTTAAATTTTATATTATTTTATTAATTCAAACTTTTAAACTTATATATACTAATGAAATCTTATGAATATTAATTATATATATATGTATATATAACTTAGACTACATGTGTTATTTTTATAGAAAGTTTTTTTTAAAAAAAAAATTATTTCTAATGAAATCTTATGAATATATATAATATGGGAGAAAGGAATAAGAGGAAAATTATGAGGAATAATATGGAAATAAGATATATATGTGTATTATTGAAGAAAAAATTACCGTTGCATTTAATTTAGTTGTTGAAAATATTACCGTTGATTTTTATACTGATGTTTTAATTACATTAAATTTATTATATTCATTAATGGTTTATTTAATAAATAAATTATTATTATTATTTTAAAATATTACATTATTTGTATTTACTTATTATATTACCGTTGCATATTATATTTACTGAAATTTAAAAAATATTTTTATAATATTTTTATAGCATTACATATAATATATTTATTGTTTGGATGATATTATTTTATGAAAATCTTCTGATTATCATTGGATTTAAAAAAATTAAAATAAATTGATTGAAAATTTAAATTAGTCATTAGAAACATCAATTTTTTAGTGTTTAAGTATAATTGTGGTCCCACAAAATATAGCCCGAGGCTATGCCAAATGCCATATATAACTCAGCTATTGATCCGATTGGGCTATTTTATCAGTTTTTGGTATAGCCATGCCCTAAATTAGAGATAGATTTTCGCTGATTTTGAAGCTATATCAAACTCTTAGGCTTAGACTGGAGATGGCCTAACATTCCTTAAAACTTATAAATGCTATGACATTTTCCATCTGCACTCTGCAATAATATCAATTTCTAGAATCGATTTGATGAGTCATATATATATGCCTCGACGGCATTCATTTATTTGTCTGAGTTCTTTTTTTTCTTCTGGCCAGCCAAATTCCTTCAGTTAGTCTAGAGATCGCATTTATCTAAACCAACCTGCTCAGTAAAGCTAGTTATAGAGAACTAATTTAAACCTCCAACAACTTCTTTACTCCAATGCCTCCCAATTCAAAGCTTTGAATTAATTATATTCCAACCAGTTACATGCATATTTAAAGAGAAGTCTCCTCCTCACTCCATGTCCAAGATTTGCATCAGCCAAAGACCAGCACGCTTGCAATACTGCAATGGCACACACGCACATTTCATTTCTGCTCCCAACTCAACTCCTCCTCCTCCTCGCTCTTTTACTGGTCACCAAAATCGCAGCCAACGTTCCGGCAGTCATAGTGTTCGGCGACTCCTCCGTCGATGCTGGAAACAACAACCAAATCCCTACCATTGCAAGGAGCAATTTCCAGCCGTATGGTCGTGATTTCTCCGGTGGCAAACCAACCGGGAGGTTCTCCAACGGTCGAATACCTACCGACTTCATTTCCAAAGCTTTTGGCCTCAAACCAACGATTCCTGCCTACTTGGATCCTTCGTATAACATATCAGACTTCGCCACCGGTGTCACATTCGCTTCTGCAGGAACCGGATATGACACCGCAACTTCAGATGTCCTGGTATAATATTAGTCCCAAATTTGTAGTTTAGTACATATAAATTAACCACATAGCTTACTGATATTATACATACATGTATGTATTGGATGTATTGTCACCTTAGAGTCACGTGATTATGTGCCACATGCATGGTATCCGAATTTTGTTTACAAAAAAAGCCCTATTTTCACTATATTTTCTCGCTCCATTTAAGCCAGTCATGTGGACTGTAGGCCTACTTTAGCATATGCTAATGGAGTTGGAATGTTGCAGTCTGTGATCCCACTATGGAAGCAATTGAACTTCTACAAGGAATACCAGACTAAGCTGAGAGCTTACCAGGGAGGAATTGAAGCGAACAAAACAATCAACGAAGCTTTGCACATGATGAGCTTAGGGACCAATGACTTTCTGGAAAACTACTACTCCACATTTCCACCATCAAGCCGAGCATCGCAATACACAACCTCCCAGTACCAAGACTTTCTCATCGGAATCGCAGGGAACTTCGTCAAGGAACTCTACAAGCTCGGAGCTCGGAAAATTTCCGTAGGAGGACTTCCTCCAATGGGATGCTTGCCACTTGAGAGGACCAGTAATGTGATGGGTGGAAATGACTGCGTTTCTAGTTACAACGATGTGGCTTTGCAGTTCAATAACAAGCTCAAGTCCTTGACCATGAGCCTCAACAAAGAGCTTCCTGGGAGCAGATTGGTGTTCTCAAATCCTTATCACATTTTCCTCCATATGATAAAAAAGCCTTCTACATATGGTAAGCGCGCGAGTTCTTTATGTTTACAAGCGATATGCCACTCAAGCACTTATGTAGTCACATTCTCTAGGTGGTTGAAAATCACGTGACTTCTATTATCAGTGTTCTGATAATTTTCGAACGCATCAGTACTTGGTATTGTCGCTTGGCCAGCCCTTTGTCTTTAAAAGCCATTTTTCTAGTAGTGACGTACATCTTCTACATGTTATTAATTGACAGGATTTGAGGTGACATCAGTGGCTTGTTGCGCCACAGGAATGTTTGAAATGGGGTACGCATGCAACCGCAACAACATGTTCACCTGCACTGATGCAAGCAAATACATTTTCTGGGACTCTTTCCATCCCACGGAGAAAGCAAACCAGATCGTCTCCGATTATCTGATCAAAAATGTCCTGGCCCAGTTTCTTTGATGGAGTAGCAGCACTTGAAACTAGGACATGCATTGTTGATTAATTAATCCTAGTAAATGGTACTTGCATGCATGGGAGTTTAGTAGTAGTAATATTAGTGTAGTATAAATTATATATGAGCACAGGGGGCCATCGCTTTAGACAAGTGAAATTGTGTTTTCCATATTTTGTGCCCAGCAAGAATATATATGTTCCCTAGAAGTAAATTGTGGTAGGTCAGAGATTTCATTGTGCTTGCTATATATAATCTCTACTCTCTAGTCCAAGGATGGTTCTACCATGGAGTGGCAATGCGGTATCTAGTTTTATCAGTATATTGTAGCTCATATATAATTTGATGGGTGTAGTGCGAATAATGGAGTTAAAACCTCTCCTTGAATTTGATCTTATATTTCATGCATGTACTACTTTTACCTTGTATGAAGCCATGCATGTCGGGTGGATATGTGTGTTTAATAATCTTTATATGCAAATCAAATACTTTAACAACTTCAAAAAGTACGTATATGCTAATTTGGATGTCCAACGTCTTAACTACCGTAATTACATCACTAAATAAGATATAAAATCGGTCTACAACGATGCATGCGTAACCATATAAGGAGAATATCGAGTTATCGGCACGATAGAAAGAACTCCTTAAAGTAATATAAATTATTACACGCTTAGTACAGACCTACCAAAACGTAGGAAAATGACTAAAAATATTCGGGGCCCCACATCCTATCTAGTTAGGCACTCCAAACTATAACAACACATGTTGCTCGTCAACCGTCTTCTCAGCGATTAAAGTTAGTGTCACATTCTTCTGCAGAGACTCATACGTACTTAGACACCTCCGACACACGGTCACTTATACTTAGACCCGAGTAGTCGTTGTCGATCCTCCAAAAGGAAGCTACGATGCCCCATCTATGCGCCGTCTGCTACATTTTGGCAAGGATGCCACATCTGTGTGCACTAGGCCTGCCTTCCTCAGAGATGATCCAATTGTCTTCGATGCTGCTTTTATCTTGCATCGCTTTGACTTGACATAAGATCGCATACCCTAAGAAGCATCCTCTACTGCTTAGTGTGTCGTAAGGTTTACTCCAGATGGGCTTGATTGTAGAGTACTAGCTGAGTCTGAAACCTGAAAAAAAAAAATTAGGTTAGTGAGTCTCTCTCAAAAAGAGGGTTACCATGCATGTAGGATATGTGTCTCAATCCCGCAACCCGAGCACCCCATATGCTTTCCACGTGTCCTACATGCGTGACCTCGGCCGATGTTAGCACACCCACCGAGGTCCTCGGCATCTCTACCACCGGATGGTGGTGCTCTGCCACCGGTGTCGGCTGTGCCGATGTGGTGAATGCTAGGTCATTTTTAAAACCCGACAACGGCTGTATGGTTTGGGATGCAGCTTTCTCCGCTCTCCTTTCCTCACGAACCCGCTGCACCACACACCTGAAACTGCCATGCCCAAACAACTCACAAAGGGAGAAAAACCCCTTCACATTTAGATATTCAAAAACAATCGACATCACGCATACCGGGGCAAATCAAATCTTCCTCTTCATCGCCACACCTCGGCGGAGATCAACCTGAATCTTGATCTTCATCACCCCATTAGCAAGCAAGGTCAAATCATGCTTACTGTACTCACCCATAAAATTGTCAATCCGCTCCGCCCAGCCTTTAGTGAGGGCTACCCTCGGGACATTGTGGGTTATCACCTACGTCTGTGTCACTGCCGCCACCACCTCTGCGAGGTCAGAGAATCCATCAAACTCCTCGTCCACCACCGTATAGTTTTGGAAGAACCTTGGACCTCGCACTACACGTTTGAGGGCCACCAGATCTCCAAACCTGCAGAAAAATAGATTTTCATCATGCCGTTGGCCCGGCCTGAGTGGTCCATGCCACAGATGTGCCATGGCCAGCCTTCAATGAGGGATCTCGAACCTCTGAACAAGTCACCGGCCTGAAAAGCCTCGTGATGCCATAACGCATCCCGACTTCATTTCCACCATCTATTGCCTCTGCCGGCAGAGCGAGATCGACAACGTCAAAAACGTCATCGTCGTCATCCGAGAATCCCATTTTGGCCTCGAACTGTGCGGCAAAGCCATCCGCATCGACAGTCATGGTAGTCAAGCTGGAAGCTAAGTGCCGATTTAGATTTTTCGAGAAGGGAGGGAGTAAGAGAGAAAGAAATAGACTGTGAGTATAGAGGAAATTGAAGGTATAAAAGAGGATAGAGAAGAGAAATCGGAGGAGAGAGGCGGCGACGCCGTTAGGGTTTGGGTTTTGTATGTTTTTGACGAAGAGAGAAAGAGGGAGAGCAACACGCAATGCAAGAAACTCAACACAATTTACGTTAAGGGTTTAGTGGTTCCAGACCTAAATAGTTTAAGTATTCAAGTTTAGTTTTATTTTATTTTATGATTTCAGTAATTATTTCGAAAATAAGCCTTTATTTGTATGAGGAAAGCAAAAGTAGGTTTTGTCTCCTGTTGTGCATAATTGGTGCCTTGTCTGGTCAGGACGTTCGTTGGTTCATCGCATGGGCGCACCCTTCTAGTGGCAGGTCGACAACATAGTTAGAATGTTTTCCAAGTGAATTTATGCTTCACCACATGTGTGTTATCTTTCTGGTGCTATATCACTTTAATTGTAAAGTAAATGGAGTAGCCAATGACGCACTATTTGCTAAATGGTGCAGTTTAAGATACAATGTAGTTGAGTTGCCTGATAGTATTTCAGGTATTTCTCTTCATATGAGATTTAGGCTTAATATCCCAGTCCCCCCCCTCCCCCCCGGGTAGCTGCAAGTCCTCATTTCAAAAAAAATGTGTGTGAGACCTCGTTTTTTTTGTTTTAAGAGATTCATATCTATCTGGTTGGAAATCTGGTGGATCTTTTGTATATTGCTATTATCATCAATGAACTATCCTTTACCTGAAAAAATAAAATACAATTCGTCCTATAATGTTTCTTAGGTTGAGAGATAAGACTGGATATGTGTGCAACTATCACTACTTGAAAACACATTATAGTTGACGACCAAAATCGTCGGCCTATTAGCCTTTGTCGTTGGCTATAGTAAACGCCGACAAACAGTCGTCGATTATAGTATTGTCGGGAGAACGTCGTCGGCTATAGTTTGGACTATAACCGACGATAAAAAAATTTGTCAGTTTAAGTTTGTGACTTTTGCCGACAACTTAGTCGTCAGCCAAACCTTCCCCCTCCAGTCAATATGGTTGATCCGGCTATACTATAGCCGACGACTGTGAAAGACTATCATCGACTATAGTTTTTTTACTGTCGTCGGTTATAGCATGCAACTCGTCGACTATAATATAAAACTCGGCGGTTTATGTGAGCACTTTAGCCGATGACTAAGACTAAAATCGTCGGCTAAAATACTGATTTTTGAGGAAGAAAAAAACTGCATATTCTTTATTTCTATTTCCAGAACTTGCAAATTCCACAATTTTATTTCCACAATATCCAACAATATATAAAATAAAAACAAAACACATATTTACCAACAAACACAAATTAGTAATAAAACTTAAGCGTATGATACATCCTACTTGTCCTGAAAAACACATAAACTAAGGGTTATCCAAATCTATGCTCTGGAAAATATAAGGGGTACTACCATCATCTTACAGATCCTCCTTCTGATGTGGAGCATCAAAAGGGCTCTGGACAAATGGAAACGGAGGTGGGGCTGGGACCTGGAGTCCTTGCGCTCGAAGTTGTGCATTCATTGCCTGAAAATAGGAAGCCATTTGAGCTTGCATCTCCTCCATCTGAGCCTGTTGGGCAGCAATCCGTCTCTCAGTCTTTTCTTGTTGTCTCTGATTTTTCATCACCAGCCTTTGCAATTGCTCCTGTAGCTGAGAAGCTTTGGAAGATCCCGACTTGCGTGCGAAATCGGGCGTCTTCTTCAATACCCCATCGTCGAGCTGTCCTCGACCCCTGCAGTAGTAATTGCTCCCTCGTGGGGGGAAAGCGTTAGCCATGATCATTGCCCCAACTGTCACATCATATAGATCAATCTAAGAGATGGCCTAGGGGAGGTCCTCATCCTGGGTCTCAGGCCATCGCTCCCTCAAGATCTGAATCATCACCTCATCAGTCAGCTCTTGCACTCTCGCCCGATTGACAAGGAAAACAAAATAACATATTAGCAAACATACATAAAAAAAGTTAGAGAAAATACATATATAAGAAATTATGTTAAGTTATAAGGGCATAAAACTTACAATATCTTCGGGAGACTGAGGATACGCTTCCTTGAGCGTATACGTGAATCAGTTGACTTTATAGTGTTGATTGGCCGACTCGTCCATATAACTCGCAAATAATCTAGAACTGGCATGATGGTTACTCGTGTTTTTTTCCCGGTTCGCCACGTTTATTTTAGAAATGGCCTTCATGGATAAACATATATTAATTAAAAAATATTAGGAAACTAATTTTGCCAAATAAGATACAAGTAAACACATATATGATGTTACATATATACCTCAAATTGTCGGTTGTTGAAGTGGATTAGAAGCCACTGTCACTCATACTCCCTATACATAAACTCCAGGGGGGACCTGAACGACCATTGCCATGCATCTGCCAGTGCGAGCATAACTCAGTTTTTCACTCCTTGTACCTATATATGTAACACAAATGTTAGAAAGTGACTATACATGATCAACATAATATCTTAATATATATTATATAACTCATATTACCTTTTTCCTTCAACCTCATTTGCCCAGCTGGATTTAAAGTGCTCCGAAACATGGAACCACACCTGCAATGTACCCATTTATGGTAATATATATATGTATTTATTAGTACTTAATTAATATAGGTAGACATACATAATGAATATCTAACTAACTCACCAACATAGCATTGTTCACCATGTTCTTCACTTCTTGCTGCACTGAGGACCACTTTCCCTACAGAATAGGGACTCTGTCCCATATGATACTTTCTACTTGGCCGGAGTACCTATGCACCACCTTGTGCCCCAACTTCATCGATCTATCAAGGTTGGTCTCTATAACCAGTGACCCTCTATCCTTCACGTCCTTCTTAAGTTGCTTGCCGGTGACGCATCATCTGTTCATTTTTTTGTTGCCTTTGGCGTCTGTCACATAAGACAAAGTAAAAAGATTAAAATAGGAGCACCCAATTTAATATAAAAATTATTAATAAGTTACAAATTAAATAACCAAGGTATTTACCTGATTCTGACGTCGATGTGTTTGTTACCCTCACACTAAAACGAGGTGTATCAAATGACACATAGAGTATGCTTCTTGCAGATGGATGTAATGGAGTTCTCATGGAATAGGCTTTCCGTGGTCATTGAAATCAGGCAGGGCAAGTACGCTCAAAGGCATGAAGATGATAGACGGCGGTCCATTTGGTACTCCCGACGACGAGGTACCTGAAGCACCAGCATGAGAGGTAGAATGAACTTGAGCCGTAGAGGGAGAAGGAGCATGCCGGGTAATGGAAGACATATGAGCATCCGAAGGCGCGAGACCCGTAGAGCCGGCCATTAAGGGCATGAGGGTGCCGTCTTCGTTGAAGAGCTGTCTCGTGCTATGTGGTCGATGGGGGTGGGCCACTACATCCTGCTGCGGAGTCTGTTGAAGTAGTTGACGGTGTTGAGAGCTCAACTGAGTGCTGCTAAATATGGCGTGCGGGTTGTTGATAGAGGCGGACCCGGAACTGTTAGCGCTAGACCTGTTTCCTTTCTGAGATCCCTTTTTTCTTTTGCCGAACAAATTCATGATGCCTATAATTAAAAATCACCCATAAATCACACAAATACATATAATCTGCAAGTACCATTCCAACTTAACCATACAACAATATTAACAAATCTAAGCAATACCACAACACACTTACTTCAAGACATATACATCATCACTACCGCACCCTAACCAACAATTCATTACCAATAACAATCTAACCAAATATGCAAATACCATGCATCCAACACTTTCAAGCATACGCAATATTATTAACATACCACAATCACAATACTAACATCTAAACTAACTAACATCATCACTAACATAACCTCAATCACAATCCTATCATCATCACTGATACAACCTCAATAACACATATCACAAACCTTAATCACAATCAAATTCATGATGCCTACGATAAAAATCAACAATATCAACCAAATTTTGTCCAACATCAACACATTTGCCTATATCAATATATTCAATCTTATAATGCAACATCAACATCCATCAATATCAAAATAAACCATTTCTTAATCATTAAACCCAACATAAATGCCCTATCCATACACAATATTTCAAGCATACCCAACACTTTCAACATAACCTCAATCACAATCCTATCATCATCACTAACATAATCTCAATAACACATATCACAAACCTTAATCACAATCAAAATCCATTATCATCCAATAACAAACATCAATAACACATATCACATATCACAAGATGACCCATATATAATCCATAAGCAACCAATATATCTATTGATTATATATTACACAAAAATTCACAAAATCACATAACCCATATATAATCCATAATCAATCACATAATCCATAATCAACAACTCATATATAATCCATATATAGTCTATAACCCATATATAATCTATAATCACATAACCCATAAATAAATTTTTTTTTTTTAGAGAGAGAGAGAGAGAGAGAGAGAGAGAGAGAGATTCAACTTTAGGATTTTTAGGGCGAATGGCAGCGAGCAGCGATTTTAGGGTTTGGGTGCGAGAGGAGGTGCGGTTTGGGCCATTTTGGGATTAAAACGTGATAACTATAGTTGACGACTTAAAAAAGTTGTTGGTTATAGTATAGCTGATAATCTTCATGTATAATATTGTCAGCTATACTATAGCCGATGATCTTCATGTATAGTATCATCGGCTATAGTATAGCTGATAACATATGTCAATGTCGTCGGCTATAGTGTGGAAATAGTTTGAAAATTTAGTGTCAAGTGGAAACATGTTTCACACAAATATTTGTTTAATTAATTAAGACTCATAATCAGAATCATCGTTATAATCAGAAGTGTAAAAATACTTTAAAAAATTGGGCTCATGTGAAAACAAGTTTAACAAAAATTCATGTTTAACTAAGGCTCATCGTCAGAATAATCGCTTGAGTCTTCCTCGGTGTCTGAGATAATTTCTGGTAACATGTGTCGCTCCTTATCAATGAAGTCTTCGTTGTCTTCGTTTGGATTCACGCCAATTAGTTCAACATGTTCCTCACGAAATCGAACCATATGACCTGGTATCATATGATTCACGCGAATTGTAGAGAATTCAGGAATACTAATTGTGTTCGGCTCTTGGTATGCAGTATCTTCTTCATTATCTGCATCTCTCCAAGTGTAGCTGTACTATATATGTTTTTAGGAACAACATGGTTGACTATTTTCCACGCGTCTTTGTGCACCAGATCATCAAGATAAAACACTTGTTTGGCCACTGTGACAAAAATAAAAGGGTCATCTTCATACCAGCTTGTAGCAGTATTTACCGAAAATATTTCATACTGATCGGTCCTTGTGTTCTGAGGGTTAGTATCAAAATATCTACACTTAAACAAGTGCACTGTCATGCCTTCCCTATAAATTAGTTCAACTATTGAATGGAGAACACTGTAATAATCATTGCCATGAAGGTCACCATGCACCATTATCTCAGAATTCTGTGTTCTCCGTCTCCCGTCACTATGTTCACATATAAATTGCACGTCATTGACCTTACACATTGGATAAACTCTTAAAGTTATTAGTTTCATCGCCAAATGCCTCAATTCGTATGACTAGTTTGGGTGACCATCGAATTGTATATAGTTCATCTGAAAAAATAATTGCAACCATTAACTTTAGTTTTGAACATTGCGAATTATATATAGGAGTGAATATATATATATATATAGATGTATCCATAAGCCAAAATAGTTTGCAAACTTCCTATTGTGGTACTCAAGATCACCGACAACTTCTTGACAGTAAAGATGCATGTCTTTCCAGTATTGAACTTCTGGACAATTAATCAATACCCACCAGTTCCAACTTGTACGAGTTTAGCAACCGTCCATAAACTTCAACATCATAGGAGAGGATAGAGATATTGAACTGTGGTTCATCTACCGACATATGTTGTGGAGGGTCCTCAAACGCTCCCAAACACAACTTGGTATACGTTATGCACTCATGCGCAAGATATGCTTTAGCTATACATCCTTCATGTGCGGATTTATTAGCCACATAGTCTTTGCAGTCTCCCAGTTGTCTATCAAGTTGCAAAGTGCATGTTATGATTATTGAAAAATAATTTTATATAAAAACATATTGATCTTCGGATGTTGAATCGTACCTTCCCATAGGATACATCCAAGTGTAGTATACTGGACCAATAAGTAACAATTGTTCGGGAAGATGGTTCATCAGACGAGGCATAATGTCAAAGAAATTTAGGGGAAATATCCTCTCAAATTTGCACATGATAAAGATGATGTCCTGTTGCATTTCCATCAGGTCTGATTTTTTCACTTCTTTAGTGCATAACTTCTGAAAAAATCTTGACAACACTACTAACTGCTCCATCACCTGACGGGGCAGGTATGATCAAATGAAAATAGGGAAGAGATGTTGAAGCAGTATATGGTAGTTATGACTCTTTAATCTGTACATCTTATTATCCCAGAAGTTAACACCACGCCGACATATATTTCCTGCATAGCCTGAAGAATACCTAACATGACTCATCCACCCAAAAATTTCATTCTTCTGACCAGGCTTGGCTGTGTAAAGAGTTTGAGGTTTTTTTTTTCTTCATTTCTTTCAACCACAAATATTTTCATATACCCATTATTTTTAGATCAATCTGTGCCTTAAGGCCGTATTTAGTTTTCCCCTCCCAATTCAGCATTGTGTCCATAACACTTTCGCACACATTCTTTTCTATGTGCATGACATTTAGGTAGTGCCTGATCGACAACTTACTCCAGTACGAGAGTTCCTAGAATATACTTTTCTGTGTCCATAATTTATACCTATCGGGTCTGTCAGGTATTACCGCCACTATATCAGGATGATTGTTGAGCTGCCCAAAATCGTATTCATTCAGCACTTCTAAAATTTCATCCCCCGTTCATCTCCTGGATTGCACATCCTTTTCTACAGTCCCCTCAAATGCTTTGTCATCCTCCCGCCATGGGTGATCAAGTCCAAGTCAACAACGGTAACACATCTGGACAATCTTCCTGCAATGAAGGCTGCCATATTCATCAGTCATCCGCTCTGGATAAGCTATGTATCCCCTGGTAACGTTGCCTGACAACATCCCGCAGGCAGAAAAGTCACTGATCGTGCCAACAAGTATGACATGCATCTGGAACATCTCGTGCTTGTACTTGTCATAAGTGGGATGACCAACGTTACTCAGGTACTTAAGCTCCTCAATCTAGGGTCTCGAATACATATCAAGACACTTTCCTAGATAACTCAACCCTAGAATTAATGGAGTGAGCATATTGTATTCGTTCTTGATGCACATCCATTGAGGAAGGTTGTACGGTACCAAAATAACTGGCCATATACTATATTGAAGACTCATGTTGCCAAAAGGGTTGAATCCATTAGATGAGAGCTCGAGCCAAACATTTCGGACCTCTGATGCAAAATGAGAAAACTTCATAACCATGTACTTCCAAGCCTCTCCGTCAGCATGATGTATAAGGGTATCATCATTAGGCAAATCCCTCTCAGCGTGCCATCTTATAGCTTTGACCGTGTGTGAAGACATGAACAACCGTTCCAGCTTATCAATCAATGGAAAATACCAAAGTACCTTCACAACTTTCTTATTCCCTGCAAAAGTCAACTTATACCTATCCGTGTGACATACCAGACATGCATCAATGTTTTCAAGATCATTCTCTTCAGGATCTTCATCCCAGAAAAGAACGCAATCATATCTGCATGCATAGATTTTGATGTAGGTAAGGCCAAGATGTTTCAGGATATGTCTCACCTTACGATGAGTGGTAGGAAGACGATGACAGAGGAGCAGCATTGAAGCAGTCAACGCCAGATAATCATCAACAGCCTTGACACTTAATTTGTTCTCCACTTTGACCTACAATACTCCCATGACCATTTCAATGGGGTATGTTGGAAGGCAATCAACTTGTTGTACTTTTCAATATCGGCAGTGTTGACAGCACTAGGGAATTACTGGACTGGCTCAATAGCAGGGAAACCCTCAACGGCGGCAAGGATATCTTGTACTTGAGCAAATACACCGCTCTCATAAGAAAACACATCGTTGAGCAACCTCGTTGTTGGATCATTGGATGTATTGGCCCTCTCAGAAAATTACCCATGATCATGCTGACTTACCGATGATGTTTCATCGTGATAAAACCAACATGTGTACTGATCCCAAAATCTGTTTTTCTTCAGGTGCTCCCATACTATATCAATGAAAAAACGATACAAATCGTTGCGATACTGACATTTTGTACACGAACAATAATGAATTGTATTTCCGTTAGCATTAGCCTTCGCATATTCCACAAAACTCCACATTCCAATGCCATATCTTCAATCCCATTTTGGAAGGCAAATCCAACTCTTGTCCATCCTGAAAATTCCAACTATGTATATATATATATATATATAAACATGCACTAATTAAAAATTCATCATTATATCTATATGTATCTTTAAACTATAAATTACATTAGTTCTTCTACTCCTTAATTACAAATTACACACACACACACACACACACATATATATATACTATATATATATCAATAATTAACATATAATTATATATATTCATCGAATTCAATATAAAATCAACTCAACTCTACTCAAAATCAACAATCAACTCTAAATCAACAATCAACACACATATATATATACGTACCTATATATATGTAGCGGGATATAGCTTCATGAACTCATTTTGGACTGATTCTGACAACACCCAACGATTTCAGAGCGTTTTGTATTTTTCTCATCAATTTTTTTTTGAATGATTGAGTTGTTGCCTAGATCTGTATTAAAGTACTTTAGCCAACGACATTATTATGTCGTTGGTTTTAGTTTAAAACGTCGTCGGCTTTAGTCGAAACTATAGCCGACGATATTTTTTTGACAATAACCGATGAATTTTTTTTTATCGTTGGCTATAATACTATGGCCGACGACTGAAAACTATAACCGACAACCCCATTTTGTCGTTGGCCTTTTTTTCTTGATTTCGTTGACTAAAGTGCGTTAGTGTATATATACATTCGATGATACGTAACTACATAAACTAGAATATCTGTTCATCTTAATTGTCCTAGTATTTAAAAGCCGGCCCAGAACGTCGATCTGATGATGAGTGACTAATTAGGTTGATATATATATATATAGCTTCTTGATGATACTAGCTTAATTAGGTTAAAAGCCGGCCCAGAACATCGATCTGTCTGTCATATTTATAGCTTCTTGATGATGGCCATGGTGATCAATGTACGTGGATGCATATATGCTAGTACACTTAACGTACACTGTTCATCGATCGATCTATATCGACGACGCTAGCTATGGACATAGCCTATGATCGAGATCTTAATAACGTACGTACTCCTTGTCTTGAAACTGAAAGGCGTAGGAGAAGTGGAGAACGATAGAATCAAAACGTTCCCCTCGCACGCCAGCACATATTTCTTGTTTTGGACTGTGAGAAATTCAGTCATAGCTCGTATTCTATGGCGCTCAGTGGATATATATGAAGTATAAATTTGGAACTTGTCCAACGAGCCTGCGACTGCAGGGAGCCAGGGAGTGGAAATTCTACAAAGAAATTCACGAGGAATGCCTAGTTATGACTTCTCGTTTGTATAGACTATATAGAGCAACGGATTTTTTGTTCTGCAGTAGCCAAAGATTTATTATTAATTTACACACACATATATGTTTGTAACTAGTAGCCATGTACAAGTCCAAAGAGCAGTGTTTCGATCTTTTATGCTAAGAATTCAAAATATGGGAGCCTTGATGACATAAACAATCATACATATATACTAGGGGTATAATATATAGATATACTTATAGGAAATATATTTTGATAGAAATAATCAAAACATATTGAGACTTGTTAGAGAGTTTTTTTTTTGAACCAAAAGACGTCATATTAAACAAAAGATGAGTTCATCATACATAGATTCACCCTGAGAGCACGACCAAGGGAACACCAATTTTCCTAAAGAAATTATGCAATCTAACCGAACATAGATTGAAATGCAACACCAAAATTAAGCGTAAAAGAATAAACCATGTGACCATGATAAAGAACCTTGTCGGGAAAGGTAGACCAACCAGGCCCCGACAAATGCCGCCCTAGAGTAAAAGATTACTTCGAGCCTACCACATTCTCCACAACCACAACAAGAGGTTTCTCCCCCACCTCCCCATTTAGAAGTCTTTGAGGACTATCTTCGAGCATGAGGATACTCGCGCTCGCCACCCGACTTGCTAGAGAGTTCAATGAACCATCTATGTTATAATTGGTAACTCAATAATGTCAAATTTGTTCAGAAAGTTTGTTTTACTCATGTGTTTAGGTGTTTAGAGAGACACTTTGTTGCAAACTGTTTTACTTGCATAGTTCAAAACTCTTGTAATCTTCATTAATTGTTCCAAGTGTAACAAAAATGCTTTATTCTTTGACCTCCTTGAAAGTATGCTTTAGCCTTTCAACAGATTTTCTTACACTGCGTTTGGATGAAGTATTTTTAATTCTCGTTGGAATTTATAAATGATGAGAATTCTAATTCCATAATTTTAAACGTCATTACTTTCAAATTCTAGCATTTGGATAAATTCTTAGAAAGATTTAAAATGATAAAGGAATTCAAACTTTTATATGTAATTCGAGGGAATTGTAGAATGACACATAAATTTGAAGAAATTGAACAAGAGAATTGTGAGCTTCAATTCCTTGAATTTTAAAAAGCAGAATTTGCAAAATTTTAAAGAAACTTTTTCTTTTGAAGAGCAGACGAGAGACGTCAATTCTCATTGATAACGAGAAGTAGTACAAATTACAGCTACGACTACCCACTTAAGGGCGCCGAGAGAAAGAAGCCATAGCCTAGCTAGAGTATACAACCAAGTTGCATGTCCTAACCAAATAATCTGTACCTAGATATACACATAAAAGTAACCTGCGACGCCATGGTTCCTGGGACAGGAAGACCCATATTCCACGATCCATCAAAGAGTTCAAACGGAAAAAACTCAAAGAAAATAAAAGGTACAAGTCCCAAAAATTGAAACCAAACTAAAAAAATAAATAAATCATTAGCAGACAAAATCCATAGTCACAGGAGTGCGGCCCCAAAATTTGAAAGATCTCCTGGATCCCAAGTAAGTCTGACCCAGAAGAGAGCCCAACAAGCACAAACCCCAAAACAAAGGCCAAATTGGTCCCTCTTTGCATTGAGCCTAACAGCACTTTTCGGCCCAAATCCATTCAGTACCCCAATGCCGGAGCTAGGGCAGCAACACTTCCACATCGCGCCAGTCGACCCCGGAACCAAAGACAACCAACGGGGATCCCAGGCCGAACGCCAGCATCGAGATTTGATATCCATCGGAGACAAATGGTCCCCAGAACACCTCGAACCGCAACCTCATGAACCGACGACACCTCCATATTAAAACTGACAATGATGGGACTTCTGACTTCACCACCATCACCAGATCTACACTTCGGCTGTTAGATGTCAAAATTGCACTACGAGACGGACCAGAACAACCGCCCGTGACGAGGCAGTCCAGATCTATGTATCTTCCTCGGTCCCAAAACCAACATTGGAAGCCGACGCATTCGCAGTTAACCACTGTCATCACGCCAAGACACTGTCTGGTGTTAGATGGTCGATTTGGATCAGAATCTCGGGCTAAAAGAGCTGACGATGGTAGTCTGATGCCGAGCTTCATGGATCGCGAAAGAGAAATCCAACTCGGAGTGGAGCATCGCTCGAGAGAGATAAGTAAGGGCGAGAAAATCTTGGGTCCAACACCACCAGGCGGTGGCGATAGTACGTCGAGGCCGGAGAAGGACGACGCGGGGAAGTGCAATCGACGGAGGCAAGTTGTCGAGGTCAGGAAAGCCCGAGGGCTAGAGAGAGCTTTCATTGAGGCAACTTGGAGTTTTTTGTGTTGGGACAAATTCTCAAAAAATTTATTCAAACAAAAAAATTTAAAAGAAAAAATTATGAATCGTTAAAATTCATTTAAATTCTCTCTCTATTTCCACCATCCAAACATAAGAAATGTTACATTTGAAACAAGTGAGAATAAATATTACTCTAGCACGTACGCCCCATGTACCGCGTGAGCAGATAACCCTCCAGAGACTTTCTAGTTTAAGTCCCACGAAACAACTCGAAGTTTCAAAGGGGTGAGAAGTCCGGAGAATATAAAAAGCTTCAAAACAGAGCCTTCGAAAGTCATTCTTGTCACATTCTCAGATGCTCTCTTCCTCTGTAAGCAAAACTATCACCAAATACCATTTCAGCAACACAACAACAACAACTGATCCAAGCAACAAGCACAACTACAACAACTCCCCTCAACAACCACACCAACAGTCCATCCACCCATGAAGAAGCTCTACAACAAGAAAGGCAAGGTCCACCCTTCGCCACCGCCGCTTTCTTCTTCTTCTTCGATTAATCCCGACCCATTTGCCCTCCTTCCGGCGACCATCTTGGCTTTGACCGCCGCCCTCTCCGTTCAGGATCGCGAGGTACTCGCCTATCTCATCTCCTACACCAACAATAACAACAACAACAACAACTCGGCCAACGTCTACAGCAAGGCTCACAATAAGAAGGCACATGAAGCGGCTCCGATGTCGCACTGTGACTGCTTTGGGTGCTACACGAGCTTCTGGGCCCGATGGGATGCGTCCCCAAATCGTCAGCTCATCCATGAAATAATCGAGGCGTATGAGGAAAAGCTAGCCGAGAAGAAGAAGAAAAATCCCAAGGTTAAGAAAGGTAGGAAGAATAAGATGGAGGATGAATCAAAGAAGGGTGATGTTGGTAATTCTCCGGCAATGAAAGAGGAGCCGAAGAGTGAAGTGGTTACCAGAAATTGTGATAGTGATGAAGAAGGAGCTGGCTGCTGTGAGGTGGAGACTGAGAAAGCTTCCTCCGTGAGGAGGCTCGTCAGCTTCATCGGAGATAAGATATGGGGCGTTTGGAATTAGGGTTTTAGCTAGGTTGATTTCTCTTCGGTCTTCATTCTTCACCACAGTCCAGAGAGATAAGTTTTCATCTTGCAATGCAATCTACATTTTTTGCTTTGTTTATTTACCTATGTACATTATAATCCCATTGTTAAAAAGCAAATAATGGGCGTTATCTATGGGTTAAACTAGGTTTTTAGTCCAAAGACATGCAGTACTGGAATTTTCATACTAGTGCTGAGTTTTTGGATTACCAAATGGTGTTTCTCTTGTACTTGCTCAATGTTTTTCCTTCATCATATCAATTCTAGTTTCACTTTTTACATGCTTATTTTTTTCGATTGAGGTTTGGAAAAATCACAATTCCAAACGAGAGAGAGAGAGTTCGCGTGCTTGGTTTTGTTCTAGAGTAGAAATTTTCAGTTTGCCACGAATGTAATGAGGTTTGATGGAGTGACAGAAACGCCTATTCAATATTTGAGAAATGCAGTCGTGTTTCTTTCGTCTGGGTTGAAGTAGAAATCGTCAAAGGTCAATGTACATCGGCGTGGAATTAGTCAATAGTTATCAACTACATGATATAAACTTGACCAGATATGGCATGAGTCCAAGAAAGTTACTAATTCCAGTTTGATGCTAGCTCTCACCTCCTTCCAATCACTTTCTTTACTATATTTAGTTTTATTCGATGAAATGAAAGTACCTGGAAATTGAAATGGAGGAGGAGGGATCTTTAGGTATTTAGCGAACAGAGCTTTCAAATTATGTTCAGAAGTGTTGCCAATTAAGAGCATTTTTAATGATGCTTCTTATATTTTTAACAAATTTATTAAAAATGTAGCTAAAATCTAATTTTTTATAGAATAAAATTTGTGCTTTGATCATATTAGTAAAATAAAGAATATAAATATCATATTTATGATAATTTTTTTGTAAAACAAACTATAATTTAATTTAATTAATACATTAAGAGTTTCTAGGAACTCCTTAGATTTAAAAATTCTTAACATCCTATCTATCTTAAGAGCATAATAATCTCAAGTCTAAGAAATAAAAAAGATATTTCATAGCAATAGAAAAAGAAATGAATCGTGAGGCACGCCGTAGTCGTGTTTATTGGACCTGTTAGTTGAACTGATATGATATTTGACTGAGGTGGTCGAAGATAACGTACATTTGATAGAGCGAGAGTCCAATACCAAACAAGCGTTACGCAATGTTTTATTCACTTTTCATGAACTTGTTAGTTGATCTGATATCTTTTGACCGAGGTGGCCAAAAATATCATTAGCTGTAACGAAACTCAATGAGCGGACTAATTAATATCACTAACCCAAAAGGTCATGGAATTGAGAAAATTCTACTTAAACGGATATGAAACAAGCTATGGAAAGACTCTAACGCAGATTTCTATAAGGAGGATTAGTTGAGTAGATTTTTTTGTAAATTTTTATCTAGTGTTGAAGAGTGTTAAAAGTGTTGAACTTGATTAAATAGATAAACGCACGAAATTTGTCAAAGTTGAACCGTTTATATATGCTCATAACTTATAAATCATAATAATTATGGATCCCAAGATCAGAAATAGTTCAAATAGATTATCGATTTTTGATTTGATTGAAACTTGTAAAATGTATATCAGTATATATCTAAGCATGCATGGGAACATATTCCATGCACAACAGTGCACTTGCACCATCTGCGATGGCATAAAGCTAACAAAAAATTAAAATATTTGGATCAATAATAATAATAAAATATTTAATTTCTCTTTTAATCTTATTTTTATAAACAATATACTTACACCATCCTGTATAGAATAATTTTCAATCTAAACCTCTACATGTAACAAAAGTAATCTGTTCGGCGGATCTCTTTGATCAGATAGTCTTTACTTGCCCTCAAATTTATTTGGGCCCTTTTGATTTAAGGGCTTGTAAAATCAATGGACATGGTACGCCATCACCTCAATACAGGCCCATAGCTACACAAAAAGTGAAGAAGTTAACCCGCTACAGTAAAATACCCAAAATAACCACCAAGACTCCCGGCGCACGCTATTCCCACACTACGACTGCGCCTAAAATCTCCGTAAAACTTCACCGCTTCCTCCACTAACCCACACTCCTCGGCCGTCCGATTCGCCGGAAATGGATGCCCTCTTCGACTCAATCAACGTCCGAGAGCTCCTCTCGGCGCAGGACCTCAGCGACCCGACGACTCCTCTGTCCGCACCTGATCTCCTCCTACCTCCTCTCTCATCACCGCGACTTCCCCACCTTTTCTCCCTCTGCAACGACGCCGTTTCGCGCTCACACCTCATATCCGACGACGTCGTCCGCCGCCTCGCCTCGATCTCCTCCAACCGCCCCGTCGAGGCGGAGATCGCCGACACTCTCAAGCAGATGACCGCCGCCACCAAAGAGTTCCGGGCAAAGCGGGAGCTGCTGGAGCTGGTGAGGACAATTGTGGAATTAAGCGAGAAATTGAAGGCTGCTAGAGACGCGTTGAGGAATGGACGGCTGAGATTCGCTGCCGAGGAGCTCCGGGAGCTTAAGGAGGCTCTTAGGGTCTCCGACGAAGACGATCGGCTTGATGAGAGTGAGCCTGTGGTGTATGGCTGCTGAGAAAGGACTGGTTTGACTGCTTTGATGAGGTAAAATTAGATTCTCTCTGGCTACTACTACATTGTGATTGATTTGTGGTAGTGGTGATTTTTATTTGAGGTTGTTACTGTGATTTTTTAGAGGAATTCGGTTTGGGTTTGTAGATGCAAGAGTTGCTAGTGAGGTTCATGGACAATGCGGTGCGTTTCAATAGGGAGTGAAAGTCGACACCTCGGGTTTAAATTTCCTTTTTACTTTAGTGACAGTGAGTAGACGCAAGGGGGCGGCATCATACTGAATTTCAGTTTCTGATCTTGTGGGTGGTTGGCATTTTAGACTATGGACTTGCTAGAGTAGCTGACTCGGTAATCAAGAATGTAATCTCTCCGGCGCTAAATGCTGGAGTGCCTGTGTCATTTGTGACCAAAATAAGTCCAGATTCACAAGCAATGACCGAGGCGATACTGAAGATTGTTCCATTAAATGATCCTAAGGTAGAAACTTCAAGTCATTCACTGTTTGAACTTTTCATCTGGTCTCATGTTTAAATGGTTTATCTTGGATATTTATGATGGTAGAACTGAATGTTACCTTGACATTTTCCCTCTATATATATCAGATTGAAAATATGGATGGTGAGACTATCTATTCAAGGATTATTCAGATTATAAAGTTTATTTACAAGTACATTTGCTGATGGTTCTTGGACTCGATGCTTTGGAAGATTGACATGGCCATGGATATCAGAGATGATAATCTCTAGATTTCTTTCCAAGGTTATTCTCGTTACTCTTCCCTAGCCTTCCCTTTAGTATATATGGTTTTTCTCTATTGATACTTTATTGAAATACCCGTAAGAATTCAGAATTATTCCCTTACTCAAATTTGTCATGATCCTTAGAAATTGGTGTAAGATATTGTGATTCAAGCCTATTATTTGGTTAAAAAGTTTGTATTGAAGTATTAGATACCAGAAACATATATAAATTAAAGAGGAAAACACTAACGGTGTCTCTTGGTTTATTATATTAGCTTCACTGTTTTGGTTTGATCCATTTGCTGCATTTAACTTCTGAAGAGTGCACAGTGATATCAGTATAAGTTATATATCCCCGACGTCTTGCAACTATTTAAAATTTAGAACTGTGCTGTCAGTCTGATGAATAAGTGGAGTGTCATTATGTACTCAAGTTCAGTTGATATGTGCCTTTTAATTTTCCCTGGTTCATGATTTTCATTCTGCTTAATTCTTGCACCAGGTTGTCCCCCAGGATGCTTCTAAACTTGCAGATTTCCTGAAGATCCTCAATTGTACTTTGGAATTTGAGACTGCTTTAAGGGAAATGAATTTTATTTCAGTATTGGAAAATAAAGATAACCAGTTGAGTAGTTTCGCTGAGAATGTTGAGGTTCACTTTGCCTCCAGGAAGAAGACAGAAATCTTGGCAAAAGCTAGGACTTTGCTTCTACAATGTGATTTTGCTACTTCTCAAGTAAGATTTCAGGATAAGACAATGAATCATGTATGCTTTTCATATGAAACTCTTTAAAGAATACGTATTTTTTTTTCCTGCAGGAAAATACTGGGGGGAAAGGGAACCAGGATGGGACTGCTCCAGAAGAAGACAACTTGCTGTTTCTGTCGGAGAGGTGTGTGGTGTCAAAAGCAGCAATTCAGTTAATGAAATTAGTGCATGAAGCACTCAAGGTATATGATTGTGAGCACTTTTTTTCATTATCTAAACTAACACGGTCAGCTAGAAGTTTCTTCGACATTCTTACACAAAAGTATTTGGGAAAAAACATCGATGTTAAAGAACAAAAAAAGAAGAAAGACTTCCAATAATTCAAAATTTGAATGCCTAGGAAATATAAACTGATATGCTAATTTTCTATAAAGCTAATACAGGGTTCACAATGTAGTTTATTGTTATATTAAAGCATATTGTTTTTAGTTGTACTTAATTTCTGCCGAAAATTAGTATTTGTTCTATTATTTATTTCATGAAACAGCTGTCATGGACTTTTGCAAGATGTCTGTTTGTCATCCCTGAGAGTAGCATTGGAGTTTTATCATGCTGCTAGGGATTCTCTACTTTTATATGAAGTTGTCATTCCTGTCAAGGTTAGTGCGCGGGAACCAATTTTGAAAACCTTACCTGTGTGACCTGTTGTCAGTACAGTTGCTAAGGAAACTAAAGTTTGAGTTTGGTGTTATGTCCTTCATTGTGTTGTCATTGAATTTATAAGGAAGTCTAAGTCTGTAATCATTCTCACATACACATTTGGATGAAATTGAGCTATAGATGGGTGCAGATGAAAAGAGAAGATTGATTGTCAATCTTAAGTTTGTCATGAAGTTATTACCTCTGTGACATTGCTAAAGATGTATAATAATCCAGTTTCTGAGAGATTCCAGAGCCTTCACTACTTGCATACGTGACTTTGATTTGAGGTAACATATGTCTGTATCAGTTAGCTTATGGAAGAACTTCAAGAATGAAAGATACATTAGATGGTGGAACCTTTTTTAAAAATGAAATGAATATCTGTATAAACTATACAAACCACAAAAATATTCAGAATTGAATTTAACATCCTATGGTAAGGCTTTTTGATAATCTTTGTCAAGCACTATTTTTTCTGGTAGACTCAATTGAGTTATTTGATGATATCTTTTAGTTTTTCAACTCCTATAGTTGGTGATATTTGTGTACACAAAATATGAATAGCTCTATTAATCCTCTTCTATTTTGACTTGTGAAGCTAGAAAGACTGCTTGATAGCATCAACCAGGTCGCTGTTCTCATGCACAATGTTTGCCTCTATCTATCGCAGGAGATTCTTGGGCTTGCATTTGAGGTATGCATGAGCATTCATGATGAGCTCATGGTATTACTGTAATTGTTAGATAGTACTCGCAACCACCTCATGCATTGATATGGTTCAACTGACCAGGTAACGAAACAAAAAAACTGTCCTAGTGTGTGCTGAACTGGTAGTTCACTGTTTCTTAACTCAAAAGATACCAATACCAAGCTTATTCTATTCTTCTATTAATTGTGGAACTAAAGTATTATATTTAGCAAGTTCAACATTGAAATACTTTCAAATTTCAATATCGTGTTGGCTCAGAATTTTTTTTTTCTCAGTATCGCTCAAACTTTCCAGATTCAATGAAAGAGCACGTGGTGTTTGTGGATATGGCTCCAAGATTTCATCGCATGGCAGAAGAAATACTACAGAGACAAATACAACTTGTTACTAATAGCTTGAGAGAGGTAACATCATGATGAAAGGTCCCAATACCTTGAGTTTCAGAAAGTTAGGTCATTTATTTTATGAATTTGCTATTTCTTGCTCAATGTTGAGCAAGTTTGTAATTTATCAGGCTCTAGATGGCGCAGATGGATTCCAGAATACCCATCAAATTCATCAATTCCAATCTGCAAAATTTAGTATAGATCAGGTGATATTGCTGTCTTGATGAATGCCTTTGTTTCATATGTGATATTTATATCACGATCTGACGTGATATATTTTGATCAGGTCGTTTTCATTTTGGAGAAAGTACACATTATATGGGAGCCACTCTTATTGCCTGCAACTTACAGGAGAAGCATGTGTATGGTTCTAGAGTCAGTTTTCTCTAGAATCACCAAAGACATACACCTTTTAGATGATATGGCAGCAGAAGAGACATTAGAGGTATGATCTACCCAGTCCTCATTTCCGGTTCCTGTAATTCAATGGCCATCTGTTAGCAGCTATCTTAAACATTGTTTTCACAGCGTCAAAGACTGATTTACTTGATGCTGGAAAATTTAACATCTTTGTTTACTTCCCTGGATGCTCTACAAGTAGAGAAATCACAAGAGGGTGTGCCGATTACTGACGTTCTAATACCGTCACTGTCTAAAGTTCGTAAATTGGCAGGCATGTAATCTCTCTGATGCTAACACCTTGGATTATTTGATAGTTTAATAAATGTATTGCAAGAAACCTAATACCTTTTGATATTTTTTGTTTATTTCTTCAGAGCTATTAGATGTGCCACTGAAATCGATTACCACTGCTTGGGAAAGTGGAGCATTGCGACAAAGTTGTTTTACATCATCAGAGGTATGATTTTACTTGAGCACACATTTTGTAGGGTTGTCTGCTTTATATATTTTCATAGTTTTCATATACCCCATCTTTTGGCAGGTAGAGGATTTTATCAAGGCAATATTTCAAGACTCCCCTTTGCGAAAAGAGTGCTCAAGGAGGATACATGGCAACTTTTAAATACCCAATTCCGTTTTCCGAGTTTGTTTTGAAAGCTGACTGTTGTTATACTTTTGTTTATAAGGAGATTTTTGAGGTAGGTAATAGGTAGACCGTAGAATATATAGGGAATATTATTCTCCTATCAAATATGAGAGTTACGGAACCACTGGGATCAGGTTACAAAGATGCAAATATTTGGAACATAGTCTTCATTTTTACTTGATACATTAGTCTTTTGTACTTCTTTGATTATCACTTACGAGGCTACAAAATTATTGTGAAGCTATATACTCGAAGGGAATGCCTGGTTTGCTTTGATAGTTTGCTAGTTTGCTAGTTTGGATATTTGCTTTAAAGCTTCCTCTTGGGACTGTCTTGTTTCTAAATCTGCATTTGCCAGATTTTAATGCTGGTTTAGTTCATGTCCTATTGTAGAACATGAACTCAAAAATACAAAATTTGCTATAGAAACACAGAAGCCAGTTGTGTGTACATAAACATGAATCATCAACAATTTCTAAACTAAAGCAATGAGCTTCTTCTTTGCACTTCGGACTGCTTCATTCTTCATCCTCGGCAGCTCGAAAAACTGCTTTTGATACTGCTCCTCAATACAATCCAGCTCCGCTCTTAGCAACTGAGATTGGAATGAGCAAACGCTCGACTTGCTGAAGCTCTTAGACATATTCATGCTGAAGACAGAGGACTCCTTTGCCGAATCACCAGAGCTTCTAGGACCAGAAGTAAATTGAGATAGGGGTGACGCATGAGCCATTTGATCCACATGAAGAAGGTATCCACCTTGGCACAAGCTTCATTACCAAGTAATCAATCATCTAAGCTACAACAGACACATCTTCATCCGAAAGACCAAGGTCCTGCTCATTCATCTCCTCGGCAATCGAAATTGCAGTGTCCGAATCAACGTAGAAATCGAACTCAATAGTCTTCTTCCCACCACAGCCACACACACTCAGCGTCAAAGCAATAGTATTACTACTACCACCATTCCTCTTCGCCCTCAAATTCAATTCCTTGCTCTTTGTGCGCCTCTGCATCTCCAAAACCGAAGAGCTAGACGATGATGGCACATTCTTCGTATCGATTTCCATGGGAAGGGGTCTCCGGTCCTTCTTTGAATCATCATCCTCTGCTGCTAAGAATGGATCCTTTAGAAGCTCCACAGAAGACAATCTAACCGAAGCAGGAACTAGACATTTCTCAATTAACTTCTTGACTTGAGGATCCTTCACTCTGTTCAACGAAGCCAGCTTCACACCTGAGACAACCTTCTTGTAAATCTTCGCCGAATTTCGACACTCCCTATAAGGGTACTCACAAGTCACCATTTCCAGCAAGCACAGCCCAAACGAGTAAGCGTCCACCTTCTCATCATAGTACTCCTCGTGATACATCTCCGGTGCTATAAACTCCGGCGTGCCGATCAGTGTACGTTCGGTAGTTTTGTCCATAACCAACGCAAACCCCAAGTCTCCAATCTTGACTTCCCCATTGAACCCATTAATGAACACATTGTCAGTTGTCACACTTCAAATCCCTATGAACAATCGGATGGTTCTGACAATGAAGATAGCTCAACCCCTTGAGAATCTGCCTCGCCCACTTTTTAATAGCCTTGACTTCGACATGGGTGTGCTTCTTTCGATACTGCTTCAAGCTCCCTGACGTGAACAGCTCGGTGGTCATGTTCACTACAGTCTTCTTGTTGTTGATGTCGTCACCGTCTTTGTCTTCTTCGACCATCCACCACGTAAAGAGCTTCATGATGTTGCCGTGTTTCAAAGACTTGAGGAGATTAATCTCGGAGTGCAGTCTCTGAAGATCCGCGTCGTTGTCGATCTTGACTTTGTTCCATGCCACTTCGATCCCTTCTTCCGGTTCTTCGTCAAAGGCCTTGTCCACGGTCTTGTACGCTCCCTTCCCCAAAACTTCGTCGTACCGGTCGGATCTTGCTCCACGAACTCTTCGTAGTCTCTCGTGTGATCGTCACCAAATTAACAAGGACAATATTTCTTTCTTTCTTGGAAAGCTTTCAAGAAACATGAACGGAAAAGCGGTGTTCGGAAAACGACTCGCAGTTGATGGAATACCAATCCAAGACGGAGGTTCTTGAGCTCATCCGAGGTACGGACATATCTGCATAACTCGGAAGCCCTAGAGATTGAGACCCTGGTTTTGACGAGATCGTGAAAACAGATTACTAACAGAGCACTGGAAACAGAGGAGGCGGATGTGATGAAACGAATGGAGAAGAAACCCTAGGAATTTGATGGTATTGCGGAAAGTGATGAATGAGTGAAATCGGAAACGTGAGAGTGAAGAAACCCTAGAGGGATTGGGGAGTGTATATATATAGGTTTTGGAGCAGAGCATAGAGACCATATGGGACTCTCTGCTTTCCGAAGCAGATTAGGAATTTGCTTTCTAAAAGTTTCAGGGGGTCTTTTAGTGAGGAATCAAGAGACGCCACGTGGACGGTCAATTTGGTGTTGTATAGTCAATAGGTCTTCAACTCTTCCAAGGTCAAGTTGAAGCATGTTCCTTGTTGAGTAGAGTTCGTTCTCAATCCAAATTCATCGCCTGTTATGCAATTTTAATCCATCTCTGAATGTAGCTTGTTTTGCCTTTAGAAAACGAAGAACTCTTTAAAGGGTATCACGCATTCACACTACATTGGTAGACGTAGAAAACCAGAGAGCAATCCTCATAGAAACCTGTTGATCGAGTACTGTTCAAAATGTCTGTCATTCAAGTATAAAAAAACACAATGGCTAGCAGGATCAACAGTGCTTGTAAAAGTGCTTCAAAATCTATCATTGCCTGATACACATTCATACGTTTTCTACTAAGATGCTTGGAATTTATCACAATTCATCCTTGCTCTTAGTATCTTCCCCCATCAGTTCTTCAAGGGAGAACTCATCCTCTTCTATGATCTCGCCATCTTTACCATCCCACAGTTCGCTCTTCACAATGGTGGGGGTGCCATTCAGCGGCAAGTTTCCTTTTCCTCCAAGCCCAGCTTGTCTCACAAAATCGCTGAGAAAGGAAATTGCATAAAATTATTTTGGTTTATTCTTTGCACTTTCCAACATTGGTTCAAGATGAGGTAGAGTCAGAAGACTTACACAATCTGATTAAGCTCGAAGGCACTCTTAAGTGGGGCATAAACGCCTTTTTTCATATTTAAGGCAACCAAAGCCGGATATCCATAACCACCAACACCTACAAGATTCTCAAGGTCTTGCTGCTTGCCAGCTGCAGCCCATACATAGCTGCAAAATCATGAACTTTCATACTCAGTAAAAATATCATGTAGCTTCTCTATCCAAAGAGGTTTCAAAACATCTAGGCCTCATTACAGGTATGACTATTTTGAAATGTAAACAAGATTTTATTGGTACACCGCACATACAAACAGACAGAGAAAAGGTAAGAAAATCCTAGAACTTGCCTATATGGATTCTTTTTGAACTTCTCTGCCACGGATAATAACTGCTGGAGGTACTTGTTCCTCCCTTCGGCCTTAGAATCCAAAATATCAGGTAAAAATGCCACAAAACAGATGGCAGCTGAACCACATTTCTCTTCCAAGACATCCTACAGGGAAAATCAATTGAAAGCTTTACTTCCATAGATTATGACCTTCAAACAATGCAGTACTCAGGGTAGCTAAGAGCTTACAGAGCCAGTTAGCTCAGTCACTTCAGGAGGAGCAATATTTGTTTCTCGTTGCTCAAGAGCAAATGTTTCAATGGCTGAAGCAGTCCTAGCACCCTCATAGGGGACTGGGCTATCTTTGTCAGCTCCAAATACCAATATAGTTGGGAATCCCTCAACCTTGAACCTGCTCATAAGAGACTGGTAAAGTGGCACCACATTAGAACCATAAGATCAAGTGCAAGATTAACAAATGCAGATCCTATGCATGACACTTCATGCATCCAGTACTAATATTTCATTGTATCCGCATATAAAATGGTCGGGAATCATTGAAAAAACATGGATATACAATTCTCAGGCCAGGTAGAATGCAACTCAACTGTTTATGTATTAGTAGTACAGTGGAGTAGGCACAAATTCAATAAGTATATTTGGAATTCAAGTGAATTTCTACTTCCCAGCTTATAACCAAACTTTGGCAGTAGAGAAATTTAGACAACAAGAATGCAGGCCTAACAAGCCTTCCCACCCAAAGTAATACAAGCAACAACACTTATTACAATAATCTTCAATGCCCGAGACCAACATTACCTTGTCTGCATCACAGTCAACATGTCCCAACTTCACCTTCCCCTGCAAATTTTTGGCAGCCCTCTTCCACTCAGGTGTCAATTTTTTACAGTGCCCACACCTTCAAAAGAAGAAAATGGGATGAATGTCAATAATTGACTACAGTAATTTCAACTTATTCCATGCAATAGAAAAACGGACTAAAGATGTCGTAAAAGAATGCAGAATAACCACCTACCAAGGTGCAAAAAACTCCACAATCCAGAGTTCCTTACTTTTAACCACTAGTTCATCAAAATTCTGGGGATTCAATTCTATTGAAGCATTAGGTTCAGGTTTTTCACTTGAACCTCCTGTTGCTTTTCCACTTAAGCGGTCCTTCAATAGACCCTTAATCTGTACACAAACCAATGGAATGGTCAGGTATGCAATTGTTTCATTGCATGCTAGAGCATTTTATAGCCAAAGGGTGAGGTATGGAAGATCATCATTATCTAACCACCCCATGTATAAGTTAACCAAAGCAAAGTAACAGATTGGAGGAGACATGACTACAAAGATTATTTCTATTCATCTAAGCATCCGCAAACAATCCAGTATCTATTAGCAAGAAAGGAAGGAAATAGGAGAATTAGAAGAATTTGTATGAGGGATTAGTGTGAACCTGTTTAAGTGCAAATTCTGCAATGGGTTTCACATCTCTCGCTCCCTCATATTTAACCGGAGGCTTTCCAGGTACAAACACCATTATTGTTGGGAATCCGGAAATCCCATATGGCTGGAGAAATCACATATAAATTTAGGTATTAGTAAATGAACTAAAGATATAAACCAATCTTCAGATTGACTTGTCCACACAAAATATGAAACTGCCATCCAACCATATGGTTCTCTTTATATTTTCTTTTATATAATTTTTCAATTTTTTATGGTCTTTCTTTCTTTCAGATGCAGATCAGGCAATGAACAGTACAGGGGACGAAGAACTGAACAGGTATCTACTTAGAAACAAGGTTAACAGAAGAAACACAAATTATGTCCCCTCATGGCTTCACCGATAACAGTATTACCAAAAACACTCCATCACTTGATTTCCTCCAGTGAGCACACAAAAACCAAGAATGAACCAACAGAGATAGTTTTTCTGGGAGAGGAACAGATTATGTAACATGTGCAAGTTGGAGCCTTAATATCCTTAATTTTATAACGTGAGAATATCAGGACAAGCAAGATCTTAGCAAAGCCAACAGTATTAGCATTTTCACAGGATTGAAATCAGCCACAAAGTCCAGATCACCTTAATACAATCTATAGTTCATTTGGAGTGCTGGATTGCATGAGGAAACAGCAAACCAGTGAATGCTAAAGTTGTCAACCTAGTGTTAGAATTCAAAACTGATCGTTGCAAAAGTAAGTACGACGGACCTGAGCAACAGACTGGTGCACGTCGGCGTCAAGAGCAGCTACGGTAGCCACACCCTTTAAGACAGTAGCTGCTTTCTCCCATATAGGAGTCAGAGCTTTACAATGTCCACACCACGGCGCAAAGAATTCGACCAAAACAACTCTGTTTGAGTCCAGAACCTGCCACCATTACAAATCATTCAATTCAACGCAATCCTACTCAGACACTGTTATGATCCAATGTTTCATTCACCACCCAAGATCATCACAAAACCGAAATGACTCGAACAATCAATGCAAGGAGAACCAAACTTGGTTATCAACTCATCATGAATAAAGCTCCTATTTGTGCACAACTATAAGATGGATCTAATGTCATTACATAAACCCAATACACTAAAACAATAGTGAGCAATGAAACTACTTCTAAATTGAACACCATTCAAAGCCCACGAAACTTTCGATCAAATAAAGTTGACGAATTGAAATACAGAATAGCTCAAATTGAAAAAATGGAAAAAGGGTACGGTGAAATACTGCTAAAGATTCAAACTTTAACCTTGGACTTGAAGTTAGTGGGAGTCAGCTGAAGAACTGGTGACGATGGTCCGTACAGTGCATCACAGCCATTGAAGACGAAGAAGATTAAACACAGGATTGGTAGAGCTCGAAACTGATTCAAACTCATTGTATCTCTCTCTGATTTTCACTCACTCTCTTTCAGTTATCTCTGGGTGTAAGATTTGTTCTACAAATCAGAGAAAGAAACCTCTAGAGAGACAGAAGACAAAACCCTCCGTCTCTGGGGAGCTACGCGTGGAGGCCAATCAGAGGTTTACACGTCAGCTTACCACAATTTCTGAGTTTATTGATTTTTTCTTTCTAAAATTACACTTTTTACAGTTATTTTAATAAAAAAATATATTTCATTTTTATAAATGGTTTGATACCCGTCTAGAAGCCACCGGAGCTAAACTCCACCCCCCTTTTGAATAAACATAAAATGTACATAAATACTTTATTAGTTGTAGTTGTAGTTTAGTGATAATACGACTCATATTCCTGCGTTTGGAATATCATTAAATTCAATAAAAAAAAATGTAGAAAAATTACAAACATACAATCATCTTCAAAACGTACGATTATGAACAATCCTTGGGTCAACCCCTTATGTTAAGCTATGATCCTTTGGGTCAAGCCCCTTCAAATGCATGTTGATTTATATTTCAATATTTTTTTTGTACAAGAATGGAATGGGAAGGGAAAGAAAGGGAACCGTAGGACAAAATCATGACAAGTACGTTTGAGGATTAGGATCTGCTTGGAGTCCAACAGTTTGAGCAAACTATGTACTTTTTGAACAACTCTTAGCCTTTAATTTTCAGAAGAAACCATATATTCTCCATCTTTGTTTGTTTGAGGTGATCTAAGATAGCACTTGAAGTTTTAACTCGCTCATTTCGATTATCCTAACGAAGTCGTTTTGGTTTTATCTGGGCAATATTAGGGTTTGAGTTTTAACAAGGGTTTTTGTGCTTTTCGTTTGGCGGTCTTGGCTAGGTGCAGCCCCCGGCCTCATTGGAGCCTAAAGGGCTCGGCCGAACGGGAGATGGGCTTCTAGAGATGGGAGAGGTCGTTCCTGAAAGTTCTTATGGTAATTGTTGGGTGTTGTTTCGGATCTGGCAGATTTGATGCGGCGGAAGGGTGACGATTTGGTGGTGGGGTGTTGATCGGTGGAGGAAGGTGGTTCGCAAATCTACTGTTAAGCTATGCCGAGCGTTGAGGGTGGAAAGCTTTAGGGACTGTCGACCGTGGGTGATCTGGGTGTTTGTCAGCATTGGTTTGGCCGACAGTACCAATGGGCGTTCATTGTGGGGTGGCAACAGTTGGATGGCAGCCTTAGGTGTTTTAACGCCGTGGTCTGGGCTACTCAGAGTGAACTGGGAGAAGAGGAGTAGCGGCGGAGTGCGAAAGTGGAGAGGTGCGGCAGAGAATGTGCCAAGGATGGAATGGGCTTGGGCTCCATTAAACTTTTTGGATAGTTGAGTTCCTCTTATTGAACTTTTTAATTATGTTTTTAATTTTAGGTTAGGTGTTTTTCGTCCATACTATTCTGAGCTAGTAGTAGGGACAAAAAACACCTAACCTAGGTGTTTTTAATTTCAGGTTAGGTGTTTAGTTTGTGGTTAGGTCAAATAAGTCTCTCCTCTTTTGAGCGAGAGTTGTGTCATGTTTGGGTAGTGCCATTATTGTGGCGTCATTTCTGGGGACAAATAGTTTTAATTTCGTTGTTCTCTTATTTTCAATGTAATAGAGAGACATCCCTGCATGTGTACTGGCAATATTGGTGCACGATGCGGAAGGAGAATGTTCTCTTCTCGAGGTTAGTAACAGGAGGACATCGATACTTCTGGGGGAGGTTGGTTTTCGGTAGTCCGGTTATTAGGGTGATTATTGTGGTTAAATGTTGGGTCCGCTCGATTCTTGGTATCATTGACTACCTGTTTTATAGGGGTGTCTATAATCTGACTTGTGGACAAGGACGAATTTACAGCTTGTCTCACTGTTTTATGTTATTGAATGAAAGTCTTATTTCTTCGAAAAAAAGAGGTGATCTAAGACACCTTGAAATTTCTATCTTTGTAACAAACTGAACGGACGTAACACAAAATACATGTGATGCCAGCATTCTTGCAACTCAACAAGCACTTGCTATTATAAGTTGCATTGTTGATGAGAAACACATGCATGCAGCAAAGAAGGAACCTAGCTCTGAGGATGGAGAAGCTCATCAACTTGGTCAAAGCGCTGAAGAAATTGTTGAGATGGTCAGTGGTAGTAGGAACCTTGACGATCAAGTTCATACAGCTTCGTCGAGATCGAGTTGTTTTATTCGCTGCGAGGATCTCTTCCTGCCCTCAAAAAGCATCAAGGCTAGTCGAAAAAGGAACTCTTACGCCGAGGATGATCCATTTGTAGCAACTCATACTGCAGCCCAGAATCATTTCGTTCATAGACCGCACATATAGTTTTGAGAAAAGAGAGAGTAGAGTTTATTGGTCACATGAGAAGTTGAGGTTGCAAACTTGTTCTTTTGGACTTCATATACTGTATATCATCCATATAATTTGTTGTGCTCACAAAGATGCACATCTGACATAATGGTGCGCGCGCTACAGCAGAAGTGTTCTGTTCTTTCATATTGTTGTCCTCTAATTTCTTGTTATCAATCACTATTTCAGTACTGATGAAATAACAAGCCGGCACAATCACAATAGAATGGAAATGATACTGCCACAGCCGACAAGGGGCATTCTAGTACTTTATTTCCAATAAACCAGAGTTAGAGCATGAGATTGAAGGCTACTTTGAAAAGGATGGAAATCTACTTCACCTAAAAAAGGGAAGAAGTTAACACAGCCTCTAGGCTCTAGACAATAATAAAGATGATGAGTTTAAATTTCTCAATGTTGATTGAAGAAGGCAAGCAGAGGTGCATAGACATTTTCGTTGACGTTCCCTGCCATAATGAAATCCATATGAGCATACTCGTCCACAAATTGCTCCACAACCTGATGATCGCTGAGGTCAGCGAGCAATCCCTTCACATCGGAAACGTCTGAAAGAGCATCCTTCCCTCCATATCCAAAGAAAAGAGGAACGTCTTTCGGAATGCTTGCCATGTCGTACTCGGGTGGAGTAAGCCGACCATAGCGTCGGATGTTACCCAAAGGACCATAATCGAACATTGCTATTTTGTTAGTCCTGATCACTGTCCAAAATCCATAACAATTAACTTATCAGTATCTGTAAAATTTGTAGCAGTTATTTTAAGTAGTAACTTAAAGTAAACCCTTTGGACATGCAAAAAGAGACTTACTTTGAGACAAATGTACAGCGTTCTTTGTGGATGAGGTCTGTGGTGTATGCTGAGCAAAAGGACCTGAACTAGCAGAAGTTATGCAGCAATTTGGACCTATATACAAGATAAACAGAAAAGTTGAATACATGTACAGTAGGGTAAACAAGAACTGTTCTAGCTACTTCATGTCATCTACAAGGATTACCGGTTACAGCGGACATAAAATCGGAACAGTCCACACCGGGTTGTGAGCAGAGAAATTTCTGCAGTAGTGTTCCTTGTTCCCTGTTTGGGAGATGACATATATTAGAATTAATCAAGGAAACTGACCGAAGTAAATTAGGTAACATATATATACAGTATATCTAAATTAAGCATATCATTCTCACCCTGGAGGGGGGTACTCACGGAAACCAAGATTGTAGAGGTTCTGTTAAATGAAACAGAAAAGCAAATGCTGGTGAGTTAGACAAAGAATTTCAGAATCCATATTGTTAATTTGAGTCGGGAGTAGTTTTAATTACCTCAGCAGTATATGCTGTAGCAGCAATTTTTCCCAGAAGTGTGGTAATTCCACCCAGGTAAGCAACAGGGCTAAGCAAAGCAACTGATCTTACTGTGTTTGTCAGCTTCTGTTGGGACAAGGAAGCTAGTACTGTCAAAGTTCCCTGTAATTAATTCAAACACTTCAATATTTCAGTCATCTAATAATTATCAAATGAAAAGGAAAGAAAATTCTAATGATCATACACTTGCCAAAGAATGGCCTGCATAGTGTACTTTCTGTCCTGTTTGTTTGTTCACATAATCGAACATAGCAGGAAGATCATGAGCTGACGATTGATCCCATGACCACTCCCAATATTCCTACAAAAAATTATGGACAGGAGATGATGAAGATCTCACTAGCAAGATGACTATAATGTGAATCATATACCATTCCTGAAAGCAAAGTATATCTACCGGAAGAGCAGGATTAAGTCTTGTATGTCCACGGCTAGCCTGCGTTCCTCGAGCATTAGCAAGCCACACATCGAAACCTTTGTCCGCCAAGATAAATCCCAAAGCTTGATCCTGCGGATTGAGTACCCATGTCGCGGCATCCTGATACCGGCACACAATGTTTGTCAATCGGTCAATATGTGACATGTACATGTAACATGTTGTGATGCAAGATATGCAGATACACAATTCAAGCATAGGTTGCCTATGTAGTGGTATGGTAATAAGTACTAACCATCAAAAAGCCATGATGTAGCAAAACAGGCAGCTTAGAGGAATTGGTACCAAACCGCCCGGATGGAATCCTGTGCAAGCCAATGATGTAACCATCTTCACTCGTCAACTGAAATATTTCAACAGTTAATTTTTCATGATAAAATCTCGATACACAATAAAAATAAGCTAACGGTATAGATCAATCATGTTAACATCCTCCGTCACGTGTAACCTAATACAGGTGGTGTCGTGGTGAGTAACACGAGGGAAAAACCGTTAAAATCTGAATATATAAGGTAAGCATTTTGCAACATTAGTAAATGATGAGTTACTTGATGTTCTTCGCATGGATAGCCTTGTGTCTGCACGAGTGTTTTGCAAATATCAAGGGTAAGACTGTTTACTACTACTGCAGCTGCAAAAGCAGAGAGTAGAGTAAGAAGAACTAGAGGGCTTGAAGGGTGGTGGTACTTGGCCATTTTTGAGCTACCAAGGTTACTTTGGTTCTGTTTGATTTTGTGAAGACTATGGTTGCCTACACCGTGGTATTTATAGCCAACAAAGTCCACGTGTGTAGTGATCAGAGTATTAAAGTTTTACAGTAACTGAAAATGGATCAGGTCAAACTTTCACAGTTTTTTGTTTTTGCCATCGTACCAAGTATGAAGGGTCTAGTATGAATTGAATATTACTGTGCAGTAACTATCTCTTAATTAAATAAGAAAGTGGTCAGGTTCCTAATTTTCGTATAATGTCCCTTTTTTCACTTTGAAATTAGTCAATGTCCATTTATTTGTTTAAGCATACCACTCTAAAGTTTTCTCTAGAGTTACTACAAGAATTGGATAATTTTTTTGGGTTTTTGTTTGTTGTTGTTGTGATGATTGTCTTTTTGTTCGACCCATCCGAGACCAATGTCCTGGTTTCGTCAGTGTCCAAAAATGGCTGAGGTCACAACTCACAAACTTAACTCTTTCCGTATGACTTGATAGAAAGTGTCAAAATTTTCATTCAAGAACATAATGACTTGCACGGTTGACTCTTTCAGGTTATAATTGTTGTTGTTAACTTATGAGAGTCAATGTTACGGGGAAGATGAACAGAAACCGTAGGCTTACCATGAATAGTTGAGTTACATATACAAGGGAGAAGGGGAGGTTCAAAATCGAAGTGAAACGTATGTGTCTTTCAATGTCAATTTAATGTAGTGTAATTAAGTTCCTAGATATCCAAAAGAAATTGTTGTGTACCCAAATCAAACAAACAATTAGAAAAATGGAATCATTGGCATCAAATTCAATATCAAGTGACAAAAACTTTAAATAACTATAAATAGGCCGTTTCTTTTTATCTTTTTTCTCAATGTAGTCTCCCATTTCAATATTGGCCTGGATTTATAATTTTTATTTTTGATAAGTCTATAACGGGAGAGGGAGATTTCGAATATATGTGATGAGCGGGATGGCATACTAGCTTTGGTTACTCGACTAATACCCCAAGGCTCGGTTTTGTAACCATTTGATTTGCTGTCGTGTATTTTTTTCTCTCTCGAGGAAATGGATGGTGCTGGAGGATGTCATTTGATTCCCACACCAAATTGAACATTGAACCTATGAAATTGAAGTATTGAACAATAGACTTACAAAGTATAAGAAGTTGGTTCCAACGTAGCGTGAAGGCCATACTAGAAAAATCACTTTCAAGCCATCAAAGTAGAAATGAGCCCTGAAGTTTTGGTAGAAATTGATGTTCTTATGATAGAGTAATTATATAATGTAAAGAACACAAATATGTAAGGAAGTAATTTGTTCTATAATAGTAGCACATATACATTATTGCATGTATCATTTTTTTTTTGAAAAACATTTTCTTTTAACAAATAGAATTGAATCTACTGTAACAATTCGGTAACTCAAGTTACTCAACTGTGCATGTCAATTCAATGTTGTGTAACAAAGACTATTGGCCTTGCAATTTACAATTGGTTCACTGAAGTTTTAGGAAAGCCATGAGAGGATCGTACACATCGTCCTTTGCAAATTCACCCATGACAAAGTCAGCATGAGCATAATCTTCTCTGTACTGAACCACAAGCTTGTCTCCGTCATGACCTTGGAGGCTGTTCAGCAGTAGCTGCACATCTTGGACATCCGAAAGAGCATCAGCGCCTCCGTAACTTAGAAATAGAGGAAGGTCGCGTGGAATGCTCGCCATTTGGTACTCCGGAGGAATGTCCTGCCCGTAGTGCTGCTGGTTTTCGTCCTTGTTATTGTAGTCGAACATCACAACTTTTCCATCTCTCACTGTGCAATAGCCATGACACTCGATATTTCGAGCAAGACTGATAGTTCAACTGTGAATTGGACATTAGAAACACCTACTTTGAGAAATGTGGACCACGTTTTTTGTTGAAGTTGCCTGAGGCTCATGATCTAGAAAAATGTCTACTATGGAAGAATTTAGGCAGCAATTCTGGCCTACAATTTAGTAAAATTTCCAAGTTAACAGAAATTGTTCAAGTGGTTGTACAGTTGTACTAGTAGCTAGGCTTGTAGAAATAAGTGCAGTACACTAGTACCTGTGAAAGAGGTCAACAAGTGTGTGCAGTCAACGCCTGGTTCCGAGCAGATTTCCTTTAGAACTTGGACTGTCTTTGGTCTATACAAAAAGGAAAATGGAAAACCTAGTGAAGTTACCAGATTTACTCTTTGTTGATTGTCTTGAACATATGGAGCAAGTGAACAAGTAGTTTTCTTACCCCTTTGGATCGAAGTCTCTATAATTTGACACCAAAATCTCCCCAATGAGGAATGCATAGAGAGTCTCTTATAAATTGTCTCTTTTATGAATTTTAAAAAATATAACCGTAGGTATCGGTTTTATCCTGATGTGCTTCATGTACTAGCGTGCCACCGTCTCGCGACGGAATGTGAATGTATAGCTGCGTCGCTTGACTTCTTTACTAAGCGATTTAGGCGGGGAGAACACCAACCTCGCTTGAATGGATCATTCTTGCCTAGTATCCTAGGACTTTGATTTTTTGTGTCTCTAGATGAGCCATGGAAATCGATACTCCACACTCTCTCTTTAAGTACAAAGCAGAGCAATCTCCTTGACGATGTGTTGAGAACACTGGGGTGTTGCTTCCTTGGATCTCCAAACTCTCACTCGATAAGTGACAAGCTCTTCAATCTTCCAGTTGCATTGCTTCCTTTGATCTCAATACTCTCGTTCGATAGGTGACAAACACTTTGATCGTCTGATTACAGGGGTTTCTCTGACGAGATGTATTTGTGTGTAGCAAAATTGTATTTGATCAAGGAGGATTTTCTCTATCGCTATTGTTCTCCTTATATAATGCACAATAGTCGTATTTCAGTTCACTTGTACGTCTTCAGCTCTTTGATCCTCAATATAACTCTAAATGTTCACCAGCACACGGTCTTATCTTTATATAGTTCAATGCTATCCCAATTCCTTCCACAAAGGAAACCTAACCGATACAGGAAATGTTTGATAATTATTAGGCCGCGTGGATCAGCCATCTTGATTTATAGTCTTAACCCAACACGGAATTAGACCCTGTTATTTTACTCGGGCCGCTCGCCAAATTCAGCCCTTGAAGCCCAATATGAGATATTTATCTCGGGCCCAAACATTGCCCCTCAAGCCTTAAGCTTAAATTACCTATGCAAGCGAAAATACTTGAATCTTACCGAACGACGTGCTGTTACTCCAAACGGTAACATCACGCGCAAGTGCCATGTTATCTATGCAAGCGAAAGGGTTTCGTTTCACATCACTTTATGTGAACCTTTTCGCCATGTTTTATATGGCGCAAAAGTCACTTTATGTGAACCCTTTCGCCATGTTTTATACGGTAACATCACTTTTTATATTAAAAAGTCACACCACTTCGGCTTATGTAATATAAAAGTGCACGTTCACATCAGTCAATCTTCACTTCTCAACAGAACTCTTTCACTTCTCTCACTTTCAATCTTTCAGCTTCTCCAAAAAACTAAACTTTCCATCCTCACTGCCGGCTATCTCTTCCGATCAAACACCATGCCTCCTTGCAAAGACATACCTATTTCTTACACAGAACAAGATGCAAAAAACCTCACTAGAAATATTAAGGCCGTCGCCACACGGCAAGATTCAGAAGCCATCATCCATCTAAACATCAACCCAAGCAACGACACCGGCTTGCTCGTTCCCTTTCTCGAAACTCCGATAAATCTAGAGCTCTATCCTATTCTCCGCCATCCCCTTTGTAACTCAGCCCTTATTTTCTAGAAAAACCCAAAGGCAGAACCCAAAGAATGGACTAATAAAGACACCTTTTGTCTTATCGGTAAATGGCCGCACCCAAACAAGGAAGACCTCGCCTGGTACAAACTTCGTAGCGAAAAGGATATTGATCGATGGGAAGCAGTCGATATTGTTCAACTTATTGACCTATGTTTTTCACTTCATGCCGGAGAAAACCGAGCCCTGTTCGCCACCATTATGTGCTTCTGGGATTGCTCAGTCAACTGCTTCCGTCTTCCTTGTGGTGACGTAAGCATTACTATCCTCGACCTCTATACTTTATTCGAAGTCCTTGTATCTAGCGATATTTGGTTCCATAATCGTACACACAGAACTAAAGTTCGTGCTTCTAAGGATCGACCTCCATCTTACTCTGCATGGATTGATCACTTTGCAAAGAAAGAAAGCACCATCGATCAATAAGGCATAACCTTCCTAGAATATTGGCTATCCAAATACATCTTTTGTCCCACCTCTGCTAAAGTTAGCAAATGCTAGACCAAACTTGCTGAGCGCCTCTTCAACTGTGAAAAACTGGGCTTGGCAGAATCCGTCCTCGCTTACATCTACTATGGCTTGCGACGAGTTATAATTTCGAGACTCGACCTCAATCAACCAGGACCACTCTGGATGGTAGAGTTTTGGTTGCAAATGTATTTCCCTTTCTTTCGTCTTTCTGAGGTCCCTCCTTTCGTAGAAGACAAACTTCTGGGCTACACCTTGGCAACCGCATCATCCAGAGCCAGAAAATGGTCAAGCATGCTTTACACACCTCTTCTCATGAACAAACTTCCCAATTTCCGCAGTTGAAGTTATTTTGAATCGTCGCCGCCCTTGCAACCTTGCCAGTGGTTTCATGCCTTCGCCAGGACAAGATGACTCTGCAAGGACCATTTTCCTTCACAGCCACACCTGCAAGGACTTACTAGTCCCTGATTCTTCAAGCCCCGGGTATGAGCTATATGCTCCCAACCACTTCTCCAGGCAACTTGGGGTATGCCCCCATGCCTCTCGTATGCTCTCTAAACAGATACAGCCTTTGGCAAGGATCTGGCCATCCTTTATTGCACGATCTACATAATGCACACTTTGGTTTCCCAGCCGTAACAATCCCTACCTTGGCGAAGCCACTCGCCATTTCTCTATCAATCACAGAAATGTACTTGGTCTGGCGCTCTCAGATTTGAGAAAACATACGACGGATTGGACCGCTTGTTCTTTTTGCCACCATCTTTTGCGACTTTGACAACAATTCACGGATAAAGAAGATTTGGCCATCATAGGCAAGCTATACAAAAATAGCAACGACACTCCCTGGCCACAAGTATACTTCTTAGCCTATTCATAAAACCCTATTAACTTTGCCACATGCGTCGGCAATTCCTTGATATCGTTTGACTAATTTTCTTATTGCAATCAACAGCATGCCTTAGAAATAAACGCTACCGCCAGCTCAAAAGTTCTAAAGAGGAAAAAATCTAACACCACTAGCCAGTTAGTAAGTATCAAAATCTTTTACCAATGTTCTTCGCCCTTGCTACCTCACTGATTACAACTTTCTTGCTTATTCTTTACCAGTCACAAAAGCGCACTAGGACTGACTTCTCTTCTAGAGATTCTCCACGAATTTGAGGTTCCAAGTCTGCCCGCAAAGATGACTCTCAACAAAACCCAATTCAGCCAACCTCGGTGGCCCTCTTGGCCTTGGAAGCCCCCCCCCCCCCCCCCCCCCCCAAGTGCTAGCTGGGAAGAGACAGAGGTTGTGAGCAGAGATGGACAAGCTAAACTCTAAGCTACTGTCTTATTTGCCTCCTTCGATCAAAGAAGCAAGAAATCATATGGGGAAAGTGCATGTTCAGCATTAGTCTTCACCATTGCTCACTGGCTACACTCACATCTTAATGCTATACCAACAGTATCTGAGTTCGACGACCTTATTGTTCAAGGTTCTTTGGAATGGCAGAAACTCTACCTGAACGAGGCCCTCGCTAATTACTTCTTCGACAACCACTTCAATCTTGAGACGATTATGAAGGCAGGCATTATGCCAATAAAGATCTCTTCTGATGACTCATTCATTGGATACTTCAGTGTAGAGAAGTTTGCGAACATGAAAGGTCTTGATTCATTTGATCAAACATGGGATAACATCAGCAAAAGCATAGAGCCTCGGGTAAATCTGGTGAGCTGGAATGATCATTTCTTTGTCCTCAAAGCCGAAGCCGATGCTTACTACATCATTAATTCACTGGGAGAAAGGCTCTTCGAAGGATGCAGCCAAGCCTACATACTGAAATTCAATGACTCTAGTATAATTTATGAAGGCGAGGACAATGAGGTGGGGCCAGAAATCATAAACAGTGGGAAAGAGTGCTGTAAAGACTTCATTACAAGATTTCTAGTTGGGATAATACTCAGGGAGCTTGAAGAGGCAGAAAGGAAAGAAACAGTTAATCATTTAACCCTATTTCGGCATTTACAGATCGAGCTCCAATCCTGCTATCTTTCTTCCCCTTCTGGCGAGGACAACGATTCCCAAAATGACGAAGTCATCCCAGAACCAGAAACTCATGCTTCGCCTTCACCAGAGCTCTAGGTCAATGTAGTCGAGGAACCACAGCAATTGGTTGTGTCCAATGACTTGCCCCTGCCTCAGGTAAAACCTCAACTTATTTATCCCTTCTGTATGTTAACTATTTTGATTAAATCCTGACGCCTCGCATTTCCTTCTAGTCTACTCCCACTTTTCTGAGTAGTGACATAGTTCTCCCTGAACAAAATATTGATTCAGAAGGTAGGGCTATCTTTTCCAAGACCTCTCAAGATCGGCTACAGATGCCCATCCCCCCTCGATCTCTTGAGCCTGTGTCAATGGCCAAGATGGAGCATCCCTCAAACTCGCCAAATCGTGTTGATAAAGAAAAAAAATATCTCACATGGAGAAACTACTGCTCCTCTTTCATCATCAGGGACTTCCAGTCAAGCACCCACTTTCCAAGATCAAATTTTAATTTTGCAGGAGCTTTTGATCGACTAAGCTTAGCGCTCTGAGCTTCCCTCCGGCTGTTGCCATTCCTACCTCTGTTGCTCTCTATAAGATTTTCTCCGCCAGCCTAAATTCCTCTTAAAGTATCAATCAGACTCAAGAACAGGCCAAAAACTAAAGGTCACTGCCCCTGCTGAACTTTCCAAGACCATGTCTGACTTTGAGCAAGAACTTCGCCAGCTCCAAGATCAATACGAGGCTCATCAACATCTAAAGTATGAAGCAAACCGAAAGAATGAAGAAATGAAGACGTTGGCTCGCCAGACGCAGGAAGATAATAGCCGAGTCCAAGCACTTTTGAAGGATACTTTATCTCAGCAAGAAACTCTGAATGCCAAGGAAGCTGAGTTGGTCGCTCTCCAAGCTAAAATGGACCACTTACGTTCAAAAGCTCACTCCAATCAGGCCAATGTTCGATAACTCCTGGACGAAGGAGACAGCCAAGCACAGCTGCTGGAGAATGCTAAGGAAGAAGTCGCGGGCACTTTGCACTCATACAACCAAGCTTGTCGAGATTTTGAGCTTTTGAAATCATTTCTAAAGGACAAAGCTTTCTCGTTGTAGTTACTGGGCCTCAGAATTTAAGCCATCACCTTCTTTCTGTATTGTGATATCTCCAGAACACTTCTATTAGTTTTAGTACTTTTATTTGATCAAACATTTTTATTCTGGAGTTATTGTTATTTACACAAACCCCGCATGGGGTAGTATGAGTAAAGATTTCCCTCGCATCAGGTTTTTTAATACCCCATTGTTATTTACACAAACCTCGTATTCTAAGTTTAGCCACAGAAGTTGGCGAGTATGAATTCTTTATTCAGAATAAATAAAATAAAAATAAAAATTTAGCCACAGGTATTGACTGACTGAACATGACTTTAAAAATAATTTTAAATGTTAGCCACATGTATTGGCTAACTATGTCTAAATCCCTATGTGTTGCCCCTTCAGTTCATTCAGGCGAGAGTCGCCAAGGAGCGTGAATTGACTGAATTAAGTTATTGCTGGCGGGTCTTCATATTCCCAAGCTGTATGTACGTATTTCTTAAGTAAACGTCCATTGATAGGGTTGGCATGAATTTTTCCATCTCCATCTTGTAAATGAACAGCTCATTTGCCTAAGATTTGATTAATGACGTATGACCCTTCCCACTTTTCTGACCACTTTCCTCTTCCTTCAATCTTCTCGCCAATGGGTAGTATCACTCGCCAAACTAATTCTCCTTTTGCAAAACTCATGCCCCTAGTACACTTGTCATAGGCACGAGCCATTTTTCGTTTCTCGGCACATAAACTGTCATAAGCTGCTAGTCTCTGCTCATCTAAGTCTTCATATTCCTGCCACATTGCTTGTACATAATCCTTACAGATCAGATTATTTTGCTCCATTACTCTTAAAGATTGTACATTAATCTCCAAAGGCAGGATTGTATTGTGGCCAAACATTAAAGCATAAGGAGTTGTTCCTGTTGGGTTTCGTTTGCTTGTTTGATAGGCCCATAATGTGTTGAAATAACTCTTCATGCCACAATCTGGCATTGCTATCAAGCATTCGTTTGAGGATGTGTATGATAATCTTGTTGCTCGCTTCAGCTTGACTGTTAGATTGGACATAGTATGGAGAAGAATAGAGAAAGTGTATCCCAAAATCCTTCATTAGCTCATCTACGTCTCCAGACATGAATGATGTCTCTCTGTCTGAAACAAAACTCTCAGGAATGTCGAACCTGCAAATGATATCTTCAAACAAGAACTGACGAATGGCTTTTGCTGATGATACTCTGAGAGGTCTAGCTTCAACCCATTTGGTAAAAAAGTCAGTAGCCACTATGATATACTTATGCCCGTCTGATGAATGAGAATGAATCATCCCAATTAAGTCTGAAGCCCATCCTCGAGCAGGCCAAGGCTTAATTATAGGCTGTAATGGTATCCTGGGCATGTGGCTAATTGGGCCATGTTTCTGACATTCTTCACATCCTTTAGCGAACGTGATGCAATCTTTGAGCATACCTGACCAATAGTAACCATGTCGTCGTAGCAACCATCTCATCTTAGGGCTAGTTTGATGTGCCCCTGCCACTCCCAGATGGACTTCCCCCATCAACTGCTTGGCATCACGTCCGTATACATATCTCAAGAATAGGTCTTCTTCTCCTCTTCTATATAACTCATCTTCCTTGAATATATAATTATGAGCTAGGAAATGGAACCGCTTGTCTGCTGGATCATTATGATTCTGGAGATATGAGATAATGGGCTGTCTCCAGTCCACATCAATATGATCGAGTGTGGCAACGTACCATTCATTATTTTCCTCATGGCGAGCGATGAAATATGGTAGTCCTTCGTTCAACTTTCAATATACGTTCACGTACTCCATCTTGCAAGCTCACTCTCATTGCTAGTTGTGTGAACTCATTTGCTGCATAATTCTCTTCTCGTGGGATGTGACTTAGTTCTACTTCTGTAAACAGCTTCAATAACTCAACAGCTCTTCTAGCGTATGGTTCGAGGACTGGTCCTGCCCTGAACTTCTTTTCCAGTTGCTTGATCACTAAGAGTGAATCTCCACAAACATGTACATCTATGATTTCCATATCCAGCAGAAGCTCTAATCCTATAATGAGTACCTCGTACTCCACTTGGTTATTTGTGCACCGAAAATCCAACTTGAAAGAATAAGAAAAGGTTTGGCCGCGTGGAGTGACTAATGCCACTCCTACCCCAGCCATAGTGCCCGTACTTAACCCATCAATGTATAAATACCAAGGTGTTAGATCAATACAAGCTAAGTCTAACTCCGGCCCCTTACGAGCATTCTCCATTGGATGATGAGCTAGAAAATCAGCCACTACTTGGCTTTTGATTGCTTTCTGGGGTACATACTGCAAAGAGAACTCTAAATGTGCAAGAATCCACTTCCCAATCCTTCCCCTCAGAATGGGTCTCGAAAGCATATATTTCACCAAATTGGTTTGTGTTATTACGCATGTGGCGAAGGATAACATTTAATGCCTCAGCTTGCATCCTGAAAAATACAAGACTAAGCACAGTTTTTCCATTGGTGAGTATCTTGTCTCACTATCAGTCAAGGTACGGTTGAGATAAAAAATAGCACGTTCAACTCCTGTTGTATCGTCTTGAGCTATAAACTCCCAATAAAATGATCGGTAGCTGATATATACAGCTTGAGAGGAACCCCTGGCCTTGGTGGTACCAAGACTTGTGGGTTCGCTAAGTATGCTTTGATGGTATCAAAAGCCTCTTGATGAATAGGCTCTCACACAAAGTCTTTCTGATTTTGAAGCTTGAGTAAAGTTGAGAAATGTTGTGTTTTTCCAGCAGCATTAGCAATACACCGCCTAAAGAAGTTGATCTTACCCAATAATCGTTGTAGTTCTTTCTTATTCTTTGGCGGGACTGCATTGGGAACTGCTTCTTTCTTGTCATCCGGTATTTCAATCTCACGTTAATGAACCAAAAATCCCAGGAAATCTCCTGCTTGTACTCTAAATACACACTTAGCTGGATTCACTTTCAACTGATGTTGCCGTAAATCCCAGGAAATTTCCTCAAGTCTTTAATGTGATCTGCTCTGCATTTCATTTTAACTACCACATCATCGATGTACACCTCCATGGACTTGCCAATGAGGTCATGGAAGATCAAGTTCATCGCTCGTTGGTAGGTTGCCCCTGAGTTCTTGAGTCCAAACGGCATGTCCACGTACTTAAATACTCCTGCAAAACCTGGGCACCGAAATGCTGTCTTGTGTCTGTCTGCTTCTGCCTCTGGTATTTGATGATAGCCAGCCATCCCATCCATAAACGACAACATTTCGTGACGAGCGACTGAGTCTACCAACAAATTTGCTACTGGCATAGGGTATGCATCCTTTGGTGTTTCATTATTCAAGTCTCTGTAGTCAACACAGACTCGCATCTTGCCATTCTTCTTCTTGACTGGGACTATGTTTGATAGCCACTCATTGTATTTGGCCATTCGTATTATCCCTCACTTGAGCATCTTTTCAACTTTTTCCTTTACTAGGATTGTTGTTTCTGTATTCATTCGACACATCTCTTGTTTTACTGGCTTCTTTCCTTCTATAATAGGCAAGTTGTGACAGACCAATTCTGGTGACAGTCCTGGCATGTTGTCATATTTCTCTACAAAACAATCAGCGTATTCCTTTAACAATTCAATAAGCCTCAGCCATTCTTCAGGCTCTAGGAAGGTACTAATAGCCATAGATATTGGCTCTTCCGAACTCCCAAGATTCACCTATTCAATGGGATCCTTAACTTTAGGAGGTATATCGTCTAAGGTAGCTGGTGCTAATCTGATCTCCTCCTCCTCGCTTGATTCATTCAGTATGTCCTCATCCACATATTCCAATGCTGCAATCATTGGAACACTCTCATAGGCTTGGCTTTCCATTAAAAAGTTGTGGAAGCGCTCGTACAGAGAGTAACAAGCCTCGGCCTCTATGCTCGATGAAGGCTCTATCATTGAGATGATTTGGATGATAGCTAAATGGTATAAGGCCTGCTACTATCATTGTCTGCTTGAATAATACCTCATTGAGCTAGTTCATAGGCTGTTACACCAATTGGGAGGTCTTTGTTATCTATGTCACATACGTCCAATGGCCTGAAATCATTGTTGTAATAGCTGGTCTCCAAAGAATTGGCAGAAAACGGAGTATGGACGAGGATCTGCATCAACAATTTCTGCCTCGCCAGACTCCATGTTCCATAGTGCCATCTATTGGTGGAGGGATGATGGCACACAATAGCTCCTGTGGATCCAATCACGTCCAAGAATTGCACTATATGGAGCTGTGCACTCTGCTACAAAGAATGTGTATGTTCCGGTGGCTGGACCTATTTGCACCTATAGAAAGATGATCCCTAGAGTCTTGGATATGCTACCCTAAAAGTTTCTGACATTTAGGATTGTCTCTTGGATGGCAGACTTGGGAATGCCTAGTAGTGCCATTGCTTTGACGATGATGATATTCGCTGCTGCCTCAGAGTCCACTAATAGCTTGTTAATTTGAACCCTCTGGATCGTCCCCGTCACGTACAATGGTCGCATGTACATAGCCATGTTCAAAGTCAGTTTCTTGAAGAGTATATATGCCTTCCTTAATGGCAACTCGATTTTGGGTTGCTTGGCGAGCACCTACTGTTCCGAAGGTTTTGCTTCATTTTCTGGCATTGCCAGGTTATTCACATCTCTACTTGGGTTTGCTTCAACCACTTTTATCTTCTGCGAAGGTCCTGCATATTTAGAGGATAAGACAAATACCATATTAATGTTAGTATCTACCTCGTCTGCATACTTTTGTATGTTATCTACTTCATCTTCACCGTAGTCCAGTAACTCTTCATCATTCTCGTTGATGTCATCTTCAAGCTTCCCATCTTCTACATCTATGTCTGTTGTGACCTTTAAGGAAGCAACATGCTATATCTGAACCTCAGATGTAGGTTCTACAGTTGTTGGCATAAATAAGCTAGAGCTTTGCTTCTGAAATGGGGGAAAGGCTTTGTCCAAACTGGCCTTCTTCTTCTTTTCTTCCTCAATCAAAGGCTTTGGTCTCTATTGTAGGCCTTTGGTCTCGCTCATAATGACATGCCCCTGGACGTGTTCTCTCTTCCTTTGTGGACCATTCAACCTCACCATTTACATTGCTTCGTCGTCAAACCTAAGACGTTGTTTTGCTGATTTATGCTTTCGTATGTCATGATGAACCTTAGGGTATAGGTTCTGGTGTCTTGTCTCTGGCCTATAATTATGGGTTATGATCAAAGACGCTCAGTCTTTTTGCTCGTACTTTAGGCTCGCAAGACTTCTTCCCAAAGACCACTAAAGTGTTTACTGCAAGTGCATTCAACCATCTTTGTAGCTTTTCTAAGGGATAGATCAACTGTTCTTCCTTAATGATGCCCATCTCATAAGCTTCCAATGCATTCTTAGCTTCTCCAAATCGTTGCTGAAGATTACGTCTCCTGCTTGAGGTTACTTCAATGGTCTTCTCTTTCTCTTTCACATACCATACGTTCTCTTTAGTAATGTTTCTTGAAGCTGGTGGAACATATGGCTTTGCTAGCATATGGCTTGGCGAGCGTATCAGCTATCCCTACTTTAGACTTCTTTGCCCTACTGACCTTCTTTGTCGCTCGCATTCGCTTGAATGCTTGGGAGTCCTTCTGATTCAATTCCCTTGAGATCTGTGGCTGATAATGTTTTGAACTTGAAAACAATTCTGGGAAGACCTTGGCTGCTTCTGCCAATTCCTCGTAGGAGATAATGAGCACAAATAGCTACTAGCGACTCATTCTTCGGGTTAACCTTCTCTTTCCCTTTTGATGTATTGCCTCTTGTTCTTCGTGCAGTATCCTCACTATAGGTTTGAAGTTCACGTGTTGGTTTCCTTTTGTTTGGGTTGCCCCCTGACAATTCTATCATCCCAACCGTCAATGCTTCTTTGATCGCTAGATTTGGCGAGGGTGCTTCTATCCGTACTCCCCCCTTGTCTATCCACTGCTGAATTCTATACATCAAGTTAATGCATTCATTAGTGGAATGACGCCCCCATTTATTATGGTATTGACAGTGAAATAGATCCTTTACATCTTCAGAATTTGGATATGCAGTTCCCCAATTATCGAGAACCACTGTTATCCCTGCTCGGAGTAGTTCTTCGAAAATTTCTTCTCACCTAGATGCATCGTATGTGATTTCAGCTCGCCTGGGTCGGACGAACGCGATATTGTGTTTAGGCCTTCATCTTGATCTTTTTCGTCTTTATGTGGGCCCAGATGCATTGCGAGATAGGGAAGTTTCTAGAATTGTCATGGAAGGCGGTGGTGTTTGAGGATGCCACTCTACCACTCCTTCTTGGCTAACTATTATCACTGCCCAGTTAATCAAACCCTGAATTTTGTCTTTCATAGTGGATCACCTTGTTGTTCGATGTCCAAACACGTTGTGGAACCTACAGAAATGTTCGTCTGGCCATTTATAATTTTGATATTTCAGTTCGAACATTGGCAAATAAATGATAAGCTTCATTTCTTGCAGTTCATCCACAATCTCTTCCAACTTATCCTACGGAAAAGTATAGTGTGGCAGGACCAATGAGTTTTCTTCCTCAGCTCCCATTGCACAGGTAACGGTTAGCGACCAACCGATATTAACCATATTGACTTGAGGTGCTGGGAAAGGTTGGGAATCGACTAAAGAGGCTGTTTTCGGAGCTCCCTCTAAGGCTAATTGGACTTCATTCACCCATTTCTGGATTTGATCTTTAAGCTTAATACAATCCTTAGTCATATGGTTCCATGCACCATGGAACTTACAATACTTTTTTCCTTTCAACTGCTCGGGGGTGGGGAGAGGTCCAAAGTCTTCTTTGACGACTCACATACTGTAGAGCTCGTTCAGAAGCTCATGAGCCATATTAGAATCATATGTATATGCATCAAACTATGGCTTAGTAAAAGCCACTGTCGAAAGCTTAATTGGACCTTTGCTCTTCTGAAGTTTACGGGGTTTACGACCTTGTTTGTTGACAAGTTTACTGCCCCTACTTGTTCTCCTTCAGAATTTGAATCCCGGTTGTTTTCCACTTCTTCTATATAAGCCACGATTTTTGGCTTAGGTCTGTCATAGGACCTAGCAGTATACATTCCCTTGGATGCATTTATTTTGTTGTCTTATTCTTGCATGGTACTGTAGGCTATATTTACAGTGGTGATAAGCTCGTTCAAGGAGAAGTATGCTATTAAGGAATAGTTGGTGGTACATATCCTCCAAGCCATTCTTGGCCATTTCAACGACCTCTTCTTTGCCTAATATGGTCTTGCATAGATTATACTCTGACCGAAAATGGTGTAGGAAGATAACTGGGCTTTCTGTAGCCGATTGACTCAAGGAAGCTAGCTTTCCAACACTAGTTTCTAGTCTTGTCGTCCCGAAGTGATCGATAAACAAGGCCTCCATGTCCTTACACTCTGTGATCGAGCCATTTTCCAACCCCGTATACTAAACGAGGGCTGACCCTGACAGAGATGATCCAAAGACTCTCAGTTTGAGTCCTTCATTATCGGAGAACTGCCCCAGTTGCAGAGTAAAGTATGCCAGGTGAGTTGCTGCATTAGTATCATCATTGCCAGAGAAAGTCTGGAAGGTCTGATGTCGGTAATATCTTGGCTATTGCCAAGCCTCTGGGTTGTCTTTCTGCATGGGAGGGAATGGAGTTTCGTATGATTCATACATCTTAGCGAGGTATATGTCATAGTCATTCATAAACCTGTTTAGTCTCTACTCCCATGCTGGCGGGAAAGACTCTGCTTGCCTGGTCTTCCTGGTGAGGTTAGAGATGAGTTTTGTTAAAGATGTTATGTCTCTGTTTGTCCTCTGAGATAATGTCGCTGCTTGTCAACGATATTCAACTAAAATTGTTTCCAAGGTTTGCATGATGTCAGCTTGCAGTTTATCTTGACCTTCTGCAAGGCTTGCTACTTGGGCTCCGATCGCTTCTCGCTCTCCTGTGGAGCTCTACCCCTAGAGCATGGATTTCGGCCAACGCTGAGTCTACATTCTCGCCCTGAGTAGTGAGAAGGTTTGCGTGTTGTTTAATTCTTTGACCAAGAGCCGTATAGTAGTTCGTTTGATGCTCATCACACCTAGCCGCATAGGCTAGGTATTCCTGGAGTGTGAGCTCCAAGATCACTGCTTCGCTCAATGATTTGAACGACATCATTGAGTAGTATTCTTTAGCAAAGAGGATTTCAACTGCTTGCTTGCTCAATGAACGACACATAGTGGAGGTATGTTCACGGTATACCGGGTGTTGATGTTTACGACACTGATGGTATTCCCTTTTGTAAGGATCCCCTATCGTCGCTTAGAGACACAAAAAGAATGTCCCACTAAGCGTGCCAAAATGTTTGACACCAAAATCTCCCCAGCGAGGAATGCGTAGAGAGCTTCTTGCAAACTGTCTCTTTTATGGATTTTGGATAATATAACTGCAGGTATCGATTTTATCCTGATATGCTTCATGTGCTGGCGTGCCACCGTCTTGCGATAGAATGTGTATGTATAGTTGCGTCGCCTGACTTCTTGACTAAGCGATTTAGGCGGAGAGAGCACCAACCTCGTCTGAATGGATCATTTTTGCCTAGTGTCTTAGGACTTTGGTTTTTCGTGTCTCTAGCAGAGCCACAGAAATCGATACTCCACACTTTCTCTGTAAGTGCAAAGCAGAGCAATCTCATTGAGATGTATTTGCGTGTAGCAAAATTGTATTTGATCAAGGAGAATTTTCTCTATCTCTATCGTTCTCCTTATATAATGCACAGTAGTCGTATTTCGGTCCACTTATACGTCTTCAACTCTTTGATCCTCAATATAACTCTAAATGTTTACCAGTACACGGTCTTATCTTTATATAGTTCAATGCCATCTCAATTCCTTCCACAAAGGAAACCTAACCGATACAGGAAATGTTTGATAATTATTAGGCCGTGTGGATCAACCATCTTGATTTATAGTCTTAACCCAGTACGAAATTAGACCCTATTATTTTACTCGGGCCACTCACCAAATCTAGTCCTCAATGCCTAATATGAGATATTTATCTCAGGCCCAAACAACCTGCTTCATATAGATCCTGTTATAAAATCGAAAACAATAAAATTGTCAAAGAATAGTTCTGCTAGCACAACTGCGATCCATGCATGGAAGGAATTTCTCTCACCTCGCCTCTAAAGTTTTTAACAAGAGTTCTTGCGAGTAGTGAGGTTATCTGACCAACACGAGCTATTGGACTAAGTAAGACAGCTGACCTTTACATTCTCACTAGCTAATCTTCCGAAAAAGCACTAACAGCAATCAAAGTTCCCTATAAAATAATTCCACATTCTGTTAGGTAAAATCTGTTTTGTAACTTGAAATAAATCCTGGGACAAAACGAATGTTGTAGCATTGCAGACTAGTGAAATTTATCAGTGAATGTCCAACATAGTGAAGCTTCTTTCCTGCTTGATTTTGCACATATTGGTACGTGGCCGGGAGGTCATAAGCCACCAATTCATCCCATGACCATTCCCAATAAGCCTGAAAAGAAAGAGCAAGGATTATTCAATAGCAAAATGATCAAGCAAGAGGAAATCTTGATCAGGAAAATGGCATGTAGCTACCGGATCACTGGGGCTGAGTGATGTATGGCCAAGGCTATATTGTGTTCCACGAGTATTGGCAATCCACACCACGTATCCATTATCCACCAGGACGAATGCTAAAGATGGGTCAGGAGGAAGCAATAGCCATGTTACCCCATCCTGCTCACACACACCATATAAACTGTCACATATATATAAATAGGTACTAATGAAAACTCAACTTCCGACAACAGAATTACTTACCATGAGAAGCCCATGTTGCAGAAGAACTGGAATCTTATTGCCGGATGTCTCTCCTGACTTCCCGGCTGGTATTCTCTGCATACTGAGTATGTAGCCATCTTGTGTTGTTACCTGTAAACCAAATGGCAGATACAACCACTTATATCAGTGCGTTTACTATACATGAATCACAACTATATAGCTAGACTGAACCGAAATATAGGAAGGTACATGCTTTGTGTTCTTCACAAGGATAGCCTTGTGGTAGCACCATTGATGCACAAATGCCATCACTACCAGATGGAGCCAGTGCAGAAACATCTAACACTGTCTTCAATAGAGAACAACTTTGTTCTACTTCCCACTGCTAAACCCCATAACAGAACAATTACAACAATAGAAGTCAGAATGTTCTCCATCCTCAGTTGTTAACTTGTATGACAATGAATGTTCTACCACTTTTTATAGGTACAGAAAACAGATAAGAACAAGAATAGAGCATTTATTGTTGGATATTTTGTGTTTGTGGGTATAGCAAGAGAAGGAAAAACGTTTCAAATGCACGTAAATGTTTACGCTTTCCTTTAGACTTTATTTGCCCACTACTTAGTGTATAAAAAAAAATAATCAAATAAGTTTTTAAGATACAATAAAGCCTAACAATTTGCTATTGTTGATCGTCGGTTTGCACTAAAAAAAATTAACCTAACACTCGATCAAAAGTTTTTCAAGAGGATCAAGGTTACTAGAAACTAAATCTGCAGTATATAGTTTCTATATTTTCTTTAAAACTAGATAATGATGGAGAACTTGAGAGAAACTAAAAGAGAGGAAGAGAAATGAGGTTTTTGGTTATGTTAATCTGCAGAGAATCACTCCTAATTATAGAAATGATTATGTCTTTTCACCTTGAAAGATTGCATCTTTCTGGTTATGTTCCAATGGATATGCCTCTTTATTAAGAGTTGTATCTATTTGATTTATTTTCAATGGACATATCTCTTCACTAATAGTTGTATCCATTTGATTTTTCATTGGTCATGTTTGTTAATTTTCAACAAACAAACATCTTGCTCTCTTTATTTTATATTGTTGAAAATTATTCCAACAATCCTCCACAATTTTCAAAATATAAAAATACTTTTAAAACAAGATTTATTTTGAAAACGTTTTTGAAAAAATCTTTGAGAAAATTCTTGGAAAATGTAGAGCATAAACTAAGATGTCTTGTGGACTTAAACCTTAGCTTAGTGAGAACACATCAGAGTTAAATCAAGATGATTAAGTAGCTTTGTTTTGAACTTGTTATCTTATTTTGATCTGACCGGACACATTTCACATAATAATTTTCTACTTCTTTCGAGTGTTCTAAAAGCCGATGCATGGATTTGTCTTGCGCCTGTATCCTTTTCAATAGTGCTCTAGAGACTAGCCCAAGTCACATAGAAGGTGGAACCACCTTCTACACTCGTATAGGTAAGCATGTAGTACCCATGTAATTAAAGTACTTTATGTCATGCTTATTAAGAGTTTCAATTATAACTCAACCTTTATCATTCGTTACATGTACCCAAGCACTTTAATCTTTGAATGGATATAAACATATAAATTTAATAAAATTATATGTTTGTTAATTTACTTAAGTGCTTGCATCACTACATATGATGTACTTTGCTCATTGAACTCAAGGACAAGATGTTTCAAGCATTGAGTTGAGTTTCCATCATTAGTGATTAAAAGTTTGGACTACCCCATCTCATTTGATGTATCACCCATCAAATTTTTGCATATTTTAAACATATGCAAGTCTTTTGTTAATTATTTATCAAAGTTACTAGTCTATAACTTTTGATATTCAACGGCTTATATAACTTTTGAAGTTCTTAAAATCACTTTTTGTGAGATTTGGCACTCCCAGGTACATAATAAGTGATGTTAGTTCTCACTTTTGCAACAAGTCATTTGCAGCGTTGCTCAAGAAGTTTCATGTGCATCATAAGGTGGCAACACCTTATCACCCTCAGACGAGCGGGCAAATAGAAGTATCTAACCGGCAGATCAAGCAAATTCTGGAGAAGACTGTCGGACCATCAAGGAAGGATTGGAGCCAACGCTTGGATGAAGCGTTGTGGGCTTACAGAACAGCTTTCAAGGCGCCGATTGGAATGTCTCCCTATCGGATGGTTTATGGAAAAGGCTGCCACCTTCCAGTAGAGCTTGAACACAAGGCATATTGGGCAGTGAAACGATTCAATTTTGATATTGATGATGTCGGTGTTCATAGGAAGTTACAACTGAATGAGCTTGCTGAGATTCGAAATAATGCCTATGAATCTAGTCGCATTTACAAGGAGAAGACGAAAATGTTCCATGACAAGATGGTCAAGGAAAAAACTTTTGTCAATGGGCAAAAAGTGTTGTTATTCAACTCGCGGCTGAAGTTGTTTCCAGGTAAGATACGGTCCAGATGGACTGGTCCTTATATTGTCCGTAATGTGTTTGTTCATGGTGCAGTTGAAGTTCTGAATCCAAGAGACGGCAGCACATTTAAGGTGAACGAACATAGACTCAAGCCATTCTATGAGCCGTCTCAAGTGCTAGACGTGGAAGAGATTCCCCTTCAAGATCCTACACTAGACAATTGAAATTTATGATGGTGTGCACTGTCTGGCTGAAGACGTTAAACTTAGCGCTACTTGGAAGGCAACCCATGTTGATGGAGAAGCGTGGAAAACCAGATTTGAAATTCTTAACTCTCTATCTTTCTCTTTTGCTTTATTTTTCTCTATGTTTAGTGTGATTTGTGATGTGTTATGTGTATCATTCCATGCTTTTTTGATATATTGTATGTTTTAGTTTCGTTTACATTGAGGACAATGTAAATTTCAAGTGTGGGGTGGGGTTTATATCATATTCTTAGCGTCTATGTATAAATTTTTCGTTTTTCGGTACTGTACAGTATGCTGTTTCGTGTCAATTATTTGACATAGTTAGAGGTCTCCTAAATTTTTGAAATTTTGAGAGAATGTTTTCACATGTGTCTAATTTATGCTCTTAAAATTTTAGCTCATTCCACTAAGTGATTAATACTGTATAAATCTGGCGAGTGGGGATGAGTCTGGCGAGCCTTGTTTTTCGGTGCTGTACAGTTTTCTGTTTTGTCTAATTTATTTACCATATCTAGATGTCTCGTAAATTTTTAAAATTTTGAGAGAATGTTTTTACATGTGTCTAATTTATGTTCTTAAAATTTCAGCTCATTAAAATTTATGATTAATTCTGTAAAATTCTTGTGCGTGGGATGAATCCCTGGCGAGCTTCGTTTTTCGATACTATGCAGTTTGATGTTTTGTGCGATTTGTTTGACATATCTAGATGTCTCGTAAATTTCTGAAATTTTGAGAAAATTCTTTTAAATGTGTCTAGTTTGTGCTCTTAAAATTTTAGCTCATTCCACTGCGTGATTAATTTTGTAAAAATCTGGCGAGTAGAGTGCGCAGGCGAACCTGGGGGGTCTTTTTCGACGACTAGTTCGTCGCGGAAGGGTTTCCTCGCCAGAATTTGGTATTTTTGAGTTTTTTCTTTGTTTTTCTTGTGTGTTTTAGTGTCTTATTTGAAAAGCCAAATACAAAAATAAAAAGTGTCAAGAAAAGCAACATAAAAAGATTCTCTTGTTTTGAGTCTTAGGTGCCCTTAACTAGTCTATGATGTGATTATATCTTCCAGAATTGTGACTAAAAGATGATCATGTTATATAAGTTTCTTTGGTTAATCTTGATATATGGTGCATATGCAAATGTGTAGTGGATGTAGAAACAAGTTAACATGGTACAAATTTTTGGCATGCTTAAACTTTGTTGAGATTCATTTAACCTGTGAGCGGTTGAGCCTATATGTGAATACACATGCTTTCTTTATTGAGTGTCAATTGCTTGCCACAGATTAAGTTAATGGACTCTAGATATTACTAGAACTTGCTCTTGTGCTTTTCAAACCTTATCGTCAATACATGTTTTGATTGAGGAAGTGATAAAGGTATTTAGGGGACACCACCATTGCCATATGAATCCTGTGTCCTAATTTTGTGTACACAAGATGTACACCCCTTAGTTAACCACTTTGAGCCTACATGTTTAAAATTTATATCATCACCCACATATCTCTGACCTTAAACTTTAGAATAGTTATATCTTTACCCTTGTTCTAGGACTTGGTAGAGTTATACATGAGACAGGTATGTGAAGACGGCGACAATGTCGAAAGGTGATGCAAAGAAATAAGTGTGGGGTATCAAGCTAGTGTGTAAATATATATATATATATTCGAAAAAACAAAAAACAAAAAAAACAAAAAAAAGAGAAGAAAAATGTGATGTCTAGCTTGATACCCGAGTTAACTGTTGATGAAAATAATGATGTAAAGACCCAACAAGATGAAATTCGGCCACAAAAGTGAGAAAGTTCATGGTTGTAAAGTTTGAAGAAGTCTCTTATTTTGTGCTCTACTGGGTTCTAGAATCATATTTGAATTCATTATCCATTTATTCTTTAACCTATGAGACAAGCCTCATTACAACCCATGAAAGCCCTTTTAATCCTCAAGATGGCAGCCTTTGATTTGTGGAGATTAGTCACACAAGTAAGCATATGGTGTGGTCCATTTGGAAAGTAATTGAGTTGAGTGATTACCTTAGACATACTTTGAGAGAAACACTTTTGAGAGCATATACCTGTGAGGTTGAATCTTGACCAGTTTTTCGCATGCTACAGCTTTACATTCACCATGATTATGTCTTCGTCCTACATATTACATGTATGTCATACATTGAAATTAACTTTCGAAATTTAAAGGAATAAAAATTTGGAGTCATACTATCTTGGTGTTACAATTGTGGAAGATTGCTGAGACAATTTGTTGAGAGCAATTAAGTCATGTAGTTAGAGTTTTCTTCGAGTCTTTTTAGGGTCTTAGTTTAGTGTATTGCTCGAGAACTAACAATGTCTAAGTGTGAGGTATTTTGATAGTCGCATATTTATGCGTCTATTCGGTATTTAATTTGTTCCCTATATTTAGTTTATTGTTATTAATTGAGTGAATTAATTATGTTTATGTGTTTTTAGGTATTTTGGAGATTAATGAAGAAAATGAGATTAAATAATATATTTTAGGAGTTATTGTGGAAGATGAGAATTTACGGAGTGAAGGAATCCTAATTTGAGAGGAATACTAATTACTCACGTGACCTTGGTGAAGGAAGTCTTGGCAAGGTGATTAACTAAGAGAAGCTTGGCGAGGAATTATAAGTACGAGACATATATACATGCAACTTGATTTGGCTGGCACGTGATGTTGGAATTATTTACTTATATATTCGCGTTTGGCAAGAGACGTACGTAAGGGGAACAATTAAAGATCAAAAGAAGTGGTGTTTGACTTGGACTTTGGGAAGAACTCCATTTGAAGTTGGAAATTGCATGCACGTGGGCTAGCTAGGTTTCCTAGCTATGTTGCATGCATATATATATATATATATATATATATATATATATAGCATGTGGGCTGGAAAAAGGGGGGCTGGCGAGAGGTGAGCAAGAGGAAAAAGACAAAATAAAGAAGAATAAAGAAAGAAGAAGAAGTGGAAGTGGAAGAAAAAGGAAGAACTGTATTGCGAGTCTGCGATCCCGACGGGGATCAAGAGTTTATTTCTTCTCTTTCTTTTGTTCATCTTTCATGAATTCTTTAATGTTATTATTTAAGACTATGAGTAGCTAAATTTCCATTGTTAGGGGCTGATTGAAGCCCTAGATATGCTTACGATTTTGAACCATTTTTGATTCTATTAATTATTTGGATGAGTTTTGTTTCACTGTTTTCTCACCGTATGTTGTCTATGTTCATGTTTATTTGAGTGCACGCTTAGATGCATGGCTTAATATCTATAGTCTTGATTATGTATATGACCACCTTATCATTGCATATTCTCTAGAGACAAACATGAATTTGTGTGAAACAAGTCTTAGTGATGAAAGGGTGACCACCTTATCAACCTTTGAAGCTCTGTTATTCTTCAAACATTCTTAGAACGTAATGACTTCAGTTCTCTAGGCTTACATCACCATATGTATAAGTCGGTTAAGTGAGGATCAAGATCGAGTGGATTGTCCCTCCCTCTTTCATGCCAAGTAAGAGAGTGTAATACACAAGATGACTTAACCAAAGCTCTTGTGTGGAGAGTATTCATCCATGGTTAGTTCTGTTATATTAGGGAGGTCATAAGTATGTCTAGGGTGGAGAGAAGTTCTTAACATTCATATCTCATTGATTATCTACAACAATTTACTTTCTGCAATTTACTGATTTCTGCATTAGCTGTAGCTTAGCCGATTTATTTAGGTAATAAAATCAACTCAGAAAACCCTCAAATTTTGTGTGGTAGTCCGCCACTGTGTTTGGTTCATTGTGTCCAAATTTCGTAGCATTTGGGTCTATCTAGCTTAGGTTCGCGTTGTCATTAGTGTACTGTAGTCGAGTCTGTCAGCATAGTAATCTAGTGTTAGAATTTAGTTTCACCAATTTCTCGTATTCGATAACCCCTATTTATCTTGCTACATTGATATATCCAGGTTGTGAATAGGGTATCTTTGAGAGGTGTTTACCCTCCTTGTCAAAGATGACGTGGAAGAGGTCCTGGTAGAGAAGGAAATTGTCAGAATTTCACTTGGACTCGCCAAGATAACAACCATAATAACTCCAACAAGAATCCATCAAGTTCTAGTTCTAAGAACAATGGAAATTCTTCAAGGTTTGTGTTAGACCCATAATTATGTGTTGATTATGTCTCTAATGTCATGCTTATTGCTTGTATTTTATCAATAAAACATCATTTTTATAATGTTTCCTTTTTATGCTTGGAAAGTGGGAGTTGACATAGAAACGTCTTTGAGATGGAAATTAATCAATTTTTGGAGAAGTCGAGCGAATTTCCGAAGCCTTGTTTGCATGTTGAGCTTGATTCAATGTTTTCATATTCATGTCTTAGCCATGACTAAGTTGAGATATGTTTAAGGAAGCTAAAAATGAACCTAAGTGAACTAGTCACTCACCTAAGAAGGATAAGCATGTAAACATGACTTAGGTTGCATGTGAGCCTAAGTGAACTAGTCACTCACCTAAGAAGGATAAGCATGTAAACATGACTTAGGTTGCATGTGAGAAGATGGGCTTAAGGTTTGGTTTTTCGTTGGGTTTGAGCATGGACTTAGGTCCCAATGACTCAAGGAACTTCGGTCAATCTTAGATTGACTCGAAGAGGCTTTGTAGCTAATCGTTACTTCTTCTAATTCATGTTCTAAAATGTGTGGATTAGGAAAGTCATTAGAACTTACTTTCATGTCATCTAATAACAACTTAGAAAGGAAAGTCATTCACATTCATTATATGTGACACATATTGAACTTATTAGGCATGTGGTATGATTATGATACGATTTGTAATTGAGTTGCATTCTAGTTTCAGTTTGCTTTATATTTGAATATTGGACCGAAACACTACTAGTGCCTTAATGACCTAGGATATTCGGTTCACAACCAATGATGACTCAAAAGGATCACAAATTGGATAAGCACGTGTGAATTGGACTAAACCCATAACTTGGACATTGTTGGTACATTAAGTTGGCTAGTGGCGACATCTCTAGCCGACCAAACATTTACATTTTATTTTGCTCTTACTTTATGTTTTTACTTAATTTAATTAGTAGTAAACAATCAATCAACCTTTCGTTTAACCATTCATTGTAGTTCAATTATCCCTTGCAATGCTATGTCTCCAAATGACTTAATCTTGTGAGATACACTTTCACATCTTGTTTAAGTTTTAGTGTCATGTCTTGTGTCTAGTTAATCTATGATTTAAAGTGCTTAATCGAGTCAAGCTAAGGAGTTTAAGTGGTGAATCCTCGTAGATTTAACACTCGACTTCCTTACAAATATTATAACTTGATCCTGTATACTTGCAGGTAGGAAATTTTTTTGCACTTATGGGCTAAATAATAGTTCACAAAGTGTGAGGGTACAATTATGCTCAACAGTTTGCTCCTTCAATGTCTAGCTTGGTACCTTAATATATGTGCGGTTCTAACAAGCATATGCGTAAGAAATGTCGTGCATCCAAAAATGTCCAGAATTTCTACAAGAGATGCAAGCAGTACTTTACACATAAGACCAATTACATTGCGGATCAAGAGATGGAAGATGGTGGTGAAGCCAATCTAATTGTAGCAGATATCCCTTAAGCAAACCTAGAGACTACGGATTTTGCTTAGTCTATGTATTAGACTTATGATTCTGCTATGTAATCAAGTTTAGTTTACTCTTGACCTATTGTAGTCGGTTTTAGTTTTGAATAAGAACGATCTTTTGATGTAACTTTTTATGTTGGAAAAGTATTAAAAGTTCTTTCTTTCGGTATTTGAAAGTGTTAAGAATGGTTTTGTTCATACATATTACTTACAGAGTTCAAATTCTACAAAATTCTATAATATTATGACACGAAAGTATCATAAAAACGAGACAAAGAGAAGATGGTTTTGATCCTGGGCATCTTTCGATCCGTCGGAATATGCTCTCGACCCGTCGAAGGGCATACTCTGGATCGGTTTTTGGCATTTTTCGACCCATCAAATTTTTTTCCTGGTTTTCCTTCGACCCATCGAAGCCAGTCCTCAAGTTTACTATATGCATCTTCGACCTATCGAGTGAATCACTCGACCCATCAAAGGAAGGTCTCGGACTCCAAAATTGCATTCTTCGACCAGTTGAAGAAAAAATCTCGACCTGTCGAGGCCAAGCCTAGGGGTTCAAGCTCTGAGAATCTTCGACCCATCAGGAATATCTCTCGACCTATCGGAGGTTGTACTCAGAGTTTGGTGTTTTTCTGATGTGTTTTTACATCAGTTTTCTCGAAAAATAAAGGTTCAGAAAAATTTCGAATTCTTTAAAGGTCACAACCCTTTAGTAAATCTTTAAATCTTTACTTAAAGTGTTTGACAAGTCTTTGAGACTAATTAATTCAAACTCTTTTGTAGATATTTGAAGGAGAGATTGAATGTCTAGCAGATAGTGATACTACTCATACTATACTGCGGAATAGGCAATTGTTTATTGATCTTGTGCCATATACATCCTCAGTGACAACCATGATTGGTTCTGCGTCGATTATACAAGGGTGCAGTTCAACACAATTTTTGCTACCACATGAAATAAGAACTCATATCACTGATACTTTGTATGCGCCAAAGGCCAACCGAACCTTGTTAAGTTTTAAGGACATTAGAGTCAATGGTTTACACTCGGAAACTCATTGTGAGAATAAAAAAGAATTCGTATGCATAACTTCAGAGGAGTGTGGTAGAAATCACACTTTGAAAAAGTTAGGGGCATTCGTAGTGGGTTATATCTTACTACAGTTTGGATTATTGAATCGAATGTTGTTAAACTTACTACAGTATGTGACACGGCCTCATATATGCTTTGACATTATTGACTGGGACATTCAGGTCGTGATATGATGATCAAAATATTGAAAAACTCTCATGATCATCCATTTTTCAAAGGCTAGAAGCATGTGAAAATTCTCAAAACTATCGGATTTGATGGAGTGGATGAGATTAATAACCTCAATCTGATCTCAACACCTAATATTATTCCACAAGATTCCTCTATGGAAATCTCTGATGCTCATCACTCTTTTTTCAAAGCTTTCCCATTAGAAAAGTTACAGGCTAGACTTTACTTTATGATTAACAACAATGACAACATACCATTCTTACAAAGAATCCATGGTGATATTTGTGGACCTATCAAACCAGAATGTGGACCATTTAAATATTTTATGGTTTTGGTGGATGCATCAATGCGATCGCACGTTGCTTTGCTATCCACAAGGAATACTGCATTTGTAAAACTCCTAGCACAGATTATCAAGGTTCGGACTCACCATCCAGACAACTCAATCCGGTCATTTAGATTGGATAATGCAGGAGAATTCACATCAAAGACTTTTGATGACTACTATATGTCAATTGGAAATGAATTTAAGCATCTCGTCCCTCACGTTCATTCTCATAACGATTTAGCAGAGGCACAAATCAAGTAGTTGTAGCTTGTGGCCAGAGCAATGATTATGCATACCAATTTTTCGGTATCTACTTGGGGTTATGCAGTATTATATGCAGCAATGCTTCTTCGCTTGAGACCTGTAGCATGTCAACCATTCAGTGTGTACCAGTTGGTAACTGGATATGACCCTGATATTTTACACTTACTCATATTTGGTTGTACTGTGTATGTGCCAATTGTGCCTCTACAGCGCACTAAAATGGGTCATCAACATCGATTAGGCATATATATTGGTTATGAATCTCCAACGATTGTCTGTTACTTATAACCTTTGATAGAAGATCTCTTTACTGCAAGATTTACAAATTATCACTTTGAAGAAACATACTTCTTGATGTTAGGGAGAGATAAGGATGCCTCCATTCCAGTTGAACTTCAGGAATTGACGTGGAAAGCTCATCTCACTATGTTTCAAGAAGATCCACGCATATTTCAAACTAAGATTGAAGTGTGACGTATACTTAATCTTCATAAGGTAGCAGACTCGATGCTTAACTCCTTTACTGATATTGCCGAAATGACGAGATCAAATATTCATGCTGCAAATATTCTTGCAAGATTAGAAGTCCCAATGGGCAGTATAAAGTAACTTCAGGGTACAAATGCATGTCTTTTGCCCATGTGGATGGAGTAGCATTAGTCTCAACTCCCACCAGGAAGAGGGGAAGACCAAGAAAATTCACATATGAGTTGCCAGCGAAAATGAAGGTCATCCATGCACAAACTAATCATTTCATCATCAACATTGTGAATCCCATGCATGAGATTGTTCCTGACTACAATTATGTTCTAGAATCACAAATGATATCTTTGGATGACACTTCAGACTCATATGTGATGTCAGAAAACGGTGAAATCTTACTAACTAACACTGATGCGTGTATTGTTATGGATAGATCATCCAAGGTAGTTGATGATGATTTTGCTTATTCCGTCGCTCGGGAGATTATTGACGATGATGAAGTGGAACCTCGCTAAGTTGCTGAATGTTAGTAGAGAGCGGATTTACAAAAATGGAAAGAATCAATGCATGTCAAACTAGACTCTTTGAAGAAAAAAATGCAGGTTTTTGGTCCGGTAGTGCTATGCCCACCAAATGTGAAGCCGGTTAGACATAAATGAGTCTTTGTTCGAAAGTGTAATGAGAAGAATGAAGTCATGCGGTATAAAACTAGACTTGTGGTGCGAGGATTCTCTCAACGCCCTTGCATTGATTTTAAGGAGACACTATCTTCGATTATGGACATCATTATTTTCTGCTATCTTGTCAGTTTGGTAGTATTCGAAAAACTGAACATGCAGCTAATGGATGTGGTGACAGCATATCTCTATGGAAATCTTGATTCAGAGATATACATGAAAGTGTCAGAATGCATGGTTATACCTAATTCAAGTAACTCTACACCATGGAGTACTCATGTGATTAGATTGAAGCGTTCACTATAAGGATTGAAACAATCTGATAGGATGTGGTACACACGTCTAAGTGACTACTTGATTGGGAAAGGATACAAGAACAATGATTTATGCCCATATGTGTTCATTAAGAGAACAAGTTCAAGATTTGCTATTGTAGCGGTCTATGTTGATGATTTGAATATCATTGGTTCTCTTGATAAAATTAATTAGACGGTTAGCTATTTGAAATCTGAGTTTGAGATGAAAGACCTCGGTAGGACTCGATTTTGTCTTGGTTTGAAAATAGAATATCGAGTTGGTGGAATATTTATTCACCAGTCTACTTATGTACAAAATATGCTCATACGATTTACCATGGATAAAGCACACCATCTTAGCATACCAATGGTCGTACGCAGTCTAGAACCCAATAAAGATTTGTACCATCCGAAAGATGATGATGAGGAATTATTGGGAGCTGAGGTACCATACCTTAGTACTAGTGGAGATTTATTGTATTTAACTCAATGCATAAGACCAGACATTGCATTCTCTATGAACTTGTTAGCTCATTTTAAATCTGCGCCTACACAACGTCATTGAAATTGTATAAAGCACATCTTCAGGTACTTGAAGGGTTCCATAGGCTTGGGTTTGTTCTTTCCCTACAAAGAATACAGAGAGAAGCTTAAAATTCCCAGAAAGTTGATGGTTGAATCGCAGCATGTAGGTTCCAGGATCTTTGACCCGTTAAGTGAATCACTCGACCCATCAAAGGTTGCACCATGGACGGACCAGAACCATATCTTCGACCCATCGAAGGAATTGTTCAACTCATCGAACACTGATCCAGCTGCAAGCACTATTCCTCAATTTAGTGCAGTCCCCTATTCAGAGACACCTTGTGATGTCTTGGTTGGTTTTGCTTATGCTGGGTACCTCTTTGACCCACACAAAGGACGTTCCTAAACAAGTTATGTATTCACCATGGAGAAGCGATTTCTTGGAGATCAACTAAGCAGAGTCTTGTTGCTACTTCCTCGAATCATTTTGAGATTATAGCTTTACATGAAGCGGTTAAGGAGTGTGTTTGGCTTAGGTCAATCATACATCATATTCGAGGATCTAGTGGATTATCATCCAATACTACAACACTAACTTGTATCTTTGAGGACAATGTGGCTTGCATTGAACAAATGAAGTTGGGATACATCAAGGATGATCATACCAAGCACATATCGCTAAAGTTTTTCTTCAATCAACAACAACAACAGTTATTGAACATTCATGTGAATCAAGTATGTTTGGCTGATAATGTTGCAGACTTGTTTACCAAGTCATTGCCAAAATTTATATTTGCAAAACATGTGAAACGCATTGGTATGCGAAGATTGTCTGAACTCCAAGATTGAGTTATTGATCAAGGATAGTTCATTTCGTAGACATCAGGAGGGGTTTACATCACATGTGGTCGCTTTTGTAGTTGATGCATTGTACTCTTTTTCCCTTAGACCAAGCTTTTGTTTTTACCTAAAAGATTTTTTGTTTACTTGGCAAAGTTTTTAGTGAGGCAACATGTTATGTATCATCTATTAGGATCATGACACAAGAGGGAGTGTTTAAGGAAATAATATTTCTCGTATCTTGGTGTGTGTCTTGTTCTAATTAGAATAGAAGTAGATATTCTCTTAATTCCTGATTTATAGAGATATTGATTATGACATATTGTAATACCTATTTAAGTCATTTATCAATAAATAAAATACAGTTTCAGATTTATCTTTTGCGTATCTATATTTCTCCTTCAACAAAAACTACTTATATTGTAATACGAGATTTATGTATTATGTCCCTCCAAGTTTGTATTCGACGGTTTCATTAATGAAACCTTGAGGGCTGCCGCACCGCCCTTATTTCAAAAAAAAAAAAACTACTTATGTCTTGGATTTCACCGCTGCCATGATTCCATATTTTCACAAGAATTTCCTTCATTGTTTCAATTTAAAACCAGCAAGTGATCCAATTATGCAAACCAAAATATTTCATCAGATGTTTGTACTTGGTACTCTGTTGGTACAGATTCATTTGTTTCTCCTGACAAAGTAGGCTTAGAAACCGAAGACTCGTCCTCATTTGGAGAAGAACTTACTGATGAATATATCATATATCAAATGAAAAGGGGTAAAAATACCAATCAGTGCTGCTTAGATTTACCGAAACCAAATTGACAACGAGCATTAGAGAGTGGGATGCCTGGGAACAAAATTAGAGAGTTACTGGACCATTTCTTTATATGCAATAAGACAATCCTCAGTTCAATACATAAGATTCTTAAGGCTTATACTCTGCTATGACTAATTAAACACCAATATACAGCATCAAAAATGGACCTTACACAAGTTGCGCAACTACTCGTTAAACCAAGAACCTGTCATGACATTTGTTTATTAACAAGATTTACAGAATTGTCCAAATTATGCCCGGATTGAGTGATCTTGTCACACTTTTTGATTGCATTGTCTGGTGTTCTGTGTTTGAGCGATGGTCTTTTGAGGAATTGGAACTGCCATCCAGCAGGTTGTTGCATTCGCTGCCTCAGCAATTGCCATCTTTTAGGTTTGACGTGCCCGAGCAACTTCATCTGCTCCTTTCTGAACTGCTTATTTGTAAACCACCTTCCACCTCGCCATCCCAAAACATAACTGCAGTTCAGTTAAAGAAGATGAAACATAAGAAACTCCATGCAAACAAAAGTGACCCAGTTACTAGGCAAATAATCAGGAGTAACTACCTATCAACGATAACATAACAGACTAGTATGAAATGGTATGACTGATAGAGCATAACATTGCTCATACAGAAAATCAATACAGGGGCAGCAGATAAAGATTAGACAGTACCAGTAGTATACCACAGGAAATCAAAGTTTATCTTATCTGTCATAAGAACAAGACTATCTAATTTATTTTCCAAGAACACCATAACACACAATTAAATGTTTAAGCTCTTAGAAAAGTGTCTCATGGTTGGTCAGGTGGCCTCTTTATGTGAGACTCAAAGAAATACCCCACGGGTACTTGATGCTCATACATTATTGATTAGTTACTACAAAGAGTAGTACGAGTCATAAGAACCCTGAATATTTCAAATTTGTAGTTTTATAATAAGATTTAGGAGCAAACCCGATGATCAAAGTGGTTCCAGCAGTGGCTATGCATGAAGAAAGACTAACTGCTCCGGAACCGATGACATCTTTTATTTCTGATCCTTCAATATTTTTATGGTTTTTTATCTGCCAGAGATACAAGAAAAGGTAAGCCTTAGAGAGAAACATATACTAACCAGCATTAGTGAACCTAACTATCAAGTGCATGTAGATCAATAAACTAAACTGTATCTAAATATATATAGGATGCCTGCTTATATGATGCTTTATCGAACTCTAAAAACTATAAGATAGAAATGTGATGAAAACAAATATGCATAATTGAGCTCACTGGAAAAGGTTTTCTTTCTTCAAAACTAACAAATTTCCTAGAAAGTCTTGAGCCATATTATCCTTGTTACAAGATATACAGGTTATAGTACCAAATGCCGACAACTTTCAATTCTGTACTTACAGTGCTTTCAATTGATTCAAGCCGTTTATCAACTCTTGTATCATGTAAATGCCGTACAGTATACCCTGCATCCATCAGCAAAAGTGTATTGAATAAGAAATTCATCTCGAACATGTTAGAAACCAGATACAACATCAAGAACAATGAAACATTTTATCTATGAGCAATAATTTAAACAAAGAGCTACAAATTCATTCTCACAAGTTCATCATATCATGAAATTATTAGTAATATTTGACACAGCTCTAGCACTAGAAGTCACCTACAACCAGAAAAGCTCATATACTTGAAATCTCCAATGTAACATCCGATACTCGGGGTTGAATTTTAATCTCCTCCAACAAAAACCCTCAATCCGAAAAGTTCACAAACACTTCAAACAAGTATTAACACCTCCCTATCTGCCAATACTTCAATCCCCAAATACAGTGATCGTAAAGATACATGTACCAGCAGAAAAAGCTAACTAAGAAGTAACAACTCACCAATCCAAGCTGTTGCTACTGAAGCTATAGAAGTCCCGACTGTAAACACCACCTTATGGCTTTCAAACACATCCTGAATTGCAAAAACAGCATTCAGAAAACACAAAAGATGAAGTTTTTATAGATACCCATCAACTAAAAATCAAAGAAAATCCCAGAAAATTGAAGAAAAAGCAAGAACCTTTGTTGATAAATATGTGTCCTGAACAGCAGTCCATGATCTCAAAGCTTTGTGTCTTATTTTGCTCTTTATTTCGGGCACAGAGCGTGAGAAAAGCTTTCCTGGGCCTCTAATCCGATTCATGGCGCATTCTACTTGAGATCGATGAGTTCACGACACGACGATTCTGGGGAGGGGGGAGGACCCAGAAGCAAAGTTCTACGAGGGAATAGGGGGACGAATAGGTTTTAGAGGTCGGAAGCTTGAAGGTAATATGAAAAGGTTAATAGTGGACAACACAATCATGGACCGTTCAGTTCTGCATTATAAACTTTTAGGCCGTTGGATTAATATTTTCGTCATTTATTCTGCTCGTTTTTGTTCTTCTTTTATATTTTTTATCAGATAAGATATCAAAGTTCTTGTTCAAAGACTTGTCGATCAAACTACGAAAGTTGGGAGGATTCTCGTCCTAGAGCTGCTGCTATGCGAGCTGTTATAGCGGAAGCAATTGAATGTAAGAACAAACACAGACTTACGTGGTTCACTAAAGTGAGTTAGCTACATCCACGGCAGAAGGGGAACAGATTTATTATCTTGAGGATACTAGATTACAGAGTATCACACTAGGTTAGCCAACCTAGGATTACAAAACCAGAATATCTCTACCACACTAGATTAAGCCTAATCTACAGGATAGAACCAGATTTCATTCACCATTTCCCTTGGCTAATAACCTTGTATATATATAGCCTAACAGAGTCCTGAATACCAGAGGAATCCCAAACCCAAACGTCTGAGAAAACCTAAACGTCTGAGAAAACCTAAACCAGAATGACCGAGGAATCCCTATTCTTTACGGTAACCTGAGTAGTCCTGCTCGCCAGAGACTCTAACTCTCCTCGCCAAAGACTGTTTGCCAAAGACTCTCTCCCTAAAGATTCTTCTTGGCGAGAGGGTCGCCAAATACATCATGTCTTAGCGAGACCTGCGTACGCCGACGCCATACCTGATTCAAGGCATATTCTAACACGAGGAGTATTATCCATGAAAATTTTGCTTAAAATAATTTAATTATATTCATTGTCGTAATTGCAAAATGTGATGAAAAGTTAGAAGAAAAATTCATTATAAAGGTTCTTATTAGAGTCTCTTTGACTTATCTGGTAGTTAAACCCTCCAAAATTTGAACGAGCACAAGTAATAGACAAACAAAAAATTTAGATACAATTTCTAATTTTTATTTTATTTTAAAAAAGTCGAACCAAGGCATAGTTCAACAACCATTTGATTGTTTTCATAAAGACGAGACAGATGAGGAACAAAGAACCTAAATCCCATAATGACATACTTAAATCTTCAAAAATGACATTGTGACAACTCGAGCCGAAAATGGTACGTTTATCGACTTGATTTGCGAGTTTCGCGATTAGTCGCGATTTTGTCGTAATTGATCAATATGGCGGGCTTGTTAACGACTAAATTATCGGACAAGAATTTGATTTGAGATCCTTCACGAAAGTTGTAGAGAATTTAATTTCGAGCTCGTGGGAACTTCCGGAGGATTATTTCCAATTACGAGGAATAAATTATGAATATTTTCGGCCGTTGGATTTTGTCATATTTATCCGTTTGGGTTCCAATACGTGTACAGTATAAATATGGGCGAATATGTGACAAATTGGGAAAGTTTCCAAAATGGAAAAGCTGGTGTTGACCCGCGTTGACCGCGGGTGGGTTTCAACCCGTTTGAGGCCGAACGGTTCTCGCCATCGTGGAACTCGATTCCGGCCACGGTTGGCCGTGGTCCCTTGACAAGAATTGTTGGGCTCGTGCTCCTCTTCAGATTGATAGGTGGATCATCCTCTATGGTGGCCGGAGAAGAGAGAATCGACGCGGCAAAGATGGAGGAATTCCGATAGATTTCGGTGGCCTTGGGTGGCGGCGATGGCGGCCGAGATGGTGGTTGTACCTATAGGGGTTTTGTTAGCCTTGGGGAGAGAAAGCTTTTAGAAGTGGTTTCAAGTCTTGCCGTGGCCGGAGATTGGAGGTGGAGAAATTCCGGCGAGGGTTTTAATTTTCAAGGTGAGATTTGGACATTTTCTGGTCAAAATTGGGCTTCACTTTGAACTAGAAAGTTGTTGGAAATGTTGAGATCTTCAAATCCGTGTGTAGGTTACATTTTTCTGGGCCGATGAAGTTTTTCGGCGGCCAGCGGTTTTTCGGTCGAGGTGATTTTAGACAAGTTTTATGTCATTTTGCTCGGAATCGCGCACCGATCGCAGTGGTAAGGTTTATATTTTTAATTGAGCATCGAAATTTGTGACAAAGTTTTATAGTGTGTTTATTGAATTTTTGACGATTTCGACGATATTCGAGTTATATGTTTCCAGGAATTGTTGGTTCTCGATATGTGATTCAGGGTTTTGAATTGTGATTTTGAACAGTGGTATTTGTGATTATTCAGGGGATCGTGATCGTTTGTTTGGCGAGGGATTTTCCGCCGGATCGCAAGATTAACGCGTTTTGCGATATGGTAGTCTGTGAGTGGATATTTCTTTTCACTGATTAGTTGCGAGTCCTTATTACATGTTTTACGAGCATGAGCATGCATATGAGATTATGATTTATACGAGCATGTGTTTTACGATTATGCATTTGCGAATACGCATCGACGAATATACTTATACAATTATGTATTACGTATATGCATTTACATTATGCTTTATACACTTGCATAGAACTATTTATGATTTGGTTTACACAGAGTACAGTCACAGTATATATTGTTGTATCGATACACTTGCATTCCGGCTGATCTCCGAGGATGTTTACCGGGGGGGTGCAGACCTCTGACCTGAGGCCTTTCTGGCTTGAATCACGTGTAGGTCTGGGATCCCGTGATTCGGACTGTACTAGCGTGGATCACGTGAGTGACCCCGTGGGATTTTACAATGCATGTTTTGTACGCGTGAGGAGTTAGAGTCTCCCTCGTGTACTATATTATATTCATTCATTTAGACTCGCATATGTTTTTATAACATATATTATTCGGCGAAAGACATTTATTTTCGTCCACTCACTATAACAGTTTACATGTCTTTCCCTGGGCTCTTCGTTTTCTATGCCTAGATTGCAGTTTGGTTTCAGGTGTCGCACGTCGCAGTCGGAGGCTTAGTATTCAAGCTATATTTCTTTTATGGTAGGTTCTTAGTTTGGCCTACTATTTGTATATATGTACATACTAGAGGTCGCTCTGAATACTAAATATGTTTATATTTTTATATGATTTTCCCGGATTTCTGTAAAGTTACAGTTTTGTTTATTACTTTACATTATGATATGTATTTGAGAAATCCGAATGGGATTGGTGCCCACGGTTTGGATTTTGTAGCATAGGATGAAGTGTATTTTCGAGTGCAGGTTAATGGCAATTCCGCGATATAGTGAAACTCTGCCGAAATTTCTATGGTTTTTTGAAAGTTCGTGTTTTCAGAAGGGGTTTGATTCCGGTTTAAGACACTAAATCGGGATTGTGTCATTTCAACATCCTAATAATAATAGAAGTTTCTTCCGACCAAATATCATCTAGAAGCAGCTAAGTGTGCCAAATAACGAGCAACATTAATAGTTTCACCAATGTTTCACTTGAAAGGATTGTACTAAAACTAAATAAAAGCCCGACGATCTCTAAGAATACCACGCGCCTACTTACAGGAGATTGAGAGATCACATTTTGTTTATGAAAATTGACAGTGAATACAAAAACGAGAATTTCTTAACAATATAATAAGGCTCTGTAACGTATATGTAAGAATTTATGTTCCGGAATGTTATTTGTGTGATTTTATTTAAAAATGTTAGTTACGTACGAGAATGATCAGTGGCGGATTCAAGATCAAAAACTTATCCGGGTTAATTTATTTATTTTTGAACAAAGCTTGAAGATAGTAGAGAATTTTATAAATTGAAAATAAAGATACACTTAGTTATGGGAGACATTATGAGCCTTACCCATCACATTACAAATCTTAAATTAAAAATAAACATAATATGTAATACAAAACACAAAGCAAATGCATAAAAACTAACTAAATCTTACTCTACGAAACCTGAAACTTCAAACTCTTTAATCATGTCGACAAAACTCAATATAGAACTCACCAATTAATCATAAAAAAAACATCAAGGATAGTTAATCTACCGTTGAAATTGAATTGAGAGAGTGAGATTGAGAGTCTGAGAGAGTTAGAATTTAGGAGCTACATTGCAAACGTAAAGAGAATGAGGTTTTGTTTGTTTGTTTGGTCAGTCTGTGACTGCTTACGTAAGTTACTTAGCTATATTCTTTTTTCTTCAACAAGTATATATAATTTTGTTTTCTTATATATTCCCAAAATGTTATATGGACTCGAGCCCTATTAACCTTAATTACCATAGATCTGCCGCTGAGAATGATATGTACAAAAAATGACAAATTTCAAACATTGAAAATGCTTCGTAACGTACATATAATGATTTATGTACGAAAAGTTATTTGTGTGCTTGTCTCTACTTAAAGTGATATTGCGATTTATCTCCTAAATTGGTCCTAAAATGAAACTAGCTAGCTCCAAATGACTCCCAAGATGACATTTTCTTTCGGAATTTTCACCATTCACGTAACGGTTTTCGAAGTTTTGTTGATGTGAGTGTCATAGGTTGTGCATGCCTCATAACATGCTATTTTGGGGATTAATTCTCCTTTCGTAGGCAATTTCATTTCTCTTTCGAACGAAATAGAATGCAATAGAGTTTCAAGAAAACTCCAAACACAATGTAGATTTCGAAATTCAAACTATGTTCCCCTTCCATCATCTTATGGAAAACGATTTAAGCACAAGACATGACACCATTTGCCACATATCTCCAACACCTAACATCACCGAAACAATGGATCCAAAGTGCACACCTACACTTGCACCAAAAACGAATCCAAAGAATAACCAACTAAATTCAGAACCCAAAGTCCCCCAACAAAACAAAAGATGTTTCCAACTGAACAGCCTATGAAGATCAAATTCATCTTGAAAGTAGAAACCATGTAACTAGCATCATTTATGCATGCAAATTCCGACTTCTATACTTGTACTTTATACCGCATACAAATCATAGACATAAACCGGGAGTTTTTACACATACACTGAAGTTTGAACTGGAAGTTTGACAGTGTTTTTGAGCATTGGAACTCCGGAACCCAACTATGGCAAGTCATAAACCTTTTTCTTTTGGTCGAAAACGCAAGTCATAGACAATGCTCTCTTTTCCTTTTCCTATTCTCCCCTCAATTTTGTTTAGTCAATTTTGTGGAGGGGAGTGCCAAGAAAAAGGACTTTGCCATGTGAGGTGAGGCAGCTAGGAAACCCTAAACAGTGAACATCCCCCCTTCTCCTCTTCCTGTATATTCTGCAAAAGTTAGAGAGGGAGGGTGGTGCAGTCTGGGAAAAAATCTGCTGTCCCGTTAACCTGTCTCCTTCCCTGTATCCCTAGAAATTTGACACTTGTCCATTTTGTCTACTCAGCATAACATACTTCTAACCCCGTTAACCTCACTAAATTAATACTGAAAGAACTTCATTGATAATATTAACCAGAGATCTACTCGTCTACTGCTCCTTCTTGCTCTACGCTTCTTTCTGCAACACAGATTCTTCTGGTGCCTTGTTGGGATGTTTGGAGAAGCAGGATGTTATGCTTTGAGCTTTGTGGTTGGTGTGGGAGTGATGAGGATTGGAACGAAGCAGGTGGTGAGATTGATATGAGTAGATTTTGTTTGAGGCTTTGAGCTTTACTACATGAGCAATGTGTTCATTGTGTTGTATTCACAGAACTTACTTTAAATATATACGCAATACGTTGCCATTGTTTGATTGATTACATGGGAGAAGTTTTCTCTGCAACTCTTATTCTTTAGTATGGATTGCCAATTCCAGATTGCACTTTGGAGAGTAAATTGAGATCAAATTGGTTTGGGCTTTGAATTCTTTCATGATTGATGGAGCTGGATATTTGATTAGAGGCCAGTAGGTCAAAATTGACGACCGGAGTCGGGAGATATAGGTTGAAGATGAGAATTGAAGATAATACGATAAGAGGCTGCAGATGGCCGAGTTATGCAGGGAGGCTAACGGTGGTTAATAGAGCTGTAAAAGTCTGTTATGCTGAGACGATAAGATAGACAAGTGTCAAACTTTTATAGGGAGACAAGAAAAGAGACAGGTTAATGGAGACAGCAGATTTTCTCCCGGTGCAGCCTGCAAGGTCTTCTTGGGTTTCGGGGTACATGTATATATTTTTGATATTTGATACTCAACCTATCAAACCTAACCAAGGCAGTGCTAAAGAATCTGCATCTCATGTGCAATTAATGGTTCTTATATAAAACCCCATCCACAAGAAAGAACGAAAGAAAATGCATCCTTCACCAAACAAAGTGCCCCTTCCACCCCTCTTCACTTCTCTATGACTCCAACACCATTCACCCTCTTGTCCATTTATAATTACCAATATTTTCCAACTATCACTTTGTAGTTAAGAAAAATTGTTGAAGAAGTGATTCAACATTTAAAAAAATTTAAATGTTAACAAAAACAATTAGTAAACATATATGTTTTTTTATCTTTTTATAATTATTGTGCTAATAAATTAATTTATATGTATTTTATAAATAAAAATATTTTTTTTTTAATATTCATAACATACGAAGATTAATCTACACGAAAATGCCAAAACATGAATGATGAATGCAATATTTGACAAACACCAACGACTTTACCAAATAAAAACAAGACTAAGAGGCATTGCCTAAGTAGATTAAAGTTTTTCTTTTTATATTTAGATAAGGTTTTTGTACAGAAACGAAAACATACAAGATGGGCGACGATGACTGTAAGAAGATCTGACCAAGAGGGCAAAAGAAACCCAGAAGTCAGATCTCCACTGATTTGTAACCAGATCTATATTAGCTTTGATAGTACAGAAACTACAGATGATGAAGATGATGATATTCCAGAGGCCTCATCAAGTTTTTGAAGAAAACCCAGAAGAAGAGATGCTATTCTACAACAACAACCAACAAGAGCCACAATATATTCTAGATTTGGACCAACGCCAAAAAAAAAAAAAAAACTCTAATTCTTCACAACCCACCCAGTACCAGATTCATGAAAATTAAAAAGGGAACCAGTAATCAGATGATGCATGTAAATTATAATATTAGAGGCACAAGGCGGTGGCTCGAAGATCGTCGTCGTCGAAGGCGAGATCGTCCATCGGCGGCGGCATGTTGAGATCGAAGGGAAGAACTCTCCGGAAAGATGATGCGAGGACGCAGTCATCGCCGTCGTCTACGACGGAGGATGATGAATCGCAGTCGCTGTGGCAGTCGTCGGGATATACCGGTCTCCGCTGCGGCGGCTTCATCATCGGCGGCGGCTTGGCGGAGGTGGAGGAGTAGTTGACCCTGGGCCCACTGAAGGACTCGACAGTGGAGCTGAGGCTGCTGGAGGTCGGCCGGCTGGCCTGGATAACATCGAACTTGGAACAAATCGCGTCGTCGTTGAAATCGAAGGGATCGCGGCCGCCGCACGGCAGCAGGGAGAAGTTGGTCTTGGCTTTTGGACCACGCAGCGATCGGGCGGCAGCGTCGTAAGCCCTCGCCGCGTCCTCGGCCGAATCGAACGTCCCGAGCCAGACACGTGTCTTCTTCCACGGGTCTCTGATCTCCGCTGCGAATCTCCCCCACGGCCGCTTCCGAACGCCGCGGAATCTGATTTGCGGTTGTTGTTGCGGCGACTGTGGCGTTCTTGCTGCGGCGGCGGCGGATCCTTTCGGCTTCTTGCATGACGGAGACGGCGGGCATTGGTGGTTCGCTGCAGCGGTCGCTCTGCCTCTTCGCCGCATGGGATCGGAAATTGGAGGACACACAAAAAAGACTATAGAGAAGAGAAAACTATAGATGAGAAAATAAGAGCAAGAAAAAAAAAGGAGATGGTAGGTAGGTGAAGGAAGGTGAGAGGGCTTATAGATAACGTTGATGACGATGGTGATGATGGATTAGGGCCGCTCTACCAGTCTCTTCTACCACCTCCTTTGAGGGTTTCTGGGATTTGGAACAGGGGATGGATTCAACTTTGTTGGGTCTCTTCCATGGTCTGGTTTTGGTTTCTCTCTGGGTTTGGGTCTTCTTCTTCTTCTTCTCTCTCTCTCTCTCTCTCTCTCTCTCTGCGTCTGTTATCGCTGTGGCTTTATTATTTCGGTCCGTAGCGGAAAAAGAAATTAGGCGCATTGAAATGACTTTAATGCCATTACCCAAACCTAAATACGTGGCATATTTTATGCCCTTCTATGGATTTTCCTCTATGATTTTTTTACGAAGGTCTCATTTCTTTTTTCTCTTATTTTTTTTGTTTTTCTTTTCAGAAATCAACAGGTCAAAGAGACCATGCCAAGTTCGAGTCGATTCTCTCCGTCTCGTTGATTCAATTGTGGAAACCTTTTCACTTGGAGCAGAACAAACTTACACAAGCTGTATTCAGGTTGTTTCAAAATGGAGCATCTTTTGTCACACAGCAAGAAGCATAGTGTGGCTGTACAATTTAGTTACACATGACAAAATTGAGTTCTATGTATGTAATGGATTAGAAAAAAATGAAATATGCTTCTTTATATATGTTGTGTTGGGTTTACACTCAGCCAAATGGAGATATACTTTCAATGTTAAATAGATCATTTGAGTATGATTTAAATTGATAACCGAAAATAACGGTTAAGCTATAAATTTTGAATAGATAACAATAATAATAATTGTTTTTCGTTGTATATATTATCAATCATTTGCAGTAGACTTTTTATACAGAGAAACAATATTACGTGAAGACGCGTGGTGACGAGTTTACATGTCTTCTTTATCTCAATATGACACGTGGTGTAATATTGACAATTCGTTAATTTGTTTTTTTTTAAAACATAATATAAGTATTTCTCTAATTTATTTTTTAATATGAGCAATGAATTGTACATGTCATATTACATACAACATAATCAAATCAAGAAAGATGGTTTTAGAATCTACTATCAAGTATTAAGCAAGTGCATGTAGTCTTTCGCTCAATGTTATGAACAATAAACCAGAGTGTTCTTGAGATGGTTTCAGTGTTTGTCCTCAATTTTGAATTTGAACGACAAGCTAGCTCAATACCGTTTCTCAAATAAAAAAAACCTTAGCGAACGAGTCATGAACTACATAGCATTCAACAATTGGCTGCTTGTTTATGTGTTTGTGGGTTTGATCACTTGAGCTATGCTAATACTTTGTCATCTTGATGCACTTCTTTTCATTATTTCTTTAGAGAAAAATATGTAAGTACAAAGTACATTCACATAATAATACAAATAAGTAGACTTAAAGTCCAAAACGTAGTGCCAATGGTATGATCCATTACACGTCACAAAATGAAAATTTTGTCCTCATATTTATATTAAAGACCCTAATTTTACGGAACAAATCTCTCTCTCTCTCTCTCTCTCTCTCCATCCACATCCTGACATGCAGTAGCATCGTGACTCAACATTGCGCCGCCGAGCTCCATGTCGCCGCCTATTACACAGTCTGCAACGCCGAGCGCCATCGCTTGCTCAAAGATGAGCCGCAGCAAAGTCACCGACTGCTGAAGCACAAACTTGATGTCTATATCGCGGATGCTCGGTCTCAAACTCCTTCCTTGCGCGTCGCCACAAGCTCCTTCACCGACTCCCGCACCTCCTCTATCGAATCTCTCTTCGTCGACCGTTAGCGGCATCTCTTCTCCTCCTCGCATAGGCGCATCTTCGACCTCAGTAGCAGAGCGCTCGACCACGTAGTAACAGTGGTCAAACCACCATCCTGCCTCGGCGCCGGTGCAACACCGATGTTGTCGGCCTCAACCTCGGACCTGCCACGCTTCACCCTCGCCGTGGTCTGTGGGGGGGGGGGGGGGGGGGCGGCATGGCGGAGAAGAACTGTGGTTGATCCAGATGTGAAATAAATCTGGTTGATTCACGAGCACGAGCAGTTATGTATTACCTCAATTGTTACTATCCAAATTGTTTTATTTTTGCATTACTATTATGTAGTTAGCTGTAAAAATTCTACAGTAGCATTGTAGCATAACACAATTTCACAATATCACAATAGTAGCATACACAAGATCCATAATTTTTTAAGTTTCGTGGCTTTGTTTGGGTTGATTAGGACGATCTTGTCTTTTTGTGACATTTTTATGACTAACTATAGCAGTAGCAGTATGTACTTTTGTTTTCAATTTGCACGGTTTATATTTTTGCTATTTTTGTCATTTTGCCTATGTTGAATTTATAAGGATTAATAACGCCTTTAAATTTCTCAGCAGCAAAGTTTTTCAAAGTCACGTGAAAAGTTAGAAAGTAATTTTCGACTTTTTAGATTTTCAATGTTGTATTTTTCAGTAGCAGTGTTGTTGTTTTTCAATAACAGTGTTTTGAATTTTTCAATAGCAATTTATTGCATTTTTCAAAAACACTGTTTCAAATTTCTCAGCAGGAGTTGACAGTTATTTTAGACTTAAAATATTTTTGTGCCATTGTTTTTTCTTTTTGGGAATTTCAAACTATCAATTTCTATTGTGTTTTCATTTTTTCCCTCTTCATCTTTTAGAAGACTACAACTGCATAGGTTCGCACACTGTGAGTACATTTTTGGTTCAAAGACTGTTACTGTATTTTTGGATTGAAGATTGGTTACGCATTGTCGAAGACTGCTATTGCATTTATAAAGACTGATATTGCAATCTAGTTCAGAGACTGCTACTGTGCTTTTGGATTGGATATTGGTTAGATTTGTGGACTGCTACTGTATTTTCTGTCAAAGACTGCTACTAGATTTTTTAGATTGGATATTGGTTCTAAGCTTTTGGAGACTGCTAGTGTGTTTTTTATTTAGAGACTGCTACTGCGTTGAAAGGATCAAACCCTAGATTAATTAGTAATCTAGGATCATGCCTTAACGACAAGACTTAAATCACGGATTTCTGTAAATTTTTTGACATAGTTTCCTCTACAAAGTGGACTACCAGAGACCTGCAAGAAAATTACACTTCGGATTTCCCACAAACAATACTGTGGACCACCGATGTCCATCCGGATTTCTCAATAAATCAAAAACTATAACCTGTAATAATTGCCGGAACTGGAATACATGATCTGAAACACGAAATCAACTATACTGTGAACTTACAGATTACTACAGAAAAAAAATATACAATACCAGTGTTCAAAGCAACTTCTAGTTACAAAGGAAACCATATAAAATAAACTGATGATGGGTTGAAACTTACTGAAGAGAAAGATGACTGGTGGACTCAAGCCTTCGATGACACTTGGCCAACTCAGAAAACCCTACAGTCTGGGCAACGAAAACCGTAAAGGCCGAGGGAAAGGCAGATAAACATAAAAACATTAGCGTAAGTGGACACAAACTCACAATCAGTGTAAAACAGTAAAATATTCTATATGTGTCTTTCCGCTAATTTTTATGAAATTATGTGAGTTCAAAATAATAAACTGAATAAAATATGGAGTTTGGAGCTTAGGGTGTTTGTTCTAACCCGAAAAGACTCAATGACTGTAAATACAAGGTGATGGGATCGTCTAGGGTGTTTGTCCTAACCCGAGACGATCTGGGTCGGCAGGGTGTTTGTTCTAACCCGGTCTGACACGACTAGTCAGTAATCAACCGATTAGTCAAAGCATCGATGTTCAAAATAAAACCATCACAAACATACCTCCAAACTCGACTGTAATAAAATAAAGGAGACTATAAATCTACATAAACATGAACTCGTAGCAACTGTGAAAATAAATAAATGTCCACTCACAGTATTATGTCGGGATATTCATAAAGCTGGAACCTGCCAATCAGCGCAATAATCATTCGACACAGCCCTCTAATTCGTAATTCTAAAACCACTATTATAATTAATATCTAATCATCGATATTCATATTGAATAGCTAAGCTCGTAATCCGACAAGAAATAATGTCGATAATCTCGCATTATCGAATAATGTATTTTCTAACTAATTACAAACTTAGTCAAATTTCGAATTCAATTCCTTGCATTCCTTCACTGTAAATAAATTTTTGAGTCACAACATAAATCTCAAACATCAAGAGACTCGAATTTAAATCAATAGTTGGATCGTCTATTAATAATATTATAAAATTAATTAGTTATTATCCGATTAAACACACGTCTAAATTAATCAAGTCCAAATCCATTCAAGAACCTCACCATTGCCTTCGGCACTAAATTATGAGTGGAACCACATAAAATTTTGCCAAAAATTTTAACCTCGTCAGAGTTTCGCCGCGCACGGCGGCAAGGGGGCTCACGCACCACTGCCGGCAGCGGCGGCCAGAATCCCACCAACTCTAAATCAAGCAACTTGAATAGAATAACGTTCATCTCAACAAACCCAACAATATTCATGAAAAACACAATATCAAAGTCTAATTGGAGAACCTCCAAATTTTTGAAAAACTGTGGACCTTCGCCGAAATTCTCTTCATCCGTTCATCATCGTCCGGCCATGGTAGGGTCCGAGTGAAAGGACCTAACCCCGATTTAGTTTCCTAAACCGGAATCAAACCCCTTCTGAAAACACGAACTTGCAAAAACCATAGAAATTTCGGCAGAGTTTCACTATATCATGGAATTACCTTTAACCTCCACCCGAAAAACACACTTCATCCTATGCCACAAAAGCCAAACCGTGGGCACCGATCCCATCCGGATTTCTCAATATCATATCATAACGTAAAGTAATAAACAAAACTGTAATTTTACAGAAATCCGGGGAAAAATCATACGAAAATATATCGTCAGAGTATTCATAGCGACCTCTAGTATATATACATAAATATACAACAGTAGGCTAAACAAGAAACCTACTGGAAAAGAAAGGTAGCTCAAATACTAAGCCTTCAACTGCGACGTGCGACACCAGAATCCGAACTGCAAACTGGGCACGGAAACCGAAAAGCCCTGGGGAAAGGCAAATAAAATCGTTAGAGTGAATGGACGAAAATAATCATATGCCTTTCACCATTTATATAACATAAAAACAATGCAAGTTCTTAAAATAAATGGAGGTGTCAGGCGAATCTCTCAAGTCCGACGGTGATAGACTAGGCGAATCTCTCAAGCCTAGTGGGCACATCAGGGGAATCTCTCAACCCTGTAACTGGACTACCGGAAATCGCCTCGAAAGCCACTAAAGTTTCAAACCGGCCGGAAAATTTCTTCGGCGAAATCCTCCACCGTAAGGCCACCTCGGCCTCCCATCTTTAAGGGACTTCATCCCCAGCATAAACCTAACCATTTCCACTAAAATCCCCCTCGAAAAGCCGCCGGAAAACACACCACCATTAAACCCGATTCCGGCGAGTTTCAAGCTCAAAATCGATCAACCAAACCTCAACCAAATCTCACAATATACACATCAATTGAAAGCCCAAAGAAAGAGCTTCAAAACCTTACCTTGAAATCCGGCAACCGCGCCGTATTCCGGCGACCCTTTCGACGGCGAGTCAAGGACTCACTGAGTCAGCCACGGGTTGACTCAGTCAACTCGGTCCAGAACAGTCAACTCAGTCAAATAGCCCATTTTCGCGCTTTTTCGATAACTTTACGACTATTTGGCTATTTATACCTCGGGACTCGTCTCTATCCACAATTTGGATAACTCAAACTCGAACGGATAAACACGACTAACTCGACGATAATTTTAAATATTCATTTTATATTCCTCGATTATCCGAAAAATCCTCGGAAAGCTCTCACGAACTCGAAATCAAATTCACTACATTTTCCACGAACCAACCCAAATCAAATTCGTGTCCGAAAATTAAGTCGTGATCAAAACAGCATAGCCGATTAATTACGATAAACCTTAATTACTCGTGAAACTCGCAAATTAAGCCACTTACTATACCCATTCCGGTCTGGGTCGTCACAAATCTACCCCCCTTAGAAAAATTTCGACCTCGAAATTTATGTACCTGCTAAGTGAATAGATGAGGATACTGCTCCCACATACGCTGCTCGGTCTCCCAGATGGCTTCCTCAACTGAATGATTCTGCCATAAGACCTTTACAAGCGGTATGACTCTGTGTCTCAACTCCTGCTCACGTCGATCAAGAATCTGTACCGGCTCTTCCACATATGTCAAATCTTCCAGGATAGGAAGCTGATATGGTGCTAACACATGTGATGGATCTGGAATGTATTTCCGCAACATCGAAACATGGAAAACATCGTGTACTCGAGCCATCTCGGAAGGCAACTCTAACCTATAAGCCACGGCACCAACTCTCTCTGTAATCTCGTACGTACCAATATTCCGTGTTCGAAGCTTTCCGCGCTTCCCAAAACGCACAACTCTCCTCCAAAGAGAAAGTTTCAAGAAGACCCAATTGCCCACCTCGAACTCGAGACTCTTTCTTCTCACGTCTGCATAGATTTTCTGTCGGTCTTGGGCAATCTTCAATCTATCCCGGATAATTTGAATATCCTCGGTGGTGTTCTTCACCAGATCAGGACCAATGAGCCATCACTCGCCTACCTCACTCCAACATAATGGAGTACGGCACTGCCTCCCTTATAAAGCCTTATACGGTGCCATATCAATACTGGCCTGATAACTGTTGTTATAAGCAAACTCAATCAAATGCAGTTGCTGGTCCCAATTTTCTCTAAACTGCAAAACACAGGACCGCAACATATCTCGAGGGTCTGAATAGTCCTCTCTGACTGCCCATCAGTCTGAGGATGGAAAGCTGTACTGAAATGCAATCTAGTCCCCAAATCTCGCTGCAATGCCTTCCAGAACTCTGAAGTAAACTGACTGTCTCAGTCAGAAATAATGGATACAGGCACACCATGCAATCGTACAATCTCGGCCAAATATAGCTTTGTCAATCTGCCAACCGAAATCTTCCCTGGAAGTGCAAGGAAATGAGCGAATTTCGTCAATCGGTCTACAACAACCCAAATACCAGTATTACCAGCCAAAGTACGCGATAACTGATACACGAAATCCATGGTAATGTGCTCCCACTTCCAAACCGGAATCTCTAAGGGTTGTAGCTTTCCTGTAGGCTTCTGCCTCTCTGCTTTAACCTGCTAACAAATAAGACATCTGCTCACATATGCTGCGATCTCCCTCTTCATATTTTGCCACCAATAATATGCTCGAAGTGTACGAAACATCTTCGTACCGCTGGGATGCATAGCATAAGCAGAACAATGAGCTTCGTCTAAAATTTCTTTCTTCAAACCCTCGTCCGTAGGCACACAGAGTCTGCCTTTGAATAGCAATGTACCATCATCACTCAACCGAAACTCTGTTGGCACACCATTCTGAATCATGGTCTTCTTGTCCAACAGATAGGAATCCGCATCCTGAGCCTCACGAACCTTATCAACCAATACCGGTCGAACCTGGAAGCTAGCCAACAAGGCTCCATCATCATCCCACTCAAACTCAGCTCCCGTAGCCCGTAACTCAGCTAACATGGATACTCTGGCTACGCATACATGAAACAATGAGGCTCCAAATTTCTGACTAAGTGCATCATCAACGACATTAACCTTCCCTGGATGGTACTCAAAAGTGCAATCATAATCATTGATCAACTCCATCCATCTGGGCTGTCTCATATTCAAGTCTGGCTGCGTGCGAAAATAGGTGAGACTCTTGTGATCAGTGTATATTTTGCACTGAGCTCCGTACAAGTAGTGTTTCCAGCTCTTCAAGGCTAATACAATAGCAGCCAACTCCAAATTGTGTGTAGGATAGTTGACTTCATGTGGTTTCAGCTGCCTGGAACCGTAAGCCACCACTCTGCCATGCTGCATCAAAACACAACCAAGTCCCAATTTCGATGCGTCGCTGTAAACCACAAACTCTCCACTGTCGTCAGGTAAAGTCAGAACCGGTGCAGTAGTCAACTTCTCCTTCAAGAGCAAGTAACTCTCCTCACAAGCATCGGACCACTCGAACTTGACACCTTTCTTCGTCAATCTGGTAAGTGGAGTGGCAATCCGTGAAAAATCATGCACAAAGCGCCGATAATAACCTGCCAAACCCAAGAAACTTCTGATCTCTGGTACGGTGGTAAGTCTACTCCAATTCAACACGACTTCAATCTTGTCAGGATCTACACTGACTCCCTCAGCAGATATCACGTGACCCAAAAACTTCACGCTATTCAACCAAAACTCGCACTTGCTGAACTTCGCAAACAACTGATTATCCCGCAAAATCTGCAAAACAGCTCGTAGATGTTTCTTGTGATGGCCCACACTCCTGGAGTAAATCAAGATGTCGTCAATGAAGAAGATCACAAACTTGTCTAGGAATTGCCTAAACATGCGGTTCATCAAATCCATGAAAGCTGCAGGGGCATTGGTCAACCCAAACGGCATAACCAAGGACTCATAATGCCCATATCGTGATCTGAAAGCTGTCATGGCCACATCTGACTCTCTGATCCTCAACTGATGGTATCCAGACCTGAGATCAATCTTCGAAAAGACTGAAGCTCCCTTGAGTTGATCAAACAAATCATCAATCCGTGAAAATGGGTACTTATTCTTCACAGTGACTTGATTCAGCTTCCGGTAATCAATACACAATCGCATGGAACCATCCTTCTTCCACACAAATAGTACAGGAGCACCCCACGGTGATACACTGGGTCGTATGAAACCTTTCTCCAGCAACTCTTAAAGTTGAATATGTAGCTCCTTCAACTCCGCTGACGCCATACGATACGGTGCCTGAGATATAGGTCCAGTGCCTGGTAAAAGCTCAATGGTGAAATTGATTTCTCGAACTGAAGAAACACCTGGTAACTCCTCCGGAAATACATTTGGAAACTCGGAAACCACCTCAATATCACCAATGTCTGGTACAGCAGCCTATGTATCCACAACATGAGCTAAGTACGCAACACAACCCTTCTTCATCATTCCCTTGACCTTCATCGCTGAAATCACACATGGCAATGAAGTATTCTTCTCACCGCGAAACAGTATCTCTGGAAAACCTTGACGTCGAAACACAACCTCCTTCTTGTGACAATCAAACATATATAGCCCAATGTGTCTCCAAGAAGTTCATACCCAAAATCACATCAAAATCGACAATATCCAGCAATAACAAATCCGCGGCTAAACCATAACCTCCAACAAAGATCTTACAATCCCTATACACCCAACCAATACTCACAACCTCACTGGATGGATACAACACATTCCATAACCCCAAAAGTGGAGATGCAGGCATAGTAGCTAAAGATGACAATCTATATGATATGAATAAATACGTAGCACCTGGATCTAGCAAAGTAAGTACTGGATAGCCAAAAACATGCAACGTACCAATAACAACCTCCGGTGATGTTCTACCCTCACGCAATGACATAGCATGAACCCTGGCCTGCCCAGCTGGTCGTCCACGCTAATGGTGACTCTGCTGTCCGGCCTGACCAGAAGACTGCACTGGTCGAGCCCCAGAAGTGGTACCTCGATCTCCTCCTAAACTCTGAGCTGTCTGTCCACCAACACCAACAGGCTGGACACACTCCCTCGCATAGTGACCCTCCTGGCCACAACAATAGTAAATAGTAGTGCCTCACTGACAAGGACCAAAATGATGTCTGTTACAGAGATTGCACAATGGATACTCCCTCGGTACAACAAAAGTGCCACGGGTGCGTCAACGATAGCTGGATCCGCTAGCACTCCCACTGGACTGCGGTCTCTGTGGTCGATCCCTCCTCCATCTCTGTCTCTGTCTAGCCGTACTAACTGGTGGTCTATATGGTCCACTGCCAGATGATGATGCCGATCCAGAAGTGTCTGAACTCAGCCTCTTGGAAGGTCCCTGACTCAGTCCACCCTCCTCAAATCGTCGAGACTGGAATCTCATATGCCTTTCCTTATCTATGTCCTCGCCTCGAAGCGCAGCACTCACTCATCAAAGTTGTTCCGAGGCATCATAGTCAATGTCCCCTTGATGTTCAGGTTCAAGCCCAACTCAAATCTCCGCACTTGGCTTCCTCTGACGCCACCATATCACGAGCAAACCGAGATAAACGAGTAAATCTGTCCCAGTACTCAAGTACTGACATACTACCCTGTCTCAAGTTGGTGAACTCCTCATACTTCCGCTGCTGTGTAGCCTGGTTGAAATACCTCCACATAAACAAATCCTTGAACAAAGTCCATGGAGTATCAACAGGAACTCTATCGGTGCTAACCTACCAGAAGTATGCATCAGACTCAAGTAAACCAACTGCTGCCACTGTCATCTGCTCAGGAGTGAAACGCAGACGCTCACAAACTCTTTCAACCTGAACCAACCATGCCTCACACATCTCTGGACCAGCTGAACCCGAGAAAACATTCGCCCCGGCAGTTCAAGCTTTGACCACAGGGTCAAAACGCTCCTCCAAACGCAATACTCGCATAAGCAAGTTATGTGTCTGGCGATCCTCATCAAGATCCACATCCCTATTGACACGGGGACTACGTCTATGAGGCATCCTAATGATAAGAGAAAAGCATTAGTCACAAAGCACAAGGAACGTAATCATGAAACTTCAGACATTTGAACACATACAACACCCGAAGCATTGATGAGTAACCGCTGGCCAGTCAGGTCATCACTCCAGACATGCTGTACATACTCAAATATCCTTAGTATCACAACTACAGAAGTCTACAGAACCTGAAACCTAATGCTCTGATACCAAGTTGAAAGGACCCAACCCCGATTTAGTTTCCTAAACCGGAATCAAACCCCTTCTCAAAACACGAACTTGCAAAAATCATAGCAATTTCGGCAAAGTTTCACTATATTGTGGAATTACCTTTAATCTGCACCCGAAAAACACACTTCATCCTATGCCACAAAAGCAAAACCGTGGGCACCAATCCCATCTGGATTTCTCAATATCATATCATAACGTAAAGTAATAAACAAAACTGTAATTTTATAGAAATCTGGGGAAAAATCATACGAAAATATATCATCAAAGTATTCAGGGCGACCTCTAGTATATATACATAAATATACAACAGTAGGCTAAACAAGAAACCTACTGAAAAAGAAAGGTAGCTCAGATACTAAGTCTCCGACTGCGACGTGCGACACCAGAATCCGAACTGCAAACTGGGCACGGAAACCGAAAAGCCCTGGGGAAAGGCAAATAAAATCGTTAGAGTGAGTGGACGAAAATAATCATATGCCTTTCACCATTTATATAACATAAAAACAATGTGAGTTCTTAAAATAAATGGAGGTGTCAGGCGAATCTCTCAAGCCCGACGGTGATAGACTAGGCGAATCTCTCAAGCCTAGTGGGCACATCAGGGGAATCTCTCAACCCTGGAACTGGACTACTGGTGATCAACCGAGTAATCAATGCATCGATGCTAAGTAAATTCCATCACCATAAAACATAAAACAAGACCTCCAAAACAATAAATAATCTCAATACTGTACTGGAAATAAATACTGAAATCAAGAACTCGCTACGACATTGTAAATAAAGGTCCACTCACAGATAAGCACAGCGCGCAAACACGCTAATCCTGAGATCCGGCAGAAGATCCCTCGCCCAACGTACGATCTCGATCCACTGAATAATCACAAAATATAACTGATCAAAATCACAATTCATTACTCTGTACCACACCTCGGAAACCAACCATTTCCGTAAACATATAACTCGGATACAAAATAATCGTCGAAAACCCCCAAATACTCCACATAAACCCTCGACTTAAAATCCGGTATCCAAATCAACTCGAAAATCTCAAGGCTACGATCGGGGCGCGATTACGAGCAAAACAGCATAAAACTTGTCAAAATTCAAAAAGTCAACGCATCGCCGGAAGTCCGCCGTTGACCGCTGCCGCCGCGCCGTCACCGGAGGAATTTCCCGGTGACCAGAACCCCAAAATCTTCCTCTTCTCAAGCCAAGCCTATTTCCTCAAAGGGTCACCACCGTCCATCCACCACCGTGGCCGGAAATCGCCTCGAAAGCCACTAAAGTTTCAAACCGGCCGGAAAATTTCTCCGGCAAAATCCTCCACCGTGAGGCCACCTCGGCCTCCCATCTTTAAGGGACTTCATCCCCAGCATAAACCCAACCATTTCCACCTAAAATCCCCCTCGAAAAGTCGCCGGAAAACACACCACCATTAAACCCGATTCCAGCGAGTTTCAAGCTCAAAATCGATCAACCAAACTTCAACCAAATCTCACAATATACACATCAATCGAAAGCCCAAAGGAAGAGCTTCTAAACCTTACCTTGAAATCCGGCAACCGCGCCGTATTCCGGCGACCCTGTCGACTGCGAGTCACGGACTCAATGAGTCAGCCACCGGTTGACTCGGTCAACTCGGTCCAGAACAGTCAACTCGGTCAAACAGCCCATTTTCGCACTTTTTTGATAACTTTACGACTATTCAGCTATTTATATGTCGCGCCTCGGATTTATCCACAATTCGGATAACTCAAACTCGAACGGATAAACATGACTAACTCAGCGATAATTTCAAATATTCATTTTATATTCCTCGATTATCCGAAAAATCCTCGGAAAGGTCCCACGAATTTGAAATCAAATTCTCTACATTTTTCACGAACAAACCCAAATCAAATTTGTGTCCGAAAATTAAGTTGTGATCAAAACCGCATAGCCGATTAATTACGATAAACCTTAATTACTCGTGAAACTCGCAGATTAAGCCACTTACTATACCCATTCTGGTCCGGGTCGTCATACCGAGACCTATCCCAATAGATTCATGGTTGTCTGGGGTTCAAAACTCCTATGCTCATGACCTCCATCGCCGCTGTGTGCACCGCCACCGTCGTCGTCGAAATCAACCCAGAATCCGCCACCTTCTCGGCCTTGATTTGCCCTCTACCGGTCACCAATGTTGGAGATGCTACCACATATCGATAGAGGAGATGGAACCCAACGGTTTTCCACCACTATCACGGTCGGAGGCTCACCGTCGGTGAGAACATCACGACTTAAAAAATGAGTCAAAAGGGGTTGTCAACGCGGGTCAACCCTAGTTGCCAAAAATAGAATTGTCAGACTTTCCAAAAATGGAAACCCCTATATATAGTCGTGATTTTACGGTAATGCATTTTTTGATATTTTCATAAAATTTCCGTTGACCATAACTTTCGCGTCGTAACTCTGATTTCAACACTTGACGTGGCCACGAATTCATTTCGACAAACTCTACGACTTTATCCAAAGAAATTTCTTTAAATACATAGTCGATAAAACCTCGACGAAACGCCAGCAAAAATTATCGACAGTAAAATCTAATTACCATCGACGACTAACGTAATTAATTAGCGAGTAACCGCATAAGTTCCAATTATCGCATAATATTGTTCCAGGTCGTAACATGCGTTTTTGAGGCTATTGTTCTTTTTTTTAAAGTTTCAATTGTATATGAACTGCTTTTGAATTTGTATTGGAATTACTATTGAATATGTTCCAAAATTGTTATTGAATTCATATCGAAAGTGAAATGGAACTCTTATGTAAATGTGTTACAAAAAACTACACAAAAATTAATAGACAAAGTTCAATTGAATTGATTAAAAAATGATTATTTTTTTTGGAAAGTACAACTGAAATTTTATAAATAAAATTTATTTATACATAATCCTTGAAGAAGAAAAAAAAATTGACCGAAAAAAAAATTTAGAACAAAAAAATCTTCTATTTTTCTCTTTTAATTTTTTTGGTCTGTCTATTCACATCTCCTATTTTAATAAATACACCTCTTTTTATATTTTTGGCTTTGAACATCCTATATTGCCCCTCAATTCCATACCTCTCTTCATCACACCCTCAGCCTAATCAACTATTTTTTTTGGGATGGAGGCATTGCACGTAATCGAATCTGAACCCTAGTGAAATGCGAAGAAGAAGAAAATTTATAAAAAAAAAATTGATGACTAAAGATGAGATCATGCCTTCTCTTCCCATCTCGAATCGAAGTTGACACAGTTGTTTTGCATATAGAGCCATGCCCTACGGGGATAAGCAAGAAAATTCCCCTTTGCCAAGGATGATCAGATGTTGACGAACATCTTCCTGGACTTATAATTCGACAAGTCCCTTCAAATAATTTTCAAAGAAAAGGACCGAAAGGATCCAATTCTTGTGTCTCAATGTCTCAATCGAGAGCGGGGGATATATCAATGTAAATGGTATAAGATGAAGACCAATTAGAAGGTACAAGAGAATAATCATATTTGTAGAGATTAATCTTGAAATAAATTAAGATTAACAAACTAACAATTGACTACAAGAACCCAGATTGAAACCTAGCCTATAGTGAAATAGAAGAAATTAAGAACGCAAAGCAAAACTGATTGAAAAATCTAGAACCCGAATTGATGTATAAAAGTTCATCCGTAGAGAAAATCAACAAGAATGAAATTGTTGATCTGTTTACAAGGGATTCGATCCTCATCATGTGTGTACGTTTTTTTTTCAAACGATTGTAAAACTATAAATTTGAGAGGTATACATATTAAGGAGAGGTGTGCATAGACGGACTCTAAATTTTTTTGTCTGTTTGGAAATCTTAAGGGTAAAATAATAAAAGATGCATTGACACATGTCAGTGTCACATTTAATTGTCATTAACTGTAAGATATTATATTTTGATATTTAAATAATAAGTTCTTATCCTTAAGTATATATGACATCTCCATATTATCTTTTCGTGATTAATGTAGTTTACTATTATTTTTTTGCAAAACATTGAAGCAATATTTTGATTATTACCGTACGATAACTCCTATCATTTTGTTTGTTTGAATTACTTGTGATCATGTAATAACCAAAAGAAAAGGAACAAGGAGTCGACACTAAAAAGGAAAAGACGGGGGGCAGTTACATAAGTTACTCAATACCGCAATGGGCTTTGGGGCCCGCTCTGACCGTCTAGTTTAACCATTTCCAGACCACCATTCTGCCACTTCTCTCTCTTTAATTGCACAATGCGCGTGCGCACACCTCCCCCTCCTCCTCTTTCTCCTCCTCCACATTCACCCCCATCGTATTTAACCACTACCCAACTTTTTTAATTTTTCTTAATTTTTTGCTTTAACAAAACAAATTTGTCACTACAGTCCCTTTCATAGGCGGTGGAAACCGGCAAGAATACCTTATTTGGGATTTGATACACAAGCGGTGATTTTTAGTGTGACCAACAACTCAGTACCAGAAAAACACACTTAGGCAATAAATTCTTTAAGGTTTTATCATCTAAGTGAGACTTAGCCGACAAAATATTGTTTCGTCCCCCTAAAAATATTTTTCGTCGACTAAGTACTATTTAGGCGACCAAACAAGATCTTCATTGCCTAAGAAATTTCTTAGACGATGGATCACATAAGTTGTCGCCTAAGTGTGTACTTAGACGACGCTTATTATTTCGTCGCCTAAGATGCACACTAAGACGACGTATACTTATTTTCGTCGGCTAAGTATAACACACTTAGACGAACAGATGTGTGTCGTCGTCTAAGTGATCACTAAGACGGTGAATTTTTTAAATCTTTGCCTTAGATTTAATAACTTAGACGACGAAATGCGGTTTCGTCGCTTGGGTTCACACTTAGACGACGGCATATGTGGTTTGTCGCCTACGTGCTCAGTTAGGTGATGAACCTATTTCCGTCGCCTAAGTGTAAACCTAGACGACAAAAATTTACACTTAAGCGACGAATAATTTCGTCTCCTAAGAAAACTCAATTATTAGATCAGATTCATTTTTTTCCTCGGGCTATCTCATCTCAGCCTCATCCTCTCAACTTCTCTCTCTCTCTCTCTCTCTCTCTCTCTCTCTCTCTCTCTCTCTCTCTCTCTCTCTCTCTCAACACAACACAACACCCACGGTCCGGCCGGCAAAAATTATTTAAATATAAATTTTGCAACCCCGGAGTTCTAGTTTACCCACTTATCTCCTTATCGGTAAAGGTATTATCTCGTTTCTCTCGATTAATTTTTTTTAATTTTATACCGTACGTAAATTATGTACGGTGATTAGTTTTTTCGGCGAATATATAGTACTTTCCGGCGATCTTAGCCTAATTACTTGTTGTATTGCATTGTTAATCTAAGTGTAAGCTAATTGGTTAGTTAATTAGTATGTTAAATTTGATTAATTAGTTAAAATATGTTAGATTAAGCTAATTAGTTCTTTAATTGTTAATCTAATGGTTTAAGCTAGGTAGTTAAGCTTAATTAATTGTATGCATGTTTAATATATTGTTAATTAAGCTAATTATAATTGTAAAGCTAATTAATAGTTTAATTAAGGTAATTGTATGATTAGGGATTTGTTAAGGTAATAGTTAATATATGTTAGAATAATTAGTTGAAATATATATAATATGTAAAATATAGCATTTATATAAAGTTAATAATATAATATAATATTAGCTAGATTAATTATAGTATAATATTTATTATAGCATATATATGCTACTTAATTAATTCTATTATGTGTCATTTGATACTATATATATAGAGTATATTAGATTAATTAATTATTGGTTGAAAAATTATATAATATAATAATTATTAACTTACGCAGAAATATGGACAAGAGTTTGATACAGTTGACGAATAAAAGTGATGCGCGGTATATGGATGGAATCAGAGGGTTTATGGTGTTTGCGTTGGACCTTGGTCAGGGAAAGAAGCGTTACAGGTGTCCGTGTAGAAAATGTCTTAACTATCAGTTTGTGGAGATTAATGTTATGTCTCAACACTTGTATGACCACGGTATGATGTGGAGTTACACTACGTGGAGTGAGCACGGTCAAGTAGTAGACTTCAGCTCAGGACCAGACTTCAGCTAAGGGTACAGTTACCAGAGTGCCTCATCCAACGGTAGTGGCGCCCCTTCTTGAAACCCCACTGTGGATTTGGTTTATGAATGGATAAGTACAACAAGATGCTACTTCAAATTCATTCCGTATCGAACCACGTTACGCGTTATCACGGATTAGGCACGTTAATAAGATTGTTAATAACTTTTTCACCGGGTGAGAATTTGACTTGACTTTCTTCACGATAGTTATAAAATATTTAATTTCGAGTTTGTAGAAATTTTCGAAGAATTTATTGGATAAGCGAGCTATTTTAAATATTTTTTGGAATTCGGTAGGAGTAATTATTAAGATGTATTAATTTTAAATGTCGAATTAATCTGGGCTGTTAGATCGAGATTAGAATGAATTTGAACCGTTGATTTGGGCTAGCTATATATACGGGTATTAATACGGAGTTTTTTTCAGGAAAGTTTTCGTTTTCAGCAACCCATACGTACACGACCCGTATCGCCATACACGACCCGTTTCGATTAATCCGACCCGTACCGCCGATTCCAGCGACGTTCCAGGTATGGTTAGAAAGCTCTTCGCCTCCTCTATCGTTTGGTGTATGTGTTGATGGGTTTTGGTTGAGTTTTAGACCCGAATCGATTAGGTGTAACCACCGGTTTTTGAGGGTATCGGACGGCGGTGCTTTGGTCATTTTTCGACGAGGTTGAGGGGCAGTTCGACTGGATTTGGTCCCAGGAGTCGAACCCCTATAGTTTTGGGGTCCGAGGTGGAGTGACAGCGACATTCTTGGCGGATTCGATTTTTGGCCAATTTTTGGGGACGTGGCTTTCAAGCCGTTTTCCCGCCAAACAGTGGTGATTCGGGGGATGGTGTAGTTATGAAAATTGTAGATCATCGTGAGAACTTTTCATCCATGTATGGAACGCTCCCACTGGAGCTGTTCCACTGGGAGGCAAGTGAGGGTCACGCACAGCCGTCCATGGTGGTTTTCCGGCAAGTCAATTTTCTAAAATTATCGGCAAGTCTTCCGAAGTTATTTTTAGGGTTGATTTTCATAGTTTTATGAGTATTTTTATATCTAATTATCTGTATTTACAGGACATCGAGATCGCAATTCTAGCAACGAAGGAAATTTTACGGGACCCCAGCAATATTCGCAGACTTGTGAGTGGACCTTTATTTTTACAGTTGATTGCGAGTTCATTATTTTTACGTAGTACGCTTTACATCATATCTTTAAAGCGTTTATTCTGAGGCTTGCTTTGTGATGGTTTGTTTAATTTGCATCGATGCTCTAGCTATTCGGCTGATCACTGGATAGTTAGTTAGGGGAGATTAGGTGGCCTCGTCTAACCCAGATCGGTTCAGGTTATGTGGCCTGGGGACGATCCCGTCACATATTTGTATATTTTTCATTTCAGTTTAACGCCTCAGGTTAGGTGGCCTGGGAGAGCACCTCCATTTATATTTCAGTTATTCAGATTAGAACTCGCATTATTTCACAAAAAATAGTGGAAATGCATGAAATTATAGTTTAGCAATCTATGCAGATTATTTTATTATTTTTGTCCACTCATGCTAACGTTTTATATTTAAAATGCATTTCCCTGGGCATTTCGGTTTTTCGTTGCCCAGGTTGCAGTGTTATTCCTATTCGTGCTTGGTATCGTCGAGAGCTCCGAGTCTACCGGTCATCCCCTCATCAGTAGGTTCAATCTCACTGTCAGTTTGTTTTATATGTATATAGAAGTCACTCTGGATACTAGTTTTCTTATGTTGTTACAGTGAGACTCTTGTGAATATGTTGTTACTTGAGTAGTCGTCGAGTTTGCTTCTCCTTGTATTTAGAACCAGTATTTTGTAATGTATGTTTTCAATCGTGAGTTTTACATCTGGTTTAGTTTTCGCTATATGTTGAGAAATCCGGATGGACATCAGTGGTCCACGTTTTGTTTGTGGGATTTATCTGCGGAGTGTCATTCTTCTTGCAGGTTTTTGGTTGTCTCAGTTTTAAGGTGAGTTATGTCAAAAAATTTACAGAATTTCATAGATTATAATCAGTCGTTAGGGCTTATTCCTAGATTACTAGTTAATCTATGGTTGGGTCCTTTCATGCAACGTCTGTACATGTCTATATACACAACAGAGGTAATGAGATGGTACGCGGAATAGAGAATAGACGACGATGCGCTCAGACACGTGGAAGATGGGGAGGGTTTTAAAATTTTTGACAGTAAATTTCAAGACTTTGCAGCAGAGATTCGAAATGTTAGAGTCAGACTTTCTACATATAGATTCAATCCTTAGGGTAAGAATAGTGTTGCTGTCAACACTTGATCAGTTATTCTCATGTCGTACAACTTACCTTTGTGTATGTGTATGAACAAGGAATTTAATATCCTTACTGTGCTCATTCCAGGTCCTAAATCTCCAGGAAATGTTTAGAAGTGTATCTCAGACCATTGATTGACGAGCTGAAACTGTTGTGAGAAAATAGAGTCTCAACGTATGATAAGTTTACTGACACAATGTTCATGATAACAGTAACTGTAATGTGGACCATCAACAATTTTTCAGCGTATGGGATGTTGGCATCTTGCACAACCAAAAGGTACATGGCGTGTTGATATGCGTAAAACATGCATCACATATTAACACAAAGTAGACACTCAACACATATCTCACACATATGCAATGTAAAATCGTTCTTTGTAGATGTGGCATTGATAAGTAGGGATCGTTCTTAACCGGGGATTGAGGGTACTAATGCATGATAACGTTTATAAACAGAAAAGTAAATGTATGGGGGGTTTGAAAGTTTGGTTATTAATCTACGAAATATTAATGAAAAACATGGCAGAAAACACATAGAGAAAACCTAACTTCTATCATGCTTTAACTCATAGACAAGATAAACAAACAAGAACATAGAATCCTAAACTTGCTTTCTAAACCAAAAATAAACACTAACTAATATATACAAGTGATCGACTCATCTTTTCCACCAAAGTCTTACAACTAAGTCATATTATATGCTCCCTATTAGTATCTAAGTCTTCAGCCGAGTTAACATGTATGATCTTCTTTAGTGCTTCGGGGAATTTGTCCTGTGACACATCTACAATTTGACAAGGAATTTGCCTTAGCCTCAATTGATACATTAAGTCTAACATGCTCGACATAAATTCTAAGATACAAAACATATTACACATAACACTTCAAAATTGTGAATCAAAACACTTTATTAATCAACCAAATACAAAAACGTTACAAAGATAGAGAGAAGGGGTAGAGTTACACTTTAAGCTCGTAAATTTTCCCTACACCTCTAATGTAGCAGTCCTTCAATGGAGATGGTGAATATCTAAGGGAACTTGCCCTATAGTCTACTCGGTGGAAGATGGTATTTAGTGGTGATGGAGAGTGGCGGATCCTTGGAGATTTCTGAGTTTGGGAGAGGAAGAGAGTGTATGGCAGAGCTCTAGCTTCTAAGATGAGTGATGATTTTGTTCTGGTCGAAGCTCCTTTTATATAGGCTAAGCAAAACCTAGTTCGACTCCTTCTATGACTCTAACTACTCCACCCGGGTAACCTGACCCTTTTTCCACGAAAACAGTAATTTTTCTCGTTCTAGGACTCCAAATCGTGTGATTCTAGTTGCGTTGGAAACTAGACTTCTAGATATTTCCAACCATATGCTAACCGCATCTAGATTCATCCGGATCTGTTCACAGTGGTCTTTCTAAGTGGGCTGATGTACAAAGGCCAATTTCTGATAATTCATTTTAATCCATCTTCTTTCTTTGGACTTCTTTGGACATGATCTTGGTCTTTGACCCATCTTCATTAATCTTGATCCATTCTTAAGTAATTTGGGCTCCCATTCAGCAATATGGTCGACATTTTCAATATATAAGCAAGCCCGTGACAAATCCTTCTTCTAGATGGACTAGGTTTTCAATTCTTCTCCAATCACAATTAGGAAAGGTTTCTTTCATCAATTAGGAAAGATCCGGACACTTCCTCTTCACTTTAGGAAATATTTCACACATGTGTTCCGAATTCACTTTCTTATTCTCCTGAGGACTTCTACTCCAACAAGGATTCCAAGTCGAAATAGGATTCTTCATTTTTCTGCGATTTTGCTCCATTTTGTCTCCTTTATTGTTCCTCCTTTATTTTCAACCTAAAATAATAAATTAAGTTGTAAACATATTTAATAAGGTCAAAACAACGCTAAATGTAAAGAGAAAAACGTTAAGAATCAAGCATAAAATGCATAGATCACGTGTCCTATCTGCTTGGACGACGTCAACGCTAGTTAGCACACGGGGAAGGTGTGTTACTTGGATCATCGTAGATTGTTTCCTCATGGTCACTTTTGGCGGGAGGCTAAGGATGATTTTGACGGGGATGTAGAGGATAATCTGCTACCTAGACAGTGGTTTGGCAAAGAGATTTTTGAGAGGTTAATCGACTTCGATTTTGGTGTGTTGAGCAATGACGATGATGTGAAGAAACTTAATCTGGTCCCTCCAGATGAGCTTAAATATTGGCACCACATGAGTATCTTCTTTGAACTATCTTACTAGTCGAAGTTGAAACTCAGGAACAACCTAGATGTCATTCATATAGAAAAGAATATGTGTGACAGCGTGGTGGAAACAATTCTCGGTATTAAGTTCAAGACTAAGGATACTCCTAAACCCCGAAAAGATCTTAAAATTCATAACTTCTGCCGTACCTTGTGGTTAAATAGGGATGAAAATGGTGCATACAACAAGATGTCGGATGCACCGTACATAGTGAATCCTGCACAGAGAGATATTGTATTCAACTGGTTTAAAAGTGTTTATTTATCCATCTAATTATGCAGCGAATATATTTGGTGTTGTCAACGTTGAGCAACATAAGTTCATTGGTCTAAAGACTCATGACTATCATGTTATGCTGCAACGTGTGATTCCAGTGGTCATTTGACCATATTTGCCTCGTGATGTCGTCGAACCAATAGTAGCATTGTGTAGATGGTGGCAAATGTTATGTGTTAGAGAGTTGAAGAAGTCAAATGTAGTTGAACTACGATACGAAATTGTATACATCCTTTGCAAATTAGAGAAGATTTTTTTCTCTGCTTTCTTTGACATCGTGATTCACCTCATGATCCATCTTCCCAAACAAGTGCTGCTTTCTGGTCCGGTCTACTACACTTGGATGTATCCTCAAGAAAGGTACAATTATTTATAACCTATTTTTCATCATTTACATATATATTTTCAAGTGTTTCTACTATTCTGCATATAATTAATTGTTGACTATTTTGCAGACAATTCGGACAGTATAAATGATTCGTCAAAATTAAATCTGTCCCGAATAGCTCCATAGCAGAGACATACCTAATGCACGAGTTTGTTACATACTGCGACAAGTACCTCAAGGATTTAGTCCAAACCACCTCCTCTAATCGCAATGCCCGCAATAATCTTTCAGTCGTCACAGATGTTGTACGACCGTTTAGAGGAGTATTAAACGAAAGATTAATTAAAGAAGAACTTATTGAAACACATTGGGTAGTTTTGCAAGACTGTGACGAGGTCGACCAATACATGGAGATTTACAGGAAGAAAATTCAGATATCTAAGCCGGACAAGAGTCATAATTGGGTTTAAAAAGTGCTTAAGAAGAAGTTCCTTAATTATTTTCTCAAATGGGTACGTATGTTTAATTAATTTAAACCATGCATGCATATAGGTTTGTGATTAATTAGTTTTTTTATGAAATTGAGAAATCCGGATGAGAATAGGTGCCCACTATAAATTTGAATGACATGTGGTGTATGCTTATGCGAAGTGTATTGCCTTAGTTACTGCTTGCAAGTTTTTGGTACCCTTTTTTTTATGGGAAACTATGTCAAATTTTTGGCAGAAATTAAATACACATTCATATATCTTCTTAACATTTTTACAAATGATGGATCTGGAAAAATCTGGTGACACCACGAGGGGTGGTGATCATGGAAAAAGTACTTGTTGGCTCATAAGCCAGTTCAACACTATATTTACCCCGGATGTTTTGTCAATGGTGTAAAGTTTCATTCAGTGAATAGAGATGAAGGAAGAAAAACACAAAACAGTGGGATTGCGGTTGGGGAAGGCGCTGATGTATGTTACGGAGTTCTTGTTAATATCGTGGAGTTACTTTACGAGAATGATATCAACATTTTTCTATTCAAGTGTAAATGGTTCAACCGTATGAAGGAAGATCTGGATCTTTAATCGGTAGATACAAACTCAAGCTAGTCTGAGGATGAGTCATTCGCTCTTGCCACCTTAGTTAGGCAGGTATTCTATCTGGATGATCCGAAAGCTGGTGAAGGATGGAAAATTGTTAACCATCTGTCTCACCGAGGAATATGGAGTGTCACCACACTTGAAGGGACGTCAGCGACTGACACTAAAGCATAGAATGATAATGCATATCAAGAGTTTAATACTTCTATAATCCCCAACATAAAGGAACTAATTCGGTCTAATGAACACTTACCCATGCCTGATGGCGCCACAGATCTTACAAGAAGAGATTAATGACTTAGAGAAGAATGCCCCTGAAGAGGTGCTGGAGGATGCCGACAATGACGACGACGACATCAGATATGATTCAGACGATGGAGATTATGATGATGAGGAGAATTCAGTTGATACTGAGGAGGAGGATGATTCAAACAATGATTATTATGAGGATGAGGATGAAGAGTGATAAGTTTTTCTAATAAATACTCAATAATAATAATTAGTTAATTATATTTAATTTTTAATTAATTAATTATATTTAATTAAGAAATATAATTAAATATTAGTTATGTCAACTAACAGGAATGACTTAGAATCAACAAATGCAATATCATTTTTTGTTATAAATATGACATCTTAGACGACGAACTTATGTATTTTTATCGTCTATGTACGAGACGATGCCTATATAATTTCGTCGTTTAGATGAACCTTAAACTCTAACCCTAAACCCTAACACTAATCTCTTTACCCTAAACCATAAAACTCTTAGAGGACGAAGGTATTTCGACGTCTAAGTCACACTTGGACAACAAAATGGTAAATTTTCGTCATCTAACTGCTACTTAAAAGACGAAAATGACCTCTTTCGTTGTGTAAGAAGATTTCATAATCTGACATCCACTTTTATGTTAAGTGATCAAAAATTAGATTTAGGAAGATTTGTAAATTTAATCAACGTACTTTTCTGTTTCGGTCAAATTAATTAATTAATTTCGGTTAGATATGTGTATATATATATATGCATGCATGGTTGACTACATCGATGAAATCCTTAATAAACTTCGCAATTAATGAAAATTCATCTACTCACATATTAAATGGTGATGAATAACAGTTGTTTTGTCCGAATTCGAGTTCGTTAATATGGATATACATACATACGAACACATACGTTATTCAACATTAATAGATGACATGGATAACGAGTATTAAGTTGTTAATTTAATTTAAATGTAATTGATATATAAAATTTTGACATATTATAAAATGGTCGTCACGTTGGATCGAAACGGTTTTATGATTATTAATATTTATAATCGTTTCCATCGTTTAAACTTTTATCGATATTCATAAAACGTACTGTATCGATCGAATACCAAACTCTACCGAATTTGCATAATTTTTTTTTAAAATTATGATATAAACATAATGGTCATATCTGACGGCTAATTTCTTCTTATTATTAAACAGATAGTCAAAAATTAATTTTACAATATCTCAAAACATATTAAATAAAATATCGCTTAGGCGACGAAACGACATAGTGACTTCTTAGGCAACAAAATAATACATTTTCGTTGCCTAACACCAAAAATTTGGCAGTTCATTTTTTTGCGCCAAATTTTTTGGGGCATGTTTAAAAACAACTTAGACGACGAAGGTTGTTGATTTCGTCGCCTGAGTCAACTTAGGCGATGAAACCATTAGTTTTTTCGCCTAAGTCCATCGATATATTCCCAATTTGATCAACTCTCTCTCTCTCTCTCTCTCTCTCTCTCTCTCTCCAACCTAAACCCTAGCTGCCGACCACCTCGCTCCCATCCTCGCTGGATTCTCTAGTGCCGCCCCACATTTCACTCTCTCTCTCCTCTCTCGGATTTAAAGTCGAACCGCCGCTTGCGCCCACGGCTCTCTCTCTCTCTCTCCTCTCCCCGGATTCTCACTCACCGCCGCCGTCCCGAGTCACTCTCTCTATCTCTCTCTCTCTCTCTATCTCTCTCTCTCTCTCTCTATCTCTCTCTCTCTCTCTCTCTCTCTCTCTCTCTCTCTCTCTCTCTCTCTCGCCGGAAACCACCGTGCACTCTCCTCCCCGTCGACTCTCCCTCTCCCCATGCCCAGACACTCTCTCCCTCCGTCGTCACCTCAGCAGCCCCGTCGGGTCCACACTGCCGCCTCCTCGTCCCCGTCAGTATCTCTATCTCCTCTCTCTCTATATATTTATATATTTCTATATACATAAATAAAATTTGTATGTGGATATATAAGTAGAATTGTATGTGGATATTGGATATGAAATGTGGATTTTTATGATTTTTAAATAAAGTTGGTGAATATTAAATATTGGATGTAGATATTGGAAATAGTTTGTATATATGAAACTGGATAAATTTGGTGATGATATATGTATATTTGACATAAATTTGGTGATGATATTTGTGATTCTGTGATTTTGTTGAATATGTTGATGAATATATGAATATGAATTTTTCAAATGATGTAATCTGTGATTTTGTTGAATATGTGAAATGAATATATTTAATATTGGATGGATTTGTAAATTATGATATCGATGAATATATAATGAATATTTATATATATATTGTGAGTATTCAATTTGTACAGCTTAATCAGGATGCCTGGCGGTAGGAAAAGGCGCATGGCAGCGGATAAGGCTACGGAATTCCAATCCATTGAACGACAATTGAGTTGGGGTCAAAGCTCATAGGAGACGGTTACGGCTCCTTCAGTTCGGGCGGATGGACAATCGATACTGAATGCTCCAAATGAAGAGGCTACAGCCTATACAGACGAGGCAAATATTTTAGTTTCAGCGGCGGTGGCGGAGTCACAAGGACCCAAGAATTCGTCGATGATTCTATTCACTATAGCGCCCAACGCAAGACAAGGAGGGAGCCCTCAGACCCGATCCCCAAACGCACCCGGGGACTTAAGAAGAGCGCTAAAAGCGAGCGCATAGTAAAGTCAACAAGGAAAAAGATCGAGGTGTCATTCGACAACTTCATCCAAGGTCCTACGACCTCTGACTTCAGCAGTTTGTGCTCGCACAATATAGGGGCAATCATACGGAACAACATACGTATGATTGCCTTTTCTTGGAATCAGTTCCCTAATTCTAAAAAGTTCATAGTGTACTGCCAACTCTCGGTAATATGGTCTATGTAATTTGAATTTAATTTTATAATTAATTTCAAAGCATAAAGGCATAAGGTCTAGAAATTTAATTATTTATTAATTTTTTCCTAGGTACATTTTGACTACTGAAGGCCGACCGGAGATGTGGGAATACGTAGAGGACACGGAAATCTGTATTTTCAAGGATTGGAAGTACGACCTCCACAAGTACTACAAGAAATACGACACCTTGCTTACCCCACAAGAGTTGCAGACAGAAATAGAAGACGAGTGGCAATAGTTGGTTGGACACTTTGAGTCCGAGAAGTTTAAGGTTCGTCTTCATTTTCTCTAATGTAATGAAAATGAATAATTTATTATTTTTAAATATTTATTTATTATTTATTATTCTTTGTTGTGAAACAGTTAAAGTCGAATGTCAATAAGACAAATCGTGAGAAGAAGAGTGACCACCATAGTAGGAGCTCGCGAGCGATCATCTACTATGCAAAGGACCACAGAGATGCGGGTTCGAAGCATTGTTTCCTAGATGCCAGCAACGATGCTTGTGTCAACCCGGGGAAGTCAATGAAGCGAGTCAATGTGCCGTAAGTACCTATTTTTCCGAAATTAATTGAATTTAATCGTACTTCCGAAATTTATTGAATTTAATCTAACAGTAATTGGTTTGAAGACATTGAATTATGATTAGTACATTTAATTAGGTTGTGCTCTTGGCATTTGGATTTTGCTTTAAGTTGGTTAAATTATGATTCTGGACTTGAGAAATCCGAATGGGAATCAGTGCCCACAGTGAATTTATTTTGTTCGAATTAGTTATTCAAAGTGTTTTCTTCCCTGTAGGTTTTTGGTTTCCTCCAATTTTAGGGGAAACTATATGGAATTTTTTTTATAGAAATAAAATATTTATGTATTGTTCACATGTTTAATTTTAGGAGAGGTTGATATAAATGGCCCACGAGGAATTGGCGAAAACACAGTTGGAAAACCTAGAGATGACGCCTGAACAACTCTCTCCTCTATCGAATGAGGCTCATATCAGTATTGTTGATGTTGTTTTCGGCCGCCGACCTGGCAAAGAGGTTTATGGGCTATGACGGGAGGTCCAGAGAGATTTGACACAGTCATCCACATCGGTGAGTAGGAGCACTACGGCGGCTACCGAGGAATGGGTCCGAGCGGCGGAAGGAGAGGCTCGATTGGCCAAGGAGGAGGCTAGATTGGCCCGGGAGGAGGCAATGTCGACAAGCTCTCAGATGAGCGGCATCCTCAAGTTTCTCGAGTCGATAAGCATGCAACTTATGGTGGAGTGTCGTCCCCCCCCCTCCCAGGCATGATGAGGACAACGATGTTAGCGACGGCGACCGAATCGGCGGGATGTCTACTCCAGATTTCAGTTTAGTTTCGTAAATTATTTTATGTATATTTCGATCTATGCACGTAGAATTTTTATATTTAATGAATATTTTATTAATTTATTTAATATTTAATTTATAATTCAGAAATAAACAAAAAATAAATAACAACTTGGACTACGAACAAACAATAATTCGTCGCCTAGGTTCAATCACTAAGACGACGACACATTCGTTGCCTAGGTGGTATACCTTAGACAACGAACAATAATATTCGTCATCTAAGTAGTACCACTTAGACGACGAATAATAGTTCGTCATCTAAGTGAATTCCACTTATTCGTCGTCTAAGCGATTAATCTAAAATGATGAATTATATTCGTCGTCTAAGTGGTAATACTTAAATGACGAATGATGTTATTCGTTGTCTAAGATGAATGTAGGACGATGTTAATGTCGTCGTTTATATCAAAAAATTTCGTCGTCTAAGTACAAAGGCGACGAAATCTTATTTTTCGCCTAAGTAGTATTTTAGACGATGAAAAACAAAATTTCATCGTCTAAGTACTTAGATTACAATTGTTAGACGACGAATGTCACCTAGGTACTAAAACGACGAAAAAGATCACTTAGGCGACGAAATTACTTCGTCGTCTAAGTGCGTTTTTTTAGTAATGAAGAGAACATTTATTCAACAATTTGAGTTTTACCTTCAAAAAAAAAACATTTGAGTTCTAATAAGTAATAACTTTGATGAGATTGAGTTCTAACACAATTCTTGTTTTAGATTTTAGAATGTTTCTAAAAATGTCATAAGCTCTTTTAAATTAAAATAATAAAAATATCACACTTTCATTTGAAACTTGGAAACCAACTGGAGCAACAGGTTTCCCGGTTAAAAAAAGCAGACGGGAACACTTCGCCAACCCACAGCTGTAGTTCCCTCTTCACTTTGACTAGACAAGCTATTCATCCAATGATTTGAGATCACGTTTACCAGGAGTGATGGGTGGGTCCACATTTGGGCGGCCAAATTATCAAAATGTCACTTTGGTAGTAATTATCAATTTATACTCTTATTGTAAATTTTTGTTTTCTCAATTTAAAAATAATTGCTGTATTTTTGTATACTTAAATTGCATTACATACTTTTAAAAAATAATAATTTTTTTTAGTATTTTCTCTTTTATTTAAAAAAAAATTGTGCTCTAAATCTTCGTTTTTAATATTTTAGATGTTTTATTATTTTAGGCATAGAAATAGTGAGTCGACAAACACTGATATATTGAATATATATATATAGTCGTGAAATTAATAATAATACTGTATTCTGAACTTAGACATTTTTTCCCCACAGTGGAATATATAACTTTAGAAAATTAGTTTATAACTATTGAATTTTGATTTAAATAATATTAATACATACTTTTAAAATATAATTTTTTTAACAATAGTTTCTATTTTCTTTAATAAAATATTTTTTGTGCTCTTAATCTTTGTTTTTAATATTTCAGGTTTTTTTGTTAGTTTACGCGTAAAAGTAGTGAGTCGACGAGCACTAAGCCACTAATATATATTGAATATATATAGTCGTGGAATAATAATAATAAAGTGTTATAAATTTAGTAATTTTTCCCCATCGTGGAATATATAACTTTAGAAAATTTATTCATAACGATTGAATTTTGATTTAATAAATAATATTAAAATATAATTATACAAAAATATAATTATATCTATTATGTGTCTGACACATGATAATATTTGGATGGAATCCGTCAAAATTGACGGAGAGGGTACAAATCAACAATTATTTCCAAGTTGAGGAAGTAAAAGTTTACAATTGATAGTTTAGGGTATAAATTAACAATTACCACCAAATTTAAAAGGCATTTCTATAATTTTGCCCATTTGGGCTTCAAATTGTGGTCATGCTACATCACGTGACATAGGATCAGTAAGATAGTAACACTTTATGCTTTTTACTATATTTTGGGTTGGGCCTTTGGGTTAGTAAGGTCATATCCAGTCTTGAAGGGCAATATTTTGGCTCTGGGCTATAATTTAGTTCTTTAAATACACTATTTAAATAAATAGTAATGATTATATTTTGTGCCGTCTTTAACCCGTAAGGGCTATAATTTTAATTTTTATATTATTTTATTAATTCAGATTTTTAGACATATATATTCTAATAACATCATATGAATATTATATGTAAATTAGACTACATGTGTTGTTTTTATAGAAAGTTAATTTTTTTTATATTGATATTTTAATTGCATTATATTTATTATATTCATTGATGGTTTATTTAACAAATAAATTATTATTAATAATAAAATATGACATTATTTGTATTTACTTATTATATTACCGTTGCATATATTATAGTTACGAAAATTTAAAAAAATATATTTCTAACGTTTGTAATGTATTACACATGATGTATTTATTATTTTAACTATATTATTTTACAAAAAATATTGTGATTATATCATTACGAAAATAAATTGATTAATTAAATGATGCTACCATAATGTTTAAATTGACATGAACACTAATTAAAATTAATATTAGTCATTAAGAACATCAATTTTTTAATCTTTAAGTACAATTGCAGTCCCACAAAAATATAGTTCAGGGTTATGTGAAGAGCCATATAGCCCAATCTTAGACCCAATCAGACTACTTCATCAATTTTTGGTATAACCTTGCCATGGGTTGGAGATGAATTTTCGCTGATTTTGAAGTTATATCAAGTTCTTGGCCTGGACTTGAGATGGCTTAAAATTACAAATTAAAAGCAAACATTCTAACAGCTCTATCTCTTGTCTAGATTAGGGAAATAACAATACAATTTCAACTGTAATTTTCCCGAGTATTTTGGTTTGAAATAGCTTGAGCGTAACCAGAGGATCAGAAGACGTTGCTACAGAAAAAAGATGTCATTCAAACAAAGACAGCGTTAAATGAGCGATAAAGACCGAAAAAAGAAGAGAGAATATTACACATTTCCACCTGCGTTTTATTTCACCACAAAAAAAATGCCTTGCATGCCCCCGCCCCCTCTTTTGCTCATCAAATTCATCTCCAAAGTAACCAACCTATCTCAGTCCTCAGATTTGCAGGTGAAAATAGGGGGCAGGAAATAACGTGTAATTAATATTCATCCTTTCAAGGTACCGATAAAAAATAAATAAGATGCACCAACAAAAGATATTTTGGGGCTTCAACCAGAATGGTCTTGTACATTTTCTGAGGAGGATGGTGAAGGTGGCAAAGAGCCATTAACTTGTAAAGCGGATACTTCTGGAGCATTTGTTTCCAGATTGTTATCAGTTCTGTTCTCCAGTTTTTGGTCTTCATCAGGTGATTTTGATGATATTGAGGGGGAAGTCTTGTATCCTTGGGGAGCTACCCAGCTTAGAGGATAGCTCAGTAGAGACGAATCAAGCCTCACCATAGGCATACCAAAACTATAGTTACCTGAATGTTCCATGAAGGGGTGATCAAATCTACAAGTTGGTCCGTACTTGCAGATTCCATACATGATGTAGTTTGAACATGCAGGAAGCCCCTGCATATTTCAGAACGTTATGAATGTGACTTGTAATGAAAGCTAATATGAAAAGGCATTTCTCTTTGTAAGAACTGAGGTGCACACAGCGCATCAAGTGAGCTATAAATCCAACTTACAGGTCGTGAGGGAAGCCCAATTGGGTTTGCAGCGGATACTGCAATTCTTTCTTTTGGGTGATGATATTTGCATTCTGCTCCATATTTGCATGTCCCAGTATTCATGAAATACCGGCACTCAGGTTGATCAGGCCTCTGGGGGAGACTTGAATTTGATGACAAGTGAACCTGCCCATTGGAAGCCGATGATCCAAGATTGCTAGTTGAAGACACAGAACTCAAGTTTCCCTATAAAACATACAGATATCAACATTGGAAGCACAGCAAAGTTTGACACAGAACCACTTCATTACCTGATATAACCAAAGACGTCAAAAGGCTAGCATTCAATTGAACAAGCTATATAAATGTACTATTTTAGAACTAAAAAGTTGACATTCAAGTAATCATACTCTATAAATGTAACTATTTTAGCAGAAAAAGAATGATAGAGATGAAGCATGACACTGCTAGCCTGCATTTCCTTAATGATCTGATTGATTTGAAAAGCTTGAACTCACAATATTAACAAAGAGTAGAGTATGTCTCTCTACTTTTTAATGAAAAATAACTGGTAAAATAAACACGAAGATAATAAAAGGATAGCAGCAGCAATGCGCCACTTTCTGCTGAGCTACTTGAGAAATAATGGAACTGTCCTTGCTAAATAAACTCAACGAAACAGAGAAACAAGCTATATCCTTTCAAAGGTAACAATCTGGCTCTGGACACATTTTGATAGCAGAAATTGAAAAAACATAACATAGGAGTCTCTAAAAATGCATAATACTAGTAGAATATTTGGACATAAAGCAACATGTTGTTCTATTAAGAAGAAACACTCACAACATAGGTATTCCAGCCATTGGCAGGTACAAAGCCTTGAGACGGTGAAAGAACAACTGCAGGCATGTAGGGTTGTGGGGTTGCTAAATGTGGACCTGATACATATGGTGATCTTGGATATGACCATGAAGAAACTCCACCTGCGTAAGGTAGACCTGAAGAAGGAACAGCTGTTGTGCCCGTGGTTCCAAAGGCAGGTAAGACAGTTCCAAGTGATGGAGGCTGGGGATGATGAAACTTGCAAGCAGGTCCAAACTTGCATGATCCAGTTCGCATGTAATAAGGACAGGATTTTTCTTCCTGAGAGTAATCAATGCAGAAATTGAAAAAATGAGAGAAAAACTTTGAAGAATAAACAATTGGCGCTGTATATACTACACAAAGGCTGAAAGATAGAACCTGATGCATAGGCAATCCTAAAACATTGAATAATACTGGTCCAGCTCCATGCCTGTCCCTTGGATGATGGAATTTACATGTTGCTCCATATTTGCAAGTCCCTGTCTTCAGAAAATACTGCCAAATATGTTTGGGAAAGTAGTCACAAATGTGCCAACCCGAGCTTGTTCATTTTCCATGTCCCCCGAAATCAGAATGCCAAACATCATGGGATATAATTTATGCCACATCAGAATTATACCAGAAAAAGCATAAACAGGAGATTTCTCCCACTCGACATATCTTTCACATCCAGGTGAACACTTTATGAGATAACGTCCTTTAATTTTAACAAATTTTTAACAAAGTATAATTTGGTGGCATCAGTCCTGTTACTCCTATATGCTAGATAGCAAGAAAGAAAAATCAAGTAACAAAAGGAAGGAGATAGATTGGAAGGATCGTGAACACAATGTGCACAGAATACCAATTCTCAAAATTCTGCTGACTAATGAATAAATACTAATCTAAGAATTAGAGCTCTTTAATTCAATTGAAACTTACATACTAAAACCACATTGTGTTAAACCCCATATTTTATAACTAAGGACACAAGTCAAGCCTTCTCATGGTCAGCACATCAACAGAAACAACCATATTGTAAAACTGCTCAAGGCCATATGAGATGTAGGCAGCAAGTGACCATAACTGGAATATCTTTATAACAATCTTCTTAAAGCTGTGATCCCTTGAAGAATGTAGTCTGCACTCTGGTATCAGGTGATAAACTTTTTAAGATAAAAATACCTGGTGAGCCCTTATTTAACTACAGACCAGTTTAACTGGGTTCAGACAAGCTCATACTGCTACCACAATCAATGAAATAAATTATCACTAAATGATTTTTAAGTTGAGACATAGAAACTGTGTACAAAATAGGCTTACATAAACTGAACTTATCTATTATAACTCTTAAATCTTAATCTTAGATGACATAGCTGTCAGAGCATTTTTCAATAAAAGAACAGAAGAAAAACAGAATAAGGAAACAATTGAGCAACTAAGAAAGCCTTACCCCGCAATCAGGTTGTCCAACTCTTTCAGGGAGTTCTCCACTGAACTGAGCACCCTGCACATAATAACAATGCCGTATCAGTTGACAAAAACACTGTCGAGTTGAGAGAACATGTCAAAGAAAATCCTGATAAACACTTCCTTCATATCAATGCTATGCACAACATGTAAAACAACCTTCTCAATCACCTGTGAAGCATACTTAGGATGGTTAAAACGACAGTTACTCCCATAACCACACATGCCAGTCCTCAAATAATATATGCAGTCAGGTTCACCAGGTCGATCAGGGTATGGGTTTGACTGAGCCACACCTCCCCCATCTTGATTCTCATTGATCGTCAATCGCCAAAATGCCTCTGCAAAGAGTAAACGAACTTGAGAATTATGAAAAAAATCTTTCAAGTCTCAGAGCAACTACATTGGTTGATCCACCATGGCTCCTCGAACAAAACCAAGAACACAATAAATGTCACAACTTTGATTACGATCAAACAAATTCTATCCTTCAAAGCACAGCCAACTGTTAAAATGATTGAGAATCCACAATACACAAAGCAAAACTCTTCATGAACCCCAAATACAATCCTTACTCGGATCAGCATCACAGCTCTTAAAATCCAAAAACCACAACAAAAAGCTTAAAACTTTACACAATTCGGAACAACTATTCATATTTGCCACAATCTGCAATGCACCTATCATAAAAAAAAACTAATCAAAACCAGACACAATTCAGCAATTTCACAAACTACAGCACCACATTGCTCCATCATCATGATCATCACCAAAACACTCGATCACAAAATAAACAAACCCTCATCAGATCGTCAAACTCTCAAATAAACACGGTGGTACCTTCAACGTTTCCATCGGATTGATTGGGCACAGCATTCTTCTGCGCCTGACGAGTGTCTGGCATCGGTATCACAGAGATTTCGTACACCCAGCAATCAATCAAACCCAGAAAAACAAACAAAGCTTGAGAATTTCAGAGAATCGAAAAAGAAAAAAAAACAGAGAGGGTGTGAATGTGATGTGGTGATCAGAGAGAGAGAGAGAGAGAGAGTGAGAGAAAAACTGGAAGAGAGGAATACAGAAAGGAACAAAAAGGTTCCTGAAAATTAAAGAAAAGAGAGGGACTGAGAATCAGAGAGAAAGATATAGTTATGATAATCACCCTCTTTTACAAAAAAAATCTTAAAAGGAAAAAATTATGACTAACAATGTCTTCCGAAAATTTTCAATTCTAATTATTATTATTATTACTAGAAAATATCTGCGTGTGCAGACCAAAGAAAATATGGGTTGGTAAAATCATATTTATAACAATTTTTTTATATTTTTTTAATAAAAATTAAGACTAAATATGAGCTTCTTTTAAAAGGAAAATATGAGCATTTCTAGAAATTCATAATTTAGTAAGGTGATGACATAAAAGAGAGAGCTTGACTTTATTAATAGAGATTTTTTAAAATAAAATTTTAGAAAAAAAAGGAGTGGAAAAAAAACCAAGAGGAGGATCTTCGAATTGTGAAACCCGAGAAAAAAAATCTCTATTAATTAAGGCAACAGGCCTTAAGGCAGTTAAGAGGTAGAACTTTTAAAATTCTTATTTTTGCCCTTGATTTTTTAAATTCTCAAAACAGCATAAATTTATGAAACATAGACAAAGAAGGAAAACAACGATCGAAAACTGAAATACAAAATGAAAAGAGGCGGAAAAAATTGTTTGGGCAACGTGAAAGATTCTGTGACGATGTAAACTGCCACAGTGCCACGGCGTTTGAGTAACCGTAGTCAATATGGATATTATTGTCATTCACCTTCACAATTCTCGCACAAAACCATACCACTAAAAGTAGAGAATGGAAAATCAATTGTATTCAAGATTCAAGTTACGAAAGAATATTTGCCTTCCACAACAACTTAGCAAGTTCATTGGTAAGTAAATTGAGATTCAAGGTAATGAATTCGTTTATTATGGATTCAAGTCCATTTGTAGTTCTTAAGATTCTTGGGGTTGTTAGTAATTCGATTTGGAGAGGCAATAATCCTCCTTTGTCTTCAAAATCTTGGGTATACTATCGTCGTCACTCAACGTCAATTTGTCGTTTTGATAGCAGGTCAATGGGAAAGTAAAACTCTGGACTTTGATATTACTGTAAGACATATTAGATAACTACTGTAATAGAAATCATTTTGATGCACTTGCTTTGAAATTTTGTTTTAACTGATGCCTTTTTGCTGGGTGTATCTGTAAATTGAAAACGAAGAATTTGGAGAGCAACAAAAGTATCAATATGAAGAATTTATTTGAGTGGCATAGTGTTAGGCCTAGTTCCAACTTTCAATTGAGTGTGAAATTATGATTATTAATTTTTGACCCATTAGGTGAATTGGTATTTATCATCTGTTAACAGTTCATATTGACTTACTATTACATTTTTGTATGTGTCCAAATATTGGGGTCTTGGGTTGGATCTTACTAATTTGCTCGCTGTTTAAAAAGCCAAAGTCGGTCTATTTACCATTGAAGTGAATGTCATGAATGACTCAAGTAGTGTTTCATTTGTGTAGCGACTGCAAAGAATACATATTATGATGTTGAATACTGTCTTTCAGTTGTAATTTCTTTAGCTTGGATGCATTTGAATGACTGATTTTCTGAATTCTTTGCCTTTGTAGCCAAGGCTGATATCAATGGGATCGAGTTGTTATTGTCAGGAGTATGTAAAAAGAGAGGCTATTACCTAACCCAATGCATCTGGAAGGGAGTACGTATTTGACATGTAATTTGTTCCAGGCAGAGTGGTGTTCTAATTTTAGGTATTTCAGGAATCAAGTTGTATTCGCAGGCGTAAAGGAAAAGCCAAATATTACAAATTTACAATTTAGCATAGCCACCAAACAATCTACTTTGTCTTTACATGGATGGATGTTCAAGTGAAAAAAAAGTCTACTATGTCTTCATATGTATGGATAGTAATCAAAATTGCTATGTACCCAGAAATAAAGATATGTGAAGCTTTTTTTAGTTTGATGACACTACATAGTCGACTAAGTATCATTGTATTAATTTGTACAAATTGGATATATAGTTGATTAACAACTTCAACATGCTTATTTAAGTATTTGTAACATACGTATGGTATTTTTTTTCTTCATATTTTCCAAGTTTGCATTGGGCAAATCTTGAGGCTTTGACAAGTTCATCGATGAAGTTAGTGTCCTTCAACTTTGTTTTCTTCTTTTATGGAATCGTTTTCTACATTTTCTATTCTATTTTTAATACAATTTATTTATTTAAAAATAGGATTTGATATAGAAGAATTATTAGTTGTTGAGTTATATAAGTATACCTTCAATAATTACATCAACAATTCGCATGCGCAACGCTACATTCTTGTGTACATGCAATATTGTAAAATGGGACATGTCCAACCCGACACATCTCCAAATAATAGAAACGAAGAGCCTACAGGTACATGGTCGGGAACAAAAAAATAGTAGTGATTGAATTGTATATCTCATAAAATTGTATAATTGTATAGCCTCAAAATATACATCAACTATTTTCGCACGCGCGAGCACGACGATTTATGCGCGTATAGGAAGGCTTAGGAGTCATCATTTGACCCATAGGTCTGAAAAGCTCGCGGGCGGCCCAAAACCCGCAAAGCTCAAGTTTGACCCGGCTCGAATTTAGGCCCAAAAAGCCCAGCCTTATGGGTTTGGGCCAAGGTCCCAAAGCCCGGCCTGGCCCGTAGGGCCAAACCCGTCAAGTCCATTAATTATATATATTATAGATTATCTTATCAATATATACCCATAAACTAACAAATTTATCTTAATATCATTTATTCATATACTAAATACCATTTTTTTAAACATATAAATTATTTAGTGTATATAAGTGTTTATATATTGAATGATTAAACATTACTAAATTATAAAAAAAATTATTTAACACAAAAAAAAGCCCGGCCCAACCCGAAAAATCAGCTAAGGCCCGGGGCTGAAAAAGTCCGTAGGCGGGCCGTTGACTTCAAAATTTCAAAAAAATCCGACTCGGCCCAACCCGGCCCGCATTTTGGAAACATAGCGAAAAAGCCTGGTCCAACCCGGCAGGCTTGAGCAGCCCTGATCCGACCCATTAACGACCCCTAGGAAGGCTAGTACTAATAAAAAAGATTTTATCTTTACCCCTCATATACGAATAATTAATAGTCTCTGACAGCTTGAAAAGACCGAATCGTCCTCCACGTGTCGGGACGGCGGTTATCTCTGAGACTAATTACGTTTGCTTTGTCGAATTAAAAGCGCCTCAGACCACTCCCATTGCTTGGGTGAAAAGTCGGTAAGGGTATTAACGTCTTTTAAATGGGAAGAGATCATAGACCCGCTGGTAAAGCGACGCGTGGCGGGGAGATATTGACTGTGGAGATCGGTCGGAAAAGAAGCTTCTATTGCAAGCCTCCTTCTTCCCCGGTGGGAGATTCCAGTCGTAAGAGTAACGCCAAGGGTGTTTTGGTGTTTTGAGTTGTTTGAGGTTGTGGAAAATCGTCGTCGTCGTCAAAGGGATTGGGAAAACGTGGGAAAGTGGGTTTGGGGCCCCCGATGTGGACAAGGAGTCGGGTTTGGTATTCAAAAACGTGGGTCATGGGGCCCCGAAGAGGTGTAAAGACGAAATTACCCTCGGTATGCAAATATGGGATCTCTTGAAGGCAAGACAGTGAGTGAGGTTAGGACTGTAATAAGAAAGTCACCTTTGTTTTTTGAGATGCTATTAATTTATTTGAGCTGTGGACCCTAACCTAAAGCATCTTTTTCCGGCAACGAACCTAACCTACACCTTCCCGTTTTGGTTATTAGCCTAACCTCAACCTAGAATTTGGATGATCATCATCACAGAAAATTTTATTTGTCCAATAGAGAGTTTCAAAAAAAATAAAAAATTATGTGTCCAACAGAGTAACGAGTCATTAAACTTATACATATGTCATTAACTGGCGACTGCTCAAATAATTAGTCGTCACTTAATTTAACTATTATATTTCGTCTAATTATAGATATTATCCGAATTAATTTCTGACTGCCGAAACAGGTTTACATATGTTATGGGCGGTGAGAACTGAAGACAGACGTAGTCGTCAAAGACTAATATAACGAAGAAGACCGGTGGGATTGACCAGAATTAATGTAATTAAATCAAATCAAAATTAAACCGATACAGAGGACCGACGAAGGGTACGATGGTCCAATGTCCTCTCTCTCACTGCACACATAACAGCTGTGGGTCCCATCGGCGATTGGACTTGACCCAGTGGGGTCCACAACAGTTGGGTAGTACCAAAGTTTTGATGCCTTCTCCTTTAACCTCCTGTCCTGCGTTCCATGACCGCGACTTGTTGGAGGCTTTTGATTGGCCCCTAGGTGAAACAGTAACTAGTAACAGTACATGCCCCACTAATTAAGATTTTTACTTGGGAATGAAATCTTTTGACCTGCGACATTTTTTCCACATTTCTAATCAATTGTCACTGTCCAAGTGCCTAGTACAATTTCAGTCAAGTTTCAACGATTTCCATCCATCCATCAAATGATGTAAGTACAGTGTGAGTGTGAGAATTAAGTTCACACCAACAGCACCTGTATGTATGTAACTGACTACATCAAATTACTGATTCATTGTTAATGTCACATGTCGAACATATGCGTATGAAGCGAAATGACCCATCTTAATTGGAAGGTCTATTTGGATTGGATGTTGAAATGTGGAAAAAGATGGTATGTGATGTGTTTAACACTTCAACAGAAACAAGAAAAAGATGGTTCAAGTGAAGCTGCTTTAGCAAAAATTGGTCGAACCTGTAGACCACGCAGCCCATTTAGTCAAGAGGTTTTAGGTATGTATATACAACTGCACATGCATGGACTACTTAGCTATCAGACTAAAGCCGTTTGCTGTACGCTCTCCCAAAACTGGCCCTAAACATAAAATGAAGCAGTCTCGATCTGATCAACAGAAGAACATGGAGCTCCGGACATTCTCATGAAGCCGAGGGAGCTCAGAAACTGGGATACTATCGGATGTAGTGACACTGGAGGATGAGGTTTCTGAGGGATCATCAAACTTGATAAACTGCATTACTTGTGCGGCAGCAAGGTGGGCATAACATATCGGTGCAACTGAACAAAAGAAAAAAAAGTTGTGACCGTCAGATGGGAATAAAATTAGTTCAACACCAGAAGTAGACATCAGAAGTTGTTATACCGATGGAGACTGCAGATGTACTCCTTTGGTACCTAAAATATAGTAGCAAAATGATGTCAATGAAAGGTTATTTGAAGCATTATGAGAATTTGATGGTTCATGAAAATGAAGAGCTTACACATAGGAGAGGGAGTGGACCAGGTTTTGCAGTTCATCAGCAGAAAAGCCAATCTCATCGAGCAACACATGATAATGTGCTGGCCTAGAAGTTCCCTGTCATACATAGGGAACAAACAAAAGGAAACAGAAATGAGATCATGCTTCATGAAGAATCCAATTTAGGCGACTAGAAGAGCAATTATACGTTGTGATTTGTTTATTCTTAAAGCGTTGGGAACATACAATCAAGCCTTTCTGAGCACACATGTAGAAATCAAAATTCCTTGGATGCACAATATTTGAGTCCACAACTGTTCCTGGAGACAAAGAATACAGGGAGCAAGCATAAGAATTCAGGATATATGATTAATGTGAGACTAAAATCAGAAAGTGCACAACCTGGTGGAACATTATCTTGGGCAGAACCAGTCTGGAATAGTTTTGTATTATGGTTCTTTTGTGCCACAATTACAGTAAATTTTGGGACATCATCCTCCCCAAGGTGCTTATAAGCCTGCAGTATCGGGTATTAACTACTAACTTTGAGAATAAACGGCACAAATATTCAGCATGCCAAAAAAAGCTTTTAAAGTAAGGCAGCAAGTATTTAGAAGAACCTTAATGATTTGATCCAGCTCTTCATTCAGGACTTGATTAAATTGCAATTCGCTCACTCCATCCCTAGACACAACCAGATCGAGAGCATTAACCAGGTGAAACATAATCTGAGGAAAAACCTGAGCTAACAGAACAAGCTTTTGAAGATCTAAACTATATAGTAAAATAGAGATGACACAAGAGCGTTATATTCCTAAAACACCATCAATTTGTGAATTAAGGTCCTGATTACTTTGAAGAATATCACTGTAAGTTTTAGCCAAAACCAGACAGGTGAGGTACTGCAGAGTTACTACAGGTCACGTTTACTTTGAAGGATATCACTTTGGGGAAACAAAAATAGGAAAACAAGGATAAAGTTTAAAAATTGTAGATCAAATATTTAAATAACAGAATGCCATTGTATACACCTGAAGATAATAATTTGAGTTGGTTTGCGTTTTTTGCTCGTTAAGTAGAAGTCCTTCAGCAGTTCTCTGCAATACAAGAAAAGTTCCACATTGTTTAGATACATCAATATTTATATATATATATAGATATAATGCCCACAAAAAGCCAGTAAAAGTAATGTAAAATCATTTACTTGTTTCACAACCTCATAATACCATCATCTTCCCCGTTTTCTAGTGGCGTGTACAGAGAATCAATCATCTCCCCCTTGGGAATTTTTTGTGTCCTTATTGCTGCTCTGTACCTTGAGATAAGTGGCCACTCTAACGATCCAACAACCTGATATCTCCAATGGATTGCAACAGAAACAACATGACTATCAAGTCCAAATCAATGAAAGATAAGTTGAAAGAATCTAGACATGTAAGTACCGCTGCAACAGACGGAATATCTGGTCGGCCAGGAGGCCCATGGCATACATCCATACCCAAAATCATCGTAGGAGTATCCTTAATGCGAGGAACAAGTCCAGAGTGTTCTGTTGCCAACAGAGAATTTATTCCTCCAAGCTATAAGATTCAACAAAATCAGTAGTGCCGAAGAATAACGAAATTAGAGACAGATTTCAAGGTTTAGTTTCTTGCCTTAGAATTGATTTTCAACAGCACATTAGTGAGGTACTGATCAGTAATTTTCTTGGTTGGAGAAATGCACTGTGTCACAATCCCAAAGTCAACAAGACACTTTTTCTTCCACGGTCCTAGTCAATGGAGACAATCTTAACAAACTTATATGATCAGAGCAAGAGATGGCTAGAATACCAATAAACAACACAAAGCCATACCATATATATCCGAAGTTTTTCTCTCTGGTAAAACGCAAAGAATGAAATCAGGTGGCCCTGGAAGCTTAACTTGAATCTGTTCAAACATCTTTTCAACTCTTACAATAGGGCTTTGTCTTCTAAACTGTAGGTCTTCTTCAAGCAATGTGTAGGGGCGCTCAATACGCTGCACACATGAGAGAGTTAGAGTTCAGTTAATCATCGGTGAAAAGAAATAGAAGAAAAGGTATTTTTGCTGGTAAGGTGTAACTTACAATTCCTTTTTGCCTCCCACAATCATAAAGCTTCCGTGAGATATCACTGATATCACAGCTTGCAAAGAAGTTGACAATAACCCACTTCTCAATGGGTTCAGGTTTCAAAAATGTCTGGGACAAGAAATTAGGAGGTCAATTATGCAGATGTCAGGAAGGTAAAGGAATCAAGTAAACCTGTCTGAAAGATAACATGATAAGTGTAATTTGTAAGACGTAGATACAATACCTTTCCGTTGAAGTTCCATTTTCCATTTGAAGGAATGCAATCATGATCGTTACCTACCTTTAACTGTTTGTGGAAAGAGAGTGCATCAGAAAAGGAATTAGATTGATAAGAAAGGAGACATTGACAATTCTTACCTTGGGAGCCTCAAGAACACGGCCTTCTAGCTGAGTCAAATGCTTCTGTATGGATATACCACATGCAGCAAGCACATGATCATCATCATAGTCATTATTCTTGACAGACTGCATTATTGATTTTTAGAATACTACAACATGCACCAGAAGAAAAGAAGATAGTAGCATTATGGTGACATGTAAAACTCACATTAATCACATTATCTATTCTCTCATGAGGCTTCTTCCTTGAATTTCCAACTATACCAGCTCTCTGATTTAAAGATAATTCTTTTTTATACCGTTGGAGCGAAACAAGGGAACATAGCTAAAAAACAAAGAGACGAGGGGAGACGAAACACCATGTCAAGATCATATATACTGAGATCCAGCTAGAAGCATTAGTATAATAGGCATATAAAAAAACAGTAAACAATAAAAAAACAGACCTCCATCGGCAAATAGTTGGGCCTCTTTGGCTTACCAACATCGATGCATGGCAGGTATGCAGAAGTAGTGAGTTCTATGCCACGATGCTTGGTGAAATACTCATAAACATTAATGTCTACAGTGGCCTCCGCATTAATACCACCATCATCTTTTGATTTCATAGGAAAATTTGAAGAAAAACAAAACAGTATTGCAATGACAATAAGTTTTTTAAGATACTCAGCTATGATGAAAAGAAACCAAAAGAAAAGTCACTTTTCGGAAATAAGGACATACTATAGTTCATGGCAGGGCTTCTCGCTCAAGCCTGTGATTTTGAATTCCATGTTACTATGTGTAGTCTTAATCCTCATATTTTTCAGCATTCTCTTTGCCTGTATGTTATCAGGAAATCAGATTTCTAAACACTAAAGGCGAGGCCACAGCTAACCTCAGCAAAAAAGTTTCGCATTTTTTAATACCTTTTTCCAGTCAATATAGCGGGACTCTTTAACATCCTGGTTAGCTTTCAAAAACTCAATCACTGACCCAGGCTTTAGGATCACTGTTGTAGATACATCTGAACATTGATATCGATTTAGCCATATTCGAAAGCATGTGACAACAAGTGTAGTCACTTACAAGCAGTACAGAATAAAATGGTGTACCCATATTCAAGGACAAACCACACTGAGTGGGACGGAAGCTTGAATGAAAACCCTGAACAGTTCTTAGACCTCCTTCGATTTCCTTAATGTATTTAGAGTTATCGTGAAAGAATGATTGTCTTATTAAAAGACATCCCCTGTGCATGTGTAATGGTCATAGTAGAAGAGGTCAAAATTCACAGAGCAGTACACATACAATTAAACAACTGAAAATATCAAGCTACCTGTTTGCTGCTTGCTGCCTTAAGACTATATCAAGCGCTCTCAGTGCATCTCAAGAAATATCTGCATCAGCATCTTTGTATGGGAGAGCAACTGGCTTCAGAGGTATTTCAGAAGCATAACTTATCTCTACATTGATAGTCTTTGACTGAATAGATTGTTTCAACCTTTTTTCAGTCCTACCGGGGCTCCCAGTTTCACTAAAAGAAAGCAAAAAGAAAGAATGTGAGGTTGGATGACATAAAAGAGTTGAGAAACCATACATTCTCAATATCCAAGACAGGAAAAGGAGCAGTGAAGTTATGCCTTGAAAATGACTCCTCCAGCACAACTGTGAAGTCGAGCTTCTGTTGTGGAAGAGGACCAACTATGTACAGAGATCTCTCGCCATCATATGCAAATTTTGTGCCACCAAGTTCCAAAGAGTACGTTTGATAAAGCCTATCCAACAGTTTTCTACCAATTCTTGTGCCTGGAGGAACAACTGTCTTATCTTCATAAGTCATATGAACCTGAAAATAGTATGGCATTATCACATTGGTACTGATGAGTACCATAAACTGATGAAATGAAATGCCAGTCACGATGAGGTCACGCGTACAGAATACTGGTAGAATATAGCATTTGGATTTTCCACCGAAACTTTGAAGTGGTTTGCAAGCAAAGGTATCCGACGTCCAGTAGTTCCGGTCCCCTGTGGTCTAGTCATAATAGAATACTTGATAGAAGTTCCTAGTTCGGGCTTCAAATTGGACAATGTGGTTGGAGACGGCAGGGGCAAACCATCCCCACCGGGATTCGCCTCACCAGCTACCATCATTCACTCTAAATGCACAATCTACAAGACACCAAATTATGTCAAGATGTCAACTGCATTGGAATCAATAAATACAAGTTCACTAACTTTTGACAATAGATTAACTCTTTTAAACTATCAAACAAAGCCTATCTCCTCGCTGAAATCTCAGTATCATATTAAGTTCATTTTTCCTCTTGGTTAATTACACAAGAACATAAACCCTTTCAGCTTTTGTTGAACAAATCACAAGTCAACCATACAAAATAACTATTCCCCAAACATTATATACATTGTAAAGCATACTAGCTATGAATCAGCTATGAGTCACTCTATTCCTATCAAGCATTCAACTTGTAAAAATCAAGAGACGAAAAATGTGTAGCAAGCAACACAATTGCTCCCAAACTTGAGAGCCTGGGCTTCATGCAAACCCAAATATGCAAATACCAACGCACCCTAAAACCAATTGAGACAGCCACTAGTTTCCGTGGGCGATCAAATAGCAGAAAAAAAATGAGCGAGAAATCAAAGTATTGGGCAAGAAAGTTGTAACCTTGAAGAGAGCTACGAAGTGGGTCTTTGCCTCTGAGTTGAGAAAACGCCAGCAGCTTTTCGTTTTCGAAAATTTTGTCCAAGGCTTCAGAGAGACGGAGAGTCGGAGACTGAGCATATGGAGGGAAAGAGAGAGCATAGTTTCAACTCTTTTATGTATATTATTCGGAACAATAAGCGGGTGTTTTAATATAATTTATAATAAAATATATGTTATAAAAGTAATTTGATATTACAAGTTTATCATTAAATGATAAACATATATTTTAAATTAATATTTTATACAACTATAACTAAGTAAATATAAGACCATAACTTGTAAAAATTATAAGTTTAAATTTGAGAATAAACATAACTAAAAAATTTATAAAATAAAAGATAAATCTGTAGTCTTATAATTCAACCAATTAACATCTTAAAAAGTTACTCTAACACCCTAGTCCCGTAAATCCTGTAAATCTACCGATTGAGTAACTGTAACAACCATATGACCATTGCCGACCGAGTTTCATATTTGGCAAGAAATTGCCGATCTTCTATCTTAATTTATTATCGCTATTTTCAAATGCTATTTTCAGAAACAAAACTCCTCCACCAAATTCAAACCCTAACCCCCAAATTCTATCGCGTTTCAGATTTGAGCATAACTGGTTGCGCTGTCCTCAGATACTCTGATTCATGCTCTTGTCGTCGTCGTCATCCTCAGTGAAGAACAAGAATGAATCAACCGCGCACCGATCTACACTAGCACCCTCGATCTGCAGCGAGTCAACGACCTCTTCAATCTGCAACTGCTGACATCGTCATCACCATCCCCGATCGAGCCAAAAACAGCTGGCGGAGGAGGAGGTGAACCGCGATGCAGCATCATGATGGAGATCGACGACACTGACATCATCCAAGCCATCCCCAACCCAACTGAGCCAAGGAAGGAAAACAAAAACTTAAGCCGATAGCAGAGGAGGGATACGATAGTGCAGTTTAATTGTTCATGGAGTGGTGGTTTTAGATTTGCGTCATTTCAGAGGAGTGATTTGGTGAATTGATTTTTTGGTTTGAACTATTTGGTGTGTGATGTCATGGAGGAGCAACGAGATGTATCTCATCTCAGTACCTTATCTCAGTACCTCATTGGTAATATCTTTCTGATTTGACATCTCTATTGTTTGAATCATGAAATTGGTGTGTGGTTTAGTTTTGTGTTGCTTGGAATTTGCTTTCTTATCTTCAGAATGACGATGCTTGCCGCCCTTGCCTCTTGACAAACTCAGAGGCTTCGTTCCAGCATTCAACAGCTTCCATCGAGATTGCTTGCTGCTGACTTGCTGAAGGTAACAGATCCTGATCCATGACCGTGTCCGGAGCTCGCATAAGTACCTCCGGAGTGGGCACTGACCAAGGAATTGGTCCTGTAAACACAGGAACTTTGTCTACAACTAACATGATAATAGAGTCAGGAATTGTAAGAACCTGACCCCGATTTAGTTTCCTAAACTAGGATTAGGTCTTTAATGACCATCAATACCTAAACATACTAATCCAAAAGACGACAGAAAGGAAATCAATAACCAAAATATCACAAGCTAAAATAAACTAAAAAAACTAAATTTCAGAAACAACTCATAACAACAGAATCTAAAACCATTATGTCACCAAAGCAACTAGACTATCTAAACTAACTAAGCTAACTGAAATACTAGCTCATAGGATCAACCTGCTCCTATGGCATAAATTGTTATGCTCTAAACAATGTGTGCGCTCGACCTCCACATAACTCTGCAAACCTGGGCATTTGAAACCAAAGGGCCCAGGAAAAGACATATAAAACATGGAAAGTGTTAGAATGAGTGGACGAAAAATAAACAATCTTAGGAAATCGCAAAGCGTAATTTTATGTCTTTCACTGAAAATATAAAATAAAACTAAGTGAGTCTAAGTAAAATCGTAAAACATATCGTAGTGTGTAGAGGCATGTATAACATAGTCATCTTGTCCAGGAGCGTACTCGATAATAAGTCGAGCAGTCGATGCATCGATGCATTCATACATAAACATGTGTGCGTGAAATTATAAAATCATATCATATGGCCTCCATGCATAAACATACTTGTATCATATCATATTTAGTTATATTCGTAAAATAAATCATAACGAAAAGAACATTACGAGTATGCTGAATCCACCTCTCAGTTTAGGCCAATTAGTTTGTGTAATAATTCCTATAAGGTTATGTCTAAGCTACTTGCTAACCGAATCAAAGTGATACTTCCTGGGATGATTACTTGTAATCAAAATACTTTTGTTCCTAGAAGGCTTATCTAGGACAATTTGTTCATGGCACATAAGGCATTCCATTCTTTGAAGTTAAGGAATGAGGGTGAATTTTCAGAATTGGGGATGAAGCTTGACATGGTGAAAACATATGATAGAGTTGAGTGAGATTTTTTTCGAGGAATTTATGAGGTATTTTGGTTTCAATGATAGGTTGATCAACCTGGTTATGTCTTGTGTTACAACTGTGAGCTACTCAGTCATTCTTAATGGGAGACTGGGGGAGTTTTTAAAGCCTAAGAGAGGTTTACGACATGGTGATCCCTTGTCCCTGTATCTTTTTCTCATTGTCAGTGAGGTGCTCTCGTTACAAGTCACAAGGGAAATACAGGAAAAGGAACTGGTTGGGATCAATTTGGGAAAAGGGTGTCCTGTGTTATCACATCTATTATTTGCAGATGGTGTACTATATTTTCTAAGGGGCACGCTGGAAAATTGTCAAGTATTCATACAAATCCTAAATACTTACTGTAAAGCGTCAGGGCAGGCTATTAATAAAGACAAGTCTAGTCTAGTTTTGAGCAAAAATACTCCACATCAGATGAGGATACTTATGAGTCTCATGCTAAGAATTTCTTCAACTATAGACCCTGGTTTCTACTTAGGATAACCAAGTTTGTAGGGGAGATCGAAGAGTAAGGTTTTGGGGTATGTGAAGGAAAAGATCCTACAAAAGATGGAGGGGTGGAAACAAGGGACTCTTTCCTGTGCGGGGAAGGAAACTTTGATCAAGGTGGGGGCCATGTCGATTCCAACCTACTCCATGGGATGCTTTAAGTTCCCGGCATCATTTTGTAATGAAGTGAATGCTATTGTTAGCAATTTCTGGTGGGCCAATCTAAAATATGGAACAAGTTACACTGAAAAAATTGGAGTTATATGGGGAAAGCTAAAGAAGATGGGGGACTAGGATATTGTGACCTTGAGGATTTCAACATTGCTTTGATTGTAAAGCAGGTATGGAGACTTGTCACTGAACCAGACAATATGTGGGCTAAGATGATAAAATGGAGATACTACCCGAAGTTTGAGTTATTTCATGCAAAGAATGGGCATAGAGTGTCTTGGGGTTGGTCCAGTCTACTACAGGTCTGGGATCTTATTATTAAGGAGGCTAGGTGGCAGGTGATGAATGGGGAGCATCAAGATATGGCATGATGCTTGGATCCCTGGCATTGACAGTGGTAGGATCAATGATCATGTCGTACCAATAGCATGGCTTGTGCTGCTGAGCTCATTGATAGAGATATGAGGCAATGGAATGTCGATGGACTACAAGTTCTTGTTAGTCATGAGGTACTTGAAAAGATTACTCTAATTCCTATGGAGGATGGTACTGAAAAAGATAGGTTGATTTTGACCATGGAGTAAAGGGGGGAGTTATATTGTGAAGACTGACCATCGATATCACACTTTGATGGCATCAAATTTTTCGTTCAAGACTCACAGTTATTTGAGTGTGGATAGGAAGTTGTGGAAGATCATTACTTATCCAAAGGTACAACTCTTGTTTGGAAGTGTTTTAACAATGCTATCTCGTGCTGTCTCAACTTATATAGGAGGAAATTGTGTGTAAGTCCTATCTCTAAGCTGTGTGGGAAAGAGGAAGAATCCATGGAACATATATTGTTGTTGTGTCCTTGGGTTAAGGCATTGTGGTTCAGATCCAATTTGGGACTGCGGATTAATGGGGAAGACGTAACAAGCTTGGTGGAGTGGTTTGATGGGGTAACGAAGATAATTATGCCAAAACTTGAGCTAGATTTATTGCTCTCTCATATTGCTATTTTCTATTGGGAGATACGGAAAAGCAGGTGTGCTTTTGTTTTTTTAGGAGATCAGTCAATGTCATATGTCCACTATTATAAAGGCCATGTCTGCTTTTGAGGAATTTGGATTGATTAAAGCTTGTCACCTATTTCCTAGTAATCCTAGAAAAGCACTGAAATGACAATGCCCGCCTAGTGGTAAGATTAAAATTAATGTAGATGCAAGTTGGCTTCCTTGCAGTAATAGAACTTAGATTGGGTTGGTATGTAGGGATGAGAATGAAGTGGTCATTGATGGAGGCTTGTACCAAACGGCTTGTGCATCTGCCTTGATTGGGGAGACTCTTGCTTTGAAGAAAGGAGTTGACATTGCTATTGAATGAGATATGAGGAATATAATTTTGAGTCTATGCTAAAGAGTTGATCATGGCTATGCAAGAAGAGAATATAGCCTGTGGATGGAGAATTTATCAAATTATCATAGGCATAAGGAGGAAGTCCTCACTACTGAAGCATTGTACTTGGGAGTGGGTGCCTGGAGAGGCAAACGAAGTAGCACATATGGCTGCTAAGATTGAAGACATGAAGGTAGATCTTAATCGATGGGCCACAAGGCCACCACCATCATTACTTTGAGTGTTGAGAAATGATGAATGTCATTGCCCCCTTTAGATCATGTTTTGGTTTTTGCTGGATCAAGTAGTTTCAACTCTGTGCTCTTTCTGTTCATACAGTTAGTTGGAGTTTTTTAAATGACTTGATGCCAAATTTTATTTGTTTACGATACAAACATTGTATTTTTATTATGTTCTATACTTTTTTTTTGGGATTTCTCCTATTTTATGGAAGATCATCATGCATTAACCCAAAAAAAACTTCATATCTTCCAAAAACGTTTTATTTTCCATTAATTATTGGGTCAATTATTATTTCATTAAACATGTATACTATTATTAGCTTATCTTTTAGTCATTTTTATAGTACACCCAATTTTGCAAATGCACACCATTAAAAGTACAAGGCAATTAGAAAGTTGCACACTTTTGCAATTCACATGGTAATAATGCACATGGACTACCAACTTATATACATTTATTCGATCAAAATAGAAGAAGCAAAATTTGACTCTAGGCTCGAACGACTTGGATTTTAATGGATGTAAAAGTTGTTCCAAGTGGGTACCACGTTATTTTGTGAAAACTATGGCACAAATTAAATCTCTATTAATAAAGTCAAGCTCTCCCTTTGATGCCATCACTCTCATCAAAATATGAATTTCCAAAAAAATTTATAGTTTCCTTTTAAAAAAAATGTCCATATTAAGTCATAATTTTTATTAAAAAAAATTCTGAAAAATAAAAATAATTATTATAAACATGTTTTTACCCTCTCTGACCATTTTCGTTGTTCTGCACACAACGAGTGCGGGTATTTTCTAGTGCTAATTATGGTGCATTGACTTAGAGCATTTTCAAGCATGCCCCCTAATTTCAAGAAGTAATTACTAAGTGGCCGGAGTTAGAATTGAAATTTAAGGTAGTTTTTTTCATTAGTCAAGGAAAATGTGAAGGGAAAGATGGCAAAATTAATTTCAAAATATAATAAAGACGAGTAAGGCTAGGAAAAAATTATTTTACAAGTGAGAATTGCACTGCATTTGAAAGGATCAAATCCCGATTTAGTTGCCTGAACCGAAATTAAGCCCTAACGACAACCGAAACTACAAAAAAATTGCCAGAGTTTCCACTGAAATTCAGAAACCCAAAAATCTGCAAAGAAAACACATTTCTATATGTCCACAAAAATAAACTGCAGGCACTAAATGTAACGACCCAAACTCAAATTTACGTGTTAATCATCATCATCGCACTAATTATCGAACGTGACAGCTCGTGTCATGCTTTTCGAGATCTGTCGCGATTTAAAAATCGAAATTTTATAAATTATGAATTTGAACGTATTTTATTTGATTTTTTTCGAGACTCGAGCTAACTTCTATGAATTTTCAAAGTTTTCTAGAAAAACTATATATAGGGGAATTTCTTTTTCACTATTTTCTCTTTGTTTCCCCTCTCTTTCTCTCTCTTCCCTCCCATGTTCTATACTCCCTCTCCTCCATTCATAGGCGACCTTCACCGGCCGGCCACTTCTCCGACCAATCTTGGCCTTAATTTTTTCTCCTTAACCCCCTTGTCTCATTCCCCACCACCACGGCCTCCATCTCTCAATCTTCGACGTCATTTTTGGACGAGAATTCGGGGAGAACCGGTCTCCTCCGTCGACGCCGCCACCGGCATCCAACCGCCTCGAGGTTTGAGGGCTTTTGAAGCCCACCTCCCCAGAAGTTGAATGCCACCCTTGGCATGACCCAATTTGGCTGGAGGACAGAGTACGGGCATCGTCGGATTTCGGCAAGGGTTTGGAACTTTGAGGTGAGATTTCGACCTTTTCGGACTAAAATTTGGCTATGGATTAAACTACAGTGTTGTTGGGCTTGTTGAACTAAATCTTTTTATGTGCAGGTCGGGCTAATCTGGGTTGGCCGAACTTTGGCCGTCGCTGGTAGTGGCGCGTGGGCCTCACGCGCTGCCGTGCGCGGCGGAGCTCCGGTGACTAGAAAGCCCTTTTCTTCACGGGAAGTTTTCTACGATGAATTAGGGTAGTTTTCAATTAGTTTCGTGTCGTTAGATTAATTTACTAATATTTCGGCTATGCACAGGAATCAAAGCGACTAGACACGCCGACTTAATCATTCGTCTGCGTGTCAAGACAAAACGGAAGCTTAGTAGTGTACAAATTATGGTGTACGACATTCTGGATCGAAGTGCGACTTATCACATGCATGGATGAGTCACGATAGAGATAGTTGGTTGTCAAATTTAAATGTGAGTTTTCCGATAAATGTGGTGGCTCGGAATTCTCTATCTTATGTTAGTGACACAATCAAATTGAATAGTAGATAATATACATTTTACTGTGGTCTAGGAACTGTGAATACAAATTCCGAGCTGGATAGACTAGTGATTCTTCAGGCAATCCAGGTGAGAGGACTTTTATTTTTCACTGTTGCTTGCGAGTCTACTTATGCATGCTTACAATTTACATGTTGCTTTCCGACAAGATATTTTATATGCATACGAGTATGTTTTTATGATATGAAATGATTATAAGATTTATGATTATGCATTTAAGATATGACATGACATGTTTTTAAGATATCACATGATTACACTAGTTATGATTATGCATGGAGGTACTGCATGTTTTATGATTTTATGCACGACACAGATACGATAATGCAATGATGCATCAGTTACTCGGCTGATCACCGAGTAGGCGTCGGGAGGAAATAACCTACACGATGACATGTTCGGGAGGCTCTCAGGTTCGCCTGCCCGTGACCTTTATACGTTTTGCCTCCACACGCGATTGCATGATTTTATTTAGACTCACTCGGTTTTTATATTATGTTTTTGGTGAAAGGCATAAAAATTACGTTTTACGATTTCTTACAATTATTTATTTTCGTCCACTCACTCTAACGAATTTTCATGTTTTTATATGCTTTTGCCCTGGGCCTTCGGTTTTTCTAATGCCTAGGTCGAAGTGTCTTGCTAGAGGTCGGGTGCGCACAAGGATCGAGGCATAGCTGGACCCCACCGGAGGAGAAACTCTGATCCTACTGATTAGTGTCTTAGTTGAGTTAGATAAATCAATCATTTGGTTGTACTGTTCAGACAGAAATTTTAAGTGTTGAGTTCTGTAATTTAGATGTCAAGTATGTTTAGTTATGGTTGAGGGCCTAATCCCAAATTAGACAGCTAATTTGAGGTCGTGTCTTCACACCAAATCTCATCCGAATTTCTCAAATCAACCAAACACTGAATCCACTAAAAATATAAATTGTTTATAGAAGATAAAAAATTCGAAGACTGAATGAGAAAATATAACACAACGGAAGTGAACTCTATATAGTATTCAGAGCGACTTCTAATTTACATAATACACAGGACTAACAGGTAAAATTAGGAACCTACTAGATGAGTACAGTGACACGAACTCTATGTCTCCGTCGCTGACGTGCAATCCTAGGATACAAACTGCAAACTGGGCGGAGAAAACTGAAAAGTCCAAGGAAAAGGCATATAAAATAATAAAACTGTTAGAGTAAACGGATCAGGTTGGGTCGATAAAACGTGCGAAAATCAACTCAGAAACTATCCTGGAAACCCCCCGGTCAATTTTAGATTTTTGCCTCCCTGGAGCCCCGCCGTGGACGGCGGCGCATGACCCTCATGCGCCTCCACAAGTAGCGGCGCGTGAGTCCCACGCGCCTTTGGTGAAAACTGCTCTGATGGGAGTGTTTGACACCTCGTTGGAAAGATCTCAACGAGGCCATCAATTCTTCTAACGGGCACCACCCCCAATTTGGCCAGAATCGGCCGAAAATCGCCCCGAAATCTGGCGGCCCGAAAAAAACCTCCACGGAGCTCAAGGCTGGTTGCAAACGATGCAGGAGGAGGAGGGCTTCAAAATTCCCCAACTCCTGACATCCAAAACCGGCCAAAGCACTGTCGACCACTGTGGTCGAAATCCGGCGAGAGAAACCTCGTCGATTCACTCAACTATCTCACCTACAATCCAAAATATCCCCAAAAACACAAGCAGCACAACAAGAGCTTTAATTTTATACCTAGGGTGTCAAAATTGGTGGTCGGCCGACGAAGATTCCGGTGGGTCAAGTAAACGGTTTGGGTTGGGTCGAAAGCGAGTCGTCACCAGGAAAAACGGGTCAAGCCTAATCTGATTTTTCTGATTTTTTTTTTCAAAAAAAATCCTCAATTTATACCCCAAAGCTCCTGATCAGATCAACGGTTTAGATTTGATCTGATCAGGAACCAACGGTGCAGATCAAACCGCCTCAATTAAATCACTTTTTAATATTTTCTTCACACAGACTTCCAAAAATCATAAAAAATAGCTCGCTTATCCGAAAAAATCCACAAAAATTTGTACGAGCTCGAAATATAATACTCTACGACTGTGATGAAGAAAATAAAGTCTAATTTTTGCTCGGTGAAAAAGTTGTTAACAAACCATGCGGTACGACTAATTCGCAATAAATCTGATTTGTGTGTAATTTTTTGGTTCGGGTTGGTATAACACCTATCCAAAAAAGTCAAATGGGAACCACACCGAATAATGTGGGTGTAAGTTTACCGACGAACCGCACTGCTACCGAATTAACGGAGTGATTGCGGGTTGAGCAACCAAACCACCCGAATATACCACACCGCACTGCATCTAATTTTTTTTTTTACATATATAATGTAATTTTTTTTATATTTACGGTTTGATTTTCAAATTGCACCGACTTAATCCGCGCATATCCCACCACCCAAATATATCGCACCGCGCACTGCATCTAATTTTATTTTACATATATAATGTAATTTTTTTATTTATTTACGGTTTGAGTTTCAAATTGCACCGACTTAATCCGCGTCTATCCCTAAATAAAGACTAGTGTGTGGACAATTGAACTGCTAATCGAAGGGTAACTACATTTGACAGATAGATTTTCTTTTTTACAAAAGTTGAATGTGGAGTGTAAAAAGCAATTGGTGAGGGGAAAACTGCAAACTGCCACGCCCTTTCTTAACTATGGACTTCTATGGCATGGTAATGCGTTGGAGAAACATTGGGCCAAAACCCAAGCTAACTGCAACCGACAGAGGGCCCAAAGTCTATCGACATGAAGTTGCGACTTATTTCCCATGAATGCCATGCATATTGTTTTGTCGGTACTTCATTTCGTTACACTTTTTTAACTAACCAACTTATGGTGAGAAGATCTTGATCTTTTTTCATTTCCTCTATTGTTTGGTTATATTGGAGAAGATTTGACTTTTCATCAACTATAAATATATATAACTCAGGTCGAACGCTACGTAGAAAATAATGTGTATGGAGGAACTTTAATTTGTGTAGCTTTAAAATGTGTGGTTATTTTGGAGAAGATTGAGCTAGATTTATGTTTATATACATGTTTGTAAATATACAAACAGAAACACCGGATACCTCTAAGTTACACGAGAATGCAAAAATTAAGACTAGCTAGTAGTGGCTAATTAGCTTAATCAGAGCATGCACCATTGCACCGGATACGTATACGGTATACCTCTATATGTTTGTCACAGTTACGTACGTACCACTACTGTACTAGATCGATTACATACGTATTCTTTAGTACATGGACTCATTGACTCATTGTGTAAACAATATCGTTCATTTTGCTTAAGCAGCTGTCACCCATGATTGTCCACAAATTAAGTACATAAAAATAACCCTATAATTATTAGCCCAAATTAATTAGTAAATAAACAATAATGGTTAGAGAGTACTGAACATTGGCCAGGGAAGAATTTCATTTCATACAACGATTTACAAAGTGCATGAAACATGTAGATCGTTTCTTATATTCGGAAAACAGTATCAAACTAAGCATAAACTAACCACAAAAAATCTAATTAAATAAACAACTTTCTATTTCGTTCACAACATGCATATAGCTGGCTCAGGAGGGATAGAAGGGGGAGAAGAACATCCGCGCATTGAGACGGGATGGTCGTATACTTCGGTTTCTGAAAGAGTATGAGAGATTTCTAGACTTGAACCGCAGCATTTTCGGGCTTGCAAGGTCAAGAAAACTCCAACATCCTTCATTGAATTCAGAAAACAAAAGAATGCATACAACAAGAATAAGCTCAGGAGAGATATCGCCATGACTTCTAATTCCATTCGCGCATTAGTGGAACTCTCTGCCTCTCTTTCCCCATGAACAAAATTAGCACCGGGATTTCATGCACCAACTGAACCATGGCCAGGACTCGAGAGTCCACAAAGAACCAGGTCGAGAAGATGAGCTAACTATAGGTAGAAGTAGAAGAAGTTATATAACTCTGGGTGGTTTAGTTGACTGGTAATGGCTGAGGAAGATTGTAGGGGGTGAATACCAGGGTAGAGCTATTTATAGCGAGGATCGGTCACAGGACTCACAGCTTTTACAAGGAAATAAAGGCCGATTGGGTTGGTTAATTTTCATGGAGGTTTAATGGAAAAACAAAGGTGATGGGTCTTTTTCAAGATAGGACTGAGACGAGAGGCAGTAGGCATAATGATGATTTGTTTTCTTGGGATTCAAATTTTTACTCGATCTCTCTTTCAAGATCAAGGACTAATTTGTTCTCATCTTCTTGTTGTCTTCTATCTCTAGCATTCATCAATCAACTACTGTTATGCTACCAGATAAATTTTTTAGATCTTTTTAAAGGGTGCCAGTTAACCGTGCATGCATGTTACCTAGCTCAAGCTAAGCAGCTAATTAACAAGTATTTACCTTGCAGTGTTAGAACTTGTAAGGCTGTAGATTTGCAAGCATATATATGTAGCTTTGGCCATTACTTACGTACCCAGCTCGATCTGCTAAAAGTCAGCCTCTTCCATCGATCTTATTGGAATCATTCCTCATCGATCAGAAAGCTAGATAGAGAAATAACATGGTCACGAAGCACTAAGTAGCTAGGTCTCTCTTTCTTCATCAAACTAATTAAATACAATTCGTTCCCTCCGTCCCCTTTTGTCAATCTCTGCAGGCTCTTTCCAGATTCACCCAAAACCAAAACCCTAATTCTCATGCCTTATGTAATTCTCATGCGGTCATACCTAACCAAACTGGCCTCACCATACATACAGCATCGCAGTAGTGTCAGCTAATAGCTAGCCTGAGACATCTATATGTACTGTGAAGTCAATCTCAGCTGGCACGGCCCCCTTGCCCCATGTTCATGGTTGGTGCTTTGAATTCTTCGTCGATTTCTGGCATAGAGTATAGACAGATATATCTTTGTCTCAGAGACCCTGCTAAGACTTAAATTCTAATACTCGAGTGCACCGAACTATGAACCCTGAAACAGTAAAACCCGTATGTTTTTTTACCTTCTGATTCAACTCATTCAAGGACTCGAACCCGTGAATGATACTGCTGCATGCAATGCGAGAAGTCATCATGAGCCTAGTTCAATTCGTCATGCTAATGTCACCCACAGCGATGTGATATGGGGGGACCTAACCATGCATGCATTGAAGTATCATGGAGTTAATTACCCGAGCAAGTGTTTTCAGTCTTGACCATGCTCCATCACTGGGAAACTTGGGAATTCGATTTACAGGTTTGCAGTGTTGCCATTTTTTGTGTTTAACCATTGTCATGGCTATAATTTTGTCATGTCTAACTCAGGGTTAAAGATTTGATATATATAGCCTTAAAATTAGTGAAAATCTGTTTCTAACTCAAAGTTGGGCTATACTAAAAATGTTAAAAGTAGCCCGATCGGATCCAATGTTGGGTTATATATGACAATTGCTATAGTCCTGAGCTATATTTTTATGAGGACTACAATTGTATTTAATAACTAAAAGATTGATGTACCTAATGACTAATATTAATTTTAATTAATGTTCATGTCAATTTAAACGTAATTGTTGCATCATTTAATTAATCAATTTTTTTTTAATTTCTTAACTCCAATAATAATCACAATATTTTTATAAAATAATATAATCAATATAATAAATTTATCGTGTAATACTTTAAAAACATTAGAAATATTTTTTTTTAAATTTCAGTAAATATAATATATGCAACGGTAGTATAGTAAATAAATATAAAAAATGTAATATTTTAAAATATTAATAATAATTTATTTGTTAAATAAAATGAATATAATAAATACAATATATGGGAAATGAAAGAAATACCAATTTTTAACTTTCTCTTTCCTCAAAAACCCAGCATATGTTTTTGATTCCCCCCAAAAAGGCCAATTCTGTTTTTAAGTATGTAACAAACCTTTATTTTCGTCATTTTTATATAATTTGCCACTATCTATCTCCCACATAGTACATAAATCGATCATGTCAGTTTTTATTTTACATATCTTTCTCTCTCTTCGTTTTGTCTCTCAACGTTTGAAAATTGTCTTCGTCGTGTTACTTCTCGCCGCCGTCATTTTAGCGTCTTGTCGTTCTGTTCGTTCTCACAGTCTTCGTCGAAGTTCATATTGTTTTCTGTAAGTAGTGAAATCTCCGTTCAGAAACCCTAGGTTTTTGTTTTTCTCTGTTCTAAGCAGTTTACATTGTCCTTTTCGTGTTTCTTTCTGTATTTTTGGTTGTTATTGATTTTTAGTGTTTCTTCACTTTTTTTTCATTATTTTTTGTAGAATATATGTGATGTAATGTATTGTGGATGCTATTTGTTTGTTGTAGTAATTGCTATTTGTTGTTGTGTTTGTGTTTAAAGGCTTTTTGTCTGGATATATCTAAGTATATGTATGTGTATCTGTCTGGATATTTTGTTTTGGGTATCTGTAAGTATATGTCTTGGTATCTGTCTAGGTATCTGTTTATCTTACTATTTTCTGGACATCTGTTTTTGATTTTTGTCTAACTACATGTGTGTTGATCATTTGCAGTTATTCTATAATCAATGGCAAAACGCAATAGAGCAGTCCAAGATTCAGACAGTGAAGATGAAAGAAGTCCTAGAATTCCTAAATCATCTAGAAAGAGAATAAAACGGTATGCTCAATCATCGGAATTTGATGAGCCTTTGTCTTCATCTTCTTTTTCTTCTTCCGAGGAGGTGGAGCAGATTGTTTTAAGGGAAAAGGATTCAAAAAGAGTCAAAAGGAACAGGGGAAGAAGAAAGGCTTCCTCTTCATCTCGTTCTGCCGTTCCCGATGATCAGTTTTCTAAGATTAAAGATCATGTTGCCAAGATGGTTAGGGAAAGTTTAAAGCAGGAAAAGAAGAAGAAGAAGAAGAAGAAGAAGAAGAAGAAGAAGAAGAAGAAGGGGAAGAGCAAGAAGAAATTGGAGTTTGAAGACGAAAGTGAATCAACTTTTGATTTTGATTCAGAGACAGATAGTGATGACGATGTGTTAGTTTCGGTACCTGTTAGACAACGCCAACGAGTAATGGATCATCCTAAAGTTATTCAGGTGGTGGGACGGAATTGGAAGTGTCAGTTCCAGTGCTATTTGCCGTATTTCCATAATTTTATTGCTAAAAATCGGGATAATATCAGCGAAGATGTGAAGAAGAGGTTGAAGGAGACACCATTCAATGATCTACTCCAAGCATTCATTGACGGTGATATTGATCGACGTGACTACTTTAAGTCAAATGATGCAATTGCTATTATGGTTGATGCATACAGGATGAAAAACATAGAGTTTTATTTCTATCCTTCTCGTGTTCACCATATCACTCCTGATAATGTCGCGTCTCTGTTGGGTTCAAGCACAAAAGGAAATTCAATTCCATTAAATGACAAGAATGTGAAGATTTCAGCGTGGCTGCTTAACTTATTTGGGGGCAAGGCAATCAGCAAGGGCCATATCTACTCTTTGTTGGAGGGAACATTTGGTAAGAAATAGATGGTTGATGAATGTGTTATTTTGTTGGTGTTGCTTCTTATGGCCTGTGTTTTCCTGCCTAATTCGAAAGGAACTTTGGCGGTTGGTTTTGCAAATTATGTGACCAGCATTGAACTAATGAAGCAGTTTTCAAGGGCAACTGTTGTACTCGACAAGTTGTTTGATGCATTGGACACTTATGCAAAGAACTTTGTTCCACAAGTAACCATGAGGAAGGAGGAATCAAAGAAGTTGAAGGACAAGAAGACAAATGGGAAAATGAAGTTGTGAAGGCGGATAATGATGATGATGATGATGATGATGATGATGAGGATGATAAAAAGCCTGAGAGAAGCAATGCGATTAATGTTGGTGCCTGCAACATTATTATTCCGGTAAATTTTCTTGAGTATCTGCTTGAGTATCTGTCTGAATATTTATCCCTTATTTTTGTTTTCATTATTGTTTTTTGTATCAGCTTTATCTTGCTTCAATCCTTAATATTGTCAAACTAAGAAAAGGGAATGAGCATTCTATGGTTGGAATCGTCAAGTATAGCCTCTGTGATATTATAAGTCATTTCAAAAATATCAGAAGCTTGGAAATGCTGAGGGTGGGTATCTAACTATTGTTTGTTGTTCTGGGTATCTTTCTGGGTATCTATCTAAATAGCTGTCTGGATATCTTTCTTGGTATCTATCTAAATAGCTGCCTGGATCTCTTTTTCACAGACTAGATATTTTTTGAATTCGAGGACGAAGAAAATTAAAGCTGATACTAAAGCCGATAAAGCTGATGACATAGTTCCTGTCCTGGAAAGTATGAATGATATGGCCAATGATGATATAGTTCCTGTCCTGCAAAGTGTTAATGATATGGCCACCAGTGACTATTCAAATTTTGAAGCCGAGTTACGTGCAAAGGAAGATGAGTTGAAAGATAGTCAAGAGTTTGCTGAGAAGTTGCAAGAAACTATTAAGGAGATGGATTCGCAGTTGAAGGAAAGTGGAGAATTTAGCTCCCATTTGCAAGATCATAACATGGAGATGAATGTGGAAATCCAACAATTGCAGAAATCCAAAGTAGCTCTTTTGCTTGTCATTGATTTTTTGAAGAAAGATTTGAATTCTCTCAAGAATGATAAGGAATACTATGAGTTTGAAAAGGAAAAGAAGGAACGGGTGATTAAGTCTATGGAGAGGGAAAAATTGTCTCTGGTGAATCAAATTAATTCTCTTAAGAATCAAGTATCAAATACTGATGATGCCACAGATGTGATGGCAGCAATAATGGCAGAGAAAGATGTTGTTGAGAAGAGATTAAAAGAGATGAAGGATGGTGCAGAAACAGCTGAGAAGAAACTGCTGGATGTTGAGACCAAACATGCAACATCCCTTAAGGAGAAATCCATGCTTGTGAACAGATTAAAAGAGGCGAAGGATGCTGGTCAATCTAGTGTGAGAAATGTTGCACAGGTTATGGATTTAAGGAAGATGCTCATTGAAGAAGAATGTCAACAGAAGGAAGCTCAAGGGAAGATACCAAGTGCTTCTATATAAAATATTAAATTGAAGAAGCAAGTTGAAGATGGGGCTTCTAAAGCTGAAGCTGCTGAGGGAGAGATTTTGTCGTTGAAGAAGCAACTCGATGAAACACAAGTTCAACTTGTCGTTCAGGAAAAGATACAGATTTCTGCTAAAGAAAATATCAAATTGAAGAAGCAAGTTGAAGATGGTGCTGAAGCACTTCAATCCTCTCAAGCAGCAAATGGGGATCTTTGGAGGAGGCTGGATGCCTTGCAAACACAAAAGGATGATCATGAGAAGGAAAAGATACAAGTTAAAGATGCAAAGCAGACACTTGAGTTCTTCGATCAACAGCTTGTTGAACAGAATGAGAAGTTGACGAAGCATGTTGGTGCATTTAAAAAATCACTACCTGGTACTGATTCTGACATTTGATGACAATAGATCTCAGTCATTTTATTTTTGTATAATTCGCCTAATATACTTCTTTTTTTGTGGGTATCTGCATGAGTATTTGTCTCAGTATCTGTTTGGGTATCTATTTTTTGAATATTTTTATTTTGAACATATAGTGTAATCTGTCTTTTTAGTACCTTTCATTGAAGTGAATCTTTTTTTCTTCTTTCTTTTTATCTCCGTTAGAGAATTTGTCACAGACGAAGAAGAGTTCCCAACGGGTAGAATCTGCACCAACTTTCGGTATATGGATTACCCATCCTCCTCCTCCTCCTGTTACCATAGTTGTTTCTCCAAATGTGGTTGAAAGCCTAGTGACTCCTCCTCCTCCTCCATTAGTCCTTCGCATGGATTTGATTCACAAGGCAATTCCTTGCCCTGGTGTGAGACTCAATAGAGAAAACATTTATCTTTGTTCGTAGTTAAGAGTTCAAACGATAAGTCTAGGAAGCCCTTGAAGAGGGAGAAGATCTAATGGCGTCCTAGCGATATTGAATGCATGAAAAAGCCCTAGACTAGAGCTGAGAGAAAAAATGTTGACCTAGTGCCCAGTGGAGAGTTTACAATTTAGGAATTATCTTCATCATTGATAGTGAAATCGGTCAAGAAGAATATGGGCGAGACAAAAAAAATACATGTGAGTTTGACCGATGAGCAGAAAAATGTTGTCACGTTTCATCAACGTGATGTTTTCCAGTACTTGAGAGAGAGCTATTAGACTGATTTGGTGATGTATTGGACAAAAACTGAGAAAAACAAGTGAGTATCTGTTAGTGTATCTGTTTGGGTATTTATTTATTTATAGTATTGTTTTCAGGTTTTAATTGTTCTCTCCGATTGTTTTGGACAGATAGGAGTTTTGGACTGGTACTCAGTCTTTAGAGTTCTTCGACCGTGAAGATTTGGAGTGTATTATTAATGGTCAAGAGGTCTCGAACTCTGTTTTGGATTACTATTCCGCTATTCTTGGTGAATTTAAGGATGATTTGGGAGATCAAAGTCTCTATGCCTTCCACACAATGGCTCATGTAATCCTTATGTTATTTTTTTTAGTCACTGTGTGTTTTTAATTTATGTGTGTCTTTAGAGTGTCTTTTTTTTGTTAAGCTTTTTTATGTATAATTTTTTGTGTGCTGCTTTTGACAGGTATCTGTGTCTACTCTGAAAGTAAAGATGATGCATGAAAGTCTTTTTGAGAGGTTGTTCAAGTTTTTGGGCACCTCTGGCAAGCTGATGTTCCCGAACCTTTCCCATGGACATTTCCACTTGCTGGTCTTTGATAAAAGTGTTCCGTGCTAGTATCATTATGACTCACTCAAAAGGAAATATAAGTTGATGGACAACCAGCACTTTCGGGAGGCACTAAGAATGGTAATGTTTGTTCTGTCTTTCTTCTTTTCTTTTCTTTTTCTTTTCGGGATGTTTATTATTTACAGTTTACAGATGGGTTGACAGATTATTTACTGTATTGGTGTCCATGTAGATGGATTTTTTTGAGGGACATGAGTGAGGATATGTTATCATAGAATGTTAGAATACTTGCAGATGACAAAGATTATTAAAAAAAGCATTATTAGAGATAAGGTACTGAAGATGAGAGAAATACCTTTATTTGAGTGAGGATAAGGTACTGAAGATGAGAGAAATACCTTTATTAGAGAACGAACAAAAAAGCATTCAGTGGGTCAAAGATGAGAAGATTGATTTTTTCAAAATTCTGGTGTTCTCCATGAGCAACAGTCCTCAACAATCTTCTGGCCTTGATTGCGGAACTATTGTTTGTTACCTCATGTACAGTATAGCTCTGGGAAATCAAATAAAGAAAAACCTTAATAATGATAAAGTTGCTCGGTTCAAGGCCAGATTATTAAAATCATTTATGAATCATGATTTGTCATGGATATCAAAGAAAAAAAATGGAAGGTTATAGAATGAAACAGATTAAGAAGAAGGTCCAGTTCACGAAGTAATGTAGGACAGGATAGTATCTAATTATAGGACAGTAGTCAGTGTGTATAATTTTATTTGTAATGACCATTCTGTGAACAATGTTGTTATTTTGTAATCGGATTACTATATTTTTTAATGTACTACTCATAGTAGTATGGATGTAATCATATGACTCTCTCTCTCTCTCTCTCTCTCTCTCTGAGTATCTGTGTTGAGTACATGTTTGTGTATTTGTCTCTAAAACTTTGTTTTTTTTTTCTTCTGGAAATGTTGAATGAGTGAATCAATCCATAAAGCCTATGAGCATTATGAATGTGATCATATTACTATCTGACTAAGTACTTGCTTTAAGTATTTGTTTGGATATATGTTTGTTTATCTGTTAGGGTATCTGTTTTGGGTTTTTGTCTCTAACACACATGTTTCTCCCCCACGTGTCGTATTCAAGGAATGAATGAGTTCATGAACAAGTGTATGTTTTTTGTTTGTAATGATAATTATGTAATTATATGACTATTTATTTTGAGTATCTGTTTGTGTATCTGCTTGAGTATCTAACTGGGTAATACTATCTGTGTTGTTCTTGAGTTTTATTGAAAGAGAGATTCAATGTATAAAGCCTTTTTGAAATGAAATATTTTTTTTTTGCACACTCTTATCCAATTTACAACACAAAACCAACACAAATCTTTGTGTATACTTGGTATAGAAACGCAGCAGTTCATAAACTAACCAACCTTAAAGACAGATACTTAGACAACTATCTAAATAGATACCCATGGTGGTTTATAAACGACATGTCATTTTTTCTTTCGTGATTTAGGATGATCAAAGCGCACGTGTGTCACCCCAAATGTCTTGTTCTCTAGAACCGTCTTCTCGGTGCCTCTATAAAATGCCACAAACCTCATCGTCACTCTCTCAACGCATTTCTATAAAAACCCTAACCCTAAACGAAATCACAATTTCTCTCCCAAAAAATTCATTCTCTCCCCACAAACCACAAATCAAAACCCAAAATTAATGTCTCGCTCCGGCCCTTCGTCCTCAACCTCTTTCCCAGTGGAAGAGTTGCCACCATCTCTGCCACGGGCATCCTCTACTATGTCTGAAGAGTTTCAGCACTCAAGAGATATTATGCAGGTCAACTTTGAAGCATGTCTGCAAGAGCTCCGAGGTCTTGCATGGAGAGTTGATTGGTTTGGCAGGAAGATGGAGCAGATCGATGTGATAGCTGGGAAGGTTAAAGAGGGTCTGGCGATTGTGGAGGATGTGGAGCGCAAGGTCGAGGCGCTTACAGATATTGTGCTCAAGCTCAATGCTAGGAATGAAGACTGATGGGTTGTAGCTATTGGGTCTTTTTTAGTTAGGTTCGGGTGTTTTAGAGATTTGGGATCTATTTTGTCTACTCCAAAACGTCCATTTTTTGTGATTAGTTATGGATATTTTTGGAGTAAAACCATTTTTGTAATGACCTTTTTTGATACCTTGATCCCTTTTTGCTTTGTCTTAGTATGGGGAAGAACTTCGTAATGACCTTTCTGCATGAGTATCTGCTTTAATATTTTTTGGATATCTGTCTGCGTAATACGTCTTCTGTGTATGCTCTTGACTGTTTGAATCAGAGAACGAAAGTGTTTAATTTGCACTCTTTGATCCATTGTACAAGACAAAACCCACTCAAATCTATTTGTATACTTGATTGAAACTAGCAGTCATAAACCAAAAGGCTTAAAAACAGATACTTTGGCAACTACTTAGACAGTGAATTAGACAGATACCCATTATTTTTCATAAAATGACAAGTAGATTTATGTAATGATTTTATGATGATCAGAACACATGTGTGTTTCCGCATGTGTCTTATCCTTAAAGACAGATACTTATGCAATAATTTTGGCAGCTACGAATAAGTTTAAGACCCCATAAAAACCATAAAACAACTCTTCTCCAAAAAAGCATGGCTTCCGCAACTGGCAAATCATCTGGGCTCAAGAGAGGAGCTTCATCATCAGCTGATGCTCCGTCTTGGCGTATCAATGCTAAATCATCAACAGATTCAATTGACGACCAGATCAGAGGGGCGAGAAAACAAATTGAGGGAAATCACCTTTTAAATGTCAAATTGTTGGTGATGATGGAAGTTCTCTTCAGAGGATTGACGAGGCCACAGAGAAGATTGACGAGGCCACAATGAAGATTGATAAGGTGACTAAGAGGATTAAGAAATTGGAAAAGAAATTGGAAGATTGGTTAACCTAACTGTTTTGGGTGTTATGTTGATTATGTTATTCTGGGCTTGTATTTTTGGGTGTTAAGCTGTGTATTATAGGGAGGTCACCGTCAAATATGGTTTCAAGTGTTGTTCTGGTTTGGAGTGCTAGAACTTTCTTTTTGTAATCATTTTTTTTATTGATGGCCATGCTTTTCATTTGTTTGATTGGATTGATCCAGTGGAGTTGATTGATGGTCATGCTTCAAGACAGATACTTAGACAATACTTATGATTTTCAAGACAGCTACTTATGTAGCGAATTAGACAGATACCCATTTTTGTTCATAAAATAACATGTTATTTTTTGTTGTGCCTATTCATTTTGAATGACAGGTACAAGAATAGATACTCTCACAGATACCTGAACAGATATTTGAGCAGATAGGCTTTGAATTAAAGAAGGGAATGAATCATTCTCTAAATTAAAATCGATTCATTGATAATATAGAAATACAGTAGTAGAAATTATAAAAAGTACATAATAAACTACAATTCTTCATCTTCAAAACTTCCTTTTCTGGTGGTGAGGGGGAGGCAGCATCTCGAATATTTGACGAAGAAGCTGAAGGATTGCCTCATCATTTTCCTTGATGAGTTTATGCTTTTCCTTGAGATCCTTTAGATCATCCTCAAGGTTAGTCATCCTATTAGATAGTTGTTGCAGCATATTTGGAGGTTGAGAAGTTTCTATCGTTATAAAATATGATCAGAACGCACGTATGGCTCCCGCACATGTTGTATTCTCGAGGACCGACCTTCTTCTTAGCCTATCTATAAATAGGAAAGTATCTCCTCAAGCCCCTTCACTTTCTCTAAACACTTTTTTTCTGAAAACCCTAATCCTAAACCAAACCTCAATCTTATCTCTCAGAAATCCTCACAACGAAAAAATCTTTCAATGTGTCGTAATCCTCGAAGATCACCAAGGCACAACTGCTCCGGCCCTTCAACCTCATCTTGTTCCCCAAATGGAGAGTCATTGTCGCTTGTTCTGCCCCAATGGAACACCAAAATTATGGCGAAACCATGGAAGGAACTGTCCGATGTGATTTTGCAATATATAATGATTTTTGACGTCCGCTCTAAGCCATTTGGTGTGCAATGTCATGCCATAATTTATGTTTTGATGTCAGTTTACTGGAAATTCAAGGATTTAGCTCGTACCAGGGATCCATTATCGGCTGTACATACATCCATTTACACCCCTATCTGGAACAGATATGTTCCTGCTACAAATATATGGGATTTGGATACAACAAATTGGGAGTTTGACACAAATGTACTGTTCTTGAATCTATCATGGCTGTTTAGAACACCGGAAATGCTGTATCGAAACGCAATGCATCATTTATTTCAGCAGGGAAGCATACTTCAAGCACGTATGTTGTTTGATGAAGCTACAAGGATCAACAAATTCCTCCGACATTACACTTCAGAATACATATCATACATGTTGATGATTATGGGTAGCCCCAAAGATCTAAAGTACAGTCGTCTATCCTTCTTAATTAAACATTGGCTGTCATCAATCAAGGCCTTTTTGATTCTGCCATACTGTAGAAATGAATTAGAATTATGGGCAAGGTGTGTACGAGTGAATGGGTTGGACATTGATCCCCTTCCTTATGATTCCATAATGTAACATCTGACACATCCAGATGTTTTCATTCTAAGTTTAGTGAAGGAGTGCAATCGTTGTGGCCAATGTAGCTTATGTGTAGTTCTTTCGGAGGTTGAATGGTTCTATCAGTTTATGCATAACAATAAATAAGTAATCCATATTTAGTTTATTTTGTGTTAGTAGTAGTGTATGGCATAAGGAATGAATGAGCTCATGAATAAATGTATTTTTTTGTTGTTGTAGTGATCATTATGTAATTATATATCTTTCTCTTTTGAGTATCTGTTTGAGTATCTATTTGTGTATCTGCTTGAGTACTTGGTAGCATAATAATATCTGTGTTGTTCTTGAGTTTTACTGAATGAGAGAATCAATGTATAAATCCTTTTGAAAAGAAATGTTTTTTTGGCACACTCTGATCTAATTTACAACACAGAACCAACTCAAATCTTTGTGTATGTATACTTGGTATTGAAATCCATCAGTCATAAATCAACCTTAAAGACAGATAATTAGACAGCTACTTAGGCAGAGAATTAGATAGATACCCATTATTGTTCATAAAATGACACGTCGTTTTCTGTCGTGTGTTTATTTTGAATGACACGTACAAGAGTAGATACTCTCACAGACACCTGAACAAATACTCTCACATATACTTGAGCAAATAGGCTTTGAAAATGAAAGAACAATATAGATTCATTCTTTAAACAACATTATTCGTTCTCTAAATTAAAATAGATTCATTGATAATATGGAAAAAAAAATACAATCGTAAAAATTATAGGAATTCATAGTAATCTGCAATGATTCATCTTCATAGTAATCTGCAATGATTCATCTTCAAAGTTTCCTCTTCTTGCTGTTGCTTGCTCCATCAAATCTTGATGGTGGGGGAGGAAACATCTTGAAGATTTGATGAAGAAGTTGAAAGATTGCCTCATCATTCTCCTTGATGAGTTTCTGCTTTTCCTTTAGATCCTTGAGGTCATCCTCAAGGTTAGTCATCCTATTGGATAATTGTTGCAGTATATTTGGAGGTAGAGAAGTTTCTTCTTGAGTGTGACAATGGCGGCGTGTGGCTTCCTTGCCTTCTAGGACCATTTCTTCGATCATCTCTTCAAAAGAGTTCTTGGAGGTGTTGACCATTTTATCTTTTGAACAGAAGGAAAGGAGGAGTGAATAGAAATTTTTTTGTTTTGTGAATGAGTTATGTTTAGTGCATCTTTTATTTATAGAGAGTGAAAGATTGTGTTGATGGAGTCGTTGGGTCTCTTCTTTTTTAGATGAAGGGTTGCGTATTAATGTCCCTTAATATTTTTCAATGTCGTTATGCATGCTTGTTGGGAGAAACAACGAGAGAAGAATAGTTTTTTCGTAAAAAGAGAAGAGAAGATAAGATAAGAGAAGAGAGAGAGAGAGAGAGAGAGAGAGAGAGAGAGAGAGAGAGAGAGAGAGAGAGAGAGAGAAAGAGGAAGCATCTTGTCGTAAAAAGAGGAAGAAAACTGAAAAGACACGGGAATAAACCGCTTCAACCATAAAAGAAATTTTGGTTTGTTCTCTATAAATAGTACTGGCTTCCCACATTCTCCATAACGTATTTGTGTTTCATTATCAACTCCTTCTTCTTGAGTTCTTCTTCTTCTCTCTAAGTTTTTATCATCAGAAAAAACTATGACACTAAGGAAGAAGAGCCCACACAACTCATACACTTCTGGCCATTTAACGGATGAAGATTTTGATCCATCAAAGTCTAAATCCTCCTCTTCCTCCTCCTCCTCGACCTCCTGTAAGTGTTGATCCTGATGTCCCTCTTCAACTTTTTGTGAAGAAAATGGGTCATATGAAGCACCGAGTGGAGACGATAAAAGAAGATATGGACCTGGTCCTTGCTGAACAGGACCAGATGCTTGATTTTCTTATTGGCATTGCATCTCGTCTTCCACCAGGTTTTGCAAGGAGAAAACCAAGATGTGAAGCATAAGATTTTGTTCCTATTTTGTTATTAGTTGTTGTGAGTTTTGATGTTTGTAATTGAATCAATATTCTATTTAATTAATAAAGTTTATGTTTCTTTATCTTATGTTCTTCATTTTATGTTTTTCTTTGCAATGATCTTGGATGAATGAATGTGTGTATGAAATGATTGAATCATAATCCAAGTCCAAACAGATTCTTAAACAGCTGGGGAGATACATACATAGTCAGATTCTCAGACAACTATCCTTGAATTTTATTGCATCTTTGCAGTAACTTATGCAATAAAATCTTAAAATCTCCTTTTTTTTCCCTTTCTTTTACCATGCAGTATGAAACAAAACAACAACAAAAATCAAGATACCCGAAAACAACCTCAATTTTGTGTTTGTATTTTGCAAGTAACAAGTTGTAGATCTGAAATTCTTATATATATATATATATATATATATATCTAGACATATACTTATGTGGATACTTTGACAGATATCCAGACAAATATTCAAACTTTTAGAAAATTATTCTGATAACATCTTCAATGAACCACACATACATTTATGTTTTCAATTGGTAGGGTTGTTGCAGGTTCTCCTGTTGTGACCAGTGTGGTGACATCTTGAGCATTCTGCCAACATTATTTATTTTTCACCATTCTTCTTAATACTCTTCTTTTTTGGTCTTCCCGGTTGTTTCTTTGTTAGTGGAGACCTGACGTCCGGTCTGTTTTGTGACATGTCCTGAATGGATTTCTCAATGTTTGGCTCTGGATTGAGTGTGAATGAGTATGCTTGCTTGTAAAACTGAACTTTGTACAATTTTTCCACGTAATCGTAAATATTCAGTCATTTCTCTTGAATGATAACGAGGGCATGGGGACAGGGAAACCTCAGCAACTGCCACTGTCCACATGAGCAGGTCAATGTCTCCATGTTAACTGCACTGTTGTATTTGTCAGCTTGAACTTCGTAGACAAAACCACTGGAGTGCTGAACTTGAATGAATTTCTTGCTCAGATGGTTCACTACCACTGTTCACACTCATAAACCGTTGTCTCTGCTGCTTTCTGTTTTGCTTGACTGAGCGTTCAATTTCTAGATCAATTAGTGATGGCTCAGTGCTTCTAGTGTTCCTAGTACGCATAAATAATGCTCCTACACACGGAAGAAACAGTAAGACTCAAAAGAAACAGAAAACAAAACAAAACAAAACTGAAAATTAAAAACTCTATTAAGACTTAGAATTAAGCAACTCCCCGACAACGACACCAAAATTTGATAGGCCGGGTAAAAACATATTCAAAGATACCTTATTTTTAACCCAGATATATCATTGTAATAGTTAATTATAAGGGTTATCAAACACAAGGAGTTGGTGAAACTAAATCCTAACACAAAACTGAAATGCTGACATACTCGACTACAGTACACTAATGATACTACGAATCTAAGCTAGATAGACTCAAATACTACGAAATTTGGACACAAAAAAATATAGACACGGTGGCGGACTACCACACAAAATTTGAGGGTTTTCTGAGTAGTTTTGGTTACCTAACTGAATCGGCTAAGCTACAGCTAATACAGAAAATAAATGTTGAAAGTAAATATGCTAATGAATGCAAATGAATTTAAACTATATGATTAATGAGTTAAGAGGAATGCAATCCACCACCGTTATTTCATCTTCCTAACACATACTTGACCTAATGCACATATCCAATGAATGAAAGTTCACAGGAAGAGTTGATCGTTACAACCACATCCTATTACCTAATTCTTATGCCTATGCAGGTTTGTCATGGACCTCCCCTACATCTATCCCTCTATTGAACCCATAGTCATAGATCCCAAGGTTTACAAAGAAGAAAACATGAAACTCTAGAAAAGGTTTGAGAAGCTACAAGGGTTCACAGGTACACTATATGCGTATTCTGCTTGACCTATGAATTTCAATCTCCTGACGGTAAAATCAGTGTATCACTATAGAGAATCCGGTGGAAGAAATTATCTTCAGTCGCCCGTATCTCATGAAAATAGAATCCTACCATGCATAATAAGTTGACCACCAAAGCAAACATACAAGAATTCATACGGTGAATCATTCAGAGAAAGAAATCTCATTCAAACAATATACAAAACTAGGTTAAAGTGTATGCATTAAAAAGACTTCATGTACGGGGTTTCAATCAACCCCTTAATAATAGGTTTAGCTACTAAAAAGTCATAATTAAAGAATCAAAATAATTCATAGAGTTGAAACAAACAAACGATATGAAGAAGAAGTTTGGTTGGCCAGAATTCGACGGGTCGAAAGAATTCTCGACCGGTCGAACCGAGACAGGGTTGATCTCCTCTTGTGGCTTGCTCTCCCTTGCTCGAAGCTATGCTCTCCAAAATGCTGATTAGCCTTTTCCAAAACCTAAAATAGGTTTATATACTTCCTCCAATTGCTCTCCTAGAGTCCACATTAGAATAGGCTTCTATAATTGCACACAACTTCATCTTTTCTCCATATTGAGCTAGGAATCATTCTTTTGTTTCCTTTTCCTTTATTTCTCCTCAAAACCTATTAAAACAATAACCATAATTAAATCACTCAATTAATAACATTAAGCTAAACATAGGGAAAAAAAATTAAATACCTAATAGACGCATAAATATGCAACTATCACCTCTCACTTCTGGCATATGCACATTGCATGAAGATTTCAGAAATTCTATCTTTGGCGTGTCATCTGTAGTTGTCTTTGAGGTTAGCAACCAAGTGCCGCAAAAAGTAGCTGTGCTCATCATTGGGGAATATCTCTGGAAGAGAACTCATAATTCCATTATGACGATCGGAGAGGAATATTATTTTCCTCCGAGTATTAGTTTCCTGATTTATGCTGTGTCCGTCTATCTCATCTCTTAGGTTCATCAACAACCACATCCAGTTGCTATTATTGTCGACATTGACTATCACAAATGCAATTGGATAGAGTCCTGAAAATAAACAAAAAGCTAAGGTTCCTATCTAGTTGTACATAAAGTACTTAAATGTAATTTATAAAAGGAAAAAAGGACAGATATCCAGACAGTTATTTAGACAGATATCCATACATACATCCAGACAGTTATTCAGACAAATACTCATATAGTCCTATCATTTCATTTGTCTACATTACCTTAATCTGCATCTTTTGCATAGGCCCCCATGATCTGTCTTTTGTATTTGTTCTTGAGGAAACTTGCATCAACGAAAATCATGGGTTTGCAGTATTGGAATCCCTGCATGCAGGCACCAAATGACACAAAAAGGCGGTGAAACCTTTGTGTTTTCAGATTAATATCTACAACAACTCTGGAGCCAGGATTTATCTTCATAAATTCGTCTCGGAACCAGAGAAGGTTTGTGTATGATTCTTCTTCTTTTCTATGCAGTGAGTTCATTGCCAATTCATTTCCATCCCCCTCCATCTTGTAAGGGACTTTCACGTCAACACTCTCTCTGATTTCTATCTGTAAGGCCTTGACTCCCTTGTTCGGGTCAGCGCACAGTTTGTCCATAAAGATTGAGTTGGATATTGAATAAATGATAAGTTTCAAGTATAGAAAACAATATCTTTAGACACCATTTTTTTTGGAGAAGTAGCTAGCCAGTGATGTTAGAAAAATGTATCATACCTGACAATAGAAAATCTCATCATCTCACTGGTCTGTTTCCGGACTTTTTTTTTGCATGTATGATTATTGTTTATTTCACTGATGTAAAATGATCCATTCGCGCGGAATAGTCTTGCCTTCACAAACCAGTTGCATTTATCGCGCACTTTGTATCTACAATGTACACTTACACGGGTGGGCTCATTCTTCTCATATGTAAACTTGAATCCACTTTCGATTGAGTACTTTATGAGTTTCAGCCCAAACTCAGTCACCCCTCTTAAGAATTTTTGCCATTTTTCTTGTATAAGTTTAGCCCATGATTTTTTCAAGTAAACCTTTGTCTCCTCTTCTCGAAGCATCCAAAACCGACGTCTGCAACATTACATATTTTCAAGCAGCTATCCATTTGCACATCCTGGTTTGAGTTTTCATTATGATTGCTATAGACCACCAATTGCTTGGAACTGATGTTTGCTGTTTACTGGGAAGGAAAAACGTATACATGTTTTAGCTTGACATAATATTGTAGCAGATATTTAAACAGATACTCAAAATTTGTTTTTGGATGTTCTACCTCATTCAGGTAAGTGATTATGATCTCAATATATTTTGAATTGAGTCTTTGGATAGAAAGCATCATCAAAAACATGTCACTGTCAGTTTCCAAGAAAATGTGTTCATCCTCTGGTGTGATATAGTATTTGTACGTCAAGACTGAGTTGTTGAGTGTTTTAAATTGTTGACGGACAATATCCACAATGTCAACAAATGTGATATCATCACTCAAAATATCCATCACACATTCTCGACCATGAATATATTTCACAATGATTGGAGAAGGTGTTGTTGCCATTGAACATACCTACAAAAGAGTTGCAGAAATGCATGTAAATGCTTTGGTTAACTGACACTAAGGTCTGATACTTTAACAGAATAAATAGAATTACAAATACTTAGACAAATATGTTGACAAATAGGTTGACAAATACTCAGGCAAATCGGTTGACAGATACTCAGACATATACAAAGAAAGATACTCAGACAGATACATAGACAGATACTATAACATATACTAAAACTTATTTTTTAAAACCAAAATTAGATCCAAACGTAATTAAGTAGATTTTGATATCACAATGCATATAGTTCGATTAATACAAGTACGAACAGAAACAGATTCGTGCAACAATAATTTAAATCGTTTATCGTATAGAAAAATAGAGTGAAAAACAGAATTGAAAATATGAATTCATCAATTTCTGTATAGAGATGATGAGAGAGACCGAATCAGTGAGATAGATAGACAGAGATTTTTAAAACCAAAATTAGATCTAAACGTAATTAAGTAGATTTCGATATCACAATGCATATAGTTCGATTAATACAACTACGAACGGAAACATATTCGTGCAACAATAATTTAAATCGTCTATCGTATAGAAAAATAGAGTGAAAAACAGAATTGAACATATGAATTCATTAATTTCTGTACAGAGATGACGAGAGATACCGAATCAGTGAGATAGATAGATAGAGATTTAAAAATTACAACGCTTGAAATTTCGTACGACGTCGAGATCGAACAGAGTTTTTGTTGCGGCAATTTCTGAGAGAGAGAGAGAGAGAGAGAGAGAGAGAGAGAGAGAGAGAGAGAGAGAGAGAGAGAGAGAGAAAGGTGTCATAAGTTGTGCATTTTTACCTTGGTGTCATAAGTTGTTTTTTTTTAAAAAAAACTTATCTCTTTTTGGGGTTTTAAATAATTTTTCTATAATATAATTGTCAACGGTAATATTTTCAACATTTTTCAACCACTAAATTAAATGCAATGAAATACAAAAGTAATTTTTCTTCTTCAATAAATACACCCTTATTTCCTTGCATTTCCTCTATAGGTTTGAATATATATAAGTTTAAAATTTTAAATTAATAAAATAATATAAAAATTATAATTATAATCCTTATTAATTGAAGACGGCACAAAATATAATTTTTACTATTTATTAAAATAATATAATTAAAAGACTAAATTATAGTCTATAATCAAATATAACCTCAGGACTGAAATGGCCTTACGATCCCTTTTCCCATACGGGACTATTCGGATCAGTTTTGAGATTTAAGATATGAAGACCATCTCATATATTCAAATTAACATGTTAGAGCTACCAAAGGATGGGACCCCCGACCCTATAGCTTTCATGGTTATATAACATTAACCATAATTAGTAGATATATAGAACCAACTACCTATTAATTAACATAACATATCCAGTTGTGGCTAGATGTCAATATGTATGTCATACAATTCTGATACAAGAATGTCAAAATGATAGTCACGTACGGGTATTCAAAAACTATAATGTGTTTGAATGTAAAGACTTTCGAGTTATGAGGAGTCTATATATAACCTCAAGTCTGCATGATCGATTGATGGAGGTGATACTTCTCCCAAGTATTGGTGTGCCTTCATTCGTCTAATTCACTACCTAGTTCGAGAAATCGACACTCCAAAATTCAAATATCGATATCACAAAGATAATGTAGCCGCATAAAAAATGATCCCACATATGGTCAATTTTCAATCCCGTCCCCTACACGTATATATTTCCCACCTAACCAGCTGGGTTACCGTACAAGTCACCACCACGTAAAGCAGAAGCAAACCTACTAGGCTGCTGCTGCTGCTGCTACTACTACTACTACTACAACTACAACTACAACTACATACTGTGTATGCATGCATCGCTCAATGCTTGACTCCAGTTTTATATGTTCCTCTTTTTCTCATTTATGTTGGTGTTACGAAACATCTGTATAAGTACTTTATTTCCTACAAAGACTGGGAAAGATTAGATCGAATATATGAGCTTTTGAGCTAGCTAGAACATGACGATCTATAAAAAAGAACAAAAAAAAAATATCAGTCAAGAGACATGCATGTCTAAATGATGAGTGATTTCATTATATGATCATTGTTAATTTTGTATAAAATAGAACTTCGCACTGAAATTATTTCAATGCAAAGTTTCGCACTTCATAATATATATATATATATTAACTACATATATTAATTAAAACACTTCGCGATGCTTCTAACGGTGAAGTTTTTCTTGATGACTATAAGAAACAACTTCTAGTCATGTCTTTATATATTTGTACAAGTTAGGCAAAAAACAACATGAACTCCGCCAAAAAACGAACAACATGAACTGAGCTCTTCATATATATAATATATTTTAGAAAAAATTGTTTAAAATGTTACTTGACAACTAAGGCAAAATGATCATTCATTTTGACAAATATCGAATTGATCACTCATGTTTTACATTATCATTCAGATTAGTTATTATATCTATTTTTAATTAAGAAAAACACATGTGACACAGATGTACTTTACTTAAATTCACATTTTTGTCATTGTTAAGCTAACAAATTTACTTATATGTATTTTATAAATAAAAAATATATTTTTTTAATCAAAAAAATGGATAAAATGACCAATCTTAATAATAATATGAAACATGAGTAATCATTCCGATATTTATTAAACATGAATGATTATCGTGTTTTAATTGTTAAATATGAATAATTTCTTTAATAATTTTCTCTATATTTTATACTTACGTCAAGGTATACATATCCATCCGGCCCCCATCGGCTAATCGAGTCAGTTGAGTGTACGTATGATCAAGATCAATAAATCAATAATGGAGTATGAAAAAGTGGAAAAATCCAAACCATGCCAGTGTAATACATTTTAGGAGTACGTATAGTACCTCTTTTGCCAATAGAAGTGAAATTCTACCAGTTGGGCACTATAAACTGAGATGCCAATTGAGACCCCGGATTTAAAATGGGTGGACTGCAAAGCTCGATCAAATACACACTACTAGTGGCCGGGTTTAAACAAGTTATATATACACATCTATATAGTGACGTACGTTCTACTTTTCTGGTTACCGACCCTGTGAGATAGACCAACCAAGTTGCCAGCGTGGAAAACCGAAAAAGGCATCCATTACCCTATATATAAACTTATTTATAAGACATATTGCAAATAAAAGGGTTTTTAAGGGTTCTACATAGAACAAATTCACCCATTGAGTCACATGATCAGGGTCGTTAGGTCAATAGGACAATATGTCAGTGTCGTGTCATTTATTTTTTGATAGTTGCTTCCATCCGTGATTAGGGTCTGAACTTTATTTATTTTTTATTTAATATTTATTAATCATTTAAAATAAATATAATTAATTAATGTAACCACATTTAATGATATAGAATTATATAATAAAAATGAAAAATTTATTCTTCAACTTTCTAATACATACATAATCATGTACATTCATTATCGAAAAAAAATATATCATATTCAGTGGGAATTAATCTCTTCCTGCAATACTCCAATTTCTTCTAACCAAGTAGAAAGCCCACTAGAAGGATCATCCAAAACTCCTTTGAAGCTGAGAAGCACTTGTCTCATAATGATGATGATGATGATGATGATGATGATGATGATGATGATGATGATGATGATGATGATGATGATGATGATGATGATGTTAATGATGATCTCCTTGAACCGACTCATACGTCATTATCGTGAATGACTCTGGCAGTTGAGCTCCTTGTGCTCTTGACAAGATGATTGTGTATAGGTCGCTTTGATCTGAATTAGTATAACAAAGATGATGTTGTTTTTCCGTGTATATTGGTTCTACCTAGGGACTTTGTCTATATATAGCTTTGAAACTTGGAAGTGATCAAATTTACTGCTTCACCCGAGCATATGAAGCCTCAAATGATTGCTTATTCAACACATATTCACAACAGAGTTTACTGTTTTGTTCAGTTGTCTTGCATGGATTCCAACTTCTCTTCTCACTCCCTGAAAATGAATCGGTTGGCTTTTCTTTTAGTCCGGAAACATTTTGTCAAAAATGTAGTTAAGAAGAGCGCCAAAGATTATTGATGCTACTATATATACAATAAGAACATGGACATGCTAACGTAGATAGGTTCCATTGCTATGAAGTAAAACGTGGTTTCCTAAGAGACCAGATTGGACTGAAGCTAGAAAAGCCTCTTCATCCCTAACCTCTTCATCCATATACTAGTTTATCAGGCATAGGTTCAGGATTTCAATCATGACCTATATCTCTATGATTACACCTCTCAAAAGATACAAACGCAAGTAAAACTTTTCAAAAATAGAGAATATCGTAACTAGAAAAATAGGAGACTCCAAAAAAGAGCAAACGTTCTCTATCATCATAATCGGCGAAGAAAGCTTAACTCTTACTAATTTCGCAAAATAGGAAAATCTTTATATGTTTTCTCCTGGCAACAACTGTTCAGTATCCTTACTCAGTATTCTAAAGTGTCTATTTCATACAGGTATCTCACATCAATACTTCATATTAATTTAGAGGATTTATTTCATATGATTGCTATGTGATAAGCAAGTAAAGCATATCCTTCCGCATGAAATTAGATTGTCAAACATTAATCTCTACTCAGTTGTGCCCTTTATGTCATCCGTTTAAGAATAAGCTCCGGATTCAATTGATGATGTGGAGAACCACCTCTCAAAGATACCCTATTCTTAACTTGGATATATCAATGTACTATGATAAATAAGGGTTATCGAATACAAAGAATTGGTGAAACTAAATCCTAACACTAAACTAAAATGCTGACAGACTCGACTATAGTACACTAATGACACTACAACCCTACTCTAGACAGACTCAAATGACACGAAATTTGGACACAATATATTAGACACAGTGGTGGACTACCACACAATCGAACTGAATCGTCTAAACTACAGTTAATGCAGAAAATAAATGCTGAAAGTAAATATGCTAATGAATGCAAAGTGATTTACTATATGATGAATGAGTTAAGAGGAATGCAATCTACTACCATTATTCCATCAATCAAACACATATTTAATTTAATGCACATATCCAATGAATGAAAGTTCTCAGAAATAGCTAATTGTTACAACCACATCCTATTACCTAATCCTTATGCCCATGTGAGTTTGTCATGGACCTCCCCCACATCTATCCCTCTATTGAACTCATAGTCATGGACCCCAAGGTTTACGAAGAATGAATGATTAATTTCTATAAAAGGTTTGATAATCTACAAGGGTTCACATGTACATTATATGCATGTTCTGCTAGACCTAGGATTTCAATCACCCGACAAAATTGGTGTATCACTGTACAGAATCCAGTGGAAGAAATTATCTTCAGTCACCCATATCTCATGAAAATAGAATCCTATCATACATACTAAGTTGCGCGCCAAAAAAAAACATACAAGAATTCATACGGTGAGTCACATAGAGAAAGAAACCTCATTCAAATTGAATATGCGAAACTAGATTAAAGTGTATGAATTAAAAAGACTTCATGTACGGGGTTTCCCTTAACAAGATGTTTAGATACTAAAAGTCATATAAAAAAATCAAGATAAATCATAGAGTTTACAGATCAAAATTGAATGAAGAACTGAAGCTGTTGTTCAGTTTCGATGGATCGAAAATGGTACTCTGACTCCTTGCGGCTGCTCCTTCCTTTGCTCGTGTTTTTCTTCCTAAAATTCTGATTAGCCTTCTCAAAAACCTAAAATTGGTTTATATAGTTCTCCTAATTGATCTCCTCAAGTCCTCCTAAGAAAATGCTTCTTTATTTGCACAAAACTCTTTTTTGAATCCATATTGAGCTAGGAATCCCTCTTTTATTTCTTTTTTCTTTATTTCTCCACAAAATTTATAAAAAAATAAACATAATTAAATTAATCAATTATATAACAATAAACTAAATATAAGGAATGCATTAAACACCGAATAGACGCATAAAAATGCGACTATCATCAATCCCATAACATAGAACTAACTTTTTTTCCAATAAGATGTTAAGCAATCTTAGCAAATATTCAGTTATGCCAACATGATCAATGATCACATTTTTATTCCTCTCTATTCAGACCACATAGACAAACAGCTTATCACAAAGTACTTTTGAATCACAAATCCGTGAGAAACACACAGTCTTACTTTTGCCCAAAACACTATACTAACACTCAGAGACATCAAATTTGAAGGATAAATTGAATAGCAACAATGGTGATTTAAATGTGAAGTGCTCTCAACTTTCTAAACCTTGAAGAGATGTGAAACAGTAAACATTAATACATGGGCAAAATACATCTCCAGGCCTGTATAAACTAGAGCTAGCCCAAATATCGAATCTGAAAGCCCCTTGATTCAAAACCAATACAGTCATGAAACAAACATAAGCTCATTGACCATATTAACCAAACGCAAGAGAAGACAAGCAAAACGGAACATACCTTTCCATGCCAATTATTGTTGTAGCTGCTACATACACATATAAAATAGCAATGAAAATAAAAATAAAAATTCAACACCATCTGATAATCAAATGAGAGACTACGTATGACCATGATATAGTCAAGTGAGAGAGCTTCGGCTGCTGCTCCGCCAATGTCTCCATCAGCGGCTTTGAACTCCGGCGTCTTGATCCGCAACGACATGGCGGAGACGGTGTCCTCGTAGGCGAGCGCAAGGCAGAGTCAGGCTGGAGGTTTAAATCCAACTTCGGCGAGACTGTTTGTGAGAGATAATATGGAAGTATACACGGTTGAGATTAAAAGCGCAACCGTGACAGTTGGGTCAAGTCAAGATGCTAGAACTGCCCCAGGGATCGACCCAGAGGAGTTCTTGCTTAGGGAGAAAAACGCTGGTGGAAAGTAGAATTTTCGCGTTTTCACCTTTTTGGGGCTACATCTACATGGCAACCAGGGTAAATAGCCCACGTTAAATTTGGTCTTAGAGAGAGTTAGAGCTTAAAGTACACAAATTTGGTCTTCAAAAGTTGTCAAACACCTTTGTACGCGATCGACATGCAGCTCGCTCGATCTGTTTTTTTTTTTTTTTTTTTTGCTGAGGAAAAAAAATTACAAAGAGAAGTCTCTAGGGCATCCTGAACCAAACCTATCAAACAATTAAAATCTAGCACATTCGAAGGAATAGTGTTGTGCCAAGTTTTATTGCCTCCAAAGTTATGACCAAAATGGACAAGCTTCTCAGCCACATAGTTAGCTTCTCAATTAACATGTTAGAATTTGATGTTGTTGAAGTTCCTCGCTAATTGTTGGATGTCCTTGATAATTGTAATTAGCTTTCAAGGTGAATTCCAAGTGTTATTAACACAGTTGATGATGAAAAAAGAGTCACCTTCAATGATGATGTTGTCATAGCCAGCTTCCATGGCATAAGTAAGACTTTGCTCGCTAGATTTGTTGCTTTAATTTTTGGTTGTACAGAAAGGTACGTCGACAACTCACAACTTTTCCTAGTTATCTAGAGTGTGACTCTGAGTGGAACGCCAAATCCAGTAGGAGAACGATCGAGGGCCATGCCACTTTTTTTTGAAACTGATCACACAATTGAAAGTTCTGGTTATAAAGGATTTGCGGGCATCTTTCTTCAAAAACGATCGATCGATCAAAACGGGATTTTAAAAATATAAACCATCGTTAATTTGATGGAATGGAGCCAAAGTGATTTTCTTCAAAGCACTTTCCATGCTTAGAACTTAGTTTTACTATTTACTAGCCAATATCCTCGAAGGATATGACAAGTAGACTCAATTGTGGCCTCATGGGGTCTCTAACGTAGAATTTGACATAATCTGAAGCATGTAATTTTTGGAGTTTATGTTTCGTCTTCCAAACCTGGATTTATGCCCACCGGGCCGGATATATTCGAGTTTAAACTCCGGCCTAAATAGGCTCAAGCCCATCGGGCCTCTAGGCCGTCACGGGCTTATGGTGACCCTAGTTAAGAGGGCTTGAAGCGGATCCACTCTCCTCGTTAACCCGATTGATCAAGCAAGCTTAGCAATTAAATGCAAGGCATTCAAGATTACAAAAACAAATGTATTCCCTAAAATCTCTTAAAGCCTCTCGACTATTTTGACAGTTCAGATAACATATCCACTCGAAAGCTAAAAGAACAAGAAGATTAGTCGCACTTTATATAAAGTGCACTTATAATAAAGTAATAAAATGACTCCCAACTTGAAACAACTCATATTCCAACTGTCCAATGATGTATAACATACGTTATATAAGTGGATCATGTTAGAATACACCCCAAGTCTAAGCATCTACTAGACTTTTTTTCAAGACTGACACGTGGCCTAATTTCAGCATTTCAATTTTTACGTACCAAATTTGACTGAGCTTATGATAAGCTCAGACTATGAAAAAATTTCCTTCCATAAAAAATCACCTCCTCCTCCTCCTCCTCCTCCTCTCTCTCTCTCTCTCTCTCTCTCTCTCTATTACGGATCTGGTTCTCTATCAAAGGAGTTTCTTGTATCTTTAAGTCATATTAGCTTGGTTTTCATTTAGGTCTCGATTCGATTGTTGCTGCTATTTTTTGGATTTATATGTTGTTTGGACTTTATATCGCTTAGGTCTTTAATATTGTTTCATATTTCAAAATACTAAGAATGGATGAAATCAGTGAGACTCAGATGAGATTTTTTAAATCTCGATTCATATTATTGTGCTATGTGTTTGAAATTGAAATTGAATTATTGTTGCCTTCTGAGCTGATTAATTTCCGATGTGTAGCTCAAAGATGAAACCCACTTTTGGGTGAGTAAAATTTATTAATTAGTTTATGCATCATTTAGAAGTTGGAATTCAACAAGCGCTTGTTCGAGAAAGGAGAGAGCAACGATCGACTTGCTTGTCTTTGGCTGCAACGATGGTCGAGACGGCGGTGTGCGACATCGTTGCGAATGAGGTAGAAGCTCTAGGTGTCCAGAGCATAGTAGAGTGACTATATGAGGAGAAAGATGGAAGAGAAGATAGAGGAGGAGGGATGAGATTTTGCGGTGGACGGCGGCAATAATCCAGGCATCGGAGGTTGATATTATGGGCATGGAGAATATCACCTGTAAGAAGCTTATCATAAGCTCAGTCAACACTGAAAAAAGTTGACAAAAATGACCATTTAGATTATGACACATGTCAATATTAATTTTAGTCTTTAGGGTGAATAATCTTGGGGTACATTCTAGAATTTTCTTATATAAGTATGCAATAGAGTAACGAGACTAATTTAAACATATCAAGTTTGATCTCCTAAATGATGAATTTAAAGAATAAAATAGATTGAACACATTTAAAAATTGTGGTTCAAATATACAATCCACTAATTTAAACTTTAGTGAAATTGTGTTAATTATCTTCAATCATAGCCGTCATCAAATATACCTCATCATATTGTATCTTTTAAAGTGTATCCTTAGAGAACAAGTCTCTTAGACATATTGCCTGACACCTTGCCCTCCCGAAGAAAAAACCAACACATATGCCCGTTTTCTTACGAACTCCTATGAGATTATACCCATAGAGGCATAGTCATCCGTGACGTCAAAATTGATTTACAAATAATTTGCTGCTACATTGCTTGTGAGGACTGAGGACTGAGGAGGACCGCCGGAGTGGCCAATATGGTCAAAACTGTACAACTAACTTCTAGTAAAACCCAGTCAGCAACGAGTAAGAAAAGCAAGTGGCTCACTTTTGTAGTTTGTAGCGTGGTGACTTTGCCGCCAATTATTATCATTAATAAGACGAAAACTATACACTACGTGGCGCACGGACCTTGCATTTCCGCAAGCTCCTATAATACGAAAAAAATTACACGCTGAACTTGGCATATTCCTTCGAATGTACCAATTCATATGCCTCTTACAAAATTTATATTTATTTTGGTCGGGAGCAATATTCGATAAATATACAAAGAATATAAAGTGGCATGGCAAGTGCACTTGGAGCATTATGAATGTTTATGTGGTTCCGAAAGTGGCAAGTTTCGGTTTGGTTAAGTTAGTCATGAAATTATATGATTGGAGCTTTTTATAGTTGTGATTATAACATGCTTTACCTAATTTTGATAGCCTATGAGTCTCTTAAGAAAATAATGCATGATTATCGTGTCGACTATTCGTCATTACGTATCTAATAAATACAAAAGTGAGTATTACGATAATAACATTAAATTGTTTAAGTTTGTGTAGAGTTATCAATTGTTTGATATTGTCCAATAAAGTAGACGATTGTGTTTGTGTCACTGTTACGAGAGACAATTATGATATCGCTACCATGGTACTTTCTCCTCCATCCAAGCCAACTTGAACGTTCACTCTCAAGACATGTACAACTCCTTATCAAAGAAGACAAATGTCTTGACTTTGCCATAGACATTTTAATATTAAATTAGTATTAAAACAACCGTTATAGAAGTGTTATACAATGTTATCGAGTTGAAATGACTGTAACTTGTTACACTTCAATTTTTTAGGTGGAAGAGATCGATAAACGTAACTTGCCCGTACGATAAACTTCTTTTATTATTACAATACATTTTATGTTGAAAACAAAAGAAAGAAATGAAGGCCTGCTCTAAACAAAGCTTAAACAAAAACATTTCCAATTGTTTGACAATAATGTACCAAAAAATAACGATGACTTGTTTATTATGAATTTCGATAAATAAGATGTTTGAGATAACACGTTTGTCTAAAGAAAAATTTATAAATATAAAATATTATGTTTCTTTTAAATTCGTTGTGTCACCTAAATTCACGCCGTTTATATTTTTCACTTAATTAATTCATAGTTACGTAAATCACAAAATCTCTTCTGTAATTTTTTTTTTTTTTGGAAAATTCTTTCCATTATAATTTTTAACTTTTTTTTAATTACTGGACAAACCACGCCACCTCGACTCTCAACTTCTCAACTCTCCTCCGGGGCGTCACCAAAATATTCATAAAAATTAAAAAGAAGAAAAAGAGGAAAAAGTTTCGCAGCCCAAAAGCAAAATCAAAGGCCAAGAATATCCCAAATTAGCCCCCACCCCCACCCAAACGTGACTTTCCTCCCCCATCTATAAATACCTCACCTCTTTCACTCTCGCTTCCCTCACCCTCCCTCCCTTCAACCTGGACATGAAACTGGAGCTCAGTCACCACACCGACGATATGTGCCGCACGATCGAAGTCGACGGCGGTGGCGTACATCTCTCTCCGGCCGCCGCCTCCACCGCCGAGCCAGTAGAAGCAGAAGCAAAATCAGAAGACTGCGCCGCTGATGACCTCTTCATTCCTCCACTCAACTTCGCCATGGTCGATAACGGCATTTTCCGGTCAGGCTTCCCGGACTCCGACAACTTCTCTTTCCTCCAAACCCTAGGCCTCCGCTCCATCATGTAACCAATCTCTCCTTCACTCTCTTTGTCTCTTTTGTTCAAATAGTCAGCTCTGTTTGAATTTTGAACTATAAATACAATTGAAGTGGAGATTTATGCGATTTGTAGATGTATGTGTCCGGAGCCGTATCCAGAGACGAACATGGAGTTTCTCAAGTCGAATGGGATTAAACTCTTTCAATTTGGGATCGAAGGCTATAAGGTAGTTGATTCACTCATCTCCTGGCGACACAATTTGCTGCTTCTAAGTTAACTGTATATGTGAATCTGCTTATCTTGATTCGATTTGAATCTTTGGAATTGTGAGATTCTAGTGCTCTCTTTAGAAATAGATAAGGTGTAAAATAGGTAGGCTGCTATAAGTTGCCTGACATTTGGGGAACATATGTGGCAACGGCCACGGATTAGAAATGATACCGAAAAATGTTAGCTTGCTTGTATCTTTGAGGTGAAGTAGAGATGGTTGGTTTCATCACGATACCAACTGTAATTCTGTTGTACCAAATTAATATATACAAAATTGATAATAGATAATGGCATGTACACTGTTCATGCCTAACTGATTCTCCTTATCAAGGAACTTTAGTGGTTGAATCATAATAGCTCATTTATTATAGTTTTTTTTTCGTGCTGTTGCTTTCAGTATTGAGTTCAATAATTAGTTAATTACATAATTTAGTTTGTTGCATGAACAAAAGTAAAATAAAATAATTTCTGGAGTTTGATTTTCTTGGTTAGGAAATTAGGATGATTGTGCTCCCTTTGCCTTTCATCTCAGACATAGCACATGGATGTCTGTTCTATTTGTTTGATTCCAAATTTCCACATGTGTTCTCCTTTTCATTATTCAAGAGTGAAATCATCTAACAATATATATGATTTGGGGGGATTTTTTTTTTTAACAGTTTGACTAGATTAGTGACACTGAACTGACCTTTTAATATTGATGTTTTTTCCTTGACATTCAAATGACAGTAATCTTGGTGAAAGCCTACTTTGACCTCTTTCAAAACTGTCTAATTTCAATGGTTTGAAATCTAAGTATGCTTACTCTGAGTATCAGTCTTTGAGGTGAAGCTCACAGTGTGCTGTGTGCATTGTGTAATCTTATCTTTCCAGTCGTTTCAAAGATCACTAAAAGTCTACAATTGTGTTTATGTGGTCATACTAGTTACAGTACTCCACTAATTATGGTTACAATTACGTTGTAGCTAGCTCTGTAAGAACTTGATTAGTGAGATCTTCCATTCTTTCTATATACTTGTTGCAATCTATCAATCTGGTTTTGCTGTTGGGAAATTTTTTATGACCAGAATGGTGTCCTCATTTTATTATATTTGAATTACATGTGTAATCTTCTAGCAAAGATTCTGGGTTTGAACAATTATACAATATCATAGGAAATGTGGAAAGTATAGTTACGTAGATAAACATTTTTTCTTTTAAAGCAGAGCACACTTATTTTAAGGTTGCTATTTGCAAATGAGGGTCATAATGTGATATAGTTTAGTTGTCTTAGACTATAGATTACTTGGCCATGTTAATAATCATTTTCAGAAGTAGGACAATAAGCTAGCCAGGATGGAAACAAGTTAAATTATCCGACCTTTAAATTTCTATGAGCTCATATAATTCACAATAAGTATGAACGTGATTCAAATATTGTAAACTGATATTTAAAATTTTGAATTGCAGGAACCTTTTGTAAACATCCCAGAGGATACGATACGTGAGGCACTAAAAGTTGTCCTTGGTACTGGAACAAATTAACTATGTTACTCTTGTTGACTGAATGACCAGAATTCAGCTGTATGATTTGCTTATGTTTATTTACTTGTCTCCAATGCAGATGTAAGGAATCACCCCATCTTAATCCATTGTAAACGAGGGAAGGTATGCACTGTTGGTTTGCTCTGTACCTATTTAATGATTTCATGTAGTTGAGTACATCAAGGTTGTTGATTTTTTATTTGTATCTCTTTTTCAGCATCGAACTGGTTGCGTGGTGGGATGTTTAAGAAAACTGCAGAAATGGTGCCTCTCATCCGTTTTTGATGAGTACCAACGTTTTGCAGCTGCCAAAGCCAGAGTTGCAGATCAGAGGTTTATGGAGATGTTTGATGTTTCTTGTTTGAAACATCTTTCGATGCCATTTTCCTGTTCGAAGAGGTAAAATCAGCCAGTATTATTGAACCGCTTTTGCTTCTTCTTTCTTTATGCGAAGAAGAGAATCCTAGGACTTTACTATAGAATAAACTGGTAAGGTGATGAGTTCCTACTTGGTAGTATGAAATTTTAAGGAAGAAATTATTCTTCTTTTCTCCTTATTGAAATTATAAAGCATCCTACATAATAGTACTTTGTGTGCTATGCCTATGAGTGTTACAACCCCTTTTTTGTTATGTTTCACTCAACCTCTATCCATTTTTCCATTTTCTTTTTGAGTTCTAGTTATCCCTTTCTTCTTGGCTCTTGCTTCCATGTTGTTACAAATTTAGAATGCACCAATTACGAGTGTGGTTGTGGATACTAGATATGCCTGGAGTTGTTCTCAAAGTTCAAGTAGCTAGCTTGCTTACAAAGGATTAGAGTGATCATGCGATGTAAAGTCTTGAGATTACAAATCAAGTTTGCAGCTCTTCTCTGCTCCAGCTGTTCCTTCCTACCGATGATCATAGGTGAGGCTAGCTAGAAATGGCAGCTAGATACCATAACTCCTAGAATGGGTAGTCTGTTTCTGCAGGGAATAGAAAATGCAACTTCTTTTGGACATTGAAATTTCATGATTCTGAATTTGGTAGTTTAAACAAGTTTGTCATGAGTGGATATGATGGAGCCGGAACTTGTTCTTGCGGTACTGCTCTCGTATCTTTTTGAATAGTCTGGTACCAATTGTTTGTCTTTGGTCCGTCCAGACATGTAAATAATTTTTCAGTTTTCACAACCAGTGTTGTATTTTTTTCATTCAGTTCAATTAGTTGGCGAATAATCTGGTTCGAAAACCAAAACAATGTACATCAAAGTGTTATTAGTGACTCCGGAAAGGCATGTCGGCAGTGCTTAGTATAAGCTTAACTTCCTTCTGGAACAAAGTTTTACAATGGAAAGCACCGACTAAAGTGACCAACACCACCAAACGTCAAAACCTGTCCACATATAAACTTAGAAGTGATCTCCTGTTTGACATTTGATGAGGAACAGAATGAGATGCATGGGTGTATAGTTGAGATTAAATATTCTCTTTGTGCTTGATATGTAATATTTATTAAAATTTAATCTCAGTTGTACATCCATACATTCTCATGAAATGTGAAACAGCAGATCACTTCTATATATAAACCAGCAAAAAGGTTTCTTCTTTTTACCCATGATTATGATGATGGGAAATGCGTGGTGTTAATGTGTAATAGGTGTTATCCATTCATATTATAAAATGTGATGAAGGTCAACTTGGATTATTTTTTAAGGTTGAATGTGGTACCTTTTCATCTTTTTTCTACGAAGCTGGTAAAAAGCTGCATAGATTAGCATAAAGCTCTTGAATCTATTTAGAAGGAATGTTTGTTCATGTCGCCTAAATCTTTCTTAGATAATGAGACAGTGAGACGGTTCCACGGATCCTTCCCTATGACTTCAGCTCAAATAAGTCGGTTAATTGGATCTTCCTACCTTATCTTCTCTAGCTATCTTCTTCTGTTCTGTTTATTTTATATTAGATCCTCCATATTCCACTCAAACAAGTTGCATCCTTGTATGGACGTTTAAGCAACTCTATATATGTCTTTATGCCATAAGAAGAACAGCTATGTGGACTGCATTGACATTGTAGGTCTACTAATATTTACAAATCAATAAGATCTGATCGATCTCTATGCTTTCTTCCTTCCTTTACTTCTTCTCATACATTGGCGAATCAGATGCTTAAATTGAAGCTCGCTTAAGAAAACAAAACCGGCTGCATGACAACGACAACACGGGAAATCGAAAGCCTTTAGCCCTTTCCAAACTCAAAAAAGATTCTGATGGCGTATAACTACATTTTCACAAAGAATCCTGATGCTAGAGAATCACTTGAGTGTTCTCATGTTGATGGTTTTCACTGTTAACATTTCTTCATTGCCCTGCAAATTATTCTCTGGAACAGAGTTAAGCTCCCATTCCGAGCTTCCTCGTTTTGTCAAGTCAAAAGCACTTGTTTTGTTCTGTTGGCCACATCCTGATATCATTGGCTTGGCTAAGATGGAAACCTCCTTTTGGTGTCACTTGAAGCCCTCTTTTCCCATTTAGAAAGCTACCCCTTTCTTGTTTTAATATTCCTCCTCTTCTTGTGCTAGCTTTCCATTGCTTTCATTTATAAAAGAGCATTAGCTTCACCGACCACCGTGTCGGCATGTGGTTGCTGCCGTATAATAGTATGCATGGCTTCCTCCCCCTATAGTTTATCTCTGATTTTGGAGGCCTTGTTTTCATAAGTTGACAAGCTTTAGTGATTATGAAACTTACAGTATCTAGTTAAAGCGCAATTGGGTTTAGATTAAATGCTTTTGGGATCTGCGACTCATTATTTATACACCAAATTTCTCATGTCATATCATATATTACTACGGAATAGTCACCTTGGTAATCACACTCGACAAACAACAAACTGATAATAGTAAACCTTAAAATCTACTTCAAGCATGAACTTAATTTGCTTAGCACACCCATTTAACTTAAGCAAACAGCCATCGCTCGATCTTAAGCAGTGGCAATTGGAGCCAAGCTGGGGTTGGCTTCTACCGTTTTCATGACTTCAAATCTGGGCTCCTTGGCCTCGAACTTGAGTCCAGCATAGAGCTTCATGTAGTCATCAAACACGAATTTCGGGTACACTTGGTTCTTCTCCTCTGCTTCTTTCTCCACCAAAGTTGGTGCTGGGTAGATGACAGTGTTACTTCCAGGGTTGTAGAATGAAGCTATCGACATTCTGGTACCATCTGTCTGTGCAATCACTCTATGCTCCACGCTCTTGTACTTCCCATTAGTTATCACCTATACACAATTAAACAAATTGATCGAGTACATATGAGTAGTGCTCTTGCCAAATATGTAGTACGTACGGAAAGTTACATGTCCCCAACTATGTAACATTTTCACCGACAATATAACGTAAATGTAATCTATATTTTGTCAATGACTAACATAATTTGTGAGAGAATTTGTGAGAGACTGTTTGGTAAGAGGAACGTGTTAGTACCTCAAGTTGGTCACCAAGGTTGATAACAATGGAGTGGCGCATTGGAGGCACATCAACCCATTCCCCATCCTTGAGGAGCTGAAGGCCACTGACCTTGTCATCCTGGAAGAGGAGGATGACGCCGCCGGCGTCGGTGTGTGACCGGAGACCCTTGATGAGGTCAGGGGTGGGGCAAGGCGGGTAGTTACTGACCTTGGTGCCAAAGGTAGGACTACCCTGTGAGCCATAGAAGGCCTTCTTGAGGTACCCTTTCTCAAGTCCAAGGTTCTCACAGAACAAGTCCAAGAGCTCCTCAGCTAGCTTCTCCAACTTCAAAGCGAACTCCTTCATGACCTTCCTGTAGTCATCTTCAAGATCTGGGACTTCAGAGATGTTAGAGCGGGGAAGGTGCTTAAGGTAGAAGGTGCTCTCCCAGTCCATGTCTTTGACCTCAGTGTCAACAGCGTTTAAGCCTTTGCTGGCCACAAGGTCCTTGAACCTTTGCTCCAAACAGTTCTTGTAGTGATCTTTGGTCATCTTCTCCACTGTGTCCAGAAACTCAGTGGGTATCCCATGATTCACCAGCTGCAAAATTTATGAACAAAAAAGTAAGATCCTTGTAGGAGATCTAGCTAACATATCTGCATATGAACTCTAAAGATTGATAATTTAATTACCTCAAAGAAACCCCAGTTCTCACAGGCGTCTTTGATGGTTTCCATTGTAGCTTTTCTCTCCTCACCATTGAGCTTCTCCATGTTGATGACTGGGAAATTCTCCATTTTTCTTGGCTTGAGTATTAATTCTCTCTTTTCTCTCTTTTTCTCTTAACAGTGTCGGCTGAATTCTTTACCGAAGAGTAAGGTCTGGTGTGTCTGGTATTTATAGAGGGTTTCAAATGCCACTGTGGACTAATAATGAACAAAAGAAATTAAAGACAAATAAGATGCCGTGAAGACATAAAAAACTCTAAATAGGGCACTCATTTTTTTTAGATGAACAATAAAATTGTTTACGCTGAAAGATTATAAGGAGAATACCGAGTCATCGGCATAGAAAAAATTCTCTAAAGTGATCCAAATTATTACACACTCAGCACAAACTTACCATCACATAATTAGATAGACTACACGTAAGGAAATGATTAAAAAAAATTTGAGACCACATATTCTATCTAGTTATACATCCCAAAATTACGAGTTACGAATATAGTAATCAAACCAATAATAAATGAGTTTGTGCATGAAAAAAAGAAAACCCGCCCATATTATACCAATTATTATGATACAAATTATTGATTCATAATTAATGGTATATAATATGATATGGTTATATGATGTAGTCTATAATATATGCGATGAAACACTATGAATCGAAGGACATAAAAGCTCTCCGGCCGATTTAGTTTTTAATTATATATATATTTTATGTTAATTTCTTTCAAGTTCTAGAAATTGTTCATGATTCTGAGCTACAATGCAAACAAATGCCAATCACTCGTTCTTTCCGGAAAAAGAAAGAACTGGATCATGCTTCATCTGAGTTTGTAGTGCTTCAATATGATATGGTACGTGTGCTGCCTTCAACCATCTTTCCCTATAATCCCATCTCTGATCTACATACTCCACATGGATGGATTTGACATGTTCATTGAATCAAGCTTAGCTTAGCTCGATCTCTCCACGTTGTTTTACCTTGGTTCTTCTTTCTCATTTTCTCTTCCTTTCCCGCTAGCTAGTAAAAATTCGAAAAACAAACAAAAAACAGGAAAAGGAAATCAATAAGTTCGTGTTGCTTTCTTTAGGAAAATAATGGAATATATAGTTCTTCTTAATCTGTCTTGACTGTGGACCACATGATCGAGCTTGGAAGCTCCTAACTTCTTTGCCTCTTTGACCAGTAATCTGGATTCCACTGTTCTCTAGTTAGTTTCAGGCCCTACATTCTTGGATATTTGTGTGAAAGATTAGGAAGGAAGAAAAGGAAGGCGCCTACACGATCTACTGCTTCTAGTTCTTGCATCTCTAATTTCCCTTGTACCCTTTTCTTCTCCTACTTAATTGGAGTTGCAAATTGAGCACTATGTGTGGCTCTGGAGTCAACTGGTATTTGTTTAGGCATCAATCCAGCATCAAGTATCTTCATGCGAAAGAAAACGTACAGTGTGTTGTTGCGCAACAAAATCGACAGGTCTTTCTGCGGGCTCGAATAAACAAGCCCTTCATTCACGTTCTTTCTAAACTAGTTGTATATAGTTTGCAGCCTAATTTAATTAAATAGTTGGTTAGTGATTCAAGGTAACTATGTGTTTGGTACGTCATATATGGTTGCATGCATGCATGCATTTAGTAAATAAATTCCGAAAACAAAACGTGGGCGGTTTCCAATTTAAGCTTGAATTAGCAATTTCGTGCAGTTGGATAAAAATATTCGGAGGTTGCTTTTAAATATCATGGATAATTATCAATGAGAAATGATTTAATTACACATTTTTTATGTTAAAAAGATTAGTTAATGTTGATCAAAACTTTAGTGACAAAAATTCTTCTTCTTCTTTCTTCTTCTTTTTACTATAGGTTTTAGGGTTTTGAAATACGTAGAATGAAAACTTTAATTTATTAAAAGTTGGTAATATCTTATATATGTTGCAAATGAGATCAACTAGAAAGAAAGAAGATACAGTACGGTACGGTACATACATACGGAAAACTTAGTGTGAAATATCTTACATGAAAGAAAATGGTTAACATTGACGTCCGGCAAATTTGAATGTTTTATGTTTTATAAGATTTTTCAATTTCATATCGTTAGGTTTTATTTTTAATTAATATATAGTTTATAAATTTAATTAAATATATAAAAGAGTAAGATTGATTTTGTAAGTTGAATATTTTCTCATGAATTTACAAAGAAATAAATTATTTATATGACATAGCATGTCATATCAGATTGAAGCCTACACTTCATAGTCTCATTGAAACCTCCTAGTATTGCCCAATTATCAATTTTGTGTTAGATACGATGATGGAGAATGTTTAAAAATTAAAACTCATATGCAAAATGTACACATTTGTTTGGATCGATTAGTCTTATATATATACTCATCCGTCCATTTTTAACAGTACGTATGAGGTTATATTTACACAAATATTCTTCACAATATGTAGTTGTCCAAATTGATTGAGGCTTACATCTGAATCTGATATTTACTCTTTAGGGCCCCGACTTGCCATTTTCTTATTTTTTTTATCTCAATCATAGATCAATACAAAACAATAGTATATATAGCTAGTGCTACAGATAATTCGATCCATATAAAGAAACCAAAAAATAATTAAAGATGAAATTGGTTCATGCTGTGGGGGACTAACTGACTACAATTACATGAATGGTGTTGATATCCAAAATTGTCAAGGGATAATTGATATCGATCGGATGAGACTAATACAAATGTACTCTAGATATCGTGCACTGCTATCGCTTGACTTTGATCGATATCGCTATGGTTTGACTTTGATTGATATCGTTGTCGCTGTATCGATATCACTTCCTTATCGCTCTCATTCTCAATTTATGTCGGTTACTGCTTTCAATAATGTTCCACGATCACTCTTGTTCAATCGCTCTCGCTGCTAAGACCGACAACCGTTAAGGAGAGATCGGGTGTGCTAGCCTTCAACCCTCCGATGCCTAAGTCAGAAATGAGATGTGATTTAAATAGGGTAATGGTGTAAAAGGGTAATTAATGCGTACCATTAATGCTGAACCATCAAACTTATAAAGGTGGTTGAGATCAGAGTTCTTATCAATTCTTCAATGTGGGATCAGTGTGCTTTTGCTGAAGTGTCATCTTATGGATTCTTTGAGGGGCGCGTGAGTGTTAACCAAGCCGAGATAGAACTTGGGCTGGCCATCGAAATTGTAAGTCTCTTGCCGGTGAATGCTGTTATGTTGGTGGTGAGATATAATTATGAAACATTCGGTCCCACCCAATTCAGTAGCTTTCACTGCTTAGCTGCGGGTAGCTATACCGGTGGGGGCACTACGGTAGGTGGAACTTGTTTGAATTGGTAACCCTTAAGTCCCCGAGTTCGGATCCTCCCCATGACTTTGTGGCACTTTGACTGGTGATAGAACTCCTTTGTCATTAATGATATAGTCTTGCTCGTATCTTGGTGATGCTAGTGGATATCCGTAGTGTGGGCGCTATAGGAGGTGATGTTGTTAAGGCAAAGTTTATTCTTTTTTTTTTTCACTCCTTTACCTGTATCGAAGTTGTGCCGTTATCCTTGCCTCCCAAGGTGGTAGGTGTAACTACTTACTATCTACATTAAATGCCGCCAAATCTGGAATCACTGCGTGTTGCCCTAGGGCGTCTTGGGTTACCCAAACGTCCTGTTGTAGGTTTGAAGTGTGATATTACGTTCCTCTTGGAAACCGTGATTACAGAAATGGTGCGTATCGTTTCATGTTCCGGACTCTTCCGTTTCTGAAGGTGTTAGTGGACACGTGTCTAAATCTGGGGAACCGATGTGTCTCTCTGAACAGTGGCGATCACGTCCTAAGGTTGCATATTTAAACCCATTTCTCTTCCTCTCTTCCCACACTTTGTATTTCTGCAAATTCTGGAACTAGGTTCGGAAAGAGAGAGATATCGAATCCATTTGTTGCCGCCGTATTGCTGCCGTATCGCTGAGTCTTGCTCCACCGCTTCTTTCAACTTTTGATCATCTCCCTCGAATACTAAATAAGTCTACCTTCTGCTCATTCCATGCTTATTGCGTCTAGTTGATTTTTCTTTGAATTTCTGGGCTGGGTTTGCATGTTTTATCCTTGCTTGTGTCGTCGATAGTGGTTTTGCTGCCTTTGATGAATGTAGATAGTTTTGGTATCATGTCGTCGTCATTCGCGGTGGTCGGAGGTATCCTTGCCACTGTTTGAGTCTTTCGATCCTTTCTACCTTTGGGCCGTATCTGATATGTATGTGTCTGGGCCTGGATCTAGTCCCCGAGCCCAATTAGTTTGTAGAGATGTTGGTGTCGTGTGTGATCTCGTCGGTTCGATGATAATGGTTCTTCCTTTATGGGTTGTAGGTTAAGCATAGATACCGTAGTATTGTGACAATAGTGAAGTCTCTAGTTATGGTGATTCATCAAGTTCCAGATCAACGAGAGCGCCACCTGATAGACGAATTAATGGTGTTGCGTGCATTGTCTAGCATTAGGCCTGTAACCAATAGGGAACCTGCTTTGGTGTTGGGGGGACCGGGCATATTTCTTGGGAAGTTGTTTGCGGATTAGGAAGCCGAAATGGGTAAATCTTGAGCTAACCTTATCCGTAAATGTTTCGCAGATAACATGGCGTCACCCTCCCGTCCCGTACTGGGCGATACAGAGCCAACAACATCAACTTCTGGTGCGACATCTGATGTGCTTCCTATTCCGTTGACGCTTGGACTAGGCGGACCAAGAGTTTAGACGCTGAGCAATAACTAGGAAGTGGACGAACCCACTAAGTCGCTATCCATTTCCGCCATTAAGGCGATGAAGGCCGAATTTCAAATTTTCGGGAACATTATCCTCATACCCTTAGGTAAGGATGAATTTTTTACCAAGCCTCCCAAAGGTTATATCACCTTGGATCGTGTTCATTTTCTGTTCAGTGTGCGGCTGCCACTTCACCCCTTTCACGAATATATTTTTGGCGAGTTGCGGTACGCGGTCGACAAGTCTCCCCGTTGATGCTTCAATCCGTAAATGCTATGTTCGTGCTGTGGAAGCTTGCCGAGTTGGACTACCCTACTTGGAATGAGGTGATGCACTATTTTGAAGTGTTGTACTTGACGAAGAAAGGATGCCGCGGGACGCTCCGCTTAGTTCAACGGCGAGGTAGTCCCCTTGGTGGAGTGGAGGTCTGAACACTTTGCCGTCCGTGGTGCTTAGTCCCGGTTGGTGGATGCTGGTGGTAGTACCCACGTGCCTACTAGGTTTCATCCCCGAGGTGATTAGGGCATTTTGATGCTTGTCTTTTTCGCTAGCGGTGTGATCTATCTTTTTCTTATCTGCCATTTTCTTTGTTGTAGTTACCCACCATTACGCTCTTTGTGCCGTTGAAAAACAGTGTTGCCACAAAGTAGAAAAAAGGGTATAGCGAGAAATTTCGGAGCGTGTACCTTTTGAGTGATTACCGAATTTTGGAGTTGACCAGTCTTGCCAAAATGCCCAGTATGTTGTCAGCCATTGGTGTTTTGTTGATAGCGTTATTTCTGTGTACTCTTCTTTTTCATGCATTTATTTTGGGTCTGTCGCTGGCTGTAATGCTTCTTGTCTTTGTGAATCTGCAGTTGGTTAAACTAAAGCCAAACGAGACATGAAGATGGAGACCTATGGCGATATCGATGACCTGATTGCCCAACTCGAGGAGGAGGGAAACTAGGCCCAGCAGATTAACCTTGACGTTCTGTCAGGCGCCACCATCGCACTTATCGCTCTGACTGCCATCGATCCTCCCCATAAGTCCGAGACTGACTGGATAGGGAGTGACGCTCCTCTTAAGACCATTGCCACCTCGACCACGGCTAAATCCACCAGTCGGGGTGAGAAGAGAAAAAATGACGTTGTTGGTGGTGCGCAAAGAACTTTGAAGAAGACCGCTTTTGCTGGTGCCTATGTTGTCACTGTTGCTGGGCAGCTGGGGGATGCCAATAGTCACTGGTCCATTGGCATAAAGACTTTTCCTACCGGCTGTCCCATCGTGAACCCCCCATCTGTCGTTGATATCGGTAGCCTTGATCACAGATCTCACCTCGAGGATGATGTGGATGCCAGCGTTGTGATCCCTGAGTCTACTACCTAGTCGGCCCCGCCACCCTATTCTTCTCAGATAGTGTCTTACCTCCCGGGTCAGGTGCGCACTGTGGCTGATACCGTTGTTGGTACTGATGAGTGCCTGAAGTATTTTGCCGATGATATTCAGCTGATGTGCCATCAACAACATACTATGGTGTCGTCATCAGAAGAGCTTGCCTGGGTAGGTTAGGAGTTGGCTAAGAGGGAAGAGGAGCTGGTACAAGCCAGTGAGCAGTGGCAAGCACTGAAGCAGAAGTATGAGCTCCTAGAGAGGAAGAAGATGGAGATCGATGAGTGCTTGTAGGACTCTGTCTAGCGCGTTAAGGAGATGGAGTTGGAGTTGAATGAGGAGCAACGTTGTTCACAAGAGGCCGAGGCGGCTTGTTCTGCTATCGAGGGTCAAGTCACCGCTCTCCGGGGCCAAGTTAGGCAGCTGGATGAAGGTCGAGAGCAGGAGCTTAGTGACGCTGTTGAAGACTACCGAGCCGGTGTCGAGTACTGTGAAGCGATGCAGGCGTCCTTCCTGAAGGGTCTGTAAGACACTCGGGCCAAGTTCCTGCTGAATGAGTAGGTGAATGAGATGTACCACGCTGATATTGCTCGGACTAATGAAGAGCACCGGTTGAAAGCATGAGGCTGAGCAGGCCGAGATGCAAAAGATCAAGCAGGAGGAGGAGGAAGAGAGGGAGCGGTATGGGCATAATGTGGCATCAGGTATGACCCCTAACAGTTTTCATCATTTAACTCCTAATCCATCGCCATCAACTGCTCTAACCCGTCATATCCGTAACTCTGAAGGTATGGGCCTGGGGAGAAGTCAGGAAATCGTGGCCGGCTATCATCAGCATATGTGCGAAGTGGAGCAAGAGTTGGACCTGCAAGGCGGTGGGACTCATGCCCAGCATGAAGCTTAGTGCCCTTCTGTAATAGCATTAGTTTTTTTATTTTTTCTTTTTCGAACAATTTAATTATACTTTATGATGTAACTATTTATCCTTCTCGCCGTTAAGGCATTTTTGCTCTTCGTTCTGTGTCATGACTGTTGGTCATGAACCTGGCCGATACGCTACTCGCTTTGTCAAGGAGCTAATTAGAAGGTATATTTTGAGAAAATTTCTCCAAGTATGATTATATATCGTTGATCAATGAAAGGTCTGAAGGAAATTTATTTACTTGTATCGTTTGTCCATCCTACCGAAGTGTTAGACCGGACAGACGAAGTAAATAGTAAACATGCTAATGCAATAATTAAATAACACAATATGTATAGTATTTCACCAAATTGGCTACTCTACTTGTGCCTCGTTAGGTTTTTACTATGCATCTCGAGCCTAACAGAAATTTGGGCCCGAGTGCCTATTTATATTTATTTATTTATTATTTTTTAATTTTTTTACAATCAAAGGTCTGAAGAATTTTTGTTTCATTGATTGCGATATCTTAATCATACGGAGGCGGGGTTAGTCTCCGGTATGGTGAAGAAATTTTTCCAACGCTAGAATTGCCAAAATAGTAGAACCTATTTCACCGGTGACAATAGCGGAGATGCTTCGCATTCCAGGTTCTCGGTACTCTGGTGCTGCTGTTGTCTTCGAGGATGAATGTATTTAGTATTAGGCTCTCGTATATTTTGAACGGTACCTCCCATACCGATGCTACCCCTTTTAGTTTTGGGATGACCTCTCTCCATACCATGTCGTCCACCAGGAGCATTTGCGCCTTGACTCGGTGGTTATAATGTCGGGCGACTCGTTGCTTGTTCACCATGAGTTCGATGTTGGTTTCATCATCCCATTCTTCTCGTAATATATTTGCCATGTTGATCCCATATTCGTTGGTGTCTTTATCATATCCTTCAAACCAGGGGTTTTGATGCATGATCTCTAGTGGTAGAACTGCTTCTGCTCCATAGAAGAGTGAAAATGGTGAAGCTCTTTTTGCCTTAGTCGGCGTAGTTCTAATCGACCATAGTACTTCATAGAGACATTCTGCCTATCTGTGGTTGTAGTCCTCCATTCTTCTTTTGAGTCCAGCCTTGATCTTTTTGTTGACCGCTTCCACTTGACCGTTGGTCTGGGGGTAGTATAGTGACGCGAATATTAACTGAGTCCCCAAGTCGCTCGTGAATTTCTTCATCTCGTCGTTATTAAACTGTTTTCCGTTGTCGGTGATGATAGTGAGTAGTGCTTAATACCGGTAGTATATATCCTTCCACAAGAAGTTAATTACCTTCTGCATCGTGATGAGTACTAACGACCTTGCTTCGATATATTTTGTGTGATAGTCGATGCAGACGACGATGTACTTGAACTGGCATGATAAGGTTTTCAACGGTTCGATAAGATCGAGTCCTCATTGCGCGAAGGGGATAGGACTAACCATGATTGACATTGGGGCTGCCAGGGTGTGTATCCTTGTTGCATACTAGGCACATAATTTACACTTGTCCATAATTTATTTCGCATACTCCCTCATTCCTTTGTAATAGAACCTGTAACGGAGGAGCTTATGGATGATGGTGTTAGGTCCACTGTGGTTCCCATATTTACACCCGTGGATGTCTTCTAGCAGTTCATGACCTTCTTTTCTCGTGATGCACTTGAGTATGGGGAATACTTTCTTGCTTAAGTAAAGCTGACCATTGTTCATACTATAAAATATTGCTTACTGAGTTAGCTTCCTTACTTCTACGCGATCTGCCGGTAGTGTCCCGTTGACTAGGTAGTTGATTAAACCCTTTCTCCAGTCCTCTACCGGTAGTGGTGCGGCTAATGTAAGCGTGAATACTTCCTGGAAGTTCTTGGAGATGCTTGGCCTTTCCAGCATTTCCACCATGGTATGCCCTCTCGTCGTGTGTATCGGTGTCGTTGCTAGTCTTGCTAGGGCGTCAGCCATTGCGTTTTACTCCCTAGGGATGTGAGTAATATTGTAAAAAGAAAATTTCTTTAAAATTTCTTTCACGTACCCCAAGTATGCCGACATTTGAGTTCTTTTTGCTTCAAAATCCATGGTGACTTGGCTGAATACGAGCTGGGAATCACTGAAGATGTTAATTCTCTTTGCTCCCAAATCAGTGGCAAGTTGCAGGCCGGCGATTAATGCTTCATACTCAGCGTTGTTGTTTGAGGCTGGAAAGAGGAATCAGATAGCATACTCGTCATAGACTCTCCCTAGCCCTACTAGGATCCTGCTCTTGCTGCCTCCGATGTTCATGAGCTGTGGACATATAAATTACAGTCGGATGATCGTATGGGTGGTGCTGGTAATGTCATAGCGGGCGATACTGGTGTTGGTAAATCTGGTTAGTTGTCCACAATTGGTGTGAATTCTGCTATGATGTTCACCACCGTTTGGCCTTTTGTCGCCGTCCTCGGCTGGTATTTGATATGAACTCACTGAGTTCAATTCACTACAAGAAAGACGCACTTAGACGACGGAGCGTTTCCGTCGTCTAAGTGTGTTTTTTCGTCGTCTAAGTACTTAGACGACGGAATCTTCGTCGCCCAAGCTCCGTGCTCCAAGTGCTGTCGTCCAAGCACTTAGACGACGGAGATTAAGTTCTCCGTCGTCCAAGTTCACTTGGACCGTGGACAATCTCCGTGGCCCATGTAACCACTTGGACGACGGAGAACTTAATCTCCGTCGTCCAGGTGATTACCTGGACCACGGAGATTGTTACATTCTCCGTGGCCCAGGTAATCACCTGGACGACGGAGATTAAGTTCTCCGTCGTCCAAGTGTCTTTTTAATTTTAAAAAATAAATAAATTGTAATTAAATATTATTAATTTAATTTATTATTAATTGAATTTAAATAATGAAAAATGATAAAATTAATTAAATAAACTAAATTTTTAATATTACTTAATTATTAAATAATTAAAATTAATTTGTACATACATATCCAAAAAACCCATAAAAATGAAAATATTGTTCGGAATGCGGAAAGAAACGAGATAATTAAAAAACTAGCTAGCTAATTAACACATTGGAGGAGCAGATGCACCGCTGCGTCCCCCGCCTCCAGCCGGGTCGTCGTCGTCGCGGTATGGGTTCGGAGGACGTTGACATACTTCTCGAGATTGTTGCATGAGGGCGATGAGTTGGGCTATTTGTGCTTGTTGCTCGTCAAGTCTTTGCCGCATGGATTGATTCTCCTCTCGTGCCAGTCGAGCCTCTTGAATGGCTGCTTCGACGGCTGCAACCTGAGTCCTTCTCCGCTGGCCCGAACCTCCCGTAGATGATGAGTCGGAGGTCGTCGACAAATCTCGAACCACCTTAGGCCCGAAGTGCCTTATCTCCTTGCCAGCTCTACGACCGTAGACCTCATCCGCGATTGCAATTTGGCTATCTATGGATAGAGGAGGCAGGTCTTCCGGCGGCACATCTGGGAACGCAAGCTGAGTGTTAGCCAATTCTTCCTGCGCACGCTCTATCACCCTTGCTTACAAAAGAATAATTAATTTATTATAATGAAATAATATTTAAATAATAATTACTATAATTAAAAGCACACATATATATATATATATCACTTACGCCGCATTGACTCGCTTCATTATCGAGCCCAGGCGTCACGTACGCGCTTATGCTTGCATCAAGATAAGGGTGTTTGGAGCCCTTATCCTTGTGCTCCTTGGCTATTTGAATGAGTTGCTTGGCGCCGGAAGTATGGTGCTTGTCCTTCTTCCCCCGGTTGGCTTTGTTGACACCGGAGAATTTCTGTTAGACAACATAATTAAATCATTAAAAAATTAATAACTAAAATTTAAATAATTCAATTATCTTAATTGAAATAAAAAAAGTAAATTAACACCTTAAATTCGTCATCGGCAAAGTGGTTACACAACCATTGCCACTCATCTTCTCTATCCCCACGCAGCTCTACGGGGGGAGGCGCGAGACCGTAAGTTTGGAAGTACTGATGGAGCCTGTACTTCCAATCTTTGTAGATGGATTTGGCGGTTTGGTTGATATGCCTCAACATCGCCGGTGTCGGATCCACCGCAAATTGTTCCTATCAAAAATAAATAAAAAATTATAATCGTATATATTATGAAATTATAACTAATATTAACAATATTATATAATAACTAAAATTGGACGTATTACGTACCGAAAGATCTTTAAAGACTTTCGCTTTCTCATCATCCGGCACCTCCTTCCAAGTAGGGGCAGTGAGACGAACCCAGCTACAGACGATTGACCCTATGCTATGCGCCGAGAGACTTGCTAGTTGAGCTGTGGGAGGGCCACCGGTGAATTCGTCGTAGGGAAAGTCGATTTTTTTCCCGGTCGCCTTGCAAATTTTCTCCGCTTTGCCCCCTTTAACGAGACCCCGAGTCCTTTTCGGTTCCGGGTCAGCGGGGGCCCTCCTTTACTTACGGCGGGCACTGTACATGATAGATTCTGCGGTCGAGGACGCCTGAGTACTTGCCGTTGAACCGGTACCAGGCGTCGGGGTTGAAAATGGGTCGACGTCATCACCGTCGGAGATAAATGGGGCAGAGGGAATTTCCCCAAGAGGCGTCACCTCCGAACCAGATGAAGGGTCCGGGTTGAGGGCGTCGTTGCCCTCCTGTTGAACCCAACCGACTTGGTCCGCCAACATTCGGAGCATGGCATCTTCTGCCTCTTGTTGGGCTTTCTTCTTGCCAGATGGAGCCATTTAAACCTAAGAGTACGTTTTTAAAATACCTACTTACCATAATAATTACAAGTGCAAAATTTACGCTAATTAAGTACGGTTAAGATTTAAATAGAGTACACTAGTTTGGGTTTTTCGGCTGTTCAATGGACGTGCGACCCGCGCGATAAAGTGTAAATTTTCAATTAATCAGCCTTGGTTAAATCGAAAAACATGGCCAGTTAGGGATAGAGATAACGCGAGAGGCAGGACTAATTTCGACAAAACACCTATTGGTGTCGTCTTTCTTAGATCCAAAACCTGTCACCAGTCATAACCCGTTTCTAGACACCATGTCCGACATTCGGCTAATTTTTCAAAAATTTACACTCCCTCAAGTCATTTGCAAACTCTGCCCTCAACCTCGTGTCCATAACTTCACTTAGGTTATGGTGTGCGGTGATGAAATCCACACATCACGAGGGGTTAAGGAGATAAGCTAGGAAAAGAGGCGCCATCTATTCCAAAGAGTGCGACTTAATAAACCAAGCCTATGTACTAAATTTAAATCGAAGACGTACTACCATGCAATTTATTAGAAAATACACGTAATTATCAATTAATTAAAACAATAAATAACGACAATAATGAATTATTATTTACCATACCATTTAATAATAATTATTCATTTACCAATATAATTAATTATTATTAACAATAATTATTATTTAAAACTAATTACAATAATGAATTATTTAAAACTAATTATGTCCACATTATTATTATTACAATAATAAATTTATGCATTTATTAATTATCAACTAATTACAATTATGCATTTAATTAATTATTAATTACAATAATTAACCACTAAAAATTATTATAATTACAATAATGAAATATTTAAAACTAATTATTAAATTATATTTAAAAATTAATTAATTAAATGAAAATAATGTTAATAAGGTAAAAAATAGAAATTTACCTCACCGGAAAATTTGCCGGAGTTGAGTCGTCGGAGAGGAGGAACCACGCCGGAAAATTTGTCGTCGGAGGAGGAAAATCGCCGGAGGAGAGGAGAGGAGGAGAGGAGAGGAGATGGAATGAGAAAGGGGGGGGGGCGCTGTGTTATTTATAGGCATTCACTTAGACGACGAAGCACTAATTTCCATCGTCTAAGTGCACTTGGACGACGGAAACAGTGTTTTCCGTCGTCTAAGTGATGGTTTAAAAAAATTGAAGCGGCGCCAATTAATCGGCGGGATGTTTTGGAACCGCCATAATTTTGGACTTAGACGACGGAGATATGACGGAGAATGACATCTCCGTCGTCCAAGTCAAATTTTCATTGAAAAAAAAATAAAAAAAAATTGAACCGCCATGGTAAATTGAACCTGGACGACGGATATTGTCATTCTCCGTCGTCCAGGTTCAATTTACGTTACAAAAATTTTTTAAAATTAATTCGCTAGGAATTTAGCGATCTGTCATTCGAGTGAAATAGTCGTCCAGTATCGATGAACACATCGTATATATGAACAGTTAAATTTGAACCGACGAATAATTTTACGTATTGAAAGTTGTTAAGTATCGACTAATCCTTACGACTTAAGTGTTCATGAGTAGAGGCTCATTTGCAGCAGAGTATTAACGAAATTGAATTTGGACAAAACAACCGTTGGATATGTTTGTCGTAACATAATATATAATTGTCTTTAAAGGACCATAAAATAATAAGTTCGGGAAGGGTTTCATCGGCACAGTCAACCGCAAAACTGAAAATTTCACAAACCGGAAACGTGGATACAAGGCATTTCGCAACTCCGATTTTCGAACCGTGGAAGCTCACACACCAAGAATTGTTTACTCTAAAGTCTTGACGAAAAGAATATGCATTGGAAGAAGGTCTAGATGGTCGTTGTCTTAGAAAAAATTACGAAATCTAAACCTGGACGACGGAGATGATATTATCCGTCGTCCAGGTGTATAGACCCTAAATTCAGGGGTTAGGGCCTTACTGTTTAGGGTTTAGGGTTTGTGAACTTGGACGACGGAGAATGACATCTCCGTCGTCCAAGTGTAAAATCCCTGAATTCAGGGGTTAGGGCTTTAGGGTTTAGGGTTTAGGTCGTCCAGGGTCATTTGTGTGTCCGTTCAATTATTTTGAATAAAAAAAAATTAAAAAAATGATCGATCGATCCGATTTGCTAGATTTAGGGTACGTATTTATGTATGAAATTTCCTTCTCGTGTAATTAATTAATTAAGTACAAAAATATTAAGATCTACGTACATATATACATTATCCTCCTTATAATATTTATATTAACTATTGATCGATGATGCATCATATATTAAAATAATTACATACTCAACTACCAATTAATTTTTCTCGTCTTAGTTAAGTAGTCATCATCATCATAATCATCATCATCCTCGTCCCTGGTATCCGATTGCTCATCCTCCTCATCATACTCAACATCGTCGGACGAATAACCTGAGTCCTCGTCCGCGTCCTCTTCCTGCTCGTCTTCTTCATCTACCTCATCGATAATCTCATCTTCAGTTAGATCTGTACAACCATCAGGCATGGGTAACCATTCACCATCTTGAACCCAGTCCATTATATCGGAGCGGATGACAGAAATATTAGGCTCTTGATAGGCAGGAATGTCTCTTTCTGGTTCAGCAGCATCTTCAGTCGTCGCCGGTGTCCCTTCAATTGTCTCTGTATTCCATATTCCTCGATGAGAGATATGGTTCACTATTTTCCACCCTTCACCAGCTTTCGGATCGTCGAGATAGAACACCTGCCGAACTAAGGTGGCGAGAGCGAAAGGCTCATCCTCATACCAGCTTGAGTTTGTATCGACTGATAATAGTCCCAGGTCTTCCTTTGTACGCTTGAACCATCTGCACTTGAATAGGAAAACGTTGACATCATTCCCGTAACATAGCTGAACCACATATACAATAGCCCCGTAATATAGATCATTGTCTTTCCCAACCGTTACCTCACTGTTTTGTGTTCTTCTTCCTTCGTCTCGGGCCAATGAATGGAACTTTACACCGTTCACAAAACATCCGGGATAAATATAGTGTTTAATCGGCTTCCCTGCTAACAAGTGCTTTGGCCATGACCACCACCCCCCGTGGTTTTTAGATTTTTGCAGATCAATCATCTACGAAAAATGGCAAATTAATATAAGGGTTTAATTACTTTCTCCAAACATGATCGATATATATATAAATTACTAATTAAATACCGAGACGTATGTACGTACCCATTGGAAGAAATAATCGGGAAACTTCTTCTTAACCATTTTCTCAATCCACGCCGAACTCTTGTTTTGATTTAACGCCTGAAGCCTCTCCCTGTATGACATCATGTACGGCTCAACTTCGTCACAGTCTCACAACACTAACCAATGTGCCTCAATAAGTTCTTCCCGTGTTAACGATTCCTTTAATACTCCTCTAAACGGTCGGACGACATTGGTGACGACAGAAAGATTGATGCGGGCACTGGGATCGGAGGCAGTGGGAGGTGGTGGATCTTTGAGGTACCTGTTGCAGTAAGTAACACACTCATGCATTAGGTATGTCTCTGCTATAGAGCCATCCGGGGCCGACCTGTTTTTGACGAATGACTTATACTGTCCAAGTTGTCTACAAAATCAAACGTACAATAAGAATAAGTACATATAGCTAGCTAGTAATCTCAAGTGGAACAAATTATGAATCGAAAAACCTGTATAATTAATTAGTTGTACGTACCTTTCTTGAGGATACATCCAAGTGTACTGGACCGGACCAGAAATGAGCACCTGCTCGGGCATGTGGATCATTAGGTGAATCATGATGTCAAAGAAAGCAGGGGGAAAAATCCTCTCTAGTTTGCAAATGATGTGCACAATTTGTTGTTGCAATTCCACCACATCTGACTTCTTTAATTCTCTGGCACATAACCTCTGCCACCACCTGCACAATGCCACTATTGGTTCTACGACGTCACGGGGCAAGTATGGTCGAATTACCACTGGAATCAGACGTTGCAGCATAACGTGATAGTCATGTGTCTTTAGACCAACAAACTTGTGTTGCACCTCGTCCACTGCTCCAGTTATAGTAGCTGCATACGTAGCCGGATAACGAACGCCCTTAAACTAGTGAAATACAGAACGTCTAAGCGTCGGCTTCACTGTGTAAGGTGTAGCTGGCATCTTATTGTACACTCATTTCCTATCCCTCCTCAACCATAAGGGACGACGTAGATTCATTGATTCCAAATCTTTGCGCGCTTTGGGAGTATCTTTAGTCTTGAACTTAATACTGAGAATTGTTCCCACCACGCTGTCGCACACATTCTTTTCTATGTGCATCGCGTCCAAGTTGTTCCTCAGCTTCAACTTCAACCAGTAAGGGAGTTCAAAGAATATACTCTTGTGATCCTAATAGCTCAGATCATGTGGAGGAATTGGATTGCATTTATTTACATCCGCGTCATTAGTCAACACACCAAAGTCGAAATAGCTCAACCTCTCTAAAATCTCTTCGCCCGACCAACTACGGGGTTTAGGATTGTTCTCTACCGTCCCGTCGAAATGAGCTTCATCTTGTCGCCACGGGTGGTCGTGAGGAAGCCATCTACGGTGACCCAAGTAACACACCTTCCCCGCGTGCCAACTAGAGTTCACGTCGTCCAAACATATAGGACATCCATTATATCCTTTTGTCCTGCAGGCTGCCAACATCCTATACGCTGGATAATCGCTGATCGTCCACATTACGGCAGCCCTCATCGTGAACATCGTGTAAGTGAATTTGTCATAAGTTGGGACTCCATTTTCCCACAACAGTTTCAGCTCGTCGATCAAAGGTCTGAGGTAGACATCTAAGCACTTCCCTGGAGATTTAGGACCTGGAATTAGTACAGTAAGGAAATTAAATTCCTTGTTCATGCACATCCACGGAGGCAAGTTGTACGGCATCAGAATAACTGGCCAAATGCCGACGGCGGAGCTATTACTTCCCCAAGGATTGAATCTGTCTGTAGATAGGCCGAGTCTAACATTTCTAACCTCTGCAGCAAAGTCTCCAAATTCTCTGTCGAAATGTTTGAAACCCTCCCCATCCGCGGCGTGTCGCAGGACATCGTCATCTATTCGCTTTTCTGCGTACCATCGCATCGCCTCTGCTGTGTGTAGAGACATGTACAGGCGCTGCAATCTGGGAATCAAGGGAAAATATCGAACAACTTTCACAAGAATTCTCTTTTTCGAACTCTTCCTATTCACCTGGAATCTGCACTGGCCACATACGGGACAATAGTCCAAATCTTTATACTCTTTGTAAAATAGCACACAATCATTCGGACATGCGTCAATTATCCTATAATTTAGGCCGAGGCTGCTCAAGATATTTCTAACCTTATAATGAGATTTAGGAAGATTGTGATCATCAGGAAGCAACTTACATATTTGCTCATGAATTTCGTCAAAAGCACTCACTGACATTTTGTGCTTCACTTTTATCTTCATTTGCTCTATCACATATTGCAACACATTCTCTCGACATCCAGGGAACACCGGGGTCTGTGCTTCAAGTAGCATCCGGTTGTACTTATCCATCTCACTGGTGTCAGTGGCCAAGCTAGCAGCGGGGAATGTGTCATCATGCTCATTAGTGGTACTGTAACCTCTGTCTTGGTGTTGGTGTCCACCATGACTACATCCCGGAAACGCATCATGGACCAAATCTGCAGTTAGGTTGCAAGCTGGGGGTCCGGGTCCGGCACCATTGCCGCTGGATGAGGCACCATGGTAACTGTACCCTGAGCTGAAGTCTGCTGCGCTGAACTCTACTGCTTCACCATGCTCGCTCCATGTAGTGTAACTCCACATCATACCATTTTCGTACAGGTGTTGCACCATAACATTAACCTCCACATACTGACAATTAAGACATTTCTGGCACGGACACCTGAAACGCTTCTTTCCCTGACCATGTTCTATCGCAAAATTCACAAATTCGCTAATTCCATCCATATACCGGACATCACATCTATTCTTCAATTTCATCCAACTCTTGTCCATATTGCTACAAAATATTATAATTAATTAATTATTACATATATATATATTAGTCCATTAATTTACGCTTAATTAATTATACGTACTCGATCTACATCGATCCATCAATTACGTACGTACGTAATTTAATCTGTATATATAGCTAACATCCATGCATGTATGTACGTACGTTTTCACTAAATATATATTAAGCAAATTTTAACTGCGTACGTACATGCTGGCCTTCTCGATATCAGTTAATTAAGCTAGCTAGCTAGTCAGCGGAGATCTCTGATCCTGATCCTTCTCGGCCTTCTCCCTTATCATTCTCCTTCTCCCTTCTCCTTCAATTCTTCTTCGAATGGAATGAATTGAGGATCAGATGGAATATGAAGAGAGTTTGGCATCAGGCTTATATAATGCTTCACTTAGACGACGAAGGTGTCGGTACATCGTCTAAGTGGAAGTTACTCGGACCACGGCGTGTCGGTCCGTCGTCCAGGTGACCACCTGGACGACGGAGAATACCGTCTCCGTCGTCCAGGTGATCACCTGGAGGACGGAGAATACTCCGAGGTCCAGGTGTCCACCTGGATGACGGAGAATACCGTCTCCGTCGTCCAGGTGGACACCTGGACCTCGGAGTCTTCTCCGTCCTCCAGGTGATCACCTGGACGACGGAAAATACCGTCTCCGTCATCCAGGTGTTACTTGGACGACGGAGAAGTCTCCTTCGTCCAAGTGTCACTTGGACCACGGAACAATTACATTTCAGTGGTCTAAGTGATGTTTTCTTGTAGTGATTGCCCATATGGTTAGCCTTTCCGAGTGGTCCGGGCTCTCGAGTACTTGCCGAAGCGGTTAGTCTGTTAGAACATGAATGGTGTGCGATTGGAAGTATGGCCTGAGTCATCTTGCTGACACTATTAGCGCTAAGGCTAGCTGTTCTAGCGCCGGATACCTAGTCTCCGCTTTATCTAGGCCTTTCCTTGCTAAAAATATTGGTAACTCTGTATCCGCCTCTCGCTTGAGGAGGGCGGAGCTAACGGCAATTAATGAGACAGCTAAATAAATGTATAAGATCTCACCTGGTATCGGAGCTGACAAGAATGGAATATGGGCGAGATACTGCTTGATCTCGATTAGGGCGCCTCACACTCGTCGGTCCACTTTACTATTTTCTTCTTTGTGATTCTTATTTCCTTGAAAAACGGTTTGCACTTGTCGGTGTAGCGGAAAATGAACCGTGACAGTGATGCTAGTTTCCCAGTCAAGGCTTGGAGGTCTTGTTTTGTTATCGGTCGTAGTGTGTTGATGATGGCCTAGACTTTTTTTATGTTGGCCTCTATGCCCCTCTGATTTTCCATGTATCCCAGAAACTTAGCCGCTGAGACTCTGAAAATATATTTCGCCGGGTTGAGCCTCATCCCGCTACTGATAAGGATGTCTAGCACTGTTTTCATATCCTTTACGTGATTTTGCCGGCGCCTACTTTTTACCACGAGATCTTTGATGTAAACCGCTACCATCGCTGTCCAACGAGGCTAGCAGTTCTGTCATGAATCGCTGATAGGTTGCCCATATGTTCTTCATCCCGAACGGCATGGCGTTATAACAATAGAGTCCCCTGTCCGTTATGAAGCATGTCGCCTCTACATCTTCCGATTCCATTTTTATCTGATTGTACCTTGAGTAACAATCCATTGTTGATAGGAGCTCCTGGCCACTAGTCGTATCCACAAGTTGGTCTATTCTTGGCAGCGGGAATGAGTCTTTTGGGCAAGCCTTATTGACGTTGGTGTAGTCAACGCACATCCTCCACTTGTTGTTGCTCTTTTTGTCCATGATGACATTGGAGACCCATGCCAGATACTGAACATTTTTAATGAAACCTATGTTGAGGAGCTTGGTTAACTTTTCCTACATGGCGGCATACTGTTCTTCATTATAGGCCATTTGTTTCTGCTTCTTTGGCACCACATCTGGCGATATTTCTAACTTGTGTGATACGATATCTGTTGATATACCCAGCATGTCGGCGTAGGACCATGTAAAGACATCGCTGCATTCCCTGAGGATGTTGACGAGGGCAGTTTTGACGGCTGGGTCCAGGTTAGCTCCGATCCTGACCGTTCGCTCAAGGTGCTCGTTCGACACCTGGATGAGCTTGGTGGATTCCTCATTGAAGGCTCTTGCTGTTAAGGGTCCCTACCTTCGGTCATCATATGTTTCGAATGATGGGTCGCTTTTTAGCAAGCATACCTCTCTTGCCAAGTGTTTGACGTCGTTTGATGATCCTAGCGGCATGGGCGTTATTCTCTGAAGCGTGCATATGCCGGTAGGTGTGGGGAACTTCATAAGCAGCATCCGTTGTGACACGATGGTGCTAATTATACTTAGCGTGTTGCAACCGATGATGGCATTGTAATATGATGGGGGCCCCATAACCAAAAACTCGATGTGGGTTTCCGTGCTACAACCCTCCTGCCCTAGGGCAACCCGCAGATAGTCACTTCCCAGTGGTTGGATTTGGTCGCCCGCGAAGCTCAGTAGCGGGAAGTTATCTTGCTTTAGTTTAGAGGGGAGCCTTTCAAGTTTCTCGAATGCATGCAGGAATATGACGTTGACGGAAGACCCGGTGTCCGCTAGGCATCTCCCAACGCTGCACAAGTCGATAACCGCATCGACTAGAAATGGGTAATCCTCCGATACTGGAGGTCGATCATGTTCCTCAGACTTGTAGAACATGATGGACTCCCAACCTGTCTTGGCTACCTTTGTCGGACCTTGTTGCATGCTACATATTGCTCGTTCATTTCTTCGTTCTGCCTTAGACTTGCCGCTGGTAATCGCATTGATCTGCCTGATTTGTGCCACCCCATGCACCGATGGCGCTTCGTTCCCCGACTTGAACTTCGTCAGATTGCCCTTTTTGAGCTGTGTATCCACCAGTTCCTTCATGTTGTAGCATTTCTTGGTATCGTGTGACTCGTTCTGGTGGTACTTGTACCACCTTTCGATTTTCATGTACGTCGTTACCCTATACGTTTTTTCTGGTAATGGGAACATGTCTCGATGTGCCGCTAGGATGTCGGCGTATTTGGTGTTGAGCACTCTAAAAACTTGTTGCTCCATCCTGGGTCGTATATCGGTGTTATCCCTGGGTCGATCATTTCTCTCTTCCCGATACCTTTTGTTGTTCCTGTTGTAGCTACCCTTTTCATTATAGTGCTTTTGATAGCCTCATGCCGTTGGTTATCTTTTTTCCAATCCTGACGGTTGTAATTACGTGAGGCATGATATTTTGGTGATGCCACTCGCGCTAGCTCTGGTGCGGGGAGCGCGCTCTGCACACTAGGAATCGTGGCATTAGAAAAAGTGTTTAATTGCTGTGTCGATGTAGGGTTGGAGCAAAAATTCTATAGTTCCATTTGGACGTGTGATGTCACGCGGTCTAGTAGGTCGTCGTAGGTGATTGCCGGATTCTTATTAAGCTTCCATTTTAGTAAACCCGGATATATTGCATTCCTGAGTACGCAAAATGCTGAATTGGTAGTGATGTCGCAACACTTGGCGATGGTGGTGTTCCATCGTGAGACAAAGGTAGATAGTCCTTTAGACGATTCTTACCAGATGGCTTGTAGTTGATTATAAGGAAGAGAATAGTTAGCCGATGTGATATATCTTTTCAAAAATGCTATGATAAGTTCTTGTTAGGAGTTGATGGATCTCAGTGATAGGCTGAAGAACCAACTTAATGCCTCGCCGGTTAGGCTCTCAATGAACAGATAACAATTTGTTGTGTCGTCGTAGCCTCTACCAGTCGTTGCCGAGATGAAAATGTCGATGTGTAAGGATGGGTCCGTTTTTCTTTTGGACTGCTCAATCTTTACTTTAGCCAACGGGTGTCGGCCTAAGAGCATGATTTTAGTCCAAAATGGCTCGACGTGGACCGTTGGCAGTGTTCGATCAAGGTAACTTGTCTTTGGTACGCCAGCTGTTATATCATGGCTTCTAACTCGGCGATTCTCACCGTGGTGGCACGATATCCAACGGGGGTGGTGGCGGTAACGGCTGTACCTAGATGGGCAGATCGGGTTGGTGTGCCATGTTGTTCAATTCCGGCTCGAGATTCCACTGCAACCTCTCCGGTATCTGTGGTGGTCCCGCATTCTGTAGATGTTGAGGACGCAAGGGCGATCTGATAACCACCTCCCGTCGATAGAGCACCTGATGAGGCTCCATGCTAAGGGAGTCTGCTGTGGATTTTGAGTTAAGTCATCGCCGCTCAACTGCCATCAGCCTTAACTCAGACTGCATATACCGCTAGTGCTCAAATTCCCAGGCTCTCTCGAGCTCTACGCACTTCTACATTGCCAGCTGGTATTGATGTTCCATGTCGCCGGCTTGCCCCTCGGTGTCGGCTGACACCCGCTAGTCCCCAGTATCATGCTACTTTTTTGGTCACTGCATGGACGCGGGCTCGTCGTTGTTCTCATCTGTAACAGGTGTTTGGAAGAGGAGTTCTTGCTGAGTGCTCGGCGTCATGTCAAGTGTCAGGTGGGTATCCATGCTCGTCACTCGCTATATGCTTCGTGGTTTAGAAAATAATTTCTGGTGTGGATTCCCACAGACGGCGCCAATGTTGATATCCAAAACCGCCAAGGGGGTAATTGATATCGACCGGATGAGACTAATACAAATGTACTCCAGATATCGTGCACTGCTATCGCTTGACTCTAATCGACATTGCTATGGCTTGACTTTGATCTATACTATTGTCGCTGTATCGATATCACTTCCTTATCGCTCTCGTTCTCAATTGAGTTGGTTACTGCTTTCAATAACGCTCCACGATCGCTCTTGTTCAATCGCTCTCGCTGCTAAGAATGACAACCGTTAAGGAGAGACCGGGAGTGCCGGACATCAACCCTCTGATGCCTAAGTTAGAAATGAGATATGATTTAAACAGGGTAATGGTGTAAAAGGGTAATAAATGCGTACCATTAATGATGAACCGTCAGGCTTATAAAGGTGGTTGAAATCAGAACTCTTATCAATTCTTCAATGTGGGATCAGTGTGTTTACTCTTTTGCTGAAGTGTCTTTTGATGGATTCTTTGAGGGGCGCGTGAGTGTTAACTACGCCGAGATAGGACTCGGGCTGACTAGCGAAGTTGTAGGTCTCTTATCGGTAAATGTCGTTATGTTGGCGGTGAGATATAATTATAAAGTAATGAATGACGTTAAGTACGAATGAGTCAGATATATGTAAAAATGGCACTAGCTTTAACAAACCCTAAATAAAAAGCTTTAAAAAAAAACTGGGTTTACTTTGTTCCTTTTTTGGGCCAAGTTATATTCAACAGAAGAACTAGTATAATTTTAGTCTTTGAAGCATAAGAAGCTAGCAAAAGGTTGAGTAGTCAGACCCCATAACTCATATATGTATCTGTATTTACCAATTAAACTCGGTACATCTTGCATGCTACACTTTCTATGATTGATCTAAAGTTGAGTTGCAGAATTCTGGAAACATCAATAATCCACTGATCGAAGAGTACGTACTGAGAATAGGAGACATGAGAACTGTAACTGTGCTCTGAGCCAAAGCTAGGTTAGTATATTTATTCATGTAGCCAATTAACTGGATCGATTTGAAAGCTTTTGGAGAGTTCTGAATAAAAGTGTTAGAGAATGATTCAACATAACTAATTACTTGTTAGTTTCATCACCACCTGGTGTTTCCCAGCTTGTAGCGGAAGACAATTTGATCTTCGTAAGCCTTTAATTAGGTTCCTCTCACAATCCAATTCAGCATGATTACAATAATGTAAAGTTTAATACTTTTTCTTTAAGCAAAGTATATACAAAGCCAATGCCATAAGCAAGCAAGCGAAGCCTACACACGCATATGGTCGGTAAATGCTGAGGCACACTCAGTGGATTAAGAGTGCTATATTTAAGTTTGTTCGAGTCAAAAAACCCAATTCGACAAACAACTTTCGGAAAAAGCACTAAGCACTGCACATGCCATGCATGATATAATTTGCTATTATAACTTTTGGCTTGTGATAATTGATGAATTTGAAGAACAGGGTGGTTCCTACCACCACATTGTTGGTGAGTTTTTAGTGCAGGTACGTTCCGTCTAATCTTGAGAATACTACAAACAAGTTCTTGATGATAAGAATTCAACGTGAGCGTTGCGATATTTCCTTAGCTCGCTGAGCTAGCTATCAATATCGATCTCTCCCAACTTGTGGAACCAGATTTTTCGGTTTATGTTTTGGAATATTCTTATATATTGGTCCAAAAATGTAGCGGCTAGGGAGGGACTTGATTATTGTCGGGTCAAGATTTGAAACCAAACACGAGCGCGTAGGGTATATGGGAACAAAAATGCTTGTCCTCGCTTAAAAGCTTGAGTTGCAATCACTAATCTTTTATAAATGACCCCATATGATTTGTGTGCATGTGCATGCATGCAAGTAGCTAGTTCTGGCATATCCATGAGCTTCTTGAACCATTAGATCATGCATTCCAGTGGCTAATTAGGATGAAGTTTGATACTGACTGAGATCCAAAGAGGTTCGAGGAATTACCCTAATTCTTGAGTCATGACAATTACAATGAATGTTAGAATTACCAGCTATAATTCACCGGCAGCTAAAATTAATTTAATGATATGACTAGAAATTGCTCGAATCCACCCTACTAAGAAAATGTTAAAATATGTTTAGTAGCCATAGAAATAGCGAAAGAATATAATTTTAACCCAAGAAGGGTGATATTATATTGTAAATGAGCTCATCTGATTAGCCGTGGCTATGCAATTAGCAAGAATAAAATAAAGCGTTCAAACTTCAACCGTACCTAATTATTTCATCATCTGGAATAAGAAAGTTTAGGCTCCTACATAGGGTATGATTAGAATTGCTTCAATTTCTAAACACTTCTAAAAAACTTTAAAAGTGCTTTTAAAATTAAGAGGGTGTTTCTTAAATACTTGTAAGTGCTTCCAAAACTCAACTAAATTGTTATAAACTGGGTAGAAAGAGATAGAGAGAAAAGAGAACGCACAGAGATAGGGAGGAGAAAATGTAGAGTATTCTATTATTCACCTCAATAGGCCTTTATATATAGAGATATGATTTACATGATAAGTAAATAACTATTGAGTATTTACATAGACATTCACATAAATATAATATTTATAACACTCCCCCTTTGATGTCTACCAATGAATAATACGGTATTGGAAGCACGTAGTATTGCCTCGTTAAATTTTTTTCCAAGTAACGAAAATTCAGTGGGAGAAAAATAACATTGGTCGAAGAAAAAGAGTACAACGTGCTTATATCCGAGGTAGCATACTTTAGGATGCTTCCCCTGATGAGAATCTCCCCCTGATCGTTGCAAGCTAAGGGTACCATGCATATGGAGGCTCATCGTCAACTTTGAATCTTGCAAAATAAACAAGTAAAAAGTAGCACAATAAAAACTATAAGTATTTTCATCAACCACTTACCATAAGTGATCCTATAATCTGAAAACTTTAACATTAGCAAAATGCATAAATATAAAGGAACTAGAAACAAGTAATATCAAAGTTTAATAAGAAGTATCTAGCCATAAGTATCAATATTTAGAAGTATTGATAGATTCATATAGGCTATTCAAGAGCTCTGATGAATTCGTAACTTTGCGAAAGTTAAAATTTGTTGCAATATTATGATCACAATTTGAAATCAATTTCATAGTCTAATGATACTACTCATTGATGCAAGTTTGATTTAGTCATATTGACTATGTAAATTATCACGTGTAAGATCTAGACTTTTATTCCATGAGTGAGTTGTAAACTCGTTTAATCATGGAGTTGTCATTCGGGCAATTTGAATCCTCTAAGGATTGTAAATACGTTGTTGCTTATGATGACACGATGTTTGCATTGAGACTTTCTTATGTGCATTATAACTGCACAATATACCATCACAACCTGCCATAAGTCTCTTGCCAGTATTGACACGGTACTTATAGAAAAATTGTCTCTTAAGGGATTAGCATTGATAATCTCGTATCTCTACCAAAGAGATTGTATCATAGTATTAAGGTCCAAGAATCCACCACGTTTTGCAAAGTATTGGAATTGTCTCTTTTTAATTTGGCCAGTAATATTATTTGTCAACATTTAAAATGAAACGTTCTTTGTACACAGCCCTTGATGATCTTTCGCTAGATAGCATAAGTAATATCCATGATCATCAAATTTCGATCTCACACATTCATATTTTCATGCATTAGTTTTAATGAGCTCATTATGATCGGATATCTGTGTCACACTCTAGGGCAATCATCTCTATAGAGAAATTAATTTCAGAATGTATATCGTTTACACGACATCTATTCAAGTCATGGTAGGGCAGGTAAAATCTCCATTTTAGGAGAATATAGTTTGGACCAAGTAGAAAAATTCTACAACTTCACGCCGTTCCATTAGTCTATTTTTCTCCTAATGGTGGGAAGACTATCATATTGACCATTTGTAAAATATGCATGCAAGGATAATACGTTCCTTATAATCGTTGGTGGATAGCGAGCCCAAGCTAAATACTTAGTCAAATTAATTGTTACTTATAATTTGCACATTGATTGAGATTTTTCTCTAAATCAAATAGAGATGGTAGATAATATCACATACCAATTCAAAATGACAATTCGCAAAAGATATGTGTAAATAATGGTTGAAAAACCAAATTGCTAGTTAGCGAGCACTATGAGTTATATTCAAACAATGATATCATTGAATATTTTGGTGATCTTACATATTATAGTTGATCCAATGAACTATCAGTTCATTTATACATCAGATGTAGAGAAATATACACTCATTTTGGCCAAAAATATGTTACATAGGTAGCATGATACAAGCTCTTCCGGAGTTATCAATAAGATCTATCCCTCTTGGGATAAGAGTTACATTAGCTTTTATAAGTATCATAGTCAAAGATCAATAATAATCTTTGAACATCAAAGCCAGATAAGCATTTTGAACTTCAGGCCAAAATGCACTCGAGTTTCGAGTTTTAATATTTAGGATTGTCGGTTCATATGAAAAAAATAATCTTAATGAAAATAAATAAATAAATTCATGTAATGCAAGAAAAGAAACTGAATAAAATTAAGCATTAGAAATAAACATGGGAACTTTGGTCCCCTTATTGAAGAAAATAAACAGAGTTTTTGGTCTGTTTAATCTTCAAATATATGATAAATTTATATTATCCTCAAACGTAAAGTTAGAAAGTTTCAGGTTTCGACTAATAAATTACATATTCGATAAAGAGAAATTCCAAATAATATTGAGAAACTTCAAGTCCTTATGGATTTGAGAAACATATTGTAAAATTTAAAGGATCTTCTGGTCCTTGTAATTGAGTTAATTGTGAAAACTTCAGGGCTTAATCTTTGATTATTGTATAACCATTCATTCGAACCTTCAAGTTTGACTTTACTATAAGAAAATAGGTTATGAAAATTGGTATTGGAAACTTCATATTTACAACAATTTTACACTCGAAACTTTAGGTTCGTGTCACCAATTTCAATTTGAGGAACTTCAGGTCCTCCTTTACACATAACATAGATCTTCAGGTCCTCTTATAATGAAAATGATGGTAGATGACCGTTACATCGATTACAAAGCCGTTACGTCAGTTACGTACTTCACATAATATATAATGATGATGGGATTTACAACCATTATATTAGTGATGTGCTAAGTATGACTTATACTACTACTAATTGTAGCAGAACCTTGAATCCCTTCAGGTCTAGATTTTTTCAATGTTAATTAGGAACTTCAAGTCCTTATATCTTCCATAAGCTCCACAATTCTAGCAATGATTTGATCCGTCTATTTTGTAGTGAAGCAAAAAATTTAACCCATGATCTTATGATATACCATATGTATTATCACAGTTGATGACCTACATATTCGGCCAGGAATGTTAACAAATTCATCATATACAACTTAAGCATATCGATGGAATTGATCGGGAAATCATTTGTACTTAAAAATTCAAGTTTAAGATCTCAAAATTAGAACTTCGGGTTCTAATATAGTTTGATAATATGAATTTTTTGTTCAAATACCTATTATACTCAAAATCTCTTATTTGAGCTTCAAGGTGCATCTCAACATCAAGGGGCCATGACATGTAATTCTTCCCAAAGATGTCGAGGGCAAAAAAATTCAATGTTGTCAAGCTTGCCATCTTTTCTTGTAGAAAAGAGAAAAAAATATTAAGATCTCAATATCGAAACTTCAAGTTCGAATATAGTGAACAATGGATTACATGCACAAAAATTCAAGTTCATGTCATGTTATTAGAACTTGTGGTCTAATATTAGTTTTTTGAACTTTATGTTCATAATCTCGAAACTTCAGGCTCACTAATATAAACAGTTGTAAACAAAAATGTGTAAATTACAAGCAGATTAGATTACTCATAGATCATGAGTGGTAGTAAAAATAAAATATCTCCTCATCACCTAAAACAAATGAACTCATAAATCAGAGTATTAGTCAAAGCAAATATCGATGTTGCACCCAAAACTCTTTGATCATCATCGAATTAGAAAATATAGAACAAAAGTGCTGATAACGGGTGATAAACTGAGGAGAAAAAGATAAAGAGAAAAGAGAACGCAGAGAGATAGAGAGGAGAAAGTGTAAAGTATTCTATGATTCATCACAATAGGCTTATATATATAAATATAAATTGCATGATAGGTATAGAACTATTTAATATTTGCATAGACAACCACATAAATATAATATTTACAACACAAATCATTTTCTTATTGTTTTCCTATTTATAATGAATTATTCTTATTAATCTAAAAATAAACTAAAAACAATCACAAATACACCCGTAATTTAAATGTAATGACTACTACCACGAAGCTCTAAAGGTCAAACCATGCCAAACTCTAATTAATTAATTTCTCTAGTTGGAATGAAGTCTAATGTTTTAGATGGAATGGTTTACATCTTTAAGTAATGAATCAAATCACATATATTTTCTGCATTAGCCATCTCTCATATAAAATCTTCTCTATTCATCACTAAACTCCATCATAAGAGAAATAAAGTAAATGTGCCAAAAATATGGTGACTATGGGCCATGTGTATTGAACATTTTGCTATGACTTAACCATCATGACGAGGCTGGATATGGGCCTATTACCAATCAATGATAAGAATATATTAAACACCATGCACATGACGAAGTTAACCCTTAACCACCCACATAAATTTCAGATTGATCATCATTGAGCCATAACCATCAACAAAATACCAAAAGAAATAGAAGCTGGTCAACTGACATAGATCCATCTCGTGTTTTACGTCGAGAGGGTCTTTTAAGCGATGAAAATTCTCTGGTTTGCTAAATCTTGCCTTTTGTGCCAGAAGAAATGAAAATTATTTAATAATGCTCTTAAAATTTCGTTTTATTAAGCCGAATAATGTAATAAAATACTTATATTATTACTACTATTTATGAAATTTATCGACTTTCTCAAACAAAAACAATGGAAATTATCAGAGAGGCTTCATGGACGTTTTATGTGATCCCATCACAAATGTATATGCACCGGGTCGGCATGCAATTTTGCAAGAAAAGAAGGGTTTTAGACATCAAACGACAAAGAGTCAAGGCAGATGTATGACTCGTCATGAGTTATTTTCCTTCCGAATTTCCGGGGACAAAGTAAGATTCAACATTCAACAAAGGGGGACCAAGAGACACTAGGACAATTTGGAGTGAACATCGATTCTTAATCCTCAGAATTTTCTTCAAGAAATATCAAGACACGACCGGTAAAAAGTCACGTTTTGGAAACAGCAAGTTCCAGAAACAATGTAGCTAGCTAGCAGATGAAGTTTCTACCAAAACACAGAAGATTTGCATTAAAACGAATGATTGATAGAACATACAATCGAGCAATATTATTTGGCCGTATCTATTCTTTGCTATGGAATTTTTGTTGAAAATTGTTAGTGAGGAAAGAAGCCAAATGCTTACAATCGATTTTTAAGGATGCTGGTCAGTATATCCTACAAGCTTTCTCCAAGTATCAATTTGTGTATCTTTGGTAGTCTTTAACATCAAATCTCAACAAATGGGTTGTTCCATAGCCGTATCCTGCACACGGAGAAACTTGAGTTGTGAGATCGAGCCAACAAGTTCTAGAAAAATTTGACTTTTCAAACTTAAATTATGAAACCTATAGTAAAGTGACATGACTGGAATCCCCAACATTGATTAGTTAATTTAGGACGATGAAAAAGAAACGTATCAAATGTTCCATAAACATATAGGATTCGATATTATTTGAAGATCCTTGCATATCTGCAACGACTTTGAGTGTCAATGTCATTCATTATTTCTTTTCTAGCCAATTGTAGTGTTTCATTTAGAATTTGTCGGATGAGAATGAGCTGTAACATAGTTAAAAAAATTATATTAATTTAAAATTTCAATTGTGACACTGCTGAATTACTTTCCTAACTACGCCACTGAGGGAACCGATGCAAACAATCAAGCCATGCTATTGCTAACAAATAAATCTCAGTTATTTGAAGAAATCTGTTTTGATCATTTTCACTACAACTCAATAGTAGATACAGAAGAAAGGAATAGTTTCTCATGGTGGAAGTAGTACACTATTGTAGCTTAATTTATATGCATGGTCAACAGGTAGTTGATATTTGAACGTAAAGAGATGTGAACCACTAAACAAAGAGTGATGCATGAAGTAACTTAATAGAACCATGGGAAGGGAATTCTTACAAGTTAAACTTGTCGAATACAGCCTTGAAGATTTTACCCATCTCTGCACACTGTTTATAGCTACGGAAGAAAAGAAGATTAAATACTCAATAACAAGAGCATTCAAATAACAACACAGGAGAATCTGTATGACAGATATACAAAGAGTTACACGATGCAGTAAGCTGGGCTTGACTTAGTAGATGAATAATGTTACATTTACAGTGATGGTGACGCCAACACAGTATATGAAATGATATGGACAAGACGAACAAAAACATTAAATTGCTCGTACTAGAAATACAAGCGTACCTATTTCTATGAACCTTATGTAAGGGTATCGCTCCCCAATTGAAAGATAAATTTGTCAAGGAAAGCCTGAAAAGTAACAACATTCAGTAAAGCAAAATTCAATATCTGACACCATTTTCAAAGTACCAGATGGACAATCAAAAGGCTGAAATTAGCCAAAAAATTGATAAGCTCCAGTTAGTTGACAGAGATGGAGGTTATCTCTTCATGTAGTACTGGAATTTGATTGAACAGTTTACACAAATTACCTATGTAACGTTCTACTTATAGCCTATTTGTAGCATCAAATGACGATAGCTACGGCCTCGTATAAAACGTTGCCACAGATACTGAAGCGATTTTGGGAAATCCATCTTTAATCTCTCTTGGACATGCCTGTGATCAACAGACAACAAAAATGGCCAGTTAGAGCCTTCATGACCATTTTAGTACTATAGTGCAAGAGATGGCTTACCATCTTACAAGACACCGCTCAACCCGACCTAATGATCAGAAGGAAAATATGAGCTTATTATGGCAGCTATATGATTGTTATCCAATTCAAAATTTTACAAAAGCTTTCAGAAATCCAATCAATAATGAAGAATACATAATATTAATATACAGATGCCACAACTGTGACTTCTGAATTACTAACAATTACAATATTATTACACAATTGACCAGAAAGATATGTTGGAGATCACTGATTCAGGAAAGCATAAACGTATCTATGAATCTACCTCCACCAACGCAACAGCAGAAGGGTCGTCAAAGATCTCAAGGCTACAATCAGCTAGATAATTAACCTGCAAAAAGATACTTAGGAATTAGAATATCGCTTCACAGAGGATAGATGACTAATGATGACAATACTGATATCTGCAAGCCACATTGAGAGAGAACCAAAAAGGAGAAAAAGAAGACATTGACAGCAAAGGTAATCTTTTGATATGATATGATTTGATGCATTTCCAACCCTAAGCTAAGGTTAAGTATCTTCTCTCTTTTTCTTATCTATGGAGAATTACATAAGTGTTGGGAGGGTATAACTACAACTTTGAGGTTATTGTTCGAATTGCAAAACTAGAATTCTACCAAGAGAGGAAAAACAATAAAATCCAAGGACATTTACGTACTCCAAATTCTGTATTGACGAGAGACTGCACGAAATCCATCAGCTGGACCTTTGCCCAATCAGTGCACAAGGTGGGGTCATCAGTTGGTGGAGGATGTCTCCAAGGTGCACCAAAGCGTAATTTATCTTTTGAAATCTTTCCCTTGTGTGCATCAACAGCAAACTTCTGCAGAATCCCCAATGCTCTATCCATGGCAGGATTGACTACAGTAATCTGAATGAATAGACTTGAAGAGAAAGTAAGGCAGAGCACAAAGTAAAAAAAAATTAAGAGAGGGATTCACTCTTAAAAATTACATCATGAATGGAATATGACAAGAGAAAATGATAACTATAGTATTGACAGCTGAAGTTAGCTGGTACGCCTAATGTAAATTCATTTAGAAATGATGGAAAAAAATGAAGTGACCCAATCTCGCTTTTTTGGCAAGTGTCATGTAATATATCTTGTGAAACTTTCATGCAATCATCAAAGAATAAAATTTAAAAAACACATGCGGTTCAAATAACTGATACGCAAATGAGAAAGATGCATGTTTCATCGGTTGAGTGCTCCCCATATAAACTTACTTGCAAATATGCTAAATATGAATCCACAATGTCCTCAAATGTGCCATCTTTGTTTTCTACCAACCTTCAGATGAACCAACACAGTAATATATGTTAAAACTATGGAACAACCATTATATACAGAATAATCCATGAGGCAAAAACTATATGCAGATTTAGTTGTCTAGGATGACACAGATATTTCTTTTCATCTCATTTCTGTAACCACATCGTTATAGACATAATAGATGGTGATGTAACAGTGGTAACTGGTAACCCTCTTTAAGAGTTTAAGTTGTGCCCATGACTGTCGTGCATCTGTAGACTGTAGAGTAACTGAAACATACATAGATAATTTGTGTTGAAAAAATATATCTTGATTCTTGGAGATTCTTTACTCAATAGGTGGCCCCATACTATTGATTTATGTAGAATAGAAATAATCTCTTCCAAAACTAGTTTTAATATTCAAAAGAACAATGAAATCGTATCTGATTTGATTTAAGAAATGAGTTCAGCTTCTAGTTCCTACAGCATGTATCAATTTTATAGGAGATGGTACAAAAAGAAATATGATACTTACTTCTGATAGTAATCACACTGCTTCAGTGCATAAAGCTCGAACAGGTGCCGTGGGTTTGGGCCAAGCACCTCAGCAATTACCAACCACTGCAAAATGGTAATAGTAATGCCAAAAGTCATTAAGAATTACAACACTGCTAGGAAACAAAGAAAAACATTTATACAAGAAATTTGAAGATCAGCAGGAACTCTAACTTTCAAACATTTAGGAATTTGACAACTTTTTCTTTGCCTTCCCACACACACAAAATAAGCAAAAATATTAAAAAATTGATCTAAAATAGGTGAAGCTTATTACCTCTGATTGAGTGAAGTAATCAGTAACCACATGCAATTTAGCTTCTTGGACATTCCGGCCAAAGATCTGCAGAACAAACAAAGATCAAAAAGCTTGATATGCACCAGAACGAGAAGAATAACACAAGATTTCATTTTAGTAATAAAGTAAGAAACAGTAATGTATTGTGTATATAACCGGTGACCACAAAGTATTATCATTTCAATGTTTCATATTTAGTACCTCACGCGAGATGAATATGTCTGGGAACCCAAAATCCATGTAAGCTCGGTACGAATAGTAACTGAAGCATTGACTGTTGGTACACATATATGTATAGCTTAATTACGTCCACTTAACCACTAATCTTATCGAAATTGACAAACTCCAAGCATCATCAAAGCAAAAAACAAAGAAAAATGAAGAGAAGAAAAGCAAATCAAGACATACACTTTGTCCCACGTCAAAGGAGAAAGAGAGCCATCTCTCTAGCTATAAAATATGGGCTCACTCACACTTCAATATCATTCACTCCATCTCGATTACACACTACTCTATTGTAATAACATTTTGGGCTTCCATCGAAGTCCGAGACCCTTAGTGAAAACTCAGTGAATTAGCCGAATTTAGTGAACCACTATACATTTTGTGTCGACTCTTCTACTTATCGCACTTTACTTATCGTATTATCCTATCGATGTTTATGCTAAAGTCCCTTGCGAAATTTGGTAGAAACATTTAGCGCAGTCTGTGGGAACCGAAACGTCGAGTTCAAATCACGTACAAACACCACTATCCAAATCCAAAAGCTTGTGTTCCATCTGTTGCTGCTAAGGCCGACCCGATCCCGAACGGTCAGCCTGACCCCGAGCAACATCTTTGCATCCGTCACTCCAAAAGATAAGTATTCTTGGATTCACACCACTCTTATGCTCGATTTTTTTTTTTTTGAAATGCCATCGCTAGGCCGTTCGGCCATATACATACGCATGCCTCTGTCATTAACTAGTGATCAATTACCATGCAATGTCCGCGCATCTGGTTAGCTTGCTCCACTTATTATATGCACGCATCAATCTGTGTGACTACACAATGAAGCATGATTACCAACATTTCTAGCGAGTACGTTCATGCATGCCCGAATGTAGAACTCATAGTCACTCATATTTGTGTGCCCTAACGGGCTTAATTAGCTGAACGCCCGAATTGTACATGCATGATTAAACGGATGGATCAAGTTCTAGATACTTGCATGCCTCCAAAAGGCTATGGCCACTTGCGGTCATCTTCTCTACTGTATATATTCGTTACGTTTGCATGTATACGAACATTCGATCAACTTGATCACGTACATTCACATGCACTCCGAACACCATCACCACCTCACTTACATAACATGCTCGGACTCGTTGTATGTTCGCACTCTTCAAGCATCACCACCCTCCCTGTTAACCTCTTTTTGCTCATTCGCATGTTAAGGACTCAAGACTCAAGCGAACAGCTCTTACGTACTTCCAAGATCCCACTACTACAAAAGAATCCGAGCACATAACTTCGAGCGCCACCCGAACTCGCAAACACCGGAGAATGCAAACGGGTTCCTTCCCCCGACAGCATCGAGCTGTCAAACCTCCGACAAGCTTGTCACTTCGAGCGCCCCGACTCGAGCTCAATCCGAAAAGCTTCTCCCATCGAACGCTCGACCTTCGACAAACACCACACCGGAGCCGAGCACCGATATTGTCGGGTCAAACCCGAAGAGATGATGAACCTGATCGAGAAATGAGAACATCCGACAACGTTCAAGCTCGGGAACTCTGATCCGTTAAATCCTGGTCGCTCGATCCAAAAAGGTCATCCGTTACGATAGCTCGAACATTCCGACCTCCGATCACCGTCAAAACCACGGCCCTCACCAGAGCTCGCAACTGCAACATGCCAACACCCCGACTCCGCTTCGAAAGATAAGTGCCTTCTTTCATGTTCGGATCGAGCTCGATCATATAAGACAAGCATGCCCGTTTAAATACCATGCGTTGTTAAATTCTCATGTGCGTGGATGCATAGACTCCATATCTCACGCTACTTCATCTCATCATATCATATGTTATGTTAGGACGTATGCCATGTGAAAAGTGCCATGCAGTAAGTTAATTACCATGTGTTATGATTGAAGTACAATGATTCATGCCATGAATATCATAATTGTTAGAAATGCATGCTGAGCCTGAACACGAACACATAACAATGTTCGGAATTTGACTCACGAGCACGTACGTAGCAACTCGCGTCAGTCTAAATTCTACTTATTTGCATGCGTTTAACATGGAAATGTCATGCATGCATGCCAATATTTTATCTCATGTCCGAACAACTCTGCTTGTTGAAAAACGGACGGGCGAGCAAACACTCACTCGTATGTGTCACTTATTGGTCTCAGGATCGTCGCCATAAGCACCCGAACACGAACATCAACTCCGATCTTCAAGCCACCATCGATCGAGTTCACCACTTCGAACGTCACCAAGGCCCGAACATCGAACACCCCGACATCCGAACACGGATGCTGGGGACTCACCCGTTCGAAATCGATCTCCGACAAGCCACCATGCTCGCCACTTTTGTTTCCTTCAAACTCCGACCGTCAGACTCGACATCAAGAGCTGACATTTGGGGACTGACACTCCGACAAGGTCCGACAGCACAATGCAATATTCCGTCGGCATTGCCTATCATCAAGTCAAACGACCTGACCCACCCCGCCACGTTGAACTCCATCCGAACAGGCATCCCGACCTGAGAAGCTAATGGACCCGAACAAGCAAGAACCTTGCCGAATAACCGGATTTCGATCGACGCTTGATGGACGTCATGCTCGGGGAATGCAATCCGTTAGAACTCTTGGGGGTCGGACTAGCTAGAGCATCGTCTCGTCAACAATTAGAACTCACTCCACTCCGCTTCAAAGATAGGAATATTGGGAACTCGACTCGATCACGAACAACCGCATATTGACGAACAGTCGAGTGAACAGTATATATGAACTGAAATTTCAAGACCGCCTCCGAACAACCTCACGAAGCCAGGCTCATCACCTCGAGCAACCAGATTCAACATCGGATACCCGTTAAAGCTCATCAACTCTCCTTCATACCCGCATCTCTGGGGACTCGGGGCCTCCGACTCAATAAAAACTGTGGTCGATCATCTAGGCGAACTCGGTTCCGTCACAGCACTCGAGCTAACCATCAACTTCGATCCGTTAAGTTCGTTACCCCTAACACCATCCGGATTCTCAAACTCACCAAGGACTTGACGTCAAACACCATCACGGCAGATCCACCCCTATGCCGCCAAGACCCGAGCATCGAGTATCGACCTCCAAGCCCGCATCGAAGACTCATCCATTCGATCCCACCGCTCGGCACAAACAAAGCAACAAAACAAAAGGAGGGAAAAAGTGAGAGGCGTACGAAAGCAGCCACCAAGAGGAGAAAATTCAAGAATTTTTTTGCTGGGCTCTTGTCCTTGGGCTTCTGTTGTGTCCAGCCCATTCCGAGAGGAAAGGAGGAAGGTCAAACAAATTGCAACCGGGCCTCTACCTTTGGGAGTCCCACTCGACCCAGCCCAGACATATATCCCCTCAACTTGGGTTGTATCACTTGGGCCACTGAAAATTAACAAGGGACTTGGGCCTCCAAGCACACATCAAAGCAAGGAAAGGGCATGCAAGCAATGCCACTGCCTAGTTTGGCTTCACGGGTGCATCACCCAAGCTTATTCAGCCCAATGACAAACCTTACCAATAGCCATCAATACAACATCTATACAATTTTATCGTACCCCGAAGGAGCCCGCAAGCAAGATAAGTTTTCTACTCACTTTGTTACTATCACTCGAACATGCTTATTATCAAACTGATTAAGCATGTCTACAATATCAAAATGAAGCATGCCAACAATAGCTCCTTAATGCATGATTGACCACATACATATGTGATTGCTTTGATACACTCCCATGCATCTATGTACGGTTCAAAAAAAAGAAGGGCATGCTTACTATTGTACAAAGTTTTCGCATGTCTAGATATACTGTACTCCAACATGCCATATTTCACAAATAACGTATGTCCACAATAGCTATTTTACTTCACACTCCTACAAGGCATGTGGCTACCCGATCAATACATGCATGTGTTAATACGATTTTACTCTGAACTACACATTACGAACTATGCACGCTCACAAAATTACATGGTAATCTCTTTCATTAATCAACATGTGCTCGCCCTAGACATATGTCATGCGTTAGGACGCTTGTTGCTCACTCGAGCCATTTCTGGTATGTGCTATAAATATGCTCCATATGTGTCATGCCATGCTATAAAATCATATGCAAGTTTTACACTTTACTAAACATGCTATATGTCATACATCATATACATATATGCATGGTGCATTGACGGACTCGTGGGCTTACACTATCATGGGCACGGTTGATACCATCATGAACTGCGCCATCGATCGGGGGTTACAGACTGAGGTCTGGGACCTCCCGTTACGCATCCACCCGATAGAGCAATGCCCGATAGGCAAGTGACAGTTATGCTTGCGCTATCATGGGCACGGTTGATACCATCATGACCTGCGCCATCGATCGGGGCTAACGGACTGAGGTCTGGGACCTCCGTTATGCATCCACTCGATAGAGCAATACCCAACACATAAGCGGATCCAAACAGCAACATCAGGTTTCGGAATCCAACCCGATAGGCAAGTGGCAATTGTGCTTACGCTATCGTGGGACGAGTAGCAACATCACTTGTCGCCACGTAAGCGGCTCCAAACAGCAACATCAGGTTTCAGAGTCTAACCCGATAGGCAAGTGGCAATTATGCTTGCGCTATCGTGGGACAAGTAGCAACATTACTTGTCGCCACGTAAGCGGCTCCAAAAAGCAACATTAAGTTTCGGAGTCCAACCCGATAGGTAAATCGCAATTATGCTTGCGCTATCGTGGGACGAGTAGTAACATCATTTGTCACCATGTAAGCGGCTCCAAACAGCAACATCAGGTTTCAGAGTCCAACCAGATAGCCGAACAGCAACAACGTTCACGCTATCGTGGGACGAGTAGCAACATCACTTGTCGCCACGTAAGCGGCTCCAAACAGTAACATCAAGTTTCAGAGTCCAACCCGATAGGCAAGTGGCAATATGCTTGCACTATTGTAGGATGAGTAGCAACATCACTTGTCGCTACGTAAGCGGCTCCAAATAGCAACATAAAGTTTCGGAGTCTAACCCGATAGGCGAACGGCAACAATGTTCGCACTACCAGGGTCAAAATCAGCATCAGGTTTTCGACCCTCTCGATGATCCGAAACAAGCAACACCATTTCAGAATCATCCAATGGCCGAACGGCAACAATGTTCACGCTATGATGGGACAAGTAACAAGTTCACTTGTCGCCATCATAAGCAGCTCCAATCAGTAATATCGTTTGGGAGTCCCATAGTGGCCGGAAAAATAGTCACCGTTCACCACTTCGGATACCTCACTCCAAACATATACCTCCCCCATACATTTCATAGGCTCATCTGATACTCATACAAAGCAATACATACATTATAAACGTACGGTACATGCTGCATCATCGAACACTCACGATACATTAACCATGCATGCAAACATCACTTACAACATCCCGTTACGTTTATATGAATGGTTGTGCAACCTCATTATCAGATGATATACTGTAAACTAGCATGATTATATTCTCGCACACCACCATCTTTACAATTATACATGTTGTCGGTATACATTATCTGTTAAAGCAGTTATGTGACCTGAAAGCCTAGTCAAGTGAGATCATCCTTGCTTGAGGAGCTAAGGGGACTAGGGGGTACGGTACGCTAGCTACCTAGCATGACTATGTACACATAATTAGGCTTGAATTTGTCAACTCCCCAAGCAAGAATTAATCTCTTTTGACTTGGAGACTTGGGGGACTTGTTGGTACACATATATGTATAGCCTAATTACGTGCACTTAGCCACTAATCTTACCGAAATCGGCAAACTCCAAGCAACATCAAGACAAAAAACAAAGAGAAATGAAGAGAAAAAGAGCAAATCAAGAAAGACACTTTGTCCCACATCGAAGGAGAAGAGAAAGAGAGCCATCTCTCTAGGTATAAAATATGGGCTCACTCACACTTCAATATCATTCACTCCATTCCGATTACACATTACTCTATTATAATCACATATTGGGCTTCCATCGAAGTCCGAAACCTTTAGTGAAAACTCAGTGGACTAGCCGAATTTGGTGAACCACTATACATTTTGTGTCGACTCTTCTACTTATCGCATTTTACTTATCGTATTTATCTTATCGATGTTTCTGCTAAAGTCCCTTGCGAAATTTGGTAGAAACATTGACAGTGAAAATTAAAATTCCTTACTAATGATGCACACATAAAATGAATTAAGTGATGTTACAGCTGACAAAAAATGAAGCTCACCTATCTGATGTCACGAGTACTACAGGCAAGCACCTCTCATTTGCACCTAGCGCAATCATTCTCCAAATAAGGCTGTCATGGTACATTGATCCACTCACCAATGACTTCTCATCCAACAGAATCGCATTCTTCAATACTTCAATATTGTTTATCACGAGCTTTGGCTATTCACCACAATTCGAAAACATCTTTCCAGTCATATTCCAACTCATGATACTAGTAAACGCAAGATTCAAACTTTTTGAACTTAAAAGTCTACCTGAAAATGATCAATCTCAGCGGCCTGCGACAGCAACTCCAACAACAAGCAAGGCCAATCAGTACACGAATTTGCCAAAGACCTCGGAAACCCGCCCGTCCCGTTCAAATGCGCAATGGCATTACTCCTCCAGCTGTGCTGCACCCGAACCACCTCTTTCGCCAACTTCAACGCCACAACTGCCTCCCTATAATACGAAGCCTCCTCGAGCGACAAGCTCTTCCTCTTATCACTCAGTCCCAAAACTCCATTGATCTCCGCAGCATTCAATCGAGCAGTGAGAGCGAAAACCGCCCTGTCCCACAGCACCGAGCCAGAGACCTTATCCGAAACAGCACCAGCAGCATTGGCATTGTTTTTGTTGTTGGAGGTGTGAATGAGGCGGCTGAGAGCTGTGTTGAGATTGTGCCATTTGTTGAGAGTAGAGAAGACTTGGTGGGAGCTGATGGTGCCGAGCTGGACTCCCTTGTGGGCCATGGTTTCGAGGCATTCTTCGAGCTTGGCTCTGCAATCGGAGAGAGACGGCGGCGGACAGCTGGCCCAAGACGTCCATGGAAACGACTGACCGAATTGGGGGTGGTGGTCTTTGATCGACTCCGCGAAGTCCACGTAGCCGGTGACGTAGGGGCCGCTGTTCCACTCGCCGAGCAGACCTGGAGAGATTCAAAGATTCAAGATCATTCAAAGGTAATGAAATTAGTAGAAGGAAAATGAGGGAAGTGATTACGTTCGAGGATGAGAGTGGTTTTGCCGGAGCCGCGTGGACCGTGGAGAACTAGAGGCTGGCGGACGCGGTGGTGGTGAGCGTGGTTGTTGAGGACTGTTTCAAACAATGGCCTTGGGATGATTCGCCAAGGTTTGTTCGCCATTTTTGTTAATGTAGATGTTCTGTCAAGAATATATATGTTCAATCGAGCTCAATGTCTTGTTAGAAGACTTGACAGCTGAAAGTTGTCCTCCGAATACAGCTACGTTCAACATATACATATATATCAAAGGTTTATTGTGCAGATGGACAAGTAGATGAGGGTTAGGGGGTGTTTCTAACCTTGCTGGTATGTGGAACAAAGCCTAGTGCCATTGCATATAACATACTGATATGTTTTTAATTGAAAGAAAAGTAAGATAAAAGAGTGCTACTCAGTATTGGTGCAGCAAATGCGTAGCGCAGTCTGTGATTCATTTTGGCGGTGATTTTAACACTCCCTCTTGTATAATTAGACTCATATTTTTAATATTTTAAATGCTGAAGTAGAAGGATACGAAAACTGAAAATTGTAACATTTTCATTAATAGAATGTCTTATATATAAGCTGATACAATCTGTTACAATAACTGTCCATGTAAAACAAGAATTCTTTGTATCTCTATTAATACTAAATTGTATCTAATTAGAACAAAACACACACCAGAAGTTACGGATAATAAATCTCCTTAAATACTCCCATTTGTGTCGATGGTTTAATGAATTATGCATAACTTGTTGCCTTACTAAAAATCTTGCCAAGCAAACAAAACCTCATGAGTAAAACAAAATTTTAGTCTAAGAGAAAAAGAGTACAACACATCAACTACAAAAGCTAATACATGTGATGTAAACTCCCTCTGATGTCTACAAAAATGTAATTCTCCCTGACTGTAAATTCAGTCATGGAATTCAGATAACCTTTGCATACCAATGCGTCTCAGATGTTTCACAAATGTAGATTTAGGTAATGACTTGGTAAACAAGTTTGCAACATTATCTGCTGAACCAACTTGGTTCATATGGATAATTAATAACCGCTACTATGACTGATTGTAGGAGTACTTTGGCGAAATGAATTAAGTATTACCGCCTTTAATGTAATCCAACTTCATTTATTCAATACAAACCGCATTTTCCTTAAAGATGTAAGTTGGTGTTGTTGTAGTAGATAGTAATCCACTAGACCCTCGAATGTGGTGTATTAGTGTCCTAAACCAGACACATTCATCAACAGTTTTATACAAATCTTTAATCATAGAATAGTTCGAGGAGGTAGCAACAATGATTTGCTTTATTGTTCTCTAAGAAATCACCATATTTACCATGGTGAATACATAACATCAACAAAACTAACCAAGACAGCATAAAGTGTCTCTGAGTAGGGGACTGCATTAAATTGGTACAATGCTTGCATCATGTGTAACCTTCGACGGGTCGAAGGCAAATCTCGATGGGTTGAGAGACACATTCTGTTCGATCTAGGAGCGATCATTCGATGGGTCGAGCTCCATGTTCGACAAGTCGAACTGGGCAAAATCAGGAATCTGCTTTTCAACCATTCATTTTCCCAAAATTTCAAGTTTTTCTCTGTTTACTTTGTAAGGAAAGAATAAGCCCAAGTCAACTGTTACCTTCAAGTACCAGAAGTTGTACTACTTTATTCCAATGATTTTGCGTTGGCGCATACCAAGAATGCAATGTTTGGATGTGTGCACCGAGCAATATTTAACCAAGCTCTAACCGCACTAAAATATAGAATCTCAGCTCCAAAATATCTTTACCATCATCATCCAGATGAAATAGATCATTTTGAGTTTTAGACTGCAAGCAACCGTTTGTGTGCTTAAGAGGGTATGCTCTGTCCATTGCCTGATTCAGACATAAGCATGCTGGTGAATAAGAGTTCTACTAACTCGATGTTCCACCTCTAAACCGAGACATAATCGAGTCCTACCAAGGTCTATCATCTCAAATAACTCGTTCATCTACCAAACACGCATGGTCATAAATTTTCATTCTTGTATCCATTCCCAATCAAGTAGTCACTTAGACGTGTATATCACATCCTACCAGATTGTTTTAATCCATAGAGTGAACGTCTCAATCTAATTACATGAGCACTCCGTGGTTTAGAGTTACTTGTATTGGGTAAAACTATCTCAACCGATACTCTCATGTATATCTTTGAATTAAGATCCCTATAAAGATATACTGTAAGCACATCTATAAGCTGTAGACTCAGTAATTTCGGACACTACCAAACTGCTAAGGTACCAGAAAGTAATGATGTCCATGACCAAAGAATACATCTCCTTATAATCAATACTAGAGCGTTAAGAAGATTCTTGCGCCATACGTTCTTCTCATTATTGTGCTTCTAAACAAATACTCATTTTGTGACTAACTAGCTTACCATTCGGTGGTCATAGCCCTACCAGACCTAAAACTTGCCATTTGTAAGAGAGTCTAGTTCAGCCTAGATTGCAACTTTCCATATCGGTCAATTTGCTCTACATTATATGTTGCCAATCCACAACAGAGTAATGTTCCACTTCATCGTCGTCAATTCCTGATCGACTGAATAAGTAAATGTATCATCAACGAACCCTACTTTTGGAAGATTAAGAGTATATTGCACTTCAATCTCTTATTGAGATGTGTGGGGATCATGATGAGACATAGTGGGGACATACTGTGACAACCCAAACCGGAAATGGTATGTTTATCAGCTTGATTTGCGAGTTTTACGAATAGTCACGATTTTGTCATAATTGGTTGATATGGCGGGCTTGTTAACGACTAAATTATCGGGCAATAATTTTATTTGAGTTCCTTCACGAAAGTTGTAGAGAATTTAATTTCGAGGTTGTGGGAATTTTCGGAGGATGATTTCGAGTTACGAGGAATCAGTTATGAATATTTTCAGCCGTTGGATTTAGTAGTGTTTATCTGTTTGGTTTCGATACGATTTGGACGATACGTGTACGGTATATATATGGAAGGAATATATGACGATTTTGGAAACTTTCCAAATTGGGAAACTGTGTTGTTGACCGTGTTGACCACGGGTCAATACTGACCCATTTTAGGCCAAGCTTTGTTTGCCTTCGATGTGCCTTATTCCAGCGTCATTTGGCCGTGGTTCCTTCATGCAAGTTGTTGGGCTTGAGCTCCTCTTTCTTTTGATAGGTAGATCACTCAATTTTGTTGCTGGATGAAGAAGTTATGGCTTATTAAAGTTCGAGAAATTCGGTGGTATTCCGGCGAGATTCGACGGCGACGGAAGCGGCGGTGGCGGCTGAGTTGGGGGTCGACCCTATAGAAGTTTTGAAGCCCATGGAGAGATGAGTTGAACCCAAGTGGCCTTGCACCTTGCCGTGGCCGATCAGAGTTCATGAATTTCGGCGAGGGTTTTCGACTTCAAGGTGAGTTTTAGAGGTTTTCTGGTCAAAATTGGGCTCAGCTTTGAACTAGAAAGTTGTTGGAAATATCGAGATCTACAAATCCATGTGTAGGTTGCAATTTTCTTGGCCGATGAAATTTTCCGGCGGCGGCCCGGCCCGGCGCGCCGCCGTGCGTGGCGGTTTTCCGACCGAGGTGATTTTCGACAAGTTTTATGTCGTTTTGCTCGAAATCGTGCACCAATCGCAGTGGTGAGGTTTATATTTTGAATTGAGCATCCGAATTTGTGACGAGGTTTTATAGTGTATTTATTGGATTTTCGACGATTTCGTCGATATTCGAGTTATATGTTTTCGGGAATGGTTGGTTCTCAAGATGTGGTTCAAGATTTTGAATTGTGATTTTAAACAGTGGTATTTATGATTATTCAGGAGATCACGATCGTTCGTTTGGTGAGGAATTTTCCGTTGGATCACAGGATTAACGCGTTTTGCGATGTGCAAGTCTGTGAGTGGACACCTTTCTTTTCACTGATTGGTTGCGAGTCTTTATTATACGTTTTACAAGCATGAGCATGCATATGCAATTATGATTTATACGAGCATGTGTTTTATGATAATGCATTTACGAATATACATCTACGATTATGCTATTATAATTATGTATTACGAATATGCATTTACATTATGCTTTATACATTTGCATAGAAACTATTTATGATTTGGTTTACACAGAGTACAGTCTTAGTATATATAGTTGTATCGATACACTTAGCATCCCGGCTGATCCCCGAGGATGTTTACCGGGGGGGACTGTTACCTTGTGCCGAGCTATTTTCCGGGTGGGAACAAATACCTTGACCTGAGGCCTTTCTGGCTAGAATCACGTGTGGGTCTGGGATCCTGTGGTTCGAACTGTACTAGCGCGGATGTGTACATGAGTGACCCCGCATGATTTTCGATGCATGCTCTGTACGCGTGAGGAGTTAGAGTCTCCCTCGTGTACCATATGATTTTTATGCATTTAAACTCGCATATGTGTGATAACATATATTATATTCGGCGAAAGACATTTATTTTCGTCCACTCACTCTAACGGTTTATATGTCTTTCCCAGGGCTCTTCGTTTTCTTTGCCCAGTTTGCAGTTTGGATTCAGGTGTCACACGTCGAGGTTGGAGGCTTAGTATTCGAGCTACTTTTCCTTCTCAGTAGGTTTCTAGTTTGGCCTACTATTGTGTATTTATGTATATACTAGAGGTCGCTCTGAATACTCTGATGTTTATATTTTCTTATGATTTTACCGGATTTCTGTAAAGTTACAGTTTTGTTTACTGCTTTACATTATGATATGTTTTTGAGAAATTCAGATGGGATTGGTGCCCATGGTTTGGCTTTTGTGGCATAGGATGAAGTGTATTTTCGGGTGCAGGTTAATGGTAACTTCGCGATATAGTGAAACTCTGCCGAAATTTCTATGGTTTTTGAAAGTTCGTGTTTTCAGAAGGGGTTTGATTCCGGTTTAGGAAACTAAATCGGGGTTGGGTTCTTTCACATACCACGTCAATTTTCAACGTTTAACTAGAATGAAACTATTCTTATCTCCCCCTAATGGCGGGAAGTATGTCTCATCAAAGTGACATTCTGCAAAACATGCAGTAAAGAGATCTCTTGTCAAAGGTTTAAGATAACGGACTATCGTTGGAGAATCATAACCAACATATATATATGCATAATCATCATTGATGACCCATTTTTGTACGTAGTGGAAGCGTAGTAGGCATATGTACTGCACAACCAGTGATGCGTAGGTGTGAGATATCATGCTCATATCTAGTTACTAACTTGTACGCACTGAGTGGTTGACGTTTTATGGGTATCAAATGAATGAGCATAACTATATGTACTATTGCATATCTCCAAGCAAGGACCAGGAAATCAATATATATTACCAAAACCCTAGCCACAAATTGTCACCGCTTGATTTATTCTTTGCAATACCGTTCTATGAATGAACATGTGGAACTAGGGTGTGCAACTTCAATCCTAATCAATATGCAATAATCAATGAAATATTTTGATGTGAACTCTTCTAAACTTCCCCGGTCTTCGGCCCGAGCTGTATGTGGCAGAAACTCGTCCCACGTACGGTTCTGCATGATCCAATCTAATTGACCTAATTGAACTATGTGACGACCCAAACCAGAATCAGCAGTATGATCAGCTGTATACATGAGTTACTGCGTAGCCGCAGATTGACGACAGTGTTTGAACCGTCAGGGATTGTTAACGACTTAATTATTGGCCGAGAATTGGAGCCAAGTCTCTTCTTGAGAGTCGTTGTACATGTGATTTTGAGTTCGTGGGCGGTTCCGGATCGTTATTTGGACAACCAAGGAATTAGTTATGAATATTTGAAGTTTCGGCATAATCGGATTATAATGGTGAGCTACTTAGCGACTAAATTACCGGACGAGAATTTTGTTTCGGCTTCTTCACGGAAGTTGTTCGGAATTTAATTTCGACTTTGTGGGAACTTCCGGAGCATGATTTTGAGTTACGAAGATTTAGTTGCGAATTTTGCCGATTGTTGATTGTTTGGTTGATTTAATTATGTATTGGTTTGAACAGTTGACTTTTTATCCGGTTGGCCGATGTGTTTGACTTTGGGTGATATTGGAAGAGTATGTCGAGACGAGTTTGTGGCCACGAGAATTATCGGAATCGGATATACGACGAGAGAGTTACGAGGGTTTAAAGTTCGTCGAAATGGATAAACATGAAGTTTTCTAATCGGGAAAGGCTATAAATAGCAGGTTGCCGAAAAGGGAAAGTCAGCACTTGCCATAATGGGTGTTGACCGAGTTGACTCAGTCAACTCGGTTGGAGGAGGAGGAGGCCGACGGGAATCCACGGCTCCACGACGGCGAGGAGGATTCCGACGATCCTACGCCTTGACTTTGGGCTCTTTTCCTCCGCCTTGATGTCACGAACTCATCCCCGGCCTTGTTTTCCGGCGTGGCTCACCGGAGTGAGTGGAATTTTCGGCAAGAAACGGTGAGAAAATGGGTTGATTCGGGTTCATTAATTTCGGTTGAATTGAGCTATGATTTGGATTGGGCTTTGAAGCTCTTCCCTCCACGAATCTAACCATGTAGGTTTTGAGTTTCAATTCATCTTGTGTATGGAGAATTTTGTGTTCCAATTCGGTTTATCATGAAATTGGATGTGTTAGAGTAAGAATTGGACTTCGGTGCAGTTGACAAAGTTGCTCAGTGGACGATTTGGAGTGGAATAGGGGTGGCCCCGCCGTGAAATTTCACGTCCGGCGGCGGCGCCGCCGTGGACGGCGGTCAACGGTCAACGGGTTGACTTTTGGACTTTCGACAAGTTGCATGTCATTTGACTCGAAATCGCGCCCCGATCGCAGTGGGGAGGTTCGTTTCTCGATTTGAGCATCCGAAAATATAGCGAGGTATTGAGGTGTACATATCGGATTTTCGACGATTCGTCGACATTGAATTACGTGTTTCCGAGAACGGTGGTTTCTCGTGATTTGTCTTGTATTGTTGAGTTATGATTTTGAGGAATGGATTTTGTGAATATTCAGGTGTTCGTGATCGTTCGTTTGGCGAGGGACTTTCCGCCGGATCACGGGTTAACGCGAACCGCGTTACGCTAGTCTGTGAGTGGACAAGTTTCTATTTTCACTGTTGATTTGCGAGTTCGTGGATTTTATGATTTCCGTATTTATATTATACGATGTTGAGATGTATGTTATTTTTGGAGGTATTGTTATATGTTTATTTGTGATGGCATTTATTACATCGATGTACCAGAGTTGAGAGATTCCTCTGGACCAGAGTTGAGAGATTCCTTTGGGCGGGGTTGAGTGGTCCCCTGCGTGCCGCCAGGGTTGAGTGGTCCCCTGGCCTATCACTGTCAGGTTTGAGCGATTCACCTGACGTCGGGTTTGAGAGGTCGCCCGACAACCTCCGTATATATTTATATGTGTTGTGTTTTCCGAACACGCACTGTTTTATATTGAGTATGTGTGTAAACTGGTGAAAGGCATATGATATTTTCGTCCACTCACTCTAACGTTTTTATTTGTCTTTCCCCTGGGCTTTTCGGTTTCCGTGCCCAGTTTGCAGTTCGGACTATAGTGTCGCACGTCGTGGTCGGAGGCATAGTGCTCGAGCTACCTTGTTTCTTCCAGTAGGTTTATTGTTCTACCTACTGTGGTATACGTATATGATTATGTATTAGAAGTTGCTCTGAGCTCTCTGTTGTTTATGTTACGCGATTTTACTCCGGATTTCAGTAAAGTACAGCTATATTTATTATTTTACTTTACTGTTGATATATTGAGAAATCCGGATGGGATTGGTGCCCACGGTTTGCTTTTTGTGGCATAGGATGAAGTGTGTTTTCGACTTGCAGGTAATGGTAATTCCACGCTAGTAACGAAACTCTGCCCAAATTTCGAAAAGTTTTTGTTGGTTCGTGTTTTCGAAGGGGTTTGATTCCGATTTAGGAAGCTAAATCGGGGTTGGGTCCTTTCAGCTTGGTATCAGAGCCTTAGGTTGTCAGATTCTGTAGACTCTTATAGTTGTGACGCTTAGGGTATTTGAGTTGATACAGCATGACTGGAGTGATGACCCGACTGGCCAGCGGTACTCATCAATACTTCGGGTGTTGTGTGTCCTCAAATATCTGCGGTTTCATGATTACGTTCCACTTGTTGTGAACGATGTTTTATTCATTAGGATGCCTCCTGACGTGCTTTCCGTGTCGTTTCAGTTGTGGATCCTATTGAGGATTAATCGACGGGCGATTTGCCAGAGAACTGTGGATTTGTATGAGTACTCTGAGTTCAGAGATTGTGTGGCACGGTTTGCCTGGTTGTATGTGTATGAGCGTCTACATGTTGCCTCAGAGCTGAGAATTGTGGCAGTTGATGTTTTTGCCTGAGTCAGATCATTGTGTTTGGTGGGCTGTTATTGTGTGAGTTCCTGTTGTGACTCCATGGCCTACGTTCAGGGAGTTGTTTATACGGTAATGGTTTTATCAGGCTACCCAGCAATCAAATGTGGTGTGTTTACCCACCTGAGGTAGTGATGCTTTGTTTATATGTTTGCTTCTGTTTGCACGAGTTGTATGGCTTCAGAGGAAGCAGTGCGCGAGGTTCGAGATGAGTTTGAACCTGAGTATCAGAGGGATCCTGATTGATGTGTCTCGAGATAGCCATAAGGAGCTTAGTGTGTTGCACTCAGTGGCGAGGCTATTGAGAAGGAAAGGTGTGCGCGGTTTCCGATGTGATGGTTTGAGGAAAGTGGACCTAGTCGAGATTTTGATGAGATTGAGTTCAGGCACCTCGAGATCAGTGACTTCATCAGGCTATGGCCTTATCGATTATGTTGTGGGCCATCTGATCAAGCAGAGAATCCGTTTGACGATGGTGGAGATCACGAAGTAGCGGATTTGCTCCTATGGCATGAGTTGTGTGATCGTTGGTGATCCTTTCACGCAGCAGGTGTCGCTGTGACTGGTGTTCGTGGTACACTCTCAGTTGCCATTGTGGTGACCAGGAGGGTCACGTTACGAGGAAGCGCCTTAGTCAGCTGTTCCAGCGGTTCGGTAGCTCAGAGTTTACGAGGAGATCCTCATGTTGTACTTGCAGTCTGATCAATGTACCCTTCTGGACGAATTATTTAGCAAGTCGCATTTGATGTGGGCGGCTAGTTGGGCATGTCGAAGTTCGTGCCATGACCTTGTTTGAGGATAAATTTTCTCCGAGGTTACTGTTGCTGGTTATCCATGGCGATTGCACCTGTATCTCCACTTCCGAGGTTTTGGAGAGTGTTGTATTTATCCGGAGGTTGCTAGATCCTCGTTGGAGGATATGGTTTAGCCGCAGATCTGTTATAGCTGTACATCGTGGCTTTGGGTGTGTTTATAAGTACGGACTTTTGACGACGCATATGGCGGTGTTCAGGTGCCTCGAGAAGGAGGTTGTGTTTCGACGACCGGATTTCCTTGAGATGTTGTTTCGCGGTGATGTTCGAGCGGATGGTGGAGACGAGTTGTGTGGTTTGCTTTGCTCACATTGTGGATACTATGGTTGCTGTGTCTGATATTGGTGACATTGAGGTGGTTCCCGAGTTTTCAGGTGTATTTCGGAGGAGTTACCAGGTGTTCCTCCAGTTCGGGAGACTGACTACACCATTGAGCTTGTACCGGGCGCTGGACTCATTTTACCGACGTCTTGTCGTTCGGAGCCAGCGGAGCTGATGGAGCTACAGTTTCGACTCCAGGAGTTGCTGGAGGAGGTTTCCGGAGATTTCATGCGATCCCGCGTATTTGTGTAATGTGCTCTTGTATTGTTTGTACAAATGTTGGATGGTTCGTCGAGGTGGTGCATTGACTATCGGAAGCCTAATTTGCTTCAGAGGAGAGTGAGTATCCTCCGCTTCAGATTGATGATTAGTTTGATCAGCTTGTGAGAGCTTCAATCTTTTCGAAGATTGATTTCGGATCCGGATACCATCAGTTATGGACCGGTGAGTCAGATGTGGCTATGTTGGCTTTCGGATCTCGGTGCGGGCATCAGGAGTTTTGGTCACGCTGTTGGTTGACCAATGCCTCGTAGATCATGTAGATTTGATGGACCATGTGTTCAAATGATGCTGGACGAGTTGCGGTCATGTTCGTCGGCAACGTCCTGATTCACTCCAGGAGTGTGGACCAGCACCTGAAGCAATCGTGAGCGGTTTTGCAGACTTCGCGAGATGATCAGCTGTTGTGAGGTTCAGCCAGTGTGAGTTTTGGCTGATTAGCATGATGATTTGGGGTGGTGTGATACTATCCGAGGGAGTCGGCGTGGATCCTGACTAGATTGAAGCCGTGTTGATTTTGGGTTGACCTACCATTGTACCAGAGATCTGGAGTTTCTCTTGGGTTTGGCAGGCTTTTACCGACGGCTTTGTGCAGGATTTTTCCGGATTGCCACTCTATTTTTCAGATTGACGAAGAAGGCGTCAAGGTCGAGTGGTTCGATGCACGCGAGGAGAGTTACTTACTCCTGCAGGATGGTTGACCGTTGCTTCGGTTTTGACCTTACTTGATGATCGTGATGAGTTCGTGGATTACGGCGATGCATCGAGGTTTGGGCTTGGTTGTGTATTGATGCTGTGTAGCAGAGCGGCGGCTTATGTTTCAGACAGCGTGTGACTTTATGAAGCTACGTATCCGATGTTTGATTTGGGTGTAGCTGTCTTTATGTTAGCATCAGAGAGTTCGAGACGCTACTGCTATGGTGTGCAGCTCAATGTAGGACGTACACTAATCATTTGAGTTTCCTCCACTTGCATTTTCGGCCAGATTTGGGCTGGAGGCAGTACTGATGGATGAGATCGACTATTGACTATGGCTTCACATTTGAATTTGTTCGAGGAAGGCTAGTGGTTGTACTTGACCATCCGTCTGGGATGTTGTTGCTGATGCATTCAGTCGAGAGTCGGGATTTCAGTGTTTCATGTGTGTGTGGCTCGAGTTCCGTGTTAGCCGAGTGTGGGCTACGAGAGCTGAGTTCGAGTATGTTAGTGCTGAGGCTCTTGATTTTTGCGCGCGTTTGGCGCTAGGGATGAGGAGATATATCAGATATTCCGAGTTTATTACTCGTGACGCAACATGAAGAACAATGTAGCAGCTTGTGTGTGCTAATGCCCTACTTGTCGACTGGCGATGGCTAGTAGGCAAAGACGTGCCGAGGTGTGTCAGCCATTTGAGATTTCCTGTTAGACGGGGAGGTTGCTGCTGTGTTTGTGTGTGTTTGTATGCACTTTGGTTTGTAATACCAGTTGTCAGGCCTTTGTGGATCGTTTGATGAATTTAGTACGTTTCCTTGTACTTTCGGAAACGATTTCAGTGGTAGGCTGGCATAACTGTGATTAGTGGAGATTGTCCATTTCGTGATGTGCCTATGTCCCAGTTCGCTGATCGAGATAATCAGCTACGACTATGTGTTGGCAAGCTTTGCAGCGAGCATTGGGGACCAGATTACAAATTAGTACCGGTTCTTATCCTCAGATTGATGAGCGATTTTTGAGGACTATTCAGACCTTGGAGGGCATATTGTGGACCTCGGTGTTGCAGTTCTGGAGGATTCAGAACCAGCAGTTTCTCTTATTTAAGATTGCTTGCAGTATCAGTTTATTGACCACTATGATTTTGACGTTGCTTGATGTCGTTTTGAGGAACGATGTTGTACTCCATTGTGTTGGACCGAGTTTGGTTTGAGTTTGAGTTGATGTTTGATTCTGATTTTGTGGAATGTGTTACCACAGACTGTCAGATTAGCGGAAACAGGTTGATAATTGCTTGAGTTCGATGTTTGAGCTATGTTGATGTGTGCAGACTGAGTTGTGATTTGCCATGTTGTTTTGATCCGTGTGTGGTCATAGGCGAGTTTGTGTTATGCCGTATAGTTCGGCATCGTCTATAGTGTTGGCTTTTATGTGTGTTGTGTTCCATGTGGCGGAACTATGCTTCAGATTTATTGCGGGTTGTGTACCCTACCTGTTCCTTATGCAGGAACACTTGGGGATTGTGTGAGCTAGTTCAGATTTGAGATTTGAGGGTACAGGAATTTAACCACGAGCTATCTCCTATTGTGGAGACGGTTGTCAAAGTTGTTCAGTTGAGGTTGTCATTGGTGAGTTGAGCAGTATACAGAGGCAGTGCTCCTACTTTTATCGACAGACTCGGAAATTTCGAGGTCGAAATTTTTCTAAGGGGGGTGGATTTGTGACGACCCAAACCAGAATCAGCAGTATGATCAGCTGTATACATAAGTTACTGCGTAACCGCAGATTGACGACAGTGTTTGAACCGCCAGGGATTGTTAACGACTTAATTATTGGCCAAGAATTGGAGCCGAGTCTCTTCTTGAGAGTCGTTGTACGTGTGATTTTGAGTTCGTGGGCGGTTCCGGATTGTTATTTGGACAACCGAGGAATTAATTCTGAATATTTGAAGTTTCGGCATAATCAGATTATAATGGTGAACTACTTAGCGACTAAATTACCGGACGAGAATTTGGTTTCGGCTTCTTCACAGAAGTTGTTCGGAATTTAATTTCAACTTTGTGGGAACTTCCGGAGCATGATTTTGAGTTACGAAGATTTAGTTGCGAATTTTGCCGATTGTTGATTGTTTGGTTGATTTAATTATGTATTGGTTTGAACAGTTGACGTTTTATCCGTTTGGCCGATGTGTTTGACTTCGGGTGATATTGGAAGAGTTTGTCGAGACGAGCTTGTGGCCGCGAGAATTATCAGAATCGGATATACGACGAGAGAGTTACGAGGGTTTAAAGTTCATCGAAATGGATAAACATGAAGTTTCTTAATCGGGAAAGGCTATAAATAGCAGGTTGCCGAAAAGAGAAAGTCAGCACTTGCCATAATGGGTGTTGACCGAGTTGACTGAGTCAACTCGGTGGGAGGAGGAGGAGGCCGACGGGAAGCCACGGCTCCACGACGGCGAGGAGGATTCCGGCGATCCCACGCCTTGACTTTGGGCTCTTTCCCTCTGCCTTGATGTCACGAACTCATCCCCGGCCTTGTTTTCCAGCGTGGCTCACCGGAGTGAGTGGAATTTCCGGCAAGAAACGGTGAGAAAATGGGTTGATTCGGGTTCATTAATTTCGGTTGAATTGAGCTATGATTTGGATTTGGCTTTGAAGCTCTTCCCTCCACGAATCTAACCATGTAGGTTTTGAGTTTCAATTCATCTTGTGTATGGAGAATTTTGTGTCCCAATTCGGTTTATCATGAAATTGGATGTGTTAGAGTAATAATTGGACTTCGGTGCAGTTGACAAAGTTGCTAAGTGGACGATTTGGAGTGGAATAGGGGTAGCCCCGCCGTGAAATTTCACATCCGGCGGCGGCGCCGCCGTGGACGGCGGTCAACGGTCAACGGGTTGACTTTTTGGACTTTCGACAAGTTGCATGTCATTTGACTCGAAATCGCGCCCCGATCGCAGTGGGGAGGTTCGTTTCTCGATTTGAGCATCCGAAATTATAGCGAGGTATTGAGGTGTACATATCGGATTTTCGACGATTTGTCGACATTGAATTACGTGTTTCCGAGAACGGTGGTTTCTCGTGATTTGTCTTGTATTGTCGAGTTATGATTTTGAGGAATGGATTTTGTGAATATTCAGGTGTTCGTGATCGTTCGTTTGGTGAGGGACTTTCCGCCGGATCACGGGTTAACGCGAACCGCGTTACGCTAGTCTGTGATCAATGTTGTTTGGTCACAAAAAGTAATTATTAATAAACAGTGGCTCAAAACCACACCCACAAACCATGATGAACTATCATATAGTATTGATTTCCTTTTCTTTTCTTTTCTAAACCATGACTCCCCAAAGACCGTCACTTATACTCTATCGATATAGGTCCATAGGAACTAGGGAAAAACATGCAATAATCACAATATTACAATATCACAATCCTAAGATCTAGGGTTTGGCAAGAAATATTCGTAGATCTAAAAATTTACGATTTAAAAAATTTATGTCGATTGGTGATATGCTCGGTATAAAAACTTTGTAGGAAAAGTTTGAAACAAAAGGTCCAGGAACGCCAACATTGGAAGAAATCTGGCGATGATAATCGACGATGAGAGGAAGGAGGGAAACTGGCGGTGGAGTGGTTGCGTTTTAGGGTTTAGGGTATTTTTCTATGGTGATTGCTTGCTATCAACTCAGAACGTATTGATAATGTGTTAAAGTAAAAGAATATGAGAACTGAAAACTGTAACTCTTTCATTGATAAAATGTCTTATATATAGGCTGATACAATCTGTTACTATAATTGTTACTGTAAAACATGGATTCTTTGTATCTCTAACTATACTAAACTATATCTAATTAGGACAAGACACACACTGGAAGTTACGGAGAATAAATTTCTTTAAACATTAATAATTTAATTACTTTTCAGCTGATTACTTTTTCTACTTCCATATATGCTCGTGATTTGTTTGTTACTCTCCATTAAAGAAATCAAATACATTATGAGCACGTTTACTTACTTGGAATCAGAATAACCAAGAATCAGACTTAACTGGAATCAGAATCACAAGGAATCGGAATGGGAACATGTCATTTCTATTAAGTTGTTTACTTACCATTTGAAATCATAACAAGAATTGGAATCAAAACTAATTTGATTACTAAAATACCCCTATAAAACAATAGATATATTTTCATATTCATTAACTTTTATATATATATTTTTATGAATTTGAGTAAAGTTTACTGAAAAAATGATTAAAACGATACCGACATAAGAACAAATCACATGAGCTAACTAAATAACAAAAAACGAAAACGTAACGTCAAATCTAGCAAACTCTATAGTTAGATAAAGCTTCAAATTCAACAAAATAATAGTCGTAATACATTTAGAAAATTTTAAAATATAACCATTCGTAGTTGCAATTTAGAAAATAAATTAAAATATTATGTCTAAGGAAATGAGAGTCATTTAATAATACATAAAGTTCTTTAAAAAAATATATACGTAAGGGTATCACTGGTACAAAAGTTGATTTCAGGAGTAATGATTCCCAAACCCACCTCCCCCATTGAGAATCCAATTCCGGGTTTATTCGGGAATGATTCTTGATAAGAAGGTGAGACCCACCTTCATTCCGATTCTCAAATGTGCAAGTAAACATTGGAACTCTCTGTGACGACCAGAACCAGAATTGGTATAGTAGCTGGCTTAATCTGCGAGTTTTACAAGTAATCAAGATTTATCGTGATTAATCGATTATGCGGTTTTGATCACGACTTAATTTTCGGACACGAATTTGATTTGGGTTTGTTCATGGGAAATGTAGAGAATTTGATTTCGAGTTCGTAGGAGTTTTCCGAGGATTTTTCGGATAATCGAGGAATATATAATGAATATTTAAAATTATCGCCGAGTTAGTCGTGCTTATCCGTTCGAGTTTGAGTTATCCGAATTGCGGATAGAGTTGAGTCGCGACGTATAAATAGCCGAATAGTCGTAAAAATTATCCAAAAGTTGCATTTTGGGCCGTTTGACCAGAGTTGACCCGTGTTTGACCCGTGTTGACCATTGACCGAGTGGGTCGAGTTGACCCGATTTGTTTCCACCGTCGGACTTGACGTTTCCGGCCACGGTTTTGGTATGTATGGTTTCCCCTTGTAATTTGCTACTGTTTAGAATTTGATTTGGTTGAAATTGATGGAGAATTGAAGGTGAACAAAATGGTTGAAATTTGGGGATTTCGCCGAAATCGGGTGGCGGATTTCGGCGAGATTCAGTGTCGGGGTTGTGGGGGGAAAGGTTTCCCTCGACTCCACGATGCTTTCTAGGTAATTAGGTTTGAGTTTGGTTGAGGTTTGAGGTGTTTGGGAACGGTGACCGGAGGGAGAATTCCGGCATGGATTTCGGGTTGATTTCTGGCGGTTTGCGACGGAATTGGGGGATAGTGTAGTGGAGAAAAGTATTGGGCTTGAGGAGGAGAAGAAATTTGGGCTTTCCTCACCGGGAAATCTCTCCGGTGACGGCGGCGGTCAACGACGGAGCTCCGACGAGGCGTTGACTTTTTGGATTTTGACAAGTTTTATGCCGTTTTACTCGTAATCGCGCCCCGATAGTCGGCTTGAGGTTTTCGAGTTGACTTGGGTGGTGGATTTTATGTCGAGGGTTTATGTGGAGTATTTTGGGATTTTCGACGATTCTTTTGTATCCGAGTTATATATTTCCGGAAATGGTTGGTTTCCGAGTTGTGGTTCAGAGTATTGAATTGTGATTTTGATCAGTACGATTTATGATTTGGTTTACACAGAGTACAGGCTTAGTATATGTGGTTGTATTGATACACTTGCATCCCGGCTGATCCCCGATGATGTTTACCAGGGGAGGCTGTGATCCCTGACCCGAGGTCTTTACCGGGGGGGGGGGGGGGGGGCAGACCTCTGACCAGGGGCTTTTCTGGCTTGAATCACGTGTGGGTTTGAGATCCCGTGATTTAGACTATACTAGCACAGATGTGTCCATGAGTAACCCCGCGGAATTTTACGATGCATGTTCTGTACGCGTGAGGAGTTAGAGTCTCCCTTGTGTACTATATCATTTTCATTAATTTAGACTCGCATATATTTTTATAACATATATTATTTGGCGAAAGACATTTATTTTCGTCCACTCACTCTAATAGTTTATATGTCTTTCCCTGTGCTCTTTGTTTTCAATGCCTAGTTTGCAGTTCGGATTCTGGTGTCGCACGTTGCAGTCGGAGGCTTAGTATTCGAGCTACTTTTCTTTTTCAGTAGGTTTCTTATTTAGCCTACTGTTGTATATTTATGTATATATATACTAGAGGTCGTTCTGAATACTTTGATGTTTATATTTTCATATGATTTTCCCGGATTTCTGTAAAGTTACAGTTTTTACTTATTACTTTATATTATGGTGATATGATTTTGAGAAATCCGGATGAGATTGGTGCCCACGGTTTGGCTTTTGTGGCATAGGATGAAGTGTGTTTTCGGGTGCAGGTTAATGGTAGTTCCGCGATATAGTGAAACTCTGCCGAAATTTCTATGGTTTTTACAAGTTCGTGTTTTCAGAAGGAGTTTGATTCCGGTTTAGGAAACTAAATCGGGGTTGGGTCCTTTCACTCTCTCATCCCATAATCATTTACAGATATTTGATTCTCATTCCTAATTAATAAACATGCCATATATACTAACTAATCAATCACGTCTATAACTAGGAACAATTACGTACAACATATGAGAGCCTAATATACTGGTTCTAAGAACCAGAACATTAAAGCTATCTTAAACCCAGATAAACAAAAATATTAAACATTCATTCTGCCAATATGACTCCAATCCACAAAAATAGAGACTATTAACTAATTCTATATTATAGTATGATCATGGCACAATAGTTTGAGTAGTTGTTCATCATAATAGGATGGACCAAGTTGTTGGTGGGTCTACTCTAAGCATTGATAATCACTCATTTTATAAGAACTTAATTATTACCAATCTTATATGCAAAAAGCTGCAGCTGCTCCTATCCAACCAATCTTCACAAAAAACAGTCACCTGCAATCAAAGTAATTACACCAAAATAGATTAGCAAAATCAAATAATTGTGAACCTGATTAAACATATACTGAATCTATTTCAGACATATAATGAACTCTCTACAGCCATTATGTACAAAAGAACTTGGATAACACATAATCAAATAATCAAAACAAAAGCACACATGCATATAAAACTTTATAAGAGACACGTTTACATATATGTTCACACATGGAAGATCTATTTGATCATTTGTATATATATGGACAATATGTATGAATATGACCAGTAATGTGACAGTGGCTACAAGTTGGAGATTTCTTCTTATTCTTTTCCACTATCTCAAATTGTGAAGGATCACACTTTGTAGAACTACTCTTTTTTTTTAACCAACTGGACGACTCTTATGAGGTTGACTAGAAGGTTCAAAAATAAGAGGAAGAGATCCACTAAGAATATGAGAAAGCTGCACGTTTGTATTCTCTTTTTGAGTAAGAAGCAAATTCTCATATTTGTGTTTAATCTTGAGCATAAGATCATTGAATTGACTATCATCATCCAAGGCTGCATGATGATCATCTGTAAATGATATACTATCAATCCTCCATTTCTTATGACTCTGATTTAGTGGAAGCACTTCAATATTCATCTTTTTGATCATGTGTACACATGGAAGACCCATGGTTTTAAAGAAATGACCCTTACATTTAGATGAGTAATATTTGGTATTTTCTAGCACATATTGCTTTTGTAACTCATACAAAGCAAATAAAGATACCTTAGTAACAAGCTCCCGAAAGAAGGTCACATAAAGTTTTTGAGGAACACAAATCTTTTCACTAGATAGTTGAGTTCTAAGTTATTGAAACTGATGTTCAATTGCATGGATGATTTTATCTTTCACATCCTGGAGACCTCATCTTGAAAATTGAAGAAACATTTTCAAAGTTGCATGTGCACCTTCTGCTCTTGAGCTAACACGACTACCAAAGTGGCAAACCTGACTAGTCCAAGCAAAGACAAACTTCTCCTTCCGTGGAAGCCAAGTATTTCTTATATAACTCAAAATTGATGCATACTCTTTGTATCTACTTCGAACGGTTCCAAGCTTCACTAAATGCGGACTCATTGGCTGATCTAATCAAATTAGTCCAAGAGGATAGAAAACTAACCCAATCAACTTCTTCAAAATGAGACTTGTAATTTGTAGTAATGTTCTTCTCAATATGCCACACATATAATAAATGAGATGTCCTCAGAAACACAACCCCTATAGCATTTATAAGCGCCAATTCCTTATCTGTTATTATTACCATAGGTTGATTATCATCTCTAAACAACTTACTGAACAAGTTGAGAGCCCACACATAATCTTGCTCATCTTCCTTTTGTAGAAAAATAAAACATGAATAAAATAACTTGTTGAAGCTTGAAATTCCTACAACTTCCAACAAAGGCATATTGTACTTGTTAGTTTTGTATGTGCAATCCATAACAAAGACATCCAGGTAGTTCTTTGTCAACTTAATTGAAATGGGGTGAGCAAAGAATAGATGAGTCAAATTTCCATGTTGATCATACTCAACATTGTGATAAAAACCAACACCACCAAGCTCATCCAACAAAGCTTGAATAACTAAACGACTGCCAAGATTATCCTTCCTGATTTGAGCCGTCTTATTGTATATATTTCTAGAAATTGCTAGTAGGTTGGGGTTACATTGTCTCAGTGAAGAGAGTATTTAGCGAGATTGTATGTTAGCCTTATGCATTTGTTCAACTTTTAAGGCTTCCTCTTTACTAAACCAATGACAATAAGGATGTCCAACAAAATCATTTGACAATTCTTGGTTATGAGATAATCTCCCAATCTCCAATTTCCACAACTTATCAGCTTTCATTTTTCCCGAGATTTGAAAAAGACAATTGATGAGGCAAGAATCTGATTTCTTTTATCTATTTTATGTCGGAGTTTTAGAGCCTCGATAGGTACCACCCTTGTGCTAGCCTAATTTCACGGACTGTACTAAGAAGGTCTTCTAGGCTTTGAAAACTTACGTCTAACAAGGAAAGGAGCTAATTAGGTTCATCATCATTCACTCTTGCATCCCCTAAATAAATAGCCAACATTGTTGTTATGGACCTTCATATTTATTAGTCTCATTATAGATTAATTTAACTTTTAAGCATTTATGCATCATGCCAGGCACTACTAGTAGTTAAATACACATTGATATTGTTTCAGAACTTATATATAACTTCTGCTTGACAATTTGTAATATTTAATATAACTCAGTATATATATGCTACTGTATTTCATGTGCAAATATATCTATTCAAAGACACTTTTATCCAAGCGATATGCTGTGACGACTCGACCCTTGTAGAAAATCGTCAAAATGATAAAATAATAAAAAGTCTGATAAATTGAGGAAGTACTCGATCAGAAAACTCAATTTGACTAAATCAGTCAAAGAACAGAGAATAACTTGTTACGACGAAACAGTCTTAACGACATACCACAAAACTAATTTCTCCATCGTCCGTACCGCCACTAGTGGCAAACCCAGTCACCACCATCCACCCACTGAGACGATGAAGCCTAAATCGCATTCTAAACCTCACGACTATGTTCATATCGTCAATACAAACATAACGACATATAACTCGACACATTTGGGAAAATAAAGTTTTCTGGCCACACACCGCCATAGACGGCGGCGCATGCTGGCCACGTGCCACTACCGGTGGCGACGAAAAATACCTCGATGGAAAGCTCGTGAAGAGCTCAAAAAGATTACTCAAATAACCAAAGGCAGATTCTGGTACGTTTGGTAGGAATCGACCCCGAAAGCTCATGGTCAGAAATTGAATCCGACTCCAATCTTTGCCGTTAAGCCATGGCTGAGCTCGAGACTACCCTCAATCGACGCACAACGAGGTGGGGAGCAAAACCCCTCTCACCCTACCACCAATAAGCACCATCTCCGCCGTGTCTGACGGAGGCCGAACCGTTCGATTCCAATTCCAATCAATGCACAACCTACAAATATAATCAATACAAGCTAAGACAACCCATAAAGAGGTTCTCATGACCTCGATTACATACCTGAATCGGTCAAAAACCATGTCGGTGACGTCGAGTCCAAACCCAGAAAACCCTAGAAATTTTTTCTCTTCAATTCTCTCTCCTTGATGCTCCATCGCCAGAATTAAGACCGGAATTAGGTAGAGAGGATGGAGGCGAGTCGAACCCGACTAGGCCACACCGTCCGACCACCTCCTCAAACCGCCGTTGCTCTCTCTCTCTCCTCGGGAGAGAGGGTTGACTGAAAGTCAACCCCTATCTAGACTCCCCCCTAAAAGTAAACCTCACATATATATATGTTTCCAAATACAGTAACTCGGTATTTAATTTTTGAAAAACTTCTGTCGATCGTAACTCCGATTTCGACGATTCTCACGTCCCCGAACTCGTCTCGATAAATTCTATAATGTCTATCCGAAGTCAGCCGACTTCGACAATTCAATAAAAATTTAACCTGAGACACCTCGATACTTACCGACGATAAAAATATTTTACTGTGATCGCTAAAACGAACTCGAATTAATCATAAATATTAACAATTATATAAAAAAAGTCAAGGTGTCACATATGTTATCAACATTCCTACTATCTTAGTTGCATATAACAAATACATGACATAAACTACTCCACTAATCATAGGAAATTGAAAGAAAGGAACTCAACCAACTATAAACAAACCGAAAAGGACATACATTGAAAGTGAAATATGACCGTAAGCTTACCTTTATTTGTGACCCTCTGAATTGCATTCGAAATCATTCGAGTGTATCATAGCAATAACATTATCTAGTTCAGCATCCAATACGGCATCTTCTTCATCCATAGTTGAACTAGGGTGATATGATGGTGAACTGTATTGAAAGCTACAAACTTGCAAATATATCTAAGAGTAAGTTCCAAGCATCACTCTCTAAAGTTCGATTGCAAAGAAAGATTTTATCCTAAAATTAAATTAAATCGTGCTTATTGAATTTGTCAAAACCCATCTCAGATTTCATAACTTTACACAAAGCTATACAAAGTAAACTTCAGATGACTCTTATGAAATAACAACAAACATTTAAGCATAGCAAACCAACCTACACCTTTTTAAAATTAAATGAAAGCTTACTATCTGGATTTATGCTTTGACCAATTTTAAGATCATAGTTCTCTCTTTTTAGAAGCTTAATTGAATCTTGCTATATGGGTAGATCGAGGTTAAAGTTTTTCTCTCTCAAAACTGCTTATTGACTAGAGAATAAATCGAGGGCATATATGAAAGTAGAAAAAATAATCAGCTAAAAAATAATTAAATTATTAAAATATTAAGAATAGGAGTGCGAATTATAAAAGAGGAAGTGTTAAAACCACTGTCCTCTATTTTCCATGGCCTCACTACAGTATCATCAATTAATCATATTTATAACCACTGTATTTTTACTGCAATTTTTTCATGGAATGCTATAAAAATATCCCCACCGTACCGGTCTATGAATCAGTAAATTGCTATCCACCTTTACGCTTAGTGATTCACTTTATTTAGAGCACCCGCACTGGTGTTTTGGTCTTGCTCGAGCAATTTGAGGAGGAGCATGCACTGTTTGAGGTGGAGCAGTCACTGTTCATCGAATAGGAGGTGCAGTTTCTGTTTTTCGCGCAGCGGTGTCAAAAAATAGCACGTGCTATTACTGTTCATAAATTAATTTTGTATTAAATTTTTTTTTTGAATCTTTTTCAACCAATCCAACAATGACACGTATCATTGTCGTATGAATAATTGAATAAGATTTCGGGTAAGATTTCCGACGAATGACGAGTTGACACGTGTCACGCCGACAGAAGGTTATCGGGTAAATAATTGTACAAAATTTCCGATAAGATTTTCAACCAATCACGAGGCAACACGTGTCATGTCGACGTATCATTGTCGGCTTTAATAATTGTATAAGATTCTCGGATAGATTTCTAACCAATTGAAAGCTGACACGTGTCATCATCTTATCTAGAAAAAATATCTACACTCGGCTATATATTTGTTGATCGGTGCTCATCGTTCATTCACACCTTTCCAACCATATATTCTACATTCCGATAAGATGAATCCTTTTAGTTTTGAAAATTTTTTCCGGAGGAGGCGACAGCAACGTCGGCGAAATGCCGAAATTGCTAATGCTTTCATCACCGAAGCTGTCGTGGTCGATGCAATGTTCGATGATGAACCACCTCACCGCCGACCGAATGAAGAAAGATTGAGGGAGTCAAGGGGACATAATCTGATGGAGGATTACTTCATCGAACGCCCCGTCTTCAACGAACAAGCCTTTTGTCGAAGGTACCGAATGAGTACAAATTTATTCAACCGTATAATGACGGATCTCTGCAACCACGATCCATTTTGGCACCAAAGAGCCGATGCCATCGGATTGGTTGGACTTCTTCCACAACAAAAGATGATTGGCGCTCTTCGTATGTTGGCGTACGGCGCAGCCGCAGATCAGTGTGCTGAAATAACAAGGATAGGTGAATCCACAACACTACAATGCATGAAGAAGTGGTGTATGCATATATACGAGCTTTACGGTGACCTCTATCTCCGCGCTCCAAATGCTACAGACGTAACCCGACTTCTAAAGAGAGCAAGGCATCGCGGATTTCCTGGTATGATCGGAAGCATTGACTGCATGCACTGGGAATGGAAGAACTGCCCCACAGCTTGGCAATGAGCATTCTCGGGCCGAAAGAAGCGTCCAACTATTATTTTAGAGGCGGTGGCCTCATATGACAGGTGGATATGGCACAACTTCTTTGGGGTACCCGGATCACAAAATGACATCAACGTGCTCCACCAATCGGACATATTTGATTCGCTCCTTGCCGGAAACAGTCCGAGTGCAACCTATAAAGTCAATGGTATGACTTACCACAATACTTACTATCTAGCTGACGGTATATATCCCAGGTACTCCTCGTTTGTGAAAACAATTTCCAATCCCCAAGAGCTTCCACATAAATTGTTTGCCAAGAAACAAGAGGCATACAGCAAAGATGTAGAGAGGTGCTTTGGAATTTTACAATCTTGTTGGGGAATTATTCGGCATGCAGCTAGGTGTCATCATCAATCGACATTGAAGAGCATCATGTTGGCTTGCATTATAATGCATAACATGATTGTCGAAGAAGAATTTGTGGAGGAGGAGTTCGAGGAGTTGGAAGAAGAAGATCTTCAAAACCCATCAACTGCTTTCAATGTTTATGATGGACCAGTAGATGAACAAGGTAATCGTATTCCTTTTGAGCCTGCTGGAAGGGATGCACAAAATGAACAACGATTTGCCGACCGTGTTGTAGATCTCCAATCTGCGTACATCCATGGAGAGTTGCAAAAGGACTTAGTTATGCACAACTGGTATCTAGAGACAGGCGAACGACTTTAAATGATGTGGGTGTGTAATTTTAATTAACCTGGTTTGCAACATGTTTGCTTTATTTGTTTTTCCTTTTAGTTGTTTGAGTGATGTGTGTTTGATTTTAAGTCATTATGTGTTGTTGTACTGTGCGTGAGCTTTGATGGAATAAAAAAAGTGCGTTTTTATTACTTGGAAATTTAAAGTACATAATTTCAATCAAAGCCTAGAATTATTGGAAATTTAAAGTACATAATTTCATAATGGAAAAACAAATACCAAACTAATGAAACAGTGGGCGATAACAATTTGAAAATGTTTCATCGCTACCATCTCCTTCCTCTTCCTCCATTTTCTTTAGGATAATCTCTTTTTTCTTTGAAAAATACCTCTTTGATTTTGGGGTCATAGCATCCGTATCCATTGCCATTATCCTTGAATCCTCCGCTTCGGCCCTCAATTTGTAGTCTTTCTCCTTAAGGGCGAGTTGTTTTTGGTATAAAGCTAGTTCAGAGACATCACTTTCTTTTTGCCCGGCGAGATGCATTCTTTGATTTTCCATCATGCTTTTCAAAACCTCATCTCTTACCTCATTTGAAGATGAGCATGCTCTTTTCCCCTTTCTTTTAGCTTCATTGGCCGCCTTCACTCCGATTGGTCTAACCGGACTAGAGTACACTTCTTCTTCATTGCTTTGTGGTGTTGCAATGACTTCATCATCCTCCACGTCGACGGGGGGAGGCATTGAGGTAAAATGAGGAGTAGTTGCGGAGTTGGAATATGAAGGAGGTGGTATACTAGGTTCGACGGCCCGAAAATTTGGATGGTTTTTCATCACTTCCCAACAATCAAACTTGGTAAACTGTTTCTTTTTTTGTGCCACGTACCATGATTGAGCTTTTCTTATCTAAGGTGCAAACAAATTATATGTCAAAATAATATCTAGGAAATGGAGATGTCAACATTGATTAAAATAAATGTAATAAATACTTTATGAAAAAATTATTAACACTTACCTCATCTTGCAAATTTGAGCCGGATTGTACATTCCTTGGTGCATATGCAAGAGCGGCACCCCAAGTTCTAAAACTCGGCTTCAACTTTGTAAAACGAGAAGAAACCGCGGTTTGGGTCCTAGGCTCCGGCCTTGATTCACCATGCGCAATCTCCCAATTTTCCTTATAATCGGCATACACTTTTTCCCACAATTTGTCGGACTTTTGCATGTTGCTGGTAATTGGGCAAACGCTAATGCGACAATAAGAAATACAAAGTTGCAAATCTTCGGAATCAAGCCAATTGGACATTTTGTGAGGAAGATGAATGAGAAGAGGAAGGAGAGGATAAATTTGTATGAGATGTGAATGAAATTGATGTAGTATTTATAGAAAAATACTAGGGTGTTATTTGCAATTTTTTAGAATTTTTAGGGATTTTTTTGCAATTTTTTAGGGGTTATTTTGCAAAATGGCAGAAAAAATCAGAAAAATCAGATGTTACCGTTTCGGATGAATCTGGACCGTCCGATCAGATTTTTTGATTTGAAATGGACGGTCCAGATCAATCTGACCGTTATTTTTTTTACTTCGGCCTGCCACGTGTCATCTTCTTATTGGCTGGTAAAATATTTTTTTAAACTTTTACTGGCGCGTGTCATCCACGCGCCAGGTAGAAAAAAAATTTAACCCTGCTAACGTCACCCACGCGCGTGGATGACGCCAGCATAGCTCGAGCAACAGAACGAGCAGCAGCTGCTCGTCCTCCGAGTCAACGTGCGGTCGCCGGCTTCCCTTCTCCCCGGTGCACGTCTCCTCCTGCCCTTGCTCGTGCTGCCGGTGCTGGGGCCCGCCTGAAAGCAGCTGCTCGAGCTCGCTGCGCTGCAGGTGCTCTTATGTAAATATGATGCTAGCTTGATCACAAACATTAAGAACTTTAATTGCAGTATTTGGTCTGTAATACCATATGGTCCATTCTCACAACTCACATGAGGTTTGCTTAAATGCATCTTTTCCACAATTCACGCCCAAATACTACATATCAGCCCAAGTAGCCCAGGCTCAGAATCAAAAGTGAAAACAAAGACACACCCACCCTCCATATTCGCACCTTCCAAGCGGAACACTTTTTCATGTGTAGTCGGTCCAATGCAGAGCACCACCGCAGCAGATTCTTCTTCTCCACTCCAAACACACCTCGACCTCATCAACGAAACCCTCTCTCTCCTCCTCCGCACTTCCCTCACCGTCAAATCCTTCCCTAGCCGCTGGCATCCCCTCCGCTCAAGACTCACCTCCCTCCGCACCTCCGTCGCCGACATCTCCGACTCCCCTCACTGGTCCGAGAATCCTCTCCTCTACACTCTCTTCCCCAACCTCCTCTCCACTCTCCAGCGCCTCACCGCCCTCTCCGACCAATGCAACGACTCGTCGTTCTCCGCCGTCCGCGGCAAGCTCCACATGCAGAGCGACCTCGACATGGCCGCCGCTGCGTTATCTAACCAGCTCCGCGACCTCGACCTCCTCCTCAGATCCGGCGTCCTCCACCAGTCAAACGCCATCGTTTTGTCTCATCCGGGTCCCGGGTCGGATAAAGAGAATCTCGGATTCTTCATTCGGGACCTCTTCACCCGCCTCCAAATCGGCGGTGCCGAGTTCAAGAATAAAGCTCTCGAATCGCTCTTACAGCTTCTTCACGACGACGGCAAGGCCGCGACTCTGGTTGTGAAAGAAGGAAACATAGCCTATTTGATTCACTTGCTCGATTTCCATAACCACCCGTGGGTCCGAGAGCAGGCTACCTCCGTCGTGTCTATACTCGCCGCCGCGAACGACGAGTCGCGCAAGGCGGTGTTCGAAGAAGGCGGGTTAGGCCCATTGTTGAGAACGCTCGAATCCGGAACCACCGCTTTGAAAGACAAAGCCGCGGTCGCCGTGGAAGCACTCACCGCCGACCCGGAAAACGCGTGGGCCGTTTCGGCTTACGGCGGCGTTTCGGTATTAATCGAATCCATCCGATCCGGATCCCCAGCGACGCAGTCTCACTCCGTCGGTGCTCTTCGAAACGTGGCGAGCGTGGAGGAGATCAAAACCGCTTTGGGCGAAGAAGGTGCTGTACCGGTACTACTCCAACTCCTCATCTCCGGCACCATCACCGCTCAAGAGAAATCAGCTAATTGCTTAGCGATTCTAGCCTCTACCGACGAGTATTTCCGAGCCTTGATTATTCAGGAGCGTGGCTTGCAGAGACTGATGCGTTTGATCCAGGATTTACTAAGCTCGGAAACATTGGAACACGTCCTCCGAGCTATAGCTTCTCTTTCTGCTTCAGAGCCCTGCGCTCGAGTCCTGTCCTCGTCGACATTGTTTCTGGTTCAATTGGCTGAGTTTATCAAACAAGGTAACCCAGTCCTTCAGCAAATCTTGGTATCACTACTTGCTAGTTTATCCATTAGTATTAGCGACGGGAATAAGCGAGCCATTGGTAGCTGTATGGGTTCGTTGGTGAAGCTCATGGAGTCGCCGAAACCGGCCGGGGTGCAAGACTCGGCGTCGGAAGCGCTCGTGTCGCTTTTGACGGTCCGGTCGAACCGGAAAGAGTTGGTTAGAGACGACAAGAGCTTGATGAGGCTGGTTCAGATGTTGGATCCGAGAAACGAAGCGGTGAGTCACAAGTTTCCGGTGATGGTGGTCTCGGCGGTGCTCTCCGGCGGGAGTCAGGGGTGCCGGAAGAGGCTTTCCGCCGCCGGAGCGCAGCCGCATTTGGTGAGGCTGGCAGAGGTGGAGGTCATCGGAGCGAAGAAAGCGCTGCAGAGGCTCTCCGGAAATAGGTTAAAGACTATTTTCTCCCTGACTTGGAGGGAGTAACGGACAGAGATACCCGCCACCGATAAGGTCAGTCTCGAGATTCACCCTCATTGTAAAGTGTGTTTGACTCTGCTTAGCCAATTAGAGTATGACAACTGTGCATGCCCTGCCTGCCTGTGAACTTAAAAGCTTCCCACCTGGCATGTCAAAGAACAATTCTGACCTTCTAATATCCGTCATGGAACCTATGCCCAATTAATAGTTTGGCCGGGTGGGGTCCAGTCACAGAAATCTTATTATTCCCTGGAGTAGGGGTCGTGAGTGTTTAGGTCTCGCTAATGAAAAAATCGGGTAACCTTGATTGGCGCGTAATTGGGCTAAAGAGTCAAGACTGGATTTTTATGACCAAACCCATCTAGAAGGTCCATTACATTTTCAGCCTTCATAGTTTTTACTGTTGACTCACGGAAGCATTGATCCAGGCTACATTATTCGTGTTTTTTGTTTCATACTGTTTTGGGTAATTGGGTTTTTCGAGTTTGGCTGATGTGAATAGAAATTTTGATGGTAATACAGGAAAAAGGAGGAGTTCGTTTGGAAATTCTAACCGACCAAGGAATGAGAAAGCTACAGAGCCTTTTCTCGAGGCTCAAATGCTTGGGACTAAGCAGCAAACACACATCGTATACCCAACTTTTATTTTCACCTAATGCTAATATTTATCTAGTAATATATATAAAAAAATCTAGTATAAAGTTATATTATATATCGGTAAAGAGAGAAAAAAGAAGCATGGATGCGGTTTTTAGGGAGTATCCTTGGTTTTCTGTAGCTATTTAGTAAAATGTTTGTCTTTGTTCATTGATTCACTCGTGAAAGCTGTAATGAGGTTCAGTATGATGAAGCGCATTGTCATTTTGTTTTTTAGGGGGGATTTTCATTGCACATGTTTTTGTTTGGTGATGTACATCCTCCTTAAAGAAGCCATAGTTCGTAACGGATACGACATGGTTTTTCTTTGGTTAGAATACAAAGAGTGCAACTGTTTTTTGTGTGCTTCTTTGACCAATGATCTTCTTATGAAAATGTTATATATCTAAGCTCTTTGATTCTTTTCATGATGATGGTGATGATGGCCGATGGGGATTTGTTTAGCGTAGGATAGGTACATTGCAATAGTATTATGTTATTATTATGCGTCCCAATCCCCTCAAAGCTTTTAGGGCTTAGATTTTGCTTTTTCCATTGCTGTCTGTGTTTCTGTTGAGGTAGTGGGAATGAGAATCATCAATGGAGGTGAATGATGAAAAAGATTGTAGTTTCTGAATCACACTAGTGACCCAGTGAGTTGGCTCTCTCTTTCCGCAGATTTGGTTATGGGTAAAGTAGGGACCCTTCTTTCATGCTTGTGTTAGGAATTGGCAAGCATGATGAGTTTGATCACCAAACTGACCACATAAACCAGTTGCCCACTACACTCATCTAGTCTGCATTTGCACCAGTTAGCTTGAGCTTCACATCACAGATGAGTGAGAGAGATAGTTTTGTTTTGGCCTCTTTGGGAGAATATAAGAAAGGGCACTGAATAATTGGTGGGGAGCATCTGGTAAAGGGAAAGAAAAGATTGAAAAATGGGTAGTGGAGGAAGGCAACTAGGCAAGGCATACATGTAGGGAAGACGGGACTGAGTAATGGAGGAGAGAGCCAAGAAGTGAGGGTCCCTAATAGAACGTATCACCGACCTCGCATGGAAAGCAAGATTTCTGCCAACGACATGCAAGCAAAGTATAGATCTTTGTATTATACACCAGCCAAGCAAAATGTATTTGCCAGAGTACGTATGTTATGCCAGCCTACGGTAGAATGGTAAGTCTCTTTGTTGAATGGAGGTAGGGAGCTAACTCGGCATGAATGTTTCCATGAATGTGAATAATGTAACTATGATGAATGTGTCATGTGTGGTCCATTTTCTCCTTCATTACTCACATGTCATTGCTTCCTTTTGCCTCCCCTCACCAATCACCACTTCCTTTATCTTCTCTTGTATTATACCCTACTATATATGTCTTCCACCTATCGTCTATAGTGCATTTGCATCCGATGCTAAGCTATGCCTACTAAAGAAAAGTTGACGACTTTTGCTGGGTCACATGTCTTTCCCGTGATATCTCCATCTCACTCTTTAAAGCCTAAAGCACTTAAGCACCTATATCAACCAACTTAGCTGTATAATTTATTTTAAATTTCTTATAGATTTGTAACTTTATTTGCACTTTTGTAGGTATTTCTTTACCTTAATTCTTAACCTTTAGTCATTTGAATTTGTTCTTATACATTCAACATGTATAAGATTTTCTTATGTTAGAAGAATTTCGCTATATGTATGAGGCCCTAATTTTTTTTCTGCCTAATGTCCCCTAAAACTCGGGCCTGTTCTGCCGGCCCTTACATTGTGCTTTGTTTTAGAAGAACAATGTACCTCTAGGTGGACTTGAGTTTACGGCTCCTCGGTCCTTTGTAGATCTGTGCCGGTGGCTTCAGAAAATTCCTCTTTTTAGTGCAAGGTTACAAACAGACTATTTACATATGGAGATAATTTTATGAGATTCATTTGTTCTCAAATTGGAAACAGAATAAATGATATGGACTAGACTTTATCTTTGTTGAGCTTTTTGCGAGGATTTGAGTAAGCATTGCATTGAAGTATTTGTTGAATAATGAAGCTTATGCCGCTTCTAGGACAATTAGTCCCTAGCTTCTTCACTTACTGGTGTAGTACTAGCACCCTCGTGATGTTTTAGTCATCAATTATATTCTTGGTCAATCCAATATATCCCTTCTTCGTTCACGATCACCCAGTGTGGACACAATCCACCCGATTATGATCGACCTAATTACACCAGCTCCGATAATCAAAACGTCAAAATTTTGGTGCCCTTAGAACGCAAATAACGGCTTGGAATCCGAAGAGCTTGCAAATTCGGGTTCGTCGGGTCAGGCTGCCAAGGTAGATTAGGAAATTGGTTTCGATGTGAAGTTGCAGCTGAAGAAGCTTGATTGAGACGTGGAGTTGTTGATGGATTGGAGTTGTAAGAGAAATGACTTTGCATGACGAGAAGACTCGAAGAGACGGTGGATCTCAAGACGTTGTTCTCCGTCCTCGCCGGCCCTAAATGTTTATGTTGGCTTCGTCCATTAAAGTTACTTCTCTCTATGTCGACTAGTGACCACCCTGCTTTGGTGGCTCTGCCAGACCTTACCGCGAAGTCGCTGCAACCCAGCTCCTCATGTTTGATTCGCTCTTTGATATGTAGCCGTATATCCCCGCGAAGGAATACCTTGACGGCGCGATCGGTATTTCTAGAGACAAGTTGATGGCGCATGTTGTCGGCTTCGGGCCGACCAAGAAGGAGCAGAGGCGGATCTCAGAGAGTGTAAACTTAGCACCCGCTGGGTCAATTTTATAATATACATGGGTAAAAATAAACTCTGTTGGGTAAAAAAAAATTATTTAGTAAAGCCCAAACAAATAAAAGACCATTAATAACTTACTTTTTAACCTTTATCGTTTAGTTTCTTCATTTTTCTTCTCTTAATCTCTTCCTCAATTTTACATGTCTATTACGTCCATAGAGTTTAACAAAATTATCATTGATTCATATATATTTACATGACTTGAACATGAATACATGAAGAACTTTAATATTCGGCATTAATAATAGTGTGAAGCTTTGAATTTATTTTTCATCTCATATGAATTTTTTTTTCCGCTCACCCAAGATTTAAAGATTAGATCCGCCACTGGGAGGGAGCGCATTCAGGCGACGAAGGCCCAGAGTGGGAGTAGGTGGGGTGGCGGTCAAGGGTTTTGAAGAAGAGGAGGGCTTTGGGGCTGTGGTTCCAGAGAAGCTTGTGGATTTGGTCGATGGAGAATTTGGGGGAGGGAGTTTGGGTCGAATTCAAGGATGAGGGAGACTAAGGCAGGGAGTGTTGGGAAGGTAGTGGTGATGGGGTTTGGGTGTCAAGATGTGAAACTAGGACTTATGGTTGTCCCATGCCAGTCTGCCGTTGAGAAATGGTTGTTGTCGACGGAGTACGCGACGGGGCGTTGTGCTCAAACCTTTGGTTTCCCAAATCAATTTTATGGTTGCTTAGATAAATTATTTTGAGTGCCCCGGTCATAAAGATCGAATGTTAAGTCAAAATGATAATATTGTTCTTATTTTTTTAATCTATGCCATGCCACGTCAAACATTTAACAGAATTCAAATGAATATCTAACGGGGACTCGAAATATATAACAAAAAATGAGTTCAGGTACTACATTAATAATTTTGTAAATTCAGGTACTAACTTGTTCGGACAAGATAATGATGTAATTTACTGTTTTAATAATTTTGAACGGGCTAAAATTGTGTTCTATCATAATGTCGTATTTGAGCACTTAACTCCATCTAGCATTGGCGAGATTCGTACTCTCACCTACATTACAATATCTCCAAATTAAATCTTGCACGAGTAAATCCCAGTGAAAATAAACTCAATTCAGTGAGTGCAGGCTGCAATTGTTCAGGTCAGAAATTAATTAAGAGAGGAACACTAGCTGTTTGGTTCGTACTTCAAACTTATCTCTGCAGCAAGATGTCCATGGACACTGACGGAAGAAAACGAAAGCTAGTAGAAAGTAGTACAGTTGCTTATTTAATTACCAATAAAACAACTCACTGACTGTACAGTCGAGGGCGGCATGGCATTATTGAGTATAGCTAGACTTTTATCATCTTGTCATCATCTGTGCTTTGTCACCCATGTGGGATTGACTGCTGGTCTCCATTTACTGTTGCATTGTTCTCTATTTCAGTATAACTATAAATAGCTGATACACTGTAATAATCTGATTGTCATCAATTACAGCCACAGCTGCATTTTATCTTTTGAAATATCACAGCCCAGGTTCTGAACCTGTAACGTCATCAATCGGTCATCGCCGATCTTCAATCAAGCTTCTCTCGAGCTCAACTCAGCCATTGTTGTAGTCAACATCATCAGTCGCATCTTCAACTCACAAGTCTAGCTAAGTTTTCTGTACTTCACTGAGCTTCATTGTGTGCTTCTCTACGTGTGTTTACTCAGATCTGTGCTATTGCCCTTGTTTTGCTGAATCGAAGCCTAGGGTTTCTATATTGTAGCTACATCTGTAGCTGATTTGGTGAAAATTGCACTTGTTATACTCAATCTGTGAATTCCGAAACCCTAGTTTGTTCACATGGAGTCTAACGTCTCAACTCATACCACTGTGTACCTTCCAAACATTCTCTTAGACTCTACAAACTACCATGCGTGGCTATCTCGTGTTGATTCATTCCTTAGTGATCAGAATCTCTATGGTTATGTTAATGAATCTATACCTTGTCCACCTCAGTTTATTGTTAACAATGAAGGAGCCTAGCTCTCTTGTTATTCCTGCTTACACTAGCTTTCCAGTCACTAATAAGTCCATTATCAACATGTTTGGTCAAACTTTGAGTCTTGCTGCAGTTAAAGCTGTTGTTGGTTGCAAGACTTCAAAGGAGGCTTGGAACAAACTTCGTATGAAGTTTGCAACATCAGACAAGAGGAACATTCTTCAGCTGAAGACAAACTTTCAGAAGCTAAAAACAGGAAATGAGTCCATGGACCGTGTCAAGGAAGCTAGAGATGCTCTTGAGACTGTTGGTGTAGTTATGGATGATGAGGATGTGATTGTTACCATTTTAGCTGGACTTCCTCCTTCATACACCTTCTACAAAAGTCAGATTCGTACTAACTATGTGAATGCCTCAATTGATGAATTGAAATCATTCCTTCAATCTGCTGAGGCAGATATGGCTGAGGCCTCTGAGCTTCAAGTATCTCCTTTGACTGCTATGTTTGCATCTGATCAATCAACTGCTTCTTCTATTGCACCTAAAGTACCTCCTGGTTTTGGGACAATGTCAACTACAAATTCTGAGTACTCTAATGGTGACACTGATTCTATCTATAGTCTTGTGGAAGATGCTATCTCTGGTTATTTTGCTAATCATGGTCGGTTTGGGAATAATTCTGGAAGAAATGCTGGAGGCAATCGCAGAAACAATTATGGCAACAATGGTGCTCTAAACTACAGAGGCAACAACAGTATTGGTAGCTCCACCAACAATACATATTCTGGTTCTTTTCAGCAGCCACCTGATAATCATAATGATAATGGAGGTCAAAACAATGATGTGTTGGGATGTGCTGTAAACTCTCATTGCTCACAGTGTGGCAAGCATGGTCATATTTTCAGAACTTGTAGAATTCTTACTCAAGCCAGTCTCAATGGTTACTCCAACTTTAATGGCAGAGGCTGTACATACTGTGGTCTGCACAATCATGTTGTGGACAACTGCAATTTTCTTCATGGTTTTCCAGGACTGCAAAGGAACTCTCATTAGTCAGGAAGCACTTCTCATGCTTAAAAATTTACTGCTTCCACATCTGGTTCTATCAATACCAATGATTTCACTGCTCAAGTTGGGAAAGCTATTCAACAAGCTATGGCTGCATTGTTTCTTCCTCAAGGTGCTAATGTTCCTACTCCATCTGCAATGCTTGCCTCTCATGAAGCATCTAGTAGTGGAAGTACAACTACACCAAAGTTCTGACTTGCAGACTCTGGAGCTACAAACTATATGACTAGTGAAGTTCAAATTTTGAACAATCTAGCTCCTTACACAGCCTTTGATCAAGTGCAAGTTGGTAATGGAGCACATTTAAACATAACTCATATTGGTCAAGATGTGTTAGGATCACTAAAGCTTGATAATGTGCTTTTAATTCCAGAATTAGCTGCTCATCTTTTATCTATATATCAATTATGCAGACAGAATAATTATAGAGTTTGGTTTGATGAGTTTATGTGTTGTATACAGGACAGAGTGATGGGAAACACTCTCTACCAAGGATTTTGTAGACAAGGATTGTACCCTATCCCATTTGATCTTCCTAAGCAACTGCAAACTGTTAATTCTACCTCATCAGTTTAGAAGACTACTAGTACTACTCAGACAGCTTTCCTTGACAAATGTGTGAAGCATTCATTGTGGCATAGGCACTTGGGACATGCATCTGATACAGTTGTTCAGCATATGTTGAAGAAGTGTGATATAGTGAGTATATCTACTTCAGATTCCTCAATGTGAAGCTTGTTTGCTAGGAAAATTTCATAAACTTCCATTTGAGTCTTCTAGTACAAAGAGTAATGCTCTATTTGACTTAATCCACAGATGTTTGGGGTCCTTCTCCTCATGTATCTGTCGATGGATATAGATACTCTGTATTCTTTATAAATGATTGTACCAGGTATACCTGGATTTTTCCAATGAGAAATAAATCAAAGGTGTTTGCATATTTTCAGTCTCTTTATGCATTTATTAAGACTCAATTTTGTGTTCTTATCAAGTGCTTAAGGTCAGATGGAGGTGGTGAGTATACCAGTAATGTTTTAAAGCAGTTTCTCAAGGATAGAAGCATTATTCATCAGTTGTCATGTCTATATACACTCAAACGAAATGGTGTTTCAGAAAGAAAGAACAAACATTTAAGAGAAACTGCGGTTACCTTGATGCAAACTGCATCCATCCTAGATCAATTTTGGTATCATGCATGTGCATTTGCAGTATATGTGATCAACAGAATGCCTACACCAGTGCTAGACATGACATCTCCCTTTGAAAAATTGTATAAGACTGTACCTTTTGTTGAGATAATAAGGGTATTTGGATGTGCTTGTTACCCTCTTATGACCCCATATAGAACAAATAAGCTTCAACCAAAAACCGTGCAGTGTGTTTTTGTTGGGTTTGCACCAGGATACAAAGGATACATATGCTTTGAACCATTATCCAAAAAGTTTATTATCTCAAGACATATTTTTTGGATGAGAATGTGTTTTCCTATGCAACTAGGAGAGCTGTAGAACCAATATCTTCATATCAGAAAGCTCGGGTACAATCTACACAGACATATATTTAAGTCCCATCACTTGTCCCTCAGTACACTCATCAACCAGGTTCTACTCTTCACTCTCATATTCGTACTGGTGTTTCTATGCATAATAGTCTTCCTCATATTGCAGATGGTATACCTAGTACCACACCATCAACATCTAGTAGTGCAAATACCAATGTGTCTTCTTCAACACCAGCTATTACTGCAACTCATGCCTCTATTCCACCCTTGTGGGAAACATCACCTCTTATGCTATCTGATGTTGTTATCTCCTCCTCTCCTACTATTTTTGATCCAGCTGTTCACACTTAGATTGATTTTGATGAGAATGAAGGAACTATTAGTGTTGACTCACAAAATGGTGGTGACATTTGTATTGTTCTTGATTGTGCTCCAACAAGACCATCAACTAAAATTTCATAATCAAATATTTTGCATCCTGTAGCAGATCTTACTAATGAGGTTGTTAATGATCATTCTATGGTTACTAGAAGCAAAATGGGAGTTGTGAAACCAAAATGTTTCCTCTCAATTATGCAACACTCAGACTCTGATCTCAGCAATTAATATTGAACCTTCTAGTTACAAGGTAGCTTTGGCAAGTCCAGTATGGAGGCAAGCTATGCAGAGGAGTATGATGTAATTATTCAATGGAAGACATGGTCTTTGGTGCCTTTACCACATGGTAAAAATCTTGTATCTTGAAATGGATATTCAAGATTAAGAGGAATGCAAATGATTCTATAGCTAGACATAAATCCAGGCTAGTAGCTAGAGGATTTTCTCAGGAATATGGGATTGATTATGATGAAACATTCTCTCCAGTTGTAAGACACACTACTGTGAGGTTGATTTTAGCTCTTGCTGGTCAGTTTGGATAGAAATTGCATCAATTAGATGTTAAGAATGATTTTCTGCATGGTCTTTTAACAGAAGAAGTTTATATAGAGCAACCTAGTAGATTTGTTCATGAATTCTACAAATTAAACACATATTTGCAAACTTTAGAAGTCCCTATATGGTCTCAAGCAAGCTCAAAGGGCCTGGAATGAACGTTTCACTGCTTTTCTTCCTTAACTTGGCTTTACTTGCTCCACTTCTGATCCGTCTTTGTTCACGAAATTCACTGACAAGTTCAAGGCATACTTGTTACTCTATGTAGATGATATAATTCTCACTGGAGATTGTGAAAGATCTCAGAAATCAAGCATGCATTGTAGTCAGAATTTGATATGAAAAACTTAGGGACATCTTCATTATTTCCTTGGTCTTGAGATTACTTATCTTCCTCATGGTGGTATTTTTCTGTCTCAAAAGAAATATTCTAATGAACTAGTTCATAAGGTAGGCCTTGATAAATGTCACTCTCAGATTACCCCTTGTCAATCTGGCCTCAAGTTGCTAAAGGATGTTGGAAAACCACTGGCCGATCATGAAGTTCCTGTGTTCAGAAGTATTGTTGGATGTTTACAATATCTAACTTTCATAAGGCCTGTATTACATACAGTGTTAACACTATATGTCAATTTCTGCATTGTCCCATTGATGTACACTTTGTAGCAGCCAAAAGAATACTCAGATATATCAAGGGCACCTTGCATCATGGCATATGTTTTCACAAGACTTCATCGTTATCTCTGAGTTTAGATGCATACTGTGATGCAGATTAGGCAGGAGACCCTAATGATAGGAAGTCTACAACTGGATTTGTTATAATGCTCAAATCTTCTCCTATTAGTTGGTGTTCTAAGAAGCAAAATGTTGTGTCTAGATCCTCCACTGAAGGAGAATAGGGGAGCATGGTTGATACCACATCAGAGTTGATGTGGATGTCTCATTTGTTCAAGGATCTTCACATCAAATTGTCAACAGTTCCCACCTTGTTCCGTGATAATATCTCTTCTCTTACACTAGCTATGAATCCAGTGTATCATACAAAGTTAAAACATATAGAGATGGATATTCATTTCACTGGCAATCAGGTGAAGACAGAATCATTGAAGCTGCAATTTGTGTCAACAAATGAGCAACTTACAGATCTATTCACCTAGGGTCTGTGTTCACCACAGTATAACTACTTGAAGAGTAACTTGATGTTCAAGTTGAGGAAAGATATTGAGTATAGCTAGGCTTTTATCATCTTGTCAACATCTGTGCTTTGTCACCCCATGTGGGATTGACAGCTGGTCTTCATTTACTGTTGCATTGCTCTCTATTTCAGTGTAACTATAAATAGCTGATACACTGTAATAATTTGATTATCATCAATTACAGCCACTGCTGCATTTTATCTTCTGAAATATCACAACTCCAACAGGCATGAAGATCCTCTCGGCAGTCGGCACCGCGCCACCGTGCAACTCCATCATGAATTATTAGTCAAGAAGATGTTGCAGAGTCCAGCCCTTAATTGCATACAATGCCGTCAAGTAGATTGAGTTCCATATATACATGCTTAATTATCTGAAGTGACCAACAAGGAACATGAGGCATTGGTTTTGAAGCCTTCACCTGCAACCCATGCAGCGCTCTTAATTCTTAAACATGCATTTACTATTCAAAACGTACTTCTTTGTACGTTGTAAACTCGATCAATTATCAACCGAGTAAAGTCACTGTTTGAGACTCTTGAGGAAATTTAGCTGGCAAAACGGAGTCAGTACGCCCCACACTAAAATACCTGCATGCACTAGCAGAATTCGTTCACCATGCCAGAAATTAATATGCTCCAGTTAAAATGGTCTCAATTTGAATTAATTAGCTTCCATATATGCATGGTTGAGTACGTTGTGGCACCTGTTTTGGCTGTGCAAGTTATTTATAACATTTTGAGCATCTTCAACGGTTCATATATAAATTTTCTATTATATGAGCAAAACACAAAAAAAATAATATATTATAGACTCAACCCCAAAAATAACTATTATATTCTTCAAAATTAAATATTTCTCTCTATAATTTAATGAGTCTTAATTATATTATTATTATTATTATTATTTTTTGAAAAGAAGTTTGGTACCTAGCTAAATGGTATGTTAGGAGGCTCATCTTCACGTTTAAAATATTTCTTAAATTAAGTCAATAAATTTTAGGAGAGATGAATTTTTTTTTATTCATGTTTAATTTTGAGGAGAGACAAAGTGAGTTTTGTAGGTAAACAATAAATTTTAGAGATTATAGATGAGTATACAAGTTTGGAGTTTTTTTATAGATATATGCATTCACTACCGGAAGAATTACTATGACCGACGACTTGGTGTCGTCGGTCTGTTTCCGTTTATCGTCGGTCATACCTATATCCGACGATGTGTCGTCGGATATAGTACCGTCGGTAATAGACCGTCGGTCATACTATATCCGACGACCAGTTAGGGTTTTTGTTGGAAAAAGGCGACACTATATCCGACAATGGTTTATCGTCGGTCATAGTTTTAAACTATAACCGACGATGACATCGTCGGATATAGTTTTCTCCATGGTCAAAATGGTTGACTATGGATAAAACTATATCCGACGATATTGACACATGTCGTCGGATATAGTGGAAAAATATAATTTTTTTTTGCAGGTTTTGGGTTTCATCCCAAAACCTGCATTCACAAAAAATCACGCTATCTATATATTGTTCAAATTGAAAATCAACAACCATTGAAACTAGAGTACGTAGTAAATAAATAAATTAATAAAAACCGAAATCGTTCAAATCTATATACATATATATGCGTACATACTAAATAATGAAAATAAAAATGAAACCGATAATTGTTCAAATGTAGGGAGGTCCTGGTCCTAAGTCTATGTGGTCAAACGGATCGTCATAAGTAGGTTGGTCCTGGTTTGGCTGAGGCTGAGGCTGCGGCTGAGGCTGCGGCTATGGCTGTGGCTGTGGCTGTGGCTGTGGCTGTGGCTGTGGCTGTGGCGCACCGAAAATGGGCGGGGGGGGGGGGGGGGGGGGGGAGCTATCTGGATTCCAGATGCTTGCAACTGTGCATAACATTGCTGCATCCATGTCCCCATTTGCAGCTGCTGTTCGGCCAACCGATTCTGCTCTGCAGCCTGCGCTTGCTCCATCTCCTCTATCCGACGCCGTTGAGCTTCCATCTCAATTGATTGCCTATGAAGCCGGTCGTTTAGCTCATGATTAGTCCTCGAAGATGAAGATGATGATCCCGATCCGCGAGAGAATTCAGGGGTCTGCTTCAGCAGCCCTTTACCCCATTTTCCGGAACCCCTGCAGTAGAATGTGTTCTTCCCTGGAGGGATCACAGTTGACGTAATCCTGGCCCTGACGATCGGATCAGTTCGATCAATCTGATCAATCGGGAGTTCCGCATCGGGGGTGTCGGGATAGAGCTCTCTCGCCACTTGAGTCAACACCTCCGGAATCGCCTCCTGAATTCTCGCCTAATTGACAAAGAACAATAAAATATTAATTAAAAAAACAATCTAAATAAATAAGAAATAAGTTTATTTTGTTATAAGGACACTTACAGCATATTCGGGATTCTGCGGATACGCGTGCTGCATCGTATAGACAAGGGGATCATCTTCTGGGTGGTTGGCCGCCTCCTCGATCCAACCCGAGTATGATCTGGTACCGGCATGATGATTTGTGGTGTTTTTGGCCCGGTTCCTTGCGTTGACTTCAGAAAGAGCCTGCGCGATTAAGTCAACATAAAAAAAACACTCATTAGGCAAAAATTTTACGGGAAGTACGATAAAACCAAAATTAAATCGATTAAAGGTTGCGTACCTTCAATCGAGGGTTGTTGAAGTGAACCACAAGCCATCGCCACTCGTACTCCCTATAACGAAACTCGCTAGGGGTACCCTCACGATCGTCCCCGTACTTTTTCCAATGCTTCTTCAGCTTGGCTTTCCACTCCTTATACCTATATATACCCATAAAATCAAGCGTTAGTAACTAACAACATTGTATGAACATAATCAAAAGAAACGAAAAAATTGAAACAAATGGTCGTCTGCAAACCTGCTCCCATGCACTTCATCCGCCCACGTGGGTCTAATGTCTTCATCCACGCGGAACCACCTCTGCAATGCATATATTTATATATATATCAATAATATTAAAAATTTATTATTGAAAATTTTCATAATGAATATACAATTCAACTCACCGACAACGCATTATTCAGCTGATGTTTGACGGCTTGTGGCACTGAATTCCAATCTTGCCACAACATTGGGACTCTATCCCGTATGAGGCTGTCCGCCATCCCCGCGTACTTTCGAGTGAACTTTCCCTCGATCACCTGCCCTCTATCCCCGATCGGAATCATAAGTTGGCCACCACCGCTAGCCTGAATGGCTTCGTCCAGTAACTTGCCGACGACGGGGCCTCTGGTTCTCTTCTGTTTGGCATCGGGCACGATCTCGCCTATCACATATATATGTAGACGATTTTTTAAACATCGATCAACACCTAGTTGAATTTAAATATTAGGGAGTAAAAAGATATCACTAATTAATATTTACCTGATTCGTCGGTGCGTTGTCCCGGAATCCTTGCACTCCAGAGAGGTGCCGGGAAGGGTATATACGCATATGCCTGCTCCGGGGTAATGAACCCTAGCTGTCCCGGAATAGGCATCCCGTCGGAATCGACGTGAGGTATCGTCGGGATTTCCAACGGTAAGAATAATGTAGGTGGCGGGCATAGACGCATCCTCGCCGAGGACTGAGTAGATCCACCAGCCTCCTCGGAAGAATGAAGAGCTGTCTGGTGGATGACGGGGAACCCTCCTCGCGATGAATGTCCGGCATTCGGACCGAGGATTGAGTCGCACTATCCGTTTCCGGCGTGCGACTGACCTGCTGAACCCTCCTCGCGCCTGAGGATCGAGCCGGCTCGAGCTGCTGCTGCTGAGGTTGTCCCTCGCCCATCAGCCGACGGTGTCGAGAGGTCAGCGGAACACTGTAAGTGTTGGGGACACTGGTGGATCCTGATGAGGACCGACTTCCGGTGCCATCAGGATCCCCAGCTCCCGAGCCCTCATCCCCACGTCCCGATCTCCATCTCCCTCTGGACCTCCCCCTCGAAGCACTCGATCGCGACCCGGCCCCTCGGGAAGGTCCGCAATTAAACCATTGCATCGTTGCTATAAAATTATTAAAATTAAAAATAATTCCTAATTCATCTAAAAATCAATAATCCAATATATATTCAATATATAAATATTCCACAAAAATCAACAATATATAATTCCATAAAACTTCCAATACATATATAATTAATCCAATTCAATAATTTAACTATATATATATATCAATAATTCCAATAATCCAAATAATCCAAATTCATGCTAATATAACCTAAAATTCCATATAATCCACATATAATCCATATAATCCAAATAATCCATATAAAACAATCCATATAATCCAAATAATCCATCCTTTCCACATATAATCCAATCCACATATAACCTAAAATTTCCGAGTACATCCCAATATATATCAATTCATGAATAAAATTCAAAACAATCGAAATTTAATTATAACCTAATATTCCATAAATTATAATCCTAATTTAACCTAAAATTAGGATATAATCCAAATTTTATTATAACCTAACAATTTAACCTAAAATTTAACCTAATTTAACCTAAAATATAATCCAAATATAACCTAAATTATAATCCTAATTTAACCTAATTTAACCTAAATTATAATCCAAATTTAACTAAAAATATAATCCTAATTTAACATAAAAAACTATATATAATCAAATTGAATTTAACCTAAAATTTCCTAATTCCTAATTATATAACTCAATATATGCATAATCCCCACAAAATCCACAACTATATCAATACATGCATCCACATTGACAATCAACACATTCCACAACGTAAAATCCAACCGAAATCAAAAAATTCGAAAAATTGAAATTAATTAGGGATTTCAAACCTGTTTTTTCACTAATCGACGAGGATTTTGCTTGAGGATCGATGGAATAGCTTGGTGAGCTTCGATTGCTTGCTTCCAACACTTAAACTGCCCTGAAAATCGAGAGGAGGCGAGAGGAGGCGACTGTTCCGGTTTGGGGCAGTTTCGTTTCTGCCCCAAATCATACCCAGATACGATATAAAGCCAAACTATATCCGACGAGTTAAGTGATCTCGTCGGATATAGTTGAACCCAAACTATAACCGACGAGATTTCATACGATTGCTTAGCTGCCCAAAATCGTATTCATTTAGCACTTCTAAGATTTCATCCCCCGTCCATCTCCTCGGCTGCTCACCTGTTTCCACAGTCCCATCAAATGCCTCCATATCCTCCCGAAAAGGGTGATCATGTGGAAGCCAACAACGATGTCGCATCTGTACAATCTTCCTGCAATGAGGTCTGCAACACTCAACCGTCATGCACTCTGGACAAGCCCTGTATCCCCTTGTAATGTTGCCCGACAACATCCCACGTGCAGGAAAATCGCTAATGGTGCCAACAAGCATGGCATGCATCTGGAACATCTCATTTTTGAACTTGTCATAAGTGGGATGACCATGCTCACTCAAGTACTTAAGCTCCTCAATCAAGGGTCTCAGATACACATCGAGACACTTTCCTGGATAACCCGACCCTGGAATGATCATAGTGAGCATATTGTATTCTTTCTTCATGCACATCCATGGAGGAAGGTTGTACGGTACCAAAATAACTGGCCATATACTGTATTGAAGACTCATGTTGCCAAAAGGGTTGAATCCGTCTAATGAAAGCCCCAGCCAAACATTTCGAACCTCTGATGCAAAATAAGAAAACTCCTTCACCATGTGCTTCCAAACCTCTCCGTCAGCAGGGTGTATAAGCGTATCACCGTCGAGCAAATTCCTCTCGGCCCACCATCTCATAGCTTGAGCCGTGTGTGCAGACATGAACAACCGTTCTAGCCTATCTATCAGGGGAAAATACCGAAGTATCTTCACAGCTTTCTTGTTTCCGGCAGGGGTCAACTTATACCTATCTGTACCACATACCGGGCATTCATCAAGGGATTCAAGATCATTCTCATAAGCATCTTCACCCCAGAAGAGAACCAATCATATTTACAAGCATGAATTTTGATGTAGGAAAGGCCAAGATGTTTAAGTATCTGTCGCACCTTACGATGAGTGGTAGGAAGACGATGACCGGGGGGCAACAACGAACCAGGCCACTTCAGCCAATCATCAACAGCCTTCACACTCATTTTGTTCTCCACTTTGAGCTTCATTACTCCCATAACACTTTCGAGAACAGTCTTATTACACCCGTTGTACAACGGGGTCTGTTGGAAGGCAATGAGGTTGTTGTACTTGTCCATACCAGCAGTGTTGACAGCTGTAGGTAATTGCTGGACCGGCTCAATATGAGGGAAGTCTTCAACGGTGGGAGGGATATCGATATCCGATGCTTGAGCAAATATACCGCTCTCATGAGGAAACATATCGTTGATCAACCTTGTTGTTGGATCATTGGATGTACTGCCACTCTCAAAAAATTGTCTGTGATCATGTTGACCAACTGTTGAGCTCTCACCGTGATAAATCCAACATGTGTACTTATCCCAAAACCCGTTTTTCTTCAAGTGCTCCAATACTTTATCGATGTGAAAACGATATCGCTCGCTATGACACTGACATTTCGTACACGGACAATAATGAATTGTCATCCCTCCACAATTAACCTTCACATATTCTACAAAACTTCTAATTCCACGGTGATATCTTACATCCCATCTTGGAAGACATATCCAACTCTTGTCCATCCTGAAAATTATATATATATAATGCAATATATTAATTAAATAAATTAATCACCCTAGCTAGCTAGCTAGTTATATATTGCTATATATATATTCACAATAATCAAATTAAAATTAACAACAATTAATATATATATATATATATATTTACGATCAATCACGCGTACGTACTCAAAATCAACCATCGATCAATTACTCAAACTCCAGAATCAATTAATTAACTCGATCGATCAATATATATATATATATATATATTCAAAATCAATTAATATCGATTGATCGATCTATATATTCAACCAATTAAGCATTAATATATACATACATGCATATCATGCACAACACATATATATATTAATTAAGCACGACGTACCTATATATATATAATGCGCATGAATTAATCATCACGAACTCTTTGTCGACATCACCCAAAGATCGATTTCAGAGCATTATTAGAAAAAATGGAAAGTTTCTTGAATGACAGATCGAGCTGCTGCCCAGATCTGAAATAAGAAACTATAACCGACGACATGAAGAACTCGTTGGTAATAGTCAAAAACATTCGTCGGACATTGTACAAAACTATCACCGACGAGTTTCCGGCGACTATGACCGACGACAAGAAAATCTCGACGGTCAAAAAACTATAACCGACGACATGATTATCTCATCGGTTATAGTTTACTATATCCGACGAGATCCCTTCTCGTCGGTCGTTCTTTGAGGATCTCGTCGGATATAGTACTTCTTCTGGTAGTGATTCTCTGTTTATTTATTTTCATTTTCTGTACAATACAAGAAAGCTATACAAAAGTTGTTGAAGCTTAGAGCATCTCCAACAGCTCTTGTATAAAATCTCTATTATACAAGACTAAAACACAAAATTTGTATAATTGTTTAGGGTCAACTCCAACAGCTCTTCTATTCTATTCTTAAAAAATAAATGCTAATCTCTATAATTTAATGAGTATAGGGATATTTCTCAAATCAAGTCAATAAATTATAGGAGAGAAAAAAAATTGATGTGTTTTTGTTCATATTTTGAGGAGAGAAGGTTGAATTGTGTAGGTGAGCAATAAATTTTAGAGATTTTTAGATGGTTATACAAAATTTGAGTTTTTTTTATAGATATATGGATTCTCTCCGATCTCCACTTTATCCATTTTCTATAGAATACAAGACAGTTTACATGAGCTGTTGGAGCCAAAAAGATGTACTTTTTCAATAAAATAGCAATTCTTGTGTTTTTACAAGAGCTGTTGGAGATGCTCTTAAAAAGAATGTTTTTCTTCTTCTCTAAAATAGAGATTTTTGTTAATTTAGCTGTTGAAGATGCTCTTAAACCAAATGTCGGTTGATACTATGACCTGAAATGGCTTAAATTAATCCGGGGTTACCAAAGGAATTCGAAGATCATATACTTCCACATGATTACAAAATAATCAATTAAATCTGAAACAGAAATTTATCGAATAAATTCCATAAACAAAAGATATACCTAAACTTATTGATGAACGGTGATAAACATGTATGGGAGAAGTACTAATACTCTCGTGGCGCCAAATTCCGGCCACTTTCCAGGGTACATTGGTGATTAACACAAGATCATAACATTGGTGATGATTAACATTGCAGAAGAATAAAGAAGGAATCAAGGACTCGAGGAGATTGATCTATGTCTCGATCTGTAACTCTGGATCGATATTATGATCAGTCTCAGTCGACCAACCAGGCAACCACCAACCATATTTATCTAGGTACGTTATAATTTGGGCCATGAACATACCTAGCTAAGTTATGGAGTTCTAAGTGCCAAGTTCTTCTTCCATGCACTTTACAACCTAACAACAGTAATGAGTCACCGAACTGCACATTAGTTTCATATCATGCAGCCCTAAAAGAAGATATAGCTGAACACCGTGTTGGATTAGAGATCCCACATTGAAAAAGAGGCAAGTTAAAAATAACTTATAAGTGAATTGACCAAACCTAATATTAACCGAGGTATTTTGGATAAAATCTAACATCTTAAAGGTGGTTCAAGTTGAGACAATATCAATTATATTGAGGATCACGTGTCACGCTTGTTGGTAATTCAATTGACCGAAGACCGAAATATAGAGACAGATTGAGAAAATAAATAACACATGCAACTAGTACAGCCTCACCTGTACATTCCAAGCAAACTGCAATTGACCGAAGACCAAATATAGAGAGAGAGAGATTGAGAAAATAAATAACACACTACAGCCTCACCTGTACATTCCAAGTAAACTGCAATTTATTCCCCTATGATGAAAGATAAGCCATTGCCAGAATCTCAACTCGTTTTAAGACAATGTACGAAGTCATTTTGCATATATCTCAAACAAAGAAATTAAGAAATGAATCACCGAGAAATAATTATGCTTTTACGATATATATGTATAAATGTCATATTGGACCGACATGCACGTTATGGAAGTTCATTCATATAAATTTCATCTTTGAGGAAAAAAAAATAGCCACATTTATCAATTCACTGGTGGGTACCATGATCACGTACGAAGAAGTAAAGGCACTCGTATAAGTGCTCCCATGCATATTCAATTATTGTAATGTAATCTTAGTGTGTGTATATATATATACACATTGACACACAGAATACTCGATCATATAGTTGGTATAGAAGAACATGGCAAGGCTTCTCTGTACGAAGTCATTTTGCATATATCTCAAACAAAGAAATTAAGAAATGAATCACCGAGAAATAATTATGCTTTTACGATATATATGTGTAAATGTCATATTGGATCGACATGCACGTTATGGCAGTTCATTCATATAAATTTCATTTTTGAGGAAAAAAAAAATAGCCACATTTATCAATTCACTGGTGGGTACCATGATCACGTACGAAGAAGTAAAGGCACTCGTATAAGAGCTCCCATGCATATTCAATTATTGTAATGTAATCTTAGTATGTGTGTATATATACACATTGACACACAGAATACTCGATCATATAGTTGGTATAGAAGAACATGGCAAGGCTTCTCTGGGTGGTGCAGAAACCGGTGTACTTTCTGGGGAGGCAGTGGAACGGAGTCGACATAGCCAGTGCTATCACCCTTGGTGCTATACATCTCCTTGCACTTTTGGCGCCGTTTCATTTCACATGGTCTGCGTTTTGGTTGGCTGTAGCACTCTACTATGTCACTGGTGTTGGTGTAACCCTTTCTTTCCATAGAAATTTAGCTCACAAAAGCTTCAAACTTCCCAAATGGCTCGAATACTTCTTCGCTTATTGTGCTATTCATTCACTTCAGGTTGATGTCCGAATTTTCATTTTTCTTTTAGATTTCTTATATATGTTGCTGTGAAGCACTTGTGACCAAATAAGTATAATGTTATGGTGATGGTTTTTGGTTTTGTAGGGGAGTCCACTGGAATGGGTCAGCTCGCACAGGAGTCACCATCAGTTTACCGACAAGGAAAACGACCCTCATACTCCTACCAAGGGATTTTGGTTTAGTCACATTGGTTGGATCTTTGATTATCAGAAGCGTTTTGGAAGCGTACGTATAAATTTTCTTTCTCCTACACAGATTACCGTACGTAGTGGAATATTTATCTATTATGCTATAATTGAGAAGTTCTAGTTATCAACCAAGTTTGGCATTTTTGCAGTATGATGGAAAATTGTACAACGTTGGAGATCTGAAGAAACAAAGCTACTATAAGTTTCTTCACTACACTTACCCTTATCACTGTATTGCTTGTGGAGTGGTACTGTATGTCTTTGGAGGAATGCCCTATTTAGTTTGGGCACTGGTAATAGTTAAAACTTTCTCTCAGCTTCAATATTAAAATCTCCAAATGCATGCATGAGATTATGTTTAACCACTAGTACGTTATGTTTGATTAGGCCGTGAGGACCATATTTCTTCTCCATGTAACATTCTCAATAAACTCTATTTGCCACATATGGGGAAATCAAGTCTGGGATACAGGTGATTTGTCCAAAAACAACTGGTACGTAACTTTTTCTTTTTTATTATTCATAATATATGGTCCGATCCTTGTTAAATGGACATTAATTATATATAACCAGTTTGAATAACCACTGCTTGCATTGTTTAGGTTGTTTGGATTGCTAGCGCATGGAGAAGGTTGGCACAATAACCACCATGCTTTTGAGTACTCAGCTCGCCAAGGTTTTGAATGGTGGCAGATCGATATCACTTGGTATCTAATTAGATTACTCGAAATGGTTGGTTTGGCGACCGACGTTAAGCTCCCGACGGAGCTTCAGAAGAACCGGAAAGCATTGGCAAACAAAGGCAGCAGCATGGAGGGAGGTTCGAAACAAAAGTGAAATAGTTGACGGAAATCAAAGATACGAGTGATATATGTGTGTGTATATATATATATATATACGAGTGATATAAGATACGAGTGATATATATATATATATAGAACATAATTGTTTGAAGTTTTCTGTGATCGATGTGTTTCATTGTCTACCCTTTTTCTTATATAAGAAGATATTGAATTTAGTATAAGATTTTATCATGATATCACTATTGGGGAAGAGATCCGAGGCGACGAAGCTTTATGGTCGCCTCGGATCATTTTTTGGTCGCCTCGATGAGATGTGACCAAATCTTCGTCGCCAAAGCCTCGTCGCCTGAGATCGGTCCCTTCACTATTGGGGCGACGAAGATTGATAAAACTTCGTCGCTTCATTTTAACTGACGCGACAAAGGTAATCTTCGTCGCTTCGAATTTGTGCCGCGAAGATAGGAGTTGTCGCTCCTCTGTTTGAGAAACCAACATTGGTGAAAGTGAGGCGACCAAGGGCAACAATTGAAGCGACGAAAATTGATCAATATTCGTCACCTCATTTGAACTGACGCAACGAAGATTGGTCAAACTTCGTCACCTCATTTCCACTGAAGTGACGAAGATTGATCAATCTTCGTCACCTCATTTCCACTGAAGCGACAAAGATTGATCAATCTTCGTCACCTCATTTTAACTAAAGCAACGAAGATTGACCAATCTTAGTCACCTAATTTTAACTGAAGCGATGAAGATTGATCAATCTTCGTCACCTCATTTGAACTGAAGCGACGAAGATTGATCAATCTTCGTCACTCCATTGGATGACAGGGAAAAAAAATTAAATATTAACGTACCAAGTTACGTCAGTTCACAATTTCAACGCACAATATACGATAAACGAACTCATTCAACCACAAATCAAGTCATACAGAAAAATAAACCACAAATCAAAACGTACACAGTTTATACAAACCATAACTACAATTGTTCACAAAGTAGACTCATGGTCGGGGACGGCATTGCAGCTGGATTGCGTGCCAGGAGCGGGTAGAGGAACTAGAGCTTGTTGACTCCTAGCTTGGATCGATCGCATGAAGACCTCCATTTGTTGCACCCTTTCGGTGAGCGCATTATAATCCTCTCTGGATTTGCGCGCCTCCTGTTTGGCTTCAGCGACCTCCCTTTTCAGGGATTGGGTTTCCTCTACATTGCGGTCACCCGGGCCCCTCCGATCCTCTGGGTTTGGGGTCGCGTGTGACTGCGCGCCCCACCCATGTCACGTCGAACAAGAACAAATAAATATGTTTAAAAATACACAAAAAGATAGTAAAACGTAAATCGAGATAAACGACCACAGATTTTATAGTATTACCTCTTATAGAGGTCCCGAGCCTGGAACCCACATCTTCCTCTATGATATTTATTTGTGTATCAAGAGGAAGATGATGGTCTTGGGAAACCACATCGCCGTCATCGTCACCTGCTGCACTATCTTGTTGCGACAAGACTTCGTCGAGCATTCGCTTCACTGCCGCATGCTCAATTAAAATATATTAATTAAATAATATTACAATATGGTAAAAAAAAATAATTGTAATAATGTAACGTAACATATTTTTGCTCACCACTTTCTCAGCTGTATTCTTGTCTGGCTGGTATACATCAATCCAAGTCTGGACGGCCGGCGCTCTATGACCCTCCTTCTCCAACACCTCGCTTCGGTATGAGAGGGCGAGGGATCCCGAATGGTGGTTGAGCTGTTGCTCCTTGTTTTTGTTTCGGTTTCCTCGATTCCGTTCGCACAGTTTTTGCCACACAAAATAATCATTTTAAAATAAGAATAGATAAACATGTAAATTTTAAATCGTTAGCGAAAAACTGTGCGGATAGTTTATGAAGCTTACCAGGTAAGCAGGGTCTTCGAAGTGGCCTTTTAACCACGCCCATTCTTCTTCCCTCCCTAGGAACTCGGCAGGAGTCTCCTGGCTGACGTGGAGATAATGATGATGACAATCATGCTTCCAGTCCTTGTACATTGTTTGCGCCGTCGCATCTATAAAGTTCCACATCTCTACATCGGTCACCGGGATGTCATAGTTTGTCTAGCACAAAAATTTAAAATGTGTTAATTAAAAGTTATAATTACATAAACCGTAAAGTAACAAACTAAGCTAAGTGCAGTAAGTATACCTCGATACCGGCATTGACGATGTCGCATTGCACATCGCTAAGTGACAAAAAGCTCGGCGCAAGCATTGAAACTTTGCCGCGTATGATGCTACCAATGTCTCAGGACATCAGACTTCTAAACTCTCTCGTCGCAGGCTCCCGATGCCTCGTAGAGTAAGCCACCTGTAGTCGCTTATTGTTGTTTAGCCGGATGAGGTACTCAGTCTTTATCCCAACAACGACCCCGCGCTACATCGTCGTCGTATTTTTGATTGCCATGTCCACCATGTCAGGGAGTTTGGTCTTCTTGCACCGGATGCTGAGGGCGGGAGGGCGCTCTGAGGCAGCAGTGTCGTCGTTGTTTTCCACTAATGGAATGGCGTCCTTAAGCATTGAGGCCGGCGTGAAACCCCCAAAACCCTCCGAATGATGTCCCGACTGGGTCCCAGATTGTCCCGTGGGGCAGCCCGATATGGAAGGACCCGCTCCGCTCAATGCTTGCCCCGCCGCCGCCGCCGCTTCACGACGCTGGAGCGCCTCTTTCCTGTTTTGGTGACTTGTACTTCCGGGAGCCATTCTGTTAAAACATTAAAAAAATGTTCATGTAATACAGAAATGTACATATACCGAAAACAAAGCAATGTATTCCAAATGCATGCTTGCTTGCTTGTGCTTATATTCCCTCTCATTTTCATTTTCATGTGCCACTTATTCTTTGCCCAAAGACACGTAAATTAAACAAGCTATATTTTAGATATACATATATATCAATCTAAATATATACATATATATCAATGTTTGGGTTATCAAATTGAAATTGCCCTGCACACACACATATGTCAATTTAGCCCTCACAAAACTATGACAACCCCCTCATACACTAGTACCAAACACACTACATTTTGAATAGGGATGGTGAATATACGTACTTCAGGTTTCATTTACTACTAGAATACTGAAACTAACACTACCCTTTGTCAACCCCCATTACCATGATTATAGTTACCTCCACTCAGATCACCCACATCTGTACTCACCCACCTTCACCACTTCAAATTACCCGATCTACTCGGACCCACAACCATACCTTAATCTCGATTCTTATCACAACTTCCAATCCACTCCCACCCATTCTCCCATTTATAATGCAGAGTACTCTCACCCTCAGTCATGCCCCAACACCGAGTATTCTCATAACTCTTACCCAATCATTCCTACCTCACCGCACCCACAAATCACTACCCATGAACCCATTATTCAATCCCTTGCTTCTGCAAATCCACTTTCTTCTACTGTTCGAAAGCTGCAGTTTCACTCAAATCTCTCTCGACGCAACCTTCGTAAGTGGTCACCTATGCCCAATAACAAAGAAAAAAAAAGTAAAAAAAAAGATGGTGATCTTTGTTTTAAGTAATATCTAGAGAACACAGATGTACCAAATAGAAGCAAAAGGGCTACAAGAGCAATAATTTTCCATGCATTGAACACTTTTTCTCTGGTGTGACATATAAATCTCAACCTAAAAAAAAGAAAGTAAAGAAAAACATCAGCAAATTATATTCATGGCCAGCAAAAAAAAAATATTCAACCCTTTGAGGGGTGAAATCTCTAAAATCACACACAACCTCAAGCCCATAAACACTAAAATCTCATTTCCATTCCACTAAATATTGCATCAAGACTACCGGACTTCCTCGAAAATGAAGGAGAGGATGAGATTAAGGAATCCCGCCGGATTAGAAGTCGCTGCAGCCGCTTGGGTCTCGGGTATCGGACCGAGGGAGAAGAAGATGATGAGATTCCTTTGAGGTGGAGGGTTGGATTAAGGTTGGGGGGAGGGCTATTAAGATTTGATCGATGGGAATAAGGGTTTAGGGTTTCGATGATGAGATTGGGGGTGGAGGAGAAACGAAGAAGAAGAGAATCGCGAAGAGAATGAAAGAAGAGATCTGTGATCTGGAATTATAATAACATTGAGGCGACAAAGATTGTATTCTTCGTCGCTTCAATGTATTGAAGCGACCAATATTGTATTCACAGGGTTACCTTGGGGATCCATACTTAGTCGCCTCATTGACTATTAACCCTAATATTAACCCTAACCGGGGCGACGAAGTTTTCAATATTGGTCGCCTAATTGACTATTAACCCTAACCGGAGCGACGAAGATTGCACTCTTCGTCGCTTCAATGTCAACCTAAAATGGCTACAACATTAAATTGGGTTTCAAATATAGGTTTCTATCATCATTCATACTATATTAAACCAAAAATTTAGGATGTATGAACCAAACAGCCACTGCACAGTGCTTTATAGAGTTGGCCAAACCGACAAATAACTAGATCCTAATAATGTTTCGATCCTAATAGAGTTTTGTCCACTTCGGTACTATGTAATGTAACTAATTTCAAGCCGCTAGTTAGTTCTCCACCTCAAATTTCAAGTACTTTGGACTAATATATTTAAGATTTAATGCTCCTCTGTAAAAGAATATATATTTGATTACTTCCAAACCAGTTAAACGATAGAGTTAGTATATATTTTTCAAATAAATAAAAAAATATGTAGACATGTGTTCCAAAGATGTGTATATGTAGCACTTCAAGATTGATGATTCTTGAAGTATTATGTAAAACCACTTTTATAATATATCTTTTCAAAGAAGAAAAAAATAGTCGGTATTTATGTGTTTCAAAAGCTTCACGATTCTTGAAGTGATATGTAAAAACACTTACATAATATATCCTCGAGGAAAAGATGAGTTGCATACTTGCATGTAATGTGCATACATTAGCTAATTAATTGGATGCATATGCGGTGTATATCAATTAGATAGCTTTAAAAACGTGGGCGACGAAGATTGCTCAATCTTCGTCGGCCCAGACTGATCGAGGCGACGAAGACACTCTTCGTCGCTTCATATTGGTCGCCTCAGTTTATTGAAGCGACTAAGATCGTTCTTCGTCGCCCCAGTGTCGTTGAAGCGACGTAGGTAATTTCTTAGGCTACAACTTCATTCTTTGTCGCCTCAGTTAAAATGAGGCGACGAAGAAACTTACCTTCGTCGCCTTGGCTCTCTCCTCTAGTAGTGTATATACAGCGATCAATGTATGCTAATCGGATCTAACCAGCTGCCCAAACTCCATCACTATGTTATTTATGATTCGCTGACCAAAAATCTAACACATAATTATTGTTTAAATCATTTACTAATTACTAGTAACTAATTCAGTGATGGTGACTCGCTCAGTGACAAGGTGGGTAAACACTTCTCAAAGATATCATATTCACAACCTGGATATATTAGTGTAGTACGATAAATAGGGATTATCGAACACAAGGAATTGGTGAAATTAAATCCTAACACTAGACTATGCTGACAGACTCGACTATAATACAATAATGATACTATGAACCTAAGCTAGACAGATTCAAATACTACTAAATTTGGACACAATGAACTAGACAACGTGACGGACTACCACACAAAATTTTATGGTGTTCTGAGTTGATTTGGTTACCGAACTGAATCGTCTAAGCTATAGCTAATGCTGAAAGTAAAATGCTAATGAATGCAAATGGATTTAAACTATATGATTAAAGAGTTAAGAGGAATGCAATCCACCACCGCAATTCCATCTATCTAACACATACTTAACCTAATGCACATATCCAATGAATGAAAGTTCCCAGGAAGAGTTGATCGTTACAACCACATCCTATTACCTAATCCTTATGCCTATGCAGGTTTGTCATGGTCCTCCTCTGCATCTATCCCTCTATGAACTCATAGTCATGGACCCCAAGGTTTACAAAGGAGAAAACATTAAGTTCTAGAAAAGGTTTGAGAAGCTACAAGGGTTCACAAGTACACTATGAGCGCGTGTCTTGCTAGATCTACGGATTTCAATCTCCCGACCGTAAAATCGGTGTATCACTATAGAGAATCTGGTGGAAGAAATTATCTTCAGTCGCCCGTATCTCATGAAACTATAATTCTAGCATGCATACTAAGTTGGACACTAAAGGAAACATACAAGAATTCATACGGTGAATCATTCAGAGAAAGAAACCTCATTCAAAGAATATGCAAAACTAGGTTAAAGTGTATGCATTAAAAAGACTTCATGTACGGGGATTCAAGCAGCCCATTAACAAAGAAAATTAACTACTCATAGTCTTAGATAATAACATCAAAGAATTCATAAAAGATAAATTAAATAAAGGACGAAAGAAGAACTCTTGGTGACAACGTGATCGTCCTCCTCTTCATGCACGAGAACTTCCTCTTCTTTCTTTTCTTGTTTTCTCCTATTCTCTCTCTTAATCCTCTTCCAGCCATCCTCACCCTTGCTTCACTTTCAATATATATATATATATATATATATATGCATGCAGCAAGGAAACTTAGCAGCCTACGTGCAAGACTCCTAATCAAACTCCAAGTCAAACTCCTTCAAACTTTCAAAGTCCAGGCCAGGTCCACTTCTTCAATTAAGCCATATATACATATATGACTAGAGCTAGGCAGATCATGATAATTGATGCTCACGTGCCAAGCATCTCCTCGCTAAGTAGCTCTAAAATATATTATTTAATCTCCTTTCCTTAATTAATCTCCAAAATACCTAAAAATAAATAAACATAATTAATTCACTCGAATAGTAACAATAAACTAACTATAGGGAACAAATTAAATACTAAATAGACGCATAAATATGCGACTATCACTCAGCTACAAGCTAGCCTACATATAGAATTTGGTGAGAGAAGTTAATATCACATGTATACTCTGATATCACCCAGAGTAACTCTGCCACACACATGGGATCGATGAGATATGATATCATCATACATCTCACACAATTGTATCGATATATCTACGTTGTTTTGTTTTGTTTCATGACTTAATAATACACCTAGCTCGCACAATTTAAATGTACAGGCGAGCAAATTAGTTCAGCTAAGAGCATATCCACCGGGTGTATATTTTGCTCGAGCAACCATTGAAACTGGTGGGGGTTGGCTCGAATAGCACGAGCAAGAGGAAGAAGATGGTGCAACGCTGTGCTTGGTAACCGGCGACCGGTCGTTGACCGAGCTCGCGAGCTGCTGCTCGAGTAAGCTCTGCTCATCGCAGAGGAGGAGCAGCTTGGTAGAGTGACGCAAGGTCGCCTGATTTTTTTTTATTTACGGCGTGTGTAATACAAGCGCCAATAAAAGTAATTTTTTTACCGTGAAGACTGTGCCAATCCAGAAGCGACACATGGAAAGCTGCTGATCCATCTTCACCCTTAACGGTCAGTTGTTCTGGGTCGTTCATTTCAATTGTAAAATTGAATCTGACGGCTCAGATTCAAAGGCAACCGCAACAAACATTTTTACGAATACCGGCTCTTTTTTCTGACGGGCAACACACTTTTTTCTGCCCAAAATTATTCTAACAAATTCCAAAAATTTACAAACACCACCCAACAATTTTCCTATAAATACTACATCAATTTTACAAACCTCTTACACCAATTTGTGCACAACAAGTCCATCATCTCCCTCCATCTCTTCTCTCATTCATTTGTGTTTTTTTCTCCAAAAAAATTCGAATTGGCTTGCTTCAGAAGATTTACAATTGTGCATTTCTTATATGCATGTTAGCATTGATCCTGTCACCGGCAACAAGCAAAAAGTCAACAAATTGTGGGAAAAGATCTATGCCAATTATATCAAAAATTGGGTGATTGGTCATGGTGAATCAACCAAGGAAGATCGGACCCAAACCGCAATTTTATCTCGTTTTACTAAGTTGAAGCCGATTTTCAATCTTTGGGGCGAAGTTCTTAGTTATGCACGAAGGAATCCACCACCATCTGGCACCTCTCCACAAGATCAAGTAAGTCCTAGAAATTTTTCCATGTCTATTATTTTGATTTTATGAACTAAATGTTGTCATCTCCATTAAACATAAATAAATTGTGACATAGAAATTTGTTAATTTTTATAGTTAAGAAAAGCTCAAATGTGGTTTGTGTAGAAAACAAAGAAAGAGTTTTCGAAGTTTGAATGTTGGGAAGTGTTGAAGACTCATCCTTTCTTTAGGGAAACCACGGCTACTACTCCACATGTTTACAACTACGAAGCTACTACTCCTACCGTTAGCGAAATGCCTCCCACCGTCAATTTGGATGAGGATGAGGTGATTGCAACACCAAAGAGCAACTGTGAAGGTCCTTCGAGTCCCTCTAGACCACCGGGAGTGAAGGCGGCAAAAGAAGCAAGAAAAAAGGGGAAAAAATCATGACTCCTACAAGTGAGCTACGAGATGAGGCTTTGAAGACCATTGCGGCCAATCAAGCCATTTGGGCCACCGCTCAAAAAACAAGTGAGGATAATGATTTTGTTTTACACAAAACGCAACTCCTCCTTCAAGAGAAAGACTTCAAATTGAGAGCTCTACAAGAAGAAACAAGGATCATGAAAATGGATATGGAAAGAATGACTCCAAATTCAAAGAGGTATTTCACGAAGAGGAAAGCGGAAATCCTTAAGCAAGGAGAAGGAGACGACAACGAACCATAAGATAGCGAGGGAACCTTTTCAAATTGTTATCGCCCACTTTTTCAACAGTTTGGCTTTCGTAATAAATCTAGGCTTGGATTGTCATTATGTAATTTAAATTTTCAAGAAATAAAAATACCCTTTTTATTTAGGGATGTTATTAAATAACATTACATGAAATCCAAATTAAAATACACCAAATTAAAATACACTAAATTAAAATACACCAAATTGAAACAAACATAATGCAAACATATATAATTATAACAACATTTTTAGATATGTTCACCAGTCTCTAGAAACCAGTTGTGCTTCACCAAGTCCTTCTGAAGCTCTCCATGGATATAAGAAAACTGAAGATCGACAACATGGTCACGAAACCGTTGTTCATCCAGTCCATCTCTTCCAACTGGCTCAAAAGGAATCCGATTACCTTGTTCATCCACTAACCCATCATAATTTGCGAAAGCACTTGATGGGTTTTGTAGATCTTCTTCTTCATTCTTCTCAAATTCGACCTCATCAAACTCTTCCTTAACTATCATGTTATGCATACTGATGCAAGCCAACATAATACTTTTTATTACCCCTGTGTGGTGAGACCGAGTTCCATGACGAATCATTGCTCAACGAGATTGCAAAATGTCGAAGCACCTCTCCACATCTTTGCGGTATGTCTCTTGTTTCTTTGAGAACAACTTATGTGGTAGAGTCTGAGGATTGGAATTAGTTTTGACAAATGATGAGTACCTTGGATAAATTCCGTCAGCTAGATAGTAATTGTTGTGGTATGTTATATCGTTGACTTTATAACTCTTTTGCGGGCTACTTCCGGCAAGGAGAGAATCGAAGATATCTGATTGGTGAAGCACGTTGATATCATTATGTGCTCCAGATACCCTAAAGAAGCTGTGCCATATCTACATGTCATGTGAGGCCACCGTCTCCAAGATAATAGTGGGACGCTTAAACCGACCCGTGTATGCCCCTTGCCAAGCTGTTGGACAGTTCTTCCATTCCTAATACATGCAATCGATGTTTCTGATCATACCTGAAAATTTTCGATGCCTAGCCCTCCTTAGAAGTCGAGTGATGTCAGTTGCATTTGGACTGCGGAGGTAAATGTCACCGTAAAGCTCGTGCACTTGGGTGCACCACTTCTTCATGCATTCTAGTGTGGTTGATTCACTCATCCTTGTGTATTCAGCACACCAATCTGCGGCTGCGCCGTGCGTCAACATTCGGAAAGCACCGATCATCTTCAGTTGCGAAAGAAGTCCTTTCAATCCAATGACATCTTCTCTTTGATGCCAAAATGGGTCGTTGTTGCAGAGATCTGTGCAGATACGGTTGAATAAGTTCGAACTCATTCAGTACCTCTGAGGAAATGCTTGTTCGTTGAAGATCGGGCGTTCGATGAAGTAATCTTCCATAAGATTTTGTCCCCTTTGCACCATTAACATTTCTTCATTTGGACAAGGGCGAGGTGGTTCATCATCGAACGTTGTAGATACCACGATCGAGTTAGTGACAAAGGCGTTAGCTATTCTGCATTTTGCCAACGTTGTTGTCGTCTCCTCGTGAAAAAAGTGTTTAAAATAAAAGGATCCATTTTACTAATGCTGGAATGTGAAGAAATGTTTGAAGAAATAGCAAGTAAGTTGTAGATGGTGTGAGAATATATGAAGCACGTTGATCCTTTTATAGCCGATTTTAGGTTATCTAATGACAATGACACATGTCATCTCCTGGTTGGTCAAAAATCTCACTGAAAATTTTCGACAATTATTCACACGACAATGACACATGAAAGTGACACATGTCGTCAAGTGATTGATCAAAAATCTTACCGAAATTTTTGTACAATTAGTTATAAGATAACTATCTGTCGGTGTGACGCGTGTCAACTCGTCATTAGTCGAAAATCTTACCCGAAATCTTATTCAATTATTCATACGATAACGACATATGTTGTCTCTGTATTGGTTGAAAATCAATCAAAAAATTTTTAATTAAAAAATTAATTTATGAACAATAATAGGAGGTGCTATTTTTTTGTACCGCTTCACGAAAAACAGGAACTGCACCTCCTATTTGATGAATAATGTCTGCTTCTCCTCAAATAGGAGGAGCAAAACCCTCCCATTTGTGCATATGCTCTAAACTTCGAATCTAATTAATTCATCTAAAACTAAATGTCGCCGTAACACTAGCTTGGGAAAACATCGTTGGACTACCCGAATTAATTTCTCCCGATCGAATATACTTCATTGTAGCGAACAGGCCGGGGACATTTTTAGGAAAACATAGAAGATCTTCGAATCTGAACGTCGTAGCTAGCTTTGCTGGCACTTATACGCACACACGTACTTGAAGCTAATATATGCTAACTGCCTAACACTTAGTCCGTCAAACAGCCTGAAACTTCAAAATGCAGCAACCTGAAACGGATTCATCATCTGATTAGACAGGGTTGATCGATGCAAACAAATCTATACCATATATGCTACAACTTCCCAATACTAGATCAGACATAACAGTTCAGCTCGATCATTCTGCAGATCAACTGTGTTTGACCTTGAGTACGTTTCTTACAAAATTTCAGCAATATCTCTTATATCGGCTTGTCGATCCCACGTGATACTGTGTTGCATAGATGACTCTTAGTGCTCGATGACTTAGATCTTGACATGGGCTGATGGGCCGCTGACTCCACTTTTGTTATCTCTTTTCTACGTACCAATTTATTGTATATGTCATTGGCTGCGTGTCTTATCTTTGAAATGTAACAGCTGCTTGAAGAATTTTGCGCTATGGAGCCAAAAACTTGAAGGTTCTCGAGGGGCGGTGATTAGGCCATTAACTACTCTTAACCAAAAATAATATAAGATTGTTGTTAGGGATAGCAATGTGTTGTTCTATCTCGATAACAGTTTATGAAAATAAACAAATCGTGATGTAAGTAGATGAAACTAACAATACAATTATGTTTTTCTCTAGGCAGAAATCCCTGAATTCAGGGATGAAAACTACCAAATCTTTCTATTATGTAACAACTCTTATTACAAGACTATAGTTTTGATAATAGCAAAGTTTCGATGCTATCCTTTCATTAGACTCGCGCGCTAGATGTAAGAGCTATACTACATCTTGTTTTACAAAGATTTACAACAGAAAGATACATAAGTTTCGGACATGAGATTAGCTATCGGACAACTAACTCACTTTGAACACTTGAGATGCTTGCACCTACCAATCCAACATCATGGTATGCAAGATGTATGCATGAGTTTAAATGGTGTTTTATGAAGACTTTAAGACATAAAGATCAGCACGAAAGAGTGTAAAAACAGACTCAGCCTTAGAGAAAAAATGAACAAAAGCAATTTTCACAACTAAGAAAGACAAGCTATGCTTGCTCTTTATATAGGCCAATTGAAATGGCCTATGAAGGAAGCCAAACGTACCAGCCAAGTGAAACCGAAAGGAGTTTTAAAACAGGTTTTAATCCTAGATCAAGTACACAAAACTTGACAGCCACATAAAACTTGTTTTCAGCTTTAGACAAAATATCTTTAGTTTATAGGAGATAAGGGTGAAGATTAAAGATTAAGTTTATAAGGAACAAAAACTTATCTTTTTAACTAAGTTACTTGACTAGAGAAGTATTTTAAAAGTGTTTTATAACCAGTTTGAGGTCGAAAGATATTTTTCAGAATGAAAAAAAAAACATTCCAAGGACTTCAGGGATGGAAACCACATTTGTCATCCTCAGTAAAAATAATGAAATGCATATGCATACTTTTTACCTTGAAACCATGAGGTTTTCATGATACAAGGATGTTGGTCTTTTAGCTTCAATCTTCTCTTGTTTGAGTCTTCTAATCCATGTTTTGTTAATTATAAGATATGTCAATATCTATCTACCTTCATTCTCCCCCTTTGACATTCTTACACAAAACATATATTTTTCATTTCATATCTTTGAAGAGTACCTGCATATAGACTCTTAACCAAGAAACAAGTGAAAAATACAAGCAGTAGAGATTTGAAAAGATAACATGAAGTAGTTTTGATACAATCAATAAAAGCTCTTTGATAATCACTACTTGTTTTCTCTCCCCCTGTTTGTTACAGAACGGCAAAGGGGTTCCACAGATGCATACTAGTCCGAAAAGGTATCTTGCAGAAACCAGTAAAGAGTAGAGCAGATAACTACAACAACAGAAAAGAGAAAAACAAAGTACATAGAAAATAGAGATATGTTACATCAAACTTAATCCTCCTCAGGATCATGGGTGAGAGTTTTGACTTTGTTGGATATTTTGATAGAGAAATTGGCATAAAATTCCCTAACCATTGACAGATTCACTCTAGACACAGAAGCTAAGGTTTTAATCCAACCAAATTTCTCCATGTAATCAAAACATTCAGGGGGTAAGTCATCAAATTTGAAAGTTCTTTCAAACACAAGGGGCCTAGCCACAGTGATTGACATATAGAGGTTTCTTGCATTTGTAGACTCAAACCTACTCAAATGAGGAATATGAATAATGGATACCTGAGTAGACCTCATTTTGGGAGGCAAATCACTCTTGGTAGCAGATGGGGCAGATTTTGTCCTTGAAACAGTGGGTTTCTTGGATGAAGAGGGTTTGGAGGAAGCTGCTTTCTGCTTCGGTGGAGATGAATCCATATGTGCCTTGCCTTTTTCCTTGGAAGGAGATGGAATGGTATTGAGAAATCGTGGAGATCGTCGAGAGGTGACTTCATTGACATTCATCCGATATGGACGAGGAGCAAAGACATAAGTCTTGCATTTCCTAAGCATCGTCTTCTTCCGAGCCGTTTCCTTGACACGACGGGAACCAGGAGGACAAGATGGAGGTGGAGTAAGCCATGAAGGATCAGCAGGTTGATCAATTGGGGATGGAGGAGCAGCTTGCAATCCTGGAGTAGCATTGACCACGGGTGACTCGTCAACACAAGTGGTGGACTTTTTTGAAACTTTTGCCGCCACGGTTTCTTCAATATTATCCGAAGCTTTGCGCTTTTGAGAGGCAACTATGGGCTCAGCAGTGGCCGGAGCTATGGCCGGAAAAGTGGCAGTAGCCGGATTGGGGATTTCCTAATGGTCATCCCCCAGTTCAGTCTCAATAGAGAGGCTTGGATGAGTTAGGGTATCTATTGGCGGAGATCGAATGGGGGATTGAGAGGGATCATCTCAAAAGGTCTCTTGAAAGCTCGATGAAGGATTAATGGAGGAAGATGAAGGATTTGGAGTGAGACGAGGAGATTGCCTTGGTCCAGAAGAGAGAGGAACATTGGGTTTTTTGGTTCTGGCCATTTCTTCGAATATGCAAATGAAGATGGGAGTGATGAATAAAACCCTAATTTTAGGAGAGTTTAAATAGACAAGCAAGAGAGAGAGGTATCAGAGTGAGATGAAGGCTGAGATAGGTACGGCTATGGCAGTAGAGAGAGAGAGATGGGAATTGGGAACGATGATGAGATGACTGGTGGTAATTTTTTTTTACTTACACAAGTTATCTTATCAAGTACAATAGGCCATACCTCAACAATCAGCTTTTATCTTAACCCAAGCTAAGAAGTACACTCCACCTAAAAAAAATGCCCATAAGATATGATGGTTTCGAAACCAGAGTCCAACCTAATGGTTAAATGGTGACTTTGTTTTGAACCATTAATTCAAATAGAACTTATTTAGGCTTATGAGATGTAACTAAAAGAAACTTTGAGAGTTTGCCTTTTGCAAAGTCAAATATGATCACATCAAAACAAGTTTAGCTACAGAACTCGAAATCAAGGGTAAAGTTGTTTGCTTTGTACTCAAAGGACTTGACAATCTCTATTATTTTTTTTATGTTTTAACAATTTAAAATACCATTTTACAGCTCATGGCAGCACATTTCTTGAAATACAAAACAAGGTAAGTACTCCCTCTAAGTTAAAGCCTCCTTACGGAATTATATATATATATAATAGAATGTACTTATATATATATAATAAAGAAGTACTAATTAAGCATGTAAGCATAAAGGTATATATAACACATATCTTGGGAGATATAACCGTAGCTTTTTGGAACATGAGTTTATAAATTTAATAAATTTGCTCAAAAGAGTTCAAGAAACTTTTGTTTTTTTTAGAGACCCCTTTTTTTTTGTTTTCATTTGCATTTTGGTCATATGTCTATAAAAAAAAAAAACAATCATCCTTTTGGATCCATGTAGCAAGAGTGTTATCATCGATTCCCTGAGCAGATGCTCGAAAGGGCAATATGTGTAACAAGGACACATAGAGGATAACAACTTCGAATCTTATGGAGGATAGAATGTTTTTTTAGGGATCTTCAAATGATTTGCATCCAGATTAGAAGATTTTTTCTTTTGTGGGGATTTTATGTATATACATTTGTATAACATAATCAAATTATTGAAAGACTGACATTTAAAAGGGGTAACCCCAAATTTTGATGCTTTTATTTGCATATGTTCAAAGTGATAAAATTTGTCATTATATCCATCTGAAAAATCATCATCTTAGATTTATGTAATAAAGAGGTTATCATTGACTCCCTAAGCGCATTTCTCAAAAGGGAAATATGTATAACAAAGATACTCGGAGGATAAGAACTTCAAATCCAGCGGAAGATAGAATGAATTTCAGGGATCCTCAAATGATTGGCACCCATTTATAGAATTTTTGGGGCTTTTATGTATATGCATTTGCATAACACTCAAATCATTGAGAGACTGATATTTTTTGAACAGGTTAACTCATATTATGATTTTGTTCTTTGATCTGTTGCATAAAGAAATATCCCCCACTTTTGTTTTTATAAATAACATGGAATAAGGTTTGATCCTATTCATGGGGATTCCGTAAAAATTCCATTCCAAAAAGAGAAAGTTCGAAACAATTGGGATTTTTTGGAGATTGGATGCAGTTACTAATTCATGATCTGGCATGTACAGAATGAAAACTTCATTCTCGATTCTACGAGAATTTTTATGAAAGTCTTTCATTTGCTTCTCTTCGATGGAAGTTTTATATAAGTTTATGAATACCACCAAACTTAAATATATAGTAAAATAAATAAAATGAAAGATTTTTTTTTGTTTTATTATGATTTTTTTAAAAGAAAACTATATATATATAAAAACAAAACTTTAAACTAGGGTGGAGCAAATACCAATTACTTTTCGGAGGCTTTCAAAACGAAGATTGTCAAGTGGTTTGGTAAACAAGTCAGCCAATTAATTTTTTGTTAGAATAAAAGTCATCTCAAGCAAGTTATCTTCTACTAGGTTTCTGATAAAATGATACATAATCTCAATATGTTTAGTTCGAGAATGCAACACGAGATTTTTGGAGATGTTTATAGCACTGGTATTATCACAAAACAAGGTAAGTGTATCTTGAGAAAATCCATAATCATGTAGCATATACTTCATCCATAATATTTGAGTGCAACAACTTCATACGGCAATATATTCTGCTTAGGCAATAGATAGGGAGACATAGTTTTGTTTCTTACTATGCCAAGACACCAGATTATTGCCAACAAAAAAACTTCCACCAGAAGTGCTTTTCTGTCTGTAACATCACCTGCCCAATTAGAGTCTGAGTAACCTGCAATTTCAATGTTAGAGTTAGTTGAGTACATTATACCAAACTCAGTTGTTCCAGAAACATATCATATGATACGCTTAACAGCTTTGACATGTGATTCTTTGGGATTTGCTTGGTAACGTGCACAGACTCTCACACTGTGACAAAATGTCAGGTCTACTAGCAGTGAGATACAGAAGACTCTCAATAATGCTTCTATAGAATGTATGATCAGTAGCAATTCCTTCAAGATCAGCATTAATTGATCTTACAGCTTATTCCTATGAGATTTCGAACAGGAGAAGATGTCTCCATGCCAAATTTTTTAACAAAATTTTTGTCATATTGAGTTTGAGAAATGTACAAGATGTCTTCTCTTTGTTGTACCTGTAACCCTAAAAATAGCTGAGTTTGCCACAATGGCTCATTTTAAATTCCTTCTCCATTGTGTTAGTAAAGGCTTAATTTGACCAACAAATCAAAGGTAGAACCAAAAATGATATCATCAACATAAACCTGAACAAGAATAACATTTTTAGAAGTACTTTTAACAAACAAAGTTTTGTCAATTGAGCCTCTAACATATCCATTTTCAATGAGATAAGAGGATAACTTGTCATACTATGCCGTGGGTGATTGTTTCAATCCATAAACAACCTTTTTAAATTTATAAACATGATCTGGATGACTGGTTTCAGGAAAGCCTGGAGTTTGTTTGAGATAAATTTCTTCCATAATGTCCCTGTAGAGAACAACACTCTTGATGTCTATTTGATACAGAGTGAATTTCAAATGACAAGAAATAGCCAACAAGAGTCTTACTGATTCTAACCTTGCAATAGGTGCAAAGGTTTCATCAAATTCTAAACCCTCAATTTGATTATAGCCTTGAGCTACTAATCGTGCTTTGTTTTGGGTTATTGTGCCTTTTTCATTAGTTTTATTCTTGTACACCCACCTAGTTCCAATGATGTTCTTGTTACTAGGTCTAGGTACTAAATCTCAAACATCACTTCTTTCAAATTGGTTCAACTCTTCTTGCATAGCTGAAATCCACTCAACATCACATAAGGCCTCTTTGATATTTTAAAATGTGATATGATGTTCATATATTTTCGAAAACAAGCGAGATATGATTGAAAGATTGAGAAATTGCTTACAATATTTTTTTATGCACTTCTGGTTTTCATTGGTTCAAAGACATTACCAATAATATCGGAGGTTGAGTGATCTTTCCTTACTTGTCGAGTTTCTGATCTGTTGAGAGACTGGATAGTAAAGGTGGCAGCTATCCCTGTGTTGGCATGATCAATTTTTGGTTCACATTCATTTCCATCATCATCAGATATGAGATTTTGATCATCTATGGGAACTTTCTTTTCGGCTGAAGGAGATGAGGCAGTGACAACTTGATCAAGAGTGGAAGATGTGTGAGTGCAAATTGGACCATCATCAATAACAACTTTTACGGTTTCCATAATTTTGCATGATCTTTTGTTATAAACTCTGTATGCATGACTATTCGTCGCATAACCATGAAACACTCCTTTGTCACATTTAGGATCAAATTTGGTGAGGTAGTCTCTGTCATTGTAGATGTAGCAGATGCTTCCAAAGGCTTTTAAGTGAGAGATGTTTAGTTTTCTTCATCTCTAAAGTTCATAAGGAGTCTTATCTGTTCCTGGTCTGAAAATTGCTCGGTTTAGAGTATAACAAGCATTAGATACAGCTTCTTCCCAAAAAGAATGTTGAAGATCTGCAGAGTTAAGCATAATTCTTCCTATTTCAACCAGAACACGATTTTTCCTTTCAACAATCACATTATATTGAGGAGTGATAGGTGCAAAGAAATCATGAAAGACACCATATTCATCACAATATTCATGAAATGATGCATTTTCAAATTCAGTACCATGATCAGATCTGATCCTAGTGATTTTCTTATCTTCAGAAAGTTTTTTATTTGAATTTTTTTTAGCAAGACTGAGATATTGTTCAAAAGTTTCAATTTTATCAGCTACAAACTTGACCCAGGTAAACCTTGAAAAATCATCAACAATAACAAGCGCATAAGTTTTTCCGTGAATACTTTGAGTTTCAATTGGACCAACTAAATCAAGATGTAATAATTCTAACACATTTGAAGTTGGTATGACATTCAAAGAAGTATGAGAAGTATGAGTAAACTTACCAATTTTACAATCATCACACATACCTTCTGGTTTCCCAGCAAGCTTTGGCAAACCCCTTACTACTCCCTTGGTTGACAAGTTGACCATGTCTTGATGATTTAGATGACACATTCTCCTATGCCATAATTCTAACATATTTGAAGATACAAGTGATCTAAAACATATTTCAGAGGGAGGTTTTAGATTTGCGAGAACATAGTAACAATCTTATTTTGTTCTTTCACCTTTCATAAGAATTCTTCTTTTTCCATCAAGCACAAGACATCTTATTTTATCAAAAATCACAGAATCATGTTCATCAACAATTTCTCTTACACTGAAAAGACTGAATTTCAATCTTTTAACGAGAAGTACATTGTTAAGATTAGGTAGACCAGGAATGTTCACAATTCTACATCCAATGATGCTAGCTTGAGCACCATCACCAAAAACAAATTTTCCAGAAGGAAAAGACCCATTCATTGAGGTAAACCATTTTTTGTTTCCTGTCATGTGTTTTGAACATCTACTATCTATGTACCATGAATCAGACTTTCTTGCAATAAGGACTGCATGTGAGAGTAACATTGCAAATAGCAATAACCTTGTTGTCATTTTTGGGTGAAGAGATGACACATGAGAAATTACTTACATGATTTTCTTCATCTTTTGAACTATTTCCACAAAGATCCCAAGGTTTTATAGGTCTTAAAAGTGGTTTTGAAGACCTGGGAATGTTTTTCTGTTCTAGTTCCCAGATGTAGGGATGGTAAGACTTTTTGCTATCTTTAATAGTTCTTTGACTGATTTTTCCAAAGAGGATTGAAATGAGGAGATTAAGTCATTTTGATGAACATTATTTGTCTGACTCCTATTCAACTTTCTACAAAAATGTCTAATGTGACCAATAACTCCACAATGATGACAAGTTGGAACAAAACGTTTAAAAGGTTTTTCAGATTCCAATTTTTGGCTTTTGACAAAAACAGTAGGTTTTATGGGTTGTGAGTTTTCACGTTTCTCATAACCTATACCAGATTTATTCTTATCAGGTTTGCCAAGACCACATAATTTGGTCAATTTTTCTGAACCTATGTTTAACTTTTGAAACTATAGTTGAGATGCATCTAGAGAATTTTCTATATCAAGTTTTTCTTCCAACAAGGTGAATACAAGTACAATTTGAGTGTCCAAGCTCTCTTGAAGACACTTGACATTATTCTTAAGACAAGTTTTTTCCATATTCCATTTGGCTTTTATAAAAATAAATTTTTCTTGAATTTCAATTTTTTGGCTTCTCACTTATTGATAGCTCATTTTCAAGAGTTTCAATTTTAGTGATCATAGACGTAGATGTAGCACACATTCTGTATACTTACTATCCAAAATATTTTTGGATTCACAAACCTCTAGGGAATCATCCAAAATAACCGAAGTCATGATAACAATTGTTTCCTCATTATGTTCTGAATTAGATTCTAATTCACTATTACTCCATGTTGCTTTAAAAACTTTATGAGTTTTGCCTTTCCTGTTTGCACAGTCAGTGACTTTATGCCCCACACCAGTACATTCAAAACATCTTATCTGATCATCCCTTTTTTGTGTAGATTTTGGTTTGAGGGATCTATCATTTGAGACATGATTGCTTCTAGGATTTTTAGAGCTAGAACCTGACTTAAAACTTTTTGAAGAGTTTTTGGATGAAAAAGAAGGTTTCTTATTTTTTAGGAACTTTTCAAACTATTTTGTTATGTATGCACATTCTTCAACAGAGTATGAAATGTTTTCATGAACATCAGATTCTTGCTTAACTGAACTAAGAACAATGGTCTTGTTTCTCCCTGGTTTAGTTCTTTTAGTTTCATAAGTCTTTAAATTACCAACAAGCTCATCAAGAGAGTAAATCTTCATATCATGGAATTCTTCAGTAGTGAGTTATTTAGGAGCAAAATAAGAACTTACAGACCTTAAAAAAAATTAGAAACAATAGTTTCTGGTTCAAGAGGACTTCCTAGGCCTTGACATTGGTTAATTATGCTAAGTAGCCGACTATGATATTCATCAATAGATTTTTCTTCTAGCATAAATATTTGTTCAAAATCAAGAGTCAATCTTTAGAGTTTTTGAGCTCTTACCTTAGAGTTTCCTTCATAGGTAGTCTTCAATGAATCTCATGCATCTTTAGTCGTTTGACAATAGAGGATTCTTCTTCTTTCTTTTTTTGACAAGGCTAAAAACTAAGCTATTAAGAGCCTTAATATTCACTCTTGCTGAATTTTTTTCAGCATCAGTCCAAAGGCTTTTGGATTTAAACTCAAGTAATTCTGGTTTGCACAGAGATGGAATCTTTGGTGGAGTGTATCCATCATCAACAACATCTCATTGTTTCCCATCATCTTGCGACAGTAGAAAAGAAGACATCATGATTTTTCATTGAAAATAATCACTTCCATCAAAGAATGGTGGAACATTGATGGAAGTACAGTCTTGATACATTCTCTGCTCACAGAGGATCTCACTAACAAAGTTGGTAGCCGCTTTGATACCACTTGGAGGTACTTGAGGGGTGGTGATTAGGCCATTAACTACTTTTAACCAAAAGTAATATAAGACTGTTGTCAGGGATAGCAATGTATTGTTCTATCTTGATAACAGTTTATGAAAGTAAACAAATCGTGTTGTAAGTAGATGAAACTAATAACACAATTATGTTTTTCTCTAGGCAAAAACCTCTGAAATCAGGGATGAAAACTGCCAAATCTTTCCACTATGTAACAACTCTTATTACAAGACTATAGTTCTGATACTAGCAAAGTTTCGGTGCTATCCTTTCACTAGAGTCGCGTGCTAGATGTAAGAACTATATTCCATCTTGTTTTACAAAGATTTACAATAGAAAGATACATAAGTTTCAGACATGAGATTAATTATCGCACAACTAACTCACTTTGAACACTTGAGATGCTTGCACCTACCAATCCAACATCATGGTATGCAAAATGTATGTATGAGTTTAAAGGGTATTTTGTGAAGACTTTAAGACATAAATATCAGCACAAAATAGTATGTAAAAACAGACTCAGCCTTAGAGCGAAAATGAACAAAAGCAATTTTCACAACTAAGAAAGACAAGCCATGCTTGCTCTTTATATAGGCCAAATGAAATGGCCTATGAAGGAAGCCAAACGTACCAGCCAAGTGAAATAGAAATGAGTTTTAAAATAGGTTTTAATCCTAGATCAAGTATACAAAACTTGACAGCCACATAAAACTTGTTTTCAGCTTTAGACAAAATATCTTCGTTTTATAGGAGATAATGATGAAGATTAAAGATTAAGTTTATAAGGAACAAAAACTTATCTTTCTTACTAAGTCACTTGACCAGAGAAATATTTTAAAAGTGTTTATAACCAGTTTGAAGTCGAAAGATATTTTTCAGAATGGAAAAAAAATGTTCCAAGGATTTCAGGGATGGAAAACATATTTGTCATCCTCAGTAAAAATAATGAAATGCATATACATACTTTTTACCTTGAGACCATGAGGTTTTCATACTACGAGGATGTTGATTTTTTAGCTTCAATCTTCTCTTATTTGAGTCTTCTAATCTATATTTTGTTAAGTATAAAATATGTCAAAAATTATTTACCTTCAAAACTGCTAACTACTCATCTACTTGCTCTGCCCAACTATGCAGATGGAAGAAAATATGCATGTGTGGCCGGGGAGCCGGCGAGATAGGATTCTTGACGAGCAACGAGCAACCACCAACCATAACTGGTCTGAAAAAAATCATTTGTTTTCCACCGGCATGCATGCATTAGCCTACTAGGGGTATGCTCAACGCTTTGAAATCTTTGTCTTTCTTTGGTTTACAACTTGACAGAAAATTAATTAGTTAAGTTCATACACCATACCGGCCTGTGCATTCATTAATTAATACTTTAAAATTAAATGCATTCGTAGGTCAAACCGGAACTATATATAATTTTTCAGTATTTTCAGTTGCTATCACGACTATATGTGTCGATGAATTTATCGTTCTAATTCCATTGGCTAATTAAAGATCTTCACATTTCAATTCATTATATATACACACACACAGGACATGCATGTGCTCTCATATTCTAGCTAGCAAAGAAAAAAGAGGAGTACCGCAGCTTAGCTAGACGAACATATGGCAATGTTACTTTGGTTGGTGCAGAAGCCGGTTTATTTTATTGGGAGGCAATGGAACGGCGTCGACATAGCTAGTATTTTCACCCTTACTGCTGTACATCTCCTAGCTCTACTAGCTCCGTTTTACTTCACCTGGTCTGCGTTTTGGGTGGCCGTAGCTCTCTACTATGTCACTGGGGTGGGAATAACTCTGTCTTACCACAGAAATCTGGCCCACAAAAGCTTCAAGCTTCCCAAGTGGCTAGAGTACTTCTTTGCCTACTGTGCTGTTCATTCGCTTCAGGTTCGACCATCCCCCATTTATGGCCAGTATATGTCAAGCCTTATTTGCCTGTAATAATGTTTATGAAGGTATAATGCTGCATGCTTTCGATCTGTTGTTACAGGGAAGTCCACTAGAATGGGTTAGCTCGCACAGGAGTCATCACCAGTTTACAGATACGCCAAATGACCCTCATACTCCTACCAAGGGATTTTGGTTTAGTCACATTGGTTGGATCTTTGATTATCAGAAGCGTTTTGGAAGCGTACGTATAAATTTTCTTTCTCCTACACAGATTACCGTACGTAGTGGAATATTTATCTATTATGCTATAATTGAGAAGTTCTAGTTATCAACCAAGTTTGACATTTTTGCAGTATGATGGAAAATTGTACAACGTTGGAGATCTGAAGAAACAAAGCTACTATAAGTTTCTTCACTACACTTACCCTTATCACTGTATTGCTTGTGGAGTGGTACTGTATGTCTTTGGAGGAATGCCCTATTTAGTTTGGGCACTGGTAATAGTTAAAACTTTCTCTCAGCTTCAATATTAAAATCTCCAAATGCATGCATGAGATTATGTTTAACCACTAGTACGTTATGTTTGATTAGGCCGTGAGGACCATATTTCTTCTCCATGTAACATTCTCAATAAACTCTATTTGCCACATATGGGGAAATCAAGTCTGGGATACAGGTGATTTGTCCAAAAACAACTGGTACGTAACTTTTTCTTTTTTATTATTCATAATATATGGTCCGATCCTTGTTAAATGGACATTAATTATATATAACCAGTTTGAATAACCACTGCTTGCATTGTTTAGGTTGTTTGGATTGCTAGCGCATGGAGAAGGTTGGCACAATAACCACCATGCTTTTGAGTACTCAGCTCGCCAAGGTTTTGAATGGTGGCAGATCGATATCACTTGGTATCTAATTAGATTACTCGAAATGGTTGGTTTGGCGACCGACGTTAAGCTCCCGACGGAGCTTCAGAAGAACCGGAAAGCATTGGCAAACAAAGGCAGCAGCATGGAGGGAAGGTTCGAAACAAAAGTGAAATAGTTGACGGAAATCAAAGATACGAGTGATATATATATATATATATATATATATATATATATATAGAACATCATTGTTTGAAGTTTTCTGTGATCGATGTGTTTCATTGTCTACCCATTTTCTTATATAAGAAGATATTGAATTTAGTATAAGATTTTATCATGATATATACAGCGATCAATGTATGCTAAGCGGATCTAACCAGCTGCCCAAACTCCATCACTATGTTATACTAGGTGTAAATCCCGTGCTGAAGCGTGGCTTAACAAAAAGGACCGTGATTAAGCCGAAATATATTGTGAGAGACTATCTTATCGATCAACATGTTTCGCTCCAACAAAAGACTTTTGATAGTTCCGAGGGTGACATTAAAGCTTTAATGTCACTAATCAATTACATCGTTCTTCGCTACAGAGCTGGACCATGACAACAATATCCACAGCTTGGAGCTATCTAAACCCCTCCCATGCAAACTGAAATTAGATAGTCTTCAAGCCCAGTTCACACTCCACTTAAAATGTTCTCTTTTAACAGATGATTGAATGACAAAGACACAAAGACTACACCTAACATAGCAAAGTAATCCAAATAGGAAAAAGTGAAGGAAAAGTTTCAATGAGAAGCCACAGACCACAAAAGACTTAACATTAAAAAAAACAGACATGTAGATTTTATGATCTTCTAAGCACATCACACCTCATAATCAAACTATACAGAATAATTTTAATTTGGATACTACTCTTTGAGGATAACCCATTGAAATAAATGGCAAGAAATTGACCTTTTGATAGCAATGAGTTTGATTATAGTGGAAAGAAGAAGAAATAAGCTATGTGAGTAGGATTCCTTTTATATGAGGCAAGCATCTCCTCAAATCCAACCACCAAGCTGAGGCCTTGCGTCAGCACCATGACCTTGCCCAAATCAAATCAGCCACATAGGGAAAGAATGATGCCGCTGCCCACTTTTTCAATATAAAACGGCATGTTTCTCTAACCATAGTAGAATAACAGTAGCCCTCTTTGAGATATGATTGTGTTGGGAAGAAAATTTGGTGCTCCCTGGTTCATTGAGAACGATATTGGTCAGAAATCAAAGAGATCAGTGATAAACAATTAAAACATAGAGTAGATGGTAATGATAGCTACCTTGAGGAAGGGACGGTAAAATCGTGCTGGCGCGGCCACATTTTGAAACCGTGGTTTGTGGAAAGAAAACATAAAAATTGATCCACACCCTTGAGAGAGCTATAAACCTAATGTACATCCCACCATCTATTTGGTGGTATTTGAAGTTTGTGGATTTTATTATGATTTTGGTAACTATTATAGTATTGGGTTTGTGAGTGAATGAGAATTTAGGTCAAGACGAAAATGTAAATTCGTAACTTTTTTTAGCCAACCAATCTATTATGGATTGTTGGTTCATGATTGTTACATTAGGACCTGTATAAACAATGATTCGTTATCTCTTTAGTTGATTGACATGGTCTTTTTCTTTTTCTTTTGTATAACATTATCCTTTGTTATTTAGGAGGCCGAGTATAAATTTCACATTGTCTGTTTCCGTTTCCAGTGTGTTATATGTTACAAATATAACATGATTTTGTGCTGTGTATTGTATACATATGTGTAACGTGTATGTGTTATACGTATATCATATATTTTGTAATACATCTCTATAGACTATATTTTTTGTATAGTTATTAAGCACATCATTACCATTTTTTATCATTATCTTGAGACCTTTTTTTGATGTCACTCTCGATAACGCCACATATAATTGTCCGTGAGTAAAAACCGGTTCTGAAAAATATATTCCGACTTGATTTAATGATTGACCTTGACTTTTATTAATCGTCATTGCATAACATGGTCTAACAGGAAACTGACGTCTTTTAAATGTAAACGGCCATTTAGTTTCAGTTGCTATCAATACTATTCTTGGAATATGTACTCTTTCTCCAACGTTACTCCCAGTAAGTATTTTTGCTTCTATTAATCTTTCAAACAATTTTGTCACAATTAATCTCGTGCCATTACACAAACCTCGCATCTGATCTAAATTTCTTAATAACATAATAGGCATACCAATTTTCAATATGAGTTCATGTGTCGGCAAACCACTAAATTCAAGTTTATTCAAAAATTCAATGGGATACAAAACAATAATATTATCGATATTACCTGAATTATATGAAATAGAATCTGAACTAAAATATGATTTGTTATTTTCAGGTACTAATTTAATCGCATAATTATTGATTTCATGAACAATTACATTTTTGGGAGTCACAATAGCACGTTCTCTCAGATAATTTGTATCATTGTATTTGGTATCAAAATCGGGATAAGTCGCTTCAAAAATTGATTTTATAGGATCAACTATGGCATCAACCAATAAATCTTTTGGTATATCAATCCAACTCACATCTGGATCATCTATGGGAAATTTAGATTGCAATCGACCTTCACCTATCATTAGCATCCATTCAGCAAAATCTTTAATTTCATTTTTTTCAAGAGGAGTTAAACCAATCGTCGACAATCTCATATTTTCAGTTAGATGAAATACTGCGATGTTAGGCCACAAATACGAATTATTAAATGATGCTTGAATGACTTGTTCTTTACTACCACCTTGTATCACCGGCAATGTTTGTCTAAAATCTCCACCGAATAAAATCGTCTTTCCTCCAAATGGCTCTTCTTTTTTTGACAAAATATCACGCAACGTTCTGTCCACAAATTCAATACACCATTTATTGCACATGGGAGCTTCATCCCAAACTATTAATTCAGCCTTTTCAATTAAATCAGAAAGATTGGTTTGTTTATTTATATTACAATTTGAATCTTTATCTATAATTGGCTTAATTTTGAAACACGAATGAGCTGTTCTGCCTATCGGAAGTAATAATGAGGCAATGCCTGATGAAGCAACGGCCAAAACAATTTTGCCTTCGGATCTCAATCTTAAAATTATAGTATTCCAGAAAAAAAATTTGCCTGTACCTCCGCTACCATGAACAAAAAATGATCATGGGTTCTTCTGTTCTACGGCTTTGATCACCTCATCGTATATAATTTTTTGATTATTATTTAGTTTGGTGATCAAGTGAGAATGTTCTAGTTTCAATGTTTCACAATCAAAATCTAATTCTTCTCTGATAAACCTATCGTCGAGTTGATGTATTTGTTGTGTCTTTGGCATTGGTAATTGATGGTTTTTTAAACTACTGGAAGACAGGTTAAACAATTTTTCAAGCTCATATAGAACATCATTCTTTAATTCGTCATCAGGTATGGTAAGATTTGGCATATTAAAATTTAATTTAATTTTGTGTGATATGTCATCGGACATCTTAATCCAATATGCATCAAATAAATCTCGAGGATCCGAAACATTACAAAATAGAATAATTGTAACAAATAAATAACGAATTTGAGGAGAAGTGGCAGTAAAAGTAGATTCCAACAGTGCTTCGAGCCATTCTTTATCATCACCTAGTAATCCCAAAGCTCGACATGCCTCTTGATAAGTAGAGTATACTATCCCATTGATCGTTCTTATTGCCTCAAAATTGATACATCCTTTTTGAACATTCAAAAGCATTCTAAGATACACTACCGGAAGAATTACTATGACCGACGACTTGGCGTCGTCGGTCTGTTTCCGTTTCTCGTCGGTCATACCTATATCCGACGACACATCCTCGGATATAGTATCGTCGGAAATACACCGTCGGTAATACTATATCCGACGATGATTTAGGGTTATCGTTGGATAATAAATACACTAAATCCGACGATAATTTATCGTCGATCATAGTTTAAACTATAACCGACGATGTCAACGTCGGATATAGTTTTCTCCATGGTCAAAATGGTTGACTCTGGAGAAAACTATATCCGACGATATTGACACATGTCGTCGGATATAGTGAAAAAATTTAAATTTTTTTTGCAGGTTTTGGGTTTTATCCCAAAACCTGCATTCACAAAAAATCACGCTATCTATATATTGTTCAAATTGAAAATCAACAACCATTGAAACTAGAGTACGTAGTAAATAAATAAATTAATAAAAACCGAAATCGTTCAAATCTGTATACATATGCGTAGTAAATAATGAAAATAAAAATGAAACCGACAATTGTTCAAATGTAGGGGGTCCTGGTCCTAAGTCTATGTGGTCAAACAGATTGGAGAAAGTTGGTTGGTCCTGGTCCTGGTCTGGCTGAGGCTGAGGCTGCGGCTAAGGCTGAGGTTGTGGCTGTGGCTGTGGCGCACCGAAAATGGGCGGGGGAGCTATCTGGATTCCAGATGCTTGCAACTGTGCATAACAATGCTGCATCCATGTCCCCATTTGCTGCTGCTGTTCGGCCAACCGATTCTGCTCTGCTGCTTGCGCTTGCTCCATCTCCTCGATCCGACGCCGTTGAGCTTCCATCTCAATTGATTGCATATGAAGCTGGTCGTGTAGCTCATTAGTCCTCGAAGATGATGATGATCCCGATCCGCGAGAGAATTCAGGGGTATGCTTCAGCAGCCCTTGACCCCATTTTCCGGAACCCCTGCAGTAAAATGTGTTCTTCCCTGGAGGGATCACAGTTGACATAATCCTGGCTCTGATGATCGGATCAGATCGATCAATCTGATCAATCGGGAGTTCCGCATCAGGGGTGTTGGGATAGAGCTCTCTCGCCACTTGAGTCAACACCTCCGGAATCGCCTCCTGAATTCTCGCCTAATTGACAAAGAACAATAAAATATTAATTAAAAAAACAATCTAAATAAATAAGAAATAAATTTATTTTGTTATAAGGACACTTACAGCATATTCGGGGGATTGCGGATACGCGTGTTGCATCGTATAGACAAGGGGATCCTCTTCTGGGTGGTTGGCCGCCTCCTCGATCCAACCCGAGTATGATCTGGTACCGGCATGATGATTTTTGGTGTTTTTGGCCCGGTTCCTTGTGTTGACTTCAGAAAGAGCCTGCGCGATTAATTAAACATAAAAAAAACACTCATTAGCCAAATAATTTAAGGGAAGTACGATAAAACAAAAATTAAATCAATTGAAGGTTGCGTACCTTCAATTTCGGGTTGTTGAAGTGAACCACAAGCCATCGCCACTCGTACTCCCTATAACGAAACTCGCTAGGGGTACCCTCACGATCGTCCCCGTACTTTTTCCAATGCTTCTTCAGCTCGGCCTTCCACTCCTTATACCTATATATACCCATAAAATCAAGCGTTAGTAACTAACAACATTGTATGAACATAATCAAAAGAAACGAAAAAATATATAGAAATGCCCGTCTGCAAACCTGCTCCCATTCACTTCATCCGCCCACTTGGGTCTAATGTCTGCATCCACGAGGAACCACCTCTGCAATGCATATATATATATATATATATATATATATCAATAATATTAAAAATTTATTTAGATAATTTACATAATGAATATACAATTCAACTCACCGACAACGCATTATGCAGCTGATTTTTGACGGATTGCGGCACTGAATTCCAATCTGGCCACAACATTGGGACTCTATCCCGTATGAGGCTGCCCGCCATCCCCGCGTACTTTCGAGTGACATTTCCCTCGATCACCTGCCCTCTATCCCCGGTCGGAATCATAAGTTGGCCACCACCGCTAGGTGAATGGCTTCGTCCAGTAACTTGCCGACGACGGGGCCTCTGGTTCTCTTCTGTTTGGCACCGGGCACGATCTCGCCTATCACATATATATGTAGACGATTTTTTAAACATCAACACCTAATTGAATTTAAATATTAGGGAGTAAAAAGATATCACTAATTAATATTTACCTGATTCGTCGGTGCGTTGTCCCGGAATCCTCGCACTCCAGAGAGGTGCCGGGAAGGGTATATACGCATATGCCTGCTCCGGGGTAATGAACCCTAGCTGTCCCGGAATAGGCATCCCGTCGGAATCGACGTGAGGTATCGTCGGGATTTTCAACGGTAAGAATAATGTAGGCGGCGGGCATAGTCGCATCCTCGCCGAGGACTAAGTAGATCCACCAGCCTCCTCGGAAGAATGAGGAGCTGTCTGGTGGATGACGGGGGAAGGGTCCTCGCGATGAATGTCCGGCATTCGGACCGAGGATTGAGTCGCACTATCCGTTGAAGGCGTGCGACTGACCTGATGAACCAACCTCACGCCTGAGGATCGAGCCGGCTCGGGTTGCTGCTGAGGTTGTCCCTCGCCCATCAGCCGACGGTGTCGAGAGGTCAGCGGAAGACTGTAAGTGTTGGGGACGCTGGTGGATCCTGATGCGGACCGACTTCCGGTGCCATCAGGATCCCCAGCTCCCGAGCCAGGATCCCCACGTCCCGATCTCCCTCTCCCTCTGGACCTCTCCCTCGAAGTACTCGACCCGGCCCCTCGGGAAGGTCCGCAATTAAACCATTGCATCGTTGCTATAAAATTATTAAAATTAAAAAAAATTCCTAATTCATCCAAAAAATCTAGCACATGCATATTCCAATATATATCAATAATCCAATATATATTCCAATATATAAATATTCCACAAAAATCAACAATAATTCCATAAAATCCAATACATATATAATCCAATAATTTAACTATATATATATATATCAATAATTCCAATAATCCAAATTCAACAATAATTCCAAATCCAATTAACAAAAAATTTGGATAATTCCAATTCCAATTTGTTAATCCAATAATTCCAAATCCAATTTAACCTAAAATTCCAATATATTCCACTATATAAACATACATGCAAAAAACATGGATAAAATTCGAAATTTAACCAAAAAATCAAAATTATCCCAAAATATATATCAATACATGCATGCATAAAATTAACAAAATATATACCAATACATGCATAAAATTTAACCTAAAATATTATCCCGAAATTTAACCTAAATTTAACCTAAAATCAAAATTATCCCAAAATATATATCAATACATGCATAAAATTAACAAATTCCATTGCTATATCAACATCCACATTATCGATCAACACATTCCACATGCAAAATCTAACTTAAAATACAAAAATTCGAAAATTTGAATATAGGGATTTCAAACCTGATTTTGAACTAATCGACGAGGGATTTGGCTTGAGGATCGATGGAATACTTCTACCGCTTCGATTGCTTGCTTGTAGCACGATGAAAGCCCAGAAAATCGATCGGAGGCGTTGGAGCAGTTTGTGGCAGTTTCGTTTCTGCCCCAAAACGTACCCAGATCGGGATATAAAACAGAACTATATTCGACGAGATTTTCATATGCATGTCGTCGGATATAGTTCTTCTATTTAATTTTCTGATTATTCCGGTAAACTAATTAAATATTTAGTGTATTAATATATATATTTATTAATAGGTAATTAATACGAAATTATTAATAGTTAATACCAAATTAATACGAAATTATAAATAGTTAATACCAAATTATTAAATTAATATTTAATAATACGATATAATTATTAATCGATCGGTTGTGTATTTTTTTTCGATCGATCGATCTCTCGAGCTCTCTCATTTATGATGGGGCCGGATATAGCAATTTCATCGATCGAGAAGATTCGGCAGTCGATAATATGAATAAAATTCATTTTACATTGCTCTAAGTCAAAATATATAACATACATATATATATACACTATGCTAATTAAGGCGCATAATCAGAATCCTCGCTTGAGTTTGACTCTGTTTCCGAGTTAATTTCAGGTAAGATGTGTATGCCCTCGTCACTTGAGTCTTCATTGTCTCCATTTTGATTAACATCAATAAGATTCGGTTGAGAAATTCGTACCACACTGCCCTGTCTCACATTATTAAGGCGAATTGTTGAGGTTTCAGGAATACCAGTTGCGTTCGGCTCTTGGTATGCACTGACTTCTTCATTATCTGAGGTCACACCAAGGGTTGAGGCACTGTATATGTTTCGTGGAAGAACATGGTTAACCACTTTCCACGCGCCTTTATGCACAAGATCATCAAGATAGAACAATTGTTTCACCGCCGTGGCCAACACAAACGGATCATCTTCATACCAGCTTGTGGTAGTATTCACCGAAAAAATCCCGTATTGATCGGTCCTTGTGTTCTGAGGGTCGGTATCAAACCATCTACACTTAAACAAGTGCACGGACATGCCTTCCCCATATATTAATTCGACAACTGAATGGAGAACACCGTAATAGTCAACTCCATTCTGCCCACCATGCACCATTACCCCAGAATTCTGTGTTTTTCGTCTGACATCTCTATGTTCACAAATAAATAGCACGCCATTTACCTTACACATAGGATAAACTCTGGAAGTTACCGGTTTCTGCGCCAAGAGCCTCAATTCGTGTGACCACTGAGAGATACTATCAGCTTGTACATGATTCATCTGAAAATAATCATTTATTAACTTGACTATAAATAGGATGCGAGACATGCACTTAACATCGATCATATACAGGTCAATTTAAGTATCAACTTACCCAGTTGCCAAAATAGTTTGCGAACGTCTTGTTGTGGTACTCAACATCACCGGAAATAGCAGGGCAGTGAAGGTGCAAATTTTTCCAATATTGAACTTCTGGACAGTTAATCAATACCGACCAATGGGCAATGACTAGCTCATAAGGTTTCAACTTGTACGAGTTGGGCAACTTTCCAGAAACTTCAACATCATCGGAGATGATCGAAAGGTTGAACTGCCCTCCATCTACTGGCATATGTTGTGGAGGGTCCTCCAACGCTCCCAAATACAACTTGGTGTACGTTACGCACTCATGCGCAATATATGCTTCAGCGATACACCCTTCGGGTGCAGATTTGTTCATCACATAGTCTTTGTAGTCCCCTAATTGTCTGTAAATTGGTAATTACAGATCGAGCATGTTATGCTTATTGCAACAATAAGTGAATACATAATATTAAAGATCGACATATATATAGCCAGATTCATAGATGCATTACATACCTTTCCATAGGATACATCCATGTGTAGTGTACTGGACCAGTAAGCAACAATTGTTCCGGAAGTTGGAGCATCAGGTGAGGCATGATGTCGAAAAAGTTTGGAGGAAATATCCTTTCGAATTTGCACATGATAAAAATGATGTCCTGTTGCATTTCCAACAAGTCCGATTTCTTCACTTCTCTCGTGCATAACTTCTGAAAGAATCTTGACAAAGCCACTAACGGCTCCACCACCTCTTTGGGCAGGTACCCTTGAATGAAAACAGGGAAGAGGCGTTGGAGCAGTATATGACAGTTATGACTCTTTAGTCCGTACATCTTGTTATCTTTGAAGTTAACACATCGACTTATATTTTCGGCATAGCCTGAAGGATACCTGACATTACCCATCCAGCCAAAAATTTCACTCTTCTGGGCAGGCTTCACGGTATAAGGAGCTTGTGGCATTTTTTTCTTCCCATCTCTCAACCACAAATGTTTTCGCAGTCCCATCCTTTTAAGATCAATGCGTGCCTTCGGGCCGTCTTTAGTTTTTCCCTCCCAATTCAACACTGTGCCGACCACACTCTCGCACATATTTTTCTCTATGTGCATGACATCTAAGTAGTGTCTAATCAGCAACTTGGACCAATAAGGAAGTTCCCAAAAAATACTTTTGTGTGTCCAGAATTTATACCTGTCGGGTTTGTCAGGTATTGACGCCACTATCTCGGGATGATTGCTTAGCTGCCCAAAATCGTATTCATTTAGCACTTCTAAGATTTCATCCCCCGTCCATCTCCTCGGCTGCTCACCTGTTTCCACAGTCCCATCAAATGCCTCTATATCCTCCCGAAATGGGTGATCATGTGGAAGCCAACAACGATGTCGCATCTGTACAATCTTCCTGCAATGAGGTCTGCAACACTCAACCGTCATGCACTCTGGACAAGCCCTGTATCCCCTGGTAACGTTGCCCGACAACATCCCGCGTGCAGGAAAATCGCTAATGGTGCCAACAAGCATGACATGCATCTGGAACATCTCATTTTTGAACTTGTCATAAGTGGGATGACCATGCTCACTCAAGTACTTAAGCTCCTCAATCAAGGGTCTCAGATACACATCGAGACACTTTCCTGGATAACCTGGCCCTGGAATGATCATAGTGAGCATATTGTATTCTTTCTTCATGCACATCCATGGAGGAAGGTTGTACGGTACCAAAATAACTGGCCATATACTGTATTGAAGACTCATGTTCCCAAAAGGGTTGAATCCGTCAGATGAAAGCCCCAGCCAAACATTTCGAACATCTGATGAAAAATAAGAAAACTCCTTCACCATGTGCTTCCAAACCTCTCCGTCAGCAGGGTGTATAAGCGTATCACCGTCGGGCAAATTCCTCTCGGCCCACCATCTCATAGCTTCAGCCGTGTGTGCAGACATGAAAAACCGTTCTAGCCTATCTATCAGCGGAAAATACCGAAGTATCTTCACAGCTTTCTTGTTTCCGGCAGGAGTCAACTTATACCTATCTGTACCACATACCGGGCATTCATCAAGGGATTCAAGATCATTCCCATAAGCATCTTTACCCCAGAAGAGAACACAATCATATCTACAAGCATGGATTTTGATGTAGGAAAGGCCAAGATGTTTAAGGATCTGTCGCACCTTACGATGAGTGGTAGGAAGACGATGACCGGGGGGCAACAACGAACCAGACCACTTCAGCCAATCATCAACAGCCTTCACACTCATTTTGTTCTCCACTTTGAGCTTCATTACTCCCATAACACTTTCGAGAACAGTTTTATTACACCCGTTGTACAACGGGGTCTGTTGGAAGGCAATGAGGTTGTTGTACTTGTCCAGACCAGTAGTGTTGACAGCTGTAGGTACTTGCTGGACTGGCTCAATATGAGGGAAGTCTCCAACGGCGGGAGGGATATCGATATCCGGTGCTTGAGCAAATATACCGCTCTCATGAGGAAACATATCGTTGATCAACCTTGTTGTTGGATCATTGGATGTACTGCCACTCTCAAAAAATTGTCCGTGATCATGTGGACCAACTGTTGAGCTCTCACCGTGATAAATCCAACATGTATACTTATCCCAAAACCCGTTTTTCTTCAAGTGCTCCAATATTTTATCGATGTGAAAACGATATCGCTCGCTGCGACACTGACATTTCGTACACGGAAAATAATGAATTGTCATCCCTCCACAATTAACCTTCACATATTCTACAAAACTTCTAATTCCACGGTGATATCTTACATCCCATCTTGGAAGACATATACAACTCTTGTCCATCCTGATATATATACCCATGATCTTATTAATTCAAATTTCATAGCTAGATATAAATATTTATTATTTTAATTCCCATCATTTTAATATATATATACACACACGTACACCCTAACTATATATATATATATATATATATAAAATCGATCACAAAAATCTAAATATATATATATATAACGTTAACCATGCACGTACGTACACGTACTAGCTAGCTAGCTACTGTACATTTAATCCTATATATATATAATCACAATATATATAATGTAATATATTAATTAAATAAATTAATCACCCTAGCTAGCTAGCTAGTTATTGCTATATATATATATTCACAATAATCAAATTAAAATTAACAACAATTAATATATATTTACGATCAATCACGCGTACGTACTCAAAATCAACCATCGATCACTTACTCAAACTCAAGAATCAATTAATTAACTCGATCGATCGATCAATGTATATATATATATTCAAAATCAATTAATTAATATCGATCGATCTATATATTCAACAAATTAAGCATTAATACATGCATGCATGCACAACACATATATATATTAATTAAGCACGACGTACCTATATATATATAATGCGCATGAATCATCACGAACTCATTCTCGACATCACCGAAAGATCGATTTTAGAGCATTTTCAGAAAAATAGAAAGTTTTTTGAATGACAGATCGAGCTGCTGCCCAGATCTGAAATAAAAAACTATAACCGACGATATGAAAAAATCATTGGTAATAGTAAAAAAAATCGTCGGACATAGTCGAAAACTATGACCGACGAGTTTCCGGCGACTATAACCGATGACAAGAAAATCTCGACGGTCAAAAAACTATAACCGACGAGAAAATCCTGTCGTCGGTTATAGTTTACTATAACCGACGAGATCCCTTCTCGTCGGTCTGTTTTTTGGCAACTCGTCGGATATAATGGTTCTGCTGGTAGTGATAGTACAATTCACCCACATTTGGTGGCACATGTGCTATTCTACTAAGAACATGGTATCTTTTCCTTTGGGTCCATAATTTTTTTTCATCATTCCACACAAATTTTGTAGGAAATTGAGTATATGTTAATTTATTTGCCTTCTTATAAGTCTTGTTAGCTGTAAACCAAGCAGTTAGCATTGTAGTTTCTATACTTGGATTTTGTAATACATTTTCAAGAGAATTAGCTTGATGAAAACAATCATTTTGTTCGTTGGATAAATGAATCTTCAAATACTGAACTGCAGGATATCTAGAATGAATGGAAAATTCAAATAAGCGCCAGACGGACTCATGAGGAGTTAAATATCGACAATTGAGATAATTTTGGATTTCATCATTTATATTATCACGAACCAATACGCGAGCTCTATTGGGTCCTTTATTTATGTACTTGAATAAATATTTTATCAACATAGAGTGAGAACATGATTCAACGTTTATATGAGCATTATACCTCAATAACAAATTAGCATTGTACGGTACAACATAATTATTACCAACTTGAACTCCTTTTTTAAGCACAAAACGTGAATCATCATCACGACGTTTATATTGAGGAGACTTTATTGCTTGAAAAATTGTGTTAGGAATAAATGGTTTTGGAAAATGTTTTGTACACAATTTGTCTTGCATACATGGAGAAGATGGATTAAATTGACCGCAAGGACCATGAATCATAAGTTGACTAACTATTTCAAACAATTCTGGATTAATATTTTTATCGGGCAATTCTGCTGAAATTATAGAATCTACATCATCTGTTGTATAACATTTGTATTTATCTTTAAGCCAAAATAATAAATGAGCATGGGGTAACCCTCTTTTTTGAAATTCAATTGTACATACATGAGCGTGGACTTCTCCAAAGGGTTCTCCATCTTTAATATAAGCAATCATATCATCTACTTTTATTTTAAAAACTCGACAGACAATATCAGGACGATCTTCTGGTTTGTAGCCCGTTTTTTTTTCGAAATATCTCAAAATTTCTGGCCATTTCACATTGCACGTGAAAGTGATGAACAAATCAAGATTACCATATTCTCTACAAATTGCCATTGCATCTTGATAATTATTTATCATATCTCTTGGATTGCCCGTGTGAGAAGCAAGAAGAAAAACTCTTTTTCCGACATCAGAACATTGGACAATTCCATTTGAAACAAATGTAGATATATTATTCCATGTTTCACATCTTAGTTCTAGTTGGTGATGCCTTATATATTCTAAACGATTTTCTTCGACAGTTGCATATGCATCGACTAAATATTGTTGAAATAATCTTCCACCTTTTAACAAAGTACTCGATTGGTTTGCTCTATCATGAATTTGATAACATACAAATTTGTTCATTGTTAATTTTCTATTTTTATTGTCACTTTTGCTTGCAACTGATCTTAAGTTCATATTAATTTTAAATCCATCTTCTCCATATGGAAAAAGAAGCGGATATTGTAATGACATTAATTTAGGATGAATTTTAGATATTCGTTTAAATGACCCTTCGTTTGATCGAACAATTATATCTCTATTAGAATTAAATTCGCCTATGTCACCCACAATCAATCCACCGATTTCAGAAGCAGAAGGTAACTCATATTGTTTACTATCAGTCTTTTCACGATCAAGTATAGTCATATCAAAATTGGATAATGATTGATTCTCAAAATCATCTCTCATAGATCGAAACAATCTGGTCAATTCATTGTAATGATCTAATAATTCCACTAATCCTTTAACAATTTCAATATCAATCTTGTTATTTGCATTATTTGGATCAATAGCAGTTATTCGATTTGAAATCTCATTTTGAGTATCGTATACATATAACTAAGCGTATTTAGGAGATTCTCCTTCAGAAGGTAAAACAGAACCCATCAAATGATGCACTTGTCCACATATTTTAAAGACATAAGGAGCCCCTCCATTGTTTATGCTATGCTCAATTTTAGCCCCCATAGAAGTAAAAGCAAACATGGAATTATAGACTCTAATATTATCACGAAATAATACACTTTTCTACCATTATCTGGATTTAACAATTCATCAAGAAAAGTTGGAGTTGAATATGACATAGGTAGTTGGACTTGTCCTTTTTCGCAACAATGAGTATATATCAATTGATTTTTATTTTTCTTTTTCAATGCTTTGCTTGACCAGAATAAAGCTGTACAATGGCTGCATGCGTAAGCGTCATCTCCAGAATCGTTATACTGGACAATCACATCTGCAATCACAATTATCAAAATCTGTGTTAGATAATTAATGATTGATAATGAATTGATATTAAAATTGGTCATCACCTGTGCGAGTTCGTTGATAAGATGCCTGTCCAAAGATTGTTCCACCTAGACCTGTAATAAATAGAAAGAAGTATGGTTACACTGATTATACATCTTTTAATTGAGATCAAAAGATGTATCACATGGCAAAAAGGAAAAAGATGCATACTTTAGAGATCAGCAAAATATATAAGAGGGTAGAGAGGTACCAATCCATAGTTTCCTTCAGTAACCTAAATCTATATGGATAATATGACGGATTGTACAAAACAATGTTGTATAATGCAAAACAGTATTCTCATATTGATCGTATATCTTCGAATGAAGAATAGATTATGTACCAGTATTCTTAGATTGAGTGTACTAACATATGCTTACTACTTTGTCAACAAGTTAATATCCATAATAATTAGAGTTGTCCTTTTAATGTCTTTCCACATTTTGTCCCACATGTGTTTAAAAATATGCTCAAGATCAAATTTTGTGTTAGAACAGCTCGTTTGTGCCTCCATATATTCATTATATAGCGCCATATCTACTTTCTCTTAAACCATAAAAACTAAGGCATGCCAAAATTTTAATTTTCAAACTCTGACATACGCTTTAATATAATATAGGAAAAAACCCAACTATTTTGAAGAAAATTACTATATGGTCCAATATCTGATAGAAATTCATCAACATCAACATAATACAGAAAAAAAGAAGTTATTCTCATATTCATTGAAGTAAATATTACAATGATAATAATACATTATAAGCCACTGTATGTATTCCATACCTGATATAACTCGATCAACACATTCATCTTCACTATTGTCATCTTCCAACGTCGCTTGATCGGGACATCCTGGAAAAAAAAACACACAGTTGAGTGATAAAAACCATGTGCATCACTGAATTTGATATCAATAAAACAGAAAGATCATCATCTAAGAAAACCATCAATACGAATATCAAGACTGTTAAGTTACCTGATTGATTGTCCTCCACATAGTCAACATTTTCAGATTCTTGGAAAAAAGACTTCATTTTGCTTAATCTCTCCACTGGATTGAATCCTCTTGAACCTTCACCTTCCAAATAGTGTGACTCTACTATTGTCTCGTGGCCTGCCAGAATTTGTTCTAAATTTTCTATGTCTTCGAAGAATCGCTTCTTGTTATTTGGATCCTTTTTGTGCCTCATAACTGGAAAGTAAAAACAATCATTATAGCTAACAGCTAAATAATTATTCATACGAACTCCCAAATAAATAAAATGTGTACACTACATGACAGTGAGAAAACACTAAAATGCATATAGTAAATGAAATTGAAGAACACAACAGTGATAAAAAAAACAGGTTTGACACAAAAAAAAAACAAAACTATACTGCTATGAAACAAAAATCTCATTAATAACTGAGATTACATAGAACCCATAGTGTAGTTTCATATTGCAACTTCTATTTTGTGCAACCTACTATTCTAAGTAGAATTCCAAAAGACTGTAGTTTTATGGCTAAAGAGACGCATGCTTGTCAACTACTCCTTGCGAATAAAGTTGTGTCTCATTATTACTCATAGACATATAAATATACATACCTAAAAATTTGTAATGATCGATCTCAACAACGATTGACAGCAACCACAAAGACAAGAACAGAATGACACAACTAAAAGCTTTTTGCATAACACCTGTATCAACAAAGCGAACTAAATATAATTATACTATTTCAAATAATCATATTATCCACAAACTGATTATATACTTGTTGACTCTCAAATAATCATATTACATGAAAGTACACACACAAAAAACTATCAGATACTGGAGCCAACATTTCCGTGCAACTATTATGAAAATTTTGAAAGGCCATGTTATATTGGAAGCCATGCTCCACCAAAATAGAACAAAAAAACTGGAATATATAAATGGTCTACCCATATATGCATTACCTAGTCAGGAGACATCTTATCTTATGAAAGGTTTGCTTAGATATTCCTTAGCGCGCGTCGCACACACACGAATAGTGAACAGTGCATTAAGAGCAATGGCTTATGAACAGTAGGATTGTTAAGTTACTTAGGTGCAATGAATTGACTTTGAAGTACTCTAAAATTAATGCTTAGACCTAATCATAACAACATCCAACTATGTATATACATAAAAAAAAATTAAATGAATTTCATTAAAGCAGATTAGTAAAAGCATATACATATATACATATACTCAAAAGAAGAATCCATTTTGTAAAGAAGAAATCAAAATGAAAAGGAAGAATTCATCTTACAAAGAAGAAATTAAATGAAAAGGTCTACTCGCCTTTAAGGCATAGATGAACCTCGAATTTCACCAAAAGAATAGACGAAAGCACTTGTAACAGGAGATTGATCTTGTATTTTTCTTTTTGATTTCTTATTGTTCTCTGCTAAAAAAAGAAAATTAAGTCAACGATCTAACTCAATATTGATAACAATTGCTTAATAATATAGAAAGAGCACTTGCAATCATATTATGGCCAAGAAAGAAATCTTATGCATTATATTGAATAAATTGACTGAAGATCATATTCCAATTAAAATTGAATTGCCCTCATTCACCTCCAGACTATAAAAATAAATATGCAAAAGTATAAACACTTCAAAAGACATACTCATATTCAACACTTTGTGAAACTTCAACACCAACTTCTACCTGATGGATACTTCAAACATGCAATCAATCACAAACTGAATTAAGTACCCAATAACCCATCAACAAATGCATTCACGGTTAATGAGGGCATATCATGTGCAGCTTTCATCAACAATTCCAATTTCAAATCTAACTACCACTAAATTACTTCTCAACTACTAATGTGCAAACAAATCAATTAAATAAAAAAAATCGATTATATCTCCATTATAATCATCAGATCAAACTCTTTGACAGCAAACAACCCATTCATAGAACCCATTTATGCACAGCAAACATCCTAGCAGAAATAAGGGTCGTCAGTCTTATTTCATGATACAAAAACGTGCAACATTTAGAAGCAAAACGTGCAGAAGGTTCTTTCTTCGATCACTCAAGTTAACTGAAGATCACACACTCAATCAGGGGCTCCTGTCTTCGATCACTCAAGTTAACTTTTGAAACTACAGTCGTTACTTTCCTTAACCAAAAACAATGGTATCAGGTTTCCTTCTAACCTGCAACCAAATCTCACATGTATATGCTTTAACAAATTTACACAGATGTTTAAAGGGGCTGTGGACGTGTCTGGACTATATAGATATCTTTGCCGACAACACATCCTTCCACATCCTGTGGGAAGCCAAACTTCTGCTCAAGGAAAAATCCCACTGCACCAAGGCGCTGGTCGAGCTGTTGGCGGAAAACTGGATCCACTGTCAGTAGTTTCTTGCTGTAGTCAACAGTCAAATGGATAACCTCTCCATCTGCAGGGCCCGCACCAAGTAGCTCCTCACTAAAATTTGCAAATGCCAACGTCCGCACCTTCCCATCAAATTTCCCAGATGCTATACGCCAGGGTGTTCCCCTGGTGCCTGAAGCCAAAGTTTCGCCAAGGCCAGATGCAATTTCAGCCTCAACCAAATTACGATCTTGGACTGTTGGACTGACTGTATGAAGCACAAATGATAAGTCTGGTGAAAGCATTTCTTGCACCAGGATTGCCATTGTAGCATCTTTTTGGGGCACACCAGCAACTCGACGGCTCAAAACTGCCCGTCTAGTTTTGCTGTCTTCCTAACCTCTCACATCTCCATTCTAGATCTGTCTTGTTTATTCTTTATTCCAATGTAAATTAGGGGACATAATACAGCAATGACATAATAGACATAATAACTTGGCTTCAACTAATCATTATTGACTGGGGTTAGTTTTAGATACAAATGTCTTTGATACTCTCACTCCAAATAAAATATAACAAAAGCATATGGTCATTTGTTTACTGTGTTCTTTATCGCCCAAGGGCATAGCATAAATTGAACATTCAATTTGATAGAGATATGGTAAAAGCAAACTTGAAACTTATATGCCACTTTCAATTACTTAGGAACAAAATCAAATCATAGAGTTATGGGAAAACAAAGCTACGCAGAAACCGAATGGACAAAGTAAAGGAACAATACCCACTCAGCTGATGGCTGAACTGGGCTGTTGAAGTACTCCCAAAAAATTTCTTTTAAGATCTCCTAAAATAAGAGGTGGATTAGATACTTGCACATTTTTGTACCACCAACAAAGAATTCCTTCCTTGGTCCTGCGAAATTGGTTAGTTTTTTGTACTTCCATTAAGAAACCCAGTTAAGGAACTGTCGAGTACAAAGCACAATGAACTTATCAGGCAACACTCATCAAATACTATTCTAAATACAAAACATAATGAACTTATCAGACAACATATGAGATCAAAACAGAGCATGGTAAATCATGAGTTACCTAGATCCAATCGTGATACCTTAGTTTAAGTAGACATACACCAAATACAAATATATGAGAGAAAGGATCCCCACCGAAGAGGAAACCCAAATAGCATCATAGGTTGATTTATACCTTGGTCAGTGGCGATGAAAGGTGCGACACAGTGGATCAGTCGATGGATCACCGGAGAAATTTGGTACCAAACTAACCTGAACTGAAAAAGAAGAGGAAACCAAGATATCAAATCGATGAGAGATAGCATCACATAATCGATGCGAGAAAGCGAGAGATCGAATAAGTTGATTGGTTACCTTGCGGTGTCAGAGATCGGAGATCAATCAATGAGAAGAGGAGATCAGAGATTGAGACGAACCAGAGATCGAGAGATTGTCAGATAGATAGATTGCCTATGAGAATCAGTTAGAGAAGAGGAGGTAGACAGGGGCGGATCCAGGATTTCAATCTTGGGTGGGCTGTAATTTATTGTGCAACGCACAATTTTTTTTTTGAGGTTTGTAACCCATTGGGAGACTCATCCTCACGCCTTTATTATTATATATAAGAAAAACACCAATTTAGCAATGCAAATAATTAGAAACATAAATTGAAAATAAATAAAATCTTTGGTGCATACCAAGGCCAATGTCTTAATAGAATGCATAATGATTTTTTCCACACTCCCATATTTCCCAAACATGTTGACTAGTTCACTATCAGAAGAACCATATGGCAAGTTCTTCACCAGTATAACATGGTTGCTTCTTTTGATATCACCAGCTTTCCGAGCAGCGAAGTTCTCTAAAGCTTCTACATTTACGCCAGCATTTCTAAGAGCCTTTTTTGTCTGTGCAATCATTTGTGTTTCTGCTTGAGCAACACGTACGGCAACATCATCAGCTTGTGAGTCAAGAAACTCACTCTTGCTCAACCCATACTTACGAGCTATGTGATCAACAACCTGTTAAAGTACCAATAAAGAACTAAAAATGAGGGATAACTCTATGACAATATCAAACTAGCACTGAACAGGAGCTCAACAGAGCTGGGCAGGGCAGATGATAAAGCTATTGCTACCACAATTAGGAAGCCAAAGACAGAACAGATGGATAGGAATTTTATGAATCAGAAGAAACTCAAAAAAAAGTACTAAAAAATGATTCATAATCTAAGATACCATGACCACTGTCGTGAGAAAGTGATAGAGATGAAGAACTAAAATTTCCAAATAACTACTGAAACTAAGCAATAACTGATATTGTAAGTGACTTTAGGTATTCTGTAACAGTGCTTTGACATACCGTCTCAGGGCGTATATACAAACTATTCCATGCTCTTGTATCACCACTAGCTTCGGCTGCTTTCCTCTCTTCCTCCCTTTGTTGTTTAAGAGACTTTGAGCCTTGATTTTTTGTATCATCAGCACTGCAGGGTGCACAATGTCATAGTCAACCATGAGTGCACGTAGAATGCCATAATCAGTTCTATTAGATAATGACAACGAAAATTCCCATAAAAATGTAGTGAAAAGTGCCTAATGGAAGTTCAATTACCCTGGAGAAGGGTTCTTTTGTCTTGCTGGCATAACATGCAACAATCTTCCTTGGAAAATCGAACCGTCTAATTCTTCTAATGCCCTTCAGGGAAAAGAAAGTAAAACACAAATCAGCAACAATTCACATTCAAGAGAACACCGTTTTATGTACAAGTGATAGTTAACAACCATACCCAAACACATTCACAAAATTCAAACAATTGCTAGGAGTATCAGCACTCGATTTTATGTGAGTTTCACAGCACAAGAGACGTACCTCTGTGCCGATTCTGGATTTTTGTAAAGAACATAAGCAATTCCTCTGGACTGGTTTATATCTTTATTAATAACAAGATGGACTTGCGCATCCCCAAATTTGCTAAAATACTCTTCCAGCTCATCTTCGGTAGCTGTATACGGCAAATTCCGAACAAAAAGCCTATTAGTATCTAGCATTTCATCCTTCTCATCTTTCAGAGCCACTGAACTGACTGAAGGATCACTCTCCGCAAGTACTCCCCCATCAGATTTAACAAACCAAAAAAAATAGATTTCTAAGACCCATTGACATGAAGCTGAGTTGAGACTACTCAGTTCTATTTAGTACAGTTTTAACCACTTTCTGGGCAACTAAACACGATGACCAATTCAATTTTCAAAACTAGTAGGAAATATGGTACCTTGGACAATGATTTTGGGGATTCCAGACTCTCCAAGACTCCAACGAAGGTGCGGGGGTCGAGGTGCAATAGATGCGGTATCATTGAAATCGATCAGAGACAAATAGAGAGCTGCAGGTGGCGAGATTGAGAGATGAGAGAGTTGAGTGCAGACTGCAGAAGTGCGAGATCGACAGATGAGAGAGAGATGAGTTCTGCCATATGGGTTTCTGTTTTCTCCAAAAAAATTCGGCCCAAAATATTGGGGTGGGCTACAGCCCATCCTGCCCTTGGGCTGGATCCGCCCCTGGAGGTAGATAGCTTATCCAGAATAGTCAGAGAGAGATGGAAGTTTTGGAGAGAGGGAGATGTGTGTGGGCTGAGAGAGAGGTAGAACCCTCCAGACGCCCGGCATGCTAAAAAATGTCACTGTGCTTATGAACAGAGCTTATGAACAGTGGCTTGTGAACAGTAAGACCACGATTGTTATATAGGAAATATGATTCGTTGACCAAAAATCTAACACATAATTATTGTTTAAATCATTTACGTACTAATTACTAGTAACTAATTAAGTGATGGTGACTCGTTCAGTGACAAGTCGGGTAAACACCTCTCAAAGATATCATATTCACAACCTGAATATATCACTGTAGTACGATAAATAGGGGTTATCGAACACAAGGAATTGGTGAAACTAAATCCTAACACTAGACTACTATGCTGACAGACTCAACTACAGTACACTAATGATACTATGAACCTAAGCTAATCAGACTCAAATGCTACGAAATTTGGACACAATGAACTAGACACAGTGACAGACTACCACGCAAAATTTTAGGGTGTTCTGATTTGATTTGGTTACCGAACTGAATCATCTAAGCTACAGCTAATGCAGAAAATAAATGCTGAAAGTAAAATGCTAATGAATGCAAATGGATTTAAACTATATGATTAAAGAGTTAAGAGGAATGCAATCCACCACCTCCATTCTATCTATCTAACACATACTTAACCTAATGCACATATCCAATGAATGAAAGTTCCCAGGAAGAGTTGATCGTTACAACCACATCCTATTACCTAATCCTTATGCCTATGCAGGTTTGTCATGGACATCCCCTACATCTATCCCTCTATGAACCCATAGTCATGGACCCCAAGGTTTACAAAGAAGAAAACATTAAGTTCTAGAATAGGTTTGAAAAGCTACAAGGGTTCACAAGTATACTATTAGCGCGTGTCTCGCTAGATCTACGGATTTCAATCTCCCGACGGTAAAATCGGTGTATCACTATAGAGAATCTGGTGGAAGAAATTATCTTCAGTAGCTCGTATCTCATGAAACTATAATCCTAGCATGCATACTAAGTTGGCCACCAAAGAAAACATACAATAATTCATACGGTGAATCATTTAGAGAAAGAAACCTTATTCAAAAAATATGCAAAATTAGGTTAAAGTGTATGTATTAAAAAGACTTCATGTACGGGGCTTCAACAGCCAATTAACAAAAAAAATTAGCTACTCATAGTCTTAGATAATAATATCAAAGAATTCATAAAAGATAAATTAAATATATGGCGAAAGAAGAACTCTTGGCGACAACGTGATCGTCCTCCTCTTCATGCACGAGAACTTCCTCTTCTTTCTTTTCTTGTTTTCTCCTATTCTCTCTCTTAATCCTCTTCCAGCCGTCCTCACCCTTGCTTCACTTTCAATATATATATATATATATATATATATATGCATGCAGCATGGAAACCTAGCAGCCCACGTGCAAGACTCGTAATCAAACTCCAAGTCAAACTCCTTCAAACTTTCAAAGTCCAGGCCAGGTCCACTTCTTCAATTAAGTCATATATACATATATGACTAGAGCTAGGCTAATCATGATAATTGATGCTCACGTGCCGAGCATCTCCTCACTAAGTAGCTCTAAAATATATTATTTAATCTCATTTCCTTAATTAATCTCCAAAATACCTAAAAACAAATAAACATAATTAATTCACTCGAATAGTAACAATTAACTAAATATAGGGAACAAATTAAATATCAAATAGATGCATAAATATGCGACTATCACTCATCTACAAGCTAGCCTACAACGACATGTATATAGAATTTGGTGAGAGAAGTTAATATCACATGTATACTCTGATATCACCTAGAGTAACTCTGCCACACACATGGGATCGATGAGATATGATATCATCATACATCTCGCACAATTTTGTCGATATTGATGCGTTGTTTTGTTTTGTTTCATGACTTAATAATACACCTAGCTCGCACAATTTAAATGTACATGCGAGCAAATTAGTCCAGCTAAGAGCATATGCACCGAGTATATATTTTGCTTCAAGTAACCATTGAAACTGGTGGGGGTCGGCTCGAATAGCACGAACAAGAGGAAGAAGATGGTGCAACGCTGTGCTTAGTAGCCGACAACCGGTCATTGACCGAGCGCAAGCTCTGCTCAACTTGACAGAAATCACTGTGTTGCTTGTGGAGTTGTACTCTATCTTGTAGGAGGAATGCCATATTTAGTTTGGGGACTGGTATGTAATAAGATTTCTCACATTATATTTTGATTTATATACGCATGTCCTTAAATATTTGACCAATACGCACGCAGTATATAGTCAATTAACTTCTCTTCATATTTTAATTTGTAGGGCGTAAGGACAGTATTTTTTCTCCATGTAACTTTCGCAATAAACTCCATTTGCCACATATGGGGAAATCAAGTTTGGGATACTGATGATTTGTCCAAAAACAACTGGTACGTAATGTAAACATTATTGCTAAATTATTTTGATCATGTATTATGATGTATATACAGTTATACACTCCTGGTTGAGGACTAATTGGCTCTTAATGAACTGTTGTTATTTAGGTTGTTTGGATTGCTAGCGCATGGAGAAGGTTGGCACAATAACCACCATGCTTTTGAGTACTCAGCTCGCCAAGGTTTTGAATGGCGGCCGATCGATATCACTTGGTATCTAATTAGATTACTCGAAATGGTTGGTTTGGCGACCGACGTTAAGCTCCCGACGGAGCTTCAGAAGAACCGGAAAGCATTGGCAAACAAAGGCAGCAGCATGGAGGGAAGGTTCGAAACAAAAGTGAAATAGTTGACGGAACGAACACGCCGTCAAATACGAGATGATCGAATAAGTAAACTGCACTATATGAATACATATATAATGTCATGGTTCTATGAGAAGGACCCCGAGTTCTTGACGTACTACTTGTTTATGAAGTTAGGCCGGGTATGGTCTCCGGCCATATACATATAAACATAGTGTATAAACATAGTGTACTCGCTCTTTTCTTGTTTTACTGTTTGGAAAGGGTAATATATACAAGTACGTATGATTCTCTAATCATGGATCGAGTTCGATCATGATCGTAAGCTTTTTTACCAGAAAATTATAAAGGACGATTTTTTCAGACAAAATCATATCTACGTACCCAGACATATAGGCCCTAGCCAGAGAGAATCATAACAAATACCACATGCATGTTGCTCAAATATATAGCCCCAAGTCATGAACTGTCTACTACATATACTTGAATTTCTTTGCCAGAACTACAATATGGTCGATAACTGATTATAACTACTTGAAACTGTACTGGTTGCATGATGTCAATTGTTAAGATTCATGTTTACGAAAGGTGTACGGTAGTGTTTCCAGCTGTCAAAGCTCTCCTAATGTATGCAACAGCATATGACCAGCTTTATTAGTGGCTAAGATTGATCGATTAAGCTTGTAATATTGATCGAGATCCTCTATAAAGTAATACCTCCTGGACAATAAGACTTCAATTGATTATATAAGTTTTATTAATGAGAGAAGAAAGCCTAATTTTTGCAAAATTTCTCTATTAAATTTCTCTCTAGCTTATATCATTCTGAAGTTAGTGATTGCCTATATACATATGGATGCTACCCTAGCATTGTATATATATTATGTATTATTACTATTATATATTATGTATTATATATACTACCAACGTCATAATTTAAACCAGTTGCAATAATCGATCGTGTCCACCACTAATATACAGCTAAACGCATCCACACTAACCCATGCAATACTGATATTCTCACTACGCACAGATCCTATCACGATCGTACTAAAAATGCTTATCGACTGGGATCGTTGGCGGGTGAAATGGCAAGTAGAGTTTTTGGGGAGGGAGTGGAACTTCGTCGACATAGCCACTTAGATGATGTGGACACCAGTTCTTCAAGATATTTATTCTCAACTTGAATATATCAATGTAGTATGATAAATAGTGGTTATCGAACACAAGAAATTAGTGAAATTAAATCTTAACATTAGACTACAATGCTGACAGACTCGACTACGGTACACTAACGACACTACGATCCTACTTTAGATAGACTCAAATGACATGAAATTTGGACACAATAAACTAGACACAGTATCGGACTACCACACAAAATTTCAGGGTATTCAAAATTGATTTGAGTACCGAACTAAATCGGTTAAGCTACAGCTAATGAAGAAAATAAATACTAAAAGTAAATATGTTTATGAATGTAAAGTGATGAAACTATATAATGAATGAGTTAAGAGGAATGCAATCCACTACCCTTATTTCATCTATCTAACACATACTTAATCTAATGCACATATCCAATGAATGAAAGTTCTTAGAAAGGCCGATAGACACGACACATCTTATTACCTAATCCTTATGCATATGTGAATTTGTCATGGACCTCCCCCACATCTATTCTTCTATTGAACCCATGGTCATAAACCTCAAGGTTTATAAAGAAGAAAGTATTAAGTTCGAGAAAATGTTTGAGAATCTACAAGGGTTCACAGATATACTATGGGTGTGTCCTACTAGACCTAGAGTTTCAATCACCCGACAAAATAGGTGTATCACTATAGATAATCCGGTTAAAGAAATTATCTTCAGTCGCCTGTATCTCATGACAATAGAATCCTAGCATGCATACTAAGTTGCTCACCAAAGAAAACATACAAGAATTCATATGGTGAGTTACATAGAGAAAGAAACTTCATTCAAATTGAATATGCAAAACTAGATCAAAATTTATGAATTAGAAAGACTTCATGTACGGGGCTTCAAGCCCCTTAATAAGGTGTTTAGCTATTAAAAATCATAATAAATGAATCAAAATAAATAATAGAGGTTACAAATCGAGATGGGACGAAGAACAGAAACTGTTGTCCAGTTTCGATGGATTGAAGCTCAGGCTTCGATAGATCAAAAATGGGCTTCAGGTTCCTTGTTGCTGCTCCTCTCTTTTGCTCGAGTTATTCTCTCTAAAATTCTCGTTAGCCTTTCCAAAAATCTAAAATTAGTTTATATAGTTCCTCCAATTAATCTCATCAAGTCCTTCTTATAATAGACTTCTTTAATTGCACAAAACTTTTTCTTAAATCCATATTGAACTAGGAATCTCTTTTTTATTTCTTTTTTGTTTATTCCTCCACAAAACCTATAAAAAATAAATATTAAATAAATACCAAAATATAACAATAAACTAAATATAGAAAATTAATTAAACACCGAATAGACGCATAAATATGTCGCTATCACCAATCACACCAGCCTCGTGGCCTTGCATTTCCTCTCTCTTTTTGCGTCGTTTTACTTCACCTGGACTGCGTTTTGGCTGCATGTTGTCCTCTACTTCGTCTCAGGTGTCGGTGTAACCCTTTCTTTCCATCGGAACCTCTCCCACGGAAGCTTTAAGCTTCCCTGGTGGCTCGAGTACTTCTTTGCCTATTGTGGAGTTCTCTCACTTCAGGTTCGTGTTTGACACCTTATCATATCGATCGATCATCTTTTACTATTTCTTATGGTTTGTCACTTGCAATCTTGTAACTTGCAAAGAAGTCCACTTGATTGGGTGAGCGTACATAGATCCCACTGTTAGTATAGCATCATTAGTTGTCCAATTAAGTATACTTATCCACTTAAGCAGGCAACCGATACCTACCAGACCACCCGAAAGACCACCAGGAAGGCTACAAGTTCACTCACAAGACAGACCCCATCCGAGCGCGCACGCGCCCGTGGGGCGCACATCCGAATGTGCGAATCACACCAACAGAGCCAGACCAGTCCCACATCGAAGAACACCACCAAGCACCAAGCTCAACCACCTATATATGTAAGGTATTTATTACAGATAACGACATTCTGATTCCATCTCATTAAGCACTCCTACTCCTATACACGCTCGCATGACTGTTATATCCAATACATCTTCTAACTTAGGCATCGGAGCGTTGAAGGCGGGCCACCCCGTCTCGACCTCTGACTGTCTGTTTGTCGTTGTATTCTTCTAACAGCCATACCCGAACACGCGCACCCGAACACCCGAAGAGAGAAGAAGCGCCCGACCATCTGAACAGCCCCAACGTTCGGACGAACAAGAAGAAGAAGAAGATTACTCGTACTTGCTTCTGCTAGATTGCGTCCCGCGCGTAATCCGGTAGAAACACCCACCATCAATTCACAAACACAGTAAAAGATCCTAATAGTCCGATCAGGGGATTCCGGTTCAGTCATGTTGGCTGGTCATTAGATTACCATGGTCGGAACGGAACTGTAAAAATTCTGTCCCTCCGGAGTCTGGATCACCATCTTAATTTACCACTTATAGTTTAGATAGGATATCCAGGTGTAACTTAGACACAAGCTAGCACAAAGTCAAGCATGCATTGACGACAAATAGATCAATAACGAATAGATAAGCATGCTAGAACTAAATAGGTCTAATTATTGAGTATAAGTACATTATATTCTAGCTAGCTAATATTGAATTAAAGAGTATTAGTTGGGCTTACTTATTCTAATTCTTTTTGCAGTATGAAGCACGGCTAAGAAATGTTGGAGATTTGAAAAGACAGCCATACTATATCTTTCTCCCTTATACATGCTCTCTTCACTATGCTGCTCTTGGAGTTCTTTTGTAGTGCCCTTTTTGTTTTGGGGGATGGTAAACATACAATTGCCTTCTTAATACCGACTTGTTAAATAGGTATTAGATTAGGTCAACGAATTTGTTTCTCCTCCATTAACCAAAAACACAATCATTAATAATCGATTTTGCAAGAAACTAAAAAGACTGAATCTCCAATTTAAATAGTATCCAAGAAATATAAAGTAATGAAAACACGATCTTCAAGGGTATGACATATTCTTTAGCTAGTTACCTAGCTAGTATACCTAAGAATTTTCTTTTAACTTGATTCAGTTTCCGTGCAGCCGCCGTGATAATTCTGGCCAGCAAATAGTTTCATTTTGTGACCCTTTTGCATGATCAATCATAGTAATAATACATCAGCGTTGGTTTTTCTAGTAATAATATATCGGCGTTGTTTTTAGGTTGATCGGATTATTGGCTCATGGAGAAGGTTGTTTTTCAGCACTCAGCTCGACACGGCTTGGAATGGTGGCAAATCGAAGTTACTTGCAAGGGCGGAGTTATTCACGGGCGAGAGAGGGGCTAAGATTTCAGATAAAAACAAATTATTACACTACTTTTCAGAAAGTTAAAAAAAATTGTTGTCTGTTGGTTCAGTCCAATTTGTAATTAAATCTAATTAATCAATGGTACAAACTGCCCAAACCTTCGTACGTACAACTAGATATAGCTATATAGGCTTTCCTAAAAAAAAAGATATAGATATATAGACATATAGCCCATCGATTATGATATGATAGGGGTCAATTAAGAATCAAGATAATATGCATCACTTTTCTATATCAGGACATCAATTATAATATTTGCAACTAGCAGGTGCTCACAGCAGTAGCAGAGAAGATCCCAAGGGGAAGCAAAAAGAGGTCTGTAGAGAGGCAACTTCGGTAGTGCTCTGCACTCGTTGCAAAGTGGAGTGCGGTCGCAAAATAACATATGAAGAATTTGTGGATGCTGTACGAATGGGTTCAACGGTCAACTCTCCACCAGAAAACTATCAGCCGGTGAGCCCGAAGTAATCTCGGACAGTGCCCAAGGTGTCGAATTTGTTCAAACGTATGCGACTAGCTGAGAAGAAAGCTGGGGACACTGATGACAGGCAGCGAACGGAGTCGAGCAAGCCTTACATTCCTCTTGCGAGTCGAGCAGTGATTAAGGAAGATGTTTGGTACGTGAAGTCAGGGGGCAAGACAGTGGAGATGACTCCCACTAGGAAAAGAAAATTATAGTGTCAATTTGGAACTACGAAGAGAACTCTAGAAGCTTTGGGTAAAGGTTTGATCAAGCCAGAGAAGTTAAATGAGTCACTAGAGAAAATTTAAAGAAGGTTGAACAGGCTCGCAGCCACACCCATGATTACTTTTGATCAATGCTCCAGTAGACCAAAGGCTCAAGCATCCAGGCCCAGTGTATTTTCCCAAATCGACAAAGCACAGCCTAAAGTAGAGGCACATCGTACGCCCAAAAGGGGTCGAGAGGTAGTTGAAGACAAACCAGTACGGAAATCAGTCTTCAAACACATTAAACCCATGGCGGAGCCAGCTGATGAGCCAAGGAAGAAGCCGGTGTTACGGTGGAAACCAAAGCCTTTGATGGTTGAAGAGCAAAAGAAGCTCGCTCTTAATGCTTCAAAATCCAAAGTCATCGAAGTAGTGGCTGGGGAATCAACACTCACGGCCAAGTTGGACTCTGCGGAGAAACTGGAATCTGAGGTTTATGTGCCAGAGCGACTGGTAGATGAGTAGCCGCAAGAACCGTTGTTAGCAAAAATCGAGGCAGACGATGAGGATAAACAGTTGGTCGACTACGAGGAAGATTTTGAAGACCAGTAAGAGGTCTACGCTGAGGACGTACATGTTGGCATGGTATACTTGCTACCAGCCAAGGCAGCGCACGTGGCCGTGGTAAACAAGATCACTCAAGGACTACCCTTGATGGAAAGTGAGAAACCAGATGAGCAGGGACCAACTGTGGATCCTGCAATACAAAAATCCTACATGATGTTCTCTAAACCGACAACTACGATGGCTCGCATATGAGACCATTGTACATCACTGGGGGCATGGGGGGCATTTAACTCAGCAAGGTCATGGTGGATACCGGTGCAGCGGTGAATGTCTTAACTACTCGCGCAATGAAGTTATTAAGTATCCCAAGATCAGCTATCCAAGCAACGTCCATGACGATCAAAAACTTTGCAGGGATTGTCTCGCAGACATTAGGGTTGTTATTCATCAAAGTCAAGGTTGGACCTGTCATAGGGGTGCACACTTTCTTTATCATCGAATGTAATTCACCTTTCAATGCAATATTGAGTAGAGATTGGATCCATATGAGTTATTGTGTGCCATCATTGCTTCATCAACAGCTCCTCATATGGGATATGGAGACATCAGACTCACACATAGTCAATGCTAATCCGCGGCCGTACTCAGTTTCTGCTAATGCGCTTGATGCTAATTACTACAATGGAAATTTTCGACCATTGGAATTGTGCAGCGTGGATAAGAAATGCGGATCTGTTGGAGTCACAGCCTCAGAACTAGCTCGGTGGGGGGCAGTACAAGAAAGAGAGGACAAAGCACAACCCTACTTTCTGGAGCTAGCCTCCATGAGACATCAATGATACATCCATCCAAGGAAGAGAAGGCAGAGGCTTGTGTTTCTCTATATGCACGATTGCACACTTATATGATTGAGTCGCAAGCTTATGATTGCCTGCCAACCATAGCCTCGGCAGAATGTATAGATGAAAATGTCCAACAGGAAGAAATAGAGGAGGATATCATCCAACTCGCACGTGTAGCCTTGGATGATACACCACCTAAAGTTAGAGACCCAACTGAAAAGATTAACTTGGGAACTATAACTAAGCCAATGGAGGTGGCTATCAGCCTTGAGCCTGAAGAGAGAAAGAGGCTCGTTAGTCTCTTATTCGAGTACAAAGACTGCTTTGCAGAGAAATTTGAAGATATGTCAGGGATTTCACCAGAGCTGGTTGTTCATAAACTCCTAATCGCAGAGGGAAGAAAGTCAGTTCAGTAGCAGATGCGGAGGATGAATCCTGAGATAGCCACGTTGGTTAAAGAAGAAATTAAAAAGATGTTAAAGTCCGGGGTCATCCAAGTGGCTAAATATACGGAGTGGATATCTAACATAGTTCTCGTGCGGAAAAAGAATGGCAAAATCAGAGTATGTGTGGACTACAGAGACCTAAACCAAGCTACACCAAAGGATGCTTACCCGATGCCAGTAGCTAAGCTGCTTATTGATGTTGTTGCGAGACATGAGATGCTATCATTCATGGACGGCATAGCGGGATACCATCAAATCCTGGTCGTTGAGGAAGATAGGCACAAAACTGTGTTTCGATGCCCAAGGGTATTAGGAGTATCTGAATACGTCAACATGCCGTTTGGGTTAAAGAACGCAAGGGCCAAGTATCAGCGAGCAATGCACTACATCTTCCACGACCTAGACGGTGATACAATGGAGGTCTATATTGAAGATGTTGTAATCAAATCAAAGCAGAGGTCAACTCATGTGGAGGACCTCCGACAAGTATTCATGCGGATGTGAAAGCATCAGCTCAAAATGAACCCTGCCAAGTGCGTTTTTTGAGTATAAGCAGGGGACTTTCTTGGTTTCTTGGTACATCAGCGGGGAATTGAGGTCCCAGGTGATAAGAAGGAAGCAGTGCTTAAAGCTTCTCCTTCGAAGAACAAGCGTGAACTTCAGCAACTACTCGGAAATATCAACTTCTTGAGAATGTTCATTGCAAACGCGGCAGGAAAGACCAAACCCTTCGCACCTTTACTCAAGTTGCAGGGTGAAAAGGAGTTCGTATGGGAACAGGTTCACCAGGAGGCATTTGACACAATCAAGAAATATTTCGTTAACTCACCAGTCTTGGTACCACCACGGAAGGGAGTGCCGCTTAAGCTTTACATCTCCGCAACCGAGTTCTCTGTAGGGAGTTTATTGGCCCAGGATGACGAGGTGAAGATAGAGTGAGCAATATTCTACTTAAGCAGGACTCTTACAAATTGCGAGAGTAGATATACATTGATATAAAAGCTATGCCTTTCTCTTTATTTCTCCATCTACAAATTAAGGCATTACATGTTGTCCTTCACAACATGCGTCATCGCACAAACAGACCTAGTTTGATACATGTTAGCCCGACCTATACTTCGAGGATGGATAGGGAAATGGATTCTCCCGCTGTCTGAGTTCTCATTACAATATGTGCCGCAGAAGGCAGTTAAGGGCCAAGCAGTGGCCGATTTCCTCGCTTATCATCCTATGGAGGAAGTCTCAGAACAGTGGGAGTTAGAACTATCACACATCTCTTTGTATCCTTGGAAGCTGTATTTTGATGGATCTAGCACAAGTGCTTTCGCAAGGGCAGGGATAGCGTTGGTCAACCCATAGGGATAGTGTTGGATCTAGCACAAGTGCTTTCCGTCTTGAATATAATTGTTCCAACAATGAAACGGAATATAAGGCATTAATTATCGGACTTGAGCTTCTATGGGATCTGGGTGCCACGGAGATCCAAGTCTGGGGAGATTCACTACTTGTAATCAGACAGCTCCAGGCCATGTTCAAGACGGGCCTCATCCTTGAGCCATACGTAAAAAGGGCTAGCGATTTATTGGAGTTATTTATAGAGGTGACCTTAATTCATATTCCACGAGGAGAAAATTTTGCGGCAAATGAGTTAGCTCAACTTGCTACAAGAGTCGAGCTGGTCGATGGCGTACATGAGCGCCTAATGAAAGTAGAGATGCGTACATTACCTTCCTTCATGTCTAGGAAGGAAAAGAAGGATGAGTGGTACGTCGTAGCCCTTGGCACCATCGATGATGATTGGAGACAGCCGATTATCACATGCTTACGGATCCTAACTCTGCGGTGGATAAGGGGATCCGACACTTTGCTCCAAATTATATTCTCTGAGGTAATGACCTATTCAAATGAGGGGAAGAGGGAGTAGATTTGGTCTGTGTCTTTGGGATTGAAGCAAAATGGCTACTGCGAGAAGTACATCTAGGGTTCTACGGAGCTCACCAATTCAGCCCAAAGATGAGATGGCTCTTGCGGAGACACGGATACTTTTGGCCTACAATGTTAAAGGATTGTATCACTTTTGCAAAAGGGTGCGAGGAGTGTCAGGCTCATGGACCAGTCAGCAACATTCCCAACATCCCTATACAGCCAATCATCAAGTCATAACCAGCACAAGGATGGGCACTAGATCTAATCGGTTTGATTCATCCTCATTATTCTATATAGCATAAGTTCATAATTGTTGCTACGGATTTCTTCACTAAGTGGGTTAAAGCGAGGCCTTTGAAAGTGGCATCTGCCACTGCAATCCGGCAGTTCCTATACGAGAATATCATTTGCCGATTTGGAATTCTGGAGTGCTTCGTTTCCAATCGAGGTACCGCATTCATGTCCGGAGAAGTAGAGGGATTAATGATGGACTTTGGGATCAAGTTTTTGCATTTTTCACCATACTATGCACAGTCTAATGGTCAGGCTGAAGCAAGCAACAAATTGATCCTCCACATCCTTAAGCGCATGCTCGTAAACAATCCCAGACTTTGGCATGAAGAATTGTTCAGTACTCTGTGGGCGTATCGCACTTCTAAACACATTACTACCAGAACTACTCCATATGCGCTAATGTTCGGACATGATGTTGTCTTGTTGTTAGAGATCAATGTCTAATCACTCAGAATCATAGATCAACATCAACTGATTGGTGAGAACTATGTGTAAGAAATGTGGCAAGAGCTAAAGGATTTGGACGACAAGCATCTCAATGCCTTAACTAACTTACTCACAGAGAAACATAAGGTAGCTCGTTGCTATGATCGTCGTACCTGTGGACTTAGCTTTACAGAAGGAGAGTTGGTTTGGAAAACAGTCTTGCCTTTGGGAGAAAAACAAGAAGGACATGGTAAGTGGTTTGCGAAGTGGGAAGGACTCTTCATTATTAACAAGATTTTGGGCAAGGGAGCTTTCCAGATGCGTGACATTAATAGTGAAGTCCATCGCGACCCAATCATGGCCAATTTTTGAAGAAATATAGACTGCCAATTTGGGAGTACGAGGCAAGAGAGGGATCAACTACTTAGTTTTGCATTCATTTACAGCCTATCACAGAGGCTTACTTCATGTAAAACTAGGGGGCAACCAGTGCCCCGAGCCCGTTCATGTGGCCAAAATATTGCAAAATTTCAAGTTTTTGCATTAAGTCTTTTTATATGATTATGTCCAGTGTTACAAATTGCTTACGACCAAATTCTAGTGGTCAAATCAATAGAGATGGTATTTTCGTAGATACAAAAGATACAAACAGAAGGAAAATACACAGTTTCATTTGATCAATATAACAGTACAACATGAGGCTTTGCGGCCTCTAACTCTGATACCATGCACGAATAAACAATCTCTGACTAAAAATCAATCATAGGAGGTGGTTAAAGATCTATCCCAACTGCACAACTGTGTCCCTGGTGTACATCGGTGGACGAGCATTGACTAGGGATTAAATCTACCTTCAGTTTCGAAAGACTTTGGGATACTTGCACTCGCCCAGCATTTGCGGCTCAACAAAATCATCCCTCTGATCACGATCTTAGATGCTCCACTCAAACAACATGAGGGACTATAGCAAAAGTGAGTGGGAGTATGCACCAGACTAGGATGATCAGGAACAAGGATGGAGTTAGTGAGTGCTCATATCAACCATTGTCCGCTAATTCTCAAAGGTTTGAGAACTAATCCAGAAACGAAGGGCCTGAGCTTTGGTACTACGACCTAAACCAGGCTTGAGCTTTGATACTTTGACCTAAAAGCATCTAGCAAACTACAAGATTTGGAGGCTTCACCTTAAACCAAGAGAAAAATAGACTATGAACTAGGAAAGCCATCTTCGCTACTAAGAGAGCTTGTAGTAGGGAGGAGAAGTAACAAGCTATTTATAAGCCTGAAGATGTTAAGGGGCTTTGAATAAAATAACCCAGAGCGTTGCATCGATTCAATGTGGAAATTAAGGGGATCAACATTCAATTACCAAACTATGTATCTCTTGAAAGGCCGTAAAATTACCGTTTCGAGGTATAGAGTTATGAGCCATTAAAGACAGGCAGTCATTCTTAAGGACCGGCGTGATCTTTGGAGGCACAAAGTTATTCTTTTGCAAAGAAGCACAGTAAGTGATTAAGGTCAGGGGCCACAAGGCATAAATTAAACTAAGATAGAGTTTATACAAAATAAAACAAAGAGCCCAAATGTGGGGCTTAGTCAACAAATTTTTTTAAAAACTTCATAGCGGAGCTGCCAAGAACTCGCAGACTAGTCTTCTACTGGAGATATTAGGCCTGTGCAGTGGCCCAAACTCTTTTAGCATTCGCAACTTCAGCACGAGTTTGTTGAACACTTTCTGATTGAGTCTTCCCGGCATTGAGGAGAGCAATCGCAGCCTGCTCATTGCCAAAGAATTCTTCCTCCTTTTCACGCAGCTTGGCCTAAAGCTTGGCAATCTCCACATGCATGGATAGAATGTCCACCTATTCACCTTCATAGCTTTTCTCCATCATCATGATTTTGTCTAAGTCACGTTTCCACCTGCAATTATGATCTACACGAGGGAAATAGCTTTGTTGCGCTCGTGGGTCGCAGAGACAACAGTGTCATAAAGGTTGGGAAGTTTTCACAGAATTTCCTCCATTCTATCCAAGATTACGTGATCTACTCCCTCCACAGAGCAGCGAGCAGTTTGAATATGGACAGCGAGCTCTTGATGTACGGATTCATTCTCAAGATTCAGAGTCCATAGATCACGAAGAAAGACTGTAGCAAGTTGAACCTCTGGAGGATCTTTTTCAGAGTGGACCAGGTCATTAAAGGTTTCTGCCGCCTCTCGCAGGGTCTTGGCTATTCCCTTGCTACCCCTTACAGAAGCCGGAAGGCTGGAATCGTAGACTGGGGGCAGCAACCTCGTTGCAACCATGGATGAAGTTTGAGAATTCTCCAAGCCTCATCTGACCCTCATCAAGAGATAACTCTTCAGTACATGGATCCTTCTGCAAGAAAAACTATACTCATGGAGTTATGAAGTGCTCAGGAAACTCACATGACAAGAACCTACACAAGTAGAGTCAGAATATACCTGAGATAGATGAGGAGGAGATTAGTCATCATATAGTGCAGTGTTGATACAAGGAGGAGAAGGAACTTCAGTTGCAAGCTGTGGAAAATAAGTAGAAATTAGATTCTGATGAGGGGGGAGCAAACCAAGTTTGGTGGTTTAGGGGAAGTGTAATACAGTTGATTTCATGTGGCAAGTCTTTGTGGCCAGAGTGGTTGAAGGGGCGTCCGGAACACATGGTTGTTCTTCACTTACAGGTCCAGGAGTTACATCCGCAGCAACAGGGGTAGATGCTGGCTCTTCCGGAATAGTTTCTTGAGATTACATAACCAAAAATAGTGGTTAGAGAAGTACGAATACTTTAAGGAAGAGAAAATTGAAACAAATACCTCTGCAGCAAAGGAAGTTTTTACAACAGCAGCGTCAAGGGAATCATTATTTTCCTCAGGTTCAGCAGTTTGATTCAGGGGTTCTTCATTACCCACAGTGGTAGCTATCTCCTCCACTGTAGCGGTTGCAGTAGAAACTAGCCGATCGAAAGGCTGATCATAGACCTGCTCAAGGAGTTCCCTGCGCCGAGCTTCCTCATCCGCAGCTCTGGAAAGACCTACATCTAGAGGTTTAGAAACTGGAGGAGCCACAGACACACTCACATCGGTGGAAGAGGGCTCAGAAATAGTAGCTGGTGGTGCACCCTTGCCTTTGGCCTGCACAGTTTTAAAAAGCAAGTCTTCTTCTGAATACTCACTATCGGCCATCAACTCGATAGAGGGAGACTTGTTACTCAACTCATCCCCTGGTGTTTTCTTGCATTCCTTAGCTACATTATGATGGGAGCAGCGAGTCTGGATCGTAAAAAGAGGAATGTTAAAAGAAAAAGGAGTGACAACTTAAAGACAATGGGGATAAAAATCTTGAGACAGGGAAGAACTATACCAGTGGAACTTCTTCGTTTGAATCTCCATCTTCATCGGCCCATGCTTCAACGACCTTTTTCTTCTTTTTCTTGGCCGCAGCCACCTTCGCAACTATCTTCGCAGCAGGGGAAGCAGCTGCAAGACTCGCACCCATGAGCTTGCTGCGTTTCGAGATAGAAGGGGGAGAAGCACTGATCTCTCGTTCCTTTCTCTTCTGGCCCACCTCCTTTTGGACGACGGGGCTTACAGCCTTCCTATCCACCATTCTCTTGAAATAATCAAGGAAAGAGGCTGGAAAAATGGTGCGAAAGATTTCAGATTTAGACTACGCACAGAGTTCACCATAATGGCGCCTATTCCACTCATGGTATTCTTCAACTGTAGAATAAGTTACAAAGAGTGAATGCCAACAGAACTCGGAGAGGTCCAGAAGAGGAAAAATTGGTGTAGTAAGAGCCTGAAGAATTGTTGCGGAAGGTTTCTCCACGCAGATCCTACATGAGGTATAGCCATTGCGGGATTCTATCAGGGGAAGGGGAGACCTTGCTTGCATCCCAGTTAACGAGCAAAGTGGTTGGGTGCATATAGCCCTATCCATATAACCGCATCAGGGACAACGATATCAGCATAAGTGATGCACTGGGCAAAGAGTTTCTTTGCAGCGAGGGCCTGTTGAGGGGTTACTGTGAATCCAATTGCTAACTCCGCAGGAAATCTTCTCGTCATTATAAACTCAGCCATGTCCTTGGGGAACAGTTTCTGACCTCAGAGGTAGTTGAAGCACTACAAGTAGCTCAGCGATTCTGTCTCACCTACAAGTGCCAAAGACTTCCCCAAAACCTCCTCAAAGGTAAACTCTTTATGATGCAGGCTACGGAATTCAGGGAAATACACATGTAACCACAACGACAGAATCCAAATAGGTCTTCCAAATTTCAGCTTGAAGGGGTTTAAAGAAATCCACCCGAGTCCGCGATATAGAGCTCCCAATGGGGGTTGTGCAAGGCCAAGACAGTGGCCATTGTATAGCGCCTCGGCCGCCTTGGTGAAGGTGTTGGTGATCATGTCCGCAACAACACAAAATACATAACGACAAAGTCAAAACTCCAAAAAGGCAATACCGCCGTAGGCATTTTTTACCCGCTGGTCGTTAGAAGCAGGGGTGGTTTAGAACTCTTCTGTGTTGTAGTGTTTGCATCAATTGGAGTAAGCAGTACTGATAGTGGCGCAAGCAGGGTCCGAAGAAAATGGGAAGCACTTACTATCTAGGACACTAAGAAGAAAAGACCCATCTACAGTGGGCAAGCCCGTGATGGTGACAACGTCAAGGAGCGTAATTCCTAGATGCCCAAATTGGAGAACAAAACTATTGCTGCTCGTCTCCTAATAACATAAAGCAGCGATGGCGACAACACGATTCCCGCCTTGGGGAAGATGGAAACATAAATCCAGAGCATGAGAAATACCAACCTGTTGCCAAAGCTCCTCATCGAGGGATTTCCATTCCTGGTACCATTGAAGCTCTTCAGCCCGAGTACTGGGCTATTTCCCCAATTTCACGTCGAGCTCCTTATGATCCCATTGAATAGAAGCAGCGGCTTCACCTCGCATGACCAACGGAGGACGAGATACAGCCGAATCGAGAGCGGAAGAGGCCTTCGTTGTACTAGTGGTCGGACCCAATATAACTTCATCCCCTAGCGTTAAATCGACGCACGTATAGGGGAGTATCTTGGTCTCGATGGAGGCGTGCGTCCATGTGGTCACGGAAGGCTTCCATGTCCTTCTCAGAGACGTCTGGGAAGAAATTTTGATATGGAGCCATCGGCGAAGAAACGTGTGGAAATCGAAGTTCAGAAAATAATTACGAATTTAGAATTAGGGATCGAGGAAAACTTCAGAGAGAAGGTGAAAAGAGATAAATGACCGAAGAAGCTTAAAAGAGTTGAAAATAGACAGCGCGATTCTCAAAAGAAAAAAATACTTGAGTAGCCTAGTGCGAGGCTATTCCAAAACCGATGACTGAAGAGGCGGCACGTCATATCAAGACCTCTTCGATTGCCCATAGGTTAATCTCGAGGTCTGGGGGACAATGTTTGGGCCCAAAATAAACTCAACATTTATTCTAATGCTTTTGGGCTTTGGAGATAAAATGGGTCAGCTACGAGTGGCTCAAGTAAGATATTGAGCTGCGAATCTGGAAGGATATCTAGCTACGAATCCGGAAAGAAATCTATGCGGTTCCTGGATGATCTAGGAAATCTAAAGGCCGAATATCATTTCTAATTAATGATTGTTACATTGTCAAGCAAGGAGGATCAGAGTACCTACCACTATAAATAGACAAAGCAGAGAAGATTTGCCGACTTCCACACTCATACACAAATTTGTGCACCAGTAAATCTTACTCACCCCGAGCAAACAACCAGCGACCAGTGAACTCAAAATCTAGGCCACCCGATAAAGCGTGAGGATTTGAAGGTTCTCTCAAGCTAACCAACCAGCGACAGTGAATTCAGAATCTAGACCACCCGACAGAGCGTGGAGATTCTTAAGATCGACGGAGTCACACTATCTGGTGTTCTCAACACTACATCTTTACGATTGCTCTGCTTTATACTTGCCCGAGGGTGTAAAGTATCGATTTTTTGTGGCTCAGAAGAGAGACACGAAGCTTACGTCTTGAATCAAGACAAGTAGGACTCAACGAGTGAGGTTGGTGCTCTCCTCACTTCAATCGTTTGATAAGAAGCAGAGACTACGCGGCACATTATACAACAACATTCTGCCCTCAGCAGTGGCATGCCTCGTTTACAGCACGACAACAAACGCGGATACAAAAAGAGACAGTTTGCGATCACTTCAACTCGCAGCAAACTAACTGGAAAAAAATCGAAATCAAACACTATGACTTAATAGTCTACTTCTGAAGTAGTAATACTCTAACAAGTACTACAGCCAATATATCCAGGATCTAACTAGTTGATTACAAGAAAGACAACGGTCGAGCTTACTTGAGCAATCGAGCTAGTTGCTGATCAACGTACTTCATCAAAACAATTCTCATAATTGTGTAACTAACTAATCATGAAGGAGTCAGTTATGCATGCAACTATATATATATATATTTCAAGCCCTACCTAAAACTGACCCCGTTCAGAACATTGAATCGGATCAGAGTTAGGTACGCATAACATTGTGGCGTTGATTTGTTGCGTACGTAGATATGCTCGGCAATATTCGGTGCCTCTTTACTCGGAGAGGATCCGAGTCCGTAAGACATAGAGACAAAGAAGTAATTCGTTCTTAACGACTACAGCTACCCAATTAATACAGAGAAGTGCTTGCTTAGTTCTGTTGCAACCAGTTCAAAATTAAACTGTAGGGTTTGGATCACCAACTTAACCACTTAATTAAGGTCCCAACTTAACTACATAGCATGGCTAGCTGTAGTCGTTAAGATTTAAGAATGAATTACTTTTTTGTCTCTAGGCCTTACCTGGTTTGTGTTTGGTTATTATAGATGTCTACGTATGTACATGTGAAATGTGTCGGTGTAGAACTGTAAGACTGTAACATTGTTCTGCTGGGTTTTTGTTTCGATCATGTTCTTCCATATAAAAGAGTGCGTGGCTGTGGCTGAGTTTGAAGACGGTGAATTAAGAGCATCAGGCTAGGGAATGCAGATAATAGTGGGCCAACTGAGACCTTGGGCTCTAGGGAATCGGCAAGGAGATAGAACTTTGTACGAATGACCCAAAAATCAACCCAAACAGATTACATATAAACTGTAGTTTGAGATCGTAGTGGACCAACTACGACCAAAACATCTGGAATCCATTATTGATCTATTCACGAGAGCAAGATAGAGAAGATGATTAAATTAGAGTTATTAGACAGTCACAATCTTCCAACGTTTGAGATATATATGATCATCTTGAATCTACAGAGAGGTAGGGTTCCATTGTAGCTATATTACAACTTTACAAGACTGGTAATCTTCCTACATTTTACACTAGGTAACTAAGATGTGTATTAGTATTATTGAGGGTAAAAGACATAGCACTAAACAAAGTCAATAAGCAATTGGAGAATATCTGTTGTCCCCATCACCCTATTCTCTTCCCTGTCCCTGCATTCAACCCATGACACCTGTCATTTTGTTCTAACTCAGCAAACCACATGTTAACTGTTAAACAATAACAATTTCCAAATTAAAAGAAAAGAAAAGAATAATGTAGAAAATTGTAAAGAATAGATCGTACAGTTTGCATATTGCTCAACTCGGTAACCTGTAGTAGAGATCTGGGTTGTCACCCAGCAAGCCATAACCATGGATGGATGGACCATATCAAAGATTAAAAATAATACAAACCATATCACAATAGACTCACACACCAGCAAATATCAAAAAGAAATACTGAAATTTGATGTCTAACGATTGGAATTTGTTGATGTCAATACCTTGAAACCAAACCAAAATATTCGTCTCTAACATTGAAAACCGATCGGACCTTGCAAAGAGAACACAAGTACCTATAATCAAATTCAAATCGACCGCATGGAACATAAAAACTATAGTTGAGTCCTACCATTTTATTATCACATAGGATTGACGTTAGAAGGGAATCGTCTTCCAGCAAATACAAAGCACGATGAATTACAAATATCTTGATGTTCAAACTTCAAAATCAGATGTTCCCGAAGCACGAGCGAAAAGTTTCAGATTTATATTTTTCCCAGATCACTCCTTGAGCAGACCCTTGGTTCGGCCAATGCTCATCAGCGACATCGCCGGAACTGAACTGGATCTCCTCCCATTGCTAAATCTCCGAAGCTTTCACTCACTCGTCCCCGTGGAACAGCATCAACGGTTGTCAAATCAAAATCGAAACAGAAGGTGTCAATGGAATCTGAATTTCTTCTCTCGTTATGATTTTGGTTACAACCGTATTGGATGGAGGGACAGGGAAAGGGATCGGAAAATGAGGACAGCAAATTTTCTCCCCTGCATGACGACATGTATCCAACTATCCAAGTCGAATTCCTTGGACGCACTCGAGTAAGTGGATCAGATGAACTGTGAAAACCAAAACCCACGACTTTAAAATTAAAAAAATAAAATTATCTTCACCTTTTGAGTTGTGTGAAAGACCATTGTCGTTCTTTTGAGTTCTTTCCAATAAGATGCTTCGCACACATTACATAATGTGGATCTCATATTCTATCCTCAAAACACCATAACCCACACTGCTCCATGCGCATTGCTCCCATTAAACTAGACTTACTAAATTACTAGATTACGTCCTACAGTAGAGAAGTTCTAGGTTTGACCAGAATCACATCGGCACTGCGACTTCGTCGGCCCCAAAATTCCCTACTTGTTTTGAGCATAGATGCAGACATAAAATGTTCATTGCCAACAAGAAGGGCCAGGTTATGTTGGACAATTTGTATATTACCGTACTCAACTTGTACCGGCAAAAAACGTCATTAGAATCTAGCTTAGATTTGAGGGGGTCCAATTCCGATGTGCGTGAAAAAGTCAACAACATATGATAGAACCATTGACCGAACACTATTTAGGAAAACTAAAGAGTATTATATAAATATGAACATCATAATTAAAGTTAACAAAGGTTTACAACAACAAAGTAACAACAAGGTTCCCCAAAGTAAAAAAGAATTTGAAACAATGAACCCACCACCACTACTACATCGCCTTCTTCTTCCTTTAGCTAATGGGCAGCTCGCATTTGCCAAACTCTGCAAAAACAAAACACCAACATAGTTTTAGCTTTATCCAAAACAGTAATCCCATTTTGCTCCTAAACCCTAAAACAAGCCCTTTAACTACACTTTGGGCAAAACCAATGCAGAATAGTGAAAGGACATTGGTCACATGTTCTGCACGTGCAGTGCCGTCAAGATTTACTGGACCAAACAGAGTCGAGCTTTCACACAGAACCAGCTCATTATAGCACAACACTTGCCAACAAAAGTTATCTTAACGTGCACCACACCACAGGCAGTAATAATACAAAGCGTGAATAAATATAAAATGAGAGGTCGTAAATGAGCGAGTACTCACTAGGTGGCTGCGACACTACGTAGGCCGCCCCTCCAAAATAACACGTGCCAGCTCCTCGCGCCATTTTCTGGTAATAGCTATTGAACGCATACGAAGCGTGTGCCTCGATCGTGTCAGGATCGTAACACGTGGAACCGGGCTGGATCTGACGACAGTCCGCTCCTGCACCGCAAGCAAAATCTAAACCCGCCTGTAGCTTCTCCTTACTCGCCTCCGCACTCGCCACGCACCACGTGTTCCCCGTCAGAGTTTTGGACACGTCACCAGTCACCGGAGTGTCCACCGGAGCCGTCTCGTGCTGGTTGCCGGAGACCGGCGCCGACTTGTGGTCGTGGTAGTTCTTCAGGGCATCCACCGTAAACGGTATGTCGTATACTTTCTTTTCGTTCGGGAAGAATAGACCGTAGTTTCTCTCGGATGTGGGCCCGAACTTGCGATCCTCGTTGAAGAGAGCGAAGAGATAGACGGTGAGATCTGCCTTGGGACGGAGCGGGGTCCCACCGCCGGTTAGAATCCGACGGACGAGGTTCCCGTTGTAGGCTGCTGCGTTTTCGACGTTGGCTCCTACTTCATTCTCGTCTCCTTTAGAAGGCCACCCGGTTTCGGAAACGACAATATCAATGTCGTCGTATTTCAGAGCGGACAAGGCGGCGAACACAGCGTCGATCTGGGCGTCGAAGAGGCTGAAGTAACGGAGGCCGCTGCCGGCGTCGGCAACCCCCGGATTCTCACGGAAGAGGGCGTAGTCCAAGGAGATGACGTCAGAGTTGGACTCGTAGGCGAAGTAAGGGTAGGCGTTGACCATGAGGTGGGACCCAGTTTGGCGGAGGAAATCCAACATGGGCTTGAAGACGGGTTCGACGAGTTCGGGTCGGAACGACCCGGCTGAGGATGGGTAGGAGTTCTGTAAGGCGCTGAGGGCAATGGGGGAAGAGACTTTGATGACTTTGTTGAGGTCGAACTTGACGAGGGCGGCGTGGATATTCTTCATGGCGGCGTTGAGGTACTTGGTGATGTTGTGTGTGTCGACGAAGACCTCGTTGCCGACGGCAATGGCTTCGATTTGGGTGTTGGGGTAGTACGCAACGACGTTGCGCTGGACCCAGTTGGTGGCGAAAGACTGAGTCTTGGCAGCCGAGGCTAGCATTTCGTTGGGTAGATCCACCGTGACTTTGATTCCGGATCCGGATAAGGCCCGGAGCACAGCCGGGTCGGAGTCGAATACCTTGACCCGCTCCAAGCCTTGTGATTTGAGAAGGGCCGCAACCCTGTACGCCGAGGGAAGGTTGTCGGCGATCCGGCCGTAGTTCACTCCCACCGAAGCCGCATCTGCAAATGTAATAAAATGTCAGAAACGCCCTCATCACAAAACTGAAAGAAAGAAAACGTTCGTTGCTGTACCTGAATGAGCTGCGAGTATGAAGAGGAGGACCAGCAGCGAGAATGGTGAGGTGGTGACGTGGCGCGGCATGGTTGCGCTCTGGTGTTACGGAGCGAGCACGAGAGAGAGGAATCTTTCTTTCTGGTGTTTCTGGGTTTTTCTCTGCAGAGTGAGTGATGGAGTGGGTGAGTGAGTGAGGGAGGGAGGAAGAGAGAGGGATGGCTTATAACGAAGATCGATGGAGGTGGGGTCTACAAGCGACAAGCCACCAACGGACGGATGAGGGGAGGAGACGACTGTGACCACTTGGGGATGTGGGTCCGGTCACGTTAACCCGTACAACAACAAAACTCGACCGTTTTTGGGAACTAGACCCAACATGGATTAGTTAGGGCCAACATTATTATTATTATTATTATTATTATTATTATTATTATTATTATTAACTCGCTGCTGGGGAGCTTACTACGGCTCATCCATTTTGTGTTGCTGGGAGTAAATTAGGGACATTGATATTTCATCTGCCTTCCATCTTGATTGGTCTGGATGGTTTCCATCTGTGTTTTACGAGATAAAAATCTGGGAAAGGGACAGATCAGAAGCATATGTGCATTGGATGCTTGCTTATGGTGTATTTGGTAATGAACTATTGGAACTAATGATGATGCTTATTGTTTTGCTTTTGGACCGTTGGGAAAACTATTCATCAGCGCAATAATGTAATGGGTAAATGGTATCAACTGTATAGGCAGTGAATAATACATGCAACATTGTGCGGCGAAGAAAATGAGACATTTTAATCGGGATGGGGATCCAGGATTTGAAATCGAACGGGACTAAGACTTTTTATTATAAAAAAAATCCTGACGGTGCCGGAGTAATTGATAAACTGAAAAGAAAAAGTACATGTTAATACAAAACAAGATTCATAAATCTCCTTAAATGTAACAAAAGAAGCTAAATAAATGTGTAAATGCAATATAAATGTAAAACCAAGCTATGTTAACTAAATCTAACTCTACGAGTGCTCGAAGCTTCAAATTTCTTGATCACAATATCATTACTGATAGAATCAACATATTCGTTCTCAATGTGGAGCACCCAACAATCACCAACAAGTTCTCCTTCCATCTGGCGCGTAATCGCAATTTTCCGTAAATTGATTGAATTGCCGGTTTTGATCACGACTTAATTATTGGCCGAGAATTTGAGTTGAGTCTCTTCTCGAGAGTTGTTGTACGCGTGATTTCGAATTTATGGGCGGTTCCGAATTATTATTTCAACGACCGAGAAATATAATATGAATATTTGAAATTTCGGAATATCGTCGAGTTTATCCGTTCGTATTCGAGTTTATCCAAATCGTGATTGTGATCCGTTTTGGACCGTCGATCGACCCGAACCGAAAATGTAATGATTATCGACTTGATTTGCGAGTTTCGCGATTAGTCTTGATTTTGACGTAATTGATTAATATGGCGGCCTTGTTAACGACTAAATTATCGAGCAATAATTTGATTTGGGATCCTTCATGAAAGTTGTAGAGAATTTAATTTCGAGCTCGTGGGAACTTCTGGAGGATTATTCCGAGTTACGAGGAATAAGTTGTGAATATTTTTGGCCGTTGGATTTTGTCGTATTTATCTGTTTGAGATTCGATACGTGTACGGTATAAATACGGGCGAATACGTGACTAATTGGGAAACTTTCCATTTTGGGAAATCTGCCCCGTTGACCAGTTTGACCTGTGGGTCAAAACTGACCCATTCCAGGCCGAGTTTTGTTTGCCTTTGTTGAGCTCGATTCCGGCCTCTTTTGGTCGTGGTGTCTTCAGAAAGTTGTTGGGCTTAAGCTCCTCTTTCTTTTGATAGGTCATTCGTTCAATTTGGTTGCCGGATGAAGAAGTTATGGCTTGTCAAAGTTTGGAAATTTTGGGTGGTATTCCGGCGAGTTTTGGCAACGTTGGTGACGGCGGAGGCGGCCGAGATGGAGCTCGGGGTTTGAGGGGTTTTGTTAGCCTTGGAAAGAGGAAGCTTTTAGAAGTGGTTTCAAGTCTTGCCGTGGCCGGAGGAGGGAGATCGGAGAAACTGAAATTCCGGTGAGGGTTTGCACATTTGAGGTGAGTTTTGGACCTTTTCCGGTCAAAATTGGCCTTAACTTTGAACTGGAAAGTTATTGGAAATGTCGAGATCTTCAAATCCATGTGTAGGTTGTATTTTTATGGGCCGGTGTGATTTTCCGGCGGCCGGCGGCAGCAGCGACTTTCCGACCGGAGTGTTTTTCGACGTGTTTTATGTCGTTTTGCTCGGAATCGCACACCGATCGCAGTGGTGAGGTTTATTTTTCGAATTGAACATTGGAAATTATAGCAAGGCTTTATGGTGTGATTATCGGATTTTGACGATTTCGTCGATATTGAATTATATGTTTCCGGGAACAGTTGTTTCTCGAGATGTGATTTGAGATTTTAAGTTATGATTTTGAGCAGTGGATTTTATGATTATCCAGGGGATCGTGATCGTTCGTTTGGTGAGGGATTTTCCGCCGGATCACTGGATTAACGTGTATTGAGTTATACTCATCTGTGAGTGGACAATTTCTTTTCACTGATTAGTCGCGAGTCTTTAATACACGTTTTACGAGCATGAGCATGCATATGAGATTATGATTTATATGAGCATGTGTTATACGATTATACATTTGCGAATACGCATCGACGATTCTGCTTATACAATTGTGTATTACGTATATGCATTTACATTATGCTTTAAACACTTGCATAGAACTATTTATGATTTGGTTTACACAGAGTACAGTCACAGTATATATTGTTGTATCGATACACTTGCATCCCGGCTGATCCCCGAGGATGTTTTTCAGGGGAGGTTGTGACCCCTGGCCCGAGGTCTTTACCAGGGGGGGGCAGACCTCTGACCTAAGGCCTTTCTGGCTAGAATCACGTGTGGGTCTGGGATCCTGTGATTCCGACTGTACTAGCGTGGACGTGTCCATGAGTGACCCCGCAGAGTTTTACGCTGCATGCTCCGTACACGTGAGGAGTTAGAGTCTCCCTCATGTACTATGTCATATTCATTCATTTAGACTCGCATATGTTTTATAACATATATTATTCGGCGAAAGACATTTATTTTCGTCCACTCACTCTAACAGTTTTCATGTCTTTTCCCTGGGCTTTTCGGTTTCCGTGCCCAGTTTGCAGTTCGGATTCTGGTGTCGCACGTCGTGGTCGGAGGCTTAGTATTCGAGCGATGTTTCTTTTATGGTGGGTTCTTAGTTTGGCCTACTATTTGTATATATATATATTAGAAGTCACTCTGAGCATTCTGATGTTATATTTTCATACGATTTTTCCCCGAATTTCTATAAAATATAGTTTTATTGATTACTTTCAATTACTGTTGTGATATTGAGAAATCCGGATGGAATTGGTGCCCACGGTTTGATTTTTGTGGCATAGGATGAAGTGTATTTTTCGAGTGCAGGTTAATAGCAATTCAGCGTTAATAGCGTTACTCTGCCGAAATTTTTGTGCTTTATGTTGATTTGTGTTTTCAGAATGGGGTTGATTCCGGTTTAGGAAACTAAATCGGGGTTGGGTCCTTTCACTTAAAGACCTCTAACTTCAGATATTGGAACAGCAACCCCATGCTCATAGAAGGAAATTAGATGCCCCCAAAGCTCCTCGACTTCCATCTGACAGTTCCTCGAAAATTTCATGACAAACCCGGTATGTATTCTTTCCCTCAAAAATTACTCGTCAGTCATGCCCATGAAATCTTACTTACCAATACCCTCATTCCCCTGATGCTTCTTCCTCAACAAAGATTATTCAATGGTCATATTCCCTTTTAACGAGCAATTTTCAACGTCAAAAATTTTCCTTCATCGAATATTCCTCAACGCTTATTTTTCTTTATCGTTGAATATTTCTCAATGCTGCTTTTATCGTCAAATGTTTCTCAATGCTAACATTTTCTTTTAGACACAGCTTTCCTCATCGACTCAACCCTTTTTTCATCAATGATGAACGCATCGCTTGGATATCCAAGCAGTTGGTTCATGGCTTATGGCCGACTACGCATTTCGTCTCCCCCGCCTCTCTCTTCGATATAGCCGACAACCGTAGCTCTGTGGCTGTCACCAGGTACTCCAAGCCCTTTGAGCTTGATATCAACATTATGGAATGGATCATCGAGGTTGAATCTCCCTTCCAACTCGATCCCGACCCTCCGAGATAAATTTAGGCAGTGTTGGTACATGATCCCGTAAACACATAATGGTCGCACACTTAGTCACTCCAAACGAGTCAACACAGCCTAGACCAAACACAAGACAACAATACAGGCTTCAACTTTAAACAAGGAAGCAACACCATCTGAAAGCCCACGCGCTCGGAACAACAAGCGGAAGGTACCAGGACAGATCATGAACAAACAAGAGGGATCCCACATCGAAGAGCAACAAAAGACTCCATACTCAACCGCAAATATAAACAACACATTTATGACAGTTACAAGGTACGCCCGTTACTCTACCAATACTATTCTTACGCTTCATACACTGACTTGAGCGACGGAGATTCGAAGGCGAGAACAACCCGTCAAGGCTCATAACGACCGTTTGGTGTATTACTCTTAACAGCAGGTAAATAACGACATACGCGCGACAGCTCAGATCATCTGAATTGACCACATCCACATTTCTACTGGAATTCCTATGGAATTTGGTAGAAACAGGCAGTTGCTCGGCTCAAGCAAAATGCTTTAGTGCAAAGTCCCCTCAAAACTACCAAGATCCTCGAAGATACCTCCTCTGATCAACTTAGGACATCCAAGAAAAGAGAGCGGAGCGTGCTGTATTAGTTAAGGATCCCTTCCAAGAAAAGAGGCACAAGTCCAACCCCGGCACCCCTATGCTTTTACCATCATCGAGAGAAAAGACAAGCTATGATGTCGAGGGCTCCCCACTGCATGAGCAACATCTCATGTCAACTCCCTCGTGTCTAATGCTTGTTTCTCCATCTCCAGGTAATCTCCAAAGTTTTACTTTTACTTTTTTTTTTTTTACTCTCATGCTAATGTTTTAACTTCCCATCACAGCTTCTGAATATAATGCTCTTCCAGCGACAAAACTTCCTCATCTTACACCTCAAACTCCTCGGCCCCAATTTCCCGTTGGTGCGTCTTCAAGCCAAAGTTTCCCCTTGCTCAGCCCTGATGAGCCCCTGATTGAGAATATTGACGGAACAATCCTCTTCGTTGAGAAACTAAACCGGTGTGGTCCCGACCGCGCCATCCTGGATTACAACTCTAGGGAAGATCCCATGGCAGCTTCCCTTTCATCTTTGTTCGACGTAACCCTCTTACCATTTTTCCTTAACTGCTTAACATTTTCTGTGCATGCATGATTAGCCTTTTTCTTTCTCTTTTTTGGATATCATCTTGCTCATAAGATCACCTTTTCTCATTCTCAGGCCATGTTGCACACCCAAACTGCCTATATGACTCTAAATATTGACAACCAAGTCTTGTGGATTCAACTCTCTGATGCCCATGAGGAGGTTACCGTGTCCTTGTCCAAATACCAAAATAAAGTGGCCGAGTTTGAAGCTGTGTCGAAGCGAGTGCCCACGTTAGAGAAATCCATCAAGGATCTTTCCGGCGAGCTCTCTCTCGCACAAGAGTAGCTGCTCTCTCAGGACGTGGAGCTCAAAGTTGCCCGAGCTAGAATCGAAGCTTTTGAAGATAATGCTACGGTCCCACGAGCTCGCATAGATTCTTTAGAAGTTCAACTACATGAGCTTGATATAGCTCGCGCTGAGGAATTCGAAGTCAACTAGAGAGAAATCAGGCTCGGTTCTGCCAAGTCTTTTTGGCTAGCTTGGAATCAAGCTCTCACCCCTTTTGTCGAATGCATCTACAATGATCCAGACATTGTGGATGATATGTTCTAGTGCTTCGGTGAATATGAGCCTCTTTTTAGGTCTCTGTTCGCGCAAGTTTTCACTCCCCCTGATCATTCTGATGATAAACCTTATGAATCCTCAGCCCTACCTTCCCACCAAACTGATGCCACAATCTTGGGGATGGCTGAAAAAGACTCGCAGGCCACCACTGAATCTTCCAAGACCGCTAAAGGAAACTCAGAAACCTCAGCAAATTCATGAAGACCCTGCTTTTTAGGCACATTGTTATGATATTTTGTGGACGATGTTATGAACTTTTAACTGCTTTCTTTTACTTTTAATTTCTCGTATCGTCTAGACTTTTGCATCCTCATATAGAACAGATTTTTCGATGTATTTCAGTCCATGAACATCTTGTCATCATCACACGAGCTTGATGCACTTCCGACCCATGAGCAATTCCTCATCGTGACATAGCCCTTTGCTTTTGGCCCACAGACAATTGTCAAATTAGGCCCCTCCTAAATAAGCAAGCCCATGCATCTCTTCGTTCTTTACTGACTCAACATATTGATAATCAACAAAAAGTGTTCCCATATACTTGTTGAATTCCTCTGCAACCGTTCATCTCAAGAGATCGAGAATCCCTTCTTTGACCATACGTCCTTGATTTGAAATTTTCTTTTTTCTCTCCGATCACATCTTTCGTTAACAGAGGCCTTCTCTAATTCTTCATATGAGTAGAAACCCTAGGTGTCTTACCCACGGGCCTATAAATTTACTCCTCTGTGCACACTCTTCTCGTACCTCTGAGGAATTACAGTAGCCATATCCACCAACATTTCTGAGATCATTTTTTTTTCCATAGACTCTTCTTCACAGAGCCTTAACTATTCCCTTCCCCCTCCTCTTAGTTATGGGAAAGGGAAAGAATTGTCTCGAATGACCGCTGACTCCTCCCCTGGGAATTCTTCAGTGAGGTATGGTCTGAACTTACCTCGTCTCATTTTTTATCTTTCTTACACATCTTAATGTGATTTTTGGTGTATTCACACGTCCCTTCCGGCATGGCCACGAGCTCGGAATGGTCGGATGGTGTTGTACAATACTAGGAGAAGCGCGCACGACATGTTGAGGATGTAGTCACTTCTATGTAGTCGCGTCTTATTCCTGGCCCAGATCACCATCGTCGCTCTCCTATGACGAAGAGTCGCAACGATGATGGATTTGATCGCTATTATCCTCGCTCACCACATTTCTGCACACGTCCCACTTTTCATGACCTCAAACTAGAGTTGGAGGGAGCTCATGCCAGGATCGACATCCTTGAAGCCACCATCAGTCGTCTTCGCGGTGATCTTGCTTATTCAGAGGATACTATTAAACATTTGAAGGCTAGTGCTGACCAATACCGAAACGAGGTCAACTACACATATGACCGAGGCTTGCTTGCTGCTTCCGCTTATCGCACTGATTATTCTTCAAAGTCGAATTCCCCTCAATACTTCCTGCCAGCGTACCCAAGTCCTCCAATGTATTGATGCAGCTACCCGAGACCAATTCATTTCAAAGTCCACGGTTGTGTCGCTCTTTTGTTTTCCTTAGCTTTTTTCCCCTTTTAGAATTCTCAAAAGTCCACCATAATATTTCGGTGGTAAAATAATTTTGAGCTTACGTGGTGCAAGCTCTATTATTTCTTTCAATATGCATAATTTTACTTACATGCGTATCTTTGCTTGTATACCTCACTTACATACATATCTTTGCTTGTATACCTCTCCTCTCATGCCCCCAATGCGTTGGATTTGCCAGAAAAACATATTACACCCTGGACATTTTCTCATTGCAAGCTAACTTGTAACGTTTGATCACATTTTTTCCTTTTTTCTCTAAGCTTCATGGCTATTTTTATGCCATTTTTCCCGAGGCTTCCTGGCCTTATCCCCAACATTCTACTCTAAGCTTTTTGGTCTCCTTTTACGCCATTTTGCCTAAAGCTTTTTGGCCTAACATTTATTTCCTTTTTCCAATAATATGAATCTATACTTATTTTAATCACAACCATACCATAGAGGAAGGCTCAATATGCTGCAATGCCATTTCTTCAATAAGTTTTTGGCCTTAAACAACATTTATTCATTTATTTCAACCGTCTTGCCACAGACATTACAAAATTTATAGAAAGAAAAAAATTCACGCAAACGTACCTCCGAAGGATCATTGATAATACTTTTTCAAATACACAGCATTCCAAAGCCTCGGGAGGCATCATCCGGTACCAAGTTCCTCTAATTTATAAGCTCCTTGGCTATATGTTTCGATGAATCGAAATGGTCCTTTCCAATCGGCTTTGAATTTCGCTACCCCATATGCTCTTATACTCTCCATCGTCTATTTTAGTACTAACTCTCCTACCTCAAAGGCCCAAGGATGAACACCACTGTTGAAATACTTCTTCACCTGATTTGGTAGTTCACCACTTAAGCGGCAGCAATTTCTCGCCACTCTTCTAGAAAATTAAGTTCAGAAGGCATGTGTTCCTCACTGCTGCCCTCGGCATATGATACTGTCCTAATCGTGCGAAAAACATTCTCAATCGGGATTATGGTTTCTGCTTCATAGACCAATGCATACGGAGTCTCCTTGGTAGTCTTCTTTTGTGTCGTTCTATAAGCCCATAACACTTTAGGTAATTTTGTAGACCACAGTCTGTGCTTCTTTTCTAGCCTCTTCTTTACTCCTTCAAAGATTATCCGATTTGTGATCTCAGCTTAACCATTTCCTCTCAGATAGCTCCTTGAGGAAAACCTCAATTTAACCTCATACTTACCGCAGAAGTTTCCGAAGGCTGAGTTTTTGAATTGTGTACCATTATCACAAACAATTGCTCGTGGCACCCCAAACCTACATATTATTTGTTTCCATACGAAGCTGATCACATCTTTTGAAGAAAAGGTGGGATACGGCTATGCTTCCACCCACTTAGAGAAGTAATTGATTGCTACAAGCACTAACTTCAACCCTTTGGGGGCTACTGGCAGCGACCCCACAATATCCATGCCCCAATGAGAAAATGGCCACGGTCCTGATTGAGCAACGAGTTTTTGTGCAGGTGCATGGTTTACTGGTGCATTTTTCTGACCGCACACACATTTTTTCATGTACTGTTATGACTCCATCATCATATATGGTCAGAAGTATCCTTGTGTTTATATTCTTTTGGCCAAACTTCTTCCCCCAATGTGACTCCCGTAGACCCCCTCATGTACCTCTTGTATGATTCGTCTACCGTGTAATGGTCCCATACATCGTAACAGGGGTCCGTTAAACGATTTCCTATAGAGCACATCCTTAATTAAGCAATACCTCGAAGACTTCATGCACAACTTCCTAACCTCAAAGGATCCTCCAGGTTGAATTCCGAATTCTAAGCACTTAATTATCTCCCATCTCCAATCATTTGGAATTGAGTCAATCATTATAACTCGTTGCTCTATTTTTTCCTTGAGGCTGGGAATGTCAAGCACGTCTATACGAAAGACGACCGGTTCTTGAGTAAATTCTAAGGCTGCCTTCACCAACTCATCCGCTTACTGGTTTTCCTCCCTCGGTATTTTCACCAGTGACACTTGTTCGAACTCTCTGATCATCTCTTGCACTAGTTCTTTATACTCACACATTCTGGAATTTCTCATTGCATAATCGCCATTCGATTGTCCCACCACAAGTTGTGAGTAAGAATGTATCTGAACACGATGGATTCATAGCTGCTTGGCCAACTTCAAATCAGTCGCCAATGCTTCATATTCTGCCACGTTGTTTAACGTAGGGAAACTTAACTTCACGGCACAATCCAAGTTGAATCCTTCCAAACTTTTCAACACAATTCCAATCCCTGCTCCTGCATAGTTCGATGATCCATCGACATTCATTTCCCACACAGGATCTTCCCAAGGTGTGTCGTCAATGGCTAACAGGAAATGACACTCCACGAAGAAATCTGCTAGTGCCTGCCCTTTTATAGATGTCTTCGGTTTAACCCCCTAGATGGGCAAATCAGTATATACTGATATCTCTCTTCCTTCTAAATATTTTCGGAGATTTCTTTTTGCTTGCACTAATGCCAAAATAATCTTTCCCGCCGGTGCGTACCTTGTCTCGGCATAAACCAAACTGCGACTAACAAAAGAAACTGGACACTAAAAAGTGCCTTCTTCCTTGAACAAGGCAGCACTCGTCGCGACCTCCGAGACAGCCAAATATAAGCACAAGGGTTCCATATCTTTAGGAATGACGAGGAATTGCTTGCTGGCAAGGTATTGTTTTAAATCAGAAAAAGCCTTCTTTTGCTCATCGCTCCAAAAATCTCTGCCCTTGGTCTTTAGTGCTGTGAAAAATGGTTTACAACGATCAGTCATTCTCAAAATGAATCTACTCAATGTCGCAACTCTCCTTGTTAACACTTGAATGTCTTTCTTGGTAGTAGGCTCTTGCATGTTTGTTATGGCCTCCACCTTCTCTGGGTTTGGTTCTATTCCCTCCTATTAAAAATGTAACCAAGGAACTGCCCTGATGCTACCCTGAAAATGCACTTTGCCGGGTTGAGTTTCATCCCATATTTGCGCAAAACCTCAAAGGTCTCTACCAAATGTTTATTGTGATCAATTTTATGCTTGCTCTTCAACACCATATCATCGATATATGCCTCCATCATCTTCCATAATTGCTCATTGAACATTATATTGATCAACCATTGATAAGTAGCACCGACATTTTTCAATCCGAATGGCATAACCTTGTAGCAATGAAGTCCTATTTCTGATTCAAAAGCATCTTCAACTGATCTTTGGGTGCTAAAGGTATTTGGTTGTATCTAGAATATGCGTCCAGGAACGATAATTTCTCGTAGCCTGTGGTTGCATCCACCATTTAGTCTATCTTGGGCAGCGGGTAGCAATCTTTTGGACAAGCTTTGTTCAAGTTGGTAAAATCGACGCACACTCTCCATTTTCCATTCTTCTTTTGTACAACAACCACGTTTAAAATCCATGTCGGGCACCATACTTATCTTATAAACCCCACTTGAAGCAATCGGTCAATTTCGTCACTGATTTTTTGATTAAGCTCTGGTGCACGTCTCCTTGTCTTTTGTTGATAAGGAACGAAACTAGGATCAGTGTTCAACTTGTGACAAGCTACTTTCAGGTTAATCCCCGGCTTATCCTTATGTGTCCATGCGAATACATCCTGGTTTTCCCGTAAGAAGCTCACTAATTCACATGCTTCTACCTCGGTCAGTAACTCCCCTATCCAAACAAGTTTCTTCTGCTCTTCGTCGAGAAAAACATATTGGGTTCCCTCCATTGTGATTGGTAATTGTTGTTCATCCTCACTCACATTGGCCTGTCCCCCTAGGGCTCCCTATAACATCTACAAGGCCGATGGGCCAATATCTTTGCACCTTTGCTCAAGATACTTCTTCCTTATATCCATTGCATACAAACTTTTCACTTGTGGTTGATCTCTCCAACTGACACTACTCGATTGCGGTCCTCAGTTATAAACTTCAGTACCTGATACCTCGTTGATGCTTCCACGTCCATTTGGTGCAGCCATCCTCGACTAAGCATGATATTATATGACGAAGTTTTATCGATGATAACAAAAGTTACCTCTACCCTCTTCCCAACTATAACAACCAGTAAAGTGACCTCCTCAAAGGGCCAGGTTTTAGGGCCATCATATGCTAACACAGGGGACTTACTCTTTCTCACGTTCTTCGGGTCTATCCTCAACTTCTCAAAGGCGTCATAGTGAATAATGTCTATGCTACTTCCAGCGTCAATAACTACTCGCTGCACTATACAATTTCTCACCCTAGTGGAAATGATCAGTGCATCCCAATGTGAGAACTGAATTCTGATCCCGTCTTTACTTGAGAAACTCATCATGGGTTCTCCATCTATTTTTTTTTCATTTCACTGATCCCCATTCTATCTGACAACTCCTCCTTATCTTTTCAACATGTCACGATTCACTCCTAATGGGAACTTCTTCTTCTTGCATGGTTGATGGACCCCCATGTATAAAGAGAATTTCTCTTACGGGAGGCTCGTCGTCGACATTTCTTCATTGCTGCTGCACTTCTACTTCTTCTTGCTTTTATTGAAAGAGCTTGCCTTGGTCCATAAGTTCCTTTATGGCTGGCTTGATAGCCTCACAAGTGTTAATGCCATGCCCTTTAGCTTTGTGAAATATACAATAATGCCTGCGTTCAAACATGTCTAAGGATTCGGGCTATTGTGGCGGTTCCTTGAAGATGCCCTCTAATTGATGTTTACAGAATATAAATGCAGGGCTTTGTGTAAACCATGGCTCTCCATTCACGCCCCCTTTCTCTCGCTTTTCCTGCTGCTTCGCAAATTTGTCTTTGCCCCCATCCCTGGTTTTTACTCGTTCTTGCTTTACTGAAGGTTCTGGCTCTGATTTATCCTCGATGTTTGCCGCCATTCTCCACCTCCGTAAACTTCTCACTCTTTCCAGTCTTATCTCACCCTCTATTTTGTCAAGGATATCATCTATATCCTTTGGAGGCTTTTTGGTTAATTCCTCGAAGAGGGGTGATCCATCTAACAAGCCTTCGTGAAAGGCGATCACCACCACGCTTAAGTCGCAGTCGATGCTTGTCATTTCCTCCTTGAACCGATCGAAATACTTTTCTAATTTCTGTCCGTGCCTCTGTTTCATATTAAACAGTACTGACAAATCCTTCCTCTGCCTTCTTGAACAGAAATACTGTGAGATGAATGCTTGGGTGAGCTAATCGAAGCTGGAAATCAAGTTCGGTTCTAGCTCTCTGAACCACTTAGATGTCGGCCCGGAAAAACTTGATGGGAAGAGTTTGCATATCAACTTTCGTCAGCGATTTTGATCCTCATTACTCCAGCGTACTCTTTTAGATGATCAACTGGGTCGGTCGTGCCTGTGTATTTATCAAGTGATGGTGCAGAGAAATGCCTTGGCTTTCACGTTCTTAGAATGCAACTAGTAATTGGGGATTGGACGATTCCTTTACTTATTTCAGCAGCAATATCTTGTGGTCTGGATCCCTTGGCCTCTTTCATGACTCCAGTGACTAGTTCCTTCAAACGATGACTTGGTAGAGCTAAATTGCTCGAAACTTTCTCAGTGCAGACCTCACCTCTTCGAGATTTCTTTATTGGTTCATAATCTTTGTCGGATGATTCTTCATTTTCCTTTGATTCATCGTCCTCAGTTAAGCTATCCTCTGAATCTTCATCATCCTCTCTGATATGTTTTGCTCGTCTCTACCTTCTTTCCTTTTCTTTTCCTTTAAGGTGTTCTGATCTACGCATTTTATGCTTGATTCTTAACGTCTTTCTCTTTACATTTAGCTTTGTTTTGACCTTAGTGCTTTCATTTCTTACTTACTTTGTTGTTTTTAGGTAGAAATAAAGGAGAAAATAATAAAGGAGGAGTTTTGGAGCTAAAAGCGTATTAAGGAGGAAGTTCTCAATTTTGGAGAAGAAATGGTCCGAGAAATGGTCTTCAAAATGGTTACGAAGATGCATTCCCACATGGTGTCAATAATTGGAAACCAAATGCCAAATTCAAATGGATACCAAAATGGTGGACAAGAAGATGAAGACATTTCTCCTGCGCAACCCAGGAAAGAGCAAATATGGCGGAATATATGGAGCATATAATTAACAAATTTTGGGAGGATATTTCATGAAGATAAATACCTTATTTGAGGGCCAAAATATGTGCAAGAATATGGTATATTCGGCCAAGAAGTATTGGGGAATAAGGAATGCAAGATTTGAAGATATAAAGATTTCCTTTTCCTTGAAGAAGAAGAAAACTGGGCAGTCAGGTCACTTAACTTCTAAAATCCGTAGTAAATTTAATTCAACTCCAAATATGGCGTTCATTATATGGATTTTATAGCTCTCTGAATAAGCTTTCCAAGGAATCCAAAATCATAATTTTCTGAGCTGTAGAACTCCCGGAAAAGACGTTTCAAGACAGGCTGGCATTTCTACCCGGGTAAACTAGGAATCCCTAGTTTGGAGAGGAAAGTTGGACTTCTTCACCTATAAATAAGAGGGCTCGGTCTCAAACTCAGGCATCACTCATTCTAGACTTCTAAGCTTGCCAAAGATCAGCTCCTCAACCTCCAAACACTCGGCCATCCCCCCCAAAATCCGAAACACCACCAACTTCATCCCGTAAACACTCTCCTCCACCTCAAGAAGGACTTTGCTCGCTTTGGCTGGAAATTCTTGGGCTCGTCATCAACTAAGGAGTAGCTACACTTGAAGATTTGCGGTGCGCTTTCACGGAGTCTAAAAGTGTAACATGACCCCTTTTTATTTTGTTTCGGTTTTTGTTTGGATTTCCTTTGTTTGTATTTTGAGAACAAGTTTTGATAAGAGGCTTTTTATTTCTAAATTCTTCTAAGTTTCTTCCATGTGTTTTTAACTTTGATTCGAATACATGTGTGTGCTTATATGTTCTTAATGCTTGAAACTGTTTTTAAGTAGATACTCGCTTTGGTTCTCTTTTAAGCATGTTTCACGAACTAATAACAAAGATAAAATTGGATTAGAGAGTTAGCTCGCTTTGGTTGCTGTCTTGTTCAATTATAAGCATGTGTGTGTGTTTTGATTGAAGTTAGGAATTTCGTTGACACTTAGGGAGTCTAGGTATAAAACGGCAAAGGATGAAAGAATGAGTCGATCACATGTATATAATAGTTTAGTGTTTATTTTCGGTTTAGTAAGCATGTTTAGGGTTCTTTGTTCTTGTTTGTTTTCTACTTGTCTATGAGTGAAGCATGATAGAACCTAGGATTTCCCTATATGTTTACTTACCATTTTCTTTCTTTATTTTCGTAGATTATAAATAACCAATTTTCAAACCCCCCTTTCAAACCATAGCGTAAATATGCATGCACCCTCAATCCCCGGTTAAGAACGATACCCTATTTACCAATGCTACATCTACAACAAAGAGTTTTAATTGTATGCGTTTTTGTTGAGTGTTAAGTGTTAATTTAATAGTTGCAAAGACGTGTATCATGTTCCAGCTCCAGCCACATTCTTTGAATATCCTCAGCGATAAAGTTTTGCTCAAGGATACTCCTCTTCCTTCTTGAGCCAGCTCTCTTTTAGCCTTCCCCGTTCTCACTTACGACCTGGACTTCTGCCTCTACAAGCCTCTTTTCCGCCTGCCTAATAGTTCCTCCCATAAAGATTTCCCTACTTTCAGCTTCGTCCAACGAGTTGCCATCGTTGTTGTGTGGCAAGCTTTCATTGTCTATGTTTTCAGGTATGTTTGATGCCATCGTTTTCCACACACGGCAAACTAAAGTGCGACTGGTATTTATAGGCAGAAATTCTCCCCAAAAATAGGGATAATAACGTGGGCTTCATGAATGGGATCAGCCTCCGTTGAGAACTTCTCGTCGGCGTCGTCCTCAAACCTCTCAACCGTCGTAGCACGTTCTCCACCTTTCCCTCACTTTTCACAGCATTCGTGCCATCTCTTTGTTAACCAACAAGACCGAGTAATTTTAACATTCACACATCCAGCACATGCCCATTTAACCGCTCGCCTTTTTTCGTTGCTAGGCCCATTTTCATCTTTTACTCTGGGACTAACCTTACCATCTTTTCTTACTCCTTGGCCTATTTTTTCCCTCAGCCCATCACTCATCTTTAACTGAAATTTTATCCCCTACAGTTCATCATGGGCTGGGCTGAGCCAGCCTCGGCCCTAAGTTTAAGGCTTAGGGTTGGGCTGAACTTGGTAAATGGTCAACCATAACGACATTAGGTTGGGCTGGGCCGATGCCACAATTTAGAAGTTTTAGCCCGCCCAATTAAGGCTACACCAATGAGGCTAAAGAGGTCGGGCCGGTCCGGCTTCTATGATTCGGGTCATGGTAGGCATTAAATTGAGAAAAATTAATATAGAAAAAGTTCAATATATTGTTATTATTGATGTAGGATATTTAATTTGAATATATATTTTTGGGCGGAGAACATCGAGGTGAATAAGACGATAAAATGCAAGTGATACGAAAAAACATGATAATAATCATAAATTATATTATGTTTTCTAATAAAAATTGTCAAAATGAGTTAGATTAGGCTTGGTCTCTAGCCCTTTAAAGTGATATAAATATATTTATATATTAATTAATTTCCTTATTTGAAAAGAGGTTGGGCTTAACGAGGACTAGCATTTAGAGCCGCAACATAGTACAACCTTAACTGAGACTGGACCGGCCCAGCCTCTTTTGAAATAGGGTAGGATCTGGATTATACATTTGGATCTGGATTAGGTTGTACTATGTTACGCACATGGACTCTTTATTCCTGGCCTAGCATAAGGGCAGCGGCGAAGGAGGAGAAGCTCCAATATGAGGAATAGAGACAAGCGAAGATTGACTGATCGAGACTTTGGGAGGCGAAAGACGGAGAGAGTTGTGAAAGCAAAAAGGAAAGAGAACAAAGACCAAATTCGCCGTTTCTGAATCATCCATTAAATAATAACACCAACACACTCAAAACCAAATTATGCATATGAAATAAGGAAAGAGAACAAAGACCAAAATCAACCCATTCAACTGCTTCCCTTCTCTTGGCCATCACTGAGAACCTATTACGAGCTTCACTAGTAGGAAAAACAAATACTTGACCCGTCCTTCACATTCACCAATTTGGTAGGGTTGGTCATGAATATCGTAAGTCTCGAATTTGATCTGATCCTGCAAGGGACGAGACGGAACAAAAATTTAATTTTTTATTATTCCGTCCCATCCTGTCATTTAGGATGGGATCAGGTCATGATTTTGAAATCTTGATAAACCTGTTTCGTCCCGCATAATATATTTGGTTTATTTTTTCATCTGTTGTATTAAGAGTTGACATCTTAAATTATCAAACAATTAACAATATTCAACCCAAAAAATAAAATCATCCTACAATAACGATCAAAATATTACATTATTTGTAATATAAACTAAATGTATCAATTAAATATGAAGTAATTGCTTATAGTTTGATTGTTTTTAATTAAACATTAAGTGAAACAATATTGTTTTGTGTTGTTGTAGGCTTGTAGACTTCTAAGTCTTATCAAACTATATTTATCTTATATTAAGCCCAAATTTGGTTCGTCCAGTCTCATTTTGATTTTTGTTATTAAATACTTTATTAAATGTTCATTTTTAAATTGGACCCGAAATTAGATCTGTCCCATCTTGTCTCGTTTGAGTTTCGAGATGATCGGGGTGAACTTTTAAATTGTTTAATCCAGTCTCGTTAGGAACAAGGATCGAGACGGCCAAAAATTGACACGACCCGTCTCATATCCCTCCTACTTGAATTTGGTGACATTGGAATTTGACCTTGACCCAAGAACTTAAACAGGCCTCTGTTGTATTGTTGAGTCGCATGGGCCACATCCATTTGAGCCACAAAGGAAGATGTATGGGCCTATGAATCTCGAGCGCTACCCAGTAGAACGTCACCACGTGTTAATGAGTTATTGGACTTGGGTACATACCATGTCATGGGTAGTTGTGCGTTTATAATACCAGCAAAAATAAAAGCCAAGAACAGAAGGGGACTGAGAAAGGAGAGAGGGAGAGAGACAGAACCCTAATCTGCCTGTAGAGGTATAGAGAGTTAGAGGAGGCAGCATCAGAAGGAGGAGAAGACGATGTCAGGAGTCGGAAGCCAGCCTCAGGAGGAGGACAAGAAGCCCAATGATCAGGGTGCTCACATCAACCTCAAAGTCAAAGGACAGGTCTTCCTCTTTCTCTTTCCCCAATTCCCTACCCTCTGCGTTTCTTAGGGTTTTTGCGCTTCAATTTTGGATTTTGGATTGTCGATTCTGATGGGTATGTTTAATTTTGGGGTTTGATGAAAATCTAGGGTAGTATGTTGAGTTGTCTATTGGGGTTTCATAGACCAAGTAAAGGCTCGTCCTTTGTATGATCGAGTGACTCGAGGAAGATGTTCGAACTTTGTTTAGGCTGATACTGTTCCTGTTGTAGTGTTATGGTTATTCTGTATTGTGATGTGATTGAGATAGTTGTGCTTCCAAGTACTTCAATTATTCTGATACTTAGTACTGTGATATGTATACTTTGTTGTATTTGATGTGTTACAATGCGATGGTGATTATGATGTGTGTGACAATGCATCAGTTGTTGAATTCTAAATTATGAGTTAGCTTGCTGGTATGATTGTCATGTGATTATCAGGGTAGTGGACAAAGTTCTAGAATTTTGAGACTTCTTCTCGAGGAGTCATGCTTGAATTTCAAGTGTTGTAGAGAAGCTCGATACTGTTCTTAGGGACTCTTTATTGTGTTAAATTATGATCTGTTGTCGCTTAGCATTTTGTTTTTGATTTGCAGGATGGAAATGAAGTGTTTTTCAGGATCAAAAGAAGCACCCAACTCAAGAAGCTGATGAATGCATACTGCGATCGCCAATCTGTGGAGTTCAACTCAATTGCCTTCTTGTTTGATGGCCGTCGTCTGCGAGCAGAGCAGACCCCTGATGAGGTTCCTTTCTTTTTTGATTTCTCTGTGTGTGTTCACACACACACGCACGCACGCACGAGTATATGGATGCTCCCGTGTGCAGAGTAACTTTTTTATTTCTAGAATGTTCGTTAAATAACTGTTCTGTTTTGTTGCCTCAGCTTGAAATGGAAGATGGCGATGAGATTGATGCTATGTTGCACCAGACAGGAGGAACTGCACAGTGGAATATATAGCTGTTTTATGAAAGACCAATTTCTTCTATCAATGTAGGTTTATGAAGCTTTAGGGTTTTAGTATGTGTAAGACTTCTGTTATCTCTTTCGGATTTGTTGGTCATTCAATGTCAGTGACTATGTGACGTGGATTTGGAATCTTAATATCTTAGCTTCAAGAATTCTTGGAATTCAGTTAACCGGGCAATACATGTAATAGGCCTTGCGTTTCTATCAATATATTTTGGCTACAGTATCAGTACAACTGAATTTCCACCGGATAGAGTTCTAACGCTAAGGCAATTGTAGTTGATGACGGATGAATTCTACTGACCTACTGGGAGCGAGACGGAAATAAAGAAACCAATTTACCAACGAACAAGATCGATCTACATAACCAAAATTCCTTATGATATATACAACCATCATTTACAGGCTGCCCCTGCATCGAATGTGAAAAGTGAAGCTCTTCCTGTGGTAAGTCGGTAAGAGGCATGCATTTTTTGTATGCTAACATATGTTGCTTTTCCTTTCGGTCCATGATGGAAAATCCATTGTTCAAGGGATTTCTCAAGTATGTGATCAGGCACTTCCCGATTATAAGGTGTGCAACAATCCAACTATAAACCCCGTTGGAGGGCCAGTTTTCTCGGTAGTTTTAACTGCAAAGCCAGAGCAAAAAGAATCTGATTAGGGACATGCACAGTTCATATGTAGAGATTTGAAGATACTTCCAGCGTCAAACATCGCTAAATAGTTAATAACAATACTAGGCAGGGGAATGATGCTAACCAGATTTTGGGCCTCAATGGTCTCCCTGCCTCGTCTTGAATCTGCACGCCTATACTTTTCTGTTCGATTCAGTAATCTTTGGTTGAACTCTTGTATGTGATTATAGATGCTGTTGTTGTCACAGGGAATAACCATCAGCAGAGCAGATATCACATTATTTGAAAGTCTAAGGAAGTTCAAAAGCAGGTAAACCAACATCAACTACTATATTGTCTATATAGAGATCAAAGCGAATGAACAAACTAGCATGAAAACGTCAACAAAACCATATCCTATCTCTAACAAGTATTATTTGACAAAGAGGGAAGATGCGATGCATTTCACTACTTAACAACTTTGAACCCAGATATAACTATAAGAAGACGGGTGATAACCCAATAGTAAACTAAATTCCTTCTAGATAAGGATTCATAAGTATGTCCCACTTGGATTCCCCCAACCCCAACTGTACTTGCCAGGGACAGGAAAATGATAATGCATAAAAAACTATAAACACACCTTAGCCGATGCCTGTTACAGGCCGTGAAGAATGCAACAAATCCGCTTAATATACTCCTGAGAGCACGGAAAATCTGAAACCCAAAAGAGAACATGGTGATCAGTAAAACTATCTACCAGCATCATACATCACAAACTATCAAGTATAAAGTTTTATTACAACCTGTGAAAAAAGATCATTCCAAAGTGAACGCCACAAGGAAACTTCAACAGTCCTTACTGTTGCCTGAGAGGCAGAGGCAAACTGGAATATGCCGCTAATAAACTTCCATGTATCTCGAAGCGTATCATATATACAAGCAAAAAGAAAGACTAATACATTGGCCAGTCCAACTAACATGCGAAATGGAGCATAGAGTATTGCCCATAGCATCCTCAATACAGGATATATAATAGAAATGGCTGCAATACAACATCAACAAGATTATATTGCTAATATAATGATTTGCAGAAAATAAGAAATACAAAAAGTCCAATGACCTACCAATGTTCCAGACAGACGAAAGAGCAAACCATATTGGAAACAGTAAAACCTCTACCACATTTTCCACAACATCACAAGACGACCCGACCAGAAACCCAATCATTGAAAATATATTCCCCAATACCTCAATTAACATAGTCCAAACTGGAAGGAGGAATCCAAAGCACTCTACAAAAGGTTCCACCATTGGCTGGGCAAATACTGAAAGAAAAGATCGAGTGGTACTTCTGATGGTCAAGAACCACTGAACAACCTTCTGAGAGTGATGCAGAAATAGCATTGTTCCCAAGTATTTGATCCTTGTTACCATCGACCAGGTCTCTATCCAATCAAAAAGAGGCCCACAAATACGAGATGCAGTTACTTTGAGAACTGGAACATTTTTGTAAAGGTCGTAAAATCCTATTACGACAGTGACAACAGAGAAAACCACATATAAAGCTCTTGCAAGAGGGCACATCCACGGGCGATATATTTTGCAAAACCCTGGATATGACTGAAGGAAGATAGCCCATGAAGGAAGCCCAGCCTCTAGCAAAGTCAGTAACCGGAGATCAGACATTACTATATCTCTGAGTTTAAATGGGAGATCATGGTCATTGAACCTGCACAAAATCAAGACATCACTGTACTGCGTAGCTTCAACAGCATCTTCACAGTCACTGTTATATGTCTCTACATACACCGGTACAGCATCTTCCCTGAACTGAGTAGCTTCAGCACCCTCTTTACTGTCTATATAGGTCTTCACATTCACCAGCATATCATCTTCCATGTCCTGGGTAACTTCAGCAGCATCTTCGTAATCACTATTGTAGGTCTTAAACTCTTGCACTTCCTCAGAGTATATATCAACGCCATCTCCAGTACTAACGGCATTTGCTATTTTCCTTCTCCTATATGGTCCAGTAGGTGGAGGAGGTGAATGAGGAACACTGGCGCTTCCATCACCTGTTGGAGAGCCTACACTATAGTTGCTAATGAGGCTGTGCAGAGAATTTTCCTCGATCAAAAGATGATTAAAAGGAAGTTCGTCTTCCACGTCAATTGGCATGGTTACTTCGGCATCATAAAACATCTCTCCTGAAAAAGTCCAAAATAGAAAGGGTCAAATTTCAATTAAATGGCCATATATAGTATTCCTGTCGATCCAGCAGCCATCACATACTTAACCGATTGATATACAAATATATACACAAATTTATCCAAACTTTCCAATTAACCAGCAAATGAAATATAATTCATGGCAGCTTGTCCTTGTAGTTGATGAGATCCAAGAAGAGAAAATTCAATTGCTGATTATCAAGCATCTTTTGCGTAACGTTATACTTAAACACGGATGGCACACCTTGGGAGCCATATGCACCAGCTCCATAGTTGTCAATACACAGAAAAAAAAACGCAATGCTGTTTAATCAACCTAGTCAAAATTGTTTCTGTGTATACTAGGAATCATATCTTAACAGCAACATATTTTATGCATGGCAACCATGCAGCAATGCGTAGAGCACAACAACGTAAATGGATACCAGGAGAAAGAATCTACAATCTATATAAAGGTGGAATCAGTTTCTGTCCCATTCAGATATTCAGCCCATGAATTAAGAGAAGTATCCATAATTCACACAACTGTTAAACTGTACCAAAAGCATCTCTTTTCAGACCAGAACCACCTACAATCAAGAATCGTACCCAGGGTATCAAGGTACTCTCTCAACTGTTTCTTCTCATATAGTGTTCCTGCAAACCATGACGATATACAGTTTGCAGCTTGAGCAATACTGTCAAATTCCCATCTTTGCATTGATTTAGCCTCTGTGGCCAGTGACGTTTCAGTCTGAAAGTGACCAACCAAAGACAACATTGAGCACAACAACATTTACAATGAACAACAAACAACAGGTAAAGGATAAGGAGTGATACCTGAAGCTCATTCAAGTAATTTATACCTCGAACATCGTTCCATGAAACTTCAAACACAATGAAACCATGCAAGGTCCTATGCAACTCACTCCCTAAAAGCAAAGAACTCCGCAGTTTCTTCACGGGTAGCAAAACCCTCTCCCCAGACAACGCTTCTCCTCTAATGAACGAGATCCACCTAGTATACTTTTTTGGTTTAACAGTGTCAGAGCAAGCATCCTTTCCTTGTTTCCTAGCCTTGCTTGCTTTAGTATTCGCAAATGGAGATAACCTCGACTGGAATTTTAATCAACACACGAACTTCAATCAGCTAACAATCAAACACTAAAACACAAAATGACTCAACATTATGAAGACAGACCTTGGTAACCATCAGTTGCCAGAAGTGCGCTGGCTGAGAACCTCTCAGCCATGGCCGGTTATCCACCAAGATATAGAACTTCCTACTCTCTGAAGCCAGCACAAGGTTGAGATCCGAAAGGTATGACTGCAAGTCTCTGCAATCACCACACCACAGACAAACAAACAAAAACAATCTCACTTCACTACTCATGTACTCAGCACATATAGCATTAGTATCACAAAACCAACAGTAACAAATTCAACATGGCAAAATCGACAGCGGAATCAAGCTAATTGTGAGTATCAATCAAAACATGAAGAGCGTCAACAATGACAATTGGAAGATTGCTTACCCAATTTGCAAACCAGTGAGTGGGAAAATACATCGGCTGGCGTCACTTTTCCCCATGAAATCCATAATGTAAGCACCGATTACCACCAACCACTACTTCAGAAAATTCCAGAATCACACAATTCAACCTCTGTTGCAATCATCAATGTAACAGGAAGAGAGAGAGAGAGAGAGAGAGAGAGAGAGAGAGAGAGAGAGAGAGAGAGAGACAGAGTTGTTGTTGATGATGAACGGAATTCCGTATAATATAAAAGCAATCTCCGGCGAACTTCATAACACAGAGAGACGCAGCCAGCCGGAAAAGAGAGAGAGAAATCGAGAATGGGAGTCCTAGCCGGAGAAATCGACGGCGAGGATTCCACCACCAGACCGGACCAAAAACCTCTAATCCGATTCCACAATTTCGCTCGAATTCAAACGCGAAATGGCGCCGTTTAACGTAGAGAGGGAGAACGAGAGAGAGAGAGAGAGAGAGAGAGAGAGAGAGAGAGAGAGAGAGAGAGGGAGTCGTCACAGGGACCGCGTCTTATGAGGAAGAAGCAGGAAGAAGGAAGGATTGTGGAGGAGGAGGAAGAGGAAGGGCAGTACGGTAAATTAGGTAGGGGAGGAATGAGCGTCACGGTTCCCGCCATACCCTCATTGTTGTCTTAAGCGGATAAAACAGTCGGGGAGAAACTTCTTTGCCGGAACCCGATTCGGAGAACCACCTGGACCGTAATAAGCCGCGAGAACGGGAAGATTGTAATAAGGAACCTTCAGTTTTTGTTCCGTAACGAACAGAAGAGCAGAGAGGAAGGGGTTCAGCAATTTTATATGCATGGCGATCAAATGTACGTGTTGGCATGATAGATGATGATGATGCATGGTGCGTGTGGATAGTTCGAACCTTGCGTTTTCAGAGAGTGACGTGGGGGAGAGAGCAGGTGGCTCTGTCTCAGAATCTCAGATTTTACAAAACAACATAGCTCACTCGATCATGCATAATGCACTTGTAGGGAGCTGGCATGGATGTTGTACGCATCTGGAATCGTTTTGATACCATTAACTATCACAAACTTGGTTGTTTGTTTGTTTCTTAGTTGAGGAAGGAAACACACTTTTGAATTGACCATAGCTACGTCAATACGCGTAGATAAAGAATGCACCGATACTTGAGGGCGATCCAAGGGGTCGTTATTCTTTGCATCTTTCATTGTGAAGAATACTAAATTAACAAAATAAAAGAGAAACAACTTTATGATTAAATATCATAATTTGATATACAAATTAACCCTAATTAATTAAGAATGTTTGATACTACTTTATCAAACACGTTCCTACATACGTAATTTGGATGATCTTACTGGCAATTGCCTTTGGATAACATCACTTTTCAACCTTTCTGGTTTTGTGCCAAACTTGGATCTTAAACCAAGGACATTAGTTAGTTCATTTCTTAGCTAATAAGGCAAGCTTAATTATCCTGATGTGGTATTGTGGTTGATGACTTTGATTTATGGTAGCTACATAGGAATATGTGCTCTATATTTGGATCGTGTTTGAAATGGTGGAATTGACCTCACTCACAAGGAGCTTGAAAACTATTTCAATCTACAGTGCAGATTGCAGTTGTGAAATAATAGTAGCTCAACCTGTTCTGCTTGTCAACCACGGTACCAGACTCAAACAAAGAGATAATCACAGAGGAAAAATCTCATGAACATCATTAAATTGACATAATTTTGCTACAGTGATCAAGAACATACAAAGAAGAAAGACCTCATACAATTTATATTCTTTGTAATAGCTAACCAAATATTCAACTATCTAAGGACATCTCCAACAGAGTAGTTAAAAACTATAATTTTAAAAGATTATAGCTTTTATGTCTTCCAACAGAGTAGCTAAAGCTAAAGTTAAATGTATTTAAAGCTATTTTGAGTAGCTATATTTAACTTAGAAAGAGATAAAATGACCAAAAAACTATATTTATCCAATAGTCCTATTTAGATATAACTTGTCACCAACTTATACATAAAAGGCAACAGTCAAACATTTTCATTGGTTAACACTGCTGTTCTTATGGGCTCAATGCTTGTACCTGACAGATGCCACTTTCCATTGTTTCCAACTTACATTTGTAGGGATAACACAGTTTTAGTTATGAGACGGCCGAATAGGCCCAAGATAGGAAACCAAAAACTATAAAGTTAAAACTCAGAAGTCGGAATTTTTTCATTATGAACATGACAGCTCAAATCTGTCAGCAGAGGCTGCACAAACTGGTATAATAGTGTAGGAACTAGGAAGCGTATGCAGAGGCTACTGCGTTATGATACAATGTAGGACTATTTCACACAAACACATACATTGGGGCACAACAACAGTCAGCTCATTATGTTGGTTAAATACCAGCCTTCGTAACTGAAGGAGGCCATGACAATCTCCTATGGCTGGAACCATCTTCATCCTCGGTTTCTTGATGTTTGTTATCCGGCTTTCTTAAGCTTCTGATAGCCAAGTCATCAAAGCTTGGTTCGGGTTTCCAGGGAGGCGGAGTTACACAACCGGGAACCCCCACTACTCTTCTCGAATCCTTGGCTGGTGTCATAGGTGAAGTGATATCAGAATCACCTACTCTGAGATGTTGAAGTGTTGCAAATGATTCCCTCATAGCAGACATTGCTTCGAAAAACCTGGTGCATGATGCTAAGGCAACAGGAATCGGACGGAGCATTTCCTGCACATCAGTCAAAGAAAATGAAGATCTCTGATCAAACACTCTCCTTCAATAAGATCAGATAATCTCAAGTACTATTAATAAGATATCCTCAAAGACTTCCTTGGTTGGGGCCTTGAGGAAGGAAACGTAAAGGACACATTCACTCTTTGCCTAAACGGCTAAATCCAAACAATATAGAAATGTAGTTTAAGCTTAATGATCCAAAAAAGTTATGATTTATGCATTAAGGGATTCAGGCTAACAGTATATCTGAAGTGTTATCACTAGCTTACCCCCCATACTGAAGGAGGCTCCTTAAATGTTTGGCTCCACTGGAAATCCGCAACTGATGCTGTTAATGCTCCATAATCACTAGCAGCCTTCATTAACAATTCTGAGAATTGTTTCTGCATAAACGAAGCAGATATGCAACAAGAAGCATTAAGAAAAGTGTGATTCATCCTAATGACATACAAAAATAAAATAAAATAAAATAAAATAAAATAAAATAAAATAAAGTTATTCACTATCAGGAATTTATCCTTTAGCTGTGTTTTACATGTAATTGTAAAATTTAACAAGATGAATTGGATTTAGTGACAAGCCTCACAAGCCTGTTTATATTGAATCATATAGGGTTATTCCTATTAACTTGTAGTGAAGATTGTACCATACAAGTAAGTTTAGACAAATCTACTGCTCGAATAAATATATGATTTTATTCTTTTTGCAGCAATATTTGATATTACTCTAAAGTAAGATATATGTGAAACCAACCTGATACTCTGCTTCCACTGGAATGCAATCTAGTGAATATGGTTGCTGGAGACGAGCAATGATACGATCCTGTAAGATTGCAGAAACACAGTGATTTAATGAGAGAAGCAAATGAAGTGAACTACTAATGTCAAAAGTATAAAGCTTCATATCCTCTTAGTATGAAAGAGGAAGGCCGAAGAAGAATAAACAATGTTTCTTATTCTATTTCTATCATCACTCAACTTCTATACAACTAGTTAACAAAACATAAGTTGGCCAGCATCACCGTCACAGACATATATTTGAGAGCATAATCTCAAAGAGATGTTATCGATCATTTAGATTTTAGACGTGTTCTAGGGTAAACATTCAAAAATATGACAGTTCAAAACTTTGTATCAACCTCAATATCTTCATAATACTGGTATCAACCAAATGGTTGTGAAATTTCTATTTTAGTAAGATAATACTCTGAGGAAACATGCACCAAAAACCAACACTATCTTTCTTAAGGCTTGACTGTATGACCTTTCTATCACTAAAAGTGAATGCACATTTGACGCACACATGAAGCTCATATTATAAAATATAATACGTGAGTATAATCAAAGTATTTCCAGGACCTTGTGATAATTTGTCTTGAAAGTTTTCTGAGGATGAACTAAACAGATGCAACAGAACATACAGAAAGTACCTAATTTAAAACAAAATTATGACTGGACAAAGACAAGTCAATTGGGTTCAATCATTCAATAAAAACTCACAAGGACTACAGAAATTTGTTGTGCACATTACCACACAGAAAATTTAACCTACTCTGTTCTAAGCAGCAATTGAAAGCAAAAACGCATGTAATAGATTTTGTATCAAAATACAGGACATCATGCTTCAGCATAATCAGGAACACATTGAAATCCAACATACACCATTGGAGTCTTCAAAATATAGACTTCAAAGAGTAACAATGTACAACCCACGAAACTCAAAAGCTTTACCTTGTTTTGAATGACATCTTTCAATATTGTAGTGATCCTCGATAAAGTTTCACACTTCTTTTCCATTTCACTTGTGTGTGTCAAATGTGATACATTTTTATCATCCTAAAGATAGCAAAGCAATGCATCAGCTCAGTATACACAGATCAGAAACCTTGTCTTCAACCGAAAGAAGATAAGACTCAAACTGCTCACTTTTCTGCCTTGAAGTTCAACTTGTAGATCTGCTATTTTCCTTTGCACGCTCGTAAGTTCCCTCAAGACCCTTATCAAGTCATCACCTTTTTCACCAGTACTACTAGACCAGCTCTGAAGCTCTTCCTGCATCAAAATAAAAATGGTTGACCCTAAACTTGACTATCCAATCACAAATCACACCCACATTTCAGTTCACCAAACGATCAATCCAACATTACACAACGCCACCGTACTCTATTCGTCAAATCATTGCTTCTTTTCCAATTGGGTAATCAAAAATAACCTCAGCAATGCAAAAATGCAATGGTAACAAAGCAAAATTGAGTTCGTACGCGAAATGGGTGGAGCTAATTGTGAGCCAAATTCAGCAAAGAATTAAAATTGGAGAATGTGGATAGTAAAATGAGAGGGTTTTACCGGAGTCGGAGCAGAGGCAACTGAGAATCCGAGATCCGAAGCGATGGAGAGAGCATCGGACATGCCTCCGATTCGTCTCAGAGGCTTCTTCCCTACCCAGGTACTATCAGTCCCCATCGACATTCCAACAATGCCCTCAACCTTCTTCCTCTTCTTCACTTTCAGATACAGCAATTGAAATTTTCAAAAGCTTTCATCTTTCGAAACAGCAAGGGAGGACTGAGACTCTCTAGCCGACCGATCGGGTCGGGTCAACAACTTAATGGCCCGTTAGTGTTTGAGAACCCAATTTCAAAAACGGCCCGCCAAATTGGGCTGATTAAACCGTCTAAACTAAAGCCCACTAGGGTTTAATGAGGGCTGTGGTTCCCCTATATAAACTCTCCTTCATCTCGACATGAAACTCACTCACCTTTGATTTTGGTAGCAGTTTTAGTTCAGAGTAGTTCCAGCTTTCGTGTTGGGGGTTTTAGGCGCCGATCTGTGTTTTTATTTTTTATCTTTTTCTGTTTCGTGTTAAGTTATGTTTTAAAGGGTTTTATTGGATCCGATGAGGAAGCATACCCAATAAGATAGGAAGTGCCGTATGACACTTTAAACAGCGGCGGCTACACACGACGGAGCTTCCCTCAGGTTCCCATCCACCGATGAGTATTAGTCATTCATCGGTCGGGAAACTGAGGTGGTTCCGGTGTTCCACCACCGTGTGTGATTTGTAACGGGATTCTGAGGTTCTTTCTTTGTTATCTTTTTGTAGACTGTGTATTTGTTTTGTGTTTATGGTTCGATGCCACGTCGACGATAGCCAAATGCCTTGACCGTCGATGCTACATTGAACCAAGATCAAAACTTTTCGCTTTCTGATAGGAACCTGTGGATCTTATTTAAACTCTGGTCCACGGAGCCGATTTACTGCGATTACATCTTGCAAAATACATATTATCTCTTCTGTTTTTGGTGTTTGAATTGTGGCCTATGATGATTGTATTTTTAGTTGGAATTACCGACTGATGTCTTTGATGTCAACTTACTGGCTTTCTGAGGCTTCACAATCTAGTTGTTTTTGCATAATTTGTTTTGGTTATGTAGTGTCCTCTCCTCTTTGTCTGTAATTGTATGTAACCTGATGTATAGAAGCAGGGTTCTGTTCCCTTTCGATGTGAATTGGTCTCGTAAATGTCAGGGAAATAAAATGAATTGCAACCTCGTTTTGTTCTCTGTGAGTCGTGTCTGAAGGTTAAGTAAATGATGCCACATTTTCCTTTGCTTTGTTTCTACTAATTTTTTTGGGGAATAAACTAAATTTGTCGAAAAAAGCCAAGAGCAAAGGTTGATTTTGTCGAATGATTTAGAGAGGATTGTGCAGTTTCTTATTCAATAGTGAACAACGATCATATGGATGGTACTCAACCTTCTAAATAATAAATAGAGTTTCAGTAAGAAATAAAGAACTATATATTGGAAGTAAAATCAAGACAGGCTTAAAACTATATTAACAAAACAAATGTAATATTTTCCTCGAAAGACGAGAGGCCAAAGACACATTTGAGATCAACTGAATTGAATTAATTATGATGGAGTCCCGTGATTTACAGTGAGAACTGTGAAGTATGAGAAAGATAGGACTCAGAGTAGACATGTCAAAATACCGTATCTTTAATGCTACTTCAAGTTGCTCGTGCTCGAAGAAAAGCTTACTCCGAAGAAGAATCAAGAATTTTAAATATGGAATAGAACTGCCGCACAAGAACATTCAGAAGAACTACTTGAATTCTTGAAGTATCTAGACTCTGGGGACCCATTTCATTACGAATCAAAACCCAAGTTCTGAAGGAGGCCCTCAACCAACAAGCCTCACCCCAAGTTTCAGTATGGTTTTGAATGCAATGTACAATATGAATTCATCATTCAATTCTGAACTACATAAAGTTCATTCAGAGAAGAAATAAGTGTACATTAGTTTATGACCTGAAGCGGGGAACCAAAACCAATTATGATGATGAAAATGGACCAAAACCATCATTCAATTATGGCATTTGAGTTTGGACCAGAAGGTTATATGCGACAGGCCTCATCACTTGGTAACTTCAGTCGGAGCTGGTCCAGCCCAATATGTGTTATGTGACATGCTTCTATTGGTGTTTGAAGAGAACCTCCATTTCTTAATGGTCCTGACTCCTCTCTCCCCTCCTCTGGTGAGTCATAGCTGACGCAAATATATGTAGCTTACTGAACAAACTTAAAGAGAAAGTCAGAAGACAAGGACCCCATTATAACGCAGACAAAAACGCAGCCCTCTTTCTCCCTTGAAAAAAGAGTGACTGAGTGAGAGTTACCAATCCAACAGGCTTTGATTCCATGCACCATTGCTCACTTTTACAACCTGTATCCTCTCAGGGGATCACCGTGGACCCCATCCAGCTGGTTCTTGTGGTCTGCATGAACGCCTCGTTTTTTTACCGCGGGATGGAAACCATGTGTGAGCTGTTAGGCTGTGATCGACAGTCCTCATTGCACCACGTGTACAAAGGAAACCGAGCGATGAAGGTTTTACTGCGTCAATGGAGGTACACGTGTTGGGCTGTGGGTTTTAGATGGCCTACGCATGCATCAGCGGAGATGGGTCCAATTCACCTTGACACTTCCTATATAAAACCCTACTCCTTCTGTTTATCTGCACACAAAATCAGAGAGCTGTTTTAGCTCTGCATGCTTGCTCAGCTGTATCTTACACCAGTTTCTTGTTTCATTTTCTCCGCCAGCACTACTACCACCACCATCATGGCCGTCACCATTGATCCTTTGGTTGTTGGCCGTGTGATCGGCGATGTGGTTGACATGTTTGTTCCGACTGTGAACATGTCCGTCTACTTTGGCTCGAAGCATGTTACCAATGGCTGTAACATCAAGCCTTCGATCGCTGTGAGCCCTCCTAAAGTCATCGTTTCGGGTCAACTGGGAGAGCTGTATACACTGGTAATGTCTTCTTTAATCTTTGCATGCAAGAGTAGTCATGATGCTTTCACATCTTGATTTCTGTGACCAATCATGTAGTTTATGAAATCAAATTGTTCATATATGTGTTGTAGGTCATGACCGATCCTGATGCTCCGAGTCCAAGCGAACCAAGCATGCGTGAATGGGTTCATTGGTCCGCTTTTTTCTATTTCATTTCTACTAATGTTGTTTATTTATGTGTTTGATTTCTTTTACTTTAAATAATACTTTGTAATTTCAGGATCGTAGCTGATATTCCTGGAGGAACAAATCCGATTAGAGGTAATCCATCTTTTACATGCATGAACATACTGGCAAGCCTTTTGAGGATGTTTGTACTTGGGTCTATACGAAATGGCGTAAAACTGTAAAAGCCTTATTTGGCTTCACAGAAATAATTAAGGTGGACCGACACTAACTTTTACACAATTACACATGCATCCAAACTTACCGATTTTCGCACACTTATATAAGATATTCAGGTTGCATCACATCGCTCAATATACCCTGTGCATGCATGTAGTTCAAAATTAAAGATACATCCAATCGTCTCATATTACTGATTATCAACGTGTCAACATGCATCATATTCTTCATCCTTATTTGTTCTCTCGATTTGGCCATCTGTTTTAGTTCCATTTCATTGTGCCGAAGTCGATTTTTATATGATGCATGAACTAATTTCTTCATATTTAGAGTTTTGTTTGTTTCTCTTAATAACTATGGTAGCAACACGTGGTTAGTTCATGGGTGAGCTGGGTGGCTTTGACACGTAGTTTCCAGATGTCAAGTTCTCCGTGTCCACGTCCACGTGGCATGACAGCGGAGTTCCGAAGTGTGATTAGAACGAAGGACTTCATTGATTACCAAATCAATTAAATCATAATCAAACACTAACCTCAGCTTATACTTCTGTTGTAGGAAAAGAGATACTACCTTATGTCGGACCAAGGCCACCGGTGGGAATTCACCGCTACATTTTGGTGCTGTTTCAGCAGAAGGCGCCGATGGGACTCGTGGACCAGCCTCCGACTCGAGCCCATTTCAACACCCGCTTTTTCGCACAGCAGCTCGACCTTGGTTTACCGGTGTCCACCGTGTACTTTAATTCACAGAAGGAGCCGGCCAATCGGAGGCGTTGAACGTACGTTCGATCAGCGTTGGCTTAGTGCAGAAGCTGCGGTGGTGTGAAGTTGGCCAACTATTATAGAAATAAAGGAGGACTGTCTAGGCTTGTTAGTTAATAATTACCGTGTCTATTAAGAGTGTAGTTCATTAAGGGTTTGAAGCCTTTTATCTTCATGTAATGACTGGGGGTTGGTGGTTTAAAAATTAACCTGCCTGGTCAACCAGTACTCGTAACTTTGTAAGGAACTATCAAACTTCCCTTGCTTTTTATTGTTATCTACCCCAAATTCTGGATATTGCTCTTAAAACAGACTAAGCACATATATGCGCGCGATGAAGAAATTGAAAGAACATAACGATACCGAAGGTGTAAAGCAAACTTGAAAAGAACTTGCAGAATCAATGTCTTGTGTTGTGTTTTGTGAATTGCGGGAATCTCGAGCGCTTGGCGAAAGTTTGCTCAGAAATAGACTATACATGGTTGATGTTTCTTAGTGTCTCTATAAGAGTTTGGTATCTACGCAAGAGTTTCGTGATTTTTAATGGATGAATATGTGGAGTTTGGTCATCTTTTCTTGATCTTTGGGATCCGAATATGAAATGTGGTCGATTTTGTTTGAGATATGCTATAATTTTGTTGCGTTAATTATAATGTTAATTTACTTTACACTCATGATCAACTCGTGTCAAAGTAATTCAACGTACACTAAAATTTATGTATTATATGTTATTGATTATATACGTTACACTAGTGCATTTAATATTAGCACGATCAGAAGGAAAAAAAATTAGCGACGAAAAATTTACCTTAGACAACAAATTCTTTTATTTCATCATCTAAAGTTTCATTCGAGACAATAAACATTTTTTTGTCGTCAAAATGTTCTTGCTAGACGACGAAATATTAACTAATTCGTCTAGTACGTCCACTTACACAATGAAATATTCAATTTCATCATCTAATTTGTATGTTTTTTTATAATTATTTTAGAAATATAAATTATTAAAAATTAAATAGTAAATTATAAAAAATACTCATTGAAAATATTAAATTTGTAAATAAAAATTGTACCGTTCCGATCAAAATATAAATGTAATTATATACGAAACTAAATAGAAATATCGATATCGACGAGAGTTTGGACCCCGCCGATTCCTCCAGTGCTAGGATCGTCGTCATCGTGTCCAGAATCCCGAGGCGTGACATTCAGGTGACAAATGGAATCATAATCCATGCCTAGCTAGCCTAGTCTTGACGAACTCGAGTATATGATCTATCTGAGTCTGTGAAATATCAGTCTAAGTCTGGGCCGCTCGAGCCTCTTCCCAAGCCGCTCGACCCTCATCTTTGGCCGCTCGGACCCTTTCCTCGGCAGCCGTCTCATTCGAACGCCTACTCGACAAAATTAAAGGTTGGCTCAAATCTCGCTCGACTGCCCGTCCAAGGCCACAAACCTCTTTCCCAGGTCGCCGGTCGAAAACTATATCTACAATATGGATCTGATTCTCATTCAATAGAGGAGGCATCTCTTCGGGCGTCATCTCCGAGTTCTGCGAATGTGCGCACACCAATTCCTCCCCAGCCAATTGTATCAACCTCTCCTGAAATTAATATTGTGAACAATATATGAATGTAGATTTCTAAAGAAAATTTGCCATAATTTCCCCTAAAAATGGAGGAAACCAAAACCGACTTCAAAGAAAACACTTCGAATAACCAATTCCAAAATAACAAATCGCCGAAAACTAATTCCCATCCGGATTTCTTAAATCAAATAATGTTTAATTTAGACAACTAAACCAAATTCAAATAACACAACCTAATAAATGTCCTAATCATGATTCAATTTCTTCAAACCAACAGTAAGATTAAACTCAAATCAATTTTTAAAAATGAGTTACTTATGCCACGTTCACTAGTGATATCTTCTTGCTTGGGCCTGACGTAAGAAGAAATGCTGGTATCAAGAGAACAGTGCTTCAAACCCGCATCTCCGTGAGCCTTTGTGATGTTGATCAACATTTTGGATCCCAACTTATGGTGCATCGTCTTCTTCTCACGATTGGCAGTGTTGGCCGTCGACCTTCTCTGTTTCACAACAAGGGAAATTAAATAATAAATGAATGTTTAAAACTAATAAATGATTCATTTTCATTATATTAAAGAAAAGGAAGATGAACTTTAAACTTATTGGACTCAAAGTGCGCGCCCGACCAACCATTCCCACTCGTCTTCCCTTTCAGTCAGCAACTTTGTTGGGACACTCGAGGCGGCGTGTTCCTCTAGTGTTTGTTCATGTCGTGCTTCCAATCCTTGTAAGTGTTGGTAGCCGTCTTCTTTATGAATTCCCACATCTCCGGTTTGGCTTCATAGTCCTAATGTACCTAGGAAAAAATAATTAAAAAATTAAATTCCTAGACCCTATGCCCTTATATTTTGTAATTAATTATGAAATTAAATAAAATAAAATTAAATAGACTCTATTATAGAGAGTTCGTGGTACACCCTGAACTTGTCGACTTGGGGCAGCTCGTCCCAAGAAAGGGTCTTCATACGTATGTTATTCCGTATGATAGATCTGATATTGTGCGAGCACAAACTGCTCAGCTCCAGCGTTGGAGGGCCCCTGGTGAACTCATCGAATAACGCCTCAATCTTCTTCCCCATTGACTTTACTATCTTCTCGACTTTATCTCCCTTCACAAGTCCCCAAGTGCATATGGGGGCCGGGTGGGTCCCTCATGTTCACTTTGCGTCAGACGCTGTAGCAAAAAAAATCGTCGACGAATTCTTGGGAAGCTTGTAACGCCTCCGAAGCGGAAATCTCTGGCTCGACTGTATAGGTTGTAGCCGCTTCATTGAGAGCATTCAGTATCGTCTGTGACCTATCAGGAGCTGCAGGAGCCATAACGGTCTCCTCTGAGGTCTGACCCCAACCTAACTGTCGCCTTCTGGATTTAAATTCGGCATTCTTCTCTTGTACAATGCACCTCTTCCTCCCAACAGGTATCTTAAGCTCTACAACATCGAAAAATAACAACATTTACTCAGCATTACCATATTCATCAAAACACATCCATACCAAAAACAAAAAATTCATCTAATCCAATACATATTCAACTTAAGCCTCATTACATGCCTAAATTCAACCAATACAACCAAAATTCATCAAACACAAACTAAATTTGACATGCTCCTCCTTATTCATTCAACAAAATACATAAAGGCCGGATCCATCAACAACAATTCTACATAAACTCCATAATCAGAATGTAATCATCATAATCTCAATAATCTCTATAATGTCCATAATCAGAATACAATTCTACATAATGTCCATAATCAACAACAATTCTATATAATCTACATAATCTCTCCATTAACAACAAGTTCACATAATCTTCATCAACAACAATACATAATCCTAAATTCATTCAATCCATAATCCATAATCTCCATCAACAATCCAACAAATTCATTCAACAAATTCGTGCAACTTACTATATATATGGAGAGAGAGAGAGAGAGAGAGGTAGCATCAGTGGAGTAGAGGCCGGCGTCAAGGAGTTATGGGGGTGATGATATCGAGGTGAGCGAGAAGCAACAAAGAGAGGGGTGGCATGGGTGGAGTGGTAGCAGTAGTTAGGTTTTGGCGGTGGTGTTGGTGTATCGAAGGAGAGAGAGAGAGAGGCCGGATTGATTGGGGATGACCAGAGAGAGAGAAAACAGATTGATTTGGGGACAAATGAGATCGATAAAATCGATCCTAATAAAGCCACTTAGCCGACGAAATGAACTCGTCGTGTAAGTAAGACCATTTCGTCGTTAAAGTGGTTTTAAAATACCCAATAAAATTTGGCGCAAAAATATATCCACTAAAAAATTTGGTCTTAGACGGAGAAAAAAAATTAATTCATCGTCTAAGAATGAATTTTTTGGTCTTAGGTGATGAAAATTGATTTCGTCGCCTAAAAATGATTTTTTTGATTTTTCAGATTATAACTGAAAAATTAATTTTTTGTACCTGCTTAAGAATCTTCATAAATCAATTGTCAGATGTAACATTTATATTCATATAATGTTGTAGAAAAAAATTCAACTCAATTCAGATTTGTTTAGGATTCGATCAATCTTGATGTGTTATTATCGACAAATAGTTAAAAGACGAAAACGATCGGAAAAAATAACTCGTAAATCATTTCAGAAGTTTTGACTGTTTCAACTAATGTAGAAACTATATTAAATAATTAGATAGAAATTAATTGAAATGAACAAAATTGGATGAGAGTAAAAATTAGTTGTATGTCTACTAATGTTATATAACTTAAGTGTTCGTATGTCTGTATTCACTCCACATCCATATTAATTAACGAATTTGAATTTTGAAAAAAAGATTGTTAGATATATTCATCACGACATAATATGTAAGTAGATGAATTTTCATTCAATATGAAGTCTTTTAAGGGTTCGACCAGTGTAGTCAACCATAAAACCGAAATTTCAACGAAATGGAAACGTTGATATACGAATCTTCGTTACTCCAATTTTTGAACCGTTGACACCCACAGTCCAAGAATTATTTAGTCTATGCCCTCAATGAATATAATCCTGAAAGGACCCAACCCCGATTTAGCTGCCTAAACCGGAATCGAACCCCTTCGAAAACACGAACCAACAAAAAAATTTCGAAATTTGGGCAGAGTTTCGTTACTAGCGTGGAATTACCATTACCTGCACGCGAAAAATACACTTCATCCTATGCCACAAAAAGCAAACCGTGGGCACCAATCCCATCCGGATTTCTCAATATATCAACAGTAAAGTAAAACAATAAATATATATATATACTTTACTGAAATCCGGTATAAAATCGTATAACATATACCACAGAAAGCTCAGAGCGACATCTAATACATAATCGTATACGCATACCACAGTAGGTAGAACAATAAACCTACTGGATGAAACAAGATCGCTCGAGCACTATGCCTCCGACCACGACGTGCGACACCAGAGCCTGAACTGCAAACTGGGCACGGAAACCGAAGAGCCCAGGGGAAAGACAATAAACACGTTAGAGTGAGTGGACGAAAATAAATGTCTTTCACCAGTTAATATATATGTTTAAAATAACATATGCTTTTCCAGGTAAATAAAAATAACAAGGTACACGAGGTAAAACTCACATTCCTCCAGTGTACTGAGCATGCAAGTATAAATCCCACGGGGTCACTCATGGACACACACCGTGCTAGTACAGTCTGAATCACGAGGTCCTTAGTCCCCGTGATTCTAAGCCGAAAATGGCCTCGGTTCCGGGGAAACGCCCCTCACCGGTCAGGTAGGGATAACGACGCCCCTCCTGGATGGCCTACCATCGGGGATCAACCGAGAGGCAAAGTGTATCAATATAACAACGTAACCAAGACTGTACTCTGTGAAAACCAAATCATAAATAGTTCGATGCAAATGCATGAAACAGCATATAAGTGTATGTATAGTCGTATACGTATATCCGTATAAATATAATCGTATAACCGTAAAACACATGCTCATAATAAACATAATCTCGTATGAAATCTCATGCTCGTAAAACCATAATCATGCTGCATGCTCAAGTTCGTAAAACGTATATAAAAGACTCGCAATAATTCCGTGAAAATAAACTGTCCACTCACAGACTGGCGTAATGCGATACGCGTTAACCCGTGATCCGGCAGAATGTCCATCGCCAAACAAACGATCACGAACCCCTGAATATTCACAAAGTCCATTATTCAAAGTCATAATCCGACAATACAATACAAATCACGAGAAACCACCGTTCTCGGAAACACGAAATCCGAATACGACGAATCGTCGAAAATCCATATATAACACCTCAATACCTCGCTTTACGTTCGGACGCTCAACTCGAAAAACGAACCTCCCCACTGCGATCGGAGCGCGATTTCGAGTCAAATGACATGCAACTTGTCGAAAGTTCAAAAAGTCAAACTTTGACCGTTGACCGCCGTCCACGGCGGCGGCGCCGCCGACCGAAGAATTTCACCGTGGAGCAACCCCTATTCCACTCAAAATCGTCCACTGAGCAACTTCCATAACAGCACCGAAGTCCAATTCTCACTCTAACAAGGTCAATTTCATGAAAACCCGAATTGAAACACAAATTTCAAATCCAAAATTCTCCTTCCACAAATCGAATTAAGGCTTCATACTTACATGGTTAGAATCCTTGAGAGGAGAGCTACAAAACCCAGTGCTTTATTAAGCTCAATTCGAACGAAAATAGGGAACCCGAATTCATCCCAAAATCCACCATTTTTGATCGGAAAACTCTTCCTCCACAGTCCACCTCACCGTGAACGGTGGCCGGCACCAAGATGAGGAGGTCACGGCGAGCCAAACGAGACCGATGCGACGTCGTGGAGTGGCCGAATGGGTCTTCGCCGTCGGCGAGCCGTGGAGGACATCGCACCTCCTCCTCCTCCACGTGTTGACCAAGTCAACACGGTCAACAATTAAACTCAGCCTTTGACTTTCCAAAACAGGTAAGTTCACTATTTATACTTGCTATTTTAGGAAACTTCGTAATTATCCTATCCGACGAACTTTAAACACACGTAATTTCCTCGTCGTAACTCCGATTTCGATAATTCTCGCGGCCACAAACTCGTCTCGACATGTTCTTCAATAATCACCCAAAGTCAAACACATCAACCAAATGGGTAAAAAGTCAACCATTCGAACCAACACACATTTAATCGACTAAACAATCAACAATCGGAAATAATCACAATTTAATCTTCATAACTTAGAATAATGTTCCGGAAGTTCCCACAAACTCGAAATTAAATTCCGAACAACTTCCGTGAAGAAGCCGAAGCCAAATTCTCGACCGGTAATTTAGTTGCTAACAAACCTGCCATTTAAATCCGTTTCCGTCGAAACTTCAAATATTCATAATTAATTCCTCGGTCATCCAAATAACGATCCGGAACCGCCAACGAACTCGAAGTCACACATACAACGACTCTCAAGAAGAGACCCAGCTCCAATTCTCGGCTAATGATTTAGTCGTTAACGAACCTGGCGGTTCAATCAACTCTCAGCAATCTGCGACTATGCGATTTCACTGCTGATTCTGGTCCGGGTCGTCACAAATCCGCAATATAATATGGTACACATGATCATGCCCTTAGAGGGGTCAAATTGTGTAACTCTACTTAGACCACGGAAGTGGTTAAATTTCATCGTCTAAGTAGAACATAGACGATGAAACATGGGATTTTCATCATCTAAGTACGTAATGTTTTTGTCGTCTAACACTTTTAAGGTTTAGGGGAAAGGTTTTAGGGCTTAGGGTATAGGGTCTATAAATGTACTTAGACGACGAAATGAATATATATTCGTCGTCTAAGTAGTTCTTAGACGACGAACATTATTTCGTCGTCTAAGTTCACCTTAGTTCGTCGTATAAGTTCACCTTAGACGAAGAAATTCTATGATTTAGTCGTCTCAGATATCCTCTTTACCAGAAAATATATTGCATTCGTTTATTCTAAAATCATTCTTGTAAGTGTTAATAAGTATTACAAACACTCTAAATAAAACTCTTTTAATTAGTGCCTTATAATGCGCGTGCATATTCAAATTCGTACGCGTACGTACAAATTATGTTCGAATTCGATCAAATTATCTCCATCTAGAAATTAATTATAATTAAGTAACACACACACACACATATCAATCACTTCCATCATAATCATTGTCGTTTGAATCATCCTCATCACTCTCAACTGAATGATACTAATCATCATAATCTCCATCATCTGAATTGTATACAACGTCGTCGTTGTCATTCTCCAGCTCCTCTTTAAAGGCATTCTTCTCTAGGTGGTTGATCTCCTTTTGAGTAAAATCCGTGGCGTGATCAGGTATGAGTAAGTGTTCATTATACCGAATCAGTTCTCTTATATCGGGGATGATAGAAGTATTAGGCTCTTGATATGCATTGTCATTATGTGCTTCAGTGTCAGTTGCCAACGTCCTTTCAAGTGTTGTGGCACTCCATATTCCTCGGTGAGACATATGGTTAACTATTTTCCAACCTTTACCCGCTTTCGGATCATCTAGATAGAACATTTACCTAACTAAGGTGATAAGAGCGAATGGCTCATCCTCATATCACCTTGAGTTTGTATCGATTGATAAATGATCAAGTTCTTCATTCGTACGCTTGAACCATTATACTTGAATATAAAAAAGTTAATATCATTATTATAAAGTAGCTAAACGACATTAACACGAACCTTATAATATACATCAACGCCTTCCCCAAACATGATCTCACTGTTTTGTGCTCTTCTTCCTTCATCTTGGTCCAATGAATGAAACTTTACACCGTTGAAAAAACATCCAGGATAAATATAGTGTTGGACCAGCTTATGGGCCAATAAAAAAAATTGACATAACCACCACCCCTCGTGGTTACCGAATTTTTCTAGATCGATCATCTGCAAAATTATGAAGAATATATATGAACGTGTATTTAATTTCTACCAAAAATTTGACATAATTTTCCCTAAAACAAAAGGAAACCAAAAACCTGCATGCACAAACTAAGGAAAAACACTTCGAATAAGCAAACACCAGAATAACAAATTAATTTACAGTGAGCACCTATTCTCATCAGGATTACTCAATTTCAAAGTAAATAAATCACAAACCTATATGGTTTAAACATACCAATTAGAGAAAATAATCAAAGAACTTCTTCTTAAGCACTTTTTTTCAACTCAATTATGACTCTTGTCCGGTTTGGCTGTCTGAATTTTCTCCCTATAAGCTTGCATGTACGGGTCGACCTCGTCACAGTCGCGCAACACTACTCAATGCTCTTCATTAAGTTCTTCTTGAGTTAATATTTCGTTTAATACTCCTCTAAATGGTCGTACATCATCTGTGATGACTGAAAGATTGTTGCGGGTATATGGATTAGAGGTGGTGGTCTGGACTGAATTCTTGAGATACCTGTTGTATTAGATAACACACTCATGTATTAGGTATGTTTCTGCTATGGAGCCATCTGAGGTAGATTTATTTTTGACGAATCTTTTATACTGCCCGAGCTGTTTGCAAGATGATAAATTAATCATTTGAAAAATAGTAGAAACACACACACACACACACACACACACACACACACACACACACACACACACACACACACACACACACACACACACACACACACACACACATATTTATATATAAATGATGAAAAACCTTGTTATAATTAATTGTAGCTTTCCTGAGGATACATCCAAGTGTAGTGGACCGGACTAGAAATTAGCACTTATTCGGGAAGGTGAATCATGATGTCAAAGAAAGTATGGGGAAAAATCCTTTTGAATTTGCAAATAATGTGGACAATTTCGTATTGTAGTTCGACCACGTCTAACTTCTTCATCTCTCTAGCGCATAACTTCTGCCACTATCTACACAATGCTACTATTGGTTCAACGACATCACGAGGCAAATATGGTCAAATTACTACTGGAATCAGACGTTGCAGAACGTGACACTCATGAGTCTTTAGACCAATGAACTTGTATTCCAAATATATTCGATGCATAATTAGATGGATAACAGACACTTTTAAACTAGTCGAATACAATATCTCTCAGTGTCCGCTTCACTGTGTAAGGTGCATCTGACATCTTGTTGTACACTCCTCTTCTATCCCTCTTTAACCACAAGGGATGACATAAATTCATAGATTCCAGATTTTTTCGCACTTTGGAAGTATCCTTAGTCTTGAACTTAATATCAAGAATTGTTCCCACCACGTTGTCACACATATTATTTTCTATGTGCATGACATCTAGGTTGTTCCTGAGTTTTAACTTCGACCAGTAAGATAGTTTAAAGAAAATACTCATGTGCTTCCAATTTATAAGATGATGGGGAGGGTGTGGATTCAGCTTTTCCACACAATCGGCATTGCTCAACACATCGAAATACAAGCCGTTTAACCTCTCAAAAATCTCTTCACCAGACCACTGTCGGGGTTTAGGACTATTCTCTATTATCTGGTCAAAATTCTTCTTATCTTGTCTCTACTGGTGATCATGATGAAGCCATCTGCAATGACCCATGTTGCATTGCAAACAACATAAACTCTCTGATTCCTTCCATATACCTCTCATGACTTCTATTCACCAACTGTATCCAACTCTTGTTCACATTTCTGTGTAAGTTAATTATCATATTATATAATTTTTCAACTAATTAATCTAATATACTATATTATTAAATTACATAATACAAAAATATGCATTTACATATTATATATAATTTTTCAACTAATTAATCTAACATATTTAATAATATATATAATTAATCAACACATGCATGCAATTAGCTTAACAATTAATTAATGCAACATGCAAACAAAGTCGCCGAAAACTATAGTCGCCGAAATATTTCACCAGAGAACTTCATCACAATACGTTATTACGTACATAATTAAATTAAAAAAATTAATCGAGAGAAACGAGTTAATACATTCACTTATAAGGAGATAAGTGGGTAAACTAGAACTCCGGAGGTGAGAAAATCGTATAAATTGAAATTGTGGCCGGAGGTGATGTTGAGAGCTTTTGAGAGATGAGAGGGACATGAAATGCTCGATCTAAAAATAGAATCTGATCTAAATAATTAAATTTTCTTAGACGACGAACTAATTCTTCGTCTTAGTGTAACACTTCGTCGACTGAGTACAAACTTGTACTCAGACGACGAAACTATATTTGTCATCTAGGTTAGCTCTTAGACGACGAAATACATAAGTTGTTGTCCAAGTTGAGATTTTAGACGATGAATAATATTTTCATCGTCTAAGAGGCTGTACTTAGACGAAAAAACTTTTATTCGTCGTCTTGAAATTCAACTTAAACGACAAAATGCATAATTCGTCGTCTAAGTCCAACCTAGAGGACGAATTATTTTCTTGGGCGGTGAATTAATTTTCCGTCATTTAAGACTTACTTAGACGATGAAATATTTAAGGTTTCGTTGTCTAAATACGTATTTCTGGTAGTGTAGTGACATCTACTTTACATGCGGTGATGTTTTTCTCTCAACCGTAGGAATTTTGTAACGTTTATTAGAGCGTTAATCATTTAACACTCAAATTTATAATATTAATATAAATGTATTATCAAATTTATGTTAAATTATGAGTGCTGAACTATTTTGACACGCATCAATCATGCATGTAATGTAAATTAGTGTTCTAGTTGACGTTATAAAATTCTCGGTTGTGAAGTAAATGTCACTTTTACATAATGACACCAAGTGTTGTATGGTATACTGTCAATATATATAGTCGGTTGTAACTTCTGTTATTGCATAATATTGAGTTACTTTGCACATACGTTAATCAGATGACAATAAATTGATGTCTCCCGGTGTTTTTGTTAGATGCTTTCGATAGAGTTTGGTGATAGTTTTGAGAAGCACGGATATATTAATAAAGTTATGATACCTATCATAAATTGTTTGAGTTTCTGTCTATTATAGCGCGCCGTCAATTGATCTACTCTTTGAATAGTTGATGATCATATATCTTTTATATGGAAAATACATGTAAAATATTTGGGTTCAAACTTATATAACTTTTGATTTGTAATTTTATAATTAAGATCGTCTATCTTATAAATTATGAGTTGAAGATCAACTCGAGGAAAAATGAATCAAATCGAAGATCGTTTGGCATGGATATCTAATTTCATTACATAAATAGACGGTTTTTGTGAAATTTTTCATTACACTAACAAACGTCTATTTGTTTTACAAAATTTAATAAGCAAACGATCTCCGATTTGATCAAATTTTTGTATACATGATTATTATGAGGTAAAATATATGCTAAACGGTCTTAATTTTAAAAATCACAAATCGAAAGTAGTATCATATTGTATATCTTTTCTACAATTTGATATCTAAATGAAAATTAAAATATCATCTGTTCTTTTTTATTGCAAGAACTACTAGACCTAGCTAATTTGCAATGCACCGAAAGTCCGAAACTACCACCGTACACAAATTAGCAGTGGAAACAATCCGGGAAAGAAATATGAACCAGAAACCAACTCAACTTAAAACAAAACGTACGCCCAGCAAACCTCAGTCCAACAGCATCCCAAAGCCCAATCTCAGTTCCCCTCTGCCACAGTACGTTGCTCACCTTTGGGCATCTCCAATCATGAAGTCCTATAATGGGGTCTTATACCTATTTTGAGACCTTATTTAGACAATATTCATATAACACTTCAACCATCTCCAATGGTAGGGGTCTTATAATAGAGTCTTATCCCTCCAATTTCTCTCCCCTCTACCAAGTGGCCCCAACCCAAAATTATAAGACTAAGTCTCATATGGAGTCTCAAAATAAGACTTGGGATGAGACCAAGTCTTATAAATATAGGATTTAGGACTTCACAAAACTACCATTGGAGCCCAATTTTTTTTAGTACCCTAAAATTATAGGGTTTAGTACCTCCTATTAGAGATGCCCTTATATACCTACCCATCAACTACCACCTAACGCCACCCAGCTTCCGACTGAGCCGACATCCATGCAACCGACCCATCTGGAAGTCTGGCACCACTGCCCCAGAGAGCACCAAACCGAAGATCGACCAGGACGCATCCCGAGGTAGAGAACGTAGAAAGGCACAAGGCAAGTATCTAATCACTCAATGACGTTGCGTAAGGCACATTAGCTAGCTAGGGTTAGTCACATGAAAATTAAGGCAACGGCGCGCGATCGCTGTCCAAGGAAATCCCAGAACCACGTACGACTATACATATATATAGGACTGGGATATTAAAACCAAAAATCGAAAACTGAAAATAGAACCCGATACAAATCGAACTGAAAAAAATTGAAATCGAAAAAAATTGAAACATTTGGTTCGATTTTTGTTTTTGATTTACAAAAATCGAACCGAATTAAAAAATTGAATGAAAGGACCGAACCTAGATTAACTAGTAATCTAGAATCAAGCCCTAATGACTTACCCTAATCAACGAGTTTCTGTGAAAATTTTGACATAACTTCTCTTATAAAAGAGGCACCCACAAACCTGCAAGGAAAACTAACACTCCGCAGGTAAACCTACAAACAATACCGTGGACCACCGATGTCCATCCGGATTTCTCAACATAAAACTAAAATTAAACCTGATACATTATTCAAAATTGGAAAACATACTTAACTACTATACGAGTGACAACTGATTCATAAACAAAAAAATACACTGATTCATAAACAAAAAAATTCAACTCAACTACTATACGAGTGACAACTTATTCACAAGAGTCTCACAAGACGATACTACTGAACCAATATCCAGAGTGACTTCAATAACATAAGAGACAAACTGATAGTGATCTGGGACCTACTGCTGAAGGAGTTGACTGGTAGACTAGACGCCCTTGACGGCATTCAGCACCCTCATGATAAACACTGCAATATAGGCAAATAAAACCGAAAAGCCCATGAAAAATGCACATAAAATCATAAAAACTGTTAGAGTGAGTTGACGAAAATAATCTTTCAATTTTAATATAACAACATTAAATATAACATACCTTTAACAATATATGCAAATAAACATGATGCGAGTCTAAAATCGCGGGGTCTCTCTCGGACACATTTGCAACAGTACAGTCTAAATCATGGGATCCCAGACCTATACGTAATTAAATAGTCAGAAAGACCTCGGGTCAGGACTCTTTCCCCCCCGAAGCATCTCGGGGATCAGCCGAGCAAGCCAACGCATCGATGCTTCTACCTCTTAGACTGTACTCTGTGTAAAACAAATCATATTTGTTTCCATGCACATGCATACTCGTACAATGCATAATCGTAGACTCACAAGTCAACAGTGAAAATAAAATGTCCACTCACTGCATTTGCCGGGATAATTACAAAGCTGGAACCTGTCGATCGGCACAATTATTCATCTGATACGCCCGCTAACTCAAAATCTTGAAACCACGATTAAAATTAATATCTGAATTCAATTCACGGTAATCCCTCACTTTTAAGAGTCGCAAAAAAATCTCAAATATCAAACGACGTGCAATTAAACTGATAATCAAAGCGACCTTTAATTTTGTCGTGAATTAAACTTATAATTGTCCGATTAAATACTCGTCAAAATTTATCAAGCTCATATCCGAATATAAACCTTACCATTGCGTTCGGCACGCGAAAACGAACGAAACAACATAAAACTTGTCAAAAATTCCATATTGCCGGAGCTCGGCCCCACACGGTGGCGCGTGGGGCAGTGAACCGCCGGCTGCCAGAAACTCAACTGGTCCAGAAATCTTTGACCTATACATCAAATTAAAGATCTCAACATTTCCAACAACTTTTTAGTTCAATGCTAAGTCCAATTCTAACCGAAAAATGTCCAAAACTCACCGTGAAGTTCAAAAACTTCGCTGAAATTCACATTCTCCGATCGGCTCTGTCCGGCCACGACAAGGCCCAAGACCACTTGGGATGGACTCACCATCCCAAGGGCTACAAAACCCCTATGGTTTCGTCCCCCATCGCTGCCATCTCCGACATCGGCAAAACCCGACCAGAAATCCTCATTTTCTTCGCATTGATTCCTCCTCCTCCAGCCACCAACGTGAGCGACCTACCAACCAAATGAAAGAGGAGTCCAAGCCCAACATTTCTCATCAAGGAATCACGGCCAAAGGTGGCCGGAATCAAGCTCACCACCGGCAACAAATTTCAAGCAAAACAGGTTGGCTTGACCCGTGGTCAACTCGGTCAACCCAAATTTCTCAAAAATAGAAACTTTCCAAATATTAACTCCTATTTATACCATATGCATTCTGTACACATATCAGCCCAAATCAATGGTTCAAAACAAATCTAATCAAGATCGGACGGTCATGATTAAATCAGCAATAAAAATAACACTTTTTTATATTTTTACTTACCGACTTCAAAAATCGTTAAATAATTGTTCACTTATTGGAAAAACTCCCCGAAAATTCACATGAGCTCGGAATTAAATACTCTACAATTCTCGTGAAGGAAGTCAACCCAAATTCTCTCCTGGTGAAAAATTCGTTAACAACCCCCGTAATACCACTAATTCGTGATAATTCTATTTCATGTTGATTTATACGTAGATTTTGGTTCGGGTTGTTACACAGAAGTATGCAAAAGATGACATCATTTTGTGTATTTTGTAATATATTATATAAATATATGCAAACTAAAAATCTTAAACTCCTAAAATTTTAATTTATTTATGCACAATCCTTATCAAATTCTCTCATAGAACGAATCAAAATGTCTGGCGATACAATATAAGGTCTTTTAGAGACAACTGTTTAGTTATTTTTTTTAAATTGGTTTTTATATATCATGTAAAAAATCGAAAGAAACCGAATTAATCTGAACCAAATCGAACCGAATAATCACTGTTTTTCTGATAAAAAATAAAATATCGAACCGAACCGAATCAAGAAAAATATTACAATTTGATTTAATTTTTTTACCAAAAACTGAACCGTTTGGTTCGAATCCCCCCCCTACATATATATTGAACTTACGTGCAAATTAAAGTACGTACAAACAAAGCCATATTGAACTTTTACATGTGGAAATTTAACAAGTTATCAAAGTATCAAACCAAGTTATATATAACAAGTTATCGTCATGCATAAACATATAACAATGCAAATTAAATGATCGAGGAGATACCAGTATTGCAATTGATTGGCAAGCTAGCTTTGTGATACCAGACCGATGAGAGACAGATGAAGATGTTGATGTCCATACCAAGCCTCGTCAAGCAAGCAGTTCTTACGAATACCTCAAGTTCGTTGCCTGTTTGACCTTGACCTTGACCTTTAATTTTTCTGTTCATAACTAACTTTTTCTTTCTAAAGTGATCGAGTCATAATTAACTTGGATGGAATGTACTACAATTTAGTCTGCCAGTAGACTAAATTATATGTATAGTAAACATCAGTTAGAATAATTAAGCAGCTACATATATACTTTAAGTGATTATGAAAGAATGGTACGTAGACGATGATGTTCAGAGGGCTTTTCACAAACTTCACTGCCATTTTAGCATATTGGAGAAGAGAAACATATTGTGGAGAGACTGGTATACAGGTAGAACGTACTCGAAGATTCAAGGTCGAACAGACAACGAGATAGAGATATAACCAACTGCAAGAAACTGTTCACATGACCAAGGTCAGCATGGAAATCACTCACCGATCTATATTTCTCATCTAAACCCCCGGCCCGCGTGCATTACAGGATACAATGGGAATGAAACTGCAGATCGACTGGAGTGAAGGAAATGAAGCAGAAATGGTGTTGAAGACAGTTCAATTTGTATAGATATATACTAGTTTTCTGCCATTAGTGGGGTTCCGGCGGCATGCATTTCGTACCTAATTACCATTGACCTTCAGATGCATCCATGTTTAATTTGGTCTGGGTGTGTACTTACAAGAGGGAGAAGTAGATGTGATAGAATTGAAGAAAGTGATAGAAGTCATAGAACAGAGGGTAGAAGTGTATATTTTCCATTTTGGCAAGTATATGCATGGTTCCGAACAATATATATTTAGAGAAGATACATATAAATATATATGTATTACTAACATTTTCAGTCAGGACGGATCCAGGATTTCAAAACGGAGAGAGTTGTACTGTGCAGCGTAATTTTTCTTTTTGGTTTATAACGATACCAATGCAAATAAGTTACAAAATTCGTAACATGACATGATTTTACATTTTTAGCTTTAATCGAAAGAACTCAACTGAAATAAAGGTAGGATAAAAGAAGAAAATGAATTAAAAAAAAGAACCCAACCAAAACAAAGAAAAGAACTCAACCAAAATAAAGGAAGGGATGAGAAAAGAAAGAAGAACTCAGGAAGAGAAAAAAGGAAATGGGATTGAGGAGATTCAGTGCCAAAATAAAGCAAAGGGAAGAGAAAATAAAGAACTCTGGAATAGAAGAGAAAAAGAAATAGAATTGAGGAGAGTTAAACTCAAAACCAATTGATCCTCATATGTTAACTACATGTAATTCGAGTCATTTTAGTCACCACACATTTTTTGTTAGTATGCAGTAGAATTATTTTTTATAAACTTCTTGAAAACTAGTCGGGCTGCAGCCCGTGCAGCCTACCACATAAATCCGCCCCTGCGATTTTCACAAATTTAGTTCGTAGAAAAGATTAATGTGGATCGACTACGTACTTTGATCTGACATATTGAGGTAGATGACAACTTCTGTGTGTCAACCGACTCACCTACCTAGATAATCATTGTTGTAGGTAGTCTAATAACCTTAGTTCTTCATATTTTGATCGAAATTAATAATGGCTATACTAAAAGTCGACGAAGGTATAATGTTCCCCCCTCTCCCGTCGCAAAATCTTTTTGTAATAGTAATGTTAAGCGTGGTGTTCTAACATATATTGTACATGACTAACTAGGTTCTTCATACATTCCGTCTCTCACCGAAAAGAAAAGTATATTTCATAAAATAAAAACAAGTAAACGAAGTTGCTAATCTATTCTACGAATTATCAAATGCAAGCTTCTTATAATCAAGAAAAAAATTAATATTTATTTCTGAAATCAATATTAATAATTAATTCTCGGACCTCCTCGATCATTTGTTCATGCAGTTGGTAGTTAACTGAGGTGCGAGCTAGAGCTTGATACTCGTGAGTTGAATTTGCTCATATGTTTAAAGAAACTCTTGTGGATTTAGTTGCTCTTACTGCAAGTCGATCCTAGAATTTCCTGCATTCAGCCAGAAATAAAAATAAAATAAAAAAAAACCTAAGTTGAAGACGTCAGACACGTATTTAAACAGCAATGCCAAACCAAGCATCCAACATAAGCAAGAAAATTAAGGCAGCTAACTTTCCTTTTCTGGAGAACAACTGCAAATCAGATAAACTTGTCAAAGGCAACAAGCAAATGAAGACTCATAGTTACATCCAATCTTCAGTACTGCTGCCACAGATCCCGCGAAGATTATTGAAAATGTACTGTCATTTACACAGATCGAATTACACACACACACATATATATGGATTCCAAATATATGAGAGAACTGGGATCGAAAGTTGATCTCATATATACAATGCTTTATGCACAAGTAGCTAGGGTTTAAGCTTTGGGATTCCAAATTAAGTAAAGATCTTTAGCAAAGTCAATGGCTCCAATTTTTGCCACATCCAAAGTGCTCTGTGTGTGAATATAAGTCAAATTTCGTTACTGGAAATCAAACTCCTCAACCTAATCATCTTGATGGTCAACTCTTTGAGTACTTACTGCAATAGATAGAGAAATAAATCGTAGCTAGCCAGCTAGCTTGTTAATATTTAATGTCGTGCGACCATGAGATCTTCTCTAAGTTATATCACACCCGCACAATTCTATATATCTAGTTATATATATACTTTCAAGTTTCAAGTCACCATGTGCAAGACCTGGCCCTCCTGGTTTACAAGTGGAATGTCGATCGATCATCTTCAGCCATATTGAGCAGCTCTTCCAATGGTCTGGCAATATATATATAGTATTCAGAATACGAAGGGATGTCATAATTAACGACTCTATCTGCAGATGGAAGATCCAATTCCTTACCACTACTGGGGGAGAGCCAAGGCGACGAAGGTAAGTTCCTTCGTCGCTCCAATATAACTGAGGCGACGTAGAATGAAGTTGTAGTCTCAGAAATTACTTACGTCGTTTCAACTACACTGGGGTGACGAAGAACGATCTTGGTCGCTTCAATAAACTGAGGCGACCAATATGAAGCGACGAGGAGTGTCTTCGTCGCTTCGAGCAATCTGATGCGACGAAAATTGAGCAATCTTCGTCACCCACGTTTTTTAAGCTAGCTAATTGATATACACTGCATATGCATCCAATTAATTAGCTAATGTATGCACACTACATGCAAGTATGCAACTCATCTTTTCCTCGAGGATATATTTATAGAAGTGTTTTTACATACCACTTCAAGAATCATGAATCTTTTGGAACACATAAATACTGACAGTTTTTTTCTTCTTCGAAAAGATATCTTATAGAAGTGGTTTTATAGAATACTTCAAGAATCATCAATCTTTCTAGCTACATATACACATCTTTGGAACACATATCTACATATTGTTTTATTTATTTGAAAAATACTAACTCGATCGTCTGACTAGATTGGAAGCAATCTGTAACCTTGTCACGCAATTTTACGCCTTTAGTTTCAAGAAATAAACCCTAAGGCCTAAGCCGGCCTACTACAACCTTATACATTTATTCTCAATAACGATTCTCAGCTGGGATCATACCCAAAACCACAGCTGACATGGAGTTAAGTATCTAGTCCTATCTTTATAGGTAACGTTGTTGACTTTTGCATTTGAAGCATCAAATATATATTTTTTTTACAGAGGAGCATCAAATCTTAAATATATTAGTCCAAAGTACTTGAAATTTGAGGTGGAAAACTAAGTAGGGGCTTGAAATTAGTTACATTACATAGTATCGAAGTGGACAAAACTCTATTAGGATCTTGTTATTTGTCGGTTTGGCCAACTCCATAAAGCACTGTGCAGTGGTGTTTGGCTCATACATCCTAAATTTTTGGTTTAATATAGTATGAATGATGATAGAAACCTCTATTTGAAACCCAATTTAATGTTGTAGCAATTTTAGTTTGACATTAAAGCGACGAAGATAGACATCTTCGTCGCTTCGGTTAGGGTTGATAGTCCTTTGAAGCGACGAAGATTGAAATATTGGTCGCTTCAATACATTGAAGCGACGAAGATTGCAATATTGGTCGCTTAAATACATTGAAGCGACAAATATTGAAATATTGGTCGCTTAAATACACTGAGGCGACGAAGATTGCAATATTGGTCGCTTCAATGTATTGAATCGACCAATATTGCAATATTCGTCGCCTCAGTGTTATTATAATTCCATATCACAGATCTCTTCTTTCATTCTCTTCGCGATTCTCTTCTTCTCTTCTTCTTCGTTTCTCCTCCACCCTCAATCTCATCATCGAAACCCTAACCCCCCCCCCCCCCCAGATCTCTTCTATCATCTTAATTACCCTTCCCCCAACCTTAATCCAACCCTCCACCTCAAAGTCATCAATCTTCTTCCTCTCCCTCGGTCCGATACCCGAGACCCACTCCGGTGAAATTCGAGCGGCGGCGACGAAGAATCTCATCCTCTCCTTCATTTTTGACCTATCTCATCGAGGTAGTACATCATATTCTTTCTATTGCATCGAATATTTACAACGAGGCAGTCTGGCAGTCCGGAAATCAACTCTGGTACGGTAGTCCATTGTTTAATTTTGGGGCTTTACTGTTTTTATGTACTGTGGTGCTTATATGTGATGCGTATGTGATGGTTAATACATGCAATGCTTATATGTGATGCGTATGTGAATTTGGCAAATAGTTAATACATGCAATTTATGCTTCAAGTCTTTGTAAGACCATATTTCCAATTCATGATTCTTGATTCCATGCTTGCATGATGAGTTTGGTATTTACTGGTTTACTTTGCAAGGAACTAGCATTCACATTCAAAAGACTAAGCAAAGCTTTGATATTCAGGAAACGAATCATCTTCCATTGAAATTCCATACTTTCCTATTGATATAGAAAAATCCTTCAGCAATTTTCTGGATACGAAGTCTAGAGCAGCTTGTACTAAAAAAGAAACTATAAACAAAATTGCTTCTATTTATACGGGAGGGAAACATTTCTATACTAATTTAAGCAATAACAGAGATACATTTTGTCATGCCAAAGAATGAAGTCATTAGCAAGTGTAGATGCAACTATGGTATCTCAGCAAAAAGATATATCTACTGTATCTACAACTATTACTAATATCAACAAATAAATGCAACAACCTGTTTTTCATTCTCAGTATCATTCCTTTGTGGGGTGCAGCATTGGTGGTACCGCTGGAGAATTTGGTTCATACTGATCGATGAAAGAATAGCAGAGATTAATTAACATAAACATAACAACATGCATAGATCCATAAACATAACATTCATAAATCTATTAATCTTCATAGTTGAGTGATATGAAAGAGTAGTTACAGCTCACAATACTCTACTCTGCATATGCACCTGTACATAATTTACACAAACAATATGCATTCCATGCTAAATATATATTTCATAATTATTCTGTCAAATCATTCATGCTTATTGTACAATTTATGCAGTAGGAGTTCTAGGGAAGCAAAAAGGAGATAGTAAATTTATGTGTCTTTCAATATTTATACAAATCCTCGTTCAATTTCTTGATTTTCTTGTTCTTGTGTATACAATTTTGGTACTGTAAGAAGGAAATCTACCATGACATATATATCTTGATTGGTCAGGCCCTAGCTTTGTGAACCATAACCTAGGCTGCTGTATACCAGATCCATATCCATAAAGAGGGAATATAAGCAGGGTATAAAATACAAAGTTAGGGTAGGTGGCACATGAAAATGAAAATGAGAGGGAATATAAGCACAAGCAAGCAAGCATGCATTTGGAATACGTTGCTTTATTTTCGGTATATGTATATTTCTGTATTACATGAACATCTTTTTAATGTTTTAACAGAATGGCTCCCGGAAGTACAAGTCACCAAAAGAGGAAAGCGATGCTCCAGCGGCAGCGGCGGTGGCAGCAGTGGTGGGGCAAGCATTAAGAGGAGCGGGACCTTCCGTGTCGGGCTGCCCCACAGGACAATCTGGAACCCCGTCGGGACATTATTTAGAGGGTTTAGAGGGTTTCACGCCGGCCCCAATGCTTGAGGACGCCATTCCATTAGTGGAAAACAGCAACGCCACTACCGCCTCAGAGCGCCCTCTCGCCCTCAGCATCCGGTACAAGAAGACCAAACTCCCTGACATGGTGGACATGGCAACCGAAAACCTGACGACAATGTAGCGCGGGGTCGTTGTCAGGATGAAGACTGAGTACCTCGTCCAGCTGAACAACAAGAAGCACTACATGTGGCTTACTCTACGAGGCATCGGGGGCATGCGACGAGAGAGTTTAGAAGTCTGATGTCCCGAGACATTGGTAGCATCATACGCGGCAAAGTTCCAATGCTTGCACCTATTTTTTTGTCACTTAGCGATGTGCAACACGACATCGTCAATGCCGGTATCGAGGTATACTTACTACGCTTAGCTTAGTTTGTTACTTTACGGTTTATGTAATTATAACTTTTAATTAACACATTTTAAATTTTTGTGTTAGACGAACTATGACATTCCGGTGACTGATGTGGAGATGTGGAACTTTATAGAAGCGACGGTGCAAACAATCTACAAGGACTGGAAGCATGATTGTCATCAGCATTATCTCCACGTCAGCCAGGAGACTCCTGCCGAGTTCCTAGGGAGGGAAGAAGAATGGGCATGGTAAAAAGGCCACTTTGAAGACCATGCTTACCTGGTAAGCTTCATAAACTATCTGCACAGTTTTTCGCCAACGATTTAAAATTTACATGTTTATTTATTCTTATTTTTAAATGATTATTTTGTGTGGCAGAAACTGTGCGAATGGAATCGAGGAAACCGAAACAAGAACAAGGAGTAGCAGCTTAACAACCATTCGGGATCCCTCGCCCTCTCATACCGAAGCGAGGTGTTGGAGAAGGAGGGTCATAGAGCACCGACCGTCCAGACTTGGATTGACGTATACCAGCTGGATAAGAATGCGGCTGAGAAAGTGGTGAGCGAAAATATGTTATGTTACATTATTACAATTATTTTTGTTTACAATATTGTAATATTATTTAATTTATTTATTTTAATTGAGCAGGCGGCAGTGAAGCAAAGGCTCAACGAAGTCTTGTCGCAACAAGATAGTGTAGCGGGTGACGATGACGACGATGTGGTTTCCTGAGACCATCCCCTTCCTCTTGATACAGAAATAAATATCATAGAGGAAGATGTGGGTTCAAGGCCCGGGACCTCTATAAGAGGTAATACTATAAAATATGTGGTCGTTTATCTCGATTTAAGTTTTACTCGCTTTTTGTGTAATATTCAAACATATTTATTTGTTCTTGTTCGACGTGACAGAGGTGGGGCGTGCAGTCACACGCGACCCCAAACCCAGAGGAGGGGCCCGGGAGACCGGCAATGTAGAGGAAACTCAATTCTTGAAAAGGGAGGTCGCTGAAGCCAAAGAGGAGGCGCGCAAATCCAGAGAGGATTATAATGCGCTCGCCCAAAGGGTGCAACAAATGGAGGCCCTCATGCGATCGATCCAAGCTGGGAGTTAACAAGCTCCAGTTCCTCCACCCGCACCTGGCACGCAATCCAGCTGCAACGCCGTCCCCGACCACGAGTCTACTTTGTGAACAATAGTAGTTAGGGTTTGTATAAACTGAGTAGGTTTTGATTTGTGGATTATTTTTCTGTATGACTTGATTTGTGGTTGAATGAGTTCGTTTATCATATATTGTGCGTTGAAATTGTGAACTGTCGTAACTTGGTACGTCAATATTTAATTATTATTTTTTCCCTTTCACCCAATGGAGCGACGAAGATTGGTCAATCTTCGTCGCTTTAGTTAGAATGAGGCGACGAAGATTGATCAATATTCATCGCTTCGGTTAAAATGAGGCGACGAAGATTGATCAATCTTCGTCGCCTGTGGTTGTTGCCTTGGTCGCCCCAATTTCACCAATGTTGGTCGCTCAAACAAAGGGGCAACAATTCCTATCTTCGCGACACCAATTCGAAGCGACGAAGATTGCCTTTTTCGCTTCAGATGAATGAAGTGACGAAGTTTGATTAGCCTACGTCGCCCCAAGAGTGAAGAGACCAATCTTAGGCGACGAGGCGTTGGCGACGAAGACTTGGTCACATCTCATCGAGGCGACCAGAAAATCTTCTGAGGCTACCATAAAGCTTCGTCACCTCGAATCTCTTCTCCAATAGTGTACTTGCAGCAGCGAGCCCAGTCAAGACAAGCACACAACAGGCCGGTATGGGGCCGAGCCATGCGGGTGTCTGTCTTTAATTGCGTCAAATAATTAAACTTCTCTTTCAGACTCTGACTGCCAGAGAACAATATTGTTTAGGTCCCGGCCGGACAACTAATTAAGTCATATATACGTATAGTATATCAAAACATGCAATAGTACGTATTAAGACTAGCTAGTTCACAATGTAGGCTGTATCTGATGTACGAAGTACGCACAAATACGATTTCAAAACTCTTGATGTAGTCCAGGAAAGTTAATGACAGATAGATCGAAGTCTGTCATGCAAACACAAACAATTTATACTCGATCAGGTAATTGTTGGGAAACTTGGTCACTTGTTGACGGAGTCTTAATGGCTATTCTGTTTGATTTCATGTTTGTTACTTTCTGTTGACTAAACCCTAGATTGTAGGGTGAGATTAGTTGTTGATTTACTCTTCTTTAGATATAGCCACGATATAGATCATGTGAATCATGGATGCATTTGGAAGATGGTTACACTATGGCTCTCTCTTTTTCTGTCACGTTTTATCTTAACTTTTGTGTATTTAAGGACATTTTGACACGGCAGGTTCTTGGTTATGGTACTAGAAAGCGGAAGCTGTACTATCTCGATTTGACATCAAGTGGAGAAAAGCAGGTGAGTTCGTTGAGTCAAGCCAACAGTGTTAGCAGTCTGAATAAAGCCAAGAAAACTATCTGGTTATGGCATCGTCGTTTGGGTCATCTTTCTTTTGGTAATCTTAGGAAGTTACAACCCCATCTGTTTTCGGGTATTGATGAGTCTGAATTTAAGTGTGATGTTTGTAAACTGGCCAAGAACCATCGTATTACCTATTCTTCAAGTTTGAATAAATTTCAAGTTCATTTTATGAAAATTCATTCTGATATTTGGGGTCCTGCTAGAATTTCTACACCAACTGGAGCTCGTTATTTTGTTAATTTTATCGATGAATATACTTGGATGACATGAGTTTCATTTATGTCTAGCAAGAGTGATGTGTTCTCTCGCTTTACTGAATTTTATAAAATGGTGACTACACAATACTAGCAGACTATCCGGGTTCTTCAATCAGACAATGGAGGTGAGTATGTCAATGGCGCAATGTCTACTTATCTGGATTCTAATGGGATTCGTCACCAAACCTTTATTTCATATACTCCTCAACAGAATGACTTGGCAAAACGCATGAATCGGCAATTATTAGAGGTTGTTCGTGCTTCATTGTTTGGCATGAATGTGCCTCGAGCTTATTGGTGTGTAGCTGTTACTTCTTTTGCTTATTTGATTAACCGTACTCCTTCTCGTGTCATTGAGTTTCAGAGTCCCTACCAGAAGCTACAGGAGTTGCTGAATGTCTCTTCTCTTCCTAATCTTGAGCCTCGAGTGTTTGGTTGCACTGTGTATGTCCTTATTCATAAGCTTCTCGGGGTAAACTTGATCCTTGTGTTGTGAAATGTGTTTTTATTGGTGATGCTGACTTTCAAAAAGGTTATCAGTGTTATGATCCTCTCACCAAGAAGACCCATGTCTCCCTTGATCTCTCTTTTAGAGAATTTGAACCTTATTACTCAGGAAGAGTTTCAGAGTCTTCCTTTCAGAAGGAGAGAAGATGCGAAGGAAATACTCTAAATTTGCCAAAATTTGAAGAGTTGGAGCAGTTGGAGTCATGATTTGAAGGATCAAGAAGTTATGAAATGGCCCATGTACCAGTGTTTGACCCATCGAGTAACTATTCTCGACCCGTTGAAAATAGCGCACTAGAAGGACAAAAGGTGAGCTTCGACCCGTCTAGTGACTCCTCTCGACCTGTCGAAAATAGTGCATCTGAGGAACAAAAGGATGACTTCGACCCGTCGAGTGATATGTCTCTAACCATCGAAAATAGTGCATCGGAGGGGCAAAATGTTGCTTTCTACCCGTCGAGTGATGTGTCTCAACCCATCAAAAATTCTATAGTTGAAGCTGACAGAGAAAAATTATCAATTACGCAGCATCGAGATAGTATTGAAGAACATGCTCTCCTTTGTACATCATCAACTAAGATCTCTAGTCAGAGTGCTTCATTTGAGATATGTAAATCTACACATTACTTAGGGAATTCCCAAAAAATAATATGAGACAAATATAGATACCAAAGTCAAATACCCTATTGCAAACTATATCTCCCACCATAGGTTGTCTGAGTCTCATGCACTTGTTGTTAGTCAATTATCTTCAGTATCTATTTCTAGCAATGTACAGGATGCTTTGGCAGATCCTAAATGGAAGCAAGCTATGAATAAGGAATTAGAAGCCTTGCAGAAGAATAAAACTTGAGACATGGTTCTTATACCACCTGGTAAGAAGACTGTTGGATGTCGCTGAGTGTTTACTGTGAAACTTAAGGTTGATGGGAGCATTGATCGCTATAAGGCTATGTTGGTTGTCAAGGGTTATACTTAGAAATATGGAGTAGACTACCAGGATACTTTTGCACCTGTTGCCAAGATTAATATTGTAAGTATTGCTCTTGCAGCTTGTTATGATTAGCCTCTACGCCAGTTTGACGTGAAGAATGCGTTCATAAATTGTGACTTAGAAGAATAAGAAGTGTACATGAATACTCCATCGGGAATCAACTGCACACCAGGTAATGATGGAAAAGTGTGTCATCTGAAGAAGTCTCTATATGGTTTGAAGCAATCACTTAAGACTTGGTTTAGGCGTTTGCCAAAGGAAATGAAGTAGTTTGGGTATCGCCAGTGCAACTCTGATCATACCTTGTTTATCAAACACAAGGATGGTAAGATTACTGCCTTGATTATGTATGTTGATGATATGGTTGTTACAGGGGATGATCCATGCGAGATGGCGAATCTCCATAAACAGTTGTCACAAGAGTTTGATATGAAAGATTTAGGTGACTTGAAATACTTCTTGGGAATTGAAGTTGCAAGGTCCAAACAAGTGATTACATTGTCCCAAAGAAAATATGTTCTGGATCTTCTTGCTGAGACATGATTGTTAGATTGCAAGCCTGCTGCTACTCCTATTAAGCAAAATCACAAGTTGAAAGTTCTCCCATATTAGGTTCTAACAAATGAGGGCAGGTAACAGTGTTTAGTTGGGAGACTTATTTATTTATCACATACTAGACCTGATATTACATATATTGTCAGTGTGGTGAGTCAGTTCATGCATAATCCTGGAGTAGAGCATATGAGTGTCGTCCTACGTATTTTTAGATATCTGAAGGGCACATCTGATAAAGGATTGTTATTTGCAAAACATAGTGAATTGTGTATTTCAGGCTACATTGGTGAGATGTGTGTTTCGGGCTACATTGATGCATATTTGCCTGGTGATCATACTAATAAGACGTATACTTCTTGATACTTTACTTTTATTGGCTGTAGTTTGGTGACTTGGCGGAGTAAGAAGCAGATTGTGATTGCCATCTCTAGTGTAGAAGCTGAATATCATGGGATGGCAAATTGAGTATGTGAATTCCTGTGGATTATAAATGTTTTGAAAGAACTGGGTTTCAAGCTTCAGAAGCCTATGGATTTACATTGTGATAATATAGCTGCTGTTGAGATTGCTCATAATCCAGTGCAACATGATAGAACCAAACATGTGGAGATTGATAGACACTTCATAAGGGATCACCTTGACAAGAAAATTATTCTGCTTTCCTTTGTGATGTCTGAGGAACAGTTAAATGATATTCTCACTAAAGGGTTATCACATGAAGCTTTTAGTAGATGGTTGGACAAGTTGAGCATGACTGACATCTACACTCCAACTTGAAGAGGAGTGTTGACAAGTAATAAAATCAGTGTCATATTCTAATCAAGCTACCTACCTAAAATAAAGGACCATGAGGGTCACTTAACAACACAACAACTCAACACAAAAAAACTCAACCTTAAGTGAGCCTAAAGTTACCCAGGCCGAAACCATGTCTCAGGCTTGCAAAACAACAAGAGCCCAGCAGACCTAGAAGAAGTTGTGACCCCAAAAAACGCCGTCCGCAGATACTCAGACGTCGGAAACTCTTCCCGGCCTGTGTCGAGCCACTAAGCCAATCATGGAAGGAGCAAAGACTGCCTAGAACTCGAGAGGATCCTCCAAGGCAGATCACTCAGGACTTAACGCAGACTACCACCCATAATCAATTGGCGGCCATCCGTCTTCAATAGTCGTCGACCCGCACCAGCAGCCGACCGAACGTCGACCAACAAACGTTGTTCAGAGCCTGAAGCTTCCCGATCACCAACATGGTCCGTCCGGCAGCCCCTATGGCGTCGCAGCTCTACGAGAGGTCGGCACGGCTGAGGTCCTCAGCCCACTCGAAGAAAACCTACTCGAACTACGACTGTTCATAGACATATCTGGAGGAATTTTTCCCAAGTGGTGGAGGGAACAAAAATATCAATCCATCCATGCTCGTCTATTATCTATCACAGCTGGTACTACGTACTATTAAGTATAGATTAGTAACACATAACTTCACGTTAATTCTTGATCCGATAGTACTATAATAAATCGATCATACTTGTTTTTCACCTTCAATCTGACACCAAACACCATATTGTTTATAGATAGAGTGTTGTCAATGAAATGGCCAGAGATGCAATTCCCAGAAGCAGTTCTTGTCTTGAATTTGCCAAAGACAGAAAAGTACGTGTTACCAGGGTTTGTGGAGAAAATGGGTAAACTGATGGTACTGGTAGTCATAAATGGGGGATTTTCATGTACGCAACTAAGCAATTTTCAACTACTGAGTTCGTTACCAAATCTGAAGAGAATCAGATTAGAGAGCATCTCAGTTCCTTCTATAACTACAAACCTCATAGAGATACAGTTCAAGAGTTTAGAGAAGATATTTCTATCCATTTGTGAAATCAGTGGTTTTATGAATAGTCCGGTCACACCTTCAGATTCATTTCGAAACCTGAAGGAAATACACTTTCACTCTTGCGGTCTTGCCTTCATGTTGGTAATTTTCCAGTGGGAATTTGTGATCTGCTTAATCTAAAGAAGCTCATTATCAATGAGGACCATTACTTATCTGCTCTGCCTAAAGATATAGGAAACTTGGTCAAATTAGAATTTAGAAGTATTGAGGCTGAGGTCCTGTTTCAGCTTGTCAACGCTGCCAGATTCCATCAGCAACCTAAATAAGTTGAAGTCTCTGGACTTATATAATTGTACCAGCATTCACGAGTTGCCTGACAACATTGGTGAAATGAGGAGCTTAAGAAAGCTCGACGTGAGACGTTGCATGAGCTTGAGAAAGCTGCCTCAATCAATATTGAATCTTGAGCAGTTAGAAGAAGTGATATATGATACAATTAAAAGAGACTTATGGATACCCCTCGCACCTAGTCTCCTAAACAGAAACAAAGACTTGCGCATAGTGGAGGTGGAGTTTATCGTTAAGAGGGTTGCTGATACAGCATTTGGTTTTCGTAGCTAAGTAGATCATCCTGTATATTGTTCTGTTTGTACCAAGTACCACCATTTGGAATTAGTAGTTTGATCACTTTGATGTGCGTGTGTATATATATATATAGCAGGAATTTGCGGTAGCACATTTGCTAGCTTCGTGTATTTAAAAGCATGTCCCTGCTGCCTTTGTACGCCAACTGTGATTCTGGAGAGCTCAACAAAGGAAGCTGATCATGGTAATTGTGAGCAGTGGCGGAGTTAGGATTTTACATCCGCCACTGATTGTGAGCTAGCTTAGTAAGGATTTTACATCCGCCACTGATTGTGAGCTAACTTCACCACTAAGCTCGAGTACCAATCTAGGTCATGGTTGTGATCACTGCTACGTGATACTGAGCATGTATGTAGACATCCTCTGTATTTTTTTTAATTTTTAATTTTCAAAGAAGACTTCTCTACATGGTTTGAAGTTCTAAAAGGTGTTAGGCGGAATTAGGCGGTGAAGCTACTGCCTAGCGCCTAGGCGTTTAGGCGGAGTTTAATCGGTAATTAAGCGGTAATTAGGTGGATCATTTTATATGTATATTTAATTAATTATATATTTATATGGTATATTGTAATTTGAAACATAAAGTAAAAATTATAAAGAAATATCATAAACATTCTAAACTAAGTTTGTAAAGAAATCCAATTAACCATCCATCTCAATTTTTTGAAATAGATGTGCATAAACAGGAATCTCAGGAATATGAAATTATCTATTTCGAAACTGATAATTCACAAATCATATTACATTATGAGTTTATGACAATGAAGCTTACATTATAAACTTGCAACCATGGAAACCATTCAAATATAAAGCTTCACGGAATCAACCATAACTCTTTCAAGGAATCAAGTTTTGTTTGTGTAATGGTCATAGACACTATGCTCCTGCCCACATTTATTCATATCAAATTATCAAAATATAACAAACAAGGATGAATCTTGTTTCCCAACTCAGGTCTGTCTCGAAACGTACCAATTGGTGTTTAAGAAAGGATTCAGAGGAAGAGGGGATTATAAGGGAGAGAAGTGAGAAGAGAAACTCACCAAAGGTGGACGGCGAGCGGGCACAGCAGCGGTGGACGGCGAGCGGGCACAGCAGCGGTAGACGGCAAGTGGCGGCGACGGCGGTGATCGGCCAACGGCTTCCAAGTCACAGCGTTTGTAGAGGGAGTGAGACGACGTTTCGCGAAAGAAATTAGATTGGATTTTCTGTTTAGAATTCCTTCCTTTGCATTGTACCTCTTAATTTATAAAATAAAAAATAAAATAAAAAACGGCCTAAGCGGCGCTTTTCTGCCGATTAATCGTTAGTCGCCCGCCTAATTGTCGATTAGTCGGTTCTTGCCTAACTACCCCGCCCAGGACCAAAATTAGGCTATAACATGATTTTTTTTCGATTAGTCGGTGCCTAGACGGCCGTTTTTTAAAACACTGACATGGTTTGTTGCTATAACTTTCTTGTCTATGCTTCTATTTATATTTTTCATTTTAAACGGACCCCTGCATTTGAGTCTTTCTTCTTCTCTGTAAATTGGCTTGACCAACGATGCTACATTTCAAGCTTTGGTTAGTGAGAAACAAGAGGGAGATCTGCATTCCTTGTTTATTACTGGATTCGAGTCGTCTACAAAAAGCATGGATCATCTGGACCCCTGTTACAAAGGCCCACAAAAAAATAGTGAAGCTGAAAGAAATTTAATCTCCCCGCATGCTAAGAGTGTTCTTGCATATACTACTAGTCTCTACTATTCTGATCATGTTAGAATTAGGATGATGCAGAAGGAACCAATTAGACGTAGCTTTTTCTGATATATATCTGCTGCCTACGGACGACTGCTACGTAGGTGGGAAGAACCTGTTGAGATTAAACGGCAAAGTGTAGAACTCTTCGTTTCTGTTGTCTCCTCGGAATGTTCTGAACTTAACCCACCATGGCATCCCTCTGTCTTTCTTTGATTTTTCTACCTCTATTGTGTTGTCAAGAAACACTGCCACTATCAAACCCACAGTAGCTGGCGACGAGAATATTGTGTTCAAAAATGCATTGAACTGCAAACAAACACAGTAACATATATAATGTTAGAACTTAGAACCATGAGAATACTACAGAGTAAACAGGATACTAAAGTTTGTAGGAAATATCTCACCCATCCTGCATTGGTATGGACAAGACCATGGTGAACAGGATTCCAATATTGGTTGAAGAAGTGTGGGACTGATATCCCAAGGAACAGCGAAAGCCCAGTGATTACAAGGTTTCTCATAGAATTCATATTTGTGAACTGAAGAAACGATAAACCCACTGAAGCTGCAAATGGACAAGGAATATTTGTGATGAGAGTGAAGAAAATAATAGATCTACCTCAATTAAACTCGCAACAAGCGTACCCACAAGGCCGTAGAGGATGCAGTATAGCGCTGCATATATAGGGGCAGGTATAGATGCAAATACAGCTCCAAATTTACCTGGAAAATCATGGACAAGGTAGTACATATTGCACAGATAAATTATTTAATTTCAATGTAACCGTAGAAGAAAATGAAACACTAATTGAAGATCTGATATAACTTTCTTTTATTTAATTATTTATCTACAGATCACTTTAGTTTCTGAAGGAAAAGTAGACTCGAATTGGCTTTGCAAACCTCACACGTAAAAGATTCAGAAGGAGGCCAGCTAAGCAAATTAGCATTTAGCAGATAGAAACAACATTCCTAATTCTGGCAATGAATATATTGTCTCACAGCATTAAATACTAACCCAAGGTTGAGAAGAATATCATAAATCCAGCAGAAATTTGAACAACTCGACGACTTCCAACTCGTGTGAGTCCAAGAAGTCCAACATTTTCACTGCAATACACAACCAAATATCTCAATCAAACTAATGTAAATATAAAAGAAGACGGAGCAAGGATTGCAGAAATCTAATCTGGAGTCTTACACAGAGACAGTTGATCCAGTGCATGTTCCATAAAGTCCATCCAGTAGAACACCAATACCCTGCAAAAATATGTGCAGTATAATTGGGTCTTTGTTACCAGAAATAGTATTAGGTTCTAATGAGTGTTCAATAAACATATTCTGTTTACAACACATGCAACAATTACAAGCACTACTACATATTAAGCTGTCGCGAGGTTTCAAATGAGTTCACCTGCCAGCCAATACCCCGGCTCAAAACATAAGCAGGAGGAGGAGTGGCAATAGCCAATCTTGATGCAGCTTTGTATGCACCAGTTGACTGCAATATACATGTAATTATCAGGCTGAACTGAAGATATTTCTGTTCTAGAGACATGTTAAAGGAGGAAGTAAGATTGATCATGAGTAAGGATATTATAGTTAAGCCATATAGCTTCTGTACTTCCAAAACTTGATACAGCCTAAACTTATATCACACCATCAATTCAAGACGCAAAATTGCTGTAGTTCTGAAACGTGATACATACCTCAACCATTGAAACGAGAACTGCAGACATCATTGCAAATGAGTGACCAGCGGAAAATGTAGGTGGACCCCACTGCAGAGGATATGGAAACTTGAACCTAATATCACATAAAAATTATCTCAAAACATAATGAGAAAAAAAAAAATCACTAGACCCATTTTGAGAAGGATACTTCTTTGTGCATACCAGGGGGCAGTAGATATGAGATTTGCTCTATCCGTACGACAGCTGATCTGGGTTCTGTCGGGCCTGTCTCTATAAGCCCCACTGGCAGTTAAGATAAGCGCATAGATCCAAACGATTGTGATACAAATCAATACCGGAAACCGTTCAAAGATAGGTATATCTCTAATTGGTCTCACATGCTTCAAATACTGAAAATAAAGTGACGTATACTATCATCAAGAAAATACATTGATTATTAATGGAGTTAAACCCATCGTAATTCTAAATTACTTACTTGAGATACCCCGACGACCAACAGCAACATAGGAATTCCAATTTCCACACAATTTCCCAACTGAAGAGAAGAAAAGAAAGAAAGAGGAAACCATTACTGAGTGGATTAGTTCTAGTGTTAAACAACAAAGACATTGCATAATGGAATACAGCTAGCCATCATCAATATGGCAAACAAATGAGCGCAATGAAGTATACTTATTAACAGAGTCCATAAGGTTTCTTCACAGTCGATATAAACACATTAAGCACAGATTTAGATGGACAGTAATTAAGACAGAAGTTGCACAGAGAGTGGTATATCTAATGTATACATTCAGTAATATAAAAGCTAGGTCCTCTTGTAGTTAAATGCCAGAACTGTATAGTACTGTATTTTGGAATAAATACATGAAAGCTAGTTGATTTTCTGGAAGATTAAATGTCCTTAAAGGCCACATGGCAGGGAGTTCCGTTAGGTTTAATCCATTGGAAAGAAAGAGTTCTACTGTTCAAGGAAAATTAAGAATAATAAATTACCTCTGGAAATCCTTGTCTAAACAATCCTAAGCCAACTAATCCAACTACAGGTGCCATGCCAAGTGGACTGAAAAACCTGCATGATATCCCATGTGATGCTGACTCAATCAATCATCAAGAAAGCATAAATTTACATTCTTGGTGTTCTACTACCAACATACCGGGAGAAGAGACCCCAAACTTGACTGTATCCGAGAATGATTTGGATGCTTGAAGCTACAATTAGAGCTCCTTGAATAGCACGAATTGTTTGTATAAATCTCTGCAAACCAATGACAGGGGAAGAGCTCTTTCAATACCCTACCAAATAAGAAAGGTGCTTAAGTACAATTGCTGAAAAGGAAAGAAATGCACATATATCTATTAGGACTGAGGTTTACCCTGATATGAGGTCACAGAAATAATGGAACCACAAGACTCATTTAACCTCCTATTTTGTCTTAAATATGATTGTGGTTAACGCTGTCATGAATGTCAAGGTCACAAAGTTTATGAACTACAGGGACACTTCAACCTCCTATTCAGTCTTAAATTGGCACTTACATGCAAAAATTATAGTAAAATTTATTTTGGCTGTGACGTTTTCTCCTTGACATTATGTACCTTTACAGTCTCTGGCAGTCACATTTTGCAGTGTACAAAGAAGTGAACCCCTATCAACTATCAACCATCTAGGATACTTGGTTCCATTGAAACCATGTGCCTCTCGTAAGATCTTTCTACGAAAGTACTATCCAATACAAAGCTAGTCTCTATTAAATCATTACACTCAATTTTTCTTAAGATTTCCACACACACTGCCCATGTAGCAAGGGAAGAACACGAGGGAACTTACATACCTCGTGAGGTTCAGATATCCGTTTGAATTTGGAGTCGTTAATAATATAGGCTATTGGAACAACATAAGCAAATGAGCCTCCAACTACTGCAGGCAGTCTCGTTCCAAAAAGTGCCTGGAGAAGTGTCTTGATTCCAGCAACAAAAAGGAGTGTCTGTATTACTCGTGCTTTGTCACCCTGTTTGTGAGCAGAAAATGGTTATTTTGATCAGGCAATCAACAGAAAAATATAAACTTTATCAAAGTGATCAAACATGATGAAATTTAAAGTTGACAATTTTCAAGAGAACCGGCTTACATCACTTCCACCCATCGCAGGGACAAGTAATGAAGGGACCATTACACTTGTACCTAGCATCACGATGTAATTTTGAAATGCCAGAACTATGGTTTCAACTGCAAGACAAAAGCTTGAATCAAAACGAGAAATGACGTAAAAGCAATTAACTATCCACATTTTATAACCCCCCAAATAACCCCCAATAACTTTTGCAGTACTATCTCATTGTCATCATACCGTGACCAAAATATTTTCGGTAACATGTGTGTCACATTCACAATCATTCGGAACATTGGAATCATAGTATTGATCGGCTGCATTTCAACAAACAATTTAGAGCATTTTCCCTGACGAATCAAACGGAAATTACAATCACACATTGCCAAAGTCCTCTACACTATGACCTTGGTCTCTACCAAACCTCTGTTTCATGGACCCTAAATTAAAGTCTCAAATCCAAAAAAAGAAAAAAGTAGACAAACTCATCATACCATCCGTAGTAGTAGCACTTATTAGCTGCAGCTGGACATTGAACTTGCACCAACCAATTGCTTATATTAATACTTTTGTTTCTATCCTATAATCTCTCTAAGAACAAAACAAAGCTTATAAATTTATTACCTCCCAAGTCCTAAACAACAAAACCTCATACCCCACCATTCTCCATATGAATAATGTAATTTCTTATTACTTGCAACACATCAAAGAACTACCCTTTTTCTTAAAGTACCGATTTTTCATTTGGCATGTCAAGCTTGTAATGCCACATTGCTGAAAATCACACCAGTGACTATGATCTCATAAATCATTCAAAAGCTACAAACTACACAACAATCTCATTTCTCTCCCACAGTGATCAATGCCCTCAAAAACCCAAAACCCAGATTGAAATTCCGGAAACAGAGAATAAAGTAGGCTACTTGAGCCTAGTTGAAGACCACAGGTGCATTTCTTGTTCATATAAACAGTTCACAGTGGAAAACAACATTGATAGAGAAACAGAGAGCACATACCCCAAGGAGGGTTTGAGTCTATGCAGTACTCAAGGTCCTGGAGCTGGTCCATAGGCAGATGTGTAATGTCAGCCATTGATGAAGCTCTGATAGAACAGAGAATGAAAGAGAAGAGACTTGAGTTGCCTCACAAAAACAGAACCCAGAAAAGAAAAACGGAGAAGAAGAACAAAGTGAAACTAAAGAGTCCAGATATAAAGTGAGAGCACACTAGTTGAATAAAAACAACAAAACATGCAAAGTAGAGAACAAAGTCTGTCTCTCTCTCTCTCAGGCTTTGGAGTCTCCAAGCCCCCCTTCGCTTCTTTAAACAGTCTTCGAGATTACGCTTATGCCCCGAGACATTTTTTCTGAAGGAAATAACCACCCGAAAAGACGCTTTTCTCCTCCACCTTCCCAATTGTACGGCAAAATCTTTTCATAAGGTTATTTTTGGGGCCCAAGGATAAAGTCCCATGACTGATTTGACTGTGCTTCAGTACCTCATAGCATCATCGTCACTGATTGATGCCATGACTATTTGGTTAGATACTCTTATCATTATCCCATGGAAATGAGTTTATTTTCAAAGAAATTACAGAAATTTTCTATAAGCTTTTTACCCTGGAGATCGAGAATGGATTAAGACTTAACGGGGCAAGAGTTCCACACCTGAAAAAAATTTCCAACTCGATGACATTTGAAAATGAAACGAGAGAAGGTTACTGTAGTAAAAACAATTAGTTGAGAGTACCGGAAGCTGTTGAGGCTATGTTGTGCATTTCAGGTGGAAATTTATTACTAAAGTTAATGCCCTATGTTGTTTTCCTAAAGCGGGAGTATCTGATCATTGGCAAGGATGTGAATATGAGGCGAGAAGAGGGGTAAAGTGGGGAGAGGAGGGTGTAAAGTCAGAGGGAGATGGTGTGGCACGTGCGAGTGTTTTATTTGGGAGCTGAGCTTTCGGCTCCGAAGAGAGAGAGAGAGAGAGAGAGAGGCTTTTCCTTGTGTGAGAAATATTCCCAGAGCATGACATTCTCTTTACATTTCCCCACAAAATCCGATTCGCATGGGAGAGTTTTAAAATTCAAAATTAATAAAATTGAATCCGGACCCTATTTTTTAGCTCACATTTCGTTGTTTTCATATATGGAGATGATAAAGAGAATCTCTTTTGATGTATTATGGTGGAGTTTTGGCTTGGCTTTGGGTGGTTTTACCTCGCCTTGGGAGGCTTTTTTTTGAAACTTTTTTGATATGCATGAAATAGATAGGGCTCAATTTTTGGGTCCAGGTCGTTTTTGTTTTCAAAAGGAGACCCCTGTTTTCCTGGTCAGTTCTGTTAGAGAGCAAAGTGATAGACCGTGTCAAAGCCGCCGTGTCATGTGTCGGTATAGGTTAACAAATATAACTGTTTTTTTTACTTGAAAAACAATAAGGGTAAACAAAAAGAACAAATTAACCGATATCGTCATGTGACACACCGACATGTCCTTGATCAATGAGATGATGCATATCATCTAAGAGAGCTGAAGAGAAAGATGAAGGAAGATTGGAGATCCAATCAAGAGAGCACATCCTCTTGGATGCCAAAGTAGCTAGACAATCGGCTGCCTTATTGGCATTACGACTGGTCCAAGATCAGTGAATCTTTGAGAATGAAGTAGCTAGAGATCTAATCTGTAGAACTTGAGAACTAAAGGTCCATTCTAGCGGCATTTTCTCATTTTTTATTGCAGTGATAATTTGGGGGGAGTCATATTCAATCATGAATGAAGATAGCTTCAAAGAAGATGCAAGTGACAACCTTTCCAAAATTGCAGAGGCCTCAGTAGCAGCTGGGGAGTTTGCAAAGATCGTTTTAATTGAGCCTGAGATAAATGTTCCCTTATCATCACAATCACAGCCGCAATTCCTCCCTGGAACGAAGAAGAATCCCATGCTCTGTCCGTATTGATTTTCATGATATTTGGAGGTGGAGGAGTACATAATCGGGAAGAAGCCGATGTGTTGGGATTGTGGTGGATTGGATGAGGGTAGGGTCTTGTGATGAATTCAGCGACAACATTATAAGATTTTGAAATGACCATGTGAGGATCCGGTTGGATATGGTTATAAACTATAAACACAAGAATACATATGCTTCCAAATATGCCATAAAGTGAAGGTTAAGTGGGTAACCATTCGATGATAGTTCTTCGAGTCACAAGATGATTGCTTGAAGTATTGTAAAAGCCAACGATCAAAAGAAGAAATCGAGGTGATATTAAACTGAAAATCCAACGGGTGACCAAACCAAACACACCTTGTACACGGACACGTAAGTAATATATGTTCAATTGTCTCCGATTCCCGTTGGCATAACAAGCACATATCTGTTTAGCTCATATGTCTTCAGAAAAGGGTTGCCTGAGCTGGGAGGCAATTTGTAACTGCTTGCCAAAGGAAGAGCCTAATCTTAGGTAAACATTTCACTTTCCACAAGAGCTTCTAGAGAATAGGGTTGATGGAGTGAGAAGTGTGAGGATGAATGAGACTTTGATCAGAGGTCTTTCTCTGGAAGTGGTAGCCAGAACGAACTGAGTAGTGGGACCAAATTTGTCCATGGGCCAGAAGAGACTATCTCGATCATTGAGATGGGAAATCGGGACCAAGAGGATAGCTGTCTGTTGATCTTGGTTAAGCTGGGACTGGATTTGTTGAAGATTCCATTGGAAAGTTTGTCTATCCATATAAGCCGCTACTCGAGTTGGAGGAGAGTTTGTTGAGTCCGAGAGATGCTTGGTTTGAAGAGTATGGAGCCAATTGTCAGTCTAAAATTTTACTGTTCTGCCATTACCAATTTTCCAAACAGCACCCTGCATTTTAATTGGTCGAGCACCAAGAATGCTTGACCAAATTCACGATGGGAAATTTCCTCTTTTAGCGTCCAAGAAGTTTTTGTTTGGAAAATAACGAGTTTTCAAAACTTGAACCCAAATGGCTTGTGGGTTATGTATGATTCACCAACATTGTTTGGCAAGCAAGGCGTCATTGAACTATTCAAGGGACCTGAAACCAAGGCCACCTTGGGATTTCGAGTTGCACAGAGTGTTCCAATTCTTCAAATGAATAGTTGATCAAGTGTCAAAGCCCTACCAAAACTTGGCCATTTCCGAATTTAGCTAGTTGCAAAGTATTTTTGAAAATTTGTAGCATGTCATAGGATAAGCAGTGATAGCAGAGGCCACAACTTTTATTAAGACTTCTTTGCCGGCAAACGACAATGAGGCAGATTTCCACCTTGCCAATTTCTTCTTGATTTGATCCTTGATATTCCCTAAAGCAGCCACTTTAGATCTTCCTCATACCATAGGTAGACCCAGGTATTTATCTGGGGTAGTTACAATGGGCATTTTCATAATAGAACTCAGAAGATGGCGGATGAGGATGTGAGTATTCGGGCTAAAGAAAATGGTTGAATTTTTCTTGTTAATCTGTTGACCCGAAGCAAGACAATAAGTGGTCATGACGTCCAAAAAAATCTCACAATTTTCTAAATTTGGTTTTAGGAAGAAAATGGAATCATCTGCAAATAAAAGGTGGCTAATAGAGGGTCCCGTATTTCCGACAGTTACACCATGTAATATGTTGGATTGACAGGTCTTCCATATCATGATTGAAAGAATGTCATTAACAAAGAGAAAAAGATAAAGAGAAAGTGGATCACCTTGTCGAATCCTACATGTTGGTGTAAAGAAAGGACTCGGGTTACCATTTACCAAGATGGAAAGGGAAACCGAGCAAACGCAGTTCATGATAAGGTGGACCCAAGCTTCGACAAAGCCAATTTTGAGGAGAACTGCTTCTAGAAAATTCCACTCGAATCTATCGTAAGCCTTTGACATATCTAGTTTCATGGCCAAAAGAGCATCGAAGTCTAATTGGTGCATTTTGATTTGGTGGAAAAGTTCATAGGAAATGATGAAATTATCCTGGATTTGTCGACCACTGATAAATGCCAATTTATTCTCAGAGATAAGCATGGACGTATAAACTTTTAAGAGATTGGCCAGGACTTTGGATAATATTTTATATGAGAAGTTGCACAAACCTATTGGCTTATAATCAACAGCAAAGACATGATTTGGCCTCTTAGGAATAAGAACAATGTGAGTGTGATTCATTGAAGCAAGGATATAGCCCAAAGAGAAAGAACTCAAAATGGAATCCTAATAACATCATTAAGAATGCCTTAGTAGTTTTGATAAAGGATTCCGGAAAAGCCATCAGGACTAGGGGCTTTTAGACCTCCTATATCAAACACCGCACTCTTGATTTCTGCCAAATTGATCGGTTGAAGGAGGTTGTCATTCATGTCTTGTGTCACTAGAGGCTCCACAAAAGACAGAGCTTCATTAACTTGAGAGCAACCTTGAGTCAAGAAAGCTGTTTTGAAATGGGAAGTGAGGTGGGAAATAATAGCATCCTCCGAGTCTAGCCAGATTCCATGATGGTTTTGAATTCTAAGAATCTTATTATATTGTCTTCTCTGAAGGGTGGAATGATGGAAGAAAGAAGTGTTATCTTCTCCGAGGGATAACCAGTTCACCATGGATCGTTGTTGCCAGAACATAGCTTCAAGATTCCAGAGATGGGAGATTTGATCAGTCACGTCCTGAATTAATGGGACTAAGTTAGGGTTCGAGCTCTGCTGGACATTTTGAAGATCCACTTATAATTCTACTAGTTTTCGGGTTGTGTTAGGAAAGAAACCTTTTTGCCCAGGTGATCAGAGAGGACCTACACTTGTTGATATTGTGAACCCATTGTTGAGAGGGGGATGGCTCTGGAAAACAATTCCAACTATCACGGAGGGCTGCATCACAATCAGTTCTGGTGAGCCACATTTGTTCAAATATGAATAACTTAGGCGATTTAGTTTCGTTGGGATTTCTACTTAGCATAATGGGTCGGTGATCTGAGCCTACCTGATCAAGATGGAAGATCTAAGATTTGGGAAACATAGACATCCAAGCCTTATTTTCCAATGCTCGGTCTAGACGTTCTTTAAGAACTAGGCGACCATGTTGGTAATTGAACCAAGTAAACTCAGGCCCTTTGAAATTCAAGCCCTGGAGATGTGCATTGAGGAGGAAATCTTGGAATAAGTTGGAGCGTAATTGAGGATGGGAAGAGTGTCCCCATTTCTCATGTTTCCAAAGAAGCTCGTTAAAGTCTCCTATGCATAACCATGTTGATGATAGAGGTGGGAATCGAGAATACAACGAATGCCAAAAGGCTAGTTTTTCACTATTATGAGGGGTATCGTACATAAACGTTATAGTACATGACAATACTTCCGGACGAAAGGAAACATGCGTATGTACATAATTGATAGAACCAGAAACAATGGAAATATAAAAAAGGTTGTTCCGAAAATTGCCAGACCACCACCGGTATAGACAGGGTCCATTACAAACAAGTGATCAAAAGCTAAGATCATCTTGCCAATTTAAAAGAACTTTCTCCGATTGATGAGTTTCCATTAAGAAAAAGATATCCGGCCTATTGGATTTGCAAAACTGCTTCAGTGAGCGACCTGTCAAGGATCTCCCTAGACCCTGACAGTTCTAAGAAATTAGACTCATTCTAGCTTGGTGACTGCAAGCGACCAGTCACCAGCACCAGTATCAGAGGCATTAGGCAATGGGGCTACAGGCTCTGGCTCACACACCTCTGAATACGCAGCAGAGGTTGAGGGAGAGAGATCATCTTGTTGATTGTTAGTCACACAAAGAGGTAAGAACACATGGAATTCCAGGTTGAGTCACAAATATAGCATTGAAAATGTCCACAGGCATGTCCTGGGTCAGATTAGTCTTATTCATTTGAGAAAGTTAGGCACAGATAGCCATATCCCCAGCAATCATAGTGTGATTAATTGCTACGTCAAACATTTGAGGCACATACACATTTTCATTCACGATTAGAGGTTCAGGAACATACCCATTTTCGGTGGTCACCTTGTCAGCATTTTGGGCATTCTGATCATTTGGTTCCAAAATCAGAACATTCACAGTAGTCGGAGCAGGTCGTCCTCCCCGACCTCGATTCCCACGACATCCGCGGCGTGGAGATCGATTAGTGCGGCGACATCGGGATCAGTTGCTAACCGGTGTTATAGGGAGTGAGTCCTCAAGAAGGATGGTTATGGTAGGAGGAATTGGGACCTCCGTAAATCGTTCTATCGGGTTTCAACGACTTTGCTTTGGAGGAGCTTGAAGTTCAGGTTCTTGGAGTATCGTCATTTCCACAATGGCCTTTTTGATTCTCAAGCGCTCCAAATAAGATGAGATTGTAACAACCTTAGTTTGGGACAGTGTTGTTGGAGCCACAATTGCTTGATCGATTATTTGTGAGGTTTGGTGGGTATCAATGGTGATAATGGTTTCTTCGATCATCGAAGTTGGAGTTGGTATCGGTTTTGTGATGGAGATAGGGATGTGTGGGTTTTGAATAATCTCTGCATGGGTTGGGATTTTAATTGTTTGGGCCAGATTATCATAGATATCACTTTCAAAATACATGGATTGTTTCTCATAAAGTTTGGGTTCAAATGCATGTGAGGAGGATTCCTCGATTTCAAAGTTTTGGCCAAGCTGGATGTCCGGGAGATCATTTAGGTTTTGGGTCAAACCTTGGACTGCTATCTTTGGAAGGGTTAGCATGACCTCACTGGTGCTTGCGACTGGGAAAGCATGTTGAACTACGACAAACAAAGTTCCTTCAAGGGAGGCAGGATCGAAGAGCATTGAGTTGTCAGCAATCTCGTCGTTGGATTCAGTTGGATGCTCCATCACCGGATTTGCTTGAGCCTCCATTCGGTCCATCTCTGCAACCATCTCTTCAATAGGTGGTAGTATTGCTAGGGGAATGACATGTGGGGATGCCAGGTTCTCCTCCAACAAGATTTGGTGGGGTGGTTCATGAGTCCTCACCGTACGAGTGAGCATGTTTGCATTAAAACGATGACGACTTGGGTGTGGCTCATAGGGACATAATCTCTCCAAGTGTCCAAGACGTCTTCACTGGTGACAGCACGTTGAAAAGCGTTCATATCTGAACTCCGCCCACATGGCTGGATGTTGAAACCAAAAGCCAGGGATCAGGGGTTTTCTGGAGTTAAAATGCACTTTGATCCTCATGAAACTACGCCAGTGTGTCTCATGAACGGGATCTTCAACTACCAAGAGTTGGCCGACCTGTGCAGCAATTATTCTCCCGTTCTCAATGATCATTTGTCCCCAGGGAAGACAGTGATATCCCGATCTTTATTTATTATTTACGAAATTCGAGTACGATATGATGTTGCGGTAAAAAAATTATTGGTAAATAATATAAGGTCAAAGTTTGACTTTTTTATTGAATTGTCGAAATCGGTTGACTATTGAAGAATTTGTTGACACGAGTACATAGACGCGAGAATCGTCGAAATCGGGTTACGATGAGAAAGTTATAATTAATAGAAGTTTGTCGTAAATTAATTATTGAAGTCACTGTTAATGGAAAGGTACAAAAATGGGGTTTCCCTTTATGGAAAGGGATAAGAAAGGTGGGGGTGGACTTTTGGTTAACCCTCCCTCTCGGGGAGAGAGAGAGAGAGAGAGAGAGAGAGAGAGAGAGAGAGAGAGAGAGAGAGAGAGAGAGAGAGAGAGAGAGAGAGAGAGAGAGAGAGAGAGAGAGAGAGAGAGAGAGAGAGAGAGAGAGAGAGAGAGAGAGAGAGTTCTAGGGTTTCTGGTGGTTTCGGGCTCGCCGACTCCGGTGTTGATTCCGGCCGATTCAGGTATTGAACGAGGTCATGTGAACCTCTTTATGTGTTGTGGTATTTGTTTTGAATGTTATTGCAGGCTTTTACACCGATTAGAATCAAAATCAATCGATTCCAATTGGCTTTTCACAGCCGAGTATGCGAGCGTTGGAGCTGAAGTAGATTTTTCTATTATTTATTTTAGTAATTACACTTTACGAACTCATTTATACTATCTAGAGTTATTAATGGTAACGTTTTTTCCAGTTGCGTAGTTCCTCATGCTTTTATATTTTCAGTTCCACTCAACTTGATTTCTAGATATATTTAGCGTTTATGCTTATGTTTGTAGTCCAGCTAGTTCCATTTTCATGTTAGTTTGTTTTAGTATACGACGCTTTCAAATTAGCGCCCAGTTCAGATGTAGCTCAGTGTAAGATCTTAAATCTTTTCAGTGTTTATGTTTTCACGATTTTAGTTCAACTAGCCAGAATTTTGATTTTGGTTCTAGAATATGACACGTTCAAAACTGCGTCCAGTTTAGCTTCAGTGTATGGTGCTTCAGATAAGCATCCAGCTCAGACAAATATCAGCTTACAGTATTTCAGTTTGTGGGTCTTATAGACATTACCCTGAAGGCTCAGTTCAAATCAGATACGAATATGCATACAAGTCACTTAACTGATTATCGAGTGACTATATTGTCTAGGCTAGCTAGACCTAAGACGACATTGGCGATATGCACAAGTTTGACTGCTTGATCACCACCTCCCTAAGTACACTCAAATTATTTGAGCTATTAGATTTCAGAGTGCCTGCTTGATCACCTAGATATTTCAGTATACAATTTTCAGTTTCAGTGTTGAAGCTTGTGGGCATAGATTTCAATTATTGCATCGATGCATATGTACTCGATCTTCGAGGGCGCCATGATGGGTTAGAGGCCCTGACCTGGGATTTACAGTTTAGCTACTCAATCTTCGAGGGTGCTAGGATGGGTTAGAGGCCATGACTTGGGTGCAGATTTTTTGCAGTTTATCATTTTTTTATTAGCATTATGATCAATTCGAATTTCGAATATTATTCAGATATCACTATTTATGTGAAATTAATTAGATACTCGCATCTATGTGGATTATTTACGATATATCATCAGAGATTATGTAACAATCCGATGATGGATTGTTCGTATGTTTGAGATTTCTATCAAGTTCCAGCTATGTCTACTACCGTTTACAGGTTATTCTGTTTAATTTATTCTCAAGTATCGGTGACTTCTTTCGATAATTGTTAATGAATTTGATGTGTAATTTGATTGTACCTGAGCTTTGTGTATATAGTTGTGACAATGTTGAGATGTGATAGTTGAGAAATTCGGACGAGCATTGGTGGCTCACGATATAGGTTGTGAATTATGATTATAGAAGTGTATTTGGACATTTGCAGGTTTTTGTGTTTCCTAATTATAGAGAAGACTCTGCCCGATTTTCCGCAGAAATATTCTACGATTTTATTTTCGTAATTTCGAGGACGAAATTATTTTATCGGGGGTAGATTGTGATATCCCGATCTTTTTATATTATTTACGAATAATTCAAGTACGATTTGATGTTGCGGTAAAAAAATTTTACCGTTGGTAAATAATGTGAGGTCAAAGTTTGACTTTTCTATTGAATTGTCAAAGTCGGTTGACTTCGGGTAGAATTGAAGAATTTTTCGAGATGAGTACGTAGACACGAGAATCGTCGAAATCGGGTTACAACGAGAAAGTTACGATCGACAGAAGTTTGTCGTAAATTAATTACCGGAGTTACCGTTAATGGAAAGGTACAAAAAGGGGGGTTTCCCTTTATGGAAGGGGATAGGATAGGTAAGGGTGGACTTTTGGTCAACGCTCCCTCTCGAAGAGAGAGAGAGAGAGAGAGAGAGAGAGAGAGAGAGAGAGAGAGAGAGAGAGAGAGAGAGAGAGAGAGAGAGAGAGAGAGAGAGAGAGAGAGAGAGAGAGAGAGAGAGAGTATGCGGCGCCATGCCGTTCGGCCACCGCCGACCTCAAGACTGGTTAGGTTCAATGTGACTCGACGTCCTTTACTCATTTTCGACTTCAATTTCGGCAATTGAAGGTTGTGGCGAGAGAATTGAGGAGAGAAAGTTCTAGGATTTCGGGTGGTTTCGGGCTCGCCGACGCCAGTGTTGATTTCTGTCGATTCAGGTATTGAATGAAGTCATGAGAACCTCTATATGTGTTGTGGTATTTTGCCGGTGCTTATTGGCGGCAGAGTGAGAGGGATTTCGCTCCCCACCTCGTCGTGAGTCGTTTGGTATATGTCTTGAGCTCCGCTGTGGCTCAACTACGGAGATCATAGCCCAATTCAATTTTCGGTCGTGTGCTTTCGAAGCCGATTCCGGCCAAACGTGCCAAAATCGGCTTTAGGTCGTTTGAGTAATGTTGTTGGGATCTTCACAAGCTTTCCATCAAGGTACTCTTCGTCACTGCTGGCGGTGGTTGCCGGTGGTGGTGCGTGGGACGGCGACGCGTGACCGAAAAACTTGTCCGAAAAATTACTTTCCAATAGGTGTCGAGTTATATGTCTGTGGGTTCGTATCGACTATACAAACATAGTCATGAGGTTTAAAAATTTGATTAGACTTTGTCGTCCCAGTGAGTGGGCGGTGGTATGGGGTTACCACCAGTGGCGGTGCGGGCGACGGAGAAATTAGTTTTGTGTATGTCATTACGACTGTTTCGTCGTAAAAAGCTATCAAATCTTTTCGATTGATTTAGTCGAATTGAGTTTTCTAATCAAGTACTCCCTCGATTTATCCGATTATTTTATTATTTTATTATTTTGACGATTTTCGACAAAGATCGGGTTGTCACAAAGACCATGAACATGGATCCATACCGCAATAAGGTACAGAGGGATATCAGTGATGAGCTCAGCTGGTGACCATATGTGTGAGTAGAGATTAAGAACCCATAACAGACCATGGGCTTCTGTTACGAGTGTTGGCTTTTGTTTCCTCATCAGTAGTGGCACAGAAGGTACTATTGTTATGAAGTGGTTCAATAACAAGAAGACCAAATATTTCCCAAGCACGGGTGAGAATAGTCATGACGACATTGACATTAAGGGGTCGAACAGAGATAAGGTGAGCCATAAACTGGTTTGGTAGAGCTTGGGGTAGGTCAGCAACCTGAAGGTTATTGAAAAGGTCATTTTGATCAGGTTGTGGTAGTGGTTCCATTGTTGGTATGGTAGTTGGTATCCAAGGTGGCTTTGGGTGAAAGTGAAGTGGTAGCTAGAGTGTGTGAAAGTACAAAAGCATGAAATGTTTCTATATGAAGTAGTCTCTGAGTAATAAGTGGAGTGGAGAAAGGGACTGCATGCATATAATCTTAAATAAGGGCATTTGCAGCTATATGGGTGTTGTCGTATAACAACTGTAGCCAAGTGCACTTTACCTTGAGCAAGATGTAATTTTCAGAACCGGGAGTAGCTGTTAGTAGCAGAGGAGTAAAAACTGTGATAAATCTCAAATCTTCCAGGCAGATAAAATCTTTCATGCAAGCTCGGGTGATGCCAAGTGTATTTGGATTTTGGAGGCTTGAGAGGAGGGATGGTAATTACACTGGGGCGGTGGTGGTGGTTGAGCTTGGTATAACTATCTCCAATTTGTTGATGGGACAATTCACAACTGCTTGCATAATTGCAGAGAACAAAGCAGAATTTTGAACCAAGGGAAGATCTCCGGGGTGGTAAAGGATTTTGGAGGACGGGACCCTATGGTGTTCTATAAGAGATAGAGGAAATCTCTAAGGGTTTAGAGAGAGAGTCTCTGGTTTAGAGAGAGCATTTTTAATGGTTAAACAGATTGTGTTTAAAACTTTGGAAAGAAGAGTTTTGTTTCGTTAATTCTTTTTTTTTGTTACATGCGCCCAAAAGGCCCAAAAAAGAGAAGAAGAAACTGCAAAGTAGTCACAGGAATCTTGTGCCTTCTAGGATATAGAACAACTGCCATATCATCAAAATAGTTCTGCACCGCATGAATGGGTGGTTCATCATACCAAATCACTCCTGGATCATGGCCAACACTCTCCTTAGCCAAAGCATCAACAGTCATGTTTTTCTATCTAAAAATGTGTTTGATAGACCAATTCTTCAGGATATCAAGCTTAGTAGGCAATCAAGCAGAAGGGAACCCAAAGGATGAAGAGTCAAGTCCTGTTTGTTCATCAAAGTAACCAACACAGAAAAATTAGACTCAATAAGTACCCTCCTACAGTTTACTTGTTGCACCATTTGAATCCCAAAACGGAGTCCCCAAGCCTCAGCCTGTAACACTTCACCAAGACTAGGAGAGATCTGAAAACCCATCACCCAGTTTTCAGCACAATCCCTAAGAACTCCACCAGCTCCAATTTGTTCCAAACTGTTCTTGGAACCATCCACATTCAATTTGTACCAACCATTACTAGGTTTTTTCCAGGTAAAAAAAGATGTAGTCATATTGTGCTTTATAGGACTACTTTGAGCCTTGACCCATTCATCAACAGAATTAAAGATCACATCTCTTGGGGAAATAGGTCTGTAGAATCCAGGATCAAATAGAGCTTTATTTCTCCACTTCTATAAGAACTAACAAGTAGTGACAAACAACACACACCAAGAAGCTCCATTGCACACGGGTGCATGCCAATGAAGTTGAGCATTCACCCAGGCATCCCAAGGCAAATTAAAAGAGTTCAAATAGAGCTTGGCTTGGCAATAGAATTCCAAACCTGAGCTGCAGTAGGACAATCTCTAAAGAGATGCAGTAAGGACTCCTCTCCATTAGAACAAATCTGACAATCAGCACAAGATGACAAATTTCTCCTCCTTTGAACATTTGTCAGCAATCTCTTATGTATCACAATCCATATGAAAATTTTCAATCAACCCGAATGCATAATAACCAGAAATGACTGCAGCTAAGTCTATGACTCACAAAAAGCCTAATCTGTATATATAATGCATAACTTTACTTCACTATTATTGCACAGTACATTTAATAAAAGATATGACTGCACCACAACCAACCCCTTCCCAATTTCAATCTAGTTCACTTTTCTGTAAGAAGATAGCTATTTGAAAACCAGCATAGGGATATACTTTGATAAGAAATAATAGAAGCACTGAATATTTAAGTAATGACTGCAAATAATTATGGCTATGTCAATTAAGTGAGAGTGTCATAGCACCATATTAAGCACAAATGTCATGTAGACAAATTTATCAGCAATGTTATAGTCGGCTAGATCTTTTAGATAAGTCAAAGAACACAGTTCTCAAATAATGATAATGACATGTCTCACTCACGTAAAATTAATTGGAACAATAATACGTAAAAGAGGTTTCATTATTTATTTATTGATTTTTAAAATAGGAGAAAGGGTTTCATTGACTAGGAATTCACTAAAACAATGAGCATGGGGACTGGAGAGTAAACTTTAATACAGATTGCAAGTATTCTGAAACACAGCATTGTGACCATGGGATCAAGTTGTCAACTTACCTCAAAGACAAATAGACAAATCCCTGCAGCTGGACTAGCCAGTACACTAAATGAAAAGACTGTCAACCTGAAAATAGAAAGGAAAATAAATTATCTAGGCATTAGCTTCATTTTTTTTATAATTTAGAAGACTGGGAGTGGGATGCCGTAAAATATTGGTTATCCGGTCTCCTCTCGTGTGAAGTACATTTTAGAAATGCAACCACAGACTTACAGGGATGAGTTTAGTCTTCCTACCCGTACTGAATACTGACTAAGGAACCACAGCAGTTATACATTATATATACAGATTAGGCCTTTTGTATAGTCCATCTCACTAAAAATTATAGTGTAGTAAAGTTATGTCAAGGGTGTCATACACTATGGAAAGTATGACTATGTTCCCGCCCTCACGGTTTGACTTGGGAAAAGGCAAAGAGCATTTTATCCATTTTCATGAAGGAGTTAAATTCACTCTAAAGTACTCAGTAATCTTACAGTGGCTGCTCAGATGAGTTTGCTCCAGCCCTTATAAGGCAGTAGCTGATTCCTCCAGTTATTGATGAGAGTGAACCAGCTAAGAGGGCATATATATGGCCGCTTCCCCCAACTCTTATATTTTTGCCTTCATTATGTTGATCTAATCCTCATGCATAAGTTCAGAGTTAGTAATGCACAATTCTAGGAAAAGGGTTAGAAACTTAGAAATATCCAAATTGTTCATTATTTTAAGCAGAAGGCTCACTGGAGTAGATTTGTTTATTCTAAATTATACGAAGGGTAAAGGAGGGGGTACCAAAAGAATTGAATTTAAAGGTGATAGATCTCTACAAATTTGAATGCCGATTTATCTTAAAAGCCTAAATCTGCTCACTGTCATAAAAGTTCAAACCTTCATGAAAAAATGATGCGCACAGTGTTTACACCAAGATTTTTTGTGCTGTGTTCAGACCTCATATAAATGCATAAACATGGAAGTAACATATGCTGCTATGCACTAAAATCTGGTAAATTTTACTAGTGCAAGGACCAGCAGGACACACAATTTAGTCCAAATTTTCCTCCTTGTTCATGAAATAGAATAAAATACTTTGTGGACTACTATCTCCAGATAGACCTTGCAGCAGCAGAAAGCAGAAATAATGATAAGCCTTGCAACAGCATAGACATGCATGTGACTGACCTAAACATTATTCGTTTATATTTGTTAGACAATCATAGGAGTTTGGTCAATCTATTGCCAGAGATTCAGGGCATCCATATACAGTATCAGGTATAGATAGTGCTCACTTGCGTACCGTGTCTAGTAAGCAATTCATGGAAAATGAAAAGCACACCAAAGAAGCTGCACGCAATACCTGGAAAATGAAAAACAGTGGAGAAATCACTCCCTGCCTAACAAGACCTTAATTTAAGAAACTTTCGGAAGCAAATAACTTCCTAAAGGAATTAACACATATCAGATATCATCAAGAGAATAAGAGTAGTTATATATTCAAATACTACATACCTCCAACATCTGCAACTTTATAATTCTCATGTAGAACAAATCTAGCCACAAATGAAGCAATAATGGGAGTTGTTAAGCTCAATACAGAAGCCTGAGATAAAGGTAACCTCTGAATGCTGAAACGCAAAATGCAGCCAATGTCTGGTTACTTCTGTGCTACTTACGGTATACAGAATTAAAATCTAAAGAAAGAGCTCATACGCCATCTATAAATTTCAAACACATTGCATCTGGAATGCTCTAGCAACAGTAACTGAGTAATTAGATATCATGCGAAATTCTCCTATCATAATCTTAAGCTCTTTATTAGAAGATACTACGATACAAAAGTTCAGACCATGACCTCCTAGTCTTCTACTGATCAGCCCACTCAAAGTTCACAAAAACACAAGTAAATCCATATGAGTAAATAAACTGTCATATGCATACTCGCAGGGGGTATACCCTACCATGAATGCATCGTCAAATAGCCGACAGAACAGGAAGAACGATATAGTTGTTAGTTGTTACTTACCAATAAATGAAACTCATCAACGAGATAAATCCCATAAGGGCTCTTGAAATCAATATATTGTTTACACTTGCCAGCTCTGATAAGGGCTGTCCAACCTTTCTCAACCATATACACGACAAAATCAATATAACTGTACATCTCGTAAAAGCAGCCTCAAGCAACGGAATGGACTGAACTGCCATAACAAAACCAATACATAAATACAAACAGTGACAACTTCAAGATGACAGGTGAATGCAGAAAGTTACAAACCTGAAAAAACATCAGGAACAACTTCCATGGTGAAGTAGATAGCAGATGAAATAGCCATACACATTAAACCAGAGTATCTAGGTCCATTCCATACCCACGAAATTAAGTGAGGCTCCGCCGATATCTCATGTTCAACTGATCTGACCACCTCCTCCTGTAAACATATAAACGATCATTTAATATTTCTACATTGCAGAATTTTAACAAAGGAAGATAACAGATCCTCAATTCTCACACTTACACATAATGTTAAGAAGAAGAAGAAGAAAACCAAGAAATATGATAATTCAGACAAAATTTAAGCTTAGGATTAGTGATGAGAATTTGAGAGTGAAAATGAAAATAGAGAGAACGGAGATAGATGTGTTAACAGAGGGGCGAGCTCTCCTCCGTTATTGACGAAGCTGACGTCGTCATTCTAGGGTTACTCCGTACGGCCGGGAGGAGGAGGAGGAAGCAATTTGGACAAATGAGGTTGCGGAAAACGCAGAGGCCGTAGTCTTACTCGATTTCGAGTGCGTTGGAAGCAAAAGACTCACGCAGGATTTGACACGTGTAAATAAAAAGTCACTTTTAAGGGGTCGAGTTTAAACATTTTCCATTTAGATCATCAATACACTTCAGTGACAGAGTAACTACGCTTAAAAGTTGCTTTCAGATCAGTAATGCTTTTGTTTTAGACGCATGAGCTGCCAACTTCCCGTATTTGACAAAATAAACAAATTTTCTCCAATTTTATTCCATCGTGATATTGACATGATAACACCTCAAATCAAAAACTCCTCTACCGGTACTTCTCAACCTTTAATCTGATTTAATTTCCATATTAACTGTATTCAACTATACCCAGTCTAATTTTTCCGCCAACACCTGTGACAGCATGTTGATGTATAACGTGAAATCTGTGGTGTTGAGCTTGTGAACCTCGACTGTGAAGACTTCAATCTGATAAATGACTCTTCCCAAAAGATTCAATCTTCGGAAATCTTCAGGTGTCAATATAAGGTCATTTCTTTTCTCTGGTGATGAAATCAGAGCTTAGGGCCATTTCTATTTCCTCGAGGGAGCGCCCTTTAGTTTCAACTATGAAGTAAGTAGAAAATATTGCTGCCAACAAGGAGACTCCACCAAAGGTACCATAAACTGGAGCAACTCCATATTTCTCCACCAAGTCGAGGAAAAATAAACCAACCAAGAAGTTGCAGACCTGAATTCCAATTGACAGCAAGCATCATTACGGATCTAGTATAATTCTGACGTTCTACAGCTTACTTTTCGAGTATAAAAATCCGAGTGCTCACCCAATGAACAGAAAAACTGAATCCCATGATCTTTCCACGGGACCTGCTGCTACTAAGTTCTGGTATGATAAGTCCAGTGACTGGGCCAGCTCCTATAGCAAAGGTGAATATATACCTACGAATATATGCATTTATAAATACCATGAACAGAGTTCTCTTCAAAGCATAACACTTGTGACCAAGAAAGCATAACACAGAGTTCTCTGAAAAATAGGAAGCATTACCATAGAAAATAAATGCTTACATTACCGTTCCCAGTATTGACAAGTTGTGACCAAGCTGCTCATCTATGGGAAAGCTGATGGCATATACCACAAGAAACATCGAAAGTGCCTGTATAGACAGAAATCCTTTTTTATTGACGTTGGAGGTACAAATATACATTTTGAGATTTCAACTTATATAAAAGTCCCCTGCATTTTCAATATGCACGGTGGCATTCCCCTCTCAATCTAGCTAGAATATACATAATTTGTTTATTATTTTCTTCAAACATCAATCAAGTAAAACTCACCATTCCTAAGTAACTGCCAATCAAAAGCCTCTGCCTCCCCTGCTTATCAATCAAGTACAAAGCACAAAGAGCTCCTGCAATAACCAATGATCATACAAACAAGCTATGGTTCAGAAAAGATCATCCACTCAACAAACACACATATACATCAAATGTAATACCTGCAAAGTTGGTAACTCCAATAAGCAAGCTCGCTAAAGCACTACTTGTAATACCGACATCTTGGAAGGTCAATGATGAAAAGTAAAGGACGCCATTTATACCCGCAAACTGTTGAAGTACAAATAGGGCACCTCCAATGAGAGCAACTGCAACCACATACAAAATACATATGTCTGATATGAGTCCTCTACATTTGTATGGTCAGTGAAATAAATGGCTTCATGTTAATTATAAATTTTGGAGAAGCATGTACCACGCACAGTGAAATGAGTTTTCAAACATAAAGGGTTTTACTTAAATAAGATAAGACAAACTTTCCATGGTCCAAGATGTCATCTGTGTCCTAACAATCATGTCATACAAAGAAAACATGGCAATAGCCGCAATTTCTCAAAGATGCTCAACACAAAGAATCCTTAAAATGACAGAAATATGAAGTCCACCTTGATACAACCTCTAGAGTTAGGCTGCTCCAACAGCTCCAACCAGCTGCTCTCCAAATCACTACCATCATTCTTGATAATTGATTGAAACTCTTTGATTGCTTTTTCAACTTCAGATGCTCCCCAAACATTTCTGATAACTTCTTTAGCATTGCTTAATCTCCCAACCTGCAAAAACAACATCAGAAACATACAGAGAACAAATATCACTACTTTCAGAGTGAAAGATGGTCACTTTACTTTGCATAGCCAACGGGGACTATCTACAGCAAACTGCATTCCAAGTGCCAGGATAAATCCAGGTACACTTGCAATATAAAGCATTGTCCTCCACCTAAAAAGCAAGATATGTCAAATCATATGTCACCATCTTAAGGGATTCAGTGTATACTAAATAGTCCAATCCAACCATGGGGGAAATAACAAAAAGTTATGCTGCAAAACTGCACAACTAAACCATCTGTATCACTGCCTTTAAAAAGATCTCTACATCTGTAAGTTTAAATAAAATAAAATCCACTGGCAGAGTGAACAGAACCAAGAAAAATTGGATTTGTATAGCAAAATGGTTTCCTCAAAAAAATCCAGCAACATAGACAGATTCCTCCTTCCCTTGTCCCAGGCCCAAACAAGAAACTCACCAGTGTGGATCACTTTCTGAGGGAATTCCAAGAAAAAGTGATGAAGTGATCCCAAGGCATGTGCCAATTTGACACAAGGTTCCTAATGAACCCCTGTATTTTGTTGGTGCAATCTGCACGGTATATGGTAACGATAGATGAGAAAACCTCTCTTCAAATACATAATGTATATAATATAATGCAGACGAGGAAAATGTAACTGCCTTCATCCAATATTCTTTTACAGCCAAATTTGTATAAACAAAATATGCAACCACAAGCAAGTCAAAGTGAAGTATTACCTCAGAAATATAAATAGGAACAAGGACAGTGTTAACACCTATGCCAAGGCCAACAAGAAACCTTCCCAAAAGTACTTCATCCAAGGAATGCGCTTGTGCACTATAACAGAACGCAACGAATCAATCATAACTCAGGTTTAGAAATGCACAAACAAAAGCAATGCAACACAGTAAAGTGTACTGATATAATCACCTTATCAATGCACCAAGTATCAAAGGAATCGTATCAATCTGAAAAGTCCTCTTACAGCCAAGTTTATCTACAATCGAACCGCAACATATGCTTCCTAGAAATGCACCAACTATAAATATACTCACTACCAGCCCCTCGAGTATCGAGTTACCTTCAAACCCTAGCTCTCGAGCAATCGAAACAATCGGACCGTTCATCACCCTGAAGAAAAATCAAACACAACCAACTCAAAAAAAAAATATTCAACACAGAGCTCATTCCAAGTTACTAAGACAGTTAGAGACTTGGTGAGTAACTGACCCAATGTGATAACCAAACAGAAAATTGGACATGGAAGCAATAAAGACGTGAGGAAACGCAGGTAACCATCCCAAATCCAAACCCTCACCATTCTTGTCCTCTAACGGAAACTCTTCTCCGTCTACAATATTAACATAATTATTACGTAAAATGTCATAAATTATAGATTTTTCAATAGAATAAGTTGAAACAGAGAGTAGCTTTGACCTGGTTTTTGATTCTTTTCTATCTCCGGCAGCTGCTTCTTCGCCGCCGAAGCTTTATATTTGTTATTAAGGCGATGCCGAATAACGAAACGGAAGGATTTCGGTTTTGGTCTCGGGAAATAGCGACATGAGAACTTGGGATTCGGCCGGGCGGTGAGGACAGTCGTCGGAACCGGAGAGAGGGACTGGTGAGGTAATACTGTAGCCACCCACATCGGATCAACTGGTTTTAGCAACTTGAGAGTTGTGAGAGATACAAGTTCACATTTGGAGAACGGGATCGTCGTGATTTGAGAAAACAAATATTTTCTTTGTTAATGGACCCACATATATATATATATATGACTCAGCTGCCTAATTAGTACAATACGTGGAGTAGTGTAAGTACTTCTACGTATAATACGATTACGACGTGTCTCTCGAACGAGCTTATTTTGACAAATTAAGAAGATTATCGAAGTTGTGGTTATCCGTCTCGGCATCCAAAAATATATATCCCACTTAATTTTCAGTCTTGGCCGGACTGATCATTTCTAGAAATACAAAGTTATATATGGTATTGTTTATTTCTAGAAATATAGAGAATTAGTATCTTACCTAATATTAAGTTATTAGTGAAATGAGAGAGGGTCTTGTACTTTGTACATCAATGTCTCTTTTACGAAGAAGAAAACCGCAAGACGTTGAAGGACAAAGCAGCAACCATTTGCGTCCTCTTCATTTTATGAGCTTCAAGTCGATAAACAATCATGGGCCAGTGTTAAAGCAAAAGCCAACTATGGGCCACTCAGACATAACTTAATTCAAAGGCCTGTTATCAAGGAAGCCCAACCCAATTAATTTTCGCTAAAAGTCAAAATCATTGACAGAGTTCTGGCGCGACTTGAGGAGCAGCGAGTCAATCGAGTCTTCTGTTCCAAGGAGGCAAGGACGGAAGGAAAACATGCGCAAATTCCGTTCCGTTAATTATTTTGGTGGGAAAATCCTCGGAATCCGTGCGCATACTCTAAAGTTAGTTATAGTTAACTTCTCTCTCTGTCACTGTTGACGTAAATTTTCCCGCGCTGTCGGCGAGGGAACAAGCCCAGGTCCACCGCAACTCAGTCCACTCTCTCGACCGGTCTCGCTTTTCCAACGACCAGTCCACCGCAAAAACAGGAGAGCCTTAACAGTACCGGTTCAGTCGCTTCCACGTGGAGGTTGCACCACCGACAGGTGATTATTCGAAGGCGGGAGTCAAAGCTTTGCTTAATTAAGCAACTATCCTGGAGCTTAAAGCTTTAGGACGTCAAATTTAGCAGCTATTAAGGTTTTGTTGGTAGTGATGAGACGATTAGTCATATAAGCACTAACCTAGTTATGGTTTAATTGTCGATCTTGGTTGTTAGTTTTGGTATTATATAAATTGCTGCATGTTAGCTTTCCTGGTAGCTAGATCATGATTATGACATGATAAAAAAAAAATCAACAAGACTGTTTGCGACTGTACAAATTGAAGACCCAACACGTACTATCATTCGTCGTTGATTGAATAGTCTCAATGATTTTTTTTTCTTTCTATAAATGTAGTAGTCTCAATATTAGTTTTTTAAACAATAGTCTCAATGATTTTAAATTAACCTAGCTTCGCTTTTTACTTGTCCGCGTTGACGTACTTTGTATGTAAATAACTAGTTATATGTAGTAGTCTCAAAAGAAAAAAGAAAAGAAAAACATGCATGCATGCATAGCAAGTATACGAAGGTTGAACTGCATTGTAATTCAAGAAATGTAAAAGAAAAATGCATTGGATGGATGCCTAGAGATTGGAAATGAAATCTGGTTTTAGGGGCGAATTGAAAAGTCATGGAGAGATACCTTATGTGAACCAATGCAAGGATCGTTTATTGTTTTTGCATGCATGTAAAAAGTGTGTTCCGCTCTTGCTTACACATGATCAACGATTATGTTACACATTCCATTCAGCCTTTAGATATATTGTTCCATTTGTTCTCATTACAAGGTAATATATAGATGCAAAACATTGACTAGTATGATGCCCAAAACTAAGTAATTTCAATTCGAAAACACATATTGCTTTCAGAACAATTTCGCCGCATAGCCGTCATGTGCCTCTTAACAAATTAGCCAGAAAGTTTATATTCAGTTAAAATGCTCATAAGGTTGTAATGAGGTCGTCAACTTTGAACGCACATACTTTCAACTGTGTCAGCGGAGCTGCAACAACAAAATGCATATGATTGTTGCGTAGTAAATAACACGTACAGATGCTGCTGCTGACCTCAACTGTACGTGTAACTGCCATACTAATTGTGTAAAACCCCATGACTCGGATCCGGATTGACCCGAAGTCCCGATCGAATGCAGAATATATTCACGCATGTCAGCATATGCACATCATATATAATAAGGGTTTTCGGAAGACAACACCTTAAACCCTACCCCAAGACCATTTATGATGACAACTCGCCTCACCCTCTTCCTCGATACCCCAGGAAGGCCAGAATATATATATATATATATATATATATATATTTAGCAATGTTAGCATGCCGATCGAAGAAACTTCTGAGCTGAGCTCCACCCTCTCTACCCCATGGTGGGATGATCTGCACCCACCACTAATTTATGCACCTGACGATCTCTCTTTACATATCTGATCTTCTCACCCAAGCAATCTTTAGAATATCACAATTCATGGGCATTTGAGCCAATCTTCATACAGGAAGCTTTAATTAGCATTGAGAGTTTGAGTCATGTGTCGGCCGTCTTAATCACCCAAAATTACCCAAACAAAATAAGGGAACAATATAAAGCTACCCTAGCTCGGCCTTCTTATGTTGTGTTGATAAAATACCCTATTTATTATATGTTGATTGGTAGGCTTAATCAAAATTGCTCGGTAAGTTTATGTAAGCATTCACATGAAACTTTGAATCAGAATGTGAGAATTCTATATTAAGGAGCTTCTATCAACGCGATCATATGTGATGTTATATTATTACATGCATTGTTAGTTAACCTTCATTTCCATGTTAGCTAGTTAAGATGCTTGTAACTTAATTAGTTAATTTATCGTCGAGATTCGATTATGGACATGAGGCGTACTTTATGTTGATCGAGAGGCTTTCACTAACTTGACCACATATGTGGTGGTTACATATATTTCTAGGTAGTCCTTCCTTCCGTGGATACGGCACAGTCGAAAAGTGCTTAATTAAAACCGTTGCAATTGTCACGCTACGTTAAAAGTCACTCTCACAGTCTCGTGTGAAATCTAATTCAGTCCCTCACATGCAGCTAGGACACCTAGCTCTCTCTCGCACCTTAAAAACAAAACGCACACGACGCAAAAAATCAAAGTGTCAAAGCGAGAGAGAAAAGAGACTGAAGAGTGAGCTAGCTAGCCGGCCAGTCCTCTCCCTCTCTCTCTTTCATCACTTTCCTCGATCAAATACCCACTCCCTTTCATTTGAAGTTGGGAAGGAACAATGGTCTTGAAGAACAACAAGTACCAACATTTTGCACAATGGTGCTTTCACTCTCTCATCTTCGCCATTTTCGCCACCTCCAAAGCTTATAATTCAGACTACGGCGACGCCCTCTCCAAGAGTCTCCTCTACTTCGAATCGCAGCGTTCCGGCCGGTTGCCGTACAATCAGAGAGTCACGTGGCGCGACCATTCCGGCCTCACCGACGGCCTCGAACAAGGGGTAATTAATGAATGCTACATCAAATGTCGAATTATGTCATTTTCGTAATTCCACATACTAAATGTTAAATGTGTTTTATGAAATTTGGCTCATTAGGTGGACTTGGTAGGAGGATATTATGACGCCGGTGACCACGTCAAGTTCGGTCTGCCGATGGCATTTACGGTGACAATGCTCTCCTGGAGTGTCATCGAGTACCGGCAGCAAATCGCCGACGCCGGCGAGCTCGAGCACGCAATGGAGGCCATCAAATGGGGCACCGACTACTTCATCAAAGCTCACACTAGTCCAAATGTATTATGGGCCGAGGTAAGTAACTTCAACTAATCAAGCTAGCTAATTTGCTGGCATCGGTCAATTAGCCAAAATTGTTAATTAAGTTGATGTCATTTCGTGATATTAATTTATTGTCGCAGGTGGGAGATGGAGACACTGATCATTACTGCTGGCAACGACCGGAGGACATGACCACGTCGCGGCAAGCGTACAAAATCGACGAGAACAATCCCGGGTCGGATCTCGCCGGAGAGACCTCGGCGGCAATGGCCGCTGCGTCCTTGGTGTTCAAGAAAACAAACCCGCATTACGCACATCTCCTCCTACACCACGCCCTAGAGGTAACCACCGCTAACTTATACTAATCAAGTATTTAGAGACCTATATATTCTCTTAATTAATATTACTTAAATAATTAACTAGCATTACGCACTTAGAAGGTTAATTAATTGTGTAATTGTGGCAGCTGTTCGAGTTTGGGGACAAGTATAGGGGGAAGTATGATGAGGAAGGGGGGAGGTTGAAGGAAGTGGTGAAGAGCTACTATGCGTCAGTGAGTGGTTTCAAGGACGAGCTGTTGTGGGCAGCTTTGTGGCTATACAAGGCCACCGACAACGAGGACCATTTGAAGTACGTAATTAACGAGGCAGAGAGCTTTGGTGGTATTGGTTGGGCAATAACAGAATTTAGCTGGGACGTTAAGTACGCTGGAATTCAAGTCATGGCTTCAAAGGTAACTAATAAGAGTACCCGACTCTTTTTTTTTTCCTTTTTATAGTTGAGTTCCTTATTTCATTAATTTTGTAAAATTAGTGGGCTAATAATTATCATAAGAGAGCATATAGTCACTTGCAATGATTTCTTGATTAACACCCTTTTACAAGACAAACAAATATAATTCGTGAGATTTCCTGAATGCGGATTAGGAACCTCACTATTCACGATCGAATATGTATCTTCACAACAACGCTTTTCACGAGCTCAATATATATATTTTGCCGTAAACTTGAATTTTCAAAGCTTTTCATTTTGAGTCATGGAAAACATGTTTCGTGACAATTGTGAATCAAAATCAATGTAATCCAATAAAGTTTCCTTGGTCTCTCTAATGGTTGTAACTACATCATAGGCGCTTCAATTTTAGCTAGTCAAAACCTTTTGTGATTTTGCTTTTTCTAAAATTTCAAACTAGAAATAATAGTGGAAGAACTTTGAAGACCACCTTTTTACTTTATAAATTAGGTACATGGAGAAAAGCTTCAATTAAGGCATATAACCAGGGTTTAAGTTTAACGGATCGAAATTAACTTCTGGCATAAAACCAGAACCATGTGCAAAATAATGCTGTGTTCCATTGTAGTACCACCTTTGTGTGATCCTAAGCCAAAGCATGCCACACGTAACAAACTAGGAGATTGTTGAAGGTGCAAAGTTGATACGTGCTGCATTTAGGTTTTTATATGTGATCGTGGACTCTAGCAAAGTAAGATAATTTTGTCTTGAAATCTCCAAGTAGGGACTTGGTGACTGTCTTGATATTGCATGTGTGGGTGGCCCCTTTGTGTAATAGAGTGGGTGGATGCAGTTCTTCATTCAAATCTGTTAATATGAGGCACATAAACTCTAGCTCCAACTTTGTTCATCCAAAGACCCACACAGCTCTGCATAATCTTACTTGGGACATGTTTGATTGTCCATGAGAGTCTCAATGTGTTAGAGTTGAGTCATATTTAGAATTCGACAAAATGCTTCCGAGGTCATTTTTATTTCCTTTACTATGTAATTAAGTATGTAATCATCTATATATGTAGCAGACATATAACACATGGGTCACATGGAGTGGTCTATAAGTACAAATTATATGAGTTACATCATGGATCATCTGTACATACTGGAATCTTCATAAGAATGATGTACATGGAACCCATTGGTATATGATTCTAATCAAAATTCTATTTCTCTTGTGCAGTTGCTGGATGAAGAGAAGCACAAGGAGCACAGTGTTATACTGGAAAAATATAGATCAAAAGCCGAGTACTATATCTGTTCATGCCTGAACAAAAACATCGACACCAAAAATGTAGAGAGAACACCAGCAGGCCTATTATACGTAAGGCAATGGAATAACATGCAGTATGTTTCAACAGCTTCATTTCTTCTAACCTTGTATTCGGACTTCCTCGAAAGCTCAAACCAGAAGCTCAGCTGCCATGCCGGAACGGTAAATCACCAAGAGATTCTCGGCTTTGCGAAATCACAGGTGGATTACATTTTGGGGTCTAACCCGTCGAACATGAGCTACTTGGTCGGTTATGGCCCTAACTATCCTGAACGGGTGCACCACAGAGGCGCATCTGTGGTGTCTTATAGAGAGAACAAAGGGTTCATTGGGTGCACACAAGGCTATGATAACTGGTATGGCAGGGTTGAGCCAAATCCTAATGTTCTGGTTGGGGCTTTGGTTGGAGGGCCTGATTCTCTTGACAATTTTTTGGATCAGAGGGACAATTATATGCAGACTGAGGCCTGTACATATAATACAGCACCATTGGTTGGGGTTTTTGCCAAGTTCTTAGATTTAGAGATCCAAAAGGAGTTGGATCATAGTCAAGATTTGGGTTTGGTTTCTTCTTATTAGATATAATGTGTGGAAACAGAAAACAGAGTGCTTTGGGTTTTATATGAAAGCCCTTTGTTTTGTTTTGTTTTGTTTTGTTTTTTAATTTTTTTTGTAACGATGGGTGAACAGAAAGGTGTTCCAGCCCATTATGTACGCTGGCCTTCCTTTTTAGAAGTGTGTATAATACAAGAGCATCATATAAAGCTCCATATTCACTCTAAATACACAGTTTTCTACATCATTGTACGCAGTCCCAACTCTCAACTCCAACTAGTCCAAGCTTGTGAGCTTATCACTGGAACACAACATAAATTAGGCAAGTCGGAAATACATATGGCACTTGCACACAATGGCACTGGCACTTTCTTCTTCACCAATCTGCATCCTTCATTGGCCTCACTATCAGATCTTCAATGCCCCAACTGCTGCTAAAGGAATAATCGACGCCCTCGAGCATGTAATTGAACTCTTTACGTGGAAGTGCGTAGTGTTTCCAGACAAGCTAATTGCTCGATCAATTCTAAACTCAGATTAGTACATACATCCCCTAACATCAAGATGCATGCATTAGAGGAAGTAGGTTTCCTATATATCGATCTGTCGATATCTAGTAAGTTTCTTATTTCATGAAATTCCAACCGCAAGAGATCACAATGATCATTACTTAACGTGAGACACGTACGTACGTGCCTCAGATATATATCATGTATCAATCCCCGGCCGATCGCTATCTCGATTGGAATAGCTCTCCATGCCACGATAAGCATGCACCTTCTTACAAGTTTCTTAATCAAATTAATGGATTTTAGACTCCTGCGATATCCCTGGCAACCAGGCAATATTCTTCACTCTTCACTTAACATTTCCAAATGGATTACGTTGACACAGGTTACGCGTACGTACACAACCCCATTCAGTGGCGGAGCCAGCCACGGGTTCCCTAAGCGGGAGCCCCGGTGACTTTTTAAGATTAAAAAAAATTACTATACATAGTTATATTATAGACACAAAGTTCGACACTTTTTGAGTTGCGATCTCATTAGCTAATTAAAGAATCAATTGCTATGCTGCTTCGTTCAGAATATATATGGAGCTAGACTAGCAAGTTGATTTCATTGATGATGAACCAATAGTAGTTTCCCAGTCTATATCCTAAAAATCTAGTGCATCATTCTTTTGGTAATGGAAATTCTCGACGACTGGGTATTGGTAGTGGTCAATTATTTGTTTTGTTTCCCTCAAATGCTATAACCAATTTTGTAATTGAAGTCGAGTGCATTTCAGTACTCCGGGAAGCCCGACTAGAATACACAATGATAGAATTACACTCTTAATTTGGAAGTATTATTGTTTGATTCATCTCTCAATTTTTTAATTTCACACCATTCAATTTGGGTGTACTTGTCTTCCGACCATATCTTCGTCTTCTTCAGGTGTAGATTAATTAAGGATTTCATGTAAGTTTGGATTTCATTAATTTTTATGAGTGTCTGGAAGTTTGGGTGTTTTTTAGGTTAACTCAAGTTGAATATCACTACCAGAAAAAGCCTCTTAGATGACGGAAGCTTACCAGCTCCTTCGTTTAAGTCGTCTAAAAGGTCTTAGACGACGCAAATTCATTACGTCGTCTAAGACAACACTTAGACAACGACATATATACTTGCATTGTCTAAGACTCCACTTAGATGACGCAAGTCTATATGTCGTCGTCTAAGTGTTGTATTAGACGACGTAATGGATTTGCGTCGTCTAAGACAACACTTAGACAACGACATATAGACTTGTGTCGTCTAAGTGGAGTCTTAGACGATGAACCGACACCATTTTTAGGCGTCGTATAAGAAATCACTTAGATGACAGATCTACTTAATTGCGTCATCTAAGTGATATCTTAGACGACGAAAAATTAATACTTGCGTCATCTAAGTAAAAAAGTCCAATTATATATATCAATCAGCTTTTTATTGATCTCTTTGTCATTAAAATGACCCAACCCCGATTTAGTTTCCTAAACCGGAATCAAACCCCTTCTGAAAACACGAACTTGCAAAAACCATAGAAATTTCGGCAGAGTTTCACTATATCGCGGAATTACCATTAACCTGCACCCGAAAACACACTTCATCCTATGCCACAAAAGCTAAACTGTGGGAACCAATCCCATCCGGATTTCTCAAAATCATAATATAATATAAAGCAAGAAGCAAAAACTGTAACTTTACAGAAATCCGGGAAAATCATATGAAAATATAAACATCAGAGTATTCAGAGCGACCTCTAGTATATATATACATAAATACACAGCAGTAAGCTAAACAAGAAACCTACTAAGAAAGAAAAGTAGCTCGAATACTAAGCCTCCGACTGCGACGTGCGACACCAAAATCTGAACTGCAAACTGGGCACGGAAACCGAAAATCTCAGGGGAAAGACAAATAAAATCGTTAGAGTGAGTGGACGAAAATAAACATATGCCTTTCACCATTTACATAACATAAAAATAATGCGAGTTATTAAAATAAATGGAGGTGTCGGGCGAATCTCTCAAGCCCAACGGTGATAGACTAGGCGAATCTCTCAAGCCTAGTGGGCACATCAGGCGATCTCTAAAGCCTGGAACTGAACTACCGGTGATCAGCCGAGTAGTCAATGCATCGATGCTAAATAAATGTCATCACCAATAAAACATAAAACAATACCTCCAAAACAATAAATAATCTCAATACCGTACTGGAAATAAATACTGAAACCAAGAACTCACTACGACACTGTAAATAAATGTCCACTCACAGATAAGCACAACGCGCAAACGCGCTAATCCCGAGATCCGGCGGAAGATCCCTCGCCCAACGTACAATCTCGATCCCCTGAATAATCACAAAATATCACTGATCAAAATCACAATTCAATACTCTGAACCATACCTCGGAAACCAATCATTTCCGGAAACATATAACTCGGATAACAAAATAATCGCCGAAAATCCCAAAATACTCCACATAAACCCTCGACACAAAATCCGGCATCCAAATCAACTTGAAAACATCAAGGCGACGATCGGGGCCCGATTACAAGAAAACGGCATAAAACTTGACAAAATCCAAAAAGTCAACGCATCGCCGGAGCTCCGCCGTTGACCGCCGGCGGCGGCGTGCCATCATCGGAGAGATTTTCCGGCGAGGAAAGCCCAGAATTCAAGTCCTTCTCGAGCCTAATACTTTTCTCAACTACTCCTTCCTCCAATTCCATTGTAATCCGCCGGAAAACAGCTTGAAACCCCCAAGGATTTGAAACCGGCCGGCGACGGTCCATCACCGGAACTCCGGCCACGATACACGGCGGCTCACGAGACCTCACCCAAAAGCCTCGCTATGGCCCCACGAACCTTTCCCCCCTAATCCCCGGCCACCACCGTGGCCGGAGCACTGCCGTTCGTCACCCCCGAAAACCCACCGTTTCTCCTCCACAATTTCAACCCAAAACCTCCACCAAACATCACAATTCATACATCAAACGAAAGCCCAAACATCAAGCTTCAATTCTTTACCTTTATTTCCGGCAACCGCGCCATATTCCGGCAGCCACCACGATGGCGAGTCGTGACTTACTAAGTCAACACAGTTGACTCGGTCAAAACAGCCAATATTTGAACTTTTCGATAACTTTACGACTATTCGGCTATTTATACGTCGCGAATCAACTCTATCCGCAATTAGGGTAACTCAAACTCGAACGGATAAGCACAACTAACTCGGCGATAATTTTAAATATTCATTTTATATTCCTCGATTATCCGAAAAATCCTCAAAAAACACCAACGGACTCGAAATCAAATTCTCTACATTTCCCACAAACAAACCCAAATCAAATTCGTGTCCGAAAATTAAGTCGTGAACGAAGTTGCATATCCAATTAATTACGATAAACCTCAATTACTCGTAAAACTCGCAGATTAATAAACCGATTATTATACCAATTCCGGTCCGGGTCGTCACAATCATTCTCTCAATTCTCAGCTTCGAATTCTTCATCTAGCTTTCTTCATCAATCTCTCTAGCTGTGACGACCCGAACCAGAGTCAGTTGTGTATTCGGCACGATTTACGAGATTACACTTAGTCAATGTTTTACGATATATGAGTGGTTTGTCGATCCTATTCGCGACTATGTTTCTGGTCGAGAATTTGAGTTGAGTATCTTCACGAAAGTTGTAGAGTACGTGATTTCGAGCTCGTGGGCGGTTTCAGATGATTTTTCCGATAACCGAGGAATATAATATGATTATTTCAAGTTTCAGTTTTCGACGAGTTTATCCGTTTGTTTCGTGTTTATCCGAATTGTGATGGTTATCCATTTCGAATCGTCGATCGGCCCGAGGAGCGAGTATAAATATCGAGAATAGTCAAGAAATAGTCGTAAATCACTGTTTGATGTTGACCGGACCGTTGACTTTCCAAAAATAGCAGGTTGACCGTTGACCCATGGGGAAAACTTTCCCGTTTTGGCTTCGCCATCCGACGTCCATTTTCCGGCCACCTTCGACCTCGTTGAGGGTAAGGTTTGCTTCCCCTTGTGATTTCGAGTGGATTAGTGTTTGAATTCAAGGAAATTGGTTGAGTTTTGTGGTGACCCTAGTCGGGTTTGGATTCCGGGTTTCGCCGTGATGGGGGGTGGCTCTCCGGTGAGCCACGGTGGCTGGGAGGTTGGGGGTTCGCCTCCCCTTGGTCTAGGGATGCTACCTATGTGCTTTAATTGAGGTTTGGTTAAGGTTTTAATGGAGTCCGATTAGGTCGTCGGAGGGAAGTTTTCCGTTCGGTTTTGGATGGAATTGAGGGGGTTGTGGTCTGAATTGGAGGTTGTGGTAGTTATGAAAAGGATTGGGCATGGAATGATCTTGTGATCTGGAGCTTCTCGCCGTGGAATTCCACCATTAACGGCGCGCCGCCGGCGGCGGCGGCGGTCAACGACGGAGCTCCGACGAGGGGTTGACTTTTTGGTTTTCGACGTTTTTAATGTCGTTTTTCTCGTAATCGCGCCCTGATTATCGTCCAGAGGTTTTCAGATTGATTTGGGTAGCGGATTTTCAGTCGAGAGTTTCGAGTTGAGATTTCGGGAATTCCGTTAATCATTTTGTACTGCATTGTATATTTCCGGGAACGGTTGGTTTCCGTGGTTAAGTACAGTGTTGTGGGCTATGATTTTGATCAGTTGTGTTTTATGAACATTCAGGGGATCGAGATCGAGATCGTGATTGTGCTTCAGGCGAGGGATCTTCCGCCGGGCCACGAGATTAGCGCGAGTGCGCGTTTTGCTCACCTGTGAGTGGACAATTTCTTTTCACGGATTGTTTGCGAGTCTTTATACACGTTTTACGAACTTGAGCATGCATACGAGATTTCGATTTACATGAGCATGTTTATACAATTATGCCTATACCAGTATATATTACGTATATGCACTTATATATTGTTTCATGCATTTGCATCGAACTATTTACGATTTGGTTTACACAGATTACAGTCCTTATATATGTTGTTGTATCGATACACTTGCATCCCGGCTGATCCCCGAGGATGTTTATCGGGGGAGGCTGTGACTCCTGTCCCGAGGCCTTTACCGGGGGGAGGCAGACCTCTGACCTGAGGTCTTTCTGGCTAGAATCACGTGTGGGCTAGGGATCCCGTGGTTCTGACTGTACTAGCACGGATGTGTCCACGAGTGACCCCGTGAGATTTTTATGCATGCTCTGTACGCGTAAGGAGTTAGAGTCTCCCTCGTGTACCATTTCTTTATTTATGCATCTGGACTCGCATATGATTTTATAACATATATATTATTCGGCGAAAGACAATTATCTTTTCGTCCACTCACTCTAACAAGTTTTATGTCTTTCCCCTGGGCTTTTCGGTTTCCGTGCCCAGTTTGCAGTTCAGGTTTGGTGTTTCACGTCGCGGTTGGAGGCTAGTGATCTGAGCTACCTGTATTTTCCAGTAGGTTCTTGTTTCGCTTACTGATGTGTATATTGTATATATTTACGCTAGAGGTCGCTCTGATACATTATGATACATGTTTTATACGAATTTTCTCGTGTGTGTATATATATATATATATACTACAGTATGTTTACTGTTTATTGATTATGATATGATGTTGAGAAATCCGGATGGGATTGGTGCCCACGGTTTGGTTTTTGTGGCATAGGACGAAGTGTTATTTTCAGGGTGCAGGTTTATGCAATTCCGCGTTAGTAACGTTATTCTGCCGAAATTTTGAATGATTTTTGTTGGTTCGTGTTTTCAGAAGGGGTTCGATTCCGGTTTAGGCAACTGAATCGGGGTTGGGTCCTTTCAGCTTGGTATCAGAGCATTAGGTTGTCAGATTCTGTAGACTCTTGTAGTTGTGACGCTTAGGGTAGAGTGATGACCCGACTGGCCAGTGGTACTCATCAATACTTCGGGTGTTGTGTGTTCTCAAATATCTGCGGTTTCATGATTACATTCATTCTGCTTGTACCTAATGCATGTCTTGTATCAGTAGGATGCCTCCTCGACGTGGTCCCTGTGTTGATCTGGAAACGGATCCTGTTGAGGATCGCCAAACGCGCGACTTGCTGATGCGAGTGTTGCGTTTGGAAGAGCGTTTTGACCCTGTGGTCAAGGCTCGTACTGCTGGTGCTACTGTATTTTTGGGTTCAGTTGATCCAGAGATATGCGAGGCATGGTTGGTTCAGGTTGAACGTGTATGTGAGCGTCTGCAGTTTACTCCTGAGCAGATGACAGTGGCAGCAGTCGGTTTACTTGAGGGTGATGCATACTTTTGGTGGGTTAGCACCGACAGAGTTCCAGTTGATACTCCGTGGACTTTGTTCCGTGATTTGTTTATGCGGAGGTACTTCAATCAGGCTACCCAGCAGTGCAAGTATGAGGAGTTTACGAACTTGAGGTAGGGCAGTTTGTCTGTGCTTGAGTATCGGGACAGGTTTACCCGTTTATCCCGTTTTGCGCATGATATGGTGGCTACTGAGGAAGCCAAGTGTCGCAGGTTTGAGCTGGGATTGAATATGAACATCAAGGGGACTCTGACTACGATGCCTCGGAATAACTTTGATGAGTTTTTCAGTGCAGCACTCCAAGGTGAGGACATAGAGAAGGAGAGGCAGCAGAGGTACCAGCCGAGACGGTTTGAGGAGGGTGGACCGAGTCAGGGGCCTTCAAAGAGGCAGAGTTCTGATACTTCCGGTTCAGCTTCATCTTCAGGCGGTGGATCTTATCGACCACCAGCTAGTGTACCTAGACAGAGAATGAGATGGAGGAGAGATCGACCGCAGCGACCACAGGCTAGTGAGAGTTCCAACGGTTCTAGTTATCCTCGGCGTACCGGTGGCGCATTTCCTGTTCCGAGAGACTATCCATTATGCAGCTTCTGCAATAGACATCACCTTGGTCCATGTCAGCGGGGCCCTGTCATTTGTTATCGTTGTGGCTTGGTGGGTCACTATTCGAGAGAGTGCCCTCAGTTGTATGGTGCTGATGGACAGGCGGCCCAGAGTTCCGGAGCTGAGCGAGGTGCCACTTCGGGAGCTCGACCAACACAGTTTACGGGCCAGGGCAGACAGCAGGGACAGCCTCAGCGTGGATGACCAGCCGGACAGGCGAGGGTTCATGCCATGACTCTTCGAGAGGGCAGAGCTTCACCGGAGGTCGTTATCGGTACGTTACATGTCTTTGGTATTCCAGTACTTGCATTGTTAGATCCAGGTGCCACACATTCATTTATATCATTTAGACTATCATCATTAGCTACGGTACCTGCATCTCCACTTCCGGGGTTGTGGAGAGTGTTGTATCCGTCAGGGGAGATTGTGAGTATCGGTTGGGTATATAGAGACTGTGAGGTGTTTATTGGAGGCCATGGTTTAGCCGCTGATTTATTGTTGCTTAACATTGTGGATTTTGATCTGATCTTGGGTATGGACTTCTTGGAGACTCACTGGGCCATGTTTGACTGTCACAAGAAGGAGGTTGCGTTTCGACGACCAGGGTTACCCGAGATACTATTTCACGGCGAGAAGAACACTTCACTACCGTGTTTGATTTCCGCAATGAGGGCGAATCTGTTGATTAAAAAGGGTTGTGTCGCTTACTTAGCCCATATTGTGGACACTACAGCAGCTGTACCAGACCTTGGTAGTATTGAGGTTGTGTCTGAGTTTCCGGATGTGTTTCCAGCGGAGTTACCTGGTATACCCCCTGTGCGGGAGATTGATTTCACTATTGAGTTGTTGCCGGGTACAGGACCGATTTCACAGACACCGTATCGTATGACGCCTGCGGAGTTGAAAGAGTTACAGATTCAGCTCCAAGAGTTGCTAGAGAAGGGTTTCATTCGACCGAGTGTTTCTCCGTGGGGTGCTCCGGTGTTATTTGTGCGGAAGAAGGATGGATCTATGCGTTTGTGCATCGACTACCGGAAGCTGAATCAGGTTACGATAAAGAACAAGTATCCGTTGCCGCGGATTGATGATTTGTTTGATCAGCTTAAGGGAGCATCAGTCTTTTCGAAGATTGACCTTCGATCCGGATATCACCAGTTGAGGATCCGAGATTCTGATGTGGCCAGGACAGCTTTCAGGTCGCGGTATGGGCATTACGAGTTTCTGGTTATGCCGTTTAGGTTGACCAACGCCCCCGCAGCTTTCATGGACTTGATGAATCGGGTGTTCAGACGGTTCCTGGACAAGTTCGTGATTGTGTTCATTGACGATATTTTGATCTATTCCAAGAGTGTGGGCCAGCATAAGAAGCATTTGCGAGCAGTGTTGCGGACTTTGCGGGACCATAAGTTGTTTGCAAAGTTTAGCAAGTGCGAGTTCTGGTTGGATAGTGTGAAGTTCTTGGGCCACGTGATATCGGCTGAGGGAGTCAGTGTTGATCCTGACAAGATTGAGGCCGTGTTGAACTGGAGTACACCTACTACTGTACCGGAGATCCGGAGTTTCTTGGGATTAGCAGGCTATTACCGGCGGTTTGTACAGGACTTTTCACAGATTGCTACACCACTGACCAGATTGACGAAGAAGGGCGTCAAGTTTGAGTGGTCTGATGCATGCGAGGAGAGTTATTTGCTCCTGAAGGAGAGGTTGACTACCGCACCAGTTCTGACATTGCCAGATGATAGTGGTGAGTTTGTAGTGTATAGTGATGCGTCGAAGTTGGGGCTTGGCTGTGTGTTGATGCAGCATGGTAGAGTTGTAGTCTATGGTTCCAGATAGCTGAAACCACATGAGGTCAACTATCCCACGCATGATTTGGAGTTAGCCGCTATTGTGTTAGCGTTGAAGAGTTGGAGACATTACCTGTATGGAGCATAGTGTAAGATCTACACCGACCACAAAAGTCTTACCTACTTGCAGACGCAGCTGGATCTGAACATGAGGCAACGCCGGTGGATGGAGTTGATCAACGATTACGATTTCACTTTCGAGTACCATCCAAGGAAGGCCAATGTTGTAGCTGATGCACTTAGCCGGAAATCTGGAGCCTCGTTGTTTCATGTGTGTGTGGCCAGAGTGTCGATGTTAGCCGAGCTTCGGGCTATGGGTGCCGAGTTCGAGTGGGATGATGAGGGAGCTTTGTTGGCTAGTTTTCAGGTTCGACCCGTATTGATTGATCAGGTACGAGAGGCTCAAGATTCAGATTCCTACCTGTTGGGCAAGAAGACCATGATACGGAATGGTGTGCCTACAGAGTTCTGATTGAGCGATGACGGTACGTTGTTATTCAGAGGAAGGTTATGTGTGCCCAAAGACGAGAGCCGGAAGAAGGAGATTCTAGATGAGGCCCATAGTTCAGCGTATGCGATGCATCCCGGAGGTACGAAGATGTTTCGTACACTTCGAGCGTACTATTGGTGGCGCAACATGAAGCGGGAGATTACCGCGTACGTGAGCCGATGTTTGGTCTGTCAGCAGGTTAAGGCGGAGAGGCAGAAACCTGCAGGGAAACTACAACCACTTGAGATTCCAGTTTGGAAGTGGGAGCACATTACGATGGATTTCGTCTATCAGTTGCCTCGTACTTCGGCTGGCAACACTGGTATTTGGGTTATTGTGGATCGACTGACGAAATCCGCTCACTTTCTTGCACTTCCGGGGAAGATATCAGTGGGCAGATTGGCCAAGTTGTACTTATTAGAGATTGTTCGCCTGCACGGTGTGCCTGTGTCTATTGTTTCTGATCGAGATAGTCAGTTCACATCTGAGTTCTGGCAGGCATTGCAGCGGGCCTTGGGCACGAGGTTGCGATTCAATACAGCTTTTCACCCTCAGACCGATGGGCAGTCCGAGCGGACTATACAGACACTTGAGGATATGTTGTGGTCTTGTGTGTTGCAGTTCCGCGGGAATTGGGATCAGCAGTTACATTTGATAGAGTTCGCCTACAACAACAGCTATCAGGCCAGTATTGAGATGGCACCGTACGAGGCCCTGTACGGGAAGCAATGTCGCACTCCATTGTGTTGGAGTGAGGTAGGCGAGATGTGGCTTATTGGCCCTGATCTGGTGAAGAGCACTATAGAGGACGTCCAGATTATCCGGGATAGATTGAAGATCGCCCAGGATCGTCAGAAGAGTTATGCGGACGTGAGGAGGAAGAGCCTTGAGTTTGAGATAGGGGATTGGGTCTTCCTGAAACTATCTCCATGGAGGGGAGTTGTGCGTTTCGGGAAGCGTGGCAAGCTTCCACCACGATACATTGGTCCGTATGAGATTACAGAGAGGATTTGAGCTGTTGCTTACAGACTTGAGTTGCCAGTTGAGATGGTTTGTGTTCATGATGTCTTCCATGTTTCGATGTTGCGGAAGTACATCTCAGATCCTTCACATGTGTTAGCCCCACAGCAATTGCCGATCAGAGAGGATTTGACGTACGTGGAGGAGCCTGTACAGATTCACGATCGTCGTGAGCAGGAGTTGAGGCACCGTGTGATTCCGCTAGTGAAGGACTTGTGGCAGAACCACTCAGTTGAGGAGGCCACCTGGGAGACTGAGCAGCGTATGCGGGAGCAGTATCCTCATCTATTCACTTGACATGTACGTAAATTTCGAGGTCGAAATTTTTTTTAAGGGGGGTAGATTTGTGACGACCCGAACCAGAGTCAGTTGTGTATTCGGCACGATTTACGAGATTATGCTTAGTCGTGGTTTTACGATATATGAGTGGTTTGTCGATCCTATTCGCGACTATGTTTCCGGTCGAGAATTTGAGTTGAGTATTTTCACAGAAGTTGTAGAGTACGTGATTTCGAGCTCGTGGGCGGTTCCGGATGATTTTTCCGATAACCGAGGAATATAATACGATTATTTGAAGTTTCAGTTTTCGACGAGTTTATCCGTTTGTTTCGTGTTTATCCGAATTGTGATGGTTATCCATTTCGAATCGTCGATCGGCCCGAGGCGAGAGTATAAATATCAAGAATAGTCGAGAAATAGTCGTAAATCACTGTTTGATGTTGACTTGACCGTTGACTTTCCAAAAATAGCAGGTTGACCGTTGACCCGTGGGAAAAAACTTTCTCGTTTTGGCTTCCCCGTCCGACGTCCATTTTCCGGCCACCTTCGACCTCGTTGAGGGTAAGGTTTGCTTCCCCTTGTGATTTCGAGTGGATTAGTGTTTGAATTCAAGGAAATTGGTTGAGTTTTGTGGTGACCCGAGTCGGGTTTGGATTCCGGGTTTCACCGTGATGGGGAGTGGCTCTCCGGCGAGCCACGGTGGCTGGGAGGTTGGGGGTTCGCCTCCCCTTGGTCTAGGGATGCTACCTATGTGCTTTAATTGAGGTTTGGTTAAGGTTTTAATGGAGTCCGATTAGGTCGCCAGAGGGAAGTTTTCCGTTCGGTTTTGGATGGAATTGAGGGGGTTGTGGTCTGAATTGGAGGTTGTGGTAGTTATGAAAAGGATTGGCTTGGAAAGATCTTGTGATCTGGAGCTTCTCGCCGTGGAATTCCACCGTTGACGGCGCGCCGCCGCCGTCGGCGGTGGTCAACGGCGGAGCTCCGGCGAGGGGTTGACTTTTTGGTTTTCGACGTTTTTAATGTCGTTTTTCTCGTAATCGCGCCCTGATTATCGTCCAGAGGTTTTCGGATTGATTTGGGTAGCGGATTTTCAGTCGAGAGTTTCGAGTTGAGATTTCGGGAATTCCGTTAATCATTTTGTACTGCATTGTATATTTCCGGGAACGGTTGGTTTCCGTGGTTAAGTACAGTGTTGTGGGCTATGATTTTGATCAGTTTTGTTTTATGAATATTCAGGGGATCGAGATCGAGATCGTGATTGTGCTTCAGGCGAGGGATCTTCCGCCGGGCCACGGGATTAGCGCGAGTGCGCGTTTTGCTCACCTGTGAGTGGACAATTTCTTTTCACGGATTGTTTGCGAGTCTTTATACACGTTTTACGAACTTGAGCATGCATACGAGATTTCGATTTACATGAGCATGTTTATACAATTATGCCTATACCAGTATATATTACGTATATGCACTTATATATTGTTTCATGCATTTGCATCGAACTATTTACGATTTGGTTTACACAGAGTACAGTCCTTATATATGTTGTTGTATCGATACACTTGCATCCCGGCTGATCCCCGAGGATGTTTACCGGGGGAGGCTGTGACTCCTGACCTGAGGCCTTTACCGGGGGGAGGCAGACCTCTGACCTGAGGCCTTTCTGGCTAGAATCAAGTGTGGGCTAGGGATCCCGTGGTTCTGACTGTACTAGCACGGATGTGTCCACGAGTGACCCCGTGAGATTTTTATGCATGCTCTGTACGCGTGAGGAGTTAGAGTCTCCCTCGTGTACCATTTCTTTATTTATGCATCTGGACTCGCATATGATTTTATAACATATATATTATTCGGCGAAAGACAATTATCTTTTCGTCCACTCACTCTAACGAGTTTTATGTCTTTCCCCTGGGATTTTCGGTTTCCGTGCCCAGTTTGCAGTTCAAGTTTGGTGTTTCACGTCGCGGTTGGAGGCTAGTGATCTGAGCTACCTGTGTTTTCCAGTAGGTTCTTGTTTCGCCTACTGATGTGTATATTGTATATATATTTACGCTAGAGGTCGCTCTGATACATTCTGATACATGTTTTATGCGAATTTTCTTGGATATATGTATATATATATATACTACAGTATGTTTACTGTTTTTTGATTATGATATGATGTTGAGAAATCCGGATGGGATTGGTGCCCACGGTTTGGTTTTTGTGGCATAGGACGAAGTGTTATTTTCAGGGTGCAGGTTTATGCAATTCCGCGTTAGTAACGTTACTCTGCCGAAATTTTGAATGATTTTTGTTGGTTCGTGTTTTCAGAAGGGGTTCGATTCTGGTTTAGGCAACTGAATCGGGGTTGGGTCCTTTCACTAGCTATCTCTCTCAAATAAAAAAAAAAAATATATATATATATAAGCCAAGCTAGCCTACCTCTAGGTAGCTCGATCACTTCATTTCAATCAACGACGACGTCAACCGGCCGACTAATAATTATCGACGAATTAAGGTACGTATGTATATTCGATTTGGTCGGTACTAATAATTATGATCCGTGAATCGATCATTCCGACGGTTTTAATATGTTTGCATATAGATATAAATATTATTCCATAATGTGAACCTAGCTAGCTAGCTATTTTGTTTAATTAATTGTGTGCCAGCTAACTAATTATTATTTAACAATATTGAGCTTGAAATGCATATATATGTGTGTGTGTGTGTGTTGATCGATATATTAATCTCATAATTAAATAATATTAATTAGAGATAAATTAATTAATTAGGAATTGTATGAATTGAACGACAATTTTTTGTTAACTTCTAACAATGGTTTATTCGATAATTTTAATGTTCCGTTTACTTACACAGGAATATGGACAAGAGTTGGTGTGACGACCCAGACCAGAATCAGCAGTATGATCAGCTGTATACATGAGTTATTGCATAGTCGCAGAGTTGCGACAGTTGTTTTAATCGCCGAAACTTCTTAACGACTTAATTATTGGCCGAGAATTGGAGCTGGGTCTCTTCTCGAGAGTCGTTCTACGTGTGATTTCGAGTTCGTGGGCAGTTCCGGATCGTTATTTGGACGACCGAGGAATTAATTATGAATATTTGAAGTTTCGACGGAATTGAGTTATAATGGCGAGCTACTTAACGACTAAATTATCGGACGAGAGATTGGTTTCGGCTTCTTCACGAAAGTTGTTTAGAATTTAATTTCGAGTTTGTAGGAACTTCCGGAGCACGATTTTGAGTTACGAAGATTTAGTTGTGATTATTTCCGTTTGTGAACTGTTTAGTCGATTTAAATGTGTGCTTGGTTGAACAGTTGAATTTTTATCCGATTGGCCGATATGGTTGACTTTGGGTGATAATTGAAGAGTACGTCGAGACGAGTTTGTGGCCGCGAGAATTATCGGAATCGGAATTACGACGAGAAAGTTACGTGGGTTTGAAGTTCGTCGAAATGGATAATTATGAGTTTCCTCTTTGGGAAAGGCTATAAATAGCAGGTTGCCGAAAAGGGAAAGTCAAAGATTACCATTAAATGAGTTGACCGAGTTGATTGAGTCAACTCGGTGGGAGGAGAGCATCACGTCGGCCTCCACGGCTCGCCGACGGCAAGGCCTTGTCCGGCCACCCCACGGCGTGGGAAGGGTCTTATTCTTCTCGTCTCATGGTCCCGAGCTCATTCCCGGCTTCGTTTTCCGGCGAGGGTCATGGTGGAGGAAGTTATTCCGGCAAGAAAATTTGAAGAAACTTGGTGATTCGGGTTCTTGGATTCGGACCGAATTGAACTTCAAGAGGTACTGGGTTTTGTAGCCCTCTTCAATGTGATTCTAACCATATAAACATGGTGTTCTAATTCGATTTGTAGATGGAGAATTTTGGGTTTGAATTTTGTGTTCTAATTCGGTTTTGCTTGAAATTGGATGTGTTAGAGTGAGAATTGGACTTCGGTGCAGTAGACAAAGTTGCTCAGTGCATGATTTTGAGTGGAATAGATGCAGCTCCGCCTTGAATTTCTCCGTCCGGTAGCGGCGCCGCCGTGGACGGCGGTCAACGGTCAACAGGTTTGACTTTTTGGACTTTCGACAAGTTGCATGTCATTTGACTCGAAATCGCGTCCCGATCGCTGTGGGGAGGTTCGTTTTTTCGATTTGAGCATCCGAAAGTAAAGCGAGGTATTGAGGTGTTATATACGGATTTTCGACAGTTCGTCGACATTGAGTTATGTGTTTCCGAGAACGATGGTTTCTCGTGATTTGTCTTGTATTGTCGAGATATGATTTTGAGAAATGGATTTTGTGAATATTCAGGTGTTCGTGATCGTTCGTTTGGCGAGGGACTTTCCGCCGGATCACGGGTTAACGCGATACGCGTTACGCCAGTCTGTGAGTGGACAGTTTATTTTCACGGAATTATTGCTAGTCTTTTATATACGTTTTATGAACTTGAGCATGCAGCATGATTATGGTTTTACGAGCATGAGATTTCATACGAGATTATGTTTAATATGAGCATGTGTTTTACGATTATACGATTATACTTATACGAATATACGTATACGAGTATACATACATCTATATGTTATTTCATGCATTTGCATCGAACTGTTTATGATTTGATTTACACAGAGTACAGTCTCAGTTACGTTGTTATATCGATACACTTTGCCTCTCGGTTGATCCCCGATGGTAGGCCGCCAGGAGGGGCAGTACCCCAACCTGACCGGTGAGGGGCAGTACCCCGGAACCGAGGCCATTTCTGGCTATGGATCACGTGGAAGTCAGGGACTCCGTGATTCCGACTGTACTAGCACGGATGTGTCCATGAGTGACCCCGTGAGATTTTCCTTGCATGCTCTGTACGTGGGTGGTAGTCAGCGTCTCCTCACGTACTATTTGATTTTCATGTATTTGACTCGCATATGATTTTATACGTATATATTAATTGGTGAAAGACATTTATTTTCGTCCACTCACTCTAACGTGTTTTATGTCTTTCCCCTGGGCTTTTCGGTTTCCGTGCCCAGTTTGCAGTTCAGGCTCTGGTGTCGCACGTCATGGTCGGAGGCATAGTTCTCGAGCTGCCTTGATTCTTCCAGTAGGTTTATTGTTCTACCTACTATGGTATACGTATATGTTTATATGTTAGAGGTCGCTCTGAGAAATCTATTGTTATGTTAGACGATTTTAACCCGAATTTCAGTATAGTGCATATATATTTACTACTTTACATTATTGCTGATATATTGAGAAATCCGGATGGGATTGGTGCCCACGGTTTGCTTTTTGTGGCATAGGATGAAGTGTATTTTCCGCGTGCAGGTAATGGTAATTCCACGCTAGTAACGAAACTTTGCCCAAATTTTGAAAAGTTTTTGTTGATTCGTGTTTTCGGAAGGGTTTGATTCCGGTTTAGGGAGGTAAATCGGGGTTGGGTCCTTTCAGCTTGGTATCAGAGCATTAGGTTATAGGTTCTGTAGACTTCTGTAGTCGTGTTTACTAAGGATATTTGAGAATGTACAGCATGTCTGGAATGGTGACCTGACCGGCCGGCGGATAATCATCAAATTCCGGGTGTTGTATGCTTTCAAATATTTGAAGTTCCATGATTACGTTCCACTTGTTGTGAATGATATTGTATTCATTAGGATGCCTCCTGACGTGCTTTCCGTGTCGTTTCGGTTGTGGATTCTGTTGAGGATCATTCGACGCGCGAATTGCCGGAGAACAGTGGATTCGGATGAGTATTCAGAGTTCAGAGAATTGTGTGGCACGGTTTGCCTGGGGATGTATATATGGGCGTCTATATGTTGCCTCAGAGCTGAGAATTGTGGCAGAGATGTTTGCCTGAGTCAGATTGTTGTATTTTGTGGGCTGATATGGTGTGAGCTTCGGTTGCGACTCCATGAGCTACATTCAGGGTGTTGTGTATACGGTAATGGTTCCATCAGGCTACCCAGCATTCGATTGTGGAGTGTTTACCCACTTGAGGCAGAGATGCATTGTTCCTATGTTGTTTCGGTTTGCACGAGTTATGTGGCTTCAGAGGAAGCAGTGTACGAGGTTCGAGATGAGTTTGAACCTGAGCATCAGAGAGAGTCTGATTGTTGTGCCTCGAGACGTCCGTGAGGAGCATAGTGTGCTGCACGCAGTGGCAAGGCTATTGAGAAGGAAAGGTGTACGTGGTTTTCGATGTGATGGTTTGAGGAAAATGGATTCAGTCGAGTTTTTGATGAGGTTGAGTTCTGACACTTCGGGATCAGTGACTTCATCAGGCTGTGGTCTTTTCGATTAAGCTGAGGGTCATCAGATCAAGCAGCGGATCCGTTTGTCGATGGCGGAGATCACAGTGTAGCGGATTTGCTCCGGTGGCATGAGTTTGGGTGATCATTGGTGATCCTTTCACGCAGCAAGTGTTGCGGTGACTTGTGTTCGTGGAGCACTCTCAGTTGCTATTGTGGTGGCTAGGAGGGTCACGTTACGAGGGAGTAGCCTCAGCCAGCTGTTTTGGCGGTTCGGCAGCTCAGAGTTCACGAGGAGGTCATGATGCTGTTTCTGGAGTGTGACCAACGCAGACCTTTTGACGAGTTATTCAGTAAGTCGCATTTGACGTGGGCGGCTAGTCGGGCATGTCGGACTTTGTGCTATGACCTTGTTGAGGACAGATTTTTCTCTGAGGTTACTATTGTTTGAAATCCATGGCGATTGTACCTGTATCTCCATTTCCGAGGTTTTGGAGAGTGTTGTATCCATCCAGAGGTTGTGAGATCCCTATTGGAGGATATGGGTTAGCCGCGGACCTATTATAGCTGAACATTGTGGTTTTTGGTATGTTTGTGAGTATGGACTTACTGACGATGCATTTGGTGGTGTTCAAGTGCCTCAAGGAGAAGGTTGTGTTTTGACGACCAGGTTTCCACGAGATACTGTTTCACAGCGATGGACGAGTGGATGGTGGAGTCAGGTTATATTGTTTGCTTAGCACATGTTGTGGATACTACGGTTGCTGTGTCCGACATTGGTGACTTTGAGGTGGTTCCCGAGTTTCCAGGTGTGTTCCGGAGGAATTACCAGGTGTTCCTTCAGTTCGGGAGACTGACTATACCATTGAGCTTGTACCAGGCGCTGGACTCATTTTACCGGCATCTTGTCGTTCGGAGCCAGCGAAGCTGATGGAGCTATTGTTTCGACTCCAGGAGTTGCTGGAGGAGGTTTCAGGAGATTTCATGCGACCCCGCGTATTTGCGTGGTATGTTCTTGCATTGTTTATACGGATGTTGGTTGGTTCGACGAGGTGGTGCATTGACTACCGAAGCCTGATTCGCTTCAGAGGAGAGTGAGTATCCTTCGTTTTGGATCGTCGATTGGTATGATCAGCTTGCGAGAGCTTTAGTCTTTTCGAAGATTGATTTCGGATCCGGATACCATCATTGGAGGTTTGATGAGTCAGATGTGGCTATGTTGGCTTTCGGATCACGGTGCGGACATCAGGAGTTCTTGGTCACGCTGTTTGATTGACCAATGCCCCGTAGATCGTGTGGACTTGATGGACCAGATGTTCAGGTTATTCTGGACGAGGTTGCGGTCATGTTGGTTGACAATGTTCTGTTGTACTCCGGGAGTGTGGACCAGTACCTGAAGCAATCGTGAGCGGTTTTGCGGGCTTCGCGAGATGATCAGTTGTTTGCGAAGTTCAGCCAGTGTGAGTTTTGGACCGTTTAGTGTGACGATTTTGAGCTGTGTGATGTTATCCGAGGGAGTTGGCGTGGATCCTGACCAGATGGAAGCCGTGTTGATTTGGGGTTGCCCTACCATTGTACCAGAGATCAGGGGTCTCTTGGGTTTGGCAGGCTATTACCGACGGCTTGTGCAGGATTTTCCCGGATTGCCACTCTACTTTTCGGATTGACGAAGAAGGTGTCAAGTCGAGTGGTTCGATGCACGCGAGGAGAGTTACTTACTCCTGCAAGGTGGTTGATCGTTGCTTCGGTTTTGACCTTACCTGACGATTGTGACGAGTTCGTGGGTTACGGCAATGCATCGAGATTTAGATTTGGTAGTGTTTTGATACTGTGTAGCAGAGAGGTGGCTCGTGGTTCCAGACAGTGGAACTTTGTGTGGTTGCGTATCCTATGCATGATTTGGGTGTAGCTGTTCATGTGTTAGCATCAGAAAGTTGGAGCTACTATAGCTATGGCGTGCAGTTCAGTGTAGGACGTGCACTGATCATTTGAGTTTCATCCACTTGCATTTTCGGCCAGATTTGGGATTGATGCAATGTAAATGGATGGGGTCGACTAACGACTGTGGCTGCACATTTGAATTTGTTCGAGGAAGGCTAGTGGTTGTACTTTGACCATCCGTTTGGGATGATGTTGTTGTTGATGCATTCAGTCGAGAGTTAGGAGCTTCAGTATTGCATGTGTGTATGTGTGGCTCGAGTTTCCGTATTAGCTGAGTGTGGGCTACGAGAGCTGTGCTTGAGTGTGATGATGTTGAGACTCGTGATTTTGCGCGCGATTGGCGCTAGTGACGCGGAGAAGTGTCAGATACTTCGAGTTTACCAGACGTGATGCAATATGAAGAGCAATGTAGCAGCATGTGTGTGCAGATGCCACATTCGTCGACTGGTGATGGCTAGGAGGCAGAGACTTGCCGAGAAGTGTCAGCCATTTGAGATTTCTGTTTAGACATGGTGATTGTTGCTGTGATTGTGTGAATTGTATGCACTTTGGTTTGTGATACCAGTTGTCAGACTATTGTGGGCTATTTGATGAACTCAGTACATTCCCTTGTGTTTTCGGAGATGATTTCAGTGGCAAGTTAGCATCGCTGTGTTTGACGGAGATTGGCCATTTACGTGGTGTACCTGTGTCCCAGTTTGCTGGTCGAGGCAATCAGCTACGACAGAGTGTTGGCGAGAATTGCAGTGAGCATTGGGGACCAGATTACAAGTTAGTACCGGTTCTTATCCTCAGATTGGTGAGCGATCTTTGAGGACTATTCAGGCATTGGAGGGCATATTGTGGACCTCTGTATTGCAGTTCCGGAGGATTCGGGACCAGTAGTTTCAGCTGTTCGAGGTTGCTTGCAGTACCAGTTTGTTGTCCACTATGATTTTGATATTGTTTGACGTCGTTTTGAGGAACGATGTTGTACTCCATTGTGCTGGAATGAGTTTGGTTTGAGTTCGAGTTGACATTTGATTCAGATTTGTGGAATGTGTTACCACAGACTGTCAGGTTAGCGGAAATGGGTTGATAATTGCTCGAGTTCGGTATTTGGGCTATGTTGACATGTGTGTGTTGAGTTATGATTTGTCACGTTGTTTTGATCCGTGTGTGATCATAGACGAGTTTGTGTTGTGCCGTATAGTTCGGCATCGCCTATATCGTTAGCCTTTATGTGTGTTGCGTTCCGAGTTGCGGAACTATGTTTCAGATTTGCTACGTGTAGTGTACCCTATCTGTTCCTTATGCAGGAACACTTGACGATTGTGTGGAGCCAATTCAGATTCGAGATTTGAGGGTACAAGGATTTCAGTGCAGAGTTATCTCCTATTGTGGAGACGGTTGTCCGAGTTGTTCAATTGACGTTACCGTTGGAGAGTTGAGCAGTATGCAGAGGCAGTGCTCCTACCTTGTAGTCGGCAGACTTGGAAATTTCGAGGTCGAAATTTTTCTAAGGGGGGTGGATTTGTGACGACCCGGACCAGAATCAGCAGTATGATCAGCTGTATACATGAGTTACTGCATAGTCGCAGAGTTGCGACAGTTGTTTTAATCGCCGAAGCTTCTTAACGACTTAATTATTGGCCGAGAATTGGAGTTGGGTCTCTTCTCGAGGGTCGTTCTACTTGTGATTTCAAGTTCGTGGGCGGTTCCGGATCGTTATTTGGACGACCGAGGAATTAATTATGAATATTTGAAGTTTCGACGGAATTGGGTTATAATGGCGAGCTACTTAACGACTAAATTATCGGACGAGAATTTGGTTTCGGCTTCTTCACGAAAGTTGTTCAGAATTTAATTTCGAGTTTGTGGGAACTTTTGGAGCATGATTTTGAGTTACGAAGATTTAGTTGTGATTATTTCCGATTGTGAACTGTTTAGTCGATTTAAATGTTTGCTTGGTTGAACAATTGACTTTTTATCCGATTGGCCGATATGGTTGATTCCGGTTTAGGGAGCTAAATCGGAGTTGGGTCCTTTCAGTTGGATACAGTTGGCGAATAGAATTGAAGTGATGAGAGGTATATGGACGGAATCAGAGAGTTTGTAACGTTTGCGATGCAACATGGTCAAGGAAAGAAGCGTTTAAAGTGTCCGTGCAAAAATGTCTTAACCATCAATTTGTGGAGTCTCATGTTATGGCTCATCACTTGTATAAGCACGGTATGATGTGGAGTTACACTACATGGAGTGAGCAAGGTGAGGTAGTAGACTCCAGCTCAGGCCCAGACTTCAGCTCAGGGTATAATTACCAGGGTGCCTCATCCAGCGGTAATGGCACCCCTTCTTAGAACCCCACTGTGGATTTGGTCCATGATGCTTTTCCGGAATTCAGTCGACATGGTAGACAGTAACACGAATGGGGAGGATCTGATACTCTTAATGTTGACCCAGTCCTTGCCGTATTCTCGAAAATTGACACTATTAAATTCGATAGGTACAATAGCATGCTACTTGAAGCCTGAACCCCGGTGTACGATGGATGTCCACAGACCAAGGAGTAAAATATCGGATATCGAGGATATATCGAGGTTCCAAAATTTGGATATTTCGACGGAAATACCGATGAAATATCGATCCAGTGAAAATTCTGACGAAAATGACGGAAACTAATAAAATTACATGGAAATTTGTAATGAAACTTTTGGAAGTTGTAACATGATCAATTATCTACCTTATGTGAAAAGAAAATATTGATCTGACATCAAGACATATGAATTTGCTAAATTACTATATGAATTAGTATGTGTTAAATGCTGATAATTATTAAAATATAATTTATTAGTTCTATTTTTATTTTTTGATGGCTAAAACTTATAGGAGGCTAGGCCATCACGCCTTTTGTACAATATGTTACACATCACACATCACAAAATCAAATATATAAATACTTCAAAACCACGTAGGGGACCTATGAGGTTCGAAATTCACACTATTTTTTCTCCATCTCCATGTGCATAATCATGTGTGTATTGTGAAGAATAATCATTAAATGATTGTTCTCCCATGTAATTCTGCATGTATTGGACATGTCACGTGAAGGGTGGATTGGACATTGAGCATGTGAAGATTGGACATTTACCAAACTAAATGTTAAATGTAAAAAGTTTACGAAAATTTCGAAAATTTCGGGAAATATCGGAAAATATCGGAAATATCAGGGATATATCGGAAATATCGATAAAAATCGGAAAACTTCGAAAAATTTAGGGATATATTTGAGGATTTTTCAGGTAACTTCAAAAAATCGAAATATCGACAAAATATCGCCGATAATATCGATTTTACATACCTTGCTTGGACCTCGAAAAAATGTTTTGTCTAAGTGTGTGTTAGACGACGGAAACTTGCGTCGTTTAAGGCTATACTTAGACCACGAAAAAATATATCGCCTAAGTGGGACTTAGACGATGCTTCTTAATCCGTCGTTTTAGTATGTCTTAGATGACGCAATAATATGTGTCATCCAAGTGGAACTTAGACGACACAAAATGGAGATGTCGTCGTCTAAGTACTTAAACTACGGTGCTTACACGACGACACTTAGATGACGGAAATTTTGTCGTGTAAGTACTTAAGCCACGGAAATGCCTACTTAGGTGGCGGAACTGTTCCGTCACCTAAGTGGTTTTTTCTGGTAGTGTATTAAATTTTTTTTTAATGGGTACGAAGTTTGAGAGAGTAATCTAGTTCAATTTTATCTTATATGTTTTTTGTACGTATTGTATTTCCATTTAAATCATAAAAAAATTCATAGCGTCAAAATTTTAACAAAATTTTTGTTACAATTAGCCTTGATAATAATCTGCTCTTGGCTCCGCCACTGCTCCCATTACAACCGCAACCTTCTTAATTAACTAGCTCATTAATTAGAGATAACACGTACTATCTTCTGTACTGGGGACACTAATTAATTGACTTTCTCTCTTAACCAGACTTGAGTATTATAGCGATTATAGTAATTGATATTTATATATAGGGAGAGGCTCTAATGAGTACTTCTATGGTGAGTACTTGGTGAATAGTTTTTAATAAAATATGTTTTCCAACCACATTTCAAAAGATCAACCGTTGAATATTTAGATATATATATATATAAGTAGATCAATTGTGTAAATTTTCATCTCATTTGAAAATCGTTAAGACATCGAACAAGATCAAATCAATGACTGTACCAAATTTGTTAAAGTTGAATCATTCATGTTCATACTTGATAAATTATGATTATGAATCTCATAAAGATTTTCGATTTGGTTGAAACTTTGTAGAAATGATCTAGTTATATATAACTAAACATCCAACAGTTGATTTGTCAAATTATAATAAAAAATTGAGTCGCCTATCATATCGTTGTTGTGGTTTATTTACAGAGCCGGCCTTTGGGTCGTGCAGCCCGTGCAATTGCACAGGGCCCCAAATTTTCAAAGGCCCTAGGTAAATTTTTTTTTCATATATGGATGGCTAGTAAATAAAAAAAACTCATATGTTAACAGATGAGTCTAACTCAATTGGCCAAGAGCTTACATATTAGCCAATATCACCTAGCCACCAAGGTTTGAAATAGCATTTCATTCTTGTTTTTTTTCCTCTTTTTTTCAGCAAATTGTTCTTTGATTTTTTTCCCTTTTTATTTTTTACGAATTCTTCTTTGTTGGTTAGTATTTTTTTTAAGTATTAATATAAGTGTTTAAATTGTAAGTATGTGTGCTCTTGTTTAATACTAAATTATGTTTTGATGAGACATACGTATACATAAAAAAAATAAAATTAAAATAAAACCTCGTTTCAAATTTCGCACAAAATATATATATATATATATATATATCACGCAACATATATGTCACAAGAAAAGTTATATATATATATATATATATATATATATATACGACGTCGGCCATCTGAAAAGGGCTCTGATAACATACTTTTTGTAGGTCCTGCATGCGATATGAAATCATTCTACATGGACTTGAATCACTTGCTTGTTTTCTGTCACTATTATTGTTTTTTCTTCTATCTCCAATCCTAATGGGGTGCTTGGCTTAAAAACATTCACAGCTTACGCAGACTATATATATTGAAATTATATATGCAGCTGGCTCCAAAATAGAAGAAGATAGATGATATTTCCTACCTTACAATACTTTCTATCTAGAATAGTTGTTTTGGCATATATAATTCATACCAACCTTTAACGTGTTTGAGAGGATTCTTTTACAAGTCATGTCATTTTTGTAGGAACCACTCGAAAGAGAAAGCACATGAGAAATTCGTTTTCCATTCATTCCTTGCTTTTTATATTGAAAATAAAAGGCGCCAACTAAAACTCAGGAATCAAAGTATAAGTCCTTATTATTGGACTACAACTCATCAATAAATTTTCTGCTTATTTGATTCTCTATATATTCATTAAGAGAGTGATATAAGCCCTCAAGGAAAGCCTAAACTTGTGGCCTTAAATCTAAGTGGCATTACATGTCACCATTTTCATGTAGATACAAATTGTCACATCACAATTATACAACACAAAAGTTATCCTTCTCTATATTGTTTTATTTCTAATTCTATATTGTTTTATTATACTATTAGTTATCTTTCCATTGTTTAGATAGAACACAGTACGTACTTGGATCAAAACCCAAAACTTAAAGAAGAATATACATCCATATATAGACGAAGATAACAATTAAATCATAAATCATCATTATCTCAAGCACTGGCCCAAATTCCAAAAGTTGATGCCATGAATATTATCCATTGAATTCAAGCACTTCGAATTCGAATTAAACATTGAATTCATATCGTACGAATCCATTGGTTTCCTAATGAATCCTAATTTCAGATATGGCTACAAAACAATCTAACAATTCAAATTTTCAATGACAGTATGTTTTACTTATGAGCTATTGAATGAACATACTGATCAAACTAAGTCTTGAAGTGAATTGCATCAAGCTCCTTGATGTAATGGCATTACCAATTGCAGAAACAAAATTTGGGTGAACACATACGTGGATCATCTATATATGTTTGAAAGATGAAGGTGCAATCTAGCTAGTCATCTGAGTTCAATCCCTTCGATCAGTTTAATCAAGAAGCCTTTAATTTATCCCTGCTCTACCTTACTTTTGCACCTCCGATCTCTTCTTCTTTCGTCAATATATCGTGCATATATTAATCTATTATTTCCTTTCTTTTAATTGAATTGATTTTAAAAGGTGTATAGATGTAAATAAATTTTTTCAGCCATTAAATTATAAAAGGTATGATAGATATTTAATTATAATGATGTGGCGTTCTGTATATTCGTGAAATTAGTACTATGGTGATGTGCAATGCCACATAAATTTAATGCCATAAAAGTATAGTCTTCCTTAAGGCCATATCATTTTCCTATTCATTAATCATTATCGACAATTGAGAACCTCTCATTTACTCTTGTTATATATTTCAGAAGTAATGACCCCACAGCCTAAACCTCCTTAATCACAACTGGCTGCCAAATATTAGCCAAAACTCAGCCTAATAGTTAAGCACTTAATTAGTTTCCTAACGAAGTGTTATTGGCAATTAAACTTCTATAGGGTGTAATTCAGATTTGGGAGTACGTCGTACCAAATAACATTCCATCTTTACCATGCCATATGCTTACTCAAAAGTCCAATCTCTATTAACAGAATATCCTTAATAGTACCTGAAGTTCAAACTCACATCAATTAGCAAAAACGTCATATAATTAACACTGGATGAACGCAACTCGGTATGTACAACAGTGATCGGATGGGATACAATTGCGTTCTTGACTTTGATGCAGAATCCAAAACATTCTTTGTGATAGAATCCCACAGATTCTTCATAGCAGTTTTGCACCTGGGATCTTTTCAAGAACGTAAACTTTCATTGCCATCAGATATGATGACACTGTACAAATGGGTGCTTAATTAGTGAGAATAATTATCTAATTGGCCCCCAATGCTGAGCATTTCACATGCGTCACCACAATCAATCATGCATACTGTGAATGTGCTAGTCATCAGCAGTGATCAATCGATCAATGCTTCATGTGCACTCGGTTCGATCTGGAAGGTTTACATGCAGGAAAGTTGAACCTGTAATTGCTATATGGAAAGTTCAACCTGTAATTGATAGGTAATTGGAAAGTTAAATCTCCCATTATTGCACTTCTTTTGTTTTATCGAACCTGACATTATGACAGATCAAATCTCTTCGAAAAGATCGAAACAGTGGCAGAGGTTTCTGATCAAACCACGTAATGGTCTTTGCTAAAAGCTATAGCGATCGAGTAGGTATCCAGTTCAGAAGTTGCAAAAAATCTGAAAGTGTCCTAACATATATGAACTTGCAAAGCTAAGCTTGGTGTTACTTGCTCGGTAACTTTTCCTCCACTCAGATCATGAAAAAGTTTAAATCATGTTGGTGATTCATAGCCATCACCAACTCTATCAGATGAGCAAAAGTGATCTTGTAGTGACATGTTTTCTTGAACAGTATACTTGTAAGTTTTTTTTTTTTGATGCAATATATACTTTTGTAAGTTTGAAAGAGTGATGCATGCAAATAGGAGAATCAGCAATCTCCACTCAAATTATAAGACATGATGAATGACTCTTTACTAGTCTGTTTTAGAAAGTGCTACATTGAAATACTCTGAGATTCACTTTTAAGATACCAAATTTGCAAAATTTACACAAAATTGAGATTCATTGACTTAACCTAAGTGAGATAAAAAGATCTGAAATTTGTACAGTGAATTGCTAAATCTAGCCATACAATAACAAATTTCTTGTGCTGATATAGTCGTATCAGTCCCACATAGCACGAACTTCTCTGCCTTGTGAAGTGTCATACAGCCTAGGTGGTTTCATTTGCTTTTATCTTTTGCAAATAATGATACAAGAGATCGCTCCAAAACAAAGAATTAACGATGGAAGAGTGAGTGTCGCTATCCATTTCCTGATTGCTACCACCAAAACCACAAAACACATTTTGGCATGGTTTTCCGAAAGTGTTCACATGCCACATGGTCTTAATGTTATGCAGTAGTAGTACGTAGCACCACAACTACTCTTGGCCACTAGAAATTGTGGAGGAGTGGAACTCTGGAGTACCATCACAAGCTAGCAATTCCCAGCCCTCACATTACTATATAAATTTATCCACCTCAATCATTTAGGCACAGTCATTCTACTGCTGCTCTTTGCAGATATTATACCAACTAGAAGGAGAGGAAGAAGAAGGAGCATTATTGATCTCTCTCTGGCTAAAAATGGTAGCTAGTTACTACTGTGACATGAACTTTCAGTGAGTTGTGCTTCTGAATTTTCACTAATGGTTCCCTAAACTTTCACAGGTTTTGGTGTCTACGAGCAGTCAGAAAGATGGTGTGGCAAATGATGTGGTGGATTTTCGAGGAAATCCCTCCGACAAGTTAAAAACTGGTGGCTGGCTTGCTGCAGGGCTCATTCTAGGTGCTTTAATATTGCTCAACTCTGTTCCAAGTACCACGTTGGCCATGTATGTTTAACATTAACCAGCTAGCTAAAAATTTCTTGATTCATTCTTGCAGTAACTGAGCTGTCTGAGAGAATATGTGTGATGGGGATATCCATGAACTTGGTGACTTACTTGGTTGGGAATTTGCACTTAACTTCAGCAAAATCTGCAACTGTAGTCACCAATTTCATGGGCACTCTGAACCTCCTTGGCCTTCTTGGAGGTTTCGTTGCAGATGCTAAACTCGGCCGCTACCTGACTGTTCTTCTCTCTGCAGCCATAACTGCCATCGTAAGTGTTTACCGATTACATGTCTACAAAAAAAATGATATGTTTGCTATGCTTTGATTCAAGAATATATTCATTCCGAATAGTACTGATTTTTCTTGCTTTAGGGGATAACTTTGTTGACATTGGCCACATCCATTCGGAGTATGAGACCGCCTGCGTGTGAGGGCAAAGAAAACTGCATTGAGGCCACAGGAAGCCAATTGGCCCTGCTCTACGCTGCTTTGTACATTACAGCACTAGGTGGCGGTGGAATAAAATCCAATGTCTCGGGTTTTGGCTCTGACCAGTTTGATTCCTCAGACCCCAAGGAAGAGAAGGCCATGATTTTTTTCTTCAACAGGTTCTACTTCTGCATCAGCATTGGCTCTCTGTTTGCTGTGCTCGTGCTGGTGTATATACAAGACAATGTTGGCCGAGGACTTGGTTATGGTCTATCAGCTGGGACTGTCGTGATTGCGCTCATCGTGTTGCTCATAGGAACACCATTCTATCGATTCAAGAAGCCTCGAGGCAGCCCTTTGACCATGATATGGAGGGTGATATTTTTGGCATGGAAGAAGAGGGTTCACCATTATCCTCCTCATCCAAGCCTTTTGAATCAGTACCAAGAAGCCACCATTCCACACACACAGAGATTCAAGTAAGTTGACATCTACAAAATTTTCTTAAACCAAAAGGGTTTATTTATCCTTATCACTAATATTCTTCCTATGTCAGGTGTCTCGACAAAGCCGCAATAGTAGATGAATTTGCTGCTAGCGAAGAAAACAGAAGCAACCCTTGGATTGTATCCACAGTGACTCAAGTTGAAGAGGTGAAATTAGTTTTGAAACTCCTCCCAATCTGGTCAACGTGTATTCTCTTTTGGACTGTGTACTCTCAGATGACTACCTTCACCATTGAACAAGCAACCTTCATGGACAGGAAAGTAGGTTCCTTTGATATCCCTGCTGGTTCTTTCTCGGCTTTTCTCTTTGTCACCATTCTCCTATTCACTTCCCTAAATGAGAAACTCTGTGTCCCCCTTGCTCGAAAACTCACCAAGAGTCCTCAAGGACTCACAAGCCTTCAGAGGGTAGGAATCGGACTGATTTTTTCGATGGCTGCCATGGTCATTTCTGCAGTCGTTGAGAAACAAAGAAGGGAACAAGCTGTTCACCACAAGACCAACATCCGTGCCTTCTGGCTTGTTCCACAGTACTTCCTAGTGGGTGCAGGGGAAGCGTTTGTCTATGTTGGCCAACTCGAATTTTTCATCAGAGAAGCTCCGGAGAGGATGAAGTCCATGAGCACAGGGCTTTTCCTAAGCACCATTTCCATGGGGTTCTATGTGAGCAGTCTATTGGTGACCATTGTGGATAAAGTAACCGATAAGAGCTGGCTGAGAAGTGATTTGAACAGTGGGAGGTTAGAAAATTTCTATTTACTGCTTGCAGCTCTAGGGACTCTAAATTTCTTAGTTTTCCTTGCCTTTGCAATGAGACACCAGTACAAAGGCCAGGTGCACCACTCTGATGACAGCAGCAAAGAGGTGAAGATCTCCAATGACATGCTGGTCGAAGATATGGAGAAGATAAGAATCGAGGCAAAAGAGGGACCCTAGTAGGTGTAGCTTGATAAAGACTAATGTCTAATATTGGTCCTGAACTTCAGAGGAGGGGAGGGGGGGGAGAACAGATTGATTCAAGCTTAAGAATCATAGTTAGGTATTATATAGATTTTTTGTGTGTAATCTGTCCTACAAAAATTAAATACTATTGTGAATTTAGAGTGCAATGAAATAATAGAGCATTATTTATCCAAAAAAAAAAATTACAACACGTCAGATACATGAACTACTCATTTGCTCATCTAGGGCATTCGTCAAATAACCCTTGCAACGTATTGCATATGCAAATAGAAGGCCTACTTAACTGCAAGAAATCTCATTCAATGATCATCCACTAGTTAAGACTCCTGCATAATTTCAGCACAAAGAACCAAACATGAATATTGTGAAACAACTGGATCCATATTTAGTAGCTTATAACAACGTACACTACTGGATATTTAATCTCCTCACTCGAGAGACGCATATCTAAGACACTGAGAGCTGACCTCTAACAAAATTACAACGGCTGTGGAGATGAACCATTTGCAGAAGCAGGGAGGTGATTTATAATCAACGGGGGACGGGGAGTTCGGTGGTCTGCAACCTTTTGTTTGCGGGCATTATGCATCTCTTCTGTCTCAACCACAACCAATCTCTTGACCTGTACAAAAATACGGTATTGAAATCAGCTAAGACTGAGGAGATGTCTTAATCTAGAAATGCCTGCAGTGTGATTTTATTTCAAACCTGTTGGATCATTCCCCTAACTGTAGGAGTGTTCCATCGCATGACAGTTCGGTTGGTTTTGCGGAGACGTAATGCCTCCAAAGTACGCCTGTGAAGTCTCCTGGTCCCTGGGATTCCCCTCACCAAAGTTATATAGAGATTAGGGCTCCAAGCAATTGGAACATTAGTTTTAAAAGCCTTAAAAGCATTCATGTCTTCTCCTTCGAACCTGCACATTCCAAAATGATACATAAGCAATAGCGTTTTCAGTACACGATTGCATTAGACATCAGTTTTCGCTCCTACTCATCATTTTCATTTTACTTAGGACTCTAGACTGCATCAATATAAACACTCTAGAGTGCTCCATTTCAACTCCAAATATTTAAGTTGGTCCAAACACACTGCAGTTCAAGCATATTCATAAGAGCATGAAAGCCGGCATCATCACATACACTGAAAATCAAAATCACCAAATTTCTACTTCCAAATAACTCGATGGCAATCGAAACAACCAATCCTCGTACCAATCTCAGTGTCCTTGAAACACTTAACTTTTTCATCATTTCTCCCACAGCCGGCATTCACTATTGTAACAAAGACACAATAATATGAATCACTAAGCACAATCTCCATACAGATGGATTAGCACCCAGATCAGAAAACTCAATTCTATTTCCTCCCAGCTAATGAGTGATTCTAGACATGCCGTCTGAGCTAAATCATCTAAAGACCAATCCTTTACCACACATTTAAACCTCAAACATCTGAAGGAGTAATCTTTTGGTTTTCATCAACACCCAAGATCAGATATCTCAGCCTACTAAGTTGAGCACGGTAAAAAACCTAAAGACTGTGTCGATTGAGTTACAAGATGAAGAGAGAGAGAGAGAGAGAGAGAGAGAGAGAGAGAGATGACGTGGTCAAGTATGGTGAGCAACGGAGGTGTTACCTGTAACGACGGCGGCGAGGGGGACTGTGCGGAAAGCCAAAGGAATGAAGATGTTGAAGTGCCTACTGTGGAGGCGTACATAGAGCTTTTTAATTTGTGCTCATTGCACACAAAGCCCAATTTTGTTTGGAGTTATATAGTTTTTGGTAGAAGAGTTAGCAACATAGTGGCTGTAGTTTAGTGGTGAGAATTCCACGTTGTGGCCGTGGAGACCTGGGCTCGAATCCCAGCAGCCACACTTAATAATTTGTTTTGTTAAGATAATATGCATCATATGCCACTTGCCCTAGCTGCAAGCCTTTTTTTTCCACGCATCAAAAACTATTGTCGGGGCCCTCTCTGTTTAAGTGCATAAACTGTCCTAATACAACTTTACAACGCACCTTCACATTTGGATTGAGATGGAATGATATTTTTTTTGGTTAGAAGATGGAATGATATTTTAGCACAACTATGTAAGTTTCTTATATTTCTTTTATATAAGAACCGTGATTAACTATGATATTTTAGCAAAATCGTCATTTGCTATTTTTTTTCTTCTCTAAAATAATCCTCTCTTGGCGTGGCTACTTTACAAAAGTATCTCCAATAATAAAGTTAAATTTATAATTATTATTTTTAAAAAATTAAATATAATTCATCATTTGTTGGCTTCAACTTTAACAGTGATAACTATTTTAAAGTTAAAAGTTAAATATATAGTATTAAATATTTAGATTTAAGTCATTTTCTCTTTCCTCGGTAGCTAAATATAACTAGAGATTTAGCTAATAGTTATATTTGACTTTAGCTATAACTACTATGTTGGAGCAGATTTTAGCTATAAAAAATTTAAAAATTAGCTTTTAGTTAATCTGTTGGAGATGCCATTAATTAGTATAGTAAAACATCGATAATTTAATACGTACTCGATTAATTAATAACCTCGTTAAAATAATATTTTTTTACCGGTCCCAACTTGGAGACTTGAGTATTAATTTAATACTCAATTAATTAATAACATCACTAAATTAATAAATTTTGTCAATCTCGAGGTCATTAATTTATCGAGGTTTTACTGTATATCAGAGCATCTCCAACAACATCACTAAAAACGTAGTTATTTTGTTCAAACAACATTACATAATAGCAAATGTTTAATTTGGATTGGTAATTTTTTATAAATTATTAAATACATGTCATTATTAATTACAAATGCACCATAAAAGAAAATCATTAATGACACTTTGCTTTATCTCATCACCTATATTTCTACATTTCGGTATAAGAATGAGGATGAAAATATAAAATTTCGGGATTCCCTATAATAGGAAATAATATAGGGGATATGTTTGAGCTATTATTCGATAAAAATCTTTATAATATTGGAAAAACTTACATTTAGAGAATCTTGTGGAGTTTCTCTAACATAGACGGACTATTGTTTTCGATATTGTCCATTTTGGAGCATATTAGACCATCTCCAACAATGGAGGTTCTATACCTCATAACAGAACCCTCAAGAAAAATCTTATCTCCAACCCTGAAAAATTTCAGTCGCATACCCTATATTAGGTTCTAAAATGGAACTTGATATGAAGTATAGAACCTTGAGATTTCAGTGGGCCCAAGAAACAAAAAAACAGCAGAGGAGAGAAGAAGAAAGCTGGAGCACGCGTGATGGAGAGAGGGAGAAAGAGACACACGGAGAGAGAGAGAGAAGCAGAGGGCAAACTACGAAGCAAGTGCATCACATTAGGTGGGAAGCGACTGGGCTTTCTTTTTGCGCGTCAGAGTGGGAAGTTGAGGCGGGGCCCCTGGTAAGCCTTGTGATGTTTTGCCCTTTTGAGCTCTCTAGCCCATAATACATGCATATATTAATTGTCTTTATTCCTCAAGTATATCGATAATTTTCATGTGAACTGAGTTCAGCGTAAACCCCCTCCACCCCCCCTCCCCCCCCCCCCCCCCCCCCCGTTTTGGCACGTGCTCCCCATTTACTCACAAAAATAACTTGGTTGAGCCTCAACCAGGTTGACCACAGGCGTACTGTAAGTATATGCATATAATTTTTTATTAAAAAAATAATAATATAAATTATTTTAAATAAAAATTGTTTATAAATTATTATAGAATACAATATGTATACTTTAATATTAAAAGAAATATATAGTAAAGATTGTGAATTTTAAGGTACAAGGTATATGACTTTATGATTGGAAATAGGAGATCTCATCTTAAAATGAGGTATGAGACCTTAATAGTTGGAGATAGGAAGATCTTATATTGAATAGTAATTTTACAAGGTCTCATAATAGAGCATAGAATTTTCATTGTTAGAGATGCTCTTAGTTTTTTTGCTGTCTTTTGCATTTTAATAACAGTTTTCCCCCTTTTGTTTGAATCTACCCGTCTCTCTCCCTCTCCAATCTCAATTAATTGTTTCAACCGAGGCTCTCCATTTGGTATTGATTTTCAATCTTCTACTCCTGTTCATTGCGTAAAACAAGACTGTACGCAGCAACGTGCGGACTCATTTCGTAGTAATACATTTTCATGATGTTACATTTTATTAGTTTTGTCATGTCAATTACATTCTAGGGGGTGTGATTAGGGGTCAGATGTGGCTATGTGCCTACTTTAGGTGTGAAGAAGTGTTCATATAAAAAAGAGTAGAAAGAATCTAAAAGAATCGAAGATTCGTAGAACACCTAAATGGGGAAACTAATAGAGCCCTGGCTTGGCGGATCAGGCGATGAAACCGTAACGCACTCTTCGCTTCAAAGACCAAAATCGCCATCCACACATTATTCTTCTTCTCTTACTCTTTCCGTCTCTCTCTCACACACACAAACAGAACTAACTACACTACAACTGTGATCGATGTCTTTTTCCACCGCCTATGAGAAGCCCGGCCGCTCTGCCTCCGTATACAGCGAGGTTCAGACCAGCCGTCTCGACGTCCTCCTCCCCCTCCCTTCCGTCCTCAAAGGCCCCTTCAGCGTCGTCGACGGCCCTAAAAGCTCCGCCGCCGGAAATGCATGTCAGCATTCCTCTATCATGCTTCACTCTGCCTTTAAATATTACTGCATATTATGTGATCACTGAAATCTTGCAATGCAATATTGTGTAACTACTGCAGATGAGATTGCTAAGTTGTTCCCTAGCCTATTTGGACAGCCCTCTGCTTCTCTCAAGGCCGGTGATGCCTCGTCAGCACTGTCTAAGGACAAGACTTTGAAGATCGGAGTTGTTCTCTCAGGTGGACAAGCACCTGGTGGACACAATGTCATCTCTGGGATCTTCGGTCAGGATTTCATTTACTACATGCAGTATCAAGGTTTCGCATTATTCAAGACTTTGTCTTTTAACTTCTTCTTTTTTGTGTGCAAATTTTGTGTGTGTGGTTAGACTACTTGCAGCAACGTACTACTGGGAGTATAATGTATGGATTTAGGGGTGGTCCGGCGGGAGTGATGAAGGGAAAGTATGTTGAGTTGCATTCGGAGTTCGTTTATCCTTACAGAAATCAGGTATGATTTTTTGTTATTATCTTTAGATCCATGAATTTTCTACTTGCTTTGATTCTTGTGTTACAAGAAATGATTTGCATTAGTAGCTATATTTTTCTTGTATACTGTTGTGTTTAGAACATTGTAGCTAAGAAAGACTCTTTTGACAGGGCGGCTTTGATATGATTTGTAGTGGCAGAGACAAAATTGAAACTCCAGAACAGGTGTGTTTTATGTTTGGCAAATTTATGTTAATTTGTACAGATCTTCTTATCTGAGATCATCTACCTTAAATGTATGGATACTGAATTTTGATCATGTGCACTCCAGTTCAATCAAGCTGAAGAAAGAGCAAACAAGCTTGATTTGGATGGGCTTGTGGTCATTGGTGGTGATGACTCAAATACTAATGCCTGCCTTCTGGCTGAGAACTTCAGGTACCAATCGCGCTTCTATGACTCTCTGCGAATATCTGCAATTGCTTATTTTCCAAGTAATAGGCTCCGATCCTATGCTTAAGATTAAGTGATCTTATAGGAGTAAAAACATGAAGACACGGGTTATTGGATGTCCGAAAACCATTGATGGTGATCTCAAATGCAAAGAGGTGCCCACAAGTTTTGGATTTGACACAGCCTGCAGGGTAATTCAATTAATATTTTTAGTCATAATTCAATCTGGTTGTCCTGTGTTTCTGTTTTCCGTTGTCTTCTCTTTTACTCTGAAGTTTAGTTCTGATTCATTCTTGTACTTTGATCCAATGTTTTCTTCAGTGTGAATTGATCTGTAGGGAACAAGAACTAAATTTACTTTCGTTTGTGTTCCTCTAGCATTATAACTGTTTTCATAGAAGAACTGAACTTTTGTTTCTTATGAATTTGGAGTATTCATTGATCACATTTCTGTTGTCTATAAACATGCAGTTATATTCAGAAATGGTTGGTAATCTAATGACAGATGCTCGTTCAACTGGGAAGTACTACCATTGTAAGTGCTCTGGCTGTAAAAGTACTCCCTAGATCAGATTATTTCTTGTGTTTGTTGATAAAAAATAAATGAGGCATGTTAACAAACTTATAAAGGCATAATATAAGTATATAACTAGTCTTTAGTCCCCTTGTGTGAACTTTGACCATAGATGTCTCTTGTTGATTGTCCTCCTTATTGTCTATGTCCACAGTCGTAAGGCTTATGGGGCGTGCCGCTTCTCATATCACATTGGAGTGTGCTCTTGAGACTCGCCCAAACATTACCATAATTGGGGAGGAGGTATTTGTTTTATCCTTTTTTAAGTTTTCTTCACTAAGCCACCAAAGGATCCCTCTCTTTGTTCACTTTGAGGTTGCATGTTTGAACTTTGAACTACTTACTATTAGAGCCCTCAACAAACATCTATTGATGTATATGTAAACTTACCGGTTTACTTTTGCTCCAGGTTGCTGCCAAGAAGCAGACTCTAAAAAATGTGACAGACTATATAACAGATATAATCTGCAAACGTGCAGAAAAGGGTTATAACTATGGTATTATACTTATTCCGGAAGGCCTGATTGATTTCATTCCTGAGGTATGAAATTGAAAAACAGTTATGGTCTATCTGCACTCTTTGACTGCTCCACTCACATTTGCTGAAGTTTCCTTTTCTCGGTGACCATTAAACTTTTAGGTACAGCAGCTAATTGCAGAGCTTAACGAAATCTTAGCTCATGGTCCTGTTGATGAAGCAGGGGAATGGAAAAAGAAACTCCAACCCCAGTCTCATGAGCTTTTTGAATTTCTACCTCTGGCTATTCAGGAGCAACTATTGCTTGAAAGAGATCCGCATGGAAACGTGCAGGTATTTTTATTTATTTGTCATGTAACTATATAGTAGTATTGTTCTTGTGATATCTTACTCTATGTAAAACATTCAGGTTGCCAAAATCGAGACTGAAAAAATGCTCAGTCAAATGGTAGACACTGAACTTGAAAAAAGGAAGCAGGAAGGTAAATATAAGAGGGAGTTCTCAGGACAGTGCCACTTCTTCGGGTACGAACATATTTTTTTATCTTTGATCACTTTAATATAAGAGACAATGCACCCCATATTGGCTAATGTATTGCTGTATTTTCCCCCGTATTAGAAATAATTGATGCTCTCTTTGCAGTTATGAAGGTAGATGCGGTCTGCCTACAAACTTTGATGCAAACTATTGTTATGCATTGGGTTATGGTGCCGGAGCTCTGCTACATTCCGGAAAGACAGGGTTGATTTCCTCTGTAAGATGTCATTCTAATTCAAATCTTATATGAAATCCTATGTTTGTTGTTCATTTTTCTCCTGGTTCATCAAATAAAGTATTTAACTAGCCTGAGCTGTCTATCCAGGTGGGAAATTTGGGTGCTCCAGTTGAAGAATGGACAGTTGGTGGAACAGCATTAACTTCTTTAATGGATGTGGAGCGAAGACACGGTAACACTACCACTCTACTTGACCATGTTACTTAGGCTAGCCGACTGGAACCAATATACCTCTTCCTAAATTTTGAAAGCTTAACTGAACTTTGCAGGGAAGAACAAGCCTGTAATTAAGAAAGCTATGGTGGAACTTGAAGGTAAAAACTAGTCTTTTCGGTTTCTTACGATATGAGTAACCTGGTGCAGTGCCTGACATTTCCTGGTGACATCTTCAGGTGCACCATTCAAGAAGTTTGCATCTTTGCGCGACGAGTGGGCTCTTAAGAACTGTTATGTCAACCCAGGTTTGTTCTTTACTCTATTTCCTTTCATTGGCCATGGAGGTCTATTTTTCTGAAGATATGGAAAATATATGTAAGTTGGGTGTCTGAGTTCCTCCATGTTTACTTTTGATCAGGTCCAGTTCAATTTGTCGGACCAAGATCAAACACTATCAGCAATACTCTTCTGCTGGAACTTGGAGCATAAGTGCAGGAAGAAACATCAATGAGCTAGTAGTCAAGAGATTCATTTTTGCTACATCCCCAATAACAACTCGAGACATTCAAGATACATTTGGTGGCAATCCTATAGATTTCGAAGACTCCATCGACATAAATATGCAATTTATGGATCGAAAAATAAGGATCAATACGACTTATATATAGTTCTTGAATAGGTCTTTTTTTCTTGCCATATAGTTTTATCTGTTTCTGCTGCCTAGCTATCTTCTGTGAGAATATGTCCAGCTGATCGAAATTCCAGCCTATGCAAAAAATTCAAATCTGTTTCATTTTTTCTTTGGTTAAAAGACTTAGGTGAATCCTGATTCGAACCATAGATTAATACCCACATTTTAGTGTGAGAAAATGCCTTAATCGCTGACCAAAAAATTGAAGTAGACACTACTAATGACCAATGTTTAAGAAGAACATATAGAACAAGGCAAAAGCGCGCAAGGAAAGAAAAATAAAGTCACTGTGAGAGCATGCTGAAGAACACTTTGGTAACGTTTCTTGCTAAAAGAGCAACCCCAGCAACGTTTCAGAACCCAATTCTTTCAAGTCGGCGATACTTGTGTTCACCACCGTCTTCCACGAACGACAAGCTCTTCGTTGGAGGTGTCTTTTTCAAATCCCACACACGTTTAAAGACTCAAACTTTTTCTTCTGTAATGTAATGTGGTTCTTTTTTTTTATCTGGGTGTGTTTCAAATGCTGACAGGGTTGTCATGGTCGGTGGACGAGAAGTCATTGAAGGACGCTTTCTCTTGCTACGGGGAGGTCAATGAAGGTAAAAAGTTTCCAACTTTATCGGACTATTTGGTGCGGTGATTATTCATTTTACACACATGCATTCTAGGTGTTCGATAAAATGCCTGACTAAACTTACATTACAATGTTGAGTTGAATTTCATTTATTTTTGCTCATTGTATAATGTGGACAATTGCATTGTAGTGAATATAGTGTATGACAAGGACTCAGGCAGGTCTAGAGGCTTTGGATTTGTTAGCTTCTCCAAGGAAGATGATGCCATGTCTGCAAAAGATGCTATGGATGGAAAGGTGAGGTAGGATTGTGAAGCGAAGTCGTATACCGGAGTTTTCTGTTTGAAAACAACGTCCTACTAATTGAGGTAGCTCTCTGCTTGCAGGCTTTGATGGGTAGGCCATTGAGGATTTCTTTTGCTCTCGATAGAGTTCGGGGAGGGTCTGTTGTTGTTCCTCGTCTTCCAGGCATTAAAGGTGGTGGTAATCACTCATAGGTGAGTTAATTTGTCACCCCTGTTTACAGATAACAGAGAAAATAGTGAGGGTTGTAGTTGTGATAGTAAGTTAGTTACATCTCAGTCTTTGCAATACCATGAGACAATCTTGATAGTACAATATTTTCATTCACAAACTAAAGTCAGGTAGCACAGATAATCTGCTTTTCGTCACATCTATGTTCCATTGTGTTAAAGTTGTAACTTAGGACCTGTTGGTCCGACGAGATTGAATTAAGGATGTGCAAGTCCTTAGATTGAAGGTTAACTTCCAACTCTTGTGCAAGTTTGAGGAAGAAGATCGATTAGTTCAAGCCTCCTTTGTAATCCCACAGAATGATGTTGAATAAACTGCATTAACTTAGAAGAGTCGAGGAATTCGGCTTCTATTTCTTCTTCCAATACACCTTGAATCTAATTAGTTTACGTCCACTACGTTCATACACCCAAAAGCATAAACACCTCTCCTGCAGAGACGATCTCTACACCTAATTATATCTTTTGCATTTGCAACCTTCCTTGCATAAACAAGTATGACCTCCAGTAACGTATCTGAGGTTTCTGTTCAGGAATGACATGCAAGCAAATGGAATGTTTGTATCGGTGCTTGAAGTTTGTCAAGGATTCATCCGTACAAAGTCAGCAAAGCTAATTCCGGCAAACATTTGCACCACACAGGCACATAAGCCAATGTTTTCAGACTGTCAAAGCATCTCTTTTGGATCACAAGAAATCATTCTCTACTTGTTTGTGTGCTTTACTTTTCCTGGTGTGTACACATCAGCTTATAATGTAATGACCACCTGAAAATATTTTTGGACTAGTGTTCTAATCAAACAAAAAAATAAGCTGAACTTTTGCAAGAAAACGATCATAGAAGGGCCTAAAGTCGAATGTATTTGCAGTTTGGTATGCCGTTTCCGAATAAAAGTAATAAAGAGAATTTAGAGTCGACGTCGTTTAGATGGAGTGAGAGAAGCGACGAAGGCACATTCTATATATAAAAGACTCGGAGCGCTTTAGTTTTTTAGCTTCCAAGTCTCAGTCTCGGAGAGCAATCAAGGAAGAAGAACAGCAGTTGTTACTACTCCGATGGAAGCCGAAGCTGCTCATGAATCGAACCCCCAAAACGACGCCGTACTCAACTCCTTCATCGAAATCACATCCGCCTCTAAACAAGAGGCCCTCTTTTTCCTTGAATCCCACAACTGGGACCTCGACGCCGCCGTCTCCACTTTTCTCGACAACGACAACGCCCCCGTTCTCCCCGCCGCCGCCGCCTCAAACCCAGTCGTCCCGGCAGCGTCGCACTCGCCGGACTACTCTCCCTCCCAGTCGCCCACGCGCTCTCGCTCGCCGTCGCCACCTCCGCCGCGCCCGGCCTACCAGCTCCGATCGAAGCGCGCCGCCTCCGGGTCCGGCAAGGATGACAACAAGCCCCGGACACGTGGCATTCGTACGCTGTCCGATCTGAATCGCCGTCCGATTAAGGATGGGTCCGACAGTGACTCCGACGAGCCCAACGAGTACTACACTGGCGGCGAGAAAAGGTAAAATCTTGTAACCCTAATTCATAAACATCCAAGCTTTATGTTAAGTTTGTGTTAACTCTATGTTATCGAGCTTTATATTCTTGAACTTGTTATCCTGAAAATTTTGACCTTTTGATTTTGTTCTGTGGAAGTTTAGTAATGTTGGTCTTAATTTGTGGTAATTTGTGGTTTTAGTGGTATGCTTGTGCAAGACCCTACCAGAGGCAGCGGTGTTGATATGAATTCGGTTTTCGATCAAGCCAGACAGTATGCACGAGGACCTCCAGAGGCTTCTTCGAGCTCGAGAAGTTTTACTGGAACAGCTAGGACACTTACAGGAGAGCCTGTTCCAGCTGCTGCACCTCAGCCACCGGAGTCGGTCAGTCACACCATCACTATCTGGCGGAATGGATTTTCTGTAGATGATGGTCCGTTGAGGAGGGCAGATGATCCTGCAAATGCCGACTTCTTGGAAGTAAGTTTTTCGTGAAGCCCTTCCCACAATAGCTCTAAGGCTCTATATGTTATTATTTTTTGTTTCTGTTTGAACATACCACTTCTTTTTAAGTGAAGTTTACTGCTTGGGATCTGGATCCTCTGTTTGATAAATAAGTGTTTCGTTTTTTACTTAGAGTTGACAATTGTTCTAGGATCCTAGTAGTGAATACGATACTATGAAAGGAATGGTCTAACTTATAAACCAACCTCATGCTTTTTTTACAGAATGCTTGCATTTGTAACTTTAGAATGTACAGGTTAAGATTGACAGTCGAGCCCTGTAAGGCCTTGCAGAGAAAATAGTTTAGTTAAAGATGATTGGACCAGAAGCTGATCATAGCTCTTATTAACTCATCGAATTCGACATATTGTCCCTATAGCTCTTAGTGAGAATAACATCTTTAAAATATCTAATTCGACATGCTGTCCTCATTATTCTGTTAGCTGAAATAGAAGTCCCCAAATGCACTTTACTAAAATATTGCAGTTCTCTCGCCACTCTGGGAAAACAAGATGAAGAAAAAAGTGCATTTAATTTAGTTTGTTTGCTGTCTTAGGTTTTTTATAATAACATCAGTATTTGCTCATCTTTGCATTTTTCCTGCACTTTTAAATTTCTCTGTATTTGTTGGTTATATTTCTGATAGATGTGTTTTGTAATCACAAATGCAGAGCATCAGGAGATCTGAATGCCCAAATGAGCTTGCACCAGCTGATAGCAGGACTGTTGTTAATGTTAGTCTAATGAAGCGGGATGAAGACTATCCTGTATGTGCTACTCCTCTCATATTCTCCATAGTATGTGTGTTTTTGATTTGTATCATCTTCAATCTTTCTTATGTCTTTTTCGTGGTTCATTTTCAGGAACCAGTGAAGCAGCATGATCAAATTGCTTTTCAGGGTGTTGGAAGGACTTTAGGCGGCAGTACCTCTGAGTCAACTGCTGCTGATCTTGCTGCTCCTACAACGGCTCCGTTGCCATTAATGGGCTTAGCTGTTGATCAGTCATTGCCATCAACCTCAATTCAGCTAAGGTTAGCTGATGGTACACGGATGGTATCTCGCTTCAACAACCACCATACAATCAGAGACATCCACGCTTTTATTGATGCATCAAGACCTGGTGGGGTAAGAAATTATCGATTGCAGACAATGGGATTTCCTCCGAAGCAGCTCACTGATCTGCAACAAACAATTGAGCAGGCAGGTGTAGCCAATTCTGTAATTATCCAAAAACTCTAGGGAGGTTGCAGACAAGCTTTTGAGTCTCGGAACCAGATTTAAGTACACATCTATCCTAGTTTTTATGATGAATTCTTATTAGACCTAATGAACTTTCTTCAAGCAGTTTATGTTTTGTTTGTGAAAGATATTATATGTTAACGCATAGGAAGCTGGTTTGTTAAGTATAATGTTGTTGAATGAAGAATCTCCTTTTTTCCTCTACAGTCTACACAATTCTAAATTACGGCCCAAGGCTCATTATAATTATCATCTTTTCTGGCCAAATTCTACTTTGAAATAACATAACGATGCATTGAAGTACGTGGCTACCTAAACCCAACCGCATCATACGAAACATGTGTATGTTCATGATCTTGGTGACTAGCAGGTCAAAAACTATAGCATCCAACATCAAGGTGTTGTTGCATTGAAGTATAAAATCACATAGGAAAAAATGCGCTCGTTCCTCTCAGAAGAAAAAGCTTCCTTGGGGTTCTTCCCTTCCCGCATTTTCGTAAAGTCGACATCTCTCTGCCGCTTCGTCACATATTTCTTTCTTTGATAGCTCTTTTTTGTTTTGGAAACCTCTTCGATAGCTCTCTTGGTAAGAGTAGAGACAACGTGTACTTAGGATCACCATTTGACCCATGGACCTAAAAAGTTCGAAAAATGTAAATATTATAGATTATTTTATTATTATACACCTTTAAAATCTTTAATTTATCTTAATACCATTCATTAATATACCAATTATTAATTGATTATGCTTATATACTATTTAATGTGTATAATAATTATGAATATAGTTAATAGTTAAACACTATTAATTTTTAAGTTCTTTATTTAGTACATAAAAAAGTTCAACCTGACCTGACTCAACCTAAAGTTCAACCTAAATTTTTATACTATTTAATGTGTATAAAAAAGTTCTTTATTTACCATTCATTAATATCCATGGACTTTAAATTTAAAAAAAATGGCCTGGCCCAGCCCGAGCAGGATGGTCTAAGGTTTGGGCAGCCTAGCTCATTGTCGACTTCTAGTTGTGGTTGCATACAAGCTTCTATAACGTTAAGTGTTTTTTTTATTAAGAATAGACAACTTGACCCAATTGGGCTAATTTGGTAGATAGATCGATGGAACCTAGCAAACTAAAAGAAGTAAAACATTTGGAAGTTTGAGGCTAATTGGGCAATTGGATTTTTTTTTAGAGTACGCCTTACAACTATCTGTTCTATAGATATTTAGAATTTCTTTTTTGTTTTAGGCTTGTGCAGGAGGTTTTCTCTATCCACTTTTTTTCTCTCTTTGAACTTGGGATTCATTTGTTGTTCCCTGCTCCTTTTATTGTATTCTTTTTAACTTTATTATTTATGAATAAAAAATAATAAGGAGATGGGCGGTCGGTTCTCAGAGTGTTGTAAATCTTTCTCATTCGAGATTGAGGATGAGATTTATTCCCTAAATTGTTTATTTCTGAAGAACTAATATCGCTTAATCCATTATCATAATTATTAATTTTTTAAAAGTAGAACATTTAATAATTTGATAATCCTTATTTTACTTCGTGTTGTTAATCTAGGGTCAGACACAAACATGACAAAATATTAGAATTAGTATCGTAACGTGTTGGGATTTCATTTTTATATATATACAAAAGAAGAGCAAACAACAAAAGGGGAAACCCTCTAGTACAGTCCTCCAAACTAGAACAATCAAACATAACAACAACTTGAGCAACACAAGGGTGAACTCGATTCCACACTTGTATGTTGTCTATAGAGTGACCTCCATTTGCCATCTTGTCCGCCACAAAGTTAGTTTTACGATATATATATATATATATATAAGAAGCTGATTTCCTCAAAGTCTAAAGAGATTCGTCTAATATCTTTAATGAGAGTCGGCAACTTCCAGGGAGTAGCACATTTACCATTGATGCAGTTAATCAAAATATGAGTCTCCCTTTACAACAACTTTTTTTAGGCCTCCAGTGAGTCTAGTCTTGGCTTGAATAAGAGCTTCTCTAATTGTACTAGCTTCAGCAACTGGGACCGTGGTCTGCTCAATATATTACCCATCAATATCAGAATTTATGAAGAGTCTTGAATAACAAAACCTCCAATAGCTTTTCCCACACCACAACTAAAAGAAACTAAACACCATAGAAATAGAGCTGTTTTAACTGGTTTCTGTTAGGAAGGTGGTAATGGGCAGTAAGATGATTGTGAGGATCACTCCTGACGGATCTCCCTTTCCTCTGCACTTCACCTATCAAACTGCAATTCACAAAGTGCGTTAGAGATACTCCGATGCTTAAGTCAGTGAATTAAAAGTATAATAGCGTTAGCAAAGTACCAGCGTGAGTTGTGTTACCTCATTCCCGGCATAAATGGGGCCTTAAATGGGCGGTTGGAGGTTGGTTGAGCATTTATTGTTCGATGTGAGATTAGCACTCCTTATTTTGTTTGCAGTACTTGTCTAATCCGTTAGGTTTAGAGGGCACGTGTTCTGTCAGGACTTGATCAGTTCTGAAAGGTCTATTCACCAAAATTAATCCTTTCTGGCCAGTCTTTCTGTTGGTTTTATGAGGTGTAAGCCCATGTTTAGCGTTAATCATACTTAATTAGGCATGTACAATGTGGTGTACTAACAAGTCCCCCAATTCTCCGAGCTTAATATGGCGATCTTGGTTGGGGAGTTGTGTTTGCAATTGCCTAATTAAGTTTGATTAACACGTGAAGTTTCGATTGCCTAACCCCATAGTTCCCCAACTGCACAAGTAAGATCTGGTGTCTTTGGCGAGGCGCGACCTGTATAGCATCAACGTAATAAACGATTAGTGTTAGCCTTGGAGTCCCTGAGTGTCTGGGTACAATTGTCCAATGGTAGGATTCGCATCAGCCATTGGATGGGATTAATCTCTGGTATGATTTGCGTCAGGAGATTAATCCTTCAGTGTTAGCTTTGGGATTCGCTTCAGATACTAAGTGACTGAAAGTGGACGAAACTTTGGGATTCGCTTCAGATGTTCCGTTAGTCTAATGGTGGGATTCGCTTCAGCCATTGGATGAGATTAATCTCTGGTGTGATTTACGTCAGGAGATTAATTCGTCAGTGTTAGCTCTGGGATTCGTTTCAGATACTCAGTGACTGAAAGTGGATGAAACTCTGGGATTCGCTTCAGATGTTTCGTTAGTCCAATGGTGGGATTCACTTCAGTCATTGGATGGAATTAATCTCTGATGTGATTTGCGTCAAGAGATTAATTCGTCAGTGTTAGCTTGGGGATTTGCTTCAAATACTAAGTGACTTTAGACGAAACTCTGGGATTCACTTTAGATGTTCTGTTAGCCCAGTGCTCAACCTGTACAAATACCATTTGACAATGTTAGTTAGCATAAATGATTGTTGTTCCCTCTTTCTTTATTTTTTGGATGTGGCCAACACGTGTCATGTTTTTTTTTTGTGGCTGCATGTGTGCTACGTGTCAGTTCAAATTTGAGTTTTGAATTTCAAAATGACGGGTGACGTTATTGTGGAGAGATAGGGTAATAATGGTTCCGCTTTGTTAACCAAGGTGTCTCCCCGCCTGGTAAATAGTGGGGCATGTGCAAGATCCTACGGCTCGCCTCGGTTAGCGTGAATGGCCAAGATGCCCTCGGTGAATTTATTTGCTTCCTATAAATAGTGGAGGGGTGTGAAATCATTTTTCACATTTCCGTTACTCACTCTTGAAGTTCTGCTAGATTTCTCTCTAGTTCTGTTGTCTGCCTTGCTCACTTGACGCATGTCAACTACCATTTGTAAGTTTCTTTACTCTTCTTTTTGTCAATTTTTGTTTCTTTTACTTTCATATGGGCTTGGTAATATAGGTGTGCGTCGTCATTCCCCGAGTTCGCTAGGTTCCTATCATGTATGTGGTGGCTCAAATTGAGTACCTCAGGCCTGACAGATGATTTATCCTTTTGCAGCAGACATTCGTTTTGAGCTCAACCATGCCAGGCGATAGCATAGATGAGTACTTGAGTCGTCCTGACGGTCATGAACAAACAGAGGTGAATTGTCCCAATGGGTGAATGCACGGTTGGTCTGTCTCATACTATCGTCACGATGGTTCGTCCTCCTTCACCTCCCCAGGAGGTTCAGATTGGTAACCAAAGCATGTGGGTCATGTCTGACGAGGAATATGTTAAGGAACCCAAGTCCATTATGTCGCCCACTAAAATAGAAGCTGTGAGGACAAACTTTAACATTCCTGACTGCATTAAGTTGTATCCTCCTCGTCAAGGTCTGCGGTAGCCATGCACTCGTCCACATGATGGGGATATCTGCTTTTCTAAAATTCAATTGAAGATGGGGATTTGTTTGCCACTACACCCTTTCTTCCAGTACTAAAAGGACTCAACCCTAATTTAGCTAGTAAACTAGATAGTTTAACTAGTAAACTAGAATTAAATCCTAACGACTAACTAAACTCTGAGAATTTTTACGAAAATTTTGACATAACCCCCCTTTAAAACTAGACAACCCAAAAACCTGGAGAAAAATAACACTCCACAACTAATTCCACAGACACACCATGGACCACCAGTGTCCATTCGGATTTCTCAACAAATGGTACAAACTAGAACCATAAACTCAACTCAGGAATTAAAGCATCATAACAATGTACTGATTCATAATACAATGGGAACTGACTCAACTATTTACGTGAACACTCTTTATACATGAGTACTACATGAGTCGATATAAACAAATTGTACTCAAAGCGACCTCTACTAGCATATATTGTATAAGATACAAACCGACAGTGAGCTGAGACATATTGGTGGAAAGATGATTGGTGAACTCGAAGCCCTAGATAACATTCAACACTCACAGAATACACACTGCAACCTGGGCAACGATAAATTGAAGAGCCCATGGAAATGTGAATAAAATATAAAACGTTAGCGTGAGTGGACAAAAATAACATAATCTATGTAAAACGATAAAAATGATATAACATACCTTCCCGCTATTTTTCGTAAAATAATGAGAGTTCAAAATCATAAAACTAAAATACAAATAGAGGTGATCGCCCAGGTCACCCTACCTGAGTTGACTGTCTGTAAGAAAAATATCAGTGATGGGTCAAAAGAGATGTTTGTCCTAACCTCTCCTGACTGAACTATTCGGTGATCAGTTGAATAGTCAGTGCATCGATGCAACTAACTAATGCCATCACAATATAAACCTCCAAATAAACGCTTTAAAAACATACCATAAAGGGTAAAGAATAAAAGTATGAACTCGCAAACGATTGAGAAAATGAAAGGTCCACTCACTCGTTTGCGACTGCTGCTGAGGTCCCACAGAATTCCCCTCGCCGGGGTCGCGATCACGATATCCTGAATTAATAACGTATTAATTTAATACTATAAATTGATAAAATGTACGAAAATCAACTTAGAAGCTATCACAGAAATCCCCCAATCATTTCTAGATTTTTAGCTTGTCGGAGCACCACCGTGAGCAGCAGCACGTGGCCCTCACCCGCCTCCACAGGCGGCTGCGCTTGAACCACACGTGCCCCCCGGCTGAACAACTCTGTTTTCAGCGTTCGACCCACCAAATTGAAGATCAGCTCAAGTCCAGTCGAACTCATAACCATAGCTTCAGCTGATTCCGATGTGTTTCGCCGAAATCACCCCCAAAAGCCGGCGGATTCAAAATTCGGCAGGCATGTTCCCGATGTCGAAATGTCGACCACACACCTCCGTTGCCCATGAAACCAACCCAAATCGACTCCTCGTGCTCTACTCAACTAGAACCCCCACACCACCGCCGCTAAAACTCGTCGGAGCTTTGCCGTCGAGTTACATAACCCAAAATCAAAACTCCTCCACACCACACCAAATCACTCAATTCTCACCACAATCACAACCACAATGAATAGAGGACTAAAACCATACCTTGAGCACGAAAAATGGTGGCCGGACGACTGCTTTTTTGGCAGGTCATGATTCGGGTTCAAACTGGGTCAGAAATGGGTCGGGTCAGCAAGTTAGTTTCTGACTTTCCTTTTTCGGTAACTCTGACTATTTTCGGAAACTTTCTATTTATAGGGGAAGCTCCTCAAATGATCAATGGTTATAACTCAAATTTATCACGGTCGTACGGACAATAATTGACCAAAAAAATAAGTTTCTTTTCAATATTCTATTACGATAATTTTCGATAAACAATGCGATACTTATCCGAAAATAAAAACTTCCGAAAAACACAATAAATAGCTCGCATATCTGAAAAAATTCTCAAAAATTCTTACGAGCTCGAAATAAAACACTCTACAATTCTTATAAAGAATATCAAGTCAAATTCTTGTCCAGTAAAAAAGTCGTTAATAACTTGATAATATGACTAATCTACGATGAAGCGTAATACAATTTGATAAGCATGTGATTTTGGTTTGGGTTGTCACAAGTATGCTCTCTCCCGCTTGGGGATTACACTTGGCTAGTGTTGTCCCACCATGTGTGGGGTCTTAGTGGCTATGTTCAACATTTTTAATTTATCAGGGTGTGAATATCCTACGTTAGGGGAGATTTACGAGTTTTACCACATGGGTTACGCATACCGGGAGGGTGACATAGGTACTGTTACCTTAAGGGGAAATAAACAGCCTCAATGGTTGACTGGCATGCCCACGCTTAGTCCGGACTGGCGAAAAAAGGTTTTTATGGCTGGCGGGAGTTGGGAGTTTGGGAGGAATCCTACGTCTGAGGATCGGATGAAGCCCCGTGTCCCGTCTAGGTTTTGCCCTCTAAGTGCGTTTGGGTGTTGTTGCTGATCTTTGATTTATTTTTTGCTTAGTGTCTTCCTCATTCCTACTTTAATGGTTATTTATTGTTGCATGGCAATTGGAATTTCCGTTGACGCGCATTGAGGAAAGACGTCTGAACAGGATTTGTTTTGTCTTTCAGAAGGAGAAGGAGTTTCGCAACATCTGGGTGGCTATGCACTGGGATGTTATAACTGCTACCAGACTTTCAAAGTTGTCATTTAAGCTTCCTGGTCTTGCTCTTTTGTTGCCTCAATACTGTGTATATCCTTCTGACGTGCCTTCATCTTGCGTTTAGTTAAGCTTCTTGTTTCGAAGACAACTAAGAAGATGGAAGCAACTAGAAACATGATGAATGCATTTCTGCAAGGTGCTATCTCAACCAAGATGGTTGGGTCAACTGATGTCACCAATCCTACGGCTCCGTTGAAACGGCCGACGGATGTCGTAAACCTCAGTCCTCCAACGGATCGTGAGAAGCTAGCACCGAAGGAAGCTAGCACACATGTGCTTGCCAGATGGATAGCGTAAGATGATGCCATGAAGAAGAAGGCAGGAGTTGGAAAACAGATCCGAGGTGATGCGGATGCTAGCACTTTAAAACTGAAGCCCAAGCAGAAGCGTGTGGATGGGGAAAAGTCCATAGAAGGAGGTCTTGTCCAAGAGGAGGCTCGATCTACTGAGGTGGAGGAGTTGCGTGCTTACGACGCGTCTCACCCTGGTGGCGGAACGAATGATGAGTTCCGGAAGCAAAAGAAGAAGGGTAAAGAGCATGTTGGCTCTGGGGGCCATGCTGAATTGACGAAGTCTGTGGGGGAAGCTCATGTCAGTGTGGCCCAGGAATCTCTTCTTGAGGGTGTGCCTTTTGGTACGAGGGTTGTATCTGACTTATACAACTACTTGTCCTGCTCACTGGATGAAATGCTAAGTCTCTCCACAAGGTTTGCCAACTAGCCAACACTCTGCAGGCCAACAAGGAACGGATCTTTAACCGTTTGGCCGTGGTTTTGCATGAGGTCCGTCTGCTGACAGAGCTTCAGGGATCTAACGCTGAGAAGATGGAGCTCGTGGGAGTGAAGCATGACCTCGCACTGGCGAAGGGTGAGATAAGACGTCTCAATGCTGTAAGGAAGAATGATAAGAAGAGCCTTTGCCAGCTCAAGCGGAAGTTGCTCTCCTGGGATGCCCGCATAAAGGAGGTGGAGAGCTGGGAGCAAAGCAAGGAACTTATGCTACAAGCTCAGGAGAAGAAGTCTGCCGAAGTGGCGCTAAAGTTGGCGAAAGAGCGTTTTTACGCAAGCTTAGAGTCAATCGGTTATCTAAAAAAGCAAGCCAGCAAGCTGAAATTGTAGGTGGCTGACTTGGAAGCAAAGATTGCGTCAAATGCATCTGAGCGGGAGAATGCCCTGGCGGATGCTCTAGCTAAGTAGCGTGCCGAAATGGAACGGGTAAGTCAATTTGCCATGGCTAACTTGATGACTGCCTGCAAGGAGTCAGGCTAATTTTGTCTGAAGAATTATGCCAAGAATCATGGGATGGCGTATGATGGGTCTGACTCCGAAGAAGAGACTCCTCCCTATGTCGATGCTCAGGATGAGGAGGCTCCATCAGAGAAAGTGTAGACGGATCCAAAGGGTAGCCAGACGAAGCTTGTGGAAGGGCAAGTGGTGACTACCAGTAGTGATTTCTCGGGCGGAGAAGATGGCAATGAGACTTCCGTTGAGTCTACCAAAGGAAGTGGAGATGAGGAATCAAGTTCTAGTGCACCAAGCTCCAAGAACGAGGAGAAAGTGTAGATATTTTTTTTTGTTAATTTGTCTAAGTGTAGGATATTTTTATATGTAAACTTCAAGACAAGTATTTTTGGCTAAGTGTAGACTGATTATGCGTTTACTTTTGCTATGTTCTCCCTTATGTGTTTTGTCTTTATTCAATGAATGGTCTTAGGAGAACTTAATCACATGTGTCCCATATGTTAAGTGAAACAGAATTATCAATCAAACGAAAGTGCGTTTATCATTTTAACACATGTGCTGGTCTAAAAAGTTCTCAAATTCATTGATTGTCTTTCAACGCATCGCAACTGTCTGTAGTATGAGAATGCGTCTCATCGTACTGGCACCAATTACCCTTGACGGGTCACGTTTGTGTTTGCGTTTGCTTGTGGAACTTGGGAGGAGGACCAGGTATGATGTCCATGTGCTTTTCCATAGTGGCCTCAATAAGTGTGTTGGCAACAGTGAATATTTCCTTTCGGGGGTGGTTCCGTTGGAAGTGGGGCTGGTTATGCAGTTTTGTATGGTGGTGCAGGTGGCCCGTATTCTGACAGTGAATGCCATTCTTGTAAAATGGTCGCTTGGAATGGGGTTCCGTTTGTGGTGCAAGCTCCCTGGGTCGTTTGTCTTTCTGTTGGTGGTGGTTCAATTTTGGTGGTAGCGTAAGTCCCTCATCAGGTTCATAGCTGGGTTGGGTGGATGGTTTTTTTTTTGTGGTGATTCTTCTTCTGGTTGTTATCCTGACGGTTGTTGAATTTTTTCCAATAGACAGTGTTTTCAATCGCAGCTTTCTCTACCGCCAGGTCCATTACCTCATCATAACTGAGAAATTTTTTTTTGATGAACTTCTCCTTAAACGGGGATGGTAGGATGCCCTCCCTAAATGTCGACAAGGCCATATCCTTATTCAAATTTCTGCATGCTTGTGCAGTTGCCCTCCATCTGTTTACGAAGGTGTGAAGTCTCTCTGTTTCACCCTGCTTGATCTTGAGCAAGTTGTCTGCCACGTTATATTTCCCCTGGAGCCTGTACCATTTGAGAAAACTCTCTGTCATTTCCGCGAATGAGTGTATAGACCCCTTGGACATTTCGCAGAACCAATCCCTAGTTTCCCCCGTTAGGGTCTCCTTGAACAAATAATGTAAGGTTGCGTCATCGTAGTTTCTGCCTGTTGTTTCTGATTGGAACTTGTCCAAGTGCATCCTCGGGTCTCCCCTTACGTTAAATTTGTTTTCCTTCAGGGATTTCGCGTGGCAATCCATGCCTGCCCTAAGTATTTTGGCTGAAAACGGTGTTGATCTTGGTGTGTGTACATGTTGGCCTTATTCTGGTTCTGAGTTTGCTTCTCCTGGTGCACTTCCGCTGTCAGGGCATCAATTCTAGCTAAGAGTTCTGTCATAAGTTGGTTTTCGTTTTCCCCCTCTTGGATCCCTCGAGTGGGGCTATTGGCCATAGGGTTTGAATCAATCTTGTCCTTAAGCCTTCGTTTGTCAGAGAATGCGTCAACATGACGTCCCTCTCCTCCGTCAGACAGGTCGTCTCTATTCTCAAAGGGTTCCAGCGAGTAATAGTCGTCCTTCTTGATGCATCTTGCCTTTAGCTCTTCTTCAACCCAGATTCTGGCTAAGTTCTCTTGGTCTCTCTCTTTCCTCACCATTTCCAGTTGTTTCAATAACTGAGTGTTGATGGCAGACTCATCGAAGTTGGTGGAGAATAATTCGGTTGCGTTTGAGGCTGGAGTAGCGCTAGCCTCGATATGTCGTTGCTTCTCCATCAAGGGTGTGGTTAAATTGCCTGCGTTCTGCTCAATCATGATGGGTATTGTTGCTTTCGTGTTGATGTGGTAATGTGTTTTGCAATTGATGTGTTTCCCACATACGGCGCCAACTGCTTAAACCGGTTTCCATTAGAAATGTGGTAATAAACAGTAAAATGATTGTGAGGATCACTCTCGACAGATCTCCTTTTCCTCTGCACTTCACCTATCAAACTGCAATTCACAAAGTGCGTTAGAGATCGAGAGGGGGCAGCCTGCCTTCGATACTCCGATTCTTAAGTCAGTGAATTAAAAGTATAATAGCGTTAGCAAAGTACTAGCGTGAGATGCGTTACCTCCTTCCTGCCATAAATGGGGCCTTAAATGGGTTGTTGAAGGTTGGTTGAGTATTTATTGTTTGATGTGGGATTAGCCTTCCTTACTTTGCCTGCAGTACTTGTCTAATCCGTTAGGTTTGGAGGGCGCGTGTTCCGTCAAGACTTGATCAGTTCTGAAAGGTCTATTCACCAAAGTTGTTCCTTTCTTGTCAGTCCTTCTGTTGGTTTATGATGTGTAAGCCCATGTTTAACTTTAATTATACTTAATTAGGCATGTACAGTGTGGTGTACTAACAGAAGATGTAAAACCCTACCAGAGCTGTATTGATTTGAATAGAGAATCAGAGTTATTACAGCAAAAATAGTCCAGGATGTTTATCTAAGCAAAAGTCTCTAGCTAAAGAAGGACATGTGTCGGATAAGACCATCCCATAACAGATAGATGTAACACACTATCTTAAGCTAATGATCAACTGAGATGATTAAGAACTAATTAGCTATCATTACGTTAACAACCCTATTTAACTTGATGGTAGGGAACCAAGCATCAAGTTAGAGCAGAGATATGTGTGTTGAGGATAGCAAAGGCCTTTGGTAAACAAGTTAGCAAGTTGTTCTTGAGAGGTAACAAACTCCAGATGAATTGATCATTTCTTCACTTGTTGACGAGTAAAGTGAGCATCCACTTCAACATGCTTGAGTTTTGAGTGAAAGGCAGGATTTGTAGCCAAGGTAATGGCTGAGATATTGTCACAGTGCAAGACAAGAATGGAAGCCAAAGATAGATGTTTATAGCAAATGAATCAACCATTTCAACTCTGATGTAGTATCTGCCATACTACGATACTCATCTTCTGTTGAGGAATGAGACACAACTGTTTGCTTTTTGCTGCACCATGAGACAGGCATCTGGGTAATCAAAACAACAAAGCCAACAATAGACTTCCTATCGTTTGGATCTTATGCCTAATTAGCATCACAATATGCATTCATAAACAATGATAAGTTTGTGTTAATTGAAGAAGACTCAACCCTCCTGAGCCATATACCAAAATCCATGGTGCCCTTAATATATCTAAGTATACGTTGTGCTGCAGTATAATGAATGTCTGTTGGTGCTTGCAAGAATTGACACACTGAGTTTACACTAAAAGCAATGTCTAGGCATGTGAATGTAAGGTATTGGATACAACCAACCATACATCTGAACAACTATCATTACGTTAACAACAACCAAGAACAGAACCATCAAAGTTGATTTTGAAGCTATTATTGGTAAGGATTTTGTTTTTATCGCATTGTACTCCATTATCACATTATTAATGAATTTATCGATGATTAAAAAGAAATAAATGTAAAACACTATAGTATCAATCTACTAGATATCTTTTACCTTCAAAGTTCAAAGTGATCGAACTATATATCTGTTTGTTCTCGTTGGGGTATTTGAAATCATGCAACAAAGTTTTTTTCAGTTAATTTTGACTCTTTGACCTCACCATTTTTTCACCCAACTTGGAGGAGTGCATTTTTTCCCCTTGCCTTGAAAAACTTTTCTGCTAAAAAAAGAGAGCGAATTTCTTCATCTGTATCCCTTGTGCTTATTGCTCACGTATGAGATTCGAAGTAATGTCCACGTCAAAAGGGTAAGGAAACAATTCATCAGTAGTGTGTAATACAAATCATGTCCATCAGTATCACGTGGCCACCCATTTCATGCTATAATCCTCATCTTTCAAACCATTTGATACATAGACAGAGAGTCCATAAACAGAAGCAAGGCATGCAGTGCTGCATTAGTAAATCAATTGTTATAGGACTAGACCTCACCTCTCCAGATGTGTTCGGAGAAATATGCTATGCTTGGACTGTATAAACAAAATTTCTCGTTTATTCTCCGGTATAAACATTGTACGTCTTTCAGTGCGAATAAAGATTACGATCAGATACACAACATTTTCAAATAAAATTTAGAATTATGAAAGATGGGAATTGAATGTTGAGTGTTCTGTTAAGAATTAAAGACTGCTTAAGAAGATGTTGATCGTTATTTACAGGACTTCCCAGCAGAATGAGCAGAGAGGATGAAGACTAGAGACCAGGAAAGACGGAAGGGACGTCCGGGCAGCTTTTCACATTTCCCTTCCCTATAGCTACAGTTCCCTAAACCAACCTTTTCTATTTCCGAATCATTATGAACTAGACCTAAACCTAACAATTAACTCAGCCCATGATTAACTTAACACTCAACAGATAAGCAAGTAATAATAGCTATGTAATTCTATATATCATTTGCATGAATTGCTCTCTCATTACGTACTTATCTTAACCTATCCCAATACGTTCTAGTAGTAGTTCCTTTATTTATTTGTGAATTTTAGTTGGGATATATCCTAATTTGAATCAATAAGTTATGAAAACTAGAAAAGAAGTAGGAAAATAGTTAAATTCTTGCGGGTAGTGTGTTGACAAACCGGATAATAATCAAATCAAATAGCCAGGGTTGTTTAGACAGAGTTTTAATGGATTGAAGAGAAGAAGGAAACAGACTATACACCATCAAACACAACACCAGTAAAGTAGACTGTTGACATTTGATCATTTTCTATCAATGCACCACCACCACGAGCCCAACTGGCCTGGCCAAGAGTTTACTCAGTTTAGTACTGGTAGTACGCCCAGATTCTCCTTGTCACGTACAGTGGTGTCACCAAGCAAAATCTCATTAAACTTCTCTCCCTCTTAAACCCTAATAATTAGATTGAAGACCTGCAAATACAGATAGACGTCATCTCATCACGTTCTGCAGTTACAGTGACAGAGCTGAACAAGAAACAAGGAATTAGAGCTAGCTTTAGCTTCTTTTTTTGTATCGGGAAGGAAAACTTATATTGAGCTTCAGCAGTAGGAGTTGCACAATTACACGTTAAAGCCCGCGTGCCTACCTCGTTCAAAGTGCATCTCTATCTCTATCTCCATCTCCATCTGCAACTCTCTCTGTCTCTCTCTACGCTAGGTTATTATTCATGTACAGAAGCAACAAGGCTAGAGAAGTTTTCCAAGGGAGAAATGAGAAAAAAGAAACCCTCATGGCTCATGTTTCTGGCCGACATCGACAGTTCACTGTTACACACTCTTGGTCTCTTTCTTAGCTAAGTGTACTGTGAGTTTAAGCTTAAAAACCGGGAGGCAATTCTCTCTACTCCACTCTAGCGCTCATATTTATTGATCACCAGTGTAGAATATATACTTGATGGAAAGCGAGGGATGGTTTAGGGTTTGTGAAGTGAGAGAGATGGAGAATATGGAGGGAGGAAATGGTGGTAATATTAATGGTGAGTATTACAGTCATGGTGTTATTGGATCTGGGTCTTCTTTGGGCATGTCGATGAATCTCCCTCTCATGAGTTCGTATGCTGCTGCTGGTTTAGATCACGCTAGTAGTAGTATTAACCAGCAGCATTATGTCTCTTCTCTACCTTTTACCAACATCAATCCAAACCAAAATGGTAGTCAGGAATCTGAGGCGAGCGTGAGAGCTAAGGTCATGTGCCATCCTCTCTTCCCTCACCTCTTGGCCTGTTTTGTGAACTGTCAAAAGGTACATACACCTTAAATTCTTTCCTGATTCTCTGATCTCATCTCTACATGGTTTTATTTTCTGAGAAATTATGGTGGTGATGATTAATTATATGTTTTTGGGCTATTAGATTGGGGCACCTTCTGAAGTGGCGGCTAGGTTAGAGCAAGCGGCTGTGACCTCTTTGTCTTGTGCAGCTGCTAACTCAAAAGACTTTGATGAATCAGAACCAGATCCAGAGCTGGATCAGTTCATGGAGGCTTATTGTGAGATGCTTACCAAGTACCACGAAGAGCTCACAAAACCCTTCCAGGAAGCCATACTTTGCCTCTCAAAAATCAACTCCCAGCTCAAAGCTCTATCTGTTTCACCATCATACTCTGGTGAGTGGGGAAGACCATTACTCAAAAATACCATCTTTGTCTTATAAAACTTTCTCGGATTTATCTAGAAACTGCAAATGAAATTGATCTAGAGCTAGGTCGACCTTCCTTGTCCATTTTTATGCCTGTGCACCTTTTAATGGAAGAAGAGAAAGGGCTGGCTTCTAATAAGGAGAAACAGCTTTTTGCTTGGTAGGTGGTCAGGTAGATCATATGCATTTATAGGTTGATTGACTCTCTTTTTCTTTGAGTGGGTATGATTTGCAAACCAAAGGCATTAAGAAACGGAGGAGGTGCGTTTGTTTGAAAATATTGAGATGTGACTCAATTAAGATTCTAGTTACATATAGATGCATAAAACTGACTACATTTTATACCAGACATGATCAGATTTATATATACTCGTATCAGGCATGCACATGCGTGTTAACGTTTCTTGTAAAGTCAAGTGTATTCATGAAAAGGATGTTCTCAAATGTACCTATGGAATCTAGAATCATATCTCTACAGAATTTCACATGCAATTGGGAGATATTATGGTGATACTCTTTCAAAAATGAATTTGCTTGGAACTTTCCTTCTTTGCAAATAGAGAGCATGAGAATTGAGTCGATCTTGTGTTATTTGGATAAGTTATAATTAAGAAGGGTATATCCCATTTTACACGTACTACGAGGATATGAATATTAGTTTCAATTAACAGACTTAATTGTGATAAATCAATGTACGTATATATTACCGGCTTTCACCATGTTGGGTAATCTGAAATCATGTGTGAATGTGAGCTGGGGTTGTCATTGTTTGTGTACATGGAGGAATGTACTCTTAACATTCCAAAATATATAGGTCATTGCTAGCTTATTTGCTAGATAGGTAATTGTTAAAAAAATTAGCTAAGCTCTGTGTTTTATAACTATCTAGCCTTTCCTAATAAGATTCTTGATTATCACCCGTGTACGTACAGTTGATCAAATCTTAATATGTACAAGATGCATATGATAATTGGTAAGTAGCAAACTATACGCTTCCGTCGAATTTATCTTCAACAGATTGTGTACAGAATGTAAAAGTAAAACCCAACTTGGGAGCCTAGGGTGTGAGCCTAGGGTGTCTTTAATTAGTGGTTAAGTTTTTATCTTATATGATCAGTTCAACCATGGCACAGAACTAATATAAGGGCATGCATCTACGTTTTTTTGGCTAATTATCTGCATGATCAGCTAGTACTGGTGATCTGGTTGGACAAAGTGGGTCTTCTGAAGAGGCTGATGTGAACGAGAGAGGCAGGGATCCACGAGTGGAAGATTGGGATATCAAAGCCCAGCTTCTGCAGAAATATGGGGGATCTCTTGGCAATCTCAGCCAGGAGTTGAAGAAGAAGAAAAAGAATTTAAAGTTGCCAAAGGAAGCCCGAACTCAGTTGCAAGAATGGTGGAGTAGAAACTACACATGGCCCTATCCTTCAGTATGTATGCAACTATGCATTAATACGTACCATACTAGCTAGCTCTATGCATGTTCTTGAACATAGAGAATTGGATCATCACTTTATACTCCATTATTGCTTCTACATTAACATTACTTTCCTACTCAAATTGAGTGATGCTCTATATATCTATGTAATGCAGGAGTCTCAAAAGCTAGCACTTGCGGCCTCTACAGGGCTGACCGTGAAGCAGATAAACAACTGGTTCATTAACCGAAGGAAACGCCACTTGAAGTCGTCTTCTGAAGCTATGAAATTGGCAATGGTGGATCATCCCCAATTCTACTATAACAACATGCGCCACGGCATCTGCAATGCTATACCTATGGATGGCACCTCTCCTAATCCTTTGGTTTGATCTACCAAGTGACATGTGTGGAAAATGTCCTCGCTTGTTAATTATCTTAATTAGGGATTATGTACTTGAACTTGTAATATGGCTTATGTACTTGATGAACTTGTCTAGCTAGGGTTTATGTACGTCTTTTAATTTAACTAATTATTGCTACTAGTGGCCGCAATTCAGACAACCATTATAACACCATGAAGGCATGTAGGATTGCCCCTACTCGTCTATAGTAGTAGCACATTACGACAAATCCTCAGGATTACTCTGCCATGAATGATCGTTCAAACCCCCGAACATGGCAAAATCTGAGCTCGATTTCAGGGGCATATAAATGTAGTGTGCGCATTGTGAGCTAGGTATATAATCATAAAAGAATAGCACAAAAGAAAACTTATTCTCGATCACTTACAAGTTGCAACACAATAATTTTAAAGTGGCATGATAACGTACGTACATGTCATGTATAGAATAATTCAGAGAGCAAAATAAGTTGGTTAATGGTATTGAATTAATATAACTTGACTAAATTACTTAACAAAATAAATACGATTTGTTGAAGAGATCGAACAAGTTTAATACGATATAGTATTTAAGTTTTCCTGGGTTTGAGAGTCGAAATCCTTACCTGGGGGTGTTACATAAACAAGACTTTACCACCAAAAACCGGGAGTGGGGGTTTGGTTGGGTTGGGGTTCTCATTATGTATTAAGACCTTGTGAAAACGCTACCCAGGGAAATAGCATATCCAGATGAACCTCTATGGGATACCTCCGGTGATGAAAACGAATGGGACAACCCATTCTATTTCAAGGAGAGTGGGAGCACGATGGACACCACCATCGCAGCAATCGCAGCAGTAACTGAAGAAAAAGAGGAGGAACCTGAATTAGAGTACCCAGCATTCGCTGCTCTCAGAAAAATCCATGAAGAAGGTGCATATCCAAGTTCTTCCTCAGCAATATCCTATAACAGACCACCACCAACGGAACCATTCATGGGACAGGTGCGATATCCACCAGCACCAGGCGTTGCTTCCACATCAAGACAACCACCAGCTAGCACAGAAGACTGGAAGGGTAGATTCAGCAGAAGAAAAGGCCTTGATGATGGAATGTGGACACTCCCACCAGCAGAACAATCAGCAGGAGTCCTGCTGGTACTCCCACAGGACATAAGCCTGTATTCAGAAGTCATCGAGAGATGGGAAACGATCACAGTAAACCTGATCAATCAGAAGTACCAATGGGATGACAACAGGGCAAAGGTAGATTTCATAGAGAATCTACTTGGAGAAATTGAAAAGAAAACGTGGATCCAATGGAGGCCGGAGTTTCCTCAGGAGTACAAAGAATTGGTCAACATAGCAGAAGACCCAAGGAACATAACATCCCATATAAAGAGGATGTTCATCATAGAAGACCCATATACAGGATCCACAGTAGAACAAGAGAGGGCATACCAAGACCTGGAGAGACTAACATGCGACAATGTTAAGGATCTGTTCAATTATATGAACGACTTCAAAATCCTAGCAACAAAATTAGGACGCATGTTCATCTCCCCCGAGCTATCAGAAAAGTTCTTCAGGAAAATGCCCCCGCTAATAGGAAAAGAGCTAGAGCAAGCATTCGCAGAAAAATATCCAGGAAATACGATAGGAGTAATCCCGAGGATCTATTACTCCTACCAGTATCTCGCAGAGCTATGCAAGAAGGCTGCGCTGCAAAGGAGCCTAAATGACCTCTCTTTCTGTAGCAAAATACCAATACCAGGTTATTACAACAGCGGAAAGAGGTACGGCCTCAGGAAAGCTCGAACCTATAAAGGAAAACCTCATGATTCACATGTGAGGACCTTTAAAAGGAAGCGTCCGGACAGAGCAAGAAAGTGCAAGTGTTACGTCTGCGGAGAAGAAGGACACTTTGCACGGGAATGCAACAGAAGAACAGGCAATATGACCAGAAAAGCAGTCATGGACAGATGTAGTCTCCGTAGACCAAGGGGACTCTGATGACAGCGCCATCTGTAGCGTCTCAGAAGGAGAAGCAGGACAAACCCATTTTACCATGAAGTCCTTGCTTTCAGAACTGCCATTTGAGGAAGGAGCCTTTATGTTAGGAGGAGACGAGGGATGGAGATGCAAAGTAAAGGTGCCAGACAGTCAGCTAAACTGCATGCACCAATGAGAAAGAAACATGCCTATAGAAGAGGCTGCACACATCATCAACTGCACATTCTGCAAAGGAAGAACGAATGAAAGGATGAGGATCCATTGCAGGAGTTGTGGAATCACTAGCTGCCCGGCATGTGTAGGATATTACCTTAATGAAAAAATCAACCTGGCCTCAAAAAGGACAGAAGAGTACAAAGGAAGAGATCAGCTCATCAAGGAACTAATGGAATATATCTCTTACCTACAATCTGAGAATGAAAAACTCAGAAGAAGGCTGCACATAGAACAGGAAGTCAACCTGGAGGAAAGCCATCAACAGCTAGAAAAGACACAATACGAAAGAGATCACAAGGGAAAGGAGCTTGCACTAAAAGAACCAGAAGAAGGTCATGTCTCAGAAGCATCAGACGAGGAGGAGGGGGTATATGCCATCAATGCTCCAGTTGAAGGCACCCAGACAAAGAGGAAAAAGCTAAACAAACTGTTTAACATCCTGGTGACCTTCGAAATCCCAGGTTCAAAATCATTCACAGTACAAGCAATACTGGACACAGGTGCAACCACATGCTGCATCGATAGCAGAATTGTCCCAAAAGAAGCTGTGACGCTGACAAACTACATTACGCACTTCAACGGTGTCAACTCAAGGCAAGCCGCTAACTCAAAACTTAAAGGAGGGGACATGATCATTGGCGGACATCGATTCAAAATTCCATTTGTATACTGTTTCCCAATGAACATACAAGATGGAAACCAATTCCTAGTAGGCTGTAATTTCATCAGAGCCAAATTCGCAGGAGTTTGTTAGAAGGGGACAAGGTAACGTTCTTTAAAAATGTCGCCTGTATAAATACCAGCCAGGAGACAGAAACTTCGGCGGCAGCAATACAAGAGTTGGATATGGAAGAACAGGAGTACCAGGAGGTACAAAATTTCGTCTACCTCAACATCGGAACCACTAGTCCCTGGTTCCAAAGAAAGTTCGGAGACACAATGGAAGAGCTGAAGAAGGCAGGGTATATTGGAGAAAATCCTTTGAAACACTGGGTAAAGAACAAGATTCAATGCAAGTTGGAGATAATTAACCCAGACATCACCATACAGGACAAGCCATTGGGCTATGTCACACCCGTCATGGAGGATGCCTTCAGAAGGCATATTGAAGCCTTGCTAAAATTAGGAGTCATCAGGAAGAGCAACAGCAAGCACAGAACGATGGCCATAATCGTTCATTCAGGAACAACTATAGATCCAGTCACTGGCAAGGAGTCAAAAGGGAAAGAATGTATGGTATTCAACTACCGAACACTTAATGACAATACACACAAAGACCAGTACAGCTTGCCAGGCATCAACACAATCCTGAAGCGCATAGGAAACAACAATATCTACTCTAAGTTCGACCTCAAGAGTGGATTTCACCAAGTCGCTATGGAGGAAGGAAGCATACCATGGACAGCTTTCATGGTGCCAAAAATAGGATTGTATGAATGGCTAGTCATGCCATTCGGATTGAAAAATGCTCCAGCAGTATTCCAAAAGAAAATGGACACCTGTTTTGAGGGTACATCAGCATTTATCGCAGTCTACATTGACGACATCCTGGTATTCTCAAAAAATGAGGAGGAGCATGCAAAGCATCTGCAGCAGATGATAAAGATCTGCAAAGACAATGGCCTGGTGCTATCACCAACAAAGATGAAAGTAGCGGTAAAAGAGATCGAATTCCTAGGGGCAGTAATTGGGAATAAAAGGATCAAGCTACAACCGCATATAATCAAGAGAATAGTGGAATTCAAGGAGGAACAACTCAAGCAAAAGAAAGGCTTGAGATCATGGCTAGGAATTTTAAACTACGCCAGAAACTACATTCCCAACCTTGGTACTCTACTCGGCCCACTATACTCAAAGACCAGTCCCAACGGAGATAAGAAGATGAAGCCTTCGGACTGGGAAATCATCAGAAAGCTCAAAGATCAAGTGCAGAGTCTACCAGACTTAGAGCTACCACCAGAAGAATGCTACATCATCCTAGAGACTGATGGCTGTATGGAAGGATGGGGTGGCATCTGCAGATGGAAGCCCAACAAAGCAGACCCACGGTCATCAGAGAAAATCTGCGCCTATGCCAGTGGGAAATTCCCAACGGTCAAATCCACTATAGACGCATATATCTATGCTTGCATGGAAACTCTCCAAGCCCTAAAAATCCATTTCTTAGACAAAAGGGAGATCACCCTTCGGACAGACTGCCAAGCCATAATCAGTTTCTATAATAAGTCAGCCGAGCACAAACCTTCTATGGTTAGATAGCTAGGATTTACTGATTATATCACAGGCACTGGGGTCACAATAAAATTTGAATATATAGTTGGCAAACATAACATATTGGCTGATTCATTATCTCGACTAATATGTTTGTCTATAACAACAGAATGCGCAGAAGGGGATCACCAGGAAGTCCTGAGGTTAGCAACGGCAGCATTGGAAGAAGCAGCACAACCTCAATACCTAGAAGAACAAGCATGTCAGCTAGAGGCAACCTTGGCCCAATTCTTATCCACCAGCTCATGGACCAGGACCGTGCCATCAGAAGCCTCAACAGATTCAGGATTATGGCCCAAACAGACTCACACCGAGATATTGAAACAGGGAAAACCCCATCATATGCCCAAGAATTATACGAGAGTCACCCAGGGCACACAACAGTTGAATACCGAAGGTCCGTACCCAACAGGACCTTGGAAGACCTCCAACGACGCAGATCTAATCAGGAAGTCTTCAATGAAACAGCAGATTGGACAAATGACCAAAGACGACAAGAAGCAACAGACCTACTACAAGCCATGCTCAATGATTTCCTGCAAAGGTCTAAGATTGTCAAAGAAATGCTCTGGGAAAGAGCATACTGGTGCCACAAGTTAACCGGAATCGACAGAAAATGGGGGCAACTGTATGTTAAATTGGTCAGACAACTACGAAGCTTCTCGGACCTCACGGATAGATTCGCAGAACTCAACCAATGCATCCAAAGTAGCTCACAGCTGTAAGACACACGACAGGAACATGGATAGACGGCCACTGCTATAGAATAGTCAATAAAGTGGGATGTAGCCGCCCACTACCTTTGTCGGCTATACGTGTTCAGTTTCAAACTCACCAGCACACACTTTATTTGCTAAGTGGGATGTAGCCGCCTACTACCTTTGTCGGCTAGTCATAGTTGAGTGAGATGTAGCCGCCCATTTCCTCTGTCGGCTAGCTATAAGTACGTACAAAGATAAGAATCTTATCCTCACTTGTGATGATTAAAGCGACGATGGGGCCCAATGAGCACCCGGCTTAATCAAACTGAGGAATGATTCGAGTAGTATATATAGGGGTCTAAAACGAGATGCAAGACACACTTGAGAACCAAGAAGTCTTACTCTCAATCCTTGTAAACACTTTCGCATTTAGCAAGCAGAAATAAAAATCCTTGTTTCTATAGCTTAAAGCGCCCGATCCTAAACCCTGGTCTACCTTTGCCATGTTGTCATCCCATTGGTACTTCTGATTGATCAGGTTTACTTTGATCGTTTCCCATCTCTCGATGACTTCTGAATACATGCTTATGTCCTGTGGGAGTACCAGCAGGACTCCTGCTGATTGTTCTGCTGGTGGGAGTGTCCACATTCCATCATCAAGGTCTTTTCTTCTGCTGAATCTACCCTTCCAGCCTTCTGTGCTAGCTGGTGGTTGTCTTGATGTGGAAGCAACGCCTGGTGCTGGTGGATATCACACCTGTCCCATGAATGGTTCCGTTGGTGGTGGTCTGTTATAGGATATTGCTGAGGAAGAGCTTGGATATGCACCTTCTTCATGGATTTTTCTGAGAGCAGCGAATGTTGGGTACTCTAATTCAGGCTCCTCCTCTTTTTCTTCAGTTACTGTTGCGATTGCTGCGATGGTGGTGTCCATCGTGCGCCCACCCTCATTGGAAAAGAATGGGTTGTCCCATTCATTTTCTTCACCGGAGGTATCCCATATAGGTTCCTCTGGATATGCGGTTTCCCTGGGTAGGGCTGCGAGGTATTGAATAAACCCTAATGGGTCGTCATCATCCTCATTTTCTTCTACGATATCACCGTATTCGGTCTGCGACTCTGGGGTTGTGTTGCTATCGTCGTCCCATCTTGTTGCTTTGATTTGGTCAATAGGGGTGCGTGATGATGTTGGAGCATCATATCGGACTTTGAAATCATATTTCCCACTGGGTTAGCCCAGCGTGTCCCAAATTTCTCCTTCCTTTTCGTCATGATCGATCCAAGGTAATGTGCCTTCCCAGAGTACTCCTGCGAATTCTTCACCTTCCATGCCTTCTATTTCTCTTTCCTCTATCATTGGTGGAGTTCTGTGGTATCCACTAAAGGACACTCTTATTCGACCGTCTGATGTTAACCGTGTCAGTGCTATTTGCGGTTGGGTGGATCCAAGCTCTTGTGGAGGCTGAATCATCCAACTTCTCCCTTGCAAGAACTCCGTGTCGTGGTGCTGACCTGCTATAGCTTGGATTCCTGTACTTGCCAGGTAGTCGGCAACGTTCCGTATCTGATATCGGAATCCTACATGGCTGGTATTTGTAAGTCTCCCGATTAGGGATCTGGTTATCAGGAGGTTGCTCTCTCTCTCCTTGCCAGTTCTCATATCCGTGCGTCTGGATAGCTACTTCCACGTGATCGTAGAAATCTCATATTGACAGTTGCATGTCTATGGTCATGTAGATGAGTTGCACACCTTGGGATAAGTCGACCTCCATGGTACCGATTATGGACACATCATCCGACCATCTTGTGTCTCTTACCACAAGTAAGGCGTTCGTGCCTGCTCTTTGTCTGTGAAGTGCATGCACTCTTATCATGATGAGTCATGGGTGTATGAACCGAAATCCTTCCCTGCTAACTGTGTTGTAGCTTTCTGCGTTCATTAGTGGCAAGCTTATTTGCTGTCCTTCACCTACGCATAGGATTTCTTCCTCCGAGTAGTGCTGATATACCCTGTGATTGGCTCCTGACCACCCGTACTCATAGAGTACTTCTGCCGGTACTAGATTGGCTCTCCTTGTTTGTGACAGGCTGAGTTGCGCGTCTGGGTCGAGCCTGCTTTCTAAGCTCCTTCAGTATCTCCCAGTTCTCCTATTAAGTCTTCTTTGTGCTTCGTACCTCGCACGACTACTCCATCTGTAGTCTCGAATCTGGTCTTCCTGTGTTGCGGGACCAGATCTCTGACTGCCACGATCTCCTATTACCGGAGGTAATAGTTCTGTTCTGGTGCGACTCATGGTCCTCTTAGCTTGGCTTTTTCCACGTCGTAGATCTTTTGGGGATCTTTGTATACGAAGAAGGGCCCTTTCTTTCTTTTCTGGGGGGCTGGTTTTCCCAGAGAGAGTTGCTCAAGATGTTTCTCTAAGTTGGCAAGTGAGCTTCCTATGTCGTTGCTGGAGCTGACTTCGCTTTTGCCTTTTGTTGGTGCTCGTAGCCTTTTTAATTCTTCCTGACAGTCTTCAATCTGCTCAGTTTGCTTAATTAGCAATTAGATAATGGTGTTGTTTTGTCTGATGAGGGTTGCTAATCCTTTCTGGGTTGTTCCAGATTCCTCGCTTGGTCGTCCGAATCCTTTGGCAGGGGGGTCGATTGACTCGGTCGCTTGTAATGCTTCTTTGTATGCTGATGAACTAGCTGTTTAGGTCCAACTCATTAAATAGTCTTATGCCTGGGTTCTACCTATAGTTTTCGGGAAATGCTACACTTTGTGTTGGCTTTACTTTAGAAATTCAAGGTTGGCAAGTAAGGAATGGGACTGACACTCTTAAACTGTTGGTGTATACTAAGCAAGGATAATCATAGGAAAAACATACTCATCTTACCGGGTTTCCTCTATGGCCTTCTTTGAGGACTTACCAAGGACTTGGGCTTGCCTTTTGCCTGTGGTTTCCTACTGGTGCCTCGCAAAGAATAATTATACAGCTTCTTTATGTTGTCCTAAACTTATCCTGCCTCCTTGAAAGTGTTTAGTGTCTCATGATAACTAAAAAAAATAATACCTTAACCCGCTCTGATACCAGGGTTTAGGATCGGGCGCTTTAAGCTATAGAAACAAGGATTTTTATTTCTGCTTGCTAAATGCGAAAGTGTTTACAAGGATTGAGAGTAAGACTTCTTGGTTCTCAAGTGTGTCTTGCATCTCGTTTTGGACCCCTATATATACTACTCGAATCATTCCTCAGTTTGATTAAGTCGGGTGCTCATTGGGCCCCATCGTCGCTTTAATCATCACAAGTGAGGATACGATTCTTATCTTTGTACGTACTTATAGCTAGCCGACAGAGGTAGTGGGCGGCTACATCCCACTCAACTATGACTAGCCGACAAAGATAGTGGGCGGCTACATCCCACTTAGCAAATAAAGTGTGTGCTGGTGAGTTTGAAACCGAACACGTATAGCCGACAAAGGTAGTGGGCGGCTACATCCCACTTTATTGACTATTCTATAGCAGTGGCCGTCTATCCACATTCCTGTCGTGTGTCTTACAGCTGTGAGCTACTTTGGATGCATTGGTTGAGTTCTGCGAATCTATCCGTGATGTCCGAGAAGCTTCGTAGTTGTCTGACCAATTCAACGTACAGTTGCCCCCATTTTCTGTCGATTTCGGTTAACTGGTGGCACCAGTATGCTCTTTCCCAGAGCATTTCTTTGACAATCTTGGACCTTTGCAGGAAATCATTGAGCATGGCTTGTAGTAGGTCTGTTGCTTCTTGTCGTCTTTGGTCATTTGTCCAATCTGCTGTTTCATTGAAGACTTCCTGATTAGATATGCGCCGTTGGAGGTCTTCCAAGGTCCTGTTGGGTACGGACCTTCGGTATTCAACTGTTGTGTGCCCTGGGCGACTCTCGTATAATTCTTGGGCATATGATGGGGTTTGCCCTGTTTCAATATCTCAGTGTGAGTCTGTTTGGGCCATAATCCTGAATTTGTTGAGGCTTCTGATGGCACGGTCTTGGTCCATGAACTGGTGGATAAGAATTGAGCCAAGGTTGCCTCTAGCTGTCATGCTTATTCTTCTGGGTATTGAGGTTGTGCTGCTTCTTCCAGTGCTGCCGCTGCTAACCTCAAGACTTCCTGATGATCCCCTTCTGAGGATCACTTAAATTTCACTAGGTAACTCGAAAACTTATCTTCACATCCAAACACTTCAAGTCGACCTCTAACATCACCTTCCTTTGCTACTATGATGAACTAGCTCACCACTAGAAACACCTCAAAATCTCTAGGAAACCTTCAGCATGTGTGGATTCGCTCGTTCCATCTTGAACTCAACTTAAGAATACTTAAAATAGAGAACCTAACTAATTAGAAAAAAATTCCAACTCGGTTAAGAAAGAAAGTTTAATTAATACAAACTTACTAACGATCGAATTTCTGTTGTAGTCGTTTCAAATTCTCGTTTATTTATTTTTCTTCCGAAAAAGAAAAAAAATCTTTATTTTAGTTTTTTGTATCCATTTTTTAATATGTGCATGAATGTATGGAAAAAGTGGTGGATGATGATGATGTGTCATCCATTCTGGTCATCCTCGCAAGTCGCATCCGCCCAAGCAAAACACAACACTCTCCTCTCTCTTCTCCCTTCCTCCGCCGAGCAGTCCACCTTTTTTCCAGCAGTCTTTTCTGTTCAACAGAATCTAGGGTTTCCTTTTTCTCCGCAACACCTTACCATCTAAAACCCTTCACTCAAAATCGACCAAACTCCGCTTTAAAGCTCTCCTCACTTTTCGCTTCCAATCTCACACCACATTTTCCCTCAAATAATCTCTCTTTGAAATCCCACAAGTTCAAAGCTCACAGCTTTCATGGCCAAGACCAAACCCGGCAAAAAGGACATCGACTCCTACAACATCAAGGGCACCAACAAAGCCGTTCGGAGTATACCATCGTCATCTCTCTCAAAAACCCAGATTTCATTTTTCCAGTTTTAGCTTATGAGAATACTGAATTTTGTTGCATGTTTACTAAATTTTGCTTGGGATTTTGATTTGTGATATGTGCTGTACTTGTTTCTCAAAATCTAGTAGCTCCCAGATTCAAAGTTTGAGTCTTTTTACTGTTGAAAACCCAATTTGATGGAATCTGTATTTGTGTGATGTAGTTGGTGATTGTGTGTTAATGAGACCATCGGATACCGATAAGCCTCCTTATGTTGCACGTGTGGAGAACCTTGAAGCCGACCACCGGAACAATGTGAAGGTTCGGGTGAGGTGGTATTACCGGCCGGAGGAGTCGATAGGTGGCCGGAGACAGTTCCATGGTGCCAAGGAGCTGTTTTTGTCTGACCACTTTGATGTGCAGAGTGCTCACACTATTGAAGGGAAGTGTACAGTCCATTCCTTCAAGAACTACACTAAGCTTGAGAATGTGGGAGCTGAAGACTATTTTTGTAGGTTTGAGTATAAGGCTGCCACCGGAGGGTTCACCCCGGACCGTGTAGCTGTGTGAGTGATGTGTTCACTTTTTTTTTACCATGATAATACTTGAACAATGTGTCTGTCTGTGTTAGATTGGTAATGAGTGGCTTTTGAGGTTATGCTATTTGGTTTTGGTTTGTAGGTATTGTAAATGTGAGATGCCATATAATCCAGACGACCTGATGGTGCAGTGTGAGGGATGCAAGGACTGGTAAATTTTAGTTGCAGACCCTTCCTGGTTTCATGCGTGCCATTATTATGGCAATTTCAATCTTCCATGCATTTCTGTTGATTCATTGGTGAATCTGTGCTCAGAGTTCATTCAAAGCATATCTTCATGTCTTATTAATCATGTTTCTGTTTCAGAACATATACTTTGGTTCAAATTCAGCAATCATCAACACTTGAAGTTATTTCCCTTGCTTCCGATATAATAAATGAGATTTTAATGAGAGTTGGGGTTCATCTGATTTTCATTTTGCCAATAATCAGACTGGCCCCTCTTCTCTTCCAGTCTGCTGAAAAATCAAGGTTAAATATTTCCTTGTGCTTAACACATCCAAATCATCTGCACAAGGTCCTCTTTTGCTTTAATAAATTTGATCATTGGTTGGCAGGATTTAAAAAGTAATCAGGATATGTCAAGTATATTTTCTGTATTTAATAGTACAGTCCATGCTGTATTTGAAAATTTGATGTGGTATGTTCACATTGTTAAGAAATGAAGGGTAGTTCATTGGAAAATCAATTAAGTGTGCAGGCTAGGTTATATGTTCCTATTTTTTATTCCTTAACTATGTCACATTATGAATTTTATCACAATACATGAGCTATATAGCTATAATGCTGCCTTTCATCATGTACCTTTTAACCGCGTAATGCATTTGGTGTGGAATAATGACTTTTCAGTGCTTAGGTTAGGCTTCATGCGTGAAATCAGGTGCTAATACTCTGTAGTTCATTCGATGTCATTTCCGGTGCTTTTGGTTGAAACTACTTATGGCTTTGTATTGCTTATAATGACGATAAGGTTTCCTGGATGATGTATTTGCAGGTTTCATCCTTCTTGTATGGGTATGTCCATTGAAGATGCCAAAAAGTTGGAACATTTTCTCTGTTCTGACTGTTCAGCTGATGATGATGCCAAAAGATCTCTGAATTCATTCCCAATGTCACCATCTGTTGAGACTAAGGTGAGAATTGTGTGTATGATTATAAAAGGTTTTCAATGCAACCAGAGCTGCTGTTATTTAGACTAAAGGAAATTTGTGAATCTAGTGCAACCCTTACCCGTTTCTTTGATATATTGAATTAGTTAATTAAGGTATTTCTACTAAGCACATTACTGTTATGAACCAAAACCGGTCTGTCAGAACCAGCTATCAACGTACGAAAATGCCTTATATAATTATGTGCTGCGTACATCAATATCTTGCTATTCCTTTCTATATTAATTTGAGGTGAATTTCTATTTTCATTTATTGCAGGTGGAGCCAAAACGCCGGAAGAGATAACCTTGTGACTGGATGCTTAGCAAGGAGGTATCCAACTTCTTTGGCATTACCTCCAGTGTTGTGTGTTGTGGACTTGTATAGTGCAGAGAAGATACTGTGCTTGTACAATCCAGAGGCTTTTTTTTTAGATTATCAATGTTTGTATGTGTGTTAGACCTAGGCAAAAACTTGGTGATCTGTGTTGTCCTTGCAAGAAATTAGAATCATTTAATCACACAACACGTGAGAATACATCAAACCAAACATTTAGGAGGAACCTTGTATTTGTTGTGATGAGTGTATTGCTGGCATTGTGCATGTGATCATAAGTGTTTTAGTTTTTTTCCTTTTCCAATCTATTTCCTCCAATGCTATTGTTTTTCCCTTTAGAGGGAGAAAGTTTCGTCTGTCAGCTCTTAAGAGTGCTGCATCCGAGGATCAAGTTCCACTTATGCAGGTTTTTCGAGTTGGTTGTAATTGTCAATCAAAAGGCCCTGGGATGCAGTTGTAGGAGTATCTGGAATTAAATCATTTCACTAACTGTTGGTTTTGCCTCTGTGTCTTTGTAAGCATATCAGATGCCATAGTTGATCTTAACGACTGGTTGAACTAGATCTGTTTGATCAGCCTGCTTTCCTCTCAACCAGTTTCCTTGCCATTTTATTTCCTTTTGAGGATCTCCATTCAGACATGGGATGTGAAGATCATGTTGAACTCATAACTTGCATTCTGTGCTATTTTTGCATTCATGACAGAAATATTGATGTCAGGTCTTGGTACACAAAGCTTTACATTCTGTAGGCATTTATTTATAGCTTGTTTTGTAGTTTTGAAGCGAATTTTTGACGAGTGTATTTATTTCTGAGAACACAAGGTCTGATAACCATTTGAGGACAGATGATATGTCAAAAGGGGGCATCATATGCAATTGATGGATCCACTAGGTGTTCATGTAATCTCAAGCACAAAATAAATAATCATTGTATATTCTTTTTCCAACATTTGCCTAAAAGCTTGAGGGCATTATTGAATGTTGAAAGAGAGTGAAAGAAGTAGAAATGAGCAAAGAGTAGTAGCTTCGTCTGTCCTTCCAGTTCATGCACCGCAAAATTGAAAGAAACTGGGTAAAGTATCCGTGGCATACAATGTTCCATTCGTGGAGTCTTGTGCACGCTCCCAGCTTTTAAAGCATTTCACTTTTACATGTGACAATTTCAAGTCCATGTCTAATCTTGTACACGGCGACCAAAAATAATGATGTTCGTCTTTAATCGGATAGTAATCGGGCATCACAGAAATCTCATATAAGTTTCTTATAAAGCTACGAAAATATGGTCACTCGTATATGGATTTATCAGTACACGATTCAAACTCCAAAGTAGGTACATTAGGTATATTAGTGTTTTCGATCAAATAATCACGATTATAAGATCCATCAAATTAAAGAAATGTCTTTACATATTACATGTGGAAGATTTATTTTATTTTTAACTTTTATTTTAGATAATTAGGCTATTTTCTTCTCTGTTTACTTAGTCTGAAAAGTTTCACTGCTAGACAGCAATAAAATGAGTCAGCACTTCCTAATTTCCTTGCTGTACTGTACGAACGTATTAACAATTATTTCCTGTTTTATCTAATTGATTTAATATATGATTGCCTCTCTTTTAATCCTTTTCTCTCTTTTCTATCTCTCTCTGTTTTTCCTCTTCGAAAATTAAGTCTTAATTAGGGTTTTAACTCCTATCTTTTTCCATTGAGGACCTCCCCAAGTTCCAGACCTCCAGCTCCGATTCACAGCTCTTTATTCCTCTAATTTTCCCTCGTTTTCTGGGACCCTCTTTTCCCAAATGTAAGTCAATCTCTCATCTCCATCTCGTGAAAATTTATTCACGCCCTTGTGTTTGATTGTTGTTCAATTTTGAATTCTGAGTTTGAAAATCATGAGGATTTGTGTACAGGAGAGTTGTTAGGGCATGTTGTCCGAATTGGGTTTTTGTTTATGTGCCTAAATTATGAGAATGCTTATGATTTGAACTAGTGTATGAATGTGTGATTAGAGCTGTGAGAAGTTTAGGGTCGAGATTTTTGTAGATATGATCAAACAAATTCTGGGTAGAATACCTCGAAAACCTTCAAAGTCGTCGCACAACGATGTTCATAATGATGTAGGGGTCAATGGGAATGGCCCTACTTCCATTAACAGCTCAAAGACCACTTCTTCTGCATCAAAGTCGTCGAATTCGGGGGCTTCACGCACTGGCAATGGGCCTGTTGCGCTGCAGTCGAATAAGTCGAATCAATCCAAGAAGTCGGGTCAAGTTGCGAACCAAGTAGCTCCTTTGGCTTTTTCAGGAGCCTATGAGCTTTTGCCGAGTTTCAGGGATGTTCCTGCTGCGGAGAAGCAGAGTCTTTTCATCAAAAAATTGAATATGTGCTGTGTGGTGTTTGATTTCAATGATCCGTCGAAGAATCTCAAGGAGAAGGATGTAAAGAGGCAGACTTTGCTGGAGCTTGTTGATTACATATCGACTGTGAATTCGAAATTTAATGAGGTGGCAATGCATGAGATTACGAAGATGGCCGCGACAAACTTGTTTCGTACATTTCCATCTTCGAATCATGAGAACAAGGCTCTCGAGACATATGACCAAGACGAGGAGGACCAGATGATGGAACCTGCTTGGTCTCATATTCAGGTTGTGTATGAGTTTCTGTTGAGATTTGTGGCTTCTCCGGAGACAGATGCCAAGCTAGCTAAGAGATATGTTGACCAATCGTTTGTTTTGAAATTGCTTGATTTGTTTGACTCCGAGGATCAAAGAGAAAGGGAGTACTTGAAAACGATACTCCACCGAATTTATGGGAAGTTCATGGTGCATAGGCCATTCATTAGGAAAGCCATCAACAATACCTTCTTTTGGTTCATATTTGAGACTCAGAAGCACAATGGCATTGCAGAAATGCTTGAAATCTTGGGCAGCATAATCAATGGTTTTGCTTTGCCTTTGAAGGAAGAGCACAAGCTGTTCCTTGTCCGTGCACTAATTCCCCTTCACAAGCCGAAGTCTGTATCAATGTACCATCAACAACTTTCGTATTGCATTACTCAGTTTGTGGAGAAAGATGCCAAGCTGTCTGATACGGTGATTAGAGGACTGCTGAGGTATTGGCCCATAACTAATAGTTCGAAAGAAGTTATGTTCCTTGGTGAATTGGAAGAAGTACTCGAAGCTACCCAGCCATCAGAATTTCAGCGGTGCATGGTCCCTCTTTTCCGTCAAATTGGTAACTGCCTCAGCAGCTCACATTTTCAGGTACTATTCTAACTTCTAAGTGATATCTTTATCTTTCACTTGATATGTTGGTTTAATTTCTTATTTATTAACTGTGTATGCACATGGACACAATGTTTGCTTCATTTATTCATTGTTCATCGCGGTATGAGTTTTAAATTCTTATCTGGAATTGTTGCCTTTTCGACTTGACATGAGTAAATATTTCAGAGCTTGAGGCTTTTGGTGCTCAACTGGGGACTTTGTCTTGAACCTACCTGTAAATGTCCATTTCTTTCTTCTGCAATCACCTGCACTCATTCTCGAGATGCTTTGTGGCATTGCCTTTTGTACTATATCCATATACCAAGTCTATGGAATAGATAATTGAGTTCCCGCATGGATAAGAGAGAAACATTTCTAAAACATATGTCCACCACATTTATTTGGTGCTTAGAAGTCTGTAGCTCGCATCCGTCATTTCATATCATGAGAATGATCGTTTTATTTGATAAGTTTATTGGTATAGCAAACCATTGTCTCTAGAACTGGAGGAGGTTGACTATTATCCAAGGAGCCTAAAACTTCTTTCCATAAGGTCTGCTCCACATTTTAGATAGGTAGTTGAATTGTCTCTGGCACTCACATGAGTCGCATCTAACATTGCACACATCTGGGTATATTCAGAATGTGAGTGCCAGAAACAAATCATATGCAAGTAGATTCAATGTTCCATGCTGGGCAATTTTGTCTAATCAACTTAATTAGATGAGATTTCACTTTAATGATATTGAGATTGAGTGAAGGTGGATTTGTTACATTACTTAGACTAAGATCCACATTAACATTTCAGTTCTACTTTATAAGATGTTGACGTAACTTCTTTTCCTCTGCCAGGTAGCTGAACGTGCATTGTTTTTGTGGAACAACGATCACATAAGAACTTTAATCACACAGAACCGTCAAGTGATTTTGCCAATAATTTTCCCTGCTATGGAGGAAAACACTCGGAGTCATTGGAATCAAGCTGTTCGGAGTTTGACATTTAATGTGAGAAAGATATTCTCAGATGTTGATCAAGAACTATTTGATGAGTGCTTGAACACATTCCAAGAAGATGAAACTAAAGAGAAGGAAGCACAGGAGAAACGTGAATCAACCTGGAGGCGCTTGGAAGCTGTGGCATCCTCCAAGGATTTGACCAATGAGGCTGGGCTTGTCTCAAGATTTGCCTCCTCTTCTGCCATTTCTACCAGCCAAAACAGATTCACATCTGGCAGTTGATATCCTCACAAATTGTGTAGTGTGAATCTTAACCGAAGGAAAGTGGTTGAAACTCAACCTCACTTCACTCGGGCTTGTTGTAACTGTAGTTTTGTTCTGGTAAGTGATAAGCGTGTATCATAAGACATTCCTTGCTATAGAGATAAGTGGTGGATTAAATTCCCACCAGATAGAATTTCCTTTGTATACAGTTGCAAAATTTACTCTTTTTTTCTTGTTCTGTTTCCATTCAAGCAGTGTATGATGTCTTTGAAATTCTTTGTAATCCCAATTCGTTGCAGAAGAATTAATCTGTTTTTATCGTGTATCATGCCACCAATTAAAACAGTTCAATGAAGAAATTGTTCTAAATCTGATATTTGTAGTCTAGAAAAGACATGAGCTGATTCAGCTCTAGCATAACCATTGAAAGCAAGCTAGTACATATACATATATCATGTCATAATATGATAGATCATAGAAGTCTACTAATTCTAATCATCGCCATATGCTCCGAAGCTGTAATGCTCTTGGTACGGACCATTGAACCACAGGTCAGCCTCGAACCACTTGGGGTAATGAACAAGATCTCCGGCCACAAATTGCATAAATTGCTTGCTTCCTTCCAGCACAACTCTCACCTCCCCTTCCTCAATGTAAACCAGCTGATCCGCCTGCCAGTCCCACGGCAGCATACATTTTCCACTTTTCCACATTGACCACCTCGAAACACCAAGCTCTGCTACTCTCTCAGGTAACACTTTGCGCTCCACTCTCACTTCTTACAACTCCTCCAGACTCTTCTCCACCCGCATTGCCTTCACCGCGGCGCTTCCCATTAGTACAACTCCATTTGCTGCTATCTCTGCTGCTTATGTTTACTGTGAATGAGCTGAAGGTCGGTGACATAATCACACTCGCCATGTTTTTGTTGCCTACAAATAGTCTAAAACAGTGAGACATTGCATAACTAATCACTTCCATCATCATGATCAATGAATTTCTGACATCAATGTCACTTCAAAAGTAGGCTTATTTAAACATTTATCCAGAATTCTAGCCACTCAAAATTGGATTTCTAAACTAAACCTTCAAAACCCTAATCCCAAAATCTCATAAAAATGATATCTTTGACTGTCAGATTGGTTTTGCTTCTACTCTCAATCATGTGAAACCCATCAATACTAATTGAACCCTGAAAGATTCTGTGATTTATTGGGTCAAAGATTTCAACTTTCATGGAACTCAATACAAGGTATCTTCGAATAGTGAAGGAAACAATGCCCAGATAACAAAGAGCCAAACAGAGACTAAAAATCATAACTTGCAAAGTAAAATTGAAGAAGGAAATAGTGGGTCACCTGCTGAATAAAGCCCCGGCCTTCAGATTCAAAGTAGAACAGTGAGACTGAGCTAGCAGTATGTCACGAGCTTATTTTTCTGCTGACACTCGTGCGGCTTTAGCACTTCCTTTATGCTAAATCAGCCAAACTATCGCAAACACTTGGTTAGAACAACCGAAAGGTTTTTTATGTTCCGAGTTTTCTATATCACTGACTGAGTGCACACTTTTGTGTATACACATGTTTTTAATAAGCAGCTGATCCTTTTAATTTGAAGATGGAGAGCATTCATTCTGATTCTCACTACTCATTGGCAGATAAGATCTGGAAGGAAGCCAGATGGTGTTTGCCTTGTTGTTGGATCTTGTGCTCGTGGATTCAAGAATAACTCTGACAGTGATGTTATATATAGCAGTTCTGCGGTAAAGAAAGTTGGAGCCTCAGCAGCCCATTTCTTTTGGGAGGTAATTGATTTGTAGTTCTTCAGTGGTGTGGAAAGGGGAGACTTTTTAGCTTTCTAGAATCAAGCTTTGCTAAACATTTCACAGGCATTTCCAGCTGGTTCAGGTCCTATAGATCGTACCACTTATATGTTCACTTACGTTGATCCTCAACCCCAGTCACCAAAATTGGAGGAACTATTAGAAGAGTATTGGAAACTGATGCCTGAATATCAGGTTAGTTTGGATAGTTTTGCTTCCAGTTGGTAACTGTCCAGTTTTACTTGCATATTAGCTTATAGCTAAGATTCAATCATATTGAAATATATATATATATATATATATATATATGTAGGGAGTCTCTCTCGATGATTTGGAGATACAGAGGGTTCTGTATGGTATTTTCCCTACATACCGTGACAGGTACTGGTGCAATTAATTGCCTGATCTGCTGTGATTCTATTTTGTGATGTTAGGCATAATTTAGGGTATCAAATTCAAACCAACTAGTGGTGTTCTTAATCTGATAAGAAACTGGGGAATCTGCAAACTTTTAACAATGGACATTTTTATTCTTTGTATCTGACACCATTTCAACCCTTAATGGGGATGATGAACTTGACAGCCCACTTCCAGCAGCTTTCGATCATGTTTTACAGGTGGGGAAACTTTTACATTTCTAACTTATAAGCATCCTATAGATTTGGTAAAACCCAAAAGGAAAGACATCTTAAAATTATTCACTGCAGTTTGGTGATGCTAGTGGAATACAATCACCTGTTTCATTTGGTGGATTTGGAAGCTTGACTAGGCACCTCAAGAGACTGTCAACAGGTACATATGCTCGTTGCGTGAAATTGATGCTCCGTGAATATATATCATGTCATGATGATATTAACTAGGATCCATATTTTGCCTGGTGAATAGGTATATACGAAGCAATTGACGGCGATTTTCTTGACTCACAGAACTTGTCTCTCCTGAATCCATACATGGTTGGTGTCCCTCTGATATTTGGCCGAGTAATAACCTGGATTTAGATTCTAACTTCCTTCAAGATTATCTGACTTTCAGTTGAATCTATGTAGTGCAGCCCAACTTAAGTTCCTCGTGGTTGTTTCAAAGAGCAATGTCAGCAAAGGAACAATCTAATGTGTCGCCAGAGTTTATCAATGAGCTTCTTTATGCCAACTTTGAGAGCATGCGGGTTGATTTGTCTTTGTCTACATCCAAAATAGGAGAGTTTTCTTTTTTCTTTGTTTGAGTAGCTTCTCATATGCTGTGCAAGTCTTCATTTTCTCATTTCTGATGAGTTGATGTGATTCGGCTTTTCCAGAAGCTTGGTGATCCTGTACTCAGACCATTTCTTCAGGTAGCTCTTGTTTTTTGTAGTTGATGTGGATCCAATGGATCATTTAGCTGAACTTGAAGCCAGCAGTAGTGGTAACTGGTGAGCTTGTATGGAATTTTGACCATGTGGACATATAATTTGACAGGATGTTGTACAGTTTGGGCCTCTAACCAAGACACTAGGACTTGTCATGTTAAATAAACCTCAAATTATCCCATCAATATTCAAGCAGGTACCCTTTCAATTTCTTTCTGATAATGTTCATCAGATGAAGTGATTGGCCATTTGAGTTGCTAGACCGAGTTAACTTTCTTGTGCTTCAGGTTGGTATTCCTGTATTTCTTGACTGGTCTGGACATTTTTTCATGCTTGGATACTACACCCTCCTCTCAACTTTTGCCGACCCTGTAGTAAGGTATTTCTCTTCCATGGTCATGGACTCGTGGAGTCATGGTCGGTCCACTGTAATAAGCATAATGTACTCCCTTTTTTCATTTTTACTAGGCCTTTAGTAAGTGCACTACCACCAAATATGAAGTATGGATGGAAGCGACGTCTGGAGGCTTGGAAATATGGTGCTGGCTTAGATTACAAGCTATGAGTTTATGGCAACCAACGGACCACATTGGAGGTCTGGAATCATACCTGGTTGCTCGTTCAAAAATCACGTCGGAGGTGGCTTCCCTACAATATCTATCAAGAACTAATGCGAGTGAAACTCAGAAGATAGTTGAAAAGAAATTACAAATAATTTAAAGAGTTTAGGCTATTCACACGAAAGTCAGACTGACTTTGTTGTAGGCAAGCGTGTATCATATAACCACATTACCACAGTTTCCTTGAATCAACATTCTTCTTTGTATGAAGGGGTTGAACTATTACAACACTAACAAGAGATTATAACATATGTTCCTAATAATACAGTATCTTACTATGCATACCAGTTTGCCTACAGCATTCTTCTGTTATTTTTTATCATTTTCACTTATTCAACTGCTAACACATGTATAATAATCACAGATATAACATACTATCAATTGGATGCCTTTACACCCCACGTTTGATTGAGCGCCTTCATAAGAGGCTTCTCCTTCACATCCTCCGCCTTCTCCAAGTGCCATTTCTTTGACACGTTTTCAACCTGAATTTGAAGCTCCAAGTAAATCATGAGCAAGTTAAAATTCATGAAGGAAAAAGAAAAGACAATCTCAATACTTTAGTTCTGACATACCAAAGCCTTTAAGGGAACTAGTTGCTTGCGGAACTCTTCAAACTTTGGCTGGATGAGGTCTTTCACTTTTGTTTGGTTGTCAGCACTCTGTCAATATAAATCAAAGTCAATGTAAACTTCTCATTAGAATATATAGGTACCCAGATTTCAAATAGGTAACTATAGAATACAAGTTACAAGTTACACAAAGATATTAGGAAGGTAACCTGTGATAATTGATGAATCACTTATATGCATGGAATAAGCAATATGCAAGGTAACATATGCAAATCATGGTTAAAGAGTACCCCTGTAGCTGAGAAATGAGGAATCAACAAAGCTTATTGTACTTACATTCTGCACCTGTAGCTTTGAAACCACCATACCAATTACCATGGCGCCACCACCAAATACTATTGCAGTTGCAATAGCAAATGTGGATCCAACTGCAGAAAATCAGAAAACAACATTAGAAACAGAAAACAAGCAAAGGTTGTAAATGCCAGCAAATTATGGAAAAATCTAGCTTCGAATTTATATGTCAAGGTTCTGAGACGAGCTGAAGAGCAGGAATTCAGAAACAAGACCAAAGATCGATACTTACAATAGGGTCCTGACTAAAGAAGAAAGTTACACCACATAATTGACACTCTAGCTTCTACATTTGACTGTAACTAGTAAACACATTTCACATGATATTTATCACCTCCAAATCTAAATGGCCTTATATCAGGTAAAACACCTCACATGATGTATATTTTGTATTAACAAGCTTTCAGTACCATATCTCATGAAATGAAAGAAAAAGGACCTACTCTGTGTTAACCTTTCAGCTGCAGCCTTCAACTTCTCAGGGTTAAGTGGAACAGGGTCCCTATCTCAACGCAATTCATTAGCCGTTGAGGCAAACACCGAGTTTTCCGAGTCCGGCAATTGCCACCTGCATTCAGCTCAACAATGCATCAAAGACGTGTGACTATCTCATTCATATACATTCCTTCCAAATTCCAAACACTACTTAATAACCAATTACCACACCACCATAAAGCTTCAAACTTTTGCAAATTTTGTACAAAATCAACCAAGTTTTCAGTACATTGAAGCTAACTCTAATATGATCTTGGTATTCAATTATCGCATTAAGCATCATAAAGCTTCAAACTTTACCAACAATACACACAAAGCAAACAACTTTGAGCTTGTTCTACATACCCAACAAGCCAATCAACACAAAAGCGTCCTGAAAACTCCAAATTGAGCAAGTAAATGACTAAAGGAGTTACCTTTTGGAGCCCATGGTGACCTGGGGAAGGGATACATAATCCTTAATGAGATTAAGAGCCTGTGAATTGCGGAAGTACTCGTTCTCGTACCCAGATCTGAGACTGAGAGCCCATTTGGAAGCTGTGTCGAGAGACGACGCCGTTTCGGGATGTGGACGGAAGATTTTAGAGGGCAGAGAGTGCCTAAGCACCTCTGAGAGGACATCGGCGGTTTGGGAATCGTGCTCAGTCGCCGCCGACGAAGACGGAAGCTTCTTCTGAGAAACAAGACGACCCACGGCTTGTTTGGATTCCCGGAAGAAGTAGGCCCCTTCTTTCCCAGCTTATCTTCCCGCGAGGAAGCTCATTTCTTTTCCCTAGCTAGATCGGGTTTGTTTACCGTGTGTGTCTGTGTGTAATTTGTAACTAATGGCTCATAGACTCAAAGGTATACGATACACGGTTGATAGTTTGCCTTGTCACTCAAGTATCAAGTTTCCTATATTGGCAAAGGGAAAGATGAAAGTTGCTTTAGGTCCTATGATGAAAGTGAGTGAGTCTTCATTACATGATCATAATGATCATATAACACTCATTACATTTGCATCATATAAGATTAGCTTTTATCAAAAGGAAAGTAGCTAGGACTTCTTATGATAAGTGGATCATATCTGTATAGCCGAAAGTAAATCTATTTTTGATGGGTTAATGGGTTGCATCTAGATGGAATTGAATGTGAGCTAGACTGGGGATGTAGATTGAGTTCTATATATCCGGTAAAATTAATATAAACTTAAGGTGTATCAATATTACATGATTGAGAAACACGTATAACACAAAAAGCACAGGTTGAAATTTTTTTTGGCATACAAAATTAATTAATATTTTTTTCTATTGTGCTGCACAACACTGTGCAAGGATTTTTTACCTTAGAATTTCTTTTTCCACGTCCAAAGCTTGCGATCGATGATGCATATTTTTAGATGTTGCACGTACGTACATACATGATTAATACATTGACAAAAATTTCCTGTGAGGTACCATCTATGCTTCCGAAAAAGAAATTGGTGGAGATTTGATTTAAACTGTCATCGATCAGCATCACAAATTAGATATGTAAACTTTGAAGAGGTACTAAGCACGATTGAAGAGGCCCGCCAATGTCATGCATGACTTCACCATATATAGCCTATAGGTACGTATGTAAACTTTTCCGATAGAAAAAGATGCCAGCTGCAGTGTCCTAAAATTTCCATTTAATGACGACGTTCGCGTACAACTCGGCCAACGACATTATATTACCCAAAATGTGAGAGAATCGAATCGCACTGGTTAGGATTTCAAAGATCGAGTGCAACAACAAATTAGAAACTGTTTAAGAAAAAAAAAATTATTTTTTTTATGTGTGTCTTGTCATAATTAGAATTCTTGTTATATCGGAATATTTATTGTAACAAATTGTATGAGCCTATATTTAAGACATTCTATCAATGAAAGAGTTACAATTTTCAGTCTATCAGTTTATTTCCCTCAAACACGTTATCAAGCATGTTCTGAATCAATAGCCAGCTATCATCATTAAAAGAAAGAAAAAACCCCTAACCATATACACTACACCTCCATCGCCGGTAGCAATCCTCACTGCCGGCCTCCATCAACATCGATTATCATTATCTCGGATTCTTCCTCCTTACTTCCAACGTTTTTCCTCCTTCGTCAAGATTGTTCGACTACCAAAGAACCGCTACAGACGAGCTCCTACTCCACACCGACCAACTTTTGTACCGAGCATAACACATATCGAGATAAAAAATTTAAACCATCAATATTTAGATCTAGGACTAAAACTTACTTCCTACAAACACTACCACATAACTATTGCCGACGACTTAGAGAAACAAAGGCCGACGATTTTTGAAGTCGTCTGCAATAGTGTACTATAGCCGACGACAACACCAAAAATCGTCGGCAATAGTACTATTGCCAACGATTTTTGCAACAAAATCGTCGGCTATACTCATTGCCAACGCTTTATAGCCTACAGGACTATAACCGCCGATTATTACGAAGTCGTCGGCTATAGTATAAAACCCTTGTATGCTATAAAGCGTTGGCTATAGAGTATAGCCGACGATTTTGTTGCAAAAATCGTCGGCAATAGTACTATTGCCGACGACAACACAAAACATCGTCGGCAATAGTACATTATTGCCGACGACTACAAAAATCGTCGGCCTTTGTTTTCTTGAAATCGTCGGCAATGAGAAGTTATGTGGTAGTGAAAACCTTAGATCTAGGATTGTGATATTGTTGTGATTATTATGTATACCCTAGCTCCTATGGACTTGTATCCATAGAATATAAGTGACGGTCCCGGAGAAGTCACGGTTTAGAAAAGAAAATGAAAGAAAGGGAAATCGATCTTATGTGATGGACAATCACGGTTCTTGGGTGTGGTTTTTTTGAGCCACCGTTTATTATCGATTTTGTGACCATATATCATGGATCACGTTCTTATTCAGTAAAACTTGATGTTAGTGATCGTGGTTTATTTTTTGATAAATACTAATACAATCTTTTTGTATTTTGTAGATGAGTTAGAATGAGCCGGTTAGGCCAGAATTCGACATCCTTGATATTCAAGGAAACGAATACCACTGATGGGTCTCTGATGTGGTTAATACATTCATCGAAAAGAGACTCAGCCACACCATTCAACCCCCTAGGCCAAACGTTATTCCATCAATAGCGGAATCAAAAGCTCAACCCATCATGTTTTTGAGACTTCATATTCACACAACTCTCAAGAAGCAATACTTAAAGAAAACAGATCCCCTAAATTTGTGGGATGCTTTGAAGCAACGCTTCGACAATGTGCATGATGCACAGCTTCCAGAGTTGACTGCAAAATGGGAAGCCCTTAGACTTCTAGATTTTCCAAATATCCAAGATTATAATCAAGCAGCTTTGGATTTGCAGTCCGATTTGAGCTTCTGTGGGGTGGACAAGACCGAAAAATACATGATTGAAAAGTCTTTGAACACATTCCCGATCTCTCTGAGCGAGCTTGCTCATCAGTACCGAATCGAAGAAGGAATGATCGTTACCTTCAGTGATCTCATAAATAGTCTAGCCAAAAAGGAGTGACATCATGAGGTTATCTTCAATAATAATGCTACACCGACTGGTACTAAAAATTCTGAAAGCTATCAAACTGGAGGAAAGGCCCGTAAGGACAAAAAGAACAGTCGTTCAGAACTTTACAATCGTGGTGGACAAGCTCCATGTGGCGGGAGAGGGAGGCGTGAGCATGGCCGAGGCTGTAGCCAAAATCTGACTTGGCATAGAGATCAGAAAGCCAAATCCAATAAGAACCAATCTGGTTGAGGTAAAGAGGGGCAAAGGCATTCCAATTCTGGGACAATCACCTGCTATTGATGTGGATCAACAAAGCATATGCACAAACAGTGTCGTGCTAGCAAAGAAATCCAGAACATGTAGAAGAGGCACAAGCAATAGTTGGCTCAAGAGTCCAACTTTGCTGGAGATTTTGAGATGGAGGTAGATACCAATCCCGCAGTTGCAGAGGACAAGGAGACGACCATTGTTATTCCAGATTTTGAATAGTGTATGTAAAAAGAGTTATATTTTTAATAGACTCAAGTTTTTGATTTATTTTTTGCATGTTTAAATGTCATTTTTCTTAAGCCTATTGTCTTGGTTTTGATTAATTTTTGAATAAGAATACCTATGATGTAATCTTGAATTGTTGGCAAGCAATGAAATTTTCTCTATTTTTCGGTTTATGAAAGTGTTGAGAATGATATTTCACTACTTATGCAGTGTATGGTTTGATGTTTACAATTTTATATGGTATAATGACACAATGATAAAATAAAAATGAGACACGAAAAAGCGGATATTTTGATCCCCAAAAATTTTCGACCCGTCAAATGTTTAAATCTGGATCGGTTTTAAACACTCTATGATCCGTCAAAAATTGGACTCAACCAATCGAATGTTTGTTTCTGTCTCAGACTATGTCCAATTTTGACCCGTCGAAAATTGTACTCGACCCGTCGAAAAATAGAGATCGGAAAATCAATATTGGTTTTTGGTTTTCTTTGACCCGTCGAGATTCTCCTCGACCTGTCGAATGTATGCCTCTGGACGCACTTTCAACCTGTGGAAAAATGTGCTCGACCCGTCGAACAATAAATATTGAAAAATTGTTATTGGTTTTACGTTCTCTTCGACCCGTCAAAACTTTGTTCGACCTGTCGAATGTATGCCCCTGGACAACCCTTCGACCAATCGAGAAATTCATTCAACTCGTCGAAAACTTGGTATCAAAAAATCAAAAATCTATTTTGGGTTTCTTCCACCCGTCGAAGGCTATATCCGGTTTTGTGGTGTTTTGATGTATCTTACATTGGTTTTCTTGGAAAATGATCAGAAAAATTTCTAAATCGACCAACCTGAAATTCAACACCAAATGTAGTTTTACATTGGTTCATGTCACATCATATCAACACTCAACAAGGGTCACATCCATATTCAAAATCTTTAAATGTCTACTTAAAGTGTTTGTCTAGTCTTTAATTCAAAAGACTCATTTATTTATATTGATTTTGTAGATGTCTCAAGGCGAGATTGAGTGTCTTACAGATAACGGTACTACCCACACAATTCTGTAGAATAGGCAATTGTTTGTGGATCTTTTCCCATATAACTCCTCAGTGACTACCATGATAGGTGCATCGCCGGTTATTACAGGGTGTGGTTCAGCAGAATTTCCGCTACCTCATGGCACAAGAAGATTTATCACTGATACCTTATACAAACCAAAGGTCAATCAAACCTTACTAAGTTTCAAAGATATTCGGGTCAACAGTCTCCACTTGGAAACATATTGTGAGAATGGACAAGAATTATTGTGTATTACCTCGGTTGAATGCGGTCTGAAACGCATCCTAGAGAAGTTTCCGGCTATTCGTAGTGGTATCTACCTAACTACGATTCGGATCACTGAATCTAATGCCATGACTCACACGACTTCGTGTGACTCAGAATCTTATAAGCTTTGGTATTTTCGATTGGGAAAACCAAGTCGTGATATGATGATCAAAATATTGAAAAATACGCATGGTCATCCATTCTTCAGAGCAAAGAAGCATGTAAGAATGCCTAAATCCATCGATTTTGATGGGGGGGGGAATGAGACGACTCCTCTCAATCCTGGCTCGGTCTCCAAGACAAATACAACACAAACCCGGCAAAGTACCGCTGTGATGTAGTGCGTTATCCCACCAGATTTATATGTTGCAATCTCTGATGCACATCGATCGTTTTGCAAAGCTTGTTCTTTAGCAAAGTTATAGGCACGTTCTACTTTTGTTGTTGATAATACCAAAAATATTCCATTCTTACAAAGAATCCAAGGTGATATTTGTGGACCTATCAAACCAGAATGCGGACCATTTAGATATTTCATGGTTTTGGTAGATGCATCAACGTGATGGTCACACATTGCTTTGTTATCCACAAGGAATGTTGCGTTTGTAAAACTCCTGGCACAAATTATTAAGCTTCAGACTCACCACCCAGATTATTCAATCAGGTCTATTAGATTGGACAACGCAGGAGAGTTTACATCAAAATCTTTTGATGATTACTGCATGTCTCTTGGGATTGAAGTTGAACATCTCGTTCCTCATGTTCATTCTCAGAACGATTTAGTAGAGGCTCACATCAAGCGGTTACATCTTGTGACTCGCGCATTGGTAATGCATACAAACTTATCGGTATCCGCATAGGGTTTTGCAGTGTTACACGCAACAATGCTTCTTCATTTTTGACCTGTAGGATACCAACCATTTAGTGCGCACCAGTTGATAACTGGATACGAGCCTGACATTTCACATCTGCACATCTTTGGTTGTGCGGTATATGTACCTACTGCGTCTCCATAGCGCACCAAAATGGGTCCTCAACGAAGATTAGGCATTTATGTTAGTTATGAAGCTCTAACGATAGTCTGCTATCTTGAACATTCGATCGGAGATCTCTTTACTGCAAGATTTGCAGATTGTCGCTTTGACGAGACATACTTCTCGACGTTAGGGGGAGGAAGGAATGTAACTATTCCAGTTCAACGTCAGGAATTGACGTGGTCTAATCCCACTATGCCTCATCTCAATCTCCGCACATCTTAGAGTGAGATAGAAGTGCAAAGAATACTCGATCTTCAGAAAGTAGCAGACTTTATGCCTGACTTCTTTGCTGATATTGCTAAAGTGACGAGAATGGATATACTTGCTGCAAACATTCATGTAAGGTTAGAAATCTCGAAAATAGGATTGGATAGTACCAACACCGGGCAAGGAAACATTCCTCCTGCCAATGTTGACGATGTTGCGTCGGCTTCAGCTCTCACCAGGAAGATGGGGAGACCAAAAAAATTCACTGATGAGCCGTCGGTTAAAAGGCAGACCATCAAGGCACAAAATGATCCATTCATCATCAACATTGTGAATCATTCACATGAGATTATCTCTAACTACAGTTATGTCCTTGAATCACAATTAGCATATCTGGGGGACGCCTCAGAACTTCTTGTGATGTCAGAGAACAAAGAAATCTCGCTTAGAGCAAATGATGCGCGCGTTCTTATGGATAGATCTTCCATATTAGTTGATGATGCATTTGCTTATTTCGTCACTCAGAAGATCCTAGACGACGATGAAGTGGAACCTCGCTCTGTGGCGGATTGCCAACAAAGAGCAGATTAGTCGAAATGGAAGGCTACAATCCAGGCCGAACTAGATTCTCTGAATAAAAGGCATGTTTTTAGTCTGGTAGTGTTATGTCCATCGCATGTTAAGTCGATAGGACATAAATAGGTCTTTGTTCGGAAGCGTAATGAGAAGAATGAGGTTTTGCACTATAAAACTAGACAGGTAGTGCAGAGTTTCTCTCAACGCCCTGAGATTGATTATGAGGAGACGTATTCTCCGGTCATGGAAAAACTTACCTTCTGTTACCTAATTAGTTTGGTAGTGTTTGAGAAACTAAATATGCAGCTTATGGATGTGGTCACTGCATATCTCTATAGGGATCTTGATTCAGAGATATACATGAAAATATCGGATGACATTGCTATGCCCAAATCAAGTAACTATAAACCACGAAGTGCTCATGTGATCAAATTGGGTCGTTCACTATATAGATTAAAGTAATCTGGTAGGATATCACTACAACATTTGGAGACATTGCCGGCGACTTTTAAGTCGCCGGCAATGTCTTTAGACATTACCGGCGATTTTCGCCGGAAAATCGCCGGTAATGTCTTTTTTTTTTTTTTTTTTTTAACATTACCGGCGATTTTTGTCGCCGGTAATGTCCGTCGCCGGCAATCCCTCGATGGTAATGTAAAAAAAAAAAAAAAAAAAGACATTACCGGCGACTTTATTTATGTCGCCGGTAATGTCTTTTTTTTTTTTTTTTTTTTACATTACCGGCGACATGAATTTATGTCGCCGGCATTGTCTTTAGCTTCGAGACATTACCGGCGACATAAATTCATGTCGCCGGCAATGTCTAAAAAAAAAAAAAAAAATTACATTACCGGCGACTTAAGTCGCCGGTAATGTCCAAAAATCGCCGGCCTTGTTTTTGGACATTACCGGCGACTTAAAAGTCGCCGGCAATGTGTAAAAATGTTGTAGTGTATGGTACACACGTGTTAGTGACTATTTGATTGGGATGGGATACAAGAATGATGATTTATGTCGTTGCTTGTTTATTAAAATGATAAGTTTAGGATTTTCTATAGTAGCTGTCTATGTAGATGATATGAACATCATCAAAACTCTTAATGAGATCAATCAGACAGTTAACTACTTGAAATCTGAATTTGAGATGAAAGACCTTGGTAGGACTCGATTTTTTCTCGGATTAAAGCTGGAACATCGAGTTGGTAAAATTCTCATTCACCAGTCTGCTTATGTCCAAAAGATGCGCATGCGATTTAAAATGGACAAAGCACACCATGTTAGCACGTCAATGGTTGTTCGCAGTTTGTACCCCAAGAAAGATCTATTTCGTCCGGTCGATGACGATGAGAAGATCTTAGGAGATGAAATTTCATATCTTAGTATTATTGGAGCTTTGTTGTATCTAGCTCAGTGTACACATTCAGATATTGCCTTCTCAGTAAACTTGTTGACTAGATTTAGCTCTGCACCTATGCAACATCATTGTAATGGAGTAAAACAAATCTTCAGATACTTGAAGGGTTCCATTGACCTGAGTTTATTCTTTCCTTACAAAGAGTACAAAGACAAATTTGAAAATCCCGAAAAAATGATGGTTGAGTCACAGCATACAAGTTCTGACGTTTTCGACCCATCGAATGTAGCAAATTGTGATAACCCGAGGGCATCTTTCGACCTGTCGAAATCGGTACACTAGACCGAACATCACCATTCATTCGACTTGTTGAACTCCTCCCCTGTTGTGAGCAGTTTTACTATAGTCCCATATTTCAAAACACTGGTTGATGTGTTGGTTAGATTTGCAGATGCTGGGTACCTCTCTGACCCACACAAATGTCGTTCACAGACTGGTTATGTTTTCACTATGGGAAACATGGCGATTTCTTTGAGATCAATTAAACAAACTTTTGTTGCTACTTCCTCGAACAATCCAGAAATTATTGCTTTGCATGAAGCGGTAAGAGAATATGTTTGGCTTAGGTCAATCATTCATCAGATTCGAGGGTCTGGTGAATTACCATCTACTACGACAACTCCCACTGACATCTATAAGGATAATGCAATATGCATTGAACAGATGAAGTTGGGTTACATTAAGAGGGTGACAATGCAAAGCATATATTGCCAAAATTCTTCTTCAATCAGCAACAACAGCAGCTATTGAATATCCATGTGAACCAGGTTGGTTCGGCAGATAATGCTGCGGACTTGTTTACCAAGTCGCTACCTAAATCTACATTTGTGAAACATGTGAGATGCATTGGTATTCGCAGGTTATCTGAACTCCATGACTGAGTTTACAATCAGGGGGAGTTATATTTCTGTAGACATCAGGGAGAGTCTAAGACACGTGTAGTAACATTTGTAGTTGATGCGTTGTACTATTTTTCCCTTAGACCAAACTTTTGTTTTACCCATGAGATTTTTGTTTGCTTGGCAAGGTTTTTAGTGAGGCAACAAGTTACGTATCATTCGTTAGGCCATCGACACAAGGGGTAGTGTTTAAGGAGATTTATTCTCTGTAACTTCCGGTGTGTGTCTTGTCCTAATTAGATACATATTAGATTTATATAGATTCAGAGAATCCCTGTTATATCAGGGCATTGATTGTAACAGATTATATAAGCTTATATTTAAGGTATTCTATCATTGAAATAGTTGAAATTTTTAGTTTATCAATTTATTTCCCTCAAACAGAAGCAACAAATTAAGGGACTCAATCTAATGATCAAGTATCAACGGGCTATTTTTGTGTTCAATACTTTGTCAATTGAATAAAGGGTAAATTAGATATAAGGTCAATTATATAAGATATATATTAAATAAGGTCACCTAATATTTTTGTACCAAATCAAGTTAGCCATATAACTAGCATAACCTTAAAACTGACAATATTTACAACCATGTCATCCTATATAATTGAAAACTAAACTAGATCCTCTCAACCTCTCACATTTTAATCGAACCTCCTCTCCTTTCCTCTCTTCTCTCTCAACCCTTAGTCCCTATCACATCTCCTTCAACACGGCTCTCCTCTCCCTCTCTCACCGGCGTCAAAATCCCTTTATTGCCGATCTTCTTCTTTGTCGTCATCAAAGTTTGTCTCCGTCGTTGCTTGCCGCAACCTCTTCGCTGCTCATTGCAACCTTGCTAAAGCTAAACACAAATCTATCTATCTATCTCTCTCTCTCTCTCTCTCTCTCTCTCTCTCTCTCTCTCTCTCACACACACACACACACACACACACATTCCTTATGCTAGGGTTTCTAGGTTTAGTTACTGATTTTAATGTTTTGATTAGTATGTTTGTATGAGTGTTGGTACTTAATTTTGGTGTGAGAATCTTGAGTCAGTTTTGATTGGTGTTTTTGGTTAAGTTGCAGTAGTGTTTTTGTATAAAGAGTGTTATGCAGTAGTGTCTACGTTAGTTTGTGGTAGTGTGTATGTTAGTTTGTAGTAGTGTATACAGATTTGTGTGCTTTGATTATTATGCAGTAGTGTTTACGTTAGTATGTGGTAGTGTATATGTTAGTCTGTAGTAGTGTACACAGATTGATGTGTTTTGGTGGTTATGCAGTAGTGTCAATGTTAGTTTATGGTAGTGTGTATGTTAGTCTATATTAGTGTATACAAATTGGTGTGCTTTGGTTGTTATGCATTAGTATCTACGTTAGTCTGTGGTAGTGTGTATGTTAGTCTGTAGTAGTGTATACAGATTGATGTGCTTTGGTTGTTATGCATTAGTATCTACGTTAGTCTGTGGTAGTGTGTATGTTAGTCTGTAGTAGTGTATACAGATTGATGTGCTTTGATTGTTATGCAGTAGTGTCTACGTTAGTCTGTGGTAGTGTGTATGTTAGTCTGTATTAGTGTATACATATTGGTGTGCTTTGGTTGTTAAGCAGTAGTGTTAATGATACTATGTGGTAGTGTTTGCGAAAAACTGATTTTCTTTTTTATAATAATGGTGATGACATACAGGGCAGCACTGATAATGATCAGAGACATGAATTCAAGTCGAAAAGGAAACATGATAGGGTGGCAGAACTTATCGATGTCGAACGTGAGTTGAGGTAAAAAAAAAGATATGATAGGCTGGTAGAGCCACTGAAACGCCAACTGAGGTCTTAGAAGGATGCTGCAATAGCCAGAAAAGGTAAATCTTCGTTGGTCAAAGCCGTGAAGGGCAAAAGAAGGAAGACGGTGAACCATGACGATCAGTTCGACTACGGAACAGGAAGAAGGCAACCGAAAACATCAAAGTCTAAGTAGTAGTATAGTGATTTCTGTTGTGTTATGGTATGATGTAGTCCCATGTTGTTAGGGTCTGATGTAGTACATTGTGTTACAGAACAATAGTACTTATCATGTTTTGAAGTAGTACCCTGAATATTTTGGAATAGTGTTTATTAGAGACAACAGTAGTATATTCTGTTACAGAATAATAATCCCCCATTGTTTCTCATTCTCTCTAAAAATTTAAAAAGACAAAAAAATAAAGATTAATATAAATGGACAAAATTGAAAAGACAAAAAATAGGAATAAAGAATATTAATTAAGATAAAAATATAAATAACTTTATATATAAAATAGAGTGTCTAATTAACTTTATCTGTAATTTTGTATTAAATAAACAGCTATACATGGGAACCAGAGTACGTGATGGCATATTATGGTTTAATGCTCAACTGTATTCAGCTAGAGAAAAGTTAACTAATTAAGAGATAATTTTTGGTTATCAAATGTCAACACTCATGAATTAATTGATTATGATATGCATGCCATAAACGTGTAAGAACAGTCAAGTGTAGCGGCAAGCCGCTTTCGTATTACTAGGATTAATTAGTACCTTGTATATTTCCCATCCCGCCATGTATTGGCCAGATATAGATTATTATTCAATCTTCTTGCACATCAAGCTAGCATATAATGTTATTTTGCTTCTCTTTCTTGCTTGGGGATCAAATTCATATTGCATTGTTGTACATCTCATATTTGAGATTATTCATAATACACTTACGTAAAACAATGTATATGTTGTTTAAAGTGGTTAGTGTAGTGTTTCAATGATGACATACGTACATTAGTTTGGAATTTTGCATTGTGCATGAAAATACAAAATGTGTTAAGAAGAAAAATATTGTACGTTAGAGCTAGCTAGCCATAGATAGTTTACATTTTTGCTACTAACATTCGAATTCTAACTTTCATATATATAGCACCTTTTACTCAGGTGTACTTTATTATAGTCATTTTCAGATATAGGGCTTTACACTAACTTTTCGATCATATTTTATCATATCCACCATTCAGATCTTAGGTCTTAATGTGTAGATCAAACTTGTAAATTTGCAGCTAAAATGGTGATCATTAAGGTATTCAAAACTACAATTGAATTTTATAAGTATGAACGGTTCAGGTTTGGTAGATTCAGTCCGTCTCTTGATTTAACCTAGTTCGATACCTTAAATATCACAATTTTGACTAAAAATTTACATGAATGATCTACTCATATAGACTTAATAATTAGGCAGTGAAGATGTTAAAATATGATCGAAAAATTTGTGTGATGCCCTATACCTAAAAATGACCAAAAATAAATATACCTTAATCGAAGAGTCCTCTGTATATACGCAAATCCTATGTATACAAATTCAGCTTTAAGCTTTAAGCTTTAAGCTTTCATGCTCTTCATCTCTTGCCCGGATACAAATCCATGCTCATTCATATATATGTGCTAGCTGCCTAGCTTGTTCGATCTACGTACGTACTCTGCCAATTTATACTTGGGATCTCAAGGTCAATGTGAGTTAGCCGCGCTCGATCATTTCATGATTTTCAATTAGTGGATTGGTTTGGTGCGTGTGGGGTGGGGGAAAAGTCATAATACAATCTTTTTCTCCATTTGACTCGGATATCATGGTAGTCAAGTTTTCAACTGCGTAATAATTTGTTCAACCAAAAAATCAAGTGCAAAATTTACATGCGCATCAACAGATAGACACATTACACAGTATTAAAGTAGCAATTGTCCATTCCTAAAGGCTGGTTACTACCTTACTTGGTGGGGAGGAGCTAGCTAGCTAACCATGCAAGGTGCGTACATTAGTGTAGGCCAGTTGCTGCACTCAAACACAGTGGACCTCCCATGCCATGGATGCCAGAAAGCTAGCTACCTAGCTTAACGTTCATACATATATATTCAATCCCAGAAACAGAACATTCAACTCAGAGAGAATTGAATTTCAAATCAATGTGCAACAACTAAATAGACAAAAACCCTCTCTGCATTTTCATGCGGTTGAGTTATGTATCGTGGACTATCTTGCGTTTTATCTATTTCTGATCTATGCAACTCTGGTGTATCTGGTTTCTTAATTGCCTGGTAGTTGTGGAAGTAATGCATGGTTATTTAATTTACAACACTGCATCCAAATTTTTTGAGGGGTCGATCTCTAAAAGGTAATAATAAAGCTCAGCTGCAGCTAGCAGGCATGCACTCAATAGCTATACGCCAGGCCCAGTTAGGTTTCTTACTTAATGCTTTGCCTTCGTTACTCACTGGGTGATATGATGACCAGCTCAGCCTTACTCTATTCAGAAAACGTAACTCAGCAAACTAACTAGTAGTGCTCCTGGAGATCTATATATATAGAGCTCATTGCTAATACTGTTTGATCTTGTAATTTGTGCAACAACAGCAGCAGCAACTGTTTTGTACGTGCTCAATTTCCAAAGGGGATCACATATATACTGTCAAGAATGTATACTTTACCAAGGTTATATTTATAGGAAGATTCTTGGGTGCACTAAGTGCAACTACGTTAATTTGTAATATATAATCTCAATTATTTATTTTTTTATGTTTATATTGATGTTAGTGTCATATAAATAATTAGATCAAATGAATGATTGAAATTGCATTGCACATACCTAGTGCAAGTGCACATAGGCCTCGATAATGAGTCGAGCCGGACTTAAACACTATTCCTCCAAAATCACGGGCTTTTTCAAAAAAAAATTAAGTCCGTGGACGTCCCACGGGCCGGGTCTTGACGGACCTTTTGGATCGAACCGGGCCTATTGAGCATTTTATATTTAATAACATAAAAATATGAAAATTAAAAAAAATATATATAATTCCTGTTCTTTTCAACTCTTCAAAAGAGACTACGATAAAATAACTCTTCAAATGGGACTTTATTGCTACTCCAATAATTAATAGACTTTTTTGGAGCAAATAAAAAGTATGATAGAACGTACCGTAAGGGAAAAAAAATACTATAAGACTAAATTTTTTATTATAATACTAACACTATAATTAGTTAATTAAATATCATTATACTTAGTTAATTCTAAGACTGACTATAATTAATTAATTATGAATTCTTAAGTGTTTAGTTTGGTGATATATAGATCATTACTATGTGACTTTTGCGCATTATTGTTGTTGTTGTAGTGTATGACTATAAAAGATAATGTATAATTGTATATTTAACAAATTGTTCATATATAATGTATTTGTTCATGGGTTTGTCAGACCGGGCTTTCCGGGATGGGCCCGGTCGACCTAGGCAGACTTTTTTGGGCCTATGGGTTTTGGGACTTTGGCCCAAACCCGACCTTATGCTCATCGGGCCAAACTTTTTCGAGCCTAAATTCGAGCCAAGTCGAACTTGGGCTTAATGGACCTTGGGCCGTCCATTGACTTTGGGACTAATAGATCAAATGGTGACCCCCTAAGTGCACCCAATACACTGAAGATGGTCTCATATTTATATTCTGAAGCAGTTATCAAGAATAAACATGATCAGATTACAATAACATGACAGATTTTTGTTTTTTATGCTGTTTCTGATCCGAAAGAACTATGAAACCAATTGCTTTGCATGCAGCAAAATTGAGTTCCAAAACTGCCCATAAATTAATTAGCTTGATATACACAGACAACCATATATATGTGCGCTAGCATGACCTTTACCAAGAAAAACAATGAGGAAATTTTAATTAGTTGTCAATCATATAATAAAACATACATAATTCAAAGCTAATTAGTATATAGACAGACAATTGGCTCATCAAGAAAATAATTAAAGTCAAACAACATGGGCCTGGCTTGAAAGCTCTTGATGATTATCTTATATATATATACAACAAAATCTCCAGAGAATTAATGGAGCTAGCTAATGGGTAATTTGAGGTCGATCTATATATCATCATGCTGTATAGAAGTTGTGATCAGTACTCTGTCTTCATGCTAAATAAGACGTCATAACTAGCTAGCAAAAACTGAAAATTTTGAATGAATTAATTAGCATATATATGGTAGAACGTACTCTATATATGAAACAAGAGCTAGCTAGCAATGGCTTGGAAGATTTATCTGAAGTGGGCAGTTGTAGGTCTTCAAAACCTTCATCGCTTGTTGTGTAAAGGGTTGGATCCTGTTGGAATCTTTCGCTTCTCGGACTCGTAGTAGTTCTCTTTCGGCTTAGAAGGAGCGCTGGTAACCGATGGCCGGAAACGAAAAACTTGACGTTGATGCTGTTGTTGGCTTGTACTTCTTCTTTTGGTGGGTGCTGATGAAGATGAAGGGCTGGGAAAGCCGGTGATCCGAATGCCGTGAATACTCGTCGGAGAAAACAACAGGATAAGAAGCGTAAACAGAAGGCAGAGCTCGTGAAAACGATTCATTTCCGACGACGACGAAGAAGAAGGAAGGAAGGAAGATAGAAGAAGACGAAGAATTAATGGAGACGTGTGTGAGGGCTTTGTGAGAGTGAACAAAAAAAGAAGACAAAAGGTGAAATGCCTACCAAATTAAAGTTGCAATATATAATTTAAGATCGAGTGGCAACCGTCCATTACCGTGATCTGGTGGGAGTGGTGATCGATCAGTCGGCTAGAATGACGGTTCGGGGGGACGGTGGTGGGGTCACCAATTCAATTAGGGATGGTGACACAAATACCGTAAACCCTACTACCCGCAACTACAAACAAGCTCGATCGATCATCACACGGGAAATGAAATGTTGGAGACTTGGAGCTGGTAGCTTGCTAGCAACTATTGGAAGAACCCAAAATGCCTACGAGGGTTCACTTCACATTGACATGATTAACGAGTTTCGCTAATTAATTAATTAATTAATTAATGTTTCAAGCATTTACATTGGTAAATTCTAGCCGGTGACCTCTAAATTAATCCTACCGGCCGCCTTGTAAAATGCATGTTCTCACCAAAACAACATATGTTAGAGAGTGTGGACTATAGACCCTTTTGAAAGAGAACGCGCGGACAGAAAGAAAAAAAAAAAGAGAGAAGTTCGTCGCAACAGCGGCCCGACGTTTGGCGTTGGCGTTGGCTTTGGCTATGGGTGCGGAGGAGCTTGTGTCCGGGCGAATAGGCGAGGTCGGCGGCTGGGTTTGCTTTTCGGCTTGGAGTTGGGTCGCGTGGGTGCGGGCGAATCGGTGAGATTGGACGGAGGAGCGCTGTGGGTGATGAGGCCGGTTTTGTTGCTCTCATCGTGATGCGGCACGCGGTTTGAGGATGGTGGTCGTCGGCTCGCCTGTGCGGCAGTAGTTTGATGGCGGGACTTGGATCTGTTGCCGGGTCGGGTCGGGTCTTGGGTCGACTTGATACCTGTTTGCCCTAATAAAAGTTTGGGTTAACCCGAATCATAGTCTATTTTTTTATGTTTAATTGTTTTCAGTTTTGTTTAGATTTTGTCCACAGTTTACTAGAAGTCGATGACTATGGAACATGTTTTAGAGTGCCGCGAGCGGCTGACAGTAGTTGGTCCTCTGGCCGAGTTGTTTTGTGGGTTTTAGGTTTACACGTTTGAGTCAAGTACCTAGGTTCTTAAGGTTTAAGTCATTTAGCTTGATTAGAAGGCGGGGTATAAAAGATTTTTTTATTTCAGAGGCCTGACAACTTTGCTCACTCTATCTTTGTTTGTTAAGGTATTTTTTTCATTGTTCTAGTATAGATTCTTCTTGAGAGTTTGTTTGATCATGCCGATAAACAAGTAAACTTCTTCTAATGTGTCACTCTCATTGATCAATGACTGCTTTCGTAAAAGAAAAACATGTCAGAGAGGCTAAAAAATAAACTTTTTCCAAATAGTAAATATGGTCGACTATTAGTCTATTGCTCCATCCATGTCGGCTCCTTATATATTTGATTAGTCCACGTAATTTCTTTGTTGCTAGTTTATACTCATTTATACGTGGTAGTTTGGTGTACGTACGTCCCTTTTAACATAAAAATTGTTGGTGTGTTTGATTAATTAATTAGCTACCATCTTTAAATTACCACTTTAGCTGGGGCATGCCGCTAGCCCAAATTTATGTAGCGAGTTCTCTTAATTTTGAAAATATTATGCTCATGCATGCATTACTTAGTTAATTAGATCTTACTTAATTACAACCAGTTTCTTGATCGACCAATCATGTTCATTGAATCGAAACGAATTTTTATGGTTAATGCTATATAGTATATATACGTACGTAACACCTGAGAGCGACAGGCTAAATTTTGCTAACAAGGATGTAGATGCTATTATTATTTCGGTTCGTAATTACACTGATGTACGTCAAAGGTAAAAATTCAATTGGATCGATCATTAGTTCAACCTAACAGAGAGGTACGTTGAGTTGGTGAATCTGAAAGAGTTCATTATAAGTAGTCATGAATGGAACTAAGCTTTCCGATTACAGTCTCGGCATGCATTGAGGGTCAAGGTTTTAGTTTTCTTGTTTGTACAGTACTGAGAGCTAATTATGCTTCTTTATCTCCCAGGCCATTTCAAACCTAACCATATAATGACATATGAATGGGTGGTTCTTGGTAGACTGGTAGCACAGATTTTTCTGCAGTCCACCCACATACACATTATATTCAATTTCAGAGTTGTATTCATGAGATTATTAAAGCTAGACACCAACTTTCTAATTTGTTGAAATAGTTTAGAACCCAAACGCCTTGTTAATTAATTCCTCATGGAAGAAAAATCCCGCCTTGTTGATTTAGAAGGGATCGGAGGACATACAGTTGGTACTCACGTACAGTATATACTTTCTCTTTTTGACTTCATGAAATGGGTTTGTATAAGTTGAAGAACTAATCCGATGAAGGTTTGGACTTTGGACAACCAACATGACATTGCATTGATCTTTTTGCCATGCGTGTTTTTATCTTCAATCACATAATGTACACATGTACGTAGATTTTTACATCACGAACGTTCTCATACATTGAGCGAAAGACCCTACATATCAATTGAATTGCTAATGTTAATTAGTAGATTGTGTTCTTGTACTTTTTTGTATGAAGTACTAATGTTAGTTGTTATATATATGGAGTGACCAAATAAGAGAAACCCTTTATAATGAGAATTAATTTTGCATTGAGATTCCACTTATAAGTATAGAAGAGATTTATGTGACCAAATAGTCATGCCCAATCGAAGGCATGATGAATATTCATTCGTAAATCCGTAATGTACATATAAGTTATGTACGTGACCGCACATAAAATGATTATGATTACTGATTAACCAGCTAATGCATGTTAGCCTTTTACAACCAAATCTTGTCCGTTCAAATTTGCATGATGTTCCACCAGCTACTAATGTCTGAGAAGCTTCTATGACAGAATTTGTTTAATTGATGTTTAAGATAACAATTACTCGTCATTAGTCCTTATCACAATCCGGATAGAATCTATATTGATAACTAATCACCATCAAATTGATCACTAATTAATTTACTACGCAATGTCTAAAGCTAATGTATGATATGCATGTCATAATCGATCCCTAGCTAGGGTTCTGCCGTCAAAGATTGTTGTTTTTTTTCCAATTATTTTCTTACATATATTTAAAGAGATCTTCTACCTAAATTGATGACAATATCGATCGATGAAATTTAAACAAATTAATTAACGGCCTAGTTACCATTGTAGGTTCAAAGATCTATAAACACTGGATAGTCTACCCTGAAATATGGACTTGGCATGTATGTATCAACCATCCATTCTACAAGTCTCGATTGCTAGAATCGCAAAAGAAAATGTGTAATGACTAATGTGAGAAAGAGACCTAAGATTCGTGGGGATAAAGTAAACAAAGCAGTCCTACTTTAGTGATCAAAACTGAAGTTGGGTGCGGGTGTGTGGGTGATGTGCCGCCCATCTACATAACTAGTAAAAAAAGAGGGAAATGAAGAAGAAAAAAATCATTTTAGACGCTATCTTTTTTCAAAAATTCATCATAAATTTTTAATCTTAAAAAAATTTATTTTATTTTTAAGCATGTAACATTCCAAATTTATTCTCATATTTACTAAAATACCACTGATTTTGTGAAACCTCTCTCTCTCTCCACGACGAACATCGAGTTCGGATACTCCAACGTCCCGTCTTATGAGTCTCGTTGTTGAGACGAATCTGAAACCACCATAACCACACCGCAATTCTCCACCAAAGCCACAAAGATAGTAACACCTTTTGATACTTTATGGGTGTTTGAATTTTGAATTCTCATCTCTCAGACTACTCAGTCCAGTCTGTTCCCTACTCTCTATTCATCTTCCTCTGATAAGAAGTATCTTTTGCTCTCGTAAACTATTCTTGAGCAGTGGACTAGCATAGTATTGTTGTGGGAACAGGGAAGGAGGGAGGGAGCGAGAGAGAGAGAGAGACTAAAATGGAAAGGGATAAACCGACGAACCAATGAACCAACAACCCCTTATTTATGGGCAAAATTGGAATTTAAAAAAATATTTATATAACTTTTTGGATTTTTTTTAGGATAAAATCAAGGTAGTTGAGATTTTTTTTTTGAAAAATAAGGGTCATAAGTTTGACATTTTTTTACCATAATATAATAAGTTGAATTTTTTTGGAAACTAAATATGTTTTTGGATTTTTTTTTCATTTTTCCTTAAAAAAAAGTGTGGGATGGTGTCTCTCTCTCTCTCTCTCTCTCTATATATATATATATATATAACAAGCGGATGGCATCAAATCAAAACCAAGAGACCACAAAGACATTAGGGATCTTTTACTATTGTCTCGGAATCACTCGAGTAAGCGACTTTGTCCCTCCCCATATAAGAAACCAATACTGTCGTCCTTCCAATATGAATGCCACGGAGATTCCGTTCGATCAATTTGGTCAACCTCCCACCTCCACAGTTCCACGGTTCCACCACCATCGTCTTCTTCATCATATCTCCTTTAAGCTTTTCTTTATAGCTTCAAGTTCAGGGCCCGCTAATTATTAGTCAACCATTTTATATTGAGTTGGGCGTAAGCAGTTTTATTATTATTATAAACTAACTAGGCATGCGCATCACTTTTTGAAAAAAAAAAATATTATTATAGAATCTCAGTGAACAGTTGTTGCAGAGAGAAAAGAAAAAGGGAAGAGGTTATATGAGTTTCAAAAAAAAAATTGTGTGCTAATTATAAGGTCGGTCCTATAAATATGGAGTTCCTGTGTAAAATTTAAAATTAGGTTCTTTAATCGAAAATAAGTAATTTAAATTTAAAATTGTATTTGATCAGTTTTACGACCTCAAATTTATTATCTTTATAGTGACTAAATAAATTCTCTCGATTTTTTTCTCACTATATAATTAACATGCGACTCGAAAAAAAAAATGAAACTCATGAAGATATTTATTCAAAATACAATATATATATATAAATAAAACATGTGAATGCAATTTCATATTTTTCTAAAAAAAATACAATATCCAATTTAGTTTAACCAAAGTAAAAGAAGAATGAATAAGCACAGTGAAACAACAATATCCAATTTAGTTTAACCAAAGTAAAAGAAGAATGAATAAGCACCGTGAAACAAGTATGCAAAAGGTGAAAATAGGGGGATTCAAACCTCATTCATGGTAGTACAATGCATTGAATAAGTTAAGACTTGCCCAACTTGGCTATATATAACAATCTTTGTGTATATGTGATTTTCTATACATATATATTATATCTCTGCAACTTTTGGAGGCCCCCCAAAATTGAAGGGCCTGTGCAGTTGCATGGGTGACACACTCTTAGGGCCGCCCATACTTATTATCAATATATCCTAAAAATATTGGGTAAGGCTATGATAAGGGAGATCTATCATAAACAGTTATCTACGATTAGTTAAACAAAATTACAATTTTTTGAACTAAAAATTACTACATTTAGAACACAATTACGACCACTTTTTTTATTATCATGTACATACATTTAAATTAAAATACTACATTGAAAACGATTTGTTCTCAAATTTATAAAAATGTGCTCATTTGAGTATTTACAAAAAATTAAATGAAATTATTAAAAAATAATCTCATTTTACAATAATAACAACAAAATTAGTTAATAAAATCTACGGTAGAGTCACTCCACCCTAAAAATTCTCTAGAATATTATACTCTTGTAAAGTTAAAATGACAAAATGGAAAGAAATGATAAAAAAGAGAGGAGAACGACGGGTGTCAATTTGCTTAATATATAATATAGATAATATGCTTAATTGCCGATCTGCTACCCTATAAATTTCTCCTGCAAATTTGCTATCTGTTGTCTAATTACTTGAATTTCGTCAATTTATTCATTAAATTATAAACATTTAAAAATACTTTGGTACTCTAAATATTTTATTCTATTGATTTGAACGAGAAAAAAAACATGAAAAACTATCAAAAAACTTAAACCTAGGGTAGCGAATTGACTAAATATTTTGCATAATTTGATGTATATGTAGCAAATTAGCTAGTTTTCATAACCTAAAGTAACAAATTGACAGGAAAAAATTTTAAGATAACAAATTGACACAGGAGTCATTTTTAAGGTAGGAAATCGCCAATTATGTCTAGATGATGATAGTATGAAAAAGGTTGTACAAAAATAATGTCAATCTTATTTTTAGAACAGTGTCCGGACATCAAATAAGGTCTAATAAGATTATGGGCTTGTAACGTAGAGATTGGATTGAATATGAGCAACATATTTGGCCCAATTAGAAGCACACGGTCCAAAACCATATTGATGTGTGCATGGCAAAATCCTTCTTCGAGTTATTTCCCGGTAGCAAAGTAGCAATTAGCAACGTTGCAGTCGATAGGTATTAGGTAAACCGTAGATAGGAGTCACAAGACCATCTGTGTTCATAGCTGACTTTCTTGCGGGTTTGCTACTATAGGTTGTCCACAAACTACCGTGAAGTCACGGACTTCCGGTCATATAGCCATGGACTCATCACCATTGGTCTATGATTTTTCCTACAATTGCGTGTTTAGACAAGTAACGCTACATTGGGCCTAAACGAAATTGTGAATAATTTCATCATATTAAGTTATGTGTATAATATAGATGTTTTTTTTCATTCGTCAACAATATAAGTCTTTTAAGTTTGATTCTCCTTGAGCAAGAGTAAAATTTTGCTTGAACAAGCAATTTGTGGTGGAGTCCACCATTTGCTTGAGCAAATCTTGCTCATCGGTGCGGATGCTCTAAAAACTCTGTTGCAGGCAGTCTAAAGGTTAGACGCACAATACATGTGATATATGAACATTCTATACGACAACAATATCCGGATTGCTCCAATAAACGACAGTCCTCAAAATGTCGTCTCCGTCTCTCTTTCAAAAGCGCGGGAAGGTCTTGGCATTTGACAGGTTATCGAAACTATTCCAACCCAGAAAATCGAAATCACCAAAAAAAATAAAATTTAGTCAGACCAATCAGTCCACACCCCCCAAAACCCCTCAGGAAAAAAAAAGAAGCTTCAATCTTTCTCTCTAAAACAACGAACCCATTTCTTGAATCCACTTTTCCGATTCTGGGTAATGAGTTTCGGATCGACCCGGATGAGAATTCGAGTTGCGCTAGTAGTGTTCTTGGTGTTCTCATTGCTTTGTTTTAGAGCAGCAGAATCGGATTGCAGTAAAAGCTGCGATGCTTTGGCTTCTTACATGATATGGCAAGGCACCACTCTAAGCTTCACCGCCCAACTACTCGACACCACCGACGTGACCATCGCTATCTACAACAAGGACACTGTCCTATTCGGGGCCAGGGTCAATGTCCCCTTCACCTGTGGCTGCGTCAACGGCAGCTTTCTGGGTTACACGTTCCAATAAGACGTCGTCTCCGGTGGCTGATATGGTGTGGTTTAATAATGAGTACCCTGAGAACAACGTACCGGTTACTGCGAAGCTGAATGTGGTGGTGAATTGTTCGTGTGGGAATAGTGAGGTTCCGGAAGGGTATGGCTTGTTTATTACGTACCCACTTTTGCCTGGAGACAGTTTGGCTTCGATTGCGGAGGGAGAGAATTTGGAGCAGAGTGTGCTGCAGAGTTATAATCCGGGTGTGGACTTTAGTAGAGGGAGTGGGATTGTGTATATTCCCGGCAAAGGTTTGAGCCTTTTTACTTGGTTTTTGTTTTTTATGATTCTAGTGCTTTGAGATTATGGAAAATGAATTTGTGATCTTAGGTTGAGTTGAATACTAGTTTGATGCTTGGTTAGAATCACAGTTATGACTAGGATTGCGTGATAGGCATGGGTTTGTGGAATTAAAAATCAAACAGGGCAATATGATTCAGGGATTTGGATTAAATATCATTTGGTTTCATTGACATCAGATATCTAAGTGCTGCTGCAAATGTTGAAGTTGCCCATATGTTAATAAATCCATGATCATGAAGAGTTAATGGAATGTGTTTGTGGGAATTATGATTCTATTCTCTATTTTGAGTACGGTTATCTCAATTAAATTTTGGTTTCCTCTTTCTTTTGCGTGTAGATCAAAATGGAAGCTATGTGTTTTTGAAGACAAGGTATCATCTAAAAACTCCCCAACCCCCTTATGTTCCTTGAACTAATTTACTTTTATTTTCAATTCAGCCTCTTATAATTGCTTTGGATTTTGTCCCTTTTGCAGTTCAACTGGTATGGCCTCCTCTAAGAGTTGGTTTATTGTCTAGATGCCAATGTGTAAAGTCAACAGAAAATTGAGCTCATCTGTTGTGTCTGTATAAGCAGGACTGGCAGGTGAAGTTATTTCTGGCATAATTGTTGGAGTAATTGCTGGAGTGCTGTTAGTTGCTGGTTGTGTATATTTTATGTTCTACCGAAAGAAGAAGGTGGACACAACAATGCTCCTACCAACATCTGAAGATCACTCTTCTCAAAATGGACTATGTATGTTACTTACTCTCTTTCCTTGCATATATTTCAAGTTAATGCGAATAAAAGAGTTCGCCATTCTTTGGATTTACCAAGCGTGTTTAATATTTGTTCTGTTCAAAATAACAATGTTGGTGGCTCGTCTTTGTTGAACAAATTGGTGATTTTTCTTTGCTCCATTTTTCTGTGTCTTATTAGATTACCTGGGGTTGTGTCAACCTTCATTTTGAAGATCCCAATGAATGAGCCCTGTTGAATTGTTGGGTGTGTTTTATTAAATAAGAAGTGTCATTCAAGCAGTATTATCTACTGCTCCACTTTTCACTGAAAACATATCAATTTATGTTACTTGCTCTATCTCTTAGATTTGCGCATAAGAGTGAATATATATTTGACATAAATGCTCCTTGGTATAGTGCTAGGGAATATCCAAGATAAATCTTCTGATTCCAACAGTGGTGCGCGAGGCCCAACAGGCATTACTGTGGACAAATCAGTGGAGTTCTCCTTCGAAGAACTTTCCAGGGCAACTGATAACTTCAGTCTGGCTAATAAGATTGGTCAAGGTGGTTTTGGGGCTGTTTATTATGCTGAGCTGAGAGGCGAGGTTTGTTTCATTTCCTTTTTTCTGATGACTTTCTGTAGTTATTTATGAACTAGAGTCCTTAGTATGCCCTGGCGTCTTCCATTTATCTGTCATGTTGAGTTTTCCTCATTGATGTCCCATCTATTACTCTCTCTTTGCAGAAAGCTGCAATCAAGAAGATGGATATGCAAGCATCAAAGGAATTTGTTGCCGAATTAAATGTGTTGACACGTGTGCATCACTTGAATCTGGTAATGAACTTCTCTCTCCAAATGATGACATAAATATGAAACTTGCATCTCATAGCATTGATAATGTATATCCAAACTAGTATTTATTTACTGTCTAGTTGTTTGTAGTCATTGCATACTGATCTATAGGACTGTACGGGTGCGGTTGATTGGCTATTGTGTTGAGGGCTCCCTTTTCCTTGTATATGAATACATTGAGATATTTAAGTCAACATCTGCGTGGATCAGGTTAGATTCTGAATTACAAAGAGATAAGTGCTAGCATATGCATGAAATGTTACTAATATTGTTTAAACATTATTCAGAAAGGGACCCAATACCATGGTCTAATAGAGTGCAGATTGCCCTAGATTCAGCAAGAGGTCTTGAATACATTCATGAGCATGCTGTTCCTGTTTATATCCACCGCCATATAAAGTCTGCTAATATATTGATAGACAAGAACTACCATGCGAAGGTTCACCTTTAGTGCCTCTATTTCCATTCTGGTCTTTTCAAAGCTTATTCTCATTGTTCACTGAAATATCCTACTTTTCCTCTGTTGCAGGTTGCAGATTTTGGGTTGACTAAACTGACTGAAGTAGGAAGTACATCAATCCCCACACGTCCTTCAAACCTTCTGATCGCTAAATGCGACAAATGCACTCTTCGTGCTAAATCTCTTGCTAGCAAAACATCAAGTATAAGCTCAACAAGTGGCTACTCTAATTTTGTAGGTTTCTATAATAAGCTGATAGCCAAAGGTTCCTGGACTGTACATTCCGTTGTTTCCAAATTTAGATAAATACTTAGAGTTTTGGTCCAAAGAGAAGATTAGTTTCTATTTTCTCAAATGCGGTTACAGGTTGTTAGGTTGGCCCTTGCTACTTGCCAGGAAATGGTCAGATGGAAAGCTCTTTATATATGTCTCCTAGAATACTTCAAATTCTTATGCTAATTGGGCTATTTTTGTTTCCATGAACCTGTCGGGAGTTCATGAATTTACTCTGAGTGAAGATTTAGTGCAAGGGGAAGACCCATGGTCTGCTACTTAGTCAAGTTTTCTCATTCTGCCTTTTCTCTTTCCTTGAAACCCATATCTCTTGCTCGAGTCGGTAACCTGCTAAAGATTGTTTGATTCAGGCAAGAGGCTTCGGTATTGAGCCTGGCCCATAGGAAAATAAAGGAAAAACAAATTTTATAGTGTTTAATGTAGGTTACTTCTACTATGTCTGCATGCAGATATGCTCAATATGGTGAAGTTTCTCCAAAAGTAGATGTATACGCTTTTGGAGTTGTACTTTATGAACTCATCTCTGCCAAGGAAGCTGTTGTGAGGGAAAATGCTTCTGGAGCAGAATCAAGGGGACTTGTTGGTTTGGTTGGTTTTCTTGCCATGTTTTTCCTCTAAAACATAAAAGCCGATTTAAGTAGATTTATCTTGCATTACAGGGTATTCTCTGGTAAACTTCATGTGCATAATTCAGTTGTATCCTTACTTTCACAGTTTGAGGAAGTCCTTAATCAGCCCGGCCCAAGAGAAGACCTTCAAAAGGTGATTGACCCTAGGCTTGGAGAAAATTATCCACTTGACTCAGTCCGCAAGGTGAGTGGAGATTTGATTAAGGACTGCGCCCCCCATTGTTGATCCTTACATATCAGTGTTTATCCTTAAGTATCAGCTCTGAAGTAGCTGTTGTGATTTTCCGGTGCAGATGGCCCAACTTGCCAAAGCATGTGTGCATGAAAACAAAGATCTGCGCCCGGGTATGCGATCTATTGTTGTTGCGTTGATGACTCTTTCATCATCAACTGAGGATTGGGATGTCGGATCCTTCTACGAAAATCAAACTCTTGTCAATCTAATGTCAGGAAGGTAGAATCTGACAGTTAAACTTGTTGTTTGTGTTTAGGATGTTTCTTTGTACAATACGAATCTCAGATATCATTGACAGTGTACCGACTATAATCGAGCATTCTGAGTCTTTTGTAAATTGTACATAGATAGTGTATCAATGAAGAAGCAAAAGTTACTGCTCTCCCGGAGCTAACTTCTTCCATAGTCATTCTTTCCTACAATAACATAGAAAATTATCTTGCAAGTAACTCTCTCAGAGTAGCTAAACAACTTTTCCATAAATTTTTGTAAAATAGGGAAATCAAAGTCGAAATTTTCAAACAAATTACGTTCCAACTCTAACAGCTTTCCTATTTTACAAATTTTTACATTTATTACAATTACATCTTTATTTATTATAATAATAAAATATTATCTTTTTTATCGAGACTCAAAAAAAAAATGCTTGGAAGACCGCACGAAAAGAGCTCGGAAGAACTTGTGAGACATTGAGATATTAATGATGGTCTATTTTACAAAATTTTGCAGGTTGTTATAAATCTGAGGAATGATTTGTTTTCTCTCATCCAATTCTCTACTTTGGAGGCTTGAAATATATACTGAGATTTTGTAGTCAAGTTCCCGATTCATGTTTTTCGAGTAGTTTCTGATCTTTAGTTTCGTCTATTACGCGGATTACAGGCGGGACAGATAAGTAGCAAGTTTGGTTGGGACTTCTTTAATTTTCGGAAACCGACATCAACCAGAACTCCAGAAGCCAAACATGACACCATCAACAGTTATGACTTTGGCTTCCCAAGAACGGTGACAGTTACAAATGGTAGCATGTATACTGCTGTTTTTGGCCTCCAGAGAAACAACATGAACGGTGATTATGGTTGTGGACTGTGAGTTTCCAAAGTATCTGAAACCTCGGGGCTCTCTCTTCAACATGAATCATGATGATCTATGTTGGTAGTTGTGAGCTTTCATTTGATATCTTATTACCTTTGAATTGGACGAATGCTGCGTGAGGTTTGCAGCCAAAAGCAGCAAGGTTTGCATTTTTGGCATGCACTTACCTTTCAGGCTTTACTAGCATTACTGTTCTGTGTCTTGTGCCTCGAGAAGATTGAAACTTTCTAACTATTGACTGGTCACCCAAGCCATCCCACCTACCTAGTTTCCCTTCCGAGGCTCTTAAGTGAAGTCAATGAATTATGAGGACATTATCTTATACACAGAACTATAAGGGACATGTTGACTTCTAAATTTGTTCGTTTTTGAGAAGGGCCATTATATGTTAGGTCCGGCCAACTAATGTAAAGCAAATTGAATCATTCAAACCCATTTCTCCTCTATCAGGGATAATATCAAGTGACTACTACATTTTTGTCAATATGATTTTTCTACTCGGAGATCTAGGTCATAAGCAAAAGAAGCATCTTTTTTTACTAGCCATTTTTCATCCTATGATGTTAGTCTTTGTCACGAATAATACGTTTACTTACTGCTAATATTCACGAAAATAAGAAAAATGAGTATAATATATTACTGTTTGTATCAAAGAGTCGAAGTACACGTGGATATCGAAGAAGTAGAAAAGTACACTTTTGTACCCTTTTAAAGAATCCACATATAATTAGGTCACGGACCTCTTACCATCGGTGATAGTAATTTAGTAAATGTATTACCCGGCCTATTGACAAGAGCTTTATTATCATGACTTACCATGCATTGAACCTCCAATGCCTCCCTCATATATATTGATATGATTGAGACTTTATGAATGATCTGATTTGGTAAGCCGCCTACGTTTAATTATAAAACCAAAATTATTCATCACTTCTTGATGACCAAGTCACCGAGAGATCACACACGACTATGTTGACCTCAATATTTTTGCTCCTAAATAATACATAATTCAGATTTGAGACACCATTTATTCGATATATGGCAGATCTTGGCACGCCTAAGTTTCTGCGCTTAATATATATATATAACCAGCCAATAACTACGCCCAAGCGGCCAAGCCTTCCAATGTCAACACACCCAACTCTCTCATTGTCACGTTCATAACACCCCATTGAGCTCTCTCTCAGTTTACTACTTTGCAAGGTGTTTATGTCTCTATAAATCCAAGTCATATTGCTATTGCCTTAGATCTTAGATGGGTGATGAGTTTTGAGCTTCCCGGGTCTTTGCTATAAATCCTATAATTGCTGTCGTTCTTTGGGGAGTCTGGGAATTTGGTAGAGTAAAAGTTTGGGGCTTTCTGGGTTTCAGTTTCATCGTGTTGGGTGTGAAACAAAGAAAAAACAAAACAGTTTGATCTCCTCTGTTCCTTCCTTCATTCGTCTCTCTCTCTCTATTTTCAGCTAACTATGGGAACACAACCACAAGAAGCCTCTTTTCACATGAACGAAGTGAAACAGAGCTTGTTCGAGACAGTAACAGAGTTGTCGTCTCTACCAAGTCTGGAAGAAGTGGAGGTCATCATAAAGTACAAGTTCAAAAACAAGAGTCTGCTAAAAGAAGCCTTCGCGGACTCTTCTTTCATGTGTGGCTATTCCTACGAGCGTTTGGAGTACGTCGGCGATTCGGTTTTGAATCTGTTGTTCAGCCGTGAACATTACACTCAATACCCGAATTTGGCTCCCGGAAAGCTGACCCGCCTCCGTGCTGCCAATGTGGACACAGAGAAGCTCGCACGTGTGGCGCTCCAACACGGCTTCCATCTCTATCTTCGCCACAACAAGAGATTGCTTCAAGATCAAGTAAGTCTGTTTTCGACATAAACTTACAATGGTTTTGAACTTTAGATAGTTTCAAGCACGAAAATTAGCTTATTGGGGAGATCAGAATTCACAACACAGACTCTGATTTTGGTTGGAGTTGGTTAGAATTAGTCTATGGACTACGTACATCTAAGCTACGGAAGTGGTTTTGGATAAAATTCACATGACCTATGACAAAACAACAGATTAAACTACATCTAAGCTACATATCTATCTTACTTGGGTTGCCTCCGTCTCACTGCCTTCATACTTCGATATAGTACTCTACTTAAGTTTAGTTTGGTACTTCTCTCAACGTGGCTGAGTGCTTAACAACATGTGTCTAGATAAAGCATGGATCTAGACTTTATATAGAGGATTGATATCGAGATCTTTCCCAAAATGTATTCCTAATACTCATGTAATGTATTCCTAGCGTATCAATATAATACTTTTGATATGTATGTTTATTAAGTTTCCCATATGCAGTCTGTAATCATAATAATAGGAATGATATTATCTTTTAGTCCAATTCTCACAAATAGATTGTATTTAGATATCTTATATGCTGAAACTGTGGTGAAAACAGATCCAAGAGTTTGCTCGCGAGATTCTGGATTATCCATTGCACTCCAACAGTCTCATAGACGCACCGAAAGCACTTGCAGATCTTGTTGAATCCACAATTGGGGCTGTGTTCATGGACTGCAACTCGTTGGACAAGGTTTGGGAGGTAAACATTTTGTTAAATGTCACATACAGCTAATGTATCTTGGCTTGTTTCATGTCAGTGTCTAATGAATGGTTTCTGATAATGTATCTTTCTTTCTGAAGGTGTTCAAGGGTTTGCTAGAGCCGATAATAACTCCGGAGACAATGCAGATTCATCCAAACACAGAGCTCCATGAGCTATGTCAAAAGACCAACCGGAGTCTCAAGTATGTAGACTCATGGGAGAAGAACAAAGTTGTGGATTGCTACATTGATGGTCAGTTTGTGGGAAGTGGTACCTACAGTCTTCGGAAGGAAGTTGCGCAAAACCGAGCTGCAAAAGCTGCATTGGTTAACAAGTCGAAGTGGATGGTACGTGGAAAGGGCATAGGTGAGGATCAAGTGGAAGAATCGGAATCAACAAACCACCTTGAATAATACATACCAATTGACTAAACAATGAGCATTGTATATCAGTCATTTTACATTGATGAACTTATGTCCTGTTGTGAATTGTATAGCTGAAAACGATGAAATCTAATCTGCTGATGATGATCTATCTAAGCAATGTGCATTGTCTATTAGTCATTTTCCATTGATGAGCTTCTGTCCTGTTTTCATGCTGTGAATTGTAGCTAGAAACAACGAAATCTAACCTGATGATGATGATGATCCTTGTATATATGTTCTTCCTCTACGTAGTACCTAAATTATCCAAGTAATATGAGCTCTGAATCTCCCTCCTTTTTAAAGTTCCAGTTTGCAAAAAGGTGATTATTATTGACCTGCACAGCACTACTTTGTTAGACCTGTAATGAGTGTAACCTAATTGGGAGATTGACACATACAAGGATTTTAACCGAGCCAACCAAATGTACAAAGGCAGATTCAGTTCCAGACCAGACCTCTTTACGTTGTTAAGCTATCAACACTCAGCTCTTTGTAAGCTTCAGTGCTCTGGTATACAAACTGCACGAGCTTCCCCACATTGGTGATGACAGAATGTGTTCTGCCTCCAATGACAGCTGGTCACAACTCACAACCTTACTAACTTGAAGTCTTGAACAACATCTGTTTCTCTTGGTTCCAACTCTCTGCGTTGACTTCTACTTTTACTTTTGGGCCGACAAGCCCAAGACAGAAAAGCCTAGATCCTTCTGACTTTCCATGAAGCGAAGAAGTCCGATTCCTATTAAGGAGAGAAACGCAACTTCTCCTTTTCCACTTTTCTCATTGCTTCTATTTGTTATATATTTCTTCACCAACACGAAGCTTCAATTCGTCAATCACACAAACGACTTGGGGATGGATTACGAGCTGAGGAGAGCTAGAGAGAAACTGAACAAGGAGCAGAATGAGAGGAAAGAGTTGGCGAGGAAGAGATTGGAGAGAGAGAGAAAGTCCAAAGAGGAAGCGAGGAAGCAGAGAGAAGCTATAGATGCTGAGAGATCCAGACGACTCTTTGACGCCGAACAAGCCCAGATTAAGGTTCGTTTCTCAAAGCCCAGTAATTGTTCTCTACTCTTAATTGGGTTGGACGAAAAATTTAGTCTTTGCTTCGTTTTAGTTTTAATTGCGTCGATGGTTGAATATTGTTATGAAAGTTTAAACTTTTTGTGTTGGGAATCTAATTTAGGTGATGAAACTGAGTTTGCCGATGTTCTAATCTTACCCAAGTAGCATTAGAAACATACATGCCCAAAAGTTTAAGAGTAATTATGAGACTTGATGTGAGGATGATATAGTCTGGGAGGAGAGTTTCAAGTTTTTGAGCTGATTGGTATCTTGTGTGTGCTAGGTTGATGAAGAAATGCAAGAGAGTTTAATGGTGGGACGAGGGATTGTGTTTTATCGAATGTTAGAAGCGGTAGCTTGTCAGGGCAGTGGAGATAAGATCAAGCTGCCCCCGTCTTGTTTCAACGAGTTGTCGGATGGTGGTGCTTTCGATAAGGGACCATTGTACTTTAAGTTGTCAGTAGCACATCAAGAGGGTTCTTCAGGGATGAATGATGGTGATAAGGAGAAGAGTAGGATCACTCATTCAGGTGTTTTAGAGTTCACAGCAGATGAGGGTTTTGTTGGGCTTCCCCCTCGTGTATGGCAGAATTTATTTCCGATGGATGCACCAGCGGTCCCTTTGATAGAAATTCGTTATGTCTGGCTACCGAAAGGAACTTACGCCAAACTTCAACCTCTTAGGGTTGGCTTCTCGGACTTGCCTAATCACAAGGCCATCCTTGAAACGACCCTTCGCCAGCATGCCACCCTTTCTGAAAATGATATATTTGTAGTCAATTATGGTGAACTAGTATACAAGTTACAGGTACTTGAATTGAAACCTTCTTCAAGTGTATCTGTTCTAGAAACAGATATTGAAGTTGACATAGTTGGTCCTGATGCTGATTTGGATAATACTCATGATAATGTCCTGAAACCGCTTACATTTGGGAAACCGGAAACTGGAATGCTTGATGAAGGGCATTACTCATATTACAAGTTCTCGATAGACAATTCTACTTGGGAGAACATCGCTTCTGGAGATTCCAAAGTAGAGGTTAGGATAGAACCAGAGACGAATTCTGGGGATACTGATATCTACATATCGAAGCATCCTCTCATATTCCCTACCCGGCACCAGCATGAATGGTCTTCCCATGACATTGGTTTGAAGACTTTGATTCTTTGCTCAAAAGATAAAAGCTTGGAAGCAGGAACTTACACTGTTGGTGTTTATGGCTTCAAGGGAAAAGCTAAGTACCAGGTATCTGTGAATGTTCAAGATGTCAGGAATCAGAAGGTGGGCCAGAAGGTTGCATCTTCCCCATCGTCAATGGATGTGGATACCGTAGAGTGCAAGAATTGTAAGCGTTATATACCTGGTCGGAGTATTGCATTGCATGAAGCCTATTGTCGCAGGAACAATGTTGTTTGTCAGCATGCTGGCTGCGGAGTTGTTCTTAGGGTTGAGGAGGCCAAGAATCATGTGCATTGTCAGAAATGTGGACAACCTTTTCATCAGGAAGAGATGGAGAAACATATGAAAGTGTTCCATGAGCCACTTCACTGCCCCTGTGGGATTGTGCTCGAGAAGGAAGAGATGGTAAGCACAACTCTTAGCCCCCCCTTACTTTTCGCGTCATCACAAATTTAGCTTCATGTCATCAATAACTTTTTCTATCATAAATTACTCAATTCGAACATAATCTTTTCCTGCTTGCAGGTGCAACATCAAGCCTCAGTTTGCCCCTTGCGCCTCGTTTCATGTCAGTTCTGTGGGGACATGGTTCAAGCTGGAAGTTCTGCTATGGATGTTCGGGACAAATTAAGGGGATTGTCCGAGCATGAGAGTGTCTGTGGGTCAAGGACTGCCCCATGTGACTCATGCGGGCGTTCTGTCATGTTGAAGGACATGGATATCCACAGAGTTGCCGTGCATCAAAAGAACTAATGTCGGTCAGCTCTGAGTTCCCCAGTTTCCCTGCATTATTGTCAAAGTCTGCTCGCGTGTGTGTTTCCGTGAAATTGATCCTTGATAAGGAACTAAACTAGGGAGAACCAGACGGTATGGACTTCTATGCAATGAAATAGTTGTATCCATTTGTGGGGGTTTGTGCATGTGAAACTGTGCTAGTTAGCCTTTTCTTTTGAATCACTCAAAGTTACAAAGAATACATGCATTCAATGGTTATACTTGGTGTTCAAAAAATTATGGTACTGATTATTGTGTAGTCGATTACTCGGTGATTAATGGGGATTAATAGGAATTGGTATTCTTTTATTTATTAAATAGTATTATAATTAATAATATAGTAAAAAATATAATAATAATCTAAAAGATCATTAGCATCACCAACGGATACTCTATTTCAAAAATAAAGTCAAATTTTAATTTTTTTAGGTAAAATATCACTCCAACGGGTATCCTAAATCAAAGTTAAATGTAATTTTGAGTTAAAGTTTCAAGTTATATTTAATAAAAGTGGAGAGAGAAAATGAATTGAAGTACGTCATGTTCTCCATCTTTCAGTTTTTATTGTTTTCAAGTTCAATTTAGTTTAGTTTAAAAAAATTTAAGTAACTTTTTATTGATTACCTCACAAGTTATATATTATTTAGTTATATTTAACTTCTAGACAATTTTAACTTTAGAATTTAACTCTACCATTTGAGAAAGTAAAATGATTAAGTCAAAAAAAACTATGAGGAAAGTGATTAAAATTGAACACATAGTTCAATATTAGAATAATAAACATATTAAAATGCATTTCAAATAAAAAAATCATTCCATATCAAATCTTGAAAAAAAAATGAAAAAAAATTTGGTTTTTGTGTAGTTATTTTTAAATTTTGATTTCTCATTAAAAGAAAAAATATATGGCTCCGTAGGCCGTGCAACATACTTATTAATCGGTGAATTGGCTGATTAATCGGTTTTTACACAGTTCACTGTGCAGTAGGCCGTTCAGGCCTTAATCTACACAGTTCCTTATCGATTACCGATTACATACCGATTAATCGACCGTGTAGAGTGTTCGAAGAACACTGGTTATACTTCGTCTGCTGTGAAAAGTGGAATGTGAAACAATGGCTAATGTAATGTTGCTGAATGCTGAGCTTTACTTGTAACCCAATCTAGATGCAGCCATGTGAACTTGTTTGGTATCCCCTGAACTTTATTTAGAGCAAGAAGGGATAATTATTTAGACCCCCACAACGAACATTCTTCTGTGCAAGACTGAAAAGTAAAGAACAGAGACGTTACTTCCAAATGAAATTTCTCTTTTTTGGATTATATTGTACAACTACCAAATGAAGTTTAGATCTATGCCCTGTATGAACATTGGGAACTTTAATTGTGCTGGCACTTTCAGTTCGGCTTGCAATAAATCATGCTGGCACTGTTGCTGGTATGCATGACCATGCTCATTTGCACCATCCGCCTAACAATTTTTACAAGCTTGGACTTGAACTCTTCTTCTCATCTTTTAGTCTAAGGACCTCTCTGCCTAGACACTTGGTATTCTCATCCTTACTGGTTACTACCCTTCATTGCCTATCAATTTTTAGGACCTTCGACATTACTAGTGAAAACGAGAAGAAAATTGAAACATACAATTGGTCAAATTGCATTTTATTATTCCATTACGTTAGACTAGTATTATTTTAGTCATAAAAGATCAACACTGATGACAGATCAACCATGATGACCAGTGATCTCCCTCATTTTTCTATTCATGAAAAAGTAATAATATCCTGTAAAGATCTTGCAAAAATCCAAACATTTAGAACAAAAACAGAAGAGGACAATAATAAAACAAGGACAAAGAAGAACATGCCCCATGGAACATGTCCCAGAAGTCACAGTCATAGTCACAGTCGGCAAAGATAGCACAGTAGGCCAAAGCAAGCAAGTCAAAATCTGTGTGGTTTTTCTTCACAAATATTACAGATCCTCCATGCACACATATGAATGAAAGTAGCCGTTGGACTTGTTAAGAGTGATAGGCCATGAAGCCACGCAGAGATTCAACACTCGACAGTTGACACCAACGTTTGCTGGTCCCAGGTACTATGAATAACACAGTTATTTCATATAATTTAGTACTTTTTATATCACTAGTTTATTACGAAGAAGAAAAACGGACGCGACTGTTTATGCTGTACACCATCATCTTCAGTCCTGGTGCCATATCTGAGCGACACATTCGCTTCTTTTTTAGGGTTAAAATATTTTATATAACAGAGGCGCTTTGTATAAGCATAAGCATAAAAAAGGAAGCAAATTTGCATCGGTTTTGTCTTTTATTGAGCGAGGACTCTCTTCTTTTTTGCTGGTTCTCATTGTTCATGCCTTTACAAGCTCTAAGCTTTTTGCTGCATTCTCACTCGGAAACGCCGCGTTTTGGTGGTGTTCTTGAAGTTTCCTTGCAGCAGATTGAGTTGGTTTTAGAGGTAAGTGTCGTTGGTGGTGTTGAAGTTCGACTCTTTTTATGGATTTTGGTGCTGGGTTTGTTTGTTGAGGTTGAACAGATTGATCCCAATGTGGGTTTCAATCACCGAATCATAAAAAGATCTTGCCTTGAATTATTGTTTCATAACTTCATATCTTGATCTGGTATTCTCTTAGTGTTTAAGTCGTTTAGTTATTGATTGTAGAATCAATTCTGTGTTTGGCAATTGAGAACTAATCTATGAGCAATTTGAGGTGGTGTTGTAGTAGTAAGTCAAAAAGATCAAAGCTTTACACTTTTTGTTGTTGTTGTTGAAATTGCAGAAGGTGATTTGTATGTGTAATATATTTAGTTGAAGAAAGATAATGGCGACACTGAGTGATATAGGAGTTGCAGCAGCAATCAATATTCTGACGGCATGTGCTTTCTTTGTGGCGTTTGCCGTACTCCGGCTTCAACCTGTGAATGATAGGGTCTACTTTCCCAAATGGTATCTCAAAGGATTGAGGGCCAGTCCCTTGGGTGGTGCATTTGTAAGCAAGTTTGTCAACTTGGACTACAGATCATATCTGAAGTTCCTGAATTGGATGCCTGACGCACTGCAAATGCCGGAACCAGAGCTAGTTGAACATGCGGGGTTGGACTCTGCTGTCTACTTGAGGATTTACTTGACAGGGTATGAATGTCTTTCGTTGTACTTTGTGAACTTCTAACAAATTTATTCTTATCCACTGGACTTATTTTTTGTTCCACTAAAGTGCAGGCTAAAGATTTTTGTTCCTATCGCATTCCTGGCCTTTTCAGTCATGGTTCCGGTCAATTGGACCAATAGCACCTTAGAGAAGTCAAATTTAGTCTACAGTGACCTGGATAAGCTCTCTATTTCGAATATTCCTCTTGGATCTCATAGGTCTGCTACATGCTCTAGTTTGTTATGTTTCATTGTTTTAACCGACAGAAATTTGCATCTTAAGCTTAGCTGCTAGGTTGTATTTGTATTAGAAATTCGACCTGCTGATGGTTTGTTTAACATTTGATGCAGATTTTGGACTCATCTAGTAATGGCTTATGCTTTTACATTTTGGACATGCTATGTCTTGAAAAGGGAGTATGAGATCGTTGCAACTATGAGGTTGCATTTTCTTGCAACAGAACAACGCCGCCCTGATCAGTTCACAGTAAGATTCACTTGACCGTTGTGATTACTGATGTGATAATAAAGTTGCCACTGATGCATAGTAGTCAGACACAATATCTACTTGGGTGGACTAGGATCAAGGGGTGAAAGTTATGTCGAATCATTCCCCAAGTTTTTTGGTTGATTTTGAAGAGGGTATAAGTTATCACATGTCCATGTTAACCTACTTGAACTCGATTAATGATGCTGCTAGAAGTTGTTAGAATGTTCAATCTATTATTTAACTTTTTTCAAACATTGAGTTATCAGTCGATTTAAAAGAACCTCTTATGAAGTCTGCTTTTAAATAAGGAGCAATATGACATTTTGTTTAGAACCCTTTTCTGTTAGGTGTCTCTTTTTTCCGGTTAATCCTCACTTTTGACCAATATTTGGAATCTTTTTACGATCTCCAAGTCTTGTGAAATAATATGCATAAATTTGCTGCAGGTACTGGTTAGAAATGTGCCACCAGATCCTGATGAAACAGTCAGCCAACTCGTGGAACATTTTTTTCTTGTCAACCACCCAGAGCACTATCTTACTCATCAGGTTTGCTCAAGCCAATATACAATGGTGTAGTGCAGATATTATCCAGTTTCAACAGACACAACCGGTTCTTATTTTATAGTTTATTATTTGTTATTCCCCTGATTTCTTGAAACATTTGCATGCAGGTTGTCTACAATGCCAGTAAACTTTCTAAATTAGTAAATGAGAAGAAAAAGCTTCAGAATTGGCTGGATTACTATCAACTGAAATTTTCAAGAAATCCATCCAAGAGACCATTAACAAAGGTACCATATATGCCTATTCAAATCCATCTAATTCTTTTTGCTCTCTCTTCTTTTCTTTACTTATGATAACAATGTCTTGTGAGCAGACTGGATTTCTTGGTCTTTTGGGTAAGAAGGTTGACGGAATTGATCATTATACATCTGAGGTCGAAACGCTATCCAAAGAAGTAAGTCTTAGGTACTCTCTACTTATGTGAATATATTCCATCTCACTCACTCTATGTCTCTTTTATTTAATATTGAAGAAATGAGTTAATAAGCCAAAATGAGTTTGTAGACCAATTCACTGAACCATTTGATTACTGATACATTTTGCTGTTCACGTGTTCTATTGACAGATTTTCTCCGAGAGAGATAAGATCACAAATAGCCCTAAATCTATTATGCCATCAGCATTTGTGTCCTTCAAATCTCGATGGGGTTCTGCTGTCTGTGCACAAACTCAACAGACCAGAAATCCAACTATATGGTTGACTGAGTGGGCTCCAGAACCCCGTGACGTGTACTGGGATAACCTGGCAATTCCATATGTTTCACTGACAATTAGGAGGCTTATAATTGCAGTTGCTTTCTTCTTCCTCACCTTCTTTTTCATGATACCCATCGCATTTGTTCAGTCCCTTGCAAACATTGAGGGTATTGAGAGAGCAGCCCCCTTCCTAAAGAGCATTGTTGAAATGTGAGTACTTTATTTTTTTTACATTTTGAATTGCAATCTAAGTTTGACTATAAGTTGACCTATATTTTGTCAGTACTAACAGTATCCCATTTTCCATGCAGTAAATTCATAAAGTCATTTATTCAAGGATTTCTCCCTGGAATCGCTTTGAAGCTTTTTCTGATATTTCTTCCTAGTATATTGATGGTAATGTCCAAGTTTGAAGGATTCACTAGTATATCAGCTTTAGAGAGGAGATCTGCTACTAGATACTACATTTTCCAATTTATCAATGTATTTTTGGGGAGCATAATCACTGGAACTGCGTTTCAACAATTGGATAAGTTTCTCCACCAATCTGCTAATGAGTATGTCCTTAAACCCTATCTTGAACTTAGGAAGTCATTTCTTGTTATCCATCGAGTGTTGCTTTCCCTAGGTTTTATGTGCATTAGTTTAAATAAAATTGTCTGTTTGTGCAGTATTCCGATAACAATTGGCATTTCAATTCCAATGAAGGCAACCTTCTTTATAACCTACATAATGGTTGATGGGTGGGCTGGAGTTGCGGGGGAGATTCTAAGGTTGAAGCCATTGATCATGTATCACTTAAAGAATACCTTCTTGGTCAAGACTGAAAAGGATAGGGAAGAGGCCATGGATCCAGGAACCCTTGGGTTCAATACCGGTGAACCTCAGATTCAACTCTATTTCTTACTCGGCCTTGTTTATGCTGTGGTCTCCCCAATCCTTCTTCCTTTCATAATAGTATTCTTTGCCCTGGCGTATGTTGTTTATCGTCATCAGGTAAGATTCACAAATTTCACCAGAGTTTCTTTTTGCTTGTCTTATCTGGTTCAAAGATACATGCAACCAATCATTTGACCGAGCGAGTATTTTTTTGCATCATCAATTCTAGATTATAAACGTCTACAATCAAGAGTATGAGAGTGCGGCAGCATTCTGGCCAGATGTTCACGGGCGAATCATAACAGCACTGATTGTTTCGCAACTTCTACTGATGGGATTACTAACTTCAAAAGAAGCTGCTCAGTCCACTCCGTTGCTGATTACACTCCCAGTGTTGACCATATGGTTCCATCTGTTTTGCAAAGGCCGGTATGAACCTGCCTTGAGGAGGAATCCATTACAGGTTTGACTAATGGCAGATAACCAAAGCTGATATTTTTGTTGCACTATGAACCGTTGTTTATTTATGCTGTATGGTAAATTCTTCAGGAAGCAATGAGGAAAGATACGCTAGAGCGTGCGAGAGAGCCTAATCTCAACTTGAAAGGCTTCCTTCAAAGTGCATACATCCATCCAGTTTTCAAGGGTGCAGACGACGATGGAGCCTGTGAAGATTTGGAGCAGGAGCCGGTGGTGGTCCCAACAAAACGCTCGTCTCGACCAAGCAAGTACAGTGGTTCTCAACATTCATCCCAAGCCCAAAATGCTCTGATGCTCCAGCCTTAAAAGTCAACTTGGGGGCTCTACATTTTTCTGGAATTGTAAATGAAACAGGAGGGCATAATTAGTAGAAAAAGTAGGGATCTTTGGTTGATTTGATTCTCAATCTCCAAGAGGTTTAGACTTCTTTTCTAGGAGCGTTTTCTACTTCTGGTATGCACCCAATGTTCACTACTTTAAGTCTAATTTTTTGTAAATGTGACACGTGTTCGTATTACTGGGGAGGCTGATCGTGATTGCGGCGCTGTTTCGCGGCGAGTTTAACGACGCGGCTGGCGACGAGGTAAGGTATGGGGCGGCGGCGGTGGTGACTGATCAGGTTTTTGATTTTATGGGGGCGGCCGCCTATACTTTGCTTCTTTGACAATTGACTGTGAACCCTAAATTCCGATATTCTTTTATTCTTACCTGCTCAACCAATCCACCATTTTCATACTTTCCAGCTCATCATATTCGACGGGACCAAAATAATATAGCTCATCTCTGATTCGTGGGCTGAAACCGACAGTGGGCCCAGCGCGCCTTTTATTAGACTCATTTTAGTACCAGAAAAAAACTTTTCTCATCATTTTCAATTTCAATTCAATTTTCCGGAGTCCCTCAGTGTGAAAATGGACGAGGTGATGACGGCGGCGGACGGCAGATCGACGGCGTCGTCGTCCACGTCATCGATCCCGGTCAACATCGCTCTCATCTCCGCTTTTCTCGCCTGCGCCGTCGCGCAGTTCCTCAAGCTCTTCACAACCTGGTCAGTAACAATTAACAACTCCCTCTCATCATTTCAGCTCAAATTGAAGTTTCTGTACTGTAATTCGTTCAAATTATGAAAATTTAAGTGGAACATCTGAGTGTTTGGTGGTCTGAACTCACTCATTAGGTATAAAGATAGGAGATGGGATTCGAAAAAAATGCTGGATTCCGGTGGAATGCCGTCGTCGCATTCGGCGACGGTGACGGCGCTGACGGTGGCCGTTGGTCTCGACCAAGGAACTGGGGGATCGGCTTTTGCTATTGCTCTGGTCTTAGCTTTAATTGTATGTTCAAAATTCTAAGTCCTCTTTGTGTGTGTGTGTGTGTGTGTGTGTGTTCATTTCTGAGAGTATTTGTTAATTCTGGATAAATTGGTCATGTGTTTAAGTTATTGAGTTTTTTTCAGGTAATGTATGATGCCACAGGAGTGAGACTTCATGCTGGTCGCCAAGCCGAAGTAATTCATTTCTCCTTTACATAATTTTGATGCTTACTTTTGTCAGAGTTTCACTTTTGTTAATTTTGATGTGGTTGGTTGAATAGTGATTAACTAGAAAATGAATTGAACTGTTCAATAAGAATTTCAGGCCATGTTAACGTGTCTATCTGTGTGTTCTTTAAGATGATTAATCATAGTGATGATTGTTGCAGTTATTGAACCAAATTGTATGTGAGCTCCCCATGGAACATCCACTTTCCACTTCTAGGCCTCTGCGTGATTCGCTTGGACATACTCCAGTACAGGTTAGCTGCTCTACTCTTGCTGCACATTACCAGAGTGAATTAGTATAGCCGATACTTTGTGTGATACGACCTCTCCTTCGTAGCAATCCTACAACTTTTTATTCATTGTGCTTTGCCTGAAGCAGACCAAGTAATATGCACATACATATGTGTAGACTTGCTTCACTTATTTCCCCCGCGCCCCCCACCACCAACCATGAGTAAATCTTAAACATGTTTTTCATGCAGTTGCATCACATATACAAGACAATGTAGTTAAATGATGTCCGGATGAGAACTCTTACTAAAGCTATTTCAACAACATTTCAGTAAGGCACTCATAATCTAAATCTTGGAGTTTCAGTGATCACGTCTTTATTTAATTTGGTCTCAGGTTTTTGCTGGTGCTATTTTGGGATGCATAGTAGCATTTCTAATGAGGAATGCATAGGGGAAACTCTGATAAGATATCTTATGACTGATAGATGATTCTTGAATCTTCACTGTTGACTAGATGTTGTATCAAAAAGAAGGCAGAAAATGAGTGGTGCAAGATAAATTACTCATAAATCGAAAGCCTGCTGTAAATTTGTTTAGGTGCCTTCACCCAGATGTCTGGGGACTAGTTTCTTTGATGTATTTAAATTTAACAGTGTTGTGTATACAGAAAACTCCTTCACTAAATAAAGATATAGTTGTGGAAGTCTTGATAGAATCGGATACTATGTTACCATTCTTATTTTTTACACGGTAAATGGTTTGCGCTTTGCACAGCCATGGTAATGATATCATGCTTATGCTTAGAAGCTGATTAATGTCATTATTAAATACTAGATGAAGAAATAAGACAGAGTTGAAATGCAGGGACGTGTTTCATTGCCCCTGTGTTCTCAACAAGTAACGGAAACAGAAAAGGAGCATGCAGTTTCAGCTGTCATAATTTACTCGTCCACTCTTTTTAACTCTTATAAACGTTTTCCTTCAGTTCAGTCTTCTCTCTTTTCTCTCTCCCTTCACACATTCATGACACATAACTTGACACTTTCATAGACTTAGCATGAGGAAACCGAACAGAAACAGCCATGACAAGGAGGAGAGCTGCATCACCAATACGCCAACTTTCAAGGTTTAGACTCATCATCATTTTCAGTGCAGTGCTCTGTCTTTTTGCTTTCCTGAGAGTATTCCATTCTCAGGCCAACCTCCCGTCCTCATTCCCCACTTCTCGGAGGAAACCTCGTGCTTTCATTGATAATCAGTTTCGTGGCCCTCCAAAGGTTGCTTCTCTTTCTCGTTCGTTGGGATCTCCCTCTTGATTTCCTCTGGGGCACCTTCTTCAAGGTTCGTTTTCCTAGTATATATGTCTTGTTTGTTCAAAACTTGGTAAAAAGGTTATGATAGTTTTCTTTGTGAGTTCTGTAGAATGGTGATGCATCAAAGTTCTCTAGTTACATTCACTCAGAACCTGGTTTTGTGTTTGATGAATCAACCACAAGGTCTCCATTCTTTTATGGTGGACAGTTGAACAACAGTATTCAGGTGATTGATCATCTAGCTGGCTTCTTTTGATCACTTCCACAGCTTCGACTCTATTTCGTTCACATATTTTTACTTAGTTGAGTTAGTTCAAGTATACGTTATTCGTCTTAGATTGATCGTCTGTATATGTTTCAGGTAGTATGGGGGGGAATCAAGTATGATTGAAGCAGAACGCTTACTATTTGAAGAAGCTCTTTATGAACCAGCCAATCAAAGATTTGTGCTTCTCTCAGATAGGTAGGTCTTTCAGCCTCTTTCATGTTACAGTGTTCATTTGTGCTTATACACTACAGTACGTGTTTATTCTGAAATTAATTAGCTGATGTTTCTGGTTGGTAACTCTCCAGCTGCGTACCTCTCTACCACTTCAGTTACATTTACAACTATGTAATGTCTTCTCAGAAAAGCTTCGTTGACAGGTATTTGGATATCTGCATAACTAGAATGACATTCTTCAGAACATGTTTAATTAGTTGAGCTTTTGTGTCTATAAGCTTCACATCTGACATAAACAGTGAAGCTGAATCTTGTGTAATCCGGTTTTATAGCTTTATTGATAGTAAAGGACATCGTTATGATCCAAAGATTTCACCTACAATACCCAAGGATAGATGGCGAAAAGGATCGCAGGTTTTATATATGTTCCTACTCACTATTTGTTAAATTCATGCAACCAATATAATTCTACACATTGTGATAATGTCATATTTATGATCACAGTGGATAACATTGGTTCGAAGACATGCAGAAATCGTTGTGAACAATGACACTGTTTTTTCCATCTTCAGGGAATTCTGCAAGGTATAACATAGAGAGACAATTATTTGATAAAGTTTTGCTTAGAAAACTCGGTAACTGTCATTACTTTATAATCTAACATCCTGCACTGCGACTTTATTTCCAGCGAAGGCTGCCTACACCCTTAGCTTTTAGGAGGCGATCACTTGTAAGTGTATCTGAGGCTGTCTTAGGCTATTGAGGGTTCATCTCTGGCCATCTGAGGCTGGTACTAACATACATGTATGATGTACCTGATCTTAATGTCAACAGGAAATTGATTGGACTTTCAAGTTTCTGTGGTGGGCATTTCAGAATCATCGCAATTGTATTCCCGACGAACATTATGTACAGACCCACCCTACTTGCGGTAAGTATACAGCTCTCTATGCTTTTCAGTCTTGAAATTTCATTGTGCATCTTCATCAGAGAGAGAGCCATAACACTATAACAGCACATTCTTTTCTATAACCCAAAACAGTGTTCTTGTATAAGTTGAAACTTGGAAGGCTCATAACTCCTTCAAATTCCTCGTTTGTGTCTTGTGATTAGATAAGCGGACTTGACATTGAACTTGAACGAAGAGCAGTGACCTATACATTATGGAATGAATCCACCACAGAAGGGAACAGAAGATCTTGGCACCCCTTAACATTTGATTACGCAGATGCAACTACTGACAAAATAAGAGAAATTAAGGTTAATAGTCCTGCACTAGCTTCAACCTACATTTTAGTCTTGATGTTAATACAAATAAATGCATCACATAAGCAGCAACTCATAACTTTGCTCTCTAATCTCACAGGAAATCACCCAAGTCTACAATGAGTACGAACACCACAATGAGTTCTGCCATATAAACTCCAAAGTCACCTCTTGTTACTTATTTGCACGAAAATTCACCGTCCCAGCTGCAATGCGCCTTTTGAGACAATGTTTGATTTTTCTTATGATGTGACAGAACTAGTACTACCAGATAAAGAACACTCCGACTCCTGTATGGCCATTGCAAAGCAAAAACTCACGACCAACAGATTTGCTGTCAAACTGTCATAAGAACATACAGATCGAAGTGCATGCCAAATAAGTACTGAATTGGATTCCGAAATGGCTCATGTACAACTAATATACCATTCGTTCTATTAATCTATTATGAGATTGAAGTAATTATGGAAACATGTAATGATGTAAAAAAAACCTTTGAAATAAGGAATTAGTCGTTGGTGTATGTTAATTTTTTTTAAAAGAAGAAGAATGAAACGAAGAAATTGGACAAAAATCTTCCAAGCCACGACACATTCTACGGGTTAAGTTAATCTAAAAAAATTAAATAATAAACTACTCTTAAAGATAGTTTGGAGGAGTCAAATACACTTACAGCATATGCAGCGGTGAGAGAAATCGACCAGATTTTGGGACATTCTAGCGTGGGGCCCGTCGAAATAGGACGTCCGCTGAAGAATCGGTGTGTAGCGGTGCGGGATTGGAAAGGTGGCCAATTGTTAAAGTCGAGGACGTCCTCACCGACGTCCGGAAATCGATCGAGCTCGAGGACGTTTTCTGTGATGTCACCCGGCACATGGGTGACGTCACGACGATGTTAATTTTTTTTAACTTGGCGCGTGTGACAACGGTAATTATTTAAAATTTGACAAACCAATCAACAACTGACATGTGTCCTCCTTATAGGCCCACTGCCTCCAACGGCTGGATTGATCTGGGACGTCCATTTTCATTCGAAATTTTAATATGACAGCTGAGAAATAGTGATCAATTGTAATATTTTAAATAAACCATTTACTATGAAACTTCAAAAATTCATAATAATTAGCTTGGACCTCCAAAACATTCAATAAAAATACACACGAGTTCATATTAATATCTTTTATAACTTTTGTGAAGAAAGTTAGTCAAAAATGATAACTTAAAAAATGTTAATTTTGAATCGCGACGAACTAAAGAATCATGATAAACACGTCTAATTTTCAGCCGATAATGACAAGTATCGGATGACACGTGTTGGCTAGTTATTAGTTGAAAATTAATATTACCAGGAAATAAAAAATCACAATTTTAAATAATAATGAATAGTAATAGGAAGTTCTATTTTGGGCACCGTTGCACGCAAAATAGGAATAAGACTTCCTATTCAAGCATTTTGGAGAGGAATTCCTCAAATAGGAATTCCCCGACCATTTCATGGGTGCATATGCTTTCAAGGACAAAGTTCCTTATTTTAAACAATGAAGGACAAAATCTTACAAATAAGGATAAGTTGCTTATAGGTTGACTTGTGGCAGGTATAAATTTACTTTTATGCTCTGCCTTATTTTTTGTGTGTATTTAATATTTTTTTTAAAAAAATATTTTTTATCAGAAATTAATTATAATTTTTTTCTTTTCAAATATTTTTATTTTATCCGAATTTTTTTTTTCATTTTTCTTTTTAGTTTGATATTTGTTCATTCAAAAAAAATTATTCAATTTTTTCCGACTTGAATTGATTATTCAATTTATTAACACTATCAATAAAAGATTCAACATCAATTCAATCATAAATTTAATAGTATTTTCGATACAAATTCACTAGAAGTTCCTCTATACAAATTGAGTAACAATTTCGATACAAAATCAATAGCAATTTTGATACACAATCCATAATATTTTCCAACCCAATAAAATAGTAGTAGTCATCGAACCGAAAATACAGTAGCAGTTCTAAAAACGCAGGTAGCAGTCCTCGAACCAAAAATTCGAAAATGTAGTAGCAGTCCCAAATATGCAGCAGTAGTCCTCAAACCGAAAATGGAGTAGTAGTCCCAAAAATACAGTAACAGTCCCAAAACACAATAGCAGTCGTCAAACGCATTAACAGTCTCGAAAACAGTGCTATTGAAAAATAAAATAAAACATGACACTTGAAAAACACAGTAGCAACTTGAAGAGCAAAGTATCGGTCACTTGAAAACACAATAGCAGCTTGAAAAACACAGTATCAGCCACTTGAAAACACAGTAGCAGCTTGAAATACACAGTATCATCCACTTGAAAACACAGTAGCAGCTTGAAATACACAGTATCATCCACTTGAAAACACAATAGCAGCTTGAAATACACAGTAACAGCTTGAAAAGCACAATACCAGCCACTTGAAAACACATAAACAACAATTTAAAAAGTGTAGTAGCAATCTGAAAAATGTAATTATGTAGTCCCCATAAAATACAAACCAAATAAAACTACAATAAGTTCTAAAAACTCAATAAACATATAACTACTATTTGAAAAAACACAATAGCAACTGGAATAACATAGTATAAGTAGTTTGAATAGTAACAACCATTTTTCAGTAACAATTTGAACTCAATAGTAACTACTGCCATTATTCTATTTTAAAAACATTGCTATTGTTCAATCTTAAAAACGCTCATACTTTAAAGAATAAATCACAGTAACTAATAAACAAACACTAGTATTATACTACAAAAAATTAAAATTGAGATTTTCATATTTTTCATGTATTTTTCTAAAATTCAAGCTGCACTGAAAGACTCAAATCCAAAAAAAATGTCTAGAGATTTGCCAATCAAACACCAAAAAAATCCACAAATATTCAAAAAAATCAAAAAGTTTCACACAAAAAACGAATTGAAACTCATCATCGTCCGAGGTGTTGTCACGGACTGCATGATGTGTTACAGAGTCGATCCAAGCTGAGGAAATGTCGCGGCTGTGGCACAAGGCCGAAGAGAAGTTGGGGCAGTGGCGCAACACTGATATGGTGGCCGAGGGTGGTGCTTGAGGAGGCGAGAAGGCTTAATCCACGGCCGAAGGCGGTGCGATGCTTGGGATCCACGCAGAGGCCTGTGGAGGCAAGTCGAGTTCGCGACGATAAGAGGAGCGTGAGTCTGAGTCCAGGCACAACGGTTCTTGGAGGCGAGATTCGCGGTAAAGATTGGTGGCGGGCCACGACGGTGGAGCTTGGTGCCAAAGATTGGTGACAACGGCGAGCAAACGGAGTTAGAGAGGCGTGATTGGAGGAGAGGTGTTTTACTCTACTATATTTTCTATCTCAGCTGGAGAGAGAGATGATTTTGTGTCTAGGTTTTTATAGAATATATTGGTGGGGTAGTTATGTTTTTTCGGTCTACTTTTTGGGTTGGGTCACAGATATTACGTTTTTGACACTAAACCCGTGTCTTGAATTGTCTAAATCTTAGAGTGATTAATTTTTTTTATTATTGATAACTATCCTCTGTCTGTCGTTTTCTAAAAATTAAAACTCCAATCCCCACAAAAATTTCAAATACGAAATGGAGGGAAAACCCACTTCACTTGTGACCCATCAGTCTCCGTCTCTCCAAATCTCACGTCTTTCCCCAAATTCAAAACCCTAATTTCCACAACCTTCGATTTCTCGGTAACTATGGCCGACGTACTAAGCCCCGACCCAGACGCCACGCAGAAGCAGCGCCTCCCTATCGCCGCCGCTCGCCTCCAGTCTCCGACCAGCCCCTTCTTCCTCGGCTCCAATGACGACCACCTCGAGCGTTCTCAGGCACGCGCCGCACGCGCCGCCGCCATTCGAAGAAAGTCCATCGCGCTCAACCTCCCGCCGCTGTTCGACGGTTCCGATTCCGATCCCGGCCTCGACAAGCAGCAAATCGTTGAGCTATTTCAGAATTGCATCAAACTCGCGAGTGAAAATGTCAGTACACCCCTCTCTTTCTCTCTCTCAAATTTGATTTGAGCATTAAGAAACTAATTATTTTTCTGATGAATTTTCTACTTCAAAGAGTGAATTCTCTTCTTTTTTGCTTTTAGTATATTTTTGGTTTTGGTGTGATGGGTGCAGAAAATTAATCAAAAGAATACATGGGAGCTAAATTTGATAGACCATTTAGCGGAGCTTGTTAAGGTTGAAGAAGAGAAAGATGCTGAGACGAATTTTCAGAAGGTAAAATTCCCTTTTTTATATGCTATGATAGGATGAAGACAGCTTCTTTTATAGTAATGTTGAGTGTGTTGTAGATTTTCGGGTTAGTTTTGGTATTCGGAATCTATGAAGACTTAAACTTGTTCAGAAAGACGAACACTTTTGTGTTAATTTTACTTCTTCAATTTGTGCAGGCAAGCTGTACACTTGAAGCCGGGGTTAAAATTTACTCATTACGAGTGGATTCAGTTCACTCCGAGGCGTATAAAGTCCTCGGTGGGATGAATAGAGCTGGACAAGAAAATGAACAAGGTTAGATCTTCTATTGGCTGTAACCTTTGCTCTTTTGTACTGTATACAAAAGTTTTCATTTTCAGGCCAAAACATATATTTTGATTTTAGAAACAGTATTTATCAACCTGAGAATTATAATTTAGAGTAGCTTGATAATATTTGTCAATGTAATTCAGGGTAGGGCATATATATTAATATGTATGTTGCTCTTGTTACATTAGCTAGTTTGAAGTACTTTCATATCAAGTTACATCCGTGCTCCATGATTTTGTTAATATGTATGTTGCTCTTGTAATGTTAGATACTGGTGCAGATGAGGCCAATGCTGACAATGAACAAATCATGGCTACTTCAAAAAAAGAGAAAAAGGTTTGTATTCCTCTGAAATGTTAGACTGATTTCAAAATCTGAATACGACGTACTGATGTTTGACGTAAATGCATCAGTGCAGATGTCACCTTTATCAACGCTGGAGTCATCTTTTGAGGCTCTAAATGTCAAAAAGTTTGATGGTGATTACTTATCCCTTCTTATGCGTGTTACTAATTTAGTTATGAGATGCAGGGTCAAATGTATAACGTACTCTTTTTTTCAGTTGCATTTGCAGTTGATCCACTGTATCATCAGACATCTGCACAATTTGACGAAGGTGGGGCCAGGGGTCTTTTAATGAATAATCTTGGAGTATATGGTAGATGCAGAGTGCTCTTTGATTCATCAGAGGTACCCACGAAGTGCATTTCATCTGATAATCAACATGATAAATCAGATACCATTGATCTTTCCTTTGCTAGTGGTGAGTTTTTGGTCATATATTATCTCTGGTAAGTTGTCTTCTCATTATCCATATAAACTGTTCAGTCAATAACCCTCAAGTTTTCTTGCTTGTTTCTATAGAATATGTTGAACAGATGGTATTGAACATGCGGATGAAAGATGAAATTTCACCAACTCTCAGGCATTTGGTTGATAGATTTGGTGAAGATAACAGGCGGCCACCAGATACATACTCATATGCTCCAGAATCAGTAGAGCTAGTTGACGATGCCTATAATAATGACATTGATATAGATGGCAATGCCTCTCACAATGATGGGACATGGGATTATGATCAAAATGGCCAAACAAGCATGGTGGAGGAGGAAGAAAACTATGACAATACAACTTTCCATAGTGATCATGAGGTTTAAATTACATATAGTTACACTATATACACAATTGGTTTTTCAATTAAAATTTGTTTCTTTTGTTTCTATTAATTTTGTTAGTAAATGAAGAATGACTTGTTCCCTAAAGGTTTATTGACTCTTGCAGGAAAATGAACCATCTTTTCATGAACCAGATTTTGATGACAGGAATGAAAAAGTTGATGACTTTTTGTTCTTAAGTCTCGGATTCAGTTCAAAACAAAATGCTTGGGCAGGTCCTGACCACTGGAAGTACCAAAAGACTAAAGGTTGGGTTCAATAACTTATATTACTTATCAGTATGCATGTTTGCATGAATGTAGGTTATTTCTAAATGTGAAAATGTTTTCCAGCATCCGAGGTAAATCTTTCTGCAGAATCACCATTAACAAATAAGCGACAAAGAAGCAAACAACAGCCTGATATTGATTTCACGAAAGCCTTGGAAGAAGAAATGTCTGATCTCTTTGCGTCTCCAAAAAATCCCAAGTCGTTGTTGCTGCCTGCAAATAGAGCAATCTCTAGTACAAAACTTCCTGAGGATTGCCACTATCAGCCAGAGAATCTTGTCACGTTATTTCTTCTACCTAATGTAAAGGTAATACTTTTCACAATCATTTGTATCTATCTCCATCAATGTGGAGTTCTCTTTCAATCTTCTGATATTATTTTTTGGTTGCAGTGCGTTGGAAGGAGAGGCAGGAAGTCCTCAGGTAATAATTTTTTTCTGGTTGATAATGACCAATTACTTTGGATATCCATATTTCTTCTGATCCTATGCTCTCTTTCTTTTTTTTCCTAGATGAAATGTGCAGTTTTATGATTTCATTTTGGAAATATAATTCTGACATGTTTTGTTTAACCTTTTCTGTAATATCAGATCAGTCAAGGCAACAGTATGATGATAATGTCCAATCTTCACTATGTGATGATGATGATGGCCAATACGATGATGGACAATATGATGACGGAAATGTTCATAGTGACGTAGAGGACTTTAACACGCTTGTGTCCCAACCTCGGCAGGTAGGTTCCTAATTTTCAGCTTGGTGTACTTTGAGACGTTGCTTTCAGTTGTGCATGGTTCTTAACATAGGTAGCCTATGAGTGAAAGTCTACGTACTTCTCAGGCTAATGAGTTTTTTACATTAATCATCATGGAGTGATAAGGCCTTCAAATTGCATTGATATGAATAGCCGTTGTTTGAGTTAAAACAACTATTTGCAGTTTTAGCTTATGCTTGCTTTCTTACATTCAAACAATACAGGTAAACAAGATTGAAGTCCAGTATGACAAGACGTCCAAACAAGTTGATGTCCAGGCTTTGAAAGAAACCCTTTGGGGCCACGTACAAAAATCTGTTCAAATGTCGACCCAGGTCTGTAACCAATTCCTGTTTTATTTATTTATTTCTCTTAAATGTTGGTTTTTTCTGGCTTGAGCTAATAAGAATGCACCTTTATATATAAACAAAAGTAAAACATATATGGAAATAAAAAAAAATCTATGGAGTAGGATGTGTTACACAATCTGATAAGCTTGTTGAGCATGGATTCTGAATTGGTTTGTGATTTATATTAACATATTGTTATCATATTGCCTGTGTGCATACAGCATACTGCATAGTGAAGATGATTTAGGAAAAATGTGCTGCAAAGGCCAACGGCCCTTGATGCGATTGATCAATACACGTATGATAGACCTTGATATATACCTACACATCGAAATGCAAATTACTTCAAACCATATTAGGAACTAGAATTCTTTGACGTCTCTTTGATCTGCTCTCTTCAGTTACTGTAATAATTTACAGATAGGAAAGCAAAAGCTTCCTGTATCCAACTACTACATGTGGCATCATCATGGTTTGTCTAGGGCAGTTAATTCATACATCACTTTGACTTTTGTGAGGGTAAATTCTGAGTATTGAAATTTCTTTTCGACAAAGGGTGAAGAACAGGTGGTATCCTTCAAGCAAATCTTGGGTAGCTTTCCCAGTGACTGCAGGGCTGCACCAACTACCAATGACATCTCCCCCCATCTCTGTTTCATCTGCCTATTGCATTTAGCCAATGAACATGGTTTGAAGATCCTTGGCAATACCAATTTAGATGATCTCAGTGTACACCTGCCTCCTTTGTGATGAATCAAATACTAGTGGATCAGTTGGGAGCCATCATTTGACTGTAATTTTGTATACTCGTCGTATTTATTATTCAAATGAAGTAGACATATGCGCCCAATGTTTGTACATTTTTTTTAGGAAAATTGAGAAGAAAAAAATTCAGTTTACACGTTCTCTTTCGTCAAAAATTTATCATAAATTTTTAATTTCAAAAAAATTTATTTTGTTTTTAAGCATGTGACAACTCAATATTATTTTCATACGTAACACAAACCTCTGCGTCTCTCAATGCAGTCTCCCTTACTCTACCGACTCTCCCACCATTCCCAGATCAGTCGACGCTGCTTCTTTATTAGACAAAGCCGATCGACCTTTGATTCTGCGGTCTCCTGCGAGAGGCTCTAGGGTTCTCGTCGGCTCCCACTCTCACCACCACGTCGCCGTCTCAGCCTCGCTTTCTGTAATGAGAGCACACCGAAGTCGTTCGACTACGACTTGTTCATAATCGGAGTGCAAGCACGCGATTTAGCCATGACCCGACATTTCAGGAGGTATTAAAGAAATGATCTTTTTTCCGATTACTTATGTGTTGCTAGTGGTTTCGCTTGTAACTGAGTTGTTTGCTTGTTGCTGTACTTGATGCCGTTTGTAGAGAGAGCGGTATGAGATAGCGAGGACGTGTAGGCTGCACCCTGATAATGATCTGTACAGAGATCAGGAGCAGCATAAAATACGGGAGGATATATATGAATGGAAGTGTGGATATTGTAACAAAAGGTTTTATGAGGAGAGTTTTCTTGACAAGCATTTCGACAACAGGCATTACAATTTGCTGAATGTGGTAAGTGGATACTGTGATTTACCTGTACTTGATATCATGTATGATGAACCATGTTAGGTTCATCAATAATTGTTTATAAACATGTCAATTTTCACTGGTCAACCTTAGCCACAATACTAAATCACTGGCGATAGTCTACAACATATTCTCGAAATTAATCAGATTCTATTATTCAGTATGGTCGAGCTGATTTCCTAGCCTTATTGTGTTAAACTAGGGCTATGTGAGTTTTGTGTACAATTGAATTCCTATTAGACTTTGGTGCTTTGCTAACTGAAGCGCGTGATTCTTGTGAATCAGAGTCATGGTAGGTGCTTAGCAGATGTATGCAGTGCATTGCATTGTGATCTCGTGATGAGTGCTGATCCACAAAAGACCAAGTGCAATCCTGCTGCAGCTGCACAGAATAAACATCTAGTATCTGCGATTGAGGTCTTTATGCATTTTCATTTCAGCATTTAGTGTAGCTGTTTAGTGTAGCATCTGATGAGTTTTTCGTCATATACAGGGTATAGCTAATAGTTGTTTTCCAGTCAATCAGAGTCCCTCAGCAAGCCGTCTTCACGGTGAGTTTATACCTTTATGTATCATAATTACAAAAAAGGTGTAACAAGTTTGCTATCTATTCTGACAATCTGATCATTATGTTAATATGCCAGAATTCTTCTTACGTCAATTCTGTGATGCCCTCACTTGCACCGGAGGACGGAAGCCATTCTCTCAAGGACGCAAGAAGGTGTGTTTCACTATGATCTATCATTTACAAGCTTTACATAATAAACATAAGAGGTTATTTTGGAAGAGGCAAACCATTGGCGTATCTGTACCTTTCCCTTTACAAACATTAGATGCAGATTCAGTTTCCTTGCAAATGATTATTCTCCTCGTAGATTGTAACTATGTGATCATTAGATGCACACCTCCTTATCATTTTCTTTACTCACCCTAATCAGGTTGTGCATTACAAGTTACATCATGACCCTCGGAGGCAAAATGTTCATGTAAAAAAGGAGTTTGGTTTACCTCAAGAGTGTTTGATGAAGAGAACTTGAACAAAATGTGCTATACTGAGAACCAAGTTGAAGAGACAGCTGCATCAGAAGTGGGGAATTAGATGGCAGATAAGCAAAGCTAATGAACAGGTTGATGTTGAGACTTGGGAGAAAAGAAGCTGCTTTTGACCAGAGGATACGCAATACACTATGAACTCTAGAATGTCCAGAACCAGAAGACTACTCTGTTTGAGTTCGTAACTTTTTGTTTCTATGCAGTAGGCAACTTTGTAAAGACTTCTTTTGGGATGTAAAGACAATGTAATTGTCAAGTTTGTAAAGCCTTCTTTTGTTTCTATGCAGTAGTCAACACGAATTAATGCTTATGTTTTACATTGGTTACATTATTCGAATTAGCAATCTAATGAGGTCATTGCTGTGGCTGAAATTACTAGCATCCTATATTCTATCTGGATAGTTGTCTAAATAGTTGTCTAAGTATCTGTCTTGATAGTTGTCTAAATATCTGTTTGGATAGCTGTTTAAGTATCTGTTTAGGTAGATGTTTAAGTAACTGTCTAAAGGGTTGTCTTTGTCTCAAAAATGAATTTCCATTTGAATTAATGACGTCTTATACTACCTTACATTTTATTTAATTGACTTCATAATTTAATCAATTAATCAGATTTTTTCTCTCTTAATCTCTTCTTCTTCATGGTTCACATGCATATACAGTAAAATCTCTATAAATTAATAACCTCGGGACTAACATAATTTATTAATTTAGCGAAATTATTAATTAATCGAGTATTAAATTAATACTCAAGTCTCCAAGTTGGGACCAACAAAAAATATTATTTTAACGAAGTTATTAATTAATCGAGTATTAAATTATCAAGGTTCTATTGTATATACAAATTAAAGGGAACATTTTTTTCTTGAGAAATTATATACGATGAGAAAGTAATGTTGAATCTATTTGTGGGGTCTTTTATTTAATATATTCCTCCATCACATTATTTGTTCCCATGATTTTATGGTTGTAGCTGTTTAAGTATCTGTCTGGGTAGCTGTCTAAATAGTTGTTGATTTGTTCACCCATTTTGTCATTCCATTTTCCGGCGACCCGAGACTTATTCTGCTCAAAATCAAACAACAAACAACTTTCTCTTCTACAACACCCTCCAATTCTAACTACAAAATGTCGAATTTATCTTTGAACATCAAAATCTCAAAATCTTCAATTCTTCGATTCTGAAAACACTGATTGAATTAGGAAGCAACCAAGCTATGGTTCGCTTCGTGGAGGTAAGAGCTATAAAGCCCCGTGAGTCTTGCCATCCGATTCAGCTGGAGAGAGAGAGAGAGAGAGAGAGAGAGAGAGAGAGAGAGAGAGAGAGAGAGAGAGAGAGAGAGAGAGAGAGAGCTGTGAAAACCAACTTTTTATTAAAGATGACAGTTAGAATTCAAATTAGGAAATAATGGCAAAATCAGTAGAAAAAAATGAGTTTTATAATTTATTGGGCCTTTTTAGGAGGAAATGATGTAAGCCGGATTTTTTTTGGAAAAAAATGTCTCATAAGTTAGACATTTTTTACCTTAATGTCATAAGTTAGTTTTTTCTTAAAATCTTATCTGTTTTTAAGTTTTTTATTTTATTTTCTTGTCTCCGACGATAAATGACTATAAAAGTCTTGGTGTATACTATTGTAGATCATCGGATCATATGACTCATATCTTCCTCTTGCTAACAAAAAAATAAAATTCACTCATGATGTCTGAATTCTTTCGATCAGGTCAAAAGGATGTCAGAATTCTAAATTCTTTCAAAATAATGCTCAGACTCCTAAAACACTATAAGTGTAGTGTCTTCTATCATTTTTTGTCACTATTCTATCTTTGATGACGTGACATTTTTTTGTTTGAAAACATGATTTAAAGACTATTGTCCTCCAAATTCCTTTTTTTTAATTTCATTTTTTATATTTTATTTGTAAACTCTCTCACGCTCTCTGTCTCATTCAAGTGCATATGCCATCTCAATTTCCAGAAACGAAAATGCAGTGAACTTTGAATTTCTATTTTGCAAGCTCTACTTACAACCCCAAGTAACCCCAACCACTACACCCCGGTAAAGCTCGGCTTCTCTGCCACCATCTGCCGTCACTTCAATTTCGCCAGGGTTTCGCTATCCTCGAGCTCAATCAGGTCCTAATTTAGCATTTCAGCCCCATCAAAAAAATCTATACGGGACTTTGTGGTGAGGGCCACTGAAGAACATAATGAACCTGTGAGTGAACCGGCTTCGGAGGCCACGGTGGATGCTGAAGCAGAAGCAGTGGTGGTTAGTGACCCCAGACTCCTCGCCTCGCGCCTCCGGCTCTACCTTGACCTCCGCCCTCGTCCCCTTTCTCTGCGCTCGGCAACCTCTCACAATTCGAAACCCCAACTCAATCTGATCCTGATTTTGAACTCCAATCAATTGATTGAGGGCAGTATTTGTAGGTAGAGAAATAGAGGATGGAAGCGAGATGAGATTTGGGGAGGAGAGTCGAGCTAGCTGCTGGAGCAAGAACTCGTCGATGGAGATTAAACGGGAACGGAAGGGGAACCCAAGGAGTGGTGATCCTCTGGTCTGAGTTTATTGTAAGCTCAGTCAAATTTATAATTAAAAGCCAATTGAATGAGAGCACATGGCAAATTTTGAAAAAAAAAATGGTGCACCAAAACTTATAAGGATATAAAAGTCATTAACCAGTTTTTTTTCCTCAAAATAATGTCACATCACAAATAAAAACGGAGTGGTAATGAATTAGGAGTCTGAGTATTATTTTGATAGTATTTAGAGTTCGAACACTCTTTTGATTTGACTGAAAAAATTCAGACATAATAGATGAATGTTTTTCTAATAAAAAAATAGTCATTGTACTGTACAAGAAGAATGTATTTAAGCTTACGGTTGATATGTTTGGCTCGACTCCGTACAACAACTGGATAAATGTGTATGGAACGATTATAGATAATTTACCAAGCAGCTGTTTGGTAATTCATAGAGAAATGTAGTTAAAAGTTGAAACGTTGACGAAGAGGCAACGTTTCAGTGCTTCAATGGAAACTTCAGGGCAAGCTCACCAACAGCGACCCTACCATGAAAATAATGTAACAAAACAATGAAATGAATGAGCTCATTTGAGATGCCTTGCTGGAGTCGCTGCATTTGTAGTTTTGTACGATCATGTCCTCATGCGCTTATTTAATAAAATTGTCTAATCAGAGCGGCCTCGTTCGTTTTAGTATAATTTAACAACCTTGATCATGTTGCATTAGTATTCTACAAATTTTGCATATTTATACTCTAGATAGTTTTCTTGAAAGAGTGACGTTAGATGATAGTTTTATTGAGAAAAAATATATATGAATACAGGTCTGATTATTCATTTAAAGGTGACGATCATAAAGAAGTCAAAACCTATGTAATCTAAGTGACTAACTCACCTAACTTACACAAATATTCTTATTCTAGCAATAAGCTCAGTAACCACTGACGTAACGGACCATAGAACGACAAGAAATACCTATTTTACGATCAACTTAAAGTTTCGCAAAGATTAAAATTCAAAATTCAAAAAACAAATAAATCCATCCTTAACAGAGAAGAGCCTGCTACTAGGATTACTATCAGCACTAAATAGTATCCAGGGTGCAGGTTTGCATCCAATTGTACCGCTAATAGGATTAAGTGTGCAGGGTGTACTCTAGATAGTTGGCATAGGATTACTATGAAAATTAAGAATACCGAAATAATAGCATGGATCGAAACCTTGTTCAATCTCGAGCACGATTAGTCTAATACAAATTTCTGTCATTGATGATCTGATCTATTGTGAGGGAAAGGCTTTAAAAGATCAACTAAAGAAATTCTATTCTCTTTCTACAAGTAACGAAGGAAAACTTCTAATTAATTATATAGTTTTTTTTTCGAAAACCCAAGAGCGCCATCTTGCTCCTCCCTGCAAGTCAAGTCACAGCACCTCATTAGCCATGGATAGTGGGGCAAGAAGAAGCTTTGCAGTTGCTTTTGCCATCTCCGAGAGAGGGAAGATCTCGTTTGGTGTCACCGACGCCGAGAACTTAAAACACTACGCCGTAGGGCGTTTTCTCTCCATGAAACAGGGGGTTAACCCTAAAGCATTCCACGATACCATTGCAAATGTGTGGGATCTGAAGAAGAAGCTATCAATTAGGGCTGAGGAAGGTCGACATGTATTCTGTTTTGATGTGGAGGCTAACCGCGATCGAATTTTGAAAGAGGGACCGTAGTTTTACGACAAGTCAAATTTAATTCTGAACACATACGACGGCATTGGGGAATGAAAAAGGTACCTTGCAGCGTTTGTCAATGTGGGTCTACATCATGGGTTTGTAGTCGAGGCTACAGACCGAGAGGTCCATCAGATATATTGCAGCGACTCTCGAGAAGATCATCCGTTTAGATGAGACGGGCATACACAGCGGCAAAAGGGTTCGGGCACACATATGGCATGATATCAATACTCTGGTGAAGCAAGCTTATCCACCGAAATTTTTTGAACTCAACGGAATCATGACGCGGTTCGTTTCAGGTATGATCAGATGTTTAGTTTTTGTCGAATCTGTGGCATGCTCGAACACGAAACGTGCGGTGGACCGCCGTTGCCGCCGAGGAAATCATGGCAGCTATGAACATGCCAAACCCTAGTGTAATGAGAAGAATGGGAGTGGGGGATGCAAAAGAGCCGAGTCAAAACAGGATTCCTAGTCAGATTAAGACTCTTGGTCCAACCGGGAGCTAGCCTCTCTCTAACTGCACCGGGGATTACCTTTTCCTTCCCGGGTATCACGGCGGCGGAGCTAGCTAAACAACTCGGCGCTTTCTCCTTTCGAGCTCCTGAGCAGTCTACACTGGGAGTGCGGTTCACAAATTAGAGTCGGCCAACCATTGGCATGAAGAGAAAGGACATTGAGGGCCCCTCATCAGACCTCGAGATCGATGAAAGTTTTCCAAAGGGTGGACACCCTTCCTGCTCCGTCAATCCCTATAGAAGATGAGGTTCTTCGTAATGCTTTGTGCTCGTCACTCACTGATGAGTTTGGTAATATCAGGGTCTCCCCGCTGAAGAGAAATAGAGGATGTCGTTTTGGGTCCAAAAATAAACCTAAATAGGTGGATGGGACAGTAGGTTCCAGTCAGACTGCAGGTTCCCCTAAAGTTCGTTAGAAGAGGATCATTGGGAGGAAGCTGGCAATGATTGAGGCAACAGTGCCAGATCCTGAGGCACCTGTATTGGAACCATCATCTGAGCAAGGTGACAATGAAGTCCTAGCTAACATGGTCTTGGAGAACCCTGAGGAGTCACCAGAATAGGCCGGTAGGTCTATGCGTACATTACTTTGATTTACGCGTGTTGGTGTTCGTCTCTATGAGAGGCATGCCCTAGTTACTCTGATGTTTAGTTTGAAACATTCGTTAGTGTTCTAGTTTAGGTACTCCTAGATTAGTTCAACAATAGTAAATTCTCTCGAGCCTTATGAACATCTGATGTATAACGATATTTCCTTTTGATTAATATAGTGCCTCTCATTTGACAGTTAAAGAAACAAAAAAAAACTTCTAATTAAAGAAGGTAACTAATATGATTAACTTACGTTAGTATACTTCTTTTCGATCCACTGATTATTATGGAAATATTTGTGCTTAGCTTCACCCAGAGTAAGTACGTATATAGAATTCGAATTCATGTTTTTGGTTTCCACACCTATGCATATATATACCAACTTTATCAGCTATCACTACAAGAAAAAGTGACTTAGACGACGGAGAATTTCCGTCGTCTAAGTGCCTATCTCCGTCGTCTAAGTACTTGGACGACGGAAAATCCGTCGTCCAAGGTACGTGCTCCAAGTGCTGTCGTCTAAGTACTTAGACGACGGAGAATTTAATCTCCGTCGTCCAAGTTCACTTGGACCGCGGAGAACGTCCGTGGCCCATGTAGGGACTTAGACGACGGAGACATTAATCTCCGTCGTCTAAGTCACCACCTGGGCCACGGAGATTGTTAGCTTCTCCGTGGCCCAGGTGGTAACTTAGACGACGGAGATTAATGTCTCCGTCGTCTAGGTAACCACCTGGGCCACGGAGAAGCTAACAATCTCCGTGGCCCAGGTGGTGACTTAGACGACGGAGACATTAATCTCCGTCGTCTAAGTCCCTACATGGGCCATGGAGATTGTTAGCTTCTCCGTGGCCCAGGTGGTTACCTAGACGACGGAGATTAATGTCTCCGTCGTCTAAGTCACCACCTGGGCCACGGAGATTGTTAGCTTCTCCGTGGCCCATGTAGGGACTTAGACGACGGAGACATTAATCTCCGTCGTCTAAGTGAAAAATTAATTTAAAAAAAAAATTAAATTCAAAAATATTATTAATATTAATTGAAAAAAAATTAATTAAATTAATTAAATACACTAAATTAATAAAATAATTAAAATTAATTTGTACATACATAATCGAAAAAACCTATAATTAAAAATGAAAATATTGTTCGTAATGCGGAAATTAAGAAACGAAATAATGAACTACTAGCTAGCTAAAACACTGGAGGAGCAGATGCGCCGCCTCGTCCTCCGCCTCCAGCCGGGTCGTCGTCGTCGGGGAATGGGTTCGGAGGAGGTTGACATTGTCTTTGAGCTTGTTGCATAAGGGCGATGAGTTGGGCTATTCGCTCGTCTTGCTGGTCCATTCTTTGGCGCATGGCAATATTCTCCTCCCGTGCGATTCGAGCCTCTTCATAGGCTGCCGCAGCTTGAGAACTTCTCCGCCGCCCCGAACCTCCCGTAGATGATGACTCAGAGGTCGACAAATCTCGAACCACCTTAGGCCCGAAGTGCCTAACCTCCTTGCCAGCTCTACGACCGTAGACCTCATCCGCAATTGCTATTTGGCTCTCCACAGATAGAGGAGGCAGGTCTTCTAGCGGCACATCTGGGAACGCAAGCTGAGTGTTAGCCAATTCTTCCTGCGCACGCTCTATCACTCTTGCCTACAAAAGAATAATAAATTTATTATAATGAAATAATATTTAAATAATAATTACTATAATTATTAGCGCACACACATATATATATATATGACTTACGCCGCGTTGACTCGCTTCATTATCGAGCCCAGGCGTCACGTACGCGCTTACGCTTGCATCGAGATAAGGGTGTTTGGAGCCCTTATCCCTGTGCTCCTTGGCAATTTGAATGAGTTGCTTGGCGCCGGAAGTATGGTGCTTGTCCTTCTTCCCCCGGTTGGCTTTGTTGACACCGGAGAATTTCTGTTACACAACATAATGAAATCATTAAAAAATTTATAAGTAACTAAAATTTAGAGTATTCAATTATCTTAATTGAAATAAAAAAAGTAAATTAACACCTGAAATTGCTCATCGGCAAAGTGGTTACACAACCACTCCCACTCATCTTCTCTATCCCCACGCAGCTCTTCGGGGGGAGGCACGGGACCGTTAATTCGGAAGTACTGATGGAGCCTGTACTTCCAATCTTTGAAGATGTTGTTGGCGGTTTGGTTGATATGCCTCAACATCGCCGGATCCGGATCCACCGCAAATTGTTCCTATCAGAAATAAATTGGAAATTATAATCGTATATATTATAAAATTATATATAACTAATATTAAAAATAGTATATAATAACTAAAATTGTACGTATTACGTACCGAAAGATCCTTAAAGACTTTCGCCTTCTCCGAATCCGGCACCTCCCTCCAAGTAGGGGCAGTGATACGAACCCGGTTACGAACAATCGACCCAATGCTATGAGCCGAGAGACTTGCTAGCTGAGGTGTGGGAGGGCCACCGGTGAATTCGTCGTAAGGCAAGGCGATCTTGCTCCCGGTCGCCTTGCAAATTTTCTCCGCCTTTCCACCTTTAACGAGACCCCGAGTCTTTTTCGGTTGGGGGTCAGTGGGGGCCCTCCTTTGCTTACGGCGGACGCTGTACATGATAGACTCGGCCGTCGAAGACGCCTGAGTACTTCCCGTTGAAGCGGTACCGGGCGTCGGAGTTGAAAAGGGGTCGACGTCATCACCGCTTGAGAGAAATGGGGCAGAGGGAATTTCCCCAGAAGGCCCCGGATTGAGGGCGTCTACCTGCGGTTGAACCCAACCGACTTGGGCCGCCAACATTTGGAGCATCTCATCTTCTGACTCCTGTTGGGCTTTCTTCTTCCCGGATGTGATCTTTGGCGGAGCCATTTAAACCTAAGAGTACGTACGGTGTTAAAATACCTACTTACCATAATAATTACAACGACGGAGAATTTACGCTAATTAATTAAGTACGTTTAAGATTTAAATAGAGTACACTAGCTTGGCATTTTCGGTCGTTCAATGGACGTGCGACCCGCGCGATAAAGTGTAAATTTTCAATTAATCAGCCTTGGTTAAATCGAAAAACATGGCCAGTTAGGGATAGAGATAACGCGAGAGGCAGGACTAATTTCGACAAAAGTCTTTCTTAGTCCAAATCCTGTCACCAGTCATAACCCGTTTCTAGACACCATGTCCGACATTCGGCCAATTTTTCGAAAATTTACACTCCCTCAAGTCCTTTGCAAACTCCGCCCTCAACCTCGTGTCCATAACTTCACTTAGGTTATGGTGTGCGGTGATGAAATCCACACATCACGAGGGGTTAAGGAGATAAGCAAGGAAAAGAGGCGCCATCTATTCCAAAGAGTGCGACTTAATTACACCAAGCCTATGTACTAAATTTAAATCGAACACGTACTACCATGCAATTTACTAGAAAATACATATAATTATCAATTAATTATTATTTATCATGCATTTAATAATAATTATTCATTTACCAATATAATCAATTATTATTATTACTATTATTTAATTTTAACTAATAATTATTCATTACCAAATAATTAACAACTAATAATGATTACTAAATAATAATAATAACAAGAAAATAATTATTATAATTACAACTATTTATTATTTAAAACTAATAAATTAAAAGTATTTAGAATTTAAATAATTAAACAAATAAAAAAATTGTTAAAGAGTTAAAATTTCGAATTATTACCTCGTCGGAATTTCGCCGGAATATTGGAAGAGTAGAGTCGTCGGAGAGGGGGAACCACGCCGGAAAATTGGTCGTCGGAGCGTCGCCGGAGGAGGATCGCCGGAGTGAGAGAGAGAGGAGAGGAGAGTATAGAGGAGGAGATGGAATGATGAGAAAATGAGGGGGGGTGCTCCTCCTTATATAGAGTTTCACTTAGACGACGGAGCACTATTCTCCGTCGTCTAAGTGCACTTAGACGACGGAAACAGTGTTTTCCGTCGTCTAAGTGAAGGGTCAAATTTTTTCGAACCGGCGCCAAATAAATGGGCGGGCCGTTTCACCGCCATAAATGTTGACTTAGACGACGGAGACAGTGTTTTCCGTCGTCTAAGTGGAATTTCAAGCGGTGCCGAAAATTGAGGCGGCAAATCGAACCGCCATGTTATTTCGACTTGGACGACGGATATGTAGTTTTCCGTCGTCCAAGTGAACACTTGGACGACGGAAAACGACATATCCGTCGTCCAAGTCAATATTTACATCGAAAAAATAATAAAAAATTATTCGAACCGCCATGGTAATTTGAACCTAGACGACGGATACGGTAATTTTCCGTCGTCCAGGTGAACACTTGGACGACGGAAAATGACCGTATCCGTCGTCTAGGTTCAAATTATGCAAAAAAAATATTTAAATTAATTCGCTAGGAATTTAGCGATCTGTCATTCGAGTGAAATAGTCGTACAATATCGATGAACGCATCGTATATATAAACAGATAAATTTGAACCGCCGAATAATTTTACGTTTTGAAAGTTGTTAAGTATCGACTAATCTTTAAGACTTTAGTGTTCATGAGTAGTTGCTGATTTGCAGCAGAGTACTAACGAAATTGAATTTGGACAAAACAACCGTTGGATATGTTCGTCGTAACATAATATATAATTACTATAAAGGACCAAGAAATAATAAGTTCGGGAAGGGTTTCATCGGCACAGTCAACCGCAAAACCGAGAATTTCACAAACCGGAAACGTGGATACAGGACATTTCGCAACTCCGATTTTCGAACCGTCGAAGCTCACACACCAAGAATATACTACTCTAAAGTCTTGACGAAAAGAATACGCATTCGAAGATGGTCTAGATGGTCGTTGTCTTAGAAAAAATTACGAAATTTACACCTGGACGACGGATACGACATTCTCCGTCGTCCAAGTAGACACCTGGACGACGGAGACGCTAATATCCGTCGTCCAGGTGTGTACTTGGACGACGGAGAATGTCGTATCCGTCGTCCAGGTGAATATACCCTGAATTCAGGGGTTAGGGGTCCTTAGGGTTTAGGGTATAGGGTTTGTCACTTGGACGACGGAGAATGACTGTCTCCGTCGTCCAAGTGTGTACCTAGACGACGGAGAATGCCTGTCTCCGTCGTCCAAGTGTAAAAACCCCGAATTCAGGGGTTAGGGCCTTAGGGTTTACGGTTTAGGTCGTCCCCGGTCATTTGTGTGTGCGTTCAATTATTCTGATTCAAAAATATAATTAAAAAATTGATCGATCGATCCGAACTGCTAGATTTAGGGTCCAAGATTTAGCTAGGGTTTTATATGAGATTGAGATTTGGCGCCAAAGGTGAATCTGCAATTAATTTCTCCGTTCTCGGTTAGGGGTCCTTAGGTTTAGGGTATAGGGTTTAGGGTGAATATACCCTGAATTCAGGGGTTAGGGGTCCTTAGGTTTAGGGTATATATACGACTGTCTCCGTCGTCCAGGTGAATATACCCTGAATTCAGGGGTTAGGGGTCCTTAGGGTTTAGGGTATCGGGTTTGTCATCTGGACGACGGAGACGACATTCTCCGTCGTCCTAGTGTGTACCTAGACGACGGAGAATGACTGTATCCGTCGTCCAAGTGTAAAAACCCTGAATTCAGGGGTTAGGGCCGTATGGTTTAGGGTTTAGGTCGTCCCCGGTCATTTGTATGTTCGTTCAATTATTCTCATTCAAGAATATAACTAAAAAAATGATCGATCGATCCGATCTGCTACATTTAGGGTCTAGGATTTAGGGTTTGAAGGGCTGCGTGAGCGAAATGTAGAGCAGCTTCAGCTTACTTTTAATAAGATCAGAGAATACACCGATGAAGTTGAAAGCAAAGAGAGGGGCCGGGACTAGAAAAACAGTCCAAAGACATTCAATTGAAACAGAGAGAAGTCGACTTAAAATCTGAGGAAGTTAAGCTGGCGGAGATCGATGTTAGTCCAGGTACAAACAACTTTTATATATATATATACTACAATATTTGTGCTCTCAATAATACTATCACAAGTCAATATATATAATCATATATAGGGACCCATAATTAATCCAATTTATACATAAATAGTATTTAAAAACAATAAAACCAACCAAAGCTGGACGAGGAATCTTAAAGTCTCGACATAATAGAAATCTTTCACCTTTTTACGATGCATCGATCGATCATATATATATTACAATAATAAATTAGGGTTTACCAAGTAATGATCCTCGTCGTGTGACCGTACTCTTCGTCATAATCGTCATCATCATCATCACCGTTATCCGATTGCTCATCCTCCTCATCGTACTCAACATCGTCCGAGGAATAACCAGAGTCGTCGTCATCGTCCTCATCCTGCACGTCTTCTTCATCTACCTCAATGATCTCTTCTTCAGTTAGATCTGTACAACCATCAGGCATGGGTAACCGTTCACCGTCTTGAACCAGGTCCATTATGTCGGAGCGGATGACAGAAATATTAGGCTCTTGATAGGCAGGAATGTCTCTGTCTGGTTCAGCAGCATCTTCAGTCGTCGCCGGTGTCCCTTCAATTGTCTCTGTATTCCAAACTCCTCGATGAGAGATCTGGTTCACTATTTTCCACCCGTCACCAGCTTTCGGATCGTCGAGATAGAACACCTGCCTAACTAAGGTGGCGAGAGCGAAAGGCTCATCCTCATACCAGCTTGAGTTTGTATCGACTGATAAAAGTCCCAGGTCTTCCTTTGTACGCTTGAACCATCTGCACTTGAATAGGAAAACGTTGACATCATTCCCGTAACATAGCTGAACCACATATACGATCATTCCGTAATATAGATCAGGGTCTTTCCCAACCGCTATCCCACTGTTTTGTGTTCTTCTTCCTTCATCTCGCGCCAATGAATGGAACTTCACACCGTTCACAAAACATCCCGGATAAATATAGTGTTTAATCGGCTTCCCTGCTAGCAAGTGCTTTGGCCAAGACCACCACCCCCCGTGGTTTTCGGATTTTTGCAGATCAATCATCTGCGAAAATGGAAAAATGTAAGGGTTTACTTTCTACAAATTAAACATGCATGATCTCAATATGTATATAAATCACTAAATACGTACCCATTGGAAGAAATAATCGGGGAACTTTTTCTTAACCATTTTCTCAATCCACGCCGAACTCTTGTCTGGATATAACGCCTGAAGCCTCTCCCTGTATGACATCATGTACGGCTCAACTTCGTCACAGTCTCGTAACACTACCCAATGTGCCTCAATAAGTTCTTCCTGTGTTAACGTTTCCTTTAATACTCCTCTAAACGGTCGGACGACATTGGTGACGACAGAAAGATTGATGCGGGCACTGGGATCGGAGGCAGTTGGAGGTGGTGGATCTTTGAGGTACCTGTTGCAGTAAGTAACGCACTCATGCATTAGGTATGTCTCTGCTATGGAGCCATCCGGAGCCGACCTGTTTTTGACGAATGACTTATACTGTCCAAGCTGTCTACAAAATTAATCAAACGTACAATAAAAATAAGTACATGCATATAGCTAGCTAGTAATCTCCAGTGGAACAAATTATGAATCGAAAAACCTGTATAATTAATTAGTTGTACGTACCTTTCTTGAGGATACATCCAAGTGTACTGGACCGGACCAGAAATGAGAACCTGCTCGGGCAGGTGGATCATTAGGTGAATCATTATGTCGAAGAAAGCAGGAGGAAAAATCCTCTCTAGTTTGCAAATGATGTGCACAATTTGTTGTTGCAATTCCACGACATCTGACTTCTTTAATTCTCTGGCGCATAACCTCTGCCACCATCTGCACAATGCCACTATTGGTTCTACGACGTCGCGAGGCAAATATGGTCGAATTACCACTGGAATCAGACGTTGCAGCATAACGTGATAGTCATGTGTCTTTAGACCAACAAACTTGTGTTGCACCTCGTCCACTGCTCCAGTTATAGTAGCTGCATACGTGGCCGGATAACGAACGCCCTTAAACCAGTGAAATACAGAACGTCTAAGTGTCGGCTTCACTGTGTACGGTGCAGCTGGCATCTTGTTGTACACTCCTTTCCTATCCCTCCTCAACCACAAGGGACGACGTAGATTCATTGATTCCAAATCTTTGCGCGCTTTGGGAGTATCTTTAGTCTTGAACTTAATACCGAGAATTGTTCCCACCACGCTGTCGCACACATTCTTTTCTATGTGCATCGCGTCCAAGTTGTTCCTCAGCTTCAACTTCGACCGGTAAGGGAGTTCAAAGAATATACTCTTGTGATCCCAATAGCTCAGATCATGTGGAGGAATTGGATTGCATTTCTTTACATCCGTGTCGTTAGTCAACACACCAAAGTCGAAATAGCTCAACCTCTCTAAAATCTCTTCGCCCGACCAACTACGGGGTTTAGGATTGTTCTCTACCGTCCCGTCGAAATGAGCTTCATCCTGTCGCCAAGGGTGGTCGTGAGGGAGCCATCTACGGTGACCCAAGTAACACACCTTCCCTGCGTGCCAACTAGAGTTCACGTCGTCCAAACATATAGGACATCCATTATATCCTTTTGTCCTGCACGCTGCCAACATCCCATACGCTGGAAAATCGCTGATCGTCCACATTACGGCAGCCCTCATCGTGAACATCGTGTCAGTGAATTTGTCATAAGTTGGGACTCCATTTTCCCACAACAGTTTCAGCTCGTCGATCAAAGGTCTGAGGTAGACATCTAAGCACTTCCCTGGAGATTTAGGACCTGGAATTAGTACAGTAAGGAAATTAAATTCCTTGTTCATGCACATCCACGGAGGCAGGTTGTACGGCATCAGAATTACTGGCCAAGTGCTTACGGCGGAGCTATTACTTCCCCAAGGATTGAATCCGTCTGTAGATAGGCCGAGTCTAACATTTCTAACCTCTGCAGCAAAGTTTCCGAATTCTCTGTCGAAATGTTTGAAACCCTCCCCATCCGCGGCGTGTCGCAGGACATCGTCATCTATTCGCTTTTCTGCGTACCATCGCATCGCCTCTGCTGTGTGTAGAGACATGTACAGGCGCTGCAATCTGGGAATCAAGGGAAAATATCGAACAACTTTCACAGGAATTCTCTTTTTCGAACTCTTCCTATTCACCTGGAATCTGCACTGGCCACATACGGGACAATAGTCCAAATCTTTATACTCTTTGTAAAATAGCACACAATCATTCGGACATGCGTCAATTATCCTGTACTTTAGGCCGAGGCTGCTCAAGATATTTCTAACCTTATAATGAGATTTAGGAAGATTGTGATCATCAGGAAGCAACTTACATATTTGCTCCTGAATTTCGTCAAAAGCACTGACTGACATTTTGTGCTTCACTTTTATCTTCATTTGCTCCATCACATATTGCAACACATTCTCTCGACATCCAGGGAACACCGGGGTCTGCGCTTCAAGTAGCATCCGGTTGTACTTATCCATCTCACTGGTGTCAGTGGCCAAGCTAGCAGCGGGGAATGTGTCATCATGCTCATGAGTGGTACTGTAACCTCCGTCTTGGTGTTGGTGTCCACTATGACTAAATCCCGGAAACGCATCATGGACCAAATCTACAGTTGGATTGCAAGCTGGGGGTCCGGCACCACTGCCGCTGGATGAGGCACCATGGTAACTGTACCCTGAGCTGAAGTCTGCTGCGCTGAACTCTACTGCTTCACCATGCTCGCTCCATGTAGTGTAACTCCACATCATACCATTTTCGTACAGGTGTTGCACCATAACATTAACCTCCGCATACTGACAATTAAGACATTTCTGGCACGGACACCTGAAACGCTTCTTTCCATGACCATGTTCTATCGCAAAATTCACAAATTCGCTAATTCCATCCATATACCGGACATCACATCTATTCTTTAACTTCATCCAACTCTTGTCCATACTGCTACAAAATATGCAAAAAAAAAAAATTATTACATATATATATATTAGTCCATTAATTTACCATTAATTATACGTACTCGATCTACATCGATCCATCAAATTACGTACGTAATTTAATCTGTATATATAGCTAATTAACATTCATGCATGTATGTACGCACGTACGGTTTCCCTAAATATATATATATTTAATCATGCAAATTTTAACTGCCTACGTACGTACCTGCTGGCCTTCTCGATATCTGCAGTTAATTAAGCTAGCTAGTGATCGAACACCGGAGATCCGATCCTTTAATTAATTTCTAGCCCCGGCCTAGCCTAATCCGGCCTTCTCCTTCTCCTTCGATCTCAAAAATTCCCCACGGGAGAAAATATAATGGAATGATCGAAGCTAAGAGAGTTTGGCATGGCCTATATATATAATGCTTCACTTAGACGACGGAGGTGTCGGTACGTCGTTTAAGTGGAACTTACACCACGACGTGTCGGTCCGTTGTCCAGGTGATCACTTCTCCGTGGTCCAAGTCACACTTAGACGACGGAGAATTACATCTCCGTCGTCTAAGTGTTACTTGGACCACGGAGATTTCTCCGAGGTCCAAGTAACACTTAGACGACGGAGATGTAATTCTCCGTCGTCCAGGTGATAACCTGGACCACGGAGAAGTCTCCGAGGTCCAGGTTCTTACCTAGACGACGGAGAAATTTCACATCCGTCGTCTAAGTGTTACTTGGACCTCGGAGATTTCTCCGTGGTCCAAGTAACACTTAGACGACGGAGAATTACATCTCCGTCGTCTAAGTGTTACTTGGACCACGGAGAAATCTCCGAGGTCTAAGTGTAACTTAGACGACGGAACTTATACTGTTCCGTCGTCTAAGTCCTCTTTTCTTGTAGTGTATTATTTTTTCATCGAAAAAACTTTAACACCTATTAGCGATCGATATTCTAGTTATTTAAATTTTACATCCCCTAACCTAATTTGAGTGCGATGAATAAGCGCAATGAATAATGGAAACAATTCGACTGTGAAAGACTAATATAAAGAGTTCCATTTTAGTTCCTCGCATGATCGATATATAGAGCGATTAAAAATCATCTGTTTTCTTTGTCTTCTCTTGGTAGCTGTCCCATTTTCATATAATGCATGCCTGAGCAGCCAAACAATATGTCGTAACATGATTTTTGAGATGTATTTCATGATAAATGTAATTGAATTTCAGAATTTTTTTGTCCACAGACACACTATAGTCTCGACCTCTTCGATCACCATCAAACACTTCCGATATATATATATATATATATATATATATATATCCATTTCACTAAAGTACATTTTTTTGGGTCATTTTCAAGTATATAGCATTACACAAATTTTTTGATCATATTTTAACATTTACACCATCCAATTATTAGGTCTATATGAGTATCTCATTTAAGTAAATTTTCAGCCAAAATGGTGATCGTTAAAGTATTTAACTAGATTAAATCAAGGGACGGACCAAATCTGTCAAACACAAACCGTTCATACTTATAAACTTTAATTGTAATTTTGAATACCTTAACGATCACCATTTTGGCTAAAAATTTACAGGCTTGATCTACACATTATAACCTAAGATCTGAACGGTAGAGATGGTAAAATATGATAAAAACTTTGGTATAATACCCTATAACTGAAAATGATTAAAAAATGTATACCTTAGTGGAAATGTGCTATATATATATATCCTATCAAGTGGCGAAACTTCAGCACGAAGTTTCATTTCATGTAAAATTGACAAAACAACTCAAAGATTGAATAGTCATGCTTACAAAAAAATCAACCTAATCGGAGATAATTTGACTATTTGATCATCACATTCAACTTTTGAAATACAGTTCATCCGATATTGTATAAAAATTTGATGTAGGAATTAAAAGGTCAAATCATCTCTGATTGAGCTGATTTTTGTAAACATAATCGCCTAATAGTGATCTAAAGAATGATTGTTTCAATCGTAAATTTTTTTTTATAAATCTTGTGAAAATCGAAACTTCATTTTGTTTTTTCAAAGCGAGTTCCGCTCTCCATATAGACCGTATATATATTAATGGATGAGACTTGGCTACCCATACATGGATAACAAATGCTGCCCACGACCAATAAAAACGTAACATGTGGCATTTAAAAATTAATCTATCTAAATTTTTGACTTTAATATTGTTTTTTTCTTTTTATAATTAATCAAAAATGTCACATGTAGCGTTTTGATTGACCATCAGCGGCACTTGCTATCTGCCTAGCCAAGTATCATTCTATATTAATCTTTCTTTGTAGCCCTTCTATATTAAACAAAGACTCCTACTTTTTCTTCTCCCCAGCAAAACTTTCACCCCCTTTAAACCCCAACACTCTCAACGTTCACAAAACCATGTTCTGTTTAATGATGAGCACCACTCCAGGCATACCCTCCTCTTCACCTTCCTCGCAGACGACAGCAACTTCTCCAACTCCGCCGGCCACGTCACTCCCCCTCCGTACGATCCCGGGAGCCTACGGATGGCCTCTGCTGGGGCCCATCTCCGACAGGCTGGACTACTTCTGGTTCCAGGGACCGGAGACGTTCTTCAAGAAGAGGACGGAGAAGTACAAGAGCACGGTGTTCCGGACCAATGTGCCTCCGAGTTTCCCGTTCTTTCTGGGCGTCAACCCCAACGTCGTGGTCGTTCTGGACTGCAAGTCGTTCTCGCACCTCTTCGACATGGACCTCGTTGAGAAGAAGAACACTCTCGTCGGAGACTTCATGCCTAGCGTTAAGTTCACCGGAAACCTGAGGACCTGTGCTTATCTTGATACCTCCGAACCTCAACACATTCAGGTACGTACATAAGTTTTTCTCGATCTATGAATGTGTGTTATTATTTGTCATGTGCCGTGATAATGTTTTTTAAGTGGGTTCTAGGTTAATTTGTCAGAATTATTTTACAGAGAAGATTAGGGTGAAATGACGTACACACTGTAGAGTGTAAAATGGTAAATGTAATGGGATGTGAACATGCATACCATGTCTTAATCATGGCTAGGCTTGTGGAGTGGGAACTGGGAAGGATCCAGAAATATACACAAGATTCCCGAGTTTCTGTTGGACCCTTTTCGAGTACTTAGATAGTTACTGGTGGGATTGATCATAGGGACCATTACAGTTGTTGATAATGGTCCTAAAGCTCCTACGTACCCTCAGCCTCAAGCAGGGAGGACATTCGGCATGTGCAATGTTGTGGGCAACCGCACGGCTCCATTTTATAGGGAGTCTCTATCAACATCAACGGGATTGTTGTCTTAGTCAAGTTTGAAAAGTCTGAAAGTTATTTTGTTGGACAGTACATACAAGATAGGGGTTCCACTCCCTTCTTCCTCAATCTTTTCTTCTTTCATTAGAAGATATTATTGCCCCTAGTCTTAAACAGTTTCATAATCGGTTCGAAATGCAGAGCTTCTTATTTCAATTTTTCATTTTACTTTCAATTACGATAGGAATAGTAAACTTATTTTCTAAAGAACAGGATATAATAAACTTGGGTTTGTAAAGGCACTACTTTAGATGTATATTGTTAGATTGCAATAGCTAGATCAAGTCAGTATTATTTTGTTTTAACACACTTGAACAATCGACTAAAACATAGAAATTAATAGAATTAATAGAAAAAACGAACAATAGCAAATTAAAAATGTGTAACATGTTTTTGTATACAATCTCAAAGATTAGGGCCTAATTTTTAAACTCGCACAGGGCCTCAAGTCATGAAATTCGAATAAGAGATTAGAGGAAGTGACTTGATTTTTCATGACTTGGTTAAGCAGATCGGATTGTTATGTGAATTGGGTTTGCTCCGTTTTAAAGTCGAAGATGTTTATTCGGTTTAGTTAAGCTAAGCTATCCTTTACGTGAGTTTAATTTGACATCACTAGGGTTGACTTAAGGAGGAACTAAACTAACAAACTGCGAAAATTAAACTACAGTAAAAACTCTTTACAGTCATAATGTTGGGTCTACTAAAATTTATTCATATATAGAGATTATTCTTAAATAGAGGTTTACTTATAAATTAGTTCACAAATATTTGGAAAGTAATATATTTATAATTTAAATGGGAAGCTTATATGATTAATAAAGGAAACTAGTTTATTTGAATTTTTTCTATTGACATATATTATATTTCTTAATCATTCTACAATAATTTTTTGTCTATAAAAAAAGGTATTGTGTTAGTTGTTAATCAAACTTAGTTAAAGTACTTAAGTCATTTCAAGTCAAACATGCCGCCGCGAGCATAGTTAACTGAAAAGATATGAATCGAGATATGCAAGAAGAAAGAATCAAATCTCAGCTAGATGCAAAAAGAACTTGCGAATTGGTTAGAGAAAGATTATAACATTAAAGTTTCTTAAGCAGCAATATTTAAGACACTTGAGCGATCATTCGATATTCTTTAAGAAGATATGTCATTGAAACCATATGCAAAACGTGTGAAGATGGCAATGTACCCTTTAATGGAGACTGCTCTCTATCAAGACCATATCGACATGAGTAGAGATCTCTTGAAGGAGAAAGACAACTTATTCCTAAAAGCACTTTATCTTGAAGCTATCACATTTGAGTTTTCAAATGGATGGTTGGGGAAATTCAAACAATGTCATGTTATTTAATTCTACCGACACTTTGGAGAGAGTGATTCAGTGGACATGGATAAACTTGAAGCTAGTCTGCCACAAATAAGAGAAGAACTAAACAAGTGGGTTTGAAAGGACATCTACAATATAGATGAAACTGGCTTATTTTATCGAATGCAAGCCGATAATTCTCTTGCAACAAAACAATTAGAGGGTCGAAACTGAAACAAAGAGAGTTACATTAGTTATTTGTTGCAATGGTGATGACTCTCACAAAGTTTCATTTTGGGTCATAGGCAAGTTTAAGCATCCAAGATGCTTTAAGAATGTCAATTGTGATAATCTTAATTGCAAGTATCGAGCAAATTCAAATGCATGGATGACATCTTTGATTTTGTTGGAGTGACTCAAGTGGTTTGATAGTCGATTAAATATGAATGTCTTGTTGATTATGGACAATTGCACTGCCTATGAAAAAAGAGAGAATCTTCCCCAGCTTAAATACACAACTGTCCTATTTCTACCATCAAACAACACATCCAAAATTTAACCTTGTGATGCAGGTACAATCAGAAATTTTGAAGACTACTATTGTAAACGGTTTAATCGTGAACTTTTGAAATGAATAAAAACTCGAGTCATAGAACCATCGAATATAAGCATCCTTGATGGAACTGTCAACGTAGTTGCTGCATGGTCAATGGATGTGAAGCTAGAGACAATTGCGAATTATTTCAAGCATTGTAAGATTAGGACTATTGATGATGTTGATGACTTGCATGCTACAAATGAAGTGGATCATGAGCATGAGAGATTAATAAGAGAGTTGAATGGTCAGATACAACAACTTTACTACACTAATTCAATGGATATCAACATATTTCTTCATCATTCTAATGAGGAACAAGTTGTGTACCCTTTAACGGAAGAGGAAATTATCACCGTAAGTAGACAAGAACAAGAAGAAGATATTCCGGAGGAGGAGAGTGTAGAGCTGCCAAAAGTTTCAACTAAAGAAATCATCGACATACTAGAGAAGTTGGAAACATTTTCGCTTCAACAATAAGGTGAATATGCCAACGAGTTACTACGGACAAGCAAACTCAAAGACGTGATTGCAACAATCAAGCATAAATCATTGTCTCAAACTAGTATAAATAAATATTTTAATTCTTATTGAATAATATTTCATATATTATTATTGACAATTATTACTATATGGAGGTAACTTTTGGGACCAAAAAATCTTATAACTTATCACAATGTGGAGGTTATTCTTATTTATAACTGGTCACTAGTTGGGACCGAAATTTTTAATCACTATAACTAAGTTATTCCTTTATAGAATATTCTTAAATCGAGTTTTTACTTTACCATATTAATTTTTGGTTCTTCTTCTTCACAGATCAAGAACTTCATTTTGGACGCCTTGAAACGGAGCTCCAAGGTATGGGTGTCTGAGCTCACTGCCAACCTTTCGACAATGTGGGACACGATAGATGAAGGCGTCGCCAAGGATGGCAGCCACAACTATGTGATCCCTCTCCAAAAGGCAATGTTCAAGTTCCTAACTACATGCATAGTTGGTGCTGACACTTCGAGCTCGCCCAAAATAGCCGAGTCTGGCTATGCTATGTTCGACCGCTGGCTCGCCCTCCAGCTTCTCCCCACTGTGAAGATCGGCGTGCTTCAGCCTCTGGAGGAGATTTTTCTTCATTCCTTTCCATATCCATCTTTTCTTGTGAGTGGAGACTACAACAAGCTTTACGAGTTCATAGACGAATTTGGTAAGCTGAAGCTCAAGCACACACTCATACATTGATTTCTAGTGTTCTTAGAAACTATTAGTACATTCATAAGAGATTTATTCCACTATGTGATCAGTACATCCGCATTAGTAGTCGAAAAGTTCGAGTTATATTTCTGTGCATGTTTTTCAGGTAAAGAAATAGTTGAAAGAGGTCAGACCGAGTTCGGACTCACTAAAGAAGAAGCAATTCACAACCTTTTGTTTACGCTTGGCTTCAATGCATTTGGTGGATTCTCAGTGTTCCTACCGAGTTTAATGAGCAGAATAGCCAGTGACACCACTGGTTTACAACAAAAGATAGTCAAAGAAGTGAGGGAAAATGCCGGTTCAACTCTGAGCTTTGAATCGGTGAAAGACTTGCCTCTCGTTCAGTCCGTGGTATACGAAACTCTCCGGCTCAGTCCTCCAGTTCCTCTCCAATACGCCCGGGCCAGAAAGAACTTCCAACTCAGTTCACATGATTCTCTCTTTGACATCAAGAAAGGGGAGTTGCTATGTGGATTTCAACAACAGGTCATGAGGGACGAGAAGATCTTTGATGATCCGGAGACTTTTAAACCGGACCGGTTCCTGCAAAACAAAGAGTTACTGAACTACTTGTACTGGTCTAATGGACCTCAAACCGGTACACCATCTGCGGCAAACAAACAGTGCGCGGCCAAAGACTCTGTGACTCTCACTGCTAGTTTATTTGTTGCTTATATATTTCAAAGATATGATTCAATCACTGGGAATGCTATCTTGATCACAGCTCTTGAGAAGGCCAAGGAGAAATCAGTGTGAATGTGAGATCACAGTCGCGTAAGTATTGAGAGTAAATGTGATGGATGAGAATCAAGAGATATGTATAAGGGTTCAGTTTGTGTTGCTTGTAAATTTGGATTGTAGAGGGCTGTAATCAGTTCAAAAGGGACAGTGATAGTCAAGGACTTGAGGGAGAAGAAGCTGGGGATGCCCATATATTCTATAAATAAAAATGTGCTGCTTATGAATGAGTGGGAGGATAACTATAATGTGGGGGAGGCCAATCCTGGGTCTGCCCACTCCACTTGTTTTGATCAGTTCGGTAGGATTTGACACTTCAAGTTAAATGGCCAAACATTAGCTTAGTTGAGGAACCAAGATATATAATGCCTAATTTGCATGTTTTACACATACTTGCACTCCTACTCCGAATTTTAGTAAACACGTCTAAAATTTTAATAGCTCATGCTCATTCTCTGAGCTCAGGAATGACTATGAGTAATCAACTTTCCATGTCTAAACAAAATGGGTCAAAAGAAACAACAAGGTTTATGGACCTGTATTACACAGCTTAATGAAAATGTTCCACATCCCTTAATCCGAAGACTAATAGATTTTTCTTTACTTTTCAGAGAGAGCTGTTTCCTGAGCATATCATCAAATTCATCAGACCAAAAACCAAAGAAAGTGAGGGATTTTTTTTTTCTTGGAAGAAAAGTGTCCAAGAGCAGCCAATCATGCAAAGGGATAAACAGCCACCCATACTAACATTGAATGAAGAATTTTCTTCTTTCAGTTTTACAAGAGGGACATTCAACCACAGTTCGGTTGAGAAAATTGATGATCAAGGTTCTAGCCAACATTCTACTACAATCGGATAATAACTAAGTTTCTATACTTTTAACTGTAACGGTAACAAAGAACTCAGTTTGGTGATATAAATTTATCAGATTCTTGCATATTATGGCCCACTTTCAAGGTGAAGAACAAAAGCCTACTAGAGTTCATGGCTAACCAAGATGGAAGTACCGTGTTGAAGAGGATCTGTTCCATAATTTCCGCAGAGTGTTACTACACAGTCTGGACATTGCCTTGCGTCTGGGCATTACTTGGTCATACCTTCTTTCCATCCTCTCTGACGAGCCCGAAGTTCCCACGTTGCTGTCAGTTTCCTCTGAGCCTCTAATGTAGCTTCAGCTTTCTCCCTCGCTTCCTCGCATGTCTCCATCCCTGAACTGCACTTGTCGGCTTCTTTTTGATACTGGGATGCAATCTTCTTAGCCTCCAGTAGAGTAATATCAGCTTTCTGCTGGTTTACCAAAGCCTGAGCTTCCCGAAGCTTCAACTCCTCAGTCAAAAGATCCACAAAATTCTTCTCAGTGTCCGCACTCACCTCTGGATCATGCTTTGCACAGTCTGCATATAAGGATCAAATGAAATCTTAAACCTTCCGGCAGCTTCACTATTACATCTCTAATTCTACATAAAAAATTGCTTTAGATTCCCAAAACCAACTCATGGAAAGGCGATAACTTTCTGTTACAAATCTCTTATATGACAATAAGTCCCTTGAAGTATGTGGACAGTGGACAGAACTCTACACTTCAATAATATGGAATGGGTGGTTCATTTCCAACAATAATAGTGATGCAGATAAACCACATAAAACTTACACTCATCCCACCCGACTGTATAAATAAACGGAATCGAGATACATCAAAGTAATAAATTTTGCTACAAGGATCAACATTTCTTCCAAAACTGACTTATGCCACATTGTATCATTCCCTCTCTAACAGTATCCATTTTTCACAAACCAAACTTTCCTTGGTTTTACAAAAGTAATGAGTTCCGAAACTGCTCAACAATCCTAATAAGGGTAGCATCTCAATGCTATTAACGATCCAGCACAAAATACTAATCAAGCACATAACTTTAAAACCGCAAATTAAAGAAACTAACCTGCAAACGAGATATTGCTGAGTCCTGAAAACACAAAACAATAGCAAACTGAAATCAGTACTTAAAACCTAAAACTCATCATGCGGGTGAATCAAGAGGAGTAAAAATTGTAGAGAGATCTAATCAGATCTAGTAAAAAACAAGCGAGAGGAATTTACCGATGGGGATGGAGAGGAGCGGCTGAGAAGAACAGTCGCAGGTGCAAGGAGGGCAAGAAGAATAAGACGACGAAGAAGAGGAGTGAGAGACGGCGGCCAAGCCTTCCATGAAGTGCCAGTAGAGTGGTGGGCCCACAATGTAACCGGCGATGCACAGCCCAACTATGATCAAACCCGCCTTTACCGCCGCCGGACTCATCGCCATCGTATTTTCCACCTCCGCCTCTCCTTCTCTCTGTCTTTTTCAGCTTTCGGCTCTCAGGTCAGCTCGAGTGAAATCGGAATCGGAAAGGCGGAGTATTTGGGCAGCGTGGAATCGGAGATGTGAGTGCAGAAGAAGAAGAAGAAGAAGAAGATCGAAGAGATGCGAGTGACGGTGCTTTTAGTAGTTTTTGTGTGAAATTAACATTGGTCAAGACTCGACACTGCCAGTTGGTTAATATACATACGCGTCGTCTTGGCTAACACTGATTAAACCTCTTTTCTTCTGGAATTTTATCTAGTATTCTGATGACAATAACAGAAAATTTACAACATTTTGTTTTTTTTTTAAAGAAAACCTAGTTTCTCTCTAAGTTCAGAAAATCACCGCTGCACTCATCGACGCCTCTGTTCGACAACATGTCCGACATTATTGATCAGGTCTCAGCCTCCTTCTCCTCCGCCTTGGCTCTCGGCGCAGGGATTGTGGATATAAGTCGTCGTTTGAATAGCTCTTTTTCTCGGGAATCACAGGTTTTCATCGTCGGCAAAATGCTCGGCAAAATGGTGGATTTAAAAGAGTTTTGGCAGAAATTTTGTCAAGTTTGGCTCTTAGATGGTAACTTATGTGTGCAAGAAAAACCTAACGGAATCATGTTGCTCACTTTCGACTCAGTTCGGGACAGTCCTCGCTCTCAGATTTGAACTTCAATATTCTTTATTATTGGGTAAGTATATCGAACATCCCCTCTTTTATTTGACAAAGATGAGAATATTACAATATTTGATGAGGAGACAAGTGAGTTTCAAGAGATGGACCCTCGTGCTAAGAAGAAGGGAGTAATTAGAGTTCGTGTTGCACATCTTGTCGACAAACCCGTGATCTTCAAGAAGACTATGAAGTTGGCTCAAGACATTATGGAGGACATTGATTTTTTCTTTGAAAATTTGAAAGGTCAGTGTGCAAGATGTGGGTTGGTGTTTCTTGCCTCCAGTAAGTGTTTAGAAGCTTATATGACAACGTTTGGAGAACCCATTTTGAGGGTGGTGGCTAGCGGTGGAGCATCCGCAGCTAAGTCACCAACTGGTAAGAGTGGGACATCAGTGTTCTCATCTGAGGACGTCATTGAGACGTCAAAGGCTTTGGTTGCGCATCTTGTATCGAAGATTAATATCAGCTTTGGATTTCGTGAGGCTCTTGGTTTGGGCAACTTGGATGATGAATTCAGATTTGGTGTTAAATCAGCTCCTAGATGGGAGGATCGTATCATCCCTCTTGCTATTGAGGATGCATCGAGGAAGCACATGGCATGCCTAATTGTTATTAGGCGTCCAAATGGAGGTAATATGAAGGTATCTAAGGCTCAGAAGGAGGTAGCCGGAAAGAAAATATGTTGAGCTACAAGATCCAAAATTTCTCCAAAGAAGTTCAAAATAAACCATGTTGCTAGCTTGTTTGTGAATGGCGAACCAAAGCGCATAAACGTACCATATTTTCTTGATAGGCTTCATGCGGCATCATTGGATCTTGTAGAGACACCTGACGAGATGGTAATTAAGAGGAAGAAAAGGATGGGGCGTCCATTGGGGTCGAAGAATAAGCCTGAATCAGTTTTTGTTCATGAGAATGTAGAGTCTTCTGCAAGTCCATATGAGGTAGGAAAGAAGAAAGGAAATGGTATAGAGGCTTCGCTTTGATTGACATACTCTGCCAAGACTCCTTGCTTGATTGATGAGGGCAAGGGGAAGGAGATTTAGACACCTCCTGGTGTCGGCTTACTTGCTTCTTTTGTGGACTGCGTTTATCATGAGTTTTAAACATACCTACCATAATTGAGTGTTTCGGAATATACTTAATTCCATGATACATGATTTACGTCTACGTAAGGAACAAGTAAGCTCAACATTTAGTTTGGGTTTATTAATTTAAAGAATTGTTCTTACTTTTGATTTGTTTCGTTTTCTCTTGATAGAGTTATGGTTGCTTATCAGATGTGTATGAACTTTTCCGGTCATGAAAATTTTAATGAACTCTTCTTTATTCGGAAAATAACATAAAATTTCCTAATTGTATTTGAAATTAGAATAATTTATCAAAATTGTGTTTTTTAGGTAAAAATAAATTATTGAAACTCTTTTCCTATGGAATTTTGAGTAATTATATTTTAAGAGTAAAATCATTTATCAAATTGTTTTTTAATTAACAACGAAAGAAAAAAGACTAGAGGCTCTCAGACAACCATTGTCTAGACTATTAAAGAGCAACACATTTGTAACACAAGTTGAATCACACATAAATGAAGATGATCTGAGTCATGACTTTGATAAGCAAGCTGGTCAGCTATAAAATTAGTCATGACTTTGATAAGCAAGCTGGTCAGCTATAAAAGTAGTTCTCACCAAAGAAATGATGAAAGCTACCATCTTCAAATTCAACCGCACAAAGGAAATGAAGTATGCAATAATCGATCTAAGGCCATCTTCAGTAAAAGATGACTAAATTGAGCCCAGGGTTATAATATAGTTCAAGATATATTAATATTTTATTAAAAACTTGGTGACCGTGTCTAACAAGAAAGGACTAAATTTTAGTCTTTCTGAATTTTTTATTATTTTCATCTTTTTTTAGTTTTATGATGCTATTCTATCATGATCTTATTTTAATTTATGCACCAACTTTTGAAATAACTTAATTTTTATTTGTATTTTCGATTGAGGGATAGTGATAATGTGAATCTTGCCGATAATACTTTTGAATAGGAAATTTGTTACATATCTTTTACGAACAAATTAATTGGGTGTGTATATAGTAGTTTTAGATATTGAAATTCTATAGAATCAACTTATTAAAACATTTGCCTTTATTTAGGTCCATTTTCAACTATCAATATGTATTTTAATCTGATAAGTGATCCCTAAAAATTTTGGTCTGAGGCTAGTCAAATGGCTAAATAAGATCCTTTTTATGGCTCTTTATCTTAGTCTTCATATCTTGTTGGATATCAAAATAGGAATATAATTTAATCTATGACCTTTTAGATTTTGTTGCCGAAGATGACCTCAGTACCAAATATTTTTCTAAGAACCCGAAAACATGTGATGTTGATTTTGGCTGAACAAGATTGGAGACCCTACTTATTCGACGAGGTAGCGCGATGACATATAAGTTTTGAGCATAATGGTCGAAACCTACCTTACTGCCGAGGCTACTCTGCTGAGGATACTCGACACATAACATAGCCATAATTACCAGATATTGAAAAGATAGATCGAGTCATAAAATTGTAGTTGTTCTTTATTAAAAGAAAAGATGTGAAAATTAAATAGAGATTTTTTTGTTTGAGAAAATAAAAATTCAAGTTTTAATCACTTTTACATTCACCCACCGCATAATACAGACTTGATCAGATAAGTGGTGGGGAACAGGGCCCTCCTCACTCTCAGAAAATGGCCGTCGAAATCCCCATGGATGCGATCAAGCAGCTCCAAATCTCGCTTCGTAAACAAGCCAACATGTCCTCCTACGACCCAGACGACGACACGCCGTCCCCAAATCTCCTCCCTTCTCCTGAAGAAACCATCTCCGAGCTGGATCCATCGCCGCCGTACCTCCGCTGCAAGAAATGCAAAGGCCGACTCCTTCGCGGCGTTGCCTCACTCGTCTGCGTCTTCTGCGGCGGAGACACCTGCTCCGATCTCCCTCCCGATCCAATCAATTTCAAAAACACTTTCGGGTACCAGTGGCTCCTCACGTCCTTGGCCCTAACTGGATCGGTACGTTTTTTAGTTCCCAAATCTATTTACTTCACTTAGATTGAATCATTAAAGTCTGAAAATTTGAAGCTAAAATTTGGGAATTATGAAGGTTTGAATATGCACTCTGAATAAATTCTTGTTATTTTAAGTTCATCAATGTGGGATAGTGAGAGTTTAGGATATGAGATTAATTTACTTTGTAAAGTTTGGAACTTTGGTTTATAGGAGATAGTGGACTTACCTGGTGAAGTGAAGGAGTCGAATAGTAGGGGCCAGGCTGCGGCGACGAAGGATGAGTTAACTTTGTCTGAGATTTTGAATGTGGAAATAAGATGGACTTCTAAGTCGGAGAAGTCCGGGACTGGTGATGGGAAGACTCCGGCTAGGCCTAAGAGTTTTATGGATTTGGCTGGAGTGAATCTTGACAACTTCTTTACCGAGGGTGAGAAAGATGCGGCCTTGAAAGCGTCGTATGAAGAGGCATTTGATCCGAGCAAAGGGATTGCTGCTACGGAGAGTAGTGGTTTCCAAGGTGGTGGGAATCTTAGTTTCTTTGCATCTGAGGAGTTGTTTGAGTCGAGCAAGCAGGTTGCCACTGCAGAGAGTAGTGCTTTCCAAGGTGGTGGGAATCTTAGTTTCTTCCCATCTGAGGAGTCGTCTGAGTCGAGCAAGCAGGTTGTGACTACTGAGAGTGGTGATTTCCAAGGTAGTGGAAATCAAAGTTACTTTGCATCTGATGTGCCGTTTGAGTCGAGTGAACAAACAGAGAGTACTGCTTTTCAAGGTCGTGGAAGTTTAAATTTATTTCCATCTGAAGTGCTGGTTGAGCCTAGCAAAGAGATTGCTACTAGAGAGAGTAATGCTTCCCAAGATCACAGAGATCTTAGTTTGTTTGAGAATGTGCCGCCTTCTGAGATAGCTGTCCAATCTACTCAAGGCGAGATTGGTGATTCCGTTTCTAGTTGGCCAGCAAGTTTTCAGTGTGCTGCTTCTGCAACTCAAATATCAAAATCAATTGACCCCTTTGTGGGTTCTACAGACGATCTTTCTGTCCATTTAGACACAGTATTTGGATCTATCGGGACCTCAACCAATGAAAAAACAAGCCATAATGCATTCTTAAGTAATGACTGGTTTTCAAATGATCTATTGACTGTTCCCAACGATGGGTTAGCTGGGCAGCCTCAACAGTTTGAGTCACTTGCTACAGTGAAAAATGACAGAGTAGCCGACAATGCGAATGACATGTTTTCTAGTAGTATTGATTGGGGTCAAGAAACTCAATGGCAGACCACTAGCGACAAGCTTCATGATAAAAAAAGTGATGATGAGGATGATGATTCCTTTGGTACGTGGAATGATTTTACTAGCTCGAGTAGTGCACAGAATCCTTCTAGTGCTTCAAAAGAAACTCTTGATCAGACACCATTACCCACCGACAAAGGTTCAGGAACAAATTTGTTCAGCACAGCTAGCAACTCACAGGACTTGGACATGGGTAGCTTTATGCAGCCAGTAGATATCTCTGCTGGAGATGATGATTCCTTTGGTACTTGGAATGATTTTGCTAGCTTGAGTAGTACGCAGAATCCTTCTATTTCTTCAAAACAAACTGTCGATCAGATGACATCACCTGCCGACAAAAGTTCAGGAACAAATTTGTTCAGCACAACTAGCGACTCACAGGACTTGGACTTCAGTAGCTTTATGCAGCCAGATATCTCTGCAGGAGAATTTAGCAGTTCACATGATTCTTCAGTAATGAATATAATGCAGCCAGGGGCTTCTGTTTTAGACAGGTACGTGGCACTTGGGCTATCTCTCTGGATTGTTCGAACCATTCTTTAAACAACCAATCTTGACTATACTTTCCATCTACAGGATTGGTGATGCAGGCACAACAGATGAAGAAGTTGCGATGGATGGAGGAGATGCTTTGACTGCAAAAGTAGGATCAAAGTTGGAAGATGTAGAGAAAATAATGTCACAGATGCATGATCTCTCTTTTATGCTCGAGAGCAATCTTTCAATCCCTCCCAAGCGAGATGGACATTCACTTTCCCAAGATCATACATAACTGGTTGTGTGCTCCGGTTTGTCCCATTTTCTGAAATGAACAAAAATATATCCATTTGTTCCATTTTCATAGTTGCTTTGTATTCTTTTGATTGAGAATGATACACACATGTTCCATTAGGTCTCAGACTCCTCCAATTCTAGTTTACATTAAGTGTATATAGATGTAAAATCTGTAGACTAGCTTCGGTTTAGTCACCGGAAGGATAGAGTATTTCTTTTTCCTCCCACTGGAAGCCTAGAAACGACGTCCGAGTGGGACAAATTATTTGAAGCAAAATAATATGGAAATATGAATTTATGAGACTGAAATACTCATCAAAAGCATATTGGGAATTATTTCGGTTCACGTCGAATACGAACAACTGGGAACTTAGTTTTATCACAAACAGAACAGACCAGCCTATATGCAGTATAGGACTAGCTGCTATTGGCCGGCCTTTTAACTTTTTAGAACAACAAAGTACAACAAACATGGTCCTTATTCAAGACAATTAAAAAACGAAAAATGAGACATACAATGCAGAAGTACTATGTCCTTCTTCATTCTGTGTGCATGGTTGGTACATGACATGGCCGGTTGCGGCCTAGCTACTCAGTTGAGCCTTATATAAAACGCCGAAATAGATCACCATTTTCTGGTACGTGAGCCTGGTGACCATTCGAGACTTTGTTCAAGAGTTGTTGCAGACCCCTCATGGCATCTGCGTCAGTCTGAAAAATAAGACAGTTCCAGTACGTAAGGGATAAAAACAAGTATCCAAAGCAATGGTAATTAACTAGCTAGTTTGGTTTCTGACTTTCTGTACTTTCTCTACTTTCAATTACTTTGAGGACTTACAGATAAGTAGTTGATAATATTTGGATGCTTCAAGCACATAGGAACAGAGAATTTTAATCCATCACTATCCCTGCACAGACTTGAAATATACAGTTATTAGCTTGTAAATGAAGTGCTTAATTGTAATAGTGTTTGATCAGGGTTGGCAAGGCCGGTAAACATGTTAGGGAATATTGTTAATGAACTTCATTACTAATTGGCATACCTTGGACCCTTTGAGAGTTCAATAAAGCAGCGAATGATAAGCTTAAGCAGCCGGCCACAAGGATCTTCAACAAGCTTGTCAGCCACACTTCCCAGAATCTTGGTTATTACATAAAATCGATCAGCAAAATTGCAGCAGTAGTTGAGTCCCACTTCACTACGCAGAATTCTTTCAACAATAAATGTAGCCACCTGCGCGGAAATATAATGGATCAACATAGATAGCTAGATCAATCACAAGATTAGGTTCCTCTTAAAAAATGTGATTACAGAACCCTAATTTCCCTTGTTAATTACTTACAGTTTTGGACAATATCTTGCCGACATCCATGCAGCGCATGCAATGGCAAAATATTTGGCTGTCCAGGAGGAAGTGTATGATAACTGGATCAACTTCATCAGTTGGGTGATCAGTCTGCAAAAACGTAAAAGGCGGTCCACATTTTCATTTCGTTTTGAGAGTGTGATTTGGAAAAAATAAAAAAGGATGCTAATTATGAAATTAAAATTAATTAATTTATACAGTATACATATAGATGTACAGTTGTACACTACCTTCACTAAGGCCCCAATAGCCCCCAAGCTGGCTAGTCTCAGATATTCATGAGGCCTGTCGCTGCTCTTGTTGCTTATGAAAGGATAGAGATACATTGGCATGTAAGCTGCACAAAAGATGAAATTCAATAACACTATGCATCATAATAAAAGAAATCAAATTTAGTTAAGGTTTTGCATGATATGTTGTCGTGGTGAAGGATGCTTAATTTTCTCCAAGTGTGTTTGAGATTGGTGGTGGTGTCGAGGTGACTCTCCGGTTCAAGTATGCTAGGGTTTTCGAATTTTTGCCAGAGTTGTAGATTGCTCGAGCACCCTTGTTCCTAGTCGCGGTGGCTATAAGGATGCTCAAACATGTCTCAAACTGTGGCCCTTACATTTTGAGGGAACTAATGAGATATTTTTTTTTGGAGATATAAGAGTTTCAATTCTACTAATACATACCTTTCATAAATGGGTATTTTGTCTCCTGATCAGTAGCGACGCTCTGTAAAGGAAAAGCATAATATATAAAGCTATGAATGCATTACTACGAACATATATAAAACAAAGAGTATATATGTCTGGCTATTAATAATTTTATTGGTGTTGTGCACAGTTATTTATCAACTTAAATCTGAAATCTAATAGCGAATTTATATTTAGAAAGTAGTTGAAATATTATTTAACCAAACTTATAGTGTTAATTGAACCAAACTTATCGATCATTATTAAATGAATCTGCCAACACAATATCAATGGAAAATGAATAATGAATTATCGAATGACTTACGTACATGAGGACTTGAGTTGCATATGTAGGTTCTAAAACAATACATACATGATCATGTATTCATTTATATATATAGCTTAATTCTTTGGTGCATTACCTATACATAAAAGTAGACTATCTCGATATATATACAAATAAACCGAATAAAAGTACTTTACCTATCAAGGTAGTCTACGCTACCTACGGAAGTCGTCTACTTGTATATCGAGATGGTCGATCTATTTATTGAGGTAGTCTACTCATGCATATGCGATGCATGTTACTGCACCGAAGGATATCTCATATTTAGACTAGTTGGCATAAGGTAAACTAGCAAAAAAAACTTGCACTCAGTGCAGGTGTGCGCGGAGCCACAAAATTAAGAATTTGAAAGAGTAAAAATATATTTATAGTAGTTATTTATTATTTTTTTGGGTTTTATTTTTATCTTAAATTATGTTTGGTTTTGTTATAACTAGCAAAGACTCGCACTCGATGTGTGTGGAGCAATAAAAATGGAGTCTAGGAGAGTAGAAATATATTAATATAGCAGTTATTTATTATTTTTCTGGGTTTTATTTTCCCCTAAATCACACTTGACTTTATTATAACTAGCAAAGATCCGCACTTGTGCGGAGCAAGAGAAATGGAGTCTGGAAGAAATATATTTATATAGCAGTTATTTTTTATTTTTCTGATTTTTTGTTTACTCTTTTTTTTCTTTTATCATTAAGGAAAATTTTGAAAATTTAAAATTTAGTATGACTGATGATATTAAACTCACTCTTGATTTTATTATAATAGAGATAGAGATATACAAATAATTAACGAACAAACAAAGAGGAAAAATAACCTGAAACAGAGTTATGATATTGCAAGCTCGGTTTGCTACATCTTGTGTCAGATCTGGTGTTGAGACCAGGTGGTATACATCAGTTAAGTCCTGACATAATCAAAACTTTAAAATTGGCGATATATAACTTTTAGAATACAAATTAATAAAAAGCGCAAATTCAAATTCGTATATAGGTGAATGAAATATATATTTGATTCAGTCAGTGGTGAATATCAATCATAAAAATGACAATATCATAAAAATGACAATAAATTAATTAGAAGAAAGAAAATCCAAACTCCTCATACTTTTAAGAGCTTAAACATGAGACCAGGGCTATGCCACAGTAATAGAGCCACGCCAGGAACGTCCTTCAGCTGAGTGAGAGAAAAGAGAGAGAGAGAGAGAGAGTCAGAAACAATCGAACGTTATATATAAGTTATAAACTCCCATGAATTGAGATAAAAATAGTGCGAAAACCAGAATTTTGTAATTAGTATAATACGATCTCTTTTTTGGTCACAAAAATACAATCTTGTTTTGTGGGATTTTTTATTATTTGCTTAATTTGAGAGAAGTAATAAGGTAAAAGAAAATTTGATTTGATATGATACTATAAGCACATCAAAATTGCTATCTCTATCATTTTCAAAAAAGAAAATAAGAAAGATTCCGATCTATCCGGACCAGATCATCGTTCGTGGAATATATGATTATGAGTATATATGTGAAAAGAAAAAGGGTAATTAAAACCTTAGAGAGGTGGAGTAGAGCCTGTTCTCGAGTACGAGTATCGTGAAGCTGCTGAATCAGTTTCTTTATGTTCTCCATTGTTGCCGGGTCGGCGTTACTGTTGCTACCTTGGCCTATCTCCGCACCAGGCATCAAGGGAAGAGTTATTGGAATCGACCTACCTCCTGATCCTTCCGCTCCTTCTTCTCTTCCTGGTGCTGGTGGTAATGGATCGTCGAACAATGACTCGGGAAGGCCAAGGTCATCAGCTGCCATTGGGGAAACGATGATATTGCTTACCTGATCTCTCCTTCGGCGCTTATGGACAGTACAGAATGAATGGAGGCGTTGGACTTATCACATTATATACCACAGAATTCCTGGCTTCATATGGTGAATTTCTGTTTTCCTTTTCTGCAATTTTGAAACTAGGTTTTACGTTTGAGTGGGATTCACATATTTGGTTTAACTTTCATAAACGCGGCGTTCATGCAAAGGCTTATCGTGCACAATTTGCATCTTTTAACCGGATTTTCCGAGGTAATGCATGAGAACAACGGTTAAGTAATTATTTTTCCTTATTTTAAGACTTTTAGATTCCCGCCCTCAAACATAACGGATACGTTCGGTATGCTTTGTCAGGAAAGAGTAATTAGACAAATTTTTATTATGTAATTGCTAGTAATCAGCACACATGCGATGCATGTGTAACAAAAACTCAAATTAACAATAAAAACAAAATATTATAAAAAATGAACAGAAAATAGAAAGAGATGCAAACAAAGAACAGAAGTTTTGAAAGGGAACAAAGAACAAAGTTGTTGCGTGCAAAGTGCTAACATCCAATACAACTAACAAATAACAATATATCAGTCCTTATAGTCTCTAACATAAAATATAAAGTGAGATGAGATTCATGAGAATGATAGTCACTAAACGAAATTGATCAAAAGAAAAACAAAACAAACCATTATATTCTTTGGCATTGATTGAACCCTTCAACTCTTCTAAGTGATCACTGCCAGAATACCTTCATTAGCATACGGAATTTTTTTCAGTCCGTTGCCTAACAAAATATTAGGCGACAGATATGTAAACGGTCTGCTTCGAAAAAATATCCGTCATCTAACAACATGTTAGGCAACGAAATATTTTTCGTCAAAAATCTATCGGCCAATAACGTTTTTAGATTACTGTTTTTTTGAGTTGAAAATTTTTGTCTTCCAAAAAACATAAAAAGACAAAATTTTAATTCCGTTGCAAACTTCGTTGTCTAAAGGGATTGTTAGAAAACGGAAAAATATCCGTCTGGTAGAAATAGGTTAATTGACGAAATTTATTCACTAGCAGACAGATAATTTCCGTTTGCTAAAAGAATCTTTTATAACATCCAGTAGCATTTCCAGATCGAACTCTTATCTCTTCACAACAGTTCTAACACCTCCTTTTCGGGGATTTTTCAATCTACAACGAAAAATCTTCGATCAAAGCCCCCATATTAAGCATTCCCGAAACTTCATATATTGGTCAGTGTTTGTATATACTAATTTTTTTTATTGTGAAGTTAACCGGTGATTGAACTCCGGCGATAATTTTCCGGCGAAATTTGTCATAGATAGCTAGAATCCCGCTCTTGATGTATAATGCTAGCTTTTGCATCGAAATGTTAGATCGATTAGTAGCTATGTTGACAAATTATGGATTTTTGGATATTTACATATATATATTATTAATTAATTAGTTTAATTTGGGTTATGCAATTTAATTAGTAATTTTTTGGTGTGTATATATATATATGTAAGAAAGATTCTTGATCGATAGGTACGTAGCTAGATTATTATATATGTATGTGCATGATATATATGTACGGAAAATTAATAGCTAGGTACGTAGCTTGATTGATATATATGAAGATTATTGGTTCAAATTCTAGTTAGCTTAATCGATATATATGAAGATTAGGTATATATATTGAACGAATCGAAGCGTAGGAAGATGATTAGTTCTAGCTAGCTAGCTTGATATAAAGATTAGAGTGTGTGTGTGTGTGTGTGTGTGTGTGTTCTAGCTAGCTAGCTTGATATAAAGATTAGAGTGTGTGTGTGTGTGTGTGTGTGTGTATATATAGGTTCTAGCTAGCTTGATATATGAAGAATTAAGGTTATAAATTTGATTGGCTAGACAATTTATTATTTCGCTCATTACAAGTTACCACATCGTTAGCTGACAGATTACTCAACTTCCATCTGCTACCAAGTAGTACACAAACAGAATTTTCATATCCGTTGTCTTACCTAAACCCTAAACTCTAAACTTTCAACCCTACACCCTAACCCCAATCCCTAAACCTTGTTCCCTTCTGCAACGAATTAGTAAATATCCTTCCTTAAACTAGTATGTTAACCTAGACCCTAAAACCTACCTCTAAACCACATACCCTAACCCCTAAATCTTGTTTTTATTTAGCAACGGAATTGTCAATATTCCGTCGGTTAACATGAAACTCTAAACCCTAAATTTAACCTAAACCACAACCCATTAACCATAAACCCTAAACCTTGTATTGTTAGGGAACACAATTACAACACATCCGTTGCCTAAACAGGTCTTAGCCAACGAAACAAACAAATTTCCGTCTACTTATGAAGCGTTGACTGCCACTCTATGAAAAAATGATGACAATGCATAACTATTTCCTCTAAGACATAAGGAACCATTCTCGAGTGTATAGTGTCTTCGGTCCGGATCAGAATTCGAATTAATCTGATTTAATTAATTATGTAAGACCTATGATTGAATATGATATTTGTAAGTGATCATAAACCAAGCCATGTTATGATTCGATCACTGAATTTGGTAGTTTTGGACATTGCATGCATGAGATGATTACCAAGGCACCGATATTTATTATTTACTTTTATTTTTTCTTTTTACATCCAAAAATTATGGTTCGTTATTAATAGGCACGGTCTTCACATTGCATGCATGAGATAATTAAGTAGAACTCAATCGATAGTTTTAGGCAAAAAATTCATTTTTTTCGATCATTTTAAATTGTACATATAGTGTGGCACGTATGTGTCCAAATAGTGTATATTTACACATATAAAATATATTTTATTCTCAATACTCTTCCTAAAATAAAAATAAAAATTCATTGACCGACATAAATTGTACATTTCCGTTGCCTTAAAACGGTTAAAAAACAGAATAATACCATATCCGTCTGCAAGGGCTAAAAATATTGGCGCCTTTTTTTGTGCCTTTTTGTGAATATTTAAAACCTGTTAAGCGACGGAAAGTTCATATTTCCATCTAAAAGGGCGAAATATATGGCGGTTAATTTTTGCGCCTTATTTTTTGGGGATATTTTGAGAATTCTTAGGAAACAGAATTATTAGATTTCCGTCTGCAAAATGTTGTTAGGAGATGAAATTTATTTTAGTAGAAGACGTCATGTTTCCGTTGCCTATCAGTGATCGATATAATCCCCAAATTGGAGATTTTCGATCATTTCATTCGATCAATTCAATCGATGATTCGATTTCTCTCCAATCTCTCTCCGATCTCTCTCTCTCCCTCTGACGTCCGCCACCGCCGAATCTCTCTCTCTTCGACCGCCGACCGCCAATGCCGCCGACCGCCATAACACTTAGACCTCTGACCTTGCCGACATACCTTCTTTTTCCCGAGGGCTAATAACGGGTCGACGCACGCCACACTCCTATCCATCGCCACCTTGCCCCGTCACTAACACACACCAAGTCGACCCGCTCTGCCCCAGTGCCGACCCGCTCCACCTTGTTCCGCCGAACCATCACTGTCCGAAGCAGGTACTCCCGGAAATCAATCAACTTTTTATTATTATTTATGGTTAATGGTGATTAATTGGTGATAATAGTGATTTGTGATTAATATTGGTGATTTTTGGATTAATGTTAATTTTTGATTAATGGTGATTAATATTGGAATAATATTGGATTATAGGGTCACTACAAGAAAACTGCACCTAGATCACGGACCATTTCCGTCGTCTAGGTGACGTTTTCCGTCGTCTAAGTACTTGGACGACGGAATCTCCGTCGTCCAAGGTCCGTGCTCCAAGTGCTGTCGTCCAAGCACTGGACGACGGAGAATTAGTTCTCCGTTGTCCAAGTTCACTTGGACCGCGGACATTATCCGTGGCCCATGTATGCACCTGGACGACGGAAACGCTAATTCTCCGTCGTCCAGGTGACTACATGGGCCACGGACATTGTTCGTTTCTCCGTGGCCCACGTGTTCACCTGGACGACGGAGAATTAGCGTTTCCGTCGTCCAGGTGCATACATGAGCCACGGATAATGCTAGCTTCTCCGTGGCCCAGGTGTTCACCTGGACGACGGAGAACTGATCCTCCGTCGTCCAGGTGAACACGTGGGCCACGGAGAATGGCAGGGTTTAGGGTTAGGTTTAGGGTTTTGCACCTGGACAACGGAGAACATAATCTCCGTCGTCCAAGTGACTATTTAATTTTTTTTTAAAAATAAATTGAATTTATTATTAATTTAATTTAAATAATGAAAAATAGTCGAAAATAATTAATTAAACTAAATTTTTAATATTAATTAATGTATTAATTAAATAATTAATTAATTTGTACATACACATCCAAATTAAAAACCCACAAAAATTATAAAATATTGTTCGGAACTCAGAAATAAAGAAACGCGATAATTAACTAGCTAGCTAATACACTGGAGGAGCAGATGCGCCGCCGGGTCCTCCGCCTCCAGCCGAGTCGTTGTCGTTGGGGTATGGGTTCGGAGGAGGTTGACATACTTCTCGATTTTGGTTCATGAGCGCGATGAGTTGGGCTATTTGTGCTTGTTGTTCGTCAAGTCTTTGCCGCATTGACTCATTCTCCTCTTGTGCCAGTCGAGCCTCTTGAATGACTGCTTCGACGGCCGCTGCCTGACTCCTTCTCCGCTGCCCCGAACCTCCCGTAGATGATGAGCCGGAGGTCGTCGACAAATCTCGTACCACCCTAGGCCCAAAGTGCCTAACCTCCTTGCCAGCTCTACGACCGTAGACCTCATCCGCGATTGCAATTTGGCTCTCTAAGGATAGAGGAGGCAAGTCTTCTGGCGGCACATCTGGGAACGCAAGCTGAGTGTTAGCCAACTCTTCATGCGCACGCTCTATCACCCTTGCCTACAAAAGAATAATTAATTTATTATAATGAAATCATATTTAAATAATAATTACTATAATTAAAAGCACATAATTAATATATCACTTACGCCGCATTGACTCGCTTCATTATCGAGCTCTTGCGTCACGTACGCGCTTACGCTTGCATCAAGATAAGGGTGTTTAGAGCCCTTATCCTTGTGCTCCTTGGCTATTTGAATGAACTGCTTGGCGCCGGTAGTATGGTGTTTTTCCTTCTTCCCCCGGTTGACTTTGTTGACACCGGAGAATTTCTGTTACACAACATAATTAAATCATTAAAAAATGAATAACTACAATTTAAATAATTCAATTATCTTAATTGAAATAAAAAAAATAAATTAATACCTTAAATTGTTCATCGGCAAAGTGGTTACACAACCACTCCCACTCATCTTCTCTCTCCCCTTGCAGCTCTACCGGGGGAGGCACGGGACCGACATCTTGGAAGTACTTATGGAGCTTGTACTTCCAATCTTTGTAGATGGAGTTGGCGGTTTGGTTGATATGCCTCAACATAGTCGGTGTCGAATCCACGTCAAATTGTTCCTATCAAAAATAAATAGAAAATTATAATCGTATATATTATGAAATTTTAACTAATATTAACAATATTATATAATAACTAAATTGGACGTATTACGTACCGAAAGATCTTTGAAGACTTTCGCCTTCTCATGATCCGGCGCCTCCTTCCAAGTAGGGGCAGTGATACGAACCCGGTTACGGATGATTGACCCTATCCTATGCGCTGAGAGACTTGCTAGCTGAGCTGTGGGAGGGCCACCGGTGAATTCGTCGTACGGTAAGTCGATCTTTTTACCGGTCGCCTTGCAAATACGCTCCGCTTTGCCCCCTTTAACAAGACCCCGAGTCCTTTTCGGTTCCGGGTCAGTGGGGGCCCTCATTTGCATACGGCGGGCGCTGTACATGATTGATTCGGCGGTCGAGGACGTCTGAGTACTTCCCGTTGAACCGGTACCGGGCGTCGGAGATTGGAAGGGGTCGACGTCATCACCGCCCGAGATGAATGGGGGAGCGGGAATTTCCCCAGAGGGCGCTACGGACGGACCAGATGATCCGTCCGGATTGAGAGCGTCGTTGCCCTCCTGTTGAACCCAACCGACTTGGGCCGCCAACATTCGGAGCATGGCATCTTCTGCCTCCTGTTGGGATTTCTTCTTGCCGGATGTCGTCTTTGGCGGAGCCATTTAAACCTAAGAGTACGGTGTTAAAATACCTACTTACCATAATAATTACAACTTAAAAATTTACGCTAATTAATTAAGTACGTTTAAGATTTAAATAGAGTACACTAGCTTGGCATTTTCGGTCGTTCAATGGACGTGCGACCCGCGCGATAAAGTGTAAATTTTCAATTAATCAGCCTTGGTTAAATCGAAAAACATGGCCAGTTAGGGATAGAGATAACGCGAGAGGCAGGACTAATTTCGACAAAAGTCTTTCTTAGTCCAAATCCTGTCACCAGTCATAACCCGTTTCTAGACACCATGTCAGACATTCGGCCAATTTTTCGAAAATTTACACTCCCTCAAGTCCTTTGCAAACTCCGCCATCAACCTCGTGTCCATAACTTCACTTAGGTTATGGTGTGCGGTGATGAAATCCACACATCACGAGGGGTTAAAGAGATAAGCAAGGAAAAGAGGCGCCATCTATTCCAAAGAGTACGACTTAATAAACCAAGCCTATGTACTAAATTTAAATAGAACACGTACTACTAATTAATTTACTAGAAAATAAACGTAAATATTAATTAATAATTTTTAATTAGATGCAATAATTTATATTTATTTATCATGCATTTAATAAAAAATTGATTCATTAAATTTAATAATAAATTCATTTAATCATGCAACTAATAATAAATAATTACAATAATTATGATTTAATAAATTAATAACAATAATTAATCATTTATTAAATATTTAAACTAATTAATCAATTAAATTCTACTTCTAAATTATATTTAGAATTTAATTAATTAATTAAATGAAAATTATTTTAATAAGGGAAAAATATAAATTTACCGAATCGGAGTTTTTGGGAATATCGCCGGAGTTGAGTCGTCGGAGAGGAGGAACCACGCCGGAAAAAATGTCGTCGGAGCGTCGCCGGAGGAGGATCGCCGGAGGAGAGGAGAGGAGAGGAGAGGAGGAGATGGAATGATGACAAAATGAGGGGGGGGGGGTGCAACTCTATTTATAGAGTTTCACCTAGACGACGGAGAACTATTCTCCGTCGTCTAAGTCCACTTGGACGACGGAAACAGTGTTTTCCGTCGTTTAGGTGGCGGTTTCAAAAAAATTCAAGCGGCGCCAATTAATCGGCGGGACGCTCTGAACCGCCATTATTTTGGATTTAGACGACGGAGAATGAATTCTCCGTCGTCTAAGTGAAAATTCAAGCGGTCCCAAAAACGGAAGCGGTAAATTGAACCGCCATAAAAATTGGACTTGGAAGACGGAGATGGTCAGTCTCCGTCGTTCAAGTGAAAATTACATGAAAAAAATAAACAAAAATAAATTTGAACCGCCATGGTTTTTGAACCTGGACGACGGAGATGGTCATTCTCCGTCGTTCAGGTCAACACCTGGACTAACCCAGTAACCTAGATTAGGGAGGGGATGAATGTGACTGGTCTAATTAGGCGAGTCCGCTTTGATCTCTTGCCTGACCTCGTCCAGCTAATTTGTTCATTGTTAACGGTGATTTGGTGGCCGGACATATAGTGGAAGGTTGTGTAAGAGGAGACTCCTGGTTGTGCTAGGAAAAAGAAGTTCAAGGAGAAGAATATGGGTAAGATGGAGGCATGGAGCTAATGGAGAAGACTATGGGAAAGGATCCTAAGATAGCGATCGTCTCATTTGGTGTCGAGTCCGATGAAGATGGTTTTGTTCCTCAGCTTTGGTGACCAATGTGTACGTAGAAAGTTTACAAGGCTCAGAGAGTCGGAGGTTTTTTGCTGTAATTTTTTGTCTTTGAAAAATATTATTGGGCCTAATTGTAATTCAGAAAGTGAATGCTCGATGAGCATGACTTTATTTTAAAAAGTGGCTAAAACAACACAACCTCTATTGTGATCTCTCATAAAAGCCTATGTACAATATAAAAAGAGGCCCAACATATTAAACAGCCCAGAAAGCCTTGGTAGTCCAGGGGAGCAACCGTCTGCCGCCACTGCTAGCCGAGCAAGAAACATGTACTAACGGAGGAGGAGCAACACGGTCACCCATATCCAAAAAGACACGGTCCCAATGAGGGGAGGATTCTTAAAGGCAACTTTTATGAGATTATTATCTCTGGTGTTGTAGGATATTTGATGTTCCTAGTTATGGTGGAGATTACAGGATATGGCAAGTATAACTTATCCAGTATTGTAATAGGATTACTTTCCTGATTGTACCTCTTGTACTCTCCTATATATAGGAGTTGCTCATTCATTAATAAAGTTACACAATTCATTGCTTCATACTATTCTCTCCATATTCTTATTTCCTAAAACACGTTATCAGCACGAAGCCCTAAAATTGAGCGCCGCCGACTGCAATAGCTGCTGTGATCCAGAAGAAAAAAAGAGGAGGAAAAAGAATTGTTCTGTAATAAAACAACAAGTAAGTTTTATATACTCAGCTTTGTCTTTTTCAAAATAACCTACTCTTTTGGGAAATTTGAATTTTTCCGTAGGGATTTCGAGATAACATCCTATCCCTCCTTTCTACACCGCACCTTTCTTGAAGGTGGGCATTCTTGGAACTAAGAGCGTTCCCACATGAACTAAGAGCGTTCATGAGTGAACTAAGAGCGTTCACAAAATCGATTGAACAAAGAGTGTTCATAAAAGCATCGATTAAAACGAACAAAGAGAGTTCGTAAGACCATATACATCAAAGTGAAGGTCTAATCCAAATATTATATTGGAAAACAAATTAGTTGTCGAGGAAGTCTCTTACGACTGCGAAACCAATACATCTTCTGTTTTCTCATTGTGTTTGATCGAGAAAATCCTCTACATAATCATAATTCAAGGCAAGTTGGAACTAAGAGTGTTCACTATGCGAATTATGAAAGCGCATCAAGAGAATAGCGCAAGGGGCGGAACCCTTAAGTTAAGGGAATCTTGATGAGACAGTTTTTGGTCTCCATCACCGCCTACACAAGGAAGGACGCCATAAGTTGGCTCATGAAGGTCATGATCAATGACCATGATAGAGGAAGTGCCGGCCATAGAGGCCGTGGTGACCAAGGAAGCCATGGAGGCTGAGGTACCAATGCCAAGAGAGGCTAAGATAAGACGCATGATGTTTCTCGAATCTACTTGATCCTTGAACACATCAGTTTTTGGAACTGTTTTCTGCATACTATTGTACAAATTATTCAACCTAGCTACAGGTCTCGAAAAATTATGAAAATTTGCAGAAGTGTTCATGTACGTGTCTAGTTTGGGTATGCAAAATTTAGTTGCATTCCGACACACCAATAATTCGGAATAAAATCAACAAGCAAGTGTGCTCAGATTTTACGAATTTTAAGGATCAAAGAAACAACGAAGCAGAAGATAGAGATGGAGCAGACACTAATCTCATTAAGGCAAACTTCAAAATTGGCAGAGACTCAATTGCTGAGATACCGGATTTTGATTAGAGCTTTATGTTTTCCATTAATAAAGGCATGTGGCCTAAATCTTATTATTGACATTGTAATTCGTCAAATTTCTGGATTAGTAAACTTTGATGTAACTCGTTGGCATTATTAATAAAGGCATTGTTTTGGCTTATTAATAATAGGCTTGTCTACATTTTCTGTGTAATATACATGTTTTGTGGTTGCTACAAACCTATCGTCTACTAGGGCTCACCTTAGTAACTTGTGATGTCTAGGACAAGAGATTTCGATAAAGGTATTTGAGCGGACTTTATGTCTCACCTACATTGATCTCTCTTCACCTGGTCATAAGTGAAAAGAGCTACCCAAACGACTTTAGATGTCCTAGCAAACTTACAAATTCGTCCATGTATCTATTGGGATAGCTAAGAGTGCTATAAATCCCCAAAATCGCAGAAAACAGAATCTGCTGCACTATCAGCCAGCTTCGACAACGAACTGAGAATTTTCCAGAAATATTCAGCATATGAGTGGCATATGGCTGAAAAGGTACGGATGTCTAGTTTTCAGAACTACCTCCGGATTGTCGATAGCTAATTTCTAGAAAAAGTTATACCTGGTTTACTGAACAAAGGTCAGAAACAGGGCACAACAGAATCTGCTCTGCAGATCAGTTGACATCGACGACAAACTGGAATTTTTCCAGAATAAACCAACATATGGATGGCATATGGCTGAAAATATACGGACTTCTAGTTTTTAGAACTATGTCCATCTCGTCGATATCTATTTTCTAGAAAAAGTTATGCCCGTTTTACTAGACAGAGGTTTGAAACCGACATAACGTATTTGGCTGTGCAGATTGCTTAGCTTTGACATGAATCTGGGATTGATTCAAAACAATCCAGCATATGAGTATTATATGCTCGGAAAGCTACAGATATCTAGTTTCTATAACTTCATCCGGAACGTCAAAAGCTATTTTCTAGACAAAGTTATGCCTATTTAAGTACTCGGAGGTCAGTTTGCCCGAGGCAGACCAAAACCTGAGGAAAACTCGAGGGGGTGCTTCAATGGGTAGAAGGCATATCCCTAGAAAAATTTTTGAGTTAATTTTTCCGATATTTCCTCATACAAGACTTGTTTTCTTGTAGGTATGTTTCCAGGAGAGCTTGAATGCCTCATTGATAGCGGAACCACACATATCATTCTTCGTCACAGACAACTCTTCATCGACTTTATGCCTTGTCGAACATCTCTAACCACAATGATGGGTGGGTCTTCGGATTTGATCCAAGGGCGAGGGAAAGCCCAACTTTTGTTGCCAAATGGAACAAAACTCATCATTGATAATGCTCTCTATGCTCCTAGGGCTCCCAGGACCCTACTGAGTAGTCGAGACATCCGAGCCAACGGATTTCATATCAATACTCATTGTGAGAATGGAATGGAATATATATGCATTACTTCTAGTGATTCTGGCAGAAACCGAATACTAGAGAAGCTCATGTGTCAGCCAAATGCGCTATGCATTACAACTATGAGAGTTGTAGAGTCACACCATGTCATAAGAGATGACCTATGGGACTCAGACACATATGCTTTGGCACGACAGGCTGGGACACCCAGGTCGTGATATGATGATCCGAATTTTGAAGAATTCAAACGGACATCCATTCTTTCGAGCGAAAGGAAGCAAGAACCAAAGAGCGGTTCACACAAACATGGAGGTGGGCACCAAGAGGGGTGGCGCCACCATCCATGGTCGGCCTCATACCGACACCTCCTCACCCAAGAGGAGACGACTTGACACCAAGAGTGGTGCTCTCGTCCCCTATGATGCTTCCCAGGTCCATGGAGACCTTGAGCAAACGCCAGCATCCTCACTGGTGATGTCTAATGCTCATCGCTCGTTCTGCAAAGCATGCTCTTTAGCCAAGGTAGGAGCGAGACCCTCTTACGCTAAAGACACCAAAGAAAATATTCCATTCTTACAACGTATCCAAGGTGATATTTGTGGACCCATCCACCCATCATGCGGACCATTTAGATACTTTATGGTATTGGTGGATGCTTCGACACGCTGGTCACATGTCGCATTATTGTCCACAAGAAATGCTGCATATGCTAAACTCCTTACCCAGATTATTCGTTTGAGGGTTCACCACCCCGAACATCCTATAAAGTCGATCCGTCTCGACAATGCTGGGGAGTTTACATCGCAAACATTCGATGATTATTGCATGTCCATCGGGATTGATGTCGAGCACTCAGTTCCCCATGTACACACCCAAAATGGTCTCGCAGAAGCCACCATTAAAAGACTTCAAATGGTTGGACGGGCTTTGGTCATGCGTACCAACCTACCCACTTCTGCTTGGGCTTATGCAATATTACATGCAGCAATGCTTATTCGTTTTAGACCCGCTGCTAGACAACCATTTTCTGCCTACCAGTTGGTTACTGGATATGAGCCGAATATTTCTCACCTACGCATATTTGGTTGTGCAGTCTATGTGCTAATTGCACCACCTTTACGCAATAAAATGGGTCATCAGAGACGAATAGGCATATATGTTGGTTTTGTTTCACCAACTATAATCCGCTACTTAGAACCCTTGACAGACGATCTATTTACCGCAAGATTTGCGGATTGTCACTTTGATGAGACAAACTTCCCGTCGTTAGGGGGAGGAAAGACACATGAACGACAGGAATTGTCATGGTCAGTCCCTAACTTGTCTCATCTTGATCCCCGCTCCTCACTAGCAGATAGTGAAGTAAGGAGAATTATAGAGCTTGGTAACGTAGCAGATTCGATGCCTGATACGTTTGTTGACCTTACTAAAGTGACAAGATCACATATACCTGCTGCAAATGTGCCTGCAAGGATTGACATCCCACATGGAGGATGTCATGCCGCCACCCCTATGATGGGAGAGAGCAGCACCGCCACACATGGTGGACGTGTGGTGGCTGAGGCCACGGTTCCCCAAAGGAAGAGGGGGAGACCTGTAGGTTCGATGGATACTCACCCTAGGAAGAGGGGGAGATCGGCACAACAAGATCCATTGTTCATCAACTCTCAGAATCCATCTCATGAAACTATTCCTGACTACAGTTATGTCCTTGAGACAACCAATTTGGAGGGAGTTCCAACGGTTGATCTTAGTTCAGTGAATAAAGAAATTTCGATGAATTATGCTAGCATACATGAGATTTTGGAGAGAGAATCTATGATCATTGACGATGCATTTGCATTCTCAGTTGCACATGAACTCATAGAACATGATGACATCGAACCTCGATCTGTTGAAGAGTGTCAACAGAGATTAGATTGGCCCAAATGGAAAGATGCAATCCAGGCTGAAATAGATTCACTAACAAAGAGACAGGTGTTTGGCCCGGTAGTGCTAACCCCGCCAAGTGTAAAACCTGTAGGACATAAATGGGTCTTTGTTAGAAAGCGTAATGAGAATAATGAGGTTGTAAGATACAAAGCTCGCCTTGTGGCGCAAGGTTTCTCACAACGCCCTGGTATTGACTACGAGGAGACGTATTATCCCGTAATGGATGTCATAACATTCCGCTACCTTGTCAGTTTGGTAGTTTCCGAAAAACTGGACATGCAGCTAATGGATGTGGTTACTGCATATCTCTATGGGGATCTAGATTCAGAGATATACATGAGAGTCCCTGATGGATTCGAATTACCCAAGTCAAGTAGTTCTAAACCACGGAGCGCATTCTCTATAAGATTGAGAAGGTCACTGTATGGATTGAAGCAATCCGGGCGTATGTGGTACAACCGCCTAAGTGAATACTTGATTGGGAAGGGATATGTGAATAACGAGCTATGCCCTTACGTGTTCATTAAAAGAACAAGTTCCGGATTTGCAATAGTAGCAGTCTATGTCGATGATATGAATCTCATCGGAACCCTTGATGAATTAAGGGATACTGCGAAGTACTTGAAATCCGAGTTTGAGATGAAGGACCTTGGGAAGACACGGTTTTGTCTAGGCCTTGAGCTAGAACACCGTAGTAGTGGAATATTAGTCCACCAGGTTGCTTATGTCCGCAAGATGTTGAGAAGGTTCAACATGGACAAGGCACATCCTGCTAGCACCCCCATGGTAGTCCGCAGCCTAGATCCAGAAAAGGATCCATTCCGTCCAAGGGATGAGGACGAGGAATTGTTAGGGGCTGAAGTGCCTTATCTAAGTGCAGTAGGTGCATTACTGTACTTAGCTCAATGCACAAGACCAGACATCTCATTTGCTGTGAACTTGTTAACTAGATTTAGCTCAGCGCCCACGCAACGTCATTTGACAGGCATTAAGAATATCTTCAGGTACTTGAAGGGTACGATAGATATTGGCTTGTTTTATCCCCACAGAGAGACAAGACGGAAAGCCACCGTATCGAAAGGACGTGCCATTGAAGATGGTGACGCCATTCCCTTTACCCCCTATACCAACAATCCTTGTGATGTGTTGACGGGTTTTGCTGATGCTGGATTTCTCTCTGATCCACATAAAGGTCGTTCCCAAACAGGATATGTCTTTACTATGGGAAACACCGCGATATCTTGGAGGTCTACAAAGCAGACCCTAGTCGCTACATCCACGAATCATTATGAGATTATTGCTCTTTATGAGGCAATTAAGGAGTGTATATGGCTGAGGTCCATTATTACACATATTCGTGAGACTTGTGGATTGGGATCCACTACTGATGAACCTACATGCATTTATGAGGATAATGCGGCCTGCATTGAGCAGATGAAACAAGGTTACATCAAAGGCGACAATACCAAGCATATATCGCCTAAGTATTTTTATAATCAGCAACAACAAGAGTTTCTCAAGATCCAGATTAACCAAGTTCGATCTGAGAACAATGTGGCAGATTTATTTACTAAGTCATTGCCCAAATCCACATTCCAGAAGCATGTGAAGAGCATAGGGTTGCTCAGCTTGTCTAAGCTGCCTTGATTATTGGTATCAAGGATAGATGCAGACATCAGGGGGAGTCTAGCATACACATGAGCGTTTCTGAATGTGAAGGACACGTTGCACTCTTTTTCCTTGACTAAGGTTGTTTTTATCCCACTGGGTTTTTATTACTTAGCAAGTTTTTAATGAGGCAACATAGCTATGTGTCATATCATTGTCTACGACGATCTGCACTCTTTTTACTTGGCGAGACCGATTTTTCTCCTGCAAAGGTTTTTGGCTCGACAAGGTTTTTGATGAGGCACCAATAAAGCAAATGAAGAGGCATTACCACCATACACCGGGACAAGGGGGAGTGTTGTAGGATATTTGATGTTCCTAGTTATGGTGGAGATTACAGGATATGGCAAGTATAACTTATCCAGTATTGTAATAGGATTACTTTCCTGATTGTACCTCTTGTACTCTCCTATATATAGGAGTTGCTCATTCATTTATAAAGTTACACAATTTATTGCTTCATACTATTCTCTCCATATTCTTATTTCCTAAAACATCTGGAGGTCAAAGTTTTGTAATTTTTGTTAGCAAGACCTTGTCTTTGGACAACTTGTTCATTTTAGTATTTTGTATCTCTCCTTCTCTACTAAGGAATGTGCAGAGACCCCAATTTTTTGCAGTCGTTAGTTTTCCCCACAAATTAGGGACAACTGGAGTGAAAGGATCGAAGTCAAGATGATCTCTTAGTCGTTGTTCACATTTGAGAGTATGTTACCTAATCAAGACTCAAGAGCAGAGCTGTCTTGGTTTTGATAAAGCAGCCCTCTCTCCCTCTCCTGACGTCAATGGCTTTTTATTAACAAATTAAACCAAATGCTAATAGTTCAATCACAGTACTAAAAATACAACCGCAAACAAGGCCTTTTAAGTCTCTGTTTATTTTGTGTTTAAACTTTCTCTTCTCCCAGATTGTCCATGGAAGATGGTTCACCCAGTTTTAATAAAGTTCAACGAATGTCACCTCACATAGCATCAGTAAAATTTAATAAGCATCCATCTTGTGCGTCTTGAAGACTTGGTCTGTCACACGGTGACACCTCACCGTTTTTTTCCCTATATAGCAATTACTCTGTATATTCATCAAATCACATTATTGGGTATTTGAGAAGGCTATCAGGAAAAGAGAGCCAACTCAAGAACCTTTATTAGAGATCAGACTGCTGCGAGATACTTACCGGCCGGCTGCCATATCATTTCGCAGCATAAAAATCTTGTAAGGTTTTACAGTATCTTTACTGTTGTGTTATATATAATTCATGCATGTACGTATTTGGTCATGCGTTTGTTGGTTGTTTTTGGTATAATTGATTGTCATTTCAGATCAAAATGGCTTCGAATTCAATTGAACTAGCCGTTTCCATTGAGACGACGACTGAGGAGTGGTGCATCTATAGGGTTCCCAGCAAACTCCGCAATGTACATAAAGAATCATACACTCCTCAATTACTTTCGATAGGCCCTTTCCACAATGGCAACCCAGAACTGAAGGACATGGAAAGCCACAAGAAGATATATTATAAGAAATTTCTTGAACGCTCTTTGAAGAACGAGGTTGAATTGAAAGGTATGGTCAGCCAACATCTGGACAAAATTCGTAATTGTTATGCAGGTACGATGACTACGATCAACTCCACATGTGCAGTCAATCTTGAGACCATAATTCTAGTTGATGCTTGCTTCATCATTGAGCTCTTTATGACGGAATCCGAGCCACAACACTTCCACATTCTAAGGTCACCTTGGATGAGGAAAGCTGTACAAACGGACTTGATACTCTTTGAAAATCAGATTCCTTATTTTTTTCTTCAAGTGCTTTATGACTTTGCCAGTCCCAGGCGGGGTTCTATTGAGAACTCCGGTGAACTTTCCCATGAAGCTGAAGTAGAGGCTGTGCCTGAACCTGTGCTCTTTGACTTTTCCAGTCTCAGGCACGATTCTAATGAGAGTTTCGTTGAACCTCAACTACCTGCAACTGAATCGGAGCTAGTGACTGTGGATGGACCTTTGCTTTATGAATTGTCGAGCCCCAGGAGCGACTCTAGTGAGACTTCTGCTGATCCTGCACCTGCCCTTGAAGCTCTCAAGCATCCATTTCATTCGCTTGCCTGCGACTTCTTCAAGGAATATACCAAAGACCTAAGCCGTGTGAATAAAGCACAACCGAAACACTTCACTGATTTGGTTAGGCAATTTGTATGTACAGAGAAAGTGAAAGAGCCAAGTATTAGTACCTACAAGATGTTGGACTATGATGTTAGAAAGCTCAAGGCAGCAGGGGTATCCTTCACGCATCTTCAAGAACCCTTTATCGTGGAGAGTACTCCCATTGTGGATGTTGCACCTGTCGTAAAGGGTACGCTTACACATCAGCTTGAAGAACCATTTGAGGCTGTTGATCGTACGCCTCTGTCACAAACCATGGAGTTGAAGCTCACACGATTCTGGGCAACATACGAGACAGAAAGCCTCATGAGAAACCTCATAGCTTTCGAACAACTCATGTATCCAGAAAAGGCTTACATTTCCAGTTATTTTTTGCTGCTTAGTCAACTTGTCAACACTGTGGAAGACATGGATGCGTTAATCAAGGACGGAGTAGTGGTTAACTTGCTAGGCAGCAACACAGCCGTGGAAAAGCTTATTAACTCCCTCTGTGTAAACATTAGGGAGGACATGTCCTGCTATTGGAAAATTCATGTCCACCTTAATAATCACTATAAGAAGAACCCATGGAACCGCCGTTGGGCCATATTGAAACAAGTATATTTCAAGGATCTCTGGACAGGAAGTGCTACTGTACTTGGACTAATTGTCCTGGCTCTCTCGGCCACAGAGACTATCAGATCCTTTGTCACCCCAGCCTCCCCTAGTAACCATTAGCTAGCATTAAGCCCGATTGACCTGCGAAACTGAAAGCTCCATTTGTAACTCAAGTTCGACTTTGTAAATAATCTTGGGAAGACTTTTACATTACTGGTTTTACTCTCTCTAATTTTTTGGGGTATATATTAAGTTCATTTTTAGTGATAAAAGAATACTGATATTGTGGTGGCTTTACCAAATCCTGCTATACTAGCAAATGGTGGTCATTTACGCGATTTGAAGCATTTTGCTGGAATGGGACTTTTGTTGGATCGGGTAATAGACCATTTCTGGCTGGGGTTTGATAGCTCTCCTACAAAATCAAGATATATAGCTTGTTGATCTCACCACGAAAGAAGAGATGACTGGTCGCCCTCATTAAGGAGTCAAAGAAGAAGCCGGCGGTTGTGTAAGAGGAACAGGGGACTCCTAGTGGTTTTAGGAAAAGAGAAGTTCTAGAAGAAGGTGAGGAAAAGGGAGCTCTGGGGGAGATCCTATGTTAGCAATGGTCATATTTGGTGTCGAGCCCGATGAAGCAACGTTAATGACCGAAATATAGGAGGAAAATTCGAAAGGCCTGGAAGTTTTTTTTAGTGTCCAGTTATTCACTTTCGAATACCGTTTTAACTTTGTAGGTGTCCAGTTATTCAAGACCAGAATTGTTCCCCCAAGTAACAGAATATGTGGAATGGAATGGGATGAACCAAATCCAGCCCTATATTCCTTAATTCACATATCTTATGGCTTCTCTCTCTCTCTCTCTCTCTGCCCCCTCCCTCCCTCCCTCCCCCTCCCTCTCTCTCTCTCTCTCTCTCTCTCTCTCTCTCTCTCTCTCTCTCTCTCTCTCTCTCTCTCTACGCACTGCTCTACCTAGAACAAGACATAGTAGCAGTCCCTCGACATTTTGCTACCGCCCCCTTCATATCGGAGTACCGCCACCGCGCCTCTTCATCGCCTGCCTCTCCACGCCACTGCATACAACGCATCTTCGACACCATTGCCCTTGACGAGGTTAACGACTAGGCTGCCCGGACCCGTTGCAGTCTCCTACAAGATCCCCGATCATGTACCTTTAAAGTCTCTGATGGGAAAAAAATGAATATAAGCTTTGAAAGTTTTGATGTGGTTATCGATTGGGTGTAGGCTTAGTAGGTTCTGATGATTGGGGACAGGGGTGAATGCAGTGGTTGGCTACTCCGGCTGTAGCCAGGCCAACTTTTGTCCAAATATATATATATATATATATGTTTATATATATATATGTAATAGAGATATACAAAAATAATATAAAAAAAATAAAATTATGTTGCCTCACATCAGTCACGGACTTATTTCTCCTATATATATAGTCATTGATCATTTTACTCAGCCCCCGATCAGATAGAAAAAGAAAATGAAAACACCGTACCTTATCAGACTGCTTCAATCGCTATGCTCACCTTCATTCCACAAAGTTTGGCAATTCCTTTCTTATTTTTTAGGAGTTTCATTTATTCCTCTTCTCTTGAATATAGGAATTAATGGGTTGTATTATATGGGGTTTGGGTAATAATTGAATTTCACCAAATTACCATGTTCTTGATGATTTAATGGTTCTTTATATTGAAAGAGCTACAGTATGTCGAAAGCATTGATAATAATTCAATTATTGCGGAGTTTGAAATTAGCGGACCTCGGAGGATAAAGCTTAGTTTGTTATTTATATTGTAAATTTTTTGTTCGTGGGGTTTGGTTTTATGTCTCCCCATGTATATTTTTTTGCATCATAATAACAAAGACATGAGAATGAACATCCCAATGAATTACAAATCTAAAATAAATAAATTATGCACTGCACAGTAAAACCTCCTTAGTTTTGAAATCCTGGATCCTCCCTGATCGGAGAATGCATGGATTGAGTAGTTCAACTTGGTGTTTGTGAAGAGTGGCTGAGTTTGTAAGGGCATCTGCAGCGGCACGGGACGGCGATGACGTCCGGGGGGGTGGCCCGCCTGGAGAGGACGTCCGGGGAGGAAGATCGGTGCAGCGGGAGGGATGGGCAGGGGCGACCGACGGTTGACCACGAGGACGACCTCGCCGGCGTCCTCGTTTGAGGAAGAAGGAGAGGACGTTCCGCCTGGTGGGCCCCACGCACGTGGGTGACGCCAGGCTGACGTCTCTTTTTTTTTTTTTTTTTTAACCTGGCGCGTGTATTACACGCGCCGGGTAAAAGGTAAAAAAAAAAATTACAAACCAATGGGATTGCGCCACGTGGCGCCTCCAGAGCTGATCTGCTAGCAACGGCTAGCTTGATCTCATCCGTCCATTTTGAACGGATCTAAACTGATCCAACGGCCTGCATTTAAATGCAACGGCCAGATCAGAATATTTTGAATAAATTGCAAAAAAAACCCAAAAAAATTGCAATTAAATCCCCAAAAATTTGCAAATGAGCCCCTACATTTTTTCTATAAATACTACCTTAATTTCATTCATTTCTCACACCATTTCATTCACAACAAATTCATTCTCTCCCTCTCTCCATCTCTCCTCAAAATTCATTTTTTTTGTCGGAAATAATGGCTACAAATTGGCTTCTTTCGGAAGATGTACAATTGAGCATCTCTTATTGTCGTTTTAGCGTTGATTCCATCACCGGAAATCGACAAAAGGTGGAAAAATTGTGGGAGAAGGTTTATGGCGATTTTAAGGCGAATTGGGAGCTAGGTTATGGTGAATCGATGCCGGAAGCTAGGACCCAAAACGCATTATCCTCTCGTTTCGCAAAGTTGAAGCCAAATTTGAAACTTTGGGGAAGTGCTCTTTCTTTCGCACGAAGGAATGCATCTTCCGGCTCCAACATTCACGATGAGGTAATGTTTTTGATCTCCAATATTTATTTCATTTTTTACCATATTGTTTCAACTTATGTTCATGAAATACTTGTTATTTATTTCACTTGCTATTTATGAATTACAAGTTATTTATTTCATGTTATTATTATTAATTTTTAGATGAGATGTGCTCAATCATTTTATGTGGCAAAAAAAAAGAAAGAGTTTAAAGACTTTGCTTGTTGGGAAGTAGTGAAGAATCATCCTTACTTCATCCATGTCGAGGCTAGTACACCTCCGGCTTCTTTATCATCTACTCCGTCTTACTCTTCACCACATCCCGCAAGCTCAATGCCTCCCACCGTCAACTTGGAGGAGGATGATGCATTTGGCACACCAATGAGTAACCAAGCTCCTTCTTCTCCGGAGCGTCCTATGGGAGTGAAAGCGGCAAAGGAAGCGAAAAAAAAAGGGAAAAAGGGTATGACGCAATCAAATGAAAGAGCCGAGGCTTTGAATAGGATTGCGGCAAATCAAGAATCTTATGGTCGCAATCAAGCGGAAAGTGATGCAATTGAGGTTTCCCTTATGCGAGAGCAAATCGCCCTTCAAAAGAAAGACATCCAATTAAGGGCTTTGGCAGAGGAAACTCGGATTATGTCAATGGATACCGAGAGCATGACTCCTAAATCCAAGAGGTATTTCACAAAGAGAAAAGCAGAAATCCTTTCTCAATTGGATGGGGTTGAAGAAGAAGGTAGCGAAGAAGGCTATTCCAATTGTTATCGCCCCCTTTTTCCAAGCACTTAAATTATGGTTTATGTAATTTAAATTATGTACTTTAAATTATGTACTAGGTAGTTTAATTTATGCACTTTAAATTATCCCCCATGTAGTTTAATTCATGCACTTTAAATTATGTACTATGTAGTTTAATTTATGCACTTTAAATAAACATTGTAGTTTCCCTTTTACATAAACAAGGTTGCACTTTCTTTATTTTCACCAAGTTCCCACACATAACAAAATATTGAAACACACATAATAGAAATACGTAATTCAAACTCACAACAATGCAATTAAAACAACATATTTTAGAGTTGTTCCCCGGTCTCAATAAACCAGTTGTGCTTAACTAAGTCCTTCTGAAGCTCTCCATGGATGTAAGCAGATTGGAGATCAACAATACGGTCATTAAACCGTTGTTCATTTTGTCCATCTCTTCCAACCGGCTGGAAAGGAATTCGGTTCCCCCCTTCATCCACTGGCCCATCATAAGCGTTAAATGCAGTAGCTGGGTTTTGGAGATCTTCTTCGTCGTTCTCCTCAAACTCATCCTCCACGAATTCCTCCTCAACGATCATGTTGTGCATTATGATGCACGCCAACATGATGCTTTTTAACGTCGAAAGGCGGTGACACCGAGCTGCATGACAAATTATCCCCCAACGAGCTTGTAAGATGCCAAAGCACCTCTCCACATCCTTGCGGTAGGACTCTTGCTTCCTCGCAAAAAGCTTTTGTGGAAGATCTTGAGGATTCGAAATTGTTTTGACAAACGAGGAGTACCTCGGATATATCCCGTCGGCAAGGTAATAAGCGTTACGGTATGTCATACCGTTCACTTTATAAGTCACAGCCGGACTTCTTCCAGCAAGCACTGCATCGAAGACATCTGATTGGTAGAGCACGTTGATATCATTTTGAGCTCCTGGTACCCCGAAGAAACTGTGCCAGATCCATGTGTCATATGAGGCCACTGCCTCTAAGATGATAGTTGGACGACCCTTCCTCCCTGAGTACGCCCCGGACCAAGCGGTTGGGCAGTTCTTCCACTCCCAATGCATACAATCAATGCTTCCGATCATACCAGGAAATCCTCGATGTCTAGCCCTTCTTAGAAGTCGAGTGATGTCTGTCTGATCTGGAGCACGGAGGTAACGAGTACCATAAAGCTCTACCACTTGGGTGCACCACTTCTTCATGCACTCCAGAGTTGTTGATTCCCCCATCCTTGTGATTTCGGCACACTGATCAGCAGCTGAGCCGTAGGCCAACATCCGGAGAGCACCGGTCATCTTTTGTTGGGGAAGGAGTCCGACCATTCCAGTGGCGTCGGCTCTTTGATGCCAAAATGGGTCATTGTTGCAGAGGTCTATCATTACACGGTTGAATGTATTTCTGCTCATTCGGAACCGTCGACGAAATTCATGGTCGGTGAAGACTGAGCGTTCGATGAAGTAATCTTCCATAAGATTTTGGCCCCTGGACTCCCTCATCCTTGGTTGATTTGGAAGGCGGCGTGGTGGTGGTTCATCATCAAAAGTTGCATCAACGGCCACCGCGTCGATGACGAATTGATTGGCAGTTTCTGCATTTCGCCGCCGTTGTTGTCGCCTCCGATTGAAAAAGGTACCGAAACCCATGGGATTCATCTTGATGAAAAGGAAAAAGGGAAGAAGTGTTTATGGTGGCTTAGATACGAGTAAACTACAAGTGATGCGTAGTTGGTGTGAGTCTACCGAACACACATAGCTCTTTCTTTTATAGCCATCTTGAAAAATCAGATTTTTCAGATAACGACACGTGTCGACTGTCGATTGGTTGAAAATCTTACCGGATATCTCCATCAATAATTTTGCCGACACCGACAAGTAGACATTACACGTGTTTCATTCTCATTGGTTTGTAATCTTACCGAAAATCTTACCGGATATCTCCATCAATAATTTTGCCGACACCGCCACGTAGACATGACACGTGTTTCATTCTCATTGGTTTGTAATCTTACCGAAAATCTTACCGGATATCTCCATTAATAATTTTGCCGACACCGCCACGTAGACATGACACGTGTCTCAAAATTACGGGTCCAAAATCTTATCGGAAATCCGCTACCAATTATACGATCCAGATTGACACTTGTCGGCATCTTATTGGGTGAAAGTATTATTTGAAGGTAAATGTAAAATATTTTAAATATTAATGAATAGTAATAGGAAGTCCTATTTTGGAAACCGCTGCACGAAAAACAGGAATAGGAATTCCTATTTTGAGGAATTCCTCAAATAAGTGAGGAATTCCTCAAAATAGGAATTCCTCACCCAAAACATGGGTGCACATGCTCTAAGCGAGCAGATTTGCAACAGTGAGGGAGAGAGAACAAGGAGAGAGAAATCTCAACCATAAAATCTGTATATTAAAAAATAGATGGTTGATATGGTTTATCTCATTCCATTTCACATATTTTATTACTTAATTACTTGGGAGAACAGTTTTGTATTCAAGACAGCTATGGGCGTTTTACTTTGTTTTTTGGGCCTCGTCTGGTAGGGGGGTGTGTAATGACTAATGAGGCATGAAAAGAAAACAAGCCCACATTTGAAATATAGAAATGCCCACCATGCCTAAACAACCCAAGACAGCCTGATAAGCCAAGGCACACGTGCTAGCCCGCCCAGCAAGAACCAACCTCCGGCGAAACACCACCGGAACCTGTTTTGTAAATCCAACGTCAAAACCGGAAACCGCTTTACAGTCGTTCAGGTTTTTTTTGGTTTGCCAAGGTATCCCCCCACCCGTAGGCAAGGATAATCTCTCTCGAGCATTGTCGGATCTTTGGGGGAAGCTCTCCCAGCGTTGGTTTTTCCATACACAAGCTCGAACTCGAGACTTGTTTCAAGGGATTTCCACTTGTTCCACCAAGCGTTGGTAGGTTTTTACTTCTACTTAATTTTGAGGATTGCCGTTTGCTACATTTTGGTCTATTTCTGATTGTTTAGCTTTTGGCGATGGCCGATGGTCGATGGAGACCGGTTGCTAGAACATCTGAATCGCAATTTTAATCTGGTACTTGAATTGCTCTTTTCCAATATAAAAATTTGTGTTTTACTTCGACATACATGCAAGTGGGGAATGAGGGGAGGAATCTTAAAGGCAACTGTTATCAGAATATTATGGCCGGAGCCCGGAGTCTAGGAAGACCTTGTTAATTTATCGACAACTAGTTCATTTCAGTATTTTGTATCTCTCTACTAAGGAGTAAGGAATCTACAGAGACCCCAATATTTTCCTTACAATTAATTTTGTTAAGGGACAACTGGACAAGAAATGAGTGAAAGACTGACATGAAAGGAATTAACGAAGTCAAGATGATCTCTCTTATTCGTTGCTCACATATAAGTATATGTAACTAATCAAGAGCAGAGCCGTCTCGAGCTCGGTTTTGGAAAGGCAGCCCTCTACCAGCTCCTTCTTTAAAACACGGTAGGAGAACCACAGTATTACCATAACGCTGCTTTCTATTAATAGTCCAATCATACTACCAAAAACACAACACCAAACAAGGCCTTTTAAGTCTCTGTTTGTTTTGTGTTTAAACTTTAAACTTTCTCTCCTTCCAGATTGTTTATGGAAGATGGAGCCAGTGTCCAAGCTTGGTTCACCCAGTTTTTATATGTTCAATGAATGTCACCTCACAAAGCAACAGTAAAATTTAATAAGCATCAATCTTGTGTCTTCAAGACTTGGTCTGTGACACCTCACCGGATATTTTTTCCCTATATAACAAGTACTCTGCATATTCATCAAATCACATTGTTGAGTAATTGAGAAGCCTATCAAGGAAAAGAGCCAACTCAAGAACCTATATTAGTGATCAGACTGCTGCGAGATACCTGCCGGCGCCAAATCATTTTGCAGCATAGAAATCTTGCAAGGGTTTACAAATATCTATATATGTACGTATTCAGTGGCGGAGTCGAGATTGAGTACAAAATTAAAAATTAAAAAATGCATATATATAGATAAAAGAGGAAAATATTGATAAGTAATATATATACAATAAAAAGAGAAGAAAAGAGTTACTAGTTGAATTAATTGTAATATAAACATAGATAATAAAAGTGAAAAAGGATTGAGTGGGAATCGAACCCAGCTACCTAGTCAAAAATATGGAGTATTTTCACTCCACTACATGAAATTATACGTAGTTTAGGCAAACTAAATAACTCATTCAATTTTTAAGGGGTTGAAAAGGCTGCATAAAAAACATAAGGACAAAATTCTTAGTTGTTATGCAGGTACGATCAACAAAGCCGTGTGAATAGACTACCACCGAAGCATTTCACTGATTTGGTTAGGCAATTTGTATGCACAGAGAAAGTGAAAGAGCCAAGTATTACTACCTACAAGAAGCTGGATGCAGGAGCGGATCCAGAATTTCGAAGTAGCGTGGGCTATACTGTGCAACACATAAATTTTTTTTCTCAGATTTTTACCATGCATAGATAGATCAAGCAAAATGAAAACATACCAGTGTAGTTTTGAAATCATATGAAGGAATTATCAAGTAAGAAAGAGAATGTGATAGAAAATTAGAAGGAACTCAAGGAAGAAAGTAAAGGCAGACAACCTACGATGGCCTAGTGAGAAAGATTGATTTGTGTTCACTGTTCAGAGCACAAAGCAAAGGTCACAATAGCTTTCAGTTTCCTAGCTCCCAAATAACTTAAGCGGATGTCCACATTCTTGTGGATTCTAGCTCTATTCAGCTAATGCAGGATCAATCATATGTTGCTGCTAATATATTTAACCAATAATGTAGATAATAACTGCTTATTTGGCTGAAATAAAAATTGAAAATCAAAATGCAGGTAGCAAAACGTTCTAGCATAGTCAATTCTTCCAACTCAAGGGATATTGCATTATAAATCTACATAAGAGTAAGTAGTCGACTCGTACCATTTTTTTTTCCCGATCATGTCTAACATTAGCTGATTGACTTCTGGGAGTAAAGATTGAGTACCGATCTGAGTTCTTCCTTGTTCTTGATATACTTTAGTAGCAATTTTCATTGCAACTTTGTGATCACGAAATCCAGCATATCCTCCGGAATACGTACTACCTTACGTCAACCATACTATACGCCGGAATTTTTTGGATTCCAGCATGCACCATTGATCTCCTCATAGCAACCGCATGATCCCATATCTCATTCCCGGCATTAACATTTGACAAAACCACGAATATATGGTCCACATTGTTGTGGCTGCAATTCCATCAGTGATTTCCTAATCTCGTTTATCAGATCGATCTGCGGTTCCGTGAAAGAACAAACACTTATTATTATTGTCTTTGGGCGAAATTATGTCCCTTGAAAGAACCAACTCGATCTATTAACGATATATGTTTATTCTCAAGCTAGGTTACTACAAATCTCATCTTCAATTTCATTAGAACAATATCTGAGTATACATGGAATCACACAAAGCAAAACAAAACAAAACAAGACAAGAGCATATATACGATATATAGATCGAGCTGGATCGGAGGAATCATATATATATATGGAGCTTGCTGGAGGAATTAAAGGGCTTGAAGATGATCGAAGATGCATGGTCACCGGATTGAGAACGAGACAAGGCCTCAAGATCGATCGCTCTTTTACAGTGACGTCCATTCCGACAATGAACAAGAGGCATAAATATCACCAGGCATGCATACATGAGCACAAACCAAAAGTTGTAGGCATACATGCATGGTCAACAGTGCAGATACGTAGGGCCCCCATCCAAAGAGGACACGAATGCAGAAAAATAAAAAAATGAGAGGCAATCACCTATGAATTATCTTCATCACCAAAATCCAGCCTCACCTTCTTACCAAACCCATCTCCCAGAAAAACCATGGTTGTTAATCTCTCTTCTTCCCCACCCTCCTCCTCTTCATTTTCTCGTATCAAGCTAGCCAATCCCAGGTCACCCATCTCTGAGTTCCCATCAAAGCCCAAAACCCACCTCCTAAAACCCCTTTCTTTCTCATCATCAGACCTCAATATTCATTCCAAGGACACATTTTTATCCCCAAAGAGTAGGAGAAGCTTAAAGTTCAAGTCTTGTTGTGCACTTCCTGGTTTTGATTATGGCGACTTTGAGAGTGTTCAGTCAGTTTTGGAGGCGGCTGGAGTGTTGACAGCCATCATTGTTGTTCATGAAAGTGGTCATTTCCTAGCTGCTTATATTCAGGGCATCCATGTAAGTAAATTTGCAGTTGGGTTTGGTCCAATTTTGGCTAAATTCAATGCCAACAATGTAGAGTACTCACTTAGAGCTTTTCCTTTAGGAGGGTTTGTTGGGTTCCCTGATAATGATCCAGATAGTGATATTCCAATTGATGATGTGAACTTGCTTAAGAATAGGCCTATAGTGGATAGAGTCATTGTGGTTTCAGCTGGTGTGATTGCCAATATAATTTTTGCGTATGCTATAATCTTTACTCAAGTCTTGTCTGTTGGTTTGCCTATACAAGAGGGCTATCCCGGGGTTCTTGTCCCTGATGTTCGACCCTTTTCGGCTGCTTCCCGAGATGGGTTGCTTCCCGGTGATGTCATCCTTGAGGTTAATGGAATTAAGTTGCCCAAAGGAGGCCCTGGTGCTGTCTCATCGGTTGTTGAAGTGATCAAGAAGAGTCCCAAACGAAATGTGCTTCTTAAGGTTGGGAGGGGAATGCAGGACATCGAAATTGGGGTCACCCCGGATGAGAGTTATGATGGAACAGGCAAGATTGGAGTGCAGTTATCGCCAAATGTTAAGCTGACGAAAGCTAAACCCAAGAATATATCGGATGCCTTCAATTATACTGGTAGAGAGTTCTGGGGCTTAACTTTTAATGTGTTGGATAGCTTGAAACAGACTTTTCTGAACTTCTCGCAGACGGCTAGTAAAGTTTCGGGTCCAGTTGCCATCATTGCTGTTGGTGCAGAAGTTGCAAGGTCAAATCTTGATGGACTGTTTCAATTTGCTGCTTTGCTTAATCTTAATCTTGCAGTGGTCAACCTTCTTCCCCTACCTGCTCTAGATGGAGGTACCTTGGCATTCATACTTATAGAGGCTGCTAGGGGTGGGAAAAAGCTTCCTCTAGAAGTGGAACAGACGATTATGTCGTCTGGGATAACTGTCGTTGTTTTCTTAGGATTGTTCCTGATTGTCCGGGACACCCTTAATCTTGACTTTATCAGAGATATGCTGTAAATGCTGAAAAAAATCAGACAATGTTGTATACATTTGAGTTTGTGGACATCCCTGTGAAGTTAGGTGTCTGAGCATTCAATGTCTCAGAGAGGGAACAAACCAAGAATGAAGAGGATGCTTAACATGATATTGTTGCTTTGATTCAAGACAATAGGCTGGAGACACTCTCAGCATCTTCTTTTTCCCCGTTTGTTTCGCTGAAAACATAGTTCTTTATGATCCTGTAAATCATATAGTTTTTCGTTGATGATGTTGGCAACACTTGCATAAATTATGCCCTGCTATTTCCCAATTTGTCTGATAAAAGTCCATGAATACACAATTGTTATAGCCAGATTCTTTTGGGGTACGGTATATATTTGGTAACTGAGTTTGTGCTGTAATCCGGAAACTCTTTGTATTTCAATGTTACTTGAGAATTGAGATTTAACAGATTTTCTAACTTCTGCTTGCTCTGCTTTCTTTCCTTGGCTTCTTTAAGCTTATAAAATTTCCATCAACTTATTATCTCCTACGGAGTTGGACATGATTCAGAGGAATTTCCAGTAAAGGCCTTCTTACTGTTGTGTTTGATAAAAGAAATCCTGTCCAATTAGCCAAATATTTTGAGTACAATAACAACTTAGGCAGATGACCTCAAGATCGCGCGTTCCCATTCCTGAGCCAGATGCTATGGCAACTAGCCATGTATTCTGTATGCGGATTAGAGACCTAATGTTGTGATCTTTAGCTGCTTATTGTTACTAAGAAGGACTATCGTCTCATTTTATAAGGTTGCGGATCAGCAAGACTCATGGCTTGAAGGTGTGATCTGCAGATGGGTGGGGAAACCTAATACTTAATTGAATTCCAGTAATCAACAAAATTATTTTAGAGAAATACGGCACTGCCTTGTACTGTCCTGCTTCGGAATATTATGTACTGACCAAAAGATATACTATTGAAACTAATCTAGGTTCTGTGTCTCTGTGAGGTAGCTTGGATCGGTTTTCAGCAAGTTTCCTCGGTATACTGCAGATGATTGTCACACGGGAATCCTACAAAAACTAGTGCAGATTGGCCTGGGCGCAAAATCTGTATACTTCGATGTGCAATAATCCATAATGCATCTTGTATAGAGTGATTTAGATGCACAAGTTTATCTCTGCTTAGCTCATGGGCATATTCAGTCTATAGCTCTAGTAATTACTAAGAGTCTAAGACCAGTCTATATCACATTTATGGGGTCCAAGCATATAATTAACGAGAGTATTTTGATTGTATGTAAGAGCAAATGTTACGCCTCAAGGCATGCTTTGAACCACATCTCAAGCGCATAGAACCTCATATGAATGTCAAAACAGCAAGAGATAATTGACAGCATCACCATATCCTTCGTTCCAGCACATTTTAGACCAATTGTTTGGGAAGCTGACCACCATATATTCTTAATACAAAGAAGTCCTGAGCTAAACATCAACAAAGAAACAGAGGCTTTGTACAGAAGACAGGGAGTTAAAATGAAAAGCTAACCATTCATTGTTTTGGTATTAGTATTACATTATTTCAGAACTTTGTGCACCGACTACTTACAAAACATTGACAGAACTTTGTGCACTGACTACTTTGGTTATACCGTTATACTATCTTAGGCAGGCCCCCACCACTCTCTCATTACTAAATTGCTCAAACACTGATGGGAGTGATGGCCTAGTGAGAAAGATTGATTTGTTTTCAAAGCACAAAGCAAAGGTCACAATACCATTTCAGTTTCTTAGCTTCCCAAATAATTTAAGATGTCCATATGCTTGTGGGTTCTCTATTCAGCTAATGCAGGATCAATCATATGTTGCTGCTAATATAAATATTTAACCAATAATGTAGATAAGAACTACTTATTTGGCTGCCATAAAAATGGAAATCAAAAATGCAAAGGCAGCAAAACATTCTAGCACACACAATTCTTCCAACTCAAGGGATATTGCATTCTAAATCTATATAAGAGCAAGTATTAGACTCGTACCATTTGTTTTCCCGATGATGTCTAACATTAGCTGATTGACTTCTGGGAGTAAAGATTGAGTACCGATCTGAGTTCTTCCTTGAACCTGATATACTTTAGTAGCAATTTTCATTGCAACTTTGTGATCATGAAATCTAGTGTCCAGATATCATAAGAAAAACTTTTTATCTGTCGGCCTCATAGAGATTATGTGGCCACAAAATACTACCTTACGTCAACCATACTATACGCCGGAATTTTCTGGATTCCAGCATGCACCATTGCTCTTCTCATAGCAACCGCATGATCCCATCTCTCATTCCCGGCATTAATATTTGACAAAACCACGTATGGTCCACATTGTTGTGGCTGCAATTCCATCAGTGTTTTCCCAATCTCATTTATCAGATCTGCGGTCCCGTGAATCTTACAAGAAGCCAGAAGAGTTCCCAAGACAGATGCATCAGGCTCAAAAGGCATATTCTTAACAAGTTCAGTTGCCTCCCTAAAAAGTCCTGCTCTGCCTAGGAGATCAACTACACATCCATAGTGTTCCATCATCGGCTGCACCCCAAATTCCTCAAACATTGACTTAAACAAATCCAAACCAAACTTCACCGCGTACCCACGAGCACAAGCTGTGAGAACTGCAACAAACGTAACCTCATTGGGCCACAACCTCTTCTCCATCTTCATTTCCACAAAAAAGTCCAAAGCCTCGTTCTCCCTACCATTCAAAGAAAGCGCTGCGATCATTGCATTCCATGTACAAACTTCTCTAACTCCCATTCCCTCGAAAACATTCAAAGCACTTCTCAAACAACCAGTTTTCCCATAAAGATCCACCAACGCAGTCCCCACAAAGACAGTAACTTCAATCTCACTCCTAACAACATGCCCATGAATCTGTTTCCCCCAATACAGAGACCCCCACCCATCCAAATTAGCACACAAAGAAAGCACACTAACATAAGTAGCCTCATTCGGCTTCACAAAACCCTCATCCACCATCGTTTTAAAAACCTTAAGTCCCTCACCAAACCACCCATTCCTCCCAAACCCACTTATCAAACTCGTCCACGAAGCCACGTCCTTCTCAACCATGCTATCAAACAACGAAACAGCACCGCCCATCTCACCATTCTTTCCAAACCCATCAACCATCGCATTGCAAGCAACAACGCACGGTTCAGTAATTTCATCAAACACCTTGCGTGCATTACAAACTTGACCAATGTTACCATACAAGCTCAACAACGACGTCAGCACAAATGGATCCCTCCAAATCCCGCGCTTGGCAACCTGGGCATGGAGGGCCCCACCGGAGACGGCGGCTGCAGATTTGATGAGCGGCGGGAAGGTGTGGCCGTTGGGTGGGGCTTGGTGGGCCAACATTTGAGTGAAGAGAAGAAGGGCGGTGTGGGATTGGTTGAAGCTGACGTGGGCTCTGATCAGAGTGTTGTAGAAGAGAGTGGTGTGCCATTTTGAAGAAGAAGAAGAAGAGGAATTAGGGTTTGGGTTGTGGCGGAGGAGGAGATGACCGTTGGTGATTAGGCGGGAATGGATTTGCTTCACTTGGCTTCGACTTTTGAAGCAGCGTTGGAGAAGTTGAAGCAAACACTCTGCTGACTCTGGTGGCATAAAGCTTGATTTTTTATGCAATAAAGTTCGGTTTTTTATGCCCAAAGTTTAAAGCTTTCTATAACCCATCAGTTTACAAACGACGTCGTTGTGTTATTGTGGTGGGTTTACACTGTACAACTACAGTGAATAATGTTAAGAGCGAGTGGTGTTAATCTGAGGCTTCTCCAGTTCTCTTTCGAACTCAACTCTCTCACTCGTGCGGTCTCGACTCTCGGTTCGCACCATGGCTGGTTCTGCGGCTCCATTCAAGAAGGTTCAGATCAAAAGAGACGATACGGTGAGTTTTTGGTTACTGTGTTTTTGCATTAGTTACTCACTTTTCTCAGTGAAGTTGGAATCTTTGAGGCTCGAATTGAACTGGGTTTGTGTCATTTCTTGTGTTTCTGTGTGTTATATTGGTAATCGATTGCTCAAAAATGATGTGATCGAAGCTCCCGTAAAAGACAGTAGTATAGTTGAAGTTTAACTATGAAGTTTGTTATATTGAGACTTGAGGATTGTATTTGTTGGTCATTTCAATCTTTTCGCTGCAATTGAACTCTCTATGTAATTTTTTTGTTCTATTTTGTTGATATTACAGGCATTTGATGCATATGTGGTTGGGAAAGAAGATGCTCCTGGGATTGTTGTACTTCAAGAGTGGTGGGGTGTAGATTTTGAGGTTAAGAACCATGCTGTGAAAATTTCTGAGCTTGCTCCTGGATTCAAAGCGCTTATCCCAGAGTAAACTCATTGAGCTTATTTAAATTTTCGCGATATGATAACGATGCTTGTTTTACCGTTTGCTGCATTTGGTTGCTGACTATGTTCTTGCTTTGTTGTTATAGCTTGTATCGAGGAAAGGTTGGTTTGGATGTTGCAGAAGCACAACATCTGATGGATGGTCTTGATTGGCAAGGTGCTGTAAAGGATATCCAAGCTTCTGTTAATTGGCTGAAAGAAAATGGTTCGAAGAAGGTGTGTCATACTTTACTTCTTTAGACCAAAAGTTATTTTGTTATTAGTACAATCTGGGGCTGGCCTGTCTAATGGTGCATATATCTCTCCATATTGGAGAGAACATATTTTAGTAATACATTTGAAATGAATAACAGTATGATCATATTACAAATTGTTAGACCACTAAGTTGTGTATCATAAAAAAAGAAAAAGAAATATATATATAGGTAAAAAAACATTGAGTAGTAAAAGTCATCATCACAACTTTTATTTTTATGAAATATAGCTTTTACAGACTCATTTTTCGGGAAAGTCAGGAGAAGCATGACCTCAAATTTCATATTTCAATGTTACCGAAGAACCTTTCCCACTCACTTGTTAAGTAGAGTTCTTGAGTGGTCTTGGATGCATTCAGTTGTGTTCTTCACAACTCTCAAACTTCTCTGTCCTCTGCTAGTACTATTATCAGATTCTCATACTTCTTGTTTGCCTCTTTGAGCTGATCGTGCAGTTCTCGAATGGTGTTTGATTTATCCAGCAACTTTTCCTTCAGCTTGTTTTCTTCATTGTCTTGTAGTGCTCTTTCTTTGGCTTGATTCAATTCATTGATTTCTTCATTTTTCTTTCTGAGTTGAATCTCAAGTGACTTGCATCTTTCACACTGCTGATAAGCAACTATGTTCCCTTGCCTCTCCTTTCTTGGTTGCTCCACAACACGCAAGTCATCCTTCCCATGTGAAGGCCCATTATTGATTTCATTTACGTTTGAGTATATACTATTGGTGGTTCCACTTGGTGTGGACTCTTGAGTTTCCTCATCCATAGGTGAAGGATGTGCCCTTTCATGAGTATTAATGTGATTCATATGTGCCGGTCGATGTACCACTTCATCAATGTTCTTCTTTGCCTTATCAGTACTCCTGCCAATAACTTGCTTACCAGACGAAGTCTTGACTGCTGATGAAGGTAGGTTATGCACTGTACTCTTCTTCTTCTTCTTCTTCTTCAGATTTCCACTCCCGTTGGGAGATTTGTCAGAAGAAACTTTCCAACTTTTCTGCAGAGGGGATTTATCGGCATTTGGATTTGAATCTGCAAGCAGTCTCTTCCGCTGAGACTTGTCTGGAGTCGAATCTGAAACTGGTCTCTGGCTACCTGACTTCACAGCTTCCCTTTCTTCATTAATAACCCTGACATTACGCCGCGGAGCATACCCAATATTGTGACAATTGGTAGACCAGTATGCCTTTTGGGACTCTATCAGCTTCTGCTTTAATCTATCCAGAAGTATGGTATGCTCAAACCCTTGCTTATCATGAGCTGGGTTGATATAATCAGCCTCTATAACACCTATAACACCGTGGCCATCACTTCCTGCAGAATTCCACACTCTCCAAAACGGAGTGATCAGCCTATTCTTGTGATATACATTGAACCCTTGAACATCAAGATGGTTTTTTGCATCCTTTACAAACCCAAGGGTAACCTCAGCAACCATGTTTATATCCTTCTCTTCTTTTCTGGTTCTCCTAGTTCTATATGCTGCCTCCTTTTCCTTAGGTTTAGGCCTATATGTAATTTGCTGAGGCCACATCAAATCATTCACAATATTGTGATGATCCACGTCCTTGCCGCGAAGAATGATTCGGAAGTTAGAGGGAAGCCATAAGTAGAGAATTGCTGCATAACTTCTCAATGAATGGCGGTAGGTCAGAAAATGACGAGAATTTGGATACTGTTCAGCCATTTGTATGCTCTTTTCATCTCGATTCACTCCTCGCATTTGAATGTCCTGAGGTTCACTGCCAAAGTCAAGCTCCAAGTTTCCTTTGTCGTCCTCCCAAAGGTTGTACATCATTATTCGGGTGCCCTGTTTCTTCATCATTCGGAACTGATGATCCAAGTCTTTTTCGGTCTGAAACGGCGACCACACGAGTAGTGTCCAAATTTTTGTTCCAATTCTTGGGTGAGGATCATATCATCTTTGACCAAGTTGTAGTCCCTCGTGTTCTCTCATAGTCCAACATGGGAACTACAATATCCTCCTTTGTCGTGCTTCTCAAGAAAGTGTAGGATAGCAACCCTATGCTTTGGGTCCTGGCACTACGAGAGAAGACGATGACATCTGCCCCAAGCCTCATGGTACTCGTCTTAAAACCATTTCCATATTGTCCAATTGTGTTTGCAATCTTACTTTTCTCCGAGTACCCCAGCGACATGCACTTTCTTATCTTCTCCGTGTCCATCCCGCCTCCGTCATCTTCTACCAGTAGCATTCTGCTTCCGTCTCTGCTGTTGTTTAGCACGTCTACGTTGACACGGGTAGCACCATTGCAGACCTTGTCCAGCACATTATCTAAGAGTTCTGCGAAAGCACCTAGAGCCCACTTGTGGCTTGTTGCGTTGGACTGCAGAAACCTAGGATGCATCCTCGCGTGATCGAATCCACAAGTGGAAGAAGAATCTATCTTTCTGCGGGTGTTCTGAGGAACTCCTTCATATTCTCCAGCCTTCCAGAACTGCTTAATACACCTTGCTGGACCATCAATGCAGCTGTAGCTTTTCGCCATGGCTGAGAATGGCTCTCAAAAACTTTTTTTTTTTAAAAATAGTGCTTTCCTTTCCGCTTTGAGATGGGGAGGCAGAGAAAGAAATGAGAAGGTTTGTGAATTTGTGACTACAAAAAGGCCTTATATATAGATATTCAGTCATGAATCCTTTCTGGTTTATGAATCCAAGGTTGATAGGGAAAAGGGATTTGAATGCAGGATCGCAATGTTCTGTTCCCTTTACTATTAGGAATCCTCTTTTTTTTGAATATAATATGAAATATTAATTACACATAACAGTGATTCCTTTCCCTTTTTCCCTATACAATCAGGCTTCCTCTTCTTTTGAGGATACAATTCTAATTACACACCCTATCCTTTTCCTGTAGATGTAAGGGGAAAAAACACTTTTCCCATAGATTCTAGGACATGATAGTACAGCCTATAGAGACCAGCTCCAAAATTAAGCTCATCCTTAAAAGAAAAATAAAATGAAAAAACTGAAAATACTTATTCATCAAAAGCAAATTGAGAACGTATTTTAGTTCACAATGAGTACAAATAGCACTAAAAAACAGGAAACTTAGGTTAATAACAAACAAAACTGACCAAACACCTAACGCATCAATCTCGGCCGTCTGATGCATTGGACAGCCAAGATTGCCTTTTTTCTCTCTTTTATCTCAACATATCCTCTTCTCATTTCGTCTCTCCAGTTCTTTCTCCTCCCAGCTTCCCTTTCCTCTCATCTCTTCAGTAGACTTTACCTCCACTATTATATTTTCAAGCTTTCAGTCCATGTAGAAGGCTCCAATGCAGAGAAGACTTAAAACTTGAAGAAAAAAGACAAAGGCTTTACTTGGTCCAACGACACCACTTACTCACTCTCTCTAATAAACCTCTCACAAATGCTCCCTGCATATAATAAGCACACCTCTTTCTCACACATAACTGCATAAGCATCATCATCGATCAAACTCACCATTGTTTTAATCCTTCGATTTTTCTAAATTGCCCAATTAAATTTGGGGGTTTATAAATCCAAAGAAGAAACAAAAAACGGAAGATTAGTTCCTAAATCCAGTACTGTAGCATAGAGCTTCTGAGAGAGAGAGAGAGAGAGAGAGAGAGAGTTTGAGAATTAAGAAGATATTATGTCCCAGAGAAAAAAAGTGGGAAGAAAAGCAATCTTGGCTGTCCATTGAATCGGACGGCCTAAATTGATCCGTTGGGTGTTTGGTTAGGTGATAGGTGAGGAGAGGATCCAGATCCCATGCAGTTTAGAGCTAGCTAGAGGCCTTTACCCTTTAGAACAACAAAGTACAAGAAACAAGATCCCATTCAAGACAGTCTAATTGACAACAAAAAGAAACATTTTCTTCATTCTGTGTGCATGGTTGGTTCATGACATGTTTGTTTGAGACGTTGTTCAAGAGCTGTTGCAGACTCATGGCATCTGCGTTGTGCTAAAAAATTGGACAATTCCAGTAAGAGATAAAAAAGATATTCAAGGCAAATATGTATTAAATAGAACCCAAACTGCGTCCTGTATTTGTATTTGTGAGTTGTATAACTAAACCAGTCTACTGCCGGAATGGAAAATTCAAAATTGGCAACCAGTGTTTTCATTAATTTCTGTACTGTTCACATCAATCAGTCTTGCCTTTGCATCTTAGATGTTGTATTCGTTCATTTATGTTTTGACTAAGATGTCAGTTTAATCAAAATTTTGATTTAGAAAGTAGGTTGATCGAATTGCTAAACTTACCTATTGCTTAATCAAAATAGGTTGGTGTTACTGGATTTTGCATGGGGGGTGCTCTCTCAATTGCAAGTTCTGTTTTGGTTCCTGAGGTTGATGCTGTTGTTGCATTCTATGGAATACCATCATCAGAGCTTGCAGACCCTGCCCAAGCTAAGGCACCTATTCAGGCTCACTTTGGAGAGAATGATAACTTTGTTGGCTTTTCGGATGTGACGGTATGGACTTTTCTTTTGCATCTTCAATATTTTTTATAAGATTAAATTGCTTGGACAGTGTCTGAACTTTGTTGTCCCAGGTAACTTAGTACCAAAACTTTAAAAGTTATCAATGTGGTGTCTAGACTTTCATTTTATTATAAAATTAGGGCCTCCATCAATTTTCAATTAAATCTCCGTTAAAAAAGTGTGTGACGTGGCACAGGCGGGAGATTAAAAAAATAAGGGTAACATTGTCATTTGTTCTCGAGTAAATTTTTTGGACAGTGTTTGAACTTTATTGCCTTGGACAACTTAGTACCCAAACTTTGAAAGTTATCAAAGTGATGTCTGGACTTTAGCTTTGCTATAAAAATAGGGTCTTTGTCAGATTTCCGTCTGAAAAACGTCAAATTGATGACGTGGCATTTCCAAAATTCTGAAGAAAGGTATAATGACTATTATGCCTTCCATATTCCAAAATTGATTCTTTTTTTTTTGTCTGATCCAAAAAGGTTGCCACTTGCCATTGCACAATGCGTGCGCAAGCTGACATAGTCGCTCTCCACCGCACTCTCAAGTTCCTCTCCTACTTGGCATCGCATTATCCCCAGCCCTCTTGTCACATCTTCGATTCCCTTAACCTCTGCATTCTCTCTCTTCGATCCTTCCCCAATCAATCATGGTTGTCCGTTCCTAACAATCCCCTTGTCAAATGACACTCACTCTCACCATCGTCTTCGCCTCCCTCTCTCCCACACCCTACCACAAAATTTAACCCTTAACCCTAATTTCGACCCCAATTTCTCGTAAAACTTCTCCAAGATTGTCGACCTGCTCGTCGATCCAGCCATCTCCCTCAGTTCATCTTTCTAGAGCACATTGGACCGGGCCAGAATCGAACTGAGTCCAAGTCTAATCCAAGCCATATTTGACCACTTTGATTCGTATCCCAAATTGCTCGATTTTGATGTTCTTTTGGGCTGAGAAGCGGCCCCGATTTTGATGCTCTGTGACGCTCTTCACCTCCTTCGTCAATACACTCATCAAGGCGCACAAGTTTGATGCAGCATTTTTCCTTCATTTTGAACGAAAAAGAAATGGATCGATAATTAGTAAACGATGAAGACCAAAAAAGAAATTGAGGGTAAAACCATAAGCAGACCCCGAAGGTGCTCAGAGGAGAAAATAGGGAGGATAAGGAAGAAGAAGAAGAAGACCTCTGTGCCCAGAGAAAAAAATTGGGTGCACATATCAATTTTTGGGTGTTCAGATGAATTCTTTGGTTGCCCAATCATTTATGTTGACTATTGTGGCAAAATGACAATGTTGCCTTTATTTTTTACTCGCGCCTATCACATCACTTTCTTAACGGAGATTTAACGAAAAATTGACCGATCCCCTAATTTCATAGCAAAATGAAAGTCCAGACACCACATTGATAACTAACTTTTGGAATATAGAGGACATAATAGTCATTATACCTTTCTTGTAAATTTTGAGAATGTCACATCATCAATTTGACGTGTTTCAGAAGAAAATTTGACGAAGACCCTAATTTTATAGAAAAATGAAAGTCCAAACACCACATTGATAACTTTTAAAGTTTGGGTACCAAGTTTTTTGGGACAACAAAGTTCAGACACTGTCCAAGCAATTTACTCTTTTTATAATTTTGCTTGCTTCTGAAACTCCATTAAAGTTGTTTGTCTAGGATCAGTTTGTTAATCCCCTTGGTTGTGATTTTCAAACCATGCCCATTGCATCGTGTAGTTGAAACAACGTGTAAACCGTTCATGTGAAGCCAAAAGTCTACACTACAAGAAGTGGGGATATGTTTAACTACTACCTTTCATTCATATGTATTGGATTGAATTGAATCCTTCGACGAAAGAGTGGAAAGACAAATACTGATTATAACTGATGTTACTAATGTGCTGGTTAACTTTCTAGATTACCTGAAGGACTACATCCTAATATCCGATAAAACAAATTGGCTCATCTCATCATTGGATTTTCAATTTCAGGCTGCCAAGTCTTTGGAGGAAAAGCTGAAAGCATCAGGAGTCCCATATGAGGTGCACCTCTACCCAGGCAATGGACATGCTTTCATGAATAGGTCTGAAGAAGGAGTAAAGAGACGAAAAGGCATGGGACTACCTGATGAGGATGAAGCGGCAGTTCAGCTCGCCTGGTCTCGCTTCCAGTCATGGATGACTTGCTATCTGTCTGCCTAAGCTTAGTAGTTTGATGTACCCATCATATGCTATTAAGTAAGACTTGATCATGTACTATTATGCATCGTTCAACTTGTTGTTTTATTGAGACTTAATGCCTTCCAAGTATGGTGTAAGCTTGTAGTTACCCAACTCTCTCTCTTTGGGTAGCAATAATAATACTTCAGTATTTTTATGTCTTGGCTCCAATATGAAATGCTTGTGTGAATGGCTTCAGTATCTTTATTGATAATGGCTTCTGTTGTGACCCCTGCCTGTAGAGTCCTGATGAGCTAACTGATATAGTTCTAATTTTTAACCCAAAAAAAAGAAAGATAATAGTTCTAATTTACGTATCATAAATATATTGTAAATTCATTATCGAAAACTATAAAACTTTGGCAACAAATTAAAGATTGTGAATTCAATAAAGGGATGTGAGCTAAGGTGTGGAAATTGTTGAATTATGGAGAATTGGACTGCTTAACAAATCCCTTGGACTGCAAATACATACCAAACATGTAGTTGTCCCCAACCTCTTCCAAATTCACATCACAGTGTTACAATCCTATCAATGGACCACATATATCTTTTTCTGTGACGAATTCCAAGTTCTCTGCATTTTGCAGCTATGAATATAAGATGACTAAATTGGCCACAAGTCACATAAACAGAGAACGCCATAGACCTTTCCATGTTTCCTAACGTCAGTTGCTCTTAATTTTTGAATACCCGAGAACGAAATGGCAACTTGTCTAATTTTATAGACTGTAGTCTGATGATGCTGACCCAAAAGCAAGCTCCATTTATTCTAAAATTACTTGAATTCAAGCTCTTTATTTCTTCGGACAAGAAAATCAATACATATGTATAATGTGTGTTAAGTAAAGCACAATGTATTATTAAGTAGCTTATCGAGATGATCAGACTTTTATTATATATGCTAGGGACCATACACAGCTATTGACAACACCTTTTTGCCTCTACAATATATGCAAACGTTTTCTTGATTTGAGTTCTCAATGTTATGGTTTATGATCTAGTCACTGATAATGCATGGCTGCTTTGGCTTAAATTTCTCCCTGCTTTCTAATTCTTTCAACATCAAACTTAAGCTCAAAATTAAATCCTCTTGAATATTATACATCAGCCCTTATCTTCTGGCAATTGTTCAAGGGACGGAAAACCTTTTAGAACCTGGGCAATCGCTTTGTCTGTGGCATAAAAGACGGACTACGTACACATGCACAAACTGTCATGGTACGGTTGGGTTCTAACCGCATTACCATCAATGTAAAGGGCATGCAATGCAAACAAGCTAGCTACGTTGGGCAGAAATGTTTGGTTTAGTTTCGGAAACTATAATTTTGTGAGACTATGATGCGTGTGATTTGTCGGTGAGTTCATTGAGTTGTACTTAGAGCATCTGCACTTGATAGCGTCTTGTTTGAGCAAGAGGTGGGTCTGGCCGGCAGAAACTCGATCAAAATCAAATCGGCAATGCAGCGGGAGAAAAATCCAGGCGGGCTGCTCGATGACCGAGAGCTCGAGAATAGTTTGCTCTATCGTGGGTGACGTCAGACGCGTTATTTTTTTTATTTTTATATCAGGCACGTTCAATGCACGTGCAAGTAAAACAGTAGAAAAAAAATTGACGTGCGAATTGGATGTTGACACCGGCTGAAAATTACTTTCCAACGGTCCACTTGATTTGGGCCGTTGGTTTTGAATCTGAAATTTGATCCAGCAGTCCAAGTTTAATCAAAATGGCTATTTTTTCTTGCAACGGAATTAAACTGGAAGATTGCCAAATAATTGTAAAATAAAATAAAATCTAAAAACTGCCCAAAAAAATCCTAAAAATTACAAAAAATACCCTAATTTTTTCCTATAAATTTTAGTTCATTTCACTCACAACTCACACAAATTTGTGCACAACAAATTTCACATCCCCTTCTATCTCTTCTCTCATTTTCTTGAGCATTTTTTTCCAAAAAATGGGCACCCATTGGCTTCCTTCCAAAGATTTACAAATGTGCATCTCTTTCACATGTCATAGCTGATTAATACAACGGCAACAAACAAAAGAGAGACAAATTTGGGAGACAATTCATGCCAATTATATGCTAAATTGGGAGCCAACACAAGGTGAAACTTCTCCAAAGGAGCCAAGAACCCAAATCACGCTTTCGTCTCACTACAATAAGTTCAAGCTACTCTTGCCAAAATAGGCAATTGTTTGCACGATGCATGGATGCGTATAGCTAGCGGCACTTCAAATATGGATGAAGTAAGTATCTATTCTTTTATCATATATGATATAAATTTTATTAGATTATATGAAATAAATGATGTAATTTATATATCTAATTTGTTTAAATATGTAGTATTGTGAAATAGTTAATATTTATTTTTTGTTAGATCAAGCAAGCTCAATCCTTTTACTATTCGGCCAAGGAGAAACTATTTACACAATTTGCATGTTATGAAGAGATTAAGAACCATCCAACTTACGTTGAGGTGCTACCAACTACTCTGTCTCTGTATGCAAGAAATTTCGAGGATACTCCTTCCGTTACCGAATCATCTCTGATCATCAATTTGGGTGACGAGGAAGTGAATGAGACACCTCAAACCAACGTGGCCTCTTCCTCGAGTCATGTTATACCAATGGGATGCAAGACGGTAAAAGAAATAAGGTAAGACTGCTATTGAGCAACGAGTTGAGGTTTTGCATACTATTACAAGTGATCAAGCATCGTGACATACCTCGAGAAAGATGCATAATGAAATTGAGTTTAATTATTACAATTCAAAAGCGGAAGGAAGCAAGGGCGGTCGATGAGTTCCAACTCAAGAAACAAGCGAAGGAAACAAGGATCATGACAATGGATTTGGAAGCTATAACCCCAATCTTTAAAAGGTATTTTACCAAGAAAAAACTAGAAATCCTTAATGAAGGAGAAGCTACCAATGAAACATATGAGGATTGTTATCACCGACGCGTGCTCTTTCTATAGTAGTTATAGTATTGTACTAAGAATAAATCTAGACTTGGTTTGTCATTATGTAATTTAAATTTTTAAGAAATAAAAATGTAATTTATTTATTAAGATGAAATTGAAAAGCATATTTGTTACACATTAAATCAAAACACATACTAAATTTAAACACATTCTTAATTGAAACACATAATAAAATTGAAACTCACATATTTAGACTGATCTTTAGAGTATTTCACTAGTTTTCATCCTCCAATTGTGTTTCACCAAGTCTTTCTGGAGCTCCGTATGAATATAAACGGATTCGAGATCGGCAACACGGTTGTGAAACACTTGTATATATATATTACGTCTATCTCTTCTCATTGTCTCAAAAGGAATTTGATTCCCTTGTGCATCCACTGACTCATCATAAACCTGAAAAAACTCTTGATGGGTTTTGCATGTCTTCTTCTTCATTCTTCTCAAACTCTTCCTCCACAAACTCTTCCTCAACAATCATGTTATGCAATATCATGGATGTGATTACCGATTTCTTGTGCAATGTGCAACTATGATGAATAATTGTCCAATGAGATTGCAAGATGCCAAAACACCTCTATACATCTTTTCAGTATGCCTCTTGTTTCTTTGTGAAGAGTTTATCTTGTGGCGACTGGGGATTGAAAATTGTTTTGACAAATGTAGAGTACCTCAGATATATTCCGTCAACCAAATAATAAGCGTTGGAGTACCTCTCTCTATGGACTTCATATGGTATAGTTGGGTTTCTTCCAGCAAGGATCTGGTCGAACACATACATCAAAATGGTGGAGCACGTTAAAGTTATTTTTAGCTTCAGGAACCCCGAAAAAACTGTGTTATATCTAAGCATCATATGAGGCCACCGCCTCTAGGATAATAGTGAGGCGACCCTTTCACCCTGAGTATGCCCCTTGATGAGTGGTTAGGCAATTCTTCCATTTTCAGTACATGCAGTCGATGATGTTAATCATACATGGAAAGCCTTAACATTGGCCTTTATCTAGGAGCCTAGTGAGGTCCTCCGGTGTTGGAGTGTGGAGGCATTTCGAACCATAAAGGTCAACCACTTGGCGACAAAACTCCTTCATACATTCCAGGGTAGTCGATTAACCCATCCTTGTAATTTCTGTACACTGATCTGCAGCTGCTTTGTATGCCAACACTTGTAGAGCACCGATCATCTTTTGTTGGGGAAGAAGCCCTAGCATTCCAGTGGCGTCTGCTCTTTGATGCCAATATTGATCGTGGTTGCAAAGATCCGTCATAATAATATCGAATCAGTCTTTGCTCATTCGGTACCTCCATTGAAATGTGTGCTAAATATGAACCATCCGATGAAGTAATCTTCTATGAGATTATGTCCCCTCGACTCCTTTTGTCTTGGTCGATTCAATTTTCGACCAGGACATGAACTGCGACATTGTGGTTCATCGTTGTATTGTGCTTCCTCCATGACCACCTGATTGACGAAGGATTGCTCCATATCATCATCCTCTTGGTTCTGTTGTTGCCTCCACCAGAAAAAAATTATGGAAGTTGAAATGATTCATCAGAGGTATGATGTAGGAAATCTTGATAAGTGTTTAGAAAAATGTGTTATCTGCTCAGATTGGAAGAGACTTATAGATTGTATGAATATAGAATGAGTGACAGATAAACGTTTTATATCCAATTGTAGATAATCTAATCTTTGAAGATGAACACACGTGTCGCATCGTCATTAGACAAAAATCTTACCGAAAATCTAGTCCAATTATTTTGTCGATAACGACACGTGTCACGTTTTTATTAGTCGAAAATATTATAAGAAATCTTATATATTTATTTAGTTAATAACGACACGTGCCACATTATTACTGGTCGAAAATTTATCTGATAAATCATTTTTTCACATTTTACACCATAATGAATAGTAATTATTTTTACATTTTATGTATGGCTGTATTCAAAATATGATTTGTTCTTACAAATGATGGATTTGGTTTGCTCTTGCAATTTGAAGCCACTGCTAGAGCAACGGATACGGATGCTCTAAGACACATATTATGATCAATGATGTCACATGTTGGAATTGCATCAATTACCAATTTTTGTGCCTGTGATTGATTTCAATTAAAAAAAATGTCAAACAAATTAATATATAAAAGAACTAACTCCTAATCAGTTTTCACAATCAATAATACGCCTTAGAGCATGTGCACCCATGTTTTGGGTGAGGAAGTCCTATTTTGAGGAATTCCTCACTCATTTGAGGAATTCCTGAAAATAGGAAGTCCTATTTCAGTTTTTCGTGCAGCGGTGTCCAAAATAGGACTTCCTATTACTATTCATTAATATTTAAAATATTTTACATTTAAATTTGAATAATACTTTCACCCAATAAAATGCCGACACGTGTAATTCCGAATCATATAATTGGTAGCGGATTTCCGATAAGATTTTCGACCAGTAATTTTGAGACACGTGTCATGTCTACGTGGCGGTGTCGGCAAAATTATTGATTGAAGATATTCGGTAAGATATTCGGTAAGATTACAAACCAATGAGAATGAAACACGTGTAATGTCTACGTGTCGGTGTCGGTAAAATTATTGATGGAGATATCCGGTAATATTTTCAACCAATCGACAGTCGACACGTGTCGTTATCTTAAAAAATCCGATTTTTCAAGATGGCTATAAAAGAAAGAGCTATGGGAGAGGTAGACTCACACCAACTACGCATCACTAGTAGTTCTACTCGTATCTAAGCCACCATAAACACTTCTTCACATTTTGGTTTCATCAAGATGAATCCCATGGGTTTCGGTACCTTTTTCAATAGGAGGCTACAACAACGCCAGCGAAATGCAGAAATTGCCAATCAATTCGTGATTGACGCGGTGGCCGTTGATGCAACTTTTGATGATGAACCACCACCAAGCCGCCGTGCAAATCAACCAAGGATGAGGGAGTCCAGGGGCCAAAATCTTATGGAAGATTACTTCATCGAACGCTCAGTCTTCACCGACCATGACTTTCGTCGACGGTTCCGAATGAGCCGAAATACATTCAACCGTATAATGACGGACCTCTGCAACTACGACCCATTTTGGCATCAAAGAGCCGACGCCACTGGAATGGTCGGACTACTTCCCCAACAAAAGATGACCGATGCTCTTCGGATGTTGGCCTACGGCTCAGCTGCTGATCAGTGTGCCGAAATCACAAGGATGGGGGAGTCAACAACTCTGGAGTGCATGAAGAAGTGGTGCACCCAAGTGGTAGAGCTTTATGGTACCCGTTACCTCCGTGCTCTAGATCACACAGACATCACTCGACTTCTAACAAGGGCTAGACATCGAGGATTTCCTTGTATGATCGGAAGCATTGATTGTATGCATTGGGAGTGGAAGAACTGCCCAACCGCTTGGTCCGGGGCGTACTCAGGGAGGAAGGGTCGTCCAACTATCATCTTAGAGGCAGTGGCCTCATATGACACGTGGATCTGGCACAGTTTCTTCGGGGTACCAGGAGCTCAAAATGATATCAACGTGCTCTACCAATCAGATGTCTTCGATGCAGTGCTTGCTGGAAGAAGTCCGGCTGTGACTTATAAAGTGAACGGTATGACATACCGTAACACTTATTACCTTGCCGACGGGATATATCCGAGGTACTCCTCGTTTGTCAAAACGATTTCAAATCCTCAAGATCTTCCACAAAAGCTTTTTGCGAGGAAGCAAGAGTCGTACCGCAAGGATGTGGAGATATGCTTTGGCATCTTACAAACTCGTTGGGGGATAATTCGTCATGCAGCTCGGTGTCACCGCCTTTCGACGTTAAAAAACATCATGTTGGCGTGCATCATAATGTACAACATGATCGTTGAGGAGGAATTCGTGGAGGATGAGTTTGAGGAGAACGACGAAGAAGATCTCCAAAACCCAGCTACCGCCTTTACAGCTTATGATGGGCCAGTGGATGAAGGGGGGAACGGAATTCCTTTTGAGCCGGTTGGAAGAGATGGACAAATTGAACAACGGTTTAATGACCGTCTTATAGATCTCCAATCTGCTTACATCCATGGAGAGCTTCAGAAGGACTTAGTTAACCACAACTGGTTTCTTGAGACCGGGGAACAACTATAAAATATGTTGTTTTAATTGCATTGTTGTGAGTTTGAATTACGTATTTCTATTATGTGTGTTTCAATATTTTGTTATGTGTGGGAACTTGGTGAAAATAAAGAAAGTGCAATTTTATTTCTGTAAAAGGGAAACTACATTGTTTATTTAAAGTGCATAAATTAAACTACATAGTACATAATTTAAAGTGCATAAATTAAACTACCTAGTACATAATTTAAAGTGAATAAATTAAACTACCCAGTACATAATTTAAAGTGCATAAATTAAACTATTTAAAGTACATAATTTAAATTACATAAACAATAATTTAAGTGCTTGGAAAAAGGGGGCGATAACAATTGGAATAGCCTTCTACGCTACCTTCTTCTTCAACCCCATCCAATTGAGAAAGGATTTTTGCTTTTCTCTTTGTGAAATACCTCTTGGATTTAGGAGTCATGCTCTCGGTATCCATTGACATAATTCGAGTTTCCTCTGCCAAATCCCTCAATTGGATGTTTTTCTTTTGAAGGGCGATTTGCTCTCGCATAAGGGAAACCTCAATTGCATCACTATCTTTTTGATTGCGACCATAAGATTCTTGATTTGCCGCAATCCTATTCAAAGCCTCGGCTCTTTCATTTGATTGCGTCATACCCTTTTTCCTTTTTTTTCGCTTCCTTGGCCGCTTTCACTCCCATAGGACACTCCAGAGAAGAATGAGCTTGGTTGCTCATTGGTGTGGCAAATGCATCATCCTCCTCCAAGTTGACGGTGGGAGGCATTGAGCTTGCGGGATGTGATGATGAGTAAGACGGAGTAGATGATAAAGAAGCCGGAGGTGTACTAGCCTCGACATGGATGAAGTAAGGATGATTCTTCACTACTTCCCAACAAGCAAAGTCTTTTAACTCTTTTTTTTTTTTTGCCACATAAAATGATTGAGCACATCTCATCTAAAAAATAATAATAATAACATGGAATAAATAACTTGTAATTCATAAATATCATGAAATAAATAACATGTATTTCATGAACATAAGTCACTACCAGAAATGGAGACATTACCGGCGACCTGCCGTCGCCGGCCTTGTCTTTTTTTTTCGCCGGAATTGTCATTACCGGCGACAAGTCGCCGGCAATGACCTCGCCGGAAATTCTCCGCCGGTGTTAACATTGCCGGCGACGGGAAACGGCGTCGCCGGTGTTAACATTGCCGGCGACGGGAAACGGCGTCGCCGGCAATGGCAGCGCCGCCGTGGTCGGAATGTGAGACATTGCCGGCGATTGAGGTCCATGTCGCCGGCAATGTGTGGAAAAATTTTGAAAAAAAAACGCAGTTCTGGATTGGGCCCAATTCCAGAACCTGCATTGAAAGACATAAACCGTACAATCATACAAGTTCAACAGTACACATAAATGTCCAACGTACAATACAAATAGCAACGACGATACGAAAATTAACTACAACTACAGGTCAGGGTCGAGGAACTTGCGGGTCAGGGTCGAAGTAATCCATGTACTCATTTGAATTCCGGTGGCTACCTTGGTCTTGCTCTGGTGTTGACTGGAGCGGTGGTGGTGGTGGATAGCTAGGGAAGGGAGGGACCGGGACCGGGGGAGGTGTGGGGAACGGTTGTCCGGTAGTCTGAGCCTCGTACATCGTCCGCATCCATGTGTACATCTGAGCCTGCATCTGTGTCTGCTGCTGGACCATGTTTTGGTACTCGGCCATCTGCCTCTTTTGCTCCTCCAACTCCCTCTGCGTCCTATGAAGCTCCGCTGCGAGGTTACGACTAGATGTTGAACTTCTTGACCCGGTAGAGTATTGTGAAGTGGTTTTCAATACTCCTTCGCCCGCCGAGCCCATTCCCCTACAGTAGTAGGTATTCTTTCCAGTCCCGCACGCTTTTGCCATGATCTGAGCCGCTATCGGGGGATCAAGCGGATCAATCTGAGAGGCATACTGGGTGACTTCTTCCTCGGAGCAGTCAGGATGGTTAGTCCGAGCTATACTCATGGTCACTTCTGCGATCGCCTCCTCCACTCTCGCCTAATTGAAAAGCGAAAATGAACAACGTATTAACTAACAAAATCTATTAATATCGAAAAATAGTTTTATTAACACATGGAGAGGCGAAAGACTTACCGCTTCGTCAGGGCACTGCAGATAGAACTTCTGATGAATATACACCAAGGGGTTCACTTCTTGTTGTTGCTGCGCCTTAGTCGACCAACCTACGTAGTTGAGTGAACCTGCATGATGGGCCCTGGTGTTTTTCAATCTATTCGCCCGGTTCGTCTTCGAAATCGCCTTGTTTGATAAACATATGGAAAAAAATTAGTAACTAACTATTTCAATCTGATACGATACAGACGGCTTGTAAGATATATTAAGGATGCATACCTTCGCTTTGGGGTGCTCGAAGTGGGCTATCAGCCACAGCCACTCGTACTCCCTAAATCGGAATACGCTAGGGGTAGAACCTCGGCCTAGCTCCTTGTATACAGTGTATTGGGAAGAAAGCTCGTTCTTCCACTCTTTATACTTATATTAAAACAAGGAAAAAAAGTTAGAGATATTAAAACACTTGATAAACAAAAATCTAACTCGATATATATTCAAATAAGTCGAAGCACATCACCTCATATGTAGTTGACGCTCTACCCACGTGTGAATAAGAACTTCATCCACGTCAAACCACACCTGCAATATGAATATATAAAAGGTAAAATTATATATTTAAGTGGACTTAATTAATAAATGTAAAATTTACGTAATGAAAATACGATTTTACTCACACTGAGTGCATTATGCACTTGCATCTTCACGTAGATAGGCACAGATTCCCAATCTGGCCAAAGCATTGGGACCTTGTCCCGCACGATCGCACCGGCCATGCTGACATATTTGCGCGTGGTGTCGAATGCCTCGATCACCTCGCCATCCTCATTGGCCCTTATGGGCGTTTTCCTTCCGCCGGTGGCCTGCTCAAGTCTCTTCCCGGTGCAGGTGCCTCTAGCCCCTTTCCGTTTTCCAGTCCCATTAACGAAATTGCCTAATAATACAATGTCAACAAATTGATATCATTAATTGAACCTATCGCAAGTCTTAAGTAATAATTAAGTAATCAATCTGATGTTAAATAAAATTTACCTGTATCGTCCGTTTGTTGGTTGGTGCACATCACACTCCAAAGATACACGGGGTCGAACGGGAGGAAGTTATACGCTTCCTCCACGGTCAGGAACTCTGGCCGTCCTTCAACATAAACAGGCATCCCCCTATCATCGAATTCAGGGATGACAGGAATCTCGTCGGGTAGGAAGAGACAGGACGGCGGAGATAGACGAGGCCTGGACGATGAGGCGCCAGCACCACCATGTGCCTCAGATGATTCCCGTGAAACGGGAGTAGGCACCGGGCGAATATGGGGCATTCGGATTGAGGGAGTTTCTGATGCCCCCGTTGACTGTCGCTCGTCTGAGGCTCTGCCACCGGAGGGACGTCTGCTGATTGAGCGTCTGGAGACTGCGGCTCGAGCCTCGACTTCCGGTTCCACGGCTCTTGATCGTGCAACTTCCTCCTGAGCTCGCGCCTCTAGTAAGGCTCTCGTGCGAGCAGTCATCATTGGCCCACTGGGCGTGTTGCTAACTGCGGGCGAGGAGGAAGCTTGACTACTGTTCCCTCCACTATTTCGGGAACCTCTCCGAAGCCAATTAGCCGCAAAACCTCCTGGACACCATAATAGTCATGAATTCGGTTCAATAACAAATCAGAACCGGAACGGTTTGGAACCGGAACCGTTAGAAACCGGAACTGTTTTTAACCGGAACTGTTTGTAACCGAAACCGTTTGTAACATAACGGGAAAGGTTAAAAACGGTTCCGGTTCCAAACCGTTTCGGTTTTATAACAAATCGGAACCGGAACGGTTTGGAACTGGAACCGTTAGAAACCGGAACTGTTTGTAACCGGAAACATTTGTAACATAACGGTTCCGGTTACAAACAGTTCCGGTTCCAAAGGGTTCCGGTTCCGCGCGGTTCCGGTTTAAAACCGTTCTGGTTCTAAACCGTTCCGATCCCGATTTCCACCTTCATTTATACGATTAATTAACAACTATATCACCTAAATTAACATATATACATTATGCATCTTAATTAAATTTAATTTTCACACATTCATCCAAATCACAAACCCTAATTAATTTTCCACATTTTTCACACATATATATACATCATGCATCTTAATTAGGTTTAATTTCCACATATATATACATCACATATTCATCCAAACCACATATATACATAATTTTCACATATATATACATCACTTAATTTTCACATACCTAAATATATATATACATCACATATATATACATTGCATATAAATTTACAACTTATCACCCTAATTTCCAACTTAGCACCCTAATTAATTTACACATACACATACACATACACATACACATACACAAAAATAATTAAAAATTGAGAGAGAGAGAGGATCGGACCTGCCATGGATTTCCACCTACAATGCTTTGCCGACTACAATGGTGAGGGGAGGAGGAGATTTTCGGAGGAGGAGAGGATTCCGGATCGGTGGAGAGGAGGAGAGGGAGAGGAGGAGTAGAGGATAAGGAGGAGGAGAGGGAGAGGAGGAGGAGGAGGTGAGCTAGAGGTGAGCTAGTTTGAACTCGCCGGACCGATTTGGGAGGAGGACAGGAGGAGAGGGAGAGGAGGAGGAGGAGAAATGAAAGGCTCGGGCTCGACTGGGTAGTTTCTATCCAGACAACATTGCCGGCGAGTTTCTTATAACTCGTTGGTAATGTCATTATTTCCCGAAGAATATCCGACAACATTTTCCGTCTACGATTTCCGGCTACATTTTCCGACTACAATTTCCATTATCAATTTCCGTATACGTACGATTAACGACTACAATTTCCGTCTACGATTTCCGGCTACATTTTCCGACTACAATTTCCATTATCAATTTTCGTCTACGATTAACGACTACAATTTCCGTCTACGATTTCCGGCTACATTTTCCGACTACAATTTCGATTATCAATTTTCGTCTACGTACGATTAACGACTACAATTTCCGTCTACGATTTCCGGCTACATTTTCCGACTACATCATAATTCCGACAACAATTTCCGACTACATCATTAACGTACTAAGGATGATAATCGTAATCATCGTCATCACTTGAGTCTGACTCGGTTTCATAGGTAACCTCTGGCAATATGTGCCTCTCCTCGTCATCTGAATCAGCGTCAACTTCATATGGATTAACATCGAGAAGTTCTGCTCCAGTAATTCGAACCACACTCCCAGATCTCACATTATTAAGGTGAATCGTAGATGATTCCGGAATGTCAAAAGCGTTCGGCTCTTGGTATGCAGTAACTTCCTCATCATCTGCGGTATCACCAAGTGTGGCAGCACTGTATATGTTTCTATGAGCAACATGGTTAACCACCTTCCACGGGACTTTGTTAAGAAGATCGTCCAGGTAAAACACTTGTTTTACTGATGAGGCAAGAACGAAAGGGTCTTCTTCATACCAGGTAGTAGCAGTATTCACCGAAAATGTTCCGTGCTGATCGGTCCTTGTGTTCTCCGGGCTAGTATCAAACCATCTACACTTGAACAAGTGCACTTTCATGCGGTTCCCATAAATTAGTTCAACAACTGAATGAAGGACACCATAATAGTCAACGCCATCCTGCCCACCATGGACCATCACCCCACAATTCTGTGTTTTCAGTCGGTCGTCTCGATTTTCACATATAAATTTAACGCCATTGACTTGACACATCGAGTAAACTTTTGAAGCTATCGGTTTCATCGCAAGGACCCTCAATTCGTTTGACCACTCTGGGGAACCATCATCTGCTACATGGTTCATCTGAAAACGATAAGAAACCACACAATACATTTACAACATAGAAACCACAAAACCACGTACGTACACACATGCTATATAAGGAAAATGGCAAGATAAAAAAAGACATATACACATATACCCTTACCCATGGACCAAAGTAGTTTGCAAACGTCCTGTTGTGGTAATCAACATTTCCGGCAATAGCAGGGCAGTGAAGATGATAGTTTTTCCAATATTGTACTTCTTCACAGTTAATCAGTACCGACCAGTGGGCAATGACTACCTCATTTTCATCCAACTTGTACGACTTTGGCAAGCTTCCCTGTACTACAACGTCATTGGAGATGATAGAAAGTTTGAACTGAGGTTCATCTATCGGCATCTGTTGTTGGGGGTCCTCAAGCGCTCCCAAATACACTTTGGTGTACGTTACACACTCGTGCGCAATATATGCTTCAGCGATACACCCTTCAGGTGCATATTTATTCTTCACATAGTCCTTGTAGGCTCCCAATTGTCTACAAGTTAACAAGTGCATGTTAAAAGGGGTAAAAATAAGACTTTACATATAAAAACAGAGGCAAACCAAATGTACCTTTCCATGGGATACATCCAAGTGTAGTGTACGGGACCGGTAAGCAACAATTGTTCGGGAAGATGGATCGTTAGGTGAGGCATGATGTCGAAAAAATTTGGCGGAAATATCCTCTCAAGCTTGCACATGATAAAAATGATGTCATCTTGCATCTCCCTGAGATCTGATTTTTTAACTTCCCTGGTGCATAACTTCTGAAAGAATCTTGACAAGGCCACCAACGGCTCCACCACCTCATTGGGCAGGTACCCTCGAATGAAAATAGGGAAAAGGCGTTGAAGCAGTACATGGCAGTCATGACTCTTTCATCCGTACATCTTATTGTCCCGGTAGTTAACACACCTGCTTATATTTCCTGCATAGCCATAAGGATACCTGCATATATATATATATATATATATATATATAGCCATAGGCAACAATTATATTTCTCGCATATCACCATAATCCGGTAAAAGTTTAAGGCAAACCAATTTCCGTACTGCATAGTCATATATAAGAATATATACCTGACATTACTCAGCCACCGAAAAATTTCATGCTTATGCTTCGGCTTGACGGTGTAAGGAGCTTGCGGCATTTTTCTCTTACCATCTCTTAACCACAAATGTTTCCGCAGTCCCATAGCTTTCAGATCAATACATGCCTTAGGGATGTCTTTTGTTTTCCCCTCCAAGTTAAGAACTGTGCCCACCACACTTTCACACACATTCTTCTCTATGTGCATGACATCTAGGTAATGTCTGATAGGCAACCTGGGCCAGTAGGGGAGTACCCAGAATATGCTCTTGTGTGTCCAAAACTTATACCTTTCGGGCTTGTCTGGAATTGATGCCACTATGTCAGGATGATTGCTCAGCTGGCCAAAATCATATTCATTCAACACTTCCAAAATTTCTACCCCTGTCCATCGCCTTGGTGCCACACCTGTTTCCACAGTCTCATCAAACGCGTCTGGATCCTGCCTAAATGGGTGATCATATGGAAGCCAACAACGGTGACGCATCTGAATAATTTTACTGCAATGAGGACTGCAACAATCAACCGTCATGCACTCTGAACAAGCCCTGTAACCCCTGGTAACGTTGCCCGACAACATACCGCGGGCAGGAAAATCACTGATGGTGCCAACAAGCATGGCATGCATCTGGAACATCTCGTTTTTGAACCTATCGTAAGTGGGGTGGCCACACTCACTCAGGTACTTAAGCTCCTCAATCAAAGGCTTCAAATACACATCGAGACACTTTCCTGGATAACCCGGGCCCGGAATTAACAGAGTCAGCATATTGTATTCATTCTTCATGCACATCCATGGTGGAAGGTTGTACGGTACCAAAATAAGTGGCCATATACTGTATTGAAGACTCATGTTGCCAAAAGAGTTGAATCCGTCAGATGAGAGCCCTAGCCAAACATTTCGGACCTCTGCTGCAAAATGATCAAACTCCCTGACCATGTGCTTCCAAGCCTCTCCGTCGGAAGGGTGTATAAGGGTGTCATCGTCAGGCAAGTTCCTCTCAGCCCACCATCTCATTGCCTCGGCCGTGAAAGCACACATGAACAACCGCTCCAGCCTATCAATAAGCGGGAAATATCGAAGTATTTTCACAGCTTTCTTGTTGCCTGCAGGAGTTAACTTATACCTTTCTATAAAACATACCGGGCAGGCTTCAAGGTCTTCGAGATATTTTCCCCAGAAGAGAATACAATCATATTTGCATGCATGGATTTTGATGTAGGAAAGCCCAAGATCTTTCAGGATATGTCGCACCTTATGATGAGTGGTAGGAAGACGATGACCGGGTGGCAGTAGCGAAGCAGTCCACTTCAACCAAGAATCAACAGCTTTGACAGACATTTTGTTTTCCATTTTGAGCTGCATCACTCCCATCACACTTTCAAGAACAGTCTTACTACAACCGTCGTACAACGGAGTCTGTTGCAATGCAATCAGGTTGTTGTACTTGTCCATACCGCTTCTGTTGACATGAGCTCCAGGTAATGGCTCGACTGGCTCGATATGGGGGAAACCCTCAAAGACGGGAGGGACATTTGGTGCTTCATCAGCAAATACACCGCTCTCATGAGGAAACATATCATTGATTAACATCGCTGTTGGATCATAGGATGCACTGCCCCTCTCAGCAAAATCTCCATGATCATAGCGGGGACTGGCCCTCTCACCAAATTGTCCATGATCATGCGGACCCGCTAACGATGTTTCACCGTGATAAATTCAACAAGTGTACTTATCCCAAAACCCGTATTTACTCAGGTGCATCTGGACTTTATCAATGGGAAAACGAAATCGATCGCTGAAACACTTACATTTTTTACACGGGCAATAATGAAGTGTAGTGTCTCCACAATTAGTCTTCACAAAATCCACAAAACTCCTAATTCCCTGGTGATATCTGACATCCCATCTTTCGAGACTCATTCAACTCTTGTCCATCCTGAAAATTCTAACAATTTTACGTATTAATTATATATATATACACACATTCACTACTAATAATCGATGCCATATCTCAATTCAACTCTAATTAAATCAACACATGCATGCATATATATATATATATATATATCGATCTAATCTCTGAATTCGATTCAGTACTCGATGATGGTATTCTTCTTTTTTCAATTCAAAACGTATTTGACTAGGTAGGAGGCTCTGTTAAGCCTGGCTCCGATAACACTACGATAATACCAGTCGTTGATTCAGACACAAGATAAGATTAACTACAAGCAGTTTTCTCGTTTCCGTGACATCAACAACATTTCATATATATCTCACGAATTGGATTTGATTAACACACACACATATATATATACATACACATATACGTATATATACACGTACCTATATATATAGCTTCCCGAGTGATCGAGTTTTCGACGCGCGCCTTAATTTTGACAATATACCGAATGATCGATTTCAGAGCGTACGTTTTCCTTCTTTCGATTTCTCTGGATTTTTTTCGATCAAAATGAATTAATGATCGAGCTGCTGCAATCTGCGTCTAATATAAGAGACATTGCCGGCGACGGAGTAAGTCGCCGGAAATGAAGACATTACCGGCGACATTACGCCGGAAAATCGCCGGTAATGTTTAAAAACATTACCGGCGACTCCAACCGTCGCCGGCAATGTCGAGCCACACATTTCCGGCGAAATTCCGGCCGGAAAATCGCCGGAAATGTTCGGCTTGACATTGCCGGCGACGGTTGGAGTCGCCGGTAATGTTTTTAAACATTACCGGCGATTTTCCGGCGACATTATCGGCGACGGAGTAAGTCGCCGGTAATGATGAACATTACCGGCGACTTTTCCGGTCGCCGGCCTTGTCTCCGGTGATCTCGCCGGTAATGTCTCCATATGTGGTAGTGAGTTGAAACAATATGGTAAAAAATGAAATAAATATTGGAGATCAAAAACATTACATCATCGTGTATGTTGGAGCCGGAAGATGCATTCCTTCGTGCGAAAGAAAGAGCACTTCCCCAAAGTTTCAAATTCGGCTTCAACTTTGCGAAACGAGAGGATAATGCATTTTGGGTCCTAGCTTCCGGCATCGATTCACCATAACCTAGCTCTCAATTCGCCTTAAAATCGCCATAAACCTTTTCCCACAATTTTTCCACCTTTTGTCGATTTCCGGTGATGGAATCAACGCTAAAACGACAATAAGAGATGCTCAATTGTACATCTTCCGAAAGAAGCCAATTTGTAGCCATTATTTCCGACAAAAAAAATATATTTAGAGGAGAGATGGAGAGAGGGAGAGAATGAATTTGTTGTGCACAAAATGGTGTGAGAAATGAATGAAATGAATGTAGTATTTATAGAAAAAATGTAGGGGCTCATTTGTAATTTTTTGGGATTTTTTTACAATTTTTTTGGGTTTTTTTGCAATTTTTTTATTTTATAGTTATTTTTAATTAAAAAATTAAATGTAACTCACATATTTTTAACTTCAGTTTTGATAGTTTTAACTATGATTAAATCATTTTAAATACTTGAATCGTTGGATCACTTGTTGGATGATGAGACCATTAGTTGGATGGTGAAATATTTAGTTTTTAAGCTGTTTTCTCTCTCTTCTGTAGTTAAATAAATAAATATAACTTATAATATAGTTCAAAAGTATATGACTTAATTTTAATTATTCTTATTCTGGTCGAGTAATTTTTAGTTATAATTTTAAAAATATAACTTTTAATTATTTTATCGGAGGTGCCCTTATGACTAACGTTATCCCGAAGAAAGAACAACGTATTTCTGCTGATAATTAATTTATTTATAGCTGGAAGTTTTGAAGCGTGGTATATATAGAAATCATACACGTCGTTTCCATCGTTTACAACATGCATGATATTAATCAACTTAATTAGATCTGCAGCCAGCTGCTAGTGGTCTCTGAAATTTCTCTCCCCTCCAACTTGTACATCAGTTCAAATTCTTAAATCTAAATAATTCCAAATTTTGTATTTCTAAATAGTTTAGGCATATGCATTCCGATCCCACTGCTACATCATTTTCATCAGATTAATTAATTAATGGGCTTAATTTGTTATATGTTTTGAAGTCGGTAGAGATAGATAAATGCAGCCAGGTATATGGCTCAGCTGATCGACAACATATGTAGCCGATCTATTATCTATGTGAGTCTTCGATGTCCGGCCTGTTAGATAACAACTTACACTCATGTAATGTGATCAGCTTGATAGAATCGTATTGATTGTTCATTAAGACTTTTACAGTATAATACATTAATGCTATAAATCCTAATCCATATTGTACACTGATTTGGTACTCTTCATGTTGTAATAAAACTTAGAGTTCAACTTGTATACTGATAATAGGTAGGCACAAGTAGAACACTATATAAGGAGAGGTGAGATCCCTGTCTCTCCACATACAATACATTCAACTCTTCCCATCACCAGAGAGTATAAGCAGTAGAGGACAGAAGACCTAAGTCTTCATCAGCTCATCAATATGTCGATCACTATCAATGCAGCTGGTAAGTTTTTCTATTCTGTTTCTGATGTGTTCATACTTGAGTTGCTTGTGTTTATATGAATAAGAACTTCAGCTAATGTTCTTCAATTGGTATCAGAGATTCGACTCTTTAATTCATATAAATTGATAAAGAAAAACTCATACGAAAAACATTAAGGATTTATGTTTTGAACAAAAAATAAATAAATTCAGAACTTCAGTTTTTCTGGCCAAAACCCATTTTTTGTGAAGGCACGAAACCAATTAACTGGGCCTGTGATACCGCACATGAGCCATGTCCATGATCAGCAACTCGGTGAACCTCAAAACTTGAGGATTTCAACTGACCGTTGGAAACAACGGTCAAAACTCTCCGATTCGCTGGATGGGATTTCAGAACGGCTAGGTGCGCGAATTCGTTATTGAATTCGGAAAGGATTCAAACCCATATCGCAATCAGGTTAGTTGTTTCCTTTTCGTAAATCGCAAAGAACCCTAGAGGAATGTTCCCAGTATTCCAATAAGTTAGGATAGATCTAACTGGAAGGAATTTACGATTTCTTATTGTGATTTTGTGCATCTATGGTTTGATATTGTTTGATTGGTGTGTGTGAAATTGTTATGCTTCCGCTAACATTGCAGCGCTGTGAGCAGAGGCCAAGGTTAGTCATGATTGTTTTTGATTTCAACTGAGGATAGGTAATCATCTACTAAAGAACATGAAGAATGTTTGTGATTAAGATCAAAACGTAAAATTGATTGACCAACTAGCTAAATGAATGTCTGCTTGATTAAAAAGCATGTTCTGAACTCCCTGTGCATACAGTTTCAATAAAACCTTCTATAGAATTGATTCATGTATAATAACCAAGCTTAAGTATTCACTTGTTTATAAATTGCATGAATTTATGAAAGTTGAGGTTTTGATTCATTGTTAAGCAGGATACTATGTTGCACAAAGCAAACTATCATGCATTGCAGTGAGTCAATTTTGGATAAAAAGAACAGATTCAACGTTTTGTGTCAATATTTCAAAGATATGTGGATTGTGGCTTCCAAAGAAGCATTGTTGCATGTTTTAGAATATATGACAGCACCACGCATGATTTTTAAATTCAGTTTCAGATAGTGTGAGACCTTCTTATGCCATAAAGGTATTGAGTTTTTAAATTATAACATGGATTCAAGGTTGTGGTTTGGTGATACAGCTACATTTTTCTGTATTTATCACACAAAGTGTAATATGGATTTACCTACAGTGATGGGATAATTTTGTATGTATATGTTTTATACTGTGTTCATATACATGTACTGCAAGTTTTAGATTTTCAGTGTTTTGGTTTTGGTGTGCTGCTGTTGGGATTAAAACACATATATAAAACACTTAAAACTTTTAACCTAAAAATTTTCTATTACTTAAAATACAGTGAACAAAACAACAACAAACTAATATTTTATTTTCTGATTGTTTTAGGCAACCAAGTGGTGATTCTAAACACTATTGAACTCTTAACTGGGTCCAATTATAAGGTTTGGAGGAGGCAAATTGACACTTACTTCAGCAACAACCATGATTTAGACATATCCTTTTATCAAAGTGTCCCTGATCCTGTCTTAGAAGAAGAAAAACACATTCACCTTAAGGCATATGAGGACTATCATTACTGGCATAGGAAAAACAACTCAGCTAAGAACATCATAAGGGCCTGCAATTCAGATACCATTGCTGGGACTATCCCTGAGGTAGATTACGCTTATGACTATTTGGTGCTCATTGAGGAAAAGTTCAAAGAATCTGATAAGGTTGAGAGTTTAATTTTATCTCAACAATTTAACACCCTTAAGTATACTAGTGTTGAAGGGGTCAGAGAGCACCTATTACATATGGAAAACTTAGCTCTTAAGCTTGCAAATCTGGATATTGTCATGGCTGATGAGCATATAGTGAACACTGCCATTCATTCTCTGCCTAACACCTTTGGGCAGCTTAAGACGAGTTATAATACTCAAAAGGCTAAGTGGTCAATAAATGAGCTTATAGCTATAGCAGCTGCAGAAGAATCCAGACTTAAGAAAGAAGATCCTACTTATGGAGTAACTTCAAAACCTGAGAGCAATGTGAACTTAGTAGGCAAAATCAAATGGAAGAAGAAGCTAGGACCCAAGAAAGCCATTTTTAAGAATCCTACAGCTAAGGAAAACTCCAGTAACAACAACTCCAATAGCAGTTCCAGTAATAACCAACAACAGCCATTTAAGTTTAAGTGCTTTTTCTGTAAAAAGAAAGGGCACATGAAGAAAAACTGTAATGGGTTTAAGGCATGGTTAGAAAAGAAGGGTAAGCCTCTCATTGTTGTTAATTCCCTAAATATTTCTTCCCTTTATTTTTTAGAAGTTGATTTAATTGATTCACAGCCAAATACCTTTTGGTTGGACTCAGACTCTCCCTTACACATAGTTAATTCATTGCAGGGTTTAATAAGGAAGAGGAATCCAAGAAGTGATGAGATTAACATCAAGGTTAGCAATGGGATACGTGTAGCAGTCAAAGCTATAGGAAGTTTGAAACTTAGTTTAGGTCTAGACAATTTTCTTTTTCTGGATAATGTTCATTTCATTCCCTCAATGAAGAGGAATTTAGTTTCTTTAGATCTTTTGGTTGGAAATGGATACAGTTTCTTTTATGATGTCAATGGAATTCAATTTTTTAGAGATTCATTATGTGTTGGTTCTAGAAAACGTGTGAATGGTTACTTACAAATCAACTGTAATATCTGCACACCATCACAGATTGCTTTTTCTGTTGAACACTCTAACAGTTCAGAAACATAAGCAAATAATAGAACCCCATTCAATGAAAAATCTGCAATTCTATGGCATAGAAGATTAGGACACATATCCAAAGAAAGATTAAAGACCTTAGTAAAGAATGAAATGCTACCAGAACTTGATTTTGAGGACCTAAAAACTGTGTTGAATGCTTTAAAGGAAAAATGACAAACTTAAATAGGAAAACTACATACAGAAGCAAAAATTTGCTTGACTTAATTCACACTGACATCTGTGGACCTTTTAGAACACAAACCATATGTGGAAATTTCTACTTCATAACATTTACAGATGATTTTTCCCGGTACTGCTACATTTACTTTTATCAGAAAAATCTCAATCTTTAGATTATTTTAAAATTTTCAAAACTGAAGTTGAACTTCAATTAGATTTGAAAATCAAAATGGTGAGATCTGATAGAGGGGGGGGAGTATTATGAGAGGTTTATTGAGAGTGGGCAAAAGAAAGGACCATTTGCACTGTACCGTTAGGAATGTGGTATAAAAGCTCAGTATTCCACACTATATAATCCTCAACAAAATGAGGTGGCAGAAAGGAAAAATAGGACATTATTAAACATGGTTAGGAGTATGATGTGTGGTTCTGGACTACCTAGGTTCTTGTGGGGTGAGGCCTTAAGGACAGCAAACTACGTTTGCAACAGGTCACCTACAAAAGCTTCAGACAAAACACCATATGAACTATGGTGTGGTAGGAAACCTAGTTTTAATCACTGTCACGTGTGGGGCTGTAATGCAGAAGCAATGATTCACAATCCAGACCTGGAAAAACTTGATTCCAGGTCAATAAGCTGTCATTTTATAGGTTACTGTGATAAGTCTAAAGGTTTTAAGTTATACTCAGCTAAGCATACTCTTAGAGTTTTTGAGACTCATCAAGTGAAGTTTATAGGAGAGTCTGCATTCAATGCAAGTCCTGAAGATTTATCTTCAGAATTCATTGAAACTGAAGAAGCGGAAGAAAACCTGAGAAGTTCACAAAATCCTAACAACCTAGACCATTTGCCATTAAGATCAGATACAACTTCAGATCATTTAAATATATCTGAACACAGAAATGTGGGGGAATCAGAACAAATTTCCGATCAACCTATCCTTGATGCTACAGGTTTTGCAGAAAATCAAAATTCTATAGATACTGAAGATACTGTACTTGAAGCAGGAAATTTAGAAAACTTAAAAATCACTGCATCTAATCCTATATCTCATCTTAAAAGACCTGTAAGAGATAGAGCTCCTACATATGGAGGCCAGAGTGACTTCCTGGTATTTTCTCAAGAAATTGAGAAAGCACTGGAGGAAAATACTGACCCCATTACCTTTACTGAAGCAATGAAATGTGATGATTCTGGAAATTGGAAAAATGTCATGGAAGCAGAAATTGACTCCATGAGAAAAAATAAAGTATCGGATTTAGTAAGGCCTGATAAAACACATAAGGCCATAGGATACAAGTGGGTTTTTAAAACAAAAAGGGATGCTAAAGGGAATATAGAGAGATTCAAAGCTAGGCTTGTAGCTAAGGGTTTTACTCAAAAGGAAGGTATAGACTATACCGAGACATTTTCACCTGTTTCAACAAAAGATTCTTTCAGAATCATCATGGCCTTAGTAGCTCATTTTGACATGGAGCTACACCAAATGGATGTTAAAACAGCATTCCTTAATGGAGAGCTGGAGGAAACCATTTTTATGAACAGCCAGAGGGTTTTGTTGAACAAGGACATGAAAATTTAGTTTGTAAGCTCAATAAGTCTATCTATGGTTTAAAGCAAGCATCTAGACAATGGTATAGGAAATTTGATTCTGTCATTTCAAATTTTGGATTCACTGAAAACATTGTGGATGAGTGTGTCTACCTTAAAACAGTAGGACAAGGCTTCATTTTTTTTATCTTGTATGTGGATGACATTCTGTTAGCATCCAATAATATGAGGCTTTTAAAGGATACAAAAATCTTTCTATCAAAACAGTTTGATATGAAAGATTTGGGGGAAGCATCCTTTGTTTTAGGGATTGAGATTAAAAGGGACAGAACTCGAGGTCTTTCGGGATTATCTCAGCATGCATATATTTCAAAAATTTTAAAACGTTTTGGAATGGAGAATTGTGCAGCTGGGGAGTCACCTATGTCCAAAGGTGATAAACTGACAAAGAATAAAAGTCCTAGAACTGATGCTCAGGTTGCAGAAATGAAAGAAAAACCATATGCAAGGTTGGTTGGTAGTCTGATGTATGCACAAGTGTGCACCAGACCAGACTTGACATTTTCAGTTGGGATTCTTTCTAAATTTCAAAGCAATTCAGACATATTGCACTGGAATGCGGGGAAGAAAGTCTTAAGATATCTGCAGAAAACTAAGCATCACATGCTTGTGTACAGAAGAGTGAAAAACTTAGTCTTGGAGGGTTACACTGATTTTGATTTTGCTGGTAATTATCCTAGTTCATCTAAGTCTACTTGTGGTTATGTTTTTATGTTGGCTGGTGGTGCAATAACTTGGAAAACTATGAAACAGTGCCTTACTGCAACTTCAACAATGCAATCTGAAGTAATAGCATTGTATGAAGGTGTTTGTGAGGGACTTTGGATCAGGAACTTTCTGATGGAAACTAAAGTCTTGAAGTCTGTAATTTCTGATAAGTTGAAAGTTTATTGTGACAATGAAGCTGCTGTTTTCTTTTGTAAAAACAATAAGAGACCAGTCCACTCTAAGCATATAGACTTAAAATACTATAGCATGACGAAAAGAGTTAAAGATGGTGAGATAGATGTGGTGAATATTTCTATCGACAAACAACTAACTAATCCGTTTACTAAGGCTTTAGCAGTTGGTGTGTTCAGGACACACTGTGAGAATATGGGAGTGCTTTCTAGTCTTGATTCTTGAGTTTAGTGGGAGTGTCTATGTGAAAAGATAAATTGGGATTGTAGTTCTAATTGTTGTTATGTTCAAGTTTTGTTCTGTAAATTTTATACAGTATGTAAGATTCATAATGTCAATAAAATTTTGAGGTATTTTCAATTCAGTTCAGTTTCATAGTATCGTTGCATGTTTGGTTAAACCTTGTGATTCTGATTTCTTTCAAATATGGTTGTTTATCATTTGACTACAGTATATTCAGGTGGATATTGAGTGTATAGCATTTGTGCTGCACTTGTTGCCTATCTATACTGTACAAACATGTTTCCACTGGTGTTCCTGATGTGTTTGTAATTTTGGTATTTTCTTGTTAAAACCATTCAGTGGGACAGAGAGTATTAATGATGCTTGGGATGAGATGTATATTTCATTAGCTCTCATTACCATTTCTGGAGCTCATGTGTACTGCAGGATCTGTTGTTGTGGTTCTTAATCAAGTAGTTCACATGAACTATTCTTGGTTCTGAATTCTGCATCATTGAATGAAGTATGACAGAGCTGCTTTCAAAATTGGGACTATAACATAATGTGATTCATGGCCACTTCATTAGCTTGTTGATTACAGTTTAAAGCATTAGTGTAGTGAGTTAAGTTCAGTGAAAGATTGTTAGATAAGAACTTACACTCATGTACATTATTTGAGTAATGTGATCAGCTTGTTAGAATCGCATTGATTGTTCATTAAGGTTTTTACAGTGTAGTACGTTAATGTTGTAAATTCTAGTCCATATTGTACACTGATTTGGTACTCTTCATGTTGTAATAGAACTTAGAGTTCAACTTGTATACTGATAATGAGTAGGCACAAGTAGAACACTATATAAGGAGAGGTGAGGTCCCTGTCTCTCCACACACAATACGTACATTCAGCTCTTCCCATCACCAGAGAGTATAAGCAGTAGAGGACAGAAAACCTAAGCCTTCATCAGCTCATCAATATGTCGATCACTATCAATACAGCTGATTTTTCTATTCTATTTCTGATGTGTTCATACTTGAGTTGCTTGTGTTTATATGAATAAGAACTTCTTCTTCACGGCCTCCCAGCTAATTAATCAACCATATAAAACTATGCATATATGTATATATATATATTCTCTGTTAATTAGTTTCAATTAATTTTACATCGTTTTTTGCGTGCTGTGGGCTGCTGTTGAGCAAATTATATATGTCGGTACTCAGATATGAATTATATGATCAATTTGGAAAACGTACACGTCCTGTGATCAAATTAATTGTTACTTGTTTGATTATTTATAAATATATATTTAGGCCAAAATTTCTTCGGTGCGTCGTACATTAGTTGTTTATTTGTTCTTAATTAGGTCTTAACAACCTTAGTTTTCTATATCAATAAGGTTCTTCAAAATAATAAGGTAGCTGCGTTTGGTTGTTGGAGACTGGGAATACGTACGTAGCTGGAGAGAACAAGTGCAAGGCAGTAACGTACTGGAGAAGAACACCAGCTAGATTCATCATATGCATGTTATAATTAACTAATATAAGCAGCTAAAACAAAAGTGCTTCCAAATATACTAGTCAGTTCTAAAGGCGATGAAGTGTTGCCTGATTGATCGCCGGAGCTGCCTTAATTTTCACCTTAAATTGAACTGAATGGGTCTGTAATTTGAACAAGCTAGGCCGGACGGACTTCCAGTTTCAGTAGCATGCAGTTGGAATTGCCCTAATTTGCACGTTTATCAATCTTGTTTACAAGATGGACATAGAGGTATATATAATTATATTGTCTATAAAGTTTACTCCATCATCCCATGATCAATTTTCTCGTTCCTGAATTCAACGATTACAAGATTCGAATTATGTCACATTATAATGTACGACAACATTTTCTATACACAGGTCATAATCGGTACTCAAAGTTCAAGTTAAAAATCATGATTTTTTTTTTTGTATTTGCGGATTGACTTGAACTTCTATATGTTCTAAATGGAATTTAAATATTAACCCTAAGTAACCTAATGAACAACACCTAAGAGAAAACAGGTGTGTACGTACTTGATCGATTCCACACCAGCAAATTGAGCATATCTGAAGGCATATGGATATTGGCTATCCCTTGACAATCGTCAAAACACAATTGCCTGAAGGATCATCAAGAACAGAGGTTGAAGATGTTGGCATCTTTCACTTATCTCTTTGGGATATCAGGTAGTTCATGCATCCCATATCATGGTTTCCATTTAGGATAGCAACTGCTGCTCATATCCCTGTTGGCCTGCTTGTCATCTGTTAAGTCTGTGCATATCTGTGTTCAGTAGTCTTGGTGATTTCCGAGTCAGTATGTGACTTTCTAGGGTTTAGAACCTCCTTGATTCAGAATACAAACGCATGTTTATATGTTAGTTGACTTTGGTTGTTTAAGCTCACATGTGTTTTCTGGAAAATCGGTTTGTCTTTTTGTTGTCTGACAAGTCGCTTTCGGTTCTGATTTTCTTGGTTACCCCCTTACTGTCATATAACGTGCCTCTTTCTTTTGAACTGTTATTGCCATTCTTGTACAAGGGCAAAGGACCCCTTTTGCCTTGCTTAGACTACCTTAGCTCTTTAAGGTAAAATCTGAAAAGCTGTCTTGACATACTTGCTGTGTCCTCTTTGCTGCTGTTCTTGTCGGTCTGTAGTGTTCCATGCTTAGGCTTGCTTTAGGACAGTTGTAGGTCTGCATTATAACATGTACATGCTATGCTTCACATGCTCCCTAAGCTGCGTTGACCACCGAATAACCTTGCCTATATAAGGAGTACCAAGTAGTCTTGTATTGTGGGTTGGTTGAGTTATTTTCTGAGGTTCTTAGGTTATTCTGTTTAGAGCATTCTTTGAGAGCACATTTGTGTGTAGTTTCTCTTCTCTCTTCTCTCCCCTTCCATGTCTTCTGGTTGCTCTGTATGTGCATAATAGACATGGATTTCTAAAGCATAAAAACTGTTTTCAAAACTCATATGCATTGTTGCATTGTGCATTCCATAGAGATAAAGTGTGGAGATGCCCAACCCAAGAAGTGGTCAAGAAGATTCTAACTTGAAGTGTAGTTAGGAATCTATGTTTGATGCTTCTGTTTCTCTTTCCAAGTGTAAGCACATAGATTAGAGTAGTGTAGCTCTGTTTGTACTAGTGGGTAGACTAGTCGGGATAGCATAAGGGTTATGTATCCTCAGAGTGCCAGAAACTTGTAATTGTGTGAGTTACAAATTAGTGGAAAGGTTTGTCCCTCAAGAGTAAGGGGCACGCAGTTTTAATCCTGTTGGAGGATTTCTGCGTCAACAAAAACATCTGGTGTTATTCTTTTCTTACTGCTCTTTCCTTATTACTCGTAACCTGCTTCTTGGGATAGGACAATATCTTGCTATCCCAAGAGCAGAATTGAACGAAAAAGTGGTAAAGGCCTATTCACCCCCCCTCTAGGACCTTCAATATCGTTAAATTAGAAGAAGAAAAAATAGTATTCATCCATGACTTCTCTGCTTTAGTTATTGTTTGGGGTCAAAATAAACTTAACTCTTATTTTGATACTTTTGGAGTCTCGGAGATAAAATGGGCCGACCACAAGTGGCTTAATTAGAACTGTGAATTGGAAAAAAAATATCTATGTGATTCATAGATAATCTAGAGGAATCTAAAGGCAAAATATTACTCCTAATCAATAAATGTTACTTTGTCAAGTGAGGAGGATCAGAGTACCTATCTCTATAACTAGGCAAAACAAAGCAAATTTGCGGACCTCTACACTCATACACAATTTGCGCACCAGCAAATCTTACTTCACTCATACACGCCTCGCACACAGCACAACAATAACCGCGGATACACAAAGAGACAGTTTGCGATGACTCCGCTCGCAACAACCTGACTAGAGAAAAATTGAAACCAAACATTTTGGCACGCCCAGTGGAATTCAGGTTTAGTGTCTTATAATAATTGATCTGTACCACAAAACTTTCATGAGTTGCCTTAAGCATCCAGCACTTGCGTTCCGAGAACACAATTCAGCCGCTTGCAGGGGTTTAAGCAACGAGGAAGTACTACAGAGGTTCGGTGCAACAATGACTAAGGGTCGATCATCATCATCGTCAGAACCTAGGAACATCGAATAAATAAGGGTCATGGACTTTGAGGCCTACATAGATTTTTCGCTCGAACAAGAGCAACGGTGAAACTCGAACATCGAACGGATTCTGAACAGTATGGAAGCCAGTAACAGGACGGTGTCCAGAGTTCAAAACAGGCTTGACAGCCTTTACGAGGTTTGAGAGGTTGAGCGTGCCGACAACAGTAAAAAGTTTGATGTTCTCGCAAACCTCACCAATACTATGACAGTCAGCTTCGTGCTGATCAACGACAAGTTGGGGGAGCGAAAACCACTTTTTCATAATGATGAGGAAGTCAAGGATGACGATGTACCAGCTCTGCTTCCTCCATAGACAAACCATGAGCGGGAGTTGGAAGAAAGGATTAACCACATCATCAATCAGAGACTATCAGGTGCGGGAGGAACTCCGATAACTTACAATGACCCTTCCCACCCATATTGCTCGATTCAGGGTCGAGTGTGGACCATGGGGTAGACTCGGCGAGTTTAAATTATGATTCTTTGCGTCTTTGCTGTCAAGTGCAGCATTGCATTGGTACACAAACTTACCATAAGGCTCGGTCCGTGACTGGGCGATGATGGAAATAATGTTTACTGAGCACTTTGGCGGGTCAAAACCAGCTGTGAAACTTGGTAAGTTGTACCAAATGGTGCAGATGCCAAGTGAACCTCCAGTAGCATACCTACGTCGGTTCCAAACCGAGTACACCAAGAGTAGAACTTCATGCACTATGGAAGAATTGGTGGATATCGCGGTACGAGGACTCGAAGAAAGATTGCATATGAAGTACGTAGACGCAAAGTTCACATCGTTGAACGCTCTCATTGATGTTGTAGCTCAAACTTATGTTGCGTATGAAGAAGCCAATAATAGGTGCAACACGTCTAGGGGAATATATACTCCAAAGACTCCATATCGAGTACATCATAAGATGATTGCAGCCGTGCAAGAAGAAAATGAGTCTAATGAATATGAGTCAGACGATACAATTGTGGCGGGTTTGGAATTAATAGCCAAGAATAGGTCAAGTCAAAAAAGATAATTCCTTCAAAGGGACAAGTACGGGTTTTGAATAGTGTGTTCACAAAACCAGAATTTGAAACCAATACTTGCAATGTAAATGCAGCGCACGAGATCATAGAGCATTTGATTGATAGGAAATTAACCAAGTCAAACTTCGGAGCATTCCCCATCGCAGAGCAGCTAAAAAGAAAGAAGTACTGCAAATTTCACAACATGTGAAATCACATGACTAAGGACTGCAGTAAGCTGAAAGATCAAATCAAGAAGTGGATTAATGAAGGGAAGCTTGTGATTGATGCATCGCCAAAAATTGCTTTACTTGATCGGAAACCTTTCGCAGATACGTCAGTGAGAGTAGTAGAGCTGATAAAGCCAAAGACCATCGGTGCATTCCGCAATGACAGGATGGGAGAAATCCTAGAGGACTTGATCAAAGCAAGCATTACAAACGTACCTAACCCTGCAGCTGTGACCCCGCAGGAAGGATTGTACTGTAAGTTCCATCATTCTTGAACACACAATACCAACCAGTGGTCGACATTGCATGAACAACTCTAACGATGGATAGACGAAGGGGATATCGTTCTTTCGGATAGTGAAGGAGAAGAGACTGCTGAAGGATCATTCATGGTGGGGACTCAGGAGGTATCTTGGCGCGAAGAAGCCAAGTGGAAGAAAACATTGTATCTCAGAACTACCAACGAAGTAGCCCCTCGCAGCAGTAGGAAAGAGGAGCCCAAGGGAAAGCAAAAAGAGGTCTGCAGAGAGGTGACTCCGGTAGTACTTTGCACTCGATGCAAAGCAGAGTGTGGCCTCAAGATGACCTACGAAGAATTTGTGGAAGTTGTACGAACAAGCTCAACGGTTGTGTCTCCACCAGAGAGCTATCAGCTAGCAAGCTTGAAGGAATCACTCACAGTGGCCAAGGAGTCTAATCTGTTCTAACAAATACGAATGGTAGAGAAGAAAGCTAAGGCCATTGATGATAGCTAGTGAGTAGAATCGAGCAAACCTTATATCCCTCCTGCAAGTTGATCGATGATTAAAGAAGACGTATGGTACATGAAATCAGGAGAAAAGATAGTGGAGATTACCCCTACCAGAAAAATAAAACTACAGCGTCAATTCGGAGCTGTGAAAAGGACTTTGGAGGCTTTAGATAGAGGTTTGATCAAACCAAAATAGTTAGTGAAGTCACCAGAGCAAATTGAGAGAAGAACGAATAGGCTCGCAGCTACACCCATGATTACGTTCGACAAAGGGTCCAGCGGGCCAAAAGAGCGAGCAACCAAATCAAGCGTGTTTTCCCGGATCGACAAGGTAAAGCCTAATGCAGAGGTACAATGAGCGCCAAAAAGGACTCGAGAGATGGTTGAGGACAAGCCAGTATGAAAATTAGTCTTTAAAAGTATCGAATCAGAACCAGTTGATGACCCGAGAAAGAAGACGATGTTGCGATGGAGACCAAAGCCTTTGGTGATTGAGGAACAAAAGAAGCTCGCTCGTACTTCTTCCAAGCCCAGGTCCTGGAAGTAATGGCTGGTGAGTCATTTACAGTGAGGATAGACTCTTCGAAGAGACTTAACTCCGAGGTTTACATAAGAGAGCAACATTGCCCTCTCATTGAAGATCAACAATAGGTGCCACTATTCGTTGAAACTGAAGCGAGTGATGGGGATGAGCAATTGGTTAACTACGAAAAATATAGTGAAGACTTAGAAGAGGTTTATGCCGAGGACGTGCATGTAGGCATGATATACTTATTACCAGCCAAATTTGTCAAACCGTCCAAAGCAACGCATATGGCTGTCGTAAGCAAGGCAACTCAAGGATTAATTCTGGCAGTGAGTGAGGAATCAGATGAACGGGGACCAATTGTGGATCTCGTGATGCAAAAGTCCTATATGGTGTTTTCCAAACTGACAACCACAATGGCCTTGCATATGAGACCATTATACATCACTGTGGGTATGAGGGGCATCTAACTTAGCAAGGTTATGGTGGATATCGGTGCAGCAGTGAATGTCTTGACTACTCGAGCAATGAAATTGTTGAGCATTCCAAGATTAGCTATTCAAGCGACATTCATGATGATCAAAAACTTTGCAGAGACTGTCTCGCAGACACTATGGTTGCTATTCATAAAAGTCAAGGTTGGACCCGTCGTTGGGGTGTACACTTTCTTTGTCATCGAATGAAATTCACCTTTTAGTGCAATATTGGGTAGAGATTGGATCCATAGAAGTTATTGTGTTCCCTCATTGCTTCATCAACAGCTCCTTATATGGGATATGGAAACATCAGAGTCACATATAGTCAATACCGATCCGCGACCATATTTAGTCTCTGCAAATGCGCTAGATGCCGATTACTTCAATGGAAATCTTCGGCCATTGGAAATGTGCGGCGTCGATAAGAAGAGCAGACATGTTGGGATAATGGCCTCAGAACTAGCTCGGTGGGGAATAGTGCAAGCAAGAGAAGACAAAGCACGACCTTATTTCCTGAAGCTAGCCTCCACAAGCCATCAATGATACGTCCGTCCACATACGAGGAGGCAGAGGCTTGTGCTTCTCTATATGAAAGATTGCAAACCTATATGATTGAGTCGCAAGCCTACGATTGTTTGCCAATTATAGCCGTGGCATAGTGTATCAATGAAGATGTCCAACAGAAAGAAATTGAGGAGGATATCATCCAGCTTGCACCTGCAGCTTTGGATGACACACTACCTAAAGTTAGAGATCCAATCGAGAAGATTAATCTTGGAGCTATCGCTGAGCCAATGGAGGTGGCTATCAGTACATTTCTAGAGCCTGAAGAAAGAAAGAGGCTCGTTGACCTCTTATTCGAGTATAAAGACTGCTTTGCGGAGAAATTTGGAGATATGCCAGGACTTTCACCAGAGTTGGTTGTCCATAAGCTTCCCATCACAGAAGAAAGAAAACCAGTCCAGCAACAGATGCGGAGGATGATTACGGATACATCAACACTTGTCAAGGAAGAAATCGAGAAGATGTTGAAGTCTGGAGTTATCCAAGTGGCTAAATACACAAAGTGGATATCAAACATAGTTCCAATACGGAAGAAGAATGGAAAAATCAGAGTATGCGTGGACTATAGAGACCTAAATCAAGCTACTCCAAAGGATGCTTACCCAATGCTGGTAACTGATATGCTCATTGGTGCAGTTGAGAGACATGAGATGCTCTCATTCATGGACGTCCCTGAAAAATCCCAGTCAATGAGGCAGATAGGCACAAAATTGCATTCAGATGCCCATGGGTGTTAGGAGTGTTCGAATACGTCAATATGTCATTCAGGTTGAAGAACGCAGAGGCAACATATCTGCGAGCAATGCACTATATCTTCCATGACCTAGCAGGTGATACAATGGAGGTCTACATTGAAGATGTTGTGGTTAAATCAAAGCAGAGGTCAACTCATGTGGAGAATCTGCGATAGGTATTCATGTGAATGAGAAAACATTAGCTTAAAATGAATCTCGCCCAGTGTATTTTCGGGGTACAAGTGGGAGACTTCCTTGGTTTCTTGGTACATCAACAAGGAATAGAGGTCTCGGATAACAAGAAGGAAGCGGTGCTTAAAGCTCCCCCTCCGAAGAACAAGCGTGAGCTTCAACAGTTACTCAGGAAAATCAACTTCTTAAGAAGATTCATTGCAAACGTTGCGGGAAACACTAAACCCTTCGCACATTTACTCAAATTACAGGGCAAGAAGGAGTTTGTATGGGAGCCGATTCACCAGGAAGCGTTTAACATGATCAAACAATACCTAGTTAACTCACCGATCTTAGTACCACCGCGAAAAGGTGTGCCACTTAATCTCTACATTTCTATGACCGAATTCTCTATAGGTAGCTAATTGACACAAGATGACGAGGTGAAGGTAGAAAGAGCAATATTCTACTTAAGCAGAACCCTCACGGACTGCGAGAGTAGATATACATCGATGGAAAATTATGCCTTGCTCTTTATTTTTCCAGCTGCAAATTAAGGCATTATATGTTGTCATTCACGACGTGCGTCATTGCATAGACAGACCTGGTTCGATATATGTTAGCCCGACCTATAATTCGAGGATGGATAGGGAAGTGGATTCTCGTGCTGTTCGAGTTTTCATTACAATATGTCCCGCAGAAGGCAGTCAAGGGCCAAGCAGTGGCCTATTTCCTCGCAGATCACCCTATGGAGGAAATTTCAGAGCAAAAGGAGTTAGAATTGTCACACATCTCGTTGGCTCTTTGGAAACTCTACTTCGATGGATCCAGCACGAGTGCTTTCGCAGGAGCAGGGATAACGTTGGTCAACCCGCAAGGTGAAACATTTGCCTATTCATTCCGGCTCTAATACAATTGTTCCAACAATGCAGTGAAATACCAAGCTTTAATCATCGAACTTGAACTTTTGTGGGACCTGTGTGCTACGGACATACAAGTTTGGGGAGACTCACTGCTTGTGATCAGACAACTCCAAGCCACATTCAAAACATGTATAATCCTCGAGCCGTACATGAAAAGGGTTAGCAAGTTGTTGGAATTATTCACAGAGGTGACCCTGACTCGTATCCCATGCAGAGAGAATTTTGTGGCAAACAAGTTAGCTCAACTTGCTACTGGGATAGAGCTGGTCGATGATGTCCATGAGCGACTAATGAAGATAGAATTTTGTACACTCCCTTCCTTCATCACTAGAAAGGAAGAAAAAGATGAATGGTATGTCACACTTTTGGGAACCATCGATGATGATTAGAGGCAGCTGATTATCACATACTTAAAGGATCCTAGCTCTATGGTAGACAAGATGATCAGGTACTTTGCTCCAAATTACATTCTCTGGGGGGGATGAGTTATTCAGACATAGCGAAGAGGGAATGGACTTGGTCTGTATCTTCGGGATCGAGGCCAAGCAATTGCTACGAGAAGTACATCTCGGGGTCTACGGAGCTCACCAATCTGGCCCAAAAGTGAGATTGCTCTTATGGAGGCACGGGTATTTCTTGCCTTCTATGTTAAAAAATTGTATCACTTTTGCAAAAGGGTGCAAGGATTTTCAGGCTCATGGGACAGTCAACCATATCCCAAACATTCCTATGCAGTCAATCATCAAGCCGTGGCCAGCACGAGGATGGACATTGGATCTGATCGGTCTAATACATCCTCATTCTTCCATGCAGCACAAGTTCATCATTGTTGCTATATATTTCTTCATCAAGTGGGTAAAAGCGATTAGGCAGTTCTTATACAAGGATATCATTTGCCGATTTAGAATTCCGAAGTGCTTCGTTTCCAATCGAGGCACCTTATTTATGTCCGGAGAAGTGAAAGAATTAATGACGGACTTTGGGATCCTTCAATCAAGACCTAATGCGAGGCTATTTTAAAACCGCTGACTGAAAAGTGACACGTCACATCAAGACCCCTTCGATTGTCCACGGGTTAATCTCAAGGTCTGGGGGTAATGTTTGAGCCCAAAATAAACTTAACGTTTATTTTGATACTTTTGGGGCCTCGGAGATAAAAAGAGTCGGCCACGTGTGGCTTAATTAGAACTGTGAATCGGGAAAGAATATCTATGTGATTCCTAGACAATCTTGAGGAATCTAAATGCAAGATATTATTCCTAATCAATAAATGTTACATTGTCAAGCAAGGAGGATCAGAGTGCCTATCTCTATAAATAGGCGAAGCAAAGCAAATTTGTGGACCTCTACACTCATACACAATTTGCACACCAGCAAATCTTACTCCACTGCGAATAGACAACCAGCGACCAGCGAGCTCATGATTTATGTCATCCGACAGAGCGTGGGGATTCGAAGGTTCACTCAAGCTAACCAACCAGCAACAACGAATTCAGGATCTAGGTCACCCGACAGAGCGTGAGGATTCTTAAGATCTACGAAGTCACACTATTCGGTTTTCTCAACACTACGTCCTTAGGATTGCTCTGCTTTATACTTGCCCGAGGGTGTAAAGTATCGATTTTCTGTGGCTCAACAGAGAGACACGAAGCTTACGTCTTGTATCAAGACAAGTAGGACTCAACGAGCGAGGTTAGTGCTCTCCTCGCTCGAATCGTTTGACAAGAAGTAGAGACTATGCGGCGCACTACACAACAACATTCTGCCATCGGCAGTAACACGCCTCGCACACAGCACAACAACAACCGCGGATACAAAAAGAGACAGTTTGCGATCACTCCACTCGTAGCAACCTGACTGGAGAAAAATCGAAACCAAACAGTTTCCTTGGACACAAAAGCTATTGATCGATCAAGATCGAGCGAGTTGTCTATCTTTCGAAACAAAGTCTACTTTTTTCTTTTCTTTTCTTTCCTTTTTCTCTTTTAGTCATGGACTAATTGATCCCAAAAGAAGTAGTACATGTGCTTTTCGGCCGGTGACTAGCCAAAAACATCTTGATAATTTGAATCACGTTTTAGTCCTGCGATTTCAATCTCCTGCACACAATAGTTCTTTTCAACCACTTTCTGAATCAAAATTCAAATCGATCTGTTCGAATTCTCTAGCTGCTTGATCGAATCTAGCTACCTTCATTATCTCATGACCGGCCGACCTCCCTTTTCGACAGCTGCCGTACCTTTTTTGCCTTAATTTGGCTCCTTCACATGGGACTAAATGTAATTGCTCTAGCTTTGAGTACCAATCGATCGATCTCCATGATCATTATGAATTTGATGGAATGAAGAATCTGATTTCTTTCTGGTCCCCATATATACTGATGCGCGCCATAAAAAAATAAAAAGTCTGATTTCGATCTTCAATTTGGCTTCCACAAACTTGATACAAGTCACAGGATTCTCACGAAGAAATTAATTAGTTGTGAATCGAAGTTAGAGGATTAATCGGTGCAAGCATGCATGCAACTTGCTCTCTCGTTTTGCAAGCAACGACTCATTTGCTCTTTTTGACGACTTTAATTTTGTATCCTTCAAATTTGTCAAACTATGCGGCTCCTTTTGGCTAAGTTCGTTGACTAGCTGTATATATATACGTACTCTACTTTGATTTGCATATAATGTATCGTACAAAATGAAGTTGAAATAGATCGATCCTGTGTAGGTGTATGTATACGTATATGAGATATAGAGTATACTATAATTATACATGGGTAAGATGATTTATACCATGCGTTCGTAGGTAGCCGGAAAATCAGTAGAAAATTATGGGCAAAAGTACTTAGCGTCGAATACAATATTTTCATTTATTTATACAACTTTATAAGGTACTTCTAATATGTAAAAAATATCTACAATAAAGAATAAATCAATTCTAATTACATTAGGAATCTAAAACATCTACAAAATTAATATTTGCCAACACTCCACCCCCTCCCCTCTCCCAAGTTAGAAAGTAGATGTCAATCATGAGCAACTTGTCAAACCATTTACTGAAAGCTTCATATGACAATCCTTTAGTAAGAATATCAATCAACTAAGTGATCCTCATATGCCACAAAGGGGAACCGGATAATTTTTTTTGTCAAGGTTATCCCTTATGAAGTGTCTATCAACCTCCACATAATTAGTTCTATCATGTTGTACTGGATTATGAGAAATCTCCACAACAACTATATTATCACAATGTATATCTGTAGGCTTTTAAAGCTTGAAGTCTAATTCTTTCAGCACATTCCAGATCCACAATAATTCACATACTTCATTCGTCATTCCACAATATTCAGCTTCTGCACAAGAACGGACAATCACATTTTGTTTCTTACTGCACCAAGTTACCACTACTAGAAAAACACACTAGGCGACGAAGTATTTTCGTCGTCTAACTGTCTTTTTTCATCGCCTAAGTACTTAGCTCATGAATTTCGTCGCCTAAAAATCGTAGCCTAAGTACTTAGACAACAAAAAAATTATTTTTCGTCGTCTATACTTAGATGACAAAATAACACTACCAGAAATACTCACTTAGGCGACAAAACCATTAAGGTTTCGTCGCGTAAGTGGGACTTGGGCGACGAAATAATATGTCGTCGCCCGGAAAATATTTTTGTCTGTTAAGTCACACTTAAGCGACGAAAAATGATGGTCGTCGGCTAAGTGATTTCTTAGACGACAGTTTACATATGTCGTCACCTAAATGTGAACTTAGACGAGATTTTTCATCTTTCAATTCGTCGCCTAAGAGACACACTAAGATGACGGCCATTTATTGTCGTCGGCTAAGTATGCCACACTTAGACAAAGAAACTGTTTGCGCTGTCTAAGTTCTAATTTAGGTGACGAACCTGCATTCGTGACCTAGGTGAGAACATAGGCGACGGACACATGACACTTAGGCGACAAATCATTTCGTCGCCTAAGAAAACTCAATTATTAGATCGATCAGATTCCTTCTATCTCATCCTTATCCTCACTTCTCTTTCTCTCTCTCTGTCTCTCTCTCCTTACTCAAAAAATCCATCAGCGGCCTCCGATTGCATCCGGCAAAAATTTCATCAAAACTCTATTTTTCAAGCCTCAGAGTTCTAGTTTTTCCCACTTAGTTCCTTATCGGTGAAGGTATTAACTCGTTTCTCTTGATTAATTTTTTTGAATTTAATACCTTATTGATTTTTCTAGCAAATATATAGTATTTTTTCGGCACCTTAGCTTAAATTACTTGTTGAATTGCATTGTTAATCTAATTGTAAGCTAATTAGTTAGTTAATTCATTAGTATATACGTTTAATTTGATTAATTAGTTACAACATACATGTTAGATTAAGGTAATTGGTTCATTAATTAATTAGGTTAAGCTAATAGTTTTAATCTAGCTAGGTAATTAAGCATAATTAATTGCATGTATGTTAATTTAACATATGGTTAATTAAGCTAATTGTAAAATAATTAACGCTAATAATATATTATATATTATATAAATTAGTTATAGTATAAGATTGATTACTTAATTAATCGTGTTATGTGCCATGCATTTGATAATATATATATAGTATATTAGATTAATTAATGAATTATTAGTTGAAAAATTATATAGTTAATAGATCAAATTATTATCCTTACGCAGAAATATGGACAAGAGTTGGATATAGTTCGCGAATAGAAGTGATGTGCGGGTACGACATCAGAGAGTTTGTGGATTTTGCGCCGGAACATGCTCAGGGAAAAAAGTGTTTCAAGTGTTCGTGCAAACAATATGTCAGCTATAAGTTTGTTCCGTCTAACATTATGGCTCAACACCTGTATGAGCACGGTATGATGTGGAATTACACTACGTGGAGCGAGCATGATGAAGTAGTAGATTTCAGCTCAGAACCAGACTTCAGCTCAAGGTCTACCATGGTACCTCATCCAGCGGTAGTGGCGCCCCTACTTGGAATCCAACTGTGAATTTGGCCATGATGTTTTTTTAGGATTTAGTCATGGTAGACACCAACACCAAGAGAGAGGTTACGATACCACTCATGATGCCAAATTCCTCGTTGCCAACTTGGCCAGTGACACTACAAAGATTGATAGGTACAACTGGATGCTACTCGAAACCCAAACCCCGGTGTACCGTGGATATCCAGAGAATGTTACAATACAAAATGGAGCAAGTTCAGAGAAAAGTGAAAAACAAAATTTCAGACAGTGCTTTTGATGAAATACAGGAGCAAATATGTAAGTTGTTACCTGATCATCACAAATTTCCTGATATCCATTATAACGTTAGAAAGATCTTAAGCAGTGTGGGTCTAAAGTACAAGCAAATTCATGCTTGCATACATGATTATGTATTATTTTATAAAGAGTATGAACATTTGGACTACTGTCCTGTGTGCAACCAGTGCAGATATCAAAACCTGAATAGGATGAGTTCGAAGAAGAAAATTCCTGTAAAGGTACTTCGCTATTTTTCATTGATTCCATGATTGCAGCGTGTGTGTGTGTATATATATATATATATATATATATATATCTATATCTATATACAGCAGAGGTGATAAGATGATACGCAAAACAACGAGTAGATGACGATGTGCTCCGACACATAGGAGATGAGAAGGCTTTTAAACATTTCGACAAGGAATTCGAAGACTTTGCAACAGAGGTTTTAAATGTTAGACTCGGCCTATCTACAGATGGATTCAATCTTTAGGGTAGTAATAGCGTTGCCGTCAACACTTGGCCAGTTATTCTCATGTTATACAACCTGCCTCCGTGGATGTCCATGAATAGGGAATTTAATTTCTTTACTCTGCTAATTCTAGGTCCTAAATCTCCGATAAAGTGTTTAGATGTCTACCTCAGACCATTAATCGACGAGCTAAAACTGTTGTGGGAACATGGAGTCCCAACATATGACAAGTTCACTAACTAGATGTTCATGATGAGAGTAGCTGTCATGTGGACAATCAACGATTTTTCTGTATATGGGATGTTGGCATCTTGCACAACCAGAGAACACAATGGTTGCCCTGTCTGTTTGGATGACGTCAACTCTAGTTGGCACGCGGGGAAGGCATGTTACCTAGGTCATTGTAGATGGCATCCTCATGATCACCCGTGGCAACAGGATGAGGCTCATTTCGACGGAACGGTAGAGAATAATTTTAAACCCCGACAGTGGTCTGGCGAAGACATTTTAGAAAGGTTAAACAACTTCTATTTCAGTGTTTTGACCAATGAAAAATAAGTGAAGAAACTCAATCTACACCCTCCACACGATCTCAGCACTTGGCATCACAAGGGTATTTTCTTTGAACTATCTTACTGGTCCAAGTTGAAACTCTGGAACAACTTTGATGTCATGCACATAGAAAAGAATGTGTGCGACAACATGGTAGGAACAATTCTGGGTATTAAGTTGAAGACTAAAGATACTCCCAAACCACAAAAAGATCTGGAATCTATGAATTTAAGCCCTCACTTGTGATTGAGGAAGGATAGAAGAGGTGTACAACAAGATGCCAGATGCACCTTACACGGTGAAGTCGACACAGAGGGGTTCTGTATTCACTTGGTTTACAAGTGTTCGTTATACGTCTACATATGCAACGAATATTACAAGAGCAATTGGCGAGGTGCAACATAAGTTCATTGGTCTAAAGACTCATGACTATCACGTAATGCTGCAACGTCTGATTCCAATGATAATCTGACCATATTTCCTTGTGATGTCGTCGAACCAATAGTAGCATTATGTAGATGGTGACAGAGGTTATGCGCCAGCAAGTTGAAGAAGTTAGATGTCCTCGAACTGCAATACGAAATAGTGCACATACTTTGCAAAATGGAGATGATTTTTTCTCCTACTTTCTTTGACATCATGATTCACCTCATGATCTACCTACCCAAACATGTACTTCTTTCTGGTCCAATCCACTACACTTGAATGTATCCTCAATAAAGATACGTACAAATATTTATAACGGTTGTTCATCAATTGTATTTTTTTCTACTATTCTTCACATTATTGATTCTACGATTTTGTAGACAACTCGAACAGTATAAATGATTTGTGAAAAATAAATCTTCCCCAAATGGCTCCATAGCAGAGATATACCTAATGCATGAGTGTGTTACCTACTGCAATAGGTACTTGAATGATCAAGTCCAGGCCAATCCAAATGTCTGCCATAATCTTTCAGTCGTCACAAATGTTGTATGACCATTTCGAGGAATATTAAAGAAAAGATTAACTAGAGAAAAACTTATCAAAGCGCATTGAGTAGTGTTGCGAGACTGTGACGAGGTCGACCATTACATGAAGGAATACAGGGGATACATTCAGATAGTCAAACTGGACAAGAGTCCTGCCTGGGTTGAAAAAGTGCTTAAGAAGAAATTTCCTGATTATTTCCTCCAATTGGTACGTATATTTAATTAATTTAAACTCTTTCTCATATAGTAGGTATGTGATTAGGCATTTTTTTTTAAAATAATGGAAATAGGTTAGGTGCCAATGGACTAGATGGGAATGCATGCCCACGGCAAATTGGAATGACATTTGGTATTTGTTCATGCGAAATGTTTTGCCTTAGTTTGTACATGCAGGTTTTTGGTTTCCTTTATTTTTAGGGGAAACTATGTCAAATTTTTGGTAGAAATGAAATACACATTTATATATTCTTCACATTTTTACAGATGAATGATCTACAAAAGTTCAATAACTACGAGGGGTGGTGGTCGTGGGAAAAACACGAGTTAGCCCATAAGCAGGTTAAGCACTATATTTACACCAGCTATTTTATGTACGGTGTAAAATTTCATTCATTGACCCGAGATAAAGGAAGATGCACACAAAACAGTGGGATCGCAGTTGGGAAAGGCGATGTTGTCTATTACGAAGTTCTTGAACATGTCGTTGAGCAACTATACGGGAATGATATCAGTGTTTTTCTGTTCAAGTGCAAATATTTCAAGCGTACCAAGAAAGATATGAGACTTTTATCAATCGATACAAACTCAAGCTAGTATGAGGATGAGTCATTCACTCTTGTCACCTTAGTTAGGAATGTGTTCTATCTGGATAATTCGAAAACTGGTGAATGCTGAAAAATAGTAAATCATATGTCTCACCGAGGAATATGGAGTGCCACGACACTTGAAAGGACGTCAGCAATAGATATTGAAGCACGTAGAGACGATGCATATCAAGAGCCTAATACTTAAGTCATCCCCGACATAATGGAACTGGTTCGTCATAACAAATGATTACTCCCGATTGATAGCACCACGAATGTTACTCCATAGGAGATTAGAGAGTTAACGCATAATGCCCCAGATGTCGAGGAGCCGGAGGATGACGATGACGATGTCGGATATAATTCAAACGATGTATAATATGATGACGAGGAGCAATCAGATGATAGTGAGGAGGAGGATTCAGATGCTGATGATTATAAGGATGAAGATTGATATGAGGCCGGATTACTATTTATATTAGAAATTAATTAATTGAAGTTACTATATATATGTAAAGAGGTTTGTAATTTTGAATTAAATGGTGTATTTGATTATTTGTGTACATACATGTAAAGAGCCAGATGAATAAAATATTCTTTGAGGTCAGCATGCCTATAGCCAAAGACGGTGAGTGCACCACCGTAACATTCCCAACAAGTGTCGGTATGTAAGAATGTGGTTGGGTTATATATATATGTGCATGTATTTATGGGTGTTAACTAATTTGGTTTTTTAGTATTTCTCCACAACCACTACACCAAAGAGAACCGAAAGTCTACAGAGGGATCGGAGGAGATATCAGAATCGACTTTTAATTTTGAATTCTATAAGATTATTAATCGGAAGGACTGGCATGAATAAGGCTAGATGGTTATGATTGAAATAAAATTATGTTTGAAATTGGAAAAAAAAATAAAAAGTAAATAAAAATGACTCTTGGCCGACGAAAATGGATTATTTCGTCGTCTAAGATGCACTTAGACGGCGAAAACATTTATTTCATCGTCTAAGGTACACTTAAACGACAAAAATATTTGTTTCATCGGCTAAATAGCACTACCTAGACGACGCTAGCTAAAAATGTCTTCGTTGTCTAGGTGAACCCTAATCATAAACCCTAAACCCTAACACTAATCACTTTACCCTAAACCCTGAAACCTTAGACGATAAAACCACACGTTCATCATCTACATGAGTACTTAGGCAACGAACCCACTCGTTTCGTCGCCTAAGACTAATATTTTTTTACGGTTTAGTGTTTTACGTCAAATTTTTTGGGAACATTTAAAAACGACTTAGGCGACGAAAGCTGTTCATTTCGTTGCCTAAGTGAATCGATATATCCCAAAATTCGATCAACTTCGATCTAGTTTTCTCACGTTTCCTCTCTCAATCTCTCTCCCTACCTAAACCCTAAAACCTCCAAAACGTCGCCGCCACCTTTTCTCCTCTCCCAGAACCCCAAAACACCATCGCCCAATGCCAGATTCTCTCTCCTCGCGCCCCCGGTTTCCCTTTCCTCTCATATCCTCTCTCATGGCCTCTCTCTCCTCTCCTCTCCTCTGCTCGTCGCCGCCGCCCTCTCCTCTCCCGATTACCTCGCCACCGTCGCCGACCGGATTCTCTCCTCTCCCCCGGTCTCCCCTCTCCGTCGGTAAACTCTCTCTCTCTCTCATCTCCTCTCCTATCCTCTCCTCTCCGTTTATATATATATATATATATATGATAATATATATTAGATTAATTATATATAAATCAATATATTATATTTGGATTAATTAGGGTATATTGATGTTATATGTATTGATTAATTTGGGTATATTATATTAATGTATATAATTTTTGATAAATTGGATAAATTTGGCTATATTTGTGAACTTTGGATTTCTGGATAAAATTGGATATATTTGTGAAATTTAGATATATTTAATGAAATTTGGATGAATTATGATGAATATTTTACATTTTTCCAGCTTAATTATGGCGCCAATGAAGAAGCGCACGACTGCAGAGAATGAGGCCAAACGCGAAGCCATTGCGCGAGCTATGGGTCGGAGGCAGGTTTCGGAGGACACCGTTTCGAATTCTCTGCAACAATCTTTGGCTCCAATGACTGGCCAAATCCCTTATGCTCTACGTGAGAAGGCATCATCCTTTACGGACGAGCTAGATGGGGCCCCATCGTCTGCGGCGTCAGAAGGTCCGGATGAGTCGGTCGACAACTCGATTGTCTACAGGCCTTGGTGCAAGGTCAGGAGGCAGCCATCAGACCAGCTTCTGAAAAGGAATTGAGGACTTGGAAAGAGCGCCAAAGGCGAGAGCATAAATAAGTTGACGGAGAAGAAGATCGAGGTATCGTACGACGAATTCACCTGAGGCCCTCTGTCTGCGCAGCTCGAGAGTCTGACCTCGCATACCATCGGCTCAATCATAGGGAACAGCATCTGTATGGTTGCCCCTTCGTGGAACAATCTGCCCCGACCCGAAAATTTGAGAGTGTACCGCAAACTATTGGTAATATTATTTGATATTATTTATTTTTATAAGTAATTACAAAACATAAATGCATAATTTCTAAAATTTTAGTTTGTTATTTATGTTTCTAGACACATTTTGAAATCTCCGACTCAGTGGAGATGATGGAGGATATAGAGGAGACGGTTGTCCGCATTTACAAAGACTGGAAGTACGACCTCCACAAGTACTACTAGTGACACGGCGCCTCGCCTACCTCTCTGAAGCTCCAAAACAACAGGGAAGATGAGTGGTAATTGTTTCTAGGACACTTTGAGTTCGACAAGTATAACATTCGTCTTCATTTTCTTTAGTGTAATGAAAGCTGCATAATTTATTAGTTTTAACTATTATTTAATTATTTAATTATATTTGTTGTGTAACAGACAAGATCGAAGACCAACAAGGAAAATCGGGACAAGAAGAACAAACACCATGGATTGGGCTTGTGAAGCTTCATTTACATCGCGAAGGAGAAAAAATATACGGGTTTGAAGCATTGCTTCCTTGATGCCAGCGTGCAAGCTTATGTGAAGCCCGGGGTCGTCAATGAAGCAAGTCAACTCGGGGTAAGTACCTCATCTTTCCAAAATAAATTAAATTTACTCGTACTTTCAAAGCACATCAAAATTTAGTATAACGCTATTTGCATTTTTAAGAAATTGAATTCAAATTAGGATATGATATAGTTTGGTTGTGCTATTGGAATATTATTTTGAACGTGAATTAGGTACAATTATGCTTTAGTTTAGTTGGTTAAATTATGATTTTCAACTTGAGAAATCCAAATGGGAATCGGTGCCCAGAATGTAATTGTGTGGTTGGAATTGGTTATTCGAAGTGTAATTTTACCTGCAGGTTTTTTGGTTTTCTCAAATTTTATGGGAAACTATGCCGAATTTTTGTTAGAAATTAATATTTATGTATTCTTCACATGATTAATTTCAGGAGAGGTGGATATAACTGAACGGGGAGGAATTGGCGACGACCCAGCTCGCCAACCCAGAGATGATGCCAAAACAGATGTCTCCCCTGTCCATGCAGAGTCGGATCGCTAATTGCCAATATTATTTACTGCTTCCGACCTGACAAGGAGGTTCGTGGTGTTGGATGGACGGTGCAGAGAGATTTGTCCGAGTCATCCGCATCGTCGACTCGCCGCAGTAGGGACGATTTTGAGGCGCTCTGAGCCATCCTTGAACTGGGTCGATTGGCACAGGAGTTAGCCGATCGCGCCTGGGAGCATTCGAGGTCGGTGGAGGTGCAGTTTGAAGCTCACAACCATAAGATGACCGACGACGAGGGAATCGACGGCACAATGCCTGCTCCTGGTTTAGTTTAGTAGTTAGTTTTGTTATTTTATTATTATTTCTATCGATGTACACACCCTTTTTATAATTAATAGATTATTAATTTAATTAATAGATTATTAATTTTTAATATATTATTATATTTTTTAAATTTAATTTATAATTCAAAAAAAACAAAAAAAAGTCTATTTAGGCGACAAAACATCTTGGTTCGTCATCCTAGTAAATCACTTAGGCGACGAACTGTTCGTCGTCTAAGTGTAAACTTAGGCGACGAAACAAAGATTTTGTCGCCTAAGTGGTTACACTTACACTACGACGGACACGTCATCGTATAAGTGTATCTGCTTAGGGACGACCATCCGTCGTCATGTAAGTGTTGTCAGTTAGACGATTAAACAAATCGTCGTCTAAGTCTTAGTACTTCGACGATGACTGTAGGTATTTGTCTCGTAAGTGCATCTTAGACGACGAACACTGTCGTCATTTAAAGGAATATTATTTCGACGTCTAAGTACTTAGGCGACGACATTTGGTTCGTCGCCTAAGATGCTACTTAGGCGACGAAAACAAATATTTTTGTCTCCTAAGTACTTAATTAGTGACGAACTTTTGGAGACGAAAATTTCATCACCTAAGTACTTGGTCGATGAAAAACACCACTTAGGCGATGAAGCAAGTGAGTTTTTCTGGTAGTGTAAACTTCGTCGTCTAGGTTTTTGGATGACGAAAAATAAATGAAAAAACGATGAAAATTTTCGTCATTTTTGTGAGAACTTAGACGACGAAACTCACAATTCGTCACCTAAGTATTACCACTTAGACGACAAAGTTTTAGGATTTTCGTCACCTAAGTGTTTAATTTTAAAAAATAATAATAATAATTCACTTAAACGATGAATGTTTTTCTTTGTCTAAGTGGTAAATTTTAATAAAAAAATTAAATAAACAACTTAGACGACGAAATTATTGATTTCATCATATAAGTGATTTCTTTTTAAAAATGAAAATTAATTAAACCGTAATTAAATAATTAATAAAAAATTGTTATTATGTGATAATTTAATGGTGGTGGTGGTGGCAGTGGCGGCGGCGTTTGTGTACGCGGTAATGGTGGTGATGGTGATGCTGAGGTGGTGGTAATGGTTGCGCCGAGGTGGTGGTGTGTATGGTTTGAGAGAGAGAGAGACTTAATTGCACACTTCGTTGATCTTAAAAGTAAAAGTAAAACAGAGCTTACGGTAAGCACATGACACGGAATACCTAACTTACCCAGGGCCTTTTTTTTGTAATCACAGTCGTCGTCGATCTTAAAAGTAAAAGTAAAACAGAGTTTACGGTAAGCACATGACACGGAATACCTACCTTACCCAGATCTTCAGCCTTTCTCCACCGCCGGAGATACTTTCTCAAGTTCATCCCAGTGATTATAGCATTGGCTTTGTGGAGTGAATCACTGAGAAATGAGTTGTCATGGATACACACATTTTGAATGGAAGATGTTTATGTTAATCGAATATGATATCCACCTGATAAAACCCGACAGAGTTAAGTCTGAGACTCAAGTTCATCCCGGTGATTGAAGCATTGGCTACAAGTGAGAACCAAATGAGTTCCCACTGAGGAACATGCTTCGACGCCGAGTACCCAGATGCATTTGATATGAAACCACCTAATGCAGTTACAGAGAAGTGGAAGCCATTCAACGTAACTGTAGCTCAATTTCCTTCCACATTACCACTCTTCTTTCATTCGTTTGTGAATAAATTTATTCTAGATCGTAAATTGGGGCGAAATTAACAGCTGGGTTTCTGAGAGAAATCCAATTAATTTCTGGGTTTGTCCTGAAATTCAGGAACTTTATTTGATTTTTTGGGAATGTTGTTGTTATAGATTGTCATGAAAACACCACAAATTGTCATGATATTGTTTTATATCTTGTACTTTCATCTAATGGATATTTTGATCAAAATTTTGGCAGAGGAATTGGTGGTCAAGGAAGTGTTTTCATTCTCTGAAACATGAACACCACATGTTCGACGAAAGTTCCTAATCAGATTTTGCGTGAGGGGACGTTGCACACGTGCGAGGTGAAAGGGCCTCGGGCTAGATTTCGACTAAATTGAGTTGTTTTTTATTCGAATTGGACATGGTGGTAGAAGACAATTGTGTTGTTTGGAAGATTTTGAGTAGGTTGGGTTGTGGTCCGCCAGAAAAAGTCACCAGCGACGCCGCGCCACTGCCGGTGGCGCTCCGGTGGAGGATTTTTGGCAGAGGTTTTGTATCGTTTTTCTCGTAATTGTGTACTGGTTATGATGAAGAGGTTATTGAATTGAATTGGTTGATTAAGTCGTGTGATTAATCGGGTAATAATTAAACGATTTAATGAACGATTGAGTCGAACGTTGAATCGACATCTGGTCGTGTAACGTTCGAATTTTATATTATGACTTTAAAAATAATTAAATGTTTAGAATATATAATTAGGTTAATACGACTGAATTTGTATGAGTTTGAGGTAGAGAGATCGATAAGTGTCGCTTTTATTAATAAACACCTAAACGAAAAAGATTTCGTCTTCTAAATGAATACGGTGAAATTGTATGAGAGAGAGAGAGATCAGACAAAAAATAAAAAACATAAATAAAAAATTAGGATTAAATTCACTCATGATGCATGGGTATATCAGAAAACATCAAAGTGATGCTCAAATGGTAAAATGACGAATGTACCCCTTTAATTTGAAAATAGTAACTGTCACGTCAACAATATTATCGAAGACCGAGAGCTCAGTTGATCCAGGTACCCCTTAAATAACGTTTTGAATTTCTAATCATTACTTTAATCAGTTTTTAAATTTGAACAACATTTTAATATTTTCGAATAATTTATAATTTCAGGCAGTGATCGACTATATCCTACTTGTTTACGAGTAGGTCTCCTGAAAGCTTCTCTGTACAAACAAAAGAAATAATAATACAATTGCACTATTATACGTAACCAATACTTACGTATTGCACGTGCAAAAGTGAGACTTTTGCATTAATTTATCACATAAAGAATCATTTTTCACTTGTCAAGTTGTCGTGTCATAGATAACCGAGAATTGGAGAAAGAGAAACAAAGTCAAGGCTCTGACCTTGGAGGACCACTGATTTCAAACTAATCTAACAGAAGATGCCAGATCCAAGAATAAGCAAGATAAGATAACAAGAAAACAAAACAAGCGGTAAAAAATAATCACGAAAATCCAAAACCATATAATATTCAAAAATCAAGGATCCAGTCTGTTTAAGCAGACGGAGTCAACCCGTCAGCCAGAGTCCGAACATAAGGGATCGGTTTGTAACACGTGTCGGATTGTCACGAAGAAAGAAACAAAAGAGTAGAAAATGGGACCCAGTCTCCCTTAGTATTCACCTCCATCTCGACCGTTGTTGACTCAGACTACGATTTGCACGAGTGAGAGACGCCGGGAGATTAGGGACTCTGAATTTTGGGGACGCGACATTTGTTGACTTGTTGTGCAGGGACCCACTAGTTACGGTGGTCAAATGGTTGCCTGTTATTGGTCTGTCACGACTTAAATACTTACCCCGGGTGAAATTAGCCGGACCCAGAAAGTTACGAATAAGTAATACCAGAGGATAAATGTTAGATATGCGAGTAGTTAAATGGAAAAAAAGAAAAAGGACTAAAATGATTATTTGAGTATGACACATTTTAAATTTTGTTCATTTATGTATGACAAATATCACTTTACTCATTATCAAATTACACTTTTTCTCACTTTGATCACTCCTAACCGGAGAAATTGGCGGCATCACTCCAATTTTTGACGAACCGGAGCTCATTCTGTGCGAAATCAACCAAACAACAATTTTCTCAACTACACCTAAGTTCAATTCATCGTGAAGGTGGTCGAATTAACCTTTGAAATTAAGAACATCCAAAATTTCAAATCTTCGATTCTCCCTCCTCGGGTTGAATTAAGGTTCGACCTTGGTATGAAAAGACTCACAAGAAAGAGAGCTAGAATACACAATAAGTTTCCTTGGCCGATTATAACTCGAATTCAAAACCCCAAATTTTGTCAAATTCGGAGTGAGCAAAGTGAGTAAAAGTGTAATACTTGAATGAACAAAGTGATATTTATCATACATCAGTGAACAAAGTTTAGAACGTGTCATACTTGAGTGACCTTTTTACCAATTTTTCTTGTGAATTTTTTTTTAAAAGATAGTGGGTATAGTAGTTTTTTTTGGGTAAGATAGAGACAGTTACATTACGATTATAAACTGATTGCTTCGCAGATGTCAAAGAAGTTATGGAGAGAGGGAAAGATCGAAGAGAAAAATCAGGAATTATGTTTATTATTATTATTTATTTAATTTGCTAATTACTATAATATCCTTTGTAAATAAACTACAACCTAATTAAAAAAGTTTTTTTGATAAAAAAAATCTGTCAATATGAGAAACAAAATGGGTTCTCTTTATAATAGTATAAATAATCATCCCTACCAGAAAAAAGATAAAAAAAAATTATCTTGAATTATCTGAGGGTGGATGATGGACACATATCGATCATTACTAATTACAGTTTTATTATTGAATCATTTCAAAAACAATTCAATTTTGACAAAATTACATCACAGAAAAGAGATGCGCTTAGTCCATCAAAAACAAAAACAAAAAAGACAAATGCTTAGGTACATGCATATATACTTTTAATTTTGATTGATTGAGGCAGCTGGAATTGCTCTCTTTGCCTAACTAGACACGCGCTTCGGCAAATGCATCTACAGAATATAGGTTTGTCCTCGCCAATGGACCAACAACCTTAGCTGTTCTCTTAACTCCCGGTCGAGTAACACCGCTTCCGGATGACTTCGTCTCTTCTACCTTAGGCTGCCTCCCGCGGTACTTATGTGCTCTCACTAACTTCAGACCGTGCGCTCAATCCAAATCGGTGGAACAGCACTTCCGGGCTTTCGACTTGCTCTTTCTTCCCGCCTGCTCACACAGGATTGGTGCCTCTCACACCTACAATATACAAAAATTAATTATGTGAATATTATTTGCCTTTGTAAGTTATGAACACATTTTAGTCCTTGAAAATTCGGTGCAACAAACAAAATAATTCATTAAACTAAATTGAGGAGGATCAAAAATATGACGAAGTCATCATCATTTTAATTAATATCCTACTAAATTCATTAACAGGGGAGAAAATATGAAATGAGAAATATATATATATATATATATAAGGACTAAAATGAGATAAGGACTTTTTTTAACATCCGATTCGATTTTTTCATAAACTCGTTGAAACAGTATTACACCAATATTTTTTCCAAGACCCCAATATTTTTATTGGTAATCCTATACCCAAATATTTTTTATTTTGTTAATGTGAATTTGAACATACAAATATTAGTCTTCTTTAGACAATATGTTTATAATTTAATTTTGTATATATTCAAGAACCAAAATAGAGAGTGTAACAGTGGAAATGTCTCACCCAGATTCAGATCACACAAAGTTGTCAAAGTGATCATACACTGTTCTACAATGCATGTGCAGTTAAAGTGTTTCACATGCAACCAAAAATTTGTTATGAGTCTTAGAAACTGTTGATATATTATTGGTAAAGTAAAAACAAGAAAAATGCTAGAATGTAAATGCATGATGTGTGAAGGGCAGAATGCAGTAATAGTATGAGGTAGTACAAAGTGAAGAGGTAAGTTGATGATACAATCTCACATCATGGTGACACTTTATAAATATGTTGGTAGCATACTCACTGTTTCTACCGAATTACGCGCGGGGGCGTAATGGGGCAGAAGCAATACGAATAGACTTCCCTCTCCTCCTGGTGCGTCCGAACGTTGGGGCTGTTCGGATGGTCGGGCGGTCCCTACCTTCGGGTGTGCGGACTCTCCGGGTGGTCGGGTGTGCGCGTTCGGGTGCGGTTGTTAGAAGAATACAACAATGAACAGGCGGTCAGGGGTCAAGACGGGGTGGCCCGCCTTCAACGCTCCGATGCCTAATTCAGATGATGTATTGGATATAACAGTCAAGCGAACGTGCGTGTATAGTAATGTGGATCGAGCGAGTCGGCTGTCTCTCGATGGGATAGATGGAATATCTCCCTTACCTGTAATAAATACCTTTATATATATAGGTGGTTAAGCTTGGTACTTGCCTGTGTACTTCGATGTGGGACTGGTGCACTTGCTGATGTCTGATCCGCACGTTCGGGTGTGCGCCCCACGGGCGCGTGTGTGCTCGGATGGGGTTGATCTTGTGAGAGAAGTTGGAGCCTTCCTGGTGGTCTTTCGGGTGGTCTGGTAGGTGTCGATTACCTGCTTAAGTGGATAAGTATAATAATCGTACAACTAATGCTATACAAACAAGTCCCCCAAGTCCCCAAGTCAAAGAGAACTTTCTTGACTGGGGAGTTGAAAAGGGGTCCGTACGATTAGTAAGAATACTTATCCGATTGAGCAGTGGTGTATGATCCTGTATCCCCCAAGTCCCCCAACTCTCCGGTCAAGGAAGGGCTCGCATGACGGAGTGGGACCTGGGCGGCCGAGCGTGTACCTGTTCGTGCAATCGTGTACCTGTACATGTTCTGGGCCTGGCGTCCAAACGGATGTTGATAGTTTGGAGCCGCGCGCCCGTGGGGTGTTACTTGGTCGTGCGTTCGTGTACCTGTGGGCCCGGCCTCCAAACAAGGCTTGCTATTTTTTTGGAGCCGCGCGCCCAGATGGGGTCGGTCTTGTAAACATACATAAGTACAACAGATATACAGGTATATAGGTATGCAAGTATGAATGTATGGTATGATTCGTGAATGTATGGTATGATGTGTGAATGTATGCAAATGTTTTTCGTAACACCGGCGTTGGGATGGCGCGGTGCACCGCGTACATCAACGGGGATGCCGTTGCGTACGGTGTAGCGTCAACGGAGGGATCAAGACCGCGACCTACAATTAACGCGCTACGGAGGGGACGGACCGCATGCCCGTGCTATTCTTCGGCTTAGCACCCTCAGAGAGGGGACGGACCCCATGCCTCCGTTATGACAGCCGGCTTGTATTTCGCGTCCGGGGAGGGCGTACCTTTGCCCGCGCTCATCAATCCCGGAACACGCAGGGAGGGGTCGGACCGCACGCCCCTGTCGTTCTGAGTCGGGGTCGTTCGTTAACGTTGCGCTCACACGGAGGGGCAACACCCCACGCCCGTGCCGCCCATCGACTTAGCACGCCCAGAGAGAAGTTGGCCCCATGCCTCTGTCATGACAGCCGGCTTGCTCTTCGATCATGTAACGGTGCGCTCACGGAGAGGACGAACCCCATACCCGTGCCGCCCATCGGGCTCAACGCGCGCTCAGAGAGGGGGCGGACCCCATGCCTCTACCGCCTGATCTGGCTTGCTTAATGCTTGCGTGTACGTAGAGGAAGAACCCCATCCCGTACGGCGCAAGCTCTTCACTCGGGGCACGGCCAAAAGGGAATTCAGGCGTTTAGCCCTTTTTCGGGGCGCCCGAGTGGTACATGTACTAACCTGATGGTGTTTCGCGAGCGCCCGGTCGTGTGGGTGGTGTACGGGCCAGTAGGAATGGTTGGTATCGTGGCGTGTTGTCCTTGCCTTGGGTTTGGTGGTGCTTCGATGAGACGTTTTGAGGTGACATTCCTTTTGACCTCTTTGGGAACCGGTGCTAATAAATGCTAGCCGTCGCATTTAATGCTGGCGTGCCCCTGCATTAAATGCTGCTATTATCATGATTGCTTGAAGGGCAGACGTCACGCGCGTGGGAGCGTGGGAGTGGTGCATGGGTGCCATGCTTCGAGCTGTTGGAGACCGTGCTAGGGTTTGAAATCGAGGCGGGAAGTCGAAGAGTTGGCGCGGTTACTTAGGAGGGCAAGTAAACCGCCCTGGGCCACGCGTTACGATCCAACGGTGGACACGCGAAGACGGACGGCTGGCGTTCGTTCGCGTATCCCGTCCGAGTAATATAAATAGGGCTTCCCTGGCTTTCGTTTTCTTCATCACTTTCATAACTTTACCAAAATTCTGCCGGAATTACTTTGCGACCTGCGTCCGTTAAGCTCTTCTGTGTTCGTGTCCTCCGTTACCGGAATACGTGCTCGACGTGCAAACTCAGCCCCACAAACTCAATCTGGTGAGGCTCTCGTCCCTGGTTCTGTTTTTGTTTTTGTTTATGTGGTTTGCGTTTTTATGGGTTTTGAACTCAAGGATAGGGTGTGTTCTTGAGTGGGGTGTGTTTGATCTATTTGTGGGTGATTTTTTGTGGGTTTTGGTGTTTCTGTTTATGGAGGGAAATTTTTTGCTAAGTGTTGGTTTGCGCGTGCGTGCGTCTTTAGGATGGAGCCAATAGAGATACCGAGCGAACAGTCGCGTGAGCGGATCTATATTCCGGGGGTGGGGTGGATTAGTTGTGGGTCGAGTGGGTCGAGTACGTCGAGTACGTCGTCGTACGAATCTGTTTTGAGTGTCACGCCTCTGCAATGTATTATGCCTGACACCTCTCCCGTGCAGTCGATGGATTCTAGGCAAGCGCACGCAAACGCTGGATTGGAGAGCTCGTCGGGATCATCGGGTGGGCACTCGGGTGGGGCGAATCCCTGGGGTGAGGAGAGGGCGGAGGGAGGGGATTCAATTCCTCAGTTTGCGGAGGGCGGACCCGTCAACTGGGTGTTTCCTGATGGGATGCCCGTCCAGGAGCCAGAACGTGCGCCATCCGTCTCAGAGATGGCCAGATGGGCGCGAGAGTACCATATTCCCAACTCTGTGAAACTGCGAATACCTGGCAAGGGCGATACGTTCACGCGCCCACCGCCTGGCCACGTCTGCCTGAGTGAATTTCACCTCAAGGCCGGGATCAAGTTGCCACTGCATCCGTTCTTTCAGTACATGCTGGCGTTACTGAAGATCTCTCTTGGGCAATGTGGGCCCACGCTCACCCGCACACTCGTGGCCATGTTCAACATCTTTCGGGTAAGCGGGATGGACCAGCGTACGCGGGCGGAGTTCCTTCACTTCTTCCGTCTTCGCTATTCTACGTGCCAGAGGGACTCGGGGACCTTCACAGTGGAGCCTCGTGTGAAGTGGTGGTTGACGGACCAGCCGAGTTCTTCAACCTGCTGGCGTACGATCAACTGTCTGGTCGGTGGTGATTGGGAGTTGGGCGCCTTCCCGTCTGAGTATGCCGCCAACGCCAACCTGATTGATCGAGTCCCCCAAGCCTTCCATCCCCTCGATACGAATAAGTATCCGATGACGCCCGTTGAAGAGGCCCGGGTCGAACGTCTGAAGTTCGTATTCGACCCGGCGCCCGAGGCAAGATCTTTCTTTGTCGCCTGCCATTGGGACCTTATCGAGCAGACACACCTTGCCAAGACGCCGCGTACGTGGGGCTTGTTGCATAGGAGTAGGAGTAGATTTGACCTACTGTTCTTCTGTCGCTAACCTTCCGTTTGTTGTCTTTGCAGTTAAGAAGATGTCCGGCAAGAACGTCGATATGGATGATGCGCTCAAGCGCCGCTTGGCCACCCTTCGAGATACTGCCGCCAAGGTCCGAAAGGTGGCGGATGACGGACAAGGTGGTCTGGTGTTGGGGGAGACCACACAGCCCAAGATCCCCATTCCTAATGTGGCTGACTTTGCTCCAGCCACCCGGGCGGATGCCCCTCGCCCGCCGCCAAACAATGCTGGTGGTTCGAAGGCGCAGGCCAAGGCCGATCGTGCTGACCAACGTGCTGAGCAGCATCGGGGAAAGCGCCAGGAGAGTCGCGATCAGCGCCGGCTGGACCGGGATGAGCAACGGGACAGGCGGGAGACATCTCGCCTGCCCCACACAGTCGCTCGTACTTCCACTACGCCTCAAGCGTCCGTCCGTCCGTCCAGTCCTTCACGGGTGTCAGGGCAGGGAGGAGCCAGTGAGCCTTCTTCGAAGCATCCCAGGACGGATAATCCGGCCGCCAATCTGTCCGCCGATCTATCCGCCAATCCGTTCGCCTTCTGTACGCCGCTGCTGCAGACCATCGATCTGAGCGTGAAAGCTGTGAATGGGATGGCACCGGAGGTGCTGCAGGGCGGTAGGGATGAGATGGATAAGGCCTTCAATCTCTGCATGGTGCTGCAACACAAGATGTACCTGGCGCGCGAGCGCTTTGCCAACAGACGCTATGCAGAGGAGGCGCATGGGGAGATACGTAAGCTCACTGAGGCCTGTAAGAACTGTGAGTATGAGCTGGCCAAGTATGAGCAGCTGGCGGATCGCCTGCGTCAAGAAGTCTGGGCGGCGACGGGACGAAGCCAAGAGGCGAGTGAGTGGGAGGCGCTGCACAAGGCCGAACGTGATACTGCCCTTGCTGCCCTGGAAGAGGCAAAGGCCGAGGCGGCCAACTGGGTGGCAGAGGTGGAGTCCCGCTTGATGGCTGAAGCGCAGGCCTAAGTTCAGAAGGCGCAAGCGGAGGCGGTCGTCTGTTTCAAGAATTCTTTGGAGTTCAAGGAGTTGGTGGCCGCTGAGGCCGATGTTCAGGTCGCTCAGTTCCAGGAGGTGGTGGCGCCCTTCCTGGATATGGAGAAGTATAATGCCTTCCTGGAGGAGCAGGCGGGTCTGGCGGGCGGAGCCGGTGGTGCGGGCGCGGATGGTGCAGGGGCAGAGTAGAGTAGCTTTTCCTTTTCTTTTCCTTTGTAGTAGTAGATTTTTATAATCGGGCCTTCGTGCCTTTGATTCTTGTCAGCCCTCTTTCGTAACCGGGCGAATGAATGAAGTTTCTTTTCTGTCCGTTTGTGTGCCTTGTCTCTTTTTTTTTTGAATTTTGTTTGGCATTTTTTGAGTAACTTGTGCGGACGCGCGCTTCCCTTTTGCATTTTTGCGAGTAGCCTATCCCCAGTCCCCCGAGTATGTGGGCGGGCGGGGTAAGGACAAACAAACGCAACAATAATTACACAGTACAACATAGCGAGATCTAATGAAAATACTTCCTCAAGTGCTGGATGTTCCATGGGTGGCGTAGTCGTTGACCCTGCATGTCCCTGAGGTAGAAAGTGCTGTCACTTATCACCTCGTCAACGACGTACGGGCCTTCCCACAATGGGCGAAGCGCCTTCACCTTCTGTTGGATCGCCTTCATCACCTAGTCCCCCAGTTGGATTGGGCGAGCCCGTATACGTTGATTGTACAATCGGGCGATCCTCTGCTTGTTCGCGGCGTTGTGGAGGTGCGCCATGTCTCTTCGTTCCTCCAGCAGATCATTGTTGAGCCTCAGCCCCTCACTGTTCGTGCGCGGATCGTACCCCTCGATCCGTGGGCTCTGATGGGTAATTTCCAGGGGTAGCACGGCTTCTATTCCGAACGTCAGGCTGAACGGGGTCTCGCCTGTAGCTGTATTGGCTGTCGTTCGGATGGACCACAGAATTTCTGGAATGACCTCGTGTGACGACCCGAACCAGAATCAGATGCGTATTCGGCACGATTCTCGAGGTTGAGTTTTGTCGCAGTTTATCGTCGTAATTGTGGTTTGCCGATTCGATTCGCGACTTTGTTTTCGGTCGAGAATTTGAATTGGGTGTCTTCACGGAAATTGTTGAGTACGTGATTTCGAGCTCGTGGGCGGTTCCGGAAGATTTTTTCGATAATCGAGGAATATTTTATGATTATTTGAAGTTTTGGGTTCCGACGAGTTTATCCGTTTGTTTCGAGTTTATCCGAATCGTGATGGTTATCCATTTCGAATCGTCGATCGACCCGAGGGACGAGTATAAATATCAAAAAGTTGAAAAATAGTCGAGAATTAGTCGAAAACTTCATTCTGGGCTTTGACTGACGTTGACTTGCCTTGACTTTCCAAAACTGGAAAGTTGACCGTTGACCGAGTGAGGGAGAAGTTTCCCGTTTCGGCTTGCCGTCCGACGACCTAGAATCCGGCCACCTTCGATTTCGGCGAGGGTATGGTTCGAATCCTTGTTCAATTTTGAGTATATTGGTGTATGAATTTGTGAGAATTTGTAAGGTTTTCATGGAACCCGAGTTTGGTCCGATTTGGGAAAATCGCCGGTGTTGGTGACGGTGGTTCCGGCGAGCCACGGTGGTGGTGGTTAGGGGGGTTTGCTTCCCCTTGGCCTAGGGATTCTATTGGTGTGGTTCAATTGAGGTTTGGTGATGGTTTTGGAGCGACCCGAATAGGTCACCGGAGAGATTTATCCCGTTCGGGTTTGGGTTGTTTTGGAGGGTTTCCGAGCTGTTTTGGCCTTCGTGGTAGTTAAGGAAGTGACTCGAATGGTCGAGACCTTGAAATCTGGAAAGTCTCGCCGTGAAACTCCACGGTTGACGGCGCGCCGCCGCCGGCGGCGGCAGTCAACGGCGGAGCTCCGGCCAAAAGTTGACTTTTTGGATTTCGATAATTTTAATGTCGTTTTTTTCGTAATCGCGCCCCGGTTATCGTCCAGAGGTTTTTGGGTCGATTTGGTTAGCCGATTTTCAGTCAAGGTTTCGAGTGGGGGTTTCGAGATTTCCGTAATTCATTTTGTACTGCATTTCGTGTTTCCGGGAACGGTTGGTTTCCGTGCATCAGTACAGTGTTGTGGATTACGATATTGATCAGTTATGTTTTGTGGATATTCAGGAGATCGAGATCGGGATCGTGATCGAGCTTCTGGCGAGGGATCTTCCGCCGGTCCTCGAGATTAGCGCGAGTGCGCATTTTGCTCACCTGTGAGTGGACAATTTCTTTTCACGGAAATGATTGCGAGTCTTTTATGTGATTTACGAAATTGAGCATGCGTATGAGATTTCGGATTTGCATGAGCATGTGATTTACAATTATACGATCATACTTATACGAATATACGTATACAAATATGCATACACTTATATGTCGCTTCATGCATTTGCATCAAAATGTTTATGATTTGGTTTACACAGAGTACAGTCTTGGTTACGTTGTTGTATCGATACACTTGCCTCTCGGCTGATCCCCGATGGTAGGCCATACCAGGAGGGGCGTATCCCCGACTGACCGGTGAGGGGCGTTTCCCCGGATCCGAGGCCATTTCTAGCTAGAATCACGTGGAAGTCAAGGACTCCGTGGTTCTGACTGTACTAGCACGGTGTGTGTCCATGAGTGACCCCGTGGGATTTTTACTTGCATGCTCTGTACACTGGAGGAGTGTGAGTTTTACCTCGTGTACTATGTTGTTTTTATTTACCTGGACTCGCATATGTTATTTTAAACATATATATTAACTGGTGAAAGACATTTATTTTCGTCCACTAACTCTAACGTGTTTATTGTCTTTCCCCTGGGCTTTTCGATTTCCGTGCCCAGTTGCAGTTCAGGCTTGGTGTTTCACGTCGCGGTTTGGAGGCTAGTGATCAGAGTCACCTGTGTTTTCCAGTAGGTTCTTGTTTCGCCTACTGATGTACATATTGTATATGTTTTACTCTAGAGGTCGCTCTGATACATTCTGATATATGTTGTACGGATTTTCACGGATATACATATATACATAGTACAGTTTATTTAATGTTGTTGATTATATTGATGTTGAGAAATCCGGATGGGATTGGTGCCCACGGTTTGTTTTTTGTGACATAGGACGAAGTGTTAATTTCTGGGTGCAGGTTATGGTAATTCCACGCTAATAACGAAACTCTGCCGGAATTTTGAAAATTTTTTGTTGGTTCGTGTTTTCGAAAGGGTTTGATTCCGGTTTAGGTAACTGAATCGGGATTGGGTCCTTTCAGCTTGGTATCAGAGCATTAGGTTGTCAGATTCTGTAGACTCTTGTAGTTGTGACGCTTAGGGTATTTGAGTTGATACAACATGACTGGAGTGATGACCCGACTGGCCAGCGGTACTCATCAATACTTCGGGTGTTGTGTGTCCTCAAATATCTGCGGTTTCATGATTACGTTCTTTCTGCTTGTACCTAATGCTTGTATTGTATCAGTAGGATGCCTCCTCGACGTGGTCCCCGTGTTGACCGGGATGATGATCCTGATGAGGATCGCCGAACGCGCGACTTGCTAATGCGAGTGCTGCGTTTGGAAGAGCGTTTTGACCCTGTGGTCAAGGCTCGTACTGCGGGTGCTACTGTGTTTTCGGGTTCAGTTGATCCAGAGATATGCGAGGCATGGTTGGTTCAGATTGAGCGAGTTTGTGAGCGTCTGCAGTTTACTCCTGAGCAGATGTCAGTAGCCGCAGTTGGTTTACTTGAGGGTGATGCATACTTTTGGTGGGTTAGCACCGACAGAGTTCCGGTTGATACTCCGTGGATATTGTTTCGTGATCTGTTTATGCGGAGATATTTTAATCAGGCTACCCAGCAGCGCAAGTACGAGGAGTTCACAAACTTGAGGCAGGGCAGTTTGTCTGTACTTGAGTATCGGGATCGGTTTACCCGTTTGTCTCGTTTTGCGCAGGATATGGTGGCTACTGAGGAAGCCAAGTGTCGTAGATTTGAGCTGGGATTGAATCTGAACATCAAGGCGACACTGACTACGATGCCTCGGAACAACTTTGATGAGTTTGTCAGTGCTGCACTCCGAGGCGAGGATATTGAGCAGGAGAGACACCAGAGGTACCAGCCGAGGCGATTTGAGGAAGGTGGACCGAGTCAGGGGCCTTCGAAGAGGCAGAGTTCTGATACATCCGGTTCAGCTTCATCTTCAGGTGGTGGATCATATCGACCACCAGCTGGTGTACCGAGACAGAGGCCGAGATGGAGGAGAGATAGACCACAGCGACCGCAGGCTAGTGCTGGTTCCAGCGGTTCTAGTTATCCACGGCGTACTGGTGGCACTTTTGCTGTACCGAGGGAGTACCTGTTGTGTAGTCTCTGTAGTCGACATCATGTGGGTCCGTGTCAGCGAGGTCCTGTCACTTGTTTCCGCTGTGGCCAGGTGGGTCACTATGCGAGGGAGTGTCCTCAGTTATATGGTGGTGACGGACAGGCGGCCCAGAGTTCCGGAGGAGAGCGAGGAGCCACTTCGGGAGCGCGACCAGCACAGTTTGCAGGTCAGGGCAGACAGCAGGGACAGCCCCAACGAGGACGACCAGCCGGACAGGCGAGAGTTCATGCTATGACTCTACGTGAGGGCAGAGCATCACCGGAGGTTGTTATCGGTACGTTACATGTCTTTGGTATTCCTGTACTTGCATTGTTAGATCCGGGTGCCACACATTCATTCATATCATTTAGATTGTCATCATTGGCTACGGTACCTGCATCTCCACTTCCGGGGTTTTGGAGAGTGTTGTATCCGTCAAGTGAGGTTGTGAGCATCGGTTGGGTTTACCGAGATTGTGAGGTGTTTATTGATGGCCATGGTTTAGCCGCTGATCTGTTATTGCTTGATATTGTGGATTTCGATCTGATTTTGGGTATGGACTTCCTGGAGTCGCACTGGGCCATGTTTGACTGCCATAGGAAGGAGGTCGCGTTTCGACGACCAGGGTTACCCGAGATACTGTTTCGTGGTGAGAAGAACACTTCACTACCGTGTTTGATTTCCGCGATGAGGGCGGATCGGTTGATGAAGAAGGGTTGTGTTGCTTACTTAGCCCATGTAGTGGACACTACATCTGCAGTACCGGACCTTGGTAGTATTGAGGTTGTGTCTGAGTTTTCGGATGTGTTTCCAGCGGAGTTACCTGGTATACCCCCTGTGCGGGAGATTGATTTTACCATTGAGTTATTACCGGGTACTGGACCGATTTCCCAGACATCGTACCGAATGGCGCCTGCAGAGTTGAGGGAGTTGCAGATTCAGCTTCAGGAGTTGTTAGAGAAGGGGTTCATTCGACCGAGTGTTTCTCCGTGGGGTACTCCAGTGTTGTTTGTGCGGAAGAAGGACGGGTCCATGCGTTTGTGCATTGACTATCGGAAGCTGAATCAGATTACAGTGAGGAACAAGTATCCGTTGCCACGAATTGATGACTTGTTCGATCAGCTCAAGGGAGCATCAGTCTTTTCGAAGATTGACCTTCGATCCGGATATCACCAGTTGAGGATCCGGGATTCAGATGTGGCCAGGACAACTTTCAGGATGCGGTATGGGCACTATGAGTTTTTGGTTATGCCGTTTGGGTTGACCAACGCCCCCGCAGCTTTCATGGACTTGATGAATCGGGTGTTTCGACGATTCCTTGACAAGTTCGTGATTGTATTCATTGATGATATTTTAATATATTCGAGGAGTGCGGGCCAGCACAAGAAGCACTTGCGTGCGGTGTTGCGGACTTTGCGGGATCATCAGTTATTCGCGAAGTTTAGCAAGTGTGAGTTCTGGTTGGATAGTGTGAAATTTCTGGGCCATGTGATTTCGGCCGAGGGAGTTAGTGTTGATCCTGACAAGATCGAGGCTGTGCTGAATTGGAGTCGACCCACTACTGTGCCGGAAATCCAAAGTTTCTTGGGGTTAGCAGGCTATTATCGACGGTTTGTACAGGATTTCTCCCGGATAGCTACACCACTGACCAGATTGACGAAGAAGGGCGTCAAGTTTGAGTGGTCTGATGCGTGCGAGGAGAGTTATTTGCTCTTGAAGGAGAGATTGACTACCGCACCGGTTCTGACGTTGCCAGATGACAGTGGTGAGTTTGTTGTATACAGCGATGCGTCGAAGTTGGACCTTGGCTGTGTGTTGATGCAGCATGGTAGAGTCGTGGCATATGGTTCCAGACAGCTGAAACCGCATGAGGTCAGCTATCCGACGCATGATTTGGAGTTAGCCGCTATTGTGTTAGCGTTGAAGAGTTGGAGACATTACCTGTATGGTGCTCAGTGTAAGATTTTCACTGACCACAAGAGTCTCACCTACTTGCGGACGCAGCCGGATCTGAACATGAGGCAGCGCCGATGGATGGAGTTGTGGCCAGAACCTGCTCCGCTCCTGAGATGCTCGGTCGTCACAGCACTTCGACGATACGCTGCCCTGGCCCTGTGTGCACGGGCGCTGTGGCCAGTCGAGCCAACTTGTCTGCTTTTGCGTTGAATCCCCGGCGTATATGGCTGATGTTGACGTACTTGAATCCTTTGATCAGCGCCTGCACATGCTTCAGATAGGCGATCATGGACTCCTCCTTTGCCTGGAATTCTCCTCCGACTTGGCTCACCACCAACTGTGAGTCGCTAAATATGTTGAGGTCGGGCGCCCCTGAATTCTTGGCCAGTTGCAGGCCCGCGATAAGCGCCTCGTACTCGGCCTCGTGGTTTGTTGCCTTGAATTCAAACTTGAGGGCGTACTCTGCGTTTACCCCTCCTGGCCCCAGTTAAGATTATGCCGGCGCCGCTCACCTTCTTTGTGCAGGACCCATCGACGTAGAGGTTCCACTCCGACAACGGTCGCTCCTTGACCTCCGGGTTGTCGGACGCTTCTACCGTCGGACCATCGGGCGCTTGGGCTGGCGCCCCTTCTGCCTCCGTATACTCGGCGATAAAGTCTGCCACGGCCTGCCCCTTGATTGCCATGCGGGGTTTGTACTCGAGGTCGAACTCGCCAAGTTCGATGGCCCACTTCGCCAGGCGGCCGCTATGATCGGGCGATTGGAGTATCTGGCGCAAGGGTACGTTGGTGAGGATGTGGATGCTGTGTGCCTGGAAGTACAGCCTTAACCGTCGGGCAGCGGTTACGAGCGCGAGCGCCATCTTCTCGATCGTCGGATATCAAGTCTCAGCGCCCGTCATGCCCTTTCCCGAAAAGAAAACGGGCAACTTCGTGCAGTCCTCCCTGCGGACGAGGGCAGAACTGACGACCGTGAGAGAAGCGGCTAGGTAAAGGTACAAAACTTCCCCTCGGACGGGCCTGGAGAGGAGTGGAATGGATGCCAGGTACTCCTTGATTTGAAGGAAAGACTCATCACATTCGGGCGTCCACACAACCTCTCGCTTGTTCGTGGTTCTTAGGGCTTTGAAGAACGGGGCACACCTGTCCGAGTAGCGCGAGATGAATCGGTTTAGGGATGCGAGCTTGCCCGTGAGACTCTGTAGGTCCACCCTCTTGACGGGTGGCTTCATGTCAATGATTGCCTTGACCTTGGCTGGCGCGGCTTCGATCCCCCGCTGGCTGACAATGTACCCCAGAAACTTGCTGTTGGTGACTCCGAAGGTACACTTGGCGGGATTCAGTCTCATGCCGTTCTTGATGAGGACGTCGAGCACAGTCCCCAAGTTCTGGACGTGGTCGATCGCCTGGACGCTCTTCACCAATATGTCATCCACGTACACGTCTACGATGTTGCCAATCAGGCAATGAAACATCGCGTTCATGAGCCTCTGGTACGTGGAGCCGGCGTTCTTCAGCCCGAAAGGCATGACAACGTAGCAATAAAGGCCTTTGTCTGTGACAAACGTTGTTGCCTCCTGGTCCGCGGGGTCCATGAAGATCTGGTTGTAGCCCGAGTAAGCGTCCATCATCGATAGGAGTTCGTGCCCCGTCGTCGCGTCCACCAGCTGATCGATCCTCGGCAGCGAGAAGCTGTCCTTTGGGCACGCCTTGTTGAGATTACTGTAATCGATGCACATTCTCCACTTCTTGTTGCTCTTCTACACCATCACAGCGTTGGAAATCCACTTGGGATAATCCACCTTCCGGATGAACCCGATGCCTAGTAAACGGTCCACCTCCTCATGCATTGCCGCGTAATGCTCCGCTTTGTACGCCCGCCTCTTCTGCTTTACTACCCGGGCGCTGGCGCTAACGCTCAGCCGATGGGATATGATGTTCGTGCTGATCCCGGGCATGTCTTTATATGACCAGGCGAATACCTCCTGCTTCTCCTTCAGTAGTGTGATCAGCCGCTCGGCCATCGCGGGAGCCAACGATGCTCCGATCTAAACCGTTCTCTCCGGGTGTTCGGAGGATAGCTGGATCGTCCTCAGCTCTTCGCGCTCGGGGACGGGTGACACGGCCATCAGCCCGTCGCGTGGGTCATCCGGTACTTCTGATCCTGGCGCGGGTTCCAGGGCGAGAACCTCATGCTTGTCTCGGGGTTTCGTTGCCTCCTCGCCGTTGTATCCCCGGATATATCCGACTCCGTGCTCGGTGGGGAAGCGTCCCAAGAGCATGTACCCTGCGATGATCATCCTCAACCTGCAGATCCCTGGCCTCCCGAGTATGGCGTTGTAGGGGGAGGGGGTGTCCATGATGATGAAGTCCGTCCGGATCTCGCTGTGCGGGGAGTCGGGTGCGCCAACCTCGACCTAGAGACTGTCGGTCCCGATTGGATACGATGTCTCGCCCGTGAAGCTGACCACGCACTCGTGGTCTTGCGTCATCTTGCGTGCGGGCCTTCCGAGCACCTTGTATGCGTCGAAATAGATCACGTTCACGGACGCCCCATTGTCAATCAGCACCCTCTTCACGAGGAATCGGTCGATGATCGCGTCGACTATGAATGGCAGGGTGCTGTTTTTCGGGCTTTCCTTCTCATCCCTTGTTGTGAAGCTAATGGTGGGCGCCTCCTTCCTTCCTGCCTTGGGCGCTCTCCCTGCCACAATCGTCAGCACTTCCCTGCTCGAGCGATCGGGTGTCGACGTCCCCTCTTTGCGCTTACCCCCGGATATCGTGCTGATAGTCCCACGGGTTCTGGCATTTGTCTGGCGCGGTCGTCCTTCCGCCCTGGGAGGGGTGGCCTGATCGTTCTTCCTCATATCCTCGAGGGCCTTCCTTAACATGGGGCAGCCGTTGGTGTGGTGAGTGGCGGCGTTGTGGTATTTGCACCAAATGCTTGGGATTCGGCCGACCGGGGCCATTGCTACCGTTACGCCGCTTAGTGGTGGGAGCCGGCGTCGATGCAGGCGGAGAAGCTGCTCGAGCGACTGCCCGTCGATCGTAAAGACCTCTTGTCCCGCTGGTTGATATTGTGGCACTGGTGGTAAGCGGGCACTCTGCTGTGCTGGTTCCTTCGGCCGGTTGTAATGATTGCCCTGGTTGTTGCGGAAGAAAGGCTTCTGGTAATTCTGTCTTTGCACGTCCCGGCTCCTCTTGTGCCCCCCGGTTGGCGCCCTTCCTTTATCCGAGGGCCGTCGAGGCTGAGCGTTCTCCTCCGGTCTGTTGGTGCTAGACTCGGAGGCGGACCCGTACACTCGCGTCTCCACTAACGCCTTCTGTACGACCAGGTCCATGATCTCGTTGTAGTCGAGATGCTCCTTCCTTACTAGTTTCTCTACGAATGGGTTGTGAGCAGGTTATCCATCAGGGCTACCTTGGCCACTCGATTATCGAGGTCCCTGCATGTGCTTGCGAGCGTCCTCCATCGGTTGATGTAGCTCGACAGGCTCTCGTCCATCCCCTGGCGGACCTTGAGGAGGATGCCCGTGGTGTTGTACTTGCCTTGGAGCCGATAGCGCTTCTGAAAGCTTTCCGCCAGCTCGAGGAATGAATGGATGGATCCTGGCGGGATCTCGTAAAACCAGCTCCGCGCTTCCTCCGCCAGCATTTCCTGAAACAGGAAACACAAGGTTGGGTCCGAATACCGGGTTCCGTCCGTGGTGGATCGAAACTCGTCCACTTGCGCGCGTGGGTCTCCGCTTCCGTCGAATCGGGCGATCTTCGTTATCTTCGCGTGAGGGTCCCTTCCTCTCTCCAGTATATGCGCTGAGAACGGGCTGACCCGGGGGGCGAACGTCCCGCCCTGACCGGCCAGCTTGTCCTTGCGCAGACGCGAGACCTCCTCCCCCAGCTCCTCCATCCTCTGAAGGATCAGAGCATTGTTCGTCGGGGGCGCCGACTCTTCCACGGGTGAGGGCGCTCGGGCCGCCCGGGCGCTGGTCCTGCCGAACGGGTGTTGCTCCTCGCTGGTGTTCTCCTGGGTCTCCTCGTGCTGCTCCTGTTGCTGGCTGATGAGCGCATCCAACCGCTCATCCAACCTCTGACGGATTTGGCACTCCTCTGCTCTCTCGAGCGCCGCCTCCCGTAGCTCCTGGACCAGGCTGCTGATGCGCTCCTCGCCGTCGTCCCTGTCGGTCGCTAGTACATTCCGCCCCTGCGAGTCTGGCGGCGTCTCCCCATCGGGCGCGTTGCTGTAGTTAGTCACCGGGTTGAGCATGTAGACCTTTGACTTTTGTGGTGTTTATACGAGGTTTGCAATTTGTAAGCTTCCCACAGACGACGCCAACTGTTTCTACCGAATTACGCGCGGGGGCGTAATGAGGCAGAAGTAATACGAATAGACTTCCCTCTCCTCCTGGTGCGTCCGAACGTTGGGGCTGTTCGGATGGTCGGGCGGTCCCTACCTTCGGGTGTGCGGACTCTCCAGGTGGTCGGGTGTGCGCGTTCGGGTGCGGCTGTTAGAAGAATACAACAATGAACAGGCGGTCATGGGTTAAGACGGGGTGGCCCGCCTTCAACGCTCCGATGCCTAAGTCAGATGATGTATTGGATATAACAGTCAAGCGAACGTGCGTGTATAGTAATGTGGATCGAGCGAGTCGGCTGTCTCTCGATGGGATAGATGGAATATCTCCCTTACCCGTAATAAATACCTTTATATATATAGGTGGTTGAGCTTGGTACTTGCCTGTGTACTTCGATGTGGGACTGGTGCACTTGCTGATGTCTGATCCGCACGTTCGGGTGTGCGCCCCACGGGCGCGTGTGTGCTCGGATGGGGTTTGTCTTGTGAGAGAAGTTGGAGCCTTCCTGGTGGTCTTTCGGGTGGTCTGGTAGGTGTCGATTACCTGCTTAAGTGGATAAGTATAATAATCGTACAACTAATGCTATACAAACACTCACGTGTCAATAGCAAGCTAGACACATTGCCTAAACATAGACATCCTAAATGACCGCTTATCTAAGGAAACAGTGTGGCTTGCCGATGTACGTGCATATCATAGCTTAGACAAAGGCCAAAGATTTTAAACAATATAACGATAGAATTGGCTCCGACAACCCCGAAGTGCCTCGGGAATCCTAGCAGACTAGATTTTTGCCGTTTGATCATGATTTTGCTTTGTTTGGCTCGCCAACATCGCAACTTCAGCCTGTTTTTCCTTGGTATGTTGTTCCTCCTTCGCTGTTTGGGCGTTTGAGATCGGCGTCGTTTTTTCAAGTTTTGTATTTGTTGTTTGATAGTGGTGGTCAGTGGCGGAGCCAGAGCTTGGCCTCGGGGGGCCAAACTGAAGAAAAAAAATTAAAATGGAAACTGAAAGTCTTAAGAAAGAAGGAAAAATTGAAGAAAAAAAAATGGAAGCCGAAAGTTTGGGAAGAAAGAAGGAAAAAGCCAAAAAAAAACTGATAGCACGATAGGAATGGGGTGTCGAACTCGAGATCAAACAGTTTAATTAACAACAGGTTACCACTGTGCCATCAAGAACTACTCTACATATTGTGAACTAAAGTTGATTATGCCAAGTTAAGGGGGGGGGGGGGGGGGGGAATGCCCGGGCTCGCCTCTGTTTGGCTCCGCCCTTGGTGGTGATGGTGGTGCGCAACCGGTGGATTGGTTGGTATCTAGTCCTCCTGGTCTTCTTGTCTTTTGGGGTGCCCCTAGCTCGTTTCAAGGACAACGTGAGGGTCGGAGGCCGATGGTGGCTACTGCGGTGTGTGGGCCGAACGGTATGGATTGCGAGTTGGCAGCGAGTTCAAGTTGGGAGTGTGGACCCTCGTGGCGTCAAGGAGGGTCGTCATCTTTGTAAAGTTTGGCCCTTAGCTTGCTATCGGCGAGGTTGTTGACCAGTGTAGTTATGGATGGTCGTGATTGGGAGACGGGAAGAGTCAGGGACAAGAGGCTCATCTAGGGTTTGGGCAAGTGCAAGTGGGTGTAGGTGGTTGGGCTTGGAGTATGTAGAATTATATGGGCCCTACCACACCCTATTTAGACCTCTGAGGATCTTCTTAAAGCATGAGTCTATCTTTGGGAATAAGATGTGTGGTTAAGGATAACTGTGTCCGTGGACTTGATGTAAATGTCTAAGGCTGAGCAGAGGAGTGGCGACTCACTCCATGTAGTTTGGGGTACATAGTTAGATAAGGTGTGAGATCATGATTTTTAAAAAATTTATCCTATACCTATCATGTCTAGCTATGTAGGTATTTGTGTGTGAATGTAATAGTATAGTCTACTTTAAGGATTTCGTTTCTATTTCGTCGAGACACCGATGAATTTTTTATATTCTACCACAACATCAATTATATCGTTACCTCTTCCGCCTCAACCCCCAAAAACAAATTCTCATAATATAATTAAACGACCTCCATTTATATTATAAACCGGGGAACCATTGACATTTATAATGCAAATGAATTTCAAAGTTAAATTTAAAAGAGCTTGTACCATCTGAGACCTTCTAAAATCAGAGTTAAAATTGTTTAAATTACAAACGGTACAATCTTATTTTTTGTCCATGCTGTCACAGTTCCTTTACATAGTTACGATTTTTAATGAATGCAGATCGTACCATGAAACAGCATTAGCTAGGTCTAAACCCAAAAATGAAACCCCAAAGTGAACTCATGTGACAGCTATGGTCAATAGTCATGTGATTATTTAAAAGACAATATTCAACTTGCCTAACTAAGCAATCTAACCATTAATAACTTTCCTACCTTCCCCTTATCTTCACCATTTTCTTTTTTTTTTCCCCAAAAATAATAATAGTTTTCCAATAATATAATGTTAATAAAAAAGAAAAAAGAAAAAAGAAAATAGTGAAGGGAGTGATGGAAGAACTGAAAGGAGCGCTGCTAGTATTAAGTAGGGCTGGGCTGGGGTGTGATCTGACCAGTCCTATTCTGACTGATCGGTTTTTTGGTCTTCTTCTCCAAAGTCCAGCCTCCCTCCTTTATTGCCGAGTCCTCTGCACTCTCTTTCTTTCCTCATACTCTTACACCTAGACATCTCTCTCTCTCTCTCTCTCTCTCTCTCTCTCTCTCTCTCTGCGTTGTGTATATGTTCATGGCCAAAGGAGGAGTTGGACTCTCCATTGATTCAGATCCACTTCCCTATTTTTCTCTCCACAAACCCCCAACAGCCCTCAACAACTCCTTATCCACAACCAATAACAATTCCGACGTCTCCTCCATGGAACACCTCCGCCGCCACGTCGCGCTTTCTTCAAACCCGCCGGCGCCGCCTCCTCCTCCTCCGCCGGCGCCGCCTCAGACTCTGCAATTCTCCGTCAACCTCAACGACGGTGGAGATGAAGAAGAAGAAGACCGGGAAGAAGTCTCGCCGCCGCAGCTTTCGTCCGACGAGAGGCGTATGGTCGTTGACGAGCGTGACTTCTTTGCCGCCGACGACAACAAGGCCGGTGGGGAAGGCTCCGGCGAGAAAATGGACTTCGACGATGGACCATCCGCCATGGAATGCAACGTTAACGTGAGTAGTGATGAGCTCGTATCACTTTTTGTAGTATTAGTGGGGGCCATGGAAACGAATTTCTTCTCTATCAATCAAGTGTTCGACGAAATGCCGAATCAAGAATTACTCTTATTATTATTATTATTATTTAGATTCTGATTAGTTTATACTGTACAGACTGGGTTGAATCTCCTCATCACAAACACTGGGAGTGACCAGTCAGTGGTTGATGATGGCGTCTCATCGAGTGTAGAGGATAAAAGAGCTAAGAGTGAGGTAAAGATTCCATGTCTGTAAATTGTTAATGGGATTTTTCATATTTGGGAGCGTGTAAATTATCTGGTTTGCTAAGTTTGTGTGTATTTTGGTTCAGTTGGCTGTTCTTCAAGTTGAGCTGGAGAGAATGAACGCGGAGAATCAAAGGCTGAGAGGGATGCTTAACCAGGTCACTACCAACTACAACGCTTTACAAGTTCATTTGCTGAGCCTGATGCAGAACCAGAAGGCCGAGAGCGGTAATGTCGTCGAGGCGGCCGCAGAGGAAAAGAAGGGCATCGGATCAGTGGTTCCGAGGCAGTTCATGGACCTTGGGCTGGCGGCCGAGGAGCCGTCCCAGTCTTCTTCGGATGAGCGAAGCCGGGAGCAACGGTCTGGATCAGGAGAGAGAAAGACTAATGCTGGTGGTGATGAAGGGCCTGGGAGGAAAGAGGAGAGTCCTGAGCAACAGACGCAGAGTTGGGGACCTAACAAAGTTCCGAGGCTCAATTCTCCTAAGGAGGTTGATCAGACTGAGGCTACAATGAGGAAGGCCAGGGTTTCGGTTAGAGCTCGATCAGAGGCACCAATGGTACGTGAGCCTATAATTTTAAGGACTCGAATGTTGGTTTTGATATTCACTGTTGGCCTATTCAGTGTCAGAGAGCAGACACTGTTATGTTTGTACCAAAAAATACATGTTTGCTTATGAACGACTTTGTTTGCGGCAGATCACTGATGGGTGTCAATGGCGTAAGTATGGGCAAAAGATGGCAAAGGGGAACCCATGTCCTCGAGCTTATTATCGATGCACCATGGCTGCTGGTTGCCCTGTTCGAAAACAAGTACGATTTCATTTCTTTTGTAAAAGGGTTGGTTTTCTTGTTCGGTTTATAATGTCATGTATTAATTTTGAGATTGCTACTATGATCAAACAGGTACAAAGATGTGCTGAAGATAAGACAATCCTGATCACAACCTATGAAGGCAATCACAACCACCCATTGCCTCCGGCGGCCATGGCAATGGCAGCGACAACCTCATCCGCAGCCAGGATGCTGCTTTCGGGGTCTATGCCAAGTGCTGACGGACTAATTGATTCAAATTTCCTCACTAGGACCATGCTCCCTTGCTCCTCAAGCATGGCCACAATCTCAGCCTCAGCTCCATTCCCCACTGTTACATTGGACTTAACTCAATCGCCAAACTCTTCACAGCAGATGCAACGACCCCCGGGCCAGTTCAGCATCCCATTTGGAAACCCATCTCAGAATTTCCCCAATGGACCAGTCTCATTGCTGCCCCAAATCTTCGGCCAGGCTCTCTACAACCAGTCTAAGTTCTCAGGCCTTCAAATGTCACAGGACATGGACCGTCGCGCCCAACTAGGCTCACCTCAGTCACTGCAAGCTCAGCAGCAGAACTCATTGGCGGATACCGTCACTGCTGCCACCGCAGCCATTGCAGCCGATCCAAACTTCACCGCAGCTCTAGCAGCAGCCATTACCTCAATCATTGGCAGTGCTTCTACCAACAACACAAACAATGCCAATGTCAGTTCCAGTGGAAACGAATCAACAACTACAGCTGCAGCAAATTGCAGTAGTAAGAGGAGCAAAGCCAATTTTCCAGGGAACTAGAGGAAAGCTACATTTCTTTGTTCGTTTTTTAGGATTTTCTTTTTGGGAGGCTGCAAAGTATACATATTTTTTTTTCCTTGAGGTTGGAGGGGGATTCAAAATCAAACGTAGGTTCTATATTCTTTTGTTATTCGAATAATATGTCCAAATTATGTCATTACAAAATCTTATAATGGAAGAGCTAAGAATGCAAATTGGTTTTCCAAATCCTTGTTTGTATGCGGAAATGGAGAGGTTGGTCATTTGGCTTTTATGTATGTCAAGGTTGTGTGTTTTCCTAGAGAGCAAACACATGCTAGAGAGAGGGGAAAAGAAGAAAGCAAAAGATGAAAGCAAAATAGGGATTAGAGGAAAGGAACAAAACGGGGAGGCTGGGGTTTTTATTCTTTTATTCTTTCCTTTCTTGGAGCTATGCGGTGGAATTGAGTGGCGGTCAATATAAGAGTCAACAAAAATGTCTTGGAGTGATCTCGAAGGGATGGGATTGGTTTGACACAAGAAAGAGACTTCTTGGTTTTTGGCTGGTCACGTTTTTTCACGTACGTTTGACATTTATCTTCTTCCTTTTGCCATTTTCACAGAAATGGGCGTCCCATCATCTTGGTCATCTTTCCCTTGGCATTAATACACTAAATATGATACTTGAGGCTTGAGAGTAGGTATATGTTAGCCAGCTAATGAGAAGTTTCCGTTCACGTATTTTAGTTCAGTGATAAAATTCGGAAAATTCTTAGATGGAATCTAACGCTGGTGTTAAAACTCCATTATCGTAGTGTGATCTAAAACCAAAACAATCGATCGATCACCATATCGGCCGAAAGCTGTGAAACAGTGAAAGGGACTGAAAGGTAACACGGTCCAACCATTCCAACGTGTATGATGAGCCTGCCGGTTCGGGCTTTAGATAACACAAAAGGCGGCCACTATCCAAGTTTCAATACCAAGACTGGTAGCTGCACAGACTTGAAGACTAACGAGGAGTTGCAGTTATCTACATTATAAATGCCACTGGACAAACGACACCTCAGCATCTCAAGAACAGATCAAACCTGAAACTTAATTTTGACCGTCCGATCAAGCATATTTGACTTCATGTTGACCCATAGCATCTACTACGTATTATAGGCGAACATCTCTCGTTCCTATTTTTCTTCTCGCAATTGAAATTTCCTGGTTATTTTCAGCGTTCGTCTTCTGCTTCGGAGCCCAACTCCGATAGAACTCAGAATGTGAGTAATTTCTAGTTTCCAATTTTTATTTACGCATCAAAATTATGTCTCATAATCGTATTCTTACACATAATCTATGTGCATCGTGTGCTTTATGTACACACATACATATATATATATATATATATATAGTAGGCTGTTTCCGTTTCAAATTCACTAGGGGTTAATTTTCAAGCTCCGTTCGGCTCCCCAGAAATTATGAGAAAAAACAGACATGATTAAAAGAACAAAAATTTGAAAACTGATCATGTAATAGTTGAGGCCCACTTAATTTTTTTTGCTTATTTAGTACTGTCAAGAAGTGATCTTTGATCACCAAATTTGTCTTTATTTTTGGCAGTTGTGAAATGGGTACCAAATTTAGGGTTTGTTTGGTGGCACTGTTTCAATTTATGCTTCTATCCCATGTGGTGATCTCCAAACCCGATTATGGGCTGGTGAGAATTGGATTGAAAAAGGTCAAACTGGATCAAACATCTCAGCTCCATAGAGAGACTAATGCTAAGAGTGCACAAGGAGCTCTGAGAGCTCCTCTGAAGGAGTATCGTCTCCGCGGAAGTGTTGGGGATTCTGGGGACACGGATATTGTTGAGCTGAAGAACTATATGGATGCTCAGTATTTTGGTGAGATTGGTATCGGCACACCGGCTCAGAAGTTTACTGTCATATTTGACACTGGGAGTTCTAACCTTTGGGTGCCCTCGGCAAAGTGTTACTTCTCTGTAGGTTTATCTGTTCTTTTCAGTGATTATACTGACTTGATCTTGTGTGTAATGTAGTTTGTGCGAATGTATTTTTATTGAATATAGGTGTTTGGAATCTAATTGCAGGTTGCTTGCTTTTTCCACTCCAAGTATAAGTCTAGCCAATCAACTTCACACTCAAAGAATGGTATATATATTAGTTCCTTGGACTAATGCATTCAATTCTGATGAAGTTGCTGCTAAATTGTTTCCTTTTTCCAAGTACTTTTACTACACTTAGAGTATTCACAATGATTGGCATGACCAGGTTCTTCAGTATTTCCATGCTCCAAATGCTATACACATTGACCTAGAAACTAGTCTTTTTTCCATTCTTTTTGTAATGTAGGTACATCCGCGGCCATCCAGTACGGTACCGGTGCAATTGCAGGTTTCTTCAGCCAGGACCATGTCACAGTCGGGGATCTCGTTGTTAAGGATCAAGTATGTTCTGACAGAATGTATATTTAGTTAGTTTCAGAGTTGGGAGTTTAACCTTTGCCATCACTTTTGGTTTTTTAGGATTTTATTGAGGCAACCAAGGAGCCTGGCGTCACATTTGTGGCAGCTAAGTTTGATGGTATACTTGGACTTGGTTTTCAAGAGATCTCAGTTGGGAATGCTGTCCCTGTCTGGTAAGTTAACGCTGCCTAGCTCTTAATAGATTGATTAACTGAATTTATGAACTTATCCTGTCTGGTAAGTCAATGCTGTCCCAAATATGCTCTAATTTGTCCTGAATAAATGGCTCGATGGCTTTCATCAAATTGTTTAAAGCGTACATTAGATCATTGCATGTCTCCCTACTTTTGTTATTCATCGACGCACTTATATGGTTGTTAACAGTACATGTGCTATTAAAAAAGGTATAATCTGGTCAATCAAGGTCTTGTTAAAGAATCAGTGTTTTCGTTTTGGTTGAATCGCAACACTGAAGGAGAAGAAGGGGGTGAGATTGTATTTGGTGGGATGGACTCTAATCATTACATTGGTGAGCATACATATGTTCCTGTGACTCAAAAAGGCTATTGGCAGGTTACCCTCTTTTCTACTTGATGATTTCTTCATTTGGCTTTGGTCACTCTGCTTCATGTCTTCATACTATTACTTTTCTTATTGGCAGTTTGATATGGGTGATGTGCTAATCGGCAGTGAAACATCTGGTATGGATATACTAATTTTATAATCGCCTCTAGTCTGAAACAGCAGATAATTTATATAATAAGAACATGCTTTCTTGTTATGGTAATGAATAGTCTTCCGGACATTTTCCAGGGCTTTGTGCTAATGGTTGCTCAGCAATTGCTGATTCAGGGACCTCCCTATTGGCAGGGCCAACGGTATGGATTCTAAGAATACATCAACTCTTTTTCCTAGAGTAATGATAAAAAATTGTTCAGTGTGTTGATGAAGCACGGAAGGGAACAAACACTATCCTTTACTTTCAATTAGTTTGTGCATTTCTGCTCATCAATTACTCATACTGTATTTACCATGTTTGTGGTTTCCGTTTCAGAATATAATACAAGCAGCAATAACTATCTGTTAGAAAACTTGTTTAATCTTATATTATAGTCATATGTGACTTCTGACTAATATCAATGTCTCGCTTGCAGACTATCATCACTCAAATAAATCATGCCATTGGAGCTTCTGGTATTGTAAGCCAAGAATGTAAAGCAGTGGTTGACCAGTATGGGAAAATCATACTAGAACTGTTGCTAGCTCAGGTATCTTATTATCATCTGTATTTATGAGTATTACATATTTATAATATCAAAGTAAAAGATGGCTGTTATTTTGTAATTTATCTGACGTAGGTGGATAATATGGCTATTGCTCCAATTCTGTTTCTGCAAATAATGTGCTTTATATATTGGCATCTTTTCTAGGTTAAACCCCAAAGAATCTGCTCTCAGATTGGTGTCTGTACTTTTGATGGGACTCGTGGTGTGAGGTCGGATGCAGTTTAAACTATTTCATTTTGTTTCTTATAAAAGGAGGATAGTAATGATACTGTAATGAGTTTTATAGCAACTTGGTCATGTCTCTACTCATCTTAATGTAATTGTGTCAATATCTTTACAGTATGGGCATTGAAACTGTGGTCGATGAGAAAATAGAAGCTACATCTGATGGCCTGCATGATGCTGCATGTGCTGCTTGTGAGATGGCGGTGGTATGGATACAGAAGCAGTTAAAGATGAATCTTAATCAGTCAGAGGAACAGATCTTGAACTATGCGAATGAGGTGATTAGAATCTTAATCATGTATTAATTTAAAGTACCTGCAGCGATCTCATGCTAATTTGCACTTGCAGCTCTGTGAACGACTGCCCAGTCCAAGTGGTGAATCAGCTGTTCAATGTAACGCTCTATCCTCCTTGCCCAGTATATCCTTTACCATTGGTGATAAAGTGTTTGACCTTGCTCCAGAGCAGGTATGGTTTCATAACATTAATCATTTTGCTTTAACCTAATGCAACTTCTGGAATTTTCATATTCACATTTTTTATTTCTTTTTTCCATCGATCTATAACATCCATATATGCCCCGTCTAACTTACAGGGTTGTTCAATACCATCTAACTTTGGTCTTCATGAATATAGAACAGTACGGATAGTGAACTTTCCAAAATGAAACGGATTACTATTTGAGATCATTAACTGTCAGATTAGTATATATTTCATATTTCTGGAGATACAAATGATCCTATAAAGTGTAGTTATGATGGCTGGCCAACAAACTCTGTACTAGTTGTATGCCAGGGGAAACTTTTGTGTTGCCATAAAGTGCCTTCTATCGTGACATACAAGCTCCATAGAATCTATTTACTGTCCAAATCAGAATGAGTAACTCCTTTGGTTTGAAATGAGTAGCTACGTTTCCAGAATCTACATATGCTCAATGCTAAAAAAAAATGGGGTCAGAAATGAATTCACACCATGCAAAAAAATTATTTTCTTGGACCTGTTTCGACAAGTTGTCACTTGTGATAATTGTCTCTATGCCTGAAGCCGTGCTATAGTGCTGCATGAACGCATTAGTTACTGATACAGTGTTCTGAAGCTAAAGGAAGTTCAGCTTATATGTAATTGGCTCTTTACTATATACAATTATACATCATAGCTATCGTTTTTCCAAGTATTCAGCTGTTCAATTCACATATTACCACCATAATTTATTGTATATTTTACTCAAACGTTGGTTTGTGGAACAGTACGTTCTCAAAGTGGGTGAGGGAGCTGCAGCACAATGCCTGAGTGGATTTATAGCTTTAGATGTTGCTCCACCTCGAGGACCACTGTGGTAATTATATCTTCTTCTCATTGCTTATACTCTTCTTTTTTTGGAAATTCATCGGTTATACTCTAGTTTAGCTCTTGTCTTCCAACGATATTACATGGGAATAGTGTACAGCAGTAACTAGAATGAATTATTATTCATCAAGGGGATATTTGATTAGTAACTAATTAACTATGGTGCTTATGTGATGCAGGATTCTGGGAGATATTTTCATGGGTCAGTATCACACAGTGTTCGACTATGGAAACGCTAGAGTTGGATTTGCTGAAGCAGCATAGTTCATTATCTCTGCTGACATTACAAGAAAAAAGCCTCCGACAATCGAACTCGTTCGTGTGATGAGCCGTGGGGCATGAGCCTTGAGTATCTGTAAATAAATCAAGAAAAGGATTTGTGAGACATGATTGCTTTGTAACCGAGTTGATTTATACATGTGATTGAAATTGACACAGGGGCACTTCCTTTGAAACACACAGCTATGGCTTCACCTACACTCTTGCAAAATCATTATGTGTGAAGTTTGGCTTTGAAATTATGCACATAACACATCCCTTCTAGAAGGAGTATGGATATGATATCACTTTCAATGAGGATCTCCTACGTGGTCGAAAAGAGTCGCATGGATATTGAAAGCTCTTTTGGCTGTGAAGTCTCTAACCAACAAGTTAGAAGTGACTGAAAAGATGTACTTGACCTAGGACGCGCCTCACGTGCAGGACAAAGAAGTTATTTTCTTCACAGTTTGTTGCTTGCTCGGGCGGCCCTGTGCTGGTGTTGGCCTTTGCCTCGCCGACACTTATGGGTGTAGCCAGACGGGGCTTGGTGGACCCATGTCCGGTTGTGTTGTGTTTCGGCAACGGAGGTAGCCTCAATCTACAATATGGGGCGAGTAGAGGAGATACAGAGTTCGGCTTGGACACCGACTTTGGTCAATGGGCTCTTTTGCTTTGGTCAAGCCGTACAACGACGGGCAAAGCAGAGATGTGGTCGGATAGCGAAGCGTCGTGTGTGGCGGGGTTAGCTTCGGAAGGCCTCGCAATCTGTTTCTACCCGTTTCGGCTGCTAACAAGTGGCTGGTGGCAGGCGACTCAGCCGCGGCGACGGTGACACAGCAAGGCTGGCATAGGCGCCTGTTTGGGTTGGGTCAGGTATATGCGCCGTATTTGTCTATATTCTGCCTCATTGAGTGATGAGGTTATCATTATCTATGTTGTTCGATTACTTCATCAGGCTTGTATAGCTTCATACTCACCTTTGTGTGATTAAGGTAATTTTTTACCAATTGTGGTCATACTGGCTTTGTCTAGATTTAGAGGGCTTTGTTCCTCCTTAGCTTTAAGTTTTTCTTATTGCTGTCAGTCAATCTCATATGTTTCCAACTCAAGAATCAAACAACACAAAAACAGCTTCATTCTTGCTACTCTCAACCTGAATGAAATGAGAGGCTTGACTGTGGGTACTGATGAGTGCAAATTGAAAGTGCATGCCACTTATATTCCCGCTTATGGGTGCTTACGCATGGGCTTCACACCCCCATTCTCCATCGTTATTGTTTTTGGTCTTGTTTATGTTTCTACTCAATGTTCTGGATCTTTGATCTCGGGCAACCATCATGGATACTTCTCGATCTTGGAGGTGGTGAGAGTACTGCTAATCTCGTGAGGGATCTCATCTTGTTGGTTGTTGTTAATTTTTGAGTTGTGTATTGAGATTTGCTCGGCTTCAGTGCTTCGGATGGTATTTTTGGATTAAGGCTTCTATTGCGACATCTTTGTTGATTGTTGTGCGGCAGTTTGTGGCTGGACAACACATCGGTAAAGTTGGCTACAGTAGTTTCAATTTAGAATATTTTCTGTTATTTTTTAGGATCGTGCTATTTACCTTGACCGATGTGGTTTAGGTTTGAGTCACAAATTTTCTCTTTTATTTGCATTATATTCGTGTGGTTGGGGCTCGCTTTATTGGATTTAGTTTCATCACTTGATAAAGTAAAAAAAAAAAAAAAAGTTAGAAGTGACACATAAACAAACGTGTTATGGGTGCTGATGTTTTTGTCTGTCTAATCAATCACAGCGAAGCACTTTCTATAACGGCACGTCCAAGCAAGCAAGCCAAGCAAACACAAATAACATCTACTTCCATACACAACTCTCTATCTCTCCGTATTCTCTGCTCTATACTCATTGAAATGCCGGCTAACAACCTCATCGTACTAAACCAAAGCAACGCAACTCCATTTATCACTCAACAACTCATAAACTAACTACAATTTTCTACTCTTCTCAAGGCTTCTCCTTTCTAGACTATTGAGTCGTTGCCGATTTCCCAATTTTAGTCATGGCCGGGTTTCTCCAGATTAAAGCTACCGATCTTTCTTTTTTTCACGTTTTCCATAAGTTTTTCTCTTATCCCGTTTGATTATCATTAAAATCCTTCCTCTTTATGAATCAAATTTGTTAAATATTATCTTTTTGTTTATTCTTGTTTAATTAGTATTCGACTTAGTCTTTGTTAAAAATTATTTTTCTTGTTAGAAACTACTATTTTGGATGCTATTTTTCTATATAAATCTTGTGCTGGGATAAATAAAAGTACCTCTGCATTGTATACTAATATTTTTTTTAGTAAATTAACTAGCTAGCTAGCCTCTAGACGCCACGTATATATATGTAATCTTATATTTCCTGAAGAACTGTTCTTTTCAATCCAAACATAGCTTCATCCAACTTCTTATGTAAATCATTTGGAGACAATGTGGGTATTAAGCTACTTTTGTATATTGAACAGTGTGTGTGTATATATATATCACTTTCCCTACGTACTCAAATTCAAGAAGTTTCTTCCATGGCCATTCGCATGAGTAGGGTTTCAAATTCTCTTGTATATATTCTCCTAGCTACATGCCTAAGTACATTGCGTGAAGCAATTTTCTTTAGCTAGACACATATCAGAATACTTTCTTCAGAAAATATCTGCGATCGCGTCCGCAATCTTTTAAACACCTTAATTCCATCTGGTAAGAAGAACCGAGCTAAGGGGACCATGCCAGTTCATATATATTCCACCAATGCAGTAGTACTGTTCAGCGCTCTTTATTCCATCTTGCATTTGCCAGACGAAACATGAGAACAGAAGCTGCAGTACTCTCAGAACATGTTAGGCTTAAATAAGCTATAGCAATATCAATAGCAGCAGCCAGCAGCTCTATATAAATGAAGCTAGCAACCCATATCATTTCTCATTAAGCCAGCCATGGAAATGATAACGTATATATATGATCATTAGGGTTCCAAGCAAAGGACCACGTACGCTACTCGATCTTGTTTTAAATTCTTGAATTCACTTGCATCAAAAGCACGTAAACCTTCTACGAGCCACACAGAAAATGTGCTAATTTTAAATGAGCTACGCATAGAACCGACGTGGTCCGTTGCCTATGGTTCATTTCAAGCTCTTTTCCTTCCATAATGGTCGGTCTATTTGGAGTAGATTATAACACTCTGGCTAAGCATTTATGAAATGTTTTCCTAAGAAAAGGAATGAAGAATTTATGCATGCACCATTCAATGTACATTTATACGAATTGACAAGAATATTATGCGAATCTATGATCATACTCATTTCTTGCGTAAAATTAATTAGATCGAACTCATTTTTTACATAAAATTAGTTACATCGGATATGTTTGTCTTCTCATAATCTCTATAGTTGATCTCTATAATTTCACTTTTAAACTTTTGATCAACAATTCAACATATTATATCAACATGCATGGTTCATTATGAATTAGAGAACACCGCATCAAATTTTTTAAATTGTCCAAAAAAATAGATTACAAGCTACGCATAGGGTTTGATTACCAACTAATCATATGAATTTGAGAGGAATTAGATGAAGGTTGAGTAAGTGTAAGACGGCCATTGGGAGTGATTCATAACTAGGGTTGTTGTTAGCCCTTTTACGTTATGCCCACAAAAACAACTAGCTAGCTAACTCAACCCCACCATCTTATTCATTACTGTAAATTTTATTTTAAAAAAACTCATCACTGTAAGTTTTTCTTCACTTTTGGTCCATTTGGAATCAATTGGTTTCAACCTCTGTACCGCTTCTTTTGCCCTTTTGCTTTCAATTTTGATTCCTTCAATCATCGATCTTCAACTCTTGTTTGAACCCGGCCAGCAATGCTTGGATTCACGTTGGTTTAGCTCATCTACCAGTTTTTGGCTTTGCGTTATTGCTTATAATTATAATGTGGTAGTACTGTAGTAGTGATCGACAATAAAATATAAACTTGCAAGACTTGAGGTTTTAAGCAACTAAACGTAGCACATATTGAAATCAAGCATTTTGCTACGTGTGCTTTCTTGGGGTTTAGTTAGTTATAATAGTCTTAATTAGTATACATGGGGACCTCTGCGTGCTTAAGAGTGTGGTTTGATTAACTAAAGATTTGGGGGGAAACTAATCAAATTAGCACACGTACGTGAAGGCTTTGCATATTACGTAGTGGGATCATACATGGTCTTTTTAATTCCTTTGTTAACAATCTAAAATGAAATAGGGAGTGTGATGTTTCAGTATCGACTAATCACGATTGCTTTGCTTTGGGGACACCAGTCCGATCCTCTAGCAAAAGCATGAAAATCGACTGTAGTCACTATGCAACTATCCCTTAATTTGTATATTAACCCAAGAACTAACCAATAACCAGACAAAACAGGAGCTGTAATATAGTCTAGTAATTTGTAAATTAAGTTGCCGCAAACCAGAAAGATATTCGTTTCTATCCTTTTAAATCTATGTAAACAATCATAAAAGTGTTACATAATGACACATTTTTATTTTCGGGAACTATCAATATCGGCATCAAACTCAAGACTTAAGAGTTAAGAGTATGTGTTATGACTTGTATCAACAAATATCGTAGTGAGATTTATCGATCGGTGGATTTAAAAATACGGTACACTACTAGATAATTGATTAGTTTTGTAAGTAAGGGCTTTACTTTTACTTTTATCAGATGTAAAATCACTAATTTCTGATTTTAGCTAAAAGATTGATGGAGAACCAATACCAATTATGGTCACTGGATATGAGTTGCTTAAATTGACAAACAAGGGGTGGATCAATGAGCAGTTGAGCACAATGATCATGAGCTTTCTCATTGCAAAAGTTCCACTGATCATAGAGCTAGGGTCCCAAAAACCAATACAAAAGAAAGAAAGAAAAAATAGTGCCCGGTTTAGAGTAAATTGACCAAATTAAACCAATCAAGATACCAAGTAGGGCTGTTAATACCGAATCAAAAACCGAAAAAAAAATTGAACCGAAATCGAACTGTAACCGAAAAAATTGAAATCGAATAAATACCGAACCGAAAAATAAAAAAACCGAATCGAACCGAAAAATTCGGTTCGATTTCGGTTTTCGTCTCCAAAAGAACCGAAATAACCGAACCGAATCGTTTGAATTGAAATGAATAAAACGACGTCGTTTTACAAGTGTCAATCAAGTTTGATGTTGTTGGGTATGTTGTTGAATATCTCTCTTTGTCCCATATGAAAGTAGTATTTGGTATATGCCATAGTTTGATACTTAACAATGATTATTGGGGTTTTTGTAGGTTTAAGAAAATGAATGCTAATGGTAGACAAGTTGAGTATAGTTTGAGAATGGATTCAATTGAGTGTTTTTATGTGATATTTGTATTGTATTTTTATTTGGATGGACTGTAGATTGTTTTAAACTTGGATTATGGAGTGTGGAGTGTGGACTTTGGTTTATGTTTGTTGATGTTTGAAACTTTGAATTTGTGATGTAAACTTTCGGTAAACATTTGACTATTTGCTATGGTTTGAAACTTTGAATGTATGATTTGTGACTAATTATATTTGTTGTAGTTTGATTTGATTTGATTTGATTTGATATAAATTATGTTTTACACTTTCACAAAGTTATTGAAAAAAATAGCTAATGAAGATCTTCGAATTTTCGAAACTAAAAGAAAGAAATAGTATTTTTTTTAGAAAGTTTTTTTTTATTTAAAAAAAAAAACGAAAAAAACCGAAAAAACCGGAAAAAAAAACCGAACCAAACCGAACCGAACCATTCGGTTTTTTGTAAAAAAATTAAGAAAACCGAATCGAACCGAACCGATTAAAAAATACGATTCGATTTTCGGTTCGGCCTAATAACCGAATCGTTTGTACCGATTAACAGCCCTAATACCAAGCTAGGAACAACTTGCGTAACATCTTCTTCTTAATTTTGATAAAATTCCCATGTTGGCATATTCTGATATTATTCCATACTTGACATTCTAACTAAGTGCTTATCTAAAACCAAATAGACTTCAATTTTGACAAGACTTTGGCCACATGCTGAAATTCAATCACATTACCAAAACTACCCAAACTAAAACTGAAAGTGATACTCAAATTCAACCCATTTTGGTGGTTCAACACACCCCCTACCCCTTCCCCATAATATCTCCCCTCAATTTTTAATTTTCCAAACTCCCAACCTTCAAAACAAAATAGAGAATCCCATTCGGGGGAACGCATATCCGATCTACTCTACCAAACCAATACCAAATATGGCGCTCGATTTGGAGCTTTGCCCACTCTTCAACCCCAATCCCTCACACGTGTCGACTAACCCATTTGGCCAAGTCACAAGCCGATTCCGTCGAGTCCAGCCAAACTGTGCCAGGTGGTGGACTTGCGTTAAAGGAATTGTCAACACTGTTGGCCGTAAATGAAATAGGAGAGACCCAACCAACCGATAGAACTACCCTTTTAAAAATGCCACATTATAATGCTCAGCTAGTGAGAGCAACTTGTCCATGTATATATACCCAAAGCCAATTGGCATCTTTAACCAACACTTATAAAAAAAACACTTTGTACATTCTAGTTCTTAGCTGGATTTTTTTTCCCAAATGGACTGGACTAGATGCCATACCATTGGTCGTGGCTCCTCCGCCGCCGTCTCCCTCGCAACCGGCGGGTCCAAAGTCTTCGCCGTCAAGTCCGCCGAGCTCTCGCAATCCGAGTTCTTGCAAAGGGAGCAAAGAATTCTCTCTTCTTTGAGCAGTCCACATGTGGTAAGCTACTTAGGACATGACATTACTAGAGAGAACAACAACAAGGTCATGTACAATATATTCATGGAGTACGTGGCCGGTGGCACGATCATCGACGTCATTCGCAACGGGGGAGGTGTTTTCGAGGAGTCAGCAATCGGGTTCTACACGAGGCAGATTGCAGAGGGTCTTGAGTACTTGCATTCAGTTGGATTAGTACATTGTGACATTAAAGGCAGGAACATCTTGGTTGGGGAAGAGGGTCTAAAGATTGCGGATTTCGGATGCGCCAGGTGGGCGGCGGAGGATGTGCCAATTGGCGGCACGCCGATGTTTATGGCTCCGGAGGTGGCGCGTGGGGAGGAGCAGGGGTTTACTAGTGATGTATGGTCTCTTGGGTGCACTGTTATCGAAATGGCCGCCGGAGGATCAGTGCCGTGGCCTAATGCAGCTGACCCGGTAACGCTTCTTTACCGGATAGCCTACTCCGGCGAGTCGCCGGAGATACCGAGTTTGCTTTCTGATCAAGCAAAGGATTTCTTGGGAAAGTGTTTTGTGAGGGACCCAAAACAGCGTTGGACGGTTACTCAACTTCTAAAGCATCCCTTTCTTGGGGAAATGATGGTCACCAATTCTAGTAGTAGTGCAAAGCAAGCTGCTCGAGATACCACTACTTCTTCTTCTTCTTCTTCGTGTTCTCCCACAAGTATTCTCGACCAAGGCATATGGGATTCGTTGCAAGAATCAGAAACTTTGGGCAAACTTGTCGATCACGTAGTCCCAAGTGTCCAAACCTACTCGTGCCCCGAAGAATTCGAAGACGATAGGATCAGACGGTTGTCCTTATTTTCAGGGATGCTCAGGTGGAGTTGTGATGAGGACTGCTGCTGGATCACTGTTAGAGGGAATGATTGTGGGGAAAGCAACCCAGTTGTGAATGATGCAATAGCTGATGTCATGGATGAGGAGGTTTCAAATTGCTTAGGTAGCAAAATTAGCTGTAGAAATATTATTACTCGGGATAATTTAGAGTCCTGGGAAAGTAGGCAAAATAGTAGCAGCAGTATAGTAGCTTTGAGCAATCTCACTTTCGAGAGGCACAAAGCAGGCAATGTGTTATTTCCTTGAATACCAATTTTTTAGTAAGCATAGAAAAGATTTCATCTTTCTTGATCTTCTTCTTGTTACTTTTACTTTCATCAAATATTGGTGGGACTGTGAAGTAAAAGTTAAAATTGGAAGCCATCATAGCATCTTATCTTTGTGCTCCAGTTTCTCTCCTTGGTAGGTACAGAACGGTGTGCCAAACAGGGCTAATTTAAACTCAAATCTGCCAACTTCTGCTGCTGCTGAAGTTGGGTATCAATGGGATAGTGGTTAGCTAGCTAGTTAATTTGGTAAACCAGAAATTTTTCTAACATGTACAACTGGAATCAGGTATATGTTCCCTTATGTTGGAATAGAAATTCGACATAAAACCAACTTCCTTGGATGTGTAAGAACATTGGTCTATCAAGATCCACATAGAGCATCAACACTCGTAGTTGTTGCTGTATGTCTTCCAGGTGGGGAATTGCCTAAAGTTTTTCTTTTTGGCCTGCCCGAGGAATGATCTGAAAGTACCAGAACCTTTAGATTCACACAAATACTTTCTATAATTATGAATCATTGTATAACCATACGTACTCCACTACTATATATTGTCACCCTTTACCCAAATTTGTGAAATAATGAAATCTGTATATCTTTCCAAGTGGAGCTAGAGCATAACTTGTCTACTCCCAGTACTTTGTGGTGAATACATCTCCACAAAGTATTTATATGATCAATAACTGACTACAAAAGTGATGCTTAATCGTCTCAATAATTTTTCTCTAATGGTGAAGAATTGATTTTTATATTTTTTTCAGATACCAATCCAAGATTGATTCTTTTCGCATGAATTCTTGATCGGTTGATGTTGATTCTTGACCCAAAAAAACAAATGTTAATTGCCTTGGGTCAATGAGCAGTGCATCACGTTCAATTATAAATAGCTTTAAGACAGCCCAAGAGGCCCAAATACAGCACAAGTCACACAAAGGTATAGTACGAAAACTCAGAAGAAGCACAACCCAGAGAGCCCAAACAACAACAAGACCTAATTAACACACAACACGCTTAATTAGCAAAGTAATACCATCCTTAATTTTATTATATGGGTACTTGCATTAGTTGCATGCACATGCTATTTTTCACTTATTTGAGAGCGCAGTGATCGAGTTTATATTGTTATGTTTTCATTGACATTTCTCTTATTAATCAAAAAAATGGATCACATAAGTTAAGTAATGGTTCTCATAATCCAAGTCAAGCAAATTGATCATCAATATCACAAGACCTAAATTAAAACTCATATTCAAGACAAGTTGACCTTTGATAAATGTAAAAAACATGCATTTGCACATCATGATAAATCATGGTTTACTTGTCTTTATATTCAAAACTTTTTACAAAACACATGGTTACTTTTTGTACAAGTTTTGGTGCTCACTTCCTCCTTGACATATCGGTAGGAAGGAAATGAAAAAATATTTTAAGCATGTGTTTGGTCTTGACATATCACTTTCCCACTTTCATGAAAAATATTTTTACTCAAACTTTCATTCTCTATAATTTTCGGTAGGTATAGAAGTTGATATGTCTCTTCCTTATTTCAAGGAGAGATATTTTCTTCCAAGCTCATTTCTCATTTTAGTCTCGGTTGGACAAAATCAAAAGAAAGCATGGCTCTTTCTCCTTTTAAGGAGAAACCATTGATTCATCTTTTTGATGGATGGCTTAGATTGGTTTTGGCTTTCTCTACTTGCCAACCTTGTTGCCTATGAATACTATTTCTCAATGAAGTATTCGGTACCTGAAAAAAAATAGGAGGGATAAGGGTCTTGGTCACCTCATTTTATTTTCTCTTCAAGTCACTCTAGCATTTCCTAGTCGGCGACATCATGACTTGTGCCATTGATTGGGACTAGCGGGTTGAGGCCTAGGGTCCACCGTTTTAGTGTCAAACCTGATATACCCTAAGCGATAGGCAAGTGGCAGTTTTGCTTGCACTATCATGGATAAGTCGGCAACATCATGACTTGTGTCATCGATCAGGACTAGCGGGTTGAGGCCCAAGGCCCACCGTTTTAGTGTCAAACTTGATATACCCTACCTGATAGGTAAGTGGTGGTTTTACTTGCGCTATCATGGACAAGTCGGCAGCATCATGACGTGCCATTGAACGGGACTAGCGGGTTGACCAGGGCTCACCGTTTTAGTGTCAAACCTGATATACCCTACTCGATAGGCAAGTGGCGGTTTTTCTTGCACTATCATGGATAAGTCGGCTGCATCATGACTTGTGCCATTGAACGAGACTAGCGGGTTGAACCCCAAGGCCTACCGTTTTAGTGTCAAACCCGATATACCTTACCCGATAGGCAAGTGACGGTTTTGCTTGCTCTATCATGAATAAGTCAGCAGCATCATGACTTGTGTCTTCTTTACAGGAAGACAGGCTCGCTACTTGAGCTTCGAAAAAATAACTAACGTTCAAAATTTGTCTTATATTATTTACATGATACATCACTCAAATCCTTGGCCCAACGAGCGATACTCGAGGACTATATGGTACCCATCACTCTAAGTCGGTCACCCTAGGTCTACAGGGACTTAGCGAATCACATATGAAATACATCACAAACGCATATACCTCACCCACTCATTTCATATGCTCATCCGACACTCATGCACCATATAAAGCAATACATACATCATAAACGTACATTACATGATGCACCATCGAACATTCACGATACATCAATCATACACATGCAACATCACTTACATACCCGTTATGTTTGTATGATCGACCCCATGACATACACTTGCCAAATACATCACTCATGCAAACTTGCACATCCCTTTATGATTGTATGAATTTCCGTGCGACGTCTTTATCGGGTGATATATTGTAAACTTCACATGATTACTCCCTCATGCTACCATCTTTATGACTATACATGTTGTTGCTTTGCATCACCCGTTAAACACAGTTATGTAACCCGAAAGACTTAGTCAAGAGAGATCATCCTTGCTTGAGGAGCTAAGGGGACTAGGGGGTACGGTACGTAGCCACCTAGGCGTGGCTAAGTACACGTAATTAGGCAAAGTGTTTTTCAGCTCCCCAATCAAGTTGATCTCTTTGACTTGGGGACATGAGCAACTTGATGGTATACATATATGTATAACTTAATTACGTGCACATAGCCACTAATCTATCAAAATCATCAAGCTTCAAAGAGCATCAAGGCAACTCCTCCAAATAGCAAAGGGGAAATGAAGTGAAGAAGATGAAGATCTTGTCCCACATTGAAGAAAGAGAGGAAGAGAGTCTCACCTTGCCCTATATTAGATGGGCTCATTTCCACTATTAAGGATCGAACTCATTCCTATTCTACTAAACCTCACTCTCATGTAATCATTTCTTGGGCCTCCATAGAGACCCAAAATCATAGTCAAAATATAAGTGGACAAATCCGTTATGGTAAACCACCATAAAAATATTGTATCGCCTCTTTATATTACTGCATTTTACCTTACTGTGTCTCTATTAGTATCCTAACGAAAACTGGTAGAAACAAATTGAGCAGCAAGTTAAAGATTTATGGATCGAGTAGGCACTACAAGAAAACTGCACCTAGACCACGGACAATTTCCATCGTCTAAGTACAGTTTTCCGTCGTCTAAGTACTTGGACGACAGAATCTCCGTCGTCCAAGGTCCGTGCTCCAAGTGCTGTCGTCCAAGCACCGGGACGACGGAGAATTAGTTCTCCGTCGTCCAATTTAACTTGGACCGCGGACATTATTTGTGGCCCATGTATGCACCTGGACGACGAAAACGCTAATTCTCCGTCGTCCAGGTGACTACATGGGCCACGGACATTGCTCGTTTCTCCGTGGCCCACGTGTTCACCTGGACGACGGAGAATTAGCGTTTCCGTCGTCCAGCTGCATACATGGGCCACGGAGAATGCTAGCTTCTCCGTGGCCCACGTGTTCAGCTGGACGACGGAAACGGTAATTCTCTGTCGTCCAGGTGAACACGTGGGCCACAGAGAATGGCAGGGTTTAGGGTTTCGGGATTAGGGATTAGGGGTTATGGGTTAGGTTTAGGGTTTGTGCACCTGCACTACCACGGTTAGGTTTAGGGTTTGTGCACCTGCAATGTTTTTGGACATTACCGGCGATTTTTGCCGGAAAAATCGCCGGTAATGTCTTTTTTTTTTTAACATTACCGGCGACATAAATCGCCGGCAATGTCTCGATAGTAATGTAAAAAAAAAAAAGACATTACCGGCGACTTCATTTATGTCGCCGGTAATGTCTTTTTTTTTTTTTTACATTACCATCGAGACATTGCCAGCGACGGACATTACCGGCGACATAAATAGCCGGTAATGTAAAAAAAAAAAAAGACATTACCGGCGATTTTTCCGGCAAAAATCGCCGGTAATGTCCAAAAATATTGCCAAAGTCGCCGGCAATGAGTCAATATGTGGTAGTGCTGGACGACGGAGAACATAATCTCCGTCGTCCAAGTGACTATTTAATTTTTTTTTTAAAATAAATTGAAATTAAATATTATTAATTTAATTTATTATTAATTTAATTTAAATAATGAAAAATAGTGGAAATTAATTAATTAAACTAATTTTTTAATATTAATTAATGTATTAATTAAATAATTAATTAATTTGTACATACACATCCAAATTAAAAACTCATAAAAATTATAAAATATTGTTCAGAACTCGGAAATAAAGAAACGCGATAATTAACTAGCTAGCTAATACACTGGAGGAGCAGTTGCGCCGCCGGGTCCTCCGCCTCCAGCCGGGTCGTTGTCGTCGGGGTGTGGGTTCGGAGGAGGTTGACATACTTCTCGATTTTGGTTCATGAGCGCGATGAGTTGGGCTATTTGTTCTTGTTGTTCGTCAAGTCTTTGCCGCATTGACTCATTCTGCTCTTGTGTCAGTCGATTCTCCTCTCGTGCCAGTCGAGCCTCTTGAATGGCTGCTTCGACGGCCGCTGCCTGACTCCTTCTCCACTGCCCCGAACCTCCCGTAGATGATGAGCCGAAGGTCATCGAAAAATCTCGTACCACCCTAGGCCCAAAGTGCCTAACCTCCTTGCCAGCTCTACGACCGTAGACCTCATCCGCGATTGCAATTTGGCTCTCTAAGGATAGAGGAGGCAGGTCTTCCGGCGGCACATCTGGGAACGCAAGCTGAGTGTTAGCCAACTCTTCATGCGCACGCTCTATCACTCTTGCCTACAAAAGAATAATTAATTTATTATAATGAAATCATATTTAAATAATAATTACTATAATTAAAAGCACATAATAAATATATCACTTACGCCGCATTGACTCGCTTCATTATCGAGCCCAGGCGTCACGTACGCGCTTACGCTTGCATCAAGATAAGGGTGTTTGGAGCCCTTATCCTTGTGCTCCTTGGCTATTTGAATGAACTGCTTGGCGCCGGTAGTATGGTGTTTCTCCTTCTTCCCCCGGTTGGCTTTGTTGACACCGGAGAATTTCTGTTACACAACATAATTAAATCATTAAAAAATTAATAACTACAATTTAAATAATTAAATTATCTTAATTGAAATAAAAAAAATAAATTAACACCTTAAAGGAGTCATCGGCAAATTGGTTACACAACCACTCCCACTCATCTTCTCTATCCCCTTGCAGCTCTACCGGGGGAGGCACGGGACCGACATCTTGGAAGTACTTATGGAGCTTGTACTTCCAATCTTTGTAGATGGAGTTGGCGGTTTGGTTGATATGCCTCAACATGGCCGGTGTCGGATCCACCGCAAATTGTTCCTATAAAAAATAAATAGAAAATTATAATCATATATATTATGAAATTTTAACTAAAATTAACAATATTATATAATAACTAAATTGGACGTATTACGTACCGAAAGATCTTTAAAGACTTTCGCCTTCTCATGATCCGGCGCCTCCTTCTAAGTAGGGGCAGTGATACAAACCCGGTTACGGATGATTGACCCTATCCAATGCGCCGAGAGACTTGCTAGCTGAGCTGTGGGAGGGCCACCGGTGAATTCATCGTAGGGCAAGTCGATCTTTTTCCCGGTCGCCTTGCAAATACGCTCCGCTTTGCCCCCTTTAACGAGACCCCTAGTCCTTTTCGGTTCCGGGTCAGTGGGGCCCTCCTTTGCCTACGGCGGGCGCTGTACATGATTGATTCGGCGGTCGAGGACGCCTGAGTACTTCCCGTTGAACCGGTACCGGGAGTCGGAGATTGGAAGGGGTCGACGTCATCACCGCTCGAGATGAATAGGGGAGCGGGAATTTCCCCAGAGGGCGCTACGGACGGACCAGATGATTCGTCCGGATTGAGAGCGTCGTCGCCCTCCTGTTGAACCCAACCGACTTGGGCCGCCAACATTCGGAGCATGGCATCTTCTGCCTCCTGTTGCGCTTTCTTCTTGCCGGATGGAGCCATTTCAACCAAGGTGTACATTGTTAAAATACCTACTTACCATAATAATTACGTACGAGTGCAAAATTTACGCTAATTAAGTACGGTTAAGATTTAAATAGAGTACACTAGCCTGGCTTTTTCGGTCGTTCAATGGACGTGCGACCCGCGCGATAAAGTGTAAATTTTCAATTAATCAGCCTTGGTGAAATCGAAAAACATGGCCAGTTAGGGATAGAGATAACGCGAGAGGCATGACTAATTTCGACAAAAGTCTTTCTTAGTCCAAATCCTGTCACCAGTCATAACCCGTTTCTAGACACCATGTCCGACATTCGGCCAATTTTTCGAAAATTTACACTCCCTCAAGTCCTTTGCAAACTCCGCCCTCAACCTCGTGTCCATAACTTCACTTAGGTTATGGTGTGCGGTGATGAAATCCACACATCACGAGGGGTTAAGGAGATAAGCTAGGAAAAGAGGCGTCATCTATTCCAAAGAGTGCGACTTAATAAACCAAGCCTATGTACTAAATTTAAATCGAACACGTACTACTAATTAATTTACTAGAAAATACACGTAAATATTAATTAATAATTTTTAATTACATGCAATAATTTATTTTTATTTATCATGCATTTAATAAAAAATTGATTCATTTAATAAATTATGAATAATAATTTATTAATTTAATAATAAATTCATTTAATCATGCAACTAATAATAAATAATTACAATAATAAATTTATTCATTTAATAAATTATCAAGTAAATACAATTATTCATTTAATTATTATTAATAACAATAATTAACCATTTAATTAATTAATAACAATAATTAATCATTTATTTAATTAATAACAATAATTAATCCAAATATTTAATTAATAACAATAAATTTACAATTAATTATATTTAGAATTTAATTAATTAATTAAATGAAAATTATTTTAATAAGGGAAAAATAGAAATTTACCGAATCGGAGTTTTCGGGAATATCGCCGGAGTTGAGTCGTCGGAGAGGAGAAACCACGCCGGAAAAAATGTCGTCGGAGCGTCGCCGGAGGAGGATCGCCGGAGTGAGAGAGAGAGATCGAGAGGAGAGGAGAATGTTGTATGGGATGAGGAAAAGAAGATGAGCCGCGGGCTATTTATAGAGTTTCACTTAGACGACGGAGAACTATTATCCGTCGTCTACGTGCACTTGGACGACGGAAACGGTGTTTTCCGTCGTCTAAGTGAAGGGTTAAATATTTTCGAAGCAGCGCGTAATTAATGGGCGGGACGTTTCACCTGCCATAAATTTGGACTTAGACGACAGAGAATTGATTCTCCGTCGTCTAAGTGGAAATTCAAGCGGCGCCAAAAATTGAGGCGGTAAATCGAACCGCCATGTTTTCGACTTGGACGACGGAGAATGACGTTCTCCGTCGTCCGGGTGAACACCGGAACGACGGAGAACTGCATTCTCCGTCGTCCAAGTCAAAAATTCATTGAAAAAAAAAATAAAAAAAATCGAACCGCCATGGTAAATTGAACCTGGACGACGGATTTTGTCATTCTCCGTCGTCCGGGTGTTCACCTGGATGACGGAGAACGTCATTCTCCGTCGTCCAGGTGAAATTTACGTTAAAAAAAAGTTTAAAATTAATTCGCTAGGAATTTAGCGATCTGTCATTGGAGTGAAATAGTCGTCCAATATCGATGAACGCATCGTATATATGAACAGTTAAATTTGAATTGACGAATAGATTTTCGTTTTGAAAGTTGTTAAGTATCGACTAATCCTTACGACTTAAGTGTTCATGAGTAGAGGCTCATTTGCAACAGAGTATTAACGAAATTGAATTTGGACAAAACAACCGTTGGATATGTTCGTCGTAACATAATATATAATTGTCTTCAAAGGACCATAAAATAATAAGTTCGGGAAGGGTTTGATCGGCACAGTCAACCGCAAAACCGATAATTTCACAAACCGGAAACGTGGATACAAGGCATTTCGCAACTCCGATTTACGAACCGTCGAAGCTCACACACCAAGAATTGTTTACTCTAAAGTCTTGACGAAAAGAATATGCATTGGAAGAAGGTCTAGATGGTCGTTGTCTTAGAAAAAATGACGATATCTGCACCTGGACGACGGATATTAGAGTTTCCGTCGTCCAGGTAATCACCTGAACGACGGATATGACGTTCTCTGTCGTCCAGGTTAGAACCTGAACTACGGATATGACGTTATCCGTCGTCCAGGTGTATAGACCCTGAATTCAGGGGTTAGGGCCTTACTGTTTAGGGTTTGTGAACTTGGACGACGGAAAATTACCATCTCCGTCGTCCTAGTGTGTAATTTTACGACGGAGAATTACCATCTCCGTCGTCCTAGTGTGTACCTGGACGACGGATAATGACCATATCCGTCGTCCAGGTGTAAAAACCCTGAATTCAGGGGTTATGGCCTTAGGGTTTACGGTTTAGGTCGTCCCCGGTCATTTGTGTGTCCCTTCAATTATTCTGATTCAAAAATATAATTAAAAAATTGATCGATCGATCCGACCTGCTAGATTTAGGGTCCAGGATTTTGGGTTTTATATGAGATTGAGATTTGGCGGGTCGATCGATCCGACCTGCGGAATATCTCATCTCCGTCGTCCAGGTGTATATATAGACCCTGAATTCAGGTGTCCGTTCAATTATTTTGAATCAAAAAAAAATTAAATAAATGATTGATCGATCCGATTTGCTAGATTTAGGGTCGAGGATTTAGGGAGATAGCAAAAATACCCAAAGGCAACAACTTGCAACTAATTTTTCCGTTGTCCAGGATATATAATTCGGATTAATTAATTACCGTAAACCTGCATCGATCATATATTAAAATAATTAATTACCAATTAATAATCCTCGTCGTATGACCGTACTCTTCGTCATAATCGTCATCGTCCTCATCCCCGTTAGACGACGGCTCATCCTCGTCATCATACTCAACATCGTCCGACGAATACCCTGAGTCCTCGTCCGCGTCCTCTTCATGCTCGTCTTCTTCATCTACCTCATCGATAATCTCATTTTCAGTTAGATCTGTATAACCATCAGGCATGGGTAACCGTTCACCATCTTGAACCAGGTCCATTATATCGGAGCGGATGACAGAAATATTAGGCTCTTGATAGGCAGGAATGTCTCTTTCTGGTTCAGCAGCATTTTCAGTCGTCGCCGGTGTCCCTTCAATTGTCTTTGTATTCCATATTCCTCGGTGAGAGATATGGTTCACTATTTTCCACCATTCACCGGATTTCGGATCGTCGAGAAAGAACACCTGCCGAACTAAGGTGGCGACAGCGAAAGGCTCATCCTCATACCAGCTAGAGTTTGTATCGACTGATAATAGTCTCAGGTCTTCCTTTGTACACTTGAACCATCTGCACTTGAATAGGAAAACGTTGACATCATTCCCGTAACATAGCTGAACCACATATACAATAGCCCCATAATATAGATCATTGTCTTTCCCAACCGCTACCCCACTGTTTTGTGTTCTTCTTCCTTCGTCTCGGGCCAATGAATGGAACTTTACACCGTTCACAAAACATCCGGGATAAATATAGTGTTTAACCGGCTTCCCTGCTAGCAAGTGCTTTGGCCATGACCACCACCCCCCGTGGTTTTCAGATTTTTGCAGATCAATCATCTGCGAAAAAGTTAAAATTAATATAAGGGTTTAATTTGGACTTTCTCCAAACATGATCGATATGTACGTATATAAATTACCAATTAAATACCGAGAGGTACGTACGTACCCATTGGAAGAAATAATCAGGAAACTTCTTCTTAACCATTTTCTCAATCCACGCCGAACTTTTGTTTTGATTTAACGCCTGAAGCCTCTCCCTGTATGACATCATGTACGGCTCAACTTCGTCACAGTCTCGCAACACTACCCAATATGCCTCAATAAGTTCTTCCCGTGTTAACGATTCCTTTAATACTCCTCTAAACGGTCGGACGACAGAAAGATTGATGCGGGCACTGCGATCGGAGGCAGTGGGAGGTGGTGGATCTTTGAGGTACCTGTTGCAGTAAGTAACACACTCATTCATTAGGTATGTCTCTGCTATGGAGCCATCCGGAGCCGACCTGTTTTTGACGAATGACTTATACTGTCTGTCCAAGCTGTCTACAAAATCAAACGTACAATAAGAATAAGTACATATAGCTAGCTAGTATATAATCTCCAGTGGATCAGTTTAATTAATTAGTTGTACGTACCTTTCTTGAGGATACATCTAAGTGTACTGGACCGGACCAGAAATGAGCACCTGCTCGGGCAGGTGGATCATTAGGTGAATCATGATGTCAAAGAAAGCAGGGGGAAAAATCCTCTCTAGTTTGCAAATGATGTGCACAATTTGTTGTTGCAATTCCACCACATCTGACTTCTTTAATTCTCTGGCGCATAACCTCTGCCACCACCTGCACAATGCCACTATTGGTTCTACGACGTCCCGAGGCAAGTATGGTCGAATTACCATTGGAATCAGACGTTGCAGCATAACGTGATAGTCATGTGTCTTTAGACCAACAAACTTGTGTTGCACCTCGTCCATTGCTCCAGTTATAGTAGCTGCATACGTAGCCGGATAACGAACGTCCTTAAACCAGTGAAATACAGAACGTCTAAGCGTCGGCTTCACTGTGTAAGGTGCATCTGGCATCTTGTTGTACACTCCTTTCCTATCCCTCTTCAACCACAAGGGACGACGTAGATTCATTGATTCCAAATCTTTGCGCGCTTTGGGAGTATCTTTAGTCTTGAACTTAATACCCAGAATTGTTCCCACCACGCTGTCGCACACATTCTTTTCTATGTGCATCGCGTCCAAGTTGTTCCTCAGCTTCAACTTCGACCAGTAAGGGAGTTCAAAGAATATACTCTTGTGATCCCAATAGCTCAGATTATGTGGAGGAATTGGATTGCATTTCTTTACATCCGCGTCATTGCTCAACACACCAAAGTCGAAATAGCTCAACCTCTCTAAAATCTCTTCGCCCGACCAACTACGGGGTTTAGGATTGTTCTCTACCGTACCGTCGAAATGAGCTTCATCCTGTCACCAGGGGTGGTCATGAGGAAGCCATCTACGGTGACCCAAGTAACACACCTTCCCCGCGTGCCAACTAGAGTTCATGTCGTCCAAACATATAGGACATCCATTATATCATTTTGTCCTGCAGGCTGCCAACATCCCATAAGCTGGAAAATCGTTGATCGTCCATATTACGGCAGCCCTCATCGTGAACATCGTGTCAGTGAATTTGTCATAAGTTGGGACTCCATTTTCCCACAACAGTTTCAGCTCGTCGATCAAAGGTCTGAGGTAGACATCTAAGCACTTCGATGGAGATTTAGGACCTGGAATTAGTACGGTAAGAAAATTAAATTCCTTGTTCATGCACATCCACGGAGGCAAGTTGTACGACATCAGAATAACTGGCCAAGTGCTGACGGCGGAGCTATTACTTCCCCAAGGATTGAATCCGTCTGTAGATAGGCCGAGTCTAACATTTCTAACCTCTGAAGCAAAGTCTTCAAATTCTCTGTAGAAATGTTTGAAACCCTCCCCATCCGCGGCGTGTCGCAGGACATCGTTATCTATTCGCTTTTCTGCGTACCATCGCATCGCCTTTGCTGTGTGTAGAGACATGTACAGGCTCTGCAATATGGGAATCAAGGGAAAATATCGAACAACTTTCACAGGAATTATCTTTTTCGAACTATTCCTATTCAACTGGAATCTGCACTGGCCACATACGGGACAATAGTCCAAATCTTTATACTCTTTGTAAAATAGCACACAATCATTCGGACATGCGTCAATTATCCTGTACTTTAGGCCGAGGCTGCTCAGAATATTTCTAACCTTATAATGAGATTTAGGAAGATTGTGATCATCAGGAAGCAACTTACATATTTACTCCTGAATTTCGTCAAAAGCACTCACTGACATTTTGTGCTTCACTTTTATTTTCATTTGCTCCATCACATATTGCAACACATTCTCTCGACATCCAGGGAACACCGGGGTCTGCGCTTCAAGTAGCATCCGGTTGTACTTTTCCATCTCACTGGTGTCAGTGGCCAAGCTAGCTGCGGGGAATGTGTCATCATGCTCATTAGTGGTATTGTAACCTCCATCTTGGTGTTGGTGTCCACCATGACTACATCCCGGAAACGCATCATGGACCAAATCTGCAGTTGGGTTCAAAGCTGGGGGTCCGGCACCACTGCCGCTGGATGAGGCACCATGGTAACTGTACCCTGAGCTGAAGTCTGCTGCGCTGAACTCTATTGCTTCACCATGCTCGCTCCATGTAGTGTAACTCCACATCATACCATTTTCGTACAGGTGTTGCACCATAACATTAACCTCCGCATACTGACAATTAAGACATTTCTGACACGGACACCTGAAACGTTTCTTTCCCTGACCATGTTCTATTGCAAAATTGACAAATTCGCTAATTCCATCCATATACCGGACATCACATCTATTCTTCAACTTCATCCAACTCTTGTCCATACTGCTACAAAATATTATAATTAATTAATTATATATTACATATATATATATATTAGTCCATTAATTTACGCTTAATTATACGTACTCGATCTACATCGATCCATTAATTACGTACGTACGTAATTTAATCTGTATATATAGCTAACATCCATGCATGTATGTATGTACGTTTTCACTAAATATATATATATATATATATTAATTAAGCACATTTTAACTGCGTACGTACCTGCTGGCCTTCTCGATATCTGTTAATTAAGCTAGCTAGCTAGTCAGCGGAGATCCCTTATCCTGATCGATCCTTCTCGGCCCTTCGAATTCGATCGATCTCTGATCCCTTCTCCTTCTCCCTTCTCCTTCAATTCTTCTTCGAATGGAAAATGAAGAGATCGATGGAATGAATCGAAGAGAGTTTGGCATCGGGCTTATATAATGCTTCACTTAGACGACGGAGGTGTCGTTACGTCGTCTAAGTGAAGTTACTCGGACCACGGCGTGTCGGTCCGTTGTCCAGGTGATCACCTGGACCTCGGACTCTTCTCCGTCCTCCAGGTTATAACCTGGACGACGAAGAAGAGTTCGAGGTTCAGGTGATCACCTGGACGACGGAGAAGGTATTATCCGTCGTCCAGGTGGTTCTTAGACGACGGTGACTTCTCCGTCGTCCAAGTGTAACTTGGACCACGGAACAATTACGTTTCCGTGGTCTAAGTGCTGTTTTCTTGTAATGAGGTAGTTTTGTTTATTTGTACGAGAGAAGAGTACGTAACAGGGGTTAATTTATAAGGGGTAATGAGACGGTTAAACCTTTCAGTTTTCTATCAAGCGTCATAGTAAAGATGGAGTGACCACAAGATTTGTGTTGCTCCTTTGAGAGTTTTGGGGGACGTTTAGAATGTGATGGGGGTGTATCATGTGACAAGGTTGAGCTTAAGCATGCCCTCGGTATTGTACATGAGGTGGCATATAATATTTAAAATTACATAACGATCGATCTAAATCGTAAAATATATAGAAGTTCTTGCACGCACGTTATAGAATTTTTTTTTGATTAATGTTACTTACGAATTTGAATTTAATTTAAATATCATGATTTGGAATCTCATTGACATATTATGGTCATGAAAAAAAATTAAAGTAGCAAATTAAATGATATTATAATTTGCTGACAACTGAATGCAAATTACAAATACGTACATACACTACTGGAGGAGGGCATCGGGGCGACGTAGTTATGTTTCTACGTCGCTCCGATTTTAGATGAGGCGACGTACTTTGGCTTTGATAAAAAGTACGTCGCTTCAAAAATTCAGGCGACGTAGATTGAAGTACGTGGCTTCAAAAAACTGAGGCGACTAGTTTATCATTCGAAGCGACCAAACTAATCTACGTCGCTTCGAATAAAAACTAGGCGACGTATATTGAGCAATCTACGTCGCCAAGATTTTATTCGAAGCGACGTAGATTAGTTTGGTCGCTTAGAATAAAATCGAGGCGACGTAGATTGAGCAATCTACGTCGCCTAGATTTTTTAAAATCTGGATCTACTATTCTTCTTAAAGTCAACCCTTTCATAAAGGTGGTATTTTAGAAAAACAGTTTCCCCAAGCTCTGCAGCTGTTTTGGGCGATTTTGGGGAGAAATTAGAGGAAATTGAGAAAGAAGGTTGTTCTTGCCATTGATTTGATTCTTGAGTAAGGTTAGTTTGATTTATATCTCTTTAACCCTCTTTATGACCATAATATGTTAAATTAGAAGTGAAAATGAAGTTTTGGTGAAATGTTTGAAGTTGAATTGAATTTGGTGTTATGTTGTAGTTTTAGTGTTTGAATAATTGAATTGTGTTAAATCATGTTATGGGTTCATGAATAATGTTTGAAATTTGGTTAAGTTTAGTGAAATTTATTGATGATTAGAAGTGAAATTGAAGTTTTGGTGAAATGTTTGAAGTTGAATTGAATTTGGTGTTATGTTATAGTTTTAGTGTTTGAATCATTGAATTGTGATAAATCATGTTATGGGTTCATGATTAAAGTTTGAAATTTGGTTAAATTTAGTGAAATTAATTGATGATTAGTGTAGATTATGTGTATTCGAGCCTTAATTAGTACTGTTATTAGTGTTAATCATGATTTTGAGCGTATGGCTATATATAATTGTGGTGTTTATCAACTTAGAACTCCCGTTTGAGAATCAACAACTCATGTAGTTAATCGAGTTGAGTTGTTGATTCTCGAATTGTCCCATTTTTGAACACTTTAGGTGAACATGACTTTGTTGATCCTTTTGCTATTCGTGTGATTTCAGTTTCAGTTTTGGGATATGGTTTCGACAGTGTCTCCTTTAAATGTTCCCCGAGTGCAAATTAGGTTGTTTAGATATGCGTGCACTCGGGGAACTGTAGGGAGATGCTGCCGAAATTTCCCTAAACTGGAGCTGAAACGCATGGGTGCAAAAGCGTTGACAAATGTCGTGTTCCCCTGAAGGGGATAGGACCCAACCCGGAGGCATAAGGCGAAGAAGTGTGGGGTTTTGGTTGAATCGCAACTGTGGCGTGGTAACTTTGTTCATATTGATTGTTTATGTTGACAGGAAACATGGACGGACTCCCAGACAAAACTTGGATGACATATCATCGTGCTGATCCAAGGTACATCAACGGCATATTCGAGTTCATGAATTTTGCCCTGCTACATAGTAACGGAGCCGATTATCACTACTGCCCGTGCAAACGTTGTAAGAACGGTCCGTTCAAGGTTACTATGGATCAGATGTATCATCACTTATCACACAGTGGTATGAGTCCTACTTATACAGTCTGGCACCTTCACGGGGAAGCATCATGTGAACCGGCAATGCTCAGTTAACGAAGACAGTGGCTTCAAGACAGAGTCGGTCCTTCTAGTGGTGCCGGTCCTTCAGTGAACCCGCAGTTGGAGATTCTACATGATGCATATCCCTATTATCCTGGATACCATGCAGATGCACCCCAACAATTTGTGGAAGATAATTCGGGCATGAACTTCAATGACATGGTAGACGATGATTATGAAAAGTACGATAGATTATTGAAGGAGTCACATACCCCATTATATGAAGGCAGTGAGGAAACTGTTTTGAGTGCCATATTAGATGCAATGGAAATGAAAAATGAAAATGGATGGTCGGACACAAGTGTTGACTCTTTATGTATTTACATTAATAAACTTCTTCCTAAAGGCACACATTCCCCTGTTCATACTCGAGAATAAAAAAAATCTTGAGTGATCTTTCACTGGGTTACGAAAGAATTCATGCGTGTGAGTTTAACTGTGTGTTGTTCAGGGGGGCGCTCGTAAACGAGAGGATTTGTCCAGTGTGTTATTCTGAAAGATATAAGCCAAATACAAATGATATTCCCAAAAAAATAATTCGTAACTTCCCTCTAACACCAAGGTTGAAGCGCTTGTTTATGTCCCCACACACTGCCAAGCATATGCGATGGCTGGGGGAGCGGATATGCGTGGCTGGTAGCGTCAGCCACCCAGCTGACGGAGAAGCGTTTCAACATTTTGACAGAACTTTTCCAGGATTTGCACGGGACTGCAGCAATGTGCGCCTTGGAGTAGCAACAGACGGTTTCAATCCATTCGGAACAATGGGAACTTTGCATAGTACATGGCCCGTTGTTGTGATGCCGTACAATCTACCACCATCAATGTGCATGAAGAAGGAATATAACATGTTATCAGTGTTGATTCCAGGCCCTAAATCTCCCGGAAAGTGTCTTAGTGTACTCATTGAGCCGATGATCGAGGAGCTAATACATTTATGGGTCGTTGGAGTCCATACTTTTGATCGAGTAGACAATGAGGTATTCTTGATGAAGGCAGCGGTAATGTGGACTATTAGCGACTTTCCAGGTTTAGGGATGCTTGCGGGGTCAACCGTGAAAGGGTACAAGGCATGTCCAATCTGTTTAGATGAGCTAACTTCAGAGCATATATGTGGGAGGATAGTTTATGAAGGTCATCGAAAATGGCTCCACCAGGATCACCCTTGGAGATTGAGCAAGGCATTTAACGGGAAGGAGGAGTTTGGCGGAAGACCCTATCGTAAGAGTGGAGATGAAATTTTGGAGGACGTTAGGTCAAACGTTTACCCTATTCTTAGCCAACATGAAGACTTGAAGGTGCCGTACAATCCGAATAACAGACAGTGTTGGACTCACGAAAGCATATTTTGGAAGCTGCCGTATTGGTCATCATTGAAGATCAGACATTGCCTAGATGTCATGCACATTGAAAAAAATGTGTGTGACAACATCCTTGGAACCATTTTTTCGATTGAATCGAAGTCTAAGGATGGTCCAAAATCTCGCGCTGCTTTGAAGAAGTGGAATGTGCGAAAAAACCAGTGGCAAAGAACGGGTGACTTGGCTACGGGGAAAGTTCCTCATGCACCTTTTTTAGTTAAAAAGGATGATCTAGAAGATGTGTTCCAGTGGTTCAGGGATGTTAAGTATCCTCTTGGTTATGCAGGTAGTTTGAGAAGTAAGGTGAAAATAAGTTCCCAGTCACAGTTTTATGGATTGAAGACGCATGATTGCCATGTCTTGCTTCAACGTCTTCTTCCTATGGTTATAAGAGGGTTCCTGCCAGAAAACGTTGTCAAGCCATTGATAGCACTGTCAAATTGGTTTCGTCAACTATGCAGTAGGGAGCTTAAGAAGGAGGTTGTGTGTGACATGGAAACTGAGATAGTGATGATTCTCTGCAATTTGGAGCTCATATTTCCTCCACATTTTTTTACATCTATGGTTCATCTCATGGTTCATCTGCCCGAACAAGTATTCCTTACAGGTCCAGTCCACTATACATGGATGTATCCAATTGAAAGGTAAAATTTTTTGTTATTGCTAATATTAGGAAAATATGTTTGTACTAATATTATTGTACTAATCTTGTGTAATATGTCGGCAATTAGGAAAATATTGTACTAATCTTGAGTGGTGTTTTTGCAGGCAATTAGGAAAATATAAAAAGTCAATGAGGAATACACGTTACCCGGAAGGTAGTATTGCTGAACAGTACCTCGTACATGAGTCGGTGACGTATTGTAAGGCTTATCTCAGACGGATGGACAACGAAGATATCGACACTTCCATATCTGGGTGGAATGTCAGCTGTGTTTCACTCTTAGTAAGACCAGATATTATCGAGACTCGTCGCCAGTTCAGGTTGACTGAGTCAGAGACTGCTGAGGCTCACTGGCAAGTCTTGGTGGAAACAGACGAAGTCAAACCTTACCTAGAAGAACATCTCAGAAGGTTCGAGGCTAAAAATGGTGAAGATTTCGACGAGCGGCAGCGGAGGAGGAGTTTTCTTCGATGGTTCTTAACATGGGTACATATGCCTATTAATTCCAGTGTGTTCTTTGAGGGTTTATAACACTTATCTTTAACTCCTCTTAACACTTATCTCTCAGGTGTCCCTTAAAGAAAAAAACTCGGACCCGAGCTTGGTTGCAGGAATAAAGTCATTAGCTCAAGGACCTCAGCAATGTCGGGTTTATATGTCGTGTTATGTGAACGGTGTCAAGTTCACATCGTTTGATAGAGATCAAAGAACCGTGACTCAAAACAGCGGTGTCATGATAGACATGGGTTCATCCAAGTTCTACGGCCATGTTAACTACGTGGTCGAAGTATTATATGCATGCCGTATGCCAGTGGTGTTGTTTAAGTGCACATGGCACAACTCCGAGGACCCTGAAGATCTTGACACCCTTATAAAAGATCATGGACTGATATCAGTGAATACAAACAAGAGTTACTATGAGGATTCACCCTTCATAATTGCAACCAAAGCAAAACAGGTATTCTACATAGACGATCCAAAGGCTGGTGGTACTTGGAAGGTAGTACAAGAAATGTCGCACCGCAATGTCTACAGCGCCGAAGTTCTGGCCATAGATGAAAACATATCGCGTACAGGAGATCATATCTTCGAGCCTTACCAAGAGGACACTCCCACGGTGATACAATTTTACCCAGATTTTCAACTACTTTTGGATGAAGAAGGAGACGAGGACGAGGACGAGGACGAGGACGAGGACGAGGACGAGGATGAAGAGGAGGAGGACGAGGACGAGGACGAAGACGAGGACGAAGACGAGGACGAGGAGGACGAGGACGAGGAAGAGGAGGAGGACCCTGAAGATCTTGACACCCTTATAAAAGATCATGGACTGATATCAGTGAATACAAACAAGAGTTACTATGAGGATTCACCCTTCATAATTGCAACCAAAGCAAAACAGGTATTCTACATAGACGATCCAAAGGCTGGTGGTACTTGGAAGGTAGTACAAGAAATGTCGCACCGCAATGTCTACAGCGCCGAAGTTCTGGCCATAGATGAAAACATATCGCGTACAGGAGATCATATCTTCGAGCCTTACCAAGAGGACACTCCCACGGTGATACAATTTTACCCAGATTTTCAACTACTTTTGGACGAAGAAGGAGACGAGGACGAGGAGGAGGACGAGGACGAGGACGAAGAGGAGGAGGACGAGGACGAGGACGAAGACGAGGACGAGGACGAGGACGAAGACGAGGACGAGGAGGACGAGGACGAGGAAGAGGAGGAGGACGAAGAGGAGGACTAAACTAATATTATTACATTCTTGAAACCTAAATTCGTATTTTCTTTAAAGCATAATGTATGTATACGATCAAATATTACTAAATTCGTATTTTCTTTAAAGCATAGTTATTCGTATTTTAATAACTAATATTATTATGAATTTGAAACATAAATTTGAGAAAATGAATTAATTTAATTATAAATTAAATAAACTGAGGCGACATAGATTGATCAATCTATGTCGCCTCAGTTATTCAAAAATTAAAAAAAAAATTAAATCCCTTGAGGCGACGTAGATTGATCAATCTATGTCGCCTCAGTTTATTTAATTTAATTATAAATTAAATAAACTAAGGCGACGTATATTGATCAATCTATGTCGCCTCAGTTATTCAAAAATAAAAAAAAAATTAAATCCCTTGAGGCGACGTAGATTGATCAATCTATGTCGCCTCAGTTTTTCAAAAAAAAAAAAAATTAAATCCCTTGAGGCGACGTAGATTGATCAATCTATGTCGCCTCAGTTTATTTAATTTATAATTAAATTAAATAAACTGACGCGACGTATATTGATCAATATATGTCGCCTCAGTTTTTCAAAAAGATAAAAAAAATTAAATCCCTTGAGGCGACGTAGATTGATCAATCTATGTCGCCTCAGTTTATTTAATTTAATTATAACTTAAATAAACTGAGGCGACGTAGATTGATCAATATACGTCGCCTCATTGTCATTTATTAATCGAAGCGACATAGATTCCAATCTACGTCGCCTCGTTGGCTTTATAATCCCAGAATCACAGTTTCTCTCTTCTTCTTTTCATTTCGTCCAATCTTCTTCTTCTTCCTCGCGCCGCTCCCCCAAATCCCTAACCCGTAATCGACCTATCCTCATCTAAACCCCTCCATCTCAACCCTCCATCTCAACCCAATGCCCTAATCCCGAAAGCTTCTTCTTCCTCCCCCTCCCTAATCACTGGTTCGTCTCTCTCTCTCTCTCTCTCTTCTCACTCTCTCTCCATTCTCATTCTATTTCGAAACCATCTTATGATTATGTGTTCTGTGTTGTTACTGAAATGTTGGATGATTCAGTTGCATATGTTTTGATTCAATTGCTGTTTGTTCTTGTTTTTGTTCATGTTTGGTATGAAATGAAGTTATGCTGTTTTGACGAATTGGGTGTTTCACTCTTCTGCTTTGGTTGATGTTACTTATGAGAGGTTCTGTTGTACAATGGTTGTGTACCTTCTTGATGTACTGTAATGGGTAATGATGTAGATATTTGTGTGGTAAATTGGAAAGGGAAACTTTAGAGTCTTGATGATTAGTATCTTGATCGAAATTTGATGTATATGTTTCTGCGTAAAGAGTGTTATGATTAGTTCTGTTGAGTCTTGAGCATGAAGACCTTGATGAATTACAATTCTTGCTACTTTGGTTTATATTGAAGTAAGTGCACATGGTTTCAATGTACTGTACTACTGTTGTTGCTGGAAATGATTGGTGGTTGAGTTAATGAGTTGTTTGATCTGGTTTGATTTGGTTGTGATCAAGACGGCTTTTTATTTTATATGGCTGTAGCTAGTTTACAAGGATAGGAAGATAATTGACATTGTGCCTTTAAATTTTGGGTTTGATTCAGTTGAAGTAGAGAATAGTTAGAGTGAGGTTATGTATCGAAAAGGGATTCTGTTCAAGACTGAAAAAGTTTGGGATTGAATTGTGATACCATTTACTTCTATCTTGTAGAGTAGTGTTTGTATACTGTGCCGAATGTGTATTGTGATAATGATGATTCCGAATGTGTTTTATACTTTGTCAGTTTATTGTTCCTCACTACTCATCGCGAAGTTGATTTTCGGTGTTAGGTTTTGTTTGCTGAGCCGATTGTAATCACAGCCTGCGAGTTTCTTGAACACAATACTTCGTCTACTTCACAGGCAGTGCCACTTGTTGGGTAAGAATCCCTTCCCTGATATTTTCGCAATTGTTGATTTCAAGCCTCAGTTTTTGATTGTGAATTCATCAATTGTTTTGCTTATTTTAAGGCATTAGTTTGAATTCAAACATGTGAGTGAATGCAATCCGTGGTTTGTGTGTGGAGATGTTATTCTGCTCTCTTAATTGCTAATTTTACTGTATATGTGCACCGCATGCAGTTCGGATTTTGGCATTGCATCACTTGAACTTGTTTTCTTGATTAATATTTTGGGTTTTATGCAAAGCAGTAAATAATCTACTCCCAAGTCAAAATGTGGGACTTGGGAGTGTAACTAGTGAAGTTACCCGTTGTTAATTTTGAAACTTTGTGTTCTTCTTTTTAATCTATGGGCTAAACTTGATATAAATGTAAAAGAGCAATTACAACTCGAAATCATTACTAATCTATCAATACTTGTGATTTCAGAAAGAAGAAGCATTCCGGGTCCGTGTAGCTAAAGCAAACGATCTGAGTCTATCAATCGAGAAGGTGAGGTGCGACATTCCGTGTAATCTATCAATGTGTCCATGTGTAGTTGCTGTCCATGTGTAGAAGTTGCTGTCCATCTATCATTTTGATTGTTTAGTTGCTGAATGTTCATGTTTAGTTGCTTTTCATGTTTAGGCTTTCATGTCTATAATCATTTTAGAGAGTTTATCCCATATCTAGTTGTTGTTCATGTGTAGTTGATAAGCTATATGCGATAAATGACGAGTATGTAGAAGTTGCTATATGCGTTTTGTGTGTTGATAAGCTATATTGCTTTGTGTTTTATACTGTGCCGAATGTGTATTGTGATAATGATTCCGAATGTGTTTTCAATCTAGCTTCATGTAAGTATTGTGTTTTGTGATGATGATGATTTCGAATGTGTTTTGTGATAATGAAAACATATGCGTAATGATTGAATGAAAACATATGCGTAATGATTGAATGCGTAAGGGTTTGGTTAAATGAAAACATATGCGTAATGATTAAGGGTTTGGTTAAATGAAAACATATGCGTAATGATTGTAGTATTCTCGGGATTAAGGATTAAGGGTGATGATAAGCATGAATGTTTATATGTGATGATAAGCATTATAGAAGTACAAACGAGTTTAACATCTAATTAAAAATAACAGTTTAGTAATAAAAGAATGGCTCCCGGAGATACTGCATACAAGAGGAGGAAAGCGTTGATGCAGCGTCGTGAAGCGGAAGCGGCGGCCGCGGCGGCAGCTGCGGAGGCGGGGTGGCGAGCATTCAGCCGAGATGGGGCTTCCGGGTCTGGTTGCCCCACGGGACAATCGGCGACCCCGTCGATTGCAGAAGCTCCCATTTTAACGCCCGCCCCTCCACTTGAGGATGCGATTCCGCAAGGAGCGGATGACAGCAGCGACGCCACTACGGCGTCACAGCACCCTCCCGCCCTCAGCATCCGGTGCAAGAAGACCAAACTCCCCGACATGGTCGACATGGCAACCGGATACCCGACGACGGAACAACGCGGAGTCGTTGTCGGGACGAAGACGGAGTACCTCGTCCGGATGAACAACAATAGGCGACTACAAGTCGCTTACTCTACGAGGCATGCAGGGCCGGCGACGAGGGAAATGCGGAGTCTGATGTGCCGAGACATCGGTAGCATCATCCGCGGAAAAGTTCCAATGCTTGCATCTAGCTTCTTGGGACTTAGCGATTTGCATCGCGATATCGTCGGCCGGAGTCTTGAGGTATACTTGCTGGACTCCGAGCTTACTTACATACCTGTAGTAAATGTAAATATAATTTTTACATAACGGAATTTAAATGTGTTGTGCTAGACGAACTACGACATCCCGGCGACTGATGTGGAGATGTGGAACTTCATTGATAGGACGGCGCAAACAATCTATAAGGATTGGAAGTACGATTGCCATCAACATTATCTCCACGTCAGCCAGGAGACTCCGGCCGAGTTTCTCGGGAGGGAAGACCAATGGGCGTGGTTAAAAGCCCACTTCGAAGACCCTGCTTACTTGGTGAGTTTCATAAACGAACCTACAGTTTTGGTCAAACGTTCGAACAATATGCATGTTTATCTGTTCTTATTTTAAAATGATTTTTGTGTGTGTGTGGCAGCGATTGTGCGAACGGAACCGAGGGAACCGAAATAAGAACAAGGAGCAGCAGATCAACCACCATTCAGGATCCCTCGCCCTCTCGTACCGAAGCGAGGTATTGGAGAAGGAGGGTCATCCAGCGCCCGCTGTCCAGACGTGGATTAACGTATACCAGCCGGAGAGGAATGCGGCTGAGAAAGTGGTAAGCTCAAATAGGTTCACGTTACGTTATTTCAATTATTGTTGTCTACTAAATTGTAATATTATTTATTTTATCTATTTTAATTGAGCAGGCGGCAGTGAAGCGTCGACTCGATGAAGTCTTGTCGCAACAAGATAGTGCTGCGGGCCCAGTTGACGGCGAAGAGGTTTCCCAACCCTACCCTCTTCATCTTGATACACAAATAAATATCATAGAGGAAGAGGTAGGTTCAAGGCACGGGACCTCTATAAGAGGTAATAAATCTCCAAAACGATTCCGTCGATGCATATCTCGATTTACGTTTTGCTTCATTTTGGTTTACGATATAGTTTACTAATATTTGTTCTTGTTCGACGTTACAGGGGTGGGGCGCGCTCTCACACGCGACCCCAAACCGAGAGGAGGGGCCCGGGTAAACCAGGAACGCCAAATTCAAATGCAAAAGGAGATCGATGAAGCCAAAGAGGCGGCGCGCAGATCGAGCGAGGTGGCGCAGAAGGCTATAGCGGAAGCGAGTGCGATCGCCCAAAGGATGCAAGAAATGGAGGCCATGATGCGATCATTCCAGGCTGCGAATCAACAACCGCAAGCTCCTCCACCACCTCCCGGCTCGTAAACTGTATATAGGATTTGTATAAACTTGATTTGTGTAAACTTGATTTGTATAAACTTTTAACGTTTTGATTTGTGATTGAATGCGTTTTTTTGGTTGAATGCGTATCTGCAATTTGAATGCGTTTTTGTGTTTGTAAATTGCGATAGGTCGTGACTTGGTACAATAATATTTAATTTTTTATTTTTTTTATTTTTTAATAAATGAGGCGACGTAGATAGAACATTGTACGTCGCCTCATTTATTTCTAAATGAATAATAAATAAATATTAAATACGTTGAGGCGACGTACATTGATCTATATACGTCGCCTCATTTATTACAAAAATTAAAAAAATTAAATTTTTTAATAAATTAGGCGACGTACATTGATCAATGTACGTCGCCTCAACGTATTTAATATTTATTTATTATTCATTTAGAAATAAATGAGGCGACGTACAATGTTCTATCTACGTCGCCTCATTTATTAAAAAATAAAAAAAATAAAAATTAAATAAATTTAGGTGACGTATATTGATCAATGTACGTCGCCTCATTTATTAAAAAATAAAATCAAATAAATATTAAATAAATTGAGGCGACGTATATTGATCAATGTACGTCGCCTCAATTGGATTAAAAAAAGAAAAATAAATTAAAAAAAATAAAATTGAGCGACGTATATTTATCAATCTACGTCGCCTCAGTTTAAGCGACGTTATCAATCTACGTCGCTTCAATTGAAGCGACGTAACATTATTTACGTCACGTGAAATGAAACTAAGCGACGTAGATTGTATCTACGTCGCCCCAATGGTGGCGTGATGAATCTGAAGCGACAAGACGAGGCGACGGCGTTTTGGTCACAAGAAATCGAGGCGACGTAAAATTGAGACGAGGCGACCACCTTTCTACGTCGCCCCGATTTCCTCCTCCAGTAGTGATACACACGAGATATCGATCGAGAGCATACGTATGTATATATGTACATGCATGTTCAACTGCAACCCCACACATAGGGGTCGATCAGTCCCCTTGTTCATTTATTCATCGACGTATTTACGTAATAAGTATAAAAGCATACAACCAAATTACCATGCACAGTTGAAACTAGTTGCAGAAGCGCTAGATCTTGATCTTATATGCAAATAACAGAATCATTTGTACGTACTTTAGTAGCGTTCAAATTTAAAGTCTGCTTGTATACGAGAGTTGCCATACGCTTTAAGAAAAAGAGATCCCGTAGCCCCTCGAAGATTTCCAGTACCTCCCACCACGCTCAGCTCGGTAGCTTCCATGGAAGGCCTGTCCCATATTCCGTGTACCTGTAAAGTGCTGCCACTGAACTCCCCTTTGTAGAACAAAAACGTGGAGGCAATAAAGTCGTAACGTCCGTCTTTGGATGAGACCAGTACCAAGCCAAAGACTCTGCCAATTTCTTCCGAATTCGGGAATGGTTTTTCAGTTAACGGGTTATCACCGGCGAAGGCGGTTCCCCAACTGGTCGGAGACCATTCCTTTCCTGCAATACCTGCAATAGGTGCAACTGTGGCATTGAGACCGGAAACTATTTCAGTGATGTAATATCTCCTCTGGATGTATTTTTGGGACCCGATTTGGTGAACTGGTGAAGCTAGGGCTAAAAAGACGTTGAAATATATAACCAACAGCAGGAGAGAAATAAAAGTATGCTTAAGCTCTGGTAAAACGATGGAAGCCATTTGGGTAAAACCAGGGAGTACGTATTTAGGTTTAGGCTTGGAATTCCAAGGGTTTCAGGAGTAGCGAATTGTATATTTTTGTTTCTGAACAAGGTCTTATATATATGGTTCTTATTCACGGATATATAGTATGAACCATGTGCATGTGTGATGATAAAGAGGAAGTCTTAGCATCAACATCTAAGAATGTCGACTTACTACCAAATAAGAGTAAGTATTGGAAGATTAAAAGTCCAAGGCAGGGTAGGAACAATTAATGGAATGGAAGAAAGACTATTAAACCCAAAGACAGCTATCACTAGTTAACGAATTAAAGAGCTCACAAAAAGAGTGATAATGTGGCAAAAAAACTTAAGTTTCAGGATCTGTCTTTGAACTTAGAATATACAGTACTATTTTAGGAAAAATCGTGTGATTTCGATCGAGTAGTACGCACTCTATATATCAAGATGAAACTGTACGAGTATTAAAATTCACTAATATTTTAAGTAACATCACAAGAGATGAAAAATGCACTCCTTTGACAAGAGCAAAAGGCTAACGCGCGCTACAAAGACCCCAGAACTAAAATCAATTAATATGCATCGAAGAAGTTATTCAGTGATAAACTACAGTATGCGTATAGATACATGATAACGCGAATCACTAACATCATTATGAATGGGAGAGACAGTCCAGCTCTTTTGGTAACTAATCGTTGTCGCAAGAAAAACCAACACCGACGCATCCAAGAATTCTCACCGAACAAGGTTTGAAGGATTCGAAGATTCAAGGGAGTCACCTTCTGTGTTCTCAACACGCCAAGAAAATTACTCTGTTTTGTACCAAACAGGGTGTACAAGACATCGATTTTAATGGTTATGCAACAAGATCACGCACACAAGTTTTAGGTCACTTGGGCAACAAGAACTCATTCAAGTGAGGGTACGGTGGTGCTCTCCTCGTTTTAGTCGCTTGCATAGAAGCATGCCCGGTGAGGCCAATTGACTTTGACGTTTTGCCCTACGACAGTGACACACCAAGCACACACAAAAAAGACAGTTTGTGACTTCGCCGGTACCCTGTGAATTCAACAGCCAAACAAATACATCGTTTAAGAGGATTTCTATTGGGACATCCAATTTTGCTCACTACACCTTCTTACTCTTCATACCTCCACTTTTATTTTGAATACATGAAATTGTTCACTAGACCTCTCATTAGATACCATTTTAACCTTATTAGTGTAATTCATCTATAATTCATTGAATTTCTCACTACATCTCTTATTTTCTCGTTACATCTCTGATCTTTATTTTATTTTTTTAGATATAAATAAATTTTCATTGATAATACAAACGATCTTAATTTTTTTTATTATTCGGAACAAAGTCTTTATCACTTAATTTAACAATAGAATAATGGATTGGGTTCAATGACTACTCTTTTTTACACAAGTATTTACACTAAAAACTGGCCATTGATATTTGTAGCATTCAATGGTGTAGCTAGATTATATATGTCACATGGCATATTAAATTTCTGGCTTGTCATCTTCCTTTTTCTTTTTATATCCTTCTTCGTTTAAGTTCCTTCTATTGCTTGTGTTCATCTTCTACAATTGTGATTCTAATTCTTTCAATTAGTTGTATTTTAAAATCAATGATTATCATATTGAAAATTGACATCAATTCAACCTAAAGAGACATACAAAAGTAGTTTCGATCGTTTCTTCTGTCAATATATTCCTTCTCCCCATCCACTATTGTCTTCCATTTTCTCTGTAGAGTTGCAGCTCTGAATCTTAGGTGTGCTTTGATCGAAATCAAACTAGTATAAACTTTCCACAGATTCAAATCCATTTTGATGAGCTACCTATTGTGAAAATTCCAATGATTATTTGAACACCATATCAAACAAATCTATTAAGCTCTCTGGCTTTATGAGAATTGGCCAGAAGATGAACATAGACTAAACGGAAGATGATGACGAAAGAATGGGAGAGCAATAGATATCTACTTCATCTTTCTATAATTGAAAAAGGAAAAGTCCGAAAAAATTAGAAAAATTTAATCGGCCACGTGGCTAGGATCTACATCATTGATTGCCATCAGTATCAATGGCCAGATTTTGTATAAAAACTTGTGCAAAAAAGAGTAACAATGGAACCTGACTCCAAAATAATAACTGAACTTCTATTATTCTAAAGTGTAATCGTATACTTTTACGATGTAGGAGTACAAATTTCAATCTTAAACATATTAACTCTCTGAATATTAAGTCAAAGGTAACAAACAAACTAATTAAAGACGAGTACTACACAGCAAATCAAAATTCAATGAAAACAATTGTGCAATTCGCAAAGTTATTTACCAAAAGAAAAAAAAACTTTAGAATCACCTATTAGTTTCGCAGGTTTATATGATCATTGTATAATCATTTGAGGAACGGAGGAAGAAAATAGTGTCGTGCGAATATAGAATTTATTAACGTTTCAAAAAAGAAAAATTTAAAGCAGGAGGATTCATGAGATAGATAATTAAAGTTTTATTTCATGTCTTTTATCTATCATTTTGTATAAGAATAATTATCTAATTATCTAATTAAAAACAAGAGGAGGTCCGATAGAAAAACTCGACGGTTAAATCTTTCTGTTTTCTAGCAAAGCGTTTTAGTAAAGATGGAGTGAGCACAAGATTTGTGCTGCTCCTTTGAGAGTTCTGGGGGACGTTTAGAACGTTAAGGGCACTACTGGAGGAGAGAATCGGGGCGACGTAGTTATATTTCTACGTCGCTCCGATTTTAGATGAGGCGACGTACATTGCCCTTGATAAAAAGTACGTCGCTTCAACAAACTGAGGCGACGTAGATTCATAGTTGTCGCTTCAACAAACTGAGGCGACTACTTTTTCATTCGAAGCGACCAAACTAATCTACGTCGCTTCGAATAAAAACGAGGCGACGTAGATTGAGCAATCTACGTCGCCTAGATTTTATTCGAAGCGACGTAGATTAGTTTGGTCGCTTCGAATGAAATCGAGGCGACGTAGATTGCTCAATCTACGTCGCCTCATTTTTTTAAAATCTGGATCTACTCTTCTTCTTAAAGTCAAACCGTTCATAAAGTTAGAATTTTAGAAAAACAGTTCCCGGTCGTTCTGCAGCTGTTTTGGGCGATTTTGGGAGAAATTTGAGGAAATTGAGAAAGAAGGTTGTTCTTGCCATTGATTTGATTCTTGAGTAAGGTTAGTTTGATTTGTATCTCTTTAACCCTCTTTATGACCATAATATGTTAAATTAGAAGTGAAATTGAAGTTTTGGTGAAATGTTTGAAGTTGAATTGAATTTGGTGTTATGTTGTAGTTTTAGTGTTTGAATCATTGAATTGTGGTAAATCATGTTATGGGTTCATGAATAATGTTTGAAATTTGGTTAAGTTTAGTGAAATTTATTGATGATTAGAAGTGAAATTGAAGTTTTGGTGAAATGTTTGAAGTTGAATTGAATTTGGTGTTATGTTGTAGTTTTAGTGTTTTAATCATTGAATTGTGATAAATCATGTTATGGGTTCATGATTAATGTTTGAAATTTGGTTAAATTTAGTGAAATTAATTGATGATTAGTGTAGATTATGTGTATTCAAGCCTTAATTAGTAGTGTTATTAGTGTTAATCATGAAATCGAGCGTATGGCTATATATAATTGTGGTGTTTATCAACTTAGAACTCCCGTTTGAGAATCAACAACTCATCTAGTTGATCGAGTTGAGTTGTTGATTCTCGAATTGTCCCATTTTTGGACACTTTAGGTAAACATGACTTTGTTGATCCTTTTGCTATTCATGTGATTTCAGTTTGAGTTTTGGGATATGGTTTCGACAGTGTCTCCTTTAAATGTTCCCCGAGTGCAAATGAGGTTGTTTAGATATGTGTGCACTCGGGGAACTGTAGGGAGATGCTGCCGAAATTTCCCTAAACTGGAGCTGAAACGCATGGGTGCAAAAGCGTTGACAAATGTCGTGTTCCCCTGAAGGGGATATGACCCAACCCGGAGGCATAAGGCGAAGAAGTGTGGGGTTTTGGTTGAATCGCAACTGTGGCATGGTAACTTTGTTCATATTGATTGTTTATGTTGACAGGAAACATGGACGGACTCCCAGACAAAACTTGGATGACATATCATCGTGCTGATCCAAGGTACATCACAGGTATATTCGAGTTCATGAATTTTGCCCGGCGACATAGTAACGGAGCCGATTATTACTTCTGCCCGTGCAAACGTTGTAAGAACGGTCCGTTCAAGGTTACTATGGATGTCATGTATCATCACTTATCACACAGTGGTTTGAGTCCTACTTATACAGTCTGGCACATTCACGGGGAAGTTTCTGGTGAACCGGCAATGCTCAGTCAACGAAGACAGTGGCTTCAAGACAGAGTCAGTCCTTCTAGTGGTGCCGGTCCTTCAGTGAACCCGCAGTTGGAGATTCTACATGATGCATATCCCTATTATCCTGGATACCATGCAGATGCACCCCAACAATTAGTGGAAGATAATTCGGGCATGAACTTCAATGACATGGTAGACGATGATTATGAAAAGTACGATAGATTATTGAAGGAGTCACATACCCCATTATATGAAGGCAGTGAGGAAACTGTTTTGAGTGCCATATTAGATGCAATGGAAATGAAAAATGAAAATGGATGGTCGGACACAAGTGTTGACTCTTTATGTTTTTATATTAATAAACTTCTTCCTAAAGGGCACACATTCCCCTGTTCATATTCGAGAATAAAAAAAATCTTGAGTGATCTTTCACTGGGTTACGAAAGAATTGATGCGTGTGAGTTTAACTGTGTGTTGTTTAGGGGGGCGCTTGTAAACGAGAGGATTTGTCCAGTGTGTTATTCTGAAAGATATAAGCCATATACGAATGATATTCCCAAAAAAATAATTCGTAACTTCCCTCTAACACCAAGGTTGAAGCGTTTGTTTATGTCCCCACACACTGCGAAGCATATGCGATGGCTGGGGGAGCGGATATGCGTGGCTGGTAGCCTCAGCCACCCAGCTGATGGAGAAGCGTTTCAACATTTTGACAGAACTTTTCCAGGTTTTGCACGGGACTGCAGGAATGTGCGCCTTGGAGTAGCAACAGACGGTTTCAATCCATTCGGAACAATGGGAACTTTGCATAGTACATGGCCCGTTGTTGTGATGCCGTACAATCTACCACCGTCAATGTGCATGAAGAAGGAATATAACATGTTATCAGTGTTGATTCTAGGCCCTAAATCTTCCGGAAAGTGCCTTAGTGTACTCATTGAGCCGATGATCGAGGAGCTAATACATTTATGGGTCGTTGGAGTCCATACTTTTGATCGAGTAGATAATGAGGTATTCTTGATGAAGACAGCGGTAATGTGGACTATTAGCGACTTTCCAGGTTTATGGATGCTTGCGGGGTCAACTGTGAAATGGTACAAGGCATGTCCAATCTGTCTAGATGAGCTAACTTCAGAGCATATATGTGGGAGGATAGTTTATGAAGGTCATCGAAAATGGCTCCACCAAGATCACCCTTGGAGATTGAGCAAGGCCTGTAACGGGAAGGAGGAGTTTGGCGGAAGACCCTATCAGAAGAGGGGAGATGAAATTTTGGAGGACGTTAGGTCACACGTTTACCCTATTCTTAGCCAACATGAAGACTTGAAGGTGTCGTACAATCTGAATAACAGACAGTGTTGGACTCACGAAAGCATATTTTGGAAGCTGCCGTATTGGTCATCATTGAAGATCAGACATTGCTTAGATTTCATGCACATTGAAAAAAATATGTGTGACAACATCCTTGGAACCATTTTTTCGATTGATAAGAAGTCTAAGGATGGTCCAAAAGCTCGCGCTGCTTTGAAGAAGAGGAATGTGCGAAAAAACCAGTGGCAAAGAGCGGGTGACTTGGGTACGGCGAAAGTTCCTCATGCACTCTTTTTAGTTAAAAAGGATAATATAGAAGATGTGTTCCAGTGGTTCAGGGATGTTAAGTATCCTCTTGGTTATGCAGGTAGTTTGAGAAGTAAGGTGAAAGTAAGTTCCCCGTCACAGTTTTATGGATTGAAGACGCATGATTTCCATGTCTTGCTTCAACGTCTTCTTCCTGTGATTATCAGAGGGTTCCTGCCAGAAAATGTTGTGAAGCCATTGATAGCACTGTCAAATTGGTTTCGTCAACTATGCAGTAGGGAGGTTAAGAAGGAGGTTGTGCGTGACATGGAAACTGAGATAGTGATGATTCTGTGCAATTTGGAGCTCATATTTCCTCCACATTTTTTTACATCTATGGTTCATCTCATGGTTCATCTGCCCGAACAAGTATTCCTTACAGGTCCAGTACACTATACATGGATGTATCCAATTGAAAGGTAAAATGTTTTGTTATTGCTAATATTATGTTCGTTATGTAATATGTCGGCAATTAGGGTTTATTGTACTAATCTTGAGTGGTGTTTTTGCAGGCAATTAGGAAAATATAAAAAGTCAATGAGGAATACACGTTACCCGGAAGGTAGTATTGCTGAACAGTACCTCGTACATGAGTCGGTGACGTATTGTAAGTCTTATCTCAGACGGATGGACAATGAAGATATCGACACTTCCATAGCTGAGTGGAATATCAGTTGTGTTTCACTCTTAGTAAGACCAGATATTATCGAGACTCGTCGCCAGTTCAGGTTGACTGAGGCAGAGACTGTTGAGGCTCACTGGCAAGTCTTGGTGGAAACAGACGAAGTCAAACCTTACCTAGAAGAACATCTCAGAAGGTTCGAGGCTAAAAATGGTGAAGATTTCGACGAGCTTCGTCGGAGGAGGAGTTTTCTTCGATGGTTCTTAACATGGGTACATATGCCTATTAATTCTTGTAAGGTTCTTTGAGGGTTTATAACACTTATCTTTAACTCCTCTTAACACTTATCTCTCAGGTGTCCCTTAAAGAAAAAAACTCGGACCCGAGCTTGGTTGCAGGAATAAAGTCATTAGCTCAAGGACCTCAGCAATGTCGGGTTTATAAGTCGTGTTATGTGAACGGTGTCAAGTTCACCTCGTTTGATAGAGATCAAAGAACCGTGACTCAAAACAGCGGTGTCATGATAGACATGGGTTCATCCAAGTTCTACGGCCATGTTAACTACGTGGTCGAAGTATTATATGCAGGCCGTATGCCAGTGGTGTTGTTTAAGTGCACATGGCACAACTCCGAGGACCCTGAAGATCTTGACACCGTTATAAAAGATCATGGACTGATATCAGTGAATACAAAAAACAGTTACTATGAGGATTCACCCTTCATAATTGCAACCAAAGCAAAATAGGTATTCTACATAGACGATCCAAAGGCTGGTGGTACTTGGAAGGTAGTACAAGAAATGTCGCACCGCAATGTCTACAGCGCCGAAGTACTGGCCATAGATGAAAACATATTGCGTACAGGAGATCATATATTCGAGCCTTACCAAGAGGACACTCCCACGGTGATACAATTTTACCCAGATTTTCGACTACTTTTGGACGAAGAAGGAGACGAGGAGGAGGAGGAGGAAGAAGACGAGGACGAGGACGAGGACGAGGACGAGGACGAGGACGAGGACGAGGACGAGGACGAGGACGAGGACGAGGACGAGGACGAGGACGAGGACGAGGACGAAGACGAGGACTAAACTAATATTATAATGAATTTGAAACCTAAATTCGTATTTTCTTTAAAGCATAATTTATGTATTCGAGAAAATATTACTAACTTTATAATTCTAAACTTCATTTATTCAAAAAAACAAAATTAAAAATTAAATACAAGGAAGCGACGTAGATTGATCAATCTACGTCGCCTCATTTATTCAAAAAAAAATAAAATTAAAAATTAAATACAAGGAAGCGACGTAGATTGATCAATCTACGTCGCCTCATTTATTAAAACAAAAACAAAATAAAAAATTAAATACAAGGAAGCGACGTAGATTGATCAATCTACGTCGCCTCATTTATTCAAAAAAACAAAATTAAAAATTAAATACAAGGAAGCGACGTAGATTGATCAATCTACGTCGCCTCATTTATTCAAAAAAAACAAAATAAAAAATTAAATCCTAGCGACGTATATTGAAATATTCGCCGCGTCATATTAAAGGAAGCGACGTATATTGAGTCATTTGTCGCGTGAACGTATTAAGAAAGCATACGAGGCAACGAATATTGAGTCCTTTGTCGCTTCAATTAATCTAGGCGACGTAGATTTCAATCTACGTTGCCTCGTTGGCTTTATAATCCCAAAATCACAGTTTCTTTCTTCTTCTTTTCATTTCGTCCAAACTTCTTCTTCTTCCTCGCGCCGTGCCCCCAAAGCCCTAACCCAGAAATCCCTAACCCCTAATCGACCTATCCTCATCTAAACCCCTCCATCTCAACCCCCTCCACCAAATCCCCTCCATCTCAACTCGGACTCAAATCCCCTCCGTCGAATCTCGAAGCCTCACGCAATTGCAGGTTCGTCTCTCTCTCTCTCTCTCTTCTCACTCTCTCTCCATTCTCATTCTATTATTTAATTGCATGCGACATCTTCAATTGAAAATGTCTCTTCCTGGAAGTAAAGTCCCCGAATGGTTCAAACATAAGGGTGCAGGATTTTCAGTAAGTGTGAGATTACAACCAAATTGGTTCACCAATGGGTTTATGGGATTTGCCGTCTGTGCTATTTGTAAATGGGATATCTCTATATATATATAGTCCTCATATATCTGTTGCTTGCTTATGTACCTTCAAAGGAGTACATGGTGAATGTAGTTTCCTCATATATCTGTTCGGCTCATATCATATGATCATGGGATATGTGTCTTGGTCTAAATTTCACTTCATTGAAGAAAGAAAGATGATCAATGAAACCTACACAGAGGCCACATTTGAGATTGTAGTTGTATGTGATCGCAGTGTGTTTATATTTGGCATTGTCTCATTTTCTTTTTTAAGTGGAAACATTGTTGTTGGGTTTTTGAGATTAGGAGAGAGCTGCATGGAAATGAGATCAAGTGTTTGAGCTTGTGGGTTTATTTTAAGCATGGTATGTGAAACATTTGAGATTGGTATGAAATGTTGGATGGTTATGTATTTTGCATATGTTGGATGGTTATGGATGGTTAGGTATGAAATGTTTCCAATCTGTTTTGAATGTGTTTCCAATCTGTTTTCAATCACATTCGTCGTGTGTAGCCAATCTGTTTTTTTTGTTGTTTTCATGTAAGAATTGGCGAAATCTGTGTAGCTAAAGCAACCGAATCCGAGCCAACTCCGTGTAGCTAAAGCAAACGATTTGAGCCAACTCGAGAAGGTATGGAGCTTTGTGTTTTATACTGTGCCGAATGTGTATTGTGATAATGATTCCGAATGTGTTTTCAATCTGTTTTCATGTAAGTATTGTGTTTTGTGATGATGATGATTCCGAATGTGTTTTGTGATAATGATTCCGAATGTGTTTTGTGATAATGATGATTCCGAATGTGATTGAAAATGATGATGATGATTCTGAATGTGTATTGTGTTTTGTTATGATAAGGATATATTGAAAATTGAGGGTAAGGATTGTAATTTGTGTAGTACTCTCGGGATTAAGGATTGTAATTTGTGTGTGTGGGCTTCATGAAATGCTTAGTTAGTCTCGGGATTAAGGATTAAGGGTTTGGTTCACCGAATATGTAGTACTCTCGGGATTAAGGATTAAGGATTAAGGGTTTGGTTAAATGATTGCAGTACTGTCGGGATTAAGGATTAAGGGTTTGGTTAAATGAATATATGTGTAATGTAGATGATTGTTTGGTAAAACTCCTTGGTATATTGAAGTTTGGTTAATCTTATATGATTATTACTTGATGTTTCTATCGTTTCTTTCAAAGCCTAGATTGATAAGAGTAGTTCAATCTTAATAGAATGGCTCCCGGAGATACTGGATACCAGAGGAAGAAAGCGGCGATCCAGCGTCGTGAAGCGGCCGCGGCAGCAGCTGCGGAGGCTACGGAGGCGGCGTGGCGAGCATTCAGCAGAGATGGGGCTTCCGGGTCGGGTTGCCCCACGGGACAATCTGCGACCCCGACGATTCCAGAAGTAGGGGTTTTAACGCCCGCCCCTCCACTTGAGGATGCGATTCCTCAAGTGGATGACAGCGACGCCACTACGGCGTCACAGCACCCTCCCGCCCTCAGCATCCGGTGCAAGAAGACCAAACTCCCCGACATGGTCGACATGGCAACCGGAGATCCGACGACGCAACAGCGCGGAGTCGTTGTCGGGACGAAGACGGAGTACCTCGTCCGGATGAACAACAATAGGCGACTACAAGTCGCTTACTCTACGAGACATCGAGGGCCTGCGACGAGGGAAATGAGGAGTCTGATGTGCAGAGACATCGGTAGCATCATCCGCGGAAAAGTTCCAATGCTTGCACCTAGCTTCTTGGGACTTAGCGATTTGCATCGCGATATCGTCAGTAACAGTCTTGAGGTATACTTACTGGCCTTAGCTTACTTACCTACTTGTAGTAAATGTAAATATAACTTTTACATAACGGAATTTAAATGTGTTGTGCTAGACGAACTACGACATCCCGACGACTGATGTGGAGATGTGGAACTTCATTGATGCGAGGGCGCAAACAATCTACAAGGATTGGAAGTACGATTTCCATCAACATTATCTCCACGTCAGCCAGGAGACTCCGGCCGAGTTTCTCGGGAGGGAAGACCAATGGGCGTGGTTAAAAGCCCACTTCGAAGACCCTGCTTACTTGGTGAGCTTCATAAACTATCCGCACAGTTTTGGTAGCCAACATTCGAAAAATGATTTTAAAATGATTTTTGTGTGTGTGTGGCAGCGATTGTGCGAACGGAACCGAGGAAACCGAAACAAGAACAAGGAGCAGCAGCTCAACCATCATTCGGGATCCCTCGCCCTCTCGTACCGAAGCGAGGTGTTGGAGAAGGAGGGTCATAGAGCGCCCGCCGTCCAGACGTGGATTAACGTATACCAGCCGGAGAGAAATGCGGCTGAGAAAGTGGTAAGCTCAAATAGGTTCACGTTACGTTATTTCAATTATTTTTGTTTACTATATTGTAATATTATTTATTTGATCTATTTTAATTGAGCAGGCGGCAGTGAAGCGTCGACTCGATGAAGTCTTGTCGCAACAAGATAGTGTTGCGGGCCCAGTTGACGGCGATGAGGTTTCCCAACCCCAGCCTCTTCCTCTTGATACACAAATAAATATCATAGAGGAAGATGTGGGTTCAAGGCCCGGGACCTCTATAAGAGGTAATAAATCTCCTAAACCACCGTCGTTCATCTCGATTTACGTTTTGCTTTACCATAGAGTATACTAATATTTGTTCTTGTTCAACGTTACAGGGGTGGGGCGCGCTCTCACACGCGACCCCAAACCGAGAGGAGGGGCCCGAGTACAGGAAACCCAAACCCGAATGCAAAGGGAGATCGCTGAAGCCAAATAGGAGGCGCACAGATCGAGCGAGGTGGCGCAGAAGGCCATAGCGAATTACAGTGCGCTCGCCAAAAAGATGCAAGAAATGGAGGCCATGATGCGATCATTCCAGGCTGCGAGTCAACAACCTCAAGCTCCTCCACCACCTCCTGGCTCGTAAACTGTATCTAGGCTTTGTATAAACTTGATTTGTGTAAACTTGATTTGTATAAACTTTTAACGTTTTGATTTGTGCCAATTTTTTCTATATAACTTGATTTTGGTTGAATGCGTTTTTGTGGTTAAATGAGTTTTTGTGTTTGTAAATTGCGATAGGTCGTGACTTGGTACAATAATATTTAATTTTTATTTTTTTTATTTTTGAATAAAGGAGGCGACATTGTCTAAATAAAGAAAAAAAATAAAAATTAAATACATTGAGGCGACGTAGATTGAGCAATCTACGTCGCCTCCTTTATTCAAAAAATAAAAAAATAAAAATTAAATACAATTAAGCGACGTAGATTGAGCAATCTACGTCGCCTCATTTATTCAAAAAGAAAAAAAAATAAACATTAAATACATTGAAGCGACGTAGATTGAGCAATCTACGTCGTTTTGTTTATTTAAAAAAAAATTAAATATTAAATACATTGAAGCGACGTAGGTTGCTCAATCTACGTCGCTTTATTTATTTTAAAAAAAATTAAATATTAAATACACTGAGGCGACGTAGATTGAGCAATATACGTCGCCTCATTGAGCCAAAAAAAAAAATTTAAAAATAAATAAAATGAAGCGACGTAGATTTAGCAATCTACGTCGCTTCAGAGGGCTATAAGATGAAGCGACGTAACATTTTTTACGTCGCGTGAAATTAAATGAAGCGACGAAGATTGGTTCTTTGTCGCCCCAATGTTGGAGTGATCAATCTGAAGCGACAAGACGAGGCGACGTAGTTTTGATCACAAGAAATCTAGGCGACGTAAAATCGAGACGAGGCGACCACCAATCTTCGTCACCTCGAATCTCTCCTCCAGTAGTGGGGGTTATATCATGTGACAAGGTTGAGGCCGTATCAATTCAACCATAAGATATATCAAACACAAAGAATATTATATATAAGATTCAGGTAAAACATTATAAGAAACAATGAAAATGGAGGAAAGTAGATCAAACAAAAGATGGAAGATAAATGATGATCCAAAGCTTGTCGATCTACTACTTTTGTTGCACCGTGACAATATCGTATCTTACGACTGCGGATTCATAGTTTGAGGCCACAGAATAGGTTTCAATGATAACATTTCCCCTAGCAAACCGAAACTTGCCGGTGCCGGACACCACCGAAACCTCTTTGACCTGCTCGAACTGCCTACTGGTTCCTTGTATCTCCAAAGTGCTGCCGTTGTACTTCTTGTTTGTGAACACAATCGACATGAGTACATGGGCGTTACGTCCGTTAAGTGCTGACGTCACAACCAGTCCCTGTGCTCGGCCGATTGTTGCCGAAGTGGGGCTCGGTGATTCGGTCAGACGGCAATCGAAGACGATGAATGTTCCGAACTGATCTAACCCCCAAAGCTTGCTGGAAAGACCTGCAACCGGTACGTCTGAGATATTTGGACCGCCGGAGAAGTCCTGGGCGAACATAGTGATCTTGGTTTCTTCGAACTCAAGAGTAGTAGTACTACTACTGGTTATGGCTGAAAATGTATTCATGGCTACTACAAACAACTGTAGGCATTGATGATTAATGGACTTGGCTGCACAGCATAAGGCCATTGGTGAAAATTAAACAAGATGTATGGCTAAACTAAGAGACGAGAGCTATTCCCAGAAATTGTATTGGTCTGTGAATTTGCAGTTATATATATATGGTTCTGGTTTCTATTACTTCATTAGTAACTGTAGGACAAGCGCGACGAGAGTTGCATGTGTTTCAGCAATTCAGCATACATTAAATTATGGCCGAACCGTAGGACAAGGTAGAGTTATGATTTTTTTCTATTTGATCGGTCAACTTACTAGTCTCAATAATTTCGTAGTGACATATGAAGCCTTCTATACTAGATGTAGGGCAAAGCTGTAGTTGTTTGGGACTCCTTAAACACTGAAATAATTAGGGGCGGCTGGCCTTAATCATGAGTACACCTATAGTGTGTGAGATATTTGTCAAAATTGAAGACATGTTAGATTAGATGAATAGTGTACAAGAGAACCCTGATCGTAGATTACTCTTTTGCACATTTGTGTTCCGCCACTTCCACACATTGTAGAATTACTCCTTTATGACTCCTTAAATATAAGGAAAACGATTTTTCGTGTTAGATAAGGACTAACTTTTTTGCCTTGATCTAGGAATATAAACACCATTAGCTTATTTTGCACATCATTATTCACTTGTTATCATTTTACACTACAAGAAAAATGAGCACAAAATAATATTGACAAATCACAGAAAAAGGGAAAAATGACCGTTTATTTATTAATTGCACATATTGATGTGGCAGAGAATGGAGAAAAAAACAGGGTTTTCTTTTAAAAAAATAAATCTATTTTGTATATTACAATATTAACCTTGAACTTTGTCTAGCCTCTGGAAAAAATGGCTAGAAACCCTAGCTCCGTGCGGCGCTTTTCTTTCCCCAGTTTTCACCAATCTTTCTTTGATTCTCACTTGCTCCTTAATCCAATCCCTTTTGATTGTTTTAGCTCCTCCTTATGAGAAGGTCATTGCAACATATGTTCGTCGTCTCCTCATCTCTGAGTATTTTTCATCGTGAGGTCAATCCGAGTCGATCTCTTCTTTTGATGGTAGGGTGCTTTTCGGGGTGAAGTCACGATGTGCAGGGGTGAAGCCACGATGTGCAGAGGTGAAGCAACCATGGAAGTTTGGGAGTGGCATTGGAGTCTTGAGGTCGGAGCGGTCTTGTGTTGTGGTCGAAGGGGCCGATGGCAGGTTCTCACACTCGTCGATGATGGATCAGCGACAGTCCCAAAGTGGGTCTCTGATAATTGCGACGTCTCTAAGTTTGAGAAGACCAAAGAGGGTGTTGTTGCGGAGCCCTTGAGTTTGACCTATTCGGTGACAACTCCTAGCCCTTCTATTAAGGGCAAGGAGAAGATGACTTAGGCACTTATGTTGTGCCGGCTTACTTACATCTTTTATGGATGACGGGATTCATGGGTGATGACATATCTACCAAAATTGCATGCTTAGAGATGTGTCATCTCTATTTCTCATGTCTTTCGTTATTCTGTTTAAGATACAAGTAAGCTAGACGTGAATTGAGGTTAGTATTTTAAAGAGTAGTATTTATCTAATTAGCTAGTTTTGTCATCTCTATATATGATTGTTTGTAGTTGTGTATATATATTTCAGGTCAAAAATGTCCTTTAATAATATCTTCGGTTCATAAAAGAAATATAATACGATCTTATCCCTAAAATCAATGCCTTCAGTTTTTCCTACAATATACTACTTCTGATGAGTCTCTTCTTCACAGTACCCAGTCTCTTTCAAGTTAACAGATCCATAAAATCAAGTTGTTTAATTAGTAGGATGATGAAAAAAATCCGTCTTATTCTTTTCGCGATCGATTGAACCTTATATTGTTGATATCTCCTCTCTGTGCGTATTATATATGCATGATAACTTTAATTTTCATCTTTCCCAGAGTTTGAACCGATATATATACTGGCCTAGCTCATTATGTCTATGTACGCTAATAGCACCAACAAGCTGGATTAGGGTGAGCCATGCCTTGAGCCTTGAGGTATGTTTATTTTTTTTGAAAGGTGGTATTTTTTTTTTTTGAGAGGAGGTATGTTTATTTTAGTTGACGAAGACTTTCTCTTTAGATAAGACATGAATACATGATAGTGTAGACCGTCGATATATCGTTAATCACAAACAAACTAATTTGAAAAAGACATAAAAAAACATACCCAATATATATTAATCCTTTTTTGTATACAAGTCACATAGTCATAGACGTACTATTAGATAGGAGTATATAATTTGTACATGCATGTCGATTGAATTTTTAGGTTTTCACCGTGTCTGAAGGTATCAAAGTGACACACTGACACTGTTGCATACATTATACATAAATGATATATGGGGAGTAATATTGTCCACAACCAGGGACTATTATTTGAATTACATGTCTGCATACGGCAATACCATTACATACATATAGGATGTATGCTGATAATTTATCGATTTGTAAATAAACTGATCGATCGTCTACTTGTGTTGTACGGTAATTAATATTGCATCGTATAACATCATATGCAGTTGATGAGTCCAAAAAATAAGTTTCAAACGTAGCATAACCCCTAGCAAACCGAAACTTGCCGGTGCCGGAAACCGCAGAGACTTCTCTCACCGGCTCGAACTGTGTACTGGTTCCTTGTATCTCCAGAGTGCTACCGTTGTACTTCTTGTTGGTGAACACAATTGATATCAAAACATGTGCATTACGTCCATCCAGGGAAGACGTGATAACCACGCCTTGGCCTCGTCCCACAACCGCCGATTTCAGGCTTGGAGCTACAGTGAGAAGATCATCGGTAACACAAACTATTCCGAACCCGTCGTAGGTCCATAGCTTGCCGGCAATACCTGCTATTGGTATTGTTAAGGTGTTTGGACCGGCAGTGAAGTCCTCGAAATAAACGGACAGCTTGGTTTCTTTGAACTTGTTTGGCACCAAAATTTCTAAGGGTACTGAAAAAGTTTCAAATCGTTTCTTTTCTCGATCTTGTGCTTCGTGCATTGGCGTGTCGCCGTCGTATGACGGAATCATCGATTTGTAGGCCAGCTGCTACCTAACTTCTTTAAAACGATTGAGACGGGGAGAGTACAAACCCTGCTTGAATGGATCCTTCTTGCCTAAATCACTTTAGAACTTGTGGTTTTCGTGTCTCTAGCGGCACCATGAAGATCAATACCTTATACTCCTTCTGGTGTAAAGCAGAGCAATCTTCTTGACAAGGTGTTGAGAACACATGTGGTCGTGTCCTTGAATCTCAAGAGTCTCACGCTCTTCGGGTGACAAATCTCTTGATCACTGGTTCCGGTGTTTTGCGTCCTTGAATCGCAAGAATCTCATGCTCTTAGGGTGACAACTCTCTTGACCACTGGTTGCAAGAATTTCTCGAGATGAGAAGGTAGTTTGCCGATAGCAAAGTGTATGTGATCGATGATCATTTCTTCGGTGTTATTCTCCTCTATATATAGGAGACAGTGCTCATATTTCAGTTTAACCAAAACTCCTCACAATTAGACTTGCTAAGCAACTCTAATTGTTCGGTTTCCCACGTCTTGTACCCTATCTCAAAGTCTAAAACCTTAATGATAAGCTTCGCCAAGAATCTTTCCATCTATAGGAAAGATCGATTATTATTAATTGATGGGCTGCAGGAATCGACCTCTTTCTCTCTTTCAGTCCATCACGATTCCATTAAAGACTACTACTTAGGCCGCTCACTTAATCTAGCCTCTGAAGCCCAATAACAAGATATTTTATATTGGGTCCAAACATTGTCCCTCAAGCCTTGAGATAAAACTCCAATGGTAATCGAAAAGGCTTGATTTTCTAACGACATACCGTTTTCATCCAAACGGTAACTTTTCACGTAAAGCACCACGTCAACCTTTCTTCTGAAAAGCTGCGCTATTTTGGATGACATCATATAAGAAAGTGCATGTCTCGTCAAAGTCCGATTCTCAACAAAACTTTCACTCTTCCAAACATCTCAAACTCCAAACACTACCCAGTGGAGGGAATCACGCTCCATTCACCACCGCTATGTGTTTCTGGGACGCTGTCTGCAATTGCTTTCGACTTCCTTGCGGCGATATGAGCATTACATTGATAGATGATCTCACCATGTTCGGTGTACCCATAGTAGAACCCGTTTGGAAACAAGGCTTCACTGCCAAAGTCGCAGACAAAGCCAGCCTCAACCGGCCCACCTCTTTCCCAGCTTGGGTTACTCGCTTTATGTGTGACACATCCAACCAAGGAGGTATAGCTTTTCTTGAATTCTGGTTATCAAAATATATATTATGTACATCTTCCTAGAATTTTAACAAATGCTAGACCAACCTCGCCGAGTACCTATTTGCGGGTACAAAAATGGGTCTTGCACAATCCTTTCTCACTTGCTTCTATCGCAGCCTAAGATGGATCTCACTCTCACCACTATAACTCAACAGACCCAGTCCTTTATGGATGGTAGACCTTTGGCTCCAGATGTATTTCCCAGTTTTCCGTCATCCAGAGGTATTACTATTCGAAGTAGACAAGGTTCTGGGACAAACCTTGGCGACCCCTCTCTCCTTCGATGGATGGACTTACCAGACTTGTTTTGCCACTTTCTGCTCTCACAACCACTACCCTTCAGACTCAGTCTACACCATCTTGGACCGTCGCATCTCGCCAGAGCTGGAAACTGGCTTCATGCCCTCGCGAGACTATAGTGACCGAGCGAAGCTCATCTTCCTCCAAAGTCACACTTATGGAGACTTGCTAGTCCCTGATTTGTCCAAAGTTGGATATGAGCTATATGCCCTCAATCATTTCGCTTGGCAACTTGGATTAACGCAACATGCCCCTATGCCATTAGTTGGTTTGGTGAACCACTATAGCATTTGATGAGCTACTTTCTATCCTGCAGAATTTGACACCCGCAGACCCGTACTTTGGCTTTCCAGTAGTGTTGCTTCCCGAGGAAGAACAAACCTATCCCCTCGTTTCTTCTGTAAATGTGATCCCACACTACCGGGAGTGGAAGGCACAATTTTGGGATGGCCTCAGATCTACTCAGCCGCTATCCCTCTTTGCCTCCATCTTCAAAGACTTTAAAGCACAATTTGTCAACGACTTTGATAGGAAAGTGCTAATACTTGTCCTTGCAAATCTGAATGAAGATACTCTCTGGCCTGTGGTATATGTCTTCATCTAGTATTTATTTATTTATCATTTGCCACAGGTATTGGCAATAATTTAGTTTTGCACTAATTATTCCTTATTGAAATCCAAACAGTTCTATGCACAGGACGATCCTTTCGGCCCCAATAAGGACACTGTGGAAGAATAAGAACCAGAACAACAAGATCCAGAACCAGAGCAGGAATAATATAAGCTGTAAGTAACCATATCCTACGTCCACAGTGTATATTAAATTTCTGCAATATAATTGTCCTGTTCTATTCCAGAGGTCTCAGAAATGGCAAAGAGATGCCTCTCCAGCTGATGTTTCTGGCAAACGAAAACATCGTCGCCAACAACTTGGCTCTGGGGACACTCAAGGGAAACTACTTGAACAAACTGAGCCACCAAGCCAAACATCACCTCCATTGATGCCCTCAACTTCAGTGGTAGACACTACAGGAACCCTCCATGTTAGCCCTGCTTCACCATCGAAGACTACCTGCCTATCCTTCGGCTCCGAACCACAACACGAGCCTATCAATCAAACACCCCTATATCCACACTGGGTATTCCGTCACCTCCTTCAATTATTCTTGTGTAAAATTTTACTACATTTCTAAAGTAGGTTTTTCCTTCCTAATCTTCAGGACGTGCTCAATTCCCAAAAAAGGCCATTGTTGCCAATGTTGAGGAAACATACATTGGGGATGCCGTTTGGACACTGAGTTTGCCCATAAGGTTGCTGACTTTGTTGAGGCAACTGTCTTGCTTCAGACTCAACATCTTCAAAATGTTGAGGACGAGGCATACAACCATAATGGTATGGATGAAGGACACCACAATGTTAATGACCAAGGCCAATTTAATTTTTTTTTTGCTGATGCTCCCTTCTTATATTATACCATGTATTATACTCCGGAAGAACAACAAGTCATGGCAGACGGGGAAGTGATACCCTTCACTAACCAAGAATCCTTAGAGGTACAAAATGCACCTAACGAACCTAGCGCGGCCCCAGACCAGGTGGTGCTCGACATCATCCACTCGCCTGGCTCAATGATGCCTGGTGAGACTGAGGTATGCAACTTTAATTGATCTTGTCTCTCACTCGCCCATCTATTTTGTTCTAAGCTCTATATTCTTAAACAAGCTCAAACACACATAGAACTCTCTGCCAGCAAATCCTCAGAGACAGATCATAAGCCTTACTTGGTGGCACGTTCAACTTTTGCGACTGCCTCTAAGGCCACTACTGACATGCAAGCTGCAACTCCTTGGGCTTCATCCTCCTCAGGACCCACCAGCCAAGTGGCCATTCTACAGGATCAAATTCTAAGTCTGGAAGAACTCTCAGCGAAGCTTGTCACCATAGAGCATATCCCTACGGAGTTCACACTCCCTCAAGCCGCCCTCAGAGAGCTCTTTAAGGCCAACTTGGACACCCCCGAAGCCATTAATACTGTGCTGGACAAGGTGGTAGACGTGAAAAGGATTGCCCCCTCAACATCTCTCAGTTCAAGCAAGACCTTCATGACCTCTACAAGCTGCATGCTCACTAAGCTGCCATAAAGCACCGCCTGAACTACCAAGAAACATCGGTAGGCAAGATGGTCAATCAACTAGACCAGGACTGCAAACGAGTCCAGGCACTCCTTCCAAGCGTTTCTTCCAAGAGGGTAACTCTGGCCACCAAGAAGGCTGAACTGGCGGCTCTTCAGGCCAAGGTGGAGCTCTTACGGGCCGATGCTATTTTTACTCATGCAAACGCTCAACAACTACTTGACGAGAGCTCAGATGAACAAGGAAACTCAACGAAGTTGAAGATGATGCTGTCTCTCTTCACGAGTCGTATGGCTCTGCCTGGAGTAACTTTAAGCACTTCAAAGTAGAGCTAAAGAAGAAAGTTTTCTTGTTGTAATCTCTAGGCCACTAGCATTAGACCCAACCTTTTTACTTCAAATTCTCATAGTTATTATTAGTACTTTTTAATGTTCCAAGTGCTTGATCTTCCCTTCAGGCCCTATTCTAAATCTCATAATTCGCTTATTTCATGGATTTGCTTGCGGGCCTCAGGTATAGGCCTAATTAAGAACCAAAAAACCCAACGACAACTAGTCCATATCTGAATCATCTTGAATTTATCGCTGCCATTTGGTTATCCTAGTCAATCGTCGTAACTAGGGTTAATATTGGTTTGAAATCGAATTGGCCATCTCGTCACATCAAATCTTCTAGTTTTCAAGACGCAGCTCAACTGCTCCAGGAATTAATGATCATTACTCCATTGACTCTGAATGGACGAACTGTCATCTCGATGAATCCTCCACGAACATGTGTCCTACATCCAATAATGAAGTTTTGGTCTATAAACTCTAACCGCTCCGTCCAGATGCAAAGGTTTCATAGTTAATTCCCCATATAAATATCATTGTGGTTCTTCATGTTGTGCATTCTACCATGTTGTAGTTCAAAATGCAATCTTTTTTAGTGCATTCCCTCTGGTTCTTTCTCTAAGAGACACCCCCAGATAAAATCACCGTGTAGCTAAAAACTAGATAGTGATATTCATGTCCAAGCCTGGGCTAGATAGAGATATCTATGTCTAGGTTGATCATTGGTAAAACTGCTTCATGTAAATGTGAAGTAGCGAAGTCTAAACACTGGGGATAACATTGCGCCGGTTCGCTAGTAGCAGCTCCGCATTTGTATGCATAGAGTTTGCAGATCCACAGACGCAGACGCTTCTTGCGAGGAAGAAAATAGAGCTGGTTGTGCTACCACTCACCATTTACGCGGGGATTACTTCAAGGAAGCACTTGGCTAAGTGTTGTTGACACTTGGCTCGTTTCCTGGGAAAAGACACCAAGGTGGAAACTGGTACATCGGCTCTAATGATGAAAGAGACAAAAGGGAAAATTCATTGCCCCTTCATTCCTCCTTCATCACTTTGGACTGCTAAACTAGTTTCCTTGATGTCTTGTCTCCAATTCCTCTTTCTTCTTTTGTCTCTTGAGGTCATTCTCCGTCTTCTAATGGAGTTGCTGGTCCTCATGGAACTCTTGTTTCCATATATGCATATTTGATACGAGTGCTACATGGATTGATTCTTTTTAAAAACATCAACGATTGTAAGTTACTTTCTTATGGCATCATAGCTTGAGGCCATAAAGCCTTTGTAACCCTTTCTGAAAATAAGGAATCCGCTTGATGTAGTCTGTTTACTTTAGCATTGCATTGTAAATCTTTCCATAATATGTTGTTCATTTTGATAACCTCAGTTAATGTTCCCATAAATCAATAAACTTACGTTTGGCCACAGAGATTGGTTAATAAAGAACAAATATAACAATGAGACAAAAGTTTAGCCAAAGGAATGGCCTTAAAAGTTAGAAAAATTCTGATATTTAGCCACTATCATTGGCCTTGTGCTAAGATACACCAAGTCCATATAGGTTATGCCCATTCGGTTCAATCAGGCGAGTGATTGGCTAGGAGCATGAATGAACTGAATTACTCTGCTGCTGGCAGGTCGTCATATTCCCAAACTGGCTGCGCATACTTCTTGAGAAAATGACCATTGATAGGGTTGGCCTGGATTGTACCATCTCGATCACGAAGACACACAGCTTCACAGCCTTGGATGCAATATATAATATACGAGCCTTCCCATTTTTCAGACCATTTGCCACGTCCGTCAATCTTCTCGCCAAGGGGAAGCACTACTTTCTAGACTAAGTCACCTTCTGCAAAACTCACACCCCTAGTACACTTGTCGTAGATCCGAGCTACTCTTCGTTTCTCAGCACATAAGTGTTCATATACTTCCAACCGCTTTTCATCTAAGTTTTCATGTTTCTGCCACGTTGCCTGCACATAGTCTTCGCCTATCAGATCATATCGTTCCATAACATGTAAGAACTGCACATTAAGCTCCAAAGGTATCACGACATCGTGTCCAAACATCAACTCATAAGGACTCATCCCTGTTGGATTTCTTTTACTTGTACGATATGTCTAGAGTGTGTTGAACAAGTCGTTATGCCACAGCCGGGCATTGCGCATAAGCATTCACTTAAGGATATGCAAGATTAACTTGTTGCTCGCTTATGCCTGACCATTGGATTGAGCATAATATGGTGTAGAATGAAGAAAGTGTATGCCTAAATCCTGCATCAGCGTGTCGACCTCGCCAGACATGAACGCTGTTGCTTTATCTGATACGAAGTATTCTGGTATACCAAAACGAAAAATTATATCTTCGAATAAGAACTGGCAAATGGTACTTGCGGAAGCTAATTTTAAAGGCCTAGCTTCCACCCATTTGGTAAAAAATTCAGTGGCCACAATGATGAATTTATGTCCTTCCGACAAGTGAGGATGAATCATCCCAATTAAGTCGAAATATCATCCTCGTGCTGGCCAAAGTTTGATGATCGGCTCTAAGGGAATATTAGGTAAGTGACTAATTAGACTATGTGCCTGACAGTCTTCACAACCCTTAGCAAAAGTGTAAATATCTTTAAACATTCCCGACCGTAATAACCATCTCATCTTTGGACAAGCCTAGTGTACCCCTGCTGCCCCTAGACGTACTTCTTTCATTATCTGTTTGGCATCCTGTCCATATACACAACACAGTAGCAAACCATCCTCACCCCATCTATTTAATTCGTTTTCCTTACGCACATAATTAGGAGCCAGAAAATGGATCCGTTTGTCTGTCAGTTCATTAGGATTCTGGAGATAGGAAATGATAGGTTGCCGCCAATCTATGTCAATGTGGTCGACCGTTGCTACATACCACTCATTTTTTCTTCATGTCAAGCAAAGAAAGAAGGCAGTGTCCATCGGTCAATCTTCAGAATTCGTTAACGTACCCCATCATGTAGGCTTACTCCAGTCGCTAGCTATGGCAACTCATTTGCCGCAGAATTCTCCTCGCGAGAGATGTGGTGCAATTGTACTTCAATAAATAATTTGAGTACGTCACATACCCATCTCGCATAAGGCTCTAAGATTGGCCCGACGTTGTATTTTGACTCCAATTGCTTAATTACTAGCTGAGAGTCTCCGCATATGTGAACTTCAGTGACCGCCATATCTAACAGGATTTCTAACTCAATGATGAGCGCTTCGTACTCTGCTTAGTTTTTCCTACACCGAAAGTCTAATCTGAAGGAGTAAGAGAAATTTTCACCATCCGGGTTGACTAAGGTAATGCCTACCCTAGCCATGGTGTTAGTAGTTGAACCATCAAAGTACAAGCACCACAGGGTAAGTGAGAGGCGAGCTAACTCCAGTTTTGAACCTTCGCGAGCATCTATCATTGGATGATGGGCAAGGAAATCAGCCACCGCCTGGCCCTTCACTGCCTTTTGTGGTATGCACTGTAACGAGAATTCAGAAAGTGCCAGAATCCACTTTCCAATTCTGCCCTTCATTATGGGTCTTGAAAGCATGTACTTTACCAGGTCTATTTGTGCAATCACACAAGTGGTAAAGGATAACATATAGTGCCTCAGTTTGCATCCCGAAAAATATAGAGCTATGCATAACTTCTCCATTGGAGAGTACCGTGTTTCATAATCCGTCAACGTACGGCTAAGGTAGAAAATAGCTCATTTAGCTCCCGCAATATCTTCTTGTCCTAGTAAACTCCCAATAAAGTGATCTGTATTAGAGATATAAAGCTTGAGAGGTACGCCCGGCCTTGGCAGGACCAAGACTGGTGGGTTTTCTAGATATGTTTTGATGGTATTGAAGGCCTTTTGATGAATAGGCTCCCATACAAAGTCTTTCTGATTTTGTAATTTGAGTAAGGGCGAAAATGCATGTGTCTTTCCTGCAGCGTTTGTAATGAACCGTCTAAGGAAGTTGACTTTACCCAACAAACGTTGTAGTTCTTTCTTGTTCTTTGGCGGGATAGCATTGATGACCGCTTCTTTCTTGTCATCTGAAACTTCGATTCCTCGCTGATGGACTAAGAAACCTAAAAAATCCCCTGCTTGCACGCCAAAAATGCATTTCGCTGGATTCATCTTCAATTGATGTTGCCTCATGCGAATAAACACCTACCTTAAATCTTCGATATGATCTATCTTGCATTTTTTCTTCACCACCACATCATCGATATAGACATTCATGGACTTCCCAATGAGATCATGAAGATCAAATTTATAGCACGCTGATAGGTTGCCCCTGCATTCTTGAGTCCAAATGTCATGTCCACGTATTCAAATACTCCTGCAAAACCTGGGCATCAAAATGTTGTCTTATGCCTATCGGCTTCTGCCACTAGAATTTGATGGTATCCTGCCATGGCGAGGTACAAAATCTACCAACAAATCTGCAATTGACATGGGATATGCATCTTTCGGGGTTGCATTGTTAAGGTCTCAGTAGTCGACACAGACTCGCATCTTTCCATTCTTCTTCTTAACTGGGACTACATTTGAAAGCCACTAGTTATACTTGGCTACTCAGATGACGCCTAACTTGAGCATCTTATCTATCCCTTCTTTGACTAGATTGTTGTCTCTGTATTCATACGATGCATCTCTTGCTTCACAGGCTTCTTTCCTTCTATGATAGGTAAGTTGTGGCACACCAAGTCTGGCGACAGACCTACCATGTCTTTTTATTTCTCTGCAAAGCAGTCGACATACTCCTGTAGCAATTCAATCAGCCTCTGTCATTCTTCAGGCTGCAAGAAGTGCTTATAGCCACAACTATTGAATTTTTTGAAGTCCAAAGATTGATCTTCTTAATGAGATTCTTAACTTTAGGAGGGGTGTTGTCTAAGGCTGCTGGAGCCAGTTTGATTGTCTCTACCTCGTCTGATTCATGTAGTACATTGTCATCCATATATTCCAATGCAGCAATCATTGGGACATTCTCATAGGTTTGACTCTCCATTAAGTAATTATGGAATTGATCATGAAGAGAGAAACAAGCCTCGACCTCTATTCTTGATAGAGGCTCTAACATTGGAATGGTCGGAGTGGTAGCTTGATGGTATATGGGTGACGACTATCCTCGCCAACTTGAATAATTCCCCCTTGAGCTAATTCAGAGGCTGTCACCCCTACGGGACGGCCTTTGTTATTGACGCCACATACTTCCAGTGGCCTAAGGTTACTGTTGTAGTAATTTGCGTCCAAAGCGTTGGCAAAAACAGAATAAGGACGTGGATCAGCATTGATGACTTTTGCTTCGCTTGACTCCATGTTCCAGAGTACCATTTACTGGTGAAGAGATGATGGTACATAGTAACTCCAGTGGATCCAATCTCGTCCCAGAATTCTACTATATAGTGTCGTACACTCTGCCACAAAGAATGTGTACGTACCAGCTACTGGGCCTACCTGTACATGTAGGAAGATGACCCCCAATGTCTTGGATATGCTACCTTGGAAGTTCAAAACATTCAATGTGGTCTTCTGAATGGAAAACTTGGGAATATCCAACAATGCCATTGCTTTAACGGTGATGGTGTTAACAGCTTCCCCTGAATCCATCAAGAGCTTGTTGATCTAGACTCCTTGAACCTTACCCATGATGTATAATGGTTGTATATCATAGCCATATTCATTGTATGTTTTGTGAACAGCATATATGCCTTCCTGATGGGTAAGTCACTTTCTGGCTGCTTGGCAAGCAACTGTTGGTCTAACTCGTCTTCTTCTTTCCCCATAGTCAAATTCTGGCTATTTATGCTTCCGGTCGAGTTGGTATCAACCTTTGTCGGGGAACCTGCAAATTTTGAAGGTAGAACAAATAAGACGTTAACATCTACCTCATCTTCGTACTCTTGCATTTCAGCTTCCTCATCTTCCCCATAGTCGACCAACTCCTCATCATTTTCTTTAGCCTCTTCTTCAGCTTCCTCTTCCTTCATGTTCGCATATTGCACGACATCCAAGGTGGATACATGTTCTTGTTGGAATTGGGCCTCGGGTGTAGGTTCAACGCTGGTTGGTAAAAATGAACCAGCATTTCTTTCTTTGAGAGTAGGAGCAGACTTGTCCAAGCTGGCCATTTTCTTCTTTTCTTCTTCTATTAATGGTTTTGGTCTCCACCTAAGTCTCTTTGTCTCACTCGAGATAACATGACCTTGGGCAAGACTTTTCAGAGCAACATGCCGCTTAGTCTCTTTACTAACATGGACACGTTGCTTGTTAGTTTTATGCCTCCTGGGGTCACGAGGAACCTTAGGTATAGGTTCTAGTGTCTTTTCTCTAGCCCATAAATCTGGGTTACGATCAAAGATATTTGGCATGGCTACTCGGACTTTGGGTTCGCAAGACTTCTTACCCAAGACCACCAAGGGATTAACTGCTAAAGCGTTCAACCATCTTTGCAGCTTTTCTGGAGAGTATGCTAGTTTCTCTGGTTGTACCAAGCCCAGCTCCAAAGTTTCTAATGCTCTCTTGGCTTCTCCAAAGTGTCGTTGTAGATTCCGTCTTCGACTGGGAGTTACTTCTATAGTCTTTCCTTTCTCTTTTACATACCACACGTTCTCTTTAGTGATATTTCTTGAAGCTGGCGGGACATACTGCTTGGCGAGCGAATCGACTACAGCTGCTCTAGATATCTCTGACTTGGTGGACTTCTCAACTGCTCACCTTCGCTTGAAAGCTTGTGAATCTCTTTGGTTTCTCTTCATTAGACTGTTCGGCTGATAATAGTCAGGTATTAAAATCAATTCAAGACAAACTGTGACTGCTTGCTTCAACTTCTCATGTGTGATCTTAAGTCCACAGTGGATTTTGCAACGAGTACACAAAGCCACTGGTGACTCTGCATTTGGGTCTACCTTTTTCTTCCCCTTTCTCGCCATTTCTGGCTGCTTTCTCGAGCTACCATCCCCGCTGGTATGAAGGTCAAGAGTTATTTTTCTCTTGTTTGGGTTGCCCCTTGTTAACTCCAGCATACCAACAACAATGTCCTCATCGGGTTAGGGGTTTGGTGAAACCGTTTTAATTTCTATCTCCTTTTCATCTATCCATTACTGAATCCTGTGCATCAACCTTGTGCACTGATCGATGGAATGTGATCCCCATATGTTATGGAAATGACAATGAATATATTTTACTTCTTCAAGTTCTGGCGCGAGAGATCCCCAGTTATCTGGTACCATTACTATCTTTGCTTTGACTAGGTATTCAAAGATTTTAGCTTGCCTGGATACATCATGACGCTTTGGCTTCCGCCTTGACTTTCTCTCTCACTGCTTAGGCTTAGGTGCGTTGTTTGACGGAATCAAAACGCTCGGATGCAGTTTTTTGTGGAAAGGTGGCAAAAATCGGTGGGTTCCAGTCCATGACACCTTTTTGGCTAAATCCGATAACTTTATAGTTGAGTAAGCTTTGTACCGTGTCCTTCAAAGCATAACACAAAGATGTCTTGTGTCTGAACAGGTTGTGATATATGCAAAAATGCTCCCCCGACATGATGTAATATAGATCCCTCAACTTGCTTACCGGCTAAAAGTTGATAAGTTTATTCCTCAACAGCTCGTCTAGGATTTCATCCATTTTGTTCTGCTGGAAGGTATAGCATTGGTGAATTGGTGCATTTTTTTTTTTGCGAGTCCCTCTGGTTCCACCAAGCCTTTTAACTCTGCTACAAAGTCCTTCGATGGCCATTCCATCTGCACCAGATTAACCTGAGCGTCTAGGAATGGTTGGGAATCCACCAAAGAGATCGTCTTAGGTGCTACTTCCAAGGCCAATTTTCCTTCATTAATCCACTTCTGGATCTGGTCCTTCAGCTTTACGCAATCCTTGGTTGTGTATTTGCATATACCATGGAACTTACAGTACTTCTTCTCTTTCAGCTGCTCAGCATTAGGAATCGGACCAAAGTTTGTTTTGACGGCTCGCATACTAAAGAACTCGTCTAAAATTTTATGAGCCATATTGGCATCATAGGTGTATGCCTCAAATTCTGGCTTGGTAAAAACCACTGTCAAGAGCTTCATAGGACCTTTGTTATGCTGCAACTTACGAGGCTTTAAGACCTTATTTGACGCCAGTTCTACTACATGTACCTGGTCGTCGTCAGAACTTGATCCCTTATCTTTAGGATATTTAACATAAGCCACAGTTTTTGACTTATGCCTTTTATAAGACCTTGGTGCATAAGTCCCATTCGAGGAATTACGCTTGTTGTCCCTTTCTTGCATCGTATTGTGAGCTTTTATCACTGCAGCAATCAGCTCGTTCAGGGTGAGATGTTTGTGATTGAAGAACAAATTGTGATATTGATCTTCTAAGCCATTAATGGCAACCTCAACAATTATTTCCTTCCCCAATGGGGCTCGGCACAAAATATACTCGGACCGAAACCGTTGAAGGAAAGCTACTGGGCTGTCTGATGATGATTGGCTCATGGACACCAAATTACCGATGCTCGTTTCCAGCCTTGTTGTCCTGAAGTGGTCCATGAATAATGCTTCCATTGTTGGCCACTCTGTTATGGACCTCTTTTCAAAGCCCGTATACTAGACGAGCGCTGATCCGGATAATGACTAACCGAATACCCTTAACTTTAGCTCTGGATCTTCTGCGAATGGTCCTAACTGCAGGGTAAAATAAGCCAGATGTGTCGCCGCATTCACATCATCATCGCTTATAAAGGTTTGGAAGTTGATTGGTTTATATTGTCGCGGCCACTACCAGACATTAACGACACCCTTCTCCAAGGGCGGGTAGGGATTCTCGTATCGCTCATGTGCTCTAACGATGTGTATATCGCATTCCTCCATAAACCTTTTTAAGCGATCCTCCCAGGCGGCTGAAAAAGCTTCAGCCTGCCTCGTCTTTCTGGTTAGGTAAAAACGAACTTAGTTAACTCTAAGATGTCCTTGTCTGTCCTCTTATAAAAATTGGCCACTTCCCTGACCTGATTCGCCTAGTTCTCCTTCAAGACGTGCAGAAGTTCTGTGTGCATTCTTTCCTGCCCTTCTACCAGGGTCATTATCTGAGATTTCAAAGTCTCCTACTCCTCTAGGCCTCTATTGTACTAAGTCTTTAGAGCCTTGATCTCGGCTGTTGCCATATTTTTTTTCTCGCCGTTGGCGGCAAGCAACTCTGCTTGTTTCTCTATCATTTGCTTAATAGAGGTGAAGTACTCTCCAAAACGCTCGTTTCGCTTGGTGACGTATGGTCTATAGTCTTCGTTGTTTAGATGGTTTATCTCTTCTTTCCTTAGGAAGTTGAAATCCATTGTTGAACCACGTTTGACTCCGATGATGATTTCAACCACGTTCTCGGTAAGCGAATGACACTTAGAATAAGCGTGTTTCCGATACTCTGGTTGTGGATGTTTACCACACAGAGGGTATCCCTTTTTATAAGGATTCTTAATTGTCGCTTAGAGACGTGAAAAGTTTGTCCCACTGGGTGTGCCAAAATGTTTGGCACCAAAATTTCTCAGGGTCCTGAGAAAGTTTCAAACCGTCTCTTTTCTTGATCTTGTGCTTCGTGCGCTGGCGTGCCACCGTTGTATGATGGAATCGTTGATTTGTAGGCCAATTTCTACCTGACTTCTTTAAAGCAATTGAGACGGGGAGAGCCCCAACCCTGCCTGAATAATTTCTTCTTGCCTAAATGACTTTAGGACTTATGATTTTTGTGTCTCTAGTGGAACCACGAAGATCGATACCTTACACTCCTCTTGGTGTAAAGCAGAGCAATCTTCTTGACAAGGTGTTGAAAACATAGGTGGTTGCATCCTTGAATCTCAAGAGTCTCACGCTCTTCGGCTAACAAATCTCTTAATCGCTGGTTCCGGTGTTTTGCGTCCTTGAATCGTAAGAATCTCACGCTCTTCGGGTGACAACTCTCTTGATTGCTGGTTGCAAAGATTTCTCGAGATGAGAAAGCAGTTTGTCGATAGCAAAGTGTATGTGATCGAGGATTCTTTCTTTGGTGTTATTCTCCTCTATATATAGGAGACAGTGCTCATATTTCAGTTCAACTGAAACTCCTCACAATTAGACTTGCTAAGAAACTCTAACTATTCAGTATACCACGTCTTATACCATATCTCAAAGTCTAAAACCTTAACGATAAGCTTTGACAGGAATCCTTCCCTCCATAGGAAATGTCGATTATTATTAATTGATTGGCCGCAGGAATCGAGCTCCTTCTCTCTTTCAGCCCATCACGATTCCATTAAAGACGAGTGCTTGGGCCACTTGCTTAATCCAGCCTCCGAAGCCCAATAACAAGATATTTTGTATTGGGTCCAAACAGAACTCACTCCTACTACTGGCTAGGGCTAAGATTCTAGTCATGGCCAGAACCAAGACCAATAGTAACAAAGGAGAGTTGAACTATATTGCCATTGGAAGATGTTGATTGGTGCTAACTGGGAAACCAAGTAGGCTTTGGAATTAGGACAAGGAGCTTTGAAAGATATCGCTTGGTGATTTTAAGTCATGGATATGGTTCTTATAAACTTTTTCACTTAAGTTTGTTATTAGGGATAGCTAAATAATGAACTATCCCGATTAATAAATATACGAATAATGAAAAAGCAAAAGTGATAAGTAAAGAATAACACGAGGATGTTTTTTTTTAACGCATAAACCCTGTAACTAAGGAGAAAAACTGCGTGCCCCTAACTCTTGAGGGACAAACCTTTCCACTATTTGAAAACCACTTCTTACAAGAGCCTTGTACTCTGGGGATACATAACCCGTATGCTATCCTAACTAGTCTCTCTACTAGTCCTAACAGAGTTACACTCTCTCTTGTCTCTAAGTGTTTACAAATGAAAGGTTATCAGAAGATTTTTCTCAGAACTCAGCTATTTGTAAACTGATTCTTCATGAAATGCTTCTTACAATCGATCCTTAAGAAAACATGCAAAGACACTTCTCACAAGATTACAACTCTGCTAATAGCACTCAAAGCGGCTACATTTTCTAGTCTCTCAAACTACTCTAGAAATTGTACTCCCTCTCTTGTTTCTAAGTGCTTACACATGCAAACCTCTCTAAGGATCGCAAGACACGATGTTATCCCAACTAGTTTGCCATACTAGCTTGAAATCCACTCGGTCTTCATTCTTCGTTCTTACCTTTGTAGATATCAGAATGTTTATATCCATAGCACACCTATCACAGAGCTGGTTCTTAAGAACACTTCTTGGGTTGATACACTACCATACCAATCTCAATAGTATGAAAGATGCATATGAGTATAAATGATAAAACTTATTTCTGCTTGACTCTAAGACTTACTACAAGAGAAAAGAATGCTTAGAGATAACAAAAGAACACAGCAAAAAACTTTGGGTTTGAGAGATGCACAAATCTAATTTTCACAACCAAGTTCAAATGAATGAAGTCTCATTCATTATATAGGCCACAAGGACAACTGACATGAGGGCAACACATTAGTCATAAGAGGCACCTTTTGGACTTTAGCATTTGGCTATTTTTCAGAGATGAAAGTGACAAGTGATCAAGCCATAGTCCAAGAAGAAGACAAAAGTTCAATGCCCAAAGTATAATTAATAAAAAACAAAAGAGAAATATTTTGTTGATTTAGAAAACAAGTCACAATACTAGCAAAACACATTTCTCTTTGTTAATCATATACCCAACATAAATCTCGATGTTTGAATCACAACCTAATTGTTTCTTATGTGTTCAACAAAACTGGGATACCAAGGCCATTACTATCTTCACGGGTCTGCAAAGAGAGTAGCCACAAAAGGAATGATCCAGAATAGACCTTGGACGTTTCTCTATTGACAAGTAGCAAGATGTGACAGGTGAATGCTCAGGCCAAAAAGAAAATACAAACCAAAACTTTCCGTAGACATGACTAAGTTTCAAAGGGAGGCAAAAGAGTTTTCTTCAACTTACTCTAAATAGAGCATGTCCTAATGAACGGTAAGAAACTCTTTCCTAGAAGGCTAGGTAGCCAGCTGAAGTGTTGGGTTGTGTATCATAAAAAAATTCAACTGGTTTTCTTTCTCAACACCCAAGGAAACAAGGTCACGAGTTGCAAAGAAAAGAATCTTCCTATCAGAAAATCTTCTTGGGCACCAAGTCACAACAAGTCTGTCATAATAAAAGCCTTTTTCAAACAATAGAAAGAATAGAAACGAGCTTCAAACAGATACAAGTATCTAGGACAAGAACAAACTGACTTGGGATAGGTGGTAAAGATGTCATCCTCAGTAAAAATTCATGATATGCAAATGCATGTTTTTACTTGATTACCATTGAGATCAATAGGTTATTCATCTCAATCTTCTTCACTTGTTACACTAATCATCCAAACAATGTGTGTTTTGTCTTCCATAAGGATTACTTATCAATAATATGCCTTCAATAATACAACGATGAGTGCAAAATTAGCAATTTAAAGTGATCAAGTCGTGTTTATTAGATCAATACTTGTAGTCACAACTTTGACAGCTAGCTAATTTCAAAAGCCGCCTTGGCCATGTGATGCTCGACTAAGAGACAGTTCGAATCGGTACAAACTCGATCAGTCTGAACATCTAACTATCTATGTTGAGCCATTTATTATACCAAGGGATTGGAAGACTGAGAGAGTAAGAAGTTTTGGCATGATGTAAGACAACGAGCTTCTGGTGATATAAATTTGTAGAGATAGAGAAAAAGCATCTAGTAATCTCCATACATGACAGATAGAGATGGGACGAAAGAAAAGTATTACCTGCATTATCATAACACAGTCATCTTGTAGCTGACAGTAAACTAATGAACTTGTTGAACTCATGCTGAAATCGAACACGTACAAGTCTGACAAGGACTGTAGATTATGCGGAGGAAGATAGTATATTGTCTAATTATTAGTATTTAACTATTACATTGAGAAATCACAGTCTCACAAAAACAAAACAAACTACAATTTGACTACCATTGGCACTATTTCCACATTTGTTCCATTGGATAAGTGCACTCAGATCCCTTTCTGCCTTCATCCAGATCTACAATACCCTCATAGAGGTAGATATTGACAAAAGATGTTTGACAATTACTAAGTAGACACTGTTTCACGTTCTTTTTTTGTCATCAGAGTGAGATAAGCTGTGATCAATTGATTTCAACTGGTCCCGAAGATTGTGGTTCTCTGCCAGCAAGCGATCATATTCCAGAAGGAGTCCCTCAGATTGCTTCCTGAGGGCCTCTACCTCAGCTCCTGCCACCTTTGCCTTCTTTTCCTTTGATTCATACTCGGTTTCCAGATGCTTGACCTTTGTCTTCAATGAATCATTCTCTTGTACCAAGGCCTTGCGGTCATCGTTTTTCTCATCTTGAGTACTTTGGTTTTGTTTCTTTGCAGCCTCCATGGCTTTCCTGAGAAATCGAAGTTCTCTTATGTAATGGTGGAGTCTATCTATCATCAGTGAAAGAAACAGAAAAAATCCTGCATTCCATAATACAGAAGTTATCAGACAAATGACTAATTTAGATGAACAAATAAAACAAAAGTTGTGAAAGGAATCCATCCATTTACAAAAAGATACAAAATCCGCATTGAAAACTAAAACATGACAGAAATGTCTTAATGGTGCCTGCCAGCCTGCCCCCTGTGCCCCCATCATGTCATGGCCCAAGAGAAAGAAGTGACGGCAATATAGACCTCTAGGGAAAAAGTATGAATTTCGAGTAAAGCCATCAATCTGTACTTGTCAAAGATGGAAATTTCAAGTATTGCCAGTATGATCATATAAATAACGTAAGAAGAGAGTGATAACATGAACCATTGAAATTTCCTATTTGAGACAAATCATTTAAAAACCTGGTTAAGTTAATATGTCTCATGCCGAAGCTGATGGAAGTGAAACAGAAATGGCAAGACTGAAGTGACATTAACACTGACATGCTAACTATGAGCTCTCCCTAGATATAATCAATCCATTTACTCCGATTTCATGACATGTAAGCTCAATCATTTATACACTCACTATCATGTCACCTACTCGCAAGTAAAGTCATAGTAAAGAAGCTTCAGAACAATGAGCCTCCTGTCAATTGTCTCAATTTTATATTTACCATCCGATATTTGAGACGCAGCTCGAACAAAGTCAAAACTTATACAGTCTGTATAGGCTATAGCATATTCAAAATTCTGAATCAGAGCTGCACCATTAAACTGACTGGACAAAAAGATAACTGAACCAGTATAAGACATCAGTCTTCAACTCCAATACAGCACCAAACACCACATTCAACACACTTATCAAGTTCAAAAATAGAAAAAAGAACCAATTAACCAAATAAAAAACCCACAACTTCACTATGCCCAGCTGATACGAAGCAACCTAGATGATTCCTCACCTTATTGATACTGAAAACAGCATCAATGCCAAACTTGGATAAAATTTATGTTCAAAATGTCCAAAGGAACCAAAATAATACTCCACACTTCCACTATGCTCAGATGATACGAAGCAGCCTACATGAATCATAATCCACTTGGTTTTTTTATATAAATTTAAACTCTTGTACTAATTCTCATAAACAAGTTTACCAAATACCAAGAGTTTTACCATATGTTACCACAAAATTACAGTACCATAAATTACACTACTTTATCATCCAAATTTAACCTATATTTAATTTAACCTGATATAAAGAATCGGAGAGGTTTGAGGAGAAGAAGAAGAAGAAGAAATTACCCATGAGAGAAATCTCGAGCATTTTCATAGACATGAGGACCTCATCGGTAGGGTTGAGCATGCCGGACTCGTTGGTGCGGTTCTTGATGTCGGTGAGGTTGTATACGGAGGCCATGACGACGACGAGTACGGTTCCGGCGACGGTTTTGACGACGACTGGGCCTTTGCCGCGCTTGAGCTTATCGAGGCCCACTATCACTAGCTTCCTCAGAGGCGTCTTGAACAGCAGCGTCAGAATCAAAGCCATTTGGCTGAAGATCACCGTGTACAGTAGCTGCAGCATCTCTCTGTCTGCGGCCTAAAACCTAGATCTGAAACGATCAGAAGAGAAAATTGAGAATATGGTGGGATTTGAATCGGTTCGCTTTTCGAGGGCACGTGACTTGCGCGTGAGGAGTAGTTGCAAACTTGCAATTGAGTTCGGTCGTAGTTCAGGTGAATCATCGTATACGAATGGCGTAATCACCATACAAAAACTATTTGTTTTTGCTACGTAGCGATTTTAGTAGTTGAATCTTCGCCTAATCATTCGATTACGCTACGGGCATGAAATGCATCTACAACGACAAGTCAATAACAAAGTAGTTGAAAAATAACACTAAACCATTGAGTTGTTGAGCTGCTTCAAGGTGGGTTGTGCAAGGTTTAAAACGATGAGGTGGTGCCTTTATTTTCTTATGATTTATAGTGGCAGCCGACGTGCTGTGTTTGGAAGTTGGGCCGGTAGATTAAGTTTTGGCCCATATGGAGAATGATTCTGACTTTCTGGCCCATTGATTTGGTCTCTTGTGGGTTTTTTGCTTCTATTCATGGTCTAAGTTTTGGGTTATCCAGCAACCATCGCGGCGGTCTCATTCAAAAAGTGTTGCCCAAAGAGAATTTGAGCAAATCCTTGATGTGGCCGGAGAAGAACAAGAACATTTGTTGGCTTCTTCTTCAATATGAAAAAGTGTGGGTGATTAATTGAGTCCACTTTCGGTATGCAGAGCAGTGCTGTAGCCTTCAATTCCACCTGTGCTCTGCATGTGAGTGGTATAGTTCGACAATTCACCTCCTAAACACTACTCAAAACGCTGCAAAATTTTTTGTTCATAACGCGGTTATATAACTCGTCTATAAAAATATCACACATGCATGTATTCGAGTTTAAGAGAGGAGAAAAACTAACCTTACATTTAGACATGTCAATGGAGCTGATCTTGATCCGGACTCGTATATATTGAACGGATTTGAATTTAGTTTTCGGACCCGTTGATTTATTGATTTGTTATTTAACAGATAAAATCAGTATCACAAGCGAGCCGATCCGTTAAAATTCGACCCGTTTATATATTTAATTTGTTAAATATAATTTATTTATATATATATAACTCTAAAAATCACTTTTACAATAAAATAGTCTAAACTTCTTTATCAAAACTGTATAAAAGTACTAATCGATTAATGGATTGGTAACTCAAAACAGTTTGTTTCTTAATGAAAATTGAAGTTTTATTATTTTGGTTCGTCTGGTATGAATATAGTTTGGTCATGTAACAGGGTCATGTGACGTATTACTAATAAGCACATTGATGAACGAAATAGTTTAGTAATTAGCAAATTGATTAACGGATTCGGATCTGCTCTAGAGATCCGTTGATCCGCCGGAGCTGGATCCGGTTTTGGTTATTAAAGATCCGTCGAATACACAGTTCCGGATCTAAGTTGATCTGGTCCGGCTCCTCCCCATTGACAAACATACTTGCACTTATATGTCAAATTACGTCTCAAATTTATAATTAATAGAATATACAAATCGCTCAACAAACAAGTGATCGTTTGATAGGTGAAAATCGAACTTAAGTAGAAACACAGTAAAAAAAAGATATATCAAAGACATGTTTGTGATGGCGGTGACCAATGGTGAAGAGGATCCAACTAGGGTTCAATTGGATACACAGTTTTCTGGATTCGGATTCGGGGTATTCCTTGGAATTTGATGAATAGAGATACAAGTGAGGACATTGGATAAGGCCATGGTGATGAACTAGAGATATAGGGAGCCCATGGACTTTCGATAAGGCCATGTTTGCGGTGGCAGTGACAAATGGTGAAGAGGATCCAACTAGGGTTTCGTTGGATACACAGTTTTTCTGGATTCAGATTCGAGGTATTCCTCCAAATTTGATGAATAGAGATACAGGTGAGGACATTGGATCCGCGTTGAGACAATATGTTCGGACATGGACAAATATAGATGGTTCTTGCCTTGAGCAATATCTCAAACTCAGAGTGGGGATTGACATCACAAAGCCCCTTCTGAGGAAGGTATCATACAAGCTGGCAGAAGGGGAAGCTAGGAACTATAGCTTGGAATATGAGAGGTTGCCACATTTTTGCCTGTATTACCGCTTACTGCATCACACAGGGCGAGATTGTCCAATGAAACTATGTGGAGAGGTATCGGAACCTGTATATGATGTACTTTTGAATTCGGGGAGGAAAGAAGTTTGGTTAGTGGAGCAAGAGAGATTGGCGGTGGATGAGAATAACAAACGGTGGTGCACTAGGACGAGGTTTGGGGTTTGAAAATCGTCGAGGACAGGATGGGTGATGCAAGCTCCAGAATTGTCAATATCGGGTTTGCGTAGGTCAAGAACAGACATGGAGGAAGTGGAGGAAACTGGTACGAGTGACGCGAAGGAAATGGAGATTGACCGGAGCATGGAGATTAAGGAGATGTGCTCTCCATCATTGAAGCAACAACAATTCATGGTAGAGCACTTGCACATTACGAGGTGCCCGTAGCGGATTGTTTGGTGGCGTAAAGCTAGGGGAGTCGACCATGTTTAGGATACCAAAGCATGCAGGAGACCATTGCATGAGTCTGATCGTGGATGAAAATGTTATGGGGAAACACATGGCGAGGCAATTGCAAATTGAAAATAGAAAGGAGAAGTTTCTAGAAGGTTTGGAGGAGGGAGCTAAACTAGTGGGCCGCGGGTTACTAAAACTAATGTAAGATGGGCCTGTTTCTTTGGAGCTAAAAGGGAGCCGAATGGTGTTGGGTTTTGTAGGAAGAGCCAAGCCTATTTTGCATGGCACTGTAGACGTTAAACAAGCAAAGTTGTTATTCAGGAAGTGAATGATGAGGCAAGAAATGATGATGATACTGATGCTGAAATGAGTCTTGGGTGAACTCTTGAACGTCTCTCCGTGATGGGTCCGGAATCGACCCATCATGAAAATGGAATGTGCTAGTATGAAACTGCTAAAGTATCATGGAGGAGGTGAGAATGTATGTTCAACAAAGTATCATAGAGGCAATAAATGCTGAGCTGACCAGGCTTATCAATAAGAATGAGGTTTATAAGGCACTCAAACATATGCATCCATCGAAAGCGCCGGGGCCAAATGGTTTCTCACCAAGATTTTATCAACAATTTTGGTCGGTGTTAGGGCAAAATGTCATCAAGGCTGTGAGAAGTTTTATTGGTGCACAATGGTTCACTGAACGGATTAATCATGCGTACATCACTTTGTTGCCAAAAATGAAGACTCCATAGTACATTACCGAGTGGCGATGAATTAGCTTATGTAATTTCCTTTACAAGATTGGCTCAAAGGTGTTAGCGAATCGCTTAAAACTTTTGCTCGATGATTTAATTTCTCCATCTCATAGTGCGTTTGTTCCGAGAATGGCTATTTCGGATAATTCTCTAATTGCGTTTAAGGTCTCGCATTTTTTGAAGAACCGGAGGAGTGGGAAAGTTGGGTTTGGAGCTCTTAAACTTAATATGAGTAAGGCTTATGATAGAGTAGAATGACTTTTTTTGGAGGTGATGATGAGACAACTGAGGTTTTGTGAACAATGGATAGGATGGATCATGACTTGTGTGAGCTATGTTACATACTCTTTTATACTCAATGGTGAGCCGCGAGGATGCATAAGGTCGACGAGGGGCATACGACAAGGAGATGCACTATCACCCTATTTGTCACCCCTATTTATTTTTACTATGTGCGAAGAACCTGTCCAAGATTATACAGAGGGAAAAAGTGGATGATAAAATACATGGTGTTAAGATTTGTACATCGACACCATCCATAAGTCATCTATTGTTTCCGACGATTCGTTCGTATTTTTCAAGGCTGAGGAGGAGGAGTGCCAGGAATTAAATAATATATTTGAGTTGTATGAGGCTACGAAGGGACAAAAAATTAATTTCCAGAAGTCAAAATTTTTCGTTTAGCAGGAATGTTCATCGTCCTAGACAAGACAGTATGGCACTTTTGCTAGAACTCGAACGAGTTGAAAAACACAATCGTTATCTTGGGCTACCGACAGAGGTGAGCGATTCTAAAATGAGGCCTTTGGCTTTATTGTGGAACAAGTCCAAAAACGAGTTTATAGGTGGAAGGAGAGCTTGTTTTCCATAGTGGGAAAGGAAGTACTAATCAAGGTTGTGGCACAAATCTATTCCAACTTATGTAATGAACTGTTTTGAGTTGCCACAATACATGTGCACAACTATGCATCAAGCGATGGCTAGATTTTGGTGGGGGTAGCTAGATTTTGGATAAAGGGGGTGATAAGAAGATACATTGGTTGACGTGGGAGCGATTGTGTTTGCCAAAGAACAAGGGAGGCTTAGGGTTCAGGGATATGAGCCACTTCAATATTGCAATGTTAGCCAAACAAGGGTGGTGTCTTATAGTTAACCCAAATTCTCTTGTAGCGCAGCTATTAATGTCACGCCCCAAATTTTAGTTTATAAAACTTCCATAAATAAACGAAAACTGAGCACGTAAAAAAAAACTACCTCGGAATACATGAATCCTTTTCTTTTTTTATTAAATCCTCAAGTCAACAATGTCAAAAGAGACTCAATTATCCAAGTCATAAATTACATTCTTTAAGTTTACAAACTCAAATAACAATCGCCAAAGAATACCTTACACAACGAAAGCAAAATAAACATATACAAATCTTATAACAAATCACGAACAGATCGATAATATGAAGCCTCTACCTCTTCAGTAAGTCATCACTATCCTACATGATTAACCCCCATACACCATTTATTGGTGCACCAGGTTAATATAAACAAACCCGGTAAGCTTTAAAAGCTCGTATAAGTAACTTCAAATTAATACCTCACTTAAAAGTTAAATTCTACCACATGCTTGAACATAATCCAAATCAAATCAAATTTCATTTTGAGACATCCGAAAACCACAGTTTCAAGTTTAAGTTAATCTCATGCATGAAAATTAGTTCAGAAGATTTCCTTAGACAAAATAGCTCATTAAAATCAATATCACACTTCACCTCAAATTCATGACTCTTTCCTCGACTCCAAATCACAAAAAACACAACATCAATCTTTCTCTTAAAGAAACACAACTCGACTCTCCACAACAAAATCAAAATGCACTCACTACCAGAAAAAGTCACTTAAGTGACAAAACCTTTATAGTTTCGTTGTACAAAGTTTCGTCATCTAAGTGTACTTAGATGACGAAAAATAAGGCCTACCCTAAGAGATCAAAAATTCGTCATCTACGAAATGACTTAGACGAAGAAATTGATTTTCTTCGTCTAAGTCTGTTCTTAGCCAACAAAAACAAATATTTCATCATCTAAGAACTGACTTAGACGAAGAAAAACAGAATTCGTCGTCTAAGTTTGAACTTAGATGATGAAAATTTTCATTTCCTCGTCTAAGATCATACTTTAAACCTAAACCCTAAGCCTTAACCCTTTTCCCCTAAACCCGGAAAGACTTGAGCGACGAAACACATTTTTCGTCATCTAAGTAGTACTTGGACAATGAAATACAACATATTTCATCGTCTAAGTAGAGATTCACAATCTTATCTCTAAGAGCACGACCATGTATACCATCTTAAAATACATATATTTTTCATCGAGGGCATAGAATAAATAATTTTTGGATTATGAGTGTCGACGGTTCAAAAATCGGAGTTACGAAGATCCGCATATCAACATTTCCGTTTCGTTGAAATTTTAGTTTTATGGTTGATTACGCCGATTAAACCCTTAACAAACTTCATTTTAAATGAAAATTCATCAACTTACCTATTATGTTATGATGAATATATCCAACAGTTATTTTGTCCAAATTCAATTTCGTTAATGTTGATGTGGAGTGAATATAGACATACGAACACTTAAGTTATACAACATTAGTAGATATATAACAAGATTTTAGTCTTAATTAAAATTTTAATTAAATTATATTTAGCTGATAAATTAAGTTTTTACGACAAGAAAAGCACCCGTAACTTCGAAAACGGGTTTACGAATTATTTTTTATGATAGTTTTCGTCTTTTAACTATTTTTCGACAATCACTAAATTGACTGGATCGAACCCTAAACTAATCTGAGTTACGTTGAATTTTTTTCTACAATATTGTATAAATATAATTGTTACATTTAACGGTTGATTTTTGATTATTTTTAGGCAACTACCCAAAATTAATTTTCAATTTTTTAAAAATTAATAATTTCACTTAGGCAACAAAAATAATTAATTTTGTCGTCTAGATGATTTTTTTTAAATTAAATAAATTTAAAAATTAAATAGAAAATTAAATTTTACTTAGGTGACGAAAACTATTAATTTGGTCACCTAAGTATATTTTATTTTATTTTTTCTAAATTTTTCACTTAGGCGACGAAATCAATAGGTTTCGTCGCTTAAGTGAAATTAGTTTTATAATTTTATAATATTTTTAAAAAATATTATAAAATTTAGAAAAATCACTTTGGCTACGAACTCAGTATTTTCGTCGCCTAAGTGAAATTAATTAATTTTTTTTTAAAAAATTAAAATTAAAATAAAAAAATCACTTAGGCAACGAAATTAGTAGGTTTCGTCGCCTAAGTCCAAAATTTAGGCAGTTAATTTTTTCCGCCAATTTTTTACCAAAAACTGAAAATTACTTAGGCGACGAAAATGTATAATTTCGTCGCCTAAGTTCAAATTTTTTGCGGTAATTTTTTTCCGCCATCTCTCTCTCTCTCTCTCTCGTTAATCTTAAATACACAGCAGGTTCGTTCACCTACAAAGTGTTTTTAAATTCCAGCCGTCAGATATTTCTCCCAAAATGAGCTTACAATGAGCAAAGCCCATTGGAATCAATATATTTGCTCATCGATCGACTTCATCACTAGCTCCGGCCTCATCACTCCCATCGGCGCCACTCCAACTCCACTCTTCGCGGTCCCATACGCAGCTCCCATACCTGTTAAAACACACAACCACCATAACAAAATCAAAACGGCGTTGTTTTGGCGGTAGATCTAAAACAGAAAAATGAAACTGAAAAGGATGAGGGAATTAACATACAAGAAAAGACGAGGGTTGCGCATTCATCCCCAGATCGCCGACATCCTCGTTGGGTGGAAGCAGTCGGAGCCCCGACCCGACAGCGACGTCGTTGTAGAGCTCGAACGAGTTCGACTCAGAGTCGTTGGTGGCGCCACGAAAGACGATGACCGGGTTAAAAGGCGACATGTCGGCGCCAGAATTCTGACGGTCCCGACAGAATGTCGGATTCAGATTTTCTTGATCGTGGACATGGGAGGAAGGGAAGCGACAATGATGGCGGTGGTGAGTCGGCGACGGGGAGGAAGAGAGAGGGAAAAGAAAACCAATCTGGTGGGCTGAGCTCATCCTAAGCTCGGTGACCTTTGATTATATTGACCAATCATTTGTCGAAACGTGACACTTTCTTAAATATTTTGGGTGTGTACGAGTTTGACGTATATTTAAGACTAACTCCTCTCTCTCTCTCTCTCTCAAACCACCACCACCACCTCCCCTCCACCGTACCACCACCACGACACCACATCACCTCTACCACCTCGGCACCACCACACATCACCACCTCAGCACCACAATCACCATTACCACCACCACCATCACACAAATGCCTCCTCCATCACCACCACCATCATTAAATTAAATTATCTCATAATTCTATTTTTTTCATTAATTAATAATTAACATTTCACTAATTTATTATGATTTAATTAATTTTCATTTAATTTGTTTTTTTTAAACACTTTCATTCAATATTTTCGTCGTCTAAGGTGTTTTTATTTTTTAATTTATTTTTTAAATTCGACACTTAGGAGACGAATTATAATTTTCGTTGTCTAAGTTTTCACTTAAACGACAAAAAATTTCGTCATTTTTTCATTAATGTTGCGTCGTCTAAACACCGAGACGACAAAATTTATTTCGTCGTCTAAGTATAGGCTATGATTGTTAGGCGACGAAAAAACACATTTAGGCGACGGAGTAATTCGTCGCCTAACTCCGTCGCCTAAGTGTGTTTTTCTGGTAGTGACGGTAAATAAAACAAGAGAATTGAACAACGTCACTCATGGGCCATAAAAGAAGAATGCACTTGAGACTCCTTTTAAAACAACAATGTTTATGTGGCAGATACACTAAAACTCTAACTGATCGGATCTCCCGACTTCATAACCACCGTCACTTATGACCTCACAGTCCGGACACAAGTAACCGACACTCATAACCTCATAGCCCGGAACATGAGAGACAACGTCTTAACAACTACACTTGTAACCTCACATCATGGAAACGAGTGACACCATTTCAACTGACAACACTCATGACCTCACAACACGGAACATAAGTGACAAAAAATTCAAAACTACACTTGTAACCTCACATAACTGATACAAGTAACAACACATCAACGACTCTTGATAACACCTCAAAATTACACTCGTAACCTCACATCACGGATACAAATGTCAACACCTTAAGCGATTTTAGCAACTACACATTACAGTTATTAGCGACACACCTCAAATAAATCACACCAATACATCCAAAAATAGAAACAAAAGACCCATCACATTTTAGACATCCCACCAGATCATTCACCAACTAATGTCATCTTAAAACAAAACTGGTTTTCACTTACCTATGAATCATAGACAATCAAGTTCATAATTTAAAAACAAAACTTAATTTCTTTTCGATGACTATTTTTCTACCACAAATACAGTTCTACACATCAATCAAGTGAATCTCTATTCACAACATGGAAGATTACTCACCTCTAGTCAAACTGAGTCTTCTCACGCACACCAATAAAATAACAGAAATCCAACGAACTCCTCTTGTTAATCGCTAAACAAATCACAGTTCTCACTTAGAAACATAAGAGCATCTCCAACAGGTTCCCCATTTTATTGGTATTCTCACTTTTGGAGAATTTTGGGCTTTTTTTTGGTCCAACAGATTCCCCATCCCATTCCCCAAAATAGGGAAGGAGGAGAAAAAAAAAGGGAGGCTTCCCCATATTTGCAGCATTCGGCAAATTTTTGGAGAATCAAAAATAAATGCAAGATTCTTCAAAATGGGGAAGCTGTTGGAGTTGGAGCAAAAATAATTTGGAGTATATGGCTTTTGCTTCCCCATTTTGGAGAAATTTTTGGGGAAGCTGTTGGAGATGGTCTAACCAATCCGTGCCTTATAACCCATTTGTTTCCAAAAATATATATCTTATTAATCTCTCACAAAAACCCATACAAACAACTCAATTTTGTTAACTTCACTAACCAGGTCCTCAATCTAAAGCATTAACATGTTAACTCACTAACCATTTCAATCACCAACTCAACACAGCGAATTACCTAGCTAACATAGCTTAACAACTCACCGTTTTTAATTCGTGAAACCTTAGCCTAAGCCAAAGTCCAAGTCAAAAGAATCCTCACAGTAATAGAACAATTCTCCAACACAACACATTTATCAGCCCATCCAACAATACCTTTTAATCATCTATTCCCATTTCGAATCAACAACCAAAACTTATTGAACCGAGTATAAAACTCCATTTTCTCAAAACGTTTGTTGCCTGTCGGAAAAAGGCTTGTCGAATCTTCTGAACTCTCCCTCTCTTCCGTTTTGTTCTTCTTCTTCTTTTTTCTTTCGTTTCTCTCAACAGGTCGACCCCCAATAAACTTTATTAACCCTTAGCTTAACTGACAATATAATTAGGTCTAACTCTCAAATAGGCCGAGCTCCTCACTTATATGGATATTTTATCTCTCTCTCTTTTTAAACTTCCCAAAACAAACAAAAGAAAGCTCTAATATTTACTACTTTTTCAATTAGGCAAAACCGAAATTTATTTCGACACCGTCATACAGTCATACCACACAAACATACTGAAAGAGATGAAATAAAACAATACTCCCAAATAACCAAAGTTTTTTTGAATAATTATTGACAAAATTTTGGGTTATTACGGCAAGGTATTTTCCTGAGAGTGATTTTCTTCATGCTAAGAAGGAACCTGGAGGGTCTGTTACATCGAAGAGCATCTTGGCTGGGCGTGAGTTGCTTCTAAAAGGCATCAAACATCGAGTCGGGAATGGTATGAGTATCAAGGTATGGGAGGACCCATGGTTACCGAGGCCTTATTCTTTTCGTCCATATCCATCGGTGATGGAGGGCATGGAGGATCTGCTTGTTGTTGAACTTATCGATGGGGAGACTCTGGATTGGATACCATTTTTGTAAGGAAGAATGAGAGTTGATTGAAAGTATTCCATTGAGTATTCGCAATGTACAGTATAAACTGATATGGTATTTTTGATAAAAATAAAAGGGAAATACAACGTTAAAAGTGGATATCATGTTTTAAGGGTTCATGCGGCAACAATGCGGCCATCAACATCTTGTAGTGCGGAGATGGAGAGAAGGTTATGGTCTACTGTGTGGAAGGCTCACGTTCCACCGAAAGTTCGATCATTTGTGTGGCGTGTGTTACGTGGAATTATTCCAACAAAGGAGGCACTGCATCGTCGGGTTGCATTGGAGGAGATGAACTGTGGATTTTGCATGCAGGAGTATGAAGATTCCATGCATTTGTTCCTAAATTGTGAAAGAGTCCAAGAAGTGTGGCATGTGGCTAACATGGAGGTCAACGGGGGGTCAAGCAGGTCCTGCATGTGGTGGAGTGGATAGGGGCAGTGTGTGTGCAACTGGAGAAGAAGATAATTGATATATTTTTCATGGTGATGCGGGGTATATGGCATGAGAGGAATAATGTTGGTTACTTGGGTATGTCAGTTGCTTGAGGAGTATCAAAACGCGCAACAGAGTAGGGGGGCAGATGAAGGTTCATCGTGGTGGACTAGGTGTTGTGGTGAGGGATAGTGAGGGTAATGTTATTGCTTGTTTGGCACGGTCTATGATTCGGGCTAGCTCTGTGGTTCATACAGAAGCTGAGGCCTTACGTGTTCGATTCATGTTAGCTATAGCTCATGGTTGAGGTGGAGGAGAGTGACTCCATGGAGGTGGTAGTGGAGTTTCACTCGACGACAGAGGACCTATCTTGAGGGTGGTAGTGGAGTTTCCCTCGACGACAGAGGACCTATCTTGAGGGTGGGTGTATCATGGAGGACTGTAAAACTTGCACTGCATTCTTTGATTCTCTGGTGGTGTGTTATGGGCCTGCTGAAATAAATGATGTGGCTCATAGATTGGCTCACCTTATTAATGATAGTGATATTAATGAGTTGTGGATAGAAGAGACGTCTGCGATTATTTAGGATATTCTATTTGAAGATTTACATTTTGTTAACCGAAATAAATACCTTATGTTTCGTTCGAGTTCCTGTAATTTTTTATCATCAATTTAATCAGACGTGATGGTTAGAAACCGAACCTCCTCAAAAAAAAAATTCACGAAAGAAAAGATCTGATTTTGCTTCTCTCGGCCAAGCCCAAAACCGAGAAAGGTCAAAGAAACCGGGGAGCAAAAGAAAAAGAAAAAGAAAAAGAAAAGGAAAATAGAAATTAGAGGGATGAATACGCACGTTAGATGGTCGGCGTGAAAGTCGCTAGAAGTTCATATTCTTCTTCTTCATCATCGTCTGTCAGATTTCCTCTACTTCATTTCGATCGTCCACTACCAGGTAACCACCGCTCTCTCTTCTCTGCTCAATTTCGCTCACTAGTCTACGATCTGCGTACGATTTTCGACTGTGCATTCAGTTTTACTTTACCAATTTTCGATTTCAAGTCCTCCCGGAACTGCGGGGTTTAGTTTTTTGTTTGACTGAGTTAAAAATCTTCAATCGAAAACCCTAAGGCTTCGTTTTTAAGTCATTGATGAAGCCTAAAATTATATTGTACTGCCTGTAGTCTTGTATCATATGCTCAGAGCTCAATCCGAGCTCGGATTTGGTTTTTGATTTAAGTTTTTTGCTTTCGTATTATTTGAGGTCAGGTGCTGAAGAATTGAGGAGAAATGATTTGGGTGACTATACGCCGGAAAGTTTCATCGGTAATGAACTCAGACCTTCTTTACTTTTTTGTGCTTTGTTTTCCATTGTTATGTTGTTGATCCTAAATCCCAATTAGCATGCTTTATTATGTAGCTATAGTCGAGTCTGAGTTGTAGCTGTTATGATTAGAGTGATTATATTGTGAATTGTGTGTCTTGATTTTGTGCTGATGGAAGTTTTGGATGAACAGTCTCAGGTGTTGGGACAAGCGTGGAAGCTCAGGGCTGCAACCTCAATGCCAAACTGTAACCGGTCTGCGCCGAAAGAGGTAGGGAAAATTTGGTGCTCTGTTGCTCTTGTGATTTGTGTAAATTGAAAAATAGGTTTATCTCGGCTGGACAATCATCTGATACATTTTGGTCGTATGCAGGCTTTATTCAATGGGAGATCGCTTCAATGCATGCAGAGATCAAGCTACCATATTGCCCTAGGTAAAGTCTAATAATTTTATAAATAAAGGTCGTGCTTGTTTGGGCATACTTTTACCTGTGTGCCTTGTTTTCTTATATTTGGGATTTTTTGTTTAATTGTTCGAATTCCTACTGTGCAGGTAGCAATGCGTCAAAGTCAAGCAGGTACTGAGCTCTGATCCTTTATATTTCAGACATCTTTGTCCCTCTATTTCATAACATATGTATCGGAATGTTACTTTAGGAATACTGAATCATAGATATAACTTCTATCTGCTCCTGTGAGCTTCACGTGAAATTGGTTTTGGGATTTAGAGCTAATGATGAGTAGTTTCTTAATGATTTCAGACTGAGAAATATACAACACTTTCTCTGGTTTTTTCAATAGAATCTTACTGCACTAAACTTTTACATAACTGAAAATGGGCTTCAAGTTACTGACTTGACCTTTAATCATAGCTTTAAAAATTTCTTTTTTTGGGCAACAGACACCTTAATGTAAGATGTTAATCAGGATTCGTCGCTGAAGCCTAAACTTATGATGACCGGAAGAAGCATTATACATGTAACAAATTGCACAGGCAATCTTTTGTGTGCTCAAGTCTCATGATGCTTTTTTTTTGTTTTTGTTTTTTTTGGTTGCAGGATAGCTTCTTCACTTATGCAAACAGAATCCTTTATTGGATTGAGAAATAGATCATTTTCTTCTGATAGTGGTATTAAATGAAATCAATGTCATCTCTTGTCTTTGTAAGTTTACGTGCATTAAGGCACTTGAGGTTCATCAAGTTTTATCTGTTGAATTTTGCAGAAGACTTGGTTGAAGCTGTCGTCCCTTTCATGGGTGAATCTATTACTGATGGCACTTTGGCAACATTCCTAAAGAGTACGTTATTAGAATTGTTTTGTGATCCTTTGACTCTGAGCTTTTTCACTTTCTTAGGTTGTCTGTGTGTTCGCGTATGATCAAAGTTTCTGAGACTGATGCTGATGACACTTTATGTGAAGGATCTTTGTGTGTGTGGGGTGGGGTGTGGTGTGGTGTGGTGTAGTCTATAAATCTTTTCAATTGATTTGAGGTTTATGCTTATTATACATTTGCAGAACCCGGTGACAAAGTTGCAATTGACGAGCCTATAGCTCAGATTGAGACTGATAAGGTATTTTTCTTTTTCGATTGGTTGGACGAAGAAGCTGTGTGTTTTCTCAGATTTATACAAAAGGGTTGATAAGTATTGTGTATTTACTTGAACATCTTTTTGTTGATAGGTGACAATTGATGTGGTCAGTCCTGAAGCTGGTATTCTTCAAAAGGTAATGTTTCACCAAATTCTCTGTGATATATTCTTGTTTCGTGATGGATGGTGTCACTTGTTCTGCTTGATACTGATATTTCTATTTTACCCTGAACTTGTAATGGTCAATAGTATGTGGCTAAGGAAGGTGAAACTGTGGAGCCAGGTGTTAAGATTGCTATCATCTCAAAATCAGGTGAAGGTGTAGAACAAGCTGCTCCATCTGAAAAGGCTTCTCAGCCAGAACCTCCCAAAGAAAAGGAAAGTGCTGAGAAACAAGTTCCCAAAGCAGAACCTGCCCCTGTCAAAGAGATGTTGCCTAAAAGTAGAGCACCTTCTTCACAACCACCTCCAAGACATGTGGCTTCAGAACCCATACTTCCTCCCAAGGACAGAGAAAGACGAGTAAGTATTGCTTCTTTTTTGTTCATATAAGAGAATGTTTTTAGGATAACAGTGGCAAGTAAAAACTGGTTTTCTTGTCTATAGGTTCCTATGACAAGATTAAGAAAGCGGGTGGCAATACGCTTGAAAGATTCTCAGAATACGTTTGCTTTATTAACCACATTCAACGAGGTTGATATGTAAGTTCAGTAATCTTTTTATTCTGGTTCATTTCAGAATAGTTTTATCTTGTCTTCCAAATTTTGTTTATTACAGACTTTCCGAGTTAGTCATTTATGCAAATATGCAATATCAATGAGAATAACTGTGTCAACATTTCACTTAAATTTTACCAATAGGAGGAAAGATATTAAGTTTGAAAAATCTCATATTTGGGTCATGGATCTGTTTCTAGAGAAGTTTTGTTATAATATATGAAATTGGAGTACAGAGAACGTGGTGAAAGTTCTTAAGTTCTAACACCATCTTGTAGTTTTTAAGAGAGTAATGAGTAATCTGCCATACTGACTGGCCTCCTTTCTTATACTTATTTCTAAAGTGGATAAAGTTGCCACTTATTCTCGAGTTCTAGGATGACATTGTTATGTAGTGCTTCTACTTTTTCTAAACAGATTAATTTTCTGTATGATGCAGGACTAACTTGATGAAGCTCCGTTCAGACTATAAGGATGCCTTTGTTGAGAAACACGGAGTGAAATTGGGATTTATGTCGGGATTTGTGAAAGTACGTGCGTCTTATGTTGTGTATCATGTACTGATGTTCAATGCCAATTGAACAAAGGAAGTACAAACTAGCTACACATGTTTGAAAAAAAATAAAAAATCCAACAAATTATGCATGTGCAATAAGTTTTATTATGATTATTTTTCAGGCTGCTGTTAGTGCACTTGAGCAGCTACCGACTGTCAATGCTGTCATTGACGGGGATGATATTATATACAGGGATTACATTGATATCAGTATTGCAGTTGGAACACCAAAGGTATGCCACCATTCTGTTTGAATGGACTAGTTGTGGAATTGTTTGGCAGGGCAATTGCATGCTTAAATCTTTTGTAACTGTAGTGCTGAGCGAGCTAAACTTTGATATGAACACATGCCTTTCACAAGAGATCTAATCACAATCAATTTCCTGCCATTAAAGGGACTTGTTGTTCCAGTTGTTCGCAATGCTGGTGGTATGAACTTTGCTCAGATAGAGAAGGAGATCAATACTCTAGCTAAGAAGGCAGCAGATGGTTCCATCTCCATTGATGAGATGGCTGGAGGCACATTCACCATCTCAAATGGTGGTGTATATGGAAGTCTTTTGAGTACACCAATCATTAACCCTCCACAGGTACTGCTCTATACTCTATAGAACTTCCCATTTTAGGTTTCTTCTCTTGTATATTTACTATTGTTTCCTCTGGCAGTCTGCAATATTGGGTATGCACTCCATAGTCAACCGTCCCATGGTCGTCGGGGGCAATATTGTATCCCGGCCAATGATGTACATTGCCTTGACATACGATCATCGTTTGATTGATGGAAGAGAGGCCGTCTTCTTCTTGCGCCGTATCAAGGACGTTGTGGAAGACCCTCGCAGACTTCTTCTTGACGTGTAAAGGAATTAGCGGTTTGCAACTTAGGCTGGACGGCATATTTGTTTGTCGATGTTTTTTGGAGAGTTGGAATGCTCTATAGACAAGGGGATGAATAATCCTGAAGTGCATTTTACCTAATACTCGGTTTCTTTGTTATTGACGGGGTTTTAAATAAAAAAGAAAAAGAAAGGTTCAGTTTTCAACCCAAAGGTGAATCTGGAAAATCGTTGCCTTTCAGAAATATCGTTTATAATGAGAAATGTCTAAATATTATGTGATTATCTTTCTTACCTAGATAATCTATGTAGGTTAGATCTCCATATTCTCATGATTCTATTACTTGTCTATAAAGTAATAGATAAAATCCATTCGATGTAGAGGTATGACTTGAGGTCTATATAAAAATCTTGTTGTAATTCTACACACGGAGATTATCAGTACAGATCAGTTCTTTCAAGTTTTAAGTTTATTATCCCAACACTTTATAGATTTTCTTTATTTTAAAATTTACCGGTTAGAAAAGAGGAAAGATTTGGCAGCTGAATCTTAATCTTTCTGTGCGTTCTGTTTTGACCTCAAGGATCTTTTGATGCTAAACGAGAACTGGTATTCAAGCAACAGATTTCGCCGAGACTCGGAAACAGGACCTCAAAATTTTTCATTAATAGGTAGCTACTTTACATCTCAAAGCCTAAACGAGACCTGAGCAGTAAACATTAATTTACTAAAAGCTATTTGTTCCTCTTAGGAGTAATCTGCTCATGTAACAAACAAGAATTTCAAGTCTGCTTCTGTCAATTTCCCCAAAGCCTCTGTAGAACCTCCAATGGTGCTGTTCAAAAAGGCACAAAAAATGGTGATGGGGTCAATACAGTGAAGTGATCAGGAAGAAGTGGATGGTATAATCAAGAAACAAATGACCCATACCCCTCAAACACCAGTTCCTTCTTTTCCTGTAGCTTCAAAATCCTCTCCTCGATTGTGTTTTCAATTACAAATCTCACAATTCTGTAACATAAATGATACTATTAGAATTCAGACCATTAAAGAAGCAAAACAAGGTACAACGACAATGAGAAAGATCTGCACCTGATTGGTTTGTACTGCCCTATCCGGTGGATTCTGTCTTGTGCTTGTCGCTCTACAGCAGGATTCCACCATGGGTCCATCAAGAAAACCTGTAGTCCAAGTGTCTGAATCACCTAATCTCTTGTGTCTAGATACCGTTCCAGTAACTTAAAAAACAATTGGAATTCCTATCAAATAACAGATGTTACTTACATGTGATGCGACTGTAAGATTAAGAGCAACACCTCCAGCTTTCAAGCTCATTAAGAAAACCCGGCAATCGGGATCCTGAGTAAATCTTTTTATAGCATTGTCTCTAGCAGACATGGTCATGCTTCCAACCAACTGAACACAGTTGACACCCGGCTGCAAAAGATATTTAAATTACAACCATACTTTGTTACTGCACACAGGGAGAACTGCTATATATACTTTAATTTACCTTTTGCAGGGAGTAGTGAATAAGATCCAAAAATGATGTGAACTGGCTGAAAACAATTCCCTTTGCAGAACCATCTCTTTCGACCATGAATCTGATTTCTTCTTTCTGGAGACATGATTCAATCAGAACTAATGTGAAATTTGAGAAGGTAATGTGCACATCGGTATACATATGGGGAAAAAGTGAAAAAGTGATAACCGCCAGCACCCTCATGGACTGACATGGGATACTATTCATGTAACCATTATCCTCAGGAATGACCTCTGGCAAGAGCCCAAACACCACTAATCCACCACAATAGGCCGTCTATGGCATTTTCCATCCCCTCTCAACAATGTAGAAGTTAAGCATATGGTGAAAAGTAATGAATCAATGGACATACCAAGGCCTCTATTTTTGTGGTTGTCTGAAAATTCTCAACTTGAATTCTGTTCAAAATGCTCGAAGATCTGAACCCCTTAATGGTAGTTTTAGTATTTGGATTACCAGCACCTACACTTGATGTCAGATCCACAGTAAGCAATTTTGAGCATGCAGGGCATGAAACTTGTCCCAAGGAAGCAGCAAAGTCAATTAAGCATGCCTTGCAAAAGACATGTTCACAAGCAGTAACCTGGATCATCAAAGAACATAATTTAGAAAGGAATCAATAATCTAGTAGAAGTATTACGAAAAAACTGTGCGGATTACTTCTCATGTAACTTAATCTTGAAAAAAAAAGGTTCAAAAGTACGCTTTCTTGCATAATTTGTCATAATAAATTGTCCCATCTAAGAAAGGGACTTTCGAACAAAGGCGGTAAAGTAAATGATGCAAAAGTAAATAAATAAATAAAACCTTTTCTCTTTGGAGCATTGCCTAAATAAATAAATAAACACAGAATATACACACACTTACAGCAAACCAACATCAATCATTAAGACTTCATTTCCAGGCAGAATTTTGTGAATCTGCCATATATTTTACTAGCAAACAGTCTACTTGAAGAAAAAAAAACGTACACACATAATTATGAAGAAAAACAATAGATTTTTAGCTGAAACAGCCATTCATTCAGTCTTAAGGCTAGGATCTACTAACCGCTGGATCTTCCGCTGGATCATGACATATGCCACACACTTTCTCACTGTTATCGATAAAATCTTTGTTCCCATTTCTCAATGCAGCAGTTGCAGAATAAACAACAAGGTAAGGATGATCAACAGCCTATGGTGAATAAAAAAAAAGGAGCCCTCACAATTCAATTTTAAGAGAACACTAACATACGTGAAGAACACACAAGCATCAGAGCAAAATCAAGTGATGAGCAGAAAAATAAATAATTAAAAAACGCAAAAAAATAAATCAAGGACAGAAACTAGTGGCATCAGATAACTTGTCACCCAAAAATAGAATGAAGAATTGGCAGATGAGTATAACACAGCTGTGTTGAAATTAAGAAAGTATACTTTTACCATTCACCAATATACTCACCTGCCGCAAACGTGTGAGAAGATCAAATATGTGAGCATAATTATTCATCAGTGTTCCCTCGTCAACATATCTGTAATATTATATAGATAATAACCACAGAGAGAGAGAGAGAGAGAGAGAGAGAGAGAGAGAGAGAGAGAGAGATTTAGAAGTTGCAATGTAAATGCAAGTTCAGATTTCAGAATAGGCAAAGAAAACAGGTGACATACGTGTTAAATAATGCCTGACTATCAGTATGCAGTGACTCATAATAGTCTTGTTCTTTTATGTCTAAGGAATCCCGCCTCAATGAAACCTGCGGATAGTATAGTGGGAAAGGAACGTAAGAAAATGTAGACTTCAGAATATCAGACACACATATGGCAACAAAACGTACAATTCGAGGAGGAAGTGCAAGATCAGCAGCCCTTCCCTTCTTAGTTCGTCGCAGCACTATGTTCTTTAAGATCTTGTGTTTTAGCAATAACATGGCTCTTTTCCCAAGGTGTGAATTTCCAAATAATTGTATTGGCGTGGCCACATTCTTGAAGAATCAATTAGAATGCATTTAAGCACATATAAACTTTCAGTCAATATATAAAATAATACGAAGATAACAAAAAAATAAATTGAAAACTCACTTTATTCCACCAACAAAAATGTCTGACAGAACTATGAGGGCAATTCGAACATTGTGCTGTCGGACTGCAAATGGACACAGGGATCACAAGGACGTGTGAAATGAATATTAAAGCCAAAAGATAATTCAAATATGAACATACATAGTTATGATAACTTTTCAAAGAACTCATTCTATCAATTGAGGAATGTCAGTTATAGTAACATTCATTCTTAGGAAATACCTGTGATCAAGGGTTCTGCAGTCACAGTCCTTACACAAGTAATATGAGTATGGGACTAATTGTAAGAAGCGGACCTGTGCAAATCAAATTCAGCTAAGTTAGCTAGATGACCAAGAAACCCTGATGATAGTCAATATGCCTATATAAAGTTAACACACCAATGAGTAAAGTTCTCCAACACGGTTCTGAAGAGGCGTCCCACTTAGAGCCCATTTATATAAAGACTCTAAAGCGAGAACAGCTTTTGCAGTGTTACAGCGCCGAGATTTTATATAATGAGCCTGTATTGTAATAAAAAATAACAAAAATAACAAAATTAGTACAGAAATACAACTGCTAGAAATAAACCATAAAAGAATTATACGTGTTAGCAGAGAAAACTTGAACCAAACACAGGCTGAGCTGGACAAGAAAAAAAAGATACAATAAATTAAATAAACAACTGCAGTTTCCACCAATCAATTTACCCCATTACTCACTGGCATAAATTTATGTACACACCTCATCCAAAATTATCCGATTCCACTTGACAGCATGTAAAACCGAATTTCCCTTGTTCAGGTTCCGTGCAGCATCTTCTATATCCATATCGTCTTGGTGCAGTTTTGATTTTCTTTTGTTAGTTCGTTTCTTGGTACTCGAACCTTCACTGATATTTTCTTTAGGAGACTCAACTGTCTTCTCTGATGGTAGATGCCTTTTCCTTTGCTGCTTAGACTGCTTCTCGGTTTTGTGTCATAGGACAACTTATTACAATACGGGCACTTCCTTTTAGGAGCCATCACATGCTTCCTATAATCGGCCTCGACAATGGAATATGTTGTAATGACAAAATCATACTCCAAGAACTGTTTAGAGCTCTTCTCTCTATTTGCTCCATGATAAACCAGAATCTTTGTACTTCCTTTCGAAGTAAAGCGCTCTATCTCACTTACCCACTGGCTTTCAGCAACCACAGGGCAAACTACAAGGGTTGCTTTAATTCCAGGCAAGCCTGTAGAGGTAGAAGTTTCAGGTTCATAGAATGTCCAGTTGATATGCCGTTTGGCTAGGAGAACGGAGCTCCATTTCGGCGCCGGCGAAGGGAATTAGGGTTTTGGGCGATGAGAGGCGGAAGGAAGGTGTTTGGTTTTAATCGAGTGAGGTGTCAGAGAAATAAACTCGTCAAGTGTGAAGAGGTGCGTCATCGACAGTGAGGAGTGAAGAGGTGTGTTTCGTGTACTGGTGGAACAACGCGACCCTTTTCTTCCTTTTGTGTCGTTTGGAAGGAAAGAAAAGGGCCGTCAAGCGTCCTGTGCAAGCTTGTATATATGTTTTAATTGTTTATTTTCGTTTCATTTCAATCACTAATTCACTACACAATATGAAATGTGTTCTATATGATGCAGCTAGTGCATGAATGATCTGTGTGCTTTGTGTATGAGATGGAATGAACGATGGAGTGGCATTGATTGAGCAGCTTTGATGTGTGAGCTTTAGAGTAAGTGGGATGAACAGGCAGCGTGTGAACATATCAAACTACGTACATTTGTTGGGTGAAGTTTAAGACTGCGGATACAGAAATTATAGATACACTAAAGCTGAGCTGAGAAACTACTTTTCCTAAGAATAGTTAAGTTCTATATTTATCCAATCTTTTTGATATAATTACGATATGTGTCACTGTATCGTCAAAATCCAGTATCTTCCTTTCTCAACTCTCGCCCCTTCATTCATGTTTTCCCACCGTCATCTCACTGCCCCATAAAGCGATCTTTAACCTTCAACGTTAACCAGCCTATTTATTCTCTCTTTAGTCTCTCTTTTCTCTAATCGCTCTCTTCACTTCCCACTTCTCAGTTCTCACAATTGCCTATGATTCCAATCCATTGATTCATTGCTTACAGGTTATATTCTCAACTCAATTTTTGTCTTGGTAATCCTAATTTCATATTTTAGGTCATCTCCAGTTTTATGCATGGCGCTGGGTTATTCATGTTTTTGGCCTTTGGATTGTTTGTTGCAGTAAACTGATGTTCTAAGCTTATTACACAGTGACTGAGTGACGTGAAGTTCATACCCAACTTTTATAGTATAGAATGAAAACATACAATTGATCCGATTAAGTACGTTAGCACCCGTAAGAAATAAGATATGCAACCATACAAAAAATTCAACAATCAAAGTGTCTGATGATATATATAAAAAACACATATTCGAATTTGAATTGATATTAAATTGATGACAACTAGCATTTCGTGAATTGATGAGGGATGCAAATATAGTGTGACAATCCAATCTTTGATTTAATTTATCTCCTGTATTGCTCACAATGAGAACGAACTATTTTCCAGTTTCAAGTTTTCGGGTATGTGGCTTTGTGGCCTATACACCTATTGAAATTTGTATTGTCAATATGGATAGATCCTGAATCTGGAAACTCTTCAATTAGTAATCAATTGAATCTTCTTTTTTTATTTTCACGGTACTGAAAAGATATCATCACAAGCATATTGGTGGTATAACAATTTGCATATATGACTTTTTTATCAAGGATGAGAGGTTTGGAAATGCACCTTACATGGATACTTTAATAAGGTACTCTTGCACTTTGACACAGTGTTAGCTTATTTCATCTTCGATTTTTTCTGTACCCTTATTTAATTCCTTGATTTAGTTTCTATGTTTGATAATTCACCACTTCACCGTTGGTTGTCTCATGTCATTTCATATGCTATTAACTCTATCACTTACTAGATCTCATATGCTATACAAGACCTTATTTATACAGATACAAAGTTATTTCATTGTTTACAAGCTTTATCTCATATAGTTATAATTTACGATAATCTACATAATGCTTACAAATAACATATTGGAATTATGTTGCTTAAACCTAAATTCCAACTTCTCAGTCAATCTGGAATAATATTGGTGTTCTTGAACGCTATCTTCTCCTTTTTGATTTCTTGTGCCAGAATTTGCTTCTTATTCGTGTCGGTCTAGGAAATTGAACTATATTTGGTCTATATAAGATGATTGACTTATGTTTGGTGTTGTTTCATAGATATCAACTTATTAACAAATTTGGAGAAGTCTTTAAAATCAGGCATTATGATATGAAAATTGCTGTTTCAATGGTATTAGGCATCAATCTTGAATAGTATTTATCCTAAAAATAATGTCAACTTGAGTATTTTGTGTATTATTCAAGATTGTTAGATGTACTACTTCACCAGATTTTACATATTTGTAAGGAAAAATAGTCACAATGATCACTCAACTTTGTCAAAATTGACAATTTGATCACTGAAGTTTAGAATATATAAAAAAGGTTACTGAAAACATAAAAAATGTCATTAAATTTTTATTTTTTCTATCAATTTAGTCATTATGTCTAATGAATAAAGTGATCAAATTGATAAATAAAATTAAAATTTAGTGATTTTTTTGATATTTTATAAAATTTAATGAACAAATTGTGAATTGTAATAAGTTTGAGCGATTATTTCAGCGCATTTACTTATTTGTAATATTGAACTTAAGCACCGCAGCATGACTCGGTTTGCAGTGGCTAGTGTTACACAATATTTAGGTTTTAGAGCCTCATGACTAAACGACATTCACTTCAAATTTTTAATATGCGTTAAGCATTAAGTTGTTTTTAAATCAAACAGTTTTAACGTCCACCTCCACCTCCACCGGATCCACTTCCACTGCCGGATCCTTGACCGGAACCAGCGCCAGCTCCCACTCCAATGCCAATTCCGATTCCAATTCCAAATCCTCCTCCACGGCCACCGCCAATTCCACTACCGTTTCCACCGCCAACTCCTCCTCCACCTCCAACACCTCCGCCATTGCCTGAACCACCACCCAAACCACTCCCGCCTCCTCCTCCCCCACCGCCGCCTCCCGCTCCACCACTTGTGCCTACACCACCACCACCACCGGCACCAAAACCACTTCCATGGCCAGATCCTCCACCAACACCACCGCCGCCTCCTGATCCGCCACCACCGCCTCCTCCTACACCTCCACCAGCTCCACCGCCTACACCAGCACCAGCACCAGCACCAAAACCACTTCCGTGCCCAGAACCTCCACCTACACCACCACCGCCTCCGGATCCTCCACCACCGCCTCCTCCCAAACCTCCCCCTCCACCAGCTCCACCACCTACACCACCACCGGCACCAAAACCTCCTCCTTGGCCAGAACCACCACCAACTCCACTACCACCGCCTCCACCGGCGCCACCACCTATACCTCCTCCACCTCCAACTCCTCCACCATGACCCGACCCACCTCCAATACCACCTCCAGCTCCTCCTCCACCACGACCTCCACCTCCGCCTATACCACCCCCAGATCCTCCACGGCCGCCAAAACCTCCTCCTCCTCCAATGCCACCTCCCCTTCCACCATTACCACGACCAAAACGACTACCACAGCGGCGACCCCATCGACAGTCATCATCACGAAATCTGGTCTTGTCAACCTTGCCATCACCCTCAATCAACATTGCACTCAACTGGAACACAATGCAAAGCACAAGAAGACTCGAAGAAAGCCATTTCCGAGAGACACCCATGTTTTATTTGTTCTCTCGATCGAGTTAGCTGGATATTAGTCTGCTCAATCTGTTCTGCTCAATGAAAACACAGTATCCTTCTTTATATAGGCTTCAGGCTTTGAGCCTCTGTCTTCAGCTGTGCACTGGTAACACTAAACAGAGCCTTTAATGTGTGCATGTTCAGGCTTTCATTGGACGCGTCCGTACCGTTGGGCGATTGGCGGGAACATTCGATAAATGGGAAATCAGTCAAATATATTACACGATCGATGATCTGGATTTCATACATATCTTTTCTACTACTACAATATATCCAAATTAAAACCACCCTTTGACTTGAGCTCTGAAAGTCTCACACTTCATGAGCTCCATGCATGATAATAAACGACCAGTTGGGATGGGACCTAATGTTGGCTCTTCTTCATCTGGAATCCATTTGATGAAAGTGATTGCCGTGCTAACTAGCTCGCTTTGAACTGTTTCGAGGCCATGCATATAATCACTTGAAGTACCTCGGTCAACTCTAGCTAGCGAACCACCGACGCTCCAGAAACCATTATTGAAGGTGATCGATCTTCAAGCAGATTAAATGAAGTTAATGATCACCTACCGTACTAGCTACCTTCCCCGGCCCTTTTTGCAATTTGCAGGCTCATCATCGATCCATTCGATCGTAGTCGCCCTTCTTCCTGTGAGATCTCGATCGATTGTTTTCTTCGTATGTACGTATTTCAAGTCTTCAACTACTAAGATCGAAAATAAACCTAGCTAGCTACCATTACGTGGTAGTTATGGCGGCACTACTGTTATCACTGGTAGTGTTTCGAGTTTTGACTTTTGAATTGGACACTCGAGTTTTTTCCTATTGGGAAAATCACGAAACGATAGACTGATTAAAGTAGAGGTAGCTAGATTGATTTCAATGCAGAAAAAGTACTGTGTTCAATGGATCGATGAAATTGTCTACGTAAGCAGTGAGTTAGAGACTTGGAGCTGCATAATGATCTACGATGCGCGTAAGTTAAAGACTACTGCTTGGAATAACACGGTAGACTTGTTCATACTCATGCAGAGAAACAAGGGGATGATAAATTTGTTTTTCTTCTTTTGATTAGAAATGGTGGAAGTAAAAAGAATGCAGGGATCCAAAACAACTTAGATCCAGTGAGTTTCATTTTGGATTACACTAAAGAAACAAATAATTACTCTGATGATCTTCCGAAGTAGACTCTGAAAATGGCTCGAGTTAAGCCCCGACTACAACTTTTGCAGACATATATATATATATAATATACCGTAAATTTCCACTCGAGTATACTTGAAAATGATTATTTTTAGGTATATGACATTACGCCAATTTTTTATATCATATTTTACGATTTCCATTGTTCATATTTTATATCCTATTGTGTAGATTAAATTTGTAAATTTTCAGTCAAAATGATGATCGTTAAGATATTCAAAACTGCAATTGAAGTTCCTAAATAAGAACGGTTCAGGTTTAACAAATTTAGTCTGTTCATTGATTTAAGCTAGTTCGATACCTTAACGATCACCATTTTGGGTGAAAATTTACATGAATGATCTACTCATATAAACTTAGTAGTTGGACGGTAAAGATGGTAAAATATGATAAAAAAACAGGTATATCTGAATAGAAGCTTGCTGGATATATATATATATATATATATATATATCTTCTTTCCTAGTTCACATCTATGGCTCTGACAACCACTCTTGACAGTTTTACATTCCGAAGATGTTACTTGCTTACAGCGGCCGAGTTTTCCGACCTGATGCTCTACCACTAAGAAGAGCATTCTTCGGAATTGGATATTCATCTGTCCAGGAATTTACAGGCGAGTATACACGAAGAAAGAACTGCTGGCCTAAGTACTGCCGAGCCCAAATCTCTGACCTTATATTCCACATTCCCACATTGTCCAAAGGCACGTAAATCGCAGTCCATGAGCTGGGATAAACCTGCGAAAATGTCGAAATGTGGTTGCAAAATTCACATCAAAATGAATTAAAAACATATAATGTGTAACAAACACTTGATGGAAATACAAAAGTAGATAAATCTTCACAATTTTTTCTAACATTGCAGTCATATTTGACATACAAATTTGGTGAGTCTATCAAATTACCTGAACGGTGCAACAAGAAACAGTGTTTTCTGATATTGCAGTCATATTTGACATAAATTTGGCGAGTCTATCAAATTACCTGAACGGTGCAACGAGAAACAGTGTCCTGCAAATTGTATCTCAATCTGCTATCTGGGAGAGGACCAGCAATGCTTCCTGCGGAGTTACTGTAGTGAAGAATGGAGGTTGCAGAGAGCACCTGCGAAGTGAAACGCGTAGAGACAACAATGTAGTAGTCTTGTGGAGGTTGATCAGCTGTGACCAGAACAGACAAGGACTGCCCCAAATGAATGCCAAGAGAGCTGTAAGTGTTTTGCAAGGTGTGAATGCCTTCCACCTCAACCAGCAACATCTTGTGCCCTTGGATTCTGAAATTGATGGATGTTGCAAGTCCCACATTGGATATCCTGAACCTGTAAGTCTTGCCTGCACAGCAAGTAAGAACAGAAAATGAGTTAACCATGAATAATATGACTACATACACAAAATGGTGCTAGCAGGACTGCTTGGATTGGGTCGTAACCTTGATCAACTGTGAATGTATTCCCATTTGACCCGCGACCATTGATGATCAGCCCATCGGGGAAGGGAAGATTACTCCCACCATCTAAGATTGCCTTCAAGTCCTGTAAGATTCAGAACAAGCCTCTGAATTAACACACCGCATACTCATTTTCTACTAGATATTCCATCACAATTAAATTGATCAGTTAACTAAATGGTCCGCATGAAGTTTTCTCTATGAGGGCAGAATATACCACACAGTGCCTACATCCATCTTATTTGTAAGGAATAAATGATAAACTAAGCTGTTAGGCAAAATGGACAATTTTATACACTTGCTAATACGTAAAGTATCTACATTTCCCAATAAATCTGGTCTCTATTGTAATGCTATATTAGAGAACGTGTTTGTGTGCAATAGTCAATTACCATAATTTCCAAACAATGCTACTTACAGTGTGATTTTTCTTGAACCAGTCTCCAGAAAGAATGGTGAAATCTCCAGCAGGATCAGGAAAAGGCACCGGAATATGGGGCGGCTAACGATCTTGAGACCACCATACCCTCCTGCAGCTTTGTGAAAAGCAAGCGAAGGAAAGTAGAAATAACTTCCAATCTGATCCTTGACTTGGAGAACGTTCTGTCCTGGTGGGATTGGACAATTTGTACCGAAGACCCCATCTTGCCATGAGTTCCTTCTCTGTTGCACACCATTCCTACATAACAATTGCAGGACTTCAGTGAGTGGCTTCACCAATTTACCATTACTTTTGTGTATTAGATTCAGATTCAGGCAATCAAACGTGTTACACTTTATGTCACATGTAAATGATGTAATTAGCCACAGGTACCCCAAACAACTAAAGTGATTGAACAAAATGCCTTTCGTTATGCCTAACAGATTTGGTAGTGCACTACAAAGAATATAACTTCCTTTTTTTTTAAAGGCGAATATAACTTTATAAAGGAAGAAGAAGAAGAAGAAGCCTAACCAAGAAATGAGAAAAGGCTCGTCCAAGCTATTGAAAACACTGATAATGAGATTATCATTGGTGACAGAATCGATCTGTGGCCCTGGGAATTGCCCATTTATCAATATCCCCTGCATTTGTTTGAGAACTCGTTATAGCAAAAGTACCCAGAACAAGAAAAGATACACAGAGACAAAATGTGCTTGTTTGTGCTTGATAAACTTACCTGTTGTTTTACGCCAAGGGGATAGATATCACCATAGGTGACATTCCAGTTGAAGAATCTATATGGGTCTTCTCCATTTGTGTAGCTCAAACTAAGCACAGCAACCAATAAGACACAACACACACTTGTGTAGAGTCCCATATGAGATTTCTCTTCCTCACCAAAAACCCAAATCTTAGTTTGTAGTTCTGAGAGCAATGGAGAAGTGAAATGTGACTGAAACCCAACTAGGAAGAGATAAAAAGATTCAGTCTTTGCCTCCCTTTCTGAGTGTAAAGCTCTCTGCTGTATCTTTCTTCTTTTTCTTTGAGGAAAGAAGGTGATTCTTAGAAGCAGCTAGTATAGTCTGTTACATAACATAAACAAAATGTTGGATCTGCCTTGGATGGGATATTGTCCTTTTATTTTTAGAAAGATAAAAAAGACGTGAGCTAAATTGTTAGTGTCTATGAGCTGTATTTCAGTCGGTAACCAATGGCAGCTTGCAGTCTCTGCCTTCAGTCCATACCGCGTATCTTGGGCGCCCAGATTTTAGTCTCCTTTCTCTTTCAAATAATCTACTAAATTTAACTTTTGAAAGAAATTAGGGATTTATTAATTTCTTTCCTTACAGTTTTAATTTTGAGTCTACTAAAAAGGTTATTCTTAAATAAATGTTTACTTATAAATTATATCAAAAATATTAGGAAAGTAATATATTTATAATTTAAATAGAGAACTTATATGATTAATAAAGGAAATTAGTTTATTTGAATTTTTTTTTGACATTATATTTCCTAATCGTTCTAAAATTTTGAGAGATGAGAGCGCTTCTCTCTCTCCTCGATCGAAAACTAACCCTAGATGGTTATTCGGCGAGAACCAGCAATGATGTAGCGCTCCCTAACCTTCATCTTGCATAACGATCGTCTCCCTCGGAGTCGTGTCTCCCTTGTTTCCCTTTGGGGATCCGTCATGGCTTCTCTCAAAGTGTGCAGTTTCGTCGGAGCGAGATTTGGTCTAGGCTTCATAATCGGGCTTCGGTTTGGATCATGAAACCTAGTCGGTGGTTTTAGGATCGTGGAAGACATTATCGAGGAACGTGCTATGAGGTTTTGGAGGCAGGTGAGGCTTCCTGGGCGAGGGTTTTGAGATCAGAGCTTACCAAACCCGAAGATGTTATGGATGGGTACCGGTTTTCGGGTCGGGTTCATCTCCAATTTCGTGGCGACCGGTGGTTATGGGACCTGGGTTCCGCTCCAACGGTCCTTTGTGAGCTGATGCTGGTGGGTTTTGGGCCTGGTCTTAATGTTGGGCTTAAACCTTCTGGGCTTGAATCTGGCTGGTTACTTACCAGATTAGTATGGGATCCAGGTGGATTAAGTGTTGGGTTGTGCCGCAACCTTGTTTGCCATGGATTTAGTTTCTGCACTTCAATAAGTGCGAGCGGAATAGGTATTTCTTATCGTCCCACTTTAGTGCTACGTCATGGATACTGGTTACCCATTTCTTGGTTACCAGTCACTTGGTTACATTTTTTTCTTTTCTTTGAGCTTATTGTTGAATATGTTATTTGGACTAGCCAAACTTTGTTTGTTTAGTTTAGACTACGGCTTCTTGTCTGTCGTTGCCCTTGTTAAGGGTAGTCGTATGTTGTAGCTTGTTCTCATCTTTATTTTCAATGAGAAGTGACGTCTCACGTATTCCTCTCAAAAAATTTCCTAATCGTTCTACAATAATTTTTTATCTATAAATAAAGGTATTGTGTTAGTTGTTAGTCAAACTCAGTTAAAGTACTTAAGTCATTTCAAGTCAAACATGCCGCCACGAACACAGTTAACTAAAAAGATAAGAATTGAGATGTGCAAGAAGAAAGAAAATCTCAGATGGATGCAAAAGGAACTTGCGAATTGGTTAGAGAAAGATTATATCATTAAAGTTTCTCAAGCAACAATATCTAAGAAGCGATTATCTGATGTTCTTCAAGAAGATATGTCATTGAAACCAGATGCAAAACGTGTGAAGATGACAAGGTACCCTTTAATGGAGATTACTCTCTATGAATGGTTAACGTGCAATCAAGACCATATTGACATGAGTGGAGATCTCTTGAAGGAGAAAAACAACGTATTCCTAAAAGCACTTTATCCTGAACCTACCACATTTGAGTTTTCAAATGGATTGTTGGGGAAGTTCAAACAACGTCATGCTATTCAATCCTACCGACGCTTTTGAGAGAGTGGTTCAGTGGACATGGATAAACATGAAGCTAGTCTGCCACCAATAAAAGAATAACTAAACAAGTGGGCTTAGAAGAACATCTACAATATCGATGAAAGTGGCTTATTTAACCGAATGTAACCCAATAATTTTGTTGCAACAAAATAACTAGAGGGTCGAAAGTAAAACAAAGAGAGGATTACATTAATTATTTGTTGCAATGGTGATGACTCTGACAAAGTTCTACTTTGGGCCGTAGGCAAGTTTAAGAATTCAAGATGCTTTAAGAATGTCAATTGTGATAATCTTAATTACAAGTATTGAGAAAATTCAAATACATGGATGACATCTTTGATTTTTTTGGAGTGACTCGAGTGGTTTGATAGTCGTTTAAATAAGAATGTCTTGCTGATTATGGACAATTGCACTGCCCATAGAAAAGAGAGAATCTTCCTCAACTTAAACACACAACTGTCATATTTCTACCACCAAACAGTACTTCCAAAATTCAGCCTTGTGATGCAGGTATAATCATAAATTTCAAAGGTTACTATCGTAAATGGTTCAATCGTGAACTTTTGAAACGAATAGAAGCTCGAATCGTGGAACCATTGAAGATAAGCATCCTTGATGGAATTGTCAACGTAGTTGTTGCATAGTCAATGAATGTGAAGCCAGAGTCAATTGTAAATTGTTTCAAGCATTGTAAGATCAGAACTATTGATGACGTTGATGACTTGCATGCTACAAATGAAGTGAATCAGGAGCATGAGAGATTAATAAGAGAATTGAATGGTCAGATACAACAACTTCACTACACTAATTCAGTGGATATCAACGTATTTCTTCATCATCCTAATGAGCAACAAGTTGTGTACCCTTTAACGGAAGAGAAAATTATTACCGCAATTAGACAAGAACAAGAAGAAGATAATTTGGAGGACGAGAGTGTAGAACTACAAAAAGTTTCAACTAAATGTATAATTTATTACAATATGGAGGTTATTTATATCTATAGCTGGTCTCGAGTTGGGACCGAGATATTTTATCACCTAATTCGAGATTTTATTGTATACATATGAATTATTTTCTGATCTCCCCAATACAGTAAAAACTATCTACACTCATAATGTTAGGCCTACTAAAATTTATTCCTATATAGAGGTTATTCTTAAATATGAGATGTTTACTTATATATCAGTTCACAAATATTAGGAAAGTAATATATTTGTAATTTAAATGGGAAACTTATATGATTAATAAATGAAACTAGTTTATTTGAATTTTTCCTATTGACATTATATTTCCTAATCGTTCTACAATAATTTTTTGTTTATAAAAGAACCCAACCCCGATTTAGTTACCTAAACCGGAATTAGATCCTAACAACACCACAACTTTTAATTTTTTTGCCAGAGTTTACTTTATTAAACAAGTAAACCAAAAACCTACAATGAAAACACACTTCCAAAAAGTTTATAAAAACCAAACCGTGGGACGCCAATTTCCATCCAGATTTCTCAAATTCACAAACTACTAAATATCTGTAAAAGTATTCATTTACATCATTTATTCAAAATCCATAATGTACTCGGAAAGCATTGCAAAGAAAAATAAACTAACATAGTACTCATAGCGACTTCTAATTCACAAATATACAAAGCTAGTAGGTTAAACCAAGAACCTACTAGAAAAGTACGGTGACTTGAACTCTAGGCCTCCAACGACGACGTACAACCATAGGATAGAAACTGCAAACTCGGCAAGAAGGAAACCGAAAAGCCCAGAGAAAGGCATATAAAATAATAAAACTGTTAGAGTGACTGGACGGAATTAACTTTCGTTTTTAAACTGATAATAACAAATATAACATGCATTTCTCATTAAAAAAATAAATATAATGCGAGTCAAAAATACGATAACATCGTAAGAATACATCGAGTGGGACCACTGACCCTTCTCGAGTATAATGTGCTCATGTGGAGGCGATGACCAAAGTATACTCACTTTCGGTCATCCAAAGTCGTCTGGTGCATGCTGACACAAAGACGACGTGAATGCCAGGGGGGAAGTGTTGCTCCTTCCCTGGAGCCACTTGGGGATCAACTGAGTAACCAATGCATCGATGCAAACTAACTGATAATATATTTGTATATGGCCTCTATGCAAGTGCAATATCGTAAAAGCATAATCATAAAGCATGCTCTTAAATGCATAAGCGTACGACATAAAATCATAAAATACATAATCATAAATACATGCCCGTACGTGCATAACCATAAGTGTATAAACAAAGACTCGCACGTCAACTAGTGAAAATAAATGTATCCATTCACAGTATACGGCTAGCCTTTAGGCCCGGCAGAAGATCCCTCTCTGAAATCTCTCTCGCAATTTCCTGAACAAATAATAGGTTCATTTAATATCAAAAACCACTAAAACACAAGAAAATAAGTATAGAAACCCTCCCGGAAATCCCTCAGAAAATTCAAGTTTTTTGCCTCAACAGAGCTTCACCGCGGACGGCGGCGAGTGACTGTCACGCGCCACCACCGACGGTGGTGCGTGAGCCACACGCGCCTCCAGTGCGGACAGCTCCGATGGGGGCAAATGAACCCTTGTTGGACAGATCCCAACGAGCCCAACAACATTGATAACTGGACCGAGACCTAACTCTGCGCCGTTTGGCCGGAATCGAGCTCGAAAGCCCACGGTGGCCAAAATCGCCGGAAAACTTCTCCGGTCGGTTTCGTCACCGGTGATGCACCTCGGCCCCCAAAACCAAGGGGGTTTTGGTCCTTGGACCAAACCCACCACCTCACCGTGCCGGAAAAATGGCCGGAAAGTCGCTGGCGAAACCACCCGAAATAGCACGGTTTCACGGCAACATTTCGATCCCAAAAACCATCAAATTTCATAAACAAATACATGAATATAAAGAGGAGATGAAGGGCTTCAAATCCATACCAAGAACGCCGGCAACTGTAGCGTTTTCCGGTGGGTCGAGATCGAAGTTCAAAACGGGTCGAAATGAGTATACGGGTCGCGTACGTATCTCTCTGTATTTTTTGAAATAAAACATATTTTTCTGAAAATAAACTGTATTTTGCTATTTATACTAAAATTTCTGATTAGATCGACGGCCACAATTTGATCTAATCACGATCCGACGGTCAAAAATAAATCGTAAAGAAAATACTTTTTGAAATACAATATTTTCGCAAAACAAACTTCCAAAACTAAAAAAAAATAGCTCGAAAGCCCAAAAATTACCCCAAAAATTTTTACAAACTCGAAATTAAATATTCTACGAATTCCTTGATGAGAGTCGGATCAAATTCTCATCCGAGGAAAAAGTCGTTAACAAATTAGTGAAAAGAATAATTCGAGGAAAACATAACTCAAAAAGGTTAGCGCGACTTAAGATTTGGATCGTTACAGTCTATAAATAAATGTATTGAGTTAGTTGTTAGTCAAACTCAGTTAAAGTACTTAAGTCATTTCAAGTCAAACATACCCCCGCGAAAATTCAAATACGATAATCCAGATGACGAGATTGTAGAACTACCAAAAATTTCAACTAAAGAAGCCATCGACATGTTAGAGACGTTGAAAACATTTTAGCTTCAACAACATGGTGAATATGCCAACGAGTTACTACGGACTCTTAAGCTCAAAGACGTGAATGCAACAACCAAGCATAAATCATTGTCTCAAACTAGTATAGATAAATATTTTAATTCTTCTTGAATAATATTTTATATATTATTGTTATTGACAATTATTACTATATGGAGGTAACTTTTTTATATATGGGACCAAAAAATCTTATAACTTATCACAATGTAGAAATTATTCATATTTATAATTGGTCCCGAGTTGGAACCGAGATTTTTTATCACTATAAAGAAGTTATTCCTTTATAAAGTATTCGTAAATCGAGTTTTTATTGAAAAAATAGTTTGATATTTACCATTTTTTCTTTCAGTTTAAGGCTACCTGACCTGCCAAGAGGTAATTTTCTAATTCATATCATTGTTAGTTTTCAAATTTAAAGAGTTTCAACATCTGGAAAATGAGTAACATGCCATATAGGGTATCTATCTCAGACTAGATTATGACATGAGGCTTGTCTTCGATGGACAGATAATCCAATAATGGATTGGTTTACTCATCCTGAATTTTCATAGCACAGAATTCAGAACTTGTACAATGAAATTAGATAGAGTGATGTCCCATGCATACAAAAAATATGGTATAACAGATCTTACTGGCCATTGAAGAGACTTTGGTTTCAAAACAATAGTATATAACAACAGAAGAAGAAGCAGGTCATGTATACATTTTAAATGCATGCATTTTAGTCACCTACCCAGATTCACTTAGGCGACTTAGCTAGCAAGCTCCTTCCCTTTCTTGGCTTTCTAACTTCTAAGTGTGTAACATTTTGTTTAAGAAACCCACTGACACAGATTAACTGTTTTCTATATCATTGATAATGAGTGCACCTAGAGTGTTCCGCACAGTAATGTGCGGTGTACTGTTTCCCCATCTTTTTCAAAAATGTCCTTCTTACATCTTTTTCTATATTTTTGATTTTGAAAGCGTAGTGGTCCATAATTTGTTTCTTCTAACACTTACAGCTAAAGATCTATCTTCAATACTCGAAGGTAAATAATTATTCTTTACCATAAAAATTTCTCATTTTGAATCACTATTTTTCTAAAAAGAAAGCTTAAATTAATTCGAGAATTTATTGATAATAACAAACAAAAAATCAGACTTCTAAAAAAATTAAAAAGGGAAATTCCTCCTCAAGAAAGAGTAAAAGTTGAAAGAAGAATTGCAATAGAGCAATCTTTTTAGTTGCTTGTCAAAGAGATAAAGCCAAATTTGAAGAACAATTACATAAACTTTCCGTCTGAGCTTTTGGTTAGATCCGCAGTTTACTGGTATCAGAGCTTGTTATAGCTCAAAAATCTCAAAGATAGGATCACCATCTGAGAAGATAATAAAGAAACTATATTCTCTATTAGACTTAACAGATGCAAGGCAGCAGTAATCTTTATCAGAAATTTCTAGCAATTAGTATCCAATTATAGGAATTGGAAACTAAAATGGATTATATCCAGAATCAGCCGGAAGAAAAGAAAGAACTATTAACAAAAGTTAATAGTAAACCGAGGGACTAAATCTTCAACAGATGAAGATCCTTGATTATGTTCAAAAGATAACTCGAGAACATAAAAAATCAAGTGATAGTCCACCTAGAATAATCATTAGGAAACTAATGACTTCAAACACTACAAGTTCCAAAAGAGAACCCACTGCCAAAATTATTTTTTCAAGATTCTCTAACAAATTTGTCAACTATCAGATTTAGAGAACCTAAAACTGAAGATACTCATGACATGAGCACGTTAAGTATCTTCAAGAAGAAATCGGTACCGTTGTTGAATTCAGAATAATTTGAATTCAACAAAATTGAAAATAATGTCAGAAATGCTTCGATCCCGAGGTTTGAATTCAATCAGATATACAAAAGAGTAAATTTTGACATGTTGGATAGCCATCAGTTCAAATTTTTTGAATTCACCACCCTAGCAACAAGAGGAGAAACATACCTCCTTCTGGTAACACCCTGAAGAGCTTGCTAAAACCAAAAAAAAAAACTTCAAATTTATGCATATTGGAGCAGTCCAAGTTGGCATAAAATTACTCGCCAGAGAAGGCGTAAACTGTTCAGTTCTATGTGTCTTACAAGACAATAGGTTGATCGATTTCTAGAAAAGTCTACTGGGAATCCTTTAAGCATCACTATGAAATCAGGTTGCATACTTTAACTGCTTCCCAAAATTTTCAACCAGTCTATCTGATGTTGCTTACTGTTTACAACTAAGAGTCAAGACAAATGGCACGTCCTTAAAAGAAGGCATGCAAGAGCTTGCAATAGTTTATAAAATAAACTATAAACTAATGAGCACAATAGTAGAACCAAAGACCAGGATAAAAAAATATCTCAGGTCTTATTACTGGTTTCCTTACAAATCCCAAAAACCATTCAAAGTAAATTCCCAAGGTTTACACGGGATGAGGTAACTTTCCGACTAGAGTGAAAATTATCAGGTCCTAAGGAAAAATCTGAAAGTGAAGGCAACAGTCTATGAAAATAGGAGAATTGGAGATGTTAACCTCAATTTTGAAGGACATAGAAATAGTGATGTTTCCCTTGAAAGCTTCAGAGGCGAAAACTCTAGATCGCTTAGAAGATGCAGCTCTACCAGAGAAGGTGGTACCAGAAGTACTAGAATTTTGATAAGTAAAGAAGTCAATCCAGTAATGGAAGAAGACTTAGATGCTGAGTTAGAAAGAGACATCAACATGCTAAGACCAGAAAGCTCAAAATTGGAAGAACTCTTTAAGCTTTATGAGAAAGCAGAAGAATGCAAAGATTCCTCTCGTCTGGAAAAATTGATCAAAAAGATCGAGAGTTTCACATTTAAAAAGGAAGAAAAATCTTTTCTTATCAAGATGTGGAGATGGAAGAAAGAGAGCCTTCAGAAACCACCATCATCAGAGTTGGTGGAAATACCAAACTTCCATAAGGGAAAGGTCCTAGTGGAAAGAAGGGAGAAAGAAGCTCTCACAGATTCATTCCACAGGAAAATACACCAAAGGTGCCAATTACACAATTTGGACTATGGCTTGATCTAGACAAATCTCTAGACAAGAAAAAATTCATAGATGAATTGGCTGCTAGCCTAGTCATGGTCGCATGTACCGTCTATGGAAAATTTGAAGCACAAGACTTGCAAGTAGTCTATGAATCAACCCTCTTGGGAATGGCAAAGAAGTTTTATTTTTTCCTTCAAATAAACTTTCAGAGGAAATGAATGGTTGGAAAACATAAACAAGGATAAGAATCCATATACTTTTGCCACTCTGTTATATGAACAATTCTGCGGAGATATCTCATGTGTTGGAGAAAGAACTAGAGAGATAGCAAAAACTAACATATATGCTTTCAAAATATGCAATATGAAGTATTTTGAGGAATATCTGAATGAATTCCAAAAATACTATTGCACGATAGGAGAGTTGAAAAATGCCGACTTGATACACCTCATACATAGAAAGCTCCCTAAACCTTAGAGGACAACTATGAGGGAAAGCATTGAAGAAAAACCTCTAGAGAGGTTTTCCGTTTGAGGAGTTGCAGAAAGAATCTGAAAGGACCCAACCCCGATTAAGTTTCCTAAACCAGAATCAAACCCCTTCTGAAAACGTGAACCAACAAAAACCATTAAAATTTTGGTAGAGTAACGCTATTAACGCGGAATTGCCATTACCTGCACCCGGAAAATAACACTTCATCCTATGCCACAAAAGCCAAACCGTGGGCACCAATCCCATCCGGATTTCTCAATATCATATTAATAGCAATGAACAGTAAACATGACTGTAATATATAGTATATCCGGGAAAAACTGTATAAAACACGTATCAGAACGTATCAGAGTGACATCTAGTGTATACATATACAAAATACACAACAGTAGGCGAAACAAGAAACCTACTGAAAAACACAGGTAGCTCGAACAACTAGCCTCCAACCACGACGTGAGACACCAGAATCTGAACTGCAAACTGGGCACGGAAACCGAAAAGCCCAGGGGAAAGACATGAGAACCGTTAGAGTGAGTGGACAAAAATAAATGTCTTTCGCCGAATAATATATGTTATAAAAACATATGCGAGTCTAAATGCATAAAAATCAAATGGTGCACGAGGGAGACTCTAACTACTCACGCGTACAGAGCATGCATCATAAATACCGCGGGGTCACTCATGGACTCCCTCGCGCTAGTACAGTCTGAATCACGGGATCCCAGACCCACACGTGATTCCAAGCCAGAAAGGCCTTGGGTCAGGATATCTGTCCCCCCCGGAGCGTACTCGGGGATCAGCCGAGAAGCCATGTGTATCGATACAACCCTGTTCACTGAGACTGTACTCTGTGTAAACCAAATCACAAATACTTTCCATGCACATGCATAAAAATATAATATATATGTATGTATATTCATATATGCATATTCGTAAATGCATGATCGTAAAACACATGCTCATGTAAATCATGATCATAATTGCATGCTCATGCTTTTAAAACGTATATAAAAGACTCGCAGTCAATTCGTGAAAAGAAATGTCCACTCACAGATGAGCAAAACGCGTACTCGCGCTAATCACGTGGCCCGACGGAAGATCCCTCGCCCGAAGCTAGATCTCGATCCCCTGAATAGTCATAAAATATATCTGATCAAAATCATAATCCTCAACACTGTACCACACCACGGAAACCAACCTTTCCCGGAAATATACAACACAGTGCAAAATAATCGACGAAATTTCCGAAACCTCCACTCGAAACCATCGACTGAAAATCCGATACCCAAATCAACTCGAAAACCTCAAGGCGAAGATCAGGGTGCGAATACGAGTAAAACGACATTAAAATCATCAAATTCTAAAAAGTCAACGCCCTCACCGGAGCGCGCCGCTGCCGTCAACGGAGAATTTCTCCGACGGGGAAGCTCACCAAAGCTTCATCTCAATGAGTACAACACATCTCTCAACTACAATGAGGGCCAAATTGGATGGCAAGCTGACCAAAACCAGCTCGAAAGCCATGGTGGTTCAATCTCCGGCGAGGCTGTTCACCGTCGAACCAACGCCTATGGCGCACGGCAGCCCACGAGGCCACTCCCAATGGACTCGCCGTTGCCCCACGGCCAAAACCCCTCCATCCCCGGCCACCCCCGTGGCCAGAGCACCGCCGTCACAACAACTCGATTCTGGTAAGATTTTCCCCAAATTTCAACTCCACATTTCTCCTTCAATTCTCAACCAAATCAAGAAATTCCAAGTTCTAAATTGTTTAGAATCACAAGGAGAACATTTTACCTTCAAGGGTCGTGGCCTAAAACGGCCGGAATCAGCCGGTCTGACGATGGAATCCAAACGGTCCGTTTTCCTCCTTGGTCAATACCCTAAAATTCCAGTCAACGCCGGTCAAACTTCCCAAATAGTGTTTTTCGACAATTTTCGACAATTTTCGATATTTATACTCGCGCCTCGGGACGATTGGCGGTCCAAAATGGATAACCATTACGATTCGGATAAACTCGATACGAACGGATAAACTCGTCGATATTCTGAAACTTCAAATAATCATATTATATTCCTCGGTCATCGGAAAAATCATCCAGAACCATCCACGAGCTCGAAATCACGTGTACTACAACTCTCGAGAAGAGACTCAACTCAAATTTTCAGCCGATAATTAAGTCGTGATCTAAACCGGCAAACCACACAATTATCGATAAACCTCGATTACGTAATAACTCGAGAATTACGCTGTTTACTCTACTGATTCTGGTTCGGGTCGTCACAGAATCAGGTAGCTGATGCGTGAACAATGTAAAGCCAATACCAGGGCAAAAGTAGCCAAGAAGCAGCTTAAAGGAACAAGTGACTTCTGTGCTCAAATGATAGATGCTCCAACCAATTGGGGATGTGTTGAGAAAATGCAAAAAAGAAAGCACTTCCAAAAATATTTCAATGGAAACAGAAGGAAGAATTGGAGGTTTAAGAAAAACTCCAATTACAAAAGAGAGAAACAAAATCCCATAAAGAGATTTTTCAAGAAGACAAGATTGCCTCGAGAAACAGAAAAGAAGAAAACCTGTAATTGTTGGTTATGCAAGGCCGAAGAGCACTATGCTAACGAATGTCCCAAGAAAAAAAAAGTTCGAAAGCTCTTATTATGGAATATGAAGGAGCCACAGAGATGTCAAATATGAAAAGCTATAAGGTAATCTATTTATAAGAAGAAGACGATGTATCTGTTTATTCAGTCTAAACATAAGGTGAATCGTCAAAAGAGTTAGAAACAGATTTTGAAGAAGAATATGAACCTAGAGAGGTTTATCTAATTGAGATAAAAAATTGGGAAGAATACACTGAAGAAGAAAAGATTTCTTTTTACAAAATCAATCCTGAATCATTTGTTTGTGACTACTGTCACTGCTATGAAAAGGATGACATCCCCATATTTTGTGAAGCATCAAAAGAAACGTATCACAAAGAATGCTTCATAGCTGAAGCAAGGAAAAAAATAAAAAATGGTTCAATAAACCAGATTATTGAACATGAATACGAAGATTACTTCTAAGAAATAGAATAAAGGCAAGAAATTCTAGAAAGAGATCTAGAAAGAATGAAGTTCGATACTACTACTAAAGAAGAAGTAGTATCCGTAGGAAGTCCAGGTTGTGAACAATGCAGTACTTTTATAGAAGAGAAAGAAAGTTCTCCAAAACAAAATATGTGCAAGGTAGCAACTGTTTCTACAAGTAGATTCAGTAATTACATGGAGATTGGATTAAAGTTTCCAGGACACAAGAAGTATCATCTACATATCTTTGTAGATAAACGGTTCTGGTTTCAGTTTAGCAAAAATATTTGCTATACCCGAAGAGTTATGGATAACTATTCCAAAAAGAGGTGCAATTGAAAAAACTGTAGAAGGAAGAAGAATTTCCATGAATACAGTTGCCAAAAAGGTTTAAATTTCGATAGGAGGAGGAACTTTTGTCATTAAGAATATATGGCAATTAGAAGGTCAAGACACCGATGTGTTAATAGGCAATGACTTTCTTCTACAACAAACTTTCATCCAAAACCCAGAAGTGAGCTTATTAGGCTTCGAAAAAAATCATAAAATCTTCTTGACAGAGAGGCTAAAGGAAGTAAAAAGTGTGGTTGGTCCAGGATTCACAAAGTAATATCAGAGATCATAGCAGAATAGTGGTGGATATACACCAAAATTCGAAACGATACTACAATATAAGCAACAAGAAGAGTTACTTATTGAAGAATCATCATCATCAGAAGAAGATTATGATAATATGGAGTTCTGTAGGTTCCATGGCATCAGAGAATTCAAGTATCCTAATGCACCATCTCATGCCCTTACCAGAATCTAACTCAAAGAACACACTGTCTACAATATTTTCAAGAGAGATTGTGACAAGTGTAAACAAGAAAAAATCCTCAAGAATAAAGTAAAGAATTCCAAGAAGCCTAGTATGAAGACAAGGTTTGAAGATGGGGATCCTACCATTGCGTCGCTTCATGATCAAGACAAGTATCATTACTATGTGTCTTATAAAGTTTCTAATAATCAACACATGTAACAAGAAGAGTTGCCCATTGAAGAATCATTAGAAGACGAAGATGAAGAGATAATTGAAGCCGCCTTCATAAAAGAGCATAATTTCAAGCACTTCAAAGCTAAGCTTGAGACATAGAAGAAACATACCCTTGAAGCAATCAAAGAAATGCTCAAATAAAACATTGACATCAATCATCTAAAGTTTTGGGAAAAAGACCCAGTGGTCTGTGAGCTCAAGCTACATGATAAGAATTCTATCTGTCATGTAAAGGCAATCCCCCAGTACAAAGAAGAAGATAAAAAAGAATTCAGAAAAGATATTGCTGATCTTTTAAAGAAATGATTGATAAGACCATCAAAAAGTCCTCATCATGCTCCAGCTTTCTATGTCAGAAATCATGCGGAAGAAGTTCACGGAAAAACAAGAATGGTGATAGACTACAGAGATATCAACAAGAAAACTGTAAAAGATGGTTATCAGATAGCACAACAAGAGTGCTAATCAACAAGCTCATAGGAGCCAAAGTGTTCTAAAAATTTGATGCTAAATCAGGATTTTGGCAAGTAAAAATGCATCCTGACAACATTCCCCTTACTGCATTCGAAACTCTATAGAGACATTACAAATGGCTAGTAATGTCTTTTGGGCTAAAACAAGCTCCATCCATTTTCCAGAGAAAAATGGATAACATTTTCAAGCAAGTGACAGACTTTTGTGTCGTCTATATAGACGATATAGTAGTTTTCTCAAAGAACAAGGAAGAACACATGAATTATCTCTTTGAAGTAGTCAAACTCATTATTCAACATGAAATCATTCTAGGAGAAAAAAAATATTCTTTCTTGTCCTAGATGAAATTGATTTCTTAAGAATCAACATAAGAAATAGAGTTATCAAGCTTCAACCTCATATCTTAGAAAATGTCTGGAAATTTTCAGATAGAATTCTTGACGCTAAAAGTCTACAAAGATTTTTAGGAGTCATAAACTATGAAAGAGATTTCCTTCCAAAAATTGTTGGATTAACAGCAATACTGTTTCCCAAAACAAGCCCAACGAGAGCTTGAAAATTCACAGAAGATGACGAAAAGATCATCAGACAAATAAAAAAAGTTGTGTAAAAATTTGCCACCACTACATCAACCGGAAGAGAATGATGAGATCATTTTTCAAACTGATGCTAGTGATAACTTCTGGGCAGGAGTAGTGCTAGCAAGAACACCCAGCATTAACACTGAAAAGATTTTGAAATTCTACGGTGAAAAGTTCAATTCTGCATAACAGAATTATCGCATAGGGGGAAAAGAAATTCTAACAATCAAAAAGACAATTGAAAATTCTCCCACCTTTTTGGGAAAACCATTCACAATGAGAACAGATTGCGCCAGAGTGAAAAATTTCAAACTTGATAAAGTTGTTCATAGGGGAAGATTAGTAAATTGACAATTATTTCTTAACCAATATGATTAGGATATTAAATTAATTGCAGGGAACTAGAATTATCTTCTAGACGCTTTGACAAGAGAGATGACAATGTTCAGAATGAATGAAAAAGACGATGAAAGTTGAAACCTCAGGAGTAGAAGGCCAGGAAAAGAACCAGATCAACAAGAAGAGTCTATTGAGAAAGTTCTTAAGAATTTTTTGCTGTATCCTAAACGACCAGCCTCAACTGACCAATTCCAAGGGAAAAGATTGGCTAGCCCGTCTTAAACGGTAGATGATAAAGGCACATCAAGACTATTGAAGGTTGCTGATTTGCCAAAAAGTTGATTTTTTCCTACAGGGTTTGTGAATATCTTCAATTACCAGCTAAACACTTTCTCTGAATCAGTCTTCCAGACTGACCTATGTTTAGCTGTTCATCAGAAGGCATTGTTAGACAACTTAATGTTTTCCTTCCAAGAATGAGACAAAAGGCTTATGGTAGAAACCATGGATTCCTTAGCAGAAGAACTAAGTCAGAAGAAGAAACAATAGATTGTTGTTAATGAACCAACTTTGCTATACATCATAACTCTTGAAAGTGCAAAGGTACATATTCAGGCACTGAAAGAGTCAGAATGGTTCAAGTTCCACAAACTCATTGGCAGACATTCGCCTAATTCAATTCTTCTGGATACTCCTATTCATAATTCTAGGACCATTCCTGGGAAGTTATTGGTGAATATTTAGAGTGAATATCCTCAAGATCACAAACTTTGGCTGGTTGAAAAGGGATTTCTTCATAACTTACGGACAAAGACATATAAAGATCTCAAGGGACTACCAGCTATCATCTACAACACTGTCAAGAATGTAAGGAAGTCTAACTGCATTCTTATACTCAAGTTCAGATCTACACCTCCATAGTGGGTGCAGAAGTCCAATGGAGAAACTGAGTATATTTCTCTATTCCACTATGTCAGAATCATCAAAGGTCAGTATCTAAAACCAGCATGTGTCAGATACAATGGAGATCCAAACTCTAGTATCTCGTGAATGAAAGCAATGACATTAGAATATGCCAAGAAAATAATCGAAGAAGATTAAGAGATTACTTTTCTTGCATCAGGAGAGAAAATAATTGTCACTTCTTATGACCACCCAGAGGCTATAACTAGTGATTTTTGTGTTGCCCTCAAAAGAAAGAATAGATTTCACTCTTGCATGTGCTTGGTGGCTCGAAAACATCGAGAAAGAAAGGTACTACAATATGTATGTTGATATCGACATGGAAGAGAATTGGACAAGAAGAAGAATTGAATATGAAGAATCCTATCTTGGGGAAAACTCAGAGATATACTATGACTTATAAAGACAGGTAAAATCGTATTGTCTTCTTCTTCTTCAATGGAAACATATTTTATTATAAAAGTGGGAGCCTGATCAGCATGGGGTCAGTACCCTGAGTGGAGTCATTATTAATAATATGTGTTTAAATTCTATTTTGAGTTCCACTCCGTATATAAGGAGCCTCGAGTCTTAGTGTTAGGCATCGAAAAACAGAATAGAAGAGTTTATCTAAGAGTAGAAAGCCTGAGAAGTTGATTTTGTGAGTCCAGAATTAGAGTCGAAGCAACTTGTGCAGCTTCTCTATTTCCGAGTAAGTATGTCTATTATTATGAGTGGCTAAACAACTTATAGCTGTTTATCAGAAAGTGAAGCTCTAGATCTATAGTTTGTAATCATGTTGAAATAAATAATATATGGTCTCCCACTACAAATCTTTTAATTTGTTTTTGTGTGTGTTCATAAAAACTCATTAAACTCTCCTGAGAGGCGGACTGCCACCCAGAAGAAGGAAGAAAGTGACTTGTTCATACTCAGTTGATCCCCTAGGAAGCGGACTACTGCCCAGAAGGTGAGACAATAGGTTAATTAAGCTTGTTCTTTGTCCTAATATAATTTATGTTTTTGAAAAGTGAGTTAGTTAAGAGAAGAATCATATCACCCTTAAAAGGAGGCATTCACCAGTGAGTCTGTTCGCATAAGTAACTCGGTAGAAAATCATAGGTGAATTTGCATCTTAACGAAAGCTAGTTTTGTTATTCTTTTATTGAATTAAATTTGCTGTTATTATTCACTGTACACTACACACTACACACTATACACTGTTCACTATTCACTAATGACTTTCTGATCTTTTCTATCATCCGCACATATGTGTGCGGAACATTGCAGAACTTATTATTGATAATAGGATCCTAGATGATATGCCTTCGTTCCAGGGCTAACTGGGTAAGGTAACTTGGTATGTGACTAAGTGAGTTCGTCAGTTCGAGTTGCAAGCAGATACATCTCAACCTACTCCCAACTCGAACCTCACCTGGGCTGTAATAATCAAAGACAAAAAGAAGTGCATCAGCATGCAAACTTTTCTAGATTTTGTAAGACTATTTGGATTTTTGTTTGAAAATCCTCCTGAAGAAATGCAAGTTTATTTCATAATCCATCTACGCGTTTTCTTCTATCATTTTATTTAATTATTTTTTGTTGAAGCTCTTCTGTCATTGGCATTTACTAGAAGAACATGTATGAGCTCATCAAGCCAATCTTGAATCTTCTACTTGGGAGTACTACTTCCAAGATCCAAGCGCAACTTGTGTCATCCCACTTCTGGGCTTTTGGAATCCAACAAGTTATGACCCTCAGAGCAACCGCACCGGCGAGCACTGACACCATTTTTGCTCGAGCATCAGGTGGGGCCGCACGGAACTGCTCGAGGATTTGGGTTTTGGAGCGCGCACCGGCGAGCAGCCGCACGAACAGTCGTCGTTGACGATTTGCTCCGGCAATCGCTCGAGCAAGTCTTGCTCCGGTGGTTGCTCGACTCCCTGGCGGATCCCACGGCACGTGGGTGATGCCAGGCGAGTGTAATTTTTTTTATGTCAGGCGCGTGCAATGCATGCGCCAGTAAAAAAGTAATTAAAATTTTTGACGGACCATTACAGGCTGGTAAAATCAAACACAACGGTCCAATCGATCCAACGGCTCAGATTTGAATCAGAAAGTATGATCCAACGGCTCAAATTTGAAGGCAACGGCTACTGAAAAATCATAACGGAAATAAACTGAAAAATTGTAAAAAAATCCCAAAAATTCTCAAACTCTTCCAAATATTTGCCTATAAATACTACTTCAATTTTTGCTCAACTCACACCAATTTGTGCACAACAAATTGCACTTCTCCTTCCATCTCCTCTCTCATTTCGTTAAGTTTTTCTTCCAAAATAATGGGCACATATTGGCTTCCTTCCGAAGATTTACAAATGTGTATCTCTTTTGTGCTTCATAGCATTGATGAATACGACAACAACAAACAAAAGAGAGAGAAATTGTGGGAGACAATTCATGGGGATTATGTGAAAAATTGGAAGCCAACACAAGACGATCCTCCGAAAGAGACGAGGACCCGAATCGCGTTTGCGTCTCACTACAACAAGTTCAAGCTACTATTGCAAAAATGGGGCGTATGTTTGTATGCGACACGGCAACGTATAGCTAGTGACAGTTCGCTAAGGGATGAAGTAAGTTTATTTTTTTGTAGCAAAATGATGAATTAAATTATATATATTATATAATTTAAATTATGTAGCATACATTATATGAATTTGTACGCGTAACAAATTTAATGTATATAAATTTATAAATTATATAAACTTATATAATGTATACAAATTTAATGTATGCAATTTATATAGTCTAATGTATACAATTTATATAATGTATACAAACTATGCATTATCCCAAATTTTTTGTAGCAAACATTATATAATGACCATCCATTTTAGATTATAAAATTTTTTGTAGCATACATTATATGAATTTTTTTGTAGCATAATGATGAATTAAATTATGTAACATACATTATTAATTTTGTAGCATAATTTATTTATGTAATTTGAATTAAATATGTAGCATGGTGAAATAGCTAATATAATTATTTTATTAGGTCAAACAAGCTCAATCATGTTACTATAAAGAAAAGAAGAAAGTGTTTACACACTTTGAATGTTAGGAAGTGGTTAAGAATCATTCATCTTTCATTTCGGTGCTACCAAGTACTCCATCTCTATATGCAAGTAGTTACCAATGTACTCCTTCCGCTGCCGAATCATCTCCAACCATTAATTTAGATGACGAAGAAGTGAATGAGACACTTCAAAGCCACGTGGCCGCTCTCTAGTCCGCCTAGACCAATGAGAACGAAGGCGGCAAAGGAAGCGAGGCGACAAAAGAAACAAGGTAAGACTCCTATTGAGCAACGAGTTGAGGTTTTGCATACCATTGCTAGTGACCAAGCTTCGTGGCAATCCAAGAGGATAGCGCATAATGAAAGTGAGCTTAATTATTACGTGGAGTACATAGAAATTCAAAGGCGGAATGAAGCAAGAGCGGATGAGGAGTTACGATTGAAGAAACAAGAGGAGGAAACGAGGATCATAACAATGGATTTGGAGGCAATGACCCCAATCTCAAAAAGATATTTTACAAAGAGGAAATTAGTCATCCTTAATGAAGGAGAACCTAGTCAAGATCAACCTACAAATGAAACATATTCGGATTGTTATCACCCAAGTCGCATGCTCTTTCCATAGAAGTTATAGTATTGTACTAAGAATAAATTTGGGCTTGGTTCGTCATTTTATGTAATTTAAATTTTATGTAATTTAAATTTTCAAGAAATAAAGATGCAATTTATTTATTAAGATGAAATTGAAATACACTTTAAATTAAAACACAAGCTTAATAATTAAACACACATACAAAAATTAAACTAAAATTAAACACAAGCTTAATAATTAAACACACATTTTTAGGATAATATTTAGAGTATCTCGCCGGTTTCCAACCTCCAATTGTGCTTCACCAAGTCCTTTTGAAGCTCTCTATGGATGTAACCAGATTCAAGATCGGCAACACGGTGGTGAAACCGTTGTATATTTGCTCCATCTCTACTAATTGGCTCAAAAGGAATTCGATTCCCTTGTTCATCCACCGGCCCATCATAAACCCGGAAAGCCCTCGATGGATTTTGCACGTCTTCTTCTTCCTCATCCTCATCCTCCACGTACTCTTCCTCAACAATCATGTTATGTAATATGATGCAAACTAACATGATGGTAGTCATTACCGATTTGTGGTGCAATGTACAACTGTGACGAGTAATTGCCCATCGAGATTGCAAGATGTCAAATGCCCTCTCCACATCTTTCCGGTATGCCTCTTGTTTCTTTGCGAAGAGTTTATCTTATGGCATCTGGGGATTAGAAATAGTTTTGACGAATGTAGAGTACCTTGGAAATATTTCGTCAGCCAAATAATAAGCGTGGTTGTACCTCTCTCCATGGAATTCATAGACGGCTGTTGGGCCTCTTCCTGCAAAGACCTCTGAAAACACATTCGATAGGTGGAGCACGTTAACGTTATTTTTGGCTCCAGGACACCCGAAGAAGCTGTGCCATATCCACGTATCATACGAGGCCACCACCTCCAGAATAATAATTGGGCGACCCTTTCGACCTGAGTACGCCCCTTGATAGGCGGTTGGGCAGTTCTTCCACTCTCAGTGCATGCAGTCGATACTTTCGATCATGCCTGGAAAGCCTCAGCATTGGCCTTTAGTTAGGAGTCGCGTGAGGTCTGCCGATGTTGGACTGCAGAGGTATTTTGGACCATAGATTTGATACACTTAGCTGCAAAAATCCTTCATGCATTCCAGGGTAGTCGATTCCCCCATCCTTGTAATTTCTGTGCACTGATCCGCGGCCGCCCCGTACGCCAACATTCGCAGAGCACCGATAAGCTTTTGTTCGGGAAGAAGCCCTAGCAATCCAGTCACGTCTGGTCTTTGATGCCAAGATTGGTCGTAGTTGCAGAGATCCGTCATGATAATGTTGAATCGGTTTCTGCTCATCCTATACCGCTGACAAAATTTTGCCACCTCGAAGTTGGGACGTTCGATGAAGTAATCAGCCATGAGATTGCGTCCCCTAGATAGCCTCTGTCGTGGATGATGCGGTTCTTTACCGCGACGTGAACCGCTCGGTCGTGAGGGTTCATCGTCATCTTATGCTTCCACCATGACTACCTGATTGATGAATGATTGCTCCATATAGTCATCCTCTTCTTGTTGACGTTGTCTCCTCCTGAAAAAGTTGGGGAAGCTGAAAGGATCCATCAGAGTGATGAACAAGGAAATGTTGCTAAGTGTTTAGAGAGATGAGTTATCTACTCGGATTCTTGTAGATGGTGTGAGGCAACTATGAGTGAAAGATGAACGTTTTATAGGCAATTGTAGATAATCCGATCGTCAAAGATGAACACACGTGTCGCATCGTAATTGGTCGAAAATCTTACCGGAAATCTGGTTCAATTATTTTGTCGACGACGCTATCTCGTAGTGACACGTGTCGCATCGTAATTGGTCACAAATCTTACCGGATATCTGGTTGAATTATTTGGTCAACGACGATATCTCGTAGCGACACGTGTCGGATCGCCATTGGTCGAAAATCTCATCGGAAATCTAGTCCAATTATTTTACCGACAATGACACATGGCGGTGACATGTGTCAATTTTTAATTAGTCGGAAATCTTTTCGGAAATCTTGTACAATTACTACCGATAAAGACACGTGTCACTTAATATTAGTGGTAAATCTATCCGGTAAATTATTTTTAAACATTTCACAACATGACAAAGCTGATTTGCTTGAAGCAAATAGTGAATGGGTGTGTGTAAAACTTGATTTGCTTGAGCAAATCTTGGATGTATTTTGCTTGAAGCAAAATTTGCTCTTGTTTTGCTTCTTGCTCTGCTCAATGGGTGCGGATGCTCTTATGCAAGAATATATGAGATATGGGTTAAAAGATCAAGCCCAAAATACTAAGCCCAAATCGGGTCTGCTATGGGCCCTGTCTCTTCTGGTGCGGTGGAAGCCGAGGTCTTGCCTATTATGGCTGGTCCATGTTAATGAATGGCATTAAGGATGGTTTCGCAGATTGAGCTTCATGTTTAATGTTGAGTATACAAATGGAAATGTTTATCCACTATATGTAAGTAATATAATCAAATTTCTGCGAAACCTTTCATTTGAACACATTTTTTCTGTCAGAGTCTTAGAGAATAAGAGAACGAAGTCCTACCTCTAGTCGAAGAGTAAACAACCAGCTATAGATTATAAACCTTCACACTTTTGAAACAAGCTCTATGAAGTCCACTCCAAAGCATAGCCATTGGGCATCTCCAGTCTTCCATGATTCTTTGGCAATTGAGAAGTGAGTACTTTCTCAAGTTAATTGATCATCATTCTGTCAATATGAGAATCATCAACGTGCCTTGTTTGCTTTCTTCGCCACCATTAACTAAAAAGGCTTAACCGTCCGGCTCGTGCATTCCTAATTTTTTTGGGTAGGTAGGTATTGGGTCGAAAATGACATGTTGATGCGAATGCACACCAAGAAACCAAACCAATCACATATCTTTATAGACGGCTGAGATTATTAGGCCACTGATCGATGTGGGGCATATTATATAGAAGGATTAGAAGACCAAACAAAGCAAAACAGTTCGAAAGCAGAACAACGAAGAAGATAGGATGGCCAGTGTGATGAAAGCAGCTCTAGGAGATGCAATCTTGACCTCCATGTGGGTTTTCAGTGCTCCATCCATGGGGGTTTTCACAACCATCATAGCATCATTTCTTGGAATCCAAGCAAGGTCCTTGTTAGGGCTTTTCATCACCACCATACTTGCCACAACTTTTGTTTTGACTTTCAGTTTGGTTGGCAAGCTTCTAGGCGGCGCCAGCTTCAATCCTTCCACCACAGCAAGCCTCTACGCCGCCGGCCTAAGTCCGGGAACCTCTCTGATCGCGATGGCAGTGCGGTTCCCGGCTCAGGCAGCCGGCGGGGTAGGCGGCGCCAAGGCCATCCTACAGGTGATGCCTCATAAATTCCAACACTTTGTCAGAGGGCCTTCTCTGAAAGTGGATGTGACAAGTGGCGCCATTGCTGAAGGGTTGTTTACATTTTCACTCTGCTTTGCTCTGTTGTGGATTATACTGAGAGGTCCTAAGAATCCAGTGCTGCAAATATGGTTGCTTTCTATGGCAACTGTGGGATTGGTTGTTGTGGGGGGTGGGTACACAGGGCCTTCTATGAACCCTGCTAATGCTTTTGGATGGGCTTATGTTAACAACTGGCACAACAGTTGGGAGCTCTTCTTTGTTTACTGGATTGGTCCGCTGATTGGAGCAATTTTGGCTGCTAGGATCTTCATGATTTTGTTTCCTCCAACAGAGAAGAAAGAGAAGAAAGCCTGAGAATAGCTTTATATTTGATTATGGTGTAGAAGATAAATGTGTAGCTAGCTTGGTGTTTAATTTACATCAATCTCTTAGAACTCTATTTATGAATGCTCTTGTTTTGGATCAAAATTGGCTTCCTATTGGTTTGAGACACAAGGTCACTCGTTTTGAAACCTGTAAATCTGAAATTCTGAAGATTACAGATCAAGAACACAGCAAATAATTAGATTTAACCTTAAAATATACCTGGATTCCGTTACGCATCAACAAACGTCATTCACTGAGTCACGTTTATTTGTTTGTTAATGGCGGCTGACTCATATGTGGGACAAATCCACATATATTATGAGTTAGGAGCTCTATGAGTTATGACCAAACAAAGCAGAGCACACATCCTGAGTTTCTCAGAGGCCAGAAAATTAGGATGGCTAGAGTCTTCAAAGCAGCTGTGGCTATTTGTTTTCGTTTCCCCAATCATCCGGGTTTTCACATTCATCATAGCTTCTTTTTTTTGGTGTCCAAGCTAGTCCCTTGATAGGCCGTTTCATCACCAGCATAATTGCCACAGTACAAGTCTTCATTTTCAGCTCCATTGGCAAGCACTTGGGTGGTGCCAGCTTCAATCCCTCCACCACACTCAGCTTCTACGCCGCCGGTCTCAACCCGGGAGCCTCCCTGATCTCGATGGTGGTCCAATTCCCGGCTCAGGCCGCCGGCGGAGTAGGCGGTGCCAAGGCTATCTTACAAGTGATGCCTAAAAAGTATGAACATTTTCAGTACAAGTCCAGTACAAGTCTTCATTTTCAGCTCCATTGGCAAGCACTTGGGTGGTGCCAGCTTCAATCCCTCCACCACACTCAGCTTCTACGCCGCCGGTCTCAACCCGGGAGCCTCCCTGATCTCGATGGCGGTCCAATTCCCGGCTCAGGCCGCCGGCGGAGTAGGCGGTGCCAAGGCTATCTTACAAGTGATGCCTAAAAAGTATGAACATTTTGTCAAAGGGCCTTCACTGAAAGTGGAAGCGAGTACAGGTGCTGTTGCTGAAGGGTTGTTCGCTTTCTGTCTCTGTTTTGGTTTGCTTTGGGTTATGCCGAGGAGTCCTAAGAATCTGGTTCTGCAAATATGGTTGCTTAAAGTAGCTACAGTTGGATTGGCTATTGTGGGGAGTGGGGACACAGGGCCTTCTATGAACCCTGCTAATGCTTTTGGCTGGGCTTCTGTTGATAACTGGCATAATACTTGGGAGCAGTTCTTTGTTTATTGGATCGGTTCCTTGATTAGAGCAATTTTGGCTGGTAGAGTCTTCATGATTCTCTATCCTCTACCAGAGAAAAAGGAGAAGAAAGCCTGACAGGAATTTCAGAATTTCTATATCGGTATATCCTTCAGTAGCAGATCTGTAGTTTGATGCTTGCTTATGCATCTCTGTTCCATATGTACAAATGCTATAGAAAAGTTTGGTTCTTTATCAATTGCAGACTCTGGAACTCATCTTCATGTAATTGAAGAAGATGAAAGTCAAGAACTATCCAATTATGTGAAAGGATGATCAGGGAGCAGGGGAATCTAGTTCCTTCAATTATTTGGGTTGGAGAGTGGTGGACTGGTGGTGTTTGTCGGAGTATAAATCTGGTACTCAAATAATTGTTCCTTTGCATAATTTGGTATTGGTACAAATAAATTGGCTCTCATTAGTCTTTACCTGCCTAACACTCATGAAATCAACGAGTAAAATATCGGATATCGATGGTTTGAAATACATATATTTTGACTAAAATATTGATAAAATATCGATATAGTGAAAATTATATTAAAATTATCAAAATTAAAAAAAATACATGAAAACTTGTAATAAAACTTTATGAGGTTCTTATATGATCATATATTTACTTCATATGAGAAGAATATATTGATCACACAAAATAACGTATGAATTTGTGACAATGCTAAATGAATTACTGCGGTCTGAGTGCTTATTGTTATTAAAATATGATTTATACTTTTAAATTTTTTTATGGCTGAAAGAGGATAGGCCATCACGTTTCTTGTACATTAAGTTATATATCATACATCACAAGGGCAAACACATGAGTATTTTAGAACTACATAGAACACCTATGAAATTCAAAATTTATACTACTTTCCTCATCTTCCTGTGTAGAGTTGTGTGTACAACGACAAATAATCATTAATTTACACGCCAATTATGACTTATTGTGAGGTTTTTGTTGTATTTCGGTGAGCAACCATTGGACTTTCATATAATTTTTGGATCATGAAAGACCTATGAAAGACCATTGAACTTTCCTATAATGTTTTCATAACCAAAATATTAAGATAAATGTAATGTATATAAAAATATGTAGCGTTTTTACCAAAAAAACCATTCTATCATGTTTGTTTAAGACTTTTGGTTCTTATTAGAGCATGTGCAGCGGTGCAGCTGCTCCTCCCCTGTGCTCGAGCAGAAGAGCGAGCAAGGATTACTCGTGTAACTGTTTTTCAGCTCGGTCAACAAGCGGTCGCCGCCACGGTCTCACCAAATTTCAGCTGCTCGTGCTGTTTCTTCCTCCCCGGTGCAGGTGCTTTTAGTGGCTTCAAAGAGGTATTTTTACTTCTTTTATAGAATAAATAATATTAATATTTTAGTCAATTTTGAAAATTTAAGAAAAATATCAAATTTTTTTTTATAAATTTCGACATAATATCGAGATACATAAGATATTTTAGAAAATATCGAGTAAGAAACCTTGATAATTACGAATTTTTTAAGTAAGTTGAAAAAACAATAATATTGACGAAATATGATAGATTTTCATACCTCGCATGAAACTCTAATCTTGTTAGCAATGTAGGTTTATCTTTACATGACGCACTTCCAATATATTGCACCGGCCAAGGTGGCTTAAGACATCTAACAGCTGTCACACTCCTGTTACTGCACTGCGGCCTTGATCATTCTAAGAAGTTTTACTACGACTAGTTAAAGATTCAATTTGCACCCAAGTTTTCTTGTTCAGAAAGTTTATTGGCCATTCCGAAGGTCTACTGAAGACTAAAGACGGAGGCAAACTCCTCTGTAATAAACCTCTGTTTCACGGTTAAAAACCCTCAAAATTAAATAGAAGTGAAAAATGCTACCCCAAATTATGCATTTTGCAATTAACATATAGAATTAGAGAGAACTATTCACAAATCACATTCCAATAGTACAACTGTACAAGTGTAGAAGAACTTCAAAGGAAAAGACTCTTAATTGGCCAAGCAAATTACACGATGATAAATTTGAAGCAAAAATCAAACAGATAGATTCTCAGTACTACAAAAGCTATCAAAGTGACATGTATATAAGTCTGCCCACCATGCTGCTCCTAATTTAATATTTGTGATCATCAGCTAGCTGCTCCAAATATTCAGGAAGTCAATAGGGGCAGGCAAGAGTACTGTGATCAAATGTGAAATGACCACAAATGTGACTTGAAGTTGCAAAGGGGAACTCATCTCAGTTACTACAAGAACATAGGAACCGAGAGATCCTATAAACATTGATGATCATGATTATCATCACCATGTTCATGATCATATAGCTGCAAACAAAAACCCATAAAATGTAAGAGAGGAACCTCTCTGCAGACATTCATTATAAGTTTGCCTACTTGATCTGACCAGTGCCTACCATCTGAGATCTTCTTAGTTTCCCCCAATTTAACATGTGATTCATTGATAGCCTATCAAATGATCAGAATTGAAAATGAAAGTTAGTTACTTGGTCAATACTAGATATATATATTAATTGATTCTTTCAACAACAAAATATATATATATATATATCTAATTGATTGGACTATATTATTGGCCAAGTAGTACGTACTAAACTACTGTACTAACTTACCAGGCAATGGTGGCACCTATATTGGTTGAAGAGCAAAACACACCATGTGGGTGCTGATGAAGCTGCGACATGAGCAGAATCTCCATGAGTTGGTATGAAGATGCAATATTAGAAACTTGAGACAGCTGATTAATGGCTTGAATTGATGACTTGGGATCTAGCTTGGTGCAAATGTGCAATATTTCTTGGATACCAATGTTTGGTTTAACAAGTTCTTCATATATCAGTCATCACCAAGCCTTCAAACAAAGGCACATTACTGGTCAAGTCCACCAGAAATCGAATTTAAGATTGAGGACTCGATGAAAGTGTCGATATTCCTCAGCCCATCCACTAAACGAACAAGATGAACCCCACTTTTTAGCCACACCGGCCACAAATACGGTAATGATCGAAACTAGCAATTCACATAATCACATTATATTGTGATAAATTTCTATTTCGGAATGCATAAACATGTCACAAGTTTTTTGCACTCCCTCAAAACCGTCCCTGATAATGAAAATGACAAGAACAAACACATATTATTGTCTTTTAACGAAAGTATGTCCCTAAAAAGTTTAAACCCTTGAAAGAACAACTCTATCAACGATGTTTATTCACTGTTTTCAAGCTAGCTAGCTAGCCAAGCTAGGTTACTACAAATCTCATCTTCAATTCCATCGGAACAATATACATGGAATCACACAAAACAAAACAAGATATGTGCATCAGAAGGCTAGCTACGGTAAAAAGAGATAAAGAAGACCTAAATTAACCAGAAAGAAATTGACGAACCGTACTACCATGGAGCTGGAGGAATTAAAGGGCTTGATGATGAAGATGCGTGGTGAGCAGTACGTTATCAACATAGAGGTCACCGGATGATTACTAGTACTACTCGATCGGATTGAGCACAAGACATGGCCTCAAGAGAATCCTCACATCGATCGCTCCTTTACTGTGGCGTCCATTCTGACCATGAAGAAGAGGCATAAATAAACAGACATGAGCACAAACCAAAAGTAGTACTGTAGTAGGCCGGTGATGGTTTCTGAGGTTCATTGAACCTGGTCAATAGTGCACATTGTACTTTCCAACCATGTATGGCTCCAAGTGTTTTCATTATTATTGATTTCCTCCTTTTATACGTACTCCACGTTAAATGAAATGATGTAGTTTATGACACAATGTAAATCGAGTCTCATCATATTATTTTTAAATAATTTTTTTATGAAATTTAGATTTTATGCCTATCTTTTGTATTCTATCATTTCATCAATCGAGACTTAAAAATAACCGTAAATTTTTATTTAAAATAAATAAATACCAGCTACGTACTTTTTAAAATGATCTTCTATGTATGGGTATGCCAAGAATCAGGAACAGAGCCATGTTGAGCCCCTGAGATTTGGTTAATTATATGTTGTGTGCACCAATGACATACTTTCCAAGCTAGCATAGTGATAAATTAAGAGGGATGAATGAGTTGGGTGTTCTAACCTTAAGCCCGCAAGTTTTTGTACTTTCCAGTTTATTACTCTCTTTCCTTTACGCTATATATTCAAGTTTATGAGTCTATTATCTCGATTTTTCTTCCCTTGGGCTATATATTCAGGTTTATAGTCCTTTTTTTTCTTCCTTAAGGAAATATGTATATAAGTTTGTGTATTAGAGCCCCCCTGAGGTTATATTCTGGCTCTGCCCAGCCAAGAATGCATGGTTATACAACTGGAGATTTTATGTATGTACATATATGAATAAGAGAATGTACGTACGTACTGAAGCTGTTTTCAGATCTGCGGTACCTAGCAATACCTGAACGTTTTGACAATCATTTGGGCCTTGACTTCATCCCTTCAATTAACGATGACATAATCTACAATTAGTGGGAATAAGCTGTGACGACCCGTAACAGAATCAGAAGCGTAATCGGCTTAATCCATGAGTTAGCGTATAATCGCGGATTTCTGATAGTTGATTGAATCGCCAGACTTGATCACGACTAAATTATTGGCTGAGAATTTGAGTTGAATCTCTTCTCGAGAGTTGTTGTATGCGTGATTTCGAGTTCGTGGACGGTTTCGGATTATTATTTGGACGACCGAGGAATATAATATGAATATTTGAAATTTCAGAACATTGTCGAGTTTATCCGTTTGTGTTCGAGTCTATCCGAATCGTGATTGTGATCCGTTTTGGACCGTTGATCTACCCGAACTGTAAATGGAATGATTATCGACTTGATTTGCGAGTTTCGCGATTTGTCGTGATTTCGACATAATCTGCTAATATGGCGGCCTTGTTAGCGACTAAATTACCGGACGAGAATTTGATTTGAGATCCTTCGTGAAAGTTGTAGAGAATTTAATTTCGAGCTTGTGGGAACTTCCGGAGGACTATTCCGAGTTATGAGGATTAAGTTATAAATATTTTCGACCGTTGATTATTTGGTCGGATAAGCTTGTGATGGTTTGAACCGTTGACTTTTTATCGAATTTGTCAAAGTGTTTGACTTTGGGTGGAAATTGAAGAACATGTCGAGATGAGTTTGCTGCCACGAGAATTATTGAAAACGGATTTACGACGCGAAAGTTACGGGTATTCGAAGTTTGTCGTAAAATTAATTATGGGAGTTTCCTAAAATAGCAAGTATTTAATGAGGTTTCTATTTTGGGCAAGTCAAAGTGGGCATTGATGGTTGTTGACCGAGTCAACTCGGCTTGGAGGGAGAGGTGCGATGGTGAAGGAGCTCGCCGGCGGCGAGCTGCCGTCCGGCCACCCCATGGCACGGGGCTGGTCCCTTTTGACTCGGCTTGGCCTCCCCGTGGTGGTGCCGACCACCTTTCACGGCGAGGACGCCGGTGGAAAGAGAAATTTCCGGCCAAAGTTTGAGATTTTTTGGGTTTTTGGTTGATTTCTTTTCCGGCCGAATTGAGCCACTTGAAGTACTATGCTTTGAAGCTCTCATCACCATGAATCTAACCATATAGGTATGGAGTTCCAATTCGTTTTGTACATGGAGAATTGTTGGATTAAAGTTTGTGAGTGATTTCGGTTTTGCTTGAAATTGAGCTAGTTAGAGTTTGAATTGATCTTTGGTGTAGTTATGGAAGTTGTTTGTTGGATAATTTTGAGTGGAATAGGCTTTGGTCCGCCGGGAAAATTCAAGTTTGGGTGGCGCCGGCGGCGCCGGCGGCAGTCTCCGGTCAAAGTTGACTTTTCGGGGTTTTCGACAAGTTGTATGTCGTTTCACTCGGAATCGCGCCCCGATCGCAGTGGTGAGGTTTGTTTTTCGAATTGAGCGTCCGAAATTATAGCGAGGTATTGAGGTGTGATTATTGGATTTTCGACAATTTGTCGTTATTGGATTATGTGTTTCTGAGAACGGTTGTTTCTCGTGATATGATTCGAGGTACTGAGTTATGATTTTGAGAAATGGATTTTGTGATTATTCAGGGGTTCGTGATCGTTTGTTGGGCGAGGGATTTTCCGCCGGATCACGGGATTAACGCGAACTGTGTTACGCTCACCTGTGAGTGGACAATTTCTTTTCACGGATTGATTGCGAGTCTTTATACACGTTTTAAAAACTTGAGCATGCATACGAGATTATGATTTATATGAGCATGTGTTATATGATTATGCCTATACCAGTATATATTACGTTTATGCATTTATATATTGTTTTATGCATTTGCATCGAACTATTTATGATTTGGTTTACACAGAGTACAGTCTCAGTATATGTTGTTGTATCGATACACTTGCATCTCGGCTGATCCCCCGATGGATGCCTACCAGGAGGGGCAGTACCCCGACCTGACCGGCGAGGGGCAGTACCCCGGAATCGAGGCCTTTCTGGGTAGAATCACATGTGGGTCTGGGATCCCGTGATTCGGACTGTACTAGCACAGATGTGTCCATGAGTGACCCCGTGAGATTTTTCATGCATGCTCTGTACGCGTGAGGAGTTAGAGTCTCTCTAGTGTACCATATGATTTTTATGCATTTTGACTCGCATATGTTTTTATAACATATATTATTCGGCGAAAGACATTTATTTTCGTCCACTCACTCTAACAGTTTTCATGTCTTTCCCCTGGGCTTTTCGGTTTCCGTGTCAAGTTTGCAGTTCAGATTCTGGTGTCGCACGTCGTGGTCGGAGGCATAGTATTCGAGCGATGTTTCTTTTATGGTAGGTTCTTATTTTGGCATACTATTTGTATATCTATATTAGAAGTCGCTCTGAGTATTCTGATGTATATTTTTATACGATTTTCCCCGGATTTCTGTAAAGTATGGTTATATTTATTACTTTACATTACTGTTGATATATTGAGAAATCCGGATGGGATTGGTGCCCACGGTTTGATTTTTGTGGCATAGGATGAAGTGTATTTTTCGGGTGCAGGTAATGGTAATTCCGCGTTAGTAGCGTTACTCTGCCGAAATTTTTATGGTTTTTGTTGGTTCGTGTTTTCAGAAAGGGTTTGATTCCGGTTTAGGAAACTAAATCGGGGTTGGGTCCTTTCATAAGCATACATAGGTCTCTAATAGGCCAATTATCGTTTTGTGTTAAAGACTTGAGGGAGGGTTCCCCAACTTGACGGCTGTGAATTTTACAAAACATCTTCCGAATTGTGATTTAGATGTTTCTAGAAGAAGTTATAGCCAATTTAGTAGAAGGAGATCAATCTGCTCGAGAAACTAACTTTGGACGGGAATTCATGTTTTGAGGTCCAAATCACACTGAGAGGTCCGTGGACGAATTTTTGCTTCATATTACCCTTGAACATAGACGTGGATAGTGGAAATAAGTCTTAAAACTCAAGAGTCAATAGAAGAATCAAGAAGATGACTTTTCTTCGAAGACAAAGAGTCTCAAATCTACAAGGAAAGAAGATTCAAGGAGCAATATAAAAACCCTATGAAATATTTATTGTGGCTCTTCCCCTTCTTATCTCTTCTTCTCTTCTTCTTCTCCATAATGTTTAGTTAGGTGTTGATCAAATTCCTAGATATGTCTTCGATTTCGAACTCCTTGTGATTTTAATAACTATTTGAATGAGTTTTATTTCACTTTTATATCATTGAAGATTTCGATGTTCATGTTTCTTTGAGTGCACGCTTAGATGCATGATTTAGGTTCTAAAGTCTAGAATGTGTGTTTGACCGCTATATCAGTGCATGTTCAATAGAGACAAAACAAGCTCTTATGTGAAATAATTCCTTAATTATGTTAAGGCGACCGCTATATCGACCTTAGAAGCTATGCTGTTTCTCAAACACGCTTAGATCATAATGAAAGGACCCAACCCCGATTTAGCTTCCTAAATCGGAATCAAACCCCTTCGAAAACACGAATCAACAAAAACTTTTCGAAATTTGGGCAGAGTTTCGTTACTAGCGTGGAATTACCATTACCTGCACGCTGAAAATACACTACATCCTATGCCACAAAAAGCAAACCGTGGGCACCAATCCCATCCGGATTTCTCAATATCTCAACAGTAAAGTAAACAATACAAAATATAGTACTTTACTGAAATCCGGGTTTAAAACCGTATAACATATACAACAGGAAAACTCAGAGCGACTTCTAATACATAACCATATATGTATACCACAGTAGGTAGAATAATAAACCTACTGGAAGAAACAAAGTAGCTCGAGCACTATGCCTCCGACCACGACGTGCGACACCAGAGTCCGAACTGCAAACTGGGCACGGAAACCGAAAAGCCCAGGGGAAAGGCAAATAAAACGTTAGAGTGAGTGGACGAAAATAACATATGCCTTTCACCAATTTATACACATACTCAATATAAAACAGTGCGAGTTCGGAAAACACAACAACACAACACATATATATATGGAGGTTGTCGGGCGAATCTCTCAAGCCCGACGTCAGGTGAATCGCTCAAACCTGACGGTGAAAGCCAGGGGAATCTCTCAACCCCGGCGGCACTCAGGGGAATCTCTCAACCCTGCTTCAGAGGAATCTCTCAACTCTGGGCCAGAGGAATCTCTCAACTCTGGTAGCATCGATGCAATAAATGCCAATCACCAATAACACATAATAACATACCTCCGAAAATAACATATATCACAATCATCGTATAATTAAATACGGAAATCAATAAATCCACGAACTCGCAAAATCAACAGTGAAAATAGATCTTGTCCACTCACACGCTTGCGTAACGCAGTTCGCGTTAACCCGTGATCCGGCGGAAAGTCCCTCGCCAAAACAACGATCACGAACACCTGAATATTCACAAAATCCATATTCAAAATCATAATCCGACAATACAAATCAAACCACGAGAAACCACCATTCTCGGAAACACATAATCCGATCACAACAAACTGTCGGAAATCCGGAAATCATACCACAATACCTCGCTGTAATTTCGGACGCTCAACTCGAAAAACAAACCTCCCCACAGCGATCGGGGCGCGATTTCGAGTAAAATGACATGCAACTCGTCGAAAACTCCGAAAAAGTCAAAGTTGACCGCCGTTGACCGTTGACCGCCGCGTTGACCGCCGCCCACGGCGGCGCCACCGCCGACCGGAGAATTTCAAGGAGGAGCCACCCCTATTCCACTCCAAATCGTCCACTGAGCAACTTTGTCAACTGCACCGAAGTCCAATTCTCACTCTAACTAGGTCAATTTCAAGCAAAACCGAATTGGTTCACAAATTTCAATCCCAAAATTCTCAATCCACAAATCGAATTAGAACACCATGTTTATATGGTTAGAATCACAATGAAGAGGGCTACAAAACCCAGTATCTTTTGAAGTTCAACTCGGTCTAATTTGAGGAACCCGAATTCACCAAAAATACCTTCATTTCAAGTCGAAATAACTTCCTCCACCGTGAGCCACACCGTGCGTGGTGGCCGGAGGGAAGCTCGGGAGGTCGGGGCGAACAGAACGAAGCAAGCCCCAAGCCACGGGGTCGCCGGAATCACGTCGTCGCCGGCATGCCGTGAGCCACCGTCGAGCACTCTCTCTCTCTTGCCAAAACAGGTCGGTCAACGCCATTAACCCCCAAGTTTGACTTTCCCAAAAGGGAAGGTCACAATAAATAGTCATTTAAAACTTCCCAATACGGAAACTTATAATTATCCATTTCGGCAAACTTCAAACGCACATAACTTCCTCGTCGTAACTCCGATTCCGATAATTCTCGTGGCCACAAACTCGTCTCGACATATTCTTCAATAATCACTCGAAGTCAAACACATCGGCCAATCGGATAAAAAGTCAACCCTTCGAACCAACACATAATTAAATTAACCAAACAATCAACAATCGGCAAAATTCGCAACTAATTCCTCGTAACTCCAAATTATGCTCCGGAAGTTCCCACGAACTCGAAATTAAATTCTGAGCAACTTCCGTGAAGAAGCCGAAACCAAATTCCCGTCCGATAATTTAGTCGCGAGCAAACCTGCCAGTTAAATCCGTTTCCGTCGAAACTTCAAATATTCATAACTAATTCCTCGGTCGTCCAAACAACGATCCGGAACCGCCCACGAACTCGTAATCACACGTACTACGACTCTCGAGAAGAGACACAGCTCCAATTCTCGGCCAATAATTAAGTCGTTAGCAAGCTCGACAATTCCGAACAACCGTCGGATACCAGTGACTACCCGGTAACTCACGTACATAGCTGGTCATACTGCTGATTCTGGTTCGGGTCGTCACAAATCCACCCCCCTTAGAAAAATTTCGACCTCGAAATTTCCAAGTCTGCCGACAAAAGTAGGAGCACTGCCTCTGCATACTGTTCAACTGCCTAGTGGCTACATCAACTGAACAACTTCGGCAACTGACTCCACAATAGGAGATAGCTCTATGCTGGAATTTCTGTACTCACAAATCACAAATCTGAACTGGCTCCACACAATAGCCAAGTGTTCCTGCATAAGGAACAGGTAGGGTACACAACATGTAGCAACCCTGAAACACAGTTCTGCCACGCGGAACACAACACACAAAGCCAACACTATAGGCGATGCCAAACCATACGGCATAACACAAACTCGCCTATGGCCACACATGGATCAAAACATCAAGGCAAATCACAACACAACCTGCTCATACCAACGAAACTCAAGCATCGAACTCAAACAATTATCAACCCATTTCCGCTAATCTGACAGTCTGTGGTAGCACATTCCACAAAATCGGAAACAAACATCAACTCAAATTCAAACCAAACTCACTCAAACACAATCGAGTACAACAACATACCTCAACTTAACATCAAACAACCTCAAAACCATAATGGTCCATAAACTGGTACTGCAAGCAAACTCAAATCGCCGAAACTGCTGGTTCCGAATCCTCCGGAACGGTAATACCAAGGTCCACAGCATGCCCTCCAAGGCCTGAATAGTCCTCAAAGATCGCTCGTCAATCCGAGGACAAGGACCTGTACTAGCTCGTAATTTGGTCTCCAATGCTCGCTGCAAAGCTCACCAACACTTAGTCGTAGCTGATCACCTCAATCGGCGAACTGGGACACAGGTACACCACGTAGATGGACAACCTCCATCAAACACAGCTATACCAGCCAAACACTGGAATCATCTCCGAAAGTACAAGGAACTGTACTGAGTTCGTCAAATGATCCACAAAGGCCCGACAACTGGTATCACAACCAAAGTGTACACATACACACACAATCACAGCAGCAACCGTCACGTCTAACCGGAAATCTCAAATGGCTAACACATCTCGGCAAGTTTCTGCCTCCTAGCCATCGCCAGTCGACGAATGTGGCATCAGCACACACAAGCTGCTACATTGCTCTTCATGTAGCATCACGAGTAGTAAACTCGGAATATCTGATACATTTCCGCACCACTAGCACCAAACACGCGCAAAACAATGAGCTTCAACGTCATCACACTCGAACTCAGCTTCCGAAGCTCGCACTCGGCTAACACGGAAATTCGAGCCACATATACACACATGTAATACTGAAGCTCCCAACTCTCGACTGAATGCATCAACAACAACATCATCCCAAACGGATGGTCAGGATGCAGCTGCTAGCCTTTCTCGAACAAGCTCAAAGGTGCAGCTATAGTCGATAGTCGACTCCCTCCATCTACACTGCCTCAAGCCCAAATCTGGCCGAGAATGCAAGTGGATGAAACTCAGTAGTCAGTGTACATCCTACACCGCGCTGCACGCCATAGTAGTAGCGTCACGAACTCACTGATACTAACACAAAGACAGCTACACCCAAATCATACATAGGATATGTAGCTGCACACAAAGTTCCACTGCCTGGAATCATGAGCCACCGCTCTACTACTCAGCATCAAAGCACAACCAAATCCAAACCTCAATGCATCGCCATAACCCACGAACTCGTCGTAGTCGTCAGGTAAGGTCAAACCGCAGTAACGGTCAACCATCCGACAGGAGTAAGTAACTCTCCTCGCGTGCATCAAACCACTCGACTTGACGCCTTCTTCATTAATTTGAAAAGTATAGTGGCAATCCGGAAAAATCCTGCACAAGCCGTCGGTAATAGCCTGCCAAACCCAAGAGAAACTCCGAATCTCTGGTACAATGGTAGGGCAAACTCCAAATCGACACGGCTTCTAACTGGTCAGGATCCACGCCAACTCACTCGGACAACATCACACAGTCCAACATCTTCACGCCAATCGACCAAAACTCACACTAGCTGAACCTCGCAAACACCTGGTCGTCTCGCAAAGTCCGCGAAACCGCTCGCAACTGCCTCAGGTGCTGGTCTTCGCTCCCGAAATACATCAGGACATTGCCAACGAACATGACCACAACTCGTCCAGAAACTGTCTGAACACCTGGTCCATCAAGTCCACACGATCCACGGGGCATTGGTCAACCAAACAGCGTGACCAAGAACTCCTGATGTCCGCACCGCGATCCGTAAACTGTCCAAACCACAACTAACACATCGATCCTCAACTGATGGTATCCGGACCCGAAATCAATCTTCAACAAGACTGAAGCTCTCGTGAGCTGATCAAATCAATCGTCAATCCGAAGCGGAGGATACTTACTCTTCTCTGAAGCGAATCAGGCTTCGGTAGTCAATACACCATCTCGTCGAACCAACCAACGTCCGTACACACAATGCAAGAGCACACCACGCAAATACGCGGGGTCGCATGAAATCTCCTGAAACCTTCTCCAGCAACTCCTGGAGTCGAATCTGTAGCTCCATCAGCTCCGCTGGCTCCGAACGACAAGATGCCGGTAAAATGAGTCCAGCGCCTGGTACAAGCTCAACGGTGTAGTCAGTCTCCCGAACTGGAGAAACACCTGGTAACTCCTCCGGAATACTCCTGGTAACTCGGGAACCACCTCAATGTCACCGCAGCAACCATAGTATCCACAACATGAGCTAAGCAAGCAACACAACTCGTCTCCATCATCCGCTCGACCATCACCGCGAAACAGCATCTCGGGGAAATCTGGTCATCAAAACACAACCTCCTTCTCGAGGTAATCAAACACCGCCAAAATGCATCATCAGTAAGTTCATATTCACGATCACATCACAACCACAATGTCCGGCTATAACAGATCCGCGGCTAAACCATATCCTCCAACAAGGACCTCGCAACCTCCGAATGGATGCAATACTCTCCAAAACCTCGGAAATGGAGATGCAAGTACAATAGCCATGGATATCAAACAACAGTAACCTCGGAGAAAAGTCTATCCTCAAACAAGGTCCTGGCACGAACCCCAACATGCCCAACTAGTCGCCCACGTCACACGCGACTTACTGAATAACTCGTCAAAAGGGTACATTGGCCAGACTACAGGAACAACATGAGGGTCTCCTCGTAACTCTGATCTGTCGAACCGATACAACAGCTCGCTGAGGCGCTCCCTCCCAACATGACCCTCCTGGCCACCGAAACAATAACTAAAAGTGCTCCTCGAACACAAATCACCGCAACACCTGCTGCGTGAAAGGATCACCAATGATCGCCCAAACTCATGCTACAGGAGCAAGTCCGCTACTCTGTGATCTCCGCCATCGCCAAATGGATCAGCAGAGGATCCTCAACATAATCGAAAAGACCACAGCCTGATGAAGTCACTGATCCCGAAGTGTCGGAACTCAACCTCATCAAAATCTCAACTAAATCCACTTTCCTCGAATCATTGCATCGAAAACCACATACATCTTTCTTTCACAATAGCCTCGCCACTGAGTGCAGCACACTAAGCTCCTCACGGCAATCTCGAGGCACATCAATCAGACTCTCTCTGATGCTCAGGTTCAAACTCATCTCGAACCTCATGCACTGCTTCCTCTGAAGCCACATAACACGTGCAAACAGGAACAAACATATGAACAATGCATCTCTGCCTCAGGTGGGTAAACACTCCACATTCGATCGCTGGATAGCCTGATAAAACCATTACCGTGAATACAACACCCTGAATGTAGGCCATGGAGTCGCAACCGGAACTCACACATTAACAGCCCACCAAACACAATGATCTGACTCAGGCAAACATCAACTGTCAAAATTCTCAGCTCTGAGGCAACATGTAGACGCCCATATACACACAACCAGGCAAACCGTGCCACACAATTCACTGAACTCTGAATACTCATCCAAATCCACAATTCACTGGCAAATCACGCGTCGATTGATCCTCAACAGGATTCACAACCGTACCGACACGGAAAGCACGTCAGGAGGCATCCTAATGAATAAAACATCGTTCACAACAAGTGGAACGTAATCATGAAACCGCAGATATTTGAGGACACACAACACCCGAAGTATTGATGAGTACCGCTGGCCAGTCGGGTCATCACTCCAGTCATGCTGTATCAACTCAAATACCCTAAGTAAACACAACTACAGAAGTCTACAGAATCTGAAAACCTAATGCTCTGATACCAAGCTGAAAGGACCCAACCCCGATTTAGCTTCCTAAATCGGAATCAAACCCCTTCGAAAACACGAATCAACAAAAACTTTTCGAAATTTGGGCAGAGTTTCGTTACTAGCGTGGAATTACCATTACCTGCACGCTGAAAATACACTACATCCTATGCCACAAAAAGCAAACCGTGGGCACCAATCCCATCCGGATTTCTCAATATCTCAACAGTAAAGTAAACAATACAAAATATAGTACTTTACTGAAATCCGGGTTTAAAACCGTATAACATATACAACAGGAAAACTCAGAGCGACTTCTAATACATAACCATATATGTATACCACAGTAGGTAGAATAATAAACCTACTGGAAGAAACAAAGTAGCTCGAGCACTATGCCTCCGACCACGACGTGCGACACCAGAGTCCGAACTGCAAACTGGGCACGGAAACCGAAAAGCCCAGGGGAAAGGCAAATAAAACGTTAGAGTGAGTGGACGAAAATAACATATGCCTTTCACCAATTTATACACATACTCAATATAAAACAGTGCGAGTTCGGAAAACACAACAACACAACACATATATATATGGAGGTTGTCGGGCGAATCTCTCAAGCCCGACGTCAGGTGAATCGCTCAAACCTGACGGTGAAAGCCAGGGGAATCTCTCAACCCCGGCGGCACTCAGGGGAATCTCTCAACCCTGCTTCAGAGGAATCTCTCAACTCTGGGCCAGAGGAATCTCTCAACTCTGGTAGCATCGATGCAATAAATGCCAATCACCAATAACACATAATAACATACCTCCGAAAATAACATATATCACAATCATCGTATAATTAAATACGGAAATCAATAAATCCACGAACTCGCAAAATCAACAGTGAAAATAGATCTTGTCCACTCACACGCTTGCGTAACGCAGTTCGCGTTAACCCGTGATCCGGCGGAAAGTCCCTCGCCAAAACAACGATCACGAACACCTGAATATTCACAAAATCCATATTCAAAATCATAATCCGACAATACAAATCAAACCACGAGAAACCACCATTCTCGGAAACACATAATCCGATCACAACAAACTGTCGGAAATCCGGAAATCATACCACAATACCTCGCTGTAATTTCGGACGCTCAACTCGAAAAACAAACCTCCCCACAGCGATCGGGGCGCGATTTCGAGTAAAATGACATGCAACTCGTCGAAAACTCCGAAAAAGTCAAAGTTGACCGCCGTTGACCGTTGACCGCCGCGTTGACCGCCGCCCACGGCGGCGCCACCGCCGACCGGAGAATTTCAAGGAGGAGCCACCCCTATTCCACTCCAAATCGTCCACTGAGCAACTTTGTCAACTGCACCGAAGTCCAATTCTCACTCTAACTAGGTCAATTTCAAGCAAAACCGAATTGGTTCACAAATTTCAATCCCAAAATTCTCAATCCACAAATCGAATTAGAACACCATGTTTATATGGTTAGAATCACAATGAAGAGGGCTACAAAACCCAGTATCTTTTGAAGTTCAACTCGGTCTAATTTGAGGAACCCGAATTCACCAAAAATACCTTCATTTCAAGTCGAAATAACTTCCTCCACCGTGAGCCACACCGTGCGTGGTGGCCGGAGGGAAGCTCGGGAGGTCGGGGCGAACAGAACGAAGCAAGCCCCAAGCCACGGGGTCGCCGGAATCACGTCGTCGCCGGCATGCCGTGAGCCACCGTCGAGCACTCTCTCTCTCTTGCCAAAACAGGTCGGTCAACGCCATTAACCCCCAAGTTTGACTTTCCCAAAAGGGAAGGTCACAATAAATAGTCATTTAAAACTTCCCAATACGGAAACTTATAATTATCCATTTCGGCAAACTTCAAACGCACATAACTTCCTCGTCGTAACTCCGATTCCGATAATTCTCGTGGCCACAAACTCGTCTCGACATATTCTTCAATAATCACTCGAAGTCAAACACATCGGCCAATCGGATAAAAAGTCAACCCTTCGAACCAACACATAATTAAATTAACCAAACAATCAACAATCGGCAAAATTCGCAACTAATTCCTCGTAACTCCAAATCATGCTCCGGAAGTTCCCACGAACTCGAAATTAAATTCTGAGCAACTTCCGTGAAGAAGCCGAAACCAAATTCCCGTCCGATAATTTAGTCGCGAGCAAACCTGCCAGTTAAATCCGTTTCCGTCGAAACTTCAAATATTCATAACTAATTCCTCGGTCGTCCAAACAACGATCCGGAACCGCCCACGAACTCGTAATCACACGTACTACGACTCTCGAGAAGAGACACAGCTCCAATTCTCGGCCAATAATTAAGTCGTTAGCAAGCTCGACAATTCCGAACAACCGTCGGATACCAGTGACTACCCAGTAACTCACGTACATAGCTGGTCATACTGCTGATTCTGGTTCGGGTCGTCACACATAATGACTCTAGTTGACTAGATTATGACGCCGACATGTACCAATCTACTAATTAGGGATCAAACTAAGACAATACCAACATTTTGCTTAGTACGGTCAGTAAGAGAGTGTAATACAATTAGTGTCCTACCAACATTAGTCCGATTGTGGGATTCATTCATCCATGGTTCTTTAGATTAGATTGGGATAATCGTAGGGTGTCTTGGGTTGAGAGAAGTTCCTAGGTTTTCTTTTTCATTTTTGGTTCACTTTTACTTTTTAGTATTTTCTTTTTTGCATTTAGTTGTAGTTTGCCGGTTAAGTTCGATACTCAAATCAAAGCGAAACCCTCTACATTTTTACGCGGTAGTCTGTCACTGAGTCTAGTTACATGTGTATCAATTCATGGCATTTAGATTAGTATAGCTTAGGTTTGTAGTTACATTAGTATCTGTTGGTCGAATTTCTCAGCTTTATGACATTTATGTTTAATTAGTGTTCAAGCATTTAGTCTCATCAGTTCTCCGTGGGAATGACTCTTACATCCATTATACGACATTGATATCTTTAGGTACAAAGTAGGGTTATCCTTGATAGGTAGTTTTTAGCTTATCAATCAGTCATAAGCCAGTCAAACTTGGGTTGACCTGACTAATCGGTCAATCTACCAACATTACCCCGATTGTGGGATTCATTCATCCATGGTTCTTTAAATTAGATTGGGATAATCGTAGGGTATCTTGGGGGGAAATAAGTTCCTAGGTTTTCTTTTCCATTGTTGGTTCACTTTTACTTTTGTATTTTCTTTTTTGCATTTAGTTATAATTCGCCGGTTAAGTCCGATACTCAAATCAAAGCGAAACCCTCTGCAATTTTAAGTGGTAGTCTGTCATTGAGTTTAGTTACATGTGTATCAATTCGTGGAATTTAGATTAATAAATCTTAGGTTTGTATTTACATTAGTATCTGTTGGTCAAATTTGTCAACTTTCTGACATTTGCGTTTAATTAGTTTTCAAGCATTTAGTCTAATTAGTCCTTTGTGGAAATGACCCTTACTTCCATTATACGACATTGACATCCTTAAGTACAAAATAGAGTTATCCTTGATAGGTAGTTTTTAGCTTATCAATCGGTTATAAGCCGGTCAAACTCGAGTTGACCTAACTAATCGGTCAATTTTTATTTTATTGATTTTTTCTTAAATGTACATAACTTTGATAAGAAAAAGTGTGTACAAGCCAACAAGTTGAAGAATATCTTATCAAGACACCAAAATACTTCATTTGTTTAGTTTGGGTGCATGAATATTATTTTCTCGTTTAATTTTATGTAAGTACTTTTAATTTCTTTTATTTTTTTACATATATTATTAAATTTAATTAAAAAATAACAAACTCGACTTATCCAAGTAATCCCTAACTAGTTTCTAACTAATCTTTTTGTCCCTTGACTGACCCAACTACGATTAACGACTTTTAGAACATTGGATAAAGTATTTGACTTTTAAGGGTTATTGTATGGGTTGTGGTAGCTTTGACTATACTGTGGATGAATGTCCTATACAACGTGGAAAAACGGCTACTGAGAGTGTGGATGCTGCTATGGGGATGGTGCAGGAGACATTGGTGAGTATGGTTGTCGGTGATGGTGTACGAAATCAAGTGGAGGATGTGGCAGTAAGTTGGGTTGAGGAGAAGACCAATTGATCGAGTCTTATTGGACAATTGGTTCAAGTGCAGGACCCTGAGGCAATAATTCAAGTTCCAGAGAGGCCATTAGATATAATGTTAGATCCTGGAGGGCCTGGGAAAAAGAGGAAGCACTCTAGCTTGTAGAGTGTTGGGAAAAGAACACAAAAGCTTCGGTTGAAGGGGAGGCAGGTTTCGCCGACCCTTGTTCAAAACAGTCTGGTCCCTTGTGTGTTGTTCACTACATAAGGGCGAGACATTGTTCTTTTGAAGCAGCTCAGAGTAAGGCATCATCAATCTCATGTGGAGCACTCGAGGGACGTCGTTCACTGAAGAGGGATCAGAATTCCTGAAAGGACCTGACCCCGATTTAGTTGCCTAAATCGAAATCAAACCCCTTCTGAAAACACAAACTTTCAAAAATCATAGAAATTTTGGCAGAGTTTCACTATAGCGCGAAGTTACCATTCACTTGCACCCGAAAATACACTTCATCCTATGCCACAAAAGCCAAACCGTGGGCACTAATCCCATCCGGATTTCTCAAAAACATATCATAATGTAAAGTAGTAAACAAAACTGTAACTTTACAGAAATCCAAGAAAATCATATGAAAATATAAACATCGAAGTATTCAGAGCGACCTTTAGTATATACATAAATACACAACAGTGGGCCAAACAAGAAGCCTACTGAGAAGGAAAAGTACCTCGAATACGAAGCCTCCAACCTTGACGTGCGACACCAGAATCCAAACTGCAAACTAGGCATTGAAAACAAAGAGCCCAGGGAAAGACATGCATATAAACCGTTAGAGTGAGTGGACGAAAATAAATGTCTTTCGCCAAATAATATATGTTATAAAAACATACGCGAGTCTAAATGCGTGAAAATAATATGGTACACGAGGGAGACTCTAACTCCTCACGCATACAGAGCATGCATCGAAAATCCCGCGGGGTCACTTATGGACACATCCGCGCTAGTACAGTCCGAATCACGGGATCCCAGACCCACACGTAATTCTAGCTAGAAAGGCCTCAGGTCAGGGTATCTGTTCCCACCCGGAACATACCTCGGCACAGGGTAACAGTCCCCCCTGGTAAATATCCACGGGTGCTAAGTGTATCGATACAACCACATATACTAAAATTGTACTCTGTGTAAACCAAATCATAAATAGTAAGTCAAATCTTCGGATAGGAAGCTAATGTGGTGCTAAAACATGTGATGGATCCGGAATGTACTTCCACAACATTGAAACATGGAAGACATCATGCACCCTTGCCATCTCTGAAGGCAACTCCAACCTGTAAGCCACAACACCAACTCTCTCTGTGATTTCATAAGGACTAATATAGCGTGGTCGAAGCTTGCCACGCTTCCCGAAACGAACTACTCCTCTCCAAGGGGACAATTTCAGGAAGACCCAATCACCTACCTCAAACTTAAGACTCTTTCTCCTCACGTCTGCATAGCTTTTTTGTCGATCTTGGACAATCTTCAGTCAGTCTCTGATAATCTGAATATTCATAGTGGTGCTCTTCACCAAATCAGGACCAATAAGCCATCGCTCACCCACCTCACTCCAACACAATGGAGTACTGCACTGCTTCCCGTATAAAGCCTCATAAGGTGCCATATCGATGTTGGCCTGATAACTGTTATTGTAAGCAAACTTGATCAAATGTAGCTGCTGATCCCAATTTCCTCTAAACTGTAATACACAGGACCACAACATGTCCTCAAGGGTCTGAATGGTCCTCTCAGACTGCCCATCAGTCTGAGGATGGAAAGCTGTACTGAAATGTAGTCTGGTCCCCAAAGCTCGCTGCAATGCCTGCCAAAACTCTAAAGTGAACTGACTATCTCGGTCAGAAACAATAGATACAGACACACCATGCAAACGAACAATCTCAGCTAAATACAGCTTCGCTAATCTGCCCACTGAAATCTTTCCTGGAAGTGCAAGAAAATGAGCTGATTTCGTCAAACGGTCGACAATAACCCAAATACCAGTGTTACCAGCAGAAGTACGCGGTAACTGATACACGAAATCCATAGTGATATGCTCCCACTTCCAAACTAGAATCTCCAAAGGTTGTAGCTTTCCCGCAGGTTTCTGTCTCTCTGCCTTCAATTGCTGACAAATGAGGCATCTGCTCACATACGCTGCAATGTGGCATAAGCAAGGAACAACTTAATGAAGGAGAAATTGCATGATCCTTCATGGAAAATCTGTCAAAATACAATAGTGGAGAATACATCTGATTTTGGCTGCATGAAAAAACCATGTAAGAAATAGTAGGCCACGAGATTACTTATTCACGGGCCATATTAGTCCAAGAGCAGCGAGCTATTGCTTTTAAGATTGGGATTAATCCACATGAATATGATTGATTGTTAATCTATACTATTATGAAGAAAACATTTGTTGTCAACTATAGCAGAAAATTTTGACAAAATGAACCCTTTAACTGTAAAAAAATTTGGATAAGGAAAAATATGTAAAGATATAACTGTAAGTCTCAGTTCCTAGCAAGTGTGAAGCTTCACACTGAAACTTCTGTGTAAAGTTATATTTTACACAAAATTGACAACATAATTCGATAATTGAAGTTAATCAACTTTTACATATATGTAAGGATTATGCAAGTAAAATTTCAGCTCAATTGGAGATGTTTTGACCATGTGATCATTGAATTGTTTAACAATGAACACAAATTGTCCAATTTAGCTCAAAATTTGAATGTAGAGATCAAATGGCTAAATGATCTCTGATTAGGCTAAAATTTTGCAAGCATGAGTCCATAATTATTATATTATTATGTCCCTAACTTTATGTTTATTGCTTATTTCTCATGTGTTTGGGCCAAAAATACACTTAAACATTTTATTATATACTTTGGGCCAAGATAAGACAAGTTGATTCCTGCGGCCAGCCAAGATTGTTGCGAATCTAGAAAGATTGATGTCACATACGAGATTCATAAGCAAGCTAGGAAGATTTACAAAGATATATCTCTGCTTTCCTAGTTCGAAATGTTTCCTTAAAGCGATCGGGAGAAGAAGAGCACTAACCTCTATAAATAGACCAGTCCAAGCAGATTGGAAGACATCTACACACACATACACAAATTGGCATACAATAATTCTTACTCTCTTACAGCGAGTACACAACCCAGCGACAACGAATTTAGAATCTCGTTCACCAGATTGAGCGTGGAGATTCAACGGTTCTATTAAGGTACAACCAACGATAACAACGATCAGAGGAATCTTGTTCACCCGATTGAACTTGGAGATTCCAAGGATTAACAAAGTTACTCTCATGTTCTCAACACTCGCCCCTTAAGATTGTTCTGCTTTATATTCGCATTGCATATAAAGTATCAATTTTTTGTGGCTCAGTGAAGAGACACAAAACCTAAGTCTTGAAACACTTAGGCAAGTAGAACTCAATGAGCGTGGTTGATGCTCTCCTCGCTCCAATTACTTGAAAGGAAGCAGAGACAGACGCGACGCACTACACAACTACATTCTGCCCTCGGCAGGGGCACGCCAAGCATGCACCAGACAACTAAAATAGATAGTTTGTGATCTTCTTCATCACATCGACCTGACTAGAGAAAATCAAGCCAAACATTTTGGCAATCCCGGTGGGACTTAGGTTTAGTGTCTCTAAGCAATAATAGAGAATCATTATAGAAAAGCGTTTCCTAGCTGTCGCAAACACCCGTCACCTAAGTTTCAAGAACACAATTTAACTAGATGCTAGGGCCTAAGCAGCAAAGAAGCCATACAAAGGTTTGGAGTAACAATGAATTTCAAACCTAAGTCAGCAGCCGAGATCAAGGCTCTTGATTCAGCGGCTTACCGTGACTATGTCATGGAGCGAGATCAACATATTGATGGTAAGCTAGACCACATCCTCCAAGCCAAGGTATGTAAATTCGATATTATAGGCGATATTTCGCCGATATTTCGATTTTTTGGAGTTACCTGAAAAATCCTCAAATATATCTCTAAATTTCCTGAAATTTCCCGATTTTTATCGATATTTTCGATATATCCCCGATATTTCCGATATTTCCAGAAAATTTTGAAATTTTCGTAAGCTTTAACATTTAGTTTGGTAAATGTCCAATCTTCACATGCTCAATGTCCAATCCACCCTTCATGTGACATGTCTAATACATGCAGAATTACATGGGAGAACAATTATTTAATGATTATTCTTCACAATACACACATGATTATGCACAGGGAGATAGAGAAAATAGTGTGAATATCGAACCTCATAGGTCCCCTACGTGGTTTTGAAGTATTTATATATTTGATTTTGTGATGTGTGATGTGTAATATATTGTACAAAAGACGTGATGGCTTAGCCTCCCATAAGTTGTAGCCATCAAAAAATAAAAATAGAACTAATAAATTATATTTTAATAATTATCAGCACTTAACACGTACTAATTCATATAGTAATATAGCAAATTCATATGTCTTGATGTTTGATCAATATTTTCTTTTCACATGAGGTAGATAATTGATCATGTAATAACCTCCAAAAGTTTCATTACAAATTTCCATGTATTTTTATTAGTTTCCATCATTTCCATCAGAATTTTCACTAGATCGATATTTTATCCATATTCTGTCGATATATCCAAATTTTGGAACGTCGATATATCCTCGATATCCGATATTTTACTTCTTTCTCCAAGCAGTCACCGATAACAAGATATGCGGTCCTCCATGCAAAGGGAACGATTGCAATATAATACTAAGTTTGATAATTCATCAAATTCTCTCGTGGATCTAACTAAACCTATGACTGAAAGCCTCACGGCTATAACAGCAAAGCTGAATATAGAGCCGAAATTCTGCGAGGAGGAGGAGGTAAAGGACGATGAAGAATTTTCATATCAAGATGTTCCTTCACCATCGGATCCAGAACACGACCTGGAGGAGTAAATCAATAGGATCATTACACAAAGGCTGCCTGCTACAGCCGGAGTGACTACCACCTACAAATATCCTCTTCCTCCACCACCACGTGATTGGAAGTGGCCGAAGGGTTACAAAATTATTTCCTTTACTTAGTTTAGAGGGGATGGGTCAGAATCAGCTGCCACACATGATGCGATTCAGAGCTCAATGCGATCCATGGGGAACTTTGAGTGAATTCAAGCTCAAGGTTTTCGCATCATCACTATCAGAGGCTGCACTGCATTGGTACACGAACTTACCACAAGCTTCTGTACTTAATTAGGCAATGATGGAGAGATTGTTCATCGAGCATTTTGGTGGAGTAGAACCTACAGTCAAGCTAGGGAAGCTGTGCCAAATGGCTCAAATGCATAGTGAGTCCCCAGTTGCATACCTTCATAGGTTTAGAACGGTGTATACCAAGAGCAAAACTTCATGTACTATGCAGGAATTGGTGGACATCACAATTGGAGGTTTAGAAGAACGATTGCATACCAAGTATGTCGACATGAAGTTTACTTCCTTGAATACACTCATAGAAGCAGTAACTCAGACTCATGCAACGTATCAGGAAGCTAACAACATACGTGACACATCTAGGGGTACTTACACTGCCAAGGCACTGTATCATGGAGAGTGTCATAAGATAGTCGCATCGGCTTACCTTGAAGAGGAGTCCGACGAGTCTGAGAGCGAAGATGCAATGGTGGCTGGAGTAGAATTAACGGTGAAGCATCCAGTCAAGTCTAAGAAAGTAACCCCCACCAATGGTCCAATGCGAGTATTGAAAAGTGCCTTCACCAGGCCGGATTTTGAGACGTATACTTATGATGTGAATGCAACACACGAGATCCTGGATGACTTGATGGACAAGAAGCTGGCCAAGACAGACTTCAGTGCATACCCAACAGCTGAACAGCTAAAGAGAAAGAAATATTGCAAATTCCATAATATGTGGAACAACCACACAACCAAAGATTGTGTGAAGCTAAAGGATCATATCCAAAAGTAGATCGATGAAGGAAGGATCACAATAGATGTAGCATCTCAGATTGCTTTGTTGGATCACCAATCATTTGCGAAACATTCGATAGGCACTATTGAGCTCGTAATACCAAACACTGCAAACACCTTCCGTGATGACAAATCTGCAGAAATTCTGGATGACCTTATTAAAGAGGGCATTATAGTAGTACCTTTCAGTCCAGCACCAGATATGTGTGGAGTAACTACTAACTCATAATGTAGATTCCACCATGACTGGACACATGATACAAATCAGTGTAAAGAGCTTCTAAAGCAAATATAGCAGTGGATCGATGAAGGAGAAATCATGGTACCAAATGCATGTGAGGAAGATGTCAGTGAAGGTTCATTCATGGTAGGAACTTTGGAGGTATCATGGAAATGAAGAGCAAAGAGGAAACAAACTCTGAACCTTAGAAGTATTGTCGAAGCAGCTGCATCCAGCGTTAAGAATGAGGATAATCTGAAGGAAAAATAGAGGGAGGTCATGCCTGAAGCAACCCCCCCATAGTTCTTTGTACACGATGCAAAGTAAAGTGCGGATTTAAGATGACTCATGATGAGTTCGTAGAGGCTGTGCAAGCAGGTCCACTCTTGAGAGTTACCAACCGTCCAGTCCCAGGGAACCAAAGAAGGCTCCAAAAGACTCAAAATTGTACAAGAGGTTGCGAGGAGAAGAAAATAGGCTTAAGCCTGCCAAAATTGTACAATGAATGACAAAAGATATTGTCAAGTCGTACATTCCTCCAACGAGTAGATCTGTTATTAAAAAGGATGTTTGGTACATGAAGATAAGAGGAAAAACTATTGAGATCACTCATACCAGAAAGCGGAAGCTGCAAAGACAGTTTGACTTAGCGAAAAGAACTTTGGAGGCATTGGAGAAGGGACTGATTAATCCAGACCAGCTGGTAGAATCACCAGAGCAGCTCCAAAGAAGAATGAATAGGCTAGTTGTAAATCTAGTGATTGCGTTCGATAGAAACTCTAATAAGCCAAAGGTCAGAGCAGCGCAACCAAGTGTTTTCTCTAGAATTAATAAGGTAGAGCCAGCTTCTGATGTACAACGAACTTCAAAAAGATAAAACAAGGTGATCGAGATGGGGGATAAGCCAGTACGAAAGCAGACACTAGAGCGAATTCAGAAGAAAGCAGAGCCAATTGCTGAGCCGAGCAAGAAATCTGTACTTAGATGGTGTCCCAAGCTCTTGGTCATTGAGGAAACAAAGAAGATGATCCGTATTCCTAATGTTAAAACCAAGGAAGAGACAAGGCATTCACTTAGCGAAGTACCAAAAGGACCTAAATCTGAGGTTCATTTGATTCAAACAGATGAAGTGCCAACTACGATAGTGGAATCAGAATCTGTGACAAGTACATCAACCATATATGTAGTGGCAGAGGACCACGACGATGAACAATTGTTGGACTATGAAGAAGATGACATGCTAGAAGAAGAATAAACGAAAAACATGTACATTGGAATGATGTATGTCTTATCAGCTCAGTTTGCAAAACCAGTAGAGGCCAAATAAGTGGCTTCAGTAAGCAAACTATGAAAGGGGTAATCCTTGTCGAGCATGAAGAGGACGAGGGAGCTATGCCAGTAGTAGATCTAGTAATGCAAAAATCACACATGATATTCTTTAAGCCTATTGCGACCATGGCATCACACATGAGACCACTTTACAATATAGTAGATATTAGGGGCATCCAGCTCAGCAAGATTATGGTTGACACAGGAGCAATGGTGAATATTTTGACTACTCGGGCAATGACCTTGCTTGGAATTCTTAGGTCATCCATACAAGCTACCGCCATGACTATTAGGAATTTCGCAGGAACAATCTCGCAGACTCTCAGACTATTGTTCGTAAAAGTCAAAATTGGTCCAACAATGGCTACTCATACCTTTTTTTGTGCTGGATTGCAATGCACATTACAGTGGAATTTTGGGAAGGGATTGGATATATAAAAGCTACTGCGGCCCATCATCACTTCATCAACAACTTTTGCTTTGGGATATGGAGACAGAGGAGTCATATCTGATCAATGCAGATCCAAGGCCATATTCTATGTCTGTAAACGCTTTGGATGCCAATTACTACAATAGAACGCTAAGACTACCATTAGAAGTATGTGACGTCGATAACAAAGGCCGACTCGTTGGAGTAACGGCTTCTAAACTAGCTAAATGGGGGATTGTGCAAGGTATAGATGATAAGGCACATCCATGCTTTCTTGAGCTAACCTCGTCTAGTCATCAATAATGATAAGACCTTCCAAATAGTAGGAAGCATAGGCTCGTGCTTCTCTATGTGAAATATTGCAAACGTATATGATAGAGAAACATGCATATGACTTTCTGCCAACAGTAGCATCAGCAAAATGTATAAATGAAAATGTACAACAAGGAATTGCAGAAGAGGAGGATGTCATTCAATTGGCACCAACAATATTGGACGATGCTCCACCTAAAGTCAAGGATCCAACTGAGAAGATTAATTTGGGGACAACGAATGAGTCAATAGAAGTGGCTATTAGCACTTTTTTAGAGTCTATGGAAAGAAAGAGGCTCATTAATTTGTTACTTGAGTATAAAGATTACTTTGCCGAAAAACTTGAAGAAATTCCAAGACTTTCTCCAAAGTTAGTAGTGCACAAGCTTCCGATCATGGATGGAAAGAAGCCAGTTCAGCAGTAGATGCGAAGGATGAACACAAAGATCGCCATGCTCGTGAAAGAAGAAATAGAGAAGATGCTGAAATTTGGGGTCATCCAAGTTGCTAAATACACAGAATGGATATCCAACATAGTTCAAGTGCAAAAGAAGAATGGCAAAATTCGGGTATGTGTGGATTATAGGGGTCTGAACCAAGCCACTCCTAAGGACGCGTACCCTATGCTGGTAGCAGACCTACTAGTGGATGTAGTGGCAAGGCATGAGGTGCTATCATTCATGGATGGCACAGCAGGATATCACCAGATTCCAGTCGCTAAAGCAGATCGATACAATACTGCATTCAGATGCCCAGGAGTACTAAGAGTATTTGAGTACGTCAACATGTCATTTGAGCTAAAGAACGCAGAAGCAACATATCAGCGAGCTATGCACTACATTTTCCATGACATTTCAATAGTCACCATGGAGGTATAAATCGATGATATAGTAGTAAAGTCCAAGAAGAGGGTCGATCATATTGATGGCCTAAAGAAGGTATTTAAATGAATGAGGCAGCATCAACTAAAGATGAACCCTGCCAAGTATGTGTTTGGGGTACAAGCAGGAGACTTTTTGAGATTTTTGGTACATCAGCGAGGCATAAAGGTTCCAAATGATAAGAAAGAAACTGTGGTCAAGGCATCACCACCGAGGAACAAGCGAGAGCTGCAGTAGCTCCTTGGGAAGATTAATTTCTTGAGGAGATTCATTGCTAACGCTGTAGGAAAAATCAAGCATTTTGCTTCGTTATTAAAGCTGCAAGGAGAAAAAGAGTTTGTTTGGGAACTACTCCACCAAGGAGCCTGTGATAATATCAAGAAATACCTTGACAATTCACTAGTTTTAGTACCACCATAGCCTGGAAAACCTTTAAAGCTTTATATCTCGGTGACGAAATCTTCTGTCGGGAGCTTATTAGCACAAGAAAATGACGCCAAGGTAGAGCGAGCCATTTTTAACTTAAGCAGAACATTGACAGATTGCGAGAGCAGGTATACACATATGGAGAAACTATGCCTTATTTTATAGTTCTCTAGCCGTAAGTTGAGGCATTACATGCTGTCTTTTACCACTTGTGTCGTCGATCAAACTGGCTTAGTACGATACATGTTATCCCAACCTATACTTAGAAGACGGATTGGAAAGTGGATTCTTGCATTGCCCGAGTTTTCACTACACTATGTTCCTTAGAAGGCAATGAATGGCCTAGCAGTGGCCAATTTCTTAGCACATCACCCAATGGTGGACATTCCAGAACTCTTAAAATTGTCTCACATATCTTTAGCACCATGGAAGCTTTACTCTGATGGATCCATCACAAGTGCTTTCACTGGAGCAGGAATTGCGTTAGTTAATCCTCATGGTGAAACTTTTGCTTATTCCTTTAGGCTGGACTATCACTGTTCGAATAATGCAGCAGAGTATGATGCCTTGATAATTGGGTTGGAACTACTAGTCGACTTAGGAGTCAAGTATGTACAGATTTGGGGAGATTCACTGTTAGTTATCCGGTAGCTAGAGACCAAGTTCAAAACTGGAGCAGTACTGGAGCCGTACGTAAATAGAGCAAGTGAGTTGCTGGAATAGTTTACAGATGTGGAATTGGTACATATCCCCAGAGGAGAAAACTATGCAGCAAATGAATTAGCGCAACTCACTACAGGCATCAGGCTCGCAGACGGTGTATAAGAACGTATTCTAAAGGTTGAACGCAAAACTCTTCCTTCTTTTATGATTAGGAAGGAAGAAAAGAATGAATGGTATGCAGTAGCTTTGGACTCCATTGATGAAGACTGAAGGTAGCCCATTATCACATACTTAGAGGATCTTAGCAATTCAGTGGACAAACGCACCAGGTATTTTGCTCCAAACTATCTCATACGGAAAAACAAGCTGCTTAGAAGAGAAGGAGATGGGGTAGATATGCTTTGTGTCTACTGGAATGAAGCCAAGTAGTTGATGTGCGAGGTCCATCTAGGGTCTGTAGTGTTCACCAGTCAGGACCTAAAATGAGATGGTTGTTGCGACGACATGGTTATTTTTTGCCTTCTATTCTAAAGGATTGCATTTTCTTTGCCAAAGGATGTGAGGATTGTCAAGCTCACGGGCCAGTTTGCCATATTCCAAACATTCCTATGTAGCCAATCATCAAGCCGTGGCCTGCGAGATGATAGGCCTTGGATTTAATTGGAATGATTCATCCTCATTTATCCATGCAACATAAGTTCATCATCGTGGCTACAGATTTCTTCACTAAATGGGTAAAAGCAAAGCCATTAAATGTTGCTTCTGCTATTGTGATCAGACAGTTCTTATATGAAGATGTAATCTGTCAGTTTGGTATTCCAAAATGCTTTGTCTCGGACAGGGGAGCAGCATTTGTATCTGGGGAGGTAGAGGAGTTGATGACAGACTTTGGGATCCAATTTTTGCATTCTTCACCATATTACGCGCAGTCCAATGGCCAAGCTGAAGCAAGCCACAAACTGATCCTCCACATACTTAAGTAAATGCTCGCTGACAACCCACGTTTATGGCATGGAGAACTATTCAATATACTTTGGGCCTACAGGACTTCCAAGCGTAGTCTAACATGCACTACTCCTTATGCTTTAATTTTTGGTCATGATGTGGTATTACCTTTGGAAATCAATGTTCAGTCTCTGTGAGTCATGGATTAACATCAGTTAGTTGGTGAAGACTATGTTCAGGCAATATTGCAAGAGCTTGAAGACTTAGATGAAAAACACATCAAGGCTCTGAACGACCTAACCGTTGAAAAGAAGAAGGTTGCTCATATTTATGATCGTCACACCAGAGGATTAAGTTTCACAGAAGGAGAATTAGTATGGAAAACAGTTCTACCTCTTGGTGAAAAACAAGATGGATGTGGTAAATGGTCTGCAAAGTAGAAATGACCCTTTGTAATTGACAATCAAGGGCAAAAGTGCTTTTCAACTACAAGATATAGATGGAACAGTGCATCGTAATCCTATTAATGGCAGGTTTCTAAAGAAGTATAAGCAGCCAGTTTGGGAATATGAGGAACCCGCAGACCCGGCTACTTAGTTTTGTATTCACTCGCAGCCTATAGGTGATGCTCTTTCAACGAAACTAGGGGCAACCGGTATACACCAAGGCCAATTCTTGTGGCCAAAATTTGGAATTTTTACAACTTTAGTTGTTTTCTAGTTTGATTTAGAACCTATTAAAGGGGTTCTTTCTGCATTGTATTCAAAACTAGCCTTTAGTGGTTTACCATTGCTATAGAAGTTACTTTCGCTACATAAACAAGATAAATACAAAGCAGTAAAGTAAATGGTTCATTTGATGAAACGAAATACACTTTTCTTATGAGGCTTTGCGGTTTCTAGCTCTAATACCATACATCAAGTGATGAAAACTCTATAGCAAAATGACCAAACCTAGTAGTCAAAGAGGTATGGTGGTCGATCTAGTTTCGATTAGTCTCAAGAAATACCAGATGCACGATTACTAACCAAGAACTAGATCTTTCTTCGATTGTGTTAGGCTCTGGCAGCTTGGGATTTTCCCACCAACAGATCCTAGAAGCCTCTCTGTCATCTAAGCTGATCTTCGATGCTCCACCATTACATGTAATAGAAACTTGTTGGGAGTGGGTTGGAGCATGCAAAGGTCTAGAGAAAATGCCTTTACAGATGGTATTAGTGAGAATCAACCATCAGCATCACCAGAAAATTCTCAAAGGCTTGAGAACTAGCACGCAATTGAAGGACCTGGGCTTAGGTACTTCTACATAAGATAAGTTTGAGCTTGGATACTTCTACCTAATGAAGCATCAACAAAACAAGAAGTCTGGAAGAAATGCTTTGAAACAGAATAGAAAGAAACTATGCATTGGAAGCATGACTTCTGGCTAAAAAGGAGATTGATTTCGTGAAGAGGAAGGTAGAAGTAACATGGTATACATAGAGGCCTAACTATAGAGGCCTCAACGAGTGGAGTGGGAAGCATTGCATTAGTTCAACAGGACAATTAAGGAAGTTCAACGCTCCACAACGATTCGCGTATCTCTTAAAAGCTAAAGATTTGCCGTTTCAAGAAACAATGTTATTAAGCAGTTAAGATGGACAGTTATTCTGAACTTAGCTTGATCTTTGGGGGCGCAAAATTAAAGACCAAGCAGAGATATACGGAGGGGGGAATTAAGGGATTTTGGGCTAAGAGAATTAAATAAATAATATTACAGATGAAGTTTAAAGGCCCACTAATTAGGGCCTGGTCCATAGTCAGTGCGAAAATCTTCAAGAAGATGAGCAATAAAGCTACTTAGTTCTCGCAGAGCAGTCTTGGCCCGCATTAGCAGTAGACCACTTGGCTTCATCATCAGTAGTGTGGGTCCATATACTGGTCACATTCTTCAGCGAGGCCATGCCAACTGCAAGGATTTCTACTGCTTATCATTTTTTCCCGTTGAAGCTATGTTCCATGTCTCACAGATCGACTTGCATGCGAGTAATCTCAGCCCACTTTTCTTGAATTTTCTGCCACTTACCATAGTAGCTCTTCCTAAGCGATGCAATATATGTTTGTCGTTGCTTCCACTAGTGATTGTGCTATTTGCATTGAGAAATTGCTTTGTTCTTCTCAGTGCTAGTAGTAAGCACAGTCTTTTGCAGCTTGAGAAGCTGGAGAAGTAGCTCTTCCATCCTTTGTAGCATACGAGGGTCATCGACGTATTTTGCACAACGAGCAATCCAAATATTCTCCATAATCGCATTTCGAACCGCATTGCTCTCAAGATCCAAATCCCAGAGATCACGAAGATAGATAATAGCAATTTGCACCCCTGGAAGCTCTAGTTTTGGGAAGACCAACTCTTCAAAAATCTTAGTAGCCTCTTCTAGAGTAGTAGCCATAAAATCCTTTTCTTCAATGGGCAAGAGTGGAATCGCAGCATGGGAAGCACCAGCTCCATCACAACCGCGAATAGTGTTGGAAAATCGCCCAAGCAACTGGCTGCCCATAGCAAGCGAAAGTTCCTCGGAGTTAGGATCCTTCTGGGAGAAAACCTGCATAAGAAGGTGTTAGGGGATTTTGCCACCAATTAAAAACAAAGGTCATACGAAGAGTAAGACAAACCTGAGAGATCTATGGTGGCATAGAGGCATTGTATAAGTTAAGGTTCAGAGGAGAAAGAGGCTCGAAGGCAAAGGACTGAAAGAGTCTTAAGTAAAAACATTTACAAGTAACATAAGTAGAGGTAATTAAAAAGATAGATTTCTTTTACCTCCAAAACATGGCCTGGCTCTAGGGCTACAAAAGAAGCAACGGGAGCAGGAGTGGTTTCGAGAACAACAGCTTGTTCCAAGATGGTCTCTGCCTCCCTATCTCAATTATTTCAGTTATTAGTGAAGAAGTAGTTTTTGGCTGAGACACAGCAACAACATTTGGTTGTACAAAACCAGAAATAGTGGTTTAAATAAGTGAATAAGTTACAAACAAAATTTAGCAGAAGCATGATTAAACTTACCTAAGGGACAATAATGTCTTCTGGTAGGGAGGAGCCATCACCATGCCCAGCTTCTTTTTCCTCCCCAAGGGACTGCTCAGCCACATGAGTTTGAACTCCTACGTTAACAGGATCGATGACCAAATCATGGAAGGGTTGCTTGTAGACCTGTTCAAGGAGGTGGATATCTTCTTGGTGTTGCAAAAGAGCCTAATCTGTAATGGCATTGGAGGAACCCCCATTGATGCTGGTTGGTTGGAATTTCACGAGAAAAATATCCAATTAAGGAGGAAGAAGAATCAGAGGGGACAACATTTTGAGTCCCCTTCCCCTTACTCCTCGCAGCATGAATTTCCAGTGGCTCATTATCTTCACTGACAGTGTCAAGAGAGACTACAGAAGAAGAGCTTGGACATACATTCTCTTCAGCCAACTTCCCAGAATCTTTCACTCTAGCATCCCTCCTAGAACAACAAAGTTGATTCTACAATCAACACCAGCAGTTAAAGCACTAAGCAGAGTGGAAAATTTATAAGACAAAAAGGCAAAAGAACTTACCAGTGGCACCTGCTCGGATGAATCTTCATCCTCTTTATCCCAATTTTCTGCTACGGGGGAACAGAGGGTAGGATGAATCTTCTTGGCAGCGGTCTTTGTAGCAGTTTTTGCTATAGCACTCGTATCCCCTATATTGGCAGAAAGAAGCTTGTGACGTTTTGTAGTTGAGACAGGTGATGCACTGCTTTCCTTGTACTTCCTTTTCTTCTCCTTATCATTTTGAGTTGGGGCCCTTGGGGGTCCAAAAGTTTTCTTATCTACTGCGAGCTTAAAGAAGGGAAGAAAGGATTCAAGGAAGATTCGATGAAACTCTTCTGTCTTACTCTTCCTCCAGATATGACCATAGTGTCGCTCGCACTAGTCTGAGTAAGCACTAACAACAGAGTAAGTTACACAAATGGTGCGGCGACGGATCTCTTCAAGATGCACGAGAGGAAAAGTAGGAGTAGTGTACTTGTGCAGTGTGCTCACAGTAGGCTTATCCAAGGATTCAATCGGGGCAGGGCAGACTTTGGGTCAAACCAAATTGACAAGCAAAGTGATTAGGAGCATACAGCTTGATCCAGACCACTGAGTCAAGATTGACGATATCAGAGCAGGAAACACACTGAATGAATATCTTCCTCGCAACAACAGCTTGTGTGGGAGAAACTATAAAATCAGTTGCCAACTCGGGAGGAAACCTGTGAGTAACCACCAGTTTCGCTATCTCCTAGGAAACTGCCTCAAAGACCAGAAGTGGTTGAAGTACATAGCTCAGAGGGTCAGTTTCACCAGCACGAACCAGAGTTCTTCCCAAGAGCTCATTGGGCTCAAAGCTTTGTGAGCCGGGCAGTGAAGCAGAGGAAAATACACCTAGAGCTAGAGATGTAAAATACAAACGGGGACAACATACTTAAGTTTAAACATATTCAATGAAATCCACCCGAGACTAGGATAAAGAGCTCTGAAAGCAAGTTGGGCTTGGCCAAGCCTGTGGCTACTATAGAGTGCTTCAGCGGCCTTGGTAAAAGTATCTGTCATTTTATCTGTAGCGACACAAAAGACATAGAGATACAACCAGTATTCTAGAAAGGCAATACCTCCATACGCATTGTGTATTCGCTGTGCATCAGACCTTGAGCCAAGTTCAACAGTAGCCTGGAAGGACTCCTCGCTATAGCACTTTTGCCATGTAGAATAAGCAGCACCAATGGGGTGTTGAGGGTCTGCGTGGAATGAGAAGACCTGATCATCAAGGGAGCCAAAAGTGTATGTGTAATCATAGGAAGCCTAGTGATGGTAACCATATCTAGCAGGGTAATGCTCATATTCTCGCAAGGAAACACAAAGGTGTTACTACTCGTCTCCCAAAATCTTAATGCAGCAACCACAAGAGCGCGAGCACCTATTTGAGGAAGATTGAAGCACAAATCTAAAACTTGGGCGATTCCAGCCTATACCCAGAATTCTTCATCCAGGGATTTGCGATCCTTGTACCACTCGATGTCGTCTTCCTTGTTGGTGGGCAACTTGCCCAATTTGACATCAAGATCTTTGCCATCCCATTAGATGGGCTCAGCAGCCTCGACAAGATTGACAAGCGAAAGATGTTGTACATCCCAACCAAGATCAGAGGAGGCCATACTAGTATCGACGGTTAGACCTAATACGACTTCATCACCCTTACTAATATCAAGCCTTTCATAGGGGACGCCCTGGTCCCGATAGAGGCAAAGAAGCATATGGTCATAAAACTATCAACATCTTTCCGGGTAGAGTTTGGGCGGAATTTTTGGTAAGGCACCATAGCCACAGAAAATACAAAGAGAAAGAAGAGGTTTGAAAATGGCAGCGAGAAGTTCAGAGAGTGAAGCGTAGAGAAGAAGCTTTGGGAAGAAAGAGAAATACAATAAATATATAAGGGTTTTGAACGTTGGGCGCGACTTTCCCAAGAGGCACACTCGAGTGGCTTAAGTGAGGCTACTGAATTGTTGAGAATGACACGTTGCAACAAAGACCCCTTTGATTGCCTATGAGTTAATCTCGTGGTCTGGGGGCAATGTTTGGGCCTAAAATAAACTTAAACATTTTATTATACACTTTGGCCCAAGTAAGACAAGTTGATTCTTGTGGCCTACCAAGATTGCTGCGAATCTAGAAAGATTGATATCACATGCGAGATTCCTAACCAAGCTAGGAAGATTTACAAAGATATACAAAGATATATCCCTGCTTTCCTAGTCCGAAATGTTTCCTTCAAGCGATCGGGAGAAAAAGAGCATTAACCTCTATATATACACTACTCCAAGCAGATTGGAAGACATATACACACACATACACAAATTGGCATACAACAATTCTTACTCTCTCACAGTAAGTACGCAACCCAGTGACATCGAACTTAGAATCTGGTTCACCTGACTGAGTGTGAAGATACAACGGTTCTCTCAAGCTAAAACCAACGACAAAGACGATCGGTGGAATCTGGTTCACCCGAGTGAGCGTGGAGATTCCAAGAATTAACGAAGTCACCCTTGTGTTCTCAACACTCGCCCCTTAAGATTGCTCTGCTTTATACTTGTATTACATATAAAGTATAGATTCTTTTGTGGCTCAGTGAAGATACACAAAACCTAAGTCTTGAAACACTTAGGAAAGTATAACTCAACGAGCAAGGTTGGTGCTCTCATCGCTCCAATCGCTTGAAAGGAAGCAAAGACATATGTGACGCACTACACAAATATATTCTGCCTTCGGTAGTGGCATGCTAAGCACGCACAAGACAACTAAAAGAGTCAGTTTGATCTTCTTCATCACATCGACCTGATTGGAGAAAATCAAGCGAAACATCATGAATAAAGCATCATTCTTATGACGTTTCATATTCATGTTCGAAAATCATGGTTTGGCAAGAAAATTGACTAAAATATGATGATTATGCACTTTCCAATGAAGGCAAAGACATTTTTGGGACCGTGGGAGAAGATGAAACAATGTTGGAAAAAAGACGAAAAATGGTTGTCGGAGCTTCGCCAGAATATTTCAAGATTCTGATCACCGGAAGTCAACTCTGGTCGGTCAACACCAGTAAACTCTTGGTCAAGCCATCAAACCACTATAAAGATATTTGAAGCCAAATGCAAATGCAAGTTCAAGTGAGATGAAGAGCACACGTAAGTGACATGAGTTTGAGACCATTTTGTGACTTATTTGAGGACCACTTAGGCCTTATTTTTAGGATCATGTCTCTAGCATTTTAATTTGAATTTGAAAGCCAAAATATCTCCCTTGGACACACAATTTCGAACTCCCCTCTTACCCTAGAAAAAACTTACCTCATTTTACACTTTTTCATAGTTTTAACATCTCTCCTTAGCCCTTATTCTCTCACAAACCCTCTAGAATTCTCTCATCTTTCCACCACCAAATATCGAGCCTAGAAATCCTCCATAAGCATCACCATATTCTCATATCCATCCTCTCCCTAAGCCTAAAGTGGTGTTCCTCCTCTTTGTTGGAGCTAGAAGCAAGAAAAGAGAAAAAAGTGGATGAAGAGCTTGAAGATCTTAGAAGCTTGACTTTGGAGACTCTTGAGTTATTTCTATTCACTTATCTTTCTTTAATCATGTATCTGTACTCTATTTTAGCTATGTACAGTGAGTGATTACCTTTTGGAAGACTAGGGTTTAGCCCTAGCCAATTTGATGTACATACAATGATACTCTGAGTTATGAAATTGGATTTGTTTTAATGTATTACATGCTATTGAATGAGTTTGTTGTGTGTGAGTGTTTGTGGTATAATTGTGGTATGTTTTCATATTTGAGCTTTATTCAATATCTTTATGTTCATGTCTTAGTTATGAGTAATTTGAGATATGTATAGAGGAGCTAAAAATGAACCTAAGTGAACTAGTTACTCACCTAAGGAAGATAAGTATGTAACAGGACTTGGGCCTCGACTTAAAATGTTAAGCTTAGGATTTGGTTTCCTTGTGCTTGAGCATGAACCGAACACTTTTGAGGTCCAAGTAACTCAAGAATTTTCGGTTAAACTTACATTGAACCAAAAGGCTTTGTAGTTATTATTGATTCTTTCAACTTGTAACCCAATATGTGTGAGTTGAGAGGTTTTATTAGAACTCATTCTCAAGTGTTTCAATAGAGGCTTGAGAAGGGAAGCCATCCACAATGTTCACATATGTTTGTAATAAAACTCATTACGCATGAAATACACTAGAAGTCTAGAACCAAAAGTCTAGTTCCTAATCCTGGTTTACTTTGTGCTTCATGGATGGACCGAAACCTTCTAGAATCCTAAAAGGCTTAGGAGTTTCGGCCCATAACCAAGCGTGACCCGAGAAGGCATGATTTAGACAATGAAAGGATTTATTCTTATGATCCAAAAGACGTTTGAGCATGTAAACCGGACTAAAACTCATAATTTGGATATTGTTGGTACATTGAATTGGCTAGTGGCAACATCTCTAGCCTACCAAATATTTACATTGTTTTGTTTTGTTTTACCTCATGATTACATTTAATTAGTTAATCAACCATTCAATCAGACAATCACTCATTGTAGTTACACCACCCCTTGCATAGTTAGGTTACCAAAGAACTTAGTTAGGTAAGATATATTTTTGCCTTTTAATTCATTAGTTTTGGGTCACATTGCATGTTTAGGTAATGTCACAGTCTAGGATCTGACCGTGTCATGCTTTGGAATTAGAGTGGTCAATCCTCGTGGGTTCGACACTCGACTTCCTTATAAATCATATTACTTGGACACCGTATACTTACGGTTTTAGAAGAATTACAATCTTTATCTTAGATAATATTATAGTTAAGATTAGAGGGAAATAATTTCTCCTAACAAGGCACGATCCTTACATGAGTATATAATAGATAAGTGCTTCCAATGATCGAATTATTTTATCGATTTTGAGTAAAATGGAACTTCACATTAAAATTTTAATGCGAAGCTTCACACTTGATAGAATATGTTGTAAGTGTGTGTGTGTGTGTGTGTATACACACACACACACACGAGAAAAATCTCCATTTGATACCTAAACTATAGCCTTTAGCACATTTTGATACCTAGGCTTTGAAAAGTACCTAGATGGTACCTGAATTTATAACATATATCTCCATATAGTACATATATGATTTATTTATTTATTTTTTACCCAATCTGCCCTTGATATACTAATAAATACTAAAAGAAAAAAATACCTCCAAAAATAAAACAAAACAAGTCTTCGTCAAGTCATGAATTCACCTATAGTCCTCAACCTTTCTGGGTTACTCATGCAGACGGACTCACTTCTAAATGCTTCTTTTTAAAGGTGGTTTTTCTCCAAACTAAGTTAATATTTTAGATGTAAAAAGTTACTAGAAAGATGCTTAATAACAAGCAACTCATATTTTCCATCCTTCTGGGTGGTAGTCCACCTCCTAAGGGATCATAATGAGTATGAAAAAATATAAACAACTCACTTTCTTTCTCCTTCTGGGCGGTAATCTGCCTCTCAAGGGAGTTTTAATGAGTTTTATGAATATATGCAGCAATTTGAATGAATTGTAGCGGGAAACCATAAACTTATTTATTCAACAGAATTATAGACTAAATATCCAGAGCTTCACTCTTTAGTAAACAGTTATAAGATGTTTATCTACTTACTTGGAAATACAGAATTTGAATAGTTTGCTTCGACTCTATCTCTCGACTCACCAGTTTCACGCTCGGACTTTCTACTCTAAAATAGATCTCTTCTATATTGATTTTTGATGCCTAGAACTAAGACTCAAGACTCTTTATATAGGGAGCAGACTCCAAATTGGAATTGAAATATGCTTAATTAACAGTAACTCCAAATTGATAAGGTTCTGGCTTTCCTCCATTGTCTTCTTTCGAAAAGTAGATTTTTTATTGATAAAAGATGTTCCCTTCTTAAAAAAACGATATGAATTTTTATGTTTTTACATGTCATTGTATATTTCTGAATTCTCTCCAAGATAAGGCTCTTCAAATTCAAGCTTTCTTCTGGTTCCATTTTCTTCCATGTCAATTTGTTCATACATCTTATAGTGTTTGTCATTCTCGATCTTTTCGAGCCACGAAGCACATGCAAGGGTGAAATCAATCTCTTTTTTCTTTTAAGAGAAATAAACAAGTCACTGGCAACAACCTCTGGGTGGTCGTAAGCGGTGATCTTACGGATGTATTATAATGTAAGAAAAGTAATCTTTTGATCTTCTTCGATTACTTTCTTGATGTATTATAATGTCATGACCTTCATCCATGGAATGCTAGAATTTGGAGTTCCATTGTTGATCTACGCATTTTATGCTTGATTATTAATGTCTTTCTCTTTATATTTAGCTTTGTTTTGTGCTTAGTAAATATGTTTTTAACTTACTTTATGTTTGTAGGTATAAATAAAGGAGGCGATTTGGAGCTAAAAACGTGCTAAGGAGGAAGTTCCTAATTCCGGAGAAGAAATGATCCGAGAAATGGTCTTCAAAATGGTTATTAAAATGTTTTCCCACATGGTGTCAAGAATTGAAGACCAAAATCCAAATGAAATGGATGCCAAAATGGTGGACAAAAAGTTGAAGACATTTCTCCTGTGCAATCCAGGAATGAGCAAACATGGCGGAATATATGGGGCATAAATGATGGACGAATTTGGAGGATATTCCATGAAGATTTATACCTGATTTGAGGGTCAAAATATGTTCAAGGATATGCTAAATTCGGCCAAGAATTATTATGGAATAAGGAATGCAAGATTTGAAGATATGAAGATTTCCTTTTCTTTGAAGAAGAAGAAAACATGGTAGCCAGGTCATACAATTTCTAAAATCCGTAGGAAATTAAATTCAATTCCAAATATGGTGTTCTTTATATGAATTTTATAGCCCTTTGAATAAGATTTCCAACGCAACAAGAATTAGAATTTTTCAAGATCTACAACTCCAGGAAAACGAGTTTTACTACAGCTAGTCACATTTCCCCGGATTTGCTAGGAATCATTGTTTTGGAAGGAAAGGTCCCCATTCTTCTTCTATATAAAGGAGGGCTCGACTAGGGTTTCATCATCACAAAATATAGAAGCCAAACCTCTGCCTCAAACACCTTTCCTCTCATACTTAGCAAATCCCTCCTCCAAGGCCGAGCATCCATCTTCTCCACGGATCAAGTGTAATCGGCGCTCTTTGTCTTGCATTTGAGAATCACCACTTGGCGTTTGCAGTGCTCTTCACGGAATAAAAAGTGTAACCATGAGCTTCTCTACTTCATCTCTTCCTTGTAATAGATTTTGTTTAAGTATGATTGTAATAAAGTTTGACAAAATGTTTTATGTTTCAGATTTACTTTAGTATCTTCCATGTGTTCTTAGTTTTTAACTTTTAATTCGTATGCATGCTTATGTGCTTAAAGCTTCTTAATATGCTAGGTGATACGCTCTTCGTTCCTCTCTTGCATGTTTTGTATGATCTTTAGATGATTAAGTTGTTGCGCTCTTTGTTTACAATTTAAAAGCATGTCTATGTATTTTAGGTTGAAGATTAAGAATTTCGTTGACACTAAATAAATATGAGCATGAATTGGCTGGGTGGATATAATGTGTCGATCACTTGTAAGTATATTAGTTAGTGTTTTATTTTCGGTCTAGCAAGCATGTTTAGGGTTTTTTGTTCTTGTTTGTTTTATACTTGTCTATGAGTGAAGCATGATAGAATCTAGGATTTCTTAATATGTTTGCTTACCAATTTTTGTTCTTATTTTCGTAGTTAATTAAACCAAACTTTCAAACCCCCCATACCTTTTATTTTATGTTTACAAACGTTGTCATGCATTAGTAACCTCAATCCCCGGTTACGAACGATCCCTACTTATCAATGCTACATCTACAAATAATGGTTTTAAATTGTATACGTGTGAACTATGTGTTGAGTGTCTACTTTGTGTTAATATTTGATACATGTTTTACGCGTTATCAATTGTATCCATTACAAGCTAGTTTTAAATACTATCCTTGAATGATTCTGACATAGTGGTATGGAGAAATATACTCAGTTTCTCCATTGGCTTTCTACACCCATTATGAAGATGTAGATCTAAACTTGAGTCTAAGAATACAATTTGAATTTCTTACATTCTTGACAGTATTGTATATAATAGCAGGCAATCACGTGAGATCATCATTAGTCTTTGTTCATAATTTATGGACAAAGTCATTTTCAACTAACCACAACTTGTATTCTTGAGGGTGCTTACTTTGAACATTCACCACATATCTTCTTGGGAATGGTCATGGAACAGTAAATAATGTATCAGGGAGATTTGTGTTGATTGAATTTCTTCCAATAGTGTTATGAAATTTGAATCACTTTGGTTCTTTTAACGTCTGAATTGACACTCTTGCACTTTTAGGGGTTCTTATGTATTGCACCACTAGTTTATTAACAACACTTTATTTTCTTTTCTTTTGGTTTAGTTTAGTTCTTTTGCTAAGGAATTCATGACCTCTACCATAAGCCTTTTATTTTGATCCTGAAAGGTGAACATAAAATTTTCTAGCAAAATCTTCTAATGGCAAGCTAGACCTGGGTCAGCTTGGAAGATTGGCTGAGAGAAAGTGTCTAGTCGATATTTGAAGATGTTTATGAACCCTGCAGAAAAATTGTGCTTATTGACAAAGTAGCAACCTTCAACGATCTTGATATGTCTTTACTATCTGTCGTTTGAGACGGGCTAGCCAATCCTTTACTCTGAAATTGGTCAATTAATGCTGGTCTTTTATGACACAACAAGAAATTTTTAAGAACCTTTTCGATGGACTCCTCCGGTTGTTCAGATTCTTTTTCTGACCTCTTGCTCCTAGGATTTTGACATTTCTGACCTCCTCCCTTTGAAACATTGTCATTTCTTATGTTAAAGCGTCTGAGAGATAGTTCATATTTCTTGCAATTAGTTCTACATTATAATCATATTGGTTAAGAAATAATTGTCAATAAGCTAATCTCCCCTTATCAGCAGCTTTATCAATCTTGAAATTTTTGAAATTTTTTACTCTGGCATAATTTGTTCTCACAATGAATGGTTTCTTAAAAAGGCAGGAGAATTTTCAATTATTTTTTTAATTGCCAAAATTGTCTTTTCCCCTGTGAAATAGTTATGTTCTACAGAGTTGAACTTCCCACTGCAATACTTTAAAAAAAATTGTATTAGTGCCAGGCACTCTTGCTAGCACTGCACCTGCCCAGAAACTATCACTAGCATCTGTCTGAAGAATGACCTCATCATTTTCTTCAGGCTGATAGAGAGGATGCAATTTTTTGCAAAACTCTTTGATTTTCCTAACGACCTTTTCGTCATCCATTGTAAATTTTCAAGCTCTCTTTGAGCTTGTTTTTAGGGATAGTATAGCTCTTATTCCAGTAATTTTGGAAATGAAGTCTCTTCCATAGTTAATAATTCCTAAAAATATCTGTAGACTTTTAGCGTTAAGAATTTTTTCTGAAAATTTCCAGACATTTTATAAGATATGAGGTTGAAGCTTGATCACCTCATTTCTTATGTCAATCCCTAGGAAGTCAATTTCATCTAGGATGAGAAATATTTTCTTTTCTCCTAGAATGATTCTATGTTGAACTATGAGCTTGACTATCTCATGGAGATGATTTATGTGTTCTTCTTTAGTTTTTGAGAAGACTAATATATCGTCGAAATAGATGACACAAAAGTCTACAACTTGTTTGAATATGTTGTCCATTTCTCAGCCATTTTCTCTGAAAAATGGTTGGAGCTTATTTCAGCCCAAAAGGCATTACTAGCTATTCGTAGTGTCCCTGTGGAGTTCTGAAGGGAGTAAGGGGAATGCTATCAGAATGTATTTTGACTTGCCAGAATCCTGATTTTGCATCAAATTTTGAGAACACTTTGGCTTCTCTGAGTCTGTTGATTAGCACTCTTACGTATGCTATTTGATATCGTCTTTTACGGTTTTCTAATTGACATCTCTATAGTCTATCGCTACTCTTGCTTTTCTGCGGACTTCTTTCTCATGATTTCTGACATAGAATGCTGAAGCGTGATGAAGACTATATGATGGTCTTATTAATCCTTTATCCAAAAGATCAGCTATATTTTTTCTGAATTCTTTTTGATCTTCTTTATTGTACTGAGGGATTGCTTTTTATATGACAGATATAATTCATGTATGTAGCTCGAGCTCACAGAACATTAGGTCTTTTTCTCAGAATTTCAGAGGATTGATGTCAATATTTTGTTTCAACATTTCCTTGATCTCTCCAAGGGTATGCATATTCTGTTTCTCAAGCTTAGCCTTGAAGTGCTTGAGATTATGTTCCTGTATGAAGGTTGCTTCAGCTGCCTCTTCATCTTCTTCTTCATTCTCTGACGATGCCTCTATAAGAAACTCTTTTTGTTGCTTGTATTGCAATATTGTTTCGTGTTTTGGTATATATCCTATTCTACTGTAATTTCTGATATTGCTATGTAAATCCTGGACCAACAATTTTTTTTTTCTTGGTTCAGTCTCTCTGTCTAGAAGATCTTGTCATTTATTTCAAAGCCCAGTAAGTTCACTTCTGGCTTTTGAATGAATGTTTGTTGTAGAAGAAAATCATTGCCAACTAGTATATCAGAGCCTTGGCTTTCTGATTGCCAAAGCTCTTCAATTACAAAGGTTCTTCCTCCAATCCAAATTTGAACATTTTTGGCAACTGTATTTATGAAGATTTTTCTTCCTTCTATAGTTTTTCCAATTGCACATCTTTTTGGATTAGTAATCTAGAGTTCTTCAGGTATAACAAACTTTTTGCTAGGCTGAAGCCATGCCATAACCATTATCTACATAGGCATGTAGGTGATACTTCTTGTATTCTTGAAATTTTAATCTAATTTTCATGTAGTTGTTGAACTTACTCGTGGAATCAGTTGTTGCCTTGCACAAATTTTGTTTCGAAGAACCTTCTTCTTTTACTATTTTTGTGAAGGGATTGCATTGTTCTTCTTTGCAAGTTGGGCTTTCTGCAGATACTACTTATTCCTTTTCAATAATAGTTTTGAATTTCATTCTTTCTAGATCTCTTTCTAGAATTTCATTTCTTTCTTCTATCTCGTAGAAATAGTCTTCATATTCCTGTTCAATAATCTGATTTATTGAACTGGTTCTTTGTTTTTTTTTTCTTGCTTAAGCTATGAAGCATTTTTTGTGATACGTCTCTTCTGACGCTATAAAAAATATGGGAAGACCATCTTTCTCATGGCAATGTCAGTACTCAAAGAAAAACGATTCGGGATTGACTTTGTAAGAAGAAATCTTTTCTTCTTCAGTGCTTTCTTTCCAATTTTTTGATTTCAAGGAGATAAACCCATATGGATTCATATTCATCTTCAGAATCTGTTTTTGATTCTTCTGATGATTCATCTTCTGTCCAGGCTGAATAGATAGATACATTATCGTCTTCATCTTCTGAATAGATTACCTCGTAGCCTTTCATATTGGTTATCTCTATGACCTCTTCATATTTTCTCATAAGAGTTTTTGAACTTTGCTTATACTTCTTAGGACATTCGTTAGCATAGTTCCCTTCGGCCTTGCATAACCAACATCAGCATGCTCTGTCATTCTCTTCTGTAATTGGAGCTTTTCTTGGATTTCTAATTCTTAGTTTCGTTTTCTCTGAAACATTTATAGAAGTGCTTCCCTTTATTTTTCTGCTTATTTTTGTCGCATCCCCAGTTGGTTGGGATGTCAGTGATTATAATGCAGAAATTGCCAGATCCTTTAAGCTGCCTCTTTGCAGCTTTTGCTTTTTTGTTTGCTTTGCATTGTTCTCGTATCATCCGTCTGATTCTTTCTGCAACTCCCCCTATTGAAAAGATTTCTAGGGGTTTTTGTTCTATGCTTTCCCTCATGGTTGTCCTCCAGGGTTCATGAAGCTTTCTATGCAAAAGATGTATTAGATCGTTATTTTCTAGACTTCTATTGTACAGAAGTATTCGTGGAATCCATTCAAATATTCCTCGAAATACTTCATGTTGTATATTTTGAAAGCACATATATTGGTTTTTGCTAACTCTTTAGCTTTGTCCCTAACATATGAGATATCTCCACAGAATTGGTCATAGATTAGAGTTGTAAAGGTAAATGGAGACTTATCACTTTTGATTTTCTCCAACCATTCTTATGCTTGGAAGTTTGTTTGAAGGCAAAATAATTTTTTTTTTGCCATTCCTATGAGGGTCGATTCATAGATTATCTGTAGGTCAGGAGCTTCAAACTTTTCATAGGTAGTGCATGCTGCCATTAATAAGCTAGCAGCCTAATCATCTATGACCTTCTTCTTATCTAGAGATTTGTCTAGATCAAGCCATACACTAAATTGTGTAATGGTACTTTTGGTGTATTTTTCTATGGAATGAATTTTTGGGAACTTCTTTCCCCTTTCTTTCCAGTATGACCTTTTATGTTTGAAAGTTTTGTATTTCCACCGATTTTGGGGATGGGGATTTCTGTAGCTCCTAAAGACTCTCCTTCCATTTTAACTTCTTGATAAGGAAAGACTTTTATTTCCTTTTTGAATGTGAAACTTTCGATCTCTTTGATCAATTGTTCTAAACGAGATAGATCTTTGCACTTTTCTGCTTCTTCATAGAGTTCAAAGAGCTTCTCTTCTTTTGGTTTTTCAGATTTTAGCATGCTGATATCTCTTTCTAATTCAGTATCTAAATCTTCTTCCATTACTGAGTCATTTTCTTCCCTTATTGAAACTCTGGTACTTCTAGTACCTTTTTCTCTAGAAGAGTTGCTTCTTCTGAATGATCTAGAGCTTTCACTTCTCAAGCTTTCGAGGGATACATCACTGTTTATGTGTCCTTCGAATTTTAGGTTAATGTCTCCAGTTCTTCTATTCATAGATTGTTGCTTTTACACTTTCTAGCCTTTCTTTGGGGCCAGACAATTTCCATTCTAATAGAAATGTTACCTCATCCCATATAACTTTATGGATCTGTTTCGGATGATTTTTCATTTTTGTGAGGAATCCAGTAGTAAAACCATGAAAATTTGTTATTTTGGTCTTTGGTTATACTGTTATGCTTATTAGTTTATAGTAGATCCTATAAATCACAGCAAGTTCTTGCATGCCGACTTCCATTGATGTGCCATCTGTTTTGATTTTCAGTCGTAAACAGTGGGCTGCATCAATTAGGCTAATTGAAAAGTTTGGAAAACAATTGAAATATGCAACTTGGTTGCATAATGATGCTTAGAGGGTTCCTAGTAGTTAATTAATGCTCGTTTTGTCTAACATGCTTGGTGAGGCTTAAGGGAATGGTAGTATCCAACAACTTGGAGAATGAATATTAGTTAGAAATACATCCAAAATATATCCCCGCGTTGTGTGATGCTAATGTCTAGTTTTATCTATAAATTTGCACATTTATAAATCTTGATTCCATGTATGGGGAAAGTAGTGTATCATTTGTTGGCAGAATAACAATTAGTAATACAATACGAAACAAGGAGAAATTGATTTAGGCATACATATTTGCATACCAAAATCAATTTTTTTTGTTTAATATTATAATTTTTGCCACGGCATTCTTTCTGTAGCAAATGGTCATATTTGCTATCGTCAAAGGTATATTTACTACGGCATGGATTGTAGTAAGTTGTCGTCGCCAATACCAACACAAACACTATGGCACAAAATTGTAGTATTAAAAGACATTTGCTATGGCAGTTGCTGTAGTCGTTAGGAATTGCGTTACTTGCTAAAGAGACGGAAAATTTACAGTAGCGAAAGACCGTTTTGCCGTCGCAAAAGGCTTTCGCTACAGCAAGTTTTCATTTTGCCACGGCATTTTACTGTGGCTAAATGAATTTTTTTTTGTAGTGCAATGTGCATAAATTTGTAGTTTCTTTTTCTAACTTTAGCAACTTCCTCAAGTGTTATCAAAAGGAGATTTGTTTCTTCTGTTGTTGCTGCAGTGGTGAATTCAAGGATTTTGAACTGGTGGCTATCCAACATATCAAAATTCTCTCTTTTGTAAATTTGATTTAATTCAAAATTTGGAATTGAAGAATTTCATTGAACTCGAATTCTTCAGATCGAATTAAGCAGTTGTATTGCCTTTTTCTTTCTAAAGATGCTCAACATATTTATGTTACGAACATCTTCAGATTTGAATTCTTGAAATCTGATGATTGACAGATTTGTTGTTGGATTCAAAAGAAACGACTTTGGTGAAGGGTTCCCTCTTGGAACTTCTAGTGATTTAAAGTCATGCAGTAATTTTCTTTATGAATGTTCGAGGGGGACTATCTCTTGACTTCTTATGTTCTCGGACTATCCTTTTAACATAGTCAAGGATTTTCATCTGTTGAGGATTCTTGATGCTTTGAATATAATAGAGAATCTAGTTTCTCCATTATTTTCTCAGAAAGTGTTCCCAACTTTGAAAATTTGTGTTGAGCTATAGCGAGCTCTGATACCATTAAAGGTGCGGATCTAACCAATAAGTTCAGATGGATCATCAGTGTAAATGTTGTTCGAATTTAGCTTTATCTGTTCAACTCTCAAGGAATTTCTTTTTTCAATTTTTCTAAAAGTCTAATTTTTTGTTTGCAGTTGTCAATAAAGTCTCGAATTAATTTAAGTTTTCTACTTATATTGCGAGTAGCTTGAAAATGAGAAATTTTTATAGTAAGAGATAACTGTTTACCTTTAAGTTTTGAAGATAGATTTCAGCTGCAAGTGTTAGAATAAATAAATTATGGGTCCATTACGCTTCAAAAATACATAATAATATGTAAAAATAAAAATAAAATGATATTTTGACAATTTTACTCATAAAAAGTACTATTTCGGGTCACATTGCATAAATATATATATTGTCTAACTAGTTTTAAAAGATCAGGTACTAAAATATATATTGAATGATAGTATATGTATCATTTGAGGGTTTTTCTTAGTTACATGGTCAAATCTATTAATTGATAATGTTGCATCTTCTCGGCCATCGATCTTACCAAAGAACTTCTCCACTCGGCCATAAGTGGTTTTATGAGCATTGGCTTTATGCCTCCCTCTAGGCAGCAAATGATGTGTGAAAAGGCCACAAGCTTGCCAAGTCAATTTAAATTATATAACGCAGGTCCAAAGAAGAAAACTCCATATATAGTCATCCTATACGTACAGCTTAAACATCATTTCCGAGCAAACTGCACGTAATAGCTATGAGGTGTCCTCCTCTCTCATATTGGGTCACCATTTCTTCTCGTCTATCTAACTCATAAGGAAGCCAGAAATATATGTTCTCTCTCTCTCTCTCACAGATGGGTTTAGTTTGATCGAGCAGTTCTGGGAAAGAAGAAGCATCGATCGGCAGCTGGTCGCAGTTTTATATATACTTACAGGCTACAAAGAGAAGGATGGAGATCGAAAGGCTTAGATATATACAATAACGAAGGTATTGACGCGCCTCAATTTGAAGACATGCCTATTGGAGCAGTCTAGCTTAGTCTTGTATTTTGATTGAGCCGCGTCAATATCTCATCTTGCATCTCTCGATCTCTCTCAATATGTCTAAATCGGTAAGTTCTGCATGCCTCTTCATTCCACTCTAATGGATATGAATATTCTCTCTCTTATATAGCGGATCCGTTTCATTTTTCTATAACTATTACTATATACACACACACACATATCTGGGTTGAAGTTCGCAGTACGAAGATCATATATATGCAAATATTTCTTATACTCTATCATTTCTTAATCTGTGTAAATATTTCCTCATCAAGATAATCTAAATATACATACTTTCATTTCATGCACGGTTCTTTTAGTCCAACATACTTCAAACAGATTAATTTAATTAGCTCTTGTTAAAATGATCATAACACAGAGCGTCATTAATTTTGAATTCAATCTTATCGATCGGTTATTTAATATATTAGCTAAAGACAATTAATAGTCATGCTTCTAGCTAGCACCTTAAGATTAAAGACGTTTAACTCATCAAGAGGACAAAAACATGTAGCTATTTAAGGCGTTCAACTGGAAACTAAACCAATTGTCCACCCAGAAAATATTTTCTAAAGTAGTGTAATGGTAGCTGGAGCTAGACTTCAAAATTAATTAACTACTAAGCTAGTGCACATCATATTATTGTTTTGAGGAACACTTGCTTTCTTTTAAGAAAACACCTCCTCCCTCGATCCATTAGTTTCATCTGTAAAGCAAATGACGGAAATATTAGATTTGAAAGCAAGTGTTCCTCAAAACACTTGTCTTATGCTAACTCGGACGCTAGGGTTTTAGTCCTACGATAACCCCTCGCTCATGAGAAACACAAAGAGAGAGGGAGCTAGGAAGTAGGAAGAGCATTATCTGGAAATTTTTTAGGACCCACCTCGTCTGGACAGCGTTCAAATTACTCTCATTTATACAATTTTTTATTTGTAATTTTATAATTAAAACCGTCTATCTTATAAATTATGGGATTAACTTGAGAAAAAATGAATCAAATCGAATATCATTTGAGTATCTAATTTCATTAAATAAATGGACAGTTATTGTGAAATTTTTTATTACATTAACAACCGTCTATTCGTTTTACAAAATTTAATAAGCAAACGATTTCCAATTTGATCAAATTTTTGTATACATAATCATTATGAGGTCAAATATATATTAAGTGATCTTGATTTTAAAAATCACAAATCAAAAGTTGTATAACTATGAGGAATTTGAATAATAATGTCCAAATATTTTTGAATTTTTTTATGAAAGTAAAGAAAGCATGATGTAGTTGGTTGTCATTAAGCAGAGTTGGTGGAAAATTTAGGGTTTCCTTATGTCCACTAGCAATTTATATACTCAATTATTTGTCTAGGTCTCTATGAAAATGAAAGAAGATCCCTCCATGATGTTTTAAAATGAAAAAGATAAAAATCAAATATAAACAACATTGCACGTTCATATACTGCTCGACACAAAGAAATCGATCCATATCAAAGTAACCAATATATATTACTCGAACAAAAAAAAATCTTGCAAGAGACTAATAAACATATATAATTGTATATTAATTAAATTAGGAAGATGTCCCATGTATGCATGCCTTGTTAATTTCTAACAACATTATGCTCCTCAAATATGCATAATTTTGATCAATCTTTCTAGTCAACTTAACCTACACGCATGAACCTAGTGGCTACATTTTTTTAAAAATTATCTAGAGCATATATGCTATATAAATACATGTAAAACTCGAGAACAGATGTATATATGCTGAGCTTGTATAACATGCATGTCGGAACCTGTAAATATATATCATACAAGACCGTACCAGTACGCGACGTATAAAGCCTACCAAACTTTGGCTATTACCATCGACTCCAACATCACTATAGAACAGTACGTACAGTTATCTGGAGCGTTCATATGTTCTATCTGGAATACGCTGAAGAAAAATTACGCATAAATCTAAGATACATAAAACATGACAGACTGGAAGAGAATCAAACACATACAGCACGTTACTGGAGGAGGAATCGTTCTGATATATATGGTCCCAACTCCCATGCTAGCTTGGCTGCACAAGGATGGAGAAGCGAAAGCTAGGTGGGCGAAGCGGGAACCATGGTCACAGCAAGGACATCAGTACGTAGGACCGCTATGCATCCGACCCTTTGCTTTCAGCTAGTGAATGCTTCAGATTTTTCCACCCATCTGTGTCCATTATATCTAGTTAATGCCCTAGCTAGTATAAGCATGCAAGTTTCTCCAATGGCTGGTCGACCTGGGAATAATTATATATGTCTAATCACAATCACAATGTCCCCCGCGTGTAAAAACTTGTGAGCAACTATGTTTTAATTGTGAGAGAAATTACGATGATATATGGTGAAAGCTACAAACTCGAACATAAAAATTAAGGAAATTGCATGGAGAAGCTTGTTACCTTTGATGCAAGACCTCAACACATTAACATGTCCAAGAATCGCATCAACCTATTTTGTTCATACGTACTGATGTCACAAGAGCATCAGAATTGCATCAGTAATCGGAGGAGGCTAGGGGATCTACTCTTTTGTGAGTGTTGAGTGGTTAGCTAGGTCGGGCGTGGGTCAAAAATATAGAGGTCGGTCGAGCTTTATGTGCCTATTTGACATGACCTGTTTGCAATATGTGTCATTTTAGTTTGATGATTTCATTTCACTACCAGAATTCTTTTCATTGTTAAAGTCGTCAACCTTTCATCAAAAATCGTCGGTTATAATTATAACCGACGACATGTCGTCGGTTATACGGTTGTCGGAAACTAGCCGTCGGTAGAAGTATCGCCGACGAGATACTGATGACATCGTCGGTGATACGTTGACATTATCACCGACGATAAGTCATCGCCGGCCATGAAAAAGATCATCACCGAAGACGTAACTCGTTGGTGATGAGGCTCCGCCGAGGTCAACATGTTGACCGCCCCGATTATGGCTGACGATTCTTTGAAGAATATCGTCGGCTATAAGCAAGAAACTCGCAGGAAATGTGGAATTATTGCCGACGAGTTAGGTTCTTGTCGTCGGCTATACCTGATGACGTTTTACAAAAAACTGCAGGTTCTGGATTGGGCCCAATTCCAGAACTTGTAGTGAACAACACAAACAGCACAAATACACATCCAACAGTACACAAATATTTGTCCAACAGTACAAACACCAATAATACAAAAATAAAATACAACTACACTAAGAGTCGGCGAAATCCATGTTTACGAAATCATTTGAACTCTGGCGGTTACCCTGGTCTTATTGCGACGGCTGCGGTTATGGAACACTGGGGAACACAGGCATCGGTGGAGGTGTGGGGACCGGGTGTCCTGTAGTCTGGCACTGGTACATCGTCTGCATCTATATCATAATTTGTGCCTGCTGCTCAACCATAACTTGGTGTTGCTCGACCATCGTCTGGTGCTCGGCCTCTCTGGCTGCCTGCTGCTCGATCAATTGCCGCATCTCCTCCACCACCCTCATTTGCTCCTCCAACTCCCTCTACGTCCTCTGGAGCTCTGCTACTAGGTTAGAATTCCTAGAAGAAGTTCTTGACCCGCTAAAGTATTTCGAAGTGTCCTTCAATACCCCTTCTCCCGCCGAGCCCATTACCCTGCAGTAGTGGATATTCCTCCCAATCCCGCACGCTTTTACCATGATCTGAGCAGTTATAGGGCGATCAAGCGTTGTGACGACCCGAACCAGAATCAGTAAAATATTCGGCACGATTCACGAGATTATGATTAGTCGCAGTTTTACGTCATATATGTGGTTTGTCGATTCTATTCGCGACTATGTTTTAGGCCGAGAATTTGAGTTGAGTGTCTTCACGGAAGTTGTAGAGTACATGATTTCGAGCTCGTGGGCAGTTCCGGATGATTTTTCCGATAACCGAGGAATATATTATGATTATTCGAAGTTTCGGTTTTCGACGAGTTTATCCGATTGTTTCGAGTTTATCTGAATCAATTCGAATACTCATTTTGGACCGTCGATTGACCCGATGCGCGAGTATAAATATCGGAAATAGTCGTAAAATCGTCGAAAAACACTGTTTGAGTTTGACCTAAGTTGACTTTCCCGTTTTGGAAGGTTTGACCGTTGACCTGAGGGGAGAAGTTTCCATTTTGGTTCTTGCCGTCCGACGTCCTTTTTCCGGCCACCTCCGACCTTGTGGAAGGTATGGTTAGCTTCTCCTTTCGATTTCGAGTTGTATGGTGTTTGGTTTGGTTGAAATTGATTTCGTTTTGGTTGAACCCGAATCGGGTCGAATTGGGTTATGTCGCCGGAGTTGGTTGGCCGTGTTCCGACGAGCCACGGTGGCTGTGAGGTTAGGGGTTCGACTCCCCTTGGCCTAGAGATGCTCCCCATGTGATTTTTTTTGGGTTTGGTGGAGGATTTTGTGCAACCCGATTAGGTCACCGGTGAAGAATTTCGTTCGGGTTTCGGGCTAGAATTGGCATGGTTCCGATGAGAATTGGATCTTGGGGTAGTTGGGAAAGTGATTCGGCTGGAGGAGAGCTACAGTTCTGGAGCTTCCTCGCTGGAGGAAGTCACGGTTGATGGCGCGCCGCCGGCGGCAGCGGCGGTCAACGGTGGTGCTCCGGCGAGGAGTTGACTTTTTGGATTTTAGTGTTTTTAATGTCGTTTTTCTCGTAATCGCGCCCTGATTATCGTCCAGAGGTTTTCGGATTGATTTGGGTAGCCGATTTTCAGTCTAGGGTTTCGAGTGCAGATTTCAGGAGTTCCGTTATTTAATTTGTACTGCATTGCATATTTCCGGGAACGGTTGGTTTCCGTGGTTAAGTACAGAGTTGTGGGTTATGTTTTGATCAGTTGTGTTTTATGAATATTCAGGGGATCGAGATCGAGATCGAGATCGAGATCGTGACCGTGCTTCAGGCGAGGGATCTTCCGCCGGGCCTCGAGATTAGCGCGAGTGCGCGTTTTGCTCACCTGTGAATGGACAATTTCTTTTCACGGATTGATTGCGAGTCTTTTATATACGTTTTACGAAATTGAGCATGCAGTATGATCATAGCTTTTCGAGCATGAGATTTCATACGAGATTACGATTTATACGAGCATGTGTTAGACGATTATGCTTATATAATTATACATTACGTATATGCATTTATATGCTGTTTATTGCATTTGCATCGAAATATTTATGATTTGGTTTACACAGAGTACAGTCTCAGTATATGTTGTTGTATCGATACACTCGCATCCCGGCTGATCCTCGAGGATGTGTACCGGGGGAGGCTGTGACTCCTGACCCGAGACCTTTACCGGGGGGAGGCAGACCTCTGACCTGAGGCCTTTCTGGCTAGAATCACGTGTGGGTCTGGGATCCCGTGATTCGGACTGTACTAGCACGGATGTGTCCATGAGTGGCCCCGTGAGATTTTTATGCATGCTCTGTATGTGTGAGGAGTTAGAGTCTCCCTCGTGTACCATTTCTTTAATTATTTATGCATCTGGACTCGCATATGATTTTATGATATATATATATATATATTATTCGATGAAAGACATTTATTTTCGTTCACTCACTCTAACGAGTTTTATGTCTTTCCCCTGGGCTTTTCGGTTTTCGTGCCCAGTTGCAGTTCAGGTTCTGATATTTCACGTCGCGGTTGGAGGCTAGTGATCTGAGCTACCTGTGTTTTCCAGTAGGTTCTTGTTTCGCCTACTGATGTGTATATTGTATATATTTACATTAGAGGTCGCTCTGATACATTCTGATACATGTTTTATACGGATTTTCTCGAATATAATATATTATACAGGTATGTTTACTGTTATTTGATATTGTTATGATATTGAGAAATCCGGATGGGATTGGTGCCCACGGTTTGGCTTTTGTGGCATAGGACGAAGTGTTATTTTCAGAGTGCAGGTTTATGCAATTCCACGTTAGTAACGAAACTCTGCCGAAATTTTGAATGGTTTTCATTGGTCCGTGTTTTCAGAAGGGGTTCGATTCCGATTTAGGGACTGAATCGGGGTTGGGTCCTTTCAAGCGTATCAATTTGAGAGGCATACTGGGTCACTTCCTCCTCCGAGTAGTCAGGATGGTCCTTTCGAGCTATATTCATGGTGACCTCTGTGATTGCATCCTCCACTCTCACCTAATTGACAAGGGAATATGAATAATGTTTTATTAAACAAAAAAAATTAATAGAGAAAAATACTTTTATTAACACATATGTGAACTAATTAATGAGGCCAAACACTAGCTTACCGCTTCTTCAGGGCACTGCGGATAGAACTTCTGATGAACAAACACCAATGGGGTGACTTCTTGCTGTTTTTGCGCCCTATGCGACCAACCCAAATAGTTGAGTGAACCGCTATGATGGGACTTGGTGTTTTTCAATCTGTTCTCGTTGTTCGTCTTGGAAATCGCCTTGTTGGATAAACATATGTCAAAAAATTAGTAACTAACTATTTCGATGTGATACGATACATTAGGGTTGTAAAATATATTTAGGATGCATACCTTCACTTTGGGGTGCTCGAAGTGGGCTACCAGCCACAACCACTCGTACTCCCTAAACCGGAGTTCGCTATGGGTAGCACATCGGCCTAGATCCTTGTAGTTTGTATAGTGTTTTGAAAGCTCGTTCTTCCACTCTTTATACCTATATTAACGCCGGAAATAAATGACGGGGCCTCTAGTCTTTCGTTTTCCATTGGCATTAACGAGATTGCCTAATAATACAATGTCAAAAAACTGAAATGATTAATTGACACTATTTATAGTCTTAAGTAATAATTAAGTAATCAATCTTGTTAAATAAATTTTACCTGCGTCATTCGTTTGCTGGTTCACGCACCTCGCACTCCAAAGATACACGGGGTCGAATGGCTTGAACACGTACGCTTCCTCCATGGTCAGGAACTCCGACTATCCTTCAATAAAAATAACCCTCCCCTAACATCGAATTGAGAGATGACAGGAATCTCGTCGGGCATGAAGAGACCGGACGGCGGAGATAGACGAGGCTTGGACGATGAGACGGCTGCACCATCTGCCTCAGATGATTGCCGTGAAAGGGGAGTAGGCATTGGGCCAATAAGGGGCATTCGGATCGAGGGAGTTTCTGATACGTCCGTTGAGGGTCGCTCGCCTGAGTGTCTGTTGCCTGAGGGTCGAGGCTGGACTGAGGGTTGCAAGGATCCGGATCGTGCAGCTTCCTCCTGTTCTCGCGCACGTAGCAAAACTTGTGTGCGAGTATTCATTATAGGGCCGCTGCACGTGTTGCTGATTGCGGATGAGGATGCTTGACTACTGCTCCCTCCACCGGATCTAGTCGCTCTCCGTTTGTTGGCCCCAAGCCAATTTGCCGCAAAATTTCTTGCACATCCAACAATTAAACAGAACAGCAACAATTCAACAACCACATCCGTGACAACAACAATAACAAAACAACATGTTGATAGCAAAAAATTTGCTTATATATATAGACCTTCATACATCAAGTTTATGCAAAAATAAATTGTCAACTAATTAACCCATTAGTATATACATGCCAAAAATATATTCTATATGCCAAAAATAAATTCTACATGCCAAAAATATACTACAAAATATATTCTACATGCCAAAAATTTACACCAAAATATATTCGATCTACAAGCCAAAAATATATTCTAACCAATTCTTAATTAACCAACACAAAAATATATACACCAAAATATATTCTACATACACAAAATTATATTCTACATCTCACAACTCTATCAACGTGTGACGACCCGAACCAGAATCAGTAGAGTAAATAGCGTAATTCTCGAGTTATCACGTAATCGCCGTTTATCGATAATTGTGTGGTTTGCCGGTTTTGCTTGCGACTTAATTATCGGCCGAGAATTTGAGTTGAGTCTCTTCTCGAGAGTTGTAGTACCCGTGATTTCGAGTTCGTGCGCGGTTCCGGATGATTTTTCCGATGACCGAGGAATATAATATGATTATTTGAAGTTTCAGAATATCGACGAGTTTATCCGTTCATATCGAGTTTATCCGAAACGTAATGGTTATCCGTTTTGGACCGTCGATCATCCAGAGGCGCGATTATAAATATCGGAAATAGTCAAAAATTGTCGAAAATCACTATTCGGGAAGTTTGACCGTCGTTTGACCAAGGAAGAGGCGTTGACCTGTGTTGACCGAAGGGAGAAAACCGGCCAGCGTTTGACTCGCCGGTGACCTTCATTTTCCGGCCACCTCTGGCCTTGTGATTGGTATATTTCGAATCCTTGTTTGATTTCCTACTATTTAAAACTTAGAATTTTGGAATTTGAGGTTGATTTAAGGGAGAAGGGAGGAGATGAAATTTGAGGTTTTCCGGCCGGTCATGGCCTTGTTTGGTGGCGGCGCTCCGGTGACTTTCCGGGGTGGACTTTTGGTGGGTTTTGTTGGGTTTTGGATGGTGATCATTTCTCCTTTGGTTTGGAGGGACGAGGTGGGGCGACGGCGCCGGAATCGGTCCAGGAAGTTTTCCGGCCGGTTTGAGATTTAGAACTTTCGAGCTGATTTTCGGCCATGGTGGTGGTTGGATGGTGGTGATCCTTTTGGAAAAGTTGCTCGGCTTGAGGAGGAGAATAGTTTGGTAGCTCGGTCGCCGGGAAAACTCTCCAGAGCTCCGGCGACCCGTTGACTTTTTGGAATTTAGTGATTTTAATGTCATTTTTCTCGTATTCGCGCCCCGATCGTCACCTTGAGGTTTTCGAGTTGATTTAGGTATCAGATTTTCAATCGAGGGTTTTGAGTGGAGATTTCGGGAATTTCGTCGATTATTTTGCACTGTGTTGTATATTTCCGGGAACGGTTGGTTTCCGCGGTGTGGTACAGTGTTGAGAATTGTGATTTTGATCAGATATATTTTGTGATTATTCAGGGGATCGAGAGGGATCTTCCGCCGGACCACGTGTTTAGCGCGAGTGCGCGTTTTGCTCATCTGTGAGTGGACAATTTCTTTTCACTGATAATCGCGAGTCTTTATACACGTTTTACGAGCATGAGCATGCATATGAGACTATGGTTTATATGAGCATGTGTTATACGATTATGCCTATACAATTATACATTACGTATATGCATTTACTTATTACTTTATACATTTGCATCGAACTATTTGTGATTTGGTTTACACAGAGTACAGTCTCAGTATATGTTGTTGTATCGATACACTTGCATCCCGGCTGATCCCCGAGGATGTTTACCGGGGGAGGCTGTGAACCTTGACCCGAGGCCTTTACCGGGGGGGGGGGGGCAGACCTCTGACCTGAGGCCTTTCTGGCTAGAATCACGTGTGGGTCTGGGATCCCGTAATTCGGACTGTACTAGCACGGATGTGTCCATGAGAGACCCCGTGGGATTTTTCCATGCATGCTCTGTACGCTGGAGGAGTTTGAGTTCACCTCGTGTACTATATCATATTTATTCATTTTGACTCGCATATGTTATTATAACATATATCATTCGGCGAAAGACATTTATTTTCGTCCGCTCACTCTAACGGTTTTCATGTCTTTCCCCTGGGCTTTTCGGTTTCCGTGCCCAGTTTGCAGTTCGGATTCTGGTGTCTCACGTCGTGGTCGGAGGCTAGTTGTTCGAGCTACCTATGTTTTCCAGTAGGTTTCTTGTTTCGCCTACTGTTGTATATTTTGTATATGTATACACTAGAGGTCGCTCTGATACGTTACTGATACATGTTTTATACGGATTTTTCCCGGATTTACTATATATTACAGTTATGTTTACTATTTATTGTTATTGATATGATATTGAGAAATCCGGATGGGATTGGTGCCCACGGTTTGGTTTTTGTGGCATAGGATGAAGTGTTATTTTCCGGGTGCATGTAATGGCAATTCCGCGTTAGTAGCATTACTCTGTCGAAATTTTTATGGTTTTTGTTGGTTCACGTTTTCAGAAGGGGTTTGATTCCGATTTAGGAAACTAAATCGGGGTTGGATCCTTTCACAACGATATTTAATTAACAAAAAATATATTCACCATACTATATTCTACAAAATATATTCTACACAAAAATATATTCTACAAATATATTCTTAATTATACCAACACAAAAGAATATACACCAAAATATATTCAACATACACAAAAATATATTCTACATCTCACAACTCCATCAACGATATTTAATTAACCAAAAATATATTCACCAAAATATATTCTACAAAAATATTCTACACAAAATCATATTCTACACAAAAAAATATACTACAAAAATATTCTTAATTATACCAACACCAACTTAATTAAAATGCCTTAAATAATTAGGAGAATTTCATATAAAATTGAAGATGATAAAATCGGATTGAGAGAGAGATGAGACCTGTCATTCTGCGTCAGTGAGAGAGAGGGTGGCGGCGGTGCTCGATTTTCGGCGGCCGGAGGGAAGGGAGGGGTGAATTTATGATTTGGGGATTTTTTGGGGGAGAGGAGATTTAGGGTTTTTTTTGGGGGAGATGCGAGAGGGGAGGAGGGGAGGGGGCTGTTCTCGTCAGGGAGAGGCAAGAGGGTAGGGATGGGTGATTTCGGGCGGCGGCGAGAGGCGGAGAGGAGGCGATTCTAGGGTTTCAAGTTATGGAAGAATGAGTCCCTGCCTCGTCGGGCTGGGATATAAGGCCAGCATTATTGCCGACGAGTTTCTTACTAGCTCGTCGGAAATACTATAACCGACGAGTTAGTAAGAAACTCGTCGGTTATAGTATTTCCAACGAGTTTCTTGCTAACTCATCGGTTATAGTGTGTTTACTTGAAAAATTTGCGGTGTGGGCCTAAAAAATATATTCAAGCTGATTATTTGCTGTTTAAAACACGGCTAGCTATTTGAAGATGTGAATTTCCCATATATATAATGCATATCAAACATACATGCACCTTTATACTAAAATACATACATCATTAACGTACTAAGGATGATAATCAGAATCATCTTCATCACTTGAGTCTGGCTCGGTTTCATAGTTAACCTCTGGCAATATGTGCCACTCCTCGTCATTTGAATCATCGTCTACTTCATTTGGATTAATATCAAGAAGTTCTTCTCTAGTAATTCGAACCACACTCCCCGATCTCACATTATTAAGGCAAATCGTAGAGGATTCCGGAATGTCAAAAGCGTTTGGCTCTTGGTATGTAGTAACTTCTTCATCATCTGCGGTCTCACCAAGTGTGGCAGCACTGTATATGTTATTATGAGCAACATGGTTAACCACCTTCCACGGGACTTTGTTCATAAGATTGTCAAGGTAAAACACTTGTTTTATTGATGTGGCAAGAACGAAAGGGTCTTCTTTATACCAACTTGTAGCAGTATTCACCGAAAATATTCCGTACTGATCGGTCCTTGTGTTCTACGGGCTAGTATCAAACCATCTATACTTGAACAAGTGCACTTTCATGCGGTTCCCATAAATTAGTTCAACAACTAAATGAAGGACATCGTAATAGTCAACGCCACCCTGCCCACTATGGACCATCACCCCACAATTCTGTGTTTTCAGTCGGTCGTCTCTATTTTCACATATAAATTTCACGTCATTGACCTGACACATCGAGTAAACTTTTAAAGCTATCGGTTTCATTGCCAAGAGCCTCAATTCGTTTGACCACTCTGGGTAACCATCATTTGCTACATGGTTCATCTGAAAAAGATAAGAAACCACACAAGAAATTATGAACATGGAAAAAGAAAACCACACACATACTATATAAGGATATAAATATATATATATATACACACATATACCCTTACCCATTGACTAAAGTAGTTTGCAAACGTCCTGTTGTGGTACTCAAGATCACCGGCAATAGCAAGGCAGTGAAGATGATAGTTTTTCCAATATTGAACTTTTGGACAGTTAATCAGTACCGACCAGTGGGCAATGACTACCTCATTTCCATCCAACTTGTACGACTTTGGCAAGCTTCCTTGTACTACCACGTCATTGGAGATGATAGAAAGGTTGAACTCAGGTTCATATATCGGCATATGTTGTTGGGGGTCCTCAAGCGCTCCCAAATACAACTTGGTGTACGTTACACACTCGTGCGCAAGATATGCTTCAGTGATACACCCTTCAGGTGCAGATTTATTCTTCACATAGTCCTTGTAGTCTCCCAATTGTCTACAAGTTAACAAGTGCATGTTATATTACTTAAAAAATAATAATTTACATATAAAAAAAGAGGCAAACACAAATGTATGAATCATTTGTACATTTCCATGGGATACATCCAAGTGTAGTGTACCAGACCGGTAAGCAATAATTGTTCGGGAAGATGGATCATCAGGTGAGGCATGATGTCGAAAAAATTTGGGGGAAATATCCTCTCAAGCTTGCACATGATAAAAATGATGTCATCTTGCATAACTTCTGAAAGAATCTTGACAACGCCACCAACAGCTCCACCACCTCTTTGGGCAGGTACCCTCGAATGAAACAGGAAAAAGGCGTTGAAGCAGTACATGGCAGTCATGACTCTTTAATCCGTACATTTTATTGTCTCGGAAGTTAACACACTTGCTTATATTTCCTGCATAGCCATAAGCAACAATTATATTTCTTGCATAGCCATAAGCAACAATTATATTAATTTCCTGCATAGCCATAAGAATACCTGACATTACTCATCCACCCAAAAATTTCATGCTTCTGGTTCGGCTTGACGGTGTAAGGAGTTTGGGGCATTTTTTTTCTTACCATCTCTCAATCACAAATGTTTCCGTAGTCCCATAGCTTTCAGATCAATGCATGCCTTAGGGATGTCTTTTGTTTTCCCCTCCCAATTCAGAACTGTGCCCACCACACTTTCGCACACATTCTTCTCTATGTGCATGACATCTAGGAAGTGTTTGATAGGCAACCTGGGCCAGTACGGGAGTTCCCAGAATATGCTCTTGTGTGTCCAAAACTTATACCTTTCGGGCTTGTCTATAATTGACGACACTATCTCAGGATGATTGCTCAGCTGGCCAAAATCATATTCATTCAGCACTTCCAAAATTTCATCATCTGTCCATCGCCTGCGTGGCACACTCGTTTCCACAGTCCCATCAAAAGCGTCTTAATCCTGCCTAAATGGGTGATCATATGGAAGCCAACAATGGTGACGCATCTGAACAATTTTCCTACAATGAGAACTGCAACAATCAACAGTCATGCACTCTGAACAAGCCCTGTAACCCCTGGTAACGTTGCCCGACAACATACCGCGGGCAGAAAAATCACTGATGATACCAACAAGCATGGCATGCATCTGGAACATCTCATTTTTGAACCTATCATAAGTGGGGCGGCCACGCTCACTCAAGTACTTAAGCTCCTCAATCAAATGCCTCAAATACACATCGAGACACTTTCCTGGATAACCCGGGCCTGGAATTAACAGAGTGAGCATATTGTATTACTTCTTCATGCACATCCATGGTGGAAGGTTGTACGGTACCAAAATAACTGGCCATATACTGTATTGAAGACTCATGTTGCCAAAAGGGTTGAATCCGTTAGATGAGAGCCCTAGCCTAACATTTCGAACATCTGCTGCAAAATGATCAAACTCCCTGGCCATGTGCTTCCAAGCTTCTCTGTCGGCAGAGTGTATAAGGGTGTCATCGTCAGGCAAATTCCTCTTAGCCCACCATCTTATAGCTTCGGCCCTGAAAGCACACATGAACAACCGCTCCAGCTTATCAATCAGCGGGAAATATCGAAGTATCTTCACAGCTTTCTTGTTGCCTGCAAGAGTCAACTTATACCTTTCTGTAAAACATACCGGGCAGGCTTCAAGGTCTTCAAGATCTTCCCCCAGAAGAGAATACAATCATATCTGCATGTATGGATTTTGATGTAGGAAAGCCCAAGATCTTTCATGATATGTCACACCTTATGATGAGTGGTAGGAAGGCGATGACCGGGTGGCAGTAGCGAAGTAGTCCACTTCAGCCAAGAATCAATAGCTTTGACAGTCATTTTGTTCTCCATTTTGAGCTGCAGCATCACTCCCATGACACTTCCAAGAACAGTCTTACTACAACCGTTGTACAACGGAGTCTATTGCAATGCAATCAGGTTATTGTACTTGTCTATACTGCTTGTGTTGACATGAGCTCCAGATAATGGCTCGACTGGCTCAATATGAGGGAAACCCTTAACGACGGGAGGACATTTGGTGCTTGATCAGCAAATACACCGCTCTCATGAGGAAACATATCATTGATCAACATCGTTGTTAGATCATAGGATGGACTGGCCCTCTCAGATAATTGTCCATGATCATGAGGACCTGCTAACGATGTTTCACCGTGATAAATCCAACAAGTGTACTTATCCCAAAACCCGTATTTACTCAGGTGCTTCTGGACTTTATCAATGGGAAAACGAAATCGATCTCTGCGACACTTATATTCTTTATACGGGCAATAATGAAGTGTAGTATCTTCACAATTAGCCTTCACAGAATCCACAAAACTCCTAATTGCATAGTGATATCTCACATCCCATCTTTCAAGGCTCATCCAACTCTTGTCTATCCTGAAAATTCTAACAATATATATTTATGTATATACATTCACTACTAATTAATTAAAAAATCATCATTACATCTATATATATATAGATCATTATACTAGCTACACTAATTTAATTCTTCGTCTATATATCTCCCTAAACAAAAGTTGACCCAGATAAAAATATATATATACCAACAATTCCCAATTACAAATTTACATGTATATATACATATTAACAATTAATCACAAAATAAATTTATATACATATATATATACACATGCATATTTTCAAAATTATTGACCTAAGAGACGAAATGATTTAGTATTAGTCGTCTAAGTCTGACTTAGACGACGAAAAGTAGATCCGTCACTTAAGATGAAAAATTTGTCGTCTTAATGATATTTTGTTTTGTCGTAAATTCTTCATTTAAGTAGCACTAAGACGACAAATTTTTCATCTTAGGCAACGAATATACTTTTCTTCGTCTAAATCAGACTTAGACTATGATTTAAATGACAAAATTTTTTGTCGTTATATGTTTTACATATTTGTCATTGTAGTGCAACTTAGACTGTGATTTAAAAACTAATTCGTCGTCTAAGACCATACGTTAAACACTAAACCCTAATATCCAAACCTCTCAACCTTGAAGCAATTAGAAGATGAATATATACATATTCGCCGTTGTAGTTGTACTTAGATGACGAATGGTGAACAAATTCATCGTCGAAGATGAATTTTATTGCTCGAATCAAAGAGCACGATCATGTATATCATCTTAAAATGCATATTTTTTTTCATCGAGGGAAGAGATTAAATAATTCTGAGACTGTGAGCGTTGATAGTTTGAAAAACGGAGTTACGAAGATTCGTTCATGAATGTTTCCATTTGATAGAAATTTCAGTTTTATGGTTGACTAAACTGATCAGGATTTTCATGTTTCTCTTTGTATTCTTTGTAAGGGGAGAATAGACCCAAGTCAATGGATCACTTCAAGTACCTGAATTTTTGTTTTACTCCATTCTAATGACTTTGCGTAGACGCATACTGAGAAGACAATGTTTGGATGTATGTATTGAGCTAAATTCAACCAAGCTCTAATCGCACTAAGATATCGAATCTCAGCTCCAAAAGTTCCTCGTCATCGTCTTTTCATATGAAATAGATCATTTTGATTTCCTGACTGCAAACAACTATTGGTGTACTAATACGGTATGCTTTGTCTATTGCCTGATTAGACATAAGCAAACTGGTGATTAAGAATTCAACCAACTCGATGTATATATCGTCTCTAAACCAAGACTTAATCGAGCCCTACTAATGTCTATCATCTCAAATACAGATTTCAAGTAACTAACTGTCTCATTGATTTGATTAAGAGTTTTGATAATGTTCATATCATCAACATAGACTGCTACTATAGCAAACCTGAACTTGTTCTTTTAATGAACACACAAGGGCATAAGTCATCATTCATGTATCTCTTTATCACTAAGACGTGTATATCACATCCAACTAGATTATTCTAATCCATATAGTGAACGTCTCATTCTAATCACATCAACACTTCGTGGTTTAGAGTTACTTGATTTGGGTAGAACTATGTCATTTGGCACTGTCATGTATATCTTTGAATTAAGATCCCCATAGAGATATGTTGTAACCACATCTATAAACTGCATACTCAGTATTTTGGACACTACCAAACTGATAAGGTAACAGAAAGCAATGATGTCCACGACCAGAGAATACATCTCCTCATAATCAGTACTAGGGCATTGAGAGAATCCTTGCGCCACAAGTTCTTCTCATTTTGCTTCCAAACATAGACTCATTTATGTCTAACCGGAATACCATTCGATGATTATATTACTACCATACCAAAAACTTGTCATTTGTAAGAGAGTCTAGTTCAGCTTAGATTGCAACTTTCCATATCGATCAATTTGCTCTACATTAACCTTTGACAATCTACAAGAGAGCAGTGTTCCACTTCATCGTCATCAATTACTGAGCGGCGGAATAAGTAAACACATCATCAACGAACATGGAATAACTATCTATAATAATGCTAGCATTTGTTTCACTTGGTGAAACTTTTTTTTAACTGGTATCGTCATTGACTCCGAGGCGTCCTCTAGTATATGTCAATGTCGACTTTAGATACTACTGCAGTCAGAAACAATCTCATGTGTTGATGATGAACGGTTGTGCCTTGATGGTTTGCTTTTTCACCGAAAACTCATCAATAGATTTTGACCGATGTTACACCCCCACCGTAGGCAGGAGAAAACACTACCTTACCCGGGTGTTCCATTTAACTTGCCCAATATTAGGGACTTTCAACCTTGCAGGATTTGCATCATGTATAAACGATCTCGTCACTCTCATGATATCAGTAAATAAGGCAGGCATAAAGTCTGCTACTTTATGAAGATCAAGAATACATTGCACTTCAATCTCAAACTGAGATGTGCGGGGATCATGATGAGACATAGTGGAGATATACCACGTCAATTTCTGACGTTAATCCAGAATGAAACCATTCCTATCTCCCCCTAACGGTGAGAAGTATGTCTCATTACAGTGACTATCTGCAAAACTAGCAGTAAAGAGATCTCCTGTCAAAAGTTCTCAATAGCGGACAAATGTTGGAGAATCATAACCAATGTAAACACTTAATCGGCGTGGATGACCTATTTGATACGCAGTGGAAGCGTAACATGTACATGTATTGTGCTACCATAGATGCGTATATGTGAGATATCAAGCTCAAATCCAGTGACCAACTAGTACGCACTAAATGGTTGGCGGTTTATGGGTATCAAGAGAATAAGCATAGCTACATATAACATTGCATATCTCTAAGCAGATACCGGTAAATTAATATACATTCATAGATCTAGCCACAAGCTTTAATCGCTTGATTTGTGCCTCTGCTTAAACCGTTCAATGAAAGAACACTTGAGGGATATTCAACAACAATCCCAATCAATATGCAATAATCAACAAAATATTTCGATGTAGACTCTCCTATATTAAACCAATCTGAATGACCAGATTGAATTGTTCGGGTGGTGAGCCTGAAGCTTAATAATATATGCTAGGAGTTTTAAAATACAGCGTAACATGTGGATAGCAAAAACGTGTGACCGATGCATCGATGCAGCAATCAGAACCATATATAAATAGTCCGCATATTGATTTGATTTATCCACAAATTGATTCTTAGAATCTATAGAGAAAGAAAGATGCGTCTTCAATAAAAGAATGTCATGCATGTAAACAACATTACAGACATAAACAAGCTTTGCAAAACATGTGCATCGAAGATTACAACATATGAATCTTGTGGGATAACGCACAACGCCTCAGCGATATATTGCCGGGATGGTGCTGCACTTGTCTTGGAGACCGAGCCTGAACCGAGTGGAGTAATCTCAGTTCCCCTATATAAACCGATGATATTAAGCATTCCTACATGCTTCTTTGCTCTTAAGAATAGATAACCATGAGAATTTCTCAATAGGTTGACCATCAAAGTGCAAAAGCTTATATGAGGCTAAGTCACGCATAGTAATATAAGTGACTGCATTGGATACAATGATTCAAACCGTAGTAAGATATAAACCACTACAAATCCTCGGAAACTTCTCCAGATTGCGTCGTTGGCAACATTCTGCGGAGATTAGACACAAAATTCTATTCCATTCTCACAATGTGTCTAAGTGAGAAACGTTGGCACAAATGTGTTCAAATTTGAGAAAGGTTCAGATAGTAACACTCAATCTCGCCATCATATATCAACAAAACGATGTCAATCAAACTGTCTTTGAATCCAAGACATAGCGAACACTTTAAGTGAATACTTAAAGATTTCAACGGGTGTAACCCATGTTAAGTGCTGATATGGTATGATAATACATAAATACAACCGATGTATAACAACATCTAACCGATGGAAAACAACGTTGTATTTTAAATTCCATAGCATGACATAAACTGATGTAAAAGCACATCAAGTGTTGAAATCCAGGTTGGTCGATTTTTTTTCTCAACATTTTCCAATAAAATCGATGTATAAACACATCTAAAAATACCACATCCGGGTAACGTCTTCGACGGGTTGAGAGAAATCCTGGACGGGTCGAAGAAAACCCAAAATAGGATGTTGATTTTTCGATACTGATTTTCGACGGGTCGAGTTATATTTTCGACAGGTCGAAATAGTGTCTAGGGGCATACATTCGACTGGTCGATCAAAATTTCGATGGGTCGAAAAAAAAACTAAAATCGATATCGATTTTTCGACATCTATTTTCGACGGGTCAAAATTGGACATAGTTCAAGACAGAGGCAAACATTTGACGGGTCGAGCTAAATTTTCGACAGGTCGAAATTGGGCATAGTCCGAGGTAGAAGCAAACATTCGATGGGTCGAGGAAAAACTCGACGGGTCGAAAAATATGAAAACCGATCAAGAGTGGAACATTCGACGGGTCGAGGAAAATATCGACGGGTTGAAAAATGTCCTAAGATCAAAAATTATCTTTTTCGTGTATCGTCTTTACTGTATCATTGTGTCATTATGCCATATACAATTTTAAACATCAAACCATACATAAGAATTGTATGAAAATAGAACATTCTCAACACTTTCATATATTGAAAAATAGAGAAATATTCATTACTCGTCAACAAGTAAAAGTTACACCGTAGATGTCTTATTCCATATCGACTAAAAATAAAGTCTCAAAACATGACTAAAACAAAGTTAAAAGGAAAAAAAAAACTTGATCACATAGCAAAGACATGAGCCTAATACATAGACTACTCAAAAACTGCAGTCTCCAGACTTGTTTTTGTATTGTCTGCTATTATCATATTTGTTTCACCGCAATTTTCTATCTCAAGAACTTCAGTGAAGTTAAGTCTCATGTGCCAAAAATTTCTTGCACTTCTTGTAGGCATGTTATTACTTGTGCATGTGCTTATTAGAGCCACACCTATAGCAAGATGACAAACACAAAGTAGAAGCAGAATGTGAAAAAATTCCTACCATTCCTAGAACCGGAATTGGAATGATTCTTATTGGAGTTGTAGTGAATGATGTCATGGCGAGTCCAATCCAAATTCCGACTATGCTTTCTTTTACCATGACCATTACCACGTCTTCCATGTCCACCATGGTTATTGTAAGGCTCAGAACGATCGTTACTCCTATCCTTACATGTCTTCCCATCAGTATTGTACGACTTATAAATATTTTTAGTAACAGCTGGCTGTGCCTTATTGGTGAGAAAAATCTTGCGAATTCGCTCGTTCTTAGCCAACACACTTGTGTGATCATGGAATGATCTGAGTCATCCTTGCGCATAATCTATGCGGTATTTGTGTGCAAGGATGTTCATGGAGATATGAAATGTGCTTAAAGACTTCTCGATCATAGCCTGATCAGTCTTGATAATGCTACATACACTCAACTCAGATTGAACCTCTACCATAGCTTGATTACAAGAATAAATATTTGGATAATCCAATAACCGGATGAAATCACATCCTTCTCTCAGTTCATGAAGTTGTGCATTATACACATTATTGAACATGTCTTGTAAAGTCACCTACAAAACCGCGGGGTCATTCTTTAGGAAATACGTTTCTTTAGAATTGGATGTATATCCCGCCTCAAAAACATAAGGGCTTGATCTTTACGAGGTAAAGTTGGCGGCTCAGTACAAGATGGTGGTGGTAGTTGGATTATATCCACCAGATTCATACTGAGAAGCACGTTCTCACCGTCTGACACCCAACAATAATATTCTGCTCTTTGAGGATCAATGATATCAAATTCAGGTCGTTCTGGCTCAATTGATGTCATCCACAAGCGAGACACGAGATATAATTAGTTTAACGATCGAAAAATCATGATCACTAATATTAAGTGTAAGGAATAAGAACGTGGTCCATAATGTAAGATCACAAAAATCGATTTATAAACAGTGGTTCAAAACCACACCCAGCAACCGTGACAAAACCATCACATAGTATCGATATTCATTTCTTTTCTTTTCTTTTATAAACCGTGACTCCCTCGGGACCGTCACTTATACTTTATGGTATAGGTCTATAGGAACTAGGGCAAACATGCAATATAAACAACTCATATCGCAATTATCATCAACTTAGATCTAGGGTTTTGCGGTAAGTAAGTTTGATCCTAGATCCATAGATTTAGGGTTTAGAAAAATTGACTTCGAGGGTGTTATGCTCAGTATGAAAACTTCGATGTGAAAGAAGTTTGAAGAGAGGAAACACGTCCACCAAACTTCCAGCAGATAGAGGATGCCTTCTTCTTTTCTTCTTTTCGGGCAGACTAACCTTTGTGTACTTAATGGGCAATAACTTTCGTTAGAAACATCTGAATTGAGATTTTACAGATGTTCTGGAAATTAGACATCTAGGGCTTTCCGTGCATATGAAGATCATCCTCTGGTTCGTCCTGAGCTGCTCGCAATTCTCTGTCGAAGTTGGCTGTTCTGCAAAGGCTCGAGTTAGGCCAGAAATTCAGGGATTCCGGGAGAATTGGTGGTAATCGATAGTGAAGAAGGGGCTACCGGCGGTGGAGTTTGTATTTTAGGGGTTAGGGTTTTCTTTCTTTCTTTGGTGGTGATGTCTATCAACCCAGAAAGTGTGCTGATAACGTGTTAAAGGAGAATAATATGATAACTGAAAACTATAACTCTTTCATTGATAGAATGTCTTAAATATTGTGACGACCCGGACCAGAATCAGCAGTATGATCAGCTATATACGTGAGTTACTGCGTAGTCGCAGAGTTCCGACAGTATTTGAATCGCCAGATTTGATAACGACTTAATTATTGGCCAAGAATTGGAGTTGGGTCTCTTCTCGAGAGTCGTTGTACGTGTGGTTTCGAGTTCGTGGGCGGTTCCGGATCGTTATTTGGACGACCGAGGAAATAATTATGAATATTTGAAGTTCGGATTTAAATGGTGGTGCTTTTAACGACTAAATTACTGATCGAGAATTTGGTTTCGGCTTCTTCACGGAAGTTGTTCAGAATTTAATTTCGAGCTCGTGGGAACTTCCGGAGCATTATTCTGAGTTACGAAGATTAAGTTGTGATTATTTCCGATTGATAATTGTTTAGTCGGATTATGTATGTGTTTCGGTTGAATGGTTGACTTTTTATCGGTTCGGTCGATGTGTTTGACTTCGGGTGATAATTGAAGATCATGTTGAGACGAGTTTGTTGCCGCGAGAATTATCGGAATCGGAATTACGACGCGGAAGTTACGGGAGTTTAAAGTTTGTCGCGAAATGTATTTATGGGGGTTTCCTCTTTGGGAAAGGCTATAAATAGTAAACTTGCCAAATCAGGAAAGTCAAAGCTGGGTCATTTGTTGTGTTTACTCGGTCAACATGGAGGAAAAGGTGGTGGCGCGACTTGCTCACGGCTCGCCGGCGGCGAGGGATATTCCGGCCACCCCACGGCTTGGGATTGGTGTTGTTCTCTTCGTCTCGAGGTCCTCTACTCAACCCCGGCCACCACGCACGGCCAAGCTCACGGAGGAGGAGGAATTTTCCGGCAAGAAATGGAGAAAAAATGGGTGATTTCGGGTTCCATATTTTTGGCCAAATTGAGCTGAAATTTTGAGTGGGCTTTGAAGCTCTCATCCCCTAGAAGCTACCATGTAAGTTTGGTGATCTAATTTTGCTTGTGTATGGAGAATTTTGGATTTGAAATTTTGGGAACAATTCGGTTTATCATGAAATTGGACAAGTTAGAGTGAGAATTGGCCTTTGTTGCAGTTGACAAAGTTTCTCAGTGGATGATTTTGAGTGGAATAGGGGTTGCTCTGCCGAAGAATTTTACAGTTGGTGGTGGCGCCGCCGTGGGCGGCGGTCAACGCGGCAGTCAACGGTCAAAGTTTGACTTTTTTGGATTTTCGACAAGTTGCATGTCATTTCACTCGAAATCGCGCCCCAGTCGCAGTGGGGAGGTTCGTTTTTCGATTTGAGTGTCCGAAAGTACAACGAGGTATTGAGGTGTGATTTCCGGATTTCCGACAGTTTGTCGTAATCGGATTATGTGTTTCCGAGAACGGTGGTTTCTCGTGATTTTATTTGAATTGTTGAATTATGATTTTGAGAAATGGTTATTGTGAATATTCAGGAGTTCGTGATCGTTCTTTTGGCAAGGGACTTTCCGCCGGATCACGGGTTAACGCGTATCGCGTTACGCTAGTCTGTGAGTGGACAATTTCTTTTCACGGATTGTTTGCGAGTCTTTTTATACGATTTTCGAACTTGAGCATGCGTACGAGATTACGAGTTATACGAGCATGTGTTAGCTGATTATGCTTATATCATTATATATTACGTATATGCATTTATATGCTGTTTATTGCATTTGCATCGAACTGTTCATGATTTGGTTTACACAGAGTACAGTTTATATATGATGTTGTATCGATACACTTGCATCCCGGCTGATCCCCGAGGATGTGTGCCAGGGGAGGCTGTGACTCCTGACCCGAGGCCTTTACCGGGGGGAGGCAGACCTCTGACCTGAGGTCTTTCTGGCTAGAGTCACATGTGGGTCTGGGATCCCGTGATTCAGACTGTACTAGCACGGGTGTGTCCATGAGTGACCCCGTGGGATTTTTACTTGCATGCTCAGTACGCTGGAGGAGTGTGAGTTTATCTCGCGTACTATACTATGTTTATTTACCTGGACTCGCATATGTTATTTTAAACATATATATCAACTGGTAAAAGACATTTATTTTCGTCCACTCACTCTAACAGTTTTCATGTCTTTCCCCTGGGCTTTTCGGTTTCCGTGCCCAGTTTGCAGTTCAGGCTCTGATGTCCCACGTCGTGGTCGGAGGCATAGTGCTCGAGCTACCTTGTTTCTTCCAGTAGGTTTATTGTTCTATCTACTGTGGTATATTTATATGTTTATACATTAGAGGTCGCTCTGAGAAATCTGTTGTTTACGTTGTACGATTTTACACCGGATTTCAGTGAAGTACTAATATATTTATCGTTTTACTTTACTGTCGATATATTGAGAAATCCGGATGGGATTAGTGCCCACGGTTTGATTTTTGTGGCATAGGATGAAGTGTATTTTCCGCGTGCAGGTAATGGTAATTCCACGTTAGTAGCGAAACTCTGCCGAAATTTCGAAAAAAATTTGTTGGTTCGTGTTTTCGAAGGGGTTTGACTCCGGTTTAGGAAGCTAAATCGGGGTTGGGTCCTTTCAGCTTGGTATCAGAACATTAGGTTATAGGTTCTGTAGACTTCTGTAGTCGTGTTTACTAAGGATATTTGAGAATGTACAGCATGTCTGGAATGGTGACCCGACCGGCCGGCGGATAATCATCAATATTCCGGGTCTTGTATGCTTTCAAATATTTAAAGTTCCATGATTACGTTCCACTTGTTGTGAACGATATTTTATTCATTAGGATGCCTCCTGACGTGCTTTCCGTGTCGTTTCAGTTGTGGATCCTATTGAGGATCAATCGACGCACGATTTGCCAGAGAACGGTAGATTTGGATGAGCATTCTGAGTTCAGAGATTTGTGTGGCATGGTTTGCCTGGTTGTGTGTATGAGCGTCTACATGTTGCCTCAGAGTAGAGAATTGTGGCAGTTGATGTTTGCCTGAGTCAAATCAGTGTATTTGGTGGGCTGGTATTGTGTGAGTTCCTGTTGCGACTCCATGGCCTACATTCAGGGTGTTATTTATACGGTAATGGTTTTATCAGGCTACCCAACAATCGAATGAGGAGTGTTTACCCACCTGAGGCAGAGATGCATTGTTCATATGTTTGTTTCCGATTGCACGTGTTATGTGGCTTCAGAGGAAACGGTGCACGAGGTTCGAGACGAGTTTGAACCTGAGCATCAGAGAGAGTCTGATTGATGTGCCTCGAGATAACCGTGAGGAGCTTAGTGTGCTGCACTCAGTGGCGAGGCTATTGAGAAGGAAATATGTACGCGGTTTCCAATGTGATGGTTAGAGGAAAGTGGACTTAGTCGAGCTTTTGATGAGGTTGAGTTCCGACACTTCGGGATCAGTGACTTCATCAGGCTGTGGCCTTTTCGATTATGTTGAGGGTCATCAGATCAAGCAGAGGATCCGTTTGTCGATGGCGGAGATCACAGAGTAGCGGACTTGTTCTTGTGACATGAGTTCGGGTGATCGTTGGTGATCCTTTCACGCAGCAGGTGTTGCTGTGACTTATGTTCGTGGAGCACTCTCAATTGTTATTGTGGTGACCAGGAGGGTCACGTTACGAGGGAGCGGCCTCAGCCAGCTGTTTTAGCGGTTTGACAGCTTAGAGTTTACGAGGAGTTCATGATGCTGTTTTTGGAATTGACCAATGTACCCTTTTGATGAGTTATTCAGCAAGTCGCACTTGATGTGGGCGGCTAGTTGGGCATGTTGGAGTTTGTGCCATGACCTTGTTTGAGGACAGACTTTTCTCCGAGGTTACTATTGTTTGATATCCATGGCTATTATACCTGCATCTCCACTTCCGAGGTTTTGGAGAGTGTTGCATCCATCCGGAGGTCGCGAGATCCTTGTTGGAGGATATGGGTTAGCCGCGGATCTATTATAGCTGGACATTGTGGTTTTGATGTGATTATGGGTATGGACTTACCGACGACGCATTTGGCGGTGTTCGAGTACCTCGAGAAGGAGGTTGTGTTTCAACGACCAGACTTTCCCCGAGATACTGTTTCGTGGTGATGGTCGAGTGGATGATGGAGACGAGTTGTGTAATTGCTTGGCTCATATTGTGGATACTTCGGTTGCTGTACCCGACATTGGTGACATTGAGGTGGTTCCTGAGTTTCCTGGCGTGTTCCAGAGGAATTACCAGGTGTTCCTCCAGTTCAGGATACTGACTACACCATTGAGCTTGTACCAGGCGCTGGACTCATTTTATCGGCATTTTGTCGTTCGGAGCCAGTGGAGCTGATGGAGCTATAGTTTCGACTCCAGGAGTTGCGGGAGGAGGTTTCAGGAGATTTCATGCGACCCCGCATATTTGCGTGGTGTACTCTTGCATTGTGTGTATGGATGTTGGATGGTTCGACGAGGTGGTGCATTGACTACCGAAGCCTGATTCGCTTCAGAGGAGTGTGAGTATCCTCCGTTTCGGATTGACGATTGGTTTGATCAGCTCGCGAGAGCTTCAGTATTTTCGAAGATTGATTTCGGATCCGGATACCATCAATGGAGGATCGGTGAGTCAGATGTGGTTTGGACAGCTTTCGGATCTTGGTGTGGGCATCATGAGCTCTTGGTCACGCTGTTTGGTTGACCAATGCCCCCGTAGATCGTGTAGATTTGATGGACCAGGTGTTCAGACGGTTTTTGGACGAGTTTGCGGTCATGTTTGTCGGCAATGTCCTGATGTATTCCAGGAGTGGGGGCCAGGACCTGAAGCTATTGTGAGCGGTTTTGCGGACTTTGCGAGATGACCAGGTGTTTATGAAGTTCAGCCAGTGTGAGTTTTGGCCAATTAGTGTAAAGATTTTGGGCTGTGTGATGTTATCCGAGGGAGTCGGCGTGGATCCTGACCAGTTAGAAGTCATGTTGATTTGGGGATTGCCCTACCATTGTATCAGAGATCGGGAGTCTCTTGGGCTTGGCAGGTTATTACCGACAGCTTGTGCAGGATTTTCCCGGATTACCACTTTATTTTCTGAATTGACGAAGAAGGCGTCAAGTTCGAGTGGTTCGATGCACACGAGGAGAGTTACTTACTCCTGCAGGATGGTTGACCGTTGTTTCGGTTTTGATCTTACCTGTCGACCGCGACGAGTTCGTGGGTTATGGCGATGCATCGAGGTTTGGATTTGGTTGTGTTTTGATGCGGTGTAGTAAAGCGGTGGCTCATAGTTTCAGGCAGTGGAAACCTTTTGTAGCTACGTATCCTGTGTATGGTATTGGGTGTAGCTGTCCTTATGTTAGCATCGAAGAGTTGGAGATACTACAGCTATGTCGTGTAGCGCAGTGTAGGACGTACACTGATCACTTGAATTTCATCCACTTGCATTTTCGACCAGATTTGGGCTTGTGGCAGTGTAGATGGTTGAGGTCGACTATCGACTATGGCTGCACCTTTGATTTTATTCGAGAAAGGCTAGAGGTTGTACTTTGACCATCCGTCTGGGATGTTGTTGCTGATGCATTCAGTTGAAAGTTGAGAGCTTCAGTATTTCATGTGTGTGTATGTAGCTCAAGTTTCCGTGTTAGTCGAGTTGTGAGCTATGGGAGCTGAGTTTGAGTGTGATGATGTTGAGGTTCGTAGTTTTGCGCGTGTTTGGTGCTAGTGGTGGGTAATGTATCCGACACTTCGAGTTTACTACTCGTGACGCAATATGAAGAGAATGTAACAGCTTGTGTGTGTAGATGCCACATTTGTAGGCAGACGATGGCTAGGGGCAGAGACTTGCCGAGAAGTGTCAGCCATTTGAGATTTCCTGTTAGACGTGGCGTTTGTCGCTGTGGTCTTTCGTGCTAGTATGCACTTTGGTTTGTGATACCAGTTGTCAGGCTATTGTGGACCATTTGATGAACTTAGTACGTTTCCTTGTACTTTCGGGGAAAGATTTCAGTGGCAGGCTGGTATAGCCATGTTTGACGGAGGTTGGCCATTCACGTGGTGTACCTGTGTTCCAGTTCCCTGATCGAAATAATCAGCTACAACCGAGTGTTGGCAAGCTTTGCAGCGAGCATTGGGGACCAGATTACAAGTTAGTACCGGTTCTTATCCTCAGATTGGTGAGCGATCTTTGAGGACTATTCAGACCTTGGAGGGCATGTTGTGGACCTCGATATTGCAGTTCCGGAGGATTCGGGACCAGCTATTTCACTTGTTTGAGATTGCTTACGGTACCAGTTTGTTGATCACTATGAATTGACGTTGTTTGATGTCAATTTGAGGGACGATGTTGTACTCCATTGTGTTGGAGTAAGTCTGGTTTGAGTTTGAGTTGATATTTGATTCGGATTTTGTGGAGTGTGTTATCACAGACTTTCGGATTAGCGGAAATCGGATGATAATTGTTTGAGTTCGATGTTTGAGCTATGTTGATATGAGTGTCTTGAGTTGTGAATTGCCACGTTGTTTTGATCCGTGTGTGATCGTAGGCGAGTTTGTGTTGTGCCGTATAGTTCGGCATCGCCTATAGTGTTGGCTTTTATGTGTGTTGTGTTCCGTGTGGCGGAACTGTGTTTCAGGTTTGCTACGTGTTATGTACCTTATCTGTTCCTTATGCAGGAACACTTGGCTATTATGTGGAGCCAGTTCAGATTCGAGATTGAGGATACAGGGATTTCAGCACGGAGCTATCTCCTATTATGGAGTTTGTTATTAGAGTTGTTCAGCCGACAGACTTGGAAATTTCGAGGTCGAAATTTTTTTAAGGGGGGTGGATTTGTGACGACCCGGACAAGAATCAGCAGTATGATCAGCTATATACGTGAGTTACTGCGTAGTTGCAGAGTTCCGACAGTATTTGAATCGCCAGATTTGATAACGACTTAATTATTGGCCGAGAATTGGTGTGACGACCCGGACCAGAATCAGAAGTATAATCAGCTTGATTCGTGAGTTACAGTGTAGTCGCGGGTTTTCGACAGTTATTGGAATCGCCAAGCTTGTTAACGACTTAATTATTGGCCGAGAATTGGAGCTGGGTCTCTTCTCGAGAGTCGTTGTACGTGTGATTTCGAGTTTGTGGGCGGTTCTGGATCGTTATTTGGACGACCGAGGAATTAATTATGAATATTTGAAGTTTCGACGAAAACGGATTAAAATGGTGAACTACTTAACGACTAAATTACCGGTCAAGAATTTGGTTTCGGCTTCTTCACGAAAGTTGTTCAGAATTTAATTTCGAGCTCGTGGGAACTTCTGGAGCATTATTCTGAGTTACGAAGATTAAGTTGTGATTATTTCCGATTGTTGGTTATTAAGTCGATTTAATATGTGTTGGTGTGAACTGTTGAGTTTTTATCCGATTGGCCGATGTGTTTGACTTCGGGTGATTATTGAAGAATATGTCGAGACGAGTTTGTGGCCGCGAGAATTATCGAAATCGAAATTACGACGAGAAAGTTACGGGAGTTTAAAGTTTGTCGCGAAATGTATTTATTGGGGTTTCCATTTTGGGAAACTATAAATAGTGGGCTTACCTGATTTGGAAAGTCAAAAGTTGAATTAATTACTTTGACCTGGTGAGTTGACTCGGTTTGACCGAGTGGGAGGAGGAGGCGCGACGCCGTACGGTGCTCGCCGGCGACGTTATTTTTCCGGCCACCCCACGGCCTAAACCATATACCGTTCAACTCGCCTAGCCTTCCCCATCCCAATTCCGACCTCCTTTTCCGGCGAGTCTCACGGTGGAGAGAGAAATATTGAACCAAAGTTTGTGAATTTTTGGGTTAATGGTGGTTTTCGATTCGGGCCGAGTTGAGCTCAAACAAGGACTGGGTTTTGTAGTCCTCTTCTCCATGATTCTAACCATATAGGTATGGTGTTCTAATTCGATTGTGTTTGGAGAATTTTGGATTTGAAATTTTGGGAACAATTCGGTTTTGCTTGAAATTGGATGAGTTAGAGTGAGAATTGGCCTTTGTTGTAGTTGACAAAGTTGCTCAGTGGGTGATTTTGCATGGAATGGTGGTTGTTCCGCCGGAAAATTCTCCGGTCGGCGGCGGCGCTGCCGTGGACGGTGGTCAACGGTCAAAGTTTGACTTTTTGGACTTTCGACAAGTTGCATGTCATTTGACTTGAAATCGCGCCCCGATCGCAGTGGGGAGGTTCATTTTTCGAGTTGAGTGTCCGAACGTAAAGCGAGGTATTGAGGTGTTACATATTGGATTTTCGACGATTCGTCGTATTCGGATTATGTGTTTCCGAGAACGGTGGTTTCTCGTGATTTGTCTTGTATTGTCGAGTTATGATTTTGAGAAATGGATTTTGTGAATATTCAGGTGTTCGTGATCGTTCGTTTGGCGAGGGATTTTCCGTCGGATCACGGGTTAACGCGAACTGCGTTACGCAAGCGTGTGAGTGGACAGATTTCTATTTTCACTGTTGATTTGCGAGTTCGTGGATTTTATGATTTTCCGTATTTAAATTATACGATGATTGAGATATATGTTATTTTCGGAGGTGTTGTTATGTGTTTATGGGTGATGGCATTTATAGCATCGATGCTACCAGAGTTGAGAGATTCCTCTGGCCCAGAGTTGAGAGATTCCTCTGAAGCAGGGTTGAGAGATTCCCCTGAGTGCCGCCGGGGTTGAGAGATTCCCCTGGCCTTTCACCGTCAGGTTTGAGCGATTCACCTGACGTCGGGCTTGAGAGATTCGCCCGACAACCTCCATATATATATGTGTTGTTGTGTTTTCCGAACTCGCATTGTTTTACATTGAGTATGTATATAAACTGGTGAAAGGCATATATTTATTTTCGTCCACTCACTCTAACATTTTTATTTGCCTTTCCCCTGGGCCTTTCGGTTTCTGTGCCCAGTTTGCAGTTCGGACTCTGGTGTCGCACGTCGTGGTCGGAGGCATAGTGCTCGAGCTACCTTGTTTCTTCCAGTAGGTTTATTGTTCTACCTACTTTGGTATATTTATGTGATTACACATTAGAGGTCGCTCTGAGTTTCCTATTGTATATATTATACGATTTTACTCCGGATTTCAGTAAAGTACAGTTATATTTATTGTTTTACTTTACTGTTGATATATTGAGAAATCCGAATGAGATTGGTGCCCACGGTTTGCTTTTTGTGGCATAGGATGAAGTGTATTTTCCGCGTGCAGGTAATGGTAATTCCACGCTAGTAACGAAACTCTGCCGAAATTTTGAAATTTTTTTGTTAGTTCGTGTTTTCGAAGGGGTTCGATTCCGGTTTAGGGAACTAAATCGGGGTTGGGTCCTTTCAATTGGAGCTGGATCTCTTCTCGAGAGTCGTTGTACGTGTGATTTCGAGTTCGTGGGCGGTTCCGGATCGTTATTTGGACGACCGAGGAATTAATTATGAATATTTGAAGTTCGGATTTAAATGGTGGTGCTTTTAACGACTAAATTACCGGTCGAGAATTTGGTTTCGGCTTCTTCACAGAAGTTGTTCAGAATTTAATTTCGAGCTCGTGGGAACTTCCGGAACATTATTCTGAGTTACGAAGATTAAGTTGTGATTATTTCCGATTGATGATTGTTTAGTCGGATTATGTGTGTGTTTGGGTTGAATGGTTGACTTTTTATCGGTTCAGTCGATGTGTTTGACTTCGGGTGATAATTGAAGATCATGTCGAGACGAGTTTGTTGCCGCGAGAATTATCAGAATTGGAATTACGACGCGAAAGTTACGGGAGTTTAAAGTTTGTCGCGAAATGTATTTATGGGGGTTTCCTCTTTGGGAAAGGCTATAAATAGTAAACTTGCCAAATCAGGAAAGTCAAAGCTGGGTCATTTGTTGTGTTGACTCGGTCAACATGGAGGAGAAGGTGGTGGCGCGACTTGCTCACGGCTCGCCGTCGGCGAGGGATATTCCGGCCACCCCACGGCTTGGGATTGGTGTTGTTCTCTTCGTCTCGAGGTCCTCTTCTCAACCCCGGCCACCACGCACGGCCAAGCTCACGGAGGAGGAGGAATTTTCCGGCAAGAAATGGAGAAAAAATGGGTGATTTCGGGTTCCATATTTTTGGCCAAATTGAGCTGAAATTTTGAGTGGGCTTTGAAGCTCTCATCCCCTAGAAGCTACCATGTAAGTTTGGTGATCTAATTTTGCTTGTGTATGGAGAATTTTGGATTTGAAATTTTGGGAACAATTCGGTTTATCATGAAATTGGACAAGTTAGAGTGAGAATTGGCCTTTGTTGCAGTTGACAAAGTTGCTCAGTGGATGATTTTGAGTGGAATAGGGGTTGCTCCGCCGAGGAATTTTACAGTTGGTGGTGGCGCCGCCTTGGGCGGCGGTCAACGCGGCGGTCAACGGTCAAAGTTTGACTTTTTTGGATTTTCGACAAGTTGCTTGTCATTTCATTCGAAATCGCGCCCGGTCGCAGTGGGGAGGTTCGTTTTTTGAGTTGAGCGTCCGAAAGTACAGCGAGGTATTGAGGTGTGATTTCTGGATTTCCGACAGTTTATCGTAATCGGATTATGTGTTTCCGAGAACGGTGGTTTCTCGTGATTTTATTTGAATTGTTGAATTATGATTTTGAGAAATGGTTATTGTGAATATTCAGGAGTTCGTGATCGTTCTTTTGGCAAGAGACTTTCCGCCGGATCACAGGTTAACGTGTATCGCGTTACGCTAGTCTGTGAGTGGACAATTTCTTTTCACGGATTGTTTGCGAGTCTTTTTATACGATTTTCGAACTTGAGCATGCGTACGAGATTACGAGTTATACGAGCATGTGTTAGCTGATTATGCTTATATCATTATATATTACGTATATGCATTTATATGCTGTTTATTGCATTTGCATCGAACTGTTCATGATTTGGTTTACACAGAGTACAGTTTATATATGATGTTGTATCGATACACTTGCATCCCGGCTGATCCCCGAGGATGTGTGCCAGGGGAGGCTGTGACTCCTGACCCGAGGCCTTTACCGGGGGGAGGCAGACCTCTGACCTGAGGCCTTTCTGGCTAGAGTCACATGTGGGTCTGGGATCCCGTGATTCGGACTGTACTAGCACAGGTGTGTCCATGAGTGACCCCGTGGGATTTTTACTTGCATGCTCAGTACGCTGGAGGAGTGTGAGTTTACCCCGCGTACTATACTATGTTTATTTACCTGGACTCGCATATGTTATTTTAAACATATATATCAACTGGTAAAAGACATTTATTTTCGTCCACTCACTCTAACAGTTTTCATGTCTTTCCCCTGGGCTTTTCGGTTTCCGTGCCCAGTTTGCAGTTCAGGCTCTGGTGTCGCACGTCGTGGTCGGAGGCATAGTGCTCGAGCTACCTTGTTTCTTCCAGTAGGTTTATTGTTCTACCTACTGTGGTATATTTATATGTTTATACATTAGAGGTCACTTTGAGAAATCTGTTGTTTAAGTTGTACGATTTTACACCGGATTTCAGTGAAGTACTAATATATTTATCGTTTTACTTTACTGTTGATATATTGAGAAATCCGGATGGGATTGGTGCCCACGGTTTGATTTTTGTGGCATAGGATGAATTGTATTTTCCGCGTGCAGGTATTGGTAATTCCACGTTAGTAGCGAAACTCTGCCGAAATTTCAAAAAAAATTTGTTGGTTCGTGTTTTCGAAGGGGTTTGACTCAGGTTTAGAGAGCTAAATCGGGGTTGGGTCCTTTCAAATATAGACTGATACAATCTGTTACAATAATTGTCCCGATATAACAGGGATTCTCTGTATCTATATCTATAGTAATCTGTATCTAATTAAGATACGACACACACCGAAAGTTACGGAGAATAAATATCCTTAAACAGTCATGTTATTTCCCAATTTGTCTGATAAAAGTCAATGAATACAACTATTATAGCCAGATTCTTTTGAGGTATATATTTGGGAACTGAGGTCGTGCTGTAATCCGGAAACTCATTGTATTTCAATTTTACTTGAGAATTGAGATTTTCTAACTTCTGCTTGCTCTGCTTTCTTTCTTTTTTCTATTTTAAGCTTACAAAATTTTCATGGACTTATTATCTCCTATTGAGTTGGACGTAATTCAGACTCCAGGGGAATTTTCAGTAAAGCCTTTCTTATTGCTGTGTTTTATAAAAGGTATATGTCTAGTTAGCCGAATATATTGATTACAGTAACATCTTAGGCAAATGACTTTAAGATCATGTGTTCCCATTCCTAAGCCAGGTGCTAGGGTTGGCTACTAGCCATTGTATTCTGTAATGGATTAGAGACCTATGTTGTGATCTTTAGCTGCTTATTGTTACTAAGAAGGACTATCATATCATTTTATAACGTTGCAGATCAGTAAGATATTGATTGTGGCTTAATTCCTAAGTTCATAACTAATAATTTGGACTAAGTCCAATTATGTTATGTGCCGGTCTCAAGCAATATGCTTGACCTAATCCTATTATGCTGTGGACGAGCCGACTGTATATTCAACACATATATATGGGTATGTATGCTCCTATTATCAATTGATCAAGAATATTAAGATAGAGACGTATCAGCTTTTGGTTTTGGTTAGAGATAATTCTCCTAGTTACTTTTGTACGTGAGGTGCTGCACTTTGTTTTGCTAAGAAGAATCCGTTCTTCTATTTTGGTGGGTGTCGGCGTCATTTCTTTTAGTGATCTCTTGTATCCGTGAGCATGAAGATTTTTGTCTAATTTGTATATTTTTGTATGAAACACTTTGTAATCTTTTTTTGATTTTAGTGGAATTACCTCACCGTCTCTACCCGTGAAAGTAACCCGATTTGGGTGAATCACATAAATCTGTGTGTTATAAAGTTTTTTGTTTATGAAAGGACCCGACTCCGTTGCGTAAACCAGAGTTAGACCCTAACAACTCTACTAATTCAAGTGTCTACTCAAATTACACAAAAATCGAACTAAAGATCCAAAACTCAAAATCCATAAATGAAGGAACTTTTTTTTATATCAATTGAAAGCTATAAATAGTAATTATAAACTGTTTGCGACATCAGAGCAGCTAAACATTCTGAACTAACTACAATGATGAGAATACTAACTCGTAGGATCTACCTCAGATCCTACGGTAGATACCACTATGTCTCGATTTGCATGCGCGCTCAATATCAAACGAACTCTGCAAACTGGGCAATTTAAACTGAAAACCCCAAGGAAAGACACATAAAATAATAAAACTGTTATTGTGAGTGGACGAAAATAAATCCAAGATAATTAACATAAAATCTATAATATGCATTTCCGTGAATAAAATTACTAAAACTGGTAGCGAGTCAAGAATATTGTAAAAATAGTATAAAAAGATACGTCGAGGGGAACATCTGACCCTTCTCGAGTATCATGTGCTAGTGACGAGAATCTCAGAACTTCTAGTCATCTAAAGTCGTCCGGTGACTCCTGACATAAAGGCGACGTGAATGCTAGAGGGGAAGTGTTGATCCTTCCCTGGAACCACTCAGGGATTAGCCGAGTAACCAATGCATCGATGCAATACTGAATATATGTATATATCTAGCCTCGAAAAATGAAACTGAAACTAATACTGTATCTGAAAACTGAGCTCAGTATAAATAATAAATAAACTCGCTAATCAACTGTGAAAATAAAAGTGTCCACTCACAGTATTGTGCCGTGATTTCCACCAAGCCGAAGTCTGTTAGTCGGCGTTTCTATACATCTGTCACTGGCTGCTAATACATCGTCCTGAAAGAACGATTCATAATTAACAACTAATCGTCAAGAATAATATTGAATAACTAAGCTCGTTCACCTAACAAGCAATGTCATCGAGACCATCACTTTCTCGAATAACGTGGTTTCCGAACTCCTTACCAGTTTAATTCCAATTCTAATTTGTGTCCTTAATTCTCTTTGAAGTCACAGTACGTTCCTCAAACGTTGTGCGACTTAAGGTCGAATCGATGTATTACTCGACTGAACAATAAAATTGTAAAAAAATTTAATTAATGTCTGATTAATTCCAAGTTCACACCAAACTACATCCAATGAATATTATAACCTCATCATTGCGATCAGTACACGATTACGAGTAAAACGACATAAAACTTTGTCGAAATTATTCTTCGCCGGAGCACTGTGACTGGCGCTGATAACTTTCCCTAGCAACCCGAACAACAAACTCTTCCTCTCAACACTACAAGAAAACAGCACTTAGACCACGGAAACGTAATTGTTCCGTGGTCCAATTGACACCTGGACCACGGAAAAGACTCCGTGGTCCAAGTACCACCTGGACGACGGAGAATACCATATCCGTCGTCCAGGTGATTACCTGGAGGACGGACCGACACGCCGTCGTCCGAGTACGTAACGTACTTCCACTTAGACGACGTACCGACACCTCCGTCGTCTAAGTGAAGCATTATATAAGCCCGATGCCAAACTGAATTCATTCCTCGATCTCTTCATTCCATTTGAAGAAGAATTGAAGGAGAAGGAGAAGGGAGCTAGCTAGCTAGAAGCTAGGCCGAGAAGAATCAGGATCGATAAGGGATCTCCGCTGACTAGCTAGGTAGCTTAATTAACGTACAGATATCGAGAAGGCTAGCAGGTACGTACGTACGCAGTTAAAATTTGCTTAATTAATATATATTTAGTGAAAACGTACGTACATACATGCAAGGATGTTAGCTATATATATATATATGTACAGATCGATTAAATTACGTACGTACGTACGTAATTGATGGATCGATATGTAGATCGAGTACGTATAATTAAGCGTAAATTAATGGACAAATATATATATATGTAATAATTAATTAATTATAATATTTTGTAGCAGTATGGACAAGAGTTGGATGAAGTTGAAGAATAGATGTGATGTCCGGTATATGGATAGAATTAGCGAATTTGTGAATTTTGCGATAGAACATGGTCAGGGAAAGAAACGTTTCAGGTGTCCGTGTCAGAAATGTCTTAATTGTCAGTATGCGGAGGTTAATGTTATGGTGCAACACCTGTATGAAAATGGTATGATGTGGAGTTACACTACATGGAGCGAGCATGGTGAAGCAGTAGAGTTCAGCGCAGCAGACTTCAGCTCAGGGTACAGTTACCATGGTGCCTCATCCAGCGGCAGTGGTGCCGGACCCCCAGCTTGCAACCCAACTGCAGATTTGGTCCATGATGCGTTTCTGGGATGTAGTCATAGTGGACACCAACACCAAGACGGAGGTTACAGTATCACTAATGAGCATGATGACACATTCCCCGCAGCTAGCTTGGCCACTGACACCAGTGAGATGGAAAAGTACAACCGGATACTACTTGAAGCGCAGACCCCGGTGTTCCCTGGATGTCGAGAGAATGTGTTGCAATATGTGATGGAGCAAATGAAGATAAAAGTAAAGCACAAAATGTCAGTGAGTGCTTTTGACGAAATTCAGGAGCAAATATGTAAGTTGCTCCCTGATGATCACAATCTTCCTAAATCTCATTATAAGGTTAGAAATATCCTGAGCAGCCTCGGCCTAAAGTACAGGATAATTGACGCATGTCCGAATGATTGTGTGCTATTTTACAAAGAGTATAAAGAGTTGGACTATTGTTCCGTATGTGGCCAGTGCAGATTCCAGTTGAATAGGAAGAGTACGAAAAAGAGAATTCCTGTGAAAGTTGTTCGATATTTTCCCTTGATTCCCAGATTGCAGCGCCTATACATGTCTCTACACACAGCAGAGGCGATGCGATGGTACGCAGAAAAGCGAATAGATGACGATGTCCTGCGACACGCCGCGGATGGGGAGGGTTTCAAACATTTCGACAGAGAATTTGGAGACTTTGCTTCAGAGGTTAGAAATGTTAGACTCGGCCTATCTACAGACGGATTCAATCCTTGGGGAAGTAATAGCTCCGCCGTCAGCACTTGGCCAGTTATTCTGATGCCGTACAACTTGCCTCCGTGGATGTGCATGAACAAGGAATTTAATTTCCTTACCGTACTAATTCCAGGTCCTAAATCTCCATCGAAGTGCTTAGATGTCTACCTCATACCTTTGATCGACGAGCTGAAACTGTTGTGGGAAAATGGAGTCCCAACTTATGACAAATTCACTGACACGATGTTCACGATGAGGGCTGCCGTAATGTGGACGATCAGCGATTTTCCAGCTTATGGGATGTTGGCAGCCTGCAGGACAAAAGTATATAATGGATGTCCTATATGTTTGGACGACGTGAACTCTAGTTGGCACGCGGGGAAGGTGTGTTACTTGGGTCACCGTAGATGGTTTCCTCACGACCACCCCTGGCGACAGGATGAAGCTCATTTCGATGGTACGGTAGAGAACAATCCTAAACCCCGTAGTTGGTCGGGGGAAGAGATTTTAGAGAAGTTGAGCTATTTCGACTTTGGTGTGTTGAGCAATGACGCGGATGTAAATAAATGCAATCCAATTCCTCCACATGATCTGAGCTATTGGGATCACAAGAGTATATTCTTTGAACTCCCTTACTGGTCGAAGTTGAAGCTGAGGAACAACTTGGACGCGATGCACATAGAAAAAAATGTGTGCAACAGCATGGTGGGAACAATTCTCGGTATTAAGTTCAAGACTAAAGATACTCCCAAAGCGCGCAAAGATTTGGAATCAATGAATCTACGTCGTCCCTTGTGGTTGAGGAGGGATAGGAAATGAGTGTACAACAAGATGCCAGATGCACCATACACAGTGAAGCCGACGCTTAGACGTTCTGTATTTCACTGGTTTAAGGGCGTTCGTTATCCGGCTACGTATGCAGCTACTATAACTGGAGCAGTGGACGAGGTGCAACACAAGTTTGTTGGTCTAAAGATACATGACTATCACGTTATGCTGCAACGTCTGATTCCAGTGGTAATTCGACCATACTTGCCTCGGGACGTCGTAGAACCAATAGTAGCATTGTGCAGGTGGTGGCAGAGGTTATGCGCCAGAGAATTAAAGAAGTCAGATGTGGTGGAATTGCAACAACAAATTGTGCACATCATTTGCAAACTAGAGAGAATTTTCCCCCCTGCTTTCTTTGACATCATGATTCACCTAATGATCCACCTGCCCGAGCAGGTGCTCATTTCTGGTCCGGTCCAATACACTTGGATGTATCCTCAAGAAAGGTACGTACAACTAATTAATTTATTTGTTCCACTGGAGATTATATATATACTAGCTAGCTATATGTACTTATGTAATGTGTACGTTTGATTTTGTAGACAGCTTGGACAGTATAAGTCATTCGTCAAAAACAGGTCGGCCCCGGATGGCTCCATAGCAGAGACATACCTAATGCATGAGTGTGTTACTTACTGCAACATGTACCTCAAAGATCCACCCCCTCCCACTGCCTCCGATCGCAGTGCCTGCATCAATATTTCTGTCGTCACCAATGTCGTTCGACCGTTTAGAGGAGTATTAAAGGAATCGTTAACACGGGAAGAACTTATTGAGGTACATTGGGTAGTGTTGCGAGACTGTGACGAAGTTGAGCCGTACATGTTGTCATACATGGAGAGGCTTCAGGCGTTAAATCAAAACAAGAGTTCGGTGTGGATTGAGAAAATGGTTAAGAAGAAGTTTCCCGATTATTTCTTCCAATGGCTACGTACGTACGTCTCGGTATTTAATTAGTAATTTATACATATCGCTCATGTTTGTAGAAAGTAAACCCTTATATTAATTTGCCCTTTTTCGCAGATGATTGATCTGCAAAAATCTGATAACCACGGAGGGTGGTGGTCATGGCCAAAGCACTTGCTAACAGGGAAGCCGGTTAAACACTATATTTATCCCGGATGTTTTGTGAACGGTGTAAAGTTCCATTCATTGGCCCGAGACGAAGGAAGAAGAACACAAAGCAGTGGGGTAGCGGTTGGGAAAGACAATGATCTATATTACGGGGCTATTGTATACGTGGTTCAGCTATGTTATGGGAATGATGTCAACGTTTTCCTATTCAAGTGCAGATGGTTCAAGCGTACAAAGGAAGACCTGGGACTATTATCAGTCGATACAAACTCGCACTGGTATGAGGATGAGCCTTTCGCTCTCGCCACCTTAGTTCGGCAGGTGTTCTATCTTGACGATCCGAAAGCCGGTGAAGGGTGGAAAATAGTGAACCATATCTCTCACCGAGGAATATGGAATACAGAGACAATTGAAGGGACACCGGCGACGACTGAAGATGCTGCTGAACCAGAAAGAGACATTCCTGCCTATCAAGAGCCTAATATTTCTATGGTCCGCTCCGATATAATGGACCTGGTTCAAGATGGTGAACGGTTACCCATGCCTGATGGTTGTACAGATCTAACTGAAGATGAGATTATCGATGAGGTAGATGAAGAAGACGAGCAGGAAGAGGACGCGGACGAGGACTCAGGTTATTCGTCGGACGATGTTGAGTACGATGACGAGGATGAGCCGTCGTCTAACGGGGATGAGGACGATGATGATTATGACGAAGAGTACGGTCATACGACGAGGGAGATTAATTGGTAATTAATTATTGTAATTATTGTAATATATATATGATCGATGCAGGTTAATTTAAGGTAATTAATTAATCCGAATTATATATCCTAGATAACGGAGAAATTAATTGCAGGTTGTCGCCTTTGGGTATTTTGGCTATCTCCCTAAATCCTCGACCCTAAATCTAGCAAATCGGATCGATCGATCATTTATTTAATTTTTTTATGGTCATTCAAAATAATTGAACGGACACCTGAATTCCGTCCACGTTTATATTAGGTCCCCCGCCATTTTCACCTTTGGCGCCATGCCAAATCTCAATCTCATATAAAACCCTAATCCTGGACCCTAAATCTAGCAGATCGGATCGATTGATCAATTTTTTAATTATATTTTTGAATCAGAATAATTGAACGGACACACAAATGACCGGGGACGACCTAAACCGTAAACCCTAAGGCCCTAACCCCTGAAATCAGGTTTTAGAACTTGGACGACGGAGAATGGTCATTATCCGTCGTCCAGGTACACACTAGGACGACGGATATGGTAATTCTCCGTCGTCCAAGTTCACAAACCCTAAACCCTAAACAGTAAGGCCCTAACCCCTGAATTCAGGGTCTATACACCTAGACGACGGAGAACGTCATTCTCCGTCGTCCAGGTGATTACCTGCACGACGGAAACACTCATTTCCGTCGTCCAGGTGCAGATATCGTAATTTTTTCTAAGACAACGACCATCTAGACCTTCTTCCAATGCAAAGTCTTTTCATCAAGACTTTAGAGTAAACAATTCTTGGTGTGTGAGCTTCGACGGTTCGAAAATCGGAGTTGCGAAATGCCTTGTATCCACGTTTCCGGTTTGTGAAATTATCGATTTTGCGGTTGACTGTGCCGATCAAACTCTTCCCGAACTTATTATTTTATGGTCCTTTGAAGACAATTATATATTATGTTACGATGAACATATCCAATGGTTGTTTTGTCCAAATTCAATTTCGTTAATACTCTGTTGCAAATGAGCCTCTACTCATGAACACTTAAGTCGTAAGGATTAGTCGATACTTAACAACTTTCAAAACGAAAATCTATTCGTCGGTTCAAATTTAACTGTTCATATATACGAAACGTTCATCGATATTGGACGACTATTTCACTCCAATGAAAGATCGCTAAATTCCTAAGGAATTAATTTTAAACTTTTTTTTACGTAAATTGAACCTGGACGATGAAGAATGACTTTATCCGTCGTCCAGGTGAACACCCGGACGACGGAAAACGTCCTTCTCCGTCGTCCAGGTTCAATTTACCATGGCGGTTCGATTATTTATTTCTTTTTTTTCCAATCCTGGACGACGGATATGTGGTTGTCCGTCGTCCAGGTGATAACCTGGACGACGGAGAACATCAATCTCCGTCGTCCAAGTCGAAAATCATGGCGGTTCGTTTTACCGCCTCAATTTTCGGCGCCGCTTGAATTTCCACTTAGACGAAGGAGAATCAATTCTCCGTCGTCTAAGTCCAAATTTATGGCGGGTGAAACGTCCCGCCCATTAATTAGCGCCGCTTCGAAACATTTTAACCTTTCACTTAGACGACGGAAAACACTGTTTCCGTCGTCCAAGTGCACTTAGACGACGGAGAATAGTGCTCCGTCGTCTAAGTGAAAGCCTATATATAGGCCGAGCCTCATCTTCTTTTCCTAATCCCTTACAACTTTCTCTCCTCCATCTCCTCTCTCTCTCTCTCATTCTGGCGATTCTCCTCCGGCGACGCTCCGACGACATTATTTCCGGCGTGGTTCCTCCTCTCCGACGACACAACTCCGGCGATTTTTCCGAAAACTCCCGAAAAACTCCGATTCGGTAAATTTCTATTTTTCCCTTATTAAAATAATTTTTATTTAATTAATTAGTTTTAAATATTTCTTAAATGATTATTGTAATGTTATTTATTAATTATTGCTATTAATACTATTTAAATGAATAATTGTAAATTTATTGTTATTAATTATATTTAGATTAATTATTGTTATTAATTAAATAAATGATTACATATTGTTATTAATTAATTAAATGGTAAATTATTGTTATTAATGATAATTAAATGAATAATTGTAATTACTTGATAATTTATGAAATGAATAAATATTATTGTAATTATTTATTAATTAGTTGCATAATTAAATAAATATGAGATTAAATTAATTAGTAGTACGTGTTTGATTTAAATTTAGTACATAGGCTTGGTTTATTAAGTCGCACTCTTTGGAATAGATGGCGCATCTTTTCCTTGCTTATCTCCTTAACCCCTCGTGATGTGTGGATTTCATCACCGCACACCATAACCTAAGTGAAGTTATGGACACGAGGTTGAGGGCGGAGTTTGCAAAGGACTTGAGGGAGTGTAAATTTTCGAAAAATTGGCCGAATGTCGGACATGGTGTCTAGAAACGGGTTATGACTGGTGACAGGATTTGGACTAAGAAAGACTTTTGTCGAAATTAGTCCTGCCTCTCGCGTTATCTCTATCCCTAACTGGCCATGTTTTTCGATTTAACCAAGGCTGATTAATTGAAAATTTACACTTTATCGCGCGGGTCGCACGTCCATTGAACGACCGAAAATGCCAAGCTAGTGTACTCTATTTAAATCTTAAACGTACTTAATTAATTAGCGTAAATTTTTAAGTTGTAAATATTATGGTAAGTAGGTATTTTAACACCGTACTCTTAGGTTTAAATGGCTCCGCCAAAGACGACATCCGGCAAGAAGAAAGCCCAACAGGAGGCAGAAGATGAGATGCTCCGAATGTTAGCGGCCCAAGTCGGTTGGGTTCAACAGGAGGGCAACAACGCTCTCAATCCGGACGGAACATCTGGTCCGTCCGTAGCGCCCTCTGGGGAAATTCCCGCTCCCCCATTCATCTCGAGCGGTGATGACGTCGACCCCTTCCAATCTCCGACGCCCAGTACCGGTTCAACGAGAAGTACTCAGGCGTCCTCGACCGCCGAATCAATCATGTACAGCGCCCGCCGTAGGCAAAGGAGGGCCCCCACTGACCCGGAACCGAAAAGGACTCGGGGTCTCGTTAATGGGGGCAAAGCGGAGCGTATTTGCAAGGCAACCGGTAAAAAGATCGACTTGCCGTACGACGAATTCACCGGTGGCCCTCCCACAGCTCAGCTACCAAGTCTCTCGGCGCATGGGATATGGTCAATCATCCGTAACCGGGTTCGTATCACTGCCCCTACTTGGAAGGAGGCGCCGGATCATGAGAAGGCGAAAGACTTTCGGTACGTAATACGTTCAATTTAGTTATTATATAATATTGTTAATCTCGGCCTAAAATTTCATAATATATACGATTATAATTTTCTATTTATTTTTGATAGGAACAATTTGACGTGGATCTGACACCGGCTATGTTGAGGCATATCAACCAAACCGCCAACTCCATCTACAAAGATTGGAAGTACAAGCTCCATAAGTACTTCCAAGATGTCGGTCCCGTGCCTCCCCCGGTAGAGCTGCAAGGGGAGAGAGAAGATGAGTGGGAGTGGTTGTGTAACCACTTTGCCGATGAACAATTTAAGGTATTAATTTATTTTTTTTATTTCAATTAAGATAATTGAATTATTTAAATTGTAGTTATTCATTTTTTAATGATTTAATTATGTTGTGTAACAGAAATTCTCCGGTGTCAACAAAGCCAACCGGGGGAAGAAGGAGAAACACCATACTACCGGCGCCAAGCAGTTCATTCAAATAACCAAGGAGCACAAGGATAAGGGCTCCAAACACCCTTATCTTGATGCAAGCGTAAGCGCGTACGTGACGCCAGGGCTCGATAATGAAGCGAGTCAATGCGGCGTAAGTGATATATATATATATGTGCTTTTAATTATAGTAATTATTATTTAAATATGATTTCATTATAATAAATTAATTATTCTTTTGTAGGCAAGGGCGATAGAGAGTGCGCATGAAGAGTTGGCTAACACTCAGCTTGCGTTCCCAGATGTGTCGCCGGAAGACCTGCCTCCTCTATCCTTAGAGAGCCAAATTGCAATTGCGGATGAGGTCTACGGTCGTAGAGCTGGCAAGGAGGTTAGACACTTTGGGCCTAGGGTGGTACGAGATTCGTCGACGACCTCCGGCTCATCATCTACGGGAGGTTCGGGGCAGCGGAGAAGGAGTCAGGCTGCGGCCGTCGAAGCAGCCATTCAAGAGGCTCGACTGGCACGAGAGGAGAATGAGTCAATGCGGCAAAGACTTGACGAACAACAAGCACAAATAGCCCAACTCATCGCCCTCATGCAACAAAATCGAGAAGTATGTCAACCTCCTCCGAACCCACACCCCGACGACAACGACCCGGCTGGAGGCGGAGGACTCGGCGGCGCATCTGCTCCTCCAGTGTACATTAGCTAGCTAGTTAATTATCGCGTTTCTTTATTTCCGAGTTCCGAACAATATTATATAATTTTTTTGGGTTTTTAATTTGGATGTGTATATATGTACAAATTAATTAATTATTTAATATTAAAAATTTAGTTGAATTAATTATTTTCGACTATTTTTTATTATTTAAATTAAATTAATAATAAATTAAATTAATAATATTTAATTTCAATTTTTTTTTTTTTTAAAATTAAATATTCACTTGGACGACGGAGATTATGTTCTCCGTCGTCCAGGTGCACAAACCCTAAACCCTAAACCTAAACCCCTAACCCCTAACCCCTAAACCTGCCATTCTCCGTGGCCCAGGTGTTCACCTGGACGACGGAGAATTAGAGTTTCCGTCGTCCAGGTGAACACCTGGGCCATGGACATTGCTCGTTTCTCCGTGGCCCAGGTGTTCACCTGGACGACGGAGAATGTCCGTGGCCCATGTAGACACCTGGACGACGGAGACTTAGTGTTTCCGTCGTCCAGGTGTCTACATGGGCCACGGATAACGTCCGCGGTCCAAGTGAACTTGGACGACGGAGCACTAAATCTCCGTCGTCCAGGTTCTTGGACGACAGCACTTGGAGCACGGACCTTGGGCGACGGAGATTCCGTCGTCCAAGTACTTAGACGACGGAAAACTGCACCTAGACGACGGAAATAGTCCGTGGTCTAGGTGCAGTTTTCTTGTAGTGCAACAAGCCCAACATCCTGTTGAACTACGGTCACGGCCAATTCGGTCGGCAACTGTTCCAAAACGGGCCTGAAATCTAATTGGCCGGCAAATTTCCAATCTTGATTCTGGTGTCGTCGAGCCACGTCGGAGCTCGAGGCTGATCTGGTTAGACTCCCATGAGGGTGGGCTACAAAACCCCTAACCTCTCGGAGCTTAACGTCGCTGTTAACCACCGCCACCATCGACGGCGATCCGGCGGTGATTTCTGTTCGGAAATCACGTTAATTCACCTCAATCACACTTGCAAACCCAAAATATCAATACCCAATAAATTCCATACATCACAAGGATTTGAAATATACCTCAATCGACGACGGCGACCCGAAATGCCAAAATTCCTAAAATTTCTCGTCGTTGATTCATCCTCCACCGTCCTCCATCACTGGATATAAACCCAAAAAAACAAAGAGGCAAAGGAAGTGGTTCGATTCCAATCAGAATCATCCCCCATGGTGGACGGACAACGCTCTACCGCCTGAAGCAATTTGCCGCCGATTTTCGGTCGGCAAGCTTGGTCAATGCGGGTTAACGTTGGTTTGACCCAAAATGGAGAGTCTGACTTTCTATTTTCGGAAAGTCCTATTTATATGTGCCAATTGCGACTAACTGATTTTGTAAAATTGTACAAAACTTTCGTTGACCATAACTTCTTCATTGTAACTCTAATTTAAACACTTGACGTGACTACGAACTCGTCTCGATAAACTCTACGAATTTCCTCAAATAACTTTTCTAAATAGAAATTCACATTATACTTGTCAATTTACGACTATTACATTTCCGATAAATTTCTGCTAATTATAACTTTCTTGCCGTAACTCCGTTTTCGGCATTCTTCGCGTCTACGAACTCGTCTTGACAATTTCTACGACTTCCACCAGAAATCAACCAACTTCGACAATCTAATAAAAATTCAAGAAAAAAACTCTCAATAATTATAGACGGTGACAAAACTAACTACTTTTCTCGATTAACCTTAAATAAATCATAAAAAAGAGAATTTACGGGACGGGGTGTCACAATCTACTCCCCTTAAGAAAATTTTGTCCTCGAAATTTTTTCGCACATACTAGTAAAACACTAACGGGTACTACTCCTGTATGAATTCGTTTGACTCACAAGTAACATCCATACTTACAATAATTGTCCATAAATAGTCACCATACTATCATCTTGCTACAAAATCTGCCTCTTCTAATCTCGAGTCTAAATCAACTACTCAATATAAGCTTGATACTTGAGAGCATCCTTATCCAAACTCTGTAACATAAATCCCTGGAAATATCAAGTACTCATGCTAACCCTAGTGGAAAGTTCTACTAAGGTAATTGGGTCTATTCGGTTAGTCCAGCCTGGCATCCCCCTAGATACGATCCTAATAAGATACTGTATGAATGATGGTGCGACTCTAATTCATGTAGTGGTTCCCTGATCACCATTAGAACCCTGCATCAAAAACTTAACTGAGGTATCATTCTGCGGACACGCACATAAAATGAATCTCCAAGCCACAAATGTATCAAGCTGAGGACCAAGACTAACCATTCTAAAGTCATAACATAAGTGGGCATCTGACCGATCTCAGGGAATGTTCTAACCCTACTCAATTCCCTTATTCTAGAAAATACTACTGAAAATTAGGCATAGTTTTCCCTAAAACTTAAGGAAACCAAAAACTTGCACGAAGAAAACACTTCTAATAACAAATTCCACAAATAAATCGTGGGCACCGATTCTTATCCAGATTTCTCATAATCAATATACACAGCACTATGAACATAAACCACAGACACTCATATGAAATTATGATTTACTAGGATTGCATTACTAAAAATCTCCATGCTTCAAATAACACCAATTCGATACACTGTAAAAACTAACTCAAATATCAATAACTATAATGTAGAGAGGCTCATAAGAAATAGCCTGAAATTTTCCTCTAGTATGCCCAAAATTATGGGCAGACTTCACAGAGTCATATGAACTCAATTCACTATCAAATCTGAAGATATGAACTCAGTATCCCATCTCAGGTCTCAGTAATGCTGACAAGCTATGCATATGTTTGCGATGAGTAAGTTGATTCTGAAAACTCACAGTCCAGTAACGATAACCATAATGTGACGAGGCTCATAAGGGATCACTTGACCTTTGCTTCTATTACACCCGATAATATGGGCTCATTCCAATGAGTCAAACTATACTTTCCAATCACACTCAAATATTCAAATCGGTAAACCAAACCGCACTGAAAGCTGAGCATTACTAGCTCATAATAAGACTCACATATAACATAAGGACTATTATCCAATGTCAAAAAAATTTGTTGGAAATAGATACACTTTTGCTTAAAATAACTGTCCACTAAAGGTGGTAAAATAAAGAGGCACTAATTTACATACTCAGACTCACTCTCGAATTGAATAGCTAAATTGATGCCACTATACTCATTATACAACTACAAAAATTTGTGATTTCCTGGACACTAGATGCTTAACCAATAAAACTAATTTGAGGACGAGAATGCTGTGAAGTTTAAGAAACATGACAACTCTTTGGTAGAAATCAATGATAAGACTTATACCTCACCAAGCCGATAAACCACATCTTGATTGAACACAAATCTAAAACTGGTGGAAAGTTTGCGTTTTCGCGTAAAATTCTCATATATGCTCCTGCGAGTAATGAACAGTTGGTCACCAGCATGATGCTCCTATATCCAGTCTAGCTTGAATCCGAAGATCGTGTAACATATATCGAAACAAGTCATACTCATGTTTTTCTGATTCCACCACGTACTTATGATGTACACAATTCCTTACTGATTATCGAACTTAGTGTTTCCTAGGTGTACAAGCATAAAACATACAACTCTGATCCAAAACCACGATATCAACGTCTTCATCCTGGCGAACCCTCTTGATTCAAAACAAAAAATATTATATTTCTGACCTGGCTACACATCACAAAAGATATCTTTATAGAGTGAAGTCTTTTCATGACAAAAAATGAACATAACCTGATTATGAAGAGATTGGTGTAGAGAAACTTCAGGTTAATTCTGAGTAACCAAACTAAATTAGTAGAATCACAAGATAGTGATTGAGTCTCTACTGCTGATGTCAATTAGAAACTCTTTACACGTCGTGGTGACCAGTGGTGATTAAATCAAATTTCACATAGTTCGAGGCAATTATCTACCTCGAGCACTACAAATTCTCTCCAAGAAAAAGCGTTAAACAAAGAAATTGAACGTCTGAAATGAAACAAGTACACATTCCAGTGATATTGCTTACTGAAATCATTGCGGATTGCGATGTAAATGTGAAGTTACGGGACGGTAACATAAACCACAATAACATTTCCACGTACAAACTGGCTAAGGCATAATGTAGTTACTCCTTACCTCCGACGTCAACCACGACATGAAGCGCATCACCAAACCTAGTGATAAAGCTACATGGACAGAAAAGTATTTGATTCTCTTATACTAGTACTCGTAGGCACCAAACCCAAAGAAAATTGAATCAAGAGAAGGAAGCCTCATAACGATATCTGAAACACTGATAGAGGTTCAATGGAAAAGATGACGGAAGATTTTATAGTTTGGTCGGTTCATGCTAGAGAGTAAAAATAGGGTTAGATAAAACTTACTCTCTATAAAACCCATGTTCCCCAAAAATATCAGAGAATCAACTTGAGCTCTGCAATAAATTTCATCTTCAATTTTATGATTACACCATATCCTTGCTACTGTATTCGCATCATTCACGATTATGGCACTGCATATTTTTTTGATGGAACAGAAAACACATTAATCTAAAGCACTTCATGTTGAAGCTATAGAAATTACTGAAATCGCTGAAATCACCAACTCGAGGGGCTCCGAAGTCTAAAGTATGTCCATCGAGACTATCCGGTCGTTAATTCCATTCCTAAAGAAAACAAACTTCCCGTAGTTTTCATCATAAACACTTCATTTACTACAGTAATAATATTCATGATTCACATCACCTAAACAAATGTAGAATGAAGGAAAAGACGAAACGAACACAGGAAAGAGGATTTTTGATACCACATAACTGACGGAAAAGGATTAAAAGACTACTAAATATTGTATTTTTCCCTATAGACCAACCTCATATCTGGACTAACATTCAAGTCGATGCTACGAGTCGATAACTGGACACACTACTATCACTAAATTCTCATAGTGTCACTCAATAGATCCGATAGCAAGTGCGTACTACTCAGGTTGTAATAGTAAAACTAAGAAACAACGCAGATGATCAATATCTGTAAGTTCTCTATGCATGCGTCGAAAAAGAAACTCTAAACCTGCATGAAGACACGTGGTATACAACCATGATGGTGAAGTATCCGGCTAGTACCATCGCAAAATAGACACAAGCAAGAGGTAGATAGTGAATACAAAAAGTTCACCATACTACTAAAACAACGTAAGGAAACCGGTCAAATACTTGACTCCTCACTGAACTTACATTCCTTAAGAACTCAATTATTTCTAATTGTTTCATCACGTTCTGCTTAACGTGGAGAAATGCCTCAACACTTCCATAAATCTGATCGAGGTCAGCACACGCAAGGCATAGCAACTAGGGCACACTGACTCACAGGCTGAAGTTCATACTCGGTCACATTCGTCACGTATTCAACGACATTCAACACCGTGAATATTCGATGGGGATCCGCTGCAGTCGGGCCATCACTCCGGAGGTGTTGAGCATAATCGAACACGACAATGAAAGAAACAAAGTACAGTCTACATAACCTATAACCTAATGCTCTGATACCAACTGAAAGAACATGACCCCGATTTAGTTGCCTAAACCAGAGTTAGACCCTGACTCTACTAATCCAAGTGTCTATTCAAATTACACAAGAATTGAACTGGAGATTCAAAACTCATAATCCATAAATGAAGGAACTATTTTTATTTGTATCAATTTAAAGCTATATATAGCAATTATAAACTGTTTGTGACATCAAAGCAGCTAGATATTCTAAACTAACTACACTGACGAGAATACTAACTTGTAAGATCTACCTCAGATCCTACTGTAGATACCACTATGCCTCGATCTGCGTGCACACTAGACATCAAACGAACCCTAAAAACTAGGCAATTTAAACGGAAAATCCCAGGGAAAGGCAAATAAAATAATAAAACTATTAGAGTGAGTAGACGAAAATAAATCCAAGATACGTAACATAAAATCTACAATATGCATTTCCGTGAATAAAATTACTAAAACTGGTAGCGAGTCAAGAATACTGTAAAGATAGTATAAAAGATATGTCGAGGGGGACACCTGACCCTTCTCGAGTATCATGTGCTAGTGATGAGAATCTCAGAACCTCTAATCATCTAAAGTTGTCTGGTGACTCCTGACACAAATGCGACGTGAATGCCAGGGGGAAGTGTTGATCCTTCTCTGGAGCCACTCGGGGATCAGCTGAGTAACCAATGCATCGATGCAATACTGAATGTATTTATATATCTAGCCTCCAAAAATGAAACTGAAACTAATACTGTAATTGAAAATTGAGCTGAGTACAAATAATAAATAGACTCGCTAATCAACTGTGAAAATAAAAGTGTCCACTCACAGTACTGTGACGTGATTTCCACCAAGCCGAAACATGTCAGTTGGCGTATACATCTGCCACTGGCTGCTAATACATCGTTGTTTCAAGACGATTCATAATTAACAAATAATCGATGAGAATAATATTGTACTGTTCTACTTCGGAATATTTTGTACTGACCAAAAGATATACTATTGAAACTAATCTAGGTTTTTTGTGGTAGCTTTGATCGGTTTTCAGCAAGTTTCCTCGCTACACTGCATAAGGTTGCAATGCAGGAATCCCATAAAAACTTGTTACTGGTGCAGATCGGCCCAATATTTATGTGACCTCTCATTAGCACATGTTTAAGGGCATCTGATGTGTTCTCTCAATTTGTTATGGCCCAATATTTAGCTCTAACTCCTATCACTCCATGTCGCTTACTAATTACTATGTGGATATATCTTAAGTTGAGAGGTGAGGTGTGATAATCCGAAATTTTTAGATAATTGTTAATATTTACGTATGATTTGAGTTCGATTTGATGTTGCTGTAAAAAAATATTACCGTTGGTAAGTTCTGAGGTATTTAGGGTTGACTTTTCATTGAATTTTTGAAGTCAGTTGACTTCGGGTAGAAATTGTAGAATTTTTCGTGATGAGTCCGCAGATTCGTGAATCATCGAAATTGGAGTTACGGCGAGGAAATTACGCTCAACGATAGTTTGTCGAAAATTAATTATCGAGTTACTGTATTTGGAAACATATATAAATGGGAGGTTTCCATATCGGGTAAAGAATAAGTTTAAGTAGAGGTTGACTTTCGGTCAACCCTCCCTCCCGAAGAGAGAGTGAGGAACCGAAGCGGTGTGGCCGTTCGTTGGCGGCGGAGCGCCGTCCGGCCACCTCCGACCTCGAAATGAGGTGGGTTCGACTTGACTCGGCGTCACCAACCGATTTATGGGCTTGACCGGCGACGATTTTTCCGGAGAAGGGAGAATCAACGGAAGGAAATTCTAGGGTTTCAGTGACTTTGGGCTCGCCGCCGTCGACACCGATTTCAGGTATGATCGAGGTCATGAGAACCTCTTTATGGGTTTTTTATACCCGATAGTGGTCACCGATGGTAGCGCGTGGCCGAAATTTCTAACCGGAAAATATCTTTCCAGAACGTGTCAAGTTATATATTGTTGGGATCGTATCAGCGATACGATCAGAGTCGTGAAGTTTAAAATACGTTTATGTTTCGTCGTCCCAGTGGGTGGGCAGTGGCGATGGGGTTCGCTACCAAAGGCGATGCGGGCGACAGAAAAATTAGTTCTGTTGTTTGTCGTTACAACTATTTCGTCGTAACAAGTTATTATATATGTTCTTCGATTGAATTAGTCAAAAGTGTTCATATCAAGTATTTGTTCGATTTATCCAATTATTTTATTATTTTATTTATTTTGATGATATCGAGTTAGGTCGGATCGTCACATGAGGTTAGGCAAATATAGCTAATTAGCTATGGAATAGAATCTACTTATAATCTTCGTTCATTTGGGTTTTTGGGTCTCAATCTGTTGGGTCACTCGAAAGTGAGGCCCAACCATTACTTTTGTGAATGAGCCGCTCTATTCGTCTTTTGTTTTTACTTTCCTTTTTATTATTTTTTTTATGATACAACTTTATCCAGTCTTCTGTATCTTTAGATAAATCAGATTTTTGGCAAACAACGTGGCTAAATATCTTGTTGCACAATATGGCCACACTAGTAATTAATATGTTCAGTAGTGAGTTTTTATTGCCAAATTCTTGCTTACTAACTTGTGATTTGGTTGTCTTTTTCTTATAAAAAAATAAAAAATTGTGATTTTGTCCAACATTAGTTTACAAGATCTCTTCAAACTGAAAATAAAGTTTACAAGATCTCTTCAAACTGAAAATTTACTACCTAGACTTTTCAATATCATCAATATTATTATTATTATTTTCACAAATGGTTAATCATCCGTCTCTACCAGAAAAAGTCACTTAGGCGACGAAATATTTAAGTTTTCGCTGTCTAAGTTTCACTTGCCCGATGAAAAGGATTTCATCACTCAAAAAACACTGTTCGTCGGCTAAGTGCTCACTGAGGCGACGAAACATATTGTTATCGCTTAAGAAATTTCTTAGACGACAGTTTACGTCAGTCGTCGCCTAAGTGCGTTCTTAAATGACATATACTATTTATCGTCGCCTAAGATGCACACTCAGATGACGACCATATGTTGTCGTCGGCTAAGTATTACACACTTAGACGACGGAATCCGTTTTGTCGCCTAAGTTTTCACTGAGGCAATGAAAACAGGTTCACAGCCCAAGTGAGAACCTATGTGATGAAATAGGCCACTTAGGCGATGAAATTATTCGTCGCCTAAGAAAAGTCAACTATTAGATCACTCGATCAGATTCCTAGCCTTATCTCATCCTCATCACTTCTCACTCTCTTGAGTTTTCTCTCTCTCTCACTCAAAAAACCCTTCGGCGACATATACATACTTCCATCATAGTCCAGCAAAAATTCATTATAACCTAATTTTTCTACTCCCAGAGTTCTAGTTTTACCCACTTATCTCCTTATCGGTGAAGGTATTAACTTATTTCTCTCGATTAATTTTTTTAATTTAATTAATACTCCATACCGGAGTTCTAATTTTTTGATTGATTTTTCGACAAATATATAGTACTTTGCGGAGACATTAGCTTAATTACTTGCATTGTTGTATATATATACAATAATTGTTAATTAATTGGTATATATGTTTAATTTGATTAATTAGTTAAAATTAAACATGCATGTACGTTAGATTAATTAATTGGTTCATTAATTAATTGTTAAGTTTATGGTTAATTTAATCGAGCAAGGTAGTTAAGCTTATAATTAATTTCATCTATATTTAATCTATATTGTTAATTAATAAAGCTAATTTTAAAGTAATTAAATCTAATTATTTAATATATAGTTTAATTAAGGTAATTGTACGTTGTATTAATTTAGGGCTTTGTTAATTAAGGTAACATAGAGTTAGTATATATATGTTAGAATAATTAGTTGAAATATATATAATTCATGCATATATATATATAGTATAATAGATTAATTATTGGTTAAAAATTAATATAATTAATAATATAATTATTATGAACTATTACGCAGAAATGTGGATAACATATAGATATAATTGGTAAATAAAATTGATGTGCGGTATATGAAGGGCATCAGAGAGTTTGTGGATTTTGCCCTGGCATGGAACATGCTATAGGAAATAAGCGTTTCAGGTGTCCGTGTAGAAAATGTCTCAACTATCAGTTTGTTCCGTCTAACATTATGGCTCAACACCTGTATAAACGTGGTATGATGTGGAGTTACACTATGTGGAGCGAGCACGGTGAAGTAGTAGACTTCAGCTCAGGACCAGACGTCAGCTAAGGGTACAGTTACCATGATGCCTCATCCAGCGGTAGTGGCGCCCCTGCACCGAACCCAACTCTGGATTTGGTCTATGTCCATGATGCTTTTCTGAGGATTAGTCGTGGTGGACATCAATACCAAGAGGGAGGTTATGATACCACTCATCATAACACATTCCCCGCTGCCATATTGGCCAGTGTCACTACAGAGATAGATAAGTACAACATGAGGCTATTCGAAGCCCACACCCTAGTGTACCCCGGATGTGCAGAGAATGTGTTGCAATATATAATGGAGGAAGTTCAGATAAAAGTGAAATATAAAATGTCAGACAGTGCTTTTGACAAAATATAGGAGCATATACGTAAGTTGCTACCTGATCATCACAAACTTTCGGAAAGTCATTATAAGGTTAGAAAGATCTTGAGCAGCATCGGCCTAAAGTACAGGAAAATTGACGCCTACATAAATGAATGTGTGCTGTTTTACAAAGAGTATGAACATTTGGACTACTGTCTTGTATGTAACAAATGAAGATATAAAAATCGGAATAGGAGTAGTTCGAAGAAGAAAATTTATGTGAAGGTACTTCGCTATTTTTTCTTGATTCCCAGACTGCAGCATCTGTACATGTCTCTATACACAGCAGAGGCGATGAGATGATATGCGAAACAGCGATTAGATAACGATATGCTCTGACACACAGCATTTGGGGAGGCTTTTAAATATTTCAACAGGAAATTTGGAGACTTTGCGTCAGATGTTCAAAATGTTAGACTCGGCCTATCTATATATGGATTCAATCCTTGGGGTAGTAATAGTGTTGTCGTTAGCACTTGGCCAGTTATTCTCATGCCGTACATCCTGCCTCCATGGATATGCATGAACAAGAAATTTAATTTCCTTACACTGCTTATTCCAGGTCCTAAATCTCCGAAAAAGTGTTTAGATGTTTACCTCAAACCATTGATCGACAAGCTCAAACTGTTGTGGGAACATGGAGTGTCAAGTTATGAAAAGTTTACTAACATGATGTTCACGATGAGAATAGCCTTAATATGGACAATCAACGATTTTCCTACGTATGGAATGTTGGCATCTTGCACGACCAAATGATATAATGGTTGCCTTGTCTGTTTGAATGACGTTAACTTCAGTTGGCACGCAGAAAAGGTGTGTTACCTGTGTCACTATAGATGGTTTCCTCACGATCATCTGTGGCGACAGGATGAGGCTCATTTCGATGGGACGGTAGAAAATGAGCCTAAACCCTGACAGTGGTCTGGGGAAGAGATTTTAGAGAGGTTGAACAGCTTCTATTTTGGTATGTTGACCAACGACAAAGATGTGCAGAAACTCAATCCACACCTACCACACCATCTCAGCTATTGGCATCATAAGAGTATTTTCTTTGAACTGCCCTACTGATCCAAGTTGAAACTCCGGGATAACCTTGAGTTCATGCACATAGAAAAGAATGTATCTGACAGCGTGGTGGGAATAATTTTAGGTATTAAGTTGAAGATCAAAGATACTTCCAAAGAGTGCAAAGATCTGGAATCTATGAATTTGCACCATCTCTTGTGGTTGAGGAAAGATAGAAGAGGAGTATACAATAAGATGTAGATGCACCTTACACGGTGAAGCTGACATAGAGGGGTTCTGTATTTAGTTGGTTCAAGAAATTTTGTTATCTGTCTACTTATGGCGCATCACAAGTTCATTGGTCTAAAGACTCATGACTATCACGTTATACTACAACGTCTGATTCCAGTAGTAATCTAACCATATTTACCTCGTGACGTCGTCGAACCAATTATATCATTGTGTAGATGGTGGAAGAGGTTATGGGCCAGAGAGTTGAAGAAGTCAGATGTCCTTTGCAAACTAGAGATGATTTGTTCTCCTGCTTTCTTTGACATCATGATTCACCTCATGATCCACCTACCCGAACATGTGCTTCTTTTTGGTCCGTTCCACTACACTTTGATGTATCCTCAAGAAAGGCACGTACAATTATTTATAATTAACGGTTGTTCATCATTTACAATTTTTTTCTACTATTCTTCACATTATTAATTCGATGAGTTTGCAGACAACTCGGATAGTATAAAAGATTTGTAAAAAATAAACCAGCCACGGATGGCTCTATAGCAGAGACATACCTAATGCATGAGTGTGTTACGTATTGCAATAGGTACCTCAAGGATCCAGTCCAAGACAAGCCAAATGTCCCTCATAATCTTTCAGTCGTCACAAATGTTGTATGATCATTTCGAGGAGTATTAAAATAAATATTAACTAGAGAAGAACTTGTCGAAGTGAAATAGGTAATGTTGAAAGACTGTGACGAGGTCGAGGATTACATGAACCTCTACAGGGAGACGATTCGGATAGCCAAACTGGACAAGAGTCCTGCCTGGGTTGAAAAAGTGTTTGAGAAGAAATTTCCTGATTATTTCCGATAATGGGTACATATGTTTAATTAATTTAAAACATTTGGTGTTTGTTTATGCGAAGTTTTTTGCCTTAGTTTGTGCATGCAGGTTTTTGGTTTCCTTTATTTTTAAGGGAAACTATGTCAAAATTTCGGTAGAAATCCACACATTCATATATATTATAATCATTTTTGCAGATGATTGATCTACACAATTCCGATAACCATGGAAAGTGGTGGTCGTGAGAAAAGTACATGTTGGCCCATAAGTTGGTTAAAAACTATATTTACCCCAGTTGTTTTGTGCACGGAGTAAAGTTTCATTCATTGGCCAGAGATGAAGGAAGAAGCACACAAAACAGTGGGATCGTAGTTGGGGAAGGCGATGCTGTTTATTACGGAGTTCTTGAACATGTCATTGAGCTACTGTACGGGAATGATATAAATGTTTTTCTATACAAGTGTAAATGGTTCAAGCATACCAAGGAAGATCTGGGGCTTTTATTAGTCAATGCAAACTCAAGTTGGTATGAGGATGAGCCATTTGCTCTTGCCACCTTGGTTAGGCAAGTGTTCTATCTGGATGATCTAAAAGCTAGTGAATGTTGAAAAATAGTAAACCATATGTCTCACCGAGAAATATGGAGTGCCACGACACTTGAAGGGACGTCAGCGACTGATATTGAAGCGCATAGAGACGATGCATATCATGAGCCTAATACTTTAGTCATCCCCGACATAATGGAACTGGTTCGGCCTAATGAACGCTTACCCCCCCTATTGTTGGCATCACTGATCTTACTCCAGAAGAGTTTAGAGAGTTAGATCAGAATGTCTCAGAAGTCGATGAGCCAAAGGAGGAGGAGGAGGAGGATGACGTCGGATATGATTTCGACGATGTAGAGTATGATGATGAGGAGCAATAAAATAATAGTGAGGAGGATGATTCAAATAATGATGATTGATTCAATAAACTCGTAAGTCATCGATCACGTGCTCTTCCTTTACTTTGTACATACTCTATTCTCGTTTTGGTTAATTTAATTATATAATTTCAGGTCGATTATGTAAAGACCAATTTATTTCTTATATTGTCTCGGCTATATTCCTAATGCAAATATACTGTAAAGGCCGATTTATGTTTGGATTTTAAAAAAAAAATACCAAAAAAAACCCTAATGACCTATTCGGTGACGAACATAGATCATTTTGTCGTCTAAGTTCATCTAAGACAACGAACTTACTTAATTTCGTCGGCTAAGTGTCTCATCTTGGACGACGCTTTCATGATTCTGTCGCCTAGGTAAAACATAAAATCTTAGACGACGAAAGTACATCGTTCGTCGTCTAAGTGACGATTTAGGCTACGAAATCATGTATTTTTGTCGCCTAAGTCAAAAAATTTGGCGGTTCAATATTTTTGAGCCAAATTTTTTGAGGTAATTTAAACACGACTTAGGCGACAAAAGTTGTTTATTTCCTCGCCTAAGTCGATCATTATATCCCCAAAACCGGTTCGGCTTCAATCCTATTAATTTCTCTCTCCCCTATCTTGATCCCTCTCGATCTCTCAAACCCTAATCACTCAATCTCCCAAAAAAATCCTCTCTCCTCCCTTGATCCCTCTCGATTTCTCTCCTCTCCTGGATCACCAGCCGTCGCCGCTCTCTCTTGGATTGCCAAACGTTGCCGCCGCTTTCCCCAGGACTCCCTCACGCCACCACCATCTAATCTCTCGAATTCCCCCCCCCCCCCCCCCCCCCCCCCCCCCGCTCAACCGTCGGTATAACTCTCTCTCTCTTCTTCACGTGTATATATATATATATTTATTTATTTTTGGTAATATATTATATATATTTGGTATTATATTGGATTTATTTATTTATATTTATGAATATATAAATAATTTGGATATATATTTTATATTTATGAATATTTGGTAATATATATTTATATTTATGAATATATAAATAATTTGGATAATATATGGATTTATTTGGTAATTGTATGATTTATTTGATAATATATAAGTGTGATAAATGGATTAATTATTTGATATATGGACTAATTTGGGTATGTTGATGTTAATTTGATTAATTTGAGTATATTAATGTTGGAAAATTTTGGATATATTGATTTATTGTGTATTATATATATGTATAAATTAGTGAAATTTATAGTGAAATTGGATATATTTTTATTTTTATTTTTCAGCTTAATTACGATGACCCCATAGAAGAGACACACGGCTGCAGAGAAGGAGGTCGAACGACAATCCATGGCAGAAGCTTTGGGTTGGGGGAAAACCTCGAAGGAGACCGTTTCGGCTCCTCTGAATCCTTCACCTCAGGCGATTGGCCAAATCCCTCATGCTCCACATGAGCCAGCTGAGGCTTATACAGACGAGCCAGACACGACCCGATCATCGACAGCGTCTGAAGGTCCCGAAGAGTCGGTCGACGACTCGATTCTCTACAGCGTCCGACCCAAGGTCAAGAGGCAGCCATGCGACCCACTACCCAAAAAGAGTCGGGGACTTGGAAAGGGCACCAAAGGCGAGCGCATAGTGAAGTCGACGAGGAAAAAGATCGACGTCTCATTTGATGAGTTCACTCGAGACCGTTCGTCCTCGTAGCTAGGGAGTCAGACCGCGCACACTGTCCGGTCAATCATATGGAACAACATCCGTATGATTGCCCCTTCGTGGAACAAGCTGCTCCAACCCAAAAAGTTGAGGGTGTACCGCGAACTATCGGTAATACTATTAATAATTATTTATTTTTATAAGTAATTATAAAAACATAAATGTAAAATAAAAATTAATTTGTTATTTATGTTTCTAGACACATTTTGAAATTGCCCACACACCGGAGATGATGGAGCACATCAAAACAACGGCCAAGAACATCTTCAAGAATTGGAAGTACGACATCTACAAGTACAACCTCATATACGGTACTTCGCCTGTTCCAGAGGAGTTGCGGAACGAAAGGGAAGATGAGTGGCAATGGGTTGTCAGACACTTTGAGTTCAACAAGTATAATTTTTGTCTTCATTTTCTTCAATGTAATGAAAATTGAATAATTTATATTTTTTTCTAATTATTTATTATTTAATAATTTGTGTTGTGTAACAGACAATGTTGGAGGCCAACAAGGCCAATCGTGAGAAGAAGACCAAGCACCATCGATCTGGCTCGAGAGGGTTTATTTACATGGCGAATGCGCACAGAGATGCGAGTTCGAAGCATTGCTTCTTGGATGCCAACGTCGAAGCTTATGTGAATCCCGGGGTCGTCAATGAAGCGAGTGAACTAGGCGTAAGTAATTGATTTTTCCAAAATCAATTGAATTTAATCTTACTTTCGAAGCATATCAAAATTTAAGATAACGCTAATTATATTTTTAGGATATATTAGTTAGGTTTAGCTATTGGAATATAATTTTGAACTTCAATTAGGTTATGGTTTAGTTTAGTACGTTGATTAAATTATGATTTTCAACTTAAGAAATCCGGATAGAAATCGGTGTTTTGGGTGTAATTGTATTGTTGGAATTGGTTATTCAAAGTGTTATCTTTCATGCAGGTTTTTTGGTTTCCTCCAATTTTAGGGGAAATTATGGCAATTTTTTTTTTTGAAATTAATATTTTTGTATTCTTCACATGATTAATTTCAGGAGAGGTTGATACAAATGGCCCGGAGATGACACCTGAACGGGTGCCTCCCCTGTTGATGGAAAGTCAGATCGAATTGTTGATGCTGTTTACGGCCGCTAAGATGGCAAAGAGGTTTGTGAATTTGAACGGACGATGCAGAGAGATTTGTCCCAGTCATCATCCGCATCATCGACTCATTGTGGTAGGGACGATTCTAAGGTGCTCCGAGCCGCCCTTAAACGGGGTCGATTGGCACACGAATTTGAAGCTCAAAACCGTAAGATGGCCGCCTTCTACGAGGCCTGCAGGCCGGGAAATGAGATTGCCCATTCCTGATCTTGATGATGAGTTTCCCACCCCCCCCCCCCCCACACACACACACACACACTCCTGGCCTCAACGACGACGATCCGAGCGGCGGCAGGGGGAATCAACGGCGCGATTCCTACTACTAGTTTTGTTTAGTAGTTAGTCTAGTTCTTTTATTATTATTTCTATCGATGTACATACACTGTTTATATTTATTTTATTTTATTAATTATATTAATAGATTATTAGTTTTTAATAGATTGTTATATATTTTAAATTTAATTTAATTTATAATTCAGAAGAAAAATAAATAAAAATTCAACTTGGGCGACGAAACATCTTGGTTCATCGTCCTAGTGAATCACTTAGGTGACGAAATCAAGTTTTTGTCGTCTAAGTAGTTACACTTACACGACGACGGACACGTCGTCGTATAAGTTTATCCACTTAGAGGACGACCAGCTGTGGTCGTTTAAGTGTTGTCGTTTAGAGGATTATTATTTCGACATCTAAGTACTTACACGACGACATTTGGTTCGTCACCTAAGTGACATATTAGGCAACAAAAATAAATATTTTTGTTGCCTAAGTACCTGGCCGACAAAAAATATCACTTAGGCGACGAAATTACTTCCTTGCCTAAGTAAATTTTTCTGGTAGTGAGAATACGTGACTTTGATGTGACATTGCCATATTGAAAATTTGACCTGTAATTTATGCATATCATATGCCTAGGTAAATAAAAATAAACATTAAATTACTAATTCGTGCCAATGTGAGATAAATTAGGTGACAGCCCGCACTTTGGCGCAATTATTATCATGTAAATGGTACCTATTTTATAGATGTAAATTGATTTGTAATCAGCCTAGTTAATAAATGTTGAAGAAAAAAAAATAGAAAACCTGCGGCATATGTAAGTTTTTAGTGCTTAAGTGCTTGAAACATGAAAACATCTACTTTACAATATTACATTCACATTGAGTTGATAACATAGATAATTTATATGTAGGAAGATGGATAAGAGCTACATATTACAATATAATGAGACCTAACATGAACATTGTAGCAATATTGTCCCATTTTGTAACAAATGTTACTAAGTGGAGTCGGATTCAATGTGCCCCGATCAATACTATAAAAAAACTCCGTCTTTCTAAACTGTTGTTGCATCAAGAATAGCAGTCACGTTGGCTACTGGCTACCATAGCCATATCATTTAAGGTAGTGCTTTGCTATAGAAAATTTGATATAGAATTCATGATTTACACACACTGTATCTGCAAGGCCTTCCGTGTAATATTTTCACTTACATATATAAACACCCGAAAATAAACAAACCTTGTAAGATTATAACTAAAAAATTTAAAAGCTAGAGAGGAGCATTACCAAAAATTGCTGCACGACTTTTCTTGTATATTAACCCGAACAAACTATAAACTTCACTGGAACAATTTACAACTGCACATACATGAACATTATAGTAAATGTATGTCTTTCCTAGGTAACAAATTAAGTGAAAGAGTATAAAATAAATTCAAACCATGATTAGTCCCATTGTACAGATGGCAAATGTTTAGTGAAATAATATTTTGAACAAAGCACTCAAAATGAACCTTTAAACCTTTCTATTGAGGTTGTAGAAAAAGAAAAAAAAGAGAAAATCAAAAACTGAAAAGAACTTTGAAACGTCGCGAAAACTCTATAAAACAAAATTGAATAGACCTACGATGTTGAGTTATTCCACCAAACACACGTTTATAAGATGATCAATAATGAAAAATCAACATAACATTTTAATATTTAAAGGTTCGCCAATAGAAACTCCATTAAAAACTTCTAAAACAAAGCTTAAGGAAAAATAAATAAAAAGAAATTCAACCATATTACTTTTCTTAATTTATAGTAATCAAGTTTAATGTTGTGCAAGCAGGCTAAATACCATACTCTCAGCAGAATAGTAAGACTACATGGCATCCCGATAAAGGAACACTCCATACAAATAGAAAGACTACATAGCATGAGCCTATTAGTATTTGTTGGTCATGAACCTAATAGTACTTGTAGGTGAACTTAGTCAACACTAACTTAATATCAACCTAGTAGTACTACATGTAGTTTACCCACTATATATGTTGAATTGAATCCATCAGTGTCTATAGCGAAGCAATCGGCTATAAAACCAAATGGTAACATAAACAAAAAGAAGGTTTTCATTCCTCAAGAGTGCATTCATATTCTATAAGGTTTAAATATATAAAATTTCTAATGTCAAATCAAATTTTAGATCGAAAATAACATTCACTTCACAAAAGTTCTTCACAGCCAAAATATTAAAAATTCTCACTCACAACAGTAAACCTTCACAACCAGTCATCAAACAACAAAGAAATTCATATAGTTAAGAAGCTTTTGATCCACCAATTCACATACCCATCCCAAAAAGAAAACTGATGCATGCCTAAAATTATCGATTCTGAGAAAATCACTAACTAATCACTTAAATATGTAATCATTTATAATCACTCATGAACCCATAAATGGATTAGTATCATAAATCCAATTTTGAGAAACGCATATTCAATTAAACCTTTGTAATCACTTATAATCAGTAAACAATCATAGAATGACAAAATGAAAAAGGGCCAATCATGTGTATCTTTGAGGGCTATAAAAATCTCTGAGTGACGTCAACAACTATGTACTTGAAATGTTACTCAGAATGACAAAATTCTACAGAAGATGAAGAAAAGTTCAAAGGTGGGTAAAGTTCGAAGCTGATCTTAACCATATTCAATGTACCACTTGATTTTCTATACTACCAATACCATATTTACATATGAAACACTGAAAAGCACTTACAGCTACATCATATCTAACTAGGTCGCTGCCTAAAGGAGAGATTTGTAAAAATAATAGCTTACTAGATATTGGAAACAACAAACCCCAACGATGGATATGCAATACGACGTATAAGTACTATAAATTAAACAAACAAACAATATGCAACTATACATAGTTTATGGTACTAAATTTTGTAAATATGATCACTTTACATGCACATTCCCCATAATTGAATAAGGGTGATTCAGACTTCAGAGTTTGAAACGATCCTCCATGTCTTTATTCATTATTTGCCCTTGTTTCTAATGCTTTATGTATTATCTTCATCATTGTCGATCACCAGAAGCAAACATCATGTCGCCCTCACATAACATATATGCATGTATTGATTAGGAACCCATCAAACAGATTGAGAAAAGAAGATCATTATAAAAAATAAATATTTAAACAAATAAAAAACTTGAGATGAGAGCTTGGGTTTTAGCGTCTGAGTATGGATGTGGAGGAATGGCCTGAATCCACCATCGTTGGAGAGAGCCCAACACGGCGCCATGCAAGGATAACGGACCAAAATGAGGATCAGCAGAGATGGGAGGCTTTGAGTGATCGATCGAGATGGGAGGTGGTATACTGCTCTGTTAAATCCAAGAGAGGAAGAGGCTTGTGAGATAGAGAGAGGGGAGCGGCTTGAGGTTTCAGATCGCAAGAGAGAGCGAGAGTGTGGGCTGAGAGAAAAATACGCACAGAGGCGATAGAGAGAACAATTTTGGGACAAAATTCTTGCACGCCTTGTATGCTTATATTTTTCGAACAAAAATGCCCCCTATATATGAACAATACCATATGACCAATAATAGAAATTTCACAATATGCGGGGCTAATTAATAGAAATCGCAAATAAGAAAAAATAAATTGTCAGTTAGCGAATCCATGACGTCTATTATTAAATGTATGTAAGAATTTTACAGTGGGCCGACTCACGTATATCAACCATATGACCAGTAATTACCATCAAGAACAAATTCATGGATAACGTGAGCATTTATCAACAAAAAGCTTGAAAGTATTATTGACAATGATGAAAAAGGTATAAACAACATAACACTTAAATAAAGAGGGAAACGACATTCAAAATTGTTGAAATATTATTGAAAAGCTATTCAGACTGACAGATATTATGTTTTGAGATAGCTTTAACGAAAACTTGAATTAAGAGAAAAATAAGTGTGAGGACTGAGGCGATCCTGTGCATTTGTGAAAAAGAAACTCGATTCGATAATGAATTTGAGACAAAATATAATAATTGATCAGATCAACAGGAAGTGACGTAACTCTAATCAGAACTATTAGAAGTGATTGGATAAGAACGCCGGAAACTCGCTCAATTTATAACTTTGTATAAAATTCAAATGTGAATTATTTTATTACCAGAAATAACGAGATGCACTTTAAAAGCATGAGTCAATTATTTATTATTTCTTATAATTTATTATCATAAATAGTGAGATGCATTTTGTGCAAATTAATATATTACATATATTATTTCCGATTATACGATTTGTGGTAAAAAAAAATAGGGTCCGAATAGATGTCATAAATATAAGAATAGGGTTATGGCCATGGAAATCCTTCCTAATATGTACATATGTGATTTTATTTCTTCTCAAAATGTATCATTGACCTACAAATTTTTTTACCAAAAATTATGATCATTAATGGTGAAATGTCGAAAGTGGATTTCTAGAAGTGAAGGAGAGGGATGAAGAGCTAGTATGAGTTCATGGGTGTAAAACTTAGCAATGGAGGGTGGAGATAGAAGACGCGTTACCGGACGTACCACTTAGCATGCAACCCGGACCGAAATGGGTGCTCTCCCTCTAAATAAATCCCTTCAAGCACACTCACCAAAGCCCCCCAACTTTGAACCACCCAAAATACACAAATTAAGCTTCCCTATTCTTCTCCCCCCAACCCCCACCCCCAAAATCTGAAACCCTCTCTCTATCAAAACCAAAACAAGGATAGAAGACAGCCAAAAGAAAATTAAAAAAGAGAGAATAGAGACAAAGAGCTAGTTTGGTATTCCTGTATCTCTTTGTTTCTTCTCTCCTCTTTCCTGTGTATTTCTCTCTCATTTAAACCTGGGAGAGGAGAGAGAACTCTTCCACAAACAATCTCTCTCTCCCCTCTCCCTCTCTCTTTCTCTGAGATCCTCATTTCTCAGAGTACCATCGAAATTTGAATACCATTTGCTAGCTAGCTAGGCAGAACCCAAAAAACCAAACCCTCATATAATCTCTAGAAAGACAAAACAGGTTGTGGGGGTGTTGGTTTAAATATATATATATATATATATATATATATCTGTAGCTGGCTGGCTAGGTCTTCAGAGACGAGAAAAATTGATCATGAGCAACAGCGGAGACGGATCGATGGAAATGAACGAGATGATGGCGGCCCAGATGGGAGGTGGGGCCGACCACCACGGTCAGTTTCATCATCATCATCAGTCGGAGCGGGAGAAGAGTTTGAAGAAGGGGCCATGGACGGCGGCGGAGGACGCGATTCTGATGGAGTACGTGAAGAAACGCGGCGAAGGGAACTGGAACGCGGTGCAGAAGAACTCGGGGCTGATGAGGTGCGGCAAGAGTTGCAGACTCAGGTGGGCCAATCACCTGAGGCCCAATCTCAAGAAAGGCTCACTCACGCCGGAGGAGGAGCGAATAATCATCGAACTTCATGCCAAATACGGCAACAAATGGGCTCGCATGGCTTCTCAGGTAAAACCTAGCTAGCTATCAATTAATTATATTTCCTTACTAATTGTTCTACCTAGGTGGCCTAGTTGTTGTTTCATGTGTTTGTTTCATAAATTTTCCTTTTTTAAGCTTTCTTATTTCTTATGTCATTGACTATGTATTCTTTGGTGTGAGTCTGTGAGTTCTTCTCCATCTTTCTTCTTCTTCTTGGTGTACCTGTCTAAATTTACAAAATTTTCTTTTTTTTCTTCTCTTAATTTGAATCCGGCCAATACTTTTTTTATTGAATCCGATGACCATGTTTGAGCTTTCAATTTTTCATTAATTTATTTTGGACCAACCTGTTTTTGATTTTCTCAGAAAGGCGAACTCCTATGTGTCTGTTTATTCTTTAATTTTGACCTTTGTTCAAATTATTTAATCTCATATGTGTCTGTTACTTTCAATCTTGTATCTTCAGTTACCCGGTAGGACTGACAATGAAATAAAAAACTACTGGAATACGAGAAGGAAGAGACGCCAGAGAGCCGGTTTGCCAATATACCCTCACGATCTTCAACATGAAGCCTCCGCCGCATTTCACCACCAACAAGCTCAGCTACAGCAGCAGTGCAGGAACAACAATACAAACACTTCAGCATTTGCATCACTCCTTTCCTCCTCTCATCCTCCTAAGCCAAGCTATAGATCTAACCCTCCACTCTCCTCACTTTATGACCAAATGAGCTATGATGTTTCCACTCTACAGAACCACCACGATTCTCGTAGTTACTCAAACCCTGCCATGACGGCCCCGTACAACGGTAACGGTAGTTTTGCTTCGCCGTTGTCTCCGGTTTCACCATTCGGTTCATCGTCTTCGGCTCTGTTCAGTCAGACCAGCCTTCCCAGCCAAACCCTTTTGACAACTCCATCTCAGTACTACAACTCAGGTCAAGTAGGGTTTGGTAATTTCAACAGTCCTAGCCTTAGCTCGATGCTTATGGGAGCTCCTACTTATGAGCCTTTGAAACCGGAGCTCCCTTCGAACCAAGCATATCCGTACTCCCCTTACACACCTGTGACACCTGCTTCATTTAATGTCGGCGAGAGTTTCAAAGAAGCAGCTTCTTGCAATACCAATGACTATGAGATCGAAACTGAGACCCATCTCGGAAAAAGAAGCAACGGTCTTTTGGATGATGTGTTGGAGCAAGCTCGTACTATGTCTCAGACTAAGAGATCAAGGAGTGGAGACAGCTCATCGGGCGAGTCAGGAAAAGACAAATATGTAGTGGAGGAGGATGAGGAGGATGAGTCTGCTAATGTGGGAGAGGAAGAAGACAATGTGCAGGATGAATCAACTTGGAAAAGCAGCGGTGGCAATAGTGCTGAAAACCAAAGGGATGGTAGCTCATCTCCATCAACTGGTAAGACTTTCTGTTGAATGTTGGTTTTTTTTTTCTCTTCTAACACATGCATTAATTCGTAGTACAAATATTGTGAGTTGAAAATTGACATTGGTTTTGTTGTCACAGGGATGAAACCAAGTGAGGATCCATTGGAGGAGATGGACGAAGACTTGTTGAGCCTGGTCAACTTCTCACCCGCCACACTAGTCTCGACGGACTCATGGTATATGGGTGGCATATCTAGCCGAGCATCATCGGGCATGAATGGATCCGCAGGGGGCATGAATATGAGTCAAGATGTCCAGCAAAGCGGTTCGACAATGGGATCCTCCGCTAACGCAAGCGCAGCAGAACTTGATGATGAAGTTAAACGTAGCCTGCCTCCATTCTTCTGGAACAACATGCCTGGCATCTGCTAAGAATTGAAGCTCTCCGTGCATGATTATGAGAGCTGGCATTGTTCTGCTTCCATTTCTCTTGAAAGACTAGAGATAGAAAGTGTGCATACCATATCAAGAGAGTAGAGCTTAGTGTGCATATATACATGGTTTAAATGCTAGAGTACTTTTCCTAGTATGGATTATCATGCCGGTTTATGTTTCAGTAGTTAATTAGGTTTCGTTAGGTCTAGCTTTTCTAGCATGAAGAGACAAGGAAGCTTAGAGTTTAATTTCAACCTTCTGTTTTAATCTAGATTTCAGTGTTTTTATTGTGCGAAAGTTGGGGTAAACCAAATTACCGAAACCGCGAATAGAAATAAACAGTTCTACTGTTTTAGTGTCTTGCATATATGTCTTGTATTTATCATCGATGTAGATCATGAATGGTCCCTGCAGTTCCATGACTATTCTTCCATCTCTTTAATTAGTATCATATCTATATAATTCTTCGTAATTTCCTTTCTCAAGTTTTTTTTTTGAATTTGTAATGCTTTATTTATAGAATTCAAATTGCACCATTAAATATCTAAATCAGCCGCTATATATCCAACCTATAACTTATACGATAAAACTTCTATACAGTCATATTATTAAGATTGACATAATTTATTTATATATAAAGGTTATTCCTCGATAGAAGTTCAGTAAAAAATTAAAGCCTAAAAACTAAATCATTTATCAAATAAGCTAGTGATCTATTTGTGATAGCCACTATCCAATTGTCAAGCATAAACACAAGTTGTTACGTATATTCAAACTCTAGGACACAATAACAATTATAAAGTTTAAATCATTGTCTCAAAATATTATCAAAAATTATTTTAGTTCTTCGTAACTCGCATCATATATATATATATATATATATATATTTTTTTTTTTATTAACAATTATAACTTTAGGGAGGTAACTTTTTTATATATGGGGGCAAAAAATGTATAATTTTTTTGCAATGCGGAGGTTATTTATAATTATAACTGGTCTCGAGTTAGGACCGAGATATTTTATCACTATAGAGAGGTTATTCCTATATAGAGTATTCATAATTCGAGATTTTACTGTATATATATATATATATATATATGAATTATTTTATAATCTCCCTAATACAATAAAAACTCTCTACAATCATAATGTTAGGCCTACTAAAATTTATTCCTATATAGAGGCTATTCTTAAATATTAGAGGTTTACTTATAAGTTAGTTCACAAATATTAGGAAAGTAATTTATTTGTAATTTAAATGGGAAACTTATATGATTAATAAATTAAACTAGTTTATTAAATTTTTTCTATTGACATTATATTTCCTAATCGTTCTATAATAATTTTTTGCCTATAAATAAATGTATTGTGTTAGTTGTTAGTCAAACTCAGTTAAAGTACTTAAGTCATTTCAAGTCAAACATGCCCCCGCGAAAATTCAAATACGATAATCCTGAGGACGAGAGTGTAAAACTACAAAAAGTTTCAACTAAAGAAGTCATCAACATGCTAGAGAAGTTGGAAATATTTTGACTTCAAGAACAAGGTGAATATGTCAAAGAGTTACTACGGACCCGCAAGCTCAAAGACGTAATTACAACAATCCATCATAAATCATTGTCTCAAAATAGTATAGATAAATATTTTAATTCTTCTTGAATAATATTTTATATATTATTATTGACAATTATTATTATATGGAAATAATTTTTTTATATATGGGACCAAAAAATCTTATAACTTATCACAATATGGAGTTTATTCTTATTTATAACTAGTATCAAGTTGAGACCAAGATTTTTTATCACTATAAAAATATTATTTCTTTAAAGAGTATTCTTAAATCGAATTTTTACTGTAATATTGATGATGTGGGTTTCTCTTTCCAATGTTTTTCATAATATTGATGATGTTTTCGTCATAATAAGAATGTCTTTCAATTCGTATATAGTATATGATCTTTCCTAGGTACGTAGTGGCGCGCGTAACTATATAGAGTCGAGTCGTTGAGAGTCAAATGACACTACTCCTTATCCATTAATACATATAATTGGTTTATGAATGCTTAACTTTGTGGGTAAGTTATGAATTAATATTATTAATAAATTAATTCAGCTCAATAAAAATGACAAAAATCTATGACTAGCTTGGCTACAATATCACGAAAGTACGTAGTAGAATTCTAGCTCCGCCACTATAATTGTGAGGTTTGTTTTATATTATTTAATTTAATGAGATTATATCTCCTTCATTTCACTAAAGTTTATGCACTTCGCCCAAGCGCCCGCCAAAGTACGTATATACATATAGTTTGTTATTTGCTCAGATAGCAACTCTAGGGGATAGGGCAAGTTGCCGGTATGCACATATCTAGCACCAGTGACATAACAGTGACATACATGGAGTCTCTCCACGTCTTGGTGACGAATTTGGGATTATTTGCGACTGTTAATATCCTCTCTGAAATAGAACTTTATGGTTAGATTCGAGTGTGGAACGAGTCGTCCACCCTTTACAATGGAAGGATAACTACAAAACTAACTCAACCAAACAACTATTTAATTGCGAGTACGTACGTAGAAGCTCAAGTATATACGTACTATATACATTCACCTGCCAAGAAGTCTTACAATGGCTTGAGCCAGTGTACGGCAGTGGCTGCCTTCGCTGCTGGTCTAGTGTCTCAGTATAAAGCATATATTATCCCTATTCTTTAATTAACTGAATGAAAAAAAATTATGAATGACTACACTAAATTGTGGTAAGTGATACTGCACTTTCGGCACTATAGTTTCTAAAATATAAGTATATAATTTTTGTCACTGATCGAATCATAACATTGTATTTGAAATTTATCACTCCGATCTATCAACTTAATACAACCACAATACATTTTCGTTAATAGTCATCAAAAATTTTTAATGGAACGACAATTTTGTGAACGTTTAAAGTTAACGGAATGACTAATTTAAAATGTAGAGATAATTTAGTGACCAAAATTATATTTTCAAAACTTTAAAGATCATAGTAGTAGTGGCAGAATCGTTGAAACCTAATTGACCATTAATTTATAATATTTGGCCTAAATGTATTACAAACTCTCTTCTCCTTCTTCTTCTCTTTGTTTTCTTCATGATGCAGAAAAAGCATAGGAGATAGAACGTGAAAAAAGCTGGCATGCATGCAGGGTCTCTCTCCATACGTAACTTTAATTTGCAGCTCTCCTATGTTCCCTCACAGATTTAGTAATGCTCATTTTACAGCACGCATTATTGAGGAAAATAGGTGACGATTGGGGAAAAAGAGATTGCGTGAACCCCCTCTTCGAAAACACTTGGTTCTTTTCATTTCCGTTCCACTGAAGTACGTCAATCCAAGTTGATTGATGATGAACGATGATCCAGCTTTCCTCTTTAAAGCTGCAAAAAAAAAAACACACCTCTATGAATAGCATATTGGCAGTGCTATTTTGGGCGGAATTTCGAAGAAAGTAGTCGCTCTTGTATGTTGGATCTGTCGTATTTCTCCTCAAGAACCTCAAATTTTGGCATGGTACGGTGGACTCACGTAAGAACCTCTCCTAATTGTGGTCATGGCCCAACTGGGCAACTCAACGGATATATATATAATTACTTCACCATTGAGTATGCTAGCTTTAGTGTACAGTTGACGTTCGTATAACCGAACACTTCCACATTATTTTATTCAGGAATAAACTTGGAACTTGCAATTGTGAGCTACAATCAGAGTATTGAATTGAAACTTTGCGGTACAATTTTTGTTGTTACATTAAAAACATCCAACATGACGTGTAATAGTTAGCAATTTATTAAATAGCATAAAAATAAAGTTTGATCCAAAAACAATTAATCGTGTCATCGGAGCAAATCCGAGCGATACGCTAGATCTTGCATACTTTGTTCTTGTCGGAATTGTGGGAGTCGCATAAGGGAAGGGCATACCCCTTCACGAACCTTGTGTGCTTTCAGTTTCACATATATACACGCACTTATATATATAAGCATGCATACTTCTGAGTTTTGGTTAATTAATTAATTGACAAGCTCATTGACGAGCAAGCCATTGAGATCCCCTGCATGCATGTTCAGATCTCAGTGAGTTTTGAACAAATCCAGTTTTAGTTTTCTTCCTCAAGAAACTACTACCTATGTTGCTTCACAAATATTTTGAAAGATTCAAATAAATTCATTGGTCATATATATATGCATGACACAGTTTAGAATCGGAGCAACGTACGTACATTTTGGGTTTTCTTGAACTTAGAGTTACACTTTCACACCAGTCATTCGGGAAGTATTATTTCAACCTCAAACAATTTACATGTCCTATACGTAAATATAGTCATAAAGACATGTATACACGAATGAATTGTCTTAATCTACAAGATAAGCTAATCTGCTAATTAATTTTTATCAAGAATCACAACTTGGATCGACTCCGTCTAGTATTCATAATGCAGTGATGAAACACTCGCGAGTTATAGCTAGAGTTCGATCTCAACAACAAGATGAACGCCCAAATCCTTATTAGAGAAAGAGTTAATGTAGCAGAATTAGTTAACATGCTAATTTCAGCCTAATTAGCTAGTAATTACTTGACTTGGATTACTACTTTTCGCACGTTAGAGCTGCTGAAGAGTGACCCTAGGCTCTCCAAGAAAGTTTCAATTTCATGGACGACTTTGATCTTAGAAGCAATTTTCCCTTGTTTGAAATGGCTGTCCATCTCGTTTGCGAAATCTACAAACCGATCGAAGTACGAACCCACCATGTACCCTTGCATCTTTACTTCCTTGCCGATCAGATTCAGCAGATTTGTACTACCGGCCGGAAATGAGGCGACGAAGATTTTTTTCCGTCCAAGCAGTATAATGATCGTCTCGACGGTTAGTGACCTCCTCTTCATTGTTTAAGCATCGTCGCCTCATATTCGTCTCTCCACCATTTGGCGACGTATTTTTACAAATCTTCGTCGCTAAAAATCACTGAAGTGACGAAGCCAAGTTAATCGCCAAACAATATTGCGGCGAAGATTTGAGGAGGTTTTTTTGTCGCTTGGGGTGACCAAGATCTACTATAGGGTCTTACATAGAGCGACAGAGTTTGGCCTATTTTCGTCGCTCCATTGGATTACAGTAAAAAAAAAACTATTTTAGTTTTTACGTACCAAGTTACGACAGTACATAATTATGCACACAATGTGCACAAAATTATTCTCAACACACAATATGCACAAAACAAACTCATTCAACACACACAATCATCTATACACAAAAATTAACCTCAAATCTAAACGTACTAGTTTGATGTCTATACAACTACATTCTACCATTGTTCACAAATTCGAGTCTTGGTCAGCTTGCAAATTGTAGCTAGATTGGGTGCCAGGAGTGGGGGTAGAAATTGCAGCTTGTTGACCCCCAGATTGGATACATCGTATTAAGGCCTCAATTTCTCTTATCCTTTCGACGAATGCATTATAATCATCTCTCGACTTGCGCGCCACCTCTTTCGCTTCCGAGACCTCCATTTTCAGCATCTCAGTTTTCTCAGCATTATTGTTTACCCGAGCGCATCCTCTGGTTTTGGGCTCGCGTGTGATCGCGCTCCCCACCCCTGTCACGACAAACATGAACAAATAAATCTGTATCAATCATACACAAAAAGCGATCATACACGAAAATTGAGATAAATGAATATATGTTATGTATTACCTCTTATAGAGGTCCCGAGCCTTGCACTCATCTCTTCCTCTATAATATTTATTTGTGTATCAAGAGGAAGATGAAACTCTCGTGAAACCACATCGCTGTTGTCCTCGGGCGCAGCATCATCTTGTTGGGACAACACTTCGTCAAGCCTACGCTTGACTGCCACCTGCTCAATTAAAACATAAAAATTAAATAATATTAAATATATGGTAAACAAAAATAATTGTAATAACGTAACTTAACATATTTCCGCTCACCACTTTCTCAGCAGCATTCTTGTCCGGCCCCGGCCCATATATATCGATCTAAGTCTGGACGGCCGGGGCTTTATGACCCTTCTTCTCAAACACTTCGCTCTGGTATGAGAGTGTGAGGGAGCCCGAATGGTGGTTGAGCTGATGCTCCTTGTTTTTGTTTCTATTTCTCCGGTTCCGTGAACACAGTTTCTGTCACACAAAATAATAATTTAACAATATTAATAGATAAATATTTAAATTTAAAATCATGCCCAAAAACTCTGCAAATAGGTTATAAAGCTTACCACGTAATCAGGGTCTTCGAAGTTGCCTTTTAACCACTCTCATTCTTCTTCCCTCCCTAGGAACTCGGCATGAGTCTCTTTGCTAACGTGGAGATAATGCTGATGGAAATCATACTTCCAGTCCTTATATATTGTTTGCGTCGTCAAGTCTATGAAGTTCCACATGTCCACCTCAGTTGCAGGGATGTCATAGTTCGTATAGCACATAAAATAAAAATGTGTTACTTTTCTTTACTAAATACATAAACCCTAAATTAACAAATTTAGCTAAGCGCAGAAAGTATAACTCAATACTTGTATTGACAATGTCGCAGTGCTCATCTTTAAGTCCCAAAAAGTTAGGCGCAAGCATGGGAACTTTGTTGCAAATGATGTTTCCAATGTCTTTGGACATCAGACTTCTCCACTTTCTCGTCCCAGGCCCTTGATGCCTTATAGAGTAAGGCACATGTAGTCGCTGATTGTTGTTCAGCCGGACGAGATACTCAATTTTTGTGCCGACAATGACCATGCGATGCATCCTTGTCGCATTTCCGGTTGCCATGTCCACCATGTCTGCTCAAACCAATGTTACCAACAGTTATACATTTACCAAACCAAATCAGTAACATAAAAATGAGAGACAAGCAGTGGACCTAGAAGTCTAGTCTTCTTGCAGCGGATGCTGAGGGCGGGCGGCGGCTTTGAGTTACCGGAGGCAGCAGTGGCGCTGGTGGATACCGCAACGCTGTTTTTCACCGTCGGTGTAGTGTCTTCGAACGGTGAGACCGGCGTTTCTTGCTGAGAACGAGGCTGCGGAAAAGGCCTGGATAGGCAGGTGGATACCCCAGCCGCCGCGGCTTGTCGACGTTCAAACGCCGCTTTCCTCATCCGATGCGCCGTACTCCCGAGAGCCATTCGAATTGCCTTATTTTATACGAACACATCTCCTCCCCTGAATGAATTGAACCAGCCCAAAAACTCTAATCAGAGGTATACAATATCTTCGAAACCTAATCTTCAATCATAAAGCAAAAGGCAAAATGGAAAACTGACCCAAACCGGGAAATGATTTAGCCAAATCCTATGGTTGAGAAAGTGACGGAATAGAAACAACAACTTGTAATTCTGTCCCTATATAACCAAACCAATGTGTATTATCGTACAAGGTTCCTTCATGCAAATGTAGATTCTCTTATGTAAAGATGGATGCTGATTTTTACAGCTTACCAAACGCATGAGAGACAGCACATAAGCTTCATATTGAAGGTAAAGAACAGAGAGACTAGAAAACAGGTCCACCGTCAACAACCCATTAGAAAGCCTTTGACAACAAGCATCGAAACCAAAGTTAACATGTCTACAATTAAAAAAAAAATCCTGCTAAACAAATCCTGCTTATATCAGATTGTAGGCTAGATTCTTGGCTTCATTTCCAAATACTCATAAAATAACTCGAATGCAAACAAAGAATGGCAGACTAACTATGGTTCATCAACTCTTTTGGATGGTTCGAGTAGCAGAAAAATGTCTCACCAGTGATCCCTACAAGAGATTAACTATGGATAAGGTAACAAATGCTTCAACAGTCAACACATGCAGTAAGTGCAACATACTTGAGCCTCATTCTAGCTAGGACACAAATTAGATACAGATAGACATATACATGCAGGAACAGGCATAAATTTTACTATCAAGTTCTGTATAGCCGATAGCAAAGCATCTATATCACTAGATCAAACCCATCACAATTCACAAGCAGAGTGACTATGCATGCAGTTCATGAAGCCCCAAGCATACAAATTACAATCCTTAATCCATGAAAACAGTGAAATTACCAAGTAACTGATTAAGAGCAGAATTCGTTTATCTGCTCGGGGCCGGACTTGAAGTGATAAGCGGCGCCTTCTTGACGGGGATTTAGGGTTTCGAGGAGGGGGGTACAGGGTTACGGGGAAGAGGAGGGGTTTAGGGTTTCGGGAGAGGTGGGTTAGGGGGGGGGGATTTTAGGTTTTCGGTTTCGGGTTTAGGGAAATGTGAATTTTGGGGCGGAGGAGTTTAGAAGCAGAATAAACGAAGAAGAAGAAATAAATCAGGCTAAATCTAAAAATATAATCTAGTTTAGGCGACGAAGATTGATTTCTTGGTCGCCTGAGGTAGATGAAGCGACAAATCTTGATTTATTAGTCGCTTGAGAGATGAAACGATGAACATTACTTTCTTAGTCGCCTCAAAGAGATGAAGTGACGAAGATTTTATTCACAGGGTTACCTAGGGGATACAAGGTTGGTCGCCTCATGAGCAACTTAATATTTTTAAAACCCTAATCGAAGCGACGAAGATTGAAGTTTATCGATGCCTCGTACAACGTGAAGCGACGAATATTGAAGTCTTGGTCGCCTCATTTTTTTTTTTACAAATTAGGTTTAATGTTTTCAAATACGTAATTCATAGTTTACAAATACGAAATTAGTTTTCAAATATATAATAATATTAGTTTAGTCTTCCTCCTCATCATTCTCTTCATCTTCGTCTTCATATTGTCTAATAAGTCTTTGTTAGATTCGTCGTCATCTTCGTCTCCTTCTTCATCCAAAACTAGGTAAAGATCTTGGTAAAATTGTATTACCGTGGGAGTGTTCTCTTGGTAAGGGTCGGTGAAATGATTACTTGTAGGCGACTTGCTTTCATCTATGGCAAGTACTTCGGTACTGTAGACATTTCGGTGCGACATTTCTTGTACTACTTCTAAGTACCACTCGCCTTTGGATCGTCCATGTAGAATACTTGTTTTACTTTGGATGCAATAATAAAGGGTGAATCCTCGTAGTAATTGTTGTTTGTATCCATTGATATTAGTGCATAATCTAACTTGACGGTGTCAATTTCGTCCTCATCCTCGGAGTTGTGCCATGTGCACTTGAACAACACCATTGGCATACAGCCTGCATATAATACTTCGACTACATAGATAATATGGTCGTAGAACTTGGATGAACCCATGTCTATCATGACACCGCTATTTTGAGTCACGGTTCTTTGATCTGTATCAAACGAGGTAAATTTGACACCGTTCAGATAACACGACTTAAAAACTTGAAATTGCTGAGGTCGTTGGGCTAATGACTTTATCCCTAGCACCAAGCCCTAGTCCTTATTTTTATCCTTGAGAGATACCTGGAAGATAAGTGTTAGATAAGTTAAAGATAAGTGTTAGTTTTCATACCCATGTTAAGAACCATCGAAGAAAACTCCTCAAACGACGAAGATCGTTGAAATCTTCACCATTTTTAGCCTTGAACATTGTGAGATGTTCTTCTAGGTATGGTTTAACTTCGTCTGTTTCCACCAAAACTTGCCAGTGAGCCTCAGCAGTCTCTGCTTCAGTTAACCTAAACTGGCTACGAGTCTCGATAATCTATGGCCTTACTTGTTGTGAAACACTGCTAATATTCCACTCTAAAGAAGTGTCAATTTCTTCGTGGTCTTCCCATCTAAGATAAGACTTACAATACGTCCATGACTCCTATACGAGGTACCGTTCTGCAATACTACCATCCCGCTAACGTGTATTCCTCATTGACTTTTTATATTGACCTAATTTCCTGCAATATCATATAAATGGTTAGTACATATTACATAACTAACATAATATTAGCAATGTAAAGTATTATACCTTTCAATTAGATACATCCATGTATAGTGTAATGGGGCTTTAAGCAATACTTGTTCGGACAGATGAACCATGAGATGAACCATAGATGTAAAAAAATGTGGAGGAAAAATCATCTCCAAATTGTAGAGAATCATCTCTATCTCAGTTTCCATGTCACGCACAACCTCATTCTTCAGCTCTCTAGAGCATAATTTACGAAACCAATTTGATAGTGCTATCAATGACTTCACAATATTATCTAGCAAGAACCCTCTGATAACCACTGGAATAAGACGTTGAAGCAATACATGATAATCATGTGTCTTCAATCCATAAAACTTTGACGGGGGTGCAACTTTGACCTTACTTCTCAAGCTTCCTGCATAACCAAGAGGATACTTAATATTACTGAACCACTCAAACACATCTTCTAGAGTATCCTTTTTAACTAAAAAAGATGCTTGAGGAACATTCACCGCCACCTCGTCGCTCTCTCTTTGCCATTAGTTTTAAGCACATTCCTCTTCTTTAAAGCAGCACGAGCTTTTGGACCATCCTTGGTCTTCTTATCAATTGCCAAAATAGTTGCAAGGATGTTGTCACACACATTTTTTTCAATGTGCATGACATCTAAGCAATTTCTGATCTTTAAAGCAATTTCTCATGAGAGCTTCCAAAATAAGCTCTCATGAGTCCAACACTGTCTGTTATTCGGATTGTACGGCACCTTAAAGTCGTCATGTTGGCTAAGAATGGGGTAAGCGTGTGACCTAACGTCCTCCAAAATTTCATCTCCATTCTTGTGAACGGGTATTTCGCCAAACTCCACATTCCCGTTAAATGTCATACTCAATCACCAAGGGTGGTCCTAGTGGAGCCATTTCCGATGATATTCATAAACTATCCTCCCACATATATGCTCTGAAGTCAGCTCAATTAGACAAATTGGACATGCCTTATACCCTTTCACCGTTGAGCCCGCAAGCATCTCTAAACCAGGAAAATCGCTGATAGTCCACATCACCGCTGCCTTCATCAAGAATACCTCATTGTTTACTCGATCAAAAGTATGGACTCCAACGACCTACAAATGTATTAGCTCCTCGATCAATGACTCCATGAGTACACTAAGGCACTTTCCAGGAGATTTAGGGCCCGGAATCAACACTGATAGCATGTTATATTCATTCTTCATGCGCATTGACGGTGGTAGATTGTACGACATCACAACAATGAGCCATGTACTATGAAAAGTTCACATTGTTCCAAATGGATTGAAACCGTCTGTTGCAACTCCAAGGTGCACATTTCTGCAGTTCCATGCAAAACCTAGAAATGTTCTGTCAAAATGTTGAAACGCTTCTCCATCAGCTAGGTGGTTGAGGCTACCAGCGACGCATATCCTCTCCCCAAGCCATCGAATATGCTTGGCAATGTGTGGTGACATAAATAGACGCTTCAACCTTGGTGTCAGAGGGAAATAACGAATGATTTTTTTGGGAATGTCATCTGTATATGGCTTATATCTTTCAGATTTACACACTGGGCAAATCCTCTCGTTTACAAGCGCCCCCCTGAACAACACATAGTTGAACTCACTCAAGATTTTTTTAATTCTCAAGTATGAATAGGTGAATGTGTGCCCTTTAGGAAGAAGTTTAATAATGTAAATATATAAAGAGTCAACACTTGTGTCCGACCATCCATTTTCATTTTTCATTTTCATTGCATCTAAAATGGCACTCAAAACAGTTTCCTCATTGTCATTATATAATGGGGTTTGTGACTCCTTTAATAATCTATCGTACTTTTCATAATCATCATCTACCAAGTCATTGAAGTTGATGCCTGAATTATCTTACACAAATTGTTGGGGTGCATCGGCATGGTATCCAGGATAATACGGATATGCATCATGTAGAATCTCTAACTGCGGGTTTACTGAAGGATCGAATCTATCTTGAAGCCACTGTCTTCGGAGACTGAGCATTGCCGGTTCATTTAAAACTTCCCCGTGAAGATGTCAGACAGTATAATCCGGATTCAAACCAATGTGTGACAAGTGATGATACATGGTATCCATAGTAACCTTGAACGAACCGTTCTTACGACATTTGCATGGGCAGAAGTGATAATCGGCTCTGTTACTATGTCGCTGGGCAAAATTCATAAATTCGAATATGCATGTGATGTACTTTGGATCAGCATGAGGATATGCCATCCAGGTTTTGTTTGGGTGTCCTTCTATGTTTTCTGTCAACAGAAACAATCAATATGAACAAAGTTACCACACCACATTTATGATACAACCAAAACTTATCCCCACACTTCTTCTCCTTATGCCTCCAGGTAGGATCATATCCCCTTCAGGAGAACATGATATTTGTCAACCCTCTTGCACTCATGGGTTTCAGCTTCAGTTTAGGAAAATTTCGACAGCATCTCCCTACAGTTCCCCAAGTACATACATATCTAAACAACCTAATTTGCATTCGAGTAACATTGTAAGGAGACACTGTCGAAACTATATCCCAAAACTGAAACTGAAACCGAAACCACATGAATAGAAAAAGGATCAACAAAGTCGTGTTCACCTAAAGTGTCCAAAAATTGGACAATTCGAGAATCAACAACTCATCTCGATCAACGAGATGAGTTGTTGATTCTCAAACGGGAGTTCTAAGTTGATAAACACCACAATTATATATAATCATACGCTCGATTTCATGATTAACACTAATAACACCACTAATTGAGACCAATAAGCCTAATCTACACTAATCATCATAAATTTCACTAAATTTAACTAAAATTCAAACATTATTGATGAACCCATAACATGATTTATCACAATTCAATGATTCAAACACTAAAACTACAACATAAGACCAAATTCAATTCAACTTCAAAAATTTCACATAAACATCAATTTCACTTCTCAATTAACATATAATATGGTCATAAAGAGGGTTAAAAAGATAAAAATTAAACTAACCTTACTTAAGAATCAAATGGATGGCAAGAACAACCTTATTTCTCAATTTCTTCAAATTTCTCTCCAAATCGGCCAAGAACAGCTCCAGAACGCGAATGACCTATTTTCCCAAAACTTCAATCTTATGAAGGGTTTAACTTTAAGAAGGAGAACAGATCCAGTTTAAAAAAAATGAGGCGACAAATATTGATCAATCTTCGTCGTATCAGATCCCTTCGAGATGACCAAGTTCCCATTCGTCGCTTCAAATACTTAAATTTGGTTTTATCATGTTTATGAAGCGACTTAGAAAAATAATGATCGCCTCAAGGACAGTAAAGCGACGTATGATATGTTTGAGGCTACTAATGCATTCTTCGTCGCTTCAGTGGACCTCTAGCGACGAAGAAATTTACCTTCGTCGTTTGGTAACTATTCTCTAGTAGTGAGCTTATAAATTTTGCACTTCAATTCTCTGAGAGAAACTAACCAAATTTAACAGTTACATATGACGTTCGCTCCTCATTTCAATTCTCAATAACATGTCGTTTTATATATATAGATATCCAACTTCAATTGTATACATCATACATTTGCATTGGAAAACATAATAGCTTCGCAGTCGACTCTGTAATAGTGTAATGCCTAATATAATATTAATGTTCATATATACAAATAGTAGGAAATCGGCCATTTACCTTATTGTATCCAGATATCATGCCACAAAGCTAGAGAGACTTTTGCATGTTTGTTGACATGGTTGAGAACAGCCTCGAGCAAATCATTGTCAAAATATACATCAATTCCATTTGGGAAATACCTGCACGTAAAATTTGTAAATTAAGTAGAAATAGACAATCAACTCAGATAAAATCAACAGTCAATAATATTTTACTTGGTTAAAGCAGCATCGAAGTCTGTCTCGGTGTGGTAGTTGAATGCATCGTCGTTATGAGCCTCACCTGAGACTGGTATACGTACAGTATCTGTACTATTATTAAATAAACACACCGTTGTCAACCATAATCAATTTTTTTTATAAAAATACCTCTCAATGATTAAATCACTTTAGTTAACTTTTTATTATGTAAGATCAATAAAATAGTAAATCATAAAAAATAAATTAAAAAATCGTTCTCTGAATATCGGGGACACCACTAGAAAAACCTTCTTAGATGATGACAGTTTACCAGCTCAGCCGTTTAAGAGGTCTTAGACGACGCAACCACATTACGTCATCGTCTAAGTGTTCCTTAGACGATGAGTAATATATTTGCGTCGTCTAAGTGAGATTTTAGACAACGCAAGCCTATATGGGGTCTTCTAAGTGTTGTGTTAGACAACGTAATGTATTTGCGTCGTCTAAGACAACGACAAATAGACTTGCGTCGTCTAAGTGGGGTCATAGACGACGGACTGACACCATTTTAAGGCGTCGTATAAGAAATCACTTAGACGACGGATCTACTTAATTGCATCGTCTAAGTGATATCTTAGACGCTGAAAAATTAATACTTGCGTCGTCTAAGTAAAAAAATCCAATTATATATATTAATCAGCTTCTTATTCATCTCTTCGTCATTCTCTCATCAGCTTTGAATTCTTCATCTAGCTCTCTTCACCAATCTCTTTAGCTAGCTCTCTCAAATAAAATAATTTTTATATATATAAGCCTAGCTAGCCTATCTCTCGGTAGCTCGATCACTTCATTTCGATCAACGATGGTGTCGACCGGCCGGCTAATAATTATCAACGAATTAAGGTACGTACGTATATTCAATTTGGTCGGTACTATTAATAATTCTGATCCGTGAATCGATCATTCCAACGGTTTTAATTTGTTTGCATATATATATATATAAATATTATTCCATAATGTGAACCTATCTAGCTAGCTATTTTGTTTAATTAATTGAGTGTTAGCCAACTAATTATTGATGAACAATATTGCGCTTGAAATGCATGTGTGTGTGTGTGTTGATCGATATATTAATCTCATAATTAAATAATATTAATTAATTAATTAGGAATTGTATGAATTGAACGACAGTTTTTTGTTAACTTCTAACAATGGTTTATTCGATAATTTTAAAGTTTCGTTTACTTACACAGGAATATGGATAAGAGTTGGATACAGTTGGCGAATAGAAGTGATAAGAGGTATATGGACGGAATTGGAGAGTTTGTAACGTTTGTGATGCAACATGGTCAAGGAAAGAAGCGTTTAAGGTGTCCGTGCAGAAAATGTCTTAACCATCAGTTTGTGGAGTCTCATGTTATGGCTCATCACTTATATGAGCACGGTATGATGTGGAGTTACACTGCATGAAGTGAGCATGATGAAGTAGTAGACTTCAGCTTAGGCTCAAACTTAAGCTTAAGGTACAATTACCAGTGTGCCTCATCCAGCAGTACTGGCGCCCCTTCTTGGAACCCCACTATAGAATTGGTCTATGATGCTTTTTCAGAATTCAGTCAACATGGTAGACAACAACACGAATGGAGAGGATCTGATACTCCTAATGTTGACCCAGTCCCTGCCGTATTCCTGGAAATGGACACTGCTAAATTTGATAGGTACAATAACATGCTACTTAAAGCCCTAACTCCGGTGTACGATGGATGTCCACAGACTGTGTTGCACGCCATAATGACTGAAATGGAGTACAAAGTGAAGCACAAAATATCGGATGCAGGTTTTGACGAAATTCAAAAACACATATATGATTTGCTTCCTAACAATCATAAGCTTCCAGGTTCCCATTACAAGGTAAAAAGTGTCTTAAGTAAACTCGGTCTGAAGTACGAGCAAATCCACGCTTGCAGAAATGATTGCTTATAAGGAGTATGCAGAGTTTGACTACTGTTCTGTTTGCAACCACTCCAGATGGAAATACCCTGATATGAGGAGTTCGAAAAACAAGATTCCTGTGAATGTGCTTCGATATTTTCAGTTGATTTCCAGACTGCAGCGTTTGTTCATATCTCTATACACAGCAGAGCCGATGAGATGGTAAACGGAAAAGAGAATAAATGACGATGTGCTCAGAAACGTGGCAAATGGGGAAGCTTTTAAACATTTTGACAGGGAATTGCCAGACTTTGTGGCAGAGATTCGAAATGTCATACTAGAACTTTCTACAGACGGGTTCAATCCTTTTAACGATGGCACGTACAACGCTTGGCCAGTTATCCTCATGCAGTACAACCTGCCTCCCTGGATGTGTATGAATAAGGAATTTAATTTCCTTAGTCTGCTAATTTCAAGGCCTAAGTCTCCTAGAAAGTGTTTAGATGTGTACCTCAGACCATTGATTGACGAGCTGAAGCTGTTGTAGGAAACTGGAGTTCCAACGTATGACAAGTTCAGTAACACAATGTTCTTGATGAGAGCCACGGTAATGTGGACCATCAACGATTTTTCCGCGTAAGGGATGTTGGCATCTTACACAACCAGAGGATACAATGCTTGTCCTGTCTGCTTGGACGAAGTCAACTCGAGTTGGCACGCGAAGAAGGTGTATTACTTAAGTCACCATAGATGGCTTCCTCAAGATCATCAGTGGCAAAAAGATAAGGACTGTTTTGATGGGATAGTAGAGAATGGTCCTAAACCCTGACAATGGTCCGGCGAAGAGATTTTTGAGAGGTTAAATAGCTTCAATTTTGGTGTGTTGACCAATGACGATAATGTGAAGAAACTCATTCCACATCATCCACAATATGTGGCATATTGACACCACGTGAGTATTTTTTTTGAACTGCCTTACTGGTCAAAATTGAAGCTGAGGAACAACATAGATGTCATGCATATATAGAAGAATGTGTGCGATAGTGTGGTGGGAACCATTCTCTGTATTAAGTTGAAGACTAAGGATACTTCCAAAGCGCGAAAAAATATAGAATATATGAATATACGTCGTCCCTTGTGGTTAAAGAGGGATAGAAGATGTGTTTAGAACAAGATGCATGTTGCATCTTACACAGTGAAGCCGACAATGAGGGATGCTGTATTCAGCTGGTTTCAGCGTGTTCGGTATCCGTCTAATTATGCATCCAACATATATGACTGTGTCAAAGTAGGGAAACACAAGTTCATTAGTTTAAAGACTCATTATTATCACGTTATGCTGCAACGTCTGATTCCAATGGTGATTCAACCTTATTTGCCTAAAGACGTCGTCGAACCAATAGTTGCATTGTGTAAATGGTGACAGATGATATGCACCAGGGAGTTGAAGAAGTCGGATGTGGTCGAACTTCAATACAAAATTGTCCATATCCTTTGCAAATTAGAGAGGATTTTTCCCTCTGCTTTCTTCATGAAATACCTCGTTTGTTACAATTGCAATACTTCTTAAAAAGAAGTTCTTCCCTTGGACTAAGAAGGTAAAGTAAAAAGTGAGTTGGAGTGTTAATTCCAACTGATCAAACAGACGAAGTGGCTTTGATATGTTATTCACAACAATCGGATTTTCGTTGAGACATCATGATTCACCTCATGGTCCACCTTTCCGAACAACTCCTGCTTTCTGGTTCAGCCCAGTACGCGTGGATGTATCCTCAGAAAAGGTAAAATATGGAGTAGTATTGAATTTTTTTTTAAACACGTTTTCATCATTTATATATCTCTTTTCTTACAAAGATCGTTGCGGATTAATAATATAATACCTATTTTGCAGACAACTCAGACAGTATAAAGAATTCTTCAAAAATAAGTCTGCCCCGGTTGACTCCATCACGGAAATATACCTAATGCATGAGTCTATTACTTACTACAACAAGTACTTCAATGATCCGGTCTAGATCGCCTCCAATACACCTGTTACCTATAATCTTTCAGTCGTCACAGATCTTGTACGACCGTTTAGAGGAGTATTAACTGAAAGATTAAGTCATGAGGAACTTATTGAAGAGCATTGAGTAGTGTTGCGAGACTATGACGAGGTTACTGATTACATGCAAAGTTACAGAACTAAAATTCAGACAGCCAAACCGGACAAAGTCCTAACTGGGTTGAAAAAATGCTTAAGAAGAAGTTCCCTGATTATTTCCTCCAATGGATATGTATGTTTACATTATTAAACAATGCATATAGGCTTTGTGCTTCCTTTTTTAAATTTGCTATTGATATATATATATTATGGAACCGGACTAGGGATTAATTAGTTAAGTAATTTTTATTTGATTTAGTGTTTAATTTATGGATTCGTAGTGTTTTTGGTCAAATTTTGGATGCAGGTTTATTTGTGGTTTCCTTTAGTTTTAGGGGAAACTATGACAAACTTTTGGTAGATATATATATATATATTCTTAATTACATCTTGTACGTTCATATTTTTTGCAGATGGAGGATCTACAGAAATCCTCTAACCACAATGGGTGGTGGTCATGGGAAAAGCACATGTTGGCCCGTAAGCCAGTTCAACACTATATTTATCCCGGATATTTTGTTAACTGTGTAAAGTTTCATTCGGTGGACCGAGATGAAGGAAGAAGAACACAAAATAGTGGGATCACGGTTGAACAAGGCAATGATGTATATTACAGAGTTCTTGTCAATGTCGTTAAGCTACTATATGTGAATTGTATCAACGTTTTTCTATTCAAGTGTAAATTGTTTAAGTGTACGAAGAAAGATTTGGGCGTTTTATCAGTTGATACAAACTCAAGCTAGTATGAGGATAAGTCTTTCGCTCTTGCCACATTAGTTAGGCAGGTGTTTAATCTGGATGATCCAAAAACTGGTGCAGGTTGGAAAATAGTAAACCATATGTCTCACCGTGGAATATGGAGTGCCACAACACTCAAATGCTCGTCATTGATTCACACTCAACGGGATAATGTCGGTGCATATCAAAAATCTGATACTTCTGTCATCCCAGACACAAGGAAACTCATTCGCCTTAACGAACGCTTACCCATGCCTGATCGAGAAACAGATCTTACTGAAAAGAAGATCGCGGACCTTACGATTGATAATCTATCTGAAGATAAGGAGCTGGAGGATGAAGACGATCTCAGATATAATGATAATGATGGAGATTATGATGATGAGGACCAGCCGTCAGTTGAGAGTAGTAAAGAGGAAGATGTTTATGAAGACTATGATGACGAAAGTGATTGATTGATTGACCGAGTTTGGTGAATTTGTAACTTTGATGCATGCATGTATATATGCATGATTGAATATATAATTAAAATCGATGTATATTATTAATTAATTAATATAAATTTTAGGCGCGTGCGTATATATACGTCGACAATTGATTAAATAATTTATTTTATTATGGACAAATTGGAGACTAATCGAATTTGGCGATATCCTAGACGTCAATAAATTTGGCGAGTAATTTAAAAATACTAACCTAGACGATGGAATCATAGGATTCCATCGTCTAAGTCCAAAATAATGGGGGGGAGATAAGTAGCCACCCATTTTTTAGGGTGACCTTCAAACACTACTTAGAGACAGAAGCATAGGGTGTCGTCGTCTAAGTGGGCACGTCGACGATGGAAGCATAGGGTTCTGTCGTCTAACAACTTAGACGACGTCACCCTATGCTTCCTTTGTCTAAGCTCAAAATAATGGCGGGTGATGAGTAACCACCCATTTTTTTGGGGCGGTTTCAAAAACCACTTAGATGACGCAAAGTAAGGTTGCGTCGTCTAAGTGGAACACCTAGACGACTTAACGTATATTTACGTATATTTACGTTGTCTAAGTGGATCTGTCCATAATAAAACCAATCAATTTTCCTCTCTCTCTCTCTCTCTCTCTCTCTCTCTCTCTCTCTCTCTCTCTCTCTCTCTCTCTCTCTCTCTCTCTCTCTCTCTCTCTCTCTCTCTCTCTCTCTCTCTCTCTCACTTTAATCTCGTACCTCAGTATTTTTCCGGCCAGCAAAAAACTTCTCCCCCTCTCCCTCACCGCCATCGGCCCCCCCACCACCACCGATCCGCGGCGACGTCTTTCGATTTCTCTGGCCGGCAATCGAAGCCTCGGCTCCTCCTCTCCCTCTTCGGTGACCCCATCACCAGCCTCCTCTCCCTCTCCGATATACCCTTGAACCATCGATCACTGATTATATATATATATTGTGTATATACGTATTGTGTATAATAGTGTATATTTGTGTGTATATTTGTATATATATATATATTTGTAGATAAATTTTGTATATATATTTGTAGATAAATTTTGTATATTTGTGTATATATATATTTATATTTTTTTAGATATATTTGTGTATATTTATATATAAATATATTTAGATATGTATAATATTGGATAATTGATATATTTAATTAGATATGTATAATTGGATAATTTATATGTGTTTAATTGGATAATTGATATATATGGATATGTATATTGAATTCTCGTGTTAATTAATATATAAATATGTTAATTTATATGTGTTATGATATATATATAGAAATATATGTGTTAATTATTTATGTGTTAATTGGATAATGTCGGTGATGATCGATTATATATGTATTGATGTGATTATATATATATATGCATGTATCATTAATGTGGTAATTAGAAAAATGTGTATACATGGTTTTTGTTGAAGATTGTTAAGATGCCGAAGAGGCGCACGACAAAAGACAAAGAATCGTGGCATCAATCTGTCTTACGAAAGATGGGTTGAGGGAATCAAGCCTCTAATAAGTCGGGTACGAGTTCGACCCTGAAGGGGAGATTTCGCACGCTCCTCCTATTGACGACGTTGTTGTTGATCAGGGCGGTTCAGGGTCGACGTCACAGGTGCCCTAATCTTCCGATGAAGATTTAGCTGTCGTTAGTGCTAGACGGCAAAACATGAGGGACCCCTCACTTCCACCCCCTAAACGCATTCGGAGAATTTACAATGGAAGCAAAGCCGAGAGCGTAGCAAAGACATCGACAGGAGGGAGGATTGATGTGTCTCTAAATGCATTCACCCGATGTCCTGAAAGAAGTAGTCTGACTAGTTTGACAGCTCACCAGATCTAAAACTACGCGTACGTTCTCACGTACGTATGATAGCCCTTACCAGGGAAGACCTCCCCGACAAGGACAAACTGAACATGTTCCGCGGACTCACAGTAAAAAAATATTTAATATTATAGTTTTTTTCATAATTGATTACAAATTCTAGTGTTTACTGTTTCTAATTGTTTAATTTTTTTTGTTAGAATAATTTTAATTATAAACAGACTCTGGAGATGGTGGACTACATCAACAAAACCGCTCACCAGATCTTCAAGGAGTAGAAGTGCGCATTGCACAAGACATATAAGGCAAACCCCGGAAAGACTCCTAAGGAGTTCAAAAATGGAAGGGAAGATGAGTGGGAGTGATTGAAAGTCCACTTTGAGTCCAAACCATATAAGGTTCGTAATTTATATTCCTCCACATTCGTGTCGTTTTTAGGGAAAAATTCTGTTGAATAATGATTAATTGCTTAATAATTTAAGTTGTTGTGTAACAGGCACAATCACATAGGAACAGAGCTAATCGGGAGAAGAAGCTGTTGCACCACGGATCGGGCTCCTGCAAAATGCTCAACCTGGCGCATGAGCACTTGCAAAAGGGTTCGAAATACCCGCTCATAGCAGGCAACATTTATGCTTACAATAGGCCCGGATAGACCAAACATCTCGGCATTCAACAAGTCGTAAGTAACATTTTTTCCCAAAGTAATAATATTTTATTTTATTGTTGCTCTTTCACTTGTGCAGAAAGAGATAAACTTGATAAATGAGGATATTATTTGAGTGATACATATGCATGTGTGGTACATAGGTGCATGTGGGATACATATGGTGAACTTGAGAAATGTGAAAGAGATTTAGTTTTGATGTTATTGGAAGTGTTTTGGTTTTCGTGCAAGATTTTGGTTTCCTCAATTTTTAGGATAAATTATGTCAACTTTTTTGGGGGACATTCATATATATTGTTCATGTTCATTTCAGGAGAGGTTGCAATAATTGACCAATGAGAGAATTTCAGATATGCAGTCCCAGAGTCCAGGCATCACTCTTGAGTAGCTGCATACTCTCTCGACAGAGTCTCAGATAAATGTGGCAGATGCAGTCTTCGGCCGTCGACCTGGTAAAGAGGTTCGTGCTCTTGGATGGGGAGTCGAGCAAGATATGAGCCAGTCCACATTATTGGGGAGTCAACGCTTGAATGCGACAGGACGAGAGCAAATACAAGCTTTCTAAGAGCAAGCTTGGGTGGCCAACGACAACGCTTTAGTCACCCAGGAGGATGCTCGTAGGGCTCAGGAGGACGCCCGTATGGCTCGGAAGGAGAGTCAAGCAGCTCAAACGAGGATGGATCATATGGCTCAATTAATACGCATCATGTCGATTAAGCTAGGCCTAGATCCCGATGTTATTTGTCACCCGTTTGGCTCTCTCTATGCTCCAGGACCTGACGACGACGATCCGAGCGAGGGTGGGATCGGCGGGGTCCATACCCCTTCTACTGTCGCTAGCTAGGTTTTTTATGTATTTTTGTAATCTTGATCGGAATCGAACAATATTTTATTAATTTTATACGAATTTTATATTTAATACATTTTTTATTATTATTATTTATTTAATTTTTATTTTTGTTTTTTAATTTAATGTTTAATATAGTATATGAAAGGACCCAACCCCGATTCAGTTGCCTAAACCGGAATTGAACCCCTTCTGAAAACGAGAACCAACAAAAATCATTCAAAATTTCGGCAGAGTAACATTACTAACGTGGAATTACATTAACCTGCACCCTAAAAACAACACTTCGTCCTATGCCACAAAAGCCAAACCGTGGGCACCAATCCCATCCGGATTTCTCAATATCATAACATAATAATTAAACAGTAAACATACCGTAATATATATAATATATCCAAGAAAATCCGTATAAAACATGTATCAGAATGTATCAGAGCGACCTCTAGTGTAAATATATACAATATACACATCAGTAGGCGAAACAAGAACCTACTGGAAAACACAGGTAACTCGGATCACTAGCCTCCAACCGCGATGTGAAACACCAGAGCCTGGACTGCAAACTGGGCACGAAAACCGAAAAGTCCAGGGGAAAGACATGAAAACCGTTAGAGTGAGTGGACGAAAATAAATGTCTTTCACCGTATAATATATATGTTATAAAAATATATGCGAGTCAAATGCATGAAAATCAAATGGTACGCGAGGAGACGCTGACTCCAACCCACGTATAGAGCATGCATCGTAAATATCGCGGGGTCACTCATGGACTCCCTCGTGATAGCACAGTCTGAATCACGGGATCCCAGACCCACACGTGATTCCTAGCCAGAAAGGCCTCGGGTCAGGATATCCGTCCCCCCCGGAGCGTACTCGGGGATCAGCCGAGAAGCCAATGTGTATCGATACAACCCTGATAACTGAGACTGTACTCTGTGTAAACCAAATCATAAATCCTTTCCATGCACATGCATAAAACATAATATATATATATATGTATATTCGTATACGTATATTCGTATATGCATAATCGTAAAACACATGGTCATAAAATCATGATCAAACTGCATGCTCAAGTTCATAAATCATATATGAAAGACTCGCAATCAATCCGTGAAAAGAAATTGTCCACTCACAGGTGAGCGAAACGCGCACTCGCGCTAATCTCGTGGCCCGGCGGAAGATCCCTCGCCTGAAGTACGATCTTGATCCCCTGAATAATCATAAAACATAACTGATCAAAATCATAGCCCACAACTCTGTACTTAACCACGGAAACCAACCGTTCCCGGAAACATATTAAACTGTACAAAATAATCGACTGAATTCCCGAAATCTCCACTCGAAAATTTCGACTGAAAATCCAATACCCAAATCAGTACGAAAACCTTAAGGCGATACTCAAGGCGCGATTACGAGAAAAACGAAATTAAATTCATCGAAAACCAAAAAGTCAATCCCTCGCCGGAGTGCCGCCGTTGACCGCCGCCGCCGGCGGCGGCGCGCCGTCAACGGTGACTTTCTCCGGCGAGGAAGCTCCATAATTGAAGCTCTCCTCAAGCCCATCCACTTTCATAACTACCACAACCTTCAATTCAAACCACAACACCTTCAATTTCACCTAAAATCGAACAAAAATTTCCCCTCCGGCAACCTAATCGGGTTCTCCTCAAATCACGACCTTAGCCAAAGTTAAACACATAGGGAGCCTCACCAGGGCAAGGGGAGTCGAACCCCCCTAACCACCACCACCGTGGCTCGCCAGAAAACTGAAAACCAATACCGGCGACACCCACGAACTCGACCCGATTCGAACCCAAACAAAACCTCATCAATTTCCACAAAATCAAACACCAAACCACTCAAAATCACAAGAGGAAGTGAACCTTACCCTTCACGTGGCCGGAGGTGGCCGGAAAATGGAAGTCGGCCGGCGAAGCTCAAACGGGAAACTTTCCTCTTCAGTCAACGGTCAACAGTTTCCAAAAATGGAAAGTCAACTCCGGTCAAACTCAAACAGTGTTTTTCGACGATTTTACGACTATTCCCGACATTTATACTCGCGCCTCGAGTCAATTGACGGTCCAAAATGAATAATCAAAACGATTCGGATAAACACGAAACAAACAGATAAACTCGTCGAAAGCCGAAACTTCAAATAATCACATTATATTCCTCGGTTATCGGAAAAATCATCCAGAACCGCCCATGAGCTCGAAATCACGGTCTCTACAACTTCTGTGAAGAAACTCAATTCAAATTCTCGGCCAAAAATCAAGTCGCGCCGTGAATCAAATCGGAAAACTAGCCAATTAACGACTAACCGCGATTACGCATATTCTCGTGAATCGTACTGAATACACTACTGATTCTGGTTCGGGTCGTCATAGTATATTAATTATATTTATAAAAAAATTAATATTTATTACTTTGACGACAGAATCAAGTTTACCGTTGTCTAAGTAATATCACCTAGACGACGGCAAATTTGATTACGTCGTCTAAGGATATACGTAGACCACAAAAACATGTGTTGTCTAAGTCCACTTAGACGACACTTCTAAAACCGTCGTCTACGTGGACTTAGACAATGTTTTTAAAAATGTTGTCTAAGTGCAACTTAGGCGACGAAAATTCAAATTTCCATTGTCTAAGTACTTAAACTACAGTGCTTAGACGACGACGGAGATTCCTGTAAGGTATCAAGACTTAACACAAACAGTATCAAGACTTAAACAAGAACTCAGTAATTGGTGTGAATGATCTACACGTTTATTGAAACATCTCTTGACTTTTATAAAGCCTTACAACTAACAGGAATGAGAAATTGCAGCCCACTCAAGCACATACATCGCTTAGTGGTTTAGATAACAGAAATTCAAAAAATAACTCTAACAGATTTTGAAGAATAGGTCTTTATTCTAACAACTCTGACTTCTTCCAACAATCCCTCCCTTGAAATCATTTCCATAGACATGCAATTAGTTTATACCTAGAGCGACACACACTCCCAGTTTTTCACGAAGTTTCTAAAAGGCTTCCAACTTGAGAGGCTTGGTCATCAGGTCTGCAAGTTAGTCCCTAGTGACACAAAACAACAACTGAACAACTTCATCTTGAGTAAGGTCTCGAAGGAAATGATACCTCACTCATATATGCTTAGTACAACCATGGAAAACTGAATTCTTGGACAACTTAATGGTTGAAGTGTTGTCACACGGTATTAATGTACTTCCTGCTTGTGAATGACCAATCTGTTTCAGAATCTTTCTCATCCAAATGGCCTAACAAGCACATGCTACAACTGCTACAAACTCAGCCTCCGTGGTTGATAAAGTTAATATGGGTTCCTTTCTAGATAACCAAGCTAGTACTCCTCCACACATCATGAACACATAACCCAAAGTGTTTTTGCTATCCTCCAAATCTCCAGCATAGTCACTATCTGTATAAGCCATCAAATCACTAGTTCCTCCCTTCTTATAAAACATGCCATAATTCACAGTCCCCTTTCAATATCTCAAGACCCTCTTTGCTGCTGCAAAATGTAGTTGAGTAAGACTTGCCATAAAATGACTAATGAAACTTACAGAGAACATGAGGTCTGGTCGTGTGGCTGTGAGATACATCAGACTCCCAACCATTTGCTTGAACTGAGTTGCTTCCATCTTAACACCATTTTCATCATTACTAATTTTCTGCCCTGGAACAACTGGATTACAAACAGAATTGCTCTCTACCATCCCAAACCGACTCAAAACCTCACCTGCATACTTCTTTTGACATATAAAAATACTATCAGAACTTTGTAGTACCTCATTTCCAAGAAAGAATTTCATCTCTCCCAAGTCTGTCATGTCAAACTCTTTCTTCATAGAACACTTGAACTCACACAACATCTCTTCATCATTGCTAGTAAACAATAGATCATCAACATAAAGGGGTTTTTTCAATTTGTACACCAATTGCTCACTTCATTTCTTCTCAAAACCCTTCGGTTGTTCTATATAAACATCTTCATTCAGCTCCCCATATAAAAACGCAGACTTGACATCTAATTGGTAGAGTTTCCAACCCCTTGCAACTGCAAAAGCAATGATCATCCTGACAGTATCCATCCTAGCCACAGGTGCATATACTTCAGTGTAATCAATTCCTTGTTGTTGTGAGTAACCCTTCACCACCAGTCTTGCTTTGTACTTGTCAACTTCACCGAGCTCATTTAGCTTTGTTTGGTATATCCATTTTACCCCTATTTTCTTAGCTCTAGTAGATAGTTTCACTAAATGCCAGGTCTAATTCTTCTTAATGGATTTTATTTCTTCATCTATTGCTAGCTTCCACTTGGAGCTCTTAACTGCTTCTTCAAAATTTGCAGGATCTGATGACACCATAAAAACCATGTTTGCTTCTTCTTCTTCTGACAATCCTTCGCCTTCACCAGAAACATAGTCAGCTGTCTAGTAAGGAGAATATCTGATTCTGCCCTCCCTTACTATCAAATTCTCCTTAGCAGCAACATGGGAATCGTTCTCAGCTTCCACTTCTTTTTCCTCTTCCTCTTCCTCTTCTTCTTCATTCACGACCCCTACTGCTTCTGTTTCTTCAAGATTATCTCCCTTTTCTAGCTCCATCAATTGTTCTGGCTTATAGCAAGTGTCCCAATCCCAAACACGATCTTCTTCAAAGACCACATCACGACTAATGATAATCTTTTTGGCAACCAGATCAAACATTTTGTATCCTTTGGATTATCAATCACTAAACCCAAGCAAAACACAGCTCACACTTTTATCGTCAAGCTTAGTTCTCTTAGCATCTGGAATGTGGACATGTCCCACACACCCAAATACTCGAAAGTACTCTACTGATGCTTTTTCTCCGCTTCAAGCCTCATCAGGAGTCATGTCTTTCACAGCCAAAGTAGGTGATTGATTCAAAACATGAATTGTCCAACGAATTGCCTCTGGCCAGAAAGGCTTGGGAATCTTCTTTTCTGACTGCATAGCTCTCACCAAATTCATCACCGTACAGTTTTTGCGCTCAGCCACTCCATTTTTTTGTGGGGTGTAAGTTGTGGTCAACTGTCCTTTTACTCCATGTTGCTTACAAAATTCATCGAACTCTGCTGAAATAAATTCTCCACCTCTATCTGTTCTCAAACATTTCATAGGCATTCCAATTTCTTTTTCCACAAGAATCTTGAAACGCTTAAAGTGATAGAAAGTTTCTGACTAATTTGTTAGAAAGTAAATCCATGCCTTTCTAGAAAAATCATATATGAAACATAATATGTACCTCTTTTCACTGTTGAAATTGGTGTGATAGGGCCACAAAGGTTTGCATGAACTAATTGCAGTCTTTCAGTTGCTCTCCATTGACTTGATCTGGGAATTGGTGTCCGATGTTGTTTGCCTTTCATGCAGGCCTCACAAGTAATAGTATGCAGCCCTTTGTAACTGAGATGGCCATAACGCTGGTGCCAAAGTTTAGACTGATCTGCAGAGCTAATTTGGAGACAGCTTTCTTCCTTTGTCTTGACAGATGATTCAGCTAGCAAGATAAACATTTTGTTTGCACTCATGACAGATTCCGCCATTTTCCCTCTTTGTGGATGATAGATATTGCACACACTATCTTTGAACAGCACTACCACTCCCTTTTCCTGAAGTTGCCCCACGCTCAGGAGATTGTTTTTTAATTCAGGTACATAATACACATCACCAACGACATAGTTAATTCCATGAAGAACCAATTTCACAACTCCTTTTCCTATAACCTTCATTCTAGTGTTGTTTCCAAGTTTGACAGTATGAGAGAAAGTGATGTCCAAACTTGTAAACATACCTTGATTCCCACACATGTGATTTGAACATCCAAAGTCTACAAACCATGCATCACTTCTCTTGATCTCGTGGAGCTCTACATAAGCCATTAACAACACTTATCTTCGTCGTCTAGCTCTGCATAATTGGCCTCCTTATTCCACTTAGGACATTCATATTGAAAATGTCCTAAGCTGTGGCACTTATAACATTCCACAGTAGCTTTGTTGAAAGTTGTTCTACCTCGTCCACGTCCTCTGCCTCTGGGAGACATTGCTCTTCCTCTGCCTCGTGTCCCCATGACCATCCAATCCTCTACCTTCAAAGCCTGATCCTCACCCTTATTGCTCACCCTTCGAAACTTTGGTTCATGCACCACCAACGAACTTTGCAATTCATCAATGGACATGCGTTCTATATCCCTTGCTTCTTTAATGGACACTACAACATATGTGAATTTCTCGGTCAGGGTTCATAGGATCTTCTCAACTATCTTTGAGTCTGGCATAACTTCTCCATTACTTCTCATCTTGTTCGAAACTATCATCACTCTTGCAAAGTACTCTATGACGGACTCATCATTCTTCATTGCTAGAACTTCAAATTCTCTTCTTAGTGAATTAAGAAGAGATTTCTTCACCTTCTCATTACCACCAAATTCCAGCCTCATTGAGTCCCAAACAATTTTAGATGTACAACAATCCAAGATTTGTTCGAAGACAGAACGATCAAGAGCTTGCAAGAGATAGTGCTTGACTTGGTGATCCTTTGTTCTTGCATCGTCAAGTTGTCTCTGTTGCGCCTCTGTTAGCAATGTTCCTAATCTTAGCTCTTCAAAACCATTTTCCACCAAACTCCAAAGACCTTTTGCCCGAAGAAAATTCTCCATTAATTCACTCCAATGATTGTAGTAACCATCGAAGTGAGGGATCTTTGTCAGTGTCTAGTCTTCACTCATTCTCTCAGTGTTTTATCACTCGAAGGCTGCTGCTTCTTTTATCAGGCCCAGGGTGGGCTTTGATACCAATTGTAAGGTATCAAGACTTAAACAAGAACTCAGCAATTGGTGTGAATGATCTACACGTTTATTGAAACATCTCTTGGCTTTTATAAAGCCTTACAACTAACAGGAATGAGAAATTGTAGCCCACTCAAGCACATACATCGCTTAGTGGTTTAGCTAACAGAAATTCAAAAAACAACTCTAACAGACCCTGAAGAATAGGTCTTTATTCTAACAACTCTGACTTCTTCCAACAATTCCGTTGTCTAAGTACTTAGACGACGAAAATGCCTACATAGGCAACAGAACAATTCCGTCATCTAAGTGACTTTTTCTAGTAGTGATAAAATGATAAGACAGCTTCTCCTTGAGTACGACATAAATGTTGAAAACAACCGTATTAAATTTTATTACATGAAAACATTCGCCGCTTAGACTAGTTAAAATGGCCATGGTAGGAGATCGATATGCTTCAACGTACCTACCATGCATGTGCATCAATTAATTACTTGACTTGGATCACTACTTTCCCAATATTGGAGCTGGTGAAGAGTGACCTTAGGCTCTCCAAGAACTTCTCAATTCCCTGAAAGATTTCAAGCTTAGAAGTAATTTTCCCTTGCTTCAGATGATCCTCCATATCCTTTGCGAAATCCCCAAATCGATCCAAGTATGAACCTATCAAATACCCTTGCATGTGCACATCTTTGCCTATCAAATTCAGCAGGTTCCTTACCCCCTCTCTCTCTGTCCAAACCTGCACGAGAAATAGACTAGTTCCATATTAGCATTATATTATTGGCACTCTTTCAAAAAACATTGATGACATGCATAAGCAATATTAACAAGCTAAAATAATAGGCATTTATCTCATTAACCATTGTGAAAGGTAAAATCATGCATTATTACAAATTAAACCTTGCTTGTTACTTCATCCAAAACTTTTGTGAAGGGAGTTGTTAAAATCTTTACCTACAAGTTTTGCTCTTGAAAACTCTTTCTCTTTACTTTCCGGTAGGTAAAAGGGAGTAGGTATCTCTCTTTATTTTCATGGAGCAAACATTGTCTCCAAACACTCTCTACACTCTTGCATGTTCCGGTTGAACAAAACCAAAAGAAAAATCTTACCTTCTATCTTTAGGGTAGGTGTCTCTCACTCATGTAATGGAATCAGGTTTTTCAGTTTCTTCTCTTCTCCTTGCTGTCTCGATTTGGTGAATTTCAGTATGCTCTTTGCTGTCCCAGTTGGTGAATTTCAGCCTGGCATTTCCCCATTTCAAGGAGAACCTTTGGATTCATCTTTTTGAAGAATGGCTAAGATCAAATCTTGAGCCTCCACTTGCTATACTGTTTGGCTATAAATACCACAACCTTTAAAGCCATTCGGTACTTGAAAAATTTAGGAAGAGTTAGAGTGTTTGTCTCTTCTTTTCAAGTCACTTTTATCTCTTGCATGTGTAAGAGTTATCTTGTTTTCCAAAGAGGTTTTCGGTTTGTCAAAACTAGTCTAAAACTCTCTTTTGTTCCTACATTTGTTAGGAAGTTTATAAAACAAGATTTTTCCTTCTTGAGATTTTACATCTTCATAGGAAACCATATAAAACCACTTTTCAAACTTGCATATTCTCATATTGCATATCATAGGTTGAAATGATGGTGCAATTTCGTTGGAAGCACTCTAGGAAAAATTAGTCGGTCGAGTACTAAGTTCTAGGAGAAGCTTCATTGCCACTGAAATAGTAAACACTTGTTCTTGCGAGAAGAGAGTTAGATCTTCAACTAGTTGCGTGAATATTAGTAAGGATAGATGAGTGTCTTTGTATCCTGAGGGCTACTGTCTTGTAAAGAAAAGTGTGTTACATAGGGATTGTAAGCACTTGTTCTTGTGAGAAAATAGATAGGTCTTAGTCTAGTTGTACAAATACTAGCAAGGATAGAAGAACGTCTTTGTATCCTGTGAAGCTGCTGTCTTATAAAGAAAAATATGTTTACATAGTGGAAGGTTTGTCCCTCAAGAGTTAGGGGCACGCAATTTTCCCCTATTGTAAGGTTTCTGCGTTATCAAAAATATTCAGGTGTTATTTATCGTTTTCCTTCTCATTGCATTTTATCAAGTTCGTTACTGGTTATTGGAAGATAGAAACACTCTCTGCTATCCTCGAATTAACTTTTCAACGAAATTTTTTATAAAATGCCTATTCATCCCCCCCGGGCCTTCATTCCACTAATTAATTTGGTAAGCTTAATCCGACCACTAACTAGTACTGTCTCTTTGCATGAGGCACATAGATGAAATTTTGTGACGAACAAAACATGCATGAAGTTGACATAACTTATTGATAGTGATTGATGATATGCATCGTGTAAGTATGTGCGTACCTTGTTGTAGTCAGATATCATACCACAAAGAGGAATCTTTGCGTGCTGATTGACATGGTTGAGAACAGCCTCAAGCATTTTACCGCCAACGTTGTCAAGATATACATCAATTCCATTAGGAAAATACCTGATTAAAATACAAGTGTATGAAAAACGGTTTGGTCTGGAGTACGTACAACTTAATCATGAGTCAATGGCGTCCATATATATACTTCATTTCTGTAGCCTTATATGCTTCTTAAATTAAAATCAAAGATCGAGTATATTACTTGCTCAAAGCAGCATCAAAGTCTGTCTCCTTGTGGTAGTTGAATGCATCATCATATCCAAACTCCTCCTTGACGAGCCTTACCTTCATATATAATTAGTTATCACCAACTTTAGTTACATGAGTACGATTACATCCATTGGCGGATCCATACATAGGCCAGCTTGGGCAATTGCCCACCCTGAATTTTTGAAATTAGTCTTGGATTTTAGGGACTTTGCATAATTAGGTTGATAAAAATGGCAAACTGAGCTACAAAACAGAGCGAAGAAGAAGAAAAATTGAAGAAGTGTTGTATTCTGGCTTCTGTGTTTAGAATTTTGAATCAATAGAATATGGCCTCCGTAGAATTACCCACTAATATTCTTCTATCTGGCATATATAAGTAGCAATTAACTTATGTGAATTGTGCCATAATAAATATAATATTAAATGGTATTATTACTATTTACTCAGTGATCAAAGTTTATATACCTTTTAGAAATTGAGGTGTGTTTGTGAAATTTCATGTACTTTAGAGTTTTATTGCATTCTAACTTGTATCTAAAATTATTTTTCTTTTAAGCTCGAATCATGTGAATTTGTGTATGTTACTCGTATATCAAATGAGTGAAATATTTTAAAATTTACTTGTAGTTTTATTTTTGCCCGACCTGAAGAAAGATTCTGAATCCGCCACTGATTACATCCCAAGAAAATATCAGCACTAGTTCTTTCTTAGATAGTCTTTCAGATTTGTCAACTTAATATTCTGTGAGTGGCGAACAAATTCAACTATACGTAGGTAAGTACGGATTCCCCACCCGCCATCATTCAGCGTAGACAATGTGAGGCTCTGGTATGGTCTAGATCATCACCAATATTCTTACCAAGCTAAACGGTTGATGTTCGAGGAATGGTGATTGTAATCATCATCAATAAACAGTCAAACATGATATGTGACTGACTAGGCACTACTGATCTGATTGTTTAAAAATACATTTTAACTTGGTACGTAGTTGAGCATAGAACCCAAGGGCGATAGTATATTGAGGGTGTCATGCTTTTTTTTTACTCATAATATTAATTTCACTTAAATAATAGTGATTTGATACAATAAAATTTATTTTGATATGGTTAACAATGTGAATAAAAAAAACTTAATTTGTTATGGTAATTTATTGTTAATCAATCGAAGAAACAAAGTACTGTTATGTATTTAAACAAGTAGTAATTTTTTAACAAGCTTTATTAGCTTATTTGATTGATAACTATAGTGAATTTTTTTAATTTTTTTTATCTTAATTTGTTTATTAAATTCCGTCAAAATTAATTATATATATATAAAGTGTACCTAATTACATTTTTTCTCATTTTCGTGAATTTTTTTACACAAACGACTAAGTAAAATTCTTGGCTACGCTACTAATAGAACCACACACATTGGTACACGTACATCATCGGTAACAAAATTCATAACGACAACATATATACGTAGATGCATGCTAAGAAATTACGCAAGGTATTTAATACGTACACTAGTAATTAATTAAGCTGGCTATAGCTAGTAGTGAGAGTACATAAATGTACAACTTACTTTCTCGTCCGATCCAGTGCTCCCGATTACCCTACAGCCTTTGAGCTTGGCCAACTGCCCAGCATACATCCCAACCGCCCCAGCTGCCGCTGAAATGAACACATTCGACCCTGATTTTATTGGCTCCGCCACCACCTCAATCCCCACCCACGCTGCAAATCCAGGTACGCCTAATACGTACATACACCACATAACAACATCTGATTGAGTACGGCAGTACTCACATAATAACATGTATAATACTCCGATCTGGGTATAATACGTACATCTTCATTCTTCCTCAGTTAATCCTACTCTTCTAGGCCGGGATCGAGATCGAAGCTAGCTAATTAAGACTGTTAAAGAAAACTACGTACGTACCTAGAATACTGATGTGTTCAACCAATGGAATGCCAGCATTTTCATCAATCTTTCTTATCAAAGCGTGGGATGGTAGCACACAATATTCAGCAACAGGTGTGACGGGACTGAGCACTATGTCACCTTCGCGATAGTTACTATCCTTCGACTTGATTACCCTTCCAAACCCAAATGCTGTAACTACCTGCATATGGTTATAACTTATTTATGCACTTACAAATTACAAACCAGTAATGAACTAATTTATAGTAGCTAGTTAATTAGTACGTTGGTTATTATTTATTAACCTTGTTGAGGGTGTACTGGGGACTGTAGAGGCCGTCTTCTCGGCCGGCCATTCTACTCCGCAAGTAGGGATCGAGTGAGACGAAAAGGATCTCGAGGACGACATGTTGTTCGGGGATCGAATCGACGGCGAGTGAGATTCTGACTGTGCGGAGTTTGAGATGATCTGAGGTTGGTACTCCTTCAGGTGCGTAAGCAGCCATGTACCATTCTCTGCTCTCCACCATCGTCGACCTCATCTCTCCACTAGTCTCGGCCATTCGATCTCTTTTCCTTTCTAGACAGCTTTAGTCGGTGTTTTACCTATCACAGAATGTGAAACTCAAGAAATTATTCCTCTTTATTTAGGAGTGGGTCGACCGGTAGAGGAATATAAATCTACTTGGTGAGTAGTGATGAATTCCCTGGCCCTCCCACCAAACCGATTGATTGACTCTAATTTTTGGACCACCTACGTACGATAGTGACCTCGCATTCTCCGAATGGTATTAATTTGTAGTGCGTCGTTTTCTCTAACTACAATTATTTGAAGCTCGAACAAAAGAAAATGGACAAATCAATTAGGTCAAAATTTGGTGCGCCAACCATAGGACATGACCTAGAAAATGAATTGGAAGTTCAAATGACAAAAATACCGCTAGAAGGAGGGTTCGAACCTCCGACCTTGTGGTTAACAGCCACACGCTCTAACCAGCTGAGCTATTCCAGCAACTTGATGACAGGTAGGGAAAAATTAGACTTAACATGACTTTGATTTAATTGGTTGATCTTTGTAGTTTTTTTTGAGGTCTCTTTTGCATTTATGTATACCAAAACGTAACTTCGTACGTAAACATAAAGGTATAGGGTGCCTGCTGATTCGTATCTTAGTTTTTCATTAATTCTCTTATCCTTCCTTTACAAATTTCTGCACCAGCAAGGAAAGTGGGCATTATATGATTATATATCATATCACATCTTCCACCTACTGCAGGACTACGTACGCACACCAATAGTTTTGAGAAAATGTGATGAAACTTTTATGGCATTTTGGCTAGTAAGGAGAAATTAGCTGGTGCTACATAATACTTTATTTATTGAAAAAAGGACCATGGAGGCTTGTTTTAGTGAAAAGTTAAAATTATGTGTTCACTCGATATGTTATTAAGTATTAGGTGGGGGGGGAGGTATGGCGGGAGGTCGTGACCTTGGATGTTGGCTTCGAGCGGTGTTGGTCGGAGGAGGGTGGCAGAGGATTGTGGTGTGGCTCGTACGGTAGTGATCTTGCTGTGAGTTTTGTTTGGGCTTTGAGATATTTTGGACTTCATTTTTGGGCTGTATTTTCTTAGCTGTATTACTCTAGGTTTTTAGGTTTTTTAGTTAATTTCGTGTATGTATATGGGCCTCTGTGAAGGATCCTTGAGTCAGGTACTATTGGTACCAAGGATTTTTGTATTTTTTTTGGACTGCGTAATTTATGGGGATAACATACTTACCACAATTGAGTGTTTAAATGTATGCTCATCTCCGTTTCATGTCTTTCGTCTGTCTTTGAAAGATGTAAGTAAGCTCGACTTTGTTCGAACTTAATGTTTTAAATAGTAGTATTTGCTCTAACTAGTCTATCTTTCTTTTGCTTAGAAATATGATTGCTTGTCAGTTGTGTATGTATTGTTCTGACCGAGAGGGTTTAATAAAATCTTCTTCTTTCAAAAAAAGTATTAATGGTGCACCGAGATGAGAAATGTCGACATCAGGATCTTCCGTTGGAAATAATCGTTTCCTTCAAAAAACGGAGGAACGTTAATAGAAGTGGCCCTATCACGATCCATTCTAGGATACAGAGGATCTCACTAACAAAAGTTAATTGGGGGGGGGGGGGGGGTGAATGGGCCTTTTAGTTGATAAAAGGCAATAAGTAAGAAAGCGATAAATAACACCTAGATGTTTTTCTTAACGAAGAAACCCTACAATGGGGAAAAAACTGTGTGTCTCTAACTCTTGAGGGACAAACTTTTTCACTATGTAAAACACTTTTCTTTATAGGACAGTAGCTCTCAGGATACAAAGATGTTCTTCTATTCTTGCTAGTATTCGCACAACTAGACTAAGATCTAACTATCTTCTCGCCAGAACAAGGGCTTACAATCCCTATGTAAAACACATTTCTTTACAATACAGCAGCTCTCAGGATACAAAGACACTCTTCTATCCTTACTAGTATTCACTCAACTAGTCTAAGATCTAACTCTCTTCTTGCCAGAACAAGTGTTTACAATACCAGTAGCAACGAAGCTTCCCCTAGAACTTAGTACTCGAACGACTAATTCTCTCAAGAATGCTTCTGACAAAATTGCACCATCATTTCAATCCATGATATGCAATGCGAAAATATGTAAGTTTGAAAGTGGTTTTGTGTGCTTTCCTATGGAGATGTAAAATCTTAAGAAAGAAAAATCTTGTTTTATAAACCTCCTAGAAAGTGTAGGAGAAATGAAGAGTTTTATGCTAGTTTTGGTAGACCGAAAAACTCTTAGAAAACAAGATGACTCTTAGCAAATGCAAGAGATAGAAATGACTTGAAATGAAGAGAACAACACTCTAACTCTTCCTAACTTTTTCAAGTGCCGAATGGCTTCTTTGAAGTGATATTTATAGCCACCAAAAGTTTGCAAGAGGAGAATAAAATTCAATCTTGGTCATTCATCATAAAGATGAATCAAATGGTTCTCCACAAAATAAGGAAAAAGCTGTTCTCTTTACTTTGGTTTTTTCCAACCGGGACAACAAGGGAAAAGGGAGTTTTGGAGAAAAAAAAAACCTTACTTCATGACACAAGAGAGAGAGACACCTCTTCACCCATGTCTATATACATACCCAAAAAAGAGAAGGTATGGCTTTTCATTGATTATGTCCAACCGGGACAACAAAGAGAGAAGAGAGGTTTTTGGAGACAATATTGCTCCATGAAACAAGGGGGAACAACCTACTTTTTTTACCTTTTGAAAAACCTATCGAAAAGTAGAGAGGGAAGAGTTTTGAAAGACCAAAACTTGTAAGTTAAGATTTTAAAAACTCACTTTATAAAAGTTTTGGATGAAGGAACAAGCAAGACTTGTGATGATACATGTTGTTACCTCTCTTAATGGTTAAGGAGAGAAATGCCCATATCGCTTAGCTTGTGATGTTGCTCATGCATGACATCCATATTTTTTTAGAGAATGCCAATATCGATCGTAATGCTAATAAACTCCTTAAATCATGATCAAGTGTATTGAAAGTTTGAAACTGAGCTCAATGACAATAAAGACCCTACATGGTTACATCTAAGATATATATCATCAGCATAAGCAATGAAGAAAGCAATGTCAAAATATATATGTGAGATAATGAAAGGACCCGACCCTAGATTAACTAGTAATCTAGAATCAAGTCCTAACGACTGACCCTAACCTACGAATTTCTATGAAAATTTGACATAACTTCCCTTAAAAAAGAGGCACCCAAAAACCTGCAAGGAAAACTGACACTTCGCAGATAAACCCACAAACAATACTATGGACCACCGATGTCCAACCGGATTTCTCAACATAAGACTGAAATTAAAAATTGATACATTAATCAAAATTCGAAAACATAACTCCAGTAAATACACTGATTCAAAAACAAATAAACTCAACTCGACAACTATACGAGTGATAACCTATTCACAAGAGTCTCACAAGACGATACTACTGAACCAATATCCAGAGTGACTTCAATAACATAAGAGACAAACTGGCAGTGAGTAAGGACCTACAGCTGAAGAAGTTGACTGGTGGACTCGACGCCCTCGACGATATTCAGCATCTTCATGATACACATTACAATCTGGGCAAGTAAAATAAAAAAACCCAGGAAAAAGGCACATAAAAATCATAAAAACTGTTAGAGTGAGTGGACGAAAATAATAATTCAATTTTTAACTGAAGCTGTAATAATATGCCCTTCAAATATAATGTGCATAAAAATAATGGAAGTTTAAAAATAAACATGATGCGAGTTTAAAACCGCGGGGTCCCCCTCAGACACATCCGCAACAGTACAGTCTAAATCACGGGATCCCAGACCCACACGTGATTATATAGTCAGAAAGACCTCGGGTCAGGATATCTGTCCCCCCTAGAGCATCTCGGGGATCAGCCGAGCATGCCAATGCATCGATGCCAATAGTATCACTGAGACTGTACTTTGTGTAAAACAAATCATATTTGTTTCCATGCACATGCATAATAGTAAATGCATACTCGTACGGTATATAATTATATAATGCATAATCGTAAATGCATACTCGTACGTGCATAATCGTAAATGCATAATCACAAATGCATAATCGTAAAACATATAAATCAAGACTCGTAGGTTAATGGTGAAAATAAAATGTATAATCATAAACTCGCAAATCGACAGTGAAAACAAAGTGTCCACTCACAAGTTGCCGGGATAAACATAAAGTTGAAACCCTGTCGATCGACACAATAATTCATCTGACACGCCCGCTAAGTCAATATCCTAAAACCACAATTAAAATAATATCTGATCATCGGAGTTCATACTACATAGCAAAGATTGTAATCTGTTTAGTAATAACCTCGAGAATCTCGTATACTCGAATAACGTATTTTATTGTTTAATTACTGACTCAATCAAATACTGAATTCAATTCTCTGTAATCCCTCACTTTTAAGAATCGCAAACAAATCTCGAATATCAAACGACTCGCAAATAAACAGATAATTTAAGGGTCATTTAATATTATCGTGAATTAAACTGATAATTGTCCGATTAAATACTCGCCCAAATTTAACAAACTCAAATCCAAATATAAACCTCACCATTACGTTCAGCATGTGAAAACGAGTGAAACAACATAAAACTTGTTGAAAATTTCACCTCGCCGGAGGTCCGCCGCGTGGGGCCGCTGCCGCCGAAATTCCACCAACCCAGAAAACATACATCAATTTGAAGATCTCAACATTTCCAACAACTTTGTAGTTCAATGTTAAGGCCAATTTTAACCAGAAAACGCCCAAAACTCACCGTGAAATTCAAAAACCTCGCCGGAATTCCCATACTCCGATCGGCCACCACCGGCCACGGCAAGACCCAAGACCACTTGGGATAGATTCACCATCTCAAGGGCTTCAAAACCCCTATGGTGTTGATCCTCAATGCCGCCGATATCTCCGCCGATTTACCACCGCCGCCGCCGGATTTCTTCGCATCGGTTCTTCCTCCTCCGGCCACCAATGAGGGCAATCCATCTATCAACTTGAAGAGGAGCTCAAGCCCAACAACTTCCATGAAAGAATCACGGCCGAAGGAGGCCGGAAAATAGCTCACCGCCGGCAACAATCTCACGGTACAAAACGGGTCTATTTCACCCGTGGGTCAACTCGATCAAACCCACAAAACCCCAAAATAGAAACTTTCCATTAATATCTCGTATTTATACCATATAAATATCGTACACATACATACCCAAATCAACGGTTCAAAATAAAATCTGATCAAGATCGGATGGTCACGATTAAATCAATAATAAAAATAACACTTGTATATATATTCACCAACCGACTTCAAAACTCGATAAAATATTGTACTTACTTGTTCTTCACAAGTTCAGGCACATGATCACTGTGTTTAGCCTTCTCGATAATCACCTGGACTCCTAGAGAAGACAGCAAATTTCAAAACGAAATACAACATAGATCAGTAAAGGATTCAATGACTGCAAGAAAAATCATACCGGTACTCTGTCAGGACATTGCTCTCTGAGGCGACTCAGGCGAGAAGCTTCGGCTATTCTCTCTTCTGAAACATATAATTAAAAAGACAAACTTGTAACTTCGACATTAGAAGTTTAGAACAATGCTGCTACATAGGTTTAGGTTTTACCAAATTCATAATCTGTGTGAAATTGTGCATGTGTCAAATAGATTGAGTCCATAATTTTTGCATGTATCACCGACCAATTCATACGTCTTGGATTAAATAATAGGAAGCTAGGCGTTTTTGTTTCCAGCCCTTTAGGTTGGAATACGTAGCACTGAAAGAACCCGACTCTGATTTAGTTGTCTAAATCAAAATCAAACCCCTTCAAAAACACGACTTTAAAAAAAATTGTCAGAATTTACTTTGAAAACACATAAACCATTCTTAGAACTTGCAAAGATATACACTTCAAATATTCCACAAAAGCCAACCCGTGGGGCTCCGATCCCCATCCAGATTTCCCAACAACATATATATAATAAACTCAAAGGTTTACAAGAAATCCAAAACATATTCAGGAGTAAACTCAACTGAAAACACAGTATAAGTACTCAGAGCGACGCTTATATACAACATTTACAACAAGTAGGTCAAACAAGAAACCTACAAAAACTGAAGAGTAATCCGAACTCTATGCCTCCACAGTCGACGCGCAACACTGGAACCCAAACTGCAAACTGGGCAACAAAAACCGAAAAACCCAGGGGAAAGGCAAATAAAATCGTTAGAGTGAGTGGACGAAAATAAACATATGCCTTTCACCATTTATATAGTCATAAAAATGATGCGAGTTCTTAAATACATAAAAGTCGCCACTCCGTCGGATTTCCTTGCCAAAGTAGCAGGTCAGGTGAATCTCTCAAACCCGACGGTGATAAACTAGGCGAATCTCTCAAGCTTAGTCGGCATATCAAGTGAATCTCTCAAGCCTGATAGATGGACTACCAGTGATCAGCCGCGTAGCCAATGCATCCATGCTAAATAAATAAATGTCATCACCAATAAAATAAACAATACTTTTCAAACGATAAATAATCTGAACATTGTACTGGAAACAAATACTGAAATCAAGAACTCGCTACGACAGTGTAAATAAATGTTCACTCACAGAGCAAAGCTAGCCCTGAGGTCTGGCGGAAGATTCCTCGTCAAACGCTCGATCTCGATCACCTGAATAGCAGGGATACGATCAATACATAAAGAATCACAACACATGGAGCTAATACGTCGAGAATCCCGCGTTCTCGAAAGACGTACCGCTTGAAATATCGACAAGAATTACAAAATTCACAAAATATACCAAATAAATCCTCGTCCCAAAATCGAGTACCCAAATCAACTCAAAAACCTCAAGACTATGATTGAGGCGCAATTACGAGCAAAACGATATAAAACTTCCCAAAAATCTCAAAAAATCAACTTCGCCGGAACTCTGCCGATGACCGCCACCGTCGGCGGCGGCGCAGCGTCAACGGTGGCCAATTTCAGCGAAAATTTTCAGATCACATCTACTCCTCAAGCCCAACAACTTCCTCTTCTACCATCAAAGCCAATTCCAGCCACACCGGCCGGAATTGAGCTCGAAAGTTGCAAACTCCATGGATTCCGATGAGTTTTCCAACAAGCTTCAAACAGCTTGCAAACTTGAAATCTCTCCACCCAAAAGCTTCAATGGGTTGAGGGGAGCAAAACCCCCAACCTCATCGACCCCAAAAGTTGCCGGAAAAGCTCACCTGATTCCGGCAAAAATCTCTAACTTTACCGAGTTGGTTCTCCCTCAATACTCAACCAAATCAACTCAAACCAAGTTCAAAATAATAGGAAATCACAAGAGAAAGCTCAATACCAAGTTTTGTGGTCTGAAGTGGCCTGAATCAAAAGGTCAACGACGAGTCAACAGCAGTGCAAAATCTCTCCGGTCAACACGAGTGAACGGCCCAATTTTTGGTCAACGACGATCAAACTTCCTAAATGTGACTTTTTGACAATTTTACGACTATTCCGATATTTATACGCGATGCCCGAGATGATTGACGGTCCAAAACGAATCTAAACCAAAACGGATAAACACGACTAAATCCAACTATCAAAAATATTCATAACTTATTCTTCGTGATTTGAAATAATCCTTCGGAAACTCATACGAACTCGAAATCACGTACACTAAAACTCTCGTGAAGGAACTCATATCAAATTCATTACCAAAAATATCATCGTGAACTAACCCGCCATATTAACCAATTACGACTAAACCGCGACTAATCGCGAAAGTAGCAAATCAAGTCAGTTAACTACCATTTCCAGTTCTGGTTGTCACAAGCACCAAAATAGATACAAGGATACGATATGACTCAATACTCCGAAATGTCAAAATCAAAAAATGAAGGATACGATACGAGTAGGATACGGAAAACTAATAATATATTAAAAAATTCAAATATATAGTTCCAAATTGCCACAATGAAGCTTTATCATTGAAAATGTTCTCAGGTTCATTGACATTAGAAATAAAACTAGCTAGAGGAGGATCTGTGCTGTCAGCCATCTTCCTGAAGATAAATTTCAAACGATAACCCAACAAATCTAACTCTAAACTAATAGAGTTATAACTTCAGTTATTGTTAGGACCTACGCGAGGAAGTAATACACAATCGAGATATGAAATGAAAATGTAAAAGAGGAGACACAAGGATTTATGTGGAAAACTCCAAAAAGAATCGGGGGAAAATCACGGACAAGTAGGAGGATTTCACTAGAAGAAAAAGGAATTACAAAGGGTGATGACACTTCTATCTCAATTAGAGGAGAATACTACACTCTACTATACACACTCTCTCACACAAAGAGGAGTTAACTAAGAGAGTGATATGGTGAATACTCAAGGAGGCTAGAGGGATTAGCTGGCTTGGGTTTTGATCGGCACTTTCTTACTTACCCAAGTGAAGAGGTGAGCTCTCTATTTATAGAGAGGAACTCACCAACTTAGTTCGCAGCCATTCCCTTCTTGAATAAACTTGATTAATCTAGAGTGTTCCACTCTGTCCACCGCCTCTCTTCTTCTTCTTAATATTTCCAAAACTATCTTGTAAGCTTGATCGATTAAGCTTCTTCTAGTTTCTTCATCATCACCGACTTCTCCATCTCTCGATATTCTTCTTGATTAGTCTTTCATGTTATAGAGTATACCACAAAGTGGGTTTTACACTTAACATTCTCTCACTTAAAGCCACTTTGTGGATCCTTTCATCCTTCCTACATTTTCAATTTCCATGCTACTTACGTTTTTGCTAGGCCAATAGAGAATCGACACCAAATGAAATTGTCCGTGTTGATTGGCTTCGTCAAAGCATCTATTAGGTTATCGTTTGTATGGATTTTCAGCATATTCACACATCTGTCTTCCACCACCTCACAAACAAAGTGATATTGAACTCGAATGTGTTTGATTTTTGGATGAAATGTTGGATTCTTTGCCAAGTCCAAAGCGCTTTGACTATCGCAAAACAAAGTAATCTTCTCTTGTTTGCGTTCGAGCTCCTCCATCAATATTTGTAACTATATTTCCTCTTTGCTGACTTGTGTAGCTGTGACATATTCTGCTTATGTCATAGACATAGTCACGAGCAGCTGTAGTTTTGAAACTCAGCTTACAGCACCTCCAGTAAGAGTGAACACATACCCCGTGGTGGATTTACTATTTTCTTGATCACCTGCGTAATCTGAATCAACATAGCATCTGACGGCAAACTTCAATCCTCCATAACATAATGCAGCATCCAAGGTACCCTTGATATATCGAAGGATCCTCTTTACAGCGTTCCAGTGCTCCTTATCAGGATTCTCTATATATCGACTAATTGATCTTATTTCTTGTGCAATGTCCGGTCGTGTACAAACCATGGTGAACATCAAGCTTCCCACTGTTGATGCATACGATACTCGAGACATCTCCATCCTCTATGTTTCATTGCTAGGACACATACTTGAGGATATTTTATAATAAGTAGGAAGAGGGGTAAAGATTGGCTTACAGTCTTGCATGTTGAAGTGGCTCAAGACTTTCTTCAAGTAGTTCCTCTGCGACAGCCAAACCTTCCTACTTTCTCTGTCTCAGTGAATTTGCATCCACAAAATCTTGTTTGCTGGTCCCAAGTCCTTTATTTCGAACTCCCTAGCCAATTGAGCCTTCGATCAAGTCTTTAATACGATCATTGTTGGGGTCTACTACCAACATGTCATCAACGTACAATAGTAGGATGATGAAGTCGCCATCACCAAATCTCTAGCTTGTAATAGGCACAAGGATCTGCATGAAGTCTGTTGTATTCAAGGCTCATGATGAAGGAATCAAATCTCTTATACCAACATCTCGGTGCCTGTTTGAGACCGTATAGAGATTTGTTCAACTTGCAAACCAAGTTCTCCTTGCCTGATTCAACAAAACCTTTTGGTTAGAGCATATATATCTCTTCTTCAAGCTCTCCATGAAGAAATGCAGTCTTCACATCTAACTGCTCCATATGTAGGTCGAACGTAGCACACATCGCCAAGACTACTCGAATAGTTGTGAGTCGAAGAACAAGAGAGAATATTTCGTTGAAGTCAACACCTTCTTTCTTAGTGAACCCTTTCACCACCAGTCTAGCGCGATACCTCTCCACTTGATCATTGTCATCTCGCTAGATATTATAGACTCATTTGTTACAAATGGCTTTCTTTCCTTGTGGTAGAGGAACAAGATCTCATGTCTTATTTTTATGTAGAGATTTAATTTCTTCTTGCATTGTTGTCATCCACAGAGCTGCATGTGAACTGCTTGTGGCTTCATGGAAAGTCAACGGCTCTCCATCTTCCATTAAAAGACAGTATGCAACATTGCTCTCTGTAACAAATTCTGACTACCAGGCTGGTGGCTTCCTCGCACGATGAAGCTGCGAACTTCTTGGTCCTCCATCTCAGATGGTTCTTGATCCTCGTGCTCGGGTACTTCTTCAGAAGAACTTGAATTCTCCTCCTTCGGGTTACTTTCGACTCGTATGACTGCCGTCTTCTTACTCGAACTGCTATCATCACGACCTCCTTGTAGTAGTTGATCTTCTTTAAAGATCACATCCCTGCTGACAATAACCTTGCGGGCAGTGGGATCCCGCAGGCGATACCCCTTTACTCCGTCAGCATTCCTCAAGAATATACACCTCCGGGATTTCGGATCCAACTTTTTCTTCTTCCTTTCCAAGACGGTGTACATTACATACTTAGGACATCCAAATGAATGTATATCACAGTAGTTAGTAGGTTTACCATTCCACATCTCCATCGGCGTTTTAAGTTCAATTGCCATTGATGGGGATCAATTTACCACGTGACAAACGGCCTTGGCTGCTTCTGCCCAAAACGAATTGGATAAACCAGCAATCCTTAACATGGCTCTCATCTTTTCTACGAGAGTTCTGTTTATCCACTCTGCAACTCTATTTTGCTGAGGAGTGTACGTGGTTGTGAATTGTCTCTTGATAACTTCTTGCCTGCAGAGTGCAAGAAACTCGTCGTCCATGTACTCTGTCCCATTGTTAGTCCTCATGCACTTGATCTTTTTTCCAAATTCAAGCTCCACCTCTGCTTTGAAGACTTTGAATACCGAAAATACATCGGACTTATTCTTGATCGGGTACACCCAACCTCTCCTGGAGTAATCATCAATAAAGAACACAAAGTACTTTGAACCTCCTAGGGACACAACCGGTGACTCCTAAACATCATAATGTAGCAAATCTAGGATGCATTTACTTCGGATACCGACTTATCAAACTTTAATCTACTCTGCTTGCTTGTAACACAATGCTCGCAGAAAGGTAAATTTACCTGCTTGAGCCCTGGAAGTAGCTTCCGATCAGAGAGAATCTTCATGCCTCCTTCTGACATGTGGCAAAGTTTAAGATGCCACATCATCGTCGATTCTTCTTTATTATTGGCTGTAGTAGCACATGCATCGGCTTCTTGATGTGTCTCTCCTTGAAACATCCACAGATTTGCCCCGATCTTGTTCGCCTTTATAACCACAAGTGCATCTTTTGTAGCCTTCATGATCCCATCTTAACTATGCATCTTGTATCCACTGCCATCTAATTGTCCCCAAGATAATAGATTTTCTTCAGGCCTTTCACGTGTCACACCTCCGGAATACTGCAAACTGTACCATCAAACATTTTTATTTTGACGGTACCTATACCAACAATCTCCAAGGCATGGTCATCTCCCATGTACACTGATCCACCAGAGATAGATTCATATTGATGGAACCAAACTCTCCGGGGAGTGATGTGCCATGTTGCCCCCGAGGCTTTAAGCCAGACATCGGCAAATTTTCTCCTACCTTCAAAAGTTGTTGCCTCACTATATAAAATTTCAACGTCATCAGAGATACTTAGCACATTCTCTTGAGCGTTTGATAACTCAGGGTTTCCACTCTTCTTCAGATGTCGACAGTCTCTTTTGACGTGTCCCTTCTTGCCACACTAATAGCACCTAAAATTCTTCTGCGGCCTTGACTTTGATCTACCGTGACCTTGGCTCCCACTTGAGCCACGCTCCGTTGATCTACCTCTCACCATCAAAGCTTCCGCTTACTGTAAGCTTGCCAACTTGTCCTCCTTGTTTCTGCACCTACTCTCTTCCTCTAATACAGCGGCTGCAACTTCATCGAAGACTAGGTGGTCCATGAAAATATTATTTGTCAGATTTATGATAAGCTGATCATATGAGTCGGGTAAACTCTGAAGTAGAACCTCTGCACGTTCACTTGGCTCAATTTTCTGCCCCATATTTTTGAGCTGTGAAAATAGAGTATTCAACGTGTTGATGTGCTCTGTCACTGATGTAGACTCTGCCATACGAAGAGTGTATAGCCTTCTCTTCAAGAAAATCTTGTTGTGCAGCGACTTTGCCTCGTACAGCTTTGTAAGCATATCCCATATCTCATTTTTGGTCTTCTTCTCCTCCATGCTAGATAACAATCCATCGGCTAATGCAAGGTGAAGATCTGCCATAGCGAGGGCGTCCATTTCGTTCCACTTTGCATCATCCGTGAAGTCTGTAGGCCTTGCCTCAATTGCAGCTAAGCAATTGTCCTTCCGCAATAGTGCTCTCATATTCATTTTCCATAATGAGAAGTTAGTCCCGTTAAACTTCTCGATATCGAACTTCGTCGCCATCTCGAACTGAATGATATTCCTCTAGAATCAGCTCTCTATATGATCGCACAACCAGTGCTCTAATACCACTGTTAGGAACTACGTGAGGAAGTAATACACAATCGAGATATGAAATAAAAATGTAAAATAGGAAACACAAGGATTTACGGAAAAAACCCCAAAAAGAATCGGGGAAAAATCACGGACAAATAGGAGGATTTCACTAGAAGAAAATGGAATTACAAAGGGTGATGACACTTCTCTCTCTATTAGTGGAGAATACTACACTCTACTATACACACACTCTCTCACACCAAGAGGAGTTAACTAAGAGAGTGATGCGGTGAATACTTAAGGAGGCTAGAGGGATTAGCTGGTTTGGGTTTTGATCGACACTTGCTTACTTACCCAAGTGAAGAGGTGAGCTCTCTATTTATAGAGAGGAACTCACCAACTTAGTTCGTTGTCATTCCCTTCTTGAATAAACTTGATTAATCTAGAGAGTTCCACTCTTTCCACCACCTCTCTTCTTCTTCTTAATATTTGCAGAACTTTCTTGTCAGCTTAATCGATCAAGCTTCTTCTAGTTTCTTCATCATCACCGACTTCTCCATCTCTCTATATTCTTCTTGCTTAGTCTGTCATGTTCTAGAATATACCACAAAGTGGGCTTTACACCTAACAGTTATTGATGCGTCGATTATCATAACAGAAATTCAATTATAGCTTAATCTTACATCAAGATTTAATATCATAATCGATTGCACGGTGCTAGTATCGACAAAGACACAAGCTTAATCGATTAAGGCACTATGATTACTATGACAATTATAGCTTAATCGATTTGCACCACAGAATATCGAATTCAATTATGAGTCACGAAAACAAGTAAAACAACATACCTATTTGAAGCTCCTAGAGAGGGTGTGAATAGACCCTTAACGAATTTTTCTCGAAAGTATGGTGATTAATAATCAGAGATAGTTATGTGAAACTATTCTGACAATTAGATGAACCAAGTAAACATACAATGCTATAAGTACATAGGACAAATAACACATGTATGTTTTTTTCTCGCAGAAACCCTGCAATCAGGGATAAAAACTGTGTGGCCCTTTCTCTTGAAGGCCAAAGCTTTCCAATATATAACAACACTTTTACAAGACTATAGTTCCGATAATAGCAAGGAAACGGTGCTATCCTATCTAGACTCACACACTAGACTAAGAGCTATACTCCATCTTGTATGTAAGAGTTTTACAAATGAAAGTTTACAAAAGTTTAACAAATGAGCTTAGCTATCGCATAACTAACTCCTTTGGAAACTCTTCGGGTTGCTTGCATCTACCATAAAAAACTCATGGAATGCAAGATGTATGTAGATGAGATGAAAGGGTTTTCATGTAAACTTTAAAACATAAAGCAAAACACAAAACAATAAGCACAAGCTTAGACTCTGTTTTGAACAAAGAGTGTGACTACCATCTAAAACAACCAAGTTACAACATGGGGTTGTTGTGTGTATATATAGCCACGGGAAGGAGGGATGATCTTTTGCTCAAAGTAATCCTAGCCATGTATTTGAGACTTGATCACCACACAAATCTTTCTTTAATGTTGGGGAAAAGATCTAGCCAAGTGAACTTAGCTCACAGCCAAGTACACAAGCTGTACTGAAATTTACAGCAAGGTATTGAGCTGTAGACAACTAAGGCTTTTTACCCAAAATATCATTCTTATCTTCAAGGTAAAGTGAGAGTGTGTTTTGTATAAAACATAAGCTTCATTTTAACCAACACCATATTGTCAAAGATATTTAGATATGTTTTGGAAAAAGTTTTCATATTCATAAAAAGCTGTTTTAATAAACCTGAACATAAAGATCTGTGAAGGCAGGGGATTTTGGGATAGGAACCTATATATGTATCCTCTGTGAAAAACAGTGAATGTATATGCATGTTTTTACCTTGAGCCCATGAGTTCTTTATGGTGTATCTTTGATCTCTTTGCTTGTTTCTTCACTTGTTTCGAGTGCTCTAAATCATGTTTTGTAATCATATAAGATATGTCAATAATCATATACCTTCATTCTCCCCCTTTGACATTGTTAGACAAAACATATATTGTTACTAAAACTTATGTTTAAGAGATATCAATCTCTTTGTAGAAGTGTTAATTGAAGAGTACCTTTTGAAGAGTACCTACACAAAAACCTCAAGACAAAACATAAGTGAAGCAACAAATAGGAACAGATGAGAATAACAGCAGCTTTGAAGTAACAACATGTATAGATATATTAGTTACACCAAATAAGTCTGAAATTACAACAATAAAACTACAAAGCTCTTTTAGTCTTATCTGGTTTCTCCCCCTATTTGTCATAGAATGACGAAGGGTACGACAGATGCAAACCAACCAAAAATGCATCTCGTAAAAACCAGTAGCATTCAAAAGCAGAGCTTAATATAGCATGGTCCTAGAAAGCATAAAAATCAAAAGTAAGATGAAAAATCAGTCTTCATCTTCACTAACTTAAGCATCGTCCTCTTCGGCATCATCTTCACCATCATCAGCTTCATCTTCTTTTTCAAAGTCTTCCTTATCTTTGTCCTCATCCGAGTTACCTTCTCCCATGGCTTCTTCGGAATCATCATCCGACTCTTCAGGAACTTTCCTAGATGTGCCCGAGCCATTGGTAGGAGTTGAACCAACAGTGCCAAGATATTTGGCAAGTTCAGCAAGCACAGCCTCTTTGGTATCAATGATGCCTTGAGCAATCAGCTCTTTGACTACTTTCTTAAGAAAGGTATACTCAATTGGCTCTACATACACAGAGGATTAGCTGGTAGACTTGGTGAGTGTGGTTTTGTCAATAGGCAGTGGTTCAATGGCCATTATATCATCATCCCGGACAAAAACACTAGCAGCTGTACACAGCTTTGTAATCACATCAGGGAAGACAAGGGACTTGCCTCTTTTATTCTAGTTAGTGACAGCAGCTTCCCAAATGGATTGGAACATGTAATACTCAATGGGAAGTATAGGTTCAGAGGAAAGGATGTAAGCCATGAGAGAGGCTTGTTTAAAGTACACTTTAGAGGATTGAGTAGTAAGAACTATCAATGATCTAACCAGAAAGCCTAAGAATTTGTGAAATTCAGACATGAATTGACTGCTCAAGTAAGAACCAACCAAAGATGACATGTGAGGACTTGAGTAGAACTGTTTGGCTAACTGTTCGAGAGTCAAAGCTGAAGTAAATGCTCTAATCTTTTTCAACACATGTTTTTCAGTTAAGGGGAGAGACAAAACTTCCCTTATTTTTGCAGGTGAGATATCAACATCACGATTACGAACTTTAACAACGATTGGAGAGGTGTTTAAGACTTTGACTTTCCCAGAAATTTCAGTTGAGAAATTGGCATAAAATTCCCTTACAAGAGACAGATTTACACTTGGTAAAGATGCTAAAGCTTCTACCCACCCAAACTGTTCTACTAGTTCAAAACATGCAGAGGGCAAGCCATCAAATTTTAACGGTCTCTCATAAACAATGGGACGTGAAGCTGTAATTGTCACATAGAGAGTCCTAGCTTGGGAAGATGTAAATCGACCTAAGGGAGGAATAAGTAGAGTAGATACCTCAGGGTTCCTTTTCTTTGGAGGAAGAGGGGCTTTGCTGGAGGAGCCAAAGGACTTCTTTAAAGCAGATTGTGGCTTGACAACCGAAGGTTTTTTGGAGGCAGAAGGTGAAGTAGTCACCGGAGTCTTGCCTTTGTCCTTGGAAGATGGAGGAGAAACTCCAATTGGACTAGGAGAAGTAAGAGGGGCATTACGACGCTGCTTGAATTCAACTTTCTTCCTTGCAGTTTGCTTGAATCGTTTAGTCCCTGGTGGCCGGAAAGGAAACACATTTGGATTTGGTGGATTCATAGGGGATGGCTGAGCAGGTTGTTCTCCTTGATTTCCCTTAGTGATGTTTGAAGGTGGTGACTCATCATGAGATAGTGATGGTTCTTTCAAAACCTTTGCCGCCAAACCATCTCCTGCATCTATTCCTTTTCGTTTCTTTGAGTCAGCCAAGGAAGCTTGACTATGAGTGGCTGCATGCATTGCCGGATCACCGGAAATCTCCCAACGGTCATCACTGTGGACTGTTTCGGTGGAGAAGTGATCGGTGTTTTACCACCCTCAAAAATACCCTATAATGAACTTAATATGCTTGTCAATGCAGTACAATAGTATAGGGGTCAATCCACAGGGAAAGATGAGACTTAATATTCTAAACTACAAACAGACACAAAAGCCAGAAAGCTGACAGACTCGACCACTGGACACTAACGTAATTAATTAAAATAGCTAGACTCGACCTAAAATTACGAAATTAACACTGGACACTAAAGACACCCTATCGAGCTTCGATGCAAAATTTCGATGCAATCGGAGTTCGATAGGTTATCGAACAAAATTATGCAAAACAGAGTACGAAACTGAAACAGAAAACAGAGTATGACTAAAACTAGAATCAATGATAAAATGGGTTAAGGGAAGTGTTATCCACCACCTTCACTCCATCTAGACAACAAATGCTTAACTAAATAATGTAATTGTTATGAATGAAAGATTCCCAGGAAGGCCCCGAGTTGTGAACACAACCTATTACCCGATCCTTATGTTTACAACATTGAAGGTCTGCTTATCAATATTGTCTATCCCTCAAAGAACCCGAAGTCACGGACTCGAATTTACTAAGAGAAACGCATTAAGATTTAGAAAGGGTTTGAGAATCTACAAGGCTTCATAAGTACACTACGGTCGTGTCTTACTAGACCTAGGGTTTCTTATACCAAGCATGTATGGGTTCTACTATTGAAACTTGAGGAAGGTAATAATCACCAACAGCCATCAATTTTCTTAGAATTAGATTCCTAAACATGCATACTAAGCGTGCACTCAAAGCATACATAATCAAGAATCATCACCGTATAAATAACAAAGAAACCTCATTCAAATAACAAAAACAAAATTTAATTAAAGTGCATAAGCAATCTAGATGTCATGAACGGGGCTTCAAAACAGCCCCTTAACAATGGAGTTTAGCTCCTCATGGAATCAGAAAATAAACTCAAATAATCCATGAAAGAAATTGATACAAACGGATGAAGGAGAAACTTGCAGCTTCCTTGCTCTTCGATACGTCCGTCCTCCCTTGCGTACGTTCTCTTCTTGGCTATTTATATGTTTCAAACTAGCTAGGTTAATTAACCTAGCTAGCAACCCACGTGCCAGCAAAAAGTCCAAAAGCAAATGGACTCCCAAAGTCCAAGTCCAACTCTTCATAATCTCATTATTAAATTAGGACTCTTCTCTTCTTCTCTTCTTCTCCTTGCTAACCCATCGAACTTCGATAGCCATCGAACTTCGATAGCCATATATATATATCAAAGTTGATTCACTGGCCAACATGCATCACGTGCATGCCTCTTCTTTTCAACCCACTTGATATACATATATAAATATAAGAGAATGCATGCATGCAGCCATCCTGACACAAAGCCACTTTCCCCTACGTACGTCTCTTTGGCTATATAAGTATATATATATATCACAGCTTCTCTTTTATCACATGCTCGATAAAACAACTTGCAGAAGGGCTTCTCTCTAGCGAGGCTCGCCAAGACAAAACCTCATCGAGGAGGTTTCATCGCCAGGAAAAATTATTTAATCCCTTTTCTTCATTTATCTCCAAAATACCTAAAAACAAATAATAATGTTAAATTGCTTAAAAACATAACAAAAGAGCTAAATATAAGGTTCGGTAAAGCACATAAACGTTGCCTAAATATGCAACTATCAGAATACTCCACACTTAGCTTTTGCTAGTCCTCGAGCAAAACACTAAACTAAGACTCTACAAAGACTCGACAAAACTCTAACACCCTCAACCAATTGTCTCAGCAATCTTCCACAATTGTAACACCAAGATAAATGACTCCAAATTAACATTCCACAAAGTTTCGAAAATTAAATTCAATGCATGACACACATGTAATATGTAGGACGAAGACATAATCATGGTGAATGTAAAGCTGTAGCATGCAACAAACTTGTCAAGATTCAACCTCATATGTATATGCTCTCAAAAGTGTTTCTCTCAAAGTATGTCTAAGGTATTCACTCAACTCAATTACTTGCCAAATGGACCACACCATATGCTTACACTTGTGACAAATCTCCACAGATCAAAGGCTGCTATCTTGAGGATCAAAAGGACTTTCATGGGTTGTAATGGGGCTTGGCTCATAGGTTAAAGAATAAATAGATAAGGAATTCAAATATAATTCTAGAACCCAGTAGAGCACCAAATAAGAGACTTCTTCAAGCTTTACAACCATGAATTTTCTCACTTTTGTGGCCGAATTTCATCTTGTTGGGCCTTCACGTCATTGTTTTTGTCAACAGTTAACTCGGGTATCAAGCTAGACATCACACATTTTTTTTTCTTTTTCTTTCTTTTTTTTTTTTCTTTTTTTTTTTCTTTTTTTTTCTTTTTCTTTTTCACAAATAGCTTGATACCCCACACTTGTTTCTTTGCATCACCTTTCGACATCGTCGCCGTCTTCACACACCTGTCTCATGTATAGCTCTACCAAGTCCTAGAACCAGGATAAAGATATAACTATTCTAAGGTTTAAGGTCAGAGATATGTGGGTGATGACAAAAAGTTTAAACATGTAGGCTCAAAGTGGTTAACTACGGGGTGCACATCTTGTGTACACAAAGTCGGGACACAGGCTTATATGGCTATGGTGGTGTCCCATAAATGCCTTTATCACTTCCTCAATCAGAACATGTATTGACTATAAGTTTTGAAAAGCACAAGAGCAAGTTCTAGTAAATTCTAGAGTCCATTAATTTAATCTGCGGCAAGCAATTGACACTCGATAAAGAAAGCATGTGTAATCACATATAGGCTCAATCGCTCACAGGTTAAATGAATCTCAACAAAGTTTAAGCATGCCAAAAATCTGTACCATGTTAACTTTTTCTACATCCACTACACATTCGCATATGCATCATATATCAAGATTAACCAAAGAAACTTAAATAGCATGAACATCTTTTAGTCACAATTACGGAAGATATAATCACATCATGGACTAGTTAAGGGCACCTAAGACAAAAAACAAAAGACTCTTTTTATGTTTTTCTTGACACTTTTTACTTTTGTATTTGGTTTTTCAAATAAGACACTAAAATACCCAAGGAAAACAAAGAAAAACTCAAAAATTCCAACATCAGGCGAGCAGCTCGCCAGACTCTGTGTATCGAGCAACACTTCGCCAGAATTTTACAAAATTAATCACTCATCGTAATTGGCTGAAATTTTGCGAACACTATCTAGACACATATACAGACCTACCCTCAAAATTTCAGAAAATTACGAGACCTATAGCTATGTCAAATAAATTATACAAAATAGCAGACTGTTTGCTCGCCAGCCCATCGAACTTCGCTGGCTCATCGAGCAGCGAGGCTCGATAGAATTTTACAGAATTAGTCATACATCGAAATGAGTTGAAATTTAGCGAGCACTCGATAGACTCATTTACAAAACTGCCCTCAAAATTTCAGAAAATTACAAGACACCTAGCTATCGAAGATGCATGACACGAACAGGTTACTGTTCAGTACTGAGAACTGTTGCTCGCTTGACTCAGCTCCACTCGCAAGAATTATATAAAATTAATGACATAGTGGAATGAGCTGAAATTTAGAGGGAACAAACTAGACACATTTATATACATTCCCTAAAAATTTTAAAAATTTACGAGACTTCTAGATATGGCGAACAAATCACACGAAATATCAAACTGAACAGTACAACATGCGAAGCTCGATAGAAACTCATTCCCTCGATAGAATTTTACAGAATTTATCACACATTGGAATGAGCTGAAACTTTATGAACACAATTTAGATACATGTAAAAACATCCTCTTAAAATTTCAAAAATTTACGAGACTTCAAACTGTGTCAAATAATTGACACGAAACAGCATACTGTACAGTACCAAAATAACGAAAAATTTATACATAGACGCTAAGGATATGATATAAACCCCACCCCACACTTGAAATTTGCATTGTCCTCAATGTAAAACAAAACTAAAACATACAATACATCAAACAAGCATGGAATGAGACACATAACAAATCACAAATCACACTAAACATGGAGAAAAATAAAGAAAAAGAGAAGGGATAAGAATTCAAATCTGGCAGCCAAGCTTCTCCATCCACATGGGTTGCCTCCCAAGTAGCGCTAAGTTTAACGTCTTCAGCCAGACGGTACCAAGTATCACTCTTTATCTTATGGAACATCCTCGAGAGGTACTTGCTCGACGATATGCTCCATCATCAACTCGTGAAACGGCTTCAATCGATGTCCATTGACTTTGAAAACTTTCCCTGTTTTGTCACTTTTCACAACTACAGCACCACTAGGGAAAACATTAGTAACCACAAATGGACCAATCCATCTAGACTGAAGCTTACCTGGAAACAGTTTCAACCTCGAGTTGAAAACCAAGACCTTTTGTCCTACCACAAAAGTCTTGCTCCTGATATTTTGATCATGAAAAGCCTTGGCTTTCTCCTTGTAAATCCTGCTGGACTCATATGCATTGTTCCTGATTTCTGCTAGCTCATTTAGCTGCAGTTTCCTGTGAATCCCAGCCTCATCAATATCGAAATTGAACTGCTTGACCGCCCAATAAGCTTTGTGTTCGAGCTCGACCGGCAGATGACAAGCTTTGCCAAAAACAAGCCTATAAGGGGACATCCCTATAGGTGTTTTGTAAGCTGTTCGGTAAGCCCACAAAGCTTCATCTAATCGCTGACTCCAATCCTTCCTGGTAGGGCCTACGGTCTTCTCAAGGATCTTCTTGATTTCTCGGTTAGACACCTCCACTTGTCCACTGGTTTGAGGATGGTAAGGTGTCGCCACCTTGTGTTGAACATTATATTTCCTCAAGAGCGTAGCGAACGTGCGGTTGCAAAAATGAGAGCCTCCATCGCTAATGATGTACCTAGGTGTGCCAAATCTAGCAAATATGGACTTTAAAAACCTAAGCACAACAGCAGAATCGTTAGTTCGGGTGGCAACTGCCTCCACCCACTTCGACACATAATCAACTGCCAATAGTATGTACACATTAGAATGAGAAGAAGGGAAAGGACCCATGAAATCAATACCCCACACATCGAAAATTTCAACCACAAGAATTGGGTGTTGAGGCATTTGATCCCTAGGACCTAAGTTACCTGTCATCTGACATCTTGGACATGCCTTATAGAATTCATGAGCATCCTTAAAGATGCTAGGCCAATAAAATCCACACTCCAACACCTTGAGTGCAGTTTTCTTTCCCCCGAAATGTCCTCCACCTACATGTGAGTGGCAAAAAGAAAGAATAGAATAAATTTCAGATTCGGGTACGCACCTTCGAATGATGGAATCTGGGCAATGTTTCCATAAGTATGGATCATCCCACACATAATATCTGGCCTCCTTCTTCAACTTGTCCTTCTGAGCACGGGTAAAGTTAGTAGGTACCAGTTTTGAAACCTGGTAGTTGACAATATCCGCATACCACGGCTCAGAATCCTGGATAGCAAAAAGTTGCTCATCCGGAAAGCTCTCACGCAAAGGGAGTTTATCCTCCTCCGCATTGGACCCGTGTGTCAACCGACTCAAATGGTCTGCAACCACATTCTCTGTTCCTTTCTTATCTTTGATTTCCACATCGAACTCCTGAAGGAGTAGTAACCACCTAATCAACCTTGGCTTTGCATCCTGCTTTGTCATAAGATATCTCAATGCAGCATGGTCAGAGAAAATAATTACTTTAGTTCCTAACAAATAAGATCTAAATTTCTCTAAAGCAAAGACAACAGCCAAAAGTTCTTTCTCGGTTGTTGAATAGTTTAACTGAGCATCATTAAGGGTTCGAGAAGCATAATAAATCACATGTGGTAACCTCTCAACCCGCTGTCCCAGCACAGCACCTACAGCATATTTCGATGCATCACACATCAATTCGAACGGAAGGTTCCAGTCTGGTGCTTGGATGATTGGGGCGGTGATTAACAGCTCCTTGAGCTTGTTAAAGGCAGCAAGACAATCTTCAGTAAAATCAAACGTCACACTCTTCTGGAGCAATGCACTGAGAGGTCGGGCTATCTTGGAGAAATCCTTGATAAACCTTCGATAGAAACCTGCATGTCCAAGAAAAGAGCGCACCTCTCTCACAGTAGTGGGAGGTGGTAAAGTACGTATAACATCAACCTTAGCCTTGTCTACCTCAATACCCTTTTCAGAAATTACATGTCCCAAAACAATACCTTGTTCAACCATGAAATGACATTTCTCCCAATTTAACACAAGGTTCTTTTCTACACATCTCTCTAGAACTAGGGACAGATTATTCAAACATGTATCAAAAGAATCACCAAAAACAGAAAAATCATCCATGAATACCTCGATGATCTTCTCCACCATGTCTGAAAAGATGCTCATCATGCATCTCTGGAAAGTAGCTGGTGCATTGCACAACCCAAAAGGCATCCTCCTATAAGCAAACGTGCCAAAAGGACACGTGAACGTAGTCTTCTCCTGGTCCTCTCTGTCAATGGCAATCTGGTTGTAGCCAGAATAACCATCGAGGAAGCAATAATACGCATGACCTGCAAGACGTTCCAACATTTGGTCAATAAAAGGAAGAGGAAAATGATCCTTACGGGTTGTGGCATTAAGCCTGCGGTAGTCAATACAGACTCTCCATCCTATTTGAACTCTCTTTGGCACCAGCAGATCCTCATCATTTTTAATCACTGTGATGCCCGACTTCTTGGGTACTACCTGCACAGGACTCACCCACTTGCTATCAGATATTGCATAAATAATACCTGCATCGAGAAGTTTGATAACCTCATTCTTCACCACATCCATCATAGGTGGGTTGAGTCTCCGTTGTGGTTCTCTCGTTGGCTTTGCTCCATCTTCAAGGAATATCCTATGAGTACACAATGTTGGATCTATTCCTTTAATGTCTGCAATTGTCCAGCCAATAGCCTCCTTGTACTCTCTGAGCACAGTGATTAGCTTCTCTTCCTGTAACATGGTTAGTTTTGAAGATAAAATGACTGGTAAAGTCTCACCAGTTCCAAGGAATGCATACTTCAAATGCTCAGGCAAAGGCTTGAGCTCAAGCTTTGGTGCTGTTACAATGGAAGGAAGAAGCGTGTCATTAGTAATAGGAAGAGAAAGAGATTTTGAACTACCTCTTATGTATGGCAATGACTCAAGGGCTGCCACAACATCATCGTACGCTTCACCCATCACTAACTCCTCAGCTGAGCTGATTCTCAATGTTTCTTCTTCTTCATCCATGGATCGAACTTGGGTGATCAAATCCTCAAGTTCATCCCACACTTTAGAGCATGGGGAAGTTTCAGATTTCCTCCCCCCTTCTTCAATCGCTTTCTTCAACGCATCCTCATTCTCGTTCACTGAATGCTGCATAAATTCCTGCATGAAATTATCAAATGTATCAATAGAAAAACAGGAATACAAATCATTATCACTAGGATGCTTCATTGCGTCGAAGATGTTGAAGCGGATCTTCTCTTCATCCACTTTCATGGAGAGGGTACCATTGAAACAATCTATCTTGGTCCTAGCGGTCCGTAGGAATGGACGACCAAGTATCAATGGTAGCTCTGATGGTTGAGGCTCTGCCTCCATCTCTAATACGAAGAAATCAGCTGGAAAGATCAACTTACCTACCTGCACCAAAACATCCTCAACAAAACCTCTGGGGTAGCAGTTAGATCGATCAGCTAATTTAATTGTAACACCAGTTTGTTGTAATGCACCAATATTCAAAGTTTTATACACAGAGTATGGCATTAAGTTTATTGATGCACCCAAATCAAGTAAAGCTCCAGTAAAGTTCGTGTTACCAATTGTACATGGGACGGTAAATCGTCCAGGATCACCCATCTTGGGTGGTAGCTTCCTCTGAAGTACCGCTGACACCTTCTCACTCAAGGCCACGGTCTCGGTCCCTGTGAACTTCCTCTTCATTGTACAAAGTTCCTTAAGAAACTTTGCATACTTCGGTATTTGCTTGATCGCATCGAGCAACGGAATGTTCACTTCCACCTTCCGGAATGTATCTAGAATCTCTTGCTCCAATTCATCCTTCTTCTTGTTCTTCAACCTGCCAGGAAATGGAACACGTAAGGGAATTGAAGGAGAAGGTTCAGAAGTCGACTTACCTGATTTTTCATTTGCTGAATTTTTCTGTCCAGGTACGCTCTTCTCTCCCTGATCCTGCAGTAGTGGTGGAAATGGCAGCACCTGTTCTAGGACCGGCTCATCTTCTAAAGATGTTTTTGTAGGCTTTTCAACCTCTTCAATCACTCTTCCACTTCTCAATGTGATCACATTAGCTTCATGTTGAGATCTTGGGTTCTGCACAACTTTACTCGGAAGGGTGCCCTGTTCTCTAGTAGACATTTGTTGTTCCATGTTGTTCATCCGTTTCTCTAGTATTTGGAATGCCTTGCTAGAGTCTCTGTTATGAACCTCTATTCCCTCAAGCTTGGCCATGATGGCAGCTAAAGCGGAATCTGGTACTGAGGATGCTTCCTTTTGTTGTGGCGGCTGGTACTCCTGTCTTACCTTAAAACCTGGGGGTGGATTCAAGATGTTGCTATTGTTTCCATAGCTGAAATTTGGATGATTCCTCCACCCCGGATTGTAAGAATTTGAGTAAGGGTCATTCCTCGCTGCTCTTTGTTGTACAAAGTTCACCTGCTCTTCTTCAGGAATGAATGGACAAGATTCGTTAGTGTGATCTGACATAGAGCATACAGAACATACCTGAGAAACAGATGATGATGATGTCGTTTGGCTCTTGATGGCAGTAGCAATGGACTCCAACTTCTTCTCCATTGCTTTCATTCTCTTGTCCATGTCTGGGTTGGTGGCAACCTCAAATACAGATTGTTGTTTCTTGCTCGCCAACGTTCTCTCTCTTGTATAGAACTGCTTGGTGTTCTCAGCCAATTTCTCGATGGTATCATGAGCTTGCTGACCTGTTTGGTACATAAACATACCTCCACAAGCAGAATCCACTCTTGTCTTGTTGGCTGGCTCTAGACCTTCATAAAAGAAAGTCATCCTGTCCTCTAGATCATACCCATGATGTGGGCATTTCCTCAACAACTCCTTGAAATGACTCCATGCCTCATGAAGCATGTCACCATCTTTTTGTATGAAGCTATTAATCTCCTTCTTCAACTGCTTAGTCTTCTGGGCTGAGAAATACTCCTTCATGAACGTTACCTTCATCTCATCCCAAGATTGTATAGACCTAGGAGCTAAAGAATTGAACCACATCTTCGCTCCTTCCTTCACAGAAAAAGGAAATAAAATTAGTTTCAACACATTAGATTCAACATTTTGTAAATTTTGTGTTGATGCTAAAGCTTCAATCTCAGCTAAATGTTGCTGAGGGTCCTCTGAAAATACCCCCCTATAATGAGGTAGGGCTGATAGTAAAGCAGGAGGTACTGAATAAGTCCCAAGAGCTGGCAACACTATTGGTGATGAATTCCCCTGAGCACTAGGTACAAAGGAATTCATCAACGTTCTTGGTTGTTCTCCCATTGCTGCTCTTCGTGGTGGCGATTGGGGAACTTCTTCTTCTGAATCTGAACTTGTTTCCACCTCAACCTCAGGTTCTGCCACTGTGCCACTCGTGTTTCCAACCTCCAGTTCTGCTTGCCTTTTCTGCTTCCGGTTTTGCTTAGCTGAGCGCTCAATCTCTAAATCAAGCAATAAAGGCTCAGTTCTCCTTGACCTTCGAGTATGCATGCACTAAGTACCTGCACACAAGAGACACGTTACACTACAAAATAAATGAAATAAAACAAAACAAAACTGAAACAAAAGACACGTTAGAATATAAAGACTAGATCTTTCCCCGGCAGCGGCGCCAAAATTTGATCGGTGTTTTACCACCCTCAAAAATACCCTATAATGAACTTAATATGCTTGTCAATGCAGTACAATAGTATAGGGGTCAATCCACAGGGAAAGATGAGACTTAATATTCTAAACTACAAACAGACACAAAAGCCAGAAAGCTGACAGACTCGACCACTGGACACTAACGTAATTAATTAAAATAGCTAGACTCGACCTAAAATTACGAAATTAACACTGGACACTAAAGACACCCTATCGAGCTTCGATGAAAAATTTCGATGCAATCGGAGTTCGATAGGTTATCGAACAAAATTATGCAAAACAGAGTACGAAACTGAAACAGAAAACAGAGTATGACTAAAACTAGAATCAATGATAAAATGGGTTAAGGGAAGTGTTATCCACCACCGTCACTCCATCTAGACAACAAATGCTTAACTAAATAATGTAATTGTTATGAATGAAAGATTCCCAGGAAGGCCCCGAGTTGTGAACACAACCTATTACCCGATCCTTATGTTTACAACATTGAAGGTCTGCTTATCAATATTGTCTATCCCTCAAAGAACACGAAGTCACGGACTCGAATTTACTAAGAGAAACGCATTAAGATTTAGAAAGGGTTTGAGAATCTACAAGGCTTCATAAGTACACTACGGTCGTGTCTTACTAGACCTAGGGTTTCTTATACCAAGCATGTATGGGTTCTACTATTGAAACTTGAGGAAGGTAATAATCACCAACAGCCATCAATTTTCTTAGAATTAGATTCCTAAACATGCATACTAAGCGTGCACTCAAAGCATACATAATCAAGAATCATCACCGTATAAATAACAAAGAAACCTCATTCAAATAACAAAAACAAAATTTAATTAAAGTGCATAAGCAATCTAGATGTCATGAACGGGGCTTCAAAACAGCCCCTTAACAATGGAGTTTAGCTCCTCATGGAATCAGAAAATAAACTCAAATAATCCATGAAAGAAATTGATACAAACGGATGAAGGAGAAACTTGCAGCTTCCTTGCTCTTTGATACGTCCGTCCTCCCTTGCGTACGTTCTCTTCTTGGCTATTTATATGTTTCAAACTAGCTAGGTTAATTAACCTAGCTAGCAACCCACGTGCCAGCAAAAAGTCCAAAAGCAAATGGACTCCCAAAGTCCAAGTCCAACTCTTCATAATCTCATTATTAAATTAGGACTCTTCTCTTCTTCTCTTCTTCTCCTTGCTAACCCATCGAACTTCGATAGCCATCGAACTTCGATAGCCATCGAACTTCGATAGCCATATATATATATCAAAGTTGATTCACTGGCCAACATGCATCACGTGCATGCCTCTTCTTTTCAACCCACTTGATATACATATATAAATATAAGAGAATGCATGCATGCAGCCATCCTGACACAAAGCCACTTTCCCCTACGTACGTCTCTTTGGCTATATAAGTATATATATATATCACAGCTTCTCTTTTATCACATGCTCGATAAAACAACTTGCAGAAGGGCTTCTCTCTAGCGAGGCTCGCCAAGACAAAACCTCATCGAGGAGGTTTCATCGCCAGGAAAAATTATTTAATCCCTTTTCTTCATTTATCTCCAAAATACCTAAAAACAAATAATAATGTTAAATTGCTTAAAAACATAACAAAAGAGCTAAATATAAGGTTCGGTTAAGCACATAAACGTTGCCTAAATATGCAACTATCAAGAAGGATGAAGGAGTCAAGATGTGGGGTTTTGGATTGTGATGATCAGTTTGAGATGGAGGGGAATCGAAGGATTCACGATAGCTTCCAGAAGGTTTCATGAAGGAGGAAGTGTTAAGCCGAGGTGATTGCCGAATAGGGTTTGGGAGAGGAATGTTTGGTCTCTTGGTTCTAGCCATTAATACTTTGAAATCAGTGAATCAAGGACCCTAGATTTGGTTTGCTTGTGTAGAGAGAAGGTTTGGAATTTGAAAGCACAGTGGGTAATCGGGATGGAGGCAGAGTGAGGCAGCGGAGTACACCAGAAGTGACTGGTGATGATTTGGGAACGAGCTGAAATGAGGGAGAAGAAAGCAAAGTACACGAGCTGAAACAGAAAGCACTTTCTTTCAACTCAAAGTACATTTCAAGCTGGCCCAAGTCCAATTGTTTAAAACAATTAGCCCGAATAAGTACAAAGTCCACTTAATGGATAGCTTTCACTAAAGCAAACGAAACCAAACTAGATCAAGGTTAAGTATAACCTTTTAGCAACCAAGCTGAAAGCTTTGAGAACTAGAATTGATCTTTATCCCAAGTTAGTTGTAAGTACAACATCAGAAATCAATCAAGTTAGCTGAAAATATGGCTTGACAACTTTTAGCTTTGAAAACACATATTGATAAAACAGATTGGTGATTTGGTTCAAGACATTGAATACTCCCCCTAAGGATATGAGTACTTAAGTGAAATATACTAAATATATGAGTATTCGTAAAAATATATACCACATTGTTTGGATATAATTCATGGTCTTTCAAGAAATATTTTGTAACACAACTTTGAGTGTTTGTCATGAATAAAGAAATGTAGCACACATTTTTTTTTTATTGTATTTCGTATGAGTCTCTTTCATGCTTTCATTTGCATTGCTTTATGTCCATCTGAAAAATCGTTCTCTTAAGTTCATGTAACGAGAAATGTTATCATTGACTCCTTGAGCAGATGCGCGAAAGGATAATATGTGTAACAATGATACTCAAAGGATAACAAGTTCGAACTCATTTGAGAATAGAATGAATTTCAGGGATCCTCTTTTGATTGGCACCCACGATTGATCAATATTTAGGGCTTTTATGCATATACTATGTATAACATGTTCAAATCAAAGATGGACTGACATTTTTTTTTGAGACATAGTTCATTGATCATATATATATATATATATATATATTTCATAAATCAAACAAGTTGTAAAAGAGGAGACCATAAACAATATCCCTTTGTGATACACTTTTATGAAAACTGTAATATCTAGATATATAGTAAATAAGAAAAACTTTTTTTTAATTTATTTTATTATATATATATAGACATATAAAGAGTTTATTGTAAAGTAGAACAAACACCAATTGCCTTACGTAGACTTTCAAAACGAAGGTTGTCAAGAGGATTGGTAAACAAATTAGCTAACTAATTTTCAGTGGGGATAAAAGTCATTTCAAGCAAGTTTTCTTCTACCAAGCTTCTGATAAAATGGTACCTAATTTCAATATGCTTGGTTCTAGAATGTAACACAGGATTTTTTTGAAATGTTTATGGCACTTGTGTTATCACAAAATAGAGTAAGTGTACTTTGTGGAAATCCATAATCATGAAGCATATGCTTCATCCATAACATCTGAGTACAGCAACTTCCAGTTACGATGTACTCTGCTTGGGCAGTGGATAGCGAGACACAATTTTGCTTCTTGCTATGCCGTGACACGAGATTATTTCCAACAAAAAAACTTCCTCCTAAAGTACTCTTTCTGTCAGTGGCATCACCAGCCCAGTCAGAGTCTGAATATCCTGCAATTTCAATATTAGAGTCAGTTGAATACATAATACCAAAATCAGTTGTTCCAGAAACATATCGAATGATACGTTTAAAAGCTTTAACATGAGATTCTTTGGGATTTGCTTGGTAGCGAACACAGACACCAACGTTGTAACAGATGTCAGGTCTACTTGCAGTAAGATATAAAAGGCTACCAATCATGCTTTTATAATGTGTAGGATCAGTATCAATTCCAGCTAGATCAGCATTGATTTTGCAACTTGTTCCCATTGGGTTCCAAACGGGAGAAGAAGATTTCATTCCAAAATTTTTTACCAAATCATTGGCATACTTGGTTTGAGAAATGTACAGAATATATTCCTTTTGCTGAACCTGCAAGCCTAAAAAATAGCTTAGTTTTCCACAGTGACTCATTTTGAATTCTTTCTCCATTGTAGTAGTAAAATCTTTTACTAAGACATTTGAGGTGGAACCAAAGATGATATCATCAACATAAATTTGAACAAGCATAACATGCTTAGAGGTGCTTTTAACAAAGAGAGTTTTGTCAATGGAACCTCTAACATATCCATTATTGATAAGATATGAGGATAACTTGGTGAGGTAATCTCTATCCATTATGGTGGCATATCCAAAAAAAAGTTCTTTTATCACATTTTGGATCAAACTTGGTGAGGTAATCTCTATCATTATAAATAAAGCAGATGCTTCCAAAAGTTTTGAGATGTGAGATGTTTGGTTTTCTTCCTCTACAAAGTTCATATGGTGTCTTATCTGTTCCTGGCCTGAAAATAACTCTATTTAGAGTATAACAAGCATTAGATACTGCTTCTTCCCAAAAGGAATGAGGAAGATCAGCAGAGTTAATCATAACTCTTCCCATTTCAACAAGAACACGATTTTTTCTTTCCACAATGCCATTTTGCTGAGGAGTGATCGATGCAGAGAATTCATGAAAAACACCATATTTATCACAATAATCACGAAATAAGGCATTAGTACCATGATCAGATCTAATTCTAGTGATTTCCTTATCTTCAGAAAGTTTTTCATTTAAAATCATTTTTGCAAGATTGAAATATTGATCAAAAGTTTCAGTTTTGTCCGCTAAAAATTTGACCCAGGTAAACCTTGAAAAGTCATCAACAATTACAAGTGCATAATTCTTTCCATGCAGACTTGGAGTTTCAATTGGACCAACTAAATCAAGATGTAATAATTGTAACACATTTGAAGTTGGTTTAGTATTTAAAGAAGAATGAGAGGTACGAGTACACTTACCGACCTTACAATCTCCACACATACCTTCTGGTTTCCCAACAAGTTTTGGCAAGCCTCTTACCGCTTCTTTGGATGACAATTTGACAATGTCTTGATGATTTAAGTGGCAAAGACGCCTATGCCATAGTTCCAGTGCATTTATATATGTAAGAGATTGAAAACATACTTCAGGGATGCATTTTTGATTTGCAGGAACACAGTAACAATGCTCTTTTGTTCTTTCTCCTTTCATAAGGATTCTCCCTTTTCCATTAAGAACAAGACATTTTACTCGATCAAAAGTAACAGATTCGTGTTCATCAACCATTTGACTTACACTTAGAAGACTAACTTCCAAACCTTTAACAAGAAGTACATTGTCAAGGTTAGGAAGTCCAGGAGTGTTCACTTTTTCACAACCAATGATATTGGCATGAGCACCATCACCAAAAATAACTTTTCCAGATGGATAAGAGTCATTCATGGTAGTAAACCATTTCTGGTTCCCAGTCATATGCCTTGAGCATCCACTATCCATATACCATGAATCAGACTTTCCTTTAGCAAAAGCTGTAAGGGCAACATTGCATATTGCAACAATTTTGCTATCATCTTTAGGTGAAAAGATGACCTAAGAAAAGTTACTTACATGGATTTCATCATTTGAACTATTTCCACAAAGATCCCAAGGTTTTTGGTGAGCAGAAAAAGGCTTTGAAACTTTTGCTTTTTTGTTTTTGGCCCAAGGGGAAATCCTTTTCTGGTTAACAGTTTGAGGGATAGTAAGGCTCTTAGCTATCCTAGTAAGCTCTTTAAGTGACTTTTCCAAAGAAGATTGAAAAGATGAGATCAAAGTATTTTGATGATCATTTCTAGGATTTGTTTGCTCTCTTCTCAGTTTTCTACACAGTGGTCTTATATGTCCAACAATTTCACAATGATGGCATGTGGGAACAAAAGGCTTAGAAGACATGCTGGACTCTAAAATTTTGCTTTTGACAAACACAGTAGGTTTCTTAGGTATTGATTTTTCAGTTTTCTCATACCCTAAACCAGATTTATTTTTGTCAGTTTTACCAATTCCACAAATTTTAGTTAGCTTTTCTGAACCTAAGTTGAACTCTTCAAACTGTTGTTGAGATTCATCTAGAGAAATTTCTAGAGCAAGTTTTTTCTCCATTAAAGAAGATGCAAGTTTGGTTTGAGTTTCTAAGTTCTCGTGAAGACACTTGATATTATTCTCAAGACAAGATTTCTCTAATTTCCATTTAATTTTTACAGACAAAAACTTTTCTTGAAATTCAACTATGGTCTTTTCACTTGTTGATAACTCATGTTGGAGAGTTTCAATTTTAGTGATCATAGACGCAGATGCAGCACACATTTCTGTATACTTGCTATCCAAAATGTCTTCAGACTCATCATCCTCGAGGGACTCATCCAAAAAAGTTGAAGCAATAAATGTAACAATTTCTTCATCATTTTCTGAATTAGTTTCAGATTCACTATCACTCCAAGTTGCTTTAAGAACTTTGTGGGTTTTAACTTTCCTGTTTGCACAGTCAGCAGCTTTGTGTCCCAAACCAATGCATTCAAAACATCTTAGTTTATCATCCCCTTTTTTATTTGATTTAGATTTAAAAAATCTATCATTTGATGTATCATTATTTCTTGAACTGGATCCTGAACTAAAGTTTCTTGAACAATTTTTTGAAGCAGAGAAGGGTTTTCTGTTCTTGATAAATTTTTCAAATTGTTTAGTCATGTAAGCACATTCTTCAATAGAGTACGAAACTGGTTCATCAATTTTAGATTCTTCCTTAACCGAACTAAATGCAATGGCTTTGTTTCTTCCCGGTTTTAATTTCTTAGCTTCATATGTTTTTAGATTGCCAACAAGCTCATCAAGAGAGCAGGTTGAAAAATCATGAAATTCCTCAATGGTAAGTTGCTTAGGTGCAAAATAGGAGTTTACTGATCTAAGAAACTTTGAGACAATTTTTTCGGGTTCAAGAGCATTACCTAATCCTTGACATTGATTGGTTATGCTAAGTAATCGACTATGATAATCATCAATAGATTCTTCTTCAAGCATATATATTTGTTCAAAATCAAGAGTTAAACTTTGAAGTTTTTGAGCTCTTACCTTTGAGTTTCCTTCATGAGTTGTCATGAGAGAGTCCCATGCATCTTTTGCAGTTTGGCAGTGAAGGATTCTTCTTCGCTCTTTTTCTGATAGAGCAGAGAACATGCTGTTTAAAGATTTGATGTTCATCCTGGAGTTTATTTTTTCTGGTTCAGTCCAGTCCTTTTTAGGTTTCAGGATAAACTCACTTGGTTTATCTGCTGAGGCAACCATTGGAGAGGTATATCCATCGTCAACCATATTCCATTGTTTCCCATCATCTAGAGAAATAAGAAATGCGGACATCATAATCTTCTATTGAAAATAATCGCTTCCATCAAAATATGGTGGAACATTAACGGAAGAGACTCTATCACGGTCCATTCTCGGTTTAGAGAGGATCTCACTAATAAAGTTAGTGGCCGCTCTGATACCACTTGAAGGTCCTAGAGGGGGTGTGAATAGACCCTTAACAACTTTTTCTCGAAAGTATGGTGATTAATAATCAGAGATAGTTATGTGAAACTATTCTGACAATTAGATGAACCAAGTAAACATACAATGCTATAAGTACATAGGACAAATAACACATGTATGTTTTTTTCTCGCAGAAACCCTGCAATCAGGGATAAAAACTGTGTGGCCCTTTCTCTTGAAGGCCAAAGCTTTCCAATATATAACAACACTTTTACAAGACTATAGTTCCGATAATAGCAAGGAAACGGTGCTATCTTATCTAGACTCGTGCACTAGACTAAGAGCTACACTCCATCTTGTATGTAAGAGTTTTACAAATGAAAGTTTACAAAAATTTAACAAATGAGTTTAGCTATCGCACAACTAAATCCTTTGGAAACTCTTCGGGTTGCTTGCATCTACCATAAAGAACTCATGGAATGCAAGATGTATGTAGATGAGATGAAAGGGTTTTCATGTAAACTTTAAAACACAAAGCACAACACAAAACAATAAGCACAAGCTTAGACTCTGTTTTGAACAAAGAGTGTGACTACCATCTAAAACAACCAAGTTACAACATGTGGCTGTTGTGTGTATATATAGCCACGGGAAGGAGGGAAGATCTTTTGCTCAAAGTAATCCCAGCCATGTATTTGAGACTTAATCACCACACAAATCTTTCTTTAATGTTGGGGAAAATATCTAGCCTAGTGAACTTAGCTCACAGCCAAGTACACAAGCTGTACTGAAATTTACAGCAAGGTATTGAGCTGTAGACAGCTAAGGCTTTTTACCCAAAATATCATTCTTATCTTCAAGGTAAAGTGAGAGTGTGTTTTGTATAAAACATAAGCTTCATTTTAACCAACACCATATTGTCAAAGATATTTAGATATGTTTTGGAAAAGGTTTTCATATTCATAAAAAGCTGTTTTAATAAACCTGAACATAAAGATTTGTGAAGGCAGGGGCTTTTAGGATAGGAACCTATATAAGTATCCTCTGTGAAAAACAGTGAATGTATATGCATGTTTTTACCTTGGGCCCATGAGTTCTTTATGGTGTATCTTTGATCTCTTTGCTTGTTTCTTCACTTGTTTCGAGTGCTCTAAATCATGTTTTGTAATCATATAAGATATGTCAATAATCATATACCTTCACTATTAGAGCGTTGGTTTCTTGGAGATGAACAGAAGAGGACGAGCTGCAGATAATTGGAGACGAGTTGCAGATAAGAGGAGTTGGAGAGGACATTGTATCCAAATCAGATTAGGTTTCAATTTCACCTTCTTCTTTTTTCATTTTTACTGAATTTTACCTCTTAAAATGTCATTTATGTCCTCACGTATCTGCTAAAATCACAAAATGGTGTATCCAAATCAGATAGGTACGTATCCAAAATGTATCTGATAACTGATACCACATATCATATAATTATCGTACTGGTATCGATATCCGAAACACGATACCAACCCTCTCAGGCATTTCGGTGCTACCTAGAGTTGGATTGTAGTTAAAACACTATGTCTTACTACAGTAATTATAATCCTCGTGCATATCCCAATTACGGTGATATAATTTCATATATTTTCTCACAAAAAATATATATATATGTGATTAGGTTTCAGAACAAACAAACAAAAAATTACGAATGCCACAAAAAATCCAGATGGACAAATTTGAAACACAGATTTTCAGCAATTTATTATTTTAATATCCTAGTATTAAGAACAAGAAGGATCCTAAATAATGATCAACAACGACGACAATTGTAAAACTAAAAAGTACGCAAAGACAAAAGAGAAGAAAGAACAAAATCCGAACTAAGAGAGCTCTCCATCTTAAACGACTTCTTGTTCGTAGTAACGCTATTACTGGAATTGAACATGTCGACAAGCAAAGAAATGGATCGGAAAATTAGGGTTCTTCTTTTTGTGAAAACTTTTAGAAAAGAATTAGGGTTTCATATATAGCTTTCCGTAAGTTACATAGAATGAATACTGTCAGGGGAAATATGTTTTCTCACCTGAGATGTCTGAGGCCTATGCACTGAAGGAGGCATGTGGTTTTGCAATCTAACACCGTTTGGAATACCTGACCACTGAGAGTGATTGCCAAGTCTTAGTTTTGGCAATCTTACGAGACCATGATGATCAATCCAACTTTTGTAAAGTGGTTAGTGATATAGCTGCTCCATTGACGATGATTAATGATTGTTAACTAATTCATGTTTATTGGGAAGCAAACAAGGAGCACTACCACATATTTAACCATTAAATCGCCGGCAATGTTTTTTAACATTACCGGCGATTTTTTCCCCAAAAATCGCCGGTAATGTCTTCTTCTTTTTTTAACATTGCCGGCGATTTTTTCGGCAAATCGTCGGTAATTAAAAAAAAAAGACATTGCCGGCGACTTACATTTAAGTCGCCGGTAATGTTTTTTTTTTTTTAACATTACCGGCGACTTAAATGTAAGTCACCGGCAATGTCTTTTTTTTTTAATTACCGGCGGAACATTGCCGGCGATTTGCCGGAAAAATCGCCAGCAATGTTAAAAAAAAAAAAGACATTACCGGCGATTTTTTCCCCAAAAATCGCCGGTAATGTTAAAAAACATTGCCGGCGATTTAAAAATCGTCGGCAATGGTTAAATATGTGGTAGTGGAGGCTCATAATATGGCTTCATATAGTTTACTTTCCAAATGTAGTCAGGCTTGGGTTGGTGGCTTACAACAAGCATTAGAGGCCATTGTGGTCATAAGTTGTACAATTTGATTTCAGTGAAATATAATGTCTCTCGTCGTTCTAAAAAAAAATAAAAATATTGTGATGGTCGGTTTAGGATTTAAAAAAAATATTATAGATAAACCAACGTTGAAAAGATCGAGGACCCATTAGACTGAAATTCTAATATCGGCTTAAATAAAATTAAAATAAAAACAAAATAAATCGTTAAGTAAAATAAATTTTTGGCGATGAGTTAATCTTAGTTTCGCGAAATTTTTTAAGGAATTTTTTTTCTATGATATCTGAACTTATTCGGTTTTATCAACTTGATACCTGAACTTTCACAAGTATCAATTGCATACAAGGACTTTCAAAACCTTATCTACGTGACACTTGGAGAAAAATTTTCTTCAATCTCCGTCTGCATTACCAATGGGTAAAGTAATTTTTTTGTTAATCTCCGTCTGCATTGCTGACATAGCAAAAGAAGATTTTAAATTTGAAGGGTAAACAAGTAATTTAGAATATAATTTTATTTTTACTTTAATTTTTTAAAAATATATACTTTATTTTTACATCAAGATCAAATCTCCGACCTCTTGGCAAGACACTCAATACCTTACCACATGACTACCAAGAAATCTTGTTAATATACCAAACATAAATATATTTATATTACGTTTTTCTTAAACTTTCAATAGTAAAAATAACTGCACTGCTGGGATTCAAACACTGAACCTCATGGGTACAACATTAACTCCTTTATCACTAGACCACATTGAAACTTTGTTAAAATAAGATACACATATGAATTTATACAATGGTCGGATAAAAGCGGTGACCCGAACCCAACTTCGACGGATCCGGCTCTCCGTCGTCCACCCCAACCTCAGACCCGCCTCGTCTCGCCACCTCGAACTCATCCTCGCCTCGCTCGTCCAATTTCTCAAACCCCATACCTGAACTCACCTACCTAGCATTGAACCCGCCTCGCCTTCCGACTCCCCAGACCCCAAATCGTCATCTCCCGGTCAAGCAGCGTTGGCAATCGAACCCGACTCTCCTCGACGGCATCGGCTCGGGTTGGGTTCAACTGGATCGAGGTTGCTCAAGTTGGGTTCAATAGTTCAACCATCTAGGTTGGCTTTTAACCAACCAAATCCGGTCAAATTGGTATTTGGTCAGTCAAATTTTTTCATTAAAAGAAAAAAAAATAAAGATAGAAGGATAAATTTCTTTTTTAACATCCGATTTGAAATTTCAGTTTGCCACGTCATCAAAAATGACAGAGATAGATGAAAAATGTGTTCTAGATACTACTAAGTTAATGTTTTAAAAGTCTAGGTATGCAATTGATACTTGTGAAAGTTCAGGTATCAAGTTGATAGGATTAGGTAAGTTCAGGTATTACACAAAAAAAATTCTCTTTTTTAAAGGGAAATGATTTTCACACTCTTCTTTTCTCTCTCCTCCCCATTCCCACACTTCTCATTTTTTTTATTCTTTTTTTTATTTACCAAAATGACTCTTGAATAAGGAAGTTGAGAAGAGAAATAGTGAGAATAATTAGGTAAACAAAAAATTAGAATTTGTAGAAAAATAAAATAATGAAGATGAGAGAGAAAATAAAAGTGTAAGAATCACTTTCTTTTTTAAAAATAAATCATTGGAAGTGTGCAAATAAACATCGGCTTTAAGGGATTGAGCCCAATTGCTTTATGCAAGTCATCAATGATGATGTTCCCTTATCTTTTGATAGTTCTGAGTGTCGTGGAGTTATTTTCACTTTTCAAGACAAATCATCCGGCTATATAACCTTTCAAAGAATAAAAACATTGTCATCAAGATTCAAAGGTAAAGACATTTGAGGGAATAAAAAAAATACCATAAAGTGTTGGACTCGTAATATATCCAATTCACGAAATATAATAACGAATACAGTAGTTTAATTATTGGGTCATTAATCCAAAATACATATAAGCACAATAGAGTTATCCATCAATAGATTCAGAACATACTTAGAGCATGTCCAGCAATATCCCTTAAAATCTACCTATTTTGTTCAAAAAATAACTCAAAAACTATTTTAGGGAACAAGATTTATGAAATCACTCCAACAGTATCACCTATAAATTGAGCTAAATTGGAATAATTATTTCAAATTTGAATTTTGAAACTTTAACAGCTAGATTTCATTCTATGGCACATTCATATCTTATATATAATCTCTATATATAGACCATATATACATGTTCTCTCTTCCATTCACTTGTAGACTTGACCAAACAAACTCCATCTCAACACAACTTCTCAATGACAAATCGTTCTTTGGCAAGTCGTTACTTACTTGACATGTTCATGAGTAATAATGATGATGTTGAGAACGAACATGAAGAACTATTATTAGCAAGTTTAGAAGAAGAAGCGCGTACCTCCATTAAGAACCAAAACAAACGAGGTCGTGGTTCTGTATTTGGTCGCCTTACAGTTGGTCGTGATATATCTTCCGGTCACCAAATGCTTTATCGTGATTACTTTGCTGATCAACCTGTGTATGGTCCGCGCTATTTCAGAAGGAGATTTCGAATGAAGAGAGATCTTTTTCTTCGAATTCAACATGCAGTAGAAAATCATGATTCTTACTTTATACAAAAGAGGAATGTTGCTGGATATCTTGGATTATCATCCCTTCAAAAGGTAACTGCTGCACTAAGAATGCTTGCTTATGGTGTTCCAGCTGATTATGTTGATGAATATGTGCGGATTGGTCAAAGTACAGCAATATTGAGTCTTAAAAGATTTGTCAAAGCTGTTATTGCAATATTTGGTGATGAGTACCTAAGGTCACCAGATGAAAACGACTTAACTAGATTATTGGCAAAGGGTGAAAAACGTGGATTTCATGGTATGTTGGGAAGTATAGATTGTATGCATTGGAGATGGAAAAATTGTCCAACTGCTTGGCATGGGATGTATTCTGGCCATGTCCGTGAGCCTACAATTATTTTGGAAGCTGTGGCTTCATATGACCTCTGGATATGGCATGCTTTTTTTGGTTTGCCGGGATCCAACAATGATATCAATGTTTTGGAACGGTCTTCTGTATTCACTGAACTAGCTGAGGGACGTGCTCCAGCCGTCAATTACTCTATCAATGGTAATCCTTATAAAATGGGTTATTATCTTGCTGATGGTATCTATCCGTCATGGGCGACATTTGTGAAAACAATTCCAGCTCCACAAGGACCTAAGAGGAAACATTTTGCTAAACAACAAGAAGCCTGCAGGAAAGATGTGGAGCGAGCTTTTGGAGTGCTTCAAGCACGCTTTGCGATTGTTCGAGGACCAGCACGCTTTTGGGATAAAGAGACACTTAAGGATATTATGACAGCATGCATAGTAATGCATAATATGATAATTTAGGATGAGCGTGACGAGCATGAGCGTAGATCAGGAGCAACTTATGATATTCAGACTGAATATGATTTTGTCGAAGATATCCCGAATATTACAGTGTCACGTGAGTATACTGCTACACTAGCTGAATTTATGGAAACTCATCACAGCATCAGAGATAGACAAACTCACACTAGGCTCCTTGAAGATCTTATTGAACACCTTTGGAATATGTATGGAGAAGCATAACATGTAATATGTTAAATCATGTTTCATTCCCTTTCAGTTTGTTTCACTCCTTTTAGTTTTTTTTTCCGGAATGTTAGAGTAATCTTAGAATAAGGATTTGAGGTTGTACCTCCCAATTACAGCATGAATTTGAATTTGTTTTCCCTTCTGTTGTGTTTCTGTTAAGAACCTCTTACTTGCTGTGTTATTTTGTTATACTGTTACACTGAATTTGTTTTATTGTTATAGTGCTTCTGTTATGTTGAATTGGTTTTACTGTTATAGTTTTGAACTGAACTGAATTGGTTTCTTACTGTTATTGTTATACTGTTATACTGTTTTATTGTTATAGTTCTTCTGTTATGTTGAATTGGTAGTGTTCTTTATAGTTTTGAACTGAACTGAATTGGTTTCCTACTGTTATTGTTATACTGTTATACTGTTTTATTGTTATAGTTCTTCTGTTATGTTGAATTGGTAGTGTTCTTTATAGTTTTGAACTGAACTGAATTGGTTTCCTACTGTTATTGTTATACTGTTATACTGTTTTATTGTTATAGTTCTTGTGTTATGTTGAATTGGTTTCTACTGCAAAAGTAAGGGATATTAAATTGTACCTGATGTTCAGGTTCAGCAAGATAAAATGTTCCAAGTGGTTAGATTTGAGTAGTGACAATGCTGCTTTTTGACTTAGTTTGCTCTTTCCTACTGTTATAGTTTTGATTTGAGTAGTGACAATGCTGCTTTTTGACAATGTTCAGGTTCAGCAGGATAAAACGTTCCAAGTGGTTGAATAAATTGCATGTTGTCAGTCAAGCTTCTACCTGTATACTGACTCAGACATTCTCTGTAGTATCAGATGTATATGCAGGTTGTTCGTTTGAGCAGAAAAACTATCAAAACCAAATGATAATGTGTCTCCTTCAATAATTTGTGGCCAGAAGTGAATATCTGTCCATTCCAGAAACAGAAATAGTATCTTTTACATAAAGGGCAATATCAAGCAGCAACCATTCTTCATCATCATGACTTTGTGACATTATTATAATACAGCATATGGATTGCTATGGATTTGAGTTTTGCGTAGAATTGAAACATCTGAAGATGATGATGGTGATAAAGAATGTTCGTGAGGCATTGGGTGGTTATCATTTTTTCCAACCAAGGCTTCCACAACTTCTGGAATAGAGTGATATGATTGGATACAAACTTGAGAGTACACCATTATGGGATTCATTAGACTATCTTTTACATTTCTTTGAGTGAGCCTTTCTTTGTCCTACTTACTCAAGGAAACCAATGATCAAACAAGGCCTAGTTTATTAATCAATTTCAATGATCAACTAAACAAGGATATCTTAAACCAGTCTTCAAAGCCTAGTATAGTATTTGACATGATGACTACACAAAAGATTGAAAGAATGGAACCAAATTGCAACAGATACTTGTTAACTACCAAATTGCTGGATCAAAGCTTCTACGATTGCTGGTTCTGCAGACTCTTCTTGTGCTGTTTTCGTTTCTTACATTTGCAGATGACAAAGACTAGTACAGCCACTACAATCACTAGACCAATAAAAGCTGCAGATGGAGACAGAGATATTATAAGTTCCAAAACCAAGAAATGAATCCATACAAACAAGATTAACTGTCCACTAATGTGTATCACATCATACATACAAATAGTACCTCCAAAAGAAATTCCGGTAATGATTAAATTCATTTCAGCAGGTCCGATTTCATGGTATTCTGCATTTTCATAAAACAAGAATGAGCAATAGAACATTGTTGTACATTGTGTACTAAAAAAAATAAACAGTATAAAGATAAACTGAATTGTATGTTCTGAACTGTGCAAAGTGTTAAGGTTTGTAGATTCTGAACTGAGTCAAGTTGTGTATGGTTTTTAACATGTTAGATACAACTTGCCTATCTTCTTGTACAGATTCTTTATTAACTGTACAGATTTGTAAGTTCTGAACTGAATTGTATGTTCTGAACTGTACAGATTCTTTATTAACATGTTAGATACAACTTGCCTATCTTCTTTTAACTTGCCTATCTTCTTTATTAAGTGTTGCTGCTATATGTACATAAGCAGACAGCAAATATCAAGATTCATCTAACATAACATACTGGTATCACAGCATCAGAAAGAACTAACAGTTGAAACCAATTCTTTATCCCTCAACTGCAAGAGTCTTTCATAGCATATATAAATATCAGATTCTTTCATTTAAGCATATCAGAGACACTTACACTTAGAATAACATTAACTAGAAGGGAATACAAACTGCAAGAGTGATTATAACACTCTTGCTTATTTTTTAGGAGAAGAACTATAACAGTAAAACTAGAGCATGTCCAGTATTCAACATAACCAGAAGACAAATTCAGACATTAACATAACTAGTTGTTTTCACCATTATACTGTCTTTTGGCCATGATCTCATTCTGGAGAGCAAGAATAACTAGCTTGTGCATATGGCATGGTACTAGTATCCTTTGCCATTATTTTTGCTTCCTCGTTTCGAAGTTGAATTTCGACTTCCATTTTCCTAATAGCAAGTTGTTTTTCCTCATTGGCAATAAGTATTGCAAACTGTTGTGCCCTCACTCTTTCTTGTTCAAGTCTTGTGGTCTTCAATTCAGCTAATTCAGACAGAACTTTTGAAGGTGCACTTTCTTGATCATTCTTAGCTTTTTCCAAGGATTTTGAGGCCAATCTGCCCAGTGGCCTCACCAAGCGTGCTGGTTCTGCAGGTTTAGCAGATTCAGCAACTCCAGTATCCACTTCTTCAAGATTAATTGAATCAGGAGTCATTGGAGAAGCAGGGGTACTAGTTGTAGAAGTCTTGGCTTTTTTCTTGGAACTATATTTCTCCAATTCAGATTGCCATTTTTGGTGGAACTTCAACAAATTCCAACAATGATCAAATACAAATACATGGCGTTCTTCTTTTTGGTACATCAACTTTGCTTCAGTAATCTAAAAATTAAATGCCATCAGTTAGTCAATCTACAAAAACAACATTGACAACAATATTAACAGTAAAACATTAACAGTACAACTAGAACACTAATCTTTTTCCAATGAATATGCAGAAAACAAAAAAGATCAATACATGCCTTATCTTGCTCATTGTGACCACTGTGTCGGAAGTTCTCAATTTGAGCATAATATCCACAGAACTTGTTGACAGAGGAATGAATTGTGGCCCATCGGTGAGTCAACGAAGTGTCAGAACGTTCAGATGGAAAGTTCTTTTCCTCATGGAAGTAATTTCCTATTCTTTTCCAAAATGAAGTTTTTTTCTGCTCACTCCCAGTCACTGCATCTATGCTAACATTCAGCCAAGCAGAAACAAGAAGATTATCTTCTTCAATTGAGAAGTTCTTTGATCTTTGTACTTTCTTTGCCATAGGTTGCGGTGGTGTAGCATCTTCATTAGGACTTTGTTGAGACGGTATCTCAACACCAGTACGATGTTGAGACAAGTTGCAATTGTTAAAGCAAATTTCAGAGTTTGTCTCTGAATCAGGATTAGTGAGAAGAACTGTGTAGCTCACTAATCCATCTGAATCCATCTGGGTAGTTTAACACAAGGTTTCAATCACTAAACAAAACCATAGAATTCGAAAAAAGGAACAAACTCAAGGGAGTAGTTGCATCCCAGAACTTCAACAAACCAATAATCATCTTCAATAATCAAGTAAAAGACAATCTGGACAAAGCCCAACCATAGATCGATCAAAGAAAACAAAAATTTCATAAAGAAAAGTTCTAAACTAACCTGAATGTTGATTGTTGAAGATTGAATCACTGAGAATGGGGTTTGGTTGTCACGAACTCCACTGCTCTTTCAGGCAACTTTATACTGAAACAATTTGCCCGTTGCGAGATTATTGGATCCCCCATCTTCTCTCTCCATTGGTATGAGAATGAGGGATGGAAATCAGATTTTTAGGGAATCCTTATTTTAGGGGATCAAATACAGAATCTGCTGGAATTGAAAATCAGCCAAAATCCCTTTAATTGAGGTAAAATTCAAATATACCAACTCTGCTGAACATGCTCTCAAAAGGACATTTTTAGTGTACCAGGTGCACTTGCACTAAGTTAACACTCCTTAACAGATCCTAACGTCTACTTTTGACCATCATCCAATTTTTTCTCTTTTTCATTTATTTTTTCCAATTCTCTTTTCCTTTTTTCCCCTTTTCCTTTAATCTTTTTTCCTTCACTTCGTTCGGCAGCCTCACAGTCGTCGTCGAACTGCCCTCTCCCTCGCCTCCAAGTCGGGAACCGCGCCGTCCTCGCCTCTTGCAAGCCGCTACTTCGTCTCTAAGTCACGGTCTACGCATATGCTTGCCGGAGCACTAAGCCGCCAAGATCTGAATATGTTCGTCGGAGATCAAGCCGCCGCAAAATCACCTCTCAACCTACGTGAACTCAATCGCATCCCACTCTGGTACTCTCTCGCCCCTCCAAGCCTCATTTGCCTCTGCCGACGGCAACCCCCCAACTTGAATCTCTCTCTCTCTCTCTCTCTCTCTCTCTCTCTCTCTCTCTCTCTCTCTCTCTCTCTCTCTCTCTCTCTCTCTCTCTCTCTGCCAGATCTGGCTCATACTTTGTCTCTCCTCCCCTCGTACGTTGTTGCTCGTCGGCGGTCAAGGGGAAAGCCGAGCCCGCATTGTCGTCGCTCTTACAGAAACCAATCTTTATGGTGCCCAGAGAATTTCTCTGGGTGCCTAGAGGGATTCATTGGTACTTACAGGCTTACAGCAATTTCTGGAATATTTCTGGATTTCTTGGAATAATGTGTTCATTTTTTTTGGAAATATAAATTTCAATCGACCATAATTAATAGACCATGCTAATTTTTTCATATATTTTATTTTGATATGTCATGAATATATCGGCAATGCTATGTTTGTCTCTTAGATCGTATGAAACAAAATTTTAGTGTGGTTAAACGTTTTGATTAGTTACGTACAATTGTATAAGTGATGATCTTTCCATACTAACAATGTAGAGTAGAGGGAAAACAAATTTGCTTATTTGACCTTTATGTGATTATTGTGCTTACGGTTTTTGATTCGAATTACGTTTCGCTTTTCATGATCAACTATATTTTATCAAATTAAAATTCTCGTAAAGTAAAGTAAGTTTTTTTTTTCAAAAAAAATAATAATATCAAACATTGTGTATGCCATAAAAAAACATTACCTAAAGTAATGTATTTTACAAAGTTTTAATGACATAAAGTATTTTACAAAGTTAGACCCATAAACCGAAAATGGTATTCAAAGTTATGAATGCATAAAAATTACTTCAAATTTTTTAAACAATGTAACTTGTTTATCTGCTAAATTTAAAATCTTATTATATTATCGTACACATATATGTCATTAAAATATAAATTGTATAATAGGAGAACTACAGTTCAACTTGGATTTCCTACCTATCATGCACAACTATATGTATATACAATTGGGTTTAGGATTAGGAGTCATGGTTTCAAGTTACGGGTGTAGGGTTTTGACTATAGAATTTAAGGTATAGAGTTAGGATCTAGCGCTTAGAGTTGACTCGATCGAGGATTTACAGTTTAGGATTATGATTTCAAGTTAAGGATTATAAGTTTAGAGTTAAAGATTTAGACTTAGACTTAGAATTTAAGGTTTAGGGATTAGGATTTATGGTTTCAACTTAAGGATTTAGGATAGGGTTCTGACTTTAGAGTTCAGGGTTTAAGGTTTTAGAATTTAAGATTTAGGGTTTAGATATAGAGATTAGGGTTTAGAGTTTAAAGTTTGGAGTTTAAGATTTAGGTTTTAGATATTAAAAAAAAGAAAATAGTAAAAATAAATAAAACCAGAGAAAAAAAAAAGAGTAAGAGAAACATATAGTAGGGCCAGACATATTTTGCATTGGTTGACTAGTTTTTTTATTTTTAAATTCTCTTAATGGTATTATTATAGATGTCCGTGCAATGTAAATATCACTACCAGAAAACATCATCTAGGCGATGAAGTATTTTCATCGCTTCAGTGCCTTTTTTCGTCGTCTAAGCCTCGTAGCCTAAGTACTTATATGATGAAACTTTTTTATTTCGTCGTCTAAGTGATATTTTAGGCGACAAAATATTGTTCGTCGCCCAAAGTCCTAGGCGACGAACATTTACTGAGCAAGACGACGAAATCTTTCGTCGTCCTACTTAACTTGGGCGACGAAATAATTTCGTCGCTTAAATGTTACGCTTAGACGACGAAAATATAATGTCGTCTTAGTGTTACACATTTCATCGTCTAAGACGTGCCACTTAGACAACGAAATTCGTCGTCTAAGATTTGTCATTTAGACGACGAACCCATCCGTTATTGCCTAAGAGTAATTTTAACCTAGACAACGAAATTATCTGATTTGATTGTCTAAGCTATGCATTTTAATTTTTTTTATAATTATTTTCATCAATATAAAATAAATTAAAATTAAATATTAAATTAAGAAAAATATTAATGAACCTAAATTTTATATATTAAATAAAAAATTTGTAAATAAATATTGTACCGATAATACACTAAATACGTAGAAAGCTAAACCGAAATATCAACATTGGTGGGACTTTGGACCCTGCTGATTCCCCCGTTGTTCAGATCGTCGTCATCAGCTCTAGAATCTTGATGCGGGATACTCGGTTGATAAGTGAAAGGCAAAACGTTGAGATAGATCATTAAAGCATCAAGCGGAGCCTGTATTGCTTCACTTCAAGCGTTTGCCGCTTTAACCTGCTCCTCGGCAGCTGCCATACTAAATCGCCTAGTCACCGAAAGCTCACTCAAATCTCAATGGACATCCTGTCCAAGGCCACGAACCTCATTGCCAGCTCGATGACCGAAATCTGTATCTGCCATGGCGATCTCAAACTCCAAGGGCAGAGGAGACAACTCTTCGAGCGTTAACTCTGAGTTCTCCGCCTGCATGCGCGCCATGGCCTCGGCCGTCAATTGATTCACTGTTTCCTGAAATGGATATTGTGAAAAATATATGAATGTCGATTTCTAAAAAAAATAATTGACATAACTTCCCCTAAAAATGGAGGAAACCAAAAACTTGCACTAAAGAAAATACTTCAAATAACCAACTTCCAAAATAAGAAACCGTGAGCATCGATTCTCATCCGAATTTCTCAATTTCATAATCATAATATCCAACTAAGCCAAAATCCAATAGTACAACCTAATTAAATGTCATAATCATAATTCAATTTCTTCAAACCAACAATAATATTAAACTCATTCAATTTCGGAATAAGTGTTACTTACAGCGTGTTGACTCCCGATATCTTCTTCTTGACCGGGTCTAGAGTAAGCATTCACAGAGGCATCAAGATGGGAGTGCTTTGAACCCGCATCTCTGTGATCCTTTGCAATGTATAGGAACTTCTTGGAGCCCGAAGTGTGGTGGCAGTTCTTCTTCAAACGATTGGCTATGTTCGCCCTCGACCTTATTTGTTTCACAACCAAGGAAATTAATTACTAAGATAACTTTTAAAACTATTATACAATTGGTTAACTAACTAAAAAAGCGAAGAAAGAAGAACCATAAACTTGTCAGACTCAAAATGGTTGACCAACAAATCCCACTTGGGTTTCCTTTCCTCATCGAACTCCTTTGGAAGTTTGCCATGTTTCTGGTAGTACTTATGCAGTTGTGACTTCCATCTCCTATAAACATCCACGACCGACTTGTTTACGACTGCCAACATCTCTGTAGTTTGCTCTAAGGGACTTGTATTTAAGAAAAAAAATTAGATTAAATTAATTCCTAAACCCTAAAATTGGAAATTATTTATAAAATCAATAAAATTAAATATACCATATTACTGACAGTTCGCGGGAAACTCTAAGCCTCTCAGACTCCTCCAGTTGTACCCAAGTAGAAGCTATCATATGTATCTTTCTCCGTACGATATTTTCGATTTAATTCGAGGTCAAACTGGCAAGATGACTCGTCGGAGGGCCTTTTGTGAAAATATCATACGTCACGTCGATCCGTTTCCCCAGCCTCTTGGTTGTCTCCTCGAGTTTTCTTCCATTCGCAATACCCCGAGTACATTTGGGGGCCGGGGTTGAGGGGTCCTCAGCTTTGCCCCAGAAGCTAGTGCAACAAGAATGGGTGGAAGATTGAGGATCTTGTGTTGATGCCCCTTCCGAAGACAGGTTCGCTTGCTCGTTATTTTCTATCGACTGGTCATTAGGACCAACGAGAATGGTGGATGAGCTTGGACGTGCTGCGTAGCTACAACGTTTTCCTCGGACCATTGATTGCAACCCAACTATGAGAATGATGATTCCAATGAGGCCCTCAGGTCCTCTTCGGTGAGCCTCCTCCACCCGTCAGGCATCTTAACTACCTATTCGACATCTAAATCCATATATGCAATATTTACTCTTTACTAACATATAACAATCCACTCATAGTAGCAAAATCATAGAATCACAGTAGCAGAAAAAAATTAACAAAATTTCCAAACCCTAATCACAGCCATATAATCATCAACACACTTACTAAACCATCAAAGTACTGCAAAATCATCAACACATTTACTAAATCATCAACACAACCATGTAATTGCTTCAAATCACTGCAAAATTCACATCCAAACCCTAAAATTGCTTCAAATTATTGAGAGACGGTAGAGAGAGAGAGAGAGAGAGATCTCGGTGGTTTTGAGGTCGGAGGATAGAGGTAGCGATAGGCAGAGTGAGACGAGGCGGCGTGAGCCGGAATATGTGATGCCTGAGGTTCGGGGTGGAAGTGAGAGAGAGAGAGAGAGAGAGAGAGAGAGAGAGAGAGAGAGAGAGAGAGACGATGGTGACCGTCGGCATCGACGTCGATAGAAATTGGCGACGGCGGAGTGACCGAGGGGTTAAGGGAAAATTAAGGATTTGATCGATTTTGGCTGAGTTATTTGGGAACCCTTTGACGAAGGCTGAAATTCCATTGTTTAAGTGGATTAAAAACGACTTAGATGACGAAATATCCCTCTTCATCGCCTAAGGTCTATTTAAATTTTCGTGAAAAATTTGGCGAGTACAGAAAACCGCCAAATAATTGACTTTAGACGACAAAACTTCATGTTTTCGTTGCCCAAGTGCAAAATTTCACTTTTGGGAGAAAAATCATAAATAATTATTTTGGGTATGAGCATAAGAATTATAAGATGGTGACTGTCAGATGTAACCGTTGTATTCATATGACATTGTAGAAAAAAAATCAGCCGATTTGGAATGTATTCTTATTTGATCGATGTAGTTTTTTGAATATTGACAAAATTTAAAAAAAAATAAAAAAATGATTGTAAATAATTAATCGTAAAACGATTTCCGACGTTTGAGCATTTCCACTTACGTCAAAATTTTATGTACCAATTAGATACAAATTAAAATATATATTACATAAAAACTTTTAACGAGTTAATATTTGTTATACATTTACTAATGTTGTATAACTTAAGCCGTAGTATGCCTTTATTTACTTCACGTCAACATTAAAGTAATTGAATTTGGACAAACCAAGCGTTAGATATATTTATCACAACGTAAAATGTAAGTAGACAAGATTTCAGTCAATATGAAGTTCGTTAAGGGTTTGATCAGTGTAATCAACCATAAGACAGAAATGTCAACGAAATGGAATTATTGATATCTAGATCTTCTTAACCTTGATTATCGCACCGTCGACACTCAAAAACTAAGAACTACTAGCTCTATGCCCACAATAAATATAATCTGCAATCTAACATTGTACACATGATCGTGCCCTTTCAAATAGTGCATAACTACTTACACGATGAAACTCAACAAGTTTCGTTATCTAAGTGACTCTTAGACGATGAACATGTAGACATTCGTCATCTAATATTTTCAGGGTTAGGTTTTAGGGTTATGGTTTAGGGTTTTGAATGAAATTAGACAAAGAAAATTTTCCTTGTTCGTCATCTAAGTTACACTTAGACTACAAAACATTCACATTTTCATCGTTTAAGTGACTCTCAGATGACGAAACTTGTTGTTTTTGTCGTCTAAGTGTAATTCTTTAACAGAAAAGCATCCCTCCTTCGGTTTATTCTAAAATCATTCTTGTATGTAAGACACATACTTCTGTTTGAATTCGATCTTAAATATTACACATATATCAATCACTTACATCATCATAACTTCATCAATGTTTTCCTCCTCACTCTGGACATGTTCTTGATCCTCATAATCATAATCTCCATCTTCATGATATACGACAAAATATTCATCTTCCATCTCCTCTTCAGAGGCATATATATTGTCTAGGTCATCGATCTCTTTTTCAGTAAGATCTGTGTTAGCATCAGGTTCTAGTAAGATTTCGTTAAATCGAATCAGTTGCCTTGTGTCGGGGATGATAGAAGTAGTAGGCTCTTGATATGCATCGATATTATTCCCTTGAGTGTTTAATGTTGACGTCCTTTCAAGTGTTGTGGCACTCCATATTACTCGGTGAGATATATTACAGACTATTTTGCAACTTCCACCTAATTTTGGATCATCCAGATAGAACACCTGAGTGAATGACTCATCTTCATACCAACTTGAGTTTGTATCGACTAATATAAGACCTAAATGTTCATTCGTACGCTTGAACCATTTACACTTGAATAGAAAAACTTCTATTTCATTCCCATATAACAGTTGAACGACATTAAGAATAACGCTGTAATATACATCATTACCTTGTCCTACCGCGATTCCACTGTTTTGTTTTCTAATTCCTTCATCTCGGTAGACTAAATGAAACTTTACACCATTGACAAAAAATCCGAGGTAAATATAATATTGGACGGGCTTATGGACCAACATGTTTTTGTCCCATAACCACCTGGTCGGTCTTGCATAGATCATTCATCTGCAAAAGTGCATGTAAACAAAATATATGAATGTCTATTTAATAAATTCCTAGCAAAAATTTGACATAGAAACTTCTAAAACTAAAGGAATCCATAAACCTGCATGCAAGCACCGATTTAGGAAAACTACTGCGAATACACAAACACCAAAAACAACATCCGAATATCTCAACCTAAATTAAAAGTAAGCACAAAACCTTTAGAGTGAGGTTTTAACATACCCATTTTGGAAAATAATCATAGAGCCTCTTCTTAACTTGTTTTTTAACCCAGATTTCAATCTTTTTCAATTTCTGAACCCATGCCCTGTATCGATCCATGAACGCGTCAACGCCATCACAGACTTGCCACACTGCCCAATGGGCTTTATTAAGTTTTGCCTGAGTTAATTTTTCATTTATTACTCTTCTAAACAATTTCATAACATCTGTGACGACTGAAATATTGATGTTTCCATGTGTATCGGAGGTGACGGTCTGGACTGGATCTTAGAGGCACATATTGCAGTATGTTACACACTCATGCATTAGGTATATTTCAGCCATAGAGTCATCCATATCAGCTTTATTTTTGACGAATCTTTGTATTGTCCAAGTTGTCTATAACATAATGAGGTAAAATTTATTTCACATTACTGCATGTAAGAAAAAAGATATATATATATATATATATGATGAAAACCGTGTTTAGCAAATTTAGTTACACGTAAAAAATTTACCTTTCTTGAGGATACATATAAGTGTAGTGGACTAGACCAGAAAGCAGCACCTATTCGGGAAGGTGGATCACGAGGTGAATCATGATGTCAAATAAAGCAGAGGAAAAATCCTCTCTAATATGTAAAGGATATGGAAAATTTCTTGTTGTAGTTTGAGAAGATCCGACTTCTTCAAATCTCTAGCACATAACCTCTGCCACCATTTGCACAATGAAATTATTGGTTCATAGACGTCTTTAGGCAAATAAGATTGAATTACCATAGAAATTTAGACCATGAGTCTTTAGACCATAGAACTTGTGATCCCCAACATTGACACATTGATATATATTCGTTGCATAATTAAACGGATACCGAACATTTTTAAACCAGTTGAATACAGTATCCCTCAGTGCAAGCTTCACTGTGTAAGGTGCATCGGGCATCTTGTTGTACACACATTTTCCATACCTCTTTAACCATAAGGTATGGCGCAAATTCATAGTTTCAAGATATTTTTGGGTTTTAGGAGTATCCTTAGTCTTGAGTTTAATACCGAGAATTATTCTCACCACGTTGTCACACACATTCTTTTCTATATGCATGACATCTAGATTGTTCCTAGGTTTCAACTTCGACCATTAAGGTAGTTCAAAGAAAATACTCATGTGATGTCAATATTTAAGCTCATCTCTAGGGTTTGGATTAAGATTCTTCACATCATCGTCATTGCTCAACACACCAAAATCAAAGCTGATTAACCTCTCAAAAATCTCTTCGCCAGACCACTGTCTTGGTTGCGGATGTTCCTCTACTATCCTGTCGAATTCATCCTTATTGTTTCGCCACGTGTGATCATAAGGAAGCCATCTATGGTGACCTAGGTAACACACATTCCCCGTGTGCCAACTAGTGTTTTCGTCGGCCAAGCAGACAAGACAAACTTTGTATCCTTTGGTTGTACAAGATGCCAACATCTCATACGCAGAAAAATCGTTGATAGTCCACATTACAGCTGCTCTCATCATGAACATTGTGTTAGTGAATTTATCATAAGTTGGGACTCTATTTCCCCACAACAGTTTCAGCTCGTCAATTAATGGTCTAAGGTACACATCTAAACATTTTCCAAGAGATTTAGGACCTGAAATTAGCAGAGTAAGGAAATTAAATTCCTTGTTCATACACATCCACGGAGGTAGATTGTACAACATGAGAATAATTGGTCAAGTGCTGATGGCAGTGCTATTATTACCCTAATGATTGAATTCACTTGTAGAAAGTCCGAGTATAACATTTCGAACATCTCCTGCAAAGTCTTGAAATTCCCTGCCTAAATGTTTAAAAGCATTCCCATCAGCCGGATGTCTGAGCACATCATCATTTAGTCTCTGTCGTTCCGCGTACCATATAATCTCCTGTGTTATATTTAGAGACATGTATAAATGTTGTAGTCTGAGAATCAATGAAAAATAGCAAAGAACCTTCATGACAACCTTCTTCTTCGAACTCCTTATATTAGACTTAAACCACCTAGACTTGTTGTATACAGGACAGTAGTCCAAATGTACATACTCCTTGTAAAATAGCACATACTCGTTCTGCACGCGTGAATTTGCTCGTACTTTACACCGAAGGATTTCAAGATCTTTTTTTACCTTGTAATGGGTTTCAGGAAGCTTGTGACCCTTAGGCAGCAAATCACATATATGTTGTTGGATATCGTTAAAACCATCATCCGAGATTTAGTTCTTCTCTTTGTACTCCATTTCAGTCATTATGGAGCGCAAGACATTCAATTCACATTCATCATACACCGAGATTTGGGATTGGAGTAGCATGTTGTTGTACTTATCCATCTCAGTAGTATCAATGTCTAGCAAGGCTGCAGGTACTGTGTCATAATTAGGATTATCATAACCTCCATCTTTGTGTTGGTGTGTAACATGACTAAATACCGGAAAAGTATCATGCACCAAATCCATAGCGGGGTTCCAAGTAGAGGCGCCAGTACCGCTGGATGATGCACCCTGGTAACTGTACCCTGAGCTTAAAAATGGTTCTGAGTTATACTTTACTACTTCACCGTGCTCACTCCATGTAGTGTAGCTCCACATCATACCGTGGTCATACTAATGTTGAGACATAACAGTAACCGTCGCAATTGATTGTTACGACATCTTCTGCGCAGACACCTGTAACCATTCTTTCCGTGATCATGTTATATCGTAAATGAAATAAACTGACTGATTCCGTCCATATATCTCATATCACTTCTATTTTTCAAATGTATCCAACTCTTGTCCATATTTTTATGTAACTTAAAAGCGAGACATAAATTCAATTATCCAATAAGCCATAAATATATAGTTTGCAAAAAATTGTCATTATTTCTAACGATATTCCCATCTAATTACGGAATCATCTTATCATTCTTACCTTACATGAATTTATATTCATTATATATAATTAAATTACATAGCAATATATGCATTACACATAAATTCACTTAGTAATATATAATTATCAACTAATAATTAATGTAGCTAACAATATTTATTCATTTATATATAATTAATCAACACATGCATGATATGCATACAATTTATAGTTAGCTAACAACGAATGCATGTTATATTGTGGTCGTCGAAATTATTTGTCGGATTATTTCACCGAATAACTCCATCACCGTACGTTATTATCTACGAAATCAAATTCAACAAAAGTAATCCAGAGAAACTAGTTAATACTTTTACAGATAAGAAGATATGTGGGTAAACTTGAGCTCCGAAGGTGGGAAAACCATATATAAATTGAATTTGTGGCCAGAGGTGGTGTTGAGAGCTTATTTCAACGAAGAGATGGTGTTGAGATGAGAGAGAGAGAGGGAGAGAATGAGCGATTTGGATAGAAAATCTTATCTAAATAATTGAGTTCCACTTAGACAACAAAATGTTTCGTCACCTAAACAGAATATTTTGTCGCCTAGGTAGGTGTTTACTTAGGCGACGAAACAGACTTCGTCGCCTAAGTTCTGCTTTAGGCGACGAAAAATTATTTCGTCGTCTTAGATGTTTTACTTAGATGACGAGTTATAAATTTTGTCGCCTAAAACAGTTTTTAGGAGACGAAGATTAGATTCGTCGTCTTAGATGAATTTTTACACGACGAAATTGGCGACGAATTTATGTTTCGTTGTCTAAGTCATAACTCAGATGACGAAATATTTTTTCGTCGTCTAAATGCTACTTAAACGACGAAAATTTTACTTAGGCGATGAACAAATTATTTTTCGTCTAACTCTTATTTAGACGACGAATAGTTTAAAGTTTCGTTGCCTAAGTAGTGTATTAAATTAAATGTACGACTGAAATTACATTATAACCGGTTAGTTCGCATGGAAGAATTTTTCCATGACTAATAGCATTGTTATATTTTCTAGCTAAATAAAAACTCAGTGATTTACCGGCCATATCAAATCCACATTAACGATAAGATTGCAACGTGTAACAAATTCAGTACCGTCAGTACGTATAGGGATGCAGAATCGATTCTCATGTGAAGCTGAAGGTAATGTTTAATTGTAATCGATTCTCAGTTTCCTTGGTGTCATCGTCATGTTGATCGGCTCGACCAAGCAGTACATCTCATTAATTTCATTGTGTTGCTGTTGTAGATATATGGCCGTCTGGAATCGATCAAGAATAGTAGAATGACTAGAATCTGATGTTAACTTGACACAAGCAACTCGTTGTCTTCAATCTCTTCGCCAAGTCTTTTCAATCTCTTAGACCATAAGAAAAATTAGAACAGAAAATTACACTACAGTCATGCCTCTAGGGTATCCATCTAGCTCGATTACACCATAGTCGATCGATCATGACTTTAAAATTACACCATGATCACATCTAGTACTATTAGTTCGATTTTCATGCAATTTCTGATTACTCTCAATTGTAGATTTGTAGTTATATATCGAAGAGTAGGGATCCGGTTTGGTTGGACAATATTGAGGTTGTCTTCGTTGAAGGGTTAGCTTTACCTAGATAATGTACATCTCACCAAAAGTTGGTACGCAAATTTGATCAAATCAAGGAAAATGCCATATTATCGACGCCAGTCTCGCATTCAACATCATAGTTCATGACCACACAAACCCAACAAAAGTGTGTTGATCAAAGGAAGGCAATTAGGTCATTAGTATTTTGAAGTTGAAATGCCATGGCGTGCAAGGCACGAGCCTATAGGACTACAGGAGAGGATACCTCATGCATGCTTGTTTGTTTGGTTGTTTGGTCTACAAAGTTAATGCACATTGGCATGGCAGAGAGAGAGAGAGAGAGAGAGAGAGAGAGAGAGAGAGCGCGCTTTCCCAAAGAGTTGCAGGCAAACAACATTTGAGACCACTCACTGAAGTGGGGGAAGGGTTAGAGTTTTGAATTCAAAACACAAAACAGAAGGGATCCTACCAATTAAGCTAGAGTGCAGTAGTGCAAAACTGCAAATGTGCAATAGCCTAGCGTTCTCTTCATTTTGCTTTCATGGGATTACATAATGAAGTAAGGCTAGGGTACTGAAACCAATTAAAAACCGAAACCAAACAAAACAAAACAAACAAAGGTTCCCTTCTCTTTGATCCCTCCTCCATCTCACTCTGTGTCTTCTGTTTTGATACATAAATGCGGATTGAACAGAACGAACATCAGCTCCTTCTCCTACCCCATCATCCATCAATTTCACCATTTAAAGCTCCAGATTTCTGTCCGTGAACCCTTTCTTTTTCTTTTTCTTTTTTTGGTTTTCTTCTTCTCTGTTCTTGTTCTTCCTCTCTCTTTTTTCCTCTGATTCTTGTACCGCCATTGTCATAATTAATATTCCCAACTTCTTTTGTTGTGAGGTGGTTGGAGATTTTAATGCAACTTCTTCAATGCTACCCATCTCTCTTTGTTCCTCTTGGGCATTACCTTCTTTAAGACTCCTCCTCTATCTCACTCTCTCAGCATCTCTTTGCTTATTCTCAAGCGCTCTCTCTCTCTCTCTCACTCTCTAAACCAATGCCCTATAACAACTTTGCCTCCCCTGTCTCCCATTCATATCATAACCACCCAGAACTTGTTCTTTGTTCGTTTTTTGCTTACCACTTGAAGCTCTGATGTGTTGGTTACTTGGTTTTTATGTAACCTGTTCTGTGTTCTCTTCATGTTGTTTTGAAAAGGGAAAAAAAGGGTTTGTTTGTTTTGAAGCCAAAATGGCAGCAAGGGATGGAATATGGATGGATCAGTAAAACGGGATATTGGTACGGTTCAATAAGAAAACAGTGCTCGAATTGTGCTTGCTCTATTTTTTGATTGAGCCGCGCCAATATCACGTGCCACTGCTTCAATTTTACCATTTCTTCCTTGCTGTCCCTATCATTGATTGGAGATCTAAAGGTATAAGCTTTCTCATTTCTGGCTTTTGTTATCCATCTTTGGGTCGGACTGAAATCGGAAATTTCTAGTATAAGCTGGTGAATGGTATAGTTTAGGTAAAAGCAGAAACTTGAAAGTAGTAGCAAGAGGTACAGTTGTAACTAAAACCTTACAAAGCCACAACCAGTGTATGTTCTAATTGCGAGGTTTTGAATGTGATACAATGGCACACAAGATCCTCACCTTCTCTTTTGTCTATAGGAACTTGTGTCTTCTTTGATGAGAGTCTTCAATATATGAACATTGTTGATTTTCACAGAGGGCAACAGTCACTAGTCAATATGTTTGTCTTAAGTTTCACACTTTCACTTACTAAAAATGGCATATTTACAAATGCACAGAAGGTTATAGTTGCCTTCATTGCTCTGTTCTCTCTCTTATCTACTATTGTTTTCAGAAATCTGATTAAAACTGGGTTTTCACCAAAACGGTGACTGCTACTTGTAGACATATTCTGTTCGGTTCTTCATAATTGTTCAATGACTCCTAATAATAATGTAAATGTATATGTGGATGAGACGTTATTTTTCAGCATAAAAACAATTTGCATAACTGCATATGGCCTTCCTGGTTTGGCCTTGTTCTCTTTATTCATATAGTAAGTTGGTGAAAGGTTGAAGCTTATAAAAGAGCTGAAGTAATCTCAGCTGCTATTCTTATGTGGGAAACCTGCAAGGATCCTGGAGAGACAAAGTTTCATCTATCTTGACTTGTTAACTGTGTACTTAAGAACCTTTTGTATCCAGTTGCAGTAGACTTCTATATAATGCCCAATATATATGAATCTTGTTCTCATTTCTGTGAAAATTCCCAGCTTATACTAATAGGTTAGGAACTCTATACAATATCCTAAGAGATCGCCAATAATGGAGTTCTACAGCAAGATCCTGGACAAGATTGGTGATTCTTATTCAGCAAATACAGTTTTTCATCATTTTAATTCCTCCCTTTTATTTTTATCTTTGAAAGTTAATGTTTCAAATCTCAGTTGTCCTTGTAGAGAAAAGTAGCAAGAAAGCAACATTTCAGCTTTTCTCAGCTCATGGAGAGGTTGCGTTTCAAGTTCATTTATGTTCACGTACCAGTTAGTAGGAGCTTCAAGTTAATTCAGCTGAGTTGCTTCTTAAGATCCTATCACACGTTTATACATTGTCAGATCAATTCTTCACTGTACCTTCTTAAACTTATGTAATGACAGTATACGAGGGGCATTACTGACATGTGACAGTCGTCGGATGAATTATATAACTGGGAAAGAAATGAATAGGAGAAGTAGTGTGTGGCTGTTTTAACTGTTCATCATTTTATGAAACTAGTGAAACAAGATTGTACAGGAAAGGCAGGCAATAAGAGCACCCACAAAGATATGCATTTATTGAGAACTTGATACCATAGAACTGTAACTCAAGTTGGCTATTCAAGCCTCAAAGAATTGTATATATGGGGTCCTATTTTTGCTGCTTCAGTGACCAGTATTCCTATTAAAATGGAAATGGTCCTCATTGCAAAGCTTTCTCTCTTTCTTTCTCTCTTCTCTCTAATTTTTAATTTGTGGGATTATCATTTCTATACTAAACACAGGAAAGGGAAAGAACAAAAAAACTAGCACACCTGCCTTTATACTGAAGCTCAAAAATCTTCCTGAGGTTGGAAGAGCTTCAACTTAGAAAGTAGCACTCCACAAAGCATTTTCGCCCTCCCCACAGCGTCGATGGACTTCCTTAATCCTCTCTGCTGATCTACAGATCCCACTGCAACTCCAATCGAAAGAAGCAACACAGACGTTGCCTGCCTGGGCCTTCCACTCACAATCTGCAGGGAGAGAACAGATTGAAAGTTAAGCTACCTGCAGCTGAGAAACAGCTATCTTTCTTATTTTCAAGCTTCTTTTAACTTCTGAGCCCCACTGCAGGAGTAACTAAGCTTATTGTCAAGACTGAAAGCCATATTATAGCCTTGGTTTTACTACCCCTCAAACTTTGTATAGGAAACTTGTTGAATAACTGCACCTGACAAGTTCTATATGACTATATCCTCTAGAAAATGGTAATTTCAGAGAATTCTGTTATTTTGTCAAAATCATTGTTATTATGCAGATAACTATAACAGATCAAACTCAGCCTGTGTGTGATTTAAACCAGTATTATCCAGCAAGACATGTCATTTTACTCACAAGTATCCTAATCTTCCCAAACTATACGATCTGCATTTCAAATCATTAGCAACAAGATAATGATGAAGTATACGCTTACCAGGTGGGGTGCCACAACAAAGTCTACGATCATCGATATGCTCCACATCAAGTCCAATAAACCAAGCTCCCAAAGAAACATCTTCATTTGCAAACTTGTGTAGGACATGCCTAAACATATATCTGAAGTGAACATCACAGGTGCAGGAAGATAAAAGCATACATATCAAACTTAAACATAAAGATCGCTTACTGGTTTATTGATATATATGTAGCCAAATCTTTTGAAATTGCATATAACTGCCCTGTAGCATGACGGAAATACTTGTTTCCAGGCTCACCAAATTTCCAGTATTCAGGCTCATGGTATCTCACTCCCCTGTATGATCAAGTTGTCAGTTATGAACTCAAAGTCAACAACGTTTTCTATATTAAGGAAAGAAACAAATGAACAAAAGAAATTGGGAAGTGCTGGCTTACTTTTGTGCTAGTACAGGACCTGATTTCATGCATCCAATGTACAGGCGTGATTTCTTTTGATGTCTTACTAATGTTTCTCCTAGTGTTGCTGCAGCAATTTGCAAGAGATAGATTTATAAGACAAATGAAGTTGGCTAACGGAAGTTTACAGTAGTTGAGTAATTTGAGTTGAACTATTTTTAATCTAATATGAGCACACTGCAATGCTAAGTCTTTAGTGTTTTCTTTTATTCTGTTCAACTGTATCATAGTGAATTATATACAGTGATACATATTTTGAAATTACCTATATTTACGTGGACATCATCGTCAACTTTAACATAAAAATCTGCATCCCACATAGCAACAGCAGTGGCAAAATATATTTTTGTCTTGGCCGATAATTCAAGATACCCTTCAACATGGTCCTGCTCAGACAACATAGACATCAAGTCACAGGGGTTAATTGTTTTTTCTATTTTGAGTGAATGCTATGTTCAAGTAACTGAGTGAGCATTCATGAACTAAAGGACGGTGTCAAGTAAAAACAGAAGAAAAGTTAAAAGACCTTACCAGCCTCAGGATATCTCCGTGCTTTCTGTCCTCTGCTTCAACTGCTCTGTCTAGAATGCCACCTGATGTGGCACTGGACAATGAGAAAGAACTTGTAAGATATTACCTCAAAAAAGAAACACCTGTAACTAGTAACGCATCTCAAAACCTTGGGAGCTTGAAATTCCCTTAACTCAGAAACCAAATTAACTGCTTATGCATAAACCTGAATTACTTTAGATTCTAACAGTTAAATCAGCGAAAACCACAATATTTACTATTCATTGTCCTAACGCTTTAGCTAGCACGAAAGAAGATTAAACCCGCACCTATGGCCAATGACGAAACGAATGATGATACCCTTCTCTTCCTCCAGCCGCTTTCTTTTCTCGCCTGCAAGGAATCCATGTTTACATAAGAGTAATCAGACAACAGATACAATAAGCAGCCAGAAATGTGTAAAATCCAATTGAAGAACAGAAATAAGGAAATCAGGGAATCAAATTATGAACCTTGAGGCATCCATGTAGCACGGACTGAATCTCTTCTTTTCCGGCTACTAAAAGCAGTATTAATCCCAACAACCATTAAATATCGTCTCTTCCCATTTGAGTCTGTCTTCGGGTCACTTGATGAAGGAGAGCCACTACGTATAGACTCTTGTGTAGCCCTTGCGGCAGCTAACTCCATCTCTAAATTAGAAATAGTCTTATCTAGTGTCCTGGTTCAACATACCAGGAAAAGTTCCAAATCAGTAACCCAGATAAATCAAAACTAAAACAGATCAAGAGCTTTTGTGTGATCATAACGTACTGTATAGCATTCTGAGTCTTGAAAACCTCTCCGAAAATATCCTTAGGATCTCGCTTTACTTCCTTCTGATGCAACTAAAATGACCAAATCAGATAAGCACAAAATAAGTTTGGATGAAGAACATGAATACGACAAAGACTTGCGAGAACACGAAATCCAATCACTGAATTCAGGGATGATGAGACATTACAGTTTTAGGATTGCAACCCTCTGTGACTAATTTTAACTTTTCTTCCTCCAAAGCCGTTCTCCGCGTAAGACCTTTACTTTCAGGAACACTCCACATCCTGCAAGTAACCAACACCTAAACGTTTCAGCCTTTCAATTGTTCAAAGAAACTAATAGCCTTGAAATTCATAAAACAAATAAAAAGCATACATGACATCAAAGACTTTAAATTTCACTCTCACCCAACAAAGTTAAACATAAAAGTTCAAAAAATAATCAAAAACCAATAACAAGTATTTGATCACAGATCTCAGAACAGAAAGTCTGCAAATTGAATTACATAAAATTGGCTCAAACCCATTTCCGGAAAAAGTCCAAACCTATCTTATTGTTTAGAAGAAAAAAAATCAAAAGCTTAAACCTTTCAAATTACACAAGAAGATTATAACACAAGAAACAATGCAATAATACCTATTGGTGAAGAGCATTCCAAAACAGAAGCAGCTCAAGCAAAGCAACAGAGTCCATTTCTGCGAAATTACACTTCTTGAAGAAGAAAGGTCTCCTCTGCTTTTCCAAGACATCTTCTTCTTCCTTCAAAATTTTCTTCCCAACTTCAAACGACTACCAACTGTTCGAAGAAATGCCCATATGAAATAGCCGAAACCCACAAACGGCCAAAGGCCACGGAGACTATATATGAAACCAATTTGGGAACAAGAAGAAGGAATCAGAAACAGATGGAGTGCTGCTCTGTTTTCAAAATTGTGTCATTCGTATTTCATTTGTTCATTCTTTATCTTTTAGCTTAGCTTTGTTTTGGTCTCTCTCTCTCTCTCTCTCTCTCTCTGTCTCTCTCTCTCAAGAAAGTGGAAAGTTCTTCTTCGCAGGGAAGGGACGTTGAACGCAAGTGAGAGGAGAGGAGGACTGACTAGCTAACTTGCCAGCGGCACTCGGCACTAGTACTTAAAACCACCTCAAATTTACCAAACCATCCCTGTCAGGCCTTCCTTACTAAATGGGCTAATAAGTAATAACAGTTCTTGAAATTGGACACCCTTGTGGAAATTGTTTTTCTCTTCAAAGTATCTTAATTTGAAGTGTAATGTTTCTACGTGCGTGTATATTTTTGCAGACTAGTTTTATTCACACGTCTCTTGATTCTTAATACAGGCCCCTTAATATTTTTTTTGAATTTTTACCTCCACTTTTCTTCAACTACCCTTTCTCTTTTGCATCCCAAGAGTAGCTATGTGAATTTTTATCTGCAACACAACAGTTCAACCGTCTATCTTTCTCTCTATTGTCTTTGTGTAAACTGTGAAGTATATACATATCAAATATGGGTGTCATCAATTTAGTGCAATCAAGCAAATCAAAAAAAGAAACCAAACCGGAATTGCTCTTATATCTTTCAAAATCTGATTCCAAAACCTTCTTGGGATCATAGGATTTCATTCGATTTCAAATTTGATTTGGTTTATTCTGCAAAAAATCTCCTGCAATCTTTGATTTCTCTATGGACTTCAATTGGTCGTTGCCATATAAGCTTGATTTTGGTAATCTTCACTGACCCATTATGATGCAAAGTCATGAATATAAACTTCTACGAGACTGAACATATTGGATCGAATTAGATTTGTGGGATTAGCACAACTTGTGCAACGAAGTGTTATTGAGATTTGGCTGGTTAAGATTGCACAGTTGAGAGCAAAGGGTAATATGGTATTAAGATATATTCCAAAAAATAGAGATGTACATGTATTATATAATATATAGGGATGTGTTAATAAAATTTTCCATTTTTGCACGGGCCAGGGAGACAGTCGGCGTCTTATCATCACTGGTAGTCACATGGGGAAAAACATGGTGTTAGGTTATACTAAGAAAACTGTAATTCTTTCCTTTTAATAATTAGTTCTTGAGAGTATTTTACTTGGCGGTTATGAGTAATTGGTAGGAGTACGTATTCTGAATTATATGAGTTATATACATGTTATGAGTTAATTATTGTCAAGTATTATACTTATTGGTAATAAAGAATAGCTATAATTTTTTAAATGATTTGCATTATTATTATGTACATTAGAGACTTATTGTAAAAGTACGTGTATATATATATATGTTCAGGTAGGTGCGTGTACGTAAATATGATATAACTCACGTACAGTCATAAATTTAATTAAGTAACCTTTTCAGTGCGTGTAACTTTCATATGTTGCGAATTAGCATGATAGTATCATACTTCAATATATTTTGTTGATTTATGTACACAGAGTGGAAGTTGCTCAACTACACAACTATACATGCATGCAAATTAAGACTTCCACAGAAATGGTAACATGTACGGCTGCCAAGAAGGTAGCTAGCAAGCTAGGGAGCTTTTAATATATGTAGTTGACTCTATACAAAATAATGGAGTATAGGCATAGTTAAGTGCCTGAAGAGGATGAACAAATTGACTCGCCATGTGGATCAACTTCTTTATGTGATTAGTCTCGTGATCGATAGAGGCGGTGACGTTCCTTTCGTGGCCATAGCTACCCATAAACGTAAACAATGTAGATATTGGGTTTTTACCACATACTGTATGTGGTGCTGGCTAGTTGGCATAAATAATAAACCGAGGACCACATTACAAATTCCCTTAAACAATCGCATCAAATATACGGCAAGTTAATTAATATCATGTTAAATAGCATCAGTCAACTTATAATTTATCTCGCAGCTAACCAAGTTACTGTGATGCTCGTGAAGCCCTATTGTACGTGGTCGAACATGCAGCTCATAATGTAAAACTGTTAGTACGCAAGATGGGGGAGTTTAATTTGTGACACAAATGATTGGTTTTAAAGTTTTTAAGGACATTTTAACATTTCATAACTTAAGTGGGGAGCTCTAGCTCGTGAAAGTTGAATCAAACCACATGTAGAAAAGGCTGAAAAGGGCAGAGAAGATTTCTCAATTCCTTTAAAAATCTGCGTCCATATAATTAACTGAGGAAGAGAATGATAGAAACTTAACGGTTGCATGTGTTCATCATTTTATTCTTGGGGGTTTTTTATGAAAAGTATTGGCATGAATGGCATCCAGAAATCGACCTGCAACAGATCAGTGGTCTGTTTTTCAGTGATCGATAAACCGACGTCTTCGTTATATATAGTTTAAGTAAGACCTTGAAAATAATAAGTACGTAGTTAAATTATTAAGTTCTAATTTATTTGGATTTTTCGGTCACAAAAGAAAAAATTGAGAACAAACTGGAACCGTTAACTATTAATTCATGAATATTGTCAAAGTCGAGCCTAGCTTGTACCATTTTCAGGTCTTCCACTGTTCCACACGTACCATACCATATCATATAAACTCAATCAACTGCAGCATTGAAAGTTAGCCATACGTATCGACCATGCATATTTTAGTTCAGTGACAACAATCCGTAGGTATAAAAACGAACTCGATCTTGCCTAGCCAATTGGCCGCGCCGAGACAAGATTAACCTAACTCAAATTTAGCCAAATGAGATTAGTTTAATTAAGTACCCGAAATGTATCTATCATACAACTTACCAGAGACTAACCGTCTTAATAATCTAGAAACAATTAGATATATGAATGGTAGTTTTAATTCCAATCTGGAGGGACAAAAAAGAATTCGATCGACTCGTTTATCGTTCATAAACCATGATTGTGAAATCACTAGTTAAGTTAATTATTGTATCAAAGTCATTTTTTAACTTGTAAATCAAATACAAATAGAATAATTACGAGAATCTTGAAGCTTATAATAGTAATAATGGAGGAAGCAATGATAAGAAACCTGGGCAGCAAAAAGAGAAGCCCGAGCACCAAGTTAGCTAGGGTTCCTCGATCCCTTTGCTTCTGAAAAAAATGGGACCCCACGTGATCAGATCTAAGCACTTGAGTACGTGGCGCCCCACCAGCTGTGTGATCTCTCCCGCCTTGTCCATTAATCATGTGACACCTCACGTGGAAACCGCAAAAAGAGCCTCCTCTCTGCATGGAGCGGGACCCGCACCACGAGAAGAGAAAGCAACACGTGTCATTATTTCATACGCCACGTTAAGCTTGTAATAGGGTTTTAATTTCCATCGACATCCTCTCTGGTTTCTCTGTGATTAACATTTAGGGCTTGTTTCGTTTTTTTGCCAGATTGAATGTGTTGGGATAATGGTTTCTCGGAAACATGCACATTGGATTTAGCTATCCCAGCTGAGAAGTTTGTTTTAAACTAGAAGGACTTGAATATATTACAAGACATGACAAATTAATGAGACTATTTGTGATTCAAATTTTGTTGAAAGTCACGATATTGGTCGGTTCGGACTGACTTAACGGTATTAACTTATGAGTTGGAGCTCATCAGATCTTTGATGCTGCATGAGTGAGCTTACTATAAGTTTATAAAATGTAAATGATTACGTTATGATAAGGCTAGCAACCTGACTAATATATAGATTCGACTTCTTTTTTTCTTCGGGGTTGTACGTGATAGATTGAGAATTACTTATCGGACGAATGATAAACTAGATTGGAAGTTCAAGAATTTGTTCATTTGAAGACTATTATATTTTAAACTCTAACAGAAATTGTCGGTAATCTTATAACTATGCATCTGAGAGCATCTCCAAAGAGAATCATCGAGTGCCCAACCATCTCTATAATATAGACATAGTTATCCCATGACAACAATGTTGTCTTTGTGGTAATGTACGTATCTTAACACTGTTCGATTACTCTATCTAAATTTTAGAGAAAAATGTAGTAAATGTAATGATTTTGATTGAATTGGATACTTTCAAGTGAATTAAATTATTATCACACTCTATGATCGATAACCTTGTCCTAAATGTAGTTTTTCAATTTCATTTATAGCGTATTTTTTGTTCAATTAGATGTCAATGAATGTAGATCAATGCCTTATTATCCCAAATTCGTATCCAAGTTGCTAACAATTTTTTTTTGAAGCAAGAACTTACGGTTACCCTTAAAGTTCGATTGATAAAATGATTGAATAAAAGAGGAGGACGTACATAAAACATAAACTTCATAAGAAGAGAAACACCCGATATAATATTAGGAGACTTAACACAAATAGATGTATATACAGTAAAACCTTGATAAATTAGTAACATCGGATTCACAAAAAAAATTAATTTAGTTAAGTTATTAATTAATTGAGTATTAAATTAATAGTCAAGTCTCTAAGTTGAGACCGACAAAAAATATTATTTGAACGACGTTATTAATAGTTTTATTGTATACTGATACATGAAAGGATGTATGTATATATACTGATCGATGATGTGAAGTTTTATTCTCAGAAAAGGAATGGTATACTTCTTTCCGAGTTAAACTGATGACTATGATTGTTTTGGTATTGGACTATTGGTTGAGGGACTGCCGGGGCTGGACTCGCTTTTCCTTTTCAGTACGTCGGCTAATTTGTTGAATGATCCATACTTTGGCAAAGGGGTCGACATGAGGGTCTCTCTTCTTCTTTCTTTGGTAATTTTTTATTGGTCATCTCTCATCAGAGAAAATAAACCTATTTATATATTCTTGCGTTCGTCATGAAAATTTTGGACTGTTTGAACTAATTTGGTTACCAATCGATACTGGAAGAGTGGACTTTGAATTGGTTAACACTTAACAGTATGAAGCATTGAAGCTGCACAAACTAATAATAGAAAATCGAGTGAGTTTTTTAGTCCTTTAATTTATCCATTATGAGTAATGATCGATGTCCCAATTAGCAGGGAACCAACCGTTCCATCTTGCCGACGGTACAAATAGTTAGTTGTTCATATGGTGAGATCGATATTTTGAATATAAAATTTTATCCCGTACAATATGGTAATGAGTTGGGTTCACTAGCTATAATGCATGTCCATGATTCTTCGATCTACTTCTGGATGAGAGTGCAATGTAATTTGTGTCTTAAAATAGTATAATGTTTGAGGAAACTAATAGTGATTATTCCTGATCGGTGAGTACGTTGTAGTCCATTGATAATGACTCATATTGTGATCTTGACGTCATCTTTATGAATCTCATTAAACACCAATTTAATTTTTATTGGTACATTCAAGAAAATAAAATGAACGATTATTCATTTATTAGTTAATAAATAAAAGCCATTTAAAAGAAAAGTAAATTTATTAACCTTGGTGATTGATAAGTTGTGCTGTTGAATTTTATTTTTAGTTGTTTTGTAGTTGAAAACTTGAAATTGTTTGAAGATCTTTGCTTGTAAAAGTAGTCCCTGTCGCTTTACAACACGACTTGAATTCGTTGGTTCCTATTCTCTGTCTCTATATTCTCTAAGCAACCCAAAGCTGCCAATCCTGCAATTGCACGAGACCAACCAGTGTTTGGTGCACAGAACCCCATTCTCAAGCCACAATACAGGTACTACTACAAGTCTACAACAGAACTCGATTATAGGGGGAGACTTTGTGTAGAAGCCAAATTAAGTTGCACCATACATGAACAACTTCATATATACTTTGAGCCAGCCATTTGCCAATTTGCAAATCATGCAAATACTTCGTTTCCTATATTCTATCATATGACTGCTTTATTCGTACAAGTGAAGGAATTGAACTTTAGGGGCTTCCAAATTGAACAAGTACCATAATGATACGAGTATGATTGCCATTGTCTACGGCTTTAACCAGATCTTGTATGTAGCTTTTTCAAGGCACCAAACAAGGATATATACATTCTTTAGAAGTTTAGCAGTTTTAAAATCTAATCTAATTTATGTGAAGGAAGTACCGAGAAGAATTCTAATGGTAACTGACCACAACTGACAACGAACTCACTGACCATCAAAACATTATTGTGATATACATATTGATCAAACATACGAGATATCCAATGTAATCGAGTAGAATTGTAGGACGATTTGGTTAATTTGTTGAACTAACACCTAAAATTAATAGTAACTTTCCAGCAAAGGGAAGAAAAAAAGGATCAAACATGCAGCTTTAGCAGTTATGTTCAAGAATTTCGATTCTTCATATTTGTGTAGCTGGCTAGTAGTTAAGAAAAGAATCTGGAAAATGCAGTGTGGGCGGTGTGGGACTACTGGGATGAGGATTGATGTCAGATACTCGGTTACAGCTTTAGCAGCTACATGTGCCATTTAGTAATAATGTCATTTTCCGAGCCAATGTGATACACATCTTGAAAGTTTTCCAATCCATCTTAGTGAAATAATTGTATAAAAAGTTAGTGAAATAAAAAATAAAAAAATTGATCCAAAAAAATACAAGGGTCCTTGCTCCAATGGAGTTGGCATTTGTTCCAACTCTATGGGTATTCCTTTTTCGAGTGGGATTCCTCGCAGCTATTATTGAGTATTGACAGACAAAAACCCAATGGACATAATCTAGGCCCAAACAACCAAAAAAGCCCATTAAAAGAAAAGACGAGTCGTCCCCAAACAAACGGCGTGTCGTGCGGTCGTTCGAGCCACGTAAGCCCCCACACCGCGAATAAGACTCGAGACTCTCTTTAATTAAAGTCGTCGTGAAAGAGTTTTCAGGCGGCGAAAACGCGAAACCGAAAAAGAATTTAGTTTTTTTGACTTCCAGGCAGAACTTCTGGGCCATCTAAAATAGTCAAACTGTGCATTTGCAGTACAGTGCTCTGGTCACTTTGACAACGACTTCGCGGTTCGAAACCGAAAAAGAATGGACAAGAGATAAAAGCTGAAGCTGATAGTAGTAGTCGCCGTCGCTTCTCTCTCTGTCTTCTTCTTCCTCAACCGAACTCGGAGACGCCGAAAATGCCCCCAGACTCACTGCTATTTACAAGACGACCACTCCAAGCCGCAGCAGGGATTCAAGCGAGTCTTGGCCGACAATTCCTACTCTTCTTTCAAGCATTTGAGCCTCCAACGCTCCGACGACGACTCAGGTAACCTAAACGACGACGTTTTTTTAACTTTTAAACACTAGATTTTAGTTTAAGCAAGTAAAGTTTTGCTTTCTGGTTTTAGATAAAATTACGCATCCTTATGAGGCGGAGATCACGGCGGTGATGGAGAGTCCGCCGATTGAGGTGGTGACACGTGTTAAGGAGAGGTTGGATTTGGGAATGAGTGAGTCGTACTTTTGGGTTGAGACGGAGACTGAGTTGAGGAAAATGGCTGAGGTTTTGAGTAAAGAGAAGATCTTTGGGGTTGATACTGGGCAGCATAGTTTACGGTCATTTTTGGGTTTTACTGGTTGATTGCATTTTTTATTTTGATGGATAATTATGGTTGGTTAGATTTCGGCTGACAAGGAAGATTATTTGGTGGACACTATTGCGCTACATGATTGTATGAGCCTTTTGCGGCCAGTTTTCGCCGATGTCAACATTTGCAAGGTAGTTTGAATGTAGATTATATCATTGAAATGTGAGCATTGTGATCGCAGCGGCGTTGTCGTTTTGGAATTTTATGTGGTGCGTTGTGTATGTAGGTGTTCCATGGGGCTGATAGTGATGTTCTCTGGCTTCAAAGGGACTTTCATATTTATGTTGTTAACATGTTCGATACTGCAAAGGTGAGATCTTTATTATCCTGTTGTATTGGATTTAGCAGCTAAAGAACTCTTTGATTAAGTATTTCTTAATGTCTGTCTTACAATACAGGCTTGCGAAGTGTTGTCAAAACCTCAGAAATCTCTAGCTTCTTTACTTGAATCTTACTGCGGAGTTGTCACTAACAAATTGTTTCAGGTTTGACCTTGTAATTGTCATACTGTTTGCTCCAAATTTTGTATTAGTTACCTTGAGAATGTCATAATTTGAACTTTTCTTCTCATTGCCAAATTGGTTTTTAGCGTGGAGACTGGCGACAACGGCCCTGTCAATGGAAATGGTGCAATATGGTCGCACAGATGCACACTATCTTCTTTACATTACAGGCTGTTTACTTTCTGAGCTGGAAATGCTGGATAACGGTACCCTTCTTCTCTTGTTTCGTTGCTTCTTCTCAGACATTTGATTTAATATGAGATGGAATTTTGACTCGTTAATCATGAATTAATATCCTTTATAGATAAGTTGTAGCATCATTATGACATGATCGTATCACCATCATGATAAGTTTAGTTAATCTTTTATCTGGGATGAGTAAGTGAAACTAAAACATAGTGCATGTGCTGTCTTTGTACAAGCCATGTTGTCCAGTTAATAAACTTTAGAAACTTATTGTACTTTTTCCTGATTGTCATAGCATCAAAATTTCTAAATATTTTAATGTATCAGACTCTTGTCCCAATGACAAATTGCGTTTTGTTCTCGAGGCTTGTCGGCGTTCAAACGTGATATGTTTGACACTGTACTCTAAGGAAACTGAAGCTTCACTAGGAGCTTCCTCAGCTTCATCCATAATTAGTCGTCATTTAAATGGCCAAAGCATTTCATCAGCTTCGTGTGAAATCCAGGTTTGTCTTTTTTAAAGCTCTTCAGAGCAAAGTTGAACTTGTGATTACATTCTGTATAACAATACGATGGTCGTCCACTGATTTTTAATTATTGTTCAGTGGCCCGGGGGGATATAGGACTTCTAAGTTCAGTGATAATTAGCCGGCATGTTAGTTTTGGTAAAACAATCCAAGATTGCTTTGAGGATTATTGTCCTCTTGTGTGGCTTCTTTTTGTTGTTGCAATTTTCTTTGTTCTTCGTATTTCTCTCCAGACTCCATGACTTGTATGCCAGGTTTGCACACCCTTTAGCATATTTGAAATCTTATAAACTACATGTTTATTCTTTGGTTGCAGTATACTGTGAGGCAATTTTGTGCATGGAGAGATCTGATGGTTAGTGCTACATTTTCTTGAAGTTTGACTGCCAAGAATGATGATGATGATTATTTATTCATAGGGATCTGAACTCTGTTGATCTTTTTTAGAATCGTGCAATGAAAATGATACACATATAGAGATACGCCTATCCAGAATCACTTTTGTTGTAACTCATAATAATCATGTGGCATTTACTTCCTTTTGCAGGCTCATGTACACGATGAGAGCTTGAGATATGTAACATCAGATCAGGCTATTGTTGCCTTAGCAGAAAAAGCTCCAACCACTGCTGCGGACATGCTAACCATCATTGCAGAAGCTGATGATGATGTGGATTCCAGTTTCAATTCTGGCCTTCCATCTCCATCTCCTGTGGTTCTCAGTCATTTCGATGATTTTCATTATCTTCTATTGAACGAAATACACAATCCTGATGATCTGCTACCCATGATTCTTCAGAACTGCCTGGGTCAAAAAGGGAGTTGCCCACTGCCTGTATTCAACTATGCTTTACTGGTTAACTGCAATATGAAGGTCACACTGGCTCCTAAACAAAATGGGATCAGAAATTCAAAGCAAGTCGGTCGAAAGGCTTCTTGCAGCTTTTTGTACAAAAAATTTCCTTCAATCCCCAGTTTATCATAATTGCAGGATCTATGCAAGTGATGGGCGTTTGCTGTGTTACTGTGACCGCAGGAAGCTTGAATGGTGAGCAACCATTTAATATACCTCTTTGCAGTTTCTGCCACAAATTTTGTATTTGACATTGTCAATGCTGTGTTCTTATTGGTATATTCGTCGCAATTTAGCAAAACTTGTCTAGGGCAATCCACCTGCCATTATGCTTCTTTTTGAACCCAAAGGCCGGCCAGAGGACGAAGGCAATGATTTCTACATTCAAAGTAAGAAAAATATGTGTTGGCTGCGGTGAAAAGAATCATTACTTATGGTACCGAATAATTCCATCATGCTACAGAATGCATTTCCCTGAATATTTGAAAAGCCACCGTTCTCATGATATTATCCTACTATGTGTGGACTGTCACGAAATTGCTCATGCTGCTGCAGAGAAGTATAAAAGAAAGAATGCTCTAGAATATGGGGTTCCACTTTTTGTTCGTAAAGTAGTTGATTTGCAACAAGCTCAATCTGTATCTGGGCCATCTGTGCCTGATGTGAATTCTGAGGATGCAGGTGTGTCTCCTTTACAGTTGCAAATCGCTGCTATGGCTCTTTTGCGCCATGGACCAACAATGCCATCCAAGCGCCGTGAGGAATTGGGAGAGGTACATAGAATAGATAGCTCTTGAGCAAAATTATTACCAAGGTATATCAGGTTATTACCATGATTATGATGATGCTTTGGTACAATTACTGATAAAGATCTTACTGGCCTGTTACTTTTAAGGCTTATGTTATGTATGTATGAATTCAACTTTTTTGTGTGGCAGATTGTTATGACATTTTATGGAGGGAGGCCAATATCCGAGGAAGACTTGGAAAAGGCTTTGCTTGTTGGGATGACTCCTCATGAGAAAAGACGACTTCAGAAAAAGAACGGGTTTTGTTTTCGACATTGTAAAGGGAATTTACCTTCAGATACTGAGGAGAAAAATACTGTTAACATGTCTGCATTTGCCACTCTGAATGCACCCGAAGTGGATGCTGAACATGATTTTGGGATCAGTGAAGCCGAAACATGTATGATAAGTCAAGATAACGATGTTGCCTTGATGGAGGATGATGATTTAGGCAACTCCTCTTTACATACTCGTATAAGAAATGATGAACAAGCCTCTACCAGCATGGATTCAGAGATAATTGGAGCTTCCAACACTGCACTTGTTTCTGTTGTAAATGGCAATGGTACTCATGAGGGTAGAAGTACTCGAAACGGATCAGTGGACTTCCGTTCTTCCTCTAAACGTAAGCATAGAACAAAACACTCTCTGTTAGGACATGGTCCACATGGTAAGCAAGTTGTGGACATCTGTTAAAGGAAAATGGCAAAGATGGTATTAGTCAATTCTGTCAAAGATGGAGACAAGTATTTATTGAAACTCTTCATCCCCGTTTTTTACCTGCCGGCTGGGATATTACACACATGTGCGTGCTTTAACCTAGCTAAGATGATAGTGATGATTTCATAATGGAATATTTGTTATTATTTATCACTTTCGTGTTTAGCTTCTGAAGTTTTGCTTATCTGTGCCAAGGGTTTGATTATGGGCACTGTTTCTTTCAGTGGTAGGAGGGATTTCGGAGAGTTTAGCGTATACAATCCTACAAACAAAGCTTCTGATGCTACTTGAAGTTGTTTTTGAGTCTCTCTCTGGTGGAGTTGTGGACGGCATGTGATACTACTATTCATATAAAATCATCTTCGCCTCTTCCGCTGTATCTTAGGATTCTTTAGTGCAATATTTTCATTTCACGTCAAAAGGACCCGAAATATCTATACTTTCCTGATAGACTTCATAAGCAGAATGGCTAGTTGTAGCCTTTTTGTAGGAGTGAAAATTTCAGCTTGTAACACACTAACACACCTTACTCTATATAACAAAAGAAACTATCAATTTTTGTTGGGTGCAGTCTATTTATACTTTCAAAATTGTTATTTATACCTCCACTACTAATTTCACCTCCAATTCACTTTTTAAATACCTAGAACACCTCCTTAATTTTACCAATATACCCATATATATTCTTCTATGTTATTTGATGCAGATATGAGCGAGGATATGTCCGTATCTTGAGTTCCTTGATCTACCTGAGGTTTATTGTTCTCATCTTCAGCCGGAAACTCAAGCTTGTAGATCAAATGACTGTGGGGCTTCTTCTTCCCCTTTTTATGCCAAAGAATGTGGTTATTACTTGGTCCTAGCCTACAGCCCATATTGCTGATATGTCTGTGTCCTTGGGTTTTCGTATTACAATCCTCTTCTTGAAGGGAAGATACAGACATCATCTATGTTTGAAGTGACCAACTCAAAATTAAATTCAGAAAGGCTAGGTCTACTCGTCTTAATGGGATCGATCAAAAAGGGTAATCCTTAATTCCCATCACCATGAAACTCGCAATGGTTGCTTCTCAATTTTCACTCGATGGTTCCTATGCCTCCCTTCCCGTCTAGTATTACAAGAACCACATTTGCGCCCAGTATTTAAGGTCTAGTATTTCATGTCTTCTGGATTTCAAGTTGGCCGGGCATCCATAGTATTGGTTTTTGTTACTCTTTTTAACATTACATCTTAGTCTTTTTATAAGAATTGAAAAAGTTAACTAACAATAAAAAAAATTTGATGTTTGTTGAAATTTGTCTATATTTTGTGTGTGATTTATTTTCTTTATTTGCTAGTCAATATTCTTATAGAATATTGAGTATATTTTCTCATTATGTAGTTATATTCCCTTACTAAATGAGGACTAGCTTGTAACCTATAAATAAGCTCTTGGTGTCTTGTACCAAGCACAATTACAGAATATCAATAACAAATCAGTTTTACCTTCACATGAGTTCAGTATTATTTCAACACGTTATCAAGCATGAGTCTCTAACCCGAAGCTCTGTGCGAAAAGCCTAAACACTTTTTCCATCCCCATTCGAGATTGAAGTAGGATTGACTACTTCAATCTCATAACTTGTACACAACCGTTCATCAATTGACCGTCTATGCTATAATTGATCAAAGCCTACGAGATGGAGAATCTACCCCTGCAGATTAGCCTACTTCGACAGACGATTTCGATCAGCTCAGATCGAATGAGGCAACGATCAACCTATTTCTGGTAAGCCACGGATGTCTAGTTTCTAGACCATCTCTCAGATCTTAATTCGGAAGTGTGTTGAAAAAATTATGACCATTTTAGTGCACGAAGGTCAGTCGGCCCGAAATAAGAAGTAAATTTTCTAATTCGAAAACCTCTCTCTTCTCCCTCTTTGCAAATTTGCGAATTCTATTTTTTCGGGGCTTAAAACACCTCTATCTCCGTCTTTACATTTTCTTCAATTGAAGACGTTAAAGAATCCTATAGTGGGGAAATGCTTAAGGAATTAAAAGAATTTAACTTCTTAAGTGATCGACCTACATAGAGTTCCGATTAACAGATCCGGACCTAAAATCAAAGCGTTTTCTTTTGCTTTTTGAATTTTCCATACTCTTTACGAGAATCAAAGATAATCTTTGTTCTAAGAACGTAAACGGAAAAGTCAAGACTTTTAGTCAAATTGATCTCATGGAAAATGTAGAAACCGAAAGAGAGTTTCGATTAAATCCTAAATAGGAATCGAAGGCTCCAGCCAAAAGAAAAAGGATCAAAAACTAGAAACCTCATAAGTGTACTGTCATTGTACGATGGTGACTTAGTTTTCTCCTTTGATATTTGTTCCTCTTTATAAGATGACAAAACTTGACATATGGATTGAGATATCTCTATCCATCTTCTTCCCGAGATCCTTGCATAGCAAGATACATCACGTGGTATATATCTTCAGCTGGATTACATATGTAATTGATAACTGTTGAAAGATATTACTCCATGTGATTTACTACAACGCTATATCTATGAAAGTGTATTACGCTTGAGATATGCGTATGTTAAGGGAAACACAATACATGATTCATGTTTGTAGTTAAAGGTACAAGTCAGTATATCCGCTTATGATGAACATCCTAAAGTAAGAGATGTAGACCCAACCGATTTGGTCAAATATCCCAATCTTGTAAAGAAAAATAACTTGAAACTAAATCTCTTACCTTTATGGTAATTATGAGAATTAGGTTTCTCTTGATCGTCGTTTGATTTCAATTAGGTTAAGTGTCATATTCGCTTTATGTAAAAGGTTCAACCAATTAAAGGTTGTACGCATGATGACTAGAAAGAGGATCTTTGATAAGTGCTTTTGAGTGGGCTTTGCCCCGCCAACATCAATTTCTTTGAACTAGTTTGTCATACTTTTACATACCAGACATTGCGAAATCATATGAATTTTATGTACCCTTGTATAAGTTGAAAAACTTAATCAAAACAAGCAAAACTCTATTATGGATATGTAATCAAAATACAAGTGTTTTTGTCCTCTCTACGAGAAGTCTAAGGTAAATTAACCAAACATTTAGTCATATTCACTACCAGCAAAAGTACTATAGCCAATGACATAAATTTGTCGACCTGTTAGAAAATTTTGTCGTCTATAGTGTCGTCGGCAGAAGCATCGGCTATATCTATAGCTGACAAAATTTTGTGGTCATCGTCGGCTATAGTTGACTTTTACCGACGATAATTTTATTGGTCAAACATTCCCCAGTGGTCAAAAAATTGACCCTAATCACACTATAGCCGACAAAAATATCGAAGCATGTCGTCGGCTATAGTCGCAGATCTGAAGAAAAAAAACTGCAGATCTGGATTTCTATTTCTAGAAATCCAGATATGCAATTACTTCCCCATCCATAATCACTTCACCATCCAGATCCTTCACTAAACCATAATCACTTCACCAAACCATAATTTCACCAAATTATATTTCACAAAATTACAATATATTCACAAAATTGAAACCATAATCACAATATTAGGGTTTTTTTTAGCAGAGAGGAGGCGAGGAGGTGGCGGAGGTATAAGAGAGAGAGAGAGAGAGAGAGAGAGAGAGAGAGGGAGAGAGGGAGAGAGAGAGAGAGAGAGAAATGTTAGGTTTTCTGAGAGATGGGAGCGGCGGTCTGAGAATATAAACCAGATAACTATAGCCGACAACAATACATGTATAAATTCGTCGGCTATAGTTATCACTATAGCCAACGATTTTTGTCAGCTAAAGCCGACGATTCTTTTCGTCATCGGCTAAAGTACAGTATAGCCGACGAAAAAATGTGTCGTCAGCCTGTTTTATTAAAATTCGTCTGCTATACTGTTTGTTCTGGTAGTAATTCATAAAAAGTTAGAATTCTGAAAATTTTGAAGAAAAAAAATTGACAAAACTTGCACGTTTTTTGAGAAAATCATAACTGTTTTGGAATTCATATTCGTCAAAGGGAAGAATGGTAATCTCTGACAACTAAGGGCATTCTGGTAATCATAAGAAAGAGTGAAGGGTAAATCGATAAAATTTTAGACCCCAGAAGACCGAAGTTTGATCCAAGAATCCGACTGTTTTCGGTGACGCTACTAAGTGCAATTGCATATCCATGAAGAATGGAAACCTAACCGGCACCGACCTAGGGGGAGCTAGGCGGCGCCACTGTGACCACAAGTGTCTCACGGCCGAAAATGGAGCCTTCAAGGTCACGGCATGGTGATGCTAAAATAGACGGGGCTTTAGTTCATGACTTGTGAAGATAATACACGACCCATTTCCACTAGGTTGTTGGCAGTTTATCCGGGATAACCAGAAATCGAGTTAGTTACGTGGCCACGTACAGGAGATGGTACTCATGATTATCTGAACAAGAAGTGTAGCTGAGAGGTACATCATTTTAACATCAAAATAGAAATTCATCAAGGGAACTTTGGCAAAGTTCAATATCGTAGGATAATTTGGGTATGGTTTCTCCAATGTTTCAAATGTGATATCAAACATTGAGAGAGTCAAGGAGTCTCTTCTTGTCAGCCCAGAGGCCTCTCAAAGATGTCCTTGATAGAGAAGCAATTCACCGTTTGGCAGTTAATGGTATTTTCGAGAAACTGTTAGTAGCCTTGTTGCCTCTTCGATTGAGACATTCTTATGGGATTGAGAATGATCTTGAAAGTTGAGAAGTCTGATTCAAGTATGGCTCTTGCGAGAGTATTGATGGTCTACACGTTGGCACCACACGTGGTATCCAACATTGGCCACATGATATACACTTCAAACCACATATGACTCATCATATTAGGATGTGACTTCGATAGACGGAATTTGTAATTCTGTTAACAAGTGACTACTTGATAAGAGTAAGTATAGCATCATATTGATGCATACCACATTCACATGCATATTAGGTTTTTCTGATAGAGAGCTTGACTCCGAGAACTACATGGTTGCAACTTAGTACTCTATATCACAGAAGTGGAGAAAGTGTTGAACCAACTGATTCATGCCTCGACCGGTCTACAGGTTGTTATCTGTGTGTAGCCTCTTGTAACGTTTGTTGTAATCATTGTCTATCTTGAACTTGCTTCATATCTAGTAAAGTTCCTCTTTGAAATGTATATAGACGTAGTAAAAGAGAAGTCTGGGTTTTGTACGTTGCACTACTTGGCAATTGACTTGGATTGTCTCGTTATCAGTGAAATTATACACCAACTTGAGTTGGATTCGAATGAAAAACTCACAGATTGTGTTACTGTGAGTACTTACAAAGAGAACTTTCTTTCTTGTCATGAGTTCGTACCTTATGATTGAAACAACATCAGATTGATATTTCGTAAGTGACTATGGATATCTGACAATCAATGACAATCTAGAAATATTTGACTTAGCTTTGATGTCTGGATCCTTGACCAACGATCAGCTCCAGATATAAGTCACCACATAAGATACAATTTGGCTACCACAGAAGGTGGAAACGCAGCCAATGAAGGTGCCACCGACGGTGAAAATCGACAGTCTTCCCAAGGCTTAAGTTTCCTAGTGTTAACCATAGCGATGCCTGAATTCTGGGTTCATATTTGGAGGCCACGCAAAGTGGTGTATCCATTGCATATCTACATACCAAGTATGGGTCCTTAGGAAGGATAAGTATGTGTCTAGGACACCCAATATGTGTAGACATGGGTTCTTATAGTGAATGTGTCGAATATCTCTTGGTTTCTATAGTTGTAGATATTTGGTTGATGTTTCAAGACTCCCACCATTCTCATCATTCGGATGTGAAATGGACTTTGGTAGAGATAAAGAGATTATATTTCTCTTACTCCTTAGGTTTTATCCAGTATGTTACTAGTAGTGAAATGGAAGTGTTCGCTCTGTTTATGTATCGTTGGAGCTGATGTTCTTGCTATGTGAGCATATTGGGGAACTATCACTATTGTATTGGGAAATAATTTAGCATTCTTGTTCCGGCTCATGCCTAAATCCACATCAGTATCGACATAAACTTTTTCTTGAAATAATCGAGTAGCTCTTATTGGTGCGTTCAGGGGGAGACGTTGACTTCAGGGAGAGTTGAAGTCCACAATGTTGTGTCATATGATAGGATGTGACGAGTTGTACTTTTTTTTCAACCAAGTTTATTTTTCCCAACGGGTTTTATTACTTGAAAATGGTTTTAATGAGGCAACGAAAATCATTCATATCAAAGCCTCATCGCCATGATATGAAGGCGGGATGCTCTCAGTTTTTGCTTTGTCCGAGATCCGTTTTTCTTCTGCAAAAGTTTTTGGATCGACAATGATTTTTGATGGGATGCAACCTAGACGCCACCAACAAAGCTAATCAAGTTACATGAAGGAAGGCCGCAAATCGTCAAGGCATCACAAGGGGGAGTGTTGAAATATGTCTATATTTTGTGTGTGATTTACTTTCCTTATTTGCTAGTCAGTATTCTCATAGAATATTGAGTATATTTTCTCATTATGTAGTTATATTCCCTTACCAAATGGGGACTACCTTGTAACCTATAAATAAGTTCTTGGTACCTTGTATCAAGTAAAGTTACAGAATATCAATAACAGACCAGCCTTACCTTCACCTGAGTTCAGTGATATTTCAACACTGTTGTAAATATTATATTTATGTGGATGTTTATGCAAATACTCAATAATTATGTATCTATCATGTAAATCATATCTCTATATATAGAGGCATATTGAGATGAATAAGAGAATACTCTACACTTTCTCCTCCGCATCTCTCTGCGTTCTCTTTTTTCTTTATGTCTCCTCTCCCCATTTTATAAGACGTTATCAGCATTTTCGCTCTATATTTTCTAACTTGATGATGATCAAAGAGTTTTTGGTGCAATATCGATCTTTGCTTTGACCAATACTTTGATCTATGAGTTCGTTTATTTTAGGTGATGTGGAAATTTTTTGTTTTTAATACCACGTACTCATGATCTGTAAGTTATCTAATTTGCTTGTAATTTACATATTTTTGTTTACAATTCTTTATATTAGTGATCATGAAGTTTTATTAATAAACTCAAGCCTGAAGTTTCGAGATTATGAACCTGAAGTTCAAAACTGATATTAGACCTAAAGTTCTAATAACATGGCATAAACCTGAAGTTTTCTGCATGTGATTCATTGTTCACTATATTCGATCCTGAAGCTTCGATATTGAGATCTTAATATTTTCTCTCTTTTCTACAAGAAAAGATAGCATGCTTGACAAAATTGGATTTTGTCACCCTTGACATCTTTGGGAAGAATTACATGTCATGGGTCCTTGATGCTTAGAGCACCTTGAAGCTCAAATAAGCAATTTTGAGTATAATAGGTATTTGAACCAAAAGTTCATATTACCAATAATATTAGAACCCAAAGTTCTAATTTTGAGATCTTAAACTTGAAGTTTCAAGTACAGATGATTCTCCGATCGATCTCATCCATATGCTTAAGTTGCATATGATGAATATATTAACATTTTTTGCAGAATATGTAGGTCATCAACTATGATAATACATATGGTATATCATAAGATCATGGGTTAGATTTTTTTGCTTCACTACAAAATAGACAGATCAAATCATTGCAGAATTGTGAAGCTTGTGGAGGATTTAGGGACTTGAAGTTCTTAATTAACATTGAAAAAATCTAGACCCGAGGGGATTCAAGGTTATGCTATAATGAGTAGTAGTATAAGTCATACTTAGTACACCACTAATGTGATAGTTGTAACTCTCGCTATCATTGTATATTTTGTGGAGTACGTAACTGACGTAACGGCTTTGTAACTGATGTAACGGGCATCTATCATCATTTCTGTAATCATTATAGGTTTATCACATCCTCTTATAAAATAGATGTGAAACCTTGCAATAAAATCTAGACCTGAAGATCTATGATTATATCTGAGGGCCTAAACTTCCTCAGAATTCATTTGGTTACTCAAACCTGAAGTTTTGAGTGTAAAAATTTGGCCTAAAGATTCAAATACTAAATTTTAGAACATAAAATTCTACTATTGAAATTCGAACTTGAAGTTCGAGTGAATGGTTATACAATAACCAAAGATTGAGATCAGAAGTTCTCTCAATTAATTCAATTACAAAGACTAGAAGATCCTTTAAATTTTACAATTCGATAAGAATCATATGTTTTTCCATCTCATAAGAACTTGAAGTTCCTCAATGTTATTTGGGATTCCTCTTTATCGAATATGTAATTTATTAATCGAAACCTGAAGCTCTCTGACTATACGTTTGAGAATAATATAAATTTATCATATATTTGAGGATTAAGCAGACCAGGAGCTCTGTCTATTTTCTTCAATGAAAAGACCAGAAGTTCCCATGTTTATTTCTAATGCTTAATTTTATTCAGTTTCTTTGTTTGCATTACATAAATTTATTTATTTATTTATTTTCATTACGATTATTTTGTTCATATGGACCGACAGTCCTAAATATTAAAACTCGAAACTCGAGTATATTTTGGTCTGAAGTTCAAAATGCTTATATGGGTTGGATTTCATAATAGATCGAATCTATTTGTCAAGCCTATATGTACGCACCAAACTTGAAGTTTGGGTACACTGCTATAAAATCAAGAGATTAGGGTTTTTGATATTCAGAGACAATTATTGATCATCTTGGACTATGATGCTTACAAAAGCTAATGTGACTCTTATCCTAAAAGGGATAGATATTTATTGATAGCTCCGGAAGAACTTGTATCATGTTACCTATGTAACATATTTTTGGCCAAAATGGGTGCATATTTCTCTACATCCGATGTATAGATGAACTAGTAGTTCACTGGATCTACTACAATATGTTAGATCATCAAAATGTTCAATAATATCATTGTTTGAGTATAACTCATAGTGCTCGCTAACTAGCGAGTTAGTTTTTCAACCATTATTTACGCATATCTTTTGCGACTTGTCCCTTTGAATTGGTATGTGATATTATGCACCATCTTTATTTGATTTAGAGAAAAGTCTCAATCAATTATGCGCAAATTATATGTGACAATTAATTTGACCAGATATTTGACTTAGGCTCGCCACCCACCAACAATTATAAGGATCATGTTATCCTTGCACGCATATTTTGTGAATGGTCAATATAATAGTCTTCCCACCGTTAGGAGAAGAATATACTAATGGAATGGCGTGAAGTTGTGGAATATTTTCACTTGATCCAAACTATATTCTCCTAAAGTAGAGATTTCACCTGCCCTACCACGTCTTGAGTAGACGTCGAGTAAACGATCCACATTCTGAAATTAATTTCTTTTTAGAGATGATTACCCTAGAGTGTGGCACAGATATCCAATAATTATGAGCTCTTTAAAAATAATGCATGCAAATACGAATGTGTGGTATCAAAATTTGATGATCATTGATATATTACTTATGCTAGCTAGCGAAAGATCATCAAGAGCTTATATACCACGTTTCATTTTAAATGTCGACAAATAATATTACTGGCCAAATTGGAAAGAGACAATTCCAATACTTTGTGAAAGGTGGTGAATGCTTGGACCTTAATAATATGACACAATCTATTTGGTAGAGATATGAGATTATCAATGCTATTCTCTTAAGCAACAACTTTTCTATAAGTACCGTGTCGATATTGACGAGAGACTTATGACAGGTTGTAAGGGTATATTATGCATTTATAATGCACATAAGAAAGTCTCAATACAAATATCGTGTCATCATAAGAAACATCTTATTTACAATATATCCTTATAGGATTCAAATTACCCGAATGTCAACTTCATGATAAAACGAGTTTATAACTCAAACTCATGGAATAAAAGTCTAGATCTTATACGTACTCATTTGCATAGTCAATGAGACCAAATCAAACTTGCCCCAATGAGTAATATTATTAGAAAATAAAATCGATTTCAAATTATGATCATAATGTTGCAACAGATTCCAACTTTTCGTGAAGTTATGAATTCATCAGAGCTCCTCAAAAGCCTATATGAATCTATCAATACATATAGATATTGATACTTATGGCTAGATACACCATATTAAACTTTGATATTATAAGTTTCTTATTCTTTTATGTTTTTGTATTTTACTAATGTCTTGAAGCAGATTAGAGCAACACTTATGATAAGTTGTTGATAAAAAAAACATGTGTAGTTATATTATACTACTTTTAACTTGTTTTTCTTGTAAGATTCAAAGTTAACAATGAGCCCCATATGTAAGGTATCAAAAGCTTGCAATGATCCGGGGGAGATTCTCATCAAGAGAGCATCATGAAGCATGTTACCTCGGATATAAGTGCGTTGTACTATTTTCCTTCGACCGGAGTTATTTTTCTCCGACTGAATTTTTGTTACCTGACAAGATTTTTAACGAGACAACATTAGGTGCGTCCAACACTGTATTATTCATCGATAGACATCAAAGGGGAATGTTATAAATATTATATTTATGTGGATGTCTATGCAAATACAGTAAAATCTCGATAAATTAATAACTTCGGGACTGACAAAATTTATTAATTTAGCGAGGTTATTAATTAATCGAGTATTAAATTAATACTCGAGTCCTCAAGTTAGGACCTACAAAAAATATTATTTTAACGAGATTATTAATTAATCGAATATTAAATTATCGAAGTTTTACTGTACTCAATAGTTATGTACCTATCATGTAAGTCATACCTCTATATATAGAGAGCCTTATTGAGATGAATAAGAGAATACTCTACACTTTCTCCTCCTCATCTCTCTGCGTTCTCTTTTCTCTCTATGTCTCTTCAACTCATTTTATAACAATTGAGGTATAGATAGTAACTTTGGAGGTGAGAATAGATGGATTCATTTGATTTTATTTTAAAGAAAAAAAAACTACCAATGTTGTTCCATGTAGTCGAGTTCTCCCATTAAATGACCTTATTCCGTAATGAAGCCGTAAAAATAAGTTGTCTTCATCATTGTTCTCCGGTTCTCCTCCATGAAATCACCGACCACGAATGACTAAGATATGAATACCGACGTCATGCACTAGTCATTAGAAAGCTGGAATAGCTCAGCTGGTTAGAGCGTGTGGCTGTTAACCACAAGGTCGGAGGTTCGAACCCTCCTTCTAGCGTTTTGATGATACGTTATGCCAGGGGTGTTTAAAACTTTAAGTTCGTAGAAGAGCAATGTTTTTGAAGAACCTAACAGGGGGTTTTGGAAATCTGATAGGTAATCCACAATGTCAGGATTGCCAGTCATCAATATATTAGGCTACTGCTAGGAGTGCTAGCTACTTTCTTCTTCTACGGTTTTCAGTTACATGTTTCCCCCTTATGTATAAGTAGGCAACGTCAAATATATGGTGCAGCAACACTTAACACTAGGATAGCCTCCATTCAAAAAGGGCCACAAACTATGGTCAGAGCATAACTATGCCTGCTCCCAATCATCAATGTACTCTGCAAATGAAAACAAAAAAGGTTAGTATGTTCATGAAAAGTAAAATGATCAATGTGAGTAGATTTAAATCTTTTTACCAACGGTGAAACTTACATTCATCTAATATCAACTTTGGCCTCAGAAAATCTGCTACAGTGACAACAATTGGGACTTGTGGTCGATACCATTGAAGATGAATGTCCCAGACAAGGGTACAAATTGTCTTGTTATAAGCTGTCAGTAAAGAGTTACGAGATATGTTGGTTAATTTAGTATAGGATACACATATAGGAGCACAACACTTGGCCATATAATTATGTCTAAAAATGTAAAACAAAATTATAAGGTAATGAAAGAGGTAAAGGTAGCATAGAATTACACAAACCTTAATCACTTCTTGAGATGCAATTCCTCCAATGAAAGCAGCAACTGTGTGGAGCTCAGCAGCACCAAATCGGCACATCTCATTGATAAGGTCTTCTGTTATATTCACACCATTGCAACCCAAATCACTAAGGAGACCAACAGCTGTTGTCTTCAACCGAGATATGTCCTCATCCATCACACTACAGTGCAAGTGAATACAATGAAATCAGTACACTATTACACATTTGTGCAGTAAAAGGCCATCAACAGTATCAGAAGTTACCCATAAAATTGCCCTGGAAAACTGTTGTAATTGGCAGCAAACCGATCAACAGCTCTAAGCAGGATGTAAAACCCACCAGCTACACTGTCATTGAAATGAAAACAGAATTATAAGTTTTTTGATGTCTTTTTTCCTTTTTTGGCCGGTATTCATTCAGGCTACACAATTTATCATCATGCAAATTACGGAGGAGAAAAATTATATGTTACTATTCATGCGTAGCATAAATGGAAGTATCAAGCATATGTTACTATTCATGCGTAGCATAAAGGGAAGTATTAAACATATCTAGATTAAGAATCGCACACAACGAAACAATCAGTTTTTCAAATGAGTAAAAACCAACTATACCACTGTATAATAATCATAGACATTATTTGAGTTTGATCTGAAAGATATACAAATAATAGCAACTATACCTGTAATCCTCATCTGTTAGATACTTCTGCAAGTCAGATAGGATTGGAGAACTGAATTCATCTTCAATGGGGCGATACCTGCAAACCTACATAGTAATAATTATTTAAGTGAAATAAAGTACGAATACACAAGGCTACATATACATTTTCTGGTTATCCGTAATTTGTTGCATTCTTAGTTTACTTATGGTACTGATTGGTCAAATTACGAGGCAAATTCATAACTGAACTATATTCAACCACTCATAACCACCAACAAATCTTGGAATCTAGGAGTGGGAGAAACTTGACAGCAAACAGAACACGATTATTACAAAAGTAGTGCTTAGTTTATGCGGGAGGAGAGAGGAGAAGAGAATCCTTACTTTCCAAATACAAAAGTGATATTAAGTTCATTAATACTTTAGATAAATTACTCAAAAAGACTAATTCATGGTTACCAGTCGCTTAACAGAATTTTTATTTCTTTTTAAATGTGCCCAGCACTTATTTTCGATCATAAAACTGAGTGGTACCAAATTTACAGTTTAACTAGTAAATTTAAGTACCAAGTAATACATGTAACTTACACAAACTCCACACACTTACTTTAAGTTTTCTTGCATTCTTGCAGAAACTTTTAACAGTTGCCTTTGAGATGCTACTAGTATCTCTACCAATTTTCTTTAAAAGAGCCCTGACACTTTGGTCAATAACTAGAAAATCAGCCTCAGCCTTAGCCTGGTAGATTTTCTGTAAAGCAACATAGTGCCTGCAACAGGGTGGACACAGCACTCTTATCAACAGATTATTCTTAAAGAACAAAAATGGGGCACAAACTTAAGGGGGTGTCGACTACTAACTCAGTTGAGGATGTCATATCAGGTATTGATCCCTCGAGGGGTGCCTCGCCACCACCGTCATTTGCTAGGAATTGCTGCAAAGTCCAGATTCCTTTATACTATGTAACAAATGAATAGGGATATGGATCTCATAGAATGTGATAAATATATATGAGCATCAATTTTATTTATCACACAAAAATATAATAACAACTTTTGCAACCTTCATGTTTCCAAAGAAAACGGCTGAAAGGCCTTCTTAAAACTATGTTAGTCAGGTTACTCAGGTGACTACTCAAGAAGACAGCATGTTGCAACTAAGAGCATTGAGTTGGAATACCAAGGAATAGGGCTGAAATCTCTGTGTGCAACTATATGACCTTTTCCTTGTCTTTTCACCAAGTAATAACACTATTTAAACTGCCTTAAGCTCATAACTACGAACATACAGCCATTTTTGAAATACAATTTCACAGGCAAACTGCTTGTCTCCAAAAACCTAAGAGCAATTGATTCCTAACTGATCACAACAGTACTTTTTGAGAGATTATAGTAGTGTATAATATTAATGTACTAATAACTAAAATGTACACACTCTCTAAGATTAACAAAGCCACTTCATGCATACTAAATCCAACAGTTGCCATCGGTGCAATTTTTGGTCTCACAAACCTTCAATGCCGCTACCATGACCCAAAAATCTGATGAATTAGAATCAAGTTCAGAACGGCTGTCACTAATTAACTGTTGCAGCTCTAAACCTGAGACATCACAGAACAACTATCAACCACCTGCTAAATGAGGACTTCTAATCAATCATCAGTATTCAAGGCTGAAACACAGGTCATGCCGGTAAAGTTCAAGAAGTACAGTGCAAAACCACAAAGCCAGTACCAACTCCAAAGTAATGAAGCAATAAATGATGTGCACCACCCACACTGGCATCAATGCAGGTGCACTAACTGAGTGTAGTTTGTAGCTTAATTGAGCAAATAATAACAACAAAATTACTGCAAAACTTTAGTGACAGCTACTTGTCCTATCTTGAAAACCACCATAAGCACCAGTCTCATCTGCTAAAAAAGTTCTAAAATAATTTCAATGATTGCTTGAATAACATATTCTTACTAATTCCTCGTGGCGTAAAGACTTTGAAGGAGTTCTCAATAGCTTCTTTGTAGTTATCTTCATCAATCGCAGTCATTCTAGCTTTGATAAGTTCCTAAAAATATATAAGAACACGTGAGGAAAAACCCACATTGCATACAGCATATAAGAAAACGAACAGATAAAGGACACATCAAGAAGGTAAACCTTGAACTCTTTTTTCTCGTCCCTAGTTGATGGAAGTTCACCACCATGACGTTTGACCCAGTCCTCTGCCATCTTGACAAGAATGACCACGTATGGCGTGTGTTTGTGGAGAACAGGATCTGACACATCTAGATCAATGGTTTCTGCAAACCTATTGTAAATGAAGATAGTATAAAATTAGAACCAAGAAAACTTAATAAAACATGTAGGTCACCATCCAATTAATAAATCTAGGCTAAGAAATAAGTATACAGCCTATCAATTTTTACCAGCCAAAACGGAACTAAAGAAGGCAAACACACAACACTTATTTATTACTTATTAGATATACAAAAGAGATTAAGATATGACTCAGATAAGAGAATGAAAATAAAGCTATGTACCCTCTAAGCTCAGGCCAGGGATTATTCAAACGAAGGTCGTCCAGAAAATGTTCTGGCTTGGACTCAATCACCGTATGTTCCTGCACCCAAAGTACCATATAGAAAGTGGAGAGCATAGCACTATTCAGATTCAAAGTCATAAATATATAAAAGGTAATTCTGCATCTATATTAAAGTACTATTGTAAAAAAAACCAATCAGGAACGTGCCCAATATTAATTTATTATACTGTCAGGCTTTAGACTGGAGAAATGGTGCCATATCTCATCTCTCAGTGTCTATTATCTCTTCAATACATTAAAGAACCTTAATCTCACCATCTACAATACCAAAAAAGGGAAAACAATTTCAGCAACAGAATCAAGCATGTTACCTTCAAACTGATACGAACAAGCCCAGTGAGGCCATACGTGCGAGCAAAGATCAATAGCACATCTGCATCCCTACATATCCTATCGAGCTTTATCATTGAATCTTCCACCAGCTGATTTTGCAATTGAAAAAAAAAATGACTGCTTTAACAAGTGTGAAATAGAAACCAAGAAGATTAAACCAAGAGGAATTAAAAATCAAATATTCAATACAAACTATCCTAGCTAGTGCACAGTAAGAACATAAACCATTAAGCATCCTCCCGGAATCAGTAAAAGAAGAATTATAGAGTTAATCACTGAATGTCTTTACACTAAAGAAGAGTATACTGATCAATCTGTAAGGCATGTGAGAATTGTTCCCAAATTACTTTCTACACATACAATACAACAAATGTGCACTACAATAAACAAAGATAATACAAACAATACAACACAAATGCATCTAAAAATCTAAATTCGCAACGAAAACTCAAATGGCATCACTTGCCCCACCATACCTGAGTGGCTATCACCAAAGTAAACTGAGAAAAGAACGAGGGGTTAGTCTGAATCAATGCCTCGGGATGCTCCTCTATAAACTTGGCCTTAACAGCATCATTCAGCTCCTGAAGAAACTGACACACACATTTTGCCTTGGACTGCCCAACGCTGGATTCATCAACTACCAAAAGAACACACTCAAAAATTGGCACTAGTTAAAACAGTAAAACTGTAACTATAACAAAAGTAAAAAAAGCGGCACAGACCGAGAAAATTGTTTCCAAGATCACCCAATTGGACCTTAGATCCATCGATGACGGTGATGCTTCCAATGCCACCGAGGACAAGGTTCTTGAGGGTTTCAGAGCCAGTAGGGCCGCAATTCAGTAAGCAAACGCTGGCTTTCTCTAGGGCAGTCTGTCCTTGCTCGCCCCAGATTCTGCAAATTTCAGTTCCGTAAACTAAAACTTTAGGGCAAGCAAAGAAAAAACTAACAGAAGAAGAAGCTAGAGAGAGAAAGAGCGGAGGTTGGAGTAAACAGGGAAGATGGTGAAGAGAGAGACGCGGTACCTGAGCTGACGATCATATTTGGTTTTGGGTTCGGCCATTGAAGCTCTACGAGTGATTCGCTTGATAGCTACGCAGAGAGCTCTAAACACTCGAGGCACTTCAATTTTGATGCGACAAGTTCACAAATTTTATGACGACGCCGTAGGCTTTTTATGAATAAATTATTAAAGAAACCACGGATAATCAACAAATCAGAGTGGCGCAGCGGAAGCGTGGTGGGCCCATAACCCACAGGTCCCAGGATCGAAACCTGGCTCTGATATAGAGTGGCTTCCAATTCTGATAGCATTTTTTCACTGTCTTTCCATTTAATCAAATTTTCTTTTTCTCTCCCTTTATCCTTTATCAATGTTGCAGCAAGAATTTGTACCATAAACTTTGTCAGTGACAGTCGATAATATGTTTCTTTTCTGAAGCAACTTCATCGGCATGAGCAATTGATATGTACCATAAATCTATAGATACGAGATGCCATATAATCTGACACTAACTATACAGTCTTATATAGTTTTATCTCACACAGCATAACAGTTTAAGTATAAACAAGACTTACAAGAACAAGAATGAAGAGGAGATAGGTCACAATTAGTCAATTACATTAATTTATAACACTAACATTTAAACCAACAGACTTAAAGATTTCAAACAGCATAAACACACCAAATTTGGTACCAAATTAAGTACCTTTCGAATAATGCACCGATCATAAAACTATGTGTCAGTAGTATCTTAATAGATTTTCCATACATCAAGTGTTAAACAGTTCAAAGCACATCCTAATGCAGCACCAATATCAGGAAGTAACTAAATAAATCTGTTTAGTTAACATTCAAGTTCTATTGGTACCTTAGGTAACATTCAAGTTTTGCAACAAGAGTAAGGTCTGAGAAGTCAAAGACAATACGGTTCCTTCACTTGAACAAAAGCATAAAGAGTTCATTACCTTCCATTCCTTCAAAGAAATGCCAAATCAGAAACCAACTCAGTTACGTTAACTCTAATTATTTCATGTTGTATCTCATGCATTATCAATATTAGAAATAAATTGTTGAAACATAAATATGTTTTGCAACATATAGCCAAATCCTATGATTCGTATCTATGAACGCAGTCATACCTGAAACAATTGCACACAATTAATTCAAAAAAGTTAAACATATCTCAATTTAGTACCCCAAAATCAGACTTCCTCAACTGGGAAAATGCGACAGTCTCAGAAGTGATTGATAAACTTCTCCTAGTCTCAGCTTTATCTAAAAATCTCTGCCAAAGTAATACCCATCAGATTCTATATATACAATAGATAAAATCAATATTTGTTGTCAACAATAGCAAGAACTAACAAATCAAAGATAGCACCAGTCTCACTTAACACAAAAAAAAAAGGAATACATAACCATTCAAGCTCTAAACGTACTACCAAATCAGAAAATAAGCCAATCATATGCTTAATGATAAACTCTAGTCATCAAATGAGATCTCCACACACAATGAGTTCATAATAACAAACAGTTTGGGCAAACTCTACATCCTAATGATGTACCAAAATCAGACATTAAACACTCAAATATTCACCTGTTGTAGAATTTCTGCTAGATCTTGTAAATAATCACAATTCACAGTCGAATCTCAGCAAATTGCACAAAATTATATCATAATATTAACGGTTAGAGCACATCCAATACCAAAATCAGAAATGAACAATTGGAAAAAGACGCAGCAATTACAGAAAGGTTTGTTCTATTTTATTAATAATCTCAGTTGTATCTAAGAAACTGTCCACCGAAGCACACCATACATAACCTACACAATAGGAATCAATTAATCTACAACATGTCCCAAAAGGATTCAAAACTATTCATCAGTGTGCAGCAAGAATATCACTACTGAACAGATCGATAATCGGATCTGGCGAATCGGCGACGGCAGGACTCGGCGGCCTGAGGAACATCACGGACTTGCCAGCGACGAGCTTCTTCCTCTGCGGACATCTCGGACCGAAGATCCTACCGGCGAAGCAAGGGAATCCGTCGGCGGCGACTGTGAGCGCGGCAACGGAGGCGGCGGAGTTGGAGGAAGGCGACATCGGCGGGGTGGAGCGGATCTGGGAGATCCAGTTGATCCTGTGAGATCTGGAGCTGCTGCTGATTCGCGAGTCTCGGATTTGCGCTAGGGCTCCGGGCTTGAGGTACTTGAGGAACGGCTCGGACCGGTTCGGCTCGGACCGGTGACTCGATCGGCTACGGCGGTTCATGGCTGAGAGTAGAGAGAGAGTAGAGATTGGGTTTGGGTGTGTGTGTGTGTGTGAGAGAGAGAGAGAAAGAGAGAGAGGATTAGGGTTTTGATTTTAGATAGAGAAAATGAGAGAGGAGTGTGTGTTGGAGAAGTTTGGGGGGTTCTTTAAGGAGGGAGAGAGAGGAGAGAGAGGCGGGAAGTTGTGGAGGGAGAAAATACGTGGGAGGGTTTTAAAACACCAAATTTGAGGCGCGGAAAGACTAAAGACTCTAGGGCTGGTTTATTCAAGATTTCGGTTTTATTTGGGGCTCGGCCAATAGGTTTTGGTTTTTTGGTTTACGGTGACCTGGTTTGTTTCAAAAGCTGACACGTGGCCATGTGGTCCGACTGGCTTCTTTTTTCTTCTTTTTTTCTTCTAAAAGGATTGGGATGACTTTTCATTGGCCGGCAACGGCAATCATTTTCCCGTCTAAACTGTAGCAGTTGATTTGAGCTGGTATGTGTACCGATATGTATACGGTATTTATACAGGCTATTAATGGAAAGTTTTCATTTTGGGAAAATGGTCTGACCCACATTGACCACGTGTTCGACCCGTTTACACCATGAACTTCTCACCGGTCCGGTCACCTCCGACCGTGAGGTTGGTATCAAAATGTTGGGCTCGACTTCCTCTTTCATTTGGTTGGTGCATCACCGGCATTGGTGACCGGAGGACGGCGATAGAGGGCGAGCAAAACCAGTCAAAATCGGTGTTGTTTTCGTCGGAGATAGAGGCGGCACAAACAGCAACGATGGGGATCAAAATGATGAGAGTTTTGAATCCCTTGGGATGGTGAGTCTAACCCAAGTGGTCTTGGCCCTTGCCGTGGCCGAATTCCAGCAAACGGAGGAAATGAAATTCCGGTGGGTAATTCGATTTTTCGACAAATTGGTGGTTTTTTGGTTTGATTTTGGTTTTGTGTTGTACTACAATGTTGTTAGGTTTGTTGAGATGAACATTTTCATGTATAGGTTGCTCAAATTGGTGTCGATGGGATTCCGACTGCCGGCGGCAGTGGTCCGTGGCCCCGTGCGCCGTCGTGCGCGGCGGAGCTCCGACAATGTGGAATTTTCGACAAAGTAATATGTCGTTTTGCTCATTTTCGCGTGCTTAATACAATGGTGAGATTCATATTCGGATATGACCTTAATAAATTTGGGCGAGTATTTAATCAAACAATTATCAGTTTAATTCACGATAATATTAAGGGACGCTTTGATTATCAGTTTAATTGCGAGTCGTTTGATATTCAGGATTTGTTTTGCGACTCTTAAAAAGTGAGGGATTACAGGGAATTGAATTCAGATTTTGGTTAAGTTACTAATTAAACAATAATTACATTATTTGAGTATGTGAGATTCTCGATGTTAATTACTCACCATATTACGATCTTAGCTATTTAGTATGAATCCCGATGATCAGATATTAATTTTAATCTTGGTTTCAGGATTATGAGTTATCGGGCGTATCAGATGAATAATTGCGCCGTTTGACAGGTTTCAGCCTTGTAATTATCCCGGCAAAATGCTGTTAGTGGACATTTTATTTTCACTGTCGGTTTGCGAGTCTATATTATGCATTTTACGATTATACATTTTACGGTTAAACATTTATAGTTATGAATTTTCATTTGGAGGCATATGCATGATTTGATTTACATTGAGCATAGTCACAGTGTTGTATCGATGCACTAGTTTCTCGGCTGATCCCCGAGATGCTCCGGAAGTGTCCAAGAGGGACCCCGAGTTTTCTGGAAGTGTCCAAGAGGGACCCCGGGATTTACGGAAGTGTCCGAGAGGGACCCCATAATTTACTAAGCACCCAGGAGGGCCAGTAAACCTGACCTGGGCAGTATTGGACTTGAGGTCAGATGACCCAAGTCGTAGACTCCACATATTTTATAATACCCAGGAGTACCTGGATGATCATATTTTTAAACTTGCATTATTTTTATGTACATTATTTATGAAGGCATATTATTTACAGTTTCAGTTAAAAACCGAAATATTATTTTCGTCCACTCACTCTAACAGTTTTTATTATTTTATGTGCATTTTTCCTAGGCTTTTCGGTTTTATTTGCCCAGATTGCAGTGTGTATCATGACGGTGTTGGATGTCATCGAGGATGTTGAGTTCACTAGTCAATTCTTTCAGCAGTAGGTCCCAGCTCACTGTCAGTTTGTCTCTTGTGTTATTGAAGTCACTCTAGACACTGGTTCAATAGTATTGTCTTAGTGAGACTCTTGTGATTAGCTTGTCACTCGTGTAGTAGTCGAGTTGAATTTCTTTGTATGTGAATCAGTATATACTGGATGTATGTTTTCAAATTCTGATTAATGTATCAAGGTTGTTTCCAGTCTTATGTTGAGAAATCGGGTTGGACATCGATGATCCGCGGTATTGTTTGTGTGTTTATTTGCGGAGTGTTAGTTTTCCTTGCAGGTTTTTGGGTGTCTTTTTTACAAGGAAAGTTATGTCAAAAAATTTACAAAAACTCATAAATTAAGGTCAATCATTAGGACTTGATTCTAGATTACTAGTTAATCTAAAGTTGGATTATTTCATTTAATGTTATCCTCTTTTTCATATTTCATAGATGGAACCGGAGAAGTCATCAGTTTCTTTATGCATATATTTCAGCCGAAATCATGCTTCTTTTAGTTGGATTTCACTCGACGCTAACCACACAATTAATATAGCCACGAAGCTCGGTAGATTGAGGTTGAACAATGACACAAAAATTAAGGCACTTTTAGTATTATTATTATGTCGCTCTTGTTAGATTGTTCTCACTGTTAACACGTACAAAAATTGTTACGTTGTATTGATTCCGATAAGTTGCAACTATTTTGACTTGAGAATTGATCAATATATTGGAAGAAGTTACTATACGGAACAAAAATGATCTATTAATGTCGTTATTAAATCAATTATATTTTAAGTTCATTACAGATTATGGGACCCAAAACATAACTCAATGAAAACAACACTTCTCCGAGTACCGTTAGCCCATTAGAGCATCTGCAGCGCGAGCTGCTCGAGCAGGTGAAGCAGCTGCTCCGACGGTGGACCCCGGCAACGGCAGCACGAGCAGAGGTCGAGGAGACGTGCACCAGGGAGAAGCCGGTCCGGCGACCGCAGGTTGAATCCTCGCTCGAGCAGCTGCACGAGCAGCGATTGCTCGTTCGGTTGCACGAGCTATGCTGACGTCATCCACACACGTGGCTGACGACAGCCTGGTTCAGTTTTTTTTTTTTACTGAGTAAAAGTTAAAAAAAAACTTACCAGCCAATAATAACGCGACACGTGGCGATCTGCTGTAAAAAAAAATTGTAACGGTCAGATTGATCTGTACCGTCCATTTCAAATCAAAAAATCTGATCGGACGGTCCAGATTCAACCGAAACGGTAACCTGATTTTTTTTCTGATTTTTCTGATTTTTCTGCCATTTTGCAAAATAACCCCTAAAAAATTGCAAAAAAATCCCTAAAAATTCTAAAAAATTGCAAATAACACCCTAGTATTTTTCTATAAATACTACATCAATTTCATTCACATCTCACACAAATTTATCCTCTCCTTCCTCTTCTCCTTCTTCCTCCTCACAAATTCATCATCTCCTTCCTCTTCTCCTTCATCCTCCTCACAAAATGTCCAATTGGCTTGCTTCCGAAGATTTGCAACTTTGTATTTCTTATTGTCGCATTAGCGTTTGCCTAATTACCGGCAACTCGCAAAAGTCCGACAAATTGTGGGAAAAAGTCTATGCCGATTATAAGGAAAATTGGGAGCTTGCGCATGGTGAATCAAGGCCGGAGCCTAGGACCCAAACCACGGTTTCTTCTCGTTTTACAAAGTTGAAGCCGAGTTTTAGAACTTGGGGTGCCGCTCTTGCATATGCACGAAGGAATGTACAATCCGGGGAAAATTTGCAAGATGAGGTAAGTGTTAATAATTTTGTCGTAAAGCTCATCTATTACATTTATTTTAATCAATGTTGACATCTCCATTTCCTAGATATTATTTTGACATACAAATTTTTGGCACCTTAGATAAGAAAAGCTCAATCATGGTACGTGGCACAAAAAAAGAAACAGTTTACCAAGTTTGATTGTTGGGAAGTGATGAAAAACCATCCAAATTTTCGGGCCGTCGAACCTACTATACCACCTCCTTCATATTCCAACTCCTATTCTACTCCTCCTTTTACCTCAATGCCTCCCCCCGTCGACGTGGAGGATGATGAAGTCATTCCAACACCACAAAGCAATGAAGAAGAAGTGTACTCTAGTCCGGTTAGACCAATCGGAGTGAAGGCAGCCAAGGAAGCCAAAAGAAAGGGGAAAAGAGCATGCTCATCTTCAAATGAGGTAAGAGATGAGGTTTTGAAAAGCATGATGGAAAATCAAAGAATGCATCTCGCCGGGCAAAAAGAAAGTGATGCCACTGAACTAGCTTTGTACCAAAAACAACTCGCCCTTAAGGAGAAGGACTACAAATTGAGGGCCGAAGCGGAGGATTCAAGGATAATGACAATGGATACGGATGCTATGACCCCAAAATCGAAGAGGTATTTTTCGAAGAAAAAAGAGAGTATCCTAAAGAGAATGGATGAAGAGGAAGGAGATGGTAGCGATGAAACATTTTCAAATTGTTATCGCCCACTGTTTCAGTAGTTTGGTATTTGTTTTTCCATTATGAAATTATGTACTTTAAATTTCCAATAATTCTAGGGTTTGATTGAAATTATGTACTTTAAATTTCCAAGTAATAAAAACGCATTTTTCTTATTCCATCAAAGCTCACGCACAGTACAACAACACATAATGACTTAAAATCAAACACACAAAGCTCAAACAACTAAAAGGAAAAACAAATAAAGCAAACATGTTGCAAACCAGGTTAATTAAAATTACACACCCACATCATTTAAAGTCGTTCGCCGGTCTCTAGATACCAGTTGTGCTTAACTAAGTCATTTTGCAACTCTCCATGGATGTACGCAGATTAGAGATCTACAACACGGTCGGCAAATCGTTGTTCATTTTGTGAATCCCTTCCAACAAGATCAAAAGGAATACGATTACCTTGTTCATCTACTGGCCCATCATAAACATTGAAAGCAGTTGATGGGTTTTGAAGATCTTCTTCTTCCAACTCCTTGAACTCCTCCTCCACAAATTCTTCTTCGACAATCATGTTATGCATTATAATGCAAGCCAACATGATGCTCTTCAATGTCGATTGGTGATGACACCTAGCTGCATGCCGAATAATTCCCCAACGTGATTGCAAAATTCCAAAGCACCTCTCTACATCTTTGCGGTATGCCTCTTGTTTCTTGGCAAACAGTTTCTGTGGAAGCTTTTGGGGATTGGAGATTGTTTTCACAAACGAGGAGTACCTTGGATATATACTGTCAGCTAGATAGTAAGTATTGTGGTAAGTCATACCGTTGACTTTATAGGTTGCACTCTGACTGTTTCCGGCAAGGAGCGAATCAAATATGTCCAATTGGTGGAGCACGTTGATGTCATTTTGTGATCCGGGTACCCCAAAGAAGCTGTGCCATATCCACGTGTCATATGAGGCCACCGCCTCTAAAATAATAGTTGGACGCTTCTTTCGGCCCGAGAATGCTCCTTGCCAAGCTGTGGGGCAGTTCTTCCGCTCCCAGTGCATGCAGTCAATGCTTCCGATCATACCAGGAAATCCGCGATGCCTGGCTCTCTTTAGAAGTCGGGATAAGTCTGCGGCATTTGGAGCGCAGAGATAGAGGTCACCGTAAAGCTCGTAGATATGCATACACCACTTCTTCATGCATTGTAGTGTTGTGGATTCACCCATCCTTGTTATTTCAGCACACTGATCTGCGGCTGCGCTGCACGCCAACATACGAAGAGTGCCTGTCATCTTTTGTTGTGGAAGAAGTCCAACCAATCCGACGGCGTCAGCTCTTTGGTGCCAAAATTGGTGGTGGTTGCAGAGATCCGTCACTATACGGTTGAATAAATTGGTACTCATTCGATACCTTCGACGAAAGGCTTGTTCGTTGAAGACGGGGCGTTCGATGAAGTAATCCTCCATCAGATTATGTCCCCTTGACTCCCTCATTCTTTCTTCATTTGGTCGGCGGCGAGGTGGTTCGTCGTCGAACATTGCATCGACCACGACCGCTTCAGTGATGAAATTGTTAGCAATTTCGGTATTTCGCCGACGTTGTTGTCGCCTCCTCCGAAAAAAATTCTCAAAACTAAAAGGATTCATCTTATCGGAATGTGGAATATATGGTTGGTTTTGGTGTGAATGAACGATGAGCACCGATCAACAAATATATAGCCGAGTGTAGATGAAGTGATTAGATAAGCTGATGACACGTGTCGGCTTTCAATTGGTCGGAAATCTCTCCGAGAATCTTATACAATTAGTAGAGCCGATCATGAACAGTTGACATGACACGTGTTGCCTCGTGATTGGTTGAAAATCTTATCGGAAATTTTGTACAATTATTTACCCGATAACCTTCTGTCGGTGTGACACGTGTCAACTCGTCATTCGTCAGAAATCTTACCCGAAATCTTATTCAATTATTCATACACGACAAATTTAATTTATGTCAAATTTAAAAAAAATTAAAATTTAATTTAATTTAATTATTCATACACGACAAGTTTATGGATTGGTTGAAAAATTAAAAAAAAAATCAAATTTTGTTTATGAACAGTAATAGCACGTGCTATTGTTGGACACCGCTGCGCGAAAAACAGCTTCTGCACCTCCTATTCGATGAACAGTGACTGCTCCACCTCAAACAGTGTCTGCTCCTCCTCAAATTGCTCCTCCTATTCGATTTTACCCATGCGGGTGCTCTTAGGAAAAGCCCCATATTCATCAAATGAAGGTCCTGTATCCTCAATATCAAATATTAACTGAATTGTTGCAGGATGTTTTGTCATTAGAAATTCCAACCGTGCAGTGTTTTTTTGCAAGTTCATGTGGTATTGGCAACACAAATGTCCCTTTAAGCACAAGCTCTGAATGAAGACCTTCTTTTGCCAAGAATGATGGTTTTAAGGATGTTATTATCACATGAGACAACTTTCAACAACTTAATATATGTTCTTACTAATTATTTTAGACAACAAAATACTCAATGAAATTCAATTGTTTAGAACAAACTGCAACATCAGATATTTTGTTGTCTTCTATCATGTCACACAAAAAAATATCAGTTGTTTGATATAGTATAAAACATCAGATATGTCCGAAAATGTAAATAGACACATTTTCGGACCTTTTAAACAACTGAATTAGAGTTGTTAGAAGGCATGAATCAAACGACCGATTTTTTGGTTGTGTGAGCTCGATTCAGATAACTACTAGATATACAACAGATTTTTAGGTGCTTCAGACAACTGATTTCCACTATTGTCTAAAGCACTTTTTGTACTAGTGATCAATGATGAAAATCCTAAGGTTTCAAGTTAGATTCGTCGTCGTCACTGCAATAGCTTCGGCCACCTCTGGCTAAGCTTCAAGTATGTTTTGAGAGATATTTTATTGCTTTATCTATTTGTGTTAGGATTTTTTTGTTTGCGGGTCGATTTAATGGAGGTCGAAACTACCTCCGACAAGCTCGATTTAGGTTGCCGCTGTAGCTGGCGATTGATGTCATTTCAAGCAACGAGATTATAAGGGTTTAGTAGCCCTCCTCGCACTAAGTCGATTGCACCTAGCCTTGAGCCTCGGGATGGCTCGACGGCGGTGCAGCGTCACAAAGAAGTTTTTTGGCCAAATAGGATTTCAGGCTAAATTATGGCCAAATCAGACCAGGGTCTAGTTAAACAGTGTGTTGGGCTAATTAAGAGCTTTCTTTTGATGGGTAAACCTATGCCGCCTTCTGTGGCGCTATGTCTGGCCGAAAAAAAAGGTGTCTCGAATCAACCAAGTACTCAAGTTATTTGTCATTAGAGTCGTAACGACGTCACGAGTATAGTCGTGAGGTTTAATTCGCATTTAGATGTCGTCAACCCAGTGGTTGGGCGGTGGTGACACATATAAGTGCCAATAGCGGTACGGTCAACATAAAAGATAAGTGTGTCTTAATTCGCTACGACTGCATCATCGTAACGGGTTAGTCAAAAAAAAATTAACTTTATTTGATAGAGTTTAATCCGAGATGATTATTTATTGGATATATGTAAATAGTTAATTGATTTTATGATATTCTAGTATGGTCGGATCGTCACAGTGGTTGTGGAGGGGTCGGGTGCGGTGGTGGTGAGCAACGTACGCAGTGTGGTGGATGTTGGTTCTATCCTATTGGGCTAAATTTGTTTACCTGGGCTGAGCCTCTCTCTATTAGGTTGCTCTTGGCTTATCCAAACACATGGTTGTGCACTTATGCCTTTTGTTAGGTTCTCAAGCTCATTTTTCTGGTGATCTCTAGATGATTTTCGAGGAGTTACATTAGCATGCCACAATTGCTTGCTTAGGTGTTATTGTAACTCATGTAGTTTTGAATTTATCTACTTGTTGGAAAAATGAGCTTTATGTATGCTGAGCTCGTTAGATTTAAAGAATAGTAATTATTTCTTTAGGTGTGTTTGCATATGACTTACTTTACATGGACATATCTCGTTTATGTATGTATTGCTTCTGTAAATTTCATAAAAGATAGAATTTTTCCTCTATAAAAAAATGTACATTTTACTGATTTTATCATTAACCCGGGCCATACATAGATTATCATTTATTATTCCCAAACATATATTATCATATACTTTTTATTCTCAATTAGATACATGTCTAAAAAGAAGAATATGCCACCTAGAAAAAGTATCCCAACGTTAGCAAACAAAGGGTGCCAATGCCAATTCATCGATTTGGTGACCTTGTTAGTTTTTTATTTTATTTTTTGGAAGTCTACTCTCCTAGAAGGATCCTGAGAGAGAAAATATTTACTAGAAATAACTTCAAACGATTATAGTCTCACACTACTAATAGCTAAGTTAGAAGTGAGTTGATTGTTCTTTTACAACAATGAGGCAAATTTATAGAATAACCGAAAAGACAACAATTACAATTTGAAGTTAAATATTCTAACCGAAACAATAGCGAAAACTATTCACCGTTTGATGAAAGAAGTTTTTACACTAGTTGAACCGGTCGAGTTTCTCGCCAAAGCACGCAATTGTGGTACGATCAAAGTAATAGTTCAGGTGAGCACCATTGAAACAATAGAAAATACGCATCACCAAAATGCAGGAAATAACCTTTATATCCCTGGGGTCCCAAGCGAAGCTCCAAACAAAGACCAGAGGATCGAAGAGTTGCAGCAACTTCTTTAGATCCCAGCAGCAGATTGAGGGCCTCACATAATCCATCTTCCAAGCCCAAGCCCGATCAACCATTTCACCAGCCCCAAGATGGGTCCAATTGAAAAACCTAAGCCCACAAGACAACGGATGCCGAATCTTTTGGTTAATGTAGTCGCTTGGATCGTCTTCACATGGAGAGTGATCGACAGATGCATGAATGCCGGCGGAACCCTTTGATTGTCATCGTCGCCAAAGCCGTGCCTGAAAAGACCCGACTCCGATTTAGTTGCCTAAACCGAAATCAAACCCCTTCGAAAACATGACCTTAAATTTTTTTTGCCAGAGTTTACTTAGAAGTACGCAAACCATTATTAGAACCTGCAAAGAAAACACACTTCGAATATTCCACAAAAGCCAAACCGTGGGGTTCCGTTCCCCATCCGGATTTCTCAACAACATATATATAATAAACGGAAGGTTTACAAAAAATCCAGAAACATTCAGGATTAAACTCATCTGAAAACAAACATAAGTATTCAGAGCAACGCCTATATACATCATTTACATTAAGTAGGCCGAACAAGAAACCTACAGAAACTGAAGTGTAATCCGAACTCTATGTCTCCACCGATGACGTGCAACACTGGAACCCAAACTGCAAACTGAGCAAAGGAAACCGAAAAGCTCAGGCGAACATAAATAAAATCGTTAGAGTGAGTAGACGAAAATAATATTATGTCTTTCCTAAATATATGCTCATAAAAGCATAAAGCGAGTCAATGCTGAAAATCCCAACCAGGTACATTTTCCCTGATCCACAAATATGCACGTAAAATCCTGCGGGGTCACTCATGGACTCCTCCGCATAGTACAGTCTAATCACGGGATTATAGACCCCTCGTGATTAATAAGCCTGAAAGACCTCGAGTCAGGGTATCTGTCCCCCTCGGCGCATCTCGGGGATCAGCTGAGAAGCCAAAGCATCGATGCATACCTCAATATCCAAGACTGTACTATGTGTAAACCAAATCATAAATCATTTCCATATACATGCATAATCGTAAAATGCTTAATTATAAAATGTATACTTATATGTGCATAATTATAACTGCATACGTAAATGCATAATCATAAACATATATTCATAAAATACATAAATCAAGACTCACAATTCAACTGTGAAAATAAAATGTCCACTCACAATACCGAGCTAACTCTGAGGTTTGGCGGAAGATCCTTCGCCAAACACTCGATCCCGATCACTCAAATCGTGGTCGGAAGTGGCCGAAAACGCCAGGTCGGACGGCGATAGCTCGCAGTTGCGGTGGAGCTCCAGTCAACGCGAGTCAACGCGGTCAACAATGGTCAACACCGGTCAAACTGCCCAAATGCGACTTTTTGATAATTTTACGACTATTCCGATATTTATACGTGCGACCCAAGACGATCAACGGTCCAAAATGAATCGAAACCGAACGAATAAACACGACTAAATCCAACGGCCGGAAATATTCATAACTTATTCCATGTAACTCGAAATAATCCTCCGGAAACTCCCACGAACCCGAAATCATGTATACTACAACTCTCGTGAAGGAACTCATACCAAATTCTTGCCCCATAATTTAGTGGAAAACAAATCTGCCATATCGACTAATTACGACAAACTGTGATTAATCGTGAAACTCGCGAATCAAGCCAATTAACATACCATTCTAATTCAGGTCATTACAAATCTACCCCCCTAACAAAAATTTCCCCCTCGAAATTTACGTACCTGCTAGTTGAAGAGGTAAAGATACTGCTCTCGCATGTGCTGCTCTGTCTCCCAAGTAGCCTATTCAACTAAATGGTTCTGCCACAATACCTTCACAAGGGGAATGACTCTTTGTTGCAACTCCTGGACTTTCCAATCAAGAATCTGAACTGGTTCCTCCACGTAGGTCAAGTCCTCCTGTATAGGAAGCTGATATGGTGTCAACACATGAGATGGATCGGAAATGTACTTCCGCAACATAGATATATGGAACACATCATGCACCCTAGTCATCTCAGAAGGTAATGCCAACTTGTATGACACTGCACCAACTCGCTCAGTGATCTCATAAGGGCCTACATATCGCGGACGAAGTTTACCGCGCTTCCCAAAACGAACAACACCCTTCCAAGGAGAAAGTTTCAGAAAAACCCAATCACCAACCTAGAACTCGAGATCCTTTCGTCGCACGTCAGCATAACTCTTCTGTCGATCCTGTGCAGCCCTCAATCTGTCCCGAATAATCTGAACGTCTTCCATGGTACTCTTTACCAAATCAGGGCCAAGAAGCCATTTCTCGCCGACTTCACTCCAACATAATGGAGTTCGACACTGTTTGCCGTACAACGCCTCATAAGGTGTCATCCCAATGCTAGCCTGATAGCTGTTGTTGTACGCAAACTCAATCAAATGAAGTTGCTGATCCCAATTCCCTTTGAACTGCAAAACACAAGATCGCAACATATCCTCCAAAGTCTGAATAGTCCTCTCCGACTGACCATTTGTCTGAGGATGAAAAGCTGTGCTGAAATGTAGTCAAGTCCCCATTGCCTTCTGCAATGCCCGCCAAAATTTGGAAGTGAACTGACTATACCGATCATAAAATATAGACACAGGTACACCATGCAATCTCACAACCTCCTTTAAGTACAGCTTTGCCAATCTGCTCACGGGAAGCTTTCCTGGAAGTGCTAGGAAATGAGCTAACTTCGTAAGGCAATCCACAATCACCCAAATACCAGTACTATCAGCAGAAGTACGAGGTAACTGATACACAAAATCCATAATGATATGCTCCCATTTCCACACTGGAATCTCCAAAGGTTGGAGTTTACCTGCCGGTTTCTAGCGTTTTGCCTTCACTTGCTGACAAATTAGGCCTCTGCTTACGTACATTGCTATTTCCCCCTTCATGTCTCACCACCAATAATGAGCTTTAAGTGTCCGGAATATCTTTGTACTACCCGGATGCATAGCATATGCGGAACAATGAGCTTCGTCGAGTATTTCCTTCTTCAAATCCTCGTCTCTGGGCACACATAATCTTCCCATGAACATCAAAGTGCCATCACTCCTCATTCGAAACTCGGTCGGTACACTATTTTGAATCAAATTCTTCTTGCTCAGCAGATAGGCATCTGAATCTTTAGCTTCACGAACTCGATCAAGTAATACCGGATGAACTTGGAAACTGGCCAACAAAGCTCCATCATCGTTCCATTCCAATTCTGCTCCCGTTGCTCATAACTCTGACAAAAATGACACTCTAGCAACACATACATGGAAGAGAGAAGCACCATGTTTTTGACTAAGAGCATTAGCAACCACATTAGCCTTCCCTGGATGATACTCGAAAGTGTAGTCATAATCATTAATCAGCTTCATCCATCTCCCCTGCCTCATATTCAAATATGGCTGCGTACGCAAGTAGGTAAGACTTTTGTGATCGGTGTAAATCTTGCACTGTGCCCCGTACAAGTAATGTCTCTAACTCTTCAATGCTAACACAATGACAGCTAACTCCAGATCATGAGTAAGATAATTAACTTCGTGTGGTTTCAATTGTCTCGAACCATATACCACCACTTTTCCATGCTGCATCAAAACACAACCCAGACTTAGCTTCGAAGCATCACTGTATACTACAAACTCACCACTATCATCAGGTAAAGTCAACATTGGTGCAGTAGTCAACCTTTCCTTCAACTTTCCTCGCAAGCATCAGACCATTTAAACTTGACTCATTTATTCGTCAGACGGGTAAGTAGTGTCGCTATCCGTGAAAAATCCTGCACGAATTGGCGGTAGTAACCTGCTAAGCCCAAGAAACTCTGTATCTCTGCCACGTTGGTAGGTCCGCTCCAATTCAGCACTGTATCAATCTTATCTGGATCTACACTAATTCCCTCAGCTAATATCACGTGGCCCAAAAACTTTACACTGTCTAGCCAAAATTCACACTTACTGAACTTGGCGTACAACTGAGCATCTCCTAAAGTCTGCAAGACTTCATGCAAATGCTTCTTGTGCTGCCCCACACTCCTGGAATAGATCAGGATGTCGTCGATGAACACAATGACGAACTTGTCCAAATAACGTCTGAAAATCCGATTCATCAGGTCCATGAAAGCAGTTGGCGCATTGGTAAACCTAAATAGCATAATAAGGAACTCATAGTGCCCATAACGTGACCGAAACACCGTCTTGTCCACATCGGACTCCCGAATTCGTAGTTGATGGTAGCTAGACCTGAGATCAATCTTCGAGAAGACTGAGGCTTGTTTCAGTTGATCAAACAAATCATCAATCCGTGGAAGCGGATACTTATTCTTTACCGTAACCTGACTCAACTTCCAATAATCAATGCATAGCCTCATCGAACCATCATTCTTCCTCACAAACAACACTAGATCACCCCAAGGTGAAACACTAGGTGGAATGAAGCCTTTCTCAATCAATTCCTACAGTTGACTCTGTAACTCCCTCAACTCTACTGGTGCCATACGGTAGGGTGTCTGCGAAATAGGTCCGGTACCCGGAAGTAACTCGATGGTGAAGTCAATCTCCTTAACTGGGGGAACACCGAGTAAATCCTAGGGAAACACATCTGGATACTCGCAAACCACCGTATTATCACAAATCTCCAGCACAAGAACACTCGTATCAACCACATGTGCAAGGTAAGTCTCACAACCCTTCCTCATCATCCGATCAGCCTTCATTGCTGAAATCAAACAAGGAAAAGTAGTATTCTTTTCACCCCGAAATAAAATTTTCGGCATGCCTGGACTCCTAAAAACAACCTCCTTCTTGTGATTGTCAAGAACGGCCAATGGTTCTCCAAGAAATCCATACCCAAAATCACGTCAAAATCCACAATATCCAGCAGCATCAAGTCCGCGGCTAACTCATAACCTCCAATAAAAATCTCACAATCTCTATATACCCACCCGACACACACTACCTCGCCAGATGGATACAGCACTCGCCACAAACTAGGGAGTGGAGATACAGGTATATTAGTCAATGATGCTAATCTCTATGACATGAATGAATGTGTAGCCCTTGGATCTAGTAAAGTAAAAACTGGATGACCAAAAATGTACAACGTACCAATGATAACCTCTGGAGAAGCTCTGCCCTCACGTAGAGACATAACATGAACTCGAGCCTGTCCAGCTGGTCATCCACGCTGACCACGATTCTGCTGACCACCCTATCTAGAAAGTTGTGTTGTACGATCCCCAGAAGCAGTACCCTGATCTTGTCTAGTACCCTGATCCACAACACCACCAAAAGTGCTAAGCTGAGGACACTCCCTCGCAAAGTGACCCGCTTGGCCATAACGGTAACAAGGAGAGGTGCCATACTGACACTGACCAAAATGATGTTTGTGGCAGTTGTTGCACAATGGAGATTCCCTCGGTGTAGCTGGTGTGCCAAAGGAAGGTCGAGGATAACTCGATCCACTAGAACTCCCATTCGACTGCTGTCTCTGCGGTCGACTCCTCCTAGCAGTGCTGGTATGATATTTGTAAGGTCCACTACCCGAAGATGATGTTGATCCAGAAGTACCTGAACTCAGCCTCTTTGAAGCACCCTGACTAGGTTCACCCTCTTCAAATCGACGAGTCTGAAATCACATCAGTCTCTCCCTCTCGATATCCTCACCTCTGAGTGCATCACTAACAAACTCATCAAAGTTATCTCGAGGCATAATGGTCAAAGTCCCCTTGATATTCAGATTTAGACCCAACTCAAACCTCCTACAATTGGCTTCCTCTGATGCCACCATATCACGTGCAAACCGAGACAAACGAGTGAACTTATCTCGATACTTAAGCACTAACATATTTGTGATGACCCAAACCAGAATCAGTAGAGTAATCGGCTTAATCCACGAGTTAGCGCGTAATCGCAGTTTTCCGTTAATTGATTGATTTGTCGGTTTTGATCACGACTTAATTATCGGGCGAGAATTTGAGTTGAGTCTCCTCTCGAGAGTTGTTGTACGCGTGATTTCGAGTTCGTGGACGGTTCCGGATTATTATTTCGACGATCGAGGAATATAATATGAATATTTGAAATCGTGGAATTTCGTCGAGTTTATCCGTTCGTATTGGAGTTATCTGAATCATGATTGTGATCCCTTTTGGACCATCGATCGTATCGAGCCACGAGTATAAATATTGGAAATAGTCGAAAAAAGTACTGTTGGAAGTTTGACCGGCGTTGACCATTTCTGGTGCGTTGACCACCGTTGACCGTGGAGGAGTTTTCACCGTTTGAATTCCACCGGCGGACTTGCCGTTTCCGGCTGTTTCAAGCCACGACCTTGGAAGAGGATCGAGATCGTACGTTGGGTGAGGGATCTTCCGCCGGATCTCGTGATTAGCGCGAGTGCGCGCTGTGCTCACCTGTGAGTGGACTTTTCTATTTTCACTGTCGTTGTGAGTTCGTGATTTCCGTATTTATTTATATACGATGTTGAGATTATTTATTGCTTCTGGAGGTATTATTTTATATTTTATATGGTGATGACATTACTTGCATCGATGCTTTGGCCACTCGGCTGATCACCGGTAGTCAGACCCAAGGTTGAGAGATTCCTCTGGGCAGGGTTGAGAGATTCCCCTGTTATGCCGCTGGGCTTGAGAGATTCGCCTAGCCTATCACCGTTGGGCTTGAGAAATTCGCCTGGCACCTCCATATATTTTCCGAACTCGCTTTGCATTGTTTTATGTATATGTAAATGGTGAAAGACATGTTTATTTTCGTCCACTCACTCTAACGATTTTATTTACCCTTCCCCTGGGCTTTTTGGTTTCCATGCCCAGTTTGCAGTTCGAATTCTGGTGTCTCACGTCGCGGTTGGAGGCTTAGCGTTCGAGCTACCTTTCTTTTCCAGTAGGTTTCTTGTTTTGCCTATTGTTGTATATTTTGTATATATACACTAGAGCTCGCTCTGATATACTACTGATATGTTTTAATGTGATTTTTCCCGGATTTCTGTAAAGTACAGTTTTGATTACTGCTTTACTTTATTGTTATGATATTGAGAAATCCGGATGGGATTGGTGCCCACGGTTTGGCTTTTGTGGCATATGATGAAGTGTATTTTTCGGGTGCAGGTTAATGGAAATTCCCCGTTAGTAACGAAACTCTGCCGAAATTTTTATGGTTTTTGTTGGTTCGTGTTTTCAGAAGGGGTTTGATTCCGGTTTAGGAAACTAAATCGGGGTTGGGTCCTTTCAATATTCCCCTGCTTCAGGTTGGTAAACTCCTCATATTTTCACTGCTGAGTAGCTGGATTGAAATACCGATGCATGAACATCTCTTTAAACATCGGCCAAGGAGTATCAATAGGAATTCTGTCTGTACCAACCCACCAAAAGTAAGCATTTGATTCAAGCAAACCCACTGCAGCTACTGTTCTCTGTTCAGGAGTAAAATGCAGGCCCTCACAAACACGCTCAACCTGAACCACCCAAGCTTCACACACCTCAGGATCAGGGGAACCAGAGAAAACAGTTGCTCCCACTGTCCTGGCCTTAGCCACTGGGTCAATACGTTCCTCTAAACGCAATACTCGCATAAGTAAGTCACACCTACGTTGATCCTCATCAGGATCCCCAGTCCATTCAGCACAGACTCCACGTCGAGGAGGCATCCTAAGGATAAAAGATATTAGTCACAAGACAGAAAAGATGTAATCATGAAACTTCAAACATTTGAAAATATACAACACTCTAGAGCATTGATGATTATCCGCTGGCCGGTCGGGTCATTGCTCCCGAAATGTTGTACATTCTCAAATGTCCTTAGTAACACGACTACCTGAGTATACAGAACCTAAAACCTAAGGCTATGATACCAACTGAAAGGACCCGACTCCGATTTAGTTGCCTAAACCGAAATCAAACCCCTTCAAAAACATGACCTTTAATTTTTTTTTGCCAGAGTTTACTTAGAAGTACATGAACCATTATTAGAACCTGCAAAGAAAGCACACTTCGAATATTCCACAAAGGCCAAACCATGGGGCTCCGTTCCCCATCCGGATTTCTCAACAACATATATATAATAAACCGAAGGTTTACAAGAAATCCAGAAACATTCAGGAGTAAACTCATCTGAAAACAAACATAAGTATTCAGAGCGACGCCTATATACATCATTTACATCAAGTAGGTCGAACAAGAAACCTATAAAAACTGAAGTGTGATCCGAACTCTATGCCTCCACCGATGACGTGCAACACTGGAACCCAAACTACAAACTGGGCAAAGGAAACCGAAAAGTCCAGGGGAAGACAAATAAAATCGTTAGAGTGAGTAGACGAAAATAATAATGTCTTTCCCAAATATATGCTCATAAAAGCATAAAGCAAGTCAATGCATATGAAAATCCCGACCAGATACATTTTTCCTGATCCACAAATATGCACGTAAAATCCTGCGGGGTCACTCATTGACTCCTCCGCATAGTACAGTCTAATCACGGGATCATAGACCCATTCGTGATTAATAAGCCTGAAAGACCTCGGGTCAGGATATCTGTCCCCCCCCCCCGGAGCATCTCGGGGATCAGCCGAGAAGTCAAAGCATCTATGCATACCTCAATATCCAAGACTGTACTCTGTGTAAACCAAATCATAAATCATTTCCATGCACATGCATAATCGTAATATGCTTAATTATAAAATGTATACTTATATGTGCATAATTATAACTGCATACGTAAATGCATAATCATAAACATATATTCATAAAATGCATAAATCAAGACTCGCAATTCAACTGTGAAAATAAAATGTCCACTCACAGTACTGAGCTAACTTTGAGGTCCGGCGGAAGATCCCTCGCCAAACACTCGATCCCGATCACCCAAATCGTGGCCGGAGGTGGCCGAAAACGCCGGGTCGGACGACGACAGCTCGCGATTGCGGTGAAGTTCCGGCCAACGCGAGTCAACACGCTCAACAGTGGTCAACGCCGGTCAAACGGCCCAAATGCGACTTTTTGACAATCATACGACTATTCCGATATTTATACGCACGACCCAAGACGATCAACGGTCCAAAACGAATTGAAACCAAACGAATAAACACGACTAAATCCAACGGCCAGAAATATTCATAACTTATTCTATATAACTCGAAATAAACACGACTAAATCCAATCGTCTGCTCGGCCCAAGCGAGGTCGAGCCAAACCATAGCAGCCCGCAACTACCAACGAGTGAGGAAGAAAGGTCTGCACCCCATCATCTTGGCCAAGAAAACTCGCCCGAACAACATATGCTCACCAGATCTGATATCCAAATCGAGATGGCTTTTCAGTGGGGCATGTTGCGGCCTCAAGTGTCCTCTAGCCGACAATCCACCATCTTTCAGTCATTCTTGTGAAGAATCCTATTGTCACAACAATCCAACATGAGAGTTCTTTGGAGTGATAGAAAGGAATAAGGAAGCCCGAGGACGTGGTTGTTGGTGGTAGGGGAGACACCCGAACTAGAGACTCCCAGGATGGGAGATGACGATTGACGCCCTGCAACCCTAGCGGAGAGAGCATCACCTTGTTTGGTTATTGATTATGCTTAATTAGGTACAAGTCCATATTACAAAGCTCAAAGAAAAAAATCATTTGAGAATTGTATAAGCCACCAACTCAGCAAGCGTCGGAGAGTCGAGGACCTTTGGACTAAATGAAAAGCTGAACAGCCAAAATGCATGCACGCCCTGATCCTACGTTTGCTGCTATGCCAAACCGCCAAATTATCCAACTGAAGATTGAAAAATCTTAAGTCAACTTCTTAGGGGCTCCAACACCCTAATAAGAACACATTTTTAAGTACATGATTACCTCACAATTGATCCAATAATGGATAATACAAATGTGAAACTACAAACCATCCCACTCCATCTTAATAAAAAAAAGAACCATCAAAAGATTCAGATGCGAACCGCAAGCGTGACTATGATCCGAGCATTAATACATTTTGTGATGGTGCCAAAAATACGATGATACTAGTAAACGTCACCGATTTGGAGGAAGGTAAACTATGTTAGGGTAATATTGCTACGTGTACCCAACGGTGACTACGGGCGAAAAGCAAAGACCAACTTGGCGAGGTATTGGGTGCTTTTCCGCAAGGGTCATTCGCTCATTCATAGCCCTTTGCTAAGTGGACTAATTGGAGGTCAAGGATGAAGATGGAAGAAGAATCATCGTCGTATGATACCACTTGTCAACATCCATGGCACATTATTTTTTTGCGACTTTAGATAAGCTTTTTGATTTAAATAAATCAAAGAAGAGCAAGAACATGGAATATTGAAACATGGAATATAGGAACATGGACACACACTACCTTTTATTAATCGATTTTTTGTTTGTTAAAAGAACAGATCCATCAAATTTAATAACAATTCAATTTCTTATTATCGATAATTTGATTGAATTATACCTAAGTTCTCTTCAACTATTGAGAATTGGGATTGATTTAATTATTCGTTGTTCAAGAGTTACGTAAGTAAAAAATGTTGTGATAGTTTTTCTTTGAGTCATGCTTTGGTGGTCAATGAATTCATGATCAGTTACTGTTAAATTTGTATTTAACGGATGATACTAAATTATTTTTTAATTACCTACCGTTAGATACAGATTTAATGACAATTGACCACAAATATTATTCATCACCAGAGTATGACTCACTTTTCAATATAGAGTATTGTTCTTGTTTATTTGAGAATTCGTACAAAATGTTCATTGTTTTCTTTGCTAGGTCATTTGTTTTATATGGAGCAAAGTTTCACATTTTTTATCGTCATGTCTCAATACGACATATAAATTTATACGTAGACTTCAAATTCTAGGATGAATCGATCTATAGGAGAAGGGATTGACATTTTCAAATTTCAATCACCAAAGAAAAAATTTAATTACATTTCGCGAAATAAATGCAATATTTTGCCAAAAATAGATCGAAGAACAAGGTAATATGGTCGGAATTAAAAACGTAAATCAATCAGAGCGTATATCCGATTTGACACACAGAGCTGGAAATCGCCGATTGGACAGTAGCACTATTAAAATGGTCCTGCTCATAAAACAACCCCAACCTCATCTCAGCTCAGGCTCAGCCCAGTATCGAATCTCGACCGACTACTTCTAGAATCTCCGCAGTCGGCACGCGGCCCTAGAAGAAAGACGAGTCTCATTTTTCATTCGCCTTCCACACGCCTTCCACACGCCTTCGTCTCTCTCCCTTTCGCTCTCACACAAAGACTGTCTCCTCTTCGTCTCTCTCCCATACTTCAATCATCATCAAAATCCTTATCCCAAATCTCTGCAACTTTCTATGAATGCGTGATCGTCGTCATCACTAGGTCATCATCATCATGTATGCAGCCGCAGCTTCTTCGTCTGCTTCGGCTCTTTTAAGAGCGTCTAGGTCGAGATTCTTCTCCTCTTCGACATCGACTCTGACGAGAACTTTCCTCGGTACGACGACGACAAAGAAGCCGCCGTCGTTGCCGGTCGGTTTAACAGCGCACAGATTCCTCAGCTCTTCGGCGGCGACTCGGTGGAGCCACGGCGTCCATTGGCGCGCTCCTTACACGCTTCAGTCGCAGATCAGAGCCATCGCTCCGGTTATTGAACGCGTCCAGCGCAGGATCGCTACCATGGGTACGAGTCAACCTCTCTCCCCCTCCGACTATCTCGGAGTTTGACTTTTCCGAATTGTTTGATTGATTTGAGTCTACTGATTACGTGGTTCTCCACTGTGCTTACTAGTTGCGTAGTCTGTTTGGCTGCTCACACTGTGAAGATGAAATCAAAATTTTTGTTAAATTTGATATGATTTTTGTGTTTATATTCAATCTGTACTTGTTATCCAGAAATTGATGTGATTCTGGTACTGTAGGATCTGATTTTTAAGTTCGAATTCGGTCTGTGACTTATTGTATACTGACTGGTTCTGCTGTGTGGCTTCAGCTCCTGAAAATCATCCATTCAAGGAACATTTGACGAGTCTTCCGAAGCAAGGAGGCGGCGAGTATGGGAAATTCTACAGTCTCACATCACTGAAAGACCCGAGGATCGGTAATTTTCTTTTTGTAGTTGTTACTTGAGTGTTCTTCCATGATTCCTTGTTATTTTTACTGTAGATGATAATATTTTGTGAATGTGTTACAGATAGGCTGCCTTACTCCATCAGAATCCTCCTTGAATCTGCTATTCGCAACTGTGACAATTTCCAAGTCAAGAAGGAAGATGTCGAGAAAATTCTTGATTGGGAAAATACTGCTCCAAAGCAAGTTGAAATCCCGTTTAAGCCTGCTCGTGTACTCTTGCAGGTACTTCACTCTACATTGCCATCAGTTTTAGTATACAAATTGAAAAAAAGTGTTGTGGATATTAATATCTTCCACCATGATCTTATTGCCAGGACTTTACAGGAGTTCCAGCTGTGGTTGACCTTGCTGTAATGCGTGATGCTATGAACAATCTAGGGAGCGATTCCAACAAGATCAATCCCTTAGTATGTGGAGTTTCTTATGTTCCTTTTCAGTTCTTTGTAGTAAAATCATGTCTCAGCCCAACAGTTTTCAACTGCTACCTTGTATATGTAAATTCAGTGCATTGCTAGTGCACTTCTCTTACTGTGTATCTTCCCACATATACAGGTTCCTGTTGATCTTGTTGTTGATCACTCTGTCCAAGTCGATGTTGCGAGATCAGAAAATGCAGTTCAAGCAAATATGGAGTTGGAATTCCAGAGAAACAGAGAGAGATTTGCTTTCCTTAAATGGGGATCCAATGCTTTCCAAAATATGCTTGTCGTTCCACCTGGTTCTGGCATTGTTCATCAGGTAAAGTAGTTCGAGTGCGAAGTAGTTTCATGCAATATTCTGAGTTCAGATGACATGAGTTACAGTACTTGAGACTTTCCATCTTAAAATAAATAATTAATATAGGCTGAAACACACTATTTGTATTTCTATAGATCTGGAGTGGATTTAGTTGACACGTCTTAATTTCAGGTTAATCTTGAATATCTTGGACGGGTTGTATTCAACACTAATGGCCTACTCTACCCTGATAGTGTGGTTGGAACTGATTCCCACACAACTATGATTGATGGTTTGGGGGTTGCCGGATGGGGGGTTGGGGGTATTGAAGCAGAAGCTACAATGCTTGGTCAGGTAATATGAGATCTTAAACATTATGCAAGGACACATTATATATGCTTGAAAATGTTGTTTTTGTATCAGGCTCTTTTAATCTTGAATTCAAGATGCTGAAGTTGCACAAGTTATATCTCTCCTAAGCCGTTTTTTTAATTATTTATACCTTAAATTTTTACAGCCCATGAGCATGGTGTTGCCTGGAGTTGTTGGGTTTAAGTTGACTGGAAAGTTGAACAATGGCGTTACTGCTACCGACTTGGTCTTGACTGTGACACAAATATTGAGGAAACATGGAGTTGTGGGAAAATTTGTTGAATTCTATGGTAATTTCATTTTATTCTTTAGAGGTGTACTTTTTTAAGCTCCTTCAATTATTAGACTCGAGCTATATATGATGCGTCTTTTTTGTGTATTCCTGTAGGTGGTGGTATGCAACAACTGTCATTAGCTGACAGGGCTACTATTGCCAACATGTCTCCTGAATATGGTGCAACCATGGGCTTCTTCCCTGTCGATCACGTTACATTACAATATCTCAAATTGACTGGTCGAACCGATGAAACTGTGAGTTCTTTACCAGATAACCATAAATAATCACAGTAGCTAGCTTCCCAGTTGTTTCCTTTTCTTGTTCAGAAATAAGTGACCTCTTTTTATTCGATTATAGGTGGCAATGATAGAAAGTTATCTCCGGGCAAATAAATTGTTTGTTGATTATAATGAGGTAAGATTTCTCTTGTAACCTTTGAGATTTTGGTGAATGATCACCTTTTCAATTTCTTCGGAGATGGAGTTGCATATGTTGACAAGTGCTCTGTTTTATCAGCCTGAATCAGAAAGAGTTTACTCATCTTACCTGGAATTGAACCTTTCAGAAGTCGAGCCCTGTATTTCAGGACCTAAGAGGTAAGCTTATTCTTCAGCTATTTAAAAGCTTTGATTTCATATCAATATTTTGTATTAATTTACAACTGGTATCTATGGCAGACCTCATGATCGCGTTCCCTTGAAAGACATGAAAGCTGACTGGCATGCTTGTCTTGATAACAAAGTTGGGTTTAAGGTGGGTTGTTACCGCGGCACCTTCATTAATACAGAACAATCCTAAATTTATTATATTCTCGCTGGTGTATAAGCCATTAAGAAAATGCACAGTATAGACCCATGTTAATTAACCTAAGCTAATGTGATTGCTGTTGTCAATTACTACATTAGTAGCTGCCACTCATTCATGAAAAAGAAAAAGAAGAAACATTAATCCCTCCAGCCAGCTAAAACTACCTCTACCTGTTCTTGCATCTGAACCTTATGCAAATTTTATTAATGCTAGTAAATTTCAGTGACATGTGGCTCTGAGGTGTTGACTGAAGTGATTTAAGGACATTGTGCGTGTCTTGATTTTTGTAGATATGTGTCATATCTCATGTAAAGTTATGAACAGAGAGATTCGTGTTTCTGAATTCCACAATCTGGATGACTGGTTTAACATGCCATTTTCTTTGAATCGTTTGTTTATTATCCTATCTAAAATATGGTATCATATGGTGCAGGGATTTGCTATACCAAAAGAGGTGCAAGACAAAGTGGTGAACTTTTCATTCCATGGGCAGCCGGCAGAGCTTAGGAATGGTAGTGTCGTAATTGCTGCAATCACCAGTTGCACCAATACATCAAACCCAAGTGTTATGCTTGGGGCTGCTCTTGTTGCAAAAAAAGCTTGTGACCTCGGTTTAAAGGTAAGGCATCCTTGCAGTGTCATGTATTGTTCCCAATGGAATAAGCATTTTTCACTTTGTACTGATTTATTTTTCACCAATTACTCAGGTCAAGCCATGGGTAAAAACAAGTCTTGCCCCGGGGTCCGGAGTTGTTACAAAATATTTGCTTCAGAGGTGCTTAATCTATCCACAGTTAATGTTGCTCCTTACAAAATGTATATGAACAGTTGATTGATTCTTGATTTGTTTGTTGCAGTGGATTGCAGAAGTACATGAATGAACAAGGTTTCAATATTGTTGGGTATGGGTGTACCACATGCATCGGAAATTCAGGGGATTTGGATGAGTCTGTCGCTTCTGCTATAACTGAAAATGGTATTGCTCCATATGTTTACCGAATTAAAGTTGTTTGAGTGTTTGACCGGTTGTTAATCTATCTGTAGATTACCTCTAATAACCTTCACTATGTTGCAGACATAGTAGCAGCTGCAGTTCTTTCCGGAAACAGGAACTTTGAGGGCCGTGTTCATCCATTGACAAGAGCAAATTACCTTGCCTCACCTCCTTTGGTGGTTGCTTATGCTCTTGCTGGCACGGTAATCCCTTTCACTTTATGCCTGTGCGATTTTGTATCATTGCATCAGGTAGAAATTCTATTGGTGTTGGTATCTTATATTTCCTGGTATTTTTTGATACTGAACAAATGATACCATTTTTGTTGATTTAAATAAAAGAGTGAGGCGGGAGAGTAACAGAGTGATCTATATTAAATTCTGGATATGGCCGCGCCTCATTGCCATACCCCAAGTTCCATTTCTTGAACAAAAGAGTTATTGATTAAATGGCTTTGATAATCAGATTTAATAATCCTAGAGGATTCTCCCTTTTTTGGTCTTAGAGCACTGTTATGAATCTGAGAGTCTAGTAATCTGTATAAAATTAATTTGTTTGGTTACTGAAGCATTATTCATTAGATCCTGCTGCATGTTCTACCCAGGAGACGTATTTATTTAAGGAACCATTAACTGACATGATTCAACGTCATTGCAGGTTGACATTGACTTCGATAAGGAGCCAATTGGAACTGGGAATGATGGTAAGAGCGTTTATTTCAGGGATATCTGGCCAACTACAGAAGAGATTGCACAGGTAATGATTGATTAAAGAATGGTACTCTGGTGGTTTTTGGTGACAATGCAGGTCATGCAGTGCACTGATGAATTATGATTGCCTATCTTGTAGGTTGTGCAATCCAGTGTGTTGCCTGAAATGTTTAGAAGCACTTATGAGTCTATTACTAAGGGCAACCCCATGTGGAATCAGCTAACGGTTCCAGAAGCCAAGCTGTACTCTTGGGACCCCAACTCAACCTACATTCATGAGCCCCCATACTTCAAGGGCATGACCATGGATCCTCCTGGTGCCCATGGAGTTAAGGATGCCTACTGCCTGCTAAATTTTGGTGACAGTATTACAACAGATCACATCTCCCCAGCAGGCAGCATCCACAAGGACAGTCCTGCTGCAAAGTTCCTTCTTGAACGTGGAGTGGATCGCAAGGACTTCAATTCCTATGGAAGTCGTCGTGGTAATGATGAAGTGATGGCAAGAGGAACTTTTGCCAATATTCGCCTTGTCAACAAGTTATTGAATGGAGAAGTGGGCCCTAAAACTGTCCACATTCCCACAGGAGAGAAACTCTCTGTTTTTGATGCTGCAACTGTGAGTCATTTTCAGCTAATATTTGTCTCAGTTTTTCTTGTTTGTTTTATGCTTGACATATTTCTATTTGAAACACACTTCAAATGCCTCTATTCCCTGATTTTTTCTAGTTTTGTTTCGAGTCTTGAATCTGTTTCCATGCTTTCAAATGTTTGTTCCCATTAGTCTTCTAAAAAACAAATATTCTTGTTTTGGAACAGCATAGTTTCATTTTTTCAGAGTATAGAAGATTAGTTTTTGTAAAATTTTGATCATGGTACTCACTTCATTGGTGGGGAACCCAGTACACTAATCTTACACTGCTGTTAAATTTGAACTTTATTGTCCATATGAGTAGTTACTGAATCTATTTACAACAAAAGTAGTTACTAATTCTCTGCAATACATGTCTGTATCAGAAATACAAGTCTGATGGGCAGGACACCATTATTTTGGCTGGTGCCGAGTATGGAAGTGGAAGCTCAAGGGACTGGGCTGCCAAGGGTCCAATGTTGTTGGTAAGTTGTTTCCTGCAGTGTGTTTCAAATTATCTGAGCAATTTCTTCACTGTTGTGGTCACTTATTTGACTTGGTAAACTGCATTGCAACAGGGTGTTAAAGCTGTTATTGCCAAGAGTTTTGAGAGAATTCACCGCAGCAATTTGGTGGGCATGGGCATTATTCCACTCTGTTTCAAAGCTGGTGAGGATGCAGACACACTAGGGTTGACTGGTCATGAACGTTATACCATTGACCTCCCTAGCAATGTTAGTGAGATAAAGCCCGGCCAAGATGTTACTGTCACCACAGACAGTGGAAAGTCTTTCGTATGCACTGTGCGATTTGACACTGAGGTAAATTTGCCGTTTTCAAATCATTACCTAATCAGTAACTTCTGTGGTTTTGCAAACTGTTCTTTGGTTTTTTAATGTTAATCTCATATTTTTGTTTGCATAAATAGGTGGAATTGGCTTACTTCAACCATGGAGGTATTCTTCCTTACGTCATTAGAAACCTGAGCAAGCAGTAATTGAAGCGCTGTTTAGAGGACGTGCTACACATCATACGAGCGTATTCAATTGTAAAATATGAGGAATCAAAATAAAGTTTCGAATAATTGGAAATAGTTCCCTTCAAGGGAAGGAGGCATTTTTTTGGTAATTCATCTAAGCACTACCCCGCTGCCGAGGGGGTTTAGACATGTTGCTTTGTCATTTTAACAGGGTAAAACAATAGTTTCAGAGTAATATAATTTTTTCCTCTTCCGATTGTTGCTTGTTAGAGCATTTAAATATATACCTTGGGGCTTCGAGGCCACCATGTTATATAAGCAGTGTTCTGCCTCTTAAGTCTGAACAGTGAATCTCATTAATGTGATCTTTGTTCATGGCAAAGCTAATCATATTGTTATTTTTATGGTATTTGTTAATTTTGACAGTCGGTTTCACTTATTAGACATGATTCAGTTCGGATATTCTATTGTCATGAATTTACACATATTTTACATATATCCCTAAAATATGATGTATATGAATTATGTTTCATTAGATTTGCGACAATTTTGAATATGTCGTCGAGCTGTTCATCCCTCCTCCCCTCATCTACATAGATCAAGTTACATATTTTGATCTTATACATTTTTAAATTACTCCAATATCTTACTGTTCTGACAGACAAAAGTAAGAAACTTCAATTAAAATCATATATACTGATGCAACGAAGTGATAAATCACGAAGCATCAATGTCTTTAAATAATAATGTATCAATATATATAGCATATAGCATGGCTATCGATTCTATTCATTAACACTAATCACACATTTTTGCACAACATACCGGGATCATGGGAATTGACGATCACGATTTACATATGTATTAGTTAGCGCTGGAATAAAAACCATCTCATAACCTCATGCATTACTTGTCCGTCGTCACAACATGCGTTCAGACCTTAAAAGTTTCCAAATACTTACTGATCGAGTTCATGAATATGTTACATAACAAAAAGTCAAAAACAATATATGAACGAAGGAACTAAATAAATTTGCACTCTTTACAGGTTAGTTTTAACTCAAAAGGTAACAGTTAATTAAACTATGATAATGTGCCAAACCAATATATATGGAACACTTGCTTGCTTTTACAATTAGTATCCAGCTAGGTAGAGTCGTAGACAGAGATGAAACTGAAGAAGAGACAGAGTCATCAATTTTGGTCCTCTGGTATACTCTCCAAAACTGGTCTCCAGCTTTCCTCACTACTACCTGCAGAAACCCTGCTTCCTGATCTTGACTTGAACGAACTCAACAATTGCTCCAAAGAAGAGCCGTTTGATATTGAATCGTTCTTGTAATTCAGAAGTTGTTTCAGCTCTTCTTGAGTCACCACTAGTCTAATCCTCACAACTCCACTTTTGGAGTCATCATTGGGAGTATTGTTCTTTGTCACTCTACCACCATCGTCTTGATCGCCGTCTTCTTGTAGATTAAACCTCACTGTCTTCTTCTTCTTCTTATTCGACGGCATTGGAGTAACTGCAGTGTGCTGTACCTCTTGTGCTTGCTTGCTATCGAATTCATGGTTCTCATGATCTTGTGCTGATGAAACCTTGCTATTACTGCTCACCAAACAGTTCCCCATTTCTGATACGAGAGATCGAGAGACGAGTCGAACAATAACAGAGAAATGAAAGAGAGAAACTCAGAGGGTAAGTGAGAAACAAAGAGAGCGAGCTAAAGAAAGATAGTTGGAGAGGTTGCAAAGTGAAGCATACAACTTATAAAGATAAGGAGAGAGGGGGGCCAAATAACGTGGAGTAAAAATCAAGCACATGCAGCTGCGAATGTTGCGCCGGCTATTTTCCAAACACAAATAACTAATATTGCTCGAGACAATCACTGGCTACCTTTCTTATATTTAACAATGCTAGCTTTCTCCCATTTATAATACTAGGTGGTGACCCGCCCCTTGGGGCGGTGTGATGATAAATTGAACTAAATTATTACAAATCATTGGTCTAGAACAAATGATTCAGTACTCAAGAAAATTTGAAATATGAAATAAATGGTGTTTGCTAAAACTAAAAGTGTGAGATAATTAGTCTTAATATAATATTTTATTAGAGTCAAGAACTTACCGGTCCTCTTATCAAACTTTCTTCTTTTCTTGATTGGGTGCTTCAAGATCTGAAATAGGAAAAATGATTATCGTAGGTAAATTAAAGTGTAAGAGGATTAGTCTGCTTCTCAGTAATTCATAGCTTAACACATATAATTTGAATTTCCTGATACAAACACTTCTACAAACTTTATGACCATACCAATTCAAGTATCAAAACGGCGAGGATGACGTTGGACATAACGAAGGTGTTGACTATGATATGAGGGAGTTTTGCAAGTACTGGAGGACGTTCTCAAACTCATCGTCGCATAATGGACTATGGAAAAGCTGCATCTAAAAGTTAACAATCAACCACATTGGAATACGCCTGAAATGAATGGATCAGAGATATACTCGGAAATTAAATTCAGCAAACGGAATCCAAAATTGAATGGTTAGGGTTTAGTATTTGAGGGAAGGGTCTAACCTCTTGAACATTGTGGAGTGGAGCTGTAGATGTAGGCGGTGCATGGCTTCACATCTACGTCAGAGATGGCTGGTGACGGCCGACTGGCACCATAGATGACAACATCGATGGCAGCATAGAGACGGTTTGGAGAAGAAGAGAGACTACTTGGAAGAACAAAGCTCTAGATGAATAAGCACATAGAAAATTCGTGCCGAACACCTCAGCTTATCGTATTGGAAAAGCAAGAGGTAATTAATAGAGTGCTTGAAATTGGGAAGTCATCTATTTGTGCCCAACACCAAACAATTGTGGTGTACTTTGATAATTGTAGGTCCTGAAGACTATTTACATCGTATTGGTCCTAAACAATATATAAGTGTCATATGTTTTGAAAAACGTCTCTGTAAACTATATTTTTTGTATAATTATTTGGTATGTCGTTACCGTTACGTATCATAATCTTTAAGCCTTTTTTTGATGTAACTCTAGATAATGCAACGTATAATTGTCCGTGACTAAATACTGGTTCAGTCAAATATATTCCGACTTGGTTTAGTGATTGACCTTGACTTTTGTTGATTGTCATTGCATAACAAACTCTGACAGGAAACTGTCGTCTCTTGAATGTGAATGGCCATTTAGTTTCATTTGCAATCAAAACAATCCTTGGAATGTAAACCTTTTCTCCAATATTAGTCCCTGTTAGTATTTTTGCCTCTATTAATTTTTCAAACAAATTAGTTACAATCAATCGTGTTCCATTGCACAAACCCTGTATTTGATTTAAATTTCTTAATAACATAATTGGCATTCCAATCTTCAGTATAAGTTCGTGTGATGGTAAACCGCTGAATTCAAGTTTATTTAAAAATTCTATGGGATACAAAAGACTATTATCACTGTAGGTAGCAGAATTGAATGAAATTGAATCGGAACTAAAATATGTTTTTTTTATCACCAGGCAACAAATTAATAGCATATCTATTTATTTCATGTACAGTTGCATTTCTCGGCGTGACGATGGCACGCTCTCTCAAATAACATGTATTATTGTATTTACAATCAAAATTTGGATAAGTAGCCGTAAAAATTGATTTGATAGGATCTAAAGTTGAATCAGTGAGTAAATCTTCAGGAATATGAATCCAAGATGTATCAGGGTCATTTGTTGGGAAATTTGACTGTAATCGACCCTCTCCTATCTGTAGCATCCATTCTGCAAAATTTTGAATCTCATCTTTTTCAGTGGTCGTCAATCCAACAGATGATAATCTCATGTTTTCTATTAAACAAAAAACTTTAAGATGTGGCCATAGATATGAATTATTTAAAGACGCATCAATAACATCTCCTTTGCTTCCTCCTTCTATAACAGGTAAAGTCTGTCTAAAATCTCCACCAAACAAAATTGATTTACCTCCAAATGGTATTTGTGTCTTTCGATCATCAGAGTTTGCTGACAAAATATCCCGAAGAGTTTTATCCAATGATTCTATACAACATTTATTGCACATCGGAGCTTCATCCCAAATGATCAGATCTGCCTTTTCAATTAATTCTGCAAGATGTGTTTGTTTATTTATCGAACATTTTAAATCTTTCTCTATAACAGGCTTTATTTTAAAACGTGAATGCGCCGTTCTGCCTTTTGGAAGTAAAAGAGAAGCAATTCCTGACGAAGCAACGGCCAAAACAATTTTTCCTTCAGATCTCAGTTTAGAAATTATAGTATTCCACAAAAAAGTTTTTCCTGTTCCGCCACTACCATAAACAAAAAATGATTTTTCAGTTTTCTGTTCCACAGCTTCAATCACTTCATCGTATATAATTTTCTGACTTGAATTCAATTTAGAAACTAATTCACAAAATTCACGTTTAAGTGTCACACAATCAAAATCTAATTCTTCTTTCATTAATTTATTGCTAAACTCTTGTATCTTTTCTATTTTGGGCATTGGCAAATGATGTTCTTTCAATGAAGTGGATGCCATGTTGAACAATTTTTCAAGTTCGTATAAAACGCTATTTTTCAAATCATCCTCAGGTATGATACGATTGGGCATGTTGAATTCTGATTGAATTTTGCGTAAGATATCATCAGACATGCTTATCCAATGCGCATCAAGCAGAGCTCGAGGATCCGAGACATCACAGAAAAGAATAATGGTAACAAATAACTGTCTAATCTGAGAAGAGGTCGCAGTAAATGTAGATTCAACCAGTGCATTGTTCCATTCTTTATCATCATCTAGCAATCCCAATGCTCGGCATGTTTCCTGAAAAGTGGCGTAAGTAATTCCATTAATTGTTCTGATCCAATCAAAATTGCGACATCCTTTTTGAATATTCAGCAGCATTCGTAGGTAAAATAATTCCCCTGCAATCGGCGGTACGTGCGCAATTCTACCAATAACGTCATACCGTTTTTTTCTTGGATTCCATGTTTTGCTGTCACTGTCCCAAACAAATTGAGAAGGAAATTGAGCATAAGTTAATTTAGCTGCGTCCTTATAAACAGTGTTCGCATCAAACCAAGCAGTCAACATAGTACGTTCCGCATCTGGGTTTTCCACCACTTGTTCAAGAGATTGACCTTCATAAAAGAAAACGCTCTGCTCATTCGGCAAATGAATTTTTAAGTATTGCACTACAGGATATCTAGAATGAATGGAGAATTCAAACAATCGCCACACAGATTCGTGGGGAGTCAAATATCGACAATTCAAATAATTTTGTATTTCATCATTTACATTGTCGTGAACCATCACTCGAGCTCTATCTGGACCTTTATTTATATATTTAAATAAGTATTTTATTAACATAGACTGAGAACACGATTCAACATTTATGTGAGCATTATACCTCAACAACAAAATTGGATTGTATGGAACAACAAAATTATTACCAATATGAATTCCGTTTTTATTCACAAACTTTGAATCATCATCACGTCTTCTATATTGAGGAGCCTTAATTGCATGAAACACAGTGTTAGAAATGTATGGTTTTGGAAAAGATTTTGTACATTTTCCGTCTCTCATACATGGACATTTTGAATTTAATTGACCGCAAGGACCGTGTATCATAAACTGACTCACTATTTCAAAAAGTTCTGGATTAATGTTTTTATCCGGTAATTCAGCTGAAATAATAGAATCTATATCTGTTGATGTGTAACATTTGTATGGTCTTTGAAGCCAAAATAATAAATGAGCATGAGGCAACCCTCGTTTTTGGAATTCAATTGTACAAACATGTGCATCAATAACCCCAAAAGGTTCTCCGGATTTAATGAATTCAATCATATCATTCAATTTAATTTTAAAAATCCGAGAAACAATATCTGGTCTATCTTCCGCTTTGAATCCTGATTTCTTTTCAAAATATCTCATAATTTCTGGCAATTTAACATTGCAAGTGAAAGTTATAAATAGATCCGGATTGCCGTAATATCTACAAATTGCCATAGCATCTTGATAATTATTTAACATATCTCTAGGACTCCCAGTGTGAGTACCCGGAAGAAAAATTGTCTTTCCCACATCTGAACATCGGGTAACACCATTTGAAGCAGAAGTAGACAATTGATTCCATTTTTCACACTTCAATAATGGCTGATGATTCCTTATATATTCCAAACGATTTTCCTCAACTGTCGCATATGCATCAACCAAGTATTGTTGAAATAATCTTCCACCTTTTAACAAAGTGCTTGAATCATTAGCTCGATCGTGGATTTGATAGCAGACAAATTTTATCATCGTTAATTTTGTTCTTTTTTTTCTGATGCTTTCTTTCCGTACACTCTAACAACATATCTGTTCTAAATCCATCCTCACCATACGGAAAAAGTAGTGGATATTGCAATGACATTAACTTCGGATGTATTTTGGATATTCGCTTCAAATTTCCATCAACCGATCGAATTATGATATCTCTGTTAGAATTAAATTCTCCAATGTCACCAACAATTAAACCGGCAATTTCTGAAGCACTGGGTAATTCATATTGCTTGTCATCGGTAGACTGACGATCAAGTAGAGTCATATTACAATTAGGTATTGAAATATTTTCAAATTGATCTCTCACCGATCAAAACTTTTTGGCCAATTCATTGACATTGTCAAGCATATTTGCTAATTCTTCAACAATTACAACATCAATATTTTGGTTTGCATTATTCGGATCAATGGCATTAATGCGATTCGAAATCTCATTTTCCGTGTCATAAACATATAATTGAGCAAACTTTGGACATTCATTTGCAAAAGGTAATACCAATCCCATCAAATGATGCACTTGTCCACATATTTTGAATACATAAGGAGCTGTGCCATTATTTATCTTGTAATCAATTTTTGCACCCATAGAAGTAAATGCAAACATAGAATTATACACCCGAATATTTTCACGAAAAAGTGTGCTCTCACGACCATTATTTGGATTTAATAATTGTTCAAGAAATGTTGGAGTTTGATTTGATATTGGAAGTTTAATTTGCCCCTTTTCACAACAATTCGTATAAACCAATTGATTTTTGATTTTTCTCTTCAAAGCCTCGCCCAACCAAAAATGAGCATTGCAGTACGTGCACGTGTAAGAATCGTCGCCGAAATCCTTATAATTTATGATCACACCTACATGAAAAATTATTCAAATAAATATTAAAAAATTATTGTATTTTTCATTAACAAAAAACACAATACAGAATGTTGTTCACCTTGACGACTTTTTTGATAGGAGGCTTGACCATGGATAATCAAATGAGATCCTACATTACCCATTAATAGAGATTTGTTAGTTTGACTATAATTTTATTATAGTGCATAAAAAATCGCTATAGATTTAAGTTTACCTGCTATATTTTCATCAACATCTTCCTCATCACCGTTTCTCTGTTCAACTAATATTGTTGATTGTGTACTCGTACCTTCGTTCTGAAAGAAACGTTGTCTCTTGCTTGAAAACCGCCTATCTTCAGCACTTGGGTACACATTATCAAAAAAAGTTGATGAAGTTGTTGTCCCTTCAAAGTACTTTAATGAATCGACCATCTGATCGCATTGTGTACTTGTACCCTCATTTTGAAAGAAACGTTGTCTCTTGCTTGAAAATGGCATATCTCCAATACTTGGGTACACATGATCAAAATCAGCTGATGAAATTGTTGGCTCTTCAAAGCACCTCAATGAATCTACTATCTGATCACATTGCTTGCTCTCAATCACAGAAGGCAACCTTCTTTTTCGACCCATACCTAAAAATAGAAGACATAATAATATGCATCAGTAATTCGACATGAACCTGATTATCACCATCACGACTACATATTCCCATTAATAATTATCACCATCTATATCACCGAATCATCAATTGTTTCATAAAATAAAAAATATAATTTTTCTTATTGCTTTCTATTTATCGAAATATCACTTCAAACATTACTAATCAGCTATTTGAGAATACTTAGTATCCCACAGTACCATAAATTCCTTGCAACTTCTAATAATTAAAAGGCATTGCCTAACCCAAAAACAATTTAATACTACAACTTCTGGTGCATAATCATCCAAATCAAGTAAAATATCACAAACCAACACCACAATAAAATGCAAGGTTTGACCCTTTAATGCAACAATAACAACTATAGTACGTCTTAATGCATCTACAACTACGTTAATATAACATGAACTCAACTTCTCTGATTTACATCCCAGATTAGGCATAAACCATTTATCAAAGTAAAAAAAAATCACCAGAAATACAAATCAAATAGCCTAACTAATGATTTGTTCAAAACCTGAATTCTAACCTACGCCAAATCTATACAGACTTATTTCAAGTCAAATAGCAACAACAATTATCTTCTAAAATTCTAATAATACCCATTAGAAGAGAATTCAAGATAGCCGAGGAATTAAATACTAACAGATTTAAAGAACCCATTAATGCTCAAATTCATGTAGCGTTAACATACTATACACATATATTGATCGTTTGAATGCTAATCGAGACAAAAACACCATATAAACAAAATTACAAACTCGATGATGCATTTTCGATGAAATTGTTGGTTCATTCTGATAGATACCTTAATGCTAAATATGAATGTCACACACGCAAATCTAATGAAAATCAGCAAGAGATGATTGTTAATTAGGAAAGAGATAGAAGAGAAATAGAACCCACCAAAACCCAAAACTACTACAATTTAAGTGAATGCAAGTATAAAACATATAACTTACTGAATGACAAAAAAAAATTTCACTATAACCAAACACAAAGAAAAATGGTACTATGAACAGAGACCATTAATCCATAGTTAAGTTTAAGGTAGAAAACTAAATATATGTTGGGGAATAATCAGAAGGGAGAGGAGTTAAATATTTGGCTATTAAGTTTGTAGAATACACAAAAACATGTTTGCTTTGGTTCTAATTTCTTCCTATCTCTACATACATGTTTTTAGTCATGATTAGAGTTTTATTTTCCATTATTGTTGGGTAAACTAACCGTTGAATTTCTCTATCTTCACCTAAATGAGTTTTCTTATCTGGGGTATATGGAATCAACGAAGGTCTTGATTTCTGCAATGTGTAGGGTATATGTTTGGCCATGTTTAATTCTCTTTTCTAATCTGTTGGGTTATGTGCATGTGTGATTGTTGACAATTTACAGATCATAAACATAATGAACTATAATACTTCACTTCTCTTTAATCCAACTATATCAACCAAAAGCTTCAACAATCACAATTCACCGATCACAAACAAAATAAACCATAATACTTTACTGCACTTCAATTCAACTATATCAAACAAATGCTTCAACACTCACAACCGCTCATAAACAAAACCAACTATAATACTTTACTGCTCATGACCAACTTATCAATATATTGGTATGAAGAAACATGGACATCAAAACCCAATCAAAAACCGTTCAGAAAAATGACGACAAACTCAATACGAAAATTTTGAATTTTTTCATACCTGATGGTCAAAGACGAAAAAAAATCCAATGAGAGGGCCTGAAGGACTCGCCTGAGCGTGCGGAGGAAATCCAGATAAGAAACCGAAGATCGGCACCCAACAGCTCCACGTGTTGCACAGAGGAACGACGTCAATGGTGTCCTACACAGTTGCAATTGATCTATCAGCTAACAACGAAAAACAACCCATCTAATCGGAAAATGAAATCGATAAGCCAGAAACCAAGGAAACCAAGCCGAGAAGAAACCCGAAACCCGAAACCCAAAACAGAGAATAGAAGAAAGAAAAGAAAAAAACCAGTTGGACTAAAGCTTAATCAGTGAGACGTCAACTCCATAACTTGGATAGAACACAAATGTGTGTACTTTGATTGATAAGATTCTCTGGAGGGTATATCAAATGCAAAGTTTGACCCTTTAATGCAACAATAACAAATGTGATAGGTCTTAATGTATCTCCAACTACGGCTCTATAACATGAACTCAATATCTCTTATTTACATTCCAAATTAGGCATAAACCCTTGATCAAACTATAAAAAAATCACCAGATATACAAACCAATCGGTAGTAGCACTGGACAACTTCAGGCAGCGTTTCCAGTACAATAAAAGGGGAGATATTAAGAATACAAAAGAACATCATCTACAACTTAAATTTTAAGGCTAGCCTATATTGTAGTATATGTTCTGACTATCTATCAACCCACTATATACTCAAGACAAAAGAATAAAATGGAACATGCCTTGTTGAGACAGCAAAAAAAAATGAAGACTTGAATGCTTGGCTCTATCTATTGATTGGTAGACCTGATATATGAAGCCAATATATGAACTCAGAAACAACAACATGAATAGAAACAACAATAAAAGGAAAATAAACATCAATCCAGAATAAACCAAATGATAGATCATATTGTTTCCTTAGTTGAATCATTTATAAATCAAAAGTAATCTAGCTAGCTACTTCAGTGCAACGTAAGAGCTCTAAAGGTACTTTCAAATTACAGTGTTAGTAGTAAGAGTTGTTGAGCCACCTAAACCCAAAATCGTAGTACTTGAGCATTTTGGAGAAGAAAAAAAATCAAAACTGCCTCTGACTACCTACTGGGGTTGTGATATTTCTGCATACCCATCCCATTTCATAAACAGTTTCAGCTGTAGCACAAATCTTCTCAATAATAAAACCCAGAAAATTCAATGGTTTTCGTTTTAATTATAAATCCAAACGAACAATAGAATATTTCGTTTTAACGTTCCAAATCAGGCATGACAATAGAATATACTCTTTCACAAAAAATGTACAAAAGGCTTCTCACACTTCTCAATCAAACCATCGATGTCATAAATCATAATCTACTTCAACTAACCAAATAGAAACCCATCACAGGTATGTAACTAACAAAAGATAAGGAGACTGTTTGTTTTCAACTGTATCAATAATAACACCAAATGAGACTAAGTATAGAATTCATAGAACAATGAGTAAAAACAATATACAATATGATATGCTACATCAACATACAATTCGTATGAAACAAACAAACTTCAACGAAAAACCCTGAAATGAAACAGCTCTGCTATGTCAGTAGATTCAAGATCGAAGTTCCAAATCATCCAATAAATCAACCACACAAACATAATCTGATGATGCACACACATACACAAAAACAAAATGAAGAACTGTTCTTTCATTTCATAATACAAAATGCAGAACTGTTCTTTCAGTTACAGTATTGTGTGTTACTGTATTGGCAAACAGTCGAACAGGTTGTGTGCACATTCTCTCAAGAACACAGTGGAATCAAAAGCGGAAGAAGAAAGAAAAAGAAGGGAATCACTAACCTGAATCGAATATGCAGCAAAGACTAAGTTGGGCTGTTCTCCACTTCTCCTTCTTGATATCCGCTGCACACAATCACTCAACCCGGAAGAGAGTACTCCACCTTCCTGAAATATCATCAACATCCCTTGTAACACACAATACAGTAACTGCTATTCGCCAAAATTCACAAAATCAAGCAGTCTCCAAAATTCATAAACCTTCAAATTGTAAAACTGTGTCAAACAGTATAAACTAACACATGATACCAGCAGTTTCCCAAATCAGTTTGCAATAAGTTCGTGAAATAAGACAGAAGCGAAGCATGAGAAAGCTGATACACAAACATAAAATGCAGAACTGTTCTAGCATGAGAAAGCTGATACACAAACATAAAATGCAGAACTGCTCTAGCATGAGAAAGCTGATAGCGAAGCATGAGAAAGCTGATACACAAACATAAAATGCAAAACTGTTCTAGCATGAGAAATGGATCTGTTTTTAGAATATAACAACCATATTCACAACCGTCAATGTAATATTCCCCAGTAACTGGCAGCAAATTTACAACTTACATTACTGCCGAGGATTTGATTCTGCTCAGATATTATAATTCTGTCTAGAAACCCTCCCTCCTATTTAGAAAGTTCATTTCATTTATTCTACACAGCAGGGACAGCACAACTTCGTAATATTAAGCAAGATAAAGCTGTAGAAAACGGGTCAAAAACCCATATTGGCTCTGCTACATGAACCAACATAACCGCTAAAGCACACAACTGATTTCCACCACATTAAGTTATTCAAGTCTCTGGGAAACGCTTACCTTGGACTCACAATTTACTTGGTCCAATTTTCTCTACTCTCAGTAACATTCCAACCTAAATATCCTACTAATGTCATTGTCAACAATGCCATAAGCTTGAACCAATGCAGAGAATATGAGAATTTAACAGAATTTTCAGGAACCAAAGCAACTAAAAGAACATGTTGTACATAGGATACGATTTAGCATATATGCATTTGGTCCAAACTGCAGCAAATCAACTCAACAATACAGGGAAAATCAGCAATCTGAAATCGAAAAAACTAACCTTTGACTTTATTAACCAACCATGAGGCTCCTCCTTGGATACTGGATTGCAATGAAAAACACAATTAGTTCGTGAAATATTAAGTAAAATAACTGATGCAACATGGATCCCGATTGAATTCAAAGTGAAGAAACTCGGCAACATGGATCTATCACTTGCAACCCTTTCCAATCAAACAAATATACATGTTTCCTGACAATCTACATGAGTGTAAATTATTTAAACCCATAGACCATAATCACAATCATTTTGATTTAAACCCATATACCATAATCACAATCATTTTGAAAATCGTTTGCTTTACAATACCAAAACCCCATCTCAACCCGAAACCCAGAACAATAGAAACCATATATTTGTAGAGAAAAAGAATCTACCTTCTGCACCAAAGCTTAGCTAAGCTGAACATCATTTACTTTCATTCAATACTAAAGCTTCTCCGATAACTCGATCAGAACACAAAGCTGAAAACTTTTCAATCAAAGGAGCAAAACCCACAAAGTAATTTCATTCAATCTATACCCTAGTGAGCAACACAAACAAAACCCAATAAATAAGAACCCTAAAGTTGAAAACTTTACAGTCAACGAACGAAGCCCACCAAGGAATTTCAATATAGTAAAATGAATATGAACTTAATCGAAGAACCCAGAAACGAAATCGAAGAGAGCAGTACCTGAGAGAAAACTGAGGCGAGGCAAAGCTGCGGAGAATTTGGGCGGTGTTGAAAGGAGGAGGTGAGAATTTGGGCGGTGTTGAGATACGGATTGGAAAGTGGGTATTTCTCAAACTTACATCTAATATAGATTAGAATCATTAGATAGTCGATGGAGATGGAAACGACGGCGTCTTACAGTGATCGGCGATCGGATCAGAACGAAAAATTGCGACGGAAGTTTAGAGAGAGCGAGAGAGTAGTTACCTAGAGAATCGGCGGAGTTGAAAATGCTGATGGAGATTCTGAGAGGAATCGCTGATGATGGTGATGAATCTAAGCCCTAGAATTTAGAGAGAGAGAGAGAGAGAGAGAGAGGGTTTGGCGGTCTGTAACACTAAGAGAGAGTGTGATGAAAATGGTTTGACGGAGAAAAGTGAACTCTTTCGGGTGGTAGCGTGTTGGCTTGTACCATTTTCTCCACTGGTTCTGGTTTTTTAAAGTTGCTTCTACACCGAGAGAAACAGAGAGAGAGGAAGGCACGCTTGGCACGGGGGAGGAAAATTACCAAAAGGGCAGTTTGCAACAGGAATATGAACAGGACACGTGAACAGTGTACCGGCTGCACCAAAATTGTTATATAGTAAATATATAGCTGAGTGAAACCGAGTAGTGTGTGTTTTGTTTCATTCGCGTTTACGTTACCGGCAGTTAGGGATTTTGTTAGAAGACTAGGTCAACCGAGTAGCCACAGCTACCTGTTCTTCCTAACGTGAAGTATCTGTTAGACTAAGATTCCTTCTATATAGTCGTATATGATACGCGTGTTAACAGTGTTTAGCTTAATTAACCTTGAAATATATCCTTTAGTTTAGTCACTCTAATTAATCACTACCAAATTAGCAAGACGGTGGAGCTAGCTAGCTTTGATTACTGTACATGACGAAACGCATTTGTTGGCGTTTGGGGATTAAGTATGCGAACAAATTTAATGTGGTAGTTTAACTCCAGCTGAGATCCCTTCCAACTACATTCCTACTCTGATCATATCTAGCTAATTCGGATACAGATAGGCCAGATAGCTAATTCTGATGACGATGCATGAGATATAATCTGATATGCATGCCAAACTAGAGTACTGTACGTACAGTGCACCTGATACGTACACGACAGATGTATTCCACTTCCACCGAGATGTGTTTGATTATACGCATACATCTCTTCTCAATTTGGCTTCAAACAATTTTATTCTAGGTTGGCTTACGAAACAGATTAATTCTTATTAGTAACATGCGCTATGCATGTATCCATGTTCGTCTAACGAACTAACGTTTCATGCAAGAGTCATCTTTGTTTGATCAATGATCATGCATTAGCAGCGCTTTGTACGTATGTCGAGCAATGGAAACTTTGCTTTGTTCTAGGCTAGCCTTGTATATATGCATATTATAATGACCAATCGAGCAATGGAAACTTTGCTTTGTAAAAGGTATGTCAAAGCTAGCTAGTCTTCCTAGGGGGCGCATGTAAAATGCTTAACTTAATTGATTGTGCTTTGCAATAATGTTTGGTCACTTGGACGACTTCTCTTATGCAAATATGATAATTCTACACTTGAAGGTTCAACCACTACATCATATACAGTGATTAAATTTTCTAGTTTATAACTTCAGGTAACATGTATGGTTACAAGTTACGGCTTCTTTGAAACAGTAAATTTATAAAACATTTGACATATAGAGCTGCCACCTTGATAAATTTAACTAATTATGAGGGCTGAAAATTGGACACAACAATGTGGCAATGTGCGTACCTCGTGAAATATCCACTTCCATGCCAAACCAACGTGAATATATATATATAAAGTTCCCCACTTTGTAATTGTAAAATTCCCAATACAATTCCGAAATTAAGTCAAGGTCAACAGCAACATTAACGTACAAGGGTCTCAGAACGTAGCGGCAACGCTTGGTGGATGGTAGGGTTCACTGCATGAGAGATGCTTATATGCATGGATCGGAGGAGATGAGGTTCACTGTACCATGTGAGGCTTTTCTGGGCTTTGAGCAGACAATATCTATCTCGTTATCTCGACCTGCACTGCAGCTAGCGAGCATTTTCTCTGTTACGTTAGCGTTGTTTATTGGTTTGATTCCATATGAATACAAAGGAGCCTTTCATTTCATCCTGGTCGACAAAAGGGACTGCGATTAAGCCGAAATATATTGTGAGATATTATCTTATCGATTAACATGTTTTGCTTTGACAAAAGACACTTCATAGTTCCGATGGTGACAGTAGCGGCGAAGAGCCTTTCCCTAATGACAGTACAACTCAAAATGAGTTCTTCCTTAGTTGAACTCACTTAAGACGATGTTTTTGCAGTTGTTGCTTGATGGTCAGTGGTCTTTTCTTCATTGGGGCTGAACATTGTTGGTATTTTTTCCGCTGTGGCTTGCTGCTCAGTGCTTGTCAATGACTTTCTTCGCTTTTCTAATGGCCAACCCGATCTCTTATTTGACTGATGGGTTTCTTCGGCATCAACAATTTTCCTATAAAAGAATGTATAAGTACTTATGCAAAATGAATGAAAATTTATTTTTCATGTATTAAAATTTTTTGGAACAAACATTTTCTGTGGGTTCCTTGGTACTTCTTTAGGTCAGTCTTCGTTTTTTTTATTACTGTGGCGGTAGGTAGGGGCATTTACTTTGCGTTCCATGTATAATAGTTTAAGGTCAATTATAACAAATTCTAACAACATATATAAAGCAGGGGCCTTTACCTTTTGTATTTCTAAATTCAAGCATAATTAATTAATATAATAGTGAAAAGAAAGATATAGATGAAAGTGCAGTTTGCGCAAAGATTACAAACCTTGGTCTTCCTCTCGGTTTCTTAGGTTCATGGTCAACAGTGAGGTCAATCTCTGGTATATCTATTCCCAATATCTTCTTCTCTTCTTTTGTGACAGACATTTTTAACTTGCTTGTGCTTACACATTGTGTTGCTTTTGAGGTTTTAACGTGATTTGACAAATAGGTCCTTGATTAAGGTGAAATATATCGTCATAGATATATTGTGTAGTTGATATGTTGTCAGAGATATACTGTGTCATTGATTTTGTCCGTAATTAGTATTTGGATTATTTTTTGATAATTTAAAAGTTCATTAGAGGTAACAATGCGATTAGTTTGTAATTGTATTGTAAATGATGTTTCAAAGATGTATGACTCTATAATAGATAATGCACAAAGTTTTTTGAAATGACTATGTTCATATTTTTGTATAAACATCGCTAGTGTTGACTCTTATCTTCGTTGAATTTAGTAATATATATTAAGTTTATGTTGTAGTCCAAAGAATTTGGAGTGAAGGGGATGTATTATTGATGAATACAATTTAAATTCATTTGAAGCCACAAAGAGAACATTATATCATGATATTTTGTTCAATTTCACATGATTGAACACAATTTTGTTACTTGATTTTATACTGTCGTTGGAATTAAAGGATCGAACATTGTACTACATTTGAAGGTTTGGTGTTCATTGCTTAAACTGAGACTATTAATTTAGTTAGATGTTATGATGTAATGGAAGCAGTCGGTAAATAAAGTAATTAATGAGCCTAGTTTATAGATACAAAGACAATTATTTTGTAATGGTCATTTTCTGTATTATTTTGCAATAAATTGTGAATTGGCGTAGAAAAGATATGTAATTAATATCAAGAATCCAATTTAACACTAAAGTTGAATTGTATTTGGACAACCAACTATTCTCAAGCCAACAGCGAAAAGAAAAAAAAAAGTGAAAACTAAATTTTATACAATGTTGTAGTTAATATGAATTTTTCGCATAAAAAAACGTTGTTTGATTACATATAAAAAAGAAGTAGAGGTAAGACTTGATATGCCATCTAAGTAGAAAAAGAAATTGGAAGATCACATATTTGTCCCACATCAAATAAATTGCTCTTGAACAAATGACAACTTATACCGATCATATTCGCAGTATTCATCCACAAATCTTCATGCAAGTTTAATATAACTAATTTGTTGCTTAATTTTGAAGGATAATAAAGTTACAATTCGAACCTTAATATGTTGATGTATTCAAAAGTAGTAGTTATAAAGAAACAGTTATAAACATGAATTCCCTTGTATATTCCACAACCAAAGAGTCGAGAATTTGTTAGTGAAGAAAATGAAATTATGATGATGAAGAGATGGGGTTCATATGACATTGTAAGAATTGTGTTATTTGTAGAATATGAAATGAAGGATTTTGTTCGATTACATTATTGAAGTGTATTGGTAGTATGATCTATTTGATTCTAATCATGAAATCTCTATAGATACAATTGCCATATCTGAAAACTTTTCAAAAAGAGACAAAATTCTGCTATATCAATGTTTTATATCATTTCGAATAATCATTCAAAGATAAAAATTGTTAGGATTGGAGAAACTATTTGCATGCGAAGACTTATACAATGCAATTCATTGCAATTCAATATAACTTGGTGCGATGTTACATGTGGAAAAAATGTTCTGCAAGAATGTATAAGATGAAATTGCACATCATTGTTTCATCACATTTTAGAATACGAATAGGTGTTTAAATGACTACATATTAGAATACACATTACAGTATCATCACATCAATGCATATTACAGTTTGGCTACATCATTATTTAATACATGGATAAGATACATATCAGATTACACATTAGAATTTGATTACACATTGGAATACATATAGTGACCATTAGTTAGGTCAGTCGAGGAGTTGCAAGACCGCAAAAAGCTCCGATAGAAAATACACTATGTCTCCAGCAAAAAGCAACTTCATATTCTCTTCACACTAATTATTTTCACATCCACTTGTAAATTGCAAGACCGCAAAAAGCTCCGATAGAAAATACATTTTGTTTCTAGCAAAAAGCAACTTCATATTATCTTCACACTAATTATTTTCACATCCACCTGTAAATTTAAGAGTGAATAATCAAACTATTCCAAGAAGCTATATTATATACATTATAAACACAGCATACACTATCACTTGTCCATATTGATAGCATCAGCAAAAAAAAATTAAGTTTGGTAGGTCATAACTGTCACCTTGGTGACTTTCATAGATACGAAGACAAATCAAAGTTGTCAGTAATTTATTACAGTTTATCGAGTGCATATATCTACTCTCTCAGTTACTGAAAACATGTTTATGTTGGGAGCAGAACCACTTATTGGCAGGGTGTATCTATATTGCAGAGAATGCAGGTATCTAATTTTCACAATGAAGAAGATGTATGCATATATGCATTGAAACCCGCGAAGCGCGTGGTTTAACAAAAGGACCACCGAGTAAGTTGAATTCCTATGAGAAAATAATGTCGTTGGATTGTAATTGAGAAAATAATCCACCCTTATCTTCAACATAGACCATGTCCTCAGTCTATGTTGACCGATTGTTTCCACAGCTTCTGTAAATAACTTTTCCAAAAACAAAAAAAAATAGCGCAGAGAACATCGACATTAGACAAAAAAAATGACTTGCTAATCGATTATCTGTATGAAATCAAACCAATGCAAAGCTTAGTTTCAGGTTTAGGTGACATGCAATGTAATTAAAATGAAGACACAGATTCATAAGTCTTCATTAGAAAAGAAGTTTACATTTAACCAAAAAGTGACCTCAACAATGAAGCTAATGATTTGTGTAGTTCCTTCAAAGAAAGAATGATCCGAAAATACTAACCTGCGGCTAAATTCATAATGGGATAGAATTTCAGATGGATCATTTGCAGCATATCCAATGAAATTCCCTTGTTCACTCATTGATATGGTTGATTTGCCACTGCATGCATTTACCAATATATCATTTAGTTACCTTAGCATAATACAAAACTATATAAAGATGCAATTGTAGCAATTCTTAAAGTAAAAGACAACAGTTTGCAATTTGTAGTGACCCAAATAAGAGAGATGTGGATCAGAGACTTGTGCAATTTCGTGCCACCAATGAAGATTTTCCTTCCTTGGTCTCACGAAGTTGGTTACTTTTTTGAACTTCCATTAAGAAACCGAGTAAAGGAGCTGCTGAGTACAAAACACAATACAACTTCACTGAACACTACCCAAAACAAATCGAAACCAACACCAGCGAAACCAATCGAAGCCAGTCAGATCAAAACGTGAAGTTTGTTAGTTTTTTGAACTTCCATTAAGAAACCGAGTAAAGGAGATGCTGAGTACAAAACACAATACAACCACCACTGAACACTACCCAAAACAAATCGAAACCAACACCAGCGAAACCAATCGAAGCCAGTCAGATCAAAATGTAGCTCTCCTCCCCCAAAATCCTAAATCAATATCAACTACAACAAACAAACAGTGACCCATGCATGTAAGTCTCTATTGAGAAACTAAAAAGCTTAACGATTATATCTAAAATTCACAGAATTAGATTATAGTAAGCAAAAGAAGCACATCAAGAATGTTGAAAACAAAAAACCAGGAGCCAAGATGTTGGCCTTCAACTGTAAAATCCCAATTTTGATTGCTCATTGTCTTTCAACTACTTGTTCAGATAATATATAATTTAAAGCTTCAAACTTTGCATTTCAAATGGGACTAAATAATGAAAATCCATCAAAGGTTAACACAAAGCTAACAAAAGCAATCTTTATTAACCAACCCAACAAAACCCAGAAGTAAAAAACAATAACTATAACAAAAATATTATGAACAATATAAGAGTGACAGGCAATTAATGAAAGTGAAGAAGGAGCTTACCTATGATCAGCGAGCTACAAAACCCAGGTATTGTATTAGTTATCCATCTTTTTTGGATACTTGAGAGATCTTTTAGACTTTTCTTTATCAGCTCTCCATCTTCTTCTTCTTCAAAACTCAGAAAGTAAATTATTTGTCATTATCCAGATTTAAGGAGATAACAATGCCTATATTGAACCATTTCTGCAACATATATAAATTTAGGCTCTCTACCTTAGGTTTTGCAGTCAGCCATTACGCTCATTGTTTAAATTTTTCTATTCAATACTTAACTGATGCGTTGTCAGTTGAAAAAATATACAATCAACTTTAAAAATATATAGTACCTTTAATAATGTTTAGCTGATTTTATGGTTTTCTTGCTCACTCATCCTTCTGAAAGCCAAGCCAAACAATGATGTAAACATGACTAATTATAAATGGAGATATTTAGAATATCAATCCACGAAACACAAAACTTCTGAACAAATCAACATTCAGTATTGCATCCTCTAAAGTAATCCAGGAAGCATATAAGCATAAACAAAGCAATCTGCGGTCCTTTTTGCAAAACATAATCACATAAAAATAGAGACAGTAGTACTTGCAGCATAGCTCATCACACACATTCATTCATCTTAGCAATGAAATACTTATGAGCTGAAGAAAACGAAAAAAATACCAGTATCTCTAAAGAGAGAATAGCTTGTGCAACACCACGAAATCTAGCTGCACGGAAAATAACCACGTTGATAAAGCACCATCAATACCTCCAGCAAAAACCAGCTGCAACAGAAAAATACTATAAGTCCATACCAAAAATGCACAAAGAATTAAAATTCCCTTCTGAACTCCAAGGAAAACCAACTCCATTAGAATGGCATTTACACAAAAAACCAACCTTAAAAATCATCATCCATATACGCTAACTAATATATCCAATGAACTACATATATAGAAATCCGAAAACACAGCACATAAAACAAAGATAAGAATCAATTCCAACAATACAATAGGAACCCTATACTGTTAGAGACCACATCCCATCCCATGTCAAAAACAAAAACTTTAGGGCTTTTTCACAACCCGCTCCAACAACTCTATCAGAACCCAAAACAACTTTGAATCAATGAAACAAAAGATGAGACAAAATCCAGAAACTATTGTCACAACCCACACCAACAACTCTATGAAAACCCAAAATAACTTTGGATTAACAAAAAAAAGATGACCCAAAACCTAGTAACTCTCATAACAAAAATGGATCGATGACCGAACTCACGAATAAATAATTGAGAAGAGGTTCGAGATGATTGAGAAGGTAACTGCACTCTCATAAAAAAAATGGATCGATGACCGAACTCACGAATAAATAATTGAGAAGAGGTTTGAGATGATTGAAAAGGTAGCTGCTTGACGTCGGAGATCGGTCGAAAAAGATGGAAAGAGAGAAATGAGAGAAGAAGAAAAAAAATGGATCGATGACCGAACTCACGAATAAATAATTGGGAAGAGGTTTGAGATGATTGAGAAGGTAGCTGCTTGACGTCGGAGATCGGTCGAAAAAGATGGAAAGAGAGAAGAAGATAGATAATACACGACCCACACGATTCACACGTACCAAATACACAGTAAATTGAACAGTGCATTGCATAGTTAATTGTACAGTTGCTCACGTTTGTTATATAGGAAATGAACACGAACCCAGAAGTATACCAGAAAGAGAAAGGATGAGAATGAGAAACGAATTTTCAGTTGAACATAAATAATCACTTCAGAGATCAATCATGAACCAAATTTACAGAAGAAAAAAAGTACTAATCATGAGTACCTTAGTAGGCTGTAAGAATTTCGAAGCGACGTCCACAATTATGCACTTAAGATACTGCTCACAATGAAAAAATTCTACATAGAAAATTAAAAAAGAAGTCAAAGGTAGGTAAAGTTCAAACATAGCCTTAACTATATTCAATGTACCATATTCTGTAGGATTCAATACAACAAAGTAATGAGGTATGAACTTCCGATAAAAAAATACCTCGCAGAGCAATGAGGAAGGTTAAAGCAGTTTACAGCAAATTGAGCTTTCTCAAAAAAATAAGTTGCCATTGGAAACGGTCGAACCACTTCTTATTCTGCTACGGCTCTTAAAAGGGAAAGAGTTGTCAAACTACTTCACCTGCATGCAAGGACACATAACTAATCAATTTTCTTATATTTCAAATACAACATACCAATTGAAGAAACCAAACTAATCAAAGTGCTTTCTCAGAACTGTAATACCCATCAGCACAATAAATCCAACAACGAAACAATGCACCTAAAACCATACACTAATTGAAAAAATTGGGATGAAACCCAATAAACCTCATATCCCTAAACCCACCAACTATAATAAACCCAACAATGATACAATGCAACTAAAACCGAACACTCATGGAAGAAAATGGGATGAAACCCAATACGCCCCCAATTGTATTTGATACCCAAATTCCCTGTTCTTCAATACCTATATCCTCTTTTTTTCTTCACACTCTCGAACCCCAGCTAAACTTTTTTATGAGCGAAAAAAACTGGTCAAAGAAAAAAAAACAAAAAAGCTTGAAGCTTTTTGACTGATTCCGAAAAGAAGAAATCAAAAATAGTTTACCTAAGATGGTTTTCGAGCGTAAGTCATGCACCGTCGAGGTGGAAGCCGGCGATTATCAACTCCTTACACGATTTGACTCAGATCGCAAGAGAAATATTAAATTTCAGAATGCAAGCGTAGATGTTTGCCTGGGTACAAAGAACTTGAAAGAGTAATACCTTAAATGGAATGGGTAGTACAGTGTAGAAAGTTGAAACCCATACCGCAGCTCTTGCAGAAGAAAACAACAATGCCGCTAAAACAAAGAAATCCTTTAAAAGAGAACGAACAAAATCAAATTTGAAAACAAAAATTATAATCAAACCCAACCCAGGCCCTCCATCCTATATCACTACAATTAACTATCTTTGATTCTATTAAAAAAATTCATGTTCCCTTACCAGTTACCACAAACCAAATTTCAATCACTTGAGCTCAAAACTTGGGACAGGAGAGACACATCAAAACTCTTAAGCACCTTGGTCTCGCTTCTGCTGCTAACTCTATTAGCATGAATTGTGGTCTTCAGTAAACATACAAACATACAGGGAGGTCAACGAACTGGACTGTACAGAGACCAACGTAAAAAATATAAAAAATCAGTTCGGCATGGTACATAGATGCCATGGGTGCTTGTCCATTCTGGGAAATGCCTCCCCTCAAAATGCTCCCGAGCTTGTTGCAGAAGGCCATCTGGAGACTTGATTGTTCTTGACACTACAAAAAGCTCACACCAGCAAATCATTAGAAAACAGCATAAACAAAACTAAGGATGTAATCCATGGTTACATATAGTAAAAACTTGTGGAAAGCAAACTATTTGCCATAACAACTGCTCAAATTTACAGCAACATGAATATTTGACTATTTATCTTCACAAAAACCAACATCGATCCGTAATAATGTAACCCACCAGTGACATTCCATCCCTACCATCGGGATTTCTAAGATGAGCTCTTCGGCCTACCAAAACCCTCAAAGTCTGCATACAGTTCAACTATTGGCTGTGGGATGGGAGATGGTGTACAGAAGCCACCACTACCACCACTCGCTTCTGTTGCTAACCATATTAGCTTGAATAGTCTTCAGTAAACATACAAACATATAGGGAAGTCAAAGAATTGTACAATACAGAGACCAACATAAAAAAATAAAAAAAATCAGTTCAGCATAGTACATAGATGCCATGAGATCCCGATCAACATACATCAGAATCATTCATATGTGCAAAGGAGAATAATCATTTGTAAAATGGTACCTTCGAGGGAGCCAAACAAAAGTCAATCAGTCCACAGCAGCTCATCGTTTCCGGTTGTTCTTTGCTGATAGAAACCAATCGAATCTTCTCGGACATCGCCGCGAGGACCGAATCGTTCGAAACCACACGATTGTCGTCCGCTACAATAATCTTAACAAAAGAAACGAAAATCAAATCAACAAAATGTGTGTGTGTGTGTGTGTGTGTGTGTGAGAGAGAGAGAGAGAGAGAGAGAGAGAGAGAGAGAGAGAGAGAGAGAGAGAGAGAGAGAGAGAGAGAGAGAGAGAGAGAGAGAGAGAGAGAGAGAGAGAGAGAGAGAGAGAGAGACGAAGGACTCGCCAACCAAAATAGCTTCGAGTAATGAAAATCCACAGCACGATCGAAGACAGAGAAAGAGAGCAAGAGCAACCCAAAACAAACTGATTTTCAGAATGATCGAAAGACACCGAAATGATATAGAGCAACAGAATTTATGGGTCCTCGGTTGCTTGAGAGATCGATAGGTCCAGAGAAAGGAGGAGTGGGTGAGGGAAGAGAGAGCAAGAGACTTTATGGGTCCTCGGTTGCTTGAGAGATTGATAGGTCCAGAGAAAGGAGGAGTGGGTGAGGGAAGAGAGAGGAGTCGATGGGTTAAACCAACCCTGCACGCGTTACACGATTTGAACAGGTTAGGAACAGTAAACCCTTTGACCGAGTTTTGTTAGATAGTAAATTATCAGGAGATATTGTTTGAAGAGATATACACACCTGCTATATCAATTATTCATGATATGTATATACAGAAAATTTAAAAAATCAACTATGCAAGAGAGAAAGAACATCAATGATCTAAGAATGAGCAACAAAATCCCAAAAGTGTTCCAACATGGATTTAGTAATTCAACAAACAACACCCTAAATATTACAGTAAGGCTAGCATACAACACCTTCACAGAATCAAACACACCAAGTTCAGAACTATATTATGAACCAAACATGTAACTATTTCAAAGAACCAACAATTCATATATACCATAAACATAAATCACACAAACAAAAAAAGTCTCATACTTGGAGTATACCTACGGCAAGTCTACTTAAAAAAAAACATGTCTAAAAAAGAAGAAGCAGAACTCAGAGAAGTATAATTAATAACAGTCTGAATTGATAGAGAATATCTAAGTTGTGAAATTACCCTAGGCTTTATCTTGAATCCCAAACAGATCTACCTCAATCCCCACTAAGCATGTATATACCTAGATTTCATTATTTCAAACTTACATATCACATTTAGTGCGATTATTCTCTATGGCAATTTGGATGATTCATTATGAGGTTTAATTATGACTTGAAGAGAGATGACGATTTGAAGATGTAACAATGATGGCCAATGCGATCTATTATATGTACACAGTATGTCCAGCTTGTAAAAAGATGGAACACCTCATTAACACACTGTAAATGGGATAAAACCGAGCAAAGTGAATGAATCATGTGAGAGTGGAGGGTAACACAAAATGTTTAAAATAAAGAGGACTGCAAAAAGCCTATAATAGAAAATGAAAGTGCAGGTCAAGGAGTAATAAGGTTAATCACATCAAATTTGATACACACATCAGCTTCGATCTTAGATCAACCAGGTCAAGAAGTAATAAGGTTAATCTAAACCCATTTGATGCATATTCAATCGGTAACTTCCTATATCTTCTTTTCCATAGTTGATCTAAGATGAAAGCTGATGTGTGTATCAAATTTTGAACCGTCCGATAATGTACCTCAAGTAAGGCAGATTTCAATCATCTTCACCTAATTATGTATGCTTCTTAGCACTTTGCTTTAGCATATTGCAAGAAAGATCATAAATCAAGAGAAAGAGAGAGGGGCTGCAATTTCAAACCTGGTTTTGTGATTTCATGGAGTCCGTGAAAATGGAAACGACGGAGATCGATTATCGGACGGCTGGGATGACGGAGAGATCGAATTGGATATCTGAGAGACGAAGATAGGCGAGGCGAGAATCAAAGGATTATGAGGGTCACGCAATGGCCATTGAAGGAGAGACATAGATGTGAGTAATCCAGATCAAAAAAATAAGGAAATTGATTGAAGAAGAGTCAAAGATATTTACTCTAATTAGCTTGCTCTGATTAGATTGGGTCAGATCGAAAATTTCTTACACAGAGGTGGCCTGAGAGGTGTGATTGCAAGAGTGAGAGAGCGAGAGAGAGGAGAATGGATGCTGCATTCCACTGAAACGATATGAATCAATAATGGAAGAGAGTGGAAGGGTTTGATGTAGACAAAAATACCCCCTTTGAATAGTTCCCTTAGGAACAGTAAGCCCTCTGACTGACTTTTGTTATATAGTAAATGGTCGACAACAACCAAGACCCCAAATTAAGATGGGAGTTGTTTTGTGCCTTTGTGGCCTTTGAGTCTTTGACTACGTGACACCGACTTGCAATTCACACTATGTCATCGTATTTTAGGGAGTACGTGCTCTAGGGGTATATGCATGTATGGTGTGTAATGTAAGTTTTATATATTTTGTCGAATACCGCATTTTTTTCCCTAATAATATTTCTTTAGTCACGACTTCAAAAATAAGCTACTCACTTGTTGCTTCTTTCATCGTATGAAGTTGGTACTGTAGTAAGTTTAAGAGAATATGATGAATTTAGTCGCTATATAATGTTGTGATGCTACCATGGCTTTTTTGTTGGAATTTTTTTGGGACTTTTTGATAAATATTATCATGATTGCTAATTTTTTCCGGTCTCGTTTTCTCAACAAAGCAGATCAACCTTGTTCTTCGTACAAAAGATAATCTATTTGACCTGAAATGAGACTCTTATTTAATGATATTACTTCAACCTCAAAATGGTTGGCGGGTAATGGGAAGTCGATAAAATTTTGGCATTCGAATTGGATCGATGATGAAAGATCTATTGTTGAAAAATTAAACATTCAGGCACCCTATCAGAATCTCTTATATGGTAAAGTTTCTGATTTTATTCGGATTGGTTTGTGGTATTGTTTGACTGTGTTAAATGATGATCTAGGCGAGATTTGGTCCACAATTAAGGAAATCATCATTCCAGCTTCAGATGTGGAGGACTAGTTGGTATGGATAGATTCCTTTGCATTTATCCATGGCTTATGATTTTAAACGCAGTAAACAAGTGGAGGTTCCTTAGTATAGATGAGTTTGGCGGCAATGTTTTCCTCCTACAAATTCCATTATTCTGTTGAAGTTTCTTCATGGAAAATTTTTAACGGATGATCTCTTGCTTCAGAGAGGTTTTTCTTTTGCGTCAATGTGCTCACTTTGTTGCAGTGCTCCGGAGTCAGCCCATCATTTATTTTTTGAGTGCTCTTTCTCCATTGAGGTCTAGTAAGCTATTCTCGCTCTATTTAATGTGGATACATTCTTTGCAAATATCATCTTCTTTTTTTTTCATATCCATTGATGCGTGGCTTTGGTACACAACTTCAGTTATTATGGTGGGGAATGAAAGGCACATGATTCCATTCTATATGGGAAGCAAGAAACTCTACTCAGTTTAATGATTTTAGATCCACAGTTGCTTCACTAGTTTGCTCAATCCGACTGCAAATCAATGATGTTGATCAATAGGGTTTGGGAACCATGCATAATTTAGTGACAAAGCTTTGTATTTTTCATGCTCTTGGTGTCCACAGTAGGTCTTGGAAAGCTCCCATTATCAGGGAGGTCACTTGACTAGCTCCTTGTGTTTTTCAAGTGAAAGTGAATAATGATGGTGTAGCTCGTGGGACTCCCGGCCCAGCTGGTTATTGTGGAATTTTTCGTGATCATTTAGGTCATTTTCTGGGTTATTTAGCAGGGTCTATGGGTGTTGCAACAGCCTTGGAGGCAGAACTTCAAGCTATTATTCATGCAATCTCCATGGCTTCGCAAAAAGGGTGGAGTTCTATATGGATTGAATCTGACTCTTCTTTAGCGCTTCATTTTCTATATAACTCATCTTCCTCGGTGTCGTGGTGCTTATATGTTGCTTGGGAGCATTGTCAATCCATTCTTTCATCGATTCAAGTTCGTGTTTCTGATAGTTGCATATTTATGCATCTATTTGGTATTTAATGTGTTCCCTATATTTAGTTTATTGTTATTAATTGAGTGAATTAATTATGTTTATTTGTTTTTAGGTGTTTTGGAGATTAATGGAGAAAAGGAGATTAAATAATGTGTTTTGGAAGTTTCTTATCGAGGAACTGTCTAGCGAGCTCGATGGGTTTAATGACTGCAATCATATATGCCTTGGCGAGGTGATTACGTACGTTTGTCCTATGCCAGCGAAGTTGGTGAGAGAAATTAAATAGAAAGCAAATAGGAAGTCCACTTGCATTAGGATTAGTGAGCTTACGTACGTAGCCCCATCGAGCAAAGCTGTTGAAAGAAGAGATGGGTTGCATGTGGAAATTTATATTATATTTGCAACTTGGACTTGGACTTGGAGAAGGAATCATGCACGTGGCCCATATCAACTAGGTTAATTAATCTAGCTTCAAGACATATATATATATATATATATATATATAGCAAGTGGGGGGGCTGAAGTTACGTATGCTGGAGAATAGAGAAAAAAAGACGTACGGCTGGAGAGACAAAGCTGAGGATTCATCAAGCACGATCTCGATATCGTCAAGAGTTCTTCTTTCTCCATCTTTTATTTATCTTTCATGAATTCTTTAATGTTTTTATTTATGACTATGAGTAGCTAATTTCCTTTTGTTAAGGGGCTGCTTGAAGCCCCGTACATGAAGTCTTTTTAATACATACACTTTAATCTAGTTTTGCATATTCTATGAATGAGGTTTCTTTCTCTGAATGATCACCGTATGAATTCTTGTATGTTTGCTTTGGTGCGCAACTTAGTATGCATGCTAGGGTTCTAGTTTCATGAGATACGGGCGACTGAAGATAATTTCTTCCACCGGATTCTCTATAGTGATACACCGATTTTACCGTCGGGAGATTGAAATCCATAGGTCTAGCGAGACACGCCTATAGTGTACTTGTGAATCCTTGTAGCTTCTCAAACCTTTTCTAGAACTTAATGCTTTCTTCTTTGTAAACCTTGGGGTCCATGACTATGGGTTCAATAGAGGGATATATGTAGGGGAGGTCCATGACAAACCTGCATATGCATAAGGATTAGGTAATAGGATGTGGTTGTAACGATCAACTCTTCCTGGGAACTTTCATTCATTGGATATGTGCATTAGATTAAGTATGTGTTAGATAGATGGAATGACGGTGGTGGATTGCATTCCTCTTAACTCTTTAATCATATAGTTTAAACTCAATTGCATTCATTAGCATATTTACTTTCAGCATTTATTTTCTGCATTAGCTGTAGCTTAGCCGATTTATTTCGGTAACCAAATCAACTCAGAAAACCCTCAAATTTTGTGTGGTAGTCCGCCACTGTGTCTAGTTTATTGTGTCAAAATTTCGATGCATTTGAGTCTGTCTAGCTTAGGTTCGATGACCATTAGTGTACTGTAGTCGAGTCTGTCAGCATAGTAGTGTGTTAGGATTTAGTTTCACAAATTCCTCGAGTTCGATAACCCCTATTTATTTTACTACATTGATATATCCAGGTTGTGAATAGGGTATCTTTGGGAGGTGTTAATCCGCCTTGTCAGTTTCTCATATCTATCGTGAATAAAATTAAGTATGGAGTGGACAATGATGGATTGCACTGGTGGGACTCTTGTCCACCTTGTGCTAATGGAGCTTTCGTTTGGAATTTAATGGGGCTGCCCAACTTTCATTTTGGTTAATGGTGAGAAGAAGCTTGATGCTCACTTTAATTCAAGGTTAGAAAACATATATATCCACTTCAATGGAGTTGCCGTTGTGGTGCTTAAATTCTCACATATATCAGGATATCAATGCATGGGGACGTTGACAAGTTCTCAAGCAACAGACCTCTAGTTTGATTAGTTGTTTTTGTTTATTGGTCTTTGTCGTGTACAGGACGAAGGAGACACTTGTTGAGTCTTCTGATCTCTTTTTCATTGTTTTTCTAGTTTTTTTTTCTTGAACTTTAGATTTTTTTTATTTTCATGAATAAAAAAAAATAAGGGGACGGGCGGTGGGCTCCCAGAGTTTGGCAGACCCTTCAACTTCGTGGTGGAGGTTGAGACTTGTTCCCTAAATTGTCCACATTCGAGGAGCTAATATCGCCTAATCCCTTATTCTAATTTACAAAATATATAATGTTGTGAACAGTCTGAATTCTGAACATTATGTAGCATGTAGGTTGCAATTAATTTGCAAAATATATAATTGAAAAATAGAAATAAACAAATGGATTTAACCACCAGGTTATGCTGAGCAATAATAAGTTAATAACTACTGGTCTAGATATGATGGGCTAACACTGTTCAGTACGTCAAACTTGTACCATCAGCCCAATCCATACCCAGAAGTCCAGTATCAACTGAAATACTATGATATTTTTAAATTACTGTTAAAGAAACTATACAATCTAGCTTTCCTATACCAAAATATCATCTTCACGATTAGTATTGGCTTGAGATTATTCGAAATGGTTACGAATGTTTTCAGGGAATTTCAGCCTAACAATACACACTAATAAATAGAAACAAGACTCATGATTCATGACTTATGAGCCGAATGTATATATATGAGAAAAATAACTTCATTGGTACAATATTGTGGACTCGTGGGTAATAGGATAGTTGGTAGTGGCCTATAACACGGATTGAGGAAGAGGAGCGGCATAAGATTATGAGATGGGACAACGTACATTGTACGTTGAGTGCGAATTCTTTTCTGAAATTAGAATTCAGGAGTCGTGTACATTGTAATTTTATTCTTTGGGAGATATACTAACTGGGTATGCTAATTTTTTTCTACCTAAAAAACTTACCAGGGCTCAGCTCAGGGAAGCCGATGGTTGGCTCCGCCCCTGTATATGGTCTCAGCCTCCTTCAACTTACTTTTAGTTTTCAGTCTCTGTAAGTCTCTTTCTCTTTGTACTTTTGGGTCGCTTATTCAGTTATATATTTTTTCCAGAACTCATCAAAATTATGAATTGAGCATGAACGTTGCACATTAATGTTTACCTACATTGATTTGGAATATGGAAAGTTTCATACTTACTGTTAATCTGTTATTGCTTCTATGTCAGCACTAATATTTACCCACAAGATTTTCTTTTTCCCGTTTTTACCAAATAATTTGATGTATAAGAGCTATGTTATGTTGGAGTGTTGACTACATTGGACCAGAGAATTCGGTGGTGCCGCGCTTCTAGTTTCGTAGTGTTCTGTTCTTGATCATACTGTTTTTATTTGGATGGACAATTAGTACTAGGTGGCTGTCCGCCCCAAGGGGCGGTGTTTCTAGTACTGTTTTAACATAATACAACAATTGAGATAGAGCAAAGGAGAGTGTTAACAATGATATATTTATAGTATGAGCCAATAACAAAGTTGTTGATATTATCTCTATTATAATACCTAGGTGAAAAGCCCGCGCCAGCGCGAGGAGTAGGACGTTTATATTCGTTGTGAATCCTTAAACATATGAAATTGTAAGATTTTTATTTCACAAAACATATACAAAGAGTTTCCCATAGATATAATTTACATGAGGTTATAGTAATAGAAGTTTTAAGAGACCTTTGCACGAAATTTGTACAAAATTGATCTCATTTTCCAGCTAGTCCTGAATACTCCGATCAGTTCTACACAAAAGCCACAGATTCTCCATACACTGCTGCTGCACTAAAAATAACAGTTGAGTTACCGACAAATTCTAGTGACATATTAAACCAAGCAAACTTGCAAAATACAGAAGGGGATTGATATCAAGTCATCTTTTTTTTTCCTCGGTTGGCATGAACTTGAAGAAGATGATGATTCATATCTTGCTTGAGTTGCTTCGCTGTAGATAGAATGAGTCGAAACGATGATTTCATGCTATCATAATTTTGATTAAAGGAGCAATCAATATTCATAATCAAATATCTGAAATACTGCAATAGTTTAACGTGAAAAGAGGAAAAACGAAAAAACAAAGTTGCTACATATTGCTATTGATTACAAATGAAGCATAAAGTTTGCACATCATGAAGAATCAACTATATACGTAAAGCTTGCAGATATTGAAGTAAAACTCAGGTCCAAACACCAAAAATGCAAGATCATTTAGAACTTAAAAGCAAGAAATCACACCCGTAAGTTCAATCTTCAAGAGAAAAGCAAGGTGCAGTGAAGAATAGTCACATGAAATAACTTGAACAAACAACTGTCACAAACAGTGGGTTCTTTTTTTAGTCATTTGATCATTTTAACAACAATTAGTACTTTGTTTCAGACCTAATATGCGTTGTTTGCATCACTTGTAGTATGTAATTGCACATCAAGATAAGCACAAAAAATCAGAGTTAATCTAGCTATCAGACCAAGCCATATCAAACGTAGCAAACCTAAGCTTACGAATTAAGAAGAATCATAGTTAAGTTCATAGCGTATATATTTTCCAGCTTATGAAATCATGAAATGAAGTTTACCGTTTACATATTAACATAAGCAAATGGAACACATATACCATACCATTTCATCAACTCTACATCAATCCACAGTACTACTTATGACAATTGACGCTTCAATCCACATGACCACACACATACGAAAGGAAATACAGGTAAAAAAAGAAGTTCAAACCCCATTGAATACAACATTTGTTAGCCTCTTATATTTGCGAAGCAGAATTCAACTCGGCAGATTACGTCATTTCAAAGAAACAAAACAAAACCTTGTAGACAAAGTTACCTAGCCTATCGATTGGGTGATTGTAGCTTGAGTTATTTGATCGAGTCGGAGCGAGGGTACTTGGGTAATCCGATACTTAGGTAATCCTATACTTAGGTAACAACAAAAAAGGCATAGAGACAGCGAGAGGAAGACCCAAGTGTTGTCGAAATCAACAATATTGATTGAGATCTTTGTGTTGAGAAACAATTCTGATCAGTGTAATTGATAGTATAGCATGACTGCAAATATAAAATGAAAGAATGAACATACTGAGCAATTGTTATATCATTCAGAAAGTACAAAGCAAAACTATATTACCTTTCAAACTCATTAAATCTCTCATAAGAAACCGCAGGAACTTGTCCCATTGGGTTTATCTCTACATTCATACCAAACACAATAACAATAAGAACATCTCTTCCTTCTTTTAATCTCCACATATGATTGTGGTGCCTTACCACAAATACCGTGACTCAATACATTATATGATTTTGTTAGGCTATTTTTTTTCATTCAAATGACAACACATTGTGACTCTTCTATTTTTGTTCTGCTCCAATATGAGCAGATCAGTTCTACGCTACTGGGTCTTCATTAAGAAACTTTTCACACAAAATTGATTTAACCCATAACTATTTGCACCAATTATAAACTTCAGATCAATAACAATTAGAACAAAGATTCTTACTTTGGAATTCAGGAGTCTTCTGTTGGCCTTTGGCCAAGTTCAGTTGACAACCTCTCGAAGTCAATCCCATTCATCCTATCACAGCTGTAGCAGGAAAAAGATTAAAACTTTAGATTCAAACAAAAAAGAAACAACAGCCCATATTCAAATTACATCCGAAAACCAACACCCTTCATCACTATAAGTCTATAATCACATAATCATCAGTAAAACAGTAATATTTAGAAAGAGTAAATGTAAAGTGAATTACTTGCAGAAGATCAAAATTGCACGGGATGGCTGTGACAGTCTATCCACGTATACCTTTAGCTTCATCTTCTCCATTCTCTACTCTTGAGTACTCTCTCTCTCTCTCTCTCTCTCTCTCTCTATCTCTCTCTCTCTCTCTCTTTCTCTCAGAAGTTTCACACTTTTCGATACTAATTTTGCTGACCATGATTTATAGAGAGAAATAGTTCAAAACAAAGAGCAAATTCGACAATTAGGTAACAAAACTGTGTCACTAAAAATGAAGGACAGACACATACTGTGGCCTCATTTCCGAAAACAGAAAGAACGCAACGAAGCTTACCATCTCCTCTTCTTTATGTTCCACTATCTCCATCAACTGCTTATTCAATCTGTGCAGCTCCGCTTTCAACATCTCTATCTTACTATCTTTATTAATTTGATCTGCACAAAACCAGCGCCACCCAATAACAGATAAGCAACATCAAAAATTACATTCAACGAAGTCTATGTATAAATAGTTCAATACAAATTCAAGCCTCAATAGATAATCGAAACCCTAAAAATCTCAATGAAAATGAAATTGTGTAGAGAGATATCGAAACGTACGGGTTGTAGACTGAGCTTGTACTTCTGAGCCTGGACCTAATCGAGCTCGGCGAGGAGAGAGCAAAACTAACTCGAGTTTCAGTTATTTACTTAAAAATAAACAACAAACAAAAGCCACCATAACATCTGAATCTCCAAGTTGAATTATTCTTGTGGCATCACCTAGAAAATGTGCACCGGTAGCACACGTTGTTACTGCAACATGGTTTGGTCCCTACGTTCAAAAAGAACACCAGATAATGCAAGCTTCATCTACTTTTCTAACTATGTTAGAATCTAAGAGTTCTTGCTACCAAGCTCATTCACATTTCGATGGCCTATGAAAGTATCATGTGGTCAACGCGCCATAGTTGGATTAGTTGCATGCCCCTTTGTTTATATATAGACCTCAAATTATATACACTACAATGCACTGTAGTTTTGCAAGTTGTTCACGTACTTAAAATCCATATTTCATGTTGACATGACCAGCTGCCATGTTGATCAATATCCGTGGGATAAAAAAAGGACTAAGCTGACGAAGACCTTGAGCATCAGAATCAGCATATATCAAGTCAAACATTTCCAACCTCCTAGGCCATATCAGCATATCATGTATTTATACATAAACAGTGAATATTATGCATAATATAACCGTAGCATAGTTAAAGACCAACCTTCTCGCAAATCCATTGTGCAGCATTCAATATGTCACTAATGCTTCCAGTCCCCCCACCAACTGAGACACCCTATCATTCTTCAAGTTAAACCATAATCACACAAAGCATTCAAATTCACCTATCACCAACTTAAAAACACTAATAACGTAGTAATCTTTATTTACAATTATCATTCTTTCTTTGTGTTCAGGCTCATTAGGAATCCAATTAACATCTCTAAGTGCCTCAACAGCAGCACACAGTGCATACCCTATAAAGCTCGCAATCGAACGATGCTCCTATTAATTCAAACACACAAAACAAAGATACATCAATAACACTATATAGACTACTATTAAACACCATGATTAAAATGTGAGCACAACACCTTGGAACTGAAGTGAAATACAGAAATTAAATTTGTCATTTAAAATGTTGCACTACTCATCATTTAATAAATTTGTGGTTCGGTAAGTAGTACTGTAGTAGTCAGTAGATCATGTTCATTTTCTACTTAACTTCCTTACTCTTAAACTTTACAGCCATCAAATATTCATGGCCTCATGGGTATATTTATTCAGGGACTCTTTTCATTATGTCATGGGTGCACTCTCAGTTCTTAAAGGAGAGCCATTCTCAGTTCTTAAAGGAGAGCAAAAATATATGCATACGATATTACGTACTTTCCACAATAAGCTTAGTCCACAGCCACTGCTCATCTTATCAATTTCATAAATTGATGCATAAAGTGTCCCATAAAGCAAACGTGGCATTGGTTCTTACCTTACAAAACAAAACCAAAAACACAGAAAAAGGTACACAGATATCATTAGCTGTGATGCAATAGAGTCAAAACTGCAACAAAAAAATGAAACGAAGTTTCAAAGAATTAGAACATACTTGGGTCTAAGTACAAATCGTATCTCTACAAAGTGGCTTTGTTGGAGGAAAAAAAATTGAGGGCAGGGGGTATGATATGAACCAAATACATATAGAAGAGAGGGGAGGAGAATATTTGTGACCGAGTTTCGTACATGAAGGAATGGATGACATATAGGATACCCACTTCGCCTGAGAAGTAAGATCTAGAAGAATGGGGTCAGTGTTCAATAGCAGCATTGTTCAAGAGCTACTGTAAGCTAAGTTGTTTAAGTTTCCAATTAAATCAACCAGAATCTACTTATTGCCGAAAAACAAAACTATCATAAGTTAAAACGATCATTAAACTTATGATAAGAAAACGATCATTAAACTAAATGAGAAAATGAGGATCGTTAAACCGATTATAGTGAAAATAAAATCACCTAACAGAAAAACCTGGAGAATGTGTATAGTCCATAATTCATAGTTAATAGAAACCCAAAAACCAACCCAAGAAAACCATAAGAAAAGAATATCCCCTTCTTTAATCAACCCATGCCATTCCAAAATTAAAATGAAACCATGCTATAACCAAATTACAGCAGCTTTGTCTAGTAAAAAAAAATATTCTTTTGAAAATGAAAATCATATTCTTTTGAAGAAATTAGGAGAAATTGAGTAATATGTAATCCATGACAAACCCAGCACCCAAATTAATCAAGATTAGACTGAAACCCATCAAACAAATCATACAATCCATGATTCCAAATCATACATTCCATATCCTAGAGAACAGAATAGTTAAAATGTAATTGAATAATAAACAATTATGACCTTAATTTCATGGAGCAGCCGCATTTACAAAGCTGAACCATTAAATCCATATGTTATTTGCTTTACTGTAAAGAAAAAGCATATGTGCAAGAACTGAGCCAAGAGGACCATATGCCACCATCTTACTTTGGGTCTTTGTAGCATAATAAACAAATCCTTCTCATAGTGTTCCTAACCCAAAAATAGAATTAGAATTTCAAACTTCAAAACTAATACAGACCCACAATTAAACTGCCGTATTAAGGGCAACATAACAATACAAAGCCACACTTTCAATTTCCATCACCAAATTCTAATGTTGAGGGAGTAAAATCAACAATTATCGACCTTTGATTCAAAATTATTGTAACTGATTTAAAAATTTAGAAGAGACTATTAATCTCATATTTTATATTCAAAGAGACTATCTTCAGATGGCTATAACAAATTTCACAACAAATCTTAGTATTAATTTCAGATTTATAATTTCAATCCATCTTAAAAGTTCAACAGAAGTGGGGATTATAAAAGCAGCAATAAATAAGAAATTGATTAAAAGAGGAAAAGAGTGATGTTGAATATGAACCAAAAGAGATACAAAATCAAATTAAACACATAATCATCTAAGATTTGCAGCTCACAGACAAAATCCTGAGTCTTCTGACAGCCAAAAGAACTCACTACCCATTGATATTTGAAAGCTTTTATGATCCCAACTTTATGAACAAAAAAGGATTAGAAACCCAAAGCACGAAACAAAGTTTGCATAAACTGAAAAATCACTCGACCAAACAATCACATTGCCTCACATGTGGAACTTCAACTCTTCAAGAACTGAGCTAAATTAAAATTGATAGGTTGACATCTTGCAAAAACAACAAAGATTCACAGAATTATATATCACAAATTATTTATATACAGACCTACGCAAGTGAAAGAAGAGTATACATACAGACCTTAAGTAATAAATCATAGGTGATAACAGCAGAGGAAACACCAGCATTGCTGAATTTTCATGCTTCATCCTTCAGAACAGAACACCATCAGTAACTCTTTAAAGCAGCCAAGAATTGAAACTAAATATTAGATTATAAAACACAGGCTCTAAATTGATCATTCGTATAGCTTGGGACCTTCATTTCCTCAAAATAGTGCAAGAGGAATAGTTTTCACAGAGAGAAGAATGATGAAACAAAGATTACTTAAAAGAAAAAAGAAAATAAAAATGTTAGTATTTTTACACGTAAAGAAAGTACAGTGATAAATAAACCACATTGATGCCACACCAATGTCTCATTGATATGGTGTAGACCGTATGACAGCGAAAAAATATGCCCAGGTGGAGTGATGAGGACCCCTTATATCGACATCGTCATCAACCAGCATATCTGTATACCAAGTTTCACCATCTGATATGGTGTAGACCATCAAGAAGTTCTCATGCCATCATCTTCACACGTGGTTTCCATAAAACACTAACAAAAATTAAGTCACAATATCCCACACTGTAAGCCTCAATACTTATTTGAACTCCAATTACGGATCTTCGATACCAAATGTTTAGATTTGCAGTACATCAATTACCAAGTTAAGTCAAATAATGAACAAAATCAGTATACATAAACATATAGCCAATCAAAAAATATACACAATTAATATAGGCTTGAAAGCTAATCTTCCATATCTCAATAAACATCTAAACCAAAAAATCAAAATGAAGCAAACATACGAAACAAAACCCACCACCCATTTATGATTTTGCATTCTAATAACAGAGTGTATCAATTGGAATCTAAACTGAACAAAGAAAGAACAAAAGTTAGAAAAGCGCTGGGTTTTCGGGTAGCCCACCTGGTCCAGCAACGACATCATCTGGAAATGGAGCAAAATCGAAGATCAGGAGGCTGGGTTTCACATAGGGACTGAGACAGACAGGAAAAATATGGGAATCGATGTTGAAATTGAAGGAAACTAAGGCTGGGTTTCATATGGAGACTGAGAGTGATTGAGAATTTATGGGTGAAGAAGAGAGAGAGAGAGAGAGAGAGAGAGAGAGAGAGAGAGAGAGAGAGAGAGAGAGAGAGAGAGAGAGAGAGAGAGAGAGAGAGAGAGAGAGTACAGACTGAGGGCAAATGGCACATGAGTATTTTTAGTACTATAAGGACAAAAATGCCCCTGATCTTAGGAACAATAAATCACGGCTTATGTACAGTGTTTTTGTACAGTGGACGGAAATTGTTATATAGGTAAATTTAATGGACTACTTGTGTATATATAGTTATAATGTGTCTCATACTATCATTTGGGATTTTTGTTTAGTTTTGCTGTGCAGGTGTATATGGGTCTCATAGTGGGCCGGTTGGGAATGGGGAAGCAGTGGCTCCTGAGATCCCATCCAGTGTAAAGCCTCAACCTTTTCTTCCAGTACTAGCCCCTTCACCATTGACACCGTTCACAAATGACAGCGTCCCAAAATTATCAGGTATGAGCTACATTTGTATAATTGCGTCCCAAGTACCTGTCTTTGAATCACAATGAACTATCTATTTATGAAAGGTTGAAATTTTTTCTAATAGATCCAGTAGCATCTTCCAGTTGTTGACTTTATAAAGATATATCTATGAGTGAGAAGTAAAATAAATGGATAAACATCCGTGTGCATGCATGTTAGGAAAGAAATTCTTGCAGATTCTAAAACTATAGAAAACGTACATGGAAAATGTAGAGAATACAAGCTAGACTAATTTTTCACTTGACATATTTCAGGACTCTGTACACTAAATTTTACAGTTGTTGGAGATATGATGATCAAAACAGCAACCAACTGCTCGGCTTTTTTTGCGCCCGTCTTGGCTAACGTAGTGTGTTGTCCTCAGCTTGAGGCCACTTTGACAACTCTTATAGGGCATTCCAGTAAAACCTCTCAGATGCTCTCTTTGAATATAACTCATGCAGAGCATTGCCTCTCTGATATCGAGAAGATCTTAGAAAGTCAAGGAGCAAATAAAGCTACTCAAAAGATATGCTCAGTTCAACCAGAAGACCTAACCGAAGGCTCTTGCCCTGTTACCGAGCTTGATGCATTTGAGAGCATAGTGGATTCTGCAAAACTACTTGTTGCTTGCCAAAAGGTTGATCCTGTCAATGAGTGTTGTCAGAAAATTTGCCAAAATGCCGTATCAGATGCCGCTCAAACACTCTCCGAGATTGGTATTGCTGCAAATTTGGAAGCGCTCCATATCTTACCTGCACAATCAAACAGGATAGATGATTGCAAGAATATTGTGCTGCGATGGCTAGCGAGTAAACTTGATCTGTCTGCAGCGAATAAGGTTCTCTGAGGACTTCCAAATTGCAGAGTAAATAACGGTAAGCCAAGAGAAGGAAGAAATATAGTGAAAGGACCCAACCCCGATTTAGTTTCTTAAACCGGAATCAAATCCCTTCTGAAAATACGAACCAACAAAAACCATCAAAATTTCGGCAGAGTAACGCTACTAATGCGGAATTACCTTTAGCTGCAACCGGAAAATAACACTTTATCCTATGCCACAAAAATCAAACTATGGGCACCAATCCCATCCGGATTTCTCAATATCATAACAGTAATGTAAAGTAATAAATAAAACTATACTTTACAGAAATTCGGGGAAAAATCGTATAAAAGTATAATATAAGAATGCTCAAAGCGACTTCTAGTATATATATATATATATACAAATAGTAGGTCAAACTAAGAACTTACCATAAAAGAAACATTGCTCGAATACTAAGCCCCCGACCACGACGTGCGACACTAGAGTCCGAACTGCATACTGGGCACGGAAACCGAAAAGCCCAAGGGAAAGGCAAATAAAAATGTTAGAGTGAGTGGACGAAAATAATTATATGTCTTTCACCAATTTCATATACAATAAACAATGTAAAGTATAGCGAGTTCAGAAAATATATATGGAGGTGCCAGGCGAATTTCTCAAGCCCGACGGTCAGGCGAATCTCTCAAGCCCGACGGTGATAGGCTAGGGGAATCTCTCAACCCCAGCGGCATAACAGGGGAATCTCTCAACCCTGCCCAGAGGAATCTCTCAACTCTGGTCCAGAGAAATCTCTCAACTCTGGTCAGACTACCGGTGATCAGCCGAGTAACCGAAACATCGATGCAAGTAATGCCATCACCATAAAAATATAAAATAATACCTCCAAAAATAATAAATAATCTCAACATCGTATAAAAATAAATATGAAAAAATCACGAACTCGCAACGACTGTGAAAATATAAAAGTCCACTCACAGATTAGCGTAATGCGATACGCGTTAATCCCGTCATCCGGCAGAAAATCCCTCGCCAAACGAACGATCACAATCCCCTGGATAATCAAAAAATCCAATGCTCAAAATCATAACTTAAAACCTCGAATCACATCTCGAGAAACAACCGTTCTCGGAAACATATAATTCAATATCGACGAAATCGTCAAAATCCGATAATCACACCATAAAATCTTGCTATAATTTACGATGCTCAATTCGAAAAATAAACCTCACCACTGCGATCGGTGCACGATTCCGAGCGAAACGACATATAACTCGTCGAAAAATACGTCGCCGGAAAAGTCGTCGCCACGGACGGCGCCGCCGCCGCTGCTGCCGGCCGCCGGAAAATCATACCGGCCCAGAAAAATGCAACCTCAAAGGTGCAAACCCTCGCCGGAATTTCAAGTTCTCTGATCTCCCTCCTCCGGCCACGGTAAGACTTAAAACCACTTCTAAAAGCTTCCTCTCTCCAAGGCTAACAAAACCCCTAACAAGTCGACCTCCATCTCGACCGCCACCGCTGCCTTCGTCGCCGCGAAATCTCGCCGGAAAACTACAAACTTCAAAACGTCATAACTTCTTCATCCGGCAACCAAATTGAACGAATGACCTATCAAAAGAAAGATGAGGTCAAGCCCAACAACTTTCATGAAGACACCACAGTCAAAAGACGCCAGAATAAGGCACATCGAAGGCAATAAAGGCTCGGCCTGAAATGGAGAATAATGGCTGGTCAACCCGAGTTGACTCGGTCAACACCCAATTCTGACTTACCCAAAAAGGAAACACACTATTTATACTTTCCATTTTTGGTAACTTCCGTATTTATTTTACGACAAATTTTGATCGAACGTAATTTTTGCATCGTAACTCCGTTTTCAACGATTCTCGCGTCTACGAACTTATCTCGACAAATTCTTCAATTTCCACCTGAAGTCAACCAACTTTGACAAATCCGATAAAAAAGTCAACGGCTCAATTCAATACAAGCTTATCCGATAAAAACGATCAACGGTCGAAAACGAATCGAAACCAATCGGATATACACGACTAAATCCAACGTCCAAAAATATTCATAATTTATTCTTCGTAACTCGAAATAATCCTCCGGAAGTTTCCACGAGTTCGAAATTAAATTCTCTACGACTTCTGTGAAGGATCTCAAATCAAATTCTTGTCCGATAATTTAGTCGTTAACGAAGCCGCCATATTAACCGATTACGTCGAAATCGCGACTAATCGCGAAACTTGCAAATCGAGTCGATAATCATTCCAATTTCGGTTCGGGTCGATCGACGGTCGAAAACGGTTCACAATCACGATTCGGATAAACTCGAATACGAACGGATAAACTCGACGATATTCCAAAATTTCAAATATTCATATTATATTTCTCGGTCGTCGAAATAATAATCCGGAACCGCCCACGAACTCGAAATCACGCGTACAACAACTCTCGAGAAGAGACTCAACTCAAATTCTCGGTCAATAATTAAGTCGTGATCAAAACAGGCAATTCAACCAATTTACGGAAAACTGCGATTACACGCAAGTTCATGGATTAAGCCGATTACACTGCTGATTCTGTTCCGGGTCGTCACATATAGTAAGTTAGTAACTCTAGTGCCGTTAAGTTTTGACTAACTACTCTAAGAATTCTTACTTACATAATGTTTTATTCCATTATTAGCTAGGTTAAGGATTGATCTATACAGTGCCTAATTACCTATGCTGACTTCCTTATTGTTATTGTTTGGTTCTCGTTTGGTTCAGTATGTCCTCTTGTTTTCCCCAACATGGCACATGTTGTGAAGGAATGCGCGAATGTGATAAATAACAAGACAGGATGTTGCAAAGCAATGAATAGTTACGTTTCCCAGTTGCAAGAGCAGAGCTTTATTACAAACTTGCAGGCCATAAATTGTGCCGGATCACTTGGAATGAAGTTGCAGAAAGCTAATGTGTCTAACAACGTGTATGATCTTTGTCACATAAACCTTAAGGACTTCTCTCTTCAAGGTGTGTTTTTCTAAATTCGGTTAACTGAACGAGTAAAATTTATGTCTGATCGTCTTTTAATTTTGTTTGGAAAACTGATACTGATCTGTGTTTTCTTTTATGGTTTGTCATCCTTGATGGTGAACTTTACTAATTGGAGCCACCAGTTGGATCACAAGGTTTGCTGATTCTACAATTAAAACATTTGATTGATAATTTGAGCTTTTAGAGATTCTATGCATGATTTGTTTGGTCTATTAACTCTTTCAAGTGACACTTTGCTCTATGATATTGTTAGACTTATTTCATATGGCCAAAAGTATTTTTCTCAGACCCATATTGTTTGGATTCATGATGACTTTATGGAATTGAACTTGTATGAATTAATCTCTTAAAAGGACTTTCATTAGCAATGATCACACTTTGTGTTCTACATTTTTGTATTAAACGTAAAAGTCCTTTTCTTTTTTACATTTTAGAGTCTAGCTGTCTTCTGCCAAGCTTGCCATTAGATTCAACATTTGACAAAAAAGCGGGAGTCAGCTTCTTCTGTGATCTTAATGACAATATTGCTGCTCCTTGGCCTTCTTCAGTTTCTGAATCTCCATCGTCCTGCAGTAAAAATAAGGTTGAAATGTTCTATATTTCTTCATCACAGTATGCTGCTAGGATGCTACATTTACTTTGTCAGTTGAGTATGATTTCCTAAGCTTCTTGTGGTTCTTTTTCCCACCATTGCCTGCTTTCCACAAACTTGTTTCTTAAACTAATGGAATCACAGCTACCAGAATTCCAGCAGTACCGAAAGTGGTGAGTTTTTTTTATCTATATTGCTATCTTAAGATATTTGCCTACAATTTAGAAGCTGATAATAAGATTTTTAAGCTTTCTTAGTTACTGGTTGGGCCGAAGGTATACATGACATGTTTTCACCTTTTAGCTCATTCGTATGGGCATATGCATGTTAATTGCAGAGTGAGTAGCATTTGTTTGAATTTGAACCAGTTAGTAATTAAGGAAGGATATGGTGAATTAACACGTGTCATGCATTAATTTATAAATTTATTCAAAAAGTTATAAAATGAGTATTTATTATAATTTTAGTTCAATAGTAATAATCACTTGATAAAAAATATTTTTACAACTTTTAGGACAAAATTATAAATTAAACTATTTATTTTACAATTTTGAGAATTAATTAAAAGTTTATGTATATCATGTATTAAAACATACTAAAATTTTTCCCTAGTTAGTAATGATGCACACAATTACTGAGAAGCTTTGTTGCAGTAGCAAGTGAAGAGTGACACTAGTAAATTATCAATCTTCACGAGATGCAAATCCTTTCATAAAGAACAATATATTGTGTAGGCTAGGCCTTTAGGGATCGGAATAAGAATTCTTTATAACTTCCATTAACGATTGAGATAATTCTTAGGTATGTTTGAGTATTATTTATCACTTGAGACTAAATTTTGTGATTATAGTGGTAATCTGAGTTCTTATTTGTGTAATTTTAATTGTATTTAGGTAATTACTTTACTTAAAATCTAATTACAACTTTTGAAAAAATTGTTCTCAAAATTGTGAATTTGATTAAATTAGTTTTAAATATCATAAATAATTATAAAAACATGTGCTCATTGTAGTAATATTATCCTAAATGTTGTAAATTTTAGTTCAAATATATTGTAATTTTAGTTTTCAAGTTGTAAAAAAGAGTATGACATACCCCTTGGGTACTCAAGAATGTTCCAATTGGATTGATGTTTTGAGCGAGAGGAAGACTGCATGCAAATGGATTTATGGACATAATGGTTGTTTGTCAGTTTATGTATGGGTAGTTCTTTACAGTGAGAATTATTGTTGCTCCCTTCCTTGTTTTTGTTCTTGATGGTTCTCCTCAAGCTGATCCTCTGAATTTGATAGAGGAAAAATTGTTGAAGAAATCACTCATGTTTGACAGTTAAGACGGATTGGTCACTAATGTTTGACAAATATTATATTGGTCACTCACGTTTGACATTTTCGTTCAGATTGGTCACTTGGTCCATTTTGGATGTTAAAAAAAGACATATTCCTTTATTTGTAAACTGCATATAAGTTAATTTATTAGCATGACAATGTCAAAAAGATACATGTAAATAAACACGTGTTTTTAACATCCAAAACGGACAAAGTGACCAATCTATATAAAAATGTCAAACATGAGTGACCAAATCGTCTTGACATTTTTACCAAATTTCTCTTTGGTAGCAGATATTTGTTTCATTTGCATAGGATAGCTTTTACATACCATTGTAGGAGTCTTCCTCTTTTTTGTATCTCTGGGTTCTACATAGCATGCATTAACACAACAACACTCGCAATGTCATGTTATAATTAGCAGATAATGAATGAAAGAAAGTTCATGAGCATATATATATATATATATATATAATACACCAAGTTAAGATCGATAATGTACAGACGTACTCTACACTAGCACGTCCTTATTGGCGATACTCAAGACTGGAAAAACTGTGGCATAGGACTTGGCTACAAAACAATTAATGGTCATGTCCTTATATGGTTTCTAACTGCAGCGTACTATATATATCATGCACCGTGTAATCTTCATGGGTTGAATCACTGGAATCGTATGATTCGTATCCTGAAATGCTAGTTCTGTTAAATGTGGTCGATCGTTTAATTATATCTTTCACACATGCATGTATCAAGTCATAAGGGAATCTACACCGGTTGATCGAGCAAGATGAATTTTTTGAGAAGATGGTGAACTCGGTCGGAAAAATTTTGTTGGAAGCAACAGATCAAATAAATTTTTCTCGAGTGATTGTTCTTGCAAGAGGTGAAGCTCGACTGTTTTGTTCGTGCATCACGTGCATCACCCTCGTCGATGTCACCACTGCGCCTCGGATTCTCAGTCGTTAAAACAAAACCGAGGAACCCCCACCTTTTGATCGAGCAAATATACTCTCGGTGTGGATGCTCAACCCATGCATGATCGAGCCAACACGAAGCAGCTTCTGCAGAGCTTGGTAGATCCACTGATGTGGCTACAGCAGAATCATCCAGCTGATCAATAAAGGGTACGTAGCTCCCATTCAACTGATACTAAATCGATCGATATGCCCGAAGGCCGAAGCACCTGATAAACCAATCAAAAGAGTACAAATTCGTAAAGTATTTCACCATAATTTGATCTTTTCATCATTAATAGAGCAATAAATAAACAAGAGAATTGATTCTTACACTTTTCTTTTCTCTCTTCTCTTTATTTTTATATATTTTTTTTCTTTCTTCTCTTCATTTGATTATTTTTTTGTTATTTTTAAAATGATCTTTGAATAAAGGAAGTTAAGTAAATAAAGAGTGAGGATAGTTTGATAAACAAAAATAAAAAATTGATAAATAAAAAAAAATTAAGAAAAAAATAAAATAAAAAAGAGAGAGAAAATGAGAGTGTGAGAATCTCTACCTTAAACAAATTGGAGATGGTGGAGAGCTGATTACAAAACCGTGCTGAAGAAAATTTCGACATGGTAGTGTCAATGACTCAATGAAGTGTCGAGGGAACATAACTGAGTTGCATAAAATAATCTAAAATTTATTCAAAGTGTTGTGAATCGTAATTTAATTTTTTTTTAGATTAGACAACAATTTTAGTGTTACTACTGGTCTACGGCTCAAGACTCTCATTAATTTAATATTATTTTATCATTGAATATGTAATTCGGGAGAAAAAAAAATACAACCTCGAGCAGCTATTGATCAGCCATCCTCCCGAATGGTTACGTATTACGCAAGTGATGATGCTACATGTATAAGAGTTACTTTCATCATCTTCTCTGGTTGTAGATCACCAAAAGAAAAGGCTATATCATTGAAACTTCGAAGGTTGCTACTAGCTAGTAGCTAGACAAACCAAACCTCGCAACTTCCACGTCGAGCCTTGGCTCTGTCCTCGCAGCCTTATTTCATTCCAATTTGGTCTTCTTCAACTAGCTTGCTATATATATCGTTATATACCTTCTAAGCTATATACCACCTCAGAAAATCCCAAACCCACCCTCTATCATATCCTCATGGGTTCTTCCCAAGACGACACACATGTACCACTTCTACAGCCCATCTCATCCTCCCAATCCTTCACAAACAAGCACCACCACTCTCATCTCGAAACAATACTTTCCGATGTAGATACACCATTCTTGAAGCGTCTCAAACCCGCTCTATGGATCGAGTCCAAGCTCCTCTTCTCCCTCGCCGCTCCGGCCGTGGTCGTCTACATGATCAACTACGTTATGTCCATGTCCACCCAAATTTTCTCCGGTCACCTCGGTAACCTCGAGCTCGCCGCTGCCTCTCTCGGAAACAATGGAATCCAAGTCTTCGCTTACGGCCTCATGGTACGTAACGCTTCCACTATACATGTCTTTCCATCTATAATATAACAACATAAACATATCACATATATCGTGTCACATGTGACAGTTAGGCATGGGGAGTGCGGTTGAGACGCTTTGCGGGCAAGCTTATGGAGCACAAAAATACGAAATGCTAGGGATCTATCTACAAAGATCAACCATTCTCCTAACCATGGCAGGTTTCCTACTCACTCTGATCTACATATTCTCAGAGCCAGTCCTACTCCTCCTCGGCCAATCCCCAAGAATCGCCTCCGCGGCGGCCTTCTACGTGTACGGCCTAATCCCTCAAATCTTCGCCTACGCTGTCAACTTCCCCATACAGAAGTTTCTCCAAGCTCAGAGCATAGTGGCACCGAGTGCGTACATCTCGGCGGCCACGCTGGCAGTGCACCTCTTGCTGAGCTGGGTGGCGGTGTACAAGGTAGGGCTAGGGCTTTTGGGGGCATCGCTGGTGCTGAGCCTGTCGTGGTGGATCACCGTGGTGGCTCAGTTTGTGTACATAGTGAAGAGTGAGAGGTGTAGGCACACGTGGAGTGGGTTTACGTGGCAGGCGTTCACTGGGTTGTACGGGTTCTTCAAGCTATCGGTGGCGTCAGCGGTGATGCTTTGTTTGGAGACGTGGTATTTCCAGATTCTTGTTCTGCTGGCTGGCTTGCTCAAAAATCCAGAGCTGGCTCTTGACTCGCTATCTATATGGTAAACACTGAATGCTTTTGTTTTCTTGTTAATCATTTCGTCGCTATATATTCAGATACCGTGACCATGAAGTTGACAAATATATACTGTATATATATATATATGGTGTGGTATCCGGTGCGGGTTCTTATTCTTGGTACATGCATTTTCCGATTTTCTTCTTGTTGTTCTCTTTCGTTCTGTGGAGATGGTTGGTTGGAATAATCCAATTGATCATCCTAGCTTTTTGACAAGTCATTTCGACTATAGACATGGAAAATTTGGACAATCATTCATTGAGTGATCTTTCATGGTCCATAGAGTCATTCACATGTAGATTTGGCCATTCGATATATGCCTTTTTCCTCTTGTATATCATTCTTTTCGTTTTTGGCTGCATATAAATGAATAATATGATGACATGCATGCAAAGGTAGGTAGCCAAATGATAATTGTCTATAATGTCACTAATATGCATTTGGTTTTGTGGTCTTTGAAAGTGATTATATATAATTAGTCATGATCTTCTCGTTGAAAAGTAATTAAATACTCATCCTATTCAATCCTATAACTAAAAAGAAAAACCACTTATTGGTACACGTACTATGGTAATACAATAATATTAGCAGGCGCGAAACACATAGTTCGTATATTAGGGCTTTCCATGATATACGTACATATACACCTATATGACATTTGAGGGTCTTTTTTACTATGGTATACATTTTTTTGATCATTTTTACGGTATACACAAATTTTTCGATCATATTTTAACATCTCCACATTCTAATTATTAGGTATATATGAGTAGATCATTTCTGTAATTCTTCAGCCAAAATGGTGATCGTTAAGGTATCGAACTAGATTAAATCAAGGAATGGACTAAATCTATCAAATCCAAACCGTTCATACTTATAAACTTCAATTACAGTTTTGAATACTTTAATGATCACTATTTTGGCTGAAAATTTACAAGTTTGATCTATACATTAGAACATAAGATCTGAACGGTGAAAATGATAAAATATGATAAAAAAATTAGTGTAATACCTTATTCCTGAAAATGACCAAAAAAGTTATACCTTACTGTGGATGGGTGCTGATGACATTTAGCTGATGATAGTTTATATATATATATATATATATATATGTATGCATGCATGCAGCACAACGATATCAGGATGGGTGTTCATGATCTCAGTTGGGTTAAATGCAGCAGCAAGGTCAGTTGGTTTATACATTTCTTCTCCTACTCAATGTCACATATATTTATACGAAGAATATATATATGTGTGTGTGTCCACCATACTAATGTATATTATTACGCACGCAGTGTGAGAGTAAGCAATGAGCTTGGAGCCGGAAACCCCAAGTCTACATCATTTTCCGTGGTGGTGGTGACTACGATCTCCTTCATCATCTCTGTCATCGCAGCAATACTTGTTCTTATTTTTCGTGACGTTATCAGCTACGCCTTCACGGAGGGTGAGGTCGTGGCGGCTGCTGTCTCGGATCTCTGCCCTCTTCTTGCCCTCACCCTCCTACTTAATGGAGTTCAGCCTGTCTTGTCCGGTAATTAAAATTCACTAATTGATATTCCAATTAATTTCTTAATTTACAAACCTCGGTTAAATATGTTAAATTATGAATTCATCAATGTTTAGGTGTTGCTGTTGGATGTGGATGGCAAGCTTTTGTTGCGTATGTTAATATTGGCTGTTATTACTTCGTTGGAGTACCGATTGGTTCCCTTCTTGGATTTTACTTCAACTTTGGTGCCAAGGTAATTTACTTATAACTTACCTCATCTAATATGAAAAGGTAGCTTTCTAGACGTAAAAAAACGTACACTTATGTAAGTCGGTAACTATATATGCAGGGAATATGGTTAGGGATGATGGGGGGAACATTGATGCAAACAATAATTCTAATATGGATCACCGTGCGAACGGACTGGACGAAGGAGGTAATATCTTTTTACTACTTCTTACCGTATCTTGCTAATTTTCGTGTTGATTTTCTTAATCTGTTGTTTTATCATACTATGAAGTTATATTAACTTGGATTAAGTTGCAGGTGGAAGAGGCAACTAAAAGGTTGAACAAGTGGGACGTGAAGGAACCCCTAAAGGCCGAGCTCAGAGAGGAGTTAGCATATGGTGAATGATGTTCTTCGTCATTTGTCAAGATTTTGATTCAAATTATTTCTTGCTTCGTGGTCCCCATTTTCAGTAATTGTTTATGAACACGAATCAATTGTTAGGATCTGAGAGAGCATGCCTTAATTGTAAAGAAAATATTTGTTTGTAGTATTGTCTTATATGAATGAGTACATAATGATAAAATATAGATCCTATATAGTTCTCATAGTAACCATAGACTAACATACATCTGTTAAAACAGTTAATATAAGATCAAATGAATGGTCTGGATTACGAGATATATGATACTCAATACTCTCCCTCAAATTAATGGTTGCTGACAACCATTAAGTTGTTACACAAGTAAGAATGCTGAGGGGAACACAACCCTTTTGTGAAGAGGTCTGCAAGCTGTTCTTGAGTAGAAACAAACTGAAGCTGCATTAATCTTGCCTTGACTTGATTTTTGGTGAAGTTTCAGCTTAGAATGTTCTATGGGATTGGTTGTCAAGGCTAGAGCTGAAATATTGTCACAGTATAGTGTTGGAATCCTAGCAAGAGTAACCTGCAAATCTTTGAATAGATGAATAAGCCACATCAACTCAGATGTAGTATCTGCCATGCTCCTATACTCGGCCTCTGTAGAAGACCTAGAAACAACATTTTGTTTCTTGGAACACCAAGATATATGAGTCTGGTTCATCAATATCACAAAACCAGTTGTAGACTTTCTATCATTAGGATCTCCTGCCCAGTCAGCATCACAAAATGCATGGAGTGACAAAGGTGTGTCATTGCCTTTCAAAAACTTGATTCCATGGCTCAAAGTTCCTTTAACATAGCTAATTATGCATTTTGCAGCAATCAGGTAATCTTCTATGGGACAATGAAGAAATTGACAAACACTGTTTACAACATAGGTGATATCTGGCCTAGTGAAAGTGAGATACTCTAGGCAACCCACTAGGCTTCTGAACTGAAGCACATTTTTTTCATGAAGACGAGTTCCAGAATCCTTGAGTAGCTTCAAACCAACTTGAAATGGTGTTATTTGAGAGTGACATGTTGCCAGACCAGCCTTAATTATGAGTTCTATAACATACTTCTTCTGTGAAACAAACAAGCCAGATGGGTGATATTGTATATCTAGTCCCAAGAAGTAATGTAACAATCCCAAGACCTTTATATCAAATTCTCCTTGTAGAGCCATTTTGATTTCAAAAATCATGTTCTCACTATCTCCAGTGACTATTATGTCATCCACATAAAGTAGTAAGTAGGTCATAGAAGTATCGTTGATTTTGATAAAAAGAGATGGACCAGAATGCAAACATGAAAAACCAATAGATGGCAAAAACTGTGTGAACCTGTCATTCCAGGCTCTTGGAGCTTGTTTAAGTCCATAGAGTAATTTTCTAAGCTTGCAAACATGAGCCTTCATTCCTTCATGCACAAATCCACCAGGTTGCTGCATGTAAACTTCTTCTGATAATGATCCATGCAGAAAAGCATTCTTTACATCCATTTGATGTAAAGACCAACCTGAACTAGTAACAAGTGAAAGAATAGTTCTGACAGTTGTATGTCTAACTACTGGTGAATAAGTCTCATAATAGTCAATGCTATATTCTTGAGAAAAACCTCTTCCCACCAGCCTAGCTTTGTCTCTGGCTATACTTCCATCAACATTCCTTTTAATTTTGAAGATCCATTTACATGAAACAAGGTTCTTACCATTTGGTATAGGTACAAGGTCTCATGTGTGCTGCTGCATGAGAGCATCATACTCCTCTTGCATAGCTTGTCTCCATACTTCATTGGTAAGAGCAACTTTGTAACTAGAAGGCTTTATGGTTGAAAGATCTACATCTGAATCTGAATGATGAAGTATGGACAGAAACATTTGGGTTTGAAAACACCTCTCTTACCTCTTATCAACATGGTATGATCATTGACAATTGTATGAGACAGTCCTTCCATAGGGTGAAGAATATTACCATCAAAGATATTTGAAGAAGGTCTATCTGAAGCACAGTCCATGAAAACCGAGATTCTTATTCCTGGTTGAGTAGTAACACTGAGTATGCCTTCTGTTTCATCAAAGCCAACTTAGTATGACTGGTTGGAGAAAATGAATTTGTATCCATATTGACTGAAGATGCTGGTCCCCATAGAGGTTCAATTAAATGAGATGGACTAGATGCATGAACAATATTCTCACTTTGAATATGAACAATATTCTCACTTTGAATATGATCTTCATTATTCTGTAACTGAGTATCATCATAAGATACCGGTGTTGTATTTGCAGAACCTAAAATTACAACAGTATCAACGGCATGTAGAGTTTAGAGATGAACCTGTATGTGATGTGTCAATCTGAACAAGTGATGGGACATGAAGTTATGACTGTGTAAGCTGGTCTTGAAGTTTGGAAGCATTCTTTCCTTGTTGAGATGGTACATCATTTGATTTTCTATGTGTGTAAGGAAACAGTGTTTCATCCATGAATACATGTCTATAGATAATATATCTCTTGTTGGTTGGCTCATAACAAATATACCCCTTGTAACTTGTGGCAAGCCTAATAAACACTCTTGCAGTCTTTGGTTGTAACTTGTTGCTTCTGTATTGTGTCATAAGTGGATAACATGCACATAACACACCTAAAGACTCTGATAAGCTCAATTAATGGTGTTTTATGATACAGTTTCTCAAAAGGAGATTGCATTTCCAAAAATCCTGAGTAGGCTTCCTATTGATTAAGTATGCAGCCATAGCAACTGCATGAAACCAAAAAGGTTCTGGCAATGATTCAGTCTGTAAAAGTGTTACAGTTGTTTCTCTAAGATGCATATTTTTCTTCTCTGATACACCATTTTGTTCAGGTGTATAGGGACAAGACAATTGATGAACTATGCCTTTATCATATAGAAACTACTTGAAGTCATTGGTCACATACTCTCCACCACCATCAGATCTTAAGCACTTAATAGAAGTAGAAAATTGAGTATGAACAAAGGCATGTAATGCTTGAAAATATGTGAAAACTTCTGATTTCTTCTTCATTGGAAACAACCAAGTGTATCTAGTACAGTCATCTATGAACAACACATAGTATCTATAGCTATCTAAAGACAAATGAGGAGAAGGCCCCCACACATCGGAGTGTACTAGTTCAAAAGGAAGAGTGTTCTAGAATTAGAAGTTTCAAAAGACAGTTTATAAAACTTGCCTAATAAGCACTCTTCACATACAACAAAACCTATAGATGAGCTAACTATGTCATTTTTCTTGAGCATATGATTCACAATAGCATTTGCTAGATGTCCCAACCTCTTATGCCATAGAGCATGATTAACACATTTTCCCAAGAAGGCTGTAGATGTAGTACTAGAATACTCTGAGTCTTTATTTACTGAAGAATCTGAAACATACAGAGTAGAAGAAGGTGCTTCCCTTAATGTAGCTTCTGTCCTTGATCGAAGGTCAAATAGATCTGGATAGAGGCTTTGCTTATACAATCCTTGTTGTAGAACCTTCCCCATCACCTTGTCCTGCATACAAAACATAAACTCATCAAACCAAACTCTGCAATTGTTTTGTTTGCAGAGCTGGTAAACAAATAATAGATTTGCAACAAGTTCTTGAATAAGAAAAATATTATCCAATTTAAGTGTCCCCATCATTGCATTTCCTAGATGAGTAATGTCAAGTTGTGCCCCATTACTAACTTGTACAGACTCATTGTTGTTATAAGGAGCTACATTGTTCAAACAATGGACTTCACTTGTTATGTGGTTAGTTGCTCCAGAGTCTGCAAGCCAGTATTGAGGTGCACCAGATGATACGAGCACCATTGGAAGCAAGCATGGTTGTTGGTGGTAAAGGATTTAATCCACTGTTGTTGAACAAAGCACATATGGCCTGAGTAAGAGTCTGAGGTGCAATCATGTTAGTATTGGAGTTATTGTTCTGATTTTGAAAGTTGTTATTCTGATTCTGAGAATTGGCATTGAAGTTCTGTAAGTTGAAATTCTGATTCTGAGGACTAGCATTGAAATCTGTGAGTTGTTGAAGTTCTGAGATCTGTCATTGTGGGTATGCTTATTGTTGTTGTATTACTGCTAAGAAGAGCCACCACCATTGGTCTGAATTCCTTGGTTATAGTTGCCTTGATTGTAACCACCATTATTGTAAGTGCGATTGTGATTATCTCTATTGTTCTGACTACCATTGCCTCCTTGATGTTGCCGATAGCCCTGGTTGAAATTGTTGTTATTGTTATAGTTATGCTGATCTGGGAAGCCTACTAACCAATGATAATTTTCAACTGAATGATTAGTTTTGCCACAGCGAATGCATCTCACACCATTGCCATTATAAATCTGACAATTCTTGGCTATGTGTCCATCTCTGCCATATAATTGGCAAGTAGCAGTATTGTTGTTACCTTGAGCTTGACTATTGTTATTGCCCATGTTAAATCCACCATTGTTACTAGAGTTATTGCTAAAGTTGCTATTGTTGAAGCGCCTGCCATTCCCATTATTTTTGGACCCATTGGTGCCACTGTTGTTGTTCCATTTTCCTTGACCTTTACAAGAAAAATATCTGGATAAAGCACATTCAAAAGCATTCTCAAGTAAAGAGCACATGTTTTGTACATCATCTGATGGACCAAATCCAGGTGGTGTAGCAAGAGCTGGTATATTAATGGATGCATGTGTTTGAGAGGTGGAAGAAGTGGATGCTCCTCCTTGAGCTACCATTGCAATCATTGAAAGAGCTGGAATCTCATCATATTCTGCCATATTATCCTCTGCAGCTTCCAGAAATACCTTGAGCACATCTAGTGACCCATTCTCAAAATTGGCTCTTATCTAACTCTTAACATAGTTGTAAGAAGGAGGAAGACCACTAAAAATGGTGACCACACAATCTTCATCATCCAGCATGACTCCAACAATTTTTAGAGCATCACGAGCGTCTTTGATGTGCTCCAAATAGACCTTAATTGAGTCAGAACCCTTCCTGATCCTCTGAAAATTTGCACGTAACTGAAGAACATTACCGCGATCTGGTGTTGCAAACTTAAACCTCAACCTTTTCTATACTTCCTGAGTAGTATGACAACCAACAACACATTTGACAACAGAACCACTTAGGGTTTGACCAAGCATACTCCCAACAACTTTGTCCTGAGTTTTCCATCTCACATATGCAGGATTGAGTGATGGAACACCATCAACGTCACATATAGTTTCAGTTGGACATTGAATGGAACCATCCACATAGCCAAATAGCTTTTGACCATGAAGAAACGACTCAACATGTTACAACCAAGCAGAGTAATTTGTTGAATCAAGCAATATAGTCGACATAAACACAGTAGTATGAGGTGACGAGGACATAGCAACAACACAGTGTAATTGATGAGTAAACAAGGGTTTTAGCAACACAAAGTTTGCAGACAAATGATGCAAACTCTTCAAATTTAGCAAATCTACTATAATCGAAGACGGAGAATGTAAAACCAAAGCTTTGATTGAGCTCAAAACTGAGGAAAAATGAGCTCAAAATTGAGAAAAGAAAGATCTCACAGTGACAAAGCTTTGATGGCAACAAGTTGAGACTGAACTGAATCTTGTGAATTTGTGAATCTAAGCTTTGAATGTTGACTAACACGCACAATGGAATACACAACAAGCGACGTTTAGGTCTAAATCGAACAAGCAACCTGCGTGTTGATGCCATGTTAGGATCTGAGAGAGCTTGAAAAAGAAGATGACTTAATTGTGAAGAAAATATTTGTTTGTATTATTGTCTTATATGAATGAGTACATAATGATAAAGTAGATCCTTATATAGTTCTTATAGTAACCATACGCTAATATACAGCTGTTAACAGCTAATATAAGATCAAATGAATGGTCTGGATTAAGAGTTATATGATACTCAATATCAATTGTACACTGTGTTCAGTTCAATTTCAAACAGAAACAGAAATTTTGGTTTTGAATAATGAAGAATTGAAACATGTAATTTTCAGAAACACCTGGTGCGCACCATCATCATCATCATCATCATCATCATCATCATCATCATCATCTCCACAAATACCATTTTTCATTGATTAGATCTCATAGAGATTCGAAGATATACAAGCAGCACTAAACCCATACTTGTCATAAATGTAAATCTTAACTAGAAAACAGAAGAACGAACAAAGCATATCTAAATCAGTGAGAACATTTCTCTAGGCTCTCTCGCCTCTGATTCTCCTAGCAAGCTGAATATCCTTGGGCATAATAGTAACCCTCTTAGTATGAATCACACATAGATTAGTATCCTCAAATAAACCCACCAGATACGCCTTCGCCACCTTCTGAAGCGCTGCCACGGTGGAGCTCTGGAATCTGAGACTGGTCTTGAAGTCCTAAGTGATCTCCCTCACCAGCCTCTAAAACAGAAGCTTCCGGATCAGCAGCTCAGTGCTCTTCTGGTACTTCTTGATCTCCTTCAGCGCCACCGTCCCTGACCTGAAACGGTGAGGCTTATTCACTCCTCCGGTCGCCGGAGCCGACTTCCTCGCCGCCTTCGTCGCCAGCTGCTTACAAGGCGCCTTTCCTCTAGTGGATTTTCGAGCGGTCTGCTTGGTACGAGCCATCTGGGGAAGCTTGAAGAAGGAGAACGATTAGGGTTAGGGTTTTGAAATTGAGGGATTTGAATTGTGGATATTTTGGGGGTGATTTGGGGGTGATTTGGGGTGTGTATTTATAGGGGGTTGGGGGAGAAGAACGCGGTAAAGGTTTTGAAAATTTTGGAGGGTTTTCGAAATTTTTTGATAGAGTGAAATAAGGAACGTTGATTGCGTATTGTTATGGACGGTGAAGATGGCGATCCACGTGGTGTTTGAGTAGACCAATGAGAGTGGTTTAAAAAGGCGGCAATGTGTGGTTCAATTTTTTGAGAAGGACGGGTAAAGTTGCGTTTAGTTTTTGAGATGGAAATTCTCAGAACTTTTGTACCAAAAACTCATATGAGTCGTACCAAATGATTTGGTAGTTCAAGGTAGTGACGTGGATTTATCTGCACATTAGAAAAATACAACTTTATGAATATAATTATAAGTTCAGCACAATACTTCATTGAGAATTTTTTTTTTCTGTGGTACCTGAACTTATCCGGCCATATCAACTTGGTACCTGAACTTTTAAAACTATCAATCTCATACCTAAACTTCAAAAACTGTATCTTAATGGTACCTGAAACCAATTTTTCGTCAATCTCCGTCATTTTTTATGACGTGGCAAACAAAAATTTTAAATTAAATGTTAAAAAACTAATTTACCCTTATATTACCATTTTTATTTATTTTTATCTTTCTGAATTGGGTTGAATTGAATTCGACCAGGTTGCTCTCTCTCTCTCTCCCCCCTCTCTCTCTCTCTCTCTCTCTCTCTCTCTCTCTCTCTCTCTCTCTCTCGATCGATCGATCGATCGATCGACAGTCAGCCTCCACCAGCCTCGATCAACCTCATGCCCCATGACCCAAAATTTACAAAGGCAATTGCTTTTACAACAAATTCACCTCTATATATTCTTCTCGATTGAAAATCCAAAAGAATGAAATGGGTAGGCCTAGAGTTTAATTTCTTCCTCCCTACTTGGTCTAGCTTTATATGCCATCTTTACAGTGGATATTATTGGAGGCAACAAATCGTGAGATATGGCCTTTGGCTTGAATCTTGGTTATATGTTCACTTGATTTCTTCTTCGTTTGCTATTGAGATATGGGTTTCTTGGAGATGATGGAAGTTGAATTGTTTTATCTAAGATTTACTTAGGTTTAGATAAATGAGAGAAAACTAAAGAGGTTCAATGGGGGAATGGGGCAAGCTGAGAATTTTTAGATGAAGCAATGATTGACCTGGTGTCGATGAACTCAGGTCCTCAGCCTCCTTCAAGTGCTCCAATCCCCGGCCGCCGTTTATGAAGAAGAGATGAAGTAGGATAGTTCTGGTGAAATGAACAAAGTGTATTTATGGCCTGGTGGTAGAGCATTTGCTGTGTTTTGTTGAGGTCCAAGGTCTGAGGTTCAAATATTGGAATTGATTGAGCTTTTTCATTTTAAAAAGTAAAATAAAATGTAAAAAAATTAAAATATATATTAAATTACTTGTTTACCCTTTGAATTTAAAATTTATATTTGTCACGTCATAAAAAATGACGAAGATGGACAAAAAGTTTGATTCAGGTACCACTAAGATATGGTTTTTGAAGTTCAGGTATGAGATTAATAGTTTTAAAAGTTCAGGTATCAAGTCGATAAGGTCGGATAAGTTCAGGTACCACAGAAAAAAAAAAAATTCCTACTTTATTTGTTGATAAATTTATGTAAGAGATAGAATTTCAATGATTCATAGATGTATCTCTGACAATAGTTCGTTCGAAATATTTCGTTTGTCCCAATTATGTCCGAATTAGTAAAGTGAGCATATCATCTCAAAATATTTTTCGAAAGGAATCCAATAATAATAGTCAGAAAGTTTAACATTAAAAATTAAGTTTAAACCGAATTTTTAATATCAGAAGAAAGGTTCAATGTATAAGGCTTCAAAGTGAGGCTTCAAAATCATCCAATTTAGTTCAAAATCTATGGTTGTTAATGTAAAGTACTAAAAGTGTGATTCCACATTTCTATGCAATTGAAAACATTTAGATAAACATGAGTATATATCTGATTTAGGGTGTCTTTTATGGCGCGTGTCTTTCAAAGTAAGGCTTCAAAATCACATGAATTAAGTTACAGAATCTATTGTTATTATTGTAAAGTACTCAAAGTTTACCTTGTGATTCCACATTGGTGACATTGGGTTCTATATAAATAGGCTGTTATATTACTTATATAATCGAAAAGCATCCATTGATAGCTTGTAGCTACAAGACATGGGAAAGATGAGGTTCTTTGAGATAGGGAGTGCAAGTATCCGAGCCACCATTTCAAAGGGTGGTGCTCTAACCTGCTAACCATGCTTGCCTCATTGTCTGCCAAGAGGAGCGTTTTGATCGCGGCCAATGTGAAGGCCTCCGTCGTCGTTGTATGTGTACTAAAAGATGTGATATCAAAGCAAATGGTAGTGGCCGTGTCGAAGCTCGGGGTGCTAGCAGTGGAGACGAGGTTAAGGCAATTGGTGTATACAGCAGTCGGAAAGAAGGGAACAGGCCTGTAAACAATTTATGTCCTAAATCATCGTCACGTACCAAGTTTTTGTCCATGAATAATAAAGCAGCAAAAAGTATAATCTCAAATTAATGTTTTCATTCGACAAAAGAACACATGTTTACTATGAACACCTTGATAAAAAATTTGTGCATGATTATACAAACAAATTAACCTTGTTACATATAAAGCAAAAGTTGCAAAACTATTTCTAATCTCAGGATCATGAAAATTGATTAATTGAATAATTAATCATGTTTCAGAAAATTGAACAATTGACTTGAGAAGAACAAATAATTCAGACTGTATTCATAATTTTCATCTCTCATTGTGCATCATCAGTGTCTCATGTGCTACATCGGATTAACAAGCAAAATACTGGAAAATGAACAGCCGTACAATAATCGTAATGATTCTGGATTCATATTGACAAGCACAGATGTAAGGATCCAAAAACAAAATAATACAAGGGAGAGAATAACTACTTCTTCTTTCCTGCTTTTCCCTCCTTTCTTCTTACAATTTCATCAGCGTATTTAACACCCTTACCTTTGTATGGCTCTGGAGGCCTCCATTTCCTGATTGAAGCAGCAAACTGGCCAATTTCACTTTTGTCATAGCCACTAACAATGATTCTGGTATTTTCTTCCACCTTCACTTGTATGCCATCAGGTATATCCATCCTAACTGGATGGGAGAACCCAAGACTCAATACCAAGATCCTCCCTTCTAGTGTTGCACGATAACCAACACCGACTAACTGTAGCCTCTTCTCAAATCCTTTTGATACTCCCACCACCATATTGTCCGTAAGTGTCCTAAGAAAGTTATGCAAATAGGCACAGAAGGGTTAGAGAAAAATGTTTGACAACCTCTACCATATCTCAAATTCGGCATCTGTATATGTTTAAGTTCATATCATGTAACAATCCAATTCTCCTTCTGCACACCATCACTCATGATCATAGAGGCACTGAGGTATCATAAGTAATATCAAAAGCACTCAAAAGATAAGACAGTCCTGTGATTATAAGAACTGAATATTTCGTTTCCAGGCAACAGCTTCATTGTTCCTAAATACGACATCAAACCTCTAGTCGCTTTTGATTTATAAACTCCCCTAACCAGTAGCAATCCATATTGGTATTACCTAGGTAAAATAGCTACATGGCTGTGTACTTTTTAAAGAAGTGACATTATCATACTCTTTTACGGCAGAAAGCAGAGATTTAACCACAGATTACAATATCATAATACAGTAAAACCTTGATAAATCAATAACCTCGGGACTGACAAAATTTATTAATTTAGCGAGATTATTAATTAATCGAGGATTAAATTATTGAGGTTTTACTGTACCACAACGGTATTCTTAATCTCTAAGACTCAATATACAGTACTTGGATTGCAACATATCAAAATAAAACAAAAATTACAGAACATTAAAGAATTACACAAAACAATGTCATTTGCAAGTACATAACCAAAGGAAGGAAGAAACCTCACCGGAAAAGCCCGTGCATTTGATTCGCTCTTCTAGTCTCCATTGCCTTCCTGACCCTTAGAATCCCATCTTCCTGCTTCTCGACCACAACTTCTCGCGGTAAAACCATCGAAAGCTGCCCCAACGGTCCCTTCACTTCGATAGCCTGACCTTCCAACTTCAGTGTCACATTGTTTGGCACTTCAATCGGTTGCTTCCCAATCCTCGACTCCTTACATTCTACAGTCTTCTTCAAAAATCCAACATGAATTGCGGGAGCACTGTGCACAGTGAATACCTTCCTCTCGCCCAAAAAAGCAGACCTCAAATTGCTGAAAAACACATTACCCAAAACAGCGGTTATTCAGTACATCAAACACAGCCCACGATAGCTTCTAAACTCACTTAATGAATGTAAATGGTTCTGTATAAGATATGCAATTGGGAATAATGTTGAGTTTTAACAACATTAGCTTAGCCTGCTCTAAAATCACACCCTCTCCTGCACACAAATCATAAGCTACTCGAAATGGGTACCCAAAAAAACAATAAAGATTCAAACTTTCTTAAATTATGAGCAGATATTTCTACCCAGAGAACATAAAGAAACTTGTGCAATGTGATGAGAGCCAAAAGAGAAAGAACACAAGTAATGTTTGAATTAAAGTCTAGAGAATAGAGTAAGTACAGTGTGATAGTGAAAAGAGAGGAATTTGGATTGTAACCTGGTTTGGAAAGTTACTGGGGAAGCCATTGTTAAGAGGTTGAGAGCATCAGCTGAGTCTGTGACCCTCTTTTTGCTTCACTATGGCGATGAAACTAGCAGAAGAAGGAAAGGTTGGAACTTTTGTTATCCAGTTCCAGCAGTTGTTGGAATGACGGAAATACCCTCTTCATTTGGGCGTCCTCAAGTTTAGATAATGGATCGGGTTCAGGCCCAAATAAAGAAAACCCGTCTACAGAAAAAAAAAAAAAAAAAAAGGGAAAAAAAAAAGGAAAATTATTTAAAGATGTAAAAACAGATAAATTTTATAAAAAAAAACAGATAACTTTTGTTATCCAGTTCCAACAGTTATTGGAATGACGGAATTGCCCTCTTCATTTGGGCTTCCTCAAGTTTAGATAAAGAACCGGGTTCAGGTCCAAATAAAGAAAACCTGTCTACATGGAAAAAAAAGTAAATAATCTCTTCATTTGGGCTTCCTCAAGTTTAGATAAAGAACCGGGTTCAGGTCCAAATAAAGAAAACCTGTCTACATGGAAAAAAAAGAAAAATTATTTAAAGACCCAAAAATAGATAAATTTTTTTAAAAAAAAATCAACTTATGACACTAAGGTAAAAAAAGCTTAATTTATGACACTTTTAAAAAAAAAAAAAATTCAACTGACATCATTTTCTCCAAAAAATATCTAATAAGTTATAAAACTCACTTTTTAATACCGATTTTGCTCTTCTTTCTTAATTTGAATTTTAACTGTCTCTAACTCTCTCTTCCCTCCTCCATTTTTGCCAGGAAGTGAATTTCTCTCTCTCTCTCTCTCTCTCTCTCTCTCTCTCTCTCTCTCTCTCTCTCTCTCTCTCTCTCTCTCTCGCGATGACAATCTCACCGGAACAAAAAATCTGTTCGATCTAGACGTTGTACGAAATTGAAAATTTCAAGCGGTGTAAGTTTCAACGCTCTCTCTCTCTCTCTAACTTGCTATCAAAGATTTCATATGTTAAGTTCTGTTGTATATTCATTTTCACTTTGTTTTTGCACAAAACTATTTCAGTGGTGTATCAATGTAAGTATTTGTTTGAGTATCTATTTGGATAGCTGACTGAGTAGCTGTCTGGATATTTATTTTTTGTTTATAAACTGCATTTTAGTACTTACTAAGTATATGTATGAGTATCTGACCGGACCAGCCTGATGATGCTGTATCATTCAATGGCTTCATATATTCATTCATAAATTTCAATTCAAAACATTAAATTGAATAACAAAAGATACAGAAATAGTATTGCATAGGTTAACGAATTGATTCACTAACATTCATGGATAACTGTCTGTATATCTGACTACGTCACAATACTAACTATACAAACGAGTTTGAGTAGGTTTTGTGTTGTAAAATGGATCAGAGAGTGCAATTATCAAACACTTTAGTTCATATGCTTAATGCATTCTCTTCTAGAGGTGTTCTCTAATGATGAGTATGGCTACTGTTTTTGGCACTTGGTTGCTAACCTCAAAGACAACTATAGAGGACACTTGAATGATAGAATTTCTGAATTCTTCATGCAATGTGCCTATGCTAGAAGTGAAAGGCAATATGAGTTAGAACCTGCAACAACCATATCAATTGAGCATACAAGTCTGTATGGATTATTAAAGATATTGTTATAATATTTTTATAAAAGTTTAAGTACATGCCTGGATACGAATTTCAGATCTGAAACTTGTTACTTGCAAATACATACACAAATTTGAGGCTATTTTTGGGTATCTTGTTTTTGTGTTTTATACTGCATCGTAAAAAAGGGGAAAACAAGCATTTTATTGCATAGGTTAATGCATTAATTCAATAAAATTCAAGGAAAGCTGTATGAGTATTTGTCTGAGTATCTGTCTAAGTATCTGCTTGAGATCTGACTGGATCAAGCTGATGATGTTGTATCATTCAATGGCTTTATATATTCATTCATAAACTTCATTTCAAAACATAAAACTGAATAACAAAAGATGCAGAAATAGTATTGCATGGGTTAATAGATTGATTCACAAAAATTCATGGATTGTTGTCTGGGTAGCTATTTGTGTATCTGACTACGTCCCAATACCAACTATACAAACCGGTTTGAGCAAGTTTTGTGTTGTAATATGGACCAGAGAGTGCAAATCAAACACTTTAGTTCATAGTCTTAATGCATTGATTTTCTCATTCAAAAGTCCAGAGCAACACAAATAGTATTACGCAGACAAATACTTAAGCAGATACTCAATCAGATAGTAATATGATCACATTCATAATGCTCTCCAAAATGTAACACTTACAAGACAGACCCCTACAACTAACAACAATGTTCACAGAATGATCACTACAACAAAAATATACGCATTAGTTACTGTCCTACACTTGCTCCTGAGCTGGTTCAATCTTTCTTCTTCGATACCCATGATAGATCATGATCCATAAACAATTCCAACAATCTGGTCTTGAACTGAGCAACATCCCCACAACTTAGATTTTGTTTTATTTCCTTGCCCAGAGCAATGTGATATATCATGTAGTAAACAATAATTCTGAAGTCAAGGCTAGGAGGTTGTTGGGGACTGTTGTTGATCGACTGCACATGTATTTTCTCAAAGTCTACCTTCTGATATTTGACCCACTGAATGCTTTCGCGTTTTTTCTTTAATATAGGGATACCCAGACAGATACGTACATAATTAGATACCCAGACAGATACTTAAAAAGATATCTAAAAAAAGGACTTCTATCACACACAAAACAACAGCAGCAAACTAGTACAACAACCAAAAATCAAACTGAAAACCTTAAAAAAAATAATGTCAACAACACCAACAAAATACATTTCAAATTTTTTGAAAGGATATCAAGATAGATACTCAGAAAAATACTCAAACAGATACTCAAATAGATACCCAGACAGATATGTAAAAGATATCCAGAAAAAGGGATTTCTATCACACACAAAACAACAGCAGCAAACTAGTACAACAACCAAAAATCAAACTGAAAACCTTAGAAAAATGTCAACAACACCAACAACATGCATTTCAAATTTTTTGAAAGGATATCAAGACAGATACTTCAAAGATATCCAGAAAAATGACTTCTATCACAAACACAACAAAAACTAATACAACAAACAAATAGTCTTTTGAACACACTACATACTCTTATACTCTTATAATAGTTATAGAAATTAGTCATATCCAATACCAAATTCTTGATCACGTACATGTGCGGCAACGACGTGATCGTCATGGCATCACCTGCGCTTTTGATCTTGGTTAAGCACGTCAGGCAGTTACAGCCATCGATGTTCATCTCGCATGAGCCGCAGATCCCTTCGCGCCAGGAGTTACAGCCATCAGTGGCTTTGGGACCGAGGCATCGATTTGCGGCTCTGAACAATGCCAACCTCACCACAGAAAATTTTGGAGATGAAATTCCGGTCAAGGACCTTCGTAACGAAACCATCGCTATTGTTGAGTTGTTCAGATTATTGAGGATGGAGGAGAGGCTCTGGTTAGTGCTGTTCGTATTAGGTATAAAGTTGGAAGTCAATGACGGAGTCAAAGAGATTGACGGAAGCCGATGACAGAGTCCGAGGAGGTGACAACAAGCTGGGAGAGAGAGAGAGAGAGAGAGAGAGAGAGAGAGAGAGAGAGAGAGAGAGAGAGAGAGAGAGAGAGAGAGAGAGAGAGAGAGAGAAGATTTCTCAAAAATGGTTGGAGTTTCAGAAATCAATGGCATATGTAATAAATATGAGAATAATATTAGGTTGTTACATTCTTAAAAACAGAATGAATTTTTTTAGGATTAAAAACTTATGCTAAGTTTTTGAAGAAAGAGACGGTGAAATTGGATGTTTTTTTTCATTTTCCCTAAAATAAACTCATTTTCAAAACGGAAGCTAAAACCTAAAAGCAATCTCTCTCTGTACGATGTCGTTTGGGTCCTCTTGCCCTGAACCCCCGGTTCGGCTCCGGCTCTGGCTCTGGCCAAAGATTCCGGCTTTGACGAGGTCGAGGCTCAAAACGGCAGTGACGAGCAGAAGGCCGTTCTAAAGGCCAGAGTTTTCGGTCCGATTCTTGTCGTTCGCTGGCGGCGGTACAATTGAGAAAGCTGACAAGTCGGCTATATATCACTGTCTCACTGTACGTAGTCTCTCTCTCTCTATTTGAGGGAAAGCTGTATGTTATGGGTGGAAGGTCAAGCCTCACCATTGGAAATTCAAAGTTTGTGGATGTTTATGACCCAAAGACCCACACTTGGTGTCAGATGAAGAATGATTGTGTCATGGTCACTACTCAAGCTGTGCTGGAAAAGAAGCTCTTCTGTATGGAGTGGAAGAACCAGCGGAAACTTTCAGTTTTCATTCCTGAGGACAATTCGTGGAAAATGGTGCCAATTCCATCGACAGGAAGCACTAGTATTGAGTTTCGATCTGGGATACTCGGTGATAAGCTTCTACTGTTCTCACTACAGCACGAACCCGGCTACCGCACTTTAATGTATGATCCAAATACAGCTCCAGGATCAGAGTGGCAGAGTTCAAAGGCTAAGCCGTCTGGTCCGTGCCTGTGCTCTGTTAGAATCAAGGTGTGAAAGATTTGACTGAAAGCTAAGAGAGACCCCGAATAATGCTCTAGAAATGAGTGCATTATCATTACTGATTTTGTCTAGTGTTTGTGTTTCGTCAAGTTATTTGCAGTTTCCTTTGTTTTACCTCTTCCATTCATCTAACAATTTATAAGCTAAACGAGGCTTGTGTTATTCAGATTGGCTTTGGACTGAGTTTGATGTTTGATTGTAGTTTTTAACGTCTCATCTGATTTCAAGATCGATCATATTATGATATCAAGATACTTGAATATATATTTAAACTTTTAGTACTTGTAACAACTGATTTATGATCAAACTCTTATTTTTGGTGCTGTTTACACCGACAGGTAGATATTTAGATAGATTGTTTAACAGATATTTAGACAGATATTTTAGACAAATAGTTGAACATATATCTGGACAGATAATTGAACAGATATTCAGACAAATATTTATACAACTAGTTGAATATATATTTAGACAGATAGTTGAACATATATTCTGACTTTTTGGTACTTCCAACAACTAGGTTATGATCATGCCCTAATTTTTCAGTTATTCTTCTAATCTTATTCTTTTTTGAAGCAAAGTAGAGATTTTCAAAATATATAAAAAGTTATGTTTACACTATTCTTAAACTTGATAACAGAAAGATATTTAGACAGATAATTAAACAGATATTTAGACTGATAGTTGAACAAATATTCTGTAATTCATACTCGTTTTTTTAATAGTTGACCAAATATTCAACAAAGTTAGTAATGTACATATTAACTATATATTCAAATAAGATCCTCGACTAATGTGTTGATTGTATTCGGCTTAGCTTTCTGTTACAGAAATTTTTGCTCCACCATTGTAATATATCTTCGTTTTTTGTGCTTCCAATTCAGCAACCCTCTTAGCTGCATCCACTGCCTCAAGAGTTGCCGTACATTTTTCTTTCTCTATCTCGACTAGTTGCAATGCCATTTCCTCAGCTAATCTTGCCTCTTCAAATTTATGTCCTTTCTCCAATGTCCATCGGTGAAGCTCCTTTCTCTATTCTCTATACAAGTTGAGTCTTCCTTTTTCCTCTCAATTCCAACAAACATCGTGCCATGACTTCCCATCCAGTACTGACTCTGTTACCTTTCATTTACCTTCGGAAACAATCTCTTACATAGTTACATCAGAAAGAATAATAAGCGGTGAAAGTGGAAGCATATTCGTCCTCAATGAGATCTCATAGAGAGCATGAAATATTTGTAGAAATTGATAAAACTGGCATTAGTACGTGGGGCCAAATTGAGCAGCAACTGTAAGTATAACTCCAAGACTACACAACACTTACAACACAAACAAGTCCAAGTACAGATTGTGACACATGAACTGGTATGCTAAAAAAATATCCAAAGCAACTCGAAGCTACACTTAAACCGAACTAAACGGCAGACCCCCCTTATTAATCTACGAAACCTCATCTATGCAAGTCGTCCATGTGATGCTTAAACTTTAAAATCTATTAAAGTGGTACTCAGACTTTTAAAACAACATATTCGTGGTGTCTACGGTCAATCTCCGTCACTTCTCGGTTAAGTCTGATGACGTGACACCATCATAATTGCAAGAAGACAATTTTTCCCTCAGTAATAAAAGTCCTGCCAAAATGCCTACTTTCTACGGTGTTGTTTGGCGCCAAAACCTGCAAAATGTCACATTTGCCTCTGTTATGTTTGTGTTGTATTTAGCCATTCACACTCTTTATAGAGGGAGAATTTGAGAGATTGGGAGATGTTTAGACCCACTATAAATGCTGGAAATTATTGCAGATGTGGGAGGAGAGTTGAAATCTTCAAGTCATCTGGGTATGATGAAAACTATGGGAGGCGATACTGGGGATGTGGTCCAACAAAATTAGAGGTATGGATCATTTGGTTTTTGGTTTTGATTATGGTTAGATAGATTTTGTGTGTGTTTGGTTAGTTTTGATAGAATCTATATTGATTTTCTGTTTGTGTGTAGGGGCGCTGAGGATTTCAGTTTTGGGTTGATCCTTCACATAATGAAGAAGCCTAAAAAGTGATTGGGGATTTGCTATGAGAGAAAGTCTGATTGGAAGAGAAATGTTGAAGAATAACAGAAGAGATTGAGTTTAAGAGGAAGGAAATGAACCTGAAAATGACGGTTGTTTTACTTGTGCTATGGGTCCGACAGATGAGGTATGCGGAAGAAGTTGATGATCTTGTTAGATTGAAAGGACCCGACTCCGATTTAGTTGCATAAACCGAAATCAAACCCCTTCGAAAACAGGACCTAAAAAAAAATTGCCAGAGTTTATTTTGAAATACGTGAGCCAATATTAGAACCTGCAAAGAGAATCACACTTCGAATATTCCAAAAAAGCCAAACCATGAGGCTCCGTTCCCCATCCGGATTTCTCAACATCATATATAACAAACCACAAGGTTTACAAGAAATCCAAAAAAAAATATTCATGAGTAAACTCAACTGAAAACATAACATAAGTATTCAGAGCGACGCCTATACACATCATATACAACTAGTAGGTCGAACTGAGAACCTACACGAACTGAAGTGTGACTTGAACTCTACGCCTCTACCGTCAACGTGCAACCTTGGAACCCAAACTGCAAACTGGGCAAAAGAAACCGAAAAGCCTAGGGGAAGGCAAATGAAATCGTTAGAGTGAGTGGCCGAAAATAATAATATGTCTTTCCCAACATATAAGTATATATGCTCATAAAAGCATAATGTGAGTCAATGCACATGAAAATCCCGACCAGGTACATTTTCCTTGATCCATAAAGATGCACATAAAATCATGCGGGGTCACTCACAGACTCCTATGTATAGTACAGTCTAATCACGGGATCTCAGACCCCCTCGTGATTATAAGTCTGAAAGATCTCGGGTCAGGATATCTGTCCCCCCCTCCCCCCGGAGCATCTCGGGGATCATCCGAGAAGCCAAAGCATCAATGCTACCTCTATATCTGAGACTGTACTCTGTGCAAACCAAATCATAAATACTTTCCATGCACATGCATAATTATAAAATGCATACTTGTACGAGCATAATCATAAAGTGCATAACGTAAATGTAATAATCAAGACTTGCAAGTCAACTGTGAAAATAAAATGTCCACTCACAGTACGAAGCTAACTCTGAGGTCCGACGGAAGATCCCTCGCCAAATACTCGATCACGATCACCTGAATAACAGGGATACAATCAATACATATTGAAACACAACATACGAAGCTAATACGTCAAGAACCCCGCATTCTCGAAAGACGTATCACTCGAAATATCGACGAGGATAACAAAATTTCCAAAATACACCCAAACAACCCTCGTCCCAGACTATAACACCCAAATCAACTCAAAAACCTCACGACTACGATCGGGGCGCGATTACGAGCAAAACGGTATAAAATCTCCAAAAATCTCAAAAAGTCAACCTTCGCCGGAGCTCCGCCGTTGACCGCTGCCAGTGGCGTGGCGCCAACGGTGAAATTCCACGGCGGAACAAGCCCAGAATGAAAGGACTCAACCCCGATTTAGCTATCTAAACCGGAATCGAACCCTTTCGAAAACACGAACCAACAAAAATTTTCCGAAATTTGGGCAGAGTTTCATTACTAGCGTGGAATTACCTTAACCTGCACGCGGAAAAACACACTTCGTCCTATGCCACAAAAATCAAACCGTGGGCACCAATCCCATCCGGATTTCTCAACATCAATATAATCAACAAACAGTAAACATACTGTACTATATATATGTATATCCAAGAAAATCCGTATAAACAAGTATCGGAATATATCAGAGCGACCTCTAGTGTAAAATATATACAACATGTACATCAGTAGGTGAAACTGAAACCTACTGGAAAACACAGGTGACTCTGATCACTAGCCTCCAAACCGCGACGTGAAACACCAAACCTAAACTGCAACTGGGCACGGAAACCGAAAAGCCCAGGGGAAAGACAATAAACACGTTAGAGTGAGTGGACGAAAATAAATGTCTTTCACCAATTTATATATATGTTTAAAACAACATATGCGAGTCCAGGTAAATAAAATAACAAGTACACGAGGTAAAACTCATACTCCTCCAGTGTACTGAGCATGCAAGTAAAATCCCACGGGGTCACTCATGGACTCATCCGTGCTAGTACAGTCAGAACCACGGGATCCCAGACCCACACGTGATTCTAGCCAGAAATGGCCTCAGGTCAAAGGTCTGCCTCCCCCCGGTAAAGACCTCGGGTCAGGAGTCACAGCCTCCCCTGGCAAAGGCCTACCATCGGGGATCAGCCGAGAGGCAAGTGTATCGATACAACAACGTAACCACGACTGTACTCTGTGTAAACCAAATCATAAACATTTCGATGCAAATGCATGAAACAGCATATAAGTGTATGTATACTCGTATACGTATATCGTATAATCATAAAACACATGCTCATGTAATCCGTAATCTCAATACGCATGCTCAAGTTCATAAATCATATAAAAGACTCGCAATCATTTCCGTGAAAAGAAATTGTCCACTCACAGATCAGCTAGCGCGAACTCGCATTAAACTCGTGGTCCGGCGGAAGTACCCTCGCCCGAAGCACGATCACGATCCAGATCTCGATCTCCTGAACATTCACACAACATACTGATCAATAACGTAATCCACAACACTGTACTGATGCACGGAAACCAACTGTTCCCGGAAATACGAAATGCAGTGCAAAATGAATTATGGAAATCCCGAAATCCCCACTCGAAATCTCGACTGAAAATCGGCTGACCAAACCAACCCGAAAACCTCCATACGATAACCAGGGCGCAATTACGAGAAAAACGACATTAATTACATCGAAATCTGAAAAGTTGACTTTTTCCCCGCCGTTGACCGCCGCCAGCGGCGGCAGCGCGCCGTCAACAGTGAAATCCCACGGCGGGAAACTCCAGATCAGATCAGCTCAACCATGCGAACATCTTTCTCTTCTACCTCACAGACCAATTCTCTCCCTAACCCATTCAATTTCAACGAAATCCAACCGGATAACCCACCGGAAAATCCATTCGGGTTCGATCCAAAACTCCACCAATTCTAAAACAAACCACATGGTAAGCTTCCTTGGGGCAAGGCAAGTCAAAGCCCTCACCCCTCGGCCACCGAGACTCACCGGAAAACGTCCCCCCGTTAGGTGCGATTTCCGGCGAGCTAACCCGAATCGGGTTCCACAAAACCCTCACCAATTCCCATAGAACCAAAGCCACACATACACGAAATCACGAGAGGCATCGAACTATACCTGTCCCGTGGTGGATGGTGGCCGGAATCCGGTCGCCGGAGGTGAAATCCGAAACGGGAAAGTCACCCTTCTCTGGTCAACGGTCAACCCTTCCAAAAAGGGAAAGTCAAAGCCAAACTGAAATTTCCGACGATTTACGACTATTTTCCGACTTTTCGATATTTATACCCGTCCCTCGGGTCGATCAACGGTCCAAAAAGAATATACGAAATGATTCGGATAAGCTCGAAACAAACGGATAAGCTCGTCGGAACCCGAAACTTCAAATAATCATAAAATATTCCTCGGTCATCGGAAAAATCTTCTGAAACCGCCCACGAACTCGAAATCACGTACTCTACCATTTCCGTGAAGACACTCAACCCAAATTCTCGACCGAAAACAAAGTCGCGAATCGAATCGGTAAATCACATAATATCGCAAAACTGCGACTAAACTCAAATCTCGAGAATCGTGCCAAACACACATCTGACTCTGGTTTGGGTCGTCACACAGAAATCTTCCTCTCCTCAAGGCTAACAGAAACTCTCAAAGGACCACCACCATCCAACCACCACAGTGGCCAGAAAATAGCTCGAAACCCACGGCCTCCATTGATTCCGGTGAGATTCCGCTGAGCTCCAAACGCCACCCAATCCTAAAATCTCTTCACCCAAAAGCATCTATGGGTTGAGGGAAGCAAAACCCCCAACCCCAACGACCTCAAAACTGGCCAGAAACCACCACCCGAATCCAGTAAGTTCCAAGAACTTCACCGAGTTCGGTCACCCTCAAATCTCCACCAATTCCACTCAAACCAAGTTCAAATCAATATGAAATCACAAGATGAAGCTAACCATACCAAGATTTTGGCCTGAGGTGGCCGAAAAATCTGGGTCGGATGGCAACAAGCTCATGGGTCACGGTGGAGCTCCGGTCAACGCGGGTCAAAGTTGGTCAAACTGGTCAAATGGCCAAAATGCGTGATTTTCCGACTTTTTTCGACTATTCAATATTTAAACGTCACGAACCGACCAAACCAATGATTCGAATAACTTAAACCCAATCAGATAAATACGACTAACTCGATGAAAATTTCAAATATTCATTTTATATTCCCCGATTATCCGAAAAATCCTCCGAAACCTCCTACGATCTCGAAATCAAATCCTCTACCATTTCTGCGAAGGAACTCAAACCAAATTTTTGCCTAATAAATTAGTCGTTAACAAACCACATATGTACAACCAGCTCGCAAAAATCACATATCGTGCCGATAATCACATAACTCAAAGTTTAGGTCGTTACATGGATTGACTGCGTATTCACAGTATACAACTGATGTGGCCAATAAGAGGATTTATGAAGTTGAGATAGAGGTGAATATGAGGAAAGCAAGGGAGAAACAGCTGTGGATTGCTATGTTTGGTCTTTTGGGATTGTTAATTTCTGTTTTAATTTTTGGATAATGGTTGAAGTAGGGTCTTTCATTTGTAGTCAATCTTTAGTGTTGTAAGACGTTGTCACTGCCGTAATGGTTTCTGGGCCATTCTGTTGTAAGAAGTAGTCACCGATGTGAATGAAATCGAATTGATGTTTTTGGGCCATTTGTGCCTTATTCAGTGCATAGGTTTTTGGGCCTGACAATGAAAATGCAATTTTGATTTTGGCATCTCTTTGATATGTTTTCAATGCTTCAGGCTTATAATTTGGGCTGAAACCTTCAACCAAACGTCATGCATTTAATGTGCTACAGGTAACTGTTGGCTATAATGGCATCCTTTGACATTGATTGCGTCGTTTTACGTGAGGCACGTGACGATTGATCGGTTTACCGTACCTAAATCATTATTACCACACCAGCTATCAAAGAGATTTTCACCTCTATATATACTGATACATTTTTATGAACAAAAAAATACATTCGCTCTCTCACTTTCTTACTTTCTCAGTTTATCTAACTTTATCAGTTTTTGCAGTGAAGATGGTTGCCAAGAACCAGAAGAACACAACTCTCTCCAAGGCTCTCACCCCGATCCGCTGTTCACCAAGGTTGAATCCAAGCAGTGCCTTCACCACCTCTCGACGATCTAATCATGTGAACCCTAATCAGTCTTTAATCTGAGCTTCTCAGTCAGCAAGTCCATCTCGTCGCTCCCGAAACCCTAGTACACGGACCCCCTCCACATCGCCAGATACAACACTTATTTCACTATGGCTTGGGCCAAATTGAGAATTAGGTGATGGAGAGGTTGTCGGTGGTGTAAAACCGCCTCAAGACCCAAATGGAGGACATCGAATACAACAAGCCGAGGTAACTCCAACTAAAATGACATCATCGTCTTCAACTGAAATTAGTGTTGATGAGGTTAGAATCTGTGATTTGTTGTGTACAGAATGGAACGATCGATGTGGTGAATAAGATCGTGCACGTGCTCAAGGATGGAAAAGTTCTATCGACAGATTGTGTAGGTCAGTGTTCGCTTTTTGTTTTTCGTAATCAGATTTACTCCGTTTTGACTTTTCAGCTGTTTATGGTTTGGTTGATGAGATTTGAGTTTCAGTAACTGTGATCAGTTATGAGTTGATTTGATTTTTGTTACTTGTGATTTTTGTGTATGCAGAGGTTGTGGTGAGTCCTCCGTATGTGTTTATTCCAACAGTACATAGCTTGTTGAGGCCTGAATTTCAAGTCGCTGCGCAAAACCGCTGGGTGAAGAAGGGTGGTGCCTACACTGGTGAAGTTAGGTATGTGTTACGATTTACGAGTAGGTGTTTAATTCAGCTTGAACTTGAATTGAGTAATTTTGATACGCTTGCTATGTATTGATACATATCGGATTTAGTATAAATGGATCTAACTAAGAGGATTATGTGTTTATCTGAATGAAGTATAAACTGATTAAGTTCTAAGTGTGTTGGTTACATTCAAACTAGTTTATATAGTATATGCATTGTTATCTCTAATGTTGATTGAAACGTTTTCTCTCCTATGTGATCGTTGTTGTGTAACTTTAAGCTGATTTTCTGTGTTTGTTCAGTGCATGAATCTTAATACCGATGTAGTTTTTGGTTTATTAATTGCTGTAATCTTTGAAGCTAGCTAGGTTTGAGTAGTGATACATTGTATGCTTGAAAAACCTTAAATAGATGAATCCTGGCTATATATAGCTACAGACTCTCTAGCTTTGAATTAGTTATAGGCTTTCTATTCCGGCAAACCATACTGTTTCTTCTCTTCCATGTCGTGTATTTACCATTATGTCTTTCTTGTATATATACCTCCTTACATGTATGGTTAATGCGTCTATGACAAGAACAAGACTCTTTCGTCTTAGTGAAGATGTATAAAGTAAATGGTTTTGGAACCAGTTTCAGTTTCAGTATCAGTATCAGGGGTATCCCATTTGGGCATATCTGTGGTTGGAAATAATGTGTTACACAAAAAAACAGGGCCTTTTAACATCAGAGAAGCATAAAGTCAATGGATTTAGCTCTGGAATTTGACGTTCTGTGCACCTCATATCGAACTAGGACAATGATCTTTTCTTTTCTTTCATTTAGGTTGGATCTTTGGTTATAGCTTAAGAGTGTTTAACAAGAAAAGCACTGGATTTTACTCACTGAAAGTAGCTTAAAATAAATGATTGTGGTTTTACAATATTCATAGTTATCTTTTCTATTTTTAAATATCAATTTCTTAATTACTTGGGTCTGCAGTGAGTTTTTAGATATTTTTGATGCGGAACACTTCAAGAGGACTCTACAAGCTGATGTACGAGTTGTATCAAATCTTCCCTCGACACATTTGATGTCAAGACAGACAATTAAGAACAAGATTCCGCGGGATGTCACTCCATAATGGATCCATGACAGATTCTATAATCAAGTAAGCATTGTCTTAAAGGCCGAGTCATTGAACTAAGCCACAGTGGAGTATTATGATTGGGTATAATCCATTGGATGAAATAGTCCTGGACTTGCGATTTGCTAGATCCTCAGAGGACTTTAAATTGAATTATCCTAGATGAGCAACTCTTGGACAGAGCTTTGACTTTCTGTATCTGCTAATGACGAAGATCAATAACATGCTTGTCATAATAAGTTGCTTGTTAAATTTGCTGTAACTGACAAACTTTTCATCCCTTTGACAGTTAACGGAGAGAAAGATATCAAAAAGAGAGGAAGGTACTACAATCTGATCTATAACTACGTAGGCACCTACATTCCGCAGTTACATCTTTAACTGTTTGCACATATGTGTGCCGCATATTTTACTTACGAGCCTGTTCATATCGTCAAATAACTAGTATTTGAGATATGGAACGAGAGTAAATAGACTAAGTGTTTACTGATATGTAAAGACGATAATTAAACAACACCATAATTATAGTGGTTCACCAATTGGCTACTCCACTTGTGCCTCGTTGGGCTTTCACTATCTCGAGCCCGATAATGGTTCGGGCCCAAGTATTATATGGATTGTGTGTGTGCCATTAAGTGGGATAGAGGCCTCCCTTTATAGGTAGGGAGTGCCTCTCTCTTTACAACATAAACGATGTGGGAGAGTGGTGCAAGCCTCTCAAACCACCAAATAAGAATACAAATGCTAGTCTTGTTCCTTCTTGGCAATGGATGGGTGCTTTCCGGCGGTGGCGACGATGGCTTGGCCGGCTCTTGCCGCCGATGAGTAGCTCCGATGAGTAGCTCCGATGTCGGCCTTCATGATATATCCTCGATTACACTTGGTAAATATATGACATATATGTACAAGTCCCCTTAACTCTCCAAGTAAGAAAGATTATTTCTTGCTTGGGGAGTTAAAAAAAATAGATTACCGAGCGTAATCGAGGGTATATACCCCCAGTCCCCTAACTCTCCAAGTAAGAAAGACTTTTTTGCTTCTCGTTCGGTGTGGTATGGGTTACCGTTCTCGGCGTCGAATGATTGGGGCAGTCCCCGGTTGGCAAGGTTGAACGGGCTTGGCGCGAAGTCCCCAGGTTACCATTCTCGGCGTCAAAAGATTGGGGCAGTCCCCGGTTTGCAAGGTTGAACGGGCTCGGCGCGAAGGCTTCTCGTTTGAGTGAAGTCCCCTAGCTGAGGAGGCATGAAGTCCCCGGTTGAGCGGGCGTCACCCTGGGAGAGGTGAGGCCGCTCGAAGCCTCCCGGTTTTGAGGATGCTGATGGTGTCGGAAGCATATCGGGCATTTTAAGCGGCCTGATGATGTTTGAAGTGGATCGGATCATTTCGCTTAGTAACGGTGAAGTGGGCCATTAACGGGGCAGTGAAGTGGTGTTGTAAAATTCTGACGGCGTTGGAGAGGCCTGCCACCCTTGGTGGGTCTTACCGCTCGAGAATCTATGTGCTCGGGAGACAAGCTGCTTGGTGAGCAGAGCGATCGGTCAGGCATATCGGCTCAGCGTAGTATATCGGTTTCGGGCAGGGCTTGCTCTCGGGGAGGTGACTGGGTTGTAGTCCCCGGTGTAGGCAGTGAGCCGGTCTTGATGAAGTCGGCCGTTAACGGCGAAAGTGGACCGCTGATAGAGATGCATACTGCCGGATGTGAATCGGGGTGGCGAACCGTTTGGGGCGGACCGGGGTTGGAGTGCATATCTGTGCTTTGAAGATCACATCGATCAAGGGAGTATGTTTGTCGGGGTAGTAAATCGCTCGACGCAAACTAGAGGGTCAAGCCGCTCGGGGGCCGACCGGGGTATCAGATCGCCCACGGGGAGGTGGCTCTGCTCTGGAGGTGGCAAACCGGCGCTGAGGTTGCGGTTCCGGTTTCGGTGGAAGTGGCTCTCGGAAAGGCATAATAAGCATGTCGCTGTCGTACTCGAGAAGCATGCCGAACTTGAAGTCCCCGGGTGTGGGCGCTCTTAGCTCCAAGGTGGCAGTCTTGGAGCAGCTGCTTTGGCTCGGCGAAGCATACTGCCCGGATGAAGCATGCCGCTCTCGGGATGTAAATCGGTGCTCTTTCTTCTTTCCCTTAAGCTCTATATTAGGAGCCTGCTTCTCTGCTTCGATGAAGCTTGTCGCTATTGGTGAAATCTGCCGATACCACTGATGGAAAATGTGCCTCTCCCGCCCTCGGACATTATGTCGGACTTGAAGTCCCCAAGTGAAGCCAACCGCTACTGGGGAGCGTGTCGCTCCTGCTGTGATCATGCACACTCGCATATTTGATGTGTTCGCTGTGTCGGGGACTACATAATCCTTATGTTACCGCTCGGGTGAGACAACGGTGTCGGGGTTTGTTTGAGCAGGCTCGGTGAAGGGTGCCGGTGGTGATGGGGTTGACGGTGGTAAGGGTTTCGATGCCGGTTGGAGGAAGCGGCCGGTTTTGATTTATCTTGGAGCTGATGATTGGCCTTTGTGAATCTCGATGCAGACCGGCGGTGAGAGGCAAGTCGGGCGGGGATGCCTATCGAAGGCGGTCCTCGACCGGCACCGTCAACGAACTCGGGCGGCGCTGGGTATCTTGGATTTGCTGGAGTCGGGTATGTTGGGCGGTATCAGGAAACAAACCGGTGATGAGGAGCATGCCAGTAAATAATATGCATTAGTAAACCAAATAGTGATTAAAATTCTTGAATATTCTCTAGTGTGACATGGGGATAGGGACAAGTAACAATGATAAATATGTGACATAATGTTTTGCATCAACGAAAGGTCTGAAGAGGATTCGTTTGCTTATGTCGGCGATGTGTGTAACGTAACCTTTGCTGGAGAGCGTAAGACATAAGCAAAGGTCTGAAGAATACTCGTTTCGTTGATGCAAAAAATAACATATAATCGATATGAGCGAAAATGATACCGGCGAAATTGCGGGTACGTGCCTACCGGCGATGTTACCTTTGCTGGAGCCGGGTATCATGTCATGCAGTCCCCGGGTTCGGCGACCTAGGTTGTGATCCTTAGTGATAGGTGTGCATGTACCTGCATGTGCCATTTTCATTTAATTGGTTATGGGCGAGATCGGTGAGTAGCTAGTTCACCGCTCTGCCATAGTACTTTGTAAAAAATGGTGTTTATGTATCCTTTGTTGTTTGAGCGCTCTTCAGTTTGTATCGACCAGGGGGGTCGCTGTTTGTGGGCGCTATGGTAGGGGGAGCTCGTTTGAATTGGTAACCCTTAAGTCCCCGAGTCCGTTCCTTCTAGTGGCCGGTAATGAAGAGTAATGCCGCATAATGCCGCATAATGACGAGTGAGTTTCTTGGATGTGGGCGCTATGGTAGGGGGAGCTCGTTTGAATTGGTAACCCTTAAGTCCCCGAGTCCGTTCCTCCTAGTGGCCGGTAATGAAGAGTAATGCCGCATAATGCCGCATAATGACGAGTGATGCCGAGTGACTGGAGCGATATTGGTGATGCGGAGCGACCAGATTGTCATTAGTGATGAACCACTTATGTAGCATGTATATTGTAACCGTAACATAGCATGTATAAAAAATTATCATGGAGAGAGAGTATGTATTCGTAACATAACATGTATCATAGTAAAGCATGCTTGAGTAACTAAGCTTGACACATGAAAATTGGCGTACTGGACATGCTTCAATTAATAGCAATTAATTTAAGAGCTTTTAGAAAAAGGAAACTTAGCCTAGATGTGTGGGCTAGACACAATAGAAGATTCATTTACTTATGTCGGCGATATAACATAATTCGGAGATCGTAGAGATATAAGCAAAGAACTGAAGAATTCTCGTTTTAATGATGCAAAATAGTATAACTAATATAAGCTATAACATATTTTAATATATACTAATACACAAGTTATGTGAGTATAATATAGACATGGCAATCATGTTTAGATGTTTTAATAAATCGAGCTAAAACACATGCTAACACTAAAGTGATCGCGGCATAGAAAAAATGATCACAATTATTCATGCTCTTTATTTTGGAAAACCGTAGGCATGGCATTGGTTACAAGTATAAAGCTCTAGCACATGCTTGTAATCGTATCATGGCAAGTATATATTCATAGCATGTGTCATAGTAGCGTAAGTGGGCGAGTAATGATAAACGTTTAACGCATGCGTATGTGTTAATAAACATGGTTCCATCAAAGGGCAACTGATTGAGTTTTTAGAAAAGGTAGTCCCCGGTTCATGCTTACCAACCCGCTAACGCTCAAGTGTTTTCGTATATTAATTATAGGAATATAAATGCATAAACGTAACATGTATAATAGTAGAGCATGTGTACGTGACCAAGCTTGACACATGCATATCAGGCATTCAAAGAAACATGCTTGTTTACATACCATCAAAATTATCATGAGCAAATAATTAAAACAAACGTGAAAGCTATGTACATGCTGTTTGCCGAGTAAGGGACAGAAAAGGAAAACTTACTGACTTGCGGGCTCCTTCACTTAAACGTGGTTGTGTGCCCGAAATGTATCAAGCGTAAAGGCCCAAAGATGTTTGACTTTTCCTCTCCTCTCCTCTCATGCCTTGCCATGCCGCCTGCCACCCTTCTTTCTTTTTCAGTCGCAAAAGCCTCTGCCTCGCCTCTCCTCATCCTCTTCTTGGACTGTGGCAAGCTGGCCACTGGTAGAGGGATAGAAGGCCGAGATGGGTAAGCCTAAACACAGGGAGCCCAAGTGAGGAGCCCAGCCGAAATGTTAGACTTTTCTCCTCCTTCACGTGTTGTAGAACCGTCCATCTCTTTCTTCCTTTCTATGTCGAAGTCATTCTCGCCTCTGCCTCTAGCTTTCTCCTCTCTCTCTTTTTTTTTTTTTTTTCGGGGAAGTGGGTTGTAGCTCTCGGGGAAGGTGGGTTCCGGCGAGATGGCCGATCTCGGTCTCGGGGGAGTGAAGGGCTCGATGAAGGCCGGCGGAGAAGTACATCGCTCGGAGCCATATCGGCGATGTGGGCTGGTTTTGGTCTCGGTATCGGCGGTGTGTGGGCTGATGTCGGTCTCGGTGATGTGGGTTGATGTCGGTCTTGGTGATGTGGGCTGATGTCGGTCTCGGTGTGTGGGCTGATGTCGGTCTCGGTGAAGCATAGCGACGTTGCTGTCTCGGTGGACCAAACCGGTGATGTGGGTTCCTCTCGACCAAACCGGAGATGTGGATTGGAGCAGACCGGTTGGGAAAACAAACCGGCGATGTGGATTGTGGGCAGGCCGGGTTGAAGATCGGAGTAGGCCAGCCAGTGTTGGAAGTGTCTGCGTGAGGGCATATCGGCGATGTCGATCTGGGAGCCATACCGGCGATGTGGGTCGATGGTGTTATTCGGTCTCGGGGTGGCATCGAGGTAGTGGGCTGGGTCGGTGTCGGTGTCGGGCCGATTGATATCGGTGTCGGGATGGCCTCCGGGAAGTGTGCTGGGATGAGGGGGTGTGGCAGTATCGGGGAAGTAATGGGGAGTGGGCCGTTTAAGGGACAGTGGACCGGGAGCGGGGAAGTCGGACTCAACGCAAACGGGAGCACCAAACTGGTCGGGCAGACCACTGAAGATCAAAACGGCGTCGAGGAAGTATACCGGCGTCGGGAAGCTAACCAGCAAGGTCAAACCGCTGTTGGGAAGGGGAGAATCTCGTTCATGGGGAGGCATATAGCTCGGAATCCCCTACGCTTGGTGATTCCAGCGAGATTGGTTAAGTCCCCCGGTGTGGGAAGTTCCTTGGGCCCGGAGCATATCGTTAGATGACGTCGTTGGAGATCGAAGTTGACCGGAGTTTGAGAACCAAGAGGGCGTTGAGGAGCAGATCAGGAACGGGATTCGATGAACCAAAATGGCGGTATTAGACTCGGAGCATACCGGCGATATCTCTCTCGGGGCCGATCCTCAGTGACGGCGTCGGGGAACTTGGCCGGTGTCAAGCATCTTGGTTGGCATCGAACATCATGGGCGACATCGGGCATACCACATGGCGGCGTTGACGAACTTGGCTAATGATGAGGAAGTTACGAACTCGGGGAGCAAACCGCTGGGGCCCTTGGAAAGCATGCCGCTAATGGAAGGCGTACCGGGCACGTCGCTGCCGCACTCGCGAAGCAACCCGGACTCGAAGTCCCTCGCTGTGGGCAGTAGTGGTGTCGGTGGTTTCTTGGCCGTTGGTGAGTGTCGCTCCCATTGAGCTTTTGTTTCTGCTACTTGCTTGTTGATTGTGATGCTGTGATTGATTGTGCCGACATGGTTGTTGCTTGCTGCCCTTGTTGATTGTTGTTGACCATTGCTAGGAAACAGTAGCTCCCGCTCACGCTGAGCTGCTGCCCGATTTTTTTTTTTTTTTTTTTTTTTCACAAAAATGCTAGTGCTAACGCTAAACTTGCTTGATCTCTTTCTTGTTATCGCTAATGCTCACGCTGGTGTCCATGCTCGTCGCTTGCTGAGAGTTTCGTGGTTTGAAAAAAAAAATTTCTTGTGTGCGATTCCCACAGACGGCGCCAATGTTCATATCGTCAAATAACTAGTATTTGAGATATGGAACGAGAGTAAATAGACTAAGTGTTTACCGATATGTAAAGACGATAATTAAACAACACCATAATTATAGTGGTTCACCAATTGGCTACTCCACTTGTGCCTCGTTGGGCTTTCACTATCTCGAGCCCGATAATGGTTCGGGCCCAAGTATTATATGGATTGTGTGTGTGTCATTAAGTGGGATAGAGGCCTCCCTTTATAGGTAGGGAGTGCCTCTCTCTTTACAACATAAACGATGTGGGAGAGTGGTGCAAGCCTCTCAAACCACCAAATAGGAATACAAATGCTAGTCTTGTTCCTTCTTGGCAATGGATGGGTGCTTTCCGGCGGTGGCGACGATGGCTTGGCCGGCTCTTGCCGCCGATGAGTAGCTCCGATGTCGGCCTTCATGATATATCCTCGATTACACTTGGTAAATATATGACATATATGTACAGAGCCCATAATATATGTTGACTGATCATGATGATTTTACTGTACAACAGAGGAGGCTATTCGGAGAAACAAGGCATTGGAGCAAAATGAAACTGAAGATCTGAGGTTTGTCATTATCCATAATCGCTTTGGGTGGGTCATAAGTTGTTCTTCTTTGTACAAATTGGTTGCACACAGCCGCGACGAGTTGCCGCTATGAGTGTTGCTGCAAGGGTGTCTCAAGAAATGGGTGTGAAACTTGGGCATGAGGTATCTAACTTCTGTTATCATCGTCTTTGTTGCTCATTATCCTAAAAAGTTAATAATACATGATAGGATAACACAAATGCATGCATCTCTCATTTTAAATGGTTCGACTAATTGTGAAATGTACTTAATGATGGTGGATTCTTTTTATGGCATATGCAGGTAGTTTACTCTATCCGTTTCGAGGATTGTATATCCGATAAGACTGTATTGAAATATATGACTGATGGGATGCTGTTGAGTGAATTTCTTGGTGAACCAGATCTGGCAGGCTACAGGTAATAAGTCGGTGTGTCAATTTTGCGGGCATTTAAGGAACTGATACTTGGTTGCTTGCATTAATTAATTATGTGTCTACATTTCTCAGTGTGGTGATGGTCGATGAGGCCCATGAACGAACACTGTCAACTGATATTCTGTTTGGATTAATAAAGGTAAGCAACAACTTCTTTACCAGTTATTTCTCTATAGTGCATTTAAGGACTAATCATTATATCTCACCAGTATTCTAAATTTGTATGGCATTCATGCACTTTTGTGGGTGATGAACAATGATAGATTTATTCAAATTGTGCACTTATTAGTCTGTTCTAGCCGCTTAAATATCAATAAAGAAGGATTTGGTCTGCTTCATGGGAACCTCAATATTATCTTTGAAAAATTCATCTTGGAGATTGCTAATCATAAAATTCATCGGCCCCACCCTCTTACTTATATTACTGCAAGCATCCTTTTTCTTATAAACTCGAGAGATATATTCTGTGTTTGATTATCTGATGGTGACTTTTTTTGCATTAGGATATTGCACGATTTCGACCTGGTCTTAAACTGCTCATCTCAAGTGCGACGCTTGATGCTGAGAAGTTCAGTGATTATTTTGATGGTGCTCCAATTTTCAAAATTCCAGGGAGGCGCTTTCCTGTTGGAATACATTACACAAAGGCTCTAGAAGCTGATTACTTGGATGCAGTAATTGTCACGGCACTGCAAATCCATGTGACAGAATCACCCGGAGATATATAAGTGTTCCTCACAAGTCAAGAAGAAATTGAGACAGCGGAAGAAATATTGAAGCACAGAACAAGGGGCTTGGGGACAAAAATCACGGAGCTTATTATTTGTCCCATATATGCAAACCTACCAACTGAGTTGTAGTCTAAAATTTTTGAGCCCACACCTTAAGGGGCAAGGAAAGTTGTCCTCGCAACAAATTTGAGCACTGCTTAACGTATTTGTAATGATATTAGCTTGGATTATTGAATGAATGTGCAAGTTTGATTGCCTATTTGTGGTTTGAATGGATGTTTATTAACTTATTTTTACGACAAACAAAATATCTTTTGTGACGCGTTAATTGGTCTTTTGCGACACGCTAGATAGATCTTTTACAACACACATACACGTTTTTTGCGACACACATATATCTTTTACGATGCACATTATATGTCTTTTGCGACATGCATATTTGTGTCGCAAGTAAACTTTATCTTTTGCGACGTGGTCTTTTACGACACATGCATGTGTGTCGCAAACCTATCTTTTGCGACACACATCGCGCTATCGCAAAAGACACTTTCTCCCGTAGTGGCTTAACCATGGTTAAGTTCTCACAGTCACCTAAAATGTCATTAGTACATGCTTTTCTCAACCAATATGTATGTTTAATACTTAAAACTCAACTTTCAACAAATCTCTAGTATTCAATTATTAATTTTTTTTCCAAAGAAGTATTAAATTATAGGATAATTATTCAAGTCACTTAAAACCATAAGTTTGCCCAAAAAATTATGTAGTTTTTGTCAAGTTAACGAAAAGTCATAAACTATAGTTTTAGTGACCCAAAAGTTACTTTAAATCCTACAATTTGAAATAAAAGTCTTTTTCTGTGTTGACCATATTACCCCTCCATTTTTTTGTGTTTTTTTTTTGCAAAAAATTAAAAAAAAAACTTTTTGCGAAAAATAAATAAATAAATTATTTTTCATTTTGTTCTTCATGAATCGGCACAAACTCAAAAAATAAGGATACCAACTCAAGTAGAGAAATTAAAGATACCAACTTTGGTTCATAAAAATACTAACTCTAGTTCATAAAGATACCAACTCAAGTCCGTAAAGATACCGTGACTTATTTTCGTTTTTTTTTTCATGGCTCAACACAAACTCAATCAACAAGAAACTATGTTGTGCTCATAAGATACCATGATGTGTGTGTGTGTGTGTGTGTGTGAGAGAGAGAGAGAGAGAGAGAGAGAGAGAGAGAGAGGTTTAAGTTTTAGGGTGTGGTATTTAGAGTTTAGGGTATAAGATAAGGCTTGGATAAAGATACTAACACAACTACTTAAAAATACCATCTCAGTATTATAAAGATATTATTATAACGTCATAAGGATACCATGACAGTGTTTTAAGGATACTATGACAACGTTTTAAGGATACCATGACAACGTCCTAAAGATACTATCACAACGTCCTAAAGATACCATCACTGTGTCATAAAGATATTATGAAAGTGTTTTGAAGAGACAACACAAAAATATCATGATAACGTTTTAAAGACACGATGACAATTTTATAAAAATATCATTACAATGTAATAAAGATACCATTACAGCGTCATAAAATTACCATGAAAGTGTTTTGAAGATACAATATAAGGATATCATAACAGCGTTTTAAAGATACTATCTCAATGTTATAAAGATATTATCACAGTGTCATAAAAATACTATAAAGTGTTTTGAAAATACAAAATAAGGATACTATAATTGTTTTAAAGTTCGATCCTTAGCAAATTGGTACTAATGAGTAATGAAACAAAAAGGTTTGATCCATGCATGTTCTTTTTTACTGGTTTTTCCATTGAGATTTGAGTTGTTCTTTCTTTGTGATGTTCAACCTTCAGACAATGATCTGACGAAATAGTCGTCGTTGAAAGTATCTCTGCATTTTTGGGGGGTGGGGATGATGAAAAAACACAAAAATATATTTGGTTTCCAAAAAAACTCAACTTATTACACTATGTTAAAAAATGTCCAACTTATGACCCCTATTTTTTCAAAAAAACCGAACTTACATGATTTTATCCCAAAAAACCCAAAAAGTCATAAATTCTATTTTTAGCATTCCAATTTTTCCCCTGAAGCTAATTCTCATAAAAAAATTACCCACATGCCACATCGATCTTCATTCTTTCTGACTCCTCTACCCAATGCGTGATGGGGAGATCGCCTCCACCTTGTTGGCGTCTCTTTCTGAATTCCATCTCACCGGTGTATTTGTCATATTCTTAAAGACTGTGAGCAGGGATCTAACAAGATACGAAGAGCTGGACAAAGAAGCTCAAGCTTAGATGAATGAGGAGCTTTCTGGGTGGAAGCTTGTTGTGGGAGATGTCTTCAGAGAACCAGAACACCTAAAGCCTCTGTGCGTGATGGTTGGAGACGGGGTGGAATATGCTAATTGTAAGCACTTTGTTTGGCTGTTCATTCAAAAGGCAAGTCGGCAAGTAGAACTGTTGACTTGGATGAGATCTCTTCTGATATTTGGTAAGATCATGCATAATTAAAAGTGTTTTGGTAATTGATACATGTGTTAATTACGAAAATATTCCGTTATGTTCTGTTTAAGGAAGTAGAGTTTAACTAGGAATACAATATCATTTTGAATGATCTGATTGTAGTTAATTTCTCTATCTTGTTAAACGTAGTTGATGATAAAGATTGCAGAGAATAATAGTTGGTAGTTGTGAGATATTTGTTTAGGGACAAATTGATCTGATCAGATTGTTGATTAGGTTAAGTTGTTCTGTGAGATATATAAGCAAACTTTGGTGCAGTGGTTGATTATCTCTGCAAGCTTGAATACTCTTAGTACTTGGTCCTTGTTGAAGTATCTAAATGTTTGTTCTTCATTGTTGCATTCTTATTGTGTAAGAGATCTTTCATCCAAGGCAGTGAAGAGCTAGAACTAAGAGAATGGCGTTCTCCTAGTCTAACCAGAAAAGGTGTTCCTGGGTTCTACTTACCGCAGATTCAAGACTTCAGTACAAACAGGTTAATAGAAATAGATTTCTTGTCATCAATTCCATGTATAACTGATTGTATATACTTGCTTGAATCATAGTGAACTTTTGAGGCATCCTTTGAATGATCCGCAAGGGTTTTTACTACGTAACCACATCGTGTGTACTGTTCTTTCTCTTCCTATAATTGTGTATTTATTTTATATAATTAGATTTAATTAGTATTTTCAATTGGCATCAGAGTAGGTCTAAACTAAGTTTAGTTAGATCTCGGGTAGAATGGATTTGGAAAGAGTCAGAGGTGCTACTTCATTGAATGTTCCACCTACTTTGATGGGGGCTTGTGACGAATTTAGCGTCTAGAAAGGAATGATGGAAGCATTTATCATAGAATAGGAACCTAAGATGTGGAGAGTACTTAGAACAGGGTATACTCGACCCATTATTTCTGAGGAAACGAAGGATGAGAAAGGGACGGTTACCTCATCTAAAGTTCGTTTTAAAAATGATAAAGAGTGGACTGATGATGATTTCCAAAATCTGCAGCTTGATTGTAGAGCTTGCTGTTGCTTGTTCACTACTCTTTCTAAGAGAGAAAATGGTAGAATTAATCACTGTGACACAGCCAAGGAAGCATGGGATCATCTCTACACAATCTATGATGGAAACTCAAAAGTTAGGGAGCAGAAATACCATTAGTGTGTGTTCCATGCAATAAGCAAGGTGTTTCATTCTGTGGTCTATGTGTTAGTAAAAAGTTTATTAGGTCTGAATTTTTTTTTGTTCTTCTGAGCATGCATGTTATTCCTAATTGTCCTGGAAGTTGTCTGTGTCTTTCATAACTGCTTGCATATTGGTAGTTCTTTTGAGTGCATGATGCTGATTCATTACTAGAACTTGCATAATTAAATTCTGTCATCTGTAAGATTGTGTGACATATGAGTTGTGATGAAAAATGATTGAGGCAATAGGTCTTCTTTCTGCCACCATAACCAAAATGAATTTGTTGCCTCCAATCTACCGTTTTTAGATGTCCACATTGTGCCTTATCACTTTGTTCTTCTCATCACTCTTAGCCTCAACAACATGACAGTCTATGACAGATCAATAGTGTATTATTCAGGTCTCTACACATGAGTAGTTTCTTCATCTTGGTAAGATCAAAAGCATCTTAACATGTTGTACAAAACACTGAAGTTTCACAGTTCATTACAGAAATATATATATAGGGAGCCTATTATCTTCAATTTCAAGTCTACATTCAGATCATTGTACACTGAAGATCTCCTATTTGCACCAGAATGTTTCCAAAGGCAGTCCCTCAATACTCTGATGATGCTCTATGATAACTGCTCACTTTCAAATCAGCACAATGTGTTAATCCTTACTCACAAGACCTGTCTTCAAATATTCTGAAGATTAGACTACAGTGTTATCCTCTGCTGTGATACTCCTCTAGCCAAATTTCATCTAATCTGCTTTGATTTTCCCACCTTTTACCTTAGTCAAATTTCAACCCTGAATAAGACCTCATAATTCATTGTTGCTCATGTGTTCACATATTCTCTTGTCACAACTTGTATGATGCTCAAGCTTATGGCTAATGTCTTCAGTACCATGAATTAGTAGTATCCAAGCACCACTCTATATTGTGTGAGCTTCAACACTGGAGAATTTCACCTGAGGTGGAGTTTTATACATGAGTGAATTCACTGAGGGGAAGTTCATCAAGTTCAGTCACAATGGATGCTTAGATCAACCTTTTGTTAATATATTTACTACATATCATAGCATGTCATTCTTCCTTTGGTTCTTTGGGATTATCTTCAATGTCATCATCAAGCTGGTTTTTTATAGTTGTTCAAAGTGGTTTTCTCTCTTGGGATGATTGAAAAATTAATTTTTTTTATCTTGGGAGTAATTTTTTCTTACTGATTGCTTTAGGAGATTTAATGGATCTTTTCCTCTTCTCTCTAGGTAACCTGTCCAAGAAAACCCTTTGATATGACTGCTTCCTTCTCTTTTAAGGATTGAATTTTCCTTCCTTATTAACCACTGACGCTTTATCTCTATAAGATCTCACTTGGTTTTTTAGTTTCTTCTCAAAGAAAAGTTCAAGCAGTTCCGACAAACGGTTACCATAAAACATGCATCATGTCATGGTCTGGCTATTCTGATTCTCAGAATGATCACCTATCTGGGTCCTCCGGCGCTGCTCGTCGTCGCCGTGCTCCACCTCCTTGCAACTTTACTCCTCATGATATTAAAGATCTGATGGATCACTTCCGCCGTGAATAGCAACAGTTGGCGACGAACCTTGCTCGCTCCATCACTATGCAAGCAGCAATGCAACAGCAAGTTGTTTCTCTTTTTGCCCGTGAAGATCAATTTCTGACTGCTCTCCATACCGTGGTGCAGCACTCGGCCCAGATGGCTACTGTTCTTTGTCGTTTGCAACAGTGAGCGAATGCCTATGATCTCCGGTTTGCTGGTCATGAGACCTACCGTTACTATCTAGGACAGGACCTTCTTACTCGTCATCGTAACCTTTGACTCCTCATCCAAAAAGGGGAGTAGTAGAAGATAGTTGCAAAGCAAACCTGCTGAAGATGTTCTATTTATTTTTTTACTTTTGATTTTTGGTTTTAGGATTTGAACTTTTTCTTCAATCATTATCTTTTAGCTTTGTACTGAGCATCTTAAGTTTTCTAACTTCAGTTTGTGATTTGTATATTGGAATTTCTTGATTCTTATTTGCAGGCCTGAATCATCATCTTTTGAATGAAGAGTCCAAGAGGGAGATTGTAGGCACCTTGTTTGACTGTTCATTCAAAAGGCAAGTCAGCAAGTAGAACTGCTGACTTGGATGAGATCTCTTCTGATATTTGGTAAGATCATGCATAATTAAAAGTGTTTTGGTAATGGATACATGTGTTAATTATGAAAATATTCCGCTATGCTCTATTTAAGGAAGTAGAGTTTAACTAGAACTACAATATCATTTTGAGTGATCTGATTGCAGTTAGTTTCTTTATCTTGTTAAACGTAGTTGATGATAAAGATTGTAGAGAATAATAGTTGGTTGCTATGAGATATCTGTTTAGGGACAAATTGATCTGATTAGATTATTGATTAGGTTAAGTTGTTTTGTGAGATATATAAGCAAACTTTGGTGTAGTGGTTGATTATCTCTAAAAGCTTGAATACTCTTGGTACTTGTTTCTTGTTGAAGTATCTAAGTGTTTGTTCTGCATTTTTGCATTCATATTGTGTAAGAGATCTTTCATCCAAGGGAGTGAAGAGCTAGAACTAAGATAAGGGTGTTCTTCTAGTCTAACCAGTGTATGTTCTTGTTTGAATCATAGTGAATTTTTGAGGCATCCTTTGAAGGATCCCATAGTTATTTTCTCGCAAAGATTTTTACTGCGTAACCACATCGTGTGTACTATTCTTTCTCTTCCTATAATTATGTATTTGTTTTATACAATTATATTCGATTAGTATTTTCCACTACAAGAAAACTGCACTTAGACCACGGACCATTTCCGTCGTCTAAGTGCAGTTTTCCGTCGTCTAAGTACTTGGACGACGGACACTCCGTCGTCCAAGGTCCGTGCTCCAAGTGCTGTCGTCCAAGCACCTGGACGACGGAGATTTAGTGATCCGTCGTCCAAGTGAACTTGGACCTCGGAAATTATCCGTGGCCCAGGTGTTCACCTGGACGACGGAAACACTAAGTCTCCGTCGTCCAGGTGAACACCTGGGCCACGGACATTGCTACCATTATCCGTGGCCCAGGTGTTCACCTGGACGACGGAGACTTAGTGTTTCCGTCGTCCAGGTGAATACCTGGGCCACGGATAATGGTAGCAATGTCTGTGGCCCAGGTGCTCACCTGGACGACGGAAACACTAAGTCTCCGTCGTCCAGGTGAATACCTGGGCCACGGATAATGGTAGCAATGTCCGTGGCCCAGGTGTTCACTTGGACGACGGAGACTTAGTGTTTCCGTCGTCCAGATGAGAACCTGGGCCACGGACATTGCTCGTGTGTCCGTGGCCCAGGTGTTCACCTGGACGACGGAAACACTAAGTCTCCGTCGTCCAAGTGAATATTTTATTTTAAAAAAAAAATAAATTGAAATTAAATATTATTAATTTAATTTATTATTATTTTAATTTAAATAATGAAAAATGCTAATATTAAATAAATAAACTAAATTTTGAATATTAAAATTAATAACTTATATATATAATTATTAAATAATCAAAGTAAATTAATTAATTTGTACATACGAAAAAACCCATAAATTAAAAATTAAAATATTGTTCGGAATGCGTAAAGAAACGAGATAATATACTACGTGCTAGCTAATACACTGGAGGAGCAGATGCGGGGCCGAGTCCTCCGCCTCCAGCCGGGTCGTTGTCGTCGGGGTGTGGGTTCGGAGGAGGTTGACATACTTCTCGATTTTGGTTCATGAGCGCGATGAGTTGGGCTATTTGTGCTTGTTGTTCGTCAAGTCTTTGCCGCATTGACTCATTCTGCTCTTGTGTCCGTCGATTCTCCTCTCGTGCCAGTCGAGCCTCTTGAATGGCTGCTTCGACGGCCGCAGCCTGACTCATTCTCCGCTGCCTCGAACCTCCCGTAGATGATGAGCCGGAGGTCGTCGACAAATCTCGTACCACCCTAGGCCCAAAGTGCCTAACCTCCTTGCCAGCTCTACGACCGTAGACCTCATCCGCGATTGCAATTTGGCTCTCTAAGGATAGAGGAGGCAGGTCTTCCGGCGGCACATCTGGGAACGCAAGCTGAGTGTTAGCCAACTCTTCATGCGCACGCTCTATCGCCCTTGCCTACAAAATTATAATTAATTTATTATAATTTTGTAATCATATTTAAATAATAATTACTATAATTAAAAGCACACATATATATATATCACTTACCCCGCATTGACTCGCTTCATTATCGAGCCCTGGCGTCACGTACGCGCTTACGCTTGCATCAATAAAAGGGTGTTTGGAACCCTTATCCTTGTGCTCCTTGGCAATTTGAATGAACTGCTTGGCGCCGGTAGTATGGTGTTTCTCCTTCTTCCCCCGGTTGGCTTTGTTGACACCGGAGAATTTCTGTTACACAAGATAATTAAATCATTAAAAAATGAATAACTACAATTTAAATAATTCAATTATTTTAATTGAAATAAAAAAATTAAATTAATACCTTAAATTGGTCATCGGCAAAGTGGTTACACAACCACTCCCACTCATCTTCTCTCTCCCCTTGCAGCTCTACCGGGGGAGGCACGGGACCGACATCTTTGAAGTACTTATGGAGCCTGTACTTCCAATCTTTGTAGATGGAGTTGGCGGTTTGATTGATATGCCTCAACATAGCCGGTGTCGGATCCACGTCAAATTGTTCCTATGAAAAATAAATAGAAAATTATAATCGTATATATTATGAAATTTTGAACCGAGATTAACAATATTATATAATAACTAAAATTAACGTATTACGTACCGAAAGATCTTTGAAGACTTTCGCCTTCTCATGATCCGGCGCCTCCTTCCAAGTAGGGGCAGTGATACGAACCCGGTTACGGATGATTGACCCTATCCCATGCGCCGAGAGACTTGCTAGTTGAGCTGTGGGAGGGCCACCGGTGAATTCGTCGTACGGTAAGTCGATCTTTTTACCGGTCGCCTTGCAAATACGCTCCGCTTTCCCCCCTTTAACGAGACCCCGAGTCCTTTTCGGTTCCGGGTCAGTGGGGGCCCTCCTTTGCCTACGGCGGGCGCTGTACATGATTGATTCGGCGGTGGAGGACGCCTGAGTACTTCCCGTTGAATGGGTACCGGGCGTCGGAGATTGGAAGGGGTCGACGTCATCACCGCTCGAGATGAATGGGGGAGCGGGAATTTCCCCAGAGGGCTCTACGGACGGACCAGATGATCCGTCCGGATTGAGAGCGTCGTTGCCCTCCTGTTGAACCCAACCGACTTGGGCCGCCAACATTCGGAGCATCTCATCTTCAGCCTCCAGTTGGGCTTTCTTCTTGCCGGATGTGATCTTTGGCGGAGCCATTTAAACCTAAGAGTACGGTGTTAAAATACCTACTTACCATAATAATTACAACTTAAAAATTAACGCTAATTAATTAAATACGTTTAAGATTTAAATAGAGTACACTACCTTGGCATTTTCGGTCGTTCAATGGACGTGCGACCCGCGCGATAAAGTGTAAATTTTCAATTAATCAGCCTTGGTTAAATCGAAAAACATGGCCAGTTAGGGATAGAGATAACGCGAGAGGCAGGACTAATTTCGACAAAAGTCTTTCTTAGTCCAAATCCTGTCACCAGTCATAACCCGTTTCTAGACACCATATCCGACATTCGGCCAATTTTTCGAAAATTTACACTCCCTCAAGTCCTTTGCAAACTCCGCCCTCAACCTCGTGTCCATAACTTCACTTAGGTTATGGTGTGCGGTGATGAAATCCACACATCACGAGGGGTTAAGAAGATAAGCAAGGAAAAGAGGCGCCATCTATTCCAAAGAGTGCGACTTAATTACACCAAGCCTATGTACTAAATTTAAATCAAACACGTACTACTAATTTATTTACTAAAAAATACACGTAATTACATACAATAATTTATTTTCCATTTAGCATGCAATAATTAACCATTTAATTAATTAATAACAATAATTATTTATTTAATTAATTAATAACAATAATTAATTATTTATTTATTTAATAACAACAAATTTACAATTATTCATTTAATTAGGAAACAATAACAATAATTATGATTTAATTAATAAATAACAACAATTAATCATTTATTAAATATTTAAAATTAATTACTAAATTAATTTCTACTAATTAATTATATTTAGAATTTAATTAATTAATAAAATGAAAATTATTTAAATAAGGGAAAAATAGAAATGTACCGAAGCGGTGTTTACGGGAATTTCGCCGGACTTGAGTCGTCGGAGAGGAGGAACCACGCCGGAAAAAATGTCGTCGGAGCGTCGCCGGAGGAGGATCGCCGGAGGAGAGGAGAGGAGAGGAGAGGAGAGGGAGAGGAGGAGATGGAATGATGAGAAAATGAGGGGGGGTGCAACTCTATTTATAGAGTTGCACTTAGACGACGGAGCACTATTCTCCGTCGTCTAAGTCCACCTGGACGACGGAAATAGTGTTTTCCGTCGTCTAGGTGGCGGTTTAAAAATTTTCAATCGGCGCGTAATTAATCGGCGGGACGTTTTGAACCGCCATGAATTTGGACATAGACGACGGAGATGGTCATTCTCCGTCGTCTAAGTGAAAATTCAAGCGGTGCCGAAAACGGAAGCGGTAAATTGAACCGCCATAATTTTGGACTTGGACGACGGAGAATGACCATCTCCGTCGTCCAAGTGAAAATTACATGAAAAAAATAAACAAAAATAAATTTGAACCGCCATGGTTTTTGAACCTGGACGACGGAGATGGTCATTCTCCGTCGTTCAGGTGAACACCTGGACGACGGAAAATGACCATCTCCGTCGTCCAGGTTCAAATTACGTAAAAAAAATTAAAAAAATAATTCGCTAGGAATTTAGCGATCTGTCATTCGAATGAAATAGTCGTACAATATCGATGAACGCATCGTGTATATAAACAGTTAAATTTGAACCGACGATTAATTTTACGTATTGAAACATGTTAAGTATCGACTAATCTTTACGACTTAAGTGTTCATGAGTAGACGCTCATTTGCAGCAGAGTATTAACGAAATTGAATTTGGACAAAACAACCGTTGGATATGTTCGTCGTAACATAATATATAATTGTCTTCAAAGGATCATAAAATAATAAGTTCGGGAAGGGTTTGATCGGCACAGTCAACCGCAAAACCGATAATTTCACAAACCGGAAACGTGGATACTAGGCATTTCGTAACTCCGATTTTCGAACCGTCGAAGCTCACACACCAAGAATTGTTTACTCTAAAGTCTTAATGAAAAGACTTTGCATTGGAAGAAGGTCTAGATGGTCGTTGTCTTAGAAAAAATTACGATATCTGCACCTGGACGACGGAAATGAGTGTTTCCGTCGTCCAGGTCAGAACCTGGACGACGGATAGGAAGTTATCCGTCGTCCAAGTTCTGACCTGGACGACGGAAACACTCATTTCCGTCGTCCAGGTGTATAGACCCTGAATTCAGGGGTTAGGGCCTTAGGGTTTAGGGTTTGTGAACTTGGACGACGGAGAATGACCATCTCCGTCGTCCAGGTGTAAAAACCCCGCATTCAGGGGTTAGGGCCTTAGGGTTTACGGTTTAGGTCGTCCCCAGTCATTTGTGTGTGCGTTCAATTATTCTGATTCAAAAATATAATTAAATAAATGATCGATCGATCCGAACTGCTAGATTTAGGGTCCAAGATTTAGCTAGAGTTTTATATGAGATTGAGATTTGGCGCCAATTAATCTGCAATTAATTTCTCCGTTGTCCAGGATATATAATTCGGATTAATTTCTTACCGTAAACCAGCATCGATCATATATATATATATTACAATAATTACAGTAATTAATTACCAATTAATCTCCCTCGTCGTATGACCGTACTCTTCGTCATAATCATCATCGTCCTCATCCCCGTTAGTCGACGGCTCATCCTCGTCATCGTACTCAACATCGTCCGACGAATAACCTGAGTCCTTGTCCGCGTCCTCTTCCTGCTCGTCTTCTTCATCTACCTCATGGATAATCTCATCTTCAGTTAGATCTGTACAACCATCAGGCATGGGTAACCGTTCACCATCTTGAACCAAGTCCATTATATCCGAGCGGACCATAGAAATATTAGGCTCTTGATAGGCAGGAATGTCTCTTTCTGGTTCAGCAGCATCTTCAGTCGTCGCCGGTGTCCCTTCAATTGTCTCTGTATTCCATATTCCTCGGTGAGAGATATGGTTCACTATTTTCCACCCTTCACCGGCTTTCGGATCGTCGAGATAGAACACCTGCCGAACTAAGGTGGCCAGAGCGAAAGGCTCATCCTCATACCAGTGCGAGTTTGTATCGACTGATAATAGTCCCAGGTCTTCCTTTGTACGCTTGAACCATCTGCACTTGAATAGGAAAACGTTGACATCATTCCCGTAACATAGCTGAACCACGTATACAATAGCCCCGTAATATAGATCATTGTCTTTCCCAACGGCTACCCCACTGTTTTGTGTTCTTCTTCCTTCGTCTCGGGCCAATGAATGGAACTTTACACCGTTCACAAAACATCCGGGATAAATATAGTGTTTAACCGGCTTCCCTGCTAGCAAGTGCTTTGGCCATGACCACCACCCTCCGTGGTTATCAGATTTTTGCAGATCAATCATCTGCGAAAAAGGCCAAATTAATATAATGGTTTACTTTCTACAAACATGAGCAATATGTATTTAAATAATTAATACCGAGTCGTACGTACGTACCCATTGGAAGAAATAATCAGGAAACTTCTTCTTAACCATTTTCTCAATCCACGCCGAACTCTTGTTTTGATTTAACGCCTGAAGCCTCTCCCTGTATGACATCATGTACGGCTCAACTTCATCACAGTCTCGCAACACTACCCAATGTGCCTCAATAAGTTCTTCCCGTGTTAACGATTCCTTTAATACTCCTCTAAACGGTCGGACGACATTGGTGACGACAGAAAGATTGATGCGGGCACTGCGATCGGAGGCAGTACTGGGAGGGGGTGGATCTTTGAGGTACCTGTTGCAGTAAGTAACACACTCATGCATTAGGTATGTCTCTGCTATGGAGCCATCCGGGGCCGACCTGTTTTTGACGAATGACTTATACTGTCCAAGCTGTCTACAAAATCAAACGTACACATTACATAAGTACATATAGCTAGCTGGCTAGTATATATATAATCTCCAGTGGAACAAATTAATTAATTAGTTGTATGTACCTTTCTTGAGGATACATCCAAGTGTACTGGACCGGACCAGAAATGAGCACCTGCTCGGGCAGGTGGATCATTAGGTGAATCATGATGTCAAAGAAAGCAGGGGGGAAAATCCTCTCTAGTTTGCAAATGATGTGCACAATTTGTTGTTGCAATTCCACCACATCTGACTTCTTTAATTCTCTGGCGCATAACCTCTGCCACCACCTGCACAATGCCACTATTGGTTCTACGACGTCCCGAGGCAAGTATGGTCGAATTACCACTGGAATCAGACGTTGCAGCATAACATGATAGTCATGTGTCTTTAGACCAACAAACTTGTGTTGCACCTCGTCCACTGCTCCAGTTATAGTAGCTGCATACGTAGCCGGATAACGAACGCCCTTAAACCAGTGAAATACAGAACGTCTAAGCGTCGGCTTCACTGTGTAAGGTGCATCTGGCATCTTGTTGTACACTCCTTTCCTATCCCTCCTCAACCACAATGGACGACGTAGATTCATTGATTCCAAATCTTTGCGCGCTTTGGGAGTATCTTTAGTCTTGAACTTAATACCGAGAATTGTTCCCACCACGCTGTCGCACACATTCTTTTCTATGTGCATCGCGTCCAAGTTGTTCCTCAGCTTCAACTTCGACCAGTAAGGGAGTTCAAAGAATATACTCTTGTGATCCCAATAGCTCAGATCATGTGGAGGAATTGGATTGCATTTCTTTACATCCGCGTCATTGCTCAACACACCAAAGTCGAAATAGCTTAACCTCTCTAAAATCTCTTCGCCCGACCAACTACGGGGTTTAGGATTGTTCTCTACCATACCGTCAAAATGAGCTTCATCCTGTCGCCACGGGTGGTCGTGAGGAAGCCATCTACGGTGACCCAAGTAACACACCTTCCCCGCGTGCCAACTAGAGTTCACGTCGTCCAAACATATAGGACATCCATTATATCCTTTTGTCCTGCAGGCTGCCAACATCCCATAAGCTGGAAAATCGCTGATCGTCCACATTACAGCAGCCCTCATCGTGAACATCGTGTCCGTGAATTTGTCATAAGTTGGGACTCCATTTTCCCACAACAGTTTCAGCTCGTCGATCAAAGGTCTGAGGTAGACATCTAAGCACTTCGATGGAGATTTAGGACCTGGAATTAGTACGGTAAGGAAATTAAATTCCTTGTTCATGCACATCCACGGAGGCAAGTTGTACGGCATCAGAATAACTGGCCAAGTGCTGACGGCGGAGCTATTACTTCCCCAAGGATTGAATCCGTCTGTAGATAGGCCGAGTCTAACATTTCTAACCTCTGAAGCAAAGTCTCCAAATTCTCTGTCGAAATGTTTGAAACCCTCCCCATCCGCGGCGTGTCGCAGGACATCGTCATCTATTCGCTTTTCTGCGTACCATCGCATCGCCTCTGCTGTGTGTAGCGACATGTACAGGCGCTGCAATCTGGGAATCAAGGGAAAATATCGAACAACTTTCACAGGAATTCTCTTTTTCGAACTCTTCCTATTCAACTGGAATCTGCACTGGCCACATACGGGACAATAGTCCAACTCTTTATACTCTTTGTAAAATAGCACACAATCATTCGGACATGCGTCAATTATCCTGTGCTTTAGGCCGAGGCTGCTCAGGATATTTCTAACCTTATAATGAGATTTAGGAAGATTGTGGTCATCAGGAAGCAACTTACATATTTGCTCCTGAATTTCGTCAAAAGCACTCACTGACATTTTGTGCTTCACTTTTATCTTCATTTGCTCCATCACATATTGCAACACATTCTCTCGACATCCAGGGAACACCGGGGTCTGCGCTTCAAGTAGCATCCGGTTGTACTTTTCCATCTCACTGGTGTCAGTGGCCAAGCTAGCTGCGGGGAATGTGTCATCATGCTCATTGGTGGTACTGTAACCTCCGTCTTGGTGTTGGTGTCCGCCATGACTACATCCCGGAAACGCATCATGGACCAAATCTGCAGTTGGGTTGCAAGCTGGGGGTCCGGCACCACTGCCGCTGGATGAGGCACCATGGTAACTGTACCCTGAGCTGAAGTCTGCTGCGCTGAACTCTACTGCTTCACCATGCTCGCTCCATGTAGTGTAACTCCACATCATACCATTTTTGTACAAGTGTTGCACCATAACATTAACCTCCGCATACTGACAATTAAGACATTTCTGACACGGACACCTGAAACGTTTCTTTCCCTGACCATGTTCTATCGCAAAATTCACAAATTCGCTAATTCCATCCATATACCGGACATCACATCTATTCTTCAACTTCATCCAACTCTTGTCCATACTGCTACAAAATATTATACTTAATTAATTATTACATATATATATATTTGTCCATTAATTTACCCTTAATTATACGTACTCGATCTACATATCGATCCATCAATTACGTACGTATGTACGTAATTTAATCGATCTGTACATATATATATATAGCTAACATCAGCTAACATCCTTGCATGTATATATATATGTACGTACGTTTTCACTAAATACATATTAATTAAGCAAATTTTAACTGCGTGCGTACGTACCTGCTGGCCTTCTCGATATCTTTACGTTAATTAAGCTAACTAGCGTGTCAGCGGAGATCCTGGCCTTATCGATCCTGATTCTTCTCGGCCTAGCTAGCTTCTAGCTACCTAGCTCGATCGAGCTCCCTAGCTAGCTTCTCCTTCTCCCTTCTCCTTCAATTATTCTTCAAATGGAATCGATCATGAAGAGATCGAGGCTAGCTAGGAATGAATTCGATCAGTACGTCACTGCCTTATATAATGCTTCACTTAGACGACGGAGGTGTCGGTACGTCGTCTAAGTGGAAGTACGTTTTGTGAACTCGGACGACGGCGTGTCGGTCTGTCCTCCAGGGAATCACCTGGACGACGGAGAATACCATCTCCGTCGTCCAAGTGGTCACCTGGAGGACGGAGAAGACTCCGAGGTCCAGGTGGTCACCTGGACGACGGAGAATACCATATCCGTCGTCCAGGTGGTCACCTGGAGGACGGAGAAGACTCCGAGGTCCAGGTGGTCACCTGGACGACGGAGAATACCATCTCCGTCGTCCAGGTGACCACCTGGACCTCGGAGTCTTCTCCGTCGTCCAAGTGGTCACCTGGAGGACGGAGATGGTATTCTCCGTCGTCCAGGTGGTACTTGGACCACGGAGTCTTCTCCGTCGTCTAAGTGTCACTTGGACGACGGATAATTAGTGTTTCCGTGGTCTAAGTGCTGTTTTCTTGTAGTGTTCACAAATTAAGGTTCATCTCTCGATGTGCTGGTCAAGGATTATTTTCACCTAAAGTTCACCAATGGCTTTTGGCTTGGTCGTCGCTTATCTTTGGGTGGGTTTCCTGTTGTTTGCTTTTCAAATCCATTAGCAGTCTTACAGTATAAAGGTATATTGATATTGCTTTTGTTATTTTCGAACCCATTCAGTAAAGCTTATAACCAAATTTTATGTAATGGATCAAGCTTGAAAACAAAGCTTAGACATGTTGTGATTATGACTTACACCAAGTTGCCTATTGAAAACTAATGTTTTTTGTTGCTTTTGCCTGCAGGTTTGGATGAAAGATCTCTTACACAATATAATTGCAATGGATTAAAGTCATTATTAAGGTCTGAAATTTTATCAAGTCGTTAATGTGATGTTTAAACTTTAAAAATTATTAAAGTGGTATCCAGACTTTTAAAATAACATATTCGTGGTGCCTGCGGCCAATCTCCGTCATTTCTCGGTTAAGTCTGATGATGTGACACCGTAGTAATTCAAATCGTAGGGGTATTAACACTATTTCTGCCTATTAACCATATTAACCCTAGCAATTAACTACGCCATTCTCATTTTCACCTACCCCGATCAAAATATCTCTCTCTCTCTCTCTCTCTCTCTCTCTCTCTCTTATGTTGAATCCGAATACAAACCCGTATTTTCTTACCCAACCCGAATCATTTTTCCAGATTAGAGAGAGCTGTTGTTTCGATTGGGATATCTGGTTTGCCGTATATCTCCAATTTAAGATTCCGTTCGTGAATCCTTGTCTAAGAATAGGCATTATGGCATAGTATTGGAGAATGTTTAGATTGGGAGCACCCTGACCCGAAAGTAAGTGGTTGTTGTTTATTTAAGTTCTTGAATAATTGAGTAAGCACATGGGTTGTCTGAATTCTAATCTTATTGTCATCTTGGACTCTTTTGTTTAAGTTCATTAATTTTGTTTTGATCTATGCATTGGGGTTGATGAGAGGTATAATATGGGTTTAAGGATTGATTTAGAATTGTTTATAGTTACAACATTGTTGTGTTGTTGCAAATGAAATGGAAATTGATTAGGATAGTGTGCTTATTGTTGATTTTGCAGTGGACAAATCTTCTTATACAATTGAAATTCATCATGGAGGATGGTTTGAAAAACAACTGAATGGTAGCATGAAGTATAAAGTTTAGAAGTGGAGGAAACATTTGGTGGGTACGGTTTATTTAGATGGATTAGATCTAGACAAGATCTCATGGGTTGAACTGCATAACATTGCATGAGACCTTGGTTACAGGGAGAAACCAATCTCATTCCACTTCAAACAACCTATGACATTGGCTGGTGACGGGTTTATTCCAATTAACAATGACGGGGATGTTGTAGAGATGACAAAGTATCTAGGAAGGAAGATGTAGGTTGCATTGTTCATAACCGAATGAGGTAAAAGGAACAAGGAAGCTGCAGAGTTGGATGATGTTATCAAACCAGTGTCTGGTAATAATCCTTTCACAATGATGAGTGATGAAGAAATAATCAGAGTTTTTTATGATGCAAACCTAGCTGCATCACAAATGTATAATGAAGAGGAGACTATTGTAGCAACAAGTGCACCTCAAAGGGAAGTGAGAGTGGAGGATATGCCTCATTAAAGCCAGTCCACATTTGTTGGCTTAGATGACATAATGTCTGACATTTTTACACAGAGCCAACAGATGGAGAGAGAGTGAGAAGCAGAGAAGCTTTGTGAAACTAGAAAGGAGAGTGAAGTAGATGGTGAGGTGGATATGGAGGGTGTGGATGGTGGTGTGGATGCTTATATGGATGTTGATATAAATGTTGATGTGGAAGGGGTTGTGGAGAATGAATATTGTATAGGTGAAAAAGTTGTGGACCAAGGAAAGTTTAATAATTTTTCTGTTGGTAGAAGCCCAAGTATTGTTAGGGTTAAACACCACCTACTCAGAAGTCCCATTTGGAGATCTCAAGAAGTCATTGACAGGGAGGAACAAGAAGTAGGTCTAAGTGGAGGAAAGGGAGGTGGTGAAGAGAGAGATCTAGTTGTTGAAGAAGATAGAGGTAAGGATAGAGCTATTGCAAAAGATCTTCATGAGGATACAGCTACTGTAGATGCCTACGTTGCTGAGAGAGAGCTAGCTGCCAAGGCTGCTGAAGAAGAACAACATGCAACTTTCAAGAAAAGAGTTGCTGAGATTAATGCAAACTTGAAGAAGAGAAAAGTTGATGCTATAGATGCCTTGAATAAGTAATGTGGAAAGAGACCATGTCCTCCTCCTTCTAGACTGAGTCCAACTAAGAAGGGAAAGAGTAAATTTTCTGATCTGCTAGCTGGGAAGAATGGAGAGGATGCTAGGTACAAAACCAGATTCAGTCAGAGACATGGTCAATAAAGCAGTAGGAATGAAGATATAGAGGTTGAGGAAGAGGGATCTTATTCTGATCCAGCCCAAGATCCATTTTATGAAGACAATGACTATGAGGTTAGTGACTCAAATGATGACAGGGATTTGGTAGAGAATGTCACAGATCCTAAAAATGTGGAGGAGTTTAAGGATATGGGTTATGATGGTCAATGTTCAGAAGATGGTGTAGATGAAGATTATTTTCAAAGTATGGATGGTTCTGACACAGAAGAAGACGAGGAAGGCAATAAGGTCACTATGCAGAGGGTGAAGAAAGGTTTCTAACCCATACCTTAGATTAGAGAGAGAGATTTGAAGAAACCTTTCTTCCTGTTAGGACATGCTTTTCCAAACTCTGAGCAGTTGAAAGAAGCAGTGAAAGAGACTGGTATAAAAAATCAGCAGGGACTCTATTTTCAAAGAAATAGTAAGAAGAAGGTGGAGGTGAGGTGTCATCCTGAGTGTCCATTTTGGCTGTATGCAACTAGAATTGTTGGTTGTGGCGAAACTCTTTACATAAAGACTATATGTAAAGATAATAATTGTCAACCAATCCAGAAGTGTCATTTGTTAAACTACAATAGAGAGTTTGTGAAGAAGTGAATGATGCATTGGCAGTTGATGAATTTTGGGAACTTATAGGCATACAAAACAACGTTAGATCCAATTATAATTTGGAAGTTGGGATACAAACAGTGGCCAGAGGGGAAAACAAGACTAGGAGGATGAATGAGGCACACTTCTTTGCTCAATACAATAGTTTGATGGGGTATAGGCAAAAGTTGTTGATATCAAATCCTGGCAGCACAGTTGAGATTTGAACTGGGATTGAGATATTAGAAGTTTTCAAAGAATGTATATATGTTTTGATGCAACAAAGGAGGGTTTCATTAATGGTTGCATGCTTATTATAGGATTTGAGGGAACTCATCTCACAAACAAGCTGCATAAAGGACAATTACTGACTGTTGTTGGCATTGATGCAAATAATGAAATGTATCACATTGCATATGCAGTTGTAGAAATTTAGAATGAAGAAACATGGATATGGTTCATGGAGCTGCTCAAGTTTGATTTAAAAATTGAGAGGTCTGCAAGTTATGCTTTTATTTCAGACAAGCAAAAGGGGTTAGGAAATGCAGTGAAGTATCATTTTCCTGGGGTCAAATATAGGCATTGTGTTAGGCACTTCTACAACAACTTCAAAGGCAAACATCCAAGAGAGGACCTCAAGCAGTGTATGTGGGCAACAACTAGATCCAATACCAATGTTTGGTTTGATAAGCACATGAATGATATGAAGATGCAGGATACTTCAGCCTTCAATTGGTTTAAGGAGGAAGATATACAGCCTTGCCATAAGGCTTACTTCAATGAGAATGTGAAGTGTGATTTATTGCTGAATAATCTTTGTGAGGCCTACAATGGTATGTTGAAGGAAGCAAGGGATAGGTCAATCATCACATTGCTTAAGAAGCTTAGAATGTATATGATGATGAGACACACAACCATGAGGGTGGCAGTTCATAAGTGGAAGCATCCAATAGGTTTAAGACCAGTGAAGTTAGTTAACAAGTCCATTAACTTTGCCTCTAACTACATAACCTTTGAAAGCAAGAAAATATGAATTTCAAGTGATTGGATATGGACCACAAGGCAGTGTACATTCTGTTAATCTGGGGATGCATATTTGTAGTTGCAGAAGGTGGTAACTATGTGACATTGTTTGTGCACATGGTGTGGCTGCAATTAGGAATAAGAACTTAAGCCCCTACAATTTCTGTGATGAATGCTTCAAGCCATCAGTATATGAGGTTGCATACAGCCCTATCATCCATCCTGCTGGTCAAGAGGAATGAGAGGTAGTTGACTACCCTATAGTTTCTCATCCCTTTAAAAAGCAACCAGGGAGGGTCCCAAAGAAGAGAATCTTAGAACCAAGAAAGAGGGTAGCACCACCACCAGGGGAAGCATCCAGATTGGAAAGAGCCTATGTGAAAATGAAATGTCATAAGTGCTTTAAAGAAGGCCATAACCAGAGGGTATGTCCTATAACCAAGGCAGAAAACGCAGTTGCTGTAAGTGACATCAATATGTCGACTGTTTCATTAGTTCTTGTATTTATCTGTTATTTCTCAAGTTATTGGTGTCATTTATAAACACAAGGAAAATGACCATATCAACCAAAGGAGACCATAAAGAGTATGAGGAAACCAGTTCCTAGACCAGGGCCAAATACTACCTCTATCATAGTCAGGTCTAAGAAGAGTTTGAAAAGTCACATGGCAGCAATGGAGAAAGAAGCAGGTGCTAGCAGCCAAAACCCTCAGCGGAACCATGATGCACCTACTCAGAATACCCAAAACCCTCAAACTACTCATGATGCACTTGCTCAGAGTAGCCAAAACCCTGTAGCAAGGAAAAAATGAACCTCCAATTTGATTTGGTTGTTGTATTTTGGATCCATGTTTTGCTAAGACTGTGTTGTTTTCTCTTGTTTTACTAAGACAAATTTATTGTAATTTGGAATTACTTGTTGTTTGGATCAACAATTTAGTTTTGTTTGTTGGATGTTAGATGTTGGATGTTGGATATTGCAATGAGTTGTGTTTGATCTAGATGTTGTTTTGTGTTATTATAGCATCTGAAAAGGTCAGTATTTTCCAGTAAAGTATATAAGTGATGCCAAAACTTTTGTTATAAGTATCAAAGTGATGCCTGGAATTATAGTAGAAATATCATAGCGATGCCCAAACATTTTTCATACGTATCAAAGTGGTGCCTGAAATTTCAATAGAAGTATCAGAGTGATGCTCACAAAAAATGCAGTATAAACACAATGCATTGCTTCATTCATGCAAGCGTTGAATTGCAACATGCACAAACTGCATTAGGAAAATCACCGATAACCATTTTTAATTCAATTTCATTCCATGATAAAGAGCTTAAACAATAACAAGAACTTGATTCACAAAATCACTTCAATACATTAGAAACTGGAGACTTGATTACACAAAAGGATGGATCATAGGAAACTGCATAAAGTGCACAAAATATCTTACTAGAAGCGTCCAGATACAAAGTCCAAATGGATGCTTTCGAGTTAGAAATTCCCAATGATCCAAAATCAAATCGCCACCATAATTAAACCTACATAAACTAAGGAAATAGCCACAATACTGTACCACTACCACTAGTCGGCCCAACCTACTCACCACTTCCTCCCCCATTCGCAGGGACATGAATGTCGGCGAGGACGGTGGAAAGTTCTTGAATTCTCTGACGAAGCATATGCGGCAAGCAAGGCCGGCGGCAAAGCGTGAGCGAGCTGAGGGACTGGTTGATCTCGGCCTCAAAGGCGAATGTCTCGATGTCGAACATTGCCGATCAGAACTTAAGGTTTTCGAGCAAATCTAGGGTTTCAGAGACGACGGAGGTTTCAGAGAGAGAGAGAGAGAGGACGAAGACGACGACTCTGGAGTGGAAGGCATGACTGAGTATGATGCCAAGAGAGAGAGAGAGAGAGAGAGAGAGAGAGAGAGAGAGAGAGAGAGAGAGAGAGAGAGAGGCAAATTTAACTAATGGCATGACAATAAATATTTTGAACTATGGGGCTACTTTTAGCGTGTTTTACTAAAATAAATTTTTCAATTAATATGGTTTAATTGGAAAAAAATGAAATCAATGTCTTTTGCGACACATTTTTAAAGCGCGTTTTGATGTGTGTTGTAAAAGACTAAATTTTTTAGTCTTTTGCGACATGCATTAAAAATGTGTCGTAAATGAAGAATAACATTTACGACGTACACAAAAAATGCGTCGTAAAAGACAAATATACAATTTTTTTACGACAAACATTATAAGTGTGTCGTAAAAGACTATCTCGCAAAAGATTGATTTTCCTGTAGTGAGCCAAGCACGACTGAGAACTTTATGAAGCAAAGTACTATTTTTTTTTTCAGAGTTAGAACACCGATTAGGCAAAATCAATAGCAAAATGATCACAAAAAGAGGGAAAATTCTGCAATGTACCCTAGGTCTATGCACCCACTTAGTCTTTTTAGCCCTGTGCTACATGTCACAAACTGATCAATTGTTTAGTCAAAAATTTCAACGTTGATTGAACTTAGTATAAATTCAGCCTATGTGATCCCAGTTTTTGGCCAAAGAACATCCTCCCTTTGCAGCCGTGAAATGGCCACCAACACCGGGAAACTCTCTCTCTCTCTCTCTCTCTCTCTCTCTCTATAGTAGCACCGCGAGCTTCAACCTCGGCCTTCACCTCCCCGTCAGCGTCGAATCTCCGTTTCCCGTCTCTAGCGTCCTCGACCTCTGCCGTCGCTTCCAATTTTGTCCTCTACCATTTTTGTTTGGGCTGAGTCGGTTCCGGCTCCAAAGTACGCGCCGAGCATGAGGTCGAAGGGGTCGGTGGTGAGCATCTCCTCGGTTTTGTTATTCGAAGCCAGTCGAGGAATCCAACGAGGGAATGGAGTGAGAATGAGGAGTAGAGGCCGCGAGAGAGAATGAGGGATTTCGCGGTGGGTTTTGATGAGTTTTGAGGGAGGAGCGAGAGAGATTTGGCGGAGTCCGTTGTTGCCTATATCCAGAAATCAACGGTGGAGAAATTTGGGGACGTGTTCCGATGGACTGTGATTATGATAAGTTTAATCAAATCTGAAAAAATTAAATAAATCAACCTATTATACTATGACACGTGTCAGAAGAAAAATTAGTCCCCAGATGTTTAATCTGGGTGCATAGCAGCGTGATCAAAAAAGAGAGCCGGCAATCTAATAAAAAATTTTGAGAATATAACTTGCAAGTGGACCCAGAATATTTTTTTCCTTCAAAATGTGGTTTCCATTTTCGTGTGGAACACAATATGTTCCTAGATCTCTATTCTATTCTTCAACCACCAATGTCCTATTTTACATACTAGGTGGTTGTCCGCCCCAAGGAGCGGTGTTTCTAGTACTGTTTTAACATAATACAACAATTGAGATAGAGCAAAGGAGAGTGTTAACAATGATATATTTATAGTATGAGCCAATAACAAAGTTGTTGATATTATCTCTATTATAATACCTAGGTGAAAAGCCCGCGCCAGCGCGAGGAGTAGGACGTTTATATTCGTTGTGAATCCTTAAACATATGAAATTGTAAGATTTTTATTTCACAAAACATATACAAAGAGTTTCCCATAGATATAATTTACATGAGGTTATAGTAATAGAAGTTTTAAGAGACCTTTGCACGAAATTTGTACAAAATTGATCTCATTTTCCAGCTAGTCCTGAATACTCCGATCAGTTCTACACAAAAACCACAGCTTCTCCATACACTGCTGCTACACTAAAAATAACAGTTGAGTTACCGAAAAATTCTAGTGACATATTAAACCAAGCAAACTTGCAAAATACAGAAGGGGATTGATATCAAGTCATCTTTTTTTTTCCTCGGTTGGCATGAACTTGAAGAAGATGATGATTCATATCTTGCTTGAGTTGCTTCGCTGTAGATAGAATGAGTCGAAACGATGATTTCATGCTATCATAATTTTGATTAAAGGAGCAATCAATATTCATAATCAAATATCTGAAATACTGCAATAGTTTAACGTGAAAAGAGGAAAAACGAAAAAACAAAGTTGCTACATATTGCTATTGATTACAAATGAAGCATAAAGTTTGCACATCATGAAGAATCAACTATATACGTAAAGCTTGCAGATATTGAAGTAAAACTCAGGTCCAAACACCAAAAATGCAAGATCATTTAGAACTTAAAAGCAGGAAATCACACCCGTAAGTTCAATCTTCAAGAGAAAAGCAAGGTGCAGTGAAGAATAGTCACATGAAATAACTTGAAAAAACAACTGTCACAAACAGTGGGTTCTTTTTTTAGTCATTTGATCATTTTAACAACAATTAGTACTTTGTTTCAGACCTAATATGCGTTGTTTGCATCACTTGTAGTATGTAATTGCACATCAAGATAAGCACAAAAAATCAGAGTTAATCTAGCTATCAGACCAAGCCATATCAAACGTAGCAAACCTAAGCTTACGAATTAAGAAGAATATATCATAGTTAAGTTCATAGCGTATATATTTTCCAGCTTATGAAATCATGAAATGAAGTTTACCGTTTACATATTAACATAAGCAAATGGAACACATATACCATACCATTTCATCAACTCTACATCAATCCACAGTACTACTTATGACAATTGACGCTTTAATCCACATGACCACACACATACGAAAGGAAATACAGGTAAAAAAAGAAGTTCAAACCCCATTGAATACAACATTTGTTAGCCTCTTATATTTGCGAAGCAGAATTCAACTCGGCAGATTACGTCATTTCAAAGAAACAAAACAAAACCTTGTAGACAAAGTTACCTAGCCTATCGATTGGGTGATTGTAGCTTGAGTTATTTGATCGAGTCGGAGCGAGGGTACTTGGGTAATCCGATACTTAGGTAATCCTATACATAGGTAACAACAAAAAAGGCATAGAGACAGCGAGAGGAAGACCCAAGTGTTGTCGAAATCAACAATATTGATTGAGATCTTTGTGTTGAGAAACAATTCTGATCAGTGTAATCGATAGTATAGCATGACTGCAAATATAAAATGAAAGAATTAACATACTGAGCAATTGTTATATCATTCAGAAAGTACAAAGCAAAACTATATTACCTTTCAAACTCATTAAATCTCTCATAAGAAACCGCAGGAACTTGTCCCATTGGGTTTATCTCTACATTCATACCAAACACAATAACAATGAGAACATCTCTTCCTTCTTTTAATCTCCACACATGATTGTGGTGCCTTACCACAAATACCGTGACTCAATACATTATATGATTTTGTTAGGCTATTTTTTTTCATTCAAATGACAACACATTGTGACTCTTCTATTTTTGTTCTGCTCCAATATGAGCAGATCAGTTCTATGCTACTGGGTCTTCATTAAGCAACTTTCCACACAAAATTGATTTAACCCATAACTATTTGCACCAATTATAAACTTCAGATCAATAACAATTAGAACAAAGATTCTTACTTTGGAATTCAGGAGTCTTCTGTTGGCCTTTGGCCAAGTTCAGTTGACAACCTCTCGAAGTCAATCTCATTCATCCTATCACAGCTGTAGCAGGAAAAAGATTAAAACTTTAGATTCAAACAAAAAAGAAACAACAGCCCATATTCAAATTACATCCGAAAACCAACACCCTTCATCACTATAAGTCTATAATCACATAATCATCAGTAAAACAGTAATATTTAGAAAGAGTAAATGTAAAGTGAATTACTTGCAGAAGATCAAAATTGCACGGGATGGCTGTGACAGTCTATCCACGTATACCTTTAGCTTCATCTTCTCCATTCTCTACTCTTGAGTACTCTCTCTCTCTCTCTCCCTCTCTCTCTCTCTCTCTCTCTCTCTCTCTTTCTCTCAGAAGTTTCACACTTTTCGATACTAATTTTGCTGACCATGATTTATAGAGAGAAATAGTTCAAAACAAAGAGCAAATTCGACAATTAGGTAACAAAACTGTGTCACTAAAAATGAAGGACAGACACATACTGTGGCCTCATTTCCGAAAACAGAAAGAACGCAACGAAGCTTACCATCTCCTCTTCTTTATGTTCCACTATCTCCATCAACTGCCTATTCAATCTGTGCAGCTCCGCTTTCAACATCTCTATCTTACTATCTTTATTAATTTGATCTGCACAAAACCAGCGCCACCCAATAACAGATAAGCAACATCAAAAATTACATTCAACGAAGTCTATGTATAAATAGTTCAATACAAATTCAAGCCTCAATAGATAATCGAAACCCTAAAAATCTCAATGAAAATGAAATTGTGTAGAGAGATATCGAAACGTACGGGTTGTAGACTGAGCTTGTACTTCTGAGCCTGGACCTAATCAAGCTCGGCGAGGAGAGAGCAAAACTAACTCGAGTTTCAGTTATTTACTTAAAAATAAACAACAAACAAAAGCCACCATAACATCTGAATCTCCAAGTTGAATTATTCTTGTGGCATCACCTAGAAAATGTGCACCGGTAGCACACGTTGTTACTGCAACATGGTTTGGTCCCTACGTTCAAAAAGAACACCAGATAATGCAAGCTTCATCTACTTTTCTAACTATGTTAGAATCTAAGAGTTCTTGCTACCAAGCTCATTCACATTTCGATGGCCTATGAAAGTATCATGTGGTCAACGCGCCATAGTTGGATTAGTTGCATGCCCCTTTGTTTATATATAGACCTCAAATTATATACACTACAATGCACTGTAGTTTTGCAAGTTGTTCACGTACTTAAAATCCATATTTCATGTTGACATGACCAGCTGCCATGTTGATCAATATCCGTGGGATAAAAAAAGGACTAAGCTGACGAAGACCTTGAGCATCAGAATCAGCATATATCAAGTCAAACATTTCCAACCTCCTAGGCCATATCAGCATATCATGTATTTATACATAAACAGTGAATATTATGCATAATATAACCGTAGCATAGTTAAAGACCAACCTTCTCGCAAATCCATTGTGCAGCATTCAATATGTCACTAATGCTTCCAGTCCCCCCACCAACTGAGACACCCTATCATTCTTCAAGTTAAACCATAATCACACAAAGCATTCAAATTCACCTATCACCAACTTAAAAACACTAATAACGTAGTAATCTTTATTTACAATTATCATTCTTTCTTTGTGTTCAGGCTCATTAGGAATCCAATTAACATCTCTAAGTGCCTCAACAGCAGCACACAGTGCATACCCTATAAAGCTCGCAATCGAACGATGCTCTTATTAATTCAAACACACAAAACAAAGATACATCAATAACACTATATAGACTACTATTAAACACCATGATTAAAATGTGAGCACAACACCTTGGAACTGAAGTGAAATACAGAAATTAAATTTGTCATTTAAAATGTTGCACTACTCATCATTTAATAAATTTGTGGTTCGGTAAGTAGTACTGTAGTAGTCAGTAGATCATGTTCATTTTCTACTTAACTTCCTTACTCTTAAACTTTACAGCCATCAAATATTCATGGCCTCATGGGTATATTTAGTCAGGGACTCTTTTCATTATGTCATGGGTGCACTCTCAGTTCTTAAAGGAGAGCCATTCTCAGTTCTTAAAGGAGAGCAAAAATATATGCATACGATATTACGTACTTTCCACAATAAGCTTAGTCCACAGCCACTGCTCATCTTATCAATTTCATAAATTGATGCATAAAGTGTCCCATAAAGCAAACGTGGCATTGGTTCTTACCTTACAAAACAAAACCAAAAACACAGAAAAAGGTACACAGATATCATTAGCTGTGATGCAATAGAGTCAAAACTGCAACAAAAAAATGAAACGAAGTTTCAAAGAATTAGAACATACTTGGGTCTAAGTACAAATCGTATCTCTACAAAGTGGCTTTGTTGGAGGAAAAAAAATTGAGGGCAGGGGGTATGATATGAACCAAATACATATAGAAGAGAGGGGAGGAGAATATTTGTGACCGAGTTTCGTACATGAAGGAATGGATGACATATAGGATACCCACTTCGCCTGAGAAGTAAGATCTAGAAGAATGGGGTCAGTGTTCAATAGCAGCATTGTTCAAGAGCTACTGTAAGCTAAGTTGTTTAAGTTTCCAATTAAATCAACCAGAATCTACTTATTGCCGAAAAACAAAACTATCATAAGTTAAAACGATCATTAAACTTATGATAAGAAAACGATCATTAAACTAAATGAGAAAATGAGGATCGTTAAACCGATTATAGTGAAAATAAAATCACCTAACAGAAAAACCTGGAGAATGTGTATAGTCCATAATTCATAGTTAATAGAAACCCAAAAACCAACCCAAGAAAACCATAAGAAAAGAATATCCCCTTCTTTAATCAACCCATGCCATTCCAAAATTAAAATGAAACCATGCTATAACCAAATTACAGCAGCTTTGTCTAGTAAAAAAAAATATTCTTTTGAAAATGAAAATCATATTCTTTTGAAGAAATTAGGAGAAATTGAGTAATATGTAATCCATGACAAACCCAGCACCCAAATTAATCAAGATTAGACTGAAACCCATCAAACAAATCATACAATCCATGATTCCAAATCATACATTCCATATCCTAGAGAACAGAATAGTTAAAATGTAATTGAATAATAAACAATTATGACCTTAATTTCATGGAGCAGCCGCATTTACAAAGCTGAACCATTAAATCCATATGTTATTTGCTTTACTGTAAAGAAAAAGCATATGTGCAAGAACTGAGCCAAGAGGACCATATGCCACCATCTTACTTTGGGTCTTTGTAGCATAATAAACAAATCCTTCTCATAGTGTTCCTAACCCAAAAATAGAATTAGAATTTCAAACTTCAAAACTAATACAGACCCACAATTAAACTGCCGTATTAAGGGCAACATAACAATACAAAGCCACACTTTCAATTTCCATCACCAAATTCTAATGTTGAGGGAGTAAAATCAACAATTATCGACCTTTGATTCAAAATTATTGTAACTGATTTAAAAATTTAGAAGAGACTATTAATCTCATATTTTATATTCAAAGAGACTATCTTCAGATGGCTATAACAAATTTCACAACAAATCTTAGTATTAATTTCAGATTTATAATTTCAATCCATCTTAAAAGTTCAACAGAAGTGGGGATTATAAAAGCAGCAATAAATAAGAAATTGATTAAAAGAGGAAAAGAGTGATGTTGAATATGAACCAAAAGAGATACAAAATCAAATTAAACACATAATCATCTAAGATTTGCAGCTCACAGACAAAATCCTGAGTCTTCTGACAGCCAAAAGAACTCACTACCCATTGATATTTGAAAGCTTTTATGATCCCAACTTTATGAACAAAAAAGGATTAGAAACCCAAAGCACGAAACAAAGTTTGCATAAACTGAAAAATCACTCGACCAAACAATCACATTGCCTCACATGTGGAACTTCAACTCTTCAAGAACTGAGCTAAATTAAAATTGATAGGTTGACATCTTGCAAAAACAACAAAGATTCACAGAATTATATATCACAAATTATTTATATACAGACCTACGCAAGTGAAAGAAGAGTATACATACAGACCTTAAGTAATAAATCATAGGTGATAACAGCAGAGGAAACACCAGCATTGCTGAATTTTCATGCTTCATCCTTCAGAACAGAACACCATCAGTAACTCTTTAAAGCAGCCAAGAATTGAAACTAAATATTAGATTATAAAACACAGGCTCTAAATTGATCATTCGTATAGCTTGGGACCTTCATTTCCTCAAAATAGTGCAAGAGGAATAGTTTTCACAGAGAGAAGAATGATGAAACAAAGATTACTTAAAAGAAAAAAGAAAATAAAAATGTTAGTATTTTTACACGTAAAGAAAGTACAGTGATAAATAAACCACATTGATGCCACACCAATGTCTCATTGATATGGTGTAGACCGTATGACAGCGAAAAAATATGCCCAGGTGGAGTGATGAGGACCCCTTATATCGACATCGTCATCAACCAGCATATCTGTATACCAAGTTTCACCATCTGATATGGTGTAGACCATCAAGAAGTTCTCATGCCATCATCTTCACACGTGGTTTCCATAAAACACTAACAAAAATTAAGTCACAATATCCCACACTGTAAGCCTCAATACTTATTTGAACTCCAATTACGGATCTTCGATACCAAATGTTTAGATTTGCAGTACATCAATTACCAAGTTAAGTCAAATAATGAACAAAATCAGTATACATAAACATATAGCCAATCAAAAAATATACACAATTAATATAGGCTTGAAAGCTAATCTTCCATATCTCAATAAACATCTAAACCAAAAAATCAAAATGAAGCAAACATACGAAACAAAACCCACCACCCATTTATGATTTTGCATTCTAATAACAGAGTGTATCAATTGGAATCTAAACTGAACAAAGAAAGAACAAAAGTTAGAAAAGCGCTGGGTTTTCGGGTAGCCCACCTGGTCCAGCAACGACATCATCTGGAAATGGAGCAAAATCGAAGATCAGGAGGCTGGGTTTCACATAGGGACTGAGACAGACAGGAAAAATATGGGAATCGATGTTGAAATTGAAGGAAACTAAGGCTGGGTTTCATATGGAGACTGAGAGTGATTGAGAATTTATGGGTGAAGAAGAGAGAGAGAGAGAGAGAGAGAGAGAGAGAGAGTACAGACTGAGGGCAAATGGCACATGAGTATTTTTAGCACTATAAGGACAAAAATGCCCCTGATCTTAGGAACAATAAATCACGGCTTATGTACAGTGTTTTTGTACAGTGGACGGAAATTGTTATATAGGTAAATTCCAATATTCCATCATTTCAAGTCAGACCCACTTCTTTTTTCTCATTAAATCCCAGTTGACAGTAGATTTTTGAGTTCAGTTTGTAAGCTTTCTGCTGTGAACTTCAGTTTTGGGTTTGGACTACCAAATTTCCAGTTCTGAAATTCTATAGTTCAGTAATGGATTCTTTTGGGTGTTTACCTCAAATTTAAGTTTCTGTCTCAATTGGGTTATACACTGATCAAGTAATTAGATGATATCCTCAATGTGGGGTTATCAGTTATTCTCTTGGCACCATCAGAAAGCCTGTTTCTAAAGTTTTAAGCTTTATCCAAAATCAACATGAGGTTTTAGGAAAGTTTGAGTCTTTATTGTGAGGAATTGGAGTGGTGGGCACTCTTGAGGTTACTCCAGTATGAGATATGCTGTGGTTTTGGCACTTCATACTCTCATATGGGTATTGCTCACTGGTTGTTTTTACTGCCAAAAGCCTTCTGTTGTCAACATTGGAGCAATTTTTACCTTTAACTCTGTTATTGGTAGAGTTGCCAAGACAGCTATGGAAGCAGCAGTTTCTGATGTTAATGCAGATTCGAGAATATTGAAGGGTACTAAGTTGAAGCTGTTTATGGAGGATGCAAATTGTAATGCATTCTTGGGATCCCTTGAAGCTACCTTAATGATATATTTTTCTGTATATACCTTATCATTTTCTTTTGATTGTTGTTTATGTCAATTATGAATTTTCTTTTTATTGACTGGAATTTGAAAAACTGTAGCAGTTATAGTGTATCATATATCTACTTATTTTGGCCATTGGTATAGTATTCTGAATATATGTATATTTAATCCCGGAATCATTTGAGCACACACTCATTTAGTTTCCCATTTAGTTCATTTCAGTTTGCCAAGTACTAAAGTGTTGTGTATTGCTGATATACTCAAATTTGCTCTGAGTATTGATGATTTGATGCTCTGCTTACTAGTGTTGAAGTTATTCGTCATCATCATAAGTCCTTCATTAACTCTTTCATTACCTTTCATGTGACCCTATTGCAATTTTCATATCCAACCATTCTGCCACACTATTTATCAGCATCTCTGGTTTATTTTCCTTTTTATTTCATGTTGAAATCAATGTTTAAGTTCCTTGCCTGGGATGTTTGAATGTTTGATGCTGTAATCGACTCATAATTGAATATTTTTGCAACCTACATTATCGTAATAGCATACTTTTTGGACCAGCTTTTCAGATACTTGACAAAAGTATAGTGGCCATAGTTGGTCCACAGTCCTCTGCAATAGCTCATATGATCACCGAGATAGCAAATAGTCTTCAAGTACCTCTTATCTCATATGCGGCCTTCGATCCAACTCTATCTTCTCTTCAGTTCCCTTACTTCCTCCGAACCACACAAAGTGATGCCTGTCAGATGGTTGCCATGGCTGGTTTGATTGATTACTATGGGTGGAAAGAGGTTATTGCTGTCTTTGTGGATGACGAATATGGAAGGAATGGAATATCTGTTCTAAGCGATGAACTTCAGAAGAAACAGTCAAAAATTGCTTATAAGTTGGCCTTGCCTGTCCATTTCAATCTAAGTTACGTCACTGATGTGCTAAAAAAATCCAAACTTCTTGGCCCTCGTGTCTATGTTGTTCACATTGATGCCGATCCCAGGTTGAGGATCTTTACTGTCGTCAAAGAACTTCGAATGATGACCAGAGACTACGTGTGGTTTGCAACCGATTGGTTTTCTACTACCATTGATTCATTCTCTCCAAGGAATCAAACTTTGCTCACTGATCTTGATGGTGTTGTTGCACTGCATCAACATACCCCACAGTCTAAACGAAAGAGTGTATTTCTGTCAAGGTGGAAAATGATGCGGCAAGAAGGTTTAGCAAGTTCGGAGTTAAATGTCTATGGACTATATGCTTATGATACAGTGTGGGCAGTTGCACGGTCCATTGAAAGTTTTATTGCTGAACATGAAAATATCTCATTCTCTGTCCTTGATAGATTACTTGATATGAAACCATCTGATATTCAGCTGAGGAACTTTAAAATCTTTCATGGTGGATCTCTTCTTCGACGGAAGTTATTGGATACACATATGAGTGGGTTAACTGGTCAATTACAATTTAATCGAGACAGAAATATTGTCAGTGGTGGTTATGATGTCATTAATATTAAGAAGATGGCAATTCAGACTGCTGGCATTTGGTCCAATCATTCAAGGTTTGCAGTTTCACCTCCGGAAACTCTTAAAAGGGACAGCAACCCCACATTGGATCAGAAGCTTGACGATGTTACTTGGCCAGGTGGTAACACAGTAACGCCACGCGGTTGGGTGATTGCAGATGATGAACAACCTTTGAGAATTGGAGTTCCAAAAAGAGTAAGTTTTGTTGAATTTACTACAGAACTGAATAATAGCCATAAGATCCAAGGATACTGTATCGATGTCTTCATGGCAGCACGGCAGTTGGTCCCGTATGATATTCCTTACAGATATGTACCATTTGGTGATGGTCAGTCCAATCCCAGTTATGATTAGCTTGTGAAGATGGTTGCACAAAATGTAAGTAAACATTACTGTTAAAGTAAAGACCACTTTATGGTGTAGAGAATTCTAGAAGCTAGAAGTATAATCAAGATGAGAAGCATCTAGATGAAGCTTGATTATTCAAGCTTAAGAATGATGTTGGTGGTATGCGCTAGAGCAGAGAAAGAAGAGATGGAGTAGAACAATCAAGAAGAAACTAGAAAAGAAATGAAGAGAGGAGAAAAAGATAGTTGGTGAAGGAAGAAGATTAATCAAGAAGCTTCAAGAAGAAAGAGAGGAGGTGGAACACCTCTATAAATAGAGGATTGGTGCTCCTCTCTTGTGTGTGCATCATAACCAAGCTAGCTTAATCCCCTCTTCCCTCTAGCCTCTCTCACGTAGAGTCCACCATATCATACACTCTAGTGTTAGTAAACTCCTCCAAGTGTGAGAGAGTTGTGTTTAGAGTAGTGTAGTATTCTTCTCTAGATTGAGAGAGAAGTGTCATCAACCTTGTAATTCCTTTTTTCTTCTAGTGAAATCCTCCTACTTGCCCGTGGTTTTTTCCCGATTCTTTTTGGGGTTTTCCACGTAAATCCTTGTGTCTTCTCTTTTACATTTTCTTTGCACATCTCAATTGTGTATAACTTCCTCACGTAGCTCCTAACAATTACTAGCTTTGAATTGGTCCAACTTTAGGTAAGATAACTTTTAACATGGAAGCATGCAGATAGCCAGCCATGAACTGAGAATTTAATTGAGATTGGTCTATCGAATTTATAAGATTAGTAACTTTGTAATTGCAAATTTTCACAGGCATTTGATGCAGCTGTCGGTGACATTGCTATTGTGAAAAACCGGACAATGATTGTGGATTTTTTGCAGCCCTATGCGACCACTGGGTTAGTGATAGTTGCACCCGTTATAACTTCAAAGTCAAATGCTTGGGTCTTTCTTGAACCATTTACTTGGGAGCTGTGGTGTGTCACTGCATCTTCATTTGTGATGGTTGCAATGGTTATATGGACTCTTGAGCATCGAGTCAACAAGGATTTTCGAGGTCCTCCTAAGAAGCAGCTAGCTACAGTGCTTCTGTAAGCCTTCCATATGTATAAATGTAGAACATTACCGTTCAGTCTTCCCAAAAGTAATTCAGTCTTTTATTCTAGTGCAAGATAATAATTATTGTGTCATTTCTCCTTTGCTAAATAGTTTGAAGTTGCAACTAAAGAACCAATCACATAGTTGTGACACACGGTTCTGATGCCATTCTAATTTTTCTTGTTGCAGGTTCAGCTTCTCAAACACTTTTCAAGAAAAAAACGTAAGTTTTGTGTGAGAGGTCCAACATACTATGTGTGTATGTCTATGTCTTTCTACTTAAGGCTAAACTTCTAATATTAATAGAGGAACAATGAGGTAGTTTTAAGGAGATACTGTTGTCTGATATATTGTTGTCTGATATGATACATGATATGTTGTCTGTCTTCCTCTATGCCAACTGTACTGCATTCTTCTTAAGTTTTCATTGTCACTCAGTGAACTGACAAGTAACAAGCCACATAAGCCACTGCTGCCTCTCATTGCCACACAATGTTCTTAACGAAGTTTCAAATTTATCATATCAATTCATCTCAGATTTTTCCTGTTTTGGAAACTTGCAAATTTGCATGTAAAAGTATTGTTGTGTTGCATAATTGCATGTTGACATAATGACAAGTTTGTTTACATAAAAAAACTTGGCAGAAGTCATTTTCTTACAGAACTTGGGATGTACACAAATTAGAGACATGAAACCTAAAGTTAGCATTTTTATTCCTAAGCTCAGAACTATTGGACTATAAGTCTATAACTCTGCAAGTTTGCTTTTGCATGTTTACTTTATGACTATGTTGACTGTATACAGTATTTGAAAGGAAGAATAAGATTAGTTTGCAGTGCTTCTGTTTTACCATCACTTCGAATTCCTACTATCTTATAATTACACAACATCATAGTGAAGTATTTACTATTGTATCACAATAACAGAAGAAGATATTGTGAGCCCACTTGGACGGATGGTGATGGTGGTGTGACTTTTCCTATTGATGGTAATCACATCAAGCTATACTGCAAACTTAACTTCAATCCTTACAGTTCAGCAGCTGTCATCACCCATCAATGGAATTGATAGCTTGATCGCAAGCAATTGGCCCATAGGGTACCAAGTGGGGTCATTTGCTTATAGCTATCTGACAGAAAGTCTCTACATTCCTAGTTCAAGTCTTATTGGTCTAGGTTCCCCAGCAGAATATGAAAGAGCACTACGGCAAGGGCCGGATAATGGAGGGGTGGCAGCTGTTATAGATGAGCTTACTTATGTCGAGTTGTTTTTCTCAAATCAGCTGTTATAGATGAGCTTACTGACTTTGGAATGATTGGGCAAACATTTACCAGGAGCGGTTGGGGATTTGTAAGTACCTTTTTCTAGCTCAAAATGTGCACGACTATTTTTATTGTTGTATTAGTGTTGTTATTATGTTTTTGGGGTGGTGGGAAACTGCACATGCTTCTTACTGGTTTTCATGGAATAACTCCAATAAACATTTCCAGGTCAGAGGCTATTGCATGTATATTCATATTCTGCTACTAAAATAGGAATACGATATATTCTACAAAAAACAATACTCAATGAACTATGTTTAGTGTTTGAAAATGGAGTTACTGGAGCATTATTAATACAGGATGCAGTTAAACTTTAGAGGTAGTCTAGGAATAGGGGAATATTGGAAGAAATTAAAGGGGGATTTACAATTCTCATGGGAATATGTTCAATCCCTTCCATTTTAAGGCTCATTTCTTATTGTTTAATGTATGGGATTTTAGTTTATTGTTATATTTTAGTTACAATATTAAAACCAACACCATGAAAGTCACAGTTATTATAACTTATTATCACATTGCCGCGTCTTGTTTACAGATATCTATTATGACCCATTCATAACTTATATGTTCATTTATGTAAATTAGGCTTTTCAAAAAGATTCACCCTTAGCTGTTGACATGTCGACTGCAATCTTGAGACTTTCTGAGAATGGAGAGCTCCGGAAGATCCATGAGAGATGGTTCTGTCAGATGGGTTGTCCGGGTGATAAGGATCAGGATATTGAGCCTAACCGACTCCACTTGATCAGCTTCTGGGGTTTATATCTATTATGTAGTGCCTTCTCTATCACTGCATTTCTTGTGTTTCTGATAAGAATGGTGTATCTGTTTGTCCGGTACAAAAAACAGCAACCAAATCCTCCTTTATCTCCAGATACATCCAATACTCAAAATTGAGGGATGCGTAAATGTCCCAGATGATTAATGGATTTCTTACTTATGTTCCTTGTTACTTCTTTTTTTAATATCATCTATATATGAATCAAAAAAATTTCAATTGAACTTATCCTTTCAATTGGTTGGTATTTTTGCCTATCCTAGTATCTTTCAAAAATGGAAACTTAGGGAAGTGCTTTCGAAACGTATGTAGAAAAAGAATCTATTTCATTTAGCCTTTTCATGCCTACTATAACTAGTTATTTCGGTTTTTTACTAGCAGCTTTGGTGTTCTCAGGCGTTATCTAACTTTGTTGACTTTATTGATGAGAAGGAAGAAGCTATGAAGAGAATGTTTCAGCATGATAATCTTCAAGTTCACATGAGCTGATAAGTATCCAGGTTATGTTCTAAAAGACAGAAAAGCTTATCTGTTTCATAGTTCAGACTGCGAACTCGAGAAATTATCTTATTGGTATTTGATGATACCACTGTAAATTGTAATGTACTACTCAGAAATCGTGTATATATCACTTCCTGGTTGAGAAATATTTTTCTGGATGCAAGCTATTTGCAGCTTTGATTTTTTCTTATTTTTTTATGGAGCTTTCATTCGGTCAAATTGTTTGCTAAAATTCACCCAGCTTTGGATGCCTTTGTTGTGGTACTCAGTTTCTAGTACACTACCAATTATGATTCTTGTCCTAGATACTTGTTCTCTTGCTTAGATCAACCTAAATTTGCTACTTTTTCCAGCCATAAGTTAATCCCAAGGCAATCTTCAATGTACCCGACTTTCATTGAACACCATATAGCCATAGGGTCCATACCAGAGAGTACTGTTCCCATTTTAAATTTGTCTATGCAAACTGTACGTTTTCTTACAGTTATCTGTTAGCTTAATTCTGGCAAACAGTTATCTGTTACATCCATAGCAGGGCCAATTATCCGGCAAGAATGAAGAATATCAGTCATGTATTGGCAAGCTTCATGCAAGGCCATCTCCAGTTCAGGGTTTGATATAGCCCCAAAATCGATGAAAATTCATCTTCAACCCAAGGCATGGCTATACCAAAAATTGATAAAGTAATCTAATCGGGTTAAGGGTTGGGCTATATATAGTTTTTGGCATAACTCCGAGCTATATTTTTGTAGGGATTACAATTGTACTTAAATACTAAAAAAATTAATATTCTATGTCAATTTAAATGTTATGGTTACATAATTTAATTAATCAATTTATTTTAATTTTTTAAGTCCAATAATAATCACAATAGTTATTAGAATTTTTTTTTTAAAAATTCAGTAATTAAATATAATATATGCAATAATGGTAATATAACAAATAAATACAAATAATGTAATACTTTAAAATATTATAATAATTTATTTGTTAAATAAACCATGAATGAATATAATAAATATAATCCAATTAATAAAAGTTTGAATTAATAAACCATCAATGAATATATTGGAATATATATATATATATATGTTTAAAAATTTGAATTAATAAAATAATATAAAAATTAAAGTTATAGCCCTTACGGGTTGTAAACGGCACAAAATATAACCCTCATTATTCATTTAAATAGTATATTTAAGGGACTAAATTATAGCTTAAGGCTAAATATAGTTTCTCAAATGGCCTAACTTTCAAGTCACGCTTATTTTAACATATTCTGTCCTTTAATTTTCTGGTAGCTAAGAACATAGATTGTTTGTGAGAATTTCTCGGCTTTTTAGTTACTAAGATGAGTAGATGACATTAGAGGTTACGGCCAAGTTTTTTTTCTTCGATGAAAGTGTTGTGTGTTTAGTGTTTAGTGTTTACTGTTACACGTAGCACATTTTAAGGAAGAAGAAGAAGAAGAAGAAGAAGAAGAAGAAGAGGCTGTACGTGAGGAGCAAGGAACACATGCTGCACGTTGGCTTCTTTTCTTGATAGACCTGTCTCTGTGAAAAGAACAGTTTTGGTGTAAACAATGAGAAATAGTCTCCTTTTCGTGAATTGTGGGGGTTACTCCGTTACAGGTTCTGGATTGGTTGATATTTTTAAGCCCAGTTTGGTGGAATTGATACGTTGATTAGCTTTAATGAAGCTTTGATTTCTTGCCATTATTCTTCATTTTCTATCAGGTAATTGTCATGAACAACGGAATTTGATACTAAAGTGGTATGGAATTGTACTGACGAAGGACCTGAGAATCGAGCAAATATAGGTGGGCGAACACAAGATCGGGTCGACTTTCAAGCCTAATGTTCTACTTTGCTCCTGATCGATATTCCACTTGGGAAAGTCTAAAGCCAATTGATAGTTTGATACAAAGATCGGACCACAAGGTTGTTCGACCATTCAATTATCATTTACTGTGTTTTACAGTTTTACTACAATGTGAAAAATACTCTTGTTAAGACAAATTTCTTTTCATGAATTAGAGGGTTTTAAAAGCAACGAGGCCAATTCTGTTACTTCTCAAATATAATTTCCTAAGCCGATTAGGAGTATTATCCTTGTTTGGCTGAAAACGGTAAGCGACTAAAGCCAGAACCTCTTTGAGATAGTATAGTTCGATCTCTCGGACACGAGAAAGGCCATCGATCAGCTCGATCTGTTAATGAGACCATGTCTGCCCTCCACATCCTTCTCAATCAAAGACTCTCTCTATACATCTATTAGTACTAATCTGAGGGAACTGTGATGGTCGGCGTTGGAGCCAAGTCATCGATCACTAGTACCATGACTCTCTCCTATATATATATTTCACCTTGATGACAAAAAATATCTCAAATTTAATAAGCGTATGCCAAAGAAATATCATGTTTTCAGGAATCAGGAATCAATTTAAAATTTAAGAACTAGTGCATATGTTTATTTAATTTGAATACCTTATCCAGTTGAGCCATTCCAACATCATTTTCCAACACCTTCTCAAAACAACCAAAGTTAAGTAGAGATGTGAGTGAAGGTGTTAATGTTTGCTCATCATACAATTGCTGATGCAGTAAGTACATCTGTACATATGAGTAAAACTGCAACAGCTACTTTGCTCAGGTCTCTTCGGAAATAAGAAGATTCCTGCTTCAATGATTGTATGAGTGAATAGTATGGCAACCATTGCATTGGATTACCTTACCTACAAAAAGTTGAATGCACCAAATGCTATGAACTGACATGTTTTCCATTTTGGTACCCGCCCTGCTACTCATCCAATTAACATTTCTCTGATGTCTTTCTCACAGAATGTCTATGCATGTTGGGCTGTCATAGTATATAAATGGTCTGAAATTTATGCTCTGAAAATGGCTTGGAGTGAAAGTCTGAACGAAAGCTTTTTAGCTCATCGAACATTTACAGCTTCTAATACTTATTATTGTAAATTATTAGTAATGTGCATCCAAAATTACAATCTTCATTAAGTCTAGTCATGTTTCTTGTTCATTTTTGAAGTTTGACGTACGGTCTTTTTCTTTCGTTAGCATCATGAGATCGGACCAAAAATTGACAGCAGTGGTATCGTTTTTTTTTTTCATACGTTAATACCAAATTAACAATGAGAGAGAATCATATTCAATGCTGAAATCTCATTTATTGGATATCTTCTCTCTGAAACGTTATAATCCACAGCAAGTTGTGGAAGTGGCCTCATGGGTCTATAACTCTTATTTCTGTCCCCTAAAATTGGAAGTCAAGCCATATTTTGGCTGTTTGGGGTCGTCGGTTTGGGTTGAAAATTGCATAGCGCGATATATATATATATATGTATATATGTATATATTCAAGTCACATAGTGAGATTTCATTTAAGCATGAAAGAAATCTTACAAATCCCTTCCCAAAAAAAAACAAATCTCACAAATCTTTTTGTTTAGAGCATTTGCAACGGTGCCAGCACGAGCAGGCGAGCAGAGGCGGGCCAGGGTGGCCTGTAGCACAAGCAAGCTGAAAAGGGACGTGCAGCGGCGATGGAGCTCTCCAGCGGCCACTCGTTGACGAGCTCGGTGAGCAGTTGCTCAAGCAATCCGTACTCGTGCCGGAGCACGAGCTGCTTGGTGGAGCCCATGCACATGGGTGACGCCAGGCTGAACCCATTTTATTTACATCCGGCGCGTGTATTGTAAAAAATATAACGGGCCAATGGGATAGTGTCACGTGGCGAGGCCGGATGGATTTGATGCCCAACTATCAAGTGGTTGTGGACCGTCCATTTCAAATCCAAAAATCTGATCGGATGGTTGAAATTCAACCAAAACGACTACTTAAAAAATAACGAACATTTTACAAAATAAACCCTAAAAAATTGCAAAAAAATCCCAAAAATTTCAAAAAAATTACAAATAACACCCTATAATTTTTCTATAAATAATACATCAATTTCATTCACATCTCACACAAATTTGTGCACATGCAACAAATTTATCCTCTCCTTCCTCTTCTCCTTCCTCCTCCTCTCTCATCCTTTTGTATTTTAGTTCCCAAAAAATGTCCAATTGGCTTGATTCCGAAGATTTGCAATTTTGTATTTCTTATTGTCGTATTAGTGTTTGTCCTATTACCGGCAACATGCAAAAGTCCGACAAATTGTTGAAAAAAATCTATGCTGATTATAAGAAAAATTGGGAGATTGTGCATGGTGAATCAATGCCGGAGCCTAGGACCCAAACCGTGGTTTCTTCTCGTTTTACAAGTTGAAGCCGAGTTTTAGAACTTAGGGTGCCGCTCTTGCATATGCATGAAGGAATGCACAATCTGGCTCAAATTTACAAGATGAGGTAAGTGTTAATAATTTTTTGTCATTTATTTTTTATTACATTTATTTTAATCAATGTTGACATCTCCATTTCCTAGATATTATTTTGACATATATTTTTTTCCCCTAAATAAGAAAAGCTCAATCATGGTATGTGGCACAAAAGAAGAAAGAGTTTACCAAGTTTGATTGTGGGAAGTGATGAAGAACCATCCAAATTTTCGGCCCGTCGAACCTAGTATACCACCTCCTTCATATTCCAACTCCGCAACTACTACTCCATTTACCTCAATGCCTCCCCCCATCGAGGTAAAGGATGATGAAGTCATTGCAACACCACAAAGCAACGAAGAAGAAGTGTACTCTAGTCCGGTTAGACCAATCGGAGTGAAGTCGGCCAAGGAAGCTAAAATAAAGGGAAAAAAATCATGACATCTTCATATGAGATAAGAGATGAGGTTTTGAAAACTATGATGGAAAATCAAAGATTGCATCTCGCTGGGCAAAAAGAAAGTGATGTCACCGAGCTATCTTTATAACAAAAACAACTCTCCCTTAAGGAGAAGGACTACAAATTGAGGGCTCAAGTGGAGGAATAAAGGATTATGACAATGGATACGGATGCTATGACCCCAAAATCGAAGAGGTATTTTTCGAAAAGAAAAACGAATATCCTTAAGCAAATGGAAGAAGAGGAAGGAGATGATAGCGATGAAGCATTTTCAAATTGTTATCGCCCACTATTTCAATAGTTTGGCATTTGTTTGCCATTATGAAATTATGTACTTTAAGTTTTCAATAATTCTTGGCTTTGATTAAAATTATGTACTTTAAATTTTCAAGTAATAAAAACGCACTTCTTTTATTCCATCAAAGCTCACGCACATTACAATAAAACATAATGACTTAAAATCAAATACACATCACTCAAATATCCAAAAAGAAAAATAAATAAAACAAACATGTTGCAAACCAAGTTAATTAAAATTACACGCACACATAATTTAAAGTCATTCGCCGGTCTCTAGATACTAGTTGTGCTTAACTAAGTCCTTCTACAACTCTCCATGAATGTACGCAGATTGGAGATCTACATCACGGTCGGCAAATCGTTGTTCATTTTGTCCATCCCTTCAAACTGGCTCAAAAGGACTGTGATTACCTTGTTTATCCACTGGTCCATCATAAACTGTAAAAACACTTTATGAGTTTTGTAGATCTTCTTCTTCGTTCTCCTCGAACTCCTCCTCCACAAATTCTTCTTCGACAATCATGTTATGCATTATAATGCAAGCCAACGTAATGCTCTTCAATGTCGATTGGTGATGACACCTAGCTACATGCCAAATAATTCCACAACTAGATTGCAAAATTTCAGAACACCTCTCTACATCTTTGCGGTATGCCTCTTATTTCTTTGCGAATAATTTATGTGATAGCTCATGGGGATTGGAGATTGTTTTCACAAACGAGGAGTACCTGAGATATATACCGTCAGCTAGATAGTAAGTATTGTGGTAAGTCATACCGTTGACTTTATAAGTTGCACTCGGACTGTTTCCGGCAATGAGCGAATCGAATATGTCCGATTGGTGGAGCATGTTGATATCATTTTGTGATTCGGGTACCCCAAAGAAGCTGTGACATATCCACATATCATATGAGGCCACCGCCTCTAAAATAATAGTTGGATGCTTCTTCCACCCCGAGAATTCCCTTTGCCAAGCTGTGGGGCAGTTCTTCCATTCCCAGTACATACAGTCAATGCTTCCGATCATACCAGGATATTCGCGATGCCTTTCTTTCTTTAGAAGTCGGGTTAGGTCACCGTAAAGCTCGTATATATGCATGCACTACTTCTTCATGCATTGTAGTGTTGTAGATTCACCCATCCTTGTTATTACACCACACTAATCTGTGGCTGCGCCGTACGCCAACATACGAAGAGCGCCAGTCATATTTTGTTGTGTAAGAAGTCCAACCAGTCCAGTTGCATCAGCTCTTTGGTGCCAAACTTGGTCGTGGTTGCAGAGATCTGTCATTATACGGTTGAATAAATTTGTACTCATTCGATACCTTCGACGAAAGGCTTGTTCGTTGAAGACGGGGCGTTCGATGAAGCAATCCTCCATCATATTATGTCCCCTTGACTCCCTCATTCTTTCTTCATTTGGTCGGCGGCGAGGTGGTTCATCATCAAACATTGCATCGACCGTGACCGCTTCAGTGATGAAAGCATTAGCAATTTCGGCATCTCGTCAACATTGTTGTCGCCTCCTCCGGAAAAAATTGTCAAAACTGAAATGATTCATCTTATCAGAATCTAGAATATATGGTTGAAAATGGTTTGAGTGAACAAGGAGCACCAATCTATAAATTTATAGCCAAGTCTAGATATTCTGATGCCTGAAGATGATGATACGTGTCGTCTTCCAATTGGTCGGAAATCTCTCCGGGAATCTTACACCAATTATTTGGACGATAACGATACGTGGTGCTGACATGTGTTGGCTCGTGATTGGTTGAAAATCTTATTGAAAAATTTGTACAATTATTTACACGATAACGTTATGTCGGTGTGATATGTGTCAACTTGCCATTGGTTGGAAATCTTACCCGAAATCTTAGTCAATTATTCATACGACAACGACATGTGTCGTTTATGTATTGGTTGAAAATGAAATGAAAAAGAAAATTACATAAAAAATTAATTTATGAACAACAATTGAACAATAGAAGGTGCTATTTTTTGGCACCGCTGCGTGAAAAACAAGTACTGCACTCCTATTTGATGAATAATGACTGCTCAAACAGTATTTACTCTTTCTTAAATAGCACGAGCAATTCAAAAATACCGGTGCTTACTATATATTTTGGGGGTCAAAATATTTTCTTGGTCATGCAGACATATACAGTACAAGCAGAATGCACATCACAGGTTTGATAAATTGCCCTTCTATTCCGGCATTTTGCTTTGATAGTTCGAGTCTTTGTTAAGTAAAAGCATCAAAACTGGGTTCCCATCCGTTTGGTTGACGTGTTGTGATCGAAGCCACAAGAATTCAAAAAAATAAAAAATAATGCTAGTGTGTATAATAATGCAAAAGAATAATATGAGCTTGGGTGAAGAGTGAAGTCTGAAGAGCCATACCAGTAAAGTTCAAAACTTGATCTTCCTCCAAAAACAAAAGAGTGAAACTTGAAAAAGAACGATTCTTTACTTGGGTCAGGAACAATGTAGGTCGTGACTTGTGAGCTTTGAAGTTTATTTTTTTTGGTTGATACTGTAATAGGAAGGTGCTCTGACGCAGCAGAGTATATAAATTAATAAACTTAAGAAGAATAAAAAAAGATTGGAATCCACCAGATTTTGAGAAAAACTCTCATTTTTGATTAACAATATGAAATATGCGTCTAGCAGCCACAAAGATGCGCTTAAATACTGAAACAAAACTTTAGGGCGCTAACAAAAGACATACTCAAGCCTTTGGGTCGAAAATAAAATAAAATCCAAAATAAATAAAATCTTAAAAATGTCCAAAAACACAAAACACATTTTTCGAGGCCTAAACGACATCAGATCGCGAAACGTAGCATAATCTTCATTGAGAAAGCTCCATGGGGACCTAATTTATTTAGTCTTTCCTTTTCCAGAAAGGTATTATATGCCCAAACGAATACCGTTTTCCGGACCTGTATTTTACCGGTTTTGTCTTTCCTGCGAGCAACCTCCTCTTCAATCTTTACTGCCATATGTTTTACATCAGTCTCCTCTTCTTGGAAAGAACTCGACCCTGAGTTATCATCATCTGGATAAAGAGACCCATTACCACGAAACTCGTGCAAATCAGCAACATTGAAAGTATTGCAAATTCCTCAACTGCTTGGTAATACCACAACATAAGCATTGTCGTTAATCTTCTTAAGAATCTAGTATGGCCCATACTTTTGAGGCTTCAACTTTACTAACTGAAAATCTCTCCTTGCGCATAAAAACCATGACAACATCACCTTCCTTGAATACTTTAAGCCTACGATGCTTGTCAGCAACAACCTTGTTTTTGACATTAGTCATCTCCAACTTTACTTTCACCTCCTCTCGAACAGCTTGGACATCCTTGGCCATGCTTTCAGCAGCAACACTAGCAACTGAAATCTTAGGAAGCTTCATGAAATCAACCACATGCTTAGAAACAATAGTATAAACAATAGAGAAATGTGACCTCCCAATGGCACTATGAACCGCACTGTTATAAGCAAATTCTACTTGTGGAAAAGCATAATCCCACTGTTTAGGCTTATCTCTGCAAACACTGCGTACCATATTCCCCAAATTTTGATTTGTCACCTCCGTCTGACCATCAGATTGTGGGTGAACAGTGCTACTACAGTTCAGAGCTGTCCTAAACATCCTCCATAGAGTCGTCCAAAAATGGCTCAAAAATTTCACATCCATATCTGACGTGATGGTCTTGGGAACTCTATATAGTCGCGCCACCTCCCTAAAAAATAGTTTGGCTATGTTGGAAGCGTTTGCTATCTTCTTACATGTTATAAAATGCACAATCAAAAATTTGTCAACTACGACAAACACCGAATCTACTCCTCTTTGTGTTCGAGGCAGTCCCAAAACAAAGTCCATAGACAAATCTTGCCAAATACCATCAGGAACTGGTAAAAGTAAATAAATATCAGTATTCTGGGACTGACCTTTAGAAGTCTAGCGGATATAACAACGGCTGGTAATGGCTCCAACATCCCTCTTGAGTTGTGGCCAATAATAGTGTTCCTCAAGACTGGTAATAGTCTTGTCATGACCCAAGTGTCTACTGAGGCCTCCTCCATGCAGATCTCAAATCAATTTCTCCCGTAGAGAAGTCCTTGGAATACACAATTGATTACCTTTGAATAAGTAGCCGTCACTGATGAAGAATTCACCAACTGAGCGCTCCTTCCACTTCTCCCAAATCTCCTTGAGATCCTCATCATTCGCATACAATTCCTTTAAGAACTCAAACTGATTACCCTTCTTGAGTCAATGTGACCAACAAAGAAGCCCTCCTACTCAAAGCATCTGCCACTCGATTTTGAACACCAGATTTATGTTGAATGACAAAAGGAAATTTCTGCAGAAAACTCACCCATTGTGCATGCATGTTGCTAACACTCTTCTGGCTATTTATGAATTTCAGGGCCTTATGATCTATGAACAAGACGAACTCCTTTTTAACGAGGTAGTGTTCCCATAACTTCAATGCGCAGACCACAGCATAAAATTCTTGATCATAAGTACTGCACCTTTGTTGAGCTTCACTAAGCTTTTCACTCATAAATGCTACAGCTCGCTTCTCTTCTGATAGAACAGCCCTTATTCCAACACCACTTGCATCACATTCAACTTCAAAAACCTTTTCAAAATTTGGAAGAGCCAAAACTGGTGCAGTAAAAAATTTCTCCTTAATCAAAGAAAAAAATCTTCTCTTGCTCATCACCCCAATGAAATTTCCCCTTCTTCATGCATTCAGTAATAGGAGCAGTAATCTTACTAAAATTTCGCACAAACCTCCTATAAAACGTAGCTAAGCCATGAAAGCTACGTACCTCAGAAACAGTTTTAGGAGCTGGCCATTCTCTGATTGTTCGCACTTTTTCCTCATCCACCTGAATTCCGTCTTCACCAACCACAAATCCTAGAAATAACAGTTTGTTAGTGTAGAAAGTACATTTTTACAGATTGATGTACAACTTGTTCTCCTGTAAAACTGCCAAGACTTGATGAAGATGCAGTAAATGCTCTTCTTTTGTTCGACTGTAGATCAGAATATCATCAAAATAAAACACTACAAAAGAACTAATAAAAGGACGAAACACTTGATTCATTAGCCTCATGAAAGTACTTGGGGCATTAGATAACCCAAATAACATGACTAACCACTCATACAACCCCTCATTGCTCTTGAATGTTATCTTCCACTCATCCCCAAGCTTAATATGAATCTGGTGGTATCCACTACAAAGATCAATCTTTGAAAAGATTTTAGAACCTTCCAACTCGTCCAACATGTCCTCCAAACGAGGAATGGGAAACCTGTATTTGATAGTAACTTTGTTTATGGCCCTACTATCGACACACATTCACCACTTCTTATTCTTCTTTGGGACTAACAAAACAGGAACTGCACATGGACTCATACTTTCACGAATGAACCCCTTCTTCAATAAATCTTCAATTTGTTCCTGCAAAATTTCACACTCCTTCAGGCTCATGCGATAATGAAGTAGATTTGGTAGACTAGCTCCCCACACCAAATCAATTTGATGTTGTATATCTCGCATTGGTGGAAGTTCATTAGGAAGCTCTTCTGACACCAAACCTTGAAACCCCTTTAATATCTTCTATACCTCCCAAGGGATCTCGATTTCTTCCTTTGCAGTTGTCATTAACCCTTTCATCATAATCAGAAACACCATCTCAGCCTCCTTCATGTTTGTCTCCATGTCTGATTCGTTGCTGCTAACTATCAGAAGCTATTCTTCGGCCTTACAGTACTACCTACAAATGCTAATGCAATTTTATGGGTCTTCCACATAAACATCACCACGTTGTCTCTACCCTTATGAGTTGCATCAACATCCCACTGCCATGAATGACCTAGCAGAATATGACACGCATCTATCCATATCAAGCATATCACAACGTACGTCATCAGAATAGTGTTTACCGATCGAAAGAGGTACGTTGCACACTTCTGTAACTTTCACAAGGTTCTTTCTTCACCTAGCCTAATGAATAAGGAGCGTTGTGAGATTTTGTAGGAAACTGTAAATGCTCCACCAACTTCTTGGACATGAAATTCTTGCAGCTTCCATTGTCCACTATAAGGTTGCACACCTTATTCTTCACTGTACAAAAGGATTTGAAGATACTATGTCGTTGTCCTTCTTCTTTATGAGCCAACAACATATGCTGGAGTACCAAATTGACTTTTTCTGAACTCTCCTCTGTGGCAAATTCAACTCCCTCATAAGGATCCGACTCCTCCAACTCTTCTTGTTCTTCATAATCTTCAGTTCCATCCATGAGAGCTAGTTGTCTTCGACCTTTAGGACATTCATTAGATTTGTAACCCTGCTTTAAGCATTTGTAGCAATTAATTCCAATAGGCTTAGTATATGGATTCTTACTCCTAGTAGATCCAACTGTAGTTCCTTTCGAAATAGGAGTTTTCGGGGCTACTCCTTGATTCTGAGGGATTTGTTTTCCTATTTCTGCTGGAACATTGGATGACACAGTAGAATTCCTGGGGTAAGGAGTTCTCTGGTATGACCTATTTTTCTCCAACAACTCAGCCTTCAATTCAAAATTTGAGGCATCAGCTATAGTTCACATATTTTGCAGTAGAATTCCTGGGGTAAGGAGTTCTCTGGTATGACCTGTTTTTCTCCAACAACTCAGGCTTCAATGCAAAATTTGAGGCATCGGCTATAGTCCACATATTTTGCATGCCGATCTTCTCCTGTATTGACGTTCTTAGGCCACTGACATACCTTGTTATCCTCTTATTTTATGTCTCTCCCAAGTTATTACGTTCAACCAGACGTAGGAACTCATCAGTGTAGTTGTCCACTGTTCTACTCCCTTGAATGCACTCGATGTACAAACGATACAGTTTTTGCTCATAGTCCTTAGGCAAGAATCGATCTTTCAGCAAACCCTTCATCTTTTTCCATGTATGGATCTTTGCCTTCCTTTGCCTCGTTCGAGAAGTCTGTAACTAGTCCCACCAATTTGAAGCACTACTTTTCAATTTCCACGCAACCATCTTCACCTGTTTGGACTTTAAGATCTCTATGATTTTGAAGAACCTCTCCACTTCTACCAACCAGTCAAGAAAATCCTCCAACTGCAGGTGCCCTGAGAAAGTTGGGATTTCTGCCTTGACTCTGTAGTCTCTTTGTTTGTTGCTACCTCCCACAGTTGGTTGCGCAACAACTTCTTCAAGTTCTGACTCACTTGAGTCTTGGGTTTGGGGTTGAGGTCATGGTTCTCTTCTTCCCCGATTCACTTGATTCTCGTTGAACATCCTTCTCATCTCTCCCATCAATTGAGTTGTTACTTGGGTGGTAATCTGATTTGTTAAATCAGCGAGCTCTGTTCTAGTAATAGGAGTGTCGTTGTTACATGCCATGGATCGTTACACCAGCGATTGAAAATAAGGTAAACCTACTCTGGTACCACCTGACGCAACGGAGTAATAACTTAACGAGCGTTAAACCTAGGAAGAGCAAAAAAAGACTAGAATCCACCAGATTTTGAGAAAAACTCTCGTTTTTGATTAATAATATGAAATATGCGTCTAGCAGCCACAAAAATGCGTTTAAATACTGAAATAAAACTTTAGGGCGCTAACAAAATGCCTACTCAACCTCATGAGTCGAAAATAAAATAAAACAAAAAATAAATAAAATCCTAAAAATGTCCAAAATTACGTTTTTCGAGGTCTAAACAATCTCAGATCACTAAACGGAGCGTATTTTACCGCACCTGTATTTGACCGATTTTGACTTTCTTGCGAGCAAACTCCTCTTCAATCTTTACTGCAATCTGTTCTACATCATGCTCTCTTCTCCGAGCAGTTCTCTCACTTCTCTGAGCCATGCTCTCTTCTCCGAGTAGTTCTCTCCCCACTCGACTGTTTCAGGCTTTATCAAAGCTAGGCCTTCAGGTAACTCTAAAATGCTATCTTCAACTTTTCACAAGGCTTCATCTGGAACTGTATCATTTAAATATTAGCTGTTCTTTTTTCTTTATACTTTATTCAGTCTGGCATGTGGTTGCCCTCACCAACTAGTTTATATACTGTTTAGTTGTTTTGAGATTCCTGGCTTGATTTGGTAATGATGGCAGTGATTGAGTATAAAATAATGGGCTTTGAGTATTACCCATTTGGAAACTTGTTCTTCTGGTTTCCGAAGTCAGTGCCAATCTTTTCTAGAATCCAAGGTGGCCTAGCTCTGATATTAAATAAAATTTTCTGTATTTTGCTGGGTTTTGGGGGCAGAATCTTAGTGTTCAAGGTAAATCTTTGTATCTGATTCAGGTTCTGAGAATTTGGACTTTTGTTGGTTTGAGCAGAAACTGTGTTTTTGTTTTACTCTTCATCCAATTCTTCCATTCTTGACAGGGTTTTGCCCCCTTTTGAATCAATGTTGGCGTAATTTGGTCCAAGCTAGAGAATCGACAGAGCTCTCTAAGACATGGAGGTCTGCTTGACATTTTCCTGTAAGATAAAAACACTACTTGCATTGATCCTGTGCATTTGGTTGCCCATGGAGGTGATGGCTGGGACTGGAAATGTCACTGTCTCGGCTACAACTGGGAATACCACTCTCTTGTCTAAGAGGCCGCGTTCTGTGAATTTTGGAGCTCTGTTTTCTTACAATTCAGCCATTGGAAGGTCGGCCCAACCAGCAATTTTGGCAGCAATTGATGAAGTTAATTCTGATCCAAACGTTCTCAAGGGGACTAAACTGAACATTATTTTCGAAGATACGAATTGCAGTGGATTTTTTGGAACCGTGGAAGGTATTTTCTTGAAACTGAATTCATTTCTTTCATAGTCTACTAAACATTGATTCCCCTCCATTTTCTGGGAAGGAGGCTATTTTGAATAGGGGACGTTATATAGTAATCACTTAGTCCTTTATGATTTAATGCCATTTGTGTTTTTTGTTTGTTTTCCTTAAGTTTAGTGTCCTGGCAATGGATGCCATTTGGACTGCAACGAATTGCAATATGTTGCTGTAGATTATAGTGTTGATAAGATATCTGTAGTCAGTTTGTACTCCTTTTTTGCACTGTTTTCATTGTTGTATTCCAATCCTGCTGATCTAGGACTATATGTTATTGACAATTGTCAAAAGGATCATAGACTATAATTCTTGAGTAATGCATTCTGATTCTTAGGGATATATATGTTTACCTAATGTCTAGAGTTTTCCTCCTTGTATTGGTTTAGGATCTACAGATAATATGTTTTGTATGGCTGTTCCTGCTTAATATATCTTCCACTGTGAATTTTTTTGCTGACATTGTCACCATTTCTGATTCTATGAATTAATATGCCTGATGTCAGTGTTGAAACTAAACCTTATCTGCATTGTATTTCTTTAAGAAGTTACATTGGTCCTGCATATGAGTTGTCCTTCACTCTTTCATCATGCAGCTTTACAGCTGATTGAAAATGATGTGGTTGTTGCAATCGGCCCACAGTCCTCTGGAATAGCTCATGTCATATCTCATGTTGTTAATGAGCTGCATGTACCTCTGCTGTCATTTGGAGCAACAGATCCTTCCCTTTCTGCCCTACAATACCCGTACTTTGTTCGCACCACACATAGTGACTATTTCCAAATGTTTGCTATTGCTGATATGGTTGAGTATTTTGGATGGAGAGAAGTAATTGCCATATATGTTGATGATGATTGTGGCAGAAATGGGATTTCTGTATTGGGTGATGCCTTAGCAAAGAAGCGTGCCAAGATTTCATACAAGGCTGCCTTCTCTCCTGGAGCCCCTGAAAGCGACATTAGTGACTTGCTGATGGGAGTAAACCTCATGGAATCTCGAGTGTACGTTGTACACGTAAACCCTGACTCTGGTTTGTCAGTTTTCTCTGTTGCCAAGGCTCTTAATATGATGACCACTGGCTATGTCTGGATTGCAACAGATTGGCTTCCTTCTCATTTAGATTCATTAGTACCACCTGACCCAGACACAATGGATCTTTTGCAAGGAGTTGTTGCTCTTCGCCATCATACTCCAGATACTGACCTTAAGAAGAGTTTTAAATCTAAATGGGATAAACTAAAACATCCTGCTGGGAGTCCAGGCTTCAACTCATATGCTCTTTATGCATATGACTCAGTTTGGTTAGCAGCCCGTGCCCTTGAGGTTTTTCTCAATGAAGGAGGGGATGTATCTTTCTCAAATGACCCAAATTTGCATGATACGAATAAAAGCGCACTGCACTTATCATCACTCAGAGTGTTTGATGGAGGTCAACACTATCTGCAGACAATTCTTAAGATGAACTTCACAGGTGTAAGTGGTCAGGTTCAGTTTGATCTGGATAAAAATCTGGTTCATCCAGCTTATGACATTCTCAACATCGGTGGAACTGGGTTTCGTAGAATTGGTTATTGGTCAAATTCAACTAGTTTCACAACCACTGAGCCAGAGATATTATATAAGAAGTCGCTTAATACTTTTGGTAGCACTCAACATCTTTATAGTGTTATATGGCCTGGTGAAATTACAATCACACCTCGGGGATGGGTGTTTCCGAACAATGGAAAACCACTGCGGATTGCCGTGCCTGACCGAGTAAGTTACAAAGATTTTGTGGCTAAATCTAAGAGTCCTCCGGGGGTCAGAGGATATTGTATTGATGTATTTGAAGCCGCTATAAACTTGTTGCCTTATCCTGTGCCACGCACATATATACTGTATGGAGGCGGCAAGAGGAATCCAGGGTACACCGATCTTGTAACTCAAGTTGCTGAAAATGTGAGTATCTAGGTTCATTCCTCAAACTTGTTCATCATTTCTTGATGAATGAGTATATGTGCTTGGTTTGGGATTTCATGTTTTCTGTTCAAATTTGGGTCACCTTGTTGATTTACTAATACTTAGTTACTTATTTTCAGAATTATGATGCAGCTGTTGGAGATGTTACAATAACTACTAATAGGACAAGAATAGTTGATTTTACACAGCCTTACATGGAATCAGGGCTTGTTGTAGTTGTTCCTGTGAAACAGGTAAAATCAAACCCTGGGGCTTTTCTGAAGCCATTTACGTACCAGATGTGGTTAGTCACCGGTGCGTTCTTCCTCTTTGTGGGATGCGTTGTTTGGATTCTCGAGCACAGGATTAATCAGGAATTCCGTGGTCCACCCAGGCAACAACTCATGACTATTTTTTGGTTAGTATTTTTTACATCATGAACCCCTCTTATATTTTACAAACTTTCTCATACAATTTAAGTCACAGACGGTGGTGCAATGATGTATAACTTCAGAATTCTCTAGTTGAGCATAGCTGAAGAATATGAATTCCACAGCTGCTTGAACCATTATAGACGCGTTATGTACTTTGATAAGTTGCCTAGCTGAGAATTTTCTTTTGCTGGGTCCTTAGCGAGCACATATATGCCTTTAGATTTGATACAAGAGAACTTCAACTGGTACTGCTTTTTCATTGCAGGTTTAGTTTCTCGACAATGTTTTTCTCACACAGTAAGGACTTCATGCTTAATCTTCATTCATCTCAAAATTAATGCAATTTCTTTTTAGGAACTTCTAACATCTTTTGCTTGACCTTGGCTCAGGAGAGAATACTGTCAGCACTCTAGGACGGCTGGTGCTGATTATATGGATGTTTGTAGTGTTGATAATCAATTCGAGCTACACAGCTAGTTTGACATCAATCCTCACTGTACAGCAGCTGACTTCGCGGATTGAAGGGATAGACAGCTTGATATCAAGTAATGATCGAATTGGAGTGCAGGATGGATCCTTTGCATGGAATTATTTGGTCGATGAGCTCAACGTTGCACAGTCTAGACTTGTTAATTTGAAAACCATGGAAGACTACAAGAGGGCCCTCCAGGCTGGACCAAAACAGGGTGGAGTAGCTGCCATTGTGGATGAGCTTCCTTACATTGAGCTGTTTATGTCCTCCACCAAGTGTCAATTCAGAACTGTGGGGCAGGAGTTTACTAAAAGTGGATGGGGATTTGTAAGTATTAGATTTTGCTAAATTTTTTACAGTCCAACTAGTCTTATATAGCATTTGACAAAGCAGCCTTCTCAAATTGATCTGTTTCTTTTCACAGGCATTCCAAAGGGATTCTCCCCTTGCAGTTGATTTGTCAACTGCCATTCTCCAACTCTCGGAGAACGGTGACCTCCAAAAGATTCACAATAAATGGCTTAAGAGCAGCGACTGCACTATGCAACTCAACGAAATAGATGCAGACCGACTATCCCTGACCAGCTTTTGGGGCCTTTTCCTTATATGTGGTGTTGCATGCTTCATTGCTCTTACAGTTTTCTTCTGTCGAATCTGTTGTCAATACCGGAGATTTAGTCCAGATGCTGTGGAAAGGGATCCTGAAGAAATCGAAAGTGCTACTAGGTCAAGTCGACGATCACTCCGGACTACTAGCTTCAAGGACTTGATGGATTTTGTAGACAAGAAAGAATTAGATGTCAAGCATATGCTTAAGAGAAAGAGTATCGATACCAAAAATGAAGCTAGCCCAAGCTCTGATGGCAAGTCCCATTCACCACCCACTTAAACTCTTCAAGAAGACTTGAACCGGTTGATGGATGTTCTAGCTAGCTCCCCTTCTGGTAAACCATAATGTTAATAATAATTTTATCTCCTCTTCCTGATATATACTTTTCTCTTTAAGCTCATAGTTAGGCAGTTAGAACTTAGAAGTATAGTACAGGGTTTATCTGGAGAAGAAAAACAAAAGAGAGAATCTTTGGGGAGCATTTTTGCTCACCTCCCCTTTCTTTGCCTAACATCTGTCCAAACTTGACTCAAACACTTAACCAAAGTTAAAATTCATTTAACACATAATAGAATTAACTAATATATTGAGTTTTTTAATTGAGGATCTCTATGGTGAAGACTCAGTGAGTGTCTTATATACAATAGTTTATAAGTCTCAATTTTGATCATATTTTGACGTATTAACTATTAGATGTTTAGTTATATATGAGTAGATCATTATTATAAATTTTCAACCAAATTGAAAATCGTTAAGAAATTCAAAATCATGATAATCTTATAAACATCAACGGTTCAAGTTTGATAAATTTCACTTAACGATTTTTAAATTCAATGAAAATCCACAATTATATATATATAAATCCACCAAGTCATCACTATCCTCAATAGAAAATTTCACTTAATATATAATTTATTTTACTTCAAAAATAAATAAATAATATATAATCTATTTTACTTCAAAAAATATTAAATATTAAATAATATATAATCTATTTAATAATAAAATACTGATTCATTTCTTTTCGTCTACTGCCCTGGCAGTTTTATTATTCCACCGTCGCCGGGCGATCGGAAGCTCGAAGATGGAAGAGGTACCAACCCAAAATATGAAAAGAAAATTCAAGAGTTTATACTAGTTACGTTATCACTATACTTAGTTGCAAATCAAATTAACCCAACTGGGTGTTCATTGTCGTCACATCAGTACTCTGAACTCCAGATTTGCAATAAGATCAATCAACCTGAGAGATAGCCTATATATACATTTCTGGGGATATGTCTTGAAGAACATGAACCAATGGCTACTGAGATCAATCACCCCTACTACGATTTTATCATCCACCGATCCAGTCACCGCTACACCTACATCATCTCCCGACGAAACCAAGTATTTGGACGTTTGATTCGACATGGGTGCTTGATATATTGGATGGGTGATCAAGAAAATTGGCTGGGTACTTGATTTGCAAATCTGGTGATGAAGGAAATTGTCCTTCGCGCATTTTAGGTTGGTTTCGAGCTTCCATGGTGGAAACCATGGCAGTACGAGCGGAAATAATGATAAAAAAAATTCGGGTGATTTATCATAAATATATATTTTGTATTAATCAATTATATTCTGTATTAATTTCAAATTAATGTTTAACCTTAGTCAAGTATATGAGTTACTTTCGACACATGGCAACATCAGGGGGAGGTGATTATAACCCCCTTAGAGTAAGTTCACCGGGGTGTTTTGCCTCGTTGCATGTAGATGTACGTAGTCCAAATAAAAAAGTGAAAAATGAACTATTCAACGGTGTTTTCTCGTCTGGGCAAGAACTCTTCTAGGTCAATTCCTGGGGCACTTCTAGCCTCTTGACCTGACCCAATTGCCACGTGACGCTCTTAATCTTGACCGTATATACTTCCACGTTATCAGAGTGATGTTTGATAACTGTATATATTTCTACGGTTATTTTAAATGATTAATAAAAATTAAATAGAAATAAAGTTCTGACCCTAACCCAACGGATAGATGCAACTATCAAGAAGTGAATGACACGTCACTGACTTATTGTCCTATTGTCCCAATGACTCTGATCCCGTGACCTAATGGGTGAACTTGCTCTTAAAAGGAGGTGAGCAAAAATGCTCCCAACTCTGTGTAGGTTTACATACAATAGTGCTAATTCTACTCCTAATTTCTCAGCTTGCATGTAGATATATATTTTCTTAATTTCTTTGATTCCAAGTGTAATGAGATTTGGTGATTAACCATTTTCCAATTCATGCATAACCAGAATGTGGTATATTTACAGATTCTACTCCGATCGAGTACCTAGGTCAAAAGATATAAATCTTCAGAGAGCGTCCCATAAATATATTGATATACACATGAATATGATAACTACACAAAAAATATTTCCATCTTTCATGTTATTTAGAATATGTTTAAATCAGAAAATATTAACTAAAGAGTAAATATATGACAAAGTTCATGTAATGCTAGTAATCCTAGCATTATATATATAGGCTGCAGAGGCGAGTCCCGGTTATGACCCCCCGATATTCAAGAGTGAGTATATATATGTGTGTATATATATATAGTACACCACCATTATTTTGATAACTTGCAATTTATAGTATATTAGGCATATTGACATAATCAACTACTTGGACGTAAGTTGCTAGGGGATACAGAAAAATAAGGTTTGCAAACAAAATTACCAACTATAAATTGGTATTGAAAATCCACCTTTCATTCAACTCAAAAGGGTATATATTGACAATAAAAAATTTACTCTGTAAATATCCATTGCAGACCAGCCCCGTGAGGCGAATTCGTACGAAAACAAATTTTGCAGAGCAAGAAGATGAGAGATTCACCATTGAAATTGATGTGAATGATATCCAACAACAAAAAGAAATGAGAACGGGTCAAACCTTATAAAAAGCTCAAAAATGTGAAAGGCCAAAAGAGTGAATTGGGTTTATAGTCTATTAGCCTATTATTAATTATTAATAGATAAAAGTGAAACTGGGAAAGTATAATATTATGTATTATTGTCTACAATTAATAAAATTTCATGTCTTATGTATAAATATTTGATGTAGCTTACAATCGTACTTAACTTATTATTAGTTTCTCCATACGTCTTATATCAAAAATCTTTGATTCGATAAGTTTGTGAAAAATTGTTACGCGGTAGAATTAGTGACAAGTGAATGATCGTTTGACATTTACGTGCACATATAGTTTGAAATTTTTTAAAATTTTGTATATCTTAATCTCGGTCCCCCTCCGCCATTATACATGTAGTTGATTTCAGGATCAAGCTAGGTCCACACATGCAGATTCCTTAAAAACGCTTTGAAAATGCAAAGTGAGCTTGATGTTTCGATATCCTTATCGATCATTTGATATTAATAGGTTATTTCTCGAAATTATATTAATCATGAGCGCAGACTAATTTAACTGTACAGAAAATTAGATATCTGAAATGAATATTGCTAGTTTATGTAACTGCTCGATCAAACTGTCCCTAGTAGCCACCATATACACCTACACTGAAAATTAGAAAAGACCGGCCATATCCAAAATTTATTAAACATTTAGGTTGATTAATCGAATCGAAACAGCCAACCACATTGCTGTAATTAAGATACTAAAAATGATGATAAGCTAGCTAGGAGATGAAGACCTCAATCAAATCTGTTTGGTGAGCGCGATCATATCAGTTTAATTGATATCAGATGGAATTAGTATGGTTGAAGACGTGGGAAGAGTAGTGTTAGACACATCCACGATATTATACATGCAAATGCAATCCTTTTTTCTAATATGAGCAATGCACCACTTTATATTATATATTGTCCCAGTTGAGTCCAAGTCATGAGGATTTTGGATCTCTAAACTCTCAACCATATTATTCAGAATGATGAAAGTTTGTTGTTACCACATATTTTTCCAAACTCGATCAAAATTCTGCGCGCCCACTCACATGGGTACGTTGGTTGGTACATCAATTTGCTGGTGATCGAAGTTGCACTTATTTTGCAAGATAAGAAACCAGAAAATGACTCTTTCTTGGAGCCAAATTAAGCTGTATGAATTGGTACAATGGATATGGATCAAAAGGCATACAAATTTGAGGAATTCCTAACAAAAAGTATTCCAAAAATATATATACCTCAATCACTCAGTTAATTAATATAAAGAGTGGCATCATTTCCTGAGACGAGTTGATTTAGCCTATATATTTTATGTCAATATACGCGTTGATGCATGAGCGATTGATTTTAACACGTGACCATACATTTAGGACACTGTGTGAAATAGGGGTTATCTTTCTAACCGTTTTCTTTTATGAAGTATTATCGATACTCTCAGGAGACTATATATTCATCAGTAACCTTGGGAGCAGTGATTAAAGTAGTAATCAAATTTGGACTCATTCAATTCATAGCTAGTATCTATTAACTGCATTTTCATAACTAGTATCTATCAAATTTGGACTCATTAGTGCTCCGATTTTACTTTAAAAATGCGGTTGATAGATACCATGAGCTGAACAAGTACAAATTTAATATGCGATTATATATATATATATATATGTATATATCCCTGATTCAAGTTTTTTTATTGAATTAGTTGACTAAATCCTATGTTCATCAAAAAGATTACTAGCGCGCTAAATGTCGATTTACTTGTATGCCAAACTAGAACTCATTTGAGCAATGAGTTCGCTGGTTTGAAAGAAACAGAAAAATTGTCATCGATCGATCACAAAGTGAAATGATAGGTTATATCTCATCTAGCTAATAATTGAAGACCGAATCTTGATTACAATCCTTATTTCTCCACATGTCATCACATTAACTAAACCACGCATCGATCCTTAAACTCATATCCCTAAATCAACAGTTATTAACTTTATCCTACTCCCGGATAAAACTTATAAACAACAAAATGATGAGTTCTACATCATTTTGTTTTCGGCAAATTTAATTAACCCATGGTCTCAATCCAAATGGACGTCTCTGATATGAATCCAACCTAGATTCATATATATCTAAGCTCAGAGACGGCAATGAGGACTATTGTGGAGTTTAATTTTGTCGATATTCTTACCGGTCAAATGTCCCGTTAAATCAGTCACATTGATAGCAACAGGTTGTAACAGAAAAATACATAAAAGAAATAAAACAAAAAATAATATTTAGAAGAGAGCTAAAAATATCATCACGTAATGAAAATATGAGAAGCTTGAGAAGCTAGTCTCCATTTTCCCATGGCCGAAACACCAAGAGCCGCTCACTCGCGTCCTTGTTTGTTGAGGCCATCCTCCTCCCCATGATCATCCTCATCGCTTGTTCCAAATTATATTATTGACTACGTAATATTATTCATATTCATATTAATATTCATTCTTCTTCGCCCTAGCTAAGCCAGAAGATGGTTCAGTACACCCTCCGGCGAAGAATCCGACGCCGCGTTATAGTCCTCCGCCGCTGCTTTGGACACTTCATGGATAGAATCCTCACATGTTGCCTAGGCAAGCCGGTACACTACCGGATGCTTCCCATCACCGTTATGACTCCTCCTACTGGCTCCGTCTCCGCTACTCCGACCGTCGTGCGTCAGAAGTCCGCGCCGGCCCGCAGCGAACGCGAAAGCGTAGACTCGTGCTCCGATTTGGTCGCCTTGAAGATCAGTCTGTTGGGGGATAGCCAAATTGGAAAGACGAGCTTTTTGGTGAGTTTCAAACATTTCGGTCACGTTTAATTCTTGCGTAACAAGGAATAGAGTTTGATAAGAGTTTTTGTTTGATCATTGAAGGTTAAGTACGTAGGAGGAGACCATGAGAAATTAGAGGGCGAGCCACAGAGTACGGGATTAAGTTTCATGGATAAAACTCTGATGGTTAGAGATGCTCGGATTTCATATAGTATTTGCGTAGTTGGACGTAACTTCATCATTGGAAATCTCTTGTTGGCTTAGAAAACATATGGCCTATGGGTACATTTCGTCGAGTTTCTCTATGTTACAATACATTTAAAACTTTTGATAATGTTTTCTGTGACTGATTTGGCTGCAGGTGATAAGATATCACACGATAATATGCATGTTGCTTGCAAGGATTCCGTATCAATTTTGTTCATGTTCGACTTGACAAGTCGGTGTACGTTAAACGGGTGTGTTTCACTTTCGTTTATTCTTATGCTTGTGGTTTTGATCCATCACGTTGATGAGAAATTTATGAATTCATGGGATTTGTGGTTGCAGTATACCAGCATGGTATCACCGAGCAAGGAAATGGAATCAGGTAAATTTCATCTACATTGTGTATTCAGTCACTAAGAAACAATATGCATAAGCTTTGTCCTCAATTGTTGATCAGCTTCTGTATGTTTCTGAAATTTGATAAATGAAGCTCTTGTTTGTACATGGTTGTTTTGCAGACGGCAATCCCAATCTTGATAGGAACAAAGTTCGACGACTTCATCCAGCTCCCAATAGATTTGCAATGGGCAATCGCAAGTCAGGTATGGAAGAAGTCCCCTTTGGCCATTTGTTTTAAGCCTCATTTTAGAACATAAACTATAATTTAGGATTGAGACATTAACATTCGTCATTTATATCAATAGAGTGACATAGAATGTTGTGATCACACTATTATGGACTATTATGGATCTATTTGAGATAGTTTTCTGTAACTGGTAACTTTGGAAGTATCTTTGAAAATTTTCAAAGGTACTTTTAAAATCAGGAAACACTTATTATGCGATTCTTAAATACTTTCAAATGCTTATGAGACTCAAGCAAATAACTTTTAAAAAAAATAGATTCTTCTATTTATAATTAATTTTACTTTTAAATTCAAAAACACTTTTAGTCATTCTTAAAGCATTACCAAACAGACCCTATATTTAAGAGATGAGATTAAAACACTACTTATTAAGCAGATTTAGTCAAAGAAGACCAATTATTAGGGGATTATCTTCTAGAACTAACTTTAGTATCCTTCTAGAACTAGCAAGAGAATTTGGAGAACGTAGGACAATGCCTTTTTTTAAGGGTAACGCGTGATATGTCAGTTCTCATTGAAATTGGAAGTAGTAACGATGACAAATTCGACTAGCTACTTAAGGGTACCGAGAGAAATAAGCCGTAGTCTAGCTAGCTACAACAACAAAGTTGTTACACCTAACCAAATAATCGAAACATAGCAATAAACTCAAAGAAAGTAACTAATGACGTAGCGGATCCTAGGACGGTAACTAATGCTTATTCCATGACCAATTATAAGTTCAAATATTTAAATTAAATAATTCCAAAAGCGAAATTCAAAATCCAAAATACAAAAAGTAAAAGGAAAAACATAAAATATTATCGGAGTAACTTCCTCTGAATCTGCTTCCAGGTTGAATTCCTGGATCCCAGATTCGAACGTAAAAGTTCATACCAATTTGTGACAAAAGAAAAAGCCACGCCAAAGCCCAGACCCCTCTCCACTGCCTGCTCAATCTACCTTGAGACTTGACGCTTCGCCAACCACCGTGAGTGAGCACCAAGCAACACTGATGACTTGGAGCCCGATCAACCGCTGCACCTCACATCACATCCGCCAGCCATGTCGCACTAAAACACCACTCGTCACATCTTGGTATAAACCGAGCTCAACATGGTTTGGTAGAACCCACCAAATCATGAGAATCGCAACCAATAGAGATCGAGATACCAGGCTTCACAACCTTCCTCGTTGCAAATCTAAAGCCCTTTCTCTGCAAGTTTGCGTTCCATACCTGATAAAAGAGGGTAGATGAAAGAGACGGTTTGTTGAAGAGCCATCTCGAGGTACCAACGTCGGGGAGAACGCCGCAGGAATTGTCGTTCAAAGCAAGCAACTTGAGGTTGAGAAGGAGTCGTGAAGGGGGCGGCACTTCTCAAACCCTAGCAGAGCAAACATATTGTTTTCTGATAGTGAAACTTATATTACATTGAGTGAACGATTCGACTACGTAGCACAATACTTAAGAGAACAAGTAATTCAAGATATCGGATGGGAAAAGGACACTCTTGAAAATAGTTTCATTCACCAAATACTAATTGATCAAGCATCATACCTACCACCGACTATATATAAACAATGTCCCAAGTCTGAGTAGGTTGTTGAGAAGAAATTGACATGAAACAACTTTGAAAGTTTAATATTTGTATATTAAATGTAGGACAAATTTCAGTTTATTTTTCTTAACTTTGGCGTAGACATTATGTTAGTCCTTTTTGTTTCAAAGTTAAATGTCTTATCCTTTATCTTTATAATTCACTTCAGTATTACCCCTCTGTCAGTTTTCTATCTAATTTGACCGTTAAGTGATGACATGAAAATTGTTACGTCAACATATCAAAAATAAATTCCTATTTTAATATTTTTTATTTTTATTTTTGTATTTTATTTTTATTTTTTCATTTTGAACTCACATAAAAAGAAAATTTTAAAAATTATAAAAAATGTAAGAAAAAAAAAATACAAGATTGCAGTTAGTCATAGAGTTGTGAGAGAGTAAAAAAAATACAAGATTGCAATTTTTTTAATTTTTTAATTGTCTAATTTTTTGGGTTTATTTTTTGTCTTTGTCTTCTTTTTTTCTTTCTCTTGCAACTTTTTTTTCTTTTTACATTTTTCCATTTTTTTGTTGTTGGGGTTTTACCTTTTTTTTTATGATATTGTAGTCAATCATGGGGTTGTAAGAGAAAGGAAAAATAAAACCAAAATGAGACGGTTAAAAATGAAAATGAAGATTAGAAATAAATTTTTTTGGAATATAATAATTAAATGATCAAATATGAATTTATTTATAGTAGTGAGTCCCACTTGCTGATGTGACTTACTGATATGACAATTGTCATGTCACCTCTTAATGTTAAGAATAGATGAAAAACTAACGGAGGGATAATACTGATGTCAATTGTAAAGTTTAAAGTTAAAATATTCAATTTTGAAACAAAATGGACTAATATAATATCTGAACTAAAATAAAGGGGAATAAACTAAAATTTGTCCTTAAATGTAACTGCAGGCAAGAGCATATGCAAAGGCACTCAACGCAACACTGTTCTTTTCTAGTGCAACCTGCAACATAAATGTGAACAAGATCTTCAAATTCATCACAGCCAAGCTCTTTGACTTACCGTGGACCGTTGAGCGGAATCTGACCATCGGAGAGCCCATTATCGATTTCTAGTCCTCGTATTTTTGTAGATAGGAAGTTCTCTCTAACCCCAAAGATTGTACAGTCACTTGGTTCTCGGATTTGTCATAGTTCTTCAGTCCGATGACAGTTTGGGTTTTACCTTTTGATGATGTTGGAGAAAGGCAGAGGCGGAGAGCCCACGTCTCCACATTCGAATAAAGTCAATTGTAGAGAGATCAAAAACGAAAGAAGAAAAAGAAAGAGAGAATTGCACATATCTCTAGTACTACCTGCTGACCTACATATGTATAGTAACAGTAACCAATGTATGTCATATAGTATCTATGAAGATCCTACAAGAACAGTTGACAGGTTTAACAAGTGGATTTAAGGAAATATGAACTTCTGGTGCAGAAAAAACGATTACAGTACACATAATAGAGATAGACATCAAGTTGAATTGTATAGCAGAACAGATTCCAAAGAAGCTGTTGAATTTAACTATCTATTAAAACAAAGGAAGCCAGCCCTAATCTTGGACATCCCAACGTCATATTATTTAACCAAATATTGGAAAAATTGGGACTAAAACCCTACAAAGGAGATTAGTTTCAAGCAAAGATGGCTTCATTCGAGTTTCATCTCCCTGGTCGGAGGATCCAGCTGCAAGTATGTATACGGCTCTGTTGGTTCCTCCCTGCAGGCAAAGCACACGTCTCAGATGACACACATGAATTAGATGATGCAATAACACACAGTTATATGTAGGTAAGAGCCTCCAAATGAAGGTGTGAATATGGCTCCAGTCAATGACTCCATACACATTTAGCTCTAATAAAGTATCATTACAGTGACACAAGCTCACTACTGTTAATGTTCACAGCACAACGTGATTACAAAACCAACTGCAACACTTGAAATGAGAAAACAAATCCCCTAAGAGTAGAGTGAGACAGCATCATACCCAGGTTTAGATCGCATACACTGATAGAAGAGCTTGAATGGCCCAGGGACTGTCTTAAAGGGGTTTCCCTCAAAGCAAGCCTACACATTACACTGAGAAGATCAATAGCTAGCACTGGGAGAGGACACTACTACTCCAAACCAGTAAGTCTTATTTTGCAACCAACCAAAATATGACATAATTAAAGTCATTTTAACACGAAATTTTGGCACGCTATTCACAGAAAAAGATGATTTAACTTTAATCAAGCATAAAACATTCAAAAATCCCTTCCACTCAGCCGGATGAGCTACACCGGTACCACTTTAATCAAAATTTTACTCCAGTACTATTACTTGTTAACTGCTCCGCATTACTAATGCAGTTCGATACGAATTTATAGTGGGAATTCAACTTAAAAAGAAGTCCTGATTTCAGCTTTGACGGTATAAACAAATTCTTTCAATAGCGGAAGCTTATGCACATATGTCAGACCAAAATTGTTTCCAATTAAACTTCAACTAATATCCAACCATGAACATCAAGGCCTATCACAACGCAAAGTGTCAACCAAATTAAGTCTTCGACAATCGAAATGTGGAACAAGTTCCACAAATATCTCAGAACCATGTATGTAAACATATCAGACCAACGAGTACTTTTCAGCCAAACACAAACCAATTGAAACCCACATACCCAAATGTTGAAATCTGATTTCAAATACAATAAATTTAATTACGAAAACGATAATTGGGTATCTGCATAATAAGCATGAATGAAAGAAAGAACAAAAAGAACAGAAGGGTTTAGATGAGTTGTTTACTTGAATGACGTCTTCAGCTCGATCATTGCAGCGATGGGCTTTTGGTTGACGGTGATCTCCCTCCGGTGTGCCCCATGGGCTCTCTCTCCTTGGCACTGGTCGAGTCTCACTCATCGTTGTTTCAATTTCACAAAGCTTCAAACTTTGCTCACAAGTCAGAACAGAACAAAGCTCAATTCTTTCGGCCCCAATTCTGAATGAAACAACTGAAACGACGACGTCTAGCTCATTCCAACTAGAATTTTCTTAGTTAAGTCCTTGTGATTTTGTTGATTTATATATTCGTCCCCATGACTTTGTTCATTTTTTTTTATAAAAAAAATCGTTCACTTTTTTAATTATACAATACATTACATGGTTTTTCTATAATCGTTTACCAATGCATCGCCCATTTTAGTAGATAAAACGTACATAATGTGTGAGCAAGTCAAATGATCCATATCAATTGCACCAAATGTCGAAATTCCAACGTTGCAAACTAACGTACTCTTTGTGGCTAGGGAATTTCCTTTCCTTTGGCAAACTAGCTATCAAAAGCTCCAAATTAAGCAACGTACAGATCAATATGGGCGCCCTTGTGAAGCTCATTGACGCATTGCTCTTCCTCTTGCTCCTCGCAGTCGCTTTCAAAACGCCATTGATTGAAGGGCAGTCATGTCTCCCTATCACCTACTACCCGGATGTTCTTGTCGACCTCCGGAGCTCGTATGCCGGTGAGTTTGGCGACTATCTCATGACGGAGAAGCCAGATTTCTACGTTGGGATTATATGGGTTGAGCTTCTCTTTCAATGGCCTCTCGTGCTTGCAAATCTTTGTGGCATTCTGGCCGGGAAGCTTTGGTTCAACACTACTTGCTTGAGTTATGGCATCTCTCTCTTCACCGGAATGGTAACAATTCCTCGCTGCTAGCTATATATAGATTGCAAAATTTTGTTTCTTCAAAGGAAAAATTGTGACCTAGCTAGCTAGTTTTCTTTAATTTCAACTGGCTAGCTCAGTCATGCATGTCAATCCTTGGACGTAGCTGGGATCGATACTATCTTTCGGATGTATATATAGATTGGGAAATGATTTTAGCTCCAAACGTCTAAGATGTGGAGGCTCCAAAATGATGTGTTAAGGCACATAATTACCATATCATATAATTATTTAAAATATAATTAATCATATATTGAAAAAGATAATTGTTTAAGGAGATTTATTCTCCGTAACTTTCAGTGTGTGTCTTGTCCTAATTACATACAGGTTCGATTAGATATAGATTCATAGAATCCCTGTTATATCGGGAAATTGATTGTAACAGATTATATCAGCCTATATTTAAGACATTCTATCAATGAAAGAGTTACAGTTTTCAGTCTATCAGTTTATTTCCCTCAATCACATTATCAGGCATGCTTTGAGTTAATAGCCAGCTATCACCACATAAAAAAAATTTTAAAAAAATTCTAACCCTATACACTACACCTTCATCGCCAGCAGCAATCCTCACCGCTGGCCTCCATCAATGTCGATCATCACCATCTCGGATTCTTCCTCCTTACTTCCAACGTTTTCCCTCATTCGTCAAGATTGCTCGACTTCCAAAGAACCGCTACAGGCTCACCCTATTTCTCTCCAACTATGGATTGAGTTTGGCGGGAGATTCACAAACTATGAAAAAGTCGGACCCGTTAGGGAGTAAATGAATAACCTCAGCTTATGGTCGTCAGATTTCACCTCACCACACTGGGCTGTAAATCGGTTGATATACTCTATAATGGACTGATATACATCCCCAGAGAACAAGGTGAAATATGGAATAGGATATCCCGCCAGATACGAAACTTGGTCAATGTGTGCTTGATATGGCTTTGCATAGGCCGACCTTTCTACTCGCCTTGACAATGCACCCATAAGATCTTCAACCAAGGCTTGAAATTCATTAAGTCGAACGGGACGGTCAAGCTCTCCTTCATTGTGATGATTGTAATCCTGTACTTGACCTATATTATTGTTCGGGAATGGAAGACCGTTTCCAAAATTGTTTTGTTGATTCACCAAACCTCCTTGGTTATTAGGTTGATGGTGAATCCCTACATTCTAGTTGAGTTGATTCGGCTGCTATATATACCTATGTTGACTGAATCCCATCTCCACGGGCATACCATAAGGCTGATATTGAATCCTTTGTGGTGGTTGATGATTCTGAGGTAATGGTAACTGAAGGTTCTGGGGTTGCATACCTCGGCCATGTTGGTTGTTACCCAGCTAGTTCTGTAGTGCATGAGGTTGGTCGTTTACATGTGACGTTCGTCGCGAGACACTTGCTAAATATTAACACAGAGTAGACACTTAACACATGTTTCACGCGTACGCAATTTAAAACCCTTTTTGTGTAGATGTAGCATTGGTAAATAGGGATCGTTCTTACCGAGGATTTGAGGGATGCATGCGAAATTTGTGTGAATAAAAATAAGGGGGGTTGTAAAAGTTGATTTTTAATTTCCTAAGTTACTACCTAAAAAATGTCACAAGCATAAGTCAAAATTCTTAGGATTCTAATATGCAAAAACTCATAGACAAGCCACACATAGAAGACTCCTAAAAAATCTAAATCATGCTTAAGACGAAAATAAACCTAACTAATTATATACAGGTGATCGACTTATTCTACACTCAGCTCAATTATTAACATATACAAATAACAATACTACCGAAATTCCATAACCCTAGATTTCGATTAATCATGGATAATTCAAATTTTGTGCTAGGTACCCCCTAAACACCATTGACCTAGAATAGGTATCCCCTAAATCTAAATCAAAGCATTAAGAATCAATTATCTTCATGCAAATCGAAATCTAGAATAAGGAACACATGGAAAAGTTATTGAAATTCATATAAGTAATAAAACCAAGATAAACACATTGTCTTTACAAACAAAATAATACAATTACAAGGAGAACTACGGAGCAAAGGTTCCATTAACACTTTTTGATTTCCGGTATCTCCTGTCAAAATCTCGAGTGGATGGATCCTTCGGTGGAAGCTACACACCTTCTAAAGGAATTAACCGTATTTAGAAGTGTGAGATGAAGAATTTGAGAGGTGGTGGTGGTGTAGTTTACCTAGTACTTGGAGAGTTTTGATGTGGAAAGACTTTGTGAAAATTTGGCATCAAGAAAGTGTAGAGAAGTGATCGGCAAGGGAGAGTGGAGAGAAAATGGGGAGGAAGGAAAAATGGGAAGAGAGAAAATTTCAGAATTTTGGATTCTGCTGGAGATGAGGGATTGCTGGATGGGCAGCCGGCCTCCTATTTATAGGATTCCAGGCAGCTCAGCTATTCCTGTTCCAACTGCTATAACTCTTTCAACACTCTTCCTCTTTCTACTCACTTTTCTTTCCCTGATTTCAGGCTGGCTCTCCATCTTTCTACCCCTCTTTCTCTGATTTTTTTTCTTTTTCTTTTTACTTGCTTTCTCCTTCTTTGCAAGTAACCATCACTTCATTTCTTTACTTTTTCACTCTTCCACCTACTCTCTTCTTCATTCAAGCAATCTTTTTCTTCCTTATCTTCTTCTTTGCCGAATTGCTCTTCTTCTTTGCTTGATTGTTTTTCTCCATTTCTTCACTCTTTTACCTACTCTTTTCTTCATTCAAGCAATCTTTTTCTTCCTTCTCTTCTTTCTTTTCTAATCAACTTCTTCACTCTTCCACCTACTCTCATCAAGCCATCACTTCTTATCTTGTTTTCTTCCATAATTTTTTTCTTCTTTCTTGCCTTTCCTTGCATGCCGGTTGGTTTTCCTCTTTGATTGATTATGCCAAGCAAGGTAATGCATGCATTTCATTGATGGACTTGAAGGTATTAATTTTCTTTTTCTTTTCTTTCCATCACTCATTTGCAATATGGTACACTAGTTAGTGTAATCGGTGTCCTTTACTCCGTCTCTTTTAGTCAACACCTGAAAATGACAAAATAAGTAAAAACTAACTATACTAAGTGAATAACACAATTAAATGTGGAAAGAAGTACATTAATTAGTACGCCTAAAATGCGTAGATCAAATTCCCACACACTTAGATTTTGCTAGTCCCTTAGCAAATACTAAACTAAAAAATAAAAGTTTAAATGAAAATTCTCCAACGTTTCCACAAGGTGTCATCAACGTTGGAAACTCAAAAACATATTAAAATAACAACTAAGCTCTTTACCGATATGTCTCAGAATATTTTTTTTATGGCAATCACAATTTTTGAGCAAACGGAATTCAAGAGTTAACAAAGACATTCTCATGCATGAACAAGTAAGACTTTAGATGAAAACAATGGTGATTTAAAGCTGTGCATGCACTAGAGAAGTTCAAAATTGCCTCACATGGATGCACTCATCATCTTTTCACTCATGAAGAAAAGGTTTTCACTCAAGATGTTCATGCGAATCAATGAAATACTTTATGAATGAAACTAATTACTTGCGCAAATGAAGCCAAACTATATGCTTACTCATGTGATTAACTCCACAGATCAAAGGTTACTCATCTTAAGGATCATAAAGGACTTGCAAGGGTTGTAATGGGGCTAAGGCTATGATATTCAAAAATTTGGGAAAGTGGTGATCAATCACGTTCCAAGGATTTAGTCTAAGCTCCAAAACTTCATTAACTTCGTGCATCACCTTCTTCTCCAACGCCAAAGATATCAAACTTTAACATTAATGTAAGAGCTGGATATCATCATGTTGGGTCCCGAACTTCATTCTATCCTTCCTTTGAGCCTTGCGAACAGGACAAAGACCATATTTCTTCACTATTAGGCCTTCAATTTGTAACACCCTCCAAATCCACAAATATGGGGGACATTAATCCAAATTTTAACATTAAAAACTCATTGCCGGAGAGGTTCACATTTTTTTTTTCTCGGCAAATCACATTTTTCACGTTATTTGGACAAGTCTATCCCCATACACACTATTAAAGCAATTAAGGGACATCACCAAAAATGTCATCTTCTTCTCTTGTCGACATTACTTCACACTACGTCTGCAGAACCTAGGGTAAAGAAGTCATACACTAGGCTAAGTGTTAAACAGTAAGGGTGATGAAAGAAAAGCTTAATGTGGGTTCAAAATGGTTGTCTAGAGGACTCGCCACTCGTGCGCACAAAAGGGACACATGGCTATTTGGCAAAGTGGTGGTAAATCCTAAGTGCCTTTAATCATATCCAAAATCAGAGTATATATTGACTATAAGCTTTGAAAATCAATCATGAGTAAGTTCTAGCAATCTCTAGTTCATTAAAAATTATGGCAAGAAATCAGATGAGACATATAAACCTATAAGCTACAAAAATATGATGGAATATCACTCAAGAAATAAAGCACATGTAGCTCAAAACTCACATAGGTTCATATGATTCAAACTTATTCTAGCATGCGAATTCTGTACCAAGTTTTGCTATCTATATCTACTACATGTCAATGCAATCAAAACATCTCAATTAACAACAGAATTCCATCAATTAGTGATCAAAATGCCATGTATACTCTTCGTTTTGGTCCAAAATCATCATCGACTAGTTAAGGGCATCCTAAAACTCTGTAAAACACTAAATTAGACTCAAAATAATTTAAACTAATAAAAGCAACGAAAATTAAACAAATTTTTTTTTGAATTAAAACAAAGTTGTAAACCCCTCCCCCACACTTAAATCCTACATTGTCCTCAATGTACTAAAGTAAAAGCATAGAATCAAGCATGGAGACCTGGTTTTACGAAAAAGAACTAACTACTTAACAAACTAACTAACTAATTACTAAATTAAGAGAAAGGGAAAAGAAAGCAAATCTGATTGTCGATCAGCCATTGGGTTGCCTCCCAACAAGCGCTTATTTTTTAACGTCTTTTCAGCCAAGACGTGATGCAACATTTAAGCACTAGGAACAGTCAGCTCTTAGAGGCGCATCTCCTCCACATTTTTCTCCTTGGAAGCATCGTAATATGGCTTCAGTCGATGACCGTTTACTTTGAATTCCTTCCCTGATGTGTTGGAACGAATCTGGATTGCACCATGATTGAAAATCTGCGTGATAATGAAAGGTCCAACCCATCGTGATCTCAGCTTCCCAGGAAATAGCTTAAGTCGAGAATGAAATAGTAGCACTTTCTGTCCGACTTCAAACGACTTGTTCTTGATCCTCTTGTCATGGAATGCTTTAGTCTTTTCTTTGTAGAGCCAAGAACTCTCATAAGCTTCATTCCTGATTTCTTCAAGTTCATCAAGCTGTAATTTTCGATGTAGGCCAGCTTCGTCATAGGCGACGTTGAACTTTTTCACTGCCCAATAAGCTCTATGCTCCATCTTTACCGGAAGATGACATGATTTTCCATAAACTAACCTGTAAGGTGACATTCCGATAGGTGTCTTGTAAGCAGTTTGGTAGGCCCATAATGCGTCTTCTAGACATTGGCTCCAATCTTTTCTGTTAGGCGCCACAGTCCTCTCCAGAATCTTCTTGATCTCACGGTTGGAAACTTCGGCTAAGCCATTAGTTTTTGGATGGTATGGTGTTGAGACTTTGTGAGTGACACCATACTTCTTCATCAGAGCATCCACTGTTTTGTTGCAAAAGTGACTCCCTCCATCACTAATTAATACACGAGGCATTCCAAATCTGGAAAAGATGTTAGAACGAAGGAAATCTGCAACAACTTTAGAATCATTGGTGCGTGTAGCCTTAGCTTCAACCCATTTTGAGACATAGTCCACTGCGAACAAAATATAGATGAAACTGTTGGAGGTGGGAAATGGTCCCATGAAATCGATCCCCCAAACATCAAAGATCTCAACATTGAGGAAGTAAGTCATTGGCATTTGATCTCGAGGTCCCAAGTTACCACTGCGTTGGCACTGATCACATGTAGAACAAAACTCTGCAGCATCTTTGAATAATGTTGGCCAGAAGAATCCTGCTTCCAAGATCTTCAAGGTCGTCTTCTTTGAACCGAAATGACCTCCACAAGCTTTAGTGTGACAAAATTCAAGGATCGATCTATGCTCGCTGTCTGGAACACACCTTCTAATCAATGCATCAGCACAATGTTTCCACAGATAAGGCTCATCCTACACATATTGTCGTGCAACATGCTTGAGGTGGTCTCGTTTTGCTTTAGGCATATTGGCTGGAAACTCCCTTGTCACAAGATAATTCACAATGTTTGCATACCATGGAGTTTCTTGTGGACTTGTCTGAATTCTGAAAACCTGCTCGTCTGGAAAATTCTCCTTGATGTCAGCGAATTCCTCTTTGTCATGTACAATTCGTGAGAGATGATCTGCCACAACGTTCTCTACTCCTTTCTTGTCTTTGATCTCAATGTCAAACTCTTTGAGAAGTAGAACCCATCGAATAAGCCGAGGCTTTGCATCTTTCTTTGCCATTAAGTATTTCAATGCTGCATGATCTGTGTAAATCGTTACCTTAGTCTGAAGTAGATATGATCGAAATTTGTCTAAGGCAAATACTACAGCAAGTAGCTCCTTCTCGGTTGTGGTGTAATTGATCTGGGCTTCATTTAGAGTCCGAGAGGCATAATAAATGGCATAAGGTTTCTTGTCCTTGCGTTGCCCTAAAATAGCTCTAACTGCATAGTCTGAGGCATCACACATAAGCTCAAAGGGCAAGGACCAATCCAGGGCACAAAGGATGGGAGCTGAAGTTAAAAGCTCCTTCAACTTGCCAAAGGCACGTTGACAGTCTTCATCAAAGGAGAATGGTGTCTCCTTCTGCAGTAGGCGGTATAGAGGTCGTGCAATATGAGAAAAATCTTTGATAAAGCGTCTGTAGAACCCTGCGTGTCCAAGAAAAGAACGAACCTCCCTCACACTTGTTGGAGGTGGTAAGTTTCGAATAAGGTCCATTTTGGCTTTGTCAACTTCAATGCCTCTAGCCGAAATAATGTGTCCAAGAACAATGCCTTGTGTCACCATGAAATGACACTTCTCCAAATTCAGCACCAGCTTAGTTTCCACGCATCGTTGCAAAATCAACTCCAAGTTACCAAGGCATGCGTCAAAACTATCTCCAAAGACGCTGAAGTCATCCATGAATACTTCAATGATCTTCTCAATGTAATCTGAAAAGATGGCTAACATACATCTTTGAAAAGTTCCTGGTGCGTTGCATAATCCGAAGGGCATTCTTCTATAAGCAAAGGTACCAAATGGACAAGTAAATGTGGTCTTCTCTTGGTCCTCTTCGGCTATGCTGATCTGATTGTACCCGGAATAACCATCAAGGAAGCAGTAATAAGCATGGCCAGCCAACCGTTCAAGCATCTGATCAATGAATGGTAAAGGAAAGTGATCATTTCTGGTGGTGGCATTTAACTTCCTGTAGTCGATGCAAACTCGATGTCCTGTGACAGTTCTTTGAGGCACTAACTCATTGTCTTCATTTTTTACAACAGTAATTCCAGACTTCTTCGGAACAACTTGTACAGGAGACACCCAACGACTATCTGAGATAGGGTAAATCACGCCACAATCATATAGCTTGATTACCTCCTTTTTCACAACTTCCATCATAGGTGGATGCAGTCTGCGTTGAGCCTCCCTACTAGGCTTGGCGCCATCTTCAAGTAAAATCCGGTGAACACAGGTTGCCGGATTGATTCCTTTGATATCAGCAAGCGTCCAACCTATAGCAGTCTTGTGTTTCTTCAACATCTCAACAAGTTTGTGTTCCTGCTCAGCTTCTAATGTTGCAGAGATGATGATAGGCAACGTTTCCTCTTCTCCCAAGTAAGCATACTTCAAATGTTCAGGTAAGACTTTTAGCTCTAATTCTGGTGCTTGAACAGTTGAAGGCAACATCTTGTTTTCTCCAAAAGTAATTGGCATAGGAGGAGAGTGTCAAAGCTCATACTGTGTTGCATCTAGCAGGGCCAGTACTTCACGAGCTACTGGCTCCATCTCGAGCCAAAGTTCATTAAAATGGGCATCATCCCCGAGTTGAGTCTGCCCTGATCCTTCTTGAAGAACCAAGTTTAACAGATCTTCCTTCCTTGTGTCCAAGTGTGCTTGCGCCAATGAGTCAACAATATCCACAGAAAAGCACAAGTTGACACTAACTGAAGGATGTTTCATAGCATCGAAAATGTTGAACTCGATGACTTTTCCATTGAATTCCATGCTAAATGTACCACTGAACACATCAATCTTTGTTCTTGCAGTCCTTATAAATGGACGTCCCAATAGTATTGGCGTGGTATTGACGTCACTATCTTCAATATCAACAACATAGAAATCAGCTGGGAAGATAAGCTGATTGACCTGTACAAGAACATCTTCCACATAACCTCGTGGATAGGTTTCGGAACGATCGGCTAACTGGATGATAACATCATCTTTCTTCAATGCAGGAAGACCTAGAGCTTGATACAATGAAAAAGGCATCACGTTGATGGAAGCTCCAAGATCTAGCATCACATTGTTGAAAGATCTGGCACCAATCACACAGGGAACAGAGAAACTCCCTGGATCCTTCAATTTTGGGGGTAGCCGTCGTTGAATGACTGCTGAAACAGTCTCATTTACCTTCACAATCTTCTTCTCTCTCGTTTGTCTCCTCGTGGTGCACAATTCTTTGAGAAATTTAGCATATTTTGGCACTTGCTTGAGGCACTCAATGAGGGGTAGGTTAACTTGCACCTTCTTAAAGATTTCCAAGATTTCCTCATCCGTTTCCTGTTTCTTCTTGCTGATCAAACGGCTTGGAAATGGTGCACTGACAAACGGGGAATTGACAGGAGTCAAATTTGAAGGAATTGAGCTCTTGCATTGTGTCTCCGGGTCGACTTGTGAAGATAATGGTGCCGAGGTGACTATAGGTGGCGTCACCTTTATTCTTTCGGCCTTAAGGATGGTCAGATCTTCTTCAACGTCCTCTAAGTGAATAAGAGGTGGCGTTGGCTTCTTTTGATATTCCTTAAACTGTTTTCCGCTCCGAGTTGCTACTGCATTTGTTGGTCTAAAATCTCCTCCTGGATTCGGAACAGTTTGAGTTGGCAGTTTTCCAGATCCATCTTTAATTTGACCCATAAATTCAACAACTTGGCCCATTTGTTTCTTTAATTCAGCAATATCATTTCCATGTTGGGCCTGTCCATTCAGCAAGACTTGTGTTGATGCAGATAGTTGAGCCAACATCTTGTCATAGTTTGGATTGGTGAGAACAGGTTGAGCTGGACTATTATTGACATGAGGAGCTCTTTGCTGAGTCGATTGTTGTTGCTGAAATCCCTGTGGTTGAGACGCAGGAGGGTTTAAGCAGCCATCATTGTTCCTCCATTGAAACCCCGGATGATTGTTCTGAAACCCCTGATTGTAGTTGTTTCCATAATTGTTGTATCGATGGGCGCCTTGGTTGAGTTGAAATCCTCCCACGGCGTTGGCTTCTTCTACTACTGGAGCAGGTATGTTTTGAGGACACTGATCATTGTGATGGCCATCAAGTAGACGAATTCCGCAGACAGGTGCAGCTGGAGCCATTGGTTGTGGTGACTTCGCATCCAGAAGCTTGGTGATTAGTGAAGTGAGCTTGGCGAGTTCTACGTTGGTGCTTGAAGAAGATACTTCATTGACTTTCTTGCTTTGCTGCAACTTCATACCCTCATACTGTTGTGTGTTGAGAGCACGCTGGTTCAATAATGCACGGCCTACAGTTCCAGGCTTCTCCAGAAATGATCCTCCAACTGCTGCGTCTAGGAGCTCTCTCTCCAGAGGTTTGAGTCCTTCATAAAAGTATGTCAAGAGATTGCTTTCTGATATTCCATGTGATGGACAAGATTCACACAACTCCTTGAATCCCTCATAATAAGCAGCAAAAAACTCATCATGGTCTTGCAGGACGCCGGTTATCTTTTTCCTCAAGTCGGTGATCTTTGACGCCGGAAAGTACTTGGTGAGAAATTCCTGCACACACTTATCCCACGTTGAAATTGATCCCGAGGGTAAACTGAATAACCAACGTTTCGCCTTGTCTTCCAGTGAGAATGGAAATGCCCTGAGTCTGAATGCTTCTTTTGAGGTGTTGGCAGGGCACATAGAGTCACACACAAACATAAATGTTGTCAAATGTGTATTGGCAACTTCAGTCGAATTTCCATGAAAGCGCGGAAGATGGTGTATGACACCACTCTTTAGCTCAGGGGCAGTTTGGCCTTCTGCTGGCTGAGGATAAACAATCGAAGTTGGGCCAAAGTTACCCAAATTCGAACAAGTCTGCTGACGAATGGACTGTTCAACGTTGTTGTTATTTTCTGCACCTGCCATGGATTCTGCGTCTGATATCTCTATTGATGATGCAGGTGATGCAGGTGGACTGTCTTCAAAAATAGGTGGATCCTGTTCTACGTTATCTTGAGCTCTGTTCTGTCTAAGCACTGTTCGAGATCTAAGTTCAAGCTGACGCAATACTGGCTCGACCATTCATAAGTTTCCTGAATTGTCAACATATCCAGTGTCAGCATCATTGGAAGACAAAAGAAATGCAAAAATATGTTAATTAAACACACAAAATGCGAAAACACACTTAAACGTGAATGCAGATGATATATAACAAAAATGTAATGCAAATGATGCACAAACATAAAAACCAACGAAAATCATATATATAGATAAATATATAATGTTTCACACGTTGGAATTCAAATTCAGAACATGTTTAGGAACTTTTTCACCCAATGTCACATTTTGATTCATCATGGATCAATCATTTACTTAATCAAAATTTACTAAATGCATCAAACAAAATCAACCTTAATGATAAAATTGTGTGAATGCATAAGAGAAAATTGTTAGAACTTGTAGAAAACACCCAAGTTACATGAATAGTCATGAATAGAATGACTCGTTCTTTGGTCTCATGTCCCTAACTTCACTTAGGTTAGGGCACCCGGTGATGAAATCCGAGCATCACAAAACTGCAGGGGAGTTAATGCAGCTAAAGTATGTAACGTTGGTCATCCTTTATAAGTTCAAAAATTTTCGACATTTATAGCATACATGCCCCAAATTGAGTTCATCTAAGATTTAAAGAGAATACATAGCTTGATCTTTAGGTAAATCTCTTCGGACGTGCGACCCGCGCGATAATGTGTGCTGGTTCTCAGTCATTCGGCTTAGGTAACATCGTGATACGGCCAGTAGGGATAGAGATAACGCGAGAGGTAGGACTAATTTTGAGAAACACCCCGAGGCTAACCGGGCCAATGGTATATACTCTATTGGTGTTCTCTTTCTTAGATCCAAAACCTGTCACCAGCCATAACCCTTCTAGACACTATATCCGACAATCAGCCAAAATCTTGAGATAGCTCACACCCTCAAGTCCTTTGTAAACTCCGCCTTCAACCTCATGTCCATAACTTCACTTAGGTTATAGTGTGCGGTGATGAAATCCACACATCACAAGGGGTTAAGGAGATGAACAAGAAAAAGAGGCGCCATCTATTCCAGAAGAGCGAAACTTATTTAACCAAGCATTTGTACTCAATGTAAATCGAAGACTTCCTTTAACATGCTTAACAAAATATATAAATATAAATATAAATATATAAGCGATACATTTTTAAAAGAAAAAAAATTAAAATGACTAAATATCACATATTCACAAAAGCAATAAAAATTTAATCAATGTATGGCACACGTATATATTCGAAGAGAATGAAAATTTTGTAGAATTAGTATGTAACTATGTATGATTTCTAAGTATAAATCCTGCAGTGTAAAAGTTAGTCATATACAAGTATAAACGTAAAATATGAACAAGGATGTATAAAAAGGTAAGGCACATATTTTCACAGAAAAATCACAAACAATTTTCTAATCCCCGGCAACGGCGCCAAAAATTGACGTTCGTCGCGAGACACTTGCTAAATATTAACACAGAGTAGACACTTAACACATGTTTCACGCGTACGCAATTTAAAACCCTTTTTGTGTAGATGTCGCATTGGTAAATAGGGATCGTTCTTACCGGGGATTTGAGGGATGCATGCGAAATTTGTGTGAATAAAAATAAGGGGGGTTGTAAAAGTTTATTTTTAATTTCCTAAGTTACTACCTAAAAAATGTCACAAGCATAAGTCAAAATTCATAGGATTCTAATATGCAAAAACTCATAGACAAGCCACACATAGAAGACTCCTAAAAAATCTAAATCATGCTTAAGACGAAAATAAACCTAACCAATTATATACAGGTGATCGACTTATTCTACACTCAGCTCAATTATTAACATATACAAATAACAATACTACCGAAATTCCATAACCCTAGATTTCGATTAAACATGGATAATTCAAATTTTGTGCTAGGTACCCCCTAAACACCATTGACCTAGACTAGGTATCCCCTAAATCTAAATCAAATCATTAAGAATCAATTATCTTCATGCAAATCGAAATCTAGAATAAGGAACACATGGAAAAGTTATTGAAATTTATATAAGTAATAAAACCAAGATAAACACATTGTCTTTACAAACAAAATAATACAATTACAAGGAGAACTACGGAGCAAAGGTTCCATTAACACTTTTTGATTTCCGGTATCTCCTGTCAAAATCTCGAGTGGATGGATCCTTCGGTGGAAGCTACACACCTTCTAAAGGAATTAACCGTATTTAGAAGTGTGAGATGAAGAATTTGAGAGGTGGTGGTGGTGTAGTTTTCCTAGTACTTGGAGAGTTTTGATGTGAAAAGACTTTGTGAAAATTTGGCATCAAGAAAGTGTAGAGAAGTGATCGGCAAGGGAGAGTGGAGAGAAAATGGGGAGGAAGGAAAAATGGGAAGAGAGAAAATTTCAAGATTTTTGATTCTGCTAGAGAGGAGGGATTGCTGGATGGGCAGCCGACCTCCTATTTATAGGATTCCAGGCAGCTCAGCTATTCCTGTTCCAACTGCTATAACTCTTTCAACACTCTTCCTCTTTCTACTCACTTTTCTTTCCCTGATTTCAGGCTGGCTCTCCATCTTTCTACCCCTCTTTCTCTGATTTTTTTTCTTTTTCTTTTTACTTGCTTTCTCCTTCTTTGCAAGTAACCATCACTTCATTTCTTTACTTTTTCACTCTTCCACCTACTCTCTTCTTCATTCAAGCAATCTTTTTCTTCCTTATCTTCTTCTTTGCCGAATTGCTCTTCTTCTTTGCTTGATTGTTTTTCTCCATTTCTTCACTCTTTTACCTACTCTTTCCTTCATTCAAGCAATCTTTTTCTTCCTTCTCTTCTTTCTTTTCTAATCAACTTCTTCACTCTTCCACCTACTCTCATCAAGCCATCATTTCTTGTCTTGTTTTCTTCCATAATTTCTTTCTTCTTTCTTGCCTTTCCTTGCATGCCGGTTGGTTTTCCTCTTTGATTGATTATGCCAAGCAAGGTAATGCATGCATTTCATTGATGGACTTGAAGGTATTAATTTTCTTTTTCTTTTCTTTCCATCACTCATTTGCAATATGGTACACTAGTTAGTGTAATCGGTGTCATTTACTCTGTCTCTTTTGGTCAACACCTGAAAATGACAAAATAAGTAAAAACTAACTATACAAAGTGAATAACACAATTAAATATGGAAAGAAGTACATTACTTAGTACGCCTAAAATGCGTAAATCAACATGGTTGACCAATGCTGGGGCAGGCACTTGTGGTGGTTACGCTACATTCGATCAACTGAGCATTGTTAGCCACCAATTGCTCATAAATGAGTGTCAATGTGCTGTTTATTTCTCCAATCCTTATATTGGTGTTTGTGGCCAATTGGTTCAAATTCTACAAACCAACATTCATATCCTGACCCTTAGTTCGAATCGTCATTTGAGTCTGCTAAATTGTCCACGTCGATTTGTTGGCTATCATTCGAGCAAAATCCTTGGTCGAGAAACCTTGATTCCTAAGAAAAAAGTCTTCAAACCTATTATGCCTTTTGGTAAGAGTAAGGTCATCTCCCACGACTTGATCTCGGTTGGGCGTATTATATTGATCTGATGACGTTGTGTCAACCATCTTGCTCAGAGATGCTCTGGACGTATGAAATTCTGAACCAGGAGTTGCAGTAGAAGCACTCGTGGTGCTTTCTGAAGCAGATGTTGAGTCAAACTGAAGTGCTCGAGTATAGCAAACTTCCTGTTGCTTTGGAAAAATTCATGATCGTCTCGGTGTTGGTGAATCTTCTCTTTGGGAAATTTGTCGACGTATGGTCGGTTTATTGGCACTTGAGACAAGTTTCTCCTCTGTATACCAAATATTCATTCAGTTGCATTCACCGACTATGCCTTAGTGGAGTGTCCCACTGAGCGTGCCAAAAGATGTTTGCTAAAAAATCATGACGGCAAAAATTAGGACGGCCAAGTGATGTTCAAAGTGTCCTTCTAATTGATGCGAGGCGTGCTAACTTGTAGCTTGTAGGCCAAGTGAGGTTTTGATAGATTGCGCTAGATCTAACTCTTCAAATGATTGATGGCTGAGAAAGAAACCCTCTTGGCCGTTGGTCCGAATGCCTTGTACAAAAGGACTTGACCAAGGCACTAATCTTGGTTCTCGAACACGTCCAAGCTCTGAGTGAACTCGAAAGTGCGCATGACCAATGAGAAATTAACCAGGTTAATGTACTCATAGATCACAGTAAAGGTGAAGGTGAAGTGGACTCGGTCATCAAATATTTGTGAAGTGATGTGTGTGTGAACAGCGAATCATATCGATCCAATCCAGACTGGCCGAAAGAGATCGATGAGTAGAGAATGCTAAGTTAAACAACTACTCCTACGTGCAAGGAATCGAAGTGCAAAAACTAAAGAACAGAAAAGAAATTGCAAGAAAGTAAAGAACAAGAATGTAAATGGCGAAAATTGAATCTATATTATCAAAGTAAAGGATGAATAAGGTAAAGTACCCAAGAATACGAATGATAGAAAAACTTGTATGTAAGTTTGTGTGTTTGGTGCAGGACCACAATGTGCTATAAAGGTTCTATATATACAATTTCTATAAAACCTTAACCTAAATGACTCGTCCATCTAGCCAATGAATCCTAATAAAACTTGAACTCCTTGATTTCAGCCGAGTAAAACCTTTCTTATCTCGACCATCACTTAATACATTCCTTCTCAGACTCGGTCACTCCTTGATTTGATGACATCCGTCTATTAAAACTTGATCTGATCAAACACTATAATCTTTGCTTTAAAAGTACTCCTTATCCAAATGGCGCATTCCTATTAGTAGACTCGAATCCAACTCATTCTCAGTTGGCGCAATAAAAAATCCTACCACTCCGGAGACAAGACACTTTATAAGGATGTAAGAGGCGTTCAAAAAAGATGTGGAGAGAGCATTTGGTATCCTCCAAGTGCGTTTTGCAATTGTGAAGGGTCTAGCTCATTTATGGAGTAGGGAGAGGCTCCAATACATCATGATGACGTGCATTATTTTGCACAACATGATTGTAGAGGATGAGCGCGCCGAAGATGTGCAATATGATTTCAACATTGACGACATCCCAATGCGTCCAAGAAAAGCTGATATATATATGTATGATAAACCGGCTTATGATGATGAGGTGCATCGTAATCCACAACTAATGCATGCATTTATACATGATCATTACAAGAGGACTCAGTGTCCAGTGATATGTGGGGAACTAAGATCGGATTTAGTTCAACACGGATGAGTTTTGAAGAAGTGGCAAGAGCACAACAGTGGCTAATTTGTGTCGTTAGCATGTGTCAATACATGGCATAGTTTGCCATCATGTTGTTGTTTGCATTTAATTTGTGTGTGGTTGTGTGTTTTTAATTTGTGTGTAGTTGTATGTTTTTAATTTTGTATGTGTGCATGTAATATTTTATGTACTTGAATGCATTTAACTTTGTGTTTTGTTATTTGGATTTTATATTTATACGTGTGTTGTATGCATTATATATTAATTTAAAACAACAATACCAATTAATATATAAGACCATATAAAATACACTTCATACATAATTAGTTAAAATTAATTTAAAACAACAATACCAATTAAGTTATAAGACCATATAAAATACACTTCATACATAATTAGTTAAAATTAATTTAAAACAACAATATAAATTAAGCAATAGACAAGATAAAACAAACTAATCACTCTTGATCATCATTTTGCATCCACGCCGTTTGATTGAGCGGAAGATAGGGGGAAGAACTTGATCCGCCATAAGGAGGTGTAGATGCTTGAGGTGTAGATGCAGGTACCTCCAATTCCTCTCACTCAAGTATCTTTATTTATTTCCTCTCCCAATATCCTCTTTTACATGGTGAATATATACTTGGATCCACCGCCATTGTGCGAGTATCTTCCTCCCTTTGTTGAGCCGTCATTGCCTCATGCATAAGTTGTTCCCTTCGTGCAAACTCTCGATCATTTTAATCGGCAAACCTTTTCATTTGAGCATAAATACTCAATGTTAGCTCTTGATTAACTTTATTCTTTGCCGCCTTGGCCACTTTTTGTCCCATTAGACGCTCTTGCCTAGCTTTAGATGCCACGTTTGGAGTTGTTTCATCTCCGGGCGAATTGTTATCATCCAAGTTGGTAGGAGTCTCACAATTTCCAATATCCTCATCCATTGTTGGCGGACATGAAAATTTAGGTGACTCCTTCAAGATATCCCAACAATGCAAATATGTGAAATGCTCTCCATGGGAATCATCGAAGTAGTACCCATTTGCATTCCTTAACTACAAACATAGTAGTGATTATTTAATTTAATATCATGAATTATTACTATATTTTAAGTGACAAGTAAAAATACTTACGGCATCTTAATCATTTTCGCCACTCGCATGATTTTTGATGGCTTTATGCATTGCTTGGCTTCATCTCATACTTGCGGGATTGATCTTCTTCCTTCGAGATTCAACACTTGTTTTGGTTCGCGTAGGTGCGTTGGTTGGCTTGATACTTTCAAGATGCTCATATATACGATTCCACAAGGTTCAACCGGATTGATTAGTACCGACGACAGCATCTCCACCAATATTCAACATGGCCACGTACAAACCTCTATCTTCCGCCTCTTTCCAATTTTTCAATCGTGGTGCCCTAGGTTTTGGTGAAGCTCTCTTTAGACCCATGGTGTTGAACAAAAAAACTAAATTTACTATAAGAAAAGAGGAGGAAGGAAAGTTTGAGAGGATGTAAGAAATGATGTGATGAGAGAATATAAGAAATGGTGTTGAATGAATGGAAATTTGGGTTGATATTTATAGAAAAAATTGAAATTTACTGTTCCAACGGACTGAATATTATTGTAATTTTTTATTTTTTTTATTTTTTTCTGACCGTTACATGAAAAATAAATGGTAGATTGAATGATAATTGTTTGATTGATTTCAAGATATATCATTTATCGTCGGATCAGAATCGGTAATAAAGAAGAAAAAAAACCATTTTACTTTCATTCAAATCTGACCGTTGATTTCAAATTGAAATCAATCTTGGCCGTTCATTTCGGAGCCGTTGGAGCTCCATGACTGGCAACGGCAACTGGGGCTTCACGTGGGTGCGGGTCCCACACGTGCAGCAGCTGTCGCTCACCTCCCATCTCTTCAAGGCGCGTCGCGGGTGGCCGGCTCCCTTGAAGCTCCTTCAGCGCACGTAGCCTCCCACGCCAAGCTTCCAGCAAGTGAGCACCAATTCCGTTTCTCTCTCTTTCCTCTGTCACCTGCACGCTTGGCCCACTTCCTCTCTCCATAAAATTTTAGATCGGGATCTAAAACAAGTTCTATTCTAGATCTTCATTTAGAACTTGTAGCTAAATGAATGTAGGGTTTAGATCTTCAAAATGAATAATTGGAGAGCAGATATTGACGTATCAAGCTATAATTTAGGATTTAGCACCTCCCATTGGAGATGTCCTAATGTCATAAAAAACGACTAGCCGTATCGAGATTTGTTGCCCATCTCGCACTCGTCTCCTTCCTCGCGCACATGGTTTGTTTCACTCAGCAAACACATCCATCCTCCTGAAAATCACAGCCGACCCGAGAGAGACGCACTCCTCGAAAATGGGTGCTCTGCTGAAGCTCGTGGACGCCGTGCTCTTCGTCTTCTTCGTCGTGATCGCGGTTGCAGCGCCGTTGATTGACGCGCAGACGTGTCTGCCTGAGAGCTTCTTCCCAGGCTTCTTAATCGAGCTCAAGAACTGGTACGTGGACGAGTACGGCGACTATCTAATGGCCCAGAAGCCCCTTTTCATTGTGGGAACAGTTTGGCTTGAGTTGTTGTTTCAGTGGCCTCTTGCTCTTGCCAATCTGTACGGAATGTTGGCTTCCAAGCCTTGGTTCAACACCACCTGCTTGATCTTTGGCGTCTCTGCATTCACATCCATGGTAAAAGTTTTCAACTTTCTTCTATTACATTCGCTAATACCCAATTCTTGTTTTGTTGACTTTCACGACTTCTTGCAATTGAGTAACTATAATAGTATCTGGTAGTTTTGTGAAGTTTGGTTTATAGATCGATGAATGTAATTGATTAAGTTGTTTAGGGAAACAAATTGATGACGCTTGTTGTTTATATGATATGCACATCGTTGTTTGCAAATGAACTTTGAAACTTGGACTTTTGCCTTCTGATAGTATCAGTTAGATTCTACGAAACTGGTGTAGCAGTTGTCAAATTCTGTTAATCTGAAAAGATGCATTGTGCCAATATGGTGTGTATGTCATGATTGAAATTGTTAAACCTCTAAACTTAAACCTGCATTGGATTAGACAGAACAACGTTGCCAGTGAAACAATGCCAATCTTGAGGCCGCAGACTATAACATCCTTAAAGACACTACCTTTTACTTGTGGAGATAAGAATTATAACTGGGATGTTAAGGGAGGAGATCTTCTGCCTTCTTTGCCACATTCAAAGTTTGACATTTTCAAGTTCTGCTTTTGAAGTTCCTTTCTTTATGTTCTTTGGTTTCTGAAATTTCAGGTGACTATATTATCAGAACTGATTGGGTCGGGAAATGCTTCTGATAAGCTGTTGTTTATGTATGTCTCTTTCCTGGGTATGGGAGTTTTGGCCATCCTGCGTGGGCTGCTGCCATCATCCAAGACAACTAGTTCAATGATCGGCAAGAGACCTATGATGGGTAGGAAAAAGAAGGCTTAAGTTACAAGTCAGTGAAGTCACTGACTCAGACTTTGTAATGCTATCTGTCATTTTGTAAGTTTCATATTTTTCTTTTTTTTCTCATTGAAATGCTCACTGTGACCTCAAACTATTCATGAAACTAATGCTATGAATGAATGAAAGTTATCAGCAGTTTTAATCAAATAGTCCTCTAGTACAGTCTTCTGCTTTGATGCTGAGCTATTTAGAGATTGTCTTTGAAAGCTTTATCTGACTGCTCTTTGATTCCTCTTGTTAACTTAGACTAATACAAATATTTTCAGTCCTAGAATTGTGAAAATTAGGGCACATAAGAAACAGAAGGCGTTTATATATATGGCTCTCATGTTAAACTTCTCATCAAATCTGGTTCATCAAAGTCATCCTGGTGTATATAAATTACAAACTACAAAGTAGCTCAACCAGGAGTTTTAGGTACTTTGTTTTTGATATGCTTGTTTCTAATTAATTTGTAGTGGTGTGGTAGTGCTAACCCAAATAGATGAAAAATTAAATTGTAGAAGAACAGCACTGCAGCAGGATAGAAGGCAGAGGTAGTGGTGTGGTAGTGCAGTAGTGGTATGTCTTCCAGGCTGTTTTAGCTGTCAATTTCTTACTAATTTTGATAAAATAAAATAAAGGAAATCTGAATCAAGCAAAAAAAAAAAAAAATCAGAAAGATTCATCAACCCATATGTTGCCAGCTTTTACTGTCATGCTCATTACTTGTTTATTATTGCACATTTGCCACATTATCGTCTTCATTTGATTTGATTCACATGCATTTGGTAGTCCCATTAACATTTTTGCCCTCCTTTAATAGTTATCTATCTATAGCCTTCAAGGCTTCAAATATTTTCCATCTTTTGATATGCAAAGAGACACTTGTAGTCTTCAAATATTTTCCTCTTTTGATAAGTAGTTTTGTAGTCTTCACATAGTTTTCCTCATTGTCTTCATGTCTGTCATTATTTTGACAGTGACCAGCAGACACCAATTGTGACGACCCGGAACAGAATCAGTAGAGTAATTGGTTAAATTTACGAATTAGCGCGTAATCGTAATTTTTCGATAATTGTGTGAATTGTCGGTTTTAATCACGACTTAATTATTGGCCGAGAATTTGAGTTGAGTCTCTTCTCGAGAGTTGTTATACACGTAATTTCAAGTTCGTGGGCGGTTTCAGATGATTATTTCGACTACCGAGGAATATAATATGAATATTTGAAGTTTCGAAATTTCGTCGAGTTTATCCGTTAGCATCAAGTTTATCCGAATCGTAATGGTTATTCGTTTTGGACAGTTGATCGTCCCGAGACGCGAGTATAAATATCGGAAATAGTCGAAAATTGTCGAAAAACACTATTTTGGGAAGTTTGACCGGCGTTGACCATATTGGACGCGTTGACCCGCGTTGACCAGAGGAGAAAAACTTCACCGCCGCTTGACTCGCCGGAGACCTTCATTTTTCGGCCGCCTCCGGCCTTGTTGTTGGTATATTTCGAATCCTTGTTTGATTTGCTATTGATTGGAACTTGGAATTTTTGAAATTGATTTGGAATTGAGGGAGAAATGTTGATTTGAAAACGGGGGAAATTCCGGCCGGTTTCGGGTTGTGGTGACGGCGGTGCTCCGGCCACGGGGGTGGCCGGGGATGGAGGGGTTTTGACAGTGGGGCCACGGCGGAGCCTTTGGGAGTAGCCTCGAGGGCCACCGTGCGCCGTGGACGGAGAAACAGGGGCTGCCGGCGGTGGAGGAATCCGTGGGTTTCGAGCTGCTTTCCGCCAATCCCGCCGGAATTGATCCTTGCCACAGTTGAGAGATGTGTTGGGCTCGTTGAGATGAAGCTTCGGTGAGCTTGGCCGCCAGAAAATTTCTCCGGTTGACGGCGCGCCGCCGCCGACGGCGACGGTCAACGGCGGAGCTCCGACGACCGGAGAAATTTTTGGAAATGTGTCGAGTTATATGTCGTTTCGCTCATATTCGTGCCCCGATCGTCGTTTTTAGGTTTTCGAGTTGATTTGGGTATCGGATTTTCAGTCGAGGGTTTTTAGTGGAGATTTCGGGAATTTCGTCGATTATTTTACACTGTGTTATATATTTCCGGGAACGGTTGGTTTCCGAGGTGTGGTACAGTGTTGTGAATTGTGATTTTGATCAGATATATTTTGTGATTATTTAGGGAATCGAGATCGTGCTTCGGGCGAGGGATCTTCCGCCGGACCACGTGATTAGCGCGAGTGCGCGCTTTGCTCACCTGTGAGTGGACACTTTTATATTTTCACAGTCGTTGCGAGTTCGTGATTTTCCATATTTGTTTATATATGATGTTGAGCTTATTTATTATTTTTGGAGGTATTATTTTATATTTTTATGGTGATGGCATACCTGCATCGATGCTTCAGCTACTCGGCTGATCACTGGTAGTCTGACCAGAGTTGAGAGATTCCTCTGGACCAGAGTTGAGCGATTCCTCTGGGCAGGGTTGAGAGATTCCCCTGTTATGCCGCCGGGGTTGAGAGATTCCCCTGGCCTATCACCGTCAGACTTGAGCGATTCGCCTGACCATCGGGCTTGAGTGATTCACCTGGCACCTCCATATATACATTTTCCGAACTCGCTATACTTGTTTATTGTATATGAAATTGGTGAAAGGCATATGTTTATTTTCGTCCACTCACTCTAATGTTTTTATTGTCTTTCCCCTGGGCTTTTCGGTTTCTGTGCCCAGTTTGCAATTCGGATTCTGGTGTCTCACGTCGCGGTCGGAGGCTAGTTGTTCGAGCTACCTGTCTTTTCCAGTAGGTTCCTTGTTTCGCCTACTGTTGTATATTTTGTATATATACACTAGAGGTCGCTCTGATACGATACTGATACATGTTTTATGTGGTTTTTCCCGGATTTTCTATATTATACAGTTATGTTTTCTATTTATTACTATTGTTATGATATTGAAAAATCCGAATGGGATTGGTGCCCACGGTTTGGCTTTTGTGGCATAGGATGAAGTGTTATTTTCTGGGTGCAGGTAAATGGCAATTCCGCGTTAGTAGCGTTACTCTGCCGAAATTTTTATGGTTTTTGTTGGTTCGTGTTTTCAGAAAGGGTTTGATTCCGGTTTAGGAAACTAAATCGGGGTTGGGTCCTTTCACCAATGCTTTGAGTTTTTTTTTTAGATGGCTAAAATTTCATAATTTCACCGGAATATCCAGCCTGATAAATAGAAACCCCTAACATAATACTATACTAAAACAATAAGATGTTCTATCCTAGACTAGCAAACTAAAGTAGCACATGAATTGTCAACAAATTTGGTTGCACCACTCCTTAATTGTCTAGGCACCATCTCTAAGTCGGGATAGAAGCTCCAAAATCCCACCCCAAGAAGCACCTACAACTCGACGGTACAATGAACCGGATAAATAAGTCACTCATATCCCATGTGAGGCTCTAACAAAATGTCCAAAGGGGCTTACAAGCCCTATATATTCCTAAGCCCAAGCTGATAGGCCCAAAACTCCAAAGTAGAAGAAGCAATTGCCCAAACAATAGGGTCCAGACCCAATAGAGGCTGCAAGCATTACACCCGCCAAAGAATTGGCCTAGGGTTTCCACGCAGTTGTCATTGCTCAATGAAGACATGCTCCTTCTTGACCCACCACCGACTCCTTCCAAGGCCCAGTCGTCGTCCGACCAGTACCCGTCGCTCGAAGATGACGTCGTCGCCAGCTGAGGACTCTACGGGTTCCAGTGCCTCGAACTTCGCCAGGGTCCCAACCAAATCCGCTTGCCGCTCTCTAGGATCAACCACCCCAGACCAAGCACCTCCTCCCAATTCCTCCTCAGCGTTGCGTCTTCCACCGAGATCCATCATTAGATAGCGACCCAAGCTAGTCAAACTCCTCATTTCAACCATAAGTCCTACCAAAATCGAGATTGCCATCATGCGAACAAGGTGTGGCCGAAACCCTAAGGTTCGTCCACCAATCGTCTCTGCGGTAGCGGAGCTAAGGCTAAGTCGTGTCTGCTGCAAAGCGGAGCCAATGTGTAGGCATAAGAATTGTTGGCAATTCCTCCTTGTACAAAACACAATCTAAGTAGGTCTAGTTAAACATTAAGTGAAGATCATGCAAGAAGATTAAAGATGAAGAACCTACTGATCTCATTGGTAATCAGGTAAAACATGCATTTGCATATCATGATTTTTCACTGAGGATGGTTGTCTAGCCTCCTATCCTGAGTCAGTCTGTCTTAACCAAACTCATGCTTAAGTATCTTATACTTAAAGATAAAGTCTAGGGTTTTATTGTTCGAAAACCTTATCATCTTACTAGACTAATTTGACTTTTTACCTAGGAAATTTCCAGTTGTAGAAGGGTCACTTTGTAACATGTGACCTTGTTTCTTGGGATATGTGAAACAGTTCCAACAGAGTTTTGTGATGCACAAATCCATTTAGCAGCTGACATCTTTGATTTCTGCAAAAGTGTTTTGACCTTACCTTTTGTTAATTTCCAATTAAAGTATGTTGGTAGGAATGTTTTTACCCTATTTTGGAAACTAGTCAGTTTTAAGGAAAGCTCTAGTTTGTCTCTTTTGTTTGGCTTTGACATTCACAGGTCACATCTTATATCTTGCCAATAGAAAAACGTCCAAAATGAGCTCTGGCATATTGCTTATGTGGTTGCTCTCATAGCAGATCTCATTGGCTATATAAGGATAGCATACTGGTCTTGACTCCCTGGTTGAGTTAGTGAGTTTTGTGCATCTCTCTAAACATGTCCAGAGTCAGTTGCTGAGTTCTTGTGTTCACTCTAAGTTTTCCCTTCTATTGTATGTAAATCTTAGAGTCCAGCACAAAACATTTTATCATTCATACTCATATGCATCTTGCACATCATTGAGATCGGTTTGGTAGTGCACAACCTGAGAAGTTGTTTATGAAGAATCAGTTTACAAATAGTTAAGTTCTGAGATGAAGATTCTGAAAGCCTTTCATTTGTAAACACTTTAGCAAAAGAGAGTGTAGCTCTGTTAGACTAGTAGAGAGACTAGTGAGGATAACTTAAGGTGTATGTATCCCCAGAGTACAAGAGTCTTGTAAGAAGTGTCATTTACATAGTGGAAATGTTTGTCCCTCAAGAATTATGGGCACGCAGTTTTTCTCCCTAGTTGCAGGGTTTCTACGTATAAAAAACGTTTTGGTGCTATGCGTTTGTTTATCGTTTTGTTGTCCCCCCCCAATGGTTTTTTTGTACTCATCACCAGTGGCGGAGGCAGAAAAAAATCTTTATGGGGGCGAATTTTTTTTTCGACCAAGTAAATTTTTTCATGGGGATGATATATGGAGGCTTTACCGTTTTAGTATAAGAGAAACATCGTTGAAATTGCATTCTATACATTATATATGTGTAGGTGTAAGATATTGATATAGAGAAGGTGGAAAAGCAACAACTTTGCGTACGACTTTGTTCAAAAGTCTCTGTGAAGTCTGTACTCTCTATACATATATTAGTCTATATGTGAGTGATTGTGGCCTTTGTGGGGGCGAACAGTAGAACGAGCAGACCAAAACCTATACAATTTGACATCTCAGAGGGGGCGGTCGCCCCCACTGGGCCTGAATTGGCTCCGCAAATGCTCATCACTTCACCCACTGGCAGATTGATCCAATGCTTTGAGTTTTTTTGAACTGAAATCAGTCAATCCACCAGCTAGATGAAACTATTTTTACTGGACTTGATGTTTTCTGGGTAGAATATTTTGACCTGTATATATATAATTATACCTGAAATTACTCTTGCAAGCTAGCAATTGAATGCAGAGATGACATTACTTTGCTAACAGGGATGTAGTTGAAACATTTAATGTAACCATATTTTGTCAGAATTGAAATCATGCTCTGACATAATTTGCTCAACTACCCAGCAACCTTCATTGATCATGTTATGGAATCAATATGTAGTGTGGGACCAAAACCAAGTAGAGGGAGCCCCCAAGTAAAACTTTAAAAAAACATCTGTGTAGAAATAAAAATTCCTTCAAGAAAAGCACACTTAACAGAAAAGCAATATCCATTGAAAAAAAAGAAAGCCAAAACCCCTATAAGTTAGAGGCAAAACCCTTATATCCTGAGTTCAAAGTTATAGGGGGTGAAAAGAACAGAAATTAAAACTCAAAAATAAAGAAGGTTTCAATCGCTTAATTTGTCTCTAAATTGTTCGAGGAAGTCAATTCCCGAACCCTTCTAAATTTCTAATCATTTTGTTTGAAATGATCCAAGTAGGGTGCGCTCTTGACTTCTCCCCTCTTCTGGTATAAGCTGACATTCCTCAACACCATAGTTGCTTCTGTCCTTTCTCTTCCCTCCTGCTCCCTAAAAGCTCTGCATAAAGATCACAACCAATGATTTGTAACACTAAAAAAAATTGAGTAGGTAGGTAAAATAGTATCTAAGTAGAATAATAATTTACCTATAAACCAAAATTTCTGTTGATGGAGGAGGAAACTGTGATCAGGATTCATTCTCCAAGGACAATGAGGCCTTGATCCTCTCCACCGTGCAAGCGATGAGGTTGTTGACTGTTGCCACAGACCCTAAGGAGAGCTTTGCGGTGGGAACTGAATCCACCAGGATCTGGAAGGCGACAGTCAACAGAGACCCTCCGGATTCAGCTTCATTACTTCCACTACTTCCATCTGGGAGTATAGCAAATCCAGAAGGAAGCAGGGCAACATAGTCAGGGTTGCTGCCGTTCAGCACAACATTCATAGCAACTATGTCCACAGGAGCATAGATCACATATGAAGCTGTTTGATCAACACAACTCTCCTGCAGTATCAGCATGTTGCTCTGGCTAGAATTGGCACTCTGCAATACAAGATGTACTTGTCATCAGTGTTAAAGAAGTTACATTTTGACTAAGAAATGACATCAGTAATAAAAAGAAAGTTATGAATGTACATTTACTCGAAGCAATGAGACACAGTTCCCTGTCTCACGGCCGTTGGCAATATGCGCCATTTCTTGCACAACACCACCATTGGAGAGGATATCCCACTGCATCAAAATGATCACAAAGTAGATACTGTTAGCTGAACCTATAAGAGGAAAATTAAGCTTTTTATAGCATATGCATCTGGGCAGATCAATCTTCTGATTTGAATTTCTACCCTGAAAATATACCATTTAAGTGTGATGTGAAAATGATTTGCTATCTTTTCTGGAAAGATGCTTGTAACGTGCAAGAATCCTATATATTCCTGTTCTTCAGTGGTAAAACTTTCGGCAGAATGACTAACCATACATATAAGCTATGAGGACAATTAATTCTAGGTTGCCAATAACATTTCCCGAATTAATTTTCTATCAGATATCTTTACTAGAATGGAAAATAATTTTCTGTTTTCTGATCAATTTGAAATTATAATCTCCAACTAAAGAAATAATTGGAAACAATTATCTATGAGATGTTGTCAATTCACTCAGTTGTACTGATCAAATGCATGAATCTACCTAACTGTTAAACATATCCAAAAGACCAAAACTTCATTATTTGAAATGTAACTCATACGTACCTCATTTCGGGAGTTTTCATCACGAAGGAAGTCAAAGACTCTTTTTGGGGTGACTGGGAGCCAGAATGAGGTCGCAGCGCTGAGCACAATGCCTGGAGGCCTTCCTGGATCATCAACACTCTTTCGGGTCATCACACGAACATCATCAGCCCCAGTTCCAGAAAGCGTTGTCCATGTATGAGTAGTAGATGCACTCACTCCAGCACAAAAACTTATAACCATTCTCTCAGCCAGCTTCAACATGCTTCTTCTTCCTTCTTGAGTTGTCACCACTAACAAGTCACGCATTTGAAACATATAACCAAATAAGTTCTAGGGACCTTAATATCCATTTTTAATCTTGTTAGACAACTTTTATCGATTACATACCACCAACATCACTTGTAGGAATATTTGTTGCCCCGAGGCTAGCAAGACGCTCACATTGGCGATCCAAGGTGGCAACCCATCGTTTTGCCCCAAATGCATGGCCAGTGTTAACCAGCTGCTTGTACAGATTGTGAACTCCTCTTTCATCAACTTCAACATGCTCAATCCAAGTAACCTAATGAAGGCAGAAATTCAAATTTGATGCAAAATGAGCTCATATATATCCGAGCCAAATTGACTATAGAAATACTGATGCACAGTACGTAACTACCTTCGAGTATCCATTTGGCATTTCTTGGATAAGGCAACCAGATGGTTTTCTTATACATGATTTCAGAGTAGAAGAATAGCATCGCTGATTGTCCAAGGAAACATCAACCACTGCCCAAGTGCCCTCAGCATTCTGCTTACAGTACCTCACAAAGTAGCTCTCACGAGTCGGGACCAGGGGAGACGGTACTTGGAATTCTGCTGTCATCTGCCGATCACAAATATATTTGTCAGCACATTTATGCCAATGGAGAGCTTAAGTGAACCTCTGGAATGTACATACATACATACATATATATATATGCTTACCACTTGCAAGGCTCCATTGTAATTTCCTGCTACTCCAGTTGATAGCACATCCAGAGTCATAGCTCTTGACACAATACTCGAAAATATACTCGACCATTGATTCTAAACAGTAAATAGAAAAGAGAAACAAGTTGGGGAAAGTGTTTCTATATACTCGATCATATGGAAACTTCTTACTATTTTAATAAGAGTTCCCATTTAAACAGAATGTCATGGATCGTGTTCAAATGATTTTATCTTAACATTGTTTGAGCATGTGGAATTATCATAATACACAAGCAACATTTACTAAAGACATTCATGACTATGATCTAAATCCAACAATATAGAGTACTAAAGAAAATCACATGTTGTAGAAGCAAATTCTCACTCTTCAAAGACATGGATCGATCTAATCTAACAATTTAATGGTACCGAATAACGAAGTAACGAATATCACACATGTTCAACCAGTAAATTACAAGACGCGGATCAATCTAGATAAACAGTAGAGCATAAATAAATATATTAAAGAAAAAGCGCGCGTGTTCAGACAATTAATATACCTACTACAAATATTACATTGTTTGAACACGTGTGTATCGGTCCAAATCTAACAACATAAGGTGTAATATTATAATTTCACAATAGATCACCCAAAAATATTTATACCTAACTGTGGTTTTATAGAATTGGTAAACTTACCACATCCATGAGAATCTCAACAAGGTTACTATGATTCATAATGACAAGGGCAGTCTCCACCGTTGCTTCAGTTTTGTATCCATTTGGTTTTGGTGTAGCTCCACGAGGGAAAGCTCGAATGTACTCATCATCATTAAGCACAGTTATCGATCCATCTATGCTATTCATCCACAAAGGTTCGTCAATTTGAGCCATCCTAATTAGCTCCTCCATGGCTGCAACTGCAAGCTCAATAATCATTGACTTTTCTGCCTCACTGGGGGCAACAATTGACCGCATAATGTCTCCTTGAGCATACATTTCTGGGTTTAAGAAGCTTTGGTGAGGACCAGATCCTATGTTTCCCGCGCCAAGATCAGGTGTACTGCGGAGAGGAGGAACTGGAGGGTAGTTCCCCAGTGGCTTTCCCCCCACGTACTTGGCAGCAATTGCTGATATTCTATCGATCTGGAAAGAAATGGAATTAGTTACTTAAATAGGAAATGGAGATATAAAAGCTTATAATTAAACTAATATGCAAGTAAATTAATGGTAAATACAGTACCAAAATAGGGCAAATTACGTATCACTATATATGCATAGAATCTGGTTCAATTTGGTATCTGGACAACATCCTTCCTTACATAGAATATATGGTTCAATTTGGACTTGTGTACGTACCTCTTCTCGTAATCGTGCATTTTCAAGTCGCAAATGATGCTCGTCGAATGACATCTCTCCGATAGCCGTCGGGCCTCCACAGTTGGGACATGATGCATTGCTTAGGGCCTCTCTGTATCTCATGTTATCTGCTCGAAGCTTTTCATTTTCGTTGCGGAGGCTCGTGTTCTCATGCCTCTCGTGCTGTGTCTGCAAGGCCAACGTAATGAAGAACATTAAAATGTGACCATAGTTGAGCAGTAGTCCCACAGTAATACCCTAATAATGAACAAATTAATACCTTCATTTGGGTACGCTTATTTTGGAACCAAAACTTGACTTGCAGGGGTTCCAAACCCAACTCTCGGCTCAATTCCTTTCTTTGTTTGTCGTCTGGATGCGGACACTCCTTGAAGAAACTAAACAAATCCAAACAGGAAAAAAAATTACTTATTATTATCATGAGACAATGGTGATGAACTCGTTGTTCAAGTATTTACAAAGCCTAGAGTTGAAATTATTACGCTTCCATTTCTTGGATCTGATGCTGGGTGTGGCGGTGATACCGCTTCTTCTTGTTGGGGCGAGGGTCTTGTCCGTCGTCGCCGGAGCCACCTCCCTCCATGTTGTCACTGCCGGATTTGGTAGCACTGTCGAAATCATCACCTAGACGTGCATTCATATCACTCTCAGAGGTGTTCTGCGCAGCCATCATCTCCAGTGGATTTCCGAAATGAGTTCCAGCTTCAATCATGTTTGGCTGAATTCGAAAAAAATCCATAGCTAGCTCTCATAAGATTAATTTTTCCAAGCAAGGGTCTTTTTTACGGTTTTGAAATCTAAACGAAAAACCGAAACAGAAAGATGCGAACTTTAAACTGGCTCGAGGAAGAAGAGGAGCAGTACTAGTCTGTCCGTTACATCAGAAAACAATTTGAAATGTGAACAAAGACGCGTTGAAAATACTAATATCTCTGTCTTTGTGCCTATCTCTGAGTCAATGTGGCTCTCTGTGGAAAACATCTATACAAAACTTTTTCCTAAAACCGAGACGGATTTTACTTCAAAAAGGAAGTCCACCTGAGGCCAAACCCATCAGAGTGGTTGGAAATTTTATTTTATTTTAAGAACAAAGGGTCAAAATATAAAATTTAAGACAGAATTAAAAGAAAGAAGAAAAAATATCAGGGAAATAATGGATCTAAACGTACCCATTAAATTTTTCAGCCAAAAAACTTTGTTGCAGATAAGAAAACCAAGTAATTATGAGAAGAATATAGATCTAAAGCACATAGTACTGACCTGACCAAGGGTGAGACCTGAAGATGATCCATAGCCACCAACATTACCATTGGTTCCCATCATCGAAGGCATATTTCTCGCCGGAATCATAATACCGGCCGGCATAACTCAACTCCCAGAAACCCTAAAGAGTACTCTTTAAGGGGAACTGTGCCCAGGATGGGGTGGTTTAGATTCTTTGACAGTGGTTTTGGGGCAAATAAAATGTAAAAGTTTCACAGGTAAAAGAAGCTAGAGACAGAGTTGACAAAATGGGGGAGTTTTGTCTGGAAAAAGGCCAGAGGCTTATTCCTCACATTCTCTTGTAAAACCTAGCTAGCTATCTGGTTTGGTGCTTAGTGAGGTAGAGAGAGCTTAAGGAACAACTTATATAGGGTTGAGTCGATGACAGATCAGGATATACCGTTTTCTTGACAGGCCAAAAATCAATCCAGACCAAGCGTATATCTTGGAATTTTTTCCACCCAAGTTTCCTTATAAGATGCACTAACCTAAAATGAACAGGACCATGTGTTAGACAATATTTCGAGTAAGTGAAACAAATATTTGTTTTTTAAAGGTACACGGTGTGTCAAATCCATTACAAAACACCAGTGAAAGGAAAATAGAGACTGTAATCTTTGGGATCAAGTAGAAGAAATGCTAGAAATTAATACCGCTATATATCCATGTGATCTTCTGAACTTCTTCCTTGGAAAGCCCTAGGAAGGAAATGCGCTACTGATCTGATTTGGGAACTGACTATCTTGCTGCCGGAAACCACTGTTACTAGCCACAAAAGTGGGTTTCCGGCGTACCACTTTGGTATCTTTAAGGTTCTTATGATAAGGAATAATATTTAGGTTTCTAAGTTGAAGTTGAAGTTGGAAAAAGAGAGAAACGGATGATGAAGAAGAAGAAGACTAGGCAAAAGAGCAGTGAATGAATTCAAAGGGAGGAGAAGAAGGGGAGCAGATGGAGAAAAGTATGGCAGCTAGAGTAATTGCAGAGCGTATTGAGAGGGTGCAAGTGCATTTAATGGAGGGAGAGAGACGGAGAGGTGTAATTGCTATGAGAGAGAAGAAGAAGAAGAAGAAAGGGCAAGAGCTAGAGAAAGCGATAGCATTTTAATGGAGGTGTAATTCTTCCCCTAGGAGAGTGTATGGCGCAAAGGATGACGGCTACCGAACTCTAAGTTTTCTTTATCTCCAATCTATTTGCTCCCCAGCATTTGAAACATTTACCACATATATATCCATTTCCTACAAATTCACATCATATCTAGCTGAAAATTCCTATCAGTAATTTGGATTCCGGATGGTACTTTGGACGTACAATGAAGACGATACTATTCATATCATATCAAACTTACTTTAGGTTATAATATGTAGTCTTTTTTTATCATCATGTAGCTAGGTAGTTTACTCGATATTACAAACTTCGTGACAAAATAATACAGTGGTGTGAGGGCACTTCTTTACAAAAATAAAAGTTCTACCATAAATCGAAGAAACAATTGTTTATCGTAATTAGATATGGATATTCATGCACGCATATAAACATGAGAAATCTATCGGCGTTGTACTTGCATGTTGGATTAATTGATTTCTAGCTATCTTGATGATTAATTGATCGTTCTTTTAAATTAATCAACATTTCAACTTCGTCGCCGAGTAATTTCGGTAAAAGGCACTTCAATAAGGAAATATAAAAACCCTATAAATTTTTAATTTAGGTAAAAGGGAACTTCAATAAGAAAATTTAATATAAAAGCCCTAACATGTAAACAGTACAAATTTTTTAATCGGAAACAGTGGCAGACCCAAAAATTCATTTGTGTTGGGGCGAAATACAAAAGAATTAGACAAATTTGTGGCTAGAGAGGGCATATACCGATTAATTTTTCAAATTTGTTCAAAGTTTGCATAGTAACATACATGTAGCTAAAATTTCAGTGGGGGCAACAGGTCTGCCAGTGATCGAAAATAGTGTGCCCCGGCCCTCATACACGCATGGACAACTCCATGCACGTAAAAGCAAGATTGCAAAATTTATTTTTCTAACCAATATAAAATTAATGGAGTGTATATCACAATTTTTATTTTTATTTTTCACCATGCATGTATATGCATTTCGGGATATGGATAATTCTTAGGTATCAAAGGGGTATGACAATTTTAATTTACCACTTGAAAACAATTTTGGTGGTCATTATGGTAATCTGAGTTATTATTTATGTAATTTAGTTATATTTGAGATAATTACTTATTTTAGACATTCAATTACAACTTTTGAACAAATTGTTCTCAAATTATAAATATCATAAATATTTATAAAAATATGTGATCATTGTGGTAATATATGTCCTAAATGTTGTAAATTCATGTTCAAAATATATTAGTTGTAATTTTAGTTCTCAAATGATAAATAAGAATATAGCATACCCCTTGGTAACCAAGAAGATCCATCCGGATATATATTTTTCAAACCTAGATAAAAGTAACGGAGTGCTAAAAATTAAATTATTAATAAGAGGCTAGGTTCACTTACGCGCCCCCTGCTAGTGAGTACTTGTCTCTCTTTTTATATATTAACAAAATGAATATTTATCTCTTAGGTCATCAATTATCCGGTAATTGGTACCACTCATCTAATCATTAACCTGAAAGGTAAGAATAAAACAAAAATTCACAGCTGAGAAATATTTCTTGATTGACTGAATCCTATATATACCATGTCCACTTTTATTTATGACTACTTTGGTATGCAATTTGGGTTTTGCCAATATATGTAGAATGTACATCATTATTTGCACTTACAGAAAAGAAAGTATATAAGTACAAAGAATATATATATATATATATATATCAGTTTTTATATTCAGCAGATCTCTACTTTGGACAAAGAGAGTGGAAAACTATTAGATTAATTAAAAAATTCATTCACCAGATTACTATTAGACGATCATGCTTATAAAATATCAATCCAAACATAAATGATTGAGTCATTTGATTCAATTTTTGAACTATATATTACGAATTCCATACATCAAAAGCTAATTGCGGCAATCAAATGACGAATTTATCTCTGATTGAACTTATTATTTATAATCATTATCCTCGCGTACGTGATAATTTAAATGACAGGTAATTTCAATAATCGAGTATATAAAGCACGAGATGTGATTTGTAGAAATGTGTTTTATACATAGAGAACGTGCTCATTTGGTACGCCACTCGATCATCATATTTTCGTCATTTGGTCACTATTATCATACAAATATAAATTATAACTTATACTCAGAAAGTATAGTTTCCATGGAATGGACCTTACACAAATGAAGCAGGTTATATTCTCGGAAGTGAAGTGTAAAAAAAAAAAAAACTACAAACTAGAATCCTTGAAAAAAAAAAGGTGCTTATTAATACCCTTGCAGAGATTGAAGTAAATTTCTACCATTTAAACCAATTAATATGCCTCTAACTATATCTAATTAGCTAGATTCGTTTGGCCAGTGAGTGACTCTTATCAATGTCTAGGTTGGTGACACGGTAAAAACTATATTAGTACGTTCTCTCTCTCTCTCGAGCTCTCTCTCTCTCTCTCTTCCTTCGGAGATAAATGAAATTGCTCAAGCAGGCGAACAACGTCTGTGTTACTCATGCCTCCCTCACTTTATTTACCAGGCATGCATAAGCATGCATGAAACATCTACTATATATATATATATATCCATCATGCATGGACCATGTATGCCGGCTACTTTGATCTCCTCCTTGACGTACTCCTTCAATGTCCAATATTAATTTTGTTATGTTTTGTATGTTTTGATTACTTGGTATAAGCAAAGGATTTGAGTTGAACCAGGCCTCCTAATTAACTGAGCAGTGGCCACTCGCACCAGCTACCCATACTGGGGGGCTAGGAGGTTGAGTACGTGTGTTCATACCTCGCACAGTTTCAAATCGAAACTCTTTGCCGACAATAAGGAAATCATTGGAGTTTGAAGATAACAACGACTCAACTCTTTACTCTTACATGTACAGTATCATATATATATATATAGAAATCTAAATATTTGCATGGTTCTAGCTTGTTTTTCTCTTCATGGAAAAGAGGTTCAATAATCAGAATATTTCATATGATTGGAGATGGATTTAGAGTTATTCCCTTTTTTTTTTCTTTTATATATAAATTCATATGTACTGTAGATTTTTGTCTAATATGGGCTTTCACTAACTTATCATGTTCTCTTACACTATACATGGTGCATTTCAAGTCATACAGGTGAGCAACTTATATAAAGTGATACCGAGATGGTGAGCATGGATAATGCGCGTCAAATCAATGTAGTTTGATAATATAGTAGTGTAACAAGAGTTTCACGACCGCAACTAATTGCCGATTTTAGAGTTGATCCAATACTGTATAGGTCGAACTCACGGTCACGTAATTATATTAGGGAAACTACTTATATTAGGTGATCGATACCATGACAGTGAGCCTAGAGGTCACCATTTTCCCATAGGCTCGTGGGCGGCTCATAGTCCGAAAAGTCTAAATTTGATCCGGTCAGAATTTAGGTCCGTAAAAGTCCGATTTTATGGGCATAGGGTCGGATTTGACCGAGGTCCCAAAGTCTATGGGCTCAAAAAAAATTTGGTCCGTCAATGCCAGCTCGGCTCGGCCTATAAGACCAAGCTCGTCAAACTCACACTACAAGAAAAATGCACCTAGACCACGGACGATTTCCGTCGTCTAGGTGCAATTTTCCGTCGTCTAAGTACTTAGACGACGGAATTTCCGTCGTCCAAGTTCCGTGCTCCAAGTGCTGTCGTCCAAGCACTTGGACGACGGAGATGGAGAATTCCGTCGTCTAAGTGAGACTTAGACCGCGGACATTCTCCGGGGTCTAAGTGTCCACTTAGACGACGGAGATTGTCATTTCCGTCGTCCAAGTGAATTTTTACGTTTTTTATCAAAAAAAAATAATTTTATTTTTTTTAAAAAAAATAAAATGTAAAAATTCACTTAGACGACGGAGATTGTCATCTCCGTCGTCCAAGTGAATATTTAAATTTTAATTTTTTTTAAAAAAAATAAAATTATTTTTTTTAAAAAAATGTAAATTAAAAATTCATGAAATGCTAATTAATAATTTAATAATTAGCATTTAATGAATTTTTTGTTTAATTTTTTGTATATCAATATTCATAATATTGCAAAATTTATTGAATATTAATTATTAATAATATATAATACGTACAAAATTCATAATGAATAAATAATTTAAATTATTATGGATTTAAATACAATGAATACAAAATTCATAATATAATAAAGTAAATTAATCTAGCCTAAATAAACAAAATTAAGCTAAAACTAAACTAATTATAGGCGGCGGTGGTGGTGGCGGCGCCGGTGGTGTTGGCCGGAATGTGGAGGCCGGTGGTGGAGGTGACAATGCAGGCGGTAGCTAGTGTTGTGTGGTGGTGGTGGAGGCGACGTTGTAGGTGGTGGTGGTGTGTGGTGGTGGCAGCGACGGTGGTGATGCCGGTGATGGCGGCAACGGTGGTGATGTCGGTGGTGGTGGTGATGATGATAGTGGATGGTGATGGTGATGATATATGGTGGGTGGTTTGATTGGGGGGGGGAGAGATGGAGAGGGAGAGAGGGAGAGGGAGAGTGGATTGAGGGAGAGGAAAAAATGAAGAGAGATTGAGAAAATGATGAATTTATAGAGTTTTAAAACACTTAGACGACGGAAAATCAGTATTTCCGTCGTCTAAGTGGTTTAAATTTTCAAACAATACCGCCAATTTTTCACTTAGACGACGGAAAATCAGTATTTCCGTCGTCCAAGTGATTTAAATTTTTGCCAAAATTTTAGCGGGAAAAGAATACCGCCAATTATTTTTACTTAGACGACGGAGATGACAAATTTCCGTCGTCTAAGTGGATTTAAATTTTTGCCAAATTTTTAGTGGGAAAAACACCGCCAGAAATTAAAAATTCAAAAATTCACTTAGACGACGGAAAAGTCATTTTCCGTCGTCTAAGTGAATTTTTTTTAATTAAAATAATTTTTTTATTTTTTTAAAAAAAAAAAAAATTTAAAAATTCACTTAGACCACGGAGATGGTCATCTTCGTGGTCTAAGTGAAAATTCCGTAAAATTATTTTTTAAAAATAATTTGTAATGAATTTTTGGACCTGTAATTTGAATGGAATTGTCGTAAAATATCGATTAAAGAATCGTATATATAAAAAGTGGGATTTAAGACGATGAATTAATTTACGTATTCAAACTTGTTAAGTATCTACTACTATGTATAACTTAATTGTCGGTACGTATAGGCTCATTGCACATTGATATTAACGAAATTGAATTTGGAAAAAACGGCCGTTGGATATACTCACCATAACACCATATATAAGTAGAATAATTTCCACTAAATACTGAGTTCGTTCAGGGTTTCATCGTCACATGCAGTTAACCGCAAATCCAAAATTTTTACAAAACGGAAACCTGGATACACGAAAATCCGTAAGTCCTATTTTAAAACCGTCGACGCTCACACTCCAAGCATTGTTTACTCTATGGTCTCGACGAAAAGAATATGCATTGGGACATGGTTTAGATGGTCGTTGTCTTAGGTGAAATTACGAAATTTTCACTTAGACGTCGGAAATGCACATTTCCGTTGTCTAAGTTTTTACTTGGACTAGGGGATAGGGCCTTAGGGTTTAGGGTTACAGTACTTAGACGACGGAGATGAGTATTTCCGTCGTCTAAGTGAATTTTTAAATTTTTTTTTAAAATATTTTTTTTAATTAAAATAATTTTTTAATTTTTTAATTTTTAATTTTAAAAAATATTTTTTTATTTTTTAAAAAAAAAATTAAAAATTTAAAAAAATTCACTTAGACGACGGAAAAAGACATTTCCGTCGTCTAAGTGAAAACTTAGACCGCGGAAATTTTCTCCGCGGTTTAAGTTTCACTTAGACGACGGAAAAAGACATCTCCGTCGTCTAAGTGTTCACTTAGACCGCGGAGAAGTTTCCGTGGTCTAAGTGTTACTTAGACGACGGAACCTTTAAGGTTCCGTGGTCTAAGTGCATTTTTCTTGTAGTGTCATCAATTGTATATATTATAGATTATTTAATTAATATAAATTTTTAAACTCTATAATTTATCTTAATATCATCAATTCGATCATATACTATATATATATCAATTTTTTGAGACATATATATTATTTAGTGTATATAAATGTTGATATATTTCATAGTTAAAATTATTAATAAATTATTAAGTTTTTTTGTTTAATACATAAAAAAAACTTGGCCCAACCCGGTTTTATAAGCTTAGTTCGGCCCAGCCCTAAAATCCTGGAGCCCAAAATACCCATGAGCTTCAAAATTTTAAAAAATTCCGACCCAACCTGTCCCATTACCGACTTCTAAATGAGCGCATATGAATATTAGGCGTCACACGCGAATAAACCTTATTTTCTACCAAAAGCTTCACAACCAAAACTATATACGATTTTAGAGTTGACCTAATCTTTTAGTTTCTTATAGGTCGGACTCATGATCGATAACCCACCTATATAAAGTATCATAATTAATTGTTCTCTTATTATCGGTTTCTGTAAGACACATGACAAAAATAAACGCATGTTCTGTTTAATAAGTAATAACTATGGTTACTATGATCATTATTGGAGCATGAACAATGGTCATGATCTGAACTAACTATTGTGGACAAGAATAAGAAGATCATAAAGTATACGGTACCTACTAGAATGCAATCTTTCATCCGTAAGATCAAACCATAACGTACACTTCCTATCGTTTTACTACTACGTTGCTACAATGCTACTTGTTTCGTCCTAGATCACTCCTCATTTTGAAGATCGCGGACGCACACGATTCAAGTTGTTGACCAATTAAACAATTAGTCATTGTCATGTTTATGGGATGTGACATCTTATGAATACTATGCAAAACTAGGGCCCTTTCACTTTATGCAAATCCATATGGATCCATTCCTTATTCGATCGAGTTCCCTAGCTTAAACTATATGTATAATAGGGGTACATCCGTGCATGCGGTGGGTAATTCAAAATGAAGCCATGCATGTTCAATACAATAGGATCGACATGTTATAATACTATCTACAAGGGATCGGATCATACAGTTGAAATATAGAATTAATCGGATCATACCTTTCCAAGCCAAACGGGATTCCGAAGCTAGCTAAAGATGAATCCCAACTTCACCATGTGCATGGCCTCCTTCGCCAACCAGAAGGAAGTGTGCAAGGTAACAACCGGGTAATGTATGTATAATTTCGATCAAGAAAAAGGTCATATATATATGTATAAACAGGTTGCAGTTATGAAGCAAATAGCACCCCTGATTCACAAACTTTGTGTTGTGCTTATCATGATGCCCCATATATCCAGTCACACATATAGCAAATGCTTCTACCAGAAAACCATGTCCGTTATTAATACTCGTAGGGCCTGCCAATGCTAGCCGCTTATACATATCACCAGAGCCAGCAGACATATGGTCCTTGCAGAATTGCAATACTGGTGCCCTAGCCTCCTCCAGTTGCTTTCATTTACCTGGAGAGTGGGGGCAAGACAAGTTGAAGTTGGCTATAGCTTTCCCTGTTCATCATTTGACTCCAGAGTGAATATCAGCAGCATATGGAGGGAGAGTCTAAGTAAACCCTAGCTAGAGACATTGGAACAACCTTTCTCCTTCCTCTTTTCTTTTGGTTAAAACTTAAAAGTTAAAACAAGGAAACCCTCGAAGAGACAATCGAGGATGACACCCTAAGATCGAAGTTGCTAATGGAGGTCATATCACCAGCAAGCTTGCTACTATTATTGGTGAAGTCACATCGAATCCTTGCCATCCCAACAGTTTGTCGTAATACCTTATACATAATCGATGATCAGGACGTCAAAGCAAGAAAGCTTCTAGCAACCAGTTTATAAATTTCAAGAGTCTAATAAGTCAGCCTACAATGTTTATCCGTAGTAGTCCATCAGTGCAGTTGAAGTTAGCTTCTCTTTTCTATTCTGTCGATCTTCTCGGACCTTTACATATATAAACAAGCAGCGGATTCCTCTAATAAATATAAGCCGCCTAATTAATTAAATGTCAACCCTAAGTACCTTTTCTCATATGCAGAATCGATGCTAGCTGCAGAGAGATGGAACTTTTAAGATGAAAAGGCCAGTTCTGATTTTGTTGTTGGAATTTCAGTCTAATAATTTGGAGGGTTAAATATATTGGGTCCCTAGCTCTTGTTCATCTCAGACTTATTGCCTTATGTTGTGCTTACATCTCAACTCTCAAGGGTCTTGTTGCAAGCTATTTGCTTCATTAGTGCTGTTGCATGCGTACCATAAGGTCCTGCAGGTATGATAATAAATTCATCTACAACTTATTGCTTATATAACTCGTGAAGGTTGAATAATGATAGCTCTGCTAGGCATGTGTTTATATATATGAACATTTAAGATCTGCTGGGGGCTTCTAGTTAATCTGCTGGGCATGCATCCGATGTTAAAAATTTAATTTGAGCTATTAATATTTGCCCATATCATACCACCTATCTATATTGTATCCAGTATCCACATACTTTAATTTGAAGTCAGCCCTTGTGTTATGTATGTTTATAAATATTAAACACAATTTGATACTGTTCGGATAACAGTTAGATTATGATGCCACTGGTCCAGCTAGCTAGTTAGATTTTACTATAAAAAAAGTGATAGCATATAATCTATACAGTCGATAATCTAGAAATTGAGGTTCGAATTCACATCAAATGCGTTCAGAGTATGTAAATTAAGAGAGCTTCAACTAGAAAAAAAAAAACAATTCGATCTAATTAATCTCAACATCCTAGCTGAAGCAGTTTGTACAGCAATCTACTATCTGATCTTAAGGTTGCGCGAGAGTTCCCTCGATCTAGTAACTACTTAATTGAGGTTCTTCCACAACTGGAGGAGGGCAACGGGGCGACGTAGTTATATTTCTACGTCGCTCCGATTTTAGATGAGGCGACGTACTTTGGCTTTGATAAAAAGTACGTCGCTTCAAAAAATTGAGGCGACGTAGATTGAAGTACGTCGCTTGAACAAGCTGAGGCGACAAGTTTTTCATTCGAAGCGACCAAACTAATCTACGTCTCTTCGAATAAAATCGAGGCGACGTAGATTGACCAATATACGTCGCCTAGATTTTATTCGAAGCGACGTAGATTATTTTGGTCGCTTCGAATAAAATCGAGGCGACGTAGATTGCTCAATCTACGTCGCCTAGTTTTTTTTTAAATCTGGATCTACTCTTCTTCTTAAAGTCAACCCGTTCATAAAGGTGGTTTTTTAGAAAAACAGTTTCCCCGAGCTCTGCAGCTGTTTTGGGCGATTTTGGGGAGAAATTAGAGGAAATTGAGAAAGAAGGTTGTTCTTGCCATTGATTTGATTCTTGAGTAAGGTTAGTTTGATTTGTATCTCTTTAACCCTCTTTATGACCATAATATATTAAATTAGAAGTGAAATTGAAGTTTTGGTGAAATTTTTGAAGTTGAATTGAATTTGGTGTTATGTTGTAGTTTTAGTGTTTGAATCATTGAATTGTGTTAAATCATGTTATGGGTTCATGAATAATGTTTGAAATTTGGTTAAGTTTAGTGAAATTTATTGATGATTAGAAGTGAAATTGAAGTTTTGGTGAAATGTTTGAAGTTGAATTGAATTTGGTGTTATGTTGTAGTTTTAGTGTGTTAAGCATTGAATTGTGATAAATCATGTTATGAGTTCATGATTAATGTTTGAAATTTGGTTAAATTTAGTGAAATTAATTGATGATTAGAGTAGATTATGTGTATTCGAGCATTAATTAGTAGTGTTATTAGTGTTAATCATGATTTCAAGCGTATGACTATATATAATTGTGGTGTTTATCAACTTAGAACTCCCGTTTGAGAATCAACAACTCATCTAGTTGATCGAGTTGAGTTGTTGATTCTTGAATTGTCCCATTTTTGGACACTTTAGGTGAACATGACTTTGTTGATCCTTTTGCTATTCATGTGATTATGGTTTCAGTTTTGGGATATGGTTTCGACAGTGTCTCCTTTAAATGTTCCCCGAGTGCAAATTAGGTTGTTTAGATATGTGTGCACTGGGGGAACTGTAGGGAGATGCTGCCAAAATTTCCCTAAACTGGAGCTGAAACGCATGGGTGCAAAAGCGTTGACAAATGTCGTGAGGACCTAAAGGGGATAGGACCCAACCCGGAGGCATAAGGCGAAGAAGTGTGGGGTTTTGGTTGAATTGCAACTGTGGCGTGGTAACTTTGTTCATATTGATTGTTTATGTTGACAGGAAACATGGACGGACTCCCAGACAAAACTTGGATGACATATCATCGTGCTGATCCAAGGTACATCAACGGCATATTCGAGTTCATGAATTTTGCCCGGCTACATAGTAACGGAGCCGATTATAACTTCTGCCCGTGCAAACGTTGTAAGAACGGTCCGTTCAAGGTTACTATGGATGTCATGTATCATCACTTATCACACAGTGGTTTGAGTCCTACTTATATAGTCTGGCACCTTCACGGGGAAGTTTCTGGTGAACCGGCAATGCTCAGTCAACGAAGACAGTGGCTTCAAGATAGAGTCGGTCCTTCTAGTGGTGCAGGTCCTTCAGTGAACCCGCAGTTGGAGATTCTACATGATGTATATCCCTATTATCCTGGATACCATGGAGATGCACCCCAACAATTAGTGGAAGATAATTCGGGCATGAACTTCAATGACATGGTAGACGATGATTATGAAAAGTACGATAGATTATTGAAGGAGTCACAGACCCCATTATACGAAGGCAGTGAGGAAACTGTTTTGAGTGCCATATTAGATGCAATGGAAATGAAAAATGAATTTGGATGGTCGGACACAAGTGTTGACTCTTTATGTATTTACATTAATAAACTTCTTCCTAAATGGCACACATTCCCCTGTTCATACTCGAGAATAAAAAAAATCTTGAGTGATCTTTCACTGGGTTACGAAAGAATTGATGCGTGTGAGTTTAACTGTGTGTTGTTCAGGGGGGGCGCTTGTAAACGAGAGGATTTGTCCAGTGTGTTATTCTGAAAGATATAAGCCATATACGAATGATATTCCCAAAAAAATAATTCGTAACTTCCCTCTAATACCAAGGTTGAAGCGCTTGTTTATGTCCCCACACACTGCCAAGCATATGCGATGGCTGGGGGAGCGGATATGTGTGGCTGGTAGCCTCAGCCACCCAGCTGACGGAGAAGCGTTTCAACATTTTGACAGAACTTTTCCAGGTTTTGCACGGGATTGCAGGAATGTGCGCCTTGGAGTAGCAACAGACGGTTTCAATCCATTCGGAACAATTGGAACTTTGCATAGTACATGGCCCGTTGTTGTGATGCCGTACAATCTACCACCATCAATGTGCATGAAGAAGGAATATAACATGTTATCAGTGTTGATTCCAGGCCCTAAATCTCCCGGAAAGTGCCTTAGTGTACTCATTGAGCCGATGATCGAGGAGCTAATACATTTATGGGTCGTTGGAGTCCATACTTTTGATCGAGTAGACAATGAGGTATTCTTGATGAAGGCAGCGGTAATGTGGACTATTAGCGACTTTCCAGGTTTAGGGATGCTTGCGGGGTCAACTGTGAAAGGGTACAAGGCATGTCCAATCTGTCTAGATGAGCTAACTTCGGAGCATATATGTGGGAGGATAGTTTATGAAGGTCATCGAAAATGGCTCCACCAAGATCACCCTTGGAGATTGAGCAAGGCATTTAACGGGAAGGAGGAGTTTGGCGGAAGACCCTATCGTAAGAGTGGAGATGAAATTTTGGAGGACGTTAGGTCAAACGTTTACCCTATTCTTAGCCAACATGAAGACTTGAAGGTGCCGTACAATCCCAATAACAGACAGTGCTGGACTCACGAAAGCATATTTTGGAAGCTGCCGTATTGGTCATCATTGAAGATCAGACATTGCCTAGATGTCATGCACATTGAAAAAAATGTGTGTGACAACATCCTTGGAACCATTTTTTCGATTGAATCGAAGTCTAAGGATGGTCCAAAAGCTCGCGCTGCTTTGAAGAAGAGGAATGTGCGAAAAAACTAGTGGCAAAGAGCGGGTGACTTGGCTACGGGGAAAGTTCCTCATGCACCCTTTTTAGTTAAAAAGGATAATCTAGAAGATGTGTTCCAGTGGTTCAGGGATATTAAGTATCCTCTTGGTTATGCAGGTAGTTTGAGAAGTAAGGTGAAAATAAGTACGTTCCCCGTCACAGTTTTATGGATTGAAGACGCATGATTGCCATGTCTTGCTTCAACGTCTTCTTCCTGTGGTTATAAGAGGGTTCCTGCCAAAAAACGTTGTCAAGCCATTGATAGCACTGTCAAATTGGTTTCGTCAACTATGCAGTAGGGAGCTTAAGAAGGAGGTTGTGCGTGACATGGAAACTGAGATAGTGATGATTCTCTGCAATTTGGAGCTCATATTTCCTCCACATTTTTTTTACATCTATGGTTCATCTCATGGTTCATCTGCCCGAACAAGTATTCCTTACAGGTCCAGTACACTATACATGGATGTATCCAATTGAAAGGTAAATTTTTTTGTTATTGCTAATATTATGTTCGTTGTGTAATATGTCGGCAATTAGGAAAATATTGTACTAATCTTGAGTGGTGTTTTTGCAGGCAATTAGGAAAATATAAAAAGTCAATGAGGAATACACGTTACCCGGAAGGTAGTATTGCTGAACAGTACCTCGTACATGAGTCGGTGACGTATTGTAAGGCTTATCTCAGACGGATGGACAACGAAGATATCGACACTTCCATATCTGGGTGGAATGTCAGCTGTGTTTCACTCTTAGTAAGACCAAATATTATCGAGACTCGTCGCCAGTTCAGGTTGACTGAGTCAGAGACTGCTGAGGCTCACTGGCAAGTCTTGGTGGAAACAGACGAAGTCAAACCTTACCTAGAAGAACATCTCAGAAGGTTCGAGGCTAAAAATGGTGAAGATTTCGACGAGCTTCGTCGGAGGAGGAGTTTTCTTCGATGGTTCTTAACATGGGTACATATGCCTATTAATTCTTGTAAGGTTCTTTGACGGTTTATAACACTTATAACTAACTTGTTCATAACACATCAATCTCTCAGGTGTCCCTTAAAGAAAAAAACTCGGACCCGAGCTTGGTTGCAGGAATAAAGTCATTAGCTCAAGGACCTCAGCAATGTCGAGTTTATAAGTCGTGTTATGTGAACGGTGTCAAGTTCACATCGTTTGATAGAGATCAAAGAACCGTGACTCAAAACAGCGGTGTCATGATAGACATGGGTTCATCCAAGTTCTACGGCCATGTTAACTACGTGGTCGAAATATTATATGCAGGCCGTATGCCAGTGGTGTTGTTTAAGTGCACATGGCACAACTCCGAGGACCCTGAAGATCTTACCACCCTTATAAAAGATCATGGACTGATATCAGTGAATACAAACAACAGTTACTATGAGGATTCACCCTTCATAATTGCAACCAAAGCAAAACAGGTATTCTACATAGACGATCCAAAGGCTGGTGGTACTTGGAAGGTAGTACAAGAAATGTCACACCGCAATGTCTACAGCGCCGAAGTACTGGCCATAGATGAAAACATATCGCGTACAGGAGATCATATATTCGAGCCTTACCAAGAGGACACTCCCACGGTGATACAATTTTACACAGATTTTCAACTACTTTTGGACGAAGAAGGAGACGAGGACGAGGACGAGGACGACGAGGACGAGGACGAGGAGGAGGAGGACGAAGACGAGGAAGAGGACAAGGAGGACGAGGAGGAGGAGGACGAGGACGAGGACGAGGACGAGGATGAGGACTAAGACGAGGACTAAACTAATATTATTATGAATTTGAAACCTAAATCATAATTTATGTATTCGAGAAAATATTACTAACTTTATAATTCTAAACTTCATTTATTCAAAAAAACAAAATTAAAAATTAAATGCAAGGAAGCGACGTAGATTGATAAATCTACGTCGCCTCATTTATTTAAAAAAAAAAATTCATTCCAAGCGACGTAGATTGATCAATCTACGTCGTCTCCTTCATTCAAAAACAAAAAAATAAAAATTAAATCCATGCGACGTAGATTGATCAATCTACGTCGCCTCATTTATTCAAAAAAAAAAATTAAATACAAAGAAGCGACGTAGATTGATCAATCTACGTCGCCTCATTTATTAAAAAAAATTAAAAATTAAATAAAACTAGGCGACGTATATTGATTAATCTACGTCGCCTCATTTATTAAAAAAATTAAAAATTAAATACAAGGAGGCGACGTAGTTTGATCAATCTACGTCGCCTCATTTATTAAAAAAATTAAAAATTAAATAAAACTAGGCGACGTATATTGAAATATACGTCACTTAGATTAATAAAATGAAACGAAGCGACGTAGAAGTCAAAATACGTCGCCTCGATGGTTATATGTATTCCAGATTCACAGTTTCTGGAATCAGTTCCTCATTTCGTTTCCTTCTTCCTAATTCACTTCGCCCCGATTCCTTCGATTCCTAAACCAATCGGCCCGAAACCTCTTCAACCCCGAAACCTAATCTTCCACCCCGAGCTTCCTCTCCAACCTCTTCGTCTCCTTCAATTGGACCACCCCGAGCTTCCTTCCACCCCGAAACCTCTTCAACCCCGAAACCAAATCTTCAATCCCCTCCATCGAACTCCAACCCCGAAACCAAACCGGATTGTGCCTTCCATCTTCAAAGCCATTCACCCCATCTTGAGCTACGAAATCTGTAATCAAGGTATGATTTTATTTCAATTTTCAAATTGATTCGGGTACTTGTGATAAGTATTCCTAATGTCTTTATTAATTTCTATCACTACGTCGTGATTTCAGAACGCATTCCGGGTCCGGATTTCCGTCTCTCATTCTCCGAAAACTCTCTAAGCATCTATGTAAGTTCGGTGCTTACATTTCATGGAATCTGTTTGTGGCTTGTCAATATTGTCATGGTGTTGTGTAAGCATCACATTCAATGTGATTTGTGTTTTATATGGAATTATATGTGATTTGTGTATTATATGGAATGAAGTTGGTATGGAATTCAAAAATGTGATTTAGGATTTACAGTGGTTTAGGATTTACAGTGTTTATCAATGTTGCCCACCAACTGTTTGATGAAATGTCTCCACCAACTGTGATTTAGGATTTGTTTTCTCTTTATAAACAAAAGTGTAAGCATCATTTGTTTTTAAAATCTAAATTCCGTATACAGATGGTTATGAACTACATGTTACAGTAAGATTACAACATCAACTATAAAGCCTATAATTACAATGAAAATTACAGCAATATGTTAAAAGCTTGAAGTGAATATGAAGTATGTTCACCAATTAGGATGAGGCATTTCGGAAGTACAGTAGTTACGATATTTCCAATATTTTCTTCTGCTTAACAGTTTAACACCATCATTTATAGATACAGTAGTTACGATAGATACGTACCACTGGGAATGAGGATTCTCAATCATGTAGCTTGGCGACTTCCCACAAATCTTCACTGCCTCTCAGCTTTGCTATATCCTTAATATTCCTAAAAATAACCATGGTATAGTTGGCAAATTGAAAAATGAGAATGCAAATGGAGTAGACATACATGTTAAGGATAAAAAGCAAGGATAGTTGGAAATTTACTGTAAATGAGACTTATGAGACTTATGAGAGTAGATGTACAAATTAGAGATCTTTGGTACAAATTGTAGATACTTTTTTAAATGATGTTTCCGAATGTGTATTGTGTTTTGTTATGATAAGGATATATTGAAAATTGAGTTTGGTTCACCGAATATGTAGTACTCTCGGGATTAAGGAGTCTATGGTTGTAATTGTGTGTACTTTACTGCCTATATGAGTTAAGTATATTTGGTACCTTCTGATAAGAAAAACTGCTTATAGAAGTTACAAATATGCTACTGTTATTGTTATGAAATTAGTTCATCAGAACTTTGATTGAGTTGTCCTGTACATAAAGCGGACAGTTATGTGATTCTTCCTCTGCGAATGTGATAAGCTATATGTGTTTTGTGATGATAACTATAGCATTATAGAAGTACAAACGAGTAAATCATCTAATTAATAAATAACAGTTTAGTTTTAATAGAATGGCTCCCAGAGATACTGGATACAAGAGGAAGATAGCGGCGAAGCGGCCGCGGCGGCAGCTGCGGAGGCGGCGGAGGCGGGGCGGCGAGCATTCAGCCGAGATAGGGCTTCCGGGTCGGGTTGCCCCACGGGACAATCGGCGACCCCGTCGATTCCAGAAGCTCCCATGTTAACGCCCGCCCCTCCACTTGAGGATGCGATTCCTCAAATGGATGACAGCGATGCCACTACGGCGTCACAACACCCTCCCGCCCTCAGCATCCGGTGCAAGAAGACCAAACTCCCCGACATGATCGACATGGCAACCGGAGATCCGACGACGCAACAGCGCGGAGTCGTTGTCGGGACGAAGACGGAGTACCTCGTCCGCCTGAACAACAATAGGCGACTACAAGTCGCTTACTCTACGAGGCATGCGGGGCCTGCGACGAGGGAAATGAGGAGTCTGATGTGCAGAGACATCGGTAGCATCATCCGCGGAAAAGTTCCAATGCTTGCACCTAGCTTCTTGGGACTTAGCGATTTGCATCGCGATATCGTCAGTAACAATCTTGAGGTATACTTACTGGCCTTAGCTTACTTACCTACTTGTAGTAAATGTAAATATAACTTTTACATAACGGAATTTAAATGTGTTGTGCTAGACGAACTACGACATCCCGGCGACTGATGTGGAGATGTGGAACTTCATTGATGCGACGGCGCAAACAATCTATAAGGATTGGAAGTACGATTGCCATCAACATTATCTCCACGTCAGCCAGGAGACTCCGGCCGAGTTTCTCGGGAGGGAAGACCAATGGGCGTGGTTAAAAGCCCACTTCGAAGACCCTGCTTACTTGGTGAGTTTCATAAACGAACCTATAGTTTTGGTCAAACGTTCGAACAATATGCATGTTTATCTGTTCTTATTTTAAAATGATTTTTGTGTGTGTGTGGCAACGATTGTGCGAACGCAACCGAGGAAACCGAAACAAGAACAAGGAGCAGCAGATCAACCACCATTCGGGATCCCTCGCCCTCTCATACCGAAGCGAGGTGTTGGAGAAGGAGGGTCATAGAGCGCCCGCCGTCCAGACGTGGATTAACGTATATCAGCCGGAGAGGAATGCGGCTGAGAAAGTGGTAAGCTCAAATAGGTTCACGATACGTTATTTCAATTATTGCTCTTTTACTATATTGTAATATTATTTATTTTATCTATTTTAATTGAGCAGGCGGCAGTGAAGCGTCGACTCGATGAAGTCTTGTCGCAACAAGATAGTGTTGTGGGCCCAGTTGACGGTGAAGAGGTTTCCCAACCCCAGCCTCTTCCTCTTGATACACAAATAAATATCATAGAGGAAGAGGTGGGTTCAAGGCCCGGGACCTCTATAAGAGGTAATAAATCTCCAAAACGATTCCGTCGATGCATATCTCGATTTACGTTTTGCTTTATTTTGGTTTACGATATAGTTTACTAATATTTGTTCTTGTTCGACGTTACAGGGGTGGGGCGCGCTCTCACACGCGACCCCAAACCGAGAGGAAGGGCCCGGGTACAGGAACGCCAAATTCAAATGCAAAAGGAGATCGATGAAGCCAAAGAGGTGGCGCAGAAGGCTATAGCGGATTACAGTGCGCTCGCCCAAAGGATGCAAGAAATGGAGGCCATGATGCGATCATTCCAGGCTGCGAGTCAACAACCTCAAGCTCCTCCACCACCTCCCGGCTCGTAAACTGTATCTAGGATTTCTATAAACTTGATTTGTGTAAACTTGATTTGTATAAACTTTTAACGTTTTGATTTGTGATTGAATGCGTTTTTGTGGTTGAATGTGTATCTGCAATTTGAATGCGGTTTTGTGTTTGTAAATTGCGATTGGTCGTGACTTGGTACAATAATATTTAATTTTTATTTTTTTTATTTTTATTTTTTAATAAATGAGGCGGCGTAGATTGTTCGATCTACGTCGCCTCATTGTCTAAAAAAAAATATTAAATACATTGAGGCGACGTAGATTGCTCAATCTACGTCGCCTCATTTATTAAAAAATAAAAAAAATTAAATATTAAATACATTGAGGCGACGTAGATTGAGCAATCTACGTCGCCTCAATTTATTCAAAAATAAAATAAAATAAATTTTAGATAAATTTAAGCGACGTACAATGATCAATCTACGTCGCCTCCATGTATTCAAAAATAAAATAAAATAAATTTTAAATAAATTGAAGCGACGTAGATTGATCAATCTACGTCGCCTCAATGTATTCAAAAATAAAATAAAATAAATTTTAAATAAATTGAGGCGACGTAGATTGATCAATCTACGTCGCCTCAATTTATTTAAAAAAGAAAAATAAATTAAAAAAAATAAAATTAAGCGACGTAGATTGATCAATCTACGTCGCCTTAGTTGAAGCGACGCGATCAATCTACGTCGCTTCAATTGAAGCGACGTAACATTATTTACGTCGCGTGAAATGAAACGAAGCGACGTAGATTGTATCTACGTCGCCCAAATGGTGGCGTGATCAATCTGAAGCGACAAGACGAGGCGACGTAGTTTTGGTCACAAGAAATCGAGGCGACGTAAAATCAAGCCGAGGCGACCACCTTTCTACGTCGCCCCGATTCCTTCGTCCAGTAGTGTTCATATGGAGATCGAGCTGACACTCTTTGTGCATGAGTGTTGATAGTCGCATATTTATGCGTCTATTCGGTATTTAATTTGTTCCCTATATTTAGTTTGTTGTTATTATTAGAGTGATTTAATTATGTTTATCTGTTTTTAGGTATTTTGGAGATTAATGAAGAAAATAATATTAAATAATATATTCTGGCGAGGAGGTTTTGTCTTTGGCGAGCAAAGTTGATGAGAGTCAGATGTTGATGTGGACTTGGACTTTGGGAGTCCATTTACATATTGAATTGATGGTGTGCACGTGAACAAGATGAGATTGATCAACTTTTGCTAATTATATATTAGTATATTTGGCTTGTGTGTTTTTGTGGGCTGGCAAGCTGCTCGCAAGAAGTGAAGAAGAGTCCTTCTACAATAGTGAGATTAAGAAGAGATGGGCTTGAGTTGGAGTCTAACACGTGGGTTGCTAGCTAGGTTAATTAACCTAGTTAGATTGGAACATATATATATATATATATATATTGCTAGCAAGAGAACGTACGGGGGGTAAGAAAAAAGAAAAAAAAACAGACGTACGAAGAGCAAGAGCAAGGAGGCTACAAGCTTCTCCTTCATCCGTTTGTATCAATTTCTTTCATGGATTATTTTAGTTTAATTTCTGATTCTATGAGGAGCTAAACTTCATTGTTAAGGGGCTGTTTTGAAGCCCTGTTCATGATATCTAGATTGCTTATGCACGTTAACTAAGTTTTGTTTTTGTTATTTGAATGAGGTTTCTTTGTTATTTATACGGTGATGATTCTTGATTATGTATGCTTTGAGTGCATGCTTAGTATGCATGTTTAGGAATCTAATTCTAAGAAAATTGATGGATGTTGGTGATTATTACATTCCTCAAGTTTCAATCGTAGAACCCATACATTCTTGGTATAAGAAACCCTAGGTCTAGTAAGACATGACCGTAGTGTACTTATGAAGCCTTGTAGATTCTCAAACCCTTTCTAGATCGTAATGCTTTGCTCTTGGTAAATTCGAGTCCGTGACTTCGGATTCTTTGAGGGATAGACAATGTTGATAAGCAAACCTTCAACATTGTAAACATAAGGATTGGGTAATAGGTTGTGTTCACAGCTCGGGACCTTCCTGGGAGTCTTTCATTCATAACATTTTTATTGTTTAGTTAAGCATTTGTCATCTAGATGTAGTGACGGTGGTGGATAGCACTTCACTTAACCCATTTTATTATTGAATTCTCGTTTTACTCTGAATTTCGCTACTGTTTCAGTTTCATAATCTAGTTTGTAGAATTTATTTCAACACCCAAACCAACTCCCATTACATTGAAAATTTTAGTGGTAGTCGACCACTGTGTCTATAGTGTCCTGTATTAATTTAGTGATTTTAGGTTGAATCTAGCTATTTTAATTAATTATATTAATGTTAGTTGTCGAGGCTGTCAGGTTTCTGACTTTCGCGTCTGTTTGTAGTTTAGAATATTGAGTTTCATTTTTCCCTATGGATTGACCCATATACTATTGTACTGTATGGACAAGCATATTGAGTTCATTATAGGATATCTTTGAAGGTGGTTAAACACCGATCAAATTTTGACGCCGTTGCCGGGGAAAAGATCTAGTCTTTATATTCTAACGTGTCTTTTGTTTCTGTTTTGTTTTGTTTTGTTTTGTTTCATTTATTTTGTAGTGTAACGTGTCTCTTGTGTGCAGGTACTTAGTGCATGCATACTCGAAGGTCAAGGAGAACTGAGCCTTTATTTCTTGATTTAGAGGTTGAGCGCTCAGCTAAGCAAAACCGGAAGCAGAAGAGGCGAGCAGAACTGGAGGTTGGAAACACGAGTGGCACAGTGTCAGAACCTGAGATTGAGGTGGAAACGAGTTCAGATTCAGAAGAAGTTCCTCAATCGCCACCACAAAGAGTAGCAATGGGAGAACAACCAAGAACGTTGATGAATTCCTTTGTACCAAGTGCTCAAGGGAATTCATCACCAATAGTGTTGCCAGCTCTTGGGACATATTCAGTGCCTCCTGCATTACTTTCTGCCCTACCTCATTATAGGGGGATATTTTCAGAGGATCCGCAACAACATTTGGCAGAGATTGAAGCTTTAGCTTCAACACAAAACTTACAAAATGTTGAATCTAATGTGTTGAAACTAATTTTATTTCCTTTTTCTGTGAAGGAAGGAGCGAAGATGTGGTTCAATTCTTTGGCTCCTAGGTTTATACAATCTTGGGATGAGATGAAGGTGACGTTCATGAAGGAGTATTTTTCAGCCCAAAAGACTAAGCAGTTGAAGAAGAAAATTAATAGCTTCATACAAAAAGATGGTGACATGCTTCATGAGGCATGAAGTCATTTCAAGGAGTTGTTGAGGAAATGCCCACATCATAGGTATGATCTAGAGGACATGATGACTTTCTTTTATGAAGGTTCGGAGCCATCCAACAAGACAAGAGTGGATTTAGCATGTGGAGGTATGTTTATGTATCAAACAGGTCAGCAAGCTCATGATACCATAGAGAAATTGGCTGAGAACACCAAGCAGTTCTATACAAGAGAGAGAACGTTGGTGAGCACGAAACAGCAAGTTGTATTTGAGGTTGCCACCAACCCAGACATGGACAAGAGAATAAAAGCAATGGAGAAGAAGTTGGAGTCCATTGCTACTGCCATCAAGAGCCAAACGACATCATCAACATCTGTTTCTCAGGTATGTTCTGTTTGCTCTATGTCGGATCACACTAACGAAACTTGTCCCTTTATTCCTGATGAAGAACAGGTGAATTTTGTGCAACAACGTGCATCAAGAAATGATCCATTTTCAAACACATACAATCCGGGATGGAGGAATCATTTTAATTTTAGCTATGGAAACACCAACAGTGTGTTGAACCCACCCACCGGATTCAAGGTAAGACCTGAATTTCAACAGGTACAACAGTCGGTTGCAGCTCCAGCTCCTGATCCTATCATGGCAGCAATATTGGCTAGGCTAGAGAGGATTGAAATGCACAACAAGAACTCTAGCAAGGTATTCGAGCTTATGGAGAAGCAGTTGAACAACTTGCAGTAACAAGTGTCAACAAGAGAACAAGGTACTCTTCCAAGCAATGTGGTTAAGAACCCAAGATCTCAACATGAAGCTAATGTGAACACATTGAGAAATGGAAGAGTGATTGAAGAGGTTGAAAAGCCTACAAAAAAGTCTTTAGAAGATGAACCGGTCATAGAACAAGTGCTACCATTTCACCCACTACTGCAGGATCAGGAAGAGAAGAATACACCTGGACAGAAAGAAACTCTGGCGAAGAACTCGCCAGACTCTGGACAAAAAAAATTCAGCAAATCAAAAATCAGGTAAGTCAATTTATGAACCTTCTCCTTCAGTTCCTTTACGTGTTCCTTTTCCTGGTAGGTTGAAAAACAAGATGAATGATGAGTTGGAGCAAGAGATTCTAGATACATTTCGGAAGGTGGAAGTGAACATTCCGTTGCTTGATGCGATTAAGCAAATACAGAAGTATGCAAAGTTTCTTAAGGAACTTTGTACAATGAAGAGGAAGTTCACAGGGACTGAGACTGTGGCCTTAAGTAAGAAGGTGTCAGCGGTACTTCAGAGGAAGCTACCACCCAAGATGGGAGACCCAGGACGATTCACCGTCCCATGTACAATTGGTAACACTAATTTCACTGGAGCTTTACTTGATTTGGGTGCATCAATAAACTTAATGCCATACTCTGTGTATAAAACTTTGAATATTGGTGCATTACAACAAACTGGTGTTACAATTAAATTAGCTGACCGATCTAACTGCTACCCCATAGGTTTTGTTGAAGATGTTTTAGTACAGGTAGGTAAGTTGATCTTCCCAGCTGATTTCTTCATTTTGGAGATGGAGGCAGAGCCTCAACCATCAGAGCTACCATTGATACTTGGTCGTCCATTCCTACGGACTGCTAGGACCAAGATAGATTGTTTCAATGGTACCCTCTCCATGAAAGTAGATGAAGAGAATATCCGCTTCAACATCTTCGACGCAATGAGGCATCCTAGTGATAATGATTTGTATTCCTGTTTTTCTATTGATATATTTGATAATTTTATGCAGGAATTTATGCAGCATTCGGTGAATGAGAATGAGGATGCGTTGAAGAAAGCAATTGAAGAAGGGGGCAGGAAATCTGAAACCTCCCCATATTCTAAAGTGTGGGATGAACTTGAGGATTTGATCACCCAAGTTTGATCCATGGATGAAGAAGAAGAAACAATGAGAATCAGCTCAGCTGAAGAGTTAGTAATGGGTGAAGAGTATGATGATGTTGTGGCAGCCCTTGAATCATTGCCATACATGAGAGGTAATTCAAAATCTCTTCCTCTTTCTATTACCAATGACACGCTTCTTCCTTCCATTGTAACAGCACCAAAGCTTGAGCTCAAGCCTTTGCCTGAGCATTTGAAGTATGCATTCCTTGGAACTAGTGAGACTTTACCAGTCATTTTATCTTCAAAACTAACCATGTTACAGGAAGAGAAGCTAGTCACTGTACTCAGGCAATACAAGGAGGCTATTGGCTAGACAATTGCAGACATTAAAGGGATAGATCCAACATTGTGTACTCATAGGATATTCCTTGAAGATGGAGCAAGGCCAACGAGAGAACCACAACGAAGACTCAACCCACCTATGATGGATGTGGTGAAGAATGAGGTTATCAAACTTCTCGATGCAGGTATTATTTATGCAATATCTGATAGCAAGTGAGTAAGTCCTGTGCAGCTGATACCCAAGAAGTCAGGCATCACAGTGATTAAAAATGATGAGGATCTGCTGGTGCCAAAGAGAGTTCAAACAGGATGAAGAGTCGGTATTGACTACCGCACGCTTAATGCCATAACCCGTAAGGATCATTTTCCTCTTCCTTTTATTGACCAAATGTTGGAACGTCTTGCAGGTCTTGCGTATTATTGCTTTCTAGATGGTTATTCTGGCTATAACCAGATTGCCATTGATAGAGAAGACCAGGAGAAGACTACCTTCATGTGTCCCTTTGGCACGTTTGCTTATAGGAGGATGCCTTTTGGGTTGTGCAATGCACCAGCTACTTTCCAGAGATGCATGATGAGCATCTTTTCAGACATGGTGGAGAAGATCATCGAGGTATTCATGGATGATTTTTCTGTTTTTGGTGATTCTTTTGATACATGTTTGAATAATCTGTCCCTAGTTCTAGAAAGATGTGTGGAAAAGAACCTTGTGTTAAATTGGGAAAAATGCCATTTCATGGTTGAACAAGGTATTGTTTTGGGACATGTAATTTCTGAAAAAGGTATAGAAGTAGACAAGGCTAAGGTTGATGTTATACGTACCTTATCACCTCCCACTTCTGTGAGAGAGGTGTGCTATTTTCTTGGACATGCAGGTTTCTATCGCAGGTTTATCAAGGATTTCTCCAAGATAGCCCGACCTCTCAGTGCATTGCTCCAGAAGAGTGTGACGTTTGATTTTACTAAAGATTGTCTTGTTGCCTTTAACAAGCTCAAGGAGCTGTTGATCACTGCCCCAATCATCCAAGCACCAGACTGGAACCTTCCGTTCGAATTGATGTGTGATGCATCAAAATATGTTGTAGGTGCTGTGTTGGGACAGCGGGTCGAGAGGTTACCACATGTGATTTATTATGCTTCTCGAACCCTTAATGATGCTCAGTTAAACTATTCAACGACTGAGAAGGAACTTTTGGCTGTTGTCTTTGCTTTAGAGAAATTTAGATCTTACTTGTTAGGAAGTAAAGTGATTATTTTCTCTGACCATGCTGCATTGAGATATCTTATAACAAAGCAGGATGCAAAGCCAAGGCTGATTAGGTGGTTACTACTCCTTCAGAAGTTTGATGTGGAAATCAAAGATAAGAAAGGAACAGAGAATGTGGTTGCAGAGCATTTGAGTCGGTTGACACATGGGTCCAATGCGGAGGAGGATAAACTCCCTTTGCATGAGAGTTTTCCGGATGAGCAACTATTTGCTATCCAGGATTCTGAGCCGTGGTATGCGGATATTGTCAATTACCAGGTTTCAAAACTGGTACCTACTGACTATACCCGCGCTCAGAAGGACAAATTGAAGAAGGAGGCCAGATATTATGTGTGGGATGATCCATACTTATGGAAACATTGCCTAGATTCCATCATCCGAAGGTGCATTCCCGAATCTGAAATTTATTCAATTCTTTCTTTTTTCCACTCACATGTAGGTGGAGGACATTTCGGGGGAAAGAAAATTGCACTCAAGGTGTTGGAATGTGGATTTTATTGGCCTAGCATCTTTAAGGATGCTCATGAATTCTACAAGGCATGTCCAAGATGCCAAATGACAGGTAACATAGGTCCTAGGGATCAAATACCTCAACACCCAATTTTGGTGGTTGAAATTTTCGATGTGTGGGGTATTGATTTCATGGGTCCTTTCCCTTCTTCTCATTCTAATGTGTACATACTTTTGGCAGTTGATTATGTGTCTAAGTGGGTAGAGGTAGTTGTCACCCGAACTAACGATTCTGTTGTTGTGCTTAAATTCTTAAAGTCTATATTTGCTAGATTTGGCACACCTAGGTACATCATTAGCGATGGAGGCTCTCATTTTTGCAACCGCATATTTGTTGCGCTCTTGAGGAAATATAATGTTCAACACAAGGTGGCGACACCTTACCATCCTCAGACCAGTGGACAAGTGGAGGTGTCTAACGGTGAAATTAAGAAGATTCTAGAAAAGACCGTAGGCCCTACCAAGAAGGATTGGAGTCAGCGATGAGATGAAGCTTTGTGGGCTTACCGTACAGCTTACAAAACACCTATAGCGATGTCTCCCTATAGGCTTGTTTTTGGCAAAGCTTGTCATCTGCCGGTCGAGCTTGAGCACAGAGCTTATTGGGCGGTCAAACAGTTCAATTTTGATATTATTGAGGCTGAGATTCACAGGAAATTGCAGCTGAATGAGCTGGCAGAAATTATGAACAATGCATATGAGTCCAGCAGGATTTACAAGGAGAAAGCTAAGGTTTTTCATGATCAAAATATCAGGAGCAAGACTTTTGTGGTAGGACAAAAGGTCTTGGTTTTCAACTCGAGGTTGAAACTGTTTCCAGGTAAGCTTCAGTCTAGATGGATTGGTCCATTTGTGGTCACAAATATTTTCCCTAGTGGTGCTGTAGTTGTGAAGAGTGTCAAAACAGGGAAAGTTTTCAAAGTCAATGGACATCGACTGAAGCCGTTTTATGAGTTGATGTTGGAGCACACCGTTGAGCAGGTACCTCTCGAGGATGTGCCACAGGATAAAGAGTGATACTTGGTACTGTCTGGCTGGAGACGTTAAACTTAGTACTACTTGGGAGGCAACCCATATGGATGGAGAAGCTTGGTTGCCAGATTTGAATTCTTATCCCTTCTCCTTTTCTTTATTTTTCTCCATGTTAGTGTGATTTGTGATGTGTTATGTGTCTTATTCCATGCTTGTTTGATGTATTGTATATTTTAGTTTCGTCTTACATTGAGGGCAATGCAAATTTCAAGTGTGGGGTGGGGTGGGGTTTATATCATATCCTTAGCGTTTATGTATAATTTTTCGTTATTTCGGTTCTGAGCAGTATCCTGTTTCGTGTCATTTATTTTCTATAGCTAGAGGGCCCGTAATTTTCTGAAATTTTTAGGGAAGGTTTGTAAATGTGTCTAGTTGATTCTCACAAAATTTCAGCTTATTATGATGTGTGATTAATTTTTTATAATTCTTGTGCGTGGAAGTGCGCAGTATAGGGAGTTTGGCGAGTCCCTCGCCAAAGTTTGGTAATTTTTAATTTTTCTTTGTTTTTCTTGTGTGTTTTAGTGTCTTTGTTGAAAAACAAAATACAAAAGTAAAAAGTGTCAAGAAAATATCAAAAAGAAGAGTCTTAGGATGCCTGTAACAAAGTCAATGATGATTCTATATCTTTCCAAATTGTGGTTAAGAGTTTATTATGTTATTCAAGTTTCTTTGGATGATTTTGACATATGGTGCATATGCAAATGTGTAGTGGATGTAGAAACGAGTTAACATGGTACAGATCTCTTGGCATGCTTAAACTTTGTTGAGATTCATTTAACCTGTAAGCTTTTGAGCCTTTATGAGAAATACATGCTTTCTTTGATTGAGTGTCAATTACTTGCCACAGATTAAGTTAATGGACTCTAGAGTTTACTAGAACTTGCTCTTGTGCTTTTCAAAGCTTATTGTCAATACATGTTTTGATTGAGGAAATGATAAAGGCATTTAGGGGACACAACCATAGCCATATAAGCCTATGTCCCGATTTTGTGTACACAAGATGTGCACCCCTTAATTAACCACTTTGAGCATACATATTTAAACTTTTGTCATCACCCACATATCCCTAACCTTAAACTTTAGAATAGTTATTTATTTACCTTTGTTCTAGGACTTGGTATAGCTATACATGAAACAGGTACGTGAAGACAGGGACAATGTCAATAGGTGATGCAAAGAAACAAGTGTGGGGTATCAAGCTAGTTTGTTAAAAAAAAAAGGAGCACAAAGAAAAAGAAAGAAGAAGAAAAAATTGTGATATTTAGCTTGATACCCGAGTTAACTATGATGAAGAGAATGATGCGCAGACCCAACAAGATGAAATCTAGCCACAATAATAAAAAGTTCATGGTTGCAAGACCCGAGAAAAGTCTCTTATTTGGTGCTCTACTAGGTTCTAGAATTTTTTTTTTTGAATTCCTTATCCATTTATTCTTTAACCTATGAGCCAAGCCCCATTACAACCATGAAATTCCTTTTTGATCTTCAAGATGACAGCCTTTGATCTGTGGAGATTAGTTGCAAGAGTAAGCATATGGTTCGGTCAATTTGGCAAGTAATTGAGTTGAGTGAATACCTTAGACATGCTTTGAGAGAAACACTATTGAGAGCATATCTATGTGAGGTTGAATCTTGACTTGTTTTCGCATGCTACAGCTTTATTTTTCACCATGATTATGTCTTTGTCCTATATGTTGCAGGTGTGTTATATGTTAGAGTCATCTCTGGTAACTTGTTTGTTCATATGTGACTTGGTGTTACACTTCTTGGAAGATTGCTGAGACAATTTTGTTGAGGGCATTAGTGTCGTTATCGTAAAATCTTTGGGTTGTTTTAGAGTCTTAGTGTTTTGCTCGAGGACTAGCAATGTCTAAGTATGAGGTATTTTGATAGTCGCATATTTACGCGTCTATTCAGTATTTAATTTGTTCCCTATATTTAGTTTGTTGTTATTATTAGAGTGATTTAATTATGTTGATTTGTTTTTAGGTATTTTGGAGATTAATGAAGAAAATAAGATTAAATAATATATTCTGGCGAGGAGGTTTTGTCTTTGGCGAGCAAGGTTGATGAGAGTCAGATGTTGATGTGGACTTGGACTTTGGGAGTCCATTTTCATATTGAATTGATGGTGTGCACGTGAACAAGATGAGATTGATCAGCTTTTGCTAATTATATATTAGTATATTTGGCTTGTGTGTTTTTGTGGGCTGGCAAGCTGCTCGCAAGAAGTGAAGAATAGTCCTTCTACAATAGTGAGATTAAGAAGAGATGGGCTTGAGTTGGAGTCTAGTACGTGGGTTGCTAGCTAGGTTAATTAACCTAGTTAGATTGGAACATATATATATATATATATATATTTGCTAGCAAGAGAACATACGGGGGGTAAGAAAAAAAAAACAGACGTACGAAGAGCAAGAGCAAGGAGGCTGCAAGCTTCTTCTTCATCCGTTTGTATCAATTTCTTTCATGGATTATTTTAGTTTAATTTCTGATTCTATGAGGAGCTAAACTCCATTGTTAAGGGGCTGTTTTGAAGCCCCGTTCATGATATCTAGATTGCTTATGCACGTTAACTAAGTTTTGTTTTTGTTATTTGAATGAGGTTTCTTTGTTATTTATACGGTGATGATTCTTGATTATGTATACTTTGAGTGCATGCTTAGTATGCATGTTTAGGAATCTAATTCTAAGAAAATTGATGGATGTTGGTGATTATTACCTTCCTCAAGTTTCAATCGTAGAACCCATACATTCTTGGTATAAGAAACATTAGGTCTAGTAAGACACGACTGTAGTGTACTTATGAAGCCTTGTAGATTCTCAAACCCTTTCTAGATCGTAATGCTTTGCTCTTGGTAAATTCGAGTCCGTGACTTCGGATTCTTTGAGGGATAGACAATGTTGATAAGCAAACCTTCAACATTGTAAACATAAGGATTGGGTAATAGGTTGTGTTCACAACTCGGGACCTTCCTGGGAGTCTTTCATTCATAACATTTGTATTGTTTAGTTAAGCATTTGTCATCTAGATGTAGTGACGGTGGTGGATAGCACTTCCCTTAACTCATTTTATTATTGAATTCTCATTTTACTCTGAATTTCGCTACTGTTTCAGTTTCATAATCTAGTTTGTAGAATTTATTTCAACAACCAAACAAATTCCGATTACATTGAAAATTTGAGTGGTAGTCCACCACTGTGTCTGTAGTGTCATGTATTAATTTCGTGACTTTAGGTTGAGTCTAACTATTTTAATTAATTACATTAATGTTAGTTGTCGAGGCTGTCAGGTTTCTGACTTTCGCGTCTGTTTGTAGTTTAGAATATTGAGTCTCATTTTTCCCTATGGATTGACCTCTATACTATTGTACTGTATTGACAAGCATATTGAGTTCATTAAAAGGTATCTTTGAAGGTGGTTAAACACCGATCAAGTGCGCTCTCTCTCTCTCTGACAAGGAAGAAATGTGCTATAAGGATGGATTTGTCTCTAATTAAGTAGCTAGTACGTTTTGGCTTAACCATGGAGATGAGCGAGTTGCAAAGGATAGGGTAGGTGCGATGAAGCTTGGATTTGATGAGCAAATCACATGCATGGTGTGTACTGTATTGTACGTACTCGGTTACTCACCGAGCTATGTTTCCGCAAAGGAGCTTCAGTAAACGTTAATGCTTGTAGGTTGGGCCAAGGATCTTGAACTGGGCTGAGGTCAGCTTTTTGGGCCTTTGGTAGAACTGGATTGGGCTCTTCGTTATTGTGTAGTAGACCGACGACTCATTAATAGTCGAAACTCTCAATTCCAAATTTCCAATCCTCTATCTTGTATCGTCACTATAGCTACGTACTAGTGTACGTACTCACCTCAGACATTTAAATATAAACGCACATGTTAGTTACGACTTAACGCAGAATTGTGAACTTGGATTTATCCTTACATATGCACTATGATGCATGGTCCTCTTGTAGACAAATATAACCAGGCCAGTTGAACGAATATATGTCCTATCCTAATAGATCGAGTTTGCTTGCATGTACTTGTGGTTAGTCTTGATCAGCTAACCAGATCCAATCCTAACGTATGAGAAGCTGCTTCACTATGCAAACTTAGTTCTGTTAGGTGGATATATACGGTAAAGTGAACAGCAAGTTATACAACATATCATGTTCTAGCTAGCACTTAATTTACTTCATAGTCTATTTTTGTTTTATTACAATAGAACACTGGAGGCTGTAAATGTTGCCGAGGAGATTTGAACTTAAATGGTACTTATTTAACTTCGTAGTCTATTCTACTAGTTATAATCCTATTATTAGCAATACGAAGCAGAAAAACACTTGAAATTAAGATCGCTACATAATATGTCGCCTGCGGCTTGCCGCCGTTGCATTTTCCTTTATATTTTACGTAATTTCTCGAGCCGGCCCCAATCGAAGGAAAATCCGTACGCTGATCAAAGTGTGAAGTCCAAGTTAAATCACATCTATTTGGTTTTTTTTCTTCTATTGACCTTAGCTTCATCGATCATTAACTGAGATTAGTTGAACGGCCAAGTCAAAAGTCGTAAACTGCAGAGAAGATCGAAGAAGAAAAGGTCATCCAATCCGCGTGAAAAACTTATTCGATGAGAACCACAAAGGTCAACGTACTCATTTCCTTCTTCACAACCTCCCTCCATATAATTTGTATTTTTCTCTCTGCACGTTCTCTCCCTTATTCGTTTTATTGTTGCGACTGCTCGTTTTAACGTCGACCTCAACTCTCTCTCTATGGCCCACACTCATCAGCCTCTAAACATTATGGGTTCCCCCATTTTCTCCACTCTTTTAAATCTTAATCATCTCCTTCTTCTCTTATAAAATCACCGGTCTTGTTAGAAATCAAAGGCCACCCTCTCTCTCTCTCTCTCTCTCTCTCTCTCTCTCTCTCTCTCTCTCTCTCTCTCTCTCTCTCTCTCTCTCTCTCTCTCTCTCTCAGCCAACACCAAATCTAGCTAGGAGATCGATGTATTCTACTTAATCTACTAAATTCCTTCTTCCTCTTCTTCTTCTCCTCGATTTTTTAGATTGATATATACGATGGACAACTCTTACGGTTCATCTTCTATGATTAGAGCTGCTCCTTCTAGAGAAACAGCAGCAACATACTCATGCACTCAACAGGAGGAAGAGGAGAGTGGTTGGACCAAATACTTTGAAGACTTCTCGAACAATAATCATCAAGAACAAACTAGTTTCTGCTCTTCTTTGGTTTCTGATGCTTCCTCTGGCGCCGCTGCATGGAGAGCTTCGCATGACAATAGCGTACCGAAAAAGCTGAAGAAGACAAGAATCGATAAGATTTCTGGAGATCGTGATTTGGAGGATACTGCTAGTTCTCCCGTCAATAGTCCCAAGGTCTGATGATCATCGATGCTGTACTATATATTCTTATACATGATAACATATTGTTCCTTCAGGGAATTGACTTTTTTTCTTTTTCTTTTTTTCTTTCAATATTTAGATTGGTGATATGAGAGCAGTTGATCATATGAATCTCAGAAACATGGATGATGATCATCATATGAATATTAACTCTTTGGTATGTAAATATATTCTTTTCATATTCTTAATTCTTCCATTACTAATTCTTCTTCCAGGAGTTCCAGCTTGGAACAGAGATTATATACTCCGTCTCTTTTAATTTATATATACTGGTTAATTGGTCAGCAAACTAATTCGTCTATTATTTTGTGTTGGTTTGTAGGGTACTGAGCATTTCGCTGGAATGAAGCAGCAGGCAGCAGGGGAACACAGTAGCTTTGCAGGTCAAAATACAGACTTGAAGAAAAAAGGGTTGTGTTTGGTTCCTTTGAATCTGTTCATGAACTATATGGTTTAATTAGCTGTAGCGCGCTTCAAGTATGTTTTGTCAATTAGCTCCATTGATCCATACTTACGAGTTACTTTTTAAATTATGAAAGTTCATGTAGATATTTTTTGTATATACAGTAAAACTTCGATATTTAATATTCGATTAATTAATAACTTTGTTAAAATAATAATTTTTGTCAGTTCTGACTTGTAGACAACGTGCTAAATTAATAATTCGCTAAATTTATAAGATAATATAAATTTGAGAATTTATATAGACCCCATAAAATATATAAATTAATAATGTCTTAATACATATATATAATAAATCATTCATTTATTATGACTTCATGAAGAAAAACTCGATTGTGACTTGTTGCTTCTTGAAATTGATGTCACCTTGAATCTCATATTGGACTTTTCGTAACATGGTCAAAATTTCTGATGTTATCTTCTCATGGCGCAACAAAAAGTTATTGAATGTCTTCGCTGCTTTGAGAGCTTCCTTTCGTGAAGGCGGCTCTATAATAGTACTTTCATCTTCAACTTCATCACTTTACTCATTTCTCATAATGCTCTCAATTATCTCCTCATCAGTCAACGACTCTGAAGTTGTGTTATTCTTTTCAGGGTAGTTCAAGAGGTATTCAGCATCCATTCCATTACGATAGTTCAACCCTTTGATTAGATTTTGCAATTCTCTAATGACTTCACCATCTAAAGGTTCATCAAAATTCTCTAAAGCCATGTTACGTTTTGACTGGATTTTATAATGACGAAAGCAATTTGCAATGGCACTTCCACGAACATCTATTGTCCATGCCGAAACTGCAAGATTCATTACATCTAAAACATTAATCTTCTCGGAATTTGGTTCCCCTGTTTCATATCCTTCCAAAAAACTACGATAAAATCAACGGCGATAATGCATCTTGAAAGCTCCTATTATCCCCATGTCACAAGGTTGAATCTTTGATGTTGTGTTTGGTGGCAAGAAAAATAATTTAACATTTTGTAGTCCCTCAATGATTTTTGGATGAGCAGGACAATTATCCACAAGCAAGAGAACTTTTCTGCCCATCATTTGTCTATCAAGTTGCTGAACATATTATTCGAATAACAACCCAGCCATCCATGCTCTTTTGTTAGCATGATACTCACAATTCAAACTCCTCAAATTTATATTCTTGAAACACTGTGGCTTAGCATATATACTTCCCAATAATCCATAAGGGAATTTTCTTTGAACCATCGTCATTACAACAAATAACAACTGTGAGTCTTTTCTTGTCTTACTTTTTTCCTTCAAGCTGCTTTGTTACAAGAGAAATATCTTGTTGTAGTCTAAAAAACAATCTAGTTCCATCCATATTGAAAACATCTTTCATCTCAAATTGATCAACTTTCTCTCATATGGCCTTCAACTTGTTTTCCATGCCCTCTATATCAATTGAACCACTTTCTCCAAAACGACGATATATGACTTTTTATTCCATATCTTGATTTGAAGCGCTCGAGCCAACCATGAAAAAAATGGAACTCTGAAGTATCTTGATTATACATCTTCTTTAGAAACTCTTTCGCCTTCTCCATGATTTTCTCTCCTGTCATTTTCACTCATTCTTGGTATTGCACAATCCACTCATGGAGAACCTTTTCTAGGTCATGAAATTTTGCTGATTTGTGTCACCTAACATCACCCTTTTCGAGAGATGCTGAGAGATGCTTCGAAAATTGCTTGATTGTATTTGATATTGTCCCTTGACTCACCTGCAAGTCAAAATTTTCCAAAATCCACTATTGTAATTGCTTTTTGAGTGTTACCTGGATTAGCTTTGTTATACTCGCACAATGCTTTACGCATTTCATCCGTCATCATTGATTTCTTTACACATTTGAGATGAGAAGCCATTGTTGTGTTACTATGAGTTTTGCTTATTTAAATAGAGTTTTGTTGATTTAATGTTCATAAAATGAAATAAGATAATAGATCGAACATCATGTAAATATAATACATCAAACAATGTAATACGCAGAACAAATATAGTAATACATTGAACAATGTAATATATATATGGAACAAAATACAATAATAATTATTTTATAAATGGATAAGTTAATTAACAAATAAATTATTAATTTATCAATTAATTAATATCTTGTTAAATTAATAAATTTCGTCGGTCTTAAAATTATTAATTTATCGAAATTTTATTGTATTTCTTATATTATAAGTGAGCTACATATATACTTATTTTTCATTCGACAACATACCTATGATCTTGCATTAATCAAAATTCATCAGGAAAATAAAACATATTGAATACTTATATACTAATCTATGGTTACTGATGTTGGAATTCAACGACGTTTTTGCAGAATTCACTGTATCTAGTAACAGGAACTATAATTAAATGTTTATATATGGCCTTAAATAGTAGATTAAGAGCCAATTATAGGCCGCTAATCAATCTCTCTCCCACTAGAATGGTGTAAGAAGCTAAGCCAAGACTAATTGATCGAATGTATGCGCGAGGTAGCGAGGATTACGTGTCGTGTAAATATTGAGGCTAATATAAGTACGTGGCCTAACAATCAAGGTAATGGCTATAAACAATTAACGATATAAAGGTAATGTTCTTTGAAGTTGCCCTCAAAGCTAATCAATCCTATAATTAAGCAGAAGTTGCTTAAAGTAAACCAAGTAGCAAATGAAAGCGATTGTCGTGGTAACACAGTCATCCAGCAAATTAAGCTGGCCTTTTGTGAACTACGAAATTACTAATCCGGCCATGAACCTCTTTTTGAAATCAAACAGATGATTAGTGTTTGGGCCTAAATAAAGAATTTCATTTTGGGTTTGGATGACCGAGGTCTATGCGAGCAGCCCATTATTATTAATTATATTAGTGGTGTTATAATTAAAATCAAGTTATACAACGTCTGGCGAGCTTCGCTAGAAGAAGACTTTGAGTTCTATTAGAACTATGTCTTATTAGCTGATTCAATGCGGCTTTGTTTTCTGTCATAACTGTTTGGTTTTATATAGAACTCTTGGAGGAGTTATGATGGAATTAGAAGATCTATGAGTGATTACGATACGTATGCTGGTGTTAGATTCAGACTGTGATTACAAGAGCAGAAGAATTTGACATTGAATGAATGACTGTTATTAAGCGAGTATATAAGGAGAGCGAGGATCTTATGGAAGGCCCCCCCTCAATCGATCAATCAACCTTGCTATACGCAAACAAACCTAGACGGTTATCTCGTCCTCGAGATTCCTATCTACCTTGCAACCAGAAGGTCTGAGTGCTGTTCACCTATCGAGTGAAGGTATTTACGACTCCAAGGAAGCAACTGCAACCTGAAAGTTGAAGAGCGGCTCACTTGTAAGTTGGGAGCTTGAATACTCAAAGGGAGCGAGTGTTCTCAACACTCTGTCACGAGATTGCTCTGCTTTGCACGAGAAAGGACGTGTGGAGTATCGATTTCAAGACTTAGCAAGAGATTCACATATCAAAGTCCTAGGTTTCTAGGCGAAAAGGACCTATTCGAGCAGGGTTGGTGCTCTCCCTGTTCTAATCGCTTATATAAGAATTCAGGCGGCTGTGATCAGTCCATATTCCGTCAAGAGACGGTGGCACGCCAGCATACGAAGCACATACAGGATAGACCGGCCCACGCGGTTAAAACATCCGAGATAAAAGAGACTGCTTCGCGAGAAGGATCTCTTCCCGAGGGATATTTTTGCATCGAACATTTTGGCACGCCCAGTGGGACATAAAAATAATAATATATACTTCACCCAATTCTCGTGTCTCTAAACAAGATACCACTGTTGTGTCAAAATCGAACATTTTGGCACGCCCAGTGGGACCTATCTCTTGGCATCCATAAGCGACAATTGGAGATCCTTATCAAATGATCTATCCTCAGTGTCGCAAACATCCACAACCGATCTACCGTGAACACACATCTACGGAGTGTCGTTCATTAAGTAATCAAGCGGTTAAGGTTATTTTCGCTAACAACTTAGACATCATGTCTTTCCAATTTTTAAATGAAGCGGAAATAACAGGACTTACGTTCGAAAAATACCTGGCTTATGCAGCCAGGCGAGATGTTCACCAGGCTAATCACCAGTTGCTCCTTGAACAGAAAATCGAGCAACAGGCAGAACTTCTCACCACTCAGGCCCAATTAGTTGATACAGCAACAGTTGGATTCGGGGCACTACGGGCAGAATTAAATCAAGATCGTGAGGAGAGAGAGGCCATGGGGGCCCAGGTGACTAGTTTGGTAGAAGGTCAAGACAGACTACGGGTAGATATCCTTCGCCAAATGGAAAAAGGATTGGAGGAATACCGTCGATACGCGGCGACTCTATCACAAAGGGTAGACTTTGACATAGGATCTTTAACCAAATCCATATCCGACTTGGCCAAGAAAACTAGGCAGGCGGAGTCTTTTCCTTTTGCCTGGGAGCAACGGTTAAATAAGCTCTTAGATGATTGTAACATACAACTATCTAAGATGCATGAAACTTACGAAACACCGTTTCCTCCGATGAAAGACGATCCCAACGAGTGGCGTTGGCCAAAATTTTACAAACACCAAACCTTCCAAACTTTCTCTGGTGATGACGATGCAAATGCGGCAACACACTTGGCCTATTTTACTCTGCAGTTAGGCCATTTTGCCGAAGATGAAGGACTCAAATTGAGAGTTTTTGGTTCATCATTATGAGGATCAGCCCTTGTGTGGTATACTGGAATCGAGAAGGGTTCGATCAGTGAGTGGAAGGATATGGAGGCCTTGTTCATAGATCACTTTGGAACGGCAAGGCCAGAGACTACTGTTGGAAAGCTGGCTTCCTTGAGCCAATCGGTGACAGAAATTCCAGTCACCTTCCTACACCGGTCAGAGTACAATCTATGTAAGACCCCTCTGAGCAAGGAAGAGGTGGTTGAGATGGCCAAGAATGGTCTGGAAGACACATTCCACCAGCTATTCTTAAACAGCAAATATTACTCTCTGAATGAGTTCATCACGGCTGTGACTAAAGCTCATAGCAACATCCAAGAGAGGGATAATAGACGGAATGCGTCCAAAGGAACGTACAGTAGTCGAACCTATGATAAGTTGAAGCCAAAAACGGTGGCTTATATTGAAGGTTTAGACGACCAGGAATCAGACTCTGATGGTGATCATGTGGGTGCTGTTGATTTATCAACAAACAAAGTTATAAAACCCCGCAAGCTCCAGAAGAGTAAAGGTCCAATCAAGCTCTCAACGGTGGCCTTTACTAAGCCAGAATTTGAGAAGTACACTTATGACGCCAACATGGCTCATGAAATTTTGGACGAGTTGTATAGTCTGCGTGTCGTCAAGGCAGACTTTGGACCACTTCCCACAGCTGAGTAGTTAAAGGGTAAGAAATATTGCAAGTTCCATGGAGCATGGAACCACGTTACCAAAGACTGCATTAAGCTTAAAGATCAGATCCAGAAGTGGATCAATGAAGGAAAATTAGAATTGGAAGGGTCGTCCAAAACAGCCGCGCTAGTGGATTCCGAGCCATTCCCTCCTCCACAGGTCAATATGGCTGAGGTAGAATGGATATCACCCAACAGACATCTTGAGGGTGCGGAGGCTTGGAATCAACCATCCTTTCTAGCCTATTCGTTCAGGATCGATATGATAGAGGAGTTCTTCGATAGGCTGAGGGACATGGGGCTGGTCTCTTTTTACCCAGGTACTGAGCTTAGACAATTACAGTATAAAGAGCCAGCCCAACACTTTTGTAGGTTCCACAATCACTTTGGTCATCGAACAGCAATGTGTTCGACCTTGAGAGATAAAATCCAGGGTTTGATCAATTGGGAAGTGATTGTGATCAAAGACGGGGGCGAGATGGATTTTCACCCACAATATCTTCATAGAACACCATCTCCTCCAGTTACAACTCCTCCTGCCAGTGGCACTTCCTCAGGGGATAGTCAGAATAAAACAACTCAGGCGAGGAAGAAGTCCAGGCGAAGAACCAAGCGAAATATAGCGTTTGTCCGACCCAAAGGGTCTCACATAACATATGACGCGTCTTGGCGAGAGGAGATATTCATTAAGCTATGTCTAGAAGGAATAGTTGTGGTTCCTGACAATTGGGAAACACCTGACCCACATCCTGACGATGTTAAGGGTCTGCCTTATTGTCGGTACCATCATAAATGGGGAAGTCACAATACAGCTGTCTGTCGAGATTTGAAATACAAGATACAGCAGTTGATTAACGAGGGAGTGATAGAAATAGAACAGGAGCCCTTGTCGAACTTGACCACCCCCATGCCCATGGTTGGAATGTTGGAATTAACAAGTAACAAATCAAATAAAAGAAAGCAGTCCAACGACCAACCAACTACTGGCGAAAATCCATCTTACATACCAAGGAACAAAGGAAAAGAAAAGGTGGATCCCAAAGTAGAATCGTCAGTAGCCCTTTGTGCACATTGTAAATTAAGAAGCAGACTGAAGATCTCTTATGAAGAACTGTCTCAGGCAGCCAAGTCTTTCCCAGAACTATTTTCGAACACAGATCATCAGCCTCCACAAACAAGACAAAGGGATACTCCAGCTCCCAAGCGCTCACGAGCAACAGACAGTTTGGCTAAAACACCTGAGTCTAAAGTTGCAAATACGTTCGCGAAGCCATATATTCCTCCAACTTCAAGAAATATCACAAAGGAGGATGTTTGGTATATAAGGGAGAAAGGGAAAACCGTGGAAGTAACTCCGAGCAAGAGGAGAAACCTTCAACGACGCTTTGGTAGGGCCAAGAGAGCATTGGATGCTTATGAGGCTGGCCTCATCAAAGAAGAAGACCTGGAGTTTCCTCCAGAAGTGTTGCAAAGGAGATTGAACACCCTTGCAGCAAACCCATTGGTGGTCTTTGGGAAGAAATCTCACGAGCCTAAGGTGAGAGCCCAAAGACCAGGGGTTTTCGAATGAAATCCAGAGCTAGGGACTAAAGGTAAAGAGCCTGAATCTACTCAGGAGATTCATCGTGAGAGTTCAAAACGACAACCAGTAAGGAGACGCCTCAACTTTGAGAACGACACGATGAAAACAGTAGGGCTAAAGACACCCCCTAAGGGAACAGGGACCATGCAGAAGCAAGATACTCCAAGCAAGCCTCTAGTCTTGCAATGGAAACCTAGGCCTTTGATTGTGGAAGAACAAGCGAAGGCCCAAAAGTCGATCCTTGCTCCCAAGGAGAAAACTCCACCACCACTTCTACCAGCAGTCGTTGATCCTATCCTTGAGGATCCAATTCAGCAAGTGGCCCATCTTGAACTAACTACAATGTCTAGCGAGGATGGACATTTGGCTGAAGATGATACCTTCGACGATGATGAGCAGTTGGTAGACTACGGTGAAGACGAAGATCTTGAAGCACTTACCTGTATCGATGAAGATATTTCCACCATTAACATGGTGTATGTCTTATCTTCTAAATATGCTTTGTCTCCGTCAGCATCGAAAGGTGAATCCAAGAACGTCAACAGTGTGGTACTACCAGATGAAGAACCAGAGCTACCAAATGACTCAACACTGGTTGAAGTACCAGAAATGGATTCATCACAAACAAAAGGACAGATGATGTTCTCCAAGCCTACTATTGACATGGCCATGCACATGCGGCCGTTATATGTCACAGGACAAGTCCAAGGGATTCAATTGAATAAACTCCTAGTGGACTCAGGGGCAGCGGTTAACATCATCACTGTTAAGGCAATGGCCTTAATAGGTGTTCCCAAGTCTGCTATCCAAGAAACCTCGCTTAGTGTCAGAAACTTTCAGGGTAGCATAACTAAAACTTTGGGAATTGTTTTCTTGCAGGTACACATAAGGCTGGCCTCAGGCACTTACACATTCTTTGTGGTAGAATGCACATCTCCATATAGTGCCATTTTGGGGCGTGACTGGATACATCGAAGCTACTGTGTACCATCTTCACTTCATTAGCAGATGTTACTTTGGAACATGGAGTCAGGAGAAGCAGAGCTTATCAATGCTGACCCTCGTCCATATTCTGTTTCTGCTAATGCATTAGAAGCCAGATATTACCACAGTGACCTTAGGCCATTGGAGGTATGTGGCGTCGACGGTAAGGGCCGCCCAGTTGGTGTTACGGCCTCTGAATTAGCTCAGTGGGGTATACTTCAAGCAACTCAAGATAGTAAAAGACCCTACACCATTGAGCTACCATCCAAACGTTCTCCATGATTGGGTCTCTATCAGATATAGAGGCCGAGGCTTGTCTTTCTCTACATGAACGCTTTCATAATTTTTTACTAGAGAGCCAAGCCTTTGAGAAGGTTCCAATGGTTGCAGCCTTGGAATATGTGGATGAAGATGTTTTACAGGACTTTGAAGAGGAGGCTAAGATTAAATTAGCTCCAGCAGCTTTAGATGATTTACCTCCTAAAGTCAAGGATCCCATCGAACACATTAATATTGGGACACATGAAGAGCCAATCTCTGTGGCTATTAGTACCTTCTTGGAGCCTGAGGAAAGACTCAAGCTTATTGAATTGCTAAAAGAATATGCATACTGTTTTGCAGAAAAATACGATGATATGCCGGGGCTGTCACCAGACTTGGTTTGTCATAATTTGCCCATCATTGAAGGGAAGAAGCCTGTAAAACAGGAGATGCATCGCATGAATACAGAAACAGCAATTCTAGTCAAGGAAGATGTCGAGAAAATGCTCAAGTCAGGGATTATACGTGTAGCCAAATACAATGAGTGGCTTTCCAATATAGTCCCAGTAAAGAAAAAGAATGGAAAGATGTGAGTATGCGTCGACTACAGAGACTTGAACAATGCAACCCCAAAGGATGCATACCCTATGCCAGTAGCTGATTTGTTGATCGACTCAGTTGCCCGCCATGAAATGTTAACTTTCATGGATGGCACTGCTGGCTATCATCAAATTCCAGTGGCTGAAGCAGATAGACATAAAACTGCGTTTCGGTGCCCAGGTTTTGCCGGTGTTTTTAAATACGTGGATATGCCATTTGGACTTAAGAATGCTGGGGCAACCTACCAACGAGCTATGAATCTGATCTTTCATAATCTTATTGGTAAGACTATGGAGGTCTATATTGATGATGTGGTAGTTAAAACGAAACACATAAGTGATCATTTTGAAGACTTAAGGCAAGTGTTTCTCAGAATGAGGCAACATCAACTGAAGATGAACCTAGCCAAATGTGTGTTTAGCGTCCAGGCAGGAGATTTTCTGGGCTTTTTGGTTCATCAGCGTGGGATTGAGATACCGGATGACAAGAAACAAGCAGTTCTCAACGCAGTCCCACCGAAGAGTAAGAAGGAGCTACAATGGCTATTAGGTAAAATCAATTTCTTACGACGGTTTATTGCCAATGCTGCTGGGAAAACACAACCATTTTCTACATTGCTCAAGCTTCAAAATCAGAAAGACTTTGTCTGAGAGCCTATACATCAAGAGGCTTTTGAAACGATTAAAACCTACTTAACGAATCCACCTGTCTTGGTTCCTCCAAGACCTGGGGTTCCTCTTAAGCTGTATATATCAGCTACTGAACTTTCCATTGGCAGTCTATTAGCTCAGGACGACACAGCCGGAGTTGAACGTGCTATTTTCTATTTGAGTCGGACCTTGAACGATTGTGAAACGAGATACTCTCCAATGGAAAGGTTATGCCTAGCCTTATACTTTTCAGGGTGTAAGTTGAGGCACTATATGCTTTCCTTCACTACGTGTGTTATTGCACAAACAGACCTAGTGAAGTATATGTTGTCCAGACCGATTCTCCGTGGACGCATTGGAAAGTGGATTTTGGCTTTGTCAGAATTTTCTTTGCAGTATGTCCCTCAGAGGGCGGTAAAAGGCCAAGCAGTGGCTGATTTTTTGGCTCATCATCCCATGGAAGAAGTGGTTGATGGGCCAGAACTGGATCTCGCTCGTATTGATTTGGCCCCCTGATGTTTATATTTTGATGGGTCCAATACGAGTACTATGGCTGGGGCAGGGATAGCTTTGATCTCCCCACGCGGCCAAACGTATTCTTATTCTTTCAGGTTGGACTTCAAGTGCACAAACAATCAAGCAGAGTATGAAGCTCTAATCATTGGGTTAGAACTTCTAATAGATATGGAGATCAATGATGTGCATGTCTTTGGAGACTCCCAACTGGTGATCAAACAACTCGAAACAAAATACAAGGCAGGTCCAATTTTAGAGCCTTATGCAAGGAGGGCCTGTGACTTATTAAGGTTGTTTACAGAAGTGGAGTTGAGTCATGTTCCTCGTGAGAAGAACTATGCAGCTAATGAGTTGGCTCAATTAGCAACGGGTATCAGTTTGCAAGATGGAGTACGCGAACGCATATTAAAGGTCGAAAGAAGAACCCTTCCATCTTTCATTGCACGATAAGAAGATAAGAATGAATGGTATGTTGCTACACTCGATCACATCGACAAGGACTGGAGACAGGAAATCATTTCTTATCTCCAGGATCCCAATAATCCGGCTGACAAGCGGATTCGATTTTTAGCTCCCAATTATGTACTCAAAGATGCTGAGTTATATCGAAGGGGAGAAGAAGGCATACTATTACGGTGTGTCTTTGGACGTGACGCTAAGCGGTTAATGAGAGAGGTTCATCTTGGGATTGCAGGGGCACACCAGGCTGGTCCCAAGATGAGATGGTTATTAAGAAGACATGGCTTTTATTGGTCAGGAATGCTCAGAGACTGCATCACGTTCGCTAAAGGTTGTGAAGAATGCCAGAAACATGGTCCAGTCAACCATATGCCCAGACTACCATTACAGCCAATAATCAAGCCTTGACCAGCTCGAGGATGGGCTTTGGACTTAATAGGAATGATTCACCCTCATTCATCTGAAGGGCACAAGTTTATCATCGTGGCTACTGATTTCTTCACAAAATGGGTCGAAACTCGACCCCTCAGGGTATCTTCTGCAAAGACCATCCGGCAGTTCCTATTTGAAGATATTATTTGTCGTTTTGGTATCCCTGAGAGTTTTGTTTCAGACCGTGGGGCTGCATTCATGTCTGGAGAAGTGGATACTCTAATGAAGGATCTTGGGATCCATTTTCTTCACTCTTCTCCATACTATGCCCAATCCAATGGTCAAGCTGAAGCGAGCAATAAAATCATCATCCATATCCTAAAACGGATGCTCGCGAGCAATGCCAGACTATGGCGTGAAGAACTTTTTAATACTCTGTGGGCTTATCGAACTAGTAAGCGAACACCCACAGGTACCACTCCTTATGTATTAATGTTTGGGCACGATGTTGTTCTGCCTCTGGAGATCAATGTTCAGTCCTTACGTGTGATGGAGCAACACAACTTGATCGGTGAAGACTATGTCCAAGCAATGTGGCAAGAGCATGAAGACTTAGATGAAAAACGTATCCAAGCTTATGATCATCTACGTGCTGAGAAACAAAAAGTGGCTCGTGCCTATGACCAACGAACAAGGGGCATGAGTTTTGCAGAAGGAGAACTTGTTTGGAGAGTCATTTTGCCTATTGACGAGAAGACTGAAGGACGAGGTAAATGGTCAGAAAGATGGGAAGGACCATATGTTATCGATCGACTGTTGGGTAAAGGAGCAGTTCGCTTGCGAGATCGAGATGGTACTATACACGCGAACCCAATAAATGGTCGTTACCTTAAGAAATTCATACAACCAGTTTGGGAGTATGATGATCCTCCTACTATTGCTTAATCTAGTTTATTTATGCTTTCGCATAAGTAAACTACAGGGGCAACATATACACATATCGAGGATCAGGTGCATTACAAATAGCCTATTTATGGGGTTAGAAAGTTAGGGCCGGTACTCGAGGCCAAATTTTTGTAATTTTTGTGGTTTCTTCCAAGTCAAAGTTCATATTAGCCAGTTTTTGTGGCCTAAGTTTTGAGCAAACTGTATATGAGTTTATCAATACAAGGAACTTTTACACTTCAAATAAAATAATTACATTCAAATACTTGGAAAAATACAAAGGCTTTGCGGCCTCAAGCTCTGATACCATATGAAAAACAAACCTAAATCAACAATAGACATAAAAAGAAAATAAGTTTGTTTTTCACAAGATCCTCCGCGTTGTGAGCCATCCCCTGAGGAAGTTGTTCTTGGAAACCAAGTTAAAAAGAGTTCGACCTCGGTGAGGATGGGGAGGATCTGAAACGAAGGAGGTGCATCAGGACAAAAGACCCATGCACCTGCCTTGGTGTTTGTTGCCTTCTTCCTAAGGTGATGCCTTCATCTTTTCCCGTCGTTGCAGGCCACATTGAAGTGGTATACCACTTCCAATGCATATGGACACCGAACGGGTGCACCGGGGAAAGGTGAGGGAGTCATCACCTCGGGATTGTGGCTTGTCCTTTCCGGATTCCTTCAATCTGGAAAGAGCCAAGGTAACGCCTGGGCATAGATATTGCTATCTAGTCCAGGTTTGGGCATAGATATTGCTATCTAAGGAACACAATATGGAAAGATTTATCTGGAAGTTTCTTTAGATGGGGAGACCAGAGCAAAAGAACGATGAGGTAGTTCATTCTTGCGAAAGTGTTGGCTCATAACATAAAGAAAATGGAAACCTTTTATAGACAGGAGTCACAACGGTTTGGTTTCGCGAGAGTAATTACGCTTGAAAATAGAGAATACGTGTCCAAATAAGAGTGGGCCTTGAAGACGGCTCATCTGCTCGCAAGAAGTGCATGATAAATGAGAAGGTCTTTGCGGCAGGTAAAACGTATTTCAAAGATTTTGATCGTTTGACGCGATACGGATTCCAAGTTTAAGAATTCAATTCTATTTATTGTTGAACAATCAAAATAGTCAAAATTAATTACAGCCTAAAACGGGGCCGGAAAGAAATTAGGAAAAGGGCTTATCGGAGAAGTCCAATTTGATCTTTGGACCCAACTCAGACTTTGTTGACAAAAACTAATTTGAATACATAATTGGTCTAGTGGTTCGGATCAAATGAAAGGCCTACATCTGGGACCCAAAATTTTACAATTGGAGGATATAACTTTTTATTAAGATTTTAGTTGTCTCTGAGGCCATCCATGCTTGGTGTGCTGCTTGGCGAGCATTGTGGGCGTCTTCGCGTGCCTCTTGTAAGAGTTGAGTTTGAGTCTCGCCTTCCATCACAATTTGATGCATGCTGTCTTGATGCTTGGGGATCTCAGTTTCCATTACTTTTATTTCAGCATCAAGGGATGCAAGTTCAGCCTGGAGGGCAACTCTTCTGGCACGTTTAGTTGCTATTTCTTTTCCTTGGCTTGAGACGTCCTCCAAAATTTTCTGGATTTTCTCTTTCTCCTGCTGAGTTCGTCGCTCCAGAGTTTCTACTGCTTCGTTCTTACGCTCAACATCGAGTGCCTGTCATTGAGAGACTTCGTTTTGACTTTGGAGTAGGGAGAGATTCTCTTCAACCTCATCCAAGCGAGGGTGAAAGTCTTCTGAGGCAGTAGTTTTCAGGGCTTTTACTTGGTTGAGGACATCTTGAATATCCACTGGAGAATCTAGGGGTCTGGAGAGAATTTTTCTAAGAGAAACAACGGTGTCAGAGGGAGTGCTCAGTGTGCTCAGTTTGCCTACAAGTTCTTGTAGCTTGGTGGTTGATTCTTGAACACTGAGTAGCTGAGGCTTATTTCCTTGTGATGAAGAGGGGACAGGATTTTCTTCGACCATAAGTATGGATTCTTCATCGTTGACACCTGGGGCATTGTCAGGCTTGTCTTTAGTGGCCATTGCAAGTGGCTCGCCTGACGTGTTCGCCTGGTTCCTGGGACTGTTGGGTATTATCTCGGGAACAGCCAGGTCCACAGGAACAAGTTTGGACTTCAAAATGAAAATATCAGGTCATGTTAGGACTAATTTAAAAATCATTAATCTAGAAGTAGGGATGCAGAATTCTTACTTGTTGGGGAGACAATGACTGTGTCTCTTCAAGAACTTGAATTTGTTCCTCTGGCAAGGAAGGACTTGGTTTTTCGCCTTCTGGGTTGTTCTCGACCAGGACTTGTGGTTGTTCAGTTATGAGCTCTGGCGAGGGGATGATTGGTTGCTCAGTCTCTGGAATGACTTGTTCATTCTGGGCGCTGGGACCTTCGCTAGAGAAGGAAGGAATAAAGCAGGCTTGAACTTCAATTTGCAGATGCCTGAGTAGAATGTCAAGGGTGACAGGATTTTCCTTCTCTTCCTCCTCGAGTTCTGCTCGATGGATTCCAGCTAGAAACTGGGCTATGAAGTTTTTACAGCATTCTTTGTGGCTGTTAAAGATCTCTTGGTCTGTAGCCTCGTCTTCATTGCTATATATGGTGCTGGAATCATCGAACTTCAAAATGAAGGCTTTACCGTGTCCTTCAAGAAGCCTTTCTCCTAGTGAGTCTATTATATAATACGCCTTGTCTTCAGCTTTGAGGACAAAGAAGTGATCATTCCAACTCACTATATAGACTTGTGGCTTTTGTCTTTTGTGGACATGTTCCCATAAGCTATCAAATGAGGAAAAACCCTCCAGAGCTTTGAACCTTTCAGTATCGAAGCACCCTATGAAGGAGCCATCAGGTGAAAACTGAAGTGGTCTGATGTTTGCCTTCAGGATGGTGTCCAGATCAAAATGTTGGTCTGGGAACTGACTCGCAAGAGACTCGTCCTTGCATAATTCCTGCCACTCCCTGGAGCCTTGAAGTAGAAGATCATCAAATTGGGAAAGTGTAGGGGTTCTGTATGGATTTGCACATAGCCAATGTGCAATGATAAAGGCCACAGTTGAACAAGCACTGGACCCTGAGGCTTCGTTGCTCCTTTGATCGAATGAGGCAAGGAAGATTTGAGCAGAGAGGATTGCTTGTTTATCCCTGCTGGGGACCTTAACCCCCATCCAAGTTCCACTTTCAGGCCCTCGTTTCCTCAATTTAAGTTTCTTGGATTTTGGAGACTGTTAAGAGATTGGGGTCAGTATCAGGATCAGTGATAATTTTAGTTGGCTTTGGATGAGTAAATAGTCTGAAACACTTACAAGGGAGCTAGAACGCTTGGTCCTTTTCTTCCTAAATGATTGAATAGCCACAGTCACATCTGGTACAGGGTCGGACTATGCAAAGAAGAAAGGAGTGGTCAGTTATGATCCAAGAAGTTGCTGATATATGTGGCAATTTTTCGATAAAAACATACCTGTGGCCATGGGGCAGAGCCCGTGCTGGGGTGTGATCCGGTTAGTGCAGCCAGGTCTACTTTGAGTGAGAATTTCTGGCTGAACTTATGGAAAATGGCAGCGAAGCATTGGTCTGGCCCTTGGTTTCGTTTCTCTTCCCAGAATTGGGAATACCAAGTGAGATACGATGGGGTGACCGACCTTGATATCGACAGTGGCTTTGTTATTGTTGGAAGCAATACCAGTGGAAAGCCAAAGTGTTCATCACATGCTTCTGCTGCAACAGGCTTGTTGTTTCCTCGCCAGAGGGTATACTTGTTAACAGAACAGGCGAGGGGCATAGGAGCGTCCTGACTGAGCCCAAACTGTCTGCAGAAATGGTTTGGGGCATAGAGCTCATACCCGGAGCTGGCTGAGTCTGGGATTTGCAGGTCTTGGCAAGTGTTGAACTTAATGAATAAGTCTTTTGAGTGAGCATCTTGTTCAGGAGAAGGCATGAATCCACTTGCAAGGCGGCCAGGATGTCAACGACTCAGAATCTTCTCGACTGCAGTATGAGGAAAATCCGTGTGCAAGCAAAGATACTTGAAACAGTCGAGATAGGACCATTGTTTAGTCTGAGGCATGGTAGAAACCAATGATTGGCCCAACAACACTTGTTCTTCATAATGAGGGGTTGCTGAGGGGCAAAAGAAGGGGAAGTAGATTTGCAGCCAGAGTTCAACCATCCACAGTGGTCCTGATTGGTTCAAATTGAGCTTTGATAGAGATACTCGCCTGAGGCCATAGTAGATGTAGGCGAGGATGGGCTCAACCAAGCTTAGTTGTTCACCATTGTAGAGGCGTTCAGCGAGGTTGGTCCATGTCTTGATAACCTTTGCAGAGGTTGAACAGAACACGTACTTCGATAGCCAATACTCTAGGAAGGCTATTCCTCCTTGTGGTGTATCTTCTTCCTCGCGTGCAAAATGTTTTACCCAGGAGGAGTAGGATGGAGAACGTTCTGTTGAGGCCTGGTGGGTTGTTTGGAAAGAATCTTGAGGAGCCCAAATGTTGCCAGAGGCAGGAACTCCAAAAATGGTATAAAGATCGAGCATTGTGATCCTCATGTCACCACAAGGGAGTCGAAAACAGTTTGCTGTGCAATCCCAAAAGCACATGGCTGTGGCAAATGGGGCTTTGTTACCTCCAGGCGGAAGAGAAAAGCATAAATCTATGAGCTGGGCAATTCCGGTTATCTCCCACCTATCGATGTCTTGCTCACGACGGTGTTGGTACCAAGCGAGGTCGTCTGAGTTTGAATGTGGCCATTTCCCAATAAGACAGAGAGTGTTTTTTTGTGCCCATTCCTTTGGGTCTGCTCTAGGATCGGCTTGGAGTATGAGGGATGAACTGCAGATGGGTTTGCGAAGATGTGTGAAAAGCTCTGGGTTTAATGGAGTGTCCAGGAATGGACCAAGCAGACCTGTGTTCTCTATCGGGTCTACAGTAAGAGTGCAGACGACGTCTGGGTTGTGTCGTTTAGCGACTTCCTTGAGTTGTCTGGAGAATTTCTTGGCGTCAGGAGTTTCATGAGGGATGGAGATGTCCTTGCGATGAGGCATTTTTTCTGGTCTGGTGGAATAAGGATTGACGGCGGTGAGAAAGAAAAGTTTAATCTTTTTGACTGTGAGAGTTAGAAAGTACAGGGCTTTGAGTAAGTGAAAAGGTTTTTGTTGAAAGATGAAACTTGTGGATATGGGCTGTTGCTCTTATAGAGGTGTCAGTCAAGCGTCATACTTTTTCGAAGAGTCGATTGACGTGGCGTTCGAATGATGGTATAGCGTTTCAAAGTCAATGGGCACATTGGTCAAGATATATTCAAGTCTTTTCGCTTGTTCAGAAAGTTTCCAAGTTCAAGACCTGAGGGGCAATGCTTGGGCCTAAATAAAGAATTTCATTTTGGGTTTGGATGACCGAGGTCTATGCGAGCGGCCCATTATTATTAATTATATTAGTGGTGTTATAATTAAAATCAAGTTATACAACGTCTGGCGAGCTTCGCTAGAAGAAGACTTTGAGTTCTATTAGAACTATGTCTTATTAGCTGATTCCATGCGGCTTTGTTTTCTGTCATAATTGTTTGGTTTTATATAGAACTCTTGGAGGAGTTATGATGGAATTAGAAGATCTATGAGTGATTACGATACGTATGCTGGTGTTGGATTCAGACTGTGATTACAAGAGCTGAAGAATTTGACATTGAATGAATGACTGTTATTAAGCGAGTATATAAGGAGAGCGAGGATCTTATGGAAGGCCCCCCCTCAATCGATTAATCAACCTTGCTATACGCAAACAAACCTAGACGGTTATCTCGTCCTCGAGATTCCTATCTACCTTGCAACCAGAAGGTCTGAGTGCTGTTCACCTATCGAGTGAAGGTATTTACGACTCCAAGGAAGCAACTGCAACCTGAAAGTTGAAGAGCGGCTCACTTGTAAGTTGGGAGCTTGAATACTCAAAGGGAGCGAGTGTTCTCAACACTCTGTCACGAGATTGCTCTGCTTTGCACGAGAAAGGACGTGTGGAGTATCGATTTCAAGACTTAGCAAGAGATTCACATATCAAAGTCCTAGGTTTCTAGGCGAAAAGGACCTATTCGAGTAGGGTTGGTGCTCTCCCTGTTCTAATCGCTTACATAAGAAGTCAGGCGGCTGTGATCAGTCCATATTCCGTCAAGAGACGGTGGCACGCCAGCATACGAAGCACATACATGATAGACCGGCCCACGCGGTTAAAACATTCGAGATAAAAGAGACTGCTTCGCGAGAAGGATCTCTTCCCGATGGATATTTTTGCATCGAACAATTAGAATGTGGGCAGGGGTGATTTAATACAATGATCTTCACGACATGCAAGTGATGCAACACCGTTAAGGATCACTATAAGGTGAAATTTACACTATACTAGAAGAATCTAGTAGGTAGTGCTCGATCGATCTCCAATCAACCAAACGTACAATATGAACAAGTAACACATATTTTGTGAAAAGATAACAAACGAGGAAAAATTTTAGTATGTTTTAACACATAATATATATTAATTTTTAAAGTTATAAAAAAAATTAACTTGTAATTTTGTTTTAAAAGTTGTAAAATTACTGATTTTACAACTTTGAGAACTTATTTATAAATTAATGTATATCACGTGTTAAAAGATTTAGAATTTTCCTCTCTACTATAGTACTATTAAATTATTTTGTATACGTATTTTGATGAGTATGCATGTACTTGGGATCCTTTTGGTCTCTATATGTACCCCACGGTCCCCACTAGATGTGTAATGTTTTTTATTTTCAATTTTAATCATTTCCTTTCGCAGTTAATAAAATAAAAATAGGGCTAGAGTTATAATTTAATTAGTTCGAAGTATGAAGCTGAGAAATTAAAACTCTAATAATTTGTTAATTGTTCAAACCGTTAATTAATTAACTGACGAATCAACTAGAGACAAAAATATTTTTTCACACTTAATTGAAATCATATATTGATCATGGATCATTCACTCATTTGATCCTCTAGGTAGAATATAACATGCTGAAGTGCTGAACACATATATATAACATTTGCAACAAGTTGAGACACTATTTATGCAAAGAGCATGAGAATCCCAACAGAATCCTAGCAAAAGGATGAAGGTTCCCTGTACGAGCAAAGCAAGCAACGTAACATACATGAAATCACTACTGGAGGAAGGAATCGGGGCGACGTAGTTACATTTCTACGTCGCTCCGATTTTCAACTAGGCGACGTAAAATACCTTTGACAAAAATTACGTCGCTTCAAAAAATTGAGGCGACGTATATTGAAGTACGTCGCTTAAAAAAACTGAGGCGACTAGTTTTCTTTCCAAGTGACCAAACTAATCTACGTCGCTTCGATTCAAAACTAGGCGACGTATATTGATCAATCTACGTCGCCTCGTTTTGAATCAAAGCGACGTAGATTAGTTTGGTCACTTGGAAAGAAAACTAGGCGACGTAGATTGATCAATCTACGTCGCCTCGTTTTTTTACAATCTGGATCTACTCTTCTTCTTAAAGTCAACCCGTTCATAAAGTGAGAAGTTTAGAAAACCAGTTTCATTTCATTCTGCAGCTGTTTTGGGCGATTTTGGGGAGAAATTAGAGGAAATTGAGAAAGAAGGTTGTTCTTGCCATTGATTTGATTATTGAGTAAGGTTAGTTTGATTTGTATCTCTTTAACCCTCTTTATGACCATAATATGTTAAATTAGAAGTGAAATTGAAGTTTTGGTGAAATGTTTGAAGTTGAATTGAATTTGGTGTTATGTTGTAGTTTTAGTGTGTTAAGCATTGAATTGTGATAAATCATGATATGGGTTCATGATTAATGTTTGAAATTTGGTTAAATTTAGTGAAATTAATTGATGATTAGTGTAGATTATGTGTATTCGAGCCTTAATTAGTAGTGTTATTAGTATTATGGCTATATATAATTGTGGTGTTTATCAACTTAGAACTCCCGTTTGAGAATCAACAACTCATCTAGTTGATCGAGTTGAGTTGTTGATTCTCGAATTGTCCCATTTTTGGACACTTTAGGTGAACATGACTTTGTTCATCCTTTTGCTATTCGTGTGATTTCAGTTTCAGTTTTGGGATATGGTTTCGACAGTGTCTCCTTTAAATGTTCCCCGAGTGCAAATTAGGTTGTTTAGATATGTGTGCACTCGGGGAACTGTAGGGAGATGCTGCCGAAATTTCCCTAAACTGGAGCTGAAACACATGGGTGCAAAAGCGTTGACAAATGTCGTGTTCCCCTGAAGGGGATAGGACCCAACCCGGAGGCATAAGGCGAAGAAGTGTGGGGTTTTGGTTGAATCGCAACTGTGGCGTGGTAACTTTGTTCATATTGATTGTTTATGTTGACAGGAAACATGGACGGACTGCCAGACAAAACTTGGATGACATATCATCGTGCTGATCCAAGGTACATCAACGGCATATTCGAGTTCATGAATTTTGCCCGGCTACATAGTAACGGAGCCGATTATTACTTCTGCCCGTGCAAACGTTGTAAGAACGGTCCGTTCAAGGTTACTATGGATGTCATGTATCATCACTTATCACACAGTGGTATGAGTCCTACTTATACAGTCTGGCACCTTCACGGGGAAGTTTCTGGTGAACCGGCAATGCTCAGTCAACGAAGACAGTGGCTTCAAGACAGAGTCGGTCCTTCTAGTGGTGCCGGTCCTTCAGTGAACCCGCAGTTGGAGATTCTACATGATGCATATCCCTATTATCCTGGATACCATGCAGATCCACCCCAACAATTTGTGGAAGATAATTCGGGCATGAACTTCAATGACATGGTAGACGATGATTATGAAAAGTACGATAGATTATTGAAGGAGTCACAGACCCCATTATATGAAGGCAGTGAGGAAACTGTTTTGAGTGCCATATTAGATGCAATGGAAATGAAAAATGAAAATGGATGGTCGGACACAAGTGTTGACTCTTTATGTATTTACATTAATAAACTTCTTCCTAAAGGGCACACATTCCCCAATTTACGTCGCCTCATTTATTAAAAAATAAAAAAAAATAAAAATTAAATAAATTGAGGCGACGTAGATTGACCAATCTATGTCGCCTCAGTTATTCAAAAAAAAAAAAATTTAAATCCCTTGAGGCGACGTAGATTGATCAATCTACGTCGCCTCAAGGGATTTATTAATCGAAGCGACATAGATTCCAATCTACGTCGCCTCGTTGGCTTTATAATCCCAGAATCACAGTTTCTCTCTTCTTCGCCTCATTTCGTCCAATCTTCTTCTTCTTCCTCGCGCCGCGCCCCCAAATCCCTAACCCCTAATCGACCTATCCTCCTCTAAACCCCTCCATCTCAACCCTCCATCTCAACCCAAAGCCCTAATCCCGAAAGCTTCTTCTTCCTCCCCCTCCCTAATCACTGGTTCGTCTCTCTCTCTCTCTCTCTCTCTTCTCACTCTCTCTCCATTCTCATTCTATTTCGAAACCATCTTATGATTATGTGTTCTGTGTTGTTACTGAAATGTTGGATGATTCAGTTGCATATGTTTTGATTCAATTGCTGTTTGTTCTTGTTTTTGTTCATGTTTGGTATGAAATGAAGTTATGCTGTTTTGACGAATTGGGTGTATCACTCTTCTGCTTTGGTTGATGTTACTTATGAGAGGTTCTGTTGTACAATGCTTGTGTACCTTCTTGATGTACTGTAATGGGTAATGATGTAGATATTTGTGTGGTAAATTGGAAAGGGAAACTTTAGAGTCTTGATGATTAGTATCTTGATCGAAATTTGATGTATATGTTTCTGCGTAAAGAGTGTTATGATTAGTTCTGTTGAGTCTTGAGCATGAAGACCTTGATGAATTACAATTCTTGCTACTTTGGTTTATATTGATGTAAGTGCACATGGTTTCAATGTACTGTACTACTGTTGTTGCTGGAAATGATTGGTGGTTGAGTTAATGAGTTGTTTGATCTGGTTTGATTTGGTTGTGATCAAGACGTACGGTTTTTTTTTTATATGGCTGTAGCTAGTTTACAAGGATAGGAAGATAATTGACATTGTGCCTTTAAAGTTTGGGTTTGATTCAGTTGAAGTAGAGAATAGTTAGAGTGAGGTTATGTATCGAAAAGGGATTCTGTTCAAAGTTTGGGTTTGTTCCTCACTACTCATCGCGAAGTTGATTTTCGGTGTTAGGTTTTGTTTGCTGAGCCGATTGTAATCACAGCCTGCGAGTTTCTTGAACACAATACTTCGTCTACTTCACAAGCAGTGCCACTTGTTGGGTAAGAATCCCTTCCCGAATGTTTAGTTGCTTTTCATGTTTAGGCTTTCATGTCTATAATCATTTTAGAGAGTTTATCCCATATCTAGTTGCTGTTCATGTGTAGTTGATAAGCTATATGCGATAAATGACGAGTATGTAGAAGTTGCTATATGCGTTTTGTGTGTTGATAAGCTATATTGCTTTGTGTTTTATACTGTGCCGAATGTGTATTGTGATAATGATTCCGAATGTGTTTTCAATCTAGCTTCATGTAAGTATTGTGTTTTGTGATGATGATGATTTCGAATGTGTTTTGTGATAATGAAAACATATGCGTAATGATTGAATGAAAACATATGCGTAATGATTGAATGAAAACATATGCGTAATGATTGAATGCGTAAGGGTTTGGTTAAATGAAAACATATGCGTAATGATTAAGGGTTTGGTTAAATGAAAACATATGCGTAATGATTAAGGGTTTGGTTAAATGAAAACATATGCGTAATGATTGTAGTATTCTCGGGATTAAGGATTAAGGGTGATGATAAGCATGTTTATCTGTTCTTATTTTAAAATGATTTTTGTGTGTGTGTGGCAGCGATTGTGCGAACGGAACCGAGGGAACCGAAACAAGAACAAGGAGCAGCAGATCAACCACCATTCGGGATCCCTCGCCCTCTCGTACCGAAGCGAGGTGTTGGAGAAGGAGGGTCATCCAGCGCCCGCCGTCCAGACGTGGATTAACGTATACCAGCCGGAGAGGAATGCGGCTGAGAAAGTGGTAAGCTCAAATAGGTTCACGTTACGTTATTTCAATTATTGTTGTCTACTAAATTGTAATATTATTTATTTTATCTATTTTAATTGAGCAGGCAGCAGTGAAGCGTCGACTCGATGAAGTCTTGTCGCAACAAGATAGTGCTGCGGGCCCAGTTGACGGCGAAGAGGTTTCCCAACCCCAGCCTCTTCCTCTTGATACACAAATAAATATCATAGAGGAAGAGGTCGGTTCAAGGCACGGGACCTCTATAAGAGGTAATAAATCTCCAAAACGATTCCGTCGATGCATATCTCGATTTACGTTTTGCTTCATTTTGGTTTACGATATAGTTTACTAATATTTGTTCTTGTTCGACGTTACAGGGGTGGGGCGCGCTCTCACACGCGACCCCAAACCGAGAGGAGGGGCCCGGGTAAACCAGGAACGCCAAATTCAAATGCAAAAGGAGATCGATGAAGCCAAAGAGGCGGCGCGCAGATCGAGCGAGGTGGCGCAGAAGGCTATAGCGGAAGCGAGTGCGATCGCCCAAAGGATGCAAGAAATGGAGGCCATGATGCGATCATTCCAGGCTGCGAATCAACAACCGCAAGCTCCTCCACCAGCTCCCGGCTCGTAAACTGTATATAGGATTTGTATAAACTTGATTTGTATAAACTTTTAACGTTTTGATTTGTGATTGAATGCGTTTTTTTGGTTGAATGTGTAAAACGCAATTTGAATGCGTTTTTGTGTTTGTAAATTGCGATAGGTCGTGACTTGGTACAATAATATTTAATTTTTATTTTTTTTTATTTTTTAATAAATGAGGCGACGTAGATTGTTCTATCTACGTCGCCTCATTTATTAAAAAATAAAAAAAAATAAAAATTAAATAAATTGAGGCGACGTACATTGATCAATGTACGTCGTCTCATTTATTAAAAAATAAAAAAAAATAAAAATTAAATAAATTGAGGCGACGTAAATTGATCAATGTATGTCGCCTCAATTTATTAAATAATAAAAAAAAATAAAAATTAAATAAATTGAGGCGACGTACATTGATCAATGTACGTCGCCTCATTTATTTAATAAATAAAATAAAATAAATATTAAATAAATTGAGGCGACGTATATTGATCAATTTACGTCGCCTTAATGGATTAAAAAAAGAAAAATAAATTAAAAATAAATAAAATTCAGCGACGTAGATTGATCAATCTACGTCGCCTCAGTTCAAGCGACGTGATCAATCTACGTCGCTTCAATTGAAGCGACGTAGTATTATTTACGTCACGTGAAATGAAACGAAGCGACGTATATTGTATCTACGTCGCCCCAATGTTGGCGTGATGAATCTGAAGCGACAAGACGAGGCGACGTCGTTTTGGTCACAAGAAATCGAGGCGACGTAAAATTCATACGAGGCGACGACCTTTCTACGTCGCCCCGATTTCCTCCTCCAGTAGTGAATAAACTAAGGTACCCAGACGCCAGTCACAACATGCAATTCTATTAGAAATGAAGAAAAGTAGATTGATAGGTTTTAATACTATTAATTCATCTTCAACCTCCTGCAGGCCATTCATATAAACAAATACTCAGAAGCGGCTGCAATGGAAGACCCCTCCATGTGCAGGATCGGACCATTAGAAGGCAGGTGAGCAGTTACATATATTTAGCTCAGCTATATATTCCTCGACTCTTTCTTCTTTCCATATATAACATTCCTCTAGAGAGACTATTCGGATAGTTCTCGACATTATTTAAAATTAAGATGCTGCGATACCTAGCTACGTATGTGCTTCATTGTTTAGGTACATAGACTTATGGTGAAGAGGGTGACGGAAATTATACATGCATATATATACAAGCCTTGATGTTAATCTTGCAACAACCATGCATGCACCATAACAACTTCATTGTTCTCGTATAATAGATGATCGAGCTAGCTAGAATTACGAATTATCCTTTGTACAAGTAATGATATATAGTTTTTCAATCAACAATATAATAGTGCCAAAGCAAGCTAGCTGGTATTAATCGACATTATTAGCTAAATAGCCCTAAAAATGAATATGCTCGTAGCTACGTACGGTACCTGTAGGAAACGTTCTTGGTCGGCTAGTGATGCATTTGTCTACATGCATTAAATTTCTAATCAATATATTAATCTGCATAGTAGCCTAGGACAATGAGGTGATCTTGAATTTCTGATGCAAATTTGCAACTCCACATTAACTTCTCGACCAGTATATATAGGTATACTAAAGCTAATGGTTAATTAGACCATATGTTGGTAAGGTTGTAACCATGCACCTCGAGTAGTTGAGTTGTTAGTAACTTTCTAATGGATCATTTTTAGGTATCTAGAAGGTATGACAATTTTATTTTATCACTTGAGAACAAATTTGGTAATGATTATGGTAATATGAGTTATTTTTTGAGTTATTTAGTTGTATTTGAGATAATTATTTTATTTAGAGGCTTAATTATAGCTTTTGAGCCATTTGTTTTCAAAGTTGTAAATTTGATCTAATTCGTGGTAAACATTATGAATAATTCTAAAACAATGTGGTCATTGTGGTAATATTGTAAATATTTGTTCATGTATATTGTAATTTTGGTTCCCAAAGCGATAAATAAAGATATAACATAACCCTTGAGTACTATAGTCTGCCTCACTTTCTAATTACAGTAAAACCTCGATAATTTAATACTCGATTAATTAATAATCTCGTTAAAATAATATTTTTTTCCGGTCCCAATTTGGAGACTTAAGTATCACTACCACATAATTGAGTATTGCTGACGACTTCAAAAAACAAAGGCCGACGATTTTTGAAGTCGTCAGCAATACTCAATTATGTGGTAGTGTATTAATTTAATACTCGATTAATTAATAATCTCGTTAAATTAATAAATTTTGTCATTTTCGAAGTTATTAATTTCTCGAGATTTTATTGTAGTGTGAAACTTTTACATTCTGATTTTTTGAATCTCACGGACTGTTAAATTCCAATATACTCTAGTATTTGTCGCCAGAGAGATAAAGCATGCTAACTAAGATGATCTTTTATACAGGTTAAATTGATCAGATGAAAATTTTCGTCTTCATAAAAGCCTGAAAAAACACTCGAAATTATCTCTTGATCGTGTGAACATTTGTTTATATAATTGACAATTAACATGCAGTAAAAATCATATATAATTTTCATTTAACAAGTTGCAATTGCACTGATTAGTTCTTACTCACAATCTACAATCTACTCCGATGAATTGACCATGCACAAGTAGAATTTAAGTAATGTGCTAGTTATATAACATATAATATATAGCACCCATAATAGCATAAACAAAAATGTTGTTAATTGGAGACCAATTAACAACAGAGACCCGAGTGGTATCAATGACCAAGCAAAAATATTCTTCAAACTCGTCAGCAATAGTTCTCCGTCATAGTAGTTGAAAATTTTGAAAAAGAGCATTCTGGATAATGTGCTTATGTGCAGATGTGCCCTGCTCCTGCAACCATATAGTAATGGTTCACTACTGTACTGCATGTAAAAATGCATTAATTATATTTCAGATAAACACAATTAATTAAATCAATGGATCATATAAATTATGATTGTAGGGCTTTTCCCCTCAGAATTGAAAGGAATTGTGACTTGGTTGGGATTAATTTTAATATATGCTCCGCATGAACCAAAAAGATTCAAATCAGACTTACGGATCGATATGATGTCACGTGCTACAGGTAATCCAGAAAAAAAATATCCATATCGAATACTATTTGAAATTTTTTTTCCATGCGTTAACCTATCGATGTAATAAAATTAGATGATTTATTAATATTAGGTAGACTATTTCGTAAAATAAGTAAAATATTCTTGTGAAATAAGTATATTAAAATTAAATGATTTACTAATACAAGGTAGGATGCTTTACAAAATAAGTAAACTGACATGGTAAAAATTGGTTTGCTCATTTCATGATGTGAATCTCGTGTTTTGTTAAATAGTCTACCTAGTGTTAGTAAACTATTTAATTTTAGTTTACTTGTTTCATGATGTTAGTCTAATTATTTTACGAAACAGTCGACCTAATGTTAATTAATAACCCATTTAATTTTATTATACAAATGCATTAACATACTAGAGGGAACCTATATTATATTGATTTGATAAAAGATGTAATTTTGTTTATTTATTGAATAATGAGGTAAACATTATTCTAAAAAAAAATTTAAAAAAAAAGAGAGAGACGTAAACATCAACTTCATCAAGATATCGATCATGCATAAATCTTCACTGGCCAATCCTTTTGGGTTGGATAGATGGATTAATAGCATGCAAATCAAAGTTAGGTGATCAATCACATAGTTCGTTACTGAAATGTGGTTTTATCTTGTATATCGGAGCATTGGTAGATCGGAGGTCTATCTCAGCTTTGATCTCGATCAATTAAATCTGCAACAGTAACATCAGAAGGATTTAGTAATCCATAAGAGCAAATGCATTCATTGCTTGAGCAATGGTTCAAGTAATTTTCCAAATTACTCAAGCAGTTTGAAATCGCCAAACGGTTTGAGCAAGAGCAAAACAAAATGCAGCAGTTTGTGCAGTTACTATTCAGTGACTAAATGAGAGCGTGACACGTGTCATCTCCGGTTAACGATATCGACGAAATATTTGAAACCGGTTGTCGGTGAGATTTCCGACCAATGAGGTTGTGACACGTGTCATCTCCGGATAACAATATCGACGAAATAATTGAAATCGATTGTGTGTTTAATTTTCATTAAGTGTGTTTCAAATTCAGTATGTGTGTTTCAATTTTTTAAAAGTGTGTAAGAAATATGATGTGTTTTAATTTTAAATGTTAAATTATGCCTTTAATCAGGTTTGTATGTTGGTAGCATTTTGGGGTCTCGCTGCGAAGCGCCCTGGTGGGGGCTCGGGGGCAACGCCCCCGGAGTAAATTGTAATCCGTATTAAATAAGGATTATGTTTTCTGCCGTAGGATCAGATTTTGGGTTCAAAATCAACGGCCCTGATCAACTGGCCCGTTGGATTTTTTTTCCTGTTCGGTAAGACCACGTGTCGTCACACGCGCCAGGGTGAAAAAAAGGAAGCCGTTAGCTGGCGTCACCTACGTGAGAGTGGGCTCCACCAACTGATCTAGCTTCAGCCCACCCCGGAATTGCTCAAGCTCGAGCTCGTTGACCGGAGCAGCTCCCCCCCTCCTGCTCGCTGGTGCTTCGTCGAAATGGAACTGCTCGAGAAGTTTTTGGCGGGTCCCTCCTCTTGCTCGAGCAGCCGGCCGGCCGGTGCAGATGCTCTAAGTATGTACGTTCCAGAAGCTTGGAGTATCTTTTCAACTTGGATTAGCACTTTCATTTTTCAGTTGAAAAAATCAATTTGAGAATATTACTCCAAGTTGATAGAGTTATCTATTAATTGCAAAGGGCTAAATTCTTTGCTTCTTCGGTTCTTAACCCTGGATAGCAAATAATGCATGGGCTATAAAGTGTTGAGGTGTTCTACAGTACTCTAGAGTACCAAAACTCCCTAGTTTTAGAGTGTTGAATCACTTAATTTCTCCAAAAGTGGGGACCGTAGAAGTGATCTAACGTTCCAAAACTGGGGAGTTTTGGTACTCTGGAACACGCTAAAACTTATAACGCAGTGATTTTAGCACTTCCCATTTTATATTCTTCACTCCCACTACACCTCTTTTGTCCGATTTTTCAATTCTACCCTTCGCTACAACTCCATCTCTCTCTATCAAAATGGAAACCCAGTCATACTCGACATTATGTGACCAACAATGTACCAACCCAACCAATTTGAGTTTTGTATTGCTCATCAATAGGATTTGCCAATGATATTATGGTTTTAGATCCAAAGTACGAGCATTCCATTCAAGACATATATATATATATGTCAATTTCTATATGTTGAGAGGTAAAAATCACTTTCTGGAGAAATCTAGAAAATACTAGAAAGGAAAAAGAATGATCAAGATGATGGAGAAGAGATGTTGGTGTGGGAAGTTCCAGAATAAAGAAGAAGATGGAAGAAGCTTTGTGAGGGGAATAAACATCTAGATGAAGCTTGAAGCTTCATTAATTAGGAGAGGTCGGTGGTGATGCAAGAAAACTCTAGAAATATCAAGAGAGGATTATGGCGGTGGAGAAGAGAAGCTTCAAGAATAGAAGCTTGAGAAAGAGGTCAATGATCTCCCTCTATAAATAGAGCTCACCTCTTCACTTGGCGGATCACAACCAAGCCAACTAATCCCTCTTTCCTCACGTACATCACATCCTTTTATAGTTAGTTAACTCCTCTTAGTGTCTGAGAGAGTTGTGTGTAGTATTATCCTCTTAGCGTGAGAGAGAAGTGTCATACCCCTTTGTAATCTCGTTTTTCTTCTAGTGAATCCTCCTACTTGTCTGTGGTTTTTCCCTAATTTATTTTGGGGTTTTCCACGTAAATCTTTGTATCTTCCTATCTACATTTTTATTTCAAGTCTCGATTAAGTATTAACTTCCTCGCATAGCTCCTAACACTATATCATAGTTAATGATAATACTACGCTAATGTTTAAGGATTCGTACGTCCATATCATTCTGATATAGATTTCCAATTGCTTGGTGTTGGAGTTCTAGTGTTCTTTTGTTTACACCGATACACGGTCAAAATTTTGGGTGTAAGATGCCTGGGCAGAACCACGCTTTAGCACATAGTTGCTTGCATCAAATTCAATCCTTGCCAACTCCAAATTTTTATTTCCATTGCCCTACAACATATTAATGCAACGATCAGACCATGAATAGAAAATTATAGAAATCATACAAAATTGGAGATTATAGTACGAGGATGTAGAGCCTCCATCAATTTCAATATTCAAAACCACAAGGTAATTAATATTAAACAAAAATAATTAATACAATTTTCTATATGTATACCGTTGTTGCTCGATTATAGTTGATATCGTTGCCGCTCAGGTATGGATGATATCGTTGTCCCTCGGTTATGGATGGTATCACTATCGCTCAGATGTAGTTAATATCGATGTAACTCTCGTACAACTATTCTCACTGATAAGGAGTGACGATCGTTAAGGAGAGACCGGGTGTACCGACCTTCAAACCTCCGATGCCTAAGGCAAAAACAGGATAAATTTTTAATAGAGTAGCAGCGTAAAAGCGTAACGGGAACGTACCATTAATGCTGAATCACCAGGCTTATGAAGGTGATTGTAACCAGAGCTTTTATCAATTCTTTGATGTGGGATCAATGTTCTTTCTCTTTTGATGAGGTGCTTCCTGGCGGGTTCATTGACGGGCGCATAAGCGGTAACCACGTCGAGATAGAACTCGAGTTTGTCATCGAAGTTGTAGGTCTCTTGTTGGTGAGTGCTGTTATGTGATCGATGAGATATAATTCAAAAGTATTCAAGGGCGTTTAAGTACGTACGGTATGGGGTAATTTAGCAAGGTATGTGTACAAGTCCCCAAACTCGCTCAGCCAAGGGGATCAATCTTGGTTGGTGAGTTGTAGAACCGGATAGCAACGATATTATCCGTACGTACTTAATGGGAGTTGTTACCTGTTAGAGCCGGATACCGCACCATACAGTCCCCTAGCTCGGCCACCAAGGTTGTGACACTTGGCGAGATTATGATCGATGTACATATGATTAATGTATTCTAGTTTGTATTGAAAAGTTATTATGAGTTTGTATTAATTTTTTTTTATGCCTGAATGGTGACATTTCATTCATGTTTATTTCTACAGAACATGGAATGTGTGTTGAATTCAGCAACCAAACAAGAACTTGTTCCTTATTCAGTAGCTGCAGCAAATTCAACTACTCAAGCCAACCATGCTTATGAAAATTCAGCTGCTCAAGCCAACCTTTCTGATGCAAATCTAGCTGCCAAAGAAAACCCAACTAATGTAAATCCAGTTGATGCAACACTACTTCCTACTAAGAGGAAGAACCAATCTGAAGTGTGATTGTACTTCACAAAGCTAAGGAATCCAGATGGTTCATTGGTTGTCCATCACCAGGTGAAATGCAACTACTGCAACAAGGTTTACCATTGTGATTCAAAGGGTATTGGTACATCCTCTTTAAAGACTCACATGAAGGATCAATGCATCAAGTTCCCTACATATGAGCATAGCAAGAAAACAAGGACTCTTTCCTTTGAGCGTAAGGAGGATGGAAATGTTAAAGTGGTAAGCATCTAATTTGATAAAGATGTTAGTTGAGCATATTGCATTAGAATGATTATGCGTGATGAGCTGTCGTTTAGTCATGTAGAGGGAATGGTTCATTGATTTTATGAAGATGACACAACCAAAGTTTATTCCTTCATCTGTAGGACTGTTGCTAGAGATGTCATGGCTCTTTATGATGAAAAGAAACTTAGGATGAAGAATAGTTTAATCAACTGTAGGGTGTCTATCACCACCGACACATGGACTAGCATTCAGAATGTAAATTACATGGTATTTACTGCCCATTTCATTGATGATACATGGAAACTACATAAGAGAATTCTAAGTTTTGTTGAAATGCTAGACCATAGGGGTAAGACAATTGAAAAATTAGTGGAGAATTGTTTGAATGATTGGGGAATTGAGAAGATCTTTACAATTGTGGTTGACAATGCAAGTTTAAATAAGATAGCAGTTAATTATATGAAGGAAAATATTGGAAATTGGAAGCAACTTGTCATGAATGGTTCTTTTTTACACTTGAGGTGCTCTTGTCATATTGTGACAACCCGAACCGAAAATGGTGTGTTTATTGACTTGATTTGCGAGTTTCGCGATTAGTCGCGATTTTGTCGTAATTGGTTAATATGGCTGCCTCGTTAACGACTAAATTATCGGGCAAGAATTTGATTTGAGAGCCTTCACGAAAGTTGTAGAGAATTTAATTTCGAGCTCGTGGGAACTTTCGAAGGATTATTTCGAGTTACGAGGAATAAATTATGAATATTTTTGGCCGTTGAATTTTGTCGTATTTATCCGTTTAGGTTGCGATACGTGTACGGTATAAATACGGGCGAATACGTGACGAATTAGGAAACTTTTAAAATCGGGAAATTGGGCCGTTGATGTCACACCCCCAAATCCGGGGCCAGTATTATACTGAAATATGGTATAAGGATTTGTGATGTGAATAAGAAACCCAAATAATTTCAAAAATCAAGGTGTCTAAATAGTGCATTTATTGAAAAGAGAAAGTGCTAATATTACAATACCAAAGTTTTTGAAAATAATAGTCATTACATTTATTCAATTTAAAATACAAGTAGAAAATAATTCGTTTATTTAGTAGGCGATGTATCCCATTTTCCCCAAGCATTCTACTCATCACCTGAAAAGGAGAAAGATGTAGTACCATGAGTCACACTGACCCAGTAAGTACAGCTTACAAGCATATACTAAATTATCTCTAAGAAACATCAAACCGAACAACCAATTCAAAAAGGTGAAATATTGAAACCGGTTATTCTTCCATACTTATACTTGCGTCTTTGTAATATATACAAATAGGTACATAATATAAATATATACTTGTATAACTTCACATCTACACATAACCACGCCAATACTTCTGAAGTGAATTCTTTTAGATTAGCTGGTAATTACTCAAAAAAAATCATGTGCTTAGTCTCACAACACCAATACACATATAAAGCCACAACATTCTAAGGCCACCTGCCAAAACATGTATACTCCCGGTTTGACACAATTCATTCCTTAGAGTATAATAGTGCACTATCTGTAAGGGACTAAGGCCCTTGGCTAACTCCCACAATAACAAAACAATTTACCAGTAATTCACTTAAGCACGAGTTAATTCGTACTATACACCCGACTTCACACTTCAACCATAACGATCACAAACAAGTATTTAATTAAGACTATGTATATAGATCATAGAGTATATATTTACATCATAATTTTGTAATAAATATATACGTAATAGAATTTGTAAAGGAATAAAGATCAAACTTAAACGTATTTCATTAATTAACAAATTTGGTCCAAACGTTCCATTCGGCGGTAGTCCACTCGAAATCCTTCATTTGTTCCGAATTATACTTGAAAGTAAATAGATAGAGCGATTAATTAGATAAACTTGAAATAAAAATTAGTTATCATTGGTTCAAAAGTTTCATTCAGCGGTAGTCCGTCTGAAATCCTCCATTAGTCCCAAATCAAACTTAATAAGTAAATAATACGAATAAGTAAATAAAAATAAAATACAAATGCATAAAATAAAATTATTAATCCTTGGACCAAAAGTATCATTCGGCGGTAGTCCGTCCGAAATCCTCCATTTGATCCGTTTTATAATTAATCCATATTATGTCCAAATCAAAGAAGTGAGTATACCATCTCGAAGTGTTTTTCGAGAGGAATCCAATGGTAATAATCACAAAGTTTGGTAGGGAGTTCTGAAGTCCAGAAACAAAATTATTTAGCAACTGTCAAGAAATGGTTACACTCGCTATTAAACTCATTTGTACGAATTAATTAGTTAGTAAGTATTAATTAATGTCTTTCAAACTTTCCAGATTGATAGTTGAACTCCTAAGCTTCGTTTTGATATAAAGAACACTAAATTTGGTTAAGAAATGAGTGAGATATGAATATTTCAAGTTAAGAGCACATTAAGAGGTTTCGAACATGATTAAAGAAAAGATTAGCAAAACTTGTTTTAGCCATAACTTTCTCATTACTTAACCTTTTCAAGTGATTCAAAAGACAAAGTTGAATAACTTTTTGTGTAGAATCTGAATATATAAAAATATTTGACTAATTAAAACTTTAACAGAAACGAAAATATTAAATTTACACTAAGTCTCATTATTTCTCTTTTATTCTTAGCCATGCACTTTGATGTAATCTTAAAGATAAAGAAGTATAGGAATGTACTCATGTACTTACTCAAGAATTTCAGTAGGTGATGGAAGTATTTGATTAACTCAAGTGACCCTCTTGAAACAAATGAATTAACTACTAAAGTACTTGGAAGAAAGGTAGTTTGGTGTGAGATTTTAGGGGAATTGCATTGCAACTTTAGGAGGACTTCAAATCAGTTTGTAAGGGGAAGATTGAAGTGGTGCAAAAATCAGATTGAACTCAAGGGTGATTTATATAGACATGGGAGGAGACATGGGAAATAAATTCATAACTATTTTTGTAGACTTTTGTAGACAAGTTGACAATGGAATTGTTGGGCTACTAATTCTATGGTTAAAATGCACTTGTAAAAACAATAGTAATGTGGTTGGAAATCTGATTGAAATGTTGAAATGTGATTATGTATGCATGTGAATGCAATATGTAATGTGATGTGTGAAAATGTATGGTTTTACTAATAAAGTGTAATGTAGTCTAATATATATATATATATATCAACCAATAATAATTAGCACCAAATTGATATATGAGCATGACCTCTAAAAGTATGAATTGCAATCTTAAAATACAAAGTTCGATTCGGAGAAGAGATTCGAACAAGGGAAATTTGGTCGTTTTGCTAAAATTTCATTTCCGAAAAATCGGATAGTTGGAATTAGAGTTTCTTACCGTTTCTAACTGGAGTAAAAATATTTTTATTATTTTTACTAACCTATAAAATGGAATGTTTCACGATTCCAGCTCGTGGCCTCAAACCCAAGACCAGGGAGTACCTGACTTGAACTTGAGTATCCACTGGACCATTTGCCCCACTCCGTTAATATTTCTCTAAAGCTCGTTTTTATACATTGTCTTCGCCAGACAATTTTTTTATTGAATTTTCTAATAGTTCTAAGGTCAAACTAATTTATGGTGATTTCTAAGTTTAACGAGTCATAAAATAATCTAAACTATTATACTAATTTTCGGGTTATTACAGTTGACCCGCGTTGACCACGGGTCAAGGGCGACCCGTTTGGAGGCCGATCGATTTTCCTGTCGTTGGGCCATTTTTCGGCCACGGTTGGCCGATGTTTCTTCATGGAATATGTTGGGCTCGTGCTCCTCTTCAATTTGGTAGGTGGACCGTCCTCTATGGTGGTCGGAGGAGAGAGAATCGGCGTGACAAAGTTCGTGGAAAACCGGCGAGAATCGGCCGAGTTGGTGGTTTCCCTTTGAGGGGTTTTGTTAGCCTTGGTGAGAGGAAGCTTTTAGAAGTGGTTTCAAGCCTTGCCGTGGCCGGAGGAGGAAGATTGGAGGTGATGAAATTCCGGCGAGGGTTTGTGTCTTTAAGGTGAGTTTTGGACCTTTTCCGGTCAAAATTGGCCTTAAGTTTGAACTAGAAAGTTGTTGGAAATGTCGAGATCTTCAAATCCATATGTATGTCGAATTTTTCTGGGCCGATGGCATTTTTCGGCGGCTGTGGCGCGTCGCCGTGCGCAGTGGCGATTTTCTGGCCGAGGTGTTTTTTCGACAAGTTTTATGTCGTTTTGCTCGGAATCGCGCACCAATCGCAGTGGTGAGGTTTATATTTTGAATTGAGCATCAGAAATTATAGCGAGGTTTTATGGTGTGGTTATTGGATTTTTGACGATTTCGTCGATATTGAGTTATATGTTTCCGGGAATGGTTGACTCTCGAGATGTGATTCAAGGTTTTGAAATATGATTTTGAGCAGTGGATTTTATGATTATTCAGGAGATCGTGATCATTCGTTTGGCGAGGGATTTTCCGCCGGATCACTGGATTAACGCGTATTGCGTTATGCTCATCTATGAGTGGACCTTTTTATTTTCACTGTCGTAGGGAGTTCTTGATTTCCGTATTTATTTACGATACGATGTTGAGATTATAAACTGTTTTTGGAAGTATTATTTTATATTTTATATGGTGATGGCATTTACTTAGCATCGATGCATTAGCTACTCGGCTGATCACCGGTAGTCCAGATCCAGGGTTGAGAGATTCCCCTGATGTGCCCACTAGGCTTGAGAGATTCGCCTAGTCTATCACCGTCGGGATTGAGAGATTCGCCTGACCGTCGGGCTTGAGAGATTCGCCTGACACCTCCATTCATTTTATGAACTCGCTTTGCTTTGTTTTACGATATATATTTGGTGAAAGGCATATGATTATTTTCGTCCACTCACTCTAATGATTTTATTTGCCTTTCCCCTAGGATTTTCGGTTTCCGTGCCCAGTTTGCAGTTCGGATTCTGGTGTCGCACGTCGCAGTCGGAGGTTTAATGTTCGAGCTACTTTGCTTTTCCAGTAGGTTTCTTGTTTTGCCTACTATGGTTATTTATGTATTTATACACTAGAGGTCGCTCTGATTATTCTACGGTTATACTTTCATATGATTTTTCCCCAGATTTCTGTAAAGTACAGTTTTACGTATTACTTTACATTACTGTTAGGATATTGAGAAATCCGGATGAGATTGGTGCCCACGGTTTGGGTTTTGTGGCATAGGATGAAGTGTGTTTTCGGGTGCAGGTTAATGGCAATTCCACGTTATAGAGAAACTCTGCCGAAATTTTCATGGTTTTCGAAAGTTCGTGTTTTCAGAAGGGGTTTGATTCTGGTTTAGGAAACTAAATCGAGGTTGGGTCCTTTCACATATTTTGAATTTGATTGTGAAGGAAGGGTTGGAGTGGTTGAGTTCTTCACTCGAGGCAATTAAGAACTGTGTTATGTATATCAAATCTTCCTCTGCTAGATTGGACAAGTTTAGGAAGTGTACTGCTCAGGAAAAAGTTGATCACAAGGGTGGAATTGTTCCATTGGATGTTTGCAAATGCTGAAATTCAACATACATCATGCTAGAGGTTGACTAATCCCTCTTTCTTACATTTCATAAAGCTTTGAATTTACGTTATGCTTTAGTTTTTTATGTGTTAGATTCTAATGCTTTGTTTTGAATTTCATTGTCTTAGGTTGCTATGAAGTACCAACAAGCTTTTGTGAGGTTGGAGGATGACGACTCCCAGTTTGAGGATTATTTTCTGGAGAAAAGTGGTAAAGAAAAGAGAGAAGGTCCTTCGACAAATGACGATTGGGCTATGGCAGGTAGGGCAGTGAAATTTCTGAAAATTTTCTACAATGCTACAATAGCACTTAGTGGATCAAATGTCCTGACATCAAATGAGCCACCTATTTGGATGAGTACCATTGTGCAAGAGCTGAATGGATGCATCAATGATACTGTCTTGAAAGAAGTTACAACTGTTATGAAGGAGAAATTTGATAAGTATTGGGAAAAATTGGAGGACATGAACAATGCTCTACTCCTTGCCGTGGTGCTTGATCCTAGGTACGTTTAGAATTATTACATGGGACTTTTTATTTTGTGACTTTATTTGAAACTTCTAAAAGCATTTTTTGGGCTTTGAATTGATGTGAAAACATATTTTTTTTTGGTGATTAGGTACAAGATGGAGTATCTTCAGTATTTTTTCTTAACAATTAAAAAAGATAAGAAGAAGGTGAAATTGATGGAATTCCAAATCATAGACCTGCTTATGCTTTTGTACACTAAGTATGAGAAAGTTGATCCCACTGCCAAAAAGGCTTTTGAGGCTGCAACTCGGCGCAACTCTAGTGCTAACACTGAACCTTTAGGTGAAGACAATCATTATGCAAATATAGAAAATTTTTTGCATATGAGGCAAGAAAAAAAAAGTTGTTGAGATCAAGTATGAAATTGATAAATATCTGAATGATGCTGCTGTAGATCCCAAAAACAAAATGTTCAATGTGCTGAATTGGTGGAAAGATCATTCCAAAGGGTATCCAGTTTTGTCCAAAGTTGTTAGGGATGTCCTTGTTGTAGCTGCTTCTACTGTAGCCCCGGAGAGTGCTTTTAGTGTTGGATCTAGAGTTGTTGATCATTCTAGGGCATTATTGACCCTTAAAATGGTTTGTTTTGCACATCTGATTGGTTGAAAGCTGGTGAATTTTCTTTTTTCAAACACACTTCCCAAGCTGAGCTTGAATTATATGGTGAATGTGAGAATGTTGAGAAAGGTATAAATAATTTTCTTTGTTGTTTTTCTACTTGACGTCATGTTTATACTTTATTACTTTATACTTACATTTTTTTCTTTAATTTGAAGGTGATCCTAAACCTGTTGATGTCTAGATGATTGAAAATCACGGCTGCTTCACATTCTGCATAGTTAGGTACTCAACTTTTTAATTTATTCTTTCATACTAAATTGAAAGAATCTAGTTGAGATACTGTATGAATGGTATATGCATTGAACTTGTGCTAGTTTAGTTGAATTTGTGCTTCATTGTGGAGAAGAAAGATGCACTGATGCAATCTTATTTGGTTGCTAATTGTAGGATGCATTGATGCAGTAAGAATAAAGATGGCAAGGTAGGGGTGGGCACTGGGCAATGAAGAAAGATGAACTTAGGCTTTCATTGGAGATTTTATTTAAAATTTCAAACTTTCAGATTTGAGACTCATTTTATTATCATTGTAATGGATTGAATTGATTTATGATTCAGTTTGTTTTTCCATTTTAATGTTTATGAGATTGTGTTTTCATTATTATGACTATTAGTTACAATATTTCCTGTTTAACAGCTTAAGCCTCGATGAGTTGATGCTTTCAGATTGTAATTTTACTTCCAATCTTGAACTTTTTTTCTCAACTCTATAGTTTCAGCTTGACCCTTAATACAACCCGCATTTGTAAACTTGACCCACAACCAACCCGACCCAAGCTGAAATAATCGGTGGGCAGGATTTTCGACCCAAATAAAAAAAATCCACTTCTCGATTTTATTTTCTGGCAACCCGTTTGGTTAAGGCGGGTTCCGGGTAGTGTTTTATCTTGGTCCGGACCGACCCTTGCCCAGTCCTATTTTGTTGGACGAAAAGTGGGAGGTTACCGCGAGAACCGTAACCAGAAGCGTAACTGTAACTAAGTAGTTGCTCCAGGCCAACCCGTAATACTGAAGACGAGAAGTGGGAGGCTACTTTGAAGAACCAATGCCAGTAGAAGATGTGCAACTAAACCAGAATGCAAGTCCGGTTTGAAATCTCACCCGGATCCTATATTCGGATCTAGATCCAACCCATGGCCCAAAAGAGACTTAAAACATGATAAACCTCATAGTCCAACCTGCTTAAGCCAAAATTAGCCCAATAGAGGTTAAGGTTACCTCAGCTCAGAGTCCTATGCCCAAACAAGCCAATCACAGTCGGAAGTCGTCGCCGACCACGTTTGCAGCGCCGCGAACTCCCATGTTTGCAACCACTTCTATTCCTGAGCGGGCCCACATCATAGTCTGAAACCCGAGCACATAAACCTTGAGATCTCAACACTGGAACTCTCGCCACTAAGATTTGACATCGTCGCCCTGTTAGACCATGCCCCGCCCATCGTAAAAACAACGTCGCATAAGTTCTCTCAACACCATTCCTAGAGACCCAAGTCTTAAGCCATGCCCTTGTTGGACGAAGACCCGAACCACAACCACCGCGACGACTGCACCGAAGGACGGCTACCCCCAATAGATTCATCATGCCGCCGAGAGAGCATACTCTGCCCACAAAGTTTCGATGTTCGACGTCGATCAGAATGCTTCGAAAATGACGCCATGGTGCCACGCTGCCGGGGAGCGTCAAAGATCCAATTTTATGAGAGCAAGTCGGAAGGCTCAGGCCTTGGTGAGGCCGAAATATTGGGACTCCTCGAAATTTCTCTATTACTTAATACTTATTATATATTGCCAACATATGCCGATCGAATGAAGAGCACGATTATTGCCAATATCCAACATATGCTTTACTCCTAAATTCTATGCATTGCATGATTTTCCGCAAAACCATTTCCTCTGAGTATCTCTCTGAGCAGCCAGTATACCCAAATATCATACTCTATACAAATACAAAAGAGAAATAGTTCTGTTCTATTCAGATATGGAGTAAACGATCATCGATTGTAATTGGTTCAAAAAAAATTGATTGATCGATCAATTAGAGGGGAATAAGCTAGATTCAGCCATGTGCCACCAATCCATGCATAATATGCCGCTCAATAATAGACTAATTGTCCATTAATACCTTCAATCTTTCCTCCAAAATGAGACTTGTATTTTGGTTTTGCATTGACTTTGTAATACACGTCGTCTCCAAATTCTAATACGGCAGCCATATACTATACACCCGTGATCCGTGATGAAACTAGTTAGTGATCGATACTGGAATAACTTAATCAATTTCCTAAGAACAAATCAAATCCAGCTAAAATAGATTATATTTGTGTTTTGACCAAAATGAGGTACAACGTACCGATCGATCGATCGAAAAATTTGAGATTCGATAACCACTTTGATGCTCAACATGAGAGCATGGATATACTTCTTTCAGTACGTTCTTTGCTTTCCTCCCAAACAGTGTATGTTGCTTAATAATTTGCTGGCCGTAATTAAACAAACAATATTAGGAATGAGCATATAATCAGATCGATCAAATATATACCTAATTTGGTATCTTTGCATCTCACTAATCATGCTCAAATTTGTTCTTGCTGCAAGAGAGTGTATATCGTAGTATTTATCTCATAAAATCGCATAGTATTAGGCTTCTGATTAATCTCCCCCGCCTAGAAGAAATATAGTTCGCTTGACTAGCGCCTAACGTTTTTCAGAAGAACAATGTAATCAGGGTGTAATTTTTCAACCTCATATATTGTATGTTGTTTTCCTTATGTATGGGGTATCATGATGTTGATCGAATTTCGTAACATTTATCTTTTGTGATAAAAATGATTCGATGCATAGTATGTAGTAGTGTTAGTTTGTACATAATATATCAGAAAACATAACAAGAACTAGATTCAGCGTATCTGTTACTAAAATTTGTTATAAGTCACGCATAAATTTTCCGGTCAGTAAAAAAGAATACTTAATTTTGTGACGATATATATATATATATACAAGAATCTTCCGCTTAGTTATACCTGAAAATGATCATTTTCAAGTATATGACATTATGCCAACTTTTTGATCATATTTTACTATCTCCACTGTCTAACTATTAAGTTTATATAAGTATATCATTCCTGTAAATTTTCAGCCAAAATGATGATCGTTAAGGTATCGAACTAATTTAAATCAATGAATGAACCAAATCTGTCAAATATGGACCGTTTTTACTTATGAACTTTAATTGCAGTTTTGAATACCTTAACGATCACCATTTTGACTGAAAATTTACAAGCTTTATCGACACATTAGAACCTAAAATCTGAACGATAAAGATGATAAAATATTATTTTCAGGTATATCTGAAGCTTGCTATATATATATGTTCATTTGAATAGAACTTGATGATGCTTTTTGTCTTTCACTGTCCACATCCAACTAATCTTTGTAAGTGCTCTTTCCTTAGCCGTTACATGGACCTTTTTGGTTGTTTTGCTAGAAAATATTGCAATCTCAAACTATGATTGAAAGCTACACTTGACATATAGCACATGGGATCCCAACTAATTTCTCAAAACCATTCTTCTAGGTTGATAGTTTTTTAGGTCATCCAATTAATAGTGACGAAATGTGAAAAGGACCGCGATGACTTTGTTGGATATATAGCTCAATGTAGAAGGTGAATTGGAATTCATCCATGTACACAGAAGAAAAACTCTCTAGCTTGAAAATTGACATTAACTTTAACTTACATAAAAAACAATCTTCTAAATCATACAAAGCAGTATCAGATGAGCATCACATTCTCTATTCCTGCATATATGAAGCAATTTAACTAGAAATAACACTACTATATATACCTACCAGCCATAAAAATAACTTACATCTTGAGTTTGGAGTTGCATTTGGAATCGATTTGCTTGCTTTGAATTGAAAACGAGATGTCGCACGTACTAGCTGTTGCCCCAAACTTGATGAACTTGAAAACAGTCACTTTCCCATGTAAATCAGCAGTAGAGATCAAATTGAAGTTCCCACTGGCCACATCTTCCATGAAATGAGGGTTTGAAATGACCTTATCTCCCATAAGATCCACAGAGGTGGTAATGTTTATTTTCCCTCGTGCATGCGCGCACAAATTCGTGCTCCATCGGAACCAGGGCTACAACTGTGCCGTGATAAGTAACATATGCCGAGGTGTTCTTGAAACTAAAGCTTCCGTAGTTGTTGTCTATCGTGACAAGCATGCTCAGTGTCACATTTAGTGTCACGTTTGGGAAGATTGTGATTGAATGTTTTCGAGGCCAATAAGTCGGGCAACAATTTCAGGTTGTTTCGGCTTGAAAAGAGTAAGTGCCAATATGGTCATCACGATGAGGGAGACTACGAAGAAGAATGTCGAAACGAGGCAGCAGATTTTTAGACCTCTGTGAGGACTTTTGGCAATTTTCATATCTGTATTTCTCACGAAACTGATCGAAGGCCAAATAAGCTTGCTTGCTAAAAGAGGGCTAATGAAGAGAAGTAGCAATGTATGATCATGATATATAGAGGTGGGTTTTGTTAAATTCTAGGCAAGGCAGGAAAGTAAGATAGATTGCTAAATCTGGTAGTTCTGTGATAAACACTTGTTGTTTTGTATTGAGATGCCGAAAGATAACATTCACCAACGCAATGACAGGATCAGAACTATAAACTAAATGTTTCGTTGAGGACATTTTAGAGTTACATCGTTGTTAGTAGTGACAGAGTCAGAATTGAATTATTATTCGAGTTAATTGTAACTCGATAATATTTTGTGCAGCGTACGATTTTTTTTTATAAAGGTTTTTGTCACTTCACTGTGACGGTTAATTTTTAACATAATAAATTAAGAAAAAAATAATAGAATCTTACCAACACAACGAACCAAAGTTCTAAACTTTAAACTTGAACGGATTAGAATGAGCAAAATAAATACCGGAAACAGGAAAAGAATTAAAGATAAATGCTTTAAACAAGCATTGAATCTTTATTTTTGCGAAAAACTCGTGTATTTTAGTGAGGGAGAAGAAATAAGTTGTGGGTTAAAGAGAGTAAGTATTACAAAAACACAAAAAACAATAAAGTAAATTAATGAATAAAATTCTCCTCCATGAATTTTTGGCATCTCTAAGCTTATCATGATCAAAGGATTCAAAGCAAAATAAAATTTCAAATTGGACGGTTTTAAGCTTATATATAATGTTGGGCCACTAACAAAAGAAATGACAAACAATTTGGGCCAGACTTGTATCTCATACTTTCATAGACTTAAAATCCGTTTGATCTTAACAGCCCACGGAATCAATGCGAGCTTAAAGCCCAAAATGTATTAATATGGTGTGATTGAATTATAGAAACGGGAACGTATAGTTTCATCATAGGAAGACTTTCGTTTGTTCTTCTTCATCTTAATAGATTGAGCTAGTACACTGAGATCGACACATACAGTACATGATACATGTTTAACCAAACCAAACTAGTTCACTTTGAGATTTATCATCTACTGAATGGTTTTACTAAATATTTATGTTCGGCACTTAAACTCAACGAATTTGAATACATTAAAATAATTCTGACCAATATAATATTTCAAAACACGTTAGCAATGTGTATCGTAACCAATTTCTCTTTTAAGAAATTGTTGGGCAATAAAATTTTCTGTCTTCAACCGATGGAATATTTCACCAGTAGTATATTTTGTTGACTAAAAAGATTTTATATTCTCATTGTTGAACGGAAAATAAAGAAAAATAAATCTCACAGCTAACAGAAACATACGGTGAAGTTTGGCTGTCACAGAACCCACGAACCTTGTTAGCGTCAACTCCATTAACAACGTAAAATATTGCCTAATTGGTTATGCAACTCTTTTATGTGAGCGCGTGGGCTGTTATCATCAATCACCTTTTGCCTCTCTGTCCCTGTTTGGTTCTTCCCTTTTTCCAATATACCATCGCCGGACAGCGACCAATTTCAAACAACAACAACTTCATCACTCCCCACAGCCACTGCTCTCTTCTGTCTTCGTTCAGATTTCAGTCCTCATCATCTCTCTGTTTCTAGGGCTTGTGATCTTTGCTCAACATGAACGACCTGCTTACGGTAATGCGTTTTGATTCAATTCGTTAAAGTTTCTTACTTTCTCTCACTGTGATAGTTGGTTTGCACCGTATTGGATTCAATACAATAACTGAGGCTGAGATTGGGTTTATCTGCTTAGCTCAAGAAAAGGGTTTATGGCTGGTGGGTTTGCTGCTGCTGGATTCCTCTGATGATTTAAAGTTCATGTTTTTTTAAGAGAATACCTTCTTGTAATAATTAAAGACAGATTTTGTATTGGATGCTGTTAAAATCAGAATCAATTGTGTTTCAGTGACACTTCACCTTCTAGTTGCTGAGGTGACTGCTTGAAAGGGAAAGTGTACAAGACAAAAACAGAGTTTTGAGTTTATTTCAAGGGTGAATTGCTTAGAATTTTCTTCTCTTGATAATTTCTATGTAAAATTATGTGGTCTATTCTCCATGTTCCTTGCCAACAATACTGAGCTTTTGCTGATTCTGACGTTAAACCGTCTGTGATACTATCATAAGATTAAAATGTCATCCTTCAATTGTAGACATGGTACCCTTGTTCACCTGAACAGGTCAACAAGTCATATTCAAACGGATTGCTAAATTTGTAATGGCTTTGTATCATCTTTTGCTGAAATGATATGTCTGTTTTGTCATCAGTGGTTAACATGTGTAATTTTTCTCTGGCTTTAGGATTCGTTTGTCAGTGAGGCAAGAGCTCAGCCTTCAGGAACAAATGATATTGAAATGGGAAGGCCAGTTCCACATAGCACGTCTGATTCTGGAATGGAAAGTTTCAATAAGCAGGTCTTTTCTCAACACAAAACTATAATTCTCTTGGTTCCCGGAATTCATCATTATCAAATCATATTTGGGAATTTCCATGTCAATTTATAATCTATATGTGAAGGGGACGTCGCTTTTCGAATGCATATATCAAGTTCTCTTCCTGCATTGTAAACTTGGCGAAACATATGTTTTTTTGGTGATTTTTTTTTTTGTACTTGTTAGGTCACATCTCCTCATGTTATCTTTGCATACTTGTTGATTTTTGTTTGTTTGTAATGTAGATACAAGAGGTTGAGAAACATGTGGAAAAGCTCTCTGGACTTCTTAAAAAACTTAAGGTATGTTTCTGTTTTAATTGATAGCGGTGGTTTCTTTTGTATCGGTATACTTAGAGAGGAGTAGTATCTGGAATGGGTGTTGCATTTGTATGAACTCATTGCCATTGGTTTGTGGATTTATTTGATTATTTTATACTTGACCATGACCTGTTGTAAATTTGTGGCATTCTTCAATGACGTTTCTGCTTTCTCATTCATCATAACATAGCATCCTCATCTCCACCACACTTCCTGACACTGTGGTTAAGGGCAAGTAAACAATGCTAGTCTTGGATTTATTTGAAACTGGATGTATTACTATAAACAAGTTTGTAGAGCACGTGTGTTTATATGCATAAGGAAAGTGAATAGAAACTTACTCTGGATTTTTTATAGGATGCAAATGAGGAGTCCAAGTCTGTTACAAAAGCATCTGCCATGAAAGGTAACTGACTGATATTTTGGAAGGCATAAAAGTAAAATGAAATGGCCAACTAGTTCTATACTCTCATTAACTGTTTCATGGGGCAATATGTTTTTTGATTTTCATGTTTTCTGCCTGCTTGAAAATGTTTTTTTTTTTAAACTTTTTTTTGAAAATGCTGGTTTCATGGTTTCACAATTATGACAGTTGGATCATTACATGTTTTTCAGCAATCAAAAAGCGGATGGAAAAAGATATTGATGAAGTGGGAATGATTGCACGTGGTGTCAAAGGAAAACTAGAAGCAATAAGCAAAGATGTACTACTTTAATATTTCTTCCTCGATCTACAAATATGTTTAATATTACTTGAAACTTCTGGGTTATATGCTGACTTCCCCTTATCTCCCCCGCAGAACTTGGCCAATCGACAGAAGCCTGGATGTGAGAAGGGAACAGGTGTTGACAGATCAAGGATGAACATGACAAAGTTTGTATACCTTAACATGATTTATAAAAATTTAGAGTACATGTTAATCAGCATACAAGTTTATTTATCGATTCTTTCTTTATTGACAGTTCATTGACAAAGAAGTTCAGGGAAATAATGATTGAGTTTCAGGTATTTGCACATCAAATATAATGCTGTTGTCTTGGATTCTATTATTTCCTCTCTTTTCTTATCATCAGTATTTCATGTACACTTCAGACACTTAGACAAAGAATTCAAGATGAATATCGCGAGGTTGTTGAGAGAAGAGTCATTACAGGTATGAAGGCCGTTTCAATACATTATACCTGTGTTTTGGACTTTTAACTCTATTTCGCATCCATTAATGGCTGTCAACTTTCTGTTTACATATTCATGGTCAAGCAGTTACGGGAACTAGACCAGATGAAGAGGTGAGCCACACTCTTGACTATAGAGTTGAACTTTAATTTGTTTTGAACGTGTTAGTGACCTGTCAATGTTTTCATTGTTTAGACAATTGATAACCTGATAGAAACGGGAAACAGTGAGCAAATATTCCAGAAGGCAGTTCAAGAACAGGGACGAGGACAGGTATATTCTATTAGCTTCCCTTTAATCTGCACTTTGGAACTTCTAAGCCGGTAATGAGAATTAAACGACCAGGCACTGTGATTCCAGGTAATAAATACGTTGGAAGAAATTCAGGAGAGGCATGACACTGTTAAAGAAATTGAGAAAAAGCTTCTCGATTTGCATCAGGTTTGTACTGTACATCAAGGAATCAGATTTTGACTAACTGTGACTAATATTGTCTAATACGTTGTAGTGTAAATGTTCAGATCTATCTCGATATGGCAGTGTTGGTTGATGCACAAGGAGAGGTCTTAGATAACATTGAAACTCAGGTTTGATTCTAATTTTGCAACCATGATAATGTCTTATTATATGTGCACTGCATGTGTGATTGTGTATCACTTTGCGTGTGTGTTAATGAGGATTGTGTTCAGGTTTCCAGTACAGTTGATTATATGCAATCTGGGAACACTCAACTTCAAAATGCAAAGAAACTCCAGAAGAACTCCAGAAAATGGATGTGCATTGCCATCATGATTCTCTTAATTATAGTAGCTATTGTAGTTGTCGGTGTCCTTAAACCATGGAAAAGCAGCTAGAGTCAAGCACCCTAGTCTCTTCACCATGTTTTATAGGATCGTATATGAGTTGATTGGGAAGATTATTTATGTTTCTCACATTGGTGAGGATCAACAAGAGTGTCTTATCTGGTTCTGATTCTTTAGGGTGATTTCTTCGTCCTTTTTGCTTTTAAATGGTTGATTAAGTGTGTGTGTATTTATGTGAAGTTTGCTTTATTGACGGTGGCATGCATTTCAGAATACGGATTCAAAACAATTGTATACTTGTCTTCATCAATGGGATGGCATTGGTTCAAACCCCGTTCCTTTGCAGTAATTGACAATTCTACACTTTCTATTATTAATGATATTTATCATATTCTTTTCGTTTCTCTTATTTGTTCAAGTATTTCATAGCAAGGTCTATTGTACGAAAAAAGTTGGTTATACAAAATAGGCTTTGCCTCGCATTCATCTTAGCTCTTAAACACCTTTATCTAATAGAACATATTTTTGAAGACTGAAAGGGCTTCATCGTTGAAATTACATGTACAGTAAATTGTATGATGTTAGTATGTTAGCTTGGTATTTTATCTTTTCTTAAAACAGTCTTTAGGCGAATGGTCCTGCACTCTTCTATCCCCCTCACCCTTTTGGTTTGTTTTGATGAGTAAAAGAAGCTTCGTTTTCTGGGTACAGGTTGGGTGAATCTGATTCATTTTGAACCAACATCAATCTCATTGTCCACCAGATTGCATGGATGGTTGAGAATTTTGATTTCTTTTCAAAATTTCAAAATTTGGTCATGGTTAAAGTCTTAAGCCTTATGTAACCAAAAAAGAGAGTTGAGCCTTTAAGGTGAGAACTTTCCTTGTTTTCCCCTACCATTACAAACAACAGTGTCTTTTAGCCTTTGGGCTTGTTTTTGTTTATTTATCAACAGTATCTTTTAGCCTTTGGGCTTGAGGTTGATATACAACACAAATTTTGCATCTTTCAAGTTTATATATGACCTAGTAGCGACTAGCGAGTGGGGAACCCATGCACACACTATGCTTCCTTCAGGGTTGGTCCACCCCAAGACATTTTTCACAAATTATTTGGCTCATCAAAATATGCTATATACAAACATGCACATGTATATATATACACATGCTCTCCTAGAATTTTAGACATTTGAACTGTCAAATTGAAGATTTACATGCATGGCATGTACCTAATTTTCTTATGACATAGAAATTGATTTGGTAGCCATAATTTCTTTTTCACTTTTCGTTTCTTGTCAACTAATTCCCTCGAAATCGGACTATTGATCGATCTATGATTCATACAAGAGTGACAATGTGACATGACCAATGGGAAAGTTCATGAGTTAGCATCTTATCACTGAGGTCGGATATCTTTATTGGTTTTGTTTATAAAATATATCATAATTCAGAGATTTAATCAATAATTTGTCAAGAAGATTTAGTATTGTTGTCCATGTTTTTCTGTAGTACTTAAAAAGAATATATGTCTGTTTTAAAGTGAAATCTATGAATTAATTTTGATATATTGTCAAGGGCTCTATTTTGATAAAATGCCCTCTATTTTGATAAAATGAAAAGGACCGAAATCATGATTTTATGGGAATATTTGTGACAGCATTAGGTAGCTAGGTTGATTGGACTATGGAAGATTTTTTTTTCCTCTCGATGGTTACTCTTGTGTGGTTATTGGTTAGTTTGGGTATGCCTGGTTTGAGTTCACCCAGTTGACAAATGGACTTCATTTTTCTCTGTTTCTTCATGCCCATATACTCTGGCAAAATCTGTTGATGGAAATGGCTATTGATCAGAAATTCAGATTTGTAACTTTATCACTTCTTAATTGACTTTTTCCAACTGTAGCCTTTCCAAAACAGCACTATTGTGCTCTAAACGCAATGTCAAACAGAACGTTAATCATCACTACTTGAACAAGCACAATAATAGGTGCTTTGGTTGAGTTTGTATTAATGTACTTTGTGTTTTGATTGTGTGCAGGTGACAAATGCTGTGGATCATGTACAGTCAGGGACAGATGCACTACAAACTGCAAAGAGCTTGCAGAAGAAGTCCAGAAAATGCATGATGATTTCCATAATCTTGCTCTTGATCATTGCACTCATCATTGTCCTATCTATTCTCAAGCCATGGAAGAAGTAACCACCACTTGTAAGAAAGCTTAGCAATCACACCTCCACATAATCATACTTATACAACTCTACTCAAAATAATCACAAGGTACTGTTTTTGACTCTTTGCTCTACATTTTTTGATTGTTTTTTGAAGGATTGATCTTTTCTATCTTATTCTTAAGACTTGATATCCAGAAATATTGTAAGATGGTATCTTGGACTCAAATACTGCATCCCATGTAATGTTTTTGATTATGTGGATTGTAGAACATGATTTGAAAGGAATAAAATGATACAATGTCATACTTGGGGAAAATATCCCATTACAGGCAGTAGTACGTACACACAAACAAGGGCACTGGTAGCAAATACAAATACAAAAAAGATATACCAAGGATGTTCCAATTTCACCTATTATATGATTGCAAATTGCAACACATTATTCTACCCCCAAATCCCACAATATATGAGCTGGGTTTAATGTCCACAATAACCCCTGGGGACCATACTCTTACATTCTAGCCTTCGCAATCACAACATTGCCTTCACTCAGATCAGTAGTTCCTGGCCTTGTCCATGACTCCTTGAATTGCTCTTCAGTCACTCCTGCAAAATAAATTGAAACAAACAAGTTTGTGTTGTAAGAAATATGGTTTGTAGTTAATTGTATGCAGAATGAGACTGGAGTATCATTAATCTCTTTCTTAGAGAACAAGAAGTTAGAGAAAGATGAGAGTACCTTTTCCCATAGCAGCAGTTGATGAAATGCCTCCCTGCACAGTCTTGAGGTACCTATCATAGAAATTAGCCCCAGACCATTTCTGATGAGCAAGCGTGTCGACTCCATTGTTCCTCTCCTCCCTCTGAATCCTCTCCACATAAGCCAGCATTCCCCTCTTCGCGTAGTCCCTCGCAAAAGTGTCGATCACAAGCGCATCGGCATGAAAACCAGCCAGTGTTATAAACTGCCAGCAGTACCCCAATTTGGCTATCCTGGGAATGAAGTCCCTCATTTGCTCATCAGTCATGCCAGAAGCATCCCAGTTGAAAGAGGGGGACAGATTGTAAGCCAGCATTGTCTCCGGCTGCCTGCTCTTCATTCCCTTCGCAAACTTGGTGCACTCAACCATGTCGGGGCTAGCAGTTTCCATCCAGACAAGATCAGCATGGTCCGCAAAAGCCCACCCGCGGACAACGGCAGCCTCCACCGAGCCTTGGAACCTATAGAACCCTTCTCTGGTTCTAGGCAAGTCCCAGCACCAGAACAAGTCCTTGAGCCCCAACCTCTCAGCAATCTGGCGGCCTTGCTCGTTTGACATACACTTCTCATGACTTGCATGGTTCATCCACTCCCCCAATTTCCTCCTCTTCTCATGTTCCCCAGCATTCATCGCGTTGATGGCATCCGTCACGCATTGATTGAATGTCTTGAGCTGTGCCATTGCGATCCAGTTGTCCTCAATTTCCTGAAGCTCAGCTCCTGTTTTGCCAGCAGCCATTGCTTCAGACAAAATACTAGCCAAGCCCCTGCCCCTAAGATTAGGATTAGTAGCCCCCAAAATGAACTGATGGTCCCTAGCGTCCACATTGGTCTGAATCAAAGTAGCTCCCACTGCGTCGGTTCTGGCCACCAACACCGTCTCGGTCCCCATCACATCAAACTGCAGCCTCGCCGCAACGAGCCTGTTGATGTGCTCACTCACCGCAACGAGCACCTTCCCAGCCATGTGACCACATTTTTTGGTTACGGAGGACTGGTCCTCAATGTGAACACCTGCTGCGCCACGTTCTACAAAGAGCTTGCAGAGCTTCACAGTCGCCGTGGTTCCACCGAAGCCGGTGTCACCATCAGCAATGATCGGCTTCAAGTAGTCCACATAAGGAGTTCTCGCCCTCTCCTCACGGCTCATGCTCATCCTCGCCTCTTTTTGCTTGCGGTCGTGGTATTGTTGAGCGAAGAACAAGTGCTCGACCTTGTTTGGGACAGTGTCGTAGGGGTAGTCGGCTAGGTCAGGACCCGGCTCGTTGGTGCTGGTGTGTGTAGACGAGCATTGCCAACCGGAGACATAGATTGTGTCCAAGTGCTTGGCCATCATGGTGACTTGGACGGGGTCCAAAGCACCGAAGGTTCTCGAGGATGTGCCGTTGGCTTGGTGAGTTCTCAGAGTTCTCCAAAGCTTTTTGGCCATCTCATTGGAGCCATAGCTCTGCCTGAGGCTGCCTCGGAGAGCTACAACGTCTTTGGCTGAATAAGGTCGTTTTGTTAATCTGAACCTTTCAGATCCCCACCATGCCTGCACCTCTGCTACCTCCGCTTCGAACCTACCTTCCTCTTCTATTATCTGGGTTAATTAATTGGAAAATATCATATTAGCTAGGGTGGTCTAAAAAAACATCATGTGCATAATAATCATACCGAGACATGGAAAAGCATCGAGTTTAGGAGGCTTGGCAACTCATCAAACTACTCTACGTATATAAGATGATATGGTGGTCACTAATTTTCACACTAGATGAGAATATATATAAAGATGGAACTGAACCCTAGATATAGAACAATCTGAACATGTTCTTTAATTCTAGATGAATGTACTACATAAAAATCTCAGTTTCAACATAATTAAGATAAGAAGCATATGAAACTGAGAAAGACAATTTTCCAAGTACAGGGATTTAATTACGTACCATTGAAGGCACTGAGTAAGATGCAGCCATGGCTAGAACTTGGGATTGGTACAAGAGGCTTTTGCTAAAGGACTAGTGAGAAGTTCATGGCGAGAAAACCTCCCTCAAGTTCCTGTATTTATAACACCATGGCAACCATTAGGGGGGCTTAACCATTCTTGCGAAGATCGCAAAAACCGGTGGCGTTATGGATAAGAAATTAAGATAGAAACAAAAACCAAGAAATTTCACTGTTGCTTCTCAAAATAAATATTTCGGATGTAAATTGTAATAATATATTTTCCATTGCCATAACTTATCTGTTGCAGGAGAAGAACAAAACTTGTCTGATGGGAGCTGCACTTGCAGGCACGTAAGGTGATTCCATGCACTAAGAGTCACCATGATTAAATTGTCTTATTCTTTTTTCATTTTGAAATTATGTCACTAGCTATTTTTGCATATAACGTACTGCTTCTGTTTTCCCGTTTCCATCTTTATTATTTTAATCGCTCAATTGCCTCAGTTGAGCCTCGGGCCTGCCCAAGCTTACTCGGACTTTCTTCATTACTGTCCTTTCTGTGCTTAAAATGCTCCAGATCATTCAGCATACCTGTGATTGAATTCATCAGAGTATCAGACGTCTCTATATATATGTATGTGTATATATATTTCTTTTATGCAATGATGCATGGTGTTTCGTTTTGGTCTGGAATCATGCATGGTTCAGTTTAAATGAAATTGGAAATTTCGCTAGCTCAAGTTAAATACAGATCGAAGAAGCTAGGTTATGGGTGTCCCTTTCTACCGGTTTTCTTCTTCGATCTGGGAAATTTCTGCCCAATTCAAGCGGCAGCAAGACTAGGTGACACGGCCTTGACAGGTGTAACTAATATAATTATGCTGATGTGTCGATGTATTTTATAGCCATGTGGCATGCTGGTATTATAGCAGAAGAAAACTTTGTTTTGGTCCTCGGTAAGTGCATGCATGTATACAGTTCTAGTGATGTTCGTTAGGGTAGCAATAGCATCAGCAGAAGCAAGTAGTACTTGGGTGGCAACGACGAGTAAAATATGTTTCCAACTGCATGTTTGCAATTTGGACTCCCAAGGAAGTTATGGGGTGATCGAAGGAGGCAGGATAACCCTATCTCCTATCTAACTAGTTGCCCAATCTTATCCCCGATCGCATGCATGTAATTTTCTATCACTTCGTATCCTCCAAACTCTTTCCTAGCTTGTTGATTAAGTTCCTACATGTTACATGCAAACATGCAAAAGCTGTATCGTTGTGAGATGTAGTCTAGTAGTAAGGATTTATATCATGATTATAGATCAAGCATTCAAATTTTACTACACGACAATTATCTTTCAATCTCAAAAAATTGAAAGAAAATGCAAACGTGGTATCCTCATGCATTGTTGTATACCGCAGCACAAATTGTACGTCGCACGTTAAAGCTGTAACAAAATGAATTATAAAAGTAAATAATTCCAACGAAATGATTGTAACACATACAATTTTCTGATACGTACAGAATGTAATACATATAAAGCTAGCTAATTTCATGCATTTTGAGCAAAAATATAATATTATCCAACGATATATATATGGATCTGGTTCTTTTAATAATGTTGCCACTGTCAATATTGATTAGTACAAATGATTAATGCCCGAACTTTTTTGGGTACGCAATGAATATATTATACCTTTATTTACTAGTTAAAAATTAAAATTACAATATATTTGAACATAAATTTATAATATTTAAGACAAATATTATTACAATAATCACATATATTTATGATTATTTAGCCTCTAACGTACATAGTGTTTTAATTAAGTTAATTTTAAACTCAGAAAAAAAAAATCCAATCCCACTGTTCGTTGCACGAGTATGGTTTGTGCATGCAATATTTTTTTCACGAGTACGTTTTAAGTTTTAAGTTTTAAGTTTTAAAATTAATCTTATTGTTAGTTTGGCAAAAGCTAGCTAGCTAGTATATGACTTTTCAGGGCGGATGCAGCTTGTAGACTGCTCCAGCTGCAGCCTCGGCAAGAGATTTTAGTAAACAGTAAGAGAGTAAGGATATCTAGCTAGTAATTTCACATAAAAATTAATATATGTATATATTTATATACAATAAATATCAACGAGTTGTTTGGTTCTTAATGTGCGACTACATAATTCGGAGTTATCGACTAATATTATTTTTGACTTTACCTATTTAACTTAAACATTGGATTTGAATTGTGAAATGAGTGTTATATTAATTAAATATATAAGATATTTGGTTAGATATTTTGGGAAAAATAGGCAAAGGTGTGAAGAAATTTTGTGTTTTGAGCGCTTATTTTTTTGTTTGCTATGCTTAGCTTTTCTCAATTTTCTTTGTGAAAGTTATTTTGTTAATATTACTTTAATTGTATTAATATACTTGAACTATTACTTTTGTTTATAACTTAGATATGATTTATACTTTATTGTATTGTTGTTTTTATTTCTTGTTTTTTTTTGTATGAAATCATTAGTTTGGTTATTTTTATTTTTGTATTTTAAAAACAATATGTTATAAATTTAGGGAAATTCAAGTTCAAATAACTTTGATTTAATATGATATATAGAAAACAAATAATCTTTTTCAAAATTACAATTCAAACCCCTCCGGCCCCCAAACCATCTTGGCTTCTTCTTACATAACATTGATGTTTATCCATTACCATGCATGCATTTGATGACCAAAATTGGAAATCCCCGCATCTTTTGTAGAGACCAGTAACCCTCGCTGTACTTGATATGCTATGAATATAAAGCTTGACCGTTGACCACCATTTCAACAGTTTTAATTTTTTTGTGAAACTAGTAGTACATGGAGTAGATACATAATTGGCCAATTAATATAGCTTTAACTGTAGAAACAAGACGATCGAGTCGATTCGCTTCAATCGCTTGGTAGATGGGTAAGTATGTATACATAGAAAAGAAGATGGGGATAACTTCATCGTACGTCATGGATATATTTGCACCGTCTCGATCCGGTTATCAGGATATTCAGATAAACTTGATAATGGTTTGGAGCCTGCCTTGGAGCTGTATGCTACTACGTACCCACCATGGATTTGGATTGGTGACAAACAGTTGAGACTCCAACCTGGGATGGCCGGTGGTCGTCGATCGCTGCTGCATGTTTCTGGCTTTTCTATATATTGATACTGCTGCGGCTAATCCAGGCAGACATCTAGGGCTGGATTTTTCAGCATTTCGAGGCATGCAGCAGCTAGAAAATGAAAAAGGAACTTTCTTATATATCCTCAATCACATCTCAATGGATCGAGATCTTTTGACCACGTACATCTTCTTTCTCCCCACTAATTTTACAACTCAATTCGTTATATCAAATGAGCTAAATCTAATTGGTTGCTTGCATTATAAGTTCATAACCAACTAATTAAATGTCCGATATATAAACTTGTCTGAATATTTGAACTCCAAGATATATGGAATTATATATAGAACACACATATAGTTCGTAAATTAGTGCCCGGCAGATTCAGGGATTCACAGAAGCAGGCCGGCCTTATGGCGGCTTTATTTACTAGCTAGGTGCACGTCGATCGACTACTAAAAGTTTGATGTTTTGCGAAATCTTTAGTTTCTGAATTAACGACCCTAAGCAAGTCAAAATATGGCATGCTTAATTGGCAACAAACATGCAATACTATTTTCTCGATTGTTGGATATGTACAGTCGTACACGATCTTCCCGATCTAGCCATCTAATTTCTTATGATTAGTCTCGCTTTCAAAACGTACTTGATATGAAACTGCTCAAGGATGCTTTGGTTGGGCCTATCAACTTGGGCCGAATTGGACTGTGTTTGCGGTAACAATTGTGTTTGGACTAATTTGGACTTAATTCGAGCTTTAGTGTGAGGCCCAACAGTGGAATGTTAGTAATTGGATCTATTTTGGTTCGTCGGCCCGTTAATCCTGATTTTCGGACAAGGATGAGATTATGACATTTATTAATTATTATTTTTTGGCCAAGATTATGACATTTATTGGTGGCAATTACTTCCTTGGTTAAGACGATAGTACTCATAGTTAATAATTAATATATATCATTAATTGGAGGGGACGGCACAACAGGACTGATGAGCCAAATGACAAAGGATACGTTAGAAAGGGATAAGTCTGAGGGCTAATGAGACGTATGGTAGACTTGATTGGAGGCAAAATTTGAAATTATTGTAAAAGTATCATGGTCGATATATGTTTTTAATATTCAATATTTTACTCTGTCATTACGTATTTGTCACTTTGCAGCGGATTTCGCCTTATCTAACATAGTTTCATCTCAGCGAAAAATGAGTTGCTACTCAAACATCTCTGTAAATACTCGAGTTCTTGGCAGAAGAAAAGTTAAAGAGAGAGTCTCAGCATGAAGGAAGCTTGCAGCAACTTTCCATGGAGTCATGGACCATGGGCAAGATGCAATGAACAAATAAATACCAGATGTACTTTGATTTGAGTTACTGTTTGACTGGAACCATCAGCTATGGCATGCTTTGCATATTCTGAGAAAGAAAATGATCAGCAAAACCTGATATTTAATCAGGACATGCATGGTACTGATGGTAGGAACTGTACTATATATAATATAGTTGATACTTGAGCTGTATTTTTCTCGTTGCCATGACCAAGACTCCAAGAGGCTTAACTGGAAGATAGCTAAACATTCCGATAATAAGGACACAGAGCTGATGTGCATGTGTAAAATGACCTTTATATAAATAAATGAATGCCTTCTGTCCAAGATTGTGACCTGGTGATTCTGTTTTTACCTTAGAACTCCTATTGCACATGGTGTAAAGACCACCAGATTCCATCATAGAAGATAAAGAATTCTGTTCAAGATTGGTGTTCTAGTACCAACTGAATTACACTTTGACATGACGCAGCAAATTTTACCAACCAAATTCACTTCCACTTGGATTTCAAACCAGAAGTAAAAATAGAAAAGAAAACAAAATTGAAAGCTTCAAACCAACCCAAACACCAAGGTACCAATATTTACAAAGATGGACATGATCACTTGCAGAAATGCACCCATTTAACTGCAAGCAAAACCGAAAAACAACATAGTTACCCTTGTCCTTGGTTTCAAGCAAAGGAAACCAGCAAAAGTGCAAAACTAAACCCATAAAATATAACTAAACCCAAACATTTGTCACATTAACACCCCCAAAATTTCTTGCTCTAATTTGAGTCTGAGTACTCCATTTTCCATGTCCCTGGTTCTTCATTCACTTGTTGAGTATCTTGAATTCCAGTACTTCTCAATCTCCTCTGCTGATCTTCCAGGAATTCTTCCAGCAATCAGAGACCACCTAAGTAAAACACACAACCATTTCTCTCATTAGGTCAGCTGAATTTCAATGGAAGTAGGAAACCAAAGACATAAAAGGAAGACGCAAGAAATTGAAGAGTATAGCTCACCTCTCCCCAACAAGGTTAAACATCCTAGTGATTAGAAATTCCTCATCTTCTGAAAAGTCAAGCTTAGAGTCTTGACTAGTGTCCTCTGCAAAAACAGAGAAAGGTCATTCTACTTGTGACTTTTGAGTATAACCTAAGCAATTCTCAATATAATTGAAGTTGTACTTTATGCTTGAAAAACAAACAATCTTAATTAATTATCAGGAGAAATACAATGGAAGAAATAGACCCAGAGAACTAATAAAATATACAGCTGAAATCTTAAAAGTCTTTTGTAAACAAAAGAGATCTAAATTCTTTGGTGAACTGAAACCAAGAAGCATGTATTTCAGATGAAAGTACCATAAAAATAAAATAAAATGAGCAATTAGCTGAAATCACTCGGAAAGATTCATACTTCCAAGAAGTAACTCCACTAGTTAACTAGATACCAAGTAAAGGAATTCCAAGACTTGAAATGATCTGAAGCATGTAATTTCAAATGGGTACCTCTGGTATCCACAGAGCTTTCATCAGAGAAGTGATCCAAGTCAGCCATTGGAGTTGAAAATATGAGACAAACAGAAGCCGCAAAGTTTCAAACTGGATATTGTTGTTGTTGTTGAGTTTAATAGTAAAGCTGAGCAGGAACTGTGGTTCTGAAACTGAAGGCAGTTGGTAATTGGTATAAATAGGAGGAAGATTGTGAATAAGATAATGATCTCCATTGACGGGGAAGAATGGGCGCTGGAGTTGAGTGAGTGAGGGGAAGAAAAAGAAGACTGGTAGTTGAAGAGTGAGTTTTGCTTTAGTCCTACCTTTGATAGGTAGTTGAATACTTAACAGTTGGTTGGCATAGGATTTTTTATTTTTCAATATTGGAATATCTTCAATATTTTGTACTCACACCTCTATATTTGAATTTTAAAAAGATAGCAAGAAAGGGATTGTTGTGCCTGAACTCCCAACTCACGTTTAATTTTGTACACGTTTCTGATATAAACATATAATTATTCTCAATGATCATAATCGTCTATCATTTTTGTTATTATTTTACACGTTTTTAGTGAACATAGTATATAGAATTTTAGATTTCGAGTTACTTATACTTAGATTCCACCATAAAATGCAATGTAATCCTCATGAAAATTATGTAAGTAAACGAATATTGATTGAGTGTTTGATGTGGCCATCCTTGCAAAGATTGCAAGTTTTGGTATGTTGCATACATTTCGACCGGTCCCTCGAGGCAAAATGTTTCTTGGTGTAATGAATCATCGAGTGGATTAGCTTGGCTGTTTCTTAGCCGTAATAGAGAAAGTGCCAAATGAAAAGGCCATAAGAAATGTGAGATGAAATGACAGCATGTCTGTTCTGGACTTAGTGGCCATTGATTAAGTGCAAGATTCCTTCCTAAACAACCAGTTCTTTCTCAATTACCCCAAAAAAGAAAAGAAAAACTTCTCTTTCTCTCTTAGCTTTCTTATCTGGTTTGTCGCCGGAGACGATTAAAAATATACTTAAACAGTTAAACATGCATCTACCAAAGAATAATATAACCTGAGAAAGAAATTCGCCCTCCCCCACTTAGGAAAAATGTAACACACATATACGTACATATAACAATCGTTAGGGGATAAGGGATATAATGGAACTCTAAACTTTGAACTGGTTACTTCCAATCTTATTTAAGCTTTTAACTTGAATGTGCTCGATCCCTAAACCCAGTTTGTGTGTAGAACTCCCTCTCTGTACCTAACAGGAGTCAAGGTCAATTAGTCGTGGACGGAAAGAACAATATTGTTTTTCGTCTTATACGAATGTGGCCTGGAATACATTGTACTTGGATTGTTTTTTTCCCCCAGTTTTATATTTCTCTAAGTGTAGTCTTAAAAATGAAAAAGTTTAGTACGTGTTAACACATAACATGCGTAAGACAACACAACACGGATTAGTGTTTCTATCTTTGAAACTACCTGGGGCAAATGTTTTTGCATGCAGTAGTTGCAGTATTCTCTACTTAAGATGAGGACTACTAGAGAAGAAAATCTGCACGTTTTCTTGCCATTACTCATTTTTCAAACTCAAAAGAATGCAGAAGGCAAATCTTCCACAAACAGTGATTACATTTCAAAGCCACTAGATCTTTTATATACGCACCAAACTCCTCAATAAAAAGGAGAAGTAGCAGTAGCACCAAAGGGAAATTATAAATCAACAAGGAGATCTTTCGAAATATCAGTTTTAATATTAATATAGATAAAGGTATATTCATTAGCCTTCAACATGAAAAAGCCAGAAACAGAACCAGAAGAAGCACTAATGGTAACAGACCTTTATAAGGTACACAAAACTATAGAGATTGTAGCAACACTTATTTTTTCTTTTTTCTTTTGATCTTATATTGCTAGCAACCGTATGTTGAGGCGGTGTAAACTACATATAGTGGTTACCAATGCTATTCAGAAACCGTGAAGCTCGATGTTTTCCTTCTTAACAATGCCAGCCTGTTTTTAGAGTACACGAAGGTGACATGTCAGATTCGTGAACCGGAAACACAGTATATAATGATGGATACATAATTGGAGTGAAGGACACAATACTGTAGTTACCCGCACAAGGAAGGAGGAAACATTCTTTCTTTGGTCCCCCTGAAGTTGTATAACCTGCAGCAATGAAATGCCGACATATATAAGGATTGTTTCCGAGGACTACATCGTCTACATGAATAGATATTGGCCGACATCAAGAACAACAATGCTCATATATACTAAATGGGAGCCATGCTGCAATATCTCCTTGTGCAAAAATTGCCACAAAGGACTAGATTATCCATCCTTGGCAAACCTCATTAGCAACAATAATCCTGTCCCCCAACATAACCAACATAAACTATTATGCTTTACAACTACTTTAGAATTATGGATCTAAAGGAGAGTTACAAATTTGGATAGCTTTTTCCAAAGAATGCATCTTGAATCCAAATTACCAAAGGAAGTAACAACCCTGCCTTGCAATCATTATTCCAAGTTTTGATATCTATATATAGAAATCATTCCATCTTGAATCTTGATTTATATTCTTACACATCTTCATCTTTACAGTTATGCAATGCTCCCATATTTTCAACACTGTACCATAGAAAATTTTTCCTCAAAAAATGAATGCATCTGGGTAACTCAAGAACAGGAACAAATTAAACTGTCCTTTCCAAAACCGATCTACTTTGCAATCATACGTACGTACTGCCAATCAAATTCCGAAAGAATGCATCTTGAATGCCAATCCATATTTCTACTTCCATAATTTTGGTACTACATATGAACATTTACCTCAAGATGCATCTCATCAAATTGGAATTAGTTGAACAACGACAAGTGTGGCACATAGAGTTCGTATTGCACCGATATTGTCTTAACTTAACTACATTTAAGGTGTTGAGTTTTATCCACAAAAGGTCTCGGTACAATTAGGAATAGTTCAACCGCATTTAAGTTATATTTAATATTGTCATATTTTGATCTGGGATCTTCAATCTAACACGTCCCCTCATGTGCAACCTAAGTACGAGGTTAGCACGTGAAACCAAGTCCGAAATTCACATCGAAATCTTAGTTATACATTATGCTGGAACCAATGCAACAATTTTTTGAAGGCCCAATTCAATTTGACCCCACTGGCCTCGGGACATGATTGGAAATGATCCGCTCTAATACCAAGTTGAACAGCGACAAACGTGGCACATGGAGTCGGAGTCGGTAATGTACCGATATTGTCCCAACTTAACCACCTTTAAGGTGTTGAGTTTTATCCACAAAAGATCTCGGTACAATTAAAAATAATCCAACCACAATTAAGTTATATTTAATATTGTTATATTTCGATATAGAATCTCCAATTCAACAAAATTTACCAAAATAGAAAAACATTTCAGCTCGAAATTACCAATCAACATATATAGCAGCATACAGAACAATTCTTACTCCAGAAGAATGCAATTGGATTTGAATTCATGAAACAACAGGAAGCTAGTCAGGAAAATGAATCTGGCCTAATTCAGTATCCTAGACAACGATACCATTACAGCAGAACTCCTTCTTAAGGTCCTTAAGAATCTTGTTGTAGCTATACTCCTTCTTCAATCCTTGCACGATGGTCACGCTTTTTCTCCCGTTACGTTGTTGTACACGCACATGCACGTACTCTTTTGTCCCCACACCTGAGTCCTCAGAATTTGTGTCAGCAAAGGGGTCTGCTCTTACACAATTCAGAACACAAATGCATGTAGCCTATAGATTATGCACTATTTTGTTCTATAAACCATGTACGTCCTCCAAAATGTAATAATTAACTAGCTTCAGAGTTTCCTTACTAAAAGCAGATGGGACCTGACTTTCGAATTCAGACATAAACTTGACCATCGGACGTAGAGGATCTAATGACCAACAAAGGATTTTCTTGATGAAATGTAAGATCAAATCTGCACCACAACAACGAAAAACCAATCAGTCAAATACACACAGCATAGCATAACAAAAACCTAATGGCAACCACGCATTGATCAGCAATTATCCTCATTAGTCATTACCATGGCCCGATTTCATAGACAGCTTAGAGTTCATAGGATCAAACCGTAATATAAGTAAACGAGATAAAAACAAACAAGCGATCAATCAAGAATGCATTTTACGAAGCAGTAAGAACAAGGATTAGAAAAAAGGAAAACAGAGATTTACCTGGACCGAACTCAAGCAAGAGAGAGTGAATTGAAGCAGCTAGAGATGGGGGAGAATGGAGGAGGGGATTATATATAGGGCAGCAAAAGTCGCGAGCACCACACAAGGTGTTTTTTTAACTTTAGTCATCGATACGTAGAAAATTTGCCGCCATGTTCTTGCGCCAAAACGGACCTCCTTTTTCGATTCTTTTACATGGTGAACCAAATTATTCTCCAAAAAATAGAGTGCGCTCCATTTTTGGGGTTTATTCCTCTTTTCAAATTTTTTTATTTTAGTTTTTATTGTTGGCAAATGAAACATGTACTATCAAAAGAAACAATGAAACTTCAGAAACACCCCTGAAAGAGGACTAGATCGAGTAGAAGCAATAGCATCAGGGCTTAATATAAGAACATAACAAAGCGGAATCTATTCTGGTAAATGTCACAAACGTTGGGACTTATTGGGAGCTTGTTTGACAATCGAAAATGATGGCTCTGTTTGACAGATGAAATTAAAATGGTGAAAAGAAAATTTACCTATGAAATGAAATTATAACAAACTACATTTAACGACAGAATGGAGAAGTCAAATACATTTAACGGACAAAGTCATTTTATTTAGACATTAAATGACACATTTAAGGACATACTTAATGTGGTGTTGACACGTGTCAACTCCTCTTTACCATTTTACTCCTAGGCTGCCCCAAAAAAATAAAATTAGCAAACTACTCTTAAGTACACTTTAGAGAAGTCAAATACATTTAAGAACAATGTCCTTTATTTTAAACAGTAAATGACAAAATTTTATAAATAAAGACAGTTTGATATGGCGCTGACATGTGTTCAATGCATCATTATCAATTTACCCTTAGATAGCCCATATATAAAGCCTTGTTTCTAAAGAAAAAAAAAACTGATAACTCAATAATCACTGAAGCTCTCGATCGCTGCTTGTGATCAATCTTCTAGACTTCAGCTTTCGATTCTCTTTATTTGTGTTAACCGCATTGAATCTGGAATCGCTTTTCGAAGCTTGTTTCTTCACGAATCTAGATTTTGAGTAGTAGTTGCGCGATTTTTCAAGCTTTCGATATTTGAAACTCAAATCATTAATTTTGGGTTAGCTTTTGTGACATTTTGCTGGTGCAGTTGCTATGTTTTGTCTTTGATTGTGATTATTCTATACAGAGTTCATAGCAGGGTATATGGTTGTTGTTATTATGTGGTGATGTAGCAGGTGGGTTCTGTTTGCTGTGTTTGTTGCTATAATATTGCAATCTATGATGTTAACTTGAGTTTAATTTTAGTAGTAGTTATGTTTGTTGTTTTTTAGTGGCAATTACTTGAGTTTCGGTAGCAGTTGCTTTTTCTAATTGTTTTTTATTAGTAGTTCTTTAATTTTGTTTTTCAAGAGCAGTTGCTTTAATTTTGTTGTTCAGTAATGGTTGCTTTAGTTATTTTTCAGTAGCAGTTTCTCATTGTTGGTGTTTTTGTATTGAAATTTTTGTTCAGTAATCAGGTACTTCTTGTATGGTTAATTTTTGAACTGATTTGATTTGTTCATCACAATGGTGATTTTCTCTTTTATTGCTGTGTTTCCTAGGAATTGTTGAAAATGTCGATAGAGAGGTGTGACTCGTGGTGCAACGACACACTGCTTATTTTGATGTTTTTGTGTTCCAGTTTTAGAAACAATATCAGTAATATTTTTTCTTTTTTCTGTGTAGTGATGTCGTCACTTACGAAGCTTGCGAATGTTACATATGGAACTCATCGTTTTGGTAATAGAAGTAGCAGCATTTATTGTTTTTCTTTTGTTCTGCGTAAATTTGCAATAGCAGCATTAGCGATAATCTGACCTGTGTGTTACTTTTTATGTGTGATTTTGCAAAAAAAATTTCCATTTGCTTTGCTGTTGTTGATTCCGAGATTAAAGACAATTTGTGATGACCCGACCCTTTTCTAAAATTGTCAAAATTAATAAATAAACAAGTAAATCGAGAAAGTACTCGATCCGAAATAAACTTCGACTAATTTAGTCAAAGAAACAACTCGACAAATCTGTTATGATGAAGTGATCGTAACGACAAGTGACAAATATAATTTTTTCGTCTGCCGCACCCCCATTGGTGGAGACACTTATCACCACCGCCCACTCACTGGGTCAATGAAGCCTAAACAATAAATACACCTCATGACTATGTTCGTATCGTCGACACGAATCTAATGACATATAACATGATCCATTTTCGGCAATAATTTTCTGATCATGCGCAGCCACAGGCGGTGGCGCGTGGACTCTACTCACCACCACCGATGGTGGCTATTGACCCATTGTTGGAAAGCTTACGTCAAGCGCAATAACCTGTCTCAAAGTACCCTAAGCAGATTCTGGCTCGTTTGGCCGGAATCGGGCCCGAAACCACTCGGCCAAATAATCTGCTCGGAGAGACCTAGCAACGCCGTCAAGCCATTTCAGATCTTGAGGCATACATCAATTAATTCAAGAGGATGAGGGGAACCGAAACCCCCTATCCTTGACTTCTAAAAACCATCAACAATCGCCGTTATGACGGAGACCAAAACTGGGTTTGTCGAAAATCGGTTCGATACTGTTCAACCACACCTACAACAAAGAAATTTAACACATATACAACATCCAGACATCAAGAGGATTCAATCCTTACCCGAATCGTTGCCGGAGACTTCCCCCATGTCGAATTCAAACCCAGAAAACCCCAAAATCTTTCTCTTCGATTCTTTCTTCTTAGGACCTAAATCCCAAAATCAAAGGTAGGAACAGGTAGAAGTCGATGAGGCCGATCAAACCCGACTGGTTTTGTGACCAAAGAAGGTCGGAAGGCGCCGTGTCGCCGATTGACGTGAAAAGACCCTGAACGGGTCGAATTAGAGCTCTCTCTTCCGAGAGAGAAAAGGTTGACCTCGGTCAACACAGACTGATTTTCAAAAAGAGAAACCTCCTTTATATAGTATTTCATTGACATAAAATAATTCACGATAAACTTCCTGTAATTGTAACTGTATCGTCGTAACTCTGTTTTCGACATTTCTCGCGTCTACAGACTTATCTTGACAAATTCTACAACTTCAAGCCGAAGTCAACCAAATGTCGTCTGTTCGATAAAGAGTCAACTCGAAATCTCTTAATATTTACTGACAATAAAAATCATTTACCGCGGCCACTAAATTGTACTCGAATTATTCATAAATACTAATGATTATATAAAAAATTCGGGGTATTACAATCTACCACCATTAAAATAATTTATTCCTCAAAATTATAAAACTAAGATCGCAAAATATTTTTACGGAAAATTGGGTAGAGTTCCCCCTGAAAGTAGGATGCCCAAAACCTACAAAATGTCCAACTACACTTCAATAATCACAAATCCCAACCAATATAGTGAGCCACCTTTGCTCGTCCGGATTTCTCAACTATCAATAGATTTTCAAATTATATATCTGTAACATGTCCAAAACTATAAAAAATTCTCAAATTTCTAACTCATCAAAATTACATAAATTAAACAGCAGTAATCATGAATGAGAATATAATCAATTAATCATTAACTAATATCACAATTTTCTTATTTACTGTTTCGATAAAATCGATAATCCACGTTCCAAATTTTCAATTATCGTATTACTACGTAAAAACAGAATATTATAATCACATTCGTGCTCGTTTCACGAGTTCAATTCATATCATATTCTCATACTCATCAAATGAGTTTATTTTATAATATTATCATACTCGTTGCACGAGTAAATGTAAAGTTTCGTGATACTCGTATTTTAAATTCAAATCATCTTATATTCGTATGTTAATCACTTGAGCAAATATTATACGACGTCATCATGTCCGCCGTGCGAACAAATATCATGTTGCAATGCTCACATTGCGAGCTCAAGTTATATTGTATATCGTGAGCTTAAGTCACATATCTCAGGTCACAAATCACGATGCTCATCTCGTGAGCTCACATCATGTCTCGATACCTGCCTCGCGAGTTCAATTATATCACATCATCATCCGTCTTACAACAGTAATCAAATTATAAATATCAATAAATTATTTCACGTTTCATGATATCGTTTTATGTTTCAAATCTGTGATGACCCGAACCAGAATCAGTCGAATCTTCGGCACGATTCACGAGATTCTGTTTAGTCGCAGCTTTACGATATTTGTGTGTTTTGTCGACTTAATTCGCGACTATGTTTTTGGTTGAGAATTTGAGTTGAGTGTCTTCACGAAAATTGTATAGTACGTGATTTCGAGCTCGTGGGCGGTTCCGGAAGATTTTTCCGATAACCGAGGAATATTTTATGATTATTTGAAGTTTTGGTTTCCGACGAGTTTATCCGATTGTTTCGAGCTTATCCGAATCATTTCGAATATTCATTTCGGACCATCGATTGACCCGAGGCGCGAGTATAAATATCGAGAATAGTCGTAAAATCGTCGAAAAACACTGTTTGAGTTTGACCAGCTTTGACTTTCCCGTTTTGGAAAGTTGACCAGTTGACCGAAGAGGAAAGTTTCCCCTTTGAGCTTTGACGTCCGACGACCCATTTTCCGGCCACCTCCGACTTCGGCAAGGGTATGGTTAGCTTCCCCTTTCAATTTCGAGTTGATTAGTGTTTGAGTTTGTGTAAATTGGTTGAGTTTTCATGGAACCCGAATCGGGTTGTGTATTTGAATTTCGCCGGTGATGGTGACGGTGGTTCCGGCGAGCCACGGTGGTGGTGGTTAGGGGGGTTTGCTTCCCCTTGGCCTAGAGATACTACTGGTATGGTTTAATTGAGGTTTGGTGAAGGTTTTGTGGCAACCCGAATAGGTCACCGGAGGGTAGATTTTCCGATCGAGTTTTGATGAATTGAAGTGGTTCCGAGCTGTTTTGGCCTTCGTGGTAGTTAAGAAAGTGACTCTGATGGTTGAGACCTTGAAATCTGGAAAGTCTCGCCGTGAAACTCCACGGTTGACGGCGCGCCGGCGGTCAACGGCGGAGCTCCGGCCAAAAGTTGACTTTTTGGATTTCGACGTTCTTAATGTCATTTTTCGCGTAATCGCGCCCTGATTATCGTCCAGAGGTTTTCGGATCGATTTGGGTAGTGGATTTTCAGTCGAGGTTTCGAGTGGAGATTTCGGGGATTCCGTTTATTGTTTTGTACTGCATTGCATATTTCCGGGAACGGTTGGTTTCCGTGGTTCAGTACAGGGTTGTGGACTATGATTTTGATCAGTTATATTTTTGTGAATATTCAGAAGATCGAGATCGGGATCGTGACCGTGCTTCAGGCGAGGGATCTTCCGTCGGTCCTCGAGATTAGCGCGAGTGCGCGTTTTGCTCACCTGTGAGTGGACAATTTCTTTTCACGGAATTATTGCGAGTCTTTTTATATGATTTTCGAACTTGAGCAGTATGAGATTTCAGATTACATGAGCATGTGTTTTACGATTATACGATTATATTTATACGGATATATGTATACGAGTATACATACACTTATATGCTGTTTCATGCATTTGCATCGAACTGTTTATGATTTGATTTACACAAAGTACAGTCCTTATATATGTTATTGTATCGATACACCCGCGTCCCGGCTGATCCCCGAGGATGTTTGCCAGGGGAGGCTGTGACTCCTGACCCGAGGCCTTTACCGGGGGGAGGCAGACTTTTGACCTGAGGCCATTTCTGGCTAGAGTCACGTGTGGGCCAGGGACCCCGTGATTCTGACTGTACTAGCACGGATGTGTCCACGAGTGACCCCGTGAGATTTTTATGCATGCTCTGTACGCGTGAGGAGTTAGAGTCTCCCTCGTGTACCTTTTCTTTATTTATGCATCTGGACTCGCATATGATTTTATAATGTATATATATATATTGTTCGGCGAAAGACAGTTATCTTTTCGTCCACTCACTCTAACAGTTTTCATGTCTTTCCCTTGGGCTTTTCCGTTTCCGTGCCCAGTTGCAGTTCAGGTTTGGTGTTTCACGTCGCGGTTTGGAGGCTAGTGATCTGAGCTACCTGTGTTTTCCAGTAGGTTCTTGTTTCGCCTACTGATGTATATGTTGTATATATTTTACACTAGAGGTCGCTCTGATACATTCTGATACATTCTGATACGTGTTTATACGGATTTTCACGGATATATTATATATAGTACAGTATGTTTACTGTTATTGCTTATATTATGATGTTGAGAAATCCGGATGGGATTGGTGCCCACGGTTTGGCTTTTGTTGCATAGGATGAAGTGTTATTTTCAGGGTGCAGGTTTATGCAATTCCACGTTAGTAACGAAACTCTGCCGAAATTTCAAAAAATTTTTGTTGGTTCGTATTTTCAGAAGGGGTTCGATTCCGGTTTAGGTAACTGAATCGGGGTTGGGTCCTTTCAAAATCGTATCATGATATATCGTATACTCTCGAGTTAAGGACATCTAAAAGACCCCGTCTATCAATGGTAATCAAATTATATAATATACTCTCGAATTCAGGTTATCGAGAACACCACCTATATACGGTATCTCTCAGATTAAGACCTCGAGAATACCACCTGATTGGTTTTGGATCTCTTCACCCAGGGAGGTACAATCCCTTTCTAACTATCGCCCGTAAATGGACCCCTATCAAGATTTCAAATGAAGCTTCGGCCTGGAGGCTCCACCAGTTTATGATAGCCTATCCATATATCTTATATCTCATATATAATCGTATGTATAATACAGTCAGTTTTTTTGTTTCTCGTATTGTAATTCTCGTTTATAATCATAATCATTTCGTAACATTTTGAATTTTGTAATTTCCAATGAACAAAGTTGGATTCTGAATAAATCAACAGTTCATCAATTGTATATTTACATTGATATGTATATTTGTACAAATTGTATAAAAAATCATAAATTTAATTTGATAGTCTTTTCGATTTCATGTTTAAGCTCTTATCATTTTTGTTTATCGTTGTAATAGTATTTCGTTTCCATTTCGTTTGACAACTAATGTTGTCACTATATTACCACTTTGTAATGATCTCGGTTTTTGTTAGGCCTGTAAAATCAGCCCAAAGCTTATCAGCCCGCCCTAGCCAAGCCCTATTTTTTGGGCTATGGGTAGGCCTTGCCCAACCTTATGGGCGGGCTTAGTCCTGCCCATCTTCGAAATAGCAGGGTATGGGTTTTGGTTTTGAAGCTGTGGTCATGTCCAAAGCCCTACCCATATATGTAAAATTAGGCCCAGATCAGACCCTATCCAAAAATACATGATTTTTTAAATTATTTTATAGATGAAATATGTATATTTATGGTAAGTCATGATTAATTGATATACAAAAGTCAACTAAACTAAAATAGGTAGCATTAGATTGGCTAAATAAATATTAATTTTTTATATAAATAAATTTATTTCATGAGATATGAATAAAAAATTAAGGCGGGCTACTGGCGAGCTTTTTAGGCCCAAACTTTATCGGCCCTTGGGCAGGGCTTGGGTTTCACAAATTAGTAGAGGGTCGGCCCTCCCCTGCCCATTTTATACTAAGGAATTTAAACGCCCAAGGCCAGGAAGTACATGGGCAATATCTCTTAGGGTTGGGCCGGGTCTGGCTGACCCATTTTACAGGCCTAGTTTTCGTGTTTCAATTATCGTTTGTTTTAACAGAATAGTAATATAATATCAAATATGTATCGATAAGCGAATATCAAAAACATATCGATAAATGAATATCGATAATGGATATGCAAATGTAGTAAGATAAAGAACCGCGTAGCTCAGGTCCAACAACGGCAATGCATAACCACTTCACGTCCACACCTATCATATGTACACCGTCTTTCCTACGATTTCAAGAACACAAAATTACAAACTTCTAGACTCATACTTTCACGACTAAACTCTAAAACATGAAACACAGTGAAAGTGAAGTCTGAGAGTTGAACCGCGCTTTGATATCATTTGTGAAGACCCGACCCTTGTTGAAAATCTTCAAAATCAATAAATAAACAAGTAAATCGAGGATATACTCTAGTGCTTTATCGTATTCTGGGTCTTGTGGACCTTCTTCTATCCGCCTTGTGGAGTTGTAGTGCATCCATTCTCTAACGCTTAGGTCAAACACCAACATGCTAAAGTGGTTGTCAGACTTCGTGTGCATAACTGGGAAAAAACAGAATTTCCTTCCCTTCCAGACTTTCCCTTGTGTCTGTTAGAATCATGTCCTTGTAAACTTGTTCATAGTCCTCATGTGTATCACTATGTTGCAGCATCTTCAGCAACATAGAGCATTTGAATACCACAAGAAGTCAGTAGTAGCAATGCATATAGAGCAACATATACATACAAGCATTTTTAAACTCAACCATTTGCAAACTACAATAATTTAGGGAAAAAAAATTAGTAGCAACGTCACACAAAACTTACGGTGTATTCACACTTCATGTAGAAACATTGTTTTGTCTGCCGCTTCTAGATGAAAGGCATAGAAGTGTTGACGATGAAGTTTTACATTTCTACATCTTTCAACAGATCCTCCACGTCATCCTGAAAAACCCCTGTTGTGAAAGGAAGACTGCGTAAAATGAACATATGTTATTGCCAATTACATATTTCTGCTAAGTAGATGCTCTATAACTATTTTTACACTTACGATTAGTCCCTCTTTTTCCAGTACTCCTTTAGCAAGAATTTTTTCTCCTCATCCAATTTGTGGTAAATAAGGTAATTCTTCCATTTTAGAGTTTCCCCCTTCTTGCTAGGCTTGTCCTTGACATCATTCTTCACTCCTTCTTTTTCTTCTTCGTGTGCCACGTCGATAACCTCTCTCTCGGCCTTTCTTTTGCATGACATTGTGACCTTAAACTCTGGCATCGTCCTCTCTTTTATATTCTATTTGGTTTTGATCCTTCTGACGTATGTGTGACGACCCGGAACAGAATCAGTGGCGTAATCAGCTTAATCCATGAGGTTACGCGTAATCGCAGATTTCCGATAATTGATTGAATCGTCGGCTTTGATCACGACTTAATTATTGGCCAAGAATTTGAGTTGAGTCTCTTCTCGAGAGTTGTTGTACGCGTGATTTCAAGTTCGTGGGCGGTTCCGAATTATTATTTCGACGACCGAGAAATATTATATGAATATTTGAAATTTCGGTATATTGTCGAGTTTATCCGTTCGTGTTCGAGTCTATCCGAATCGTGATTATGATCCGTTTTGGACCGTTGATCGACCCGAAGCGTAAATGGAATGGTTATTGACTTGATTTGCGAGTTTCGTGATTTGTCGTGATTTCGACATAATCTGTTAATATGACGACCTTGTTAACGACTAAATTATTGGGCGAGAATTAGATTTGGGATCCTTCGTGGAAGTTGTAGAGAATTTAATTTCGAGCTAGTGGGAACTTCCGGAGGATTATTCTGAGTTACGAGGAATAAGTTGTGAATATTTTCGGCCGTTGATCGTTTAATCGGATAAGCTTGTGATGAATCGACTAGTTGACTTTTTATCGGATTGGTCGAATTGTTTGACTTCAGGTGGAAATTGAAGAATTTGTCGAGATAAGTTTGTTGACGCGAGAATTGTTGGAAACAGAATTACGACGCAAAAGTTATGTTTGTTTGAAGTTTGTCGAAAAGTTAATTTGGAAGTTTCTAAAAAGGGAAAGTATTTAATGTGGGTTTCTCCTTTGGGAAATTCAACATGGACATTTATTGGAGTTGACCGAGTCAACTCGGGGGAGGAGGGAAGTGCGACGGTGGTGGTGGCTCGCCGGCGGTGGGCTGCCGTCCGACTACCTCCGGCCTCGGGCTTGGACCCGTTCAACTCGTCTCGGCGTCCCCGTCGTGCTTCCGGCCACCATCGACGGCGAGGATGCCGGAGAAGGGAGAAATTCCGGTCGAAACTTTGAAGATTTTGGGTACTACGGTTGCTGTGCCAGACATTGGTGATGTTGAGGTGGTTCCAGAGGTTTCAGGTGTGTTCTGGAGGAGTTACTGGGTATTCCTCCAGTTCAGGAGACCGACTACACCATTGAGCTTTTACCGGGCGCTGGACTCATATCACCAGCATTTTGTCGTTCGGTACCAGCGGAGCTGATGGAGCTACAGGTTCAACTTCAAGAGTTGCTGGAGGAGATTTCGTACGACCCAGCATATCATCGTGGTGTACTCTTACATTATTTGTGCGGATAAGGATGATTCGACGAGGTTGTGCATCGACTACCGAAAACTGAATCAGGCTTCAGAAAAGAGCGAGTATCCTCCACTTCGGATTGACGATTTATTTGATCAGCTCACGAGAGATTCAGTCTTTTCGAAGATTGATTTCGGGTTCGGATACCATCAGTTGAGGATCAGGGAGTCAGATGTGGCTAGGACGACTTTCGGATCACGGTGCGGGCATTACGAGTTCTTGGTCATGCCGTTTAGATTGACCGATGCCCCGCAGTTTTTACGGACTTGATGGACCGGGTGTTCAGACGGTTTCTGGACGAGTTTGCGGTCGTGTTCATCGGCAACATCTTGATTTATTCTAGGAGTGTGGGCCAGCACCTGAAGCAATTGTTAGCGGTTTTAAGGATTTCGCGAGATGATCGGCTGTTTGCGAAGTTCAGCCTGTGTGAATTTTGGTTGTTTAGCGTGAAGATTTTGGGCCACGCGATGTCAGCCGAGGGAGTTGGCGTGGATTCTGACCAGATAGAAGCCGTGTTAATTTGAGGTTGACCTAGCATTGTACCAGAGATCAGAAGTTTCTCGGGTTTGGGAAGTTATTATCGGCGCTCTGTGCAAGATTTTCTCGGATTGCCACTCCACTTTCCGGACTGACGAAGAAGGCGTCAAGTTCGATGCGTATGAGATGAATTACTTATTCCTGAAGGAAAGTTGACCATTGCTTCAGTTTTGACTTTACTTGACGATCGTGACGAGTTCGTGGTTTATGGTGATGCATCGAGATTGGATTTGGTTATGTTTTGATGCAGTATAGCAGAGCGGTGGCTCATGGTTTCACGCAGTGGAAACTTTATGAAGTTGCGTATCCTGTGTATGATTTGGGAGTAGCTGTCTTTATGTTAGCATCGGAGAGTTGGAGACACTACTGCTATGGCGTGCAGCGCAATGTAGGATGTACACTGATCACTTGGGTTTCATCTTCTTGCATTTTCGGCCAAATTTGAGCTTGAAGCAACGTAGATGGATGGGATCGATTAACGACTATGGCTGCACATTTGAGTTTATCCGAGAGAGGCTACTGTTGTTGCTGATGCATTCAATCGGGAATCAGGAGCTTCATTGTTCCATGTGTGTGTGGCTCGAGTTTCCATGTTAGCCGAGTTGCGAGATACGAGAGTTGAGTTTGAGTGTGATGATGTTGAAGCTCATTGTTTTGCGTGCATTATGCACTGGTGGTACGAAGATGTATCTGATACTTCGAGTTTACTACTCGTGACGAAACATGAAGAGTATTATAGCAGCTTGTGTGTGCTGATGCCACATTTGTCGACAGGCGATGGCTGGGAGGCAGAGACTTGCCGGAAAGTTACAACCATTGGAGATTTCCGATTAGAAGTTGGAGCTTGTCACTGTGGATTTTTTGTGGCAGTACGCACTTTGGTTTGTGGTACCAGTTGTCAGGCCATTGTGGATCATTTGATGAACTTAGTTCTTTTCCTTGTACTTTCGGAAGAGATTTCGGTGGCAGGCTGGCATAGCTGTGTTTGGCGGAGGTTGTCCATTTATTGATGCGCCTGTGTCCCAGTTTGCTTATCGAGATAATCAGTTACAACAGAGTATTGGCAAGCGTTACAGTGAGCATTGGGGACCAGATTACAGTGTAGTACCATTTCTTATCCTCGGATTGGTGGGCGATCTTTGAGGACTATTCAGACCTTGGTGGGCATGTTGTGGTCTTGTGTATTGCAGTTCCGAGGGATTTGGGACCAGCAATTTCAATTGTTCGAGATTGCTTGCTGTACCAGTTTATAGACCACTATGATTATGACGTTGCATGATGTCGTTTTTGAGGAACGATGTTGTACTCCATTGTGCTGGAGTGGTTTGGTGTGAGCTGACGTTGGATCCTGATTTAGTGGAATGTGCTACCACAGACTTTCGGATTAGCGGAAACAGGTTGATAATTGCCCGAGTTTGATGTTTGAGTTATGTTGATGTGAGTAGGCTGAGTTGTGAATTACCACGTTATTTTGGTCTGTATGTGATCATAGGCGAGTGTGTGTTGTGCCGTATAATTTGGCATTGCCTATAATGTTGGCTTTTGTGTGTGTTGTGTTCAGTGTGGTAGAACTACATTTCAGATTTGTTACCTGTTTTGTACCCTATCAGTTCCTTATGCAGGAAGACTTGGCATTTGTGGAGGAGCCAGTTCAGATTCGAGATTTGAGGGTACAGAGATAATTTTCATTGACAAAGTCGTTCAGTTGAGGTTACCATTGGAGAGTTGAGCTATATACAGAGGCAGTGTCCCTGCTTTTCAGTTGGCAGGCTTGGAAATTTCGAGGTCAAATTTTTTTTTAAGGGGGGTAGATTTGTGACGACCCGGAACAGAATCATTGGAGTAATCAGCTTAATCCATGAGGTTACGCGTAATCGCAGATTTCCGATAATTAATTGAATCGTCGGCTTTGATCACGACTTAATTATTGGCCGAGAATTTGAGTTGAGTCTCTTCTCGAGAGTTGTTGTACGCGTGATTTCGAGTTCATGGGCGGTTCCGGATTATTATTTCGACGACCGAGGAATATTATATGAATATTTGAAATTTTGGTATATTGTCGAGTTTATCCGTTCGTGTTCGAGTCTATCCGAATCGTGATTGTGATCCGTTTTGGACCATTGATCGACCCGAAGCGTAAATGGAATGGTTATTGACTTGATTTGCGAGTTTCGCGATTTATCGTGATTTCGACATAATCTGTTAATATGACGGTCTTGTTTGCGACTAAATTATCGAGCGAGAATTAGATTTGGGATCCTTCGTGGAAGTTGTAGAGAATTTAATTTCGAGCTAGTGGGAACTTCCGGAGGATTATTCTGAGTTACAAGGAATAGGTTGTGAATATTTTCAGCCGTTGATCGTTTAATCAGATAAGCTTGTGATGAATCGACTAGTTGACTTTTTATTGGATTGGTCGAATTGTTTGACTTCAGGTGGAAATTGAAGAATTTGTCGAGATAAGTTTGTTGACGCAAGAATTGTTGGAAACAGAATTACGACGCGAAAGTTACGTTTGTATGAAGTTTGTCGAAAAGTTAATTTGGAAGTTTCTAAAAAGGGAAAGTATTTAATGTGGGTTTCTCCTTTGGGAAAGTCAACATGGACATTTATTGGAGTTGACCGAGTCAACTCGGGGGAGGAGGGAAGTGCGAAGGTGGTGGCGGTTCGCTGGTGATGGGCTGCCGTCCGGCGACCTCTGGCCTCGGGCTTGGACCCGTTCAACTCGTCTCGGTGTCCCCGTTATGCTTCCGGCCACCATCGACGGCGAGGACGCCGGAGGAGGGAGAAATTCTGGTCGAAACTTTGAAGATTTTGGAGGTTTTGGGTTGACATTTTTCTGGCGAAATCAAGCTTCTTAAAGCACTGGGCTTTGAAGCCCCCATCACCACGAAGCTACCTATGTAAGTATGGTGTTCCAATTTTGCTTGTATATGGAGAATCGATCGATTCAAAGTTTGGTTGGAATTCGGTTTTGCATGAAATTGGACTAGTTAGAGTCAAAATTGATCTTTGGTGTAGTTATGGAAGTTGTTTGTTGGATGATGTTGAGTGGAATAGGTCTTGGTTCGCCGGAGAATTTCACGGTTGGGTGGCCCCGCCGCCGTCGGCGGTGGTCAACGGTGGTGGTCCCGTCAAAGTTGACTTTTTGGGGACGAGTTATATGTCGTTTCACTCGGAATCGCGCCCCGATCGCAGTGGTGAGGTTTTTTTTTCGATTTGAGCATCGGAAATTATAGCGAGATTTTGTGGTGTGATTATCGGATTTTCACGATTTCGTCGTTATTGAATTATGTGTTTCCGGGAACGGTTATTTCTCGTGATGTGGTTTGAGGAATCGAGTTATGATTTTGAGAAGTGGAATTTTATGAATATTCAGGGGTTCGTGATCGTTCGTTTGGCGAGAGATTTTTCGCCGGATCACGGGATTGGCGCGTATTGCGTTACGCTAACCAGTGAGTGGACATTTCTTTTCACGGATTGATTGCGAGTCTTTTATATACGTTTTACGAGCATGAGCATGCAGTTATGATCATGATTTATTATGAACATGTGTTTTTACGATTATGCATTTACGAATATATATATATATATACACATATTTGCATTAAGTTTTATGCATGTGCATGGAAAGGATTTATGATTTGGTTTACATAGAGTACAGTCTCAGTAAACAGGGTTGTATCGATACACATGGCTTCTCGGCTGATCCCCGAGTACGCTCCGGGGGGGGGACAGATATCCTGACCCGAGGCCTGTCTGGCTTGGAATCACGTGTGGGTCTGGGATCCCGTGATTCAGACTGTACTAGCGCGAGGGAGTCCATGAGTGACCCCGCGGTATTTACGATGCATGTTTTGTACGCATGAGGAGTTAGAGTCTCCCTCGTGTACCATTTAATTTTTATGCATTTTGACTCGCATATGTTTTTATAACATATATTATTCGGCGAAAGACATTTATTTTCGTCCACTCACTCTAACGGTTTATATGTCTTTCCCCTGGGCTTTTCGGTTTCTGTGCCCAGTTTGGAGTTCAGATTCTGGTGTCGCACGTCGTGGTCGGATGCATAGTATTCAAGCGATGTTTCTCTTATTGTAGGTTCTTAGTTTGGCATACTATTTGTATATATATACTAGATGTCGCTCTGAGTACTCTGATGTATACTTCTATTCAATTTTCCTCGGATTTCTGTAAAGTATAGTTATATTTATTACTTTACATTACTGTTATGATGTTGAGAAATCCGGATGGGATTGGTGCCTACGGTTTGATTTTTGTGGCATAGGTTGAAGTGTATTTTCTGGGTGCAGGTTAATGGCAATTCCGCATTAGTAGCGTTACTCTGCCGAAATTTTTATGTTGTTTGTTGGTTCGTGTTTTCAGAAGAGGTTTGATTCCGGTTTAGGAAATTAAATCGGGGTTGGGTTCTTTCAGTATGACCTCATTATATGTTCATTTTTATCATTGTCATTTTCCTTAGTTACATCAGCAACATCTGACCTTGCAAGATCCTTAGATGTCCTATTAGTAGTAGCAGCACCCGAGTTCGCAAGATCCTCTGAATCCCTCTCAATAGTAGTACTAGCATTATCAATAACATTATTCATCCCTTTTTTCCGTTGACCCAAGTGTCTGCATCTGTCCCTTAGATCGTTCAACTCCTCGTTCTTACTATTCAGCATGCTCGTCAAAACAAGGGTTCTATTCTTGTATTCTTTCTTTTCTTCCCATAACCTCTCGATGTAATCATTTTTTCTCCTGCAAGATTCTATTGCAGTTGACCATTTCATGCTTTAACTTTGCTTTTTCCTGCCACTCTGCAATTATGGTCAATAAGTGCTCTATAGAGAGGTCTGGTGGGTTTTTGAGGTTGGCTTCACGCAGTAGCATCTCCTCTCATTTGTCAAGTTCCTCTTCTCTTCTGATCATTGTTTGGGATCTCGACATTAGCTTTGATGTTTGTCGTTTCAAACCCCTCTTTGAGTAACTTAGAGACCAGAGGACTTGGTTGGATTAGGGGACTTAGGTGTGGATCTGTGAAGTAGACTTGGTAGTTGAACTGTGGGGTTGAATCATTGTCGAGCTTGGCTTGTTCATCCTCTTAAGTAGCAACTTTATTTGCTTCAGGAAGGTCGATAACAGTATTCTGAGTTGCTGCAGAGGCTTCAATAACAACACCACCTTGCTTATCCTATACAAAATCTTTGGTAGCAACCTTGTTTGCTTCAGGATCCTCTGCTGCAACAACTTTTTAGGTGCTTCAGTAGTAGGCGCATCTTCTCCATCGATGCTGGAATTGAAAGTAAACATGTCCTTGCTGATAATAGGTGCTACTTTAGCAAGGATCTCCAAGTCAAATTCAGGAAATACCAAGTCATCGTCATCATGATCAGGATCATAATCATTCTTGCCCGCTTCAGTAGCTCTAATAACATGTGAGGTTGGTTTCGTTTGCTCAGTATCAGCTTCATGATCCGGAGGCACTTGCGTTTCGAGGTAAATGTCTGATACTTTTTTCTTCATCATCAAACCTTTCACCATCTTCATCTACCCAAGCTGGCTTTACGAGAGGACTTATTTATAGTATCGGTTGATCATGATGCTACACAATACGAATTTAGGATTGAAGTTATCATAATTATATAGTTGTAGCAACATTAATGTACAGGTGTAACGCACTTACCCATTTTGCTAATGTCAAATCCATTTCTTTGACTTCTTCTTCTCTCTCTTATTTTCTGCCATGCTCACCTTTTGTTCGTCGGCGTTTCTTCTGTGCAATTTTAATATAGTAATGGTCAGATTTAGTACAAACATAAATGAAAAAGGGCAGTAGCAGCTTGTATTATTATTTACCAGAACACGTGGTTCCTTGTGCTTTTGTTTTTCCTCAACCTTCTTTGCTTCCTTTTTTGGTTTTTCTTCCTTTTTCACGGCTTTCCTTTTTTTTTTAATTGTCGGAGTTGCAAAATCATCATCCACTACCAGAATAATTACCATAGCCGACGACTTCAAGAAAAAAAAGGCCAATGATTTTGGTTGTCGTCGGTATAAGCCAACAACTTCCTCTTCAACCATCAAGGCCAATTCCAACCATACCGGCCGGAATTGAGCCCGAAACTTCACCGGAATCCTCCTCTCCGGTCAACACCACGACGACCACCAAAACTCATCCATACTTAAATCAAACCACCCAGAACTAATTTGGAGGATGAGGGGAACCTAATCCCCATCATCCGCGATGCCATAGCTCGCCGAAGCACCGCCCCCGATTGCGGTGAAATTCCAAAACTTTAACACATTCAAACTTCCTCAATTCTCCACCAATTCTCACAAAATCAAGTTTAAAACAATAGAGAATCACGAGAGGATTCTAACCATACCCAAATCGTGGCTAGAGATGACCGTAATTTTCGGGTCAGACGGCGAACCCGAAACGGGTCACAGTGGTGCACGGTCAACTTTGTCAACACGGTCAAACTTGTTGAACGCAGGTCAAACGGCCCAAATACGACTTTTCGACAATTTTACGACAATTTTGAAATTTATATGCGCGACCCAAAACGATCAACGGTCCAAAACGAATCGAAACAAAACGGATAAACACGACTAAATCCAACGGCCGGAAATATTCATAACGTATTCCACGTAACTCAAAATAATCCTCCAGAAACTTTCACGAGCTCGAAATCATGCACACTACAACTCTCATGAAGGAACCCATACCAAATTCTCGTCCGATGCCATATCGACTAATTACAACAAACTGCAATTAATCGTAAAACTCGCAAATCAAGCCAATTAACATACCATTTCCAGTTCGGGTCATTACACTGCATCCCAAAGCGAGTTTGATGTTGTGTTTGATACTCTAATTGGATTGGAGAAAACGAAGCATGCAGATTGAGGGGAATGAAGAGGTTTGTACAATATCAGAGTCGTTGAAGAAATGAATGGAATGATGGTGAGTCGAAGTAGATTTCAATTATACAACTCTCATGAAGGAACCCATACCAAATTCTCGTCCGATGCCATTGTGACGACCCGGACCAGAATTAGCAGTGGAATCAGCTTGATTGATGAGCTTGCACGTAGTCGCAGAGTTGCGACAGTCGTTTTAATCGCCGAAGCTTCTTAACGACTAAATTATTGGCCGAGAATTGGAGCTGGGTCTCTTCTCGAGAGTCGTTCTATATGTGATTACGTGTTCGTGGGCGGTTCCGGATCTTTATTTGGACGATCGAGGAATTAATTATGAATATTTGAAGTGCAGATTTAAATGGTGGGCTACTTAACGACTAAATTATCGGACGGGAATTTGGTTTCGGCTTCTTCACGAAAGTTGTTCGGAATTTAATTTCGAGTTTTTGGGAACTTTCGGAGCATGATTTGGAGTTACGAGGAATTAGTTGCGAATTTTGCCGATTGTTGATTGTTTAGTCGATTTAATGTGTGTTGGTTCAAAGGGTTGACTTTTTATCAGTTTGGCCGATGTGTTTGACTTCGGGTGATTACGGAAGAATGTGTCGAGACGAGTTTGTGGCCGCGAGAATTATTGGAATCGGATATATGACGAGAAAGTTATGCGTGTTTAAAGTTTGCCGAAATGGATAAGCATGAGTTTCCTTTTTGGGAAGGTTTAAATAGTGGGGTTTCCATTTATGGCAAGTCAAACATTCATTCATGAGGGTTGACCAGGTCAACACGGGTTGACCGTGGTGGTGAGAGAACTCGCGACGGTGACCGGCGGCCTTGGGCGGTGGCTCGCCGTCCTGCCACCCTAGGCCATGGGATTTAGACCTTTAGCCTCGCCTCGGTCTCCCTAGTCCGACTCCGACCTCCCTCCATGGCGTGGCTCGCCGGAGGAGCTCGATTTTCCGGCAAGAAATAGGTGGTTTTTGGGTGAATTCGGGTGGTATGAAATTGGCCGATTCGAGCTACATCAAGCACTGGGCTTTGAAGCTCTCCTCTCAAGGATTCTAACCATGTAAGCATGGTATTTTAATTTGATTTGAGCATGGAGAATTTTGGGTTTGAATTTTGTGTTTCAATTCGGTTTTTCGTGAAATTGACATGGTTAAAGTGAGAATTGGACTTTGTTGCAGTTATGAAAGTTGTTCAGTGGGTGATTTTGAGTGGAATAAGGGTTGCTCCGCCTTGAAATTCTCTGGTCGGCGGTGGCGCCGCCGTGGACGGCGGTCAACGGCGGCGGTCAACGGTCAGAGTTGACTTTTTGACTTTCGACAAGTCGCATGTCATTTGACTCGAAATCGCGCCCCGATCGCTGTGGGGAGGTTCATTTTTTGAGTTGAGCGTCCGAACGTAAAGCGAGGTATTGTGGTATACATATACGGATTTTCGACGATTCGTCGACATTGAATTTCGTGTTTCCGAGAACGGTGGTTTCTCGTGGTTTGATTTGTATTGTCGGATTATGACTTTGAATAATGGGCATTGTGAATAATCAGGTTTTCGTGATCGTTTGTTTGGCGAGGGACATTCCGCCGGATCACGGGTTAACGCGATACTGCATTACGCAAGCGTGTGAGTGGACAAGTTTCTATTTTCACTGTTGATTTTGCGAGTTCGTGGATTTATTGATTTCCGTATTTAATTATACGATGATTGTGATATATGTTATTTTCGGAGGTATGTTATTATGTGTTATTGGTGATTGGCATTTATTGCATCGATGCTACCAGAGTTGAGAGATTCCTCTGGCCCAGAGTTGAGAGATTCCTCTGAAGCAGGGTTGAGAGATTCCCCTGAGTGCCGCCGGGGTTGAGAGATTCCCCTGGCCTTTCACCGTCAGGTTTGAGCGATTCACCTGACGTCGGGCTTGAGAGATTCGCCCGACAACCTCCATATATATATGTGTTGTGTTTTCCGAACTCGCATTGTTTTATATTGAGTATGTTTATAAACTGGTGAAAGGCATATGTTATTTTCGTCCACTCACTCTAACGTTTATCGTTTTTATTTGCCTTTCCCCTGGGCTTTTCGGTTTCTGTGCCCAGTTTGCAGTTCAGGCTTTGGTGTCGCACGTCGTGGTCGGAGGCATAGTGCTCGAGTGGTCTTATTTCTTCCAGTAGGTTTATTGTTCTACCTACTGTGGTATACGTATATGGTTATGTATTAGATGTCGCTCTGAGCTTTCTGTGGAATATGATATACGATTTTAAACCCGGATTACAGTAAAGTATTATTATATGTATTGTTTACTTTACTGTTGAGATATTGAGAAATCCGGATGGGATTGGTGCCCACGGTTTGCTTTTTGTGGCATAGGATGAAGTGTATTTTCCGCGTGCAGGTAATGGTAATTCCACGCTAGTAACGAAACTCTGCCCAAATTTTGAAAAGTTTTTGTTGGTTTGTCTTTTCGAAGGGGTTTGATTCCGGTTTAGGCAACTAAACCGGGGTTGGGTCCTTTCAGCCATATCGACTAATTACGACAAACTACGATTAATCGTAAAACTCGCAAATCAAGCCAATTAACATACCATTTCCGGTTCGGGTCATTACACTGCATCCCAAAGCGAGTTTGATGTTGCGTTTGATACTCTAATTGGAGAGGAGAAAACGAAGCATGCAAATTGAGGGGAATGAAGAGGTTTGTACAGTATTAGAGTCGTTGAAGAAATGAATGGAATGATGGTGAGTGGAAGTAGATTTCAATTATATAGAGGGGTAAAAATATCTTTTTAAGGAGCTTAATGGGTTGGGCTATTGATACTACATTTTAGGTCTTGGGCTTGTGTCTTTTGTTATCTAAATATTAGGGTGGTTAGATTTTTTGTATTATTGATACTATCCTTGGCCTTGAGTATCTTTGACTAAAAAAAATTGTCCAAAAAAGATGAAAAAGTTAAATTTTTTTTTTCAAATCGCGACTATATATAGAGGTTTCCATTTTGGGAAAGTCTGACATTTCTATTTTTGGCAACCGGGGTTTACCCATGTTGACCACCTCTTTCGACCCATTTTTTCGCCATGAGATTATCGCCGGTGGTGAGCCTTCGGCCGACCAACTCTTGTTGTGGGATTGGTGGCAAATTATTAGGTTCCATCTCCTCTGTTGATTGGTTGCAATATCTCCGACATTGGTGACCGGTGGAGAACGATTCGAGGCCGAGAAGTAGTAGATTCTAGGTTGATTTCAACAACGACGGTGTTTGTGCACATGATGGCGATATAGGTCATGACCATAGAGGTTTCAAAGACCAAACGACCACGAATCTATTGGGACAGGTCTCAGACCTTGCCGTGGCCGGACGGTGACGAACAGAGGAAGAGAATTCCGGCGAGGGTTCGAAACTTCAATGGTTGATTTCGTTATTTTCCGATTTGAGTTTTGTTTCGAGTTGTAATACAAAGTTGTTAGGCTTGTTAAGATGAACATTTTTATGTGTAGGTTGTTCGATTTGGAGCTGGTGGAGTTCCGGCCGTCGCCTGCGGTGGTGAGTGGCCCCACGCACCGCCATGCGCGTCGGAGCTCTGCTCATGTTGGAATTTTTTGCAATTTTTTTATTGTTCCGCTCGTAATTTCATGCTAAATACAATGATGAGGTTCTTGAATAGATCTGGACTTAATTAATTTAGATGTGTGTTTAATATGATAATAATTAATTGATTTTATGATAATATTAACAACGATCCGACTATCAATTTAAATTCGAGTCGCTCGATGTTTGAGATTGATGTTGCGACTGTATAATTAATTTACAGTGAAGAAATGCAAGGATTTGAATTCAGAATTTGATTAAGTTCATATTTAATCGGAAAATACGTTATTCGAGAATGTGATGTTCTCGATATTATTGCTTGTCGGATTACGGGCCTAACTATTCATTATGAATATCGACGATTAGATATCACTTATTGTGATTTCAGGATTACGAGTTAGCGGGCCATGCCAGATGATTAGTGTGCCGATTAACTGGTTTCAGCTTTATGAATATCCCTGCATAGTATTGTGAGTGGACTTTATTTTCACAGTTGTAGCGAGTTCTTTGATTTTCAGTACTTTATTTCAGTACAGTATTTCAGATTATTTTAGAATAGTTTTGGAGGTAGTTTTTATTTGGTGATGGTATTTGTAGCGCATCGATGCACTGACTTCTCGGCTGATCACCAGGTAGTCCACTAGTCTGGCTTGAGAGATTCACCTGACATGCTGACTAGGCTTGAGAGATTCGCCTAATCTATCACCATTATGCTTGAGAGATTCACTTGACATGCCGACTTGGCTTGAGAGATTCACCTGAGCGACCACCTCTACAGAACAGAAGAACTCCCCTTAGTTTTTATAGACTAGTGGAAAGGCATTAGATATTATTTTATAATTTTACACTCTTGATTATCAGGTTTCGTCCACTCACACTAATATTTTTATATTTTTATCTGTCTTTCCCTGGGCCTTTCGGTTTTCCGTGCTCAGGTTGCAGTGCTTCTCCTGAGTTGGATTTTGATTCCTAGAAGCTTTAAGTCCACATGATTATCATACATTTCTTTAGGTTTTGGCCCATTAGTAGTGTATTTTCATATGTTTTATTCTACTCCTAGAAGTTGCTCTGAACACTAGTGTTGTAAATATTTTTCAGTGTTGGTAGTGAATTGATAGTGTTGCTAGATTATGAGTTTTCAGTTCCTGTATTATTGTTCCAGCATTTTAATTAATTTACTTTCACACTTTATTTAGAAATCCGGATGGACATCAGTGGTCCACATTATTTTTTTTTGAAAATTCGAAGTGTGATTTTCTTGTAGGTTTTTGGTAGTCTACTTCGTAGAGGAAACTATGTCATTTTTTTTACAGAAATCCGTGGGTTAAGTCTTGTTGTTAGGGTGTGATTCTAGATAACTAGTTAATCTAGGGTTGAGTCCTTTTAGTTGGTATCAGAGCATTAAGTTACAGATTTTGTAGACTCTATGGTCTTGTCTGTTTGGGCATTTGATAGTATACAATACTCCCGAGAGGGGTGGTCTGATCAGCCGGTGGATCCCTATCACCTCCAAGTGCTATGCATTGCTAAGTGTTCATAGTCATCTAGTTGAGCCAGTTTTCTTGGTCTTATTTTGTTGGCTAATTATTAGTGGTGGACTCATAAATAATTGTGCCTTGACAACCAGCTTTTCAGGATGAGGTGCAAATATTAGCCCAGCAGATGTGTCAGCTATTCACACGCATAATGCCAATGCCATGGGAGGATCGTGACGATCTTGTCGTCTGGCCAAGAACGCAGGCGTTGTTCCTTTCCCTGGTTCTCATGACTTGGAGGTGTGCGAGAACTAGCTTATCGAGATTGGTCGAGTTTGTGACTGTATGCGTTCTTAGCTAACACCTGAGCAGAGGACAGAGTTAATTGTCGACCTACTGCAGGACCATCCCTATCATTGGTGGATGAGCACCAAGAGGCAGGAGGTTGCTACCTTGTGGGCCAAGATTAACGATTTATAGAGGTGTCACTTTCCAGTAAGGCGTCTGAGCAGAGGAAGCATGTAGAGTTATGAATCTATGGCGTGGAAATTTGTCAGTGATGGTGTATCGGAACTGCTTTTATTACCAGTTCTGATTTGCATTATGTTCTGTCAGAACAATGGGGAAGAAGTGCTGGAGGTCTAAGCAAGGCTTGTGACCTGTAATTTCTTCATTTATAATGAGCGCGCCATACATGGACTTCGATGAATGTATCTGTGTTTCAGTTTAATGTGAGATTTGACCTCGATTTGTAGAGGGTGTTATTTGACGATTTGAGGGAGGTGGACCCCGCCAGAGATATTCAATGAGTAGAGGTTACAGCATAATTGGTTTCACATCATCTTTTGGCAAGGGATCTCATACCTTAGCTCTTAGTGCCCATCGTTCGAGTTATTTTTTTTAGATGGAGAAGGAGTCGACGCCAAAGACGAGAGTTTAAAGTAAGTTTCGGTGGATCTAGATTTGTATCCCCAACACCCAAAGATGTAACATTTGCCATAAATGTTATTTTGGGTAGTGCCAATTGAGGATTTTAGTAAGTTACCTCTGTGGTCAGGTAGACCATTTTACGAGGGATACCTCAGACAAATTTCTAGCTTTTAGTTTTGGTGGCGACCAAGGAGTTACCCTGGGTGCCAGACTTACACTGCTATTTTGGCAGCTAGTATACTATGACACAGGTTAGAAAGGACGACCAATGAGACTAACAGGTTAGGCTCGCCTTCACCGGATGACTCTGTGGGAGAGTCGAGTATCTTCGGAGGTCATTCTTGGTACGTTGAATGTTTTCAACTATGTCATTTATACTTTTTTTGACCCAGAGGGTGATGATTTCTTTTAATCGGTAAGGTGGGCGTCTATAGTCAACATATCTATCACATCATTTTCAAAATTGTGGGGAGTGAATTTATCTCTCTGGCAAGGTGATTCTAGTAGGATTATTTTATAGATATTGCATTGCATTTTTTAGAGGTTTTAGTTTATTTACCGATCTAATACTTCAGTAGATTTTGATTTGATCTTAGGCATGGACTTCTTGAGCCACCATCAGCATTCGTAGACAGTTATTGAGAAGACGTGTTTTGAAGTCCAGTGTCGCTTGAGATTTTGCTCTATGGTGAGATAAATGTTCTATATTTGTGCCTAAGTTTGGTCGTGAAGACTATGATAATGTTGCAGGAGGGATGTACTGCATACTTGGCACATGTGGTGAAACTTCGTGTCTCTACTTTCTGTACCGATTTGATTGAAGTAGTTAGTGTGTATCTGGATGTATTTCCTGAGAAGTTACCAGGTTTACCTACAGTTCGGGAGAAATTTTATTGTTGAGTTATTATCGGATGCCGATCTTATAACTCAAGTATCCTATCGGATGGCTCTAGTTGAGTTGAAATAGTGGTAGACTCAACTTCAGGAATTGATCGACGAGAATTTTATCCATCTTAATATTTCATCGTGAGGAGTCCCAATATTATTCGCGAATGTGAAGGATGGTTCAATGAGGTTACGCATCAGTTATTGGAAACTAAACCTAGGTTTGGGGAAGAATAAATGTCAATTACCAGGGGTTGATGATTTATTTAATCTTGATATTTCTTCTTCGAAACTCATTCATTCTTTGAGGAATTCCAGTAATTCAGTTTTGTTAACCTAAAATATTTTCACTTTTTTTTATTCTTATATTGATTGTGTTCATTTTATGTCGTGAACACATTCCCTCATGAAAGGATACTTTTCACTTTGTGCCACCAGCCTAGAAATTTATTTCTTCTAGTTATAAATCACATGAGTTCGCGGAGGAAAATATATTGTATCAACAATCGACCGGTGGCGTGTATGTTATGCCGTATAGATTAAATCATTTCAGCTCGATGTCAGATATGTGTTTACGAGTGTTACAGGTGTGTGTGGAGATTAGTGGCAGATGAGTATGAAATTTGTATGTTGCATGATTTTCGGATTTCTCCTAGATGTGATTTGGAGCATCCTATTGACAACTCGTCGTTTATCATGCACAAAAGTATATGAGGATTTTACATACGAGCACGAATTCCGACCCGGGTTATGCTTGGCAACGATGATTTAATTTATTCCTTCCAGCTTTATCAAATTCGGAGTTCTAACGCTGCATGTTATCAGAAACTGTCGCGTTTTTTGGATTTCACAGCACTCTGACATTCTGATTAATTTTTATAAGTTGATGATCAGGTGTCAGAGGAATTACAATATCTACGGAAGTATAGCGTGGAAGAGTGCAACAATTTGATTGTTCAATTTGGGACGATATTTTGATAAATAGATTGGCATCTCAATATTATATTATTTTTAATGGACTATTATTATTGGCATACGTGTATATATATTTGTGGCCTATGCCTAATTCCTTTGGGTTTGTTGGCTCATGTCAGTAGTAGCTATGTGGATATGTGAGTTGTATAAATAAATAATTGAGGTGCAGTTTTATAGACGGTTAGTTTCAATTCGAGTATTTGAGCTCCGAAAATGATCGAGCGAATGCGGAGGTTCAGGTTACGCATTGATATTTTTTCAGACTGCGGAAATATTGGATATTATTGACTTAATAGTGGCTACTATTCAAGAATTTTAGATGGAATGTCGAGTTTATATCTCCAAATTCGTAGTAAATTGCGATGTCAGTTTGACTCCCTCACTCTCGCCCATAGATTTGAATTTATTTGAGGCTTACTGTGGATATATTCTTTTAAGCCTCTTTATGGTATTGTAAGTGTTTGTTGAGGTAATATATTTTTGGGAGTTATAAATGGTGGAGATATATGGTTTGGTGATCAGTATGATTCATGAAATCAGATAAATATTAGTGATTTATATTCATATTATAGCTATGTTGATTTATGAGGAATCCAGACGGGATGTGGAGTCCACTATTTATATTTTGAGATGAGATTATTAAAATGTATTTTTTATACAGGTTTTTGGGTTCCTTACGTTAAGGAGGAGACTATGCCCAATTTTCTGTAAGAAATTTCAAAAACCGTATAAGGTTGGAAGTTCATTGCGGATCAGCCAAATACCCATATTTGTTGTGATTTTAAACTGATTTTTTAGGTCCCCTGTTTGTGATTTTGGTGATTTTAGTATCTACCTTATGGGTGAGTGTTTGTGATTGGATATCTCAGTTAGTATCCTGTGCAGGGTTCCGATGGCGATATAGGTGCCACTTCTGTGTTGGAATTACACCACTACCCATGTAGTTATCTTTGTGAGACCCTGGTCTGTGCATTTTTGGGTAAGTCAGGCCGATTGTGTTTGAGTATGTCAGTAGAATTGGTCATTAGTTTTGGCACGGATACCCTAAACTTCTAAGCATTATGTTATCGAATTTGGATTATATCGCTTCTTGTGTCAGATTTATTTGGAGTAACCATTATGTCGTCAAATTTATTGGACGAGACTTGATGACGGAATGCTAGCTTAGTAAAAGAGTTATGGATCAAGCTAACAATTGTGGATATTCTTGTGAGCTAGAAGGCGCTGACTGGAGAAGTAAGTAAGGAAATTCGTTTGTTATACGTGTATGTGTAAAATTTGAGGACAAAGTTTTTGTATGGGGGGTAGATTTTTACGACCCGGAACAATATCACGTGATAAGCGAAACTTATGCGGTAAGTTGTTAATTAATTATGTTAATCGTCGATGGTAATTAGTTTACCGTTGGTAACTTTCGCTGGCGTTTCGTCCAGATTTTATCAACTATGTTTTCCGAGAAATTTCTTTGGAAAAAGTCGTAGAGTTTGTTGAAACAAATTCGTGGTCACGTCAAGTGTTGAAATCAGAGTTATTGATGAAGAAGTTATGGTCAGCGAAAATTTTACGAAAATATCGAAAAACGTATTACCGTAAAATTGTGACTATATATAAGGGTTTCTATTTTGGAAAGTCTGAAAATTCTATTTTTGGCAACCAGGGTTGACCTGCGTTGACCACCTCTTTCAACCTTTTTTTCGCCGTGAGGTTCTCACTGGGAGTGAGCCTCCGGCCGGCCACCTCTAGCCGTGAAATTGGTGGAAAATTGTTGTGTTCCATCTCCTTTTTTGATTAGTGGCAATATCTTCGGCATTGGTGACTGGTGGAGGACGATTCGAGGCTTAGAAATGGCAGATTCCGGGTTGATTTCGACGGCGACGGCGGCGGTACACACGGCTGTGATGGAGATCGTGACCATAGAGGTTTTGAAGCCCCAACAACCACAAATCTATTGGGATAGGTCTCGGACCCTGCCATGGCCGGACAACGACGAACGGAGGAAGAGAATTCCGGCGAGGGTTCGAAACTTCAACGGTTGATTTCGTTATTTCTCGATTTGAATTTTGTTTTGAGTTGTACTACAAAGTTGTTGGGCTTGTTGAGATGAACATTTTGATGTGTAGGTTGCTTGATTTGGAGACTATGGGATTCCAGCCGCTACCGACATTGGTGAGTGGCCCAACTCGTCGCCGTGCGCGGTGGAGCTTAGGTGAAGTTGGAAGTTTCGGCAAAATTTTATATCGTTCCGCTTGTAATTTCGTGCCGAATGCAATGGTGAGGTTCTTGAATAGATCTAGACTTGATTAATTTAGACATGCGTTTAATCGGATAATAATTAATTGATTTTACGATAATATTAACAGATGATCCAACTATCGATTTAAATTTGAGTCGTTCGATGTTTAAGATTTATGTTGCGGCTCTAGAATTAATTTACAGTGAAGGAATGCAAAGAATATTTGGAATTTGATTAAGTTCGTATTTAGTCAGAAAATACGTTATCCGAGAATGCGAGATTCTCGACATTATTGCTCGTTGGATTATGAGCCTAGCTATTCATTATGAATATCGACGATTAGATATTAATTATAATTGTGGTTTCAGGATTACGAGTTAGCGAGCCGTGTCAGATGATTATTTAGCGTTTCGACTTTATGAATATCCTGGCATAGTACTATGAGTGGACTTTTACTTTCACAGTTGTAGCGAGTTCTTTGATTTTCAGTACTTTATTTCAGTACAGTATTTTAGATTATTTTAGAATAGTTTTGGAGGTAGTTTTTATTTGGTGATGGCAATAGTAGTGCATCGATGCACCTATTGCTCGGTTGATCACCGGGTAGTCCACTAGTCAGGCTTGAGAGATTCGCCTGACATGCTGACTAGGCTTGAGAGATTCACCTAGTCTATCACCGTCAGGCTTGAGAGATTCACCTAACATGCCGACTTGGTTTGAGAGATTCGCCTGAGCGACCATCTCCACAGAACAAAAGAACTCCCCTTATTTTTTATAGACTAGTGGAAAGACATTAGATATTATTTTATTATTTTACACTGTTGATCATCAGATTTTGTCCACTCACGCTAATGTTTTTATGTTTTTATTTGCCTTTTTTTGGGCCTTTCGATTTTCCGTGCCCAGGTTGCAGTGCTTCTCCTGAGCTGGATTTTGATTCTCAGAGGCTTTGAGTCCACAGAATTATCGTACATGTCTTTAGGTTTTGGTCTATTAGCAATGTATTTTCATATGTTTTATTCTACTCCTAGAAGTCGCTCTGAACACTAGTGTTGTAAATATTTTTCAGTGTTGGTAGTGAATTAATAGTATTGCTGAATTATGAGTTTTCAGTTCTTGTATTATTGTTCCAAATTTTTTTAATTTACTTCCGGACTTTATTGAGAAATCCGAATTGACATCGATTAAAAGGAACTAACCCCAATTTAGTTGCCTAAAATAGAATTAGACTCTAACGACTCTACTAATCAAAGTGTCTGCTCAAATTGCACAACAATCGAACTGGAGATCCAAAACTCAAATTTCGCAAAGTAAAGAAATTTCTCACATATTGATTCACTATTAAAGTATAAGAGTTATACAACGGATTTCAACATCAGAGTAGCTAGACAACCTTGGATCCTACGGTAGATATTGCTATGCCATGACTTGCGTGTGCACTCGACTTCAATTGAACTCTGTAAACTGGGAAATTTAAACCGAAAAATCTAGGGAAATGCACATAAAATAATAAAACTGTTAGAATGAGTGGGCGAAAATATAGTTTCACTTTAAACTGAAAACTATAATTACTATGCCTTTCACCATAAATATACATAAAAATGATGCAAGTCCAAAAATGTGATCATCCAGGAACTCCTTGGTATTATAAAATATGTGGAGGCTACGACTTGGGTCAACCAACCTCAAGCCCTAATACTGCCCAGATCAGGTCTCTAGCCCTCCTGGGTGCTCTATAAATCCTCGGGTCAGGTCCCTGACCCTCCCGGAGCGTCTCAGGGATCAGCCGAGAAGCAGTGCATCCATGCATCAACTGTATTATGCTCTGTGTAAAATAAAATCATATGTGCCTCCAATTACAAATGCATAATCGTAAATGCATAACTGTAAATTGCATAACTGAAAAATGCATAACTGAAGACTCGCAAAACAGAAGTGAAAATAAAGTGTTCACTTACAGTACTGTGCTGTGATTTCCACCAAGTCGTAGCCTGTCTGTCGGCATTTCTATACGTCTGACGCTGCCTGCTAACAACGATTATTATTTAATAACTAATCGTCAAAAATCATATCAAATAACTAAGATCTTTCGCCAACGAGCATTATTATCGAAAACCTCGCATTCTCGAATAACGTGCTTTCCGAATTAATGACGAGCTAAACAAATTCCACATTCTAATTCTTGAATGCTTTTTTAAGTTACAACATAAATCTTAAACGTTACGCAACTTGAAGTCGAATTGACTATCGACTCAACCATTCGATATAATCGTAAAATCATTTAATTAATATCTGATTAATCACACATCTTAATCAACAATATCCAAATTAATTCAATAACCTCTTTATTAAAATCATTATAAAATTACGAACAAAACGATATAAAACTTTTGTCAAAATTCATCTTTGCTGGAGCACCACCGTGAACTACCGCCGGAGGTGGCGGTGGCAGTGACATTTTCTGGGGACCCGAAGTTCAAAATGTGTAAAATCAACCCAAAAAAAACTTTGTCTTCTACAACATATATCAATTCAGACCACAACTCATCAATTTTACCTTTGAAAATCAAGAACACCAAAAATTCTCAAAACTTCAAATCATCGATTCATCCTCCTCAGTTTGAATTGGAGTGAGTTCTTGGTATGGCTAGACTTATGGTGATGAGGCCTACAAAGACCAGTAGGTTTCCATGGTTGATTTGAGCTCGAAATCGTCACCTCCAAAGCTTAGGGTTTCGGTTTGTCAGTGGTGTTTCTCGTCCATACCACAGCTTAATCTTGGAGAGATGAAGCTTGAGACCTTGGGAGATTGAAAGAGGAGAGAAAGACACATAATTTAACACCGACCTTGCTGATTTTGGTGGCCGAACCGGTGAGGTCCGTCGCAGGCGACTTTAAGATTCGTAAGAGAGAAGGGATACGCGGGAGAGGGAGAGAGAAAAATGTTTGACCCAAAAAGGAAAGTTTTGAATTTAATTTTTGGAAAGTCCTATTTATAAGTGCGAATTGCGACTAATCAATTCTTTAAAACCATACAAAACTTTGCTGACCATAATTTCTCCGTCGTAACTTTGATTTAAACACTTGACGTGGCTACGAACTCGTCTCGACAATTTCTACGACTTCCACCCGAAATCAACCAATTTTGACAATCTGATAAAAAGCCAACTAAAAAGCTCTTAATAATTACCCGACGGTGATAAAACTAACTACCTTCCTTGATTAACCTTAAATAAATCATAAAAAGAAAACTCTCAGGACAGGATGTTACATCGGTGGTCCACGGTATTGTTTGTGGGAAATCTGATGTGTGGTTTTCTTGCAGGTTTCTGGTAGTCCACTTCGTAGAGGAAACTATGTCAAAAAATTTACAGAAATCCGTGAGTTAAGTCTTGTCGTTACAACGTGATCCTAGATTACTAGTTAATCTAGGGTTGGGTCATTTCACACAATTTTTGAGAAAGTGAATTTCAATGCCAGATTCAATGAAACACAATATACATTTTCATTAAAATGCTGTAAAATATCTTTGAAAAAATGATAGAATCAACGTTGTTACTTAAAAAACACAAAATACGACCTCAAAAAAATTGCCTCTACTCACTTAAACAAAATCACTATTAGTGTTCACTTCACTACCATTGAAGAAACAATCACTTTTGCAAAGACCATAAAACATCACAACGAAATCATGAAAGAAAAATTAGAAATCCACAAACAAACAAACAAACAAACAAAAATCATAGCTATTGTGCGATCAGTGGCGGAGGCAGGATAAAAATTCATGGGGGCGAAATATTTTTAACCCAAAAAAGTACCATTTTGAAAGGAAAAAAAATTATGAGTGTTTTAGATGCTAATCATCACTCTTGAAGTTTTATTAGCGCTTATCTCCTTTTCATTAAAAGTTTAGTTTTCATACGTAGTTGTTGTAGCTGGGCCAAATTGGCTTATTCTCTCACTTCTTTGTATCTTCTAGAAAACAAAGAGGTTTACTAGCTTGATCACATCATTCACAAGAGAAGCCTCATTATTCCATATTTTAATCCTATGCATCAATTCTTTATATTATACTTGTGCAAGAAATTAATATAGGGGAAGTTTGTAAACTTGTAGGTACTGACTTTGTTTAGAAGTCCCTGTCAGATTTTAAATATTAGTATATAATACATGTTCTACTGGTGATTGTGGGAGCGAAATATTTTTAACCCAAAAAAGTACCATTTTGAAAGGAAAAAAAATTATGAGTGTTTTAGATGCTGATCATCACTCTTGAAGTTTTATTAAGGCTTATCTCATTTTCATTAAAAGTCTAGTTTTCATATGTAATTGTTGTAGCTGCGCCTAATTGGCTTATTCTCTCACTTCTTTGTATCTTCTAGAAAACAAAGAGGTTTACTTGATCACATCATTCACAAGAGAAGTCTCATTATTCCATATTTTAATCCTATGCATCAATTCTTTATATTATACTTGTGCAGGAAGTTAATATAGGGGAAGTTTGTAAACTTGTAGGTACTGACTTTGTTCAGAAGTCCCTGTCAGATTCTAAATATCAGTATATAATACATGTTCTACTGGTGATTGTGGGAGCGAATTGTATAGACAAAGAACAAAAACCTATGTAATCTTAAATCTCAGCGCGGGGGGAAGGGGGGGGGGGGGGGTGGGTCGCCCCCACTAAGCCTGAATTGGTTCTGCCACTGTGTGTGATGTGTGTGTAGCAGATAGTGGATCCATTCAAAAAATAGAACATCAAAAGATGATCAGATCTTGTGAACAAACTCTCGGCGAGCACAAAGCGGAGGCCAAGGAGAGGAGATATTGATGAGTGGCGACGGTCTTGCTTCATCGGCGGCTAAGAGGAGACTGCGATGAAATTTAGGCCATGAGAACTCGCGCTGCTTCCAAGATCAAGTGGTGTGCGGCGCGTTGCTCAGTGGTCAAGGTGTATCGAGCTAAGGTGCAGAGGGTTGTGGAGTTAGAGCGCGAAGCGGATCACAATGGTGGCGCAAAATAGACGCTATTGAAAGGACGTGCTTGAGATGTGCGGCCGAATGAAATAGATCTTGGTGGCGCGACAACTAAGCCGAGATTGTGACGCGGCGCCGAGCAACGTCGGTGAAAGGTCGAGCAGAGATGAGACGCAACGAACAAAGCGTCAGCGAGTAACAACAACGGTGAACAACTTTGGCATCGAGGTGATATGCACAGCTGCTGTTGAGAGAGAGAGAGAGAGAGAGAGAGAGAGAGAGAGAGAGAGAGAGAGAGAGAGAGAGAGAGAGAGAGAGAGAGAGAGAGAGAGAGAGAGAGAGAGAGAGAGAGAGAGAGAGAGGTAAAAACTTATTTTTGGCCTGTTTAATGGGTCGTCTATGACTGATACTATATTTAGACTTCATACTCAATTTTTTGTTATCTAAATATTGTTGTGATCAGTTTATTTGTAGTTTTGTTGTCCTTCTATGTCTTTCTATTGAAATTAATAATATTTACCAATTACGAAAAGACACACACCGAATTATTTTTGGCCTGTTTAATGGGTCGTCTATGACTGATACTATATTTGGACTTCATACTCAATTTTTTGTTATCTAAATATTGTTGTGGTCAGTTTATTTGTAGTTTTGTTCTCCTTCTGTGTCTTTCTATTGAAATTAATAATATTTACCAATTACGAAAATATACACACCGAAGAGAATAGTATTTCGGTCATTCCAACTCAAAACATAACCATGTTCCTTTCGAGTTTCAGAGCCTAAGCCGTCGTCTTTCTACTCCTCCATCTCCTCCGCTCGAGCTTCGCTTCTTCTTAGTCTCAGATACCGGGCCAAATACTCCTTCTTGATCCCAGTATCTTTGTCTGTATTCGCCATCCAGCTACTTACTTTCTTCTTCATTGACAGCCATCTCATCTTTTACGTCATTGCTCAAAGTTGAGATTTTAGATTTCCCCATTTCTTTACATACTTCATAATCTAAAGGGTTTAGTGCATTTTATATAAAGTTTTTGTCTTTGTGGAATTGGGTTTGGAAAGCTTTATAGTTTAGAATACTGAATCGTTCAAAGCTTGTTGCTTTTTGTGTAGTGTTGTTCAACGATTTGTTGATTTGATACTATGAAGTTCTAGGCACAACAATAAAGCAAACAATGGCGCTGAGGAAGAGATTGGGGGAGAGTTGGAATATCAGTGGCAAAATCATGTACGGATTTTCAAGGTACTACAGCTCCAACAAGGTGGACTTGAAGAAGCTAAGGCCTATGATTCTGAAGAGAATCCAAGAACGAGCTAAGGACTATCCGGTGAAGAGCATGATACCGGTGGCCGAGGAGGTTCTTAATTCGCGGAGGCTTCTTATTCAAGGCGTGGCTACCCTCCTCAAGGTGGTTCCTGTTGTGACCTGCAAGTAAGTCAGCTCAACCAAGGGTAAGGGTGTTGTTTTTCTTAAGTGGGAATGGGGGGATGTGTATATGTTTTAGCTATGAACTAGTTGACTTCAACTGTTTTACTTTGAGTTTCATAACTATTGTTGTTGTATGCTTATTTCGTGGAATGGGATGATCTTTGATGTTATGAAGAAAATCCCATGAATGTTGAGTGATTCGATCAAAGTATTTACGACCTTAAATGAGATCTCAGGGTGTTTTCGTTACCTTTTAATGTTTACTGTCTTTGCAGGTTTTGTCCAGAAGTATTCGTAGGCGAAAGAGGCCATTTAATTCAGACTTGTTGGGGTTTCAAACGTCGTGGCAAGAATCGGGTTCATGAGTGGATAACTGGTTGTTTGAAAGATGTTATTGTTCCAGTAGAGGCATTTCACCTGAAGCACATGTTCCAAGGTATTATCAAACATGATCAGAGGTTTGATTATGAACGTGTTCCTGCCGTCGTCGAGCTGTGCTGGCAAGCAGGTGCGTATGATGAAAACCTACATTCCGGGACTTGGAACCCAGAAAGTGATTGTATTGCTGTTGATGGAGCCGAGTCATTGTCACCTGCTGAACTCACTTTGATTGCCAATGGAACTTTGAAGGCATGGGAAATACTTAGAGATGGTGTGAAGAAATTGTTGATGGCTTATCCAGCAAAAGTCTGTAAAGACTGTTCAGAAGTCCATGTTGGGCCATCTGGCCATAAGGCACGGCTTTGTGGAGTTTTCAAGTATGAGCGTTGGCAAGGAACACACTTTTGGAGAAAAGCAGATGTAAATGATCTTGTTCCTCCAAAGGTTGTATGGCGGAGGCGGCCTCAAGATCCTCCCGTGCTTTTGAATAAAGGAAGGGGGTTTTATGGGCATGCTCCAGTAGTAGTAGAATTATGTAAACAGGCAGGTGGTGTTGTGCCTACAAAGTATCACTGTATGATGAAAGTGCAGGGATTAACTGAAGTGGACAAGCAATGTATACCCCCTCCGCAATTTCAGATGACAAAGCCATATGGCTTGCTTCATCCGGAAGATCAGGTTTAAGTGCAATGATGCTGATGTGGGAAGTTGATGACTTGATGCCTAGTGGAATCCCTTATGAAGCACAATTCACATCTGTATCATTCTTGATTAGCCTGATAATGTGTTCTGTTACCTTGTGTTTATCACGGATACATCAGTGACGAACTAAATATTTTGTTAACAATCCATTGTTAGAAGATTGCTCAATGAAAATGGTGCATATTGCATCATTCACTGGAGGCTTGGAGCATGTATGAACCAGAAAGATCTGTATATGCTGTGGATTAAAGAATGAGCAAAAAGTGAAGCAAGACGAGGCTAGACATTGGATACTGAAGTAAGCCTCTTGTACTTGGCAACATTAAAGATGTTAATACATGATGATAAATGACTGGATTACTTCATGCTGTTGTGGAGTCAAATTCAGTTATAGCTAGTTGAACTTTTGATATCACAGCTTTCCCACTTGATTCTTGCATATTAGTATCCACTGTGGTAAACAGTTCCTTTGAATACATATATGAAATCTCCATTACCCAGACCGTGCCACTTGAGGCTACAATTGTCGCGCATGATTCTCTGCTTGTGTATGAACAGATAATCATCTGCAGGAAGAAATTTACTGCTCAGAAGTAACTGCCTCGAGTCATTAATGGTGCTCGACGACTCCATTTTCAATGGAATGCTTGCTGAATTAAGTAAACTTGAGGAAGTCTGTATCACTATGCTCGATCTTCTACAGAGAGAGAGAGAGAGCAATCCTTGAGACAAGTCATGGTCTTCAGGAATACGGCAATCTCAGAATATTCACAAATCGCATACTCGCTTAATTTGCGAAAATCATCTTCCTACTCGATTCCAGAAAACAAGAGTGCCGTTCTTTTGATAGGTGTACCATCAATAACGTGGATTTTTTCTTTGAGGCTAGCCAGTGTCTCTGTTCTGAATACCTCTATCTGATGTTGTGTTGCTGAAGATTTTATTATGATCTGAATCTTACTGTACTGGTTTGAAGTAGGTTCCTTGCATTTGATGGTGAGGTAAATTTTCGTACCTCCAGTGACAATTGGATAGTCTTCCATGTCTAGTCCAATTTCAAACACCCATTCAGAAACTGCAAGGGTTTGTGAAGCTGCCGTGACGCTCAAGAGTTGTTCCACCTTCATTTTGATTTCAAGAACAGGTTATTTCAGACCCACTTCTATGGTGTATTCATGTCCCCTGGTATCATTAGTGATCACTCTCTTTGTGTGACCGATTCACTGGTAAGTGGCCTTTGGTGTTTTGCTTGCTCTACTATGAGGCCAGGAAGCTAAAGATGTATTTAGAATACTGGAGATAAGGTAGGTTTTTCTTTATTTGGCTATGTTTTCTTTGGTCAAACATGAGAAATTGGCTTGAAACTAGATTCTCCTCCGGTACAGACTGGTTTATAAGTTCAAAACTGACATCAAATACAGAGTATCAAAGTCATGTCAAACACATGAGTATACCAATCGTATCATTTGTATGCTTCTTTCATTTCGAAAGCATTCTCGACTCGAATACACTGGTAGTAAATAGTAGAATAGTATCCACTTTTAGAATAGTTAAGCAGACAAGATTGTTTTATGTTTGCATTATGAACTTGTGGATTCTATTTACAAAAGGAAGAGTGAGACGTCGAATAAGACCTCATCTAATAATATTGTGAAGAGAAATACGGTACGATTTAAGACCAAGAACATGTCTGTTCCAGACTTTTTATGAAAACTGGAGTAAGGAGCATCCGCACCGGTTGGTGCTCGAGCAGCACGAGGAGAGGCGGGGTAGGGTAGCCTGTAGCACGAGCGGGCGAAATGGGAGCGTGCAGCGGTGATGGAGGATGTCGGCGACCGCTTGTTGACGAGCTTGGCAAGCAGCTACCTGGTGGAGTTCACACACGTGGGTGATGCCAGGCTGATCCCTTTTTTTTTTACGTCTGGCTCGTGTAATACACGCACCAGTAATAGTTTAAAAAAATGACAGGCCAATGGGATAGTGCCATGTGGCGAGACCGGATGGATTTGATGTCCAACGGTCAAGTGGTTATGGACTGTCAATTTCAAATCCAAAAATCTGATCGGATGGCTGAGATTCAACTGAAACGGCTGCTTAAAAAATAACAGACATTTTGTTAAATAAACCCTAAAAAATTCCAAAAAAATTCCAAAAATTCCAACAAAAAAAATTGCAAATAACACCCTGACACCCTATAATTTTTCTATAAATACTACATCAATTTCATTCACATCTCACACAAATTTATGCACAACAAATTTATCCTCTCATTCCTCTTCTCTTTCCTCCTCCTCTCTCATCCCTTTGTATTTTAGTTCCCAAAAAATGGTCAATTGGCTTGATTCCGAAGATTTGCAACTTTGTATTTCTTATTGTCGTATTAGCGTTTGTCCTATTACCGACAACATACAAAAGTCTGACAAATTGTGGGAAAAAATCTATGCCGATTATAAGAAAAATTGGGAGATTGAGCATGGTGAATCAAGGCCGGAGCCTAGGACCTAAACCGCGGTTTCTTCTCATTTTACAAAGTTGAAGCCGAGTTTTAGAACTTGAGGTGTCGGTCTTGCATTTACACAAAGGAATGCACAATCCGACTCAAATTTGCAAGATGAGGTAAGTGTTAATAATTTTGTCATTTATTTTTTATTACACTTATTTTAATAAATGTTGACATCTCCATTTCCTAGATATTATTTTGACATATAATTTTTTTCCCTAGATAAGAAAAGCTCAATTAACGAAGAAAGAGTTTACCAAGTTTGATTGTTGGGAAGTGATGAAGAACCATCCAATTTTTCGGCACGTCGAACCTAGTATACCACATCCTTCATATTCCAACTCCACAACTACTCCTCCCTTTACCTCAATGTCTCCCCCCGTTGAGGTGGATGATGATGAAGTCATTGCAACACCAAAAACCTACGAAGAAGAAGTGTACTCGAGTCTGCTTAGACCAATCGGAGTGAAGGCGGCCAATGAAGCTAAAAGAAAGGGGGGAAATGCCATGACATCTTCAAATGAGGTAAGAGATGAGGTTTTGAAAACCACAATGAAAAATCAAAGATTGCATCTCGCCGGGCAAAAAAAAAGTGATGCCACCAAACTAGCTTTATACCAAAAACAACTCGCTCTTAAGGAGAAGGACTACAAATTGAGGGCTCAAGTGGAGGAATCAAGGATTATGACAATGGATACGGATGCTATGACCCCAAAATCAAAGAGGTATTTTTCGAAGAAAAAAACGAATATCCTTAAGCAAATGGAGGAAGAGGAAGGAGATGGTAGCAATGAAGCATTTTCAAATTGTTATCGTCCACTATTTCAATAGTTTAGTATTTATTTTCCATTATGAAATTATGTTCTTTAAATTTTCAATAATTCTAGGCTTTGATTGAAATTATGTGCTTTTAATTTTGAAGTAATGAAAACGCACTTCAAAGCTCACGCACATCACAATAAAACACAGTGACTTAAAATCAAACACACATTACTCAAACACACAAAAAGAAAAATAAATAAAGCAAACATGTTGAAGACATGGTTAATTAAAATTACACGCACACATCATTTAAAGTCGTTCGCCAGTCTCTAGATACCAGTTGTGCTTAACTAAGTCCTTCTACAATTCTCCATGGATGTATGCAGATTGGAGATCTACAATACGGTCGTCAAATCGTTGTTCATTTTGTCCATCCCTTTGAACTGGCTCAAAAGGAATGTGATTACCTTGTTCATCCACTGGTCCATCATAAACTGTGAAAGCACTTTATGGGTTTTGTAGATCTTCTTCTTCATTCTCCTCAAACTCCTCCTCTACAAATTCTTCTTCGACAATCATGTTATGCATTATAATGCAAGCCAACATGATGCTCTTCAATGTCGATCGGTGATGACACCTAGTTGCATGCCGAATAATTCCCCAACGAGATTCCAAAATGTCAAAGCACCTCTCTACATCTTTGTAGTATGCCTCTTGTTTCTTTGCGAACAGTTTATGTGGTATCTCATGGGGATTGGAGATTATTTTCACAAAGGAGAAGTACCTAGGATATATACCGTCAGCTAGATAGCAAGTATTGTGGTAAGTTACACTGTTGACTTTATAAGTTGCACTCGAACTGTTTTCGGGAATGAGCGAATCGAATATGTCCGATTGGTGGAGCACGTTGATATCATTTTGTGATCAAGGTACCTCAAAGAAGCTGTGCCATATCCACGTGTCATATGAGGCCACCGCCTCTAAAATAATAGTTGGACACTTCTTCTGCCCCGAGAATGTCATTTACCAAGTTGTGGGGCAGTTCTTCCATTCCTAGTGCATGCAGTCAATGTTTCGGATCATACCAAGAAATCTACGATACCTTGCTCTCTTTAGAAGTCGGGTTATGTCTATTACATTTAGAGCGCAGAGATAGAGGTCACTGTAAAGCTCATATATATGCATACACCACTTCTTCATGCATTGTAGTGTTGTAGATTCACCTATCCTTGTTATTTCAGCACACTGATCTGCGGTTGCGCCGTACGCCAACATACGAAGAGCGCCAGTCATCTTTTGTTGTGGAAGAAGTCCAACCAGTCCAGTGACATCAGCTCTTTGGTGCCAAAATTGGTCGTGGTTGCAGAGATCCGTCATTATAAAGTTGAATAAATTCGTACTCATTCGATACCTTCGACGAAAGCCTTGTTCGTTGAAGACGGGGCGTTCGATGAAGTAATCCTCCATCAGATTATATCTCATTGACTCCCTCATTCTTTCTTCATTTGGTCGGCGGCGAGGTGGTTCATCATCAAACATTGCATCGACCGTGACCGCTTCAGTGATGAAAGCATTAGCAATTTCGACATTTCGCCGACATTGTTGTAGCCTCCTCCGGAAAAAAATTGTCAAAACTGAAAGGATTCATTTTATCGGAATCTATAATATATGGTTCAAAACGGTGTGAGTGAACAAGGAGCACCAATCTATAAATTTATAGCCAAGTCTACATATTCTGATGCCTGAAGATGATGACACGTGTCGTCTTCCAATTGGTAGGAAATCTCTCTGGGAATCTTACACCAATTATTTGGACGATAACGATACGTGGTGCTGACACGTGTTGGCTTGTGATTGGTTGAAAATCTTATCGAAAATTTTGTACAATTATTTACACGATAACGTTCTGTCGGTGTGACACGTGTCAACTCACCATTGGTCAGAAATCTGAGCCAAAATCTTATTTATTTATTCATACGACAACGACACGTGTCGTTTTATGTACTGGTTAAAAATGGAACGAAAAAAAAGTTACATAAAAAATTAATTTATAAATAGTAATAAGAGGTACTATTTTTTTACCCGTTGTACGAAAAACAGGAACTATCCCTTCTATTTGATAAATAATTACTACTCCTCTTCAAATATCACAAGCAATCTATATATACCCGTGTGGGTGCTCACGACATGCATACAATGAGTTCACGTAACCGAGTTGAACATTCTGTAATCGGTTGGATGCTTTGGAGGTTGAGTAGCTTGTCATTGAAATTGACAGTTTAATATATTAGTTTTCACTTTGGAGCTTTGCCTGGAGCGGGCCAACCATTATTACTTGGCCACCTTAGCCGTCACAGTCATCATCTCTGTCACCTGTTACCAGGTTCTGAGATCGACTTGGTCCGAATAATACTATAGATGGATTAGATTCAATGATGAAGTTTCCAGTTGTAGCAAAAGTGGAAGGCTAGGAGAATATTGCTAGATCATCAATGGCTAGTGTCTATCTAGCAGACTTGCAAGTTACGTTATCTTAATGCCTGCTCATATTTTTGTAGGTCTTTGACTTCTGTTTCCGACTCAAGCTTCCGCAGCATCCCTTGAACCAATTGGAACCGGAAACTCTGCCCAAATTTCATAATCTCAGATATGGAACTGGAAGTTTCTTCCGTAATATAGAGGTGTAATTGTGCCGAACTAATTGAGTAGCTTAATCATGTTGGTGAAGGATTAGCAGATTATACCAGTGATGAAAATTTTAGACCTGAAGTCTATGTAGAATGTCACATTATCCACAAGAAGGCATCATTGTCATTTCGTGTAAAATAGCGCGTGATCAAGCCTTAATGACACATAAAGTGGTGATGAATCTCATCGAATAATGCCATTGACTTCATAGGAAAGAATGTCAAATATGCATATTGTGGTAATAACTTTAGTAGCTCATTTGTAGAAACGAGCATGGATGTCTGTTTATTGACCATGTACTACTTCTTGGGTTCGTTTTGATATCATATTTTGTTGTCCCGGATATCAAGTTGCTGAGTTTTTAATTCTTACAATTGCTTCCTGCATTGCACTTCTGCATGTCATCAAACACACGCTTTGACTTCCTTAAATATTTCCCAAATTATTCATATTCTCATTGCTTAATTCTTTGTATCGATCCTTTGCGCGCTCTTTTAACCTATATTGACCTCAACGTACTCCGTTGCCTACAAAGTTATGGGCAGAGGTGTTATTAAAGGCTAATCTTAGTGTGTGTGTTTATGTATTAATTAACAGTCATGCTTGAGTACTAATTTGTTGTCAAGTGGTAATGTGGGTACAATCCTTACTATATTTTGAGGTATGTAGGGAGTGCAAACTCGTTTGCTACAACCCTTATCGTCTCGATCAACAAATATTAATAAAATGCATACAATAGTAGAATACTGTGTAAGAGTTTGGTGATAAAGAACTCAAAGCTCTAAGCATTGCTATAAAACCCAGACATGCATATGTCTCAGAGCATCATATCTCTTTTCTAAATTGTTCTCAAAGTCTTTCTAGAGACTAGAGACAATGGCTAATGCTCAGAAGCTTGCCTCAGTTCTTTTCCTTGTTCTGTTTACGTTAGACTTCACTGCTAATACGCAGAACTTGAAAGCTGGGTTCTACAAGTACAAATGCCCTGATTTAGAGAAAATTGTGTCTACTACTACTTACAACTACATATATCGGACACCAACTCTTGCTGCTCCTTTGTTGAGAAGGCATTTCCATGATTGTTTTGTTAGGGTATGTAAATAATCTAGCTACCATTGTTTCTTTTTCCCTATTAGTTGCACAACATTGAATTACCAAGTACATTTAAGTGATTTTGGGATTCATTTTATTTTGGCTAATTGTGCAGGTTGTGATGCTTCTGTGCTACTAAAATCCACTGCTACCAATCAAGCTGAAAGAGATACAATCCCCAACCAAAGCTTAAGAGGGTTTGAAGTTGTAGATGCTGTTAAAGCTGCAGTAGAAAAGAAGTGTCTTGGTGTTGTTTCTTGTGCTGATATCTTGGCCCTTGTAGCTCGTGACGCCGTATTAATGGTAACAAATTAAACTTGTTCATGATGCACAAAACTACTTGTTCTACATAAACTAATAAAAACTGATGAAATCGCCATTAATTTTTTTTCTTCAGTTTCGTGGTCCATTTTGGGAAGTTCCTACAGGACGTAGAGATGGAAGAGTAACAAATGGCACAGAGGCATTGAGTGGATTGCCCCCTCCTTTCGCTAACATTGCTCAGCTCAAAGGAAGGGTCTAACTGTTAAAGACCTGGTGGTTCTATCAGGTAGAATTCAATATAGTTTGTTCAACATCTTTTATGCATGGTGATCTACATATATATTTATAGTTTTTGTTTCAAAAAATTCAAATGAATTCAAGGTTTGTTCTGTCTTGATTAGGAGGACACACCATTGGCACATCTCACTGCTCATCATTCACAAATCGATTGTACAATTTCACCGGTAAAGGAGACAGTGACCCGACATTGGAACGAAACTACGTAGCTCTGTTGAAGAACAAATGTAAGCCAGGAGACACCAAGACACTTGTTGAAATGGACCCTGGAAGCTTCAAATCATTTGATGAAATTACTACACTATAGTGTCCTAAAGAAGAGGGCTTTTCCAGTCTGATGCAGCTCTTCTTGATGATGCTGAGACGAAAACCTACGTTACAACTCAAGCCATCACTCACGGATCCACCGTCGCGAAAGATTTTGCTGAATCCATGGTGAAGATGGGTAAAATTGCTGTCCTCATTGGAAATAATGGTGAAATTAAGAAGCAATGTTCGTTTGTTAACTAATGATGAGTGTGTTCTTATGTTTGTGTGGTTTTTTTGGGCCCTTCTTTATTCCTTTCTTTTTCAGTTGGTGATTGATTTTGCAAGTGTAATTAACTGCAAGTGTAATCACCGTCATGTTTGTAACTTTGTATTATGGTGTAACAATTTGTTGTCGTTGGAAGAAGTTGCAATCTGTTTCTTTTTTGCAGACGATAAATGATTTTTATAATTTTTTTTAAAAAGAAAATTATAAATTTTCACTCTTATTCTCTCGTAATTCGAATCCAATACCTAATAGTCTACTTCATAGATAAATAATTTACGAAAAAAAAATGATAAATAATGTCAATTTTAAAAGAATTTTTCCCATTAAGGGCAGCTATAAGTTTTTGTACAAATAAAGTCAATCTTTTATTTGACTTTTTCTAAATTTGCCCTCCTTTGTAAAAGTCATCTTCATATCTGCATTAGTGCATTCATGTTTAATAACTAATATCTTTATATTACTACATTAGTATGTTCTTAGAAAGCGTAGTGGACACATAACTTGTTTGTTCTAACACTTACTGCTAAAAATCTATTCTCAGAACTCAAAGGTAAACAATTATTTCTCATTATAAAAATTTCTCACTTTCCAGTTTCTTGAGAGTTAAGTAAAAAATTTACTTGGCTTCGGGACTTTGCTAAAAACACAAAACAACAAATTAAATTGCTAGAAAGACTAAAAAGATTATCTCGTCCTCAAGACCAGGAAAAAATTGATATTGAAATTGCTAAACGACATTCTCTTATAGCTGCTTGTCTACGTGATAAAGTTAAAGTTGAGCTTTATCTACATAGATTATCTATCTAAACTTGTTGGTTAGATCCGCATCTTTACTGGTATCAGAGTTTACTATAGCTCAATAAATTCCTAAAGATGGGAACACCTTTTAAAAAATTAATGGAGAAACTAGATTCTCTATTAAATTCAACTGATGCAATTCATTAAGAATCTTTAACAAAAATATCTAGAAACAGAGAGTATCTAGAGATACTTCCAGTGATTAGTGACCAATTACATAAATTTGAAACTAAAATGGATTGTATCCAAATTCACCCGAACTACAAGAACAAACTATTAACAAATGTTAATAATAAAATCAAGGAACTAAATCTTCAATAGATGAAGATCTTTGACTATGTGCAAATGATTGCTCGAGAACATAAGATGCTAAGAAACAGTCTCCCTTGAACAATCATAAAGAAAATTAATGACTTTAAATCACTACAAGTTCCAAGAGGAAACCCTTCACCAAAACCATTTCTTTTGGATCCAACAACAAATCTGTCAAACATCAGATTTTAGGAATCCAAAACTTAAGATGTTCATAAAATAAATATGTTAAGCATCTTTGGAAAGAAAAAAAACGGTACAATTGCTCAATTATGAAGAATTTGAATTCAATGAAATTGAAGAAAATGTTCGAAATTCTTCAATTCCAAAATTTGAATTCAATCAAATTTATAAAAGAGGAAATTTTGACATGTTGGATAGCCATCAGTTCAAAATCCTTGAATTCACCACTCCAGCAGTAACACGAGAAACAAATCTCTTTTTGATAACACCTGAGGAAGTTGCTAAAGCCAGAAAAAGAAACTACAAATTTATGCACGTTGGAGCAGTCCAAGTCGGCATAAAATTACTGGTCAGAGAAGGTATAAATTGCTAGTCTTATGTGTCTAACAATAAAATAGTCTTAATGAATTTCAAAAAAAATCTACTAGGAACCCTCCAAGCATCATTGTGCAACCAAGTTGCATATTCCAATTGCTTCCCAAACTTTTTGACTAGCCTGACTAATGCAGTCCACTGTTTACGACTAAAAGTTAAAACAGATGATACCTCAATGAAAGACGGTATGCAAGAGCTTGTTGTAATTTATAGAATTTACTATAAAGTAATGATCACAACAATAGAACCAAAGACCAAAATAACAAATATTCCTGGTCTTACTACTGGATTCCTTACAAATCCAAAAAAAAATCATTTATAACAGATTCATAAGGTTACATGGGATAAGGTAACCTTTCCATTAGAATAGAAATTGTATGTCCGCAAAGAGAAGCCAGAGAGTGTAAGAGTAGTGGTCTATGAGAATAGAAAAACTTGAGACGTCAACTTAAAATTCAAAGGACATAGAAATAGTGATGTATCCCTTGAAAGCTTGAGAGGTGAAAGCTCTAGAGCTTTCAGAAGATGCAGCACTTCTAGAGAAAATGGTAGTAGAAGTACCAGAATTTTAATAAGGGAAGAAACAACCCCAGTGATGAAAGAAGATTTAGATGCTGAATTAGAAAGAAATATCAGCATGCTAAAATCTGAAAAGTCAAAAGAAGAGAAACTGTTTGCACTCTATGAAGAAGCAAAAAAGTGCAGAGATCTATCTTGTCTGAAACAATTGATCAAAGAGATCGAAAGTTTCACATTTAAAACATAAAAAAATGTCTTTCCTTATCAAGAAGTAAAAATGGAAGAAGGAGAGTCTTCAAGAGCTATGAAAACCACCATCATCAAAATCGGTGGAAATACAAAACTTCCAAACATGAAAGGTCCTACTGGAAAGAAAGGGGAAAGAAGTTCCCAAAAATTTATTCCACAAGAAAATACATCAAAAGTACCAATTACATAATTTGGTGTATGGTTTGATCTAGACAAATCTCTAGACAAGAAGAAAGTCATAGATGATTGGGCTGCTAGCTTATTCATGGCAACATGCACTACCTATGGAAAGTTTGAAGCTCCTAACCTACCGATAATCTATGAGTCGACCCTCACACTATTTTTCCTTCAAATAAATTTCCAGAGGACAATTCGGCTGGAGAAAATCAAAAGTGATAAGTCTCTATACACCTTTGCAACTCTAATCTATGACCAATTATGTGGAGATATCTCATTTGTTGGGACAAAGCTAAAGAGTTAGCAAAAATCAACATATAGGCTTTCAAAATATGCAACATGAAGTATTTCGAGGAATACCAGAATGAATTTCAAGAATACTACTGTACAATAGGAGAGCTAAAAAACAACGGCCTAATACATCTCTTGCACATAAAACTTCTTAAACCCTAGAGGACAACCATGAGGGAGAGCATATAAGAAAATCTCCTAGAAATTTTTTCAGTATGGGGAGTGGCAAAAAGAATCAGACAGCTAATGCGAGAACAATACAAAGAAAATATAAGAGAAAAAGTTGCAAAGAAACAGCTTAAAGGATCTGACAATTTCTGCACTAGAATCACTGATATCCTAACCAACCAAGGATGTGATGAAAATAAACAAAAAAATAAAGGGAAGCATTTCTATAAACAATTCAGAGGAAATGAAAGTAAGAATTGGAGATTCAAGGAAAGCTCCAATTATAGAAGAGAAAGACAGAACTCAATTAAGAGATTCTTTAAGAAAAAAGATTCTCTAAGAAACAGAAAAGAAGAAAGCATGCAAATGTTGGTTATGCAAGGCCGAAGGGTACTATGCTAACAAATGTCCTAAGTAGGATAAGAGAGATTCGAAAACTCTTCTGAGAGAATATGAAGAGGTCATAGATATGGCTAACGTGAAAGGTTACAAGGTAGTCTATTCGAAAGATGAAGAAGATAATGTATATGTCTATTTAGCCTAGACAGAAGATGAATCATCAGAAGAATCAGAAACAAATTCTGAAGAAGAATATTATAACAAATCGAACAAAAAATTACGCACAAATTGGCACGAATTAGGATTATCGCTAATTAATCGTATTGTGTGGTTTGTTAACGACTTTTTCTCTGAGCAAGAATTAGACTTTATTTTCTTCACGGAAGTCGTAGAGTATTTTATTTCGAGCTCGTACCAATTCAGCTCAGTTTTCAGTTACAGTTTCAGTTTCAGTTCAATTTTGGAGGCTAGATATATACATACATTCTATTTGCATCGATGTATTGGTTACTCGGCTGAACCCCAAGTGGCTCCAAGGAAGTATCAGCACTTACCCCTTAGCATTCACGTCTTCTATGTATCAGCAGTCATCAGATGACTTTAGGTGGCCAGAGGTCAGATGGCCCTAGTCACTGCATCCATTAGCACATAATACTCGAGAAGGGTCAAGAATCCCCCTCGACATATCTCTAATATTATTTTTTTACAGTATTTTGACTTGCTACCAGTATCAGATCGTAAAGGAATATTGTAGATTTTATTTTATATATATTGAATTTATTTTCGTCCACTTACTCTAACAGTTTTATTATTTTATATGTCTTTCCCTGGATTTTTTGGTTTCCTCCGTTATTTTGTAGTTTATATTCAGAGATCGCACGTCAACGACGGAGGTATAGAGTTTGTGTCACTATACTCATCTAGTAGGTTTCTAGCTTAACCTGCTAGTCTTGTGTATTATGTAAAATAGAAGTCGTTATGAATACTGTATAGATTTTACTTCCGTTGTGTTGTATTTTCCATTCAGTCTTCAAATTTCTTATCACCTCCTGTAAACAGTTTATATTTCTAGTGGATTCAGTGTTTGATTGATTTAAGAAATCCGGATGGGATTTGGTGTCCACAGTTTATTTTTGTGGACATTTTAGAAGTGTGTTTTCCTTGCAGGTTTTTGGGTTTCTTGATTTTAGAAGAAACTCTAGAAATATTTTTGTAGATTCGGTTGTCGTTAGGGATTAATTTTGGTTTAGACAACTAAATCGGGATCGGGTTCTTTCAAATATGAACCCAGAGGGGTTTATTTTCTCGAACTAAAAAATAGGGAAAAAATACTGAAGAAAAAAAGATTTCTTCTCACAAAATCAATCCCAGATTATTTGTCTGCGACTACTGTCAATGCTATAAGAAAGATGGTCTTCTCATGTTTTGTGAACCGTTAGGAGAGATGTATCACAAAGAATGCTTTATAGCTGAAGCAAGAATAAAAACAAAGAATAGTTCAATAAATCAGATTATTGAACAAGAATATGAAGACTACTTCTACGAGATAGAACAAAGAAATGAAACTCTAGAAAGAGATCTAGAAAGAATGATATTCGAAACTATTTTAGAAAAGGAAGTAGTATCTGCAGAAAGTCTTGCTTGTGAAGAAGAACAATGCAGTCATTTCATAAAAATAGCAGAAGAAGAGGGTTCTTCGAAACAAAACTCGTGTAAGGCAGCAATGGCATCCACAAGTAAGTTCAAGAACTACATGAAAATTGGATTAAAATTTTCAGGATACAAGAAGTATCATCTACATGTCTATGTAGATAATGGTTTTGGTTTCAGCCTAGCAAAAAAGTTTGTTATACCTGAAGAACTCTAGATTACTAATCCAAAAGGAGGTGCAATTGGGAAAACTGTAGAAGGAAGAAAGATCGTCATGAATATAGCTGCCAAAAAGGTTTAAATCTCGATTGGAGGAGGAAACTTTGTAATTGAAGAGCTTTGATAATCAGAAAGCCAAGACTCAGATATATTGATTGGCTATGATTTTCTTCTACAACAAACATTCATCCAGAAACCATAAGTGAACTTACTGGGCTTCGAAAAGAATGACAAGATCTTCTAGACGAAGTGACTGAAACAAGCAAAAAGTATTGTCTATCTAAGATTTACAGAGCAATATCAGATATCACAGCAGAATAGTGGTGGATATACACCAAAATACGTATCGATATTACAATACAAGCAACAAGAAGAGTTGCTTATAGAAGAAGCATCGTCAGAACATGAAGAAGAAGATGAAGAGGCAGTTGAAGCAGCCTTCATATAGGAACATAATGTTAAGCATTCCAAGGCTAAGCTTAAGAAACTGAAGATGCATACCCTTGGAAAGATCAAGGAAATGTTGAAACAAAATATTGACATCAATCATATGAAATTATGGGGAAAAGACCCAATGGTCTGTGTGCTCAAGCTTCATGACATGAATTCTATCTGTCATGTAAAAACACTCCCTCAGTACAAGGAAGAAGATAAAAAAGAATTCAGAAAAGACATAGCTGATATTTTGGAAAAGGGATTGATAAGACAATCGAATAGTCCTCATCATGCTCCAACATTCTATGTCAGAAATTATGAGGAAGAAGTTAGCGAAAAAGCAAGAATGGTGATAGACTATAGAGATGTCAATAAGAAAACTGTAAAAGACGCTTATCAAATAGCACGAGCAAGAGTGCTAATCAATAAACTCAGATGAGCCAAGGTGTTTTCAAAGATTGATGCAAACTCAAAATTCTGGCAAGTTAAAATACATCCTGATAGTATTCCCCTTACTGTCTTTAGAACTCCATAGGTAATGCCTTTTCGGTTGAAACAAGCTTCATCCATTTTTCAGAGAAAAAAAGAATTACATATTCAAAAAAGTTGCTGACTTTTGTGTCGTCTACATTGACGATATATTAGTCTTCTAAACAGCCAAATAAGAATACGTGAATCATCTATATGAGGTAGTCAAACTCATAGTTTAACATGGAATCATTCTCGGAGAAAAGAAAGACTTTCTCGATCGACTTAGATAAAATTGACTTTATATGAACTAACATAAGAAATGGGGTGATCAAGCTTCAACCTTATATTTTAAAAAAGGTCTGGAAATTTTCAGACATAATCCCTGATGCTAAAAGTCTACAGAGATTTATATGAGTTATTAACTATGGAAGAGACTTCATTCCCAAAGCTGATGGATTAACAGCAATACTGTCCCCATAAATGAGCTCAAAGAGAGCTTAGAAATTTATAGAGGATGACAAAAATGTCGTAAGGAAAATCAAAGAGCTTTGCAAAAATTTGCCTCCTCTCCATCAACCTGAAGAAAATGATGAGATCATTCTTCAGACAGGAACTATCTCCCAGACGCTTTAACAAGAAAAATGTCAATGTTCCGAAGGCCAAGAAAATAACCTGAACAAACGGAGGAGTCCATTGAGAAGGTTTTTAAAAATCTCATACTGTGTCCTAAAAAATAAGCCTCAACTGATCAATTCCAGGGTAAAGAGTTGACTAGCCCGTCTCAAATGACATACGGTAAAGGCTTATCAAGACTGTTGAAAGTTGCTGCTTTGCCAAAAAGCATAATTTTTTCTATAGGGTTCGTAAACATATTCAAATATAAACTGAACACTTTCTTCGAGTCAGTCTTCTAAACTAATCCATGTCTAGCCTTTCATCAGAAGATTTTTCTAGACAATTTGATGTTCGCCTTCTAGGAACAAGATAAAAGACTTATGGTAGAGGCCATGAATGCCTTAGCATAAGAGCTAAACCAAAAGAGTAAACAACAAATTGTTGTTAATAAACCAGTGGTATAATACATCAGAACCCTTGAAAGTGCAAAAGTATCAATTCAGGCGTTAAAAGAACCATAGTGGTTCAAATTTCACAACACTATTGAAAGACACTCAATCAACATAGATCTCCCCGATACACTCTTTACTGTTCCAGGACCATTCCCAGAAAGATATGTGGTGAATGTTCAAAGTGAGCATCCACAAGAGCACAAGTTATGGTTAGTTGAAAATGGCTTTGTTCCTAATTTATGGACAAAGACTAATGATGATCTCGCAGGATTTTCTACTATCATCTGCAGTACTGTCAAGAATGTAAGGAAGTCCAATTGTATTCTTAGACTTAATTTCACATCTACACATCTAGAATGGGTGCAGAAAGTCAACGAAGAAACTGAGTACATTTCTCCATACCACTATGTCAGAATCATCCAATGCCAGTATATAGAACCAGCCTGTAATGGATATAATAGAACTCCAAATTCTAGCATTCCATAGATGAAGGCCATGACATTGGAATATATCAAGAAAGTAATTGAAGAAGATCAAGAGATTACTTTTCTTGCTTTAGGAGAAAAGATAATTGTCACCGCTTACGACCACCCAGTAGCTGTTACTAGTGACTTGTTTGTTTTTCTTAAAAGAAAAGAGATTGATTCCACTCTTGCATGTGTCCAGTGGCTCAACAAGATCGAGAATGACAGACACTATAAGATATATGCAGATACACACATGGAAGAAAATTGAACCAGAAGAAGGCTTGAATTTGAATAGCCTTATCTTAGAGAAAATTCAGAAATATACGATGACCTGTAAAAACATGAAAATTAGTATCATTTTTTATGAAGAAGGGAATATCTCTTATCAATAAGGTATATGTTTTTCGAAAGAACACAATGAAGGAAAGCCAGAACCTTATCATCATGGGGTCACATTTTCTTAGTAGAGTTACTGTTAATTAAACATATTTGAATTTCAGTTTAGAGTCTACAACCTATGTAAGGAGCTTTGAGTCTTAGTTCTAGACATCGAAAATTAGAATAGAAGAAATCAATCTGAGAGTAAAAATACTGAAAGTCAAGTTTGTAAGTGGAGAGATAGAGTCAAAGAAAACGGTCCAGCTTCTCTATTTCCAAGTAAGTATGTTTGCTGGTATGAGTAGCTAAATAACTCATAACTGTTTACCAGAGAGTGAGGCTCTGGATATTTGATATGTAATTATGTTAAAATAAATAAGTTATGGTTTCTTACTACAAAGTTTTTAATTTATTATATGTTCATAAAACTCATTAAAACTCCCCTAAAGGTGGACTACCGCCCAAAAGGTGAAAAAAAGTGAGTTGGTCATACTTGTTTTGATCCCCTAAGAGGTAAATTACCTTCCAGAAGGTGGAAAAAGACGAGTTGTTTGTTGTTATAATACTTAGTGTCTTCTTTTCATGTTCTTAGTATGTTTACATAACATATATAGTATGTTTACTGGGTAACTAAGTTGTTCATCAAAATGATAATCTTTCTAAAACTAAAAAATAGTCAGTAGTAAGTCCGCTAACATCAGTAACCAATTAGGCAGACACCAATAGCTGAATTCATACCATGACAAAGGCTAATTCTATCTACAAGCTGAAGAGAAGTAGCAAACTTTGGTGGAATGACTTAGTAGAAATTATTTGAGTCAGTTGTGTCTTTTTCATACCCGAAGTAACCTGATTTGGGATAAATTTTTTGGGAGGCTCAATTTGGTATAAAAAGTTTAAAAATGACCTGATTTGTAATTTACTCATGATTTATTAGATTAAAAGTTAACTTAAAATAGGAGAAGTGTTGAAGCCAATGCCCAATTTGTTCCTATTTCTGACTCCATATCGGAATCCAACACCCAACCCTATTCCTAAACTAAAATCTTCCCGACTATGGCGAGCTATGATTTTCCTTCATGGAATTTGCGTGACTCGGGCTCCGATACTAAAGTTGACTCTTTGCGACGTCTGGTGTTTCGACCTATGTGAGGAGGATGTGGTCTGAGTTGAGCAGGTGATGATGCAGATCAATGCTGGAGGGCGGATTAGCATGAGATGCAAGGACGAACTCGACCTAGGTATGGGCGTTTCAAGATCTGGAATCTAGGTGGATGGAGGATTGCGCACTGTATAAGGGAGGCATTGGAATTGACCAGGAGGAGGACAACCAGACGACATCGAGAAATCGCAGATGAACCAGTCAACAATTGCTTCATCGACAATTGGTCGTTTAAACCAGTTGGGCTCCCTTGGTCCTCATGGGTCCTACAATCCAAATGGGCTCTTTGTGGGCTTAGGGTTTAGTACAATTGGGTTGGTTCTTTTGTAATTTGGGCCCTTATGCAGTAGTCCAATATTTCTTTTTGTAGGGTTTGGCCTCCGGGTGCTTCAGAGTTAGACAAGGCAATTCGTAACAAGACGACGACATCCTCATTGTTGGAGAGTTTAAGCGCCCCAAGGTGAGATCGTAACAACTATGGAAGTACGTATATGCAGTTGGAAGAGTGATAGACTAACGAGCTCTGTTAATGATAAAAGCAAAATTGACCTGTGGGATGACCAAAGTATTACCAGTGACCTAGTATCTGTCTGCACTGACGTCTCCGGCGATTGTCGATATTCAACTCTAGTTTAGTATCATTTGTTTAGTCTTTCTATAAAGTCTTTATTTTCCCTACTTTGAATCCCGGTTATACTTTATTCCTGTTTTAATGTAAAATTTTAACTTATCATGGAAAAATAAGTTTTTGAAGTTTTGAAGCATGAAAAAATAAAAGAAATATAAGTTATGTATATACACGTCTACTACGATAAATATGCACCAAGACAACAATTCAGCTTCTCAAAACTAAAATAAGCCAGGTGACATTAGAATCAAACATGACATCGAAATTTATAATAATAAGTAAAAAGAAAAAAATTATTCATATTGTCTGAATTTTCGCTGATGTATCAATATGATGTCCGAACTTCAAAAACTATCAGAGTGATGTTCAAACTCTCAAAACTATATTTACGTGATGCCTAGAGCCATTTTCCGTCACCGCATAGTGTATAAAGATGACGTGGATTTTTTTTTTCAAAAATAGAGGAGAAAAGACTTTAATACCCTTATAATTTTTTTTATTAATTTTTTTTCTTTTCATAGTTTAAGAGTTTGGGCATCACTTTGATAGTTTTTAAAGTTCAGGCATCATATTGACGACTCAGCGAAAGTTCAAACCATCGGAATAAATTTTTTCCTAGGAGTACTCATCTCCATCTCTCACTCGTCGTCGAACTCGCCGGAGATGATCAACCCAAAACGTTATTGATTAACTAACCTCTTTACCCTTTATTTATTTTTTGAATTTTGAATTTTATTTTGAATTTTTTGAATTTTCTTTATTCTCTCTCTCTCTACGTCATCGAGCTCACCGGAGACGAACCACCCAAAATGGCGGTGTTGGGTATCAATATCTTCGTCTCAGTCCCCTCTATCCTTTCCCCATGCCATAACTCTAGTACTCATCTCTCTCTTTTTTTGCTCGAATTTGGAGAGAAAGGTTTGAAATTTTTAAGAACCCTAAAAATCTGAAGTCGATTGATTCAGCATCAATTCGGCCAAATAGACCTACTAGGCTTTATAACCCTCTTCTTTGTGAGTCTTTACATACCAAGAACAAGGTTCAGTTCAAACCAAAGAGGGAGAATCGACGAATTGAAGATTTGGGGATTTTTGGGTGTTTTTAATTCAAAAGGTAATTCGGTGAGTTCTATTTGGAATTGGACTTAAGTGTAGTTGAGAAAGTTGTTGATGGGTTAATTTTGGACATGTTTGATTTCTGGTGGCCAGAATTTAGAGGATCGTCGTCGCCGACAGTGGTTTCCGACGATGCATCTGGCTGATGTATTTTGGAAAATATTTAATGTCGTTTTGTTTGTAATTACGTACTGATTACATTGAAGTTCTTGAATCAATTGAATTTAGTTTGATTGGGACTTAGACTTTATCGGAATAATAATACAATTAGTTTATAAATTTGTTAGGATTTTAGAAATCACGTAGTTTGAGAATAAGATATTTTCGTCGGGGTAATTAACTTAGTTAATCGATAATATTTTTGGTGGTTCATCTCCCGCGAGCTTGATGACAAGTGAGAGACGGAGAGGAACTCCCAGGAAAAAGGTCGCTCCCAAGGTCTGAACTTTCGTCGAGTCATCAATATGATGCCCAAACTTTAAAAACCATCAAAGTAAAGCCCAAACCCTCAAACTATCAAAGAAAAAAAAATAGAAAATATTTTTTTTAAAAGGTAAGGGTATTAAAGTCTTTTTTCCTCTATTTAAAAAAATTGTCACGTCATATAGACAGTGTTGTGACGGAAAATAACTCTAAACATCATGTAAATGTAGTTTTGAGAGTTTTTACATCACTTTGATAATTTTTGAAATTCGGATATCATATTAATATATCGGCGAAAATTTATACATGTAAGTGACTTATTTTCTAATTTAAAAAATATTTCTATCTTCAGTGAGACAAAGACTTGTACAATCCATCAGCTACTTGGTGTCATAATTAAGTTCGACATTCAGCTCCTAGCTAGCAGAGTAACGTAATAATTTGTGAAAAGAAATTTGGAAATTTGCAATTAATTATTACATCAACCCTTGTGGAAAGAAAATACAATTAAGATCATTTAATAATTTGTTTGTTCACGAGTTTCTAATAAAACCGGAGTAACCTCGATCGAACTGCAGTTAGCTAGCTATAAGGGTGGATAATGCAATTTTTTATTTTTTTTACTTTGTCAAGAATAACTCAAATATTTTTTAGGTCAAGAACAGATTCTCGCACTCATGCAAGTATTTTATTGATGTAACCGGGTTAAACGTTATGTAATTGATTACTTGATTTGGAGGCTGATCGAGATGATCGACCAAGCAAGCATTAGCCACCTTTTTCAATAAGGTCGTTGCCACATATGTAAATTAGCTTCAAATATAATTGAGATGAATCAAATGGCCATAGTCATCTTTCCTGTAACCAAATTTTGAGACTCGGTCCGAAAGATATACTACACCCTTCAATGATTAGGTTTCCTATTTTATAAAAGTGGTGGATTCCTATTTTGCAGGCTTCAGTATCATTCATACGTGCCCGGCCATATTTTGTAGCTAGTGGGTTTTTGACTTCGAGATCGTTTCCTGCTTCAGCTGCTCCTCTTGAACGGTTGAACCAATCGGAATAGTATACTTGCCGGGTCTGCACTATTTTTATATTCCCACAAGGCCACAAATGGAACTGAAAATTCTGTCCATTATATGCTGAATTGATTTGGTAATTAATCAAGGTAGTTTAAAGGGTGAATTCAGTCCAGAGCAAAATTTGAATTGGTTTTGGATCTGATTTATACAGTTTTCATCCATTGAAAAAAATATAGTGAAATTTTGATTTTCGAAAGATTGATAATGTTGTGCGATTATTGAAATAATTCATTGTGTAAAATACTTTATTAGGATCACATTTGCAAAAAATAAGTCCAATCGGAGATGATTTGACTATTTGATTGTCACATTTAAGTTGTAAAGTATATCAGACGAGTTGTATGAATTAAAAGTAGAATGTGGCGACCAACGACCAAATTAATCAACTGTGATTTGGCTATTTGATTGTCACATTTAAGTTGTAAAGTATATCAGACGAGTTGTATGAATTAAAAGTAGAATGTGGCGACCAACGACCAAATTAATCAACTGTGATTTGGCTGATTTTTTGTAATCACCATCCTTGAGCGATAATCTACATGATTAATAATTTTAATGGTGGAGTAAAATTGTCAATCTTGTAATATCGTAGTTTCTCTCTGTTTTTTAAAAGCGAAATTCCACTATGTATAAACTCTAGATTTTGTATAAGTTTTGTTGATTTATTTATATGTGAAAACTAGCGTGCATATATACATGCATGTCATATACCAAGGGCCGGATTGAATTTGAGGCCTCCATGTCTGTTTATTTATTGACCATGTACTAAGGTTGTTTAACTTTGATATCATATTCGGCAGTCCTGGAAATTAAATCAAGTTGCTGAGTAGTTCTTAATTTTTTCTAATTATTTTTTAAATGCAATGCACATCTGCATGTCACCAAACACTACGCTTTGTTGACATTCACATCCTTAATTATTTCTGATATAGTTTAAATATAATTCTCGTCGCATGCCAAACACTACGCTTTGTTTTCAAATAATTTACATGAACTCTGGTGCCTACAAGTTATGGGGGTACAGGTGAATATGAAAACTATTTTACCATTTTTACAGATGGGGTGATTTACAAATACAAATAGAATCAGGAACAAATTAACTTAATGTGTACACGTGCATATAATCATGGTCAGACTTAGGTGCTATTTTGATGTCAATTAGTAAATGTAGGTATGGTATGGTACGTGTGGTATGCATGTCCGGGATATCCAAGAATTTTTCCGAGGATTTATACACTTTAATATTTCATAAATGTAAGGCTACAATTATTTCTTTTGCCAATTTGTAGATATTGACAGCAATTGGAATTTGGAAATGGCATTAGCTCTTTTAATCTTTAATTCATCTATTATCGATCACTTTCCGCAATAGTTATATACTGATGTATGTAGGAAGTTGCCAACTCGTTCGCTAGCTAGCTACATCCTTCATCGTGTCAAGAAATATAGATAAAATGCATAAAATACTACAATAGTAGAATATTATGTAAGAGTTTGGTGATGGAAAAAAATTTCAGTCCTAAACGTTGCTATAAAACCCAGACATATGTTTCATAGCATCATATCTCATTTCTAAATTGTTATCCACGTCTATCTAGCTAGAGACAATGGCCAGTAGTCAGAAGCTTGTCTCAGTTTCCTTGGCTCAGCTCTTGTTCGTTCTGCTTACGTTAGACTTCACTACTAATGCGCAGAGCCTGCAAGTTGGATTCTACAAGTACAAATGCCCTGATTTAGAGAAAATAGTGTCTACCACTACTTACTACTACATATCTCGGAATCCAACTCTTGCTGCTCCTTTGTTGAGAATGCATTTCCATGATTGTTTTGTTAGGGAATGTAAATAATCTAGCTACCATTGTTTCTTTTTCCCTATATTAGTTGCACAACATTGACTTACCAAGTACTTTTAAGTGACTTTGGGATTCATTTTATATATTTTGGCTAATTGTGCAGGGTTGTGATGCTTCTGTGCTACTAAAATCCACTGCCACCAATCAAGCCGAGAGAGATGCAATCCCTAATCAAAGCTTAAGAGGGTTTGAAGTCGTTGATGCTGTTAAAGCTGCAGTAGAAAAGAAGTGTCCTGGTGTTGTATCTTGTGCTGAAACTACGTACCTCTATTGAAGAACAAATGTAAGCAAGGAGACACCACGACAGTAGTTGAAATGGATCCTGGAAGCTTCAAATCATTTGATGAAGCTTACTACACTTTATTGTCCAAAAGAAGAGGTCTTTTCCAGTCTGATGCAGCTCTTCTTGATGATGCTGAGACAAAAACCTACGTTACAACCCAAGCCATCACTCACGGATCCACCTTCGCGAATGACTTTGCTGCATCCATGGTGAAGATGGGTAACATTGGAGTCCTCACTGGGAATAATGGTGAAATCAGGAAGCAATGTTCTTTTGTAAACTGATGATGAGTACGTGTGGCATGGTCTTGTGTTTGTGTCTTCTTCTTTTTTCCCTTTCTTATTCAGTTGGTGATTGAATTTGCAAGAGTAAGTACATCTCAAATGTTTGATTCACCATGATGTTTGTATCATGGCCGGTGTAACAATTTGTTTTTGGAATTCGAAGAAGTTGCAACCTATAATTGATTGCTCGCCTTATAATTATCTTAATTAAGAGAATATATAAGTTTAATTTGTTCAGCTTTTGCATGCCATCTTATAATTTGCTTATTCAACTCTATCTACATTAGATTTTTGCTCATTAATGGTACCCTTTAAATTTCTTGCTAGTAAATTTGACTGCTCTAAGTGTTGCAATTGTGTCTGTATGCAACACTTACAAATTAAAATTATATTCGAGAACATTGGAGACTTGCATGTAGTTGATCGAAAAATTATTGAAACGATGGAGTTTTCTGAGGATTTATGTAACTAATCTATCTAATTAACAAGTCGATATTCTCTTCTTCTTAATTTTCTTAGGTTTTTCAATGTGAACATGTGTCATAGTGTAAATATTAAAAATGGCAAAATTTACTATTAAATGCATATTCTACTGTTTATTTAGTACCTCGTCTATATGATAGAGTATGAATGAGCTAGCATTCATGTTTTTCCGGAAATACGTCTAAGTATGTCTTAGACGACGGAAACACTTTTTCCGTCGTCCAAGTGGCCATACAGACGATGGACCAACACGCCGTGATCTGTGTGGCCACTTGGACGATGACATCTAGATCCGTCGTCTATATGGTCACTTGGATGACGGAAACTAGCTCAGCCCGTCGTCTAAATGAAGCATTATATAACGTTCATGCCGAACTATCTTCCTCTCCGCTCGCTTGTCTCAACTTCATCCTCATATCGATCATTCTCTCTCTTGATCAGACTCTCATCGCACGTACATGCAACTAGCTAGCTAACTAGCTAGCACGTACGTACTATATATATATATATATCTCCGGCTCCGACCATCGATTCGCCATATATCGAAGAAGGCTAGGTACGTACGTAGTTAATTTTCGACAATCTTAACGTTTATATATATAATTAATTGTACGTATGTTTGATTGATCGATTGCATTGTTAGTACGTCTAATATTTATAATTAAGTTAGGTAATTGATGATATATATATTAGTTAATTAATATAGACCAGTAGTACATATATATATGCATGAATGTTTAAAAATTTAGTTAATATTTAGTTAAAACGTACATGCATGTTAGACATATTAAAGTAATTGATGTATAGTACGTATATTCAACAATAATTATTAAAAGTAATTAATAAATATTTTAATTAATTATATGTTAATAATTAATGTAGTTAAAAATTTGTATATATATAATAGTTTAATAATTACTTGAAAATATGTATATATATATAATAGTTGACTAATATGATAATTAATTATTAATTTTCGTAGAAGTATGGACAAGAGTTGGATGAAGTTGCGGAATAGAAGTGATTCCGGTATATGGATGGAATCAAAGAATTTGTGAATTTTGCGATAGAACATGGTCAGGGAAAGAAGCGTTTCAGGTGTCCGTGCAAAAAATGTCTTAACTGTCAGTATGTGGAGGTTAATGTTATGGTGCAACACTTGTACGAAAATGATATGATGTGGAGTTACACTACATGGAGCGAGCATGGTGAAGCAGTAGACTTCAGCTCAACAGACTTCAGCTCAGGGTACAGTTACCATGGTGCCTCATCCAACGGCAGTGGTGCCGGCCCCCCTGCTTGAAACCCAACTGCAGATTTGGTCCATGATGCGTTTCTGGGATTTAGTCATGGTGGACACCAACACCAAGAGGGAGGTTACAATACCACTCATGGGTATGATTACACATTCCTCGCTGTTAGCTTGGCCACTGACACTAATGAGATGGGTAAGTACAACAGGATGCTACTTGAAGCGCAGACCCCGGTGTACCCTGGATATCGAGAGAATGTGTTGCAATCTGTGATAGAGCAAATAAAGATAAAAGTGAAGCACAAAATGTCAGTCAGTGCTTTTGACGAAATTCAGGAGCAAATATATAAGTTGCTTCCTGATGATCACAATTTTCCTAAATCCCATTATAAGGTTAGAAATATCTTGAGCAGCCTCGACCTAAAGTACAGGATAATCGACACATGTCCAAATGATTGCATACTATTTTACAAAGAGTATAAAGATTTGGACTATTGTCCCGTATGTGGCCAGTGTAGATATGAGCTGAATAGGAAGAGTTCGAAAAAGAAAATTTATGTGAAGGTTCTGCGATATGTTTCATTGATTCCCAGATTGTAGCATCTGTATATGTCTCTATTCACAGCAGAGGTGATACGATGGTACACAGAAAACTAAATAGATAACGATGTGCTGAGACACGCCACGGATGGGGAGGCTTTCAAACATTTCGATAACGAATTTGGAGACTTTGCCGCAGAGGTTAGAAATGGTAGACTTGGACTATCTACAGACGGATTTAAACCTTGGGGTAGTAATAGCTCTGCCGTCAGCACTTGGGCAATCATTCTGATGTCGTACAACCTGCCTCCGTGGATGTGCATGAAGAAGGAATTTAGTTTCCTTACTCTGCTAATTCCAGGTCCTAAATCTTCGAGGAAGTGCTTAGATGTCTACTTCAGACCTTTGATCAACGAGCTGAAACTGTTGTGGGAAATTGGAGTCCCAACTTATGACAAATTCACTGACACAATGTTCATGATGAGGGCTGCCGTAATGTGGACGATCAGCGAATTTCCAGCGTATGGGATGTTGGCAGCCTACAGGACGAAAGGATACAATGGATGCCCTATATATTTGGATGACATGAACTCTAGTTGGCACGCGGGGAAGGTGTGTTACTTGGGTTACCGTAGATGGCTTCCTCATGACCACCCGTGGTGACAAGATAAAACTCATTTCAACGGGACGATAGAGAATAATCATAAACCCCGTAGTTGGTCGGGCGAAGAGATTTTAGAGAGGTTGAGCTATTTTGACTTTGGTGTGTTGACCAATGACAAGGATTACAGAAATGCAATCCAATACCTCCATATAATCTCAATTATTGGCATCACAAGAGTATATTCTATGAACTTCCTTACTAATCGAAGTTGAATCTGAGGAACAACTTGGGCGCGATGCACATAGAAAAGAATGTGTGCGACAGCGTGGTGGGAACAATTCTCGGTATTAACTTCAAGACTAAAGATACTCCCAAAGTGCGCAAAGATTTGGAATCTATGAATCTACGTCGTCCCTTGTGGTTGAGGAGGGATAGGAGATGAGTGTACAACAAGATGCCAGTTGCACCTTACATAGTGAAGCCAACACTTAGACGACGTGTATTTCGCTGGTTTAAGAGCGTTCGTTATCCAGCTACGTATGCAGCTACTATAATTGGAGCAGTGGACGAGGTGCAACACAAGTTTGTTGGTCCAAAGACACATGACTATCACATTATGCTGCAACGACTGATTCCAGTGGTAATTCGGCCATATTTACCTCGTGACATCGTAGAACCAATAACGGCATTGTGCACATGGTAACAGAGGTTATGCGCCAGAGAATTAAAGAAGTCAAATGTAGTGGAACTGCAACAAAAAATTGTGCACATCATTTGTAAACTAGAGAGGATTTTTTCCTCTGCTTTCTTTGACATCATGATTCACCTAATGATCCATCTGCCCGAGTAGGTGCTCATTTCTGGTCCGGTCCAGTACAGTGTTGGACAGTATAAATGATTCGTCAAAAATAGGTCGGCCCCGGGTGGCTCCATAGCAGAGACATACCTAATGCATGAGTGTGTTACTTACTACAACATGTACCTCAAAGATCCACCACCTCCCATCGCCAGAGATCCCAGTGCCCGCATCAATCTTTCTGTCATTACAAATGTCGTACGACCAAATAGAGGAGTATTAAAGGAATCGTTAACACGTGAAGAACTTATTGATGCACATTGGGTAGTGTTGCGAAACTGTGACGAAGTTGAGCCGTACATGATTGGGTACAGGGAGAGGCTTCAGGCGTTAAATCTGGACAAGAGTTCAACATGGTTTGAGAAAATGGTTAAGAAGAAGTTTCCCAATTATTTCTTCCAATGGGTACGTACGTATGTTTAATTATTTAGTTTATATACATATTTGTAGAAAGTAAACCCTTTAATTATATATATATTTCCCATTTTCCCAGATGATTGATCTACAAAAATTTGAAAACCACGGGGGGTGGTGGTCCTGGCCAAAGCACTTGCTAGCAAGGAAGCCGATTAAACACCATATTTACCCTGGATGTTTTGTGAACGGGGTAAAATTTCATTCATTGGCCCAAGATGAAGGACGAAGAACACAAAACAGTGAGGTAGCGGTTGAGAAAGATAATGATTTATATTATGATGCTATTGTATATGTCATTTAGCTATGTTACGGGAATGATGTCAACGTTTTTCTATTCAAGTGCAAATGGTTCAAGCGTACAAAGGAAGACCTGAGACTTTTATCAGTCGATACAAACTCAAGCTGGTATGAGGATGAGCATTTCGCTCTCGCCACTTTAGTTAGGCAGGTGTTCTATCTTGATGATCCGAAAGCTGGTGAAAGGTGAAAAATAGTGAACCATTTCTCTCATCGAAGAATATGGAATACCATGGAAACTGAAGGGACGCCGACGACTGAAGATGCTAATGAACAGGAAAGAGACATTCCTGCATATCAAGTGCCTAATATTTCTGTCATCTGCTCTGACATAATGGACCTGGTTTAAGCTGGTGAACACTTACCCATGCCTGATGGTTGTACGGATCTAACTAAAGATGAAATTATTGATGCAATTAATGAGGTAGATGAAGAAGAGGCACAGGATGAGGACGAGGAGGAGGACTCAAGATATTCGTCGGACGATGTTGAGTATGATAAAGATGAGGAGCAATCGGATAACGGTGATGATGATGATGACGATTATGACGAAGAGTACAATATAACGAAGGGGAATATTAATTGGTAATTAATTATTGTAATTAAAATTTTTTTTCCGTAATGATGCATGATTGATTAATTATATATATATTATGAGGAGGAGTATGTACAATTATTAATTTTGTACTTATTTAATTTAATAATTAATTCATTAATTTTAACTTTTTCGCATAATTAACTTCAAATTTATTAAACAGCGTGGTCGCTTCGACCGACGAAAATTAAAATTAATTAATTAATCCAGAGGATCGGCCGCAGATCGAGAATCAAATTTTCACAAAACCCTAAAACGGGGAAGAAAGAATGACTTTTCGTATAGTACATAAGGTAATTAAGCACAATAGTAATTAATTATATATATATGAAACCCTAAATCCTACAAATAGCACTTAGACGACGCAAAATGGTCAAACCGTTGTCTAAGTCTACCCTAAACCCTAAATCCTAAGGCCGTTCACCCTAAACCCTAACTTTTCACTTAGACGACGCAAAGACACGTTTGCGTCGTCCAAGTACTCACTTAGACAACGCAAATCCATCGTCCAACTGATCACCTGGACGACGAAGATGGTCTATCTCCGTCGTCTAGCATGAAAAATTTGGCGATTCATTTTCCACCGCCAAATTTTTGGAGAATGATTCAAATTTCACCTGGACGACAGAGATGACATTTTCCGTCGTCTAAGTAAAATTTGAAACGTTCCCAAAAATAAAGGCTGTTAACTCCCACCCGTCAAATTAATTAGATGTCGTTTCCAAAAATTGAGTCGTTTCACCTAGACGACGGAAATGGGTGTTTCCTTCGTCGTTTAAGTGAAACTCTATATAAGGGGAGAGGCCGATCTTTTTTTCCTCATCACATTCTCAATCATCCTCTCCCCTCTCTCACTCTCTCTCTCAAAAATCTGGCGTCTCTCCAGTGTTTCAAAATTCAACGACTTCCTCCTTCCTGCGATTCCGCTCTCCCACGACTCCCCTATCCGGTAATTTTTAACATAATTATATTTTTAATTTGTATTTAATAATAAATTAGTAAATTGGTAAATTAATTAGTAAAAATAAGAAATTAGTAATAATTGGAAAATTGGTAATTATTGTAAAATTTTGGAATTATTGTAAATTATGATAATTATAGTTATTTAGTAATTAATTATTGTAAATGATAATTATTATATATTGTAATTATTCAAAATTATAATTATTGTTGTAATTATAATTGGTGATTATTATTGTAATTATAATTTATAATTATTGTAAATTTGTAATAATTATGGTAAATTATTGAATTATTAAAAATAATAAATTGGTAATTATGGTAATTTAATAATTATTATGGTAAATTATTTAATTCTTAAAAAAATTGATAATTATGGTAATTTAGTAATTATTATGGTAATTATTGAATTATTAAATATAATAAATTGGTAATTATGGTAATTATTGTAATTATGGTAAATGATTAATTTTTGTAATTATTGTAAATTAGTAATAAATAAAAATAATAAATTTGTAATTATGTAATTATTGTAATAATTAAAAATTATTAATTATGTTAAGTGATTAATTATCACTACCACATTATAGGGCATTGCCGGCGACCTAAAGTCGCTGGTCTTTCTTTTTTTTTTTTGCCGGAAATTTGGCGCCAGTGAAAGTATTACCGGCGACTTATTTTTCAAGTCGCCGGCAATGCTTAAGGGCATCACCGGCGACTCCGGCAATACTTAAGGAATCACCGGCGACTCAAGTTGCCGGCAATGATTGCTCCGCCGTGGTCGGAAAATGAGGGGTATTGCCGGCGACTTTGGTCCAAGTCGCCGGCAATACTCGGAGAAATTTGTCAAAAAAAAGCCGGTTCTGGATTGGGCCCAATTCCAAAACCTGCACTGAAAAACAGAAACCGTACAAATACAAGTTCAACAGTACACACATAATTGTCCAACGTACAGTACAAATAGCAACAATACGAAAATAAACTACAACTACACGTCAGGGTCGAGGAACTCCCGCGTCAGGGTCGAAGAAATCCATGTAATCATTTGAACTCCGGTGGCTACCCTGGTCTTGCTGTGGCGGTGACTGCTGCGGTGGTGGATCACTATGGAACACAGGGACCGGGGGAGGTATGGGGACCGGTTGTCCGGTAGTCTGGCACGCGTACATCGTCTGCATCCATGTGAACATTTGTGTCTGCTGCTGGACCATCATTCGGTGTTGCTCGACCAGCACCCGGTGCTCGGCATCTCTGACTGCCTGCTACTCGGCCAATTGCCCCATCTCCTCCATCTGCCTCCTTTGCTCCTCCAACTCCCTCTGCGTTCTCTTAAGCTCCGCTGCTAGGTTAGAGTTCCTAGAAGTTGAAGTTCTTGACCCGGTAGAGTATTCCGAAGTGTTCTTCAATACTCCTTTGCCCGCCGAGCCCATTCCCCTGCAGTAGTCACTACAAGAAAAGGAGACATTACCGGCGACGGGAGGTCGCCGGCCTTGTCTATTTTTTTCGCCGGAAATGTCATTCCCGGCGACGAGTCGCCGGCAATGACGTCGCCGGAAATCTCCCGCCGGTGTTAACATTGCCGGCGACGGGAAACGGTGTTGCCGGCAATGTCTCCGACATTACCGGCGACTTGAGTCGCCGGCAATGTCGGAGACATCACCGGCGACTTGAGTCGCCGGCAATGGTTCCGCCGCCGTGGCCGGAATTTGTGACATTGCCGGCGACTGAGGTCCATGTCGCCGGCAATGTCAGAAAAAATTTTGAAAAAAAAACGCGGTTCTGGATTGGGCCCAATTCCAGAACCTGCATTGAAAGACATAAACCGTACAATCATACAAGTTCAACAGTACACATAAATGTCCAACGTACAGTACAAATAGCAACGACGATACGAAAATTAACTACAACTACAGGTCAGGGTCGAGGAACTTGCGGGTCAGGGTCGAAGTAATCAAAGTACTCATTTGAATTCCGGTGGCTACCTTGGTCTTGCTCTGGCGTTGACTGGTGCGGTGGTGGTGGTGGATAGCTAGGGAACGGAGGGACCGGGTCTGGGGGAGGTGTGGGGAACGGTTGTCCGGTAGTCTGAGCCTCGTACATCGTCCGCATCCATGTGTACATCTGAGCCTGCACCTGTGTCTGCTGCATTTGGTACTCGGCCATCTGCCTCTTTTGCTCCTCCAACTCCCTCTGCGTCCTATGAAGCTCCGCTGCGAGGTTACGACTAGAAGTTGAACTTCTTGACCCGGTAGAGTATTGTGAAGTGGTTTTCAATACTCCTTCGCCCGCCGAGCCCATTCCCCTACAGTAGTAGGTATTCTTTCCAGTCCCGCACGCTTTTGCCATGATCTGAGCCGCTATCGGGGGATCAAGCGGATCGATCTGAGAGGCATACTGGGTGACTTCTTCCTCGGAGCAGTCAGGATGGTTAGTCCGAGCTATACTCATGGTCACTTCTGTCGTCGCCTCCTCCACTCTCGCCTAATTGAAAAGCGAAAATGAACAACGTATTAACTAACAACATCTATTAATATCGAAAAATAGTTTTATTAACACATGGAGAGGCGAAAGACTTACCGCTTCTTCAGGGCATTGCGGATAGAACTTCTGATGAATATACACCAAGGGGTTCACTTCTTGTTGTTGCTGCGCCTTAGTCGACCAACCCATGTAGTTGAGTGAACCTGCATGATGGGCCCTGGTGTTTTTCAATCTATTCGCCCGGTTCGTCTTCGAAATCGCCTTGTTTGATAAACATATGGAAAAAAATTAGTAACTAACTATTTCAATCTGATACGATACATTAGGCTTGTAAGATATATTAAGGATGCATACCTGAGCTTTGGGGTGCTCGAAGTGGGCTATCAGCCACAGCCACTCGTACTCCCTAAACCGGAATTCGCTAGGAGTAGAACCTCGGCCTAGCTCCTTGTATACAGTGTAATGGGAAGAAAGCTCGTTCTTCCACTCTTTATACCTATATTAAAACAAGGAAAAAAAGTTAGAGATATTAAAACAGTTGATAAACAAAAATCTAACTCGATATATATTCAAATAAGTGGAAGCACATCACCGATTATGTAGTTGACGCTCTACCCACGTGTGAATAAGAACTTCATCCACGTCAAACCACACCTGCAATATGAATATATAAAAGGTAAAATTATATATTTAAGTGGACTTAATTAATAAATGTAAAATTTACGTAATGAAAATACGATTTTACTCACACTGAGTGCATTATGCACTTGCATCTTCACGTAGATAGGCACAGATTCCCAATCTGGCCAAAGCATTGGGACCTTGTCCCGCACGATCGCACCGGCCATGCTGACATATTTGCGCGTGGTGTCGAATGCCTCGATCACCTCGCCATCCTCATTGGCCCTTATGGGCGTTTTCCTTCCGCCGGTGGCCTGCTCAAGTCTCTTCCCGGTGCAGGTGCCTCTAGCCCCTTTCCGTTTTCCAGTCCCATTAACGAAATTGCCTAATAAAACAATGTCAACAAATTGATATCATTAATTGAACCAATCGCAAGTCTTAAGTAATAATTAAGTAATCAATCTGATGTTAAATAAAATTTACCTGCATCGTCCGTTTGTTGGTTGGTGCACCTCACACTCCAAAGATACACGGGGTCGAACGGGAGGAAGTTATACGCTTCCTCCACGGTCAGGAAATCCGGCCGTCCTTCAATATAAACAGGCATCCCCCTATCATCGAATTCAGGGATGACAGGAATCTCGTCGGGTAGGAAGAGACCGGACGGCGGAGATAGACGAGGCCTGGACGATGAGGCGCCAGCACCACCATGTGCCTCAGATGATTCCCGTGAAACGGGAGTAGGCACCATCCGAATATGGGGCATTCGGATTGAGGGAGTTTCTGATGCCCCCATTGACTGTCGCTCGTCTGAGGCTCTGCCACCGGAGGGACGTCTGCTGATTGAGCGTCTAGAGACTGAGGCTCGAGCCTCGAATTCCGGTTCGACGGCTCTTGATCGTGCAGCTTCCTCCTCAGCTCGCGCCTCTAGCAAGGCTCTCGTGCGAGCAGTCATCATTGGCCCACTGGGCGTGTTGCTAACTGCGGGCGAGGAGGAAGCTTGACTACTGTTCCCTCCACTATTTCGGGAACCTCTCCGAAGCCAATTAGCCGCAAAACCTCCTGGACATCGTAATAGTCATGGATTCGGTTCAATAACAAATCGGAACCGTTTGAACGGTGTGGAACCGGAACCGTTTGAAACCGAAACTGTTTGTAACCGGAACCGTTTGTAACATAACGGTTCCGGTTACAAACAGTTCCGGTTCCAAACCGTTCCGGTTCTATAACAAATCGGAACCGGAACGGTGTGGAATCGGAACCGTTTGAAACCGGAACTGTTTGTAACCGGAACCGTTTGTAACATAACGGTTCCGGTTACAAACAGTTTCGGTTCCACACCGTTCCGGTTCTATAACAAATCGGAACCGGAACGGTGTGGAACCGGAACCGTTTGAAACCGGAACTGTTTGTAACCGGAACCGTTTGTAACATAACGGTTCCAGTTACAATAAGTTCCGGTTCCAAACCGTTCCGGTTCCAAACCGTTCCGGTTCCAAACCGTTCCGGTTCCAAACCGTCCCGATCCCGATTTCCACCTTCATTTATACGATTAATTAACAACTATATCACCTAAATTAACGACTATACATATTCGATGTGTATATATATATACATCATGCATCTTAATTAAATTTATCCATCACATATTCATCCAAATCACAAACCCTAATTAATTTTCCACATTTTTCACACATATATATATCATGCATCTTAATTAGGTTTAATTTCCGTATATATATATACATCACATATTCATCCAAACCACATTTATACATAATTTTCACATATATATATACATCACTTCATATTCACATACCTAAATATATATATACATCACATATATACATACATGCTAATTTAGATCTTATCACCCTAATTTCCAACTTAGCACCCTAATTAATTTACACATACACATACACATACACATACACATACACATACACATACACATACACATACACATACACATACACATACACATGCAAAAAAATAATTAAAAATTGAGAGAGAGAGAGAGAGGGAGAGAGAGAGGATCGGACCTGCCATTTTCTTCCACCTACAATGGTGAGGGGAGGAGAGGAGGGGAGGAGGGGAGGAGGGGAGGAGGAGATTTTCGGAGGAGGAGAGGAGAGGGGATCGGTGGAGAGGAGGAGAGGGAGAGGAGGAGTAGAGGATAAGGAGGAGGAGTGGGAGAGGAGGAGGAGGACACTCACCGGACCGATTTGGGAGGAGGAGAGGGAGAGGAGGAGGAGAGGGAGAGGAGGAGAAATGAAAGGCTCGGGCTGGATAAAATCACAAACCAGAAGACATTACCGGCGAGTTGCTTATAACTCGTTGGTAATGTCATTACCAACGACTTCAACTCGTTGGTAATGACATTACCAACGAGTTATAAGCAACTCGTTGGTAATGACATTACCAACGACGAGTTAACTCGTGGGTAATGTCATTACCAACGAGTTGCTTATAACTCGTTGGTAATGTCATTACCAACGACGAGTCAACTCGTTGGTAATGTCATTATTTCCCGAAGAATATCCGACAACATTTTCCGTCTACGATTTCCGGCTACATTTTCCGACTACATTTTCGATTATCAATTTCCGTATCCGTACGATTAATGACTACATTTTCCGTCTACATTTTCGATTAATGATTTCCGTATACGTACGATTAACGACTACATTTTCCGTATACGTCCGATTAACGACTACATTTTCCGTATACGTCCGATTAACGACTACATTTTCCGTATACGTACGATTAACGACTACGATTAACGACTACGATTTCCGTATACGTATGATTAACGACTACATTTTCCGTATACGTCCGATTAACGACTACATTTTCCGTCTACGATATCCGGCTACATTTTCCGACTACAATTTCGATTATCAATTTCCGTATACGTACGATTAATGACTACATTTTCCGTCTACATTTTCGATTAATGATTTCCGTATACGTACGATTAACGACTACATTTTCCGTATACGTCCGATTAACGACTACATTTTCCGTATACGTACGATTAACGACTACATTTTCCGACTACAATTTCGATTATCAATTTCCGTATACGTACGATTAATGACTACATTTTCCGTCTACATTTTCGATTAATGATTTCCGTATACGTACGATTAACGACTACATTTTCCGTATACGTCCGATTAACGACTACATTTTCCGTATACGTCCGATTAACGATTAATGATTTCCGTATACGTACGATTAACGACTACGATTTCCGTATACGTACGATTAACGACTATGATTTCCGTATACGTACGATTAATGATTTCCGTATACGTACGATTAACGACTACATTTTCCGTCTACGATATCCGGCTACATTTTCCGACTACAATTTCGATTATCAATTTCCGTATACGTACGATTAACGACTACATTTTTCGACTACATTTTCGATTATCAATTTTCGTATACGTACGATTAACGACTACATTTTCCGTATACGTACGTACCATTTCCAGCTATGCACATTTTCCGACTACAATTTCCATCTCTACTAAGGATGATAATCGTAATCATCTTCATCACTTGAGTCTGACTCGGTTTCATAGGTAACCTCTGGCAATATGTGCCGCTCCTCGTCATCTGAATCAGCGTCAACTTCATATAGATTAACATCGAGAAGTTCTGCTCCAGTAATTCGAACCACACTCCCAGATCTCACATTATTAAGGCGAATCGTAGATGATTCCGGAATGTCAAAAGCGTTCGGCTCTTGGTATGCAGTAACTTCCTCATCATCTGCGGTATCACCAAGTGTGGCAGCACTGTATATGTTTCTATGAGCAACATGGTTAACCACCTTCCACGGGACTTTGTTAAGAAGATCGTCCAGGTAAAACACTTGTTTTACTGATGAGGCAAGAACGAAAGGGTCATCTTCATACCAGGTAGTAGCAGTATTCACCGAAAATGTTCCGTACTGATCGGTCCTTGTGTTCTCCGGGCTAGTATCAAACCATCTACATTTGAACAAGTGCACTTTCATGCGGTTCCCATAAATTAGTTCAACAACTGAATGAAGGACACCGTAATAGTCAACGCCATCCTGCCCACCATGGACCATCACCCCACAATTCTGTGTTTTCAGTCGGTCGTCTCGATTTTCACATATAAATTTCACGCCATTGACCTGACACATCGAGTAAACTTTTGAAGCTATCGGTTTCATCGCCAGGACCCTCAATTCGTTTGACCACTCTGGGCAACCATCATCTGCTACATGGTTCATCTGAAAACGTCCATATATTAATACGTACAGAAGAAATTATGTCATCTTGAAACCACAAAAGCACGTACATACATACATGCTATGTAAGGATATATATATAAAAATAGACATATACACATATACTTACCCATTGACCAAAGTAGTTTGCAAACGTCTTGTTGTGGTAATCAACATTTCCGGCAATAGCAGGGCAGTGAAGATGATAGTTTTTCCAATATTGTACTTCTTGACAGTTAATCAGTACCGACCAGTGGGCAATGGCTACCTCATTTCCATCCAACTTGTACGACTTTGGCAAGCTTCCCTGTACTACCACGTCACTGGAGATGATAGAAAGGTTGAACTGGGGTTCATCTATCGGCATATGTTGTTGGGGGTCCTCTACATTTTCGAGGTACACTTTGGTGTACGTTACACACTCGTGCGCAAGATATGCTTCAGCGATACACCCTTCAGGTGCATATTTATTCTTCACATAGTCCTTGTAGGCTCCCAATTGTCTACAAGTTAACAAGTACATGTTAACTTACTTAACCAGAAGTCATTACATATAAAAACCATAGGCAAACCAAATTTATGAATCATTTGTACCTTTCCATGGGATACATCCAAGTGTAGTGTACGGGACCGGTAAGCAACAATTGTTCGGGAAGATGGATCATCAGGTGCGGCATTATGTCGAAAAAATTTGGGGGAAATATCCTCTCAAGCTTGCACATGATAAAAATGATGTCATCTTGCATCTCCCTGAGGTCTGCTTTTTTAACTTCCCTGGTGCATAACTTCTGAAAGAATCTTGACAAGGCCACCAACGGCTCCACCACCTCTTTGGGCATGTACCCTCGAATGAAAATAGGGAAAAGGCGTTGAAGCAGTACATGGCAGTCATGACTCTTTAATCCGTACATCTTATTGTCCCGGAAGTTAACACACCTGCTTATATTTCCTGCATAGCCATAAGGATACCTGCATATATATATAGATGAAGCCATATATATGGACCAATTATATTTCTCGCATATAACCATATATACTCCGCTAAAAATTTAAGGACAAATTCATACATAGCCATAAGATCGAATATATACCTGACATTACTCAGCCACCGAAAAATTTCATGCTTATGCTTCGGCTTTACGGTGTACGGAGCTTGCGGCATTTTTCTCTTACCATCTCTTAACCACAAATGTTTCCGCACACCCATTGCTTTAAGATCAATGCGTGCCTTAGGGATGTCTTTTGTTTTCCCCTCCAAGTTAAGAACTGTGCCCACCACACTTTCACACACATTCTTCTCTATGTGCATGACATCTAGGTAATGTCTGATAGGCAACCTGGGCCAGTAGGAGAGTTCCCAGAATATGCTCTTGTGTGTCCAAAACTTATACCTTTCGGGCTTTTCTGGAATTGACGCCACTATGTCAGGATGATTGCTCAGCTGGCCAAAATCGTATTCATTCAACACTTCCAAAATTTCGTCCCCTGTCCATCGCCTGGGTGCCACACCAGTTTCAACAGTCCCATCAAACGCGTCTGGATCCTGCCTAAATGGGTGATCATATGGAAGCCAACAACGGTGACGCATCGAGACAATTTTACTGCAATGAGGACTGCAACAATCAACCGTCATGCACTCTGAACAAGCCCTGTAACCCCTGGTAACGTTGCCCGACAACATACCGCGGGCAGGAAAATCACTGATGGTGCCAACAAGCATGGCATGCATCTGGAACATCTCCTTTTTGAACCTATCGTAAGTGGGGTGGCCACACTCACTCAGGTACTTAAGCTCCTCAATCAAAGGCCTCAAATACACATCGAGACACTTTCCTGGATAACCCGGGCCCGGAATTAACAGAGTGAGCATATTGTATTCCTTCTTCATGCACATCCATGGTGGAAGGTTGTACGGTACCAAAATAACTGGCCATATACTGTATTGAAGACTCATGTTGCCAAAAGGGTTGAATCCGTCAGATGAGAGCCCTAGCCAAACATTTCGGACCTCTGCTGCAAAATGATCAAACTCCCTGACCATGTGCTTCCAAGCCTCTCCGTCGGAAGGGTGTATAAGGGTGTCATCGTCAGGCAAGTTCCTCTCAGCCCACCATCTCATTGCCTCGGCCGTGAAAGCACACATGAACAACCGCTCCAGCCTATCAATAAGCGGGAAATATCGAAGTATCTTCACAGCTTTCTTGTTGCCTGCAGGAGTCAACTTATACCTTTCTGTAAAACATACCGGGCAGGCTTCAAGGTCTTCGAGATCTTTTCCCCAGAAGAGAATACAATCATATCTGCATGCATGGATTTTGATGTAGGAAAGCCCAAGATCTTTCAGGATATGTCGCACCTTATGATGAGTGGTAGGAAGACGATGACCGGGTGGCAGTAGCGAAGCAGTCCACTTCAACCAAGAATCAACAGCTTTGACAGACATTTTGTTCTCCATTTTTAGCTGCATCACTCCCATCACACTTTCAAGAACAGTCTTACTACAACCGTCGTACAACGGAGTCTGTTGCAATGCAATCAGGTTGTTGTACTTGTCCATACCGCTTGTGTTGGCATGACCTCCAGGTAATGGTTCGACTGGCTCGATATGGGGGAAACCCTCAACGACGGGAGGGACATTTGGTGCTTCATCAGCAAATACACCGCTCTCGTGAGGAAACATATCATTGATTAACATCGATGTTGGATCATAGGATGAACTGCCCCTCTCAGCAAAATGTCCATAATCATAGCGTGGACTGGCCCTCTCACCAAATTGTCCATGATCATGCGGACCCGCTACCGATGTTTCACCGTGATAAATCCAACAAGTGTACTTATCCCAAAACCCGTATTTACTCAGGTGCCTCTGCACTTTATCAATGGGAAATCGAAATCGATCGCTGAAACACTTACATTCTTTACACGGGCAATAATGAAGTGTAGTGTCTCCACAATTAGCCTTCACAAAATCCACAAAACTCCTAATTCCCTCGTGATATCTGACATCCCATCTTTCGAGGCTCATCCAACTCTTGTCCATCCTGAAAATTCTAACAATTTTACGTATTAATTATATATATACACACACATTCACTACTAATAATCGACGTGATCTCTCAATTCAACTCTAATTAAATCAACACATGCATATGTATATATATCGATCTAATCTCTGAATTCGATTCAGTACTCGATGATAGTACGTATTCAGTACTCGATGATAGTACTCAATGATATATCGATCTAATCTCTGTTAAGTCTGGCTCCGATAACAATACGATAATACCAGTCATTGATTCAGACACAAGATTAACTACAAGCTGTTTTCTCGTTTCGGTGACCGTACATCAACAACATTTCATATATATATATATATATATATATCTCACGAATTGGATTTGATCAACACACACACACACACACACATATATATATACCACATATACGTATATATACACCTACGTACCTATATAAATAGCTTCCCGACTGATCGAGTTTTCGACGCCCGCCTTAATTTTGACAATATACCGAATAATGATCGATTTCAGAGCGTACGTTTTCCTTCTTTCGATTTCTCTGGATTTTTTTCGCTCAAAATGATTGAATGATCGAGCTGCCCGATCCGGCATCTAATATAAGACACATTGCCGGCGACGGAGTAAGTCGCCGGAAATGAACACATTACCGGCGACTTTACGCCGGAATCTCGCCGGTAATGTGTGCCTAGACATTGCCGGCGACGGTTGGAGTCGCCGGCAATGTCTAGGCCACATTACCGGCGAGATTCCGGCAACATTACCGGCGACGGAGTAAGTCGCCGGTAATGATGGACATTACCGGCGACTTTTCCGGTCGCCGGCCTTGTTGGCCGGAATCTCGCCGGTGATGACTCATTTTCTTGTAGTGAGTAGGTATTCTTTCCAGTCCCGCACGCTTTTTCTATGATCTGAGCCGCAATAGGGCGATCAAGCGGATAGATCTGAGAGGCATACTGGGTCACTTCTTCCTCCGAGCAGTCATGATGGTTGTTTCGAGCTATATTCATGGTGACTTCTGTGATCGCTTCCTCCACTCTCGCCTAATTGAAAAGCGAATATGAATAACGTATTATTAAACGAGTTAAATTAGTAGAGAAAAATAGTTTTATTAACACATGCATATGTGAACTACAAACTAATGAGGCTAAAGACTTACCGCTTCTTCAGGGCACTGCAGATAGAACTTCTGATGAACAACCACCAACTGGTTGACTTCTTGTTGTTGCTGCGCCTTACTCGACCAACCCAAATAGTTGAGTGAACCTGCATGATGGGCCTTGGTGTTTTTGAATCTGTTCTCCATGTTCGTCTTGGAAATCGCCTTGTTTGATAAATATATGTAAAAAAATTAGTAACTAACTATTTCAATGTGATACGATACATTAGGGTTGTAAAATATATTCAGGATGCATACCTTCGCTTTGGGGTGCTCGAAGTGGGCTACCAGCCACAGCCACTCGTACTCCCTAAACCAGAATTCGCTAGGGGTAGAACCTCGGCCTAGCTCCTTGTACTGTGTGTAATGTTTTGAAAGCTCGTTCTTCCACTCTTTATACCTATATTAACACCAGGAAAAAAAAGTTAGAGATATTAAAACACTTGATAAAAAAAAATCTAACTCGATATATACTCAAATAACTCGAATCACATCATCTGATATGTAGTTGACGCTCTACCCACGTGTGAATAAGGTATTCATCCATGTCAAACCACACCTGCAAGATTAATATATAAACAGTAAAATTATATATTTATTCGAACTTAATTAATAAATGTAAAATTTACGTAATGAAAATACGATTTAACTCACACTCAATGCATTATGCACTTGCATCTTCACATAGAGAGGCACAGATTCCCAATCTGGCCAAAGCATTGGGACCTTGTCCCGCACCACGGCCCCAGCCATGCTGGCATACTTTCGCGTGGTGTCAAATGTCTCGATCACCTCACCATGCTCATTGGCCCTAATGAGCGTTTTCCTTCCCCCGGTGGCCTGCTCAAGTCTCTTCCCGGTGCAGGGGCCTCTAGTCTTTCGTTTTCCAGTGCCATTAACGAAATTGCCTAATAATACAATGTCAACAAATTGAATTCATTAATTGAACCTATCGTAAGGCTTAAGTAATAATTGTTGTAATCAATCTTGTTAAATAAAGTTTACCTGCATCGTTCGTTTGCTGGTTGGTGCACCTCGCACTCCAAAGATACACGGGGTCGAAGGGGATAAAGTTGTACGCTTCCTCTACGCTCAGGAACTCCGGCTATCCTTTAATATAAATAGGCCTCACCTTATCATCAAATTCAGGGATCACAGGAATCTCTTCGGGTAGGAAGAGACCGGACGGCGGAGATAGACGAGGCCTAGACAATGAGGCTCCAGCACCATCTGCCTCAGATGATTCCCGTGAAACGGGAGTAGGCACTGGGCCAATAGGGGGCATTCGGATGGAGGGAGTTTCTGATGCCCCCGTTGACTGTCGCTCGTCTGTGGGTCTGCTGACTGAGGGTCTGCTGACTAAGGCTCGAGGCTGGACTGGGGGTTGCACGGATCCGGATCGTGCAGCTTCCGCCTCTCCTCGCGCAGCTAGCAACATTTGTGTGCGATCATTCATAATTGGCCCACTGCGCGTGTTGCTGACTGCGGCTGAGGAACCTTGACTGCTGCTCCCTCCACTATTTCTAGTCCCTCTCCATTTGATGCCTCCAAGCCAATTTGCCACAAAACCTCCTGCACATCCAACAATTAGTTCTGGATTCGGTTCTATGAAAATTAAGGATGGAACTGTTTGGAACCGGAACCGAACGGTTCTGGTTCCGGTTGTAGCGGTTATATGTTCCAAACGGTTCCGGTTCCAAACGGTTATCGGTTCCAACAATGAGTTATGGATTCGGTTCTATGAAAAACCGGAACCGGAACCGTTTGGAACCGGAACCGTTCGGTTCCGGTTCCGGTTGTAGCGGTTATAGGTTCCAAACGGTTCCGGTTACAAACGGTTCCAGTTCCAAACGGTTATCGGTTCCAACAATGAGTCCTGGATTCGGTTCTATGAAAAACCGGAACCGGAACCGGAACCGTTTGGAACCGGAACCGTTTGAACCCGGAACCGTTTGAACCTGGAACCGTTCGGTTTCAAACGGTTCCGGTGCCAAACAGTTCCGGTTCCAAACAGTACCGGTTCCAAACGGATCCGGTTCCAAACTGTTCCGGTTTCAAACGGTTTCGGTTCCGGTTTTGTTCCGGTTCCAAACAGTTCTAAATGCAGTTATGATATCGTACATTAAATTAAACATTAAACATTAAATTAAATTGCATCATATCATATCGATCATTACGAATATAATTATCAAAATATCAATTAATTATTACCCAAATGCTTATTTAACCGATTAATTAAGTTAACAAATATACCTTAAATTATCAACTATATCAATGAATCCAAATCACCTTAATTTGCCCATATATGCAACACCTTAAAAATACAATATAATTATGAACTATATATATCAATTAATCCACCCAAATCACCTTAAATTACCTAAATATTTTCCACATATATACATCACCTTAAATTATCAATAATTATCAAAACTTAATTATATACATCACATATATACATATATACATCACCTTAATTAAATTTTCTACATATATACATCACCTTAATTAAATTTTCCAAATATTTTCCACATACATACATCACATATATACATCACCTTAAATTATCAAAAATTAAAACATCACCCAAAACTTAATTAATCAAGTTAATTAAAATGCATAGAAATATAATTAAAATGCATATATATACATAATTATAAAAAACAAAAATTGAGAGAGAGAGAGAGAGAGAGAGAGAGAGAGAGAGAGAGGGAGGGAGCTAGGACATGTCATGGTCGAGCTCGGCTTCGAATTCCGGCGACGGAGGTGAGGGGAGGAGGTAGAGGAGGAGGGGAGGAGGAGAGGAAATTGAGATTTGGGGTTTTTTTGTGTGGAGAGGAGAGAAGGGAGAGGGGAGGAGGGGAGGGGAGAGGGGAGGAGAGGAAGAGAGGTTTGAGGAGAGGGAGGCGAGCTAGGTGAGGAAGAGATGAAGAAATGGGGTTTTAGGGTTTGAGAGGGAAGAGAGAGAGGTGAAGAAATGAGGAAGCAGCTCGAGCTGCCTCCTGGGAAATACCGAGAGCATTGCCGACGAGTTATGAGTTAACTCATGGGCAATACTATTACCAACGAGTTAACTCGTTGGTAATAGTATTGCCCACGAGTTGATAACTCGTGGGTAATACTATTACCTAATGATAGTGATTCCCGACCAATTTCCGACCATAATTTCCGACTATAATTTTCGACTAGAATTTTCGACTATATATATATATATAATTTACGACTATAATGTACGATCGATCGCGACTAGAATAAATACGACTATATATAATTTCCGACTATAATTTACGACTAGAATTTTCGACTAGAATTTCCGACTATATATAATTTCCGACTATAAATACGTACATGCACGTTTATATAACAAACATACATGCACGTTTATATATATTAAAATTAAATACGTACATCATTCATTAACGTACTAAGGATGATAATCATAATCATCTTCATCACTTGAGTTTGACTCGGTTTCATAGGTATCATCTGGCAATATGTGCCGCTCCTCGTCATCTGAATCAGCGTCAACTTCATTTGGATTAACATCGAGAAGTTCTGCTCCAGTAATTCGAACCACACTCCCAGATCTCACATTATTAAGGCGAATCGTAGATGATTCCGGAATGTCAAAAGCGTTCGGCTCTTGGTATGCAGTAACTTCTTCATCATCTGCGGTCTTACCAAGTGTGGCAGCACTGTATATGTTTCTATGAGCAACATGGTTTACCACCTTCCACGGGACTTTGTTGAAAAGATCGTCAAGGTAAAACACTTGTTTTACTGATGTGGCAAGAACGAAATGGTCTTCTTTTTACCAGCTTGTAGCAGTATTCACCGAAAATATTCCGTACTGATCGGTCCTTGTGTTCTCCGGGCTAGTATCAAACCATCTACACTTGAACAAGTGCACTTTCATGCGATTCTCATAAATTAGTTCAACAACTGAATGAAGGACACCGTAATAGTCAACGCCATCCTGCCCACTATGGACCATCACCCCACAATTCTGTATTTTCAGTCGGTCGTCTTGATTTTCACATATAAATTTCACGCCATTGACCTGACACATCGAGTAAACTTTTGAAGCTATCGGTTTCATTGCCAACACCCTCAATTCGTTTGACCACTCTGGGCAACCATAATTTGCTACATGGTTCATCTGAAAACGATAAGAAACCAAGTACACCATAAATTATGAACATAGAAAAAGAAAACCACGTACACACATGCTATATAAAGATATAAAAAATAGATATATACACATATACCCTTACCCATTGACCAAAGTAGTTTGCAAACGTCCTGTTGTGGTAATCAACATTTCCAGCAATAGCAGGGCAGTGAAGATGATAGTTTTTCCAATATTGTACTTCTGGACAGTTAATCAGAACCGACCAGTGGGCAATGGCTACCTCATTTCCATCCAACTTGTACGACTTTGGCAAGCTTCCATGTACTACCACGTCATTGGAGATGATAGAAAGATTGAACTAGGGTTCATCTATCGGCATCTGTTGTTGGGGGTCCTCCAGCGCTCCCAAATACACGTTGGTGTACGTTACACACTCGTGCGCAAGATATGCTTCAGCGATACACCCTTTAGGTGCAGATTTATTCTTCACATAGTCCTTGTAGGCTCCCAATTGTCTACAAGTTAACAAGTGCATGTTATGATACTTAAAAAATTAGAATTTACATATAAACAAAGGCAAACCAAATGTATGAATCATTTATACCTTTCCATGGGATACATCCAAGTGTAGTGTACGGGACCGGTGAGCAACAATTGTTCGGGAAGATGGATCATCAGGTGATGCATGATGTCGAAAAAACTTGGGGGAAATATCCTCTCAAGCTTGCACATGATAAAAATGATGTCATCTTGCATCTCCCTGAGATCTGATTTTTTAACTTCCCTGGTGCATAACTTCTGAAAGAATCTTGACAAGGCCACCAACGGCTCCACCACCTCTTTGGGCAAGTACCCTCGAATGAAAATAGGGAAAATGCGTTGAAGTAGTACATGCCAGTCATGACTCTTTAATCCGTACATCTTATTGTCCCGGAAGTTAACACACATGCTTATATTTCCTGCATAGCCATAAGGATACCTGCATATATATATATAGCCATAGGCAACAATTATATTTCTCGCATATAACCATATATAAGTAAAAATTTAAGGCCAATTTCCTGCATAGCCATAAGAATATATACCTGACATTACTCAGCCACCCAAAAATTTCATGCTTATGCTTCGGCTTGACGGTGTAAGGAGCTTGCAACATTTTTCTCTTACCATCTCTTAACCACAAATGTTTTCGCAGTCCCATAGCTTTTAAATCAATGCGTGCCTTAGGGATGTCTTTTGTTTTCCCCTCCAAATTAAGAATTGTGCCCACCACACTTTCACACACATTCTTCTCTATGTTCATGACATCTAGGTAGTGTCTGATAGGCAACCTGGGCCAGTAGGGGAGTTCCCAGAATATGCTCTTGTGTGTCCAAAACTTATACCTTTTGGGCTTCTCTGGAATTGATGCCACTATCTCAGGATGATTGCTCAACTGGCCAAAATCATATTCATTCAACACTTCCAAAATTTCATCCCCTGTCCATCGCCTAGGTGCCACACCTGTTTCCACAGTCCCATCAAAAGCATCTTGATCCTGCCTAAATGGGTGATCATATGGAAGCCAACAACGGTGACGCATCTGAACAATTTTACTGCAATGAGGACTGCAACAATTAACCGTCATGCACTATGAACAAGCCCTGTAACCCCTGGTAACGTTGCCCGACAACATATCGCGGGCAGGAAAATCACTGATGGTGCCAACAAGCATGACATGCATCTGGAACATCTTATTTTTGAACCTATCGTAAGTGGGGTGACCACACTCACTCAGGTACTTAAGCTCCTCAATCAAAGGCCTCAAATACACATCGAGACACTTTCCTGGATAACCCGGGCCTGGAATTAACAGAGTCAGCATATTGTATTCCTTCTTCATGCACATCCATGGTTGTGACGACCCGGACCAGAATCACTAGTATGATCAGCTATGTACGTGAGTTACTGCGTTGTCGCAGGTTTCCGACAGTCGTTTGGATTGCCGGATTTGTTAACGACTTAATTATTGGCCGAGAATTGGAGCTGAGTGTCTTCTTGAGAGTCATAGTACATGTGATTTTGAGTTTGTGGCCGGTTCCGGATCATTATTTGGACGACTGAGGAATTAATTATGAATATTTGAAGTTTCGACGGAATCAGATTATAATGGTGACCTACTTAACGACTAAATTATCGGACGAGAATTTGGTTTCGGCTTCTTCACAGAAGTTGTTCAGAATTTAATTTCGAGTTTGTGGGAACTTTCGGAGCATTATTCTGAGTTACGAAGATTTAGTTGTGATATTTCCGATTGTTGATTATTAGTCAGACTATTTATGTGTTTGGGTTGAATGGTTGACTTTTTATCGGTTTGGTCGATGTGTTTGACTTCGGGTGATAATTGAAGATCATGTCGAGATGAGTTTGTTACCGCGAGAATTATCAGAATCGGAATTACGACGCAGAAGTTACGGGAGTTTAAAGTTTGTCGCGAAATGTATTTATGGGGGTTTCCTTTTTGGAAAGGGCTATAAATAGCAGGTTTCCGAAAAAGGAAAGTCAAATGTTGGAGTTAATTGGGTTTGACCGAGTCAAACTCGGTGGAAGAAGGCTCACGACGGCGACTTCGGCCTTGCCGGCGACGGTGCCGTCCGGCCACCACGGAGCTCGGCTCCGGTCCCATTCACCACGCCTTGACCCCCTCGTTCTAACCCCGGCCACCACGCACGGCGTGGCTCACGGTGGAGGGAGATATTCCGGCATGAAAATGGAGGGTTTTGATTGAATTCGGGTTCATCGATTTCAGCCGAATTGAACTTCAAGATGTACTGGGTTTTGTAGCTCTCCTCTCAAGGATTCTAACCATGTAAGTATGGAGTTCTAATTCGATTTGTGGAAGGAGAATTTTGGATTTGAAATTTGTGTAACAATTCGGTTTTTCATGAAATTGGATGAGTTAAAGTGAGAATTGGCCTTTGTTGCAGTTGACAAAGTTGCTCAGTGAATGATTTTGAGTGGAATAGGGGTTGCTCCGTCGTGAAATTTTCCGGTCAGGTGGCGGCGCCGCCGTGGGCGGTGGTCAACGGCGGTCAACAGTTTGACTTTTTGGATTTTCGACAAGTTGCATGTCATTTGACTCGAAATCGCGCCCCGATCGCAGTGGGGAGGTTCGTTTCTCAATTTGAGTGTCTGAACTTACAGCGAGGTATTGAGGTGTGATTTCCGGATTTCCAACAGTTTGTCGTGATCAGATTATGTGTTTCCGAGAACGATGGTTTCTCGTGATTTGTCTTGAATTGTCGAATTATGATGTTGAGAAATGGTTATTTTAGATTATTCAGGGGTTCGTGATTGTTCTTTTGGCGAGGGACTTTCCGCCGGATCACGGGTTAACGCATATCGCGTTACGCTAGTCTGTAAGTGGACATTTCTTTTCACGGATTGTTTGCGAGTCTTTTTATACGATTTTCGAACTTGAGCATGCGTACGAGATTACGAATTATACGAGCATGTGTTAGACGATTATTCTTATATCATTATATATTACGTATATGCATTTATATGCTGTTTATTGCATTTGCATCGAACTGTTCATGATTTGGTTTACACAGAGTTCAGTTTATATATGATGTTGTATCGATACACTTGCATCCCGGCTGATCCCCGAGGATGTGTGCCAGGGGAGGCTGTGACTCCTGACCCGAGGCCTTTACTGGGGGGAGGCAGACCTCTGACCTGAGGCCTTTCTGGCTAGAGTCACGTGTGGGTCTGGGATCCCGTGATTCGGACTGTACTAGCACGGAGGTGTCCATGAGTGACCCCGTGGGATTTTTACTTGCATGCTCAATACACTGGAGGAGTGTGAGTTTTACCTTGTGTACTATGTTGTTTTTAATTACCTGGACTCGCATATGTTATTTTAAACATATATATTAACTGGTGAAAGACATTTATTTTCGTCCACTCACTCTAACGGTTTTCATGTCTTTCCCCTGGGTTTTTCGGTTTTCGTGCCCAGTTTGCAGTTCAGGCTCTGGTGTCGCACGTCGTGGTCGGAGGCATAGTGCTCGAGCTACCTTGTTTCTTCCAGTAGGTTTATTATTCTACCTACTGTGGTATACTTATATGTTTATTCATTAGAGGTCGCTCTGAGTAATCTGTTGTTTATGCTATACGATTTTACTCCGGATTTCAGTAAAATGCATATATATTTACTATTTTACTTTACTGTTGATATATTGAGAAATCCGGATGGGATTGGTGCCCACGGTTTTCTTTTTGTGGCATAGGATGAAGTGTATTTTCCGTGTGCAGGTAATGGTAATTCTACGTTAGTAACGAAACTCTGCCAAAATTTCTGCGGTTTTTGTTGGTTCGTGTTTTCGATTGGGTTTGATTCCGGTTTAGAAAGCTAAACCGGGGTTTGGTCCTTTCAATGGTGGAAGGTTGTACGGTACCAAAATAACTGGCCATATACTGTATTGAAGACTCATGTTGCCAAAAGGGTTGAATCCGTCAGATGAGAGCCCTAGCCAAACATTTCGGACCTCTACTGCAAAATGATCAAACTCCCTGACCATGTGCTTCCAAGTCTCTCCGTCGGAAGGGTATATAAGGGTGTCATCGTCAGGCAAATTCCTCTTAGCCCACCATCTCATAGCTTCGGCCGTGAAAGCACACATGAACAACCACTCCAGCCTATCAATAAGCGGGAAATATCGAAGTATCTTCACAGCTTTCTTGTTGCCTGCCGGTTTCAACTTATACCTTTCTGTAAAACATACCGGGCAGGCTTCAAGGTCTTCAAGATCTTTTCCCCAGAAGAGAATACAATCATATCTGCATGCATGGATTTTGATGTAGGAAAACCCAAGATCTTTCAGGATATGTCGCACCTTATGATGAGTGGTAGGAAGCCGATGACCGGGTGGCTGTAGCGAAGCAGTCCACTTCAGCCAAGAATCAACAGCTTTGACAGACATTTTATTCTCCATTTTGAGCTGCATCACTCCCATGACACTTTCAAGAACAGTCTTACTACAACCGTCGTACAACGGAGTTTGTTGCAATGCAATCAGGTTGTTGTACTTGTCCATACCGCTTGTGTTGACATGAGCTCCAGGTAATGGCTCGACTGGCTCAATATGGGGGAAACCCTGCACGACGGGAAGGACATTTGGTGCTTGATCAGCAAATACACCGCTCTCAAGAGGAAACATATCATTGATTAACATCGATGTTGGATCATAGGATGGACTGGCACTCTCAGCAAAATGTCCATGATCATAGGATGGACTGGCCCTCTCACCAAATTGTCCATGATCATGCGGACCCGCTAACGATGTTTCACCGTGATAAATCCAACAAGTGTACTTAGGGCTGGGATCGGGTCGGGTCCCGACCCGAAATGTCAATCCCGAATCCCGATCCGACATACAAAATCCCGACACCTTTCATCCCGATCCCGACCCGATAATTGTCGGGATCCCGACGTCGGTATACCCGACAAAGTCGGGAAAATGTCGGGATTCCCGACAAAGTCCCGACTTTTGGGCCTCAATATTTGGACCCAACTTTTGGGCAAAAATTTAGAGTTTAGGCAAAAATTGATGGTTTTTTTTATCATCCAAAATCATCCAAAATCATCCAAAATCTTTTCCAAACATACATCATCATTACTAAGTCATAAAAAAATAGAAGTTAAAATTAAGTTACAAACCCAAAGATGTAATGCAAGTACTTATTACAAACCCAAACATTTTAAGAGTAGAAGTAAAAATGAAATATGCAATGCAAATACTTATTACAAACCCAAATGAAAGTTGCAATGCAATTATGCAAGTACTTATTATTACAAGCCATGATCACACTTGAGCACTTGATGATGCACCTATAAGTCCTAGAGTGTGTGCATCTACAAACAACAAAGAAACATATTAGTCCAATTTAGAACAAGAATAAAGAATTAAAATAGACAATCACTAAGCCAATTAAAGGGTAACTTACTTGTCACTTCTTCACAATCCTTGTAAAATTGAAGTTCTTCTTCCGTTGGCTCCTTGTATAAGTTGATTTCCTCCCCCCTAAGCCAATCACTACAACACACTAATGCCTCCACCATTTTGGGTTGCAATGACGCCCTAAATGGATCCACAACTCTCCTCCCAAGGCTAAAAGCACTCTCACTAGCAACGGTAGAAGAGGGGATTGCAAAGATATATTTGGCAATCTTTGTAAGGATTGGAAATGTTGTTATATTCCCTTTCCACCACTCCAAGACATTGAAGGTTGGGTCCCATTTTATAAAAGGATCGGTTAAGTACTTGTCCACTTCATTGGAGATCTCCGCTTGATTTTGATCTTTCCTTAGTTGGGTTATTTGTAAATGTCGCTTGAGTTTAATGGGATCATCACCATACATTTCCATCAAGCCCCTTACTTCATCACCATCATAATTCCCACTAGGAGTCGCACAAGAAGAATTCCCTTTGTATGCATGATACAAGTCCAACAAACACTTCTCTAAATCTTTCATCACAACTTGTTTTTCACCAATATTCAATCCCATTTCCGATAAATGGAGCCCCATCATTTGAAATTTATAACGAGGGTCTAGAATATGACCTAGCATAACAAGCTTGTTCACATTGTCAATATCTCCCCAATACTTGTTAAATTTAGCCTTCATCGATGTAGCAACCTCTTGCAATATAAGATTGGTAATATCATCCATTGCCTCATTCATACTTGTTCCAATTGAAACAATGTCCTCCCAAACCAAGGTTGATGTAACGGTTTTGGTTGCACTAAGTCGCAATGTAGTATCATGAAACCTCTTTAGATAATGCACAAAGGCTTGTGCCTTATCCCAATCCACTTCATTGGGAGGCCCCATTCTCTTCACCCCATTTTCAACCTCTTCATTAAAATAAGCCCGAAATGGCACACTCTCATCCGCCATCCTAGCAAACACCTTCCTAAACTTGTATGCAATGGAAAGCATTGTATAGGTGGAATTCCACCTTGTAGGCACATCAAAAGGCACGGTTGACATTTTATCCATCTTCAATAGGATAGCACAAGTTCTAAATTGGTCCAACCTAGTGGATGAGGAGTGGATGTACTTCACACAATTTCTAATCGACTCAATCGACTTAGCAAGGTACTTCAACCCACTCTTGACAATTAAATTTATAATATGATAAGTACACCTCAAATGCAAGTACTTCCCATTAAACAAGAGAGTGCCCATGTCCTCTAGCCTTTTCGCCATGTACGACACTGCTATATCATTCGAGGTAGCATTATCAACCGTAATGGTAAAGACTTTGTTTATCCCCCACTCATTCAAGCACTCCTCTAAAACCCCTCCTATGTCATCTCCCTTGTGAGAAGTGATCTTGGTGAAATTTATGATCCGTTTATGCAACTTCCAATCACTATCCAAGAAATGGGCCGTGACTACCATGTAGTTGATATTTTGGATCGAGGTCCAAGTATCGGTTGTGATACTTACCCTTTGATCACATATGACACTCTTTATCTTAGTCTTCTCCAACATAAACAAATCCCAAACAAGAAGTGCAACTTTCTTCCTATTTGGAATCTTAAACCGAGGTTGGGCCTCCTTCATCATCACCTCAAACCCCGCCCCTTCAACCACCCTAAACGGCATCTCATCTCTAACAACAAATTCCACAACCTTAGCTTCAAGCGTTTTTTGATTAAAGGTGTGGGGTACCAAAGCACTAGTCATAGAAGATTGCGTTAAGGTCGGTTGGGAATTATGGGTGGCCACATTATGAGGGTTTGCCTTGCATTTTTCAAGATGTTTTTTAATGCCATTATTCCCATGTTTCTTGGAATGGGCGGGAACTTCACCTTGGCAATAATTGCAAATTGCAACTGTTTGCAAGAACCCCGAAGCATCTTTCTTTGTAACCCTCTTAGCATGTTCCCACACCTCCGACCCTTTCCCCTTAACCCTTTTGCTTCCAACACTCACCTCTACTTCTTCCTCCTCATGATGGATTGGTGTATGGGATGGAGGTGGAGGTACGGTTTGGGGTGGAGGTACGGTGTGGGGTGGAGGTATTGTTTGGGGTTGAGTTGTGGAAATAGAGGCATCAAGTGATTGACCAATTTGATTTGTATCCATGTTCACCTAATACAATAAATGACTAATTAACATTCAAACATCTAATTAACATTCATATACAGTGTACACATACATGCATCATGCTAAATTACCTATAGCAAATCATGCTAAATCATGCATCTAAATTACCTATAGCAAATCATGCTAAATCATGCTAAATTACATTCATATACATCTAATAAATCATGCATCATGCTAAATTACCAAGTAAATCCAATCATATCGGGTTCTTAGTTCTTACCTATAGCAAGCAATTCCAAAATCACCAACCAATCTCAGCCAGATATGCTCAAGAATCATGTATCTCTGCAGATAAGCATTTACAGATTTCAGTACTAGAAATCGGGAGAAACATAGACAACTGTGAACCTATGAAACTATGAGAAATTATCCAGATTTACAGATTTCAGTACTTTCAATCACAGTTTACAGATTTATCCAGAAATTACAGATTTACAGATTTCAGTAGTTTCAGTACTAGAAAGTATGTTATTCATTGATTTCTTATCCAACAACATTATGAAACAGAATTCCAGTAACAGCAGCAAAATTTTCAATCACAGTTTAAGAAACTATGAAACTATGAGAAAAAATCATTTAATAGTTTAAGAAACCCTGTTCTTGTAAAACTGTAAAAGGATGCAAGTGTGTTTTGTAGATTTTGATAGTCAACACTTGAAGATGTAAATAATGATTTGACATGTAATTTCTTCTATAACTTGTGACTCGTCCCCATGTTCATAAAACTGCAATTGTGTTCGGTTCAGTTCATTTCGTTGAGGAGGCACTATGCAGATGAAATGCAAAAGGAGAAGTAACAAGTGAACCAGGAGCTTAAACCAGTGTATTACATTATTTAACAACAAATATCACTCAGTAACACCGATTACAGTTCCAGTCTCAACTCTCAGTGTCTTGAGCATAGAAAATAACAACAATGCATGGAGAAAACATCTGTGCCAAGGGTGTGATAGCTTACTCTCAGCTTATTCTAGTTGATCCGTACGGACCGCTGTAAAAGAAACAAAAACAAATGTAAGAAAACAGGCACAGGGGAATAAATATTCTTAATGAAAATGATATACAGATCATATACATTTGTCAATTACAGATCATATAAAGAAGCCACCCCATTATCAATAGCGAAGGCACAAATTAATGATACAAAAAGACGACAATATCTTTAAAGTGCATGGCTTCAAACACATTCTATGGTAAGTAGTCAGCAAGTAAACACAATCTAATGGATTGCTGTAATACACAGTGTACACTGACCAGTTATAAACTGAAATCTCCTCAGCTCACCCCAAAAGTTAATCATGTCTATATAGTCACAATTTGATAACAAACAACATTATGGAAAATCATACTAAAAAAAAAAATGTGCACCAGAAATTAAACATAAAGACAGTAGCTTCTGAAGTTTTAGAGGAACAACCAAGAGGATTTATAAACCAAGCAAATAAACTAACACCAACCCTTGACCCCATCAAGCTTCTACGTATTACCAAGTTACCAAGCATAATTCACATTGCTCATCACTAGCTGTGTAAGTGAATGACAATTGCTCTGCTTTCGATTAAACATCCCTTCAAGTGATTGATTAACAATATTCAAGGTCTAGACACCAAATGAGTTGACAAAACCCTTAAACCGCCATCATTCAACAAGATAATTAGAAACCCTAGAAAATTAATTTCACGAACGAATCGAATTGTTAACGGCAGAATCAATCAATCAAAAGCTAGGAACGATTCGAAATTGGAAAGGGGAGCAAAGAAACGAACCAGGAAGTCCCGAGTTTGGAAATTGGCCTGAGATCGAAGAGGGATGAAGGAGCTTGACGAAATTGAAACTGACGAGTGGATCTGTGGATGAAGGAGAGCCTGAAGACGTCGCCGCCGCCGAATCAATTTGGGTTTCCCAGAAGTCGCCGCCGCCGATTTGCAGAGAGCCGATGAAGGAGAGGCTGGAGAGCTACGGGTGGGAAATGTTTGAGAAGAAATCGACGGAGAAGAAGAAGAAAAGTTAGAAAACTGAATGATGGGTATTTATGTCGGGTCGGGTCGGGAAATTGTCGGGTTTCAATATCCAACCCCGAACCCGGTCCCGTTTTGTGTCGGGTCGGGACAAAACCCGAAATGTCGGGTCGGGTTTTTTTCAGGTCGGGTAAAAGTCGGGTCGGGCAGCGGGTCGGGTCGGGATTTCGGGGATTTTTCCCACCCCTAAGTGTACTTATCCCAAAACCCGTATTTACTCAGGTGCTTCTGGACTTTATCAATGGGAAAACGAAATCGATCACTGCGACACTTACATTCTTTACATGGGCAATAATGAAGTGTAGTGTCTCCACAATTAGCCTTCACAAAATCCATAAAACTCCTAATTCTCTGGTGATATCTCACATCCCATCTTTTGAGACTCATCCAACTCTTGTCCATCCTGAAAATTCTAATAATATTACGTACTATAAATATATATATATACACATTTACTACTAATTAATTAATAAATCATCATTAATTACATTCGAATTTGATCATCCGATTAATTAACAAAAGTCGACCCATGCATGCATATAAATTAAAAAAAATATATATACCAACAATTCACAATTACAAATTAACATGTCTGTATATATATAGACATATTAACAATTAATATTCACAAAATAATTTTATATCCATACATATATATATACACAAATTAACATATTTTCATCGAAATAATCTCAAATCCACTCAAAATCAACAGTCAATCACTCGAAATCAACAATATATCCACTCTATTTGCGTATCAAACCAATAATCGATATCTCAACTCTAAATCAACACATGCATATATATATATATATATATCGATCTAATTAAATCAACACACATATATATACATACGTATATACGTACCTATATATAGCTACATATATAGCTTCCCAAACGGGTTTTCGACGCCTTTTGACAATACCCAAGGATTTCAGAGCGTTTTCCTTCTTTCGATTTCACCAGATTTTTTTCTATCCAAATGAATGAGCTGCTACGATCTGCATCTGATATAAGAGGTATTCCCGGCGATTCAATGGAGTTATTGCCAGCGAAATTCCGGCCAAAAATTGCAGGAAATGCTTGAAACTTATTGCCGGCGACTTTCTCCGTCGTCGGCAATAATTTTTCACCATTGCCGGCGATTTTCCGGCCGGAATTTCGCCGGCAATGGTTGAGAGATTATTGCCGGCGACGGAGAAGGTCGCCGGTAATAATTTTGAGCATTGCCAGCGACATTCCGGACTTTTTGCCGGCGACGGAGCAAGTCGCCGGCAATAATGAGCATTGCCGGCGACTTGCCCGGTCGCCGACCTTTTTTTTTGAAATATCGCCGTCCATGGTACTTAATGTGGTAGTGTATGATAATTATTATAATTATTATGCATGGTAATTATATTTTTACAACTCTTAAGTTAATTAAATGGCCCCGTGGGGTAAGAAAAAAGTCCAGAAAGAGGCAGAAGATGCTCAACTCCGACGCTTGGCAGAACAAGTTGGTTGGCAGCTCGAGGAGGACACCGTCGCGCCTCCTCCGGACCCTTCAGCTGGTTCTTCGGCAGCGGCGGCGACTGAGAAAATTCTCGATGCCCCAGCTTTACGGACCGATAATGATGATGATGACGCCCCTTTCGGTCAAACATCGATGTCAGAAAGTGCCCAGGCATCGATGGCATCCTCCGAGTCTATCCTTTACAGCACGCAGCGCAAGGTCAGGAGGGCCCTGTCAGACCCTCAACCCAAAAGGTCTCGAGGAGTCGGAAAAGGCAGAAAAACCGAGAAGTTGTTCAAGAAGACCGAGCAAAAGATCCAGTTGTCGTACGACAATTTCACCGATGGCCCTCCCACCTCTCAGCTAGCTAGTCTCTCCTCGCATAACATCGGGGCAATCCTACGCAACATGGTTTGTATGATTGCACCTACTTGGAAGGAGTTTCCGGACGAGGAGAATGAGAAAGTGTTTAGAGAACTTTTGATACGTAATACGATTTTAAATTTATTTTCCAATAACCAATAAAAATCATAATTTCATAATATATACGATTATAATTTTTTATTCTTTTCTAATAGGAACAATATGAGGTGGATGGCACACCGGAGATGCTTAAGCACATCAAAAACACCGCCAACTCCATCTACCATGATTGGAAGTACAAACTTCATAAGTATTATGAAGAATTCGGCCGAGAGCCTACCACCAGTAGAGCTGCGTGGGGATAGGGAAGATGAGTGGAGGTGGTTGGTCACCCACTTCGAAGCATAAGAATATCGGGTGATTTTTTTATTATTTAAATTGATGAAATTGAATTATTATTATTTTAGTTATTTATTAATTTTTTTTAATGATTTATGTTGTCCAACAAAAATTCTCTAACATCAACAAGGCCAATCAGGAGAAGAAGGACAAACATCATACCTCCGGCTCCAGCAGATGGTCCAAATCGCTAAGGAGCATAGAGATAAGGGCTTCAAACACCCTTATCTGGATGCTAGCGTCACCGCTTACGTGACGCCTGGACTCGACAATGAAGCAAGTCAATACAGCGTAAGTGCCCTATAATATTTCTTAATTAGCGTAATTATTATTTATTATTTATCAAACTATCGTACAAATTTATAATTATTTAATTTTTATTATTATTTTCAGGTGAGATTGGTAGAACGGGCCCAGGAGGAATTGGCCAACACGCAGCTTGCACACCCGAATTTGCCGCCAGAAGACCTGCCTCAACTATCAATGGAGAGCCAAATTGCAATCGCCGATGAGATATACAGTCGTCGAGCTGGCAAGGAGGTTGGGGGGATGAGACGCAAGGTGAAAAGAACCCAACCCCGATTTAGTTTCCTAAACCGGAATCAAACCCCTTCTGAAAACACGAACCAACAAAAAAACATTAAAATTTCGGCAGAGTAACGCTACTATCGCGGAATTGCCTTAACCTGCACCCGAAAAATAACACTTCACCCTATGCCACAAAAGCCAAACCGTGGGCGCCAATCCCATCCGGATTTCTCAATATCATATCAATAGCAATAAACAGTAAATATGACTGTAATATATAGTATATCCGAGAAAATCCGTATAAAACATGTATCAGTAACGTATCAGAGCGACCTCTAGTGTAAATATATACAAAATATACAACAGTAGGCGAAACAAGAAACCTACTGGAAAACACAGGTAGCTTGAACAACTAGCCTCCGACCGCGACGTGAGACACCAGAATCCGAACTGTAAACTGGGCACGGAAACCAAAAAGCCCAGGGGAAAGGCAAATAAAACGTTAGAGTGAGTGGACGAAAATAAACATATGCCTTTCACCAGTTTATATACATAATCAATGTAAAACAATGCGAGTTCGGAAAGTATATATGGAGGTGCCAGGCGAATCTCTCAAGCCCGACGGTCAGGCGAATCGCTCAAGCCCGACGGTGATAGGCTAGGGGAATCTCTCAACCCTGCTCAGAGGAATCTCTCAACTCTAGTCCAGAGGAATCTCTCAACTCTGGCGGACTACCGGTGATCAGCCTAGTAGCCGAAATGCAGTAAAGCCATCACCATAAAATATAAAATAATACCTCCGAAAATAATAAATAACTCAACATCATATAAAGTAAATACGGAAAATCACGAACTCGCAAGAACTGTGAAAATATAAAAATGTCCACTCACAGATGAGCAGAGAGCGCACTCGCGCTAATCATGTGGTCCGGCGGAAGATCTCTCGCCCGAAGCACGATCTCGATCCCCTGAATAATCATAAAATATACCTGATCAAAATCACAATTCACAACACTGTACCACACCGCGGAAACCAACCGTTCCCGGAAACATATATTACTGTGCAAAATAATCGACGAAATTCCCGAAATCTCCACTCAAAACCCTAGACTAAAAATCCGATACCCAAATCAACTCGAAAAGCTCAAGGCGACGATCGGGGCGCGAATACGAGAAAAATGACATTAAAATCATCGAAAACCAAAAAGTCAACGCCATCGCCGGAGCACCGCCATTGACCGCCGGCGGCGGCGCGCCGTCAACGGAGAATATCTCCGGCGAGGAAAGCTTAGTCCTCAAGCTAACCTCAAGCCCAACATAATTTTCAACTACCACGAGTCCCAATTTTAAGCAATTCAACTCGAAATCAGCTCGGAAACAGTTCGAAATATAACTCCGGCAACCACCACGGGTTCCACCGGAAACACACCCTCGTCCAAAATCAATTACCCAGAAAGCTTTAACAGAGCAAGGGAGTCGAAAGCCCCTCACCCCCGCCACCGTAGCTCGCCGGAGGACCTCCCCCCGTCACCGGCGAAAATCAAGAACTTAGCCCGATTCGAAACCTCCCAAAACTTAATCAATTCTCACAAATTCAAATACCAATCCATAAAGGAACTCAAAAGGAGTCTAATCATACCCAAAGCGTGGCCGGAGATGGCCGGAAAGTCTGGGTCGGCCGGCGAAATGCAACCGGGTCGCGCTTCTCCACGGGTCAACGGGTCAAACAGTGACAGTCAACGCCGGTCAAACTTCCAACAGTGTTTTTCGACAATTTTTGACTATTCCCGATATTTATACTCGCGCCTCGGGATGATCGACAGTCCAAAACGGATAACCATTACGATTCGGATAAACTCGATACGAACGGATAAACTCGTCGATATTTTGAAACTTCAAATAATCATATTATATTCCTCGGTTATCGGAAAAATCATCCGGAACCGCCCACGAACTCAAAATCATGTGTAATACAACTCTCGAGAAGAAACTCAACTCAAATTCTCGGCTGATAATTAAGTCGCAAACAAAACCGGCAAACCACACAATTATCGATAAACCGCGATTACGTGATAACTCGAGAATTACGCTGTTTACTCTACTGATTCTGGTTCGGGTCATCACACAAGGTGCAGTGAGATTTGTCTTCTGACTCATCTACGGGACGTTCGGCGAGGAAAGGTGCTCGGGATGCGTCGGTCCAAGCAGCCCTTGATGAGTCTTGACTCGCACATGAGGAAACACAATCTATGCGTCAGAGGCTTGATGAGCAACAAACACAAATAGCCCAGCTCATCGCCCTCATGGAAAACCAGGCTCGACAACAGTGTCAACCTCCTTCAAATCCATACCCCAACGACGACGACACGGCTTGAGGTAGGGGACTCGGCGGCGCGTTTGCTCATCCTGTATTTTAGTAGTAGTTTGCATTCTATGTAGTTTATGATATTGTATTTTCCGAACAATTTAATTTGATGTACATACAAATTTTAAATATTTAAATGACAATTTAGTATTTTAATTAATTTATTAATATTTTATTTAAATTCAAATTTTAATTAAATAAATAAATATTCATTTAGACTACGTACTATATACATATGTGTGGTCTTAGTGATCACTTAGACTACGGAATATATAGAGATCTGTCGTCTAAGTGGTCACTTAGACTATGGAATATATAGTGATCCGTGGTCTGAGTGGTCACTTAGACTACAGAGCTTTTGCGTGGTCTAAGTGACCACTCAGACCACGCAATAATTCCCTAGTCTAAGTGACCACTTAGACAACGGAATTATTACGTCGTCCGAATGGAACTTAGACCACGGAATATTTGCGTCGTCCAAGTTGTACTTAGACGACGCAACCATCATTTACGTCGTCCAAGTACCTAGACTTTTCCGTCGTCCAAGTACCTAGACGACGACACTTGAAGGACGTACCCTAGACGACGAAAATAGTCCGTGAATTAAGTGCGTTTTTCTTGTAGTGGAGCTCACGTCAATATGTACGAACATCTCTAATTCTAATCTTTTCATATGGATTTTAATGGTGAGGGCAACGAAGTTGTTAAGCTAAAAAAATTACTAATTCTCTGCATTGTTTCCTTGGCATTCAAGTTTTATTTTTATTTTTTGATAATGAAAGGCCTACAGCCCGGAAGTGGCCCAGATAATTAAGCAATTTTATCATCTTTTTAATTTTGAAGGGTAGGCGAGAGACGTCAATTCTCATTAATAACGAGAAGTAGTACAAATTACAACTACGACTACCCACTTACAGGTACCGAGAGAAAGAAGATATAGCCTAACTAGAGTATACAACCAAATTGCATGTCCTAACCAAATAATCTATACCTAGTAATACGCACAAAAGTAACCAACGACGCCGTGGTTCCTTGGACGAGGAGACTCCAATTTTAGGATCCATCAAAGAGTTCAAACGGAAAAAATTCAAAGAAAATAAAAGGTACAAGTCCCAAAAATTGAAACCAAACTAAAAAAATAAATAAATCCTTAGCAGACGACGATAGCCACAGGTGTGCGGCCCCAAAATTTGAAAGACCTCCTGGATCCCAAGTAAGTCTAACCCAAAAAAGAGTCCAGTAAGCGCAAACCCCAGAATAAAGGCCAAATTGGTCCCACTTTGCAATGAGTCCAACAACACTTTTCGGCCCAAATCCATTCAGTAGCCCAATGTCGGAGCTAGGGCAGCAGCACCTCTACATCGCTCCAGTGGACCCCAGAACCAAAGACAGCCAACGGGGATCCCAGGCTGAACGCCGGCGTCAGGATCTGATATCCACTGGCGACAGATGGTCCCCAGAACACCCGAGCTGCAACCTCATGAACTGACGACACCTCCACATTGAAACCGACAATGATGGGACCTCCGACTCCACCACCATCACCAGATCTACACTTTGGTTGTCAGATGTCAAAACCGCACTACGAGACAGACCAAAACAACTGCCCATGATGAGGCAATCCATATCTATGCATCTTCCTTGGTCCCAAAACCAACGTTGGAAGCCGACGCATTCGCAGTTAACCATCGTCATCGCGCTAAGACACTGTATGGTGTAGACAATCTATTTGGATCAGAATCTCAGGCCAAGAGAACCAACGAGGGTAATCTGACGCTGAGCTTCATGGTTTGCAGAAGAGAAATCCAACTCGGAGTGGAGCATCGCTCGAGAGAGACAAGTAAGGGCGAGAAACATTTTAGACTCACATCTTAGACCAATTACAACAATTTTATCATCTTAATTATGATAACATGTTATATTAGAACAAATTCACCCATCCATTCTACCCTAGTTGCCACATAGATTTAACTCTAAAAAGTGTAAAATTTGAAAAATGCAATTTTCACCCATAGTTTCTTGCCTAGGCAAAAACTCCTCTGGGTCAATCGCTGGGTTAGTTCTAGCATTTTCTCTTGACCTGGTTGCTACGTGGCACATTTGAATAATTGATTATTTATCCTTTCAAATAATCATCAAAATACTATTCAATTAAAATTTTAATATCATTAGAATTAATTATATATATCATTAAATTTTATTAAAAATAAAGAATAAAATATTATCTCATATAAAATAAAGTTCTAACCTGACCCTCACCAAATTGGTGAAAACAACTATAAAAAAGTGAATGACACATCATTGACCTTCTGTCTTTAAGCCCCAACTCTGATTTCGTGACCTAACAGATGAACTTACTCTTAGTAATACAAACTGCACTCATACAGTAATTATATATTATAGTCAGAAATTTGAACACAAATATTATATCGTGGTCTAATCTATGAAAAAAACAGACAAAAAAAGACAAACCTGCACCAGCATAGGAAACCCATGCATAAACCAGGAAGCCTAACAAATTAAAGCAGGCCAAGGAAGAAAAGCAAAAAGACCATGAAGACCAAAACTATCTGCGCTGCATCTAAAAGAAGAAGCAAATGATTGATGCTCCCGGCCATAGGCAGTAGAACGTACTTAATTTATTTATTTTCTGTTTCTTGATGGAAATGAATTAGAGAGGAGCATTATTGCATAGAAATGAAATGGATCAAGGAGGTCTTGGACTTTTGGCCGTCGTTTCATTTTCATTTATGCATTATATATATGAATATATGATCCTACCATGCATTCACTACAATTATTACTTAGTTTTATATATATCAATCAGTACGTTGTACCAACCTCATCTTGTTTTTGCTTTTGCTGGGATCGGAGCTCGTCAACTCTATTGTCTAACTTGTTATTGTTTCGGAAAGAATATACGAGTTTTAAGTTCATAAAGAACTCTATGACAGTAAGGCTATGAGAGTTTTCCAAGGCCTAATATGGCTATAAAATGCAGAGACTAGACTTGCATGAGTCTCACACTGCCTCACTAGCTAGCTTGTAAGTTGGTCGATCACTTGGTCCTTCTAAAATCAATGGCTATTCACCAAAACCTTTTATGAGGTCTAGTCTTGCTTGTTCTGCTGGCTTTCAACTTCGGCAATGCACAGAACTTGACTTCTACCAAAAAAACATGCCCAAATCTAGAGGCTATTGTCAAGACGACTACTTATTCGTTCATTTCTCGTGCACCAACTCTTGCTGCTCCTTTGTTGAGGATGCATTTTCATGATTTCTTTGTTAGGGTACTTATATATGTAGGTAGTTTGTCTACAAAATTACTATTAATAGTTTTTTAGCTAATGAGCTTAATGCTAGTGTTGTTCTTACTTATTCCATGGAAAATTTTGTTTAATTTGAATTAATTCGACGTCAAGCAATCAAGCCGAGAAAGCAGCATTCGCCAACCTAAGCTTGAGAGGCTTCCATGTCATAGATGCCGTAAAAGCTGCAGTAGAAAAGAAGTGACCCGGTATTGTTTCCTGTGCTGATATCTTGGCGTTGGTAGCACGAGACGCAGTTGGAATGGTATGATAAACTTATAACTTGTTCATCATCCACCTTATTCTTGTTTCGTATATTCCAACTTAATTGTAATGAGATTTTCTTTCAGCTTCATCAAGCAGCATTTTGGCAAGTCCCAACCGGACGAAGAGATGGAAGAGTGTCATTATCCACGGAGGCCGCAAGAAACCTACCTCCTCCATTTTCCAAGATTACTCAGCTAAAAGCTATGTTTAGTTCAAAGGGGTCTAAGTGTTAAAGACTTGGCAGTTCTATCCGGTAAATAATTATATGATACACATTTTAATGATTCTATTACAGGTTGCTTTTGTCTCAAGAAATTAATTCTAACTAATTTGAGCTTTTGATTTGGTCTTAGTTAGGAGGGCACACCATTGGAACAGCTCACTGCTGTGCCTTCACAGCTAGGTTGTACAACTTCACTGGCCGCGGCGACACAGACCCGACTTTGGACAAAAACTACATTGCTCAACTAAAGACCAAATGCAAGCCAGGAGATACCACTACCACCATAGTTGAGATGGACCCCGGAAGCTTCAAAACATTCGACGAAGATTACTACACCCTCGTGTCTAAGAGAAGAGGGCTATTCCAGTCTGATGCTGCTCTTCTCGACGACTCAGTGACGAAATCCTATGTGCTACAGCAGGCCACCACTCATGGATCTATATTTCTGAGAGATTTTGCTGCATCAATGGTGAAGATGGGAAACATTGGGGTCCTGACTGGCTCAGCTGGTGAAATCAGGAAGCAATGTGCTTTTATAAATTGAGGAAGATCATGTCAAGTTAATACTACTTGTATGGTGATCATGTAATTCATGATGTAATAATGCTTGTGTTGTTCCTTCCAAAAGATTGCAGCAAAAAATGGGGCGGCCTAGTCATGTGATTTTGCAGTCCATGGTGGAGGCTTCACCATCTCTTATTCTCGCGATCGATCCTGTAACTTTTCAATAATTTTCCGACAAATAAATCGCTGTAGGACGTCATTTTCTATTTTGAGAATAAATTTTTTTTAAGTAAAAATTTATAACTATTTTTAAGTCTCAATTAATAAAATGATAAAATACAAGAAGCTGACATAACCATGAACTCCATAAAAAGATAAACACTTGAAATTATATCGAGAAACTCGTCTAATTAATACATCTCAGGACAACATTTGCTCAATACATTATGTGCTACGGGGTGAAGTTCACTATTAATTTCTGGTCATTGGCCATCTTTTAATTAATCAAAATAGAACACATAATACTCTTCTTGGGCATCAAAATATATTACTGTCTTTCATTTTGAACTATTAAAAACTTGAGCTGTAGATGCAATATTCTATCTTAAATATTAGTTTGAGAAAAAACTGTTTGTGCTTGCAAAACAGCTTGAAGGCTTATAAAGGGTGAAAGACAGTTCCATTATTATAGGTGGCCAATTTCTGATTCTGTTCATTACTATATTCTGCGCCAGTCTGGCTGATATATGAATCAGTGCCAGCAGAATTATCCTTATAAGTTCAGAGAATTCTAACCTAGCTAGCTCTGTTTTACTTTGGAACCTAGCATGCAAAGTTACAGGCTAGGAGGTTCAGCTTTATTCAAGCCCGTTATATATACTATGTTACTAATAGTAGAATTTTGCATCAAAGCACAATGCTTATATTAACAATTTAATTACAAAAGTATAACCAACCTAGTTCGATCCCTAGCTGGTGGCATAAATCACTTTTGCTTCTTATTCATCGAATTGTGAACTGTAAAGGTTTCTTTCTTATAGAATTCAGAAAAGAAGTTCTTTGCTTAGGAAACCAAATGTTGAGCCCTCTAGAATATTGTTACAGGAATATACTCCTATGAATAGAAGTTTAGAACCATGCATGGACAGCAGGAATGAATGAAACTTGCAGATATTTATCATACAGAAGTCAATGGTATGATGCTTCAAAAGCTTTGATGGTCCAAATCAAGCATTGCAATTAGGCCCTCTATTACATCAGTAAGATATAGAATAATTCTCATCGTACGCGTTGTCATTAATATAAATTGGATTATGCCCTCAACACAAACTCTGAACCAGAACACAAAACAGAGGATAAGACAGATCGACTCTGTTCTATGTTTTTAGTAATGAAGGTGGCAGCAGATCGATAATGATCCGATTATTAAAAACTGAATTGGAACAGTTGGATAAGGTGAATGAAATTTCTGGTATAGGAGCAGGTAATTATACTCACCAAATCCACGTTAGAGTAGACATAGTTAGCTTAAGGCCACCTCCATCGATTGTTAAAAATTGGAGGGAAGTTGATTCATATTCAAAGGTGAAATCTATGGAAATATATACAGCAGTCGGGATAACTTGATGAACTTAACTGTTGTGGGGTTTAGACTTAAATTTGCTGAGCATGAAGGTTCTTTAAAGCTTAAACATAATCTCCTATAATTACCAAGAAAATGACAAATTTCATGGCGGCATTTGACCTTAAAGATGTGTGTGGTCATAGTTGGCGAGTATGATCCACGTACGTACAATCCAGTTAAATTGTGGTTCTTTGGAGCTTAGAGCAAGTTCACCCGTTAAGTTATAGGGTCAGAGTCGCTGAGACAATAGAGCAATAAGTCGGTGACGCGTCATTCACTTCTTGATAGTTACATTCATTAGTTGGGTTAGAGTCAAGATTAGAACTTTATTTCTATTTAATTTTATTAATAATTGAAAATAACGTGGAAGTATATATGGTCGAAATTAAGAGCACCACGGTGACAATTGGATCAGGTCAGGAGATTAGAAGTATCTCAGAGATTGACCGAGGGAAGTTCTTGCCCAGGCAAGAAAACACCGTTGGATGGTTGATTTTTCACTTTTTTTCCTCTTCGGGGCTACATCCACATGACAATTAGGCAAAACACTCTGGTGAACTTAGGGAGGAGCCTAACTGCTCATATTATTTGTAAGCACTGTAGAATTACAATACAACATGTTAAAGCATTGGGCACAAGCACATGTTAGTTGGGCTAGCTGGTTTCTTTTCGCCACTTTCCCTTTTTATGCAGCTCGAGTTGAGGTCTATAAATTTCCCTATCACAGTTGAAATGTATCCTCAACTCATTAGAACTTGCTTCTTTCGTAACTCATTACCGGCATTTCATCGCTGCTAAAAAAATGGGAGGAACTCGTATTTGTGGGATTTTAGTTTTGTGTCTTTTGGTTGTCATAGGATCTACTGATGCTCAGTTACAGTTGGGGTTCTACAAGCAGAACTGCCCTCAAGCAGAGAAGATTGTAAAGAACTTTGTCGAAGAGCACATTCGAAGTGCTCCATCACTTGCAGCAGCCCTCATAAGAATGCATTTCCATGATTGCTTCGTCAGGGTTAGTTTATATCCAAACCTGTTTGCATTTACGAAATTTCTAATCTTTAATTACTAATATTTAAGCTAATGATGGTTTCCATGACTTACAGGGTTGTGATGCATCTGTACTTGTGAACTCTACTTCAGGCAACACAGCTGAAAGGGATGCTACTCCAAATCTGACACTCAGAGGGTTTGAGTTCATTGACAGAATAAAGAGCTTACTTGAAGCTGCATGCCCTCGAGTGGTTTCTTGTGCTGATGTTATCGCTTTGGCAGCAAGAGACTCTGTAGTAGCCACTGTAAGTACTCATGATCACAGAGGCTTAGCAACTTAATTAATTTTGCAAGAGGATATATATATAAATATATATATATATATAATTACTTGGTGTACGTACTTGGTATCTGTAGGGAGGTCCGTTTTGGAACGTTCCTACAGGGAGAAGAGATGGAGTCATCTCAAGATCATCAGATGCCTTGGCAGGCATCCCATCCCCTTTTAGCACCATCACCGCCCTACAAACAAGTTTTGCTAATCAGGGTCTTGATTTGAAGGACTTGGTCTTGCTATCTGGTAAATTTAATCACAATCTACTTACAAATTATTTGAAGACGTACATAACATCCATGCATGTCAAATATATGACAAACGAGTCACCCGTAGACATATCGAATTGACAATTTGATAAGAATGGTTCGTCGCTACCCATGCGTGGGCAGCCCTTCTGGCTTCTTTTTTTTTTTGCTGTAGTCCAATTACAACTTGACACGTGTTTTATACATCATCCCTGCAAAAACTCCTCGAGGATTGGATCGCTGCTCTCATCCTTTCCTCTCACTTATCTTACCGCCCCTGCCGATTTGGCCACACCTTCCTTCAACTCCCTCTTTGCCTTATTCATATTCTTCTCTTCATCATGGCCACTCCATGGTAGGACCACGAACGTCAGGTCACGGCGACTGCGCGCGGCCAATCCGGGGTTTCCGAGGAAGAAAGAGTAGTAACCGACTGTGTGGAGGAGTTTGGAACTATTAAACGACGTCATTGGCTTGTCGGAGTTTATGGTGGAGAAATTGGAGATGGTCATGGGCTTGCCGGCAAGGAATGAAATATCCATAATATCTTCGATATTTTCGTGTTTTGGACTTCCCGATATTAATTCTACATATCAATATCTTTTGTCCGATAATTTCTCGAAATATTCGATATTTTCCGATATATTGCCGAAATCCTCGACATTTTCAAATTTATCCGATATTTTGATTTTACATATATGTTGATTGCACTAAATCAAAAGCACAAAATCCTCCACGCTAATAACCCAAAAGCTCAATCAAATAAACTCTATAAATAATCAACAAAACACAATTTACAAGTTTCAAAACACATATTAATCATATAAGAATCTCATAAAGTTCAAATACAAATTTTCATGTATTTATCTTAATTTCCGTCGATTTTTTATTGAATCGATATTTTACCGATATTTCCGTCGAAATATCCATATTTTGGACAGTCGATATATCTTCGATATTCGATATTTTATTCTTTGCTTGCCAGAGTTCATGACGGAGGAAGGAACATTACAAGAGAGGACACATGTCATCATTTGATTAATTTGAGTTAGGAATGGCTGCCCACACATGGGTAGCGAAAGCGAAGAACCATCCATTTGATAATATAACATCCTATAAATAACGGTATGTACACATACAAACACATTGTACTCATGATACCCACACATCTGTTGGCGGAACATTGTAGAAATTCCATGAAAACATTACTACCATTAGATCAATATATATATATATACTTACAATTTTGGTTAAATTATTTTAGGTGCTCATACCATAGGTGTGGCTCATTGCACATCATTTACAAACCGTCTTTACAATTTCACCGGAAGAGGTGATCAAGACCCAGATTTGGACAGTGAATATGCAACTAATCTCAATGCAAAGAAGTGCAGAAGTCTAAGTGATAACACAACAATAGTGGAGATGGACCCTGGAAGCCACAGGACATTTGACCTCAGCTACTACACACTCGTACTCAAAAGAAGAGGTCTTTTCCAATCTGATTCTGCTCTAACCAAAAGCTCGACCACTAACAACTATCTCAAGCAGCTCCTTCGAGGCTCGACTCCAAATTTCTTTGCTGAGTTTGCCAAGTCTATGGAGAAAATGGGTCGAGTTAATGTTAAGACGGGCTCATCTGGTCAGATTAGGAAGCAATGTGGAGTGGTGAATAGCTAGTTTTGTGTATGTATCTCTTTTGTTGTATCGGTTTCTCGTTTGAATAAATGTGATATTTCAGTGTGTTTTCAACTCATTCCTAAGAATTTTGCGGGAAGGCTAGGAAGGGAGAAATTGTTTTTCGACAATGTATCTTAACGTAGTTAGGAAGCCAAACTTTTCATCAGCGCTCGCAGCTTCCCTATCCCCTTGACCATGAATTTTGTCTTGATCGATTGTCATTGTGCGCAGGGAGGGAGTTAGGAATTCATGTTAGGAGGAGCCTAACAAAATTATAATATATACACATGTTTTATATGTATAATTTTGCACTTATATGTCTAATCAGAGAGAAAAAAATTATGAAATCCACAATAAAATGGGACATATTTCGTTAAATGTATTAATAAAAAAATTGATAAATAACTACGATAAACATTATTTATGCATACTATACATCATAGTGATCATACAAAGAAACTAAAAGAACTTAATTAAAAAACAAAAATGTTAAACACATTGTAGTTATGTAGTCATCTAGTCTGAAATATACGTTGAAATATATACTGAAATATGTCTTAATTTGTAATAATAATAAATAAACTAAATTAATCATTTACTAATTAACGTATAATTTTTTCTTTTTGTCCCAAAATTAGGGGGAGGAGGGGGGGTTGGACCTACCCTGACCCCTTCATGCCTCCGTCCTTGATTGTGCGTACCCAAATCTGTAGCAATTTTCGCTTGAACTGAACCTGCCTGTAGCTATTGTAGGAGGAGGAGGTATTAAAATCAGCTTCGCTACTAGAACAAAATGCTTCCATACACTTGTGTTCCATTACTCCACCATGGGCAAGGCTCCTCTGGGCTTAAACACAGGAAATATTTTGGAGGCTGAAAAAAACCCTACTTCACCTATAACTACACTGGTACTCGTCATTCATTAAAGACTGACTAACTGCCTACTAGAGTTGTCTTCCCAGCCATAATCACAACTCAAGTACTCAACGTCTCAACCCCTTGCTCTCGAATTCTCAATCCTGAAATAGTGCCCAAATTCGTTCATAGTTGTAGGCTCGTATTTGCAGAAAAGCTCTCAATGCTCACAAAGTTGATTAGTTGAAACTTTGGATTAATCTGTTGATTGTGGTTTTTTTTTATTGCTCAGTTTAGTATAGTATTATATATGCTTTTGAATTCCTGGAATTGGTTTGATTTATTATCAAATTGGTATACATGATCTAGTTGCTCAGGAGATATAACGAATTGGTGTTGGGGTGTTGGTCGTTGTTGGGCTTACACAGATAGTGGCTTTTGGGGGGTTTTCGTTAGGTCTTCATACTCAACACACACCACCAAAATATGATCTTCCTAAGTGTTGTTTCTATTGTTATACTAGAATATTTTCAGTTATATATTCGGGAACATTCCTCAAATTTTAGTTTAATGTAAGATTTGCTAGTTATCAAACATAATGTGAGCTGATAACATTGTATGTTGAAGTATGTCTTTTGTATATAAACTATATGTATGTCTTTCTCAAAACAATGAATCAGAATGTCGGGAAAAAAAAAATTGCACTGCATAGTATAATTTCTGGTTACAATTAGCCCTGATAACAACTTATCCCTAATTCTACTACTGTACTCCACATATACCTTCTTCAATGCTTCTTTCCAATTTTTTTACCAACACCTTTAAGCTTCAACCATACAGGCATCATCTCGTGTGCCAAACATCCACTGATGATCACATCAGGCTGTCCGAACAAAACCAAAATCATAAGTTTCGCATTAAGCATGGACAAGTTGTCTTTCTTCTCCACCACAATATTTTCCTCATTTAGAGAACACTTCGTAATTTTTGGGACACTAGAGCCATTTGGATGACTTACAAGACCACGAACAAGTTGAAGATGAGTATTTTTTGTTAGCTTAATGCGGACTTGTCATATAAATACTCTTAAGCTAATGACTTATGATTGATGCATATATTATATAACATGGAATCTGGAAATACTTTTGTCTAGTTATCACATTGAGGTGTATATTCCTAGTGTGAGTCAAGATTTACTTATTAGATTACCTCGTAATCATTGGATGCAATTCATTTGGGAAGGTTAAGCAAGGCAAGAATCAATTACCTTTGTGGGATGGATTCAACACCTTAGCCAAACATATAAATAAGATGAGAGGTCCCTGCACTTACTACGACTACAAGCATAAGTTCTTGCCTCATTCATAAGAAGGTTAAGCTTAATGAGATTTCAGAAGATCCACTCGGTTCTCGTTCAATCTATTGAGATGGAAAGTTCTGGTACGTCTTCTATCCTTGTTAAACTTATGTTCTTGTTTTAGTGCTTTGTGAAAGGTCTTGGTTTAACTTTAGTATATTGTCTAATAATTATATCAGAGGCAAATTTTACAAACATTTAAACAAATACAGTTGCATCCAGTTTGAAATAAAAAGAAGTAATTTTTTTTTACATAAAACCTTTATGCATTAAGGCTGTAAGGCCATAATGCCATTAAGTAAAGCCTTAATTAGCTCAGCCCCTCACAAGTCAATTACCAAGCCCAAAGCCCAATTATTTTGAATTAAGATAACGTTAGAAAAAGAAAGGGATGAATGTGTCCCACTCTAACAAAACAGAAAAGAAAGATGTCCTGGGTTTTCTGGGGAAAACGAAGAAGGATGTTTGCATTCCTTGAGAAATTCATTTGGGTTTTTCGTGCAATTGAGGGCCAAGATATTTTGCTATATTTTGAGCTTCAGATCCTGCAACTCTGTAGCAATCTTAAGAAGCAAATGGTTACATTTTCAGAATTGTTGCTATTTTGATTCAAATCAAATTTAGTTTTCTGATTTCGTTTATGCAAAAGAACCCTAGAATCCTCTTTCCAGTAGGCATATAGGTTAGAGTAGATGGTGATCGGATGAAATTTATGTTTCGTGTGTTGTTTGTGTGATTACTAAATCGAAATACATAAGTATATGATTGAGATTGGTTATTGAATCAATAAGCATATGCATTAAGAAACTTGCAGATTCTACTAAACAAGTTTAAGGAAAATATCTTCCAAAATATTTGAGTCTTGTTTGAAGTTTTTTTCTGCACGTAGAGAGCTTATAAACCATATTCAGTTAAGCTCCTATGGTCTGAGGCTATTAGCATTTATCAATGGATATATTGTACAAAGCAATCTTCATTGACAACTACTAATAACTATTAGAGGAAAACATATTGAAACTTGTGTTTTTGTTTTTAAAATCATGCTTATATTTTGTCTTCCAAAGAAGTTGTTTACTGCATGATGTTAGACACAGAAACAACATTACATGTGTTTTAATGGCTCAAATTTAGATATTTAGTGATTTTTCTATAGCCACAAAGGTGTTGATTGTTTCTTTGGATAACATGGACTGTTAAACTCTCTCTCTCTCTCTCTCTCTCTCGCTCCCTCCCTCCCTCCCTCCCTCACCCCACTCTCAGATCTAGCCTCTAAAACGAAACCATACCCTAATCTTTCCCTCTTCTTCTTCTTCCAAGCTCCACAATCGAAATTCTTTATGTACCAAACCTCGGCGATCTCGAAATAGAGAGCGGTAAACGAAACCTCTAAAACAAAACTTTAATCTTTCCCTCTTCTTCTTCTCCTAAGCTCCACAATCAAAATACTTTTTGTACCAAACATCGACGATCGCGAAAGGGAGAGCGGTAAACAAAAATTGAAGACTCGCCAAAAATGAAGGCCCAAAAATGAGAGATAGAAGATGTGGGGCAGAGAGAGCCAGATGGTAAACCTTCAAGTTCAACAGAGAATAATATTCGTAGCTCAAGTAATGTGTCAAGCAAAGGAGACAATTATTCTAATTCCATAGGAGGTATAGAGATTTGTTGGGAGGACTTACATCTAGGGGAAGGAATTTGACAAGGTAACGAGTTTTTGTTATTATATTCTAGTGCTTATTCTATTCTTAATAGTCAGAAGTCTTGTGAATGGTGCTGAATGGTAGAACCTAGAATCACTCTCGCAGTCTTTAGTAGGATATGCAACATCTAACATTATCGTGCTCAGTAGAAAATATTTTGTTTTATAGAAATGATAGATATGAACATAATTATGTCCTCAGTTGCTGAGAGTAAATTCTCATTGTCATCTCACAGGATCATGTGTTATTGCTTACCATGGATTCTGGAATGGATCGGTAAGTTTCTAAATTCACATGACAATCCAGCGTCTTAGTTTGTCATACTGACTAACTAATTTTTTGTTTACGTTGCTTAGGATGTTGCCATTAAGTTTTACTTTAAAAACAAATAGCGTGAAGGGATATTACATGACTACAAAAAGGAGGTGAAGTCACGACTTCTGTCACTTTAAAATATCTGTAGGTATCATTCGTGTAAAAAGTCAGCTGATTCCAACATCTCTCTTACATTCTTCATATTGATATAATGAAAAGATTGTGACATTCTAATGTGCTGTTGTTTGTGGGAGCTGTATATTCACAGGAATGTCTTGCTAGTGTGACAGAGTACTTACCAAGGTAATTTGTAATACTTTATGTGTTCAACAATTGGTAGAAAGTGATATTAAGAGTTGTCACACAACTCTTAAGTAGCCTGTTTTGATTATTCAAATTAATACTCTTTCATTCTTTGACTTTTATATGAAAGTGTCATGGCATAACCCCTTGCAAATAATTTCTTGGTGATCAACAGAAGTCTGTTTAGGCAACTTCACAAAAACAATCAAGCATTGGATATTAAACGACGTATGAGGATGGCTCTCTCTCTCTCTCTCTCTCTCTCTCTCTCTCTCTCTCTCTCTCTTTTTAGCACTTTACTCCATAATCTGGATTTGCGTTTTTTTTTACTCTATCAGGTGCATATAATCGACATCAAATGGGTACTAGCTTTGATATAATCTAGAACTGGATAGTTATTGTGTGGTGCATCTCTATTCTTTATTAAAGTGTTTATAAGAGACCAGATGATGCTGTGATTTATTAAAAATTATGATAGCAATTCCTGCTATGATTGAACCCAGATTTTCTCTCTGCCATGATTGAACATTTAAACTCTTGTGATTCAAGCTGTGTTCTTTCTTACCTTACAAAGAAATTTTAAATGCATCATGGTGACTTGGTTCTACTCTTGGTGTTATTAGTGGGTGGGTAGTTTTATTCACATAAGAGATGTGCATATATTTCTCTTCTCTTACTGTTTTGGTTTATGAAAACCTCACTATTTGATTTGTAATTACTGAAACAAGATTGAGTAGAAGTTGAAACATACCTACAACAGTGAAGCCTTCACTCAAGCCTGGAAATTAGTGTGAACACTTTTGTCATGATTACTATTTTTTGTTCAGGATCTTTTTTATTATTATTGCTTAAGTCTGAGCTTCCATAGGTTTTGTACCATTCTGAGATTCAAATTGAGAAGGAATATGCTTCTTATTCAGGTTAGAAGATTTATATCTCATTACTAATAGTTACTTGGTTAAAGTTGTTTGTGAGTTTTTCAATACCAACATAAGTATTAAGTTTTTCTCTGGACTTCTTGTTATCAACAGGGAGGATCTAGTCTGCTAGTTTGTCTATATATGATCTTGTGCTTGTGTGCTTGTTTGAGTGATTTATACTTGATGATGTGAAATGATGATTAATGTCAAATAGGTTTGATGAGATATCGAGATATGGAAGGGTTATAGGAAAGATAATGGTTGTTGATAAGGTTGCCAAAGAAAGCTATGGTGCTGCCAACAAAAATAACATACGCAAGTTTTTCTAAACTCTCGAATTGAAGCTGTCAAACAACAACATACTTTTATGCAAATTACGTAGGTTATACATGTATTGAATACAAGCAATTTTCATTCAATTTTGACTGAGCAAGTTATGTAGTTTATGCAAGTTATGTAGATTATACATGTATTAATAACAATTTCAGTGTGAATCCAAACAATTTTGATTCAGATTTCATTGTGGAGCAATTTTATTTCTACTAGTATATGAGAAGTGAACCCAAATGTAAATGAAATAATATACATGATATTTGGAGAGATGACATATATATGTCATCCAAAACTAACAAAAAGATGACATATGGTGCCTAATTATCAAAAATTTGTTTTTTGAGAGACAACAGATCAATCTGTCATCGAATTGACCTTATAGATGACTGTTCACTTTATGTCATCTGAAGTCATATCCAACAGACGACTGCGCTTTAGATGATAGTTGTGAACATTCTCAGACGACACGGACGTAAGAGTCGTCAGAAACACCTTTTCACATAGTATTTTCAGCTTCTAATAGGGTCAAACTATAAGAAATGGAAGAGACAAGTAGAGTTTTATCTGTCCATAAACAACAACTTGGATCTTTGCCTAACTGAGGAAGCGCCTGCTGAGATTTGTGAGGAGAGTAGCAATAAGGATAAGGAAAGCTATAAACTATGACATAGTAAGAACAAGCTGGCCAAGAATGGCATTAGAACCACCATGTCAGAAACCATTGCAGGGAGCATAAAGGAGCCAGAATATGTTGTTGATTAACTTGAGGTTGTAGCTCAGAGATTTAGAGAAAGTGATAAGGCTGAGGCTGCAAATTTGTCGCAAGCCTTTTACTCCGCCAAGTATTCTGGAACCGGCAATGTGAGAGAGCATATCCTTAAGAGCTTAAGGAATATAACATGCCACTACAAGATGAGTTTGTAGTGCATACTTCACTGCATTCTTTGCCAGCTAGCTTCAGTCAACTAAAAACTAAGTACAATGCCCAGAAAGAAAAGTGGTCACTGAATGAGCTCATAGCCATTTGTGTCAAGGAAGAAGGTAGAATCAGGCAGGAAAGGGAGGTAACAAATGCTACTGTGCATTTGGTCGAGAAATCTAAGGGAAAACAAAAGCTCAAGCCCAAGAAAACTATCACCAAACATTCTGATGGTACTCAAGCAGCTAAGTCCAACAAGTCATTCAAGTTTAAGGGCTACTTTTGTAAGAAAGTAGGGCACATGAAGAAAGAGTGCACTGGTTTTAAAGCTTGGCTGATTAAGAAGGGTAAGACTAATTTAAATCCATTCTTTTCCTTAGAATTTAACCTTGTTAATATAGAGCCACATTCGTGGTATCTTGATACAAGATCTCCCTTACATATTACCAACTCTATGTCTGTGGCAACGCGTCTGGCCGGAGAAAGTTTTCGAATTGAGTCAAATTTAATATTTTTGGATTCGTTTAGACTTTGCGAGTTTATTGGTGAGGATATTAAATGCATTGGACTTACCATGGTGTGGACTTAGAATTAATCAGATAATAATTAAACGATTTTACGATTATATTGATTGGGGTAGTTGGTTGTTGGTTCGACCTCGAGCCGCGTAACATTTGAGGAATGTGTTGCGATATTAAATAGGATTCAAGAATTAAAATTTAGAATTTGACTAAACCTCGTCATTAGTTCGGGGAGTTCGTTATTCATACGTTATTCAAGAATGAGAGGTTCTCGATGATAATGCTCATCGGTGAACGAGCTAAGCAATTCATTATGACTTTCAGCGATTAGCTATTAAATATTAATCGCTATTTCAGAACGACGTGTTAGCAGCCTGTGACAAACATATTGTTACAACCTGAACCGGAAATGGTAGTTAATCGGCTTAATTCGTGAGTTTCACGTATAATCGTAGTTTGTCGTAATTAATCGATTTGGCGGTCTTGTCAACGGCAGAGCTCCGGCGAGTTGACTTTTTGGAATTTTGGGAAGTTTTATACAATTTTACTCGTAATCGCGCCCCGATCGTAGTCTTGAGGTTATTGAGTTGATTTGGGTGGTGGATTTTGTGTCGAGGGATAAGTAGAGTATTTATGGGATTTTCGACGATTTCGTTGATATTCGAGTTATATGTTTCCTGAAATGGTTGGTTTCCGAGGTGTGGTTCAGAGTTTTGAATTGTGATTTTGATCAGTGGTATTTGTGATTATTCAGGAGATCGGGATCGTACGCTTGGCGAGGGATCTTTCGCCGAAGCACGGGATTAGCGCATTTTCGCGTTGTGCTTGTCTGTGAGTGGACATTTCTTTTCACTGTTGGTTGCGAGTCTTTTATATACATTTTACGAGCATGAGCATGCAATTATGATTATGAAATTATATGAGCATGTGTTTTATGATTATGCAATTACGAATATGCTTTTATAATTATGCATTACAAGTATGCTTTTACATTACGCTTTATGCATTTGCATGGAAACCTTTATGATTCGGTTTACACAGAGTACAGTCTCAGTTGTAGTTGTATCGATATACTTAGCATCCCAGCTGATCTCCGAGGATGTTTACCGAGGGGGACTGTTACTCTGACCCTGAGGTCTTGACCCGGAGGGGGGAGTAGATACCCTGACCCGAGGCCCTTTCTGGCTGGAATCACGTGAGGATCAGAGATCCGGTGATTCAGACTGTACTAGCGCGGATGTGTCCATAAGTGACCCCACGGAATTTTCGATGCATGCTCTGTACGCGTGAGGAGTTAGAGTCTCCCTCGTGTACCATTTGATTTTATGCATCTAGACTCGCATATGTTTTATAACATATATTTATATATTTCGGCGAAAGACATTTATTTTCGTCCACTCACTCTAACAGTTTATATGTATTTCCCTGGGCTCTTTGTTTTCAATGCCCAGTTTGCAGTTTAGATTCAGATGTCGCACGTCAAGGTTGGAGACTTAGTATTCGAGCCACTTTTTCTTCTCAGTAGGTCTCTAGTTTGGTCTACTATTGTGTATATATGTATATACTAGAGGTCGCTCTGAATACTATTATGTTTATATTTTCACATGATTTTCCCGAATTTCTATAAAGCTACAGTTTTGTGTATTGTTTTACGTTATGATATATTTTTGAGAAATTCGGATGGGATTGGTGCCCACGGTTTGGATTTTGTGGCATAGGATGAAGTGTATTTTCCGTTGCAGGTTAATGGTAACTACGCGATATAGAGTAACTCTGTCGAAACTTTTATGATTTTTGAAAGTTCATGTTTTCAAAAGGGGTCTGATTCTGGTTTAGGAAACTAAATTGGGGTCGGGTTCTTTCACGTATAGAGATACTGACAGGCAAGCTTTGGCTTTGTGGAAATCACGGCATAGTACTTTGAGTGGACTTTTATTTTCACAGTCGATAACGAGTTCATATTTTTATGTTTTATGCTTTACAATATGTTTTCAGAGCATTTATTTGGTGGTTTGTTTTGTGATGGTATTTAGTTGCATCGATGCCCTAGCTATTCGGCTAATCACCAGTTAGCCAGTTGGACCGGGTTAGGACAAATACCCTACCCGACCCAGATTGTCTCGGTTAGGACAAACTCCCTAGACGATCATATCACCTTATTTTTCATACATACAGGCTTTCTGGGCTAGGATAAATACCTTGAACGACCACCTCTATTGCATTTCAATTTATTAGATTTGAACTCGCTTCATTTCACAGAAATTAGTGGAAATGCATGTTATATCAGTTTTTATTGGTTTACGCAAATTATTTTATTTTGTCCACTTAATCTAACGTTTTATGTTTTTATGCCTTTCCATGGGTCATTTTTTTTTTAAATTGTCCAGATTACAGGTTAACCAGTTGAAGTAGAGACCATTCAGAATGTGAGGCATGACAGTCCACAACTTCTGTTTACTCTGGGTAGGTTCTCAGTTAAAGTTTTGGGTTGCTCATGCTAGGGTAGCTGGTACCGATTATGCGGTGCTAGATACTCTAATATGGGTCTCGTAAGACTTATCCTAGATTATAACGGTAATCTGGGTTGGGTCTTGTCAATTGGTATCAGAGCATGATTTTTTAGATCCTGTCGATTATTTTATATTATTAGTTATCTTTAGTGTGCGATGGTCTGACTACAGCGGATCTCATCGTATTCCTTCGGGCATTTGGATCACTAATGGTATGAGATAATTTTCTATGTTTGTATTAGATAATAGTGAGTATTTTTGGCCTCTAATGTCATGCCTCATGGACGTGTTTGACGACTTCAGCAAAACTTACCGTCAGTAGTGTACGAAACGGTTCTAGAATATTTTGTTTTGATATATTCTGAGGATTTCTGCGACATGTTTGGTTCACGGGATATTCATGGGTATTAGGATGATAATTATTTCCAAGTCTGTTAGATTTGGAATAATCATATTGGATGACTAATGAAGGTCTCTTGTGGTTAGTTTCCCCGTAGTGTAGTGTTGCGAGGGAAATCAATTGTAGTTATCCTTGAAAAAAATTGTGTAAGTCATTAGGGAGACCTTGTAAAGAGACTAGGTGATCTCGATTCTCGGCTGAGGATCCGTTATAATATGATTTATCGACAGCTTTAGTGTGCTGGCTTGTCAGTTGCATTCGTATAAGCAACACTATGATTCTTTTTTTGGGACTATGAAGTGATTGTCACCATCGTACGTGTCACAGTAGGGGAAGTGCTGAGTGTGCAACACTATGTTCTTCTTCTTGAGTTTATGATAGGGACACTAGGAGAATTCAATGCCTATGGTTTGATTTACTCAAGTGTTAGTCGAGTGCTTGACAATGTTATCATGAAGGGATTTCGATGTCGTTAATGTTGAGTGGGTCATAAAGATTCAATATATTAACCCAACACGCTATTTATTATTGTGTTTTACAAGAATCCATAGTGTGTCATCTTCAGCTTCTCGACTCTTCTTCGAGTACAAGAGTGGGTACTCACATTCGCTTCAATTTGATGGTTCCTCGTTGTTTAAGGTGTTTCCGGACAATTTTTTAGGCCTCATGCAAAGAGAAGGTGGAGATAAGTAGCTAATTAAGGGAGCTTGCTTTTTGAGTATTGGTGTTGAAGCTTTAGAGGAGTGAGGTATCCTTTTGTAATTATTCATCGAAACATCATTACTTAATTGGGTTATAGTAAACCTCTTCCCAATATTCGTTTCTTCTGTTCTATTATCGAGTTTATTTTATCGGTGGGAGTCATAAGCATGAGTACCAATGTAGTTGTAGTGCTTATGTGGAACATTCAGGAAGTAGAGTTTTCTCGAAAGCAATTTTGATAATCGAGTAGCCCACGTTGGGTATACCTTTGAGTGATCGTCCATCGAGGTGGTGATTCTTACCGCTTTAACATGTTGAATTGCGAGTACTGCACACACTTATTTAGTTGAAGAAAAATGTGGTTGCATAGTTATGGACGAGATTAACAGAGTATCAAGGTTATGGCATAATCGTGAAATTCAAGGTGAAGTTTATAGAAGAGGTCAAGTTGATCCTCTGATATTGTCTGGGATCATGAGTTTTATTGAGAGTATGTTTTCTTAAGTCATATTTTTACTCTTTGGCTCGACCCTTTCCACTCTAAGCTAACCTGACCATTGTTCGAAGAGATTTATCCCCTCAACCTTTTGACTATTGATTAGTCTAAGGCTAAGTAAATTTCTCTTACCGGCAAGTATACGGGGTCTAGTTATAGTATTTGTATGGAAGTCGAATGTCGAATTCATGAGGATTGACCACTTAAACTCATTAGCTTGATTCGATTAAGCACTTGAAATCACTTATTAACTAGACACAAGACATGACACTAAAACTAAAGCAAGATGTGGAAGTGTATCTCATAAGACTGAGTACTTTGGAGACTTAGCATTATAAGGGATGGTTGAACTACAATGAATGAGAGACGATTGAAGGATTGTTTAACTAAATTAAGTGAAAACATAAAGTAAAACAAAACAAAACAATAAAAATGTTTGGTTGGCTAGAGATATCGCTACTAACCCTAACCCTAATTTGACATTTTAGAACATGAATTAGAAGAAGTAATGATTAGCTACAAAGCCCCTTCAAGTCAATGTAAGTTTGACCGAAGCTCTTTGAGTCATTTGGACTTCAAGAAGGCTTTGGTCCATGCTCAATCCCAATGAAAACCAAACCTTAAGCCCATTTTCTCAAATGCAACCTAATTCATGTTTACTTGCTTATGTTCCTTAGATGAGTGACTAGTTCATTTAGGTTCATTTTTAGCTTCCATACACATATCTCAACTTAGTCATGGCACACATGAATATGAAAACATCGAATCAAGCCCAAACATGCAAACATTCTACAATCATATCACAAGCTATCAAACATATTCAAAACATGTAGTTGAGGAACTTGGAGGACGATAATTGGAGGCATTGTAATAGTAATTCACAATGAGAGTCTTGAGGAACTTGTAATAGAGATGCAAGACCTCCACGTCATCTTCGACTACGAAGGTGAACTCGTGATCGGAGGTGGGCCACCAGGCCTCGAGCCACTGGGCCTGCAGGCCCACGTTCCAGGTCCGGTAGTGGACGACCTTATCACTGAATCTCCACTCGAATCCGTCCACCAGGTCTAGGATCCGCCGCGACTCCACCAGGCGGAGATCCACGTCGGAGGATTGGTCATCGGCAGCGAGGGTGAAATGGTCAATGTGGATGTGGAGGTGGACGCGGTCGGAGAGGTAATCGGCGGAGGCGAAGGATCGGAGGTAGTGGGAGAGGGAGTCGGGGCGGTTGTAGGCAAGGACTTTGATGATGAAGGTGAAGTCGGAGGCCGGAGTTTGGGGGTGGAGAGTGAAATTAGGGTTAGGGTTAGGGTTAGGGTTTGGTGAGATAACTGAGGAAGTAATGATTAGCTACAAAGCCCCTTCAAGTCAATGTAAGTTTGATCGAAGCTCCTTGAGTCATTTGGACTTCAAGAAGGCTTTGGTTCATGCTCAATCCCAATGAAAACCAAACCTTAAGCCCATTTTCTCAAATGCAACCTAATTCATGTTTACTTGCTTATCTTCCTTAGACGAGTGACTAATTCATTTAGGTTCATTTTTAGCTTCCATACACATATCTCAACTTAGTCATGGCACACATGAATATGAAAACATTGAATCAAGCCCAAACATGCAAACATTCTATAATCATATCACAAGCTATCAAACATATTCAAAACATGTAGTACACTAAACTAAATCCAATTCCATAACTCAAAACATAATTATATGTACATCAAATTGGCTAGGGCTCCAAAAGGCAACTACTCACTACGCATAGCAACAATAGAGTCTAGATACATAGATAGGAGACAATAGGTACAAGAAATAACCGAAGAGTCCCTTAAGAAAAGCCTCCAAGCTCTTCAAGTATTTTCTTCACTTCTTGATCATTTCTTACTTCTTGTCTCCAACAATGATGATGAAATCATCTTAGGCTAGGGTGAAGAGGGTGGAGTTGAGAGTATGGTAGTGGTGATAGAAGTTCTTAGGCCTTTTGGTGGTGCTAGATTGAGTTTTAGAGGTAGAGGAGAGAGCTGGAGGGTTTGGGTATGGACGGGGGCTATGGAGAGAGACTAAAACTATGAGAAATAAAAAAATTACAGGAGATTTGTGTGTAGGCAAGGGGAAGCTCGACCCTAATGGACTAAAAGAGATATTTTTGGCATTTGAAATTCAAAAATAGATGCTAGACATGATCCACAATTTAAGGCTTTAAGTGGGCCAAAATGTGTGACTTACCCAAGTCATATGACTTGCATATGCATTCATCTTCTCCAAATATTTCTCAAGTCGGCTTGAGTCTTGAGGTCTTGGCCCAACATGACTTGACCTGGCCATTGACTAGCAAAGATTTTCCATAGTTGACCTCCAGAGTTGACCGTTGATCGACAATTGACTTTTAGACTTTTCTCAGTTTTGCTCCATCTTCTCCAAAGGTTTAGGAAACTTGCTTGGATCTCCAAAAAGTGATTAGTTTCCATCTTTAAATACATTTCCATGTCATCTCTCCATTTCCTAACATAACAAGGAAATATAATAAAAATGATGCTTTATTAATAAAGGGAAAACAATAAGTATGGAGTTAGGGACATATTTATGGCATAATTCTAGGCAAACAACCATCTGACCCGATTTTATCTTTTATAGTCGATCACCATTGTTGTCATTTAAGGTGAAGCTTGAAAATCCTGATTTGTGTTTCATTTGGGTTGCTATATGTTTGTATCAGCCAAAGAAAAATGAATAGATATATCTCCTGAGGTGCTAGTGCCATGTTCATTCGTACCTTGGCTGACCGTGGACATCAGGAGATTAAAAGTAACTATTTCCTGGTATGGTTTACAATGATGATTTTATACTTGGTAAGGCGGCTAATTTTTGTTGCTTCTTGGGTAAGCACTCTTAGTCAGCTCAACAGTGAGAACTCGTTATTCCTTATCGGGATTGTGTCATTAGTTCAAAACTTCTTGTTTTACCACATTTGACAATATCTTCGGCTAGACTTATTACCGTTGTGAGTGCATACTAATGACTTCATTGTTGGTGCTTGACCTTATTACTGGACTTTATTACGTGAAGCGGGAAGATAGTAGTTATATCATATTTAAAATCAGAATTGTTGCCGCCTTGACTTTCAGTAAATTCTAAGTTGTTAACAGAAAAATAAATTCATTCACCCACGTGTGAGTTATTTATTCAGTTTTGTTTTCCAAGAAATGACCTTATAGTTCGACTTTAATATGTTTTCATTATGTGAGTTGATCGTCGCTTTTTGATATCACTATCAGCGGGGACCGATCAGTTCGAGAATATACTTTATTAAACCCCACTGTAGTCAACTCGTCGTGCAGGGGAGTTTCAAATTGACATTACTATTTGGAGAATCAATCACTATCTTGTGTTTCTATTAATTCATTTTTATTTTTCGGGGTTAATCTTAAATTTCTCTACTCAAATATTTTCATGAATTGGTCACGTTCATTAATTTTATGTCGTGAACACGCTTTCCTCTATAAAGATGTTTCAAGAGATGTGTAACCAGTTCAGAAATATAATTATCTCTGTTATAAATCACAGAGGTTCATAAGGGTGAAGACGTTAATATCAAGATTTTAGATCAAACTTATGCATTTTACGCCTGTACAACCAAGAACCACTAAGTTTGAGAGTCGGCAAGGATTTGTGTATATCGCAAGCAGGTGTGGGGATCAGAGAAAAATAAGTATGACTTGATTCACTGTATATTACACGAACTCCAGGTTTTTGCTAGACTTGATGTAAGAGTATCATATAAATAAATAAGTGATCATCAGTCACAGAAGTATTTATGAGAATGACACACAGAAATGCAAACTTCTGACCAATTATTGATTCGTGTGCGACGAAGATGTAGTTTATTTCTATAGGATACAAAATTTTATCAGTGATTCTGCAAGGAATTGTTCTGTTCCTTGGAATTCACAGCAGTCTAATCCTCTTATTAGTTATCGTTAGGTAAGCATCCAATGTTAAAGGAATCATGAATGTTTATGGTAGTACAACGAGGTAAGTGACAGCGATTCAGTTATTTAATTTGACAATAGATCTGGGCAAGTAAATTAGCATCTTAATGTTTTATCACTTCGAGTGGGCAAATATACTAGGCATATATATTTATGTGTAAGCATAAGCCTATGTCTATTTTCCAACAAATTTTTCAGCGTTGGACAGTAGTAGATACATTTTTATGTGAGCTCTATATGTGTGAGCTAAAGATGCTCAAATATGGGTATGATGTTTGTTATGTAAATTGTGGTACATGAGTAATGAGACTGGTGATATGAGTTTCGGGACTCAAGTTACACACCAACAGTACTTTTTCATCACTGATAAATGCATTGTTTATACGATTAGTCAGACCTTAGAGGAGATACAAAGTTGTTATGTCCAGAATAGAGGTGGGATTAGAGATTACAGTTTGACTCTTTGGAGTCCGCTCGTAGTTTTGGGCGTATTTGTGGCAAATCTCAGGGATTTCTTATGCACCTCGCTTCATTGTGGTGATTAATTTTTATATTTGAGTTAGTCCAGTTAGTGTATTGAAAGGGAGATATTTGATTATTAAGTATTAGCGACTTGTGATTATTGTGTTGCTTAGTTTGATGATGAGAAATCCGAATACGATTCGGTGCCCATGATTTGCTTTTTGAATTTGGTTATTCAAAGTGTTCTTCTTATGCAGGTTTTTGGGTTCCTTGAGTTTTAGGGGAACCTATGCCAAATTTTCAATATAATTTTCAGGAATAAGAAAATTGAGTGGGTCAGCATGTTCCTTGAGATCGGTCAGATGACCACTTATGTTACGGCTTTATAATTGTTAGTCTGGGTCTTCAGCTTGTTACCTTTAAGACCACGAGGCTCACTTTTATGTGAGAATGTCTATCGAGGGACACCTCTGATAGGTTTATGGCGCAGGGTTCAAGTGGTGATCAGGAGCCACTTTAGGAGGTAGAGCCGAACTATCAGCTAGACAGAATGCATATCAGAACCGCAACTGAAGACTGGACTAACCGGTCATGCCGAGAACTTTATTAGCATTTTCCATTAGAGAGGCATGTATATCAAATGTTTTAGTTATTTATATTACAGAGATTGCATCCTGACCCTTTCATGTACCAGACTAATAATGAGTAGTTGTTTGTGACTCCCGATCATGAGAACAAGACTTCGTAATTAAGCGATGCATGGTGAAGGTATTACAGATACACCCCCCCTAGTTGTGGCTATTATTTGTGATTCGAACGAACTCATACAGGACTAGTACCCAATGGTGCTTTACCAATATGTGTAAATTTTGAGGATGAATTTTTTTTTTGAGGGGGGCGGGTGTAGATTGTGACATCCCGTAATTTATCGGGGATGTAATAGTCACAAATGGACGAGTATAATTAGACTTTCTATCTCGGGAGATTATCTTGAGAAAAGTCGTAGGGTTTACTGAGACGAGCTCGTAGCCACGTCAAGAGTTAAAATCGGAGTTACGATGGAGAAATTATGGTCAACGAAAGTTTGTACAATTTTACAGAATCGATTAGTCGCAATTTGCACCTATAAATGAGACTTTCCAAAAATGAAAAGTTATACTTGACATTTCAGGCCAATCAGTGTTGACCCGCGTTAACTGGACTTCCCGACTTAAAATCGCCGCCAAATCGCCGGCCGGCGATGCAACGACGTCGGGCACCGTTTAGGGCAAATTTCTAGTCGAAATTGGAAGCCCTTGATGCTTGGATCATTTCCATGCCTTTATTTTGAGGAATTAGAGACGGAATTGAGAGGAATCAATGAGGTAAGTTTTAAGGTTTCGATGTCGTCGCCAACGAGATTTTCGGCGATGATTTTTATGTCAAACGATTGGGTTTGTTTTGGTGATTTGCAGATCGAATTGTAGGTATTCAAATCTAACCCGATTCGGTTTTTGTCGTCGGCGTTTGGTATATGGATTCGAATCGAACCCAATTCGGTTTTTGTCGTTGCGATGGCTGACAACGGTTGTGGCTGTCATGGATAAAGTGGCTCAACAGCAGAGATTGACGCTAGAGAGATTTTTGGGCCATGGATTTTCAGGCTCAATTCCGGCCAAACAAATTGAAATTAGGTATAGGTTCTTTGGGAGAAAATGTTGGGCTTGATGAGAGGAAGAGATTGATGTGTCAAACGCCACCATCGGCGGTGGTCGCCAGTGGCACGTGGGTCAGCATGCCCTGTCGTCTGTGGCGGCGCGTTTGACCAGAAAAAGTTTTTGAATTGAGTCAAGTTTTATATCGTTGGATTCGTTTTGATGCTGCAAGTTTATTGGTGAGGATATTAAATACATTGGACTTAGTTTGGTGTGGACTTTGAATTAATCGGATAATAATTAAACGATTTTATAATAATATTGATTATGGTAGTCGGTCGTTGGTTTGATCTTGAGCCGCGTAACGTTTGAGGAATGTGTTGCGATATTAAACAAGATTCAAGAATTAAAATTTAGAATTTGATTAAACCTCGTCATTAGTTCGGGGAGTATGTTATTTGTACGTTATTCGAGAATACGAGGTTCTCAATGATAATGTTCGTCGGTGAATAAGCTAAGTAATTCATTATGAATTTCAGTGATTAGCTATTAAATATTAATCGCTATTTCAGGACGATGTGTGACAAACGTATAGAGATGCTGACAGCCAAGCTTTGACTTGGTGGATATCACGGCACAGTACTGTGAGTGGACTTTTATTTTCACAGTCGATAATGAGTTCACATTTTTATGCTTTATGCTTTACGGTATGTTTTCAGAGCATTTATTTGGAGGTTTATTACTGTGATGGTTTTATTTAGTCACATGGATGCCCTAGCTATTCGGCTAATCACCGGATAGCCAGTTGGACCGGGTTAGGACAAACACCCTACCCGACCCAGATTTTCTCAGGTTAGGACAAACTCCCTAGACAATCTCATCATCTTACTTTTCATACATACAGGCGTTATGAGTTAGGACAAACACCCTGAACGACCACCTTTATTGCATTTCAGTTTATTAGATTTGAACTCGCTTCATTCCACGGAAATTATTGGAAAGGCATGTTATATCAGTTTTTATTAGTTTACGCAGATTATTTTATTTTGTCCACTCACTATAACGTTTTATGTTTTTATGCCTTTCCATTGGTCATTTGTTTTAAATTGCCCAGATTACAGGTTAGTCGGTTGAAGTTGTGACCATTCAGAGTGTGAGGCATGACAGTTCACAACTTCTGTTTACTCTGGGTAGGTTCTCAGTTAAAGTTTTAGGTTGCTCGTGCTAGGATAACTAGTACTTATTAGGCGGTGCTAGATACTCTAATACAGGTATGTTGGAGAGATTTAGACCTCCAACCTTTGGACTATTGATTAGTTTAAGGCTAAGTGAATTTCTCTTACCCGTAAGTATACGGGATCAAGTTATAATATTTATAAGTAGTCGAGTGTCGAACCACTATAACTCCTTAGCTTTATTCGATTAAGCACTCAAATTACGGATTAACTAGATACTAAATATGACACTAAAACTGAAGTAAAATGTGGAGATGTATCTCACACTACTAAGTCTTTTAGAAACTTAGCATTGTAAGGGGTGATTAGACTACGGTGAGTGATTATACGGAAGTTGATTGATTGATTATACTAATGCAAGGAAACTAAAATATCAACGAATTCATAATAAAAAATAATTGTTGACTAGGGAAATCTCCGCTAACCACATGATGCTCAAGCAATGTTCTGATTTATGAAGGTGGATTATTAAAGTCTGTTTCACACAATTCATGTTCAAAGCGTGACCTTTTGAGTCATGTTTGATTTGAACCCAAGTTCCTAGGTCATTTTGAACTCTAGATGACTTGAGCCCAACCTTGAAGTATTTAGTGAACCGGGATCAAGACCTAAGCCATTTTGAGCTTATATCTTGACCGTATGTCACGTGAGTGAAGTCAACAAGAATACCATGTGATAATTGAAGAAGGTTCCCATTCTCGAACCACTTTTGGCGGACTCGGGAGGAAGTCTAAGTGAATCTCCCAATTCGCACCATTTTGAGTTACGAATCGAAAGACCCAACTAATAGCCACAGTAAACTCTAGATTCAATATGTGCTTAACTAAATTCCCACAAGTTTATTGAGACTCAAGGATGTTCTAGTCCTTGCTTAGTGCTAAGAAAATCAAACCTTAAGGTAAACCCTCTCGAAATAGACCCTAATAATGTTTACATGGCCTTAAGTGAGTAGCTAATTCAAATAAGGTCCCATTTTTAATCTCTTCATACATATATTAACTTAGGTAGGGTCAACACATGCATATATGAAACAAATCATAAAGCTCAAGCATATAAACATCCACAAACATAAAGTAGCTCTTTCACAAACACACTTTCACAAAACATACACTAAAAAGATAAATCAAGACATCATTTGCTCACATCACATGGCTAGGGTTCAAACCATAGCCTCCCAAATAGACTACTTACTACTCATAACTACAATCAATTTTAGATACTTAGAAAAGAGTCAACAAGTGCAAGAAATAACCTAAGAGTCCCTTAAGCAAAAGCCTCTAAGCTTCTTCAAGTCCTTTCTTCACTTCTCACTCCAAGAATGCACCCAAGGTTGTAGATGAGGTAAGTAAGACTTCTAGGATACCAAGAGGCAAAGGATAAGAGAGATTACTTTTCACCTCTTTGAGCTCTAGAAATCTCACCAAACCTTGGAGACAAAGATGAGAGGAGGAAGTGAGGGATGGTGGTGAGGGAGAGTGGAAGAGGTTCGACCAAGACTTGTAAGGCTAGGTATCTTGAATTTATAGAGGGATGGGATAGAAGAAAAGGGGAAGAGAAATCTAGCTTCTCTCTAAAGAACCCAGAGTTGGAGAGAAAACTAAGAACCCTATAGAGAAGTTAGAGAGAAAAAAGTTCAAAACTATGAAAAATGAGTAAAAAGAAGTGTGGTGTGTGTGAGGGGAGAGGGGAGCTCGACCAAGATAAGCTAAGGGAGATTTTTTTTTTGGTGTTTGAAATTCAAAAATTGGTGCTTAGACATGATCCACAAATTTAGGCTTTAAGTCAACCAAGACGTGTGACTCACCTCAAGTCATGTGACTTGCATGTGCACCCATCTTCTCAAAATATCTCTCAAGTGGGCTTGGGTCTTGAGACCTTGGCCCAACTTGACTTGACCTCGTCATCGACCGGCGAAGACTTGCCGGAGTTGACTGTTGATCGCTGGAGTTGACCGTTGACCGATTGTTGGCTTTTTGTCTTTTTCTCAGTTTTGCTTCATCTTATCCAAAGACTTAGGAAACTTGCTCGGCTTCTCCAAAAATTGATTAGATTCCATCTCTTAGAGTATTTCCATGGCAATCCCTCATTTCCTAGCATAATAAGGAAACATAATAAAAATGGTGATTTATTAATAAAAGGCAAACAATAAGCATAGGGTTAGACATAATTAGAGCATAATTATAGGCCTAACAGTAAGACTTATCCTGGATTACAACAATCATCTGGGTTGGGTGTTGTCATTCACAAGGAAGAGGAGCCTAAAATCCAATGAAGTCATTGTCTATGCGGGAATGGGATGCGAGTAGCAGTGAAGGCCATTGGAGCTCTTAGGCTAGATCTAGGCACAGGAAATCATATAGTCCTGGATAATATTTATTATGTTCCCTCAATAAAGAGGAATTTGCTGTCTGTTTCTCTTTTGGTTAAGAATGGTTGTAGTTTTTTCATTGATAATAAAGGAATTACAGTTTCTCATAATTCTATTCAGATTGGTTCTTGTTTCTTTTTGATGATTATATGAAGTTAAATTGTTATGTCTCCAAACAAGAAATTTTACTTGTTGAGAACAATGACACATCTAGCACAAACGCCATTACTGGTGTCAAAAGAACCTTATACAATGAAAATTTTGCAATCTTATGGCATCGTAGACTTTGCCATATTTCAAAAGAAAGACTGCAAACACTTGTTAAAAACAAAATCCTACCAGACCTTAATTTTTCTGATCTAGATATATGCGTTGAATGCTTAAAAGGAAAGATGACCAAAACTAGAAAGAATACTGTGTCCAGAAGCCAAAATCTTTTGGAACTAATCCACATAGAAATTTACGGTCCATTTAAGAATGAAACCATATGTGGCAATAGATATTTCATCACATTCACTGATAATTTCTCTAAATATTGCTCCATTTATCTTATGTCAGAAAAGTCACAAGCTTTAGAAACATTCAAAATCTTCAAAATTGAAGTTGAACTTCAGCTTGAGAAGAAGATTAAGGCTGTTAGGTCTGACAGAGGGGGAGAGTTTTATGAAAAATACACTGAAGCTGGACAACATAATGGACCTTTTGCCTTATACCTGCAGGAACATGCATGGTATTAAAGCCCAATACGCTACCCCTTATAACCCACAACAGAATGATATGGCTGAGAGGAAAACATAAACACTTTTAAACATGGTGAGGAGCATGATGTGTACCTCAAACTTGTCTTTATTTCTATGGGGAGAAGCTTTGAAAACTGCAGACTACCTTTGCAACAGAGCACTTAGTAAAACAATTCAGAAAACACCTTTTGAAATTTGGTGTAGAATGCAGCCTAGTTTAGACCACTGTAACGTTTGGGGATGTAAAGCTGAAGCTAAAATTTACAATCCAAACATTCAGAAGTTCCATTCTAAGTCTGTGAGTTGCTACTTTATTGGTTACCCTGAAAAATCGAAGGGTTACAAATTGTACTCACATCATCACTCACCAAGAATTTTTGAAACAAACCAAGTGAAGTTCCTTGATGAAAGCTTTTACAATTCAGATTTTGAAAATTTAGAAATTGAGTTCGATGAATTGGCTGAGAATGAAAGTGTTGAGATTACTATGCCTAAAGCTAATAATAGTTTCCAAGTCCTTGACACTACAACAAGACATCAAAACATTGACATGCAAATTGATCAAAATGATCATGAAGTGGGGCATAATCAATTAGATGATGACATTTTGGACATCCTGAATCCTCAACCTCAACTAGTTGAATCACAGATTGTTGAACCACAACATCAGATTGTAGAAGTAGATTTAGCTCTAAATCCTCAACTTACAAGATCGCAGAGACCGGATAAACCAAAATATGGGGGAGAAGATGACAATTATGTTGTCTATTTGCATGAGGCTGAACTGATGTTGGCTGATGAAGGTGATCATGTTTCTTACAAACAAGCCATTGAGTATGGTGAGTCAAAACAGTGGGAGCTAGCCATGAAAGCTGAGATTGAGTCAATGAATAAAAACTCAGGGTGGGAATTAGTGAAATCTGATCCCAAACAGAAGGCTATTGGCTCTAAGTGGGTGTACAAAACCAAAAGGGATGCAAATGGAAAAATTGAGAGGCATAAAGCTAGGTTGGTGGCAAAGAGCTTTACGCAAAGAGAAGAAGTAGACTATACTGAAATTTTTTCTCCTGTTTCAACAAAAGATTCATTCCGAATCATTTTGGCTTTAGTTGCTCATTTTGACATGGAGTTATATCAAATGGATTTAAAAATGGCCTTTCTAAATGGAGAGCTTGATGAAGTGATTTATATGAAATAACCAGAAGGTTTCATTAAATCAGGAAGGGAAGACTTGGTATGTAGATTAAGAAAGTCCATTTATGGATTGAAACAAGCATCTAGGCAATGGTACAAGAAATTTTCTATAATTTCTTCTTTTGGATTTACAAAAAATATAGTGGATGAGTGTATTTACTTGAAAACTGTAGGAACTCAATTTATCTTTCTCATTCTTTATGTAGATGACATTCTCCTTGCCAGCAGGAATATGAAATTGCTTAAAGATACAAAAGCATTTCTATCAAACAAGTTTGATAGGAAGGACCTCGGAGAAGCATCATACGTATTAGAGATTGAGATCAAGAGCGATAGAGAATGAGGTCTATTGGGTTTATCTCAACATAATTACATTACCAAAATTCTAAAATGTTTTGGAAGGGAAAATTGTGCATGTGGAGAATCCCCTATGTCGAAAGGAGATAAATTGACTAAGAACCAATGTCCCAGGAACCAAGCTGAAAAAACTTGACATGCAATCTAAGCCATATGCAAGAATTGTTGGAAGTCTAATGTACGCATAAGTGTGTACAAGACCAGATTTGTCTTTTCCCGTTGGCATTTTGTCTAGATTTCGATCTAATTTTCAACTAGAACATTGAACTTCTGGAAGAAAAAAAAGTGCTCAAGTATTTACAAAGAACCAAAAATCATATGCTTGTATACAGACGAGAGAAAAAAGTGAAACTTGCTGGGTACACCGACTCAAATTTTGCTGGCCATTATCCAGTGAGCATGAAATCTACTTGTGGTTATGTATTCATGCTTGTAGGAGGAGCAATTTCATGGAAAACCATGAAACAATCAATAATAACTATCTCTACTATGCAAGCTGAAACTGCTGCTGTGTATGAAGGAGTTTGCCAAGACCTTTGGATTAAAAACTTTCTACTAGAGACAAAGATTCTAAGCAACATTGTTTCATGAGCTTTGGAGATTTATTGTGACAATGCAGCAGCTACCTTCTTCTGCAAAAATAGCAAAAGATCGAACAATTCTAAGCACCTTGACCTCAGATACTACAACGTGAGGAAGGTGGTCAAAGAAGGAGAGATTATTGTGCTTGATATCAATAGTGAAGCGCAATTAGCCTATCCTTTCACCAAAGCCTTGTCCGTAGCAGTTTTTTAGAAGCATGCGTTAAACATAGGTGTTCTACCTAGCTTGGATGCATGTCTTCAGTGGGAGCAATTGATAAAATTTGTCTTATTTTTTCTTTTTCTTTTTTTAGATGATGTAATGTTAGCTCCAGAGCCTTGAGTTCTGATTATGTACTTTTGTTTTCAGATTATCAATAAATTGAGATGGTTCCAGATTTACTTTATTGCTACAACTCTGTTGTTTAGTTTAAATTCTGAAAATTATTGATACTTGTTTTGGTTTAAGTTTACTACAGGTAATGAGGACCATGCATAGCATGACATTACAATTATGGAGATAAACACTTCTCTTTTGAGTTCAGGTAAGAGCTTATGGTTTCTGATAGTCAGAAGCATTTGTTGGACTATGAGCATTTGTTCATTCAGTGAATTATACATGTTCATATGCTTGAGTTTTGCATCAGTTTTGGAGGCCTCTGTGATCTGCAGAAAGTGTTGTTGGTAGCATACAAGTGGTGCATTTTCAAAATTGCTTTGTTTTCCTTGCTCTACATCATTTTTTGGACATTGACTATGTCTAAGTAAATTCTAAAGTGTTTTCATTTTTTGGCGCGCTCTTAAGTTGGCTGTGTATCTTGATTCTCTTGTCATTTGTAAGTTATGATGGTCCAAGTGGGAGATTGTTAGCTTAATGTGGACTTGTCATATACTTACTCTTAAGCTAATGACTTGTGATTATGCATATACTATATAACATGGAATCTGTAAATACTTTTGTCTAGTTATCACATTGAGGTGTATATTCCTAGTGTGAGTCGAGGTTTACTTATTAGATTACATCGTAATCATTAGATGCAATTCATTTGGGATTCTTGTAGGTTAATCAAGGCAAGATTGAATTACCTTTATGGGAGGGATTCAACACCTTAGCTAAACATATAAATAAGATGAGAGGTCCCTGCACTCACTACAACTACAAGCATAAGTTCTTGCCCCATTCATAAGAAGCTTAAGCTTAGTGAGATTGCAGAAGATCCACTCGGTTCTCGTTCAATCTATAGAGATGGAAAGTTCTAGTACATCTTCTATCCTTTTTAAACTTATTTTGGATTGATTTTTTGCAAAGAAATCCTCAAGATCTCTTCCTGGTCAACCAAGAAAATCGGAATGTCTTTATCAACTTCAAGATCTAAGCTTTTGTAAAATTCGTGCAGTTTATCGCTGAGAGACTCGAAGTTTTGTTTATCAAAAATAGCACTAGAATAGCAATCGGAGCAAAGCTTTCCACCATCAATGTTGACATACTTTTCCTCTGCCGGCTGAAACCTACGGCAAATACTACACCTGGGAAAACCATCAACTAGATGTCCACAACATATGAACTGCCCCCAATTTTCGAACGCAGCAAGTCATCACTTGGTTTATTGCAAGCAACACATGTAATCAACTTTTCCTTCTTCCATTTCCTATTTTTTAATTCCTTCACTTTTCTCTTAATGAACCATAGATATCGGAACACGGTCTGCCACAACTTCTCCTTCTTCCTATTCAGTTCTTTAATTCCTTCACTATGCTCATAATGAACCATAGATATCGGAACACGGTCTGCCACAACTTCTCCTTCTTCCTTTTCCAGTTCTTTAATTCCTTCACTATGCTCTTAATGAACCATATCTATCGGAACACGCACTACAAGAGAAACGGTCTTTTGCGGCAGCGCAATGTGTGTCGCAAAAGATAAGTTTGCGACACACACGCTTGTGTCGTAAAAGACCACGTCGCAAAAGATCAATTTTACTCGCGACACAAATATGTGTGTCGCAAAAGACATAGAACGTGCATCGCAAAAGATATCTATGTGTGTCGTAAAAGACATCTATGTACGTCATAAAAAATCAATTTAGTGTGTCGCAAAAGATATTTCGCTTGTCGTAAATACAAGTTAACAAACATCCATTCAAACCACAAATAGCAATCAAATTAACACATTAATTCAATAATCCAAGTGAACATCATTACAAATACGTTGTATGAATCTATTCTTAAGAAGTTTGTCTAGCCACTTCTTTACATGTGTTCCCATACTCTAGGCATATATTCGTAGAAAGAATAACTCCATATGCACCATATGTGACACTCTTACATGAGTTTAACAACAATACAGATGCACTCCCTCCACCAATACAGATACCAGCAAAGCAATAATCCCACACCTCCCCTTTTTCTGCCCAAGTACCTGCAAAAGAAGAAAGGCCAACCTTCTGGCTTTCTGTCAACTAGTGTAAAATGCAGATGAAGGGAGAGAGAACAGAACATGATGAAGATGTAAAGAGAGAAAATACACACACCAAACAGTAATCTATGGCATAAGGGAAGAACAGAGACATTATATGGTGACAGTCTTAGGCTTCAGCAAGTCTTGGCTGATTTTTTATCAGTATCAGTTAATTTTATGCCTTCTGGAGGCCAGCTTACTCTCGCAGTTAATTTGACAAAAGATCAGCTTGGACAATCCGTTCATCTAGTACATTTAGAACTCAGGTATAGCTTTCTAATTTAATCCATTGTTATGATACTCAAGGTAGCCATTAACTTCTGCAAACAATTCCCACAAATAAAGAGGAACTTGCTAGAGATGCATAAAGATCAAAGACTAAAAGAAACGCTTGTGCTTTATGGTATATATATATATATATATATATATAGAGAGAGAGAGAGAGAGAGACACACACACACACACACACACACATAATGGGCTGCTTGTGTAACAATTCAAGTGAATATCAATCATGAAATACTTAAATGATATGCTGGATCAGGATATCACATGCGGATAGTGGGATCCCAGAAGGGTTACTAAACCAGATGTTTGCGACAGATGAAGACATATCCAAAGAAGGCATTAGCCTCCTCATCAGCAGAAAACTAGTGAAGCTCATGAATGGAGATGTACAGTATCTCCACGAAGAAGGCAAGTCTACCTTCATCATATCTGTGGAACTTGTTGCTGCACATACGGTGAGGTCCTAGACGTACGTTACAATTTTCAATGATAGATGACACTCACTAGCTTACTGATTCCCCAAAAGTGGGCATGACATATGACCTATAGTACAGGCTATACGAACAACAGAGAAGAAATATATGGCTAGCTGTGGATATGTACAAGTCTAAGAGACGACTCCCAGATAGTTCCTAACTGTGGATATTCAAGCCACTACCTATATATTTATGCATTACCATCACAGAACTAGAACCAGAAAAGAAAACAAAATGCGATGCTCTCAATTTTGTTTTCAACAATTTAAGTGATCAAGCTCAGAGGCCAAACTGAATGCGTCAAGAATCCAATACAAGACAGGGACTAACAACAATTTAATTGTAATTGCACTACCAAACACTAAACTTTGAGACATGGCGGAAAGAAATACAATGCTACTCAATATGCAAATTGACTCGTTGTGAACTTGATAATTGAAACTGATTTAGCTTTATGAAAACAAGTTGATCAAGTAAGAAGACACATACCAAGATGATCTAAAATAGTAGTCTGTTTTGCTCTTTCCCATGTTCTCTGTAAGAAAACCAAACTGAAATCTGTAAACCAAATTGAAAGATGATACCTCAGGTATCTGTTGAACTACAGATTTCTTATTAACATAACACTATAATACTTACCTCAAAAACTGATTTAGTTGACTTTGATGTATTTGATAGGCCATGCTATAATACCCCCAATAGATTCTTCGAGATTAGTGAGCTCACTTGTTGCCCGGAATAGAGGAATGTCAAAAAAAACCTGGTGGACTGAAACTTTCCAACAATCGTCACCTAGAGGAGCATGATGCACCAAAGCTCGTGGGTCTCTTGACAAAACTGCACCCGTTGCAACAAAAATTTCTTCTTTTGCAAACCAGTTTAGCAAATAAATCTTCCGTCCATCAACTTCTTGTATCTTTTTTGGTCCAGTACTTTCGGTCTTTTTCTTTTTTCCATCAACATGTCCAATAACTGATTCATAGTTGGAACTAATAATGCTTCCACCTTTTTGTTTGTTCTGTGATGCATTATTAGATTGCTGAACACTTGAATTTTCTTTCCTTTTTCTCTGTCCAGAGTGTTTCACACTTGAGTAGTCCTTTAAGTGAAAAGAATTTAGTAATTAACCACCTGCCCCAATTGATTTTATAAACTAAAACATAAACTATAACTTTTATTTAAGGACTTAAATTGCCATTCTCAGCTTTGTCTAGCCGAGCAGCGAGGCTTTGTACCAACTCCATTAACAAATCCACTTTTTGGCTTTGAGCAGTAAGAGCTTCTGTTTGAGCGGCAACTTGGTTTTCTAAAATGGTCACTTTATGGGCAGCGTACCTTCGTCCATCTACCTTTGATGGTAGGGCACCAAATCCAAGTCCTCTCACACGTCCTCGTGGATCAGGACCTAAAACCTTCGAAACAGCGTCATCTCTTAAACAACACCCCTATTCTTCTTCTTCCCTTAACTTCCGTACTTGTTTCTACATGATACCAACATCCATTAATACATACAATATCTGAAAATTGAATGTTATTGATGGAATTATACAATAAATTGTACACACTTGTTCTTACCACAATCTCCGGATCATCAAGTCCTTCATCCGAATCATTCTTCTTCAATTCATAAGCATGAAGCCATATATCGGACCTCGATAATGCATCAGGGTTCTCACTTTCTTTCCTCTGTGAAGTAAAGAGTTGTCTTGGCTTATCTCATTATAAACATACAAATTATACTGATGAAAAATCATGGAATTCATTCACTGTCCATTTCCTCTATTAGACATGCAAAGCTTTTCCTGCTTGTTCTATGCATCAAGGTCCTTTCGGCTCGTATTGACTTAAACTTATCAGACTTCTTCTAATAAAACCAGAGTGAGAAAATAAAATCAAAAACTGTTTCCTTAGCATATATACTGTATATATAAAATTATAAGCATTAGCTTGATTAAGGATGCCAACTTACCCTAAATTCTTTTGTGTATCTGGATTTCACAAGAGCATTCCAAGCCAATGGTTCCACATTCTCAGGTTTGAGAAGCGCAGCCGCACGTGATAAACCCACATCTTCAGCTTTTTTCATCACTTTGGTCATTGTTTTTGATTTGTGATTTCCCCAAAGCTTTATCATCCTTCGGAACACATGTTTCTTGTAATAGCTATCAACAGCATAATGTTGCTACATTGAAAGAAGGAAAAAACCATGAGACATTAACTAAAAATCTACATAATGCAGCATATCAGTAGGTACCACTTCGAATTGATGAAGGAGGAGAAACCGCTGGCATACTTTCCAATTGGCTGATCGTGTTCATTGAATTGCACAAGACATATGCCTTTGTTCTTCTTGAAGTCTTTATCTCCTTTTGCTTTGCCTCTAGGTGGTCTTTTCAGATTAACAGAATTAGTATCATCTTGGCACCTATTTGAACTAGTAGGCTCTGAAACACGCTGATTATGTCCATTGAATGCTAGAGGACATGAGCCTTTGTTGTTCTCCAAAACTTTATCTCCTTTTGCTTTCCTCCCACAGTTGATAAACCTTTTATAATTTTCACTACAAGTTTACTAAAACAAGTTAACAGTAGCAGCAAGATACAAACATATTTGCAAGTTTGTAGACATATCATATTGTTGTAGTAGTATATGCTATATGGCAGAGTTAAAGTTGAATTAACAAATCATTTCTTCCAGAAATCAGTCTATAAAAAGAAAAGTAAATAGCCTAAATTGAATATGGCAGAGGCAAAGTCGAAATAACATACCTCCCAATATGGCAAATCGAAGAAAATTGATCTTTTCTTCCATCGTTTTGTAGGATCATCACCATCATCTGAACACTCATCAATTTCCTGAGGTTGTCTCTTCCTTTTTCTGATATCACGTTTCTCCTTCCTTCCCCAATCATTCTCAATATTTTTAACAACTTTGTAGATCTCAGAACCACGTACTCAACTGTCTAGGTTTTTCTCTATATTCCTCAGTTCCATCAAACCATGCTCCTTTAGACCGAAAAATATGATCATCGGAGAGAAATCTCCTATGACACATGTAGCAATGTTTCTTTCCATTTTTTAGCCACTTTGAAGAAGTTTGAACACCACATACAGGACATGCTTTCTTTCCTCTTGTGGAATATCCGAACAAATTCCCATAAGCGGGAAAGTCGCTGATGGTCCACATTAACAGAGCTCTCAAATTGAATGAGGACCCCACATATACATCATACACATTAACCCCTTTTATCCACACCTCTTGTAGTTCTTCAAAAAGAGGTTGTAGATACACATCTATATTATTTCCTGGTTGCCTTGGTCCCGGGATGAGCAATGTAAGCATCATATTCTCCTTGGACATGCATAGAGAATGAGGGAGGTTATATATAACCAACATCACAGGCCAACAAGTGTATCGAGAACTAAACTCACCAAAGGGATTAAATCCATTAGTTGAAAGCCCAAGGCGAAGATTACGAGGCTTTGCTGCAAACGAAGGCCATTTGCTATTAGTGAACTTCCATGACAAAGAGTCGACAGGATGTCGCATCATGCCATCCTCACTTTGGTTAGTATGATGCCACCTTAGTTGTTCTGACTTCTCAGGTGACGTAAACATTCTTTTAATTATGGGAATGAATGGAAGATATCTCAATACTTTCGCAGGAATTCCTCCTCAAATCTTCTTTGTGTGCTTATGAATTTTCCAACGAGATGCACCACATTTGGGACACTTGGTTTTATTTTCTAGTTCCTTTCTAAATAAACAACAGTCATTGACACAGGCATGTATCTTCTGATGACCCAAGTCAAATGGATCCAACAACTTTTTGACATTATACAAAGAACTTGGAAGAATATTATCCCTTGGTAGAAACCCTTTAAACATATCGATCATATCATCAAATGCGGCGTTTGTTAAACCATGACTAGCCTTGAACTTGTACATAGCCACAGTAGCAGACATCTGAGATGATGTAGAGCCTCTATAAAGAGGACGTTCTGCCTCTTCAACTAAAATTTTCAAATCGGGCTTTTTTTTTTCTTCCCTAGGTGTCACAACATTTTGATCCAAAAAGCAATCCTTGTACATTCTCTGTGTTTCAGGGATTCCAACCTTTTCAGGTTCCTCAACGAGCTCATCCCCATGCCATGTGAAATTAGAATAAAGAGGGTCTATTCCATAGCATATAAGGTGGTCATATACATCATTAAAGGTATAGCGACCAATGCTTAGACACTTAACACACGGACATCTAATCTTATTTGGATTCCCCTGTCAACAAATTTTTGAGCTTCTTCTTTGTATAGAGTAGAGTTTCTATACAAAAGTGAACTATTTAGTATTTATCTACAGTCTACACTACAATAAAACAGTCTATAGTACAGTAAAACAGAGTTTGAGGTTGTGAAAAGCAAACCTTTTATGCTTAGTCCATTCTTTATCCATGGATGGTTGGCAATCCGTTCCACAATCTAGCAATACTCTGACAACTTCAAACCAACTCAAGTTTGTGTCATTTGATATCGTATTCACCTGTACACACTCAACATAGCATAAAATGAAAAGTTAGATCACTAAAAATGCAGTTGTTTCTTCTTCATTACTATATGGTATCCTCCAATGTTTATTCACTTATGTACAATATTTTGTTCTTTTGTTTTCTGCCATCATCCTATCAGGAGAGATTCTCTTAATTTCTCTTAAAACAGGTTTGTATAATGCACTAGAAACCCAGAAACATCACAAAACACAAATGCAACAGAACTCAAAACAAAAACAATAAACTGCAATTGTTCTATAATCGCTTCAGATACAAGAGAAACTATGATGTTTAAGAGCCCCAAAAACCGAAGCTATCATACCAATGAAAAGAACAAATTAAACAAGAGGAACAATGTCTGAATGTGTGGTTATAGGGACAACTTTAGCCTGGACATTTGTTTTCCCTAGTCTTGTTTTACCACTAACGCTGTATCCAAAATTTTCAAAGGGCACTTCTGTATCCAAAGATCCAGATGGAAAATTTGAGGGAGATGCGAAATTAAAGGGAGCTGTGGGATCAATCACAGTACACCGAAGAATACAATCTTAGCCAATTCTTAGCAAAACTTGATGGCTGAAGGGCAGCTTTCAACTGTTCAGTGTATATGGTGCAAGTCAGGACCCAAAATGACCATACTGTCATATGTAACAGTCTCAGCAAGGTTAATACCCACCTAGGCAGGACTGAACACATAAAACACGACCTGTTCACAAGCACTATTACTGTAAAACCGTAATTATGATGTAAACCACCAATTCAACAAGAAACAAAAACAAAGAATATATATTACAGTGTTCAAGTTCTTCCTGGATTCTTACTATGGTTTGAAACTGGTTGTGGAGTTCATGACCTTTAACTTCTCCATGCAGGTTTGACAATTTCACTTGTGGATTTCTTAATGCACGTAATAGTATATTATTCATGTCTTAAATGCTGACAGTGGTAGTTATTTCTGATGGCTGAAAGTAATGTCATCCTAAGTTGTGGCATGGACGCTGGATTATCTGACTGATTATGTTCACAACATTTATATTGATGAATTGATGATGTCCTTGATTGGCTAGCACTGTAACAACATTCTTTTATAGACCTTTCATAAAAGGATAGTTTCTGCAATGGATAAATCTGGCTAATGTGGTTAGAATCATGTTGAGGGGTATTGACACCCTTTTTTTGGCAGACTGCTTTGAAGCTGTTAGCAGGAGATGACGAAGAGCTGTTGCAACTAATTCCTATGCTTATTGGATGTACTAAGGAAGATATCATAGATGAAAAGTCTATTGAATCAACTATCGTCAGAGATGTTCTAGGCTTGATGAAAGAAACAGCATTTAGCCATTTAATGGAGGTAAACTACTTATTTTTAAGGTTTGCTTCTGTGGGTTAAACCTTAAGAAGCCAACAACTTTGTACCTGCCTGTTAATTTTGACTAATTACAAGCATGCTAGTAAATTATTATGATAATCGTTTCAGACAGGTAGAATCTAATGCTATCCTTGCATTCTACTATGACCAGATGTATATGATTTTACTACAATCATAACTATAGAATACAACCCTTTTGAAATGCTTGCATATTTTGATATTTGATACCATCATAAAATTCAACTTCTTTGCATCCATTATTAACATTTAAAGATGCATAGCGTGTTACTAAGTTTGACATTTTAAAACTCTTTCCTGACATAAAGCTTCCTTCTTCACATTATCCAATATTTCCACTGAAGCTTTCTTAGCCCCCTTTTCCCATGAGTGGTCAAATATGAATGATATGAAAATATTGGTGAGCTCATGAACTGGTCATCTGTAACTGGGATAATCTTTTCTTCTTGAAGGTTTCTGAGTTTTCCTCGTCTTTTTTTTCATTAGATTTATGCTGTGAAATATGCAGGTGGTTCTGGAAGTAGCTCTCGAAGTCTTGTTCAATGGAATATTCTCAAAGATTTTCAGTAACTCTTTATTTGACCTTTCGTCCCATCATTGTGGGAACTTTGTCATCCAAGCACTCATTTCTCATGCAAGAAATCAGGATCAAGTATGTTTTGTCACAACATTACTCTTCATACGTCCATTTCTCAGCATGCACCAAATGCACCCATAAATAAATTTTCTAAAGTATTAACTTACTATTACGATTGTTGGTATGATAGGTTTTATCGTAATAGTCACCATAACATTTATTATTTCTACATCGCTTATTCATGTTGACACACTCAATATTGGCAATTTGTTTATTAGATGGAGTCGATCTGGGAGGAACTTGGTTCAAACTTCAAGGATCTGCTTAAAATGGGAAGATCCGGTGTTATTGCTTCGCTCATTGCTGCAAGTCGAAGGCTCCATATATACAAGCATAAGGTTAATAAAGCATTCATTTTGTTACTTTTCATAATCTCTTCATTGACACCTCAAAATTATGTGGTTGGAATTGTGTTTACCCCCCATTTCATTTGAATGAATAGAATGGATGCTACTTATGTCCAGGAGCTTTGTTGGATTGTGATTTAAGATCTTCATTCTCATCATTATGTGTCTATTATTCGTTTGACAGTGTTGTGAGGCCCTTGCTGCTGCAGTACATTCAAGTAATGAGTCTTCAACATGCATTGTTCCCAGAATACTATTTCTTGACAGCTACTTCAGTTGTGAAGATAAGTCCAGTTGGAATTGGCCTAGCGGTGTTAAGATGCATGTCATGGAATCCTTGATACTGCAAGAAGTTTTTCGATTTCAAACTGTATGTATCCTATATAACCGTCTAATTTATTGGATGTTGCTGTACATGGCTAGTAGCTATACCCTGGACAGCTTGACATGTTTATGTATCATCAAAGTGTTGTGCCTCTTAGTTCATATACAGATTTAAGGCTTTTTCGTATATGAGACTTGAGACATTATGATTCAATTTTTCATTGAACTGGTTGTTACTGATATGACTAAAACATGCATCAAATTAAACACTTAACACATAAATCAATCATATAATTTAACACCCTATAGATGTAGTATTTTAAGCAAGTAGGGATCGTTCTAACCGGGGATTGAAGGGTGCATGCAATTTTTGTGGTGTTAAAAAGGGGGGTTTCGAATTTGTGGGTTTTAATTGGCTAATTTATTTACTAAAAACGTCAATCACATATCAAGTATTCCTACGACTTTAACATGCATCAACTCATAGACAAGCAAACACATAGGAAAATTCCAAAAACCCTTACCATATTTTCGACAAAAATAAATAAAAACCTAATTAATTATTTACATGTGATCATCCCATCCTACCCACATGCATATTATACGGCTCTAATTCTCCCATCATCTTTGAAATCTACAAGCCCTAATTCCAATTACATGTTATGGTTTTCTTTATCTTTTAATTAAAGTGCAATGAACAGCATATAAACACCTTAACTAAATCACCAATATGACTAAAGGTAGGGACTAACATGCGATGAACAGCATACAAACATCCTAGTGATCCTAACCTCTACCCATACCGAAGCTTTATGCCCAACACATAACACATAAGAGGAACTAAGACTCATTAACACATGGAATACATATGGAATTCATAAAGTGTATAAAACCAAAATAAGCAATCATTCACCGGGTGTTTACACAAATAATTACAAAGAAAAAGGAGACTATGAAGTAAAGAGTTTATGTTTACACTTTTAGTTCCGTGAACAACACTGCAAACTTCGAGAGCAAGATGACCCTTTGATGGAGATGGCATCGGTTTTAGGAGGTGGTGATGGTGTAGTTGGCCTTGACTTTGGAGATCTTTGTGGTGGAGAGTATTTGAGTATTTTGGCAGCGTGAGAGCGTAAGATAGGTGATCCTCCACTTTGAGGCCGAGCTCCCCAATTTATAGAAGAAGATTAGGTCTTTTCCTACCAAAACAAGACTTTCCTTGTGTACCCGGGCAAATCTGAAAGTCTATAAAGATATACACTTTCCCGGAGTTGTAGATCTCCAAAAATTATGATTTTGGTGTCATTGGAAAGAAGACTCAAATATCTTTCCAACCATAGATTAATCTCCTCTTAACTCCTCCTGATTCGTTCCCAGTTGTCGTTCGAAGTTGGCCCATCTGCACAAGCAGATTATGCTTTCCTTATTCTTCATGATTTCCTTCTTCTTTTGACTTTGGGAATCCTTTTCCTACCAAATCTTGATCTCCACGAAATTGGCTGATTGGATCTTCATATTTGGGCTATCTAAATGGTCTTCTAATTAATTGGACCAATTTTCATTTGTTCTTCTTCAAGATCCTTCCGGAAGCTTTCAAATCCTAGTCAACATAGGAAATGTTTTCCTAGTCAACCAATGATTTCTTTTTCTCCTTTCTTCCTTGGAATTTCGAACCAATTTCTTTTCTCCATTATTTTGCTGTGTTTTGCATGCTTGTAGACTCCTTTACTCCGTCTCTTTTGGTCAACACCTGAAATTAACAAAATAAATTAAAACTAATAAAACTAAGAAATTATCAAAGTAAAAATGTAGAGAAAATATATTAATTAATATGCCTAAAATGCGTAGATCAAATCCCCCCACACTTAGACTTTGTTAGTCCCTTAGCAAACACTAAATTAAACTAAGACTCAAAAAAATTTCAACAAAAATACTACTAAGCCCTTTGACTATTAAATTTGAAATTCATGGCAATCACAAAGTTTAAACACAAGGAATTCAAGAGTTAATAAAGACATTCTCATGCATGAATAAGTAAGACTTAGAAGAAAACAATGGTGATTTATAAGCTATGCATGCACTAGAAAAGTTCAAAATCCTCACATGGATGCACTCATCATCTTTTCACTCATGAAAAAGGGGTATTAACTCAAGATATATCGAAGAATAAACAAAATACCTCATGAATAAAACCAATTACTTGCACAAATGAATCCAAACCATATGCTTACTCATGCGATTAACTCCACAGATCAAAGACTACTCATCTTAAGGATCTTAAAGGACTTTCAAGGGTTGTAATGGGGCTGAGGCTAAGGCATTCAAAATTTTGGATAAGTGGTGTTTCAAGAATGTTCCAAAGACTTAGTCAAGCTCCAAAAACTTCAATCAATTCGTGCAAACCCCCTTCATCAACGTTACCAGTGCCAACATTCAAGAACAAAGGCTAAATATCATCTTGTTGGGCCCAGACTTCATTCGAATCTTCCTCTGAGATTTGTGAACAGGACAAAGGCCTTATTTCTTTACTATTGGGCCTTCAATTCAATACAAACTCCAAATCCACAAATATGGGGGACATTAATCCAAACTTGAACATTAAAAACCTATTGCCGGAGAGCTTCACAATTTTTTTCTCTTTTTTTTTTCGGCAATTACTCTTTCTTTTATCTTGTTGGACAAGTCTATCCCCATACACACATATTCTCATCATCTTCACGCCATCTCCATGTATCTAGCTTTGAAAATTCTCACCAAGTCTTTGAAACAAGGGTAAAGAAAATCTATACTAGGTTAAGTGTTTAGATATATATGGTGATGAAAGAAAAGCTTAACGTGGGCTCAAAATGGCTAAATAAGGGTGTCGCAACTCGTGCGCACAAATGGGACACATGTAAATTTGGCAAAAGTGGTGGTAAATCCTAAGTGCCTTTAATCATATCCAAAATCAGAGTATGTATTGACTATAAGCTTTGAAAATCAACATGAGCAAGTTCTAGCAATCTCTAGTTCATTAAAAACTATGGCAAGTAATCATATGAGGCATGTAAACATTTTTGAGACTAAAATCTTAAATATGTCAAAATTTTCACTCAGAATAAAGCATGGATTTAACTCAAAATCTCACATAGATTCAAATGATTTAAACTTATTCTAGCATGCGAATTCTGTACCAAGTTTTACTATCTATATCTACTACATGTCAATGCAATCAAAACATTTTTATTAACAAAAGAATTCCATAAAAATTAATAATATGAAAGCCATGAACTCGAAATTGTCTCAGAAAAATATCATCATAGACGAGTTAAGGGCATCCTAAGACTCTGAAAAACACTAAAATACACTCAAAAAACTACCTAAAATTTTAGAAAAATAAAAACCCACGAAAATTAAACAATTTTTTTTTAAGGCATCATCCGCCGGAACCCTTTGTCCGCCCAATTTTTACAATTTATGACTCAAAGAAAGTTGTAAACCCCTCCCCCACACTTAAATCCTACATTATCCTCAATGTAACAAAGTAAAAGCATAGAATCAAGCATGGAGAATGAATTCACCAAAAATAACTAACTAATTCACACACTAACAGACTAATTAATAAAGAAGAAGGGAAAAGAAAGCAAATCTGAGCGTCGATCCTCCATTGGGTTGCCTCCCAACAAGCGCTTATTTTTTAATGTCTTACAGCCTAGACATGATGCTCTTCTAAGGATTTGAAATGACCGCTTCTTGCTCAACGCCATCCAGGATGTTTATGTGATGTTTGCTTCTTCCAGGATTTGAATTGTTTCACACGTTGGAATCACAAGATTGAACATGTTCAAACCATTTTTTGAAATTTTTAGCATACATGTCCCAAATTGAGTTCGCCAAAAATTTATAAGGATTACAAGCTATTGATTTTTCAGTCTTTCCAAGGACGTGCGACCCGTGCGATAAAGTATGAATTCTCAATTATTCAGCCTTGGTTCAATCGAAAAACATGGCTAGTTAGGGATAGAGATAACGCGAGAGGCAGGACTAATTTCGACAATACACCCCGAGGCTAACCGGGCCAATGATATATACTCTATTGGTGTAAGTCTTTCTTAGATCCAGAACCTGTCACCAGTCATAACCCGTTTCTAGACACCATGTCCGACATTCAGCCAAACTTTCAAAAATTCACACTCCCTCATAGTTCTTGTAGACTCCGCCCTCAACCTTATGTGTAAAACATAAGGGGTTAAGGAGATAAATAAGAAAAAGAGGCACCATCTATTCCAAGGAGTGAGACCTAATTAATCAAGCATGTAATCAATGTAAATCTAAGACTATCCTTTAACATGCTTAACAATTACTAGATATATATATACAAACACCGATTAATATTTACAAAAATTAAAATTTACACTAACATTTATTCACATGTATTTATTTACGAAAAAATTAAATCAATTAGGGCACATATACAAGGCATCGAAAATTTGTAAGTAAAATTAGCATATATACTTCGAAAATTCCTGAAAAAAGAAAATGGTTAGTAATATGCACAAGTATAAATTTACATATATACACACAAAAATCACAAACAATTAACAATCCCCGGCAACGGTGCCAAAAATTGATATGACTAAAACATGCATCAAATTAAACACTTAACACATAAATCAATCATATAATTTAAAACCCTATAGATGTAGTATTTTAAGCAAGTAGGGATCTATCTAACCGGGGATTGAAGGGTGCATACAATTTTTGTGGTGTTAAAAAGGGGGGTTTCAAATTTGTGGGTTTTAATTGGCTAATTTATTTACTAAAAATGTCAATCACATAGCAAGTATTCCTACGACTTTAACATGCATCAACTCATAGACAAGCAAACACATAAGAAAATTCCAAAAACCCTTACCATATTTTCGACAAAAATAAATAAAAACCTAATTAATTATTTACATGTGATCATCCCATCCTACCCACATGCATATTATACGGCTCTAATTCTCCCATCATCTTCGAAATCTACAAGCCCTAATTCCAATTACATGTTATGGTTTTCTTTATCTTTTAATTAAAGTGCAATGAACAACATATAAACACCCTAACTAAATCACCAATATGACTAAAGGTAGGGACTAACATGCGATGAACAGCATACAAACATCCTAGTGATCCTAACCTCTACCCATACCGAAGCTTTATGCCCAACACATAACACATAAGAGGAACTAAGACTCATAAACACATGGAATACATATGGAATTCATAAAGTGTTTACAACAAAAATAAGCAATCATTCACCGGGTGTTTACACAAATAATTACAAAGAAAAAGGAGACTACGGAGTAAAGAGTTCATGTTTACACTTTTAGTTCCGTGAACAACACTGCAAACTTCGAGAGCAAGAGGACCCTTTGATGGAGATGGCATCGGTTTTAGGAGGTGGTGATGGTGTAGTTGGCCTTGACTTTGGAGATCTTTGTGGTGGAGAGTATTTGAGTATTTTGGCAGCGTGAGAGCGTAATATAGGTGATCCTCCACTTTGAGGCCGAGCTCCCCAATTTATAGAAGAAGATTAGGTCTTTTCCTACCAAAACAAGACTTTCCTTGTGTACCCGGGCAAATCTGAAAGTCTATAAAGATTCGCACTTTCCCGGAGTTGTAGATCTCCAAAAATTATGATTTTGGTGTCGTTGGAAAGAAGACTCAAATATCTTCCAACCATAGGTTAATCGCCTCTTAATTCCTCCTGATTCGTTCCCAGTTGTCGTTCGAAGTTGGCCCATCTGCACAAGCAGATTCTGCTTTCCTTATTCTTCATGATTTCCTTCTTCTTTTGACTTTGGGAATCCTTTTCCTACCAAATCTTGATCTCCACGAAATTGGCTGATTGGATCTTCATATTTGGGCTATCTAAATGGTCTTCTAATTAATTAGACCAATTTTTATTTGTTCTTCTTCAAGATCCTTCCGGAAGCTTTCAAATCCTAGTCAACATAAGAAAGGTTTTCCTAGTCAACCAATGATTTCTTTTTCTCCTTTCTTCCTTGGAATTTTGAACCAATTTCTTTTCTCCATTATTTTGCTGTGTTTTGCATGCTTGTAGACTCTTTTACTCCGTCTCTTTTGGTCAACACCTGAAATTAACAAAATAAGTTAAAACTAATAAAACTAAGCAATTATCAAAGTAAAAATGTAGAGAAAATATATTAATTAATACGCCTAAAATGCGTAGATCAGTTACCCTAGATTTTAATGTGGTACATGTAATTTTTCAGGAATTTATACAGCCTTTTATTACAAGTATTACATCCATTTCAGCTGATAATATCCTTGAAGCGGCAAAGGATCCAGGAGGTGCTCGTGTTATTGAAGTATTTCTAAGTTCAGATGCTTCTGCCAAACTGAAACGGCGATTGGTTATGAGGTATGCCATGTAATTTCATTGTTACATTGTACATATGTTATGACATTGTGCATCTACCAGGATGCCCGTTTATATGCCTCGGTACTATGGTTCTAGGTAATTCAGCCATGTTTTGATTAGATTTCTGTTGTATGCTTTTAAGGCTCCGTGGACATTTTGGAGAGCTATGGTTTTTTAGCATATTGCTCTTGTTTGTGGATGCTTAAAGTTCTGTTGGTTTAGCTGTTTACATGCGATGACACCAAATAAGCAATATTTCTTATAAAACCACTTTGATCAACATTCAAGGTCTTTTTATTTACCCCCGAAACTTATGCAAATGTTCGTTAATGTTAAACTAGCATGCAGCTGATTTGCCTCTTTGTATTGACATTTGAATTTTTCCCCTTCTACGTGTAGCTTTTTCAAATATTAATATACTGTCTGTTATGCAATAAAAACATTTGGAAGTTTAGTCCTACAAATGGATCTATTATAATTTAAGCTGTAATGCTGGATTTATTACTTGCCAGAGTTTCGGTCGTGGTCTAAAATGTCATTTATGGTTTAGTTTGGGCTTCAGCACTTTGCCAAGGCTGAGATCCTAAATTTTTCTTTGATTAAACACAGATCGAGAGAGAAGGAAAGGATATCACCATAACAGCTTTTTCAAAGATGGTTGGCTATGCTCTACAGGTTTGTTTACTATACTTTCTTTGATTGCCTGAATTTGTCTATGTAGTAAAACATATTGCTATCAAGTTAGAGCTGGATTAAAAATGCAAATGCATGATAGTGTTGGTTAATAAATTAGAGGAACAGTCAGAAACATTTTACGACAATGGCCTAGTTTATGTCTTCAATCATGCTATATAGCAAGAACTATAAGCATGACTATTCTATCTCAATACAGGGGAACAATCAACCTAAAGAAATGCAGAAGGCTCATAGCAATAGAGAAACTAACCAATCAACGGAGAGAAACTATAGCACAAGGCTCATAGCACATCAATTGGAATATATTCAAATCTAGAAACGCAGAGAAACTAACCAATCAACGGAGGATTGCTCTGAATTGAATATCGCCTCTTTGGCTCTGACCTCCCAAAAATCCCCAACTAATGCACCCAAATAAATCGTCAAACTCAAACTCATCTCAAAAACCTAAAGAATTTAAAAACAATGATGAGGAAGAGAGATATGGACCTCAGAGAGGTGGAGCGGATGTGAGGAGAAGAGAGAGCGGACTATCACCGATGGCAAGAGACTCCCTCTCGATCGACGACTTGGAGAGCAGTTCGGTCTGGTTCAGCAGGGGTTTTGAATCGGCCGGACTAGGATGAGCGGACGATGCGGTGGCGGTGGAGGGGGCGGTGGTGGTGGCTATTATCTGTGTTCGTACTTGAATGGAGCTCGAGAAGAGAGAGACGGAGAGAGTCAATTGAGAGAAGGAAGTAATATAATGGCACATTTGTAAATACATACAAACTGAACGAAAATTTAGGCGCAAATCGGGAGGGTTTCCCGCGTTAGTCTTTCATTCAAAATTTCAAATAATATTTTTGGAATTAAGATGGTTTTTAGATGTTGTCTTTTGCGACATACCAAAATAGTGTGTCGTAAAAGACTACATTTTCGAGTCTTTTACAACACACATTTAAAGTGTGTCGTAAATGAAGTACATTGTTTACAACGTACATAAAAAATGCTTCGTAAAAGATAAAAATAACTCTTTTATGACGTACATTATAAATGTGTCGTAAAAGACTATCTTTTGCGACATACATAAAATGTGTGTTGCAATTTGCGCGTCGCAAAAGAGTAATTTTCCCCGTAGTGACGGTATTCCGTAAAATCAATATCATTGTTTCTTCGTGATCAGTTTAATAGAAACGCAAATTGGAAATGCCCTATATGTTTATGTGGCTACACATATATACACACAGAGACTTACCTATTAGATTGTTTCCTTTTCCACATAGGAGAGGAAATTATCAACTTTCCCCGAGTAATTTATTTTTACTTTCGGCCCATTTATACTCAACCGTCAAAAAGCCCAAAATCTAGCTGAAACACAAGAAAACGCCCAAACAAATTGACACCCTAATCCCCCAGTCGCTCCTATATATACTCTCGTCATCTGAGCTCACATTCTTCCCACAGTCGCTCCTATATATACTCTCGTCATCTGAGCTCATATTCTTCTTCTTCCTCTTCCTCTTCCTCTTCCTTCTCCGCCTTTTCCCAAATATAGTTTGTATCAGAAAACTAGGGTTTTCTATGTAATTCTTATACAGTTTTGTTTTGGGTTTGTTCAACTTTTGAAGTGTGTGGTGATGATATACTTTGTGGACTAGAGTTTATGATCCGGGCTCTTCTCCCAGAACTTGATTACAACCCCTTGGCTGTCTGAGCACTCTTCATCTCTACTGAAAATGTCTCTCTTTATTTTGTGTTTGGTCATGTTATTGTTGGGTTTTGTGTAAAGTTTGAGCTTATGATGAAAATTTATAATTATCTTAGCGGATTTCAGTGAGATCTTAGTATCAATGATCTGAATGTTACACACACTGAGGCTCCTCTCCAAAGTTATTTTGCTTTCTTATTTTGTTTAATAAAATGATTGATTGATCTTTGCTAATAGTGTTGTGGGATTTGGTTGCTAAGATGAGGTTAAGCACTTGGACGTGTTTTGAGCAGTGGACGAGGCTTTAGGGTCTCGCCGTGATCTCAATACAAAACGACTTCTCCTTCCACTGAGCTCCTTTCTATTCCCAACACATTTGTGTTTTGTTGTTTTGCTTTGATTTTATTGATTGCGAATTAGATATATGCGTCCTTTTACCAATTCCAGTGGATTTTTCAGTTTCACTAGATATAATGGCTTGGACGCCAAATTGAAATCGTGGCCATTCTGATCCTTGGATTTTCAATGCCATTTGATCCGGGAAACTCCTCATACATCCTAATAATACTTTGACATTCCTTTTTCTGAAAGACTACTATGGATTCGAGCTAAGAGCATTTGATGGTTGTTGGGTCATCAGAGCTAAGATCCCTTACCTGAATTCATCTTAAAATGTGCAGTAACTGAAATGGTGAGATTTTAACAGAACTTGTCCCCTACCTTGATCACTTGGAACGCTTAATTTACACGTGATTGAAACAGAACATGTTCCTCGACTCGTTTACTTTGTATTGAGTAACAAGCATGAATTCTAGACAAGAAACTGAATCAAGTACACGTTGAATTAGAGAAAAACTCATGTATAACACTTAAATTGGTTAGAGCATCTCTGGTTCTCGTAAACTACCAATATTTTTCATTTTAGAGGAAAAATACTCATTTTCAGCTTTAATAGTTCTTGTATTATACAGAAAATGGAAAAAGTAAATAGAGAATTCATGGAGTTTCTTCACCGAGGACTTGGTGAGGATTTTTTATACAATGATTACAAGACTTAATTTTCGATCATATTTTGATATATCAATTTGTTAGATGTTTAGTTATATATGAATACATCATTCTTGTAAATTTTCAATCATATCGAAAATTGTTGAGGAATTTAAAATCATAGTTTATCAATTATAAACATGAACGGTTCAAGTTTGATAAATTTGAAACGTTAATTTATTTTATCTTGTTCGACACCTTAACGATTTTTAAATTGGATAAAAAATTATATAAATTATCTATGTATATGTAGCTAGATATACAATGGTTGATCTTCCAAAATATTATTGGAAAGTATGACTTATAAGAAGGTATTCATCAAGTCCTCATCATAGAGGTCATCAATGGAGAAGTTCCCGAGAATTCATATATTTATAGAAAACTCAAAATTTGTATATTCATTTATAAGCCTCTAAAATTTAATGTTTTCATATGTTTTCTCTCTCTTTCTTATTTTTTCTCCATATTTGTTGTTCTTTTTCATCAAATTTGACTTAATTAAATACAAATTTAATAAAAAAATATAATTTATATTAGAATTATTAAATTATAGAGAAAACTATTAAAGTTTAAAGAACTATATAGATGAGCTGTTGAAGTTGTGGTAACTTTATTTTAAAAATTTTGTGTTTTTGTCTTCTATAATAATTTTTTTTTATAAAAACGTATTGATCGATCGAACTCTTCATATTAGATATGAGTTAACATGTTAACAGTACCCTTTTCAACTAAAAACCGAGCCTGATCGGGAAGTCAATGGCAGGTGTTTATTCTCCACAGTACATTATGGGTGGAAGTGACGTGAGGTACACGCTTACACCAACGCATCTGCAGCGGAACTTGTTATCTACCATCATGGTGTGTGATTAAGGCCATTACAGTCATACTGCTGAATTTTGATGTGTTAGTCCGGATTGTGATACAGTCATGGTTACATTTGATCACTGTAATGCTTGACATGGATCAGTAGTGTATTTCACCTGGAACCATGTGTCTCCTAGTCTGTCTAGGATCATGTGGTCCGGCGTTTAATCCAAGCTTTTTTGGCTTCTGACTGTTGAGTTGTGATTGTGAGAGATTTAAAAACATCCTCTGGGATACTCCTAGAATCTTCAATGTACAAAGTGCAATATAGTCTGAGTGTCCAGGAGGAAGAAGTGTTCTTAATCATGGTGAGGGGATTGAGGGGAGTGGGCGGGATAATCCTACATGATCCTTTGGCACGGATGTATGAGGCTGCCTTCGGTGAAGAATGAGAATGTTGCACTTCATTTTTCTATCTCATATTTTTTTATCTTTTCACGGTGTTTTCAATGTAGCACATAGAAGACATCTTAAATAGTTACAGAACATCCTATAATAATTATGTAGTCAACCTGATACTAACTTGCAAAGAATGTCATATAGACTATTCTATTCGCTTTACAAATATGGCGATACACTGGAAAGTCAACTTGTTACTTTCCACGCGAAAGCATTCCAACAATACCCATGTTTAAATAGCTTCCCCAGTGTGCTACCGAATGACCATTGCGTCGTCGACACTACGTTTTATCCTACCACTAGGCAGGTGAGACCATTTTATCATAACCCTCACCTGCACTAGAATAGACAAGGCACAAAGAGTGCACACATCGACAAATTGCCTTAATTGCCAGACTAACCCTACTGTATATAGATAGAGCCTTATTAATGAATAAATACCTACATAAAGTCAAAAAACCAAAGAAAATAATAACTAAATATTCTGGCCCAGGGCAAATGAACCTGCCCAACTGCCACAAAAGACCAATTGTGGGCCGCATACCCAGCCCAATAACAGAGAGAAAATTGTTGTCGCCACTGGCCTCACACCTCCCCAGATATGGTCGTCACCGCTCAACCTTCGCCAACAATATCTGATTTGCCTAGGCCAACACCGTACTGCACCTAACGCCACCACAAACCACCAGCCCTCCAAGAATATCACACACCAAGAATCAAACACCGAAATCGTCGAATCCAAGATCCGAAAAACATCCGGCCAATCAACCCCGTGGTGCGCCTCCAACAACTCTCGGCCAAGGTTGTCGGTCAATCGAAAAGTGCAACACCGTCTCGCAAAATTACATACTTGATCCTCTTGCACACCCAACCCGCCCCGTCCCGTCCGGCCACACCCTGAAGAAGACGACGAGGCTAGAAGGCCGCCGCCAGCCCTAAGGGAGCGGGACGAAACCAAGACAAAGAACGGGTTTTCTTTTTCCAAGCAGTGTTTTCAATATTTAGGAGTGCAGAAAAGCCCAAACATGAAAAATGTAATTCTATTTTTTTTATGGCCAAAAGCCAACAGTCAAAGTTTTGATATAATTGAGGGATGAAACATCAAATACTCATGTTTTTCCTCAGATAGTTCTGATGCACTAAATTTCAAACTAATAGACAACAAGTAATCAAATGTTATACACTACTAGCCTCTACCACCCTCATTAAGGTATCATCATTAATCACTTTTGCAGCATCAGCCAAATACATAGATAGATGACCTTGACCTCATTTCTTGGATGCAACATATATGCCAGATATTATGGCGGCCCCAGCAACCGCAACAGTTACAGATTTAAGTACTCTTGCCGTAGTAAAACGTTTCGCTTCTGAAGGAATTTCCATAAGATCATTCACCTGCAGTACAAAGAAACAGCCAACATATGTTTACATCTATTTATGGGAAAGCAGACTGTTCCAAAAAAAGCAAATCAAAGATGTTATCAGTGGGTCAAGGAGTTTAATTTCCGGGTGGCAGGTTACTGGGCGTGCACCGACTTTTACGGATAAGATTGACTATTACATCAGCTGCAATTTTACAGAATTTATAAAGAAATGATTCACCAACCACAACAGGCTGCTTCCAGTGCTTATTAATTCCTCGGAGGTGCCCTTTTCCTACTACTGCAACTACAGAATTATGCTCCTGGGCAATTCTTAGTAATGTAGATGACATGTACCTTCAAAATATATAAATAAATAGTCAGGATTTGAAGCAAAAGAACTATAAATAAGAAAATGCAGCTGAAAAAAAGGTTTATCAAAGCATCCCTAGGAGCAATGTTCCAGATACAATTCCCCAATCAACAAAGTTGTAACCAAAAAAGAAAAAAAACAACAAAGTCAAAATACACTTACTGATCTCGTTCATGCACAAGCGTCTCCATCATAGTTGGGAACTTCTTACTCATCTCTTGAATCACAAGAGTCAGCATGTCAACATCATCCATTTCCTTTAGCTGCTTACAAGCAAAACCAGATACGCAATCAAAATCACCCACATATTAAGTGTTTTTAACTTTACTAATATCTTCTACCAAGCAGTCAATAGTATGACCAAAGTAGAGATGCGTACCATTTTATTAAGATCTTCGGAACTTGGTAAAAAGACTGCTTGAAAAAGTAATGAGTATACTAATTTGACCTTATGCCAAAGTGGCATTTTCGCCCATGTCCTTTGCAAAGTAATCTGGTTCAATAATTGGAAAATCGTGTTATAATAGTTCTTTAAAATCATCTTCTCTCCCTACAGCCACAGAACAGTGTGGTCGGCAGCAAATCTGCAATTGATGAATGTCTGAATGAAATTTTTTACCTGCACTGGGCGATCACCAAGTACCACCTTGCCCCCGTACTTCATAGCTTCTTCATACGCTACACGAAACTCAGCACCAGGAAACACCTCAAGCTGACTTGCAACCTAGCAGAAAACCAACACTAAATCACAATGCAAATAGTCTGATCAACATTGAAAACTCAGCAAGATTCATGGATAAAAATAACACACCTTTGCAAGGAACCAGCTGTAAAGAATTCCAAAGGCATTGTGTTTCTTCTTCCACATGTCTATCATTTCTCCTGTTGTTGGAACCTGAAGAACAGAGGTCAGTACATCGATGCACACAGCAACATGTATCAAAGGACTACTCCAGAGAGAAATAACCAAATCTAATTCCATTATTACAGAGCAATTAGGATTGAAAACTCAGTATCAATAGTCAATAAATACCTTCAATTTCTGAGGACTAAGTACAGCTACTCTACTGGGGCATAGCTCCAAGAAAACCACCTGTATTCATCACGCTACATATAAAAAAAGCATTCCAGTGAAATCATAACAAATAATGAAGATAATTCAATAGTCAATAGTGATGATCACCTCCGGTTTCAAATAGCTAATTACTGCTTCAACTTCTCTGCATGATTCCTACAACCAAAACACAAAGAAAATACCCAATCTTTAATTCACAATACTCTTAAATCTTCAAACACAAAAAAAAAACATTCAGAATTTCCAGACGATCATTTTACCACTGAAACGTGAGCGGTTCCGACGATGTGGACGTCGCAAACGCCGCTCTCGCCGGTGGACTCACACGTCAGCACCACCACACTCCTGGACAGCTCTTCCGGGAGAATCTTCCTCCGCTCTGAATCCTCCTCCTCCTCCTCTGCCGACTTCACCGTCGCCGCCGCACCGGAAGCGCTGGTCGAAGCGACGTCGTCATAGTCCTCCTCCACTTCCTTCGGCACCTCCACATTGACGATGCTGTCGGACAAGCTCTCCGTCACGGAACTCTCCACGTGTACGAAATCCTCGCCGGAATTCACGTCCGTCGATCGCGCCTCCGCGTCGTCCTCCATCACTCGGCTGTAATTCCGGTAACCGCCGCCGCTGAATCTAAGATTCCGTACCGTCGAGAATCGCCCCGGCGCCGAAGAAGAAGCAAAAACGACGCCGTTTGAAATTGGAAGCCGGACAGTGACGACGACGGAGGTGAGCGAATAGAGTCGCCGAAGAGCACAGCGATTCATACACCAGTTGCGATGGGCGAGTTTTCATTTCCCGAGATCTTATTAGACCCATATTTATACATTATAAAAACCGATGTGGACACGTGTACGGCTCACAAGAAACAATTATAAGAGAGTAATACCTTGCCCCAGTTACGCTCTCTCTCTCTCTCTCTCTCTCTCTCTCTCTTGCTCTAGTGCAATCTGCTCAGGGGAATCGAAGACGAAGACTTTGTCGGTAAAGAAAAGTGTGATTCTTTTTTACTTTTTTTTTAACGATGGTGGAGCAGAGGAAGCTGTTCAAGACGAAGCTGTGCGTTTTGTATCAGAAAGGGAGGTGTTCCCGCCACAGCTGCTCATTCGCTCATGGAGAGGTTGAGCTCCGCCGCTTCTCCTCCTCCGCTTCCTCTTTTCACGGTACATTTTGCTCCCTCGTCCTCCATAGTGTCATCTTATTTTATTATTGAAATACTTTACCGAATTGAAATACAGGCTGTTTTGGTTAGAATTTGACTTTGAGATTTTGTAGGCTGAGATTGAGTTATTTACTGTTTTGAGTGATTGTTAATTCTGGAATGGTGATTTTTTTAACACATGGCTTATTCTGGTGAAAAATTCAAGCTGTCTTATAATGTAATGTAATCTGATGGAGCGACGAATGGGACCCCGCTCTGAGCTATACTCTATGCTCCTTTCCAGATATGGTTATTGGAGCTGCCATTGTGACCTCTTCTTGAATTATGAGAGATTATGTTGCACTTTCGGCAGCGATCACTGTCTCCCTGTAATTGTTGAAGTTCATATCTACTATTTTCCCGTTGATGGGCTGTGCCGCGTCATTATATCATAGCTTATGGGGAACTCTGATGGTCCGTTCATAGATAGTCTCAAATGTATCTTCTATAGCCCTAAGACCAGTCCTTTATGGTGAATATCCAAATTTCTATCTGTCACTTCTGCAGTTTGTGAGGTTTATGGAGATCATGGTATTTGCTCGGTACCCTCTGTGGTGGAAAATGCTATCTTTGGGGAAAGTTTTTGTCAGAAATTCTTCGTCAATGATTATGTTCCTTACGCTTATATGGAACTTGAGAATATTGTGACCTTTCTCATTGCATGTTGATTGGATCTATCAACAAGATGATCGCGATATAATTCTCATCTCTCAGAGCTTCTCTTATATGATGGTTATCTCAATGGAATAAGCTCAAATTATGGGTTTGCCATATCTATTTCTCATATGAGAGACAGTAGTCTATATGGCCCATTTGAAACTGGCAAGGATGCAAGACTATTGTTCATTATTATGTTACCTAATGTTATTCCATAATGGTAAGCGTAGCCTCACTGTCATCATGGGCAGTCATCTTGTCTCATCTGATAGTGAAACTATGGTTAATAAATCTGCTTTACTAAAAGATATCGTCTACCTCATTGCAGGTAGGCGGGACTCTGACTTGAGGGATACAATTGGCAGAAGCTATTCTCCAAAGCGAAGATATTCACCGGCCAGAGATCCAGGAGGCCGACATGCACTTCATGGTCAGTACTTGTATATATTTTTTCATACATGTCTACATATAAGTTTTTAAAATTAAGTTGCGGTTTACCCAGTCAAGAGTGAATGAAAATTTTCGAGTCAATATTCTAGCAATGATTTTCTTATAATCGTAAATACCAGCTGATATTTTCCTTTCCTTTTCTTGATTATAATTCAATTGGTGGAAATGAAACGACAGAATATAGTCCATCCAGGTCTGTTGGAAAAGAAAGGTGAGTTTCATTTTTGCAGATTTCTTCTTTATTTCCAAGTCTACCGATTTTGTTATGACACCTTATTTCCATACATACCTGGTTTGTGAGAGAAAGAGATAAAAATAAGTAGGAGAAAGACAAGGAAGAATAAAAAAGGGGCGCTAATGCTATATATATACTACCAAAGGTTTTTCATTCAATTTAGTTTTGCTTCATCCTGATGTTAATTTGATGTAAGTTATATATTCATTTTTGGTAGCAAGAGAAGGAAGAGAGAGCACTTGGATGATCAAAGTGAACTTTCTGGAAGTTTGAGAATTCCAAATGAGCCTGAAGACGAAGCTAAAGAAGCCAGCAGTGTTCTTTATAAGCAGGTACATTTTTTTCTCTGAACTTGTCATCATGAGTGTTCATTTACAATGCTTTCCTTTGTTTGGTTGAAACTTTTCATTTTGACTGTCTTGATTGTGACGAGGTTCAGATAAAGGTAGTGCAGTCAGAGCTCAACATGGTTGAACAGCACAGATCTCAGTTAGAGGTCAGTTCCGATTATTTGTTTCTCATTGGTCAACTCAAGTTATTTTCTTTGGTTGGTTTATATGTAAATGCCAGCATGCCAATCTAACATATGGCAAAGGTCTTTTTTGGAAGTTTCATGTATACTGTTAGTCTATATACTTAAAAAGACATGCTTGGAACTGTAGTCAGTAACAGAAGTTCATTTTCGGCTCCTTTTTGCTGTCTCTATTGTTTGTGAATTATTTGCTTCACTATGCAACACTATAACTATTTTCATATGGGTGAAACTGTTGTGAAGCTCGCTTCTTTCCTTTTGCTTTTGTCCCTGACTCTAGTGCATTCTCTGCCTGCTTTTCTGCTTTTAAAGGTCTATCTGGGAGAGAGTTCTCAAGAAGTAGATAGCCTTACTTCTAAAATAAAGGAGCTTGAGGCTCAATTATACAGAGAGAAAGAGGAATGTAAGAGGTAATGTGTATAGACTGTATACTATAGATGAATTTGGGTTGCCACTCTTATGGAGACTGTCACCGAAGTCTTTACTGATTGGTTTTCTTTTCCTATTCCCATTTTGAACATGCAGGATGTCCTCTAAAGTTAAGAAGTTTGTGAAAGCACATTCCCGTCATTCAAGGATACAAGAGCAACTAAAAAGGTAAGCTCTTAGATATAAACTTAACTCTCTGACTTTTGCTTTCCTGCATTATTAGAGTTTCAAAAGCTCACAAAATTTGTTTTTTTTTTTTAATCTTTAGGTCACAGGTCCGACTAAATAAGTTAGGAGATCAGCTTGGTTTAGATATAAATGGAATTGATGCAAATGAAGAGGATTCGAGTATTAATATTGTCAGCGATGGAGAGACTGATTTTCCTGTCACCTTACATAATGAACGACTGAATGCTTCTTCTCCAAGCAAGAAAAGTTTCAATAATAATAGGGACTCTGCCAAAGAACCAAAGCAAGATGGTTAGTTATTTAATAATCCCATCTATAAATTTTCTGTATGGAATATAATTTCATCTCATTGTGTCAGTACTTCTAGTTTTCAAAGATCATGAGTCATGATGGTGCATAGAGACAAAACTTTTCCTTTGAGGAGCTCCATTACCTTTATTGAAAGCAGAGTTAGTACCATGACAAACCTTTGTGGACATACTTGTTAATTATCTGTTTTGACACTTTAGACTTGTTTAGCTGTGTTTTCATGCAAATTGGAATTCTGCCAGTTAATTGTTATCTCACCTTATCAGATTTTCTTCAAATTTATATGATTCCTCACTCAGTATTGTTAATATGCTGCTGCACTTGTTTCCCTCATTGATAGAATATTTGTGGTTTTTATTGCTGATTTTAACATTTGGTGGTTTATGCTAGTTCATTCAGTAAGATGGAATCTTAGCACAACGAGAAAACAACAAAGGACCTCTAGGTGGAACATAAACCCTGGTCAATCAAATCTGATGAATGAAAATGAGTCAATGAACAATGGAATTGGGAGTCCAAGGCTCTTCGCAAAGGAAGGCACAAATAACAAGAGGAAGCAGGCTTCCTCTAGTGTGCTCTCTGCCGATGTGGTACATTTCTCATGACTTTATACTGGGACTTAGTTTTGCAATTTGCATAATGTTAGCTGAAGTGAGCAGCCTATCTATTTGACTCCAGTTGTGACGTGAAAGCATGTTCATGAAAAGTTAGACCTCATTATTAAATAGATTATGGAGATAAATGTTCTGAATCCTTTATTGATATGTCCTGTGTCTTCTCAATTGTTAAGCATGGGCTAGATTTTATCTTTCTTGCACTGAGTTCTCGATTTTTATAAACCCTTTGGTCAAATACGTGCAGTTGAAGAGTTTGGAGTCGGGACCTGTGGTACCCTCCACCAGCATGGCTGCTCACGCAGTTGATACTGATATTGACATTGAGCTGGACGATAAAATTGAGAATCTTGAAAATACTTCAAGAGTTGAGGGGGAACCTTCGTATGAGAACGGGGGATATCAACTTTCACTTCCTCCTCCACCCCCATTCCCTCCAAAGCACTTTTCACGGGTCAGTACTTTTAATTCGACGATCATTCCTGTTGATCCTTAGATTGGGTTGTTTTGCTTATAAGTTATAACTTTAAGTCCTAGATATTCACCACTTCCTTTTTAGCATGAATGCTAATGAAGTTAGACATGATTGCCGGTTATATTGCTGACATATGACCTGTAGCCATTGCCCATGGGATTTTTACTTTAATTTTTTCATCTGTGAAATCTTAGTGAGGGGGATGACGAGATTGTAGATATTGTGAACGGAGTCTGAGCTATGAATCAGCAGATGGTTTTTGATACTTTGGATTTTTTTTAGCTGAGAATGCACAAACCAGTGGATTGATTCAAAAATTTTGCATAATGTATTTCACTTTTAGTAATGTGCTTAATATATGCAAGAGCGTTCCAATTAGCAAAAAAAGTTTCTCTTTTTACTTAGCAGCGATTGTTGTTCAAACTTGACAGGAATATTTCCCCTCTTGCATATTTAAAAGGAAGAAACAAAATAATGTCATTGAAAAAGGTATAGAGATGAAACACATGGAAGCAACAAATTTCTTGGTGACCTATCTATATAGTAATGTTAGTATTATTGATTTCTTTCCCAAGTTTCCGAAAATGGCACAACGGTATGAGATGGCCCCCTCATCGGTTATAGTTCTTCTAAGCATTTGCATCTAAAACCATAATCTGCAAGTAACGCCTGTCTTTCGTCGAGTGTAAGGTCGTCATCTACATAAGAAATAGTAACCTGAAAGTGCATCAAAAGTTAAATGAGTGATTGCATATTGAGCATCACATTCCAATATATCAAGAACATTCACTTTTGGTACCTCCTCTCCCGTGCAAATTGGTCTGACTGCAATTATTGTTGCTTGGCCATCTCTGTCCTGATGATGGAATTGAGTAGGAATAAAGCAATGATTAAGAAACAAAAGTAGTAGTGCTATAAAGATGACAATGAGCATTTGCTATAGAAAAGTCTCTCAATTCAAAGATTTTAGAGATATCCAGCACATAAGGCTTGAACTTTATATACCTCCTCGCTTTTAAATGCTTTGGCATTGGGACTACAAGAGTGATTCATACAACTCTGAAGAGGATAAAATGCAGTACCTAACAAACAAAAGAAGAAGGATTACTACAGAACACATCCAAATACTGTCGGTGTGTCAAGACATATTAATAAATGGCATCATACCCTGGCAACAAGTTGAGTAGTCTTCACCAAGAGAATCCAAAAATGGCCGTGTAATTTCTTCAACTTCTTTCTGCCATGGATCACAGGGGATATGAGATCAGCACTCAGCTTGTTAAAATGTTTGGAGAAGAGTGCGAGTTCTAACCTTTTTAGCATCTGGAAGATCATCAATATATAAAAAGTAATCTTCCACGGGAGGTTCTACAACCAAATCTCTGAAACATGGAGAAGAATAAGGTTAAGTTCAATGCGACTAATAACACACGAGTCACTTCAGTCGGTAAATGGAAGATACAGAAAAGGAAAGGATGCCCTGATAAAGTGCAACTTACAGATTATTCAATTCAAACATGCCAATTATATGCCCATAAATTTCAAGGGAGAATACTGCAAGGAGTCAAAGAGTCCAAACTTATAAACAACCAGAAGTATAAGATAAATAGCATAGTTCTAAACAGGGAAAGATACATGGTTTGCATTCCTGATCAAATATGGCTGCCTTCAGGAGCTGTAGTGACTGAAAATGATCCCAAAAAATGTGTTAAAGTACGATGAGGAGACAGTAATTGAATATAGCATTAGAGGTATTACCGTGAATTCCAGCTCTTTTATTTGCATCCGAAATGCTGGTTCATCTGAAGATTCGACGTCTACTGGCAACGAAACACAGTCCCACCTCCTAACATCAAATACAATGTAGGAGAAAGAACAAAAGACCTATGTGAGTAAACACAAAGCAGGGGAATAACGTAGTACTTTTCACTAATCTTTCCCAGTTATTGATCACCTTCTCTTGTGTCCAATAGATACTGGCTTCCATGCTTCTAAAAGTAAGGATAGCTATGGACTCCCTGAAACATTAGGCTGATTGTTTCTTTCATACTGAGTTACTTTCAACTTCCTATACTTTAAAATGGTGGAAGCCACTGCCTGAAAAGAAACCAAGGTATTGTTTTCACATTTGCTTACTAACCTTTTATCAAATACTATCTATTCTGACCCTAAATACTCTCAAGTATCAATTCACTACATAGATTTAAGTTACAAGTACTAAAATTGGCATAAAAGAAGTTCAGGTCAGTCAACAACCTAGTCACAGAACATTGGTGCAAAGTAAGGAAGGGATGAATTCATCCCAATCCTGATGAAAGTGTAATGACCAAATCGATGTAGAATGAAAGAGCGTGACTGAAATTTGAAAAGAATAAATAATTACCTTTGCAGCAAGGAGGAATATATCATTGGTGTCTGATAAAAAAAATAACAGAACAATGATAAGCTCAGAAGAGGATAGAAGAATGATTTTCGAAAATGAAGAGACTATGTGTGATCTACAAACTTCCTTTTACCATTAGCATGCTGTATAAACTCCACAAGTGCCTCCCTAGAGATTGCGTCGGACCTTTCCCCAGTGCAAAGTAAGGAATGAGATGAATTCCAATCAGACTCTGCACATTGTTTGCTACAACATATTGGCAACCAATTTGACAAGTCAATTACTTATACTTGATGAGTAATAAAGCTAAAAACAAAAGCGCATCGAAAACCCAGCTTAGCTACAAAAGTGAGTTTGGTTTACCCACCTACAGTAAAAAGCTTCTCCACAGCCACCATGGCATGGAACAGCAGAAGGCATCAGAAACTGATCGGAGTACGGCAATTTGAGATCACTATTCATTAAAGCTTGTGCAACCCTTTTAGGAAGAGGAACCTTATCTTTGTGACCAGAGCTGCTAGACCCACATTGTCCCACATTTCTTCTTCATCATCATCAGATGAGTAATCAGTCCGACAACAATTAGAAGAAACTCCCATTTCTTGAAGATAAAGCCTCCTCCCAATTTGTAACTCAACGGAGCCAATGAAACAGAAACAAAAACTACACACCAAACACTCAATCAACAACACACAATTAAAAAAAGACCAATTCAGACACAACATTCCCAAGCTGAAAGCAAAACTTGCAAGAAGCAAAAGGAAAACATGTTGGTTCAATCCAAGAGACCTTATTAAAAGAATGTTGATGACCCACTAGCATTTGGTCCTTGAGAATAAGCTCCTCCTCTTTGAAGTCCGAGTCAGCGTAAACACCTGAAGGCCAATACAAAATATCACAACTTTGAAGTTTACATATGACAAAGGTTTGAACTTTCAAGTTTGGAGTGGTGGGTTGTCTTTACCTTTGCCAAGTTCTCCATTGTGTTTCACAGTGATGCCTTTGGTTCTAGTTTTGATGAGACTATTCAAGTAGAGCTCAGCTTGGGAAGGTGAGGGGGGTTTCAGAAGCTCAGAGATTTCACTGCCCAACTCTGCATCAATTAGGCACTCACTTTCCATTTCAGAACAAAGCAAATAGTATAAACAGAAGGAAGAACCTTTACCGACGATATTTACCATAAGTCGAAAATAAAAAAGAAATAAACTTTGGCGTAAAAAAACAAAAATTTCGTCGTTGACGAAAAGCAATAGCGTCGTTGTTTTATGTACTTGTGTAAAATTGCTGAGATATTAATATTCGATGGTGTAAGAAAAAGAAAGAAGGTTGAGCCCTGAAGCTGAAGTATATTGAATAAGGAGGAGGAGGAGGAGGAGGAGGAGGAGGAGGCGGCGGCGGCTTGGCTTTGCTTTGGTTGATTGCGTAGCGATGGCGGATTCTTCAAAAGAAGAGCTGCTCCAACTCATCAAGCGCTTCGGTGCTTATCTCACTGTCAAGATGTCCAATTTGTTCTCGATCTCATCGCAAAATATGGTAATTTCTTCGGCTTCTTCACAGATCTGATTGCTTCCTTTCTGCTAATTTCTGCCTCAATTGCCTTTTTGTTGATTTCCATGTTGATTGATTTCGAAGATTGCTTCTTTGATCATCAAAGTATATGTACATGCATATAGAAAGAGAGAGTGATTCGTATACTAGTTACTGTTGGGATTATTTTAGTTTTTACTGTGGAGACTCATTGGTGAGTGAAGATGATATCAATCCTTGAGAGTTCGTTAGCATCTGCCTTTGGGATGTCTAGTTGTATGATGGAGTGTGGAATTGGAGACGTTGGAATTGTTGGTGACTTTGGAACTTTTTGACTGGTGATCACAGAATTCACGTTCTATTGGGGCAATTGCCGGCTTTGCGGTTGCGATTGTATTTACCTGGAGGCTATTTAGAACGCCCAGGGCACCTCAAAGAAGGGAGCCAAAGAGGCAGGCGCCTGCATCGAGTAGCTCGGGGGTCAGTTCTACACCGAATTCAACGTCGACAACTACGGGAGTTTCACCGGTGGAGGATGCAAGAGCACAAAATGTTGTCGATGAGTTCTTTCAACCCGTAAAGGTAACTTCCTTACGTCTTCTAATTGGTTTCCTATTCCACTTTGTATTGATGTGGTTTATACTGAGCCCTTTTTTACTTTGATTTGCAGCCAACACTGAGGCAGATAGTTAGGCAGAAACTGAGTGAAGGAAGAAAGGTAATTTTTTTGTAGTATTTATGTGTCATGTTAATGATTCTCAACTTCTCACTGCATGGTGTGAAAATAATAGGGAAACACTAGCTACTACACTCCAAAACTTGTGCCTAAGATTACTGATGAGTAATGCTGGTAATAAAACTGGTATTTGATACCACATGAATATATTTAATCAAATGAAGATTGTAGTTGATTTCTATAGGTAGGCATACACATCTCTGATTTTTTTTTATTGGAATAACAAATTCATGCTTCGAAGCTTCTGTGTAGGTGACCTGTCGCTTACTCGGAGTAGTTCTGGAGGAAAGGAGCCCAGAAGAACTTCAGGTGGTTCTAATTTCCTTTCCAGTAAAGTTATGGATGGAACTTGTAACCAGGAAAATCTAATTTTTCCCTTTGTTTGTTCAGAAACAAGTGACTGTGAGGAACTCAGTGCTCGAAACACTCTTGGAGATGACAAAATATTGCGATCTTTATCTAATGGAAAGGGTTCTGGACGATGAAAGCGAAGTGAGTGAGAGTCTCTTTCATCAACCATTTTGATTGTTTTCTGTCATTTTATTGGAGCTAATTATGTCTTAATGGCTGTTGTTTTGACACCAATATTAGTAGGTTATCTTTATGGCTAATTATTTTAGTGGCTAAGTTAAATGTTCCATTCTGAAGGTTGACATGTAACTTCTGATGGTCTTTTTCTATGTGTATAGGGTCATCTGTATATTGCTCCGTTATAAGCATATGTTTCCTTCATAATTTATGACTGATTTACCTATTCAGAACAAGGTGCTATTGGCTTTGGAAAATGCTGGGATTTTCACTTCTGGAGGTTTAGTCAAAGAAAAGGTAACTATGTGTTGATAGCATTAGATATCTTTTAAGAATCCTCAAAATGTTCTACGGTCCTATTCGCCTTTCTGTGGGTTCTTTGATATAAACTTATGCAATCAGTTTTTGATATGTTAGTTTAAAATAAATGAAGTTATGTGCTTGCACTTTTTGGGAACATAGTAACTAGGCCGGTAAAATGGGCCGGGACGGCCCGGGTCCTAAGACATGTAGCCCATGTACTGGCCGGCCCTGTAACTAATTTATGAAGCTCAAACCCTGCCCATGGGTCGATGAAATACAAGCTTATAAAGCCCATCCGTGGCCCTCACTAATTTTAAACTTACTTTTTAGGAAATTAGGTGCATTATTGTTCAAAAAAGGGAATTAATTTTACATTATAAGTCTAAACTTTACATTAATTTTGTAGTGATTTTTTTTTTATAGATGAATCGTTAGAATTTATTAGAGTTGATAAATTACAAGGAGAACACTGATTGTCGGCTCGTTAAAAAGAACTCCCTACAGTAACTTATACTATTACATGCTCTTAGTTGGCTAATTGTTTTCAAGTTAATTGTCCACTAAACCACTACAGTTACATTTCAAAGTAAACCAATCAAGTGTTAATTATTTTACCTAATATATGTGATCAATTACTTAAATATATATGTGATCAATTAAATATGAATCACATATAAATGATGTAATCATACATATAGTCATTGAAGATTGATGGAGTTTCATTGTTTTAGAATCCAAAATTAATTAAAAAGTTGATTCTTAAATTGTAGTCTATTAATTATTAATTGTTATCTTTTGTAGTTTAATTGAATTTTATTTCTTCATTAATCATCATTTACTATATATATAATTATATATATTTCATGTATAAAATTATATATGTGTTGTAGGAGAAAGTAGAATAGACAGAAAGTTATGTTATTTTCATTGATAGAATGCCTTAAATATAGACTGATACAATCAGTTACAATCACAATTCTGATATAACAGAGATTCTCTGTATCTATCTAATCAATAACCGTATCTAACTAGGACAAGATACGCACCGGGATTTATGGGAATAAATCTCCTTAAACACTCCCCCTTGTGTCGATGGCCATAAGAATGATGCATGACTTGTTGTCTCATTAAAAACTTTGCCAAACAAACAAAAACCTCATGGGTAAAACAAAAGCTTGATCTAAGGGAAAAAGAGTACAACGCACCAACTACTAAAGCTACTACATGTGAGGTAGACTCCCTCTGATGTCTACAAAAATGTAACTCCCCCTGACTGTAAACTCAGTCTAAGAGTTCTAATAACCTGCGCATACCAATGCTTCTCACATGTTTCACAATAGTAGATTTAAAAAGTGACTTGGTAAACAAGACAGTAGTATTATCAACAGAACCTATCTAGCTCACATGAATATTCAACAGTTGTTGCTGATTAAAGAAAAACTTCGGCGATATATGTTTTGTATTGTCACCCCTAATGAAACCTAATTTCATATGTTTAATGCATACAACATTATCCTCAAAGATGCAAGTAGGATCAATAACAGTAGATTTCAATCCATTAGAGCCTTGAATGTGACCAATGATTGACCTAAGCCAAACACATTCCCTAACTGCTTCATGCAAAGCAATTATCTCAGAATGATTCGAGGAAGTAGTAATAAGGGTTTGTTTTGTTGATCTCCAAGAGATCGTCGCGTTTCTAATAGTGAAAACATAACCGGTTTGTGAACGACCTTTGTGTGGGTCAGAGAGGTACCCAGCATCAGCAAATCCAACCAATACATCAATCGGTGTTTTGGAATAAGGGACAGCATAAAAACCTTTTGAAACAGGACCAATTTTCGACGGGTCGAGAGAATCCCTCGACCGGTCGATGAAGTGACTCTGGTCAATCCAGGGTGTAGGTTTCGACGAGTCGAGGAAATTCTTCGATGGGTCGAAATCCCCAGAATTTGTCTCAACTTTCTCTTTTCCGAGAATCTCATGCTTTTCTCTATATTCTTTGTAAGAGAAGAATGAACCTATGTCAATGGAACCTTTCAAGTATCTAAAGACTTGTTTCACTCCGTTCCAATGATGTTGCGTTGGTGCAGAGCTAAATTTTGCCAAACTCCGACAGGATGTTATGCTCGGTATGACCACTACTCTTGATGATGAAGTTCTTCTAAAACGATTTCTTGAAAGTCGTGCAATCTTGTCAACTTCTTGGAATTTGTTGAAGATGAAAAGGAGAGGCCGACGGTGATTGGCGGCAGCGGCGACGGTGGTCGGCGATGGCAACAGTGGTTTATTCTAGTTTATGGTTTTTCTATTAATTCTGAGAGTCGTGCTGATAACGTGTTGCAGGAGAAAGTAGAATAGACAGAAAGTTGTGTTCTTCTCATTGATAGAATGTCTTAAATATAGGCTGATATAATCAGTTATAATCACAATCCCGATATAACAGGGATTCTCTGTATCTATCTAATCAATAACCGTATCTAACTAGGACAAGACACACACCGGGATTTATGAGAATAAATCTCCTTGAACAATATGTATTTATTTTTGGGGTGGCCGGTATTTGAATGGGCAGGGCTTTGGGCATGCCTAGAACTTCTAAAGTGTCCAAGATGGGCTGGGCAAAGCCCTCCCGTTAGGTTGGGGAGGGCCAGCCCAAAAAATAGGGCTAAGCATGGGCGGACCGATGAGCTTTGGGCCGGATTTACAAGCCTAATAGTAACTGATAAAGTTTCTGAGTCTCAATATCCTCGTGATGTTTGTATTCTTTTCCTCAATAACTGACTTCACTGTTGTGATGCAACTGTCCAGGTTCTGTTCTGCAGCACAGAGAATGGACGGACATCCTTTGTTCGACAGTTGGAACCAGATTGGCATATTGACACCAATCCTGAAATCATCTTTCAGTTAGCTGTATATTCTCGTTGCTTTTCTTTTTATTTCTCTAACCCACTATATTTTGAAACTTCTCATGTATATGCTCATCTCTATGGTTGTGATATGAAATATTCATTATTTTTGTTGTTACAGAGGTTTATCAAGTATCAGCTTCACATTTCTCCTGTCAGATCTGAGCGGGCTACTGCTAATGTGTTTAACTCGCCAACCTTGGAACAGTTCTTTGGATCCGTTTGATGCTCAAAGAGTAAAAGTCATTAGGTTTCTATTAGTGTTCTTTTCCCCATATTTTGGGTTTATGTATTCCATACTTTAAGCTCCATCTTATGAAAGCTCACTGTTCTTTCATCAATTCTGGTTGTATTATTCTGCAGTTTTGGGTAGTCACTAGCGAGATGGTAGATGTGCTGTATAACCAAACTGCTCGACTTCATTGTTTAAACGTGTAATAGATTGGAGGTAATCCAAACTCCGACAGGAATTTTTATGCAAGGGTGGATGTATCATGTGTATGTAATTTATCTCAGTCGAAGGATGTATCACTTTGGATTCTAATTTTGATTCATCTGTTTGTCTCATCAACCAAAGGTCTCCTTTTTTGTAAGATTTCACTCTGATCTCTTGTCATGACTCAAACTAAGGACCTACTAAATTTTATAAGATTTCACTCTTATCTCCCGTCATGGGTAATGACTCAAACTAAGAGTAACTCCATAGATTACTCCAGCAGATCTCTTTAGTTGTCCACCATTAATAGCTTACTTTTTAGGTAGCCTCCTAGGTCTAAACTCTGTAGACAAATCCGTAGCCCATGACGAATAAATTGAGATTGGACTCCAGTTAGCTGGCGTCAACAGGATCAGTATCATGTTACGTCAAGTTCTCTCTCCTTTTAAGTCAAGTTGTCGACAAAGCTTGTAATGCTGGCTGGTGTCCCAAACAACACAAAGTCACATAATAAGCAATTGGGTCGTCGAGGTGTCCCATAAGCTCGTTGAATTTGCAGCTGACATATGTTACGGGTGTTGGTCTGCGGTTTTTGGCGGAGGGGTGTTGCTCGAAAACCATTAAGCACTTGGACCTTGGCTGTTGCATTAACGTCACAGATGTCGGGGCATCGCTTTTGCACAAAATGTGTGTGTTAGAGGAGCTAAATATGGAAAGCTATAATCTCACTGATATCAGCGGTGTGGCCATCTCGGAAGTGCCAACTCTCAAGAAGTTGGACATGAGTAGTGCACATCGTTTGACATACTATACCATTGCTGCTGTTGCCAAGAATATCAGATATTTAGAGTTGCTGAATTTCAACTTTGGTGGAGATCAGATGACCGGAGCTAGCATTCGTGCATTTTCGGGGCTCAAGCACTTGCAATCCTTTTGTCCGGTTGATTGTTTGGCTGATATTAGTGGATATCTTAGCGCTTGGGTGTCCTTCATTGATGTCTGTTTCGGTGGACATTAGTTTGAAAGAAAGGTTACAGCAGATTCCTACACTTCATTTCAGGGGAAACTTTATGATTGGATATGAATTTTTAACTAGTGTTGGTTGAACCATATCTGCATGCATCATTGACAAGAGGTCTTCCTTGTCAAGCTGTAAAAGCTATTTACTCGTCTGAAAACAATTTCACCATTTATGTGTATGCTGTGTTTTCTACTTTTGGAGCTCTTTTTCCCCTGGTCTACTACCATTTTGAAGGAAAAAAATATGTGACACTGGCAGAGTAAGATGAAGTTTCCAGTCCTCTGGAATACATGATTAGAAATCAATTAAGAAACAAAAATAGATCAAACAGATAGAACCAGTCATCCATGGTTCAGGTCAGGTTCATTATTTGAGGTGTCGATGAAGAACTCTGCGTATTTTCGTTAATTTCAGGGACATCAGTAATGGGGAGTAATGCTCTTTCAATTGTTTGGCATGCCCCATTCAGCATCATTTCCTTTTCCAAGTGAAAGCAGTAACTTGCAAAGACTCTCGAGCTGACTGTGACTCCAAAATCCAGCAGGAAAAGAAACTCCAGTTCCAGTCTGTTCAGTTCAGCATTGCTCACTCCCCCAACTTTGGCATAGAATGCATTGTTATAATGCCTGCATATACAATTTTTATTTGGACAAATTTCAGTTTACTCCTCTTCACTTTGCCTCAGACATTATGTTAGTCTCTTTTGTTTCAAAATTGGATGTTTTATCCTTAAATTTAGGCTCAGACATCAATCTTACCCCTTCGTTAGTTTTCTATTCAATTTAACCGTTAAGTGATGACATGACAATTACCACATCAATAAGTAGGTCCTATTACTATTTTATTTTTATTTTTAAATAGTTTTATTTCATTTCTAATATTTTACTTTTATTTTTACTTTTTATCACAAGTTTTTTCATTTTTGATCTCTCATAAAAACAAAATTAATATAAAAGAATAAAAAATATTTAAAAAATAGAGATCGACGAGATTGCAATTAGTCGTAAAATTGCAAGAGAGAAAAAAAGATTAGATCGTAATTATTTTTAGTTTAAACTTTGTCTTTATCTTTTTTTTCTTTCTTTATCAACTCTTTTTTTAAAAAAACGTTTTTCATTCTTGTTATTTTTTTCTTGAATTTTACATTTATTTAATGATATTGCAGTCAATCATTGGGATTGCAATAAAAAAATAGAAATGAGTCGGTTAAAAATTAGAAATAATTGTGATTTTGTCTCTTTTTCCTCTTTCTCGCAACTCTATGACTAATTTCAATCTCGTTGATCTTTTTTTTTACATTTTTATTATTCATTTATATTAATTTTCTTTTATGAGAGATCAAAAATAAAAAAATAATGATAAAAGACCAAAAAAATGAGACGATCAAAACAAAATTAGAGATTATAAATGAAATAAAATTAATTTTAAAAGAAAATTAAAATATAAAAAAATTTGTGGTGGTACCTATTTGTTGATGTGACAATTATCATGTCATCACTGAACAGTCAAATTGAATGGAAAACTAACAAAGGGGTAAAACTGATGTCTGAACCAAAGTATAAACCGAAATTTATTCTTTTTATTTTTAATTTTTGTAACAAGCTAGAGAACAAACTTTCCTTAGTGAACCTTGTTGAAGTTGGAATTTCAATTCAGACAAATGAAAGTATATTCATACATTGAAACAAAATTGTTTCAATTGTCACAACATTAGTGTCTGAAAAATTTCTCCGAATCTCATTTTGACCAGTCTAATGTGAAAATCAGAGTAAAATTCAAGGACTAATTATATGAATTGTTACAAAAGATTCAGCAATGACTCTAAATTCTCAATTCTTGACGATGAAGAAAAAGGGAGAGGTACTTACACATCATCTAGCATCTTAGAAGCAACCATGAGGCTTGTAACCAGCAACCTATGCACATTCAAGGACAAGACAAGCGAGTTAGGGTGTTTATGCACCAGTCTGTCTATGTACACATACCCTACCACAAAACAAGAAGGGCTACAATCTGTGTACTTGTAGAGCCTCTCCAAGTACTTAGGGATGCTTATACTCGGAGGCCTCACGCCATGAAATGGATTCAAGCTCTTTCCAATAGTAGCTGAGCCACAGCTCAAACCATCAAGTGGTTGGGTCAGGTCGTCTACTAGACCATTATTTCGAGCCACTAGCCTCTCTAGTACAAAAGATAGTATAGTCAGCACTCTAGGGATGCTCGGCTCCGGCCGGCTAAGGTGATTGGTGAACTCGCCGGCAGACAACATTATTTAGACCATTGTTTTGTGAGGGAATGTGAGGAAGAGTTTTGGGTGGTCAAGACTGAACAAAGTTTGGTGTTGCATGTTCTTGCATATTATCTGGGTTGGAGGGTGTTCAGCAGTCACCAACTGGGTTTTGCCACGTGTCCAAACCATAACAATATTGATCTGATTTTTAAGGGCTCCCACAAGTATGAGATTTGAAGATGGATTCTAATTGGTCATTACCAATGCCTTGAAACAAGTGGTGGGAATTCTTCAACACGTAGTACAAGTAAATAAAGGAATGAACAAACACTGCCACAGCGATGGGGAATTATCATAAATTCATAACCTGTCAAAACGACCATCTCAGAAAATGAGGTATATATTATCTCTTTGATGTTGAAATCCTAGTTGAACATCCTAATCTTTCTATGAACAAAAAATATTTCTCATGTTCATGTAAATAGCGATTTTTATAAATGGCCAACAATCCCCTTGGGGCAAAAAATTATACAAGTCTATGATGTTGATGCCTTGATGGTGCTCGGAAGACATAACATCACTATACATTGTGGCCATTAGAAACCAGTAATCTGTTTTCCTCATTCGGGACGTCATTCATGGAAAGCTGAATGTTAGACTTCGAGCTGATCTTGTTCCACTCATTTTCTACACGGAAGAAAACCCATTGAAAACGGCGGAATATCTCCAGGGCAGTGATCGCAAACACGGTAAGATAGTTGTGGCGGAGATGGGCAGACAGCTTGTATGTCCAGGTGCAACGCAGTATTAGGTTGCTAGTGATCACCCAGAAGTAAACCTGCAGTAAATGTCACAACAGATCAAATCAAGACCAACAAAATCGGCTGGTCAAGGTAAAGAAGAGACCAATCACTGGCAATCACTGACTACTTAAAACACATTCTGAGAATAAAGGTCAAGTCTTTGCTTAGAAAAAGATCCATTCTTTTCATAAAAAATAGGAGTTAGAACCAATAAAAACGAGAGTTTGGTATAGGGCGCAAGATCCAATTCCTAACTGAAGGTGTTAATACCCACTGGATCAGTGGGTTAGTGTTCAGTACAGATTAGCAGAAAGAAAGAATAGTTTTTGGACTCACTCGACCTTCAAGGCCTGGTATACTTACCCATTTCCGTCCATGTATGAGGTTCGACACCATATGTGATTTGTTGAACTTGAAAATCCGAGTGAAACCGCTGAGAAAAGAGAAGGTATTTAGATGCATGATAAAATATTTTTGCTTTAAGCATGAATTGTCTGTTTGCCTTCTTACTTGGAAAGTTTCATTCTTTTGAAGAGAACTTTACAAGAATATAAATACTCAATTTCCATATGTAAAGATATCCTCCATAGCTCACAAATTAGGTTAATGAGTAACAGAAATTTGGAACAGAGTGAAATATCAACAAATACTAGTTCAAGAATCAAAAGTTCGGAAACAAAAAAAGACTTTACACACCTCATGTCCCAATCTCTCGTCACATCCCAGTAAAATGAGTACAAAGAGTTCAAAATAGCTGAGAGAAGCCAAAGGGGACGGTAGAAGTTTGTCCACTTCTCAGGGAAGACGTGATATTTAAGGGCTGAGAGAAAGATCACCGGTACTGCTGTTGAATACTTCAAAGCTGAAATCAGTGGTAGACAAAATCAGAACTGTCATACTAACGACGCAACAAATCCATCGAATCGAAATAACAAAACAAAATGATATACAAAAATGAATGTGACAATGTATGCAAGGTTTTGTGACAAAAGAAGGACAAGGAGATCTTATTGCTTGATCAGATAATTAAAAGCACATTTCTCACAACTCTTTTAGATAATAGGCATGTTTGCATTAGTAAATGAGTTGTAATTCACAATGCTGTTTTTATATAAACATGATACCAGTGTCTCAAAAGCATTGTTGAGTTGGTAACAAATTGAGGCCACAGTTATATCCTAGAAATGAACTTTTTAAGAACAAAGCCCATGTTAGCATACCATTAAGTAGGCTACTTTTCTCTCCGGTATCCTTGTATTGTCGAAGGCATTGGAACAAACGGAAAAGATAAGGCAAAACGAGAACCAAAGGGATTGCAACAGAGTGACTGCCACAAACTGAATCAGCTTCAAACCATGCAATAGTGGCAACCTGCAAGACTCAAAATCCTTTTAAGAAAAAGGAAGAAAGTATGACAAGAATCTGAAGCAGAGTGACTGGCTAGAACATTGTCAAATTTACAGCACAACCCAAAGAACATAAAATGAGGGCAAATGAGATATATATACATATCACAAGTAGGTACGAAGGACCTAAGCAAGATTTTGTATCTTCTCATCACTCTTTTGAAATATCACTGATTACACCTACAAGACTTATCACTGCAGTAATTTCTCAGAATGCCGAAGAAACTATTTGCCCTACTGACTAGGAATGCATTTATAGTCTTTTTCAGTTTATGACCGAGCTGTTTGGGTAAACCAGGAAAAGAATAAGCTTAAAAGTGGAACCTGACCTGTCGGTGGAGCATGCGACATACTGATCGCTCCAAATCTGAAAGCACCTGGCATTCAGAAAATCAACCGGAATTTCAAGTGACAATCACAAATATCAATAGACACAACAATTTCTTGATTCACACCTGCAAGATTAATCTTATTCTGACTAACATATGTAGACTATCCAGGTACAGAAGTATCTGATTAATATCAAGAGGCATGTAGATTATAAAAATAAAATAATCAGACATGCAAAGGCATACCTTGGACATGGAGGTAAGAATATCAGCCAGGAAAAAGTCAGAAAAGGATATTGCCTGTAATCAACAAACAAATGACAGCTGTAAGGAAACATATAAACAGGCTTCCTATAGGGTGCAGGAGGAGAAGGTTCAGAGTAGACCTATAAACAAAACAAACTTACCTGTAGAGGGAGAACTATACGCCAAAGAGTCCTCAAAAAGTAAAAGCGAGATGAGAGATAGAAAATATCAAAAGGGAAAATCAGAATCATTGCAACTGCAGCATACAAAAGTACCTGTAGAAGAATTTAATAATAGTTAGCACAATAGCGATACCAGTAATACTCATATCATCTCATAAAGATACTATTATCCACTGCGTATTCTAGCAAAAAATCTTGATTAATTAGGCTTGGCCCTAGTGATTGAGGAAAAACAATGAGTGTGTTTTTTTATTCACAGATGAAGACAAATAAATGCAACTGAACTTAGACAATAGCATATATTGAACATATTGATGAGTTTTTAGGACTGAAAGCATCTATTACACTGGTTGTGATGCAGCTAGCGACACTTCTCCATGTGAGTAAAGATAAAGATATGCTGTCATGCTTGTTGGCACAACAATGGTCATCCATGTGGCACACTGCAAAAATCATTATTGAACAGTAAGAGTAAAATAGTAAAACGGGAGGTAAATAAGCAAATCAAGAATATAATGGATTGCAGTGTGAACTGTGAATATAAGGCAGTATAAATCTTTTGTTTGTATAACCTAAATATAAATGAGCAGGGCAGCAATAGCATTGGATATCAACTTAAAAGACTTGGAATATTGAGTTCATGATGATTAAAAGATAAAACACCTAAGTACCTTCCAAATTTCTCTGTGAGTCAAATGATTTTGATCAAGATCGAAAATTCTAGGATAACTGACACTGGACTGTGCGAAAACCCATAGATTAATTCCCCAAAACCAAACCATCATAGTCTGCACATACCAAAGCCAGAGGAGAAGGTATCACTTCAAGGAGAAAGTATCAGAAGTATAATTATGTAGTGAATTCCAAATTAGAGCCATAACTAACCACAAGAAGAAGAGCATTGTAATACAAAAATGCCTCATATAAAAATAAATCTCGCAAGTCCACACTCATTCTCATCACAGAATCCCATCCTATCTGCAAATTTAAAAGTATTTTCGTTAATGACCTTGCAGTATGATCAGACAAAATATACTGTTGGGTCTTTAGTAAATCAGAAGTCCTGACAAGGAAAAATGGAATATGTATAACTGACCTTGCAACAAATGAAACCCCAAGCAAAGAACAGCAGGACCTGTAGATAAAAGAGATGGAGTATGTACAACTAACTTAGAAACTGCAAAAGGAAAGCAGAGAAATAGAACAACTAACTTAGTTGTGTGCTAAGTATTCCCCATGGTGTATTAACCATGACGACTTTTCATAATAGAACTGTAGATGATCACTCTTCCTATCACAAAATCTTTGCACAAAACTAAAGAAGTTGAAATTTCCCTCTTCTGTTATGTTGAGAATTGTACAATTATTCAGCAAAAAGAACAAGTAAAAAACAACTGAAACCTTGAATCTCCACAGCAAAGTCGGAGATGGCATTATTGCAACAGCACTCAATGTTGCACTAGCACCCTTCATATTGTTTCCCTCTATTAGATGCACAAAATCCTCCTCACCACCATTCTCAGGTTCACTAGTACCTGAAATATTTTCTATCACTGTTGAAATGTCCCAAGGAACAATAAAAAGACAACTGCAGATATATCTAATCAGTCACCATCACACATAACCTAACTAGAAACAATCAATTATACCCAGATCAGAGACAACAGGTCTGCTACCCGACTTTCTTAAGTGCGGACTATTCGAGGGAGCTGTCGCAAGGCTTCCAAACATAGATAAACCTGTCAATTAGGGAACTTATCCGCGCTGCCTACCCAGCAAAAAAAAACCTGCATCAAACCAGAGAAACATTAAAATATCTGAATAAAGCACTAAACCAATGGGACCGTTGTGCATCAAGCATACTACTCTTCTACACAATGATGGATATAGACTTCTGAATAACATAGCTTTGATGCTTTATCACAAGTAATTAGACTGAAAAACCTTAAAAACTAGCTAAAAATCATTAATTTATGAGAAACACGCAAAGAATTCTACATTTAACTATACACATCAACAAAGCAGACTATTAGAAATCAGAAAATCAGAAATTAAGGGAGCCACCTCAAATGTCAGCCAAGTTCTTCAAAATCACCACCCAAATACTCAATTCCAATCAAAACTCTGGGAACCCAGAAACACCAGTGGACTATATTTCGCATAGAGATTGAAGAAACAGCAATGCAACACAAGCAGTATGAACAATTCGAGATCGAGAGAGAGAGAGAGAGAGAGAGAGAGAGAGAGAGAGAAGGGAGGTGGAGTGAGAATAGTTTAACACAGATGGATCAGATCCAAAGAGAATATTAATAATGAGAAAATGGGTTTTGGGTGGTACCTCACAATGCGAACTTGTGACGGGTTCCCTGGATCTCTCGTCCAATCTGATCTGGGGCAAAAGGTGTTGTTTGAGTGAGGACGAAGCAGAGGAGAAGGAAGACGTAGAGATTGGAAAACACAGACAAGATCCTGATTTGAAAATTTCAATACTTGAGGGGAGATTTTTGGGATTTACGGTTCTTCAAACTTGGGCATTGGCCGGAAAATGTTTCAAGCAAATGCACCGAAAAAGATCTAATTCTCTCTCTTTTTTATTTGTTTCGATCTAACCAAGAATAGAAGGCAGGTAATAGGCCCGGATCCTTTGACCCGCGAGGACCAATCGGAGGAATTTCTGCAAAAATTCAGATAGGAAATGGAAACTTACGAGGAACAAATCATTTTTGAAGAGGGGAACTTAGAGGTGTCATATGTATTGATGAATAAGAAAAAGTCATAAATTTGACCGATGGAGTATTCATTTTCATTCTTGATTCGTGTTTGAAATAGATCGGTGTGAGTCATTCCTTACAGATAATAATAGATTCATTGTTACGGACAAAATATAAGCCCAAACTAAATGTCGAGTTTATGCGACCCGATCAATGAATTGTCGTTCAGTTCAAAAACTTGATTGACCATATGTAAGCATATAGAAAACAAAAATGTAGTAGATAGCTTATCTAGCTAGGTGGATGCATGTTTAAGATATAAATTACATCCATCATTATCACATATCATATATATATATATATATATATTAAGGACGCTGCAAACAATTTTTCTATTTCTTCGTTTCGCAGAATGAAATTATCTCTCTTGTTTTTTTTTTATCAAAAATAAAGGTCTTGCATTGATAAACAATCAAAAGGGTTACAAGATTATACCATAGTTACCCGTGAGGAGTTTGTCCATAATTAACTACGGTTGTGCTAGTTACGTACCTAACACGTCAAACTTGCAGTAATAACACGTAAAGAAAAGAAAAGAAAAACCAAGAACCTAACATGCAAGAGCACTTAATCGGGAACAGGACAAGAATAAACCAAGATTTAAACTCGAACAAATACCTAGAGTAAGTCAACCTACCCCAGAGCTTCCCCTAGACTACCATCTCCTACTGTAAGGACCAGCTCTTTGGACCCCTCCATAGCAGACAGCTCATCGCTACCCTCAACATTACCAGTAGCTTCCTCTTCACCCATATCAATTCTTTTTCCTTTGATACGACGCTTACCTCACCTCCGGTGACCCAGAGACCACTATTGAAGGATTCTCCTTGACTTCCTCCTCCATTCCGACTTTGGGCTTGTTCTTGGAATCTGCCTTCCGTCCTTTGTTACGTTTCAAAGGCGAGACTTTGATTTTTCCATACTCATCCACTAGAGATTCGGTTAGGGATTGGATGATATTTGCTCCGCCAATAGGTAGCTCCGAGACTGCTTATACCGGCTTCCTCTAGTAGACTTTGATTAATTTATCAGTAGACGCTTGACCACCTTCAGTACCTTTCCTCTTGCTATCCACTACTGGCCGCGACTCATCCGAAACTGGACCCTGGGCGTGAGCACCTCCGCTGTGGAGAAGAAGATAGAGCTTAGTTGCTTCGCCAATTTAGCGACGTTGATTCCCGGGAAGGAGATAGTGAATCCCGGTGGTGTCAGAGCCATACATCTGCTGTCTGTATTAGGATCAAAAGCATGACCTTTCCTAGTCAAACTAGGAAAGCCAGACTGCCCTAGGGTTGTCTGCACCGCCTCTGCTCCTGGATGCCCTTTTTCTCTAGGGTTTGGAACCCCCAAGTTCGCTATCAATTTCACTGCCTCTGATACGTCTAGTGGCCCTGGAAAGACCTTGTGTTCAAGCAACCCATAAGTGAGGCAAAAGCCTACGACCCGGTCATACCGAAACCTCACCCATGTCAATGCCTCGGGGAATTCAAAAGTAAGTGGAGGAAAGGCTTGCTTCACCGGCGCTGTGATATCATGCCACAAGTGACCCTAGGCCTTCTTCCTTGACTTAATCTCGCTCTCATCAAGCTGAATGACTTCACCTAAGGTTTCGGCTATGCATCCCACTGTCGTCGGGGTTGTCAAACGTGGTGGAAAACTTATGATCTCCACCCATACCAGAAATCGCTTGAGAGGAACTGCTTTCTCATCCCCGATACCATTATACTCACCTAAAACTAGTTAGATTTTCCACAGAATCAGGGTCCCTCCTTCATGATCGAGTCTCTCTCCTTCTCCACATCAAAACAGAACACGTACCTCTCCCCATGATTTCGTATGAAAAGACGTCGGTTTAGATCCCATACACCAGTGATAGTACCCTGGAATGCCTTCGGGTTCACCTTCTTTTTCACTGACATAAGTCGTCCAACAACATACTGTTTGTCATTGTCGGCATCGGCAACCTCGAATGAAGTCTTTCCTTTGTCAAAGACTGCTAAAGTAGCCGCAAAGCGACGTTGATCTCCACTAGTCATGGTGAAAACATGGGTGTTGCATCACAAAGCCAAGAGAGGAGCTTTTACGGCACCTAGTTTTTTTTAGATTTTTTTTATTCTCTTTTGCTAGTTACCTCTATGCCATGACTACCAATTTATCTCATTTGCATCTCTTTCCTTCATTTTTAACATACATTAGAGCATCTTCAACAGTTTCTTTAAAATTTCTCTATTATAGAAATGAAAAGGCCAAACACTCTAAATAAATTTGCCTCAAACTTCAACAGTTACTTCAAGTTTTATTCTAGAATTTAATATTTTATACTATAATTTAATGAAATCAACATAAATTACATTTTTAATAAAAGTTTATATTAAATTAAATCATTTATTAAGAAAGAGAAGAGTTAAAATAGGATGAAGAAAGAGAGTGAAAAATATCAAATAAGCATTAAATTTAAAAGATTGTTGTAAAGATTTAGAGTTTTTGATTTTTTTTATATATATATATATATAGAGAGTTTTTTGTTCTCTCACTTAACACCTTCTTTATAATAGAGAGATATTTAGTTTATAATAGAGAGATATTTAGAGTAACTGTTGGAGTTAAAAATATTATTTTTTTATTCTAAAATAGATGAATTCTCTATTTCAGATCAACCAGTAGAGATGCTCTAGTTTAGCCTCGTTCTATGCACAGCATAATCAGGGTGAGAAATCTAGCTAGCGAAACCTTGGACAATGGTCATGTGCATTGATACAAAATTTGTTCAAGGATATTAGGATAGAAGAGAGCGGCGACACCTTTCTCATTTCACTACTTTTAACAGAAAAAATTTATACCCTTGCGTACGTACATACAAAGTGAGAAATCTAGCTAGCGAAACCTTGGACAATGGTCATGTGCATTGATACAAAATTTGTTCAAGGATATTAGGATAGAAGAGAGCGGCGACACCTTCCTCATTTCACTACTTGTAACAGAAAAAATGTATACCCTTGCGTACATCCAAGGGATTATGCCTTAAAATTATGAAAAATCTGTTTGGGAAGCTCCAGATAAGCCATTTTTCACCACAAAAGTCTAAGTATCCAATTAGAGAGAAATTACTGTCAACTCTGATCTTCGTATCCGGAGCTACACTGACCCAGCAATCCGGTGACGAAACTTCGCAGTAAAAAACACATCTTCGTTGTTCCATCTATTTACCTCTCTCGCCATCCATATCAAATGAGCTTGTCGCCACGTGGCGAACATCCAGAAAACCTAGGGTAAACGGTGAATAAATACCCAAGTGCCCTACCTGGCCGAGTTCTTCTTACTGCACCTCCTCCATCTCGATCTCTCCGACTTTCTGACTCTCCGGACTCGAAACCCTGAAGCTTTTTTTTTTCTGGAAAAATTATTGCCTTCTCCGTTCAAAGCTTATACTATTTCTTCAACCCAACAATGGTTTTTATGTTTCTTGATCTTGGCTGATCTCACACTTTCAAATATCATGGCGGGAATTCGGTAGGTGGTAATTAAGTGTAATTCTCGTTCATACTATCGATCAGATCAGATGAGTGTGTGTGTGTATATATATATATATATATATATATGAACGGATGAAACTCTTTGTTGTAAGTTTTATCTGTAAATGGTAATCTGCTGATCGATTTGAAATGTTTTTTTTGTTGTTTTTTGTTTTCTTTACCTTGTTGCTCAAGAAAGTTTCTGGTGGTTGGAGGTGGATTAAGCCGACGAATTCCCGCCATGATCTGTCAATCAATTTTGTTTATTTTCTTCGTTAACTATCGACCAGTTTTGTTCATTTTCTACATCCATTTTCAGCCAGAAATTAGTTTATCAGTTGATTAGGTTAATAAGTGCCTAGAAACTAGCTAGGTTAAACGATAACTAGAAGAAAAAGAAAAAGAAAATAGAAAGTATCAAGTATGCCTCTGTGCGAGTTATGTTGGAGAGCAAGTGCAGCTGTTTACTGCAGAGCAGATATGGCTCGTCTTTGCTTGAGCTGTGATGGATGTGTACACTCAACCAACGATTTGGCGCGAAGGCACCAGCGTTGGCTACTATGTGAAAAGTGTAATGATCGGGCTGCAATCATTCGATGTCTGGATGAGAATATGTCCCTGTGCCAAAGTTGTTGTGATTGGAATCACAGTAATGGGGTTACATCGATGGGGTACAGGAGCCAAGCGATGAGCTGCTACACAGGTTGCCCTACCATGTCTGAGCTACCGAGAACTTGGTCTAATGTCCTTGACGGCGGTTCATCTTCTGGTGGCTTTGGTGGAAGTGGTTGGGAGTCACTTGCGGGAATGGAGGTGCCAAAGATTGAGACGAATTGCATCAGTAACTTCTTGGAAAGTAATAATAGTGAGGGGTCTTCGTTTGGGGTAGTGACTGCTGGCAAAATGAATGAAGTACTAGCCGAGTCTAATTGCACTACCAAGTTAGAGACTTGGATGGCCACATCATCTTCTATCATTGCATCTAATCCAAATGTTGCATCAAACCCAAATTGCATCCAGCCACAATGCAAAGATCAAGCGTCTTTTGTGCCTCATGAGTCTGGCCAGTTGCCAAAGGTAAGACTTCGTTGTAGCTACAGTAGTGTGTACTAAATTGATTATATTGCACCTGATGTTAAAATTATGAATCGACATATGTACATCAAGCATATAGAGGAATTAATCTTTTGAGACAAGAAAGGGATCACGTAATTTTAAACTGTGAATAGATCTCAATTTCATTACTATTTTCATCAGAAATTCACTCAATTGAAATATTTTGCCAGTAATTTTTATAATTATAGTTTGAATCCAGGTAATCATCTTCTTTATGATTCAAATTCTTCACCGTACCTCATCTTTGAGAGTATATAACTTATATTACTTGGTTACAACCATATATTGATGATTTTGCTGAATGTTTAGCATAGATTTGAAAATCTAATGAACGGACAAAGCTTAATTTGGACCGGAAGCTTAAGAAAGATAGAATGATGATAGATCCTTAATATGCTATAGTCACAGGGTACTTCGAATTTTAAAGATCTAGGAATTCAGGATGGCAATGATCTATGTGAAGGTCTCAACATGGATGATGTTCCATTAGTCGACGTGGAAAACTGTGATGGGCTATTCAGTTGTTCACAAGGTCCTTCCAGGTACCCCTTTGAGGATGGAGAGTTGGATTGCCTATTAATGGACCAGAAAAACTTATCAGTCACCGAGTCTAATGGTCCTCACAGTGACAATGCTATACAACAGGTTCTCGTACACGTACTTTAGCACCTTCTCTTTCAAATTCTTTACATCATGGTCAAATTTGTTAATCACCTTTTATTACGTGATCCTGGTGTATTTGTTTACAGGCATCCCCAACAAGGCAACAGGACTGTACTATTGGATTTCAATCCTCTTGTGTGTCAGACTGCGGTCACTGTACTTTGATCCCCCCGGTGATGAATGCTGGAAGCAGCTTAAACTGCAACTTGCTCATGAACCCTAATTGCAGCAGGAGCATCAATATGCAGGGACTGCTTAATCCTAGTGCACAAGTTCATTCAAGCATGTCACTATCGCTATCCCGTATCACAGAAACAACTCATCCCGATTATCAAGACTGTGGATTGTCACCCGTCTTTCTATCAGCAGAACCTTGGGACTCTACTTTGGAGACTGGCAGTCCTCGAGCAAGAGACAAAGCTAAGATGAGATACGAGGAGAAGAAGAAAACCCGCACGTATGTCTCTAAACTAAAACCCTAGTTCTACATAATATTGCTTATTGCTCTGCTTATATGTATCTATTTTGGTTCTGTTCTTGTACCTAGAGTCCAAAATGACTGCGTTTTAGGGGTGAAGGGATGAAGTTTTAGGGTTTAGTTTTGGACTCAAAATAATATAATCGATACCTTCCTCCTTCTCCACTGCGTTTTAGGGTTTAATTTTAAGCTTCGAATGATATACCATAGTTTCATCCTAGGTTAGTTCTGTTTTATGTATAAACAATCACTTTGACTTGTACGAGAAACTTATGTCTTTTTTATGTAGGTTTGGTAAACAAATAAGGTATGCCTCTAGAAAGGCTAGAGCTGATACCAGAAAACGAGTCAAGGGAAGATTTGTAAAATCCGGTGAAGAATATGATTATGATCCTCTTGTGACAAGGACCTTCTGATTATTCCAGCAAACTAAACCCTTCTATCTCTCTTCCTTAAGTTGGACAAGGAATAACGTAGTCCACCTGCTGGTGCATGCAGCTTTCGTGTAGTACTGGGATGACTACTATACTACAAGATCATGCAGGCATACTAACGAAATAAAAGCTGTCCAACATTTCTCATGCATGCAGACAAAGCTTGGACTCCTGTAAATGCCATAAAATTTCTTCGATCAGTTTGTTTTCCGAAGGAAAAAAAAAAGATCGAAAAAAAGATGTTTCATCGACTCTAGGCCAATTTTGATGTTGGTCGCCATTAGTTTGGCCAATTCTTTTTGTTATCCCTATGACTGATCAATTTTTCAACAACAATGTTCTGTTTCTTAACGTCGTCCCTTAATGTAGGTTTATTCGTCTCAAAGCTCCAAGATGATATTTTATGGTTCTAGCGCTAGTCAATCACAGGAACTGAAAGTTGCGCACCTGCACTCAAAGTTTGCAGTGTTGCACGATTGCTATTCACGTTTGCTACTGCTACATAAATTACATCTGTGTTTGAATTTACTGAATAAATCACATGATCATGTGCACACGGAACTTTGTTCCTCTTGCTAGCTAGAAGCTTTGAAACATTATAAGATACGATCGAGCTCGGAGGCAGTCATGTCAAAATTAAAAGTCAAGGTTACTCTTAAACGCTGAAATTAAGTTTTGTAAAGTGACCAATCGATCTTCTATTAGTTCTTTCAATACATCAGTGGAATCTGGCGGACTCGTCTAATGAGCTTTTCATTTGATCGATCACCATCTTCTTCAATTCTTTCTTAATTAATTATTGTGTGCAGTTAGGTGCTTTTTAGTTTTCACACGCCGCGGGTTGCTAATAGTGCGTGCGGCTTGCTCTGAGTCTCTTTTTTTAAGCTAATCATATACAATTGTGAATTTGTGATACACTGATACAATAGAGATGTGATGACGTCGTGATGAGCATCTAGTCGATCATTCTCAAAAAGATAGAACTATGAAGAATAGAAGATCAATTCATCTGGTACATATAGTTAAGTTAGGGAGATGATTGTTGAGAAATAAAAGTTAATCTCAAGGAGGGTTAAATAATACCTCCTTTCGATCTATAGGTTCCATCTCTATAAAAATATGTAAAATACACAATCTCATCTCATGATACAAAAGAATCACAAATAGTTGGAGATGTAAATGATGCATATATGCCAGAAGAAACAAAGTAAAAGAAAAGGTATTTTAAATGGTGCTAATCAAGCAGTTTCAATCTTCTGGCATTGGAATTGATACGAAATTGGTATCTCTCTACCCAAATCAGAATCGTTGGAAATGTTTGGGTCGAAATAAAATATTTACTTTGGGTTTGAGTTGTCGAGGTCCAGGCGAGCAGCCTGTTATATTAATAGGTGTCTTGGCGAAGAGCCAAGTTATGCAGAGTCTAGCGAGCTTCGCTAGAAGGAGACTTCGAGTTCTATTGAAATTGTGTCTTGTAAGCTGGATTCACGCGGCTTATGTTTTATCATAGTTATGGATTATAGCAGGGCTCTCTGAAGAGTTATGATGGAATTAGAAGACCTTTGAGAGGTACAACATGTGTGCTGGTAGTAGATTCAGACAAGATTACAAGAGCAGAAGGAATTGGAAATAGAGTGAATGACTGATTAGTAAGCGAGTATATAAGGAAAACAAGGGTATTATGAGAGGACCCCCCGAACAATCAATCAAACAGCCTTGCTATACGCAAACAAACCTAGACGGTTATCTCGTCCTCGAGATTTCTATCTATCTTGCAACCAGAAGGTCTGAGTGCTGTTCACCTATCGAGTGAAAGTATTTACGACTCCAAGGAAGCAATTGCAACCGGAAAGTTGAAGAGCGGCTCACTTGTAAGTTGAGAGCTTGAATACTCAAAGGAAGCTAGTGTTCTCCGCACTTCGTCAAGAGATTGCTCTGCTCTACACGAGAGAGGACGTGGGAGTATCGATTTCAAGATTTGGCAAAGAGATACACATATCAAAGTCCTAGGTTTCTAGGCGAAAATGACCTATTCGAGCAGGGTTGGTGCTCTCCCTGTTCTAATCGCTTACATAAGAAGTCAGGCGGCTGTGATCAGTCCATATTCCGTTGAAGAACGGTGGCACGCCAGCACACGAAGCACAAGCAGGATAGACCGGCACACGCGGTTAAGACATCCGAGATAAAAGAGACTGCTTCGCGGGAAGGATCTCTCCCGAGGGATATTTCTGCATCGAACATTTTGGCACACCCAGTGGGACAGTTGTCGAAGTTTATTTGCATCTATAAACGACAATTGGAGATCCTTACCGAAGGGTTTATCCTCAGTGTCGTAAATACCCACAACCGGGATACCGTGAACACACTTCTAGTCAGTGTCGTTCACTGAGTGATCGAGCGGTTGAAGTTATCTTCGCTAACGACTTTAACATTATGGAGTTCGAACCTCTAAGCGAAGCGGAAATAGCTGCACTTACATACGAGCAATACTTGGCTTATGCGGCCAAGCGGGATAACCACCAGACTAGTTATTCTCGATTATTCGAAGACAGACTCGGGCAACAGGCAGATCATCTCGCTGCTCAGGCTAGCTCCATAAAGGAGATAGCGAGTAGCATCCGGTCTATACAGGGTGATTTGAATCAAGAACAAGAAGATAGAGAAGCCTTAAGTGCCCAGGTAACTAGTTTGGCAGAGGGTCAAGACAAACTACGGGCTGATGTCCATAGCCTACTAGAGAAAGGATTGGGGGAATACCGCCGGTACGCGGCGGCTATCAACCAAAGAGTAGACAGGGAGCTGGGTTCTCTAACCAAAACCGTATCGGATTTGGCTAGGAAGACCAGGCAAGTAGAGGTTTTACCTCTCGCTTGGGAGGAGCGTATAAATAAGCTTTTGGATGATTGTAACATAAAATTTTCCAAAATGCATGAAGCTTACGAAACACCGTTTCCTCTAAGCAAAGATGACCCTAACGAGTGGTATTGGCCAAAGTTTTACAAACACCAAACCTTCCAGACATTCTCAGGTGATGATGATACAAACGCGGCAACACATCTAGCCTATTTCACGTTGCAGTTAGGCCAATTTGCCGAAGACGAGGGACTCAAATTGAGGGTCTTCGGATCATCACTATCAGGATCAGCCCTCGTGTGGTATACTGGGATCGAGAAGGGATCGAGAAGGCGAGTGGAAGGATATGGAGGCCTTGTTCATAGAGCACTTTGGAACGGCACGGCCAGAGACTACCGTAGGGAAGTTGGCTTCTCTTAGCCAATCATTGACCGAGAGTCCGGTCACTTTCTTACATCGTTTCCGTTCGGAGTACAATATATGTAAGACTCCTCTAAGCAAAGAAGAGGTGGTCGAGATGGCCAAAAATGGGCTGGAGGACACCTACCACCAGTTATTCTTAAATAGAAAATATTTCTCTCTGAACGAGCTCATCACAGCGGTGACTAAAGCTTATAACAATATGCAAGAGAGAGATAACAGAAGAAATTCGTCCAAAGGGACGTACAATAATAAGACCTACGATAGGTTGAAGCCAAGAACAGTGGCTTATGTTGAACAGATGGACGACCAGGAGTCTGATTCTGATGACGATCGGATAGGAGCTGTTGACTTGACAGCGAATAAGGTTTTAAAACCCCGGAAGCTTCAGAAGAATAGAGGTCCCATCAAACTCTCGACGGTGGCCTTCACTAAGCCAGAGTTCGAGAAGTATACTTATGATGCCAATATGGCTCATGAGATACTGGACGTACTATACGGTCTGCGTGTTGTCAAAGCAGACTTTGGACCACTCTCCACAGCCGAGCAGTTGAAGGGTAAAAAGTACTGTAAGTTCCATGGAGCATGGAACCATCTTACCAAGGACTGCATCAACCTGAAGGACCAGATCCAGAAGTGGATCAATGAGGGAAAACTGGAGCTAGGAGGTTCGTCCAAGACCGCAGCATTAGTGGATTCTGAGCCGTTCCCTGCTCCACAGGTGAACATGGTCGACGTGAGTTGGCCATCACCTAATAGAATCCTTGAAGGTAATGAGGCTTGGAATCATCCAGCCTACTTAACCTATTCATTCAGGTTAGACATGACAGAAGAATACTTGGATAGGTTAAGGGACTTGGGGCTGATTTTCTTCTACCCAGTCTTCGAGTTAAGACACATTCGGTACGAGGAGCCAGCCCAACACTTTTGCAGGTTCCACAATCACTTTGGCCATCGAACAACAATGTGTTCAACCTTGAAAGATAAGATCCAAGGTTTAATCAATTGGCAGGTGATTGTAATCAATGGTGAAGGAGAGATGGATTATCACCCAGACTATCATCACAGGACACCATCTCCTCCAGTTACAGATCCTCTCACCAGTGGCGTTTCCTCAGAGGCTTGTTCGATAGATAAACCGACTCAGGCGAAGACGGAATCCAAGCGAAGGTCCAGGCGAAATATAGCATTTGTCCGACCAAAGCGGACTTGCATCACATATGACGCGTCCTGACGAGAGGAGATATTTGAGAAGCTATGCCTCGAAGGGATAGCAGTGATACCTGACAATTAGGGATCACCAGACCCACATCCTGATGATGTTAGGGGTTTGCCTTATTGTCAGTATCACCACAAATGGGGAAGTCATACTACGGCTGCATGTTGAGACTTGATGTATAAGATTCAGCAGTTGATTGACGAGGGAATAATAGCAATAGAACAAAACCCCTCGCTTAACTTAACGACCCCCATGCACGCGATGGTTGGAATGGTAGACGTAACACATGACAAATCCAATAAGAGGAAACAGTCCAACAACCAACCAACTGCAAGCGAGAATCCACCCCATACACCGAAGAACAAAGGGAAAGAGAAGGTGGATCCTAAAGCAGAATCACTAGTAGCCCTTTGTGCACACTGCAAATTAAGGAGTGGGCTGAAGATCTCCTTTGAGGAACTGGCTCAAGCAGCCAATTCCTTCCCGGAGCTATTCTCAAACAAAGATCAGCAGTACCCACAAGCAGAGCAAAGGGACACTCCAGCTCCCAAGCGACCACGAGCAACAAGCCAAAACAGTGTGGCTAAAACACCTGAGTCTAAAGGTGTAGATACGCTCGCCAAGCCATATGTTCCCCCAGCATCGAGAAATATTACAAAGGAGGATGTGTGGTACATAAGGGAGAAAGGAAAGACCGTCGAGGTAACTCCAAGCAAGAGGAGAAACCTACAACGACGTTTTGGCAGGGCCAAGAGAGCATTGGATGCTTATGAGGCCGGCCTTGTCAAAGAAGAAGACCTGGAGTTTCCTCCAGAAGTGCTGCAAAAAAGACTAAATACCCTTGTAGCAAACCCATTGGTGGTCTTTGGGAAGAAATCTCGTGAACCAAAGATACGAGCCCAAAGACCAGGGGTTTTCGAGAGAAACCCAGCACTTGGGAGTGAAGGTAAAGAACCCGAACCTCCTCAAGAGTTTCATCGTGTAGTCGTAGAAAGACAACCAGTAAGGAGACGCCTTATTTTTAGGGAAGACACGATGAAGCCAGTAGGGTTGAAGACACCTCCCAAGGGAACAGTGGATATACAGAAACAGAGTACTCCAAGCAAGCCACCAGTCTTGCGATGGAAACCAAGGCCTCTAGTTGTGGAAGAACAAGCGAAGGCCCAGAAATTAGTTCCTGTTCCCAAGGAAAAAACTCCACCACCACCATCACCAGCAGCTATCGATCCTACTCCCGAGGATTTAATACAGCAAGTTGCTCACCTTGAAGTAACTACAACGTCCATCGAGGATGGACAGTTGTTGTCCGAAGGAGATAGTTATCACGACGATGAAGAGCTGGTGGACTACGGTGAGGATGAGGATGAAGAAACACAAGATTGCATCGAGGAGAACACTGCAGCCGTTAACATGGTGTATGTTCTATCCTCTAAATATGCTTTGTCCTCACCAGCACCAAAAGGTGAATCCAAGAACATCAATAGTGTGGTGTTACCGGAAGAAGAACCAGAACTACCAGATAATCCAACACCGGTTGACACACCAGAACTGGAGTCATTAGTCACAACAGGGCAAATGATGTTCTCTAAGCCCACCATGGACATGGCCATGCACATGCGGCCATTATATGTCACAGGACAAGTCCAAGGAGTACAACTAAATAAACTCTTAGTGGACTCAAGGGCAGCAGTGAATATCATCACCTTTAAGGCATTAGCCCTAATAGGTGTTCCCAAGTCAGCTATCCAAGAGACCTCGCTTAGTGTCAGAAAATTTCAGGGTAGCATAACCAAGACTTTGGGAATTGTTTTTCTACAGGTACACATTGGGCTAGCCTTAGGCACTTATACATTCTTCGTGGTGGAATGTACATCTCCATATAGTGCAATCTTGGGGCGCGACTGGATACATCGAAGCTATTGTGTACCTTCTTCACTTCATCAGCAGATGCTGCTATGGAACATGGAGACAGGCGAAGCAGAGCTTGTCAATGCTGACCCTCGTCCATACTCCGTGTCTGCTAATGCACTAGAAGCCAGATATTACCACAGTGACCTTAGGCCACTGGAGGTATGTGGCGTTGACAGTAAAGGCCGCCCAGTCGGTGTTACGGCCTCTGAACTGGCTCAGTGGGGGATTATCCAAGCAAATCAGGATAGCAAAAGACCCTACACCATTGAGCTACCATCCAGACATTCTCCATGAATGGGTCTCTATCAGAAATAGAGACCGAGGCTTGTCTTTCGTTACACGAACGCTTTCACAACTTTTTGCTAGAAAGCCAAGCCTTTGAGAAGGTTCCAATGATCGCAGCGTTGGAATATGTGGATGAAAACGTCTTACAAGACTTCGAGGAGGAAGACGAGATTCAGTTAGCTCCTGCAGCTTTAGGTGATATACCTCCTAAAGTTAAAGATCCCATCGAACACATTCAGATTGGGACACAGGAAGAGCCAATGTCTGTGGCTATAAGTACTTTTTTGGAGCCTGAAGAGAGGCTCAAAATGATTGAGTTGCTAACAGAATACGCAGATTTTTTTGCAGAAAAATATGAGGACATGCCTGGTCTTTTACCAGATCTGGTTTGTCATAACTTGCCCATCATCGAGGGAAAGAAGCCTGTAAAACAAGAAATGCGTCGCATGAATACAGAGACAGCAATTTTAGTCAAGGAAGAGGTTGAGAAAATGCTCAAGTCAGGGATTATACGAGTAGCCAAATATAATGAGTGGCTGTCTAATATAGTTCCAGTCAAGAAAAAGAACGGGAAGATGCGAGTCTGCGTCAACTATGTACAGGGACTTGAACAACGCAACCCCTAAGGATGCTTATCCTATGCCAGTGGCTGATTTGTTGGTTGACTCAGTTGCCCGCCATGAGATGTTGACATTCATGGATGGTACTGTTGGATATCATCAAATCCCAGTGGCTGAAGAGGATAGACACAAGACAGCGTTTCGATGCCCAGGCTTTGCCGGTGTTTTTGAGTATGTGGATATGCCATTTGGATTCAAAAATGCAGGGGCAACCTACCAATGAGCAATGAACTTGATCTTTTATGATCTTATTGGTAAGACCATGGAAGTATATATAGATGATGTGGTAGTCAAAACGAAACGCAGAAGTGACCATTTTGAAGACTTGAGGCAGGTGTTTCTCAGAATGAGGCAGCATCAACTGAAGATGAACCCAGCCAAATGTGTGTTTGGCGTCCAGGCAGGTGACTTCCTGGGGTTTTTGGTTCATCAGCGTGGGATCGAAATACCGGATGACAAGAAGCAAGCGGTTATCAGTGCCACCCCACCAAAGAGTAAGAAGGAGCTACAACGCTTATTAGGAAAAATCAACTTCTTACGACGGTTTATTGCCAACGCTGCTGGGAAGACACAAACATTCTCTACTCTGCTTAAGCTTCAAAATCAAAAGGACTTTGTATGGGAGCCTATACATCAAGAGGCATTCGATACCATCAAAGCATACTTAACGAACCCACCTGTCTTGGTTCCTCCAAGACCTGGGGTTCCTCTTAAGCTATACATATCAGCTACAGAACTCTCCATTGGAAGTCTTCTGGCTCAGGACGACACAGCGGGAGTCGAACGTGCCATTTTCTATCTGAGCCGTACCTTGAACGATTGTGAGACAAGGTACTCTCCAATGGAAAGGTTGTGCCTAGCCTTATACTTCTCAGGGTGTAAGTTGAGACACTATATGCTATCCTTCACTACGTGTGTTATTGCACAAACAGATTTAGTGAAGTATATGCTATCCAGACCGATTCTACGTGGACGCATTGGGAAGTGGATTCTCGCCTTGTCAGAATTTTCTTTGCAGTATGTTCCCCAGAAGGCGGTAAAAGGCCAAGCAGTGGCTGATTTTTTGGCTCATCGTCCCATGGAAGAGGTGGTTGAGGGGCCAGAACTGGATCTCGCTCGTATTGATTTGGCCCCTTGGTGTTTATATTTCGATGGGTCCAGTACGAGTACCATGGTCGGGGCAGAGGTAGCTTTGATCTCTCCACGCGGCTAAACTTATTCTTATTCTTTCAGGTTGGACTTCAAGTGCACAAATAATCAAGCAGAATACAAAGCTTTAATCATTGGATTAGAACTTTTGATAGATATGGAGATCAATGATGTGCATATCTTTGGAGATTCCCAACTGGTGATCAGACAACTAGAAACAAAATACAGAGCAGGCCCAATACTAGAACCTTATGTGAGGAGGGCTTGTGATTTATTAAAGTTGTTTACATAAGTGGAGTTGAGTCATGTTCCTCGCGAGAAGAACTATGCAGCTAATGAGTTGGCTCAACTAGCAACGGGTGTGAGCTTGCAAGATGGAGTACGTGAGAGAATACTGAAGGTTGAAAGACGAACCCTTCCATCTTTCCTTGCACGACAAGAAGATAAAAACGAATGGTACGTTGCTACACTTGATCACGTTGACAAAGACTGGCGACAGGAAATCATCTCTTATCTCTAGGGTCCTAATAATCCGGTCGATAAACGGATTCGATTTTTAGCTCCCAATTATGTACTCAAGGATGCTGAGTTATATAGAAGGGGAGAGGAAGGCATACTGTTACGGTGTGTCTTTGGACGAGATGCTAAACGGTTAATGAGAGAGGTCCATCTTGGGATTGCAGGAGCACACCAGGCTGGTCCCAAGATGAGATGGTTATTAAGAAGACACGGCTTTTATTGGCCAGGAATGCTCAGAGACTGCATCACGTTCGCCAAAGGTTGTGAAGAATGCCAGAGACATGGTCCAGTCAACCATATGCCCAGAATACCATTACAGCCGATAATAAAACCTTGGCCAGCTCGAGGATGGGCTTTGGACTTAATAGGAATGATTCATCCTCATTCATCTGAAGGGCACAAGATTATTATAGTGGCTACAGATTTCTTCACAAAGTGGATCGAAGCTCGACCCCTCAGGGTCTCTTCAGCGAAGGCCATCCGCCAATTCTTGTTCGAAGATATTATTTGTCGGTTTGGCATCCCTGAGTGTTTTGTTTCAGACCGAGGGGCAGCCTTCATGTCTGGCGAAGTGGATACTTTAATGAAGGATCTTGGGATCCATTTTCTCCTCTCTTCTCCATACTATACCCAATCCAACGGTCAAGCTGAAGCGAGCAATAAAATCATTATTCATATCCTAAAACGGATGCTCGCCAGCAATGCCAGACTGTGGCATGAAGAACTTTTTAATACTTTGTGGGCTTACAGGACTAGTAAGAGAACACCCACAAGTACAACTCCTTATGCATTAATGTTTGGGCACGATGCTGTTTTGCCATTGGAGATCAATGTTCAGTCTTTATGAGTGATGGAACAACATCACTTGATCGGTGAAGACTATGTCCAAGTGATGTGGCAAGAGCATGAAGACCTCGATGAGAATCGTATACAAGCTTATGAAAGTCTACGTGCTGAAAAACAGAAGGTGGCTCGTGCCTATGACCAACGTACAAGGGGCATGAGTTTTGCAGAAGGAGAGCTTATCTGGAGGGTGATTTTGCCTGTTGGCGAGAAGACTGAAGGACGAGGAAAATGGTCAGAAAAATGGGAAGGACCATACATCATCGATCGACTGTTGGGTAAAGGAGCAGTTCGCTTGCGAGATCGAGATGGTACTATACACGCGAACCCAATAAACGGTCTTTACCTAAAGAAGTACATATACCCAGTTTGGGAGTATGATGATCCTCCTACTAATGCTTAATCTAGTTTATTCATGCTTTAGCATAAATAAACTACAGGGGCAACACACATACACTCATCGAGGATCATGTACATTAAAAAACCTATTAATGGGGTTAAATACTTAGTGCCTATATTCGAGGCAAAGTTTTGTGATCAGAGTTGTTATTTTTGTTATTTCCAAATTAAAAAGTTCATGTTAGCCAGTCTGATTGGCTTAATTTTTGAGCAAACTACATACGAGTTTATCAATATAAAGAACTTTCACACTTCAAAATAGATATTACATTCAAATACTTGGAATAATACAGAGGCTTTGTGCCTCAGGCTCTGATACCATATTGGTGAAGAGGAATCTTGGACAATTGCAAAAGAAACTCAAGAAATTAAAAAGTTCATTCTTCACCAGATCCTCTGCTTCGTTCTCCATCTCCCAAGAAGTTAAAACCTGCAGATCGACTTTGGCGATGGTGACGGAGAAGAAACTGAAACGCCAAGGCAGAAGAGGTGCATCAGAACAAGAGTTACACCTGCCTTGACGCTTGTCGCCTTCTTCCCAGGGTGACGCTCATGGCTTTCCCCATCTATTGCAGGAGGCATTGAAGAGTGCTTCCTTCTCCAATGCACGTAGGCACCAAACAGGTGCGAGGCGGAAGGCGAAGAGGATTGCCACCTCGGGATTGTGGTTTCTCCCTTTTTGACTCCTTCAGTCAGGGAAAACCAAGGCAACGCCTGGGTGTAGATATTGCTATCTAATCCAGGTTTGGGCGTGGATATTGCTATGTAAGGAACACAACTTTGAGGAATTTATCTGGAGGTTTCTTTGGATAGTAAGACCAGAACAAGTAGACTTGGGTTTGATTCATTCTCGCAAAGGACTTGGTTCATTTCACATAAAGAGACGGGAGCCTTTTATAAGCCAGGAATCACAACGGTTTGGTTTCGCGAGAGTAATTACACCCAAGGGTAAAGAATACGTGTCCAAATAACAGTGGACCATGGAAGCGGTTTATCTGCTCGCAAGAAATGCATGATAAATAAGAAGATCCTTGGGGCAGGTAGAACATATTTCAAAGATTTTGATTGTTTGACGCGATACGGATTCCAAGCTTAGAATTCAATTCCATTTATTGCTGGACAATCAAAGTAGTTAAAATTAATTACAGCCTAAAATGGGGCTGGGGAAAGGGCTTGTTAAAGAAGCCCAGTCTGTTTTTTAGACCCAATACAGACTTTGTTGTCAAAACAATGTGGATATATAAATTATTTTTTTTTGCTTGGCGACAATTACAAAAGGCCTACACTAGAGGCCCAAAAATTTACAACTGGAAGATAAAGCTCCTTATCGAGATTTTAGCATACTCTGAGGCCACCCAGGCTTGTCGAGCTGCTAAGCGAGCTTCGCTGGCTTTCGCACGTGCCTCTTGTAAAAACTGGGCTCGGATCTCGCCTTCATTCAGGAATTGCCTCATGGCATCCTGGTAAGTTGGAATGTCAGTTTCCAAGGCATTTACTTCTGCTCTAAGTACAACGAGATCTGCTTCAAGAGCAATTATCTTGGCACGTTTGATCGAGAGAGTTTCTTCCCTTGTATCCTTCTCCTTCAGAAGCTTCTGAATCTCCTCTGTTTCCCGTTGAGTCGTTTGCTCCAGGGTTTTCGCTGCTTCTTGCTCACGTTCTGCCTCGAGTGTCAAGTGTTGAAAGACTTCGCTTTGGCGCTGGAATTCAAAAAAATATTCTTCTAGCTCATCCAGGCGAGGAATGAAGTCTGCAGGGGCAGTGGTTCGCAGGTCCTTTACTTGTTGGAAAATGGCCTGAACATCCTCTATGGAGTCTAGGGGCCCAGAAAGAATTTCTCGGAGCAGACGAGTAAAGTCAGTATGCGTAGGAGGGGTGCTTAGTGTACTTAATGTCCCTACAAGTTCATGAATCTTGGTCGATTCTTGTACGCTGAGCAGTTGGAGTTGGTTTCCTGATGATGAAGAAGGGATAAGAACTTCCTCGCTTGGGGTTATGGGTCCTTCATCATCAGCATTTGGAGCGCTTTCGGGTCGGTCTTCAGTATTTATTACAGTTAGTTCGCCTGAAGTACTCGCTTGTCCCCTTGGATTGTCAGGGAAGTTCTCAGGAACGTCCAGGTCCACAGGAACAACTTTGGACTTCAATATCAAAATAACAGGTCATGTTAGGACTATATAAAGGAATTAACCTAAAGAATGAGGTTACATTTTACTTACTTGTTGGGGAGACAATGTTTGTGTTTTGTCACAAGTTTGGATTTGTTGCTCTGGTGAGGAAGGATTCGATGCCTCGACCTCTGGGCTGGTCTCGACCAGGACTCGTGGTTGTTCAGTTATGAGCTCTGGTGAGGAGATGATTTGCTCAGCATTTGGGATGACTTGTTCGTCCTAGGTAATGGGATCCTTGCCAGAAGAGGAGGGAATGAAGCAGCTCTGAACTTCAATCTGGAGACGCCTGGACAGAGCCTCATAGGATACAGAGTGTCTTTCCTCTTCTTCCTCAAGCTCTGTTCGATGAATCCCAGCTAAGAATTTGACTATGTATTCTTTACAACACTCTTTCTGGCTGTTGGTGTTAGCCCTGTCTGCAGTATTGGATATGGTGCTGGACTCATCGAACTTCAGAATGAAGGCTTTGCAGTGTCTTTCACGGAGTCTTTCTCCTAGTGAGTCAATTATATAGAAGGCTTCGTCTTCAGCATTGAGAACGAAGAAGTGATCATTCCAACTCACTATGAAGACCTGGGGGTTCCGGCTTTTCTGAATTTGTTCCCATAAATCATCGAAGGAGAAAAGGCCGTTCAGATTTGCAAACTTCCCAGAGTCAAAATACCCTATGAAGGAATCATCGGCTGAAAATTGTAGCGGACTGATGTTCGCCTTCAGAATAGCATCCAAATTAAAGTGCTGATCTGGGAACTCGCGTGCAAGGGCCTCATCCTTGCATAGTTCCTGCCACTCCCTTGAACCTTGGACAAGGAGGTCATCGAATTGGGAGAGTGTGGGAGTGTTGTCTAGATTTGCACAAAACCAGTGTGCAACGGTGAAGGCTATAATCGAGCAAGCACTAGGCCCTGAGGCTTTGCTGCTTCTCTGGTCGAAAGAAGCAAGGAAGACTGGAGTAGAGAGGCGTAGTTGTCTGTTTCTGCTTGTGACCTGTGAGACTAGCCAAATCCCACTTTCAGTCTCTGGGGTCCTGAGTTTGATCTTCTTGGGTTTTGAAGACTGATAAGAAGTTAGGGTCGATACCAGAATCAGTATGATAATCAGTGTGTTTTAGATAAGCAATAGTTCAAAACTTACAGGTGATCTAGAACGCCTGGTTCTTTTCTTCTTGAAGGATTGAATTGCCACAGTTGTATCCAGGTCAGGATTGTACTAAGAAGGAAGAAAAGAGTTGGTCAAGTTATGATCCAAATGTCGCCAATACATGTGGACATTTTTAAAGACATACCTGTGGCCATGGGGTAGAGTCCGTGTCGGGGTGTGGTCCGGCTAGTGCCTCCAGGTCTGCCTTGAGTGAAAACTTTTCACTGAATCCTTTGAAGATGGCAGCGAAGCACTGGTCTGGGCTTTGATGTCGTATCTTTTCCCAGAGTTGTACCATGTAAGATACAAAGGAGTGACCAACCTCGATGTCGACAGTGGCTTGGTAATTTCAGGGATTACTATCATTGGAAAGTCAAAGTGTTCATCGAGGGTCTCCGCTACAGCAGGTTTGTTGTCTCCTCGCCAGAGAGTGTACTTATTGACAGAACAGGCGAGGGGCATAGGGGCATCTTGGCTGAGCCCCAGTTGTCTGCAGAAGTGGTTGGGAGCGTAGAGCTCGTACCCGGAGCTGGCTGAGTCTGGGAGCTGCAGGTCCTGGCAAGTGTTGAACTTAACAAACAGGCCCCTTGCTTGATCATCTTGTTTAGGAAAGGGCATGAATCCACTTGAGAGAGGGCCAGGATAGGGACGACTCAGGATTTTTTCGACTGCTGCATGAGGGAACTCCTTGTGTAAACAGAGGTATCTAAAGCAGTCGATATAAGACCACTGCCTAGTCCTAGGCATTGTGGAGACTAGTGATTTGCCCAACAGTCGACGGTCGCCGAACGAAGGGGTTGCTGAGGGGCAAAAGTAGGGGAAGTAGATTTGTAACCAGAGCTCTACCATCCATAGTGGTCCTGACTGGTTCAAATCAAGCTTCGATAAAGATACTCGCCTGAGACCATAGTAGACGTAGGCGAGGACGGGCTCAACCAAACTCAGTGGTTCTGCATTGAAGAGGCGCTCAGCGAGGTTGGTCCACGTCTTGATAACCTTCGCTGAGGACGTACAGAACAAGTACTTCGATAGCCAATATTCCAGGAAGGCTATTCCTCCTTGGGGTGTATCTTTCTCCTTAAGTGCAAAATGTTTCACCCAGGAGGAGTAGGATGAGAGTCGTTCTGTTGAGGCTTGGAGGGGAGTTTGCTTGTAATTTTGAGTTGCCCAGTTGTTTTCAGTGGCAGGAACTCCAAAAATGGTGTAAAGGTCGAGCATTGTAATACTTACATCACCACAGGGGAGTCTGAAGCAATTTGCCGTACAGTCCCAGAAACACATTGCTGTGGCAAAAGGGGCTTTGTTACCTCCAGCTGGGAGGGAGAAGCATAGATTAATGAGTTGAGCAATTCCAGTTGCTTCCCACCGTTCTTTGTCTTGCTCGCAGCGTTGATGGTACCAAGCGATGTCGTCTGGGGTTGAGTGTGGCCATTTCCCAATCGAACAAAGATTGTCTTTCTGGGTCCACGTTTTTGGGTCTGCTTCAGGGTCTTCCTGGAGAATGAGAGATGAATTGCATATGGGTTTACGAAGAGTGGTGAGAAGCTCTGGATTTAACGGAGAATCTAGGAATGGGCCAAGAAGACCTGTGTTTGTTTCGGGGTCTACGGTGAGAGTACAGATGGCGTCTGGGTTTTGTCGGATAGCGACTTCCTTGAGCCGTTTGGAGAAGTTCTTGGTGGCGACGGTATCGAAGGGAGTGAGAATGTCTTTACGAGGAGGCATTTTTTGTGAATTAGGTTTTGACGGTGGTGAGAAGGAAAGGTTGAAGCTTTTTGACTAAGAGAGTTAAAAAGTTGCAGGTTTCTGTGCAGGTGAAAGGGTTTTCGTTGAGAATGAGATTTGTGAATTTGGATGGGTGTTTTGTAGAAGGGTCAGCCGAGCGTCATACTTTTTCGAAGAGATGGGTAAACATGGCGTTCGAATGATGGTGTAGCGTTTCAAAGTCAATAAGCACGTCGTTCAAGGTAAATTCAAGTCTTTTCGCTTGTTCGGAAAGCTTCCAAGTTCAAGACCTGAGGGGCAATGTTTGGGCCGAAATAAAATATTTACTTTGGGCATGAGTTGTCGAGGTCCAGGCGAGCAGCCTGTTATGTTAATAGGTGTCTTGGCGAAGAGCCAAGTTATGCAGAGTCTAGCGAGCTTCGCTAGAAGGAGACTTCGAGTTCTATTGAAATTGTGTCTTTTAAGCTGGATTCACGCGGCTTATGTTTTATCATAGTTATGGATTATAGCAGGGCTCTCTGAAGAGTTATGATGGAATTAGAAGACCTTTGAGAGGTACAACATGTGTGCTGGTAGTAGATTCAGACAAGATTACAAGAGCAGAAGGAATTGGAAATAGAGTGAATGACTGATTAGTAAGCGAGTATATAAGGAAAACAAGGGTATTATGAGAGGACCCCCCGAACAATCAATCAAACAGCCTTGCTATACGCAAACAAACCTAGACGGTTATCTCGTCCTCGAGATTTCTATCTGTCTTGCAACCAGAAGGTCTGAGTGCTATTCACCTATCGAGTGAAGGTATTTACGACTCCAAGGAAGCAATTGCAACCGGAAAGTTGAAGAGCGGCTCACTTGTAAGTTGAGAGCTTGAATACTCAAAGGAAGCTAGTGTTCTCCGCACTTCGTCAAGAGATTGCTCTGCTCTACACGAGAGAGGACGTGGGAGTATCGATTTCAAGATATGGCAAAGAGATACACATATCAAAGTCCTAGGTTTCTAGACGAAAATGACCTATTCGAGCAGGGTTGGTGCTCTCCCTGTTCTAATCGCTTACATAAGAAGTCAGGCGGCTGTGATCAGTCCATATTCCGTTGAAGAACGGTGACACGCCAGCACACGAAGCACAAGCAGGATAGACCGGCACACGCGGTTAAGACATCCGAGATAAAAGAGACTGCTTCGCGGGAAGGATCTCTCCCGAGGGATATTTCTGCATCGAACAGGAAGCACCACCCCCCCCCCCCCCCCCCACGGCAATCCCAATCACATACCTCTGAGTAAGATTCTGGCATGTCTTGCAAAGCAAGCATCTAACGTGCCTGAGAGCCAAACAGTTGGCTCCATGAACCGATTGGTCGCATTTCCTGCACAAATAGGCATCATCTGCTTCGCAAAACAACGAAGCCCTTGAACAGCAAAGCTCACAAGAAACAAACTCTTTTGAAGCTCTAACTAGAATAACCTCTTCTTCTACACTTTTGCACATTTTAGAATCGAAGCGTGGATCGATCGATCACGATAAAATAAACGATCCAAGCTAGAAGTTGAAAAAAGAAAACCAAGTTATTTATAATTAAGCAACTGGATGTGAACACTATTTCATATGTATGCAGTGGTCAAGAAGATGAATTCTGTTCAAGAATTTACAGAAGTCTTCTATATATATATGCAATGACGACCGAAGCACTACATGACACAAGGTGTTGTTGTATTTCTTCTCTTAAAACAAACATTCACCTGTTCTTTTCCCAAAATATCAAAGCTTAAACAACTGTTTAAACTTGTGATTGAGAAGCGCTTGGACTACAAAGTCTTGCAAGGGGAACCATACGAAAGCCACTAAACATGAAGTAACGCCTGAAGCTTTATGAGATGCTTGGCTAGAGAGGCTTATGAGCCATGCTTTTGTTGTTGAGTGGTTACCCAGTCAATTCAGGAGCTTAAGGAAGAAGAACTTGTTGTATCGCCTAGAATTAAAGCCCTTGCATTAAGGACCTACCAATATTGTAAAAGAGTTGTACGCATTTAGAAGAGCATGATACTTTTTCCATAATATTTGGACACCGTAGTTCATGGACAAGAATTGTGGTTGATCATCACCACGTAGTGTTTTTGGTGTTGACACCCTATGATCCACCATCTGTATGGTTCAAACTCATCGAGGCTTTGTATGATGCCATGCAAATTTCCATAAAATAGAAACTAATGAAAATATCACCAACGACCAATATATGGAATCTATATTGTTGCTTACAAGAATATTTGGCATCTAAAGTTCACAACAACGTGACAAATTTGAAGTTGTACGTTGTGACCGGCCTCTACCGAAAGAGGTGAAGATGCCTCATGCAATTCCAAAGCTTTGTGGGAAAACACTGTTGTGTACCTACATTGTTGGTTAAGCTTCATAATAGTGATATAGTTTGATTCATACATTAGTTGTTTCCAAAACCTAGAATTGATCGACTACATTCATGAAATCAAGTCGTCCCATAGAATTGATCAGTCAAAAAAAAAAAAAAACAGACAAGAAACAAAATTCATACCGTCTCGTGGATCCTATGTATACTCCAGCTGCCAAAATCCCATGCACATCAATATCGATCCACAGAATTCTCGTGCAGTAGCACATATTCTCTGCTACTATTCCCGAATTTGATCGCATCTTTCTCCTTAAGTTCATAATATCTCTGAGGTTCAATTGCAGCATCATTCACATAAGTTTTGTTCGTGCTCCCAAGGTCCATTATGTAAGCCTTCACATCCGTTAACAATGTACCTTCATCAGATTTCTCCTTGTTTACTTGCCGGAATTGTATGACAGCATGTGCTTGCTGCAAGACGGATGATCCGTAGGGACGTCCGCCACTCTTCTTTCTCTGCCGAAAAGACAAAATCTCCGGTGATATATCTCAATGGGCTTGTTAATTTCTTCGCCGCCCTTGAACATATAAAGCTTCCATCTCCTCAATAGGTATCCGTCCTTCTGGTGGCTCTGTGTACAATAGGGTTACACCCCTTACTCTATTACCTTCCGCAGCAAGGTTTCCTGATAGCTCAAACTTAGGTCTTTGCTTGTCTCGTGCTTCAAAACCTTCCTCACCGTTCCTCATCGATCTTCTTCTGTTAAAGAATCAGATCGACCTACCCCAAGAAAGATATCAAATTCGGGGTGTTGTCACCTTAAAAACTAGAGAGAATGACAACCAAGGACAAAATAAGTACCAATATTACAGAAAACTCCATCACAAACTGATATAGACAGCAAATGACAGAGCTTTAAGCCCAAACGTAGCAGCAGCTAAACCCAACCCATTAAATAGACGAAAAAGACGATTCTACTATTCACTTATATATCAGGAAATCTCATAACCACGCCCTTTCACTTCATTCTCTTTCCACTCTACTACTCCAAAAATTGCATCACTTTGTCTCTCCCGCTTCGTATCGTCGCTTCGTCTGGATTTTTTCAATCAACCTCGTCGCTGCTTCATCAGTATATATACAGCATCACCGTCGCTTCCCGACACTCCAAAAAGCACTTTTGATCGTTTTGTATATAGGTTTGCATTTGCTACTCCATTTATTCAACAATAAATCAATTTTTTCTCTTAGGGTTTTGAATCGCGATCCTTCTAGATAGTTTTTTGATAATTTTTGTACCATATTTGACTTTGCATGATTAATTATTTTTATATTTTTCGAACTAGATTTTCTCATTTTGTCACTGTTACTATATTTATTTGTTGATTTTGAACTTATTCAGTGATTAATCTGTTGTTTAAAAGCTTCGCAATGTTGTGTTTTGATTGAACTTGAATGGGCTTTGTTATCAGGCGATACTGAACTTGAGTTAGGGTTTTTGTTGTTTAAAAGCTGCTGATTCTGCATTTTTTGGTGGATGAAAAATGGTTAAGATACTAAAACTTGTGTTTCGTGCGATGTATCAGATTTACTGCTACTGTGTTAATTCATATAATGCCCTAAAAATGTATGATTCTTATACTGTTATTTTGAGTGTGTGCATAGAGTTATACTGTTATAGATGTCTGTTACTTAAAAAATGTTGTATAGAGTTATGGTGTTATAGATGTCTGCTACTGAAAAAATGTTAGAGTTATAGTGTTATTAATGTCTGCTACTGAAAAAATGTTCACTACCGCTGGAAACACTATAACCGACGATTTTTTTAAAACTATAGCCGACGAGATAAAAATCTCATCGGCTATAGTGGAAAAAATGATTTTTTTTTAATTTTTTTTAAAAACTCGTTGGCTATAGTACTATAGCCGACGATAATGGGTAAAAACTTCTTCGACTATACTATTACCGACAGGTTTTAGCCAGCTGACTTTAGTCGATGATATTTAAGGGTCGTCGACTAAAGTCGGTTGGCTAAAACCTGTCGGTAATAGTATAGCCGACGAGGTTTTTACCCATTATCGTCGGCTATAGTACTATAGCCGACGAGTTTTTAAAATTTTTTTTTAAAAATAATAAAAAAATCATTTTTTCCACTATAGCCGACAAGATTTTTATCTCGTCGGCTATAGTTTTAAAAAAATCGTCGGCTATAGTGTTTCTAGCGGTAGTGGTTGCTATGTGCAAATAGATTGTTACTGCTACTGTGTTAATTCATATAATGCCCTAAAAATGTGTGATTCTTATTATTACTGTTATTTTGAGTATATGCATAGAGTTATACTGTTATAGATATCAGCTACTGAAAAAATATTGTATAGAGTTATGGTGTTATAGATGTCTGCTACTGAAAAAATGTTAGGAGTTATAGTGTTATTAATGTCTGCTATTGAAAAAATGTTAGAGTTATAGTGTTATAAATGTATGTTACTGAAAAATTATTGCTCTGTGCAAATAGATTGTTACTATTACTACGTTAATTCATATAATGCCTTTTGATATAGAAAAATGTGTGATTCTTATTACTATTGTTAATTTGAGTGTATTCATATAGCTATAGTATTATAGATGTCTGGTACTGACAAAATATTGCATAAAGTTATAGTGTTATTAATGTCTGCTCCTAAATATTTAATAAATGACTCTACTTAACATTAGCTGATATTGTTTTGTTGCAGAAAATGGCTAAGGAAAGAAGCAACAGCTCTAAGAAAAAGGTCCAGACAAATGAGAAGAAACCTCGTGGGAGACCTCGTGTGAAAGCGGATCCAAATGAGAAAACTCCGCAATACAGATGCACCACATCAGCAATGACAGATCTGATGCTGGGGGTTAAGCGTAGTTTCAATAAACCAGAACACAACCAAGAACTGGAAAGTTTGAAGGCACGATTGGATGACACACCCTTCGGACAGTTAATCAACGTGTTCTATGAAGGTTATATGGATGTTGTGGAGATGAAGTCAGATATAATGATGAAAAAACTTCTCAGCAGCTTTGACGGAAAAACAAGGACATTTAAGATTGGCAACAAAATGGGTGAAATAAGAAGTGAAGACGTGCAGGAAATTTTTACCTTACGAAACTCACGTAGTACCATCATTTTAGAAACTACTGCTATAGATTTTAACAAACTTTATCAGATGCTACTGTTTATTAAAATGCTACTCACTATTTTATATTTTCCTTCGTAAGCAGGGGAGATAATGCAAGCAGATGAATCTACTAGGCCAAAGAATAATGCCTTTGTGAATGCATATTTTAGCATAATTGATCGATACTCAAGGATAGAAATATCCAATCAACTGAACCCCATGATTATGAGGAGGAGAAAAAACCCAAACTGGGTGGATGACACAACAAAGTTGATACTATGCTATGTTTTTTGCACATTCCTATTTGCGGAGTCTGGATCAACATTGGCATGGTGCTTTGTCAACCGCATAGAAGACCTAGACAACTTAAAAAAAAATTACAATTGGGCAAAAGCAGTACTCACGTACATGCTGAACTGTTTAACAGACTGTGAAAATGGTAAAAGTCCCAGCATATGTGTCCAGCTAGTACCACCTCCTCAAAAACTTCATGTGTTGCTGCTGTAAAAACTATCTAAACTATATTTAACTAATATGTCTTGCTTTGTTTTCTTTATATGTAATATTGACTTTGTGAGAATAATGACATAATTACTACAAGAGAAGGAGGCGACGTAATAAGGGTTCCATCTTTCCCGCAATGGAATCAGCGTGATTTGTGGAAGAAGCTAGGGAAAACAAGCATAGAATCAATCAAGGTAAACAAACAAACCAAAAAAGGTAAAAAAACAAAGTTGTGCTACCAACACATGTATATGGTATTGATAATGAATAAAATGTCAGCTAAGGCAGTCTGCCATAACAAGAAAACCAATGCCAGTAGCAAGTGGGGGAGATAACAACAATGATGACGATTTCGCGGCGCCGACACTATTCAAAAAGAGAAAGGGCCAGACAAAAGAAATTAAACCAAGCAAGAAAGCGAAGAAAGACGAGGAGAAGAAAGACGAGAAGAAGAAGAGGAAGAAAGACGAGAATAAAGACGAGAAGAAGAAGACGAAGAGGAAGCCTATTGCGGTGACCAAAAAATCTCTGCTACTATTTAAGTTGTCACTGCTACTATATAAGTTTCATTTACATTTAACACTTGTTTTGTTTGAATTTCTGTTAAAAAAATGCACAGAAGGCCTGCAAAAAAGCAGAAGAGTGACAAGAAGAAAATGAAAATCCAATTCTGACATTGGCAGTATGGAATGACCGTGCGAGACATCCAATGGAAGATGATCAAGAGAATGATGACTGTGTTAGAGAAGACGTTGTTAGAGAAGAGGATGATGACAACAAAGATGATGAGGAGAAGAAAGATAGCGATGAAGAACAAACAAATGAAGCCCCTGCTAATGAAGACCAAGCAGATGACATGCCTGCTCAGAAAAAAAAAAGGCTGAGGACGAGGAACAGCGGCACAGAGATGCCGCTAAGGAAGAGGAACAACCACATGAAGCCCGATAAAGACCAAGCAGATGACATGCAACAAGACACTGATACTCGGAAAAAGGAAGCTGAGGAAGATGATGTTGCACTTCCCACATTCAACTTCGAGAAACTTGTAGAAGCAGCGCCTATTGTTAGAGAAAATGCGACTGTGGAAGATAAATATCCATTTTCTTTCCAACTGCAAGCCGCTACTACTAAAGAACACGAGCCACCGCCTAAAATAAACTCTGCTACTGAGGAAAAAGAACATACAACTCAACAACACATTAATGAGGGTGCAGAAAAGGATTTTGCGAAGATTGCTCATGAAACTAAGGAAGAGGAAGCAGCTAGCGGACATGATGCTGACTCACAGCCCATGGACTACAACAATTACTTTGCTGATCCACCGTTAACACAACTAACACCACCAGCTGCAGAAGTCGTAGATGAGGACAACGACCAGAGAAGATGCATCAAACAATACCTTGATAAATGAGAGGAGCTGATTCTAAACGAAGCCAACCTAGATTCCCCGCTGCAAAATACTCAAGATGAAGAACAGTTGACAATGATTGAGCAGTGGCAGGATGAGACACTGCTGAAGCAACACATGGCTTCATCCGCAATCGAGTCATGCATACGCAAGAATAAATTCATAGAAAGGCTGTGGGTGAAAAACAGAGCATTACAAGAAAAAATCGGTGTTGCTCCAAAGAATGATGTCTCAGAAAGACGAAGAGTTGGGTGAAATGAGGAAAAAATGCAAACTATTGGAGCAAAAAATAATAGAACTCTAAAATGTCGCATTGAGCTCGAAGGATGATGAAGACACTGGGGAAGTTGCTACTGAATAAAAACAGTGGTCGATAATTAAGAGGATTAAAACTAGAGGAGACAGGAAGGAGAAGGATATGAAAGAGTATGACGTTCCAGTTTGCAAGAAGAAGAAGTAGGATAAAAACAAAGAGAAACAGAAAAAGGAGGACAACAAGGGGAGAACACTAAATTGGAAGAAACACCAAGTTTTCAAGAAGATGGACGAGCAACACCAGGAAACACTTTCTTCTCGCATACACACAGTTACTAAACTGCCTCAAAATTTGCTTCTTGAATTTATCATTAAAAGTACTCGGATACCTCCCATTGAGATTATCTTTCAAATGCTTGTAGTAGTAGGAATGATGAGAAGATGGGAACACCTCTGTAACGGTATCAATAAGTCTAGTTCCCCTATCAGTCATGAAAATAATATTGCGAGCATTGTCATCCAACATAATTATCAGCTGCTCAAGAAACCAAGTCCAGTTGTCTTTGCATTTGGAATCAACTATAGCAAAAGCAAATGGAATTTTTTTTGCAAAAACATACAAAAAGATAACACAAAAATGTCATATTCCTACTACTGTAAATACACATTCTCACAGCTGATGTTGAAAAAACAAATGAAAAGAGAAAACAAAAGTTTCCAGTCACTGCTACTGAAAAAAATAAAAGCCTCACCAGTCATTACTACTGGAAAAAATAAAAACCCTAGAAAAAATACTGAAAAATAGCAAAGTGGTACATTTGTTCCCGTTTTTGGCACATGCACCCAAAAACATTTCTTTGTACTTGTTTTTGATGATTGTCCTGTCTAGAAACAACATTTGTTGGCAAAAACGGAACCTTGCAATTGATGCTTGATAACCAACACATAAATTGCGGAACCTCCCTTCCCTTTCGTCGAGCACAACATGAGAACCAATGTTGGTTCGCCTCAAAACATCAATATACCATGGCAACTGTCCGTATCCAGTGCTTTCGCTGCCATTCAAAACATGATTGGCAACACCCCTAGCCCTGTAGGCTGTATGATACTGAATATCTACACCATAGTTGGACTTCAGGTCATTGATAATGTGTTTTGGCTTCAGCATAAGGTCGGAACGAACTTTGTCGGCTATGATTGTGGCAACAACTTGGCTCCTTAGCCTCTTAGGAATCTCACGAGATGATACAGTGACACAAGTTTGATTATTGTTTAGATTCTTCAACTAAAAGTAGATGTTTGTCTCACATAAAGTACCATGCACAGACCACTCACATCCTTTTTTCGCACATACTGCTGTAACACGATTCCGATCGTTCTTGACATATTTAAAGTCTAAACCCTTCCCCACAGAATACTTGCATAACTTCTCCATAAAATTCACAGCTCCGCCACTAAAAACTGACCAATGTGACTAATATAATCTCTGCACTCCGCACAACAAAACTTTCTCTTACTATTCTTACTAACAAAATTTCCTAGAGCCATATTGTCATCCTCCTAAAAATTGTATCATCGTTGCTCACCTCTTCATCATCATTATGATGTTGAAAGCATACATCATCATCCAAAACAGTTTAAGGGACTAATGCTTCTTTAATAAAACCTAAACACCCTGCCCCAATATCTAAAACATTGATCTCTATCCATTTTCAAGCAGGTAAATGCTCGTAGACCTCAAACATATAAACGATATCTTCATCTGTTTCTAAAATTGTATTAGGTGAATCACTAAAACAGTACCTCAAATTGAACTGTCTTGGTTTGAGATTTTGAACCCTGGAGCAAATTTGAAAGCAAAGTTCATCAAACTTGGTCAACTTCATCAATGGGATAAGAAGGCTCTCACTACCATATATAATCTTTGCAAGCTTTGAAAGAAACGCCGTCACTACACAAAAAGAAACAACCGAAATGAGAAGTTGCTACTCGATTGTAAAAGCAATAGTAATCAAATCACTAGTACTGAGAAACAAGCGACACAACTCAATTTAACATCATAGATTGAAAACATACAGAAACAAAAACATAGCAAACAAAGTCACTGCTACTGAAAGAATAAGCAATATAACAATAGCAATCTGAAAATTGTTAAAAATGCGTGATGAATCAATGATCCTAATTTTAAATCCAAAACACAAAACATATTAAAACAAAGCAGCGTGCTGCTGCACCGCAAGCCACACCACTCCACCAACATTTTCAGTAATTATTGCAATCTCAACAAAAAATGACAAACTGCTACTAAGGAACACAGTTCTATATGCATATGCTACTGAAAAACCAATCAGATGAAGCAACTACTACTAAAAAATTCATGTGCTAATACTAAAACTCGATTTATCATCATAGATTGCAACTGCTACTAAAAAAATAAAGTCACCGTTACATGAAACAACTGCGACTGAAAAAATAAGAACAATCACATGATACTGAAAAACAATAAACACAACTACTACTAAAAAAATAGATTAGACATCATAGATTGCAACATATATCACACAAACACAGCAGAAACAGAGACCACTGATACTAATAAAAATATGCTTCAAGTGGTAAACATCGCAAACCAAGTAGAATCATTCATCTGCAACTTAAAAAAAGAAAAAAAATCACATGATTTCCTGAAAATAAACTTCGATCAAACACATGATATCAAAACCAAACCTAATCATATAACAATCACAGTGAAAAAATACAAAAAAACACATGAACAAACAAAAACTTAAGAAAAACTCACCGAGAATTGCTGGTTTTAGGTTCAATACAGATTCGTGATAAAATCGCACCACCGCTACTCCAAAAACACAAAACCTTGATGAATCAAGCTTCAATGAACGTGAAGCTTTTCAAACTCAAATGCAAGTTTACAAAACGTAAAAAAATTCATCGTTGCTGCTTGCAATTAAGTCGATGAAACGTAGAAGATCGATCGCTGCAGCTTGCGATCGAGACCTTGGAATTAACGTCACCGATTTTTGAGAAAATCGGATACCGATTTTGGGGAAATAGGGTACCTTTTTTTTTCAAAAACAGAGCATTATATATGGGAAGACTTGAGGTTAAATTGGTAAAGTTGAACATGACACGTTTCAACCTATAACAAAATGTCTTAATTTTTAAGATTTTGTCCTCCATTGTCCAAAATTAAGGACATTGTCCTTAAATATATTTGACACCTCCATATTGTCCTTTAATGTAATTTGTTATAAAAATTATAGAAATTCGTAACGTAAAGTCATAAACCTAAGAGGATTAGGTCACTTTGTTCAGTTGGGCCTTTAGGCTTGAGAATCAACTATTTGGGCTCAAATAGAGCATCGGAGAGCTAGCTCTACCTTTACTGGGCTTAGCCTGCAATAATGGGCTTCAAACTCGGATTCGGATCCCCGAGCATATCGACCCGACGACTCTTCTTTCCTGCATATTCAGATCGAGACGATCCCTCATTCCCACCAGGCCGCACTCCATTACTCTCAGAATCGTCGCCTTCTTCCAAAATCAATAAAGAATCGACTCATTTTTTACTTAAGTTATCAAAATGCCAAAAGAGAAAGAGAAGGCCAACACCTCTTTCTTCAAATCAATCCGATTCTGGTACCTCTCGCTCTCTCTCCCGTTTGTAATGACCAAACCCACAGCTCTTCTTTCCCGCCTTAAGCTCCTCATCTTAATCTTCTCCGTCACACTCAACCTTTACCTCCTATTTCCCGCATACGCGCCCCACGCGCCTAAGTTCCTCGTCTCACGCGCCGCCACATCGTCTTCGCCGTCGCGTCGTCCTCGGGTTCCTGGACTCGCCGCAAGCCTTACCTCTGTCTCTGGTACGACCCTTCCTCCACGCGCGCCTTCGCCTTCCTCGACAGCCCCGCGCCGCCGGACTCACCGGACTCAGTCAACGACGTTCCGGTGATCGTCTCCGAGGACACGTCGAGGTTCCCTTACTACCTCCGCGGCGGGCTCCGGTCGGCGATCCGCGTGGCGCGCGTGGTCAAGGAGATCGTTGACCGCGGCGAGGCGGACGTGCGGTGGTACGTGTTTGGCGACGACGACACGGTGTTCTTTGTGGACAACTTGGTGAAGACGCTGGCCAAGTACGACCACGACCGCTACTACTACGTTGGCGCAAACTCCGAGAGCTACATGCAGAACGCTATCTACGGTTTCGATATGGCGTTCGGCGGCGGCGGATTCGCTATCAGTCATTCTCTCGCTACGGTTTTCGATTCGTGCTTGATGAGATACGGTTGGTTATACGGTAGTGATTCCAGGGTTTATACTTGCTTGGCGGAGCTCGGTGTTACGTTAACTCATGAACCTGGATTTCATCAGGTATTGCTTTCATTTCATTTTTTTCTTAGTAATTAGTCTTATTGGAAAATGCAGCATTGTTAAATTTCATTGCATTTGAATTTTCAGATTATTTTTGATGGGAAGTTATATATTGTGAGCTTAATTCTTGTGTGTTGTGAGCTTAAAGGGAATTCATAATCTTGTTATTTCTTAATTCAGGTTGATTTGAGGGGTAATTTGTTGGGGATGCTATCTTCACATCCATTGTCACCTTTGGTTTCGCTTCATCATTTGGACGCTATAGATCTGATCTTCCCTAACTTCAGCAACAACACTGAAGCATTTGAACATCTATTTCGAGCTGTGAAGGTTGATCCTGCGAGGATAATGCAGCAAACTGTATGCTACGACAGTACACATTTGTGGACTGTGTCTGTGGTGTGGGGTTATGCGATTCAGTTGTATGATCACAATGAACTTCTTCCGGATATACTTTCGGTGCAGAAAACTTTCCAGCCGTGGAGGAGGATCCGTAAAGGTGAGGCGACTCAGTACATGTTCCAAACAAGAGATTATCCGAAAGAAGCATGTAAAAGACCTACTATCTTTTATATGGAAAGTGTCATGTCTAATAGCCATGGCATCTCGAGCAACTACACCAGGCATGAAGTTGAACACTGCACCAGAGCAAAGGCAATAAAGAACCTGGAACATATCACCGTAATTTCGCAGAAGCTAGAACTTGATGTTGATGAGGTACTACTTTAATGATATCGCTAAAACACTGCTCAGACTTCAGCATGTGCAGTTAAGTTTATTTAGTGCAATTTAACTAATATCCACCCATCACAATCCAGATGAAGGCTCCCCGTCGCCAGTGCTGCAACATTGTGGATTCATCTTTTAGTGATTCGATGACTATCAATATTAGATGATGCAGAGATGATGAACTAATATCCATATATATTTAGAGTTCATCTCTTGGAATAGTTGCCCTGAGAACACAGGTACGAGCAGAATCCAGAGAGTTTGAAGCAATTTTGACTTTACTCCGGAAATCTTTGTAAGGTCAGTTGTCATCATTTGGTGTGTACATAGGTTTTCTCTCGATCTAAGTTTGAAGTATTTTTATTGCAAATCTGCATGGTGGTAACATAGATCCTCATCTCCAAAACCTGCTTTTAGTCTTTGATGATTAATGGTCAATTGATCACTGCTTCAGCAGTTGAGATTAGTCAGAAATATGACAAATGAACTCCCCGTCTCACTGTTCTTTAATTTGTTATTAGGGTCTGTAAGATTGGTTTTTCACCTATTTTGCTTGACTAAGGTTTGTTGTGGAATGATATCTGCGATAATGACAGCTAAAGTTATATTTTATCTTTTCAGCTGAAGGAGCATATGGTTGAAGTTGGCCTGTTACCTCTCAAGATGTGGGTAGAATCTCTGCAAGAGCGGAAGCTACTGCAAGTTTCGGCAGGCAGTTGTTATGAGCGCTAGTTACATTTCCACGTTCCGGCCCAGTTCATTATTTGGGAGATTTAATGACCAGAAGAAAATGAAAAAAAAAAAAACTTCATTCACAAAGGGGAGTGATATAAAGCCAAAGTTGATGTGAAAAATGTAGAAGATTTGAGCTTGACTGACTAGTCAAGTGATAGGTATGTATTTATGTTGTGGAGCAATATACATTCAGCTACGGCCACTGGCGGACCGTAGAGGGCGGCCGCTATGAGATATTTGTCTTTTGCTGGGTTAAAATCAAGCCCAGATTCAACAGCCTTGGAAGAAAAACAAACAAACTTTTCTCAATATTTACTCGATACTCTTTCTTCTTCTAGTCTTCTATTAGAGTACTAATTTCTTTTACGAGAATACTAAATTACTGGTAAACGCTTAAAACACTAAAAAATGAATTTTATTTATTGAGTCATGACTTTTACTTGATGATTTACAAAATAAGACATCACATACTCATCTCCTACTCGATCTTTTCATCTTCTCATACGAAAAAAAAATACAAATACTCATCTCCTACTCGATCTTTTCATCTTCTCATACGAAAAAAAAATACAAATAAGAACTAAAGAGTAGAAAGTGTCAACAAAATCTGCAAATCAAGAAGTGTTTATGTAGTATATAACATTTAACTTCTACTTATATATTATAAAAAAAAATTCTGTTTATCTAAGTTTCGGATATTAGATCCGTCACTGGCTACGGCTATTGTTTTGCATAATGCTTACCTACAGTGAGCTTATGCTAAGCAAGAATTTTTGAGGTCTTACTGTGATCGTTGTCTTCAGTTTAGCGTGCCTTGTATTTTGATGATGATGCCGTACATGATAAGTAGCCGAGGGAAAGGTCTGGTTTTGCAATTTGGAAGAGGTGAAAGTTGCAGTGGGTGTCCCTCCCATCTATTCAAACCTGTATGAACGTGTCCCCCTCCCTTCCTGTTTCTATTATATAGTATCATAAGCTTCACCGCCCTCGGTCTTTTGCAACATTTCAGTACATATATGCACGTGCTTCTTTATTCTTCCGAATCTGCAAGTAATTCAGCTTTCTAGTTTCAGGTATCCATGCAGTGGTTTGTGAACGATATTTGTGCGGGTCAGAGAGGTACTCAGTATCAACAAATTAAACTAACACATCAATTTGTATTTTGATATAGGGGATAGCATGAAAATTACTCACAGTAGGTTTATCTTTCGATGGATCGAACAACTCCTTCGATGGATCGAAGGGGTTACTCTGATCCGTCTAGGTTGCATCCTTCGATGCATCGAAAAAAACCTTCGATGGATCGAAGGATCTGTTCGGGTCAGCACAGTTCATTGCATTAATATGCCTAAAATTCGAATGCTGTGATTCAACGTTCCCTTCACCAGGAATTTCATGCTTCTCTCTGTATTCTTTGTAAGGGAAGAATAAGCCCATGTCAATGGAATCTTTCAAGTACCTGAAGATTTATTTTACTTCATTTCAATGACGTTGCGTAGGTGCATAGCTAAATTTAGCCAACAAGTTCACTGAGAAGGCAATATCTGGACGTGTGCACTGAGTTAAATACAACAAAACTCCAATAGCACTAAGATATGAAATTTTAGCTCCTAAGATCTCCTCATTTTCATCTAACGGATGAAACCGATCTTTCTTGGGGTCCAGACTGCGAACAACCATTGATGTGCTAACATGGTGTGCTTTGTCCATGTTAAATCGTCTGAGCATCTTTTGGACATAAGCACACTTGTGAATAAGAATTCCACAAACTCGATGTTCTAACTCTAATCCGAGACAAAATCGAGTCCTACCAAGGTTTTTAATCTCAAACTCAGATTTCAAGTAGCAAACAGTCTCATTGATCTCATTAAGAGTTTCGATGATGTTCATATCATCAACATAGACAGCTACTATAGCAAATCCTGAACTTGTTCTTTTAATGAACATGCAAGGGCATAAGTCATCATTCTTGTATCCCTTCCTAATCAAGTAGTCACTAAGATGTGTGTACCACATTCTACCAGATTGCTTCAATCTATATAGTGAACGTCTCAATTTGATAACACGAGCACTCCGTGGTTTAAAGTTACTTGATTTGGGTACTGCAATGCCATATGGCACTCTCATGTATATCTCTGAATCAAGATCACCATAGAGATATGCAGTAACCACATCCATAAGCTGCATGTTAAGGTTTTCAGACACTACTAAGCTTATCCGGTAGCGGAAGGTGATGATGTCCATAACGGGAGCATACGTCTCCTTATAATCAATTCCAGGGCGCTGAGAAAAACCCTGCGCTACAAGGTTAGCTTTATAACGTAAGACCTCATTCTTCTCATTACGCTTCCGAACAAAGACCTATTTATGTCCAACCGGCTTAACATTCGGTGGGCATAGCACAACCGGATCGAAAACTTGCCTTTTATTCAGAGTGTCCAGTTCAGCCTGAATTGCTACCTTCCATTTTGACCAATATTCTCTACGTTGACATTCTACAACAAAGCGGGGTTCCACTTCATTGTCGTAAATAATCTCCTGAGCGATGGAATAAGCAAACACATCATCAACTAACATGGAAGATCTATCCATAAGAACGCGCGCATAATTTGTTCTAAGCGAGATTTCTTTGTTCTCTGACATCACAAGAGGTTCTGAAGCGTCCCACAGACTTGCCAATTTTGATTCAAGGACATAACTGTAGTCAGAGACAATCTCATGTGAATGATTCATAATGTTGATGATGAATGGATCTTTTTGTACCTTGATGGCCTGCCTTTTAACTAGCGGTTCATCAGTGAATTTTCTTGGTCTCCTTCTTTTCCTGGTGGGAGCCGAGGCCAATGCAATACCTTCCACATGAGCAAGAGTAACGTCTCCTTGCCCAGTGTTGCTACTAACAAATCCTTTTTTCGGGATTTCCAACCTTGCAGAAACATTTGCAGCAAGTATATCCGATCTCGTCACTTTAGCGATATCAACAAATGAATTAGGCATAGAGTTTGCTACTTGCTGAAGATTAAGTATTCTTCACACTTCCGTCTCACTGTGAGACGTGCGAGGATTATGAAGAGACACGGCTGGATTAAACCATGTCAATTCCTAACGTTCCACTGGAATGGAAACATTCCTATCTCCCCTTAATGGCGGAAAATATGTCTCTTCAAAGTGACAATCTACAAATCTAGCAGTAAAGAGATCTTCCATTGAAGGTTCAAGATAGCGGACTATCTTTGGAGATTCATAACCAACATAAATGCATAATCTTCTTTGAGGACCCATTTTAGTGCGCTGTGGAGGAGCAATTGGCACATAAACCGCGCAACCAAAAATGCACAAATGTGAAACATCAGGCTCATATCTAGTTACCAACTGGTACGCATTGAATGGTTGGCAGGCTATGGGTCGAAAACGAAGAAGCGTTACTGCATATACATTACATATCCCCACGTAGAGATCGGTAAGTTTGTATGCATTACCAAAGCTCTAGACACAAGCTGTATTTGCTTGATATGAGCCTGTGCTAAACCGTTATGAGAATGAACATGAGGAACAAGATGTTCAACTTCAATCCCAAGAGACATGCAGTAATCATCAAAAGATTTTGATGTAAACTCTCATGCATTATCCAATTGAATAGACTTGATTGGATGATCCAGGTGGTGAGCCCGGAGCTTAATGATTTGAGCCAAGAGTTTTGCAAACGCAGCATTCTTTATGGATAGCAAAGCAACGTGTGACCATCGCGTTGATGCATCTATCAAAACTATAAAATATTTAAATGGTTCGCATTCGGGTTTGATAGGTCCACAAATATCATCTTGGATCCTTTGTAAGAATGAAATATTGTCATTATCATCAACAACAAAGGAAGGACGTGCATGTAACTTTGCTAAATAACAAGCTTTACAAAACGAGCAATGTGCAACAGAAATTGCAACATACGAATAATCGGGTGGGATAACGCACAACGCCTCAGCAATATTTTGCTGGGATGGTGCTGCACTCGTCTTGGAGACCGAGCCAGGATTGAGAGGAGTAGTCTCATCCTCACCATCTGAACCGATGGAAATAGGTAATCCCACATGTTTTCTCACTCCAAAAAACGGATGATCATGAGTATTTTTTAAGATTTTAATCATCATGTCACGACCTGGATGTCCTAGTCGAAAATGCCAAAGCTTGTATGAGGCAGAATCACACGTAGTAGTGTGAGTCACGGCATTGGATTCACTGATCCGAACTGTAGTTAGATATAAACCACTACGAATAGCCAGAAACTTCTCTATAATGCACTTGCGGCCACATTCAACAAAGGTTATACAGAATAGTTCTTTTTCATTCTCACAATAGGTTTCCAAGTGAAATTAGTTGACACGAATATCCTTAAAAATTAGCAAGATTCGATTGGCCTTTAGCGCGTATAAGGCATCAGTGATATATAATTTTGTACCATGGGGCAGCAGAAACTCTGTAGAACCACTCCCTTATATAACGGGCGCTGCACCAATCATGGTTGTCACTGAAGGTTTGTATGGAAAAAGATGCACAAATAATTGCCTATTTCGCAGAATGGTATGGTAGTATCACTATCTGTTACACTCAATTTCGCCTTGAGACATCTACAAAATCAATGTAAATAAGTAAGTCTTTGTAACAAAGACCAGGTGTACACTTTAAGTATACACTTAAAGATTTGAGAAGGGTGTGACCCTTGTTAAGTGCTGATATGGCATGGCGTTAATCGATGTAAAACCATATCTGGTCCTGAAATCCACATCAAATTTTTTCCCGTCTTTTTCCAATAAAACCGATATATAAACAATATCATAAGTCAATGATACAGATGAAAAACTCATCTAAGAACATCACTTCCGAGTTACATCTTCCATGGGTCGAAGGAAAACCTTCGATGTATTGAAGAACCCAAAATAAAATGTGATTTTTCGATACCATTTTTCGATAGGTCAAAAATAGTGTCCAGAATGATGTCTTCGATGGGTCAAATTAATTCCGTCTATGGATCGAAGGAACCTAAAACGAGATCGAATTTTCGACATTAATTTTCGATGGGTCGAAAAGTTGACCCGAGGCATTCCTTCGATGGATCGAAGGAGTGTCTCGATGGATCAAATTTTTCAACCAAAGGACCTGAGGATAAGCTTCGATGGATCGAAGTACATTTTTTCGATGGATCAAAAAATGTCAGAAAACAACCCGTGGAATAGTTTTGATGGATCGAAGTACAATACTTCGATGGATCAAAAATCTCTCCGTGTTCAAAATAACATCCTCTCCTTTTGTCACGTTTGTACCATATCATTAACTCATATTGCCATATACTTTAAAACATCGAACCATACATAAGAATTGTATGAAAATAGAACATTCTCAACACTTTCATAGACCAAAAAACAGAGAAATATTCATTACTGCCAACAAAAATATATCATAGATGTTCTTAATAAAAAAAAGACAAGCGTCTTAATAAGTTTGGCCGAAAAGTAACCCAAAAACAAAACCAAAAACTTAAAAAATTACAGAGACAATACTTTTTACATAGGCTTAATCAAAATTTGGGGTAGTAAGATCTTTCCTCTCATCTTCTGCAAGAACGAGATTGGTGTCAATCTCCATCTCTAAATCTCCAGCATAATTCAACTCTTGAGTCAAATACTGCTTGTGCCTCTTGTAGATGTTCTGGATTTCTCTATTAGCACAACACTGTTTGTGCATATGCTTAGTAGAACCACATTTGAAACAAACGTATCTTCTAGAATGTTGAGACCGTTGACCATCAGAAACGAACCAGACTGGTCCTTGTTAGAGTTGATGTTCTGATCTATATGCCAAGTCAGATTTTGGCTGCGGCCTTGGCCACGCCCACGCCCTCCTCTACCCCCACGTGGAGCATGTCCTCCATGAGCATAAGGTTTTGAACGAGCAACCTTCTTAGTTTTGCTGGCCTTTCCTCCAGTTTGGTAACTCTCAGGCTTCTTAGTACTAGCCAGTCTTGAGTTATTATTGAGGATGATCTCATGATGCCGCTCTTTTTTCGCAAGGCTATTGATGAGATCATTGAAGGTGGTAATCCTCCCTTGTTCGTACTTAATTCGGTACTGATGTGTGAGAATGCTCATAGAGGTTGGGAAGGTTTGTAACGCCCTTTCAATCATGTCATTCTCAAATTTTTCCACTCTACAAAAACTCAACTCTAACTGCAAGTCTAGCATGGCTTGATTAAACTCTTGGATTTTGGGAAAATCCACAAGTCTAGTGTGCTCCCATCTAGTAGTAAACTCAGAAAGTTGTGCATCATGCACATTGTTGAAGGGATGCTTCAGAACGTCCCACAATACCATGGGATCTATTTTGTTTAAATTATGCTTCTTGAGAGTTGGATGAATATGATGCCTCAAAAACATGAGGGTTTGAGCTTTTGATTCTTTGGTGGGGGGCATGAGATTCTTTCCAGACCCAGAGGGTTTGATGGTGTTGGTCAGTCTCTTTTTGATGAATGTAGTTTCCACATCTGGGACCCAACGATGATATTCCTTGCCTTGAAGGTCAAGGACGTCGAATTCTGACGTAGCTGGCTCTTTCGAACTAATCTTCAAAAACACATATAGATGTTTTATCAATAATGATCGAAAACTACGATCACAAAAACTTTCAAGTTTTATTGAATACGAACGTGATCCATGATATATGGTCACAAAATCGATTATAAACGGTGGCAAAAGAAATCACACCCAGCAACTGTGACTAACTGTCACATAGGATCGATTTCCCTTTTCTTTTCTTTTCTAAACCGTGACTCCCTCAGAACCATCATTTATACTCTATGGATATAGGTTCATAGGAACTAGGGTAAACATGTAATATAAAGCAACACATATTACAATTATCATCAACTTAGATCTAGAGTTTTACGGTAAGTAATTTTGATCTTAGATCCAGAGATTGATAGTTTAGAAAAGTTTACCTCGATGGGTGTTTTGTTCGGTATGACCGCTACACTTGTTGATCGAGTTGAGGTAGAAGCCCTTCTAAAATGATTCATCGGAAGACGAGCAATCTTGATGTGTTGAAGAACTTATGCGTGAGTGAGGGATGCCGAGATGAGAGAGAGAGGCTGACGGTGGTCGGCGGAGGTGGTGATGGCTTTTTGTGAAGGTTAGGTTTTTTTTCTTCTTCTTTTGGTGGTGAGGGCTATCAACCCAGAGAGCGTGCTGATAACGTGTTGTAGGAGAAAATATGTTAACTGAGAAAAACTATTTCTCTTTCATTGATAGAATGCATTAAATACAGACTGATACAATCTGTTACAATAAATATCCTGATATGACAGAGATTTCATGTATTTATCTAACTGGAAATTATGAAGAATTAATCTCCTTAAATAATTTTATACTATATGCTTAGGGAGTTAAGGTTCTCTTAGAGCAGCTGCACCGCAGCCTGCTCGAGCAGCTCGAGCAGCTCCATTTCGGCGGGCCCCGGCACCGGCAGCACGAGCAAGGGAGAAGGAGACGTGCACCGGGGAGAGAAGGAGGCCGCGACCGCCCGTTGACCACGAGGACGAGCAGCTGCACGAGCAGCTGCTGCTCGTTCTGTTGCTCGAGCAGCGCTGACGTCATCCACGCGCGTGGGTGACGTCAGCCTGGTTCAGTTTTTTTTTTTTTTTTTTACTGAGTAAAAGTTAAAAAAAAAACTTACCAGCCAATAATAAACTGACACGTGGCAGACCAAGGTAAAAAAAATTGTAACGGTCAGATTGATCTGGACCGTCCATTTCAAATCAAAAATTCTGATCGGACGATCCAGATTAAATCAGCTATATTTTTTTGTTTAAAATTAAAATGGACTAATAAACATCTGAAATTCATAATTAATAGTTCGATTGTCCGAAAAATTATGCGAAAATTCGTATGAGCTCGCAATGAAATACTCTACAACTCTCGCGAAGAAAGTGTAGTCAAATTTATTTATGAAAAATAGTCGATTTTACTCGATAACCTTCTGTCGGCGTGACACGTGTCAACTCGCCATTCGTCGAAAATCTTACCCGAAATCGTATTCAATTATTCATACGACAACGACACGTGTTGTTTATGGATTGGTTGAAATTTTTTTTTAAAAAAATATGAACAGTAATAGCACGTGCTATTTTTTAGCACCGCTGCGCGAAAAACAGCTTCTGCACCTCCTATTCGATGAACAGTGCCTGCTCCACCTCAAACAGTGTCTGCTCCTCCTCAAATTGCTCCTCCTATTCGATTTTACCCATGCGGGTGCTCTTAGCGGTATCCGTGGGGCAAACCATGAGCAGTGAACTTTGCTTTAAGCAACAGATTTTTAGTGCTAAATCATGTCCGTTAAAGTTTCATTTAGCATTGTAACTTAAGTTGCTGCGTTTTTCATGCACACACGATTTTTGCATAAGTCCCAAGTCCTAATGCATTGTTAAATCACTTAATCACGCTGATTGCGATGAGTATAAAGATAGTTCCATAGGTAAATGCATACGTCTCTTCCTCATTCTTAATGGTGTAGTTCTTCCACAATTCATGTCTGTGCCATTGCTATCAAATTGTTGACTTAAGTTGAGCAGACTTGGGGTAAAATTTCCTATATAACAAAGTTGGGTTTTCCTGTTCACATGTACTGTTTATGGGGGGGGTGTTTGAGTAATTGCAGCCCTTCCTTTTACCAGCTCTCTCACAGAACTCTCTCTCACAGACCTCTTTTGGCCTCCCTATCTTCACGATCTGCCCCTCTACAATTGAAGGTACCCAGCCTCTACGAATCTGCCTCCAATTTCGGCCTCCCTATCTTCACGAATCTGCCTTCAATTCTAGCTTTGAGTACAGACCCACCCTCTGCGAAAACCAAACCTGTAGAATCCTTATTAACATCCTATCAGGTGAGCCAACGGACGGATCGAACCATTGTTTTCTATTCCGCCGACACCATAACCGGTATGCTCCATTATTTTATATATTTGTTGTGGGATTTAAGATATGGAGTAAGGATCAGTGCTTTTGATTACCAATATGGAGCTGCGTTGTGTACCATCGATTATAATTGAAAACATCGAGCCTGTAAAAGTATTGAAACATGGGTCTGGGAAAGATGGGTTTTTTTGGGTCTGGTAAACATAAGTATGTGTTAATGCAAATCAGTATTCGGTAATATGTGTTATTGTAAATCCAACATACCACTGGATTCAACCTTCTTTTCTACAGCTGCTGCTGCTGATGAATTAGAGTTTGGCATTCTCGATGATCTAGCTCTTGCTTTATATATACAACAGTCAGTTGCAGATTTGTACTTTTGCTCTAACACGGTTTATATTCTCGCTTACAACAAAAAAACTTGGCTATACATATCTATGGCAGCTAGAGATAGCTAGAGAGACATGGGGTTATGTACATGGAAATAGCACTTATTTCTTCGAGTTGCTGCCTCAATTTTAGTTTGTTTCGATTGAGTGAGATTTTGTCTAGGTCTTGCATTGATCTCAGTGTATCTGCTATATTAGAGTCTCCAGCTCCTGTTACTTTGTGTGAGTGTGTGTGTGTGTTTTTTTCTTCTGATCAAGATTTTATGGGTCTCTCTGATTTGAGCTAATTTCTATCGATTATTGTCATGGTTTGTTGTAGCTAAGTTTTGATTGATTTATTAATTTTGATTTTGTGTTCTTCCTCCTTTCGTTTCAGTGGAAGGTTCTTTAAGAGGAGTTGGTCTCCAATTCTGAAAAAATCAGTTCCGCTGCAGTTTAGCAAGGTTATGGCTCGCTTCGTAATTCATCTGTATATGGCCTTATAAGTTTGGAGTTTCTCAATTCGACGTTTTATCTGTGCATGTGAGGCTTTAGAATCTTTAGTTAATTGAGTTGCTCATGCTTTAAATTTTGGAGTGTTCTTGGGTTTAACATAATCTCAAGTGCTGCATTTCGGTGTTTCATGTTCTGTTTTGACTTCGAATGGGTATCGATGGATATCTCCTTCTGTTTTTAATTGGAGGCTTTGGGTAAAGTTTTAAAGTTTGGATTAGAACCATAAAAGAGAGTGGCTGTGTGAGAGTTATAGTACTATTGAGAGGCCAAAAATCATCTTCTTAACTTCCCCATTTCTTAATTGAAACTAGGTTTGAGTCTCAACAACTTTAAGATTCCAAGAGCAGCATAAGGGATTATACTCACTCTCGCCCTTCCTAATTGATTCAACCTGGGTATATTACAATATTCATGACCACTGTACAAATGCACACTAATGAGGCACACAATTTATCTCAGGATTTACACCTCACCGCTAATTCATGTTTAATGTCTTCATTTAGTTCTACCGTTTGTTTCCTCTGTCTAATGTCTACATGTCTAATTCATGATTTTACATATTCGTGCCTGCATTGCTTTCTTTTTGAGTGTTTACATGTTTGCTTTATTTTCTTGACGTCTTCATGTCTAATTTATGATTCTGCACATTTGTGCTTCGATTAGTTTCTTTGTAGGTGGTTACATAACTATATATGTTGCCTCTTCTCATGATTTTTCTTCCATAAGTATCATTTCCAATTTTGGTGGTTATGGTTTCTGATCTGCTCATATTGTTGCTTCTGTGACATAATGAATATTACATTTGTTAGATTGGGGGAATGTGGTTGGTCTGTGTTATGGTCTGTGGTGGTACTGCAACTATTTGATAATGACTTTCCTAATCCTGTGTTTGTTTGCTGCTTATTGGGGGTTTCTGGATAAGTTTTGATGATGGTGATCATGCGAGGGTACAAAAGTTTATATATATATATATATATATATGGAGATGGTGATTATGTGTGTATGGAAGCGCATGTATATATGGAGTAGTGTAATTTTGTGTTAGTTTTTATTAAGCTTTATGTGAATGGAGGGAGGGGATATGTGTTTTGTAAAGCTATTACATAATTAACAAAAGCTGTTTGTTCTACAGAGTTGGATCTCCCCATTGCAGCAGCGTTTAAGTTTTGTTGGTTGAGTTTGGCATTTTGCTCTTTTAAGGTACCAATTCTTTATCATGTTTGTGGTGTTTAACAGAAACTCTGTGGTGGTTATCTTCTTCTTCCTGTCTGTTGTGTTTGTAGTTTTTATTGTGGGGAAAAAAAAATTAAATGGGATGGTGATGATGTGAGGTCCTTTTTGATTTGGAGTTTGTTTGCTTATTGTGTTTTTGTTTGTGCGTTCAGATTATAGTAGGCTAATCGAATTGGGTGTTTGTTCATAATCGTAACTGTAGCAAAGCATGATTATGTAGTAAGCAAACCGAAGTATTGGTAAGTTAGTTTCTCATATATGTTTTCACTAATCACGGAGTCACCGAAATTCATATTCGATATGTTTTCCTGAGTAGCTCGACTAGGAGGACTTTATTTGAAGAATATAATTAGTAAGTGCTGAGATTGTAGCATTGTTATGTTAGTTTCTCAGCTATGTTTTGACTGATCACGGACTCACCGAGTTTGCTATTCCATCTGTTTTCCTAAGTAGCTCCACTAGGAGGATTTTATATGAAGAATATAATTAATAAGTACTGAGATTGTACTATTGTTCATTTAGCTTCTCAGCTATGTTTTGGCTAATCACAGACTCACCGAGTTTGATATTCGATCTGTTTTGCTAAGTTGCTTGAGTGGGAGGATTTTATATGAAGAATATGATTAATAAGTACTGCGATTGTATATGGGAAAATGAAAGAGATATATGCCATTATGCTATATATCTGAATTGTATATTGTGTTATGAATTGTATTACATCTGTTATTATGTTCTGGCTTTTGAAGCTTTGCTGATGGTTTTCTATTATTTCAGTTTTTTTGTTTACATTTATTTGATTCCTAAATAGATCATATAAAATACGCAATGAAGGTCAGTTAAATATGTAGAGACAGAACTGGATAGTGGGTTAGTTAACTATCTATAGATCATATAAAATATACAATGAAGGTCAGTTAACTAGGTACTGATTTGGTGTTGTTTTTAGGCTTTTCATCTGATTATAGTGGGTTCCTGAAATTTTTGGGTTTGCTGAGTTTTCAAGAACAAACCTCATCGAACTTTAATTCATATTTTTCGATAGGGCAAATGTATGTTCCCTTTTTCGAACTTTTTGGGAGAGTGTTTGCTTGAACTTTTTTGATAGGGCAGATGTATATTTTCCGAACTTTTTGGGAGAGTGTTTGTTTGAAACACGTATTGTATAGCATTGATCAATTGCTTTTTTTTAAGCCCTTTTGTTTTTCCTCTGGCCTTGATCTCAGGCTCCGTGCTCCATAGTCGACGGGGACTTTAACCTCCACAGATAGTCTTTGATTCGCTGAGTGTGCTCTTTTACAGCAATAGACCTATATTTTCTATGCGCTGTAATTTAGTCTGTTATGTGTGTGTTTGCACAAGCATGCTGCATGTGAACGTATGATTGAATTTTAAGCTGCAATCTAGAACAGTGACACTTCAAAGTGAATTTCAGTTGGTGTATATTTTGGAATTGTGATGTTGTAAAACAGTTGGAATCTATGATGAAAGGGTTTTCTAACATGTTTCCTGATTATTCTTTCATGACTTATGTACTTTGGCTTCTACGTATGAGAGAGTTTCTGGTGAAGTTCATTTGGTACATCTCTATATGTTTTTCGATTTTGGGTGTTGTGTTAGGTGATTGCAAACTTTATGGTCCAGTGTGAAACCTGAGTTAAGGGACTTTGGATTCTGTTGTGAAGTGTTTAATTTAGAGACCTTGATAGGTTTGATGGGATTATGTTTGAGATTGGGGGTTTAAATTAGCTTCAATATTCATAAGGTAACAGTTTGAGATAGGAGAATAAGCTGGATATATACGAAACACATGTATGATTTGAGGATGGATTTGTTCTGTTTTATGATTTTGACATGTAATATGTATATTTGGTGGATTCAAGAAAATATTCCCCTTCTTCATATGTGTTCTTCCTGATCTAGAATTAAGCTATCAACTAACTCCTGTGTTCTACTCTTTTGGCATATTTTTTCAACTGTTACATTGCTATATTTGATTAGATGTGTTCTTATGTGATGACATGCTATATGAGATATAAACTAACATATGCTTTGGATGATGCAAATTTTATGACAAAGTTGATACACTGTGCAAATTTTGCTGTTAATTTTGGGTTCTGTGATTGATCTGTTTGTGATCCATCTATGTGATTAAATCAATGACATGGTCATAGATCGAGTAGAATAGAAATGGTTCCCACTTTCCAATATTAACATGTAGCTCAACAGTTCTTGACATATGGAATAACATGGTTTGCTTCTGCTTGGTATCCAATTCCAGGATCTGGTTTTATGCATGCATGGTTTGATCGAGCAGGAAATGATGGCAGATTAAAGGCCATTTCATTAGTGGCTATGTATTCATGTTACTGTTTTGTTTGCCTAGAATTTCTGATGGGAAAAATTGCACAATTGCATCGAGAGGCAGAATATCAACCTGTGCTTGCTGGTAAATCATCCAACATATATATTGTCATCATACTAAGTCCTTGAAATCATATATGCTAACATTTTTTGCTCTAACAACTGCAAGATTTTTATGGATGCATCAAAGTTGTCAAAGAACCATTGGAAGTTGCGGTCAGGAACTCAACAAGAAAGCGAACAAGAACTGATGTTAAGTTCATGTTTATAGGGTATGGTTTCCTGCACTATTTTGGACACACATTTTTCCCCTTAATGATAGTTACGTTAATATTTTTTGGGCTATTGGTTGCCAACCTCTTCTATGAATTGGCATTCATTGCAAATGATATTGGTTTGACTGATGTTACATGCCTGGGTGTGCAGCCGAGAGGAGATAAAAATCACATTATGGGGAGATGTTGCACAATCATTTCCTATTGAAGAGGCCATCGAGTCCCCTGAACCAATGCTTGCAGTTTTTACTGCAATGCGAATAACCAAATACGAAGGTATCATAATTCACCTATTGGGCATGGTTTTTTTTTTCTTTTCTCCTGCAATATGGATTGTACCCATCCAGTTTGCAATTGCCATGTTTTTATTCCAGTTTACTGTCCCATGCCTTGCTGTTACTGTTTCCCCTATACAAACAAAATCAGGACCAAATAATATGTTGTTTTACATTGACATAGGCAGTTTTGCTGAAAACAAAACCACCTAAATACGCTGTTTGGTGTTGTCACAGGGAACGTAGGAGCATCTAGCACAAATCATACATGTATTCTGCTCAATCCACAAATTGAGCAAACAGCCCAATATAGAGCTGAGTAAGTTTTATATGATACAATGATTAATCATCATTATGTTATAGAGAAATATCAATTGCATTTACATTGACTTTGCTTAAAAAATTGGTTCCTCTTAAAAAATTGGTGCCCTCTGTATATGTTTTCAAGAATTAAGCAACAATAAGCATGCCTAAGATGTTATTGCATGCCTGGATACAACCAACAATGGCTTTAACTAGGAGGTTAGGCAATTTCAGTGAGAACCATGCATATACTGGTTGCATATCAGCTAGCCAAATTAGCTAAGCTGTCTTAAACTGTTTCACAAAAATGTTAGACAGGTTAGGCATAACTAACAGTACCTATAAACAACAGTTAACACAGCAAAAACAATGTTTTTCCGAGCACTGTTCCTATCCAGCAATATCTAAAACTAGGAACTTAGTCAGTTTTAGAGATAGACATTCATGCACTGGTTCCATATCAGTTAGCCAAGTTAAGTAAGCTATTGTAGACAACCTGTACAAAAGGTTAGACGAGTTAGCGATAAGTCACAGTTCCTAAAACTAGAAGGGTAATCAACTGATCTGATCTGTTGTAAGCAGCCTGTAAAAAAATCATGCGAGAACTATTCTTCATTGTAACAACATATTATGTATAAAATGTGTCAGTTTTGTCGCTGGGTGATAAATAACCAGATTTCTTAAGCAGTTATTGGCTGTTTTAGGTTACTGTAAGCATTCTAATGATAATTTTTTTTCCCAGGTTCTCAAGACCAGGCGATAAACTGATTGTATCGAGTGCATACTCAAAGTTGCCTATGTCAGGACACATCGATGAAACCGACATGAAAACTGTCGCTGAACTAAAGACTCTGGATCCTGCACTACACATAGTATGTGATCAAGGAACTTTCCTCCTATTTAAAGCTTTTCTTAGCTTACAAATTTTTTTACCATTCGGTTTACTATTTGTGCTTCTTCTTATTTCTTAATATGGAGTTAATTCAGTTTTGGATGAGTCAGTTCTGTTACAACGAGTTTCATACATCAACATTGTTAATCTCTACCCAAAATGAAAGTTACATCTTTATTACTTGGTCTTCTATTTAATGACTGACCTTCCATGCGTGTGATGAAAAAACTTCCTACGCCTTAAGAATTGTGATTTATGTCGATTTTTTTGGCCAACTGGATTTACAAATTCCTTATTCACATTTTTAGACAAAATTCTGCTTTGACAAAGTAATCTGAATAAAATAAAGTTTCAATGGTTGTGGGTGTCCTGTTATAATTCCATGTTTCTTTGTAAGTATTCTTATATACAAGTCACTGCGTGCTGCAATCAAACTACTGACCAAAACTGTCGATCCATTTGGTCAAAACTTAGCCACACAAAAAAATTATCATGGTTCTTATTTGCCATCTTTTTTATTGACTTTGCTTGCTGTTGCAGTCCAAGTCAGTGTACTGTGCAGCAACTGTAGTAAGATGTTTTGCTGAAAAAGGATGGTGGTACAACTCATGTTCACACGACAAATGTTACAAGGTGCTGATCAAAAAAGAAGAATCTGAAGATGAATACTTCTGTTCTCTTCATGGCCGGATTAAACCAAAACAAAGGTAGCTCCATTTGTCCATTCTTATGCAGAATTGTACATATTCCTTTTCAATTTTTACGTACATATTGTGTAGTATAACTTAACATTGTGCATATCCGACGATATCATGCAGTTATAGAGTTTTTATCATTATTGAAGATGAACATGACCAGGCGAGTATCACCTTAATGGGAAGAGCAGCAGAAGAATTTTTCCTAACAAGCTGCGAGGACTTGCTTAAGAAGAGATTCTACCCCACTGAATCAACTCTACCTCCTGAGATCAGTTGTAGAATCGGGCAGAAATTCCTATTCGAGATCAACATGAACCAGCATGGGCAGTTCTTCCTTAGGAGCACCTGCGAAGATCCAAAAATTGACAAGCAACCTATCCCAGCTAAACAAGTTCGAAAGGAACCTGAACTTGAAGTGCCTACCTTAGAGACTCCTCAGAAAAGCCCAGCAGCAAAGAGAGGAAACCAAAAAAACACCGCCAAAAAACTGTTTCTTGATGAAATTTCAAAGGAGGGCAATTGGTAAGAATACATCTCTCAGATTTAATTTTTGGGTGTTTTGCACACATGATAAGTATGACCTAAATAATATGTCGCATTATTTGTCCAGATGAATGCTAGAGAGGAAGCCATACCATTGTATTTTGCGTAGTGGGTCTATGAAGCACATCATATTTCTTGCGTAGCTATGTTGCTTACTTAAATATGTGTTAATGCATCGCCTTTTGTTATTCTAGATCGATGCAAGTTCAACAGCTAATGTTTTGATCAAGAATCTTTTCTTGATCTGGAGATTAGCTGTTTCGTTTTTATTATCGTGTAATCAATTCCTCCAGTTTATGTAGTTAATTTGTAATATAACCAGATACATTTCAATTATCATGCTTTTCCACAATGTGCAATTCCAATCGTAATGTCTATCCTTTGAAAATGCATTTTCTGTTGTTTTTCAATGTTATTGCATTTATACGACTATATTACTTTCACCCGCGCCTTGCGCGCGGGTTTTACTTCTAGTCCAACCAGATTGATGGGGTTGGCAGGAGAATGAACTCTGTATATGGAAAAGGACCAACTCCATGTCAAAGTTGCAACCTTCTTATGCCATTGACTGCGGTGCGCAACATTTTGGTCATATGCATTAGCTACAGAGCATTTTCTTGAGGCAGTAGAGACCATCTGTCTTTTCTCATCCTCTCAACTTTGATCCTCAAGATGCAGCTCATTCAGTCGCCCACCAAAACTCAATTACCTTCTCGGTTAATATACCTCTTTATAATCTCTTCTTCCTGGTCTCTACGGGCTCCAGGCTTTCAAATAATTCGTCCCAAGATGCATATCTGACGAGTGCAACCTCTCATGACCACATTGTGTTTGGAATTGCTTCGAATGAGCAATCATGGTCAAGGCAGAGGAAGGAGTTTGTCAGGCTCTGGTGGAAGAACCATTCCATGAGGGGGTGTGTGTTTCTCATACTCATCAACAATTTGACTTACACTTAACAAGCAGAGCTCCAACCTTTTGACCAAGAGTACATTCTTTAGGCTTGGGATACCAAGTGTGTCAACTGTTCTACTTCCAATAATTTCTGCCTTGGCACCATCACCAAACACATCTCCAATGGGGTATGTGTCATTCATGGAGGTGAACCACTTGCTATCACCTATTATATGCTTTGAGCAACCACTATCCATGTACTAAAAATCAGATTTCCTGGTCGATAGGGCAGTTAAGGCAACATTACACATTGCAACAATCTTTCGTTCATTCGTTGGACCTGCCTTGAATCTTGACGAAAAGCAAACCATGTATTCTTCTTGATTTACCTTGACTCCAATTTCTTCAAGAGAAGTGGCGGTGCTGGTATCATGAGTCTTCGGACAAATCTTCTTAACCCAGATTGTAGTACTTGTCTTTTCTGTGACGACTTGAACCAGAATTAGTTGTGTATTCGGCACGATTCACGAGATTATGCTTAGTCACAGTTTTACGTTATATATGTGGTTCGTCGACTCTATTCGCGACTATATTTTCGGCCGAGAATTTGAGTTGAGTGTCTTCACGGAAATTGTAGAGTACGTGATTTCGAGCTCGAGGGCGGTTCCGGAAGATTTTTCTGACGACCGAGGAATATTTTGTGATTATTCGAAGTTTCGGTTTTCGACGAGTTTATCCAATTGTTTCGTGTTTATCCGAATCGTGATGGTTATCCATTTCGAATCGTCGATCGACCCGAGGCACGAGTATAAATATCGGAATAGTCGAGAATTAGTCGTAAAAACACTGTTGAAGTTTGACCGGACCGTTGACTTTCCAAAAATGGAAATTTGACCGTTGACCCGAAGTGGAAAGCTTTCCGTTTTGGTTTTGCCGTCCGACGACCCATTTTCCGGCCACCTCCGACTTCGGCAAGGGTATGGTTAGCTTTTCCTTTCAATTTCAAGTTGATTGATACTTGAGTTTATTGAAATTGGTTACGTTTTGGTTGGACCCGAATCGGGTCGGTTTGTGTTTGGTCGCCGGTGATGGTTGGCCGTTTTCCGGCGAGTTTTGGTGGTGGTGGTTAGGGGGGTTAGACTCCCCTTGCCCTGGTGAGTCTCCCCATGTACTTGGTTTGGGTGGAGGATGAGTTTTTGGTGAGGTCCGATTAGGTCACCGGAGGGATGTTTTTTCGTTCGGTTTCGTGGGAAATTGGAAGGGTTCCGATCTGTTTTGGCCTTCGTGGTAGTTGAGGAAGTGATTCGGATGGATGAGACCTTGAAATCTGGAAGGTCTCGCCGTGAAACTCCATGGTTGACGGCGCGCCGCCGGCGGCGGCGGCGGTCAACGGCGGAGCTCCGGCGAGGAGTTGACTTTTTGGATTTTGACGTTTTTAATGTCGTTTTTCTCGTAATCGCGTCCTGATTATCGTCCAGAGGTTTTCGGATCGATTTGGGTAGAGAATTTTCTGTCGAGGTTTCGTGTGGAGATTTCAGGAATTTCGTTAATCATTTTGTACCGCATTTCATAATTCCGGGAACGGTTGGTTTCCGTGGTTCAGTACAGAGTTGTGGACTATGATTTTGATCAGTTATGTTTTGTGAATATTCAGGAGATCGAGATTGAGGTCTGGATCGTGATCGTGCTTCTGGCGAGGGATCTTCCGCCGGGCCACGAGATTAGCGCGAGTGCGCATTTTGCTCACCTGTGAGTGGACAATTTCTTTTCACGGATTATTCGCGAGTCTTTATATACGTTTTATGAACTAGAGCATGCGTATGAGATTTCTGATTACATGAGCATGTGTTTTACGATTATACGATTATATTTATACGTATACGAGTATACATACACTTATATATTGTTTCATGCATTTGCATCGATCTGTTTATGATTTGGTTTTCACAGAGTACAGTCTCAGTTACGTTGTTGTATCAATACACTTGCCTCTCGGTTGATCCCCGATGGTAGGCCTTCCAGGAGGGGCGTCGTTACCCCGACCTGACCGGCGAGGGGCGTTTCCCCGGAACCGAGGCCTTTCTGGCTTAGAATCACGTGGACTAAGGACCCCGTGATTCAGACTGTACTAGCACGGGTGTGTCCATGAGTGACCCCGTGGGATTTTTACTTGCATGCTCAGTACGCTGGAGGAGTATGATTTTACCTCGTATACTTTATTATCTTTGTTTACCTGGACTCGCATATGTTATTTTAAACATATATATCAACTGGTGAAAGACATTTATTTTCGTCCACTCACTCTAACGAGTTTATTGTCCTTCCCCTGGGCTTTTCGGTTTCCGTGCCCAGTTGCAGTTCAGGTTTGGTGTTTTACGTCGCAGTTTGGAGGCTAGTGATCTGAGCTACCTGTGTTTTTCAGTAGGTTCTTGTTTTGCCTACTGATGTGTATATTGTATATATTTACACTAGAGGTCGCTCTGATACATTCTGATACATGTTTATACGGATTTTCTCGGATATATTATATATTGTACAGTATGTTTACTGTTTATTGTTTATATTATGATGTTGAGAAATCCGGATGGGATTGGTGCCCACGGTTTGGCTTTTGTGGCATAGGATGAAGTGTTATTTTTAGGGTGCAGGTTTATGCAATTCCACGCTAGTAACGAAACTCTGCCAAAATTTTGAAAAGTTTTTGTTGGTTCGTGTTTTCAGAAGGGATTCGATTCCGGTTTAGGTAACTGAATCGGGGTTGGGTCCTTTCATTTTCTTTCCAATTTGGGATGCCAAGGGACTGAGCAATCCTGGTCAGCTCTTTTAGGGACTTCTAAAAAGCTGCAAGTAGATCATTGCTCTAGGGAGTTCTTGTAGGAGGATGACTTCTTCTTAGTTTGTAGCAAAACCTGCGGATATGCCCACTGTTCCCGCAATGGTAACACCTATGTGGGTGAGACTTTAGAAACCTAAGAGTTTTGGGAGGTTCAGCCTTTTTTTTATCACTGGTTGCATATGAGGCTTTCCCACGATAGAATTGGTATTCTTGACAAACACAGTCTTTCCTAGGTTCTTGGATCCTTCTCCATTTCCAAAGCCTAAACCCATCTTATTACCATCCACTTTTCCCATCCCACACAGTTGGGATAGTTTTTCTGAACCAATGGAGAACTTTGTAAACTAAGCTTTGGTTTCTCTTAGGGATTCTTCTAGTACCAACTTTTCTGAAGTTAGAGCTTCCACCAAGCTAGTTTGATGATCAAGTTTCTCCTTGAGAGAGTTCACTTGATCCTTAAGCTGAGACTTATCAAATTTCCATTTTGACTTTTGGGATACATATTTCTTTTGAATCCTAGAATGTACCTCTTCACTTTTTGAAAGTTCATTGGTTAGAACCTTAATTTTAGTAAGCATAGACTCAGACGCAACACACAGCTCGGTATACACATCCTGGCCTTCGTCATCGGAGTCCTTGTCCTTGTAGGACTCATCTAATGTGACCGGAGCTACAAAAGCAAGGTTTTCATCTTCTTCCTTTTCAGATTCAGAAGTAGGATTGGAATCACTATCACTCCAGGTTGTCTTGAGCACTTTGTGGGACTTATTTTTTTTGTTTGCACAATCAACAACTCTATGTCTCACACCATTGCACTCAAAATACATGTTGTCCTGCCTCGGGATAGAAGAGGACTTGGTATTCTGATCTTTAGATGAATCTTTATTTTTAGAAGACCTAGAGCTAGATCCTTTAGAAAAGTTCTGATTTAAGTTGAACGGCTTTGTTTTTGTGTTCTTGAGAAATTTTTCAAATTGTTTAGTCATGAAAGCAATTTCATCAACACTATACTCAACATGTTCAAAAATCTTTTCTTCCTCAGTTTTAATAGTATTCAAAGCAACAGATTTTTCATTTTTAGTTCTCTTCTTAAGTGTCTCATAGGTTTTCAAGTTGCCAACTAGCTCTTCTAGAGGATAAGTATCTAGATCATAAGCTTCATCGATGGTATTCATTTTAGAATCAAAGAAAGTAAGGCACTCAGAAATTTTCTAACAATCTTCTTAGACTCTATAGCCTCTCCTAGACTACGACACTGATTAGTTATGCTAAGTACACGACCATAAAATTCATCAATCGACTCATTTTTACTCATGGACAAACCTTCAAACTAAAAAATACGACGTTGAAACTTTTGTTGTTTAACACGAGAGTTACCTTCATGAGTGTTGATAAGCACGTCCTACGTGTCCTTGGCCGTAGGGCAATGGATGATCATATGACGTTCTCCTTCAGACAAGGCGTTAAAGAGACAACTTAGAGCTTTAATGTTTGCTCTAGCCAAATCCTTGTCAAGCTCATTCCATTAATATTTTGGTTTCGGGATTTGAACAAGAGAGCCTTCTGCTTTCGGCTTTGTGGGATGTAATCAACTTTCCTCTACAACCTGCTATAACAGACCATCATCTTGGTAGGAGAGGAAGGCACTCATCATGATTTTTCATTGCGAAAAATTATGTCCATCAAAGAAATGAGGGACATTGATGAAAGAGCCTTTTTCATGCTCCATCTCTGGTCCTCAGAGAATCTCACTAGCGAGAGCCAGTGGCCGCTCTGATACCACTTAAAGGTCCTAGAGGGGGGGGGGGTGAATAGGCCATTTTCAACTTTTTCGCTTAAACTGTTCTCGAGGATAGCAGAGTAGTGAACTATCCCGATTCACATATATTCGAGTATATGAAATGTAAAAGTAATAAGTGAAGACTAACACCAGGATATTTTTCTTTAACGTAGAAACCCTGCAATCAGGGAGAAAAACTGCCTGTCCCTAACTCTTGAAGGACAAACTTTTCCACTGTGAACAACACTTCTTTACAAGACTCTTGTACTCTGGGGATACATAACCTGTATGCTATCCTAACCAGTCTCTCTACTGGTTCTACAGAGCTACACTCTCTCTTGTGTCTAAGTGTTTACAAATGAAAGGTTTTCAGAAGCCTCATCTAAGAACTTAACTGTTTGTAAGCTAATTATTTATGAGTAGCTTCTTGGGTTGAGTACTTCCATACCGATCTCAATGGAGTGCACAATGCATATGAGTTTTAATGAAAAGTAGGTTTGTGCAATACTCTAAGGCTTACATGCAGTAGAAGGGAAAGCTTAGAGAGAGAGAGAGAAGACTTAGACTCGTTTTAGAAAGATGCAAAAAAACTCTTTAACTCAACCAAGGAGCAACGACTACCCTGTTGTCCTTATATATTGGCTGATGAGTTCAACAAAGTGATAAGCCACATGGATAATGAACCAAGACAGTTTTTGGACGTTTGTTAGTTGACAATTTGTATGATGTGACAGATGCATAACATTGGCCATCAGAAAAGAACAAACCGAAATTTTCCTTAACAAAGTCTAAGTTTCAAAATGGGGCAATAGAGATTTCTTACACTTACTCGGAAGAGAGCATGACAAATAATAGTAATGAGCTCTTTTCAGAGAGAAAGGTAACCAGCTGACCATGGGTGTGAGAAACAAAAAATCCAGCTGGACCACTTTCAAATAATCCAAGAGAAACACAACACGGTTTGCAAGATATCCCATGTGACTTGAAAGATAACTTCTTGGGCACCAAGTCAGAACTAAGTTGTCTTAAAACAACTCTCTTTTAATGTTATAGAAATTCAAAACGAGCTTAATCACAAAACTCCAAGTGCAAGATTGAGGACAGACTAATTTGAGATAGGTGACAAGAATGTCATTCTCAATGAAAAACATGATATGCACATACATGAGGCTACCTGTTTTTCATTGAAAATAGTAGGTCTAAGTTCTCAATCTTCTTTGTTGATCTTCTCATAATGTGTTTTGTTGTCATAAGGAATAGCGAACTAAATAATATCCCTTCAAACACAGATAGCTTAAGAAGCAGGTCATAGGCATCCACATGAAGTTTTGTCATTGTTATTAAGTTTCACTTGGTTTCTGGCATAGCTTAGCTGGACTACAAAACTATAATCAAGTGAAGGAAGACCTGAAGAGACCTGTGATCTGTAGATTGGAAGGGGCCTATTGGCTATTGCCATCCCCGTTGACTATCACCTTCTTTTTATTATTATTTTTGTTAATTTTATAGAAAATATCAATAAATTCATTTCATGAGCAACATTAAACATAATGATCCACCCTGATCACATATCTGAAGGAGAAAAGAGATTGCCGAGGAAGAAAGCGAGCCTGTAAATACACAGGTGCCTTCAGTATAGATTTTGCTACCATCGTGGCTTCAATGTAGGCTTTGCTAATCATATCTTTGCAGTCATGATCTTAACTTTCAGACTACATATAAACTGCAACTCATATATAGTATAATCGAAATACCTAGCATAGACTGCGTAATACATCTTCATACCCTGGCCAGCAACCTGCAGTTAAAATACGTAAGGTGGTAAGCAACGACCTCTATTTCCAAGGACGTAAAATGATGGTTAGTCTTTTATGTTGTTAAAAGCTGAACAAAACTGACCGATTCCTTTTCGATCGGGTCCTGAACGTTTGGATTTTATGATTGGAGTCATTGGACTAAGCTGAATCTTGAGGATTCAAATACAGGATGGTTTTTACAAACTATATATATGATAGTTCTGATTGATAAAGACATGATGAATATTCTGTAAAAGTTCTCCTTTCTTAGGACTCCACATAAGCACTGGAGTGCTTAAAAGTCTAATTAAGCTATACGTAAGTTGCAGTCCCCATCACATGGCTAAATAAATTTGCTGGAAATGTTGCAGGGCAGAATTATAAGCATTCATCATCCTATACTAGCTTCATAGTTTGATGCCCTTCTATTTCTTCTGTATCTTGTACGCACAATGCAATTTCTTGCATTATATGCTCTCTATATTCTCTTAATCTCATGCATACTGCAAAATTACATTCCGCTAAAGCTCAAGTAATCGATTCTTACTCGAGCTGTAATATTACTACCAACTATACTTTCGGGCTACTCTTGAAATTTCATGGAAGAAAATAAACCCATATAAAACATATTATTATATATTTATCATATATTCAATTAAAATTAAGATCTTCTTAAATTCTCTTTATGTTATGTTTTAACACTTTCTAGCTATCTTTTTTTTTAAAACAACTCATCCCTCTCTCTCTTTGCCTTCACTTTTCTTCTCTCAAAGCTGCCCTCAACTCCTTACTCTCTCTTTGTAATTTTTTCCTCGATCACCTCTCTCTTTCAATTAGTCTGTATACCCTCATCTTTTACATAATGATCATTTAAAAAAAAAATATTCACTTACAACTAAAACTATATATTAGCTCAAAAAAAATTCAACTCCGCCGATTAAAGGTAAAAAGAACGAGAAAAAGAGTTCGTCGTGCCTGGATACAATTCCTAGCTCCGCCACTGCTTCCGGGAGTGTCTACCAGAAAAACCTTGACCTTACCCTAGATGATTTTGTTGCAAATGCTTCTCTAACTGGATTCTACACTACAAGCATCGGTGAGGCCAACGACGCGGTTTATGGACTTGTCAATGCAGGGGAGAGCTTTTGGAAAATGATTGCCATACGGATGCAAATACAGCAGCCACAGAAATCGGGCAACTTTGTATAAGCCAGAAGGAGGCTTCTGTTGGCTTTATAAATTGCTCGTTACAGTATTCCAACCGGCGTTTCTTCTCCACTGTCGACAGTTTTGTAAGAGTGAACTTGCATAACCTCAACACAGCAACTGATCCGGTCCTTTATAATCGTCAGATGGGTAATTTGATTAAGAATCTGTCGGCAAAAGCTGCTTCTGATCCTTCTAGATTTTCTATTGGGGTCACAAGTTACACAGATGTCATTGATATATATGGTATGGCTCAGTGCACCCAGGACTCAGCGGAGAACAGCTGCTTAACTTGCCTGCAAGAGATAGCCTTTAACATTCCTCAGGATGGAACAGTGGAGGTTACATTGCTTTCTAGGAGCTGCAATCTTCGGTATGAGATTTATTCGTTTTTCGTGTCACCATTAACCAATCAAACACCTTCCACAGTATCGCCTCCGCCTCCTTCATTGCTTGAGCCTAATTCAACTAGTACTAATTCTACTGGTAAGTCTTTTTCGTATATATTGTAAATCATTTGAATGTGACGGCATATTTTTTGTAGCTAGAGAATACATGAATTGCAATTGGAGATGTGATCATGCTTTGTTTATGCAGGAAACAAGATCAGCTCAAGAACGATCATTTTCTTAGTTGTCCTAGCAGTTGCAGAATCTATACTGATACTAATCGTCACATCCTGTGCTTGTTACTTTTGGAAAAAGAGTCAAATAACCAAGAAACTGCACATGGTAAGCGGATAATAGCCCCCGTGAATTAGAACTGTATAAAATTGATTAAATTCAGACATTAACATGACCAAACTGTGATATAGATAATGTTCCGGAAGATGGTAATAATGCCATGGACTCACTTTTGATTGGACTAAGTACACTTAAAATTGTGCAAGCGATTTCTCAGATGCACAGAAGGAGGATTCGGCCAGTTTACAAGGTATACATGTTGAAAAGTATTGATACATAGTTATTCTAGATTCCTATTGTAATTAGATTTGATTTATTTTTTATTGTAGATATTCTTTTTCTATTAGAAATATTCCTTGTAAAACTGTATATATACCCAATTCGGGAATGAATGAAAGCATTGCATTCTACCTTAAACATTTTTGTTTATACTTTTCTACTTGGCATCAGAGCCAACCCTGTAGACTATCGACAAAACCTTATTTTTTGTCACCAACTATACCTTAATTTTGCTGCTATGGCAGAAGGATCCGACTCTGTTGTGATTTCTTCTCCCCAACCTCAACTACCTCCACCTCCATCCATCCATTACAATCAAGAAAACTCCTCTTTTCCTATTGGAGTTCTCTACAACCTTGGATTCTTTACTGGTGCTTCGGTTACTCCACCTGCTGAAATCCCTGACTATATTACTTGGGCTACTGACAACGAGAAGGTGAAGAGTTGGTTGATCGATAACATGTCTTCTGGTATCGTTCAATGTTATCTCCGTCTCAAGACTGCTTTTAAAATTTGGAAGGCCTTACATCTTACCTACTATGATGATCAAGATTTTACCCGGATCTATGAGTTGCACCGCTTTTACTTCACCGCCAAACAAGTTGGGTGGTCTCTCTTTGTCTACTACAACGAGTTGGTTGCTTGGCTCGAGGACTGGATCAACGTATGACCTCTTTTTCTGATACCGTGATTGAGATCCTCCAATACCACAACTAAAAATCTATGCTTCGTGTTCACATATTCTTAGGAGGTTTAGATCTAGAATTTGATCAAATTCAGGGGGAGCTTTTTCGTAGGGAGGAGTTATTAAGTCTTAACGAGACCTATGCCCATGTTCGTCGAGCTCAGAACGACTGTCTTACTTATTATGCTGGCTCTAGTCAGCCTACTGTCGTGACCACCACCACCACCACCACCATGGTTGTCTGTTCCTGCTCCCGATGTTCAGGCCGCCGTGGCTTAATGACGGTCCTCCTCTACCTCCCGCTCTTCCCAGTCTTCCCGTTTTGTCTGTCCTCCCAACCCATATGCCAACTCTATATTCTCACTGTGTAGGGATAAGGGTCACTCCAAAGATAACTGCTTTGCTGCTATTGAATATCCAAATTTGTGGGGCAATCATCCACGCAAGACTTTTCCTCCCACAACTGCTTCTGCTAATATAGTCTAATCATGTATGTCTGGTAAGACATCTCTTGCTACATCTTGTGAGAATAATACTTGGATAATAGATACCGGTGCATTTGATCACATGACTAATACTCCTAGCTTAGTTCACCCTATTCATCCCCCTCATTTACCTAGTGTCTCTATTGCTGATGGTTCCCCTTCTTCTGTTGTTGGTGAAGGATCTGTTACTCTCTCTCCATCTTTAACCATTGATTTTGTCTTAGTTGTTCCCTCTCTTGCATATAATCTTTTGTCATTTCTTGCTCCGTCACATTTTATCCTAATTTCTGTGTTTTTTCAGAACATTCTAACTCGGAAGATTCTTGGGTATGGTATTAGACGAGAGAAGTTGTACTATCTCAATTTGATATCAAGTGGAGAGAACCAGCTGAGTTCGTTGAGTCAAGCCAACAGTGTTAGCAGTTTGAATAAGGCCAAGGAAAGCATCTGGTTATGGCATCGTCGATTAAGTCATCTTAATTTTGGTTATCTTAGGAGGTTACAACCTATCTGTTTTCGGGTGTTGATGAGTCTGAGTTTAAGTGTGATGTTTGTGAACTGGCCAAGAGCCATCGTATTATTTATTCTCCAAGTTTAAATAAATGCTCAATTCATTTTATGAAAATTCATTCTGATGTTTGGGATCCTGCTCGAATTTCTACACCTACTGGAGCTCGTTATTTTGTTACTTTTATTGATGAGTGTACTCAAATGACATGGGTTTTCTTGATGACTAACTAGAGTAATGTGTTCTCTCGCTTCGTTGAATTTCATAAGTCGGTGACAACTCAATACCAACAACCTATCCGAGTTCTTCAATCTGACAATGGTGGTGAGTATGTCAATAACGCTATGACTACTTATCTGAGCTCTCATGGAATCTATCATAAAACCTCTATTGCTTATACTCCTCAACATAATAGCTTGGCAGAGCGTATGAATAAGACTTTGTTGGAGATTGTTCGCGCCTCTTTGTTTGGCATGAATGTCCCTCGTTCTTATTAGGGTGCGGCTGTTATTTCTGCTGCTTATTTGATCAACCGTACTCCGTCCCGTGTCATTGAGTTTCAGATTTCATACCCGAAGCTTCATGAGATGCTGAATGTCCATTCTCTCCCTAATTTGGAACCTAGAGTTTTTGGGTGCATTGTACATGTTCATATCAATAAGCAATTAAGAGGCTACCTTGATCCCTGTGCCTTAAAGTGTGTCTTCATTGGCTATGCAGATTTTTAGAAAGGTTATCAGTGTTATGATGCTCTAACCAAGAGGACTCATGTTTCTCTTGATGTCTCCTTTTGAGAATCTGAACATTTTTACTCAGGAGGAGTGTTAGAGTATACCCTTTAGGAGGAGAGAAGCGGATGTGAAAGAAATACTCTAAATTTGCCGGAATTTAAGGAGCTTGAACAATTGGAGTTGAGATTTGGTGGTTTTGGCATGTCTTCAGCGGAGGACCAGAGAGGTGCATTCGATGGATCGAAAGATCCTCTCAATCCATCGAAGGATTGAACTAGTGAAGAACCGAGGGATGACTCGATGGATCGAACCATTCTCTCGATCCATCGAAGACTTAGATCAATAACGACCCGAGGGATGGCTTCGATGGATCGAACCATTCCCTCGATCCATCAAAGAATTCGAGCAGTGAAAACCCAAAAGACTGCCTTGATGCATCGAAAGGTATTTCTCAATGCATAAAAGACTCTTTATTAGAGAACCCGAATTCCTCCTCTCATACCAATGAGAACCTGATAATTGATTTACCTTCTTAACATCATCGAGATAGTACTAAAGCTTTTGTTCCTCTGTCTACATCACCAACTTCGATCTCCATTAAGATTGTTCCATTTGAGGTACATAAATCTAATCGTGTTACTAAAGGAATTCCTAAGCAACAATATGAGCTTAGGATAGGTGCCAAAGCCAAATATCATCTTGCTAACTATATCTCTCACCATAGGTTGTCTGAATCTCATGCACTTGTTGTTAATCAATTATCTTCGGTATCTATTCTTAGTAATGTACATGATGCTTTGGTAGATCCTAAGTGGAAACAAGATATGAACGAGGAATTAGAAGTCTTTCAGAAGAATGAAACTTGGGATATAGTCCCTATACCACCTGCTAAAAAGACTGTTGAGTGTCGTTGGATGTTTACTGTGAAACTTAAAGATGATGGGAGCATTGATCACTACAGGGCCAAGGTGGTTGCCAAAGGTTATACCCAGAAGTATGAAGTTGACTACCAGGAGACTTTCACACATGTTGCAAAAATTAATATTGTAAGAATCCTTATTGCCCTTACAGCTTGTTATGATTGGCATCTACGCTAATTTGATTTGAAGAACGATTTCCTGAATGACGACTTAGAAGAAGAAGTATACATGGATACTCCACCAAGAATTAATTGCAAACCGGGCAATGAGGGAACATCATATCATTTAAAGAAGTCTTTGTATGGTTTGAAGCAATCACCTAGAGCATGGTTTAGACTTAATTTTACGTTTCTCTAAGGCAATGAAGAAGTTTGGGTATTGTCAGTGTAACTCTGATCTCACTTTCTCTGTGAAGCACAAGGATGGTAAGAATACAACCTTAATTGTGTATGTTGATAATATGGTGGTTATAGGAGATGATCCATGCAAGATGGAAAGCCTTCAGAAATAGCTGTCACGAGAGTTTGACATGAAAGATCTGGGTGATTTGAAGTACTTCTTAGGATTTGAAGTAGCAAAATTCAAGCAAGGGATTACATTGTCCCAAATGAAGTATACTTGGGATCTTCTTGCTGAAACTAGATTGTTGGACTGTAAACTTGCTGCCCACTACCGCTGGAAACACTATAGCCGACGATTTTTTTAAAACTATAGCCGACGAGATAAAAATATCGTCGGCTATAGTGGAAAAAATAATTTTTTTATTTTTTTTTAATTTTTTTAAAACTATAGCCGACGAGATAAAAATCTCGTTGGCTATAGTGGAAAAAAATGATTTTTTTTTTAATTTTTAAATTTTTTTTTAAAACTCGTCGGCTATAGTACTATAGCCGACGATAATGGGTAAAAACCTCGTCGGCTATACTATTACCAACAGGTTTTAGCCAGCCGACTTTAGCCGACGATATTTAAGGGTCGTCGATTAAAGTCGGCTGGCTAAAACCTGTCGGTAATAGTATAGCCGACGAGGTTTTTACCCATTATCGTCGGCTATAGTACTATAGCCGACGAGTTTTTAAAAAAAAATAAAAAAAAAATTTAAAAAATCATTTTTTCCACTATAGCCGACGAGATTTTTATCTCGTCGGCTATGGTTTTAAAAAAATTGTCGGTTATAGTGTTTCCAGCGATAGTGGCCACCCCTATTGAGCAGAATCACAGGTTGGAACTTCTTCCATAGAAGAACTAAAAACTAAAATGTTGCTAGTGTCTAAATTGCTGCATCGAAATTTGGTGAGGCTGTTAGGCTTCTGCTTAGAAGTTGAAGAGAAGCTACTCGTGTATGAATATCTACGAAATGAGAGCTTGGACAAAGTTTTATTTGGTAAGAGTGGAACTTATATATATGAGATCCCATGAAGGCAATATTTAGGAGTTCTTGTGTGGCTAATCAGATTAGTAATATTCTATTCATGACAAACTTAATTAAAACCTTGTAGATGAGGGGAGACGATTTGGTTTGGAATGGGAAAGACGGTTCAAAATCATTGTTTGAATTGCTAGAGGACTACTTTATCTGCATGAAGATTCTCAGCTGCGGATTATTCACCGAGACTTGAAAGCAAGCAATATCCTGTTAGATGAAGACATGAATCCCAAGATATCTGATTTTGGCTTGGCCAAACTGTTCATTGATAGCCAAACTCATGGAAATACAAATCGGATATCTGGTACCTTGTATGTCACAAACTCAATACATAGTTACCTGAACATGTGTATTGACTTTATATGTTCATCAGCAAATTACATAACTACATCGATCTTTGCATGGTTTCCAGTGGCTACATGGCACCAGAATATGCAAAGAATGGGACCTTTTCGACAAAATCTGATGCTTACAGCTTTGGCATTTTAGTTATGGAAATTATATCAGGTCGAAAGAACTCTAGCTTCCACAGTTATTCAAATATCCAGAGTTATGTAAGTACTTAATTAACAGTTCTTAGTAGATGGTATCAGTGTGGAAATTATATGCTTTGAAACTATATTTCGAAAAATAGTCTTTCATTGATGTGTTATGTTGAAAGCTTAAGAATTGGCTTGATTTTAACAGTATATATTGTCATATAGGCATGGCAACATTGGGAAAATGGAACAGCTTTGGATATGTTGGATTCAAGTCTAGGAGATCAGTGGCCTAGATATGAAGTTTTAAAGTGCATCCACATTGGGTTACTATGTGTTCAAGAAGCTCCTGCTGATAGACCAACCATGTCAGAGTTGTTATGATGCTCAATAGTTACACCTTAACCTCCCAGGTACCTTCACAGCCAGCATTTTTCGTCCAAAATGGAAGCTCTTCAGACTCGCAGCAGTGGGGGGCTCGCAGCGAAAGTTCTGCTACTTTTGAGTCAATTCATTCGACAAATAATGTTGCAGTAACTGAGCTTGATCCTCGATAGAAATATCGTATCGACTATTGACATTTTCTTTAGTCTTTCTCTATCTATTATTAGTAAGTCAATCCATACAGTAGCTGTATCACTGAAGCCAGGGCATGAGACATTATTCGGTAGCCTAGTTGAAATGAATAAATACAATGTAACTGGCTTGGTCGTGCTTACATAAAATTTGAAAGATGCCCTAGACCTAAAAGTCAACTGCACCATGGAGTCCAGGTCGTGCCAGCAATTTCAGAACAGCTCCATAGATTAGGTATAAGCGCATACTAAACATTGCCCTTCATTTCTTTCACGCAGATGCCATGAACTACTCCAATATTGCCCCATTCTACCTCTCGATTTTCGTCTATATATAGTAAGGTTAATGTCATTGTAACGCTATGTTTTGTTACAGTTCATTTGCTACAAAGTCCGTATGTGTCAAAAGATTAGGAGAATGATGGAACATGAACATTCTGCATTTTGAACAACTACGTACCACCTGTACTCTGGTAACATGCGTTTAGTGTTACTCCAACAAATCCATGACCAAACAACCTGTAATGATACTGATCAACAACTAAACTATGAACTAGTATTATCATGACTTTGAAATAGTCACTTGCTAGCTATTTATATCAAGTTTCCTGTTCAATCTACATATTATCGCTGCAGTTGACTCTGCATTGCTCATTCTGATTGATTTCTCCTCTCCCTTAGTTTCACTATTTGGAAGAAAACATGGCTGTACTTCGGAGATCATTGATCGGCTTTGTTATCATGACCGTTCTTGTTGAATCGGCCATGGCAGCAACTCACGTTGTTGGTGGCACTAGCGGGTGGGATACAAGTACCGATCTACCGACATGGGTAGCAACTCAGACATTTTTAGTCGGAGATAATCTCAGTAAGTTTTCTCTAACACGTACATTAATGCATTGATATGTGTGACAACATAACAGAACACATCATATATAGTTGATGTTAAATGACATGACTATGATACTTACCTAGTTCCTAAATATAGAACCATTGTCCAATTTTCCGATTTCAGTTTTGTTTAGACCAAGATTCATCAGGAAAGAAAACTAAGTCTGACATGAGGGCGTTGTATGCAGATTTTCAGTACACATCTAGCCACAATGTGCTTGAAGTGTCAAAGGCAGACTATGATTCTTGCTCAGGAAGCAACCCACTTCAGAGCAACAGTGATGGCAACACTATGATCCCTCTCACTTCTGCAGGAAAGAGGTACTTCATTTGTGGAATCGTTGGGCATTGTAGCATGGGAATGAAGCTTGAAGTTGACACTAGTGCTGCAACTACTTCTGCTCCTCCACCAGCTACTGCTTCTCCTCCACCAACTACCGCTTCTCCTCCGGCAACAACTCTACCTCCATCTTCATTAGTCTCTCCTGCTTCCTCGGAATCTCCTTCGGCAACAACTTTACCTCCTTCTCTCGCAGACTCTCCTTTGGCCACCTCTCCTACCGTCTCGCCTTCATCGGTGCAATCACCAGAAGGTGCCTTCAGTCCTTTACCAAATCCTGATGTCATTCCTTCATCCGAATCTCCCAGCTCCATTACGCCAACAGGGTCTTCAGTAGAACCATCAGCTGCTTCACCGCTTATGTACAAAAGCGGTTTCCCTCTGGGCTTTGGTATCATGATGATGTTGTTTCTCGCCCTATAAAACTAGGAAGATTCTTCTTGTTTGAAATATCTCATTAGGTTCTGTTTCTGAGTAAAATTCCATGTGATGCATTTTGGTTATGAAGTTTGTAATTGTCTGCATTTGCATTCGGGTATGAAATTCTTGTATGTGCTTAGACCTTTAGTTGGAATAAGAATCTGACTGCGTAAAGGAAGTAACAAAGCGGCCAGCTAGCTGGGGTGTTTTACAGTATTCCGGAGTATCAAAACTCCCCAGTCTTAAAGTGTTAGATCACTTCATTTATTCAAAAATAGAGACCGTAAAAATTATTCCATACTCTAAAACTAAAAAAAATTAAAAAAATTGTACGAGTACAATAGAATTTTCTATGTTTAATAAGCTTAACCCATTGTTGGTATAGTTTGACATGATTACTTTGAATAAGCGTCTCATCTTGCCCACTATTCTAGAATTGAAGTCATATTTACCACCTATATTCTATAGGCTGCTAGATTATCATTTCATCATCTTGTTTTACCTCCTTGGTTCAACATTTGCGTCCTTTTTCGTGTAAGTTTAGTTCAATTTTAGATAATTAATCAGTTGAAAACTTTGTTGTCCCTAGTTAGACAGGGCCGCAGACATGATTTGATAATGGGTCAGCTCTCCCTAGTGGTGTTATTATTTTTTCTGAGTGTAGAGAAGACCCAGCTCTACAGATCAGTTTTGGTTTTATCTGCACTATCTAGTACATGTGATGGAAACCCACGTTTGCAGCTTTTACAGATTCTCTTGGGTTTTGGCAGACTGGCATGCAGTGGCTAACTCCCCTGAGTCATGACTGACTGATAATTACAGTATGATAGAATGTTCAGCCGTTCAGGTCTTTCTTTCGATCAGAATAATCCAATCACAAGTTCTGAACAAACCAATAAGAACAAGCTACATTTGCAATAGGATCTTGAATATCATCATATATGCCACTCTATAGCTGTGAGCTCTTAGCTTGAAAATTCTAGAGTGCATCTTAAAAGAAAAATCTAGGATGATGATACTGACCATTATGTAACAAATTAGGGAAAATATTTACTCATAGCCAAATGATTTTCAGTTCGATTGAAGATTTGCAAATTACGGGTGAAGTACATAGCGATTATGAGGCTCTATTACCTAACAAGGTTCTAAGGTACTTCATTTGTTGAATCACTGAGCACTGTAGCACTGTAGCATGTGAATCATTGTACATAATGTTGCAAGTTATACATTAGATTTTTGAGTCCTGTTTTAAGTCAATAACGCTAGTTTTAGTAGAGGAATCCGGAGCAGTGACACAGTGTACAAAACGCAGCCGTTGCACATGAAAGTTGAAAAAGAAATGTAGTGTAGAGAGTGAAGACAACTGAGACTTGTTCTCTTAGAGCAGTTGCACCGGGGAGGGACGGCGAGGACGTCCGGGGGCTGGGCGAGGTGCAGCGGGAGGGAAGAGGAAGGCTGACCGGACGTTGACTGGGAGGTCGTCCTCCCCGGCTTCCTCTGTTGAGGACGAGTGCGAGGTCGTCCGCCTGGTGGGCCCCACGCACGTGGGTGACGCCGGGCTGACGTACGTTTTTTTTTACCTGAAAAAAAAGTTAAAAAGTTAAAAAAAAATAAGTAAAAAAGTAATAAAAAAAATTGACGGACCAATCGCCGGCCGACACGTGGCGCGTCCAGGGCTGCTGCCAGATCAACGGCTAAGTTGATCTGGACCGTCCATTTTCAAAGGATATAAGCCAGATCAACGGCCTATATTCAAATGCAACGGCCATATCGGCCTAAAATGAAAAAATTGCAAAAAAAATTCAAAAAATTGCAAAAAAATCCCAAAAAATTGCAAATGAGCCCCTACATTTTTTCTATAAATACTACATTCATTTCTCACACCATTTTGTGCACAACAAATTCATTCTCTCCCTCTCTCCATCTCTCCTCTAAATATATTTTTTTTGTCGGAATTAATGGCTACAAATTGGCTTCTTTCGGAAGATGTACAATTGAGCATCTCTTATTGTCGTTTTAGCGTTGATTCCATCACCGGAAATTGACAAAAGGTGGAAAATTGTGGGAAAAGGTTTATGGCGATTTTAAGGCGAATTGGGAGCTAGGTTATGGTGAATCGATGCCGGAAGCTAGGACCCAAAACGCATTATTCTCTCGTTTCGCAAAGTTGAAGCCGAATTTGAAACTTTGGGGAAGTGCTCTTTCTTTCGCACGAAGGAATGCATCTTCCGGCTCCAACATACACGATGAGGTAATGTTTTTTATCTCCAATATTTATTTCATTTTTTACCATATTGTTTCAACTTATGTTCATGAAATACATGTAATTTATTTCATGATATTTATGAATTACAAGTTATTTATTCCATGTTATTATTATTATTTTTTAGATGAGATGTGCTCAATCATTTTATGTGGCAAAAAAAAAGAAAGAGTTTAAAGACTTTGCTTGTTGGGAAGTAGTGAAAAATCATCCTTACTTCATCCATGTCGAGGCTAGTACACCTCCGGCTTCTTTATCATCTACTCTGTCTTACTCATCATCACATCCCGCAAGCTCAATGCCTCCCACCGTCAACTTGGAGGAGGATGATGCATTTGCCACACCAATGAGCAACCAAGCTCTTTCTTCTCCAGAGCGTCCTATGGGAGTGAAAGCGGCCAAGGAAGCGAAAAAAAAAAGGGAAAAAGGGTATGACGCAATCAAATGAAAGAGCCGAGGCTTTGAATAGGATTACGGCAAATCAAGAATCGTATGGTCGCAATCAAAAAGATAGTGATGCAATTGAGGTTTCCCTTATGCGAGGGCAAATCGCCCTTCAAAAGAAAGACATCCAATTGAGGGCTTTGGCAGAGGAAACTCGGATTATGTCAATGGATACCAAGAGCATGACTCCTAAATCCAAGAGGTATTTCACAAAGAGAAAAGCAGAAATCATTTCTCAATTGGATGGGGTTGAAGAAGAAGGTAGCGAAGAAGACTATTCCAATTGTTATCGCCCCCTTTTTCCAAGCACTTAAATTATTGTTTATGTAATTTAAATTATGTACTTTAAATAGTTTAATTTATGCACTTTAAATTATGTACTAGGTAGTTTAATTTATGCACTTTAAATTATGTACTTTAAATAGTTTAATTTATGCACTTTAAATAAACAATGTAGTTTCCATTTTACAGAAATAAAATTGCACTTTTTTTATTTTCACCAAGTTCCCACACATAACAAAATATTGAAACACACATAATAGAAATACGTAATTCAAACTCACAACAATGCAATTAAAACAACATATTTTATAGTTGTTCCCCGGTCTCAAGAAACCAGTTGTGTTTAACAAAGTCCTTCTGAAGCTCTCCATGGATGTAAGCAGATTGGAGATCTACAAGACGGTCATTAAACCGTTGTTCATTTTGTCCATCTCTTCCAACCGGCTCGAAAGGAATTCGGTTCCCCCCTTCATCCACTAGCCCATCATAAGCTGTAAATGCGGTAGATGGGTTTTGGAGATCTTCTTCGTCATTCTCCTCAAACTCATCCTCCACGAATTCCTCTTCAACGATCATGTTGTGCATTATGATGCATGCCAACATGATGCTTTTTAACGTCGAAAGGCGGTGATACCGAGTTGCATGACGAATTATCCCCCAACGAGCTTATAAGATGCCAAAGCACCTCTCCACATCCTTGCAGTACGACTCTTGCTTCCTCGCAAAAAGCTTTTGTGGAAGATCTTGAGGATTCGAAATCGTTTTGACAAACGAGGAGTACCTCGGATATATCCCGTCGGCAAGGTAATAAGTGTTACGGTATGTCATACCGTTCACTTTATAAGTCACAGCCGGACTTCTTCCAGCAAGCACTGCATCGAAGACATCTGATTGGTAGAGCACGTTGATATCATTTTGAGCTCCTGGTACCCCGAAGAAACTGTGCCAGATCCACGTGTCATATGAGGATACTGCCTCTAAGATGATAGTTGGACGACCCTTCCTCCCTAAGTACGCTCCGGACCAAGCGGTTGGGCAGTTCTTCCACTCCCAATGCATACAATCAATGCTTCCGATCATACCAGGAAATCCTCGATGTCTAGCCCTTCTTAGAAGTCGAGTGATGTCTGTCTGATCTAGAGCACGGAGGAAACGGGTACCATAAAGCTCTACCACTTGGGTGCACCACTTCTTCATGCACTCTAGAGTTGTTGATTGTCCCATCCTTGTGATTTCGGCACACTGATCAGCAGCTGGGCCGTAGGCCAACATCCGGAGAGCACCGGTCATCTTTTGTTGGGGAAGTAGTCCGACCAGTCCAGTGGCGTCGGCTCTTTGATGCCAAAATGAGTTGCAGAGGTCCGTCATTATACGGTTGAATGTATTTCGGCTCATTCGGAACCGTCGACGAAAGTCATGGTCGATGAAGACTGAGCGTTCGATGAAGTAATCTTCTATAAGATTTTGGCCCCTGGACTCCCTCATCCTTGGTTGATTTGCACGGCGGCGTGGTGGTGGTTCATCATCAAAAGTTGCATCAACGGCCACCGCGTCGATAACGAATTGATTGGCAATTTCTGCATTTCGCCGGCGTTGTTGTCGCCTCCTATTGAAAAAAGTACCGAAACCCATGGGATTCATCTTGATGAAACCAAAATGTGAAGAAGTGTTTATGGTGGCTTAGATACGAGTAGAACTACAAGTGATGCGTAGTTGGTGTGAGTCTACCGATCCCATAGCTCTTTCTTTTATAGCCATCTTGAAAAATCAGATTTTTTAAGATAACGACACGTGTCGACTGTCGATTGGTTGAAATATTACCGGATATCCCCATCAATAATTTTGCCGACACCGACACGTAGACATTACACGTGTCTCATTCTCATTGGTTTGTAATCTTACCGAATATCTTCAATCAATAATTTTGCCGACACCGCCACGTAGACATGACACGTGTCTCAAAATTACTGGTCGAAAATCTTATCGGAAATCCGCTACCAATTATATGATCCGGAATGACACATATCGACATCTTATTGGGTACGTGAAAGTATTATTCGAATTTAAATGTAAAATATTTTAAATATTAATGAATAGTAATAGGAAATCCTATTATAAGACTTCTTATTTTGAGGAATTCCTCAAAATAAGAGTTGCTCACCAAAAACATGGGTGCACGTATGACACTGTAATTTAAAGTAATTCATCATTCTACTATAATATATCCCTTATATTAAATTCGGTGGACCACGTAGTCAACTTGACTGATAAGTGACAACGAAATGGTCATCACTGTAACAACTACTTCCCTGTAGAGGAAAAGGAACACTAGTTCACTACATTCTCAGAATTGGTTTCACAAAGATGCTCTCTTTTCTTCTCCCAAATCCACCATCGATCAACATACTAGCTTATATACAGAAGAAGAAGTAAACGACCCAATTTCAACTGGACCAACCCACGATTCATCCAAGAATAAGAATATAAAAAGATAAAAAAAAAATTGAACTGGAAAAAACGAGTGAAAAATTCAAGACCAAAGTAATGAAATTGCGGCAAATGTTTAAAAAAAAATGGAGCTAAATTAAGAATGGACAGGACCTGGCGTCAATTCCACCTGGCTTGGCGGACTGTACGCCGGCGCTGCTGCCAATGTAGCCGGCGGCGGCGGATTGGAAGTCGAGTCGGGCGGAAGTGGGCCCGGGCTGGAGAGCGTTGTCGGCGGAGGCGGGCCGAAGGCCGAACTGGACGGTGGAGGCGGGCCGGCGGAAGTGGTGGTGGTGGGGTTAGGTGGGCTGGGCTGAGGGAAAGAGGGCGGGCTGGGGAACTGAAGCTGCGGCGAAGTGTCGGAGGAGCTGCAGGAGTCGGTGCCGGAGCATTTGTGGGACGCCTTGTCGTGGAGGCCATGGCGCAGAATCCCAAATCTCAAGACGAGACCGAGAACAACGAGCACTGTCACTACGAAGATGAAGATCTTTGTTGCCTTGCCCACATAACACATCATATTTCTTTTTCCTTTTTTGCTCTCTTTTTTGTGGGTTAGTGAAATGTGGTAACAGAGTGAGTGAGTGAGCTAGATTGGAACAGACCTACTCAACAGAGAAGGAGAAAAACTGAAACTGATGGTGGGTCTGTTTGGTCCTTTTTTGTGTCTTGTTCTCATGGCGGTGATGAAGAAGAAGACGGAAGAGGAGAAATGGATTGGGGTTGAAGAGGGAGAGAGAGTGTGGCACGCGAAGGCCAATTGCAGTTAGTTCATGCCATTTGCTACTGCTACTTCACTAAAAGACCCAGTAGCTGCACTGCAAACTCTTCATTTGTTAACACAATGCCCTTCGTCTTCCTGTTATTCACCAAAACCACCATTGGTGCTGTTTTCCCGATCCAAGCCTTCGCAGACTCTCAATTTAAGCTCAAGTTTAAGGACGTTTGACTGTTTAAGGAGGAGGCATTGTTTAATCAAGATCACATTATGTTGTAGAAGGTCATCTAAATTCACACACTAATTCGTGTCGCAAAATATCAATCAATGGCGGGGCAGAATTCGAATCGGAACATAGAGTCTATTAAGATTAACTGTTTAAAGCGTTACACATCTTTACCATTCATGTGGCGAGACTTGTCTCGGTTAACCATCACCATTTGTACTGTGATTCCATCAACATAGTTTGATTCAAATACAATGATTCCGATTCCACTCTTAAAACTCATACCAACTCTGGCCACGGAATATACGAAGCTTGTAATTGGATTTGTGATTGACAGCGAGAGAAATTCGGGGGTCAATTAAAGTGTCACCGTTGAAGAGGATATACGGGGAAGCGAGCCACCTAGAAACATGTCTGCCAATGTCATTATGTGGAATGAGTACATAAGAAAAAGAGACTACGCTCAATGGCTGACAAAGGCAGAAAGTAAAAGAGATAAGGCCCAATAATACAAGGAAAAGAGACTAGGCCCAATGGGTGAAGGAAAAGAGCGTTGGCCCATTGACAGAAGTACAAGCTCAAATTCTGAGCAGTAACAAATTGCTTAGGAAGAATGTCATAATTGTCGGGTCCATTTTTTTTATCCGTCTCTATCTTAATCCCAAATGAAACGGGTCGGAATGATATTGAGTATTTTAAAAGTTAGTCTCAGTCGTCCCGAAACTCGAATGAGACGGGACGGGTCCAATTTAAAATGAAAATTTAATATAGTATTAAACAACAAAAATTCAAATGAGATGAGATGAGACGAACCAAATTTCGGGTTCTATATAAGATAAATATAGTTTGATAAAGTCTACAACTACACAAAATATTACCATTTTACTTGATGATTAATTAGAAGAAATAAAACTACAAGCAATTTTATTTCATAATTAATTGATACATTTAATTTATACTACAAGAAGTATAATACTTTGATAGTTAGAATATTTTTATTTTTTTGTTGAATAATGTTACTGATTTGATAATTTAATATATCAACCATTAATAAAACAAATAATAAAATACACAAAACATATTATGTGGGACGGGACGGGTCTATCGGGATTTTAAAATCAAGACCCGATCCCGTCCCTAAAAAATGGGACGAGTCGGGTCGAGAAGGGACGGAATAGTACAAGTTTTATTTTTCGTCTCGTCCCATCCCGAGCAGGATGAAACAAGATCATGTCGGGTTCAAAATTTGCGAGATTCGTGCCAACTCCTAATTCATATGATGAAGAGTTTTGATTTTCTGATTGACATGGTATGTTTCGCTTGAAATGTCTTATCGACATAACGGTTTCATGTGGCGAGAACGTTGCAAGGAAATGATGCAAATACAAGAGTAAAGAGTTCCTTTGTAGACAACATTTTCTCTGTATACATAATTTGTTTTCGTCTTCCAGTAGATACGCTTTACAGTCCACAAAAATTAGAGAAGAAAATGACTTCAAACTTGAAAGAAGACAACAATCAAATAAACATGGCTACAAAATAACAAACAACGTGGAGTTTGCATACTTGCATTGCTCTACCCATTCTGTGTCCACTGCATTCTCTTTTCCATGCCAACCAGAGGTCTCTAGTAACAAGACTCCCAAAAGCACACATATACAATCTGCTCTCACATACACTACTAAGAGTAAGACAATCGGTCGCACTAGATGCATTATGCAGTACTTTCTCCTTTAAGCTCAATTTCGTTTCTGTGGTAGCAGTAGCAGTAGCAGTAGCATGCACTTACACTCAAAGGCGACGAAGGACTGAGAGTGGCTAGCTCAAGGTCCTTCACGCCGGACTTAGCAACTTGGCAAGAATACTTTTGTTGTTTCAGTACCTTGGTGCTTGGTAGCTAGTGAGCATTATCAAGAAGGGAGACACAGGTGTCACCATGGCCAGCACAACTCTAGGTACTCTAGGAGCAAAAACTAGGCTTCATCCCAGAAGTCACTTGAGCCGAGATGTTCATTTTGAAAATGTACTTGACAGTGGAGAAGCAACATGTACAATATGGAGACGAAGAACAAATAGGGGTGCTACCACATTCATCACAAGGCCTCGAGCTGTGGCCTCTGATATATCCACCATACAACGAGAGGTAAGCAACTGCCTCAAAATTACAATCTTCTGGTGTATATCTGTTCGCTAAAAATATCTGCTGGTGTGAGACACAAACAAACTCAGCAGCATGAGCTTAAAATAGCTGAAACGTGCATGAAATTTTTTTTTAAAAAAATAAAAAGAGAGAGAAGAAGAAGAAGAAGAAGCAAATGGTTCAGAATGCAGATATGTATTATAGCCTAGTGGATTTCTAATGATAGGACATGTGGATTTCTAATGACATATGCCACAAAATTTTGTGTAAAGATAAGATGCAAGAAGATATCTTTACCTTAGGACCGTTATAAATATTGCTAAGAGGAAGCAGGATGAAGTAGTGAGTGGAACCAATTCTACCTTCCATACTTGCAGATATAAAGCAAAAAAATATTTTCTATCAAATGCAGGGGGAAACTACTCTCACCTACAATGAAAAGATGCTCGCAAATTATGTGCCAATCTTTGTCATGCTCCCTGTAAGTCAGAAATTATCTTCTTATTTCTAAAGCATTTTATACATTCAGAACACTAGTGTAAACATTGAATTGATATCTGGTAAACAAGTGCTAAACTTTTACAATTTTTTGTTGGGTCCAGTTGGGAGTTGTTACAGTTGATAACACTTTTGACGGAAGAGACACACTGGTGAAGCAGCTGAAGCAACTGAAAGAAGCAGGTGTTGATGGAGTAATGGTAGATGTGTGGTGGGGGATCATAGAATCAAAAGGGCCAAAACAGTATGACTGGACTGCTTATAGGAGCTTGTTTCAAGCTGTTCAAGAATGTGGAATGAAATTACAAGCTATAATGTCATTTCACCAATGTGGTGGGAATGTAGGAGATATCGTAAACATTCCCATCCCCCAATGGGTACTTGATATTGGAGAATCAAACCCTGATATCTTTTATACCAACCTCAAAGGTAACAGGAATAAGGAGTACCTCACTCTAGGTGTGGATAACCTGCCTCTTTTGGATGGAAGAACTGCAGTTGAGGTAAGCTTCACAAACACTTCAATATCCATTGTTGATGCAGTCATCCAGTATTCAGCTTTTCTTTCCAAGTATATACCGATTGTCATATACAGATATACAGTGACTACATGAAGAGCTTCAGAGAGAACATGTCAGATTTTCTAAACAATGGACTAATTATCGACATTGAGGTGGGACTTGGCCCATGTGGAGAACTTAGGTATCCCTCTTATCCAGCGACGCAGGGATGGGTTTTTCCCGGAATTGGAGAATTTCAGGTGAAACAGATTTGAATAAAATACCAATCCTACGGTCCTGTGCCTATTCAAACAATTTTAAGTGTTAAATGCATTTCCTATGACATAATTGCAGTGCTATGACAAGTATCTCAAAGCAGAGTTCAAAGAGGCTGCAACAAATGCTGGCCATCCTGAATGGGATTTGCCAGATAATGCAGGAGAATACAATGACACTCCTGAATCAACAGAGTTCTTTAAATCAGAAGGGACATACCTTACTGAGAAAGGGAAGTTCTTTCTGACTTGGTACTCTAACAAGTTACTGATCCACGGTGATCAGATCCTGGATGAAGCCAACAAAGTTTTCCTAGGATGTAAATTAAAGCTAGCAACAAAAGTAAGAAATCTCATATGAGCAGCACCTACCATCATTTACCATGTGTTATGATTAAGACTTCATGCTTAATCATCGAAACAGGTCTCTGGAATCCACTGGTGGTATACAGCTGACAATCATGCTGCGGAGCTGACTGCAGGATACTATAACCTGAAGGATAGAGATGGGTACCGGCCTATAGCAAGAATATTGTCAAGGCACCATGCCATTTTAAATTTCACATGTTTGGAGATGAGGAACTCTGAGCAAAGTGCCGATGCTAAAAGTGCACCTCAAGAACTCGTTCAGCAGGTAATACTAAAGACTTATAGAAACCTGCTAGAACATATCAATATGCGTCTTACAAAATATTAAGTCTTCAATTACATATTGAAAGTTTAAAGACTTTCAATAGAAAAACAAATAAAACAAGTTGGATATATGTTGTGTAGGTACTGAGTGGAGGTTGGAAAGAGAACATAGAAGTTGCAGGGGAAAATGCACTTGCCAGGTATGATGGTGCAGCTTACGATCAAATCCTTATAAATGCTAGGCCAAATGGCATCAACAAAGATGGAAAACCAAAATTAAGGATGTATGGGGTGACATACCTTCGTCTGGTTGATGACCTCCTAGGAAAGACAAATTTCGAAATATTCAAGACATTTGTAAAGAAGATGCATGCTGATCAGGTAACTTTCAACTTCATACATGTGCCTTTAGAATATAATCTTTCATAGTACTAGATGAAATGATATTCCTACTTTTCTGCAGGATTACTGTCCAAACCCAGAGAAGTACAACCACCACGTAGGTCCCTTGGAGCGGTCAAAACCAAAGCTTTCAATTGAAGATCTTCTGGAGGCAACAAAACCAGAGGAACCATTCCCGTGGGATAAGGAAACAGATATGAGTGTCTCTGGTGGTGGTGGTCTACTTGCTTTCCTGATACGCAAACTTTTCTCTATTCAATTGATATGACCAGCCAAGTCGGAAAAAAGCAACCATCCATGAATCAGTCGATAGATCTCGACAACCAAATAAATTGGCATCTTGTTACAATGCCAAGACGACAGATGAGTACTCTCTGAATAAAAGAATCTGAGTTTCTAAAGCAAGCAATGTACAAATGTAATTTGAAGAGATACCATTCACCAATAATCACCATAAGAGTGAAATCTATCTCTAAAATGATGGAATCAATGGTTATCTCGTTTTATAATTTCTTGTTTTGTATGTTTAAGATCATTTTCATTACCGTGTGGCCATTGTACAGACACAAAGATTCTTGATCAGCCTGATTGTAGTCCCTGGTCCTGTATCCATAAGGGCAAAAGCAATTGCCAATCTCTCACTATGATTCCAAAGCAATTGCCAATCCATAAGGGCAAAAGCAATTGCCAATCCATAAGGGCAAAAGCAATTGCCAATCTCTCACATCATACAACACATAAGTGGTATCAGGCTTGAACCCAATCTCCTTGAGCTGGCCGTTCAAGTCCTTTAACTAGGAATAGATATCTTCGACTTATGGGATGCGATTTTCCTCCAATTAAGAATCAATAGCCATCTTGTCTAGCTCCAAGAAAGTGCAGCCAGGTGGTTTCTGAAGTCCCTTCCTTCTCATTATGGCTCTCACTCTTTTCACATCATCCCATCGCTTCTCAGCAGCATAAATATGGGAAAGACAAATGTAGCTGCCCACTCCTGTTGGGTTCATTTCGAAAATCTTCTGTGCTGAAATCTCTGCCAGCTCAACATTTGGATGAAACCTGCAAGCAGAAAGAAGTGCAACCCATATATCACTGTTGGGTTCTACTTCCATACTCTTAATGAGCTCATATGCTTCATCCAAGCACCCTGCTCTGCCAAGAAGATCCACCAGACATGAATAGTGTGCAAGCGCAGGCTTCACTTTGTATTCACTAGTCATTCTATTGAAAATATCTTTACCCTCATTGACTAGGCCTGCATGGCTACATGCTGACAGAACTGAAGTAAGAACCCCCTCATCAGGAGTAAACTTGTTTGCTATGAGTTCATGATAACAAGAGATAGCCTCTTCTCCTCTCCCATGAGCTCCATATCCCGAAATCATAACACTCCAAGCAACCAAATTTTTTCTCAGCATGTCATCAAAACAACGACGCGAACAAGACAAACTTCCGCATTTGGAATACATGTCTATAAGAGCAGTTCCCACTATAACATTCACACCAAACCCTTTCTTGACAAGATAGGAATGAATACACATACCAAATTGCAAGGCACTGATCTGATCACAAGCAGTAAGCATAGCTACAATTGTTACTTCATCAACCTCTACACCTTCCCCAACCATTCGGCAGAAAAGTCTCAAACTTTCAAATGCATCGCCATTCTGCTCATAACCTCTGATCATAGAATTCCACGACACAGTATCTTTCGCTTCTGCCCCATCAAACAACCCCCTCGAATAAGCCACACACTTGCAACTACAATACATTTCAATAAGAGAATTCATCAAGAACTCATTCCATACCACACCACTTCTTCTAACCACATATGCATGAACTTCCTTCCCTTGCTTCAACGCCACCAGCTCACCACAAGCCGAAAGCAATCCGAGCAAAGTTGTCCCATCTACTCTTAACCCGGATTCCTTCATCCTCTCAAACACTTGCAAAGCCTCTCTTGGTTCACCATTCTTCACACAACCCGAGACCATAGTATTCCAAGAAGTCAAATCTCTCTCAGGCATTTTATCAAACACCTTCCACGCATATCCCATATACCTAAACCTTAAGTACATTGCAAGAAGAGAATTACCCACATACAAATTCGATTCAAACCCACTAACCACTACCTCACCATGAACCTTCCTCCCAATTTCCACATCACCACAAGCCTTAAGAACAAATGGGTAAGTAAAATTATCCGCCTTTAACCCAAAACAAACCATCTCACGGTACAAAGCTATTGATTTTAAAGATGACCCAGTACAAGCATATCCCCTGATCATGAAATTCCACAAGAAAGAGTTGCTTTTTACCTCAATGCCATCGAAAACCAGCTGGGCTTGGGCCATTTTGCTGCAAGCGGCGTAGAAAGCAGCGACCTTTGAGCTGAGGTATGTGTTGTGGAGAAGATTCCCACAAGTGAGCATGATGGCGTGGAGCTTCTGGCCTTGTGAGAGAGATTTGTTGTTGGTGAGTGACTGCAGTATGGTTCCGCATTGCTGAGAAGTGAAGGGTGGGTTGATGGATTTGATTATGAGTCTCAAACTCCTGATATTTCCATTCATGATAGTTGAGGTTGCAGGTTTGAATACATCACAAAATATAGTCTTCAGTCTTCACAAGTTTTTGAAGAACAATAACAATTGAGTTAGATTAGTAAGCAAAAAGGGGATGTAGCTCAGATGGTAGAGCGCTCGCTTAGCATGCGAGAGGTACGGGGATCGATACCCCGCATCTCCATCATATGTTGTTTTTTGATTTTGGTTTTACCATTTTAAACTGTTGTTCACGTCGTCCCATGGGAAGCCAATTGAGCATGGTGTCCGGTGTCCCACATTGTTGTCCGCACGTCCTATATTACGCGTCCATCTTTCTCTCTCCTCTTAAACCCCCCCCCCCCCCCCCCCCCCCGAAAATCAAGAAACGTCGATCTCTAGTGGAAAGAACAAAAAACAGAAACAGATTCCGATCCTCCTGGGGGTTTCTTTTTTTGGGCCGGTTTTCTGGGTTGGATTGGATTAGAGGAGCTATCCCACTTTGCATGGTGTGCTCGATCGGCCCCAAGCAAGAGGTCTTCATAGTAATAATATTTGGCTGGTTCTGACAACATTGATCGTGGAACACAAATAAACAGAGGACGAGAGGCTGAAGAAGGTCGGTTTTCTTTTTGTGTTGGACGGGGCCGGCCGCTGTTTGGAAGGCCGTGGATGAAATGAGAAGGCGGGATGGTGATGATTTTGAAAGGCATGCAAATGAGTTATGCGGTGGTGTTTGTGATTCTACTATGTGCATTGGTCATTGGGGCATCCGAGGGAGTCAGGAGGACCAAAGAAACTGTCTTCGGCAATGGACAAGAAGATTGGCTTCCCCCCATCGACGACGACATAGACCAACATATGGTACACCCTCCTCTATATATATATACACACATAACCAAATTAAACAACTTTGTATGTAGTATCTCCCTTTCCGTTTTTCATTTTTCGCAATGCATCTTCTATATAAATAAAAATTTGGGTACTGCAGCAAGCTTCTTTGTGTTTCTCATATCTGCAATGTGTTTAATGTGGAAAAGCTAGTAGTTGAGAGAAGAGAATAGACAATTTAGTGTAGGTGACATGGTTATAGACTTATAGTCTTCAATAAATACATATAGAGATCATCGAAATGCACATTATATTGGTCTCTTTGAATGAGTTCGATCTCATTCTTGCTTCTGTATGGAAAAAAGTATTTCTGATGCCACTACGGACCTAGCCTCATAGGTTATTTGATTTTTCGTTCTTTTGAGGTTAAACACATATGTATTGTATTTAAGCAAAAGTAGCAACCATGGTAATGCTTGCTATAAAGGAGAGGAATTAGTATTGTGTTTTGTGTTGAAATCGTTTTGATGATGTGGGAAATGAAGCTGTTGTAAGGGGAAAGAGTACCTGAAATGTTCTTTATTGAACTCGTTTTAGTAAGATTTGTTCTTTATAAGTTTTTTTACTTTGTTTGCAGGCAGAGCAAATTTGGTGCAACTGCAGGAATGAACTGATAGGGGGAATAGATGGGGTTAAAGATCCGGACTTTTATATCCCACAGGAAGTAACCAGTGACTCGGAAGCAGTGTTTTCTTCGAAAAGTAATATACGCAATGGAATCTTAGTTCTTCCTTCTCATGTGAAACAAACACTTGTTGATTGCTTAAGAAAGAAAGGGATCCAGTTTCACGGTGCTGTTAAAGGGGAAAGCACTAACCACTGGTTGAACAAGTACTTAGAGTGGCTTTTTGGCCCCCAGCTTGGTTCAAGAAGAGATTTGGCCAATGAGTCACCTAAGTCCGAAGCACCATCTCAGGCTGTGATTCGTGCTCCATCTCGGCCTCCAAGACCTGCTACAGTTTTAGCTTCAGACTCTGCATCTAACCATCGAGCACCTTCACGAGTTCTAGCTCAAAGCCCTCCAGGTAAGCCGTCTAAACAAGCACCGTCACCTCCTACACAAAGTGGGAAGAAAAGTCCTCCACCCAACAAAACTGGGAAAAGTCCACCAGCGAAACCGGGCAAAACAAAAGGTCCACCAGCCAAAACAAAAGGTGCACCATCAAAGGCTCAGAATGGTGGCGGTATGACCAAAGCCATCATCATTGCTGTGGCTGCAGGAGTAACTGCAGTTTTGCTTATTACACTGCTCCTCTGCTGCTGCTTAAAGAAAAGAAATAGTAGAAAAGTTGTTCCGAGATATGTAATAAAGGACGACAGGCCTCTTCTCAACATATCTTCTGCTGGTATGCCAATTTATAACCTTATGTTATCGAGTTATGATTATCTTCAAATCTCAAGGAAAGTCATAATCTTTGTAACGCCACAGGTTCTTCACAGATGTCCAATAGTCTAGGAAATTCAAGTAACAAAGACTTCAGCAATGGTGGAAAGTTTGGAAATAATATGTCCATGAAAAGTGAAAATGGTAATGATTATAATGAGTCCAATTCAGAAGGAAGACCAAACCCTCCGCTACTACCACCTCCTCCTGGAAAAGCACCACCTCCTCCTCCTTGTGTGAGCACGCCGCCACCACCTCCACCTCCTCGCCTGAGCGCACCACCACCTCCAAAGATTGCACCTCCACCTAAACCAATTGGTGGTAAGAAACTTCCACCTATAGGACATCGCAAAGCAAAGAGTGGCGACGGTGATAATGGTGAAGGTGATCAATCTGGTAAAGCCAAGTTAAAACCATTCTTCTGGGATAAGGTTAATGCCAACTCTGATCAATCGATGGTGTGGCATGAGCTCAGTGCAGGATCATTCCAGTAAGGCCATATCTATATCATCTTGAATCTAATTTTCCATTGATAAGCTAATTTTGAAAACTCCAATCGAAAGTAACTTCATTACAGGTTCAATGAGGAAAAGATAGAGTCTCTATTTGGTTATACTGTAAACAAGAATGAGCGCAAAAAGGATTCATCAGAACCTGCAATCCAGTATATCCAAATCATTGACAGAAAGAAAGCACAAAATTTATCTATTCTTCTAAAAGCATTGAATGTGACAACAGAAGAAGTTGCTGAGGCTCTCCGAGAAGGTGAATGTGCCTATCCCACTTAATCCCTCCTCTCTCCTTGGTGACACTACATATACCAATTTATAGTTTCTATTATATTGTCCTGGATAATGGATTATTCAGCATGTTACATCTTATCTCATGTATACTTCTTTAGTTCTAGGCACTCAGATTATTATGTATAAAAGACTTCAGTGACTTACATCTATTCATTTTGTCAGGTAACGAGCTTCCTATCGAGCTCCTCCAAACCCTTTTGAAGATGGCCCCAACTTCAGAAGAGGAACTGAAGCTTAGGTTATACACTGGTGATCTTGCTCTATTAGGCCCTGCAGAGCGGTTCCTCAAAGTCATGGTCGACATACCATTTGCTTTTAAGCGGATAGAAGCACTGCTCTTCATGTGTTCCCTCCCAGAGGATGTCTCTAACACTAAAGAATCGTTCGAAACGTTAGAGGTGGGAATTTATTACTTTCAGATCATTCATAGTTTAGTAGTAATAACATGCAGTAACAGTTTCATTATTGTCTAATCGATTCATCTTAATTTGCAGATTGCGTGCAACAAACTACGGAAGAGCAGGCTATTCCTAAAGCTTTTGGAAGCAGTTCTCAAAACTGGCAACCGGATGAATGATGGTACCTACCGTGGTGGCGCACAGGCATTTAGGCTTGATACGCTTCTGAAACTGGCTGATGTAAAAGGAACTGATGGCAAGACCACACTCTTGCACTTTGTTGTTCAGGAGATTATTCGTTACGAGGGCATAAAAGCAGCCCGAAATGCCAGAGAAGCAAGCCGAAGCATGTCCAATGTGAGCACAAAGGATTTTGTCGAGGATGTCAGTGAGGAAACAGAAGAGCACCATCGTAACCTTGGTCTTCAGGTTGTTTCAAGTTTAAGCGATGAACTTCAAGATGTGAAAAGGGCAGCACTTGTAGATGCTGATGGCTTGACTGCAACGGTTTCAAGTCTTGGCCAAAAGCTGATAAAAGCTCGAGATTTTGTAAATGCTGATATGAAGAACCTGGACGAAGACAGCGAACTCCATCGTGCACTTGCCAGTTTTGTGGAGTGCGCAGAATCAGATATTACATCGCTGCTAGAAGAAGAAAAGAGGATATCGGCTCTAGTGAAGAGCACAGCAGATTACTTCCACGGGAATGCAGTGAAGGATGAAGGCATTCGATTGTTTGCAATTGTACGTGATTTCTTGGTGATACTAAATAAGGTGTGTGCAGAGATTAGAGCTCAAGCACTGAAGCAAGCAAAGAGGAATTCCAGGAAAGAGGCTCACGCAGAGGCAACTTCATCAGAAAACCGGCCAGAAATGAAAAAGGCTCCCACGGAAGGAAGTTCTGAAATGAGAGAGCCCCCCACAGAAGCAAGTTCAGAAAAGCAGCCAGAGATTCCCCAGACACCTTCAGATGTTCGTCGGCAACTCTTTCCAGCAATTGCAGGACGGCGAATAGAGGATGATTTCAGTTCAGATGATGAGACTTGAGAGCCCCATATCATGTAGCTGTCATTTGGAATAGGTATAAAATTTGAAGAGTTTAGACTAGGGAATCGAAGCATCTTTTTCCCTCTCTCTTGTAACAAATATGTATTACATATGCTTTGGCTGTGTTTGCAAGAAAATTAATCAAAAGTAAATTGATTTCAGTTTTCAAGAGATCCAGTTGTGTTATGTGCATAATACTCCGATCCATAGAGGCGCTTCTGTGTTTTGTTTTTTGTATATCAGAATTCAGAAATTTAGAACACAATGCTTGTGGAAGTGTACGTTGTTAGGTAAACTACAAGCTCTGTAATCGCCGAGTTCTATTATGGTGGCATGATGGTCAGATCATCTGAAATAAGGGTAACATAATTGTTGTTTTATTTAGCCATCTCTTGTGATTTTACGTACACTAATCGGAAGTCATGGATACCTAGCGCTAATATACCACTATATAACCAATGAGTCTATGCATTCACCCCTATGAATGACGGACCTACGTTAAGCTAAAGTGGGCTATAACCCACCCCAAAATTTGAAAAAATAATTTTTTTCTAGCTTAATTGTAAGTTAATATACTAATATTTAAATATTAACCCACCCAAAATTTTAAAATTTAGCCCACCTATTTTTGAAAAATAAAATTTAGCACGCCCAATTCCGAAATTCTAGTTCTATCATTGTCCCTATCCTTGGTCTACACAACTAGAATAGGACTCTAGGCCTGTTAATGGGTCGTGTCGTGTCGGATTCGTGTCGGGCTGAAGTTTTTATCATGTCAAAAGTACAAACTCAAACCCAACTCATTTACTTGATCGTGTCAAAAATACAAACTCAAACCTAACCCATTTATAAACGGGTGGATATCATGTTGACCCGTTTACAACTCATTTAATTATCGAGTCGTGTCGTGTTGAGTTTACCCATATATTATGACTCATTTGAAAAATACCAATTAAATTGATTAATTGAAGGTAATATAAATTAAATCCAACTACAAAACGTACTAAATTAATATCAGTTATTTAATGTCGCAAATTCGTCGGATGTATAATACTCTCACACTAAATTTTGAAATTAAACAGAGAATCTTGATTAAATTGAAAAAAATATTTAATAGGTCGTGTTGAGGGTTATCTAAAATGTCCCAATCTATTTATAAACGAGTTATTTTCGTGTTATCAAGTTGACTCGTCGCTGACTCATTAAAAAAAATGAATTACTAGCGAGCCAACCCAATAATGACGCACTTTCACTCGTACGAATTTGACTAATTTTATTTGGTACAGATATCAGTCGTTACGAAATTCACAGGCAGAGTGGAGAAATCCTAGTTCATGAACGCTTTTGTTTCCTATTTCATTTGGAAAATCGAAGTGCATTGGAGAATTGTTTTCCCAACTGGTACACAAAAATCACATTCCACCTGTGTTTAACACGTCAGCAAAGCCCTTGGTTAAAAACCTACCACAACCCTGTATATATTATAAGCTCTTTCTACACACTCTTCCCTCGGCAGCTACAGCGTCAATTAGAAAATCCCCCATTTTACTATCGATAAAGTCTCTCTCTTTTTCTCGCTACTATGGCTCCGAAGCGAATCCTCGAAGACCCTCCCGCCGCTTCATCGATGGAGGAAGAAGAAGACTCTGACCCCACCGATGGAGAAGAAGAGGAAGAAAACGACGTCGTCGGACCCGAACACGACGACGAAGACGGAGAAGAAGAAGAAGAAGACGACGAAGAAGAGGAAGAGGAAGAGAATGTGAATGAGAAGAAGGGGAATCCGAAGCCCGTCGCGCCTGTTCCGATTGCCAAACCGGAATCCTCCTCCGATGGCGAAGACGACGACGGATCCGAAACCGAGTCCGACGACGACAGCGGCATCGGAGATTTCACCGTCAAGCCCATTGTCTCCAAGCCCAACAATACCACCACCGACTCGGCCAAGCCCAGCGCCAAGAAGCCTGCTGTTGCTACTCCGACGAAGGCTCCCAAGCGCGCGGCGGAGACCGATCTGGCTTCAAAGGGCTCGAAGAAGAAGAAGGGCTCCGGCAGCGGCGGCGGCGGCGACGACGAGGACACCAGGAAGGGCCGGCTGTGGAGCGAAGAGGATGAGATTGCGATTCTGAAAGGGATGATTGACTACAAGGCCAAGAAGGGTTTGGACCCCTCTGCGAATTTGGGCCCATTCCATGAGTTTCTCAAGAAGACATTGAAGGTGGATGTGAGCAAAAACCAGCTGGCGGATAAGATGAGGAGGCTGAAGAAGAAGTACTTAACCAATGCCGATAAAAGCGAGAATGGCGAAGACCCCGTGTTCTCCAAGGCTCATGAGACCAAGTCTTTTGATCTTTCGAAGAAGATTTGGGGTGTGGAGGTTAATGGGGCAGATGATAGTGCCAAAAACAGTAAGAAGAAGAAGCCGAGGAAGACTGCTAATGTCAATGCCAATGCCAAGGGTAATAACTCTGCGACTGTGCTGGCATTGCCTGTTTCGGATGCTTCCGAGAAGAAAGTGGAGGTGGAGAAGAAAGTGGAGTTGAATGTTGCGAATGGCGGAGGAGTCAAGGTTGTCAAGGCTGAGCTGGAGGACTTTTCGGTTAAGTATCCGCACCTGAGTGGTTCTTTGAAGGGAGGATTGTCTGGGGGTGTGGATAGTTTTATTTTTCAGAATTTGCCTGCACTTGGCAGCTCAAAGGTGAAAGATTTGGATGCAAAGTGGAAGAAATTGCAGCTCTTGGAGCTTGATTTAGCTGTCGGGAAGCTTGATTTGATGCATGAGCAGTCTAAGCTTGTAATGGATGCCGTGAAGTCGTGGAAGGATTAGAGATTTGCTTGAAGGTAATGTGGCTTCCTTGAAGTTTATGTTGATAAATTGAGTTGAAAACTTAGTAGAGAGAGTTGAAAACTTTGGTCCATGAGGCTTTTCAAAGATTTATTTTGCTGATGGCCTTGCTAGACATCTGTTACATGTGGAGTCTATTTGCCTGAAATTATATCGAGTAATGTTCATCCGATGATCATAGCTGTTGCACTTAAGTTTCATTGGTTAATGTTGTGATCAATTCATGCTTTCGCTTAGTTTTAGCTTTGTTATTTGGCCTAATTTCAGGAAGTAGGGTAGTAAATACGATCTAGTCTAACAAATTTGTCTAGCTGAATGCCTGTCGGTTCTTAACATACCCCCTCCCATTGAGGATGTCCCATAGAACATAACAATCTTCCCTTATCATATTTTGTGCCTGTTTAACTCTGAATCACATACTTATAGGTTAATTTTATGATACCAAAGAATGGTATGTTCTTGCAATATTATTTCCTTGTCGAGGATTTCGGTTATGATGTAATTAGACTGAACCAATTGAGTATAGATCCTGTCAAAAATCCCATTTTGAGCTAGTTAAGGTAGCCGAGGCTATCCTATTGGATGGAAGTTGTCTGGGGATGCATAGGTTGACCCTTCTTAGTCATTCATGAGTTTTGCAAAACCATCTAAACTAAAAACTTGGAACTTGATACTAAATGGCCGTATAAACTAAAAACTTGATTCATTTTCAATTTGATATTACCTTACATATTCATCGTAAATTAATATTCAATAGCATTTACTTGCATATTCATCCGAAACTACTGTACTCGTAATTGTCTGGAAGCTGGTATTAACAATATGATCTTGCTCAAACACATCAGAAATCAACAACCAAGCTTCCAAAAGAGCTTTAAACAATAGCTGACCTTAGCCATATCAAGCGACAACCCCACCGAAACATGGCACAACCTCCATATGTTTGATGATCTTGATCTCCTTAGGAAAACCCCAATTCCCAATTAATACGAACAAACAAAACATAATTCATGCTGACCTTATTTAAATAAGAACAAACAAAACATAATTATTCTGATGAATCTGTAACACCCAATTGATACGTGGTGATTGATGTTGGCCTTATTCAAATAAGAACAAAACATAATCATTCCAATGAATCTGACAGAGTCAGCATAACACTACAAAGATATCACATGTTACAAGACTTTCGAACTGTTCGGTCTGAGTTTAACATGCCAAATTTATAGTAAAAGTATATCAGTAGAACAACTCGATTGAAGAGCAAATGATATCCAAATGTTCATAAAGAATAAAGAAACAACAGCTATGTATTCAATTTAAACTTTTGGTCAAAAGCAATCAAAAAGAGAAACATTAAATTAAAATTAAATTAGCAGAAAACACAAATTTGCTTATTGAGATGCCTAAATAGAAAGCACAACGAAATATTACAGCTCAAACAAACATGTTAATTGGTCAAGGCCCAGAATAAAAATTCATCATCGGAATTTGTCACATTCTATTCCAACCCATTACAGCAAACACAACAAAGATGTCAACCAGAAACAACAACAACAACAACAACAGAATACATCTCAACTATGAAAAATAAAAACCCAGAAAAGCAAAACTGGAGAATAAACAAATTAAAAGAACAAAGATCCAACCTTTGCTTAATAACATGCCAACATTGAATTGCTTAGTCTCCCATGGTAGCAAAAAGATGTAAGACACCTTATTATACCACCAACCTGAGCACCAAAACAATCTACAAATGAATTACAACCATTCACACCAATATGAAACTCCAGTCTACTGAATTCCACACAATCAAAATTTGACCCTAGACCCTCACCATAGACTAACAAAAGAATAGATATTGTGCAAAGAGAAGGATTAGTGAAGCATCCAGAAACTCAAACTTTTCCAAAATAACCTATAGCAGTAAAATTACCACCTATAGAATAACTCGAATACAAACTAACCCAGCAGAAGAAAAAAAAACTACAAAAAGGGTTGATTTGCACTGATCCTACATCAAAACACAGACATGCAAGTCTGCTAGAGTACAACCCTCCTTCTACTGATATAGAGACATAAACTTGAAAAACAAAAACAGCAAAATTGAGCACAAATCAGAATACAGTACCTAACATGCACTATCTCATCAGGCACGTCAATCAGAAACTCTGAATCAACTTTGGTTTTTCTCTTCTCCTTCTCTGTGCTCAGATGATTGTTTTTATGCATACCTCAACCTACCAAATTAAACCAATTAATCCAACAAATGACGCTAAAATTGATTCCCAACATTTATAGTAATAATCACATATTAAGCAAAGCACCAAATTTTGCAATTCCTCTTCTTTTTTTTGTAGACCCTAAACCTCTTTTCTTTTCTTTTTTGTAGAGACCGTAAACATTTTACCACCAACTGTTTTGAAATCAAAAGAAAAACATATCAGAAAGCTAAATGGTTGATACTGGATACATAAATGAGTCTTTAAAAATTGACCTCCCACTTATGCGTGCTGATTCTCTTTACCCAATTATTTCAAGCCCAACCCTCTGCAGTTGATGTGGACGATGACACGTTATGTATTATTGAGTTCATCCTTGGACGTGTAAACTTTCTCAAAACCACATTCCTCAAAATTCATCAACAAAAAGATTGTATTTTTAGAATAGAACAGGCCAAAGATTTAAGACTTTGATGAGGGATTTGAGTAAAGGTTTCACCTTCATCGTTGGATATAATCATGAAGCCTTTTAACATAATTTTAATCATGAACAATGACATAAAACTTATCAAACTATCCCACAAAAATACAAAATCAAAGAAAGAGGTTGAAGCTTTGGGTTTACGTACTGTGAAATCATTCAAGAACTCATTTAAATAGGCATGTACGATAAACCTCCCTCCGTACACCCATAAACCCAATAAAGTACAGACTCCCTTTCATTTCATATAACTTTCATTTCATCAATTAATATAGACTTTGATCATAACAATTTGCGCTCAAACATAATCCAATTGTGTTTTACAGTATGTAAATCATTTATATAAATCCCCAAGTTCTTAATACTTAAATATCCCATTCTATCCAATAAATGCTACTGAAATAAATGTTACAAAGAAAATACAAAGATAGGTTTATCCAATCAAAAATTGTGGGTATACTGCACCCATAAACCCAATTAAATTGTTTTTGATAATTGACCATTTTTGAGCCATTAGACACTGAAAGATATAAAAAAAAATCAAAAGCGAGAGAGGTTGCATCTACGTGGTCTTCAAATTCACGGTGTCGACCAAGATGAAAACGGTGACAGAGATTATCGAGACGGCCATAGATATGGAGAGATCAAACTGCATGTCCATTATGAACTCGGATTATCAAGAAAGAGAGTTAATATTAACGTCATAGCTTATCAAGAAAGAGAGTTAATAATAACGCCATAGATTATCAAGAAAGAGAGCTGAAATCACGAGGCAATTTTACCCTAAAATTATGATTCATGTTTACCCTAAAATTCCAATACTATTTTTCCAACTTCAGAGGCATTGGTTCTATTAGTAATCTCGCATTCATTAAAGAATACCATACAATGCAAGAGTGTAAAGGCTAAATATACAGGATAAAACTACACCAAACTAAAATCGAAAACCAAAGTTCAAAGAAGAAATAGGTCATACCTTTGAAACATTGGGTCTTTCTGGATGAAGAACATCAATAATCTGCATCAAGACCCCAAATTCAAACATCGTGAATCCAGCTAGCTACTTACAAAAATTTACTGTAAACAAATACTTCTCTCCTTATTTAACAAAAGAACATGCGTGTTCTACAATCCCCTACAAAAACCCAGCTGAATTTTAACTTCAACTTTCACTGATATGTATAAGATATGTAAGCGATTCTCGGTATGTACAAATCTGATCATAAGTTTGGTGCGGTATCAGATCGAGAATAGGTTGTTTCTGGTATGTAAACAGGAAATTCAATATGCCCAACTCCCGGTAACTATTTTTGTTTGTTTGTCTGTATGCATTTCTAATTGACCGAGTTGAGAGAGTACTTACGAATTGCTTCCAGAGAGAAGACGATTGTTCATAAATTTCCTAGTTAGATTGTCACAGCCTTATTGTCTATAGGTTGAAAGGTCGACGAAGGTGAGAGCAACAACGTTTAGGACGAACTGGTTTCAGATTAAGAATGGTGTGGTATCAAATTGAGAATAGATCGGAAATTTGTGGGAGATGGATTTAGAGCATGATTGTGATAGAGAGAGAGAAGGTTGAGAGCAAAACTTATAAAGAGACGGCCGAGGTAGAAATTAAGTTTGGCTGACTCCACACGGTTCACATGCTTATACTTTTTGGACAAAAATGTCCCCATAAATAGTGCTAGTAGTAGTAAAACCCTGTTACAATAACGGGTTTATTTTGATTTCTATAGAACCACTGCACAACAATTAATTAATATAACTCCATTTATCAGCTCTTCTAAAGCATCTTAGCATGATCTTGATTTACAAAACAACCCAACACTAATCTAACAAAGCCGATGAGAAAAACCATGATCTTAAGATTATCCTTCCCACTTAGAGGTACTAGTGACCTCCTCATCAATTAAAGATGGTCAAACTTACAAAAAAAAAAAATTCGCACCTAAACAATTCACAATCCAGATAAAATATGAACTACAAAAATAACGATATTTGTAGAGTAAAAATCCAAATAATTGTAGACTACAATGGCAATCATTGTGTATATGAAAAAAACACTCAAGTCTTTAGATTGTTATTAATTTAGGTTGTTTTTCGGACACACTTATGCTGTTTTATATTCCTTTCGTATCCACACGCTTCTCTTGCTCTCTTTCTTATTTTCCCCATAACTCCATTAACACCCACGAAATAACGGAATAGTTTGTTGAGAAATATATCGCTAAGCATCTAACATAAACCAGAAATATGAAACAGATAACACAAATCTCTGATGCATATGCAGTAGGCTTTATCTCTGTCTTTGATGCATAAGCGGTGCTATCACACCCAACTCTCACAATCTCTATATAAAATAGTAGCCTATTACTGACCCAAGCTCACCCTCCATGGAGCTCTATACCACCACAATTGAAGCTCTCCTCAACATTCCCAATCTCCACTACAACAGTCATCATCTAATCACAAACTCCAACACCAAACCTCACTCCTTCCCTCTCATTCTCGTACGTTCTCTATCTCTTACCTTAGCTATTGGTACCCAATTTCTAAAGCAAATCCCCTTTGATTTTTTGGGTTCCCTATTGCCTTTGTTAATCAAGAGTATTTATCATTCTTTCTTCCAATCTTTAAACAAAATAGATAATTAGATAAAATAAAGAATAAGCTAATCCCTTTGTTATTAGTACCAATGGTTCAGCTTATACCTAAAACGATAAAAAGAGAATTGTAGGTATCTTATCCTTTTGTTCCCTTTGTTATAGCTAATCAAGAGTATCTTTTCTTCTTATTCTCAGTACGCTCTTCATCTCTTAGCTATCGGTACCCAATTTTTAAACCAAAGCCCTTCTTATCATATATGGGTGTTTCCGTAACTTGAGTTTTTGGCACAACGATTGAGCAATGTCGTTACAGAACTTAAGAAGGAAGGTTTTTGTAAGGAAGAAAAAAAAACTGGAGAGAATATGTTTTAGTGCAGTAAACTTACTGCTTTTCTCATTGTTGTGCCTTCTATTTATAATGGGAAAACAAACTGAAACAAACTACAATTGTGGAGATCATGCAAACGTTCTACAACGTTCGTGCCCACGATTTCAACCCACTAACAGTCCTAACAACTAACTGAAGACTTGGTCAGAGTAAACCTCCAAAACCATTCTAACTAATTACTGAAATTAACTTTCGACTCAAACAGAACTTACTGCAGTAATGTTGCAGTAAAACGAGCTTAACTAACAGTCTTAACACTTGTCCCCGTAATGATTAAATCGTCCACATAAACACCCACAATCAAAAAAACTTGAGCAGTACCTTTCCTGTAGACAGCGTGCTCAAGCTGGCTTTTCTTGAACCCAAGTGAGATGAGAGAGGCATCCAGCTTTGACTTCCATGCTCTCGGCGCTTGTCGGAGCCCGTACAATGCTTTGTTCAGCTTGAGTACCTTGCCTTTGTTGGCCTTGTCCACGAAGCCCAGTGGTTGCTGAACGTAGACATCTTCAGCAAGGTCCCCGTTCAGGAACGCCGACTTCACGTCCATGTGGTGTACCTGCCATTTTCTGTGTGCGGCCAGTGCGAGCAACAGTCGTACCGTCTCCATCCTTGCCACTGGAGCAAACACTTCCTCGAAGTCAATTCCTTGACGTTGAGTGTACCATTTGGCAACGAGTCTTGCCTTGTGCTTCACGATGTTGCCGGCGAGATCCTTTTTTACTTTGAATACCCACTTGAGTCCAATGGCGCTGTGGTTCGCAGGAAGTAATGCGAACTCCCACGTCTCGTTATCATTGATTGACTTCATCTCGTCATCCATGGCACTCTTCCAAGTCGCGTCTGAAAGTGCAACTTCCACACTAGCTGGCTCTTCTGCTGCCAAGAGACAGTGACTGTTTTCTTCATCATTTGTAATTTCCTCGGTGACGTTGTACACATCCGAGATTCTCCGATATCGCCGAGGTTCTGAGTTGGTGTCAAGATTGTCATCTTGTGTGGGTGGCGTCTGAACGGGCATGGGTGTTCTAGGCTTGACTTCCAGTATGTCTAGCTCAGTCGCCGGTGTGCGTGATGTACCTGATGTTGCTGCGCTGGATTCCATTGAGTAAACCACTGTGAACGTGGTCAGCACTGTTGTTGTCTCTGAGCTCGGTGTCTCCCAGTTCCAGGCACGATCCTCCTCAAAGATGACGTCTCTGGTCACATACATCCGCCTTTCTACTGGGTCATAAACCCGGTAAGCCTTTGCACCATCCTCGTAGCCAGTGAATATTCCCAACGTCGAGCGATCCGCAAGCTTGTGTATTCCTGGTCCGAGTCTCTTGACATGCGCAACGCATCCGAAAGTTCTCAGATGATGCACATTCGGCTTCTTCTTGTACCAAGCTTCGTAGGGCGTCATTCCTTTCAAGCTCCTGGTCGGTGCGCGGTTGAGAAGATATACTGCAGTTTTCATAGCTTCTCCCCAAAACATTCCGGGCACCACCATTGATTTCATAAGGCAACGAGCCATTTCAACCACCATTTGATTTCGCCTCTCCACGACGCCGTTTTGTTGCGGCGAATAAGGTGCTGTGGTGTTGTGCTTAATGCCATTTTCTTCACAGAACTCCACGAATTCGTCTGAGTTGAACTCTCCACCCCGATCAGAACGGAACATGAGCAATTTGTCTCACATTTTGCTTCAGCTACTGCCCTAATCTTTTTGAAGTATCGGAATGCCTCGTCTTTCATCCTGAGCAACTCAATCCACATGTATCGACTAAATTCATCAACTATGAGCAGAAAATACCTTTTACCTCCTGCGGTTGGTGGAGTAATCGGGCCGCACAAGTCGCTGTGGATTAGTTCCAGTGGACGCCGTGCGCGGAACTTTGAAGCCTGGGGAAATGACGTCCTGTGTTGCTTCCCAATTGTACACCCGTCACAGAGTTCCTCAACATGTTCGATGTAGGGAATTCCCCGTACCATCTCCTTCGGCAAAAGATAGTGCAACACACGAAAGTGAAGATGTCCGAAGCGGGCATGCCAAAGCCAAGCTTCGTCGTTCTTCTGCATCAGAAGACTTACTGGCACCGTAAGGTTCAGATTCAGAGTGTAGAGTCGGTTTCGTGCGCGTGATACTCGTGCGAGAACCTTGCGTGTTCGATCAAGAATGCAAAGTACTCCACCTTCGATGACGATTTTGCACCCATTTTCATCGAATTGCCCAAGTGAGATGATGTTGCTCCGTAAGCTCGGGATATAGTATACATCGGAGAGAACACGGTGGTCACCTGTGAGACACTGAAACATAACCGTGCCTCTGCCACGTATTTCTACCACTGAGCCATCGCCGAAGCGCACTGTGCCATGCACTGTTTCGTCGAGAGTCCTGAATGCTTTCTTGTCGCCGGTCATGTGACTGCTAGCGCCGGTGTCGAGATACCATATGCCATCATTAACAGTCGCGGGCACCACCTTATCCTCGTTCAGGTACACCGTTTGAATTGTATCGTCGGCACCTTGCGTCAACGTCCCGATGTGCACCATGAGCAGCGCTGGTTCATCTTCTACCACCGCCTCAGTGCGAGCAAGATTGGCGTGCTCTTGCTGCTCCCGGTCACGCTTTGCTTTGTGACATTCCTTCGCCCAGTGTCCTGGAATCCCGCAGTAGCGACAATTTCCCTTTTTCCGTTGACCGTTGCCTCCTCTGTGTGAGGATGATGGCTTTGGTTTGTACTCCGATGGCGACTTAGGTTTAGTTGCACTCTTGTACTTCTTGTCACTTCCACCGAACGACCCTTATCCTTTGTCATGATGACGACTCCGGGACTGCCACTTTTCCTCTATGAGGAGTAAGCGACCTTCTGCAGGTGTGGGATCATCAAGCTCGCCGCGCTCTTCTACGACTAGGAGCCGGCCCGTGAGTTCTTCTATAGACAGGTTTTTGAGATCCACTAGTGATTCAATTGCCATTGCCATCTGCTTGTATTTGCGTGGCACACTCCGAAGGAATTTGAGCACTGCCTTGTGCTCAGTCACTGGATCGCCCAACACATCGAGGTCGTTGACGATTGCGGTGAGTCGAATGCCAAAGGATTTCACTCCCTCACCATCCTTGAACGCGAGATTCTCGAATTCAGTCCAGCGTGTCTGCGCCTTGGCCTCTCGTACGCGCTCGACACCGACCCGCATGGTCTTGAGTGTGTCCCAAGCCTCCTTAGCTGTCTCATTTATGCCAAGTATACGGACTAGCTCCGGCGGTACCGCCCGGAGCAGTGCCGACATTGCTCTCGGATCCTCGCGTTGATCGCCAGGACCACCTTCGATGACATCCCACAAGCCTTGCGCTTGTAGTTGTACCTTCATGAGGATCACCCAATCTGCGTAGTTGGTTCGCGTGAGAGTCGGAAAGTGCGCCGCACCATCGTTCTCCCTGATGATCCGTTCCACTATGCGTAGTGCACTACTGCCACCGCTGTTAAACTGATCTAGCGGCAGAGATTGATTCTCTCCCTTGTTCTTGCTAACTTCTTCTTTTCCTTCTGTCGTCATTTGTCGAAGCGGATCAAACACCGATCGACTGCAGAGGTTTGGATCGAACACCACACGCTCTGGTACCACTTGTCGTTACAGAACTTAAGAAGGAAGGTTTTTGTAAGGAAGAAAAAAAAACTGGAGAGAATATGTTTTGGTGCAGTAAACTTACTGCTTTTCTCATTATTGTGCCTTCTATTTATAATGGGAAAACAAACTGAAACAAACTACAATTGTGGAGATCATGCAAACGTTCTACAACGTTCGTGCCCACGATTTCAACCCACTAACAGTCCTAACAACTAACTGAAGACTTGGTCAGAGTAAACCTCCAAAACTATTCTAACTAATTACTGAAATTAACTTTCGACTTAAACAGAACTTACTGCAGTAATGTTGCAGTAAAACGAGCTTAACTAACAAGCAATACCAAAATTCATTTATCACAAAAGAGAAGAATAGAGGCTAAAAACCTACAATCGGTAGCGGCAATGGTCGACTGCGATGAAAACCTAGAATTAGAAATCGAGTGAAAGATGGTTTCGATTGTCAGAGAGCAAGAGGTCGAGGCTATCTTATCCAAAACAATTATCCAAAACAGTGATTGCAAGAGAGAATAAGAGAAGGCTGAGAGTAAAGAGCTTTCTGATCCAAAACGATGAATTTTGTTTCATGTTTTGCACGACATTGATAAAAATACCCTTCGCTTAGGAATGAAATCAGTGCAAATAATAGTGTTTTTGAACAGTGGACGAGATTGTTATATAGTAAATATATATATATATAAATATATCAGCCATATAAGCTTTTCTTAGAGCATCTCCAACAGTAAAGTTATATCTATAACTATTTTCAACTAAAAAGTTAAATGTAACTCACATATTTTTTACTTCAACTTTATAGCATCTCCAACGTAGCTAAAAGCTAAAGTTTTTAAATTTTTAGCTAAAATCAACTCCAACATAATAGCTATAGTTAAAGTCAAATATAGCTTTTAGTCATATTTGTAGCTACATTTAGCTATCAAGGAGAGAGAAAATGACTTAAAGCTAAACATTTAATATTATATTTTAACTTTAACTTTAGAATAGCTACCATTGTTAAAACTGAAGTTAAAAAATGATGAGCTACATTTATCTTTTCTAATTAAGAATAGCTATAGATTTACCTTTATTGTTGGAGATGCTTTAGTTGTAGTTATAACTAAGTCATTTTAAGTACTTAAACCGTTGGATAAATTGTTGGATAGTGTGATCACTTTTTGGATGGTAAGAGATTTAGCTTTGAAGCTATTTTCTCTCTCCTTTGTAGCTAAATATAGCTACTTAAAATAGCTCAAAGTCAATTGTAATTTATTTTTAACTACTCTGTTGGAGTGGTTTTTAACTATAATTTTAAAAATTATAACTTTGGCTACTATGTTGGAGTTGCCCTAAGAGCATCCCCAATAGCTTTGTTAATTCAAATTTAAAATTAAATTTGACTAAGTTTCAACACAATGCTTCAACAGATACCCTAAAAAAAGCTAAATATAGTTTTTTGTTAAAAATTTTAGTTATTTAGGAGAGAATTTAATTTTGAGAGAGAAATGACATTTCTCTCTCTTCAATTCCTATAATATTAATTTTTCACGAATATAACTAATGAATTTGACTATGCTATTAGAAATGCTCTAAAAAGGCAGTTTATACGAGGCGAAGGAGATCTGTGTGCAACATTAGAAAGCTCCTCAAGTGGTGCTTTTCAAATAAGCTTCTCAAGGAAAACACGAGAGTTTAAAAAAAATCGAAATACCCAAAGTAGCCCTAAACCTTTTAGATATGGTTTATCCTAGATTTCGTCTTTCGTTTCTGTTTCATTCTCAACTTCTATTCAATTCTCTTTTAGAATTCTCATACCAGATATAGCAGAATTTTCAATTATTTTTTTTGCTCAAACCTTTGATTCACGACCTTGTTTATGCTAAGAGTTGATTGTCGATTGGGAGTTTGAGCCGGAAGGCACATGCACATGCTTGAGATGGAGGATAACTCAATCATTGATTCGGTGTATGGGTTTAGATTTTCTCATTGGTGAGGTTGATCGGGTTCCAAGGTTTTCTTTCTGTAAATTTTCTGGGTTCATACATGAAGATATGGATTTTCAAAATAGAACTTCTCAATTAACCACACTCACCACCAACTTCTTAAGATAGATCAAACTTAATGTGATATTGGGCTCCGTCTTTCCCAGTGAGAAATAGAGATTTTGTCCTGACACCGTCGTCGTCTAGGGTTTTACAGGCTTTGTTCACGACGACATCCTTGTTTCTCTTTCTCTCTGCTTCTCATGAGTCATGGTGGTCTCATTCTCTGGTTCTTGGTGTGGTTTTGCTTCACAAGCAACGTGGGTGTAGGTGGTGCGATGGGGCAGTTTGATGACAGTTTGGATGGATTGGTGAATCTCAGCGAGGGACGCAGTGATGTAGAGTTCGAGGATGACGACGTTCACCCAAGAATTATCAGGTGGTCGAGACCAACGTGCGGCCGCAGCGATGACAGCCCCTAGGATTCATGTACTGCAAAGCAACAAATTGGAGTTGGGCTTTTTCGGACCAGTTTGGGCCCATTAATTCAAGGTGGGCTTGTGGCTGTTTTGTGGGCCGGTGGTGAATGAGAAGCGGGAGAATGGGCCAGTCGTCGAAACACAACGCAATAGAAGAAGTTCTTAGCTAAGTAAAGAGTAGTGCACCTCAAGTTTGACAATTATTTCGTGCTACTTTAGTTTGTTAGTTTAGGACCTTTGTTCGACATTATTTTTCTAGTATAGTATTACCATAGAATTTCCCTTTTATCGTGTCTAATTTGATGATATCTTGTATTACTATTAACTTTTTCTTATAGTAAATCGATCTAAAAACACCGAATTCTTTTTGCAGAAATGAGAATCCGGGTTTTCTATAAAGAAAAGCATTATCAACCTGTGGCCATCCATGTGTCTCTAGCTATCTAGAAGAACATTGCGCGTATGACAATATAAATGGGAAAAGGACTGAGCAATACGACTTACGCGTAGTCTCAACCTCTCAAAGTTGACTATTTTATTGGTCGTTTATTAAAAAACCACACGACTTTTTAATTAGTCTCTAGGGAACTTTAATTTCCTGGTTTCCTTTTAGGTTAGTTAATTCGGAATTTAGTTTTGCTGCTCCTCAATCTCATCAATCTATTTTTTGCATTAAGTATTGACTTATCCAATGAAATTTTATATATGTGATAATGCCTGCTAGCTATCGCCAATACAACAAGATAGAATATTGAAACGCAATATCAGAGATCACCTCACAGAACAAAGGCGATTAGCTCAATATCATCCCACTATTTGGAGTTCCAAGCTCATCGATTCCTTTATTACTCCTTTCTCTGTACGTAACTTATCCTCTTCGATCGTCTTCTTCTTTTCTATGCGCTGCATCTACTTATTATATCCGATAATTGCGGTATGAATCGCATGCCACACATTTGGAGGCTCTAAAGCAGAAGGTTTCGCTGCATGCTAAAGCACTGGTGGAATCGAGTAATGCTTGTTCGATCTTGAAGCTCGTAGACTCGATGCAGCGTCTGGGAGTAGCATACCATTTTGAAAACGAGATCCAAGAAGCGTTAGCTACTCTTGTTTCGTCCACTAATACTCGTAGTACCAGATGATCTTCATACTGCTGCTATCATTTTCGAATTCTAAGACATGGTATACCAATTAGCTCAGGTAATGCTCATTCATGATTATATATATATATATATGCAAAAATCATACATCGTACATGATGATGGATCTTTTTTATACTCAACGTTGAAGGTCCTAGAAAGGGGGTGAATAGACCTTTACTAATTTTTTCGTCAAAAGATCGTATCAGTGATAGCATAATATGTAGTTATTCTGAATAACAAATACTTAACGATGTAAAGAAAATATACAAGGAAGTAAGTAGACAAATAACACCAAGATATTTTTTGTTTAACGCAGAAACTCTGAAACAGGGAGAAAACTGCGTGCCCGTAACTCTTGAGGGACAAAACATTTCCAATATGTAAAATCACTTCTTACAAGATTATAGTTCCAATAATAACAAAAACAGTGTTATCCTATCTAGTCTTTCGTACTAGCCTAAGAACTATACTCCATCTGGTCTCTAAGAGTTTACAAACAAAAGTTACAAAAGCTTCTACCCGGAATCCAACTTCCATAGTTGATTCCCAAGATTACATGTTAAGACACTCCTTACAAGACTACAGCTCCGATAATAGAAAGTAACGGTGTTATCCTATCTAGACTCGCACGCTAGACTAAGAACTGTATTCGATCATATTTCTAAGTGTTTACACATGCGAAGCTTTTCTGAGGATGGAAAGACACGTTGCTATCTCTATCTAATCTGTCCACTAGTCAGAAATACACTCGGTCTTGTTTCTTCGTTTCCTCAAACAAAGATTTTAGAAGCTTTATTTCCATAACACAACTATCACAAAGTTGGTTCTTTAGAACACTTCTTGAGTTGCTTGCACTATCAAAACGATTTCATAGATGCAAGATGCAATGATTATGAAAAGAGGTTTTGACGCAACTCTAAGTTTTACAATCACAAGAGGAATACTTAGAGTAAAACACTAAATAAACAAACCAAAACTCAACAAAGAAACTATGCTATAATAGTTTCTACATTGTGAGAGCTGAGCCAAAAATCAAGTAAAACAACCAGTTGAGTTTATGGAAAGCTTTGTGTTTATATAGACCAAAGAAAGGGTCAACTTGGTATCACCGAAATTATCCCAGCCATGTACTCATGCTTGAACACCACACAAAGATCCCTTAAACCGTGGCTCATCTCACAGCCAAGTATGGCAAGTTTGGTGACCACAGAAAACCTTTTTATACTTAGAAAATGTTTCTCTTAAACCAAGAAAAAGGTAAAGGAATGGCCATAGCCAAGTGTATGTGAAAGGTGATCATAATATGAAGACTTAATTCTAAGCCAAGAGAAGCATGCAAGTTTTGAAAACCATACCACACAAAGAAACTTGGTCACTACATAAAGAAGATATTTTATGTGACACATAAGCAAGATGTTGACCCATACATGTCAGCCAAGTTTACAGACTTTGAACACCACATAAAGTCTTTGTAACATAAAAAAGAGCTCCCTAAAAAACGTGGCTCAAGTCTAAGTCAAGTAGGCAAGCTTGATGATCACACAAAAACTTTTTTTACTTCACAAATATTTTCCCTAAATCAAGGTAATGTAATTTTGTTTTTATGTAAAAGTAAAATATATTTTACATATAACAAATTACCAATGGTATGATTTGAAAAGGTTATACAAACATATATGGAGTTTTGATAAAACCGATCATATAAACTGTCAATCCAGGGGATCAAGGATAGAAGACTAGTTATGTATCCTCAGTGAAAAACAATGAAATGCATATGCATGTTTTTACCTGAGTCCATGAGATCACCTTGATTTTTTATCTTGTTCTTCATCTTCATTCTTCATTTGTACTGATCTCTATTCATGTTTTGTTCATAATAACATGTGTTAATAATGATATATATATCTACAGACGTACGTGCAGAATACTTTAACAAGTTTACTAGTGAAGACGGGAGCTTCAAAGATAGCTTAAGCAGACATGGAGGGACTCCTCGGAATGCCACGAGAAGATGTGCTGGAGGAAGCTAAGCGTTTTAGTATGAACTACTTGAAACAATCCATGGGGAAAATAATGTCTGATGACAACTTATTGAGCGAATAGAGCAATCACTGGAAACCGCAGTGCACTTCAGGATGCCGAGGCTCGAAGTTTTGAGCTTCATGGATATCTACCAAAGTGATCATTCTAGGAACACGGATCTGCTAGAAATAGCCAGATTGGACTATAATCTTGTACAATCACTGTATCAAACGGAGATAAAGGAGCTATCAAGGTAACACATAAACTATATATGTACGTGTAGGTGTGATAATAGATACATGATTCTGCTTAGTCCATTATCGAAAATGAGTCGCATATGTCATGGGAATAGATCTGCTTGCATGTCATGTGCGTCATATATGTAAAAATCTGCACAAAATACATATATTTGTTAAAGAAAAGGTCAAGTTAAGCAGCCACTCTTGTGTTTTTGAGTTGAACATATATATAACAAAATACTTTAAGGAACTCTCGAGTACCCTAAGTGACAACAAATTTCGTTGTCACTAATTGTGCTAACATGATTGGGTTCTGTTTGATTTACTATCATGCAGGTGGTGGAGGGAGTTAGATTTTAAATCTAACGCAAGTTTCTCAAGAGATAGACTCAGGGAGAACTACTTGTGGGTAATCGGTACTGTTTATGAACCCCAATTATCAGAATCCAGGATAGATCTCACAAAGTTCGTGTCCATATTATCCGCAATCGATGACATGTATGATGTGCATGCATTCTTGCATGAGCTCGAGCAATTCAAAAAAGCAGTAACTCAGTAAGTTGCTACTGCTATATAATATATAACCCTATAATCTTCAACTCAACATATATACGCTAACTTTTATATATGTTTCTGTTTTAACGGATGGACTCTGGAGGCTAAGGAGGACCTTCTTGAGTACATGAGGCCAATCTATACTGCTATGATCGAATTTGGCACGGAATCCTCTCACAAAACTAATGGTCTGAACTCCCTCCTTTATATCAAGATGGAGGTAAATATAACCGATGAAGGTTTTAATGGAGGGGAGGGGTGAATAGGCCTTTTTATAAAAAAAATCGTTGAAGTGTTAATTCGAGGATAACAGAGAGTGATTCTATTTCGAATTACCACTAACGAAGTTGGTCAAAATTCAATAAGTAGGAAAGCTATAAATAACACATGGATGTTTTTCTTTAACGCAGAAACCTTGTACCAGAGAAAAAAACTGTGTGGCCCTAACTCTTGAGGGACAAACCTTTCCACTATGTAAAACACATTTCTTTACAAGACAGTAGCTCTCAGGATACAAAGACACTCTTCAATCCTTACTAGTATTTGCACAGCTAGTTTAAGATCTATCTCTCTTCTCGCTAGAACAAGTGTTTACAACATCAGTGAATATGAAGTTTCTCCTAGAACTTAGTACTTGAACAACTAATTCTCTCAAGAACACTTTCGATAAGATTGCATCATCATTTCAATTCATGATATGCAATGAGAAATTAAGTAAGCAAGTTGAAAATGGTTTTTGTGAGCTTTCCTATGAAGATATAAAATCTCAAGAAGAAAAATATTATTTTTAAAAAGCCTCCTAGCAAATGTAAGAGTAGAGAAGAGTTTTTATGCTAGTTTTGGAAAACCGAAAAACTCTTTGGAAAACAAGATGACTCTTAGCAAATGCAAGAGTATAAAATGACTTGTAAGGAAGTGACCGACACTCTAACTCTTCCTAAATTTTCAAGTACCGAATGACTTCATTTGAGGTGGTATTTATAGCCACAAGGTGTTGCAAGTGGAGACTCAAAAATTAATCTTGACCATTCATCAAAAAAATGAATCAAAGGGTTCTCCTTAAATGGAAGAAGTGTCGTGCTGATTTTGACCAACCGGGACAACAAGGGGAAGAAGGCTTTGGAGAAAAACATTACTCCATGAAACAAGGAGGAGAGAAACCTACTTCACCCACGTCTATATACCTACCCAAAATAGAGAAGGTTTGATTTTTCTTTGATTATGTTCAACCGGGACAATAAAGAGAAATAAGCATGGAAGAAAACATCATTCCTTGAATCAAGGAAGATACATACCAACTTCTATACCTACCGAAATTTATAGAAAGGAAAGTTGAGTAAAAAATATTTCCATGAAGTAGGGAAGTGACATGCCATGACCAAACATATGCTTTAAAAAAATATTTTCTCATTTTCTTCCTACCAAAATGTCAAGGAGGAAACTTGTAAACAAAGCAATCCATTATTTTTGAGAAAATATTTTTGGACAAAGTAACCATAATGTGTATGCATTTTACCTTTACCAATGGTTAACTCGTCTTGAATATAGTCTTGACAAAGGTTTTGTGATATTGATCAATTTGCTAGATAATCCATTGCTTGATTATTGACTTGGATGATGATAACCCTTGCATAGATTAATTGATCCATATTTTTTTATTAATTAGAGGCATGCCAATATTAACATGCCAATAATCTCCCCCTTTGGCATTCTCTACCAAAAACATATCTTCTCATCATCAAGGTTTCATGACCTGCAATAATAAGTTTTTTCCAACAAGGAATGGATGACAAGATATAGTAGGTTTTATCACAAGAAAATCTCATAAACAAACATAATTGTTCATACTCCAACAAGCATAAATATTTTACAACAAAATATGAACAATACCAAAACCTACTAGGTTCTCCCCCTTTGTGGCAGAGTATGCCAAAGGGTACCCAAAAAAGATGCATTTCGTAATTTGAAAGCAAAAAGGCATCGTTTTAGAACCATAGAGGTATAAAAACATATCCTAGAATGGATAGAAAATAACTAAACATCCATAGAGTAGTGCGAAACTAAGACGACTCATCGTCAGTCTCATCCACAACCTCGGAATAATCCGTATCCTCATCATCATGGTGGTCATGACACTCGTCATCAGTATCATCATCATCGAACTCATTGTTAACATAACCAGAGTCATCGACCCTTGATGACCAACCCAAACTTGCGACATTTGGCTCCCCTTCAGAATGAGCAGCAGTATCAGAGTCAGCATAAGGATAGGAAGAGTCGGAGCTATCCTCTGAAGAGACATATCCATGCCTAGTTTGCATAATTTGGTGAGTCTTCTTGAAAAATGCTTGCATCTCATTCCTTAAGATACAAACTACCTTTTTTTATCTCATTTAGACCACGCTTGAGAAATGTGGTCTCTATAGGCTCCACATACACCAAGGATTGCCCAACCAATTTAGAGATGGTGACCTTGTCAACCAGGGCCGGAGTGTCAACCAACATGTCCGTGGGGAGAGATGGTACATGTGAGTTCAAGCAAAGTAGGGATATCACAGCCGGAAAAATCAAAGAGGTGTCTAGCTTGGTTTGGTTATCCAAAGCCGAATTCCTTATAGAATGGTAGATATAAAATTTGGCGGATAGGGTAGGGTTTCCTTAAACCAAATAAGTTATAAGACCGGCTTGTCTAAAGGTTATTTTGGAGGATTGAGTGTTGGGGGCAAGTATGGTATGCACCAAAAATCCCATAAGCTTGTAAAATTTTGAGAGGACCCGACCCTAGATTAACTAGTAATCTAGAATAAATCCTAATGACTGACCCTAATCTGCGAGTTTCTGTAAAAAAATTGACATAATTTCTCTTATAAAAGAGACAACCAAAAACCTACAGTAAAAACTGACACTCCTCAGATAAACCTACAAACAATACCGTGGACCACCGATGTCCATCCGGATTTCTCAACATAAGACTGGAATTAAACCTGATACATTAATCAGAGTTCGAAAATATAACTCCAGTAAATACACTAATTTATAAACAAAAAAACTCAACTCGAAAACTATATGAGTCACAACCTATCCACAAGAGTCTCACTAAGACGATACTACAGAACTAGTATCCACCAAGGTGACTCCAATAACACAAGAGACATATTGATAGTGAGCAAGGACCTACTGCTGAAGGAATTGACTGGTGGACTCGACGCCCTCGACGACATCCAGCACCCTCATGATACACGCTGTAATCTGAGCAAATAAAATTGAAAAGCCCAGGAAAAAAGGCACATAAAATCATAAAAAAATAGAGTGAGTAGACGAAATTAATAATTCACTTTTTAACTGAAACTGTAAATAATATGCCTTCATAAATAATGCACATAAAAATAATGCGAGTCTAAAAATAAACAAGCTCAGGTCAGGTGTTTGTTCTAACCCTCCTGGGTACTGTGTATGTGTGGAGGCAGTAACTTGAGTACGTTTCCCTCAAGTTAAAAACATGCCCAGGTCAGGTGCTTGTCCTAACCCTCCTGGATGTTGTGTAATCACGGGTCAGGTGTTTGTCATAACCCTTCCGGAGCATCTCGGGGATCAGCCGAGAGACCATAGCATCGATGCATCCATAATAACCATACTCTGTGTAAAAACAAATCATATGTGCCTCCAAACCAATGCATGCTCATAAAATACATAATCATAAATGCATACTCGTAAATGCATAATCGTAAAAACATAATCACAGACTCGCAAATCAACTGTGAAAATCAAAGTGTCCACTCACAGGTTGCCGGGATAAACATAAAGCTGAAACCCTGTCGATCGGCACAATAATTCATCTGACATGCCCGCTAACTCAACATCCTAAAACCACGATTAAAAATAATACTTGATCATCAGAGTTCATACTGAATAGCAAAGATCGTAATCTGGTGAGTAATAACATTGAGAATCTCATATACTCGAACAATGTATTTTCCTGTTTAATTACTGACTCAACCAAATACTGAATTCAATTCTTTGTAATCCCTCACTTTAAAGAGTCGCAAACAAATCTCGAATATCAAACGACTTGCAAATAAACGGATAATCAAAGCGTCCTTTAATATTGTCGTGAATTAAACTGATAATTGTCTGATTAAATATTCGCCTAAATTTAACAAACTCAAATTTTAATATAAACCTCACCATTTTGTTCGGCTCGCGAAAACGAGCGAAATGACATAAAACTTCATCAAAAATTCTACCTCGTCGAAGCTCCTCCGCGCACGGCGGCGCGTGGGGCCACCGGAATTCCACCAGCCCAGAAATCTTCAACCTATATATCATTTTGAAGATCTCAACATTTACAACAACTTTCTAGTTCAAAACTAAGCCCAATTTTAACCGGAAAACGTCCAAAATTCACCGTGAAGTTCAAAAACCTCGCTAGAATCCATTTCCTCCGATCGGCCACCACCGGCCACGGCAAGGGCCGAAACTACTTGGGATCAATTCACCATTCCATGGGCTTCAAAACCCCTATAACCTCGACCCTCATCGCCGCCGTCTCCGCTACCTCCGTCACCGGTGAAATCCGACCGAAAATCTCTATCTTCATCACGTCGGTTCTTCGGCATCCGGCCACTAATCTTGGTGATCCACCTATCAACTTGAAGAAGAGCCCAAGCCCAACATCTTTCATCAAGGATTCACGGCCAAAGGTGGCCAGAATAAGGCACACCGCTGACAACCATTTTCGAAGCCAAACGGGTCGGTTTGGACCCGTGGTCATCTCGGTCAACGGGTATTTTTCCAAAATGGAAACTTTCCCAAAATTGCCTCGTATTTATACTGTATACATACCATATACATACCATCCCCAAATCAATGGCTACAATTCAATCTGATCCAAATTGGACGGTCACGATTAAATCAACAATAAAAATATCACTTTTATATATATTCACCAACCGACTTCAAAAGTCGATAAAACATTGCTCACTTATCCAAAAAATTCTCCAAAAATTCCCACGATCTCGAAATTAAATACTCTATAATTCTCGTGAAGGAAGTCAATACAAATTCTCACCTGGTGAAAAAGTCGTTAACAACCCCAATTATGCGACTAATCTGTGATAATTCAATTTCGTGCTGATTAATACGCAGATTTTGGTTCAAGTTGTCACAATTTCGTCATAAATTGACTTTGGAAGTGTGATTCACTAAACATGGTGACCAGAGGAGTAGAATAAAATTGACGAGCTAGGGTGTGAATGTTTAGGTTAACAATATACTTCCTAACATGCTTGAGAATTTTCCTCTTGGTGGTGGAAAGAGCTAAAAAAAATTTGATAACCCTAGGGGATACATCAACCGGTCTCCCTCTCACAGTAACAAAGAAACATGCATGTGATTGCAAATCAACCATATCCGGTATGCTACTTGGATAGTTGGCATAAAACTCCCTAACTTGAGATAAATTCACTCTAGGGAAGGATTTTAGAGCATCTACCCATCCTAGTTTCTCAATCATTTCATGAAAATCACTAGGGAAACCATCAAAGTTAAATGGCTTGTCAAGAATCACCGACCTAGCTATGGTCACACCAACATATAAAGCTTTGGCATTGGTAGTGACAGAGTGGTGATCCGAAGGAATGGGTAAATTGGATACCTCAATAGAAACTTTGCGGGCTCGAGGGGTCTTGGCAGTGCTTGCCAAGGCAGTCTTGATGGCCGGTGCGCAACAAGCTTGTGTAGTTGCGACAGCGAAGGTGGAGGCCAGAGCTTTGCCTTTCCTTGACGGAGCTTTTCTCATCACCGAATGAGCCTCATCATGATTCGAGTTTGGATTAAAATGAGACATGGTTAGTGCCACTGATTTCCTAGCTCCTCCTCTAGTGTACCTAATTGTAACTTGATTTGAGGGACCCGGCCCAGTTGGAGAGTAAGAACGAGGTGATGGCTCAATGTACTCCGTGAAGACTAATGTGAGAAGTCCATGTAACTAGCTTGGTTCATAACCAACGGGCTAGAGCTAGAAATTGGTCCAAAGCCTAGTGGACGTTTGTAATGGACATAAGTCCATAAAGAAGATGTCTTAATTTGAACTAAAGAAAGAGAATGAGACTAGATTTGGTAGAGAGGTGATGAAGTCTACCAACTCTTTCAGAAATTAGAACCCAAAATGTGACATGTATGGAGGGAAGAACCAAAAATTTGGTTTAACACACATGTGGGTATTCATGCCTACCAATTCAAGTCCATAACTGAACCAAACCCAAAATACTCAAAGATGGGCTTAAGTCCAAGTATGAAGAGAAGATCTCTTTCATATTAACAAGAAACGGTGGTCATGGAGTGGATGACTTCCAAGAAACTTTTTCAATGATTTTACAAAATATGGTGTACAAAACTGAAATTTTGGTTGATTGAAAAAACAATGATGTCCTTTTAAGCAAGTTTTGGCAATAACTTAATTTATCAAAAGTGATAGACCACTTGATAATTATAGCATGGAGCAATGATAGACAAAGTGATGATCTCTTCAAGAGGAAATATGTACATATGTACATAAGTAAAAATAAAACCCCCGTTTTTTTGGGATATTTCGAATGAGAATAAAACAAGCCTATATTTTGTAAAATCGGAGAATAGATCCACTTACATAGGTATTCATATGTATATTTCTCACTATATTATGTGTATCAAATGTGGTCCATAAAAGGTAATGGAGAATGAATGCATGTGGCATAGTAAAGAAATTCATTTGTTCATGGGGTAGCGTTATTTGTTCCCCGATGAGATATATTATCTCCCCCTTTTTGTGTAAGAGTTAGCCACAAATTATTTTCTCCTTTTTTAATTATTTTGTGCAATATTTGTTTGCTCATCTGAAAAATTGTCCTCTTAGATTCATGTAGCAAGAGTGTAATCATTGACTCCTAGATCAAATGACATCGGGCAATATGTGTAACAAGGACATTCAAAGGATTACCATCTCAAATCCATCGAAGAATAGAATAAATTTCAGGGATCGTTGCTTGAGAATATGTAGCGAAGAACTTATCAGTAACTCCCAAATCATATGATTTTAGGGTACTAAGCTTAACGAGAATGCTCCAAAGGATAAGGTAATTCAGACTTAATCTAAGACTAGCAAAAATAAATAATAATAATTTTCCAATTTTGATATAAAGAGAAACTGAATTGGGCTAACTCAAGTTTTTGCTTAAAGAGGAACTCAAGCTTAAACCGGGCCAGAAACAAATCAGTTTCTCTTAACCATACCACATTTTGATGTATGCATGAACATTGGATGTTGGGACCATTTGTGATACAAAAATAATATAATGCATAATCATGCATTTAATGAATACAAAGGTATGTGTATTCCATAACCTCTCGGTTTTACCTCGTACAAGCCAATCTATATATATATATATATATTTTTAATATATTACAAAAACTTTACAAACAGAAAATAGAAATTTTCTTTTAAAGAGAGATTAAGCTGTAAAACATACACTGATTGATTGCCTTAAGCTTTCAAAGCGATGATTATCAAGTGGTTTGGTAAAAATGTCTGCCAATTGTTTTTCAGTGGGAATAAACACAAGTTCAAGCAAATTTTCTTCGACCGGGCTTCTAATGAAATGATAACGAATTTCTATGTGCTTGGTGCAAGAGTCTAAAATTAGATTTGTGGAGATGTTGATCGCACTAGTGTTATCACATAATAGAGAGAGCTTACCTTATGGGAAACCATAGTCATGAAGCATGTGCTTCATCCATAGCATTTGTGTACAACAACTTCCTGTTGCAATGTATTCAGCTTGAGCAGTGGAAAGGGATACACAATTTTGTTTTATTTTTCTGTGCCATGAAACAAGATTATTTCTCACGAAAAAGCTTCCTTCAGAGGTGTTTTTTCTATCGGTAGCATCTACTTCCCAATCGGAATCAGAAGATCCTGCAATTTCAATGTCAGAGTCAAAAGAATAATGGATGCCAAAATTAGTTATCCCAGAGATGTATCGTAGGATGAGTTTGATAGCTTTGACATGAGACCCCTTTAGATTGGCTTGATATCGAGTACACACTCTTACACTGTAAGAGATGCCAGGCTTGATATCGAGCACACACTTCTACACTGTAAGAGATTACGAGCACACACTCTTACACTTCTATAATAAGTAGGATCAGTACCGACACTAGTCAGATCAGCATTAATTTTGCATGAAGTTCCCATAGGTTTCCGAACAAAAGAAGAGGATTCCATTCCAAATTTTTTAATTAAATCAAATGCATATTTAGTTTGCGAAATGAAAAGTCCATCTTTTCTTTGTTGCACTTGCAACCCAAGAAAATAATTCAATTTTCCATATTGGCTCATTTGGAACACCTTTGTCATCATTGTGAACTTTTTCACCAGTTCATCTGAGGTAGATCCAAAAACAATATCATCTACATAAACTTGTACAAAAATGACATGTTTAGCCCCTCTTGACAAAAAGTGCCAGATCAATGGAATTTCTGATGTAGCTATTTTTAATCAAGTAGAAAGATAGTTTGTTATACCATGCCCGATGAGATTGTTTAAGTCTATACATGGTGTTTTTCAAGCGGTATACATGTTCTAGATATGTAAGACTTGGAAATCCTGGGGTTTGTTTCAAATACACTTCTTCTTTGATGTCACCATAAAGGAAAGAATTTTTTGATATCCATTTGATAAAGTATAAATTTTAGATGACAAGAAATGGCTAATAATAGCCTTACTAATTCTAACCTAGCAATTGGCACAAAGGTTTCATCAAAATCTATACCCTTAATTTGATTGTAACATTGAGCTACTAGTCTGGCTTTATTTTGAGTAATAGTTCCTGATTCATCAGTTTTATTTTTGAAAATCCATTTGGTTCCTATTACATTCTTATCATTTGGTCTAGGAGTTAATTCTCATACCTCATTTCTTTCAAACTGATTTAATTCTTCTTGCATTGTAATAATCCAGTCAACATCACCCAAGTCTTCTTTGACATTTTTTGGTTCAACAGATGATACCAAACCAAAGGTGATAATGGTATTTATGTTCTTATCAGAAATAGCCAAAAAGGATTTAAGAATCGAGAGATCACTTACTAATCTGTGTACCTTACTTCTGGTTCTCATAGGTTCGTGAACGTTCCGATAATGTCTGAAGGAAAATAATTTTTCTTGACCTGCCTCTTTCCGAGTCTGTGAGGATGTTGTCGAACTAATGTCTCATCAATTATATTTCCTTCACTGTCAGGTTCGGATTCATGATCAGACAACTTCGTGTTGAAATCTAGATTTTGTTCATCTATTGGAGTTTCCACTTCAGACAGTGGGAGTCTCTTAACATCAACCTGTTCATTAAGAATAGGAGGAGTTATATGATGACAAATAGGAGCATCATTAATTGCAACATTTATAGTTTCCATAATTCTGCAAGTTCTCTTGTTGTACACACTATAAGCCCAACTATTTGTTGCATATCCAAGAAAACATCCTCGATCGCATTTGGCTTCAAATTTGGTTAGATATTGGCGATCTTTGTAGATGAAACATATGCTTCTGAAAGCCTTGAGATGTGAAATGTTTGGCTTCCTTCCTCTCCAGAATTCATAGAGAGTTTTGTTTGTCCTGGGTCTGAGAATGACTCTGTTCAGAGTATAGCATGCATTAGCCACAACTTCTTCCCAAAAGGAGTAAGGAACATTAGCAGACTTGAGCATGATTCTTCCCATTTCAACAAGAACCCGATTTTTCCTCTCAACGATTCCATTTTGTTAGGGAGTAATGGGAGCATCAAATTCATGAAATACACCAAACTTATCACAGTAATCAGCAAAAGATGAATTTTCAAATTCAGTTCCATGATCGGATCTGATTCTTATAATGGCTTTATTTTCAGAAAGTTTTTCATTTGTAATTCTTTTAGCCAGACTAAAAAATTCATCAAACGTTTCTGATTTGTTTGCCAAGAATTTTACTCATGTAAAGCGCAAAAAATCATCAACGACCACAAATGCATAAATTTTTCCAGTTATGCTTTTAGTTTCTACTGGACCAACTAAATCAAGATGAAGTAATTCTAGACACTGAAATGTTGGTTTAGCAACAAGTGAGGAATGCGAAGTACGGGTGAGCTTACCAATCTTGCAATCACCACACATACCTGTGAGTTTAGGAAGTCCTCTCACACAATCCTTGGAGTATAACTTGACTATGTCTTGATGATTGAGGTGACACATTTTTTTGTGCCATAATTCTAGGGCATTGATAGAAACTTGTGACTTGAAAAAAATCTCAGAAGAAATTTTTTGGTTAGTAGGAACACAATAGCAATGATTTTTAGTTTTTTCTCCTTTCATGAGACTTTTACTTTTTCCGTCCAGAACCAGGCATTTCGCATGGTCAAAAATAACAGATTCATGTTTGTCAATAATTTGACTAACACTAAGCAAGTTTACTTTTAGTCCTTTAACCAACAAGACATCTTTGAGATTAGGAAGATCTGGGGTATTCACAGCTTCACATCCAATTATGTTAGCTTGAGCACCATCACCAAATACAACCTTACCCAATGGGTGTGTATCATTCATGGACGAAAAATAGTCTTTGTTCCCAGTCATGTGTTTTGAACAACCACTATCCATATACCAAGAATCAGAATCTCTTGGAGCAAGAGCAGTAAAAGCGACATTGCAAAAGGCCATTATGTCACTTTTCCCATTTGATATACTGTCAATGCAAGCTAAATTGCCTATGACATTTTCATCATCAGAACTATTGCCACAAAGATCCCAAGGTTTTTGTTCGATAGGATTCAAGTTTGCCTGACCTTTGGGTTTGTTCTTGTTATTCCTAAAGAATCTCCTTCTCTGGGGCACATAAGATTTGACATAAAGACTCTTGGTTATTTTAGAAAGTTCATCAAGGGCTTTCTCAAGAGATAATTGAAAAGAGGTAAGTCAAACTTGAAGGCCAGGTACTTTCTACTCCATCTCCTTTGATAATTCCTAATGTGTCTTTTCCTAGCAGGTTGAAGAAGCAGGTGAAGGTTGACAAGGAGAATGAGATTCTGGATGTGTTCAAGAAAGTAGGAGTGAACATCCCTTTGTTGGATGTGATTAAGAAGATACCACAGTATGAAAAGTTCCTCAAAGATTTGTGTACTATAAAGAGAAAATTCTATGGGACTGAGACTGTGGCCTTACGAGAGAGAGTATTTGCGATTCCAGGACATTTTACTATCCCATGTACTATTGGTGATGACAGGTTTGCAGGAGCTTTACTTGATTTATGTGCATCAATAAATTTAATGCCATATACTGCTTATCACATATTAAACATGGGAGAACTTTTCCCCACTAGTGTCACCATTAAACTTGCAGACATGTCTAGCTATTATCTTAGGGTTATTATTAAGGATGTCTTAGTGCAGGTGGGAGACTTGATATTCCCAGCAGATTTCTTTGTGCTGGAGATGGAGCATGAGCCAATGTCATCAGAAATACAATTGATTCTTGGGAGATTGTTCTTGAGAACAATGCGTACAAAGATAGATTGTTTTGATAGATCATTGAGCATGGAAGTGGCGGAAGAGAAGATCCACTTTAACATTTATGAAGCTCTCAAAAAACCCAATGGTGATGATGTTTATTCTTGTTGTTCAATTGACACTTTTGAGAGCTTTGTGCAGGAGTTTATTCAGTACTCATTGGATGATGATCCTTTGAGAAAATTCATTGGAAAAGCAGAAGAAAATGACCATTCCAAGGGGTATCCTTCGATGCATCGAAGGATCCCTTCGACCCATCGAAAGAAATCAGAAGGAAGGTCCAGGAAGGTTGCTTCGATGGATCGAGGGGAATACCTTCGACCCATCGAAAATAGTTCATGTATCGACGTAACCAAAGTGAATGCTTCGATGGATCGAGAAGAAATTCTTCGAACCATCAAAGAAAAGCCCCTAGACGACCCATCAAAGACCAAGTTCTGATCCATCGAAGCTGAGCCTCAATCCATTGAATTTCAGCCTATTTTTGAGATTATTTCTCCTAAAGACCTTGAGATGGAAGAGGAGTACTATGCTATGAAAGAGACACTCGAATAATTACCAAGAATAAAAGGTAAATCTTCTAAACCTATTTCTCTTCCGGTTTCAGATGACATTTTTGTTCCATCTATACAGGAAGCGCCCACATTAGAGCTGAAACCTCTACTCGAGCATTTGAAGTATGCTTTTCTAGGAAAGGATGATACACTTTTAGTCATTATATCTTCAAATCTCTCAACCACTCAAGAGGAAAAGTTGTTGAAAGTACTTAAGAAGTAAAAGGCCGCCATTGGATGGACAGTAGCTGATATCAAGGGCATATGCCCAACATTGTGTACTCACAGGATCCATCTGGAGGAGGGAGCTAAGCTCATAAGAGAAGCTTAACGTCGAATCAATCCTCCAATGATGGAAGTTGTCAAGAAAGAAGTCATCAAGCTTCGCGATGCAGGTATCATTTATGCTATTTCTGACAGCAAATTGATTAGTCCTGTGCAAGTAGTCCCCAAACGTTCAGGCATCAGTGTGGTAAAAAATGATGAGAATGTGATGGAGCCTCAACGTGTGCAAGCAAGATGACGAGTATGCATTGATTTCCACAAGCGCAATGCTAAAACAGGCAAGGATCACTTTTCGCTTCCATTCGTTGATCAGATGTTATAGCGGTTGGCAGGACATGAGTACTATTGTTTCTTAGATGGTTATTCATGATACAATCAAATAGTCATTCACAAGGACAATCAAGAGAAGACCACCTTCACTTGCCCTTATAGAAATTTTGCATATCAAAGGATGCCATTTGAACTATGCAACGCCCCAGCTACATTTCAGATGTGTATGGTGAGTATTTTCTCAGACATGGTTGAAAAGATCATTGAGATATTTATGGATGACTTCTCTGTTTTTGGTAATTCTTTTGACTTGTGTCTACATAATTTAGCTATGGTTTTAGAGTATTGTGTAGCAACTAACCTTGTGCTTAACTGAGAGAAATGCCACTTTATGGTGGAGCAAGATATAATTTTGGGACATGTCATATCAGCTAGGGGCATTGAGGTAGACAAAGCTAAAGTTGATATTATGCGGACTTTACCACCTCCTTCTACTGTGTAGGAGGTGAGATCTTTTCTTGGCCTTGCAGGTTTCTATCGCAGATTTATCAAGAACTTTTCCAAGATAGCCCAATCATTGTGTGCATTGCTGCAGAATGACTTATTATTTGACTTTACAGCTGAGTGCCTGCAAGCATTCAATAAACTTAAAGAGTTGCTCACTACAACTCTCATCATTCGGGCCTCGGATTGGAGCCTTCCATTTGAGCTTATATGTGATGCTTTAGATTACGTTGTTGGAGCAGTTCTAGGCCAATACCCAGAGAGGTTACCTCATGTCATTTACTACACCTCCAAGACTTTAAATGATGCACAGTTGAATTAATCAACTACAGAAAATGAGCTCTTAGTAGTGGGTTTTGCTCTTGAAAAATTTAGATTTTACTTGTTAGGAACAAAAATTATCATCTTTTCTGACCATGCTGCTTTGAGATATTTGATGACTAAGCAAGATACTAAACCCAGGTTGATTCAATGGATGCTCTTACTTCAGGAGTTTGATATTGAGATCAAGGACAAGAAGGGCACTGAGAACGTGATGGCAGACCACTTGAGTAGACTTACCCATGGGTCTAAGGTCGAAGAGGGCACTCTTCCTCTCAGAGATAGCTTTCCAAATGAACAGCTCTTTGCTATTCAAGCTGTGGAGCCCTAATATGCTGATATTCTTAATTACAAAGTGAGTAAATATATTTCACCAGACTTCACCAGAGCGCAGAAGGACAAGCTTGTCAAGGAAGCTAAGTACTATGTGTGGGATGAGCCGTATCTATGGAAACATTGTTTAGATTTGCTGATAAGAAGGTGTGTGCCTGAAACTGAATTTCATTCCATTCTATCTTTTTGTCACTCACATGTAGCAGGATGCCATTTTTCTGGAAAGAAGACGACAATGAAAGTACTTGAAAGTGGATTCTTCTGACCAACACTATTTGGTGATATACATGAGTTTCATAAATCATGTGCTAGATGCCAACTGACACATCTTAGGTCCTAAAGATCAAACACCCCAGCACCCAATTTTAGTAGTTGAGATTTTTAATGTGTGAGGTATTGACTTTATGGGTCCTTTTCCTAGCTTTTTTCAGAATAATTACATTCTACTTGAAGTTAATTATGTTTCAAAGTGGGTGGAGGCAGTAGCCACTCGTACTAACGATACTGCTGTTGTTTTAAAGTTCTTGAAATCACTGTTTGTGCGATTTGGCACTCCCAGGTACATAATAAGTTATGGAGGTTCTCACTTCTGTAACAAGTCATCTGCAGCGCTGCTCAAGAAGTTTCATGTGCATCATAAAGTGGCCACATCTTATCATCCTCAGACGAACAGGCAAGTAGAAGTCTTTAACCGACAAATCAAGCAAATTCTGGAGAAGACTGTTGGACCAACAAGGAAGGATTGGAGTCAACGCTTGGATGAAGCGTTGTGGGCATATAGAACAGCTTTCAAAATGTCGATGGGAATGTCTTCTTATCGGATGGTTTATGGGAAAGGCTGTCACTTTCTAGTGGAGCTTGAACACAAGGCATATTAGGCAGTGAAAGGGTTCAATTTTGATATTGATGATGTCGGTGTTCATAAGAAGTTACAGCTGAATGAGCTTGCTGAGATTCAAAACAATGCCTATGAATCTAGTCACATTTACAAGGAGAAGACAAACATGTTCTATGACCAGATAATCAAGGGAAAAACGTTTGTCATTAGGCAAAAAGTGTTGTTATTCAACTCGCGGATGAAGTTGTTTCCAGGTAAGCTTCGGTCTAGATGGACCGGTCCTTATGGTGTCCATAATGTGTTTGCTCATGATGCAGTTGACGGCGGCATATTTAAGGTGAACGAACATATATTCAAACCATTTTATGAGTCGTCTCAGGTGAGAGACGTGGAAGCGATACCTCTCTAGGATCCTACACCAGATGATTGAAACTGGTATGCACTGTCTGGCTAAAGACGTTATACTTAACGCTACTTGGGAGGTAACCCATGTTGATGGAGACGCATGGAAAGCCAGATTTGCAATTCTTAACTCTCTATCTTTCTATTTTTATAGTTTCTCCATGATTAGTGTGTTTTGTGTGTGATATGTGTCATGTGTCATACTTGTTTGGTGTATTGTATGATCCAATTTCAGTTTTTACATTAAGGACAATGCAACTTTCAAGTGTGGGGTGGGGTTATAGTATATACTTAGCGTCTAGATATAGATTTTTAGTTTTTGAGTCAGAATTTTTTATTTTTGATGTAGTGTGATTTTTAGGACATATCTAAAGGTCTCAGAAAATTCTTAAATTTTGAGTGCGTGTTGTTATATATGTCTAGTATATTCTCACAAAATGTTAGCATATTCGAACATGTGGTTATTATGCAAGTGAGAGTGTGCAGTCTCTTCAAATTTTTCCGTGTTTCTTAAATGTCCAGAGTGTAACTTCGATCCATTGAAGGATTGTTCCAGAATGAGATTAGAGAGCTTGCCTCGATCCATTGAGGATCATATTCGATCCATCAAAAAATCAGTGTCAGTTTTGAGTTTTTCTTTGTTTTTCTCGTGTGTCTTTGAGTGTATTATTTAAAAACAAAATACAAAAATAAATATTGTCAAGCAAAATACAAATAGAAGAGTCTCAGGAGCCCTTAACAAGTCAATGGTGTGCTTATATCTTCTAACTTTGTGACTAAGAGATGATTATGTGGCTTAAGTTTCTTTGGTTAATTTTGATATATGATGCATATGCGAATATATAGTGAATGTAGAAACAAGTTAACATGGTACAGATTTTTAAGCATGCATAGACTTTATTGAGATCTAATTAACCTATGAGCTTTTGAGCCTTTATGTGAAATACATGCTTTCTTTCTTGAGTGTCAATTGCTTGTCGCAGATTAAGTTAATAGACTCTAGAGATTACTAGAACTTGCTCTTGTGTTATTCAAAACTTATAGTCAATACATATTTTGATTAAGGAAGTGATAAAGGCATTTAGGGGACACCACCATAGCCATATAAGCATGTGTTCTGATTTTGTGTACACAAGATGTGCACCCCTTAGTTAACCACTTTGAGCCTACATGTGAAACTTTATGTCATCACCCATATATTTCTGACCTTAAACCTTAGAATAGTTATATTTTTACCCTTGTTCTAGGACTTGGTAGAGCTATACATGAGACAGGTATGTGAAGACAACGACAATGTCGAAAGGTGATACAAAGAAATAAGTGTGGGGTATCAAGCTTTGTTTCAAAAAAAAAAAATATTGTGATGTCTAACTTGATACCCGGGTTAACTATTGAAGAAAAGAATGGTATGAAAGCCCAACAAGATGAAATTCTGCCACAATGACGAAAAGTTCATGGTTGTAAGTGTGAATAAGTCTCTTACTTGGTACTCTACTAGGTTCTAGAACCATATTTGAATTCCATATCCTTTTTATTCTCTAACCTATGAGCCAAGCCTCATTACAACCCATGCAGTCTTTTTGATCCTCAAGATGACAGTCTTTGATCTGTGGAGATTAGTCACACGAGTAAGCATATGGTTTGGTCCATTTGGCGAGTCATTAAATTGAGTGATACCTTAGATATATTTCGAGAGAAATACTTATGAGAGCATAACTATGTGAAGTTGAATCTTGATTGGCCTTGTGCATGCTCTAGCTCACTTTCACCTTAATTATGTCTATGTCCTACATGTTACATGTCTTTTATATGTTGGACTTATCTTCGGTAACTTGTAGGTACATGTTGATCTTGGTGTTACAATTTTGTGGAAGATTGTTGAGGCAATTTATTAAGGGCATTAAAGTTTGTGTTTGTAAAGTCTTTTGAGTCTTTTCAAAGTCTTAGTTTAGTGTTTTGCTCGAGGACTTGCAAAAGCTATCTGTGGGGTATTTTTGATAGTTTCATATTTATACAACTTTCTTGTGCTTAATCATGTGAAATTACTTGGCTCATTTGTGTAGCTTCGATATTTATTATTATTTTTATTTATTCAGGTCATAAGAAAAAATTATAAAAAGAAACAATAAAAAGGGAAATCCTAAGGCAATTGGATCAAGAAGTTAAGAGCCCACATGGAAAGAAGTCCAAGCCTAGTTTGGAGAGGAAAAGACCCAATAAACCAACCTTATATAAAGGAATTTTCAGAAAATAACGAGGGTCGAAGATTTTAGAGAGAAAAACACTCAAAAGAGAGAGAGACCCGAAGCCAAAAGAGAAGGGGCAGTGTCAGGTTTCGATCCATCGAAGACCTGGCTTTCGACCCATGGAAAGCTTTTTGCCGAGTTTTCTAGGGTTTTTCGGTTCTTCTTTGTTTCCCATCATGTTTTGCTATGATGTTATTATGACTATGAGTAGATAAATTCTCTTAGTTAGGGGCTAATTGAAGCCCTAGATATGCTTACGATTTTGAATCCCTTTTGATTCTATTAACTATTGGGATGAGTTTTGTTTCACTGTTCTTCTCACCGATGATTTCTATGTTCATGTTTCTTTGAGTACTCGCTTAGATACATGGCTTAGGATCTATAGTCTTGATTGTATACACGACCACTTTATCATTGTATATTCATTAGAGATAAACATGTATTTGTGTGAAACAACCCTTAGTGATGTAAGGGTGACCACTTTATCAACCCTTGAAGCTTTATTATTCTTCAAACATTCTTAGAACATAATAACTTCAGTTCTCTAGGCTTACATCACCATATGTATAAGTCGGTTAATTGAGGATCAAGATCAAGCGGATTGTCCCTCCCTCTTTCATGCCAAGTAAGAGAGTGTAATACACAAGATGACTTAACCAAAACTCTTGTGTGGGGAATATTTATCCATGGTTAGTTCAACTATATTGGGGAGGTCGTAAGTATGTACAGGGTGGAGAGAAGTCCTTAACATTCATATCTCATTGATTTTCTTCAACAATTTACTTTCTGCAATTTACATATTTCTGCAATAGCTGTAGCTTAGCTGATTTATTTCGGCAACCAAAAAAATTATGGATACCCTGAATTTTTGTGTGGTAATCTACCACTATGTCTAGTATATTGTGTTAAAATTTCGTGTCATTTAAGTCTACATAGAGTAAGTTCATAGGGTCATTAGTGTACTGTAGTTGAGTCTGTCAGCATTGTTATTTAGTGTTAGAATTTAGTTTCACCAATTTCTTGTGTTCGATAACCCTTATTATTGAGTATTACAATGATATATATGACTTGAGAATAAATTATCTTTGCATAGGTTTTTATCTGTCTATCACGCATACGTACAATCATATCGAACATATATCGATGAGAAGATGAAGGTCCTTGAGGGTGGTGATTAGGCCCTTAATTATTTTTTTACCAAAAGTGAAGTATGACTATTATCAAGGATAGCTAGATGTGAATTTATCCTGATAAACAGTTTATGAAAGTAAATAAACAGTGCCATAAGTAGATGAGACTAATAATACAAGTATGTTTTTTCTTTGCAGAAACCCCGAAATTCATAGATGAAAACTGCAAAATCTTTCTAATATGTAACAACTCTTATTACAAGATTATAATTATGATAATAGCAAAGTTTCAGTGCTATCATTTTTCTAGACTCGCGCGCTAGATTTAAGAGGTATACTTCATCTTGTCTTAAAGAGATTTACAATAGAAAGATACAAAAGTTTAATACATGAATTTAGTTATCGCACAATTAATTCACTATGAACACTTGAGTTGCTTGCACCTACCAATCCATTTTCATGGTATGCAAGATGTATGTATGAGTTTAAAGGATGTTTGTGAAAACTTTAAAAGATAAAGATCATCACAAAAGAGTAAGCATAAAATCATAATCAAATTAGAAAGAAAATGAACAATGGCAATTTCACAACTTAGACAGACAAGGCATGCTTGCTCTTTATATAGGTCAAATGAAATGGCTTATGAGTAAAACTAACACGTTTCAGCCAAGTGAATCAAAAGAGTATTAAACAGGTTTTTAATCCTAGACCAAGTAATAAAACTTGACAGCCACACAAAATCATTGTTTACTCTTTTAAAAATATATTCACTTTACAAAGAGATAAAGATGAAGTTTTAAGTTTAAGTTTAAGTTTTAAAGGAAAATAAAAATGTAATTTACTGATTAAATATCTTGACCATAGATATGTTTCAAAGGGGTTTTATAAACAATTTAGAGCCTTGAGATAATTGTTCGTATAGAACAAGAACAAGGCTGAGACTTCAGGGATAGAAAACTATTTTGGTATCCTCAGTAAAACAGTGAAATGCATATGCATATTTTTTCCCTGATGTTTTCATGGTGTGATATTGACAATCTCTTATCTTTAATCTTCACGTGTTTGAGTCTTCTAATTCATGTTTTAAAGAGTATAAGATATGTCAATAATTATCTACCTTCAGAAGATGAATGAATTTAAAATATATTACGTTTGGAATTCAAGATAGCTAGTGAACACACATATATATATATATATATATCAACTAGATGTAATTTGAAAAAAGTAGGACAAAATCAGTTACTTATTTTATTTTATGATGTCAAGTCTACTTCTTTTGTGAACCACTTAATATTCTATTAATAGACCATCTAATTTTACTCTACTTGTTTCATGAGATTAGTCTATGTGTCTTGCGACATAGTCTATCTTATGCTAGTAGACCATTTAATTTTATTGTATATGTTAACGTATGGAAGGGGCACTTGTTCCAATACGGTTGTGCATTATATTCCAATGCTTTCGAGCAGATTTTTTTTAGATTGACCAACAATCTTAGTATTATAATAAGATTCGAACACGTGACCTCAACGAACACAATATAATTCAATTTTACACTGATCGAACTACAACGTTACAAATATCTTGTGAACCGGCCGGACAGCTTGCATTTGTAACACTTTTTGGTTGATGCCTTTGAAGAGGACTATATCGTACGTGTTGAAACTCCAAGGTCATGTAATTTAATTTCTTCTTATGTAATTTTGAAATTGTGAGTCTTTGAACATTAGAGGAAAACGTACTCAGCTGCTTTAGTAAATGATCCAAAAATCTCCATGACCCTATAACAGTATACTCGGAAAAGTTTGATCCACTGGCTTCTTACTCACATAGCTCAATATCTTTCGTCAAATTATAGAATTAAACGAAGTAGTGTATCGATAAGCATCTCAAATGACACAAGAACAATCAAGATAGAATTAGTAACTTACAGTTGAGAAAGGGGACGACAACTGATCCTTAAAGCATGGGTGCATGCATCAATTATATTAGTGCTACCAATCAATAATTAATTAATTAGTCGCTAGAAGTGGCAGTAATGTAATATGCTACACAAAACAGGCCATGAACAAAGCACAAGATGCCTCCGATGGAAAGAAAATGATGGTGTGTGAATCCACATGAAGCTCTTGACTTGTGGTTCGACCAAGTCCCTATAACCAGCATCGACAATCCAACGGCTAGTATGACCCTGGATCATTAATATGCCAATTAGAAATGAATTTGTGTTGGTCATCAAGCCATATATTGTGATATATAATTAATTACCAAGTGAAGACGAGGCATGCGAGTGAGAGTTGCCTACTAGAAGGAGCCTTTTGGAGCTCATCTTGAGAGCAAATGCAATTGTGGCATCCGCCAAGCAAGTTTGCAATTACATGAGCAAGAACCAGAAGTGCGGCTGCACCCATTCCTAGCTTAAAAGCTGGATGGCTTGGCTCTCTGCACTCGAATATCCACAACCTTAATTGTTTCACCTGTTCAAAAAAGTAAATTAGTTTGAAGTAACATATGTTAGCTTAATATGTAAGATATGAAAGTTCCGAAACGAACCATAAACTTGTATTCTATGCACATTCGATCGGATGAAATACCAGATACAAAAAGAATAAAATTGTATCCTAAGAATTTGAAAGCTTAATTAAGACGGCTATCTCGATCATTAAGGATTAGGGAGGAGGGTATGTATGCATATATATTACCTTGTTTTGTTCAAGATCAGCTTCAATGCCCAGAATTCCAGCTACGATGTCCATGCCCACAATTAAGAGACACACAAAAACGCCTCCTATTTTCATCATTTTTCTCTCGATTTCTAGCCTCCTTCTGTCTTCTAGTTACTGGTGAGCTTTGAGCTGAGATTTTTAAGGGTTAGATCGAGGGAATTGAATGAGTACGGCGCAGTTTTATATATGTATGAAAGGGTATGCAGTAAAGCATAGAGAAAAGATCGAATGGATTAGCTTAGCTAGGTGGGATAAGTGGGGGAGAAAAGCTTCTTTTGTCAACACACAGTGCTCTCAAGCTTTAGCCTTTAGTTTGCTTTAGGGTCTTCTCTCTTCTTTTTCGGTGTTGGATTCCTTTGATGGAGGAGCAAGAAAAGAAGAGCATAAACCAGCTCACTGCTCGTGCCTAAGCATCTCAATATATCTATCTGCAATATGGGGTATGCCCTAGGCCTCGCGTTTCCCCAAGATGAATATCTGTGGGTAATTCTTCGATTCATGATCACCTTTTTGACTTGGCTATGGAGATTCATTGACATTTTGCAATACCAACTGAGTAGCAAGCTATATGGTCTTGTCTGGACATCATTTTCTTCTGCAAGCCTTAGAAACTGTAGTTACGTTCTCACATAGGAATAGGCAGGATAGCTAGTAACGGTTCATGCATGGATCGGACCAAACCATTAACCATTTGCAGATCGACCAAAAGAGTTCTTTTGATCCACACTCATGCAACCTCAACCCTTCAGGAATCGTATTCTATATAGTCACGTGATCACATTCCAAGTCCTCTGATCATATACAACGAAAGAGAATGTGATTACATAACAAGCAATATATCGATCTTTGCCAACGAATCATGTCGACGAAACAAGACTGTTTACTTCATTTTAAAAGGGGAGGTGAAATTGGCACCCCAATTTCACTATTTAAAAGTTCATGAGGAACATTTCTTCAATTTTTACAAGTCATGTTTAAGAACTTTATCCATGAATGTGGAAATGTTGTTTAATTGATATTCAAATGACTTTTGCTTACACAAAAGGCTGCACATAGTGTAGTAGTAAGTGTGCATGACACATGTTGCCGTATTAATCATTTAGGCCTAAATAATCGGTGCAAAAAGAACCAATAAAAGATTGATCTTTATCCGACCTTATTATACTTGTGTGTGTGTGTGTGTTTGTGTTTCTTTAAAGGGGAAATATACTTGTGTTTAAGTCTCCATAAAAGAGGTCGGCAGAGAATTGTATACATAACTCCAATAAAGATGGATGTTGAAGATTGTAGCCCACGAAGAAAAGGAGGAAGAAGGTTGTCAACTTCTAGTTCTCTTCTGATCGAGTTGGGCTTTTTCGGTTGTGTCATCTTGAGTGTGAATAACAAGCCAATTGTTTTATGGGCTCATGAGCAGAACATCAGAACATTTCTCTTTTCTTCTGGGCATGTTACTATTGATATTCATTGGATCTTGATGAATTCTACAACAGACAAGTGATTCCCCCAATTACTTGGTAGAGAGAACCATCGATGACAAGGATATATATATGAAACTATTCTGTTCCAGTAAATCGTTTGATTGCTCTATTTTGAGTAGTTTCTAATATATCAACCATCAAATTAAAACACTGCTAAAAAGCAGTCCCATTTCAACATTAATCCTTACATTCCAGACCAAAGTGGCCCAGTTGATCGAGCATCACGTTGTTGGGTTTTATAATGGCTGTGATATTGGTGTAAAATTAAAAGAGCAACCCAATACGAAACAAACATAAACACACAAAGAAAGCAATAAGATGCAATTAAAAGTTCAAAACCAATGCACAAGAGGACACCAAACACAGATAAATAGTAGTGTTCTTCATCCACTTGCATTATGACCAGCTTTTTGTTTCTCTGAAAGAAAGCTATAGCTTCCAAAACCCATAAACAAACCCAGACTAGCAGTTTGTAATTCCCATAAGTCTTCCAAACCAAATTAAGCCCGGAGTACTAGTACTACTTTCTAGCTAAGCAGCTACTACCCAAAAACTGGATCAAAACCCAACAACTTGTCTGTCCATGTGAGATTCCGATCCCATTGACCACCTTGACTAGTATTTATAGATTAAACCGATACCTAAAAGTAATTAGAACTAAATTAAGCAAGGCTTAATCACTTAATTAGTGGCCGAGGCAGAAGAGTCCATGAAGTACTGTCCTGAAGCAGCAGCATGAGCAGAAGCAGAGGCGGAGGCCATGGCAGACCTGATAGCGCTCAACAGAGACCACATACCTTCCGAGATCTGACATCCTCATCTGCGCCACCGGCGACGACGGGCATGGAGTGAAGCACCGCCACCTGAGCATGGAGGAACCTTATGTAAGCGTGCGCCGCCTCCAGCATGGTGGCAGTGTCCATCTTCTTCTCCCACGGCAGAAGCTTCTGCGGGCACCTCATCTTGTCGCTCAGGCTCTGCCGCCTTTTCCTCGCCAGGCGGCTCCCTCGAGGCGCCGCCACCACCACTGGAGTCTGCGGCGGGAGAGTGGTCGAGTGAGAGCAGATCCGGGAGGTGGCTGAAGATGGAGTAGTAGTCGCCGTATGCTGATGGCTGGTGGTGGTGGTGAAAGAGCTGAGGTTGGGCTTTGGGAGGAGTAGCGGTAGTGACGTCACTGGTGAGGTAAGGGTTACAGTAGTTATCGGCGAAAAGCGAGAGAGGGAGTAGAGGCTGAGTGGAGGAGTGGAGGTTGTTGGTGTTGGCGGCGGTAGTGACGTCACATGGTGTGGTGGTTGTGGTGAATACTAGTAGCAGTAGTGTCATGATGATCACCAACGAGGAGTGACATGAGACACGTGTCGAGAGGAGAGTGGGGAGTAGGTGTCTACTACTGCTGTCTATAACAACAATGTAAACAATGCTCCGTCGTCACTCCATAACATAACTACATAAATATTGAGGATAGCTACACACTATCTCCAGGTCAATTGAAGGTAGGATATTATGTACACTCACTTTTAATCGGCTTGTATACACATACATGGATAGGGAAATTTCAATAAGAACCTTTATAAGGAACTTCATGAGTACATTCTTATTAGATACATTTTTCTACAACAGTTTGAAAGACCAACAAGAGAAACAATTACAATTAGTGACTTCCCTCTATTAGAGCAGCTGCACCGGTACCGGCACGAGCCAGCACGAGCAGCTGCAAACCGGCGGGCCCCTCCTCAAGCAGCACGAGCAGCTGCACCTGGGACGTGCACCGGCGACGACTGGGCAAGGCGACCGCTCGTTGACCGGAACGGCGAGCAGCTGCACGAGCAGCCTCTGCTCGAGCCAGAGCACGAGCTGTGCTGGCGGAGCCCACGCACGTGGGTGACGCCGGCCGGCTCCTTTTTTATTTCTACCTGGCGCGTGTAATACACGCGCCAGTAAATAGTTTAAAAAAAATTAACGGACGAATGGGGAGGCGCCACGTGGCAGGGTGACTGGTCAAAATTTTCTAACGATCAGATTGATCTGGACCGTCCGTTTCAAATCAAAAATCTGATCGGACGGCCCAGATTAAATCAACTATATTTTTTTTGTTTAAAATTAAAATTGACTAATACATCTAAAATTCATAATTAATAGTTCGAGTGTCCGAAAAATTATGCGAAAATTTCTACGAGATCGGAATGAAATACTCTACAACTCTCACGAAGAAAGTGTAGTCAAATTTATTTATGAAAAATAGTCGATTTTAAAAGCTTGTATGAAATGACAAATTGGTCATTATCACTAATCGCGTAACGACGAAATTGACAAATATGTGTTGTCTTATTGGAGTAAAAAAAATTTAGTTTTTTTTTAAAAAAAAATTAATTAATTTATGAACAGTAATAGCACGTGCTATTTTTTGACACCGCTGCGCGAAAAACAGAAACTGCACCTCCTATTCGATGAACAGTGACTGCTCCACCTCAAACAGTGCCTGCTCCTTCTCAAATTGCTCCTCCTATTCGATTTTACCCATGCGGGTGCTCTTAATTAGCGATTTTGGATTTTACAACTCTCTTACTCATTATAGAACTGTTGAAGATGCTCTTGTTAGCTAAATCCTTTATAAAAACATCTTCAACTTCCATTAAAAAAATTATAATCATTCTTCAATTTGGTTCTGATGCATGTGAATTTTCAATAGTATGATATTCATGGTATGGATGGAGAGGCAAGGTATCTTTCCAAGCCTGGATGGGTATACCCAGAAAAGAAAGAAAGAAAACCAATGGGGATTTATTTCAAAATTTACATACCTCAATTGGAGGGAATGAATTGCAGACATTTTCAACATAAGTAGCTACGAACAAAATCTAATACCATGGACTACTTTTTCTATTTCTTTCTAAAATTAGAAGGGAAAATGAACAAATGTTCTACCACTAAATAATGTAATTACAACTTACAAACCTTAACTGTACAGATGAATGGGAAAGCTGCGGTTGGAATCATGTTTTGGAATGATTACCAACTACCCACATTTAAAAGGGGAAGCTGTAATTTAAAAACCAAAAATCATTCCAAAACAATCTACAAAGCCTTGGCCAAGAATCCCAATGCCGCCTCCTGACGTCTCGCAAAACTTCACCGATCCCAGATAGCTTGATATACTGCAGGTCTGTGCTTTAACCAATGCACCATTTCCTTGTCCAAGAAAGAGTTATTCACAACAACATCCAGCATTGGACTGCCAACAATTTTCGGAGAGGTATTGAAAGACCATATTTGATCCTTGGGCCAAGGTCTCTGAGGCTGCTTCTCCTGGAATATTTTGCAATTCATGAGTTAAAAGGAAGAAAAAAAACAATTGCAAAGAAACAGTACTAACCAAACACAAACTTTCAAGGAACCCTAAATCAAGCAAAATGATTACTATTCCACTAGTTAAATTCTAGAACGCGATAAAAACCCACTAAAAAACTACACCTGAACATGTCATAATTAAGTCAGATAAACAACTCAGGGTGATCAATCATTAAAGATTCACTGTATCGTTGAGTTCGGGCTAGATTAATCTTAAACATATAGCGGCATATACAAAAATGACAAACAAAACTCACCATCCTAGAAAGCATGAATTTCACGGTCTTTGGACCATAAACGCCCTGCCGTGATGGTTTTAAAAGCTTCGCGTAGAAGGAACTAATATCTGGTAATGATAAGCAACCCCTACTTGCTTTAGCCATATCTGCCTCTTCACTAGTCTGATTATACCAAAAAATAAGCTGCGCTAAACAATAGTTCTCCCCATATGTCTTGCAATACTCCTGGAAATCTGCCCCCAGTTTGTTAGTGTACTTAGGGCCCAAGTCAAGTGGACTAATGTAGACCGGTGGTGAAGTAACTTGTTTGTATTCCTGAAAGTCAAATGAAGGATGATATGTTCAAAACATTGGAGCACAAACTTGAGCGAGAAAATTTCTCTAGAGGTTCTCAATAGAAGAACATACCCGTATTTTAATGTAGCACCTTGTGTAAGCATAAATATGAATCAAGTCAGCTGCAGCGTCATGCCGAGACTTGTATGTACAGGGAATATTTCGGACCTCATCTCTCAACCTTCCAAATAAATAACACAAGCTCTTAGTTAGCCTTGCTCATAAGGTCAAGATTTTCAGACAATGCACAATTGTATATCACTTACCATAATAATGATCTCTTGAGTTCTTTCCAAACGTCATCTGACCCCGACGGATCACGAGAAATCATCTTGAACTTAAGATCATTAAGCAATTGTTCTTCGACATGCGGAGCCATGCTCTGAAGGAGTTCCTCAACAAGTGATCCTTCTCCCTTCCATAGAAAAGCAACAGCTTCTTCCGCGCTTAACCTCTCAAGTGGAGGTGGAGCATTCTTTGGGTTGCCAAACACGGAGGTCATAACATACCTCACCTGCAGAATTCATTATACGGATCGTCATAACCCCAAAGATAAATCCGTCAGAATAAGGTTCCATCTCATTAATTCAGCAGTACAGAAAATCCTAAACAAAATGATGAATCCCCACCCACTATATCATGGAATTCTTCACAAAACAGTTATAGCATGCCCACACACTACTCTTTTATTCTGTAGTTCACACCAATAGAGGAAACAAAATGATGAAAGACTACTTTACGTAAAACAAAAAATAAAAATTACCCTGTCAAGAGTAACAGCTAGATTCTGAAGCCTTTGATTGTACACACCCTCAGCCTGTATCATGGAATAAGATACCCGTTAGCACCACAAAATAAAGTAAATGATGAAAAAGGTCAACTAAGCTCACCTGAACCTCAGCATCACTCTTCTCAACCTCAAGACATATATCTGCGAAATACTTCCTTTTTTCTTCTAGGTTACGCCTTAAGATCTCCTCAGGAAGCTTTGTTCTTTCAAAGTTTATGAACCTCACCTTCAACCAAAATGAAAGCGACCACAAAATAAATAATGGTACAGCAAAATAAATAAAGCTGATTTTAAAATTTACAACAAGTGATTAGGCAGCAAGGGCAAACATACCAGACGAGCCGAATATGCAATCACCCAATCTGGCAAGCCACCAAGCAAACAATTGCCTAGACCAGCCCTTGATAGGTCAAGATAATCCTCCTCAGATACTGTATTTAACTCGCACGCTTCCAGCATTAAACGGTGACGCTCCAGAATTCCATGCGAGTCCTTCAGAACCTAATAAATGGCCAACACATTGAAGAAGAAAAACAGTTGCTTTAGAACATAAACGAGAACTTAGAACTGGATACACCAGCTGACTGAGCACCAAGATAGAGATAATTTGTAGGGTGCAGAATATTATTTTTTTAAAACCTTCAGAAACGCTCCTTCACCGAGCAAATTTAGGTAGCTTCCCCGACAAACTTGACTACCACACAAACAGACTGACGCTAAATATTCATCCTTGCTCTGTCAAAAAATAGATAGGCTTCAAGGGTCAGATACTGTAATGTAAATTATAATCCAAGAGTAGATGAGTACCATAGGCAAAAATATCTGACCTCCGTAACAGAGTTGTAGTCGAATGTGATCTCTTCACCATATTGAATCTTACGTACGGTGTATATCCCAATCTGGTAACGACCATCTACAGCAGTAACTCTGAATTCAAGTAATAATAAAAATTAGTCTAAATTCTAGCACTGTAAGGCCACTAATTACCAAGGTACTTCTGAAACATAAAGAAGCCAATTTTAATGTGTCCTTGAACATGAAATTACATCACAAGTTGCATAAATATGAAACAGCTGTAAAGGTCTCTGTCAATCAAAACTGCATACTCAGAAAACAGGTATAATTAAAAGTCAAGATGCTCATCCACCAATGTCGAAACATCATAATCACCAACACTGTGTTCATTCCTTTTGGCTAACAAGTAAAAAAGCTCCAAATATGTACAAAAACCAAGCACAACAGGACGCACTAAGACACATGCAGCATCAAAGAACTTTTAACTACATGAAGCACTATGGGATGTATTGATTAAATTTTACATATTTTACATGCCAAAATCACAAACGCAACAACTCTAAAATTTGTAAGACACATACTGAGCCAAACACAGTAAGGTGATTTTATAATACCAAACTGACCAACAGAACTAGAGCTATATCAACTTACTTTGCTTCACAGTTAGGTCGGCACGAATGGCAAATTCTACTGGCATAGTTTGCTTTATGCATGGCATCAACAACAACTAAATCATATCCATCGGCATCACCCTGCCAACACAACAATTGATGATTAGGCACAAATCAGAAAAGCAATGAGTAACAAAATATGAACTTGCGCAACTGAAACGCACCTTGGGCCTTTCAAGATAAATGTTGTAAAACTCTGGAGCTGGATCTTTACTATTTTTCTGCAGGGATCGAATCCCATCTTGCTTCTCATACCATTTCCAAACCGGATAAACCTACGAATCACATTTAACTAGGGTAAGAATGGTATTCTCAGGATCAACATAGAAAACAATTTCTAAGATACCATGAACTTTCCCATAACAACATCATTGAAATTGGCCACAAGCATCAACTAACACCGTACGTTTTAACTTCAAGTTTACAACTCAATAACATAACTCAAAAGAAAGTCATGGTAAGAGAAGAGCTTGCACATGGTAAACAGAAGAAAAGAATCTGAAGAGCCTTGGATTGCCAAACACACTCATAGTTTTTTGCAATTTCATGCCCACAGAAGACATGCACGATATGACTTCAGAAATTCTTCTTAATAACTAAATTCAAATTTCTTGATAACAACCGGAAACAGTTACACCACAAGCAGAACATGATAGAATGAATAAATCAACGAGCAAAACAAAAATTCAAATAGAGAATCGGCAGCTTTACCTCCCCCAAAAACTCCACAACAAAATCTTCTTCTCCAAAACCTTCTTCTTTGTTGCAAACAACACCAAGCCCCTGGTCATAAGAAAGAGTTAACACACACAAACGATAAAAACCAGCATCCTGATGGTACAGGAGAAACCAAAAGGCAGGAACAGCAGTGTTATACGCAATAATGGATCATGCATGCTTACCTTTCTATAAGCAACATACTTATCATTAGGACGACTGTCTATGGCCTTCAAAATCCCCTGGCACATTCTCAGAGTTTGAATATCACCATCCTCTTCAGCAGTTTTTCGAATATCTTCAACAACAGGCCGCAAAGGATAGATCATCGGAGTAGCTCCAGTACCAGTGAAATGCCTAACTTGCTTATTCAGGGTGCGAAGAAGCACGTCTTCTATAAACATATGCTTCTCCAGTAGAGGCCAATCCATCTCCTCTGGCATAGAATCAAGTAAAAGATTGTGGCTATAGGGATCAATCCCATAAACTTCTTGCTCTAGAACCTCATTTCCTAGCATTTTCCGGGGTTTGTAATCCTTGACTTCAGGAAGCTCCATATCAGACTCCTCAGTTCCATTCTTCTGTGAATTAAGCTTCTCAACATAGTCATCTGGTAAAGATACCTGCATCTTCCGCTTCACATCCTCCTCATTCGATACAATAACATATTCATGAATGACTTCATATTTTCTTGTAACAGGAGGAACCAAACTTGATTTTGTCATGCGAGCACCCCACTCACGATCATCATTCACAAAATCTAAACCCTCATCATCAGCAAAGCATCCATCTGCTGTTGACATCCCAGGTTGACTCTGTGACCCAGATTCCAAGTCACTTTCTGTATCTGAGGCATTACTCTCACTATTGCTCTTGCTATCTTCAGAAGACCTGTCAAGATCATCGGATGTTTCACTTTCTGAATCCATTGATCCTTTGTTCAATCTCGATAAACGCCTTCTAATTTCTCGGTCAGATGCATATTCTCCATTCTCTAAACTACCATTCACAAAGGAACCATTACTCCTCAACTTCCTTTCAGTTGCCTTATTTCGCTTCTTTTTACTCTTTGAGGCAGAAGATAGTCCTGCAAATGTATCACTTTCCCACGACTTGATCAGTTCATCCCTTGCATGAGAAGACTTGGAAGCCCCTTCCAAACGTGTGACAAGTTTAATAAATAGTGCAATTATGTGATTCATATCCTCAGCATCACCACGATTCTTTGCTCTGAAACCAATAGAGAATATTTTATAAGATATGTGTATGAAAGAGAGAGAGAAGACTTTTATGACTTCTTTACCAAACAGGTCACTTCATCAACAAAGATTCATATAAACTTACTTTATTGCATCCCTGCACATGCGACTGATATCTTCCTTCACAGAACTCAATCCTTGACGGATGTAATGGCCCTTCCTCATTCTATCCTGAATTTCTGCTACCTGATCAACAAAGAGAAGATAAAAGCACACAAACATATAAATTAGAAAAGATACCAAAAAAGACAAAAAGGAAAAGACATTATTAAATACATCTTAAAATAAAAATAATACAGATGACAGCATTACCTTGGGTACAAAGAAATCAAAAGTGTTCTCCTTCATAATGTCCTTCAGACTTGAAGCAACAAACTCTTCCATCCTCTTGTATCCATTTTCAGATTTCTTAATGGACAACCGCCTCATACGAGCATCTCTGGATAGAATGGATGAAGAACGTCTAGCATCAAACAGTTTTGAACGTTTGTATAAACTTCCCCGGAATGACTGACTGGCCGAGTCTCTCTTGTCCACACTATCGAAGTAAACTTTCAGTTCACTAAAATCATCCATATCATTACCTAGTGCCTTGCTCTTAGAAAGACTATAAGATTTCTCAGTTATCTGTTTTAGACTCAGAGATCTCGAATTGGATTCATTATGAATTTTTGAACCATGTGAGCTTCGACTCTTGATCCAGTTCAGGTTCTGAAATTTAATGACCAACTCACCAAACTGGCTGCAACCCCTGATATCTACTGTAGACAAACAAGGACGTGAACCAAGGATCTCTTCAAGAGTGTGAGGAGTGATATTGGTACAACCAATTAAAATCATGGAGTTAATCTTCTCTTTTCCATAACCACTCTGCAAGCACAACATGACATTACATATAAAACAATGGAAAGAAAAAAAAACATATTTACAATTCCAGCATTTGAGTGCCAAAAATAGCAAAACTTACCATAATGTTCACAAGCATGGAATCGGTGCAGCCGGCACCCAAGGATGACAAGTTCACCTGTCTTGAAATATCCTTGTAAAAACTGACTGCAGCTCTCCAGTGCTTGCATGTCAAAGAGGCAATGGTAAGAGATTTCATGTCTAATCTCAAAAAATGGAACACTTGTGCCAGCACATGCCCATCCAATAAACCCCAGCTTCCCATCTCTGATCCAGAACTTGAGCTTTCTTCTCCAAAGAAAGAAGCATCACCACATAAATCTTCAAATGTGGATTCATCCTGAACTACGGTTTGCAAATCCTCATCCACGTCATAGTCCTCTTCACTTCCATCAACCAGCAACCGAGCTCTTTTGGAAGAACGTGAATCGCCATCTGTAGACATATGAAACATTTTAACACCAGAATTGAAAGAATTGTCAATGACAAGCCAGGAGGGAGATAAAATTAAAGACAGCTGCAGCTTACCAAATCAATGTTGGCCTTTTCCTAGATAAAAACAAACGCAAGAAATGTACGTACACAAACAGAATCTCTATGAGATGTGCATTAAATAGACAGTACTGACACGACACAAGAAGATATAAACGTTAGAACAAACTACCTGATCAAATCTACAAGTGGGTTTGATGCGTAAGAATAGTTGCTTGATAGAGGACAATACACAATTTCTGATAGTTAGTTACAAATGTTTTATCTTAGTACCATACTGCATCGGTGCATCCTCTAACACAGAAGATCACACTAAAGAGATTTTACACAAGTCCAAAACATGATATACAAGTCCAAATTAATATATCTTGAACAATAAAGAACCAAGAACAAATGGATGATGAAAGTGACAGCATACCTGCTTTCCAGTACATGTGCTCCAACTCTTTTTTCGGCTGCTTTGCATTAATCCAGGGGTCTAACACCTCATTTATGGCTGCAGCAAACTCCCGACTTTTATAAGATTTCATCACCAATTCATGAAGCTTTCCACAGGTATAACCAATGAACTGAGGGTGCAGGTTGTTTAACCAACTAAAATTTGTTTTTGACTCCGCAAGTTGAGCACTTTGAGAATGTGATTCGCTTGAGCTTGTCTTCTTTTGCTCCAGCTTCATTTTACTAGCATCACGTGTCTCCATGGTAGACATAACTGGAACCCAGACTCCATCAAATTTCCGGAAGACACTGCTATGTTTCGGGATGACTCCTCGATCAACGAAGGCCTGTAGCTCAGAAAATGATGATGGTCCTCGTTCATGGCCAGCACCATCAAGGTAGTACCAATCTCCCAAATGCAATTGCAAGTCATCAACTGTGCCAATTCGGTCTTTGGGAATTTTAAAGGATGAAAAACTTCTGGAGGACTCTTTTGAACCTCGCTCGCCTACTTGTTTTATTTGGGAATCACCTTCCCCAGATGATACCTTCCCTTCACTACTTGCAGAATATGACCGAGCAGGCCTAGAAGGATGCCTCTCCGTTCCTCGGACTTTTACTCGTGGCTCAGAAACAAATGAACCATGGTCTATTACAACACATGCATTTATCTTGACTACTGGAAGGATACTTCCCTTTACTCCTTTTATGACAGTAGGCTTACTTTGAGATCCCATGCTAACATCGTCTGGACATGAAAAGGCCCAAGTAGGTAGATCAAGCCTTCTATTCTGTGAAGGATAATATAACTCATCTTTTCTATGCCATCGAGGGTCTTGATACCCAGACTTTGTCATTTGGCACAATGGGAAACCATCGTTAACAACAAGTTTCTTTCTAGAATACCTATCCTGCACACCTTCATCCTTCCTTTTCCAATCACCACCCTTGCACGACCATCGACCAGAAAACCAGTCACCAGAATCACCACAAGCAAGATTATCTTTGTCAGAGGGTACAGTCAACCCTATTTCTGCGACTTCTTTCATTTTAGTGTCAGAAAATTGAAGTTCCTCAGTCTTCTGGTCATTTTCTTTACCAATAGGTATTAAAGTGGAACCTGAATGTCATGAACATATGTTAAGGCATGCAAATTCAACCATAGTATACATTTCAAAATACAACACAATGATGTTAAAACATCAATCTAAAGTCACATTCGATTTAGATGTACTGTGGTTTCAGAGTTAACTCCAAATAATAGTCCAAACAAGTACATAATTCCAATCAGTAAGTACCTCCAATGTTTCCCCATACTTCATGTTGTGTACATTCAAACGACATTTGCAAAACTTCTGCAAGATAAGAAAAATCCAAAAGACTCAGAACAAATCAAAAATTTCAAACCAAACATAATTATAAAAAAACAGAACAAAACAAGTTTAAACTTCAGAACGTAGGTGTTATAGACTTATAGTCCAACACAATTGAGCTTCCTTGTCTAAAAAAATAAATAATAATAATAATAATAATAATAATAATAATAATAACTATGGTTATGATTGCTACTATAATTTTAAAATAACAATTCAATTATAATTATTTATAATCAGACCTCCAACAGCTTCAAGTTCCCTCCCAGGAATAACTGTTAGACCCTCCATCAAAGCTCCGACCCTTTCTTCAATGTGCAAATCTTCTAGGCGTTCAGAATCAACATCAGAACAAAATCCTGGCAAACACTTACTTGGAGCACCATACTCCCCAGCATGTCCAGTATCTGCCAACAAATTACCCGGAGCTTCTGGTGGGCTAACTAATCCAGTTATCGAATCTGATACAATGGATGGAAAATTCACTGGAACCAATGGTGAAACTGCTTTTTCAACCGTAACCCACCTATCACTATCTGAGTGTTTGACCATGTGACCAAACATCAGAGCTCCTTCTTCAACAAGTGCTTTGAGCTCACATATTTTAGAAGGGCCACATTCCACGCCATAATAATCCACATAAAACCATTTCCCCGTGGAAGAATCAGCTTTCACTGGGACATGTGGAGGTGTGTCACATATATCCATATCCTCTTCCATAGAAGGGAGCTCTTCAGCAGGGGCTACACTGATATGAGAAGTTTCTTTGCAATTTATATTTGGACTTTGAGACGGCTCTTCTTTGCAAGACTCAGAGTTGGCATTTGTCTCCACAGATCCATTAATGTCAATAACACTGCTTTTATCTAGACATTCTTTAGGAGAGGAGTTTGAGTCGGTTCCACTGGGATCCTTCTGCACCAGCTTATCATCTTCATGCACTTTATATTCGCAGTTGCGCTTATCACTTGCTCCACTTTTCCGGACTGACCCTCTGTAACTGGTAGGTCTACCCCGGTCACGTGGGGACCTCTCCAAATAGTTTGGCGTGCGATCCCTGCGATCATGGTACCTAGCTCGCTCTTGTGGAGACAGACTGCGGTTTCTGTGATCATAATTACGGCTCCGGTCATATGGGGATCTTTCCAGAACATAAGGAGATCTTTCACGAACATATGGAGATCTCTCACGAGCATATGGTGGAGATCTCTCACGAACATACGGTGATTTCTCACGAACATATGGAGATTTCTCGCGAACATATGGTGATCTCTCTCGTCCATATGGTGATCTCTCTCGTCCATACGGCAATTTCTCACGACCAAATGGTGATTTCTCGCGGCCATATGGGGACCTCTCGTGATCATATGGAGATCTATCACGGCGCACTGGACTCCGGTCCAGGTGATCATAATACCGGGCCCTGTCACGTGGGGACCGCTCAGAAAGACCAGGACTTCGCCCATGCCTATCAAAAACCACTTTAGAAGGCAAAGTAGGTTCATAATGCCTGGGGGGATACTTGTCTGATGTCACTCTAAATGAAGAATTCCTATACGACCTCTCCACAGACCTCTCCACAGAACGGTGGGCAGACCGACTACCCTCATCAGAAATCTTGCGACTCTTTAAACCGGCATAATCACCATAGTCTCCACAGTGCTTCCGCTCACCGCCATTTGAATCAGGACCATATCTCTTCAACCGATTGACAGACGAGTATTCCTTTGCTTGCAACTTACCATTACTGTAGTCACTGCCATGGTCACTCTTGTAGACACCTTCATCGTCAACAATTTTTGAACTGATCCTCGTCGATCTGTCCTGGCCACTATCCCACCTGAAAGTACTCTTACTGTGCTGACCTCCGCCTCTGCCGAATTCTTTCCTTCTAAAACCATCATCATTCGAATACTTTCCAGAAGGGGACTCATATTTCCAGCTCCTTCCCCTGCCCCTGCCCCCCATATCATACCTGGTGGCCATTTTTCTGTGACCATAGGCATCACCTTTTTGCCATCTATCAGGAATGTACTCACCTCTCTCAATTTCATCCTTGGGCAGTCTCCACGAGCCAAATTCAGCATCATTATTACGGGTTTTCTCCGGAAACATATCTGCCTTGTCAGCATCACGTCCACACCATTTCCCAGAAAACGGCTCCCCCTTATCCACCTCACTTCTCCTCCATTTCTCGTCAGCAACCTCCTCCTTCTCAGTCTCACTCCGCCGCCACTTGTCCGCCACCGGCATAAACTCACCGTTCAAAGTCCCCAGCTCACCCTCTTCCACTTCCTCCTTCTTTTCCTCAACGGCATTCTCACGTCCCTCAACTTCCTTACCGGAATTGTTCTCAGCATCCTTTGCACCTCCGCCACTCTTCTCAGCTGCATCCTTGGTGGCACCGTTCTCACTCTTCTCCTTTGCAACACTCTTGTCGCCTTCCTTAGTAGCAGTAGTATCACTCTTGTCACCTTCCTTAGTAGTATTACTCTTGTCACCTTTCACCAACTCAACATTACTGTTGCTTTTTGACACTCCTCCTGCAGCTGCTGTTGCGGCGGCCTTGGGCTTCCTAACAATCTTCTTAACAAGTCTCTTCATAACCTTCTTTTTAACCACCGGCTTCGAATTGCAGCCATTATTATTATTGTAAGCAGTATTATTAGCTGTTGCTGTAGTAGTAGCAGAACTAGTAGTGGTAGCAGTAGAAGTAGTATTGCCTCCGCAAATCGCAGTCTTGTCCTGAATTGGAAACCTGTCCATGATATTATGCTGCAAAGGCATGCATGCGACTCCTCCATCACCCATGGAAATCCCCAACCTCTTCGGCCCCAGAATTTTTCAAAACCCTAATCGTCCCCTTTCTCCGGGGCTATCGATGCTCATACTGCAATTCAGCTTCGCCTCTCGAATCCACGCCAGTTTCAAAACCCTAATTTCAACACAAATTCAACAAAAAACGAATCAGTACAAAACGCAATGTAGGGTTTTCAATGTCGAAAAGCCACACTCGTGCATGAATTAAACCACGACGGAGGTGAAAATTTTCGAATTCGATGAGGGTTCGAATATGAAACCCTAACCCAGCGAAAGAGGAAGAGATATGGAATCGAAAATTGAAGAGAGGGGATGAATTACCTGGAGGTAAATTGGGACGAGCTGAGTGAATAGATCGGCTTGAGGAATAAGAGCTGCGGAGCGAAGAGAGCTGCGTAGAGGAATAGAGTGAATGAAAAGACAGATCGAGAATAGAAAAGCTGGAATCCAACGCAACGCTTCTCTCTGTGAGAAAATCTATCTCTCTGTGCGTTCGTCTCTCTCTCTTGATTTTGCAGTTCTCGGTCTGAAAAGAAAGACGAGGCCTCCGTGTTTATTATTTTTCTTTTTTCGTTTGGGTTTTTATTTTATTTTGTTGCTGATGTGTGTATTTGGGCTTTGTATTCCGATAGTGTGAGTCAGGTGACATTTGCATTGTACTAAAATAGCCCTCTGTGTACTGATCCACGTATTAATTCGAGATCGGGCCTTCCGGGCAACGGGCAGCGTTAGAGACAATTCGCTGAATAAAAAGAATATATTTGTTTTCCAAATGTTACGTACTGAATATTTGATTCAACATTCTTTTAACAAATGTTGGTTTTATGGCGATTTAAATCCTTTAATTTTTTGCGTAGTTAAACACCTCCTCAACTTCTGTAATTGGACGTGTAAGATTCGGGCGACACATAACAATTTTTAACCTTTAAATTTGACTATATATCTATATTTTAAGTAATCACATTTTCTATGTTATTCTTTTCTCATAAAAAAAAAATAGTCGTCGTTGAACGTTTTAAAATGAGATTGATAAGTATGAACATAAAGTTTTATAATAATATAAAATCGTTCTATATAAGTATGATGGTCAAATTACGAAAATAATTTTTTTTATCAACGATATTATATGTCTCGTCAATTGTGTCATTAATATGTTGTTACTATAGATAAATTATAAATTTAAATTTATTAGTTAAACAAGAATGTTAAATTATGAATCAAAATAAAATCGATTCATTTGGTTTGAATTTTTTTTAAAACAAAAATGCTAAAATAATTTTGTTGAAGATATAATTAATCGTTTAACTTGGAGGCACGGTTGTTAACTAATGATAGTAGTCTTGCTACCACACATGAAGTGTGCGTTGGTCTTTGATTATTGTCCTTTACGGGCACGGAAGCGTGGAAAAGCCGGGCAGGGATATTATTGTAAAGGCCATTGGTTTTGGCGCTCAACTCGTCTTGCGCGAAAAATTACGAGGATAAGTGGAGGCAGATGGAAATGGAAGGTCAGAGTAATATTACGGGGTTGGAGAGCTCTGAGCCTCTGAGTTCGAGCCTGCTAAAATGGTCCGCATCCCCAATATTCTTGGAAAGCTCTGAGTTTGAGACTTTGAGCCTAGGCTGTTATCATTACCTGGGCTACGTGATATGGATCAGGATACTCCACTATAATTGAAGCCCAACAACAGAGCCCATCATGAAACAAACGAAAATAATCTTCTTCTTTTTTTGAAAGGGATGATCTTGTATTCTTGTTCTTCAAGTCTTGTTCTTCTAAGTCTCTTTATCTAGAGTCATCTTCATCATAGAATCATAAAAATGGAATGGATTCGTACATCCAAAGATTGAAGCATGGAATTATAAGATTTGATCGGTACAAAGCTAAGAAAAATAAAAATTATACTTGAAAATCTTAAATGATAGGTTTTGAACTTTATAGTTTTGATCCATTAGTTCTACAAATTCTTCCCCACTCCGGGGATGATGAAAATGGGTACTTCAAAAACTAAAAATAGAAATTCATATCACTACAAGAAAATCACACTTAGACGATCGAAATCTTTGTTTTTCGTCGTTTAAGGGTCGTCGTCCAAATGTTGTCCTCTAAGCACTTAGCCGACGAAAAACAAAGATTTCGTCTCCCCCTTAGACAACGGATTTACTTTTGTCGTCTGAGTGAACACTTAGACGACAAATTTTTTTTTCGTCTTAGTGAACACCTAGACGATGAAAACTATATATAGTTTGCTTAGACAACAAACTAAGTGCTTAATTTTGTCAAAAAAAATTAAAATAAATCACTTAGACGACGGAAATATTATAAGTTCGTTGTCTAAGTGTTACATCTTACACGACGAAATTATAATATTTCCGTCGTCTAAGTGGTTGATTTTGTAAAAAAAATATTAAATGAAAAATTCATGAAATGCTAATTAGTAATTTAATAATTATCATTTCATGAATTTTTTATTTAATTTTTTGTATATCAATATTCATAATATTGCAAAATTTATTGAATGCTAATTATTAATAATTATACAAAATTCATAATGAATAAATAATTTAAATTATTATGTATTTAAATATAAAATTCATAATATACTAAATTAAATTAATCTAACCTAAATAAACTAAATTAACCTAAAACTAAACTAATTATAGGCGGTGGTGGTGTGTGGTGGTGGTGATGGCAGCGCCGGTGGTGGTGGTGGAGGTGGAGGAATGTGGTGGTGGAGGAGGCGACATTTAGGTGGTAGTGGTGTGTGGTGGTGGTGGAGGTGACGTTGTAGGTAGTAGTGGTGTGTGGTGCTGGAGGAGGCGACGTAGGTGGTGGTGGTGTGTGGTGGCGGTGACGGTGGTGGTGTCGGGTGGTGGTGGTGGAGGTGGAGGAATGTGGTGGTGGAGGAGGCGACATTTAGGTGGTAGTGGTGTGTGGTAGTGGTGGAGGCGACGTTGTAGGTGGTAGTGATGTGTGGTGCTGGAGGAGGCGACGTAGGTGGTGGTGGCAGCGACGGTGGTGGTGTCGGGTGGTGGTGGTGGTGATGATGGTGGGTGGTTTGATTGGGGGGAAAAGAGGGAGTGGGAGAGAGAGAGAGAGAGAAGAGTAAATTGAGAGAGAAAAAAATGAAGAGAGATTGAGAAAATGATGAATTTAAAAGGTTTTAAAGCACTTAGACGACAAAATCTACTAATTTTCGTCGTTTAAGTGCTTTAAATTTTTAAAAAATACTACCAATTATTTTCACTTAGACGACGGAAATTCATATTTTCCATCGTCTAAGTGATTTAATTTTTTGGCAAAATTTTAGTGGGAAAAAATAACGCCAATTATTTTGACTTAGACGACGAAATCTACTAATTTCGTCGTCTAAATGATTTAAAATTTTGCCAAAATTTTTGGCGGAAAAAAATCGCCTAATTTTTTATCACTTAGACGACGAAACACATAATTTTCGTCGTCCAAGCATTTTCAATTTTCTCCAAAATTAATTTTTCAAATATTTATTTTTTAAAAAAATTCACTTAGACTACTGAAATATGAATTTCTGTCGTGTAAGTGAATTTTTTTAATTTTTTTTAAATTTTTTTAATAAATGTCTGAAAAATTTATATGAAGTACTTGCTTAAAAATTATAAAAAAATCAACTGTCAGATGCAACCATTACATTTATAAAATATTGTAGAAAAAAAATCAACCAAATTAGGATTAGTTTAGATTGTGATCGAATGAATTCAGTGATTATCGAAAAAGACGCAAATTTCGTCGTAAAAAATAATTCGTAAACCCATTTTTAAAGTTACAGTTGTTTGTCTTTTCGTAAAAATTTAATTTACCAACTATATAGAAATTAATTAAAATTTAACATAAAAAATTAATTTAAGACTAAAAACTTGTTATATATCTATACATAATGTATTACGCAAATGTTCGTGTGTATAGATTCACTTCTCATCAATATTAATAAAATTGAATCTTGACAAAACAATGATTAGATATATTCATCATAATATAATATGTAAGTACTTCTTAGACGACGAAATCCAAGGTTTCTTGGTCTAAAGGTTTCCGAGGTTTAGGGAAAGGGTTTAAGATTTAGAGTTTAGGTTTTGAAAATGATTTTAGACGACGAAATACCATATTTTCGTCGTCTAAGATTTTCACTTAGACGACGAAAATTATAGTTTTCGTCATCTCATTGTGTAATCTAACGACGACACAAATTTCATCGTCTAGGTATGCATTTAGAAGACAAAATAAGCATATTTGTTGTCTTGTCGTCTAAGTGCATACCTAGACGACGAAATTCTCTCATGTACGTTTATGGTTTCATCATTTAAGTGTGTTTTTCTTGTAGTGTATGTACATAACACTATTAGAGCATATCCAACCATCAAGGTTCTATACCCTATTATGAGACCTTGTAAAATCATTATTCATTATAGGATTTTCCCATCTCCAACCATCAAAGTCTCATACTTCATTTTAAGACGTCTCTTTCTCTTTCTTCACATGTTTTTCTTTTCTCTGGATCAACCAACTTTTGCAAGATTCTATACCTCATCCAAGGTATTATTCTAGAACCCAAAATAGGATATATGACTTAGTTTTAAGGTATAGGACTAGGATCTTAATGGATTGGAGATAAGATTTTTTTTCAAAAGCTATTATGAGGTATGGATAATGAAGAGGGTCTTACAAACCAAATAACCATGGAATTTTCAAATGGTTAAAACTTGAGTATAAAAGTGCCAAGAACAACTATGTATACTTAAACTAATAGGATGGATGGATCAGAACATGTAGGGCGTGGGACAGTAAGCCGAGGATACGATCACTGACGCCTTGCTTCTGTTGCTCAAGTACTCTTCATCACCGACACTCCTAGCCTAATTAGGAACAGCAGCCATGTCATCCCCATCCTCGGAGATTGAGACGAGAGCAAGCCGCCACTGTTGACGTCCCGCAGTAGACTCCGACTGCGTCGCCATCCTCAACCTGCGCCAAAGTGGGATGTCGTCACGCCCCTCATTTTCCGTCGTAGAGGACGGCGGTGGTTGCTTTGACGACGACCCCGAGCTGTAGCAAGAACAACGGATATTGGCTAGTAACGAATTCATAGTTTCTTGGACATTCTTCTTCTTTGTTTCCAGTGGTGGATGACTCGATGATCTGGTAACTAGCTAGAACGTGTTTGAGAGAACGATGTGCGGTGTGTTTATAGCTATGGCTAGTAAGAGTGGCTGTTATATCAGGGGTTTATCCTTATCCGATGCGTTTTGGTCAAATGTAATTGACGAGGACAACGTTACTGTATATGAGTTGTAAACCTAGACGAAATGGGAATAGAGAAATTGAGAAGACAACTTCCTATTTAAAATTTGGATTCTCACGTTTTTTACTCATGATGATCTGGCAGGTTAATGTTGTGCCATTATCCGATTATCCATATTCTTGACCCGAATTCTCTCTTAACAGAGAGGTTCCTAACATCTGCCTAACAAGAATATCTTGGTCATCCATCTCATTCTAAGGTCTAGATTCACTTTTATTTTCCTTTGGTTCTTAATTAAACTGCACCATACGTATTTTCTCCGAACCTTCTTCTTCCTCCTTCTATATTCTTTTCTGTCCGTTTGAACAGTCTGCTCCTATTGGGTTTACTATTACCAAGTGATTTCTATGAAAACAAATCAATTTCCAGTTTGTTTCTCGCAGAGTTTCCAGCATCTGGGTTGATTTACTTCATCTACTATTTATCCTCTATCTCGATCAATTTTGTAAGCTACTATGTGATGTTAAAGAAAAGAAAACCAATCCAGTTTAAATTCACTTCGACAATATAACTCTCTATGAAACCCACAAGTTATAATTCTTTTCAAATGTTTGAGGAACAAATTCAAGTCCCAGATTAGTGTAGACTGTAGAGTCTAGAAGTGGAAAACAAATTCAATCCAGATTAAGAAGAAACACAAGAGGAGGGGGTGCTTGTTGGGGAAACCCGGAGAGTATGAGTGGAGGTCACTGATGGAGTGGGCCTGCACTTCGAAGTAGACGGCGGCAACAGAGTAGTTAATTAAGGTGAGAGTGAGGAGTGATGAAACACTCGCCGTTGAGATTATAACAGAGACGAGGACAGATGAAGAAAATGGATGATAGACTTCAACGCAGCTTGTGTAGAAAAGACAAATGAACTAAAATAAATTTAGGCCTTAAGGATGCAAATGAATGGCCTAGATTCTCTTATTAGGTATATGTTAGGTCCTCTCTCCATTATGAGAGAATCCTGATCCTCGGATAATGATCAACTTACTATGTAATAAAACCATATAATTATGTTTTATCTCTATTTTTTAAGTTAAAAATCGTAACATGATTTTGGATTATACTTTTCTTTTTCAACAATATTGCCATGACTCTCATTCCTAGTATGACGAACAGAGCGATATATGATCCTGGTCTCCTGGACGATCGAAGTGAGCCAATAAGACTACCTTAATTAGTTGCAACAGCTTGTGCAGCTTCAGTAGCCCGATCTTCTTGGAATGATCGATATCAATCCGGATTAAGGAGCCTAACACAAGGCCTTTTGTCTTTGTAATAACGTAAGCATGATCAAACGTCGTTCGTTGATCTGCAACTAAACACATAACCACGAAAATGACATCGAGTCAGAGAGAATTTTGTGTTTATTTAAGATCGAGTAACAAAATTACATACCAAGAAAATCCTTTAAAAATGCACGAGGAACTCAACTCCAGTTGAAACAATAGTCGTATTTGTTGAGTTATGATGATCATTCTCATGCAAAAGGAAATGAACTACAAGCAAGACACCATATTTGACATTGGTGGAGGAGGAAACATGGAGCCATGTTTTGTGGGAGTGGAGGTAAGAAAAATGATATGTACGTGAATGAGTTGATCAACAATGGTAGGTGAAGAATAGATGGTCTTCAATTGTTGCTACGTACGTTTACAAGATGAGATTTACGCCTATTTATATGAAGCATTGTTGAAGCATTCAGCAAGCATTGAGTATAAATGTTTGAGGTTGTGCATGAGAGTGAGAGAAAAAAGTGTTAAGAGGGAAATTCTCTTAGGGGGATATTTAGGGTCTTGAGTATTCTATGAGTGAGGGTGTACAAGAGTTTTGGGTTATGTGATCAGCTCATGTGTCTTGTACTAGTATTATTTTCATAGTGAAGAGCATATATCTTGAGGTAGACGTAGGCAGGATTATTTCTGAATCACGTAAATCTCATGTTAACTGTATTTCATTCTTGTTTGTCTGTCTACTTTATTGTGGAGTTTTGTGGGTGTGTTTAAACCTGAATTTTGGATAGTTCGTGAGTGCTCAAAATTCTTATAAGTGGTATCAGAGCTACGGTTCGTAGTTGCAGCAGTTTGTATTCAAATTAAGGCACCATATTGACAACAAGGAGGTTCACAATTTAACAGTTCAATAGCAAAGGCAGTTTTACTCTTTGGTAGAGGAGAGTAAAAGATATTATTTTCCAACAAGGCTTGGTCAAAGCTTTGAAATGCAAGAATGGGAAGCCGAATGAAATGGATGATAATAAGTAGCAGGAGTTAGAGGCACAATGCGCCACCACGGTACGACTCTATATAGCTGATAACATTATCAACAATGTTATTGATAAGGACTTTATGTTGGCTCTGTGGGAGAAGTTGGAAAAGCTCTATCTTGCAAAGAGCTTGACCAACAAGTTACATCTGAAACGACAATACAAGCTGAAGATAGAGGACGACGAGAATCTCATGGACCACATGAGCATGTTCAATGGATACTTGGATCAACTGCAGAAAGTTGATGTGAAAAGTGAGGAAAAAGATAAAGCCCTTTTACTTCTTACATCGCTTCCCGATTCATATGAAAATCTGGTGACTACCATATTGTATGGTAAAGATACAGTAAGCTTGGAGCAGGTGCAAGCCTCATTGATGTCCCATAGTACTCAGAAGAAATCAAATCTCAAAATTAGGGATGGGTTTGCAATATATGTTGCTCGGGGTGGAAATCGTGGAAGGACGTCCGATGGTAGATCTGATACTAGCAGCAGGTTCAGGTCTAGTTCCAGAGGAAAATGTGTGCAGTGTTACGAGTGCAAAGAGTTTGGTCATATCAAACAAAATTGTCCTAAGAGAAAAGTTGATGCTCGTAATGTGAATAATCTTGTCGGAGTACTAGACAATTGTGGAGATGTTCTCATAGTCTCTAAAGGTTTAAAGACTTCTCCTTGTGATGACTGAATTTTAGATTCTTGTTGTACTATGCATGTTTGCTCCAGGAGAGATTATTTTCAGACATTCCAAGAAAGTAAGAGAGGTAGCTTGTTCATGGCAAATGGCGTCCCTTGCACAATTATTGGCTTTGGAATGGTGAAAATAATGATGTATGATGGAGTGGTTCGCAACTTAGGTGACATTGCATATGTACCGAAAATGCAGAGAAATCTAATTTCTCTTAGTCAGGTGGACTCCATGGGATGCAAATATTCAATTGCAGGTGGAGCCATGCAAATATCACGTGATAGTATGGTCCTAGCAAAAGAAAAGAAGAAGTGTGGTGGCTTTTATTGTTTGGAAGGAAGTACGATACTTCCAAACTCGATGGGCTGTTGGAAACAAGGCACACAAACAGGTTTTCAGGATACAGACAATGGTGAGGAGTTTAATCCTGCTAGTGGAGAGTATCGAGACCCTTCTCTAAAGTTAACTGGTAAAGTTAGTTTGGTGCAGCTACACATGGTTAGTCGAGTGATGAATCAAGGACGGACCAAATTTTCTTGATTCAGGATGTGTAGCTGGTCTATAAAAAGGTTAATGGTACTTTGTGTTCTGGTGATGGTGCAGGTAATTTGCATAGAATTCTCATCATAGTCGATGTGGAGTTTTGGTGATCATTCTCATACAAAATGTAACGAACAATAAGCAAGCCACCATATTTGACATTGGTGGACGAGGAAATATGGAGCTATGTTGTGTGGGAGTGGAAGTGAGAAAAATGATATGTACGTGAATGGGTTGATCAACAATGGTGGGTGAAGAATAGATGGTCTTCAATTGATGCTATGTACGTTGACAAGATGAGATTTATGCCTATATATATGAAGCATTGTTAAAGCATTCAGTAAGTACTGAGTATAAGTGTCGGGGGTTGTGCATGAGAGTGACAGAAAAAAGTGCTAAGAGGGAAATTATGTTATGGAGATATTTAACCTCTTGAGTATTCTATGAGTGAGTGTACAAAGGTTTTGAATTATGTGATTTAGATCATGTGTCTTGTACTAGTATCATTCTCATAATAAATAGTATATATCTTAGGGTGGACGTAAGCTAGATTATTGCCGAACCACGTAAATCTTGTGTCAACTGTATTTCATTCTTATTTGTCTGTCTGTTTTTATTGTAGTGTGTTGTGAGTTTGTTTAAACCTGAATTTTGGATAATTGGCGAGTGCTCAAAATCTTAACAGTATTTTCCTGTCCCGGATTAAACTGGCATGGTCTGCTTGTTAATATAATCCACGAAACTGTGCATTCCTGAACCGTGCATGTTGGCCTCCCTCTCCGTTGTTCAAATATATCGAAATCATGAATCACATTTTCCCGCTGCCAGTAGCATCTATCTACACGGAAGTATAAAAGCTGAACTTGTAATTTGTTTTTGGAGGCAAATTTTGAATGCCAAATTGGCCTTCTTGGTCGGACATGCAATTCATCGTGTTGCAGCTACTGGACTCAGTCCTGCATTGACATAACAACATAGCGTAAGATTGAAGGGAGATTCACCATTTCACATGGACCTGAATCGTGTTTGTGGATATTCTAGGTTGGATATCCGGGGTCAAATTTGAATCTTGGTGAAACCAAGATATAAACTAGAATGAATACTTGAATACAGGATGATATTCCAGAGAGAAAGTCTTGTAAACCTTTGCTTAGACGCTACTTTCCTTCTTCTCCTTCAAGTTCCCAGGTCTTTCTTTCTTAAATTAGTTACTGTACATTGTTGTTACGTATAGGTTGATCTATCCGGATTGATTATTATATAAGCCGACTTAAAACTAAAGCATAAGGAGATGGAGCATACCACATTCATCAAGTTAAGGTTTTCGATAAGGAAAAGACTATGTCAGTGTGGCTATATTTGATTTCATTGGCAGCAGCCAGCAGCTGGTTGCCTTGGATATGAAGTAAGTAATTCCAGCAATCCAGTTGACATATATACTCACATAACTTGTGCTATATTCGGAACATAAGAAGAGTGCATGGCACTAAATCATATATTCATTCTTCAAAAGAGTGGTAGTAGTAGTATTCTAGTGATCAATCAAGCTCAACAAGTCCATAGAGAGATTGATTTGGGCCCTTTTAATTTGGGCTAATGAAATTGGGATGTTAGGGAGAGCGCATTAACAGACCGGGCCGAGCTCTGTTATCTTAAACGGGCTTCACAATCCTAGCAAGGTTTGGTTGCCGCTGCTGCTACGAATCGAATCGAATCTCTCTATAAATGGGAGAATCCCAATAGGAGACCAACCGAGTACACGCCACTTTTGTATGATATTATACTTTATATAGTCAAATACAACATATGTGTTCAAGAAATTTTTTGATGTATTGATACAAACATATTTACGGTTTTAGTAAGAAATTACTTTACATCTAATCAATTACAGAATCTCATATAATTATTATAGAATATACACCTAAATATACTAGGAGTGTGACTCACTTCAACACTCATTTTCAAGTTGAAGCATACATGTCTTGAATACCCAACTTGTCAAGTGAGTCACTGAAGGCTCTGGACGAAATTGCTTTGATAAGGATGTCAAAAAACTGCTCCTCTGAATAAACGAGAATGAAATAATACGAGCATCTACCTTCTCTTTGACGAAATGTCTATCAATTTTCACATGTTTCGACCGATCATGCTGAACAGAATTATGTGCAATCTCAACTGCAGCAGTGTTGTCATAATAAAGAGGAATTAGTCGTTTCTGCTTCAAACTCAAAAATCACTAAGCAAATATTTCAACCATAATAGCTCACAAACACCTTGAGTCATGCCTCTATACTCAACTTATGCACTAAAACAAGCTACCACATTCTGCTTCTTGCTCCTCCAAGTAACTGGATTTCCACCAACAAATGTAAAGTAGCTAGAAGTAGAACGTTTGTCAGTAATATTATCTGCTCAGTCTGCATCAGTGTACCCAATAGTCTCCAACTCTTTATGCTTACAGAACATAAGACCTTTGCCAAGGGAAGACTTCCAATACCTCAAGATTCTCACCACAGCATTCATATGATTCTCATTAGGCTTATGCATATATTGACTCACCACACTAACCGCATAAGCAAGATCAAGTCTAGTGTGTGACAAATAAATTAATCTTCCAACTAACCTCTGATACCAGGACTTGTCTGTAGGAATTTGATCAGAATATTCTGCAATTTGATGGCTCTGCTCGATAGGTGTATCAACTGGTTTACAATCAAATATACTAATTTCTGCTAACAAATCTAGCACATACTTCCTTTAACTCAACATGATACACTCCTTGTTTCGGGTTACCTCAATCCCCAAGAAATAATTCAAGTTCCTAAGGTCCTTCATCTTAAATTCAGAAGATAATCAAACTTGTAATTTCTTGATCTCATTAGTGTCCTCACCTGTCACCACCATGTCGTTCACATAAATAATCAAAGTAGTCAGCTTACCACGTTGGTGCTTTAGAAACAAAATATGATCTGAATTGCTCTGCTTATACCTAATTTTCTTCATGAAAGCTGTGAATCTTCCAAACCAAGTTCTTGGAAACGTTTCAATCCATACAAAGACTTTTTTAATCTGCATACCACATTCTCACCTGTAGAAGTACTATATCTCGGAGGGAGATCCATGTAAATTTCTTCATGAAAATCTCCATGAAGAAAGACATTCATCACACCAAACTGTTGCAGAGGCCAATCCAGATTAGCTGCCAAAGGCATAAAGACTCAAATGGAGCAAACGTCTCATCATAATCAACTTCGTACTTCTGAATGTATCCTTTTGCAACCAACCTTGTCTTATATCTGTCAACTGATCCATCTTCATTATTCTTCAAGGTATAAACTCATCTACACCCAACAATCATATTTCCAGGTGGTAATGGTACCAAGTCCCAAGTATCATTCTTGTTGAGAGCATCCATCTCAACCTCCATTGCTTTGGTCCACTTTTCCTTCTTGATTGCATCTTGCACTTTACTAGGAAGAGACGCAACAAATAATTGATTCACAAAGGCTACATAAGGCTTAGACAGTCTATGGGTTGACACACCTTCAGAACTTGGAACATATCCATCAACCTGGGAATTTTTGACGTGTCGAACAACTTTTTCGACACGTCTAGATGTTGAATCAAGATGATCCAGGACACCTTCTTCGACATGTCGAGACACTGCTTCGGGTTGATTTAGGATGCTACCTTTAATGTGTCGAGACTCCTTCTCGACATGTCGAACACTGCTTCGGGCACTATCTTCGACGTGTCAAGGCTCTTTCTTGACATGTCGAACAACACTTCCTATGGGATACTGTCAATTGTAATACTCACTTCTGGTGCCCCAAATTGGTTCTCATAAAACTCATTATTCTCCTCCTCACTAAGAGTTGTTGCATGAGAGAAATAACACAAGTTGTCATTAAATGTGACATCCATGGTAATATAGAACCTATGAGATGGAGGACAGTAGCACTTGTATCCTTTATAGTGAGTTTCATAGCCAACAAACACACACTTGATTGCACAAGCCTTTAACTTAGACCTCTGATTATTATGAAGATGAACATATGCCACACACTCAAAGACACGAGCAGGAAGTTTGTTGAGAGATGGAATGGCGACATGTTTAGAAAATACCTCAAATGGAACCTGGTTTTGAAGAGTTGCAAATGGTAGACAATTTATAAAGTGAGAGGCACACAACACTGCTTCTCCCCATAAATATTTAGGCACGTTAGCACTGAGTAAGAGAGCTCTTCTCATGTCCAAGATGTGACGATTCTTTCTTTCAGAGACTCCATTATGCTCCGGTGTCTGAGGACAAGTAGTTTGATGAACCCATGTTGCTGAAAATAGTCTTGGAAAAACAGTTGAGATAGTTGAGTTTCATACAAGAATCATACTAAGTATAGTTGAGATTATGAAAAACAGTAAAAGCAGAGAACACATCATCTTTCTTTTTCATCAACACAACTTACGTTAAACTTGTGAAGTCATCAATAAACAAAACAAAATATTTCATTCCTGTCAATGCTGAATTTTTCAAAGTACCCCATACATCATAATGAATCAACTCAAATGGTGCTAAATTAGAAGAAAAACTAGGAGAATAACTGGATTTATGACTCTTAGCAAAAACATAAGTTTCATAATAGAGAGTTGACACATTTATTCTCAAAAACAAAGATGGCATAGACTTCTTCATAACCCCAAAATATGGATAACCTAAACGACGATGTCATAGCCAGATTTTTTTCACTCTATCAGAACTCAATGTCAGCGCAACAGTTGGTGACGGTGCTCGTGCTTCCCCCTATACATGCAATCCAAGTGAAATAGTCTTCCCCTCATATCTCCCTTGCTTATTATCGCCTGAAATAACATATCTTGAAAGATGTCATACATAGGAAAAAAGGTTACAGAGCATTTATTTTGTGAGTTTAATTCAGAAACAGATAATAGGTGATGAGATAGAGAATGAACATATAAGACATTACGTAACACAATCGTTGGAGTAAATTAGATTTACCCTATATCTAAAACTGACAAAGACACACCATTTGCATTAGATACTTCATGGATGGGAGATGAGGACAAACTCGAAAACAAAGACTTATCAAATGTCATATGGTCAGACGCACCAGAATCAATTATCCATGTATCACCACCAGTAAAGCTAGAGACTTTTAATGCAATACCAATTTTACCTCTTCTCTTATGAGAACAAATACCTGTAGTGAGATCTTGTTTTTCTATTCCATAGAAATCAGGTTTTTGAACCAACTGAACTGCAACATTCCTACTGCGACTCAAGTCGTAGGTGCCTCCTTTACTTGCTTTCTAAGGACACGAGTCTCTGTAGTGTCCAAAATCCTTATAATAGAAGCATTGTACCTTACTAAGATCTGTTCCACGAGCCGATTGAATGCAGAGTTGATTGTCTTTGCGCTTCCAACTTGGTTGAGGCTTTGATTATATCGTGAGACTTGAAACCTCAGTGTGAAGCTATTTAGGCTGATGGGACTCATATTTGCGAACATAGGCATATTCTTATTCCAGAGTTGGTGGTGTGGCTTGTCGCAGTAGCTCTCCCTTAGCAGTAGCAAATTTTGAAACTAACCCCTTCATAAAGATATGGACACGCATCTTGTTTGTGGTCCTATTGTGTGTGGTATAATCAAGGTCACATGCCATAGATTTGGATTTCTTTCATCTAGTTCTTGCTAGATAGCTTTCAGGTTCGTGTAGTATTCCACAAGAGGCTGACCATAATAGGTAGTGGCATAGGCTTGGCAAGTCAACTCATGTACTCTGGCAAAATCATTTTCATCATAATATGTGGTTGCAACAACATCCTATATGGCATTTGGAGAATAGTAGCCACATAACAACATCATAATTGATGTTGTCATAGATTTCAGAAGAGTAATCGTCGTATTGGAATTCATAGTATCCCACAAAGTTTTTTTTTTTTCAACATATGTAGGTCGTGATAGAGTGCTCGCCACATATGCCCACTTTCCAACACCTCCAAGATACACCTTCATCAATCTTTGCCATAACTGATAATTGGTGCCATCCAATTGCACTCCACATCCTATATTCCCAGTCTGAAGAGTCATCAATTGATCACGAGTAACTTCAGATTGTTCAAAGATTGCAAGATCCATTACAAATAGGTTCAGATGTTAGATCAGATAACAAAATTGCCAGAAAAAAAGGAAGAACCGGTTCCGGTTGTCAGGTTTCGACAGGTCGAGGACATATTTCGACATGTTAAACAGAGTTCAGGTCAGACCACGGAATTTAGGTCATGTCAAATTGTTAGGATCAACTTAGATTTTGATGTCAAGTCAAATAGAACACAGGTGTTTGAGAATTTTTTTGATACATTGATCAATTCTAAATTGAGTATATATACAAGCTTACTTACAATTATAGTAAAAAATTATTTTACACCTAATCAATTACAAAATCTTACGTAATTACATAATTGACATCTCATAAATATTCCAGGACAGTGACTCATTCCAACGTTATATTAATTACCTTGCGAGAAAATACAAATACAAATTAATTTAATAAGAGTTCAAATCCCGCAAGTTCAGACCTACCTTCACGTCTTCAACTGCTCTCTCTTTTTATATCTATTTGATTCAAAACCAGAGCTTCTCCGTAGTCTCTCTATTTCACTCGGCGGAACGAGGCTGTGGAGATGTCGGAAACAGGGTTCTTTGAAATCTTTGTATCTAAAGCTAACTTTTATCCATGTTTATTCGAGATATCGGAAAGTAACTTTCTATGGAGATTTCAATTGGGTATTATAGAAAATATGGTCTGTTTGATTGAGTTAGGTTGATAATGTTCGACTGTTGAGCTGGGTGTTTTGCTGATTGGTTGAGATATGCTGAGTTGAGATGAAGATATTAGTCTTGGAAGAAAATTTTAGGTGGATTCTGAAATTTTCTGCTCTCTTTGATCTTTGCGGTTATATTTAATGTCGGTTTACAGACCTGGTTAGATAAGGAATGCTGCTGCCATTGGTAATTAGCTTAGCTGCTTAGGTAAGCAAATAAAGTCGTATTGGCTGGCCACAATATAAGGTATTGGTTTAGCTGTAAAACTGTAAAAGTGATCTCTAAGTTAAATCTCTCCTTCCGATGGGATAAGTATCTCGTTGTGTTTTCTGCTTAGTACAAATTTCGATTGAATGCACTGGTTGAAGAATGTTCATAACAAACAGGATGGACTAGTCCTTTGGCCGAGACCAGTGCGGAGTGGAAAGAAAATATTATTCTTTTGAAAAGTACATTCTGTGTTTGTGGACATAATCTGTTTGTTTCAGTATACCATTTGTTTGTCTTAGTATATGTGACACTGTAACCTCTCTATTTAGTCTCCACCTTGCTAAACACCATTATCGATTGATCCCTGATTCTACATTCATTCTACCTCTCTGTCACTATCAATGTGTATTAGCCACCTTTTACCATAGCTTTGCCTAATGTTGAAATCTTTAACAGATGGTGGAACTGGCATCTCAGAAACATGTTCAATTCATTCTATCAAAAGAGGTTAGAATTGGACCCCTAAGTACATAGATTTTTGTTTGTAGTAGTTATACGTAGCAATGGAAATATGACAATTCTCTTTCAGGAGAAGGACTCGTATGAGTCAGTTTTGATGGAGCATATCAGATTGAATGGGGCTTACTGGGGTTTGACAACTCTCGATCTTCTTGGAAAGCTCGATCTTATTGAATGAGGTCGTTTCGGAGGTCCTCCTGAGCCAGCATGAGTCAGGTGCTTGTTTAATTCTTAACTCAGCAATACTAAATAGTAGTTTAATGCTCATTGATTTTCCTTGTGATTTTAGAGTTTTACAGAAATTAATAGTACCACTTTGTTTATGCAGGTGATTTTGGTGGTAACATTGGACATGGCCCACACATGCTTTATACCTTAAGCGCTGTGCAGGTTTTGGCCTTATTCGACAAGGTTGATGTTTTGGATGTCCAAAAGGTTGCAAATTGTATCCTTTGACTTGCCCATTATTTTCAAAACTTGAGATAATCTACATTACGATATCTATTGGTGAATGGAATTAATAGAGTGGTTATGCCTCATATTGGGAGGCTGCATATATTTCAAGAGATAGAAAGATTTTATAAGAATGTACTTATAGAGTTATAGGAAACTATCTTTCTGTAAGAGTGTCGATATATGCAAGTTTGTTGCCTTAATATTCAACTCAGATGTAGCTGGGCTCCAAAATGAAGATGGATCATTTTCTGGGGACATGTGGGGTGAAGTTGATACAAGGTAGCTTTTTCTTCCTTCTTATGTTTGGTTTCTCATAATTTGTTAAAGTTAGGAACCTTTTGTCTAAGTCATGATTTACTGCACCAATTCATGGCAACAGAAGTAAGAACTACAAACTAAGATTTCCTTTTTCTTTCTTGTAGGTTTTCATATATTGCTATCTGTTGTCTCGCATTACTACATCGTTTGGATAAAATCAATGTTGAGAAGGCTGTGGACTACATTTTAAGCTGTAAGAATCATGATGGTGGATTTGGATGCACACCTGGTGGGGAGTCTCATGCAGGTCAAAGTATGTGATCAACTCTATAACATAGTCTGTAAACACAAGCACATGTGGTGGCGGTTATTTATATTCTCTTGTATACCTTATACCCTCTTCAATTCTGTTATACATTCCCCGCTTTTTCAGTGCTTTTTCATATAAAATCTGGTTAGCTTTTATATTAGATTCATGCTTGGGCCGCGTTAAGTAACTATCAATCAGTAATATTTGGAGTAGGTAATTTCATACATTATTGGAGGTGTTTCCGTTTTGTCTTTTCAATGGAAATTAGCAGATCTTCTTGCATCTTAACTCTGGTGATTATGGTATACTTCTATAAGCTAAGTTATCAGGTAATGATGCAGCCGATTGAATTGTGTGATGAATCTTTTAGTTCAGAATGGACCACATCATCAAGAACCAGCCTTTTCGAATTTGTTCCCTGCTTCCTTATGCCATACGGAAAGGTGTTGACAATTAGACAGGACGACATTCAATAAAAAAAAAATTCAGTGTAGCCTACCTGGTCCTTTGATTCATTTTTTCTTACATCTTTCCTCCGAGGTCTATGGATTTTAGTTTGAGTATGAAGCATCCACATGTCTGATCAAGAAATGAGTACTGATGATGCATTGGCTTTGTATGTCAAGAGTACCTTATATCGATGTGATGATCTGACCATTGTGATTGTAGTTTTCTGCTGTGTGGGAGCTCTTGCTATAACTGGATCACTACATCCTATTGACAAGGACCTTCTTGGATGGTGGTTATGTGAACGGCAAGTTAAAGGAGGAGGTCTTAATGGTTGTCCGGAGAAGCTTCCCGATGTGAGTGTTGTATTGTATTATGTAAATCTACATACAGTATATAACAAATTCTTTATAAAAAAAATATGCATGTGTTATTATTGTCATTCTTGAACTACCTTGCGACATTTGTGATTCATTGTAGCTCTGATTTGTGCTAGTGGTTTCTTGATTGAACTGTAATTTTCTATTAGCATTACCAGACTCTTCTTTACTCTATTTTCAGGTGTGCTACTCATGGTGGGTCCTCTCTAGCTTGATCATGATTGACAGAGTTCATTGGATCGATAAGGATCAGCTTGCCAAGTTCATTTAAACTGCCAGGTTTTACCCAACCTATTTGTGCCTTTGAATTATTTTTTAAGAGTGGACCTGTGATCCTATCCAGAATATAAATTCTAATCATTTAACTTTTAATATATCTGAAATGTTGTGCTTAATTATTAAAAATTGTAGGACACTGAAAATGGAGGAATATCTGACAGACCAGATGATGCCTGCGATGCCTACCATACATACTTCGGTGTAGCAGGTTGATAATTCTTTGGTTCTGCCATGGTTTATGTTAAACATGTTTCTCTTGATAATTGTCATGGTGAACCTTTTCTATGTGTGATCATGGTTGATGCCCCAGTTGGTGCCTCTGTCGCTTAATATTGAGACGATTTAATTCCTACTGTTCTTTTCCTTCTAAAAGTATAGTTTAGCAAGATGAGATTGGGTCTTAATTCGTCTGTAACCATTTAGTATCAGTCTTTGGTCTTGGCCTGCTTGTTTGCTGCATTATTCATCACATAACTAATGTCGACTCTTTTTAATGCAGGACTTTCTCTTGAATATCCAGGGGTGAAAGCCATAGATCCGGCTTATGCTTTGCCAGTTGATGTTGTAAATAGGATTATCTTAGGCATAAACTCCTATAAGAATTATACTTTGCATTTCTTGCAATGTCTTCTAGCGTTTAGGAACTTTTACAAACTCGTAAACAGCATATTCGGATATCAATGTACATCACTAGTTTAGTATCTATCTCTGCTACTTCCCGGATCGTCACCTTGTTTACTGTGGTTTATCCAATTCTTCTCAGCAACAGTTTCTATTCAAAAAGCTATTCCTTCTTTGTTTACAATCAGATGTGATATCATATGATAATCGATATAAGGATAATTGACACTCCAAAGAATTGGTTGGATCTAAGCTCACATGAATAACCTGCTACGGTGCTACAATCAAGGCAATCACCGCCATTCCATGCAGTGAAACTCTTGCTCATTTATGTCGTACAGCTCTCCATTCAGAATCGAATATCCCAATTCATTTATGAATAACCTGCTTGGAACTCGTGAGCAGATTCAGAATAGAATATCCCACAGCTCCCAATTCTCGAACAGTAAACTCTTTAGGCTTCGGTTAGGGAAGTGAGGGAACCAAAATTAAGGTATCATTTCAGATCACAAAATGTTATCAACATGAGGCAAATCTAAAAGGAATGGCAACTTTCTCCAAGGTGGGTTTTTGCATCTTCTTGCTAATCAAATTTGTAACAAAATAATAGAGATGCAGATGGTGTGGGAGGGGAGGTTGTGTTTGTCTCCACGTGAAGACATCAAATTTTGCATCACACTCTCTATGTCCATGTAGAGAAATTGTAATATTTGTATAAAGTGTCTCGTGCGCGAGATCGGGCTCTTCTCCTTTAGATGAAAACAGCCGTCACCTCCCACCATCTGTGAAGTAAATCAAATAATTGAAGCACATTTCACGTGTCCAAGCTCATTTCGCCTCTTAGATCGATCTCCTCCCTCGTGCATGTAGAATCCATACCAAATTAAGAACACTACAGTATATTTCAATAATTTTCCTTAAATCAAAGACATGTCATCATTCCTCCGGCCGGGCCTCTCTGGTGCAAGCAGTTCTTGTATAGGCCAGATCTGTTGTAGACTTGTAGTAGAGTAGAGAAATAGAGCCAGCAAATCACAACTCTCCATTCTAAAAAATTCTACTCATATATATATATATATATATATATTTCCTCCTATACATGGGGGCAAAGGTATTAAAAATCGATTATATCGTAGAATTTTCGGCGATTTTTTGGGTTTTGGAGGAGGTCGACATAAATGGCACGAAAAATCGGTGATACTCAGAATGTTGCCTTAATTGCTTTGATTCTCACCGTAATTGCCAAGTGTCTCTCCATAATTGGAGAATTCAAAGCCCAAGCCCAGCTTCTATTGCACATTTCAATTCTTTTTACTTACTTGGAATAGATATCATACTCATGAATAAGAATCAATATCAATAGATATCATAAGGAATGTTTATGGGAATAACCATACTCATTGACTTGTTTATCATCCATCAACAAATGGAATGAGAATGTTGTGAATTCTCGTTGATGTTGTTTACTTTATGCCATAAAATGGAGTGAGATTTAATCAAATTCCCAATATATTCATCAAATATAAGTACCAGTATATTCATATATAGAGTAATAAAAAATTCACGTATTATGAGTCAAAATAGAATATTAATAACAATTATTCAAAATTAAGACAAACAAATACGTTAAATTAGAGCACCTCAAAGGAAAAGCAACCGATTCTTGAGACAACTAAACATAAGCCTCTTGTTTTTCTAAAAACTTTTGTTTAGGGTTTTTAGTTTCATAGGTGAATGATAATTTAAAAATTATGAATTTTGATTAGGGTATTTTAGGTATAAAAAGTTGATTCTAGTTGATTTCATTCTAAATACATACTCCTACTTAGGTATTAAATCGAGGGTTTCCTCAGAAATCGATTCTTGATAAAAATGTGGTTCATTTCATTCCAAAATCAATTTGCACAAGTAAACATACTAATACTTATCAATCAGAATTGATTTCTGATTTTCTATACCTTTCTAGGTAAGTAAACATGCCCTCAATATATAACAAAACGACAAAGGAATTCGAATCCCAATGGTTAGATAACTACTCCAACTCCCTAAACAACCTTGGCACACTTGATTTTGGTATATATTTCCATCTATAACATAAATATACGGCCTCTAGTCATAAGATATGGAACTAGAACGACTAATTTTATCTTAAATTTTTTGACAATATCTGTCAAATTTTTACTAAAATTAATATTTTCTCAACATTTTTGTTAAAATTTTCATATTTTTAAATATTCATATATTTTCGATATTTGATATTTTATTCAATAAAATAAAAAAAGAGCACTGATAGGTTTACATTCTATGCTCCCGCCGACTCTTTTTGACACGAACGTCCTGTTATATCCTTCGGTCTCTTGGCTTTGGTCTTTGGCTCGTTGCTCTGCTTCTCAGACCTCCATCGTACTCTTCCTCTTCCACCCAATTGCACCGATGCCCGGATTTGCATCGTGCAAGCCGGCCCAACTTCCAAATTTGACTCGTTCAACCTGGGCCAGCGACATATGTGTCGATCGCATCCGTAAATACGTCGTTGATCGACACTCGTTCTTACCCCGTCCCTAGCACATCAGCTGCCTCCTCCTCCTTCACGTACGAGTTCTTGCTTGGAAGACAAATGTTGTAATTGATCAAAAATTTGATCCCGTGTGTATACAATCAATTACTCCTGCGAATTTCTATGTTCTTTGATTGTATTCTCCCACTCTAATTTGCTTTCTTCCTTTGAATACTGGAAATGAACAATTTAAGATGGGACCATGGTTTGCTGAGGAATTTTGATAACGGAATGAATATGAACTGTGATGAAACATTCTAACCAACTAGTATGCAGGCCTTCATACACAATTACATGATGCAGGACTGTCCACAGGAATTGGACTGTGTTTGTTATTGACTTCGTTAATTAGTATGGATTGAAGTTTCCAAATCAGTATCAAGGGCCTCATTGATCAATTGCAAGCACCTCCAAAGTCACTCAAGGCTTGCAACCGTTTGGAAATGGCACTCGAGCTCATAATCATTGGTATTCTGGTGCAATTGGAATTGGTGACGTCTTGGTCTTTGAGGGTTGACATAACAGGAAGTTTGTGTCAAAAGAAGTTAATGGGAGTGTAGAATGTAAATCAGGGACTATTATTATTACTGCTCTAGAAAAAAATTTCTTCCAGTAATTTTAACAATTTTTTTATATTTGAGTCTTTTTTTATTTTAAAGAATGTTTTAGTTGTTTTGTTCTAACAAATTTTCTAAACACATTTACTATTCTAGATAATATGATGAGGGAGAAATTTTTTTTTTAGAGAAGAAAATAAGGAAAAATGATATGTTATTTTGCTCCCATCTAATAGAGAAAATATAGGAAAACTTTTAAAGATGCACTTAGCGACTAGTCGTAAAAAAAAATGGTAACTTTTGTTCTTTACTTGATCCGAGTCCGACTCTTTTGATCATCTCTTCGTATGTACTAGTAGTACTGTTCAAGTAACGCCCTTCAATTTCACCTGCTTTAGCCTGTGTTTTATAAATTGATACTGTTCGCATGTGCAACAAATCTCCGAGATAGAAAAAAGAACAGTTAGAATACCAGCGAGTACTCAGTAAATTATAGACCACTTCAAATCTTCGTTTTCGAGATGCCTATTTCGGTCTAGGGGTTGGTTCACAAGTACTTTTGATGAAAAAGAAATGAAGAACTGCAATTCTTATCGACTTTACCTTGCTGATATTTATTGCTGAAACTTACTTGTGATATTTTGGATGGGATACGTTAATATTTTCCAATAGTTTGGTAATTACCGACACCGCGATCTTTAATTGGGGACTCTAGTGTGTGTGGCAAAGTGGGTTAGATTTGGGTTAAACATTTAAGGGATGCATCATCCACATGAATCATGGATTCTTCAATTCTGTCGATGGATGGATGAGACAGCTGGTTGACGTGAAGATGCGTGCACTCTACCATTCATTTATCTACTCCATTATCAAAGTCTTGTTTACCCTGACACCATGCTTTAATATTCCCCTCAGATTTTGGGTTTTACTGGGGGAGCTTGTACTAATTATACATATCAAAATAGCGCCAAAATGTGTTTGTGCACTTAATTTGCAGACATAGCCTAATCAGATTTTCACTCTTTATTAATCCCAAAAGCGTCATCAACTACTCCATTTTTTTTCATGATTAGAAACCCAAGAATCCGGGTATGATGAATCCCAAAAAAGGTCATCAAAATACTTCTGTTGAAACCTGTGTGCTCTCCAATGGTGGTTTTACAAAGAAACTGATGATATGATTCGATCCCAAATAATAGGTCTGCTGTGGTTCAATGCGTGCGTGAATGCTTGGGGTGATTACTACCAAAATTAGAAGAGTTTTGTGTACCGTCGTCCATCCATGAGTGGTTATGTGACCTCATGAGCGTATGTAGCTCTATAATCTCTATTGCTTCTGCTACTGGACTTTCCATGTATGCAATGATGGGTCATAGCCTCATAGCTATCTCCATTCCCTTCGGATCAGAACCTTCAGAGGCTCCATATTTCATATTTGTGTGCAAGAAACCATCAATTGCAATCATACTCCTTCGGTTCTTCCAAGACATTTGAATTTCTAAATAGTGAATTTGTAAAGACGAGAATAAATTTAAATGATGATATGCACATACAATTTTCTTGCCAGCGGGGGTCTAGCCAAGATTTTATTCGAAAGGTTTATACTAATTTCAAGACTTTTTTTGTGCAAGTATAATTTTGTTAGATTCATTTTTTGAAATCAATTGTTGGGTTCATAGTGGGTAAGTGTAGAGAATATTAGTATTGTTGAGCTCGTGTATGTGGTAAATGTGTGTCGTTTCACAAACCAACACATTTGTTCTTGAGTGATTGTTGAAACAAATATAATAAAATAGATTTGTTAAATTGAACGAACAAATTTTTTTCTTAATAATGTAACAGAAATTGATGAATCAAATATTGTGAATCTAGAAGTAAACCTTTTTTTGTTTTATTAAGAAATTGTAGTTCAAGCCCTTTGAAAGCCACGGTCCTACAAATGGCACGGCTTGTGTGTACTAGAACAGCGTCTACAAAATATCACAAAAGCATTGCATTTGGATTTGTGCCATTCATTGCTGAAGGCACAGAACCCAGAAGCTTTTCCTGAGCTGTAAAAAACACAGTAACACACTGCAGAGTTCTCACTTTAGGCAGCTTAAAGATTGTAATAATGTACTCTAAAAATAGTCAAAAAAATTACCACTTTTGTTTTTGCGTAAATCCATCTGCTTCCACATATTTAGTATAATTTAATTGCATGTCTTCTATATGGCAAAGTTTAACGATTAGATTAGCTATTTATATTACTATTAGAGCATCATCAGCTTCTAATGATGGAGCATCTAACCACTGTTTAATGGAACATCATTATCATCTTCCACCTTGGACCACACTAACCCATTTCTCTACTCCTCTAGTAGCATCCCAGTAGTAATCCCATTCCGAGATCAATGCTTTATTTTAAATGCTCCCATAACAGGCAAAATTAATAGCAAGGATCAATATTAGTTAGGCTCAACTTGGTCGAAGCTGTGGCGAAATGAATGGCTTATCGAGCAAAGCACCGTACTTTTGACATCACTCTTTTTTGCTCAATATCTCTCCGTAAATTTGTGAATTCTTCTATCAACATTTTTAGTATATTCCGGACACTATTGTACCGATGAAATGAAATTTATGTAACGTTTCTTTCTTCTTCCAAACTTCTGGCATATGAATAAGGCACGCATAACAAGGTTCCCCTTCCAAAAGAAACCAAAGGTTTAATCGGGCATTATGGTCGATATGCGTAGTGCGATTGTGCAGTGAGCCAAAGCAAAAGCAAAAACATCTAAAAACAAACAAAGATAAAAGCTTCCCACACACCCCAATGACTATCCCCCACGCGCCACATCCCCTAGTCCCCACGCTCTTTGTCACTATCAATTGTGACAACTGGCCAGAGTCAGTGGCACCAGCTGGAACATTGCACGTGCCGAGTTATCACTGGCCGCTATCTGTACCTTCTTTACTTTTGTTTTCGACGAGACGACATGTCGTAGTCTTTATCCCAGTAGTGCTCCTCCACAGGCGCACAGCTTTGGCCAGCTCATAATCCTAGCTCACAGATTAACGGCTACATTTTAAAATTCGATCAAAAAATAAATAAATTCCTACGTGGCGGGTGATGTGGAGTCAGAGCTCCGATTACGTGGAGTGATGGGTCCCTTAAGCCAACAAAATGTGCTATAAATTAGAGGTGTTTTTCTCGTGTCTCTACACACTCTCACTCACAGCTCTATCTTCTTTCTCACCCAATGGCCACTGCTCGTTCTTCAGCCTCGAAAGTACTCATGTCTCTGTTCACCACTGTGATTGTGGCTCTCACTTTGCTTGTGGGATTGGTTAGCTCGGCCAAATTCGATGAGCTTTTCCAGCCTTATTGGGCTTCTGACC